>CM062919.1:116982500-121982500 GCA_031878705.1 Tapirus indicus | reverse complement strand
GCTTCCCCCAGAAAACCACCACCTTATTAACTCAAATTGTAAAAGTAATGTTGAAATTCTTTTTTGTCATAAAGTCGTCTTTCTTATTCAAATATAACTGTTTATATTTAATAAAAATTCTTAATATGCAAGACAAGAAAAAACATCTTTCTCTCAGATCCCTTTCACTAAGTCTGCTTTGCATTTTTGTTTTGGCTCGTTATAATTTTTTTTTTCAGTGAGGGGTGGTATGTCAGCTATTTTGCTCAAGAAGATTGGAAAGATATTTTAAATATAATTTTTGTATTGCAAAATAATCATCGTCTTCTGTAAATGAGGTGTAGGAAAAATGCCCCTACATGTTTGAAAGGGGGGCTCTGTTACTAGTATCAGTTCGCTGCTTCATCATTGCATAGGGAGTCAGTCATTTATTATAGCATATAATGACCTTGTGCTATTCATTAGATTTATTATTCAATCATATGTGAGTGACAACACAATAAGAATGGTAAAAGGACCAACACTGGCACCTGATGGTCTATTTCTTTCTTGATTCTAATTTGTTCTTCTTAGAAGTTATTGGTGCTGTAGGAACAAAATGCTGAATAGTGATCAGATAAGCTCACATGTGCACCATATGGTAACTAGGGATGCTTGAAAGTAGAGTCAATGCAATAATAAGATCAATGCGGGATTTGTATCATGTATATTTCATATGAGCCTTTTAAAATGTCCAACACAATATGATTTCACTTTTACGGCAATTCTTAAATTTTGGTTAAAAAAGAAATGGAAATCCCAAGCCAAAAAATGTTTTTATTTCCTTTTATTTTTGTCTATAGATTTCCTTAAAATATTCATATAATTTCTAAAAATTCTTTTCCTAGATTTAATCTTTCAAGTAGGGTGTTTATACTGTGACACTAAATATTTCTCATGGTCTTTTTATATTTTTTTAAAGGTTTCCTTCAAACTACTGCTGATGAGTTTTGCTATTACTATGCAAGGAAAGATGGTGGGTTGTGCTTTCCAGATTTTCCAAGAAAACAGATCAGAGGACCAGCATCTAACTACTTAGACCAGATGGAAGAATATGACAAAGTGGAAGAGATCAGCAGGTTCATAAAGATAAATACTCTTTAATCTTAAAAAAAAAACCTGACAAATCTTGTGGTTTTGAGAGTCAATCAACTGCCTGTGCTTATATTCAGCAGCTGTATCCTCCCGATTTTTTTTTCGGTCGTTTGCTTCTCTAAAATCATGTTAGCTTAAATGCTTTTAATGCTTAGACTACCAATCTTCTCTTATGAGCTTGGCTTCTCTATGATTCATATGAATTTTATGGATATAGTTTTAAACTTGAATTTTATGATTGTTAGTAACTTATGGTGCTGTGGAAATATTCAGCACAATTATTATTAGCAAATCAGGGTTTCATAAATAGTTCTTAGAACGTTCTCTCTGAATGCCTTTTTGTAAGGTTTAATTATTCTGAGTAAAGCTAATTTAATTATAGTTATTGAAAGAGGAGATAATGAGCTTATGAAATTTTAAAATAGATGCATGTTTTGATTCTTTTACTTTCTGATAGAAGGCTGTTTTGGTTTTTTCCATTGAAAATAATTTAAAAGAATCATATTGTGACCTTGGGTTAGCAGCCCTTAATGAATATCAAAAACATTGAAGCCTAGAGGAAATATATTTTGAAAAGGATGCTAAGTGCATCCCTTACCTCCTTCATCTCACGAAAAACTTACTGGTTTTCTTTAATTTGTTTAGAAAGCACAAACACAACTGCTTCTGTATTCAGGAGGTTGTAAGTGGGCTGCGCCAGCCTGTCAGCGCCCTACATAGTGGGGATGGCTCGCACCGTCTCTTCATTCTGGAAAAAGAAGGTTATGTGAAGATACTTACCCCCGAAGGAGAAATTTTCAAGGAGCCTTATTTGGACATTCACAAACTTGTTCAAAGTGGAATAAAGGTTGGCTTTTTAAATTTTATTTATCTTTGCTCTGGCTACGTTAATTTTATTTTAGTGTTATCCTCACTGAAGGTATTTCTTTGTAATAAAAGAAAGAATATTTAAGGAGAAAATAAGGAGACAACCTAAGGGAACAATAATTATGGCAACTGAATCAGGACAATGACATTAAAATTTTAATGTTATTTGGTGACTATTAACCAGTACAATCAGATTGATATTTTGACATGCTTTCCCTATGTAATTTGCACATTTAACGTAATTCTTGGTTTTATAAAGTATTTGTTTAAATACTGTTTAACAGCGTAGTACTTAGAATTGTATATGAGCATTTGCTAGTAGAAATGAAGAGGTCTTTTGGTTATTTTGGCAATTGCAAATCATTCTTTTACCGCATCTGTTTTTGAGTCTGTGTCATAAAAAATGCTACTTTTACTTTGACTTCCTTGTACAATGTTTTTGCAGGTAAGTCAAGTATTTTTATCTACAATTAGCCATCTTTATAACATATAAGCACATCTGTTGCCTTCTTCTTCACTTCTCCAATTTGGATTCTCATGTTAAATAATCTAGTAGGTATACAAATAAAATTATTCTCAAGTTTGTCTCACAAGAGGGTAGCACAGTACAGTATTAGCAGTACTAAGCTGTAAAGCAAATTGTAGCATTCTAAAATTAAGACACATTTAACAGCTCATGACTATTTTAGAATGAAACAAAGTATCTGTATGATTTGGGAAGAAGTGCTTATCTTTTGCATTTCTTAACTGGAAAAAAAATCAAAGGAGGATTTATACTCTTCTACTTGTATAGAAATAAACTCCTTCTTGCTTTGTTGAGTTCTACGCAAAGGTAAGATATAAAAACCAGAAGAAACAAGTTGGAAAAAATATAAATATATTCCTGATATCTATCTATTCAGTACCTGCGATGTAAAATAATTAGAATGACTTAATTAGAATACAGGGAGTGCCTTATTGTTGGGACCACCCAACTTCAAACTCATGTTTTGACAGCATCACCAAGACATGCTGCATAAGAGAAGTACCTTATGGTAATAATGGTCCTTTAAGGAAAAGGACTTTGGCATCAAGACACAGATCATTTGGAAAATCTGTTTAACTCAGTAGTTTCAACTTTCTCCCAGTAAACTTTTTAGTTAGAATTCACAGCAGATAATCAAAAGTCTCTTAAAATGAAGCATTAGTGTTTTGCACATCAGAATTCAATAAATACATTCTCAAATGTATTCTGATAACTCACTGCCAGTGGTACCTAACAAGCAAAGAATAAAGATGCAGCGACAAGTGCATTACTCACCAGCAGTGTATTTTTCTTACTATGAAAATTAAACATGCTCTCTATAAAAGAAAAAAACTGGGGAAAGCATTTAAAAATTCATCACCTATAATCCCATCAATGAAAGAATATCACTATTAACAATTTGATATACTTTCTTCCAGTTTTTATATTAAAATTAAATGAATTTTTCCTGACTACAAAGATAATACAGGTCCCTATTAATAAATGTGGAAACACAGGAAGAACGTGTTTTCTTGTAGCTTTTCTCCTAAGCTTTAAAATAAAATTGAAATCAAATCATATATACCTCTTTTTAGCCTTCTTTTTTCACCTAACAATATGTCATAAGTCTGTTACCAGATTTGGAAACTTTTCTCAAAAACTTAGTTTTTATCTCTTTTGGGTGTTCCATTTTGTTATTATGAGACCTTTAGGATGACTCTAGTATTTTCTTTTTATCATTGTAAATCATATATCATTCTTGTATATATTATTTAATATATATTATTTAATATATATTATTTAATCTGATGACTTCCTTAAAATTCATTCATAGAAAGAGCATTACTGAGTTGAAGGATATACACCACGATATACATTGTCAATTTGCTCTAAAATAATATTTTCAAGTATTTGAAAGAATAATACATCATTTTCAAATATTATTTTAGTAAAAATGTTGGTATTGAAAAGATATGAATGTAGATGAAAGAAATGGGCTAAGAATACTTGAAAATTTTGTTGTAAGAAGTAAAAAACTGATGTTTCTACTTCAATTTAACTGCCGGCAGAATGTCTTCCTTTTAATTTGAGTGACTTCAGAGTCCCTCCTTTTTAATTTACACCCATTCATTGGGATATTGAATGAAAGTTTATCTTCTCTGACATTGAGACATTTCATCATGCAATAAAGTTGATGATGGTATCACATTCTGCAGGCCTCTAGAAGTTCTGCAGAACCCCCTTTGACACTGCTTTCCAGGGAGACCTCCAGAGCTTCTGGGGCTTGAAATAAACTTCAAACTCCATTATTCTGCAGATGTAGAATACATAAATCTACAGATGTAGAGTTACATAATATGACATATTTTAAAGTGCAGTATTTTGAATTCCCTTCGTATTTGGCACTAGTGCTAACAATGAGATAGGATCCATCACATGGATATTTGAGTGTATCCTGTACAGTGAGTAACAAGACTGTGTCCTAAGTAGGTTCTACTATAACTGGCCTTTATCTCAGTCTCCATGGAACTCTTGTCACAAGTCACGGATTGGAAGTGTTAGAAGAGGCTGCTATTGGTGTGATGGGGCAGATGCAACACATTCATGAGTTGACCATACCATTGATTTTCGTGGTGTGCCTCTCAGAGACTTCTGAAGTGAAAATATTTTCACAACAATTTCACAGTGATTTTTTTCAGGCTTTTCGATATATGAATAGATACTATGCTCATGGCAATTTCTGTGTTTGTTAACAATCATTTTGCATAAATAATGCAAATAGGAATTTTCACAAATTATTATGCATATTACTTCTTCTCTATTCTTTCAGTTTTAAAATCCTGAGACAGAAGAAAGCTGTTTTAACAGACCAAAGTATTGACTGCAATACTCAGATAACAGAATTAATAATGTATATTAAACCTAACCTTCATATATTTGAAATGAAAACAAGGGAAACCACAGTGGCAATCCCCCCATGATATTAATTAATGGCCAATATGAGTATATTACATCAGACATGAAGAGGAATTCCTGATTATAAGAGTTTCTAAAAGCTAGTACTGGCTATAGGGAATGTGGATTTTCTTTTCTGTTAATTGTCAATTAAGAATTGACAGTGATTTCTGTCACATGGTAAAGGACTGACCTTTTTGTGTCAAGGAACTGGACTTAGTTGGTCTCCTTAAACCTCTAGCAGCCCCGCCGCTTATAGCCACCAGCAAAGAGCCAGTCATTAAGGGAATTTGGGCCACTCCTCCCTAAATGGGTCCTGACTGAAGCTGAAAATATGATGTCTTGTTTTTAAACACCCAGATTGTGCTGCCTATAATGTAGATTTCAGTACCCTGTGAGCGTCACTGTCTGCATTTACTAAGCAAAAGTTATATGCAAAAATGCACAAAGCACAAACTAAGGAATTGACTTGTTTTTGCTATAGGAAATAAATTGTGGAGTTGGATTAATGGAATAAATTCTATGCCATGTGAGTTTAAACTGTCATTTCATTTAGGAAGAGATTATTCCATTCACAACAGCTCAAATCCTAGAAGACTGAGCTTTGTGAAGTTGCCAAGTAAAGAATGAGTCAGAAATATGTTTTAAAAATATGTAGTGATTTGATAGATGTTTGGTGATAGTGCACCATACAAGCTAACCCCCAATACTGACACTGTGAAGAATGGCTCAAGTATCCAACTGATGAGCAGACTTTAAATTAATCTTCATTTTGTGTGTGTGTATGGGGCAGGGGGTGCACATGCATTGTTTGTTGCTGTTGTTTTATCCCAAAGGGAAAAATTTCAAGATACTGGTATTTGAAATCTTTAAATTGAGCTTGTATCTGAATTCTGAATCAGAATTCTGGCAAGTACTAGAACCAGCTTCATCTATCTGAAGTCCTTGGGAATGATAGACCAGAGGTTCTCAAGAATGGCTGCACAGTATAATTGTCTGGGAGCTTCAAAAAATTCCATAGCCCAAATTAAATCAGAATATCTGGGGTTGGGACCCAGGCATTGGTACGTTTTTAAAACTTTTGCAGGTGATCTCAATGTGTAGCCAATTTGAAAAACACTGGTCAAGACTAAGCCAAACCCCTGGGTCAGTTACACATTGAATGAGACACATTTTTCTCTGCCCAAATCGTATTACTGAAATGACCCCTGGGAGCAAATGATTGGACACCAGTTGTCATTTGCCCTGTACCTTTTGTTATTTACTTGGCCCACACATATTACTTGTCTACTTTGAGTGTGGAGATGAGTTAACTCTGGCAGCGTGCAAGATTCTTGATATAAAGTTCTGAAAAATGATATTTAAAAATCTCAACAACTGATTATAACCAGACAATTGCTTTACCCGTTAAATTTTTCCTGGTTTTGGTGGGGTTTTTTTTTTTGGAATCGGATATTCAGCTGGTTGGCTAAACTGTTATCATTTTGTTCTGAAAATATGTAGTTTGCTATTATATCTGAAAACTCTTGTAAAAAATGACAGGGACACCAGAAGTTACTCTAGTGTAATTTTACCAAACTTCCCGACTACCAAGGGTCTGAAAGTCAGCCTTAGTTTTGCATGTGTGCAGCGGTGAAAGGACAAGCCTGCACCTACCACCTACAGGGTGGCCCCTCAAGGAAACCAACAAGCACCGTTCTCTGCCACTCAGTTCTCATGAGCAGTCAGAGGACCGAGGGCTCACACCCACAGCAGCCCTTTCGGCCTGCAGTGTGCAGGAGACAAAGCTGAAAGACTTGTCTATCATTGGAACAAGTGTGGCTGGACTCCTGGCCCTCTCTATCTACTTGTATCCTCATTTCAAAAGATGCTTTTCGAATCAGTCCTTTTACTGGAGGACGAGAGGACGTAAGGCTGAAAGCTGCCGATTGTCCGGGTGACTGAGCCCATTGAGGTGGGGCTCTTGAGAGACAGCGACCCGGGCGCCCGGGAGCCACAGGAGCATGTGGAGGAGGACGCAGGGTGTGCTGGGGCAAGCCCCGACAGGGCAGTCTCTGATTTCACATGCTTGTAAATCACACGCATAATTATGAGCATCGAAAGTTTAGTGAAATCCAAGTGCTCATCAACCCGTTGGAGTTGATGTCCTACTTTTCTGAAGTTTGTCAGAAATCTAACTTGTCACATGTTCCTCTCTTTTATGTGTGATCTTATAGCAGCCCATGAAATGTTAGTTTATTTTTGTTTGAGTGAAATGAATTAGAGCATAAGTGAGAAGCAATTTACTTTTCAAAAGTAGTATTGGAAACAGCACACACACATATCCATATGGTGATGATTGGGCCGTGTATCAAATCCTTCCTGAGGAAAACTGTTAGAACTCTGCTTTTAAGCATGTATTCAGTTGAAAGAAAGGGGCAAAATATATTTGGTAAATATTACAATAGAAGAGTCACTATTTGGAATGTTCTGTATACATGCCATTGTAAAGGTTTTTGACCTATCAACTTACTGCATTAGACGTTACTAAACCTCATCTAAAAGAGAATTGCTATAGTGGTGGAAATAACCATTAGATAAATTCATTCTAAAAATGGTAGAAAATTAATTGAACAGTGTTCTCCAAAATAAAAACTTTAAAATGCCTTACTTTTTTTGGTAGTTTAAAATTCTGGATTTAAACCATTAAGTTAAAATGTTAACAAAATGTGAATCTGCAAGTAAAATTTTTGACTACAGTTATTTTTTATATCAACCTAGTAATGATACAGTATTAAATCCGACTTTCTTTATTTTGTTGAGTGTTGCTGACACTACATCAAAATGCCCTGTACTCTCTAAAAATTTTGTTTTCCATTTTTAAATAGGTTTAATCTCATTTTCAACCTACTATGAATGTCCACAGAGAAATTATTTTTTGTAAAGCAAAAAATCTCTTGGTCATGTGAAATAATCTCAGAGTAATTTTCTATTTAGTTAAGTTAGTTTTCATGTCCAGTGCTCTTATTTCTTTATTTTGGCATTGGCAATTCTATTGATAAAAACATTTTAATAAATATACATGTGCATAGTTATGGTAGATGCCAGTATAAGCCAATTTAATCTATAAATCATTTTTCCTCATGTGTCATGTTTTTTACTGGAGTGGCGTATGCAGTGTCCCTCCAGTTGAGTAGAGAAAGGCCTGCCTTCTCCTGCAGTTTGGGTCCCATAAGTCATAGCTGAGGTGAGGGAAGTTTTCACATTAATGTCTTTATGTTTATCTAAGACTTGAAGGACAGAGGAAGTAGAGCCTATAAATCTCAGAAGTCCTATGGTCATCATTTAAAACAAGTGAAAAACTGAGAAATCTGGACCCTACAGAAGGTCTCTGCCCCCTTTAAAAAGCATCTGTCTGAATGTGGCAGCCACCACCTTGCTGTATCTGACTAGAAAGAGAAAAGAGAAGAGCTATCGGTGATGTCAGTTGGCATTGCTTTCCAGCGGCTATACTACCTAATAGAAAGGAAATAGCAGGCATCACAAAACTATCTCTAAATGGTAGAAGGTAGTACGGCGCTCTCTTTTAGAGACATTCAATAGCTTTCTTTCCCAAAACTGTGGTTTTCCAGCAAGCCATGTTGTTAGCAAGGATACTCTGGTCTTTCTTGCTAATCCAAGACGCCATTTTTTAAGCACTTACTTTGCTAAGCCATTGTGTAGATTACCTCTGTAATCCCTACAGTAGCAATGTGAGGCAGGTATTAATATCCCATTTCACAGATGAAGAGACAGGCCCAGAAGCTAAGTAAACTGCCCAAGATAACATAGCTAGCAAGTGGTTGAGAGCATGACATCAGATAACTGCCTTGGAAATCCAGCTCTGATACTTGCCAGCATGTTCAAGAAACAGAGATTGGTGACGGTGGGTGTTAGCACCCTCAGTGCTGCTCGTCCTGACTGGCAGGACAGTGAGGAGACTGAGGGCCTAGACCTAGCGTCAAGCTTACAGACTGGGGTTCCAGTCACTACATCCACACCATGTGCTGGTTGTTTGGCTCTGGGCAAGATATTTAACCCCTCTAAGCTTGGTTTCTTCATCTGTAGAACAGAGATAATAAAAGGTTGCACCTAACACTTTACATGCACGAAAGCACATGAATCTGAAGTCCTTTGTAAGCATTAGCTGTTATCATCATCCATCATACTAACATGAAAAGAAGAGGAAGCCCCCAGAATGACTGACAAGCTGCAGTGGCTCTTGTTAACTATACTCTCTGGTATTTAACAGCCCCCTTAGTATGGGATTGAATGATAATTTATGGAAATTCTTTGGTAGTGTTAGCATTCGCACCAAAACTATATGGCAGTCCCATGGAAACAAAGTTATAGTGATGTATGTGTGTGGGTTTTCTTTAATTCAAAACGATAAACCTGGATTCCGGCCCTGTGGCCAAGTGGTTAAAGTTCCGCGTGCTCCCCTCCAGCAGCCCGGATTCGTGGGTTCGGATCCCAGGTGCAGACCTACACCACTCATCAAGCCATGCTGTGGTGGTGACCCACATACAAAATAGAGGAAGATTGGCACAGATGTTAGCTCAGGGGTAATCTTCCTCAAAAAACAAAAAGATAAACCTAGAATGTATTTTAATATAAATGTATAACTAGAGAAAGACATCAACTTCATTTGTACAGTGTCACCTTTTGACATCATTGCTACCTACCTCATTATGCAGAAGACCCCAGTTCTGGAGTTTCTCAGAGCACATGCCTCACAATGATGAAGCACAGAGCAGCTGACCCATGAGTACGGCAGCAACCTTTCATCAGAATTTTCTTGCTTTCATAGTAGTTTTTTCTCGACCTGGATATTATAGTAATGTAGGTCTTTTTGTGTGTTTATTTTGGAACAAGGTTTGTGTCAATCTGCCATAGAGTTAATAAATTGTAGGATTTGCAAAGGAAATATACTGGGACTGAAAACTAAGAAGGCACATATTTTTGCCCACTAGCAACTATTGCTCAAAGCACAGATTTGGAATCTCCGGATTTGGGAGGGGAGCAGCTGGGCAAAGTTGCTATAAAATTAACATGTATTGTCATGAAACAGAGAATGTATTACTCAACAAAAATTTTTTTTAAGTGGATCAGTAAATTGTACTGTGAAATTAGGGAAGAGAGAACTTTAAAGGAAAGTTTCAAAGTTAAATAACAGCAACAGTCATCAGTTAATTTATCAGTGAAATGTGCTGGAGATCACGTGCAAGAATATATAAATGGAATGGTCTCAGCTACCTCCCTCTCAGACCCCAGGCTACAAGAGACACTTTTCCTGTCACATTAACTCAATATTTTACAGAAAGTTTCCTAAATCTGTGAGCGTGTTTGCTCTTTGGTTTGTGTCTACCTTCCTAAGAACAATTTTGGGAGTTTGTTTATGTAGCCTTTTGCATTTAACAGACTTCTTTCATTTTTACATTTATGTGATAAATATATAGAGAGATTTATTTACATAATTTATAATATATACCAAAATATGTACAGTAAATATGTTATCAGTTACTATAATACATCTTAATGTATTTGTTGGTAATATTCATCAATTGATATTTAGTTATTTTAAAGTCTGTAAAGTCTGTGATTATGTTGAATTATCATAATATCAAAGTGGCCAGAACTGGGGACATTTCTAAAGTGTTTTTAAAAACTAGATTACTGCGTAGAAATTAAAATAACCTTTGGACTTTTCATTCAAAATATGCTTTGAAAAATAAGATGTTGTTTATCAAGACCATTCTGTAATGTGTTATAATGAGAAAAGCTGGAGAAAATCTTTTTTCTAAATCATGTAATTTTCTATCCCAGCTTGACTTTGTGATACCAGGTGACATTGCATATGGTCACAGTGGCTCTCAGGAATTACCATCAAAAGGGAGGTAAAATTTGAATCTTTTCTAGTGAATTTCCATTTTACTCTATGAGGGCATGCTCTATACAATTTAATTTTAAATTCATCCATTCATTCATTTTAAAATGTTGTGCAAGTCCATAGGCCTAAACTTCAAATCACAGAAAATCTGTAAAAAATAATTATTTGTTTGAGATAAAATATGTGCTAGTTATTCTGTCAGATATATATGTGGCAGGACAAGAATAGAAAAAGAAAACATCAATGAATTTGATCTAAACGAATTCCATCATTTCTTGCAGTCAAAATGATTTAATCTGATTGTAGAACTGAACACAATAAACTAAAGCTAATATAAAAATAAGACATTATGACAAAGGATCTTAAAGGTTTATATGTTGCCATAAAATTCTTGAGAAAAGACCATTCCTTTCAAATATTGAATATTCTGGCTTTCTCTTTAAGCATAACTTAATTCTTTACCTTTTTTTTTAAATTCTAATAAGCTTTTTCTAAACCAGCCTCTTATCCTAAAGCACCTTTGATCCAAATGGATCACAAACTTAAATAAAATGACATCTCTCCTCAGGCTATTTCTAGATGGGGAAAACACATCTGTTCTAAGAACCCGTAGCCAACAGTTTGAAACTGTTCAGAAGAATTGCTTAAAAAAAAGAAAACTCTGTGTATCCAGTGAGAATAGAAGATGCTTGGAGTTGGAAAAAAATTAGGAAAGCACTGCTCTTAAGAGGATAAAAAGATAACCGAATTTAATTCCTATTAAATTCTTAGCCTTTCTGGGAAAGATTTGGGGATGAGCCTCCCACAGTGCAAACATTTTTGTGGATGGATGTGAACACACCTGTTCAGGAAAAGTGAAACAAAACTTGAACTGACTTCCCTCTGCACACAGGTCACCAAACATCTGTCATAAGTTATCAATTACCAGCTTAGACTGGACTCAAGCCTGTGACCTGAGGTTGAAAAAGCCACGTAGCTCATTCTCTCTCTTACCCAGTCTGTGGTTTTTCCCCTGTACCACCATTAAAGCTTCTGTTTAAATCTCCAGGGGTTTGGAAGATCAGTTTGACCCCATGACATTAATAATGGATTTACGCCCAGGGTTTCTATGCACATCACCCTGGGGCTGATCTTAGGATTTTATGACTTGCAGTCACGTAGCTAGGTCCAGAAAGATTTACCCAATAGTTGGCATAGTTCTTTAATTGCAAAAGTTTCTTAATTGCAACCAAGAGACAATATCTCCTTGTCCAAGGAAGGGTGTGTGTGTGGGGGGGTCTATTTTACGATTTGGGCTTTGGTAAAATGTCAACACATATAAAACTTCTGCACAAAAACCAAGAAACAAAAACAACAAAGAAGTCTTATGGGCATGACTGACTAGGTGAGCTTCTTCCTTTGTAAATAATTAATTATTAGAGGTACTACTAAGTAAAACTCTGGGTGATAGCATCAATTGTCAACACCTTTGATCCCTAGTGTGTCACAATCCTGTACTATCCCACCTCAGTTGGGCGTGTGTGAGAACTGATCACTGCATGGCCTTAGTTCTCATCTGCTGCCAAGACAACGGCACCAGTGTGCCAGTGGTTGTGTGACTCAGAGCAGTCTGCCTCATCTTCTGGGATCTCTGCATCCTTATCTTTGAAATCAGAGGATGAAGCTAAATGATACCTTAGGTCCTTTCTAGCTCTCAAATTCTGTGAAATAGAAAGCAGTGCAAGTCTCCAGCTGTTTCCAGGAGAATCATGGTAAAGAAAAGTGGTCAGTGTGACTCAGGCACTGGAAATGCCATGCTTGCCCAGGCTCAGAGTGGGAAGTCTTACTTTTTTTATTCTGATTATTTTTTCCTTTGTACTGATACAGAAACCCAGTCAGTGTCTCCCGATGCAAAGCCCCCTGGGCATCCTACCACATGACAAGTAGGTGCTCTCACCTTTCTGTATGATCACTATTGCTCCAGTTAAACTTTTAAAAGCTGCATAACTCGGCATGAATGAGACTTCAGGTTTCAGTGAATGGCAGGATCATGTCTTTAATGTGTAGGGATCACAGGGTGGTAAGTTTTCAAATCTGGGTTTGAAGGTGAGGTGTACCATGACCTTGAAGTGGGCAGGCTTGGTGTGCTGAGGAGGAGACTGAGTATGGAGCTGAGTGAAGGAGGAGAGAGTAACCATAGGAGGTAAGGTCTCAGAGTTGAGCATCTGTGTGTCGGTGGGGCGGGAAGTGTGCATCAGATAATGTAGCACCTTACATGTTCTACTAAGGTCTTTGGCTTTTACTCTGAGTGAAATGGGAATCACTGGAGGATTTTGAGCAGAAAAGTGACGTGATCTGACTTAAGCTTTTTAACCAAGATCAATAGCAGCTGTGTAGAGGGTAGACTAGTTGAGGCAAGAGTGGAAGCAGGGATATAGGGGAGAGTCCTGACTTCTAGTCCAGCTGCTATGAAAGTGCTTTGTGCCTGGAGGCCAGTCACTAACCACTCGAGCTCAGCTTTTCATCTGTAAAGTGAGAGGATCAATAATAGGTGGGGTTCCTTTCAGTTCCAACTTTCAGTGGGTCAATACTTGGAGGTAGAAATTTACCCTATTAAATATAAGCATTTTTACACGTGGTGTTTCATTATACTTTTTTCTCATAGTTTTAAAATGCAAATTTTGAAATTCAGTACATTAGCCACATGGGACATTTAATGGGTTCTGGCGAAAGGTTGTAAATTATGGGAAAATATCAATTGTGGTAGTACAAAGAAGAGGGCTCGTTCTATACCAGTTGTGAACAATAATTCATGAAAATGGTAACCACAGCTAACAACTATTTGTGTATACACACACACATTCCTCCTTGGGAAATGCACTTTCAAATAGAGAAAGAGGGTCAGGTGATTATTTTTTTAAAAAGATAATTATACTTGGATTTAATACATAAGAGGTCAAAATCCAGGTATCCTGAAGTCAGAGAGGATTAACGTGATGACAGAAAACAAAACTATAGACCTCTAATAAGGAGGATATGCATATGTTGTTGTAGGGAATTTCTAACTATTTAAATCATAAAATAATTATCTTACTTTTCAAGTACCCATAATTCACTCTCAAAAATAGAATATTCGCAGATATCCTCAGTGAGTTTCTTCTTTGTTGTCTGCAATGGAACCTCATTTAACTAATCAGTCTTTTGGGCTATAAATTAAGCTGGCAAAAAACTGTCTCCTTTCCTACCTGCATGTGAATCTACAAAAGTTAATTTGGTTGTGGATAGAGCAAACTAGATGTGAAAAATTGAAAAGGGAACGAGGTTAACGCTTGATCATTTTACTTGCACATGTAAGGATTTCAGTGCTCTGTGTTTCCTTGAGAGAAATCCCATGGTGCCAATTAACCTAACTTATTCCAAAACAATTCTCTGTTTGGAAAGAATAATTTTCATTGTGGGTGTTCCTTGAAATTGTATGCCTCATCCCCTGTTATTACTGAGATGTGTGCTGGGCAATTGAAAGTACCAGCTTCGTTTCCATGCACTGTGTAGATTAGAACTATATCCCACACACAGTGTCAGATAATCTGTTTTAATTTTGTCCAATGCACACATATTTTAACCTTTACTAATTTTGTTCAGTGTGGAAAAGCCATCTCTACCTAATATTAAACCAAATATTTCATGTCAAAATTATCAAAAACACTAAAAGCAGGAGATTTGTTATAATCAGGAAATAGCTTTTCTTGAACAATTTTAAAATAAGTCAGCTTTCTTGGCTTGGTTTAAATGGCATCTTCATTTTTCTTTGAAATAATATGAATGCGTGTTTCCTCTAGTGTTAGACAAAACTGGACTAGAAAAGACTGAAAAGGATTTAACTAACAGGGTAAATGCATTCCCCATTTTATTAGGCTGTGTTGTCTATTCGGATTTCTGGAGTATTTTTTTAAAACCTAATAAATCAATTAACCAATATTCATTCTAAGATTTAATTTGGTGAATAGGATATATGTGCTTTTCATCAGGGCACACATCTTTTTTAAGTCTGAAACCACCACACACAAAGAATTTAATTCTGACAGACATTTGTTCTCAGCATAAATACTTTAGGGCCAATAGTTGTCCCCACTTAATCATGCTTCTTAAAAGTGAATTCCAGAAGACTTGAGGCCCCAAATGACCCCTGGTAAGGTGAGTTGTCAGTAAATTACTTTTATGATGTGCCCCAGGGAAGCAGGTCTGCTAGAAACTTGGTAGGGAGCTGGCCCCCTCTTGCCTGTAGGGAATGACCTTTAACTTTATCTAACCTCTGCATTTCTAATTCTAAATTTCTGGGAGGCATTTAGTCACATTGTTGGATATCATATTAAAAGAGAGACCTCTCCTGTGCCCAAAATATAGTGTTAACCACACATTTGTTGTTAAACTTCTAGATGAAGCATGCCAGTAAGCTTTTTATTTCTATAATTTAATTTTTAAATACCAGACATTTAATGAGTTGAAATATAAATGAGTTCAAAACAGATTCATAGTTAAATTATAACTGCCTTGGGTGACATTTGGAAAACACTAGAAAATGTAATCCCTGTAATTTTGCTAATTTGAATTTATGTGGCACTTGAAAATTTGTAAGAGCCATTAAAGATGAATGAAGATATTGCATCAGAATACATTTATTTTTTTCACAAAATATTTAGTTATTGAAAACAAGTCTTGTCAATTTTTTCGTTGTCTCCATTACGGGAAAGCTTTTTTTGTGCTTTTTGAAGATTATAATGTACATTGTAATTATCAAACATAGGAATTCAGATTTGGTTTTGGATGAAAAAAATATACCCTTATTTGGCTATATTATACTGGAAACATTGGGAAATAATGCTTTTTTATAGGATATAAAATACAAAGTCATCATCAATTTCCCATTAATGATCGGGGCATAACTTAGGTAGACCCAGATGTCTATGTTTTAGTTCCATGACTGTCTAATTTTTCTCCTTTTCCCATTCATTTTGGATGCATTGAATGGGCCAATGTTTTTAATCCTTTCTTAAAGTATTTCATTGCTCAGTTTTATTGTCTATAAGTGCATTACACGATTTAAAAATATGTGTATATATGTGTATACATATTTACATATATAATAGAACACTGTGTGGCAATGAAATATTACTAAAGATAAGCTTTTCAAAAAAACTACACACCTGGTTTTTAATCAGACAGTCTTTAGGTATATAAATGCATAGACTAAATGTAGAATATTTCTATAATCTCTTTGATTTATATTTCAGATTGTAGCATAAGCAAAGCCAAGCAGTCTAAGCTTTGCATTTGATATCAACCCTTTGAGGAGATCAACAATATGCAGTTGTAGAAGCAATTAGTGTAACTTCAGTAATTTTTTAGTGGGGAAGGAAAGAGATCAGCAAATTCTTTCCTATAAACCAAAGGTTCTGGCTCAAGAGTGTATATAAACAAGATGTAAGTCTTAAATATAGCTTAAATGCCACCCAGGAGAGAAACTCAATGGTAAAAGAGTTACCAACAGACAGGGAGCAATCTTTAAATGAGGAGGAAAATATTAAATTGGTGACACCAATGTTAGGAGGACCCAGGCTTGTGCTTCCAAAAAATTCAGCACAGAAGGTCCTCTTCCCCCACCCACACCCAACAGTTTATCTTTGGATCTGGGAGACATAATAATAGTAAAGCAGAATGTAGATGTAACTCATTGATAACCCCCAGAAGATTTTACTCGAGAAAATGGCAAACTCACAATTCGAAATGAATTTGGAAAGAATAGTTAGAATAAAATAAATGACACATTAAGACACTAATATTCAAAGTATCTTAGGCTGTTTGCTAATTTTAATTCTACCTAAGCATTTGTTTGTCATCATGTATGCTCCTGGTGAAATATGACTAGGTGGTTTTTGTTTGTGTGTTTGTTTTTGTTTTGTCAAAAATTCCGTGTGAAAGTATCTTGATGGTTTTAACCATTACAGCCTGTTCCACATTATCATTATCTGGAAACTTGCTGTTCAATTACCGATAGAAGTAAACATGGACCAGAAGACACATTCATAATATGTGTTAAGTGCTGAACAGGGCCCATCTCTGGAGCCATCTCTGGAGCCCAACCCAAAACACAGGACCTGGAACATGGAAGGTAGTTCCCCAAAGGAAAATCAGTGCTCTGACCAAATGGATGGTGGGCAGGAAAAGCAACAAAGATAAAAGAAACTCAAATCTAATGAGGGAGAGGAAACAGAATAAATGACCTGGTACATGCTATAATCAAAGTACAAGCAAAGTCTGGGAGTTCCTAGAGGAAGGAACAGGTAACTCCATCCACCTGAGGATGATGGCGCTTCACATAGGGAATGACTCTTAAAGGGCATGGACAGAAAAGAGGGAAGAGCCTTTCATGCAGGAAACATCATGAAGAGATTGAGATCAGGCTAGGAATATAAACTGAGGCAAAAGACAGTACCCAGAAGGGTCTTATATACTCGGCTGGGGGATTCTGAGTTTCTTTCTCTGATAAACAGCAAGGATAGTGTGGCCAGCCCCCGAGTGATGTCGTAGGCTCCTGTGTAACCAGTTGGCTCCTTCAGGCTGCTGTGACTGCCCTACTTCCCCTTGTGGGGGATTTGGGAGCTTCTCCTTGTCTGGAAGGCAAGGCAGCTTAAGAACTGAATTTAGAAAGAATTGAAAAAGGAATGCAAAGGGAGAAGATCCTAGGAAAAACAGAAACTCAATTCAAATGGGCTTAATCATAAAACAAAACAAAACAGCTCTGGCTTTGCTTTCCCCTGTGTTGGCTACACTTTCCTCTGTGGTAGCTTCATTCTTGTCCTGTAGCACAGATTGTAGCAGCTCCAGGCTTACATCCTACCAGCTTAGCAAATCCAGGGGAATGAGAGCTGCTTTCAATAAGAGTTCCAACTTAAGTCTCATAACTGATGCCTCTGGCTTGGGCCCCACAACCACCCTGGGGCCAGTCATGGGTCCCAGAACTTGTGCTACCCTGATTGGCCTGGCCTGGGTTATGTTCCCTTCTTTGGAGCCAGGGGCAGAGATCAGCATAGTCCAAAGCTCTGAACCCCAGGTGTGGAAGGGGTAATGCCCCAAAGGAAAATCGGAGTGTTGTTACCAGAGGAAAAGAGAGTGAATTATGGGCAAACTAAACAACAGACATTCACTATTCATTGGACAGATAAGACTACTTTGAATCAGAGTCCAAGCTCTTAATTTTCAATCGTGCCTTTCTTCCTCCCCATGGTTCTTATTACTGGGTTTTCCTCTGTGTCATATTTTAGGGACATTCAAGGGTTGTAAAGCAACCCAACTAAAGCTTTCTGTTGGTACAATATACCTAATTAGGTGGTGTTTTCTTAGTGTTCACATAATATTAGTTTCTTGCTTATGTCTACTTTCATTTTTAAGACATGTAGACCAAGATGCCTAGACTCGATGTACTAATAAAATATGCATCAGTAAGCATTGTTGAATCACCAGAAGCAATGGGGTCAAAAAGACTGACTTAATAACTTTTAAATTGCAGAAAATAACCCATCTCCAAAAAAGGGTAGCTGAGGCCCCATAAGATATACATCTGCACAACCCAGTCCTCTCCTTATTTTGAAAGGCTGTTGTAAAATTTCTATTTGATTTCCATCTATTAATCATATTTGTTAGTAGGGGCCGGCCTGGTGGCATAGTGGTTAAGTTCACACTCTCTGCTTCGGCGGCCCAGGGTTCACGGGTTCAGATCCCAGGCATGGACCGACACACCACTTATCAAGCCATGCTGTGGCGGTGTCCCATATAAAGTAGAGGAAGATGGGCACGGATGTTAGCCCAGGGCCAGTCTTCCTCAGGAAAAAGAGGGGAATTGGTAACAGATGTTAGCTCAGGGCTGGTCTTCCTCACACACACACACACATACAAAAATCATACTTATTAGTGAGTCACTGTAGAGTTTGCATCCAAACTGCAAGAATACCAGAATTATTTAGGCAATTGCCTTCAAAATGTTTACATAGAGAACATGAAACATTTAATGATAAGGTATTGTATTTTTGTAACTTATAATTTTGAAATATTTTGCACCCTACGGCTCTAAAGTTTACATTTTCTTTCAAATGATGCTAATCTCCATTATGTGCAATTTAATTAACTTTGGTAAACAAATATGACATGTTTTCATAACAGTGTGATTAATGCGCTGTAGACGACTTAAAGAGTAATATTGTCATTTTTTTTATACGTGAATATTCACAGGAGTCTGTTAGTATGCCTTTGCTAGGTATTTAATATGCATATTAAAATCTGTTCTTGTTTATTGACCTAAATGAAAGCAAGAGAAAGTTTGAAAAGCACAAATCTTTACTCTACCCAAGAATGGGTGTATTTTTATTTCTAACAGTTAGGAATATCTTTAAATTAGTCATTTGTTTTCTCATTGAAAGCCTTTGTCACATTTAAAGATGTTCTTCTTCAAATCAATGCTAACTACATGCAATAAGCATTCAAAAATAAAAAGTTAATTTCTTTTTAATGAAAAACACCTAGTTTATGCCTTATACGTCTGAGTTTTATTTTAAATAGGAATAGTATTACATAAGTATGTGACAGACTTTCCCTTTAGTTCTCTTGGCCTAATACCATGCCTATATTACTCACTCTCCCTCACAAAAAAAATTTACTTCTTTTCCTTAGCATATATTATACTACTGTCTGTCCTCTTCATTCCTTCTGAAAGCAGTGTTTAATTGGCTCACGTAGAAAATTGAAATGACTTGACCCTTCTGTTTTATTTCACCACCTTGACCCCTTGAGACTGTTCATTCTGCCACTTGATTATGTTGAATAATGGGAAGGTATTTGTCTTTGAAACTGGCTTTTCACCCATAGACGGTTCAGGTGGGATCCAGCCAGAGGATTGTTAACCAGAAGATGGGAATAAAGGTACTTTCTATTTGATCGAAAAACTGACAGAGCTATGGAATTCAGCTCAGAGGAATAATCTGTTTTCTGAAGGTCTCTGTGAAGGAACTTATTGTATGTCTTCCCTGTACTTTGTAGATTTGCAAAAATAATATGGTTCAGCTCCATATGGGGGAAGTGGCTATAGGTGTGTCATTCATTCGTTGATGGATTCATTCATTGAGCTAATGTTTATTGGACTTCCATTTGAGCCAGAGGAACTGGGAAAAGTCCAAAAATTCTGTCCTTGTATGTTGATGGATTACGATGAATTAATTGTAAACATTCAGATAGAGATTTATGGTATCAGAAAGAGAGAAAGATGGAGGAAATAAGGGTGTTTGGATCTGTGTCCCAGGGTTACTTTCTAAGCAGGTTCAAATATTTCCCCATTTACTTGTTCACTTATTTGAAATGAGGCTGTCTCATTATTCCCAATATTGACCTGAAAAATACTAAAATGCATAAAATTTCCATTTGTCCATAACAGTGAATGGGAACTTCTTATTTACTGAATATTTTCATTAACTAATAATTAAAAAGATACACGGTGAAAATTACCAGTTTTCAAAGAATGTACATGCAAGTATCATGAAAAATATGTCACACCACCAAGCACCATTATTTCTTAGATGTAAAATTTGAAATTCTGTAGTATTCCAGTTATCATTAGAACTATGTCATGTTCACCATCCCTTATCATCTTTTCCATAAAACCCTTGAGACTAGGTAAGTTTCAGAATTCAGGGATTTTCAGATTTATACTTAGTCAATATGATTCACATATTACGTGTTACCTGACCTCCTTGGTGTGGTCTGGGATACCACCTCGTAATAAACATATTAACATATCTGCAGAAAAACTTCTGAATATTCAAACTGAGTGGAGTAAATAAAGACTGTAAACTGCTTCACAACAGCTCAGGTCTAATTTTGCTGGCAAATAAATTTGCACTAAACTTACAATGAAGCTTTTGCTTTTCAAAGTTTTTTGGGTTTCAGAATTGCCTGGAAGAGATTGTGAACCTCTTAGATCACAGCATTGTGCTTTAGCATCCCGTTTGTCTGGCAGTCAGTTCAACATCAACTTTTGGGGACAGAGCCTGGAAAGCAAAAATGGCTTCTGAACTTCAAAGAAAACAGCTGTCATTAAGCACCTTGTGCTTTTGTCATAAAAATCAAAACTTTTAGAAGTCGAAGGAATCTTTGGAATCATTTAACCTGGCTCTTTCATTCTACATTGAGGAAACTAGAGCCTAGAGAAATAAAATAATTTGAGGTTGGTTAGCCATACAGAACCATACTGACATTGAATTATATGTAAAATTAATCTTCATTATTTAAGTCTGGTGTTTTGCTGTTAGTTTTCCGGGAATGTTCGTGTTTCTGAATGACAGTGAACAGTGGATTAGAAATATGGAGGACATAGAGGGCATTCTAGAGGCTGGTTTACTGAGAAGTGGAAGCTGATGGCAGGGTAGGGAACAGCAGATTTGTGGAGCAGAGAAGCCTTCATACCATAGCTACCCTGAAGACCAGAATGCACAAGTGTCGGATTCACCACAGGATGACAAGACCTATCGGTTGTTCAGGTGCTCTTAATCGAAGGAAATGCAGTGTTTTTCCATGAACACAAAGTAAAGGTCTACCAGCCACTACTTGTTCACCTGTTCACCCTGGGTTAGATTTATTTTTTTCAAAACATCCCCAAATGTCAATGTAAAAAAAGAGAATTGCCTTCACTTCCCAATGACATTTCAATTAAATGGAATTTCTTAAGAGAAGAGAGACATGAAACAGCAGCAATAGTGCTATTGATAGAGTTATTTTCAGGAAAAAAAAATCTCTGTGTGTGAAACAAAATACAGACGAGATCATTTTTTAAAAGAAGGACACTAAGACAGTAAGAAAAAGTTAAAATTTTATTTACAAAAGCGAGGATGTATGAAAAATTTTTTTTCTTTTTTGGTGAGGAAGATTCGCCTTGAGCTAACATCTGTTGGCAATCTTCCTCTTTTTTTTTTTTTTTTCAGCTTGAGGAAGATTAGCCCTGAGCTAACATCTGTGCCAATCTTCCTCCATTTTGTATGTGGGATGCCTCCGCAGCATGGCTGATGAGTGGAGTAGGTACGCACCCGGGATTTGAACCCACAAACCCGAGCCACTGAAGTGGAGCACATGGAACTTTAACCACTCAGCCACAGGGCCAGCCCCCAAAAGATATTTTTTAAAGATCATTAGTCAAATCTTTACTAGCTTGATCTCTGTTAAAATTCAAATGTCCCTGAAAAAGCTGACTCTTATCTTTACCAGTCTTTTTAGTTTAGTGAGAACAAATTTCAGCTCTTTTCTCAAAGAAAATGATGAGAAAGCCTGAAAAATCTTTGGGTTCAAAGAGGAAAAAATAGATAGCTTTAAGCAGAGAGAGAAAGAAAGGCAGAACATGAGAGAGTTTGAACACTGAAAACAAATCTCTAGTTTTGTAATCTGGCCCACATTAAAGTAGCAACTTCCAGAATCAAGCTCCATTGTCAGATCATAGGATTTTATTCTTGGTCAAGAATTTTGAAACCTTATTAATTTGCTTAGACTATTGATAGGCAATCTGATGTTTCTCATTTTCTTGTTAAAATAAAGAACCTTGGATCAGATTGAACAAAGATAGAATATTTTCTCAATCTTAATCCTCACTTAGGATAAATGTCCAGAGCAAATGCTATTTTATTTATTTTTGTAGAAGAAATAAAGAATAAGTATGATATATTTATGAGGAGCTTCTGAATGTAAAAGTTGACCCGTGGTTTAAAAAATGGACCTAATTATATCATTTCTTTTTGTTTTAGTCATGTTAAAGAATTAACAAAAGATCACTGTGGTTACAATGGTTGGTTCTTGGAAATTAAATTTAAGATTATAGTTAAATAATGGAATTTAAAGCATGTAATAAATTATACCAACTACTTCCACATATGTGGATATTATATAGCTTGTGGGCCAGAGTAAAGTATACTTAAGATATACTATGTGGAATGACTTAGATTAGAGATTGACAAACTACAGACCAAATCTGGCCCACTGCTAGTTTTTATAAATAAAGTTTTATTGGAACACAGCCATGCCATTTGTTTACATATTATCTGTGGCTACTTTTCTACTACAACAGTGGAGTTGAGTAATTGCCATAGAGAAACTACATGTCCCACAAAGTCTTAAATATTTACTATCTGGCCCACTAAAAAAAAAAAAAAGTTGGCTGACCCCAGATTTAGATGGTCAATTAGTTATTCTCAGCATACTCCTCTCTGAAAAATTATGTTGCTTTAAATCTTTGAAGATATTGGACTATCATTTACACAATGATATTTTAACAAAATTAGAAATATCTTGAAAAAGTTAGTATTTTTCTCTAATTGCACATTTTAGTCCTATCTGAAAGAATCCTAATTTTTTTTATGGCTTATATGTCCTAGGACTTTGAATTTTTTAAGACATTATTACAAAGAACTGTTTTTGAGAGTTCCATACATGGGACTAGTGAAGAGAAAGTGGTGTAGGTGCTTTTGATTGCATTCTGCAACTTTGTACTCTAAATGACTTAGGTAGGATTTCCATCAGTCATCGGCACAACTGGGGCTTTTATCCATATCTCAAATCCCCATTGTCTTGACCCCCTTGGTATACTGCTGCTCTCCACCATCAACACTGTCTATTAACTACCTCTTTCTGCACTATAGAAAATAGCCCAAGAACACTCTTTATGAGTTACATCCTTGACTGTAGCACTAACCACCTTACACTGCCGTTGTCTCTCCATGTGGGAGATAAGCTCCTAGAGGACAGGGCCATACTGATGTCATCTTCCTACAGTGGGCCTTTGGCACCATTTACTATACAAAACTGATATTTTCATCTTAAAGTATACTTTTAGAATTTTCCTCTTCTGCCCATGCTCAATAGTTGAAATATGTATTAAAGGTGACCATTTAATTTATCATTCAGGCTAGGATACTTTTGAGAGTAAAGGAGTCTCTAACTAGTTTTACTGGAACATAGACCAGAGCTGTGTCCAGGCAAATAGGACAGATGGTCACCTTAAGTTTTATAAATTTTTAAATTACAGAATATCCTCAACTATACCATGTCTGATCATTAACCAACTCTTTATCATAAAATAGACATAAAAATGACCTTGATGACAGCAGCAAGATGACTAAAAACAAAAATGTTTTAAAAATTAGAGGAATGTCAGTTAACTTGAACTTCATGTTTTGTGCCTGATCCGAGCAGCAGGATGGCCAGGCCTCCTCCTTTTGCTCTCCTGCTTTCATAGCACCTTCTCCTCCTTTCAATCATCAAGAAAAGCAAGTGGCTGTCACTATAGACAATTGCCAATAAAAGAAGAAAAAGAAAAAAAACAAGAGTAAGAAGGGTGCTGATCTAGGGTTATGTCAGGATTAGGAAGTGATATCTTGCACAAGCCATCTTATTTCATTTTTCTTCCTTTTTAATCATTATTTTCTAAGGAAAAAGCATAATCAAGCATGCATCGATCTTGCAATAAGCTACACTTATACAGTAAAACTTGAGCACATGTTAAATTATGCAGTTCACTATATTATGCCAGGACTTTCCAGTCCACCCAGAGTTTCCAGTAAAGTTCTGTTTGACCTTTGTATAAAAGACCACCTTTACTAGGTAACTTATTTTTGCTGCCCTCTTGGGTGGTCGAATGAGGCAGATTTCCCTGCTGAACAACATACAACCTTCTTTTTGCCAACTGAACATTACACTGGGATGTGGCTTGGAGGAACAGTTTCTCAATACTATAAACAACGGCTTTCTTGGAACAGCTTGTTGCTGAAGCATAAAGAGAGGTTACTCAGTTTCGCCTTGAGTAGCATATGAATTGGTTAAGGAAGTAAGTGTGGCTGACCCACCAAATTACAGTGGCCATAATATAATTAAGTTCAGTATCCTCCCTGGAGGCTCTAAGAAGTATTATTATGACACCAAACTTAAAGAAAAGGAACTTTTTAAGAGCCAGGAAATTAGTGAGAAGCAGTCTTTGGGGAAATGTTGCAAAATTTAAAAAAATCAGTAGAAAGAGCCTAAAAGTTGTTCAAGGAAAAAGGCTGGTTAAAACACAATATTTTGTTATCTGTGGTCCTGAGTATATTAAGTCATTATTTTTCAAAAGAGTAGAGTGTCTTGGGATTAAAGATGCTTTTGGAGTTGGGATGGGAAAGAAACGGAAGAGTAAAGATGTATCTGGAATATTGAAAACAAAGGAAAAATAGGAAATGTTCCTAAAAGAAATTATTGGGAAGATATTTGCTCTCTGCTTACCCAAATTAAATTGTACTTAAAAATACAATTTCTAATAACGACTTAAACTATTAAGTTATAGACTTAATATAGACTATGAAAAGGTTATTAAAGACGTAAAGGACTGAGTGGAAAGAAGGGGACAAGGGAATAAGAATGTAGAGTTGTTTACTGGCTCTACATAAGGCTGCAGTGTCCTCAACAAAACAGATTGTGTCGTTGTCAGAGCTTCCCAATAAGACTTTAGACTGGCCTCAACGGTCACAGGGACAAAGCGTTCCTCAGAGTATGTATGAAAGCACGAACACTGAAAAGAAAGATGCTTAGCCTGGATTTCTTTCCAAATCATTGCTGTTCAAGGCATGGCTCTTTATCTCTTAGGCTCCATGACAGATTGGCTTACGGTAAATGATCAAGTCTTCGGGGCAAGGGGGATTTCTTCTTTGGTAACATACTACAGCTTTGTCACTCTATGTAATTGTTATATTCAGGCAGTCCTCTTAGTATTCATTGGTTACAGCTGAATAATGTAGCAGGTAATCCTATTTATGTCTGTCTGTCTAGGCATCAGCCATCCATGCAATAACTCCTTCAAGATCCTAATAATATTCTCTTCACATGTCCTACCCAGGAAGGCTACATTGCAATAAATATTGCTTTCATATAAGTAGAGTGCTTTGGGGTAGAGGAGAAGACTGCCTCTCGGTGTAAAATATGACCTCACAGATGGTGCTGGTCAAACAAATCAAGGGGCTCAATGTAGTATCTGGCAAATCCATCTCTTATACAGCCTGTCTTCTACATACCTTTGGTGTAGAGTAGACATTAGTGCATTAACTGTAAACTAGTATAAAACTTAATGCCATGTTCCTGCTTAGTTTCTACCAACTTCACGGAGGATATTTCAGTCTCCTACAAGTAGGAACCAAGAAAGTTTATTAGATACGCTCAAGGTTCATTGAGCCTTCCATGAAAAAGGGGAAGCCAGCACCTTTCAATTCTTTGGTTCTATGTGGAGTTGCCCTAGATTAAGCAGGCGCTTTGGTGTCTTCCTTCCTCACACAATCGATTGCATCATCCCTCCACCACAAAGCCATAAAACTTATCGGTCTAGTGAGTGCTTTAGGTGTTCCAGTTGCCCAATAACTTTTTGGAATCTTTTTGCTATTGGCTTATAGGCCATTTCAGCATAATCAAAGCTAAATTTGATACCTTACACTCCATTTGCATGCATCTTTTAACTTGATGGGCAAGGGGATACGTCTTTTTGAAGTTGCACTATGTTTCAGAAACGTTATAAAATACATCCCCATTTAATTCTAATAGTCCTATGATTTGGATATTGTTATTTCTTTTTATAAATAAGAAAATTCATGTTCAGAAAAGTTAAGTCATCTTCCCAATGATATATGTCTAGTAACTGGCAGAACTAGGATTCAAATTCATGTCTGTCTGACTCTAGTAATCATGCAAGAACCAATAACCATCATTCAATAACCATCCAAAATCCAACCTTTGATTATTTGAAGAAATTTTGCTCCAGAATCAGCACTTATTTCCAACTCTGTCATCTTCTGTGAGCATTACATAATAAACTAATACAAAGTTAGACTCATCATGTTCCTGCTCCAGTCAGCCTCTGTTCTCAAGTATGGGTCAACCTTGGAACAGCTTGTTGAAGCAGAAAAGGAAGCTATGCTTGATGTGGCCTTGACCAATATGAATAGGAAGTTAAGTGTGGCTTGCTAGAAGAGCCCCAGTTTGATGCTGGTTGACAGAGTGTCTTTGAAGTCTTAGGCAGTCAACAGGTGAAAATGCATTATTCATGCAAGTCTTGGGGAAAAGGCTCACCAGTGGTGAGATAAGACTTTCCCTATCCTGGATGAGTGGGAAGTTTGATTTTTCTGCCAAAATAAATTGGGAGTCTAAATATTAGAACTTATGCAGAAAGGTTATACCCTTCTAATGTATTTGAAGACCCCTGAGGCTCTTTTGTTCTTTAGTTTTCCCAAAAAGACACATTCCGTACTCCAAAAGACACATGTCATGGGGAGCATGTTAAATGTCAAAGAAACTATATAAAGTGGTAGACATTAATTAACTCTGCCAGATGGAACAGCTGCCGAATGGGATAAATGAGGAAACGCATCATCTAAAAAGTTATGTGTAAGAATGGAAGGGTTGAGAATTCATTCTTGTATGCACAAAACTTCTCAATTCTCCTGTGTCTTCCATTCTGCATAAGTTGTAATTACTTGTAAATTGGATGTGGATAAAGGTCATATTTGTTTCATGGGTTTAAAGTGGAAGCACCAAAAACTATAACTATAAATGTCATTGGAGCACTCATTTCTCCAACAAGTTTGGTGTGTTATAAATGTCATCTAGGGCCCATGCCATACCAGTAGGCAGATATCATTTGGGAGCTGGTTTTAGATACAGAAACCATTTTAGTGACAGATAAATACCTTCCAAAGAGTTTGGGTTGCAAAAATGTAGAAAATCTTTTTATAAGTTGCTGGATTAGGTCATACAATTGTCCCAGTCCATAGCTACACGTGCACACATGCGACTTACAAGGATAGTTTGACTTCAGAGGGCTTTTATTAATGTATTTTATTTCTCCCAGAAGGTGTTCTTTATAACAAACAGGAAACCTCACTAAATATAACCCAAAGTTTAAGCAATGGAAAGGCACATAGATGATGTCGTACATTATAAATATTTTTTGTACTTGCTAGTTTATTTCTAAGGAAATTATGAGAATGACATCATAATGATGACTGACTTTTATTAGTGTTTTTACTCTGAAGCTCTAGACAAGCAGTTAGGAAGAAAAACAAATTGTCTAGCATTATCCCCTAATATTTTACCTGATGTTTTCTAGTGACATTAATCCTAGGAAGTAATTCTAGAACTACTGTATTATCATTGGTTCTCTTTTACATGTTTATCATGAAAAACAACATGGTAGTAAAGCACAAAATTTCTCAAAACTCATAATGGGAAATAATTACTGTTTATTTTTGTCTGAATTACTTCTCAGATTAGTCTACAACTCAAACAACAATTTTAGACTAATATTTTATAGGCTATTCCTTGCTGCCAGCAGAGAAAGGCTTTTCATAACTGTTTATTGTATATGTTAGCAACATGCTCCTTTGTTTTACTAATACCAAGTGGAAGTCGTTAACATTCTATTTTTACTGAAGCTTTACTCTATTACTTTTTCTAGATAAATCCTTTTAAATGGCTTTTTGATGGAATTGAGCCTTAGAAGAGTATGGGGTAAAGATATACATAATACATGAGATGGAGTTATAGGTCTTATAGTCTTTTATTCATATCCTCAAATATTTGAGTGCCTATTAAGTTTCACCATTGGGCTGAGTGCTGATACAGTCAAAGAATAATAAGACTGATTTCCATTCAAGATTTCTTCTTTATGGGGTAGGGAGACTGGTAGGTACAATCAACACAAAATGATACGGTAGGGGTGTGTTGTCCTAGCAATATGTAGAAAGTGCTAGGAAGAAAAGAGAGGCACACTGAACTCTGGAGTCAGAGAAGACTTGGCAGAAGAGCTGGAGGTGGCTCTTACAAGATCAATAAGTTCTTCCAGAGAAACTATGGGGATGGTCTTCCAACCAGAAGGAATAACCAAATACAAAGACATCAGGATGTGAAAGCCTGGGGAGTATCGAAGTTGACTGGCTGAAATGACAAGAATTTGAGATAGAATGGCAGAAGTTGAGGCTGGAGAAAAAGGTTAGGGCTGTCTTGTGAAGGGTCTTGTGTTCCCTGTTTAAACATTTGGACTTATTTTTTCGGTGATGAGAGTCAGAAAGTTTTGTTTTGTTATTGTTTTAAGGAGGCAAAGTAAAATGATCTGATTTTTTCTTTTTATAAACCTGTGTGAAAGAAGTGGGGTAAGGCTCTTCTTATCATCAGACACAGCCAATAGAAACAAAAAAAGTCTCATAGCCAAAGAAGAAAAATGAGCTGTCCTTTATCCTGTCCATGGTTTTCTTACCTCCATTTAGATTTATATCAGGAAATTACTTGATTCAAAGAAAACTTAGCTTTATCTGTGTTTTAACCAGCTCAGCAGCAATGGATGGATGCCAAATTCACTCCAGCATTAATAAGGGCATTTCTGTCTCGGGCCATTTCCTGCTTCTAGACTGTTCTAGAATGATGTGTGGTATTATACAAAATAATATTCATTGTATATTTGAGAATTCTTCAGACAATCGCACATGTATCTGTGATCGTCTCCTGTTCATCATACAGTGGAAAAATAGCCAATTTTCAATAAAAGAAATAACTTCCTTTATCATTTTCACAATGATAAAATGTGGGTTTCCAGATTCTGGATTTGTAATAGTCACATCAACATAGGCTTACATTTTGGTTATACTGTAAGAAAAAAAATCCTTTAAAAGTTTTATATCATGCATATTAATTTTGATAGGCAAAACTCACATCTCCTGAGTCCCTGGTTCCCACTATCCAGGCTTATAGGTGTAACATAAAAGGCAATATATTTTGTGTCTGGAAATATTTAAAAAGAGCAGAACAAAGCAGTCTGTTGATATTGCTGATATTTCTGTCCATAATTCAGCTGATGAACTGCTGCTTCTGGAATTTTGCTTTTTTAACCACATGATGATTCTTGAAATAGCTATGTAGTTTTTGCAATGTGTTTGTTTTTATATTTTCTTTTTTAAATAGTCACACATTATGTATAAATATAAACATAAGTATCTATTTATATAATTAAATAAGTCTATGTAGATTTAGATTTCATATATAAGAAGGCCTTTTAAAATTGGTTCCTTTATTTGATTTCAAATAATTATAGATAAACAGTAAAACAAGCAGCTTTCCTGAAAATGCCCCACACAAGAAAACCAAGTGTCATCAGCAATGCCCTTTCCAAGGCCTCACCCCTAAAGTTACTTTGTCACACATGCCATCAAATGAGAGAAAAATCCAACATTTTCTTCAACTATAGTTTTCCACTTGAAACCAAGAAAATGGAAAAAAAGTTTTCCCTATCAAAATGAAAAAATTATAAGTGCTTAAGAGAAATAATTGAATTATCATTTCTCTTAGTAGCTGACCTTATACATTTCAAGAGTGGCATCTTGGTTTGGGGTTACAGCTCTGATAGACTAATCAGTGGATGAATACATGATTATTCATTCCTGAGTATAATCCTAAACTCTGGATCCTTCCTTATATGTAAGGACAGCACTCCTGTTGCCTACTCTCATGTACGTGAACTGTATGCCCATCCCTCTGCCCACCACCATGAAGAAGAAAAGAGCAGCTAATATGTGCCAGCTAGTAACTTAAAATTTTTATTTTGTGTATTTTTCATTGAAAAGGAACCTTATGAGGGGCTGGCCTGGTGGCATAGTGTTTACGTTCATGGGCTCCACCTTGTTGGCCCAGGGTTCGCAGATTCGGATTCTGGGCACAGACCTACACACCACTCATCAAGCCATGCTGTGGCAGCGTCCCACAAACAAAATAGGGGAAGATTGACACGGATGTTAGCTTGGCGATAATCTTCCTCAAGCAAAAAGAGGAAGATTGACAACAGACGTTAGCTCAGGGCCAATCTTTCTCACCAAAAAAAAGAAACCTTATGAAGTAGAAGTTATAATTCATTTACAATAGAAAAAAACTGCAGCTCAAGGGTGCTAAATTACTTTCCCAAAGTCAAACAGCCTGTAAATCACAAAGCAAGGATTCAAACCCACCTCTCATATTCAAGAACCCACATTTGTTCCCACTCTATTAACATGTGCCCTCGGAGAGCAAGATGGGAGAGCATGTGTACTTTTGTGCTCTTCCCTTACATTTCTCTTTTCCCAAAGAATCATACTCAGTATTAATAAAGTGTCTCTCTGGGAGATGCTATTCTTTCTTTCCTTGGAATTTTCTTCCTTCTAGCTCTCTGGCCCTTTGAAGTCTCAGCTTGAATATACATCTTCAGAGAGGCCTTCCCTGACCCTCTGGTCTAAATTAGATTCCTTCTGATATGCTCTCCTGTAGCACTCTGTTCTTTTCTTTTATAAGCATCTCCAAAATTTAATCATGTATTTATTTGTAGGCTTACTTATTTAAAGTCTCTTTCCCCAACTAAAATACAGTGTCCCAAGCCACGGCATATAGGCATAATGGCTAACTTTTATCAAGCACCAACTGTGTGTCAAGACCTGTTCTACACTTTGTCCATTAACTACCTCACAACAACCTATGAAATAAGAAATGTCTCTGTTTTGAAGGTAATAAGACTGAGACACAAGAGAGGCTAAGTAATTTCCCATGTCAAAAAGCTAACAAGTCAAGGGGCTGGCCCTGTGGCCAAATGGTTCAAGTTCCGCGTGCTCCGCTTTGGCGGCCTGGGTTTGTGGGTTTGGACCCCGGGCGTGGAGCTACTCCACTTATAAGCCATGCTGTAGCGGCATCCCACATACAAAAAAAATAGAGGAAGATTGGCACAGATGTTAGCTCAGGGCTAATCTTCCTCAAGCAAAAACAAAACAACAAGCTAACAAGTTGAGGAACCAAGTTGCAAACCTAGGCAATCTAAACCCCTGAGCCCATACTCTTGAAGACGAATGAACAGGAATTTGATGTACAATGACACGGAAGCAGCTGGCTTACCATACTTGCCCCCTGATGATTGAGTGGAGTGCCGGAATCTGAGAGCAAGAGCTGAGCAGTGAGTGAGGATGAATGGTAATGATGTTATAGATGATGAAAAGAGTGGGTGCTGGCAGTCGGGAAGTGGAACCTTTATAAACACTTCATTTGCCCTTTGATTTAGAACCAGGAACTTGTCTCTGCAGGGTGATTCGGTGAATTAAAATGAGAAGCATTAATTTGCCATCAGTTTTGTCCAAATTGCTATATATGTTGAATTATGAACGTATTAAAAAACTCTGGTTTGTCTTTTACTGTTAGGGTCTTCCTTCAGTTAACTAAAAATGGAATCTCATGCAATGTCAATATCAGAAGTTCCTCCAAAGTCTGCCTTTTGGTCCAAAGTTATATTATCCCTAGACATTTAAAGTAAATTTTGCGTTATATTAAGGAATATTAATATAGGGAACAGAGCTTCCTTTGCATTGAAAACTCTCCTACTGGTGAAACTTCCATGGAAAACGTGAACAGCCAGGCACTGTCTTCCTTAAAATAAATCTTCATGTATTTAAGGCAAGTTACTTGTACTCAGATTTTTTTCTTTTTCAAACTTAAGAAATCCAAGCCCTGCCTTTAGTCTTTCTTCATAAATCCTATTCTGACTTTATAATTACTTTCCTATCTTTAATCTGGACTTCAGACTTTTCAGATATCTATAATATATAGTTCCCACACTTACTTCATCTTAGTGGAATAGTATCATTTTGTCCTGAGTATAGAAAACATGAAACTGCAAAAATTTATATTTTATATTGTTACATAATTTTATGTTAAAGATTAATTTTTTCAGAAATATATATTAATTGCTTTTATTCAGAATTAGTATAAATATGTAGTATATCAAATATCAAAAAGAATTGCTTAATTTGGATACTGAGGTGTAGCAAATTTTTGTTTTCTAAATGTTGATTTGTAACTATTATTTTGGAGTGAGAATGGTTTTTTAATGTAAATATGAATGTTTAGGCTGACCATTTTTTAGTCTTATAGTATTGCTGTGTTGCTAGAATTCTGCATTTGATCATTTTGCAAAATAGTGATTAATGAAAATATCAAGGATTCAAAGAATTTGATTTTGCTATTTTGCTATTTGATTTTGCTAAAATTGCAAGTTTAATTGACATATAAATCATGTAAATAACAAACTCTAGCCAGAAGATAATTTTAAAAGTACCATAATTTTTATATGACCTTGAAGTTCCGGCAATCTATTGCATAACTTTTCAAGAGAAGTCACTTAGAGGAAACCTCATATTTTCTTAAATTTATTAGTGCTTCTTGGTGGTCTAAACTGTTGGGGTTTATTTTCAAAGCAGTAATCTTACTTAATTGTTTAAAGTTTGTCCTCATATAAGTCAATTTGAGTTCTTTTTTAGAGTAACAATAGGAAATATATAATGACAAAGAGCAGTGAAACATAACTAGGAAACTCAAGTATGCTAGTGTTATATTTCTATATAATGATGTGAAGGTAATGCTTTTAGCTGCATGACCACCATATTAGCCACACATCATAAAAAACAAACTTTATAAAAGCAAGAGGTCAAATTCATTAAAAACAGTTTTGTACCCTTTGCTATAGCTAAGCATTTATCTTTAATATTGTGATTTTCTTTTCATTGAAAGGACCCTGATTCTCCCATTTTCTGACAAGAGAAAAAAGATTTTTCAAACTACAAAGGTATAAATCAGATGAAACTATCAAGGAAACATGCTTTCTATTCCTGGGTTTAATGTTTAAAACAGAATGGTCAGTCTTTATGATTCAGAGGTTGTAGCTTTAAAGATGGTAAACAAAATCATCTGAGTCCATTTTATCTCATTAGTTTTCAATATCAAAATTTAATATTCCTAATAATTTCATTTAAAATTTTATTTTATTCTTATAAAACTTAATAGTCCTTATGTTTGTAAGACCTTTTTTAAAAAATTATGAAAAATTATTTTTCTTTATTGTAGACCAAGTTATTCTAAGAAAGATATTTCCAAGTTGTAAGACAATAGAAGGACATCTTCTTACTCACTAAGTAAAATAAATTTGGGATTTGAAGAAGTTAATGTGTCTTCTAAATTGTCTTCCTTGTTCCAACAGTATTATTTGCTTTTCTAATAAGGTTTGCCCAATATTTGTCAATTTTATTATTTTTTTAAAGTATTTATACTTTAAGAATGGTCCTAAGAAGGAAATCCTTGAGAGAGTAAGAGAAGGAAAAATTGAAACTCTCAAAAATAAACAAATATTTCTTTTGTTCTTTAGCATCATCAAATCTTTGGCAATATGTATTTTTTAATGGATGTGCATCTTCTCACACACTCCTTGAATAATCTTATATTCTTCCTTAGTTTATAATTGGAGATCCAAATTTGAATCTAAATTCAGTATCTTTTTTACTTGTACATATGTGTTATATTAGTCAATATTCCTATGAATAATTTTCACAGCTGTTTGCCAATATCAAGAATGCACATTTTTCTATCATAAATCTTGGAAGTTCATTTTTATATAAGGCTTGGTGATTTCCTATCAGCATTATCACAGAACACACAAATATCGGGGTCGATTTGTTTCTCCCACCTCTTTTCTTTGTTTACTAAAGAAATTACTTTATAGTTAACTTTAGAGTATATGAACACTACATATATATTTTTTTAACAAACCTGAATCTCCTGAAGAGATAGATATAGACAGATCTTTATCAAAACTATGTGCTGAGCCTGGTGCTAAATATCAGTATAAATGTGCCTTTCCATGCCTGCAATTTTCTGAAGTCCAAAAGTTCTTTGGATGGTAGGCAGCAAGCTAATACTTCCTCTGCATAATTTAAATGCATTCCTTGTCCGATTAAAATGTAGGGCTACACATTCTCTACTTCAAAATCACATTCCCTTCCAAAATCTTATTATTTTATGGGTCAGTTGAATTTGAGGATGGCTCTTACCTCTCTGTGCATTATAATAGCTATATCTTCAATTCAAATAGCACCGTGGAATTTACAGTTGTTTTGCATTCATTGCCTTCTTTGATTATCTGAGCAACCTCACCAGGAGAGGAAAGATACTTACCAAGTTCTTGTTTGCCTCTCTCCCCCATTAGTAACCAAGTAAACTGCTGAAAGGACTGTAGTGTTTTGCTCTTTTTTATGATGGTATGCTAGTTTTTGTGTATGATTCATCTAAAAATCCGGTAAGAAATACCTCTTTCCTCATGTTTAATAATTTTTTAAATTATTTTAAATCCCTGTTTAATTTGCAAAAAAACTTGGGTGCCTCACATTGAATGGAACGTGTATGATAAATTTTTAAAGTGGAGAAAAAAGAAAAGAGCACAATAATAATGGAAGGAGAGAGTAAAAGAAGTGTCAAGGAGAATAGAAATATTCTACAGCGGTGGTCATGGGCTCGCGAGAGCTAATTGTGCTAGTCTCTTCACACACCGCAGTCGGTGGCATCCAGTTGCCAGCCTGAATTTGTCCATGGTGAGAGTATTTACACCACGAGAATGTACACAAATCAGGACTTTTTTTTTTTCAGATACATAGTCGGTTTATCTGCCCTAAAACCTAAATTAACCTTTGTGTTAAATTACTGAAATATAAGCTTCATTTTATTCCCTGTAGAGCTTTGGAAAGCTAAGTAAGACTGTTTCATCACTGCCTCAGTCCATGAACAATGGGTGTTGATGAAGGAATACAATCTATTCTGTTTGTTCATGTCTTCATTTAGGAGATAGTTGGTGAGGCAGTGCAACATAATAGTTTACATTATTTGTCCTCCAATCACAGACAGTCTCTACTTTGCCACTTCTGGTTATGCAATTTGGGGCAAGTTACTCAAATCCTCTATGCTTTGGTGTCCTTATCCAGAAAGTAAGGCTAATAGTAAAATAGTATTAAATGCTAGAGTTGCTACAAAGTTTAAACACGATAATGCTTGCAAATTACTTCACACAGTCTCTGGCACATTGTGGTAAACGCTCAAGACATGTTCTGTTTTATGACAAGGCTGCCACTGTAGGTGAGATCCTTTGTAAGACACCAGAAATACCAAGATGAGGTCCCTGGCTTCAAGAGGCTTACAGTCTAATGGAGAATTGGTAGTTCCTAATTTACATCTCTGACATTCTACTCTGTCTCACTATGTAGCTGCCCAATATTTTACCCTTTTACAGTTCAGTCTAGAAATGTGTACTTTTAAAAATTTAAGGTCTACCTGCAACTAAGATATACAACTATGTACTGGGGCTTTGAGGAGAAAAAAGAAAAAGAGGAAGATTGGCAACAGATGTTAGCTCAGGACCAATCTTCCTCAAAAAAAATTTTTTTTTAATTTAGGGTCCAACAAATATTAAACTTAGAAATTGTAATAGAAGAGTCTGGTGAAGTTACAAAGCGCTTTTAATTGTCATTTTTAATCCCCATGAATATTCTTGTAGTTTTCATCAGACCTTTCTTTTCATGTAGCCTAAACACACAGCAAAAGAGCTTTGCTTTCTCTAAGCGTTGCCAACATTTCTATAAATTTTCCTTCTCCAGAAAAGTGTTTAGTACTAGGATTTTGTTTTTGAGAAGAGTTTATACTTTTTGTAGTTTTATTATTTTGTTACTTTATTATTTCAACTAAATGTTTTACACAGTTTAATTTTATTGAAGCATTTTGTCTTTTAGAGAAGATGTTTTGGAGAACTGAACTTTGGAATATCACAGATATTATTAATATTTGACACATATTGTGCCAAAGAGTCCCTAGTGTTCAAGCCATTCCCTCATAGCAGATTGGATTCCGTGGGCAGCTATATATATTACAGGTTCTATGGCAGCTAACTGTTGCCGGGACAAGGTATAAGTTAAGGTATAAGTCAACCCACTATCTATTATGCCATTGTATATCAAATATCTCAGTTTAAATAGCTAAAAGGCGTAGGGAAAATAGAAATATAACATTTAATTCCATTTGACAAATATAAAGTTTATATAAAATAAATCATGTATATAAATACATAAAATATTGTGACCATAATAATTTTTAAGTATATAACTGAGTATGTACATACATTTTTCCCCATAGGTGTGAGATATCAAAAGAACATTAATTATATATGGAATAAGAAGCAGCTGGGAAGCTGGAAATTCTCGAAAATAACCACTTCTAGTATTTTCCCTCTGTGTAGATCATAACTTAAACCCAGTGTGACTGATTTATTTTCTTTATGTCTGAAAAGAGTGGGGAAAAGAATTGTTGAAGAAAGCTAGTGTGACTTGCAGATAGCTGGTCTCCATCTAGAATATCTTTCATTCTCCCATTTGTACTTTTCTAGTCTGTCTTTGCATTTGCTACTTTCAGAAGATAACATGTACAATCCTAAACACAGATTTGACCTAAACCAATTGCTACATACGGGAAATTATATAGCCCATGAGACACTTCCTAAACACTCTGAATTGCTGGGTATCTTCTAGCAGCTCTCCAGCTTCCTTTGTAGCAGGACAGATTTCTTTGTCAGGGGAGTGTGGCGAAGGTAAGCTTGGATCCTGCCAGCATTTGAAAATTGTATATAATTTCTTAGAGAACTGGAACAGTGGGTAAATGTAATTAAGCAGAAATGAGGCCTCAAAGAGAGGAGCTGGGCCTCTGCATTCTGTTATCAGAGAATGATTGGAGTCAGTTAAAGACTTGCCTAAAAGAAAAGCCAAATCTGGAAAAATCGAGGAACTTTTAAAGAAAAGGGAAGAATTAGTACTATAAGTGATAAGTCCTCAGTGTATTGTGGCTGGTTTCATTCTCAGAGAGCAGTGAAGGTAAGAAAGCCAAGAGTGAAAAATAAAATGACATAAGATATTTTCTAGAAATGTTAAATTCCAGAGTAAGATTTGTATGAAAGACTACCAAATTATTCCAACTATTCTTCAACTTCAGCTTCTTTGGTAGAGTTGATCATGATCTCCTTCTCCCTAGAAAGGAGGATGGGCTGAGGAATGTCTCAGGATTCTTTTCTGGAGTGTTTTCTGACACCAAATGAGAGAATTGTTTTCTCATGCCAACCAATTCTCCAGCACCAACTGGGTGTCCAACAATTCAATTCAATTCTGACACTAACTATCCAGGGTTAGCCCAGACCCCACAGATTAAGGGCTCAGCCACACAAAACGGCCTCCACTTCAGGCATCAGCCACAAATGGGGTGCCTTGGCTACCGACATTTCTGCCTAGCTGACTACAAATTCAGGGGTTCCCACAAGCACCCCTCAGGCTCAGTAATTCACTAGAATGACTCACAGAACTCAGGAAAGTGCTTTACTTAATATTTCTGGTTTATTATAAAGGCTACAACTCAGGAAAAGCCAAATGGAAGCGATGCATAGGGCAAGGTGTGGGGGCGGGGAGGAGGTTTGAGCTTCCGTGCCCTCTCCAGGTATGCCACCCCCCCCAGCACCTCCATGTGTTGATCGACCCGGAAGCTCTCCAAACCCCATTGTTTAGGGTTTTTATGGAGGCTTCAATACGTGGGTATGAGTGATTAAATCGTTGGCCACTGGTGATTGAACTCAGTCTGCAGTCCTTCCCCTCTCCCAGCAGGTTGAGGAGTGGGGCTGAAAGTTCTAATCACATTTTTTGGCTCCTCCGGCTACCATTCCCCACCCTGAAGCTATCTAGGGGCTCACCAAGAGTCACCTCATTAGCTTAAACACCAGTAAGGTTGACAGGGGCTCATTACAAATAACAAGAGACATGCTCATCACTCAGGAAATCCCAAAGGTTTTAGGAGCCCTGTGCCAGGAACTGGGAACAAAGACCACATACATTTGTCATGGTATCACAGAACCAAATTCTGCAATCCCTCCCATAAGCTAACTCGGGATCCTCGGGGGATCGACTCCTCTTCTGAGACCAAATTAGATTTTTGGAACTAGTGAAAAACAATGCTTGTCATCTTTTCCAGGAGTTGTGAAGAAATTAATACTCTACAATGTGTTTCAAAACTTATGAACAAAGCAAAATAATACAGTTTTAGTGAGCTTAAAATCCTCCAGCTAGTAGAACTAACATTTAGCTAACATTTAACTTTACCTTCTTTGCATCCTATGATTAACACAGGAGCTTCACTCTTGACTGAGTTTATATATGCAAGTGTCACATGCCCACATGGTATCAGATGGTTTCCTCCTCCTCGATTCTGAAAGGTGCTTTCACTTCCTTCTGTTGGGTGTGTTCTGTTGAGAGTGTTCGTTCTTTCAATGCTGACAGCTCAGAGAGAATGCTTACTATGGCAGAGCTTTCCTTAGGTATCTCCTTGTAAACCTATAGATGAATTCCACTAGTTTTCTCTTTCAGGGTGCTCACTCTAGGGCATGGCCAAGATAGCTCAAGTCATAAATGCTTTGGATCCTTTTTAAAAAACAGATGAAAATATCCATGTGGTAGGCAGAATAATGCCCATCCCCAAAAGATGTCCTCATCCTAATCTCCCTAACCTGTGAATATGTTACGTTACCTTATGTGGCAAAGGGAAATAAAGTTGCAATGGAATTAAGGTTGCTAAACAGCACATAGGGAGATTATCCTGGTTGACCTGGATGGGCTCGGTGTCATCAGAAATTCTTCAAAGAGGAAGAGGGAGCAAAGGAGATCAGAGATATGAGATGTGCTATATGACAAGGACTCAACCCACTGTTGCTAGCTTTGAAGATTGAGGAAGGAGGACACAAATAAAGGCCTGCAAGTGGCTTCTAGAAGCTGGAAAAGGAAAGGAAATGGATTATCCCCTAGAGTCTTCAGAAAGGGACACAGCCCTGCCGACACATCTATTTTAGCCTGGTGAGACCCGTGTAGGACTCTAGCGTACAGATTTTAAGATAATAGATTTGTGTTGTTTCAAGCCACTGAGTTTGTGGTAACTTTTTTACAGCATCGGTAGAAAACTAATACAATCTGGAATTGTGGTTGAATGAACAATTCTAAAACAAATCTATTTCTCATTTCTGAATAGCAAAAGGTTCCAGTCTAAGAGAAGCAAAGGTTTGCACGAGGAGGGGTCCACATTGATCCCCAGGTCCACTCGTTCCTTTCCTGATGTGCTCCAGCAAAACAGAGACATGTGAATGACAATTAATAAGGGGAATGTGATGGCCTGCCTTGTAAAAAAGTATATATTTGTTAGAGAATTAAAAATACCACCACTCTGTTCTTATGTTAATTCCTAGAAGCTCTTTCATTATTATGAGAACAATTCTGCTAGAGGTCTTTATTCATACCCGTGTGCCTGTGTTGTGCACATCAAATCAGTTAGAAGACGGTCTTACTGTTTGCAGGAACTCTGCCTAATTCTTCGTGTAATTTAGTTTTCATATAACCAAGCTTTTTTCTTTTCCTTACCAAGTTGGAGAGGGGAGAAACTTCAGGTGCTAATATACTAATTAGTCTTTGTGTCAAAGTTACCCAGAATATATGTTTATTCTCTTTAATACATGTTCTTTGGGCCATGCACGTTTCTAACATATAGCATTGTTTAACCTCCTCCCAAATCAGCAACATCAAGAAGTATGGTGGGAATGAAGCAACTGAAAAATATACTTTGTTGTCTGCTTCCATGTATAAGCTCCTTGAAGGCAGCAATTGTTTCTTATAATTATCTTCTCCCTAGCTCCATAATAAATACTTGATGACTGGATATTAAATACAAACTTTTTTTGACAATGTGGTGAAAAGGAATATCTTGAACTAAGCACTGCATTATTTACTTTAATTTACATTTTATTGCTTTCTCAGTGCCATGGGGCTATTTTATAGACTACCAAACGTGAAGCCAGTCACTTGCCAAAAGGTCACTAAGAAAAACTTTGCAAAAAGTGAGAAATGATGCTTCCAGTTCAGTGCTACCCAGTCCTGTTTCCTAAAATATACAAGTCAGCATTCCCTGAAAGAGATTAAGGCAAATTTTAAAGAGGTCAGAAAACAGGAAAAATTAACTTTAATCACGTTGAAAGTAAAAAGGGAATGTTTTCTTTAAAATAATATCACAGTGAAATACCATGCCCCACAATTTCTCTTAAAAAAGAATACTTTCTGTTATAATCATTTTGTGATTACCTCTTTTTTTCAAATTGATACTTCATTTTCTTCTAAGATGAGGAATATTCTTAGTCAGTTGACTAGAGCTTTGATCTGTTCACTAGGGAAGAGTTTATCCCAAAACTACAGGACTAGATCTGATCTTGTACTTACATTAAAGTCATCAATACTCGGTTTGTGGTTTTTTTCTCTTTCCTGTTGACCCTGAGATCGCTCCTGAGAGCTGAATGATAATTGAATGGCAGCTAACTATTCATTAAACATCCCTAAGGGGGTTTTATGATTTACTCTGAAACATGGGTCAATCTCAAGGTTCCAAATGTATAGGGACATTATTTTCAAATCATTCGGCTACCTGATTTTGAGGAGTTATTTGTGCTTGGCGTGGGGCTGTCCAGAAGTTGATGTAGTACTAGGAGGGCTGAGCCAAGGAGAAGGGAGGGTCTCATGGTAGACTATGATGCTATGCTTGGGTGAGGCTTCAGTCAGTGAGCTTAAAAAAAAGAAGCATAACCCAAATAGAGGAAACTCTAAAGTATTATTTGTAAATTACTTGTTGCCCGGTCAGTTCTAGCAATGATGTCCATTTCCAGAAGCACAACATGCACACAAAGCATTCAGTATTAATACTGAAGTACAAAGTATAAATGTGAATATTTGGACAAATCGTTACTTTTCAAATGGGTAAGGATAAACATTTTGGACATTGGTTAACAGTTTCCAAAAATATAATGTTAGAAGTCAGTGTCTTTTTGAAAGGTGTGGCTCCCCGCACCATGAATCTTCCATGTACCATTCTATTAATGTGGTTTTCTCCCTTTTTAGCCAGCGGGGCTGAACTAATCACTAGAGATTCCTTCTCCCCAGATGCTCACTAGAAACAGTTCAATAGTTTGACATTTCTGGAAGGAGCGCATGATTTTAATTCCATAAAACTACACACGATGAGGGAAAAGGATGGGAAGGAGTAAGAGGAAGAGAGGCAGTAACGTTGGCACAGGGCTTTCTGCTGAGCCTAGGAGAGCTGGTCTGCTGGCCAGTCGTGCCTAAGGCACCAACACGCGGGCTTTCAGGTTGGGGCAGTGTCCTGGTGGAGACTGTAGGTGAAGTAAACCATTGAGGGCCTGGAGGCCTCAAATGTGTGGTGGTGTTTCTGGTGTTGTGTGTTGTGTTCTCTGACCCTGGTCCAAAGTTAAACCTTCAGTGCTCAGTCAACATACTTCTCCATATAAATCTTGAAAAATAACCCAGATCTCTAAGCTAGGTTTGCATTTGAGAAGTAAATCATGATTTGTCAGTAGCATGCTTTAAATAGACAACATAACTCTGAAGGTGGATCCAGGCTAAATGTGAGCCTGTCAATACTTTAATCTCCTGACAGCATTAGTATATCCCTCCTTCCCAATCTCTGAACATTTAGGAGTCGGGTTACACTACGTAATTTAAAAAACTAATTTCGAGAGACACTCTGGGATATTTATGTAATATGTTAAATTTTTTCATCAATATAGTTATGAAAGTAAGTGTTTCTCTGAAAAAACTTGAGTTATTAGCCATGTTTCTAAACCAACCAGAACACTACTTTGCACCTGGAAGTTGACTTTAAAAATATGAAATCATATGTAATGATTCAACAAATGTAAATCCTCTAACCTGAAAAGTTCAGAATTACTGACATTTTTGTAATTGCTTTTTTGATTTATTTTTTTGTCATTGAGGTGTCTCATTCTCTTTCCATATTTGGCATTTTAACAAATGTCGGTGATGCCCCCAAATTCATTCATGCGATAGGTGAATCTCTAAGGTGAACGACTGTCTTCTATCACTGCAGATTTGTTTAAATCTCTTTTCCTATCTGTCTTTCTACAGTGCATGAATTCTACGTTCCTAATTCCTAAAAAGCAATCAGCAGGTTTTAAGCCATGTTGCTATCCAATTCAAATTGTATTTCAGGGGCCGGCCCGGTGGCGCAGCGGTTTAGTCCGCGCTTGGCAGCCCGGGGTTCGCTGGTTCGGATCCCGGGCGCCCGCCGACGCACTGCCTGTCAGCCATGCCGTGGCGGCGTCCCATATAAAGTGGAGGAAGATGGGCACAGATGTTTAGCCCAGGGCCAGTCTTCCTCAGGATTAGCAACGGATGTTAGCTCAGGGCTGGTCTTCCTCACCAAAAAAAAAAAAAAAAAAAAATTGTATTTCAGATGATTTGATTAAAAACTACAATAGAACTACTTGCAACAAAAGTTTCTTAGCGTGGAACAAACATTTGTGAAGTGGGCGCGTAGCACTTACCCCGCACTCATTAGAGGGAAATATTTGCAGAAGAGGAATAAATCACAAACTAAATCCCACCCCTAGGCCTCCTTACGCATCCGTCAAGGTTTAAATGTGCAGGGGCTTTTCTACAATCAAATCTTAGTTACACATCCCAGCTTTCAATGCTTCACAGGAAAGGCAGGAGATATTTGATTAATGAAGATACAAAAAGGAAAACAGGGACCGCCCGCTGGTGCAGCGGTTTAGTCCGCGCTTGGCAGCCGCGGGGTTCGCGGGTTCGGATCCCGGGCGCCTGCGGACGCACTGCTTGTCAACCATGCCGTGGCGGCGTCCCATATAAAGTAGAGGAAGATGGGCACGGGTGTTAGCCCAGGGCCAGTCTTCCTCAGCAAAAAGAGGAGGATTGGCGACGGATGTTAGCTCAGGGCTGGTCTTCCTCACCAAAAAAAGGAAAACAGCAACATCAAGTCAATATTAAAGTCATCCAAAAAACAGAGGCTCGTTCATAAATCATGGTCATAGGAGCCTTATTCTTCAATGAGATCTTTCTTTTGATTAAAACTAAAAGTAACCATATTGTGATATGCAAATGATGAGGTTGACTTTTTTGACATTTGAATAATGATTTGGTAGTTCTGGGATATTTGCATCCACTTTATTCTTTATACACTCTTAAAGTTTGGATGTTTACACTTTGAATGGCATATATTTGAAAGCAGTTTTTCTCTGATCCAGGAAACAAATCAAACAATGTTTATTAAAAGTGAGCTTTTATGCCCAAGACTTTAAATTTGCAAATCCAAGTAGAATACAAACTACAAACAGTTCCATGCTTTGCAAGTAACACATGCTATTCTGGGGGACAAGAGTAAGAGAGTGCTTCCATTACTGAGCATAACCTTGAAAGAAGTTGCTGTGTTAGAGATGTTTTCCCTTCTCTAACACTTTTAAGGAGTAACTTATAGCTTTTTGCCATAGGAAATGTTGCAGTGTTTAATGAAATAGTGTGTATAAGATGACGTACTAGAAGCAGTTGCAACATTCATTTCCTATGTCACGTTTTTTTACCATTGTGCATAACTCATCAGACTACAGAGAAAGTGCTCAGTGGCTTACTAGATTATGAACTTTAAGTCTCTGATCTAAATAATTTTAGGTACTTTGATTTTATTATAGAAATTCCTGGACTACTTATGGGATAGAACAAATGCTAAGACCATATTGAGTTTCATCAAGCTGAATTAGCAGAAAATAAAGATAAAATGCCTTTCTATTTAAGAACATGATGATGCTTTAATTGTTACAGCATTTGGCATGCCTAATGTATACAACCCTTGACATTCACATAATCACAAAAGAAAGTTGTTTGGAATTTATCTTTTATGTCTTAGTTTCCCTTTCCTCTCTAGTATTTCTCCCACCCACATCCCAGCCCGGCTTTTAGCTCTCCTCCCATTTCTCCATCCTTCTGTAAAGAAAAACTCTATGCAGTGAAGGGATACATGTAAAAATACCTCATTTCTATACAGATAAGCCAAAGCTGCTTATTACCTAGCTATGATGAACAGACCACCATCGTTGTGACAACTGATGTAGATGCCTCCAGGGTAAAACAAAGGTTTACATATTACACAAGCAATTTAACTGTTTTCTAAACATATTGCCAAGACAGTGGGAGTTGGCAGCCCACACTGTGTTTTAGGTTTTGGAGACTTGGATTAGAAGTGACTGCTGATTATGAACCTTTTTATTTGTCTTCTATGAACTACAAGCAACTTAGTAACCCAGCAAAGAATTCTTCACAGCACTTAAACTTGTCTTCGTAGCCTCCCAAGATTACATACACAAATCACTTGACAAAAGTGGTGTGAGGATCTTGCGCATAGATAACCACACAAGACAATTGTCTTGTTCTAACCCTTAAAGAGTTCCGCAAAGTGAAATGTTTTATAATCCTTTTTTGTGCAGTAGGCAAGGAAGAAAAGAAAAGAGTTTGGGCAAAGATTATCCAGAAGAAAGAAAGAGACTCTTTTGGGGTTCCAGTTGAAACACAATAAAGAACATAATTAACTTCACAATTCTTTGTGTTTTTCATTTGACTGCAGGGAGGAGATGAAAGAGGACTGCTAAGCCTTGCATTCCATCCCAATTACAAGAAAAATGGAAAGCTGTATGTGTCTTATACCACCAACCAAGAGCGGTGGGCTATCGGGCCTCATGACCACATTCTTCGAGTTGTGGAATACACAGTATCCAGGTATCACTAAAATGCACTGAGGCATAAATATTTTTTAATCTTATTTTCTCATTATCTCTTCATAATTTTTTATTTAGAAGTTACAAAGAGCCATAAAGTGGCAATCATTAAACCATAATCTCCATCTTGCCTAAAACCCTGTATATGTCTTTAAGGAAAATTGAGAAAAATGAAAGCTTTGGCACTTTTCCTCAATTATCTTTAAACTTAAGTACTACTTCTGAAACTTAGAAAATAAGGTAATTTTTTGGTAATTTTTGTTTGCTCCATTTCAAGTATATGTTTCCTTATTTACATGCCAGGTATTTGCTTCCCTATCTGTGTACTATTTACTTTCTAATGGATTCACCTTACATCTTTAACAATCGTGGTATTGTGTGTACCCCACAACCATGCAGGAAAAATCCCCATCAAGTGGATGCAAGAACAGCCAGAGTCTTTCTTGAAGTTGCGGAACTCCACAGAAAGCATCTGGGAGGACAACTGCTCTTTGGCCCTGACGGCTTTCTGTACATCATTCTCGGTGATGGGATGATCACACTGGATGATATGGAAGAAATGGATGGCTTAAGGTAAAAAAAGAAAGAACAGGTTCCTCTTGATGTTAAAATGTTCTAAATGCCAGGGGCCAACCTGGTGGCATAGTGGTTAAGTTCACACGCTCCACTTCGGCGGCCCGGGGTTCACAGGTTTGGATCCCGGGCACGGACTGGCACACTGCTTATCAAGCCATGCTGTGACAGGCGTCCCACATGTAAAGTAGAGGAAGATGGGCATGGATGTTAGCCCAGGGCCAATCTTCCCCAGCAAAGAAAGGAGGATTGGCAGCGGATGTTAGCCGAGGGCTAATCTTCCTCACACACAAAAAAATGTTTTAAATGCCAGGAAAAAGGATCAAAGCCAGTGAGTTAAGAAGTCTTTGAATTTTTTTTTTTTTTTAGGAAGAATTGCCCTAGGCTAACATCTGTTTCCAATCTTCCTCTTTTTCGTTTTTTTTCTCCTCAAAGCCCCAGCACATAGTTGTGTATCATAGTTGTAGAGTTGTAGCTCTTCTATATGGAAAGCCGCCTCAGCATGGCTTGATGAGCGGTGAGTAGGTCCACGCCCAGGATCCGAACCGGGAACCCCAAGCCACCAAAGCGGACTACCTGAACTTAACTGCTACACCACGAGGCTGGCCCCAAGAAGTCTTTGAATTTTATCACCTTGGTTAAGTATTTAACTTTTATTATCAGTGTCTGCATTTATATAATGCAAAGGAATTCAATAATACGCTATCTTATTTTTGAAAGTTGCTATCCCCAGATGTCCTAAAATGAGTTACTGCTGTGTGGTTTGTGCTCGACACATGGCTACATGCACAGCCCTGAGAAACAAGTAGCACCTCGTGCTCTGTGCAGCTGCTGCTGTTGAGCCGCCCTGCGCATCCATGCTGCCTTCAACACCCTGCGTAATGGACTAACACAGTCCAGTGGAGCATCTTGGGGGACATGGATTGGCAAAACATAAAGAGGACAGATGCAAAAAGTAGTGCACTACTGATCCAGTCCTTGACCACCATCAAGCTGTGTCTTGGTGCTGTCACTTGTCTGAAGCCAAACTACCCCTGGTTTCATTTCCCACAATATGGACTTTGGAGCTTTAATAATTTTGTCTCAAATGGGGGATGACTCTTTTATTCATAGCACAAACTCCTGCATTTAGTTTAGGTGAAATACAGAGCAAAAACAGAGAACACTTATCGTCCTCCAATTTCTTAGTGATTTCACAGGTTCAGTGCTCCGGCTGGATGTGGACACAGATATGTGCAACGTGCCTTATTCCATACCGAGGAGCAACCCACACTTCAACAGCACCAACCAGCCCCCAGAAGTGTTTGCCCATGGACTCCACGATCCAGGCAGGTGAGCACACAAGCCTGTCCTCTTGCCTGCTATAAAGCCAGGCCGGGATTCAGGAACTGGGAAAAGAAGGAGGGGTCCAGGCACAGAGCAGCCAAGAGTGGTGTCCAAAGTTGTGCCTCTAAAATCACACCAGCTCATTATCTGAGCACTCTTTCTCCTATTAGTACCGTGTGAAGCATTTTCAGAAGGCAGATTAGACACAGAAAAGTACAAAGGCAGGGAGAAAAATCACCTTCAAGTTTTGGAGGGTTATTATTAGGTAAATGCTGTTGAACTAGTGTAATGAGTAAGAACTTAATTGGTCAAATTCAGAGAGATTATAAACCTTTTAATTTGTCTCCTTAAACCCCTCTAAATGATCATTTCCTTATACATTAAATGGAGGTGGTAATAGCTACCTTGCAAGGCTGCTGTAATGATTAAATACATATCTGTAGGTAAAGCACAAAATATAGGGTCTGACACACCTGGTAGGTTTTAAATAAATTATAGTTCTTATCATAACTTCACTTACCCTGTGATGATCTAGTATCAATTTGTAAGGAGTTGAGCTAAATGTTAACATTTTTTCACTTGAAAAAAATTACGAATACTAAAGGAATTCATATCGACAGTGTACTACAATGAACCACAAAGAAAGGAACATTAAGAAGTATGTAGAGTGAGGGGGCCGCCCGGTGGCGCAGCAGTTTAGTTCGCGCTTGGCAACCCGGGGTTCGCGAGTTCGGATCCCGGGCGCCCGCGGATGCACTGTTTGTCAGCCATGCTGTGACGGCGTCCCATATAAAGTAGAGGAAGATGGGCACGGATGTTAGCCCAGGGCCGGTCTTCCTCAGCAAAAAGGGGAGGATTGGCAACGGATGTTAGCTCAGGGCTGATCCTCCCCACAAAAAAAAAAAAAAAAAGAAGTATGTAGAGTGAGAAATTTTGGGTACACCTAAAAAATGCTATGAAGTATATAGCAATTCTATGATGAAAGCTTCACCCAGTCTGTGGTCTGTTATTCATACGAAGGGATATCTGGCCACATTCATTCATTTACTAGCAAAGTTATTATTGCTATTTAATGTTTATTGAGTGTTCACTATGTGCAAGGTGAGTATTTCTCGAACTTTTTATTTTTATAATCCCTCGTGTCCTTCATCTCCCCTCCATCAAAGTCCAAGTCTATAGTTCATTTCCTTTTTGGCATCTCAGCAGATCTTAAAATCCGTGCGACAGGGAGTACTTAAGGTGGGTTCAGGATGTGGCGGAAACTGTCACATTCCATTCCTATAGCTCAGAACTCGCAGATACCAACACAAAGCAGCGCTTTGAAGTCAAGCAGCCTGAGTCACCACAATCCCACTGGAGTCTTCGTGCAACCTTCCCGGGGGTCCTGGACCCTCAGTGCAAACACACACGGTGAAGTGCTTTACAGACTTTACATATGGCAGGCTGCCTGTGCTGTGGCGTCTTACCTCCTCCGGCCGCAGAGGGCGGAAGAAAAAGTCCACCTCCTTCCAAGGATGTTTCAAGCAGAGGAAGATTTAATAAAGCAAAAAGGAAATAAAATAATTATCGGCTAAAAGTAAAGCTGACTTTTATTAATCACCTTGGTGCAGGGTACTGAACTAAGTATCTTATGCACATTGTCTTGTTCCTGCCTGTCCGCAGTACTCTGAGGTAACTGGCATCAGGCACCTTCCTTTGTTTTTTAAGATTTTAATTTTTAGAGCAATTTTAAGTTCATAGCAAAATTGAGCAGAAAGTACAGAGATTTCCCATATCCCCCTGCCCCCACACATGCAGCACCTCCCCCATTATCAACATTCCCCACCAGTGTGGTCCATTTGTTACAACTGATGAACCTACATTGATACATCACAATCACCCAAAGATCAAAGTTTACGTTAGAGTTCACTCAGTGTTGTACATTCTATGGAGCTGGACAAATGTATAATAACATGTATCTACTGGTACAGTATCATACAGGGAAGTTTCACTGTCAGGTCTCTTTTATTACATAAGAAACTAAAGCTGAGAAGAATCAAGTGGTTCTCAGTGGACCTAGTATTCAGCCGGAGCTAGATCTCATGGCCCCCAGCATCTCCACCTTCTAGAGATCTGGCCTTTTCTTCCAGATTTGCTCTTTCTTGTTGGAAACAAGTCAAACTTTTTTTTTGTCATAGTTTCTTCATCTTCAAAAGAAAGGCAATACAGGAAAATTTTCTCACCCTGTGTGGATTTAGTTCCACCTTAAGTCACAGCATGTCTATGTCATGATCCCTGCCAGGCATTGTATTCTGTGAATCATTGAATTAAAGAGGACAATAAAGGGACTGTTGCTGCAGAACAACTACCCCATCTTTGGCAGGTCAGGCTTATAGTTTCCGCATTATAAATGGGATTATTCGGAGCCTACAGTTTTTGTTTCATTGTTGTTGTTGTTTAAATAATTGCTACATTTGACTCGTGTCTCTTAAACCCTAGAACCTACTCTCAGATTTTATTATTTTTTAATTAATTTAATAGGCCCAATGGTTTTTTGTTGTTGCTTGGTTTTCTTTTGTTTTTGTTTTTGTTTTTTTAAGTCATTAATGTATTTTGTTCATCTAAAACAGTGATTCTCAGTGGGATGATTTTACCCCCAGAGGATATTTGGCAATGCCTAGAGACATTTCTGGTTTTCACAACTTGCGAGGAGGGCATCATGCTACTGACATCTACTGGGTGGAGGCCAGAGATGCTGCTAAACATCCTACAACACTCAGGACAGCACCTCCCTGACCCCCACCCAAAGAATTATCTGGCCCAAATGTCAATAACAACAAGGTTGAGAAACCTAAAGAACAATGCAACACTGTTTTCCACATTTGTGAGAACTTCACAAGTTATGTTATTCAACTTCTTTCTTCCTCCAGCCCAAACTCCACGTGTCCAGTCCTTCATTGACTTAACCATTCAACTAGTGTTGAGCCCCTTTGTATTCCCATGTTTGAACTAGGTAACCGAAATACACTCATAAAGAAGTTGGAAGTGATCCCTGTCCTCAAGGGGTTTACAGTCAGTGGCTTAAATATCACAGAAATATTCTGGCCCTAGATTAGGGGTGACTTGAAGACACTGTCAACATAAAAGTCCGTAATGGTTGTAGGGGCCAGTTTTATTTTATCCCCTAAATTGAAGTCCACGATTTCTTTTGTTAGAGCACCCTGAGCTTTAGAATATAGCAATTCCATGTAAGAAACACAAAATTCATGAAACTAATACTATAACTAATTCTGTATTGTGTGTTGCAGGAGTGAGTTCATGTTGCTGCTGATTCTTATACTTTACCAGTGTGTCACATATGTGATATTCTTTAAGAGCAGGCTAACAAATGTTTTAAGTCAGTGTGCACATTCATAATGGAGGGAGATACCAAGAGAAATTAAGAAATATTCTCCAGAGATCATTAAGCTTCAGCAGAGTAAACAAACACATCAGGATGTTTCCTTCAGCGGTTTCTGGAGGATCCAAACTAAATAGCCCATCGGAGCTTTGCCAGCCCACAAAGCGTTCCTATGTCAGGAATCTTCAGCCTGAGCTTGGAAGATACCCTGGTAGGAATTCATGGGTGTCCCTCCCTTTCATTATTCAGATGTGCTGTGGATCGACATCCCACTGATATAAACATCAACTTAACAATACTTTGTTCAGACTCCAATGGAAAGAACAGATCATCAACCAGAATCCTACAGATAATAAAGGGGAAAGATTATGGTAAGTAGAGCATAATTTGTTGATTTGGCTTTGGTTTGGGCTTTGTTTTATTTTAGTCTATTAATTGAAGAGAAAACGATTTCTGCAACATGAGCATTGGGAAAGCGTAAAAACACTGGCCTAACAGTGGTGAGGGAGTAAATTACTTACTTTTTAAAGGTCCAGTGACTCTTACAAGCCCTAGGTGTTCCATTTGGGTAATTACCTTTCCCATGGATTGAATGGTGCTCTGTAGGTCCAACAAATTTAATGGACCTTTAAAAGTTAGCAGTTTATATTTTGCTCATCTGAGAATCAAGATGAATAACTTCTATTTATTTAATATATAAGAGAGAACTTGTCTTAACATCTTATACACAGAGGAAAAAGCAAGTGTTAAAAGTAAGACATTTCTCAATACCCAACATACTAGTCTCAGCAATTAGGAAAATTATAAGTGTTTCAAATAAGAATGTAATTTTTTTAAAGGTATTTATTTTAGAGAAAACAAAGCGATACACTTGTAAAAGCATGTTATTTACCCAAGTCATGGAAATGGGACGTTTAGACATTATTTTTAATAACATGATTACTAGAGTATTTAGAGATATACATACATAAAGTTAGATAATCATGAAGTCCAAAGAACTGAATATTTTTCAATGTTTTAGTATTTACTTCTTTTGGAGGAAGCAATATATCAAAAATTATTATGATTCAGGGAACATAGTAGATTAAGATTATTAAATTGATTGCTTCTTCTATTTACTCATTCAATACAGATATTTATTTAGCACCAGGAATGAAGCAGCTGTGTTAGTTCATGCGGTATTCAGTTATTTTACTTTATTTTTTTTTCAGGTATTCATGTATGTGTGTGTGTGCATCCTATAAAAGCCAAACCAAAGAATAATGTGGTTTGAAAAAAAAATGAAATGACTCACTACCTTGATGGAATTTCAGCTATATTTGTAGATCAAACTAAATTCTACAATCACATTAATTGGGGTTCAGCTGAAATTGGCTACAATTTTGGCAGCCCTACATTTATGTATTAAAAACACATCCACAGAATCCTCTTACAATGTATACATATATCAAATCACCATGTTGTACACTTTAAATGTCTTACAATTTTATTTGTCAATTATACCTGAATAAAGCTGAAATAAAAAGCAAAACCCCAAAATAACCACATCCACAGTGCTTATTACATGCCACCCCTGTAGTAAGGATTTTATAAACTGTACTCATTTTATTCACAGAATAACCCTATGTGATAGGCACTATTATTGGCCACATTGTACAGAACTGAAACACAGAAAGGCTAATTACCATACATAAACTGGCAGGGCCTAAATTTGAACTTAGGCAGCCTGACTCCAGAGTTCATGACCTTAATCTTTCAGTTACACTGCCTCTCAGTGAACTGGTGATTTAAAACTCAATGTGAAGGAAGATTCGCCCCGAGATCTGTTGCCAATCTTCCTCTTTTTTGCTGAGGAAGATTCACCCTGAGCTAACATCTGTTGCCAGTCTTCCTCTATTTTGTATGTGAGTTGCCACCCCAGCAGGGCTACAAGTGGTGTAAGTCCATGCCTGGGAACCAAACCCTGGCTGCCAAAGTGGAGCATACCGAACTTAACCACTAGGCCACTGGAGCTGGCCCCTTTTTCTATGTTTTTTATAATATCATACTCACCATGGTCACATGGGGAGGAGAGAGAACTTTAAAATTACTATCTTTCCACAAAAGCTTTTGCCTAAAATACTACCAATTGATAGTGACTTATTTGACATTAAGTACATAGTAAATAATTTTCAGATTAATTTCCACCTGGCTTTAGATCTTTCCCATTGCAATTTGCATACATGTATTCAGGTATAGAGCGACATGCAGGGAAAGATTGAGATACACGACTATACACATGTAATTCAAAAGGAATGATGGCAGTAGACTGTTAACCACGCAACTCTATAAACAAAACTATTAAAATATTTTAAACAAAGATATTACTTGACTAACTGACAGTGTTTTTAAATATATGACAAATGTGGTTTTAAAGACCTTTCATGTACTATACTTTTATTTCCATTAAAGTATGCACAGTTAAACATTTTATATAACTTGACAGAGGCCTGGCTCAATTTACTAAATATATGCAGAAGCATTTCTACAAAAGATTCAATATTTAAAAAATTAAGTATTGTTGTTTTAAACTATTTTGGTTCTAAAGTAAATAACCATGATTTCCAAAATATCCAGATTCTAATTTAGTTAAAATTTGGTATGTCTTGGCAATTATGAGAACAACAAGCATTTGCAGAGCATTCCCATTTCATAAAGCTGTACGTGGAAGCCCTTTAAATTTTATACTATTTAAGCAGAGGGAGTAATTATTTTTACTAAATATCTATAGCGAGGATTCATCTTATGCATCACGAAACACATTTCAGAGTTAAAGTATATCGCTATAATAATTGTTGCTTGGCCTGCATTACTTTTACTTTATGAAAATATTTTTCATTTGATCTAATGCTTTGTTTATTTCTTTCCAGAAAGTGAGCCATCACTTCTAGAATTCAAACCATTCAGCAATGGTCCTTTGGTTGGCGGATTTGTTTACCGAGGCTGCCAGTCTGAAAGATTGTATGGAAGCTACGTGTTTGGCGACCGTAATGGGTAGGTTTCCTGATACACAGTTGGATATATCAAATGACATATCCTTTGATTAGTGGGCAAACTGCCATAAAATATTCAAATGATTGTCTCTCTTTGGAGGTCAGGTCTGGGACACACATAAATATTATTCCTTTCCTTTAGTTCCACTATATATGGTAGTTTAATTAAAGAACTTCCTAAGAGATGCTTTTTCAACAGACTTGATCAAGTTCATAAAATAATTTTTGAGAGAAGTCCTCAGATAGACTTTTCATATTATGTAGGCTCTTCCCTTCATCCTTAACATAAATTTATCATGAAAATGAGTAATTTGAAAACTATTCTTTTACATGAGTTGTATAAATATTTTAAAAATTATCTTGGAAGGTTAATAATTTTTGTTTTTGCAAGACTTTTGGCAGAAGGACTTAATTTGTCTCTATTGGTAGGAATACTATAAAATTAAATTTTAACCTAAATTTTAGATGTCACATTGTGGATAATTATAAGAAACTGTGATGAAACCCAAATTAAGAATCTTGTTTCCCAAGTCGCTGGCATTCAGGCATATGGCAGAGCTGATATGCTTGGTCGCTAAAAGGAACTAGAAAAGTGTACTGACCCCATGATCTTCCCCCTGTCCCTCTCTCTGATTAATAGCACAGCATGGAGTCTAGTCCTGGAGAGGAAGTATCATTCTCTGGATGAAGGGGAGGGCTTTTCTCATACTCAGGTACTTTTAGTGCCCCCTCCAAACAAAATATTATCTTTAAGTACTTTCTCCCCACACGGGAATTTCAGAGTATTCACACACATTATGGGCTATATTATTTTTCCCTTTAGAAGCCAGGTCTATGGCACAACAATTATTTATTGTGAGTTTTATTTTAAACATTTTTATTATGTTTTTTAAGCAAAAGCATGTTTTCATTGTAGGTTTATGGTATGTTTTTGTTGTAGGAATTTCTTAACTCTCCAGCAAAGTCCTGTGAGCAAGCAATGGCAAGAAAAACCACTCTGTCTTGGCAACAGTGGTTCCTGTAGAGGTTACTTTTCAGGTCACATGTTGGGATTTGGAGAAGACGAATTAGGTACTGTACAAACTATTTCTAATAAGTTCCATTCTCGCTCTCTTGCCCAACAGACTTTGTTCTTCTCTGAAGAATAAGTATAACAATCTTATCCTCCATTTGTCGGAAATGTAACCTACAGTAAAGATGACCTTACTGTAGAGATTAGAAATGGTCCAGCTACATATTCTCTTCCAATAACCTTTCCCTGAGGGTCTTTAAATCTTATTTCCACTTCACAAATATAAAAGTAACAAAACAGGAAAATGGGTGGCAAAAACAAAAAATTTTTGAGTCCTGAAGAGAGAAAATTTTAAATGTCTAATGATATTTGTGATGCATCTGAGTCATTTGTATATATTCTCTATCAGAACACGTGTCCACTTATCCATGTCTCTTGGAATAAATAAAAAATTTGCTGCAATCTGAATCTCATCTTATCCTCTATTTCCTAATTTTTTATTTTTTTGCCCATTGAGGCATGAAATTTGTGCAAGATAATCTGAGTTTGTAGATTTACTTTCCAACAGAATAGAAATTATCTTCTCATTGATGATCTACGGGATAATGTACAACATATTTGTTGGTATGTTATCAAAATGTATGCAGCTTAACAAGCAAAAAGAAGTTGAAATTGGAACATGATCAATTACGGAGTGAAAATGCTACTAGTTTTAAATTACAGAGATAAATGCAGCTTTTATAATGACTCTCTTTAAAGAAAAATATCCAAACAAACCAGGGCCACTATGCCCCTTTAGCCTCAATGATGAATTTCTAGGTCTTAAGAAAGAAGAGTTATATTTCTCATCTAAATCAGAATATTTTCTCTAAAAGTCCAGATTTGGTTTATCTATATCAAATGGAGAATTCATCAGAAATAGTTCCATGTCATTCACTTAGGTTAACAAGGGACTTAGACAAGATTCCTGAAACACATAATATATATTTCAGAGCCAGAGGAATATAGTGATCCAAAAAAGGGAAGTCCAATCTGTTCTTTTCTTGTTTCAGCATTAAAAGCATTTACAATTAATTTTCCCTTGATATTCTCCTACCCCACTCAAAGGTACCAGAAAGATACTCTTTCTTACTTAAATCCTCTCTAATTTAAATTTCATTGGCTAACTCTGATTTTAAAATATTAATTACAATTAAATTGTTTTTGGCAGAGTTAGAAATGAATTTTTAGATGTTGTGACTGAATCATTTTGATTTCCCCAGACCTTACTACAAATGGCTCACCATCAGTCATCCTATTAGCATCACCACCATTGGTTAAAATACCCAAACATCTATCTACACTTAATACTATGTTGGAGCAGAACCAACAAATGAAGCATACACAATCCTTACTATCCAAAAGCTACAACATCATGTATACTTTGTAATTAAAAATAAATATACTTTCACTGAATTACACTTTAATGTGAAACTCTTTGGCTTTAATTAAAAGCCATATAAGAAAATGAGTACATTTTTATGTTATTTGAAACAAAAAGTGATGAGAGTTTGTTTTTTCTGTTTTTTTTTTTTTTTAACTATAAAATCAGGAGGGTTTGTGTAAGGATTAAATGAGGTAAACTATATACAGTACTTGGTGAAATAAATACTAATTTTTTTGCTTACATTCCTTTTATTTTTTAGTGTAAACCCCATAACATCCTTTTCAGAAGCATGGAAGTCGTAAGGGGTGCTTAATATACAATAATAGAGTGGAATAGAGAAATACAGGCTAAATCAAGGACTATTTCATGAATGAGAACCAAATATAAATGTTAAAGTCTTATAATCGTAAATACAGTTTATAATTCCCTATTCATGTGATCCTTTCTAAACATTGAATTATGTGGAAGTAGCGGTAATAAACAAAAGTAGTTCTCTCCTAAAAGGGTACTCCATCTGCTGTATTTCATCATCGTGAACACAGCCTAGCACCAAGAATTGGAGAGAGAGAGTTGAGAGTGAGCATCAGGGTCTTCCTCTTCCCAAATATTTATTTGAATATATTTTGTTTTTAAAAACTAAAAATTAAAAAGGAGTACCCCAATTCTACCTAGCCCCAAATTATCAATTAACGATAACAACTTGATAACCAATCCTTTCAATCTTGGGCAGAATAGATCAAGATAAAACTTGCCATTCAACATTTGTTCTCCAAATATTTGTTGAGCACCTATTCTCTGCAAAGCTCTGTTCCAGGTGTTGGGGACACAGCAGCAGATAGAGAGACATGAAATTTATATTCTAAAGGAGAAGGACAATAAAAATAAATGTTGCTTTGGTTTTCTTTTTTTTTTTTTTTTTAATATACTGTATGTCAATTGGTAATAAGTGTTTTGGAGAAAAATCTAGTTGTGAAGAGGGATAGAGATTGCTAGGGTTGGGAAAAGTGCAATTTTAAGTAGTACAGTCAGGAAAGATGATATTTAAGCACAGACCTGAAGGAGGGGGAAAAGTCAGCCTAGTGGAGATCTATTGAAAGGCAGGAGTCTGAGACGGAACCTGGGACAGATGCTGAGACAGGAACTGAGTCAGGAGCCTGGGACAGGAAGAGCCTGAGACAGGAGCCAGCCCCATGTGGTCAAAGCCCAGAGGCCAGTGAGGCTACAGAGGAGTGAATAAGAGGGCAGAACATTGCAGATGAGGTCAGAGCAATAAGGGGGTCATCATAGGCCGCTGTCAGGATTTACCTTTGCTCAGAGAGAGATTAGAAACCACTGAGTGTTTTGAGTGTGATCCAACTTGTATGACCTAACCTGCTTTAAAAGAATCACTGTGGCTGGTATGTAAACATAGAAGAACAAAGGTAGAAGCAGGGAGATCAGTTAGGAGGCTGTTGCCATAATCCAGGTGAGAGATTAGTATCTGCTCGCACTGGAGTAGTAGTGGGATGTGGAGAGAAGTGATCGGAATCTGGATGCACTGTGAAGGGTGACTTGTGAAACTGTTTCATAATCTTTAGGCAAGTGATCTTCCTGAGGATATATGTGAAAAAAAGTATATATGTACACACACATACATATATGTAAAAATACATAAATATATATATACACACATATATACATATACATAAATATCTGCTAGGCAGTAGGAAGTAAGTCCTTGTAATAGTGTGAATTAACTTATTGTATTTCTCTCTTCATAGGTGAAGTTTACATTCTATCAAGTAGTAAAAGTCTGACCCAGACTCACAATGGAAAACTCTACAAAATTGTAGATCCCAAAAGGTGAGGTTTTTTGATGTTCCTTTAAGTCAAGTAATATTCTTCTCCAAGTTGTTTTAGTGCGTTCAAGTCAGTGATAGACAAGTTACAATTAGCCCTCAACAAAGATGAACACTTGCCCCCTGTCCATATGCTTAGTGCTGTCCTGAGAGGACCTTCAACTCCAGTCCGTGAGGGCTAGACTTGACCACGCTGGACTTTAAAACCTTATTGTGATCAAACGTTGATGTTACTTGTGTCATCACAGAGCAGCGTTATGGTTGTAGAATCAGAGTCCTCAGTTAAATACCAGCGGACCCTGATGTGTGAGGCAGTGGCTTCAGCTCTCCTGTTGGAAGCAATAACCTTCCTTTTCTTTCGAGAAAACTAGAAACATACTGGCAGACATTACAGCTGCTTAGTATGATTTGTGTTAGGTAATCAGGATAAGTTATTTTGGCGCTTCAACATCTGAGCCTCATTTCAAAACTATCTGGAAGCTCACAGCTCTCATGCAGCCTTCTGTGACTAAACAAATTAAAACTGAAGAAGTGTTTTATTATTTACCTCAGCAAAAGGAAGATTTGAATGTTTTAATCCTTTAAAGAATATATTTATCTGTCCCCTGCTCCTTCTCACCCACCTATCGTAACTTCAGCACACACACAACTGTCAAGTTATCTTGAATTATAATTAGTCAGTTGTTAATTTCATGGATAAAATCGGAACTATCAAAGCTGCTAAAATTATATACTGTCAAATAGATATTAGTCATAAGTTTAGAAGCAGCTATTACAAAACCAAAGTACCCTCACAGATATGACTATTGTTGAACACCAACAGTTGTCAGATTCTAGCTACACCATGCTGTGAATTTCACATTCTTTCTGTACTGTCTTATCTTTATGAGCCCATTTGCAAATTTAAATTCTCAAATTTCATGTCTCTTTAGAAGAATAAATTCTAATAATCTGAAAATTTTACTAAAAGCATTAATTTAGTTCCATGTTAAAAATATTATTTGTAACTTGTAAATTGTGTATGTTTTTCTGAAATAGTCACTAACTAACAAAATGGAGGTTCTTGTCCTTTTTCCATGCCACAAAACACCATCTTTCGTGAGAAAAATGTAGGCTGACTTTGGTACTGCAGAACAAAAAGAGGAATAATCAATTGTAAATGGTCTCTCTGTAGTATTGCACACACTCGTCTATCACACAAAGCATTCCTTCTCTACGTAACAGTACACATTTTCTTTCACAATAAGAGAAGTACCCCTATATAACCTGTCGGAGTTCTTTTCCTCCTTGATTGTGAAACCAACGTCCTCTTTGTGAAAAGCAAAGTAATGAATGAAAAAAATATCAGACGTTTCGGCAAATGTTGAAGTTGGTAATATTAAGAACAAAAATCAAACTAATGTTCATTCATAAAATAGCAGCATTCTAATGAATCATAATGAGGTCTAGGGATTTTACTCAGATCTAATGCCATTAGTTTCAAAATAGTCATTGTTATTTCATTATATTCATCAAAGTTGATATGATTTTGCAAACTTCCTGGTAGTGTTATAATTCTCTCTCCTCCTCCCAAAAATCTTTTCCTCTTTGTCTGGATTGTTTAGTCTGTTGGTGGTGAGTTGAGGTGAATTTTACACCTTCAATCCATTATTAGTGTCTAATTACCAGAGTTGCCGTAAGGGACCTTGGCTTTGTGATCTTAGGGCCTCCTCTAGTAGGGTGGTCTCAGAGTGACATACCTGAAAGGCCTGACTTCTCGTTATGCTGCCTGTTTCTGGTGAGTTGTGTCATGTGTGGGGCCAGGGTTAAGATTTGTGTTTGGTTTTCAGAAGGTGGGGGGAGTAACAGAGTCCCAAAGACATCGTCCTTGTACACAGGCATAGGCATAAATTTCAAAATTAAACTGACTATAAGAAAACAAGTGTTTTCGTAAACATTTGTTGGGGGCCTCATGCTGCTTCTGTTTGGATGGCAATGTTCATTATTACAGTATTTCTTCCTAGATGAGTCGAAGTTCTAAATAAGCAGACACGTTAGTGTACGTGAATGGGATTATTTTGGAAACATGAGCTAATTACCATCCTAGCAGTGTTCAGGATGTCTGCTTCAGAGCAAAACTGTTTTTCTAAAACTTTTGAGGGAGAATTTGAAGAAAGAGCCTCATCAACTGAAAAAACAATATACAGACATTTCTTATTATATCACAAGTCTAATTCAAATTAAAACCTTAGGTTATTGAATACTTGGGGAGGAGTCCTAGACCTGTTAGAATAATGTTTTCAGAATGACTTTCAAACATCACTTGACTTATGGCCCTGGAAGAGAATAAAAACAAATTATAAAATTTTTATATTCTGTATTACATGTCATAGAAGTTACATTCTTATTCACCATACGATTTATGTTTTTCCTACTTTTTTCCTAAACACACACTCATGTATAAGAAAGATAAGGCAGTTTAGAAACCATATGCAATATTCTGAAGTCATTTTGGCAAAAGCAAATGAGGTTCCAGTATTACGGCCTCGGTCTGTAAGGACAATTTGCTCTAAGGCTGTATGTTACATAGTCATTTACATAAGTTTAAAATCATTTACAGTGTGCATCCTTCTCAGAAAAGAATGGCAAGATAACTCCCTATAAAAATCATATGCTGGTGCCAGCCCTGTGGCCTAGTGGTTGAGTTCAGCATGCTCCGCTTCAGCGGCCCAGGTTCAGTTCCTACACTACTCGTCGGCGGTCATGTTGTGGCGGCGACCCACATACAAAATAGAGGAAGATTGGCACAGATGTTAGCTCCGGGGGAATCTTCTCCAAGCAAAAAAAAAAAAAACCATTGTTTATAATGAAAATTCAATAAGAATACAACCAAGTTTCTCTAAGGCTTAACTAGAACTCAGGGATTAGTTAAGGAAAAAGCAGAAAAGGGGTGAGTTTTGCCTCCATGTTAGAACATTGAACACACTTCAGGAATATGTTCAGAGGTGGAGCAGTTGCATCTCATGGCAGAATGGAGTGAAGATCAAGTCAATACCAATCACCCAACTTGCTGGACCAACTTACTGGGTCCCAAAAAGTCTCTAGTACTGGGTTCTGTATGCTCTGGTCTGGGGAGCTCCATCAGCCAGCAGTTCCAGAAAACATTTCAATACATTGGGCCCAAGAGCCGGCAATAATTTTAGTTTCGCTTAAGAGTGCCACCTGAGACTAGTCAAGACTAGCAGGGAGTCTATCCTGGTAGGACACGGAGTCAATTGGTCTTGTCTCTGAATCTTCTTTAGTGTGGGACCCTGCATTAAGTTATTTCACATACTGTGTCCCTTTGCCCGTCAGTAAAGTGCGGACAATCACTCTGCCTCTGCCTTATTTCTGCAGAGCTCCGTGAAGATAATTGAATAATATATTCAAAACATATTAAATTCTTTAGTATTATTGGTGTTCATTCCATGCATTCAAGAATTATTTTCAGGTGATGTCTCAACTTTTAAGGTTGTCTTAGTTCCAAAATTGGGGTAAAGGCATTCGTGGAGCTTTAAAGAGCTCTTAATTCCTAGTTTTCAAATGCCCAAGTCATGTCTTGGATGCTACTGTTTATTAAATCTTTTCAGAATCAAACAAATGCTCCTGGAGGTGGAAATTAAAGAATTCTAACAGAGTTATGAACTTTCCAAGCTTTATTTTTATAGAACACAAATTTTTTCACGCTATTGACAAAGATTCAGACAAACTTAAACCAAGTGACCTTTTTTTGATTTTGAAATATTTCCAGGGTTATTTCTCCAGGAATTTGTAAAACAAAATTATTCTTAATCATGTTGATTCAATTACTATGTACCCAGTCTTACTATATTTTAACATATTGCTTTTCTGTTATCCAACCAAGTCACACAGACCCTTCCCTTAAGAGGTCTATAAATTAACAATGCAAATTCCAGGCTTGAGAGGTCATTTTACAGAAATGTTGTGTCCCCAAACTCCTGTGTGACCAATATCAAAAACTGCTCCTCTGGCCTCCACCCTACTTCTCCCCTCAATGGCCCCACTTACTGCTCTTTGTTTATTTTTTTTCTAATATCTTCATCCTACTCTTTTTTATACTGGATGCTGAAGAGTGCTTATTTTCCAAAAAATCACTTCATAAGAGGAAATCAGTTCTGTTTAACCTTCACATATGTCTCAGGGAACCTCAGGCAGCTCTGCCATCCTAAAGAAAGTCATGCATAATAGAGAGGCTTTAGCCCAATAAGCCAGTCTAGTCCCAATTCATCAGTCAAAGTTTTATGCAAGTGGCCCCCCTAAGTTGATAAATCCCCACAGTGCCTGTTGACCCAGCTGCCAAGTCCTCTTGCTGCAGGCGGTGTTTTCATGGCCACCCTGACAGTAATACAAACTGTTTAGCAGCTCCATTGACCTTTCAGCTATTAACAGGGACACAGGCTCCACTAGGGACCAGTTTTCAAACATGACAGAATTTCTTAACACTAGAGGTCATGAACAAGTATATGCCCTATAAAAATCCATTCACCATGGTGGATTTGAAGTCTAAAAGACAAGGAAACATACTCCACATTTTTGCTGTTATTATTTTTCTACATATCCAATAACTAAAAATGGATATATACTTATCTGCCAGCTTATATTTTATTTTAATGTACTACATTTTATATTGTGGTGTGCAATACCTTTTTAACTAACAAATCCTTTCTAAGCTGCCAGATAGCATCTGAAATTTTAAAGATGTGTTACCAAAGAATGAGATAAGATCAAAGTCAAAATTTCTAATGAATGGATGAGCATGCATATATAATATATGGTAATAACCTAAATCTAACCTGAATTTTATTCTTACTTTACCAAGATTTGTGTATGTGCATATGTGTACACACAGACTTAAACATACTCTGGTAATCCATAAAATGCAACATAGAGGCATCACCTATTTCAAAACAAATAGAAAATATTATATAATAATTTATTTTAAAAATTTTATCTAAATGACCATGTTATTTTAAAATGCTTAGATAAGGCTTCTTATGTGTATATCCTGTTTCCTGGAGATGTGACATATGACCGCAGCATTCAAAGGAATTTTCTGCTTTATACTAAAGTCTCTCTTAAACTATCAATTTTGAATGTTGGAATATCAGTTCCTAGATTAATTGTACAGATTGCTGTGAAACTTGATTGAACTTCCACTTATAAATGGCATTTGTTAAAAAGACGTAAAATAGAGAATATGAATAATGAAGAATGTATTCTTCAAAATGAGAATCATTTGTTAAGACTCAAAAACTCTTAAAAACTTTTCTTTTTAATTCCTATGTTTCTCCCTGCCTGGGACAATGGTATTTGACCTTCTGAATATCTTGTACTTCTGTTGTAAGGCAAGGTATCATCAGATAGTGCAGTACTTGAGATAAAGGTAGATTTAATCTTGCATAAAATAGCCACAAAAATGTGTAAGAAGATGTTTTCTAGAGGAAGGTGTACTTTTTAAAGAAAAAAACTGCATCTCAGCATCATTTTTCTTGTTAATTCATTTTAGTCAAGTTAAAAAATCTGTTGCTTAAATGCGTTGTTTTTGTCACCATTGACAAATGAATGAAAAAATGTAACATTAAAATTTGGGAATTTGTCACCCTAATAGTTTTCAAAGGGAATTTAAACTAACATTTTTGTGCTCTTTTAAAGGACAGAAACTTGTTTCAAATTTTTACTTCAAATTTTTACTTTAAATGTTTAAAGCATTTAGTGATATTTAAAATTTCTGCCTTCATATAATATAAAATTAATAGACTGGTAGATCTACAGCTTTATAAGTGGAAAAAAAATTTATTTTTTTAGATGACTTCTAAAAGAAGAATACTGCAGGCATTAAGTCTTTTGAATCATGTTGTAATCAAAGTGTTATTTTAAATGCCTATTACAGGCGTTTCTTATTTAGTGTTTAGCAATTTTGTCAATTATGGTTTATGAATTAAGATTTTAAGTTGAAAAACTGATTTTGGACATAAAATTCTGAGCAAAATATATTTCCTTTATATTAGGAAGCAATGGCATTGGCTTTTTACTGTACCTTAATTTTTCAGTTTTTATTTTTTAATCATATCAAAGTACACTTATACTCCAAGATCAAATTAGGAGATTTAATCCATCTACAAGTATCTTTTGCATGCCTTCTGCGTTCAAGATATTGTATTATGCGCTTGAGGAGGGAGAATATAAATGAGAATTAGTCCCATTCTCTAAGGAGCTTATTTTTACTTTAAATCAGGAGATTGCTCACATTATCAAAAATGTAAATAATATTATCTGAGATAAATAACACTTTGTGACAAAAAAATTACACCAGAACATTGTACATTATAAATTGCTGAATTAATGGTCCAGAAGGCTATAGTTACTGAGGTGGGTAAAACGCACAGTGATTTGGCTTCCTGGTCCAATGGGCTGTGCTACAGTGTGATTTTCTTTAACCCTAATTAGCTCAGGTATAAAAGAGAGTGATGACTGCAGGACATGGAAATTATGTAGCTTTTCAAGCAAGCATAGCCAGAATTATAAGAAAAGCAACAAGCACTCAGCCGGCTGTTACACATGCAGAAGGAGCCTTTTCTGTTGAGTGAAAAATTGGTGCCTGCACTGGGTTTCCCTCCAAGTGGCATTCCTCCAGCCTGGCATGGCTCTCTGCAGGTGGCACTTCCCCCTGAGGTCAAAGCTTCCCTTCCATGGCCATTTTGGTTGTGTGTTTCTAATCTCCCCTGAGGCAGCCTGCACAAACTCTCTCCCAAGGTACCAAGTCTTGTCTTTGTTAGTGCTTTCGTTATAAAGTTGCATAGATCTTGAGGAGTCTGCCCCAACCCTATTTTCCCCATAAGCCTTATTATTTTTAAAAGTATATGCGATTTTGTAAACTACAAGATTTTTTAGGAATGTGTGGAAACACCTATTTTTCTATATTCACCACTAATAATTAGAGTAGACCAGTTTCTTGAATTTAGGACATTGCAAACCATACAACAAACACCTAAGGCAATTTAATAAAATTGGACTTTTTTTTTCCTAAAAGCAGATGACATTATCATCTAGTTTTATTAAGCGTTTCTCCTAGGTTTTCTCTTTAAGGAACTACACAACTTTTCATTTCCTAATTTTCCCATGAAAATACACACATGGAATTAAGCTGATACAGTCAAATGAAGGAGATCCACACACCCTTTGAGTGTTGTGGTGGTGTCAGATAGTGAGATTAATCACACCTGAAATATAAGTACCTTGCTTTCTTTTTCCTAAAGAGGAGCAGTTGAGTGGAAAGAATGCTGTCCTAGGAGAGAGTTCCAGACTATCTGTAATTAGCTTTATGAAAGCCATTTAATCTCTTCCTACATGTTGTGATCTTTTAAATTCAGGAATAACAAGACAAGCCCTGTCTCATGAGGGTAAAGTTGAATATAAAATTACTGGAAAATGTAAGTGGCTTTATTATTTGCTTTTGTTATCTTTAGCCATAAAATGAAATTTAGCGGATATTTGTGAAAGGTCTGATCATCTTATTAGCACTAGGCGGCCAAACTCCTGCCTCACTTCACCCACTCATCACCGCCTCTACCCCCTTTGACTTTAGCACCCATAATGCCAATCAATGCTATTTCTGAGTGAGCATGTGCTCAGCATTTAACCCACAGACCTCAAAATGAAGACGACGACGGTCACAGGGAAAGGAGCCGAGGCCTGGCCCCATTTTTTCAACACGTTTCAGACAAGAGGAATGCAGTAGTTTAAGAAATGATACATAATGTACATAAATTCAGAGTTATTCTTAAATTTAAGTTTACTTTCCCTTTATTCCAATATCAGGGTTACTCAGGACATACATAAAAAGAAATTTCTGCAGCCTCCATATGATAAAATGTCAAGGAAGACATTACTTAAGAACAAAATGAAAGCAGTAGCTCATAAAACATTCAACTTCTTGGTATACCTCAAATAGTACTTAAAAGTACTGTTCAGAAATGTGTATTGCCATCTGCACTGCCATGACGTCCCAAATGAGACCAGTATTGCATGCTTATCTAGAAATAGACTCCATTTTCTCTGTCCTCCTACCTGGAATATGATTGTATCATGAATGTATACGATTCCTCACAGCCAAATTGAATTTGTATAATGTATTATCATTTTACTAGCTGCTGCAAAATGGCTACGTGTAGTCACAAAACATGCTGTAACTCCATTGGAATCCAAAATTCTTCTCCCACTGGGTAAACTGACACTGAAAAGAGGAACATCAACATAAGCAAGAAGAATTTAGTGAACATCCAGACTAAAGAAAATGATCCAGACTAAAAGAAAAATCAATTCGTGTATTGACCTTGGAGAAAGGCACTAAAATGAGTATTTAAAAGATAACACAGCACCTCTGGGGCTGGCCCAGGGGCATAGTGGTTAGGTTCATGTGCTCTGTTTCGGTGGCCCAGGGTTTGCAGGTTCAGATACCGAGTGCGAACCTACACACTGCTCATTAAGCCGTGCTGTAATCGCGTCCCACATACAAAATAGAGGAAGATTGGCACAGATATACAGCACTTCTACACTGGTGCTTATTCCTATACACATGGGAAACAGTGAAATCTATCCCGTCATTAGAATTTTCCACTTCCTTACCCTTTTTTAGGTAAAAATGCTGGGTAATGGTTTTAGAAACGATGAGTTGTGATGGATTATCGCTGGGTATTGAAATGCTTATGGAGTGAGGAAATCCATTAAACCGTAGACTCTTCGGTGGCAGACGAAGACTGCCTCCTTGTGCAGAGGTGAGACTCCATCCAATCATAAGATTTCAGAGCATTCTGTACTTGGAAGCTCCTGACCACACTAATTCACGGGCTCATTAAATGCTACTGGCTAGAAAATGGCCCTAGTTTAGAGCAGTGCCTCTCAAACTGGAAAATGCATGTGAATCCCCTGACAGACTGGCTAAAGTGCAGATTCTCTCTCTAGGTCTGGGGAGGGGCCTGAGATTCTGCATCTCTAACAAACTCCCAGGTGCTGCTGGTGCTGCTGCTCTAGGACCTCACTATGAGTCACGTTTTTCCTACCTCGTGAGAATGGGGAAAAGCAGGGAAGAAAAATAGTTTTGCAAAGGTTACAGTTGCAAGGGGATGCTTTTCCATGTGTCCCAACATGAATGTGGATAAAGAAATAAGACAGTTCTTGCATCTTCTTCCTGCTTTAAGCAGACTGTTTCTAAGAGAAGCTATAGAATTATTACATCTTCTGAAACCTCCAATGAGTCAGGATTTTATAAATGAGTATTATTCATGATCTATGTACCCTGTTTTACAATAAGGTGAATTTAAAATCTGGATCCCTAACAAAAATTTCAGAATGAGCCTAGTCTATATATTCCTAATAATAGCATAGTAAAGAAACAAATACCCTTTTAAAATGACCCTTTATGATTTTGTAAAAGACATAATAGACAGATTTCTGCCACACTCACTCTGAAGAGCAGGCCTGCTCAGACAGAATTTATCCCTATGCTTTCATACAAATGCACAGAGGACTTCTCATTTGTTGATGTATTTATTCACTTATTAAATTAAATATTATAAAATTAAAACCATCATAATCCCCCTGCCCAGAGATATTCACTGTTGGCCTTACTAGTCAAAAAAAGTCATCATGTATGATATGTGTTAAAAATCACTTATGCTTCTCAGTTTCTTCTTTTATTTCAAGAAGGTATCTAAACCTTTATGTTACTACACAAAATCAGCCAAAGTAGGTTTCTAAGAAAATGTCTTAAATTTCTGAAAACAATGCTTTATACATTAAAGAATGTTAAGCAGCTTTCTGCACCAGGCCTTTAGTGTTTCATTACTTGTCATGTGTAAAGGGATTAGGAAATGTGTTTTTCTGATTTAAATTAAGATTGAGGACTATAGGGATAACTATCAACAAATGGGCCCCATATATTCTTAATTACAAACGTAAATGTCCTCTTGGGTAAGTTTTCTATTTTGAAAGCTAGCTTGGACTTTATTCAGTAGAGCTAAGGGTCCAAACGTTTAAAAAGTAATTGTTTAAAAGAAGAACAAGACTATTTAAGCAATTCTTATTAGACCTCATTAAAATGCCCAATTTTGCAGTCCAATAAAAATAAGAATGAAAAGTGAGTTAATCCAACAGAGGTATATTCTCTAGATTTTTGTTTAGACCCCACCTAGCTGTGTATATGTAGTGATTATGTATACATATGATTGTCTATTTCAAGGTGACAATAATAATAAAGTTCAAATTTATTTGTTTTATTCCCTTTTCTTTTCTCCTTACTCCTTGTAAAGTAATCCTATTTTTTTTTTCCAGTGAAAGGAAGAAATGTCACTAGAAAAAAGAATGAGCAGAGGAATGGTTGGGATCACCAAAAATCTTTGTCAGACTTTACCAAATATATTACCAGGAAAATTAATTTTAATACGTTGAGTTAATTCCCAGCTGGAGGAAAAGATAATTATATCTCTTTATGTCATGCTTACTTCTTAGCTTGTTGTTTATTTACTACGATTATAATTAGTGAAGAAGCGCTTCATTTAAAATGAATTTAACCATGCCTTAGAAGAATTTTGTAAGACTTGAGTTAATTTAGGAAACAGAAATACAGCGAGTGTTTTTAGCTTTATGCTTATGATATAAAAGTATAGCAATTTGATTTCAATGATATCCCTCCCCTAAATAGTCTATATATTCCTAATAATAGCATAGAAAAGAAACAAATACCCTTTTAAAATTCCATATTCTTATGAATTTCATTCATTCATTCATTCAACAGATTTTTAATAAGCATGTTCCATGTCCTATACACTCTTCTAGGGCCTGGGAGATGCAAGAGAAGAGAGGGCAATGTTTGTCTTCATGGAGTTTGTATTCCAGAAAAAGTGTTTGAGAAAGTTTCAGCTATATGCATTCAACTCAATTTAGTAAACATTTATTGAATGCTTATATAGTATTTTCCTAGCTCCTATGAATATGAGTAGTTGAAGGAGATAAAATACTTTAGTGGCTTAAACGTCATCTTTCTATAACATCTTTTAATCCTTCAATGAATTGCTCCCTGTGTGTATTTGTGAGTTACTTCGTATGCACCTGTATCATGACAAAGATCACGTGCATTATACTTTTGTGTTTACATGTCTGTCTTCCCCATCATGTCTCCATGAGGATCAGGACCCTGTTTTGTTCTCATCCCCATGAAGAGCACAGTACTTGCCCGAGTAAATGACTGAACCTGAAGAGGATTGAATATGTAGCTTTTGCCCTCAGAAAGCTTTCATTTCAATGGGGAAGGAAAGGGGGAAATAGGATAACCCATTCCTTAAGAGAAGTGAAGTCCCATAAGTGATGGGCTGTTTTATGTAAATTTTCATGTTAAAGGATCCACAGTAGATCCTTTAATCCTAGAGGATTTATTTAACATGCTAAGTGAGAAATGTTATTTGTCAACTTCTCATAAAAAAAAAAAAAAAAAGAGAGAGAGAGATTCTTTTCCTAGGTAATTAAATAAAAATTTAAGGGAATCGGGGCTGGCCCGGTGGCATAGTGGTTAAGTTCACACACTCCGCATCTGCGGCCGGGGGTTCACCGGTTTGGATCCTGGGTGCTGACCAACGCACAGCTCATCAAGCCATGCTGAGGCGGTGTCCAACATAGAGCAACTAGAAGGATGCACAACTATGACGTACAACTATCTACTGGGGCTTTGGGGAGGAAAAAAAAAGCAAAAAAGGAGGAAGATTGGCAACAGATGTTAGCTCAGGGCCAATCTTCCTAAAAAAATAAAAATAATCTCTCCTCCATTTAAAAAGAAAATTAAGGGAATCATAATGTTTATATATGACATTAAGACAGCCACACGGTCTTATATAAGCTAAAGTAAAGAAGCCCAAGTATGAATAATTACATCCACAGATAGATAGGCATTTACTAAATCTTAGGGAAAAAACAATTTAGAATTCCCTCCATAGTCTGAGTTTCCACATGTTTGAATGTTTAGTGAAAAACAATCAAAGTGTCTAATTGGAGAATCAGCAGGGAAACAAGAATCAGATACCCTGCCCTGAAGAATTATACTTCAGTATTGGATCCATCTTCCTCACATCCTCATTCCTTTTCCCATTGCACATGAATCAATGCCCCTACGCTTTGCCTCGAACAGGCAACATATTCTGGTTGTTGTTTAACCGAAGTCACCTACCTTCTTGATCTAAATGGTGTCTTCTCTTTAGATTCATCTGCTCAGGCATAAACCGTCTTGTTGAGTAGCATGTGAACCATGTGCCTACATATTTTGTGTCACATATGACATGTAATATATTTTCGACTCGCTCTACTTCTGGGTCTGTTTTCTTGAATGAGTCAGAAGGAGAGTGAACAAGTGAGCAATGAATAGAAATTGGAAGAATTTCAGCTGCCTGTAAAATTAGAACAGTATCTGTTTACTGAATGCTACTTAGTAGATGATCCTGACCTGTGACTCAGAAGACCTTCATGGCTATGGAAAAACAACTCTTCTACTGACAAAAAATGCCGCCATCGTTTCACAAACAAAATAAGAAGTTTATATGAGGAAGAAATATAGCAGAGTTGGATTATTCAAAACAACAATCAGAAGGCGAAGATCATGCCCTCACTTTCCTTGGCATGACCATTTAACTTTTTCTCCACCTTCACCCACCCTGCCCTTACTCTCAGAAAGACTCCCTTGGGGAACACATGGAAAATATTTATTAATGTTTTCTGAGTGAAAGTATGGAATGCTTTCAAGACCTTTCACATAAATTGACCATTTCTGGATTTAAATAAGAGGTTGAATAGATCTAAAAGAGTTTTCTCTTAAATTGTCACATTAGTTGCAAAACACAGTCCTTTCAACATAGAGTGGGACTTTTATTGGAAAGAAGAGCTAAAGTCACTGTATATTTTTAATATGGTTTTGACTCAGTGTAGAAACAGCCTGAGGTCAGGTCCCAAATTATTATCACTATTCATGTTGCCATAGGGGCATAACAAGATAACCCATCTCAAGAAAACTGAGTCTACAGGGCCTAATTATTTGCTTCTCTCAGAAAGTTATATCATTTACCTCTTGTGGTGGTTTTGACCTATAATTATCACCTTCTTTGTTATGGTACTTAAGGAGTCCAACTGCTCTGGCCATCCTAATGGTGGTGATTTGACTGGTGATGAAGCATTTGTTTACATTCCTTAACTGAAAAGAGCTTTCTCACACACTGTAGCACAGGTAACATGACGGATAGAAGCATACCACTGCACATTTTTTCCCAAAGATTAGGTAATGAGCAGTTGTGATCATGATTCCAGCCTGACCCAGCTTGAAAGACAGCCTCTTATTTCAAAAACAATAAGAACCATAAAAATTTTCTTCTAGAGGCATCTTGGTCCTTCTGTAAATGATGGCAATTGTAGAGTAATTAAAACAAAGTCTGTGACTTTTTTACTTGGTAGATGTTTCTGTTTGCTACTGTTAGCATTCTTTTTCTTCAGAGCAGGACAAAATCAAATTATAAAAAATGTATATATTTTATATATAGTGTGTCTATTTTTATAAAATATGTGTGTATATATGTACACATATATATGTATATAAAATCTATATGCAGACCATTCTTTGCATAAAGAGTTTAAACTTCGAGTCAATAGTATACTCACACATATATGTATTATGCTGTCCTTTCAAGAAAAATCAATCTGATAAAAGTATCTCAAAAGAAATGTAAAATTAAACCAAAATTGATTCCCAATCTTTTTAGTGCTCATTTTGATGAATGCATTCAGCCTGTGATATTGCCAAATATGCCAGTAACACATGAAACCTATCTCAGATACTATTCCTAAAAATTTCTGTAGATCTGGAAAAAAAGATTTAAAAATATCTCTATATTTTTGTTTTTAAAATTTTAATTACAAGAAATTCTTCACTACCAAAATAGCAATATAATATAATTACATTTTTAATCAACGAATTCTGATCACTATGCAGTTTCTTAAAATGTTTAATATGTTCTTTGGTTCAGAACTGGTTAGTTTGTTTCCTCCTGAGTGTGTTTTCTATTCTTAGAAAGTTGTCAATCTTTCTGACTGAGTCACTTAAAAGAAAGATCTCTTTAGAAAGCAAGAGATATGCTCTGTAAGCTACAAAATCACTAGATTTCATTCCAATATTGATTTTCAACGAAAATACACTTTCAACCGTTGTCTTTTGATGCAGACCTCTAATGCCCGAGGAATGCAGAGCCACGGTACAACCTGCCCAGACACTGGCTTCGGAGTGCTCCCGGCTCTGTCGGAACGGCTACTGTACCCCCACGGGAAGGTGCTGCTGCAGCCCAGGATGGGAAGGAGACTTCTGCAGAATCGGTGAGTGTTTCTCTTCTCCCCGGGAAAGACTAGGCATGAGACAGCCCTTAGGAACTCAAGAAATTAACATCAGTTGTTTCTTCTAGAATTATGTAGCGTTCAAAATGGTTTAGACATTTACAATAATATTAATGTTCAGTCTGTTTCTGAACTTGTAAATGAAATCTTTCCCATTTTTGTAAACGAATTCATTTATATGTTAATCATAAACATAATTGAGTCCTTTCACAGAGTAAAAAATGAAAACAGCACAACTCGATCGTCTCTACTGGCTCTCAGTCCTGGGTTTGAGATTTCACATCAGCCAATAACCTAGTGTTAGCAAAGCCTCTTTCCAAGTGCCAGCATTTTCCAGACACCCCATAAATGCCCTCCCTAACTTTACTGCTTGCTCTCTTGCTACAGTACACTAAAAACAGGGTTTTTCAGTGGGTGTTATTAAATAAAAGGGGAAAACGCAATTATCTGGAGGTATATTATGAGATTTTTTTAATTCTTTTCGCCACTCCCTTATGAACCATCAACCAGGTGTGCAGCTGCTCAGAGAGAGCAAGGGAGATTTATTCCAGGGTTATTCTATCCTTCAACTTGAAATTTCCTCAATTACATGCAATGCTGTTTAAATTCTACTTCGTGTGAAGTAAGAAAATTAGACAAATTTAGAGACCTAGAGTTTAAGATGTATATGTTGAAAGTACATTTTCAACAACCATTCTATAAATATTACTTACAAAAGATTTTGACCTCTGCTATTTCAGATATTAAAGTATGTCTTGCCAATGAAAATTAAAGTCCCAAATTAATATTTAATATTATTCTCAATTCATAAATGCCATCTTTCTTTATTCTAAACATGATTTGTTTCAAAAAAATATAACCATGATTTATTTACTTTATATATTGTCTAACAAAAAGTAGCCAACATTTAAAGTCACATGTACAGTATATATTTTAAGGTTAAATTGCTTCAGCACTAATAAGATTATAAGATTGATTAATATTATGGTTACAGATCTAGGAAAAAACTATCATAATTAAAATTCAACAGAAAATGAGTAATTGCATTATTTAAAACAAATGCTTACATTTTAATTGACCTAGTCTGTCTCCCTTTTTGTTAGTTGACAAAAAAAACGAGAATCAGTGTTCAAATGCAGTAATATTCTAATTCCTGATAATATATCTTCCTTCTGCTTCCTTTGATGCCTGACGGTATCTATTCTTTCTGTTTCTTTTATATAGTGTCCATTCTGTTTTATTCCTTACTTTGCATTTTGCCTAAGCACTTAAGTCACCTCAAATCATCAGATAAATATTTATTGAGTGGCTTATAGTAACAGTATGTTTAAACTGAGGGTAAACAAATTATTTTGAATATAGGTGGCATTATACATACCATAATAGATATTAATAATAATAATATGTGATATAAATGAAAATAGACAGTCTTTGAGTTAACATGAAGTTTTATTTCAATAAAGTACTTTTTCCACTAAATCAATTTAAATTGTTTGAATATATAAGCTAAACCAGAACCATTTTATAAAAGTAATATATTCATGATTTTTTTTTTTTTTATTTTTGTGGGGAAGACCAGCCCTGAGCTAACATCTGTTGCCACTCTTCCCCTTTTTGCTGAGGAAGACTGGCCCTGGGCTAACATCCGTGCCTATCTTCCTCTACTTTATATGGGACGCCACCACCGCATGGCTGACAGGCAGTGCCTCGGCGAGCGCCCGGGATCCGAACTCGCGAACCCCGGGCTGCCAAGCGCGGACTAAACCGCTGCGCCACCGGGCGGCCCCCATTCATGATATTTTTGACCTAAGCAAGAATTTTATTCATATAGTCACATAATTTACTCATCTCCCTCAAATTTAAAGGAGGAAAAATCTATTTTCTTCTTGTCCTTTCCTTTCCATGTGTCAGCCACAGACCCCTGGATTTTGATTAATACATATGAAAAGGTTAAAATACCCTGTTCCCTGAAATAATAAGGACATGTATTGAAGGAATTTGATTCTGTCTACAGTGGCCGCACACCCCAGATTTATTCCATCAGTAAAAAACAATTAGCTTATGTACCCTATTTCATCTCTCCATCTCATTTTAGCAGTAAAGCATGACATTCCCTACCTATATTACAGTGGTAAAAATTCTTTCATGAAGAGATTCAGTGCCACAGAGTAACCGTGAAAAGGAGTGCTGAGAACATCTTTCTCTGGCCAACTGCACTGACCCCAGGAAGGGGCTTCAAAGTGTAATCAGAGATGAGGCATATGCTGTGCACCCACTGAGAGCAAGGAAGAGGAGGAATCCAAGGGAGTCCACGTGGCGGATACTCCATCTAACCAACATTGAAAACTAACCACTCCTTATGTCACATTGGAGATGCTGGAGCCCCTGGGCCTCCCTCTGTGGCCACGCCCTTCCCACAAAGAGGTCCTACCCTGGAGGAATGGGAACAGAGAGTTTTGGAAGGCCCTCTGTTGCAAATGCCCTAGTGGAGGAGAGGTTTGAAAGAACTAAAATCCTTGTTTTAAACAGTCAGTTCTGCAAGGGATTGAAATTGTTTCCCATGATCTTTGCTTCCCATTGCCTGCTGATTCTGCCCCCAAATAACTGTGGGTCTGCGAGCCTTCTTTCCTTCTTGTAGTATCCTTTGGATATTCTGTGACTAGAGTTCTCCTTCTTTCCCTCCCTTCCCTTACTCATCAAATATTTGTTGGCCTCATACTTGGTGCTGTTTCTGACCTACAGAATGAGAGTGTGATTTTATTGCTCTTTTTTCTCCCAGCAAAATGTGAGCCGGCGTGTCGTCACGGAGGTGTCTGTGTTAGACCGAACAAGTGCCTCTGTAAAAAGGGATATCTTGGTCCTCAGTGTGAACAAGTGGACAGAAACATCCGCAGAGTGACCAGGGCAGGTATTCTTGATCAGATCATTGACATGACATCTTATTTGCTGGATCTAACAAGTTACATTGTATAGTTTCTGGGACTGTTTGAATATTCCTTTCCAATGGGCATTTATTTTTTATCTTGTCATTAAAAAGAAAGACTGTTATCCTGCTACACACTCCTGTGATTTCATTTTCTTTTATTAATTTAAAAATAATTTTCAGAAATGTGCAGATCCTGTGTGTGTATGTTGGCACAATTGTTCACATATGCACGTACACACACACACTCACAACCCCTAGACACGTGGTTGCATAACAGATGGGTTTTAAAAATATATATTTCCTTGTGTGGAGTAATTTACACAGAAATTCCTTTGTAAATTGATAATGGAATTTTTATGTCACCAGAAGAGATTATTTGACTTCCCAGGAATTTTCTGTCTGTAATAACGAAAGTCAACTTTAATGGAGTTTTGAAACATTGCTGTGCAATCTGATGGATCTAAAAAAAAAGGCAATATTTTTATATTAAAGGACTATAATATTAGAGAATGTTTCATAACTCCCTGATGAATTTCTAAATGGGCAACTTGGTATAAAATTGTGATCTTCATTTTTATCAATGTATCCAATTACAGAATGTTACGCACTTACCTTTTTATTGGCAGAGAAGTCTGGTTACTCTAGCTTAATCTCAAGATTGTTTTCAAGTGTTTTATAATTAAATCATAACACCGTACGTATTCTGAAACCAATCTTCCTGAAAGGTCTGCTTTTATTGTATATTTTATTTAACAATAGGCACTGGGTTTGTGTTACATATTTATATTTTTTATTTTATTTTTATAATATAGACATCACCTAGATGAAACACCTTTACCCTGTCCTGTAAAATACTAAAGTTACATTTTTCACCAACTTAATTGGAAAGAAGGGGAGTGAGAAACAAACAGTCTTTAATGTGCTGTGGATCTAATCTAGCAATGTATCCTTGTGCCAACATGTAATCATTAACGACGGATGAAAAAGCAAGAAAACAGCCAAACCTTATAAAATTCCAGCATTAAACATTTGTAAAGTGCATTTCACCATAGCAAGACGGTCAGAGTATATGTAATTAGAATGTTGCAGATTTCACATTGAATCGAACCTCCCTGGAGAAGAGCTCCCTCGTTTTAACAAATCTTGGTTATGTAAGCTGTCACTTGTACAAATTTTTAATATAATAATTCTTGCCAAATATGACTTTTAATGTATATGTTCTTTCAGAACTCAATGAAAATCCTCTTTGGTTAATGTATGAATAAATTTTCTATAAATGTTCTGTTCAAGTTTTTAAAGAAATGTCATGTTCTAACTTAAAACTGCAAAAAGTCCGGTAGACATTTATCTTAATGGTTTTCGAGGCCAGCTCTCCACATTTGGGTTATAACAAAATTATAAGGCCTGTTTGCACTACTGAAAAAACATCTGCTCATGACATGCGCACACCCACTATAGGTTGTCCTGTAAACATCCGTTCCTCCAGCATCTACACTGGAGAGTAGTATAGATTATACAGCACAGGCTAACTTTCCAAACCTGCTCCTTACCTTTAGGAATATGAGCCTCAATTAAAAAAAAATAAAATCTTGTAACTAGCCTTTCTCTATTGTTTTAAAGCAAGAGATTTGCAATTAAAAGCACAGCGAGCATTTATATAGAAACCACAATGTAGAAAGGTTGGTTAAGTACGCCACTCTTGTCTTCCATATATGATTACTTAAGTTTCAAGTGACCTCATGCCAAATGGAAATGGGTTGAGAAATCTTGGTTCAGTGCTTAGTGAACAATAGCCTGCATTAAAAAGTGCATGCATAATTTTGCACAATTTAGATTCAATTGACAGTCTATTCAAAGAAGTCTCAGGATTAAATGGGCATGGAGACCAAATTGCCCTCTTACCCCAGAAAAGGGGTGGTCCCTTCTAGTCACACTAGCACTTCATTGGCCCAACAGTGTGACAAATCTTGCAGTGAACCCTGCAGTCGCCTGCATCTGTAGGTTAATAGCAGTCTTTTGTCTCCATTGCTTTCTCTTCATACCCCTTTTACTGAATTCCATCACAGAAAGTTTTACAATTAAAAAAAAAAAATGTCCTGACAACCATTTTTGTAAATGGACCTTACCATCTAATCGTCCCTTATTCAACGTGGGTGACATTAACAAAATGTGAACTTCTTGTGAGGGAGCCAGCTGTCTAAATCTGTCAAATTGTGCAGTTTTATTACACATTCTCCCATTCATAGTTTCAATGAAAACAATAAGGATACTGCTATATAGTCAGGAAAATCTGAAAAAAATCCAGCGTTTCTTCTTACATCCTTAATCTTTCCATTTCTTCCAAAGGAATCTTTCCAAAAGAAAAGGTGTTATATTGCCATGAGTTCTCCTATTTAAAAATATCTATATTAAATCGACAACCCAGATTGTTTTATACTGTCCCTTCCCAAGTGAAAGAGTTTCAGATGACTTAGGAAAACATATGTACCCCAGGTGTCATTGCTTGTTCTGTTGTGAGTCATTAGAATAAAAGACCAAAATCTTCTAAAAAGAATATAGCAAGATCCATGGATATTAAACCCAAGCAAAACAAGTAAACTCATTGGAGTCATTTCTTTATGTTCTTAGGAAAGAAGAAAATAGCAAGGGCTAATTGATGGCTACATATTTTAAACGCAGTGTCATTTCAAAAAATCTTTTAACCTTTTCTTTCAAGTAGTTTTTTTAAATATGTCACTGGAGAATTATCTTAAATAATTCATGATGAGAGGCAGGTAGGAATTGGTTAAAAAGTATGAGCTAGGGAAAAGTTATTGTTTCATCACACAAATGGCAACATCTACTCGGTTCATAAAGCACACAATCAAAATAGAAGAAAAATGTCCTTGGTGTGAATGCAGATGTGTGAGATAAAGATAAAATAAAGAAATAGATATATAGTATCCTTTTGTCCATTCTGGAGGTTAAGCTTTGGGTGTCAATTTAATGTGAAATGCTGTTATGGTAGTTATAAAGAGTTGGAAAAAAACTTTCTACCACGGCTTCTGCCAGACTCTTGTCCTGGTTAACAGAACTTTGTTTTCTTGCCAGTTATTTAAGGTAATGAGAAGAAAACTGAATTGGCAAATCATTAAAGTGAAAAGAAGGGAAGATATAAGAAACTTGAGTGATGAAAAAAAGTGCTTCCATCTATACCTTTTCTTCTTAGAATTTTGTTTCAGTGTGGCTATTGTAAAATATATCTTTTATTTTATCACAAAGAATACCCAGAAGTTTTCTCAGATTAATGGACCATCTCATAAAGAAAGAGCGAAGAAGCTTATACATACAACATATACACACAACCTAAATAGAAAACCATTTTCCTTTTCGTTTACATACTTCAGAGCAGGTACTTCTTCTCTATTGCTTTTCTTTGAAAATAATTACATAATAATGTATTAACAATTTTTAATATATTTCTTTTTGGTATTTTTATATCTGAATCATAAACTATACAACAAGGTTAGTAGGTCTAAGACATGAGGTTAGATGCTACATTTAGGATCTTTCAAAGTACACATTAATTTAAACTTTTGTTAGTCTAAATTTCTTAATTTTGAAATATGAAAGAGAAACCAAGCCCAAATTTTTAAGAGGAAAAATAAGATATACCACAGGCAGTTGTATTGACTGATCAATAAATTAAAGTTTCTGAGCATCTCTATAGAACATTACCTACAATATCTATCTGTCTCACTCTCTCTGTCTCTATCTATATCCCTCTTCTCCTCCTCCCTAAATCCTTCTTCCTCTCAACCTCTCCCTTCTCCTCTATTTCTGTTGGTTTTGACTAAACAGACATGTCCTCAGTACACCCATAATGAAGATGTCCTGGGGTAGTTTGCTACTGATTTTGCCGATTTTGATCTTTTCTTTATTTTCCTGAAAAATGCCCTCTCCTGGTGTCACATTTGCTCAGACTCTATATCATGAAGAACAGTAGACAAATATGAACATACTAGACTGATCTGTTACAATCGTTGAAAGAAATAACCAAAAGCATAAATGATTGCCAGCCTGGATGCTCTAGTTCAGCTGGTGTTCCATCATAGATACAGGAAAGACACAAGGACTATCCCCAGTCAAGAGCTTGGGCTAACAGTAGTGAAAGTTAGTAGCTATTTCCTATTCAATTAACAACTATTTCTATGGAGTCTCCTTTGAAGATTATTCCAAATCTCTGAGGAAAAAGTAAGAAGTAATTCCTCAACAGAGACTTCAGAACCTTCTTTCCCCATCCCTGGGCTGAGACTTGAACTTGCAGAGAACTAAGACCAAAATTCCATGCCCAGAAAATGTACATATTTCTATATTGCCCCCAGGAAGTTAGAGGGCCTGTTATTGTGAATTGCTGGCAATATCTTCAGAACGTTCCTCTTTAGAATATCCTAAAGAAATATATGTTTGCTATCTTACCCTCTTTCTCTTTGCTACCCAACACAACTTAGTCATACCTCCAATAATTAAGATGGTGTCAAAGAAGGGAAACATAATAGAAGCATTTCAATATTAGAAATATTAAAAACATGACCATAGAACCCACCAAACACTAATCCTAGCCAACTTCAACACTTCTTTCTCTTAAATGTCTCCTCATAAGTTTTAGAAATTGCCTTAAAATGACTGTTTAGGAGAGTAAGAGGATGTATTCATGAGTGCATGAGGGAGTGTTGTAGCAGCATTTTCTTCTCAATCATAGTGGTAGTTTCTCTATCTGTTATGGAGAGGTTTATTCATTCATCAAATTAGCATTTTTCTTCAATTCTTCATTAAATATGAACCCAAGATACACCTATCATTTACTTTGCTTTCCCATAACCATTTGTATAAGTCATATGTAAGTTTGTTGAAAAAATAAATAATGGATCCCTTGTATCATCATAAAGCCTTAGGCCTAAAACCTGTTATGGCTTTTTTTAGCCAGTTACATAGTGACTTAGAAAAGGTATCAACACAGAATGGATTCTAGGGTTACATCTCATGTATATCACAAAGTCAGATGTCACATTTCATTCAGGGTTATTTTTGCATGTATACATTATGTATTACTTAAAATACATGTACACATATACAAGCAAATTAACATAAATGTATGTTTCGCTATTGGCTATAATATTTTCAGTTAAAAAACATTTTAGCACATAGGATAGAAAGAACAACATTAACAGTGTCGGGAAATTCATAATGGCTAAATATAAAATCAGTTTTGTCTTCGCAGGTAGAAACTAATTCTTGTACATTTCCTTTTGCACTAAAAAATAAGTAGCCAATAGTTTCCTTTCACATGAACAACATGTGATCAGGTTTGTTATAGTCTATGCCCAAAATGTATGTTGGATGTTTCCTTACCTCATGTTCTTAAAATCTGAGACATGACTTTCCTAGAACAAATTAAGATTTCATGTATAGTAGAACCCCTTTCATATTACTATTTTAAGAAATTGAATTGACAACCTTCTGAGATATCAGATATTTCCCTTATGGCATTATATTCTTAGGATATTTTTGGATATGCATTTCACCAAGAACCATGTAGTAACAAGATAAATGATACTGAGGTACTATGGAATTTTTGAAGCCTGATTCCCTAGGACATGCTAAAGAAGACTATTTATTTAAAAGAAACCCATCTAATTAAAATGAAAAAAAATATCAATCATTATAATTAATAAGCAGAAGAGAAATCTGAAAAGAGACTCCTGTGTCTTTCTGGGCTTTACCTGTGATTAATTTTGTCCAGTTTTAAAGAATGGTTAACTTTTATCATTCTCCTAACATGTTTTGGTTTTCCTAGTTGTTCGTTTTCATTTAGGTTGTTGACAATTAGGGCAGTCTGTCCATAACCTTACCAGGAAGATACCAGAACCAATCCTTGCTTGAATTTCTGTCAATAAGAGGCAGAAGGCTGTAGGAACAAGTAGTAAAAGCAGGTACACTTTTGAGGGAGCAGAGTTAATACATGTACTAGTTGGAATTTTTATAAATGTTCTTCTAAAAAGTAACACACGGTCATTTGCTCAGATAATCCCTCTAAATTTGAATTAATCTGACTTATTTAACCAAGTTATTATAATATGCCATTCTCTTTGATCGATCTATTATTCAGCCATCCATCCATTCATTAATTCAACAAATATTTATTGAAGAGGTTCCTAGCATGATCATGTGCTATAGAAAAAGCAAGGACATTTACAGTGGGGGATTGTGAGACCAATGGGTATGATGAACATGTTGGAAGCAAAAGATGGTAATCACACTCAATCAGCTCCAATTCAGCTTATTAGAATCCAGCAATAATAGTACAGATGACCTAAAGTACATCTGTGTGTATCTGTACGTGTGCACACACCCATGTATATATATTTATCTATCTGTACAAACACTACATATGTATACACACTATCTATGTAATATATAATATATGTATAATGCATATAAATTCTAACAAGTGTATTTGTGTTATCTTTAAAATAGAACAATTGTATCTTGAAGTGGTAAATGCAGAGAATTGGTTTTTATTGTTGATCTGTGGATTTAATGATTTTTAGGTGAAAAGGATGTTTAAGTGTATAATTTCTTTTCTTAATTTAATATATTTATGTAAATGCATGCCTGAAATTTGGTTAGATTGACTGTGTTTTGTGTCCTTTAACATGATCAAATGTATTAAACTTTATCTTATGACCTGATGTACATGTGCTATTTTAAAATTCTTTTTTATTTTAGAATTTTAAAAAGTTTCTTCTAAATATTCATGCTAATTATATAAATGTTAATTTTTAACTATTCTATACCCACACTCCTTCAAAATATTCTTGCCTTTTGTCATTTTTCATGTTCTAATTTTCAAGTTTTACTCCACTGAATATATGCCAATGTTAGGGTCAGTTTCATTGTATAAATATATGGGGCAGCCATAAGATGTTATACTGATTTAAATTTATCCTAAGTTGTAAATGATTTAAATCTGATCCTTTCAAGTAAGTAAGAAATAATAAGTGAAGAATGTAAAAGAGCAGTTCAGAGTCCCGAGTGCCCAGACTGAAGGGAAGAGGCCTGCAGAAGGGGAGGGACATGAAGAAAGGTGATTGCCGATACCCAAAACTTTGCTGACCTTCCCATTTTGCTTCCAGTTAACCCCATCAAGAGTTTTTTTATAAGGTCAGATCTGCTATTTTGAACATGAATTTTAAGTCTGCCAATATTCTTTAGAAGAGCAAAATGCTTTCATCTAGATCTCCTTTCATCCTGGATAGATACATCTTTTTGAGTCATTGAAAGGAAAAGCTATTTTTCCGTGAGATTATTATTTCTCGGAGAATAAAACGTGGTACAAGGTGCTTATTCACAGACATAGTCCCTGAGCTCAGGTTACCATCTAGAAGTTTGAAGTTAGGCAAAGTGACACCATGAGAAATGTCCTTTAGCCATTCCACAGTAGCCCAGGCAGCACCAGACTACAGGCACTGCCTTTCCCGTCATTAGAATCTGTCCCTGTAGCTTAGCCCTTAATCACCCTCTTTGTTTCCTGGGCATGTCTGGTCTCTCCGACCAGATCATAAGTCTCCTGAGGGCATATCTTCTACTTTTTGAATCCCTGACAGACCTAGAGTTGGAAGTGGTTTCTCGCTGTTGCTAATCTCTCTGGGTTCCTTCACTGCCCCTTGATTGACTTCTCAATGGAGAACTGTCCCAATGGAAAAGGTCATTATTCCCACAGTTGTCACTAAAAATTTTCCTACCTCACATTTGTACTCTTAAAACTAGCAGCTTCCCGTTTATCCAGGAGTCTGACAGCTAATGTGAGAGAAAGTTCTATGAACTTCATTCTTTACACTCACTTTTTCTTTTTTTAGAATTCTTTAGACTAATGTACTATTGCCAATGGAAGTACAACTTACAATAGCAGCCACACTTAGTATCTGATCAGAAAAAAAATACAGTTTTTTCTATTTGGAGTTCCAAAGAGGTCTCTCTGGAGACTAAATCCTACCTTCATTCAAAGAAATGGAAAAATAAAAGGAAGAAAAACAACTTGGATGAAATATTTCTTCTGCAATTTCATAATTCGATTAATGTTTGGTTTCTATACAATTATATTTTCTATTATTAAAACAAACAAACAATTTAAAAGGGGAAAGGAGGGGGCAGGGAGAGGGAGGGAGAAGCCTGGGTAACTCCTGACTATAAAACTCATTCTTTTGGAGACTAAGCCCACATCAGAAACTACTTGAGCTCACTCTTGTAATTTAATAAGATGTCGTCAGATCCCTTTGACATATTTGTAGACTTCTAATTAAAACTACGTGATGCAAAATCCATGGGCTTCATGTAAAGCAATTGAGATTATCATAGACACTCTGTCCTATGATGTACAGCTACCAAAAGCTGTGCTTGCCAGGTGTACTGGCAGAAACCCTCGGCTGGGGCTGGGGGATATGGATCCTAGGCTTGTGTCTCCAACTAATTAGACAAGTGATATTGGGTAAGTTCCTCACTGTACTGGGACACAGTTTCCTTATGTGTAAAATGGGAGACAGGTTCCTTCCAGCTGTAACAAGTATTGCTATTAGATATTACTAATCCCAGGATCCAGGTGAGTTGCAGATTTGAAATTGCAAATTTTGAAGAGGAGTCCATTAACTACTCCATTTCATTAATTTATGGTGGCCAAATAATTAGAAAAGACACTCTCACTCATTTTTCTCTAGTCTCCCAGCCTCCTCTCCTCCTGTCCTCTGTGGTTCTTTGCCGTTTTCCCTGCTGTGTTCTCTGAGTCTCCTTTTTCTGCTCCCCCCATCCCATTATGGTTCATTCTTCAATCCTTTCATGTCTCCTGCAGCTCTCATTCTACATTTCTAAAACACTATCTGATCTGTGGCTATCATTTTCTTCCTGCTGAAGAAATACACTGTTACAGGGAGGCTGCCACTCCTTGTAGGGTCCTTAATGTCTAGTTTTGCAACTATCAGAAACATAATTGTTTCTTCCGTGAACTGTGTTCCCAAGAGGACTGCTATAGGCATCCTACCTGACAGATAGGGATCGTATTCTGGGCAGATGCAAGAGTATAAATGCCTGGTAGACATCTGAACGTTCAATTCTTGATACAGAAGACAGCATAACCATGTGTTTGCTAGGGCTGTCTTAACAAAGTACCACAGACCAGGTGCCTTAAACAATGTTAATTTATTGTCTCACAGTTCTGGAGACTAGAAGTCTGAAATCAAGGTATCAGCGGGGTTGGTTCTTTCTGAGAGCTGTGAGGGAAGCATCTGTTCCAGGCCCTTCTCCTTGGCTTGTAGATGACCATTCTCTCCCTGTGTCTTCACATGGCCTTCCTTCTATACATGTCTCTGTGCCCTAATTTCTCCTTTTTTTTTTTTTTTTGGTGAGGGAGATTGGCCCTGAGCTAACATCTGTTGCCAATCTTTCTCTCTTTTTTTGCTGAGGCAGATTGGCTCTGAGCTAACATCTGTGCCCATTTTCCTCTATTTCGTATGTGGGACACCACCACAGCATGGCTTGATGAGTGGTGCCTTGGTCTGCACCCGGGATTTGAACCTGCAAACCCAGGGACACCAAAGCAGTGTGCAAACTTAACCACTATGCCACCGGGCTGACCCCCTAATTTCCCCTTTGAATAAGGACACCAGTTATATTGGATTTGTGCTCCCCCTAATGACTTCATTTTAACTTGATTGCCTCTGTAAAGACTTTATCTCCAAATAAGGACACATTCTGAGATACTGGAGGTTAGGATTCCAACATATGAATTTTGGGGGGAGACACAATTCAACCCATAATGCCATACCCCAGAAATGGCATCAGACTTACTGAGGTCTCGTTTTCATCATCTAAAGCAATGCTTCTCAAACTTCAGTGTGCCCCCAGTCACCTGGGGACTTTGCTAAAATACAGATCCTGACTCAGTAGGTCTGAGGTAGGACCTCAGACTCCATATCTCTAATAAACTCCCAGGTGATGCTAATGCTGTCGGTACATGGGCCACACTTTGAAGAACAAGGATCTAAAGCAAGGTTTATAGGCTGATTTAATTTTATGGACAGAATAGTAATACTGGAAAAGACTTGATGGAAACATGGCTTTCTGCCTCCAAAAAGGAAACAATGATCTGTCCTATACCTCAATTCCAGGCTTGTGCTTAGTTGAGTAGAATGTGCACAAGAGCACAGAGTAAATATTTGTGCATGGCAGTCAGTCATCCTCATGATACTGGGGCTGCTTGCTGTTGTTACTACAGCTGCTGTTTTTATTTTTAGCAATAGCATCATAATCACACAAACAAGTACAATATTTTCATATACATTGGAATCCATCTATCTGTTCAGAATAAACTTAAACTGGGTTGCTAAGCAATGTGTACCATAAATAAAATATATGTGTTTTAAGCTATGTAAATTGTGCCAAGATAGTATGCAGTAATAACAGAAAACTATGAAAGACTCCTATCAAGAGAAAAAATTTAAAAAGGGAAAATATCACTATGAATAAATATATTTAAATGAAGACATAGATCTTGAAAAAATAGAAAATGAACTTGTTTTCTGAATTTTGAGAAATCAGGTTTTATACCTTTATCTTAACACCAAGATATAATCATGTTGCTTACAGTTGTAAACATAACTAGAATTATGTTAAAATGCCTTGGAAGCAACTTTTAGTGCTATTTGCTAAAGAACTATCTGATTCAAACACTTATGTATATTTTAGAGAAGGGCTGCCCAATAAAACTTTCTGTGATAATGGAAATGTACAATATCTGAACTGTCCAATACGGTAGCCACTAGCCACATATGGCTATCGAGCACTTGAAATGTGGCTAGTGTGACTGAGGAACTGAATGTTTAATTTTATTTAAATTTAAATTTAAGGTACCAATATAAAAATAGAGTGTCTTTTTATATTGGCTACTTCAAAAACCAGAGCTAAAAGCAATTCTGATAGTTCAGCTAAAACGTTTTGATGATGTATTTGTTTGATAATCCCTTATACATAATTCACACTGAAATGTTTCACATTCCCTTTAACTTTGTTTTGTTTTGATCCTATAGCTTATTCCAAATAGTATGCTGAACATACTCTTTGTTCTGAAATTTTTTACATTGGCCTTTAACCAAAACCAATAAAATTCTTAAATCTAGATATGGTTTTACCTAGGTATAGTTTTACAGTCAAAATCCATTTTGCATGTGTGGAAACTACGCACTGTGATAATGTGAATGCACATCTCTGAGTGTAAACAAGTGAAGAAGTAGCACTATACACACAGAATTGTTGGTGAATAGAAGTGATGGTGACTAACACTTGTCATGTGTCAAACTCTCCTCTGTGTTAGAGAAAATGCAGATAGAGGAACCAGGGGCATAAGAGTGACACTATGTGCCTTTCTCTTTAGTTCTATAAAATTCTCCTGGAAGAAAAGAATTTTGGAGCAATAACAGTATTTAGAGAGAAAAAAATCAAATCCGTTAGGCTATCTATAAGATTCGGCTCTAACAATTTCACCACATACAATGTGAAGTAACCGTGAGGCATAAGCAATAAGGTATAGCCAAGGGGAATGTCAGAGGTCCAAAGGAATAGTGAAGAAAAGATCTCTCCCTTAATGGACGTGGACACAAAAGGCATAAGACATTAGTGATTCTGCTAAACCAAATGGAAATAAATGGGGGTAATAATACTAATATCTAACACTTACACAGTGCTGTGTGCCATGCACCTATTCCAAGTACTGTGAAGGGTCTGAGATTTCACTCCACTTAGAAGCTAACAAGTTAGCCTGCCACGATTTCATGGATGCTGGCAGAAGACATGAGACTTCTGGGTCAGAGACAAAGGACAGTTTACTATTCACAGCAATAGCCATAACCAGTAACTAGTTCTCTGAGCCCAAATTCCCACAGGGTAACACAGAAAGGGCCGGGTGATACTTGCCCATGCAGTGGGTTGAGTTATAGAAGAGGAACTTTGAGCTTAGGGACACCAAATCTTTTGTAATGGACAATATTTGATCTTTGCATTAGAGGGAGAAACTACCTCTGTCTTCCACAGCTGTTTGCTTTCCAAGCATCCTTGAAAAGATAGTTCAGAACAAAGGCATTCAGTGCTTCTGCTTACAAGATGTGCAGAAACACAAAAGACACATTGTCATCCAATGAGCACTTTACAAATATTAACTCATTTAACCTTCTCAACAACCATGTGAGGTAAGTACTCTTTATGCCATTTTACAAATGAGGAAATGGAGGGACACAGAGTTCCCACAGCTATTAAGTAATAGAGTGAGGATTTGAACCCAACACTCTGGCTCTGAAGCAGCATTATCCAACAGAAATATTATCTGAGCCATGTGTATCATTTTAAATTTTCTAGTAGCCACATTAAAAAAGTAAAAAGAAATGGTGAAACTAGTTTCAATAAGATATTTTATATAACTCCATGTACCAAGAATATGATCATTTTTACATGTAATCAATATGTAAATTATTAATGAAATATTTTACATTCCTTTTTTATAATAAGGCTTTGAAAACCAGTGTGTATTCTAGACTTACAGGACATCTTAATTCAGACACAAAATTTTTATCAAAAAGTACTTGACAGTTGAAAAAGTAGGTTCACATACCCAAGTTGCTCCAAACACACTTAAAAGCTTTCCAATAACTGAATCAAGTATCCGTTTTTAAAGGTAAACTAATCAGAATTAAATTAAACATTCTGTTCTTCAGTCACAGTAAGCCACATTTCAAGTGCTCAATAGCCATACCTGGCTCGTGGCTCCTGTATTGGACAGAATAACTTTAGAGCCTGTGCACATAACTTCTGTGCTCTCCTGCCTCCCAAACTACATTAAAAGTGTAGAGAATTGTAACTTAATTCTTTGTTCCTCTATTTTAATTGTTTAACAGAGTCACAGCTTGTACTTCATTATGTCTGAGTGCAGTGTGAAGGATCAGAGCAGAGGCTCACAGGCAGACCCCGTCTGATCCATGTCCCATCACTTCTTGTCACTTCTCAGCTGTATGACCGTAAACATGTTTTCTGACCTCCTGAAGCCCCAATTGCTTTATCTTTAAAGTAGGGCAATACGTGCATCTCTGAGGATTAAATGAGGGCCTGGCACAGTGCTTGGCACATCGTTCTTGCTAAATAAATGTCAGTCATTATTTGGTAGCTAAAGTAAATTTAATATGAGAGACCAAAAGAAAAGTGTAATAGTACATCATTTTAAGATGTCCATTTGCTTCCCAGAGAGAGAAAGAGACCTTGCTCACTTAGCTGTGCAGCCCAATGTCACCCTCTAGTGCCAAAAACCTTGACCAGCAGGCGTCACCAACCAAATCTCCGGAACACCAAACCTCTGAAAGAATGTGTTCATTTCTTGCCCCCAGATGCTAGTCTGACCCGGGTCCCCCAACCCAGCCCTGTTAATGAGTACTCTGTCTTTTAGGCCAGTGCTTCTGAAACTTTAATGTCCTTTCTTACCAATTACCGGGGAATCTTGTGAAAAGCAGTTTGTGATTCACTAACTATGAAATGGAACCTGAGAGTCTGCATTTCTAATCAGCAACCACGTAATTCCAATGTTGCTGCCTCACAGACTCCTCTTTGAGCAGCAAAGTTTTAGGAAATTCTATTTATCATTCCAACTCTTTCAAAAGAAATCTCCAAATTGTTAGAATAAGGAATTACAGATTTAAACGAAACATTGTCTTCCTTCTCCTGTGGACGTGTGCAAGAAGAAAAGCCCTAAATGGATACTGAAGCTGAAATGCACCTGAATATTAAGGATGGCTTCAAAGAGAGCAATAGCGTTCCTCCAGGGAGCATGCCTCAGCAAGAGAATACGGGGTAGATGGGCCATAATGGCAATTCTCATATTCCTTTGAACTCCGAATGTAATTCAAGATCATGTGCTATTCTAACCAGATATCTATGAATTAATGATGACTATATAAATTAATCTGTGTTCAGAGTTCGAGGTTCAAGATAATTTGGACTAGATAGCAGCATGGTGGTGGGATCGCTGGACCAACAGTGCACACTGAGTCAGAATCTCAGCAGTCACTGATTGGTGGTCTTTCCAATGTCATATTCAAGAGACACTGAAAGGTTGATATTTGGAAGAAATCATCATCTATACTTATTTCATATCTGATAAAACGGATATAAGGATAACTGCCACATTTTTGCAAACATCAAATGAGATAACACAGTGAAAGTGCTTTGAAAATAGTGTTCCATGGATATAAGTACAATTCATTAGAAGTCTGAAAGACCAAACTGGCCCAGTATCTTTTTGGCATAATAAACAATATTGGTTGTTTCTGGTAAGGAGAAAAGGGGAAGGGAGACTTGGAGTTTATTTAAATTTGTCTATCCATTTTTAAAAACTTATTAAGATCACAATGACTTAATTACTCCAGATTTCTAGGTATTTGTGTTGCCTCCCATAACGTGACTGCCAAGTTAGTGATAATATTTATTCTCGTCTTGTTTTCAAACATTTATTTCTGATGATGAGTTTCATACACTACAACACAGTCATGTTTTGTTGGTAAGTTTGCTCGTTATCTAGCTGGGCTCACTGTTACCAACTTTGGTAAAAACAAAGTCCACAGGGTTTTTCAAAGGCATGCTGAATATCAAACACAGCAATCATGGAGGGTCTTGTATTTATCTCAAGAGGCATTGTGATATCCTTCTGGACGTGACCTCACATTTTTTACCTACTTTAAGCCCCCCTCCCTCCATGGATATATGTGAAGACTGGCCTCTATACTTCCTTGTTTCATTGTAAGAAATGACTTGATTTGTTTCAGTTGGCTTCTTAGAAGCTTGTTTTAAAGTATTCCACTTCCACTTGTTTTGAGTTGGGATCCCATATTAATGTGTTTCCCCTAATTGATCCCCTCAGTGATATTCGATTTCAAAAAAAAATTCATATCAATGTGCTATTCTTACTACAAATGTAAAGGGAGAAAGGGAAGTTTGATTACCACAGTTTGGGAAGAAATGAAAGCAATATAAACCCAACCCTACATTTCTATAATGAGGGAAAATCAAAGAAGGTAGGAGGGAATACAGAAGGGAGAAAAAGGAAGGAAAGAAGAGGGAAGGAAAGGAGGGAGGGAGAGAGGAAGAAATTGGGAGGTTTCCTTCCTATATACATTCTCTCTTTTCATCTATGTAGTAAAACCTGACATTAGGCCCAGGAAACACTGATTTCATCACAGGATAGTGTTAGGAACCCTTACAACAATCCATTAATCAATTAATAAATAATTACTGAAGACTAGTTAGGAAGACAAAGGCGTGCATAAGGCAAGTTATTCGTTCTCAAAATGCTGAGAATGTGGGAAGAGAAACAACATCCAGACATAAAAGATAACAGTATTCATGTCTAAAAGTACTTTCCAAGCCAAGCAAATTTTTTGGCTTAAATCTAATCCACTTTGGTTATTTACCTAAGGCCTGTGTTTGGGGCCTGGGTCAAGAGAGAAGGGTGAGATCTTGTGTCACAATTAAGATTCCAGGTGAGGTTTTCACTTAGTCCATTAAATGAACCCATCATCATTTGTCACCCTGGGCATTGTTAAGATTCCCATATCCAGGCCTACTGGACTCCTGGGCCAGCCAAACATCTTCCCACTGTCACCATTAGTGTCACAAGCTCTTGCTTTCCACCTCTTTGGTCAGCCTGTCTATTCAACTCCAGTTCAAGATTGCTTCTCTTCTTTTCATTATTGTGTTTATGAGCTACTTCACTAGAAGTAGAAGCAGCCCCAACAAAATACATACCCAGATTCAGAAAAGTTTATTTGCAGGCAGGTAGACTGGGCCAATAACAGTATGGCATTGTCATATTGCTCCAAACATAATGCATTTAGTTAATGTTCTATAAAGTTAAATTCCCTAACAAAATGATACAACCTGAATATTGCCATAGAAGCAAAACAGGAATACAGAGCTTCTCAAGATTAGAACTTCATACTGCCAGCCTTACTTCATTATCCAATTTGCTTCTATCCTCTTTATGGAAGAAAAACAGCAATGCTAAGATTGGTAAGGAATCTTCATCTTAAAATCACCATGTGAAGATACGTTATCAGTCTTCCTTTGGGAGACAAAGTGCATTTCATGTATGGCATCCCTAAAAAGCAGCTCATGAGATCCCCTCAAAAAGTCCACTTGGAAAACTTAGACTGGACCTATTCAACCTCAATTCCACCTGTCCCCAAATGCCTTTCCAAGTAATTTAACAAAACACTTGAGGCATATATAGTACAGAGTTGAGCCAATTAAAGAAAAAAAACTTAAAGGAAGTTGAATAATGCTCAGCAAATAGTTCCTTACCCAGATGTGAAAAATTATATGGAAAGCTAATCAGTGGCCAAGTGTCTCCTAGCTGGCTAGGTAAAATGTGACCCAATAATCATTCAATTAGGTATCTGTAGCCAAGAATTCCCTTGACATACCCACTGCCCTGCATTGGAAAACTTAGAGTGCTGCTGGAAAAACTAGATGAAGCAGAAGACTGGAGGAAAGAAAGATACTTGACTAGCAGAGGTTGCATCTCTAAGAAGTGGGTCTGGGTTATGGGCTCCTGGGGCAAGAAGGCCAAGGAACACAGAAAGGGCTTAAGAATGTCTGTGTCTTTCAAATGAGAACTAAACAGCATTCGAGAAATGTCAACTTAAAAGGAAGAAGGGATAGAGGAGACTTCTTACTGCTGCTGTGTAGTTATTGCTACATCCTTTGGAAAGTGGGTGAGTCAAAGGGGAAAGACTATTTCACAAATGAAGTGTTTTAGTTTCATGAAAAAATTGAGTTGAAGCATCAATTTATCCTGGTATTTGGGTACTCATTCAACATTCAGCCAAACAATGACTGTACACCCACTTTGGGCTGGTGGTACAGGAATAACAAAGACAGACAAGGCTCCAACCCTCAGAGAACATACATTCTAAGGAGGGGACATAATCAACAAATTAACAATAAACACTATAATTACATACTGTAATAAATGGTATTGTGGCAGATTGTATTTTTCAAAGGTTGCATGCAACAAGATCTCCCATCTCACATGATTTCCTGGAGTCATCTTCCATCAGGACGTAGAGTCTGATTCCCCTATCCTTAAATCTGGGCCAATAAAAACTAGAAATGATGCTGAGTGACTTTCAACGTCACTATGTCATAGAAGGTTATGCAGCTTCCACTTTGCTCACAGGAACGCTTGGCTTCTGAAGCCTTTAGCCACCATGTAAATGGTTGGACTATGCTGTGAAGCAGCTAAAACTAGCCTAGCTGGAGAGACCACGAGACTACATGGAGAGTGATGTCCAGCCAGGCCAGCTGCTCCAGCCCTGTGCTGTTCTAGCTCCAGTCACCTCCTCATTGCAATTGCTTGCAAGATACCAAGCAGAAGCCACACAGTCAAGCCTTTCCTCAATTTCTATCCCAAAGAAACTTAGAGATATAATAAAATGATTGCTTTTGCTTTAAACCACTAAGTTTTGAAGTGATTTATGGCATAGTAGTTGATAAACAGAACAGTTAAGAAAGAAATGCACAGGGTGATGGTGCAGAGAGTAACTGGGAGCGAGAGCTACTTTAAATAGGGAAGCCACAGAAATCCCATCTGAGGAGGAGGATGGGAAGAGTTTGGAAAAGCGCATCCCAAACAGAAGCAAAAACCAAGACCTGGAGGGAGGAAAGGACTGGTCATGGTCATGGAGGCCAGATTGGCTGAAGTATTAAAAGCAAAGGGAAGAATGAGGTTGGAGATGTAGGCAGAAGACAATTATGCAAGGTCTTGTAGGCACTGATAAGGAGTTTGGGTTTTATTTTAAGTGGATTGGAAAGCCCTTGGGTGACTTAAAACCACTAACACCAGTCCATACCCATTACTCCAGTTGCCTTGGTTCCAAGGTTCTCCTTCCAGGCCACAACTCCCTTGGTGTATGACCCTTAATCCAAATAATGGGCTTCAGTCCATTGGAAACTGAAATTGAGTAACATCAAAAGACAGTACATACACTACACCAATCACCAGTTTCTGCTCATACTGCTGTGGCCCAGGTCATCTTTATCTCAAAGATTGGTTCATATGCTCTATAGTGTTTCCTGATGACCAAGATATCTGGTCCTGAACTCTTTCAACCCTGCACTCCAGTTTTTTATCTTCATACTATTTCCCCTATAAGGAGCTTCGTTTTTGTATTTCCCCACAGACCCTACCACTGAGTATACACTCGTTGAATGAATAACTTGCTAGAACAATGCAAAACCATGAAAGACGCACCAAAGGTTTGATTTAGTAGCCAAATCTGCACATTTAGTAAACTGTAATCTGCAAACCCTGTCCTTGACTATATATTTTGATGGGTTCTTCTGGCTGAAGTCCTTTGTGCCCAGGGCCTTCAATAAATCTGCCCTGATTTCAGAGGTTTGTGGAGCCTGTTTTTTTAAACAGTATTTGAAATTCTAAAGACACTCTGAGGCATTTCAGCTCTGTGAGCAAAGGAGGGAGGTAGAGGGGGGTGGGATGCATTGGGGCAGGGTGGACGGGTGGTCGACTGGTTCTTATCATAACTGTTTAGTTTCATTTACATTTTTCCCTGGGTTGCTCAGGTCTAGGGCAGTGTTATTTGATGTTGAACACCTGCCTTCACACAGGGAGAGCTACAGTTAGCCCTGCTGTAGAGCAGCATCGACATTTCTACTCTATAGAATTGTACACCAGGGCTAAAAGGTGGTCACCGATGAGCTCCTGTCTGGTTCACGGGATTCTGGCTCAAAAGGAGTCCCCCCAGTCATGATTACAGAAGTGGTACTAGAGTCTTTCCTTGTGCTTTTAGTTCCTGTGGTAAACGCAAGTTTGTCAGTGTACTTAAGCCATTTGATTTCGTTCATTGGCCATTTTTACAGGTCTCAATTCACTCTTTGATGAGACATGCGTGAGAGATGAGTAAAACCCTAGACTATATTGTGCTAAGCTGATTCTCAGGGAGTCCTTGGTCATATTTAATCAGAGCTGTATTCAAACTGAAAGTTACATGACTCAGAGAGCTTTCCATCATGAGAATCCAGAACAGTTCACAGGTTACTGGATAATTACAAATATACAGGGGCCTCGAGAGTGGCACTTGTCAAACTTTAAGGTCCATGCTAATTACCTGGGCATCTTATAAAATGCAGATTCAGATACAATAGGTCTGGAGTGGGGCCTGAGACTCTGCATTTCTAACAAGATTCCATGTGATGTCGATGCCCTGGTCCAGGACCATACTTAGTGTAGTAAGACTCAAGTTAGACTCCAGATTCTATAGCCAATGCCCCTAGCATAGTGGTTCCCAAAGCACGCTCCCCAGACCACCAGCATCAGCATCACCTGGAAACTTGTTAAAAATGCAAATTCTTGAGCCCACCCCAGACCTACCGGATCAGAAATTTCAGCAGTGAGGCTCAGCACTCAATATTCTAATGGGCCCTCCGGGGGATTCTGATGCACCCTAAAATTTGAGAATCAAGGCACTATCAAGATTCACTCACTCAGGTGAACTAAAGAATGTTAGCCACTGTCTCTGAACTTTAATAATCAACAACTCTAGAATCAAAAAGTTTGATATATTTAACACAAGTCTAGAGTTTAGAGTATAAATTCATTATAAAATTATTCATTCATTTCATCCTTATCTTTAAGATTCAACTTCCATATAAAAATCCTCAGAATTTTTTCACATTTAAAAAGATTAATCCTTTCAACCCTCAGGGATCTTCTGGTTCATTAATATGATCTTTGGACAAGTTTGAAATCCCAAAAGCCAAGCTCTTAACACCCGAGTATGGACACTAGGCCAACATGCGCTGGAGTTCTTGAAGTCTAGGCACATCTTTGAACACTTCCACTGGCCTTGTGGTTATCCCTGAAGGGAGGCGAATAGACAGCTCAGAGATGTCTCAGACTGAAAAATGGTGGACTCAAGAGTCATTTCTTCTACTCAAACGGAGTAAGCCAAATGGATGACCTCCTGAAATGATTGGCAGGATCAATAGGCTAGTAAGAATTAGACTACCTTCCCAGCGTAGGCTGGAAAAACCTCTGTGACCTCAGACCTTGAGGCAAAATTTCCAGAGCTGCCAGGACCATGTTAACTGTCTATCACCTCTGAAAGTGCAAAAGGGCAGGTTACCCCACAGATCACCAGAGAAGGTGGAACCTGGAGCCTGTCCAGGCCACATAACACCACCTGGGATGCCTGTGACTCAGGCCCAGAGCCTTCGTTCCTACTCTGGTTTCAACTTTCACAACTGGGACCACTTTGCAATTTCAGTTTTAAGAGTAGTCTTGGGGAGAAATACATAAACCCCTGACTAATACCTTCTCGACTGTAACTATGCGAGCACAAGACTGTGCAGCAACTGAATAATGCTGACTAATAATATGTTAGACTACTACAGCTCTTTTCGTCTGAAGACCTCAAAGCACTCTGCCCATTTGATCTCACTAATCCTTGAAACAACTTGTGTGAAATATATGGGAAATATTATCATCTCCATTTCTCAGACAGAGAATGCATTTGTGAATTGCACAAGTCTCACTGCAAGCTCACAACTAGGCTCAAGGAAGGCTAAGAGCAGGTAGAGAGATTTGGGGCATTGATGGGGCTCAGGAAGAAGGCAGACAGAAGAACGACAACCCAGAGAGGAAATAACTTCAGTTGTCCTGTAAGCAAGATTAATCATGGAACCAATAGAATTACTAACAGAAAGAGGGTTGGCTTTTGAAATTTTTGTGGTTATTGTTTTGTTTCAGAATACATATTTTTATATCTCCATGCTTTGTTTTAGTCTTTATTCGGGTCATGTAGGTTTGCCGGGGACAGGGTTGAAGGGAGGTCATTGTTTTATCTTTCCACATTGGTCAAGTTCATCTTGTGAAGTTTTGCCCAAAGGTCAGTGGCTAAGCTTATACTTAAGATTCTGATCCTTGGTTTCCTGATTGTTCCCTTGACTCCAACTTCTTTTTCCCAATACTGTTTTTATAATTCACATTTTATTTATGCAACAATTGCAAAAATTTCCCCAAGGGGGTCACTGAGGATATTATCAAAGGTACCTCAGATTTCCTGAACTGATAAGTTAATATTTAAAACTTTTTAGAATGGTGCAACTGCCTTTCTTTCCCTCTTTCTTCCTTTCCTTCTTTCCTTTTTCTCTCCTATTTTAAAATGTCAAAGGCTTCCTGACATGCTTTGGCCATGGAAATGGAACATATTTTCTCATTAGGTTAATTAATGTCTCTGCTTGGGTGGCATAATTTGGTGTAAGTTTCCTTTTAGAATTCTGTCATAACTAAAAAGGATCTTATTTTTGTTATGTTTTGTGGTGCCTTTAAATTTTTATGACTTCTACTTTGTTTAGTCTGTGTGTAATCCTTCTTTTGAAACCTAATGTCCTAGAAAATTTACAGTTTTCTCTCAAAACTGGCATTTTTTACGTTTTACAGTGATTCCTGTTCCTTTGGTACTCACTAGAACTTCATTTAAGTCCTTAAGGTGTAATTTGCAGCTCTGGGAATTTATGATTACATCGTCCAAGTAAACTCCCCAAGTGCAGTATATTAAACCTGACAAGATGCTGTTCATTAATCTTTGAAATATAGCCAGGTGTGATGTAGTGAAGTGAGCCTTCCAACTAAGAACAGCTGAAGAACTCCCAACTGCCCCCCACTGGGGAGGATTCCTTCCTCTTCTCTGCCAAGGCTGCCTGGGTGGGGACCAAAAGGGCCAAACACCCTTCCTTTGCCAGCTGTGGTGTTCCCTGCCTCTGCTGGTGTTCCTACAGCTCTGCAGCTTCTCACCTTTCCATGCATTCGTTCAATCAACAAATATTTATTAAGAACCTACCTTGGGTCAGGCACCAGATGGACCTGGAAAGACGGTAATGACCAAACCAGAAACAATCCCTTGCTTCGTGAGGCTTACAGTTTTAGGGTCTAGCTGTAAACAAAGGCCTCAAGGCTCCTTTACTCAATACCACCAAACCCATGTGAAACAAACTACATTGCCTGAATGTGTAGTGTTTCTTCTCTGCCCCAGACATAGCTTTGATACTAAATCACTCCCATTATCTGTGAGTGAGGTTGCAGTACAGCTTGATGAGCGCCCTGATGGAGATTTCCAAATGGCACTATCAGGGAGGAGCAATTAAGCCATCTCAGAGGCAATCAGTGCTTGGTCAGAGGAGCAGAGTCTAGCAAATCACTGGGCAACATTACCTCTAGAACACTGACAATCCAGATAAAAGGCAGGACCTCTTAAAGGCATTGGTAGGTCTTTCCCCAGACCTTTCTGTTTGCCTATATAAAACATAGCAGACTAGGGAGCAACCCGGTGGTGTAGTGGTTAAGTTCGCACACTATGCTTCGGCAGCCTGGGGTTTGCAGGTTCAGATCCCAGGCACAGACCTGCACACCGCTTATCAAGCCATGCTGTGGCAGGCGTCCCACATATAAAATAGAGGGAAATGGGCACAACTGTTAGCTCAGGGCCAATCTTCTTCAGGAAAAAGAGGAGGATTGGCAATGGATGTTAGCTCAGGGCTAATCTTCCTCACCAAAAAAAAAAAAGGCAGACTAAATGCAATGTAGTATTCTGAATTGGATTCTGAAACAGAAAAAGGATATGAGTGGAAAAACAGGTGAAAGCTGTACAAAGTCTGGAGTTTAGTTAATAGCTGTGTACCAATATTGATTTCTTAGTTTTGTCTAATGTGCCATGGCAATGTAGACATAAACACTGGGAAAAATGGGGTGAGGGATATTTAGGAACTCTCTGTGGTATTTTGGCAACTTTTCTATAATTCTAAAACGACTCCAAAATTAAGTTTATTTTAAAAATGTTTACTTATGAAACAGAGTCCTTAAAATGAATAATAAAAAGCTACTTTAAAAAAATCACATAGTAAGCATGGGGAAAATATACAGCTTCCAATGACAAACTACAAATTTTACTTGAAACTGAAGAGAAATACATCTAGAAACTCAAAACCAGAAACTGATATTTTACTAAAGACAATATTCTCACTGGATTTGTCCCTCTTTCTCTCATGCTACTTTAGGTTTGCTCTCACCGGTTTTAAAATCTCCTTTTAAGGTGTGTGTAAAAGGAACAAGTGTGTAGAAGAATCATATGCCCCAAGTTCAAGAAGCATGATTCCCATCATTTTATTTTTTAACTCTCTGAATTGACAACACTTGCTCTTTCACTCATTGCCACTTCCCTAATTCACACACGCACCCTCGCATCCCCGACCATTGCTGAAGTACACCTAGCCGTTCCTTTCCTGTCTGCACACACCCTCCATTTTCCTGTATTTGCCTGGCGGGGTAGAAACTTCTCTTTAAGTAACATAACAAGGATTCATGTGTGCAGATTGAAGATGTTCCAGGCTTAGAATTACATTCAAGAAGACTTGGCTCATGGCATCCAATAAGCGATTCCTGTTTTCGTTAGACTTCTTACACCGTGGGGTAGTTACACAATATGTGCAATACAAGCTCCCAATAAAATCTTTTCAGGAAGAATTTTCCATTTCAAAATAGAAATGGTTGTGATGAAAGCAACATTTTTTTAGCTAGCTGCGTGTTTGAAAAGATAATGGTTTTGTAAACCAAGCGGAAACCTCTGAACAAACTGCTGGCTGCAGTAAGGGACTTCCTCCAAGAGCCAAGTTAGCCATTCAACATTCAAATGGTGCCTTGTTTAAGAGGAAAATTTCTCCCCACCCAGGGAAATGGATCATAGAATTAGAATATTAGTGCCAGGAGGATTCTTAGAGATCATCTAATATAATTTTATCTTATTAAAGATGAAAAAAACAGGCCTGGGGGCTTGTGCCTTATTCAAGGATTTGATGACTGAGCTGAGCCAAAGCCAGATACCCAGATGCCAGGCCCACTGTCTCCTTCTCCATGCCACACTGGCCCATCATTCTGGGGTCCAAGCTCTGGCGGTTTGATATGAATACTCAAAAAGTTTGCTTTGAGTTCCATACCTTTTTTATTTAAATGAAATAATGTGTGTAAACAAGTCATTTATAAACTGGGACGTACCACACACATGTCATCTGTAATTGATGCTGTTGTTAGTATCATTGGTATCTATATAGGGCTGTGAGAGAGACACAATGCATGCAAATTCCACAAATTCTAAACTAGAAAGAAAGGCAATTTTTACATGCCAGTGACCATCCTCTGCTCTATCCCTTCTGATTCCACTGCTTTCCCATGGGCCCCCCTGATTTCTTTAAGAATCTGCTTTTCAAAATTCCTTACCTTCTTTTGGACTTTCATTCCCTCCTTTTTAATATATATAAGCTGACAAGGAGGACTCACTGAAGAACAGAGTCCAGGTTTCTAGAAAGGCTCTGCAAAGAGGAAGTAAAACCACATCACACCATTCATCTGCCAAAAGTAATAAACCCAGCCAGCCTCAGCGCCCTCTTGACTTCATCAGCAACGAACGCTCTTCATTTCTCCCTTTCCTTGCAAAGGAAGAGGAAAAATGCCAGGCAAAGAATGCCAGGCAAATCAAACCATGGGAAAAATAACACCTTCAAACTCAGGGCAAAATTCTCCTTTCCAATTCTTGTTGCAGATGTCCCATCCGGTATGCTTGGCAGGATATGCTACTCTTGGAAGAAGATGCGGAACACAGGTTAGAGAGAAGAGTTTGGCCAAAGACCAGTTGTTAATGTTTTTTTTTTTGGTGAGGAAGGTTGGCCAGTCTTCCTCTTTGTGCTGAGGAAGATTGGCTCTGAGCTAACATCTGTGCTCATCTCCCTCCATTTTGTATGTGGGATGCCACCACAGCATGGTTTGGTGAGTGGTACATCGGTCTGCGCCTGGGATTCAAAACTGCAAACCCTGGGCTGCCAAAGCGGAGCATGCCAACTTAACCACTACACCACCAGGCCAGCCCCTGGTTGTTAATTTTTAATTCATAATTGTAAAGCCTGAGAAATCTCATTATGATTTAGTTTCATACAATAATCAAAACAAATCCATATAAGACATAGTTCCTTATACAGTTTGAAGAAATATACCTTCTGATTTCCTACAAATTACATTAATTAATTGCTCTGCAAATCAGTGAGTCTGTGCTTATCATTAATTGGTAGAATAAATGACAAACTCAAGATTCAATATTCCAATATTTGCCCCAAACAGAAACTGCTTTGGGAATTCCAGCCTGGACAGGCTATTCTTGATTCTTTCCTTTTTTCTACTTGAATCCACTTGCCTGCTACCTTTCAAATCAGCAGAGGATCATTTGAAGATGAGTAAGAAAGCCTACCTTCTTAATATTGGCTTTCATCTTTCCAGGCAACCAAGAGTAGCAATGGAGAGAAAAAACAAACACAGACACTTATGATGAAACACCCTTTCTGAAACAGAGGGTTTTGGATTAAAAATCAAATAATCTGGATTCTAATCCCTGTTCTGTCACAAACTCACTGTATGGCATTTCTAGGTTCTCAAACTCCTCTGGGTCCCCCTACATTCTGTTTTAAGAATAAGGATAGTTTCTTCCAGCTCTAATATTCCTATTTTATTATCCCTGAAATTAGATTTCTATCAAACAGGCAGGAGTACATCAATATCTTCAAAAATGGCTGTCACCTGGGTGGAGAGAGGCACATGTTTGTATTTCTGGAGATGAGTATTAATGGGGGAAAACAAAAGTTCTATGACCAGAAAAAAAATCTTCCTTATTAATAAGTACTCTGCTCATATTTCTATTCATTTCCCATCCACCAAACATTGTCTTTAACTGATGCTTTCTGTTCCCAGGGTTTCTTCCAGGAGAAAGTGAAAACAGCAGAAAACTCAAATGCATCCAGGGAAACTCTACAGTGATTAAAAATCTACCAAGAAGATAACATTTTGGAGGCACCGCTTCATAATTAATCCTTGTTTTAAAACAGTTTCTACCATGAATTGTTGAAGGAATGAGATGGCCATGCACTGAGCCCACACTCTGCATCGGAATGAATGCTCCATGTTTAACATTCATTGACATCAAATCACAGCCCTTAAAGAGAGAGATTAATATCCCTATTTTACAGAGGTAGAAAACTAAGGCATAAAGAAGTATAATAACTTGTCCAAGGTCATTTATATGTAATAAATGCTGGAACAGAAATTTAAACCAAATGTGTTTAATTCCAAAGCCTTTCTTCTACAACATATCAGCTTGTTTATACAGTGTTTTGCCTCTTAGGAAAGATTAGCCTATTAATGGTATCTAAGTTAAGTTTCCTTTCTCAAGACAAACTGCATACAGAGTCATGTAATTATAACACTTTTTATTTAAACTGACAGGCAGAAACTATTGGATTTGGTGAGTACCAACATAAATTCAAAATAAAGGAGAAAAGAAAATTCTTGTTTTACAAGTGCAAAAACCAATGTATGACCGCCCTTGTGGAAGATCCAACTGATGTTTCAAAAGTCACCAAAGGGTTTACACAGCAGGCTGAGAAGACTTCACACTGCTCGTTCTTTTCAAATAATATTTCCCTATCTCACCCTGGCTTCAACCCAAAGAGTTTCAAGGGGCAAAGGAAGCAGGAAGGAGAAGCAGGGCTGGCAGGGCAGCAGGTCAAAGGCATGCCATGTAGAGTGTAAGGACCACCGAAGTGAAAATCAAAGAAGCACCCCTGATCGCTTTGTTTTCAGTCACAAGAGCCTTTTTGAAGTTCACTGGCTGGGATTAAACTCCCCAAACATCCCTCATCCCATCCTCCCTCCACACATACACACTACTTATTTACTTCTTTCCACCCTCCCATGTCTGACACAACCTGTGGCCATTAGGGGGAAGTGTCAGGAGGAGCCTCCAGGTGTCCTGCTCTAAGGGATTAGAAGAGATCAGCTTTCAACTCCCCACTGTCCCACCCATTTACTCGTACATACTGCACCCATCACTCACCCTGACAGTCACACCTTACACCTTTGGCTGTCTCCATGGGATGTGTTTATAAATAAGGGCACCTGTCTGTGAAAGCCAGACATTCACAGGAGCAGCCAAGGAGACAATAGATTACATGTTTGGGGAGTTTCTGTACCTGAACTTTCCCGACAGCTGTATCTGCACTCTATAGGCTTTTGTGGGGTTTTGTGTTGGAGGAGAGAGAAAGAGAGAAACAGGTTCCTTGTCTTTGTATTGGAAACACATCTGCAAACCTGTCACATCCTACAGCAAGTGAACCAAAGGTAAACAATTAATAGTACTTGGAACTCTACCCCTTTTCCTTTAAGGAAGGTTGAAACGTGTTTGTTAAATGAAAAGTTTGGCTGAAACTAGATTCTTCTCCAAACACAAAAGGAGGTTGCAATTTCAAGCATTTTCCTCCTTGGATTTAATCATGAATATTAAGTATTGGTACCCAAGTGACAGAGTAACAAACTAAAGTAAAGACCACCCACCAACTTAATTCCAAAGGCTTATTTCATGTAACTCAAGCTCCAGTTATCTGAGAGTGAGTGATGCTATTCACAACTGCCCATAACAATAGCCAAAGGCTTTATGGCAATTTGAACTTTTCATTTTTCACCAGTTTATTTTCAGATCACTGGAAAAACATTTTCCACTTATATTTGATGACATGATTTCTAAAGCATCTTGACTAATTTCTCAATTAACCAGGATCACCCCAAATGCCACTTGCATTGAATCACGGGCCAAAAAGGCCATTATACAGTGATGAAATTTAAGCAAAACATAATTTGAACCCAATAATCCCAAAGATCTTAATTCATAGAAGCAAATGACTTTCTCTTACATTTGGACTATTTGCCACATCTTAATATCATTTCTTTTATTTTTTTTTATGTATTTTCATTCTATTCAGGCCCAAACACTCCAACCTTCTCCCACCAGCACCAATGCTCCAACCTCCTCTCTTGCCATTTTAGATGGAAATGAGAGATTCTATCCTTTGTCATTTCAAAGTCCAGAGTGCACTCCTCTTTCCTCCCGAAAACAAGAAACCACAGATGTTTCAGTTGAAGATCTGTGATTAAAATCATTTCAGCAATGAGACATGATGCCAAAAGCAAAAAAGCATTCTTAATGCATTGTTTGCCTGGAAAAATAAACTGCTTTACAGGGAGGAATGTAGAGCAAGGTAGTCATAGAAACCCGGAGGCATAATCCAGTTAAACTCCTTGACCTGCATCAAATGTTGACAATTCTAACTTCTCTGTTCCAAGAGAATTTTCTGGGGTACATTTGCAACATTGCTTAAAAGTCCTGCCACCTAGTGGAAGAAGTAAATAAACTAGACCTCAGGTAACCTGCTGACTAGAGAGACATTTAGAAAAACAGCTCCTGTATCAACAAGATTTCCCTTGAAAAATCGCATTGGGTTAGCTTTAGACCTGATTTTCATATTGTCAAGATTCATCGAAATGGGTCATTTTACTCTTCCCTCTTCAAATGCATCACATTCAAGATAGGAAAGACTTAAGTTCAAGCCCTCAGAACTGTGGGTGGAATCCACAGTTTATGGTAATCATTCTGTTAATCTGCTTTGGTTGACAGTTTTCAAAATGGATTCTACAGAGTTAAGAAATAGACCAAATCCATTCCAGCTTTCCCTGGTGGAGGGCACTCAACTAGGCACTTAAGCCTCCAAAAACCCAGCAGGAGGCCTCTTTATAGAACGGATTTCTTTAGTTGGCTAAGGGAAAATATCCTACCTGAACAGGAAGGTAGATCATTAGTGGCCAGACCTCACAGATAGCCACTAAGTTTCTGAGAAAACTTCCTGATGAATCATGCTGAGAAGGAACTCTCCAGAAAGGCTCTGAGCAAACTACTATACTTGAGTAAGATCTACAATCCATGCTTGGCCCCAATGATATCAACAGATGTGTTATGACAGCAGTCAGTTCCCCAGTGACTTGAAGGAATGAACTTGCCTCCCTGCCTACCTGGCCAAGGAAATACAAGAGTCTGTAATGGACAAGATCAGAAATAGTGTGAGGTTACCGTACACTCCAAATAGACGTGTGTCGATGATGCAAGGCCACTAAATACACTTACCATATGCCAAGCCCTATTTTAGATTCTTCTTTGTCCATGATTAAATGCAAACACTATTAGGCAAATGCACACTAGTTCTTTCTAAGAGTCCAGAGCTATTCAGAGGGAAACATTTGCTTCTGGTAAGAAAATTATGATTCCAGATTCCATTAGTTGTATCTTCAATTCCATCTCCTATCTCTGGGATAAATGATCTACTGGCAAACACTTGGGGATAAATCTACCAGTGAACACTTGTGAGGTTTAAATTAATATGTATAAAACACTTTGAAAGGAGTTATGAAAGACAATCCTACCACTCAATATTCAAGAATTATGTTCTGTGCCTTCACCCAAACTTTCCATTATTTGTTCAGTTCTTCAAATAAACACCCTTGTTTACAGACCCAGATTTGATTTCACAAAGAATTTATTTCATAATTTAAGACTGAAGTGTTTTTCATAATTTAATTGTTAGTATGCTACATTCAGGAAGGGTTTTTCCATCACTTTTATAGAAAAGAATTTTTTTCAGTTTTAAAAACAAAAGAACCTTTAAAACTGGTTTGAAATAAAAGAACTACAGTATTTCCAAAGAATGTGAAATATTTTTGTAACATGGATTAATTACTGTTTTATCATTTTATCAGTCATTTTTAATGATTTTCAGAGCCACTCATATGGTTACATGGTCTTCTTTCTGAAAGAAATAACTGAGAAAACAGTAAGTGAACCTGAGACTTGCCCTACAAGAAATACTAAAGAGAGTACTTTAGGGTGAAATTAAAGGACACTAGATATAACTCAAATCTACATGAAGAAAAATAAGCTTGAGTAAAGGTAACTACATCGGTAAAAATAAAAGACAGAATAAATAAAATTTTGTTTATAACTCATTTTCTTCCTCCTACTTGATTTAAAAGACAACTGCACCTAACAACAGAGCACCAAAATATATGAAGCAACAACCAACAGGACTGAAGGAAGAGATAGACAATTCAACAATAATAGTTGGGGACTTCAGTGCCCCATTTTCAATAATAGAACCACTAGACAAAAGATCAACAATTAAATAGAAGACTAGAATAGCATTATAAGCCAACCACAACTAAAAGAGATCTATAGAACACTCTACCCAACAACAGTGGAATGCATATTCTTCTCAGGTGTACATGAGACATTCTCCAGGTTAGATCATATGTTAGGACATAAAACAAGTATCAATAAATTTAAAAGGATTGAAATCATACAAAGTATGTTCTCTGACCACAATAGAATACAATTAGAAATCAATAACAAAAGGAAATTTGAAATATTCACAAATATGTGAAAATTAAACACATTCTTATAAAAATAATGTTTCAAAGAAGAAATCACAGGAAAATTTTAAAATGCTTTAAGATGAATGAACCTAAAACACAATATACCAAAACTTACAGGATGCAGTGAAAGCAGTGCTTAGAGGGAAACTTATATCTATAAATGCCTATATTAAGAAAGAAGAAAGATCTCAAATCAATAACCCACCCTTCCACCTTAAGAGGAGGAAACTAAACCCAAAGAAAATTTTCTTTTTTGATGAAATTAACAAGCTGATCCTAAAATTTATACAAAAATGCAAGAGACTCGGAATAGCCAAAATAATCTTGCAAAAGAACAAAGTTGGAGGACTCACAGTTCCCAATTTCAAATTTACTATAAAGCTACAGTAATCAAGACTGTGTGGTACTAGCGTAAGGATAGACAAGTAGATCAATGGTATAGAGTTGAGAGTTCAGAAATAAACCCACACATTTATGGTCAATTGATTTAGACAAGGGTGCCAAGATCATTCAATGAGGAAAAAAATCTTTTCAACAAATGATATCCAGAATACTTAAAGAACTTTTTCAACTAAACAATGAAAAGACAACCACATTAAAAATGGACAAAGGATTTGAATAGATATTTCTCCAAAGAAAATATATAAATGGCCAATAAGCACATGAAAAGATGCTCAGCATCATAAGTCACTAGAGAAATTCAAATAAAAACCACAGTAAGATACCACTTTATATCCACTAAGATGACTATAATCAAAAAGATTGATAATAACAAGTGTTGATGAGGATGTGGAGTGTTACAATCCTCATACATTGCTGGTAAGTATGTAAAATGATGCAGCCTCTGTGGAAAACAGTTTGGCACTTCCTCAAAAAGTTCACACATGACCCAGCAATTCTACCCTTAGATATATACCCAAGAGATTTGAAATATGTTCACACAAAAACATGCACACAATGTTCACAGCACCACTATTCATAATAGCCCCCCCAAAAAAGAACCACAGAAACAACACAAAATGTCCATTGACCATTGAGAGGATAAACAATATGTTGTATATCCATTCAATGGAATAGTATGCGGCAATTCCATGGAGACAGAGTAGTTTGGTGGATGCCAGAGGCTGAGGAAAGGAAGAAACGGTGAATGACTAATGGAAAGTATTCTGAATTTGGTGGTGGTGATGTTTTCCCAACCTTGTGGATATACCATAAGCCACTGAACTGTATCCTTTAAGCAGGTGAGTTTTGTAGTACGTAAATTATATCTCAATAAAAGAAATTTAAAATTTTAAATTACCTTTAACATTAAAAAGTAAAAAGATGACCAGAAGCATCAAACCATTGATCACACACAATTTTCTAACATCTTTCACATAAAATTTTAACACAATTTTCTCACAGTGTGGTTCATAAATTAGCAGCAAAGGCATCACATGGGAGGTTGTTAAATGCAAAAATCTCAGGCTTGCCCCAGATCTATTGAATCAGAATCTGATCCCCAGGTGATTCATATGCACATTAAAATTTGAGAAGCACTACTCTAATGCAAGAGTTTTCTTTCTCCCATTTCAGGGTATGTATGAAAAAAATTAAGTGGTAAGTCCAGGAGCCTCCTTCTTAACAACACTCTAATTTCCTTTAGGGAATTACATCTCCCCCACTGTGTGCCATCTTAGTGGGATGGTAAATTCAGATGCCCTGGATTGGCCTCCAGAAGTCAAAGGGATCCCAAAACATCCTTTCTCTTACTGCTGGCCTCCCCTTCCTTCCTGCCCAGTCCTTTCCCCACTCACCCCCACCCTGCCCCCAGCCAAGGAATGGGTGGGTATAGGATCAGCTCTGTCAGACTCTCCTGAAACTTGGCATCTTGAGTGGAATAACTCAAGGAGAGATGAAATATTGGGGTTCTGTCATTCCAGGGGCAGCCTCCTAGTGGTTGTGTATCCCTTTTTCCAGATTTGTTTCCCCATCAATTTGGTGAGATCAGGAGAGTTTTCAAATAAATGTTCGTTTGTTTTGTTTACATTGGTCAAAGGTGGATTTTGATTCTTGCACAGAATCCTAATTGACACATCACCATTTAATATGTTAACATTTGGTTTGAATACATATACAGTTCTAAGGATTTATTCTCACAATGTGGATTCATATTCATGGCTATCATATCAGTAGGTATTATAATTATTGTTAATAGGTAAAATTTTGATTGTTAAATAACTAGCCAAAGCTCAAAAGCTAGTAAGTGGCAGAGGCAGGAAACATACACAGCAGTCTGGGTCCAGGATTGATTTAGATAATTCACTTTGAAGGGGATGAAGCAATGGGCTTCATCTGAGCTCCTCTGGCAGAATATTTCTCCTAGTTAAAGAATTAGTTTGCTTGTACACAAATGTTCACAGCAGCATTATTCACAACAGCCAAAAAGTGGAAACAACCCACCATCCATCAACAGATAAACAGATAAACAAAATGTGGTATATACATACAATGGAATATTATTCAGCCTGAAAAAGGAAGGAAATTCTGACACATGTTACAACACAGATGACCCTTGAAAACATTATGCTAAGAGAAATAAGCCATATGCAATGGGCAAATATTGTATGATTCCACTTATATGAGGTACCTGGAAGAGGCAAATTCATAGAGACAGAAAGTAGTACAGTGGTTACCAGGAGCTGGGAAAAGAGGTAATGAGGAGTTATTGTTTAATAAGTACAGAGTTCCTGCTTGGGGTGATGAAAAAGTTCTGGAGCTGGATAGTGGTAACAGTTGCATGACAGTGTGAATGTACTTACTGACACTGAACTACACATTTAAAAACAGAGAAAAGGGTGCTATGGGCTGACTCAATGTATTTGTCCTCCTAAAATTTGTGTGTTGAAGCCCTAATCCCCAATGTGATGGTATTTGGAGGTGGGGCATTTGGGGATTAATTAGATCATGAGAGTAGAGCCTCCATGAATGGGATTAGTGCCCTTATAAGAAGAGATGGGAGAAAGATCTCTTACTCTCTCTTGCCCATGTGAGGATACAGCAAGAAGGCAGCTGCCTATAAACCAGGAAGAAGGCCCTCACCCAAACCCAACCACACTGGCACCCTGATCTCAAACTTCCCAGTCTCTAGAACTGTAGAAATAGATTTCTGTTATTTAAGCCACCCAGTCTACGGTATTCTGTTATAGCAGCCTGAGCTGACTGACACAAAAAGTAAATTTTATGTGATGTACATTTTACCACAACTTAAAAAAAAAAGCATTAGTATCCTAAAATGTTAAAATCTGAGGGAGAAAAGGGAAAGTGATATATGACTTACGAATATTTTATTGGTAAGAAGTTGAGCCCCTTCTAGTTAGAAGTAACAGAAACCCCAATCAAATAATTTTAGCAAACAAAAGGAATTGATGGACTCTTGTAACTATGAAGCCCAAGCTTAAGCCTGGATCCTGGGGATTATCCTCTGTGCCATCTCTTGCTCAGCTTTCCTGTGTGATTACTTCAACCTCAGGCCAGCTGTCCTCACTTGAGGCTAGATGTAGCTACTGGCAGCTTCCACCTTCATCAGCTTTGCAGCTAGAAATCCCAGTGTCAAGAGGAAGCCTCTTTGCTGACAAAGGTCCTGGAGAGAGCCTTATTGGTCTGGCTGGGGATTTGTGAACCAAATACTACAGCTGTGGGGGTGAAACAACCTGATTGGCTAACTCAGGCCAACTCAGTAGGTCTAAGTCATGGGCCCACTCCTAGAGCTACAGGGTGGATCTGCACTACCTGAATCACATGGACTAAGAATGAGGGAAAGCTTCCCCCAAAGAGACACTAGCACACAGAAAGCATATGTGTGATGTCACTTCAATGCCCTGCCCATATCCCCTCAACACTCATTGTTCAATGGGAGCCTGAATATTTGCTGTAAACAGTTGAGACTCTCTGCCTAAGGACTCTCTCTAGCTGTTAGAGCAGGATAGATGGGACTACCAGGGAGGGGGGTCCACAGGTGCAGCTTTCAACTAATAGCAAATGGATTCGGTGGGTAAATACTCCACCTGCCTCACTCTTCAAGAGCGATGACTCTGAGGCACGTTCTATACCTTCTCCCAAAGCTCTTCTGTGGGATTGAGCCCCCATTGCCTGCAATGGTAGCCTGCTTATTAACCCGCTTTGTATTTCACTTCTCTACTCCCCTACCATGACTTCCTAGAATCACTTCTGAAATAACCTGCATACACTCCAGTCCCTATCTACGGGTCTGATTCTATGGGAATTCAAATTAAGACAAAGTGTGTATCACAGTGGGTGAATTCACACTGTTGTCTGTCCATTTTATGTGAAAAAAACTTGTGGGGACTATTTGATATTATCTCATTTTTTTTTTTACAACATTCAGGATTTGTCTGATAATCCACTTAAACTCAGAGAAAATATTTATTTATCCAGGAAAATACATCAAGGTGTATGTGGGTATATTAGTTTGCTAGGACTGCCATAACAAAGTACCACAAACTGGGTGGCTTAAAAAACAGAAATTTATTATCTTGCAGTTCTGGAGTCTAGAAGTCCAAGATCAAGGTGTCAGCAGGGGTTGTTTCTTCTGAGGTCTGTTTCTTTGGCTTGTAGATAATTATCTTCTCTCTGCACCTTCACATGGTCTTCGGTCTGTGTGTATCTGTGTCCTAATCTTGTCTTCTTATAAGGACCCCAGTCATATTGCATTAGGGCCCACCTTAATAGCCTCATTTTAACTTAATTTAAAGTTAATTTTAACTTATTTAAAGGCCCTATCTCCAAATACAATCACATTCTGAGGTACTGGGGGTGAGGACTTCAATATATGAATTTGCGGGGGGGGGGCGGGATTCAACCCATAACAGTGAGTGTCTGTGTATTGTGTCATTTTTGTCTTTAGGGGCAAAATGCCTTATGAATAGAAGATTTCCCTGCCTTCCTCCTCTCCACAGATTAGTATAACATGGACTACAAAATGGCGTCCATTCTTTAAACTTCAAGGCCCAGCATTATAGAGTGGGCCAATGTTCTTCTCCCAAAAGAACTAAAGGAAAGACATATTGAAAACAAAGAAGAATGAAAATACTATAACAGGAAGAAATCTGTGAGCTTCCTGAGTAACATGACCAGGTTCTTGACAGAGTCCTACCACAGTCCTAACAGTGAAAGGCATTCTGTCTTAGTTCTGAGTCTCCACAAGAAACACCAGCCAGCAGCTTTGGTGGTCTTCACCTCATCACCCCTGGAGATTTGATATGACAGACTCACTTTGTATCTTAAGGTTGCATTACACATTCATTCCTCCATGACTTCAGTGAGGATGCTGAGGTCCAGAGGACAGTCTAGGCTCTCTCCATCTGTGGATGAATAGGGAGAATTATGATTGCTCTGCATGATTGGAGAGTGTGATGATAGCATGATTTATGACCAGTGGTGCTCATGTGGCTATCATTCAGTGTTATGTTATAAACACACTGAGAAATACATTTAGGCCACATCACAAGCCAGTGTCATCTGAGCAGCTTGGTGATATTGTGACCCAGAACTCAAGAAAATATTTCATTGAGGAGATAGGTGGAATGTGAAGACATGAATGTAATGATCTAAGAGGCAATGAAATTTGCTTATTTCTGCCTAATAAATGAACTGTCAGTTACAGATACGATCTCCACTCAACTCTGCACCTTTTTGTATTTTGCTACAGCAGTGCCATCTTTTCTTACCACTGGAATTTCTGGCTTCTCTGGGCTTCCTTCCTGCACATACTTCATGGCTCAGAAAGCATGCTGAAATATAGATAGGGATTTCTTGGTCAGGAAGCCAAGCCAAGTTTGTTTGCTTCCTCATGCTTGTCACCAGGCCACAGGGTCTTTTTTGTAAATAGAACTTTCTCTAGGCTCCTGCTCTTTCCAGATCTGTGGCAATCTGAGTCCTGTTTTCTCTTCCCCAAATGCACTTTCAATTGTTGTCTTTTTTCAATCAGTTTCCAGATGTTGTTGCTTATTCATTTTATTTCCAGCACATTTTATCCTTTCCTGAACTTCTGCATAATTCCCTTCCATGCCACCTTCCCTCCTCTCCTCCACCCTATCCAGATGAGTTCCAGAAACCTGCTGCAATTATACCAAATTTAGTTTGCTCTTCCATGCCCCAGCTGAATGTGCCCCAGCCCTGAAGTTGAAAGGAGTGATTGGTGTGCAGGAGGAGCCCCTTCTGAATGAGCTCCCAGCTGATAACCAGATGCTACCGAGGTCCAGGCCACTATTGTGTAAAAGTCTCTATAGAGAGGAAGAATGTTCACTGGGGCCCTGAAGTCCAAACCACAGTTTGTTTTAGAACTTTTTAGAAAAAACAATCTCTTTGTGCAAATATCCAGCCAGTAAGCCAGAAATGTTTTTTAAATTATCATCGAACAATATAAAAATTGTAGAGAGGTCTTGCCTTTCTGTAATACTTCTTGCATTTGGCACTATTTGGAAATGAGATCTTTCACATAAATTAATTTTTAAACGATTGAAACATGTCTTTAGGCCCCAAATTGTCACAAATCTTAACCATTTTACATAAATCTTTCTAGAACGCATCACATTTTAGCGGGTGGTGATCATAATCTAATGTTTTCCTAATGATTCTGGTTAAGGTTATGAACATCAGCAGCCAAGCCCTAAGGATTATGAGATGTTAGTCTACTTTTCCCAACACCGGGGTTTCTTGATTCAGCATTGTTGACCTTGGGGCCAGATAATCCTTTGCTGTGGGATATGGACTGTGCCTTGTTAGGATGTTTAGCAGCATCCCTGGCTTCTACTGACTAGATACCAGTAGCACCACCCCCTCAGTGGGACAACCAGTAATGTCTTAAGGACAAGAATGTGCACCATCATTATATATTCTCAACAGCATTCTGGAGGCCCTAGTCAGTGCAATAGGAAAGAAAAGGTATAATTGGAAAAGAAGAAAAACACTGTCTTTATTTGCAGAAGATATGAGTATATACACAGAAAATCCAAAACAATCTGCAAACTATTAGAATTAAAAAGTGAATTTAGAGTGTTGCTAAGAATAAAATCAATGTGCAAAAATTATATCTCTATGACCTAACAAAAAACAACTGGAAAATAAAATTTTTAAAAATATGACATAAAATTTTATTAAAAAATCAAATAACTAAGAATTAATTTAACAAAAGATGTGTATGGCCACTACACTGTAAACTACAAAATAATAAAGAGAAATTAAAGAAGACCTAAATAAATTGAGAGACGCAACATGTTAATAGATGGAAGAACCCAAGATTATTAAGATTTCAATTCTCCCCTAATTTATCTATAGATGGAATGAAATCCAAAACCAAATCCCAGCAGGAACTTTTTCTTTTTTGGAAACTGACAAATAAATCTAAAATTTATATGGAAATTTAAAGGACTTAGAAGGACAATCCTAAAGTAGAGCAAATTTGGAGGAACAATACTATGAGATTGCAAGACCTATTATAAAGCTATAGTAATTACGATAGTGTGATATTGGACCAATGGAACAGAAAAAAGAATTCTATTTAAACCCACCTATATATAATCAAATGATTTACAAACAATGCTACTGAAATTCTGTAGGGAAAAGATGATAATTTTGTAAATGATGGTGAAGCAATTAGATATCTATAAGGGAAAAAAAGTGAACCTTGATGCCTACATCATATCATATACAAAAATTAATTCAGTTCATCATAGACATAAATGTAAAAGGTAAAAGCATAAAAAAACTTTTGAAGATAATATAGAATATTTTCATGACATTGGAGTAGGCAAAGACTTCTTAAGCAAGATGCAAAAGGCACCAACCATAAAAGAAAACATTGCTAAATTGGATTTAATCAATCTTAAGAATTTAGGTTCATCAAAAAATACCATTAAGAGAGTGAAAAGACAGATCACAAAGTGGGAGAAGATATCTACAGTACAAAAAATCCAACAAAGGACTTATACACAGAATATATTTTTAAAAAACAATTTAAAATTGGGCAAAAGAGATGACCAGATGTGTTATAAAAGAAGACATACCAATGGCCAATGAATATATGAAATGGGGCCCTAATTCATTACTCATCAGGGAAAGCAAATTTAAACCACAAAGAGGTTTCTGGTTTGTGATTACCATGTGGTTCATATATAATAACCTACATATACAGCAATATATATTAAGTTGAGGGTCTCAAGTTTGACCTTGTGCTAAAGCTCTACTCTTTTACTCCCCTCCTCCCACATTTTGTTTTGGATATCATATTTAATCTCTTTTTTGTGTGTACATATCTGTTACCCTCTCATCATGGAAATAGACAATTTTAGTCCTTTTGTCTTTTGACCTTCACTTTAGCTTCATAGGTGGTTGATCTGCTACCTTTACTGTGTATTTGCCTTTACCAGTGATTTCTTTTTGTTGGGTTTTTTTTTTTAAATAATTTTCTTATTCCTATTTGTGGTCTTTTCTTTTCCACTTAAATAAGTCCCTTTAGCATTTCTTGTAAGGCTGGCTTATTGGTGACAAACTCCTTTAGTTTTTGCTTGTCTGGAAAACTCTTTCTCTCTCCTTCCATTCTGAATGATAACCTTGCCAGGTAGAGTATTCTTGGCTGTAGGTTTCTTCCTTTCAGCACTTGAAATGTATCATGCCACTCCCTTCTAGCCTGTAAGGTTTCTGCAGAGAAGTCGGCTGATAGCCTTATGGGGTTTCCTTTCTATGTAACTTGTTGCCTTTCTCTTGAGGCCTTTAGGATTCTCTCTTTATCTTTAATTCTTGACATTTTAAGTATAATGTGTCTTGGTGTGGGCCTCTTTGGGTTTATCTTGTTTGGTGCTCTCTGTGCTTCCTGAACCTGGATGTCTGTTTCCTTCCTTAGGTTACAAAAGTTTTCAGCTATTATTTCTTCAAAAAGATTCTCTGCGCCTTTGTCTCTCTCTTCTCCTCTGGGACACCTATAAAATGAACGTTAATGCAATTGATGTTGTCCCAGAGGTCCCTTAGACTGTCCTTGTTCTTTTTAATTCTTTTCTCTTTTATCTGTTCATCTTGGGTGGTTTCCTCTGTCTTTCATCCAACTTGCTGATCTGTTCTTCTGTATCATCTACTCTGCTATTGAGTCCCTCTAGTGAATTTTTCATTTCCAGTATTGTATTCTTCATTTCTGACTGGTTCTTTTTTATATTTTCCAATTCATTGTTGAAGTTCTCACTGAGTTCATCCATTTGTCTCCCAAGATCAGTGAGCATATTTATGACTCTTTGAACTCTTTGTCAAGTAGATTGTTTATTTCTGTTTTGTTTAGTTCTTTTTCTGGGATTTTGTCCTGTTCTCTTACTTGGAACATATTCCCTTATGTCCTCATTTTGCCTCTTTCTCTATGCTTGTATCTATATATTAGGTAGGTGAGCTACATCTCCTGACTTAGAGAGGTGTCCTTATGTAAGAGATGTTTTATGAGGCCCAGCAGTGTGCTTCCCTCTTATCACCAGTTCCAAATGTTCCAGGAGTGTCCCCTGTGTGGGCTACTTGTGTCCTTCTGTTGTGGCAGGGTTGCTCTTGCTGCAGGTACATGGGGAAACTAGGCTGTCCTCCTGGCCAGCTGGTTGTAATGCTCAGCTGCATGTGGCTGCTATATTCCCTTCAGTCACTATTGGGCCTGGGGAGCCCCAGCACAGTTGGCTCCAAGGTCTAATAGCACATTCCTGCTTCAGTCTTTCTGTTAAGTGAGTTGTCCCCCAAAGTGGCTGTTTGCTAGGCTCAGGGGCTTACAATTGCTGTCAGTCTCTGGCCTGCAAGGCTGTTGTCAGCTCTCTCAGGAGTGCAGCTGGGTGGGGCCAGCCACAGGTGTGGCAGCACACAATTGTTTCAGGGGTTTAAAGGTGGGGCTGATCCCGTATGTGGCTTGAGATTGCTCCTAGTCATGAAATGCTGTGGCTATAATGTGGCTTTTTCCTCTCCAGAAAGGAGTTTCTGCCTCTTCTACCTCAGTCAACACTGTCCTTTATTGTGGGGGTTCTTTTTATTCAGTTTTCAGTTCTCTCTCAGGGGCAGTTCCAAGAGTCATCGTCCACAGGAGGAGGTGAGTTCAGAGTCCCCTTATGCTGCCATCTTCCCAGCAATCCTTGTAGTCAACTCTTGAATATTTATACAATGAAATATTATAGACTAACTAAATGAAATAAGCATGATCTTTATGTATTAATATGGATGGATCTCAATATCATATTGCTGATTGAGTAAAATCAGCAAGATACATACAGTATGATATCTTTTATGATAAAAACACATGCAAGCACAAAAACAATATTGTAAATTTCAAAAGGGCTACACATTTATAAAAAATATTTTTAAAAATCTGAGAAAGATCCATTCCAAATATAACAGTGGCCATTGCTGAGAAGGAAAAGGACTTGAGATTGAAAGTGCTGATCAAAGACCTTAGTTTTATCTGTAATGTCTTAATTTTTTAAAAAGGAGAATGTGCTCATGTAATACTTATCTAATCAAAAGATTTTTTAAATGTAGGTAGAGCACACATATAGAAAAAGTTATATATCAATAAAAAGAACAGAATAGAAGAAAAAAGTTAGTATCAATAACAAATTCTTAGCTTGATAACAGGCTCATGATGGGGATGATCTAATCTCTTTTAAGTACACATAATCATATACAATTAATGAAAATATTTTTGTATGTGTCCCATAGGAGGAGCATCTTAGAAGAGACCACTATTCTTACAAATAAACTGAAGCCATAGAACAGATAATAGTAAGTAGCATTTATATATTACTGCACAGATTACTATGAGTTTGTGAATATATTCTATTATTTAAGCTGTTTATGAAGGATGGCCATTCATTCAATATTTGGCAAAATTGTAGTGAGTGTTAGCCAAGGTACCAGGCAATATGATAAGAACTAGAAATATAGAATTTAATAAGAAATACACACAGCTCCTGCCTTCATGGAACTCATAGTCCAAGGTAGAAGGACTTTTAATTAGTCATTGGGCAAAAAAACAAATGGAACAGAAGAGAAAGTTCAGAAACAAACCCACACTTGATATGTGACAAAATTAACGCATGGCAAGAATGGTCTTTTCAATAAACTGGATATGGAAAAAATAGATCTTGACTCCCATATTTATATTTTACACCACAAAAATATCACTTTTATGTGGATAGTGGACCTAAATATAAAGCAATAAGCTTCTAGAAAAAGAAAAACAGAATAATACAGTCATGACTTTGGAATAGGCAACAATTTCTTAAATAAGATACGAAATTCTACAAAGAAAAATATTGATAAGTTAGGCTTCATTAAAATTAAGAACATCTGTTCTTTAGAAGATACACTCAAAAGTGTGAAAGACAAGCCAAAGACTAGAAGTAGATATTTGCAATACATATACATACAACAACAGACAAGTATACAGAGTATGTTACCAAAAAAAAAAAAAATACACAAAAATGCTAACATATCAATGAGAAAAAAATATATAGGCAAGTGACAAAGTGGGCAAAGACTTGAATAAGAATTTCACAAGAGGATATACAAATGTCCAATAAAAAAGATATTCAACTTCATTAGCCATCATCAGAAAGATGCAAATTATAAAATACAATAAAGATACCTCTATGCACCTACTAGAATGGCTAAATAAAAAATATTGACAGTATCAAATGTCAATGAGAATGTAAAGCAACTAGAACTTTCATACATTTCTGATAGAAGTTTAAATTAGCACAAATTTTCTGTAAAACTACTTAACAGTGTGTACTAAAGCTGAACATATATTTACCCTATGACTTTGCAATCAATTCACTTCTACCTTTATGCAGAATAGAAATGCATAAATCTTTTAGGAAAAAAAAATATACAAGGATACAAGAATGTTCCTCACAGCAGTAGCATTCATAATAACCAGAAACTGGAAATAATCAAATGTCAATCAACCAAAGAATGAGTAGACAAATTGTGGTGTACTCATTCAAAGGAATGGGAAAGAAAGATTATTGCTATATACACTATGAATTTCACAATCATAATATTGAACAAAAGAAGACCTAAAAAGATACAAACTGTATGGTTCTATTTATGTGAAGTTCAGGAAAATACAGAACTAATCTACGATGGCGGAAGTCAAGATAGTGGTTACCTTGAAGGAGTGGGTTTCTTGGGTGCTGGTAATGTTCTATTTCTTGATCTAGATGGGTGTGTTCACTTTGTGAAAATTCATCAAGATATATACCCATGATTTTTACACATTTTTGTATGATGTTATACTTCAGTTAAAAGTTTACTTAAATAAAAAGGAAAAATCAGTAATTGGAAGTCTGCTGAGAGTCTTAGAAAATAGTAAGATGGTATACAAGCACATCATGGAGAATAGATGAAGTCAGGGCAGGTGTCTTAAAGCACACAATATTTAAATTGAATGACAAGAATTAACCAGGGAAAAGCATGTGTGGTATGTAGGGAGTTGAAATGAGGAGACTCTTCCAGAGAAGAAAGAATTTGAATGAAAGCCTAGAAGCATGAAAGGGCATAGCTCATTCAAGACACTGAGAGAAGACTACTAGGAGCAAAGAGAGCTAGGGCACAAGAAGTGAAGCTGGAGAAGTAGACAGAGTCCAGATCAGGCAGAATGTTATAGGCGGTATTAAGAGCTTTGAATTCCATCTTGAGAGCAACAGAAATGCATAGATGGACTTTTAGCATGAGAATGACATGACTATTTTTATTATTAGAAGATGGCTACAGCATGGAGAACTGACCAGAGGGAAGGAAGACTGGAGGTAAAGAGACTATTTAGGAGGCTGTTACAGTAACCTGGATTAAGAGATAATAGATTCCATCAGCTGAGATAGAAGGAATAGAGAGAAAGAAATGTAGGATTGTAAGTTGATGATTGGATGTAAGATGTGAAAGAAAGATACAAGTCAGAGAGATTTCCCAGGGATCTTTCCAGACAATCAGGTGGATAATGATGCCAGCTACTGAGATAAGAAAACCTGAATAATGATTAGATCAAGGTAAGAAGACGTGTTCCCTTTTGGACATGTTGAGCTTGAGATCTCTGCAGGACATCCAAGAGGAGTCTCATATAGGAAGCTGGATATATAGATCTGAAATTCAGGAGAGAGGCCTGAGTTGAAGATACAGCTCATTGGCAAGTCTACTTTTTATTGATAACAGAATGTGTGGCATGATAATATTTTGTTATATTAACATATACTTTTTTTCCCCTCAGAATTCTCTTTTACCCTGTAACCGTCCTCCATTCAGGCAACAAAACTTTACCATAAGATATTAATTGAATCATGGGCCAGCCCCAGTGGCCTAGTGGTTAAGTTTGGCATGCTCCACTTCAGTGGCCTAGGTTTGGTTCCCAGGTGTGGACCTACACCACTCATCTGTCAGTAGCTATGCTGTGGCAGCAGTTCACATACAAAAAAAAAAAAAGAGGAAGATTGGCAGCAGATATTAGCTTAGGGCAAATCTTCCTCAGCAAAAAGCAAAATATAGATAGATAGATGATAGAGAGAGAGAGAGAGAGAGAGATAAATTGCATCAAGAAAATAAAAAAGACAAATTACAGATTTGTGAGTCAAAACTTTGAAGAACTAAACCCCAAAATTTAGATCATAAACAACAGATTGAGAAGAATACATAATCAGTCAGAATTAGTTTTTCTGCCCCAGGAGAGATGAAAGGTTTGAGGGATAGGATAGAAAAGAGTTGGAAAGAGTGTAGCCCAGTGGTGTAGCAGTTAAGTTCACATGCTCAGCTTCGGCAGCCCAGAGTTCACAGGTTCGGATCCCAGGTGGGGACCTACACACTGCTTATCAAGCCATGCTGTGGCAGCACCCCAAATAAAGTAGAGGAAGATGTGCACAGATGTTAGCCCAAGGCTGATCTTCCTCAGCAAAAAGAGGAGGATTGGCAATGGATGTTAGCTCAGGGCTAATCTTCCTCACAAAAAAAAAAAAGAGTTGGAGAAGTGACAGACAATAGACTTTTATTGTTTTTCTGATAAGAAGCCCTATTCCTCACCCTCCACCCCTACCTATCCAGGGCTGTCTTGGGGGAGGAAGAGGAAATAACAGAAACCCTAGATATGTTAGGTGGTTAAATATCAGAGGAATCTATGCCTCAGTTCTCACGTGGACCCCAGGGAGATGACATGTCTTTCAGAGTTGCCTCAACATAGCACAGGGTAACTAAGCAGACCTACCTCAGACAGCCTGAGTTTCCCATGACCCTGTAAGGCATGGGAAAATCATAGAAGTTGCTGAGACAGAGGTGAGCTGAACTCAAGAGATCTTTTAGTCAATATGAGAAAAACATGACAGTGACTTCAATGGATTGGTGACCAAAGAGCTGATGGGAACAAGGATGTATCAAAGAATCTTACTAAGATGCCACTCTCTTGACCCTAATTTACATAATGTATCAGTTAGCTCTTGCTAGAAAAATGCTGTATAACAAACTATCCCCAAACTCAGTAGCTTAAAACAATAACCATTTATTTAGTTTATGTGCTGGGAGGTCAGCTGGGGGTTCACTGATCTAGGCTGATGTGACTGGGGCTAAATTCTGCTATACATGTTTCTCACCTGGGACTAGTGGGCTCACTCAGGCTTTTTCTTCTCATGGCAACATTGAAGGCCCAAGAGTGAGCAAACCCAACTCTACATACATATTTCAAGCCTTTGATCACATTATGCTTGTTAATATCCCAATGACTAAAGCAAGTCCCAGAGTCAAGGGCTGAGGGTAATCTGTTTAGAATGGGAGGGCAATACAAAGGTACATGGCAAGGGAAAGGTGAAGAATTAGGGCCATTCATTCTGTCTCTACCACATCCAAATTTAGATGAAACCCCTGGAAGAGGGGGAAGTAAAACAATGATTTGGCTGCAGAAAGAAAAACATCAGTGATAAAAAATAAAATCCCATTGCTTGCACATCTCGGATTTTGAGATCCATATCTGTGACAGTTAGGAATATTATAATACGAGTATAAACAAAATACAAAGGAAGTCCATCATCTCATTCTGACATTAGAATAACATCACAAATAAGGTGATATTTGATTTGTGCTACAGAAGATGAGAATTTCAAACAACTGAGGTTAAGTAAAAGCACAGAATTATGAAAATTGTTTTTCGAAATGGCAAAGATTTCTGTGGTTGCATAGAATACGTAGAGTGGAACAATTCTCTTCAGGAGACCAGACACCTGTAAGCAATGGGAATCTGCAGGAGTTTTTGTTGTTATCTTCCTAATTTTTAGTTGCTTAGAAAGAAGGCTGAGAGGAGCACTGCCTACGTGAAGTACTATAGGTCAGGAGATGTGCGAGAGGAAGAATACGTGTCTTGGGGTGGGAGTAGGGATTGGAGGTCTGGAATGGATAATTCATTCCAAAGTAAAAAGCAGACAGAGAAAAGATGTAGGGGAAGGGGAGAGAGAAACCAGTAAAGTTGGAAAAAGATGAGAGAAAATCACAAGAGGACCCCTTTCACCCTAATTTCTGTGGTTTTTCTGATGAAGATGTGGTGCTAATGGTTTCAGAGTTAATCGGAGAGCCGTGTGTCTCAATCTCAGATATAAGCCAGATGAAAACAGACATCCCACTTAAGTGGTATTTTAGTGACACAAAGGCACAAAGGAACAAAAAAAGATTTGCATAGTAATGACTCTATCATTGCTTTAAAGATACATGGTATTTTCAGAGCCCCTAACACCCACCAAATCAGGAATTCAGACCACACCCTGAGAAGGCTGGGCTTCCTTTTCTTAAAAAGAAAAACTGAGGATCTCTGAGGTCAGTTACCCAGACAGTGAGAATCAGAAGTCCTGACTCCCCTCTAACCACTGGAATATTTGCCATGTGGACCCCCACCCACCTAGGACATTGCCAAAACCCCAAGAAAGTGCCATGACTAACATCTGTGTCTTTCTCTGGGTACTATTTCCACAGAAAGCTTCTTATGTCTCTTCCCTGACATTTCACAAAATAGAGAAAAAGGAGAGAAATAATATGCCTGAGAAAGGGCCAATTGTGAAGAATTTGATTTTGGCATCCCATTTAAAAGGTTCTATTTACTTCCTCAACCCATGTAAGGCTTATTGTTGAACCACACCATAAAGAGAATACAGCTTCAGCTTCTATAGAAGACTACACCATAAGCAAAAACATTGACTAGACAGATAAATATTAACAATAGCTAATAATTATTAAACTCCTACTATGTGCCAGGCGTGGTACTAAAAATTTCACATGTAAAACTCATAAGATCCTGACAACGATTTTGTGAAGTTGGTACTTTTATTATCCCCATTTTATAGATGAAAAAGCTGAGGCACAGAAAGGTTATATAACTTCCCCAAAGTCAACATGATAAGAAAGTGGCAAAGCCAAGGTTCAATCCCAGTGGTCTGATTTCAAGGTCCCTATGCATAAGCACTATGTATACTGACTCAGAAAAGAAATTAGAAATAATACCCTCTTACATTAAACTTCCAGAGAACAGAGAAAGAACATTTTATGAGCCCAGAATTACCTTTACTCAAAACCTGATAAAGATATAACAAGAAAGGAAAATTACAAGCCAATCGCTCTTGGGAAGATAGAAGCAAAATATAGTATACAAGACATTAGTAAATTGATTTCAGAGAATTCTTATAAATAAATAAGAAAAAAGGCAATCTGATAGAAAAATAAGATTTCACAAAAGGATATTTAAATGGTAAATAAACATATTTTTTAAGTGTTCAGTGTCGTTAGTCATCAGGAAAAAGCAAATTAAACCCATAGCGTATCCACCAGAATTACTAAAATTAAAAAGACTGACAATATCAGGAGTTGGTAAGGATGTAAAATAAGAGGAACTCTCACACACCATTGTTGGGAGCATAAATTGGTATGATCACTTTGGAAAAGAATCTAAAAGTATCTTCCAAAAGTGAAGTTATACATACTCTGTGGCCCAGAAATTCCACTCCTAGGTTTATACTTAACAGAAATTCATATATGCATACCAAAAGACACACACAAAAATATTCATAACACCTTTATTCATAAGAATCAAAAACTGGAAACAATCTCAATATCTATTAGCAGTGGAATGGACAAAAATAACATTATATTTATACCACGGAGTGCTATACAGCAGTGAAAATGAACTATTTCTGCTCACAATAACTTGAATGAATCTCACAAATTATAATGTTGAGCAAAAGAAGCCAGAAACAAAAGTGCACATATGTTATGATTCCATTAACATATTGTTTTAAAATAAGCAAAACAAATCTATGCTGATAAAAGTCAGAACAGTGTTTATCTCTGAGAAGAGGTTTTAGTAACCGGGAAGAGAGAAAGGAGGATGCTGGTAATGCTTTATTTCTTGACCTAGTCATTGGTTACATGAAAATATTCACTTTATGTTTCAAGTATAGTTTGAGAAGTAGCATCTTGGAGAGAGAGATGGGGTAATCCAAATTAATGGTATACATTAAAGGAAAATTGTTCAACCAGACATTAAGCAGATTCAACTTCAAAATCAACTAAACAGGCATTGCTTCATTTATTGGGTACCTAAAACATGCCTGGAGCAATGCTAAGCCCTGAGAGTAAAAAGATGAAAAGACAAACTTCCTATCAGCAAATTGTTCATAATCTAGCTGAAAGAGAGGTATAAAAATAATCTATTTCAAAACAAAATGTGCTGTCATGGAATTGTACAAATTGTTTTGAGAATTTGGGGAAGCCAGGGAAGGATTTCTAGAGGTGACAATACTTAAACCTGTTAATGGTTTTGCAGGTGAAAGGGCTAGATGGAGAGCGGCAGAGGGAGAGGGTCAAGGAGAGGTATTTGGTTCAGAATTAACAGCATTTGCAAAAAAGAGAAAACGTAGAGACAGTACTGTGAACGTTGGGTGGTAAATTATGGCTAGAGCGTAAAATGCAAGATAGAGAATAGTGGGAGGTGAGGCTGGGCAGGTAAGTCTTTTATTCCATCTTGGATTTTTATCCTGTGGGGAATGGGAGCTATTGAAGAATTTTTGTTTAATCCAATGTGAAGGATAAATGGGAGGAAGGTAAGACTGGAAACTGGAAGATTAGATAGGAGGCTTTTGCAGAAATTCAGATATGCGTGTCAGGTTTTGCCATAATAATAAACAATCCAAAATCATAGTGCTTACAACAAATATTCATTTCCTTCAAAACCTGGGTGTCTTACAACAACAAACATTTATTTTTTACTCATGGCACTGTGGGTCAGCTATGTGTTGGTTTTAACTCAGCTGGGTTGAGCCAGGATGGGCTTGACTTGGGTCCAGGCTCTAGGAGCTCCATGGATCTTCCACTTTAGGACCCAGGATGAAGGAGCAATAGCTTCTCTGGGCCATGCTCTTCTCCTGGAGGATGGCAGGACCACAGGGGAGGTGGGCAGAAACATGCAATGTCTCCTGAAGCCTCTTCTCAGGGCTAGCACACTATCCTTTCTGCCCACATTACACTAGCCAAAGTCACATGGCCAGGCTCAACATCTATAGGACACAGTAGGATTCTCCACTCAGACAGTGAGGAAGGGGAGAGGAAAGATTTGCTGAACATATTAACTCAATCTACCACACCAGGCAAAAGATTATAAACACATAAACTAAAGCAGACAAGGTAGGAATGGACAAGAAGGAGTCAGGAAAGCTGAGACTGTACCCAAAGTCTGGTATCCCAGCTAGTTGGGCTGGGTGGAGATGGACTGCCATGTGAGGACACTAGGAAAGTAAACCAGAAGCTTTAACTCAGGGAAGTACCTGATTAGAGTTAGGTGGTCAGTCTAAATCAATTCACTGATTTGAAACATTAGACCAAGATGGCAAATTCAAAGGCAAACCTCTGAAAGGGAACTAATGAAAGAGAAGAATTAAAATGAGTAGGAAGGAGCAGGATCAGTAACAATCTTGAGCTTATCTCAGTTCTGGGGAAATGAGTATCCTGGGGCCTCTCAAAAGGCAGCCCCAGAACAGAAACAGAATGATAGAATTGGTGTAGGAGGAAAGGGAAAGGGGAGAATTTAGGATGACTCCCAGTTTTCTAGTCTAAGAAAATGAGTGGATACTAGTGTCATCTGCTGAATTCTGGAACACAAAAGGAGAGAGAGTTTCAGAGAGAAGATGGTAAATTCAGTTTGGTTTTGTTTGTAGATTTGAGCCATCTAGGTGGACATGCCTACTAAAGAGTAGAATGTCAAGCTATAGAGCTCTTCTCTTTTGTCTCTCATGCTGTTTTCACAACCCCAAACACCCTCTTTTTCCTCTCTTTCCTAGCCAGTCTTAAATTTTCATGACCATTTATATCTCCATGTTATATTTCTTCTCTGAGCTGTTTGCATTCAGATGGAGCATGCCTCATTTAACACTAATCATTTGTGTTACACACACACTAATCTTGTGCTCTAAACTATAAATTCCATGATGACAAGACCTTATATGTCTTTAGTATCTCCTATGGAACTTAGCATGTTGATAGGCAAAAACCTAAATTTAAGAACTAAAAAATGCACTGGATGATCAACCACCTCAGTGAAGAATAATAATCAATGACTATTATCCTAAGTAATAGAGTGGTATCACTGTAAAGATCATTTTAAAAGGTATTTCTATTCATTTGGAAAGTGCATCTTACAAATTTTCTTTAAAATAGCACATTTTTAACCTAGTTTCAACATTTTAGATAATTCTCACCTTTTAAGCAGTTATCTCCTGGTGTGTATCTCTAGGACCATATCTTTGTTCAATAAACATTGTTAAAATTCTAACCTAGATACATGTTGAGTGGCAGATGAAAGTTAACCTGGTTTAAAAATTAGGCCATAACACATGACATATTTAAAGTGCTGAAAGGAAAAAACTTACAACCAAGTATACTCTACTCAGCAAGGTTATCATCCAGAACTGAAGGCGAGATAAAGAGTTTCCCAGATAAGCAAAAACTAAAGTAGTTCATCACCATTAAACCAGCCTCACAAGAAATAGTAAAGGATCCTCATTAAGCAGAAAAGACCATAACTAGAAATAAGAAAATATGTGAAAGAAAAAAAAATCTCACTGGTAAAGGCAAATATTTAGTAAAGGCAATGATCAGCCATTTAAAAAGCTAGTATGTGGGCTGGCCCATTGGCATAGCAGTTAAGTTGGCATGTTCTGCTTTGGCAGCCCAGGATTTGCCAGTTTGAATCCTGGGCATGGACCTACTTACTGCTCATCAAGCCAAGCTGAGGTGGTGTCCCACATAGAAGAACTAGAAGGACCTACAACTAGGATATGCAACTATGTACTGGGGCTTTGGGGAGAAAAAAAAGAAAAAGAGGAAGATTGACAACAGATGTTAGCTCAGGGCCAAACTTCCTCAAAAAAAAAAGCTAGTATGAAGGTTAAAGACAAAAGTAGTAAAATCAACTATAACTACAGTAAGTGGATAAGGGATACACAAAATAAGATGTAAGCTATGACATCAAAAACCATAAAATGTGGGAAGGTAGTAAAAATGTAGTGCTTTTAGAATGCATTTGAACTTAAGTGATTATCATCTTAAAGACTGCCACATATATATATGAACCTCGTGGTAACCACAAATCAAAACCTACAATAGATACACAAAAAATAAAGAGAAAAGAGTGCAAACATAACAGTAAATAAAACCATCAAACCACAAGGGAAGAGACCAAGAGAAGAAGAAAGGAACACAGAAAAACTATAAAAACAACCAGAAAACAACTAACAAAATGGCAATGAGTACATATCTATCAATAATTACTGTAAATGTAAATGGACCAAATGCTCCAATCAAAAGACATAAAGTGGCTGAATGGATAAAAAACAAGACCCATCTATATGCTGCCTACAAGAGACTGACTTCAGATTTAAAGACACACACAGACTAAAATTGAAGGGATGAAAAATGATGTTCCATGCAAAAGGAAATGAAAAGAAAGCTGGGGTAGCAATGCTCATATCAGGCAAAATGGACTTTAAAACAAAGCCTGTAACAAAAAATAAAAAAGAGTATTATATAATGATAGAAAGGTCAATCCAATTAGAGAATATAACATCAGTAAATATTTATGCACTCAACATAGGAGCACCTAAACATATACAGCATATATCAACAGACATAAAGGGAGAAATTGACAGTAATAAAATAATAGTAGGGGACTTTAATACCCCACTTACATCAATCAACAGATCTTCCAGACAGAAAATCAATAAAGAAGCATTGGCCTTAAACAACATATTAGACCAGATGGACTTAATAGATATATACAGAGCATTCCATCCAAAACCTGCAGAATACACATTCTTTTCAAGAACACATGGAACATTCTCTGGGATAGATCATATATTAGCCCACAAAACCAGTTTCAATAAATTTAAGAAGATTAAACTTATATCAAGCACCTTTTCTGACCACAATGGTATGAAATTAGAAATCAACTACAAGAAGAAAACTGGAAAAACACAAACATGCGGAGACTAAACAACATGCTACTAAACAACTAATGGGTCAATGAAGAAATCAAAGAAGAAATTTAAAAAAATACCTTGAGACAAATGAAAAGGGAAACCCAACTTTCCAAAATCTATGAGATGCAGCAAAAGTAGTTCTCAGAGGGAAGTTCATAGCAATACAGGCCTACCTCAAGAAACAAGAAAAATCTCAAATAAATACTCCAACTTTACACCTAGATGAACCAGAAAAAAGAGGACCAAACAAAGCCCAAAGTTAGCATAAGAAAAGAAATAATAAAGATCAGAACAGAAATAAATAAAATAGAGACTGAAAAAAGAATTTAAAAGAACAATGAAACTAAAAGCTGGCATTTTGAAAAGATAAACAAAATTGATAAACCTTTAGTCAGACTCATCAAAAAAAAAAAAAAAAAAGAGAGAGGGCCCAAATAAATAAAATCAGAAAGAGAAGTTACAGCTGATACCACAGGAATACAAAGGATCATAAAAGACTACTATGAACAAATTGGAAAACTTAGAAACAATTACAGCAACAAGTTGGAAAACCTAGGAGAAATGGATAAATTTCTAGAAATACACAACATTCCCAGATGGAATCATGAAGGAATAGAAAATCTGAATAGACCAATTACAAGTAATGAAATTGAATCAGTAATTTAAAAACTCCCATAAACAAAAGTCCAGGACCAGATGCTTCACTGATGAATTCTACCAAACAATTAAAGAAGAGTTAATACCTAGCCTTCTCAATTTATTCCAAAAAATTAAAGAGAAACGAATGCTTCTAAACTCATTCTACAAGGTCGGAATTACCCTGATACCAAAACCAGACAAAGACACCACCAAAAAGGAAAATTACAGGTCAATATCCCTGATGAACATAGATGCAAAAATCTTCAACAAAATATTCGCAAACCAAATTCAACAATACATTAAAAGGATCACACACCATGATCAAGTGGGATTTATTCTAGGGATACAAGGATGGTTCAATATCTACAAATCAATCAAAGTGATATACCACATTAACAAAGCAAAGAATAAAACTCATATGATCATCACAATAGATGCAGAAAAAGCATTTGACAAAATTCAACATCCATTTATGATAAAAACTCTCAACAAAGTGTGTACAGAAGGACCATATCTCAACATAATAAAGACCATGTATGACAAACCCTCAACTAACATCATACTCAGCAGTGAAAAGCTGAAAGCTTTCCCTCTAATATCAGGAAAAAGACAAGGATGCCCACTCTCACCACTTGCATTCAACATGGTATGGGAAGTCCTAGCCAGAGCAATTAGGCAAGAAAAAGAAATAAAAGGGGTCCAAATTGGAAAGGAAGAAGTAAAACTGTCACTTTTTGCAGATGATATGATACTATATATAGAAAACCCTAATGACTCCACAAGAAAACTATTAGAACTAACGAATGAATTCAGTAAAGTTGCAGGATACAAAATTAATATACAGAAATCAGTTGCATTTCTATACATTAATAATGAGCTATCAAAAAGAGAAATTAAGAAAACAATCACACTTACAATTGCAACAAAAAGAATAAAATGCCTAAGAATAAATTTACCAAGGAGATGAAAGATCTGTACTCTGAAAACTATAAGACATTGATGAAAGAAATTTAAGACAACACAAATAAATGGAAAGATATACCATGCTCATGGATTGGAAGAATCAATATTGTTAAAATGTCCATACTACCCAAAGCAATCTACAGATTTGATGCAATTCACATCAAAATGCCAATGGCATTTTTCACAGAACTAGAACAAAGAACCCTAAAATTTGTATGGGACCACAAAAGACCCCAAATAAACAAAGCAATCTTGAGAAGGAAAGACAAAGCTGGAGGTATCACACTACTTGATTTCAAACTGTACCTCAAAGCTATAGTAATCAAAACAGTATGGTATTACCACAAAAACAGACACATAGATCAATGGAATCAAATAGAAAGCCCAGAAATAAACTCACACATATATGGTTAATTGATCTATGTCAAAGAAGGCAATGGGGAAGAGATAGTCTCTTCAATAAATAGTGTTGGTAAAACTGGACAACTACTCATCTTTTTGCTGTGGCAGGTGCCCCACATATAAAGTAGAGGAAGATGGGTATGGATGTTAGCCCAGGGCCAATCTTCCTCAGCAAAAAGAGGAGGATTGGCAACAGATGTTAGCTCAGGGCTAATCTTCCTCACCAAAAATAAATAAATAAATAGATAAAAGACTTGAATGTAAGATCTGAAACTATAAAACTCCCAGAAGAAAACATAGGCAGCCAGCACTTCAACATCAGTCTTAGCAAAATTTTTTTGTACCAGTCTCCTTAGGTGAGAACAACAAACAGAAAGATAACTAACAAGCTTTTGCACAGTAAAGGAAACCATCAACAAAATTAAAATGCCACCTACTGAATGGGAGAAGATATTTGCAAATCATACATCTGATAAAGTGTTAACATCCAAAATATACAAAGAACTCATACAACTTAATATCAAAAAACAAACAACTCAATTAAAAAATAGGCAGAGGACTTGAATAGACATTCTTCCAAAAATCAAAACCACAATGAGATACCACCTCACACTGTCAGAATGGCTATTATCAAAAAGACTAAAATTAACAGGTGTTGGTGAGGATGTGGAGAAAAGGGAACCACTGTACATTGCTGGTGGGAATGTAATTTGGTGCAGGCTCTATGGAAAACATATGGAGATTCCTAAAACAATTAAAAATAGAACCACCATACAATCCAGCAATTCCATTTTTGGGTATTTATCTGAAGAAAACAAAAAACACTAATTCAAAGAGATATATGCACTCCTATGTTCATTGCAGCATTATTTACAATAACCAAGATGTGGGAGGAACAAGATGTAGTAGTGCCCATTGACAGATGAATGGATAAAGATGTGAGATACACACACACAACGGAATATTGCTCTGCCATAAAAAAAGAATAAAATCTTGCCATTTGCAACAACATGGATGGACCTGAGGGTATTATGGTAAGTGAAATAAGTCAGGCAGAGAAAGACAAATATCGTATGATTTCACTTATACATGGAATCTAAAAAACAAAACACAACAGAAACACTCATAAAAATAGGAAGCAAACTGGTGGTTACCAGAGATGGGAGGAGTTGGGAAAGCAGGAGAAATAGGTGAAGAGGATTAAGAGGTATAAACTTCCAGTTATAAAATTATTAAGTCATGGGGAGGTAATGTACAACATAGGGAATATAGTCAATAATATAGTAATAACTTTGTATGGTGACAGATAGTAACTAGACTTATCATGGTGATCATTTTGTAATGTATATAAATATTGAATAATTATGATGTACCCCCAAAACTAATAGCATATTTTGTGTCAATTATACTTCAATAAAAAAATTAGGCCATAACAATCAACAGTATCAAGAGTTCACAGTTTAGATGGTCAATTATTTTATGGGTTTCTTTCCAAGAAGACACCAATCAAAAGAAATAAGACGTGTCACAAATGTAAAAACACCAGGAAATGTTAAGTATTTTCTGAAGATGTGGTTATGACTCTTCACATCCTTTACATCAAATCACTGTCCATTTTATAAGAAGAGAAGCGAAGGTAAAATTTGATAAGTTCAAACCAACACCCCTTTTTGTTTTAGAGGCAAGACTAGCAGACAGGTCTCTGACTTCCAGATCAGTGCTCTAAGACTAAATAGAAACTCTTAACTAGCTGCTGGATCCCAGTAGATCAGGAATAAAAGATATAGTCAGAGCAGCTAAAATTAAAGTGAATGTTTTAAAATCTCTTAGTTCCTTTTTTAAAGGTAGACTTTGAAAAACTTCATTTTGTGAGGTATTCAATGGAGACCTTGAAAACTGCTCTTAGCATTTTAACATAAATTAAAAATCATTTAAGCAGACCTCTATTCAGCTCTTGCCAACTGCACATTTATTTTTCTGGTCAAGGAGGCTTTGCTGTTGCAAATGAAGGGGAAATGAAGGCATTAGAGCTTGGGCATATCAGTAAAAAAAAGAAGTAAATGTGGATGTTGGATTAAGTTCTCTCATAGCCACAATTTCATTTATCTGGGCAAGGAATTTGCCCCCCACAAGGTACTCTTGAAAACATTCTCTGAAAACTTAGGTGGCTGTATAGAATCTGGAGTTGCTGCAGGTGTTTCTTAAAAACTCATTAGCCCTCCAGAGAGCTAGAAAAATAAAACAGCTCCAGACCTAATGAGAGCTCAGTAAGCAAGGTGGTCAGTTGGAAGAGCTAAGTCAGGAGGGAGCTGTTTCCACTGCACCTGTATTGAGAGATGGGTGACCTCCATGGAGCCTAGAAGCTTAGTTCCATTTTGGATAAGCAACCTCAAGAGTGGGGGATGGGAAATGGGGAAATGAAGGATAAAACATTACTTGCTAATTCTAAACATATGTAGCCTGCACATTGGTGAGTTGAGGTTGGCAAAGGGTAAAACAAAATCTTGCTGAACTGCTTTCCTCAGTGACAGCTATATTTGTTGATTTTTCCACTGGCACCGAGCTTTTGGAGTCTCCATTTTCCTAATTCAGGAACAACAGAGGGCAGTCATTGCTCATGTCTGAATACAGCGCTTGACATCCGTGTTTTCATATAGAGAAGATCGTCTTCTGTGGGCCTGCAAAACATCAGTCTCACTCAGGCATAGAGTGGAGAAATTTATATACCCACCGTCTGGTTGATTCAAAGTCGCCACAGACTGCACCTCTCCCTTTCCTTCTTGGCTTTCTCCATTTCCCAAAGCACAACCAGCAGCTGAATAGAATATGGCACGAGAGGTTTCTTCTCCACCCGTTTTCCCCTATTAATAGAACATGGCAGAGGAAAAACCCTGTGACTGTCAAGTCAACACCTAACTTCATTTAAAGGTGGCCCCCATCCGGAGTCAAAGTCAATCAGGAGTCTCTTCCAGCAGAAGGAGGAAGGGGAGCTGGGAAGGGATGTCATCAGTTACTTGAGAATAACAAGCACCAGGAAGTTGCATATACTGCAGGAACTGAGAAGACAGAGCACATCCTATCATAACTAATGTAGCCAAAAAGCTTCTTTTTCTCTGTGCCTAAGTTAAGACTGGATAGGAAGTAAAGCAAATTTGTGAATATTTTATTAACTCTTTTTTATGGTTCAAGTACTTCCTATAGCAAAACTTATTCATTAAAAATGAGCTTTAAGGGAATAAGTTCCCTTCTCCTCACACTTCTGTTGAATCTTCCCCAGTAGCTTGTGAGAGAACCCACCCCACTAATTGTAGCCCCATTGAAAATTTTGTTTTCTTTGAAGTTACAGAGCTGAGGTACTGTCCAATTTGTGCAGTCTATAAGCTGCTTAAAATGTACCATCAACATTCATCTCGATATTTAGCACAATATCTACCAGAGTGTTTGTGGATGTATTTCAGTTGGTATCAACAAATATTTATTGAGCATACACCTTGTCCAAAATAATTTATTAGTATTACATGAGGTATAAAGGTGACTAAGTGATGATTCCTATTCCCAAGGTCTTTATACTGTAGGAAAAGGTGACTAGAGAGGTACAAATATTACAATAATGCCAGGGGAAGTTAGAGGAGTATCAGGAGAAAAGTACAAAATGTGAAGGAATTTTAAAGGAGGGAGGAAGCGTCTCCGTCTGGAGGTATGCATAGGGCCTAATGTGTTTGAGACTGTGCTGACAGATCAACAGGATTTTGACAGGCAGACTTGAAAGAGGAAACAGCTTAGCGAACGAGCACAGAAAAGGAATGGTTACAGATTCTCCAGTTGTCCTTTCTGGATGGGGAAGAGAATATATAAGAAGAAAAGTGAGTTTTAAGGCTGGAAAGGTAGATTCAGTCAGCAGTGCTTTCTCAAGATGCAGGTTATGAATGTATTAAATATTTTCTACTGGTACTTGATATCTACTCACAGCCCTTTCCATTCTATATCCTGCCCCCATATATCAGGATCTGGAAAGCTAAATATCACATTTGTAAGACTCCCTTGCAGCTAAGGTTTTAGTTATGATTTACATTCTGATAATGATATGTACTCTCTTGGAATTTGAAAGGCAGAAGGGAGAAAGATGCCACCTTTGTGCAGCAGTGCCAGCTAATAAATTGAAAATTTGGAGGACATTTCAGAGAAGCTTTCAGGAGTCCAGTTTTCTGAGATCATGTATGGATATCTCCTCCAAAGTTAAAGATAAGTCCTCACCCCTTGAACCCCCTACTGCTATCAAAAAGGCAGTATTAGGTAGCTTCTTTCAGTTTTGGAGTTGGTGTGTGTAGGTGCCACGTTTGAGTGTGCTGCTTCCATCCACTTACCAAGAGTATCAGTTATCTATAGACTCAATAATGTGGCAAAACAAACCTCCCCAAGATTTAGAGGCTTAAAATACAAGTCATTTACAGACAGTCCCAACTTAAGGATGGTTCAACCTGATTTTTTGACTTTACAATGGTGCAAAAGCCATACACATTCAGTAGAAACCATACTTAAAATTTTGAATTTTGCTCTTTTCCTGGGCCAGCAATATGCAGTCTGATCCTCTCATGATGCTAGGTAGTGGCAACAAGCCATAGGTCCCAGTCAGCCATGTGATCATGAAGGTAAGCAACCAACACACTTACAATCATATCATCCCCATGCAACCATTCTGTTTTTCACTTTCAGTACAGTATGAGTAGATTATATGACATATTCAACACTTTATTATAAAATAGGCTTTGTGTTAGATGATTTTGCCCAATTTAGGCTAATGTAAGTGTTCTGAGCATGTTTAAGGTAGGCTAGGCTAAGCTATGAGTTTAGTAGTTGAGGCATGTTAAATGCATTTTTGACCTACTGAAACCTACAAATAGTTAGCCATTGATGATTAAGCAGCTAGTAACAGGGGGATCAGAATTGGCCACCTCAAAATATGTCTCTGCCTGAAAGACACTTTGACCCCCACCCCCACTAACTGGCCAAAAGAGTTTAGGATGGGAGGCCTGCCCTCAGAACAGGCCATCATCATAGACATCTCTGAGTATCTGGGAGGGTCCTTGCTAAGCCCATTCTTAGTTCTGGTTACCCTTTGTAAGAGACACTTACATTTGTAAAGGAAATCTCCATTTGTAAAGGTATCTTCTTCCCTGTACCAGGAAGAAGGGGTATGGCCTTACCTAGAAACTTATTGAAACAGAAGGCAAGGACTTAAATCTGCATGATAAACTTGCCCATTGTTAATTGTGCCGTTTAGGTGATATGCTATCTGACTCCCACTAGGTTCCTATAGATAATATCTCCTTGGAGCCTGGGTCACCAATGGTCATGGGTGTCTGAGCTATTTTTTTTTTTTTTTTTTGAGGAAGACCAGCCCTGAGCTAACATCCATAGCTAATCCTCCTCTTTTTGCTGAGGAAGACTGGCCCTGGGCTAACATCCGTGCCCATCTTCCTCTACTTTATATGGGACGCCGCCACAGCATGGCTGCCAAGCGGTGCGTCAGCGGGCGCCTGGGATCCGAACCGGCGAACCTCGGGCTGCCAAGCACGGACTAAACCGCTGCGCCACTGGGCCGGCCCCTGTCTGAGCTATTTTTTTCAGGAACTGGAACCCCTTGCCCACTTCAGGCTAGTTAAGACCACCAACCCATCAATTGGGCTCATGTTGAGGTATGTCCAATAAGCAACCTTTTGATGTCAAGAGGTTAAAACTCCACCCTCAGGACATGCTAACACTGCCATTCTGTGAATATGTGTCCTACGAAGAGGCATGAAGCTTGACTTTGCTTGCACAGATCATCAGTTACCTCATCTCTCCTCACCTCCAATCATTTCAGACCACCCTGCTCCCTACCCCATAAATATCCCTGATTCCCTATTTTCAGTGAAGTGGATTTGAGATTCATTCTCCCATTTCCTCACTTGGCTGCCTTGTGATTATTAAACTCTCTCTCTGCTGCAATCTCGTTGTCTTGGTGTTTGGCTTTCTGGGTGGCGGGCAAAAACGGAGCCGGTGTGGGAACACTACGATATTTTTAACTTATGATGGTTTATCAGGACATAACCCTATCGTAAGTCGAGGATGATCTGTATTATTTCTTTTGAGTCAACTGGGGACTGACTGTTCTAGGACAGTCTCAGCTGGGAAAACTCAGCTTTCCTCTACGTGGTCTCACATTCTCCAGCAGCCTCATACAGGATTTGGGAGAGGAAGTAGAAACACAGGAGAACCTTTTTCAGCCTTTTCTTGAATCGAGTTATTTATTATCCCATTGACCAAGGCAAATCTCATGGCCAAGCCAGAGTCAGAATAGAAAGGGACTACAATGTTACAAGTCAAAGTATACGAATACATGTGGGACATTAATTGGGGCCATGAATTCAATCATCTACACAACTGAGTAAACTTTAAAGATGCTAGTTTTGAGTAGGGCCCACAGTAAGAGAAGCTAGTCCAGGCTGCAGTTCAAGCAGCTCTGGCTATATGACCCAGTGTATCCAATGATGTTTAAAGTGTCTGCTGCAGATGCAGATACAAAATGAGTCCTCTGGCAAGCTTTGATAGGAAAATCCTAAAGTTTTTGGAGCAAGCTATACCCTCTTTGGTAAATAAGTATTTCAAGGAATAGTTTCTGGCTTGTTACTGGGTCCTAGTAGTGAGCAAGTGCCTGGTCATGTATAACATGAATAGTAAATGACCATGAGACTAGGACTGTCAATCAAAAATGGTGTTATCTGATATCAAAACCATAAGGTTGCACAATGGAAAGGCTGTATGCAAGACCGGGTACAAGCAGATCCTGGAATTACAAAAGGAAGTGGCTCAGATGCTCATGGCACCCACTCCTGCTTCATCGCCATCTCTCCCCAAACTAATCCTTGGCCTCATGAAGAATTCCCTATAACCAACCAACTGTAGGAAGGAAAAAACGTCAGGCTGGTTTATAGCTTTGCAAGATATGCTAGCATCAGCCAAAATTGAGCTGCTGCATATTAAAGCTTCAGTTAAAAGTGACTCTGTAGAAGGACAATCAGAAAGAAAAATACATTCAATGGACAAAACTTAAACTGTTTATCTAGTTCTCCTCTTTGGAAGGAGAGATAGAGAATGGTGCAGACCCAAAGCAGTTCATAGGCAACAGAATATGGTTTGGCCAGATGGTCATGGGTGGAAAAGGAACAAAAGTAGAGAATTAGTTATGAGAAGGCCTGGAGAAAAGGCCTGTGGATGCACTCCTCAAAATGGCAGAGAGTGGGAGAATATTTGTATTCCACTGAATGCTCACCAAAGGGCACTCATTGAGGAGAAGCCTACCCAGTTAAGAGGACAAAACCAGTTCAGCAAATTGCAATTGGCCTCTTTCCCTGGCTACCCTAAGGCTTGCCCAGTGGGCACAGAAACATACTGGCCCTGTTAGCAGAGATGGAAGTGATGTGGGTTTTCTCTCACCAGGGAAGATGCAAAAAATGCTACTGCTGAATGCCTGCTTGCTCAAGGAAACATGAGAAAACATTTTTTAAAATATACATATATATGTAACTATGTTTACATATATAATTTACATTACATATATTTACAAATATACATATATTTGTATATTTTATACATATATATTCTCAGAGAGATTTGAAAATATTGCATCCACAAAATAAAACAGGTATCATATGAAAAAATTATAAAATTATTTTAGAAATAATTGGAAATTTAAGATATAACTATTGATTTAAATAATTCAATATATAGACTGAATAGGAGAATGAACATAGATGACTATCAAATAGTTTAGCTGAAATATTGAGATGAAAGATTATCCCAAAACATAGTACTATAAAACAAAGACATGTGAGAAGAACAAAGGAGACATAGAAGGTAGATACAGGAGTTCTGGCATATGTCTGAAAGGAATTCCAGAAGAAACAGAGAATAGAAGTGATTAAGTTATTTAAAAATAAAAGAAGAAAATTACACGAAGTAATGAATCCATAGATTTAAAAGTTTCAGAATTAATGAAGAAAAAATACCTAAATATATCTTGGTGAAATTTCAGAACCCCAAGCATAAAGAACAAATCCTAATAAATGTCCAGAGTACAATCACTTGCTCACAAAAATAATAAGAATCATATTGGTATTTGTTTTCCATCCCCAACACCGGATGCTGGAAAACAATGGCAGGAAATCAGAAAGAAAAAGAAAAAAATACATAGTAAATATAATGGAAACAATAAATCCAAGCACATCATTAATCATATTAAAAGACAGCAAAGCGGGGCCGGCCCAGTGGCATAGCCCGCCTAGTGGCGTAGTGGTTAAATTCACGTCTCCACTTCTGGTGGCCTGGGGTTCGCAGGTTCAGATTCCGGGAGCAAACTGATGCACTGCTTGTCAAGCCATGCTGTAGCGGTGTCCCATATAAAGTAGAGGAAGAAGGGAATGGATGTTAACCCAGGGCAAGTCTTCCCCAGCAAAAAGAGGAGGATTGGAAACAGATGCTAACTCAAGGCTAATCCTCCTTACAAAAAAAATAAAAGACAGCAAAGCTCAGATTGCTGAGATAGGAGGCAGGAACCAGATATATGATTATAACAGATATTTGTAAAAGAAAATGACACAGAAAGATTTACTGTAAAGAACAAGAAAGACATGCCAGAAAAATAATGCTAAAATATTAATATCAAAAAAAAGGAAAAGATAAATAGAATTAAGAAGAATATTTATATTGATATTGGCATAAACTACTACTATTGATACACTTGCAGAATCTACCAATGATACAAATACAGAGCAAAACCTGCATTTTGGGGGTGAGGAGGGAACATCCTAAAAATAAATGAAGTATCAACTCAAGAACCTAAAGAGAGAGAAAGAAAGAGAGAGAGAGGAAAAAATAATCAAATAAGCTAAAAAATAAACTGATAAACATGAAAGTAGAAAATAAAAATAAGTAGATGATTAATCAAATGAAAAGCCAGTTCTTTGATAAGAGTCCTTTAAAAAGAACAATTAAATAAACAGACTTTGTCAAATGTGGTCATGGTAAAAGAAAGAAGACAATCAACATTAGCACTGAGAAAATAAAGACATGGAAAAATTTTTTAATTTTAAGCAAATCAAATACAAATTTATACCAAATAAATGTGAAAATTATTTGAAATAGCTTATTTTGTAGGAAAAACTGAGTAACCAAAATTGACTCAAAAAGGAACTGAAATCCTGAAAAGACCAATAACCATAAAAGAAATTTAAGAGGAAATAAAAACCCTAAAAAGGGCACAATGCCCAGACAATCTTCTGGGCACATTGTATTAAACCTTCAAAGAACAGATAATTCCTGTATTATTTACACTGTTAAAGAACATAGAAAGAGATGGAAAGTTTTCAGTTCATTCTACAAATATAGCATAACACTGAATCATAATCAGATAAAAATCAAGAGGAAAAAAACACCCACAAACAAAACAAGAAAGCTGAAGACAAATACAGGGAAAAATTCCAAATAAAATATTAGGAAATTTAACCCAACACTGCATTAAGAGAATTGCATCATAAACTAATAGTCTTTTTCACAGAAATTCTAGAATAGTTTAACACTAGTCTTTTAGTGTAATTCACTACACTAAGAGCTTAAAAGAAAAAAATTGTATTATTATCTCAGTACATATGAAAAGGCACTTGCTAAAATTAGCAATTACTCCTGATAAGAAAAGTTCTTCTTAAGCAACTTGGTAGCAGATACTACCAGAAACCTATATGATGCTTTTGATGAATCATAAGGAGCACTCCCATTAAAGTGAGGGGTTCTGCCACTCTTGTGACTCTTCAGTAGGAACTACTCCACCACAGCAAGGCAGCAAATGAGGAAACAGGAAGACACATGATCCAGGAAACAGGTGATCCAACACAGGAAAGAGGCAAAGGGAAGCCCCAGAATTATGGTAAAAGAAAGTCCAGGTTGATAGATGTACAGCAGACCTAGAGAGTAGAGAGCAGGAGGTTGAATGGCTATAGGGAGGAAAATTACTAGAAAAAAAAAAAAAGAAACTCATAGAATGGTGTTAGAATATACTGAGAAGAGATGTAGACTTCAGGCAGAATCTTCATATGAATTAGTAACAAGTACTTAGAAAATTAAGCAAAGAAAAAAATAAGTTAACTATGAACTCTGGGGAGGGAGAGTTATTAAAGAAAAATAACTGAATTATAGTACACTATATGACTCAGCTGAAAATAATATATACAGTTATAGTAATGTAAAATATAAATTCTGAATATTGATTTAACCAAATTGTGGTATATCCTCTTTGGGAGAATGGTTGGGGAGGAGGAGTAGTTCAAATAAGAGAGTTAATTCCTTATCTTCCATAATAAATCAGTAGATAATATCTATAATTGAAAATTTTAAAAATAGTAGCATAAGCATGTTATTTAGAAATATAATGTGAAAATTAGATGAAACAGTTCACTTGAAAGTGGTGCCACTGAGGCAGGGCAGGGGTGGAGAGGGATGTGGCTAGGATTGCTGGGTTTTGTTGTAAGTCTTGTAAGACTTCACTTATTAAAGACCTGCATGTGTTACTTTGATAAGAATCAAAATTAAATTCAGATTTTAAAAAAGAAAGAATGACAATACCCGGTAAGGATGTAGAGAAATGTATATACTCTAACACTACCGGTGAGAGAATAAATTAGTACAAGGTTTCTAGAGAGCATGTTGGCAGTAAGTATCAAAATTGCAAATGTTCCTATCACTTACCCCAATAATTCCTCCTCTGGCATATTATTTTGAGGAAAACAATAGGGCAGATATGCAAAGATTTACCTAAAAGGATGTTCATGGCATCATTCTTTAAAATATTGGGACACGCTCACTATTCATGTACATTAACAAGGGAATGACTAAGTAGATTACATACTTCTATACAGTAGAATACCTTCAGGCTTTTAAAATAATAGTATAAAGTAGTGGTTTTCAAATCATGCTTTTGGGAGTCTGTATTTGTTTCCAAGGGCTGCCACAGTAAAGTATCAAAAACTGGTTGGCTTAGAACAACAGACATCTACTGTCTCACAGTTCTGTAGACTAGAAATCTTACATTAAGGTATCCATAGGGTTAGTTCCTTCTGAGGGTTGTGGGGGAGAATCTCTTCCATGCTTCCCTCCTGGCTTCTTGTGTTTCCTGGCCATCTTTGGTGTTCCTTGGCTTGTGGATGCATCACCCTGATCTCTGCCTTCACCTTCACATGGTGTTCTCCCTGTGTGTGTATCTGTGTCTGTGTCCAAATTTTCCTTTTTTATAAGGATACCAGTTATATTGGATTACAGCCCACCCTAATGACCTCATCTTAACTTGATCATCTGCAAAGTCTATTTCTAAATAAAGTCACATCCACAGGTACTGGGATACAATTGAACCCACAACAGAGTCTTAGGGTTTCTGAGGAGTGCCTCAAAAACCCCTACAGAGGAACTGTTCATTCTGAGCTGGGGAGTTCTGGACTTCTCTTGCCCACTTTAACTAGAAAAGTTCCATTTTTTTATCAATTATTATTCTGAGAGTTCATATGAAGGAACTGTCCAATACTTTAAAATATTTAAAACCTACCAAAGTAAAACTATATGTATTTATGTCTCCAAAATACTGCTAATTAAGAAAAGCAGTTTGCAAGCATGTAAACATATTCCCAGTTCTATAAAACTACAAGTGTCATCTATATTTACATCTACAGTGCTTATATTTAGATTAATATCATTTTTTATATAATATACCTCCAAAATATTCCCAGTGCTGAGAGGGCTACAATTTTACAAGTGTCCTTTATATTTGTCTTCATACTTTTCTGTATTGTCTAATTTTTTTACAATGACATGATTTTGTAATAATAAAAGACTATAACTATTTTTTAAAGAGAGAAAGAGGTCATTTATACATTCAGTAAATACATGCTGGTGAATTGATTGATACAGTTTCATCCATCTGGCTTGGCTTAAAAGAATTTCAAACTGAGATAATTTGGATGACTATTTAGTTCTCTCCAAAATATCAGTCCTTGCCATTCATACCCCATTGATAAAATTGAGTCTGCAAACACAGCTGTCTATCAATGGATGAATAGATTAAAAAATTATGGCATTTATATATAATGGAATATTATTCGGCCTTTAAAAGGAAGGAAATTCTGACACATCCTACAACATGGATGAGCCTTGAAGACATTATGCTAAGTGAAATAAGTCAATCATAAAAGGATAAATACTATATGATTCCACTCATATGAGGTACTTAAAATAGTCAAATTTGTAGAGACTGGAAGCAGAATGGTGGTTGCCAGGTGCTGAGGAGAGGGGGAATGGGGAGTTATTGCTTAATGGATACAGAATTTGAAAAAAGTTCTGGAGATGGATAGTGGTGATGGTTGCACAACCGTGTGAATGTACTTAATATCACTGAACAGTACACTTAAAAATGGTTAAAATGGTGGGGCTGGCCCAGTGGCATAGTGGTTAAGTTTCCATGCTCTCCTTCGGTAGCCTGGGGTTCACAGGTTTTGATCCTGGGCATGGACCTGTGCACTGTTTATCAAGCCATGCTGTGGAAGACGTCCCACATAAAGTAGAGGAAGATGGGCATGGATGTTAGCCCAAGGCCAGTCTTCCTCAGCAAAAAGAGGGGGATTGGCAGTGGATGTTAGCTCAGGGCTAATCTTCCTCACAAAAAGAGTTAAAATGGTAAATTGTATGTTATGTATATTTTACCATGATTTCAAAAATAAACAATAAAAAAATCTGAATATAAAAAAATTAAACCTCCAAACACTTCTGGCTAACGTGTACCTATCTGACATTTATTTTGAATTTCATAAGCTCACTCATTTGTTATTTTTCATTAATGAATCATTATAATCATAATCATCATTTTCATCATTACTATCATTATCAGACTATCTAGGAAACCAGTTGTAGGCTTTCTTCTAAAGATGGTTTTTCATTTCATTATACAAGCAGTACAAATATTTTTAGGTGAAAAACACTAAGAGCATTGAGAAAGTCCTTATTGGAATACTTAGATGGACATATGTAAACTCAATATTCCCTCCCTTGCCCCAGGGCAACCTCTCCCCAGACCACCACCCTCCACCTCTCAGCCACAAAAACATTGAAGGAGATAATCAGAAAAACCACCCAAGAAAAGAAAAAGGGAGAATCAGTTACATGTTTAACAAGCCAGGGAATAAGAAAACCCAAATCTGTTCTAGTTCTCTAGTTTCACCTTAAAGGCAAAGAACTGTAGATGCTTGTGAGGAGCTCTTCAAAGCCTAAATTCACAGCCTCTCCACGCGGGAGGTGACCAGCATCTGAAGAAAAACAACCGCGACCAGAAAAGCTCTTCTTTGTTTTCATTCTTTGCAGTCCTTCAGGAAACTCTTGATAATGTGAAATGTTATTACTGCAAATGTTGGCCCAGGCAAGTTTACTCTAGAGTCTGACTATCACTGACTGTTCAAAAAATAAAATCATTTTTAAAGCCTGTGAGGAGAGCCAAGTGCAAACCACAAATCAGAAAACCACCAAGGCGGGCTGGCCTCACTGCCAGAGTTTAATGTGATCTAATGGGAGGACAACAAGATGTGAGAATTTGATTTTACGATGCTCCATGTAACATTTGGCAATACAAAGGGGTTGGGCCCAACTTTCCGATCCTTAAGCAAACATTTGAAGTAATGTTTTACTTTCTCATCAGTTTTAATTCTGTCCACCAGGGCATAGAGATTCAGCCTGCCCTACTCATTGTAAAAGTGCCATCTGCTTTGAGTGGGCTATAGATTTACTTAATATCAATTCATATAAGATGAAGATGGGCAGGTGGGGAAGGGGCCAGGAAAATAGGATGAAGTTATTTAGTGGCAGTGTATCAACTGGATTGCAGCTCTCTGCTGCATTTGTGATTTATTCCATGGGTGGGAGGACAGGGGATAGGACTGACTGAAGCAACATTCTTTCACAAGCAAAAACTAACCCCAGTGAGAGAGATTCAGATCTGGGCTGGATCAGGTTGCCCAGTCTCACACCAAATGGGACTGGAATTCAAGTGTAGTTCTATTTCCCCTTGATCACTAAAAAAAAAGAAATAAAATGGTAGCAACATTGAAACTCTTTGTACACGGCAATTAACAACTGATGGCCCCATGGAATAAAGAGGGTCAGTCAGGAAATCCCATATAAGAGCACATGAACAATGGGAAATAAATGAAAGTCACATTTTGTGCTGCTTTTATTGCTATTGCCAGGACAATAGAATGAGAATTATATCTCTGTTCCTCTTCTTATGGAAGCATGCATTCATAATAATGCCAAACTCTTACTTACATTGTCATTTTTATAGCAATTACTAAGTTGACTCAATGAAGAAATGTGAAACCCACAGGGTCAATTTTCTTAAAGCAGTAATTGGCTGAGTGAAGTGCAACCTATCACAGGGTGCAGGATGAAATTTACAACTATTTCTATTGACTTTTTATCTAAACAGGAAGAAAGCCTCACCAATAGTTAAAATAAGAATGACACCAGGTCTCCTCCCTTGGTGCAGATACAGACAGTCACATACCACCCGTGGACTGTGAGCCTTCCTGAAGGAAGGCTGAGAGCCCACCAGTGCCGAGGGTGTGACTGGTGCCACATCAGTTCAGGCAGGCTGGGCTGCAGTAATAAATAGACCAAACATTAATGGCTCAGCACAGTAGAAGTTTACTTCTTGCTCAAGTAACACTTTTGGTGATTTAATCAGCAGGACTTCTCAAGTCATTCACGCACTCAGGTTAGTGCAGCTGTGCCAACTTCTGCTCCTGGTCAGGATGGCCATCTGCATCTCTTCTAGCCAGAATAAGGAAGAAAGAAGAAGGAAGGGAATGGAGAATCAGTCCTAGGAGGTTTTTTATGGGCCCAGCCTAAAAGAAGCATGCATCATTTCAGCTCACCTTCCGTTAGCTAGAACTTAGTCTCCTAACCACACCTAACCACAAGGGAAGCCAGGAAATGTAGCCTGGTTATGGGCCCAAGAAGAGGAAAATGGATTGTGATGAACCGCCAGCAGCCTCTACCACAGGGGCCCTCATCCATCTGGTGTTTTGCAATACATCACAGTCTACATGTTCCTATTACATAGACTTAACTGTTTTAATGAATTTAATTTCATAAAATGAACAGGTGGCTTAAAAATATTCCTACCAAGAAGTCACAAATTGAAGATAATATTAATAATCCAAGCACAAGCCAATAATAAAATCTCAGAGCTAAAGCTTCTTATATTTTTACCTCTTTGTCAGCAATAGTGTGAGATTTAAAAAAAAAAAAACTATTAAATGACTTCTGGAAAGAAATCAAATTAAAAATTTTCAAAAAATTTAAGTTTTACAAATGCAAAAAATGCATTTTATATCCACTTTCATAATAAGTGAACCTCACTCATATATGAAATATTGCTAATAAAAATGTGAACATATCACAATTAGCAAAATATTTAAGTAATCACAAAGTAAACTGGAGACAAGTTTCTATAATTTTATGTGCAGTCTAAAGTCACGCTATACCCAATCTATTATTAGAAAAATTTTACTGACCTTGTTGATATGTGTAGAAGTTTCTTTTCAGATTTCTTATTTAATAACAAAATTTAAAAAGCCACATACCATTGAGTTCTCACTTTTTCTTCCCCCTATATTAAAATGGCAAAATAATATATGTAAAATAATCTGGCAACAAATAAAAGTGTATTCCTATCTCAACATAGAAAAATTGCTAGTTTTAAGAAATAAAAATTAAGATATGTTATGCAATGGTGGGGTTTGATTTATAGACGAATGAAAGTACAGGTGTTTCCAATATATCTCAGCTTATGGTACTTGCTAGATCCTTTTTCAATAGTTAAATACAAAATAACATGTGTGTGTAGGCATGCACATGCATACCTGAGCAGGCACCACAATATATATATGTGCTTGAGAATGTGTATTCTCAGCAGTCTTTCAACCAATATTTATTGAGCACCTATCTTATCTTTATGGAGTTTTCATTACAGTATCAATAGCAAATTTAGCAAAAACAATATTTTAAGAGAAAATTGTGTAAACATATCCACAGATGGAGCAGCTACTTTGACTGGAATGTTTTAAAAGGTTTCTGGGAAAAGTTTACTGAGGTAGCACAAGTGAAATGTATTTGTTCCACAATTCATAGGCAAGCTACTGCAAATAAATGCTACAAAATATCATTGACATGGTTAATTTTATAAAAGCTAGACTTTTAAAATATAGAAGAGTCAACCATCTCACACCCGTTAGGATGGCTACTATCAAAAAGCAGACAATAACAAATATTGACAAGGATATGGAAAAATTGTAACCCTTGTGCACTATTGTTGGGAATGTAAAATAATGCAGTTGCTACAAAAAACAGTATGGCAGTTCCCTAAAAAATTAAAAATAGAATTACCATATGATCCAGAAATTCTACTTCTGGATATATATCCAAAAGAATTAAAAGCAGTGTCTTGAAGAGCCATTTGGACACTGGTGTTCCTTGTAGTATTGTTCACAAAAGCAGAAAGACAGAAGCAACCCAAGTGTCCATTGAGAGATGAATGGTTAAACAAAAATGTGGTGTATACATATGTGGGGATTAGAATTGGCTATCTCAAAATATGTCTCTTTACCTTGATTATTTTCTCTGAATCAGGCTTTGACTTTCCCCCCTACTAACTGTCTAAAGGGATGTGGGATGGAAGGCCTGTCCCTGGGACGGGCCATCACCATAGATTACTCTGGGTATTGATAGGCTGGGAGGGTCCTTGCTAAGACCAAACATCTACATTTATAAGGGGATATCTCCATTTGTAAAGGTGTCTCCCTCTCTGCACTGGGAAGAAGGGGGGATGACCTCATCTCTAGAAACTTATCAGTGCAGAAGACTAGGCCTTAAATCTACATAATAACCTTACTGTGCTTTTCTGGTAATCTCCCATAACTGACCCATCCCCAGCACCCTCCACTGTCTTTCTTTTTAAGAGGAGAACCTCTGCCATTTTGTCGAGAAGCTCAGTATCCTTGGTTTCTCCCATGTACACATGTTATAAAGACTTTTTTTGTTTTTCTCCTGCCACTTGGTCTCATGTCAATTTAATTTGTAGCCCAGCCAGAAAGGACCCAGAGTGGGTAGAGGATCGTCTTCCTCCCCTTCAGCTTGGTGATGAGGATGGGATAAAAATTTCACTGGCTGGACACTCTTTGCTCCTGGACTACTGCAGCTGAGAGATCTGGACACCTGACAAAGCTGGCAGGAGGTGAGAGTTCTTACCATGTGAGTCTCCCAGAGTGCAGGGAGGGTCCAGTGAAAGCAAGAGTGGTGAGTTTTTTTTTATCTTCTAAAATTAGATTAGCAGGAGAAAATATTGGTGGAGCTAGCTTCTTGGACTCAGTGACTCTCAGATATGGTTGAGTACTCATTGGTTAATTGATCCTTTTCCTCCCAGAAATAGTCACTATTTCTCCTTGTCTCTGTCTTTTTTGTTATTTGTCATAAGACACAGGCATCTCTATAAGCCTGTTTTCTGGGAATATGCACACGAACTGAAAATCTTTGCTAAGGGCATCTTGGAAGCCAAAAGGCTGCAAATTTGGTGGGCATGGGTCAAGCAGTTAAGAGTCACTACAGTGCTCACCACCTCAAGAAGTCTCCTGTGAAAGGATGAGTTGGGTCACGGAACAGGGCGGATGACACAGGTCCCCTGCCAACTTCAAGAAGATGTCCATGCAACAATGAGGCACTCTGTAAAGCACACACAATCCCCAACCCTATGGCATCTCCCCCCACAGGTATTATTCTGACTCCAAGAGACCCAAGATTTAGCTAAAGCTGTTGATGTGCATATCAGCTTCTGTCTTGTTCTATGTCTTGAGAGCTTGGCTTTGTGTCCTTTCTGGTCTCCACCATACAGAGGATGTGTGTACCAGCACACATCTTGGTGGCCAGTCAAGTAGACTGGGGTTCTGGGACACCCTCTTTGTCCAGCTATGTCTGCTCTCAGGAGTTTGTCATAAGGGGCTCCAGTTGCTTTCATAAGGGGACCTTGTCATCTCACCCTTTGTTCCTTCTTAGGCTATTTTGGGAGTGAATTCTCTGGATCTCTTTTGGGGATGCCCCTTGCATCCACAATTAAGCTTGGGTATGAGTCGCTGTTAAGATTAAGATCCTGCTCATCAATGTGGCCAGACAGTGGATCGTTTAAATTGGGAAAACTAAATTGAGGGGAAAAAGCTGTCATCATAATTGTTTTTATTGGTACCTATGAAAAGTCCAGATTTAAAAAAAAGGAAAAAATTATGACTAGCCTTAAGACCCTGACTCAAGTTACAATTAAATTGAAAAAGAAAATGCAAAAGTTTAAGTGTTGATAAGATTATAAAGGTTGGAATGTTTAAGCTAATTTTATATAAAGAGCTTATATCAACTTTGCCTGAGTATGTTTTAAAGTGTCTGACTGGGAATGCTTCTCCTCTCCAAAATTATAAGACCAAGACCTATTGATAAAGTCCTAATGAAAAGTGTGATTAGAGGTATAAGATTTGATGAAATTTTGTAGAAAAACTGATATTTTTATGGGTTTTATGTGAAGTGATTGTCTCTCTTTTTGCCTGATTGTGTTATAGATTGTATTGTGGGAATAGATACCGTGTCTCACTAGGGAACATTTTCCCTGCCTGATTGTAAAACAGTATACAAATCTGCCCTTAAGACAGTGGTAATTAAACTTACAAAAGGAGGAGTCAATAGGTTTGCCCAAGACCACACTGTATGAGATTAAAACTATAGGCTAATATCAGGTGCTAATAAAAAGATAATAAAATCTCCCCTCACCAGGTAAATTGGTATAGGCTTAAATTGTACACTTAAAAAGGTGCAAACTTTTAAAGGTGTGATACATCATCCTGAAAATTTTAGAACATACAAATCTTTAATTCACCCTTTAAGTTAAAATTCTCCCTTATATAAAAAAAAAATTAAAAAATAGTACCTGGAAGGGTGGGTCAACTTCTTTGTCATTTAAACTGTAATCCAGTTCCTTGGGGACCTGGAAGCAACTGCCTTTCTCTTACAAATCTCTGCAGAGCCAGAGGTGTGGCTTTAGCGAGTAGTTCATAGTTGATTGAGACAAAAGATTGCAACATTAGATGAGGCAAACATGCCCCAGGAACTCCATCTTGGAAAAAACTTGAGTGGTTTCTCTGTGCCTTTATGAGGTAGATTTCCTGCTCCCATCTTCTCTAGGACCTGAGAGCCATTCTTTGAAATGAAAATGTTTCTCAGAAACTGGTGGGTTTTGTATTACATCTGATTCATAACAAAAATTTAAGGTCTGTCTGTGTCTACCTGTGTGTTTATATGTATGTTATGTATGTGTGATATTTTCACTCTGGATGGTAGAGCCAAAAGTAACAGTTCTGTTTAATTGACTTAAAGTAAGCATTTACATGTCTTTCAAGTTAATGTAATATGAAATATTGTAATATGAAATATGTAATATGAAATAACCTTTGGTGAGTGAAAGCTGATTTAAGTTTGTTAAGTTTGATTAAAATAGACATGTCCTGAGAGTTATCAGCATTGGCTATAACAAAGACATGCAGCCTTTATTCTTAGTTTATTGGTCAAATAACATGGTGTTAACTCTATTATAAAACTGGTTAACAAAAATAATAACTTCAAATGATATCTAGTTTTGTCTAATTTCTCATGAAGTTTTCTTGGGTAATCTAAATATAATTGTTGGAAACAAATGATTTGGATAGATGAAAATGGGTAACAGTTTTTTTGGTACAATAATTATGTTTTATGGTCTGTATACTTGAAAAAAACAGCTTCCAAATTCCTTTTGGTAACTTAAAACTTTAGAGTTTTGCTAAATTAAGTTAATGATAAAAGTTTGTTGAGTATCTCAGTCATTTTCAAATAAGATAAAATACTGAAACTATTACTAAACATATCTAACTTTATCTACTTTGGGCTTATTACAGAAAAACTAAAAGGAGTTTGGAGGTCTATTGGTAAACATATCTTGTGTTTTATTAAGATTGTACTATAAAGTAACATGTTTCTAGAAATTATAAAGTGTTTATAAATTTGTCAAGCCACAGACTGCTAATGTAAAAGACAGTTTATAATGGCTTTCTTAGTTTTTATTTGAAAATTAAGGTTTCTAAGGGTTAAAAACTCTAATATGTGATTAAAGCTACTAAAAATTAAGGAAAATATGTTCATATTCAAGGAAAGTAAGATATATGTTTTTAGTTAAGAAGGTATGAGGGATGGAAATATTTTGCTTGTTTTCTTAAGTAAGATAAATTTGTCCTAAAGTACTAGAAGGGAAGAAAGGAAGTCATGGGACAAATTCTAAACATAAAATAGGTTATAGAAGGTTTATGAAAGAGGAATTCTGAAAAAAGAGTTTTGTACATGGTCAAGTTGGCTAAGATTAAAATGAATCCAATTAAGTAAATGACTTTTTTTTTTTTTTTTTGGTGGGGAAGACCAGCCCTGAGCTAACATCTGTTGCCAATCCTCCCCTTTTTGCTGAGGGAGACTGGCCCTGGGCTAACATCCGTGCCCATCTTCCTCTACTTTTTTATATGGGACGCCGCCACAGCATGGCTGACAGGCAGTGCGTCGGCGGGCGCCAGGGATCCGAACTCGCGAACCCCGGGCTGCCAAGCGCAGACTAAACCGCTGCGCCACCGGGCGGCCCCAGTAAATGACTTTTAATGTCAAAAGTAAACTGGTACCAAATTAGAATTTGATTCTCTCTTAAAGGATAATTTTCTTGAACATCTGCTTTTGGTAAAGAAATTATAAGATTTTCTTTACTTTTGAGTGAGTCTTACTTTGGTTAAATGGATAGCTAAGCATTGTTTCATGGGGACCTATGATATTGTGTTGGTGAATATTACTGATATAAGTGTTTTAAAAAAATTATGCAACATTCCTAGCATCCTGATCTGTCCTGGTTATGAGTCATTATTTTAGTTATTATCTTGAAGTGTTGTATGTCACAAAAATTAACCAAATTTCTTTGTCAATTGCCATTTTTAAGTCTTTTGTTCTTTACAGACAGTTATTGTTTTACTCTGATGCTTTTGCAAATGTTTTCATCTTCAGAGAGATTCACAGAAAGAACTCTAATATTTACCCTGGAATACAGTTTTCTGAAAAATTATCAGATCATAAAACTGAACTGGGTAAGAAATTACAGAACCGTAACAGAGAAACTAATCATTTTATGAAACTGCTAACAAGATTAAGATCAAGGATTGATTACACTGGACTGAATGAGCTGATGATGATAATTATAATTTTTATTTAAAATATTGCTGATTTTTTAATATTTTGTGTTTTTTCAGATTTAAGGAAAACTTTTTCTCTTTTCTCTTAAGCTAACTATGACTTATAGCAATTTGGTGAATTATACTTTCATAAACAGAATTGAAACATTTATCTTTTTCTCTCTACCTGATCCCCCTAGGATTTGGAAACTGTTAGTAGATGAATATTCTTATTTCATGGCAATATAGTTATTTGCATAAATTCAATAAGAACCTCTTCTCCCTATAACAGGACACAATTGGAAACATTGGTTATATTACCAAAGCTTTGACTGGAATATTACAAAGATTGGACTTTATGGAATAAAGCCACTTGGAAATATTGGCCTGGTACTTTATGCACAGTGTTCCAAGCAACACTTACTGGATAAGTAAGGAATGTCACTTATCTGGCAGGTGCAAGGAACCTCAATATTTTGGGGGACCTCCAGAAGAGAGGAATTCACCCAAATCTGTAGTTATTGCAGGCAAAGTCTGATGACAAAATCCCTGGCTTGGCTTTCCTGGCCTCAAGAGACCTTCAGAGTTCAATCTGAAATTCCTTATAAAAAGTTCCAGCAAAGCAGATTTAAAAGAGCCTATATGATCAATTGCTATTCTTGCTGTACTTATGTAAATAATTGGGCCAAACTTAAAGAAAATAGACTTATTTTACAAACTGGTTAGTCTTAATTTGGCTATCTTTGGTAAAGATGAGGGTGATTTTAGAGAGAAAAATTATTTCAGTGGAAACTATAATACACATTTGTGGATATTAGATCCTAGTTCTGTTAATTGTCTTTGAGTTTTTCTTGTTTTCTACCTATAAACTGGACTGGATCCTGAATTCTTCTAGCCTCCTGAAATATCTGGCTACAAATCTCTGCACTAACATTTTCAATTTTCCCATCATTTTTATTTGGAATCATTGAGAACTGAACCTGCACTTTTTCCTGAAACCCTGCAAACTGATGCTTCATAATTTGATATAAACTTAAAAGAAATCACCATGATAGCATGCCTGTCAATGACATCATCAGAGACATTTCAAGATGCAAAAGATACTTCAATGCTGACATCTAGAAATCCTCTAAACTAGCTGTCCTCTGAGCTCAAAAACTGGTTTATAGTTTGCTCCATTAACCTTGTTTTTCTTTTGTTTCCATGGAAATACTTCTATTGATACCTGATTGCTTGCTTGAGCAATATTGATATATATTGCTCACAATATAGACCTAACTGTGGGAGCCCACCTACATCACCACCTTCTAAAATGAACTTAACTGGACTGATCTATCATCAAGACTAAGAAATATGTTCAATGAGGTGGAACAATCTACCAAATCGGCTTCTGGACTATGAAACTTTTTGAGTTTCAGATGGACTGTGAAACTTCTTAGTTTCAAAGGCGAGACTGTGGGGGATCAGAATTGGCCACCTCAAAATATGTTTCTTTACCTTGATTGTTTTCTCTGAATTAGGCTTTGACCTCCCCCCCTATTAACTGTCTAAAGGGATGTGGGATGGAAGGCCTGTCCCTGGGATGGGCCATCACCATAGATTACTCTGGGTATTGATAGGCTGGGAGGGTCCTTGCTAAGACCAAACATCTACATTTATAAGGGGATATCTCCATTTGTAAAAGTGTCTCCCTCTCTGTATTGGGAAGAAAGGGGGATGACCTCATCTCTAGAAACTTATCAGTGCAGAAGACAAGGTCTTAAATCTGCATAATAAACTTACTGTGCTGTTCTGGCAATCTCCCATAACTGACCCACCCCCAACATCCTCCATTGTCTTTCTATTTAAGAGGAGAACCTCCACCATTTTGTCAAGAAACTCAGTTTCCCTGGTTTCTCCCATGTACACATGTTATAAAGCTTTGTTTGATTTTCTCCTGCTATTCTGTCTCATGTCAATTTAATTTGTAGCCCAGCCAGAAAGAATACAGAGTGGGTAGAGGATAGTCTTCCTCCCCTTCACATACAATAGAATACTATTCAGCCTTAAAAAGGAAGGAAATTCTGACACGTGCTACAACATGGATGAATCTTGAGGGCATTATTCTAAGTGAAATAAGCCAGTCACAAAAAGATAATACTGAATGATTCCACTTACATGAGTACCTAAAGAAGCCAATTTATACAGACAGAAAGTAGAATGGTATTGCCAGGGGCTGGGGGAAGTGAGAATGGGGATTTGTTGTTTAATTGCTATAGAGTTTCAGTTTTGCAAGATAAAAAGAGTTATGGAGATTGGTTACACAACAATGTGAATGTACTTCACATTACTGAATTATACACTTAAAAATGGTTAATATGGTAAGTTCTGTGTTAATATATTCTTCGACAATTAAAGTTTTTTTAAACATAGAGGAGCCTCCACAACATTTTGTAGTCAGATATGGAGCAAGCATGAAAATATTTTGTACCACTCAAAAGTTTGCTGGTTTTTTAAAGAACAAAGAACACACACACACAATCTACTTTCAAGGTAAGGATGATATTTTTATAATGACTGAAGAATAATTGTTCTTTGAAAGAAACTCAAGCTATGGTGAGAACATCTGAAAAATATTTAAAAGTATTTCTATCACTATGTATGTTGTTGCAGATAATTATTCAAATGTAGCCCTATAAAAATTCTCATAACTGAACAATTACCCTTAAAATAGAATACTCAAGCTATTTAATAATCTATCAAAGTTTTAATGGTTTAGAATCCAACTGGCAAAATAATAATAATTCAGCAACTTCCAATTAGTTTGTATGAACAATTGGTTGACTTCAGGGAAGATGAAAATTTTTTATCCAGATTTCAATAAAAGTCTTTGCATAATTGAAAAATAGGATAGAAAAATGAGTATCATGATTTAGTAAGCCTTGCCAATGATGAGTTCTTTCCATTTGGATCTACAAATATTTGGGAAGCATCTTTTCATGATAAGATAATAAAAAATTCAAAAATTGAGCCAGATTTTGGATTTACTACATTACAAAGTTTTAAACCATGATTTAGAAAAAAATAATGAAGACTATTAAATCATACAACTCTCACTAATGAGACTAAAAGGGGTTTTAATACCATAAATAAAACAGAATAAAAATAATTTTTAAAATATTATTTTTCTCATCTTATTTAAGCTATGTTAATTTTTATTCTACCTATGCTTTATAAAATGCATAATATATCAGTAGGTAGTATATGTATATAACTCATGAATAAATTAATTCTGTTCATACATAAAATTTTTTTTTGTAATACGGATATAAAATTTAAAGAATACTCTTCTAAAAATTCTTGGAAATCAGTTAGTATAAATCTATTAACATTTGTTTAAACAGTAAATGGTCTATAACTGCAATATGGAGGACCAAAATTAGATATGAGAAAGACTTCTTTAGAGTGAAGGCAAAAAGACACACGATAAATTCTCATCCATCAGAACTGTTTAGGTATAGTTGTTCCTTAGAGTAGAAATTCATTTATTCAGAGAAATACTATGTAGCTCTTTTGTTCTTTGTATTAAATGCTATCCATAAAAGAATTCAAAGTATATATCTGTAGTTAAGAATAACACTTCAGTAGTGAAATAATACTGTACATGTACATTTTTCCTTTATAATATTTAATATACTACTGTTTTCATAAATAAGATTTCTCAGATCTGTTTTGGGATGTGATGGGACATATTTAAGTAAATAAACAATGATGTAAATAAACACTACATTACTCTATTTTTATCTGACATCTTCCTTCACGTAAATCCACTGCAGAGGGGAAAAAAACTGTATCACAATAAAGTTACATCATTCCCATTATTTAGAATGCCTTTCCTTAGTTCTTTCATCTTATGTGAGTTTTATCTGTACTTTGGGGCCCATTTCCAACAAATTTTATTCAAAAACTTTTTGAAGATTACTGTGGTAGCTTGATTGGAAAAATGGTCTTGTTTCCTGTGCCTATATGCTCTTTGCAATGTGACATTACAGTTCCCTTCATCAGAGAGAGGAGTCTATTTTCCCCCCTCTTGAATGTGGACTAGCTTTGGGACTTTCTATGGCCAATAAAATGTGGCAGAGGTGATAGTGTGTCAGTTCCAAGCCTAGGCCTTAGTAAGCCTTGCCTACTTCCATCGTGTCACTGGGAACCCAGACTACCCCATAGAACAAATCCAGGCTAGATGAGAGACCACATGGAAGAGAGATGAGGTGCCGCAGATGATGGCAAACCAATGCTCTGAAGCAGAGCTGCCTGACCTACATGTGGCTGACAGCATACGCATGTGGAGACTGAGCTAAGAACAGAAGAGCCACCCAACTGAGCCCAGACTAAATTGCCAGGTCATAGAATTGTGAGCTAAATGAATGGTTATTATTTTAAGCAACTAAGTTTTGGGTTCCTTTGTTAAGCAGTATTATTATGGTAATAGGTAAAAATACAACTTCCAGGTATAATAAAAAGATGGGACAATGTGGTCATTTCAAAGACTCATCTTCTTGGACAATACTCAATCTGGGGCCAACTGATGTACTTTAAAGAGATCTTAATTTCTCTGAAATTATATGTGAGATCTGGCACGTTTTGCTAAAAAACTCAACTGTTTTTTCTCTGGGGAAGTAGAGTTCATGGCTTTTCATCAGATTCTCAAAGGAGTTGGTCCTTTCCCAAAAGGCTAATATACTGCAGTCATGGAGGATACTGATGCATTTATGAAAAACTGTAATATATTGTAGTCATGGAAAATATTGATGCATTTATAAAAAATTATAATATATTGATGCAATTATAAAAAATTATAATATATATACTAAAAATTAGATCCAATCATAGAGGCATGTGCCAGGCAGTATACAGCAATACAGGGAAGAAAACTTATAGCTCTCCTGAGCACTTCTGAGGCTTTCTTAAAGAAATTATTCTTCCCAAGTGTGAGAAAGAGCCACACACACAAAAAGAGTCTTTCAGGCAGCGGAATGGCAGGTACAACAACACAGAAATTTTAAAGTGCTTAAGTCATTTAAGAAAAAGCAAACTGCCTGGTGTAGCTATAGAGTAAGATACATAGTTAAGACACGGAAGATACAACTGAAGAAGACTGAGGTCACAATATCAAAGGCATGTATTCCAAGTTAGGGGATTTGAATTTTAAATCCGTAAGGATCCACCACTAAAGGTTTTTGAGCAAGGAAAAAACATAATAAGAACTGCATTTTAGAAGTCGTCTCCAGTAGCAGAGAAGAGAATGGCTTGCTTGGAGAAAAGACCAGTGTAAGCTACCATTGTACAGGAAATGATGGAGGTCTGAATTCAAGCAACAGCTGTGGGATGTAGAGGAGACAGGTTAGAAGATAAAAACATCAGGACCTATGGAATGAGTAGGTACAGAGATGGAAACACAATCCAGGATGATATTTCTTGATTGCACAAATGGAAATGGTGATGGAAGTCAACGAGGAGAGATCACCAAAGGAGTGTATTAGAGAGAAAAGATTTTAAAAATCCCATTTTGGACATGTCCAGTTACAAATGTGTGCAGCAGGCCTAGAGCTCACAAAAATGGTGAAGGCTGAAGATTTGGGATTTAGACTATACCTTCTGAGGAATTTGAGGATTCTACTTGAGGAAAGTGCAGCGTATAAGAGAAAATGGAGGGGCCGCCTCATGGCGCAGAGGTTTAGTCCGTGCTTGGCAGCCCGGGGTTCGCGATTTCGGATCCCGGGCGCCCGCCGACACACTGCCTGTCAGCCATGCGGTGGCGGCATCCCATATAAAGTGGAGGAAGATGGGCACGGATGTTAGCCCAGGGCCAGTCTTCCTCAGCAAGAAGGGGAGGATTGGCAATAGATGTTAGCTCAGGGCTGGTCTTCCCCACCAAAAAAAAAACAACAACAACAAAAAAAGAGAAAATGGAGGGTTATACACATGCAGGTCATCTTAGGAATGCACACCTTGGGGAAAGGGTGCTTGAAGAATCACCAGCTTTTCCTCAGTACCTGGAGCAAGACTGGTCTCCTGGCCAGCCACGTCCTGTGAGCTGAAGCTGGGGTTGAGTTCAGTGCTCTGTCACTGGGACAGCAAACTCCATTCCATGTTATCTACATCCTGTACACACTTCCTGCAGACCAGCCCCACAAAGATTGCTGATTGAACCAACACCTCCTCAGAGCAGGAAGGATAACAGTGGAGACTAAGAGATACACTCAAAAGCTACCCAAGCAGGATCAGCCAGCACCAATGGCTATCAAGACACATCTAATTTGTAAGTTATAAACATAAAGCCCATGGGAATAGGTGAGGTCAACCAGAAGAGCAGGAGAAAAGCAGAGGTCACAAATGGCAGCTTGATTTGGCTTAGCCAACGAATTAGTTTTGTTTGCCCTACACAATATTTTTTAAAACAATGTTATCTGACAACATTTAAAAACAGGGAGATTTCATCCAAAAAATAAATCAATTTCCAGCGTCTCTTAAAACTTAGAAGATATTGTAACACTGGGCTCACATTTCCACTCAGCAGTAATCAGATGAAAGTGAGAAGCAATGGCTACCTTTACAATGACCACATGTCCTTCAATTAGCCACCAGTGGTTTCACTAATTTCATTTACCTGCGTGCTCCCTGTAGGCATCTGAATTTTTGACCCTCTGAGTAGAATCAGAGAAGTCTAAAAAAGGAAAATGGAAGAATTTGTCTCCTGCTACAGCTACTTGTAAGCCAGTACCTCTTCCTCACTAAAAGTAAGCTCTTTGAGATCAGAACTTATGCTTTATTCATCACAGTACTCTGTCCTGGGCTCTGCACATAATAGGTATCCCCTAAGCATTTTCTGAAGTGTTTTGTTTGTTTGCTTTTTGGCTTAGGATAAGTCAGTGTTTGTATCTAATTGCACTTTTTAAAAATCTGAATTTGATGTCAATTTACCCATTGGCGCATTCATAGTTCATTCCCCCTATTCACTGTCATCACCTTAAACATCTGCTCTGATCAGAGTAATAAAACACTAAGAGCTATTAAATGTCTAATTCAGTTAAAATCAGAGGGTCTTATGGAAGTTTTATTAACTCCTGCTGTGAGTAGCAAGAATTTGCACATCCAGAGTTAAGTAATAAAGGGAATTCTATGTCATGCAAAGGATACAATAAAACCTCAAAAAATTTGAAAAGAAATATCCTTTTCAGTTGATTAGAATTTTCTTTACCATTCTTCACTTAGAAAGATAGTAGAGAAGGACTGAGATCATATATTTTGATAATTGGAGCAGTAAGGGAGGGAGAAAGAGAAATTTCCATTTTCAAAGACAAGAAAAAAAGACAACCTCTCAGTTAGAATCCGTTGCAATAGGTTCTTGCTGCAATTTGGAAATATAAAAGAATTGTATTATCAAGGTCATAGAAATGCCAAAGCCACTTATCTGCATACCCTCCACCACTGTATTTTAATTTTCTCACCTTTTTTCTGCTAACTGAAGAAAGCAAGAAATGAGCTCATATTAGAAATAAGATACAGTAAGTCTGATATGAAAGATAGGAGATCAATAATGAAACTTACAATCTAATGTTTCCTCCCACTTTCAATAGTTCTCCCAAATCAAGGTAATAAAAATAAATTTTATTTAATCACATTAGCTCATTAATTGCATAAAGGCCCAGCTGTTCTCCCTTCACGTTTCCCAATGGGGCTGAGAAAGTTAATAAACTGATAAAATGAAGCCTCTGTCAGAATTTTAAAAAGCAAACAACCCTTTTTTAATGATTAAGAATAATGTACACTCGAGATTCAGGTCAATTTCCTAAAAATTTCATCAAAAAAAAAAGAATCAAGAAAAAGTTAGCTGCACCAAACAAATGGGACTTTTTTTTTTGGTCAATCTCTTTTTAAAAGTAAGAGAGAGAGAGAGAGATTTTAACAAGCTTCCCTGTTCACCTTGATTAAATCAGAATTTTAGAGAAAGTAACCTAGCAGAACTTCAGAAATGTGAAGTTCAAGTTCAACTAATGAAGGGACAAAGACTTTAACTTTAGCTGAATGGTCCTCCCATTTCTGTGTCAGCTTCACACTCTATTAGATCCTCTGGAACAAAAGGCTCAGACCCTCCCACTGGGAATCTTTAGCTGGAGCCCTGGGCACTATTGTTGATTTTATCCTAACGGGCTTGGGAACACATTTTATAAACATGAAAATAGAGAGCAAATAAGTGTAAGAAACATTCACTGAAAGAAGGTCAATGGAAATAGCTCACATGCTGTCAAAGCCCCATTGCATTTCTTTTAAAATGATGTAGGTAGATGCATTTCTGGTTGGTGTGTTTAGTCTGATAGAGGTTTGAAAATGATATTCATTTGTCTCTTTCCTTACATGTGAAAATAATCACAATTTCTCAGGGAAGAATCTCCTGCTGGGTTACCAACTGCTGGGCTCATCCTCTCATACACCCAAATACCTTATTTTCATCCTGAGACTCAAGGATGCTTTCTTTGGACAAATCAACATTGGCTCCATGTATGGAAATTCTCCCTCCTAGGGTTACCCAATGTGAGCGAAACACTGGAATTCCATGACACCTGCAAACCATTTCTCCCCTTCTGACTGAATTTGGCACAGCAGAGCATGGAATCAGAACTAGAAAGCCAGGGACCTACATGCCAAAGGAATACTATTTCAGGATGTCTTCAATGTTGTTGTTTTCCTTTTAAATAAAAATGAAATAATGAATCACATAGTAACACCATAATAAATTTTGCACATGCTAAAATATAAAAGAGAGGACAATATTTCTTGACCTAATATATGTGAAACACATTTTGAACTGGAACAAACAACTTGAAAAGGTACTATATTCACAAACAGCATCTGAATGGAACAGTTGCTTACGCAACTGTGAAAGTAGAGAAACTCCATCCATTGATAGAGGGCTGCCAGAAAAGGATAATGAAAACCCAAAAGCTTTCTCAGTTTAAGTCAAGGAGTAAAATTAGCCTCCTACAAATCCTATCCCTAAATCAAAAAGTGAAAATCATCCAACTTTAGTACACAGAACTTTCCAACTATCTATACGCATAATTCAGCCTAAGAAAGCCACCGTTATCCGTATGCATATTATCTAATATGCAGTAGAAACTGTTCTCAGGATCTCAGAGGAGTTCCAAGATTGCATTTTTCATGACAAATGGTGGTTATGACTAAAATTCTACCACAAAATATAAAATTGACAGTAGACTAGAAATCTATTCAGTCAGCAAGCATTTAGTAACTATGAGCCAACTGGAAAAGACACACCCAATACAAATCTACATCTGTTCCATCATCTCTTCAGTATATATTTATTTAGGTCCCATTGCATGCTCAGCGCCATGCTGGGAGCTTGGATGTGAGCAAACTAGACACGGTGCTCTTCTTGTAGAGAGTAAAAAGGGTCTCACTCTCTAATACTGGGCTTGTCAAGCTATAAATGGTAGTGACATCTCAGACTGATGAAAGTGCTATAATCCTAGGCATCAGAATGAGAGAACTCTTAGCCCAGTTCTCTCAAAGGCAAACTACTGATGGGGTTGGAAAGAAAAATTATGCTTAAATCACTTTTATTAGTAAAAACATTTACATGGAGTTTGCTATAGACTGAATGTTTCTGTCCTCCCCAAAATTCATATGTTGAAACTCTACCTCCCAATGTGATGGTATTGGGAGGTGGGGCCTTTGGGAGGTGATGAGGTTTAGACAAGGTCATGAGGGTGGAGCCTTCACGAGTGGGATTAGTGCCCCTATAAGAGTCATAAGAGAGCTTTCTTCCTCTCTCTGGTCTCTGCCATATGAGGACACAACAAGAAGTCAGTAGTCTGCAACCCTGAAGAGGGCTCTCACCAGGACCCTTCCATTCTGGCACCTTGATCTTGAACTTCCAGCCTCCAGAACTGTAAGAAATAAATGTCTGCTGTTTTTAAGCCTCCCAGTCTATGGTTTTTTCATTATAGCAGCCTGAACTAAGACAGAGTTGGTGTGAAGTGTTTTTGTTTGTTTTGTTTTTGTTGCTATTGTTGTTGTTTTCCTTCTGTCTTTTCCCCTTATGGATCAAATTATAAGTTGATTGGAGCAGGATTAATGTTGCCAACCACAGCAAACTAATTCTCATTCAGAGCCTTTGGCACCAAGCTGATCCAGACAGACATCACTGTCATCATCATTATCATCATCCAGAGGCCTGCAGTGCCTACCCGAGCCATAAAACATGTGTTAGTATCTCCTAAATGGCACCAGGGACTTGGTCAGAGAACATATCTCAATATTTAATTGCTTATATTGAATAGCTAATGGATTAGGTATTTTAGAAATTGCACCCAGGCTGGCAAATGCAGATGGGCTGGAGCTGTATGAAAGTGTAATAAAAATCTAATAAAACATTTGAGCAAACTCAGACATCTGTGGACAGATGGGAGGCATTATGTAACACAGGTCATTGCTAAAGCAACCTCTAACCCCCCGGCTACTGCTGCTGGGCCAAGGTTGAGTGTAAAGGGCCTCTGTAAGTTTTCCTTCTCTGTCAGGATTCAGAGAAATCATTTGTAATCTCTCTAAAATGAGCTATTAAAATAGACAGCCTTTGACCCACACCCATGAAAACAATGCTCAAAAATACCCCAAATCTTTGACCCAGGACCCAAGGTCTTACGGCTTGTATTTGTTTGTTTTTTGAAAACATAATATTTCCATGAATACACTTTGTATTTCCATGAACACACTTTGCTACTTGCCAGAAGTTTTTCTCTCTGACAAATGCACTGAATGGTAATGTCTGAGGTGGGCTCCTCTATGTAGCTTTGGGGAATAATTTCAAAAGTGATCAAACGATTAGCTATACAAACCACAAAACAGATAAGAGATGTGTTTGGAATTTTTAAAAGGCTATATTCACCAGACTATGTAAATAATATGAAATTACTATTCAGTAATCCTCATTTTAAAGAGAATTTAATATATGTGTGGGTGTGGGTGTGTAAAAATTTTACCAAATTCCAGAGTAACATTAGAATTTCCTCTTTCCATCTACCGACTAATCTTCAGCTTGATATTCTAGAATGACTTTCTTTCCTGGATGGAAATTATGTCTCCTACGGTATTAAACATTTAAGGTACATAAATTTGGAAAGTGGGGACTTGGGAGAAGAGGGGCATCTACTTCTGCAGCATCTGAGTGAAGAGCTATCAAAGAGCTCTTAGGGAAATGTGTCTCAGAGATGGAACATTTACACAAGCTTTTGGATCAGCTCTACCTGGATTCAGCCCTATCACTTTTTTAACTATGTGACCCTAGGATATGTTCTTTAACCTCTATTACTCAATTTCTTCATCTGTAAAATGAAGATAATAATCTGTAATTATTATGAAATAATTATATAATAATCTGTAGAATGAAGATACCTCCTAAAATTGTTGTGAGGTTTAAGTGAATTATTGTATATAAAGCACGTAGAACAGTGCCTAGCACATAGTAAGTACTCAAAAATGTTAGTAATGATTATTGTTGTATTTCAGACCAAGGTGCAAAAAAAAAAAAAAACCCACCAAATAAAAAAATTGTCATTCAACTCTCAGAATCCTGAGTCCAAGCAATAATGCCAGTGAAAATCAATGACCTCAAAGTGCTTAGCTTATGGGCCATGAATCAGTTCTTAAGAATTTTCATTGAAGCTAGATCATTTATCACACATTTATGGCTAACTCTCTTCACCTCCTTTGGCCCTTCAATGCCAAAGAACTGCCAAAATGAGGACTATCATTGAAAAAAGGTATGTGTCTAGTCTCCCCATATGAAACCCTAAGAATGAGAGCTGCAAACTGAAGTTTGACTATCAAATTCATAGGTTTGAAAGATGATTTTTCCCAGGTCAACTTTCATAAAATTTCTTAGATGGAAATTAGAACTTCAAATTGTGATTCGTAGAATATTTTTATTATAAAACCCTTCTTATACATACAAATTTGTAGAAAATATTATAATGAAAACTGGTATACCCATCTCACCCAGCTTAAAAACAATAAAGCATTCTGAGAACACGCAGGGCTGCCGCATTGAGCAACTGCCGAAGGCACTGCTCTTAGAGTGGATTGTGAATGATTCCCCTGGAGGATAGTCTATACTCTATATTCTGCATTCTGCATTCTGCGGGAAGGGTGTCCACTGGATTTGAGCTATACAGCAGTGAACCTGGACACGATCAAAGAACTCCAGTAACCACTTCCCTGTATCACTCAGGAGCTACCACTCTCAATTTGGTGTTGATTATCCCCAAGCCCATTTCTATACCTTTATTACGTATATATATATATCTACTCGTATCGATTTCCTCTATTTTGGACTTCATATGAACAGGATCATTCTTTACTAATCCATCCGCAACTTGCTTTTTATGAATCAACATTACACTTCAAAGATATACTCCTGTTGATCTCTGTAGCTCCAGTTCATTTATTTTAACTGTTGAATAGTAGTTCATTATATGAATAAACCAGTTTATTTATTTACCTATTCTCCTTTTGTTGGACAGTTAGGGGGTTTTTCATCCCACTTTTTTTGGCTGAGACCATTGTAAGTATTCATTAAATGTTAGCTATCATTACATGTCTTGTTTTGTATTTAATACATTGGTAAGTAATATCTATCCCACGCTCCTTCTTGCGTGCCTCCTTTAAACCAGTATCTAAAAACTACATTTATCGGGCAAGAGATCCACATATGATTTAGGTTTGGCCAGTCAGAGGCAATCATGGCAGGTTTTCAGCATGGAAGTAAGATAGACCCTGCACACCTGCTATTTCTGCTGCCACTGTTGATATGCGTGGTCATAGAGGGACTGGATTTTTCTACACTGATGGCAGGGTACTAAAGCCCAGTCACTCTGTGAGGTTTGAGAAGCAGGGCATAGTGTATCCATTTTGCCAGTGTGAGTCATTGCAGACCTGCTGTGGGCCTGGAACTGGCAGTGGCGGCAACTGCTTCTTGGTGACATGATAGTGTCCTGATTGTGGCAGCCTCCTGCACAGGGTAGTGGATGGTTTGGTTCTATGGCTGGCAGCTTCCTGATCATAAAAGAGATGGCCTCAGTGGTCCATTCTGTAGTGTTGCTTTGGATGTCACACCTGAAAGCTCAACTGAGAGTCTATTTTTTCACCCTACTAATGATTTCACTGAATAGATTTACCAGGAAGAGATAGATTTACCAGGAAGCTTAAGCTTCAAAGGCCCTCATTGCATGGGCCCATGGCTGGTCATGTGTTTTTATAAAAATTGCAAAAGTAAGATATTTTAACTATTGTAAATTAAGGCTCTTATCTCTCTCCACTCAAACTTCCCCTCAGCTACATTTGTTTCCAGTGTTGATGGAGTGGCCTTACACATTTTTGGGATCTAGTTAAGGAGAAATTGAGTTTGGTATATATTTAGACTTGGTTAACAGACATACTTTTTTGTTTGCAATCACTCCCAATGCCCACTGTGTGGACCCATCCAGCTTTGTGACATGAGGGGACAGATCCAGAGATCATATTGAAGTCTTAAGTTGTCCTACAGTGCCAGCACCAGAGAAGTGGGTAGTGGAGGACTAACAGTTTAAAATTGACCAAGCCAGAAGCTAATCTGTAGAAAACTTCCAAATCTTATAATTCATATAAAAAAGAGATTTGACAGTGGTTTTCCCAACTTTGACAACAATTCTACAAATGTTCATGGCATTATCAATAATGAATTGTAAAGATGAAAGAAGTTTTCTAAGCTATCAGTAATGAAACAAAATTTCAGTTACTCACAACAAAGGAAAGACTGAATTATCTCTTTATTCTCACTACAAAAATGATACTACAAAATTATTATCAAATAAAGAGGAAATCAAAGAGTGTATGAGGCAAAAAAATGTACAGAAAATACTGTAGAGGTGCATTAAGTATTTGATTAATAAAAATAGCATACTATTTTTCCAGATTTTGTGATGTTTTTGGTAAATGTCAGCTTTTTAGAATTCATAATTTGTTTCTCACTGTGAATAAATTTGAATTTCATAGTTAATTTTATATTTGTAATGTTGTATTTTTTTCCTAAAGAAGCTGCCAAATATTGTGTTAAATTCATGGCCCCAAACAACTAGATCCTTCTCTGTCAATAATAAATCAATTGCTTAAACTTGCTAAAGTGGATTCTGTTCTCTCCAATGAAATTGTAAGTGATTAGGTAACTAGCATCAGATAAGGTTGCATGCAACAGAATTTCAAGGAAATGGACCACTGGAATTGGTTATCTCACCTGGGTGGCTTTGAAAGCCATGATAATCCCATAGCAACAGCCTATAAGTAATGCTTGCTGAGAATGGAGTACCTTCAGATGGAAGGCTTGGCAGACCATCTGGCTACTGTACAACCACTTATGGTAAGAATGAAGAATAAAAGAAATGTGGGATGAGCTGGCTAATTTTAACTGCATTGGAGAATTTTTTTTAAAAAGAGAGCAAGCTCCACATTTAAAATTCTTAACTCTGTGCACAGAGAATCAGAATACTTTTAAAGTTACCCTAAAATAATCATTCTCAAACTGTAGCATTTGTAAGAATTCTTTGAAGGACATGTTATATACAGACTGCTGGGTCCCCAGCCTCCAGAGTTTCTGATTCGGTAGATCTAGGGTGGAGCCTGAGAATTTGCATTTCTGACAAGTTTCAAGGTGATGCTAATGCTATTGGTGCAGGGACCACACTTTGAGAAGCACCGCCCTAAATGATGCCTTACCTCTTGTACCTGCAGGGCAGATATAACTAAATGTCAGATGCAACAGGTTGCAAAATACAACTTAAGTTAAATTCACAGCCTCATTTGCACTCTTATGTGAAAGCACATTAATTAGTAAAAAGTGGGACGCTGTGAATTGGAATGGGGACTTTTGAATGGATTTAGATGACTCTGAGTACTTGAACCGCCAAGCCCACTGAGCTTTCCTTTCTAACAAATGTAGCCCTCCCACTTCTATTAGAAAAATCAGCCATGTTTAAAGACCCAATGTGACTGCACCTGCAGTAATTACCTTGCAAGAAGATGCCAATTCTCCTTATGCTCCACCCTTCCACCATTCATTCAATCCAGATGTAGAGTCAGATCCCAGCAGACCCCAGAGGGTAAGTACAATGTCTAACTGAAGAGGAGAAACCTTATACAACAAAATAGTCTTAAGATTTTGCCAAGTTATGTTAACAAAAATCTGGAGAATTATGGGAATGAATTCTGAGAGTGATCATTCAGGCTGAATTTATCAATGTTGATGCATTTACCAGAAATTCTGGAATCAGTGTCTCAGTTCAGAGTCGGAAGTAATCTAAAGTGTTTGCTCAATTAGTTAACTGAACCTGAACTCAATGGTAGCCTAAACTAAACATAGTTAGGTACTAAAAATTCCTTGATATAATGTAGAGGAAAGTACACAGAGACTTTGGGAGATAGGGATGTTGGAGAAAATTCAACATGCATGACTGACTTACCCAGTCACCAGCTGTGAGCCTTGAAAGGGCTCAGAGCATCCTCTCTTTACCAAAATATTGAGAATCACTGTAGAATCATTCTTTTGCAGACTAGAGATCAGTGTAGTAAATGCTTCCCCAGAAACAGAATCCTAAGTTAAATAAGGACCAGGCCATCTCAGAGTAGCAAAGGCCATGTGACAGCAGGTAATGACTAGAGATAAAGGAATAGACATTAAATAGAAACCAGTGCTCCAGTGATTGTCAGATGGTTTGATCTATTCTATATATCCCCCACCCAAAACCAAAAACCTCTCTGGCTGATAAATGGAGGTCTGACTTGAGTCAAAATGTTAGGGAATCAAGGTTGCTCACCCAGTTCCCAGATCTGAGTACAAGAGCCCCATGAATGAAGAAGAATCCAGGAACTCCTGAAGAAGAAAGCTGAGACACTGTCACAAATCCAAACTATAAATATTCCACCTAGCCTTCCCCAAAGGGACCTGTTGATATTTACTAGTATAATTGTGCTCTGGGAAAAGGGAAATACCCAGGTCTTTATTTAAAGAATTATCAGATGCTGACTTTGAGTAAATGCTAATTCCTAGGGCACTATATTGCTACTGTGGTCAACTATTAAGAAGGGGGACTTATTGGGGTCAAGTGATGAATGAAATTTTTATCCAAGTCCATCTATATTGGGCCCACCACATTCTTGAACACATCCTGTGGTTATTTCCCTATTCCTGTATGCAGACTTGAAAAAAAATGACAACTAGAAGAATCCTCACAGCTTCCTGAACTGTGGAGTGATGGCTATTATGTATGTTAGGAAAGCCAAGAGGAAGCTTCTGGAACAACCACTCCTTTCCATAGTAGCAAACCAAAAGTAATACCACATCTCTAGGAGGAATCACATAGATTAGATTAGCAAGGATTTGAAAGATACAGGGATAGTCATTCTTATCACATCCCCATTTAACTCTCTTGTTTGGGTTGTGCAGAAGACATTCTTAGAGAATGATAGTGGATTATCACAAACGGGCTTAGTCAGCCCAGGCTGCTATAACAAAACACCATAGACTGGGTGGTTTAACAACAGACATTTATTTCACATGGTTCTGGAGACTGGGAATTCCAAGATCAAGGTGACTGAGAATTCAGTGTCTGGCAAGAGTCTTCTTCCTTGTTTATAGATGGCTGTGATACCAGCTCGATACAAGGTTGACATAAGGGAAGCCATATTGTAGAAAAGAAACCATATTGTAGCTTTGAATGAACTCTGATTAACTGACATGCTCTGTGGATTTCATGGCTCCTCCCAGCTTCAATAAGTCAATAACTTTGTTCTTTTGAGTTCCTTAGGAATGTGTGTGACAGAGAGTCTATGCTGATAGCCATCATCAAGGACAACTGAAAGATCATGGTATAGGGCATTGCTCTGGTCCCTGATGCATATCCAGTAAAATAAAAGACTATCAGGAACTAAGACAAGATGTCTGCCCCCCCCCCCACAGAGGTCAGATAGATGCCCCACCCTGAGACCAGATGCATCCCCCACCCAGACACCAGCCCCCTATATAACTGGCCTATAGTCTTTGTTCTGTAAGATGGTCCTTTCAGACATGAGTCAGCCATCTTCCCTCTTGCTAGCAAACTGTAATAAATAGTCCTTTCTCTCCTACTTCCTAGCCTCTTGACTATTGGTGTGTCTTGTGCTGAACAGAAGACCCCCCCTTGGGCAGTAATGGCTGCCTTCTTGCTGGATCCCCACATTAGGAGGAGAGACTGAGAGTTTCTTCCTCTTCTTATAAGGGCACTAATCCCATCATGGGACTCCACCTTCATGACCTCATCTAAACCTAATTAACTCCCCAAAGCCCCACTTCCTAATACTATCACATTGGGGGGTTAGAGTTTCAACATATCAATTTGGGGGGGACACAAACATTCAGTCCATAATGCAAGCTTAATTGGAAGATGACCCTGATTAGCACCTGACTGGCAGCTATTGATCTAACAATGCTCTATCCCTATCCCAATAAGCAGAAGACAACAAAAGTCCTTCAACTGGACATGGCAACAACAGGCATGCACCACTACTATCTTGCTCAAGGCCAATTAACACTCCAGCTCTAGTCACAGGGTCATCTATCATCTTACCTTCCCTAGGACATCATGCTGGTGATTACACTGATGACATCAGACAGATAGGACCTGGTGAGCAAGGAGTAGCAGTTACCCTAAATTTCTTCATAAGGCAGATGTATGCTAGAAGGTAGAAGATAAACCTCATAAAAATTCAAGGACCTGACAATCTACTTCATAGGTCATTGGATATCAAGATAGAATTATAACTGAAATAAAGAAGGAATGCATAACTCCCAGAATTAGATGCAGGGATTTATAGGACTTTAGTTTTCTCCTTTTAGGGTGGAAATGAGCAAGTTTTTATCTGTATGAGTGGTAGAGAAAATAAGTTATGATTTTGTCTTGCGGTTATTGTTGTTTGGAAATCTCAGTCAGGGAAGAGCATGTTGACGTGTTGAGTAACCATGGAGGTGCAAGGTGGTATACTGCAGATTGAGATTCACACATACAGAGACTAGAAAGCTAAAAACAATTCCCCTTTTCCTTTACTACTAGGTTCTGGAAGCTATTTAAGTTCTGACAGTCAGATGAACTCAACTAGACTTGGGAGGTATAAGTGAGGCAGAGCCCGCATTTCTACTGCTTCTGTGATCTCTACTGGCAAACATGATCATGGAGTGTGCATTGGCTGAGTCCCAGGGGCTAGTTGTGAGCTTTGTAGGTGTCAAGAACCAGAGCAAGATATCTGTTTTGTTGATGAGGATCATGGTGGGCATGGCACTGATCTGGATCCAGCAGCAATAGCAGCAGCTTTCTGATCATGGTAGTTTCCTGATTATGACAGTTACCTGCTGTGAAGGCTTACTGTCTCTGGCAGCAGCAACATAGTTCTGGAGCCAGCAGTTTCCTGATCACAGGGGAGGCAGCAGCTCCTTTGTTGGCCCAGCCCTGTGATTTGGGAGAGTCATTCCAGAAAGCACAACCTACATTTCTCAATCCTCTCAATAATCCTAAAGCCATTAAATTACTTCTAATAAATGCCTTCCTACTGAAGGGGAGGAAGACTATCCTCTACCCACTCTGGGTCCTATTGAAACCAGCAAACAGCCATTTGATGATTAAGCAGCTAGTAACAGAGGGGGATTCGAATTGGCCACCCCAAAATATGTCTCTGCCTGCTGGAAAGATGTTTTAACCCCAAACCCCCACTAACTGACCAAAAGAGTTTGGGATGGGAAGTCTGCCCCCAGAACAGGCTATCGCCATAGACATCTCTGGGTATCTGGGGTTCCTTGCTAAGCCCATTCTCAGTTCTGGTTACCCTTTGTAAGAGACATTTACATTTGCAAAGGAAACCTCCATTCGTAAAGTTATCTTCTTCCCTGTACCAGGAAGAAAGGTGGGGAAGGCCTAACCTAGAAACTTGTCAGAATGGAAGGCTAGGACTTAAATTTGCATGATAAACTTACCCATTGTGAATTGTGCTGTTTGGGCAATATGCCATCTGATCAGACTCCCACTAGGTTCCTGTAGACAACATGTCCCTGGGGCCTGGGTCACCATGGTAATGGATTTTTGAGCTATAGTTTCAGGAGCCAGAAATCTGTGGACATGCATCCTAAGAAGAAGCCTGAAGCCTGACTATGCTTGTGCAGATCATCAATTACCTCATCTCTCCTCACCTCCAATCATTTCAGACCACCTTGCCCTCTACCCCATAAATATCCCTGAGCCCCTGTTTTCAGAGAAGCAGATTTGAGATTTATTCTCTTGTTTCCTCACTTGGCTGCCTTGTGATTAAACTCTCTCTCTGCTGCAATCTCATCATCTCAGTGTTTGGCTTTCTGGGTGCTGGGCAAAAATGGACCTGGCATGGTAACACTTTCTGGATGGGCTACAAATTAAATTGACATGAGACAGAATAGCAGGAGAAAATCAAACAAAGCTTTATAACATGTATACATGGGAGAGACCCAGGGAAACTGAGTTTCTCAACAAAATGGTGGAGGTTATCCTCTTAAATAGAAAGACAATGGAGGATGTTGGGGATGGGTCAGTTATGGGAGATTACCAGAAAAGCACAGTAAGGTTATTATGCAGATTTAAGGCCTCACCTTCTGCTTTGACAAGTTTCTAGAGATGAGGTCATCCTCCCCTTCTTCCCAGTACAGAGAGGGAGACACCTTTACAAATGAAAATTTCCCCTTGTAAATGTAAATGTTTGGTAAACAGAACTTGGATAAGAATGGAATTAGCCAGGACCCTCCCAGTCTATCTATACCCAGAGTTTTACATGGTGATAGCCTGTCTCGGGGACAAGACTTCCACCCCAAATCCCTTTAGATACTTAAGGGGGGGGGAGTCAAAGCCTCTTTCAGAGAAAATAATCAAGGTAAAGAGACATATTTTGAGGTGGCCAATTCCAATCCCCCACTCTGCTTAACCAGCTAGAACAGATTCTGTTCCTTGAATATAAACCCTAATTGATACAGAGCACATGCCTGAAAGTTTCTCCAGGGCATATACCCAGGAGTGTAATTGTTGGGTCATAGTGTGTATACATTTTTAACTTTGCTAGACATTGCCAAAATGTTCTTCAAACTGTTGTTCCAATTTACATTCGCATCAGAAAATTTCACCAAAATTTGTTATTGTGATACTTTTGATTGTTGTTAAACTGATGGGTACAAAAAAGGATCTCATTTTAATTTGCAATGCCTTGATTACTGATTTTTCATACATTGTTTGGTTATTCAGCTTTCTTTTTTAGTAAATTACCTAATCATATGATTTGTTCATTTTTCTGTTGAATTGCTTATCTCAATTTGTATAAGTTCTTTATATATTATGAATACTAAATCTTTGCATTTGCAAATATCTTCTAGCTAGTGGCATGTCTTTTTCATTTTAGTGTTATTTTTGCTATACAAAAGTTTTCCACATTAATGCAGTTAAATTTATCAACGTTTTCCTTCATTGTTCATGCTTTTTGTGTCTTACCTAAGAAATCCTTTCTTACATGTCATGAAGATATTTTCTTATGTCTTCTTTTAAAAGTTTTGAACTTTATCATTTTTACCTCTGTAATAAATCTGGAATTTATTTTTGTAGATATGTGAGACAGCAATGTGATTTTATGTTTTGCATATGGATAACCAATTTTTTCAGAACTGTTTGTTAAGTAGTTTATCCTTACCCCACTAACTTTAATGCTACTTCTGTCCTATTCCAGGGTTCTACAAACATAGAGGTCTTCTTCTGGGTCCTCTAGTCTCTTTCATTGCTTATTTTTCTATACTTGCAGCAGTACCACACTGTCTTAATTTTTATAAGCCTTGGCATCTGGCAGTGTTGCCAAGCAAGGGCTCTCTCCACCCGTGCATACAGAAGCCGATACCGTGTACCCCTGTCTTTGAGGGAAGAAGCAGTTTATTACACAATCAATTGGTAAGGAGACAGAAGGAAGGCTCTCAACTCTATCTCCCTGATCCAGGGTACAGGGTAAGGTACAAGGGATGAAGGAGGGCAGGCTGGAATCCGGAAACACTGGCAGGGTGAGTTTCGATAGGCAGATGAAAATTTTTTCTTTTGTGCATACTCCTGGCTGGCTTGTTACCGCTGAAAAATACCCTTAAGCTTCTGTTGTTAACATGAGGTCAGCACAGAACAAGGGTGAAGTTGTTATGTAGATTTAAGTCATTCCCTTCTCTACTGATAAGAGTTTCTAGAGATTTAGTTGTCCCCCAAAATATGCCTCCAAAGAGGCATATTTTGGAGTGACAAATTCTATTCTTGGTCCTGTGGTTACAGTAGGGTAAGTCTCACAGCATTGTTCTTAAAAATTGTTTTGGCTATTCTAGGCAGGCAAGTGGCTACAGTTGTGGACCACAAGAAATGAGGTTAGCCAATACAGATAGATTAGGGGGTATCACATGGCTAACACCATTAAACAAATAAAATACTGCATTCTAGTTTCTAAAACCAGCAAACTGTTAGCCATTGATGATTAAGCAGCTAGTAACTAGGGGGGACCAGCAATGGCCACCTCAAAATGTTCCTCTGTCTGAAGGACACTTTAACCCCCAACCCCCACTAACTGATCAAAAGAGTTTGGGATGGGAGGCCTGCCCCCAGAACAGGCTATCATCATAGATGTCTCTGGATATCAGGGGGTTCCTTGCTAAGCCCATTCTTAGTTCTGGTTACCCTTCATAAGAGACATTTACATTTGTAAAGGAAATCTCCATTTGTAAAGGTATCTTCTTTACAGGAAGAAGTGGGGGGGATAGCCTTACCTAGAAACTTGTCAGAATGGAAGGAGAGTACTTAAATTTGCATGATAAACTTGCCCATTGTTAATTGTGCTGTTCAGATAATATGCTATTTGACTCCTGCTATGTTCCTATGGATAACATCTCCCTGGAGCCAGGGTCACCATGGTAATGGGTGTCTGAGCTATTTTTTCAGGAATTGAAACCCGTTGCCCACTTTAGGCCAGTTGAAATCACCAACCCATCAACTGGGCCCACGCAGATGTATGTCTGATAAGCGGACCCTTTGATATCAAGAGGTTAAAACTTCACCCTCAGGGCATGCTGATGCCACCATTCTGTGGACATGCATCCTACAAGGAGGCAGGAAGCCTGACTGTGCTTGTGCAGGTCATCAATTACCTTATCTCTCTTCACCTCCAATCATTTCAGAATGATACTGGCTCAAGACAAGGTTGAAAAAAGGGAAGCCATATCATAGAAAAGAAACCCTATTGTAACTTTGAATGACCTCTGACTAACTAACCCAGCCAGATATGCACCCTTGAGGAGATCTAACTGCTCCGTAGATTTTACAACCCCTGCTTGTGCAGGTACCTCCCAGCTGCGATAAGATGATAACTTTATTCTTTTGAGTTTCTTAGGAATGTGATGACCCCCCGAACAGAGAGTCTATGCTGGTAGCCATCATCAATGACAACTGAAAGATCTGGGTATAAGGCGTTGCTCTGGTCTCTGAAGCATATCCAGTGAAACAAAAGACTATCAGAAACTAAGATCAGATGGATGCCTCCACGCTGAGACCAGATGCCTCCCCGACCCAGACACCAGCTCCCCCATATAACTGGCCTGTAGTCTTTGTTCTGTAAGATGGTTCTTGCAGACATTAGCCAGCCATCTTCCCTCTTGCTGCAAGCTGTAATAAAAATAACCCTTTCTGTCCTACCTCCTTGCCTCTTGACTATTGGCATGTCTTGTGGTGGGCAGATGAACCCACTTTTAGGATGGTAACAAGACTACGTTGCCCCCTACCCCATAAATATCCCTGAGTCCCTATTTTTGGGGAAGTGGATTTGAGATTCATTCTCTCCCATTTCCTCACATGGCTGCCTTGTGATTAAACTCTCTCTCTGCTGCAATCTCATCATCTCAGTGTTTGACTTTCTGGGCGGCAGGCAAAAATGGACCTGGTGAGGTAACAATTCTATCAATATGTTTTCCCTTGACTAGATTTATTATTTTAAGTTTTTGACCTTCAACTTCAATAACCTTCTGTTCATACTGGTTAACAAGTAATAATTACACATAATTCATCAAGTAGATCAGTGGATCCTGAAACCCATTTTTCAAAGCTGTGATTTAGTGACCATACTCTTCAGCCTCAAAGAAGAAATTGTATTACAAAATGGGATTTTCAATCTGTTTACCTCTGAGTCTACTAATTTCCTTCAGTTATAAAAAGAAGTGGACATGTGTATATCCAGTTGTCTTTTGATTTCCCTTAGCTCAAGTAACCTACTCCAAGAGTAAGCCTGTTTTTCATTTAAACTTAACAATGGTCCCCCTTTATACAAAGCATTCTGTAGAACTGATTCATTTAATTCTCACAACATGCATATGAAGTAGTGTGTAAAAAGAAATGTAGATTTGACCTTCATCCCTGGTTCCTGTCACTGAGCTCCTAAAACCTTTGTAATTTCCTGAGTGATAAGAGCACCTTTTGTTATAATATTTGGGGTTTTGTAGAGAATTCATAAAACACTTGTAATGTCCTAAGTGTTAGATAGAAGTGCTTTTTGTTATTCATAACAAGTCTTTTAATCACACTTGGGTTTATGCTAATGAAATAACTTAGGGTGGGTCCCTACATAGCTTCAGGGTGGGGCTGGTCACCAGAAAGACCAAGTGATCACAGTCATGAGCTGCATAAGGATGTTTCAGTCAACTACAGACCACATCTACCATGGTGGTCGCACAGATTATAATGGAGCTGAAAAATTCCTATCACCTAGTTATGTCATAGCCATTGTAACATCATAGCACAATGAATTACTCATGTGTTTGGGGTGATGCTGGTATAAATAAATCTGCACTGCCAGTTGTATAAAAGTATAGCACATAAATTTATGTACATTAAAAAATATTTAATAATGATAATAAACTACTATGTTACATTATGTACTTACACCATAATTTTTATCAATTTTTTAGAGTGTATTCTTTCTACCTATAAAAAAATGGTTTACTGTAAAACAGTGTGCCTTGTTATGCTGGCAGCAACCTCATACATCTTATGTTTACCACAATCTCACGATCTCTTAATTGCATCATTTTCTCTTGATTTAATATTGTGTTGTTTTGTTCATCATGGCCCTTAAGCATACAAAGTCTACTGTTAATGTTGCCAGTAAGAGGCCACAGTGAGCTTTGACCTGGAAAAAAAGTAAAAGTGATTAAGGACTATGAAGGTAGAAAAGCAGTGATGGCTATTGCTCTCCAGTCAGGCATGTCCCATTCCACCACACCTATGATTTTGAAGAACAAGAACAGATTGATGGGAGCTGATAAAGGATCTGCTTCACTGAAGGCAATGAGACTAACAAAAATTTGACAAGAGCCTGCATCAGACATGGAGAGACTTCTAATGACCTGGATTGAAGACCAGAAACAGAAGCTTTTCTTTTTCAGCACCACAACAATCACAGTCGAAACAAAAAGTTTATTTGTGACATTGAAAGAAAAGGCTGAACCCAACAAAGATGTTGAATTTACTTCTAGCTTTGGGTGGTTTAAGCGATTCAAGAATTGTTATTCTTTACATAATGCAAAAGTGAGTGGTGAGTTTGTGAGTGCGGAAGTGAAGCAGCTGAAGAATTTTTGGAACCTCTAGATAAGCTGATAATGGAGGAAAATTACTTGCCAGAACAAATATTCAATATGGATGAAATCTCCCTATTCTGGAAAGAGATCCCTGAAAGGACTTTCATCCATAAGGAGGCCAAGTCAATGCCAGGTTTCAAGGCTTTTAAGGGCAGGATAACAGTCTTGCTTGGGGGCAATGTTGCAGGCTACAAATCAAAACCCTTTATGATCTGGCACAGTGAGAACCTCCAGGCCTTCAAGCATATTAATAAGCACACACTCCAGTATACTACAGAAGCAATAAGAAATGATGGATGACCCAGCTCCTCTTCCAAGATGCCCTCCTGAATTGCTATGCCAGTGAAACAGAGAAGGACTGTTTAGAGAATAACATACCTTTCAACATTTTGCTTATTGTTGATAATGCTCCCGGACCTTCTCCTTTTATTGGTGATCTTCATCCCAATATCAAAGTGGTGCTTCTCCCTCTAAACACCACCTCCAACCAATGGATCAAGTTGTTATAGAGCTTTTAAGGCCTACTACCTGAGGCAGACTTTTGCTTAGGCTATTGCTGCAACTGAGGAAGACACTGATGCAATTCTGGAAGGATTGCAATATTTATGACTGCATCAAGATCCTTGCTTCAGCTTGGGGTGATGTCACCAAGGAGTGTATGAATGTCATCTAGAAGAAGACGCTCAAGAGGTTCAGCCATGACTTCAAAGGATTTGCCAAGGATGAGGAGGTTGCAAAAATCAACAAGGCTCTGGTTGAGAGGGCAAACAACTTTAACCTAGGTGTGGATGAGGATGACATTGAGGAGCTCCTGGAGGTGGTTCCTGAGGAATTGACTAGTGAGTTGTTGGAACTGGAACAGGAATGCATAGGTGAAGAAGAGGCAAGAGAAAAGGAAACTGCAGGAGAAGAACAGGAAGAACCCCCAAGAAAATTCATGGTGAAGGGTTTAGCAGAAGCTTTTGCAGACCTCAACAAGCTTGTTAAAAAGCTTGAAAACATGGACCCCAACACCAAACGGTTTTCATTAATAAAAAGGAATGTTCATGGTACATCATCTTCTTAGAAGCAAATCTATGATGAAAAAAAGAAACTAACCAAGCAAACCACTATGGACATATTTCTGGAAAGAGTAACACCTCCTCAAGAGTCTCAGGCATGTCCTTCAGGAGGTATTCCAGAAGAAGGCATTGTTACCACAGGAGATGACAGCTCCATGTGTGTTATTTTCCCTGGAAACCTTCCAGTGGGACAAGATGTGGAAGTGGAAGACAGTGATATTGATGATCCTGACTCTGTGTAGGCCTAGGCTAATATGTGTTTATCTTAGTTTTTAACAAAAAAAAGTACAAAATGTAAAAAACAATTAAAATTTTTTAAATTGAAAAAAGCTTATAGAATAAGGATATATATAAAGAGAGAAAATATTTTTGTACAGCTATACAATGTGTTGTGCTTTAAGCTGTGTTATTACAAAAGAGTCAAAAAGTTTATAAAGTAAAAATGTTATAGTAAGCTACAGTTAATTTATTATTGAAGAAAGAAAAACATGTATTTTTGTGTGTGTGAGGAAGATTAGCCCTTAGCTAACATCTGCTGCCAATCCCTCTCTTTTTTGCTGAGGAAGATTGGCCCTGAGTTTACATCCGTGCCCATCTTCCTCTACTTTATGTGGGATGCCTGCCACAGCATGCCTTGATAAGTGGTGCGTAGGTCTCTGCCCAGGATCCAAACCTGCGAACCCCGGGCCGTGGCAGCAGAGTGTGCAAACTTAACTACTACTCCACCAAGCCAGCCCTGAAGAATATTTTTTTATAAATGTAGTGTAGCCTAAGTGTACAGCATTTATAAAGTCTACAGCAGTATAAAATAATGTCCTGGGCCTTCACGTTCACTCACCACTCACTCACTCACTCACCCAGAGCAACTTCCAGTCCTGAAAGCTCCATTCATGGTGAGTGCCCTATACTGGTGCACCATTTTTTATCTTTTATACCATATTTTTACCTTACCTTTTTTATGTTTAGACATGTTTAGATACACAAATACTTACCATTACAATTGCCTAAGTATTCAGTACAGTAACATGCTGTACAGGTCTGTAGCCTTGGAGCAATAGGCTGTACCATATAGCCTAGGTGTGCAGTAGGCTATACCATCCAGGTTTGTGTAAGTACACTCTATGATGTTTGCACAATGACAAAATCACCTAATGATGAATTTCCCAGAATGTAAACCTGTTGTTAAGCAACACATGACTGTAGAGGATTAGAAATTTCAGCCCCAGCTACCAACTTTCAGGAAAGGGGGTAGGGGGAGCTGGAGAATAAAGCTCTATAAAAACCCTTCAAAGATGAGATTTGATGAGTTTCCAGGTTGGTGAATGCATCCATGTGCCAGGAGGGTGGCACACCCTAGGTCCACGGAGACAGAAGCTCCTGTACTCAGGGCCCTTCTAGACCTCACTCTATGCTCCTTTTCATCCTGCTGTTCGACTGTGTCTTTTATAATAAACCAGGAAATGTATATGTGTTCCCTGGAGTTTTACGTGCCATTCTAGCAAATTATCAAACCTGAGGAGGGAATTGTGGGAACCTCTGTTTGTAGCCAAATCAGACAGAAGTTGTGGGTAACCTGGGGACCCACTACTTTCAACTGGTATCTGAGGTGAAGGAAGTCTTGTGGGACTGAGCCCTTAATGTGTGAAGTCTGCGCCAACTCTGGGCAGTTAGTGTCATAATTAAGCTAAATTGTAGAACATCCGGTTGATGTCCACAAGAGAACTGAATTGCATCATTGTGGGAAAACACATACACAAATCTTGTGTCAGAAGTGTTCTGTGTGAGAGTGTAGAGAAACAGTGTTTTCCCAGAAGTAGGCTCTATTATATCATGTCCACTACACAGAAGAGGAAAATAAGATACAGAGATCTTAAGTAACCAGGCCAGGCCCTCCCTGTTAATAAATGGCAGAACTGAGGCTTGAACCCAGGCAATGTGGCTTCCTCAGTCTCTCATATAACCACTACAACTCTACTGCCTCTCATTAAACTAACGATCACAGAGATTTATAGTCACAACCAAAGACAAGTACTTTGAAGAAGGACAAAGAGCTATGAGAATATGTAACAAGAAGACATAACCTATTCTGGAGAGAGCAAGCAGGTAGTTAGGAAAGGCTGCGTTGAAGAAGAAATATTTAAACTGAAATCTGAAAGATGAGTAGGGTTTGGTTCCATGAAAGTTGTTTTTTGTTTTTGTTTTTGTTTTTGACAAGGGGGTGGGGGTAGTGAGAAGAACCTTCTAGGAAAAGGGAAATACAAGAGTACAGTGGTGCCTTCGAAGAAACCAGTGCAGCTGGAATTCAGAGGTAGAGTGGTGTGAGCTGAAACTGGAGCGGTAGCCTGGTGGCCCAGGTCAGAGTGGGTATGGGTGCCCTGGCAAGGGATTTGGACTTGATTCTTTACCTCCACAGGGTTTTAAGCCAGAAGCAACATGGTCAATTTTTGGTTTAAAAAAAAAGACACGTTGAATACATTAAAGAAGGCACAATGCTAGAACTTCATTAATAAAGGAAAAATTTCAGTAAAGTTTTCCATAAATAGTTACCTTTATTAAAATTTTTCTGAGAGGCTGTAAATTTGTCATCAAAATTTAAATTTAGCATGGAACCAGAATAACAGAGAACAAAGAGCAGAGCCTTTGGAGAATTCACATCAGACTTTCATCCCAGCTGTTCAAATTACTTGTGTGATTCAAGGCAAGTTATATCATTGCTATGAGTCTCAGTTTCCTCTCAGTGAAATGGGTATAATCCTTACTTGTAGGCTTTTGTTAATACAACTTGTCTGTTAGCAAGACCACTCTAAGACTTAGAAATCTGGTTGAATTTGGCCCAACTCTCCAACCTATGACAATTAAAAGCTCTTCTCACAACTTCCTGTAGCTTCCAGGGTGTCATGGCCATACTTATCTCTACTTCTGTATTTCTGCACCCACCAGGATAACTGGAGGGAAGCCCAGCCCCTTTCAGTCCCATCAAATTTCCTGACCCAGACTTTGCACAAATTTCACAAATGTACTAGAGATTTGGATGGAAGGGCTGACAAGGAGGATTATATTGAACATTGTGGTCTCCCACAACCTCACTGATTCTACCTCCTGTTTGCCTCTTTTCCTAGTCCCCTTTTCTCTCTGATTCAACAACACACCCTCCCTCCACTTACTAAGAATAGTTCTGCCCACACCTATATCCTCTGTCTCACCTTATCAGTCATTGCAGTATTTTTCCAGCAAAGATAACTCTCCTCTTTTATTATTATTATTTTATTGAGGTCATAATAGTTTATAACATTGTGAAATTTCAGTTGTACATTATTATTTGTCTGTCACCATATATATGTGCCCTTTTATCCCTTATGCCCACTCCCCAACCCCATTCCCCTCTGGTAACCACTAATCTGTTCTCTTTGTCCATGTGTTTGTTTATCTTCTATGTATGAGTGAAATCCTATGGTGTTTGTCTTTCTATCTGGCTTATTTCACTTAACATCATACCCTCAAGGCCCATCCATGTTGTTTAAATGGGATGACTTTGTCTTTTCCATGGCTGAGTAGTATTCCATTGTGTGTGTGTGTGTGTGTATGCCACATCTTTATCCATTCATCAGTCTATAGGCACTTGGATTGCTTCCATGTCTTGGCTGTTGTGAATAATGTTGTGATGAACAGAGGGGTGCATAAGTCTCTTTGAATTGTTGATTTCAAGTTCTTTGGATAAATACCCAGTAGTGGTATGGCTGGGTCATATGGTATTTCTATTTTTAAATTTTTGAGAAGTCCCTATACTGTTTTCCATTGTGGTTGCACCAGTTTGCATTCCCACCAGCAATGTATAAGGGTTCCCTTTTCTCCACAACCTCTCCAACATTTGTTATTTTTTTTCTTGATAATTATAGCCATTCTAACAGGTATAAGGTGATATCTCATCATGGTTCTGATTTGCATTTCCCTAAGGGTTAGTGATGTTGAACACCTTTTCATGTGCCTATTGGCCATCTGTATATCTTTTTTGGAAAAATATCTGTTCATATCCTCTGCCCATTTTTTGATTGGGTTGTTTGTTTTGTTGTTGTTGAGTTGTATGAGTTCTTTACATATTTTGGAGATACATCCCTTGTCAGATATATTATTTGCAAATATTCTCTCCCAGCTGATGAGTTGTCTTTTCATTTTTTTCTGGTTTCCTTTGCCTTGAAGAAGCTCTTTAATCTGATGTAGTCCCATTTGTTTATTTTTCCTTTGTTTCCCTTGCCTAAGTAGATATGGTATTTGAAAAGGTGCTTCTAAGACCAATGTCAAAGGACAACTCTCCTTTTTTAAAAGGAACTCTGGTGAATTATATTTTCTTCACATGAAGATTTCAAAATCACTAAGTATAGATAGTAGCTACTGTTATCAACATTATTTATTATTATTATTACTACTCATTGGTGCAGATATTTTGTTTCTTAGTATATAGAAAAACATGACTTTAACTCTATATTTAAGTTTTCCTTAAAGCAGAACCATCCCTTATCAGAGTCTCTCTGATCCAAACCAGAGGATGACTGCTTTAGTTAGCTATGTTGCATAAACAACAAACTTCAATTGATAATGGCTTACAAAACAAGGTTTATTTTTTTGCTGACATTTCACATGGACTCCAGGTCCACTGCATCTGTGTTTTTGGCATGGGTAGGCTGTGGCTCTGCTCTGTGAGTCTTCAAGACTGGAACCCAGGCTAACGAAGCAGTTCCTATGTGGGACATGCCATTCTCATGGCAGAGGGAAAGAGGGCCAGAGTTAAACACACAATGCCTCTGAAACCCTCTGCTCAAACATGACATATTTAATGCCCACTCATGTCCTATTGACCAAAGAAGTGCCATTGCTGAACTCAATGTCAATGAGATAAAGAAATGGAGGGACTGAATATGCAAGTAGATAATGGCCAGACCTATGCAGTAAAACTCTGACCCACAACCTCGGCAACAACCAGCCCAATGAGCCAAACCACAACCTCTGTAGCAATTGGCCCCAGATGGTCAGGACTTTGTCAGTGACTGCCAGATTTTTTCTGTCTCTGCTTTGAATTCAGGATCAACCAGAGAAAGACAAATATGCTCCCAAACCAATCACACCACATTCCCCACTTCCAGACAGCCCACCTCCAGCCTCCCTGTGCCCACAGCCTCCAATCAGCACACCTGAAGCCTTCCCCCTCTTTCACTATAAAATAGCTCTCTCACTCCCCTGCTGCCTTTGAATCTCTGCCAAATGTAAGTGATGGAGGCTAACTGCTTTGCTATATAGCAAACTCTGAATAAATAGCCTCTGTTTGTTCTCATTTGGGTGGTCTTTGCTATTTCCACAAAACATACCCTCGTATGGTGGCAGGGTAGGGTAGGGAGGGTTACTGCAAGTCACATGGCAATGGGTGAGGATGAGGGGAAGAGGATAATAAATAGAGAGGGGACAATGACATAATCTGCCACAGTTCACCCTCTGGATCATGAAGCATTGCTTTCCTCCTCTCCACATGCAAAAGTCCATCCAATTATGAAAGCACACTTGAAGTCCAGGATCTCCTGATAGTGTCTGTTTCACATCTGGGTATATCTACTCTTTCTTCAGAGACACATGCACTAAAACACAAGTTATATGCAAGATACAATAGTAGCTCAGGAATAAGATAACAGTAACAAACACTCTTCAGAAAGGGGAACATGGGCGATACATAGCAGACATTTAACAATAGCAATTCTGCAATTTCCTGGGCAAATGTTGCAAAGGTCTCCCCTCTGTGGGGAGGAAGTATTCCTAGATTCAGGTATAGTTCTACTTCCTGGAAGTATTTCTTCAGTCCATTTTTCTCTATCACTCTTTGCTCTACCCTCTAAGAGGCCCTCCCTTTTTCCTTATCCTCCCTGACGACACCTAAAGAAGTCACTGGACAATATGCCCTCCTTTGTGGCTGAGCATTGTCAAGGAAAAAATTATTTTGGCACTTGTTAAAATGGTGAGGAAGACTTTATTCAGGATTATTGCAATAGGTGTCAAGACTATCACAACAGGGGAGAGAAATTGGGCTCAACTCTGAATACAGCCAGGGCAAATGGGGATTTATAGTCAATGAGCAGAATGAGGGGGTCAATGGATGGAAAATTACTAAAAGGAAGACATCAAGATTAGGGAGGATTCTTGCTAAACTGACATAATAGGATTCTCACTGAAGGCAGGATAGGGTGATCAGATATCAAGGGTGGGAAGAATTCTTGCTGGAGTAGGGGTCGGGGGGACTAGTTGAAAAGAGGGCTCCTAAGAGTCTTTGTCAGTATCCTTTTCAGCCTGCTCTCTGCCTGTAGACATTTGGTGACCCAAAGGTTTGCTTTTATTTCTTGAACAGTCATGGTCTTTTTAAATTCAGACTGGTGGCTCTTCTGTCAACCTCTCTTTCTCTCTCTCTCTCTCTCACACACACACACAATGCTGTTGGCTTTATATCTATGAGTCCAGTTAGATCCATGTGCCAATAGCCACAACTACAATTTTTTCAAGACCCCTCTCTCTCTCCTTATAAGCACTTTGAACTTATTGGTTTTTCATTGGGTAGACATGTCCTTATCTCTTTTCTCTGAGCTATTCTGTCCAGCTGAAAGGGTTTATTTAGGGGGATGGGGACACCTTAATACATTTGAGGTTTTAACAAGGAGTGTGGCTGTCACAGCCCTTGATTTATTCTTTGACTCGAGATAGAGTTTTAATTGACTTCTGTCCCTCAAAGCATTTCTGAATTTTATCCTTTACTGGTTGATAAGAGAAATGATTACATATTTCAACCCTGCAAGTCGCAACACTTTTGTGTGTGTGTGTGTGTGTGAGGAAGATTAGCCCTGAGCTAATATCCGTTGCCAATCCTCCTCTTTTAGCTGAGGAAGACGCCCTGGGCTAACATCCATGCCCATATTCCTCTACTTTGTATGGGATGACGCCACAGCATGTCTTGACAAACTGTGCATTGGTCAGCGCCTGGGATCCGAACCTGTGAACCCCTGGCTGCCAAAGAAGAGTGCGTGAACTTAACCACTATGCCACCAGGCCGGCCCTCAACACTTCTAACTTCTCTTTTTCCTCTCATCCCTGCTTGGTGAGTTCTTTTCTGACCTCACTTCTTTATAGTTATTTGTCAAATGCATCTAATAACAACCATGGTGTGTTAGTGACATTCTGTTTCACTATATCTTAACCTAAAGTCACAAGTATATTAAGTGCTTTATCTGTCTTCAAATTATTGTGGACAACTGTTATACCAAATATTCACCACTCCGTATCATAGATTGCCATTTTTTCCTGTCTTTAATTAAAGTTTCCGTGTCAGACACTGGCCAGAAGCCAATGCCACATCTTTTAGGATTTTTGTCATGCAGCATTTCACTCCTGGTACCTAGTCAGCTTTGCTGTCATAACAAATGATCCCCCCAAATCTCTGTGGCTTATAAAATTTAGGTTTATTTGGCACTAATGTTACATGTAAGCTGCAGATAGTTTGTGACTGTACTCCACATGGCTTCTCATTCTCGGACCCAGGCTGGAGAAGCAGTCCCTGTTTAGGACATGCTATCCTCATGGCACATGGAAGACAGTATTATAGCCAACCATTTAATGACATTTATCACATCTGCTCAAATATCATTGGCCAAAGGAAGTCACATGGCCAAACCCAACACCAATGGGACCAGGACGAATACTCCTTGATGGGTGGGAACTGCAGGATAAAAATGTACAATCTTCTCACATGGAAAGAGGAGCAAACAATTGGAGAAATAATAAAATTGATCACATTGGTAAAAAATAGAATTATTTGAAGAATATGTTTTTCTCTCTTGATACTGACAAAGCAAGGGAATTAATAACTGAGTTAAAAATCTCCACTAAAACTTTGATAAGAAGAAGAAAAAAACAGACTGTGTAATTTCCTTTTGCTCTCGATGGCTTTGTTTTCACTCCCTTCCTAGTCATACATAAAGTGTAATACATCATATGGAATAAAAGAAAAAACGTCCCCCATTAACTCTGCTCATTTTGCATTCCTAAAACCACCAAGACCAGAAAACACTGGGTGGCAATGGAAGGAAAGGATTATAGATTCCACCTTTCAGGGACATAAGCCTATTCCTCCCTTCTGCAGCTTATTAACTTTCACCAGCAGACTAGGCCAATTCCTTGAATAGCATGCAGATGACAAGGCCACATTTACCCTTCAATAACAAAAGTTCTCACAGTATAAGAGCAATCTGCCTACAGATCAGAAGCTAAATGCCCAATTGCCCTCTATGTTAGTCAGCTAACTAAAGAAAGTACCTCTGTGGGATGAATAAAAATGCACTCCCTCACTCCCAGCAAATGTAGCCCTTAGCCAGGGTTTCAGCTTGGCAAGTGCAGCGTGGCTTTGATTGCAGCCCCCACTCACCTCTTGGACCAGATGCCTTTGTTCAGTGCACAAAAACACAATTATGAGTGACAGCCCTACATTTGACATTAAGCCTGGGATGCAAAAATCTCATGTAAAACTTGTCCAAATGAATATTTTCCCCCCAATAAATTTCATTCTCAGCTTCTGCAGACCAGTGTTGAGTAGTTTAATTAAACTCCACACTGACGTGAGCCAGTCACTTTCATCCATTCTCTATTGATAAAGGAGCCTTAGGTAACTTAGTGGTTTGAGCACAATAAGACCTTTCTCTTCCCTGTAGGTAATATGTCATGTTTAGTGCCCTCTGATGGAGTTATTTGTTCACTTCCTTAATGCAGAAACAAGCTGGTGAGCTGGGGTTTTTAGGTTTTCTTTTCTCTCTCTCTCTCTTTCATTATTGTTTTGCGTTTTATTCTCCTTTCTGGTTCAGTCCTCCACATTCAGATCTTTACCTTTTCTTGCCAATTGCCAGTAACAGTATACTTGAAAATGTTCGCAGGATTTTCTCCAGACACCTGCTGTCAAGTACCACGTAGGAGACTTGTGCAGTAAATGGCCTCTCATTAGAGAGATTTGCCATATGCTATTATAAAGAAGTCATTCTTCAACCCCTTTGCTTCACACAGCATCATACTCAGCAGTGCAAACGTACAGATTATTTAATGTTTCATAACACTCACAAATGGAGTTTTAAGAAAAAATGATCAACAAACTAAGACTATTTACTTTTGGGGGAAGCCAGTGTCAAAGCATTGCAGCAGCCTGAACTGTAATGTGAATTCTAATTTTTCACATTTGTGCAGTATCCACTCTGGCGATGTGTGTGTTCAAAGTGCAGAAAGAGTGGCTAGTGACTTGTTTTTCTTAAAATGTACTTACTCACAGTAGAAGCAGTCATGAATAATCTGGGACCACTCATCAGAAGCCATACTAAGTACATGAAATGGAAAATAAAAATAAATAAATCAACGTTTAAAAACTTGCTCAGTTCTAAGATTTATCAGTGTAATTTGAAAACTGATTTTTAAATAATACTTTTTTGAAAAACTGTTAAAATTAAAGAAATTTATCTATTTACCTCACAGAGGAGAATCAATGTGGTTGATTATTTCAAGGTAACTAAATTGAATTTACATGGCTTTAATAAGATGGTTATAAATTTCACGGCATTATGATATTCCTGAGGATTCTAAGAGCAGCTAATCCAGAGATGACTCTCTTTCGGTCTTGTCCTTCTCAAATTTATTTGGGGTGAAGATGAAAAGAAGGATATTTGCAGTTGCAAGCCGCAGATATCTCAAATCAAACTAGACAGAATACTAAAAAATAGAAATTATATCACATAATAACATGTCCAAAAGTAGGGAGGGTTATAGGATTGGTTAAGTCAGTGGCTAACAATGTTATCAGTTCTATCCTTCTCTCTACGGTTGGCTTTATCCTCAGGATGGTTACAAGATGACTTTAGCAGTTCCAGAGCTCACGTCCTAATAAAGTACAGATGACGGATTTTTCTCTTCTGCGGATTTCTCTTAGGAGGAAGAAAATGTGTCCTAGAGGCTTCCTCGGAAGCTTCCATATTTCATTCCTAAACCACCACTGGCAAAAGGAATAGGATTCCCTTAAATAAAGCAGACCCACTGTTGGAGCTGGGGAGGCATCCGTTATCCTGGAGCACATGGCTCCACGGTGTCAGGGGGTGGAGGGGGCAATTCCTTCACAAAACTGAGTTTCTGATAGAAAAGAAGAGAAAACGGATGCTAAGTGAGGAACCAATACGATCCTCTCTGATAACTAAATCTGCAAGTAGTTTAATAAATCTTACTAAAAGTGTCTCCAAAACCACTACTGAAATCCTGATTATAAAAACAAAAAGCTCTTCCTTCTCAAGAGATTGTCCAGTTTCTTCATGAGGTGTAATATGAAAAAGAAAAGAAAAACCCTATACATTCTTAGGGATGTAATTATTGAGCCCATTCAACCTCAAAACTAAGAAATTTCTCACTCACTTTTTTTTATTGCAATAACATTAGTTTATAACAGTGTGTAAATTTCAGGTGTGCATCATTGTACTTCTATTTCTGCATAGATAACATCATGTTCACCACCCAAATACTAATTACAATCCATCATCACATACACGTGCCTAATCATCCCTTTCACCCTCCTCCCTCCCCCCTTCCCCTCTGGTAACCACCAATCCAGTCTCTGTCTCTATGTGTTTGTATGTTGTTACTTTTATCTTCTACTTATGTCTCACTCACTATCTTTAGAGTAAATATTCGGGCTCGTTTTAGTTGCTGGATACTCGCCATAGAGAAAGCTAAGTGGATTTATGGTCAATATAAAGATTTACTGAGGGGCTAAAAAAAATATGGATTTTTCTCAAAAGATAAGGGAAACATTTCCAGCTTACTGTCATCTACGATTTTTTCCGATGTTACGGCTACCGATACACGTATTTTTGGATCCCGTGTAAGTATTCTACAAGTTTTTAAAATAGTCTAGCATCTTGCTACTCCAAGTATATTCCTTGGACTAGCAGCATCAGTGTCGTCTGGGAGCTTGTTTAATACAAAATCTCAGGCCCACCTCAAACCTACAGAATCTGCATTTTTACAAGATTCCCAGAAGATTCATGTGCACATTAAAGTTTGAGAAACAATAAGGTATATGTAGCCACTCCCTTGGTTCCTGGTGCCTGGGGGATGCATATACATAATATGAAATCTAGCAACTACGGTGTACTATAACCCGCATCACTTTAGCTTGGAACTTGAGGAACCAAGAAATGACTACCATGAACTCAGAAAACAAAATTCTTTCTCATCTCTTATCTCTATTCCATTAATCCAAATAACAAGATTCCATTTAAAATTATTGACTTGTACATGAAGGATGCCAGAAAAATGTCTGATCCCTTCTTTTGATCACATTAAAACAGTCTGGACATTTGGACATGGGTTTGATGGTACACGGTGGGAAGACTACAGATTAGAATTTGCTTGGAGTCATTTAGATAAACGCTGGCACTATTTTCACCAAATTTGGACTCAGGGCAACGTGGAGGCCAACACAGGGCTGGTGCCCAGTAAATACCCCCATGTTAATTTTTTTTAAGTGATAATAAGGCTAAAGTTACAGACTGAAGTTTGTTCCTATGGTTTGATCATTTGGACAAGTACAGTATGTTCAGAGGCTTATCTACCCCACATTTAGCAAACTCCCCTTCTTGGCATTTCTCTCATTTCCTCGAAAAGCCTTTTCTGGAGAAACTTCAGATCAGAAGCCAAAGAAAATTCAGCTCAATTTGCCCTGCTCCCCATGGAGCTCCCAATGACTGAAGGCTTTCATTCCCTTCTCTCCCACATTAATCCTGGCCGTGCGTTAGTCACCATCAGTGTTTCCCTAGGTTTCACAATGAGAAAGTCCATTTGCTGGGCTCGTCTAGACCAAGTTAGCAGGCTGCTGCTTCATTTTCATGGGTATTTGTCTTGCTTTGCTTTGTTTGGTTTTGTAGTTGTTTTGTTTTACTGCAAACTATTGATGAAAAATACAATCAAAGCTGTATGAAGATATGGTCAAATCTACAAATGTAAGATCTACAAATACATAGCCCCCAACACCTTAGCTCCCACCTTTGCCCTTTACCTGTTCATTGTCGGCTTCTCCTCCCACACCCATGGCCTTTATAATATTTCGTTTTTCTCCTATGCTCAGTCCTATCCCTACTGCCTTTCCTCTGAACAGATAACCTTGCCTCCTGCTTCATAGAGAAATTTGAGGCTTCCAGGTGAGAACTCTTTTGGCTCCTGACCCACCAACTCCAATTTCTACACATCCCTATCTTAATTTCCTTTCTTCAGTCTGTTCATATCCCATTTCCAGTTCCAGACTCATCCCCTCACCTCTACTCTTGAGCCCTTCTGCAGTGAGTTGAATGGCAGTCCCTAAAAAGATATGTCCACGTCCTAACCCCTGGAACTGTAAATGTTACCATATTTGAAAAAGGGGTCTTCAAAGATGGGATTAAGTTACAGATCTTGAGATGAAGAAATCATCCTGGATTATCCAGGTGGGCCCTAAATTCAATAATAGGTGTCCTTGTAAGAGAAAGGCAGAGGGAGATTTGAAACAGAAGAGAAAACACCAGAGGAGAAGGCGATGTGAAGACAGTGGCAGAGAATAGAGTGATGGGGCCACAAGTCAAGGAATGCCAAGGAAAGCTGGCAGCTACTAGAAGCTGGAAGAGGCAAGGTAGGGCTCTCCTGCACCCCTCAGACTCCAAAGAGGTGGTCCTGCTGACATCTTGATTTCAGTCTCCTGGCTTCCAAACTGTGAAAGAATAAATTTCTGTTGTTTTAAGCCACCAAGTTGTTGATAATTTGTTATGGCAACCATAGGAACCTAATACAGCTAACTTGCCAGAGGAAGATCTTACTGTATCAATTAGTTCTTCTTTCTCCTACATTTTTAGTCCTTCTCCTGCCTCTTTTCCCTTAGCCATACATCCTTGCAATTTCCTTTCATCTTAAAAAATGGTTTTGTTTTTGTTTTTTTCACTTTGTACACCTTTCTCTTTCCTTTCCAGGTAAGCACTTCAAAAATAGTTTGCATGCTTTGTTCCCTCTCCTTTAGCTCCCTTTCACATTTGATACCACTATAGCTAAACTTCTCTGCCTACCACTCCACTGAAATGCTCTTGCAAAGGTTACCTGTGCCCTCAAAATTGCTAAAGCCAATGGACTCTTCAACTTTCATCTTATTTGAACTCATTGTTGTATTTGATACTACTGCCTCCTCCCCTCTTGGAATGCATCCTTTTCTTGAATTCTAAGGTGTAAATCTCTCCTAATTCTCTTTCTCTCCTTTGACCATTCCTTCTTAAACTCTGTTGCTCCTAGTCATGTAAACATTGCTAATTACCAAGGTTCTTTCTATCATGGCCTTCTTCTCATTCATATGCTCTCTGGATAACCCCATCTTCTCCTACGGCTTTAACTACCACCCACATGGATGAAAGTCTAATCAATTTATCAATACAATCCCTTCCCTGAAGCTCTAAATACATATAGCCAACTGCTTACTGGCTGTATGTTAAGGGGTATCTACTTTAACACCCCATTAACACCTCAAATTTAATATTCCCCAAATTATACTCATTGATTCCACCATTACAGACTGGTGAAAATGGGAGTTATTGTTGGGAGGCAATTCTTCATGGCGTTTTTAGCTACGCATCTCAGATTATCTTTTCAAGGATGTTAGTACAGCGAACAACCCTGGAAGATAAAGGTAGTGTCTCTCTCTGGGTCGGAGAGCAGATATGTTTCCTGACCAGGAAAATAAGGATAATTTCTCCCTCAAACACAAAGGTTTGCAGCTTTGCTAGCAGCACATGTAAAAGACTGGAAGGTTCCTTTGTGCAGAGTTTCTCAGCTCTGACAGACCACTGTATGCTTAGCATTCACGGGGTCTGCTCCACATTGTCCATGAGACTTGGAGAATAAGAGGAACGGATGCAAACATGAAGCTCATACTGCTTGCTGTGCCATGAGTAAGCAATTGTCTAGGGCTCATTGTTTCTTTATCGACCACATTTATGGAAGTGTGGCCAGCAAGCCTAGCAGCTGCAGTAGTCACTGCTACTTAGAGACTGTTTAGCCACAAGACAGCTATATGCCTAGACAGGAAAGGAAAGAGGAAATGGCCAAGATATTGCATAAAATGTTTGGCATTGGGTTAGTAGAGGTTGGAGCTGGAAATGTTTGGGCAGAGTAAAAGCCTGAGGACCTCAACTGGAGGCTGGCCAAGAGCAGAGGTAGCAGACCCTAGAGATCTTTGGGTACTTCCGTCACTGAGGAAGTCGTTAGTTCTCTAGCTTAAAAGGCACAGCAGAAATCTGTCTGCAATGTGAGAAGCACAGAGGCCTGACTCACATCCATCAGCCTTGCTTCCTGCTGCCCACAGTGAAGGCTGTCACTGGTGAACAAGGTGTGCCACGTGCGTGGGGCTTAAGTAAACACCCAGGATCAATCAATAAGTAAACAAAAATGATCTTCCTCTTGTACTAAATTTAGGCATTATTTGCTATCCCCCAAGTCAAAAATCTAGAATCATTTTATACTCTTCTCTTCCTTTTATCTTCTCTCCTAACCTACCATAGCAAATTGATGACTGAGTCGTGTCAGTTCTATCTCTACAACATCTCTCATGTACATCCCTTCATCTTCATCCCATTTTTACGGCTTCAGTTTAAGCTGTCATCACATCACACCTGGACTCTTGTTATAGTCACCTAACCCATTTCTTTGCCTGAAGTCTTGCTTTCTTAAATTTATTATCCACTCTGCTGCTAAACTGATCATATTAGTCCCTTGCCTAAAACTCTTTGGGGGTTCCTGACTGTCTACAAAGATAAACTCCACACTGAAATATGGCATATAGAGCCCCAAACAATCTGGCTTCTACCTATATCTCTAACCTTATCTCTCTCCCCTCCAACCGCACCCCCAAGTACTGGTCATATTAAAACATCTCCAGTTCTCCAAAAACCCAAGCCCTTTCACACCTCCCTGCCTTTGCTCTTGCTGCTTCCTCTATCTAGAATGCCCTTTCTCTTCCTGGTGAACATTTTACTCAGCTTCAGGATATTCTTCAAATGTGACCTCCTCTATGAAATTTTCCTGACACCCTTTCCCCCAAGCATTGGGGCCTTAACTGTATTCTGTACACAATTCAGTCATAGCATTGGTAGACTTTATTGTATTTATGAGTTTTCATGTTTAGCACCTCCCAGATTATTAGATAATTAAAGAAAGAATCTGCCTTCTTTTTCCCTAGCACCTGGCACAGTGCTGAACACAGAGTAAGCACTCAAAAAAAAAGCTTGCTAAATATGTTAATGAATGAGTGGATGAAGAAGAGGGATCCTGCTTGCTGCCTTAGAGCCATGCTGGGTACGCTGGAGTGGAACAGAATGAACACGGCACCTCTTCCTATTGCACCAATTTTACGCAATGGTAAGTAGTCTAAAACATTTTAAGTTAAAATAAGCAAGGACTTATTATGAATCATAATATAAATGTTGCATTAATACTGAAGGTAAAGTGTTCCAAGAAAATCTGAACATGATTTGGACGACTTTGGTCTAAGACCTAGACTTCCCCAGGGCAGATGAATTTAGTGTTTGTGTTCTCTATCACAGAGGGTACTTCAGTGTAAAAGTTTCAGAAGTAATGTCAGAGTATTGTATTTATTGTAAGTAATAACATGAAACTCACAATGTAGATATCATTAGCTAGGAGGTAGGGAGTCTGCATAAGGGGTATATATCACCTAAGCCAACAATACAGAAAGGTCTGGGTCTATACCCAAAATAGATTCTAGATAATTCTTTACCAAAAAAACAAAAAGATTCACCATAAAATTCTTTTAAATCTCAAATTCTGTGGCATTTAAAATACAATTCAAATTATCAACGTATGCTTCTCCCCAATTTTTCATAAACATGAACATTTTTACATCCCTGGATTTCAGATCAAGTTTTAGAGTCAGTGATGACAATTCAGAGACCTAAGTTTGTACTGGGGACTCGAGCTTTGTCTGCAGTCTTGCTTCTAAGCTGTTAGATAATTTCCTACAAACCAGGAAAGAAGTGAGCCCTAAAGTTTCTGTAGATCCTGAGTTGAAGTAGAGATTAGGTAAAGTTTAAAAACAGTTTACCATATTGGTACAGCACAAAATACTTTAAAGAAAAAATTATCAAGTTTCATCTACTACAGAAACGTTATAAACTTCTTTGCTAAAGGAAGAAATGGTCAAAACTATTTTAGCTACGTTAAACCAACTGTAGATTCGCTTCCAGTCACCTTAGAATCCGTTTTATGTGCGAGTGTAACTATGTATTCATTTTACGTATGTGTTTTAGTAATTACCTATACTAGCAAATAACTTTGCTGCTTTATGACACTTTTGAACCACCAGTAAATGACTAAGTGGCCACAGGAGTTAGAAAACAAAAGCAATCCGAAAACAGAGTGTGGAGGCAGCTGAAAAATGATAAGTTGCTCAAAAGACTATCGTGGGTCAATGCAAGAGGAAAAGCTGAGAACATTATCTTAAAAAGAAAAAAATAAAAGGAAATAGAGCATGCAACTTCAGAGCTCAGCTTGTGCCTAATTTCTTTGTGCGGGATTTTTTCATTCCAACATTGTACCTCCCAGGACAAGCACAACAGCAATCCCTAAATCATGTTCATCTTCTGAGATTAATATATAATAAACATAGCCTTCCTTAAGGAGACATGTGGATCAGGGCAAAACACAGTGTCTGTCTCCCATTCTGCAAATCCAAAATGTTTATACAGATAATATCTAGTGGAAATGAACACCAATGGCCACCGTGTTGGGGAAAAGAAAGGATGCAGATGTAACGAAAGAACATGTGACTTAAGGACTATGGAAAGGGTACAGGGACTCTCAGAACTGCTCACAAATTGTATGGACTTTATATGTGGCTGGTTTTCTGTTTTACTGGGTGTTAGGCACCCCCTCCTTTGCCCGCTTTCATTAGCTTATGGAGAAAGTTCAGGTGCCTGGTTCTCACAGCGTCAGAATACGAGCCCACCAAATTGTCAAGTCCCTGTTATAGCAACGTCAGAAACTATTTTTGTGGCAAATATGGCATCTGAAGGACACCTCAGATTTCTATTCCTATTCCATTCTACATCTTTGGGTGACAAAATCCATTATAATCTGACAGAGACATATAGAGTAGACAATGTCTTTGAAAAAGAGTATTGAAATATCTAGAAAATCAATCCTTTGTAGATTGCCTTACCTCCTTTTTATCTTTTTATATGCATTTAAAAGTAATTTCAGAGCCCAAAAGACAGGAGACAACATTATTACTATTATGCTGTACCTAGGAGAAAAGACAAAGAACTGATAGAAACCTACATTCCCAACCACTAGGTATTTATAGCAGCCATTCTGTAGTCTTCTGGAAATCCTCTCCATGTGGTATGTATTTGAAGCTGTAAGGTGCAAGTGCTGGAGAAAACCCAGCTCTTTTCTCAGTGAAATGACCTGTTATTCTGTGAAAAGAAAGGAGGTGTTTCTCTGAGCCCACCATTACACCTGCTATGCTTTACTGAAATTCAAACCACTCTCATCCCCCCCACCTCCATCTCTCAACTACTCACACCTGGGAGCTGTCTAGCAAAAGCACTGTTAGGTTGGGAGTGGGGGAAGGGTTAAAATATAACCATCCTGGTTTCTAGGTAAATAACTCTCGCAAATGTCCATGGTTTTCTGTGTCTAACTGAATTTGGGTCTAACTATATGGTGAAAGTATCCAAACACTTGTGCTTTAATTGACACGCACCAAAAAAAAATTTTTTTGAAAAGATATTTGGCAAGGCATTTTGTTTTTAACATTAGTGAAATGCAGCCTAACAGTGTTCTTACTGTAGTCCTGCCCGAAAGTGATCATTTTTCTGTACTTTTCCTATGACAAATTTATTTTCCCTATATGCTTTTGTTGGCTTGCAGCTCTGGCATGACTTGACTGACAATGAGCCAGAAGATCTGAGTTTGGGGAAAATGCATGGCTCTCAAGCCTTGGCACATGGTAGATAAGTGCAGAGCAAATGCTATGCATTCAAGAAGAGCCCTGTGTGTTGGCCTCATCAGCTCACCAAAGGACACTAGAGATATCAGATGAAAACAACATACCGCACAAGCTTGGGGACAGAAATCTAGTTAAAAAAAATTAGCTTTTAGATGTTAAAACAATTAAACAATTGCTAAAACTTCCATTACCTTTGTTAGCTAGCAATGGGTCACATGTTACAGGGTCTATTTAGTTCACATAATTGCTATCCTACACAAGAGCTGAGAAAGTTCCCCTCTGATGATTTACCTTTTCTCTATAAAGTAGGAGGGGAGGTTATCAGCTCAGAGTGAGGGTGAAAGTGGCAAGAGTTGAAAGAGATTATCCTAAATCATGGATAATGAAAGTATTTTAACAGCAAATTCTTCAGAGAACATATAGGTAGTCTGTAGTGGCAGTCTGATTAGGGTATTAGCATTTGAAATTGATCTTTTAATCTAATACTCTAATACATCTTGGACCCCCTCCTAACTGCCCATTTTTCCCTATATAACTGCCTCAAGATTCTGTAATCTTTGAATGGTTTTCTTTGAGACATTAGTCTGCCATCTTCTCGATAATGCCGGCTAATTGAATTAAAATTTCCTTTCTCAATCCCTAAAAAAAAAAAATGTGCATGGGTATGCACACATACACACAAGAAGTGGGGTTTTTTTGTTTTTACTCTCGCTCTAACAAAAAACTGTCTTCATCAGAATCTGAGTAGTTTCATTCAATAGGTGAATGGGTCTGACATCTGGTATGTGATTAAGCCGATCACTAAATCAATAAGGCAATGATTTGTAAAACTTTTCTGAACCACATTTGTCTGAGAATTGCTAAATGCTAAAAGTTCTTCCCAGAAAAACATACATACACATCAAATCTTACACAAAATTTCAGACAGTTCACAGACGTCCATAAAACCTATTGCATCAGTTAACTATTACTGACTACATATCAAACCAACCCAAATGTAACAGCTTAAAATAACACTATTTGGGCCGGCCCAGTGGCATAGCAGTTAAGTTCGCACACTCTGCTTTGGCGGCCCGGGGTTTGCAGGTTCGGATCCCGGGCATGGACCGATGCATCGCTTATCAAGCCAGGCTGTGGTGGTGTCCCATATAAAGTAGAGGAAGATGGGCATGGATGTTAGCCCAGGGCCAATCTTCCTCAGCAAAAAGGAGGATTGGCAACAGGTGTTAGCTCAGGGCTAATCATCCTCACAAAAAATAAAAATAAAATAATACTATTTATCTGAAAATTATTTGAGTCAACCATTTAGGCTGGACTCAGCTGAGCAGTTCTTCTGGTCTTGTCTGGGCTTCCCCTATCTCTTTGGTGAGTCATAGGTCAATTACGGGTGTTGCTTATGCTTCTGGATGCTGGCTACTAGAGACTAGGACACCTTGGCTCAGTTCCATGTGATCTATCATCCTCAGGCAAGTTGCCTGGACTTATTCTCATGATGGAGACAGATGCACAAGAGAAAGAGTTGGAATGCTCCAGGCCTTTTAAGGCCTAATCTCATAATTGGTGCTACTGCCTCCTTCTTTGGACCAAAGCAAGTCACAAGTCCAGTCCAGATTCAAGGGTCTGGGAAATAGACTCTACCTTTTGATGTAAGATGTTATAAAATCATATTGCAAAGGGTATTATTACAGGAAGAAATAAAGAATTGGAACCAACTTTTTAAACAATTTACCATACCTACCATGAACTTAAGTTAATAATTTTTTGCAAAAAAAATGAAGTAATTGAGGTTAAAAGAAAAAACAGGTGCTTATTTTTACTGTGATATACAAGTACAAAAATCAATAACTATCTGACATTCCAGAAAGTGTCTTCATGTCAAGTTCAAAGCCAATAGAATATCTTTTTCCTAGTGGCAGGAAAAACGTCTTCAATGTTTTTCTTTTCTGAAAGATAATATGCTAGAAAATAAATATGCTCCACATAGCTTAAAGTTCTCACCTTGTTACTGAAACAAGACATCATGGATTGCACATATATTTAGTGGGGTGAATGTTAGGAATATTGACGGACTAGCTGAGGAAAGTGACACTGGATGTTCTAAATGTTTGTGTCAGTTTTTATGCCCAACTGTATTGAAGTGGTATGGGACTTCAAGTCTTTCCATGTGTGTCATTCCTTGAGGATCCTGTAGTAAACAACACTGACATTTCCCACTAAACCAGAATCCTAGAAAGCAGTATTTCCATAAAGCATAGGAAAACTTCAGGAAAATAAAAATTCCAAACAAGAAGTATTGAAGTCATAATGTACCCCGAGTGTGTGATAATTGATCCAGTAATTGCTGTAGCATCATCAAAAATGAGCTGTCAATAGGTTTGAGTGTGGTCATATTTTCTTCCCCCTAGAAAGAGCAGCAAAAAAATAATTGACTATAGGAAATTCAGTAAATAAGTGAGAATAGTTGACTCAATTCAGCAAAATGTAAGTCCTTTATTCAGGTGCATTTAGTTTACATCAGGTCTGAGTTTGCCATTACCAAAGGGTATGTGTGTCTAGTTCGAAGAGATCTTCTTGATACTCCAATGCTCTGTTTCTTCTCACATACTTTTTTTCTAAATTATGAGAGAATTGGTACAATGGCTGAATCCACTTAGATGAATCCTTCAACTCATCCCAACTCCCTCTCTATAATTCTGTATTAGTTTCCAGTTACTCTTATAACAAATTACCACAAATTTAGTGGTTTAGAACAATGCAAATTTATTGTCTTACAGTTCTAGAAGTCAGATGTCTAAAATGGGTCTCATTGGGTTAAAATCAAGGTGTCAACAGGCTGCATTTCTTTCTAAGCGAGGCTCCATTTTCTTGCCTTTATGGGTTTCTACGGCCTGCCTGCATTCCTTAGCTCATGGACTCTTTCCATTTTCAGAGCCAGTGATGTCTCGTTGAATCTTTCTCACCTCACACCACTCTGACACCGATTCTTCTACTTTTCACTTTAAGGACTCTTGTGATTACATAAGACCACCCAGATAATCCGGGACAATCTCCCTATTTTAAGGTCAGCTGATTAGGAACCTTAAACCTGTCTTCTACCTTAATTCCTCTTTGCCACATAATACAACATCTTCACAGGTTCCAGAGATTAGGACATGGACATCTTTGGGGGGCCATAATTCTGTCTATCACAAAACCTAGGGCATCCTACTTCTTTTCTCAGGCTACCTTAGACATTAATGCCTAACGGTGTGAACCAATTCTTCCCAACAGAGGCTTTGCAGCATGTGCATATGACATTGAGGAGAGTTACTTTATGATGGCAAATTGCATCTTCTCAATGCAAATTCTAGAAGTATCAACTATACCATTCTTGAAATGTAAAAGAATGTATCATGTTTTTTCAACTATAAGAAGGACCATTTGAAAGAATATAGTTGGAATATTTTATATACTGATGAACTGCACCAAGTCAATTCAATGCATCATGCTTGATTATTGATAGTTCTTTGATTTACTACAAACCTTCTGCAAGTCCACTGCCTGTTTTGACCCCTTTCCTTATCTGCAAAGTGAATGATATTAATTGCTGCCTATTTTGAGGTAGTGATCAATGTCTTGGTTTAATTTTTTCAAATTACCAAACAAAGATGAGCAAGATTAGTCTTTAGTCTCAACTTATAATAAACCAATACAAAAATGATTCTGCCCATCTGCAAGCAGACACAGGATTATTTATGTCCTGTGATGTAATTCTTTATCCTCTTAACAGCAAGCATCATCTACTCTGGTATATAACAAGATATAGTGGGATGAAGGCAGAAGTTCTAAAGGCAGAGGAAAAGGAAGAATGAATTAGAAAATAAGAAATATAAAAATAAAAAAGACCTAAGAAGAAAGAAGAGCACAGCTATTGCAAATAAATGAGAAGGAGCATTAATTTCCTTGGGATTTAAACAGTAATTATATAATGACTGCCTTCTTTTTTCACTAGATATGACTTAATTAAAAATATTGGTATAGGGGGCCAGCCTGGTGGCATAGTGGTTAAGTTCACAAGCTCTGCTTCAGCGGCCTGGTTCACAGGTTCAGATCTCGGGTGCAGACCTATACTCTGCTCATCAGGCCATGCTATGGCAGCATCCCATACACAGAATAGGGTAAGATTGGCACAGATGTTAGTTCAGGGTCAATCTTCCTCAAGCAAAAAGAGGAAGATTGGGAAAAGATGTTAGCTCAGGGCCAAACTTCCTCACACACACACACACACAAATTGTTATAAAATACCATAATGTGGTATTGAAAGCATAAGGAAACATGAGAATAAATTAATGCCAATTTGAAAGTAGAGTCATTAAAGCAATAGCTTTTTTTTGCTGATATTCCATTAGGAAAACTATCTATGTCTCCATTAAGAAATGTTCACTAAAAAATGGTGTGACAATTTTTAGATATTCCCATTACTAGTAGCAATTCAGGAGGAAAAAACAAATAGTCATGAGCTGTGGACACTAACTCTGTATAAATCATGGGTGGTCTTCTAGTATATTCAGTGCCTCCTCCTCAAGTTAGTTCTGATTAAAGAGGAGAACTTTCCATCCAGACTGAACCATCTGAGTTTTCCCAATCATGCCTTCTTTCATTCCACTCCTTTCACCTGGAATATCTTTCCCACTTTTTCCCCAGAATAATTCCTACTCCACCTTTAGAATTTAGACATCCCTCTATCTGAGAAGCACTCCCTAGCATCACCCTTCCTACATATTCCTATGATGGTATGCTCCTTTTTATCACTACATTTGGCACATTGTAATATAAATAACTGTTCACTTGTGTTCCTCCACCCCACTCCCCAAATCAGTCTTCCTGCTACTTGAAGGCAAGGTGCCTACTGTTTTCATCATGGTACTCTCAATATCTGACACGTAGTGAGTGATCAATACTTGTTAGTTGAATAAATAGGAAAGTGGACAATAAATAAATGAAGAAAGAATGGGAGGGATGGAAGAAGTCTGGGAGAAAAGATGCTTAACAGTGCTTATTCATAGCCCAACCATAAAGGTTTTCTGCGTCTATAAGAGAAGTGCCACTTCTCACCATTCGTGATTTATAAAAAGGGCACATTTATTGACAGACTTTGACCACTCTCAGCTTACTCCATTTTCACAGGCTCTACAGTGTTCTCCCATGTAAATCAAGAATGATTCCATGCAATCACTAGCAAGCAACCAACGTGACTATGTGAAAAAGAAACTTTGAGAGACTTAATTTGCTTCTGCCAAAGAGATATGGAGTAAATAGAGACATAATCTCTCCTGATTTTGATAAAGCATTCTGATTGTTTCACAAAACAAAGTTAAAGACATTTAGAAAAGTAGGTTTGGGGCCACATGTATATTAAAGAAGTAAATGACTGATACGGGGGTTGCATTCAAAGGGCAATTATCAGTGATATATTGTCAATTTGGAGAAACCCTCCAAGCTGTGTTTTATAGGGATAAACCCTACATTTCTTATCTTTACTAATGTTCGGAATAAAGGAATTGAAAATATGCAGTTGCTTGTGTTCTGTTAATAATGAATTTCAAATTACTTTGATGAAATGGGTAAATTTCCTATAAAATGAGATGAAAACTGGAAAGACCAAAAAAGTGTATATTTAGAAACCAAAATAAATAATTCATATGTAGAATAAAGTACAACTGACAGGTAAACCTTAAGTACAAAAGAAAAGAACTGGGAGATAAGGGACAAGACTAGATTTGACCATGAGCGGAATGAGTTAGCAACATAATGCCCTAAACCAGTCATTCTCAATCAGCGATGACTTTGCCCCACAGGGCATATTTGGCAATGTCTGGAAACTTTTTTGACTGTCAGGATTGGGGAGGGTGCTACTGGCATCTAGTGGACAGAAGCCAGGGATACTACTATACACCCTACACACAAAAGCTCCCCACAGCAAAGAATTATCTGGTTCAAATTTTCAATAGTGCTGAAGTTGAGAACAAAACAAATGAAAAAATCATATGATACAGGAATGTATTAAAATGAATGGCAATAGGCATTAAAGTTTCCCCTCAACAGTGTTCTGTACCAAATCCTTATTAGAATGTTGTGTTCTATTTAGGGTATTAGCCTTTAGAAAGTGTAGGCTGTGAATGATTGGAGATGGACTCTGTTATGACTGCCTATGTCTTGCTCTTCTGCTTATGCTTATTATGCTGCTACTCTGTCTCTCACCTATTTAGAAGATCTGGAAATAATTCATGCCTATTTTGAAGCTGAGTTCTGCGTCTTGGGTTAGCATCAAGAAAATCTCAGATTCCTGGATTAAAAAATTCTCACAAACACACTGTCTGATAAACAGACTGAAAAAGAAAGCCTAATTAAGCTTAAGTTGAATGTTCTGGAAAATTAAGTCAGTTCTCTATATGCTAAAAGAAAATCTCTAAAAGTTAAAGCACATAGAAAAATATCAAATATACTGAAAATATAAATACCACAAAATTCTAAATGAATGAGCCAAAAATCTCACATTACCAACATCAAGCTATCCCAAAGGTTCAACGTGTTTTAATAATATGCATTTTATAGTTAGAAATGCAGTAAAAATGAAGAATGAGGGATTCCAAAGCAAAATAAACAAATCTTCAAGTCACTTTAGAGTAGACATCAGTTAGAAAAAGGATAAGGTGCTGGAAATGAAGCTAGAAGTGACCATTTTAAAAAGTGGGAAATGACAAGCAAGTTTTTGTGGTGAGAAGAGTTTATTTTCGTGAAGCTACATTGAACAAAATGACACAGTGGAATCATTTTGTGTGGTCCTGTTCATATTTCCATTGGATAGGCACCGTGCTGATTCCACCATATGCTTTGCAGCCAAATATGACAAAATGTGACTTTAAGCAAAAATATGTATAAAATATTTTGTTATTTAAATTTCAAAACAAGTATTACATTCAGAATAAGAACCACATACTAGTTAAGTATCATAAAACACACCCTAAGTATATATGGCCATAGCTTTAGTCTAAACATTTTCTAAATGTTCTTTGATGAGGAAGTTGAATTTATAATATTATTTAATTCATTAACCTGCTCAATATCACATATGCACCAAATTCTACTTTAACGATATATAATCCAATTACCAAAAGGGCATTTGTATTATTGTAATGTAATGTGATTTGGAAATGGAGAAAAATGTGAAAAGTCTTCAGATAAGTCTTTTTATCTCATAGCCAGTAATTTCAACCTCTTTCCCAACAAAATCTTTCCCCAGAAATACTAACACAAAATTAAGGATCATCTTAGAGTTTCCTTCCCTAGGCAGTGGGGAGAAGCAAGACTCAATTGTGTCAACTCAAATAATTAGGAATTAACCACTGTCAGCATTTTCTAAAGCAATGCCTTTCTCAATTCTGAGAAATTCTCTGCCATTATCTCTTCATATACGGGAATTGCCAGTTCTCTCTATCCTTCCCAGCTCCTCTTCTGGAACTCTTCCTGAAGCAAATGTAAGATCTTCCCATTTTAATTTTTAAATTAATTTTAAATTAAAATCCATGTTTCTTAATCTCTCCTTCTTATTTTTTTCTTTTCTTACCTTTTTTTTATTTTTTTCCCCTTTGTACTGCATTCTTGTCGTCTCCTCAGATCTACATTTCAGTTCACTAATTCTTTCTTCAGTTGTGTCCAACAAACAGTTTAACCTATCCATTGTGTTTTGTATTTCCAATGACTATATTTTTCACTTCTAGAAGTTCTCTTCAGTTATTGTTCATATCTACCTTTCCTTTATTGATAGTATCTTTTAAACATTTTTATTCCTTCTTTTATGTCCTTAATTACTTAATTTCTTTTAAAATATTAGTTGGTGGTCCTTTTTTTATTTTCTCACCACTTAAATCATGGAAGAACAAAATTCCAGCCAATGAGTCGATTGTGCTGATGTGAGACAGTGCCCCCTTACTTCAAATATATACCTATGCTGAATAAAATAGTACAATCAAACAAAATTAAACAGCTGAGTTAGAAATTTAAAAAGAGAAATATGCAGGTGCTAGAAATGAAGAAGGAAATTGAAGAGTGGTGTTATAGGTTGAATTGTGTCCTCCCCAAAATTCATGCATTGAAGTCCTAACCTCCAGACCTCAGAATGTAAACCGATCTGGAAATAGGTTCATTGCAGATGCAATTAGTCAAGTTAGGATAAGGTCATACCAGTGTAGGGCAGGCCCTTAACCCAATATGACTGGTATCTTTATAAGAAGGGGAAGTTTGGACACAGACATACATGTGCAAGAGAACACCCTGTGAAGATGAAGGCAGAGATTGGGGCCGTGCTCCTACACACCAAGGAACACCAAAGATTTCCAGCAAAGCACAAGAAGCTAAGTGAGGCATGAAACAGATTCTTCCTCCTAGCCCTCAGAAGGAACCAACTCTGCTGACACCTTGGTCTCAGACGTCTAACCTCCAGAACTACGAGAAAATAAATTTTTGTTGTTTTAGACACCCAGTCTGTGGTACTTTGTTACAGCAGCCCTAGCCAACTAATACAAGTGATAAGCTGAAGCTGAAGATATGGGGGATCACTGGATAATCAGGACCAGTGATGAGCCTTACTATCTAGGAGCTAAGGTTTTAAGCCTAGGAAAGGAAGGGAATTCAAGGATAGATCTTGTGCCCCTAGGGAGGTAAAAGTGAGCTACATGCATAAGGCCAGGAATCTGGGAGGGCTATATAAGTAAAAAGAGACTAGAGAAAGTCTACCTGTTGAGCTAGGGAAATAAAAAAGTATCTGCCTAGAGCCTTGGGCAAAAATTCTACATATAAGATCTTATCATCTACAAACAGAGATAGTTTTACTTCTTCCTTTCAAATTTGGATGCCTTTTATTTCTTTCTCTTGCCTGATTGCTCTGGCAAGGACATCCATTACTATGTTGAATAGAAGTGGCAAAAGCAGGCGTGCTTGCTTTGTTCCTGATCTTGCAGGAAAAGTGTTCAGTCTTTCACCATTGAGAATGATGTTTGCTATGTGTTCTTCACATATTGTTTTTATTATGTTGAGGTAATTTCCTTCTGTTCCTAGTTTGTTGAGTGTTTTTATCATGAAAGGGTGTTGAATTTTGTCAAATGCTTTTTCTGCATCCATTAAGATGATTGTATGGATTTTTTTTCCTTCATTCTGTTAATGTGGTATATTAGATTGGTTGATTTTCATATGTTAAATCATTCTTGAATTCCAGGAATAAATCCCACTTGTTTATGGTGTATAATCCTTTTAATATACTGTTGAATTCAGTTTACTATTATTTTGTTGACAATTTTTGTATCAATGTTCATAAAAGATATTGGTCTGTAATTTTTTTTCTTGAAGTTTCTTTGGCTGGCTTTGTTATCAGGGCCTCATAGAATGAGTTAGAAAGTGTTTCTTCCTCTTCAATCTTTTGGAAAAGTTTGAGAAGGATTGGTGTTAGTTTCTCTTTAAATGTTTGGTAGACTTCACCAGTGAAGCCACCAGGTCCAGGAATTTTCTTGTTAGATTTTTAAATTACCAGTTCAATTTCATTACTAGTTATAGCTCTGTTCAGATTTTCTAATTCTTCATGATTCAGTCTTGGTAGATTTTGTGTTTCTAAGAATTTATCCATCTCACCTAAGTTATCCAATTTGTTGGCATACAATCATTCATAGTACTCTCTTATAGTACTTTTAATTCTATAGAATCAGTAGTGATGTCCCTAATTTCATTTTTTAATTTTAGTAATTTGAGTCTTCTCTCTTATTTTCTTAGTCAATCTAGCTAAAGGTTTATAAATTTTGCTAATCGTTTTGAAGAAGAAACTTTTGGTTTTGTTGATTTTCTCTACTGCTCTTCTATTCTCTATTTTACTTATCTCTGCTCTAATCTTTATTATTGCCTTCGTTCTACTAACTTTGGGTTTAATTTGTCTTCTTTTTATAGTTCCTTAAGTTATAAAGTTAAGCTTGTTGATTTGAAATATTTTTTGTTTTTAAGTGTATTTTAACCATAAATTTCTCCCTTAGCACTGCTTTCACTGCATCCCATACGTTTTGGTATGTTGTGCTTTCATTTTTACTTGTCTCTGTCTTAGTCTGCTTGGGATGCCATAATAAAATATCATAGATTGGGTGGCTTAAACAACAGAAATTTATTTTTCTCACAGTTCTGAAGACTGGAAGTCAAATATCAAAGTGCCAGCAGAGTTGGTGTCTGATGAGAACTCACCCCCCCCCTTTTTTTTAAGAGAACCCGGTGCCCATTAGCTGTCACTCCCTGCTCATTTTCCCCTCCCCTAGACCCTAACAAGCACAGATCCACTTTCTGTTTCCATGAATTTGCCTGATCTGGATATTTTGTATAAACAGAATCATATACTATGTGGCCTTTTGTGTCTGGCTTCTTTCACTGAACATGATGGGTTTTTGTTTGTTTTTTTTTTTATTAAATTCATACACTTTTCACCCATTTCTCCAGCCCTCTACCCCCCACCTCTGGTTACCACCAATCTGTTCTCCATATCTATGAGTTTGGTGGGGTTTATTTGGGTTTTTTAAAAATATTTCACATATAAGAGAGATCATACAGTATTTGTCTTTCTCTGTCTGACTTATTTCACTTAGCATAATGCCCTTGAGGTTGTTGCAAATAAGCAAGATTTCATTTTTTTATGGATGAATAATATTCCACTGTATATATACACCACATCTTCTTTATCCATTCATCCATTGATGAGCATTTAGGTTGTTTCCATATCTTGGCTATTGCAAATAATGCTGCAATGAAGATGGGGGTGCATATATCTTTTTGAGTTAAGTGTTTTAGTTTTCTTCAGATAAATACCCAAAAGTGGAATTGCTAGATCATGTGGAGGTTTTCTTTTTAATTTTTTGAGGAACATCCATACTGTTTTCCATAGTGGCTGCATCAAATTACATTCCCACCAATAGTGCACAAGGGTTCCCTTATCTCCACACCTTGCCAACATTTGTTATTTCTTGTCTTTTTGATAATAGCCATTATAACAGGTGTGAGGTGATATCTCACTGTGGTTTGGTTTCCACTTCCTCTATTGATTAATGATGCTGAGCATCTTTTCATGTATCTGTTGGCCATATGTATATCTTCTTTGGAAAAATGTCTTTTCAGATCTTCTGCCCATTTTTAAATCAGATTGCTTTCTTTTTTGCTATTGAGTTATCTGAGTTCTTTGTTATATTTTGGACATTAGCCCCTTATCAGATATATGATTTGCAAATATTTCCTCCCATTCAGTAGGTTGCCTTTTCATGTTGTTGATGGTTTCCTTTGCTGTATGGAAACTTTGAAGTATGATGCAGGCCCACTTATTTATTTTTGCTTTTGTTGCTTTTGATGTCAGATTCAAAAAATTATCACCAAGACCTATGTCAAGGAGCTTACTGCCTATGTTTTCTCCTTGAAGTTTTATGGTTTCAGGTCATACATTCAAGTCTTTAATCAACTTGAGTTAATTTTTGTATATGGTATAAGATAGTGATTGAGTTTAACTCTTTTGCATGTGGCTGTCCTGTTTTTCCAACACCATTTATTGAAGAGATTTTTTTTCCCACATGGTATATTCTAGGCTCCTTTGTCATAAATTAATTGACTATATATGTGTGTGGTTATTTCTGGGCTCTCTATTCTGTTCCATTGATCTATGTGTCTGTTTTTATGCCAATGCCATACTGTTTTAACTACTATAGATTTGTAATATAGGTTGAAATCAGGGAATGTGATGCCTCCAGCTTTGTTCTTCTTTCTCAAGAATGCTTTGGCTATTTGGTTTTTTCATGGTTCCATACAAATTTTTCAATTATTTGTTCTATTTCTTTGAAAAATGGCATTGGAATGTTGATAGGGATTGCATTGAATTTGTAAATTGCTTTGTGTAGTATGGGCACTTTGACAATATTGGTTCTTCCAATCCATGCACATGGAGTATCTTTCCATTTATTTGTGTCTTCTTCAATTTCTTTCATTAATGTCTTGTAGTTTTCAATATACAAATCTTTCATCTCCTTGGTTAAATTTATTCATAGGTATTTCATTCTTTTTGATGTAATTGTAAATGGGATTGTTTTCTTTACTTTTCTTTCTGATAGTTCATTATTAGTGTATAGAAATGGAACACATTTTTGTGTATTGATTTTGTATCCTGCAACTTTACTGAATTCCTTTATTAGTTCCAACAGTTTTTTGATGTAATCCCTAGGGTTCCTATATATAATATCATATCATCTGCAAATAGTGAGAGTTTTACTTCTTGCTTTCCAATTTGGATGACTTTACTCCTTTTTCTTGCCTGATTGCTCTAGCTAGGACTTCCAATACTATGTTGAATAAAAGTGGTGAGAGGGGGAAACTTTGTCTTGTTCCTGATCATAGAAGAAAGGCATTCAGCTTTTCACTGTTGAGTATGATGTTAGCTGTGGGCTTGTCATATATGGCATTTATTACATTGAAGTACATTCCCTCTATACCCACTTTATTGAGAGTTTTTTGTCATTAGTTGATGTTGAATTTTGTCAAATGCATTTTCTGCATCTATTGAGATGATCATATGATTTTTATCCATCATTTTGTTAATGTGGTGTATCACATTGACTGATTTGCAGATGTGGAACCATCCTTGCATCTCTGGAATAAATCCCACTTGATCGTGGTGTATGATCCTTTTAATGTATCATTGAGTTCGGTTTGCTAACATTTTGTTGAGGATTTTTGCATATGTTCATCAGGGATATTGGCCTATATATTTCTTTTCTTGTGGTGTCCTTGTCTGGCTTTGGTGTCAGGGTAATGCTGCCTCATAAAATGAGTTTGGAAGAGTTCCCTCCTCTTCTGTTTTTTGCAAGAATTGGTATTAATTCTTCTTTGAATGTTTGGTAGAATTCACCAGTGAAGCCAATTGGTCATGGACTTTTGTTTGCTGGGAGGTTTCTGATTACTGATTCAATCTCCTTACTAGTCAGTGGTCTGTTCAGATTTTCTATTTAATCATAATTCAGTTTGGGTAGGTTGTATGCTTCTAAGAATTTATTCATTTCTTCTAGGTTGTCCAATTTGTTGGCATATAATTGTTTACAGTAGTCTCTTATGATTCTTTGTATTTCTGTGGTATCACTTGTAACATCTCTTTCATTTCTGATTTTTTTGAGTCTTCTCACTTTTTCTTGGTGAGTCTAACTAAAGGCTTGTCAATTGTGTTTATCTTTTCAAAGAACCAGCTCTAAGTTTCATTAATCTTCTCTATTGTCTTCGAAGTCTCTATTTCATTTATTTCTGCTCTAATCTTTGTTATTTCCTCCCTTCTACTAACTTTGGGCTTTGTTCTTCTTTTTCTAGTTCCTTAGGGTGTAAAATTAGGTTCTTTATTTGAGACTTTTCTTGTTTCTTGAGGTAGGCATTTATCATTATGAACTTCCCTCTTAGAACTGCTTTTGCTGCATCCCACAACTTTTGGTATGTTATACTTCCATTTTCATTTGTCTCAAGTTATTTTTTGATTTCCTCTTTGACCCACTGGTTGTTCAGTAGCATGTTGTTTAATCTCCACATATTTGTGAATTTTCCCATGTAACTAATTTCTAGTTTCATACCATTGTGGTTGGAAAAGATGCTTGATATGATTTCAACCCTCTTAAATTTATTGACTTCTTTTGTGGCCTAACATATGGTCTATCCTGGAAAATGTTTCATGTGCACTTGAGAAGAATGTGTTGTTGTTGTTGTTTTTGCTTTTGGATGGAATGTTCAGTATATATTTGTTAAGTCCATCTGGTCCAGTGTGTTGTTTAAGGTTGATGTCTCCTCATTGATTTTGTGTCTGGGTGATCTACTCATTGATGTAAGTGAGGTATTAAAATCTCCTACTATTATTGTATTGTTGTCTATTTCTCCCTTTAGGTCTGTTAATATTTGCTTTATATGTTTAGGTGCTCCTACATTGAGTGTGTAAACATTTAGAAATGTTATATCCTCTTATTGGATTGACTCCTTTATCATTATATAATACCCATCTTTGTCTCTTATTACAGTCTTTGTTTTAAAGTCTATTTTGTCTAATATAAGTATAGATATTCCAGCTTCCTTTTGGTTTCCATTTGCATGGAATATATTTTTCTATCTTCTCACTTTCAGTCTGTGTGTGTCCTTACAGCTAAAGCAAGTCTCTTGTAGGCAGCAGCATATAGACTGGTCTTGTTTTTTTATCCATTCAGCCACTCTATGTCTTTTGATTGGAGAATTTAGTCCATTTACAGTTAAAGTAATTATTGATAGGTATGTACTTATTGCCATTTTATTAACTGTTTACTGGCTGTTTTTGTAGTTCCTCTCTGTTTCTTTTCCTTCTCTCACTCTTTTCCTTTGTGGTTTGATGACTTTCTTTAGTGGTATACTTATATCCCTTTCTCTTTCTCTTTTGTGTGTTTACTATAGGTTTTTGCTTTGTGGTTACCATGAGGCTTACATATAATAACTCATATCTATAACAGTCTATTTTAAGTTGAATGGGAGACAGCTCTCAAAGGGCCCATGCACTGGAACATCCTTGCCCCAGGGTCCAGCTCAGAGGCAGCCAATCATGACTAGACTTAAATTGAAGAAGGCTCACTTGTTTATATTAAAATGTCAGCCTGAGGGGCAGACTTCTAATTTAACAGACACATCTAAGAGCCTTCTGGAACATTCTCCAGAGCCAGAGACTGGCAGATGCCATCTTCAAACTCTCCCTTTGCCATGCTCCAGAGTACCAGTATCTCTCAGAAGGGAGCTTTTACATGCATCTGCTGCCCTGATCTTTGTAGTTGCTGCCCAGGGGATGTCTCTTGACTGCCTAGATCTGGAGGCCAGGGGAGTTTGCTTTCTTGGTCCATTGGGACTATAATAATCAGTGTCACCCAGAAAGGAGTTCACACCCATGTTTGGCACCCCAATTTTTGTGGCTGCTGCTAAGGAACACCTCTACATCATTTGGCTGTGGTGGCCAGTGGGGCCACTCAAGGTTCCCACAGGACTATAACCAATAGAGAGAGAGTTCTTAAACAGCTACCACCCCCAGGGCACAGCAAGAGACAACAGACCCAGGAGCTCAATCTTTCTGTGGAGGAACCCTATTAGCTAATCATAATGGTTGCAACCTGAGAGGCAGGCTTCTAATTAAACATGCATCTAGAAGCTGATTGTAATCCTTTCTAGACACTTCAGAGGGTGGGCACTATTTTTATACTCTCCCTCTGGCACACTTCAGAGCACTAGTGTCTTCTGGAGGAGAGCTTCACATGTGGCTGGTGCCCTGGTATTCACGTCTGGCATCCCAGTTTTTGCAGCTGCTATCCAGGGGAAGCCCCTTGATCACCTGGCTCTGGTGGCCAGGGAGGCTCACATTCCTGGGTCCCATGGGACTGTGGCATTGGAGAGACAGTTCTTGGCAGGCTGCCACCCCCAGGGCACTGTGCAGACAGAAGATTGAGGCATACCTCCCCAGCCTTTCTGTGCAAGAGGCCTCTTGGCTCATTCTGGAGTTGCAGCCTGAGGGGCAGGCTTCAGGTTTGGCACATATCTAGTGGACTATGTAGCTGCTCTCAAGGTATATAGGCTGTGGATGCCATCTTGATGCTCTCCCTCTGCCTTGTTCCAGCTTGTCAGCATCTCTCAGAAAAGAGCTTATACACTCATCTGGAGCCCCAATTCTTGTGACTGCCACCCAGGGGGCACCACCAGATTGCCTGGCCAGCAGAGCTTATGCTTGCAGTCCCACCAGACTGTATATATTTGCATACTTTTAAAAGCTATTGCTTGAGGTTCTGGCTTCCAAACAGTCTGAATCAGAGTGCTGAGTCCTCCCCTTAAGGACACTGACAGGTCTTGGAACATCCTCAACTACTGGGAGCTAGTAAAAATATAATAGGCTGCTTGGGTGAGCACAAAGGTTTGAGAGACAACAAAGATTTGGGGCAGAGTTGAATGACAGGGTTCATCTCATACACAAGTCCACCTCTTCAAGACTAAGTGGTTCTTTTATCTACTATATAGAAACCAACAGAGAGAGTCAAGCAAAATGAAGAAATAGAGAAATATGTTCCAAATGAGAGAAAAAGATCAAACCTCAGGAAAAAAAAACCTTAATGAAATGGAGATAAGTAATTTACCTGATAAAGAGCTCAAAGTAATGGTCATAAAGGTGCTCACTGAACTAGGGGGAAGAATGGATGCGAGAACTTCAACAAAGAGATAGAAAATAAGAAAGTACCAAATAGAAGTTCCAGAGCTGAAGAATACAATAACTGAACTGAAAAATACACTAGGTTCAACAGCAGATGAGATGAAGCAAAAGAAGGGATCAGTCAACTCAAAGACAAGGCAGTGGAACTCAGTCAGAGCAACAAAAAGAAAAAAGAATGAAAAAAATTAAGATAGCATAAGGGGCTTATGGGACAACATCAAGTGGACTAATATTCACATAATAGGGGCCCCAGAAGGAGAAGAGAGAAAGAGGCAGAAATCTTATTTGAAAAAATAATGGCTGAAAAGTTCCCTAACCTGGGGAAGGAAATGGATATTCACATCCAGGAAGCCCAGAGAGTTCCAAATAAGATGAACCCAAAGATACACATACCAAAACACATTATAATTAAAATGTCAAAAGTTAAAAACTAGGGGAGAATATTAAAAGCAGCAAGAAAAGAACAATTTGTTACATATAAGGAAACCCCCATAAGACTATAAGCAGATTTTAAGCAGAAACTTTGCAGGCCAAAAGGGAGTAGCACAATATATTCAAAAGTGCTGGAAAAAAAAAGTTCCAACCAAGAATACTCTACTCAGCAAAGTTTTCATTTAGAATTGAAGGAGAGAGAAAGAGCTTTCCAGACAAGCAAAAGCAAAAGGAGTTTGTCACCACTAAACTGGCCTTACAAGATATGTTAAAGGGACTTCTTTAAGCTGAAAAGAAAGAGTAATATTGATAACAAGAAAACATATGAAAAAATAAATCTCACTGGAGAGGTAAATATATAGTAAAAGTAGTGGATTAATCATTCACAAAGCTAGTATGAAGGTTAAAAATAAAAGTAGTAAAAATAACTATGATTACAACAATTAGTTAAGGGATATACAAGCAAAATGTGACATCAAAAACATAAAATGTGGAGGGGGGAGAGTAAAAATGTTGAGCATTATAATGGGATCAAACTTAAGTTGTCATCCCCTTGAGTTGTCGACTGCTGCCTTCACACTGTGTACTTACGTGAACTCTTCTTGTGCACATGGGGGAAGAGAGAGAGAGAGAGTGAGAGAGAGACAGAGGTCTCTGATTTCTCTTCTTATAAGAATACTAATCCTATTGGATCAGGGCCCCTTCCTTATTACCTTATTTAACCTTAACTTCTTCCTTAGAGGCCCTGTCTCCAAATAAGCAACACTGGGGGTTATGGCTTCAACATATCAATTTTGGGGGGATACAAACATTCAGCCCATAACATTCTACCCCTACCCCCCAAAATTCATGTCCTTCTCACATGCAAAATGCATTCATTCTATCTCAACAGCCCCAAAAGTCTTAACTCATTCCAGCATTGACTCCAAAGTCTAAAGTCCAAAGTCTCATCTAAACACCATTTTAAACCACATATGAGTGAGACTCAAGGTACAATTCATACTGAGGCAAAATTCCTCCCCAGGTGTGAGCCTATGAAATCAGACAAGTTATGTACTTCCAAAATATAATGGAGGGACAGGCATAGGATAAACATTCTCACTTCAAAAGGGAGAAATTGGAAGGAAGAAAGGAATGATGGGTCCCAAGCAAGTCCAAAACCTAGCAAGGTAAATTCCATTAGATCTTAAGGCCCAAGTATAATCCTATTCTGTTCAATGCTCTCCCTTCTAGACCCACTGTGATGGCAGTCTCACTTTCCAGGCCCATTGGGGCAGTGGGTCCATCTCCACAGCTCTGCTGGGTGGAAGTCATGCTCCTGCAGCTCTGCCAGGCAGGGATATTGTCCCCACTGCTCTGCTGGACAGAGGCTACCTGGCCTGTGGAAACCGAGGCAGTGGCCCTGATGACTTCTGAGTCACCTTCAGGATCATCCTTTCCTTTTTGTTGAAGAATGCATGTTTGCAGCCAAATAGTTCTGTTGTCCTATCCTTTAGAATCTAAGAAGTCCAACTGCCTTCTTTCATTTAGTCCTTCTTTGTCCCCTTCAGTTCAAACTGGCAGTATTTCTGCTCACACTATCCAATAATCTTTTCATCAAGTGATAGTCCAGCCATACTCTTGGTGTTCTCTTTACAACAAGCTTTCTCATCTTTACAATATGGAGAGGCCAAAGTGTTTCCAAATCTTTAAGTTCTGGTTTGTTTTTGTCTAATTCCTTCTTTAATTCATATGTCTCCTCTTGCATTTTGCTATAAGCAATCAGGGGGACCCAGGTCACACCTTCAACATTTTGCTTAGAAATCTCAGCTAAATGTGCAATTTCATTGTTCACAAGTTCTATCTTCCACAAAAGACTAGAACACAATTCAGCCAACTTCTTTGCCACTTTATAACTAGGATTGCCTTTCTTCTACTTTCCAATAGCCTGTTCTTCATTCCCATCTGAGACCTCATCAGAGTGACCTTTAAAATCCATATTTCTACCAACATTCTATTCATGGTTATTTATGTATTCCCTAAGAAATGGAAGCTTTCTCTCCTCTTTTATTTAAGAGCCCTCATCAGAATCATCTTTAACATCCATAGTCCTACCAACAGTCCCTTTATGGCAATCTAGACTTTTTTTAGCATGCATCACCCAAATTCTCCAGCCTCTACCCATTACCCAGTTCCAAAGCCACTTCCACACTTTTAGGTATTTGTTACAGCAGCATCCTACTTCATGGTACCAAAATCTGTCTGCTCAGGATGCTATAACAAAATGCCACAGACTGTGTGGCTCAAACAACAGAAATTTATTTTCTCACAGTTCTGGAGGCTTGACAGATCAAGGTCCAGCAGGGTTCAGTTTCTGGTGAGAGCTGTCTTCCTGGCTTGTAGATGGTTGCCTTCTCGATGTGTCTTCACATGGCTTTTCTTTGGTGAGTGTGCATAGACACAGAGAGAGAGAGAGAGAGTGAATTCTCTGATGTCTCTTCTTATAAGGACACTAATCCTATCAGATCAGGGACCTACACTTATTATCCCATTTAACCTTCCTTCCTTCCTTAGGGATCTCATCTCCAAATACAGCCATACTAGGGGTTAGACTTTCAACATATGAATTTGAGGGGGACCTAAACATTCAGTTTCTAACAATCTCTAAGTATTCTCTGATTTCACTTGTGATTTCTTCTTTGATTCATTAGTTAATTTCCACAAATTTGTGAATTTTCCAATTTTCCTTCTGTTTTTGATTTCTAACTTCATCCTATTGTGGTTGGAGAAGGTACTTTGTATGTTAACTATATTTTTAAATTTATCTAGGGTTCATTTGTGACCTAACATATGTCTATCCTGGAGAACATTCCATGTTCACTTGAGGAGAATGTGTATTCTGTTGTTATTTGTTTTTGTTTTTTCTCTTGTTATTGAGAGTCCTGTATATGTCTATTAGATCTAGTTGATTTATTGTGATGTTCAAGTCTTCTATTTCCTTACTTATTTTCTGTCTGGTTGTTCTATCCATCACCGAGAGTCAAGTATTGAGGTCCCCAACTATTATTGAAGAAATGTCTATCTCTCCCTTCAATTCTGTCAGTTTTTGCCTCATATATTTTGATGGTTTGTTATTAGGTGCATAAATATTTATAATGGTTATATCTTCTCACTGTATTGACATTTTTTATTAATATATAATGTCCTTCTTTGTCTTTCTAAACTTTTTGATTCAAAGTTTATTTTGTATGATATTAGTATAGCCAACCTTGCCTCTCTTTTGGTTACTATTTGTATGGAATATCTTTTTCTATCCTTTCACTTTCAATCTATTTGTGTCTTTGGGTCTAAAGTGAGTCTCTTGTACACAGCGTATAGTTGGATCTGTTTTTTAATCCATTCCATCAATCTCTAGCTTTTGATTGAAGAGTTTAATCCATTTACATTTGAAGTAATTGCTAATAGGAAGGGACTTACTTTTGTCATCTTGCTTTTGTTTTGCTATATGCTCACATAGCTTTCTTGTCCCTCATTTCCTGCATTATGATCTCTTTTTTATTTAGTTGGGCTTTTTTTTTTTGTAGTGGTAAGTTTTAATTCCCTTCTAATTTGCTATTTAGTTATATTCTATAACTATTTTCTTTGTGGTTACCATGGGGATTACATTTAACATCCTAAAGTTACAACACTCTAATTTGAATTTATACCAGCATAACTCAAAAAACATATAAAAACTGCTCAGTTACAGTTCCATCCTCACCTCTTTCAGTTATTGATATCACAAAATTATACCTTTGTACATTGTGTGTCCAAAAACTTAAGTTAATAATTGTTTTTTTAAAATGCATTAGTCTCTTGAAATTATGTAGAAAAACAAAATGTGGAATTACAAACAAAAGTTACAATAATACTAGCTTTTAGACCAATAAATTTAAAAAACGTATTGGTCTCTTAAACCATGAAGAAAATAAGAACTGCACTTATAAACTATTGTTACTGTAATACTAACTTTAATAATTTCCCATGTTTGCCTTTACTGAGATCTTTATTTCTTCATACAGCTTCAAGTTATTGTCTAGTGTCTCCTTGTTTCAACCTGCAGGACTCCCTTCAGGATTTCTTGCAGGGCAGGTCTAGTGGTAAAGAACTCCCTTAGATTTTCTTTATCTGGGAATGTCTTAATTTCTCCCTCACTTATGAAGGACAGTTTTGCTGGATATAGGATTCTTGGTTGACAGATTGTGTTTTTTAGCCCTTTGAATATATCAGTCCACTGCCTTTTGTCCTCCAAAGTTTCTGAAGATAAATCTGCTGATAATCTTATTGAAGATTCCCTTTGTGTGACCATTTGCTTTCCTCTTGCTGCTTTCAAGATTCTCTCTTTGTCTTTGACTTTTGACAATTTGATTATAAGCTGTCTCACTGTGGATCAAAGAGATCATCCTGAATTCAAAGAGATTCATCCTACTTGGAGTTCACTGAGCTTCTTGGATGTTTATATTCATGTCTTTCAGCAAATTTTGGAGGTGTTTAGCCATCATTTTTTCAAATAATCTCTCCTTTCCTTTCTCTCTCTCTTTTCTTTCTGGTACTCTCACATTGTGTAAGTTGGTCCACTTGATGGTGTCCTACAGGTCTCTTAGGCTCTGTTCACTTTTCTTCAACCTTTTTTTTCTTTTCCTCAGACTCAATACTTTCAATTGTCCTATCTTCAAGTTTGCTGAATCTTTCTTTTGCCTCTTCAATTCTGCCTTTGAATCCCTCCAGTGAATTTTTCATTTCAGTTATTGTACTTTTCAGCTCTAGAGTTTCTTTTTGGCTTCTTTATAGTTTTTGATCTCTTTATTGATGTTTCTATTTTGTTCATACATTGTTTTCCTGACTGTCTCCACATATTCCTTTAGTTCTTGAGCACCTTTAAGACAGTTATTTTAAAGCCTTTGTCTAGTAGGTTTGCCTTCTTGTCTCTCTCAAAAAGAGTTTTTGTTCATTTATTTCTTTCCTTTGAATGGGCAATACTTCCCTGTTTCTTTATATAGCTTTAGATTTTTTGGTTGAAAAATGGATATTTGAATCTAATAATGTGGTATCTCTTGAAATCTGATTCTCCTCCTTCCTCAAGGATTTGATGTTTTTTGTTTTTGTTTTGTTTTGATTGTTGCAGGCTTGCTGAGGATCAGCCTGAGGTATAAACTTAAGGTCTTCACTGGTCTTTCCTAAGCCTGCACCTTTTCCTGGGCATGTGCAATGACTTTCTAATTTCCCCCCAGATATGCAGCTGCTTTTGAATATCCTAATCTTTAATGTCTGGCTCTCAAAAGTGAAAAAAGAGAAGAATGAAGGGGGATAATAAAAGGGGGTGCCAGCTCATTAAATCCCCTGGAAGTCACCTGAGTCAGAGGGGGAGAGGCTTGCAATAATGGAGGGAGGGTGGTACAACAATAGCTGGCCACCTCTGTGTCTGCACTTCTGTGATCAGAAACAGCAGTCAGAATACAGATCTTCAATGTTTAGAGGAGAAGGTCCTTAATGCCCACCCTGGCTCCTGCAAGCTGCTCCAGGATTGCATGCATGGATGCCTGCCTTGGGCTGGGGAGTAGGAAATGGGGAAGCTGCTACTGTGCTAAGAGTTGAAGTTGATTGAAATTAACAGCAATTTACTGTTCAAGCCTTCCCCTGGAAGCTGCAAGCCTTGAATAGACTCCAGATTTCCAAAACAGTTACAGGAGACAGATTCTGCCAGTGTGATTGTTGTCTAGGTGGGGAGACAGATTCCTGGTGTTTCATACTCCACCATCTTCCCAGAATCCTCTTCCCCAGGTAAATTTTTAAGAACTACAAAGTCTGCAAATATCAACAACGCTATAAATTGAGATGTTTTCTTTCTTTTAAAGTAAAAAAAAAAAAAAAACAAGAAAAAGTTAACATAGCCACCTGTTTCTACTTGGGAGAAATTCTAGAGTGCAAATGCATTTATAGGGAATACTGCTTCATGACATCATCAAAAAATCATGGTCTGACCTCACATCATTCCTATAACATACAAATATTATTTCGAATGATGCCAAGATTTTGTGATTCAAGATGTGGTGTGAAAGGGGAGAGAAATGAGGTCTTTAAATAAGAGAAACTTACCTGCATGTGAAATCTGGACTCTGAGAAAGCTGAAGTTCATGCTCTATCTTGGAACACAAATGGAATGTAATTTATTCATTCACTCCTTCATTCATTCATTCAACAAATATTTATTTTGTGCTTTTATGTCCCAAGCACTTTCCTGGACATTGAATGTACAAAGTGAACAAAAAGACAAAGTCCCTTTCTCATAGAGCCTACATTCAGACAGACAAAAAATAGTAGACACAACAAATAACTTATACACTATGTTCAAAGATGATAAGAGCAAGAAAATATAAAGCAGGGAAAGGAAACAGGGAGTATCAGGGTGGGGAAAAGTGATGGCATTTCTTCTGTAGTGTTTAGGGAAGCCCTCACTGTAGTAAATAATCTAATATAGTTGAATCATAGTTAATTCACTCAGTAGTCAAACATTCCTTTCAATCAGTTAATATGCAATACCCAAATTAGCCTAACTTTCTCCACCTGGAGATTCTTTTGATCTTTTTTCCTTATTAAAATAAAATGTAGCAAAATGCCATGCTTGTTGCTTAGTGGGTAAAGCAGTTTGATGTGCAAAAACCTGAATAAATACCCCTCCACCCCCACCCCCGGAGGTGTGTGCAATTATTAGAGTGATTCTTTAAAGGACTTGTTAAAATGCCAAAATAGTGCCACAGAAAACACGTCAAATAAAGATTTAAGTTTTCTTTATGAAAAAGAAAAGTGTTTAACAAGAGTTTATGGGGTTTTATAAAAACACCTTAACACCTTACAGACCCACGGGGGAAAAAGCTCTATTTAAATATCATGCACCAATAGCAGACCACCCAATGCTGATGACTAGAAGCCTCAAACAGACCCATCCTTGGGAGCCTATGTGGAGACCCTAATTTTATGGTCATTTTAATTGTATTTGGGTTATTACCTCATGCCCCGGCAAACACCTACAGTATTTAATAAAATGAGTACAGAACACTGTTCTAGTTAAAGTATGTATTAACCAAAATCATAAACTAAGTATGCTTCACCATAAATTAACTGGGTGTTTAGTGTTTCTTTGCCTTTAAGTTATATTTATTTTCTTATAACATGGTATGCTTCACCATGTACCAAGTCAACGTTAATTGACTTAGCATTCAGACACACTCTTCTATCTCTAGCTCATACACCCACAAACACACGTGCCCTGCATATTATAAAGTGATAAGTACAGTTAATCAACCCTACAGATATTCAAAAGAATGACCATAAAAGATCACTGGAGCTGAAAAGCAAACAAATCTTAAAAAGAAAAGGAAAAAAATTTTATTTTACATTTGTCTAGAGTCCAGCTAGTGCTACTAGAGTCCACAGTGCTACTACTTACACCATTGTCGATTCAGATACAAAAAGTTGTGGTCTTCCTCTGATGAACAAAAGGAAATATCTTGAAAAGAAAAAGTAAACTCCTCCATTTTGTATTTGTCTAGAGTCTAGAAAATGTATTCTTAATTTTTTGCTTCAGTGCTCTGCAGAAAAAAAGCAATAGATGAGGACAAAATGCAGAATTTAGAATTGATGTTTCTTTACCGCCACTACTGTCTGACTAGACATTACAGCACAACTCCCTTAATCACCAAATTTTAGCTTCTTTTATTTCCTTACCTGGTCATTCCATAACCCATTAAATTTAGATCTGCATAATCTTCCCCCTGCAACAGTTCTTATTTAAGTACTCCCAAATCTCCTAATTGCCAAGATTGCTTGTCTCTTTTCCATCCTCAATCAATTTGACTTCTCTGTAACTTCTACATTAGAGAGCACTTCTTCCTCCACAAAACTCTCTGACTTGGGCTTCCACACCATCACCAGCCTGGCTCCCTTCCTCCAGTTCGCATTCTCAGTCTCCTACACTGGCTTCTTTTTCTCTGAGCATCTTTTAATTATCAGTGATCCTATATCATCCTGTACATTCTTCTCCCTTCATTCTGCAAACACTCTGAGTGAGTCTGTCAGTCTTAATCCACTGATTGTAAGGTTACAATTCAAACTGAATGTGTGATGTCCCCCTCCTCCAAGAACAATTGGCTCCTCCTCCAGTGTCCTATCCCAGTAAAGAGCAATATCACCCACCAGGTGCTGGTGCCAAAACCTAGATGTCATACAGGATTCTCCCTCTCCCTTACACTGCACGTTGGGTTACCAGAATTAGCAATTAAAAATACAGGACTCTCAAATTTTAAATTTTAAACTAAATTTTAATTTCAGATAAACAGTGAATCATTTTTTAGTATCAATATTTCCCAAATAGTGAAATTCAACTGAGCATACTGTATTTTATCTGGCAATTCTACCCCTACATCTAATCAAACATCAAGCCCCTAAATAGTTCTCAAATCTCTTCATGTCCCTTTATTTCCCATTGCCTTCATCCTAGACCTAGCCACCTTGTCTCTTGCTTAGATCTCTAAAATAGCCTCCCACCAAGACTCTCAGAATGTTCCATGACTCCCTAAAATCCATTCTCTACACAGCAAACACAGTGATCTTTTAAAAACCACAAATTAGATCAAGGCATTCTTCCTCTTATTTCCCCTCAACAGATTCTTTCTTATTAACACCTCAACACTGGCCTCTACCTACCTCTTCAGCCTACTTTTCAGCGATTCTATTGAGTGTATTATGTTTTGGCCACAATTATCTTATTTCAACTCTTCAAACTCTTTTAGAGCCTTCCTGCTTTACACATACTATTTCCACTGCCCTAGACTTTATAGACCACTGAAAACAGAATTTTTTAAGCAATTTATTGAGGTGAAATTTACATAAAATAAAATTAACCATTTTAAAGTGAATAATTCAGTGGCATTTAGTACATTCACAGTGTTGTGCAACCACCTCTCATATTGTTCCAAAACATTTGCATCGCTCCAGAGTTAAACCCTTTACCCATTAAGCCATTTCTCCCCATTCCCACCTCTGCTCAGCTCTTGGCATCCATCAAATTGCTCTCTATCTCCATGGATTTGCATATTCTAGACACTTTATATAAATGGAACCATACAGTATGTGGTCTTTTGTGTCTGGCTTCTCTCGTTCAGCATAATGATTTAGAAGTTCATTCATGTTGTGTCATATATCAGTTCTTCATTCCTTTTTGTGGCTAAATAACATTCCACGTAGCCCACAATTTGTTTATTCATTCATCTGTTGATGGACATTTGGTCTGTCTCCAACTTTTGGCTATTGTGAATAGTGCTGCTTGAATACATTTTTTCAGTTCTTTTTGGTATCTTTCTAGGCATGGAATTGCAAGTCATATGGTAAGTCTGTAGCTTAACTGTTAACTTTTTGAAGAACCACTAAACTGTTTTCTATAGCAGTTGAACCATTTTCCATTTCCATCAGCAATATATGAGGGTTGCAATTTCTCCACATCCTCAACAACACTTATTGTCTGCTGTTTTGATTATAGCCATCCTAGTGGGTATGAGGGGGTATCTCATGTGGTTTTGATTTACATTTCCCAATGACTAATTATTTTGACCTTTTCATATACTTGTTGGTCATTTGTATATCTTTTTTGGAGAAATGTCTATTCAAGTCTTTTTCCCATTTTTTAACTGGTTGTTTGTCTTTCTGTTGTTGAGTTGTAAGACATCTTTATATAGTCTTGATACTAAACCCTTATCAGATATGTAATTTGCCAATATTTTCTCCTAGTCTGTAGGTTGTCTTTTCACTTTCTTGATAATGCCCTTTGATGCACAAAAGGTTTTAATTTTAATAAAGTCTAATTTATCTATTTTTTCTTTTGTTGCTTGGGCTTTTGGGGTCATATCGAAGAATCAATTGCCAAATCCATGGTCATGAAGATTTACCTCTATATTTTCTTCTGAGAGTTTTATGGCTTTAGCTCTTATCTTCAGGTCATTGATCTAGTTTGAGTTAATTTTATATATAGTGTAAGGCAAGAGACCAACTTGATTCTTTTGCACGTGAATATCCAGTTTTCCTAATACTACAACAGAATTGTTTCCCATCCTCTTCTCCCCTCCCCTGACCAGTCCCTATACACCTTTCAGGGCTCAGCTTAAATGTTACCTTCCTTAGATACCTGTTCCCTCCCTCCCAGAGTAGATAAGGTCCCTTATTATATACCCATATTGCACTGTGTACTTGATTTCTGTCCTCTCTGCTACAGTGTAAGCTCCAGAATGTAAAGCCGACGTCTGTCTGATTCACCACTGCATCTCCATTGCCCAGCACAGTGTCTGCCATATATGTTTGTTGAATTCAAAAATGTTTGTTGAATCACTCACTTCCCAAACTTTATCTCCAAACCAGGCCTCTTTTCAATCACACTTAAGGACCTCTTATTTAATGAACACAAAATCTTTTTCAGGCCTCCAAGTTTCTGTCTGAAATGACTTATGCTCATTCTCTGCCTAGCAACTACTATGCATCCTTCAAAACATGCTCAAATGTCATTTCTTCTGTAAAAACTTACCTGACTTCTATAGCTTATTCACTCCTTTATAGTTCCTTATAGCTATTTCCATAATAACACAATGTATTATATCAATTAATTGTTACAGGTCTGATCCTACACCAGGCTATAAACTTTTCATTGGCAGGAAACAACTATCTTTAATTTCTTCCGGTGCCTCACACAGTGCCAGATACACAGTAGGAACCCATAAAATTTTAGTTCAATAAATGGATGAATGAATATGTGGACAGTGAAAAGAACATGAATCGAATTAATAATTTATTTTCCATGTCCCCATAAGTGCAAAGACCTGAAAGTTGCCTTAGAAAGATATGGTAGTTGCTGAGGTCTCCATCATAATCACCAGGCCATTTGTGGACCTGCCCTTCAAATTTTCTGTTTAATTACATAGAAATCAATTCCTGGGTCAATGAACTTGTAAGATAAGTCAATTTACAGACTCTTTTGAAATTTTCTAGATGCTTGGTGTGCTGGGTGCTATGGGACAAAGAAAAGAAACATGAGGCATGATCTTTGTCCTTACAATCTAGATTAGTGGAAAAGACAAACTAAAGTGAAATAATTAATGAATTATAAAACAATTAATGGATAATATAAGAATGGTCTATAACTAAGTGCTAATTATCTAACAGCTTAAAGCTATAAATGCAACGGACCAGAAATAAACAAACCTTATTTGTCTAAGAAACTTATTGCATACCTATTACTGTAACAGGCTCTATGCTAGATGCTAGGGACACAGACATAAGTAAACATCCCTTTCTTAGTCAAAAACTCCTTTGAGTATCTGAATAAAACTATGAATCCTTTCTCTAGGAAAATGCACACTCATTAAACATACAGCCATACACACACACTCACAACAATATTGTAAACAATATTAGGAGATCATGAGTCAAGAATGTCTGATCTGGAGAATTTCTCTAGGAAATATAAAATGATGGAAGCCTAGAAGGAAGTAAGCGTCTCAGTTTTTTTTTAAGTGCTTTGCTATAATCCAAATGTTTAAAAGTAACAGATTTGCTATAGCTGGAAATAACAACAAAAAAACGCCCATGGGCTGGTAAACAATTTCTACTCTATAGAGAAGGTACATTCGATCCAAAGAGGGCAGCTTCAGCTGACAGGTGTCAACCAAATGTGGGCCCAGCATTGCCTAATTTTGCAACTTTTCGAGAAAAGTCATAAATCCAGATTTTATGTGAATCCTTCTGGTTTTTAAGTATTGGTGCTCTGAAAGAGATTGTTCATTGCCTCCTCAACATCCATTGTCCCCTCCTTTCCTACTAACAGAGCCCCAATTTTATTCTAGCTACAATGTCGCAGTTAAACGATGACATCTCCTAGCCTCGTTTGTTGATGGAGTGGCCAATGAGATGTCAGCAGAGTTGCTGGGTGACTTCTAGAGAGGGCCAAGTCAGTTGGGAGGAATGCTCCTTTTGCCCTTCTCCCTTTCTACCTTCTTCCAGCCTGGAGTTTGGACATGCTGGCTGGAGCTCTAACAGACATACTGACCATGATCTGAGGTCATGACGTGACTTTAAAGTTGGAAACTATGAGTTAGGGTTGGTAGAGCACAAATATGGATGGTGCCCAGGTCCTTGACAACTGTGGCACTTCCATACCATCCTGACTGCCTACTTCCAAACTTCTTTTATATAATAGAAAAATTAAAAAATAAACCTTTATCTTGTTTCAAATATTGTTTGGGGGAGGAGGGTTTGTTTTATGTAGCTAAACCAATTCTAACTATTATTTCATATTTTCTTCTTAAACACAAAGAGAACCAGTGAAAATATCTGTGGTCTGTATCCACCTATTTGTGACCCCTTGCTGGGGACACAGAAAGCATATTAAAAGTTAATGTTATAGAAGTAGCCATACATGCGTATGCATATTTTCTAGCTCTGTCTATTGAGAGGCCTGGAAACAATGACACTCCAGTAGCAATGAACACACCAGGTACCCAGATCTTGGTTTCAAATGCCATTTTTCTCATGGCAATGGAAAAAAAAACAGGGCTTTGGGGAGAAATGGCAGATTCCAGGGCCAGGGCAGGGGAAATACAAGATGAGCTGGAAATTTCCTGCCAGAAAGTAAAGAAATGCTAACAACAACAATAACAAATGATATACGCAGGTTCAAAGAACACAGGAGCTAAATATGGGGCAATTTGAATAAGAAAACATATAATGATAGTAATAGATTATAACCCATAAAATAAAGTAAACATTCAAGAGTCCATACTGATATAAATAATTGAATAAATAAATAAACATGGAAGAAGAGACAGCTCTTTCTTACAGCAGAATTCCAATTAATAAATGTAGAAGGAAGGATAGAAATAAAAATATTACCATTTGGCAAATACCTGAGTTAATAATTATTGCAGGCTAGAGTCATCAATGGATTAAAAAATTAGTGAGCAAAAGTATGGTAAGAAACATGATGTTGCATGGTCTCAGCATATCTTTCCACAAAATACTTATTAAGCACAAAGGGGAAATAATATCTTTACAGAAATCTTGCAAGACACCTTCTTAACTAAGTGGTCAAAATTAACATTACCTGTAATAAGACAAATCAATGTCATGTACCTCCTAATATGCTGCACTGAAAAGGATACTACATCACTTTGGCAGTATTCTTGCCAAAAATGCAAAATTCAACATGCATGTTTCAACATGAGGATACATCAGACACACTCAAATCAACAGATATTCAACAAAAATAACTGGCCAAAACTCTTCAAAAGCATCAGTCACAAGCAACAAAGAAAACCTGAAGTACTCTCCTGGATTAGAGGAAACTAAAGTGTCATACCAATTAAGTGCAGTGCAGAATCTTGGCTCAGATCCCAGACCATGAAAAGGACTTTAGTAGGACAAATAGCAAAATTTGAATGAAGTCTGTAAATTAGTTAATAATATTGTTTCAATGTTAGTGTCCTGGTTTTGATTATTGTACTATGGTTATAACATATTAATATTTGGGGAAGCTGAATAAAGGGCATATGAAAACTGTCCACTATTTTTGTGACTTTTTTGAAAGTCTGAAATTATTTCAAAAAAAAAAAGTTTAAAAAGTTAATAGGTGTGTATTGTGATATAAGAAGAAATATATATTTTGTTCTTTCTCCCTGTTTCCTGGTGTACAGCTCCTAAAATCCTTGGAATCTCTGAAGCGATGTCTTTTTGTATGCTAATGAGATGACTGGTGGCTGGGGGCTCCTGGATAGCCTCAGGAGGGGGGCTGCTTGCCAGGGGAACCAACCTGGTGATTAGATGCTTGGAACTTTCAGCCCCACCTCCCCAGACCTCTGGGATGGGGAGAGGGGCTTGAGGTTGAGTTAATCACTAATGGCCAATGATGTAATCCATCATGCCTACTTAACAAAGGTTCCATTAAAAACCCTAACCATAGAGGTTCAGAGAGCCTCCAGGTTGCTGAACACATCGGGGGGCTGGGAGGGTGGCATGCCCAGAGAGGGCATGGAAGCTCTATACTCCTTCCCCCATACCTTGCCCTATGCATCTTGAAGAGGAGAAAGAGTATTCTCTACCCACTCTGGGTCCTTTCTGGCTGGGCTACAAATTAAACTGACATGAGGCTGAATAGCAGGAGGAAATCAAACAAAGCTATATAAAACATGTATATGTGGGAGAGACCAGGGAGTTTCTCTCAACAAAATGGCAGAGGTTCTCCTCTTAAATAGGCAAATGAGGATATTGAGGGTTGGGTCAGTTATGGGAGATTACCAGAAAAACACAGTAAGTTTATAATGCAGATTGAAGGCCTCATCTTCCACATTGACAAGTTTCTAGAGAGGAGGTCATTCACCCCTCTTCCCAGTACAGAGAAGGAGATACCTTTACAAATGGAGATTTCCCTTACAAATATAAATGTTTGGTAAACAGAACTTTGATAAGAATGGGCATAGCAAAGACCCTCCCAGTCTATTGATACCCAGAGTTATCCAAGGTGATGGCCAGTCCCAGGGACAGGGCTTCCATCCCAAATCCCTTTAAACAGTTGTCGGGGGGAGGTCAAAGCCTTCTTCAGAGAAAATAGACATTTTGAGGTGGCCAATTCTGATACCCCACAATCTCTTCCATCTGTCTGTTCCTGAGTTGTACCCTTTTATAATAAACCAATAATCTAGTAAATTAAGCACTTTCCTGAGTTCTGTGAGCCATTCTAGCAAATTATCAAACCTGAGGAGGGGGTCATGGAAACCTTTGATTTACAGTCATTCAGTCAAAAGCAGGGGTAACAACCTGAACTTGCAATTGACATCTGAAGTTGGAGGCAGTCTGATGGGCCAGAACCCTTACCCTGTGGTGTCTGTACTAACTCCAGGATGTTAATGTCATAATTGAATTATAGGACACCCACTTGGTGTCCAGAGAGTTGGAGAATTGCTTGGTGTGGAAAACTCAGAGATTTGGTGTCAGAAGTGTTAATGTGTGTAGAGAAAGTAGTTTTTCCTTTAACAGGTAATTGGTTATGCTAACATATTCTTTATGTCAACACTATGCTATTCATTTCTAATAGAGTTGGCTATCTCATAGAGTATTTCTAGAACAATATTTTTTTCAAATAATTTTTAAGTAGGTCACTGACAATAGGGATCTCTGAGTTACCAATGTCATCTTGTGGTAACAACCTCAGATCTATATATAAAATGTCCTGAAATAATATTAAATATTCTCTGAGGTGGGCATGTCACCAACTAGGTGTCCCAAGGAAATCAATGGTGGGTTTGGAACCATTTAACTGGTTTTCCAAATTGTTTTTCCCCTTTTGTTATGCTAAGGAGATGAAACCACCTACCACCCTGAACCAGACAAGCCTCACCACAAGAGCTATGCCCATGACCTTTGCCTTACCTTTAATGCTGAGTTCTCTCCAGGAGGTGCTCAGGCCTCATCACTGTAACCTGCAGCGTATGTGGAAGCGTGTTTTCCAACTGAGCCTGCACAAGCGAATACCCACCTCTCCCTTTTGAATATTAATTCCCCATCCAAAATAAAGATTCCTGCTTCCCTTTGTTCGGGACGCCATGACTTTGGAAATGATTCTTCATGGCCTCCTATTTGCTGCAAATACACTTTGTGAGACAACTTCCACTGGTGTAGAGTCTTATTTAACTCACCAGGAGGCAAACCCACTTGGCTTGGTAACAGGCAGTGGGATGATACAAGTGGAGTATAAGAAAAATCTACATGGCAATGGTAAGACAGAAAGACTGGAAAGGAAGAGGAGCATGGCAAGGTAATAGGCTATGATCTACATGAGAGTAGATGAGGATTTACACTCTGATTGGCAGTAAGGATGGAAGGGAGACATTAGAGAAATTCACATTTTTAAAGTTCAGGATTTGGCATTTGAAAAACAAGGAAGGAGCCACAGATGCTAGTTATCATGGAAAACAGTAGCATCTTGATAGAAATAAAGAACTTGGGAGGGACATATGATGAACCCAATTTGGCCATGCTGAACTTTAAGTAGTGACAGAACATTTGGAGATATGAGGCTGGAACTCAGAAAAGAGATTCAAGCTGGAAGTACATTTGGGTGTCACCAGCAAAATGTTAACTGCTGAAATCATTAGAATGTATGATCTCTTTGATGGAGAAATTGCAACAAAGAAAATCAGAGAAACAGGGGCTAAAGAGGAAAAAAGACTAGAAATAGGCTCTTTTTATACTTCTATGCCCAATTATTAGTGGAAAATGTGACCACTTTAGTTCAAAAATTATGGCAGGCAACTTTTATAATGGTACCTGCTTTTCAATGATCCTCCATCTCTGGGAATGGCTTAATGGCTGTAGGGGTGGGGTCCAGTGGCCGTGCTGCTACATGACCCTGCACCTTGGCCATTGATCAAGGGAATATAAACTTGACTCAAGCAAAGATATTCTCTCTCTCTCTGGCATTTAAAACTTGGAATGGAAAGACAGTGCAACTGGGAGTCACATTTATGGTAGATCCCCATTGAAAACGTCAACCAAGTCCTATTTCTAAGGTCCCTGAAGCTTAATCCCTAAGATTTGGTTTTCAGTTTCTTTCCAACAAATGCCATCACTCCCATTTTTCCTTTAAGGTACTTGGAGTCAGTTTCCATTGCTGTGAACAAAAGACTCAACTAATACCACTGTCTTAGTCCATTCAGGCTGCTATAACAAAATACCAGAGACTCGGTGGCTTATAAACACCAGAAATGTATTTCTCACAGATCCAGAAGCTGGGAAGTCTAAGAGCAAGGAGCCAACAGATTCAGCATCTGGTAAGGACCCACTTCCTGTTTCACAGATGGAGGGCTCAGCCCTCTGACCTAATCATCTCCCAAAGACCCTCCTCCAAACACCATCACACTGGGGATTAGGTTTCAACATATGAATGGGGAGGGGGGGACACAAACGTCATAACAACCACAAATATTTAATAATCATTCTCTCCAGTGCTACTCAAACTTCAGTGTGGATATGAATCACCTAGTCATCTTGTTAAATGTAGATTCTGATTCATTAGGCGTGGGGTAGAGTCTGGGACTCTGCATTTCCAACCAGCTCCCAGATGATGCCATTCCTGCTGGTCTGAAGACACACTTAAAGTAGCAAGCACTACATAACACTAACTCTGTCCTCAAGGAACTCGTAATCTGGCAAGGCAGACAAGCCATATACACGTGAAATAAATAATTAAGGGTAACCCTATGCAGCAGAAAGTACCCTGGAGTGATTTTAGCCTTGTTTAAACCTTTAGCTATCTTTAAACCTACAAGGTTTAAACTTGCATATCACTGAATCAAATTGGACCTCAGTTTCTGCATCTGTAGAATGAGAATGACAGGATAACTATCACATCCCTCTCAACTCTTAAATTCTATCTGTGATTATGATTAAAATTAATTACACAAATGGGGGTAATGTCAACTGTCCATTATATGTCTATAATAAGAAAAGAGTTATTTCAGGGCTGGCCCCATGGCCTAGTGGTTAAGTTCAGCATGCTCCACTTCAGTAGCCCAGGTTCGGTTCCTGGGCGCAGACCTACACCACTTGTCAGTGGCCATGCTGTGGCAGTGACCCACCTACAAAATAGAGGAAGTTTGGGACAGATGTTAGCTCAGGGCAAACCTTTCTCAAGCAAAAAGAGGAAGATTGGCAACAGATGTTAGCTTAGGGCAAATCTTCCTCATAAAAAAGAAAAGAGTTATTTCTAATAAAAATACACATTTAATGATTTCAAAAAATGTGCACAAAATATTGACTGGGAAAAAAGTTTAATAAAACAATTATTTACAATATTGTTTTAATTTAAATATATAATATTTATATATTTAATTAATAATATATATTTTTACATATTATTATATATATAAATTGAATTTAAATATTTTATATATTATATATACACACAAGTGTACATACTATATATATATATATACATATATATATATATATATATATATATAAGTGTGGAAGTCTTTGAATTCACGGTTAATTCTAACTTTTCCTCTTTATCCTTTTCTGTTTTTCTACTATCAAGAGGTATATTTTTATAGGAAACCCCAAATGTATGAAAGATAGTGTCCATCCTTGTTAATCCCTGACTGTCCCAACCCCACCCAACTGCTCCCCACCTGAGCCCTGAGCTGGAGATGACTCAGTCTGTCAATGTGTTAGAAACTTTCTTCTCATGAGTGAGCAGAATCTGGAAGTGGTTTGTCCAGTGTTCCCAGAGGTGAATTGAGACTCCTGGGAATAGAGCTACCATTTGATCTGACTGGCCTCCTGCTCTGCTTCTGGTTTGTATCCTAGCTCTCTGCTGGGATAGAAGCCCAGCCCTGACCCCCAGCCAAAAACGCTGTAGCCCTCATTCCACTTAATTCTCACCCCATTAGGAGTACCACCACCACTATCATCCCAACTTCCCCAGTTACTGGATTGTCCACATTAACCAAGAGAGACCTCCCAGGACTGCAGCTCAGATAACAGCTCCAACAATGGGACATCCTGCAAAACCTGAGAAATTCTCCCCCATGCCTGCCAAAAGCCTTTTACAAATGACTTCTCTACCATCACAAGTAGACTAGAAACACAGCAACATATTTTGCAGGTTACTTCACTGTACTAACAAAATAGCAGCTATAGCTTAAGAGGTAAAATTTGCTATTGAATTATGATGCAATTACACACTTTGATATATATCTATGCTTATGTTAGGGATGAATTGTGATCATATAACATCTTTGGGATTTGGGTTCCTCATCTGTAAAGTGATTGGACAACTCTCAAGTGTCTTCAATTAAAATTCTAGATAAATTTCTTTACCAAGCAATTATATTCAATTTTTGGACCCATTCTGCTTCTCCCATAGTCTTCATACTGCTAAGCATGGCCATGATCTCACACTATTTTACGGTTAGTTATGCATGTGAGTTTTCTCCTGTGACTTCCTTGAAGATAAGGATTTTGTTTTAGCTGGTCTTTGTAGCCGACAGTCTTGCATGGTGATTAGCTCACAGTAGGCCTCAGTAAGCATTGACTGAACTGCAAACATCAATAACTAAGTCACAGCACAACACTCAAAATACTCCACACTTGAGCAAAATAAGTTTCCTTTATAATTCTTAACACTTCCTTACATCTTGAAAAAGTCATTTTTACTTGAAATTAGTCACATTGAACTTCATCAGGGGAACCTTGAGTTCTTTTGGCTATTTTGAGAGTAGGAAAATGGGGTGGGGGGAGCAATTATTTTATGGATTAACATAGTCTACCTTCTTCAGAAAGAACTTAGGGCCGTTTACAATGTGCCAGAAGAGGCAGGAACTGGCAAGCTTCACCCTATTGATGCTCAGAAACCCTGAAGCTACCTCTGCAGAGAGAACAGCTCCCAAGAATTTGGATGATAAAGAAAGAATGGAGGCACCAGAGAAAGTACCAGGTAAACAATAAAAGTGTCAAGCTCGTGGTGGAGCTTGAGCTGGGCTGGAGGAATTTTCTTCCTGACAAATTTGCCTCAGAGATTCCTTGGGTCACTGGAAGAACATTTGTAAAATATGTAAGTATTTTTTTCTCTTGTTACCCCTAGTAGAGACATAGTGCTTTGGGACCCTAGCAGAAGAGAGAGTTGTTAAAAGATAATTTTCAGAAAAAGGTAAAATCGTGGCTCCCATACGGCTATCAAAATAAATACGTGTTAAAAAAATTTTTTAATCATACAATATGAGGGAACCAGGAGGATGTTACAACCAGTTCAAAGGAAAAGTCAAAACAGCACAAATTTATAAGGAGTAAAGGAACATTGAGATGAACTGCAAATAGGGACAAAACTAGTTTTTCCACATGGGAGAGGAAGTAAATTAAAATCACTACCAGATCAGACATAACGTACGTATCTATCAGTAACCTACAACTTACACAGAGTTGCAAAATAGCTCAAAGACAATGAACCGGGCTAGAGTCCAATCAGGTGGAAGAGCAGGCTATAGATGAGGCCTAGTTTTCCACTGAAACACAAAATTTTCTCTGCAGAGTTAACTTGACCCTCAGCCCTAACAGATCTCTTTAACCTAACATATTTCAGCCATGCTTTGGCAAGCAAATTGCTGTCATTGAGTAACTGAATTCTCTACTGGTATCTGAGGTGCCAACATTCCATAGTGCTCATTAAAAAAAAGCCATGTTTTTGACATCAGGGATCCATGTGTGACAGAGCTGATCTTATATTTTTAAAATTCCTAAGAATCTGACATTCTCTACTAGACATTCTCTACCCCTGTGCAGAAACAGGACACGGAGATTTTCCTCATAAACAAGGCCAAATCATTACCTCATAAAATAATAATGACTCTGCTCAAATACTCAGGTGAGTTTTCAGTGGTGACCCTAGGGTTCTGTGCCATGAAACATGGAAGATAATTTGGGCCTGAGTTTTGAAGGCTGGTGTTACCTGTCACCAGGCTCACACTTGCAATGATTTGTTCAGAAGCAGCACATCCCTGACGTGCCCCCAGTGCTTCCACAGCTTTAGAACCACTCTCCATAGTGTCTGTGCTCTTTTAGATCAATTGCCCAATTGCTAGAAGCAAAAGTATATCCCTGGAAGATAGATCCCAGATACAAAGGCAGAAACGGGTTAGATAGCAAGCCCTTCTCCCCTCTAAATCACCCTCCCCTGAGGCATGCAGTGAGAGTGACCTCACCCGTTGGCCATCCGCCTCCTCCACCACCCTGGTGGTCTCCCCTTCTTATCCAATCTCAACCCAGGCACTGAGGAGCCTTTGTTCACTTATCTTAACTTGTTCTGTGGGTGTATCTATTCTTTTGGTTTCATCCCCTCAGCTCCCTCCAGGAGCTCTACCCCACTCCCTTCTACCCCAGGCTACTCCCTCTTCTCAGGAATGTTTCTCTTATCTATTTTCCTGTCAAGGCCACTGGCAGCTTTATTCAGAATCTAAAGACTCATGTAATCTTGAGCAAGCAGGCTGGGAGGAGGGATTAGGATCCCCTTCCCTAAACCAAGAGGAGGGGTGGTTGCTACAGGGCCAGGCACTCTAAAAACTACCAATTGGCTGCCTTGACCATAAAAGCAGTTCAGCCTGGCCTTTGGCGAATGTCTGATTTTTTTTTTTTTTAAGTAGAATTGTATCCCGGTGGACCTACCCGGGTAAGTTAGCTGCAAAATATACGTTCCAATAGCTGAATAAGTTGACCTGTTGTATGGGGTTACTTAGTATTGTTCATTTAAACACCGGAGAATGTCTGTCAAATACAATGGTTTTCATTGTAGCACAGCTGATGTTAAACTGTTCTGACAGTAAATGGGCTACAGGTTCAGCTGCTTCTAAAGGAAAATCCTGGTTTGTGTTAATAAAACCATGTCATCAGCATTGAGAAGGGCGCATAATCTACTATTTACTATGCCTTGCAGCGTCCTCTCCATTTATTTAACTGCTGTATCAAGTTATATATGAGTGAGCTATGATGCCAAATTGGGACACTACCTGGTTTTATGCATTTAGAATTGGAATTTTATCCTACCCATAAGAAACTCAGAATGTACACCAGGATTATAGAATGCTGGAGAGAAAAAGCATTCTCTACCCACTCTGGGTCCTTTCTGGTTGGGCTGCAAATTAAATTGACATGAGGCTGAATAGCAGGAGAAAATCAAACAAAGCTTTATAACATGCATACATGGGAGAGACCAGGGAAACTGAGTCTCTCTCAACAAAATGATGGAAATTCTCCTTTTATATAGACAAATGAAGATTTTGCGGGGGGGTTGGGTCAGCTATGGGAGATTACCAGAAAGGCACAGTAAGGTTATTATGCAGATTTAAGGCCTCACCTTCCACATTGACAAGTTTCTAGAGATGAGGTCATCCACCCCTCTTCCCAGTACAGAGAAGGAGATACCTTTACAAATGGAGATTTCCCTTACAAATGTAAATGTCTGGTAAACAGAACTTTGATAAGAAAGGGTGTAGCAAAGACCCTCCCACTCTATTGATACTCAGAGTTATCCAAGGTGATGGGCCATCCCAGGGACAGGACTTCCATCCCAAATCCCTTTGACAGTTGGGCGGGGGTGAAGGTCAAAGCCTCCTTCAGAGCAAGGTAGAGACACATCTCGAGGTGGCCAGTTCTGATCCCCCACAAGAACCTAATTCATAGATTCATTCAAAAGATATTCATTGAGTGCATCATTGTTCTATGAACTGGAGATACAAAGATCAATAAGACATGGTCTCTGTCCTGGAAGAATTTAAGATGTAGTGAAGAAGAGAGTGCAAATCAGTATTACAACATTTTCACAGGGTTGACTTATGACTGTCAGTCACAGTTGTATTCCTGGTGTCTAGGATTCCTGAAAATTTATCAACTTGAATAGAAATGAAATTAAGTGGTGGTATTATGACACATGTTTTTATGGGAGCATTAACAAGTGATCTGATCAGAAAATAAAATCACCATAAAAAGTCATATTATTTTGTTTCTCTTTCTGATTTTTTTTAATTGAAATAATGAAAGTAACACATGCTTATTGTAAAAAATCATCCACCATCCCATCCCTTCATTAGTCTTAGCTATTTTGTTTCTGAATAAAGAGAATAATAATGGTCAGTAGTAGATTACACCTAAAACCTGCTCATTCTTCCTATAAGATATATCCTTAGAGCTAAAAAGGTTTGCCTAAGAGTAATGGCTTTTATTTTGTTTTGTTAAAGCTTTAAGTGATAATAGAAGAGTTACTCAATCCCAATTTAGTAAATGACTTGAGTCTATAGAATGCAAAGAGATCATCATATGACTCTAGAGCTGAGGTAGACAACTTCTTACACTATTGGAGATTAGTACCACTATGGTACCTTTCAAAGATGGCTTCCATGGACAACACTTTCCCTACACTCGTATTCATTATTGGTTCTGTCAAGTCAACCTAAAATCTTTCACTGAAATCAATCATAACCATCCCTTTCTCCCCTAAAAGACAAATGAGTTTGAAAATTATCTGAACTTATTAAATCAATGTATTATTCCAGCTAAGCCATTCGAAGGGTTATTTTACAAAATTTGTAGTATGTACATGACTTCTCAGAAGTCTTTCCTGAACCAGATGAAATATTAAAGATCAATGTGAAAAATGAAGATTTAAAATTTTTTTTTCAATATCAAAAGAAATGAGCGTAGGTCTTTTTTAAAAAGGGCTTCTCCTCAGGACTAGCACCCCGAAATTCAACACCAGGTTTGGGTCTACCTTACTTCAATCTCTGACTTTGACCAAGTCATCTCTTTCTACCTAAGTTTTCTCATCCAAAACATCATATCATTAGAAGGTGATAAATACCAAATCGTGACTAAAGACTAGATAGTATAAATAAGTTTATATTTTTAAGAAAAGAATAAGCTATAGATACCAAATCCCTTTAAGACGGCAAAGGCAGCACCATTAACTGTCTTTTCACATCTTTGACCTATAATTTCTTCACCTCTAAAATCAAGAGTTGGGTTAAATGATCTCTTGGGTCCAATGTGGTGTTAAAATTCTATTACCATGTTATCCTATTAGCGTGAGAATTATGTCCAGAAGAGTAAGAAATAAAATAGCAGACAACAAACATAAATAGTACATTCATAGTAAACATCTCTACAATGCTTCCAATTTAGCCTCTCCAATAAGAAAGTGAAATCTCAAAAAGGCTTAGCTGGTGGTAAAAAGGTACTCTGAAACCCATAGCCTGACTCAGGCCCAAGGTCAAGGAATTAATGTAGTCAGAACCACAACAAAGTAGACATGATGGCAAAGGGAATCATTTAGAGTAAACTGGAAAGGAATCTGCTATTTTCTCCATTCTGGTTTTATTCAAACTAATAGAAAAATAACTTCCAAAGCAACTTTTAAATTGTATTTAATAATGAAATACCAAAGTAGATACAGCATTAGGCATTTCTCTAGGCCTTTCATATGCTTCTTGGGTGGCTGAAGGCACTCAGCTTCCAGCATATTGGAGGTGTATATTAATGGTTTAGTACAATGAAGTACCTTAATGGCATATTTACTGCAGCACTTAATCTACTCTTTGGGGTGAAGAGATCAGTGCATCCCCGTTGGCTCAGAGGCTTCCTAGAGGCGGTATCATGGCTGCCGCAGGCTGGAGCCCATAGACTTACCCTGTGGCTTGTTGATAACCTCAACTTGTCAAAGTTATAATTTGTCACCAGGCATTTTGAATTAGAACCTAAGACATTTCATCAATACCTGTCAATCCACACCCAGCAAAGAAAGCAATACAGTGTCAAGCAAAGGATTTAATTTAACGAGCTGGCCATAAACCTGTCACGGGTTGTTTTTTCTTAGCTTCCCTTCTTTCACCACTTCCCAAGCCAAATCCAACCAAATACAGAGGGTTCAACAGAACCACTTTGAGTTGAGAGAAATCCCCACAGACTTCCTCACGACCTATCTGTGTAACCTACTAGAGAACTGGCTGGCCAAGAGGGCCCCAGTTTATTTGACGGTTAAATAAAGAGATTAAACTAAATTGTATTTAGAGCTCACATTCCACAATTCTATCTCATTTTTTTCTTTTGGTAACTAGTAGTCTGAAGAACCCTAAGTAAAGCCAAGTTTCCAATATTTGCCTCAAGGAAATTTGATTCCTCTTTTCTTTTTTTCCAAAATAAAATCTCTATGGTACAAAAAAGCTAAATGTACCTATTTTTGCTTTATTCCTTTAGGGTGGTATTTAAAGAATGAAACAGGAATGGCTGCTATTTAAAGAAGCAGTCATAAGGAAAAGAGAATAAAAGTTATAATTTAGAATGAAATTGTTTTCAATGAAGTAATGCCACATATGAGTGCATCTTCTTTTTAACCTATCTATGTAGGTATAAATACCATGCCAGCATCCCTGTGTTGTAAATGGGCTCACAAAAGAAGGGGCCCCTGTAAATAAACTTTTTTTTATTGTAGTTAAGGGGTTAAAGAAAAAGGCTAGTTCTGAAAAGGACTTCTGAATTGAAAATCATTCCTAAGTACTACCTATAGGAAAATGTATAAGAATAAAACTATATTCAGTTTCACCATTGGGCACATAATTACTAATCATATTACTAACCATGTTATTGCCAGCATTTCCAGTTCAAGCAACAGAAATAAGATTAAAATGTTCTTAAATGTTGGCCTATGAAGTTGAAATGCCATAGAGTGTAAAGGCCAGACATTCATTCTGGGTTTCCCTATAAACAATGACATAAAGAACACATTTAGAGTGATGTCAGCATCATGGCGGAGTGAGATTCCCTCTTTGAATCTCTGCCCCCTATGACACAACGAAAACATCATTCACATTCCAACAGAGCTCAATCAAACACTACGAAGGACTTCTGAGAAACCCCTGCTGCCATACATGGGACGGTGGAGGCGCAGGAAGCCCAGGAGGATGGGAGGAGAGGTAGGAGGTTGTACTCCCCCTCCCCAATTGATCGGCAAAGACAGCGCGGTTCGCAGACAGAGGGGGGAGGGGCGGCCCACAGTGGGGAAAACTATCGCCATCCAGGTGCTCTCACAGACTGTTGCGAGATCCCCACGGGGAAGCGACGACGGACTGTTTAGGGGGTGTAGCAAACACCCTAAGAGAGCCAGAAAGGAAACCCACGGGTCAAGCAGGAGAAAGAGAGGACGCCTTCCCCCACACACCCGGCATTTCAGCATAATCCCTCCAGGGGCTGCAGCCCCCTCAGAGCAAACCGCTCACAATCTCCATCTAGTGGCAGCAGGGGGAAACTGCAGGATCAAATTATCATGAGGGGAAAAAATAAGGATGTCCCCGTTGGATCCTTGCGACAATTTGCCAGGGCTACAGACCAAAAGGAAAATGACAAACACCCAGAAACCAACCCCGAAGGCACAGAATTTAATAACCTCAATGACAGAGAATTCAAAATAGCTATCATAAACAAACTCAACGAAATACAAGAGAACACACAGAAACAAATCAACGAATTCAGGGATTATGTCACAAAAGAGATTGAAACCCTAAAGAAAAACCAATCAGAATTATTGGAGATGAAAAACAAAATCAATGAGATAGTGGAAAAAATGGAGTCTTTAAAGAGCAGAACTGACAATATGGAGGAACGAATTAGCACTATTGAGGATAGCCACGCAGAAATGCTCCTGATAGAGGAGGAGAGAGAGCTAAGACTAAAAAGAAATGAAGAAATTCTTCGAGAAATATCAGACTCAATGAGGAAAAGCAACATAAGGATAATAGGTATTCCAGAAGGAGAAGAAAGAGAAAAAGGAGCAGAGAGTTTGTTCAAAGAAATAATAGCTGAGAACTTCCCCAACCTAGGGAATGAGAGGGAAATAACAGTGAATGAAATCAATAGATCACCTAAATATATAAACAGGAATAAAAAATCATCTCGCCACATAGTAGCAAACTTGAAGAATACCCGTGACAAGGAAATAATATTGAAGGCAGCTAAACAAAAAAACAAAATAACATACAAAGGAAACCCCATCAGGCTCTCAGCTGATTTCTCGACAGAAACTCTACAGGCTAGGAGAGAGTGGAATGATATATTGAAAATCATGAAAGACAAAAACCTTCAGCCGAGAATACTTTATCCAGCAAAAATATCCTTCAAATACGATGGAGAAGTAATAACTCTCCCTGATAAACAAAAGCTAAGAGAGTTCATCACCACAAGACCCCCACTACAAGAAATGCTCAAGAAGGCCCTTAGGCCTGAAAAAAAACAAATGAGAAAGGGGATACAAAGATTTCAGCAAGGAGAAAAGCAAGGAGACTAAACCAGAACAAACTACAGTTGGAAAACATTAAAAATTAATTCAAGCTCATCACTGGAAACACACATTCCTGACACAATCTGGAATAAAGAGATAACAAATAAGGAGGGGAAGCGGTAAGGGATTGAACTGACCCAGCCTCAGGAAAAAGGAGGCATCTGAAAAGGTACTTTCTTATCCAGGAGATCGCTTATATAAACCGCACGGTAACCACTAAACAAACAACCAGAAGAGAACCACACATGACAAATAAAGAGAAAACCAAGAGAATGAGCATGCAGAAATACCAAATTGAATTTGCAGTCCGAAACACAAGGGACAAGAAACGAAGGAAATGCAAAAGAACCAGAAGATGAACAATAAAATAGCAACATTAAACCCTCATATATCAATAATCACTCTAAATGTAAATGGATTGAATTCTCCAATCAAAAGACACAGAGTGGCAGGATGGATTAAAAACCAAGATCCAACAATCTGCTGCCTCCAGGAAACACATCTCAGCTCTAAAGACAAACACAGACTCAAAATAAAAGGATGGAAAACAATACTCCAAGCTAATGGCAAACAAAAGAAAGCAGGAGTAGCCATACTTATATCAGACAAAGTAGACTTCAAGATAAAAAAGGTAATGAGAGACAAAGAAGGGCAATATATAATGATAAAAGGGATACTTCACCAAGAAGACATAACACTTATAAATATCTATGCACCCAACACAGGAGCACCAAAGTACATAAAACAACTGCTAAAAAACCTCAAAGGAGATATTAACAATAACACAATAATAGTAGGGGATCTTAATACCCCCCTTACATCAATAGATAGATCATCCAGACAAAAAGTCAATAAGGAAATAATGGACTTAAATGAAAAACTAGACGCAATGGATTTAATAGATATATACAGAGCACTCCACCCAAAAAAAGCAGAGTACACATTCTTCTCAAGTGCACATGGAACATTCTCAAGGATAGACCATATATTAGGAAACAAGGCAAACCTCTATAAATTTAAGAAGATTGAAATCATTACAAGCATCTTTTCTGATCATAATGCTGTGAAACTAGAAATCAACTGCAAGGAAAAAACTAGGAAAGGGACAAAGAGGTGGAGACTAAACAACATGCTACTGAACAACCAATGGGTCGTTGATGAAACTAAAGGAGAAATCAAAAGCTATCTGGAGACAAATGAAAAGGAAAATACACCATACCAACTCATATGGGATGCAGCAAGAGCAGTCCTGAGAGGGAAATTCATAGCAATACAAGCTCACCTTAACAAACAAGAAAAATCCCAAATAAATAACCTTAAATTGCACCTAACAGAGTTGGAAAAAGAAGAACAGACAAAGCCCCGAATCAGCAGAAGGAGGGAAATAATAAAAATCAGAGCAGAAATAAATGAAATTGAAACCAAAAAAACAGTAGAAAGGATCAATGAAACAAAGAGCTGGTTCTTTGAGAAGATAAATAAAATTGACAAACCCTTAGCCAGACTCACTAAGAAAAAAAGGGAGAAGACTCAAATAAATAAAATTACAAATGAAAGAGGAGAAATTACAACAGATACCACAGAAATACAAGGGATTATTAGGGAATAGTATCAAAAACTTTACCCCAACAAATTGGACAACTTAAAGGAAATGGACAAATTCTTAGACGCGTACAACCTCCCAAAACTGAATCAAGAAGAAATAGAGAATCTGAACAGACCAATCACAAGTAAAGAGATTGAAACAGTAATGAAAAACCTCCCAAAAAATAAAAGCCCAGGACCAGATGGCTTCCCTGGAGAATTTTACCAAACATTCAAAGATTTAACACCTGTCCTTCTCAAACTATTCCAAAAAACAGAGGAAGATGGAATACTTCCCAACACATTCTATGAGGCCGACATCATGCTGATACCAAAGCCAGACAAGGACAATACAAAGAAGGAAAACTACAGGCCAATATCACTGATGAACATAGACGCAAAAATCCTCAACAAGATATTGGCAAACCGAATACAGCAACACATCAAAAAGATCATACACCACGATCAAGTGGGATTTATACCAGGGACACAGGGATGGTTCAACATCTGCAAATCAATCAACGTGATACACCACATTAACAAAATGAAGAATAAAAACCACATGATCATCTCAATCGATGCAGAGAAGGCATTCGACAAGATCCAGCATCCATTTATGATAAAAACTCTCAACAAAATGGGTATAGAAGGAAAGTACCTCAACATAATAAGGGCCATATATGACAAACCTACAGCAAACATCCTACTCAACGGGGAAAAACTGCAAGCCATTCCTTTGAGGACAGGAACAAGACAAGGGTGCCCACTCTCACCGCTCTTATTCAACATAGTACTGGAAGTTCTGGCCAGAGCAATTAGGGAAAAAGGAAAAAAAGGACTCCAGATAGGCAATGAAGAAGTGAAACTCTCACTATTTGCAGATGACATGATCCTATACATGGAAAACCCAAAAAATTCCATCAGAAAACTACTAGAAACAATCAACAAGTACAGTAAAGTGGCAGGGTATAAAATCAACTTACAAAAATCAATTACATTTCTATACACTAACGATGAAACAACAGAACGAGAACTCAAAAAGACAATCCCATTTACAATTGCAACAAAGAGAATAAAATATCTGGGAATAAATTTAACCAAGGAGGTCAAAGACCTATACAATGAAAACTATAAGACACTATTGAAAGAAATCGAGGAGGACATAAAGAAATGGAAAAATATTCCATGCACATGGATTGGAAGAATAAATAGTTAAAATGTCCATTCTACCTAAAGCAATCTACAGATTCAATGCAATCCCAATCAGAATCCCAATGTCATTCTTCACGGTAATAGAACAAAAACTACTGAAATTCGTATGGGGCAACAAAAGAGCCTGAATAGCTAAAGCAATTCTGAAAAAAAAGAACAAAGCTGGAGGCATCACAATCCCTGATTTCAAAATATACTATAAAGCTATAGTAATCAAAACAGCATGGTACTGGTACAAGCATAGACACACAGATCAATGGAACAGAATTGAAAGCCCAGAAATAAAACCACACACCTATGGACAGCTAATCTTCGACAAAGGAGCAAAGAACATACAATGGAGAGAGAGAAGTCTCTTCAATAAATGGTGCTGGGAAAATTGGACAGCAACATGCAAAAGAATGAAAGTAGACCATCTCCTATCGCCATATACAAAAATCAATTCAAAATGGATCAAAGACCTGAAAGTGAGACCTGAAACTATAAAACTCCTGGAAGAAAATATAGGCAGTACACTAATTGCGATTGGACATAAAGGGATCCTTTCAGATTCCATGTCTACCCGGACAAGGGAAACAAAAGAAAAAATAAACAAGTGGGACCTCATCAGACTAAAGAGCTTCTACAAGGCAAATGAAACCAGGATCAAAATGAATAAACAACCCACCAGCTGGGAGAAAATATTTGCACATCGTTTGTCTGACAAGGGATTAATCTCAGTAATATATAAAGATCTCATACAACTGAGCAACAAAAAAACAAACAACCCGATCAAAAAATGGGAAGAGGATATGAACAGACATTTTTCCAAGGAAGAGATACAGATGGCCAATAGACACATGAAAAGATGTTCAACATCACTAATCATCAGGGAAATGCAAATCAAAACTACACTGAGATATCACCTGACACCCGTTAGAATGGCTATAATCACAAAGACAAATAACAACAAATGCTGGAGAGGTTGTGGAGAAACGGGGACCCTCATTCACTGCTGGTGGGAATGCAAACTGGTGCAGCCTCTATGGAAAACAGTATGGAGAGTCCTCAAAAAATTAAAAATAGAAATACCGTATGATCCAGCAATACCACTCTTGGGCATCTACCCCATGGACGTGAAATCAACCATCACAAGAGGCGTATGCACCCCTATGTTCATTGCAGCATTATTCACTATAGCCAAGAAGTGGAAGCAACCCAAGTGTCCCTCAACTGATGATTGGTTAAAGAAGATGTGGTATATACATACAATGGAATACTACTCAGCCATAAGAAAAGACACAATCGTCCCATTTGCAACAACATGGAAGGACCTAGAGGGTATTATGTTAAGTGAAATAAGCCAGAGAGAGAAGGACAGACACTGCATGAACTCACTCATATATGGAATATAAGTGAACACACGGACAGAGAGAACTGATTGGTGGTTACCAAGGGGAAGGGGAGTGGGGGGGGCACAAGGGGTGAAGGGTTACATCCACAAGGTGATGGACAAACAAAAATGTACAACTAAAACCCCACAGTGTTATAAACTAAGACATCAATTTAAAAAAATGGAAAAAAAAAAAGAACACATTTAATTGATAATTTCTGGGTCAGGCAAAGGAGGGGTAGTACACAAGAATCCAGTTTTATAACAAGGGTCTCATGGGGAGAAGGAGTGGGTTGAAAGAGCAGATTCTTTAACCAAATTGAGTTGCTTAACTTTTCATCTGAAAAGGACAGAAGAGTTTAGCTAAGTCATAGGGAAGCAGCCTAATACCTTCTGCATGAAGTGGCCTACTCTCAGGCTGCAGTAGGATTAAGCCAGTTATTTCTAAGTTCCTTCAAGTCTCTTTTTTCAGTGATTCCTGGAACTTTCAAAGACTTATCCAAATGAAACAAATGCCCAGTTTGAAGGCAAATCTACCACAGAAAAAGCCTCCTTTCACACCCAGTTCTATCTCGCCTCAGTCAGTTTATTCACGATTCCAGCCTTTCAGGTTTCTGAGCTCAAATTTTCATTTCAACTACTCCACCTCCTAGAAATACCTAATGGACTATTAAAGAATTGGCAAAGAGTAAAAGAAATATTTCATAACTGGTATTTTTATTTTGGTCAGAAAAATTCACAGGTTATTTTAATTCACTGCTATAGTTCTTAGCCCATTTTAGAACAGCAGTTGGGGCTGGAATTTTTTTATTTAGCTTTTCTCTAGACTACCTGCAAATCATAAAAAATGTATCCCCAGTTGGGCCCATGGTTAATTAACTCTTTTTTACAAAATCCATCTGTAAAGATTCAATATAAAACACATTTTATTTCTCATTTTGTTTGTGATCCTAAGTTATTTGGGGCTTCTGCTTAGAAGAACTAATCTTGACCTAATTCTCATAAAAATAAACACAATGGTTTTAGAGTTCACAAACTTTGGGCATCACAGTTGCATATCTAGGATAACACTGTTCTTGTGGGATGACACAAGTATATATAAAGCACCAAAGTTCTAGGAAGAAGTGACTTGAAGTGTTTGTAGCCCCATATAGTTCCCATTAATGAAGATGTTTAAACCTTGTAATCCTGAATTAGGAATCTCCTTCTGTATCATGTTGAAATATTCTTTGAAGCTGTATTTATTAAATGCTTACCATCCAGCAGCAATAAGTTAGGCATTTGTTTAGTGATAAGGGCTCCATCTACTCCATTCACACTTGATCCTGCACTTCTGAGACCCAGAACATACACAGGAAGAAAGAGCAAAGTCAGTGAACATAGTTATCAGCTATTAATTGTCCTCCTGATTAACAGTTACAGTTCTAATGATTCCGTAAAGTTTCAAAAAGTTAATATTAGATATGAAAACCCAGAATTCATATTAAAATGGAACCCTTTCATTGGCATTTGGTCAAGGAACAAGTTGAAATAAGAAAAGAGCACTAGATTAGGAGTCAGAAGACCTGGGTCATTTACTCCCTGTGGTTTCAGTTTCATCTGTCTTATGGAGCGACACCTGCCTTCCACCTAACAAGGTTGCTTTAACCATCTAAATGAGGCAATGGGCATGAATGTTCTTTGTAAACAAGGAAGCACTTTACAACACATGTGAATAATTCACTTTCCTGTTATGTGTACAGAAAATGGAATACATTTTTAAATGAAATTATTATTAAAAAGTTTCAAAAGGACTGCAAAAGATTCCTAATAAAATTTTCTACTGTTCATATCAGAAACATAAGGGAGAGGGGTAATGAAGTAGCAGCTGCCCAAAGAATCAGACAACAGAGTGCTCAAAATCTGGCATCAGGGAGAGCACTGAAAATACTTGAACCTTTCTAAGAAAGTTCGGAGAAAAGAGATTCACAATTTTCCATAAGATCCAATTTCAATTTAATTACTGATTTTTTTTAACTACAAACCAGCAAAAATATTAGTGCAAGGAGAGCTCTTTATTGTCACCCCAGAACACTTGTTCTTAGATTGACCCCTTCTTGCACCTTTACAATGTTTTTGGACACCTGTGAAATTCTGAAGGAAAAAGAAAACATCTGTTCACACCCTTACTCATGCCTCTGGGTCCTATGAACTGATGTTATTATTAATTTCTTAATAATTATTATATTTTATTATCATAGTAGGATTTAGATTAGACCACATGTAGATGGCAATGGTAAACTGGATAGATGAAGTATTTTAATTGAGATTATACTACAGTAGTCTCCCCTTACCCATGGAGAATACATTGCAAGATCTTCAGTGGATGCCTGAAACCGTAAATAGCACCAAATCCTATATATACTATGTTTTTTCCTATACTGTACATACACATCTGAGGGGCGACAGCAAAACTAGCACGAATTTCTTTTTCCTTCCTCACAATTTCATGGGTAGAAGATTTATTCTTACTGAAGATCTTAGCAACCTCAGCATACGATTTTTTCTTTCCTTATTAAGTTGAGAACTTTGACCTTTTCACTTAAAGGAAGCACTTTACAGCTTCTCTGTGGCATATCCAAATTGCCAGCATCACTACTATTGCCCTTTGGGGCCATTATTAAGTAAAATAAGGGTTACTTGAACACAAGCACTGTGATACTGCCACAGTCAATCTGATAACCCAGATGGCTGCTAAGTGACTAACAGGGCGGGTAGCATGTATAGCATGGATATGCTGGAAAGGACGATTCACCTCTCAGGTGGGACAGAGCTGGACAGCATGAGATTTCATCATGCTACTCAGAACGGCACAATTTAAAACTTATGAATTGTTTATTTCTGGAATTTTCCACTTAATATTTTCAAACCACAGTTGGCCACAGGTAACTGAAACTCCAGAAAGCAAAACTGTGTATGAGGGGGAGACTACGGTAATTCATTTATGATTTATTGCTAATCCGATGAAGGGCCCCTAAATGTCTAAGTGCCCCAGGCCCAGAATTACTTAAACAAGGCTAAAATAATTAAACACAAGCCTCAGTATGAAGTAGAAACAACAGTTCAAGACAAAGTTTGGAGATATATGCGTTTCTCTCAGAAAGATTGGGGGAAAGAGATCCCTTGCTCTTTACAAAGCTCAGTTTAAATTAAATCACATTGATTTCTTGCAAACAAAATTGTAAAGTCACAAAATAGTCATACAAGCATCACCTTCTCTAAGAAGTCACCGAGAGAAATACAAGTGAATACTTTTCTCTGTATTGAATCAATCTTTCCTTCTCTCCTACTCCCTGCCCGGTCTCTCCATCCCTCCCTCCATTCTTCCTTCTTTCTTTTTTTCTGAAAAGCAACAGGCTTAATCTATAAAGAAAAGGAAGCAACATAGCCTGTCAACTTTTCATATTTCTTTATCTTTGTGTCCTCATCCTGCACCAACCCCTCTCTCCTAATGGTAGTGATGTGGGGAGGGAAGGTTTTATTTGATTAGGTCAAAGGTGGAGTCCCAGAACAATCTTGTTCTTTTAATAGTCTTTGGTATGACAGAAAACATAAAACCAGAGGCCACATACCTATCTTATCCACACATACCATCAACATCAATAGGTATTCTACCACAGCCTCAGGCAGTTTATTCTTACAAGTATTCTGCACAGCTTGCTTTTGACTGCCCATCCATTCCTTGTATTTTCCTCTTATCTACTGTTTGTAAATAGAAATCAGCTAAATCCTACATTTCATAAACAGCTACATGAATTTTTCTGATGCTCAAGTAATATTAAATTATTACTATGTGGTATCCAATACTAGATGATGTACATAGAATATATATATAGAGAGAGAGAGACAGAGACAAAGACAGAGACAGAGATAGACAGAGAGAAGAAATTTACTAGAGTTACTCAGAAGTAAATATTCAACTTAGTCGTTTACTAACTGCGATTTAGTCAAATTAATCAACCTGTTTCCTTTACTCTAAAAAAGAGACAATGAAATATTGTAGGGATTAAATATAGTAATACATAAATGCTTTATCATAATGACTGGCACAAAGAAAGCACTCAGTAAATATTGACTATTTTTCATGTTGTTGTCAGGACAAGAGGCAGTCAATGTCATGTGCATTTGTCAAGTGAAAAGAATACATTGCAAGACCTTCAATGGATGCCTAAAACCGTAAATAGCACCAAATCCTATATATACTATGTTTTTTCCTATACTCTACATATATATCTGAGGGGCGAGTACCAGTCCTAAGTCAACATTTGAAAGAACTTGGGTCCCTCTACAGATGCCAACACACCCTTCCTCTTTCACATTTCAGTGTTAAAAGATGTGAGTGAGGAGTGACGTCAGCATCATGGCGGAGTGAGATTCCCTCTTTGAATCTCTGCCCTCTACGACACAATGAAAACATCATTCACATTCCATCAGAGCTCAATAAAACACTACGAACGACTTCTGAGAAACCCCTGCTGCCATACATCGGACGGTGGAGGCACGGGAAGCCCAGGAGAACGGGAGGAGAGGTAGGAGGTTGTACTCCTCCTCCCCAATCGATCGGCAAAAATGGCGCGGTTCACGGACAGAGGGGGGAGGGGCGGCCCACAGCGGGGAAAACTAGCGCCATCCAGGTGATCTCACAGACTGTCGCGAGATCCCCACGGGGAAGCGACGACGGACTGTTTAGGGGGTGTAGCAAACACCCTAAGAGAGCCAGAAAGGAAACCCACGGGTCAAGCAGGAGAAAGAGAGGACCCCTCCCCCCACACACCTGGCGTTTCAGCATAATCCCTCCGGGGGCTGCAGCCCCCTCAGAGCAAACCGCTCGCGATCTCCATCTAGTGGCAGCAGGGGGAAACTGCAGGACTAACTTTAATCATGAGGGGTAAAAATAAAGCCGTCCCCGTCGGACCCTTGCGAAAATATGTCAGGGCTACAGACCAAAAGGAAAATGACAAACACCCAGAAACCAACCCCGAAGGCACAGAATTTGATAACCTGAATGAGAGAGAATTCAAAATAGCTATCATAAACAAGCTCAACGAAATACAAGAGAACACACAGAAACAAATCAACGAATTCAGGGATTATGTCACAAAAGAGATTGAAACCCTAAAGAAAAACCAATCAGAATTATTGGAGATGAAAAACAAAATCAACGAGATAGTGGAAAAAATGGAGTCTTTAAAGAGCAGAACTGACAATATGGAGGAACGAATTAGCACTATTGAGGATAGCCACGCAGAAATGCTCCTGGTAGAGGAGGAGAGAGAGCTAAGACTAAAAAGAAATGAAGAAATTCTTCGAGAAATATCAGACTCAATGAGGAAAAGCAACATAAGGATAATAGGTATTCCAGAAGGAGAAGAAAGAGAAAAAGGAGCAGAGAGTTTGTTCAAAGAAATAATAGCTGAGAACTTCCCGAACCTAGGGAACGAGAGGGAAATAACAGTGAATGAAATCAATAGATCACCTAAATATATAAACAGGAATAAAAAATCATCTTGCCACATAGTAGCAAACTTGAAGAATACCCGTGACAAGGAAATAATATTGAAGGCAGCTAAACAAAAAAAAATAAAATAACATACAAAGGAAACCCCATCAGGCTCTCAGCTGATTTCTCAACAGAAACTCTACAGGCTAGGAGAGAGTGGAATGATATATTGAAAATCATGAAAGACAAAAACCTTCAGCCGAGAATACTTTATCCAGCAAAAATATCCTTCAAATACGATGGAGAAATAATAACTCTCCCTGATAAACAAAAGCTAAGAGAGTTCGTCACCACAAGACCCCCACTACAAGAAATGCTCAAGAAGGCCCTTAGGCCTGAAAAAAAACAAATGAGAAAGGGGATACAAAGATTTCAGCAAGGAGAAAAGCAAGGAGACTAAACCAGAACAAAATACAGTTGGAAAACATCAAAAATTAATTCAAGCTCATCACTGGAAAGACACATTCATGACACAATCTGGAATAAAGAGATAACAAATAAGGAGGGGAAGAGGTAAGGGATTGAACTGACCCAGCCTCAGGAAAAAGGAGGCATCTGAAAAGGTACTTTCTTACCCAGGAGATCGCTTATATAAACCGCACGGTAACCACTAAACAAACAACCAGAAGAGAACCACACATGACAAATAAAGAGAAAACCAAGAGAATGAGCATGCAGAAATACCAAATTGAATTTGCAGTCCGAAACACAAGGGACAAGAAACGAAGGAAATGCAAAAGAACCAGAAGATGAACAATAAAATAGCAACATTAAACCCTCATATATCAATAATCACTCTAAATGTAAATGGATTGAATTCTCCAATCAAAAGACACAGAGTGGCAGGATGGATTAAAAACCAAGATCCAACAATCTGCTGCCTCCAGGAAACACATCTCAGCTCTAAAGACAAACACAGACTCAAAATAAAAGGATGGAAAACAATACTCCAAGCTAATGGCAAACAAAAGAAAGCAGGAGTAGCCATACTTATATCAGACAAAGTAGACTTCAAGATAAAAAAGGTAATGAGAGACAAAGAAGGGCAATATATAATGATAAAAGGGATACTTCACCAAGAAGACATAACACTTATAAATATCTATGCACCCAACACAGGAGCACCAAAGTACATAAAACAACTGCTAAAAAACCTCAAAGGAGATATTAACAATAACACAATAATAGTAGGGGATCTTAATACCCCCCTTACATCAATAGATAGATCATCCAGACAAAAAGTCAATAAGGAAATAATGGACTTAAATGAAAAACTAGACGCAATGGATTTAATAGATATATACAGAGCACTCCACCCAAAAAAAGCAGAGTACACATTCTTCTCAAGTGCACATGGAACATTCTCAAGGATAGACCATATATTAGGAAACAAGGCAAACCTCTATAAATTTAAGAAGATTGAAATCATTACAAGCATCTTTTCTGATCATAATGCTGTGAAACTAGAAATCAACTGCAAGGAAAAAACTAGGAAAGGGACAAAGAGGTGGAGACTAAACAACATGCTACTGAACAACCAATGGGTCGTTGATGAAACTAAAGGAGAAATCAAAAGCTATCTGGAGACAAATGAAAAGGAAAATACACCATACCAACTCATATGGGATGCAGCAAAAGCAGCCCTGAGAGGGAAATTCATAGCAATACAAGCTCACCTTAACAAACAAGAAAAATCCCAAATAAATAACCTTAAATTGCACCTAACAGAGTTGGAAAAAGAAGAACAGACAAAGCCCCGAATCAGCAGAAGGAGGGAAATAATAAAAATCAGAGCAGAAATAAATGAAATTGAAACCAAAAAAACAGTAGAAAGGATCAATGAAACAAAGAGCTGGTTCTTTGAGAAGATAAATAAAATTGACAAACCCTTAGCCAGACTCACTAAGAAAAAAAGGGAGAAGACTCAAATAAATAAAATTAGAAATGAAAGAGGAGAAATTACAACAGATACCACAGAAATACAAGGGATTATTAGGGAATAGTATCAAAAACTTTACCCCAACAAATTGGACAACCTAGAGGAAATGGACAAATTCTTGGATGCGTACAACCTCCCAAAACTGAATCAAGAAGAAATAGAGAATCTGAACAGACCAATCACAAGTAAAGAGATTGAAACAGTAATCAAAAACCTCCCCAAAAATAAAAGCCCAGGACCAGATGGCTTCCCTGGAGAATTTTATCAAACGTTCAAAGAAGATTTAGCACTTAAGACTTAGCACTTTGCTAAGAAGATTTAGCAAAGAAGATTTTGTCCTTCTCAAACTATTCCAAAAAATAGAGGAAGATGGAATACTTCCCAACACATTCTATGAGACTGACATCATCCTGATACCAAAGCCAGACAAGGACAATACAAAGAAGGAAAACTACAGGCCAATATCACTGATGAACATAGACGCAAAAATCCTCAACAAAATATTGGCAAACCGAATACAGCAACACATCAAAAAGATCATACACCACGATCAAGTGGGATTTATACCAGGGACACAGGGATGGTTCAACATCCGCAAATCAATCAACGTGATACACCACATTAACAAAATGAAGAATAAAAACCACATGATCACCTCAATCGATGCAGAGAAGGCATTTGACAAGATCCAGCATCCATTTATGATAAAAACTCTCAACAAAATGGGTATAGAAGGAAAGTACCTCAACATAATAAGGGCCATATATGACAAACCTACAGCAAACATCCTACTCAACGGGGAAAAACTGAAAGCCATTCCTTTGAGGACAGGAACAAGACAAGGGTGCCCACTCTCACCGCTCTTATTCAACATAGTGCTGGAAGTTCTGGCCAGAGCAATTAGGCAAGAAAAAGGAATAAAAGGATTCCAAATAGGCAATGAAGAAGTGAAACTCTCACTATTTGCAGACGACATGATCCTATACATAGAAAACCCCCAAAATTCCATCGGAAAGCTACTAGAAACAATCAACAACTATAGTAAAGTGGCAGGGTATAAAATCAACTTACAAAAATCAATTGCATTTCTATACACTAACGATGAAACAACAGAAAGAGAACTCAAAAAGACAATCCCATTTACAATTGCAACAAAGAGAATAAAATATCTGGGAATAAATTTAACCAAGGAGGTCAAAGACCTATACAATGAAAACTATAAGACACTATTGAAAGAAATCGAGGAGGACATAAAGAAATGGAAAAATATTCCATGCACATGGATTGGAAGAATAAATAGTTAAAATGTCCATTCTACCTAAAGCAATCTACAGATTCAATGCAATCCCAATCAGAATCCCAATGTCATTCTTCACGGTAATAGAACAAAAACTACTGAAATTCGTATGGGGCAACAAAAGAGCCTGAATAGCTAAAGCAATTCTGAAAAAAAAGAACAAAGCTGGAGGCATCACAATCCCTGATTTCAAAATATACTATAAGGGCCGGCCCGGTGGCACAGTAGCTTAGTCCGCGCTTGGCAGCCCAGGGTTCGCGGGTTCGGATCCCGGGCGCCCGCCTACGCACTGCCTGTCAGCCATGCCGTGGCGGCGTCCCACATAAAGTGTAGGAAGATGGGCACAGATGTTAGCCCAGGGCCAGTCTTCCTCAGCAAAAAGGGGAAGATTGGCGACGGATGTTAGCTCAGGGCTGGTCTTCCCCACAAAAAAAATAAATAAATAAATAAAGATGAGTATGAATCATGAAAGTAAAAAAACATCTTAAAAAAAAAAAACAAAATATACTATAAAGCTACAGTAATCAAAACAGCATGGTACTGGTACAAGAATAGACACACAGATCAATGGAACAGAAGTGAAAGCCCAGAAATAAAACCACACACCTATGGACAGCTAATCTTCAACAAAGGAGCAAAGAACATACAATGGAGAGAGGGAAGTGTCTTCAATAAATGGTGCTGGGAAAATTGGACAGCAACATGCAAAAGAATGAAAGTAGACCATCTCCTATCGCCATATACAAAAATCAATTCAAAATGGATCAAAGACCTGAAAGTGAGACCTGAAACTATAAAACTCCTGGAAGAAAATATAGGCAGTACACTAATTGCGATTGGACATAAAGGGATCCTTTCAGATTCCATGTCTACCCAGACAAGGGAAACAAAAGAAAAAATAAACAAGTGGGACCTCATCAGACTAAAGAGCTTCTACAAGGCAAATGAAACCAGGATCAAAATGAATAAACAACCCACCAGCTGGGAGAAAATATTTGCACATCGTTTGTCTGACAAGGGATTAATCTCAGTAATATACAAAGATCTCATACAACTGAGCAACAAAAAAACAAACAACCCGATCAAAAAATGGGCAGAGGATATGAACAGACATTTTTCCAAGGAAGAGATACAGATGGCCAATAGACACATGAAAAGATGTTCAACATCACTAATCATCAGGGAAATGCAAATCAAAACTACACTGAGATATCACCTGACACCCGTTAGAATGGCTATAATCACAAAGACAAATAACAACAAATGCTGGAGAGGTTGTGGAGAAACGGGGACCCTCATTCACTGCTGGTGGGAATGCAAACTGGTGCAGCCTCTATGGAAAACAGTATGGAGAGTCCTCAAAAAATTAAAAATAGAAATACCGTATGATCCAGCAATACCACTCTTGGGCATCTACCCCATGGACGTGAAATCAACCATCACAAGAGGCGTATGCACCCCTATGTTCATTGCAGCATTATTCACTATAGCCAAGAAGTGGAAGCAACCCAAGTGTCCCTCAACTGAAGATTGGTTAAAGAAGATGTGGTATATACATACAATGGAATACTACTCAGCCATAAGAAAAGACACAATCGTCCCATTTGCAACAACATGGAAGGACCTAGAGGGTATTATGTTAAGTGAAATAAGCCAGAGAGAGAAGGACAGACACTGCATGAACTCACTCATATATGGAATATAAGTGAACACACGGACAGAGAGAACTGATTGGTGGTTACCAAGGGGAAGGGGGGTGGGGGGGGGCACAAGGGGTGAAGGGTTACATCCACAAGGTGACGGACAAAAATGTACAACTAAAACCCCACAGTGTTATAAACTAAGACATCAATTAAAAAAAATAAATGCAAAAAAAAAAAAAAAAAAAAAAAGATGTGAGTGAACAAGATCACTAAACAGCAATGCTTGTGATTAACATGAACAAAGAAAATCAGCAGAGAATTTGATTGCAAAAACACTTAAAAAGGCCTTTTTAGCACAGAAAGATGATTCAGATTTAATCTGTTGCTATTCAGGATAATGCTAGAATTACTCCCCAAGTTGGAAATAGCATGATCACTGGATAGGTTGGAATTTGTGGTCAGTCATATGACATTTTTAACAGGCATGGGGAAACAGAGTCTAATATGGAAATAACTAAATCTTAACAGTAGTTAAAATAACAACTTACTCCTTTACCTCTTTAGGACGGAAAATTATCTTTTCACTTGACAGATGCACATGACAATGACAAATGCCCTGTGTATCTTTCATTATATGAAATTGAAGATATGGTACAACTTCACTGTGGTAATAATTCCTTTTACAATCATTTTTACTATGAAGCATTTCAAATATTTCTTTTTGTGTGTGTGTGAGGAAGATTAGCCCTGAGCCAGCATCTGTTGCCAATCCTCTGCTTTTTGCTGAGGAAGATTGGCCCTGGGCTAACATCCATGCCCATCTTCCTCTACTTTATATGGGACACCACCACAATGTGGCTTAACAAGCAGTGTGTCGGTCCGCGCCCGGGATCCAAATATGTGAACCCTGGGCCACCGAAGTGGAGTACACCAACGGGCCAGCCTCTCAGATATTTTTTAAAATGTAGAAAATATAATAAACCCCTGGGTATATACTACTCAGCTTAAAAAAATAAAACATTATAAATGTAATTGAAGCCCCCCCTAATGATCTCATTTCTCAATTCCTCTTTTCCCTGGACTCCAAGATAATCACCATACTGAATTTGGTGTTATTTATTCACATGGGATGCATTCACAAGGTTACTTTCTCAGGCCAAGATAAAAGGGCTAGTCTTCTATCAGTCTTCAGAGTTAATTATTCCCTTTGTGCCTTTGAGTAGAATTCATGATGTAGCAAGATCTAGTGATATTAGAACTAGGTACTATTTTTTAAATTAAATCAAAAGAGGGAAAATATGCCATTTTAAGGAACTCCTACTGTGAAATGTAATGTCCTTTTAAAAAAATAAGGTCAAGGATATTTAGAAACATGTGGAGAAAAAACTTTATAGATGTGGAAAGAATTCAAGATTTGAGTTTTGGCAATATGGCAGACTATATGTAAAACCCTTCCGCTAGATCAACTGGAAATGCTGGGAAAAATTACACAAATTTTTAAAAAGTGCTCAGCTAAGCTCATATAAAAGAAAAATATCCAGATGCCAGGAATAATGAAGCAATCGAAAACCGGACTGGCAAAGAAATAAGCTACCCTGTATTTGCCTCAATGGTGGGTGGTGAGTAATGGTTGCAATCTAGGAGTTTGGTTTGTAAAAGAATACAAAGGATAGGAGATGAGAACTTGGCTCTTGCAAGATGGTGAACTGAAACTAAGATCCCTGCATAAAACTGGAAGGGCTAACCTCTCAGGAGGGGGAAAATCTGCCCACCAGCAAAAGAAGATAATAGACAACAGGGAAACTTGTCCATCTGTGCTTGGGGTCTGAGCGAATTCCTTGAGAATTCATAATATGGGCCTGCACAACACAGAGGATCGAATTTATGTCACATGTAGTCTAGGACACCACAAGTCAAGAAATTACAAAAAACTAAGTCCTAAGCCAGAGATCCCCATTGAGTGCTCACAGAAATGAACCAAAAACTATCCTGGGAGAACATTCTTAACCCAGGCTGCACAGGAATTTTATAGATAAAGCCCTGCTGAAGATAAGCTTACAGTCCAAGACCTAAAACAAAAGAGAAAACAATCTATACCAGGTGGATTCAGCAGCCAAAAAAACAGCAGATTGAAACACCCAAGAAATTAACAAAATACAAATGTCTGATAGAGACTACTAAATAGTTGACTAAAAGAATTATCACATATTTTAACTAATTAGTCTAAATTCCCTAAAATTCTGATAACTACTACAAATTCTGCATTCCTTAGCACACATAAAAATGAAAAAGGAGTGAGCAGCTGTTAAGGGGAAGATTAATAACTACATTTGGGGGAAGATCAGGGCAAAAACAGTAATAGAAAACATTGAATTATTTGCCACTGAATTACTTTTGCATTATATAATAACATAAAGCTGTGAACGCAGTTATCAGCTACTGTGGGGAAGCATGGCCTCCTCTTGGAAATGTGTCACTTGAGGCTCTTTCATCAAAAGTACCTGCAAAAGTATTGATGTAGAGCAAGTAACCACCTATATAGGATCTGGAGGAGGTTGGTTTACATATCAAAGCTAACGTGGTATTTGAAAGTTGGGAGAGGTGGTGGTAAAGAAAAATATTATACTCATCTTTAAATTTTTTTCCTATATTTAACTATTTGTAACACTTTATAAATTAATGATCAATATATTCACCATTATCTCCTAATATTTATTCTTCTGAGGCCCTCATATAATAGAGACCTATATAAACATCTCAGCGTGATATCAATATCTGTTTTTTGATTACCTTTAACCTTAAGTTTAGGTTAACTTTCTGCCCAGCCACATGTAAGCAGACAATGGATTCTATTTTATATTTCCAGTCATTTCTTGCCACTTCCACTGCCACATTTCTAACTGGACCCTTACCATATTGCACCTGGGTTTTTCATTTAGTCATCAAATATTTTATTGCAAGCTTACCATATAGCAGGTACTGTTGTTCTAGATGCTACATTAAGAATGTTTCAGAACCTGTCTTTCTTGCCTTCATTGCTTCCTGCTCCATTTGAATCTTACTGATTTAACCTTCTTAAAACAAATCTCTCTCCCCTATCTATTCAAAACCCTTCAATGGTTTCCTGAAAGAAGATACAGGCCAAACTTTTTACCTTGATATTAAAAGGCCCTCCAAAATCTGGCCCTAAACTATCTTTCTAAAGTTTTCTCTCACCTCTCTCCTAGATGTTTGCTTGCATTGGTTTGGGAGGCAGTAACTTCCAAATAAGCCATACAGATTTCTTTCTCTCAGAGAGGCAAATGGAACAACAACAACAACAACAAAAAACCCAATTATATTCTATTTATAGAAAACATATAAGAAATATAAGAATATGAAATGGCAGAAAGTAAAAGAATGAAAAAAGACATAACATTCAGACACTAATCAAAAGAAATCCAGTATAGCTTCATTAAATCAGACAAAAGTAGATTTTATGGCAAAAAACATTACTAGATACAAAGATGTACACTTCATAATAAATGATTTGATTCATCAGAAAGATATAACAGTTCTAAATTCATGTGTACCTAATAACATAGCCTCAAAATATATAAAGAGAAAATTGACAGAATTATGAGGAAAAGTAGACAAACCCACAATCATGTCGAAGATTTTCATACAACTTTCTTATTAACTGATAGAACAAGCAAAAAAAATTATGCTAGAAATCAATGATAAAAGGATACTTTGAAAATCCTCATATATCTGGAAAGAAAATTAAGAAATGTACTTCCAAATAACCCATGGGTCAAAGAGAAGCATCCTAATAGAAATTAGAAAATATTTTAACTTAATAATAATGGATAATTATGTATCAAAACATGTAAGATCAACCAGAGCTGTGCTTGGAGGGAAATTTACAGTTTTAAGTGCATATTTCTGAGAAGAAGAATGCTGAAAATCATTAATCTAAGTATTCATCTCAAAAACTTAGAAAAATGAGGCAAATTAAGCCCAAGGGCAATAATAAAGAGCAGAAATTAATGAAATAGAATATGTGTGTATATATATATATATATATATATATATATATATATATATATATGCAATTGAGAGGATAAAGAGAAAAGTTGGTTCTTAGAAAACACTAACAGAATTGATGATTCTGCTGAGACTAATAAAGAGGAAAAAAGAGATATCACAAATAACTATTATCAGAAATGGTGAGGGACCTAACAGTATGGATTGTATAGACATTATAAAATAGCATAAAATAGCATGAAAAACTTTATGCCAATAAATTTGAAAATGTAGATGAAATGGATAAACTCCCAGAAAAATATAAATTCCCAGAACTTACACAAGAGAAAGTACAAAAATCTGAATAGTTCTTCATCTATTTAGAATTAGAAATCAAACCTATAATTATGTCTTCGTAGTAAACTTATAAATAAGGAATTATTCTAATCCACACAAACTCTTCCAGAAAACAGAAAAATAAAAAAACTTTCCCATTCATTTTGTGAAGCCAAAATAATTCCAATCCCAAAACATGATAAGGACAGTACAAAAAAGAAAGATCACAGGCCAATCTCACTCATGATGCGAAAACAATATGGTGCACAAAGATGAAAAGTTCCTAAACTAATTTTTAGCAAACCAAATCCAGTGATTCATAAAAAAAGATAATGCCTATAACCAAGTTGGATTCATTACAGGAAAGATCGTTGATTTAACATTCAAAACTCAACGAACATAATTCAACATAATAATAAAATAAAGAAGAAAATCATATGGTTATTTCAATAGATTCAAGAAAAGTATTTTATACACTCAACATTCATTCATTATTTAAAAACAAAAAATTTTTGTGAACTAGAAATAGCATTAATTTAAACCCAGGTAAACCTAGGCAAACATCATACAAAATGGTGAAATCTTGGAAGCTTTCCCATTGGGATCAGAAACAAGATAAAAATGCCTGCTCTCAATGTTCAATTTAACATCTCAGACTTTTGTTTAATACATTACTGGAGGGCATAGCTAGTACAATAAGGAAAGAAAATAAATAAAAGGTATAAGGAGAGGAAAGGAAGAAATAAAATAACATCATTTAGAGATGTAAAAAAAAGCCAAAAAACCTATAGAAAAATTATTCTAATTAAAAGTTAAGTTAGAAAGTTGCTGGATATAAAGTCAAGATACAAAAATCAATTTTATTTCAATTTACCAAAACAAACTTTTTTTCAAAAAAGTATCATTTATAACAGCATCAAAAAATGTTAAATTCCAGGGGTAAATTTACAAAAGATGTATAAGATGTCTCCCTAGAAAACTATAAAACATCATTGAATGACATTAAGGACTCAAATACATGGAGTCTTCTGTAAATTAGAAGACTCATATTGTAAAAGTGTCAGTTTTCAAACTGATCTATAGATTCAAAACAATCCTAATAAAAATTGTATCTGGTTTGTGTGTGTGTGTGTGTGTGTGTGTGTGTGTGTGTGTGTAACCTGGTAAGTTGAATTTAAAATGTATATAAGAATGAAAAAGGCCAAGAATAGTTGAGGCATTGTTGAAAAAGAACAAGCTGGGAGAACTTAATCTACCTGATGTCAAAATGTATTACAAATCAATGGTAACAAAGACAGTGTGGCTCTGATGCAAGAATAGATAAATTGAATAGATTAGGGAGCTCAAAAACATACCACACACACGGACGCCTGATTTGAAACAAAGGTGGCAATTGCAAAGCAATGGGAAAAGATGGTCTTCAACAGATGGTACTGGGTCAATTGGATATCCATATAGGGAAGGAAAAAATGAAATTCAACTCCTATCACCCAAGGTGGATTGCGGATCTAAATCTGCATAACAAAGCAAATAACGTTTCGGGCAGACCCAGTGGCGTAGTGGTTAAGTTCGTGTGCTCCGCTTCAGCAGCCCCAGGGTTCAGGGATTCGGACCCTGGGCACCGACCGACGCACTGCCTGTCAGCCATGCTGTGGCAGGCGTCCCCATATAAAGTAGAGGAAGATGGGCACGGATGTTAGCCCAGGGCCAGTCTTCCTTAGCAAAACAAGGAGGATTAGCAACGGATGTTAGTTTAGGGCTGATCTTCCTCATCAAAAAAAACCACACAGCTTTTAGAAGATAATATAAGAGAATATCTTTACAATGTTCATGTTGGAAAAGATTTCTTAGCACACAAAAAACACTAAACATCATGGAAAAGATTAATAAATTGGTCTATATTAAAAATAAGAATTTCTGGGGGCCGGCCCAGTGGTATTGTGGTTAAGTTCACATGCTCCCCTTCAGCGGCCCAGGGTTCACACGTTCAGATCCCGGGTGTGGACCTATGCACCACTTATCAAGCCATGCTGTGGCAGCGTCCCATATAAAGTAGAGGAAGATGGGCACGGATGTTAGCCCAGGGCCAGTCTCCCTCAGCAAAAAGAGGAGGATTGGCAATGGATGTTAGCCCAGGGCCAGTCTCCCTCAGCAAAAAGAGGAGGATTGGCAATGGATGTTAGCCCAGGGCCAGTCTCCCTCAGCAAAAAGAGGAGGATTGGTAACAGATGTTAGTTAAGGGCTAATCTTCCTCACACACACACACACAAAATAAGAATTTCTGTTCATTAAAAGATCCCATCTTTAAGATAATGAAAAGGCACACTACAGAGTGGGAAAAGGTAGTTACAATGTTTATAACTATCAAAGGGTTTATATCCAGAATATATGAAGCACTTTTCTAAATCAATAAGAAAAATAAAGACAGATTTTTAAAATGAGCAAAAGACTAGAATATTTCACAAAAGAGGCTATTCAAATTGCCAACAAACATATGAAAAGTGGCTTGACCTCATCAGTTATTAAGGAAAGAAAAATTAAAAACTACAATAAGATAACACTATACTCATCAAAATGGCTAAAATTAAAAAGACCAATAATACTAAAGATTGGTGAGTATATGGAGCAAGAGCAACTCTTACACCCTGCTGTTGAAATGTGAATGGGTCATCCACTCGCGAAAATAATTTGGCATTATCTACAAAAAAATGCACATACATATGCCCTTCAAGTTAGGAATTCAGCTGTTGTACACATATCTAACAGAAATGCACATGAAATATGAGTCAAAAGACAGGTACTAGAATTTCATAACAGCATTATTTGTAATAGCCTCAAACTGAAAATTCCAATAACCAACAACTGTAGAATGGATAAATTATGATATATTTCCTACAATAGAATACTATATATATAGCAGTAAAAATGAACATAGTACAGCTACACACAGTAACATGGATATATATTACAAAAATCATGCTGAATAAAAGAAAACCAACACAATGGAAAATATGCTGTACATTTGTATATACATATGTACATACTGCATATTATATTAAACATGGGTGAAACTTAGCTACACCATTTAACTCAGGGTAGAGGCTGGTCTTGGAGAGGAGGAAGGGGATAGTGGTTGAGATGGGACCCGAAGAGGGCTTCCAGGGTACTGAGATGTTCTAGTCTTTGGCATGTACATGGGTGTCCAATTTGACCTAATTCATTAAGCTGGTGTTTGGTGCACTTCACTGCATATACATTATGCTACACACACACACATACAAACAAATTAAAAAGGAAAAAGGCTGACAAAATCAGTCAAAGATTACAGTAGATGGGACTCGGGTGCTCATATAATTCCTACACTACTGAGTTACTTCCTTTTAGCTTGCAAATAATAGAGAAAATTTTTCACACAGAGAACCTTTCCATTAAAATATTTTCTCTTATTATATTCACTATGTACACAAAGAGTATATGCAAAGGTTACTATTATTTAAAAGAAAAAAACTGTGCTTACACTATATTGTTTCCTCATATCACTAGTATATTTCATGCTTCAGTTGATATATCTTTAAAAAGCATTATAGTATGAATAATACTCTTTCAAACACTTCTTCAGTTTTAAAAGAAGGCTTTCTTATTTTGAATCCAAATGTAATTAGATGTAGGACCAGCACAAATTGGACCCAAAGGAATCAAGTTGTGTTCCTACTAATGATTTTGTTTAAACACACAACATGCCATATTCCAAGAACTCAAATATTTTTCTAATGACAACTTGAGAGCCTTATTTGGAGCTGTGCATGATTTCTGATGGTCTTGCTTACAAGTGGATTTTTCTAAGAATTCCATTTATTATCTAAGTCTCTGGAATGAAAGGAGGGAACCTGGAACAATGGATCCAAATTGGGTGGACATTTCTATGATTCCACAAGCATCATCCCCTAAGAAATGCCCTCTGGAAAAGCACAGATTTCCACCCAACCGTTTTACCCCAAGCAAACTTCTGATAGCCTTCTCCATGGCCCAATCTTAGATGATTACATGTGACAAATATTAACTAAATATTTTGATTTACATAAAATTGTTTCAAAAAATATAGTTTTTTATCCCATAGTCTCCTTCACAACTTATAATGGTGGTGGGTGTTAGGCTACCCATATTGCCTCTTTTCTCCTCCAAAGTTTTCATACAGCACTAAATTAATAAGAATAAGAATTAAATAAGGGTATGGATATAAAACATAACACAGTAAGATCAAACTCACCACACTCTACCCTACCCTTCTCCCATCTTGTAGCTTAAGGATGTTACACTCTACTTATGTTATTCATGTTAACTCCCTGCTGTACTGCAGTCTTAATATAACCTCCTTACTCCTCCACAGATCTGTAGTTTTCCATGCCTAAAATGCCCTCCCATTTCATGTCTCTCTACTTCAATCTGCACATTGTTCTGGGACCAGAGTGTAAATTTAGGAACATTTCTTCCCCACTCCTGATGATTCCCAACTGGACGGAAGCTCAATTCCTTTACTCTGAGTCTCTCTCCACCCCTTTACTCCATCCCTGAGGAGGTAAACATCTGATTTGTAAATATAGGAAGAATCATTGAGAATATGTGCTCAATTCCATCCTCCTTCTTCTACGGAGCTTCCTGTCCTATTCATGGCAACCAACTATGACATGAATCTTAGGGATTCATCATTAGAAGCCCAAAGTAGCTAAGACTTAAAACACATCTGTCAACCTGTCATCTATTAGGAAAGATGATATTTTGGCCTTCATCTTCACTATTTATTTCTCAACTTGTACATAACTAGGAAGGAGGTCTCTTCAGACACCCCTACATACATGAATCTCTCTCTCTTCCATAAGAACCTTACTGACTACACTGGGCATTGGTGATATTTGCTCTTATTAAAATAATACTTAATTTTCTGTTTCACTCACTCCTACCTTACACTGAGAACGTGTGAATGTCTCCGTGTGTCCCAGCCAGCATTAGCTAGACTGTCAATTCTTACTGAATAGAAAACATTTTCTACTTATTTGTATTCTACAGAGGATTTAATGCATTCAATAGTATACATTGATTGTTTGAAAAAAGACGCAATATTCTTCTCCTGGAAACTACATGTAATATGATTGATCACAGCATTGTAGAGTAAACATCTTTTTTTTGATAAGAATAAGCAATCAAGTATCCTTAATAAACAAAAAAAAAAGTGACACTATGGATTATTCCCTTCTAAGTAAATCTTTATAAAATGTATTGCACATTTTCCAGCCTTAGTCAACATTATATGCCAAACTGTATTTATGTTTCTTCATTGGCGCAGTGTTACTAACATGATCAGTTACGTTATCTTATGTTATTAGAGATAGTCTAGAATAGGGACTTCTACTCAGTTGCTCAAAATAGAGAAAACTTACCCAAAGTGGCCTAAGACAAGTTTAGAGCTAGAAAAATAGTGCTTATCATGAAATTCCGAAGGGCCAAGAAAGTACAGGAACAAGAAGTAGCTACCAGCAGCTAAAGGATTTCCGAACTAGAATCAGGAGTAGGAATGGGTCTAGTAGACTGGCTTAGAACCAGTCAAATACAGTAAGAGTGTGCTGGAGCTTCTCTTTTAGCGTGATGCTCATTTCCTACTTCTGGGAATGAGCATGTGTCTTAACTTACAAGGTTGTTCAGCATCTATTCCAGCTTGCAACACTAGCAAGTTTTATCAGATATCTTTTCCTTTTTGGTAAGATTGAAAAAGACAGGAAATAGTTTTGATATTTTGCATGGGCTCAAAAGGACAAACAATGTAGTTAATCTAGCTAAAGAGGTTGTTTAAGCCCCCATCCATTGTAACAGAATTTGCAGAATTTAGAAATTCCTAGCGCTTTGTGTGGTAAAATTCTGTATAATTGCTGTTACAGTGAGATGTTAGTATACAGTAGATGATAAAAGTCTGAAAAAGGGATTCTAAAGTTACCATGCACGTAGTGTTGCAGAACCAGCAGTCATCTTCCCAAGTCCAGCAGAATTCACGAGGGAAGAGGGAAAAACAGCCATCCCTCCCCCATAGATTTCTCAGATCAAACCATATGAACCGAAGACAAAATAATAACAATAATACCACTACTTTTTATTGAATATTTGCCAAGCACTGCGCTAAGTGCTTACATTTATTATCTCACTTAGTCCTCTGAGGTGTACTGGTATTATTTCCAGGTTGCAGAGGAGGACGCTGAGGCTTAGGAAGGTTGTGTGTGCCAGATATCGTTCATTGTCTATCTAATATCCCCTTCTTCCATGCATAGAAAATACTATTTTTCATTTTTTTCAGGGAGACAATGTGTTTAGCCCCAGAAAATAGTAATTTGCCTAAGTCAACAATGACAATCCTGCTCCTGCTTTCCCAGACAAACTTGCCTCCCTTTCAGGTAGAGGTGGCCATGTGACCCAGTTCTGGCCAATGAAATACAAGAAGTGTACTGGAGATTTCTGGGGAACTTTTCCCTTCCCGATAGAGGAGGATGGGTATGGCCAGTGCTGCTCTTCTCCCTTCTCTCTCAAGCGTCAATGTGACAGCTAGGACTATGGCGACTATCTTTTGATCATGAGAGAATGAGCTAAAAATTCTCAGAAAGCCACTGTGGTTAAGCTGCTGGACCAATGAAGCAACCATGGATCTCCAGATTTTTTAATACACAAGAAATATAAAAACTTGCTTTAGTCACTGTGGTAGTGATTTCTGTTATTCATAGCTAAATGTAATCCAGATGTAGTCATTTTATGAAAATGAGATATAAAGTGTGAAAGTACATCAATGCAAAATCTTATAAAAGGAAAATAATGCATATTTACTGCATGCCTACTATTATGTTGAGAACTGTAATAATGTAAATATAAAAGATAAGACTGATCCTTTGTCTTCAAGCATTAGTTATATACACAGTATAACATTCATATGTTAATGTAGTACTGGCAGATTACATAAATACTGAGGGGATTTAGAATAAAAGAATGAACAAAAATATACAGGATTAAAATCAGAGAAGTAAAGGCATTCAAGGGAGTGACTTTTGAACTAGTTTCTGTTTAGGAAAGTGGTATCACGTAGTAGAACAGTGACAAGATTAAAGGCCATTAGATGCTACATATAAAAGAGTAAGGGTAAGAATGAGGGAGTTGTGTGCATAAACAGACAAGCATATTTGCTTGGCTAAAGCAAAAAGTCTGAGAATAATGAAAAAAAGGTTATAAAAGAGGCAAGGAAGATAAATGATGTTGAAGGGACACCAAAGGACTTTGCGTTTATTTACATAGGTAATGTAGAATTAGTACAGATATTTATAAAAAGTCATATGATGGAATATTGTTTGGATACTTTTATCTTAGCATAAAGTAATGACCAATGGTCCAGCTGGGAGTTTCCTGCAATTTGCCTAGAATGATATGAATGGGGTGAAACTAAAGGTGATAATTAATGTGGAGAAAGAATCCACAGGACTTGGGGTTATAGAGTATGGAAAGATGAAGGAGAGGAGTCAAAATTACACCTGATTATCAGTCTCACAATTGAAAATTTCAAGAAAGAAATGATGAATTTTGTTCTAAACAGCCTGGATGACTTAGAAAAACTGAAAAAAAAAAAAAAACCCTGAAGAATAGGTTCCTTGCACCTTCTGAATGCTACCTTAAAAATAAGCACTATTTTAAAATAGTAATTTTTTTTTCCTTTGTCTGTGGTAAACACCTGAGTGTGTTATAACTTCATAGCTGGATGGCTCATTCTCCTTTTACTGAGTCTACCCTCTATTTCATTTTGTTGCCATATCTATTTAACATGTGATTCTTATAAATTTTAACAGTTGAAAAACAAACAGCTGGCTGAACTCTCTGCTTCAGTCTTTTGGATGGATACTTTGCTTCTTGGTAAGTGATCAGTATTTTGATACTGCTGTAGTAATAACAGGAAATGATCTGTTAAAATCTGGATCTCCAGCTATAGATGAATGCCAGGGTAAAGAGGAGAACTAGTCTCAGAATAAAGTCTATAAAAACAGTTTGGGGAGTTATTTCCAGGACCACAGGGAGAGAATTGTAATTTGCTCTCAACATCGGACAAGCAAATGCATAGCGGAAGAACATCTTATGGTGATCACTGACCCGCATCAATGGAAAGCTTACGACCACAATGCAGTAATTAAAACGACTGACATGGTAAATGCTAGAGCTTCAATTATACATGATGCGAAATACCATTTCCTGAAATAAAAATTCACTCAGAAAAAGTTTCATAAGCAGGTAGAACACTTCTAAATTGGTCCAACTGTAATTTTGCTTATGTTTGCAAAATAGTAAGTTGGTTCTCTTCACTAGAAAGGACAAGAGAAGACAAACAATGGTGGTGGGATTAGCCCTAGATAAAGGAAGGGTACTTTCACATAAAATTGAAAAACACACTGGTTAATAGTACTAAAAAATAATTTTAACTTGTTATATAAAATTGCTAAGGATTACAGACATTTTCTTAGATTTATAGTGGGAGGTTTTCTAATTAATTAGCCTCAAGATTTGTCTTGTTAATAGAATTAATCATTATCATGGATAATTAATAAACTAATCCCTGAGGCTTTCTTCTTCATCTTCCTCTCTCTAAGGCTTTCTGGACACCACTGCACAGAAACAGAACCAACTAAACGGCAGACCATGAAGCACAGAGAGCTTCCTTGTAGAAGGCTGGTAAACAGCCTTGTACAGCAAAAACGTCCAAAACCATACTCTAGGGAGTCATAGTAGAAGTGGGGAAAGCCAGAACAATGTGGGTAAGAGAAGATAATCTTGGTTTAAAAGATCCACAAAGGAAAAGTGTCCACATATAATCACAACTACAAAGTATTATTTTCCCTAATGCTTTAATGTAACATATTTTGCAAATTTTATCATTATAAAAAAGTAATTGATGAAATAAATAACCAAGAATGCAATTAAAAATAATATATAAGCAAACACTTTATTAAGAATTTTAGAGCAGTAACAATTTTCTGAAACACTAGAAACACATCAAATCTTTGTATTTGGTTCATAAAATCTTATACTCATAAAGATTTCTACTGTAATGTTTTAATCTGTACTAAATTAGTAGTCATAATGGCTAAAAGAACAGAAGGCATGGTGTCTAAAAATACTTTTCAAGATTTGTCTGTGTTTTAATCATTGGAACCTTTCAAACGACAGTAAATGTACAAAACATCACTCAATTCTGAATACACAAATCATCTGTTTCAAATTAATTGCTGTTACTCATATAAAAACAATGATAGTCTAGATTCAAGAATAGGCTTGAAAAGTGAATGACTAGCTAATACTACAAATAGTCTTTCTTTCCAAAATTCCACCTCCTCCACAATTGTCTTCTTTGGTTTCACCTCTTTCTTCCTGAACAGGAAATCAACTCTCTCTTCTCTACACTACATCCATCAATTAGAGATCTTACCACTCTCTAATTTCTGATTTGGTTGGTTAGAGACCTATTATTGCTCCTAGTAGACTGTAAGCAACTGGAAAGCAAGGTCCACATTAGGTTTATCTTGGTTTCCTTATTACATCTAATTCAACACCCAGTATCTATTAGTCTTTTTAGAGTTGTGCATTTATTAGTGTTCAATGATCTGCTGTATTTTAAAATTTCACAGTTGTATATAGTTTCTTGTGACAATATTTCCTCAGCTAATAAACTAATTTTAAAAGTGTCTTAGATTACATGTGAGATTTAAAAATTTAAATCTTTTAACTGCACAGTTTGTCCAACACTCGAAAACATATACTTGATTACAAGTGAATTAGTGAATTTACTGTTGTTTTATTAACTGTTAAAGGCTTTTCACTCTTAGGTTTTATTCTCAGATCCTATATAGTAAGAAATATAACTACTTCAAATCTAGTATCTTTGGGTTATTTCTAAGTGAAACGGGTAGAATAAACTATTTTAAATCAGCTTTGTTGAGGTATAATTTACATGCAATAAACTGCACATATTTAAAGTATACAATTTGATAAGTTTGGGCATATGTATATACCTGTGAAACCAGTACCACAATCAGGATAATGAACGTTTCTATCTCCCTCCAAAATAGTCTATCCCTTCTTACTTTTCCCCACTTCCTATCCTACACAACCACTGATCTGCTTTCTGTCACTTAGTTTGTATTTCCTAGAATTTAAAAAAAAATAGAATCTTACAGTATGTAGTCTTTCTGTATGGCTTCTTTCCTTCATTTATCCATGTTGTTGCATGTATTAATTGTTCATTCATTTTTATTGCTGAGTAGTATACTATTATATGGCTATACCACAATTTGTTTATACAAATTCTCCTGTTGATCAACATTTGGGTTGTTTCCAGTTTTGAGGTGTTACAAATAAAGCTACTATGAACATTCACGTACAAGTCTTTGTATGAACAAATGCTTTCTTTTCTCATGGGTAAATATCTCTGGGAGTAGAATGGCTGGGTCACATAACAGGTGTATGTTTAACTTATTCAGAAATTACCAAACTGTTTTCCAAAGTGGTTACACAGTAATTACACCCTCACCAGCAGTGTGCAGTCCAGTTCCTCCATATCTTTGTCAACACTTGCGATTGTCTTTTTAATTAAAGCCATTCTAGCGGCTGTGAAATGGTATCACAATGTGGTTTTAATTTGCATTTCACTAATATCCAATGAAGTTGAGCATCTTTCCATATGCTTATTTGACAGTCTTATGTCTTCCTTGGTGAAGTAACTGTTCAAATCTTTTGCTCACTTTCAACTGGACTGTTTGTCTTCTTCCTCTTGCATTGTAAGAGTTCTTTATATATTCTATATATTCTATCCTATCCTTTGTAGGATATATAATTTGCACTTTTAAAAGAGAAATGCAACTGCTTTAGATAATTATGTTAATGTAATGCATGGTCTATTAGTACTTTAAATAATCCTTATAATAAGGGGAAGCATTATATCTACAATCTTCAGCTATCAAAATTTCCCATGCCTTTAAGGTGGTTAGCCAGCTAGCATATGAAAATTAGGGAAAGAAAGTAGAAGTAGAAAACGGTGGTTAGCCAGCTAGCATATGAAAAATAGGGAAAGAGAGTAGAAGTAGAAAACATACTGATTTTCTCAACATTCTTCTTAATCTCTCCTGATTGTAGGAGTCTCTTAGCAAACTACAGTAGTAGCAGATAATAGTCTGGATCATGTAAATGATAATTAGTCCTCCTCCCTTTTTCTTTTAAGCAAATTTTTAAAAAGCAGTTAGCAAGTAGTAACATTATAACTAATAAAACCTCCTGTACTTTTTATTAGATTTCTCTGTCTCTTAGACTAAGACTCTGTTGTTTACATGACTGTTTTCCTTATCAGATTAAAGCAAAGCATCTAATACAGTGCCTAGTACATACTGCTATTCTTATTTCCTTGGTTCTCCCCTTTTCTTTTAATTTCTATCTATGTGTTTTCCTTCAATCCTCTCTTCTATCCTTCCCAGTATCTCACATTTATACTCGAATTAATTTGCTGATACCAAATGAGTTTTGGTAACAGACTTTTTGGTGACCCTATAGATCACCTACCATGCTTCTTATTTCAAAAGGCAACACAATGAAAATGACAATAAAACTCCGTGGAACTCATATGAAGAACAGCAGAGATTCTGCTGAGTGAAAAAGTGAAAACTTCTTTTTTTTTATAGTATCCACATAAATTAGTACTCTCTGCCAGAATAAAGCAAACACATAATTATTTTTTAAACTTTACTATTTAAGACTTCAGTCTACCCAGCAATGCAAGAACCACCGAGGAATCTTTCTTAGACAAGAGCCCATCTGGGAAAGTTCTGTGGCTAAATAATCATCCTCCCAAAAAGTAATACATATAGGGAAAAAGAAAAAAGTATATAGAATCAAATCTACTCATTTTAAACCATGGAAAGAAAACACATTTAAGCTTGTTTAAAACCTTTTTATATATAAAGAACAATTTCATACATTTTTAAAATTTTCATGAGACACATTATCCCTCAAGGAATGCTTCAGTGTCGGACACAAATTTGAAACTAATTGTTCCATAAGCAGCACTAGAATTAGGATAAACGGCAGATTATACTGGCAGTCTCTCACATAGTATCAGGATAGAGATAAGTATTTCATGGAAATAATTATAACACAATTAACTATATTCCCCAAATCAGAATGGTTCTCATCAGACACTTAATACTGAGCTTATTTTGACATTGTTTTTAAAAAGGCCTAGTATTAAAAGAATAAACTTCCTCCAGATAGGAAAAAAAAAGAATAATTTTGGCTTATCAAATATAATATCTATTGGTAAAACATAGTTTTGTTCCCAAACATGCAGTAAATCATTACTCTAATACATGATCATTATATGAAATAATCACCTGGTTAGTAAAAAATTGTGTATATCTTAAAATTTTCAGTTCAACTGGTTTTCGTCTGACATAAGGAAAAATTTAATGACTGGCTTCAAATCCATTTTTGATAATGTAAAATATGTGAGCTTTATTATATGTTAAAGAAAATAAAGATAATATGACCCAAAATCTATTTATTAAAGTTACAATAAAATATTTTTCAATGCATACAAAATTGCAAAATAACTGATGCTTTTTTCAATAAAGATACCAGATATAATATTTACTGAAAAGATAAAACAAAGATATGTTTAATGACTTTTGTTCTGTTTTTAGGTCACCTTATTGAACGATACATCATGAAATCAATAGTTGTACATCTAGGAAATTTACCAATGGAGCTCTCTTCCACAGGTGTGTATATTTTAATTTGTCTCATGTGAGTGTCTCTTCCATTTTGGTGATTGGCTAGAACAGCAATCTGTATCATAAATGTGCGAGTTGGCTTCTTATGATTATCAGTTAAGGGAACGTGAATCCAGCCACTTGGTTCCACCAATTCAAGTTGCTGCCAAGAAAAGAAAAGTCAGATTACGTTTTCACCCAATGAATACAATTTATTGTAATGAATGCATTCTAAAGTTGACTTATAATTAACATTTTGCTCACTGAGAGAATGACAATGAGATAATAACCATTATCAGTTATTGGATACTTTTACCATGGTCCATTTTTACAGTCGCTAAGCATTTTACATGGACCATCTTAGTAGGCAAAATAAAAATAGATGTATGCAGTCTTAGCATTTATAGAAACTTAAACATAACAAACAACTTACAACAAACTGGTAATATACAAGTTTAGAATTAGACATGTATAAATGTATACAGCCAATGGAAGACCATGCTGATACAAGTAGAAAAAGAATCTAACATTATGCTTCTGGTATATTTTATTTCAAGGACCATGCCTAATACATTCAAACCCATATAACAACATATCAGATTCTATATAACTTACAAGAATATTAACAAAAGAAAATCAGTCCCTATATAAGCATCAGACAAAACTTTTTTCTTGGAAAACAGTAAGTGATTTATCTCATCAAGATGATAATCTAAACCTAAAATCTAGATTTTTAATTTTTTTCAAAAAGAAATGCCAGATAATTTTTTAAAATTTTAATCAAGAGTCCAAACTGTCCTTTCTTCACCAGGGAAGGAAAATTATAAGTTAAACAGTAAACCTAAGTTTCTAAAGATATTCCTAAAATTATGAAGTCGTTTTTAAAAGATAAATATTGATCTTTTAATTATCTTAATTATTGAACATGTATGAATTATACACATCACAGAAAATATAGGTTTATCTTATCAACACAGTCAAATGGCAATGAGGGTCAAAGTGTTCCATGAGTTACTCTAGCAAAACAATTAAGTGAACACCGCTATGTCTACTTCTTCTTTTCCTTCCCTCCCTCCCTTCTTCCCTTCCTTTTTCTTTCTTTTCTTCTTTCTTCTTTTTCTTTCTTTCTCTTCCTTTCATTCTTTATTCTCTCTTTTTTTTCATTTTTTATGGAGGAGAGGGTGGGTAGATAAAAGCAGCGACAGAGCAAGAGAAAGAGAACTGGAATCTTAAAAAAAGGTAGTTTTTTTTTTTTTGCCCTTTGGGAGGAAGACTAGCCCTGAGCTAACATCTGTTGCCAATCCTCCTCTTTTTGCTGAGGAAGATTGGCCCTGGGCTAACATCCGTGCCCACCTTCCTCTACTTTATATGTGACGCCACTACAGCATGGGTCGACAAGCTGTGTGTTGGTCCGCGCCCAGGATCTGAACCCGTGAACCCTGGGCCGCTGAAGCAGAATGTGGGGACTTGACCACTATGCTACTGGGCTGGCCCGGTAGTTACTTTTAAGACTGAATGATTTCCTCCTTTTAACTACAAAATATAAGAATAAATGAATCTCTATCCCTCATGGAATTTTTAGTCAGTGGCTTTTAATCAAATTCCATTAGCACTAACTTAAAATGAACAAGTCAGAGATGAGATATATCTGGTTTCTATCACTAACCTTTTATTCATTCAGGCAACAAATAGTTATTGATACTTAAAATGTCCAAGGTATTGTTTGAAGTATAGTTAAGCATACAAACATGAATAAGGCCTTGTTCCTAACCTTAAAAAAAGCTTAGAGGCAGACAAACAATCTCTCTGGCTTCATTCAGTTTCATCGCGTATAAAAAATAAAGGGACTGGACAAGTTATCATCCAATGTCCCTTCCAGCTCTCACCTTTATTAATTCTAAATAAAAAGGAGAAAGATGTGGTAGGCAGAATAATGGGCCCCCAAAGATGTTTACATCCTTCCCCAAAACCTGTGACTACGTTCATTTACACGGCAGATGGGGCTTTGCAGGTGTGATTAAGTTAAAGATGGGAAAATTATTCTGGATTACCTGGGTGGGCCCAATGTAATCACAAGGGTCCTTATAAGAGGAAGGCAGGAAGACAGAGGAGGAGATGTGATGATAGAAGCAAAGGTTGGAGTGATGTGACCACAAGACAAAGAAAGCGAGCAGCCTCTAGAATCTGGAAAAGGCAAGAAATGGTTCCTCCCTAGAAATCTCCAGAAAAGAATGCAGCTTGCTGACACCTTGATTTTAACCCATAAGACACATTTTGGACTTCTGTCCTCCACAACAGTAAGATAATACATTTGTGTTGTTTTAAACTTCTAAGTGTGTGGTAATTTGTTATAGCAGAAACAGGAAATTATTACAAAAGATATATGTGGGAGTTCAGAGAAGGGAGAAAGCACTTCTGGTTGGAATAATCTATTTTCTAGGTAAATGTATTATAACGAATCTCAATGATGAACAAAAAGTAAAACTAAGATTCTAAATTCAACTCCTTATTAATAGAACGTTTTTGACAAATTGAACCATTATTTCTGATAGACTCAATGTTATTTTCATAGCATATCTTAAATGCTTCAGTGTACTAAAAGTTGTATTAAGATTTTATAGCATATATGCTTTTTGGCATGATATGTGCAGAATTATAAATGTAGTAAACTATTCAATAAATGCTATTAGTAAACTATTTCTTTAGAACATGTCATAAAGTTTATCTCAACCACTAAAACTACATGACAAAGTATGCATAGTTGTTAACATCTCTTCAATGGCTTCACAATCAACTACATTGCCTATACATAAACACCAATTCACGTGTCTACTTTAGTTCTATTGTGCCCAGTTTAAAATTGTCATCTCTAAAAAGCTATTATTCTGATATTGCCATATCAACTTATTTCATAGATTCAAAAAACTCAAGTATATATAACACAATTTTTATGTTTTTTTGTAAATGTTGGATTAAAAGGTTAATATATTTTAAGCAAAAAAATTATTTATAATATTTTTATATTTTAAACAAAATTAGTGAAAGGTAAAATTTTGCCAATTTAACTTTCCTTCTTCCCCCATTTCTGGTTTGGACCCCAATAAATAAAATTTTCATCACCATTAATATGTAAATGTTTTCTATATTCTTCCTTGTTCTTTTTTTCTGCCATCTCCCTTTTTGGCTCTTGTCTCCATATGTTCACTCACTTAACATTTTTTTTGGCATGTCTACTATATGCAAAAAATTCTGCTAGCTGCAGATGTAGGGCAGGTGTTGGCAACCTTTTCTGTAAAGGACCAGAGAGTAAACATTTTGGGTGATATGGGCCATGTGGTCTCTATCATGACTACTCAACTCTGCCTGTGCAAAGTGAAAGCAGTTATAGACAATATGAAAGTGAATGGGTGTGGCTATGTTCCAATAAAACTTTATTTAGCTTTTTAGATCAAAGCAGGCCACGGGCCAGATTTGATCCACGGGCCTCAGTTTGCTGACTCCTGGCATAGGGAGTAGTTACTGATGGAGCCTACCCTCAGAAAGGTGACATAACTTTGTGAGCTAGACTATCTCAGTCAGGGTGGAATCACAAGACACACGAGTTATTTTAAGAGAGAATTCACTAAGTAGGAATCAAGCTGTTAACCAGAGAAATGAAGAGGCCAAGGAGAACACTAAGTTATCATGGAGGGAACAAGTACAAGAAGTGCAATTCTAAGGCTGGGGGAACACAGGAAAGAGGCTGAGACTATTAAAACTGAGAAGCTTAGAAAGGGGGTTCTGTGGAGTTGAAACTCAGATGTCTGAAAAGGGAGCTATTTGGCTGGTGTTGGTGTCACTGGAGGAAGAGCCCTGTGAGGCTGGTACACGGACCTCTGAGGAGTGGGCGCCGACTGGCTAGCGGTGCTGGTATTTCTGATCTGGGGCTTCATGAGGTTGGTACTCTGAGTGTTATAAAAACTACAAACTGGACTCTGGTATTGCTATGGGAAGGAACTGCTGCTGCGAAGAAACAATGCTAGGATGACAGGAAGCAAACAGCATACAAACAGAAGAAGCAAATCTCTTTTTCCTCTTCCTGCCTTGCAATCTTCCTCTAGCGCCCTCTTTTGCCAAAGCCTAACAGATATGCAAGGGCTCCACGCGTATCACATCTTTACTGAGCAACTATTACGTGTCAAACAATGTTCGAGGGACTGAAAATACAGTGGTGAATAAGACAGACAGATCATACCTGAAAAAACTACTCAGAGGTATAAAGAGATATATTTTAAACATTATAATACTTCATGAAAGAAGTCATAATAAAAATACTAGAAGTGAGGAAGAAACCAAAAAAACCCAGAGTTAACCAAAAAGAATAAATTAGTATGTTTATAAAATAAAATGTAAAGGTCAATAAAATGTAGATGTTAATAATTCCTCGAAAAGAATGCTAATGACAATAATAGCTGCAAGTTCTTATATAGCACACATTGTGTGGCAGGCACTGCTCTAAGTGCATTGAATATATTAATCTATTTAATCCTAGCAGTGAGGCAGGTAATATTATTATCCTAATGTTACAAATGAGATAATGGAGACACAGAAAGGTTAAGTAATTTTGTTGAGGTCACATAGCTGGTAAGTAGCACAACTGTGATTCAAACAGACAATGTGATTCCAGAGACTACACTTTTAAACACATAATATGTTTTATATAATGTAAAGATAATAATTTAGTAGTAATAATTTTATCTGAAATCCTATATTATACAAATAAAACATGAAGTAAAAGAAATATGGGCAAGAGAAAATTGGTCGCTGAACTCATCATAATGCAGTTTCCTTTATGTCACACGTAACTATATATATATATACACGTATGACATAAAGGGAACTACAAAATGGAACAATAATAGAATTAAAAGTTAAATGCCAACTGGAAAATCTCTAGAGAGGAAAAATATTATATATTGTAAAAGAAGTTTTAAAAAAGGACATGGCAGGATGATATACAGAGAGCATAAAATAAGTTGGTAAAAGATGCATACATCAAACACTGCTTTAAAAAAACTCAGGTTCTTTTGAGGATATTATGCTAATGAAATATGCCAGTCACAAAAGAACAAATACTGTGTGATTCTACTCGTATGAGGTATTTAGAGTAGTCAAATTCATAGAGACAGGAAGCAGAATGGTGGTTGCCAGGGGCTGCAGGGAGGGAGGAAAGGGGCGTTATTTTTTAATGGGTATGGAGTTTCAGTTTGGGAAGACAAAAAAAGTTCTGGAGATGGATGGTGGTGATGGTTGCACAACAGTGTGAATGTACTTAATGCCACAGAACTGTACTTATAAATTATTGAAATGGCAAATGTTAGGTTATGTATATTTTACCACAATAATAAAAAAAAAAACTCAGCGGCCGGCCTGGTGGTGTAGCAGTTAAGTTTGCATGCTCTGCTTCAGCGGCCTGGGGTTCACAGGTTCGGATCCCAGACATGGACTGACGCAACACCTGTCAAGCCATGCTGTGGTGGCATCTCATACAAAGTAGAGGAAGATGGGCACAGATGTTAGCCCAGAGCCAATCTTCCTCATCAAAAAGAGGAGGATTGGCAATGGATGTTAGCTCAGGGCTAATCTTCCTCACACACACACACACACACACAAAACCTCAGGTTCTCTGTTCAAAGTGAAAAAAAACTTCAACCATGTGGAGATACTGGAACCCTAAAACACAGCTGGTAGAAATGTAAAATGGTGCGGCCACTTTGGAAAATCATCTTGCAGTTCCTCAAATGATTAAACATAGAGTTACCATGTGACCCAGTAATTCCACCCCTAGGTATATATCCAAGAGAAATGAAAACATCTGTTCATGCAAAAATGTGTACACAATGTTTGTAACAGCATTATTCATAATAGCCAAAAGATGGAAACCACTCAAATGTCTATCAACTGATAAATGGATAAACAAAATGGGGTATGTCCATACAATGGAATATTACTTGGCAATAAAAAGAAATGGAGCACTGATACATGTACAACATGGATAAACCTTGAAAATAAGTGAAATAAGCCACTCACAAAGGACTGCATTCTGTATGATTCCATTTATACGAATATCCAGAGTAGGGAAGTCCATAGAGACAGAAAGTAGATTTGTAGTTGGTTAGGGCTGGGTAGTGGGAAGGAAGTGGGAAGTGACTACTAATAGGTACAAGGGTTTTTGGGGAGGGTGATAAAAATGTTCTAAAATTGATGTGGTGATGGTTGCACAACTCTGTGAATACACTAAAAACCAGTGATTATACATCTTAAATTGGTGAATTGTATCGTATTTGAATTATACTCAGTAAAGCTATTATTTTAAAAAACTCAAAATCTAACCACTTATCTAAAAAAATGCAAATCTGTATTTTAACACAGTGATTCAGAAATATTCTAAATACAAGCAAATGGTAAAAATATATTTGACAGATGAAACCAAAAAGAAAGCAAAGCTAAATATTAATTAGATTCTTAAGTTTTGGGGGGAAAATGGAGAGGGTTGGAAGAGTTAAAATCTGAAAAAGCAAAATGGGAGTAAGGGATAGGGCTGATAATTCTAGATAGTAAAACCTAGTATAAAGCTATATTAAATAAATGGTATGGTACTGTATTTCATATCAGTAGGTGGTATCAGTTAGGATGCATTTGGCTGCAAGTAACATAAAATCTAACTCAGTGACACTTACACAATGAGGAAATTTGTCATCTCACACAATAGGAATACCTGAGTTACAGTCACGGGATAGGTTAATAGGACCCAGGTCCTCTCATCCTTTCATTCTTCCAATGTCCCCAAGCTAGCTTCCCTTACAGTCACTAGATGGCTGCAGCACTCTTCCAGAGGCAGAAATCAAGTACTATTCCTCTTGTGGATCCCTTTTTAAGAACAAGCACACCTTCTCAGAAGCTCTTCTTAAATATCCATCCCTAAGTCAATCATCAGCAGAAGAGTGGGACCACCATGATTGGTTTGGCTCAACTGGTTTTGGACTCACTCCCCGGGGTTGGAGATGGTAGCAGCACATGGTTACTTTCTGGAGGGTAGGGAGTTGAATAAAATTGGAATTCTATCAGAGAAAGGGTTAGAGAGAATGGATATTGAGTAGAAAACTAACAGCTACAGTGAAGAAAGGATGGCTTAATCAAAAAATAGCATTGCAACAACTGGTTGCTTAAACTTTTAACTTTACATCAAATACAAAAGTAGACTCCTAAAGAATTAAATATCTATACATACAAACAATCACAACAACAAAACTACAGGAGTATTAGGAAAAATATATAGGAAAATGTTTATAATCTTTTGGTAGGGTTCACCTTCCAAAGCAATTCACAAACCCAAACATGACGAAGGAAAAAAACAACAAATTTGACTACATGAATATCAAATTCCTGAACAGAAACTATGAAAGACAATAAATGATTACCATTATTGAACACTACTAAGTTTTAATGTGATTTGTTATACAGCAATAATAAAACATAGAGTGGTTAAATAAATTATGGTCTGTCCATACCCTGGAATATCCTATAGCAATTAAAATGATGTATCTCTACATATATTTGCAGTTATGTACAGCTTTATCTGGTTATTTTAAAAAGCAAACTACTAAATAATATGTGTTATATGACCTTATATAGATGTTTTTTAAAAGGTTATTTTTGTATGGATGGAGAAAAGTCTGAAAGGATATTCACCAAAATATAAATAGGCAATATCTATAATGGTGAGAATATGGATCATTTTCATGTTATTGTAGCTCTATGTATTTATTATCTATGTTTTTCTCAATAAACATCTTTTATCTTATTAAAAAATCTATTTTTAATTTGGTGGTGGTTGGGGGAGGGACTCAAAAGAGGAAATGTTTTCAGAAAGTTTCAGTATCTGATTTTAACAACTCATTGATAGTATTCCTTTACTCCACAAATAGAATCATCCTTCTTGGTGTTTTCAACATCCACAGAGACAATCCATTTAATGATCTGGATTCTCCTTTCCTCAACTTCCTCACTTCCAACAATTTTTATCTCCACTCCATCTGTTATCCCTCCCACAGTCATATTCTATACTTGATTATGAGCAGTAGCTGCAATACAGCTGAAATCGTGAATTCAAGCATCCCCATCTCTAAAGCCTCTTAAGTCACCAGCCTCCTCTAGAGACCCCACTGCAATAATAGTATTAACCCTAACAAAACACCCAGACTATCGGGCTGGCCCAGTGGTGCAGCGGTTTAGTTCGCGCTTTGGGAGCGCCAGGTTCACTTGTCAGCCATGCCGTGGCGGCGTCCCATATAAAGTAGAGGAAGATGGGCACGGATGTTAGCCCAGGGCCAGTCTTCCTCAGCAAAAAGAGGAAGACTGGCAACGGATGTTAGCTCAGGGCTGGTCTTCCTCACACACACACAAAAAACACCTAGACTATTGATTCCATCTACCTTTTTACTATTCATTAACCCATTCAATATGTTCAGTTTCCACTTTACCTCAGTGACTTCCCATAGTTCATCATGATAATCAATCTCTTTACACGCTTAAATCCAATGTTCCTCTCTCATTTGTTTCATATTTTTTGGAGGAAAAAAACAACAATCCTGGTTAAACCCAACTCTGCCTATTCTATGCCGACTGGAGAAAAATAATCAACCATGTTGACTGGTTCTCACTTTAAATTCAAGACAACAAGTATATATTCAAGCGTACATTTAGCATCATGCAAAATTTCTACTATATTCCTTTAGGAAATCTGCTTTCACTGTCTCTGGGATAGCTGTTTCTGAGCTTTTCCTCAAATCCTAACACCTACTCTAATCTCTCTCTAAGCTAATATCTTCTTTCACTAAGGAAACAAAAGCAATAAAAAAAAAATGCCATCTTTCCATCAGCTGTTATACAGTAGTCAAACTGCTACTGCACCTTTTTGAAGCCAGTTTTACCATTTGCTCAACAGATCCCATCCTTTCGTTCCCAAACAAAGACTCTGCTCCCACAATAAACATTATCTCTCCAAATCATTTTCTCTTCTCTCTGGATCACTGTCATCAGCATACAAACATGTTGCAATATTTGTCCTCTTAAAAATTAAAAATAACTCTTTCTTAATCCTATGTCCTCCTCCACGTACTGCCCCAATTCTCTGTTTCCTTTTGCAGCAAACTCCCTTGAAAAGTTTGTTTTATTTTTTCACCTGCTAGTTATCTTTATCGTACTCCAATGTGAATTTTGTCCCCATCATTGACACCAATCTTGTCAAAGTCATCAGTGATCCCCACCCTGCCAAACTAATTCCCTCTCGAACAGGTCTTTGATACAGTTTATCATTGTATTCTGGATTTTATCTAATGATGTGCTTGACCAAGACTTATTTATATTTTAAATTTTAAGGCTTTTAAAGCTTTATATAATATTGTAGTTTAAACATAGTCTTGTACACAAAATATATAACATGGTTTACTAAAGACAGTAAGAGAATGTTGTAAATGACAGAGAAAATAACTGGTAACTCAGTAAAGATAGATAAATTTAAAGATTAATAAAGTTAAAACTTATTAATGCTAAGCTAAATAGGATACTTGAAATTACATGCTTAAAAATACATCTACCTGAGTGAGCTTGGAAGTGGATCCTTCCCAGCTGAGCCTGTGATGAGACTGAGCCCTGGACAACATCTGGATTGCAGCCTTGTAAGATCCCGAGCAGAGGAAGCAGCTAAGCTATGCCTAGACTCCTGACTCACAGAAACTGTGAGATAATACAGCCACTAAGTTTATGGTAATTTGTTACACAGCAATAGAAAACTAATACACAAGGGCAGCGGATGAATACTGAGTACTGAAAAATTTACATAAGACTGGTGAAAATTCCACATTAAAAAATGTCTAGGGCTTTGTAAGTGTTTATAACTAACCCAAATAAAACAAACTGAGACAATTCCTAGTATTAATTTGAAATAACTATTTCTTCAATACTTCATTTCATTTCACTACTTGACCATGATCTTGTTTAGTCAACTTAATTTTACTTGTAAAATGCATGTTTTAGGGGAAACCTGCATAGTAGGTATTCCACTGAATGGCAGGAGAAGCCACGTAATAGACCACAACTTCAGCACTGTCAGCTCAAAGCTTACCAAGTCACTTCTGAATAGAAGCCACCACTTTTCCTCAATATTCCTTCCTTGATATCAGCTGTTGTGGTGCAAAGCATACAATGGTGAAAACTGTATGGAAATACAATCCACTAGTTTCTCTATGAAGGGATCTCTCAGCCAGTCTCTGGGATCTTCTGCTTCCTATCAGCAACCTCTAAGTCACTACCTCTACTCTGGCTATGATTTATTTAAGGGCAGGTGTACCCCTCCAAGGATACACTGATTAAAAGTATTAACTTCATGGGTATTATGCTAAGCAAAATAAGCCAGACAGAGAAAGACAAACATCACATGATTTCACTCATATGTGGAAGATACACTAACACGGGGACAGAGAGAACAGTTTGGTGGTTACGAGGAGGAAGGGGGTTGGGAGGTGAGCACAAGGGGTGAAGAGACACATTTATATGGTGACTGACCAACAATAACGTACAACTAAAATTTCACAATGTTACAAACTATTATGACATCAATTTAAAAAAAAGTATTAACTCCACCACAAATAAAGCTTACATTTGAAAAAACAGAAATCATTCATCAATAAAAATCATGTCAAATACTAAATACAAAGTTGTTTACATGTACTTTCCTATTGCTAATCACATAGCCCTGGAAAATAAATCAGAGAAGAAACAACTTCTTGATAGTTGCTTCAAGAAAGTTGTCCTCTGCTCCCCACTCTCACTACCTTCTCCTCCTTTACTAACCATAGCTGTGACTTGATGAAATTCTATAGAATCTCAATATGAGAACTGTCAACACATGAAGGAGAACACTTAAGAAGGAATAGAACCAGTTAACAGCAATGATGACCTACTTGTAAAGAAAGAAAATCTAATACGATCCAAAAGAAACTTCAAAAGTTCCAAATGTGTTAAAAGTAAGGATATCACAAAAGCAGCCTAACAAGAAAGACAGAATCCAACTCAAAGGGCTCAGTATGGAAAGCAAGTTTTTTTGCCCTAGTGAAGAAGGCGAACACCTAAGAAGGTGACTTGGAGGTCAAAATCAGTCACCCTGCTATAGATGGTCAAGGCATTCATTTTGGACTAGAAAGTCATAAAAAGTTTCTATACAGAGAAATTTACTCCAGAAAGAGTTCCTGGAGAGTTAAGATTATGTAGCTTAACTGGTCTTAAAGTTACCGGTTTTAAAAAAAGAGGTATAACAAAAAGAGAACTAGATAGAGTGTTCTACTAATCTATGAACAATTCTGAATAAATCCGAAGTCAATGCCAATTAAAATTAAACACTAATTTCATCAAAAGTCCAAATGGTAAAGAAACGTTAAGAAATTGCAGAAAACTTTCAGACAGCAACAACCAAAAAATTCCCAAGTTAACCATATTTAACTATCATTAAAAAGAAAACCAGTAAATATAAATACATGCATACATACATAATAAAATTATGCCTTAGTTTTGCTATAAAAGGAAGGCTAAAAGTCTTATCTAAGTAATGAATAATCAACAAATGATAGCAAGAGATAAAAATATGTAGGACAGTGGAAAGAACATCAGACCAGATGTCAAAAGAAGACCAAGATTTGAATTTCACTCTGGTCTTGAATCTAAGTAAATTGCTTCTCCTTGCTAGACCTTTACTTCTCCATCTATTAGGGTCAATCATCGAAAACAGTCATTTTTGTAGATCAAAAAGAAAATTAGGATAATTTTATTCCTGTATAATTTTTATACTTTCCTCACAGGAATGTTGTAAGATAATAAGATAAGTTTCATTATTGCTAAATCCATGGGTTCCTTTTCAGTTTGAACTTTCTTTTTTTTTTTTTTTTTTTTTAATTTTATTATTATTTTTTTTATTGATGTCTTAGTTTATAACACTGTGGGGTTTTAGTTGTACATTTTTGTCCGTCACCTTGTGGATGTAACCCTTCACCCCTTGTGCCCCCCCACCCCCCTTCCCCTTGGTAACCACCAATCAGTTCTCTCTGTCCGTGTGATCACTTATATTCCATATATGAGTGAGTTCATGCAGTGTCTGTCCTTCTCTCTCTGGCTTATTTCACTTAACATAATACCCTCTAGGTCCCTCCATGTTGTTGCAAATGGGACAATTGTGTCTTTTCTTATGGCTGAGTAGTATTCCATTGTATGTATATACCACATCTTCTTTAACCAATCTTCAGTTGAGGGACACTTGGGTTGCTTCCACTTCTTGGCTATAGTGAATAATGCTGCAGTGAACATAGGGGTGCATACGCCTCTTGTGATGGTTGATTTCATGTCCATTGGGTAGATGCCCAAGAGTGGGATTGCTGGATCATACGGTATTTCTATTTTTAATTTTTTGAGGACTCTCCATACTGTTTTCCATAGAGGCTGCACCAGTTTGCATTCCCACCAGCAGTGAATGAGGGTCCCCGTTTCTCCACAACCTCTCCAGCATTTGTTGTTATTTGTCTTGGTGATTATAGCCATTCTAACGGGTGTCAGGTGATATCTCAGTGTAGTTTTGATTTGCATTTCCCTGATGATTAGTGATGTTGAACATCTTTTCATGTGTCTATTGGCCATCTGTATCTCTTCCTTGGAAAAATGTCTGTTCATATCCTCTTCACATTTTTTGATCGGGTTGTTTGTTTTTTTGTTGCTCAGTTGTATGAGATCTTTGTATATTACTGAGATTAATCCCTTGTCAGACAAACGATTTGCGAATATGTTCTCCCAGCTGGTGGGTTGTTTATTCATTTTGATCCTGGTTTCATTTGCCTTGTAGAAGCTCTTTAGTCTGATGAGGTCCCACTTGTTTATTTTTTCTTTTGTTTCGCTTGTCTGGGTAGACATGGAATCTGAAAGGATCCCTTTATGTCCAATCGCAATTAGTGTACTGCCTATATTTTCTTCCAGGAGTTTTATAGTTTCAGGTCTCACTTTCAGGTCTTTGATCCATTTTGAATTGATTTTTGTATATGGCGATAGGAGATGGTCTACTTTCATTCTTTTGCATGTTGCTGTCCAATTTTCCCAGCACCATTTATTGAAGAGACTTCCCTCTCTCCATTGTATGTTCTTTGCTCCTTTGTCGAAGATTAGCTGTCCATAGGTGTGTGGTTTTATTTCTGGGCTTTCAATTCTGTTCCATTGATCTGTGTGTCTATTCTTGTACCAGTACCATGCTGTTTTGATTACTGTAGCTTTATAGTATATTTTGAAATCAGGGATTGTGATGCCTCCAGCTTTATTCTTTTTTTTCAGAATTGCTTTAGCTATTCGGGCTCTTTTGTTGCCCCATACGAATTTCAGTAGTTTTTGTTCTAGGACCGTGAAGAATGACATTGGGATTCTGATTGGGATTGCATTGAATCTGTAGATTGCTTTAGGTAGGATGGACATTTTAACTATATTTATTCTTCCAATCCATGTGCATGGAATATTTTTCCATTTCTTTATGTCCTCCTCGATTTCTTTCAATAGTGTCTTATAGTTTTCATTGTATAGGTCTTTGACCTCCTTGGTTAAATATATTCCCAGATATTTTATTCTCTTTGTTGCAATTGTAAATGGGATTGTCTTTTTGAGTTCTCTTTCTGTTTTTTCATCGTTAGTGTATAGAAATGCAATTGATTTTTGTAAGTTGATTTTATACCCTGCCACTTTACTGTACTTGTTGATTGTTTCTAGTAGCTTTCCGATGGAATTTTTGGGGTTTTCTATGTATAGGATCATGTCGTCTGCAAATAGTGAGAGTTTCACTTCTTCATTGCCTATTTGGAGTGCTTTTATTCCTTTTTCTTGCCTAATTGCTCTGGCCAGAACTTCCAGTACTATGTTGAATAAGAGCGGTGAGAGTGGGCACCCTTGTCTTGTTCCTGTCCTCAAAGGAATGGCTTTCAGTTTTTCCCCGTTGAGTAGGATGTTTGCTGTAGGTTTGTCATATATGGCCCTTATTATGTTGAGGTACTTTCCTTCTATACCCATTTTGTTGAGGGTTTTTATCATAAATGGATGCTGGATCTTGTCGAATGCCTTCTCTGCATCGATTGAGATGATCATGTGGTTTTTATTCTTCATTTTGTTAATGTGGTGTATCACGTTGATTGATTTGCGGATGTTGAACCATCCCTGTGTCCCTGGTATAAATCCCACTTGATCGTGGTGTATGATCTTTTTGATGTATTGCTGTATTCGGTTTGCCAATATTTTGTTGAGGATTTTTGCGTCTATGTTCATCAGCGATATTGGCCTGTAGTTTTCCTTCTTTGTATTGTCCTTGTCTGGCTTTGGTATCAGCATGATGTCGGCCTCATAGAATGTGTTGGGAAGTATTCCATCTTCCTCTATTTTTTGGAATAGTTTGAGAAGGATAGGTGCTAAATCTTCTTTGAACGTTTGATAAAATTCTCCAGGGAAGCCATCTGGTCCTGGGCTTTTATTTTTTGGGAGGTTTTTGATGACTGTTTCAATCTCTTTACTTGTGATTGGTCTGTTCAGATTCTCTATTTCTTCTTGATTCAGTTTTGGGAGGTTGTACGCGTCCAAGAATTTGTCCATTTCCTCTAGGTTGTCTAGTTTGTTGGCATAAAGTTTTTCATAGTATTCCCTAATAATCCCTTGTATTTCTGTGGTGTCTGTTGTAATTTCTCCTCTTTCATTTCTAATTTTATTTATTTGAGTCTTCTCCCTTTTTTTCTTAGTGAGTCTGGCTAAGGGTTTGTCAATTTTATTTATCTTCTCAAACAACCAGCTCTTTGTTTCATTGATCCTTTCTACTGTTTTTTTTTGGTTTCAATTTCATTTATTTCTGCTCTGATTTTTATTATTTCCCTCCTTCTGCTGATTCGGGGCTTTGTCTGTTCTTCTTTTTCCAACTCTGTTAGGTGCAATTTAAGGTTATTTATTTGGGATTTTTCTTGTTTGTTAAGGTGAGCTTGTATTGCTATGAATTTCCCTCTCAGGACTGCTTTTGCTGCATCCCATATGAGTTGGTATGGTGTATTTTCCTTTTCATTTGTCTCCAGATAGCTTTTGATTTCTCCTTTAATTTCATCAATGACCCATTGGTTGTTCAGTAGCATGTTGTTTAGTCTCCACCTCTTTGTCCCTTTCCTAGTTTTTTCCTTGCAGTTGATTTCTAGTTTCACAGCATTATGATCAGAAAAGATGCTTGTAATGATTTCAATCTTCTTAAATTTATAGAGGTTTGCCTTGTTTCCTAATATATGATCTATCCTTGAGAATGTTCCATGTGCACTTGAGAAGAATGTGTACTCTGCTTTTTTTGGGTGGAGTGCTCTGTATATATCTATTAAATCCATTGCGTCTAGTTTTTCATTTAAGTCCATTATTTCTTTATTGACTTTTTGTCTGGATGATCTATCTATTGATGTAAGGGGGGTATTAAGATCCCCTACTATTATTGTGTTATTGTTAATATCTCCTTTAAGGTTTTTTAGCAGTTGTTTTATGTACTTTGGTGCTCCTGTGTTGGGTGCATAGATATTTATAAGTGTTATGTCTTCTTGGTGAAGTGTCCCTTTTATCATCATATATTGCCCTTCTTTGTCTCTCATTACCTTTTTTATCTTGAAGTCTACTTTGTCTGATATAAGTATGGCTACTCCTGCTTTCTTTTGTTTGCCATTAGCTTGGAGTATTGTTTTCCATCCTTTTATTTTGAGTCTGTGTTTGTCTTTAGAGCTGAGATGTGTTTCCTGGAGGCAGCAGATTGTTGGATCTTGGTTTTTAATCCATCCTGCCACTCTGTGTCTTTTGATTGGAGAATTCAATCCATTTACATTTAGAGTGATTATTGATATATGAGGGTTTAATGTTGCTATTTTATTGTTCATCTTCTGGTTCTTTTGCATTTCCTTCATTTCTTGTCCCTTGTGTTTCGGACTGCTAATTCAATTTGGTATTTCTGCATGCTCATTCTCTTGGTTTTCTCTTTATTTGTCATGTGTGGTTCTCTTCTGGTTGTTTGTTTAGTGGTTACCGTGCGGTTTATATAAGCGATCTCCTGGATAAGAAAGTACATTTTCAGATGCCTCCTTTTTCCTGAGGCTGGGTCAGTTCAATCCCTTACCTCTTCCCCTCCTTATTTGTTATCTCTTTATTCCAGTTTGTGTCATGAATGTGTGTTTCCAGTGATGAGCTTGAATTAATTTTTGATGTTTTCCAACTGTATTTTGTTCTGGTTTAGTCTCCTTGCTTTTCTCCTTGCTGAAATCTTTGTATCCCCTTTCTCATTTGTTTTTTTTCAGGCCTAAGGGCCTTCTTGAGCATTTCTTGTAGTGGGGGTCTTGTGGTGATGAACTCTCTTAGCTTTTGTTTATCAGGGAGAGTTATTACTTCTCCATCGTATTTGAAGGATATTTTTGCTGGATAAAGTATTCTCGGCTGAAGGTTTTTGTCTTTCATGATTTTGAATATATCATTCCAGTCTCTCCTAGCCTGTAGAGTTTCTGTCGAGAAATCAGCTGAGAGCCTGATGGGGTTTCCTTTGTATGTTATTTTGTTTTTTTGTTTAGCTGCCTTCAATATTATTTCCTTGTCACGGGTATTCTTCAAGTTTGCTACTATGTGGCGAGATGATTTTTTATTCCTGTTTATATATTTAGGTGATCTATTGATTTCATTCACTGTTATTTCCCTCTCGTTCCCTAGGTTCGGGAAGTTCTCAGCTATTATTTCTTTGAACAAACTCTCTGCTCCTTTTTCTCTTTCTTCTCCTTCTGGAATACCTATTATCCTTATGTTGCTTTTCCTCATTGAGTCTGATATTTCTCGAAGAATTTCTTCATTTCTTTTTAGTCTTAGCTCTCTCTCCTCCTCTATCAGGAGCATTTCTGCGTGGCTATCCTCAATAGTGCTAATTCATTCCTCCATATTGTCAGTTCTGCTCTTTAAAGACTCCATTTTTTCCACTATCTCGTTGATTTTGTTTTTCATCTCCAATAATTCTGATTGGTTTTTCTTTAGGGTTTCAATCTCTTTTGTGACATAATCCCTGAATTCGTTGATTTGTTTCTGTGTGTTCTCTTGTATTTCGTTGAGCTTGTTTATGATAGCTATTTTGAATTCTCTCTCGTTCAGGTTATCAAATTCTGTGCCTTCAGGGTTGGTTTCTGGGTGTTTGTCATTTTCCTTTTGGTCTGTAGCCCTGACATATTTTCGCAAGGATCCGACGGGGACGGCTTTATTTTTACCACTCATGATTAAAGTTAGTCCTGCAGTTTCCCCCTGCTGCCACTAGATGGAGATCGCGAGCGGTTTGCTCTGAGGTGGCTGCAGCCCCGGAGGGATTATGCTGAAACGCCGGGTGTGTGGGGGGAGGGGTCCTCTCTTTCTCCTGCTTGACCTGGGGGTTTCCTTTCTGGCTCTCTTAGGGTGTTTGCTACACCCCCTAAACACTCCGTCGTCGCTTCCCCGTGGCGATCTCGCGACAGTCTGTGAGAGCACCTGGATGGCGCTAGTTTTCCCCACTGTGGGCCGCCCCTCCCCCCTCTGACCGCGAACCGCGCTGTTTTTGCTGATCGATTGGGGAGGGGGAGTACAACCTCCTACCTCTCCTCCCGTCCTCCTGGGCTTCCCGCGCCTCTACCGTCCGATGTATGGCAGCAGGGGTTTCTCAGAAGTCCTTCGTAGTGTTTGATTGAGCTCTGTTGGAATGTGAATGATGTTTTCGTTGTGTCATAGGGGGCAGAGATTCAAAGAGGGAATCTCACTCCGCCATGATGCTGACGTCACTCCCCCAGTTTGAACTTTCTTATCCTTTCCACATAACTTGATGCAACTTCTTACTGAAATGTTCTCTTCTTGTGGCCTCCATGATTTCACCTGCTTTAGCTATTCCCCCTACCTTCTTCTGTGTCTCTCTCGAGACCCGTCTGACTGTTCCTTAAGTGTTGCATTCCTCATAGTTCTGTCCTAAAACTAGTCTCACAATATAGAGTTGAATCTACACAACTGTCCTATACAGTTGTATCCAGACCCATGACTTCAGGTGCCTCAAGTGGCTATATGCTGATGTTCAAAATTGTATATCTCCTTTTTAACAGGCAACTTCCAAAGGTACCAGCAAGAGATCAGATATCTATGAAAGGTAAGGCAAGACAGAAAGATTCTACCATAAAAGTCATGTGATAAAGGTCTGGACTTTAAAAGTGTCTCTTTTAAATTCAAGAGAACAGGGTAGTTTGTGCAGACCAATGTTCCTGCTGAAAATAACTATAGGTAAAATACAAAAATCATCATTTTAGAGTTATCAAAGAGTTGCTAAAGCAAAGAGGACTACAGGGGGCCAGAATTCTGGGGAGGAGAGAACCTCAGAAAGGTTACTGGTCTTTCTGCACCCACCTTCACCATGGGGGAGGGGCATTTATTGATTCTGGGATGAGGCAAGATGCTAAGAATTGTGGTTTTGCCCAGGTAGATAGTTGCTTCTTGAAACCAGAGAAACATGCAGATCTATTACTAGCAGTCTTTTCAGAAAAGACAAAATTAGAGACTGCGAGAGCTTCAAGCACATAGCCTATTTTCCCTTCAAAATATTGACGACATTATGAAGTTGTCTAGAATGGGAGGGTGAAGGGATAAGCAAGGAGTTATCTGCGAGGCACAGCAGAATTTCTGACAATCTCTCAGGACTGAGGAAACAAGTACTAGAGTCTAGAACCTGGAAGGACCGCAGTGAACACAACAGGCCCCTGAATGAAAGCCCTGAGTGCTATGAGGTAGGATTACTAAAGAACTGAGGTAGACAGAACCTTACCACAACAGCAACACAGCCTTAATTCAACTCAGAGACTGAGAATAAAGTTTCTTAGTCTGTCGGCCTAGCACATGAAAAAGCAAACTCTCACTAGAGAAAAAGCAAACTCTCACTAGAGAAAAAGCAATGAGAAGAAACAATCTACAACTATCCAGCTAGATAGATGACTCCCACAAACATGTTGAGTAAAAGAAGCCAGACACAAAAGAGTATATGCACAATATGATTCCATCTCCATAAAGTAAAAAATCAAAAAATTAAAACAAAAAACAAAAAGATTTTAAAAAACCCAGGTGAAAGTAATCTATACTATTAGAAGTTAGAGTAATGTTTAGCCTTGAGGGAGCATAAGGCAACATAAAGAGGTTTCTGGGTTTTTATCTGGTTGCTGGTTACACAGGTGTGTTCAGTTTGTGAAAATTCAGTGAGCTGTTCACTTACGATATGTGGACATTTCTATATCATTATAAAAATAAAAGGTTAAAAAAAAAAGACCCAGACCTTTCTGTTCTGTCATACTCTGCGTCTCTGTGATGTCTGCAGCAGCTGCAAGCATCATGTTCTCACATAGCAATGTCCAAAAAGGCTTTCTCCTCTTTTAATTACAGAGGAAAATATTTTCCAGAAGCTATCAGATTTCCCATTGGCCATGGCTGGATCACATGCCTATGCACTAGATGAAAGGGAAGTTGGAAATGGAGTATCAGACATTTTCTGTTTTTATGGTGGAAAGTGGTCTCTGTTGGCAAGGAAGAAAGACGGAGGAATGTTGCATAGGTAATCAACACTATCTGCTACTCAGGATTATTATTAATGGTCACTTAACTAGTCTTGCTGTACTTTTGTTCTCCTCCAGTCTAAACTCAGATTAGCAACAGTCATTTGATAAAAATGTAAATTTGAAAAACTTTTCATTAGCTTCTCATTATAATAAGAATAAATCCATAATTCTTAACAGAGCTTGATAAGGCCCTGCAGGATCTGGCTTCTGCTTACCTCTTCAGCCTCACCTTGAATGGACCTTCACCTACATTTTAGCCATCTAACCTGCAACATGCAAAAACAAATTTATACTGTGCAAGAAACTGACTAAAAATATCCCAAAGATCAAGAGATGGCAAAGAGAGATTAATTGTATGTCATTTAAAATGGGTCATCTTACACCATTCACAAGAATTAACTCAAAATGCTGTAAAGACTTGAATGTAAGACCTGAAGCTATAAAACTCCTAGAAGAAAATATAGGCAGGATGCTCTTCAACACTGACCCTTGCAATATCTTTTTGAATTTCATGTTTCCTCAGGTAAGGGAAACAAAATAAAAAGTAAACAAATAGGACTACATCAAACTAAAAAGCTTCTGCACAGCAAAGTAAACCATCAACAAAATGAAAAGACAACCTAACAAGTGGGAGAAGATATTTGCAAATCATATATCTGATAAGCAGTTAATATCCAAAATATACAAAGAACTCATACAACTCAACAACCAAGAAAAACCCAACTAAAAAATGGGCAAAGGATCTGAACAGACATTTTTCCAAAAAAGACATACAGATGGCCAACAGGCACATGAAAAGCCTGTTCAATGTCACTAATTATAGGGAAATGCAAACCAAAACCACAATGAGATATCACTGCACACCCGTCAGAATGGCTACTATTAAAAAGACAAGAAATAACAAGTGTTGGAGAGGATGTGGAGAAAAGGGAACCCTCATACACTGCTGGTGGGAATGTAAACTGGTACAGCCAGTATGGAAAACAGTATGGAGATTCCACCAAAAATTAAGAATAGAACTACCATATGATCCAGCTCTTCCATTTTAGGATATTTATACAAAGAAAATGAAAACAGTAATTCAAAAAGATATTTATACCCCTATGTTCATTGAAGCATTATTCACAATAGCCAAGACTTGGAAACAACTACGTGCACATCGATGGATGAATGGATAAAAACAGAAGTGGTATGTGTGTGTATATATATATATATATACACACACACACACACACACACACACACACACATATATAATGGAATACTACTCAGCCACAAAAAAGATGAAATCTTGCCATTTGCAACAACACAGATGGACCTTGAGGGTATTGCACTAAGCAAAATAAGTCAGATGGAGAAAGTCAAATACCATATGATTTCAACTCATGTGGAAGATAAACAACAACAACAAACAAACACACAGATATAGAGATTAGACTGGTGGTTACCAGAGGGGAAGGGTGGAGGGAGAATGGCAAAAGGGGTGATAGGTCACATGTGTACGGTGAGAGATGGTAATTAGTCTTTGGGTGGTGAACATGATGTAGTCCACACAGAAATCAAAATATAGTGATGTACACATGAAATTTATATAATGTTATAAAGCAATGTTATGTAAATAAAAAAATAAACTTAAAAAAAAATAATAAAGTAGGTCAACTGTCATGGAGATATATATTTACTCTATATCAATATATATATATATGGAGATACATATACATGAGAGCAAATATTTTTTCAACTAACCAAAATTAAATGAATTGCTTGGAAGACAAGCAAACAAAAGAGATTGAAAAATGAGAAAATCTGTGGCTCAGTGCAGGAGGTATCACAGCTAACAAATGTAAAATCAGAAAGAGGAAAAATATGAAAGAACATAAGAGCACTTCCCAGAACTAAAGGACAGGTGTCTCCTCCCTGATAGGATCCACTGAGCGCCTAGCGCAATGAAAGAAATACATGCACACACATAGAGACACACACACACACACACACACACACAAGCATGGCATAGCATCCTGAAATTTCTGAGTATCAAGGATAAGCAGATTATAAAAGCTTCTACAGAGAAAATTAGGTCACATGCAAACCATCAGACATCAAAAGTGGCATTGTACTTCTCAACATTTACACTGAAAACTATGAGGCAATGGAGACTGCTTCAAATCCTGATGAAAAATGATTTCCAAATTAGAATTCCATACCCAGCCAAATCATCCCTCGAGGGTAAGATTAAAATATAATTTTCAGTCATGCAAGGTTTCAACAATTTTACCTCCCATGTGGAGGATGCATTCCACCAAAAAGAAAGTAAATCAAGAAAGATGAAGATGGGATCCAAGAAACAAGGGATCTACCAAAAGAGAAGGTGAAGGAAATTCCCAGGATGATGTTGACAGGATGTTTTAAGAAGATAGCTGTTAGTCCAGGTCTTCTGAGAAACAGACACCAAGACATAAAGAGACATACCAGAAATTTATTAGGGGAAACATCTGTGAGAGAAAATGGGGAGGGAGCCGGGGAGGCTGGAAGAGCTGTCAGAGAGTGATGCAGGTCTGACCCCAGGGGAAGGAGACAGGGAAGGAAGGAAGGTTGAATGGACATGTGTTAGACTACAGTGTAATTCTAGGGAAAGTTCAGTGAGACCGTGAAGAAGTCCTTAAGCCAAGGCTGCCTGTCAGAAGACTCCAGACTCCCCAGGAATGAGCCTGCTTGAGTGCCTCTGCTGTGCTCAGTCACTGGTTGGCAGCAGACTGTGGGATGCATGGCCTCAGCACAAACCTGATGAAGGATTTCAGAGAGCAACAGCTGGGGTCATCAGTCAGTTATTCCCCACAGTCAGAGATCTGACAGGAATATTCTCATGGCTACCCGTGGTGGCCTTGTAATGTGTCACCTTGGCTAGCCTAAACTATAATTCCCAGGATTCCCTTCCCCACATGTTTCTGGTTAGAGGGACACAAGAGATACTTTCATGCAAGATTTGGAAGGCAGAAGTGAAGCAGCAGCCACTTTGTTTTTTTACACTCAGGTTGAGGTAGGTGCTCTTGCAGATCACACATGTTGTCACTATCTGCTGGCTCACCTCGCTGTCATGGAGCAGCAGCCAGGCCTGCAACTGCTCCACCTTCCCCTGGATCCTCCTGTGGCTTCTCTGACTCCTGGGACAGATGTATGTTTACCTCATGACAAAGGGCATCAGCTTCTTCTGCGGGACATTCACATTACAATGTTGGAGGCAGTGAGAATTGATGTGGATTCCAATTCATCTAGTTCATGCTTATGGGTTCCAGCTTGTCCTTGCTCTCCACTATTTTACAACTATCTTTACTTTTGAATTCCTGCCCTGTGGACTTCAAGCTCCAGCACCAGACATAAAAACAACACCCCTGTAATGAATCCCTTATTACATACTGCAACCCGCCCTCCCATACATACACATACACACACACACACACACACACCCAGTGCTCTGCTTCTCTGATTGATCTTCCACTGACAGTATCTGAGCTGGAGGTCCAGGAGGGGTGTTTCCAAGAAAAAAGTGTAGAATTGAGAGAGTATTTCTGACTGTTTCAAGAAGTATTTTATAGAACTGCCACTGAATTTAGGAATATATTGATAACTGATAACATTTTAAAAATTAAGGAAACAACACAGTAACTATTGATTCCAGGAAAATAAAATTATACCTAAAAAGGAAATTTAAGCATAAGACATGATATGAATCAGGTATAAACAATACTTATGAGGTCATAATAAAAAAAACATGCATAATGATTTCAGCAAATACCACAAAAAACTATACTAGGAAGATGAAGAGAAGTATATGAGAGAAGAAATGGGATTATAGAGCTAAATCCTGATGTTTCATAGTATGACACCACTAGATCATGTCTTTCTGGACATGTACCCACATGTCATTCAGAATTGCACGTATCTATTACAGATATCCGTGTTCATATGTTATGTAGAAATATGAAAGCAAATATTTAAAAAAAAGGCTAAAATAACCGAGAGGATTGCTCCCAAGGGGTGGGATGGGGTGTGGGATAGGGAAAGAAGTGCTGGTGTTCTAAATGCTACTGCAGTCCTTTAAAGACTTGTAGCCTATGGACATGTTTTACCATAGTAAAAACACACAAACTTAAAAAATTCAAAGTTAGTATGACTGAAAATTAAAGACTAAGACTCATCAAGTTGGCAAAAACAAAAAAAGAGAGACAGAAATCTGACAATACCAAGTTTAAATCACTTAGAGTTCAAAAACAGGCATGAAGCTATTGCTTAGGGATGCATACATTTGTGGTAAAACTATAAAGAAAGCTAAAGAAATTATCATAAAATGTTAGAATAGAGGTTACCTCTAAAGGGTAGGGAAAGAATTGTGATAGGGAAGGGAAGAGGGTATACTCCTAGCTTCTGGGATGCTCATAAAGTTCTATTTCTTACATTAAACAGGTTACATATACATATAAACTGTATGTGCGTGTTTTTTGGACTTGGGGGACGAGGGAGCCCTAAGCACACAACAGAAACAGTTACAGATACTCCAGCACACAGTTGCAGAACTTCTCATGCTATGTATCAGGTTTAGCTTCTTCCTAGTCCTTGATGTTCCAAGAAAATTGTGATTTGATGTTAAATGAGCTCTAAAATAAGTGAATGTATATTTCATTTATACTTTACATTAATCTTTTATCCTAGAACAAAAATTAAACAGAATTTGTATGTATAGTAGATATGAGAAAACCTTATGCAAATATATACAAACTTAGACTTTTCACATGCATGAGTAATTTTTAAGGTACAGCAAATTAAAAAGTACACTGTCATTCTATCACCATAAATCTTAATAGTAAATAAATACTCAAAACAAGAAAGGTTAAAGATAGCCTTTAAGTACACATGTCAGCAATACATCTATGGAAATAGGCTGTCTGATGGTTTACCACTGGATTATAAACCACTGAAAAATAGATGGGGAAATCATGAATTTAAGATCCCAAAGAATCACTATAAAATACTATTTATATAAATCATTTAACCACCAAGTAATTGCTTATCTAAAAAATCCAGTTGAGGGGCCACCCGGTGGCGCAGCGGTTTAGTCCGCGCTTGGCAGCCCGGGGTTCGCGAGTTCGGATCCCAGGCGCCCGCCGACGCACTGCCTGTCAGCCATGCCGTGGTGGCGTCCCATATAAAAGTGGAGGAAGATGGGCACGGATGTTAGCCCAGGGCCAGTCTTCCTCAGCAAAAAGGGGAGGATTGGCGACGGATGTTAGCTCAGGGCTGGTCTTCCCCACAAAAAAAAAAAAAAAAAAAATCCAGTTGAAGCAGAAGGATACATGGAGACCCAATTACCTTTTTAAAAAATGTTCGGTATAGCAATGAAGGCTTTAAAAGGTCTTTTCACAATCAAGCTGCCTTCAAAAGGACTGTTAAAAATCTAAGGCAAGACCTATGAGAAGCATGTGACAAACACAACAGATACATTTGATTAAGAGACATCTAGAGACATTACAATTCTATGAGGGTAATGAATAAAAAGCAGAATTCCAACTGCAATATAATCCTAAACATACTTTAAGGAGACGTGGAACTCTGAAGGGGACTGGAAAGACAGGTAATGGAAATTATTTAGGAGTGAATGAAAGAAACATCCATTAATTAAGTCTGACTCCATTCAAGTTTTTTGGCTTTATGATTTTTTTCTTTTCTATGAGATAGTAACAGTTAATAACAACTAACATGCCTGGAGCACTTACTCTTTGCCAGGCATTGTTTTAAGAGTTTTACAAGTACTGATTCATTCCAGCCTTGCAACAGCCCTATGAGGTACACTATTTTCATCTTCATTTTATACACAAGAAATCTGAGGCACAGAGAAGCCAACTTTCCAAGGTTCATAGTTAAGTGGCAGAGCAGGAGCTCAAACCCCAGCAGATGACTCCAAAGCCCATGTTCTTGGATCTTTATCAACTCAAAGATATAAATGTATAACCAGTAGTTATGTGTAGTGAAAAGTCTCAGTTTCAAGAGATTATATAGAAAAGCATACTAGTGGATGCTTTTACAGCCTATAAAAACATTACCAATTTTCAAGGCTTTGTTCCTTTCAGCTACCATTTACTGAGCTACTATCACGTGCTAGGCGCTTAACATACATTTGTTTGAATCATCCCAACACCACATCCCTAATTTATAGCTGAGGAACCTGAAGTTCATAGAGGGGTTATATAACTTCCCAAGGATCACCTAGCTAGTGAAGGAGAAGCCAGGATTTGAAAGTAATTTCCCTGCCAAAACTCTGAACATCAAAGTAATAAAGTAGTTGTAAAGTATGCCTGTCTGGAATAAAAATAAGACAAGAATATACATTCTGAGATGAGTACAAGTGAATAAATATTGGCAATTCAAAAGGCTATAATCCTATATATGCTTTCAAGAGATGTGGAACTCTGAAGGGGATTGGGAAGAAAAGAAGAAAGTAACTCAACTGTGTGAAAGTTCCACGACACTCACTGTTTCCTATTAGTTATGGTACCCAGAGGTAAAGCATGACAATGGGAACAAATGAAGTTCTTGTTACCGGTCTAGGCAGAGGTGAAAATCGAATAAATATCTCCATGTATATGAAAAATTAAAATGCAAACATCTCTAGTATTCTCAATAACAGGTTTTCAAAACAGCTGAAGTAGTCTACCCCACACACATTTTGCTCGCAAGATCTGTGATTTCCATTGGTCCATAATTCATATGTATAACAGATTTTGTTTATAAAAGTACAAAAAACTCGACCTCATAGTTTACTTTCAAAAGTATTTATCCAAATCTAGAACATCTGTCTAGAATAGGTAAAGTAGAATTATAAAAACGAATATATTGGAGTAAGAAGTAATGAATTTTATTTTACATAAATTTTAAAAGCACTGAACAAAATCTACTACTTATTGCTTAGATATTATGAAGTTTGACTTCATCTTGATGTGAATTACTATCATTTTGAGAAAAATGTTAACTTGTTTCCTAAAACCGCAATCAGTGACAACTGAGTAGAAAAAGCAAAGACATTTTTGTTCTATTCACAAGCACCAACAAACAGCTCAGTGGGGAAATGGCAGTGTGCCAGGTTGCCCTGTGAGCAATTAGGCTTCGTGGCAATCAGGAGACTCAGGCGGCTTAGGCTCTTAGAAGACAAGCATGTTAAGGACTTGGTGCTTTTACTTCACTTTCCAGGAGGCACACGTGAGGTATATCTTGTTTAGATGACAACCTCGTCCATCTACGAGACTGAAAGAAAGGTTAGATAACTAATAAGAAGTAAACTGAGTAGAGCATGTGAGAGATTAGCACGCATCATTGTCCACTGGACCCCCTGACTATATGCAATAACTGCTCTCAGATAGACAGTAAACTCATTCTAATAATCAGAAGAAACAATAATTAAAAGATTTATACAAGTATGAACTGTAAATTTGCATTTTAATTGATCAAGAAACTCAGAGTGAAATTCAGAGGCAAACTTGAAATTATCTCAGTGCAAAATAGTTGAAATGGGTAAAACCCAGTGTCAGCAAAGATGTGTATATTTATTCTTTTATTAACTTCTACATGGAAAGTTTCTAAGAAAAAAACAATGTTGAATGATTCATATAAACCTTATGGGAGACTGTGGGTTATCAACTTCTATTTCACCAAATTTAAACCTGAAGTTCCCTATTATCTGGTAAACGCTTTTTCTTTTTGATGTTTTATGAGTCTGAGTGAAAGGCTGAGACTGCCAACACACTGGACTACATTTTGCAAGTCTGTGTCTGTCTAATATGATACCCAGTAGCATAATAAGAATAAAAATGAATGAAGTAAATAAGATCAAAAATAAAAAAATTAATCTAAGGATCCATAAATATACTTTCTAATACATTCCTTGATTAGGGTCAGTTGAAAAATTTTACTAATTCAAAAGTGTCAAGAAGCCACCATATTTCAAATGAAATACAGGACAGTTTTTGATATTTTTATATTCATCTAGCCAAGATACACTTTATAGATAACATAGTTTTTAAAGGGCAAAAGTCAATATTTAAATCAATTCTTCTTCATATATATTTGACAAAAGCTCATTGTTTATCACTTTCAATACTTTCTAATTTCATTTAAAGTTTTTCATTTTCCATAGTGCATAAACATACATGCCTTTTCTCTACTTCTTGATGTGCCAGGGATAATCGTGTAATATACATCTATGACAACTTATCCTATAAACAGAAATCCTCACAAATTTAAAATATATGGACCAACAAAATGTTTCACTACACTCAGAAAACACAGAGTCTTTATTCCAAGAGGAACTTTCAGTAAAAAAAAGTGATGTGTGAACAGCAGACACTGATGTTCACACAAGCATATTGCAGACAACCCAGCAGGCGGTTTTCTGTTTTTTTTGGATTATGCTCTGGAGGTGCTGGCACAATGGAATTTCAATACCATAATTGCTTATTTCTCTGTGTATCTTTAAAATAACAGGTAAAGAAAAAATCAGCTACAAAAATAACAAAACAAAATGTTTTTAATTCTTCTTTTCAAAGGATGTAATTTATAACCACTACACAAATAGAGAAGAAACACAAAAGGGGGGGGGAAAAAGAAATAAAGTAATGTTCCAAAGGTTCAGTTTACAAGGACCTCACACTAAGTTTTTTTTTCTCTGCAACTCTTACTAGAAACAGTATTATTTGCTAAAAATGTACTAGCTGCCAAGAGCCATGGTCCATCTAAAGCAAAATGCTTAAGATGGAAATAGAGTGTTAATACAGAAAAAAGGGCAAGATTCAGTACACAAGTTTCTGTAAAATCTATTCTAAAAAAGAATAAGACGAAGTTTTGATTTGGTATCTTTTTGACTGAAAAATAATTGAAATAATAGATAAAATACTAAAATATATAGTACTGTATTAAAACAATAAGATGTAATCAAATTTCAAACTTTCTAATTAAACCTTTTCTTTGTAAGTTATTGGGAATTCAACACTAGTCTTGGTTCACATGATAGAACAATGGGAAAATTTTCCGAATGGTTGAACACTAACTCTGACAAGTGTGGAGAGCCAACTACAATACATTATATGGTAGCATAACCTGCCACCCACGTTGCTGAGAGAACAGCTTTCAAACACATGCACTGAGCTGTAAAACCACAAAATCCCTTATTACACATTGTCTTTCTTACTCTAGGTGAAATATACCATCCAGTCTTTCCATTATAAATCTTTTTTTATTACTATTTTTGAAGCCTATTTAACAATTTGACTGTCTTTCTCTTACATTGTAAAAGACGACTTTTTAAAAAAAAATGCAACAGGAATGTTATCATCCTCCTACAGTATTACAATGAAGGCTGATATCTGCTGCACAGTTTTTTATAGCTTATTTTGGGGATCCATATTATCTAAAATGAGTTTTAAGCTAAAGTTTTTTTTTTTTTCTTTTAAAGACCAAGCCCTGATATTGGTTCAGCAAGTTTCTTAAAGCACTTGAAAACATTTGCTTTCTTTAAGAAAGACTGATATATTGCTTTGGAGGTTCTTTAATAAAATACATGGTTTTCATCATTGCCAAAAAAAAAAAGAGAGAGAGAGAGAGAAGCAGACTGTCAAAATTTGTCATGGAGTGACTGTTCACTCTCTTTTTGTGTCTCTTCCCAACATTCCTTCCTTCCCTGGCACAAATCCAAACCTATACCAAAAAACAAACAAACAAAAACAAAAAGTTACTTTAGATTCAAGGATGTAATGGTGCCCAGACAATATTTGCCTTATATTCGTAAAACATGTAAATGAAGCAAGACTGCCGGATGACAAACCCGCTTCATCCTCATTACAGCACTGTGCTTTGTCAAAGATGTGTTCTTATCTTTCAGAAAAGGGCTCACTGCAATAATGACTGTACAAACCTTTATAAAAGGGCTTGAGAGACAGAAAAAGAAGGGTGAAAAACTAAAAAACTTGAAGACACTACTTTTACAGAGATTCAAAGATACTACTTTTTGGATATTTAAGATAGTTAAAATCATTTCTAATACTGTGTGTTTCTCTCTGACCTTTGGCCTGATTAATTTCCCTCCAAAATTCTCCCTCCTATACTTTACGTTTCCCTCCCCACAACTCCTGCCCACCATGACCCACCTCCACCCACAGTCTGTTAATTGAATCACAGCATTCCAGGACAGTTACAGGACAAAACAGTTTCTTCTGGGGTTTTCATTTGCAATGTTGTTCAAAGTGAATTTTATTTGTAAGTGTTTCTACTATACTGACTAAGTCAATTAGTCCTGTGAATTACTGGTCTTTCTGCCTGATAGCTTGGTGGATTATTCAAGTGGGACCACTCATAACCTATAACTGAATGCAGCCAATTAACCTCAGAAATGTGACAACACTGGTATCTAATGGGATGTTAAGTTTATCTTAATAACATACCATGGTAACATCATTTTCCCAAAATTGGTGATATATTATTTGACAGAAACTCTACATTTTTGATAAAACTCTACATTCAAATTAATTCAATCTGTAAGTTATGGTGTACAAATTACATAGTTATTTCTATTTTATGGAAGCTCACCATAAAAACGCTGAAGCTTTTTAAAAATAATAATCAGCTATTAATTATTAATATCAGCATGCCTACATTTACTTACATAATTTATACAACTAAATAAAGAACATGAGAATCCTTTAATATGCAATATCCAGTGCTCTTATCAAGATTTCATTCAAGGTACAAAAAGTACTACTACTCTCTCAGAAGCTAATGTGGAAATTAATTTGTATTTTACATCAAACATTCAAAAAAATCTTTAAAGGGTGGGTCTGGTGGCGTAGTGGTTAAGTTCACATACTCTGCTTCTGGCGGCCTGGGGTTCACAGGTTAGGATCCTGGGCGCAGACCAACGCACCTCTTGTCAAGCCATGCTGTGGCAGTGTCCCATATAAAGTAGAGGAAGATGGGCAAGGATGTTAGCCCAGGGCCAGTCTTCCTCACACACACAAAAAAATCTTTAAGTTGTCAAATATTATTTATTTTTTTAAAACACTAAAGAAGAGAGAATTTGCATTAATTGAGTGTTTACTATGTGACAGGCAATATGAATATGTACTTTGCAAAATTTTCTTACTTAATCATCTCAGGAATCCAATGAAACAGGCATTGTTATCCCTATTTCACGTATGAGGAAACCAAGGTTTCAGAGGGACTAAACATGTCCCCAAATTTCACACGGCTTGTAAGTGGCAAAACTGAGATCTGAAATCAGATCTGTCCAGTTTGCCAAATTGTGGTCTTTCAACATCACTCAGCCTAAAAAAATATGAGATAATCCCCAGTCATCTCCCAGTATCATCTTGTAATAACTGGACCATAGAATACTGCCAAGCTTCAAAACCATTCTCTAAAAGAATGATATCCAATTATTACTGAGCAACAACTAGAAGGAGATGAATGAATGAATAAGGGTGTTTTGATATCCATATAATTATATCAACACTAAAGTTTTATTAACAGTAAGACAATACTCCAGTTTTTTTCATATCATTTCCAACTCAAATGCACTCTCACATAAAAGTATATGTGGTCTACACATGGGCCTGTACTCATACATTACCTGCTCACATACATACAAACTCATCCAAACTGTTACACCCAATAATCCCAGTTTCTAAGCCAAAAGTATTGTCTATTATGCCAGGCCACAAAGAAGTGAAAAGCTGCCTTAATACCACAGGTATCAAGGTATCAATTTCTTTGCAGAGAAGGATTTTTAAAATAAGTTGAATAACTTTTTCATATAGTAATTTTTTTAAAACTATCTGATCTAGTGAGCCAACTTAACATATATTCTAGCAAAAATTATATTGTGATTACCTCTGTTTTTGCTTTGCAAATTTCAAACAGAAGCAATTCGTTCAATTGTTAGGTCAGACTTCCCTAAAAGCAAATGCCTACTAACAAAAGCACACCCTGTGCATTTCCAAAACTCAGTTGCTACTCCCAACTTCTCTGCTATGGGAGCCTTCAGATTGGCTAGAGTAACTTTCAGTGCTTCATTCACTGCTGTTTATAAAAATATTTGTGCAATTAGGATGGACAGAGCTTTTTTGAAAATATTGCTTGACTAAAAGTCATGGCAGTTAAAATGTGCATAAATAATGGGTCTTTTTAAATGCCCATTTACACCCCTCTAACTCTATAAATTTATTACTATAAATATTGTATTAGTTTAAAAGAATACAGCCTGCAGAGAAAGTATAAGGGCTAAGAAGCAGACTTCACAGTCATCAATATTCAGTCAGCTTTGCTTATTTTTTAATTAAATCAAATCCCATAAGCACAAAAAACTTTAAGAAGAGAGTACAAAATCAAAGGAAGTATCCAAGTTAGTAAACTATTACCTTAGTTAGTAAAGAAAAATCTAATATTTTGACACAATGGATCAACATGTGATCCAACAGATTTTATGCTATTAACTGCATCATATCAAAAAGATTAAAACTGCTAAATTATTCCTTTACAAAACCTACAAAATAATAATGCCATGATGCTGTAGTTTCAAAGGATTAAATCTGTATATTTAATCCAATGCCAATGGAAATTTCACTAAAATAAAAAACAAAAAACTAGGAAACCTACACGGGATGTACACCCTGTCGAACTTTGGACAATTGATATTGAAATGCCAAATATCAACATCAAATGAAAAAAAAAACACTTCATGCTTAGATTTGGCAGTAAGGAATTGAACCCAAGACAATCTATCTACTTTCTATTACTAGAACATGCCATAATAAAGATAAGACACATTTATCTAGCACTTTCCAACCTCGTGCAATCATGCATGAGTAAGGATAAAGCAAGCAGCCATCACAAAACTAAAGGAAAAAAGGATGGAAGGACACAAACTCATATTGACTGAGAAACCTACTATGTATTTGGTATATCGCAGATGTTTTTATACAACTTATTTAACCTTCACAACTACCCAAACAAGATAGGTATTGTGATTCTCATTTTTTAAAGTAAATAAACACAGGCTCAGAAAGGACAGAGAAATTGCCCTATATCACAAAATAAAGAAGTGATAGTACCAAGATTCCAGTCTGATCTGACAGACTCCAAAACCCACAATTAAAGCAGCATGTGGCAGAGACAATCTAGACACATGTTCCTTCCTCTGGCTTAGGTCTCATCCTTCTGTCCCACTTTGAATACAATATTTAAAACACATATTGCAGATTATGAAACAGACTGGGTTTTTGCCCCTGGAAGCCAAGGTTAGAGAACTCTGCGTTCAATGGCGAGTACAATATGACTCTGGGGGAATAGTAGCAAGTTTCAAATAACTGCAACTTCAGGTTAAACGAAGTTCAGTGAGTCATGATAATTCCATGCTACCGATAATCCTGATCTTAGTCAACAGAAAATTTTCAAATTTGAATTCCACATTTGCCTTAGACAATTCTCTCTCAACACAAGGCAACGCTTCATACAAAATAAGTATTTTAAAGCCAGGGACACCTCTCAATGCTTTTCACTAATTTTCCTCAGAGAAATGATAAAATTTTCAAATGGATAAAGCTAACATTTAACAACCAGATTTTACAAACTAGCTGAGAATAATTTTGACTTTTTATCCTTTTATCACCTTAAATGTAAAGTAGCTCCTAAATACTAAGGTAGAAGAGTGAAGGCAGGCAGAGATTTCTTTTCATTCCTCAGCTTGTTCTTATTCCCTAAAGTGCCTTTCTTATCATACTTAACCTGAGCTTATCACATTTGGGCCAAGATAAGAGGCAAGTTATGAGTCTCCTAGATTCTCCTAAGGTAAATTATATTCCTTTGAGTCATTATCTTCTCTGAGATCACATGCTTATACCAGAAAGTGGGGCTGCTAGGGTAGAATCAATTTAAGAACTAATCTGCCTCAGACCCTTTTCTTCAGTAAAGCTAAAACAGATGCCCCTACACTATCTTTAAATAAATACAAGGGCCACTGCAGAAAAAAAAAAAGCATAAATATTAGCTGAGTACCTATGTGCCAGGTACTTAGACATAAGGGTGATCAAGACAGATACTGTCCCTGTGCTAGTGGAAGCTATCAAAGATTTGTGGCAACTAATAAGAAATATGTTATAAAATAAATGACAAAAGGGTAAGATTAGTGCACAAAAATATATACAATTGTTATTAAGTAGGTCACAAATTTGACTCCACGGTTCCTGGCAAAGCAAGGTGAGCATCAGTATTGGTTGTGACACAGTACAGAGGTTCTTTCACTAACAAACAGATTAGTTTCCAAAGAGCTATTATTAAGCCCATTTAATCACATGTGCAAATTTTTAACTACAGATGCAACTGCTAATAGCATGTATTGGTGACTAACAGAGTTGGCATACTTCTCCCCCAACCTGCTGCCCCCTCACAACAGGTAGGTTTTTCATATCTATCAAAGTCCCTAAGTTGAAAGTTCTTGAGCAGAGGAACTTGTGTGTGTGTGTATGAATGTATAATAAAAACCAAAATGCTTTTCCTAAATTCAGATCTGAAGGAAATTTTTACTCTAGATCTGTAATAAAAAGGCCACTTTGTGATATAGTGAACTACATTCTCAACAATATTCCTAATAAAATTACAATGTCACAGTTTCTTAAATATCTCAATGTAGGCCTATGGATTAATACTAAAGAGAAATTCTATAAAAGTAATTTTATAAAATAATGCAATATTTAATAGCTAAAGAACATGCACGTCTTTCAAGTAGTTCCCAATTTAAAAAAAAAGAAAATAGAAAATTCAATTCTTGGAAGAATAGTCTGAAGATCTAAGAATAAACCTTTGAGACTATCAGCATCACAGTCCTTTCTTACACAAGTTTTGTGTGTAACACCTCTTTGCTGTAATTCATCAAACATAGGAAAATAAAGCTTTCAGATTAAGTTTTGAAGTCTTAGTAATTATATCTAAAATGAGTATAATACTTAGTGAACAATGAAAACAGATGCAATATTTTTAAAAGGGCTATTCATTTTTCTCATGAATCTCAAAGAAACTATAATTAGAAGAATAAGTTAAAGGCCACAGATATTATTGTATATGGTTATTGTAAAAGGAGACACTATGTAAACAACATATATTAATTGGTCAGATTCACTACAATTAAGTGAAATGAGAGAAAAAGCAAAAACAGAACCTCAGAGGATAATATCCTCTGCCTGAAAAACTTCATTTACTCTAAGAACACTATCTACCATTAAATAACCACAGAGTACCTTTTCCTCAACTTCAGAGGAGTTTACTAAATCCAAATACTTAGGTTAACTTATGAAAAATTGAAATTCAGTAAGTTAAAGAATATAAGATTATTTTAACAGGGATTTTTTTTTAATTAGAGTAAAATAACACTAATTAGTCTAAACATTTTACAGAGTTAGAATATATTTTCACAGTTGCTTTCTAAATACAGATAAAATAGATATACTAATATAATATAGTAAAATAGTATTTTAGTAGTTATGGCTATAATTTTCTGTTATAATTATTTTATTAATTGCTATTTTAAAATTGGAGATGTTTTCGCATAGAAAAAGATATTGGGGGACTCATTATTATGAAATCTCATTTGCTTAGAAGCAAATATGTAGTCTCAGGGAAGAAGCAGGTAAAACAGAAGTTGCCAACATATTATAATTATTTTATATGAGCTCCATGTGCCAGTCAAACCCTAAGAAAACTTCTTACCCTGAGTGGTGGGGAGGGAGATGGAGTGTATATTATATATTTTCCTTTTTTCTTTTGAAGACTTTATTCTTTTAGAGCAGTTTTAGAGTCACAGCAAAATTGAAAGGAAGGCACAGAGATTGCCCATATCTCTCCTGCCCCCTTACAGGCAGTACCTCCCCATTATCAACATCCCCCATCAGAGTGGTACTTTTGTTTCAACTGATGAACCTATACTGACACATCATAATCACCCAAAATCCAGAGTTTACATTAGGGTTCACTCTTGGTGTTGTACATTCTATGGGTTTAGACAAATATATAATGACATGTTATCTATCATTATAGTACCACACGGAGTATTTCGCTGCCCTAAAAATCCTCTGCTCTGCCTATTCATCCCTCCCACCACCACTAACTCCTGGCAACCCCTGATCTTTTTACTGTCTCCATAGTTTTGCCTTTTCCAGAATGTCACACAGTGGGAATTATACAGTATGTTGACTTTTCAGATGGCTTCTTTCAACTTAGTAATATGCATTTAAAGTTCCTTCATGTCTTTTCATGGTTTGACAGCTCATTTCTTTTTTAGCACTGAATAACATTCCATTGTTTGTACCACAATTTATTAGTCCATTCACCTATTGAAGGACATCTTGGTTGCTTCCAACTTTTGGCAATTATGAATAAAGCTGCTATAAACATGCGTGTGCAGGATTTTGTGTGGATATAAGTTTTCAACTCCTCTGAGTAAATACCAAGGAGCACAACTGCTGCATCATATGGTAAGAGTATGTTTAGTTTCATGGGAAACCACCAAACTGTCTTCCAAAGTGGCTGTACCATTTTGCATTCCCAACAGCAATGAATCCTCACCAACACTGGGTACTGTAAGTATTCCAGATTTTAGTCATTCTAATATGTGTGTAATGGTATCATTGTTGTTTTAATTTGCATTTCCCTGATGACATATGATGTGGAGCATCTTTTCATATGCTTATTTGCCATCTGTACATCTTCTTCAGTGAGGTGTCTATTAAGGTATTTGGACTATTTTTCAATCAGGTTGAGTTTTAAAAGTTCTTTGTATATTTTGCATAACAGTCCTGTATCAGATGTGTCTTTTGCAAGTATTTTCTCTCAGTCTGTGGCTTGTCTTCTCATTCTCTTGATATTATATATTTTCAGTCCAACATATCTGTCGCTGTCATAACTTTGTTTGTATGGTGGCAAAAAATGGGAACCTATGGAATATATAAGACCCAGAGCAAGAACTTATACTCTTCATTATCAAAAATAAGAAACAGAATATTTACACAGCTACTTAGGAAACACCATATTAATTTGGAACAAGATAAAAGACTTTGGGCTCAATAAAAGCTGATAGCTTAAATATTATCTGAACAACTTCCCAACTATTTTCTCAAAGTTATGGTACCACTTAGTTTGAATCTAGATCTTTTCTCATCAAAGTTCCTTGACGATTTCCTCTGCATAGTGCCTCTGTCCTACTTAATTAAGTACCAGAGATCAAGACTAGCTGTGGACCATTCAATTAGCTAAGTATCCTTCTTAAGAATTACAAAGTAGACAATTTGTTCTGAAAATGGTGCTGAGATAGCTGGGCTACTGTTTCTCTTTTCTACCATCAACTATAATTGCAAACACAAAAGGAAAGACCCCCTAAAACTTACAAACCCTTGTGTGATGATTTTCTTAATTTCCTTATTAAGGTAAAATGGCCACAGAACAAAGTATCAATTGGTTTATATTCCCAGAGTTTCTACTCCAATATTCTCACTCTTTTATTCTGAGACTTGGAATTCTTTTTTCTTTTTTCCTTAGAAATTTTATTCTCCAAATTACCCTGTTTAAGGCTCTTTATAAAATCATTAAGGAAAACTGATTTTCCTTAATGATTTTATAAACAGAAAAAAAGCAAATATTTATAAATGTTTATGCCCAAAGCATTAGCATTAAAAGTATCAATTTTCAATAGAACATAGCAAGGAAGTAAATAATTTTTAAATACATTTCAAAAATCTATAGTCAATCTTCCCCCTGTCATTAGCTCATTTCCTCAGCTACACACTTCAATTTTTCTGAAAAACTTAAAGAAATGTTTTGGTAACTTGCAATCTAATGTAATTTTGAGGGAAAAAATGGAAGGAATATGTACTGCATACTGATTCCCAGCTATACCCATGACTTGCTGTGTGACACTGGGCAGCTCACTTCACCTCTGTGTCTCTTTTGTAAAATAATGGGATTATACTTGATCAGAGTTGTTAACTGGTGGCCCTTCGGCCACATCCAGCCTGTGGACATACCTTGTTTGCCCAGCATGTTTTAAAAATTGGTAAATTTCACATTCGAATCCAGATTTCTGATTTCTCTTTAAAAATTGTAAGACTGGCAACACCGGGCCTACATTCCCATTTGTCCCACAAAGGCTGACACTGAACAGCAGCTGTCCCCTTGGATATCAGGCATGGGCTCTTGGTGTTATATTACCTGCCTGACTGCTTAGCATCTAAGTTTTTGATGAAATAGATTACCTCTAAAGTTTCTTTCAGCTCTAACACTCTCACATCTAGAGTGAGCCATATAGCAAAACATCCATTTACTCTAAGTCCCAGCTTTATTTGAATACAGGGATAATAATATCTGACCACCACTTGAGCTTTGGAGAGACAAAATGAAACAGTGAGTGGTGACTGCTTAGCACAGTGACATGCATGTAGAAAGTGCTTAATAAATAGTAGAGGTTAACAATAAACACAAACAATGGCAAACATAATGACTCAAAAACAATTCTATGATGGTCAACCCAATCTAAATCAAAACTGACACGCTGATTCCTCTCTTCAGAATGCAACATTTGTCCCATCAAAAAATCAACTGCAAGATTTCCTGCAGCTCTTTCTGCTGCTACTACTGTTCTAATTAGGGCCATTTTAGTTGCAAAGAATAAAGATTCACTCAAAAGTTTCTACAGGAAAAGGGAACTTACTGAGAAGTTAATATATCCATGGGAACTCAGGAAAATGTAAACAACCCGGTATCAGACAGGTCAGTAAATGAAGAATATTAGGGGCACCAGCCACTTGCTCAACTCTCTTTTTCTCTCTCTTGGTTATCTGTCCTTGCATCCACTCTATTCATTCCACACCATCCTAACTCCTCCCATATCTTATAGTTTATATTCTTCTCACTTTAAAACTTCAGTTTGCACATGGCCCTTCACCTTTCTCTCCCTTTCCATGTCGTGATCTCTCTGCAGCAAGTCTTGCTGCTAACTTGCCTGTTTCCTGTGAGTCATACTTTTGAGAGAGGCAAAAAATTAAAAATAGAACTACCATATGATCCCACGATCCCACGATCCCACTTCTAGGTATATACCCAAAAGAACTGAAAGCAGGGTCTCAAAGAGATATTTGCACATCCATGTTCATAGCAGCATTATTCACAATAGTCAAGAGGTGGAAGCAACTCAAGTGTCCATCAACGGATGGATAAACATAACGTGATATATACATACAATGGAATATTATTTAGCCTTAAAAAAGGAAAGAAATTCTGTCACGTGCTACAACCTGGATGAACCTTGAGGACACTGTGCTAAGTGAAATAAGCCAGTCAGACAAATACTGTATGAGTCCACTTACATGAGTTCTATGTTTAAAGTTATCAAATTCATAGAAATAGAAAGTAGAAGGGTGGTTACCAGGGGCTGAAGGGAGGGGAAAATGAAGAGGAGTTGTTTATTGGATACAGATTTTCAGTTTTGCAAGATGAAAACGTTCTGGAGATATGCTATACAACAATGTGAATACAGTTAACACTACTAAACTGTACACTTAAAAACGTTAATTAAGATGGCGAATTTTATGTTATGTGTTTTTTATCACAATTAAATTTTTTTTTTAATTTTCTGAAAGAAGGAATTGGATTTTCCCAGATAATCTTTTTGAAGTAAACTTCACAAGCATGGGTCAGTGGCAAGCCCATGAACTGACTGCTGGTATATTTATTTGACAACTTTTTATTAAATGCCTACTGCTTCCAACACTGTGCTGGATTTTCAGCCAGGTGCTCACTCCTGCCCTATTCAGCTTGCTCAGTAGGCTTTCCTCATATAAAAAGGGTTGATACTCTCTTATCTCTAAAACCATGGCATTTTCACTTTTGTAAGTAAAGTATGTATTTCTACTATATTATATTCTGCCATAGGGTTAAATAAAGGGTTTTTTAATTTTGTTTTTCGTTTTCTTTGCCCTTGACTGTTACTACCATCACTCTTCCTAAAAGAAACAGTGCAGCTCTTCCATACTGATGTGAAAGAGTACTTGAAAAAAGCCACCTTACAGCACAATGCTCTTGAAACAAACCTCATCAACTTCAAAGTTTACTTTAAACATGCATCAGCAAAACAAACCTTCCAATTCAAAGCACATGAAACAAAAGAAGAATTCCTTTCAGAATCTTCTTACTTGGCACAAATATTACAGTAGGAAAAGTTGGAATTCCTGCTATTAAAAAAATAATTTCATTACTCTGAAATTTATAAATTTAGAAACTATTACTCCAAAGAGTGATTAAACTACTTGCAAGAACTGCCTTAATTCAGAATTGCATTAAATAAATAGTCTATTAAAACATGTAACACAGGCTTACGAAGGAAACTTTTCAGTTCTGACCATTCTCAGCTTCTATGACATCATATTCTCTTGATTTTCTTCTCATCTCTGGCAGTTTCTCTCAGCTTTTTTCGTTGGATAATTTTTTTCTACCCAATCCTTGAATATTGGCATTTCCATAGTTCCAGCCCTGGAATTCTACTTTTCTACTATACACACTCCCTGAATGAATCAAAACTCACACCGAGGCTTCTACTCACACATTGATTTCCAAATCTATACCTCAAACCTAGATTTCTGTCCTCAGTTTACATCCATATTCCTGACTACCCACTGGTAAGCTCTACCATCTGAACAGATACCAGAAATCAGTGAGAAAAACTGATCTCATTAGCTTAAACTTTCTCTCCATCTCCAGCCTCAATGTTCCTTAACTCTGTATTCCATTTCTGATTAATGGCAACATTCAACCAGCTGCCAAACCTGAGAATTCTAGATGCCTTCTTCTATCTACTTAAACCCTCTACACATACTGCCAGTATACCCCAGGTAGCAATCAGTCACAAGTCCTCTTGATTCTACTTCAAATACATCCCTTCCTCTTGAACTCAACTGCCCTAGCCTTAGTTAAATCCTCATAATTTTCACCTGGATACTACCTACTGGGTCTTCACATTGCTCCAAGCTCAGAATTTCCAAGATTAAACTCTATCAATGTTTCCTCAGTTAAAGTCTAAACTCCCTAGAAGTCTGACAGTAAACACAATCTAACTTTTGCCTAAATATTTTCACTGTTAACAATTATATATTTATTCCCTACAAGAGCGTAAACTCCTTATGTACAGAGGCCAAATTACCATTACCATCACAATAAATGTGTTGAATGAATAAATACTTCTCCAGTCCTTCTTGTCATCTCTCACACCTACCCAGTTTCCAAGCATACTAAATTATTTGCAGTTCTGCCATTATGCCATGCCGATTCTTCCACACCTTTATGAACGCTGTGCCCCCTTTTAAAATGCCTCCACTTTCTTCTCCACCTGAATAGACTTTATATTTATCCTTAAAATTCAGTTGAACCATCACGTCTTTTAGAAAAACTTTTTAAACCACTGCTCCTATCCATTGTGTTCCCACAGCCTCCTGAATGTATTTACTAGACTATATAGTAATTGTTGATTTATTTGCCTGTTTCTTACACCAGACTATGAAGTGTTTAAGGGCAGAAAAAGTGACTATCTGCTGTATCTCCAGTACCTGACACAGTGCCTGATACTTAGCAGGCCCTAAATAAATATTTACTGAATAAAGCATGAATCTATTTTGTATGGGAATGCCAGACTACATCTCTTAAAAAATCCAGAGTCTAAGTTTATGGTTAAACAAAAAACAAGAGATACAAGAATGTTTCTCAAAAATATATACGATATTCTGCTGTGCAACATATTTTAGTTTCAAAAGGAAATATATCCCAAATGCAAAGTCACCTCAACTCCATTTTGGAAATAAGTAATGTATATAATTATGAATAATTTTTTCATTGCATATGTTACTATTAGAGAGGGATAAGAGAGGACAACATTTCTGGCCTAAAAATTATGTGTATCACACCAAAACATTATACACTCATTTCAAAGATGTCCTAAAATTAATTATAAAAACTAATTTTAAAAAACATCATCTTTTAAATTAGCTAAATTCAATAAAAACTTTTTTTCCCCAAAGGCTCAATAAATTAAACATTCTGTCTTATCAGACCAATTTATGTTTGTAGATATTGTCTAAATCATTCCACTTTATATCAAGTTGTTTAAAATAGGCCCCTCATAAGAAAGTAAATATACGTAGATTTTAAGATCAATGGATAGAGTCAGAGCCTTTGTCTGCATCTTTTTACTCTACCCCACACATTAATGGAACTCAAATTATAACAGTAAATGTTATTTTAACAGAAGAGCTGAATTATTAACCACTTCTGTCAAAGTACCATATATGGACTCCCACAGCTATGCCACTGATTTAAGACACAAGGTAGAGAGCCAAAAAGCTCGCCCACATGGAAGAAAGGGAAAATATCCTTACAGTTCTCTTAACATTGAAGACTTGTTTCAAGCCTTCTCTTAAAAAAAAAAAAAAAAAATCACTTGGTAACAGCTTTATTATCTGAAGACAAAAAACAAGGCTTAAAATTCACTTAAGTGCTCAAACTTGTGCTCCATCAATATTTTATCCTTTTGTGGCCACAAATTTTAGAAGCAAAATGCTAACAATGAACCAAAAGACAACTTTCACATACACTGAAAATATCTGCTTAACCTTAAGTTAACAAGCTGTTTTTCATAGAACTGTATAGAAATAATTTTGAGAGTGGTCACTGTCAAATAAATTACTTTAGTTTCATATTAACCACAAAAATCACTTCAGTTTCATATTTAAGTATAAAAACTTCTACAATAGTTTTTTTTTTTTTTGGTGAGGAAAATTGGCCCTGAGCTAATAACACCTGTTGCCAAGCTTCCTCTTTTTGCCTGAGGGAGAGTAGCCCTGAGCTAACATCTGTGCCCATCTTCCTCTATTTTGTATGTGGGACGCCACCACAGCATGGCTTGATGAGTGGTGTGTAGGTCCGTGCCCAGGATCCAAACCCATGAACCCGGGTTGCCGAAGTGGAGTGCGCCAAACTTAACCACTACGCCACCAGGCCGGCCCCTCTACAATAGTTTTTAAAAAGAGAAATGACTAGTTAGCAAATTGAAAAGGACTTCAAGTTTTCTTGGATTTTAGCTGCAGATGTTTTCTAAAATGTTAAAATGATCATATCTAAGATATATGAGTATTTGGTTCCTCAGTGTAAATGACAAAAAATTTCCTTCACACATATTTTCCCTTCTGAGAGCAAAGGAAAAGAACAACATTAAACCAAAATATAATGCTAAAATACAAAGGATTAAAAAATTTAAAAAGCAACTATATCTTTATGTGAAACTTCTCTTAAATAATTTCCTGAGCAACATACATAACTTCCTGCATAAAAGTAACACAATTGAAATGAATGAAGTATTCTGAAAAGATAATGATAAAAAGACTCTGAAATGCTAAATTCTCACTTCTGTTTAGAAATAGTCTCTTGCATAGAAGCAATAAATTATAAACATCTTATAAAATGTTTTTAGGTTGTTGGTTTCTAATTTGTGTAGGATGGATAATTTTGAAAACAAGAAAGTAGAATGAGCAGCATAAATAAATTCAACTTTGGCATCAAACATGTTCTATTTGGTCAAACCCAGTTTTAGTATCTTGTAACCACTTAGCAGAAAGTCTAAACTGCATTTCCATTTTATGTCCCTCCTCAAGTATAGAGGTTAAAATATGCATTCCAGAATAGTAAAGGAAGGCCTGATCTCTTTGTAGAGACTTCTTGACAGAGGTAACAAAGATCTAGATATAACATCATGCTTCATAACTGAAATGAAGGAAAACATATGATAGAAAAAGAATAACTTTTGGATAAATAGGGTAGCCACTAGCTTTTCTTACCCGGAACTAGAATTTTTTTAAAGTTACTACTTCAAATCAATAATAAAATCACAGAAAATAGGTTTTTAGAGTGTTTCAAGTAAACAAATCCATAATTTCTAGTAAAAAAGGAAAACCCATTAAAACACTCCAATACACACTACACCCTCCAGTGGGCAAACATCCATGGAAAAATATAAAAAGATTTAGTTGGATTTTCCACTCAGTTAAATCAGTCCTATAACTAATGAAATGATGGCTCTAAAAACCTCATAAAAGTTCACACTATTTTAATCACTTGTCTTAGCATCTGAGTTAGAAGCAAAGATTTTTTTAAAATAACAATTTAGATCTTAGGAGTAATGTAAAAAAATAAAATCATGATCTGCTTATCTTTCCTTAAAAAACAAAGTCTATTAGATTCTTATTTCTTTAACTTAGAAAAAGGTAAACAGAATAAATCACATATAAAAATGTATAATTCAAAGATAAAGTATCCTTTATATCATGAGCTGCAAACATGAGCACTAATATTTTAAAGCAAAATCCAAAAATTATGGTTCCTTAGTGAGAACTGTGGCAGAAAAGCAGTATGTTCATTAAGTTTTTCAGGAAAACAACTTACATTATCACCTGGTAATATTTAGTATTACTGGTCTCATGAGGCTATGTGGTCACTACACAGAAATATAAACACACTTAGAATAAATTTAGGGGACTACCTAAAAGAGCCCTTATTCTATATAGTTAATGTTTCAGCATTTAAGTGATATAGAAGCAAAGACTAGATTAAAAGTATTCCACAATGATCTAAGTATCATTTGAAGTTTCTCCAATTTACAACAGAAAACAAAATATATAAATCTAGAGATCATGTATGAAGACGTACATTTCCCAAAAATGCATCAAAGAACTTTTGAATATATATACTCTAGGAAAAACTAGCACAACTGAGACTACTTGAGGTCTTGAACTTAGTACAACTAGGATATGAGACTAGCAATTAAAGGATAACAGTGACATCTAGTGGACATGTCAAATATATACCACACATATCTTGGGTCAAAACATTTTATTTCCAGCATTTCACATATTTCAACCTGCCTGAGGAACTATATGACAAATCTTTAGTTTTAAACCAAAACAAGACAACTCTGCTCGCAAAAGGCTTCTCAATATGAGTTACCCAACCATGTGATAAACACAAAATGTTTAACAAAGTATAAGAAGTAAATATCTCAAATCTTTAAAGCACTAAATACTGATTAAATATATTAGATATACGACTAAAAGAAAAGCTAGCAAAAGGTTCAAAATAATTGTAATAATAAAAAGAATTTAAAGATTCTGAATGAAAAAAGCACTGGGGGGAATGAAGAAACTTACAAAAAAAATTGAGAGCTTATCTATTTAAGAATTCATTGAAGCATGGGAAGTATGTATTAACCAGTATGGTCTCTCAGACAAAATAGGAAATGTTTTTAAACTAAAAGAAGAATATCTTATCTACAAAAGTTTTTCAAAAACAAATTACTTCTCAAGAAATTTTATAGGATCATAAAGAAAGATAACTGTATGAAACAAGACCAGGTAGTCATCTCAAAAAGCGAAAAACTTACCTCAAAAGGAGGATGAAAAAACAAGCCCAAAAAATACCTGTGGACAATGTCCTTACTTAACTCTTATTTGTCAATACATAAGCAAATTTCACAAGACAACAACAATGCACTTAGTGAGAAAACAATGAAAGCCTATGTGATTTTTATTAAGTATTTTATTACTAACTCAGGGAAGAAATATAAATGTAGAGACAGGGTCTTAATATAAACAGTAAGTCAAATAAGAGTGCAGGCCACAAAGTAGGAAGTCTTTCAAAAATCACAGGTGCTTCCCAGATCTCTCAGAACCACCTAACTTAAAAGATTTCAATGATTACTTGAGCTCAATGATTTTATGACAAGAAAAAAATGCTAAGAAGGGCCAGAATTTCACAAGTATACAGTTCAAAATCATTGAAAATATCTCTGAAGTGTATATATTTGAGGACTAATAAAGTTCAGGTCACAAAAGCACTGTCCTGATAGCTTCAGAAAGGTATAGAGGGTAAATAAATTGTGGTATATTCAAACAATGGGCTACAACTCCATAAAACCAGCAAAACTGATCTATGGAATAAATGAATGAATAAAAAAACAAACAAAATCAGAAAAACAGTTACCTCTGAGGGTAGGATAGAAATGGAGATGGACTGGGAAGGGATATGAGGGAATTTTCTGCAATATTGGAAATGTTCTATATCTTAATAGGAGTTGGGGTTACACAGATGCACACATTTGTCAAAACTCACCAAATAATATACTTAAGATCTGTGCAAAATTTATATAAATTTTACCTTAAAAAATGAACCTTAAGCAAATATTAAAAACTCCAGTTATCATATATCATGTGGAAGTATTTGGGGTGATGTGTACAGATATCTGTAACTTATTTTGAAATGCATATAAGAATTAGATGGATTGATGGACAGATTATAATAAATCAAATATAACAAAACATCAACAATTATAGAATCTAGGAGGTGAGTATACTGGGGTTCACTATACAATTCTTTCAGCTTTCCTGTATATCTGAACATTTCCATAACAAAATATTGGAAGAAAATAAAGATGTCAATCAGAATTCAAAAGAAAATGTTATAAAAAATTAAAACTAGGTTTTCTTAAATATTAACAATTTTCCTTTTACATATTAACATTTTAATCTGTCTAATCTAATGTCAAATGAGACTATCTTCTAAAGAGCAAGAGTTACAGAATAACATATTTTTAAAAATATGAAAGACATACCCGAATTTCTTGAAGGTTGTGAAAATTATTTCCTACTCTGACTGAGATCTTGCTTGGAGTATAGCTTTCATCAGATTTGTAGTCCGCATAAATACATAATGTCTTTACAGTTGTTTTTCTTCTAAAAGCAGTAAAATAAAAACAACATGCCCTTTATCATGTGGAAAGATTATATCCAAAACACTTTCTGATTTTAAAAATCATAGTTTGTCAAAATGAGCATTTGAATCAACAATTGCCATTTCCTTTAATTTTAACATGATGAAAATGAAGAACATGTAAAAATACAGATACATATTTACTTATATAGATATCTCTTATCTAGAACATGGTCAAGAACCAGATGAGAGTAAAGAAGGCAAAACAGGCAAAGAAGCCAAAATAGGTATCTTAGAGTGCAAACAAGCACTAAGGATTTCAGTCCTCTTCATTTGTATTTTAGACAAAGAAATTATTCTAACAAGCTTGGTTTTCTTTACTAGTTAATTACTTAATTTCCTATGTTAATATTTGAAAATAACTACCTAAGTGAGAAATTAAGTCAAGTAAAGAGAAAAGCATTTTTTAAAAAAATAGAAAGTATAGTCTATTACTTAATGCAAGAAAACAAATGCTGTTGTTTTCACAATATACTTCTTAGATAGATAAGCAAAGACTATATAAGAAAAAATTAATCTCAGAAAAAATGCAAGTGACTGAAAAACATGAAAATATGTTCAATCTCTAATAATCAAAGAAATAGAAATTAAAATACACATAGACATTAATTTTGTTATCACAGTGGAAAATATTAAAATGACTGATAATACCCACATTTAATTGGAAAAAGGTACTTTCATAGCCAGTTAGTAGGTACCCAGCCTTTGACCCACAAATTCAACTTCTAAGAATGCTTTAAAAGATAATAACACAACTACTCAAAAATGGATACAGAAAAATGTTTATTGTCCTGCAGTTAAATTACTGGAAAATTATAAACAACCTAAATATCCACCTTAATAAGGAATTAGTTAAATAAATTATAATATATCCATTTGATGAAATACTATACAACTGTTTAAAATAATCATGCAGATATATAGTTATACAGTAGACAGTATATAGATATATAGTAGGGAAAAAAGAAGATTACAAAACAGTATATACAGAGGAGCACATTTTGGGGAAAACAAAAATATTTTTAAAGGCATATAAACCTACACATATGTATAGAAAAAGACATAGAATCATACAAAAGTAGAAAAAGTGACTACTTTGGTGGGGTAGAACTCTGGGAAATCTTTATTTTCTTCATGATTTCTATATTTTGCATCATTTTTTACAATAAGCATGTGTGATTTTGTTCATTAGAAAAAATAACTAGACAATTTTAAACATGAACCAAAAAACCTATTAAGAGGTCTGTCTAAACGTGCTTTAAAAGTTAAGTCTGGTATAAACTGGCACTAAATAACAATGAGCTCCTTGAACAGAAGTAGCCTATGCCAAAAGTCAGCCTATAAAAACAGCAGGGGATCTGTAGCTCTTAGTGAGGGGACCAAACTTAGGTAGCCCAAGCTATTCATCAGAAAGGAATGGGAAAGTTAAGGACTTTTCCTCAAATAATAAAGACAAATCAAGATGTAAAATGCTAAATACCCAGGAACTGCTGACAGGATAAATACCATTACCAGGTTTTCAAAAGAGGCCAGAGGTATCAAACTGACATCTTTCCCCTTCTGCTGGGCCAAGAAGGAGGCACGAGTGGAAGCAAAGGAAGAAGGGGAAATTCCAAAGGGCACACCAAAGATCTCTTTCCTGATGAGCCATAAGCCAGCAGTGAAAGGTTTTTCTTATTTTGGAGAGATCAAAGATCACGATGATTACTCTTGAGGACTTTGTTTTTTAACAGAAGCAGATCTAAAGGACCAAGCTTTTTGCTCAGAATAATTTTATCTCCAAGTTATGAAACTCAGAATAACTTAGTCATTGGAACCTACAAGATAATCAGGGTGAGGTTAGAAAGGCAAAGAATAATAACACTAATGATTATAGAAAACAATAGCAATAGAGGCAAATAGCAAGTCAATATTCTGTGTCTGGTCCAGAAGTAATGCTTTATATGTATTATCTCATTTACTCCTCAACATTGTGATATGGGAACTATTATCACCTCCATTTTACTGACTTTTTAAAAAAAATAACAACACTCAGATTAATAACTGGCTTAAAGCCAAAGAGCTAGTAGGTGGGCACAGTCGGAGTTCAAAGGTGTGTTTGTCTGCTTCACAGATCTTAACACTATCACCTTCCTATTAATTAACCATACTTAGCTTATTCAACAGTCTCTGATACCATCTTACAGTAATACGAGATGTTCGTAGTTCTTTAAATTTTATCTACACCATGGTTTCTTATTCTAAGGTCCATGTATCCCCAGAAATCATACATATAATTTATGCTACATACATAGTTTCATTGCATTTGCAAAAGAAACTGTGGCCAAACCAAAAGTTTAAAATTACTACTCTAAAAGGTACCCATAAAGCCTTTTAAAATTGTTTATCAATTTTATTTCATGGTGAATTTAAAAAAAGAATATTGCATACAAAATCATGCTGTTTGTCAAACAGCAATGCATGTGGGAAGATTAAATGTGTGGGGGCCAGAATTGGCCACCTCAAGATGTGTCTCTCTACCTTGATTATTTTCACTGAAGGAGGCTTTGACTTACCCTGCCCACCACTAACTGTCTGAAGGGATTTGGGATGGAAGGCCTGTCCTCAGGACAGGCCATCACCATGGATAACTTTGGGTATCAAAAGACTGGGAGGGTCTTTGCTATGCCCATTCTTATCAAAATTCTGTTTACCATAAATTTACATTTGTAAGGGAAAGATCCATTAGTAAAGGTATATCACTCCCGGTACCAGGAAGAAGAGGGCATGACCATATCTCTAGAAAATCTTATCAGCGCGCAAGGCAAAGACTTAAATCTGCATACTTTTGTTTACTGTGCTTTTCTTGTAAACCCTCATGGCTGATACCCCCAACCCCAAAAATCTTCTTTTGTCTATTTAAGAGGAGAACCTCCACCATTCTGTCGAGAGATACCCAGTTTCCCCGGGTCTCTCCCGTGTATACATGTTATCAAGCTTTGTTTGATTTTCTCCTGCGATTTGGCCTCATGTCAATTTAAATTGTAGCCCAGCCAGAAAGGACCCAGAGTGGATAGAGAATGCTCTTTCTCCCCTTCAAATGCACAGATTATGACATAGTGGAAGCTACCCAAATTATTATTATAATAACAATCACCACACACTGAATGCTTACAATATGCCAGGCATCATGCTAAACTCTTAGGATAAGGAATAGCATAGGAAGGGAGAAGTAAGAGGATAATACTTCCCCATTTCTGATGACATAAGTAACACTCCCAGCCTCTCTCTATCCCCTCACTCACTACTCCCTTTCTGCTGATAAAGAGCTGCTGGCAGGAAGCTGTGGGGACCAGAATTGACCACATCAAGCACTGAAGGAGGCTTTGACCTTCCCCACCCCCACTGTCTGAAGGGATTTGGGATGGATGGCCTGTCCCTGGGATGGCCCATCACCTTGGATAACTGGGTATCGAAAGACTGGGAGGGTCTTTGCTACACCCATTCTTATCAAAATTCTGTTTACCAGACATTTACATTTGTAAGGAAAATCTCCATTTGTAAAAGTATCTCCTTCTCTGTACTGGGAAGAGGGGTGGATGACCTCATCTCTAGAAATTTGTCAGTCTGGAAGGCAAGGCCTTAAATCTGCATAATGACCTTACTGTGCTTTTCTCGTAATTTCCCATAGCTGATCCAACCCCCCAAATCCTCCTTTGTCTATATAAGAGGAGAACCTCTGCCATTTTGTTGAGAGAAACTCAATTTCCAAGTCTCTCCCATGTATACATATTATAAAGCTTTGTTTGATTTTTCTCCTGCTATTCGGCCTCATGTCAATTTAATTTGTAGCCCAGCCAGAAAGGACGCAGAGTGGGTAGAGAATGACCTTTCTCCCCTTCAAAGCAAACATCTGCTTTGATCCTTCATGTCACAAATTTAATAGGGACAGGCTCTACTTGGTCCAGCATTTTTATAACTGGATGGGTAAGTCTGTTTAATTCTAGAGTTCAAAATTAGGAAACATACTTGACTGCAGATATAAGCCCCTTTCTCAAACATCAACTTTGTCAGTTTTATAAGGGTGTTATTTTGTTCTCCACCTGCTTACTCTTGAATAATTTCTCAACTGATTTGGAACCCATGAAATAGCAACAGAAGACATTAGTGGCAGATACTCCTGGATGCCAACCTAACAGCCCCTTTTCTCTCCTTTCTTCATAACATCCAGCTAAAAGACTATATTCCCCAGCTTTCCTTAAAACTAGGTATGACCATGTGACTAATTTATGGCTGATAAGATTTAAACCGAATGATTGTGTGTTATAAAGAAAGATTCTTTAAAAAGAAGACATGCCCCTTTTACCTTTTCCACCTACTCCTTCCTGCTGCCTGGGATATGGACATGATGAATGGAATTCCATTAGGCTTCCTGGATCATGAGGTGACCTTGAGAATAGAATCCATGAGCTAAGTGGTAGAATGGGACTGCCTGGTGGCGTAACAGTTAAGTTGGTGTGCTCTGCTTCTGGCAGCCTGGGGTTGGCAGGTTCGCATCCCAGGTGCGGGCCGACGCACTGCTTGTCAGCCATGCTGTGGCAGCATCCCATATAAAGTAGAGGAAGATGGGCACGGCTGTTAGCCCAGGGCCAGTCTTCCTCAGCAAAAAGAGGAGGACTGGCAACCGATGTTAGCTCAGGGCTAATCTTCCTCACACACACACAAAAATAAAAAAAATTTAAAAATATAGTTAAAAAAAAAGAATGGTGGAATGGAAAGAAAAGAAATCTGGGTCCACAATACACTATGGGGTTACCACACCACTGCCAGGCCCCTATTATATGAAGAAGAAGAAAGAAATTTCCACTTTGTTTAAAACACTGTTACTAGAAGCTCTGTTACTAGAAGTTCTCTGTTACTATAGCGTTATGTTCACATTACAGATGAGGAAACTGAGGCTCAGATCAGGTTAAGCAAGTAGTCCTCACTTACATATCTAGTAAAATACAGAGCCAGAATTTGAAGCTAGGTCTGTATGACCTCACTATATAAAAGTAACTACTAACTCCTGAGGTACAAGACTTAAAACTAAAAATAAAATAATCATAAAATTCTGCTTATCATTTCCTGTTAACATGCTACATACATTATTACCAAAAGACTGAGACATAAAAGAAACACAAAGTCTACATATTTGCCTAAAACAAAAAGCAAACAAATGATTTAATATATAAATGACTACATTCTTCTTCATTCCTGGTACATTGATGGAAAATGCCCTCTTCACATAAAAGTATGTTTCTAATCCATGTTAATAGAATGCTAAAATGAAAGTTTTCACTGAAGACTAACACGACAAACACCATGTTTTTTATTTTCTTTTTATATATTTTTTATTGACGTCTGAATAGTTTCTAACATGAAATTTTAGTTGTACATTATTGCTTGTCAGTCACCATATAAATGCATCCCTTCACCCCTTGTGCCCACCCCCCCATCCCCCTTGCACCAAACAGTTCTCTCTGTCCATGTGTTAGTTTATATTCCACATATGAGTGAAATCATGCAGTGTTTGACAGAGACCATGTTTTAATAGGACATTTAAGACCTTCATGTAAAATTTTCAGCAGAAAAGGGTAAAAACCAAATCAAAGCAAACAACAGACAAAAAGTCAGGGATGTCTGCCCATGAAGGAATAACTGCTACAGGACTTGCCCTCCCACCTTAAACAACAAGAATACCAGACAACAGATATGAAACACTGTCTGCAGACACTGGACAACAGGCAGCATAGGACTATGAGTCCTAAGAGAAAGGAAAAGAAGGAGGTGAACCCTATGAACAACTGGGCTTTCTGACTGAAGGCAATTTCTAGACTGCAATACAGGGAGGGAAAAGCCTAACAGAACCTTGCAGTCTCACCAAGTTGAGGAAGGAGCTATACTGAGAAAAAACTCCAGAAATCTGTATGGAGTCCCCTTGAGTCTTTGACTGAATACCAATCTGCACATGCAGAAGGTGAAACTCCACAAAGCCATGCAAAGAAAGAACAGCAGCTGCTGGGGAAAGAACAATTACTGGGAAGCAGTGAGCCAAACAATTCTCAGAGGTCACATAGAGTACGAATCATTAGAGTTCCCAACAACCAAAGTGGAGAGTCCAAATATCTAGGACATTCATTTGAGATCCCAGAAGGGTCAAGCCATAGTATACCATGAAGCTAATCTTGCCCAAGAGAAGTGATCCTAAAGAGTGGTCTGGGGACCTGTGGGGGACCTTAAGACCCTTTCAGGAGATCAACAAGGTCACAGCTATTTTCCTAATAATACTAAGACGTTGTTTTCCTTTTTCAGAATCATTCTCTTATGAGTATACAGTGAAGTCTACCAGATGCAATTTGACGTGGGATGTTGTAAAAGGTGTAATGAAGAAGCATATATGAGACTCCAGCTGTCTTCTCTTAAGCCAGACACTAAAAAGATTCACAAAGAAAGTAAAACAATAACACTTTTCTCGCTATTTTTTGTTTGCTTTGGAAGAGACAGTTGTCTTTTCATTTAAAAAAAAAGTTATTTATGTTAACATATAATAGGTTATTATTTAATTTTAGATGACTAAATAAATAAATACTTTACAATTTCTTATATGTTAAATACTGTTAGATATGAAAAATAAAAGATCTTTGGAGAACTCAATAAAAGTTTAAAGTGGTACTGAAACCAAACCCTTGCAGAACTGTTGCCCTAGAGCAGGGATCAGCAAACCACAGCTCACAAGCCAAATGTGGCACACCACTTATTTTTGTAAATAGGGTTTTATTAAAACAGAGCAACAAGATTCACTTACATACTGTCCACAGCTGCTTTTGCACTACAATGACAAAGTTGAGCAGTTTCAACAGCCTAAAATATGGTTTCCGAGAACTAGAATATTTACTATCCTATTACGAAAAGTTTGCTAACCCCTGCCCTGGAGTTAAGGGTATTCCAGATCCATCATAAAGAGGCTTAAAATCAAGCCTTAAAAAGTTGATTCTTAAGTAACTTAACTACCTGCCAGAACAAAGTCTAATCCTCTTTAAAGAAAAAAAATCCAGCACTCAACAAAGTAAAATTTACTATATCCAGCATCCAATCAAAAATTACTACAAAGAATCAGAAAAATGTGACATAATGAGGAAAAATCAGTCCATCAAGATAGATATAGAAAAGACAGAGATGGTATTAAAAGATAAGGGCTTAAAAAGAGAAAATATAAATATCTACATATAGGTGTATATAACAAACCACCTTAAAACTTAGTGGCTTAAAAAAAATAATCATCATTTTGTTTATGAATCTGGAATTTGGGCAGTCCTCAGAAGGGAAGGCTCCACACATCATCAGGTATGAAGGATCTGCTTCCTAGATGGTTCACTGATACAGATGGCAATTTGATGCTGGTTGTCAGCTGGGAGCTTAGCTGAGGCCTTGGGCTTTGGTTCATTTCTTTATGGGCTTCTTCATTTGATGCAGGTTTTTTCACAGCATGGTATCAAGGGAGAGAATCACATAAAGGAGAGCAAACAAGGCAGAAGTTATATTGCCTTTTATGACCCAGCCTTAGAAATAAGTGTTATAACATCAATACTCTACTAGGCAAGAAATTCACAAAGACCCAAGAGCTTCAAGGGGAGAGACATAGATGTCATTAGGTTGTAGAAGGGCATGTGCAATCAGAAATAATGTTGTGAACATACTGGGAAATGTGTCATAAGTATGCTCAAAGAATTAAAAGAAAACATGAACACAATGAGAGATGAAAGATATAGAAAAAACCAATGGGATTTCTGGGCATGAAAAAGAAATTTGAAATAAGAAATTCACTGGATGAGATTAACAGTAGTTTAAACACTGAAGAAGACAGCGAACATAATGATACAGCTATGGAAAGTCTCCAAAATGAAGCATAGAAAACAAAAAACTCTCATCCCTCAATAAAATGAATAGAATATCAGTGGTCTGTGAGACAGCATAAAACAGAATAATATGTAATTGGAGCCCCAGCGGAAAAATGGAGGTGAATAGAAAGTATTTGAAAGAATTATAGCCAAACTTTTTCCAAATTTGATGAAAACTATATACTCACAGATTCAAGATCAATGAACTACAAGAAGGATAAACACAAGGAAATCCACATCAAGATAAGTCATAATTAAACTGCTTAAAAAAAATAGTGATTAAAAAAGTCTTAAAAGCAGTAGTAGGGAGTTGAAGGGAACACATTATATACTGAGAAACAAAATAAGAATGACAATAGACTTCACATCAAAAACTATGATGGAACAATATCTTTAAAGTGCTAAAAGAAAAAAACAAACAACATAGAATTCTGTACCCAGTGAAATATATTTCAAAAAAGAAGGCAAAAACAAAAACATTTTCAAACAAACAAAATCTGTGAGAATTTATCACCAGCAAACCTGCACTATGAGTAATGTTAAAGGAATTTCTTCAGAAAGAGGGAAAATACCAGATAGGAATGAGAATCTATGAAAAGAAATAAAGAGCACTGGAAATGACAAATATGTGAGTAAATATAAAACATTTTTCACATTTTAAAATTTTTCTAAAAGATAACTATTTAAACGAAAAATAATTACAATATACTGTGGGCTTAATAACCAATGTAGAAATAAAATACATGACAGCAGTGGCATAAAGGAAAATGGGAAAGTGGAAGTACATAGTTGTAAGATTCTTTATTATATGTGAAATGCTATAATATTATTTGAAGGCAAAGTGTGATAAGTTAAAGATGCATATTGTAAATCTTAGAACAACCACTAAAATTTTTAAATTTAACATTAAGTAAATTTAAAAAGTATACTTAATAAGCTAATAGTACAGATCAACAAAATTGATAAATCTGTAGCTAGTCTGACCAGGGAAACAACAATAAAAAAACAGATGACACAAATTACCAATACCAGGTATAAAAGAGTTATTACTACAGTTTCAACAGAAATTAAAGGTTAGTAACCAAATATTAGAAATACCTTTAGGCCAATAAATTAGATAATTTAGATAAAATGGACAAATTCTTTGAAAAGCACAAATTATCAAAACTGATTCAAGAAGAAATACAAAATCAATTAAAAAAAGAAGACTTTGTATGTAAAAAATACTTCACACAAGAAAACTCTGGGAACAGATGTTTTCAATGGTGAATTCTATCAAACGTCTAAAGAAGCAATAATAGTGATTCTAGATGAACTCTTTTAGAAAACAGAGGAAGAAACACTTCCCAACTCATTTTATGGGGATGGTATCACCCCCAAATAAAACGACACTAGGATATTACAACAAATGGAAATGATAAATCAATATCCCTCATGAATATAAACATAAAATTCTTCAACAAAATATTAGTAACTCAAAACCAGTAACATATAAAAAGGATTTAAAAATCAATCAATGAAATATGTCACCAAAGGCACAAAGCAACATAAAAAATAGACAAATGGACTTTATCAAAATTAAAAACTTTAAAAAAAGGCAACCATGGGAAAAAATATTTGGAAATCATATATCTGATAACGGATTCATATCCAGGATATATAAAGAACTCCCAAAGCTCAACAACAAGAAAACAAAATAAACAAAGAAAAAAATTCAAAAATGGGCAGAAATGGGAGAGAAATATTTGGAAATCATATAGCTGATAAAGCATTCATATCCAGAATATATAAAGAACTCCTAAAACTCAACAACAAGAAAACAAAACAAACAAAAAACAATTCAAAAATGGGCAAAGGACTTCAATAGCCATTTCTCCAAAGAACATATCAAATGGTCAATAAGCACATGAAAAGAGGCTCAACATCACTCACTAATCATTAGAGAAATGCAAATCAAAACCAGAACGAGATATCACTTCACACCCATTAGGATGGCTATTATCAAAAAAAACCCAGAAAACAAATATTGGCCTGGATGTGAAGAAACTGGAACTCTTGTATATTGCTGGTGGAAATATTCTGGAAAACAGTGTAACGATACCTCAAAAAATTAAACGTAGAATTACCACTTGATCCAGCAATTCTACTTCTGGGTACATAATACAAAAGAATTGAAAGCCAGGATGCGAATAGATATTTGTACATCCATGTACACAGCAGCATTACTCACAATAGCCATAAGGTAGGAACAACCAAATGTCCATCGACAGATGAATGGATAAACAAAATGTGGTATATACATACAACAGAATATTATTCAGACAGAATGAATGAAATTCTGATACATGCTACAACATGGATGGACTCAAAACATTACACTAAGCTAAGTTAGACACAAAAGGACAAATATTGTATGATTCCACTTCTATGAGATACCTAGATCAGGTAAATACATGGAAACAGAAAAGTAGAACAGTGGTAACCAGGGGCTGGGGAAAGGAGGGAGTGGGGAGTTATCGTTTAATGGGTACAGAGTTTTAGTTTGGTGTGATAAAAAGTTCTGGATATGGATAGTGGTGATGGTTGTACAAAAATATGAATGTATTTAATGCCACTGAACTGAACATTTAAAAATAGAAAATATCATGTATATTTTACAATTAAAAAAATTCACCATCTCAACAGACTAAAGAAGAAAAACTACATGATCATATAAATAGATGCAGAAATGGCATTTGAGAAAATCCAACACCTATTCATAAAAAAAAAAAAGTCTCAGCACACTTATAGAAGGGAACTTCATCAACCTGATAACCTGAAAGGTTATATTAGTTTCTGTCTAGTAAGGATGAGCAATCCTCAGCAGGAAGCTGGAGGTATCACCAGAGGCCTAGGATTTGAGGAAAGAGTAAATGATGAAGGCACTCTCAAGAGAGAATTGCAGGTGAATCATCCATAGCATTAAAGGATTGTGGAAGTAGATTCTCTCAACCCACAAAAGCATCCATAAGATAGAGTCGTCTTTAAACACAGAGTCAAGTACAGAGAGCACCAATGCTAGATCACCAAGATAGAATTGGCAATTATGAATTTTCCTTCTCCATTCCCAGACTAGCAGGCCTGAAGAGTTCAGAAACTAGTTAAGAAGATGGGATAAAAGAAATAAAAGCTAGGTAGGGAAAGAGAAGCAAACCACACCTTTCTTCTTCCATATGCAAGAGACTCAAACTTAAGGAGAGGAAGAAACCTTAAAAGAAACTTTAAAAAAAGTCTAAGGTTTTCACTATGAGCCAGGACTACTAGTTAATTTCATTGTTAGCTAAGACTGACTGTTTTCATTTCTAAGCTATGTTTTGCTATTTGAAATGAACAGAGAGAAAACTGTATATATGACCCCAAAGTGTAATACCTGTCCCCACTAAGTTCTCATCCAGGGCAAGGAAAGAACTTGCCCCTGATTCAAAAGAACAGTGAGATGTAAAAGTAAACGCTACTTTGGAATTGCACACTACAAGTCCACCTTGACATATCAATAATATATACCAATTATTTCTAAAATCTATGCACTCAACTAGCTGAGAAATGGCGACAAGAATTAAGAGTTGCTTATTTTCTCTGTGAAAAAGAATATCTAAGAAGTCTAATATTTTGTTTCATCTTAACAAAATATAAAGTCTGAACTGAACCTTTTTCTAGCTTACTTATAATATTTTTTCAATACAGAAAGTTCTTTCCTTAATACATAACGTATTCATGAAAACACATATGAAAATCAAATGGAGGAAAGTTGAACACTGGGCTTACATAATGGAGGTATGAAAGTTGGTTCCTAAGACCTAAAATATTTACCCGAGCCTAAATTACACATGTTTTAGTCATAATCTTTGACAATAAATTTCTAACATCTCCTTTAATTTTGTTTCTTTTTCATTCATAAATCAATGCGTAGTTGACTAAGTCCAATGAATATCTGATTGAGGTTAATGATTTCTAACATAGTCGCGATTGTCTTATTAAGCTTTGTACCTATTATTTTTTAAATGGCATCAGGACTTCAATTTTTCCATTTTTGCTCTACTTTTTAAAAATAAGGGAGAAATGCAATAAACTATTCAATAACTGCACAAATGCTCTTTTACAACAATGTCTAAGTGCTGAAACTGCAGTGCTACCATGCAATAGATCCTAGTGTTCATCTGTTAACTGATATTTTTTAAAACCTACAACTAATCAAAACAGATATCTGAGTAAAAAGTATAGACTTTACGAAATTATAAAGTTAAAATTTATGGACAGTCTGCAATTTGGGGAGGAGCAGAAATTAATTTGTATGATTTGGCTTAACCAATTTATAACCATACATGTATTAGTACTCATGTGTTTATATGATATTATTAAATTTATAAAGTACCTTTTGTTCAAAGTGTTTTAAATGATAATGGAATTTATGGCTATCAATGTTTTCTCATTCAACTAGATTCTAGGAAATACTGATTTTTTTTTTGAAATTTATAATTTATCTCCACTGTTAAACTATCAACCTCTCTCTTCAAAACAAAGAAAGCTAGTAGAATTTTTCAGTATTTTCTTAACATTCTTCTGTTCTTCACTATTTCAATAAATTTCTTCATGACATAAATATCACTATGAATGGTATATATATCTTATTACTATGATAAAGATGACAATCAAGGTCACATTTAATAAAATTTGCAGAAATTTTGATGGAAGCAGACCAAACACAAGCAGAAATTTTATTCTGTTCCTGCTCAGCTTAATAGTTCAGTATTTACCCTTTTAAAATGGCAAGTAAGTACTTAAATGTTCCATACTAAACTAAATCATACTCCAGTTTTTCTTCAGCAACTATTAACAAATTTCAAAACTCTTCCCAAGAGTACTAGCCCTTTACAAATAGAAAATAATTCAGCACATCTTTCATAAAGGCAAAAGCTTCCCTATTTTCCATTTAATTACAGTATTATCCACTCAAAGAACATTTCATTTTCTTATGATATTTGACCTTTCCTCCCCTTGGCCTTAGCATTTTTTTTTCTAATTGCCAAGCTGAGATTATTTCTTTGTAGATGGAAGAGTCTTTTTCCTTCATTTATTTATTTAATAGATAATAGTTTCAAATTTATGCTATTCCAATTTTTATGAAGATCATTTCTTCGTAAATTTTCTGCATGGCTAACAGTATATTCCTCTGAAAAGCAGAGAAATATGAAAGTTTTCCAAATAAAAGTGGATATTCAATGCATGAGCCCTACATGATACTTCAATTGCTAGTGTGTCTATTCTTGAATTTAGAGACATTTAAATTATGTTGATATTCTAACACTTAAAGCTATTTCACAAAGAAGCACAGTAAACATACAGCAATTGAAAAATAATGTATTTTAATTAGATATAATCAAAATCATAAGCCCATAGGGCTAAACTGAGCTTAGAGGGTTATATGATCTAACCACCATCTGTACCAGGTAGATACCCAGGTTCAAAATTTTCCTGACAGGTAACTCACTACATTATCTTTGATCAGTTCTATTTTTTAAAAGATTTCCTAATACTAAGCCATAACTGGTCTCTGTGTAATTCTCATCTTTTGGACAAAATTTTTTCCTACGAGGTCACACAAAAGAAATCTTCACAAAGTATAAATCCTCCACAAAGTGGAAATCTTTCAAATCCAATTTTTTTATTACATGGTTTAGTTTCAACTCCCTAATCATTCTACCCACTTTCTTCTGAGCACACTCTAGCTTTCTTTATCAGTGTTAGAGGGGGAAGTCAAAACAGAACATAACACACCAGGAGGTCTTCCTAGGCACTATGCTTCCATTACTGCATCCTAAGATCATATCAGCTCTTGTGGCAGCCACATCACACTGTTTGCTGAGATTAAACTTACTGTCAACCAAAACTACTAAGCATTGTCCACACTTCTTGCTTTGTCCTCCTTTCTCATCTTGAGCTTATGCTTTTTGGGGGGGTGGGGAGGCAAGGAGATGCAAATTAAATGTAGAATTATAGCTTAATATTATATTTCACCTATTTGGAAATATAATAGCTTATTAGACACGAACTAGTATCTAATGTTGTTTTAATTTTAGAAACAATTTTAAGAAATACAATAAAGCTTTTATTTAAAAAGAACCTCAGTGCTTCCCCTTTCTGAATAATTTAGTCCTTAAAGCTATTAGAAAAGACCAAGCAAGATAGGCACCTGCACAAAAATGGGATATTGGAGCCTGTTCAGAGTGAGGCGTGTGTTCACAGGAGGGAGGGGGGACAGCAGAGTGTAGAGTGTCAGAGCCCATGTGAAGTGAGCAGAGAGAGCTTCTGAAGAGGAGAGCAGTCAAGTGTGAGTGTTAAGAGACTGAGTAGGCTGATGAAGGCATCCACACCATGAAGTGGCCCAATGCAGCATGTAAGAGCCTGTGGGAGGTCAGAAGTCATCCATATTGTGGAGTAGCCTGTGATGGAGTGTCAGAGCTCAAAGGGGGAAAGAGAGTATCCACATCATGCAGTGAGGTTCTGGAACCAAGAGAGTGAGGAAGGTGGGCTGGCATGCAGCATCAGAGCCCAAGTGGCCTGAGGAGAACATCCACACAAGGGAGTAACTGATGTGAGATGTCAGAGCCCAGGCCAGGTGAAGAGGGTCTCTACAAGTGGGCGGGAGCAGAGAGAGCAAAATGACAACAGCACAGGGCAGGTTGAGAGCCTAGTGGGGCTGAAGGGGCATCTGTGTTGGGGAGGGGACAATGAGAAAAATGAAAGACTGGTTACATACAGGGGATTAATGAAATAATATATAAAGGAAGGATAGGAGAACCAGATTCTCATTACTGAAGAAGGAACTTAGAGGCATAGAAAGGGAGAAAACTAGAATAAACCCTGTTTATTCTCGATGGGAATTGGAATTGGATGTGTTAGTGTGAATTTATGGTGCTGTGTGTGTGTGCATGTCTGTGTGTGTGTAGGTAGATAGAGAAATAAATACAGATGTAAATATGTTTATGCATGGATATGTGTTACATACATATATTCCCTTATTCTGTCCACTGAAAAGGCTCGGGAACAGCAACCTCAATAGCAATGAGCACATCTAATACCAGATCTGGTTTCTAAGTACTATTCTCCACTACAATACACCAGATCTCCTTGGAGAAATAGCTGATTCCAGAACTGGGGCAGGGAATCCTCTGCCAGAACATAAGAAAGTGCTCAAGTAATCATGGGGACATGTCAAAAAGTAACAGTCAACTTGAGGGTACTCCCACTGGCCAAATCTGGAACAATCTGAGCATTGACACAAATGATGATAATAATCTATTTTAAGCCATTGAGTAAAACAGGAAACTCCAAGTCCATACTGATATTAATAATTTTGAACGAAATGAAAGTAACATTCCAGCAGAGACGCTTGGCAGACACTACCTTAATCATGTGATAGAAGTAAACATGATCAGTAATGGGACAAAATCAAAATCATGTATCACACTTGATAGGATGCCATGAAAAAAGGATATAGCATTACTTCTGTGCTATTTTCCCCAAAGATGTATAACGTGAAGACAGATTGAAGAAATCCAAATTGAGGTCATTCTTTAAAATAACTGGCCTATAATTTTCAAAAGTGCTAAGATCATGAAAGTCAAGGAAAGAGTGGCGAAATGCTCCAGATTAAAGGAAAGTAAAGAGAAGTGACAACTAAATTCAACCTGTGATTCAGCTTTATTGGAACAACTGGTAGAACTGAATGAGGGTGTAGAATTAAATAAGGGTATTTAAATATAAAATATCAATTAAGTACCAATGTTAACTTCCTAAGATGTATTGTGCTTATGTAGGAGAATGTCCTTGTTTATAAGAATTACATACAAAAGTATTCTGGAGGGATGAGATATCATGTTGGCAACTTATTCTGAAATGATTCAGAAAAAAACCTGTACTGTACTTGAAACTTTTCTGTAAGTACGAGATTGTTTTAAAATTCTTAATGAATTTCCCTTTTTTAAAAACACTTGTTTAAAAACGTGTTCCACAAAGCCCTGGCCCTCCCTAGTGAGGGCAAGGGCTGAGGACCTGGAGCTCCTAACTGTTTTAATAACAACAGCTACATCTTTGTTGAGAAGCAGCTGAGTACTGACTAGAAACCATCTTTAAAGTCAAGCCTTCTAGATCAAATGCAGGCTCTATAACTGCATAGCGTATGACCTGAGTAAGTTACTTAATCTTTCTACATTTTAGTTTCTTCATCTGTAAAATGAGAAAAATGATAGTACCTAAATCTCACAAAGTTGTTTCAAGGATTCTTTAAAAATGATATATATAGATAACTATTAAATATTAAATGTAAACTCTTAACGAAATAATAGAGTACCTGACACTTAATAAATGCTCAATAAATGAGATCTATTTTTACTATTATTTGTTCAATACATTGGCCTTCTGTATAAAATTGTACTTGCTAAAAAAAACCCTGCTATTCTAATATTACACAACTTTCAAGCGATAGCCTTTGTTGTCACAGGGAAGAGGCTATCCTAGGCTACACAGTATAATGGTTAAAACCACAGGCTCTTAGGTCAGAGTACTTATGTTCAAATTGCCCTTCTGCCACTCACTTGCTGTGTGACCTTGGGAAAGTTACTTAATTTATCTAAGCCTCTGCTTCTGAGACTATAAAACAAGGATAAAAATAGCTGCAAAGGTTAAATGAAATAAATGGGTAAGGCATTTAGCAAAGTATCTGGCATTTTAAGTCTTTAAAAAAAATTAGCTGCTGTTTTTATTTCTGGTGCCTACATATTTAAGACTCTAAGACAGGAGTTGGCACACTACAACCTACTGGCTGAACCCAGCTCACCACCTACTTTTGTAAGATAAATTGTAATTAGAACAGCTAAATCCAGTCATTATGCATTGCGGAGGGCTGCTTTCATGCTATAATGGCATAACTGAGTAGTTGCAACAGAGACCAGATAGCCCATAGGACTTAAAATATTTACTATCTGGCTTTTTCATAAGAAATTTGTTCATCTGTACCCTAGGACAATAATAACAAACTAAAAATACAATGCTACAGAATGTTAAAATGGATGATACAAATGAGCAAAATAACCAAGTTGACTGGTTTCCATCTACGTCAATAAATTTAAAGCAAAATTAATAAGGATTTCAAAACAAAATATCCTTAGATGTTCTAAGTTAAAATATTTTTTTTTCCAAATGGAAGTACAAATTTGAGAAGTTATATGAATAGTCTACAGCTAACAAACTGACTATCATCACTCCAGGTGTACTGAATGCAATACATTAAGGCGCAGCATCAGGGCATAAGCAAAGCATATTTTTCTGAAATAAATCACATTGAAAAGCATATTTGAGAAATATCTACATAAAACGAACTGTGTAAGGAACCATAAAGAATTCATAAAGGATAAGACAGTAAACTTAAAACATTTGCACTCTAGTTAAGCAGAAAAACAATCTGTAAAACAATCTTTTCATCAGAAAAGCAGAATTAAGAGCATTTCACTATAATTTCTGTATTCTTTAAACTTTATGTAAATAAACTAGACTTCCTTGTCCTTTTATAACCTGCACAAATTGAGAAATTCAAAAGTGTATTACCTGAATTGGATGTTCACTAAATGAGGCTGGGAGCCATCTGATTGCCAATAGGTTTCTAGATTGTCATCTCGTAATTGATCCACTCCAAATCCTAAAGACACCATAAGTGACAATAAGTTCTCATGAAAAAGAAAGAGCTATATATTCAAAATACAAAACTGCTATATATATTTGTCCAGAAAGTTTGATAAACAGAATGGTCAGTACTATATAATTTAAACTAACCAGAATTCTTCTATCTTCCTAACCAGATGTCAATTCTCAGAAGAAATAGTACTTGCACACACAAAAGCCTATATTAGGACCAACTTTTCTTGGTTGTTGGCTTTAATTTTTAAAGAACATCTTCTAAATATACTCTAAAGTCAGTATGTATTCAAACCCAATTTCTTACACTTTCTAAAAGCTGATAATAAGAATGATCCCCATGTCCTGCAAAATCCTCAAAAATAAACCAGATTTATTAAATTCAATACGCCATACTTACTTCGACAAGAAAAAGGATAACAGAAATATTTGCAAGTCGTACACATTTTGAAACCAAGTGTTTCTCATTAACATTCTAAGTAATCAAAAATTAAATTTACCCACAATCCCATATCTTTCAGCCATTCCAGATAACTGAAGTAAAACTATCTTATATTGTTTTTTCCTGATTAAAACCATAATAATTCATATTAATTATAAACATAATTTAATGGTAAAGTGTAGATTTTTCAAAAAAAGTTAGGAGATATAGATTTAATTTACATTTTATTTTTTGAATAATATATTCATTATGGATCAAATTCAAAAGGTACAAAAAAAGAGCATGGTAAAAAGTCTCTATCCCTCCACCATCTAGTCTCCCTCTCCAAATATAATCAATGCTATCAGTTTCTTACATACTCTTTCAGACACTATATACATATACAAGCAAATACATATATACATATTCTTTATTCCCCTCTACACAAACGATGGCATACTCTACATAGTTCTACATTTTGTGGGTTTTTGTCACTTAATATATTTGGAAGACTATTCCATATCAATAAATTAATAATAGTGAACACTGATATCACATTTACTATGTGCCAGTCACATTCGAAGAATTTTACATATATTAAACCATGTAATATTTATTAACTCATATAATAACTCAGTTAACCTAAATACCTTTCATATTTTTTAAAGGTTATTCAGTACCCCATTGTCTGGAAATATAACTATTTAATCAAAACCGTGTAGGACATTTAGGTTGTTTCCAATGTTTTCCCATTACAAACAATATTTCAATAAACATCTACACATCTGTAATCTTTAAATGCATGTTAGTATTTCTAGAGGATGGATTTCTAGGAATAGAATCCTGGGTCATACGAATTTTTAATTTGATAAATATTGCCAAATTCTCCTCCAAAATGCCTCCTCACCAATAATGTACAAGTACACCTATCCCTTTAATGTGCCTAGTAAAAATTGAGATGTTCTGAAATCTTTATATTAGATTTTGAAGACTGAAGCTATTTTTAAATATTAAAAAATTAAACATCTATTTAATAAGTTTTAAAATATATAATCAATATATAGATTATAAAACATATAATAAATATAAAACATATAATCAATATGTTGAACATATTTTGGACATATTGAGACCAATAAAATGAATTATTAAAATTAATTGTACCTGTTTCTTTTTACTTTTTAAATATGGCTACTAGACAATTTTAAATTACATATGTGGTTTGCATTGTATTTCTATTGGGCAGCACTACTCTATACCCATGCTAAAATGCAATCACTCTTTTAAATACTTACTAACCTAATAGGTGAAAAATTGTATTTCGTATTTTTTGATCATTTATATTTCTTCTTAAAGAAAATACCTATTCACACCTTCCTATATTTTCAGTGGACTTGGGTTTTTTTATCGATTTATAACTCTTTCCTACAGTATTATGGATATTAACCCTTTGTCCATATGATCCAAATATGTTCTCCCAGAGATTTGTCTCTTAAATTTGCATATGCTGCCTTTACTCTATGTTCTAGTGAATAAGAGAGGTTTTCCCAGAGGAGATGATTTTTGTATTGAATTCTGAAGTAGCAGTAGGAGTTAGATAGGTAAAGAGGTAGAAGTGCAAGGTTAAAGAGCATTTAGCAAAGAGAAAAACATGTAATGGCATGGATCAAGAAAAATGGCATCTATATGAAACAAAGAGAGGTCCTTCTGGGAGGTAAGGCTACACACTGGGGTGGAGCAGGAAATGAGTCAGAGACTATGAAAGGAGTCAGATCACACAGACTCTGGAGCACCAAGCTAAGGAGTATAAATTATCTTGAAAAATACGCCAACCTATTGAAGAATTTTAGCAGGTAAGTCATAGGATCAAGAAATAATAAGATCAGGATCTTTAGACAGCTTCTTCCGTGTCAGGGAGAGAGAAAGCCATTGTCGTAATTCAAGTTGCAAGTGATTGTGGTCTGAATTCAGATAGTGACAGAGTAAATGTTTAAAAAATAGCTTTCCATTTCACCAAAAAAAATGTAATGTAATGTAATGTAAATGTAATTTAATGTAAAAAACTGGGCAGTCCATTATTCACTCTATAACTCTTAGATCTATGCTGCACAACATGGTGGCCACTAGCCACATGTGGCTATAGAACACTTGAAATATGGCTAATCCGAATTGAGATTTGCTATAAGTGTAAAACACACATTGGTTTTTGAAGACTAGTATGAAATGTAAAATATCTCATTAATAATGTCTAGTTATATAATTAAAAACATTTTATTACAATTAATTTCACCCATTTCTTTATCTTTTTAATGTAGCTACTAGAAAAATTAAAATTACACATGCGATTTGCATTATACTTCTATTGGACAGTGCTGCCTTAAACCATGCTTCTGTTCTTTCTTTATGCAATATTGCTAAAGTCAATCCAGAATATTCAGTTACGCAAGTTATAAGATAAAAAGCTGTTTTGCTGCCAATACAGAGTTCTAAGTTTTAAATCCCTTTTTCTTTTTACCAGTTTATGAGTTCCCTAATAGAAGATAACTAAATTACATTATTCTTCCTTAAGAGTGCCACAGTCAAACGTTCTATTGATTAAAAGGTTTTCTTCACTTATTTTAGCTATTTGGCTAGTTCTTTCTCTTTCATTTCATAACTCTACATGGGGATGAGCTCAAAGGATTTTGTAAAATGATATTTGTTCTTAACAAGCAAAATAAACATTAAACAAAAAACCTGAATAAATTATCCAGCATAAGAGATGGCCTGTAACTCAAGACTGATCATTTTAAATTTGTTTCTAAGATAATGCTCATGAAACTATAACAGTACAACTAAGCAAGTGCAGTCTCTTCAAGAACTGATTAGTCTAAATCTTCACCTCTGGAATACTAACTATGATTACCAGCATTTACTTCCTCAATGTCTCACAAACAGAACCTCTTACAAACATCTGTTTATGTGCCAAAGCCATGTCTCATAGAGTAAACTTCTTTTCCAAAGCTTCCCACTCAGTATTATATCTGAATTCTTTTAGTCCAAACAAAAGAACTAAACGACAGATCTGTGATAACTGCTTTGACAGGTATCATGATAATGCACACAAACAACATTATTATCCAGAAAAAAACTTTTATATGATGTATTGACTTTTAAGGTAGTCGTTCTCACAGTATGGTCCCTGGACCACCAGCATCACTGTCACCTGGCACCTTGTTGGGAATCCTAGACCTACTACATCAGAAACTTCACCTTCGTGAATGTTGGCATATCCTCAAAAATGCAATGTGCTAAGAAATGCTGCAGGAAGCAGGCACACCCCTGATATTTTCAAGGCCTGGGGCAAGAATACAAATGGGGTACATCAGAAAATTCGAAGTTAACCCCTTTGTGAGTTTGTATTTTTATAAATCCTGTAGGTGATTCTGATGCATGCTAAAGTTTTAGAACTACTACTCTAAGGCAAGGTTTCTCAACCTTGGCACTACCAACAGTTTGCACTGGATAATTCTTTGTTGTGGGGGCTTGCCCTATCCAATGTAGGATATTTAGCAGCATCCCTGGCCTCTCTACTAGAATATCAGTCACAACCTTCCCCCTAGCAGTTGTGTCAATCAAAGGTGTCTCCAGACATTGGCAAATGTCCCCTGGGGGGGGGGGCAGAGGGCAAAATCGCCCCCAGGTGAGAACCACTGCTCTAAGGAAAAGAAAACCAATAGTTACTGTTATTATTTAGTAAATATTCACTCTTGTCTACCCACCCTCCATGGGAGGAAAATGACTCCACACTCCAGTCACATTGGGGCTTAATTATGACTTGTTTTGGCCAATACAGTGTGAGTGAATGTGACACAAGCAGAAATTTTAAATGTGCTTACAAGGTCTGGCTTGGCCTTCTGAATGTCTGCACTCCACTAAGAGAATATGCCTGAATATATAGAGTGGACCTGAACCCAACTCACTGCCTAAAGCCGAGCCATAGCCAGGCAAGAAATAAATTTTGTTGTTACAATACGCCACTGAGAAAGTAGGGCTGTCTGTTATGAAGCATTAGTGCAGCAAGAGGGGACTAACACACCACCAATAGATGAGATATATTTGAATAGCGCAGCTTAGACTGCCTTTATGAGTAAAACAGCCATTTTCATCTCAAGCATATCTATTACCACAAATCCTTTCACAACTGAGGCATATGTCTTGACTCTGAAGACGCAAACATGGATAACACATGGTCTCTGTTGGGGAGTTCGTCTATCTAATGCACTAGATCTATGCTGTGGCTATTTACATTTAAACTAATTAAAATTAAATAAAATTAAACATTTGGTTTCTCAGTAACACTACTCACGTTTAAAGTGCTCAATAGTTATATGTTGCTAGTGATTACCTCACTGGACAGCGCAATATTTCTACTGGATAGCACTGATGGAATTAAGCAGATAAATTATGATATTAAGTGTTAAGTGCTATAATAAAGCACTGAAGAATTAACTAACTCCTTGAAACATTGTCTTCTTTTGGCTTCTATCCGTCATGTCCACTCTCCTGATTTTCTACCTAGCTCACTGGCCACTTCTCCTTAGTGCCCTTCGTTGAATCTTATTCCTGCTGTTCTGCCAGATCCTTACATCTTGAAGTGCCCTGAAGCTTTATTCTTTTCTCTAAATACATTCTCTCCTTAGATGAGTCAATCCAGTCTCCAGGTTTAGAATATCACCAATATACTGATGACCCTCAAATTTATATCTCCAACCCAGAGCTTTCCCCAGAATTCCAAGCTACTACAGTCAATTGCCCACTAAACACCTCACTAGAATGCTGATAAGCATCTCAAAACTAATGTATCTAAATCAAATTATTTATTTTTTTTATCCAAAATCTATTTATTCTCCCCCTCACTCTTTCTCAACTCAGGAAATGATACTGAGTTGTTCAGCCAGACACCTAGGAGTCATTCTTGAATCTTTCCTTTCCTTCAGTAAGTCACGATTATTCCACGTCTAAAGATACATCCCAAAGCCACCATTTCTCTTCATATCAACAGCTATCAGCCTAGTCCAAATCAACATCATCTGACACAAATTACTGTACTAGCCTTTCCTCCACTGGTCTCCACCATTACTCTACTACCAACCACTATTCTCAGTGGCCAGAGTCATCTTTTAAAAATTCTGTATCAGATCATCTCACTCTCCTGCTTAACACCTCCAGTGGTTTCTCTTTGTACTTAAAATCCAAATTCTTTTTCATGGCCCACTAGAGTTCACATAATCTGGCCCATGACTAATTATATCTCCAACCTCATCTTCTACCACTTCTCTTCCTTACTCACTACTCTCCAGCCACACTAGCCTTCTTTCTGAACCTCTAATACACCAAACCAGTTAGCTTCGAACCCTTGAACTAGCTGTTCCTGAACCTTGTGTCAGGAAGGTTCTTCTCTGAAATCTTTGCACAATGGATTCTTCTTAATATTTACATCTCAGCATAAATTCACTTCCCAAGAGAGGCCTTCCTTGATCTATTTATTATACTGCTGTTTTATTTTCTCCAAAGCACATATTGCTATTCAACTCAGAAATTCTTTAACTCAATGACCATAACTGTCAATTATAGCATGAACTTAAAAAAAAATCAAAATTCAGTCTTTCTTTTTCCAAAGAAAAACAGAACTTACAACACCCAATTATGCCTCTTAAAATTAATAAAAGCAATGTCTTGGTAAAAGATATAAATCAAGTGGAAAGTATGCCTTGGAAGATGCTCACAAAATACAGCCTCACTAAATCCCTTATTTTTGTTGGCTTATAAAGTATCAAATATACAGTAAAATATGGAAGATGTAGCTGTTTTTTTCCCTAATTTTGTTTCCCAACATGGGATGAATTTCATGCTTATGAAAACATGTTATAATGTTATAACATGTTATAATGCTAGCCACCAGACAAAGCTGACCTTTACTTTTTCCAGTCTCTTGGACAGAGACTGACAATTTTGCTGAATTGCAGGATTGTTTTGTTATATGCATTTAATTAAGCTGAATCTACTAAATACATCCCAACTTTAATCTGAGTGAAATATTGAACTAGTATTTCTAAAGATAAAAAAATAATTTTGCAAAGCTATGTACCACCTACCATACTGTAGCAGGCAAGTAAATTTGTACCTCCCAAGATCGATAACATTTTGAAAATTTATTGAAATTCTCCCTTACATCACTTCTCACATCTCCTGATTTCTTTACCTCTAATCTTGCCTCACTTTAATCCATCCTCCACTCTTCTCAAATGTGAACAAACACTGATTCTTTTACTCTGCTACTTAAAATTTTTCAATGGCTTATACTATCTATACAACAAAGTATGAACTGTTTAATAAAGCTGCTACCTAACTAGTTAGCTTCACCTATGCCACTTCCCTCTGTTCTAGTCTTACTGACTACTTTCAATCCTCTCAATGAACCATGCTTGGTCTAAGCAGTATACCTTTGCACATAGTGTTCCTCTTGCCTTTATGTCCCTACTCAGTGAAATCCTACTCTTGCTCCATCATGCAAGATAAGCATCATCTCCATGAAGACTTCCCTAATCCTTTCAAGCAGAGTCAATCACTTCCTCCTTTGGGCACTACTGCACTGAGCCAATACTTAGTGGAAAGCAGTATGACATAGTGGAGCTTGACTGCCTTGAACCTCAGCATTCCCACTTATGTGATCTTTGCCACAAACTTAATCTCTCTCTCTGTACTGTAGTTTCCTCATCTGGAAAATGATAAAAATAACAGCACATACTTTGTATTACTCTTGGAGACTTTATTGAGATAATTGTTTATTTTATACATGTAAAGTACTTAGAAAAGGACCTGTCATTTAGTAAGCACTAAATAAAAGTTATAAATTATCACATTGTATAATAATGACCACTTTAAAGCTACAATTCCTCCACTAGATTGTGAACTCCTTGACAGCAAGGATTGTGTCTTTTTTATCTTTTCATCTCTAACAGTGTTACAGATTTCAGCAATTTTCTGCTGACTTGAACTGAAAAATATCTGACCACAGAGAAGCAAAGCAAAGGTTAAACAATTAACTTTCTCAGGCTGTTTCTCATTAATAAAGAGTAGCCAGTCATTCTTAATGTATAAAATGATAATCATATGATGATATTTCACTGATGGACTCAAAGATGGAAATCACATAAAGTAACATGTAGGACACTACACACTGATGAATTTCATGACTTTCATACCCAACACATTTTTAAGTGATCCCACTATTCTTCTGGTAGTGTCAACTATTCTCTTCTAACCTCAAAGATGTCAGAGCAGTGGGGCATCTTCAAGGAATCAGTGACTTCTTTGTGTTGCCCTCTACAAATTCCATAGCATAAAAGAATATAAACTGGCACTGACTGATACCCCATTACTGACACAGTATGACACCAGTCAAATTGTGCTACTAGGTCAAGAAATGGAAGATGTTCAATTTAAGCAAATTTACATAAATATTTAATGCTATAAAGAATATTAGAAACCTCTGAAGCAGTCTAGGATATAGAAAGCTAGAAAAAGGCATCACCCCCATTCAAACAACAAGAAAAGGCTAGATAAACTAAAAACGTATAATTTTTCTTGAAAACATAAAAGCTTGAAACCATGCAGCAACCAATAGCCTGAAATCCAAGAAAGGGCAGCTCCTAGCCTCAGGAGAAAAAGGATGCACAGCCTGCCCCAATTGTCCTAGAGCATGGGAGGAAGGAACAGCAACCAAATAAACACATAAGAAGAAATCAGGTAGAACTTTAACAAACTGCTAAAGACCAAGGGTGGGCTACAATAAAAGTATAGCAGCCCTGCAAGTCCCAAATACAAGGTGAACTCACATTGACTCTCAGACTCTTCTCCAAGGGCCCTCACTGTACACACAAGAGAAAGACTTGGTGGAGAGCAGGAGACTGGAAAGCCTACTTCAGTGGTACATGCATGAAGAGGGCATGAAGAAGGGACTGACTGCCTCAGGAAAAGCAAAAAGCCCAACCCTCATTCCCAAACCTTTCTCTCCTACAGAACAAAGGACTTAAGCTGACTTGGGGAGGAGAATCAAATTTGTTGACCCCAGGACATAGATACAGACCAATGCTTGCTGGGAGAAGAGTAAAAGAAAAAACCATCTGCACTTGGGGGAGAGGCAGGAAAGAGTCCTTCCTCTGGGAGTGGGATAGAAAACTCTCTCCCACAAAAGACCAGCCACAGATACAAGGCAGAGTTTGGCTATTATAGGTAGGAGGGACCAAAATGCTGAGAAAGCCCCACCTGAAGGCCAGGCACATAAGGGCTGTCTAAGATCGAAGCTAGATCAGAAAAACAGAGAACAAGTCCTGCCTGTCATCCCCCGCACTGAGTATTAACCAGGCATAGCATTCCACTGCTGGAGGCAGGGCAAGAGCATAGAGACACCGTCTGAAGCACACGGGTACAGAGACAGCTGAAAACTGAGAGAGGAGGAGGAAAACGAAGAAAACTCCTCTGGCACAATTGCCCCCACCATAAGCAGTGGGCATCTTTAGAGAAATCTCCGGTCTGTGAGGTACTGAAGGTAACTAGAGCCAAAAAAACCAAAAACCCAAACCCAGCTCAATTCCTAACTCAATCCTCACTATAAACAACTGACATTAGAAAAGAGGTATCCATTTCAAAGTATAAATATCATCTCTCTCAGTATCTACTCATCTACATATAATATTTGGCCTTAAATAAAAAATTATGACACACAAGCAAGAAAAACAAATATTACAAAAACACAAAGCAATGAATAGAAATACACTCAGACATGACCCAGACATTGGAACTATCAGACAGAGACTTTAAATAAGTATGATTAATATGTTAAGAAATCTAGGGGAAAAAGTAGATGAAATGCAGGAATAGACAGAGAATTTCCACAGATGAAAACTCCTTTAAGAGTCAAACGGAAAAGCTATAAACAAAAAAACACCATTCAGAGATGAAAGATTCCTTAGACAGAACTATCAGTAAACTCAAAAAAGCCAAAGAAGAAGCAGTAGACTTGAAGCTGGGCCAATAAAATAATATCCAAAGCAAAACACAAAAAGAAAAAAAGAATGAAAACAAATAGAGCACCTAAAAGCTACGGGACAATACCAAATGGTCTAGCAAAATGGTCTAGCATATGTATAACCGGATTCCCAGAAGGGCGACAGAGAAGGAAAGGGGCAAAAGAAATACTTGAAGAAATAATGGGGAATGAGGTCAGCATCATGGCGGAGTGACATACCCTCTTTGAATCTCTGCCCCCTAAGACACAATGAAAACATCATTCGCATTCCAACAGAGGTCAATCAAACACTACAAAGGACTTTTAAGAAACCCCTGCTGCCATACATCAGACGGTGGAGGCACGGGAAGCCCCAAAGGATGAGAAGAGGGGTAAGAAGTTTTACTCCCCCTCCCCAATCGATCAGCAAAGACAAACAGCGCAGCTCGCAGACAGAGGGGGGAGGGGCAGCCCTCTGCGGGGAAAACTATCACCCTCCAGGTGCTCTCACAGACTGTCGAGAGATCCCCACTGGGAAGCGAGGACAGACTGTTTCGGGGGTGTGGCAAACGCCCCAAGAGTCAGAAAGGAAACTCCTGGGTTGAGCAGGAGAAAGAGAGAACCCCGCCCCCCACACACCCTGCATTTCAGCATAATCCCTCCGGGGACTGCAGCTGGCTCAGAGCACACTGCTTGCAATCTCCATCTAGGGGCAGCAGGGGGAAACTGCAGGACCAACTTCAAGATGAAAGGAAAAAGTAAAGCCGTGGGATCCATGCAATGGTTTGTTACGTCTACAGACCAAAAGGAAAATGACAAACACCCAGAAACCAACCCTGAAGGCACAGAATTCGATAACCTGAATGAGAGAATTCAAAATAGCTATCATAAACAAACTCAACGAAATACAAGAGAACACACAGAAACAAATCAACGAATTCAGGGATTTCATCACAAAAGAGATTGAAACCATAAAGAAAAACCAATCAGTATTATTGGAGGTGAAAAACAAAATGAACGAGATAGTGGAAAAAAATGGAGTATTTAAAGAGCAGAACTGACAAAATGGAGGAAAGAATTAGCATTATCGAGGATAGCCATGCAGAAACACTCCAGATAGAGGAGGAGAGACAGCTAAGACTAAAAAGAAATGAAGAAACTCTTCGAGAAATATCAGACTCAATGAGGAAAAGCAACATAAGGATAATAGGTATTCCAGAAGAAGAAGAAAAAGAAAAAGGAACAGAGAGTTTGTTCAAATAAATAATAGCTGAGAACTTCCCTAACCTAGGGAAGCAGATGGAAATAGTGAATGAAATCAATAGACCACCTAAATATATAAACAGGAATAAACAATCATCACGTCACATAGTAGCAAAGTTGACAACATTCCGCGACAAGGAAATAATATTAAGGGCAGCTAAACAAAAAAACAAAATAACATACAAAGGAAACCCCATCAGGCTCTCAGCTGATTTCTCAACAGAAATTCTACAGGCTAGGAGAGACTGGAATGATATATGCAAAATCATGAAAGACAAAAACCTTCAGCCAAGAATACTTTATCCAGCAAAAATATCCTTCAAATATGAAGGAGAAATAATAATTCTCCCTGATAAACAAAAGCTAAGAGAGTCATCACCACAAGACCCCCACTACAAGAAATGCTCAAGAAGGCCCTTAGGCCTGAAAAAAAGCAAAACAGAAAGGGGATACAAAGATTTCAGCAAGGAGAAAAGCAAGGAGACTAAACCAGAACAAACTACAGTTGGATAACATCAAAAATTAATTCAAGCTCATCACTGTAAACACACACTCATGACACAAGATGGAATAAGTAGTGACAACAACAAATAAGGAGGGGAAGAGGAAAGGGATTGAAATTGACTCAGCCTAAGGAAACAGGAGGCATTTGAAAATGTACTATCTTATCCAGATCTCTTATATACACCTCACGGTAACCACTGAACAAATAACCAGAAGAGAACCACACATGACAAATAAAGAGAAAACCAAGAGAATGAGCATGCAGAAATACCAAACTGAATTTGCAGTCCGAAACACACGTGACAAGAAACAAAGGAAATGCAAAAGAACCAGAAAACGAACAATAAAATAGCAACATTAAACCCTCATATATCAATAATCACTCTAAATGTAAACAGATTGAATTCTCCAATCAAAAGACAGAGAGTGGCGGGATGGATTAGGAACCAAGATCCAACAATTTGCTGCCTCCAGGAAACACATCTCAGCTCTAAAGACAAACACAGACTCAAAATAAAAGGACGGAAAACAATACTCCAAGCTAATGGCAAACAAAAGAAAGCAGGAGTAGCCATACTTATATCAGACAAAGTAGACTTCAAGATAAAAAAGGTAATGAGAGACAAAGAAGGGCAATATATAATGATAAAAGGGACACTTCACCAAGAAGACATAACAATTATAAATATCTATGCACCCAACACAGGAGCACCAAAGTACATAAAACAACTGCTAAAAAACCTAAAAGGAGATATTAACAATAACACAATAATAGTAGGGGATCTTAACACCCCACTTACATCAATGGATAGATCATCTAGACAAAAAGTCAATAAGGAAATAATGGACTTAAATGAAAAACTAGACACGATAGACTTAATAGATATATACAGAGCACTCCACCCAAAAAAAGCAGAGTACACATTCTTCTCAAGTGCACATGGAACATTCTCAAGGATAGACCATATATTAGGAAACAAGGCAAACTTCTATAAATTTAAGAAGATTGAAATCATTACAAGCATCTTTTCTGATCATAATGCTGTGAAACTAGAAATCAACTGCAAGGAAAAAACTGGGAAAGGGACAAAGATGTGGAGACTAAACAACATGCTACTGAACAACCAATGGGTCGTTGATGAAATTAAAGGAGAAATCAAAAGCTATCTGGAGACAAATGAAAAGGAAAATACACCATACCAACTCATATGGGATGCAGCAAGAGCAGTCCTGAGAGGGAAATTCATAGCAATACAAGCTCACCTTAACAAACAAGAAAAATCCCAAATAAATAACCTTAAATTGCACCTAACAGAGTTGGAAAAAGAAGAACAGACAAAGCCCCGAATCAGCAGAAGGAGGGAAATAATAAAAATCAGAGCAGAAATAAATGAAATTGAAACCAAAAAAACAGTAGAAAGGATCAATGAAACAAAGAGCTGGTTCTTTGAGAAGATAAATAAAATTGACAAACCCTTAGCCAGACTCACTAAGAAAAAAAGGGAGAAGACTCAAATAAATAAAATTACAAATGAAAGAGGAGAAATTACAACAGATACCACAGAAATACAAGGGATTATTAGGGAATACTATGAAAAACTTTACGCCAACAAATTGGACAACTTAAAGGAAATGGACAAATTCTTAGACGTGTACAACCTCCCAAAACTGAATCAAGAAGAAATAGAGAATCTGAACAGACCAATCACAAGTAAAGAGATTGAAACAGTAATGAAAAACCTCCCAAAAAATAAAAGCCCAGGACCAGATGGCTTCCCTGGAGAATTTTACCAAACATTCAAAGATTTAACACCTGTCTTTCTCAAACTATTCCAAAAAACAGAGGAAGATGGAATACTTCCCAACACATTCTATGAGGCCGACATCATGCTGATACCAAAGCCAGACAAGGACAATACAAAGAAGGAAAACTACAGGCCAATATCACTGATGAACATAGACGCAAAAATCCTCAACAAAATATTGGCAAACCGAATACAGCAACACATCAAAAAGATCACACACCACGATCAAGTGGGATTTATACCAGGGACACAGGGATGGTTCAACATCTGCAAATCAATCAACGTGATACACCACATTAACAAAATGAAGAATAAAAACCACATGATCATCTCAATTGATGCAGAGAAGGCATTCGACAAGATCTAGCATCCATTTATGATAAAAACTCTCAACAAAATGGGTATAGAAGGAAAGTACCTCAACATAATAAGGGCCATATATGACAAACCTACAGCAAACATCCTACTCAACGGGGAAAAACTGAAAGTCATTCCTTTGATGACAGGAACAAGACAAGGTTGCCCACTCTCACCGCTCTTATTCAACATAGTACTGGAAGTGCTGGCCAGAGCAATTAGGCAAGAAAAAGGAATAAAAGGACTCCATATAGGCAATGAAGAAGTGAAACTCTCACTATTTGCAGATGACATGATCTTATACACAGAAAACCCAAAAAATTCCATCGGAAAACTACTAGAAATAATCAACAACTATAGTAAAGTGGCAGGCCATAAAATCAACTTACAAAAATCAGTTGCATTTCTATACATTAATAATGAACTAACAGAAAGAGAACTCAAAAAGACAATCCCATTTACAATTGCAACAAAAAGAATAAAATATCTGGGAATAAATTTAACCAAGGAAGTCAAAGACCTATACAATGAAAACTATAAGACACTATTGAAAGAAATCGAGGAAGACGTAAAGAAATGGAGAAATATTCCATGCACATGGATTGGAAGAATAAATATAGTTAAAATGTCCATTCTACCTACAGCAATGTACAGATTCAATGCAATCCCAATCAGAATCCCATTGTCATTCTTCACGGTAATAGAACAAAATACTGAAATTCATATGGGGCAACAAAAGACCCCAAATAGCTAAAGCAATCCTGAAAAAAAAAGCACAAAGCTGGAGGCATCATAATCCCTGATTTCAAAATATACCATAGAGCTATAGTAATCAAAACAGCATGGTACTGGTACAAAAATACACACACAGATCAATGGAATAGAATTGAAAGCCCAGAAATAAAACCACACACCTATGGACAGCTAATCTTCGACAAAGGAGCAAAGAACATACAATGGAGAGAGGGAAGTATCTTCAATAAATGGTGCTGGGAAAATTGGACAGCAACATGCAAAAGAATGAAAGTAGACCATCTCCTATCGCCATATACAAAAATCAATTCAAAATGGATTAAGGACCTGAAAGTGAGACCTGAAACTATAAAACTCCTGGAAGAAAATATAGGCAGTACACTAATTGATATTGGACATGAAGGGATCCTTTCAGATTCCATGTCTAATCGGACAAGGGAAACAAAAAAAAATAAACAAGTGGGACTTCATCAGACTATAGAGCTTCTACAAGGCAAATGAAACCAGGATCAAAATGAATAACAACCCACGAGCTGGGAGAAAATATTTGCAAATCATTTATCTGACAAGGGATTAATCTCTGTAATATAAAAAGAACTCATACAACTGAGCGACAAAAAAAACAAACAACCCAATCAAAAAATGGGCAGCGGGGGCTGCCCGGTGGCGCAGCGGTTTAGTCTGCACTTGGCAGCCCAGGGTTCGCATCCCGGGCGCCCGCCGATGCACTGCTCGTCAGCCACGCCTTGGCGGCATCCCATATAAAGTAGAGGAAGACTGGCACAGATGTTAGCCCAGGGCCAGTCTTCCTCAGCAAAAAAGAGGAGGACTGGCGACGGATGTTAGCTCAGGGCTGGTCTTCCTCACAAAAAAAAAAAAGTGGGCAGAGGATATGAACAGACATTTTTCCAAGGAAGAGATACAGATGGCCAATAGACACATGAAAAGATGTTCAACATCACTAATCATCAGGGAAATGCAAATCAAAACTACACTAAGATATCACCTGACACCCGTTAGAATGGCTATAATCACCAAGACAAAAAACAACAAATGCTGGAGAGGTTGTGGAGAAACAGGAACCCTCATTCACTGCTGGTGGGAAGGCAAACTGGTGCAGCCTCTATGGAAAACAGTATGGAGAGTCCTCAAATAATTAAAAATAGAAATACCTTTTGATCCAGCAATACCACTCTTGGGCATCTACCCCATGGACATGAAATCAACCCTCACAAGAGGCTTATGCACCCCTATGTTCATTGCAGCATTATTCACTATAGCCAAGAAGTGGAAGCAACCCAAGTGTCCCTCGACTGATGATTGGTTAACGAAGATGTGGTATATACATACAATGGAATACTACTCAGCCATAAGAAAAGACAGAATTGTCCCATTTGCAACAACATGGAAGGACCTAGAAGTGAAATACGTTAAGTGAAATAAGCCAGAGAGAGAAGGACAGACACTGCATGAATTCACTCATATATGGAATACAAATGAACACACGGACAGAGAGAACTGATCGGCGGTTACCAAGGGGAAGGGGGATGGGGGGTGCGCACAAGGGGTGAAGGGATACATCCACATGGTGATGGACAAACAACAATGTACAACTAAAACCCCACAGTGTTATAAACTATTAAGACATCAATTAAAAAAAAAAGAAATAATGGCCATGAGTTTTCATACAATAATGCAAGACATCAAACCAGAGGATCTGAGAATCTCAGTGAATCTCAAGCAGGATTAAACACACATACACACACATAAACATATTGACACATCATATTCATATTGCTAAAAATCAAATATAAAATCTTAAAGGCAGCCAGAAAAAAGGCCACATTAACTAGAGCAGACTTCTCCCCAGAAACTATGCAAGCCAGAAGATAATGAAATGACAACTTTAAAGTAGTAAAAGGAAAAACCTACCAACCTAGAATTCCACACAGAAAACTATAGCACAATAACAAAAGTAAAATGAAAACTTTTTCAACCAAAGATTGCTAGCAGGGCTGCAAAACAAAACATGTTGAAGAAAGTTCTTCAGGCAGAAGGAATGTGATACCAGACAGAAACTTGGTTCTATTCAAAGAAGTGAAAAGTTCCAAAAATTAAAAAAATTAAGGTAAGCACAAAAGGTATTTTTTATTTTTAATCATCCAAAATATAACTGACCTTTTAAAACAAAAATAGCAACAATATATATGGGGTTTAAAATATGCAAAATTAAAATGTATGACAAAAATGGCATAAAGGATGGGAGAGAGAAATTGGAAGTATACTATTGAAGGATTTGTTCACCATACCTATAGTGGTATAATATTACTTGAAGGTAAACTGTGATAATTAAAGACATATACTGTAATCCTTAGGGCAACCACTCAAAAATTTCAAAAAGGATGTATAATTAATAACTCAATAATGAAGATAAAACAGAATCATAAAAATACTGAATTTATCCAAAAACAGGTAGAAGAAGAGGAAATAAACATCAACAAGAAAAGGATAAAAAGAAAACAAATTCCAAGATAGTAGTTTTAAATCTAATTACACCAATAGATATACTAAGTGTACATGGTCTAAACACTCCCAATTAAAAGATAAAGAATGCCAGAAAAGATTAAAAAAGCAAGACCCAATAATATGCCATCTATAAGAAATCCACTTCAAACATAAAGATATATACAGTTTAAAAGTAAAAGGAAGAACTTTCAGTTTCTAGTCTGACATGTAAAGAGCTTGGAAGATGTCACTCTCATCCTCACAGTAACAACCAAAAAAGCTGAACTAACTGAAATCCAGTAATTCTTCTTAGATCCAACAGAGAAATGAGGTGACAGGGCAAATCATTACCCAGAAAAATGAAAAGACAGGTGAATACACAGAATCATACCTTACCAGGAGCAGAAACCACTGCAGGAGTCAGCGACTGGTAGGAAAACTTAAAGAGTAACTGACTAATTGCTAATTGACTAATTTCTGGAGACTGAGTGTGGATTATTTTGAGAGATAAAAACTCCTGGAAGCCCAGCCTTAGAGAAGGCTCCCTATTTTCACGAATTTTACCTCTACGAGCCCCACCAGATTCTCTTCAGGGTAAAGATCAGAGAAAATTCTCCTGTGCTTCTGCAGAGGGAGGGGGAAAGTAATTATTGTGAAATACATCCACAGTATTCTGTTCTCCTTAACAAAGGCCTGACTTCAAGGAAACCTGTTTTAGCAGAGCCTAACCAACATGGGTTTTACCAGAGCCTAATTGACATGGAGGAAGGAAAATACCCAATTCCAGCCTCCCTTAGCCTTCCTATCTCACCTAAGGGGGGAAGAAAAGGTGAGAAGCACTTGTAAAGGTCACAGCCATGGACATAGGTCCACTAAAGGTCTGAAATCTAGTCACAGGATTATAGAACACTTCTATTCCCCCAACAACTTACCACCCTATCAACAGGGCTGATATAATATCAGGAGGTTACAATTCAAAAAACTTAAGCTTAGACTCCATTTGAGGAGTCTCTAGGGAAATTCAAGGATCATGGGGAGACCAAAACAAGGACACTAAAGGAATTTTAGCCCCTGAATCTTAGCCCTTATCTACCAGGCAGAAAATCAGTAAAGACATGGTTGAAGTGAATAGCACCATCAATTAGCTGGATCAAATTGACATTTATAGATTACTTCATCCAATGACAGCAGAATATATAAGCTTCTTAAGACTACACAATTCTTCTCAAGCTCATGTGTAACATTCCCCAAGAGGGACCATATTTGGGGCTATAAAACATATATAAAAAATTTAAAAGAGTAGAAATCATACAAAATATGCTCTCAGACTACAATAGAATTAAATTAAAAATCAATAATAGAAAGATAACTGGAAAATCTCAAAATATTTGGAGATTAAACAACATATGGATCAAGGAAGAATTATCAAAAGAAATTTAAAAATATTTGGAACTGAATGAAAATGAAAATAAAAATTATCAAAAATTGTAGACTGCAGCAAAAGCAGTGCTTAGAGGGAAATTTATAGCATAGAAGATATATATTAGAAAAGCAGAGAGATCTAAAAATCAATGATCTAAGCTTTCACCTTAGAAAACTAGAAAGAGAAGAGCAAATAAAATCCAAAATAAGGAGAAGAAAAGAAATAAAAATCAGAGCAGAAATCACTGAAACTGAAAACAGGAAATTAATAGAGAAAAACCACTGAAACCATAAGCTGGTTCTTTGAAAAGTTTAATAAAATCAATAAACCTCTAGCCAGACTAACCAAGAAAAAAAGAAAGAAGACACAAATTACTAATATCAGAAATGAAAGATGGGGCATCACTACCAATCCTACGGAAAATAAGAAGAACAATAAAGGAGTATTATAAACAACTCTATGCCCACAAATTTGATAACCTAAATAAAATGAACCAATTCCTTGAAAGACACAATCTACCAAAACTCACACAAGGCAAAATAGATAATCTGAATAGGTCTATATCTATTACAAAAATTGAACCAATAATTAATAACCTTCCAAAAGAAATCACCAGGCCTAGATGGTTTCACTGGTGACTTCTATCAAACATTTAAGGAAGAAATAATACCAATTCTTCCAGAAAATAGAAGCAGAGGGAAAACTTCCTGACTCATTCTATGAGAGCAACATTACCCTAATACCAAAACTAGACAAAGACTTTACAAGAAAGAGAACTTAAAGAATGGTATCTCTCATGAGCACAGATGTAAAAATCCTCAAGAAAATATTAGCAAATAGAATCCATGTATTAAAAAGAATTATACACCACAATCAAGTTGAATTTATTCCAGGTATGCAAAGCTGGTTCAACATTCTAAAATCAATTAATGTAATCCATCACATCAACAGGCTAAAGGAGAAAAACCATATGATCATTATCAACAGATATATAGAAAGCATTCAACAAAATCCAACACCCATTCAAGATAAAATCTATCAGCAAACTAGGAATAGAAGATGACTTTCTCAACTTTATATATCTACAAAAAAACCAACAGCTAACATCATACTTAATGGTGAGAAACTAGAAGCTTTCCCACTAAGACCAGGAATAAGACAAGGATGTCCCTTCTCACCACTCCTATGCAATACCATATTGGAAGTCTTAGCTAATGGAATAAGACAAGAAAAGGAAATAAAAGGTATAGATTGGGAAGGAAAAAATAAAAATAATGGAACCCAGCAATTCCACTCCTAAGTATTTTGAGAGATGGACCCAAGAAAAACGAAAATGTATCCACACAAAAACCTGTATGTAAATGTTTATAGCAGCTTTATCCATAATCACCAAATATTGGAAAGCAAACTTGTCTTAGTTAACTATTGCTGCAAAACAAATTACCCCAAAACTAAGGAGGTTAAAACACCAAACATGCATTATTGCACAATTTCTATGGGATAGGAATTTGAGAGCAGCTTGGTTGGGCAGTATGGCTCAAGGACCCTCATGAGTTTGCAGTCAAGTTATCTGAAGCAATTACCTGAAGGCCTGACTGGGACTGGAGGATCCATTCTAAGATGACTTGCTTATATAGCTGTTGACAAGAGGCCCCAGTTCCTCACTGGCTATTGTCAGGAGGCCATGGTTCCTTGCCACACCAACCTCTCCACCGGGCCCCTTGTTTCCTCACAAAATGGCAGCTGGCTTCCCCCAGAGTGAGTGATCCGAACAAGAGCAAGGTGGAGTGACAATGTCTTCTATGATCTAGTCTCGGAAGTCACATACCACTACTTCTGCCATATTCTACTGGTCCCAGAGACCAACTCTGACAAAATGTGAGAGGGATCAACAGAAGGGCATGAATACCAGGAGATAAGGATCACTGGGACCATTTTGGAAGCTGACTACCTCAAACCTAAATGTCCATTAACTGGTGAATAAATAAACAAACTGTGGTACATCCACACAGTGGAATAGTAATCAGCAATTAAAAGGAACAAACTACTGACAGATGTAACAGCATGGAAAAATCACAAATGTATTACACTAAGTGAAAGAAGCCAGACGCCAAAAGCTACATACAGTATGATTACATTTGTATGGCATTCTGGGAAAGACAAAACCAAAGGGACACAAAACAGAGAAGAGGTTACTAGGAGCTTGAGATGGGGGCAGAAGATTGACTATAGAGGGACATACAGGAATTTCTTTGGATGATGGAACTATTCTATATTTGATTGTGATAGTGCTTACATGATTGTATGTGTTTGTTAAAATTCACAGAACTATACACCTAAAAAGGGTGAGTTTTATTGTAAGTAAATTGTACCTCAATAAATTAGTCAGAAAAAGAAAGAGAAAGGAATTTTAAGGGGAAGCAGAAGAGGCTTGGTTGGGAAGATGACTACAGGAGTCTTATGTGTAAACAGAAGTTTCTGAAGGAAAAGCAACTACTAAACCAAAAACATCATAATTAAAGTTCCTCAAGCTAAAAAACTTTCTCTGAGCTTGAGTCTACAGATTGAAAATGCCCATCAAATTATAGGTTAGACAGATGAGAAAAGATGCACATGTATCCTGGCATATCCTGGCTTGAACTCATTAAGAATAGATAGCAAAAGCTTAAATGCTTCCAAAAAGAAAGAAAAAGTTACTTAGAAAAAAAAGAGAGATCAACATAGGCCTTCTTATTTGCAACACAACAAAAAAAGAAATGGTGAAATAGCATCCACAGATTTTTGAGAAAAAGACTACCACCCAAGAATTCTATCCCAACCAAAAGTAAAATAAAGTTATTTGGGGATATATATAATCACCAAAAAATGTATCACCCACTCATCCCATCGAGAGAAATAGCCATCAAAAAATGCTAATCAAATAACTGAATCAGAGCAGATAGAGGAGGATAAAGAGGAGACTTTATGACATATGCAGTTAAATTGAAGTGGATATTAGTAAAGTAATTGGGAAGAGATATATAACAAATGAAAACCCAATTAAATTTATTTTAGAATTAAAGCATTTAAATGAAAAGAATATTAAAGTCAGTCCAGTGTACCAGGAAACTGTAAGTAGTTAATACAAACAGTTTTTTGTCTTGTTTTACCTGGTTTGCAAGATGAGAGTGACCAAACAGCTTGTGACCCAATTTCCCGTACTGTGCCAGTCCTTTCCAACTGCTTAGGGTCAGCACCAGGAGGTGTCTTATTTGGTGTGGTCATTTTTTAAATATTCTATGTAGAAAAAAAGAATATCTACATTATAACAGGATGTGAGCATCTGTCTACAAAAGGTAAAAACAAAAATTTAATAGCAAAGTGGATCACTAATACATCCTTGATATCAATCATCTATTTCTCAAACACAGTCAACATAACTCAATCACTGTAATTTAAAAATCTTGGGAATTCAGTTTTTGTTTCTGAAATATGACTTACAACACGTGCAAAGCCCAGAGTATAGTAGTTAAAGGGCACAGTATCAGAGTTGTAGCTTCAGTCTCTTCTATAACTAGCCTAGACTTTGGGCAGGTCTGGGCTTTTATTTCCTTTCCTGCCAAAGAAGTTGACTTGATCTATAATTCTCTAATGCTATGCAGTTCTATACCTCTTTGAGTAAAGATACTTAATTTAAATTAAGTATTTTTCCCCAGAAAAGTCAGATTGAAATATTCTTATTCTAGGAATATGTAACTATTGGTCTCCATTTTAAATAATCCATTAAGTGATGCAGAGAAAAATCACATCTCCCCACTAGTTGTCAAAAGTTCCATTTATATGTGCTCCTAGCACAGAAGATAAAGTCAGAAAAATGGCTTCAAGGTCTAGAAGTGAATAACTAGCCTATTCTAAACCAAAAGTTTACTTCACCTTTCACATCTATTGTTAGTTAACCTTGGTAAATCCAAGCAAATGCAAAAAAAAAAACCTCTTGGATAGTGAACAACATGTACAACTGCTTCCGTAGAGCAAAGTTACAGCTACTGAACATCATTATATACGCTATCATAAACCTGGCCCATCAGTTCTGTATACCATCTCCTTGACACGTTCTATTAGATCTCAATTGTTCCCTAATCTCCACACAAGCACCTGATACTCGCTAAATAATATCTTCAAATCCCTCTTTGTTTCTAAGAGTCTGTTACTATACTCTTCCCTTCCAAGTTTTACTGTGCTGTATCCTTATTGAAAAAGAAAGTAGGGATACCCCTCCCCAATTCTTGAAACTAATGTAGAAATTTAATTAATAGTGTTTACATAATTAATAACAGTTTTACAGGGCCACTGGACTGTAAACCTCGGAAAGGTCTCAGACTTAAATGCTCAATTAGCAATTTACTGAATGAATAAATGGATGAATGAATAGGTTCAATCATAAACTAAAGTATTTGCCACCTGCAAGTTAAGTAAGGTCTAGGATGAGCAATTAAACTTGTGGCCATCATTACAAGCTGAATGTCCTGTCATTGTCAAATGTCCAAAAATGTCAAATTGTCCAAAAACAAACGAACAAAAGGCCCATCCCTACACTGGAGCAGAATTCAACTGCTGAACTTGGTTCTGGACGCCACCAAGTGGATAAAACACCGAGCTCGGAGAAGACTGGGTTCCTGGCCACAGAGTTCAGAAGGAGCCCAGGAGAGAAAGCCACCGCAAGTAGTGTCTGAACCAGACTCTGTCGGTCCTGCTTGACACCTCTGCTAGCAGTGCTAGAATGGGCAATGGCTAAGGCTCCACTCCTGACTCACCAGCCTTGAGGAGATCGGGAGCGGAAAAGGAGATTGAGATTGGGGAAGAGAACGCATCTGCTTATGCTCGAACCACTCTCCAAGTCGGGAAAGAGCCCATAAACTTACCGCCTGCAGACCCGGCTTTCCACAGCTCAGGTATTTAGGATGCCCCGCAGCTCGGCGCCACTCCCACTCAGCGTCTCAGGACAGCCCGGCTTCACCAAAGACGTTTGGAGTCGCAGCACGATGACGTCAGCATTCGCCGTTTCGCCTCACCTCCCTCCAGGGCTCCGCCCGGCGCTCGCCGTCGCGCGTGCGCACTACGTCCCTATGGCATGCGTGAGGCGGTGGCTGGATACCGCCATTTTGGCCGGTGGCCGTAGGAACACGCTGTCTGGTTCAGAAGTGAAAGCAAGAGCTGATTTGGCCTCTGCGCTCCCCTCCGCGAGGGGATTGTCTTTTCCAGGTACGTGAATAGCCCGGAGGCGTTTGGCCGTTAGCTGCGGTCTGCCGCGTTTTAAAGACTGTAGGGACATTCTCCGACAGCCTTTGGTTAGGCCTCAGGTGGCGGCGGTGGAGACAGCAGCGGCGCGTGGCAGCCGGCTCGGGCGGGACAGCTGGAACCAACGGCGCGCGGGCGCCGCCGAGGGCTTGGAGACGCCTCGCGCTTCTCCTCCAGCTGACCTGTCTCTCGGCCGCTGTCGCCCGTCACGCTCGCCACGGGCTACGGGAAGGGACCTAGATGCCATCTCCTCAGCGATCCAACCTCCGCCGCCTCCACTCCTCCTTTACCCCGCTCCTACCCTAGAGCTGAACCTTCTAGAGAGGAAGGCACCTTCAGAAGTTACAGCATCCCCTACTACCCCCACTCTTCCCCTAGCACAGTAAAATGGGTATATTGTCACATGTGTGTATTTGATTATGAAAAGTCGTGGCCTGTTCTTCCACCGTTTGGTGATTATGGAATAAGTCATGGCATCTTGCCGCCATGAAATCGAATACTCCTTGCCTATTACCAGGCTTTATAGAAATGACGTCTAAACGTTGCTCTCCTGTTCTCATAGAGCAACATTTGCTGGGCTTTGACTGTCGTTATCCCAAGAAATCTCCCAGTTGAACGCCTTTAGCTTTTCCGGTGAGCTTTTATAGCACTCAGCACTTTTCCCCTTAGTCACTTATCCATTTTCCCCTTTATTAGATCTTAAACTCCTTGAGATCAAGGGTGGTGTCTTTACTCAAAATACCTTAATTTTCCCGGGAGTGGTTCGTTCAATGTAGGCACGACGGCCAAAACAGATTCCCAAATCCCATAAACTACTTAATCATGTTTTCTCTTTTTTTGTGTGGGAAAGTCGATAAGAGAAATAACTGTCAAAACAATGTTTCTTGATTTTTTTTTTTAACCCTCTCTTCCACAGGACTGCCAACTAGGCATTTATGATAGTGGCATTTGTGTGGCAGTCTTCAGTAGATTTGTCCCATATACTAAGAATATTCATTCTGTACCAGCTACCTGACAAATGTTTTGTCACTGTTAACCAAGGGCTCTTATCTGTATTTCAACCAAAAGGGGTTTTGTATAGGGTTTTTTTTTTTTTTTCCTTAGTTAAAACCTTGTTCTCCCTTGTAAAAAAAAAAAAATTTTAGGAAGAACGTGTAACATAATTGCTGGGGGAAAAAAAGAAAGCAATATTAATTTAGTGTGCCTTCTAAATGTCTTCAATTTAAGACTGAAATCAGAGTTGTGCACCACTCCCAACTTACGTTGTTTTATAAGATTAATAACCTACAATAAGTATAGGTTAGAATATTTCACGTAATATCAAGCATCATTCATTAACAGCAGTCTTTTAAATGCTTTCACATGGCATTTCACATGGTTGTAATAATTTTGGTCTTAGACTGCAAAGGCTTGCCCTATATTCCTCACTTCCTTTTTTCCTCCCAGCTCAAAGAATGACAGTGAGGGTCATTGTTTGAGTCCCTATTTTGAACACAGTTTGTTTTCAGATTTGAAATATCTTCAAATCCCTCTTTGTTTCTAAGAGTCTGTTACTATACTCTTCCCTTCCAAGTTTTACTGTGCTGTATCCTTATTGAAAAAGAAAGTAGGGATACCCCTCCCCAATTCTTGAAACTAATGTAGAAATTTAATTAATAGTGTTTACATAATTAATAACAGTTTTACACATAATCTGTATTCATTTTCCTTAAATGCATATAATTTATCACTATTATATAAATCAGCTTATTAGCCATCTCTGGTATGTTTTTATTCTTCTGTAAAAATTGTCTCTTACAATCACTTGGTTTTAAAAGTGGTTTGAAATATTAGATGAAACATTTTAGTAGTTTGGCAGAAATAAAGTTTTGTGTAAGCAATTTCATGATAAAAGATTTATCCTCTCAAGGGAATTCATTATGCTAATTCACCAGGTAATTTGTATGGTGTCCAGTTTTATTTTAATAGGTAACTAAAGAATCTTCAGGTTTTAGAGAGTTGTCACTTCCAGAATGATAGCTTTTTTGTAGCAATTCAAAAGTCATTTAATTTCTTCCTCTTCTAATCTTTATGAAGCCTAGACCAGTTTTTAGAGGTTTTAAAGAGGTAATGTGAACCTCTTGAGTTAGCATGACTCTGTTTATTATATAAAAATTTAGTCTCCTTTTGGGTGATTTCTTTTTTTTCAGTATATACTTTAGTGGATAACAGTCACAATAAAATATTGGTAACTTGCAAGGTTTCTGAAATTGTTATAACCTATAGGAAAATTATTTAAATTCATTTTCTCATTCATTGAACAGAAATGTTTGAGCTCCTGCTATGTGCTAGGCACTGGTCCAGCCCCTGGGATAAATAAACAGACAAAAATTCCTGCCCTCATGATGGAGTACATTCTACTTGGGGAGGGAAAAATATTGTCTGTGTGGGTAGAGAAAGAGAGAATATTTAAATACGTATATATGCATAAGATAAGTGTGTCCATATACCATTATGTTACATAGTATATATACTGTGTATATACTATATATACGTATATATGAAATATATACTGTGTCATGTAGTAGAAAGAGCTAAGGAGAAAAATAAAGCAGAGAAGAGGGACAAAGGCAGTTGGGTATGTTTTTTGGTAATGTAGTTAGAGAAGGCTTGCTGAGAAGTAAACATTAAAGACTTGAAGGAGTGAGCCATTGAACTCACTAGGGGAAATAGCATTACAGGCAGAGGGAACAGAAAATGCCAAGACCCTGAAGCAGGAACACGGCTGGCATGTGCTAAGAACAGCAAAGAGCCAGTGTGGCTGGAGCAAAATGAACAAGAGCTAGAATAGTTGGAGATGAGATCAGGAAGTTAACAGAGGTTGATCAGTGCCTCATTGGTTACTTTCAGGACTTGAACTTTTACTCAGAGTGAGTAGGGAAGCCATTACTGGATTTTAAGTAGAGGAGTGACATGATCTGGCTTACACTTGAAAAGGATCGTTCTGATTCCTATATTGAGAATGAACTGTCAGGTTGGAGTAGAAGGAGTTAAGAGTAGAAGCAAAGAGATGTATTAGGAAGCTGTTAGAGTAATGCAGATAAGAAATAATGATGGCTTAGACCAGAGTCATTAGAAGTTGTCAGATGCTGGATGAATTTTGAAGCTAAATTTGACAGAATTTGCTGTTGTGGCGTGTAAAAGATAACTTCAAGGATTTTGGCCTGAGTAAATGGAAGGCTGGAGTTGTCATTTAACAGAATGAAGAAGAGTGCTAGAAAAGCAAATTTTGGTGGGGATTTCAGGAGCTCAGTTTGGGAAACGCATATTAGACCTTCAAAATGAGATGTTAGGTGGTTGAGTAAATGTACAAGTTTAGGGTTAGAAGAGGTGTCCTGACTAGAGATAGAAATTTGGGAGTTAGCAGCATGTAAATAGGATTTGAAGCCATGAGACCAGAATAGAACACCTTGGAGAATGAGTATAGACAGAAAATATGAGCAAGTATTAGAGCAATCTCAACTTTTAGGAACCTAGGAGATGAGGAGGAGTGGCCAAGAATGTAGAAGGAAAAGCATTATTAGTGCTGTATACCAGAACCAAATTAAGAAGGTGTTTCTATCTGTTAGGAAAAAGTCATAGTTTTTGTCAGATGCAATAGGTTAGATAATAGGGTAAATTAAGGACTGATATTTGTTTTAGCCATATAAGGCACAGTGATAGCCTGACGAGCTGTTTTGATGTAATGATGGGCACTAAAGCCTGGAGTGGATTACAGAGAAATTTGAAACACTGACCATAGGCAACTCTTTCAAGTAGTCTTGTTATTAACAGAAGGAGAAATAAAGCAATCGAGGAAGATGGGGTCAGATAATAGAATGTTTGAATGCTAATGGAAGTAAGCCAGTGGAAAGAATAATTGATGGTGAGAAAGACAGGAGGGAGAATTGCTGGGACATTTTCCTTAGCAGATGCCTTTTAGTGTGCAAATAGACTTAGCTATGGAAATACATATAGTGTGATTGCTGGTTGGAGTAAGTGTTCACTTGAGAGGACACCAGTCAGCGTGGCTTTGTTTTTCTTCACTACCCATATTCAGCTCTAGGTGTGCAAGTGAAGAATTATGTTTTACCAGGGTTGTAGTTAAGGGTGTAAATGATTGACAGTGGAATTTTAGCTGGGTATGGAGGGAAATGAAGATACTAAGGGTTGAGGGACAGTGGAAATGTGGTAGAATCAAGAGATAGTATGTCTGGAGAGTGGGAGAGTTCGAAGGGTGGTTGGATTGTTGTGTACCAGAGGGATGAGCTGAAAAGATAGGAGTAGTGGTTGGAGAATGGGGTATTTGAAATGGAGGTTATGGAAAGATTGTAGTTATTGGTAATGATGAGGTCAAGGATTTGACCAAAGGAATGAGTGGCTGAGGTAGGGTAAAAGACAAGATCATTGGAGAAGAGAGGTTAATGAACCAAAAGGACAGGCTATTAGTAGAAGGATCATCTAAGAACGTGTTGAAATCACCAAGAATTATGACAGGAGTTGTAAAAGAGAGAGTGAAAGCCAAGGGCTAAGATCTTCAAAGAATGGGAGGGAGTGATCTGATGGTCAGTAAATGACCAAAGCACTAGGATGATCTGAGAGGCAAAAGCTGACTTTTAGTGAGGAGAGAGTGAGTCTGGGAACAGCATTGAGGAGAAAGATCTCTTACTTCCCTCCAAGCCTAATGATAGTGAGGGATGTGAAAGACTTGAGAGTTCTACGAGGGAAAGCAGTCTGTCAAAAAGAAGTCAGGATCACAAATCGCAGTCATTGATAGAAGCCAGCAGAATGTGTTTGTCTATGGATAGTCTTTTGGCTTCAGGTTCTTTCGTTACATATTGGAATAAACTGGAGTATTAAGGCACATTTTGGAATTACTTACTTTAATCGCCACTGTAAAAATATTAATGTCTGTCACTAAGCCCAATATTGTGAAAGATTTTTAAGTTCACTTTGACCTTAGCTGTGTAATTGATGGCACTGTTAAATATGAAGACTTAACAAAAGCTTTAAAAGTGAGCACAGTCTGTGCATATAGTTACTTGGTCTCCTTTTTATTTCAATGCTATTAGCATAAAATTTATCTTGGCCATATTACAAATTCCGAGAGAAATGCAGTTTTCACTTTTTCCAGTTGATCAACATGATGGTCACAACCTGAATAATTATTTGCCATTTCCATCAGTAGTGTCATTATAATCAGATGGATAAGACGTGAAGTAATGCTTAGTTTATAGGAAGGAGTAAACATCTTGATCTTAGGTATTAGTTTTCATGTCAGGTCTTTCTATTCTTGTTTTATTGGTCTGTATTCATACACTGATATCACTATTAATTACTGAGACCTTATATCATTTTTTTCCAGCTCTCAATGTAGGTTTCCTATCCCCCCTTGCTCTTTTTCAGTTTACCTAGCTATTGCTACTACTTTTCTTTTTGCATAAGAGCTTTAGATTGGGTTTATCTGGTTTATTTTTTTTCCCCTTGAGTTTGGATTAAATATATAAATTCAGGAAAGGTTGAAATCTCTGATATGGGCTATTCTCTGTTGTAAAAACTGAGACAGCATGTCATTGTATTTGTGTAGGTCTCATGTCTTTCAGTGGTGTTCTGAAAGTTTCCTCAAATGTGTATATATCTTATTAAGTTGATTCCTAGATATTTTCTTTTTTGTGACTATTGAAAAGGGTGCTTTTTACTCTTTATATAAATCTTCTAATTAATGGTATATCTTAAACTTTTGTTTTCCCAACCTTACTAAATTATTTTATTGCTTTCATTAGGTTTTTCTTTTTTTCTTAGTTCCAGAAAATCATACCTGAATATAGTGATAATTTATGTCTTCCTGTCTAACTTGTATGCCTATGACTTATTTCTCTTAATTAATTGCATTGACTATGCCATAATTTTGTTAATTTTTCTTTAATAGAAGAGCTGGATATTCTTACTTTCTTAGAATTATGGCAGATAAATTGACAAGAATTGCTATTGTCAACCACGACAAATGTAAACCTAAGAAATGTCGACAGGAGTGCAAAAAGAGTTGCCCTGTGGTTCGAATGGGTAAGCTATTCTGTGGATCATTTAAGGATAAGAGGTTTTAGAAGAAATATATTGACTTCATAGTTCTTCAGGCTATAGCATATACTTTTTCCCCCATTAGTTTCTTTAAAATATAAAGATAAGACAAGAATTTTTTCTAAATTTCTATTCTTGTTTTGTGACTAAATGATCCTAATTTTAAAATTTGTATTATTAATATATTTTACAATTCATTGAATCTATAATCAAACCAGAGTTCAAGTTACTGAGATTCTTACTGTTCTATAAAATCCTATGATTACTTTAAATCATCAAGAAAGGATTGCCAGTATGTTTGTGTTTATAGTATTCTCATTTTAAAAAACAAGATTGAAGAGCTTAATAAGAATGACAGTTCATGAGGTTTTGCTATATTTTCAAGATTAAATAAATTTACAGCAATTCAGAATTAATGAATTGTTGGTAGCCCTTAAGATCTATGTTAAAGTAATTGTTGCTTTAAGTTTGCTTGTGAGGTATGGGTTTACTGAATCTTAAAAGGAACTTCAGATGTCACCTGCTATTCAGAAATTCCATTATTAATATCCCTAATGCCAAGTTTAATTTTGTCTGTATATTAGATGACCACAGTCCTTTCTGGAGCTTCACTGCTCTAGCTAACATATTTCATTCCTTTCTCTGGTGTACATTACCATTTCCAAGGCATATTTTGTGAATTAAATGTTCAGGTCAGTCAGTATAAAAATAAAACTTGTAGGATCTGCTATATTTTTCTAGCATGTTTTCTTTTCCAGTAGTAAATTAAACAAAATAAATATATGTCATCTCTTTCTTGCCAGACAAGACTATTCAGATAAGTAATAAATTCAGAAATCTCTCCCCACAAAGCACTGATTTAGGACATCTCAAGTATATTTCTTTGTGTGGCCTTTGTTTTTGAAAATTTGCTTCTGTATTAAAATTTGGAACCAGAATTGCCCAAATAACAATGTTCAGAAAATTAGAATAATTCTCTCAGGAAAAATGACTTAATTCTGTCTTTTCCTTTGCCAGGAAAATTATGCATAGAGGTTACACCCCAGAGCAAAATAGCATGGATTTCTGAAACTCTTTGTATTGGTTGTGGTATTTGTATTAAGGTAAATGCTATTTTATTTATCGGATCAAATTTGTAACGTGGAGATGAAATCTCAAAATTCTGAATACATTATAACTATTTTTAAAGAGACAAAATATAAGGCAATGAATAAAGAATATAAATTTAGGAAAATGATATTCTTATATCAATAATCTAATATTGTTGCTTTTTAAATTAATTAAACCACCCTATTTAAAAGGTATCCTTGCCATTCTCAACTTTGTAAAGCCATTTCCAACCAAAGTTAATTTCTTTTTTTTCACCCTTTTATGAGAGGGACATTCTCCAGCATGTCTTTACCAGAACTTTTTGGAAATATAAATACAAAAAATATGAGTCATATTACATACGTTTTTTTCAAGTCTGCATTTAATTTTAAATTCACACCTTTTAAATAGAAATACACACAACCCAAAATTTTTTAATTTAGCCTAATCCTTAAGTGCTTCTTCTGCTCTATTATACATGCTTCTATGTTGGATTTATCCCAGTAGTGTAATTTTTCAAAATACCTCAGTTAGTTTCTGTTGCATTGAATAGTTTGATTAGGGCTTTTGACCTAAGAATGATGGATTTCTAACTTTAGTTCATAAAAGATATCTAGGAGCCAATTTGTAAAGTTCTTAATTAAGATATTTTTATTTGTAGTAATGTATTTTAGAGAGGAGCTTTACCAGAATATGCATACCACCCTGTTATTTATTCTAATGAGACTTATGTATATTTTACATTGGTTTCTGAATCCTCAGTTAAGTGTCCAGATTTCATTGGTACCTGAAAGTGTTTTCCCTTGTTTTGAAAATATAAGCAGGAAACATTCCTTCCAGCAAATATTTACTAATCTCTTATTATATACCTGCCAATGTTCTGGGTGCTGGAAATCTGATTTTGAACAATATATTTTCCTCTACTCTATTTTCTTTCTTTGCTGCTGTAGAAAAATGAGATTCCAAAATTTAGGGTATGCACTTCAATGGCTGAAAAGATACTAATGTGATGAATCTGTTTGGGAGTAGGAGTAATATATACCCCCAAACACTAAGATACTTATATGTGAACCTCATATGTGAACAGTGTGGATATTTTTTCCTTGTAGATTTAGAGAAGTTTAAATTACTTGTAGCCTATAAGCATTTTATGTGCATTGATGGAATAATAGAGAATTCTGTAAATAGAGATAACTCCATTCGCAGAAAAATATTTCGTGTAAAGAATTAATAGTTTTGGGGGCCGGCCCGGTGGCGCAGTGGTTTAGTTCGCATTTGGCAGCCCGGGGTTCGCGAGTTCGGATCCCGGGCACCCGTGGACGCACTGCTTGTCAGCCATGCCGTGGTGGCGTCCCATATAAAGTAGAGGAAGATGGGCACGGATGTTAGCTCAGGGCCAGTCTTCCTCAGCAAAAAGAGGAGGATTGGCAATGGATGTTAGCTCAGGGCTGGTCTTCCTCACAAAAAAAAAAAAAAGAATTAATAGTTTTGGTTAGAGGGTGGTAATTTGTTAGATAACAAAAGGTTTTTTTTTTTTATTTTTTAATTCTCTGTGTTCTTGTAACTTATAAAATGGGAATTAACTGAAATCTTTATATACAGAGACTTTTGAATTGGTCCCCTGAGCTCATTGAACACTTCTGCTAAACAAATTTCTAATCTGAGGCTATACTTTTTGGATATACCTATATCTGTGCAGTTATAGATATCCTTACTTCTGAGAAATTTTTCTAGCCGCATTACCATTTTTGAATGAGCTTCCAGTTCTTGCCATTCTTGTCCCTTGGGCATTTATCTGATTGATAGTCAACTGTTAGTTGAATAAGTTTTTCTAGGAATAACTTTTTTTAATGTGAATTTACTCACTTGGAATATGAAGCATCTTTTTCACATGGGATGGTTAAAAATCACAATGGAAAGACATTAATCCTTGCTCAAATATTATGCTACCTGTTGGTGGGAGATAAATAGACCAAAAAAGGTACAATCCATGACCTTAAAGGACTTTACAAGATAGAAGAGGAAGCATACCAAGACAGGAAGAAGGAAGTAGAGGGAGAGCATCTGTCATGGACTGAATATGAAATCGTATTTTCAGTAACCATGTTTTTATCTTGCCTTCGCCTTCTCCTATCTAATAATGTAAAAACACCCCCCCCAAAAAAAAACCTCAGGTTCTGTAGGTTTTTTTGTAAATATTAAACACATTAAATGTCTAGGATTATGCCAGTCAGTAAGGGGAATACAAAATTAGTTGATATGCTTCTTACCTTCAAGGAAATCTTATTTTTTAAGTAAATAAGAAAAGGAAATGAAACAATACGTCTTTGTGAAACTCCCACGTTTAGAAGATTGCTTATAAAAAATTCTTAATCTATCATTTTAGTCATCTGTATATTTCTAAAAATTAACACAAAATTTATTCTTTACTTTAAACAACAGAAATGCCCCTTTGGCGCCTTATCAATTGTCAATTTACCAAGCAACTTGGATAAAGAAACAACACATCGATACTGTGCCAATGCCTTCAAACTTCACAGGTATATTTTCAAGTCAACATTCCTCTTTACTTCAGTCAAGAGTAAAATACATTTGGAATTTTCAGAGAAATGGAAAAAAGTGGTATTAATCATCCACTAAAGAGAAATATTATAACATCATGCAGAATTATATTGTATAGGTCAGTGGTTCATTCTGGCTAACATTAGAATTATCCGGGGGGGGGGTCTTTTTAAAATTATTAATGCCTGGGTTTCAGCCCAGTTGAATTACATCATATCTCTGGAGGTTAGTGTCTGGACCTCAGTAAGTTACAAAAGCTCCCAGGTGATTCTAATATACAACTGGGTTTGACAATCACTGTTGTTAAAATACCCTTATCCCCAAAATAACTTTTAATGGAATTTGTCTTTGATTTTATTTATCTATTAATCTCACAATCTACAGAGAATATTACTCTGAACTTGGACATGTATTGTTAAATCACAGGAGTTCTTTGAGGATTAATCTGTTGAACACTACTATTTTGAATTTGGGAGAATAGATTTAACTAATAAAAAGATATTTCTCAACCTGCCAGCTTTAAGGGGCCTACTGCAGCAGGGAGAATGAAGTGGAATATTTCTGATTGATGTGGCACTTCTCTCCTTGTAAGTAAATGGCAGGTCAAAAAAAAAAAGACAGTGTGAGGTTGCACCTGCTATGTAATTTTGTACCAAAGCATTTTGTTATACATTAAAACTGAGCCTTATATCTAAAGAAGAATTGTTATACTTTAGAATGGACTTTGAATGAAAATTGAAAAAATAAAATTTGGAGTAATATTGGTTATGGATGCATTTCTAACAATTAACAGTTTAAGTTAATCTTGGCTGTTTTTTTTTTTTTTCTAATAGCCAATAATACATCTCTTAGCTTATTAATGGATGTGTGTGGAGTGCAAATGCCTTAAAATACATCTTTCAGGTACTATGGAGCTTTTTCTACCTAAGTCTGAGTTTTATTTTTTTCATATGCTTATGACAGGTTGCCTATTCCTCGTCCAGGTGAAGTTTTGGGATTAGTTGGAACTAATGGTATTGGAAAGTCAACTGCTTTAAAAATTTTAGCAGGAAAGCAAAAGCCAAACCTTGGAAAGTACGATGTATGTATTACCACCTTATAAAAATGAATATCTAGGGTTGGTTTTATAAGACTTTGAAGGAGAGTGTATGTGTGATTTATTTCTTTTACTGTTCTTATTTTCACGATTATTTGTAGAATTAATGCTGAGAGACTGTGTATAGATCAAACTCGTTGCTTCTTAGTTAACATCTGTTAATGCTACGTAACTGATAATTCTGAGCATCCTTAAACTGTTGAGTTAGTATGGCTTGATTTGAAATTAAATCCACCTCTAATATTAAGTTAGAAGCCAGTAGTATTCCATGTGGATATGTGTTCTATTTTGTATAACAACAGTCATCCTCTTTGCAATTGTATTGTTAAATTAAATTCATATAATTACATGTATATTTCTAGGATCCACCTGATTGGCAAGAAATTTTGACTTACTTCCGTGGATCTGAATTGCAAAATTACTTTACCAAGATTCTAGAAGATGACCTAAAAGCCATTATCAAACCTCAGTATGTTGACCAGATTCCCAAGGCCGCAAAGGTCAGTTGGTTTTTAGGAGGAATTTATGCATTATAGATAGGGGTGGAGGTATAAAAGATATATCAAAGAAAACTTAGTTTACTTTGTAACTCTTTATAACATTGAAAGAATTTTAATATTGATGAAAAATAGTAGTAACTACTTCTGGTATATTATGACAGGGGACGGTGGGGTCTATTTTGGACCGAAAGGATGAAACAAAGACACAAGCAATCGTATGTCAACAGCTTGGTAAGTGTTTATTTTGTGTATGTGTTTTAATAGGCCCTGAACTTAACTCATAAAAATGGGTATCTTTATATGGATTACTGAAATAAATGGGAAAATCTCTAGTAATTGTCATTATTTACTATGTTATACAATTTTCAACTGAAGTATCATTCAAACCCAGAATGGCATGCAATACTCGTTTTGCTTAGAAGAGGTGAAATAAAACTTAACAACATTGAACACAGTGCCTCTATGTTCTTTGTAGATTTAACCCATCTAAAAGAACGAAATGTTGAAGATCTTTCTGGAGGAGAGTTGCAGAGATTTGCTTGTGCTGTCGTCTGCATACAGAAAGCTGATATGTAGGTTACTTTATACCTTTTGTATATCTTAATCCTTATTTTAGAGTTTTTATTTGTAATGCTGCTGATAAAGCAGTGGTTTTGAAAGAAATTAATGGAAATAGTGTCTAAGATTCTAATTTTGACATAAGATATTGAAGCAGTTGTACATCCATTGCCCATTCTCCTTGTTATTCCCGCAGGGGGAAAAAAACTCATTTATTTAGATAAGTACTTTACAACTTATGGGTTTCAGAGGTTTTTAATATCAAGTCAGTTGTAAGAAGGATTTTTTTTAAGACTTAAGCTCTCCAACCAGACCAGCAAGTTTTTTAAATACCTCAAGTAGAACATGAAGTATTTTAGGTTACGCCAAGTCAGGGTGACATGCCATGTGAGAGAGAAAAGGGAAGTGAAAAGGACACGTTTCCTTCCTACCTTCTACTGCCTCTCTTCTCCCAGATATTTATTGCTCCAGTCTTTTTCCATGTTTATACTCTGGCATCCAGTGCAGGCTAGCTCTTCTCCAGAAAGTATTCCGTAATTCTGTGCCATGCCCTCCTTTCCAAAAACTCTATTTGCATTAATGCAGCTGACTTTAGTTAGTAAGAGAAAAGCTCTCTGAATTACTTCTGACTATCTCAGAATATTTTTCATGAGGAGGTAACAGTTTGTAAATTAGCCTAATCTGGGTCACTCTCTCCAGACTCAATGTGCAGTCCTACTTTTCATAATTCTTTTTTTTCTACTTCTGAGCAGAATATACAAGTTTTTACCATTACAGGGTGGACTTCTCATTAGTGATTAAGAGGGGATTTTTGTTGTTGTTAAATCAGGAACTATATTACAGTACTTTAAAATAATAACATGCAAGGTAGAATTGTCATATTTATCTCTCAAGTTATTATATTTGGTTTTCTTTTTTATAGTTTCATGTTTGATGAACCTTCTAGTTACTTAGATGTCAAGCAGAGATTAAAAGCTGCTATTACTATACGATCTCTAATAAATCCAGATAGGTAAGTAGAGATTTGGCGTATGCCTGTGTTCTTTTGTTTGTGGAGTTTTACAGATTTCTAAGGATTAAACACTGGGACCATCAATGGCATATACATGTGCATGTTTTCCATCTTGGTTATTTGGAGGTACCGCTTGAATTTACCCTCCTCCATCTAGAGCAGAAGTTCTTAATGTAAGATTCATTTACTACCGTGCCTGTTTCCAGAGAGCCTAGGAATTCCCTGAAATGATATGCAAATTTGGCATATATGTATGGATTTCTGGGAAGCAGATCCTTAGCTTTTACCAGATGCTCAAATGGATATGTCGCTCAAACACACACACAATTTAGAACATTGTAAGGATCACCAGAGTAATTCTGGTTCAGCATCTTACTGAGCACAAGAGAGTTCCTAATAACCTCTGTTAAGTAATCACAACACCCTGTGTTTATAGGTGCTTTGTAGTTTGCAGAATTTTTAAATCCATTATCTCATTTGAGTCTCTCATAGTAGTCTTATAAGTTAGAATCTTTAGGTGGTATTCCCATTTTGCAGATGAAGAAGTTTAAGGTCAGAAAAACTAGTTATTCTAAGTTACAAATTTACTGTATGGCAAGGCTATGACCAGAATCCAGGGTTTTTTCTGTACAGCATTTTTTGTGCCTCTGGTTAGTGACTGATTTAATACACAGCTGATCTTACAAGAAAGCAAGAGAAATCCCTAGGGATCAAAAACTAAAGAGAGAACTATAAAGAAAAGAGACAAGGACATGGCTTTCCTCAGGGATGATGCTCATCTCTATAGTAGGTCTTGGGCTTTAACAACCACTTGTAGGCAAGAAGCAAGGCCTTATACTAGATTATCACACATATAATGCCAGGACCTTTCAAGGACTGCTTTCTCAGCAAAAGGGCAAGTACATGAAGATGTCAAGGAAGCATATATCTGCCACTCACTGAGCTCGTTGGGATTGGAGGGATGGCTCCCTTTCATATCTATTCATGGACCAGCAGCTCACATGGATATGGAATTGAAATTTATATAACCAGGGGAGTCTAAGAACTCTTCCGTAGTAAGAAAGCAACATAAAAAAAAGGTCCTAGAATCTTTAGTCCTTTGCTTTAGAAGCAGATAGGGAGGAGTATGCCCTCAACCCTGGTCACACAGGATTCCTACAGGTGAAGACTCATGAGCTCAAATCCAAGGTTATAAATGACAGGAGGAAACCATCTACAAATGAGTCAGTGGACAACAGACAGCAGGATTAGACTTTTAAGAACTTCAGGTGACATTCTCAAAGAGACTATAAGATAATATTTAAAAGAAATAAAAACATAAAAGAAGGATTCAAAACCCTGAGTATGATATTACAAAAAAGCAATAGGTAAATATTCAAAAAAATCTAAAAATTAGAAGTATAGTCATGTCATTGAAAGCTCACTGGACAGATTATAGATAGGTTAGGGACAGCAGAGAAGAGCATTGGAAACCTGAAAAGTTGATCTGAGCAAGTTACCAGAATACAGCAGAGAAAGAATGAGATTGAAATACAAAAGGGAGGTCAGAGACATGAGAATGGAATGAACAGACTATTTACAGATATCTTAATAGGAGTCTGAAAAATAAAGCCATGAAAAGATCATGGCTGAGGAGCCGCCCAGTGGCGCAGCGGTTTAGTTCGTGCTTTGGCAGCCCGGGCTTCGCGGGTTTGGATCCCGGGCACCCACTGACGCACTGCTTGTCAGCCATGCTGTGGCGGCGTCCCATATAAAGTAGAGGAAGATGGCCACGGATGTTAGCCCAGGGCCAGTCTTCCTCAGCAAAAAGAGGAGGATTGGCAATGGATGTTAGCTCAGGGCTGGTCTTCCTCACACAAAAAAATAAATAAATATGACTTGTCTTTATTAAAAAAAAAAAAGGAAAAGATCATGGCTGAGAATTTTTTGTAATTGAAAAACATGATTCAAGGAATAGATGATTCACCTACATACTTTGAAGTGAAACTCAGTATATCAGTGATAAAGAGACAACCTTAGTTGGGTCAAGTAGCCATAATTTTCACTTCATATATAGGCCTGGGCATTATGATAGACTTGGGGGAATGTAAGAATATGAAATGTAGTCCCAGTGTTCAAGGGCTTCACAATCTGGTAAAGAAAAGAATACACAAGCAGTCGAATCAGTAGTTCTTAACCCTAGCCCCTCTTTAAATATAATTTTGTACTGCTTTAGTATACTGAAATGAAAGTCATAGATAATATCTACCTTCACACATTATTGTTTTTAAACATCAAGTGACATCCTAACCGTAATAAAAAGGAGAACTGAAAGGATAGTAATCTACAACCAGGTGTCATGTATTTCAGTATGTAAATGGTCAGGCAAATCATTACAATCCTGTATTATGAGAGGGTAGTAACTTTAATTCTAATAGGGATGGCATGTCAAAACAAGTTAGATTGACAAAGTGAAATGATTTAGACATTTTTACAAATGTGTTGGTTCTTATTTATAGGTATAGGGTTAAAATAATCTCGATAGTGATAGATTGATGATAAAAAGTTAGAGGAAGTATATGTGCATCCTGAAATTCTACATGTCAAGGTACACTTTTAGTCTTTTTTTTTTTTTTTTTTTTTTTGTGGGAAGACCAGCCCTGAGCTAACATCTGTTGCCAATCCTCCCCTTTTTGCTGAGGAAGACTGGCCCTGGGCTAACATCCGTGCCCATCTTCCTCTACTTTATATGGGACGCCACCATGGCATGGCTGACAGGCAGTGCGTCCACGGGTGCCCGGGATCCGAACTCGCAAACCCCGGGCCGCCAAGCGCGGACGAAACTGCTGCGCCACCAGGCGGCCCCACACTTTTAGTCTTTAATGCTGTAAAAAAAATTTTGGAGATCATATTCTTGGATAAACAACAAGAAATAGAGGATGGATTGGAGAAAGGAATAATAATGTAAGAGGTTTTCTAGAATTTGACCTCTAAGAAAATCTTCAGTAAGATTAAAAACCAGCAGGTAACCCAAAATTAATTGTAGGGTGTAAATTTTCACAGCATCGATTTCTCATTATGCTGTAGATTTCTGTTTCTTCCCAAACCCTCAGAAAATAGAATAGCTCACCTAAATCTTTTTTTTTTTTTCTTCTGCATAAGCTTCATTTGAAGGTAAGGAAAGCAAGGAGGTTTGACCTGTTTTTTTCTTTTCAAAGCAAAGTAAAAACCACTAAATGATACTATGCTGCGTTACGCTGGGCCTTGAAGATTTTAATGATAAAAAGTAGCGAATTAGTCCAGATAATGGAACATTGCCACCAAAGACACCAAGGCAGGATGAGTATTGGCTCACTTGAGTGATTTGCCATTTTTATTGATGCTTACCACCATCATGGTAGAAAACATATCATCTTAATATTTCCTGTTTATATTAAACTTGCCCCCATCTTTTTTTATATTCCGTCTTTTACCACCTGAGACCTGGATTACTGAGATAGCTTCCTAAAAAAAAATTCTTCTTGCCAGATTAATCTTTCTGAAATGATGTTTTTTCATATCATTCTTCATATCATATCATTCAATAATCATTTCATATTATTCTAGAACTGTGCTGTAGCCTCTAGCCATATGTTGCTATTTTAATTGTAATTAAAATTAAAAATTTATTTTTTCACTCACACTGGTCACATTCCCAGGTGCTCCACATTCCAAGTAGCTGCTTACTACCATATGGGAGAACATGGAGATAAGACATTTCTGTAATTATGGAAAGTTTTACTGGACAATGCTGTTTAAGAACCTACCAATTTCCGCATTGCCAATTAGCATAAGTCCAGATTCTTCATCTTGTCATTCAACAACTTTATTAAATATCTATTTGGTAGATAGCACAAGACGAAAGATCATAGAAGTGCTAAAATGTGTTATAGTCTGTCTTTAGGATGTTTATGGGCAGGTTGTAGGGGTACTCAAAACTAGCAAAAGTCCAAGTATCACTTCAGAGTTATAAGGGTTCAAGAATGGGGGAAAGAAAATTCATTTGCATGTTCGGGAGGGTGTTCCTACAGGAGGTAGGATTTGAGATGGACTTCAGAGGGTTAAGTAGGATTTCAACAGGCGAGGGTTTAGGCAGGAGACCATTTAGGGATTAGAATAGCCCTTAGACGTACAAATATGGAAAAGTGGACTATTCAGGAAACAATGAAAGATCCATTTTTCAGTGTGTCCTATATATAAATGAAATAAGAGAAATAATAGCTGAAGTTTTGGAAGGTTTTGAAAGAAAAGTCTAAGGGTGTTATTTATTTCGTTTGGAACTGAGTGCCACATCTGAGGACCTGAAGCAAGTGAGATTTGTCAAAAGTCTATGGCAGTATTGGAAGAAACATAATGAGAGCCTGAACTAGAATTTAGGCAGAGAAAGAAAAGGATGAAATAGACACACAAGACATCATTGAGAAAGAGTTCATAGACTTGACAATTTAAACAGTAGATCATTGGGAATAAAATGAGTCATTTTTTATGAGAGTTATGATTCCATTAATACAAATGGAGAATTTTTATTTGTACAGGAAGCTGATAAATTAAGTTGGAATTTGAGGTGCTTGCAGGGTGTTGCTTTTTGAACATATTGTACTAAATTTAATAGGAATAAGGTGCTGCATAAAAGCTTCATGGCTATTATTTGCCTAATAGTTTCTACACTAACAATACTTTTTTCTTATCATTTCAAAAGTCACGTCATATCCCATCCCATTTTTAAAGTGCTCCAGTACAAACTAACCTATTTCCTTTCTGACCTTCGCTGGATTTTATTATCTATAGAACATATTTTGCTGTGTCATCTTTTTGCTGTTGTTTCGTATCTATTCCTTGTCTTCCCCAGCAAAATTGAAAGGTCTCAGGTTGAAGTTCACTGTCCTATTCTCTGTGCATCCTCTTTTGCACCTAGCATGGGACAGGACAAGTAGAAGGGCTTAATGCATAAGTTGAATAGCATAGTAATGAAGCAGTTGAGGCTACGTCTGATTTAAATCTATTATAATTGTTTCTGCTTTGTAAAATTTATTTAAAAATATGTTCTTTATTAGCAAAACACATTTCATGTATCCATAAACCTTTTCATGTTAACTTTGTTTTAGTTTAGGTAAACAATTAGAAATATGAACAGCAATAATGTGTCTTGTTTAAAGAAAATGTTTTATGGCTTTTGCTTAATAGGATCTTTACAATTTTTAAAAATATATCTATTTTCCTGAAATTTGTAGTAAAAAAGTTATGTAGTAAATAAGTTATTTCGGAGTTTTAATTTAAATATAATTTAAATTTAATTATATATGTTACATTACATTACATTTAAAAATAAAAATCTATATTGATTTTCAGATATATCATTGTGGTGGAGCATGATCTAAGTGTATTAGACTATCTCTCTGACTTCATCTGCTGTTTATATGGCGTACCAAGTGCTTATGGTGTTGTCACTATGCCTTTTAGTGTAAGAGAAGGTAACTTGAAAAACTGTTTTCATAAATGCTGTATTCTCTTTCACTTTAGTGCTTAGAAAATATATCATTGTTGATATTAATTAGTTGTATGTTGCTGTAATATTATTTATCCAAAACTCCAGTCTCATGGAATTTAATTACTCAATAGAATGTCTGTATAAGTTTATATACATCAGTGGTTATACAAAACCTATTTCTTTTGGGGGAACTTTGTGTTGGGGTGGGTAAAAAATGCTTTATCAGTTTCACTATCTATTTGCTGTAATAAAAGTTCCTTTTATGTTTTGACTTCTGCAGCACCATTGACATCTTTAACTTTATCTTTGACAGGCCAATACCAGTAGTGAAACTTTTAAAATTCATTTAGTGCTCATCTTGTTTTCATGTTTCAAATTCATCTGTATCCTAAGTTTGTGGGAATAAGACTGTCTAAAAGTCTAATAAGATAGTTTAGTAAGTATATTATAGTTTAGTAAGTGACTAAGTCTAATTAAAATGACTTAGTATGTATATTTTCATTTATTCCTTCTACTTTCAGGAAAGAGGGACTCTGGCCTCTCTTCTCCATGTTTCTTTCCTACCTAAGCAAGTTAGGCAAAAGTCAAAACTAGCCTACCGCTAAGTGGCTCCTAAAACGAGTATCAGTGCACTCTCCACTTGGTCTGCCTTTTTCCGCTTAGTTTCTTTTCCCATTTCCTTTCACTGCTTTCTTCCTCCTATTTTACTTTATTTTTTCTCTCTAGCTATGCCTTAAGCTGACAATCTAGGAAACCTAAAGGGACTACTTAGTCCATATCTTGAAAAAAAATACCAGATTCTATAAGGATAATTGTTTAAGCCTTGTAGCTCCCTAGGTTAAAGCAGGCCTCCTTTTCTTTCTTTCTTTTTTAAGCTATCTCTTCAAAGAGACAGTTTTTGAGAAATTCTTTTGGTAAAAGAAATTTACATTGCATCATACACTTTGTATGAAAGGGCAGTGGTAGTTTTTTTAATTGATAAAAAGTGCATAAATATTTTAGGTTAAGGCTTGGGGAAGGAATGCTATCACTTATATACTTATCTATAGATGCATATTTAAGATATCACTTATCTATAGATGAATTGTCTGTAGATGCATCACTTATCTACTCATCTATAGATGCATAATTTGTGAGATTGCCCAGTTTTCTTTCCAGTAGTCTTAAGAGATGATATCAGAAAGTTATTAACGTTTTATTCTCCTCAGTTAGCAAGTATTTATTGAGTACCTACTCTATGCCATATAGTAGTTCTAGAATCTCATTGATAATGATGTGGGTACCTGGCAATCCCTCTTTACGATTCTGGTTATAAATGCCATGTGTAAAGGCTTTGCCATTCAAGAAATGGTTCCTGGGAGGTTTTTAATGTGCCTTATTTGTTAAAACAATTCAAGAAACAAACTGCACTTAATCTTTGTGCTTTCCTTTAATATACTGAACTTAACACAGTATAAGTAAAACCTTTCTATGAACTATAAAGGCAATTATAGTTTGGACCCATTTTTTTAAATTGGTAAGATAAACGTTGCAATAAGAATGTGAGGGTGTGGGCCCGCCCGGTGGCGCAGCAGTTAAGTCCGCGCTTGGCAGCCCAGGGTTCGCGGGTTCGGATCCCGGTCGCCCGCCGACGCACTGCCTGTCAGCCATGCCGTGGCGGCGTCCCATATAAAGTGGAGGAAGATGGGCACGGATGTTAGCCCAGGGCCAGTCTTCCTCAGCAAAAAGAGGAGGATTGGCGACGGATGTTAGCTCAGGGCTGGTCTTCCTCACAAAAAAAAAAAAAAAAAAGAATGTGAGGGTGACTTAATATTTTTTGCGCTAAGTCAGTTATTTCTCTGAGACTTCATTTCCTCACCTGATAAATTAGGCACTTGGACTAAATGGCCACCAAGGCTCCTTCAAGTTTGTTTTTATTTAATTTTTGGTTTTAATTTTTTAACCTCACAATTATAATTTTTAAATAGTTTATGATCAAAACACGTGCTGATTTTGGCAGATGTATCTATTCTGTCAGCAAATATTTATTGAACACCTATGTTTTAGGCTAAGGATACAAGCCCCCTGATGTGGCTCTCAACTCCAGATGAAATGAATAACATCTTTCAAGACCTTCCAAAACTTCAGCTACTAACTTTCTCTTCATGTCTCTTTAGGAAACATTTTAAAGCAGATCTTTTCATTATTTCCCAAATAATCCACTTTTTCATTTTTGTCTGCCATTATGGATTTTAACAACTTGAGTATGGAGGGATTCTCACGTACAATATGTTAGTGTACTTTCAGTTATTAAAATCTGTTTAGATAATGGTGTTTATCTTTGAACAGTAAAGTCAAAAAAATGTTAAATGAAGTTAGTTCATTTTTATAAATTTCTTATGAATCTATAACATCAATTTTTTAAAAATGCAGTAAATTGTAACATCAATGTAGTTATATCTCATTTGAAAATGAATAGTCTAATTTAAATTGTTTACTTGAAAAATTATTTCCCAAGCTATTTTATATCATTTTATGTCAATGTAGGAAAATATTCCATTTTCACTTGTCATTATTAGAGAAAAATTGCAATTTTGATTTAAAAATATAGCAGAAATGTCATATGCTTTTGCATAAAACCTAATGAAAGAAATCTTACATAAAAGTCACATTATAATGAAAAGATATGCTTTGTGTGTGTGTATGGGCACATATATATGCATGAATTTTTTGAATTTCAGTTGACAATACAATATTAGTTTCAGGTGTACAGCATAGTGATTTGATGTTTTTATACATTACAAAAAGATCACCATGATAAGTCTAGTTATCATCTGTTAACCATACAAAGTTTTACAATATTATATAACTGGAAGTTTATATCTCTTAATCTCCTTCACCTATTTCTCCTGTCCTCCTTCCCCTCTCCCCTCTGGCAACCACCAGTTTGGTCTCTGTATCTTTGAGTCTGTTTCTGTTTTGTTTGTTTGTTCATTTGTTTTTTAGATTCCACATATGAAACTGAAATCATATGGTATTTGTCTTTGTCTGACTTATTTCACTTAGCATAATACCCTCTAAGTCCATCCATGTTGTCGCAAATGGCAAAAGTTTATTTTTTTTTATGGCTGAGTTATACCCCATTGTATATATATATATAGCACATCTTCTTTATCCATTCATCTATCAATGGACCCTTAGGTTGCTTCCATATCTTGGCTATTTAGTTAATGCTGCAGTGAACATTGGGTATGCATGAATTATTTAAAATTGCATTAGATACATAAAACACCGTGTTATCATAAATCCTCAGAAATTTAAAATATGTGTGTAAATTGCTCCCAAGAGAGCCTAGGATTTTGGCTTTTATATGATAATTTCTTGCTGTAGAAAAAGTTTAGTCTTTAATTGATCTTTACTAATCTCTTGTCAATGACTTTCCAACAGGCATAAACATTTTTTTGGATGGCTACGTTCCAACAGAAAACTTGAGATTCAGAGATGCCTCACTTGTTTTTAAAGTGGCTGAGACAGCAAATGAAGAGGAAGTTAAAAAGATGTGTATGTATAAATATCCTGGAATGAAGAAAAAGATGGGAGAGTTTGAGCTCACAATTGTAGCTGGAGAGTTTACAGATTCTGAAATCATGGTGATGTTGGGGGAAAATGGTAAGTTTTCCTTATTTTGTGATATTTGAAAGTCTGTTCTTTTTATCAATTAGTTTTAACTACTTCCTGAAAAACTTTGACTTAGTTATACGTCTGGAAGCTGGATTGAATCCATACATTTCTCAATGTCTACCACATTTTGTGACATTGTATGATTTAATCTCACTCTCGTTCGATCAAGTTAATATTTCCTATTTTGTTTCGTAACGTTCAGTGAAAATAAGGTTTTTCTACATATAAATTGATAGCGCATTTATTCATCTTGGAAACTGACTAGGAAGGAAAGGTAAAGATAAACTGGTAATTCAGAAGCCAATCTAGTTTAAAAATTTTTCCTTACACTCTTCCATTTGGAGCTTTTCTTACTTTAAATTCAAGCTAGTCTACCTTTGTAAATAGTTGTTTTGCCAGCATTTTTTAATATTAGATATCTGTCAAATATAGCTGTGAGATGAATTTGAGTGCCAAGTATCTGGTATTGCTTTCATGATAAAAAAAAAGGTTTGAATTATATACTTACAGTTTATAAAACTAGAAAAAAAATTTTTATGAGGATTCTTGCAATGTATCAGTCTTTAGTTAATGGAGGAATTTTGATTAGGGTTGTAATTAATTTCAATATTTTATGAAAATGAACTTTATAAATGATAGTATCAATCATAACAGTACTATACTAGCTTAACAATAAATTGTGTGCCTTGATATTTTAACTAAGTCTTTTAAAAACTAGCCCAAGACTTAGACTTTATAGACCTACCATTTATTAAAATGGTCATTGTAAGCTTTAACTAGTCTATATTTCTCTTAGTTTAGAAAGATACTTGAGAGGTGAATCATGAAAGTATTTTTCTATATAACCTTCAGAATTTGGTAGTGTCAGTGTATATCTTTAAAACTAATTTCTCAGTTAAAATCCAATAGTGCATAATGATTTACTCTAAATGTGAAGCCTCTCTCAAGTCAGTTTGTTGTATGTTGTATTGCCAGGTACTGGAAAAACGACGTTTATCAGAATGCTTGCTGGAAGACTTAAACCTGATGAAGGAGGTACTGTTGTAACATTGAACATTTTTACTCTGTTGCACATAGTAAACTTTAAAGATCTGGGCAGTTTTCAGTGTTCTATTTATTTGCATTATTTTGCAGGAGAAGTGCCAGTTCTAAATGTCAGTTATAAGCCACAGAAAATCAGTCCCAAATCAACTGTGAGTATATATAAATACCTATGGCTTTAATCTTTTCACCATATCAAAATTCTTCTCCAGATTTAGTTTCTGTCCAGTTATATCAAAAGTGTCCAAGGAAGGTGTTAAGACCATAGTCCTTGATTCATTTCCACAAATAGGAAAATGCTTTTAAAATCTCTTTGGCACCTTTTTCCAAAATGAACCTTTAAAAACCTAATATGTTGTGTGCTGCAAATGACCATCAAGAAAGTGAAAAGGCCACCCACAGGATAGGAGAAAATATTTGCAAATCATATATCTAATAAGGTATTCATGTGTGGACTATATAAAGAACTCTTACAACTCAATTTAAAAATGGGCAAAGGATCTGAATAGACATTTTTCCAAAGAAAATATATAAATGGCCAGTAAGCACATGAAAAGATGCTCAGCATCATTAGTCATTAGGGGAATGTAAATCAAAACCACAGTGAGATACCACTTCGCACCCATTAGGATGACTTAAATCAAAAAGACAGTAACAAGTATTGGTGAGGATGTGAAGAAACTGGAACCTCATACACTGCTGATGGGAATTAAAATGGTAGAGCCACTTTGAAAAACAACCTGGCAGCTCCCCAAACGATTAAACGTAGAGTTACATATGAACCAGCATTTCCACTCCTCGATATATACCCAGGAGAAATGAAGACATATCTCAACACAAAAACTTGCACACAGATGCGTTTTTCATAATAGCCAAAAAGGGGAAAACAACCCAAATGTCCATCAGCTGGTGAATGGATAAACACAATGTAGTATATCCAGAGAATTTAATGTTATTCAGCCTTAAAAAGAATTAAAATACTGATACATGTTACAATATGGATGAACCTTGAAAACATGAAGTTAACTTCCTTTGGTTTCTGCAGGTGTTGTAGAACTTCTTAACTACAGTATCTATGCTCAATACCTGTACACTCACTTTATGTTAGGCCTATTTGAGATGGCTTAGCTTACAATAAAAATTTTATCGTGATACTTTCTATTAGCTTAGCTTTTAAGTTCTCAAACTCAGCCCTCTCCTGAAATGACAAGCAAAAGGCATCTTAAGATTTGTCCCTATCACATTATCATGCATTTTGTGTTATGTTACTGATTGCCTAAGGTTACTGGATACTCACATTGACCTTTAGAATTATTCCTATTCTCAAGTGATTTCTCCCCTGAAACATTCCTCACTTTCAAATTTTAAGATTATTGCTTTATTTACTTGTTAGACATGATGGGTTTTTAATTTAAATATCTCAAAACATGCCATAGATGATGGATAAGCATAAAAATACCATCAATTTCTGTTGGTGGCAAATTGATATACTTTTGCTGTGGAGCTTAACTTTGTCGAGATTTATAATTAGAGGAGTTCTGTACTGAAATAAAATTTCAGTACTTGTTCCATTAAAAACAGGGAAGTGTTCGACAGCTACTACATGAAAAGATAAGAGATGCTTACACTCATCCACAATTTGTGACTGATGTAATGAAGCCTCTGCAAATTGAAAACATCATCGATCAAGAGGTACTCTAAACTAATTATTTTTGTTATTTTATTACTGTAAACTTTGGATGTCTCTTATGTGGTTTGCTAAACTTGTTCTCCAAATAGGTGCAGACATTATCTGGTGGTGAACTGCAGCGAGTAGCTTTAGCTCTTTGTTTGGGCAAACCTGCTGATGTCTATTTAATTGATGAACCATCTGCATATTTGGATTCTGAGCAAAGACTGATGGCAGCTCGAGTTGTCAAACGGTAATGTCCTGCTCGTAAGAGCATTACTTTTGATTGTATGTACTGGCATACAACTGTGCTTAATATAGCATTTGAATGTTTGATGATATAAAACTATAAAAGATTTCAAAATCATCTGTTTTATTAGTTTCATACTGCATGCCAAGAAGACAGCCTTTGTTGTGGAACATGACTTCATCATGGCCACCTATCTAGCAGATCGAGTCATCGTTTTTGATGGTATTCCATCTAAGAATACAGTTGCAAACAGGTAAAACTACTTTCCAAAATATTCCAACCCAATTATAAGTTGTAACAACTAGAAAATTATTATTTAAAATTTCCAATAAACTTATAAACAGTCATACCATTTTAATTTTTAAAAAGGAAAGAGATAGCCAGAAATTCTAAAAATGATTTTGTGACTCCCAAGATTATTCATATCAAATACTGGATGGGGCCGGGTAGAACAGTGGTTTCAGACTATAGTATAGAACTCCTGACTCAGGGGGATAAGCATGCAGAGCTCTGGGCCCCTCACCTTTTCTGTCAGGTTAAGTTTTGTCTGCTTCGTTATTTGGATTTGCAAAACAGATTAGGATTTTGGTTTTGCAAGTAGTTTTTTAAAAACCATTGATGTCATGTATGACAGATAAAACAAGATCCACATAGGTAATGTATTATACACTGCTAGTGGTAAAGCTCACAGGAGACCCCAAATATCTGGTATTGGTCTACAGCAGAGTTAAAATGAATGATTTTACCTTCTCTCCTTTTTTTCTCTCATTTTTCCTTACTGGCTTTATTGAAAGCGCTTGCAATATAGAGAAGCCTAACATTCAAATCAGTTTATGAGAAATTTCTTATAATTTTAGTGCTAAAACCTTACATTAGATTGAACCATATTACTAATATTCAACCATTTTTGGCCTATAAAAACAGCAATTTCATGTGATTCCAGCATGTTTTCTGGTATTAGGGAGAAATGGAGTTGCCATTTGAATAATTCATCTAAGAAATAAAAGCACCTTACTGAGCTTTTTTCCAGAATTCCTTTGTTTTCTTTTTAAGTTTGTATATTATTGAGAATTACATATTTCTTTGAGAGTTAGTGAAATTAGACTGTGTAAAGCTTATTTATTCAAATAATGATCCCTTTGTATTTAAAAAATGCTTAAAATATTCCACATGTATGGTGTGATTTAGCATGATTTAAGAACTAGTTTGGGTGAAAAAAGATGAATATAGCATAAGAATTTAAAAAGGAGTTCTTATTACTAAAAACCATTATGTTTTACATATTCCCTATTCGGTTCAATAATATTCAATTATAAATATGAATTTAGAATTTATAATATGCTGTTGATTATATTATTATCCAGATGACTTACGATTGGGGAATTAGAGGGAACAATGATTCTTATTACTCTTCATCCCAAAAAGTAGTTAAATTTGGGGGGTAAAATTTAATCACAATTTGACAGATCTTATTTTTTCCCTAGTCCTCAAACCCTTTTGGCTGGAATGAATAAATTTTTATCTCAGCTTGAAATTACATTCAGAAGAGATCCAAACAACTACAGGCCAAGAATAAACAAACTCAATTCAATTAAGGTATGTAGAAAAACTATCTTAAATCACAGATAACCTCTTACTGTAAATAATTGAAAGGCATGTTTCACATTGGAAGGCTGTTTCATTAAAAATCTACACATATTTCATTAATTCTCAGATTCATGTTTTTCACGTTTGAATATCTCGTGGCGTACTTCAGTCTGGTAGGCGGCAGTTGTGATATTCCCTCCAGTGAGGCTATTGCTGCGTGGACTCAGGCAGAGCTCTTCACGTCTCATTGAATTGTGCCCACTGTTGTACTACATATGTTGAGTTTAATTGCCGTTTAAAATGTCTTCAGAAACATTACAGTAATTCATCATTGAAACAAAGAAGTCTTTACAAATACCTTAACCGATTGCTCTTATATATTTTTCTTTTTGTGCATGCACAAGAGCAACACAGGATTAAAATGTATGTTCTAATAGTCTAAACAAGCTCCTTCAATGAGCATAATATTCTAAACATGGAAAAGCATTTTGTCAGTTTAACTGGCAATGTTTTTCTTTCTTTGTGGTACATAAAATAATTGTGTCCGTTACACCTGATGTAGTCTATGAAACATGGTTTGTTTTTTAGAGGGCAGTAATCTCTTGGTCACTCAAAAAAAGAAAAAGTGAATGAACTCTAAAAAAGCATTTCTGTGTTTTTAGTATCCCCTTCAGTGCCTATTTAAAATGCTGCTTACATTTCATGGCCCTCTAGCTATCATCCTTAATACTTAGAAGCTTTAGAAGTATGTTATACATACCTGTAGCATTTACTAGTTTTTATCATTTTCATATTTGTACTCCTCTAGCTTTGCTACTAAACTGAGCTCTTGGAAAGCAGAGACAAAGTCATCGTACACATCATGCATCTAACACGATGTCTGGGTATCTTTAGCCTTCACGATATATTTTCTTTATAAATGATTTATGTTACTCTCGCCAGGAAAATGAAATGACTTAAGTTTCTGACTTAAAATTGAAGAGTTTTCTCAGTTTTGAAAAGCATATTAAGCAGAAAAGAGGAACTAAATTATGCACAGCTTAATTTTCCTAAGAATTTCTTCTGAAGCATTACAAACACTTTGTGTTGTCATTTTCTTGTATAGATACTCATGGTTCAGTCCCCAAATACACCTATTCATCATTTCTCTGTGCCCACTCATCTTAGACAGTCATACCATAAACCGACTAAGGGAGCAGCTAGGCCAGTAGGTAGATGGATCATTACTGGTCAGTCTGTAAATAGTACTGGGAAAAATTATTTTTATGTACATTTTGTGTAAGTTCTCAAACTGACAATATGTTACCTTTTGGACCAGGAGCTTAAAATGATGAAAATGGAATTGAATAGTTTTCCTGGAAACAGTATTTTATGTAGTAAAATTTTATATGTGTAAGTAAGGCATTATATGTAAAGAGGCTTTGCTCGAGGTGGACCAAGGGAGGTGTTCTGGGAGTAGGGATGGGTAGCAGAGGCAGTAAACTTGCCTTTAAGTGGTGGACCCAGGAATATCCAGAAGCAGACAGTGAGTGCAGAGGAGGTCGTACAGACACTGTTGTGAATACTGCTAAGTAATACTGTGGGTGAAAATCTACCCCTACATATGGAAGAATGGTGTTGATTTTTGTTGCTTCTCTATTTTATTTTTTAGGATGTAGAACAAAAGAAGAGTGGAAACTACTTTTTCTTGGATGATTAGACTGAATCTGAGAATATCGATAAGCCATTCATTAAAAGAAACATATATTGGGATTTTTGTCATAGAAAACTTTAATCAGGTGTTATGCCCCACATACTCCAGAGCTTGAAGTATAATTTACTTAATATAACATCAAAAGCCAGTTGTGTTGTAAATTGTAGTCTGAAAACTTTTCTGTTCTTGATAAGGCTCTTTCTGTGCATAACATTCTAAAATGAAGACATTTCAAGCTATACAAATTACCTCCTAGTTTTCATGATGTATGGGAAGATTTTTAATGGGTGTATTATATTCATGTTCCAAATACTGACCAGTGTTGCCCCCTTTTAAGAATCTTGAGAAAAGATTTCTGTACTTACATGGTTTGCCAACTATGCCAATATAATGAAACTGCCCTTATTTTAAAAGCCGGTCAAAGACCACACTGATGAAATTTGATAAATAAACATCAGGATTATATTTGTTACTTGTCTTCAGTCTTTGCACGATATCATTGGTGTGTTTAGACTTTCAAAGGAAGATTAGTACAAAAGACCACTTTTGGAAAATGGTTCGTTGTTACCAACTTAAGCATTGTTTGCAATGTTTTTGGTGCTTTTGAATATCTTTATCAAAAATCATTTCAACACTTCTTCCCCCCAACCCCATCCCCCGCCTACCAAGAAAAAACCCTAACTTTAGTCTGAATTATTCAATTTTAGATTTTTATAAGATTCTACATTCTGTAATTATTCTCAAGATAATGTCATTCTTTAAACATACATTTATGTAATCACTGATCAAGATTTAGGAAAAAGCATTTTAAAGAATATTTGCTTCCCTTTAAAGTACAGGCTCAAAATCTTTAGAGTTGGTGCCTAAGCATCTATGTATTTTTCAACTTCCACAGATTTCTGATGGGCAGCCAAGGACGGTGAGCCACTAACCTAAAGGCAACGTCAATGCACGAGTCCCCAGATAGCAAGAGTATCCCTTGGTATCTAAGTTTGGATATAAAGGACATTATCTAAATCTAGTTGACTTTTTTTGAGTTTTAGATAGTGCATAGTAATTCTAAAAACTTACCCAAATCTCTTGAGTTCCTGAGTTTGAACAGCGGGATACCTGTAATGTGAAACCACTTTCATTTACACTTCTGACTAATGCACTGAACTGGAACTAACTTATACTACAAGTGAGGAAAAGAGTTTACTAAGTAAATTAATGGAGCGAGGAAAATTAGAAATTAATTATTGAACAGACTTGGAGAGCTCCTTGAAACTATAGAAGCTTTGATTAATATGCAAACAGTGGATAGAAAGTGTGGTTTAACTGCACCCCATTAGGCCTTTTACAAGATTAATTTATATGAGGAACCCATAAGTACGTTTGTTGTAAAAAAATCAAATATACAGAAATATGGGGACTAAAAAGTTATGATCTCCTTTTACGTTACCCTCCCAAAGGTGACCAATGTTTGTGCTTAATAATATATATCTTTTCATGCTTTGTGCACTTACTGAGTGTGAATATGTAAAGGGTTTGTTTTGTACATAAATGGGATTATACTAACATAAGTAGTGCCTATTTTTAAGGATAGGTTAAATTTGTGAATGATTATTTCAAATATATATTGAATAAAATAAGACAAAAGCTATTTTTATTTACTGATCCATATTCTGTCCGAAGGAAATACTTGTGATACAATAAGAGCACAGTTCTTTCTACTTGTTGCTGATGACAGAATATATATTAATTGTAATGTTTTTCATGTAAATTAAATTTTAAAAATATGAATGTAGATGTTACTGGAAATTTATATAGTAATAGGAAAGAAAAATCTTACAGTTGCTGACAGAAGAAAAAAGTTTTTTATAAAATCAGTTTTACCAACTCAAATACACCATCAGTGCAGATGTTAGCTATTAAAAAGAATGAAAAAAAAAAAGAATGAGACTGCTCATTATGTCCTGATTGGGGAAAAAAAAACAAGAAGAGCATGGTGCAACAGTTTATATTAATACATCACCATTTACATGAAAATATACAAACGATTAAACTACACAAAAGGATACTCTAGAAACTTAATGCTTTTGGAAAGGCTAACTTGATGGTTAAAGAACAGGGAAGAAAAGGAGACATATATACACATTATTATCTTTTGAATTTTGTACATATCAACTTTAGAAATCATTTAAGCTTTTAAATCTTCAATAGAGATAATCCACATTTATTAATGTTCAACTAATTTACATCAGTCTTACCAAAGTAGTTGCATTTTAAGTTCACTTAGTTTTACACTATAACATCTTCAGTCTAATATGTCTGGCATAATTTGGTGTCTGGCATGTACTTTGTCTACTGTATTGAAAGAATGAATCTACTTGCCACAGAGAGAAAGTGAGAAGACTGGATAACTACTCAGTTGGTTCTGTAATTTCATTCATATTCATTAACATTTAGATAAGAGTATGTCAAGCTCTTAACCCAGAGAGCCTGGTGTATTATGAGCACTCAGAAGAGAAGTAGTTCTGGGTTGGAGAGTCAGAAAGGGCTACGTGAAGGAGGTAGCTCTCAGGGCAAAAATAACACTATAATGATAAATAATAAGATAATCCATGTAGAGTACTTGTCAGGTTAGGCAGAAATCAGCATGGGCATTAAAGAGGTGAGTGAAAGGATGCATACCGGCACATTGTAGTGGATTTCCTGTGCCTTCAAGATTTAAGTTCGAGGTTTTTACATGCTCAAAGTAGGGACTGAAGAGACAAAGGAAAATTAGAGAAGAACCTAGAATTTTCAATATAGCAGTTCAGAAGCTTATAATTTTTAAATTTTTTTATTCCATTGTCTTTTAATCTTTTGATTAAAAGCCTGTCCACTTAACTCATGCATTGCTTTGTACTGTCTGCTACCTCTTCCTCTTGGAGGATTGTTTCCTTATATGTATCATTTTAATTTATGAGTTGTTCAATGAGGCTTTAGCTGTGAAAATTCTAAGGTTTATTGTGCTTAACAGTCTCCTTTTCTTTTCCAGCCTCGTACTACAGCACCTCCTTTCTTGCCAGTTTGATAGGGTAGGCACTGTGCCCAGCCCCCAATGGTGGGAGCTGTGTTTACTTCTTTTGTAGTTTATTTACATTCTCGTACTATTCCCTAGACGTGAACCTAAGAGTCAGTTAATACAACAAATACTCAAAGTGAAAAGCAGGCCCTTCTAATTATAGGAAACTTAGAGAAACCCTGTATAGGACACTTTTTGTGGACCACTGGTACTTGTCTTACTTTTATCGCATCCAGTTCTGCAAGGGCTCCACCCCGCACCAGCAGACACTCCTCTTGCTCTCCTCCCCATGGTTTGACTTCTACACTGACTCGGTGGGGAAAGGCACTGGCACTCACCCAGCTAACAGATGAATGCTTCCCTTTTCCTTCCAATCCCTCCAAGGTTCTGTGATTCCCTCACTCACCTCCTCAGGCAGTCCCAAACTGACCTATATGACTAACCAACTTGTCCTTCCTAGCTTGCTGCCCTTGTTCCTAGATCACCTTTCAAACACTGTGCTGAATGAAGCCTTTGTTTCAGGCTGTGCTTCCTGGGGAAGCCATTTTAAAAGTCCATTAGTAAGTAGGTTAAAAGTATTGACTAGCAATAGTCTTAAGGTGACTTGATTTAATGAAGAAATACAGCCTTAAGAAACTTGGGTTTTCAAAGTATTTCTGTATACTTGCTACAAACTATCAAAAGATTTGCTTTACCTTCAGAAGACAAATATTGAATACTAACTTAAAAAAAACAAAAGGGCGGGGCCGGCCCGGTGGCACAGCGGTTTAGTTCGTGCTTGGCAGCCCAGGGTTCGCCAGTTCGGATCCCGGGCGCCCGCCGACTCACTGCTTGTCAGCCACGCTGTGGCGGCGTCCCATATAAAGTAGAGGAAGATGGGCAGGATGTTAGCCCAGGGCCAGTCTTCCTCAGCAAAAAGAGGAGGATTGGCAACGGATGTTAGCTCAGGGCTGGTCTTCCTCACTAAATAAATAAATAAATAAAAATAAAAGGGCCATTTAATCCATAAATTATTCTTATTCTATACATTCCCATTTAGATTCAAATCCAGATTCTACCACTTATTAGATGCATGACCTTAGTCAACTTACTTGGCCTCTCAGTTTTATTATACAGTTGTGTGTTGCTTAATGACAGATACTTTCTGAGAAATGCATCATTAGGCAATTTTGTCATTGTGTGAACATGAGTGTACTTACACAAACCTAGATGGTATAGCCTACTACACACCTAGGCTATATGGTGCTAATCTTACAGGACCACCATTGTATATGCCCCAGTAGGGGAAATAACAGTTACCTACCCCCGAATTATAAATCCTATGTGGTTTTTAGTTGCACATACTAGAATTATCTTCTGCCTGAATAAAAACCATGGAAACCATCTCTTATTTTTAGAAGTTTACTAAAGTTCCTATTAAGATTTATATGCTATATTACTTGGTTAACCCTAGAACCAAAGAATCACAAGCAGAATCAAGAGACAAAATTTAATATATGCACACAGTTTTATATATAATGCAGCATCACACCATGTAGGGCATTTACTCTTATTTTATACATTCGGATATATTTGAAACACTTCTTAAGGCTACAAAACAGAACATAGAAAAATAAACAGGAATATATTCAACACTTACAAAAAGTGATATGATAAAGAATATAAAGTACTATTTTCCTTTCAACACTTCAAAAGATAAGTATATATACTTTTTTTTACAAGTAACATCACAAATGATCACATCTTCACATGCTTTTAAGTATTATTTGTACTCAGTGTAAGGCTATTATCATTTTTCATACATAAACTTTTTTCTAGCTCTGTAACAATGCAATTTTTAATCCATTCAAGTAAACTCAACCCCAAAGTTGCTGTTTCCCAGCATTAAGACATGCACCCACCCTCTTCTAGAATTTTCTAAAACATATTTCAGGGAGAAAAAGATCCCAATTAGTGGGAAATCCCAATTAGTGGGAGAGTAAATGGCTGACACTAGTAGCAAAACCTTAGTTCTTTGAAATTGACATACTGGGACTGAGCCATTAAGATTTTAAACAAAAACACAATAGCATTTAGACATTAAATAGGAAGCAAAACACAGTAAACAGAATATAGTGTAGCCAAATACGCATTCTCTTCAGCTACACTAAAATGGACCTTGCTTAGTACCCATAAGTGAAAGACTAAGGTTACCTCATCTAAAACTGAAGGTAAAATAAATGAGGCATAAATAAATATTGCTCGTTTCTAAGATGGCTGAATGTTTTCTAAACCAGAAATGGTTAGAAAGGAACTTTATTGCACCAAGTCAATCGTAAGCAAGTTTGCAGTTCACAGGCATTTTAATTCAACCTTGAGTCACAAAGGAAACACTGCAAGAATATAGAGTTTGCATCAAATAAGCTGTATCAGCATTATGGTTTGGGAAAACCCACTCCTGCCAGGTCAAGGCAGGGTCTGAGCTTAGGTCAGCCATGAAAATTAACGTACAGGTTACCAGGAAATAACTGAGGACTACACAAATGCTAACATCCTGCTGCCAACGAGTACATGGAGCGAGAGGAACATGGAGTTGAGGATTTACTGAGGAAATGAAATTGAAGAGAAATACACACGATACTAAATGGAAAGGGAAAGCAATCAAGTTTAGCAAAAGCAACTAACTAAAACAAAAAGAACAGGTGAGCTTTGGTCATTCTAAACATTTGTTCTAGAAAATGTATAAGATCATAATACAGTGAAGTTCCATAATTTCCAACTCAAGATACAAATGATTCTCACTTCTAAGCCTTTTTCTCTTATATAGAAACATTATATCTCATGTCAACATACCTCTGACTCAGTTAAAATGGAGGAGGACAAAAGCTTGCTTGGCCCTAGTTTGACCTCAACATAAGGCAAAATCCCCTGGACTAATAGATTTAAAACAAACCTAGAGGAAAAAAACAAAACTGACCTTCATACAAAGACTGATAATTTTAAAACTAATTATCAGAAGTCAGAGTTCTTTTATTCCAGAGGTCACTGAGTAAAGTACCATCTGCTAAACTTCTCTTTCAGCACTGTTTCCATCATGTCCTGGAGGTAAGATATGGGAAACAGGAAGCAAATCAATATTTCCTTCAGGAACTATAGAGTATTTTGTTACTCAATTGAGGTAAGACAGAGTGACAGTGGAGAAATGAGCAGTCTTCTTTCCTATCCAATTTTTAAACATTTCCAGAAGACACTGAGATCAAATCCCAGTCAATAAACCGAAGGACACTAGAAATAGCTATTTCTTTTGAACTCCTGAGATCACACTATTGAACTTTTAAATCTGGTCGTTGTATCTAAATGTGATTTTCATAAAAATTATCAGGTAAGCTAATTCTACATAATATAACATTAGCTGAAAGTGGAGGACCCTCTAATCTTCATTCCATAACAAGCGTTGATGTTAACTAAGAAAAAAATGGCTTAAGCAGTACCTTCCCCAATTGTTCTAGCTTAGGTGACAAATTCCTTTCAAGAGGTTCTCTCAAGAATTTTTTTCCCACACAACCATCCCAGCCTTTACAAATGTTTACCTAGCACCATCATAATAAAATGTTATCTTTCAAAGTGCTTTCTAAAATCCTATGTTACAAAACATCTAAATGCTAATCACTACTCAAATCAGCAGTTACACAGACATTAGGTAATTAAAACAACAGAGGTAAATAACCATTATTACAGTACAGTGGAGATTCACCGAGCCTCGCTGGCATCCAAACATTCCTACAGGTTATCAGAGAACCCAGAAAACTCATCTGCTTCAGTCTGTCAAATTCAAGTGAATTGTATTTGCTTTTAAAGTAATTTGCTTTTTTAAAAAAAAAATCTATTTTTGGCTAGGTATATTACACGTGGCATGCAAAGGGAAATTACTACATTATTTGCATAGCACTCAAACTTCCTGATGAAAAGAGAACATAAAAACGGGTAGACTTTCACACTGGTATGTACAAATTAAGAAATATAGGTTAGTTAGTTTTACATACTAACACAGATAAAATGAATACTGTGTTAATTCAGAGTCAAATCTCCAAATGAGAATCGAGTGCAACATGCAAAGGGAACTTCTAGTGAACACTGCAAAGACTGGAAGGAAGCAGGATCAGAGACACATTTCAGAAGGGATGACAAGCTATAAAATGCAAAGCAAAACCATCTTCTAGCAGCATCCTCTAGAAAAGAACTAGAAGTCACAATCATCCTTTTTTTGTACAATAGTTCCAGCTGTGACAAATTGAACATGCAAATGTAAAGTGATACACATAACCAATGGTGCAAAGAGAAAAACAAAACAGTAAATCTATAGAAACCTGTCAAGCTAAAAATTTAACATTTCTTCTCACAAAATATTTAAATCTGTCAGTGCATTAGTGTTAAAGTGGCATTAAAAAATTTCTGCAGTTTTAACAGATGCAGATTATTTTCAAAATGCATAGCATCTACATTTCTTTCGAGTAGGCACCATGATATTTACACCAGTGCTAAGAATTCTTGGTGGAAACAGCCATTTCATTAGATTCCCTATTATTTCTTAAACATCTGTTCTTGTATGCGATCTCAAGTTCAACACTCACCAAAATTCAAAAATATACCCTATGAATATTAAAAGAACTATATACAACATTTCTAAGACACAGGTTAATAGGCTGCCTTATGTGTAATATTAAAGAGAAGACATTATTCAAGTTTGACAGATATTGAGATGAAAGGCCTTTGGGTTGGAAGCATTTCAAAAGACAGTGTTTTAGGCTAAGAATTGTTTGAGCCCAGTTTATGACTAAGGCATTGCATAATAAAATATACATTTCTATTTGGTGCAATGTTATGTTTTGGAATCTATAGTGTGTCAAATGGTATATTTTCTTGTCACTTTAGTAAACACTATAAAGCACACATTTCCAACATCTGAAATTAAACTTATAAGGAAAAAAAACAAACACTAAATCTATAATGTTTTATATTAAGCTGTTTATAAAAAATACTTTAACAAACTTATTTTCTACTTTTTATGGGGGCAGTCACCCAATAAACAGATTTTGGAACCAAGAAAAATGGCAACGCCAGGAATTCACTTGCCCCCTTGAACGCATATCCAAAATCTCTTGTCCAAGATGGGAATGAGGGTAAAGGGGGAGGGGAGGAGATAGTTCCAATTTGGGTTTTTATTTTATGTATTTTTTTAAAGCCTTCAGAAACATTCCACCTAAGAAAGGGTTTCTGCTCTAAAATACCACAGCAACAACCATCAAGTATGTTGTCCCCGATGGCCATCTCCCATTCCTGATCTCCTCCTGTCCCCCCTATACGGCCGTCCTCTGACATTTCGATGGTACTGATAACCTTCGTCTCGGCTTCTGCTTGGCTGCCCTTTCCAAGACTCCTCACCTCGCACATGTTGATATCCTCCCCTACCAGAATAGCCCCAATCGCTTTTGTACTTCCTGCCTCCATAAGTCTGATTATAGAACTGCTTGGATCTACCACTTCTCAGAATATTAGACACTTCGTTTTCGTCTTCTGAACTCTCTTCTTTTGGTCTTTGCACTCTGCTATCCACAGAGTTGGCCCCACTGACCACATCAGCAGCAGTCTTAGGATCTTGCACTTTTTCTGGTTTTTCTTTCAGACTTGGAATGGTCCTTTTAGGCTCAAGTTCAACAGGCACAGTTTCTTGCTCTCTGTTTAGAATCTGAGTGGGAAGGTGAGCCTTTCCCTCTGCTACAGGAGGGATGGAAGCCAATGCCAGATCTGCCTTAGGGGTCTGGGACGACTGCTCCACCCGGCCTTCACGCGTACTCACACTGGCTTCAGGGAGAGAATGTGTGCCTTCACCTCTGGCCTCCTGAAACTCATCTACTGCTGAACCTGAACCACATTCTTTAGACAGATCCAAATTTTCCAGGGGCAGATCCAATTCTCCTTTCTCATCAGAGGGCAGAACAATATTCTGCCTCATTACTGGATTTTCTATGAATCCCTGAAAAGGGTACCCATACCAAACATGAGGAAAGAAAGGAGGTGCAATGGGAACTGGCCCTAAGAATGGATTGGGTCCAAAGGATGGTTGTGGGAACATATTCTTGCCACTTAATGACTCTTCATATTCAGCATGAAGAAGCTGTCCAGAGTTTTCAGATTCAAGATCAGCCTGGTAAGACAACTGTCCATGACTTTCAGACACCTGAGATGGAGGGATAACCAGAGGTGAAGAAAATGTCGGCGGTCCAATCTCTGCCTGCGGCATCTGACCATTTACGTTGGCCTCAGTCTGCATAGGAAAGTGTGCATCAGGACAGGTACAATCACTTTCATTCTGAGCAGAAGGAGTTTCTTGGAACCAAGCATTTTGAGGATACACAGGGACAGGGACCTTTGGGTACATCCTGCAGGCTGCCAGGTAGGCCTGGTGCAGAGGGTACAGGTAAGAATGCGGGGCCCACATAGGACAACTATATGCCTAGAAGAGACAAAAAAACAGATAAAAAGAGAGAAAAAAGGAAGTTGAGAGTGGGCTGAAGATAAATTTCTCATGCCTGCAAAGATCATATAATCTGCAGTCCAAATACTAGATCACTGTGATATGCAACATGAAAAGGAATTACAAAATTAAGTCACTGCTCTAAGACTCCATTCCTTGTTCCTATCCTGAAACCAACCCAAAGTCCTAGTATAGAGGTTGAGAGGAGACAATATAATGAACCCACCCACAGATTATCATGATCATTAATTCCATCCTTTGGATATAACCACATCAAAATAATTTAGGGTGATACAGATCTCAAAAACAACCAACATCCAGCACCTGAGCCTCCAGCTCTCTATCACTGGCTGTTTAGCCCGACCTGCATCTGTGTTCTGGCTCTACCACTAACTCACTGGGTGATCCCCTGCCAACTACTTAACTGTTCTGGACCTGTTCTACCAGAAAAATGCTGGTGCAGGAACAGATGATCCCCAGCGTTAGGACTCCACAGTTCTAGGAGCCCCCGGAGCACTTCAACTCCAAGAAGTCAGACCTCTAGTCAGAGAAGAGTAACACTAAAAATTTAAATATTCCAAATCCTTCTGGCAAAGGTTCAGCTAAAGATCAAAACACACAGAAAAATTTACTAGCTTATTGGCTAATTAACCAATTAGCTAAAGCCAATATTAACTAGATAAATATAAAACTAGGCAATGGATGCAGTAGATGGTCAAATTAACCAAGTCTCCTTTTATGAACTGGTCAGTAGGCTACAGTAGGACACTTCATTTCATATTTTAACAGTCTAGAACCCAAAGAAACTAATCCAAGACAGGAGACAACACAGCACTGACAAAGACATAGAATTCTTCAGCCTCTAAGACGCTATTTCTAGGCTGACCATGTCCCGAAGGATACCTCTTCTCTGATCATAAACATACCACCTTCCATAAGAGTACTTTCACATATTATTTCCTTTGATCCTTTCAACAACTGAAACAGGTGGAAGATTATCCCCATTCCATAAATGAAAAAAGCTAGGCTCAGACATATTAAATGACCTGTCCAGGGCTATACAGCTAAAAAGTGATGGAAGAGAACTTCAAACCCAGATCTTTCACTTAATTCCTCACTAAGGGCATTTCCACTACGCTGCCCAAGGATGGGGCTGTTTCCTGAATATACTGACAGGGTTAAACCACTGCCAATTAAAGGAAAAGCAATGGGGCCAGCCTGGTGGCATAGTGGTTAAGTTTGCATGCTTCACTTCGGTGTCCCAGAGTTCACGGGTTTGGATCCCTGGTGCAGACCTACAAACCGCTCATCAAGCCATGCTGTGGTGGCATCCCTTATACAAAACAGAGGAAGACTGGCAATGGATGTTAGCTCAGGGACCACCTTCCTCAAGCAAAAAGAGGAAGACTGGCAACAGATGTTAGCTCAGGGCCAATCTTTCTCACCAAAAAACAATAAATAAATAAAAGGAAAAGCAAGCAAATATTGGAGTCTCAACCACCACTAAAAATAGACAATACACTACTAAAAATGCTAGTTCTTAAAATAATGAGATTTAGTAAACCTTACATTATTGACTGACAGGATAAGAATTAAGATTATTTAAATAGTAGTAATTAAAAAACAGTGTTAACTTAAAAATAACTTTAAAATGATAAAAATGTAAATACCTTTACACCAAGATTGAAGAAGAATCGAAGAATGTTCTTATCTGAAAATAACAATAATCACTCACTAAAATTATATATTCAAGCAGCTTTTTTTCATTATTCTCAAACAGTATATAGTTCTAAAGACAATTTTGCCTACTGGAATTGTTTTCTCTAGCCTGTGATATAAAACAGATAAAACCTGTAACATAAGCGAACCAGGCTCTGTTATTATAGGGTAATTCCAGGTTCAATATGCTTTCGTCTATACTAACATCAAGTCCCAAAATGGCTAAAATTGAGGTTTTTATCTGATTAAAATTAAATCTGTGTGAAGGAAACTCAGATGTTCACTCTATTTCTTTTTCAACTTCTTTGTGGGGTTTAAAAAATTATGAAGTAAAAATATTGGGGGATAAGGGTAAAATCAACTCACTAATAACCTGAGATTAGTACAACATTAGCCCAGGGATTCATTTGACATCAGCCAATTACCTACAGACTCAAACATCAAACCAGACTAAGAAAACCAAAGGATCCACAAAAATCCAGGTAAAGAGCACACAGATAGCCACTGCATTACTCTTCCAGTTTTTCTACAGACGACAGGAAATTTTGCAAACTAAAATTCCTTTAAATAAAAAGGGACAGGCAAATTTCAAAAGAATTCTTTAAAAAAACAAATATTATTGCTTGTAGTACTATAATGACAGCTGTTAAGTATTACATTCATTCTTCTCTGAAGTAATACGAGTAGTTTCAAAAACCAGACCAATGATGAGGAAACTCAGTAATGTTTAGTTATCTGATTAGTAACATTAAGACAGAATTCAAAATAGTCCAGGCTGTTTGCTTTGGCACAGGGGAGGGGCAGTTACTAAGACACAGAAAACATATTCCAATCAAACGCAAGCTGACACAGGAGAATGAATAACAGCCAAACCCTGCCGTCCCTCCCAAGGAAGCCCTTCAGCTTACTCGGCAACATGACTTCTGACCTCTGCTTACACTTCTCAGTGATCCTGTATCAGTACTTGGTAACTAAAAATGATGTGAACTTGGAGAAGGATCTCACCTTTAGGCAGGTCCTCCCCAGTGTGACACAGTGAATAAGGTGGTGCAATGGCTCGATCTCCCTTTTCATTACACGGAAACCCAGGATAGAGTGGGTCTTGGTAAAGGCTCATTGTCTGAGGCAAAGGCATCATGGGCTGGTTAACTGCCTGTATTGACACAGGAACTGGAGAGGGTGTTAAATGAGCTTGGGACACAGCAGAATCGGGTCCAGTGGTCAGAGTCTGTGTCACCGACAAAACTGGAATTTGAGCAGGAACACCTACAAAATAGAATCAAAAACTATAAAAAGGTGAAAATAATTCTCCTCTACAAATGTAAGTTTACACTCATCTAAAAAGTAAAGAATGCTGTACAACTGCTATAGCTGGTAAAAAGGTGTGTACTTACGCAATCTAAAGAAGTACTTTTTCTATCAACCAAGGACCCTCCTAGACACAAAGGAGGAAATGAGCGCAGCAAACAAGCTGTGAGTCACTGTCTTTTAAACACGTGTAAGACATGGAGCCTGGCCAAGCGTTCAATGTGGGGGCCAGAAGAGCTGGTCCATGAGGGACGCAAACTGCGGTGCCAGTGCTGAGCAACCAAAGCAACCAGCGGAGATAACTAGCTCAAACTTCCTGCTCCTGGGATTGAGGGTTTATCTCAAATGAATATCAAATGAACCTGGCCCTCACACACTGGACGCAAAGGAGCACAAAAAGCTCCATGAGGCTCCACACACCTAACCTTGCTCTGAGTTCAAGGTCTCACTCAAGAATTTGAAGTCTCTGACTTGGAAGGCTTTTGTTGGTTGGTTTCTCGGATTTTTAAAATTCTTATCTAACCTGTTGGTCCAAAAGTTGTAGGTTCACTCGGCCAGGCTGGCACAGTGGCTGGTAAAGAAGGCACCGCAGGAGTTAGATGTACCTCTGGAGAAACTAGAAGGGGAGCTGGATTTGACAAAGACACGTGTTCTGCTGGCGTCTTCAAGAAGAGGGGTGGAAAAAGACAAGAGTTCATTTTGATTAACACTAATTTTAATGACCAAATATACCTTGAGTTGCCTACCTTTTACACAACTGCAGTTTCTATATAAATGGTCTTTCTGGTCTTAGAAATGAAAGAAAAAAACACAGTGGCTAAAAATTCCACACAAAGTTGATCCTAACCAGAGACTGCCTACCAAAAGTCACAAGTCATTGGTAGAGTTAGTAAAGTAACTTGAACACAATGCTTTTAAGGAAAAAAATCACTGAAATTCATGAGTCATTTAGAATAGCTCCTCACACAAAGATACACCATGAAACTATATGGTTTCTGACATGAAGGATGTTAATAGGAAGGCAAGGACTCGGAAGTTTCTCTAATCCTGTATTAAACCAAGAACCAAAATGTCTGCCAGAACTTGGACGCCTTCATCATTAAATTCGTAAACTGGTGTACTGCTTTTTAAATGTATATTTTTCTAATCTCTTTAATTATTACATTCCCTCCCTTCTATGAAATAATTGTTAAGGATGCAGACAACTCTTTTTTAAAGTTTTGAAATAAAGGAGAAATTCATAATTTCCCTTCAAAAATCTAATTTTCAAGCCAACCCAACACAAAAGTAACACAAGGTTCCAAATATAAACTTCTTCAAAATCAATTCAGAAGAATGGCTCCTATGTGCAGAAAATAGTGATTATAAAAATAACATTTCATAAAAATAACAGAATTATAGAAAATTCATAACTGCACCCAAATTATGAGGCTAAAATAAATGTGCCCATTTCTTACATGGATGTTTTCTATTTTTAAATGACCATATATACAGAGCTAAGAACCCAAAGAATGGGGCACTCGGTGTCAAATGCAACAATGTACGTACTTGTTCTGCAGGAGGCGGGCACTCTGACTTCTTTGACTTTGCCGGTGATGAAACTCTTGCACATTTATCATCGCTAATATTCTTTGGAAGCAAAAAAAAGCGTAACTTTGTATTTCAAAGACCCACATTCTAGGATAATCATGGTTGCCTTTACAGTTCACCCCAGCCGCACCTGACTGAACCCTCTCATGACTACTTTTTTCAATTATATCTGGTTTTCAACAGGTAGGTAACTTTGCCTGCACATCTTTATCATATCAAACTACTGGGCCACCATTTTTATTGTGGGCATGATTTTCAAATTAGCACACTCTTCCTTTAAAAATCTCCATCTACTATAGCCTAATGGAAAGTAATAGCTACTTTCCACCAATTCAGATAGGTTGTCATACTGTGCCCTTGAAGAAATGGTTGTAATTTGTGGGTGAATTCTCTCAAGCACTATCATCTCCTCCCAATTTTTTTTCTCTGCTTTTCTACCTCCCTAACACTTAAGTTATAAAATGACGACATCATCTCCATTTTCTCCTTCTACTTCCTCCTGCTATACTATCACAGTGTTAAGGAAAAAGAAAAGATGCAATTAGTATTTAAAACATTTACCTCCAATGTGCTTGGCTCTGGTTTTTTATCCAAGTGAACATGTCCATGGATAGAGTCTGTAACAGATGAAGATAAACAGGACAGCATCAGCCACTAGTCAGGTCTGAAGACAGAACAACAAAATAGGAAGACAGAGAAAGCCAAAGAATATCTGAACCATGTTTAGTCAGTGAAAAACAGTTTTCAGGATAACATCTAACACGCTTTAGCTTGAGTTAATGTTGCTCTGAAATAGTGAGATATGTGACGATAAACCGCTTCTTGATTTACAAAGTAAGGGCTCTTTTCCCAATGTATGACTTTAAATCAGACACAGATCTCTAGCATCTGCATTCAAATGATGAAGTGACACACCTTTATCTTTTCGTTCTTCGGCATCCGCTCTCCGCCTGCTTCCTTTTCTATCACCTACATGTGATGATTTTCTCTGGCCGCTTGGGTTGCTGCTCTGAGAAGCTGACTGACTGACTGATGAGCTCTTAAAACGAACAAAACCAAACACTTTGTGTTAAAGATTTACCCACAAATACATGAACAAAAGTCTTATAATCTTACTCTTAACATATCTGACTCAAGATCTCAAAATTTATAGCCCTATATTGTTATATTTCTGAAACTACAAAAAAAAAAAAAAAAGAACCTAGGGTTCATATTTAATTACATACTCTACAGTAATAGGCTTATTGATAAGTCAAGGTATTAGGCAATCAGCCCATTGGCCTAAATTGGTAGTAAGACTTCAGATCCCCTTTTCAGGGAGTTACCCTGACCAAACTTTCACCGTGCAACTTACACTCTTTGCACAAAGAAGAGCACCCTTCACACCAACCTTCAAAAGCAGCCATTGTAGAGCCACAGTCCTTAGTGGGGAAAAACACCCAAGTGCAAATGGCAGAGACAGTGGACTAGGATTCTTATCAGTGACATGCTACTGACTGTCAACTAATCACTCAAGTTCTACAGGAGATCCAACCTTCTAAGTGGTGAAACAAGGGACTGGAATAAGTCAGGTTTTTAAGCTAAATTATCACTGAACGCCCTTTCTTCTTCTAGCTCTCTCTGAGTGAATGTTGCACATAGCTAAGGAGAGGATCTCAGCTCTCTGGAGGAGTTTTCTAGAAGACAAACCAAGTCACTATCGAGTCCAAGAAAGGATCAAACTGCCTAGACTAACTAGAAAGACCCCACTTTAACAATCAAAAAACTACAATCTATTCCCACATGACAGTAGCTGTATTTTTATCATTCCCTAATTGAAAAAAAGGACAAAAAGCTATGAGTACAACCTTAAATGATCTGTAGTTTTTTACTATCTAAATGTTATGGAAAAACAATATATACAACATAGAGATAAATATACTGAGCATACAGACCATGCCTAATTCACATATGGACATGGGCACTTCTTCCAACCCTTGAGCCAGACTGAACTACTATTCCAGGTCAGCTGCTTTCAACTGAGCATCTCACACCTCTGAAGGAGTCCACAAAGGCCAGAGGACAAGGGACTGGGTTTAATGTTTTATATACTGGGTAGCCGCCTACAACACTGCATTTTGTTTGTTTAATCCACTGGTAACAAAGTGTCCAACCACCATTCTGGATCACAAATCATTTGGTACCACGTAACAATATTTAAAAGAACATAGACTCAGGACTCCCAGGGCCCCCAAAGTGAATCAGTTACCCCTCCCTGTGCTGCCAATGAACCCTCTCCACAGAGCCTTTACTTCACTCTACATGAGAACTGTTATCCCTTCTGACGCCACCAAAACAATTAAGAAAACTAAAGGTAGAGAACACTTCTTTCATCAGAGAAGCATCCATCACAGCCCAGGGTCTGACACACAGTGTAAGGGCAAAGCCACAGGATTACATGTACTACCACCTCCAACAGCGAACACTCAAAATGACAAGCTCTTACTGTATATTCTAGGCTACTAGGTCCTCGTATGTTTAATAAGGAACACTGAAAAGAGTTTCCTGATTTTACAGGTGTATCTTGTTAACTGAATCATGAACTTCTACTGCATATTACTCTGGCTAGCAAAATAAACATGTTTTGGTTCAAAAGAAAATACTAAACTACAAGTGAGGTAACCAATTTACTTGCCTCAACTCTGCCACCAACTAGTAATGTCTTTAGACCTAATCTTCCTCATAAAACAATCTGAAAAGGAGGGGCAACTACATGATCTTTAAGGTATCTTTCAGGTTAAAAAAATGTTAGGCCATCATTAGAAATTACGGTTTAATATTAAAACTGTATTAAGGAGTGACTTCTAAGTGATAACTTCTAAACTCTTTTATACATACGGAAAGGGCTGGAAAAGCCTGCTCGTCTCTGTTCTGAATCTCATAGAGTAAACGAGATTCTTCTATAGCTTGCTTCTCTCTGCGCTCTTCTGGGGAGAGGCCAAAATAGCTTGACTCTCGACTCACGTGATCAGAATCCTCGGCTCTCTCACGGTCAGCTTTTCTGTCAAAGAAAACATTCTTGTCATTAAGAAAAAGACAAAATGTACTGAGTAGTAACATAAAATAACCTCTTTGCAATACAAATATCTGACTAATTTAGCTACACCGTGCTATTATTCAACTTTTGGCAGCCTGATTAATAAATGTTTAGCAAATGGAAGTTCCTGTAGCATCAGCTTACATTACAGAGTCAAGAACACAAACTTAGAAGAGAGTGAAAAGTTTAGAAAGAAAAGAAATACATAAGACTTCCAAGAGATACAGAAATAATTCAGATTTTTTTTTTCCTTTTCATCAGGGCAGAAATATAAGTACTGTATATATTCTTTATGTCATATTCCAATACTTTCATAAGAATTCACTTTCAAAAGAAAGGGAAAGTTAGTTTAGGTCTCAAAAGCACTCTAATTTTCTGTTCTAAGTAAGGCAACTGTTCAAAGGAGACACTGGTCCATCCTCCTGCTTTCTGACGACACCACTAAGGGAGATAGAAAGCTGAGAGGAAAAATTACAATGCGTCAGGCTAGATACTAACTGCACAGACAGGACTGCTGCCATCTCAATATAATTTTGGTCAAAGAAGGATGACAAATCCATGAATAGAGTTTAGTAGCCTGTAACATAACTCTAGTGTTTTAAATGGCCCATAACTATTATAGGTAATATAAATACCATTTCTACTATGTCTAACAGTTCCACAACAGTGGGAAATGAAAATCTAAAACCCCCAGGAAAAATCTGTCAGAATATAAAGAGACATAATCTTCCTAAAAGGAGTGGGAAGAACACAATGATACCACCTGATTTTTTTACCTCTGAAATAAAGAACAGTCATTTCATGTCCTCAAATAGTCCCACTTAAAATCATACCCTAATTCCAACAGGGCAGGTCTCAACCCCAATGATACTGGGAAAAAAAAAAAGCAGCGGAGCTGATCTGGACCCTCATAATCTTACCCTGGTCCTTTTCAAAGCCCAGTGGTGGAAGACTCCAAAGAGGACTTAGCAAGTGCCAGGAGTCTCTGGAAAGTTCAAAGTCCCTTACCACAGTGTCCTATCAACCAAAACCATCCATCTTATCCCCACCCACCACAGGAGAGGCATTCAGCAGTGATATTACTATCCTTTTCAGCACTTGCATAATGAAAGCATACAGGCAGTCCTGCTTGGTTTTTGTTATATTTCACTTTGTTTTCTCCAAAGGAAGAGACAGTATCAATGAGGAAGAAATGAAAAAGTCACAGGTCATGAAGGTCTCATGCCCAACATTATAGTTCTTTTATTCTGTAACTAGAAGAATTCAAAACTGATGTGTTAAATATTAGAAATAAAGTCAAGATAAACTCTAATAAATTAAATCAACTGGATGATCAAGCTATAAAATTCTAAACATTACCTAGATTTTTTTTTTAAATCTTACTTTAAATATTTAATCATCAGCAGTCTCTAAATTTGTTTTAATATATTAGTAAACTTCACTCTCACACCCAGAGTGGAGACGGCAGATGAACTGCAAATACAACTAGGTTCCTATGTAATCAGTCACAACGTCAAATAGTCTCTAAAGCTTCACATCTATGTTATTACCACTGTCTTCTGCCATCAAGTGTTTTCATATACCAACTAATACATAGCTAACACATAAAAAAGGTTCCTAATAAGACAAAGACATTTCACATCCGTCTGACCATTCCACCAATTCCTAGATTGGACACATCATCAGAAACACAGTGGATATAAATTCAGTTTGTAGTAAACAAAAATGTATTTAAATTAGCCATTTAGTAGTCTATGTATATTTTTGTTTTTTAATCCTGAAGATACTAAAGAATATCCTTGTGTTCAAGGAAAAAAAATGCTTCTTTTCTAGTCTATTAAAAAAATGAGAATTTTACTAAAGAAAAGTCTCATTTCTGCCTATGGCCTTCCTATATTTACTTCATATTTTTAGGTTTCCAAAGTCAATATTCAAAATAAGTTAGCCCTCTTAGGTACTTTGCCTGCATCGGGTAAGATGCCACCAGATGATAGTGGAGTCTGGTCAATGTCCAAACAACAGACTTCAGCCTCAACTAGTTGACTAATGGCACGAATTCTGTCTGTTGGGAGAGGTAACCCACCATGGGCCCTGCATGCCCCTGCACATTGTTGCTGGGTGTCCAAGAATGCAAAGCCCTGGGGCCGGCCCCGTGACGTAGTGGTTAAGTTCACGCGCTCCGCTGTGGTGGCCCAGGGTTCGCAGGTTCAGATCCTGGGCACAGACCTATGCACCACTTATCAAGCCATGCTGCAGCAGGTGTCCCATATATAAAGGAGAGGAAGATGGGCACGGATATTAGCCCAGAGCTAATCTTCTTAACAAAAGGGAAAAAAAAAAAAAAAGAATGCAAAGCCCTGAGCACTCTACCCAGGCCAATTCTCAAGGTTGTGTTTGCAGTGACCAACCTTGAGGGATAAGGTAACATCTTTCCTCTGAATGATTTTTAATCATTTGTTCGCATCAGAATTTTTAGAAAACTGGATTATGAATATGTATGTACTTTTTATATATGTATAAAGTTCCCCTGCAAGGATACACAGGAGTCTAACACTAGATGCCTCTGCAGAAGGAAACTACATCACTGGGAAAACAGGGCTAGGAAGAATAATTATCAGAATAAATAAACTTTTGACTATTTTGGATTTTGAACAACATGAATTAATTTCCTATCCTAAATAGTTAAACTAAAAAGAAAAATGTAATGGATTTGAAGTACTGGTATTTGTTACGAATTGAATTCTGTCTCCCAAAAAGATATGTCTGAGTCCTAACCCTGGTACCCGTGCATGTGACTGCATTTATAAATAGGGTCTTTCCAAAAGTCATCAAGTTAAGGTCACACTGCCAGTGAGGTGGCCCTAAACCCAGTATGACTGGTATCCTCATCAGAAGAGCAACAGACACACAGGGAGAACACCATGTGATGATGGAGGCAGAAAATGGAGTGATGTATCTATAAGCCCAGGAACACCAAGGACTGTGGGCAACACCAGAAGCAGGAGAGGGGCATGGAAAAGATTCTCCCCTAGAGCCTTCAGAGAGAGCCTGGCCCTACTGACAACTTGATCTCAGACTTGGAGCTTCCAGAACTGTGAGAGAATCAACTGCTGTTGTTTTAAGCCACCCAGTTGAGGCACCTTGCTACGACAGCCCCAGGAAACTAACATAGCATTGGTAACACGTCAGTCTAAGAACCTAAAATTCTGTCTTGAAGACATTACATAAATTATCTTGAATGGCAAAATGTTAAGTACATTCCCAAGAAAGGGAAATGCCAGAAATAAAGGAACTAACAACCAGAGCTTGGCAAGCACATGAACTGAGGCTACAGCTGTTCAGACAATTGGGGAGAGGGAGCCTGTATGGGGAAGGCACTGGTCACAGTAACTAGTAGGGCCCCAGTGCTCACAGGCTAAGTGTGCATGAAGAGGACAGCCTCAACTTAAGGCACACCTTCTCAAATAAAGTTCCTCCAAAGGGCTATAAACTACTCTGCAGAAGGGCAGATTACGGAAAAAATAAAATCCATAGCACAGGAAAGTTTGACCCTGAAGTTCATCTGTCTCTGAATACTCAGTGAGAATGCTAATATTCATGATTACCTTAATTTAAAGCTCGTAGCCCTACTCAGTATTAGACACATTACCACCACAAACAATCCTAACTTATCATAACAAAGTAAACCAACTATTTTGGTTGATGTTAAGTTCACATAAAAAGGAGAACATCCTCATCCTCCAAGGAATCAGGAATGCAATTTGGAATTCAGTATTTAACATATCACCACCTACCAGCAAACTATGAAGTGCTAGAAGATATGGCTAGGATAAGATCTCCCAAATCATTTGAAAAAAATTGTTCAAAAATACAGATGTTTTACCCTCCAAAATTGTTCTGACATGTTTAAAGATAATTATAAAGGACTGAAATCTTCACACGGTATCTTATCAATACCTTTAATATTATGCTGTAGACAAGTATATGAACAAAAATTATAACTATTTAAATGCATGTAATGTGGTAAATAAAAGAAATGTCCCTCACTTAATCCCTACTTCTCTTGCATTCAAGGTTACCTTATGATCTGTGAGGGTGTCCTGCTAAGATTTTTGTGCTCACTGGAGGGTTTCTGAGACTGTGAACCTGCAGAATGACCAGAGAATGCATGCTGTCTTACTCCTGAAGGATGCTGGAGTCGAGGAGGTAGTGCTGATGGGGCTTTTATTGGCTTGCTTGGATTCTTTGGCCCTCTGTAATCCATGTCTGTGACACGAAACCAAAAATACCTCATAATTTTCCTATTATAAACAACTCCAAGTACCATCACCCCTCCCCCAAAGAAAGTGTAACTTGATGTGCTCCTACCAGGATGGAAATTTTGTCCAGAAGTGGAAGGTTTTTTCATCTTCTTCCCTGATACTGTGTTCCAGCTTTCCGAGGGAGGTGGTTTGAGATTCTTCGGTGAGTGTCTTCAGAACGAAGAAAAAGACTTGTAATAACAAAGTATTCCTATAAGAATATCTACTTAAAAGATGTGGTATATACATACAATGGAATACTACTCAGCCATAAAAAAAAGACAGAATTGTTCCATTTGCAACACCATGGATGGACCTAGAGGGTATTATGTTCAGTGAAATAAGTCAGAGAGAGGACAAACACCACATGATTTCACTCATATGTGGAATATAAACTAACACACAGACAGAGAGAACTGGTTGGTGGTTACCAGGGGGAAGGGGGGTGAGGGTGGGCACAAGCGGTGAAGGGATGCATTCATATGGTGACAGACAAACAATAATGTACAACTAAAATCCCACAATGTTATAAACTATTAAGATATCAATTAAAATTTAAAAAGAAAAATATCTACTTAAGTATTCCACATAAACATTTTATTTTCAACTTATAAGCATTTCCAGTTTTAGTTCTTATATTAAAATACAGAACATTTAGCAATCCAGATGTAATTCTAATCAAATAAGATGACATAAATCAAAAGCATATTTTCTCATCTAAAAAAACAGAAGACTAGGGGCCAGCCGCATAGCATAGTGGTTGAGTTCACACACACCGCTTTGGGGGCCCAGGGCTCGCAGGTTCTGATCCTGGGCACTGAATTCCACACCACTTATCAAGCCATGCTGTGGCAGGGGTCCCACATATAAGGTAGAGGAGGGTAAGCATGGATGTTAGCCCAGCGCCAATCTTCCTCAGCAAAAAGAGGACTGGCAACAGATGTTAGCTCAGGGCTAATCTTCCTCACCAAAAAAAAAAACCAGAAGACTAAAAGGCCTTAATCAAAGGAAATCTAAGCAAAGGAATCTAAGCAAAAGATGAGATAAAGAAGGAATGACTGTTACTCTGTTAGCTGTGATGATGGTACTGTAGTTAAGGTGGGAAAGGGAGGAATTCTCACGTGTTAGGGATACATATAAGAATCTATGTGTCTATAAGAACTGGTGTGATGTCTGGCATTTGCTTCAAAATCTTCCAATTCCATCCCCATTTAAAAAAAAAAAAGAGAGAGAGAGAACAGATAAGAAAAGATTGCCAAATGCTGTTAGTTGCTGAAACACAGTGACGGTTATACTGAGGGTCACTGTACTATCCTCCCTATATCTGTGTGTGTTTGAAATTGTCCACAGTAAAGTTTAGGTGTGATTTATGACCTTTTTCTCCAATAAACGAAGAAGCGGTTGAAACAAAAGATGCTCTAAAGTAACACTGTATGATAGAAAGTCAACCATAATATTTTACTACTCCATCTGACAAACATTTACTGAAAACTATGTATGCAATGCAGTGCTGAATTAAAAATGAACATGGGCCCTGTCCTCCAAAGCTCCCACTTTACAGCTACAATATAATCATTTTCCCAAATTGCCTTTATGAAGAATGGCACTTTTTTTTTTTTTTTGGTGAGGAAGACCAGCCCTGAGCTAACATCCGTTACCAATCCTCCTCTTTTTGCTGAGGGAGACTGGCCCTGGGCTAACATCCGTGCCCATCTTCCTCCGCTTTATATGGGACGCCGCCAGCATGGCTGACAAGCAGTGTGTCGGCAGGCGCCTGGGATCCGAACCCGTGAACTCCAGGCTGCCAAAGCGCGAACTAAACCGCTGCGCCACCAGGCTGGCCCCCCAAAATAAAACATTTTAGATAGTAAACAACAAAACAAGTATTTTTTATTTAAATATGTCAACATGCAAAACACTAAATCTGAACTCAAACTTTTTTTTCAAAACATCTAAACATATTTTCTACACGTAGGCAATACCTTTAATTGACTTTGTAAATACACAGGGCCATTTAAAAATACTCATGATTACATTAGGGTAAATGGAAGAGACAGGAAATGTCTTAGTTAAAGAGTAATACATACTTTTTTCCAAGTTCTTCAACCAAAACCGGTCCGTTCTCAGAGTGAACCCCTTGAAAGTCTACATTAGAAAATTTTCCATTGTGATCCAACCTAGCCTGTTGAACAATTCCAGAAACAAAAATCAGTCACCTGCTTCCTTTGCAGTAATGATCAGTTTTTAAATTTTTATTTTGTTTTTAATTAAGGAGAAAATGAATATATATTGTTAAAAACAAAACTAAGTTCAAAAGGGTGCACAGTAATATCTTTCTAACCTCCCAGACCTATATACCTCTACCCAAAACACTTTTGTTTACCCTTCCAAAATTTTTCCAAATTGTGCTTCTAAATAGTTCAAGGATAAGGAAGAGCACAATCGATTAAGGCTCCAAACAAGCATGTCCTGGTTCTGAACCAGGCCTGTGGCACCACACACACTAGGATTCCAGGCCCACTTTTCTACTTACCAGCCAATATGACCTTGGGCAAGTTATTTATCTCAGTTTCAGTGTCCTCGTGTGCAAAATGGGGCTAATAATCATAGGACTCATGGAGATGGAATAAGGTACACACAATATATATGAAGGACACGAATTTGCACATCGCAACCACTCTACAGATGAGAGCAACTATTATCATAATTACTATTATCTTCTCACTTTTCCAATATTTAAAATGTGTAACTGTGACCTTTTTTCTCCCTAAAAATAGATCCACCATCTGTTCCCTAATATACAACTGGTATTAGCCAACAGCAAATAGAGACAGAATTTTAAGCTTTTAGACTTCTTCCCAAAGTCAAACTTTCCATAGTATACACTGATCAGGGCAACTGCCGATCACCAGGCTAGGGTATGCAACGTAGCTTTCGGTAACCTCCTACTTTTAAGTAGACAAAAGTCCTCAAGCTGATGTTTCCTTCCTCATAAACCACAATAGGACACTTGGCCTTCCTCTCTTCAAAAGTTTAACAATAAAAGATTTTCCTAAAGTTAATTTTGATGAAGTTTAAACTCCATCTTACATGTTTACTTGAGTAAACAAAAGTCACCTTTGAGTCATAGCCATTTCCATAATAAAATTTCAATTAAATTTTAGCCAAGTGAAATAGTCTAGTTGAAACCGAAACAAAATACTCTAAAAGGGACAAAATTAAAACAACTATCTGCTTGACCATCTACTTTATCCATAGCATCTACTTTACCGAAAGCAACTGCAACCTCAAAGGAAATATGCTTGATTTAAAATAACAACACAATTTTACTGATGCAACCTAAGATAAGCGATCTTCTCTTCTCTGTTGGGGGGATAGGGTGGGGAGGGAGGGGGAGCCCTAAGCCCTGTATTCACTCTTCTCTTATTCTCTTCCAAGATTTCCCAATCACTGCAGTAAATGATTCACAATCTGTTCTGCCATCAGAGCACATTTCTGACAAGCCTGTAAGGAAGAACCTAAATGAATCATATTCTCTTCTTCCTCTCCTTTCAAATACCCCAGAATCAGAACAATATTAAAAGTTCTTAAGGTAAAGTCTGTCACTAATGCCCAGATATAATCCTAGTCAATCAGATACTTTTCACAAGCCACTTTATCATAAAGGAAATGAGTGTTTCCTTCACAAGTCAAGAAGAAATGTTTGTCAATGGCTATTTTAAAGTAGTTTTAAAATAACAACACTTTTGGATAGAAATCATTTTTGATGAAAATTGTCTTCCAAATAACAATATTTTTGTGTATGTGGGTTGTTTTTGTTTTGGAAATAGTAGTATTTTTTCAAAAACAAAGAACAGAAAAGGGACCTTGGAAATTATCATATTGAAAATTTCTCTACCCTTGGCATGACTGGACCAGATAATTGGCATTACTGGCATTATTTGGACCAGATAATTTGGGGTGGGGGGGTCCTGTGCATCGTAGGACGTTTGGCAGCATCCCCAGCCTCTACCCACTAGATGCCAGGAGCACCTACCCAGTTGTGACAACAAAAAAATGTCTGCTGACACCACTGAATGGAGGGTGGGGGGTGCAAAATCACTCCAAATTAAGAAACACTGATCTAACCCAATTTTCCCCTTTAACAATCAGCTACTTAAATCCAGAATAGTAGCTTATTCAAAGTAAATGGCACTCTCCTCTCCCTTCTCAATCCAGCAGAAAAACATTATGTATCTATCAAAATCTTCCAGGACTACTTTCATGAAAAAAACAAATTACTCTATAATGTCAAGTGTGAATCACTTTCAGTGAATTATTTGCCAAGTGTAATGAAAATATGTAAAAAATCTAAAATGTTACTGTCACTTCTTTGAAGCAAGTAATACCAAAAATTGAACTGTTCTTAAAGATTATGTGATGGGACGCCATAGTTTTAAATAGATACAACTTTAGTAATCTATTCAAATGGGTCAAAACACTAAATATTTATAACTATTAAAATGTATACATGATAAAATATATTCTGAAATCCCAAATTAACAACACATTCAAACTTGAGCTGTTTTCTTGGTTCCTATTAGAATAAGAAAGATTTCAAATACCATCTTTTCTTCCTCTACGTAATCACTTACTTGGCATTTATCTCCAACTTCGTACTGTAAGCCAGCAGCAATGGAATAGTCACGCTTCTGCTGAGCTGTAAACAACATCAGAAAAATATCAAGTTGACTGAATTATTTTCAAGTGCCACAAATCAAATTTATGGAAAATGCACAGATTTCTTAACTCACCTTGTTTAGACTTCAGCCAAATTTCATATTCCACATTTCTATAGACTGCTGGATTGAGTGACTTAAGAACCTTTCTAGACAAAGGAAGGCTAGGAGAGTTCTCTTTGTTTTTCAAGTGCTAAACAAAGAAAGTCAGGAAGTCCGATCAACACAGAAATGCTTTTAAAACATTTTTTTGAGATAAACATAAAAGTAAAATCAAAAGAAGAAAACTTCAAAAATTAAGAAGTCAGCCGAAAAATTTCTTACTAGCAGATGATCCTGACTGGCTACTGAAAATGTACCAGAAAAAAGAAAAGAAAAGAAGACTATTAAAAAATACCTGATCACTTGACGAAGCTTTAAATCCATTCACATCGTTAGCAGTGGTAGTTTTACTCCTGCAAAGGAAGAAATATAATCATAATTAGGAGTACAAAAATGTGTTTGCACGCAATTAACTTATTCTAACCTCACAAAAAAATCTCAAAAGTCAGTTATATTCCAAAAAGTCAAAGCTATATTCCAATGAGTTCATACATAAGTATAAGTGTGCACATACGTATGTGTGTGATGTGTACATGTGTATGTACATATAAGATATAAGTCAAAGATTTATATCAGTAATTCTTACTGGCTGAATCATCAGGAAAACAGAAACAGAAATAAACTGTGAAATCTGGGTGCACAGAATAATTGAGTTTATAAAACATTCAATGTAAAAATTTCCTTTCAATGTACAGATGAGGCTCCATTAAACAAAATATTCCACTACAACAAGATGTACAACCTAGTGGGAGAGATACAACTGAATAATCTGTAGGTTAAATGCTGGTAAGTGCTATGGGGAGGGGGGAGGCAGGAAAAAATGGTAGTGTTGAGACATAGGCTCAAATAATAAAAAGTGGGATGAGCAAAGAACCTGCTGAGACATCTTTTTGAATAAAGAATTAAAGGTGATGAGACAGCAAACCATATGGCTACTTAGTATTCCGGGCAGAGGGGACAGCAAGTGTAAAGACCCTGGGTTGGGCAAGAGACTGGAGATGCTGGAACAGAGTGATGGCAGGTCAAGTGGGAGATGAGGTGAGAGGCTACCTGTACTCTTCTCTCCCACAATTCCTCCTTAATAAATCAGTCTCTAGTCTTCAGAACATTCTCCAAGTCTATACCCTTAAGTGCTATAATATTTAAGAGACCCCAAGTATCTAGAATCTAGACTAAAAAAGCACCCATAATTTCCAGGACTTCAGGACTGACCAATATGAATGTGAAAAGAATCCACACATAAGAGTATAGTGACATCATTGGCCTTTCCTCCTTATTACCACACTATGCCTATTTATCCTGCCATGATACGTAGCATTCTTCCTTAACCGAAGACTTGTCCTCCCTAAGCCAGATAGGACACAAATAAAAAGAAATCTTAATAACAACGAAAAATTAATTTAAAAGGCCTCCAATGTTCCAAGAGCTACAACAGTACACTACAAAAAGAAAAACTGAGCATTATAATGAGTACACCTTCCCTGGTAAAATTCTCCATCTTATTAGCCTTTTCTCCATACTGCACCTGAGAACTACCATCCCGGATCCAGCTGTTGCTAAAACTATTAGCAGCAGCAGCAACCACAGGGCATGTGCTGGAAATCCCCCCACACCAATCACAGGTGACAAGTTATAACAAGCTTGTCATTCTGTCCCAACCTCCCCTATGCTCAATGCCATATCTTAATCAAACAGGTGCCTGGAGAAAACCAGGAGCAGAATTTCTATCTGTGCAAAGTTAATTAGTTTATTCTAGGATTAAATTTACAATGGCAGGCTCAGATTCTAACCTAAGTGACTCATTTCTTTCTTACAAAGAAATGGTAGTCAATCAAATTTTCAATCAGGATCAGAAAAATTTAATTAAACAAATGCCTGGAATTACAGATAGAAGGAGATATATTTAAGTATTTAATAAAGAATTAGATAGCCTAAGGCTTAATTTCATTCCTTTCTCTAGTTTTACAGTATGTAACACTAAGTAGGATACTTTTGTACTCTCATACAAGAGAAATAACATACTTTTAGCTTCACTGGGAATGGAACAGGGTTGGTTCTTACATAAACTTATTATTATTATTGATAAAAACTAATGTTAGACACCGTTTCTAGAGACTAGGCTATGCACTCTACACGTTATCTCTTTAATTCTCCCCTTCGAGGAAATACTAATATAACCTCAGTTTATAGCTACAGAATTGAGGCTTCTTAGTGAATTTAAGTAAACTTGCCCCAAGTCTAGTTAGTCGGCAGGAACCCAGGATTCAAATCAGGTTTGGACGTCCACAGTCCAAGCTCTTAACCTGTATGTTAAGGTTAGGTTATACTTAACCTCTAACCTAAACTACCCTACACAGCCTGTGTGGTAAAGAAAAATAAGCGTCAGAGACTCTAAGTTAAAAGGTGCTTATTCACAACCTAAAGAGCGGCATTATCCAGAGCTATTCATATACTTATATCCCAACTTGGGATTTTTATTACCTAAAAAAAAAAAAGGAGGCATTATCTAAGAAAGAAAACGATAAAATAAAGTCAAGGAAATCACAATGGCCATTTTTTCATCACAAGATATGTAAATTATTGACAGGTTAACCTTAAAATTTTACAATACACACACATATAGGGAAGACCAAATCTATTCTACAGATACCCATCTAGATTACCTAGAAACAGATTCTTATCAACCAAAACACCAACTTTCAAAAGAAAGAGTCCCATAATAGAAATTAGATAAAATCAGGGGCAGGGAAAAAGAAACTTCCACGGCAAACTGCTATATTTTAGGAATACCATGATATCTCAATGTGTGAGGCAACTCTATGCAGAAACATTTATTGAACTGTTTCTTTATATGGCACTATAAAGAGATTTTAGGACCTAAATTCATTCTTACTTGCAACTGTCATCCTCTGAATCTGATATTTCACTGTTGTTTTCATGAGCTACTTCAGAGGTGTCTAGTTCCATCAAGATTTTACTAACATCAGTTTTAAATACCTTCTCATACAGCAATTCATAAAGGAGAGCTGCAAGTAACAAGAGAGAGATGTTATACAACATTAATTTTATGTTCTAACATGAAATTGAGATTGTCTATTGCCGAGACTTCTAAAATCCTAACTGGACACCTGCAACATCTTATGATCAATAATACAATTTAATCACAAGGTTACCTAGGTAGAGAACAACTAGAATATCTATCTGTGCAGTTAATTAGTTCAAAATCTGCCATTTTTAAAACTAACAAAAACACAAAAAGGTGTCACCACTGTGAAACAAGCATGACAGTAAAAGGTAAACATAAAAATTGAGCAATTACTCCATTTTACACACTGTGCTAAGCCTTTACATATCTTCATATTTAATCCCAGTACAGTGAAGTATTATTATTCTGAAGTATTATTATTCTAACTGTACAGATGAGAAACTGAGAATTAGAGATATCATACAACCTACTCAACCTTAAGAGACTTGGATGGAAAACATTAAGAAACACTGAGATTGCTGGAAAGAGGATAACTTTTCATAAGGGACTAAGAAGAAACTGTTATAACATGTATTCTCAGCAGCTACTGAAGGAAAAGAAGCATATTTAGACAACTTGATTGCTTTTAAAAAAAAAAAAAAAACCACCCCAGATATTACCAAATGGAGTTTAGGAGTCTACACATGGAATTTAGGACTCTCATTTGGTTTTATTAGAGTAATCTTGTTTTGTTTTGTTTTTTGTGAGGGCAACTAGCCCTGAGCTAACACCCGTTGCTAAGCCTCCTCTTTTTTGCTGAGGAAGACTGGCCTGGGCTAACATCCGTGCCCATCTTCCTCTACTTTATATGGGACACTGCCACAGCACGGCTTAACAAGTAGCGTGTCTGTCCACGCCCGGGATATGAACCTGTGAAACCGTGGGCCGCCAAAGCAGAGGGCACGAACTTAACCGCTATGCCAAGGGGCCGGCCCTATTACGGTAATCTTAATGAAAACAAGTGCACTAAGAATTCGTCAACAATGGGTGCCCACCCTCTATATATAGAGTCCCCAAAGAGACCTCCTTCTCACCGACCATCTTTCTTCCAACCCTGGTATAATCCAAACCACAGGCACTGAGAAAATATAGCGAAGGTAAGGCTCAATGAGCTGAAGCGTCCAGATTTTGACTACCTGGGAGAGGAGGAGGACATAGCCCAGGATACAGACAGCTATACTTTCCTATCTCAAAACAGATCAATCAATTGTAAAAAGTTTGCATTACATACACCTTTCCCGGTCACCACTAGCTTAAGAACAGAGGAAAAAATTGTTACATGCCCAGCACTGCTGCTTTGTATGAGCGCCGTGCACTTCGCCCGAATAGATGGTAAAAGATTTGAAGGCTGGAAGGTAGGAAGGAACTACTAGAGCAGTAATTCTCAGTTTGGGAGGGAGGGGGGAGTCTATCCTCCCAGAAAATATTTGACAAGATCTGGAGACATTTTTGGTTGCCACAATGGGAGAGAGAAATCTACTGGCATCTACTGTAGATGCCAGGGATGCTACCGAACATCCTACAATGCACAGAACAGCCCTAACAAAGAATTATCTGGCCCCAAATGTCAAATAGTGCCACAGCTAAGAAACCCTGCTCTAGAGCCAAATACAATCAAAAGCTTGATTTGCTCATTTAGATTTTCAAGCTATACAGTAACAGCTTTAAAAATACATACAAAACCTTATTACTAAAATTATTTACTGCAGGAAAGAAATAACTTTGTATTTACAAATCAAACTCTAGCACCTAACTCCTTTTTTCCTGTTGAAACAAGTTTTTATTATAGTATTAATATTTTTGGTAACCTAAGGTTCTTAGAAATATCTTTTATACATTAAAACAGTATATTTGCCCTGATTTGTTTGCATTAAGACTGTGTAGCTCGGGAATACAATTTCCTACACAAACACAAGGGTGATACTCACACTGACACACAGCAGAGCTCTCTTTATACTTTATGGGATAGACAATATCATAATGATTTCCATTTGAAAAGCACAGTAATACCTGAAAAGGAAAAATAAGACACCTTTCAGCCCTTTGTATATGACAATTACATAGCAACTTCTATCTCCAATATCCCTGAATTACTAGTCAATAATTTCCAAATAGAAAGTGAATATTGTTGAGACAACCTAAAGCTCCAATGTGGTTGACGATGGTATGTCCACGTGCTGAGTGCTACACAGCCATTAAATCAGAAAGCTCTTCATGACTGGGGGAAATGCTTAGGGATCACAAAAAGCACACACAATATATGAGAACAACATGATTTCAACTATTTAAAGAACAAAAGAGCTAAAAGACTAAGAAAATATTCCAAAACCTTATTAATGCTTACCTCTAAGAGGCAGAATCAAAAGTAAATTTCTCCTCCTTCTTTCCCGTTTTAAGTACTTTGTAAATAGTCAATTACTTATGCAAAAAGAAATACACACTGATTTTGTTTAAACTATATCATATTCCAAAAATTGTACTGAAAAGGCCAGATCCAGAGCCAAGCACCTTGGAAACCCCCAAGTCTTTATAATGGTAGTATTTCACTCAATTCCCCTCCCCCTTACCACCATTAGCATGGTGACAAGATACTTCAACTTCGCCTGGATGATTCCAAAACAGCTAAGTAAAACAAAGTTCTCTTATAACGGACGAGTTGATTTTTTTTCTTTCTTTCTAGGCTTCACATAATTTTTCAGTTGTTTCTGCTTTGTGACTCAATAATCACACCTTAGACCTTTAATATGGGAAATTACCAAAGTATTTCTGGATGCAATGAAGAAACCTATTTTCACGAGTTATTTTACTATTTAATGTTTATATTGACACAAAACAGTAATAATTAATCATATATGCTATTTCCAAAATACATAAAGAACTCATACAACTCAACAACAAAAAAACGAACAACCCAATCAAAAATGGGAAGAGGTTTGACTGACAATTGGATAAAGAATACGTAGCATATAAATATATATATATATAAAATGGAATACTACTCAGTCATAAAAAAAAAAAAAGACAAAATCATTCCATTTGCAACAACATGGATGGACCTGGAGGGTATTATGTTAAGCGAAATAAGCCAGACAAAGACAAACACCATGTGATTTCACTCATATGTGGAAGATAAACACACGAACAGACAGAACAGTTTGGTGGTTACCAGGGGAAAAGAGGTTGGGCGGGTTAGGCACAAGGGTGAAGGGATACATTTATATGGTAACTGACAAACAATAACATACAACTAAAATTTCACAATGTTATAAACTATTATGACATCAGTAAAAAAGAAAAAAAAATGGGCAGAGGATATGAACAGACATTTTTTTCCAAAGAAGATATACAGATGGCCAATAAGCACATGAAAAGATGTTCAACATCACTAATTGTTAGGGAAATGAAAATCAAAATTACAATGAGAAAACACCTTATGCCTGTCAGAATGGCTATAATTAACAAGACAAGAAATAACAAGTGTTAGAGAGGATGTGGAGAAAAGGGAACCCTCATAAACTGCTGGTAGGAATGCAAACTGCTACAGCCACTATGGAAAAACAGTATGGAGGTCCCTCAAAAAATTAAAATAGAAACACCATATGATCCAGCTATTCCACTTCCCGCTATTTATCGAAAGAACATGAAAACACTAATTCAAAAAGATATATGCACCCCTATGTTCACTGCAGCCTTATTTACAATAGCCAAGGTTTGGAAGCAACCCAAGTACCCATCAACAGATGAATGGATAATGAAGATGTGGTATGTATGTGTGTGTGTATATGGAATACTACTCAGCCATAAAAATAGACGAAATTACGCCATTTGTGACAACATGAATAGACCTTGAGGGTATTATGCTAAGTGAAGTAAGTCAGAGAAAGACAAATACCATATGATTTCACTCATATGTGGAAGATAAACCCACACACAGATACGGAGAACAGACTGGTGGTTACCAGAGGGGGTGGGGGTGGGGTGAAAGGGGTAAAGGGACACATACATATGATGACAGATGGAAACAAGACTTTTGGTGTGAACACAATGCAGTCTATACAGAAGCTGAAATGACATACACCTGAAATTTACACAATGTTATATAAACCAGTGTGACCTCAATTAAAAAAATTTTTTTAATCATGTACACTATCATCTCAATTTTTTTCCTCTAGTGAAATGTTATAAGGATCAACACAATGATCTACGGGGAAAAACGACTACAAAATAATATGACTCAATGATGATTAACAGGAACTTAAAAAAACTCAGTATCATAACCTTCATACAGAAATTTATTTCAAAAAGTCGCTTAAAAATTATAGCTGTCAAAGTGGCAACTGAGTGGTTCTTTTACTTAAATCATTCAGAAACACCTGGAAAAACTCTTACCTTTTCAGGAAAATTATTTTCTGTTACTTGTGAAGGAGAAACATTTGGTTCTCGATAAATTATAAAATCTTTCCTGAAAATAACATTTAGAAATTACTTCTGATGGAATATATTTCATGAATTGAGATTTAACAGTTCACTAATTCATTCATCAAGAGTCTAGTATGTGCCAAGCAATGTTCTAGGCACTGGAGACACAGCAGTAAACAAAAGATAGTAATGCAACAACTATATAAAAGTATCTTTTTAAAAAAAATAAATTCAAATGTAACTTCAGATATAATTGTAAAAGGAGACCTCAAAGCACAGAAATTGTGAAGATGAAATTTATTTACATTTCAAAAAGAAAAAATAAAGGATTCACCTTCACCTCTACTGGACAAAAGTAATAAAATTGATAATGTGGTATTCTGCCTCTGTTCTAGTGGCCATTCAATGTTACCAGCCCTGAGAAAGTAGGAAACCAGTTCTCTACAAGGTTGATAAGTGATATAGTTTATAGGCCTGGAAAATTGTCCATACTCCTTTCCAAAAATATTTTGAACATTAAAATTTCTAAATGTTGGGGGCTGGCCCAGTGGCATAGTGGTTAAGTTTGCATGCTCTGCAGGCTCCACTTCGGTGGCCCAGGGTTTGAGGGTTCAGCTCCTGGGCGCAGACCCATACATCACTCATCAAGCCATGCTGTGGCAGCATCCCATATACAAAAAATAAAAACAGAGGAATATTGGCTCAGACGTTAGCTCAGGGCCAATCTTCCTCACCAAAAGAAAAAAAAATTCTAAACGTTGACATACCTAAATATCAAAATCTAAGTGATGCAATTAAAAACACAAAGCCTTAGAAAAGATGCTTCACAACCAAGGCATAAAATTGCTTTGCCATTTTAACAATTTTAGTATAATGGAATATACCAGTTTTTGTTTACTTATGTTATTACAGTGTTTACCTGTACATAAGAGAAAGGGCACTTATTTCCACTTGTCCAACCCATTCCTGTATTAAAGAAAAAATAGTTGGCACATAAGTGTCTCATACTTTTTACAACATACCTCTATATAATACCTTAATACATACCCTTATACAATATATCTAATGCTCTAGAAAAACTCATTAATGCTATTAGGATTGTGAATACTATAAAAACATTTATATAAAACAGGCTATAATACACACTAAAAAGCCGCCCAAATCGCTGTTGCAAAAACCCTTAGCAACAGTGTGGAATGACAGTTCCTACTGCTGTGGCAAGACCACAGAGGGGTATCTCTAAGTTGTCAACGTGCTGAAGGCGAGGGCTCTGTCCTCCAACCTAGCACCCTGGACAGAGCCTGGCACATGCTATGTGCCCAGAAAATGAGATGGTCAACAGAAGCAGAACTCAGGAATGAGCAAGGATTTAAAAGGGCAGAAGGTCTCCTATCTTCAGGGCGACTGAAGGTGGAAAGAGAGTAGTGTCCCAGCCATTGTTTTGAAATGAGGTACAAATTCTAACAGTCTTAAGGGAGTCACTTTAAGCCTTCTAGAAGGAAATGGCCAGTAGATATCAAAATTTAAAATATCCATATACTCTTTGACCCAGCAATCCAACTTCTATAAATCTATCCTAAAGAAATATTTCATATGTCCACAAAACTGTATATAAACAAGGATGTTCACTGTAGCTTTTTGTAATAGTTAAAAAAATTTTTTAAACAAAGCACCAAGATTCCACTGATAAGAAATAATTAATTTATGGTTCATCTACACTATGTATGGAATACCATGCAATCATTAAAAAGAATGAGGTATACCCATACCAACTTATCAGACTATTAAGTGTAAAAAGTAAGTCACAGTAAAATAATCCTGTTGTGTAAAACAGACAGAAAGATATGTTCAACATGTATGCATATGTGCACAGAAAGAGGAACGGACAGATACATCTAAATTGACAGTGGAGATAGGGAATCGAAGATGAGGGAAAACAGGATTTTCACTCTTCATTCTGTATTAAATCTTTTACCATGAGAATGTATTTCTGTACTACTTGTGAAATTAGTAAAGACAATACCAACAGTCGCTAAAAATAATTAGCTATGGTAAGTGAATGCTGCCACTTTTTCCTTGAAAGAAAAGAAATCTGAGATAAAGAAAAGATTTTAGACAATGTTTTGACTTCAGACAAGGAAAATCTTTCCCCCAGAGACTTTTCATTTTAATAGTTCTTAAAAGTTGGCTCTGGTTTACAAAATGAAATGGGTGCCATATATTAAAATAGATTTCTTAAAATAGGCGTCTGCCTAACAATCATGGCTTCTCACAAACTGTTACAAGCGACAATCTCTTGTGCAGAGGAAATCCTTCACTGAAACCAGTCTGCTTAGAACACAAACACAAACTATATCTACTTTATGCAAAATGTGTTACACCACTTTGAAAAATGGAAAATTATTCTACTAGTGTCAACAAAATAGGGGCCGCCCGGTGGCTCAGCGGTTTAGTCTGTGCTTGGCAGCCCGGGGGGTTCGCGGGTTCGGATCCCAGGTGCCCACCGACACACTGCTTGTCAGCCACGCCGTGGCGGCGTCCCATATAAAGTGGAGGAAGATGGGCATGGATGGTAGCCCATGGCCAGTCTTCCTCAGCAAAAAGAGCAGGATTGGCAACAGATGTTAGCTCAGGGCTGGTCTTCCTCACCAAAAAAAAAAAAAAATACTACCCCTCAAATAATGTACCATTTTATAAGCATTTAATCTTCAGAATAAATTTTGCTGTAGTTTGGTTAAGAAAACAATGGCTGGGGCCGGCCCTGTGGCATAGTGGTTAAGTTTGCGCACTCCACTTCGGTGGCCCAGGGTTTCGCAGGTTCGGATCCTGGACATGGACAGATGCACCGCTTGTCAGACCATGCTATGGTGGCATCCCATATAAAGCAGAGGAAGATGGGCACAGATGTTAGCTCAGGGCCAGTCTTCCTCAGCAAAAAAAAAAAAAAAATGGCTATCATAATTATCTTCCTGTCTGCTCTAACCAGGGTCAATTTTGAATGATTAAAAAAAAAAAATCTATGTTCTACCACTGTCTATTAAGGCTATAATTTTATTTACTCAGCACCTTGTATGTTTGATATACTTTCTTACTGTGTGTGAGAGTAAAGCATTTCTGTGAAATCTGTTTTAACTAATGAACTATATCAAAAACACAATTTAAATATTCTTAGTCATCAAAAGCAAACTTTTGTTCCTCAAAAGACACCTTTAAAAAAACGAAAAGCCAAGATATAACCTGGAAGAAAATATTTGCAAAATATATATCCAGTACAGAACACAGTATAAAGAACTCTTATAATTCAATAAAATCAACATAATAAAAAATGCACAAAATCTATGAACAGACATTTCACCAATGAAGATTCACATGAAAAGATGCTCAACATTATTAGAAAAATCCAAGTTAAAATCACAATGAGATATCACTACACAACCGCTAAAACAGTTACAACTTAATAAGCTAACAGTATCGAGCGTTGACGAAGATGCAGAGCAATCAGAATTCTCACATACTGCTGAGAAAGCAAAGTGGCATAGCCACTTTGGAAAACAGTTTGGCAGTTTCTCATTAAGTTAAACATACATTTACCATATGACCCAGCAATTCCACTCCTAGGTATTAATCCAAGAGAAAAGGAGACATATGTCCACACAAAGACTTATAATTAAATGTTCTTAGCAGCTTTAATCATAACAGCCCAAAACGGGAAAGAATCCAAATATCCATCAACTGGTAAGTGGATAAACAAATTGCAGTACATCCATACAATGAATGACCATTCAGCAATAAAAAAGAACTACTGCTACCCACAACAACATGGATAAATCTCAAAGTGTTTCCATTATGCTACGTGAAAGAAGCCAGACACGTAAGAATACACACTATATCACTCCATTTATATGAGCCTAGAAAAGTCAAAACTTAGGAAGCAAATCAGTGGTTGCCGAGAGCCAGGGGGTGGAGGAAGGAGATTAAGTCCAGCAGGGCATGAGGAACTTTTTGGAGTGATGGAAATGTCCTATATGATATTTGTGGTGGTCATTACACAACTATATATATTTGTTAAATCTCATCAAAGTACACACTTAAAATTAGTGAATTTTATTGTATGATACTTTTACCTCAGTAAAGCTGACAAAAATATATTCTTGCAAAAAGTTTGAGGCACTTTTCAAAATGCTCCAAAATGCTCCACTGATATTTTAAGTAAACGAATAAAGATGTTTTCTTTTGAGAACTGGATGAAGCAATGGAATTTATCCATCAACCATACTTCTCTTTTCATTTCACACATCCCATATATCACAGAGAAAGAGAAACAAGTGAAGACACACATATTGTTGCTAATAACAAAGAACAAAACTGTTCAGAAGGTTTGATCAGACTGGGGAGAGGACTGTCAAAAGAATAAAAAATCTGGCCAGCCAGCACACCCTAGGAAAGAGGCACCGGTCCCACATGCCCAAAAAAATCACATCAACTCCCCCTCCTTCCTCTGCCGCAGACTTCCCAGTCAGTCTCAGTTCAGTTCACACCACCTCATTTCCTCCCTGTCCCCTTCTCTCCACTCCCATTATCCTGCCCTTTCTCAGACCCTTCTATCCCAACAGGCTGCAATGCTGCACAAGATGACTACAAAATAACATTGTGGGGCTTTTTTCCGATTAAAAAATTAATAAATGGTTTTTGTCATTTCCTTTATTTTCTATAAAGGAAGTAAAAATCAGCAGTAATATTACTGCCTAGAGATAACAACTGTTAACATTCTGGTGTTTATCGTTCCTATCTGTTACATATGATGTAATATGGATTTAACATTCATTCAACACACACAAATTGATCATCAATTAGGCACCGGAAATTGAAAGGTAACTATGGCAATTCCAAAAGCAATAAAATATACAATCCTTGCCTTCAAAGAGGCTTATCAACTAAGAGAAAAAAACAAACTTCAGGAAAATGAATTTGTGACCATCATATGTGAGCAAGACTCACTAAATCAAATAAAATGTAAATCACTAAAATAAAAATGTAGTCAGGGCTGGATTTACAGAAAAGGCCTTCATCAGAGGGTATGGTATCTGTCTCCAAAACTGAGTAATACTATGCTATTCTTTTTTTTAATACTTAATAGTGTGCATATTTTTCCATGTATTAAACAATCTTTTTTCATTTTTATTGATGTCTTAACATAAACAATTTTTTTTAAACCACTGCAACTGGTCTTCCTGCCTCTAGTCTCATCCGCCTCCAAACCATTTCTACACAATATTCTTCCATCCATCCATTCAGATGTCAACACTACTTTTCGTGCACAGCAGTGAATAAAACATACTCACTTCCTGCCTCAGAAAACCTGAACGGCTTCCCAGTGCCAGATTCCCAGGCCCCAGGCACTGAGACTGTGATTCAGGTCTGGAACAGAGGCCAGAGAATCCGCATTTTTACAACCTCCTCGGTGATTCTGACACAGGTGGTCTGCAGCTCACACTGAGAAATGCAGGCCTAAAGCATAAGCTCAAAACTACTGAGCCCAGCATGGAAGGTTCTCCCATGATCTGGCCCACAGCCTGCCCCCTGACTTATTTCTCACCACCTCCTACCTTTGCATACTCCATGCTCCACACGAACAAAACTGCTTTCTGAATCTGCCTTGCTCACGATTTTCACTACCTGGAAATGCGCTTCACCCTAGGCATTTCTTATTTAGAATCTATTCAGACTTCAAATGCCAACTCACTCTCCAACTCTTGCTTTGCCTACCCAGCTAGAAATAAAACTTTGAATGCCTCTAGCATATCTATACTTCTTATGACACATGCACTTTCTCACTTCTGTTAGATATGCTTCCCTACTCCAGGGAAACTCCTGAGAACAGCATCCAAATCCCAGTTACCTCTGCATCCCCAGGGTGCCTGGCAATTCTTGGCCCACAACAAGCACTCAAATTAGGGAATCAAATGGAGACACCAACTATTGATCAAACACCTATTCCTATGTTGTTATTCTTCCTCCCTACCTGACTCCCCTTCTTAGCTTCTTCCTTCGGTAATGTCATTTTAAACTTAACAGTGATTACCTCTGGGGATGATAGAACATTCTACATAGCACTCTACATGGCATTTCATATTTGGATTTTTAGAGGGAGAATATTAGTTTTGTAAACAGGAAAAAAAAGGACAGAAAAATCCTTTTAAACTTCTACATGATTGAGAAAGTATGGCAGTGGGACTTGGTGGGGAAATGCTGTCCTTTTACTCTCAAGTCTCTTCCTTCTTCTCAAGCTGATCAGGGGAAAAGGAACCTCCATAAAGGAACCTGTCTTTTGCCTAAGGTAGAAGCTGCCTAAAGAAGCAATCAAATCTCGCCCTGTCCACCAAGCCCCATACACATATCAACAAAGCATCCAGAAAATCACCACCAGTGTTATTTTAGGTCTTTTATGCTACATTCACATGCCATTATGACAAAGATAAAGAGAGCACAACTCTGTCCTTAGTGAGGCAACACCCCCAGAGCACAGTACACAGCTCCAACTGTCTTCCAATTAAATGCTGCATAAAATGTGCACCTAAGAAATGTTTATAAGGAAACGGTAACTCACTGTAACCCCTCCATATACTGTAATATTAATCTTACATTTTAATGAATTTTGAAGACATTATTTGAATAGCTATAAAATAGAAATATATCAGAAGATTACTGCATACCTGTGGATTTTCCAAACGTTTTAAATACTCTTCAAATGACCCTTCTATAAACTGCAAAAAAAAAAGTCTATTAGGAATACATAAAAACAAGAGTGAACCTCTTCACTGTGAATTACTGAGCTCTTACACAAACCCTAGACACATTAATAATAGTAAAAATATAGATATATAAAATCTAAATACGAAAATATACACAAATCATTCAGTAAAGATCACAAACATACAAAAGAATTTAAAGAAGGAAACACTGTCAGAAAAGGTTTCCTGGACAGGATCTGGATGGGCACAGGGACATGTGACGTGAGGCAGCGAGGGCACTGTGTTGGGAAGACAGGCTCACCCTGGCCAGCAGGAACAGGGCTAGTGAGAGAGGTTCGAACTTAGCTAGACACCTGTTTATGAAGGACCTTGAGTCCGGGGAGGACTCAAGGGAGAAGGCAATTCAAGATCACTGCAGGTGACATTATGAACAGAAAAAGTACATGATAAAAGCAGAACCTTAAGATTAACTTGGTAATGACCAATGGAGAATTAAAAACAGATAAACTAGCTGAGAAATAAATAAATAATAAAATTGAGTTTCTTCAAGTTACATGATAATGTTTTTTGTTTTTCTCATAGTGACTGCACTACTTTAATTGAGAAAGCTCTAAAAGACATTCGTCCGAAACACCAAATTCAATTTTATTTAAATTACAATTCCAGTTAATTTAGCAAAGTGATACACTTAAAACATTAAAGTACACTCCCCAGTCTATAAAAATCTTTTAAACGCCAATGCATTTTTTTAAGATTGAGATTAATTCTTTTATAGATTGTACACTGTCAAGTTTCCAAAAAATATCTTAAGTTTCAACACATAATACTTACTTATAATAAAATAGCCACATATTTTAAATATCCCACCAATCACAGGCTACTGTTCTCCATTAGGTGATTATTTATAGACTTAAAAAAAACAAACCCAGAGAACCATTTGAAGTTGGAAGAGACCTAAGTAGTGTTCTGACACAGCTAGCGTCCAATCCGAGATTCTTCTTTCTAATCAGAACACATCCATCTAGGCCCTGAGTAAACACTGTTGTAACAAGGCACACCCCCTCTCCCGTGACAGCCTTTTCCACTTCTAGCCAGTATAAACTGTTAAAAGGTACTTATCATAAGGAAAGTGAAACTTTCCCCATTCGAACTTTCAACCTTTGATCATATCTCCTAAGACTGTAAGGGCTAAATAAATATACGCAAGACACTTCAAACAATGCCTGGCACACAATAAGCACTCAACCAATGTGAGCAATTTCCACTACTGTCAACAGGGTTTTACCCTCTGGGGCCAATAATAATAATTAATTCACTTGTAATTTCTTCAAATACTTAAAGACCACTTCACTTCCCCCCCCCCACCCCGACTTCACCACCACACCCTAATACTCTCTTATCTAGCCTCCACATTACCAGTTTCTTTTTTTTTTTTTTTTTGTGAGGAAGACCAGCCCTGAGCTAACATCCGTTGCCAATCCTCCTCTTTTTGCCAAGGAAGACTGGCCCTGGGCTAACATCCATGCCCATCTTCCTCCACTTTATATGGGACGCCGCCACGGCATGGCTGACAGGCAGTGCGCCGGCGGGCGCCCGGGATCCAAACTCGCGAATCCCGGGCTGCCAAGCGCAAACTAAACCGCTGCGCCACCGGGCGGCCCCACCAGTTTCTTTTTAATAAGATGAGTTTTCAAATCTCCTAATCAAGCAGGTCACTCTCCTTCCTGGAATATGTTACTGTCCATCTTATAACATGGCACTCAGAAAAATGTCACCAGTAGTAATATTTTACTTGAATATAGAACACCAACCCAAGAGCACATCCAAACTAAGAACTATTTACCAATTAAGTCTTAAAATTGAGTTATGTGCAAACTGTCAATGTTCGTTTGGCAGTCAACAGGGAAAAATACCACTTAAAGTTGTCAGATGACATAATTCTAGGGCACACGACCGATAAGTAGTAAATCATGTAAGGTTTTCAATGTAAAATGAAAATAGGTCACTGTGGTATCTTATTTCACAGCCTGCTACATACTACTGAGAAAATTACAGTGAGTTGTTATACAACGTTCTATTAACTATTAATCGTTATTTACATAGTTAGTGTTCTGATAATGTGATTAATGTCATCACAATGATGAACCCTGAAAATAAAAAATCTATAAATGCCTTCTGATAAAATTAAAGGCTCAGTATTAGCTATGCTCAGCATATTTCTTATACTCCAAGTCTGAAATTTCTTAAATTCATAGGGAGTTACCAATCACAGAAAACTCTATTAACCACAAGACCTAATTCCATGTCACTCTTACTATGCAAGGACCCCGCCCAAGTCATCTTCCATCCTCCACAACTCAGCGTCTTTTCTGTCAGAGAAGCTTTCTAAATGTCTGAATAAATGAATTCCACAAAAGGGCCTAAAAAATATCACAATTGGATTTAAATTCAATAAAGCAATTCTTTTTTTTAAAGGTTATTTTCATATCCTGGGTGAAGATCCAGCCTGTGAAATCCCACTAGACCACTTCAAAAGGCTGACATGTAAATGCAAGTCAAGACACCACTACAGGTTTAAAATTACAAATTACCGCTTCAAATTTCTCTCTATTCTCTCGAAGATAGTGAATACAGGCCATTCTGACTTCAACATGGCGAGACTGAGAGTGTAAGACCTGAAAAGGAAAAGCAACACACTATTAATAAGCATTGTATTAAGAGGATTTAAGTTACGACCGAATGCCTTCTTTCACACCCAAGATAAACTCACAACCAACAGACATCAGTCTCCCTCCATTTCCCTTTCTATAATTTCTAGATCTTTATTCATTCCCACCTCTTCCTCTAATCACAGAGATGACATGACATACATAAACAGCAGTAGTTCTTAAGCTTAAAGAGCTTATTACCGTTTCTCCTTTAGGTCACTGAAATCGCTCCTTTGTAAACTTAAGACACTTTCCTCTCTGGGTCAGCCCTCTACTGTAACTTTCCTGTTCACAAAGCTGGGCTAATGGAATCCCTGCTCCGCAGTGCTTAGCTTCATCCCATGCTTGTTGCAAAAGAGAACAAATAGGCAACTTCAGCAGGAATCCTCCTTGAGGCTTTAAGCCTGAAAAAGATTTCTTTTTCCCAATAATTTTCAATTACTTACTTTATGTAGAAAGTTAAGTCCACTGAGGTTTCAGAAAAATTAAGGTACTCATTCTTAAATCCTTAGCTCTGAGGCTTACATGACTCTTGAAAGAACATCCCAGTGAGCAGCACACAGGATGCAAACATGCTCTGTGTGTTGTCATCCCAATACCCTTGAAACTTGCTCTTATGCCCCAAATCTAAAAGTACCACGTGAAATAAGCCACACTACAAAGATGATGCAAATCCTCACTTTGTAACCTCTACCTTCTTCTGTTAAACAACTAGTTCCACAAAAGGATAACTTATTGGCATTTTTGTCTGTTACTAAAATTCTAAAGCTTTGATGTGAAAACAAACTAATATTATCAAATGCTTAGGAACCCTTTGGCTAGCATCCAATATTTTAACTACCATACTTGAAAAAGGAGATTGGGGGGCTGGCCCGGTGGCATAGCAGTTAAGTTCACATGCTCCACTTCAGCAGTACAGGGTTCACAGGTTCGGATCCCAAGCACAGACCTATGCACTGCTTGTCAAGCCATGCTGTGGTGGCGTCCCATATAAAGTAGAGGAAGATGGGCACGGATGTTAGCTGAGGGCCAATCTTCCTCAGCCAAAAAAAAACGAGGAGGATTGGCAAAGGACATCAGCTCAGGGCTAATCTTCCTCACAACAAAAAAAAAGGAGATTAGGTGCCAGCCCGGTGATGTAGCAGTTAAGTTCACCCGTTCTGCTTCAACAGGCCAGGGTTCGCCAGTTCGGACCCTGGACATGGGCCTATTCAACCCTCATCAAGCCATGCTGAGGCAGCGTCCCACATAGAAGAGCTACAACTCTACAACTATGATATACAACTATGTACTGGGGCTTTGGGGAGAAAAACAAAAAGAACAAGAGGAAGATTGGCAACAGATGTTAGCACAGGGCCAATCTTCCCCCCACTCCACCCCCAAAAAAAGGAGATTAAAATTATTTTCTATTACTAGGTGTCTCAAATGAAGGTGTTCCTGGTACCCTAAAGGGTTATTATGATGGCGGGTAAAAAAACCCTGACATGTTTAAAATAACTACATCTCAAACTACCATCAAGGCCTCTTGAGAATTTTTATTACTATAAAGTAGCTTTAAGAGTTACAGCTCCAGTAGAGTGATTCTCCCTTATGTTCAGGGTGAGCAGAGAATTCAGGAAAAGGGAGGCTCCAGTTGCATACTTTACAGGTCTCTTTGGATAACAGCCAAGGCTCATTTATACCCCCAGAACCAGAGGTACAACTGTCTGGACATTGAGATACACTGAAGATGCACTAGCTGAGGTCAGCAACTGAGTGTACCTACATTGCTGTCTTGAGAACTAATAAAAAGCATCCTTATATTCTCTAAGCTTCCAGCACTGGGAGGTCTGTCCATATGTAAAAATCACCACCACACAATTTTTTTTGCCAATTCAACAAAGAACATTTAGCAACACTTCTTTCAAAAAAGCTATGTTAGACACTATTATGAATCAAGGTATTATTAGTTTGAGTAAACCATAGTGTCATGTGATAGGGCTTTCCTGCCATTAACAAAGTGAAGCTAGTCTCAAAGCCATTTACCTAGCAACAGGTGGCACACATAAGTGAATAAAGCTTATTTTCCATCAAAAACAAAGGCAGGCATATCTGTTTTTTCTTCTCTTTTAACAAACATTTTATTAGCACGAGAAATCTGAACCTGTCAGAAGCAAAACTCTCAGCAACTTCCATAATGCGTAGGGTGCTGGTGTTTTACAAAGCCAAGCACTACAAGAGAAGCAAGGTTAAATGACAACTGCTTAAAAAATATAATACAGTGCAAGTTCAAGGATACTCAAGGAGGAATTCAAATGGTATGACAAATATCTCTGCAAATTATTATGTACATGAAAATAAGCTAGAAATAGGAGGCTTTCCAATCTTTGCTTGGGACAAGATAGTGATAAACACCGGGAAAGGCTGAGACACACTGCTTTAGCAAGTCCTCTAAGAGCACCCTATTTTTAGCTCCACGGCCAGGAGCTGATTCAGGTCAGGCCTCCTGTAGGCCCAAGTCCAGAAGTGTAAAAAGGGAAGGACCTATCTAAACCAGGTAATTTGGAGGGAAAGACTGTTCCTAATTCAAGTCTCTCCTCACCCCCCATCCAAAGACTGCCATTTAGATTACTTATTCTGACTCCTTCTTAGAAATGATAAAATTTTGATATTTTTGGAGAAATTGTTGGCAAAAAAGTAAATCCTTTGTAGATTTTTAAAGGGCAGACTGAGGTTGGTGTTACTTGCCTCCCCACCCCCCTCTCTTTGCCTTTGGCCATGAGGGCTACACCCTTAGTCCATGTCTACTGAAGACCTGAGCTTCCCCCACAATTCATGGTATTAAGTCTTCTAAACTCAGAATGCTAAAAATCAGTGCCACGTAACTGGAGAGGATTCTCCCTTACGCCTAACTTAAATCCCATTACAACAAGATACAATAAAATGTGTTATCTGAATGCTAGCAATGAGTTAGTATAACTAGCTCTTGCCTCTTTCTACTTAAAAACAGAGATCCCACAACTATAATAGAGATGCTTCTGTAATAACCACGTTCGCCAATTAACTATGGCACCTAATACTGAAATCAGACACACCTTCTGCTTCAATATAAACTAGGATCCAACTCCAAATAAGCGCCATACTTCCCATATTTCTATTTGTTTCTACCTCCTTCCTTGCCAAACTCCTACTAGAGCTAACAGTATGTATAAACAGGGGCTGAATTCCCTTCCACCTCTTCCCTGCTTCTGGAGCTGCTTTGGAGTCCAGGGAGGCTGAGGCAGAGGACGCAGGACAGATGGAGATGCGGAAAATTCACAAACGGGACAGACTGTTTACCTACTAATAGTAAAGACTGGGGTGGGTGTGTGTGAACATATCCCACAGCAACACTGAAACATGCTAACTTTCTATTATGAGAGAAATCTAATAAACTGAAAAACACGGAGCTTGATTTGGGAGCTTAGGAAGAATGTTTAAAATGACAATGCCTGCAACATAATACAAAGGTTCGTACCAGTTAAATCAATTTCTTGTTTTAAAAAAAGACTATGCTACTGATGTGAAAACAAGGGCCTTTGGAAAACAAATAGCTAACCTTTCGTCGTTGAAAAAAATGAGAATAAACTGGTCTGCAGACGTTAAGTAAAACATTTACTCACAAATAGAAATTTTGAAAGCTATTTAACATTCAAAAAAGGTGAGAAAAACAGAAACATAAAAACTCCACGGGAGGGGAGTAGAGGAGAGGGGAGGAGTGGATCTTAGGCCAAACGAAAGCAAACTGTGAAAGGTATGAAATACACACCAGGGCAGTAATGTGAAACTTTTATCCAACTATTTCAGCAGCTATTTTTCAACACAGGATGGGTTTTGATGACTGTATACCTACCAACCACACAGTGTTATAACACGGAATAAGCTCTCAAAAAAATCAGAAACACCTTGCTAAACAACTGCGTTGGAAAGCGATTTTGACCATTAACAGGGAAAAAAATCGGTCAAAAAAGGGCCTAGAGAACCCGCAGTTATACCCTTCCCACTACCAACACCAATATATAGTTTCTTAAAAAGCACATTAATTTTAGTATATCTACATTGCCTTGCAGACCATAATAAAGGTGTGGCATCTACTCAAAGACAATTCTTTAAAACATTCTATATTTTTAAAAGGCCGGCTTTCCCAAACTGCACATTTTCCCCCACTTGATTCAAGCAGACATAGGAGGACTTGACTATCCCACATTCCAAAGTCCAGGAAAAGAAAAAAAAAATGTTCTACGAGTAAAGGCTGGTGCACCACCTCCTCTAGTAAACATTTGGCGGACGGGTATGCACGCTGTGCTTATAAAACGAAGAGAAGGTGAATGCGGAACAGAGTGGGAAAAAAAATCATTTCGCCAAGTCCCCAGCAATCCAACTGTCCACGCTCTCAGCAGGCTTCACAGGTTACCCTCAACTCATTACCTCTTCCCCAGGAAGGACGACACCCAGTTAATTTACGGGTTTGTAAGTTTCGATTTACAGCTTCCAGACCCAGGGCAGCGTCCCGTTCCGGCGTTACAATGGGCCGCTGTGACGACAGCGGGGCCACGCGCAGCCCCGGACGTGGGCGGCCCGGACAGCTGCCCGCCGCCGGCCGCTCTCCCACCCAGCCCCGCCGGCCGCCGGCCGCCTCCCCCGCCCCTCGCCCCATTACCTGCTCCGCCACGGCCCGGAACAGGCACGACCCGTCCTTGGCGACCAGTTTCCGATACAAGCCCAGCTTCCGCAGATAGGCATCCATGGGCGTCGCGTCCTCGCGGGGCCCCGCGCCGCCCTGGTCCCCGCCGTCGGGGGCGCCGACGGCCGCCTCCATGTTGCCGGTCCCGCTGCAGGCCAGGCGCGGCGCGGGCTAGCCCCACATGGCCGCGCCGCCGGCTCCTCGACGCCCCGGCCTAGGACGGGCGGCGGCTCGGGCTCGGGCTCGGGCTCCGCGGGCGGCGGCAGGCGGCGGCAGCGGCCCGAGGCGGCGGTCGGCGCTCTCCGCGCGCATAGGGGAGCCCTGCCTAATGCATGGCTGTGCGCACGCGGCCGCCGCCCGGGGGACCACGCGCCCAGGGGAACGGGGGAAAATTAGAGAACACCCGAGCGTGAGAAGTCACTTCCCCGTGGCCTAGGCACCCGGCTCAGGACCTGGGCTGGGGGTCGCCGCCCCCACAAGTTTCCTCGTCCCGACGAGGGCGAGGCGAGGAAACCTCCACCCCCCGCGCGCGGGGCCGGCTCAGGTGAAGCGAGGCCTGCGTCCCCCGCGCGCTCCCACACCGGGAGCCGAGGAAGCCAAAAGAGAAAGCCGCGGCCTTTCGTTTCCCCACCTCGCAGGAGGGCGCCGGAGGGGCGGGGAGCGGGTGGGGGCGCCCGGCGGAGGGCAGCACCCTCGCAGCCCAGAATTTGTTTTCGCTTTCGGCCCGACAGCAGAGAGGACGGTGGGAGGTGTAGTTTTGGCAGCGGCAGGAAGTCGGCTTGCGGCGGGCGGGGACACGCGGGCCGGCCTACCCGGGGGAGGCGCCCGGGAGGCACGCGGACTACAAATCCCTACAGCGCGGGCGCAGCCGCCGCCCGGAGCCGGCTTCGCGCTTCCCGGGCACCGCGTCCGCGAGCAGGCCGAGGGTCTCCGCGAGCCGAAGCGCGGCGACCTTCGCGCGCAGCCCCGCCCGCCCGGCCACCCACTGCGCCGCGGGGCCGCGGGAAGTGCGCGCGCGCTGCGTGCGTGGAGTTGCCAGGGACACAGCGGCGGCTAGGTCGGCCCTTTGTGTATTCCCAAACAGAGGGCGCACCTGTCTGCTCCCCTCCCCCCGGCCTCTCCTCCTGGCGTTTCCATGGAGGTGGCTTTAACGGCTTAAGCAGAAAATAGAGCTAATTGGCGAAGGCTCCTGGAACTGGCACTGTGCAGGACGACACAGGCTGTCCATAAATCAACCGTGGACTGCTGATTCCTATTAGAAATTAGAAGTACAGCTCACGCCCTATGGCAAGATGATGCCTTTGCCACAGACGTTTTTGTTCACCCTGCCGCTGTAGCTGCGCACCCCGGCACAAAGAGATGTCGCCGGTCAGGAAAAGTTAGATTTTAAAAATATTTTAAAAATTAGTCTTGTAATTGCTTGACAACGTGCTGGACTTGCCGTGGGTTCCAGCAGTGCTTGAGGCTTCCCGCTCCACTTCCCACCCTCCGAAGCTGAATGACAAGTTATGCCTTAGAACCCAGAATTTATCCAGCATGTTTTTGTGACACTGGAATTTTATTTTGCTTAAATACAAGAGCATCTGATGTCTTATTTAAATACATGGTTAATCATCATATCTACCCCAGTCTTGAGGCCATGGGGGACTGGAGGATGGGGAGAAAAAGGGAAAAGTGGAGGGTTATTGTAGGTTTAGACATGTAGTCAAACTCTTTGGAATGGGGGCAAGGCAGGCCAGTTGGTGAGACTCCAACGCAAATTGCTGAAAACTCTAATTTAGAAATTTGTTTTTAGTACTTTCGGCGCAAGCAATTAATGACTCGTGTATTCACTTGGTGCTTCTAAATTTGATTTCTTAATGTTTAAAGATTCTGTCTCCAATTGTGCTGTTTTTAGAGTATGCAAAAGTTATTGTAACCTAAATGAATTTTCTTGTCCCAATATGAAATTTTGTACATGTGGTAGAGAAACACTTTGGAATCATTTTTAGAAAAATCTAGTTTCAAGCCAAACCTCTTGCTTTTCTTTCTTTAAAAGTATTTACATTGCATATACTTCTCATTCCACTCAAAAAGAATTACTGAGTATTGCCACCACTTACAATATGGTTTGCCTTTTTATTTTAACGTGGCTTGCCTTTTAAACTCAGAGGAATTAAAAGTAAAGCAATATCTAAACATAGAGCTTAAATATTGAACTCCTAAAATGAGTCGATTCTATAGTATTATTTTTATAAGCAACAGACTTTCTGATATGCCAAAAGAAAACTATGCCTTTCCTAACATTTATTTTAATAAATAAATTAAGAATTTCTGAAGCTAATCTTATATTCAATATGTATTTATGGGAAATCTACTGTATATAGCATGCTAAGATTGCATTGCTGAATATCTTGAGGCTGTAATAGAAACATATTTCCACGCACTTCACATTTGAAAATTTATCAACTGTTGTTTTGTAATTGAAATATTCATGATTACATTAATTTTTTTTAAGTTATTGAAATTAAAAGGTTTGCTCAGTTTTGTATGCACAATAATTTCATTCTGGGTGGCTAATAGTGTTGCAGACATATTTTCTATTTTAGGGCTATTCATATTTTAATCTCACTTAAATGTGCTTGTATATTTTTTTGATAAAGTAATATCACCATCTCATAAAGCCCCCAAATTCCTTTGAAATACTTTGAAAAGAAAAGGAAACCAAATATGTCATTAATTCTACAATGTCTTTATTTTCCATTGCAAAAATTTAATTCACTGACTGTAGTATGATAATACAAATGGACATGATCATTTAAATAAGTATTCTAGTATAGAACCAGATGCTAGAGTCCACTTTCAGTATTTTTTAAATGAATTATTAAATACTAAGAAAACAGGCCTTTATCAGAATTCATCCAAATTCTATGTTATCTTGTAAAAATATGGTTTATCAAAAGTATTAGAAGAATAATATATTTCCAGTCTTTTCTACACTTGATACCTTGGCAAAATTACTTATTGTCCTCACTCCTGCTGAATGAGTGCAGAACAGCCTCACTCTAAACTGAATGCTTCTCGTTCCAAAATTAGAAGTAAAACACCTGTTGCATCTGACCCTGGGCCTGTTCAAGGAAATCCTTTAGGTATTTTGAGACCTAATGCAAGACAGACCCCTCTGTATGCCAAATCCCCAAATATAGCTCACCGTTCAGTCATCGTTAAAAGATCCTATGACTTTATACTGTACCAAAACTTACAGAAACTCATTTACTTTCAAAGGATCTTTTGTTATTGACATTAACTTCTGAAACTTTTCAAGAAACCACATCTGATTGAAAATGTTTGCTCTGAGGAAGCCATTTCTGACCAGCAAAAGTGAAGAACTCTATTTAAACCGGCATTTTAATCAAATAAAACCTGAAACATTCAATGCTCCTGAGAACCTAATGAAATTAATCAAATTCATCTTATGCAAATGTGTCAAGTAACTTTTTTTTCTCATACACAGTTAATAATTCAAGTTTGTTCTGACAAACTTTGGAGCTAATAATTGTACCAGATAGAAATTTTTTTGTTTCAAAAAGTGATTGATTTTGTGGAGTTTTTTTCCAATCACAGGTTAGGTTTTGTGGTAGCCCGCCTCTAAGATGGCCACCAGTGATCCCTGCTTCCTGGTGTTCACGCTCTTGTATAATCACTCCCACCTTGTACCAAGGTTGGTCAGCGTAATCAGGAGAATAGAGAAAAATGACAGTATGTCACTTCTAAAATTAGGTTATAAGAGACACTTTAGGCACTTGGGTTGATCTTTTACACTCCCTCTCTCATGGGTAACTCACTCTGGTGGAAGCTGGTTGCTATGGGTCCTGAGCAGACTTACAGAGAGGTTCTCGTGATAGGGAACTGGAGCCTCCTGCCAACAGCCATATAAAGTCAGCTTTGAAGCAAATCCTCCAACCCGCTCAAGCTTTCAGATGACTGCAGCCCTGGCTGAAATCTTGACTGCAAGCTCATGAGAAACCCTGAGCCCAAACCATCCAGCTAAGCCCTGAGATTCTTAAGTCTGAGCTTCTGAGACTCTTGACCACAGAAATTGTGTGAGATAATAAATGTTGGTTGTATTAAGCTTCTAAATTTTGGAATAATTTGTTACACAGCAATCAACAAGTAATGCAAATATAATAATTGTTTCTCTTTACTAGGTAGACAAAGAATGTATTTCAATAATTTATGAAAATAACCACTACTTTAATATTCTTAGTGGTTTCACTAGTTCTCTAGTAAGCTAGCCAGTAAGTAGAATTTGTTTTTAAATTATAAACTCCTTTACAAAAATAGAGTAACCTAAGACTGTCTGGGCTTTATTGCCTCATAGCATTTTGGTTTGTTTTCTATAACAGTTCAAGTAATTGAATCCCACAAAAAAACCTATTTTATGAAGAAAGACCTATTTCTTTCAGATCCTATGTGCTAGAGACTACTAACTATTCTCTACTTCGCATTTTATTTCTTCTGAATATTAGCTGGGCGCATGGCTGCTCAACTTTGGACCACATTTCCCAACCTACCTTGGAATTAAACATGATCATGTAACTATTTTAGGCCAGTGGGATGTGAGCGGAATTGATGAGTTTAACTTCCAGGGGTCATCTCCTTAAAGATGAAGCCCCCCCTGCCCTCTACTGTCTTTCATACTTCCTATGAACTGGTTTGAAAACATGGTTGAAAGTAAGCCAGCATTGATCATACGAAGGCAACACCCTCCGAGATAACAGAGCAAGGAGATGAAGGAACCAGGGTCCCTGAATGTTTCCTGGCCTGTAAGGCTTGCGCCACTCACCTCTAGACTATTTTGTGAGAGAAAAATGAACTTATTTAACCACTTTTGTTGTTATTCCTGTTACAACTACTCAGTCTATTATTCTAGCATATTTTTCTTCCAGTATTAAATAGGTAGTAATATTTGGGGTCAAATAAAATTTATTTACAAAAGCTCCTTCCTGAGTTGAACAGAACATAATTTTTTTTCCTGAAAACTTCAGAAATGTTTTTTTTCCTGAAAATTTGGGAATCACAAACGTTCACGGACTTCCAAAAAGGTTTTCTGATGTTTTCAAACAATGACTTTCTTTGTCACCAATCCACATTCTCTTTCAGTTTCTAATTTGACGCTGTTGACCACCCCCTCATTTTTAAACTTTCCTTCCCTTTACAAGTATAACCATCTCAATATTTGACTACTTCTCCCTTGTTGATTCCTTTTCTTTGCCCTCCTTTCCCCCATCTTCTAAATGTAGAGTTTCCTCAAGGCTCAAGCCTCAACCGTATTTGGTCTTATTCTTCTTTCTAAGCCTTAATCCCCAACTCCAATCCATACTGGGCATTTCAATCTAAAACACAACATTTCTAAAAGTAAACTCATCTTCCGCTTAAAACCAGTCCACTCAAGTGCTCTAATACCAAGCATTTGGGTTTACATAGTAGGTACTCAAAAAACATGATAAACACTTATTAAATGATAAATCAAATGACAATGATAAGTCACTTAATATATTGGTAATTATCTCTTATTTTTGCTTGATCATCATCCATTCTCTATGGAGTAGATGGGAAAAATTAAGGAAGCATATTATAGCCAAAATAAATTGATAAAAACCAACTTTTTAAGAAAGAGAGAGTTTATATGCTCAGGCAAAGTAAGAAAAAATGTGTATGATGGAGTACACTCCCAATTTATGTTTTAGGGAATTATCACTTAGAAGAAACTTATTTATACTTTAATGATAGAATGAAATGAGAAAAAAAAAAGGTATGTTATAGCTTATGTGTTTCATTTGCAAACTCTTCACAGGAAGACTTGTGGTTCTAGAAGACTTTAGCTAGTAAGCCTCTGATTCTATGCCCATTTCTCACTTTCTGTGTTAGCTTGAAATATCAGCCTTAACAAGATCTTTCATGAATGTTTTAAGTCTTTAATACTACACATTTCTAAGTAGTAGAAAATTCTTTAACATAGCACAAATTATTTAATTATTTTACCTTTTCCTTGCTCCATGAAAAGGATCAAAAGAATGGTGGAGGTGAGACACCTTCTCCTGACAGCAAATATTTCTTCTTACCACAGGAGAATATTTCAAGATCACACTCTGCTAGCCTTGTAGGAAAAAAGAAACCACTTTTCTTTTTTAATTAAAAAAAATTTACTCTGGCTAATATGACTCAAGACCAATTCAAGAACTTTAAAAAAAAAAAAAAAAGAAAAAGAAGGGAGGAGGGAAGAAGGGAGGACAAATGGGCATGACCGTGGTGCCAACTGTCAGCCAAGTGTCAGGTGAGTGGACCTAGAGAAGGATCTTGCAAGAAGTTTGGCTAGAAATCCCAAGAGCTGGGGTAGCTGAGTCCTGTCTAGCCCACCACCCAGCCTACACATGAGGGAGCATCTCCCACTGGCCATTTTAGTTAACTGCACCAGTGCTTCACCACTTGACTGTTGTGTAGGACCAAAGTGGGTCTATGCCATGATCTCCTTGCCCAGTGCCAATATGAATACCTAGAGGAGAAGGGAGGGGGCACACATTTGTGCTTCAGGTTGTGAACTGAGTAAGTTCCAACCCCCAGCACTCAGACTGTAGTCCTGACACCTTATTACCAGTACGATTGGAGAAATCAAACTAAACTATGGTTTAGTTTCTTATCGTAGCTGTCACTTCCTTGTGAAGTAAACCCGTTGCCATGCCCAAGCCACAAAGACTAATAAACCTCACAGTACACCAAAGCTCTTATACAAACAGCTAGTAAGAGTCCATCATCTCTACAAATAAACTGTCACATATTTCCAGCCTTTTACCCCTCCTTCCACCACCACTACTCAATTCCCACCCTGACCAAAGCAAATTCACAAAGTTGCATTACAAGGAATTTACTTTAGATCTCCAGTGGAATTGTAAACTCTTTGTAGGCTTGCAGAATTTAAGATTACTTTGTGTTTCCCAAGTGTCTAGGAGTGTGTTTGTTTTTGCATAGTCAGATTAACAATTCAATAAATATTCATTAAATATTTTCGTGTATTCCCAATAAATCTCTCAATGAGGAAAAAATTTGCAATGAAAATTTATAATCATGGAACCTGTAGTTGAGGCCTAAATAGTTGGCCAAGATTATGTGTTAGATTATTCATCATATTCTTCTTTATAAACTAAGAATTGAAGAAAATCTAAATGTTCATCAATAGAAAATTGATTAAATACATTTTAATATGCCCATACAATTAGGATACTATTAAGCCTTTTAATGATGTGTATGTGTTGGTGGGTGTTTATTATCACAATCGCCCAGAGAACTTTTTTTTTTGCTGAGAAAGATTAGCCCTGAGCTAACATCTATGCCAATCTTCCTCTATTTTGTAAGCTACAGAATGGCCGCTGACAAGTGGTGTAAGTCTGCGCCCAGGAACCGAACCCAGGCTGCCAAAGTGGAGTGTGCCAAACTTAACCACTAGGCCACAGGGCTGCCCCCACCCCCACAAAGAACTTCTTAAAACCACAGATCACTGAAATTGAAGGGAGAGGATGGAGATAAATGAATCAAAGATTGAGCCATGAGATAATTATTGTTGAAATTAGCCGATGAGTACATGGGTGTGCATTATACTATTCCTTCTACTTTGTACATGTTTGACATTTTCTATAATAAAAAAGGTTAAAAACAAGGTTTTTGAATCCCACTCCAGATTTCTTGAATCAGATTAACACAGGGTGGGGCACGGGAATCTGTGTTTTATCAGTCTCCCCAGGTCATTCTGAAGATCAGCCAACATATCTGGGAACATCTGAAAACTGGGATGGTGGCAGGGGAGCAATGCATACCACCCAAGAAAAGGAAATTATGAATTTTTAAATTAATGTGAGAGGAGGAAATAGACAGCTGACCTGTCTATATCCCAAGTCCATAATCCCTGTTCTAGATCATCTTATCAATTTAAGAAAAATTCTTAAAGATTCTAATCTTAAGGTTGTACTCATTGTCTTATGTGTAATATCAGATAAGACATCTAAAGACAAAATTGTATTTCTTAAGATGGTTGCAACATGTAATACCAATATTTTAAAATTAAAGTAAGAATATACAGTAAGGCATTGTTAATAAAAAATACAATGGGGGGCCGCCCGGTGGCATAGTGGTTAACTTCACGTGCTCTGTTTCAGTGGCCTAGGGTTCATGGGTTCAGATCCTGGGCGCCGACGTACACACCACTTGTCAAGCCATGCTGTGCAGGCATCCCACATACAAAATAGAGGAAGATTGGCACAGATGTTAGCTCAGGGCTAACCTTCCTCACTAAAAAAACAAAACAAAACAAATGTATCATAATGATTGAAATTAATGTAGATGTGGAACATACTACCCTTAAGAGCAATGTAAAAGTTAAGTGAAATAATTTTTAATAGCTTTATTTGAGGATGCAATTGACACAGAGTAAACTGTACATATTTAAAGTGTACAATTTGAAAAGTCTTGACCTAAGTATGCACTCATGAAACCATCACCACAATCAAGATAATGAACATATCCATTTCCCCTGTAAATTTCCTATTCCCCTTTGTAATCTCTTTACCCCAGCTCTCCCCAACCCTCAACTCTCTGGGAAACTACTCAACTGCTTTCTGTCACTGTGTTAGTTTGCTAAGGCTGCTATAATAAAATATCACAGACTGGGTGGCTTAAACAACAGAAATTTATTTTATCACAATTCATGAGGCTAGAGTTGATTTCTTTTGAGGCCTCTCTCCTTGGTTTGTAGATGACTGTCTTCTCCCTGTGACTTCACATCGTCTTCCCTCTGTACCCGTTTGAGTATTTCTTCTTATAAGGACACCAGTCAGATTGGACTAAGGCCCACCCTAATGACCTCATTTTAACTTAATTACCTTTTAAAAGGCCCTATCTCCAAATACAGTTACACTCTGAGGTACTGAGGTTTAGGACTTCAAAAAATGAATTTTGAGGGGATACAATTCAGCTCATAACAATCACTGTAGATTAGTTTGCATTTTCTAGAGTTTTATATGAATGGAACTCTTTCAATATGAGCTATTTTTTGTCTAACTTTGTTCACTCAGCATAATGACTTCAAGATTGATCTATTCATGTATCAATAGTTCATTTCTTTTTATTCCTGAGTAATATTTCATTGTCTGGACACACTACACATTGTTTATCCATTCACCTGTCGATGGACTTTTGGATTATTTCCAGTTTTTGGCTATTAAAAATAAAGCTGCTATGAACTATTCATTTCTCTTGGGCAAGTTACCTAGGAGTGTGATGGCTGGGTCATATGGTAGGTGTGTGCATAACTTTCTAAGAAACTGCCTGTGATATTGTGATTTATAATAAAAAATATATATTTGGTCTTTGTTCCCCTCAGTTCCTGGCACAGAGCTCCTATAACCCTTGGAATTTCCTAAGTGAAGAGAGTGATAAAGGTGTCTTTGTTATGTGAGGTGCTTTTTGGAAAGCCCTTAGGTAACCTAAAGATGGATTGGTTGCTAGGGGAGCCAACCATGAATAGAGGATTGGAACTTTTAGTACCACCCCAACCTCTGGGGAGGGGAAAGGGACTAAAGATTGAGTTCAATCACCAGTTGCCACTGATTTAATCAGTCATGCCAATGTAATGAAGCCCCCATAAAATCCCAAGAGAAGAGGGTCTGGAGAGATTAGGGGTTGGTGAACACATTGAGATTCTGAGACAGTGGACCACTCAGAGAGCATGGAAGCTCCTCACCCTTTCCCCAAACCTTATCCTATGCATCTCTTCCATCTGGCTGTTCCTCAGTTAACCTTTTATAATAAACTGGTAATCTAGTAAGTAAAATGTTCCTCTGAGTTCTGTGAGCTGCTCTAGCAAATTAATTGAGCCCAGGGAGAGGGTCCTTGGAACCTCCAATCCATAGCTGGATGGTCAGAAGCACAGGTGACAGATGGTATTGTGATTGTCTGAAGTGGGTGTGGGAGGGGTGGGGAGACAGTCTTGTAGGACTCAGCTCTTAACATGTGGGATCTGACGCTATCACCAGGTAGATAGTGTCAGAATTGAGTTGAATTGTAGGACACCCAACTGGTGTTGGAGAATAGCTTGGTGGTGTGGAAAAATGCACATCCTCCACATCCTCACCAAAATTTGGAATGGTCAGACATTTTAATTTTAGCCATTCTAATAGGTATGCAGTAGCATCTCATTTGCATTTCCCTAATGACTAATAATGTTGAGCATCCTTAAGTATGCTTTTATGCTGTCTGTATATCTTCTTTGGTTGAATGTTTGTTCAAATTGTTGGGGTCTTTTACAGTTTGTTATGTGGAACCAGAGCAGCATTTAGCCTAGGGATAGTCTATCTCCACTACAAGGCAAGACCTTTCTGAGTATTCTACCCAATGTCCCATGAATTATGAGGTTTTCTAGTCTGCCTATTGGGAAACAGCACTATTCCTGAACCTGTATATACATGGGACATTGTTCTCTCTAATCTCAGATGTTTCTTTCCTTGACCATGGGTAGTTTCCTCCCATGCATACATTGGTAAGAGGGCACTTCACAAATCTACCAGAGTTCTCTCTCTGTGTAGCCTTCTCCTCTCTTGCAGTCTCTCCAGTGAATTGTAGCAGCCTTTGTCTCCCCCAGACTCTTTGCTCTATCTCCTCACCTCAGAGATTCCTCAGACTTTGCTTGGATTCCCTCTCCCTGTACCATGGACAGAAACCTCTCTCTAAACATTAAGCTGGGGTAATCCTAGAACTCACATCATCTGTTTCCCATCTCTCAGTGATCATTGCCCTTTGTTGCCTAATGTTCAGTGTCTTGAAAGCCATTGTTTCATGTAATTTGTCTGGATTTTTGGTCACTTCAGGAAGAAAGATAAATAAAGGTCCCTGTTATTCCATCTTGGCTGGAAGCAGAAGTCTGAAGTGACAATTTGAAAACAAATACAGAATAACATGATGAGTATTTTTATTTTTGTAAATTTTTCAGTTTCAGCCACAAAATAAATCTAGATTTCCCTAATTTTGACTCCAAGACTGCTGCACTATCTTGATTCCTACTGGAGATTCTCTGATCCCAATCATCTCTGTATCTTCATCTGTTATGTCTTCTTGAGGTATCCAATCTATCTTTTAGAAAATGCCTTGTATCTTCTTTCCACCAAGTGGCAATGGACAATCACAAATTCATGTATACAAAGATCTTTCTTCATAAACATTCTAATTTTGAGAAACCATTTGCCTCATTACTTTTATATTTTGATGTATGTTTGTTAATCTGCTTGTGTGAATATACTTTTATTTGAAGATTTCTTCAGCAAATCTTTGAAGTAACCTAATTCACAAATTATACAAATATAGTGGCACTGTAAGAGGAGCAAGAGTTTAAACAAAAGTTGACAATGAGTTGTAAACAGAGAGAAAAAGTTTTCTAAAAGTGAAGGAAGTACATATTTTAGATACATATCAAAGATACATTTTCACTATGAAAAAATAAAATGAAATCCACCGGAAAACTTTAAGAATTAATAAACAAGTTCAGCAAGATTGCAGGATACAAGATCAATACAAAAATCAGTGGTATTACTGCAAACCTGCAATGAACAATCTAAAAATGATGTTAAAACAAGTTCCATTTACAATAGCATCAAAAAAGAATAAAACCTTAGTAATAAATTAACAAAAAAAGTTCAAGCTGTGCAAAACTACAAACATTGTTGAAAGAAATTAATGAAGACATAAATACATGGAAAGACATCATGTGTTCTTGGATCAGAAGACTTACTATTGTTAAGATGGCAATACTCCACAAATTGATCTATAGATTCAACACAATCCCTATTTGTTTCTCCAAAAAGAAATACAAATGGCCAATAAGCACACGAAAAGATGCTCATTATTCATCGTTGATATGTAAACCAAAACCACAATGAGATAACACTTCACACCAACTAGGATGGTTACAATAAACAAGAGAGACAATAACAGTTTTGGTGAGGATATGGAGAAATCAGAACCCTCACACATTGCTGAAGGCATTGTAAAATGGTGCAGTCACTTTAGAAAAACAGTTTGCCAGTTTCTCAAAATGTTAAACATAAGAGTTACCATAAGATCTAGCAACTTCTACTCCAATGTATATATTCAAGAAAATTAAAAACATATGTCTACACCAAAACTGTACACTATTGTTCATAGTAACATTATTCATAATACCCAAAAAGTAGAAACAACCCAAATGTGCATCAAATGATCGATAGGTAAACAAAATATCATATATTCCTTTAACGGAATATTATTCAGCAATAAAAATGAAAGTTCTGATATGTGCTACAAAATGAATGAACTTTGAAAATATTATGCTAAATGAAGGAAGCCTGTCACAAAAGTCCACATGTATGATTCCTTTTATATGAAATGTCCAGAATAGGCAAATCCATAGAGACAGAAAGTAGATTTATGGTTCCCACAGGCTGCCAGGTGGAAGGAATGGGGAGTGATTCTTAATAGGTATGACTTTTGAGGGGAGATGAAGATGTTCTAAAATTAGATTGTGGTAATGGTTGCACAACTCTATGACTATACTAAAAACCATGAAACCGTGCACTTTAAAAGGGTGAATTTTACAGTATGTGAATTACACTTCAACACAGCTGTTATAAAAAAATAAATAAAATGGACTCTAAGTATTTTAAATAAACTTAAAAAGCCAAAAATGAATGCATTTTATTATTTGCCTCCAGGTCTACTACAAGGTTCAGTTTTACAAAGTGCATAACACTCTCTTGTGCCAAAATCTATTATGTTTTCAGTCAATTCAACTAGTGTTGGTTTTATTTTCCTGTTAGCGAAAAAGGTTAAAATGTTTAGACTGATTAGTTCGGTGATGCAATAAGCTTATTTGGTATTAGTCTTCCAGGATAAATATCTGTAGCTTTACTAATAATACATTCAGTCCTCTAATTACCCATTTTTATAAAAACCTTATCCACAGATGTAATGTAAGATGTAAAAGTGGAAAATCAAGTGCCCAGAAAAAATAAAATATAATGCCAGTAAAATGAGAAAAATGTCACAGGGTATGAACTTTCTACTTGTTTTAATATATTTTCTTTCCTTGCAATAAACACATCCTAGGGAAGAAGGCACTTCCACTGCCACTCCTGAGGACAGAATGGACCAGGTTTTTCCTTTACTTGTGTGAAGACTGATCACTAGCCTGTAAGGCTGTTGATCTAAGCATGGGTGTTTTTGTTTTTTTTTTTTTTTTTGGTGAGGAAGACCAGCCCTGAGCTAACATCCGTCGCCAATCCTCCTCTTCCTGCTGAGGAAGACTGGCCCTGGGCTAACATCCGTGCCCATCCTCCTCTACTTTACATGGGACGCCGCCACAGCATGGCTGACAATAAGCATGGGTTTTAGCAGGCCATCAAGATCTGTTGTGAAAGAAATTTAAGAAGAAGACATTTGATTTGTGTGACTATATAAAAAAAGCATAGAGCAGAAAGCAGATGGGGAGAGGTGAGATAGAGGCTGGTGCTTGGGATATAAACATAGAAAGTAGGAGCCTAGTGCCCAAGAAGTGCCAGAGGAATGGACTAAGGATTACTATGAGGCCTCACTGGCCAGCCAGCCCCCAGCCTCCACAAAGGTAAACTCCAGGCCCCATACATAGTGACTCCCTTGGCTGGCATGCTGGCAGGCACCCAGGTTAACAGCTGATTACCAGCTGAGTGCAGAGGTTTCACTCAATGACCTAAGTCTGGTCAAGGTTCAAGGAGGAACACCTAGCAGAGTAATGAGGGTGCTGAACTAAGAAAAAGCCATATTCCCTCCTGCACTGTGACCTGTAGTGATGCCCCCTTTTCCCCTTAATAAAATATGGGAAGGCAAACAAAAAAGAAGAAAAAAATTCTTCAGTGATGCCCCTTAGCTAGCTGACTGGACTGATTATTTATCTATCATCTCCTAACTCCCAACTGACCCTTTTATAGCTTCTCTCTTGATGGTAGGACTGGGACTTTGCAAATTAATTTCCCAGACATCTTTGCCAGCTGGCTGTTAAATTCAGCCAATAGGAGGCACTAGAGCGAGATTACAAGGTGGGAGGAGGAGGAAGGGTCATCTTTCCGGATTTTTTGCTGTTCCTGACTGTGGTGGCCCAGCTTCTTTCAGCACCCCCCAACTTCACCACCCCCACAGAGGTCACCAGGCTGCATGCACTTCTCAGAGGACTGATCGCCAGCTCCAAAGGGTCCCTTTGTCTCAGGAAGTGAATGGTAATCCCAGTATCTTCCCTTTTGTTTCCCCAGACCTAGATGTAGCTGATACTTCTGCTGTTATCCCTGGGTTACCTCAGTGTTTCGTTCTTGTTCTTTCAGTCCTACAACCCTTGAGTAACCAATTCTCTACGTGAAATCTCCCCTGTTAAAATATCTAGTGTTTTTCTTTTTCTTTTGTCTCTTTTTCCCTGACTGCACTCTGACGGACACAATACTATGCTCTGCTGGCTGTAAGGTGTAGGGACATCTACCTCTTCCTTTATAAAGATATGGAGAGACTGAACCAAAAAAGAAAACAAAAATTGGTAAGTTGTGAGTTAGCTCAACCCATATAATCTTCCTAATTAAATTTTTAAATTCATCCAGTTTGAACATGTTGTACTTGTTTTTCAGCCTGCCTAAACACCACCTATAAAGCCTCCTATACCAGCAAATGAATTCCCACATAAAATAAATATTTGAGATTCCTTTTCTTAGAGTATGCAACATGTTTTTATAAAATAAAATGTTACTTTAAATGTAGTTTCCATTGCAATGTCACCTAGTAATATATTTCCATGTCACTCCCCAGATCAAAGTAAGAGACTACCAAATTTCCATCTATAGTCACCTATTCTGAACCAAAAATCTCTTGCAGTGGCAAGATTTCAACGCCTCCTTTGACATTTGTAGGTAGTTTCCTTTCACCTGCAGAAGCCTCCTGAGACACTATATGGCCTCCTCCTTCTCTAGCTAAGTTGTATTTAAGTATAGCAGAATAAGGCTGATGAATGGTATTTCTTCAAGATGAGTATTTAGGAAAACTCCATAAATACTCTGTGCCAGTCACTAATTTATTGCTTCTCAGCTCTAAATCCACCTTTCATTGCCTGCTCTACAATAATGAAGCTGGACTTTCTCCTTGGCCAGCTGGCATGATGTTAAGCTTTATCAGTAGAGGATGTTGGGAGCACACTGGAGGGAAAGGAGTTTCTCCTCCTGACTGAAGTGTGCTCTTCTCCTCCACCTCCGACAGTGGCCAGCAACACTCAGGACCGTTGGTATATGGCACCTTCCTATAAGCTGCTTTTCATGGCACCTCTTGGGTAACTTTACAGCGAAGTGCTAGTGGCAAGGTGTTTCTCCATGGACAACTTCTCCCAGCACTCAGATTTCCAGCAAGTTTCACAGTGTGAGAAAACTTTTACAGTGTGAAAAATGGAGCATTGAGGTAACTCAATGAGCTAAGGTCATGCTATTTCCAACACGGTCTGGATGTCAGCACTGAGGGGTCCCTTCCTTGGCGCTCTATCTCAGCCCTGTGGATCGTGGCTGCTCCCTAAATCTGCTATTCGTGTGTCCTTTAGAATTCTCTCTACCTCTTACTAGTCAGTCCCTTATTACTCCAGTCCCCTGAGATAGTTAATAATTCTTTAAACTTTCCCTGTTCAAATTACTATGTGGTTTATCTCTCCTGATCGGACCCTGATGATACATACTTGTTTGCTATATTTTGCCTCATTCCACCTATTGCCAATACGTAACTAAGCAAATATCAAGCATCTTCTGTGACTAGTGATATGCATGAATCACAGCATGAATGTATTTTAGAAAGAGAAGTAAAGTTTTTAAAAAGCTTGATTCATGTTAGTGTCAGTTTTCAGCCTTTGTCCTACCTTATTCCTGCTTCAACTAGACCATAGACTTACCTGGCTTTTAAACCTTAGCTTTTGTGTTGCACATCAGTTGTTTTGTCTGTCCTGCACTGCTGCCCTCTCATTTTGGAAAATGCAGCCATTCCTTTGAGGGGTCTGCTCCTCTCTCCCCCACCCCCACTCTTCTAAATGTGTGATTCTAATGGAGGCTGCCAGCAACACACCCTGTTATAGGATTGGACCAGGACTCGAGTCTGGCCAGTCAGAGACTTTGTTGAGGATTTTTCTGAATTATAAGTTAAAGAAACAAGTCATTTCCTCTCTGGCCAAGCTGGGAAGATGTGAACTGAGAGCTAGTGGTAACTATGCTTCCAACCTTGTGGAAAAAAATCAGTCTAAGAAAATGAAGTTGATATATGGAAAAAAAGCAATAAAAGAAGGAAAGAGAAAAAAATTTTTGTTGGAGTTGGAGTGCTTGGTTTTTGTATTATCAGAGGCGCAAATGTGTGCCTGCCCTTCTCACAGTCTAGTTTAATTGGTTAGTTGAACTAAGCTACCTTTTTTTTCTAAGCTACTTTGAGTTAGGTTTCTATCACTTATAAATAAGAGTCCTAATACATTATATTTGCTGAAGAACCCTGACTGCATTCTTACGCCCATTCTTTAATTCCTTCAGCACATTTTATCTGTACTAACCATTTGCTACTTTATACTGTGCTTTTTCCCTAACTGCCCATATGGTACAATTTAACATTTAACTAACAGTATATAAGGCCATATTTGTACATATACATTTTGTTCTTACCAGTTAGATGGTAATCTTCTGTCTATTACAGTGCCATGCACATGGTTTGCTGATTAATCGATGAGTGAGAATTCCATGGGGCTACACATGTGGTTATAGTTCCCTTTTGGGATCTTGTTTAACTATCTATTATAGTAAATGGTACCTAAGAAATATTCAAATAGCATACTGTAATAACAATAGCCTCTATTTATTAAGGCTTTGTTCTATTTAAGGAACTATGTTTTGTATACATTATCTTATTTAATGTAACACTATGAAGTATTATTATTTCCACTTTAAATATGATAATACTGAAGTTAAATTAACTTGACAGAATTTGAACCAGGACTTAACTGGCTCCAGGGTTCATCCACTATGCTATACTGCCTCACCTGTAATGTATATACATTATATTTTAAAAGGAAGACTTCTGGAGGCATATTGTATATACTTTTACTTTTAACTACAGGAAATGGTTTAGGAAGAATAAGTAGGTGGAGCCTCAGGGTACTAAACACTGGACATTGTAAAGACATCTTTTATTTTTTTCTTTAAAAGTTCAGAATCTACTCAAAATGGGGATCCTCTTTACCTGCCTATTTAATGGTGTACACACAACAGGGTGGGGGCAGTGTTAGGAATGTGGTCCCATCAGCCTCATTTGCCTTTGATTCTGCTATATTTTGCAGTGAAGAGAAGCCTAGGACACAGTCTTGAAATAAAACCAGTGACTATCTAAAGATAGCTTTATTTTTCTAAGAAAAATATAAAACAGATACACACAAGTAGGCCTGTCGTTGGTCTTGTCTTAATATCCCCTTATCAAATTGCCTTCTCTTATTTTTGTTTAAATTTTGCTTGACATGTAAAAGAAGACCATTTCAATTTTTATATCAAATTAAGTTTATACATTGATTAAGGAAAGATACACAGAGCAGCATTTTCTCAATTATTACCAGATCTTTGGGTGTGGAGTTATTAGAGTTTAGGTCAGAAGTCAAAATTACTTCTAATTTTAAAGAGTTTTTTTGGGTTAGTTGACCCAACTAATTCCCTTTTTACCTAAGCTACTTTGAGCAATTATCCATAAAAATGTACTTAACTGGAGTTTTTATTTCTGCTTTCTTAAAAAAGACTATTATTGAAGTAAATAAAGTAATTGCAATTCATTTGCTGTAGTTCACATTTCAGCTCTACATCTGTTCCTGGAGAGAAGCTTGAAAAGACTAGTGGAGCTGTATCGACTACTTGCAGTCAGAACATGTTTCAGTAAATGTATTTATGTCAAAACAAATAGAAGAAAAGCAAAACATTTGTTACATCCATCAAGTTTTTGTTCTCAAGAATGGCAAATAACTGATTTGAGTTATTATCACACAATAGACTAAGTTTTGCTTTTACTTTTCTCTCTCTTTTAACGGAAATTACAAGTCATCTAGAATTCAAAGACTAATTTTGTACCAATAAAGAAACAGCAAGGATAAAAGTCTTCATTCTGAAAAGCATCATAGGTCTGGACCAACTAAATCAGGCCTCACTTAATGTAGAATTTGAGTTTAGAATCAACTCTGTGAAAGGAGATTTTAGTGAAAGCTTAAACCCTTAGAAGCTTTTTGTTTTAAATACATTTCTATGGTTTGGCCCACCGGCAGAAGACAGTTAACCTGCAGAGGGACACACGTTCACGAGTGGACTGCTCAGTGTTGCAAACAAATACATTCACAGCCAATCAAATCCTTTCTGCGAACGGGCAGATTTTCACATATGGATCCCAAGTGATAGGAACACACATATACATACCTCTTTGATGTTTTTGAAGGACATCTTAGAGGGACTTTTTTTCCTGTAATTAATAACATTAAGGACTGTACATGTGTTACATCTGCTCTGTGAGACTTCCCAATAGCTCAGCTGAATTCTTTTTTTCTGATTACTACTGAAATGAAAAAGAAGACAAGCAGACACATTTTTGTCCTTGGAAAACTCTGTTTACTACAATCTTAACTCTTAGTAGCAAAAAAAAAAAATTCACATGCATTTAAATTATCAAGGGCCACACCAGAAAATAGCAAAATTCTCTGCTTAGAGGAGTTGAAAGTTAAGGGCAAACCCACAACCACCTCACTCCCACCCTACCCTCTCTCCATGTTTGTAGGTAAAGAAAACAAATTAGAGCTTCTTTCTCAAAAGCAGAAGGGCAACACTGAAGAGAGCCTCGGAGAGCAGAAAAATGAACCCCTAAATACGCATTAAGAAAATGCCTAAATTGAACAATCCCCAGGCGTGTGAAGTAGTATGTATACCACTGTTTCCCTACGTGGATTTTTCTTATCTCTTTCCTATTTAAAACATGGAGTGGGCAGACTGTTTTAAGCCAGAGTTTTTACTGTTGTAACCTAGAAACAATAATTTGAGGCTTCTAAATAGGTAAATGTCACCATGGAGACAAAAAGAAATCTCTCCGAGATATGCTTCTGCCTAGAGCTGATCACTAAAAAAGAACAAGAAGCTCAAAGTACATGTAGATTGACTCATGGACTGTTGAGCTAGCTGAACCTTTGATCTGTGACTAGCCCTGAAAATGGAGTTTTAAATGTTCAGACACATTGTCAGTTGATATATAAAATGGTGTAACCTCTATGGGGAGCAATTTGCAAATGATCATTAAAATTATAATTTTGCATACTTTTTGTCCCAGCAGATCTTCTGGGAATTTATTCTATAGATATGTATAGCATATAGATATGTGCTCAATAATGCATATATGAGGTTATTTGATGTAACATTCTTTGTAATAGCAAAAGCCTGGAAACTACCTGAATTTCTATTAATAGGGCACTGGTTAAAATAAAGTATTGAAATCTATGCAGCCATATTGATATGGAATGACAGACAAGGTATACTGTGAAGCAAAAATAACAAGTGTAGTAAAAAGCAAAGTATATAATATGCCACTATTTGTGTAAAAGGGAAGGATCATATGCATATTTGTTTGTAAATGCATAACATATCTTTGTTTGGATTCACCAGAAAGTGCTAACTGATTGCCTCACAAGGAGTAGAACTAGGTAACTGGGGTACAGAGATTGGAGGAAATCCTTTCATTATATACTTTTTCATACCTTTTGAAATTTGAACCATGTAAATGTACTATCTATTCAAAAAATCAATAAATTTAAGCAAAACAAAACTGTTCACTGACCCACAAAAGTTTCATTGGTTCTACCCACATTTAAGAATGTCTTATCATCTGTATTTTATCTTGTGTAGAAAGATTTTCTAATATGGAAAAAGTATGTTCTGGAAAATGTATGGAAATAATAATAGCTAGTTGAATATATGCCCTGTGCCAGGCAATATACACAGCTCTTCACATATATTTTCTCATTTAATTTTCACAACTCCATGAGACAGCTACTTATCTTCTTCTTATCTTCATGTTACAGAGGAGGACGTTGATGTAACACAGCTAGGATCCATACCCAAGTCTTACTGACTTGAAAGCTTGTATTTAATCACTCTGCCATACTGTTGGTCTTTTCTTTTTCCAACATACTTAAATGCTTCAGAGACCTTTGGCTGTACATCAGCTTATTAAAATTGGATGAGTGGAAAAAAATGTATAGACATTATTTGGCAACTGTTATCTCATTTGATCAGTAAAAAAAATGTGTCAGAATAGAGGCCAAATATATTGGCTGCATTCTTGTATATCAATGCAGGGTAATCTGGAAGTCATCTGGACAAAATCATAAGTCATTAAATATAATTTGTGATTGGATAGGAACCTTCAACAAGAATAGAATTAACCATCAAAAAACCCCCCAAAGCCCACTCTTCCTTGGTGGCTTGGTATCAAGAGCCAGATGTGAAAACATCAGTTAGCTTTGGGCTCTGCACAAATTTAAGATTTCTTAGGTTCATTGGACTTGAGTCTTGTGTAGTTCAAGTTTCACTTAGCATTGGCAGTACTCAATTTCGGTCTTCAAAGGATAAAGATATTTGAAAAGCACCATAGGTCTTCAAATGTTTTATACCAAACAATGCTGATTACTCAAATATAAACAAATCAGTAACATCTGGATTATTTGCAACTTCACATGTAATTTTAAAAAGAAAAAAATAAAATGCCTAGCAGAATAAATTTAGGGCTTGGTCAAACATAAACTCTGAGGAATAGACTTCTTTGGGTAGGTTTGTGGAGTTTCATCCATCAAAAGATTATCTACATTCATTGTAAATCAAGAGACTAAAATTTAAAAGGTCATTTCTGCGCCACATTACAAGAAAAATACTCAACAATATTCATGTAAATAATAACACTATCTTACAATAAAGTACTTTGTAGTTTACAAGAGGGCAAAGCTTTTTTTTACATTCTGTAAAATTAGTAACTGTGACTTTTAAAAGAGTTGTTTGTGATAAAATTTCAAGTATTTAGATGATTTCATTATCTTTTATTTCTTAAAACTCCTATTTACTTCCAAAAGAGTTTGAGGTAGTTTATAATGAAATAAACATGCTGTTTCCATCAGAGTCCAGACAAGAAAACAGAAACCTTGACTCAAGATCTTTCACAAGAGGAGATTTTTAATTCAGAGCGTTAGATCGTCACAAACAAGTGACAGAAAAACTGAGAAGGCAAGCGTAGGACATTGAGCCAACCCAGGGATTAGCAACACAGGATGCTACCACCACCCAGGGCAGGAAGACCGCCGGAGGAGGCAGACTTACTATAGTCCAGAAAATGGATTGGAGTAGGGACCTGTCCCCACTGAGCTGGGACAGGATAGGCTGCCTGGCAGAAACCGAAACCAAGAAAGTGACACAACCACTTCTGCAGGTGCTGCCCAAGGCAGAGTTATGAATAATTTACCTTCTCCCCTTCTCCCGTACTCCAATCTTCTGCCACTGCCTCTCGTTGCCTGAATCTGCTTGGAAACCAGGGGAAGAAGAAACTGGGAGATGTAGTTCCCTCTGATCTAGAGTAGAGCACAGGAAGGGCAGAGAATGGATTCTAGAATCTAGCCTATTGGTTATTCAGCATCCATTCTTACCCTTAGACCGACACAAGAGCAACTTCATGATTCTGCCTAACATGAAGCAACTATCCTTCATGCAAAGATACTGACTGCTTCTTCCAGCAAGGGGAGACACAAAGATTCCCAAAGTCCGTCTCAAGGTTCTCTGGGTAATATGCAATCCTCCCTGGATATGGCTCCTCGTGGTCCTGGTGACTTATGAACTCAATTGTAAAATTAAACACTACTGGTTCTCATTCAACACAGTGGGGAAGAGAAAGGAAAAAAATCTGAAAGACAAAGAAAAATCTGATGTATACACAGATATTTATATCTTGTATCATCTATATCTATATCTATATCATCTATATCTATATATATATCCTGTGTGTGTGTTTTAAAAAGGGCATAGCTGCTATGATCCCTATTTCTATAATTATTACAAGGTCAAGGATGATATTTATGACTTCCTTCACTACCCATTCCATAATCCTCTTGTTCTCATCCAGCACCTTGATTGATTGAGATTCTTCATCTGACTGAGTGACCACAACCTTTATTCTGAAGGACCTGAGTCCATAATAGTCCAGTCTTTATTGGATTGCTTTATATTAGCATAGAGCTATCTCCTCCTGAATCAGACCTTGCAATTCCCGCCCTGAGGCGTAATGGCATCTGACTCTAATTATGGCACAAGAAGCAATGATAGATGAAAGATAGGCAAGATTGGTAATCAAGTCATTGCAGGATGGCTGTTCCTCTCTGCAGCAAACATGGAATATCCTGTCACTGGAAGCGGCTTGAGAGCAAGTCCTAGGTCCTGTTTAGCCACCTCCAATCCTGAACTGCAGCAGCAGTTTTATATTCCAGATTGGATAATGCGTACCTCTCAGGCTGTTCTCACAAATGGCCTCCCCTGTCTACTTTGAGTACACATTATCTGTACTCCGGGGTTCACGCTAGGTCATTCCTAATCACATCCAGTGTTATCTACAAAGTCAATGACCAGCCTCACTGCCCCAATGATTGAAACAGTGTTGACAGAGGGAGGTATGAAGTATAGAGGTCAAACTTGGGGATCCAAATTTTGGGGGAGGCACTAAGAAATGAGGGTTAATTTGTACAAGACAGATACCCTTGCAGAATGGTCTTCCAGAAAAAGAGTTCGCTTTCTGCAAAGTTGCATGGAAACTGATTACAGCTTAGTGTATAAAGACACTGGCCAATGGCAAGTGTTGGACCCATGCTTCCCCATCCTCATCACACAAAGGAATGGATTGGTGTTCTTCCAACTTTTTCTCGAAGAATGTTAAGGTGCTAAGCCATACAACCTGCTCACCACATCTTAGAGCTTCAAGGCTTGGACTCCACTCCCCATTTCACTCCCAGTATTGTCAGGAGATAAGGGGACAATGCTGAACTGGCAAAATAGGGCTAGAACCAAATTTCTGTGGTGTCATATTGCTATTGTGTCCCAGGTTCTGATAATACCTGGTGGTTAGGGAAGGGGCTGCTTCCCTAATAATGCACCTTAAAAGCCTCACAGCCCAAGGGTTGGGGTCTCTCTCCCACAGGCTGATTCAGCCAGAAGTCTCTGCACTGCCCCAGAATGTATGGGCAATCGGAGGATCTCCTGAGACTTCCGTTTCCATGAGTCTTCCCCTATGAATGAAACTGTACGTGTGTGCCGCATGGTCATTTTCCTTGTTTGCTCAATACCCATCTTGAGGCCTCTGTTCTCATTTATACGTTGTTTGGTTAGAGTTATTTTTCAAGTGCTTTTCTGAGATTGAATACAGGGATGATATACTCTCTGAATCTCTGATTAAAACTTCTTTTCCAGTTGGCCAATTGTTTTTTTTATCTTTGTAAATTATCCTAGCATCTCAGTTCTTTTTATAATAATGTATAGATGTTATTCTATTAATTTCTAGCTTCTGATATTACAGATTTGAAGTCAGATGGCAGTTTGTCTTTCTTCCTTTGTAAGTAAAATTCTTTTCTGACTGGAAGCTTTTATGATTTTCTTAAAATATTTGGAGTTTCAAGTTTACCAGAATATGCCTAGGAATGTATCTTTTCTTATTAAAACCAGCTGGAATTCAGAGAGATCTTTCAGTCTGCATGTCTTTCTTCAGCTCAAGGAAATTTTCTCCTGCTATGTTTAACTATTCCCTTTTTTCCATTATTTTTTTTCATTCCCCTGTGGAATGCCTATTATCTATATTTTGGGTCTTCTAGACCAATCCTTCAAATCTCTTATCCTTTCCCTAATGATTTCCATCTCTTTGTATTTTTGTTCTATGCTTTGAGATCTTTCACTTGATCTTCAGGCCAGGAATTTGAGTCTCAACCGTAAACATCTTCTCTTTATATTAATATGCTGAATTCCTAGTCCATTTGTGCTGTTCATGAAACGCCTGTAGAGTTCTCATTATACTTTTAATTCTCTTCTAGTAGTTCCCCTTTAATAAGGAATTGTTGTGAGTATTCAGTTTATTCATCCTCTCCCTGATTGCTGGACCTAGTTATTTTGACCCTCCTCCCAGGGGTCTACTTATCTTTGAGAACCACACTTTCCATGGGAACTACGGATTTCAGAGGATAGCATTGGTATTTTCTGGGGCAGGTCCTTAGGCTCTCACCTGGCTCAGGAAGGAGAAGGACCTACAGCAACTCCCTCCTGATCAGGAGTTACATTCCTTATTGACCCCACATCTTCACCCCTCCCTATATCCATGCTCTTGTAACTTTGCAGTACCTTCCCATTCTGGATGGGATTTTTCTGCCTCAGGACTTTATGCTGGTCTTAGCCATGTGACTTCGTGTGACCAATAGGATGTTTTTGAGCAGAGGCTTGAAAAAGTGAATGGACACTTGCACTTGCTGTCTGGTTCCTTTGCCTTCACCATGGGAACATCTCTGGGCTAACCTGTGGAAGGATGAGACATATGGAGCAGAGGTGTGTCATCCAGTTGACCCTCCAAATGACTTCTTAGCTCATTTCAGAGTGTTCATGAAGTCTGAAAACATAGGCTAATGTATATAATGCTATCAAGGACATCTTTAATCTGTAAAAAATAAAATAACATAACTATTTATGTTTCTAGGCTTCATGGACATTTTTGTGGAACAAAAGCCAAAGTCCCTATAATGATCTACAAGGAGGCCCTATATGAGTTCCTACTCCCTCCACCTCTCTGATCTCTGATTTTCCCTCTTGCTTATTCTGTTCCAGGAACACTGGCCTCCTTGCTGTTCTTTCTCAGACATAGGCATTCTCTTGCCTCAGGGCCTTTGCATGTGTCTGGAATGCTCTTCACCTTTTACCCAGATATCCAAATGCGTGGCTTACTCTCTCAATTCCTTCATATCTCCTCAAAGGTCACCTTCCCTCATCAGTCTACTTACTCCCCTCCAACACTCTCTATTCTCTTTTATTTTTCTCCATTGCACTTACCATAATCTAACATACTCTATATTTTACTTATTTCTTTTGTTTGTTTTCTCCCTTCCTCACTAGATTGTAAATTCTATGAGGGCAGGGATCTTTGCGAGTTTTCTTCACTGCTATGTGTCTCTAACACCTAGACAGTACTTAGTAAATACTTACTGTATTGAATAAAGAAATCAATATTTTAAAACATTATCTTTGGCATAGAGCCAGGTGCTTATTTTTATTGTAACAGAACAAGCATCTGTTAATCGAAAAGTTGTATCATGCCATTTAAGTTCAAGCAAAGTCTAATGGTGGCTGCAGAGAATGTGGTTTTAGATACAATTTATGTAATCTATTAAGGGCCTATTACAATTTCACTCATAGTGGACTCTCATAATGTGAATTTTTAATGCGTTTGAATGTCCCAATAATTTCTTTCTGTGAAATATATCTCAATAAAACCCTTAAAAATTCATAAACCTTCCCAACAGATTTCTCATCAAGTTAAGACCGAATATAGTTTTGGTCATTAGTATAACGTGACATGAGTTATTTTGAGGCTTTGCTTAAATAAAATAACTGCATGATGTAGTTCAAGTAGAGAATTAATTCAATTCTTTCATCAAGTCACAAATTGTTTATATATATATGTTTATATATATTATATATATATTATATATAGTTTATATATACATACACACACTTTTTCCAATTAACAGTGAGAAAAGTTTATAATGGAATGTTTGTAAAATACACAAACAAAAATAAATCAAACAAGAATCTCCTTTTTGCCATTTAATTCTGCATGTCACCAAGCATTCTTCGGAAACATGGTTATAATTGCAACACACCAATTTACATGGATCGTCTATCATTTATTTATCTATTCTCCTGTGATAGGATTTGTAAGCTGTTTCCAATTTTTCTCTATTATAAATAAGGCTTTGATGATCATCCTTGTGTATAATTCTTTGAATATATTTCTGTTATATATATTTTGGATAGAGTCCTGGATATAGAACTGATAAGTCAAGGATAAACATTTAAGAATTTCTTTTTACATACTGTCACATAATTTTCCAGAAATATTACATCACTTTTTACTTACTTGAGCAGTGTGTTAATGCATCTCATCCTTCTCACATTAGCACTGATTTTTTTTATTGTGGTAAAATATACATAATACAAAATTTACCATTTTAACCACTTTAAGCGTACAGTTCTGTGGCATTAAGTGTATTCACATAGTTGTGCAACCATCATCACCATCCATTTCCAAAACCTTTCCATCTTCCCATATTGAAATTTTATACCGATTAGACACATTAATGTTTAGTTATTAAACATAAAATTAGCTAACATATTAACTTCCTCTCTCCCCTCTCCTCAGCCCCTGGCAACCACCATTCTACTTTTTATACCTATGAATTTAACTACTCTGGGTACCTCATATAAGTAGAATCATACAATATTTGTCCTTTTGTGACTGGCTTATTTCACTTAGCATAATGTCTTCAAGGTTCATCCTTGTATCAAGCGTCAGAATTTCCTTTCTTTTTAGAGCTGAATAACTTTCCTTTGCAGGTACTTACCATATTTTATTTATCCCCTCATCTGTCAATGGACACTGGGGTTGCTTCTACCTTTTGGCTAGCCAGCATTAAATTTTAAAAAGACTTTTCCCTATGTAGTTTTAATTATGTTTATTTGATTTATTGTAATGCTGAACACACTCACACACATATTTTTTTCCCTCTTGATTAGCTATTTGTGTATTAATTTTGCTTATGCTGAATTTTTGAAAAAATCTTCTTAGACTTTACTAGGTATGGAATCAATACAGGAATATATTAAGCTAAGAACATCTCACTTATGTTTGTATCCAGAGTGAAAAATTTTAATATTTAGTCATGTATTTTTTTGCAATTTGCCACAGCTGCCTTTAGATGGCATTAAATCCTTGGGCATGTGTTGTGGAGATTTTTGGATATTGCATATGTATGCGTGTGTTTTGACAGCTTGATGGATTTAAAATCTGATCCAAATGTTATTTGGGGCCTAGAATGCAGGATAAGTCAATATAAAAGCTGTACATCCTGAGACCTCTTTTGGTGTGCAGGCTATATTCTGGCTCAGTTCTGTCCTCTTGCTTTTCCCTACAGTGAATATTCTCTAGGTCTTTGCCTTGATAAGGAGTTTTAGAACAAAAATCTCTAAAATATTTGAAGTTCAATGTGAGATCCTAAGTGAAATAGAGACTACCCTCTCTCCCACACATAGTAAAAGTTTGGATTGAAAGGGGGTTCTTTCACGTGTGTAAGGAACCCCTTACATTCATCTTTCTGAAACAACACTTCAGACATCAGAGTGTACAGCTCTGCGTGGCATAATGGACGCGGACACCAGACATCCAGCAACGAAGCATGTGGGGAATTGCCCTCTTCACGATTCTGTTATTTCTTTTGATGTGAAGCTATGACATTTGTATTCTCATTTTTTGCGACTGCATTCAGAGTTCATTTGGCTGAAAGATACCTTTTTTCTTCTTTTTTTTTAACTTTCAAGCTGCTTTTTGGTTTCTTTAAAAGATGCTTTACTCTCAGGAAAAGGGAACCTGACTCTAGCACATTTCAATTTGTTGTCATGGGTTTGACTGGGGCTTGGGAGGTCGGCGGATCTGACCAGGGTCTCAGCATCTGTTACTCTGTGGCTCGCCTCCCTTACCCTGTTCTGGAATCAGCTGGCTCCAAGATCTGCCTTCTGTCTAGCCACCAGACCACACTATCTTTCAAATGAAACCAAAGTACTGCTGAAGGAAACTCTTCAACTCACTCGACTGTTTGCGCAAAGACTTCTTTTGAGTTAAGGGGTGGGGGGAGACAATAAGAATAGCTTTTTTTCATAAGCAAGTGACTTGGACCATCTCTATCTTTTGAACTGTTAGCTTTTTCTTTTTTTAAATTTATTTATTTTGTTTCTGTGAGGAAGACCAGCCCTGAGCTAACATCCATTGCCAATCCTCCTCTTTTTGCTGAGGAAGACTGGCCCTGGGCTACCATCCGTGCCCATCTTCCTCTACTTTATATGGGATGCCGCCACGGCATGGCTGACGAGCAGTGTGTCAGCAGGCGTCCGGGATCCGAACCCGCGAATCCCGGGCTGCCAAGCGCGAACTAAACTGCTGCGCCACTGGCCGGCCTCTGTTAGCTTTTTCTTTAGTAAGTTATTGCTGAAAACATTGTGCCTGTTTGTAAAGATCAATGATATATATCATACATGTGACAGTACTTTAAACCCTTTTAAAGAAAAAACATTTCCATCATATCTAGGGTGGAGGGCTAACAAATTTTAAAACCTGTTATGTACCAGGTGCCTCACATTTGTTATTTCAAATAATATTCACAATAACTCACAATCACAATCTCCATTCTATTGGAACAGAACTGGAAGTTCAGAGAGATTGAAAAATACGTGCTCAAGTTCGCAATTAGTGAATGATAGACCCCGGATCACAGTCCATTCCTATTGACTATATGGTGGAAACAGCAACAATTTAAGTTTGAAACTTATTTGGCTGCTTAGCCCAAACTGACATCTTTTGACTCTTTGTAAAATTCCCACACCTTTTTCTTCTTAATAGTCTCAGATTACAGTAAATGAATTTTAGATGTATTTCACAATTTTTCTTTCTATAGTTATATCTTAATCATAATTGGCAGCATTTTATAATTTTTCCACTGAATTTGTAATTAGTCTCTGTAGGGGTTTAAGGGATGTGGGGCTGATCAAGGAAACAGATGACCAAGAGAGGCAGTAACACACAAGCTTTATAGCATAGCACTCAAACAAGGCTGCATGACAGAAGTCCCTCACAGCATGGGACCATCCAGAGGCTTACCAGAAGGGAACCACCATCCAGAGGGGGAGGAAGGCAAGGGAACTCCCAGGGAAGAGAGGGATGAGATGGGCTTAAGTGGAGTTTCTGGGTGAGAAAGGTCCAGGGGCAGTACCACTTGGGGCCTTATCACTACAAGGTCCTGTCTTATCAATAGGTAATAGCTGTTGGGTGAGGTCTTGGGAGTATACAAAGCAGGCAGGAGCTAAGTGGCTAAAATTTTATTGTTCGGGCTATTTTTAAAACAATTGGGTAAATTGTAAAACTTTGACTTTGGCACCAACTGGCTTTTGAGCTAATGGGTCTCAGCCTGCAGTGATAAAATAAACAAACTAGGGGCCAATACACGGAGGCCATCTTTGACTCATTTATATAGCAGTCTATCTCAAGGCACCAGAAGTACTTAATTGTTCTGGGAACAGAGAATAGCTTCTTTTGATCATAGAAAGTATTTGATTTAACTAAACGAATAGTTTATGAGTTCAATGATATTGCCTTCTATGGTTTTATTTACCAAACTCCACTGGACACATGACAAGCTTCCCTAAAAATTCTTAGTCACTATACACTGAATTAAATTCTTGTGCAGCCCTGGGTCTCTGCAGCTTCAGTGTTCTCTACTGTCAAGAATTCCATGAAGGAAATCTCTTCTCAAATGAATCTCTAGGCTCTTGCTGGATGTGTTTGTTGCATCAGCTTAGCTATCTCCAGGGTGATGTGTCTAGTTTCTCTCTTGGAATGTGTGGGCACTTTTCCCACTGGCTTCAACTTGTCTGATACTCCAAGATTACCAGAAACATCCCATCTGTCATCCTATTACCTACAAGCAGATTACTATTTCCTGGAATAGAAGAATCTGCTTAGGAAAAACAAGGGGAAGGGAACTGACATTTGTTGGGCGCCAACTGTATGAACAGGTACATTATAGGGATTATCACATTTACTCTTCATGAAAACCCTGAAAAGTAGGTATCATTTTGTCCCTTTTTATTACTGAATAAACTAAAGCTAGGAAACTGTACCTATGATCAAAGCAATGATTCAAACTCAGATCTATTCAACGTTGAAATATGGGCATCAAAATTAATAGCATTTAAAAATATGTATCAATAAGCATTTTGTTTTCCAAATAATTCTAAGATAGAAAGAGAATTAAACCAATTAGAGATTGAGAAATATCTGAGAAGGGTGACAAAATTTATAGAATAACTCACTTTTCCATTTATAGTATCAATTTTTACCAATCTGAAGTCAGCAGTTTTCTTTGAGAAACTTTATAGATCTATCACACAAGTGAAATATGAAAATAAAAGGATGATTTGGTAACACATTATTTGTCGAACCTAGATAGTTCCTTATTATCAGTGAGCATTTTGCTTAGTAAACTGATCTTAACTGTGCCCTTCACCTCCTTTACATAAAAACATTATACACATATGTTCACTGAAAACCATACATTGCAAAGTTGTATGTCTTGTACTGTCTCCATTTTAAGCTGCTTTATTCAGATATAATTGACATTTGATAAACTGCATATTTTAAGGTGTACACTTTGATAAGTTCTGATATATCTCTATACATGTGAACTCATCATCACAATCAAGATAGTGAAAATATCCATTACTCTGGAAAGTTTCTGTGTGCACCTTGATAATCTCTTTCTTGCCTCTCTCTCCCACCCAAACAATCACTGATCTGCTTTCTATCACTATAGATTAGTTTACATTTTCTAGAGTTTTAAGAAAATGGAAACATTTGGTATATACTCTTTTTGTCTGGCTTCTTTCACTTGGCATTTTATTTGTCCATGCTGTTGTATGTATCAATAATTCATTCCTTTTTGTTATTGAGTAGTATCTCATTGTATGGATATAGTACAATTTGTTTATCCACTCACCTGTTGATGGACATTTGGACTGCTTCCAGTTTTTGGTAATTTCTAAAAAACCCTTTATGAACATCTGTGTACAAGTCTTTGTATGCACATATGCTTTCATTTGTTTTGGGAAAATACTCAAGAGTGGTATGACTGGATCATAGGGTAGGTATATGTTTAACTTTTTAAGAAACTGCCAAACTGTTTTCCAAAGTGACCGTACTATTTTACATTCCACCAGCAGTGTATGAGAGTTCCAGTCTTCAAATCCTGGCCCACACTTGGTATGGTCGTCTTTTTAATTTTAATCATTCTAATAGGTGCATGGTGATATCTCATTGTGGTTTTAATTTCCATTTCCCTAATGACTAATGCTGTTGAGCATCTTTTCATATGCTTACTTGCCATCCACATCTGTTCAAGTCTTTTCTCATTAGAAAAAAATGTTCCTTGATTTTTAAAAATGAAAAGGAATAAAATAATATGGTTAGTATAGGCAAAGAAAAAGATCTGGAGAACCACTCCCTAAACCAATAAAGTGAATATCTGTGGATATTAGAATTAAAGGGAAATTTAAATTTATAAGTTAGGCATTTCTGAAATTTTTGGTTTGATTTTTTTTTTTTTTTTTGCAATAAGCAGGGACTACTTTTCTTATCAGAAAAAGAGATTTGTCTTTCTTTCTTTTGCAAAACATGCATTCAAGACAATCTTTATACATTTGATGATTTAGTGAAGAGGGTCCAGAGAATCATTTTGGAATAATGGGAATTGAATTCTATACAGCTACTGCTACCTCCTCTCAGACAGCATTTTAAGGACACTTCCTGAGTGATGCCAGCTCAATGCAAGGTTGACATAAGGGAAGCCATATTGTAGAAAAGAAACCCTATTGTAACTTTGAATGACCTCTAGTTAACTAATCCAGACATGCTCTGTAGATTTTATGGCTCCTCCCAGCTGCTATAAGTTGATAACTTTGTTCTTTTGAGCTCCTTAGGAATGTGATGACCCCTGGACAGAGAGTCAATGCTGATAGCCATCATCAATGACAACTAAAAGATCAGCATGTAGGGCGTTGCTCCAGTCTCTGATGCATATCCAGTAAAACAAAAGACTATCAGGAACTAAGACCAGATGTCTGCCAAGAGATCAGATGGATGCCCTCTACAGGAGACTAGCTGCCTCCCCCACCCGGAGACCAGCCCTGTATATAACTGGCCTGTAGTCTTTGTTTTGTAAGATGGTTCTTTTGGACATTAGTTGGCCATCTTCCCCCTTGATAGCAAGCTATATTAAAAAGTCCTTTCTCCCCTACCGCCTTGCCTCTTGACTACTGGCATGTTTTGCAGTGGGCAGACCACCCTACCTTGGGCAGTAACATTAGAACAGAACATCTGGTGACATCTGATGGAATGAGGGTAGTGTTAGAGCAGTATTTTGACTGGTCTTTGGTTTTCCACACTAACACGTGAGGTGGGGTTGGAGGGGTTGCTGAGCCAAACATCTCGAAAGACAGGTGAGTTCTGGAGAGAGATGAGAGGATGAGAAGGCTGCCCACGGGGAGAAACTTTGGGAAAGAGGTGTCAAAAAAAGGGAATTTAGGGGAAATTGTTCTGTGAAAAGGTGATATAATCCTCTTCTTCATCTGCCCAGGAAAACATCTTTAAAATTGACATTATTAATGCTTATTATTAATGCTTCTTGGAGCTCAATTTGTGTTTTCTGGGAATCTCCAGGTTGGTACAGAGAGAGCAGGGTGGCCCAAGGAGGACTTATAGCATTCAGGTTACAAAACCTATTAGACTGAGAAGAGGAAGCGGTGAAAGAAGAGAGAAATATAAAACAAGTACAAAATTTAGTCTTAAATCACTTTAAATAAGTTTAAAATATTTTTTAAAGATTATTGTTTAGAGCAATTTTAGGTTTACAATGAAATTGAGAGGGCGGTACAGGGATTTTTCCACATATCCCCTCTCTTCACACATGCATGGGCTCCCCCCTTATCAGCATCACTTAAAAGAATGGTATATTTTTTTTTTTACCAAAGATGAACCTGTATCAACACATCATAATCACCCAAAGTCCACAGTTTACTTTAGGGTTCACTCTTGGTATTGTACACTCTATGGGTTTGTACAAATGCATAATGAAATATATCTATTATTATCATATCATACAGAGTATTTTCACTGTCCTAAAAATCCTCTCTGCTTTGCCTGTTTATCTCTTCCCTCCCCTCATTCCCTGGCAACTGCTGATAATTTTTATTGTCTCCATAGCTTTGCCTTTTCCAGAATGTCATATAGTTGGAATCAGGCAGTATGTAATCTTTTGAGACTGGCTTCTTTCACTTAGTAACACACATTTAAGGTCCTCTGGATCTTCTCACAGTTTGACAGCTCATTTCTTTTTAGCACTGAATAATATTTCATTGTCTGGATGGACCACAATGTATTTATCCATTCACCTACTGAAGGACATCTTGGTTGCTTTCAAGTCTTGGCAAATACAAATAAAGCATCCATATGCAGGTTTTTGTGTGGATGTAATTTTTTAGCTCCTTTGGGTAGATACCAAGGAGTGTGATTGCTGGATCCTTTGGTAAGAGTATGCTTAGTTTTGTAAGAAACCACCAAACTCTCTTCCAAAATGGCTTTACCATTCTGCATTGCCACTAGCAGTGTATGCAAGTTTCTATTGCTCCATATTCTCATCAGCATTTGGTGTTGTCAGTGTTCTGAATTTTGGCCATTCCAATAGGTATGTAGTGGTATCTTATTGTTTTTTTAATTTGCATTTCCTTGATGACATATGATGTGGAGCATCTTTCCATATGCTTATTTGCTATCTGTATATCTCCTTTGACGAAGTGTCTCTGAAGATCTTTGGCTCATTTTTTAATTGGGTTGTTTGTTTTCTTACTGCTGAATTTGTGAAAATTAATAAACCAAAACCTCATTTAAATGAAGTCAGGAGGCCACAAGAGAGAACTCTCATGCACGTGCGACTCAACACACACTACTGACCCCAACAGGAATAGACATACCTTGCATCTCCAACAGAAAGTGATACTACCTACTACCCCAGCAGAAGAAAGCAAGAAATTCCTCCTTGCCCAGCATCAGCTCAGCCAATGAGAGACTGCCATAACTCAGCAAACAAAAAGTCACTGTACTTCAAACTCCTAGTCTCCTCCAATGGGCTCTTCATTTACAACAGCCCCTTCCAACTTCATAAAAGAATGTTTTTCTCCTTTGTTTCTCCAGACTTGCCTGTGGTTCACCATAGACCACATGTCCTGAATTGTAATTCTTTGCCATTCCCAAATAAACTCATTCTGCTGGTAAAATAACTGGCTGTTTATTTGTTTTAGGTCAACATTATTTTGTGGCCCATAAGGGGATCCAGAGAAGAGCTGTGACCACTCCAAGGTTGGTGGGCCAACAGGTGTGGTACCCAAAGAGCCCATTGAGCTCACTGCTCTTCACTGACCTTGGAGTTTGAGGGTAAGTTTTCTTTTGGATTTAGAGCTCTGCTCTCTTTGCATTTTGAAGCTCTCCAGGCTTTGTCCAGGACTTTTCTGTTAAAAGCTTTTGCTCTTTCTGTGAGTACTGTTTGAACTTTGGTCTGATTCCTTTTGGAACTGGGCTGTTCCTACTGGAAATGTGCTGTTCAGCCTTTGGCCTGACTTCTTCAGAAGCAGACTATTCCTATTGGAATGCTGCTAGCCTTTGTTTCAATTCCTTTGGAACTAGGCTATTCTACCAGAATTGTGCTGTCTTTCAGTTTGATTCCTCTTGGAACCAGGCTGTTCTGTTGACATCCTAATTATCAGTTTTCCTTTTTCCTCTTTGTGTATGAAAAGGAAGAGAATGCCCTTGGGTACTTGCCCAAAAACATGACGACAACCATTGACCCATAGGGTATTATAGCCAGTAACTGGACCCTGTTGCACAAGGATATCCCCTTGCCTTAGAGCCATTACTGTAACTGCCCTTTTGGTCAAGGCCACTGAGGAAATAGTTGTGGAGTCACCTTTAACCATCTTTGTACCTCATGAAGTAGAAGCCTTCTTAACATCTCGTCACACTCAACATTTTTCAGGCAGCTGCCTTACCTCCTATAAAATATTTTGCTAACTGTTCCTCACGTAACTCTTTCATGTTGTAATAACCTTAATCCTGCCATTCTTCTCCCCTACATTACCAACAAAGTCCCTCATGACTATTTAACACTGACAAATCACCTCCTGACCCCTCGTGATGATCTACAAGAAACTCCTTTGAGTGACACTGACTTCTCATGGTTCACTGATGGTTCTTATTTAAAAGGTGACAATGGTAAATATTGTGCTGGATGTGCAATATCAACACCCTTTGATGTAATTGAAGTGGCACCATTGCGTTTGGCTACTACAGCCCAGCAAGCTGAATTATAGGCACTCACATGGGCCACAGGCAAAAGTCTCAACATTTATACTGATGGTAGACACACTTTTGCTTTCGGAGTGGCTCGCTATTTGGGAATGCTGTGGAAGCAATGTGGCTTCCCTACTTTCAGTGGAAATAAGATTAAAAATGACCCTTATGTTCGGAATTATTGGATATTATAGGTAGGACCTATTTGACAAGATTGTTGTGAGAATTAGCTTAATTCGGATAAAGCCTTATAATAGGACAGCTACATTTTGTTATTATTCAGATGGTCACATATATCTGGAAGGCTGTGGAAAAATTCTTCCCTGCCATTCATTCATCTTTTCATTCATTCTTGTGTTTCTGAATACCTATTGAGACCACTATGTGCTCAGCACTGTGCTGTGAGTTAGAGATACAATGATCAACTAAAATAGAATTAGTCCCTGGCTTCATTGAGCCCATAGTCTAATGGGGAAGACAGATATTAATCAAATAATCACAACCACAGATATGATATTACTATGGAGGAAAGGTGCATTGTTCTATGAGAACCAATAATGAAGGGATACAACCCTAAAGAGCTGTAGTTTAATCTAAGGTCTTGAGGCCCAAAAGGAGTTATCTACCCCAAATTCAATTAAGTGAGGCTAGACTTACCTTTCGAACAGCCAGGGGATTTCTGCATAGCAGACGAGAACTTCATTCTGCTTTCCTAATAAAACTTCTTGAAACAGAAATTCAAGGCTCTGACATTGAATAGGTTGATGACTTATATGATAGTAAACAAAATTTTATTCAGGATTTTTCTTTGACACTAGTGCAAGACAATCTGGAATGCAACGAATCTCAGTGATGTGTGGAGTTTCTTTCTTCACCAAGGCAGAAAACCCAGAGGTGCTACCAAACATTGCTGCTTGTCCAACCATGCCCAGTCCCAATGTTTGAGTTGAAGCTTTGTTTGGAAAATAAAGTTTTTACAATTTCAAAACCCCAGAGGCCTTTGAGCTTTCCAAAGGAGCTCCCAAAATAGGATCCTCACCTGATACTGTCCTTGTGCAAATAACATGGGAACCAGAACTTGGCTCTGCTTAGAGAAGTCAATACTTTCATGATGAAGAGAAATGACAATTCCTCTAAGATCTGCTTCAAAATACTGGAATAGATTTTGGTGATTCTGGAATGGATGAGACTATTTGACAGAGGCATTGTTTTAGTTTCAAAATTTTCCTCCAAGGCACAAATCAGCTTAACCATTTCAAAGACATATTGCTTCACATATTGTCTTTTATCTGGTAACGCAGCAAGCAATTTTGTAGGATAACTCAAGACAACACTCTTTGTGCTGGGACAAATCCAATTTTGGAAAAGTTTTAATGTTTTCCAATTGACCCTTTTACTCAGGCAAGAGAAGCAGATTGTGCAACGTATTTTCAGGATGCAAGGGACCACTTCAGCTCCATTGTCTTCCTACTTCCATAGGTAAGAATCCTGCCACAAAAGATGCCTTCTGACTTTTGTGTTCCATTATGTTCAATGGTACAAATAAAACCTAAGGAGAGATATATATCTTTTGGGGGATCTTTCCTAGCCTAAGAGGGTATCAAGGTATAGATTTATAGATTTATGTTCATCATTATAATGACATGTCACATTTTCAATTCATCCCAGAGGAAGGCCTGGTAGATATTATAACTGGCCCATAATGACAATTACAAATTACCAAACTGTCCTTTGCTTTGCATGCTGCTTTTGACTTGTTTAGTATGAAACAATGCTTTAATAAAAACATAAGTTGTACAAAAGGTTTTTCTCCTCTAACTATAATTTTAAATATTGGGAAGATATAAAAGAAAAATGTATTTTTCCCCAGGTCTGTGGATCCTCTGAAAGCCATCCATGGGTGCTCTGGGTGAGAAACCCCAGGCTAACAACCTCACCATCTAGTCTGTAATCTTACAGTACTAATCTCTCTCTCTCTCTAATTTCAATTTCACCTTTACTTTATCTGTTAAGTATAACTGTCTGAGGTGAGACAGAAAATAATTAAGGTAACTTGGAGTGGCGTTTTACAAGCTGTGGTGCACGGGATCACTGACGGCCCACTGAACAACCTCCTCACTTCTCCCAGCCTTCCCGGCACCTGCAGTCTTCTGTCCTCCTGCCATCTCCTCCTCTCTCCTCAGACTTTTTTTTAAACCCCAATGTTTCTCTGAAATTACGATGAGTCTCTCAAGAGTTTTTTTGTGTAACAAAATTGACCATTTGCACATCTTGGAGGATATTATCTTCTCCTAGCAGGATTTCTTGACCTAGGTAGGGTCTGTGAACTCTTGGGGGACTCATAGATGTCCTTTAATGGCGTCTGGAACCAAAACCTCCATATTAATTTACCTATCTGGAGTTTTACGTACTATGATTCTTTTCTTACTGTGACTTTCTCCTGTCTTGCTCATATTTTTCTAGAAGACTAATTACTTCAGGCTGTCATTCATGATCACTTTATGTTGTATTTTTCTTCCCCTGATTCTAAATCTTCATCCACTTAAGTTTTTGAATTTGCAACCTCCCATTTGCCTTAAACCAGGCCCTGTATGGAGAGCCTTTCACTTCATCCCTCCAGCAGGGGTCACCCTAGTTCCTTCCCAGAGAGCCGTATAGTTCAATTACCCATTATCAAGTAAAAGACTCCACCTTCTAGTCTTGATATAGTTCCAGTTTCCATGTAGCGTTATAAATACTTAAGGCTCAACATTCACTTTATAGTCATCTCCATCATCTAATACTGGGAAACACTTTAAGCACTTTCTGAAGAGAGTATTTGTTTCAAAATTGTATTTGTTTATTTTTGCTATAATTCTTACAGGAAAGACAAACTCAGAATCATGCCTTACACACTGTAGATCAAAGTTCCTATTCCTAAAAATAAAACATACCACAGATTAAAATTACTGCACTTCTTTCTCTCTCTTTTTTTTTGTCTTCAACTCACACTTTCTCCTAATACGTTGGAAATTTATGTATGCATATATTTGAAGGACTTAGCATCTAAATGATATAACCTAAATAAGATTGAATTAGGATGTATTTTAATTGCTTTCTTAAATCAAGAATTTTCTTTAAAATTCATTTCTGTAATTATTTATGCACTATGTAATTATTTATGCATTATATATTTAATGCACTGAGTTTATTTTTTTTTATCACCCTAAGGAAAAAAGAACCAGGAAATATTAGCTACATGCTAGCTAGTTACAAAAACATGATAAAGTATTAAAGTGATTATGCTCAGGAACAACTTGATCTAAACAACATCACACCAAAAATTCTACCTTCTCATTCCTGGATCATTAGATTAGATCTTTCCCACAAGCATCAGACATAATATTATTTGTCTCATCTTGAAACAAACACTTCTTTTGAGCCTACTTCTCTAGCTATTGCCCCAATTTCTCTGTCCTTCTCTGAAACAAAACTACTTAACAGAGTTGATTATATTTTCTGTCTTCCTCTCCTCTCATTCTCTCCTATATCCATTCAAATCAGCCTTTTCCCACCACTCCTCTGAACTTGCTCTTGTCCAGGTCACCAGTGACCTCCATGTTACTAAATCCAATGGTTAGTTCTCAGTTCTCATCTTACTTGACCTATGAGCTGCATTTAACAACCAATTAGTGCTTCTTACTTCAAACATTTTCTTTACTTGCTTCCAGGACAACACACTGGCCTGGTTCTCCTGTTACCTTGTTGATCCCTCGTTGTCAGTCTCTTTTCCTAGATTCTCTTCCTCTTCCTATGGATATTAGAGTTCCATAGGCTCTGGCGTGGTCCTCTTCTGTTCTGTATCTCCACTCATTTCCTACATGCTCTCTTCCAGTTCCATGGCTTTAAATACCATCTGTTCTCTAACGAATCATGTTCCACTGCTGATAACAGAGATCCAATTACAACAGCTTAAACACATAAGAGTTCAGTCCCTCAGATACTAGGAGTCAGAAGGAGTCAGTCCGCAGCTGATATGGCAGATCCACAAAGTCATCAGAGATTCAGGATATTCTGATTTTCTGTTCCATCCTCCTAGCATACGGCTTACATCTCAAGTCCACTTTATGATCTGAGATGGCTGATTTAGCTCTAGACATCTTATATGCATTCCAGGAAGAAGGAAAGGAGAAAAAGTCACCACCCAGTAGACCAGCTTTTTTAAAGAAGCCTTTTTGGAAGCACCCTCCACCCCCTGCCCCTACACATACACATATTTGCATGTTTATCTCATTAGTCCAATGGCTAGACTCAATCACGTGTTTACATCTCTCTGCAAGGGAGGCTAGTGGTGTGGCCTTTATTCCGGGCAGCAATATGATCAGCTAAAATTGAAGTTCTATACCCAGGAGGAAGAGGAGAGAGAATGTTTGATAAGCACCTACTAATCTCTGCCATAACATCAATATATTAAAGGGTCACATATTAATATCTCCTGCCCTGCCCTCTTCTCTGAGCCTCAAGACTACTTACTCATTATTTCTGCTCAAAGCCTGCCTGGCAACTCAAACTTAACAAGAGCAAAGGCTATTCTTTATAATGCATTGGAATGAGCCAAGGAAAGAATGAGGAATGAGCAAGGGAAGATGATGAATATAGAGAACTCTTTCAAGGAGTTTTGTTATAAAGAGGAGCAGAGGGGCAGAAAAACAGCAAGTAGCTGGAAGAGAATATGAAGTCTAAGGAGAGTTTTTAGTTTTGCTTTTTTTAATTAAAATGGGTGATATTTCAGCTGACTTGTATGTTGATGGGAATGGTCCAGGAGAGAAGAAGGAATGGTCCAAGAAGAGAAGATGATTCAGGAAAGAGGGGAAATAATTGCAGGAGCAAAGTTCTCAAGAAGACAAGGGTGGATGAAATGCAGTGCACAAATGAGGAGAGTGGCTTTTGATAGAAACAAGAGAGAAGACAGAGTGTATGGGTGCAACTTTTAGGCAAGATGGTTCACTGAATTCAAGCTTTGATAGCCCACTCTGCTCCAAACGTAGACAATAAGAGATCAAACCTAAAGGGAGGAAACAATAAGGATAAATCCAGGTTCAGAAACAAGACAAACATCTCCTAGATGGAAATGGAACAAAAATGTCAAAGTGAGTAGGCTGAAGCCACAAAGTTTATGGAAAATCCGGAAAGCACGGAGTATTGGCTAGGATTTCAGCTCCTGAGGGGTAGAGGACACTAACATTGCTCCATGAGAAGGTGGATCCAACTTTGCAGCTTGAAATCTCCTCCCTTCTCAGGAGCGAAAAAATATTAAAACTCCAGATGACTTCTACTTGCAGACATGGCTTTTAGAAAGTTGTGGACCTAAGGAGGTGGGGGTACCTATATACAATTTTACAATAAAAAATTGAGCCAAGCTGCCTAATTGTGTTGTGACTGGATCTGTGAAATCCACAATATCACCTTAGGGTAGGATTTCCAAGCTGCTACTCTAAGATCTGGCTTTTGATCGAGGGTCTGCTGACAGAAAGGGGTGAGCTTATGATCAAAGGCATGGGGAAAGATAGAAAAATGTTACAAGCTTCCAAATGTTTTGATATGAGCCTGTAAACCCAAATTCCAAAACACATGGATAGGTCTAGTGCTTAGAAGGAAAGCCAACAGAATCGACAGTTAGAATGTGAATTGACTACAGAAGAAATCAGTTTTATTTTTGAAGCAGTTTGATAAGATTTTAATATAAATACAATTGATGATGATTGATGATCATGAATGAGATGATCAAAGAGAGAAAGGCATAACTTCTACTAAAAAGAACAAGAAATTATGGGATAAAAATAAGCAAAAATGAAACACAAAAGAGATGATCAAAAATTTGTAAATGAAAAACACAGTCATTGGAGTACAGGGTATTAGAAGATTAGAATTCTAATATAGTTGAAGGGAGAATTAGTGATTTGCAAGATCGTAAAAAGGAATAGTCTGAACATAGCATAGAGAGCAAAGAAAGAAGACATATGGGTATGGACAAAGGTGGGTTGGTGTACTTGGTGGTGGGAGATCAGGTCTTTTTGTATTGCTTCTATTTTCTCAGTAAAATTAGAGGTGAGATCATCAGCTGAGATGGGGGAGGAGGTGTTGAATGTTAGAGGAGAAAGGAAAAGGTTTAACAATCCTTTTAGAAAGTGGGAAAATAAATTAAACAAATATGAAAGGATTGCCAGGAAATGCTGGTGGCCCACTTTAGTCTACCAGGATTTTGACCCCCTAAAAAGTCCTTGTTGTCAATGGGACAAATCCTGGGCAAGGAGCAACAAGGAAATTGAGTGGAAAGACAAAAAAAATCAGGAACACATTCAATTCCTTGTGATTATTTACTTTGATAGTTGACTAAAAAGGTAGTTCTGTCTATAAAAAGCCATATTTTCAAATGGAAGTATACAGAAAAGAGGAAATAGATGACTTATGAGGAAAGAAGAACAAAGAAGGCTAGAAAAAAGAAGAAGACAGTAGAGGTATGTCACAGTTGCATATATTAGAAGCAGGAGCAATGAGTAGCAAATACTCAGAAAGTGGAAAGGATAATTTAGAAGACAACCCAACTTAGTTCTTGGAGGGGAGATTAAATAGCCACTCCTAGTTCATTGACCTCAAAAGTTTTTGTTTTCGTTTTTGTTTTTGGTGAAGAAGATTGGCCCTGAGCTAACATCCTTGCCAATCTTCCTCTTGTTGTGGAGGAAAATTAGCCTTGAGCTAACATCTGTGCCCATCTTCCTCTATTTTTTGTGTGTGGGATGCTGCTACAGTATGGCTTGGTGAGTGGAGTGGAGGTCCACGCCCGGGATCTGAACCTGTGAACCCCAGGCTGCCAAAGCGGAGCGCACAAACTTAACCACTATGCCACCAGGCTAGCCCCTCAAAAGTTTCTTTTAAGTATATTTTAGAAATTTGTCATCAAAATAAATGAAAAGTTTATGGTCCAGCCTTTTAAGAATTAAGTGTTTATCTGGAAAAGTCTCTTGAAAGCTCATTTCTTAATGATAGTTATTAGAGGTATGAGAAAGTTTCTTTTCCCTTTCCTCATTTAGAAACAAATCTAGTAATGTTCTAACTACTTGACACATAGGGATCTATAGATGAATGAATCATTCATTCAGTCAACACATATTTACTGCCGGTGTACTTACATCGCTGGTTTAACTACAGAGAAATGTCACGGCAGGTCAATTCTAACACCTGGATTCCATTCCAAGTTCCACTCCTCAATACCATTGTGAACTGGGATTGGGTGATTGACTTAAACTCTTTGAGCCCCAGTTTCCTCTTCTGTAAAACGGAGATGATGATAATGACAATACCCTCCCTCATCAGGTTCATGTGAGCATTAAATTGTGTAAGGTATTTAAAATGTAGTGCTCATTAAATGGTAGCTATTATTATCTTCTAATTAAAATTCCAAGAAGCATATTACATGGTCCTAAACAGTGATACTAAAGATAAATATTTTAGAGTGGGTATAATGCATACATTTTATTATGTACCCAGTGCACCTAGCACCATCTTGCTAGATGCTTTGTGGATAGTCAGTAAATAATATCTAACACTATTATTCCTAAAAATAGTACATTGAGTTTGATAGTATTTTAAAATTCTCAAAATACTGGCATAAGCATTACCTAAATTGACCCTCACTGCACCTAAAGAAGTAGATATTGGATGAATGTTATCTTCTCAGTTTGATAGATGAAGAAGCAGAGACACAGAGAAAGCTAAATGACTTCACCAAAATCCCATGGCTTGCAAACTGAAGAACCAAACTAGAATACAGGTATTTGTCACTCATAGCTGTTAATAAGCATCATAGAGATTGAAAGCAGTCATTAAGGGGATTGTTTAGCTTATTAATTGCCCTAATCATTTCTTTGTTTTGATATAGAAATAATTTTATTTCACTTGTTGGTTATTAATATATCTAAGGATATCCACAAACCACAAAGTAACTTCATTAGTTCATATGCTGTATGAGGCGTAATTTTTCTTATACATTTACAGTGGGAGCCATTTCCTTTTTTTAATAGAATACATACTTCTTTTGTTCAAGAGTTTAAAATTCATATTTCCAGCAGTCCCTTTCCAGTTACACATGGTCTGCTAACAAAAATGTAACTATTGCTCTTGCTTCATATCTTTTTAGTCATTATCTTTCTTTCCCTTTCCCTCTTCCACTTCACATTGAAGATCTGTGAAATCCGTGACATTTGTTATTTTTGCCATATGGTGCCTGGTGAAAATAATTATTGATATGTTTTTGCTCCAATCTTTCTATTATTTATCAAAGGTGGGAAGTTGCTGGCACTTTCTATGAAGCTATATTAAACACTTGCCTAGAGTTTGTCATTTCTGTGATTTGACCTTTGTCAGTCTTTGTCTCTACTCTTTTGTTCAAGAAGGAAGGTCCTTTCCTGCCTGGGAAGATGGATGGGGCCTTTCATGTACTGGTGGAGAAATGTGCCAAGCTTCAGACCTGCAGGAGCCTAGAAAAGGGGGAGAACGTTTCTACATAAATAAGGACATGGGGTGTCTCTTCTGGAATAGGCAGGAGAGACAGGAAGAAAATTGTGGGGACAGCAGCTGCCATGTAATGTGGGACTGACGAAACACTGTGGTGTGTTATGTGGGGGCAAAACTCTCTTAGCTGCTCCTTAAGAACGCCCGTGAGGATCAACCTTTTTCTTCAGGCTCTTGGAGTTGCATTTGTAAATTTTTCGGATGTATTGCTGTGGGTGCTGAGATCAGAGCAATGCTATATTTGGACTATATAATCATATACACCAGACTAATTAGGCTAGATTCAATTAAATACACATTTACGTATGGCCCTGTTCTAGATGCTTATATAAGAAAAAATATTTGTGTTTCTGTGATAACGTAAAAAAGTTGAGAACCCGCACACTAAGGAATTTCTTTTGAAGACCTGACTAAATACAGTATGAACTAATTTTTTTAGATTTATCTAGACAAGCACCAAAACTTTGTTAGTAATCTTTAAAACTAGATGGAAAAGCCTTTCCTAGATGGATGAGCATCTCTGGAATAATAACCAGTATTAGTGTTGGTATGTGTTACAGACTATGGGCTTTAGTTTATAAATTTATTCAGAAAGGCTTTTAATTTTTATGGAAATGAGATAGCAGCATTGATCCAGCAATTTTCCCAAACTGTCTATGTGGTTGGCTTCGCTGCCCTCTTTGCTAGGAAAGTTTGGCCTGTCATTCTCCCGAGTAGGCAGAATCAGTGAAATCTAGTATACAGCTGTCATTTTTTCCAGTTAACCAACTTTATTGTCAAGTGGGTGAGTCTCTGCTGATTGGCTCCACCACAGATTTATGATTTCCAGCCTCACCTGGGTCTTCAGTGCTGTGAGGCAATCATTCCTGTGGCAGAGACCATGGATAAGCTCTCCAAAACAATTTCCAGTCCCCTTCTCCCTTATCTTCATCTACAACTTGGGCTAGAAAACAAAAATTCTGCACTTCCCAGCCTCCTTTGCAGCTAAGAGGTGGCCACAAAGCATAGTTCTGGCTAAGGAGGTAAAGGGTTTCCCTTTGCAAATAGAAAGACAATAGCTCTCTAGGAGAACACTTTTTCCCTTTAGACCATTGTTTGCCCCTTTTCCTTTTTTCTGCCTTGAACTTGGGTGGAAAGCCTTGCAGTGCAGCAACCATCTTTTGACCATGAGGTAATATTCAGGAGAAAGGAATTCAAGTTCCAAAGGACATCATTGGGCCACTATACCAACCTTCGATGACCTACCCATTGTCACTTCATTGAGTAAAATAAATAAACCCCTGTCCATTTAATCCATGTTAGGCTTCTGTTGTTTGATTACACTTTGGGCTGAAACACTCCTTAGCCCCAGTTGGCTCCTTTCTTTCCTAACAGTGGCAGGTCTACAACTCTGCTTGTGTAGGCACTTCTTGGTGGCCCCTCCGGCCATCCCACAAAGTTCTCATTTCTGTTCCTGAATCTATCAGGTTTACGAAAAGCCATTCTATTCTTGTATCTAGGAGTGAAGCACTTGACATAGGCTAAGCCAGTCAGTGCGTTCCATATTCTAGCCATAATGTTTGGTTCACAATTGAATATATGACTCAAGATAGTTCAATCAGAGTAAGTCTCAGTTCTTTTATTGGGAATTCTTTCTCTCTCTTTCTTCAGTCAATGTGGTGTGCAGATGCAACATTAGGAACTGCTGCAGCCATTTTGCTACCATGTAGTAAGGCAGCCTGAGTACACTGTTGGTACACTGAGGGGGACAGATCTCACACCCATGCAGAGAACCAGCCTCCTGATTTGACTGCGCTGGAAGCCTGTTCAGTAACTCCTCTTTATTGTTTAATCATTTCAAGTAGGCTGAAGTCTTACTGATACACTGTCCTAGTGTGGCCTCTAACTCTTCGTAGAAAACTTCATGTGCAGGATATCTTCCATTTGCTCCTCCAGATCCATTCTACTCCTTTGCTCCCTGCTCTGTGCCTCATGAGGTTGAACTGTTTTGACCACATCAATAGGGATCCTTGGCTCTGACTTCCAGTTGGATTTAGAAGCACCAGCAGGTGGTCAGAGGGAAGGAGGGAGTGGAGTAAGATCAAGGTATTTATTTCCCTGGACCCCTCCTTGCGGGGTCACTGCAGGCTGGCTATGTTTCTTGGCCAAAGGCGAGAGCTTCTCTCAGGTGGTCTCTCTGCACAGACCTTTATCTCTCTGTTCTAATAACCATACCCTCCTCCTGTCCTTCACTCCCATGTGTGGTGATGGTTCCTCACTGAGGCAAACTAGAGAACTGCACTATGTCTTGCAGTTTCCCTACACCCTGAGCACTCTTTGTAAATAATCCCTTTATTAAAATCTCCTCAAATTATCCAGTTGGACCATGTCATCAATTTCTTGCTGAGGCCCTGACTGATACACCTCATTCTCTACTTCACCAAGGAAAAGGAGGTCACACCTATCCGTATGTCCAGCCATCACTCAGAGTACTCACGCAGACTTCGGACATCATTTGAGACTTCAGCTCTGTGTTTCTGAGATTGCGGGGGAATATGGAACAAGTCTGTGCCTCTTTTCCTTTTCATAAGAATGGGAATAATCATGCTTTTCCTGCATGTCTTGCCAGGAACATTGTAAGAATTAAATCATATCATGGTTGTGAAAGTACTTAGAGAAGCCGAATAGTAGACAGACACAAAGCATTGTTATCATTATTGTTACGACTGTGCAGCTAAATGTCAACCCAAGTTTTGACTGCAGCCCAGTGGATGATGCTTGAATACTCTTGCTCTCTCTCTCTCTGTGAGTTTACATGTTACTATCTAAACACGTGCATGTGTTTTGGTGACAACTGCAAATACCTCTAATTACTAGCCATGTACTCCAATCAACCATCATTATGGTACAAATATACTTGCCCTTCACATCCTTTCTTCCCCAGGTGGTTATGTGGCAGGAAAAGCAGGAGCTTTGGAGCCCTCTAGACTTAGCTTCAAGTTTTCCTCTGTCACTTACTAGTTCTTGGATACTAGGGAAATCACGTAGCCTCTCTGAGCCTTAGTTTTTTGTCAGTGAAATGGTGATCATTGTAAAGATTGAAGGAAATAATGTATAGAAAGGGCCTGCACTGATGCCCTTCCCTTTTCCTTACCTAGCTACAGGAAGAGATGTCATGCAATGGTGCAACACACATTTCTTGGACCTGGAACAAGTAGGCCACAGCTTATCTTGTGTACAAGGGACTGAAAGTTAGAATGCCAAGAGATGGACTCTGAGATGATAGTGGCAAAAGGACTGGGAAATGACAGCGTGTTCAGGTCAGGGAGGGAACACTCACTTTGATTGAAGCTTACTGGAAACCACACACTGTGGGTGGGACTAACCGGCCACAGAAACCCTTCCCAGAAATAATCCATGTGATTTGAGGACATTTTACTGATGAGATTAAGATGCTAAGATGCCATCATGAAGCAGCCAACCTAAAGTACAATTAATGTTTAACCAGCTATAAACTTGGAAATTGCAATCTTCTGTGGACATCAATTGAAGTGATGATATGGGGATGAGGGAAATAGTATTTATAGAGCATCTACGTTGGATCTAGTAACTTGTGTACATTATCACATCTAAGCCTCATATTAACCCCATGCGATGGATATTAAAATCCTTATTCAATTGGTGGGGAAATTGACTTTCCAATGGCACAAGGCATGTAAATAGCTCTGGATCAAGCTCTCAAACTCACAGGAAGCTGAAGTATATAATATGTATAGTGGGTATGAATCTAAGTCCACAAATTTAGGTGCACAAGAAATACATCAACTTCATTCTTATGTAACTCAGCTAAATGTATATTCTGAGTTGCCATTCCATCACGATGGTAGAACCTTAATCTCTGCCAATTTGGATTCCTGCCCTCTCCCTTACACGGGTTATACCTGAGTTCTGACTTTATATGGCTTATCTGCGTTTACATGGTTCTATGGATTATATGATTCCAAAGCATTGGTGGTGGTAGCGTTGGGTAGGAGGAAGTCTGGTCTTCACTGAGGGGGCCAGGGGGAAATCTATTCCTCCCTAATTGGTCCATGCAGGTTGTCATGGAGACATCTTTTGTTATCGTCTCTGCAACCCTTCAAATCTAGCCAGTCCCCTCAGCTATTTCTTTGCCTCCTTTGGATGCATGAGACTCATTCTGTTGCTGCCCACCACAATAGCTTGAAGGTTAGACATTGAGGCTATCTGCCTACACAGACCACAGAGATATTTCTTCTCTGGATTATGCTGTCTCCCCAGGGTTCTACCCAGGAGCTTGGGCCAGATGTCTTCTGCTATTGGATTCCATAATCCCACCTGGGGGTATTAGTCCTGGTTCATGTCCCAGCACTCTGCCAGGACAGCAGGGCACAGACTCCCTTTCTCAGAGTCACACTGGTGTCACACTCTCATCACTTACTTTTAATTCTTTTCTTTCACTAAATGTGGAGAATTCTTTTCTAGTTGGTAGAGAAGGTGGACAGGGAAGGCCTACTCTTACTGTTCTCAAACCTTGCTATGATCCCCCCTCCTTTTTTTTTTTTTTTAATTCTAAGGAGCTAACTTTTGAAATACAATGCTAAAAGAGTTTCCATTTTTTCCCTGCTTTCCACTATCACGTGTCTTCCCTGAGCTAATGAATACCTAATGGTTTAGTCATCTTAACAGAGAGAAGCAAATGCTGGGAAACAAATGAAAACTCTTTCAGAACTATTATCTTATCCATATGCAAATGACTTTATTTTTTATTTATCTAAATACGGGAAGAAATATAACTGCAAGTTGGGCTGCAGTCACCCTTCACTCCACTCTCCCTCTGCTGATTGGGATGTGTTTTCTCTGTGGACAAGATACATGGGAAGCCAAATGACCACTAGAAACTTGCTGTCAGGGCAAGGAGAGACAAGTGGAGGATGTTGCTTCGCTGTGATGGTTTGAAATGCCTTCTACTACTCCTTGGGGAAGACCTGACAGAGACTGAGACTTACACTGACCTGGGGAGCTGGCCCCTGAATGGGGATAAATCCTTGATTTCCAACTCTCACCTCCATGGCTCCATAACGACCGTGTCTCTTTGAGTTTTCCCATCACTCTTTCCTTGGTTCTCATATTGGCCGTCAGGCTCTCTCCAGGCAGGACAACATGGAGCTGTGAAGCTTTCACTTTCTGAAAGTTGTATGCCTATTCCAGACCTGCTTCCAAGAGACCGCACCCAAGGTACCTCGACTGAGCTTGAGTGTGCCCTGAACACCTGAGCCTTGCATTCCTGGGCAACCTCGTGCATTCATTTTGTTTTGAAATGAAAATATACGCACATGGTTAAAACACACACACACTCACACAGAGAAAAAGTATGCAGCAAAAAAGTCTACTCTTCACCCTTGATCTCCCCCTTCAACCTAGTACTTCCAGTTCCATTTCTCAGGGGCAATCGTTCTTACCAGTTTCTTGTCTTTCTAGAGACGTTTATATCACACACACATGTACCCCACAAATTGTAATTTATTCTGTCCGTTGCTCTGCCCCCTGCCTTTTTCATTTCACAATATGTCTATCCATTATGTTCTGAGTGCCTCAATCCCAGTCCTTGTGTTCGGACGATTCCATCATTACTACACATCTAATTGTTGCACCTAACCTCCTCTTTAGCCCTTTATTCCTCATTACACCCATCTTCAAAGGAGTTACCTTCTTCCCCATTTGAAGTCAACACTGTCAGAGGACAAAGCATTAGAGAATTATTCAATATACACCATTAACAAGCCACTTGAAAGAGCTCCCAGCAAACTTAACAGTACCATAAGTATGTGACTATTTGCAAAGTATTTTCTTCTGACAAGCAGAGAATAAAGGCACTCAAATCTTTTGAAAAGATAGAAACCTATATTTGTTCCATGTTTTTATTTCTGTACCTATAATCTATGACCATGTATAGCACACTAAAATAATGTCTTTGAATGTGCTACGACTACAAATTAGACTGTCCCAAGTTCTGGAAATGGATGCTTAAGTGGGTTAACCTTTATACTTAAATTGTTTCTACTCTAATAATATAAGCTTTTTATAAACTTGTGCACCAGGATGGCAGCCTTGTTAAAAAGAGACATTTCTTTTTAAGAAATGTTTGGGGACCGAACATTATGGTGTAGAAAGGACATCTAATAGTCTGGAATGAAACTTCTAATTCTTAATTTCTGCTGGAGGTGCTGTGGGGCAAGAGTGCTCCTTGGGGAAGGGTTGTCTGGAATGTTTGCCACATCTCTTTGCTGGCCAAGAGAACCCACTGCTGTGTGGGCCCCCAGCATCTCTCCCTAGGAGTTGGTGAAAAAGCCAGACTTTAAGGATTTTGTGCTGCTTCCTAAAACCCATGCAGACTTTGCTTGAGAAGGCCTTATTCCTGAGAGCTTTATGTCTAAGATTTGATTTTATTATTACTTCTCCCTTCATGTCCTGCTTGACCCTCTAGCTCACTCCAAACTTGGCCTGTAGAGTCAGACAGACCTGGATTTGGATACTGCCACTTATAACTGTATAAACTTGGACATGTTACTCAATCTTGGTTTTCACATCCACAATGATGAGAATAATGATATCGACCTCACGGGAATTTTGTGAGCATTAAATGAGATAATGTGCATAAAATTATTAACATATCGTAGATACACAATATTTTGTGGTTATTCATTCAACAAATATTTATTCAGAGCATATTATGTGCCAGAAACATAGTTCAGGAGGAAGCTGAACCTTGAAGTTTAAACAAGAATTAGTCAATGATGATGGACAGAAGGGCCCTGAGAGCAAGGGAATAGAATTCTTCCAAACAGAGGAAACAGCATATGCAAAATTACAGAGTAACAGTGAGCATGTTGTGTTCTAGGAACAGAAAGGAGACTAGGATTACTAGACCAAGAAATGCAAGGTAGAGAATGGCCAGGAAGATCATACAGGAATTTATAAGCCAGGCTAGGATATCTAAATTTTATACTAAAAGCAATGGCTTACCATTATTATGCCTATTCTTCGAACGGAGAAAGTAACCCAATGAAGGTAAATATTTTCCTAGTGCAAAAAGCTTCTGAGTGGCAGAGCACTCACTTTTTAAGTGACATGATCAGATTTTGCTTTAGAAATATTATTAAGGCAACAGAATGGAGTATATGTGTGTGGGAGGGAAGCAGAGGTGGGTAGGAAGGCTGAGAGGCAAGGAGGCCATGAAGCAATTTATGTGAAAGATAATGAGATGAGATACTTAGGAATTCGAGGACAGGGAAGACTCAAAAGTGTTCCTTCCTCCCCATGAACTTTGGCAATCCTGAATCCTTCACTGGTGGCATGTCCATCAACATCCTAGGCTTTAGGGACATGGCATGTGGTGGACTGAGAGATTCAAGCAAGGGCATGGGTGAAAAGGACAAGATGAGAAGAGGGAGAGACAAAGCCATACATACCCTATGGCAGGTCAAGCAGGAGGTGGAAAAGAAGTGAATGACAAAGTCAACCCCAAACCCATAAACAATCTTCCTCACTGAACAGTGAGGGGATGGGTGAGCTATTTTCAAGGTGTTTGTGTATTTTGTTTAACATAAAATCATGGAAAAGGAAAGCCAACTCTCCAGTCCATAACAGAGGCTGTGGAGATGCCATTGAGTCTAGCTGCCCTGAATCAATGACTTGGGCGGTTGGTTTGTATTGTTGTGTGTATTTGATTTTGGCCAGTTCCCCTTATTTCATTGCTCTTGATTTTCCTTTTTTGTGTGTGTGAGGAAGATTAGCCATGAGCTAACATCCATTGCCAATCCTCCTCTTTTTTTGCTGAGGAAGATTGGCCCTGGGCCAACATCTGTGCCCATCTTCCTCTACTACATAAGGGACACTGCCACAACATGGCTCAACAAGCGGTGCATAGGTCTGCGCCCAGGACTCAAACCTATGAACCCCGGGCCACCGAAGCAGAGTGTGTGAACCTAACCACTATGCCACCAGGCCGGCCCCTGCTCTTGATTTATTTATCTCCACAATAAGGGTCCCACGGCTAAGCCTTTGAGTGCCTGTGTGTGCCAGATATTTTACAAACATTTTCTCATTCTATCTCATCACAACCCTGTAAGGAAGATAATATTTCCATTTTACAGATTAGGAAACTGTAAAGTGTTAACAGAGATTAGATGGTTTTAATATTTATAGTTATACCAGAAGAAGTTCCATTATTATATTGGGGTTGGAGAAGACACTCCTAAGCAAAATTAAAGCCCACAGCTTTTAGGAAAATAATTACAGATTACTCTCTTTAAAAAATTTTCATTTCTGAGCCAGCCCTATGGCTGAGTGGTTAAAGTTCAGCATGCTCTGCTTCAGCGGCCTGGGTTTGCTTCCCGGTCGGGGGACCACACTGCCTGTCTGTCAGTTGCCGTGCTGTGGCAATGGCTCACATAGAAAAACTAGAATGACCTACAACTAAGATATACAACAATGTACTGGGGCTTTGGAGAGGAAAAAAAAGGGAAGATTGGCAACAGATGTTAGCTCAGGGCAAATCTTTCCCCGCAAAAAAAAAATTAATTCCCGAGTATTGAAAGATGCCTAAAGACAGTTAAAAGGCAAATGATAGGCTGAGAGAAAATGCCTGCCCCACATATATCAAGCAAAATATCAATATACAGATTATACAAAGAGCACTCACAAATCAATAAGAAAAATTGCGAATGACCCAAGAAGAAAAAAATGGGCAAAAAATATAAACAGGCAGTTCACAAAAATGGAGCTATAAATGGCCAAAAAGTATGAAAAGATGCTCAACATTTCTAGTAGTCTTGGGAAAATCTTATTTTTAATATTAAAAAAAGTTGAAATGTTTTAAATTTAGATAATCATATTCTTAATTTCCAAGAACTGTAATCAGTTCTTTTCCACAGCAGCCTATTCTGTTTTAATGGGTGCAATAGTCTCTTAATTTCTCTTAGAATAATAATTATATGCTTTTAAAATTGTCTTCCATTTCCTGTATTAACCTTATTTTCTCAGAGGTTAATCCAATGAAATGAAATAATACAACAAATAAAACAATTTGGTTTTATTCCAATGTTTGACAGTTTTTAATCATGTGTTTATATTTGTAAAAAGGGTCTATATTGGCTGACGTGTATTTGAAAATCTTTGATATCCTGGCAGCGGATGCAGTTTCCCATCTTGGGAGCCAGCTATGGTGACTGGGGGGAAGGGAAGGACCAGGGGGACTGAGTTTGCACAAATAAGCTCTTTTCCTTAGGGTGGCTGGGTACCTTGTCTTCTGTGTGGGGAGGTTCCCTGTCCCAAGCTAGTTATCAGTTGTAAGGGCTACTGTCCATCTTCTCTAGTCCCAGTGCTCACAGTAGGAGTCCTACTCATCAGAACTCTAATTTTATTTGGCTATTTATAAATGTATTCATGGCTTTACCTCAGGGCTGAGGCCAAGTCAGCGGCTCTGAGAGTTGCAAGCTGATGCAGGTATTTCCCAGGCTCTTAATTACGAGCCAGCTGCCTCTCAGACTCAGTTTCCTACTGTGCCCCAGCTACTTCTGAGCAGCGCTTATTCCCATTCTTTGCCTCCCTAAGTTTTCAACTACCTGGATTAAATCTTCTAGAAATTCTGTACTCTTCTGGTCTATTGGTTCCCTTCCTGTTATGGATTTATTTGTATTGCTATATTTCTTTCATCATCTCAGTAGGACTTTGGGAGGGAAGAGAGGTAAATGTGTGAGTTCAGTCAGCCATCTTAAACTGAAAGTCCAAGTAATTACATGGGTCTATTTGTGGTAAGTACTTTGAAGGAAAAATACAGTGTGGGTAAAAGTGTACGCTAGAGAAACCTAACCTAGTCTGGGTCAGGGAGAGGTTAGGGTAAAACCTTCCCTAGGGATACATTTTAAAAGGTAGACCTAAGTTTGAAGTTTGGTTCTACTCAGAAGCAGAGAAATATGCTAGATGGCCTTTAGAGCTTTCCTTCATATTTATGGTTCACTGGTTTTCCAAATTTGTGTTCATAGCTGAGGATTTTTAAAAAATGAAGTGAAAATGAAAGAAAATAATAAATTCCTTTTCAAATCAGGGAGACTCAAAAATCTGAAATTGCAATGGGCTGAGCTCAGCATTTCAGCCAGCACCTCTGTCATCACCTCATTGGACTTGCTCTACTTAGGCCCAAATTAGCTTCTCCAAGAGTGAGAACTTCTACTGGAGACTGGAAGGCTTGTCAAGGGGTTACCTTCTTGTGGAGAAGGAAAGCTCACTTCTTGCCTCACCAATAATTATCTCCTTTATTTAACTCTAATTTCATGGGAGAAAACAGCCATTACAGAAACTGTTAATAAAATACAAAAAAACTAAACTGATCTGTCTTACGGAATTTAGAGTAACTAGAATTTATGTTGCCTTTTTTATTATAATTGGTAATTATTTGAGTACCATGATCATACCTTGACCTTCAGCATGACTATTATTAGTCGCACGATCTTGTTAATAGGATAAGCTGATGGTTGAATTATAGTGGGACCAAAGAAAGGATGCTTCTTGTCACATCTGTTAAGTTTGAGTTTTAGCAACTTGTACTTGGAAGACTTTCTCTGGCATACAGAAATTGAATGAATGGGCTGAGTCTCCAAGTTAAGATCACCGTGTCATTTAATGATACCTCACTTACCTTAGGAAGAATACCCATGTATGAGCATAAAATTCCAGAAAATCTACTTGAAATACATTGGAAGCATGGATTTGGTTAGCCCATGGATCAAATTCTTCCTGTATACTTAGCAATATTCACCAAAATACTAAAATTATAGTCATTTATCATATGATTAGCTGTGAATTTGACTGCTATTTAGCTATTACCAACACTTCAGTTGAAAAGTTTGTTATCTGAGAGTAACAATCAAAGGAGCATATTAACTTCTATTTCTCTTCCTCTCCATGCTCTATCCCTGTGGAAAATTATATCCCCAGGAAGCAATATACTTGGATTATGTAATCTGAACTTCCCACAGAAATAGCCTTTTTGAGATATGATCATTTGCCCTCTCAACTTTTATAGAAGTTTGCTATATGAAGAACACTTTTTGGGTCATTTGCAAAACCCTTATCTTAACTTAAAAATATAATCCAGTTTGTACCTTAATGTCCCTCATGGAAAGATTTCTTTCGGTATTTAGTATTATTTAATATACTTTTCTTTTGGCATATGAAAGTTTATTACCACCATGTTCGCATCATCAAAACTTATGATCTTGGCCTTTTCTTCTTGCGTTTGCATGAGGCCAAGAGAGAGACATTGGCTACTTTGACAACCCTACAGCAGACTCCAGGAATCTTACCAACAGCGTGACCTTTACAACCAAATCCAGTAACCAGAGCTTCATTGTTTTCTGCAGTAAAGTTCAAGCAACCATCACTGGCTATGAAAGCTGTGAGTTTCTTGCCGTTCTTGATCAGCTGGCCCTTGACACACTTTCTGATGGCAGAATTTAGCTATTTGGCTTCAACCCTGACTTTTTCCAGCAAAATTCCCTTTGCATGTGAAGTGCCTCCAAAGGAATTAGCCTTCAGAGCTGTGCCCAAATGGGCTTTCTTGTACTGTTTATCATGCCACTTCTGGTCCTGTCAGTGGCTGCGGAGGTTCCTGGCAGTATGAAGACCTTGACACTTGCCCATTTGGTGGTGCTGCAAGCCCACGAGAAAGATCTAACATACTTTTAAAAAAATTGTGGTAGGGGCCCACCTGGTGGTGTGGTGGTTAAGTTCACATGCTCTGCTTCGGTGGCCCAGGGTTCATGGGTTCAGATCCTGGGAGTGGACCCACACACCACTCATCAAGCCATGCTGTGGTGGCGACCCACATACAAAATAGAGGAAGATTGGCACAGATATTAGCTCAGGGTCAATCTTCCTCATCAAAAAAAAAAAAAAATTGTGGTAAAATGCACGCAACATAAAATTTGCCATCTTAACCATTTTAAAGTGTAAATTTCAGTAGTGTTAAATATATTCACATTGATATGCAACCAATCTCCAGAACCTTTCATCTTATAAAACTGAAACTCTATATCCATTGTGATGGTTAACTTTATATGTCAACTTGGTCAGGCCACAGTGCCCAGATATTTGGTCAAACATTATTCTGGGTGTTTCTTTGAGAATGTTTTTGGGTGAGACTTACATTTAAATTGGTAGACTTTGAGTAAAGTGGATTGTTCTCCATAATGTGGGTGGGCCTCATCCAATCAGTTGAAGGCCTGAATAGAACAAAAGATTGACCTCTCCCAAGCAAGAGGGAATTCTGCCAGCAGACAGCCTTCGGACTTAAATTGCACCATTGGCTCTTCCCTGAGTCTGCAGCCTGATGGCCTACCCTGCAGATTTTGGACTTGCCAGCCTCCATAATCGCATGAGCCAATTCCTTCAAATAAATCTCTATGTATATAAACATCATATCGGTTCTGTCTCTCTAGAGAACCCTGATTAATACACCATTAAACAATAACCACCCCTCTCCCCCTCCTCTCAGTCCCTGGCAACCCCCATTCTACTTTCTATTTGTATGAATTTGACTACTCTTGATGCCCTATATAAGAGAAATGACATAGTATTTGTCTTTCTGTAACTGGCTTATTTCACTTAGCGGAATGTCATCAAGGTTCATCCATGTTGCAGCAAGCATCAGAATTTCCTTCCTTTTTAAGGCCGAATAATATTGCATTGTAAGTATACACCACGTTTTGTTTATCCATTCATCTGTCAGTGGACAGTTTGGTTGCTTCCATTTTTTTGGCTATTGTGAATAATGCTGCTATGAACTTGGGTATATAAATATCTCTTCAGGACCTTGCTTTCTATTCCTTTGGATATATATATTCAGAAGTGGAATTTCTGGATCATATGATAATTCTATTTTTAATTTTTTGAGGAGCCATCAGACTGTTTACATAGTGGCTATGTCATTTTACATTCCCACTAATAGTGTCCAAGGACTCCAATTTCTTCACATCCCTACCAACCACTTGTTATTTCCAGCAATTATAATCCTGCAGGAACCCAAAATAATCTTCTATGGGGTCATTTTTGTTATAGGATAGTATTTTTGTATGTGTGTATTTTGGGGGAAATGCTGATATATTTTCAATCCTAGAAAATATGATATTAAGACTTGATACATACATAATTTAGGCTGAATCTACATGATATCAAAACAATTATTTATAAGTGAAAAATTCTGTCAAGAAGTTACTTTACCTTGTAATGACTGCAGTGGCAAATTTTGTTGTTTAGAATTTTTGTGCAAACAGCCTTATTAAAAGTTTATCTCCATAAAATGTGCATAGATCGTTATAAATGTCACCAAGTCATTTTGAGTGGTAAGCATTTTTAAATTCTGAGGGAGTTTATAATGTAAAGCAGAAGGTACAAACTGGCAGGCCACAGGCCAGATCAGGCCTGCAGACTTATTTGATTTGGCCTGCACATTTGTTGGCCCTCATAGTGCTTTTTGAAAATTTGAATTAGTTGACAACTTTTCTAATGGAGACATTTTATGCAAAAATCTTGATTTCTAGCTTTTTGGGAAAAACTAGCTGACCTGGCAAGACTGGGCGACATTCCCACATGGCAAGTTGGCTGGAGCAGAGCAGCAGCTGCCCTTTTAGCCTGAGCTTGTGCTGTCCAGTTCTCCACGGGCCCCACCCACCCTGAGGCTGGAGAGCTGTGGACGCCCAGGCAGCAGACTTCTCTGTTTCTCCAGGAACCACTTATGACTTCCTGTAACGTCCAGTAGGTTGTACAGCCCACAGTGGGCTCTCAGTTACGGCTTGATTATTTACTGATTCTGATTCTTCACATGCTAAAATTGTTCAGGATCCTTTACTTTCTTTCTTGGTGGAAACAGAGACGGTCAGACTGTGGCCTTACGTGAAATACAAGAGGAAAAGGATTTAGACAATGCAGAGATAGAGAAACACCTTAAAAAAAATGATGATGCGAAAAGTTTTACTAAGCAATTTAGCCTTGAATTCTTTCTCCCATGTAAAGAAAACAGCACCCAAGGCATGTCTCAAGCTAAGCCCTCTGTTTAATACAAGAGAGAAACAAGGGGCAAAAGGTTAGTCGGTCGTCTTACAGTGGCAGAATTCTTGAGTTAACATAAATAGAAATAGATATAGAAAATGAGGACCATATGGTTGGCTAGATCAGAGCCACTCTGTGTGTGTGTGTGTGTGTGTGTGTGTTTGCAAGGCCACCCACGGAGAAAAATATTCAACTTATTGTGTCTTGGCTTAATAACTTCTCCCTTTTAATTACTGAGGCATTTGGAGAAGTTCTTTTGCCCTTTCAGGTAATAGCAAATGAAAAATGTGTTAAAGAAAAATGCAATTCTCTCTCTCTTTTTTTCTTTGGTGATTGTGTTGACTAAGAGAAACAAGAAAGTCTTCTAGAAGATGTGCCTTAATCTCCAATAGAAAACATGGTTTCAAGAAAACAGTTATTTAAACTTATGCTCACAGTATATTTGCTATTATCCCATTGGCCAAAGCAAGTCATACGGCCAAGCCCAGAGTTTGCCTGGAAAGGGCCTATCTAAGGGCGTGGATTTAGTGAGGTGTGCTTTCAAGGCCAAGGAGCTGTTCTGGAATGGGTAAATAGAATCTAGGTCAGCACCTATTCTGGAAAAATATGATAGTTGATCCTTATTAAAATTAAATTTTAATGTTTTTTATCGTTTCTATTAAAAATCATGCTAATTTTAAACATGTAAGAATATAGAAATTACCAAGAAGAAAGAGAAAAATCACCCAAAGCCCACAACCTAATAAAAATCATTCTTAAAATTTAGCACACACGATTCCAGAAACCTCTCTGCATATATACCTCTCCATTTAGAAGTGGTTCTGATCCACTCAGAAGCGTCTTCAGAGATGGTAGAGGTTAGCAGCCTGAACTGAACCTGAAGCATCCTTCACTCCTAGAACAGTTTTCGAAACTTTTAATTCTTTGAGCTGTGTGTCTGTTTCCAAGTGTGCTTTGACTCACCAGAGCTGGAGAACTTAAGAGATGTTAGAGAGAAGGGAAAGAGGCAGCCTTTATTCATTGAAAATATCAGCAAGAAAGGAAGAGAAGAGAGAGGAGAACAACAACAACAAAAGCCGTCCAGGATGGAGAGGAGAGAGTAAAGTATGACAGAACACTGGGGATTCTGTGATGCAACCAGGGCTGACTTATCTATCAGATACAATGCTGGAGGCTCACAATACTTTTACGGGCCCATGAAAGCATTAAAAATTTTTTTAAATTTTATTGAGGTCATAATAGTTTATAACACTGTGAAATTTCAGTTGTGCACTATTATTTGTCAGTCACCATATGTATGTGCCCCTTTACCCCTTATGCCCACTCCTCAACCCCATTCCCTTCTGGTAACCACTAATCTGTTCTCTTTGTCCATGTGTTTGTTTATCTTTCACATATGAGTGAAATCACATGGTGTTTGTCTTTCTCTGTCTGGCTTATTTCACTTAACACAATACCCTCAAGGTCCATCCATGTTGTTGCAAATGAGATGATTTTGTCTGTTTTATGGCTGAGTAGTATTCCATTGTCTGTATATACCACATCTTCTTTATCTATTCATCATGTGTTGGGCCCTTGGGTTGCTTCCACATCTTGGCTATTGTGAACAATGCTGTGATGAACACAGGGGTGCATAAGTCTCTTTGAATTGTTGATTTCAAGTTCTTTGGATAAATACCCAGTAGTGGGATAGCTAGGTCATATGGTATTTCCATTCTTAATTTTTGAGAAATCTCCATACTGTTTTCCATAGTGACTGCACCAGTTTGCATTCTCAGCAGTGACCAGGGCTCCCCTTTCTCCACACCCTCTCCAACAGTTGTTGTTTTTTGTCTTGGTAATTATAGCCATTCTAACAGGAGTAAGATATTATCTCATTGTAGTTTTGATTTGCATATCTCTAATGATTAGCGACGTTGAATATCTTTTCATGGGCCTGTTGGCCGTCTGTATATCTTCTTTGGAAAAATGTCTGTTGATATCCTCTGCCCAGTTTTTGATTGGATTGTTTGTTTTGTTGTTGTTGAGTTGTATGAGTTCTTTATATATTTTGGAGATTAAGCCCTTTCCGGACATATGACTTGCAAACATTTTCTCCCAGTTGGTGGATTGTCTTTTCGTTTTGTTCCTGGTTTCCTTTGCCTTGCAGAAGCTCTTTAGTCTGTTGTAGTCCCACTTGTTTATTTTTTCTTTTGTTTCCCTTGCCTCAGTAGACATGGCATTTGAAGAGATGCTTCTGAGACTGATGTCAAAGAGTGTACTGCCTATATTTTCTTCCAGGAGTTTTATGGTTTCACATCTTACATTCAAGTCTTTAATCCTTTTCGAGTTAATTCTTGTGGATGGTGAAAGATAATGGTCTATTTTCTATGAAAGCATTTTAATTCTTTTAACATCAGAAGAAAATTAAATGAACTTTTAGGTCAAGGAAAAGGTTTTAATTTATAATATTGATATATTTTTCATTATACCAACACAGTTACAAAACACAATTTTTAATACTGTATCTTTTTATGGAGGAAGGGGCCCATGAAGGCAAAACTGCGTGAGGCTCACAAAAGTCACAATGTGGCCCTGGATCCCGTGGCATGTCCCAACCTGTTCAAATTTATTCAACATGTCTGTGCCATGCATTCTAGGACTTTTTCTCACTTATGATATTATTCCAGTTTTACAAATGAGGACTCCGAAACCTGGAAGGAAGTGGGAAAAAGAAAGTGGGAATTGCCCCAGAAGTCAATTCAATGCTCTTTGCACAGCGTGTCACAGGAGGTGGCAGATATGAAGTAGAGACCAGTATGGGAAAAGGACACAATAGAAATTACAAATATGGAAGGCTTTATAATTGCTTAAGTATTTCCCCAGGCACCAGACTTTCTTCCTGAGATGACACTTAGATGCCTAAATGAAGATGAAGGCAGCTCAAGGGAGTTCAAGAGGGAAAGCGAGAAAACAGTGCTGGACGCCCCAGTGAGACAGCTCCATCGGGTGGGTTGTTACTAGATATTTCGCTTTCCTTTGTAATCATGTTCTACAAAGATGAATAAAACACTAGAAAAACAAGGTCAGTTTAAGCTCTTGGCAGAAAGTTAAAGCCTTTTAAAGAAATTTAGTAAAATTGCTTGCTGCTGAGTTATTCCCGTATTTAAAGGAAAGCTGCAATAAAATTCAGTAATGAGTTAAGATTCTTAACTGATAAATATGTAGTTTCTAAAAAAAATGGTTTATCACATAAAGATTGCTTTTGTTTTTTAGAAAACATATATGTGTGTGTATATATATATGTGGGATATATATATTGCCCCTATTTGTTGTATTATCTATAAATTAATTTTACTCTGAACTGGAACTTGTGGTTTGATAGGTAGCACTAAATGAGTCATTCAAACAAGAAAAGACATGATCTCATGAGCATTATTTTAAAAGTTTACTCCATTCTTCAGAAGACTTCATGTTTCTAGAAACAACAGTCTGCCTCCCAAATGGCCAACTGAGGACAATGAGATAACCCCTGCAGGGGCATGGAGAGAGGACAGTGCAGCTGGGAGTCACATGCTGATAATCACTCCTGAAAAAGTCCTGATGCTGAGTCTGAGACAAAGACCATCCCAAAGTCTAACTCTCCACATGTAAATGATCAGATAATATATTAAAAATTAATTTGGACTAGAATTACCCCGTGATTCGTTTTATGCAGATCTGAAAAAGCAAGAACATGAATTAGCTTACAACTAACACGGCAGCCTGTTTTCCTTGTTAGCTGCAGGGGAGAATAATGTACAGGAAAAGGTGACGTAATGATTGTCTCACTTTCATTATTCTCTCCCAAATGAATAACCTTCCATACCAAGGATGAGCTCACTCGCTATTAGTGGAATAACATCTGGTGAGCTAGGGCCCCCAGCTGAACACACTCTTGGTTTGGGACTATATTTAACCAGCAGAAACCCAACCATTGTTGCATGTATCACATATGCAGTCTAGTTACATTGTGAAAAAAATTTTAAGGGGTAAGGAAATATTCCTAAAAGTATTTTAACATGCAAGATTTTTCCTTATGAAGCAAGGCACTAACCTGGTCCAAAAGAGGTCCTAGGCTATTATTAGAGTGGAATATCTCAGACATGTGACAGATGCCTTGTTCTCTTTGGCTGAGGCTGGGATGCTTGCCATAGCTATCTAAGTTTAAATTTCAAATCACGGATAGGAATCTCTCTCCTTCAATTTCCTTTCCCATTCTTAATTTCCAGGCAGGCCTGCCACACTGGCAATGGTGAATTTTGCAGTGTAATCTATCTAATAGATTTACTGTAAATGATGAATCACCCTAGTATTTAAATCTAATGAGTAATGCTATAAGTCAATTTGGTTTTTAAAAATGCAGCATGGCTAAGGTCATCAGTTAAATGTGCTAATACAGAGTAATGTAGATGTTCAGAACACACGCTCAGTCGGTCCTAATGGTCATGAAGCTAGAATGCTCTGGAATCTGCTGTGTACCAAAGCCTTTAGGGGGATTAATCACTTAACATCATGACATTTGGGAAAGAATTTCATTCCATCAGGACTCGGGAAACTTCCTCAAGTTTAGGCGTCTCTCATTGTTCTCCCCATAAAATGTAGTAACACTTTATTGTGGAGACGCTAACAAGCTATTATTATTTTTATTGAAAAGACTGATTGTGAAAATAATGCCTATTCACTGAAGACAATATGGGAAATTCAGAGAAGCATAAAGAAAATACAATCCATTCTGATCCCAACCACCCAGACCTTTTTGTGTATGTATGTCTTTTTTATTTGAGTATATGTTTTCTCATCTTATTAACTATGCTTGTACAATTTCATTCTAAATGGCCATGTAATATTACATCATATGACTATGCCATAATTTATCAAGTCAATTCCCTATTGGACACTTAGTATACTTCCAATTTCTTGTGATTATAAACAAGACTGGGATAAAGATCTGTGTAGCTAAATCTTTGCCCACATAGGTGATATTTTACAGAAATAAAATTGCTGAGTCAAAATGAATGTATGTTTTTAAGGGTTTTGATACCAGTTGAGGATGCCTTTTTGGGGGAATGGGAGATTTGTTTCCTTCTCTGCACAAGATATCACCAAGATTAGAGATGCTGCCCCAGTTCCTCCACCTCAGTCTACCTCTGGTTCCTCATCTAGAAAATAAGAGGACTGGAACAATGTGAAAAGGATGCTTTTCATGCTAAATGACTTTCATATGTTAACTCATTTAGTCTCTACAGTAATCCTATGAGATAGGACAAGTAACTTGGGGAAGTCCAGACAGCTTGTAAATCAAGGAACCAGAACTTGAACTAGATTAGCTATCTCAAAAGGCCATGCCCTAAACCATTAAGCTACACAGTTTCTTCCAGGGCTATCACTCATTCACTCATTTATTCATTAATTCAATATACTGTGTGAGTCATTGTTCTAGGTACACGAGACACAGTGGTGAACTGAACAAAGTCTTTGACCTCAGGGACTTTCTAGTGTGGAGACAGACAATAAGTTATGATATACCATTAGGTAGCAGTAAGTTCTGTGAAGAAAGATCAAGCAAGGAAGAGGGATGAAGGATGACAAGGATCCTGTGTTAGGTAAGGTGGTCAGAGAAAGCCTTTCTGAGGGGAGGAAGTGAGTGAAGCTGCCATGGGGATATGTGGAGGACAAACTCTCCAGTCAGAGAAGCAGCAGCACAAAGGCTCTGAGACCATAACATGCCTCATATGTTTGGGGGAACTGCACAGAGGTGGTTGGGGCTGGAGTGCACTGAGGTATGGGAGAGAAGATTTATGCTGAGTCTATGAGTCAGTCCAAGGAGATTCTGGGGGTGAGAGGAGTTAGAGATCAGACACAGTTGAGGCCAGCAATGCCAGTGGAGTTGACATTGCCTCTGCAGTTCTGAGGAGGAAAGGTGGCTAACTACACATCATCTGATTCTCCTATTCTTAAATTGGCTTTAGATAGCTGGGAGCTTAGGCCACGGCATTAAAATTCTAGCCCTCCAAGCCCAGGAACAGCCCATGAGAGCATATTTCTGGACTTAAAGGAAAGAATTCAAATCTGCGGATCATTCAGCCATATTCATTACCCACTGTCTCCACAGGAGGAGCAATGCCTGCTCCCTATACCAACGCTCACATCGAAATAGAAAATAAACAATCTCTTTGAGTGGAACGATCTTGCAGAATTGGGAAAACAGCCATTTTAAACTTCAAAATAATGTGGTTATTAATCACTTTAGAGGATAAACACATCTATCTGGAGACCAGCTGTGTCCTGATGTCATTTAAATTCTTCAATCCCACATGTTCTGTTACAGGAAGGAATCTAACTTACTTTCCGTTCCTGCGAATGTGTCTTTTCAAATTTAATATGGGGTTAAATTAATTTTTTATGCATTATTAAAAACCTAAATGTTCTCACAGACCAATTTCCAGGAGTATGGTAGCAATAACATTGCTTGGTAGGACTCACCTGAGGTGAATAAACTGGGCAGCACAATGCTCTTCAGACATAAGAGATGTGAAGTGTTGAGAGCTTTTATTGTTCCAATGTAAGAACCCAAGAAATTTAGAGCAAGAGAAAGCTAGAGTGCGTTAGAATATTTCAGCTTCAGGATTTAATTCATTCTATGTATACTAGGGGTAAGAAAATCTTGACAACTGGGACCAGAATCTGTTTTAGGGAAATACTCCTTAAGCTACTTGGGTGGAAGTTGCATCCCAAGAGCATGGGTAGCCGGAGACAAAGAAAGAACAGTCATAGCTAAACTCTACAATAAACGCCTGGAGGTGGAGAAAACTGGGCAGATGGGGAGTGCAGGAGAGCGACTGGTGGAGCAATACAGTGATATATCTTAAAATCTTTTATGCTGGAGAATATGCAGTGTTCAGTTTTATGATCTTTTTATTCCTGTGATGTAAACCCCACCTTCACTGTCCCAAATCTTTAGTAAATTCTACTATATACATGAATGCCTTGTGCGAATGCAGTGCATGTGTGAACATGTGTCCTGTGGGAATACTGAGTTCCATGTTTGGGTTAATGGGATGCAGAACAGAGACAGCATGTGCCACATGGCAAGATAATCTGTCAATTAAACTAATCAGAGGAAGCAGCATTCAGAGTCAGAAATGACAATAAGAATGAAAGTCCCCTGGGAATTTCCAGAAATTTGGGGATGGGCACTGGACTTTTACCAGAGAAATATGTAATGGGGGTTTGAACCATCTTTGGTCTTTTTTTTTTTCTCATTTTTTTTATTGATGTCTTAATAGTTTATAACACTGTGGGGTTTTAGTTGTACATTTTTGTTTGTCCGTCACTATGTGGATGTAACCCTTCACCCCTTGTGCCCACCCCCACCCCCTACCCCTTGGTAACCACCAATCAGTTCTCTCTGTCCGTGGGGGGTTTGAACCATCTTAAGAGGCAAAGGGACTCATCTGACATCTGGGTTACATGTTAATAACTCAAATTGCTTTTGAAGCATATGATTGTAGTTAAGGAATATAATGTAGACACTGAAGTTTCTCACTTCTTAGTAACAACTAGGGCCTTACCCTGAATGTCTAGAAGTTACCTAGCTCTCTCTGGTCTAGATATTGGTAAAGACTTCACTACATTATACATTTCCTAGTTTTTCTTGATTTTTATGGTCCTGAAGTAGTTCTTCATAGGACTGGGTCAGAGTATTTGTGAACTGACACACAAATCTAACAGAAGTTGTTTGCTATTTTGATATTCCGAAAGAAAACACTTGCAGCAAAGCATCAGGAAATATCAGGCTGGGGGATATTTGTTGAATGTAGTTCCTTGAGTCTCCCTAGTTCTTCATGGAAGACGGGCTTGGGTTAGTGGCAATGGCATCCTGCATGACCATGTTAGTTCTCTCAGATCAGGGAAGCCCCCATCAGAGGTTTACAAAACTTCTCATCAATCATGCTACTCTAAAACTCTATCGTACTTTTTATAAAGTTGGAAGAAGAGAAAAAGCCTTTAGCAAGCTTTATCACTTGGACAAAACTGATTTCAAGTACAATTCTTGATATGCCTCATCACCATTTTGCTTCATTGACCACAGGTTAGCCAATAATTACTAGACACCACATGCATAGATGTATTGCAGTTACATTTTGAAGACAAGCCCGTGGCATCTGCAATTGGTTCAATACTTAGGAAGGGCTGGGCCCAGGAGGACTGGCCAGGGTCTACCACAGAGCTCTATTTAACAACTGGTTGATTAGGATATACAGGATCTGTGATATCATATTAGCATGTTAGAAAATCCATTTCCAAAGGGTCACATTTGGCTAAATGTAGAATAATGCCATGAGCCAGAGGAGGATTTTCTGATTGCATATGTGGGATTTACTTATGTTTATTGGAAGGACAACTTTTCCTATCTTCATCCCCACCCTAGGGAAGTTAATTGGTCTGGACAGGGTATAATCTCTGGAACATTTTGTTTGCAGGAAAAGAAACTCAATTCAATCTAGTTTAAGTGAAATTTGAACTAAATTAAAAGAATACTGGAATAACTCAGAGAATTGAAGTATGTTTCTCAGGAACTGCAGCAATTTTGAAGACCTCAGTGACTGGAACCAGGCACTCAAACACTAAACAGCACGCTGTTCTGAATCTCATTTCTCCTTTCCTATGCATACTGGTTTTATTCTATTTTGCTGTGGAGAAGAGGCTTTTTCTTCATGATAGAAAACAGGGTTTTAGTAAGTCCTGGGCTTTCATAATTCTTAGAAGAATAGGGGCTTCTCTCATCCAATTTTAGGTTAAAAAATCCTGAGGCAGGACTCCGATTGGCTGGACTTAAATCATGTTTCCAACCCTTGGATGAATTCCCATGGCTGAGAATATGAAGTACCAAGAGTGGCTCAGGGTGGTTACACGTGCATTCCTGAGATTAAGGGGGTGGATTCCGTTACCCTAAGGAAGAGTATGGGGTCACTGTACACCAGGCAGCTATACCAGTTGTGTCTATTGCCATGCTTCCACTGTGTCCCTTACCCTAACAGGAATCATTGAGAGGAAAAGGCCTACCCATGAATTCAATCTGGCCCAAAGAAAGAACGAACTTTGAAAGCTTCTTCTTCATCTTTATGTAACTAACATTGGCCATCAGGGTAGGTGGTTCTGTTTCTTGACGAGGTAGCCTTTATTTCTGAAGCACAGGTAGGCCTCTGGGAATTGCCTGGAAGTAGGAAAAAGAAACCAAAACATTTTGGCACAAGCTCGTAAAGTGTTCTTTCCATTGTGGCCAGGGGAATGTAGGCAGATAGCTTCACATTTAGAAAGTTAATCTTCTTTAATATAGGTTTAGAGTGTACTATCTTTGGAAAGTAATGTTTCTCTTAGAATAGGTGTGTGAGATGTGTTTAGTCTGATAGTTATCCACTAGGAGAGCTGCAAGAATGGTGAGGATGCATAGGTTCACATGGATTGGTACGGAGACCTCAAAAGAGAGATTGAACTTGCAGTGCAAAGCTCATCTTTGCTGTCCTCTGAGTCTCCCCATTAAAACAATGCACTGCTATGGCTATTGTGTCCTTGACCTATCCAGGTGGAGGCTCAGGGGTAAGGGTGGGGTTTATACAGTAGTAGTAAGGATTTGCATTTGGAGAACTGAAGAACTAAGCCATTCTTAGAAGGGGCAAGAGGAGGCTGGACTTCAAGCAAGGGAGCAAACTTAGGTACTAGGATGTTTTTACAAAAGAACACTTGTAAAGGACTTATAATTTTTCCTCTTGGGCTGTGAGAATTGTCTTATTTCTTATCCAATTTTAACTTTTCTCCTCCTATACTATAAATCACCCTAGTTTTCACCAACTCTTTAATTGTCTAGTAGATATGCCTAAGTTGTGTTAGTGTTTTTGTGGGAAATTAAAGGGAAGAGTAACAAAAGGAAGTGTGATCTTATATCCTTCCATGGAAATCATCATTATATCATGAGAAAAGGAATCCCAGATCCCCCAGGTGGGGACCAGGATAGAGAATCAGGTCAGAGATGACAGCAAGGGAGAGGAGCAAGTGACTCAGAGAAGCAGCTGCCAAGAGGGTGACTCAGGAGCAAATGTAAAGCAAACATCCTTTTTCTCAAGCATCCTAGAGGAAGGTGATTCTTGGGGATTGAGAAATGGGAATAGGGGGGAGGTAAACACTGATTTTATTCTCTGCTATTAGACTCTTTCTCTTTTCCCCCCTCTCTTCCTCAAAATTTGTTAAATTAATTTCTTCTTCCAAGATGACCCAAATGTACTCTGCTTATACCAGTATTATAGAGCTCATTTTATTCTACTGTGAATTTTTATTAGTTAATTCTATGTCTGTTATCCCCCCTAGATTGCAAAGATAATGACTATGACTTGCTCATGGGAGAAGGAGAGTATCTGAGACAGTGCTTTGCATACTGTAGGTCCTTAATAAATGCTTTTAAATTGATTTGGAAATGGTTTATGTAGTTGATTTCCTTTTCTACAAGAGCTAACAAAGTTCCAGTCTAATCCTGTGTGCCCCCTTAAATTGCCATATTATCTAGATTATTTTAATAGCTTTTACCATTTTGAAATAATACTAAATTGAATTAATTTCTTGCTAAGCTTCTCAAGGAAGCAAAATCACAAATCTTTCAGGTGTCAGAAAATTAAAGATGCACATTGTTCGTCCATAAAGAGAAAAATCACAACGGGGCATTTGCTCTTCAGGAAAATTCTTGATGCTTTTAGGATGATTTCAACTTCCACTAGGAAATTAGGTTGTTTTAGGAAGAGAATAATTGTTGAGTGAACGGGAGTCAGGCTTTCTAGTGGTCCAACCAGAAGAGTCAGATATTGAGAAATTGATACTTCAAAAATTTAAAAATTTTCTGCTGACAAACAACATATGTATATACGTATATATAATATTCCATATAATAAAATATTATTCAACCATAAGAAAGAAGGAAATCCTGTCATTTGTGACAACATGGATGAATCTTGAGGGTATTATGCTAAGAGAAATGTCAGACAGAGAAAGATTAATACCATATATATATATATATATACATACACATCTTCTTTATCATTCATCCACTGATGCACACTTAGATTGTTTCAATGTCTTGGCTATTGTAAATAACACTGCAATGAACATGGGAGTGCAGATATCTCTTCAAGATGGTGATTTCATTTCCTTCCGATATATATCCAGAAGTAAAACAACTGGATCATGTGGTAGTTCTATTTTTAATTTTTTGAGGAACCTCTATACTGTTTCCCTTAGTGCTGCACCAATTTACATTCCCACCAACAGTGCACAAGGGTTCCACTTGTTACCTCTCTTGTCTTTTTGAGAATAGCCATTCTAACAGGCTATGTGAGACGATATCTCATTATGGTTTTGATTTGCATTTTCCTAATGATTAGTGATGTTACACCTTTTCATGTACTTGTTGGCCATTTGACTATCTTCTTTGGAAAAATGTCTATTCAGATAGTTTGCCTATTTTTCAATCAGATTATTTTTTTCCTATTGAGTTGTCTGAGTTTCTTATAAATTTTGGATATTAATACCTTATCAGATATGTAGGTTGCAAATATTTTCTCCCATTCTGAAGGTTGCCTTTTCATTTTGTTGAGTATTTCCTTTGAATGCAGAAACTTTTTAGTTTGACACAGTCCCATTTATTTTTCATTGTTTTTTGTTGCTTGTGGTTTTGGTGTCATATCCAAAAAATCGTTGCCCAAATCAATGTCAAGGAGCTTTCTCTTATGTTTTCTTCTAGAAGTTTTATGGTTTAGGATCTTACATTTAAGTCTTTAAGCCATGTCGAGTTAATTTTTGTGAGTGATGTAAGATAGGGGTCCAGTTTCATTCTTTTGATGTAATACCCAGTTTTTCCCACATCATTTATTTGAGAAACTATCTTTCCCCCAGTAAGTATTCTTGACTCCCTTGCCAAATATTACTTGACTATACATATACGGGTTTATTTCTGGGTTTTTGATTCTGTTCCATTTATCTTTGTGCCTGTTTTTATGCTAGTACCATACTGTTTTGATTACTATTGCTTTGAAATATGGTTTGAAATTGGAAAGTGTGATGCTTCCAGCTTTGTTCTTCTTTCTCAGGATTGCTTTGACTAGTCAGCATCTTTTGTGGCTCCATCTAAATTTTAGAATTGTTTTCTCTACTACTGTAAAAAATGCCATTGGAATCTTGATAGAGATTGCATTGAATCTATGCAATCTATATGGCTTTGGGTAGTATGGACTTTTTAACAATATCAGTCCTTCCAATCTATGAACATGGGATATCTTTCCATTTATTTGTGTTTTCTTCAATTTCTTTTGTCAATATCTTATAGTTTTCAGTGTACAGATATTTAACCTCCTTGGTTAAAATTATTCTTAAGTATTTTATGGTTTTTGATACTATTGTAGATGAGGTTGTTTTCTTCATTTCTCTTTCAGATAGTTTGTTGGTAGTATATAGAAATGCAACTGATTTTTGTTTGTTGATTTTGTATGCTGCAACTTTACTGAATTAGTTTATTAGTTCTAATAGTTTTTTGGTGGAGTCTTTAGGGTCTTCTATTCATAAGATCGTATCATCTGCAAACAGAGACAATTTTACTTTTTCCATTCTGATTTGGATGCCTTTTATTTCTTTTTCTTGCCTGATTGCTCTGGCTAGGACTTCTATTACTGTGCTGAATAACAGTGGAGAGAGTGGGCACACTTGTCTTGTTCCTGATCTTAGAGGAAAAGTTTTCAACCTTTAGCCATTGAGTATGATGTTGGTTGTGAGCTTGTCATATACGACTCTTTATTATGTTTAGATTTGTTCCTTCTATACCCAATTTGTTGAGAGTTTTTATTATGGATGGAGGTTGAATTTTGCCAAATGCTTTTTCTGCATCTATTGAGATAATTATATGATTTTTATCTTTCATTCTTTTAATGTGGTGTGTCACATGTATTGATTTGCATATGTTGAACCATTCTTGCATCCCAAGGATGAATCCCACTTGATCATGGTGTATGATCCTTTTAATATGCTGTTGAACTTGGTTTACTAGTATTTTGTTGAGAGTTTTTGCTATATACATTTATCAAGGATATTGGCCTGTAATTTTCTTTTCTTGTAGTGTCCTTATCTGGCTTTGGTGCCAGGGTAACACTGGCCTCATAAAATAAAGTTGGGAGTGTTCCTTTCTCTTCAATTTTTTGGAAGAGTTTGAAAAGGATTGGCATTAAATTTTCTTTAAATGTTTGGTAGCATTCACTTGTAAAGCCATTAGGTCCTGGGCTTTTCTTTGTTGGGAGATTTTTGATTACTGAATTAATCTCCTTACTTGTTATTGGTCTGTTCAAATTTTCTGTTTCTTCATGATTCATGCTTGGCAGGTTACTTCTGTCATTCTGTTGTTTGTTTTCCATATGCCTTATAGCTTTTTTGTTTCTTATTTGTTGCATTACTGTCTTCTTTTGTGTTTAGTTTTTTTGGTAGTGAAATGTTTAAATTCCTACAGTAGGGCTGTAGTCTGGGCTCTGCAGCTTGGTTGTAGTATAGTCTAGGCTCCAAGGCTGCCCAGGGTCACTGTTTAGGCTCCCGGGTTTTGTGGGGCCAGAGCCTATACCCAACAGCTGGGCCAGTCTGCTGCCTTGGCTCCCTGCCTTAAAAGGGCTATAAGATGGGCTGCATGACTGCCTGGCTTTCTGGCCAGGCTTCCTGGATGGGTGGGGACTGAGGCTATGCTCAGCAATTGGGCAGGGCTATGAATTTGCCTCCTTATCTGGGCAGGGTGGTAGAATGGGCTCCAAGGACAGTATGGCCTGTTGATTGGGGGTCCAAATGATGCAGAACTACCACTGAGCTCCCTGACTAGACAGGACTTCTAGCTAGGCTCTGCAGATGGGCAGAGCTGCTGGCTGGGATCTCTGTTGGGGGACCACTGCAAGGAAGAATGTGGTTTGCCAAGATCTCAGTGCTGATTCCTGTAAGCCCCGCCCAGGTTCTCTGTCTCTATCTGATCCCTGTTGGTGAAGTGCCACAGATTCCCCCAGTGATCCCTGTGAGGCAAGATCTGAGTGGGTCTCCTGGGAAGCATATCACAATGCTGGGGGAACTGGATGTCCACCTTGGGGTCTCTTCACCCGCTGGAGAAACCTTAGGCTGAGAGGGGCCCTCTCTGTGCAGCACTGTGCTGGCCTGGGGGAGGGGTGATGCAATCAGAGTGTAGCTGTTCCTCTTACCCTTCTAATGAGGTCCTTCTAGGTCTCTGTGGTCCAGGGGGTGCTTGAGCCCCACGCCCCAATTCTGGGATTTCACAATGGTATCTCGTCTATGAATAGTTGCCAGCTGGTCTTCTTGTGATGGGACTGAATTTGGGAATGACCAATGGTGCCATCTTGATGATGTCACTACCTCCAACCTTCTCTAATCACTACATACACCTGTGGATACAACTGTCATTACAAAAAGGAAGAATCTCAAAGAACTCAAACTTTTTTTGCCTTGTACTAATCTTCTCCAGGTGATTTCATTTTCTGTTTTAAAATGAATAGTTGATAATTTTGATCCTGGAAATGGTTGTGATATGAGAAATGAAAAGAACAGAGTGTAGAATAACATGTACCCTGTGATTGCAGCTATTTAAAATATTTATACCCATGGAAGATAATATTGCAAAAGTGAAATAGTTGTATTGGAGAAGAGCAAGAAAAAGAAAGAAGTTGTATTATTTGGGACAAAGACAAACCTGCTGTAACAGATACACTTGGCAGAACAGTGGCTTAAATGTTTGTTTTCCTTCACATCAATCCAGGCCAGGGAGGCAAGCAACTCTGCTCCATGGGACCAGCCAGGGACCCAAGCTCCCTTTGCCTTATTCCCATGCCATTCCCTAGGGCATTGTCCTCATCTGCTGGGTTGCAGTTATGCCTGTGCCCAGCTTGAAGAAAAGGGACAATGTGGAGGAATTTCTGCAATATCATAAGATCCAGGCTTAGAAGTGGCACTTATTATTTCTGCTCATGTTCCTTTGAATATTGTCAAGTAGCTACACTTACCTGCAAAAAAAGTTGGGAAATGCAGTCTAGCCAGGCAACCTTGTGCCCAGGACAAAACAAAGAATGGATTTTGGTTGATAGTCTCCCCTGTTGTATCAATCACTGAGAACTGTGCTTGGTGACTTACAGATACTGCCTCATCTAATCCACACAACTCCCTGTCCAAGACCGTCTCACTTGTAATAGTCATCAAACATGTGCTTCTTGCATTGCATAATGGTATTCTTTTTTTGTGTGTGAGGAAGATTAGCCCTGAGCCAATATCCATTGCCAATCCTCCTCTGTTTGCTGAGAAGATTAGCCCTGAACTAACATTTGTGCCCATCTTCCTCTATTTTATGTGGGATGCCCACCACAGCATGGCTTGACAAACGGTGCATAGGTCCCCACCAGGGATCCGAACCTGCGAACCCTGGGCCACCGAAGTGGAGCGCGTGAACTTAACCAGTATGCCGCTGGGCCGGCCCACATAATGGTATTCTGAGACTTTATTATCTTAAAATATTTTAATGTTGTTATACAATAGTTCCAACCTAAAGAATCCATATTTCACTATCCCTGAAGCTCCTTTTGGCTCCAAAATGTCACTTTCTTTTCTTACAAAAAAGAAATATTGTCATGCCTTATATTAGTGGTATAGGGTTATACTGACCATTTACTGGAGTTGACGTGTGGGAGTGGAACTCCCAAGGAAACTGCAAGATGAAAGTAATTGAGAACTATTGATTCATGCATTATGACTTTTATACTCTACATATTTTAGTTTCGTCATTCATCACCATCAATATCTAGTTTCTAAAGTAAATTTGCTTTTCATATTTAAAAAAATTCAATTAATTATTATATAAGAAATTTGATTAGGATCAGAATTCAATTATCTTATGGAGATGAAATTTGAGTATGGATTTTTAGCATCAGTATTAGAGAATTAACAATATTTGTCATTTCCTAATTTTTAACCTATAAGAACACCTTCTCACACCTACACACACCAGTTAACTAAACCATAAATTTTAATGTCATCTCTGGGTTCCTGCTAAGTCTGATAACTCGTCAAATGCTGGCAATTTTGCTCCTTAAGTGTGTCTCTTCATTCCTTTCTCTCTACTCCTCCACCCTTAGAGGACTACAGCAGATTCCTATTGGTTTCTCCATGTCTGCTCCTGCTCTGTTCTCATCCATTCTGTATACTGTATACTGTTGCCAGAAAGATATTTTCTAACACACAACAAACCTGATAGTGTAACTGTCTGGCTCACAACTGTTCTTGTACAACTGTTCTTGTGGCTCCCTAATGCCTCCAGAATATGGACCACGTTTTGTTTGGTTTTATTGATATTTTCCACCTCATATTCCACCACATCAAACTCTGTGCAGGTCTCCAAATATGTCATGTGCTCTCTTACTTCTGGGCCTTTGCATATGCTGTTCCCTCTCACCCAGCTAACTCCTAGTGTACCCTCAGGTCTAACTTTTGACACCAGTTTAATAAGGAACTTTACTCTGACTGCTCACAGAGGAGTTACTTTCCCTGTCTGTGTGCTTCCCTAACATCTGTTTTTGTTTTTTTTTTTTTTGTGGGGAAGACCAGCCCTGAGCTAACATCCGTTGCCAAGCCTCCTCTTTTTGCTGAGGAGACTGGCCCTGGGCTAACATCTGTGCCCATCTTCCTCCACTTTACATGGGACGCCGCCACGGCATGGCTGACAGGCAGTGTTTCGGCGGGCGCCCAGGATCCGAACCGGCGAACTCCGGGCTGCCAAGCGCGAACTAAACCGCTGCGCCACCGGGTGGCCCCTCTAACATCTGTTTTTAAACTAGTCTCAGCATTGATTTCAGTGTCTTGTGATTATCAGTTGATTTGTCTATCTCTGTAATAAAACTGTAGGCTTCTAGAAGGTAGAGATTGTGTCTTATTTGTTTAATCTTCAGTGCCTGGCATTAGTCTGGCACAAGATAGGCGCTCAATAAATATTTTTTGGATGGAAGGATGGAAAGTTCTGACTTATCAACTTTGCTCTCATCTTTCTTAGGAAGAAGTAATAGGAATATCTATTTACTCTCATGTCAGCCTTTATTGAGCTCACTGAGCAATAAAGTGAACAATTCTGGGCTCTCTGACTAACAAAGATGATGGAAGTAATTGCTTGTCTCCACTGCTGGAGCCCATAAATAAGGTGAATGAATCATGGTTATGTTCCTGGTATGGATGCCACAAAAATGGTTTAAGGACTCCTAGCAACTCTCCCAAAATTAAGACAAACTTCAATGTTGGCTGCTTGAAGTGTTTTCTGGCACATGTATTTCTGAGCACCACACCTGGCAGAAAGATAGTACCATAAAATTGAACTTGATTGTGTTGGACAAGTAAACTGTGCTTCTGGTAATTTAAGCACAAAAGCTGCATTTATATTCTCATTCATTGAGGTATGCAGTGGTGACTAATGAAGACATATCTGAGACTGGTGTGATTCCAGGGCAGGGTTAGGGCCTAAATTTGGCTGCTGAATACATGTCCACTGACCTTTCAGTATCTGGCAAACTCTATTTTGAAAACAGATTGGATCTTTAAATTATGACTAGAAAAATCTTAGCCGAGCACAGGTTCCCGCCCATCGCCCCCCTCCTAAATAAGACAGTAACGGTCTCTGTCTCTGAAAAATTACAAACTGTCCGCTGAATAGGTAGGCTCTACATGGCAGATAATTTTTTAATTGCCAGAGCTTTCACTTCAAAGTTACTGTGTCAGTTAGGAATTGAGTTCTGTTGTGAATACAGAAAACTCAATAAATAGAGGCTTAAACAAATTGCAGGCTTTATTTTTCTCATGAAATAAGTTCAGAGGTAGAAAATCCAGAGCTAGTAAAGCAGCTCCAGAATGCCATCAGGACTGTTATGGGTTGAACTGTGCCCCCTGCCCCAAGATGTTGTCCTAACCCCCAGTACCTGTGAATGTGAGCTTATTTGGAAACAGAGTCTTCGCAGATGTAGTCAAGTTAAGATGAGGTCATTAGGGTAAGCCCTGATTCAATATGACTGGTATTCTTATAAGAAGAGGGAAATTTAGATAGAGACACACAGGAAGATGGCCATGTGAAGACACAGGCAGAGATTGGAGTGATGCCGCCATGAGCTAAGGAACACCTGGGACTACTAGAAGCAGAAGAGCCAAGGAAGGACCCTTCCATAGAGGCGTCAAAGGGGACATGGCCCTATGGACACCTTGATTTCAGATTTCTAGCCTCCAGAACAATGAGAGAATACATTTCTGGTTTTTTGTTTGTTTGGTGAGGAAGATTGGCCCTGAGCTAACGTTTGTTGCCTATCTTCCTCTTTTTGCTTGACAAAGATTGTCCCTGAGCTAACATCCATGCCAACCTTCCTCCATTTTACATGTAGGACACTGCCACAGCATGGCTTGACTAGTGGTGTGTAGGTCTGCACCTGGGATCTGAACCTGCAAATCCCAGGGTGCCAAAGCAGAGCGTGCGAACTCAACCACTATGCCACCAGGCTGGCCCCATATTTCTGTTGTTTGATGCCATTCAGTTTGTGGTTCTTTGTTATGGCAGCCCTAGGAAACTGATGCACTTTTCTGCTCAGCCGTGATTGTTGTCTTGTATTCACATCATGGCTGCTCCACCTCTACTATTGTGTCCAAGTTCCAGGCAGGAGGAAGCCAAAGGCCAAGAAGTGAAAAACACTGGCCAGGGGTCTACCATCATTGAAAGAGCTTTCCTGGAAACCTCACTCAGTAGCTTCTGCTTCCATCTCATCATCACCCCATTGGCAAGGGTATTTGAAAATGCAGTATTTTAGCTGAACACAGTATTGGCATACATGAAATCAGAGATCTTTTAACAAGGAAGAAGGGGAAAATGGATATTGAGTGGACACCAATAGTGTTTAAAACAGTAATCCCTTTGGTAACTTAGAGGTTCATAAATAATTTTAGGATAGGGTAAAACTAAGAGGTCCTAAGTTAATAGAATCTCATGTGCTTCTCTCTAAAAAATGAAAAGTTACAGAATCTAAAAGCTAAAAGTACACTTAAAGGCTGCCCAATTAAACGCTCTCACTTTATTCATGAAGAATAAGTGTCTGAAATGTATAAGCAGCATAGCCAGACTTTATGAAGGTTGATTCTCATATATGAGCTTTTGCCATTAAATTTGCTTCAATAACTAACACAGTTGTGTAGTTCATCATCTTTAGAAGGCAAGATCCTAATAATTTCCTTACTAAACTAAATGCTGATATATTGCTAGACACACAAAAAAAACACTGACCCAAATAGCTAAGTGTGGCATCTACTTACTTTGATTTTTATGTCGAATTTCCAAGCTTGAAACAGAAAATGAAAGTTTCAGTCCTAAAGCACAGGGGCAGCAACTTAGGTGATGACCAATATTTGGGTAAAAGAACAAAACAAACCAAAAACGATAGTTTTCATGTGAATCAGTCTATTCAACTTTGTTTATTTTATGGCTAGTTTCCTAGACCAAGAAATTAAAAATGTAAAAGTTCAGCTGATTTTAGACCCCCCAAAAGGGTGAGGAAAGTGACTTACTCACATCTTTCCAAAAAAGCTATTTTTAAAAGTCTTGAAGTTTGGAGAGCATCATGGGAGACCTTTGGGATTAATGTATGTCCTTGAAAGTGGGCTCTGAGTGTTCGAAATTCAGAAGACTGTAAGATTAATGTTTAAGAAGTATACTGCTGGCATCACAATCCCTGACTTCAAAATGTACTACAAAGCTATAATAATTAAACAGCATGGTACTGGTACAAAAACAGACACACAGATCAATAGAACAGAATTGAAAGCCCAAAATAAAAACACACATCTGCGGACAGCTAATCTTTGACAAAGGAGCTAAGAACATACAATGGAGAGAGGAAAGTCTCTTCAATAAATGGTGCTGGGAAAACTGGACAGCCACATGCAAAAGAACGAAAGTAGACTATTTTCTTTTGCCATACACAAAAATTAACTCAAAGTGGATCAAAGACTTGAAGGTAAGACCTGAAACTATAAAACTCCTGGAAGAAAACATAGGCAGTACACTCTTTGACATTGGTCATGGAAGGATCTTTCTGAATTCTATGTCTACTCGGACCAAGGAAACAAAAGGAAAAATAGACAAATGGGACTTCATCAGACTAAAGAGCTTCTGCAAGGCAAATGAAACCAGGATCAAAATGAAAAGACAACCCACCAGCTGGGAGAAAATATTTGCAAATCATATATCCAACAAGGGGTTAATCTCCATAATATATAAAGAACTCACACAACTGAGCAACAAAAAACCAAACAATCCGATCAAAAAATGGGCAGACGACATCAACAGACATTTTTCCAAGGAAGATATACAGTTGGCCAACAGGTACATGAAAAGATGTTCAACATCACTAATCATCAGGGAAATGCAAATCAAAACTACACTAAGATATCACCTTACCCTTTAGGATGGCTATAATCACCAAGACAAAAAACAATAAATGTTGGAGAGGTTGTGGAGAAATGGGAACCCTAATTCACTTCTGGTGGGAATGCAAACTGGTGCAGCCTCTATGGAAAACAGTATGGAGATTCCTCAAAAAATTAAAAATAGAAATACCTCCTGATCTAGCTATCCCTCTACTGGGTATTTATCCAAAGATCCTGAAACCAGCAATCCAAAGAGGCTTATGCACTCCTATGTTCATTGCAGCATTATTCACTATCACCAAGAAGTGGAAGCAACACAAGTGTCCCTCAACTGATGACTGGATAGAGAAGACGTGGTATATATATACAATGGAATACTACTCAGCCATAAAAAAGACAAAATCATTCCATTTGCAACAACATGGGTGGACCTGGGGGGCATTATGTTAAGCAAAATAAGCCAGACAAAGACAAACCACATGATTTCACTCATGTGTGGAAGGTAAACTAACACACAGACAGAGAGAACAGTTTGGTGGTTACCAGGGGAAAGACGGTTGGAGGGTGGGCACAAGGGGTGAAGGGGCGCATTTATATGGTGACTGACAAACAATAATGTACAACTCATATTTCACAATGTTATAAACTATTATGACATCAATAAAAAATGTGTACTGTAAAGTTAATGGAGCTATACTGAATGGCATGAAGTTTTATATAAAAGAAAATATGTTTATCATTCAGATAAGATATGATATGTTCATTTCATTAATAAATTTCATTAATAAAAGTTACTCCCACAACATACACAGTACCCATATAATGAAATCTAACACACTTGCCAAGAGTACCGGGATATAAACCTACCAGTTAGGTTAGGAAAATAGGCCACCATCCTAAATCAGATGTTAATAGTAGTTTACAGTTCCTTGTAATGCAAGCACTGTTTTTGAACTGATCCAGTGAAACTTGCATGGAAAAATTTGCTTCAGAATGATATATGCTTTAAGGCTCAGGGGTACTATTCTCTGAGTCATTCTAATTTTGGCTTATATTCTGCTGAATTAAGCATTGCCTCAGAATGAGGAGTCATGAGACAACCTGACATTCCCATCCATGTCAGAAGAGGGAAACTCAAGGAGAAAATAATCAGCAGCTTGTCTTGGTCAAGCTGCTCTTTCCGCACATCTGGTAGTTTACAATTTTTTATTGTATTTATTAATAGACAATATATTTCAATGGCTTGACATTCAAAAGATACAAAAAAAGAGGTGGGGAAAAATCTAATTTCAGCTCCCAGCCACTCCTTTCTTAAGGCAACTAATGTTATCAAATTTTAATGTGTTGTCATAACATTGTATTGATGTATTTGTGTCCATACTTATTCTCATTTCTTAGATAGAAATAAAGTTGCTTTATTTATTGGGCAAAGTGGATAGTTGCTCTGGAAATTTGACCACTAAGGACCTGTTATGGGTTGAACTGTAGTCCCCCAAAGTTCATATGTTGAAGTCCTAACCTGCAGTCCCTCAGAATGTGACCCTATGTGGAAATAGGGTTGTTGCAGAGGTAATTAGTTAAGACAATGGAGTAAGGTATGCCTCTAATCCTATATGACTAGTGTCCTTATAAAAAAGGGAATTTGGACACAGATACACCTACAGGGAGAATGCCGTGTCAAGATGAAGGCAGAGATCTACAAGCCAAGGAATGCCCAAGATTGCCAGCAAACCACCAGAAGCTAGGAGAAAGGTATGGAACAGATTCTCCCTTAGAAGGAACCAACTCTGATGACATCTTGATCTTGGAGTTTTAGCCTCCAAAGCTGTGAGACAATAAATTTCTGTTGTTTAAGCCACCCAGTTTATGGTGCATCATAATGGCGGTACTAGGAAACTAATACAGGACCCATGGAACCATGAAATCTTTGTTTTTGTCTACAAGTGCTTCACATAATTGGTGCAGATTAGGCACTCCACACATATATGTTGAATGAGCAATGGGACAATGATGCCATGAGTCTGCTCTAAGGAGGGCAAGGAAGATGGGAAATAGAAAATCATCACTAGATTGTAATTTCCACCAGGGCAGTGACCATGTTGTTTAATATTCAGTTCCTAGCACAGAACCTGCCTCTCAATACACATTTGTTGAACCAAACTGAATATCAGGTGGAGCACGTAGCTCTATGCCAAGTAAGTGATCTTAGGTGGGAGAGGTTGGGTGGGCTGCTGCTTCTAGATGCTTCCATGAAGCTTAACCAACTCAACTGTCCTGATTTCACACTGTCAGGAGTCTCAGTGCTGACAGATTACCACAGTTCTGTGTTGTTACTCAATTTCACTTTATTTAGGTAAGTAGTCTTTATGATATATTTTTAGGGCTACTAGAAGGTACAAATTTGTTTTATCTTTAATCGAGTGGTTCAACATTCCTTCAAACTCAGATGTGTTATTCTGTTGTTAAATTACTATCTTGCATTTCTAAAAATTTCACTTTCTTAAAGGCTGATATGAATACAAAACCATTCTTTCTTCAGAAGGATTGTTTGAAGCCACAGTAGGTATTCCTAATAGATTGCCTTTCTTGGTTGGTTATTTTACATCAGAGGAGAAAATAATGCTATTGTTGTGGATTAAAATATCATTGCTATTAAATATCAAGGACATAGAAAACCAAAATAGTAGTGGCAAAGATATAGGATAAAAGTAATGGGATCCAATATGATATTTTTGAAATGTGCCTATTCATGTGAGTTCAGAATGGGTGTAATTGTCCAGAAAACTCAGGTCAATTTTTTTCCCATCTGAAATATTTTTAAAAAGAAATCGTGATATTTTTAATGTCCAAAATTTTCAGATGTTTTTATCATCCGTTTGTGGTTGACTAAAAAGGGCCACAAATTCCTTGATACTCTACCCGCTGAGAAATGTGGTCTGGTTCCCCTCCCCTTGATCCTTGCTGACCAGTGACGCTATGCCAGTTTCAGGCCTAGACTTTAGGAGACTGGAAGCTTCAGCCTGGTCCTCTTGGACTCTCAGTTATCATGGAAGAAGTCTGATAGCTCTGAGGTTACCATACTGTGAGGGGACCTAAGGTAGCCACATGGAGAGGCTGTAGAGAGAGAGATTGAGGGAAAGAGAGAGAGATTGCCAGGCCCCTTTCCCATCTCTTCCAGCCCCCAGCCATTTGAGTCATCCCAGCTGAGGCCCCAGACATGGTAGAGCAGAGATAAGCTGTCCCCACTGTGTCCTGTCCAAATTCTTAACTCACAGAAGGGTGAGACATAATAATTATAAATTGTTGTTTTAAGCCACTAATCTTTTTATGCCTCAGTAGGTAACTGGAACATCATCTTTCATATAAAGATAGTTTCAGGATATGTCTTATAACTTCCTAGATGTTCCTTTTATGGCATCTAATAATACCTCCAGTCTTCAAAATTAGAATTTCTTCTTTAGTTATAATATGCCTCCCAGTCCAATATACACTGATGAATTTCGTGTCACTCAGTAATCATGTGTTCAAACTATTGCACCATTTACTTGAAGCAAAAGCACTGTTTTGTGTGTTTTTTTTTCTCTTGGAATGGCATGCACAATTAGGGTCACTAAATTATTTAAAAGAAAGAATTTGTGTCTCTGCTCATGGAGATTTTTTTAAATTGATATTAGGAAAAAGTAGACTTCTTGTTAGCACCAACAGAACGTTAAAAACATTGCTGTTGGCTTCCAAGAAGTACCATATATGCGTGTTCGTACATATGATATATTATAAGTGCAAGACAATATGATTAGTAACTGGACTTGCTACTCTCCATTGTGTGGCTACCAGAAACTATATACTATGCCTTGCAATTTTTTGGCACATATTAAATTTTCAAAAAATACTATTATCACCACCCCATTTTTCTTTCCTCTTTGCTGCTATGTAATATTTATACTTTTGGAAACCTAATGCCAGTTAAAACCATAGTCTATTGCACACACATATTTTAACCATTGGTAATGTGACCTTAAAAAAAGCAACTGTTTTTCATGGCTAGCAGTTAAAGAGAAATTAGAAGTCCAGTATATTATTGGTAAGGGATTTGCAAAGTTCCTCTAGCAATTTGCATTTAAACGGCTTATATTAGAAGCTTCCATTGAAGGCAATTCATTTTCCTTTTAAAAGAGATGTATTTAGCACATGAAATTGAATTTACTTTTAAAATTCACTCTCTATCCCCTGAATTATGTCAGACATATGGTAACAGTTGTTTCATGTGCCGACAAACTGGGGTGTTTGTTTGTATTTAGTATAAACAAATTACAAACATCCACAGGAACATGTGAAAAAAATTCTCTTTAGATGAAGTCAATTGTGCTTTGTATGCTTAAGAGTCCCTTTTATTAAATGAATCTCTTATGCTTTGACAAAACAAAGGGGTGAGGAAACTCTGCACAAGGAAAATTGCTGTATTTTAACTTGAATATAAATTAAGTGGTAGAAGAATACCAAATTATTCTTGTCTCTTAAAATGGTATAATGAAGGGCTTACTTAAACACATGCTTCATGTCTCAGGTGAAAAGGAGTTTATAGCCCTGATCTTCAACTGCATTTATTTTCAATCGTGAAACCACTGCAGGCTTCAGCACAACTTATATTAATGGACGTCCAAGACGAAGTTCAAGGTTGGCATCCGGGCTAAGCTAAGAGGCAGGTATGGGTATTAGCAGCCTTCATGGGACTTTGTATGGTGCGGGACTCAGATGATGCTACAAGTCACTCCAAAAGTCATATTCAAGGGGCTGGCCTGGTGGCGTAGCAGTTAAGTTTGCAGGCTCAGCTTCTAGCAGCCCGGGGTTCGTGGGTTCGGATCCTGCGTGTGGACCGATGCACCACTTGTCAAGCCATGCTGTGGCGGTGTCCCACAGAAAGTAGAGGAAGATGGGCACGGATGTTAGCCCAGGGCCAGTCTTCCTCAGCAGAAAGGGGGGGATTGGCAACAGATGTTAGCTCAGGGCTAATCTTACTCACACACAAAAGAAGTCATACTCAAAAATAATTGTGGGACCTTTAGTAGAAATAGAAAAGGTTTAGAGGGAATTTACAGTAGTTCTTTAAGCTTCTTCAAATTTTGATTCTGCTTTACAAGATCAACTAAGTCGAGACCCCAGGGAAGCATTGTTGTGGAGAACGTGTCAGGCTTTCAGTACAGAGGTCAGCTTTCCACTGACTCTGTCGCTGATATGCTCAAAGAAAATTTATTGAGGCATTTCTTTCCATTCCTGAGATAAAACAATTGGCCCAAGTCCTTTCCTTTTAAATACCTCTTTGACCCGGGGAGAGACAATTCTCATCTATCTGGAGGCCCTATCAGAATTGCTCTCATTCTATGGAGTACATTTGGATAGTGCTATTTATATTAGCACTCTGGAGCAAAGCATTATATATAGCTGCGAAGCCATCTACAAAGTGACACAGGAAATTTGATTCACACTGGGGGCAGCTGATCTAAATCATTTTTGTTTGTCATCTTAAAGGCCCCCTCATAAAATCTACCAGCTTTTGCCAAGCTCTTCAAAAGGTCTTTTAGCCACCACATGAGTTAGTTCCTGCCTCTGTGACTTGACTGATTGCTTGGCGGCTACGTGGGTGGCTTCGGAGTTGCACTGAGGGCTTTTATGTGGTTTTTTGGCTGATGGGCTGTTTCAACTGCCTTGTCCTTATGGGTAGCATCTCAGATTTGACTGGCTCTGATGAACACATCTTTAGTCATTTGAGAGAAATATTTAGTGAAAATTCCTTGTGATATAAACACAAATTTGTCTTCTTTTCCCAGCATGGAAAATTTTCTGCCTCAGAAAACTGCAAAAGACTTGGAAGAATTAGATCGTGTCTCATTTTAATGAATAAGAAGCCAACAGAAACATCATCGTTTTTGCTGCATTCAAATCCCTAAAAGTTTTATGAATTAGAAGATAGAAGTAAAAAAGAAGAAAAGAAATTTTGTTTGCATCTGCCGCGTTACTTGACCATGACTAAGCACATAGTTTATCACAGAATGCAGTAGACAGTTCTGCCCTGCTTGCCAAATATTTGTTGAGTACTTATCATGTTCTAGGCACTATGCTAGGTAATCTGGTTACAAAAATGAATAAAACATGTGTTGCAGGCTGGGTTCCCTGGAGAACAGAAACTGAGATGGCTTTTTCACAGGAGAGTAACCCCCATGAAGGAGAAGTGGAAGAGGCAGGACTGAGCAGAGAGGATCATCAGAACATGGTAAAGACCTGACAATGTCTCAGCCAGCCCAACAGGAAGTTCCAGAGCATATTTCCCATTGGAAGAGGCCCACATTGTGTGCAAAGGGCTAGGCTCTTATACCTCAGTTCTTGGCTGGGGCCTACCCCCAGAAGAGCCTGACCTCTTTTAGCACTGCCTTGTCCAATCTTAAACCAGGGTCCTCTCCAAGGAGAGCATGAACATGGTTTGAATGCTCAGGTGAATCCTGAAGAAGCCAACAGCTGGAATCTCTCAGGTAACCACCTTCCTCCTCCTGGTCAGCAAGTCCTTTCTTGAAGGAGGAGCTGAGCAACACGTCTCCATGTCTGCCATAGTCCACTACTTGTGCCACAGAGATCTACTTCTCCACAATATTTGGAAACAGCTCCTTACGGGCTCCAGTGGACCTCACTTCCTAAGGGGAAACTTAGATAGAGGGAGGTTAGTGTGACAGAATAGAGCCCCTCTCTCTGTGGTTGGTCTCAAGGCCACATCATCATCTCCCTCTTCCACTCTCCATTCTAAATTCCCTTCACACTCAGCTACCACCTATGTTGGTTTTGGCAGTTTTTCTGAAGAGTCTGATTCCCTACTAAACATAAACTACTCTGGCCGGCCTTGTTGCCTGTTTCCATTCATGTGGGTAAAGACTACCAACAAGTGCTCAAACTGGGTCACGTGAGTCCCACACATATTTCCTCCTTGTCTCTATTGTGTACCAGGAAGCTTTCTTCCTCACGTTGTCCAGGATGAATTACTTCTGACAAGATGGTGACTCCTTGTCTTGCTGGCTGGTCCCTGAAAACAAAGATCCCAAAGGACTCAGAGGGCAGCTGTAGGTCTGTACTTCAGTGAGACCCTTGCTGTGTTCCCTGGTGAGAGCATGCCCTCTGTGTGAGAAAGGGCTTCTCATCTAGCAAAGCCCAGGGGTGTGGAGACAGGAATCTACAGAATACCCCAGTAGATCACTGGGAGTGATAGTAAGTAGTAAGTGATAGTAAGATAAAGTGATAGTAAGTGCCAATTCTACTTCTATCCCTTGGTTCTAGACCCACGTATTCTTCCTGATGGGAACACAGTGCCATAGAGAGGTCTCTGATTCAATGGGTGTACTGCTTTCTGGAGGATGGTACTATAGCCTCACAAGGTATTGCTTCTGAGCTGGTGCTTCAGCTGCCCTTCAGCAGGCTGTTCATTGCTCTAACAGGCCAGGAGCTTCTGGGTGACGTGGATGAAGTAGTACATGGTATGACTTGTCAATCCCATGGTCATGGTCATGGGCCCACTCTTTTGCTCCTTTATTGTGATAAAGTGGATTCTCTGGTTTGGAGTTATGTTATGTGGAATTCCATATCTATAAATCAGGTGTTCCATAAATTTCCAGGTGGCAGTGTTTCCCTGTGGGCAGGAAAGGCAAACCCATACCAGGAACAATTGTCTATTCTTGTGAGAAGAAACTGCTGGAATTTCCAAGATGGAAGAAGCTCAATGAAGTCAGCTTGCTACCAAGTGGCAGTTGGTTTCCTTGAGAAACACTGCCATATCAGGGGCTTAGCATTGGTCTCTGTTGTTGGCAGGTTGGACACTGGACATTGGACATGGCTGGACATTGTTAGCTAGATTGGCCTTGGTTAGTGGGAGTCTGTGCCGTTGGACCCATACATAAACTCTATTTCAGCTGCTGCGGCCACTACGTGTGTGCATTTTGTCAGTACTGCAGTTGACACTGATAAAGGCTAGCTAACAGAAACTGGACAACTCATTCTGTCTACTTGGTAATTTACATACTTCACATGCAATTCCACATACTTATCCCATTCCTCTACCCCAGAATTCCTTGCTTTGAATATTGAATTCCAAGCTTTCAATCTTTTTCCTTCTAGGTCTCTGACTATCCAGACAAGTCATTTTCCACTCCATGAGTTCACATATATTCCATCTCAGGCTACTTCTCCTTTCTCATGAAGTGAACATGACCACATGAATCACCTAATACTTTACCCATTGAGAAGATTTTTCCTTTGCAATTGTCTTAAGGCCACTCTTGAGTGGGAATGTAATACAGCCACCAGACAATTTTTTGCTTGCACATGCTGAACCAATCCATCTGTAAACTAAGCTTGGGCATTTTCCTCCTCTTTCGTTTGAACATACAGGACTTCCTCTCTCTCCTCTGATACTACCAGAGGTATGAGCTGGGGGCAGGATGCTGCTAAAATTCTGATGAGTGACATGGAGTTCTGAACTCCCTGCTCATGCAGCTTGCTGTACTCTCTGGTTCTGCTGATGATCAAGCTTGGATGTATATTTCTGTTTTACGATGAATTCTGCTGGACCCCCATGATTTTACAATTTGGCAGGTTCAATAGGTTCCAGCTCATGTTGTGCAGTTTGGGATGCATAATCACTTTGGTGTTCCATGCTCAAACATTACAGCTCTCTACCATGGCTCCATAGCACTCTAAGAGCTGTTTTCAAAAGGTGTGTATATAATTCTCCATTGCAGATGGAATGGTGTTGCTTCAGAACACTAGAGTTTGCACTGAGATTCTCCCACTTGGGCTTGTCATAAACTCTACTCTGTATCTCTTTTTCATCACTGATCTCTCCATCATCGTGGTGTCTGCCAGACCATATGGCCTAAATGGCAGAGCACTGCATTCTAGACCTGCTGCAGAGTCATATCTTGATCTTCATCCCACTGAAATATGGCAGTGCTCTGTGTCATCTAGTAAAGAGACTGAAGCGGTATTCATTCCTAGGTGTGGAATGTGGTGCTCTGGAACCCACAGAAGCCTAATAAGTGTTATGCTTCCTTGTTTGCAGTAGGAGATATTAGATACAGCTATTTAGTTTGGAGGGATATCACAGATGTCCCTGACCAATGGAGCCCCTAAATACTTTACTGAAGTGGCAGCCCCCTCAATCTTCATAGGGTTTATTTCCATCCTCTGGAGCATATGTGTCTTACCAAAGCCTCCAGTGTACTAGTCACCTCCTGTTCATTATGCTCTATCAGCATGATGTTTTTGATATACTGGACAGATATGATGCTCTGCAAGAGGTCTAAATGGTCTAGATCACTTCAGATTATATTATGATTAAGGATAAGAGAGTTCACATGGTTTGGGTCAAAACTATATATTGTCCTTTCCGTGTGAATGCAATCGTCTCTCCTGAATGGGATATATAAGAATGAGTTTACCAAACAAGTAACTGTATAACATGTTGCCAAGGCCATATTAATCTACTTGAGAAAAGAGACACCACAGCTGGCACAGTAGCTGCAGTTGGGGCTGTAACATCACATTCTGTGATATGACAACAATTCATCATTCCTGTTTCAAACATTGTCAATATTCACTTATCTATATTTCTTTGCTCTCGGGTTCCAAATATAACCCGACCACTGTTATTGCAAAATCAAACCTCTTTTCCTTAACTCAAAGAAATGGTTCAATTAGATATTTAATAAAATTCATCTGTTGTTAGAATCTACAAATGAACCTTAAACAAGCAAAACTCTCTCAGTGCTAGTTAGTTTTAGAGGAATTGACAGATGGAAATGTTGATTCAAAGTTATTTTCATTTATGCTTGGCCTCATCTGATCTTTTCACAGATTTATGATGAAATTTGTCTCCTATAGGAAATATTTAGAGTGGGGACATATAGGGGTAGTTAATAAATGGAGTCCTAGCCAAAGTCTGACTTAATTTTCCTGTCCCTGATGTATTACTGGGATTGACATATCTGGAGCTCCACTGGGTCCCTGGCCTGTGGAGTAAAACTGTCATAATGGGGAAGGCCAAGTGGGAGCTTCTGAACCGCCACACCCACCTCCCTCCAGCCAAGAGAGTAAATCATAACTAGTATTATATCCTGGGGAGGATGCTGGAGATTAATTCTACCATTAAAGATCTAAAGGAATCAAGGATGGTAATTCCTACCATATCTCAATTTAATTTGCCAGTCCCACCACTGCAGAAACTGGATGGGTCCTGGAAAATGATTGTAGACTACCACATGATCCACTGAGTTACAACTTAGAGGTAGGATGTGATGATGCTTCAGGTCTCTGGGAACCAATGTCAACTTGGATTCTGTGTCCTACAGACCTTACAAAGTCTGGATATTTCCATTTTCACAGTGTATAGCCCCTCAAGTACATGGCTGTAGGTTGCTTTGGGGAAGGACTGGGGGACTCTATACAGGATATGCTTGCCATGGTGTTGCAGGGTCTTTCTTCCTGGGGACCTAGACACTTCTTTAGTCAATGAGTTCCAGATCTGAAAATTGGCTCAGGTAGGGAACTGAGCAAAGGATCTTGAATTCTTATTTGGACAGCAATCCCCAACTTCCTGCTTCTCCCTTCTTGCTTTCTTCTTACTATAGATGTTAAGGAGTGCTCGTGTTGGCTGCCTATTTTGCCCCTAGGGACATCATATTCAATTAACCATCTCTACAACTATTTGTGGGTCAAAGGCACTTGGCTGCCCCTCTCACCTGGCTTCTAGTGATTAAGTATCATCACACTGTCTCTATTGCTATTAAAGAACCCAGCTGTGTGACCACCTCCTGTATCACCAGCCCTCCCCTGAAGAACAGAACCATCTCTTAACCTCCTAATATGCTGGTATCTTTCTCTCACCAGCACACTCTTGATTGCCTTGTTGAATGGTGTTCTTTGGGCCTTTTCACGGACCATAATCTTCTGGTGGTTCTTTTGGCCTCACATAATACACCCATTCCAGCCTATCTATTTCTCTCAGCCTTTTTATTCCATCCTATGTTGTTTCTCACAGCAGCTCAGGCATTTCAACTTTGCTCAGGGTGGGCAACTGCTTCCTCCAGGCTACTAGAGGTTACCCTAGCAGTGATTTGGCCCATCCCTAGGGTCCTTTCAAAAGTGTCAAATCCCATGTCCTGAGAAGGTGCCCCAAGTCAATGAATTGTTGCTAATCCACTCTTTAGGTCAATAAGAACAGTGCTCAAGGAGCTGCATTCAAGGAACCAGACGTGAGAAATTTAAGTGCACCTGGGCCTGATTTAGATGGTTTATAATGAGATGAGACTTTGGGGAGTTCTTGGGAGAGTGTGAGTGTATTTTGTATGTGGGAGAAATGTAAATAATTGTAAATAATAATATTGAAGTCAGGGGACAAACTCTTGCAGTTTTGAAATATGCCTGAAAATTTTTTGATAATCTTCCCATCAAATGACGGGATCTATATCCCCTACTCTTATACTGGGTGGGTCTGGGGGGCTGCCTTGATTCATAGAGTATGGTAAGAATGATGCTATGTGACATCCAAGGTTTGGTCATAAAAAGCCTACCCACTCCCCCCTTGGCCTCTCAGGATCTCAGATACCACATTGTGAGGAAGCCCAAACTACCCATGAGGAGAGACCAAATAGAGCTGCCACCTGTAGGTCTTCTGACTGAAAGATTGGCTGAGGTGCCAGTCAATAGCTGGTAGCAACTGCTGGACATGTGAGTGAATGCACCTCCAGATAATCCAGTCCTCAGCTGTCAAGTCACCAGCCACCATTAAGTCTTCTCAGCTGAGATTCCAGACATCATTAAGCAGAGATAAACCATTGTCTCTGTAATCTATGGGAATTCCTGACCCACACAATCCATGAGCAGAATAAAATGGTTGCCTTATGCCACTAAGTTTTGAGCGGCTTGTGTGTTTTTTTTGGTGAGGAAGATTAGCCCTGAGCTAACATCTGCCCATCTTCCACTACCTTGTATGTGGGATGCCGCCACAGCATGGCTTGATGAGCAGTGCATAGGTCTGCTCCCGGGATCTGAACCTGTGAACCCTGGGCAGCCAAAGTGGAACATGTGAACTTAACCACTATGCCACCAGGCCAGCCCTGAGTGGCTTGTTTTTTAGCAATAGAAAATAGAGCAAAGATCAAACTGACAAATATCAAGTATGTTCCTCTCCTTCAACAATAACTAACTAGAAAAATATAATGTAAAATATAACAACTGGAATAGCAAGAAAGAAACTAGGAAGGAAACTGACAATGAATGCACAAGATCTTTACAGAAAAAAATGTTGAACTCTATTAGAGGACATAAAAATCAGATTCAAATTAATCTGATTTAAAAGCAAAAATTATGCAGAAAAAAAAATCATTGGATTTGACTACATAAAATTAAGGATTTGTGTTGAAAGAAGTACACATGACAAAGTTAATGGACAGATAATAGACTGGGAGATAATATCTGTGAAGACTAAAATTGCCAAGGGATTAATATCTAGATTCTACAGCAAACTTCTGTAAATCAGCAGTAAAAACATAGGGAACACAATTTAAAAAAGAGCAAAGGAGATACACTGGCAAAAACATGGAGCCTGAATGAGTAATAACTTAATGAAGAAAAACTGAAACTCTCTAAGAATCAGGAAAAATGCAAGTTAAAACCAAGATGAAATACTTCTTTATGCCTCCAAATTAGGAAGGTGGATAATATCAAATATTGACGAGAATGTGAGGGTCTGGGGTCTCTCATTCACTGATGAGGGAATTTAAGTGTGATAGCTACGCTGGCAAGGACTTCAGCAGTATTTTGAAGAATTACATTTGCAATTTCCTATAAACCAATGATTCCACTCCTAGGTATAATTTCCTTTCTCCCTAAAGTGATTGCATAGGGATGTAGGAGATGAATCAATCAGAATCCAAACAAGAAAATAAAAATCGTGTTCATATTTCAAATGGAGGTATTTAATATAAGGGCCTGATTAAAAAGGCGTTGGAAGGATAAAAGAGGTCAAAGAAAACACTGGGGTAACTCAGAGATGAGTAACTGTGGGTAGCAGCTACCACTTCTAGAACTGGGGGAACAAAAGGAAAGGTAGTGTGACCACAACATAGGGGCTTTGAGGAGTGGCTCTTTGGGGTTGGTGCCCAGACCTCTGAAAAGAAGGTGTCACAAGGCTGGTGCATGGCCCACTGAAGTGTATACAGCTGGGGCTCAGAGTGCTCATCTTCTGCTACCTGGAAGTGTTCTGCTGCTGCTGCTGCTGCTGTGAGCTCTGAAAGAAGCGCTGGGCTGCCTGCTGCTGATGGAAGAATGCCCGTAGAAGCTGTAAGTAGGAAGAGAGTCCCTTTGCCCCTCCTCCTGCCTTGTGATCTCCTGCCAGTACCTTCTACCGGAAGAACATAAATAGAAGTGAGCTGGCAAGGGAGTCTGGGAAATGTAGTTTGCAGAACCCAACCTTCAGAAGAGTTGACTAAAGTCTGAGAGGCAATAAGTAAAAGATTTACATCTGAGTATCATTGTAGTTGCAGGAGATTGCTGCCAAACTAGGTGTCCACTGCTGGGGGAGCAATAAATAAAATGTTGTGGATGCGTAGTATGGAATATGCAGTCGTGAGAAGCAGACAAGTACATGTAAGTAAGCGACATGGATAAATCCCAAAAACAGTGTTGAGAGAAAAAAATTAGGAAAAGGCATGAGATTTAAAGTACTCCACTATGTACGTACATTTAAAACTGTAAAAGGAGCTCCCGGGGTGGTGAACACGTGGAGGTGCTGGGAGAGTGGAGAGCTCAGAGAGCATGGAAGCTCCACTCCCTTTCCCAGTACCTGGCCCTGTGCATCTCTTCCATCTGGCTCTTCCTGAGTTATGTCCTTTTATAATAACTGGTAAAAAAAAATTAAATAAGTAAACAAAATTGTAACAAAACAATACTACATATTTAAGAAGTTGCACACATATTTGAAGATATAGATATTACATATTAGAATAGGTACTGAGGCTGCTGCACACAGTATAATTCTTGGAGTTATGCAACACAGTAGCCCTGGTGGTGGCCTTTGCTAAAGAGAGAAACAGAAGTGGGCATTAAAAATAAGGGCAAGAAAATAAGAGAGAGACCGTTAATAGACGGAAAAAAAATAATGTGGAAAAAAAGGGGTAGTGTACATTACTCTCTCTCATGTAGTGTACTGCTACCACTCTCGTGTAGTGTACATAAAACTCTATGCTTGAGAGTTTTAAAGTAAGCCTTTGTTGTTTCTTTTTAATATTAGAGTTAAAATATCTTTTTTTGTCATTTTTATTAATGTCTTAATAGTTTATAACATTGCGGGGTTTTAGTTGTACATTGTTATTTGTCCATCACCATGTGGATGCATCCCTTCACCCCTTGTACCCACCCCCCATCCCCCTTCCCCTTGGTAACCACCAACCAGTTCTCTCTGTCTGTGTGTTCACTTATATTCCACATATGAGTGAAACCATGCAGTGCTTGTCCTTCTCTCTCTGGCTAATTTCACTTAACATAATACCCTCTAGGCCCATCCATGTTCTTGCAAATGGGACAATTCTGTCTTTTTTATGGCTGAGTAGTATTCCGTTGTATATGTATGCCACATCTTCTTTATCCAATCATCAGTCGAGGGACACTTGGGTTGCTTCCACTTCTTGGCTATAGTGAATAGTGCTGCAATGAACATAGGGGTGCATAAGCCTCTTGTGATGGTTGATTTCATGTCCATTGGATAGATGCCTAAGAGTGGGATTGCTGGATCATAAGGTATTTCTATTTTTAATTTTTTAAGGAATCTCCATACTGTTTTCCATAGAGGCTGCATCAGTTTGCATTCCCACCAGCGATGAATTAGGGTTCCCGTTTCTCCACAACCTCTCCAACATTTGTTGTTTTTTGTCTTGGTGATTATAGCCATTCTAACTAAGGTGATATCTTAGTGTAGTTTTGATTTGCATTTCCCTGATGATTATTGATGTTGAACATCTTCTCATGTGTCTGTTGACCATCTGTATCTCTTCCTTGGAAAAATGTCTGTTCATATCCTCTGCCCATTTTTTTATCGGGTTGTTTGTTTTTTTGTTGCTCAGTTGCGTGAGTTCTTTATATATTACGGAGATTAATCCCTTGTCGGATATATGATTTGAGAATATTTTCTCCCAGCTGGTGAGTTGTCTTTTCATTTTGATCCTGGTTTCATTTGCCTTGCAGAAGCTCTTTAGTCTGATGAAGTCCCATTTGTCTATTTTTCCTTTTGTTTCCTTGGTCCAAGTAGACATGGAATCTGAAAGGATCCCTTTATGACCAATGTCAATTACTGTACTGCCTATATTTTCTTCCAGGAGTTTTATAGTTTCAGGTCTCATAAAGTAAGCCTTTGTTAATCCTATTTATTGAGGATTTTTTTCTAATTTTATCCTTTGTATTGTTTTCTGAGGCATCTGATATTCAGAGTTTTTTTCTATCATTGTAGCAATTGATCTTTTCCTTTCTTATTTCTGCTAGTGGTGGATGAAAGATGTGACTCCTCCCAGTAAGAGATGGTGTCTATTTCTCATTCCCCTCCCCTTGAATCTGGGCTGGCCTTGTGACTTATTTCGACATGTAGCATATAGAATATAGGGAAGATGTCATGTAACTTTCAAAGTTGGGCTTTCAGAGATCTGCAATTCTCACCTTCATTGGTTACTTGGAACCCAGCTGCCATGTTATAGGAAGCTCAAGCCACAGGGAAAAGCCCCATAGGGAAGAACTGAGGCACCGTAGTTGACGGCCTCAGCTGACCTCCCAGCCGACAGCCATCACTAACTGCAAACCACATGAAAGAGACATCTTGGATGTCCTGGTACTGTCAAGCCTCCAGATTTCTGCAGCCCTAGTCAACACCACTTGGAACGTCAGAACTACCCAGCTGATCCCAGTCAACTCAGAGACTCTTGGAAAACTGTGATTGTTTCAAGGCACTAAATTTTGAGGCGGTTTGTTAAATGGCAGTAGATAACTGAAACACTTCTATTGCTTTGATACTGAGAAAATCCAAATATCAAAGAAACTCTTTATCTATATTTTCTTCTAATTTTTTTAAGTCACATCTAGGGTTTTAGCTTAAACATTATGTTTTCAATCAGTTAATTGACTCAATTCCATTTGATAGGTAATTTATTCACTCATTTTTTGTGATGCTTTTTTACTAAGATATTGAAAAAAGGTTTAGTTGTTTTCTACTATAAATTAATATATGCCCATTCTAGGAAATGGTGGGGAAGCAGAGCTAGAGTCTGCCACTAATTCCACCTCTGCAAGGACAACCACTATTACCATTTTGATGCATTTCCCACAAATTTTCTCTCTTTATGTTTATATAAATGCTATCATCCAATATATCTCATAAATAAGGGATACCACATCCGTAGTAGAGATTATTCACTGTACAAGAGTACTCTGCTGAGAAAGTAAGTAGGTACTGAAAGCAGGGCTGCACAAGCCCAGAGGAAAGGGTGCCTTTTGCTAACAAAGATGTTATCAGCTTATCAAGCTTTGTGTCCTTGGGGCCATTTTCACCTAAAGGTGGAGCCTTTTCAAGCTTGGCTCTGTGATGATCTGCTCTAGTTTTGGTTAGCTTTAAAATACAAGCTTTGTCTCATATTACTAAAAACTGAGAAAGATTTTGAGGAAGGAAACCACTAGACCTGGGCACAACTGAATATAAGAAATATGGGAGAGTGAAGAGTCAAAAATAACTGAGTTTTTAAGATTGGAGTTACCGGTATCACCAAAAGGGAGGGAGGAAGGGTCCTGTAGTGGGGTTGAATAGCGTCCCTGCAAAATTTATGTTTAACCAGAATCTCAGAATGTGACCTTAGTTGGAAATAGGATCTAGAGATGAGGTTATACTGAGTTTAGAGTGGGCCCTAAATCGAAAGAAAAGTGTCCTTATAAGAGGGGAAGACACACAGAGTCACCCAGAGGAGAACACCATGTGAAGATGGAGGCAGAACTTGTAGAGATGCATTTACAAGCCCAGAAACGCAAGGATTTCAGGCAACCATCAGAAGCAAGGACAGAGGGATGGAACAGATTTTCCCTCAGAACCTCCAGAAGGAACCAACACTGCCAGCACCTTGATTTTAGACTTCCAGCCTTCAGAACTGTGAGAGAATAAATTTCTATTGTTTTAAGCCACTAAGTTTGCAGTAGTTTGTTATGGCAGCCCTAGGAAACTAATACAGATACCTATTACCTGTAGTTTATTAAGAGCTTACTGTTCCAGGTAAGGTTGAACCATAAGAAATTGTCACTATTTGACCATTCAACCTAATAGTCTATATAACTAACTTATTTTATTTCCTCTCTCACACACACACAAAAACACTTTTCTTGGATATGTTTGCAACAACCTTTAGAAGTGTCATCCTAATTTTACAGATGAGGAAATTGAGATTCAGAGAGGCTAAGTAATTCACTCATGGTCTCACAGCCAATAAGTCACAGAACTGGAAAACAAACTCAAAATTATCAGACTTTAAAACCCATGCAGTTTAATTCAGTACTTCTCAAACTTCAATGTGTAGAGAAATTGCTCAAGGGTTTTGTTAAAATGTAGATCAAGATTCAATAGGTCTGGGGTGGGGTCTGAGATTCTGCATTTCTAAGAAACTCCCTGATAATGCCAATCCACCGCTGATGATCAGATGTCTCTCTTAGTATTGAGTATATACATCCTGCCTTATATATAATTGATGATGTGGTTCCTTTTGAAGTGAGTATCGTGAGTTCTAGTCATATCCAGGCGGAGTCATAGTGCAGATGGTTGAAAATATGGGGCAGGACTATTTTGGAGGAATGAGTGCTGGAGGCACAGCTTTAGGGGTTGTCAGCAAAGGGTAGGTGGTGGAAACATGTGAATGGATGAGTTAACTGAGAGACGATTTATTCTGTTTTTTAAAAAATTTCATAGTTCATTCCATTTTGATGGGCCTGATGAAGAAAGGAAAAACCTAGGTATTCTCTGCATAATGATTGAAAAATATTTTCTATCCGTAATGTATATTCTTAAAGCAGCGTTCTAAAATGTCTTAACTGGTAGGTTTAAGTGCTGTAAACCTATAGTTGCTTCATGGTGAATTCAGTGAACCGACCCATTAATGAAATTCTTACAACTAGTTTAAGTGAATGCTTTGATAGTACTTCTTTCACAATAGAGTTTTGGTTTAATGGAGCAACTGAAGAAACTGGGAAAAGGTCAAGGGTATTCGCATTTTCTGTGGCCAAGGATGAATCTGAGCTCAAAATTTTCCAGATACAGTAGTCCCACCTTACCTGAAGTTTCGCTTTCTGAGGTTTCAGTTACCCACAGTCAACCGAGGTCCGAAAATATTAAATGGAAAATTCCAGAAAAAACAATTCATAAATTTTAAATTGTGTGCCATTCTGAGTAGTGTGAGGAAATCTTGTGGCCTCCTGCTCCATCCTGCCAGGACGCTATGTCACAATGCGTCATTCACCTCATTTCATTTCATCTTTTAGGCATTGTGTCGTCTCACATCATCACAAGAAGAAGGGTGTGTACAGTACAGTAAGATATTTTGAGAGAGAGCGAGACAATATTCACATAACTTTTATTACAGTATATTGTTATAGTTGTTCTATTTTTGGTTATTGTTGTTAGTCTTTTCCTGTGCCTAATTTAAAAATTAAACTTTATCATAGATATGTATGTATATATAGGAAAAAAACATGGTTTATATGGGGTTCGGTATTATCTGCCGTTTCAGGCATCCACTGGGGGTCTTGGAAGGTATCCCCCACAGATAAGGGGGGACTACTGTATCCCGGATGCCCACAAGGTGCAGGGCAACACCACATACCAAGGAACAAGAAAGTGGAGGGGGAAAATGTCTTTTAAAGTTTTTAAAAAATCTTTTCTTGAGGACTTACATAGAATTCTTGGATTAGTCTGTCTCTGTGAATCAGTAATAAAATTCACATTAGACCCAGATCTACTATAAAGGATTTCTTTACTTCATTTGCAATATTTTAAGAGCTAATTTGCAACATCTGCCTAAGTAAACAGAACTTACTTGAAAAATAGAGAAGCAAAACGATGTGTCTGAAAAATTGCACACAAGTACTTGATAGACTAACTAAATCAAATCCAGAGGGACATGTGACCCTGTAGAATCTCAGCAGTTTTCTTGCACACCACTTGATGAGGTCACACTATTAAAGTTGAGAAGAATCTTCAAGGCCAAGGAATCTCTATCATTGAATACGTGATTAAGAAAATAATAGATGATTTCCATCGCATTGGCTAAAGGACTCGTAGAGGCATTTTTCTCTGAGTATCATGGCTCAGAGGTTCCTCGGAAGAAACTAGCCATTCTACCCTGGCTTCTGGCTGACTTAGAATATTGTTACTGTAGGCAGGTCTAAACTGCTCATTTGTGAGCAATTTTTCTTAGTGCTTTCATGCAAGTATCAAACATTTGAGACTTTTTCAGATTCTGAAATTCATCATCCACCCATTACGACTTGAAAGAATTGTTTATAATCCTTAAGGAATATGTATTTATAGCCGCAGATATTTTTAAAGAATATATATGTATATTCTGTTCAATAAATCAGGAGGGGAAACAAATCTGGGGAACCAAGATAGGAATGATTTCTTCATAATATATTCTAGGGAGTATCCTTCAAGGTGATTTAATAGTTCAATTCAAAGGGATCTTGATAGAGGCTAATTAAGATTGAGCAGATAGTGGAGTTCACTTGTCTCCATTTTGGTGCGCTATATTGTAATTATTCAATGATTAAACAAGTTATTGTAGGGAATTGTGATCTATTCAGTAAATAGATTTGAATGCTTAAGTCTAGTGATTCTTCTACACCTGGAAGGTTGAAGCAAATTGCCCAGACTGAGATGAAGATATCCAGAAAAGCATCTAGAAGATCAAAAAACTGATATTCTTTCACTAAAGAACAGATGATATGTTACTATTTCTGTATTATTCTCTTTTTTTTTCTTTAACTAAAGTATATTCTTCTGTAATTTAAAAGTTCCAATGAAGAAAAATAGATTAAATAAGTTTATAATGACTCTAGCAGTTGCATTTTGATGTAATAAGTCAAGAGTTTTTCTAGATGATGGTTTATCTAGAAGTTAGAATGATTTATTGACTATCCCAAACCCAAAATACATTCCACAGTAAAATTTCTTTCTGTTACAAGGACCATGCTGAGCATAGTCTCTTGATAAAAACTTTTTAATGATTGTTAGAAAATCTATTAAGCCTTTAAAATTGAGTAAGCATAAAGCATTCTACACGAAGACATTTTCTTGGCTTTCTTTTATAACTCCATGAAAAATCAAATTAGTTTCCACTTTGGCTAAATACTTCAACATTTGTGGTTGGAAGATGCCAAGCATCATTTTAGTTATTTTCATTTAGGGATTAAAAGATAAATTGACCCTCTGTGAATACACATATAATATACAGTATGGTCTTATTTCAGTCTTTCAAGTTGCTAACTAAGGGAGACAAGAAGATGATCAAAGCCCTGGGGATTGGTCTTGATTAGAGTCTTCACTCCCACTCTATTCTGCCCATTCATTCCTTTACTTAGCTATGCTGAGTTGACTCTGTGCATTGTGCATACCATATTGAATAGAAATCATATGCTTGAAGTATCTGTTTCCCTCACCAGAATGTAAGCTCAGGATAAGAACCATGTAGTGGCAGATATGGAGGTGTATGGCTCAGACCCCCTTCAAGAAAGGACTCACTGCAGTTAGCTCCTTCAAGATCAGCTCAGCATTGAAGTCAAGGTCGTCCTTTTCTCAGGGGAGCTTCCAACCAAAGACTGAGCAAAGCAGGGTGGCTGAGCTCATACTTTCCTTGGGCATCCCCTAGCACATGACCATATTAGGAGGTGATAAAAGGGCCTGGCCATTCTCAGGACTCCTCTCACAGATAATCTTTGCTCTGGAACTTGGACCTCTCGCCGGGCTGGCAGAGATTTGTCACACCTGCATTGTGGTCTGATACTTATCCTGCCTAATCCTGCTTCCATCCCTTTTCCTTCTCATAAACTTTTGCACTTCCCAATCAAGCTCACAACTGTTTTCTCAAGAATCCAACCTGTGACTGTTGATGCCAAAAGGGGGTCCAAGAAAGCAAGCAGTAAGGTGGGGTATAGGAGTCAGTTCACTCACTCCCTGGCTGGTAATGAGGAACCAATTCCTGGTGGCAGTTGTACAGACAGGCCCTGGAACAAGATGGCAGGCCAACTGATAAAACTTTCACAGATAGTAAGCTGAGATGTGCCTGTGGAGGGAAACGCAAGAGTCAATGAGATGATTCAGGCATTTGAAATGTGGCGGGGGGATGGGGGATGAGAAATAAAATGATAGTGGAATTGGGTGGTTGTTTCTAAATTGCATTGAAACTGTACAGGTTGATAATGAAAAGCTGAGAGCAATTAACAAGTTGAAAACTAAGTGTAAATCCAGTGTATCTCTTTGGTAGCTTTCAGAGAAGCCCTCATCTCATGCAATGGGCTCACAGAAAAAGCTGGAGATCGAGCTCAGGATTTGATATTCAGACTGGCTAAACATCAAAGAGGGTTGACATTCAACCGAGGTAGTCATGACTCTGGCTGGGAAAATCTGAGTCCCTGACACATGAGATAAAGACATCAGGGCAGATGCCACTGTAGATTTTGACTCCCAAGGCTTTCCTGAACTTTATGAATGTACCTAAGTGGCTTCCCCTCCTTGTTAGCAGCCAGCACACAAGAGTGTTGACTGTGTTGGCAGGGTCTGCTGAAGGGTTAGCTGAAGTTCCAGCTCATAGGCAATACTCTAGCCATACTTCTCCTCCCTCACCCTCACCCTTTCGTTATAATTACATCAGTTTCTTTGGCTTAAATAATAACTTTTTGTTTTACATGTTATGACTGTCAATATTGTTTTCTATAGAGCCAAGTAATGCAGTTTCTTTCATAATCCATTACTTTTTCTGGAATTACTACCTAGCTTTTTTTACACACACACACACACACACACACACACACACACACACACCCCACCACCACCATGATGAATATACTCTGTAATGCTTATACCAGTCTTTCCCCAGAGACCTACAACCATTTACTTGAATAACAGTATATTGGGGAAAAGAGAATAGCTAGTCATTGTGAGGTCTTCTTGGACATAGGGCCCAAGTCAACTCTGGTATCCAGAGACACAAAAGCATCATCATAGCTCCCCTGTTAGAGAGAGGACTCATGGGACGGAGGTCAGGTTATAAATGAAGTTCTGGCCAAAGTCTGGCTTACACTGAGGGTCCATTGACCCACCAGGTGGTCATTTCTCTGGTCCCCAAGTACATAATTGGGATTGACTCACTTGGCAATTGGAGTAACTCCCACATTGGATCTTTGGCCTCATTCTCCTTTGAGCAGATGGGAGTGCCAACAGCTAGTGGTCTGTCTGTCCCACTGCTCCATTTTCAAACATTCAACCCATACCCCTACTTTTCATAATTCCTCTTCCTTGCCCTCTGTGTTACCAAGCACCTCCAAGTCCCTTTGAGCCTCTCAGAGCTTTGGCTTGTGTTTAATCAGGTGCCTCTTTTTTAGGCACTTTAAACTGTAGCTATGTCAGTCACCCCTCTTTGATTTAATTTATGTCTTCCAAAAATTTGTTTAACTCTCTCATCTGCAATATCTTCCCTTGTGATCTGTTTTATTTGTGCTTGCTTTTGAATTTCTGAAACTTTAAGATCTACTTACTATCATGTTAGCAGAGTCTTGGAAAGAAAATATACTCCCAATCTCCAATATTTAACTAAGCATCCAGCCTTTTGCATATGTAGAGCAATTACCTCTCTCAGCTTCCTCAATTTAAATTTGTAATTTTGTGCATCATTCTGCTGGATTGTTCTCAGAATCCACACCACTTAGAAGGCTGAGGTATTTGTAATTAAGAAATAATTTTTTAATTTAAGAAATAATATAATGCTATTGTATGTGTTCTATATGCATATTCATTTTAATTTGAACTTACTTTTTAATTTTTTTAATTAACAAAAAATAAAGTTGGAGAGTTAAGATATGGCTGGAATGTAAAGGTCTTCACATTTGAATCGAACTTTGACAGACAAGTAATAAGCAACAGCTAACATTTATTGAGATCTTACTATGTACCAGACACTGTGCTAAGTGCTGTAATAAGTGCTTTCATGATCCATTGTGAAAGAGGAATTAACGTTAGCTCCACTTTACGGATGACTTTTACAGAGACTGAGGTTCAGAGAGATTATGTAACTTGTCCAAAACTACACAGCTAATAAATGATGGGGGTGGATTTGAAGGCAAGTGGTCTGTCTCCAAAGCCAGTGATCTTAATGATCATGCTACGCTGCATTCTAGGGAGGAAGCTAGATGTCCCAGAGTTTGGGAAGCTCCATTGTATTACACCATAATCACTCACCACGTGTGTCATTGGGCGGCGATTGTTTGTATACTAGTCTTCTTCCTCCACTAAACTTGTGAGCTCCTTGAAGCTATATACATACATGTCTCTATTTTTTGGTTCACTCCAATGCAATACCCACCATTGAATAAGTGTTTACAAAAATGTGTGATAAATGAATACTAGCTACTGATTTCTGACATTAGGAAGAAGAGCTATTTGAAGCAAAACATCGTTTTATGGAGATGGAAAGTAAAGGGACTTTATTTTAGTACTCATGGGATAGGGAACAGGAGAATTTTACTCTGAACTTGTGGAGAAATTTATACTTAACTTATGGTATTCTTAACTGGTACCTTTAAAAAAAATCATCAAAGTCTGTCTGAGTATCGCGAGAGTCTTACTATAACTAGGCATGAACTATGATCAAAAAGGACAGCTCTATATTTAAAAACTGTCGTGGTTCATGGGATGGGTAAAGGAGGAGGAAATGGAGGGAAGTGAAGTTTACAGTTCTGTAAATTACAGCTTGTGGCAGGACCATGGTGCCTCACCAACTGCAGCCAGAGGGCGAGTCAGCCAAAGGACGGTTACTCACACTTGTATAATTAAGGTGGCATTTTGGGTGTAATAAAAAGGCTTACATTTTGGCTTATATTCCCTTATTAACAGTTATGCCAACAAGCAATTTATTCCAAAGAGCAACTGCCAGGAGAGCCCCCAACGTGGGACTCCAGTGACCCAACTCTAAAGATGGGGAAAAAACAAACAAAAAACACAACTTAAGCCAAAAGCTTCTGAGGAGAGAGAAACCCAGAACTAAACATTGAGATAAAAGACCTTCTACTTTACCTTTGCCATTCAGAATAATTTCTTTACCTGTCAATAGCAAAGTTTAGAGGAGAAACCAAGAAATCCTCTCCGATACTTTGAACACTGGGCCCACAGCAAACCTTAATGCTGCCCTCTCCAGGAACTTTTTTTTTTTTTTTGTGGGGAAGATCAGCCCTGAGCTAACATCTGTTGCCAATCCTCCCCTTTTTGCTGAGGAAGACTGGCCCTGGGCTAACATCCGTGCCATCTTCCTCCACTTTATATGGGACGCCGCCACCGCATGGCTGACAAGCAGTGTGTCCGCGGGCGCCCGGGATCCGAACTCGTGAACCCCAGGCTGCCAAGCGCGAACTAAACTGCTGCGCCACCGGGTGGCCCCTCCAGGAACTTTTAAAAGAAGAGTTATCTCTCAGGGAATGTGAAAATATATGGATTTTCCCAAGATGTGTGTTCCTGACCCACAAAAGAAAAACTGAGTAACTGATCTTCATTAGGTTATTGACTAAAGGAAGCTTAGTAGACAAGCATATATATATATATATACATATATATACATATATATATATATATATATATATATTAGTATCTTGCTTCAAGGACCATGGCTTAGTGGACTAATATATATATATATATATATATATATATATATATATATATATATATATATATGTACCTCTCATTAGGGACAATGGTCATTGATTGGTCAGTCTCTTGGAACTCTGGTAGACTGTGCTGAGAAGCAGTTAGACCTATAGAAACTCCTCTGTGAATTCCTTGAAAGTAGGGCCTATGTATTGCAACTGATCTAAGTCAGTTTGGTCGTACACAATTCTTGGGTTCTTTCTGGAAGGTAACAGTAGCTATCGAAGAAGTTGACGTAGATGAGGGTTAGTTACTCTTCAACCTTGCTACTAGGTCATAAAGAAAGCAAATCTCAAACCAAGTCCTGCCACGTATACAGATATTTATTAGCCAAACATTGATGAGCAAGCAGGTTCAAAACTATTTCTGCAGTTTTGTAAGTTTAATGAAGTCCCAGCTTTCTGTCATCTTAGGTGCTCTGAAAACTACCTTACCTGCTTAGAGGCTGACACAGCACTCCAGAGTCAGGAATCTTTTACTCCTGTGGTCATCAGGCCACAGAGTCCTCATAACCAACAGCTAGACATGAGACTATTTAGGGATCAAACCTTGAGTTCCACCTCTTAGGGTAAAAGCTCAGTCTTTGCTTCTTACACCCTATTCACGCAGGAGTGGAGAAAGTCTCAAATATTTGTAACTAATCCATGCATTGTGAATATTTCAAATTTCACCAGTGATGTCCAATATCTAACATTCAACATTCATCATGCCAATCAACACTGTTAAAAACCAGAGATTTGTTTCTGATATTCAGTATGCTGATAAACAGGGTGTAGATTGTTGATTTCAAGATACAGAAAACAGAATGAACTGTAGTTGCCCCCTCTGGAATGTGGGCTGAACATCCCTTAGCTGATACATTATTAAGATGCTATAGCTTAACCTAAGAATATTTTAAAGTATATTACAGACCATTTTAATACTGTCTTGTTCATCAAGCACAGCATGTGGCCTAGAGGAACTGCTCAAAGTTTGCTGAATTGAATAGGATTAGTTTGACGAGCTTGTAAATTGAATATGGTTATATCAACAGGGTTACTTACTAATGAGCAGTTAGGGTGTTAAGATTTGATTATTGCAACTCATGGGGTTTATTTTTATTTTCCATTTCTTTTAGAGAAATAGACCTCTAGCGAAAACCTTTGGTTGGCTTTAGGCCCCTAATGGGAGCTTGATAAACTTTTGTCATGGTTCCATTGGGGAGACCACAGGAGGCCATTCATTAGTAGACTTTGTGAACAATTACTTTGAAGAGATGCTTTAAATTGTATATTAGTGAGAATTGTTCATATATTTGTAGGTAATATGTTTAATTGTTTATAAAAGAGTGAGACTTTTTTTGTGGGGCAGCATTCATACACCCCTAAGAAACAGGCCAAACCATCCCTTCTTCACTGTCTTCCTCTGAGTTGCTTTGGGAATCCAGAGGTGGGAGCTGTAAAGCTAATGATGGTCCAACTGCACTGTGGACTACTGCACATGCCCTTTTCTGAACAATGCTAGGTAAAAGAGCTAAGGAAGAGACATCCTAAACCTCCCACCACAACCTTAAGCTGATCCACAGAAGTTACAAATAGAACTCTCTTAGCAACGACAAAGTGAAGTTTCTCAATTTTCTCTGAAGTTTGATAGTTTTTCTGGGGGTATTCCCTGTTGGTTTTCAAAGACAGCAAAGCCAGGTATTATGGGATCTTGTCTCGGCTGTGCTAAATCTAAAGGATGGGATGCCTATCATGGCATAGATCCCACTCAGACCCCCCGCCCCCTTCTCTGGGAAAAGCTTCATACCTTTAAGTTTGCTCCCAGCCTTGAAGCACCACAGCTGGGATGTGTTTTTTCCTCAGCAGAAGTGTATTTCTGCCTCTTCCGCCCCTGTCAGTGCTGTCCCTTATTGTGGGGGTTCTTTTTATCCAGTTTCCAGATCTCTCTCAGGGGATTGTTCAATAGGTAGTTATAGATTTGTTGTGTCCAAGGGAGGAGGTAAGTTCAGAATCCTCCTATGCCACCATTTTCCCAGAATGAAGCTCCTCGGTTTCCATTTCCAGCTCTCAAGACTTAGCATGTAGTTCAGAGTAATGGAAGAGGATAAAGTCATTTAGACATTATTTTGAAACTATTTTCAATTAAAATTACTTTCAAAAATTTCACAAAGTCGTGAGCTATTTGCAGTCATATCTTATTTCCAAACTCACTTTAGGTTGAAAACCTTACTCTTAGGATGGATGGTAATGTCTCTTTAATTAAAAAGGCTGTTTGTGATAAGCATCAATTCCATTTGCCTCCTCTTCACCCTGGAACACATATTTTTCTTCCCACACCCCTGTCTCTGGAGAAAAATTTGTGACTGCACCTGTGCTGATCTGCATCGGGTGTTCCCAACTAACAAATGTTTGGTTTACCAGCTTGGAAAGTACCCTTGTTTTTCACTCCCTCACCGAAGAGAAAACATGCACTTGAGCTTTGATTTCTTGCAGTTTGTGGCTTACCAGAATAACACGTGTGTTCGCTCAGTGTCTTTATTTTGCCAACAAAACACCCACGACCTCAATGATATTCTCAACCCCTTGCATCATATCCTGATGTCTATTTATATTGACATCCAGACATTTTAGTTTCACCACTGGCACAGAAATGACATTTTTGTGCCTAATTATTGCTGTGATAATGTAACGCAATCCATCTCCAGATAAAACCCCTCACTGCCAGCCATAGCTCAAAAATTTCCTCTATGGAGGGTTTTTCTGAAAATTATCTTCAGCTTCTAAGAAACCATCCATTTAATATTGTGTGATTTCAGGAGCTTTTGAAGTGCAGGAGGCCACCCATTCCTCCATAAGGCTAAATGTTCATACTAGCCATCAGAAAATGTGTTATTATTCATGGGCCCAACACACTTGACATGTACTCTTGGCCCTGCTATGGTTGGTTTATTGTGGGATCATATATATGACTGTAGAATGTGGGATAAAAGAAGCTCTACAATTATTTTTAAAATATTTATTTGCTTCTCCTCTTAGGTGGGAGCTTAGAGCATGTGTGGGGGAGACAAGCACACAATGCTATAGTAGAATAAAGCCCCATGATAACACACCCTAGGATAATGCAAGTTTGTATATAATCCAATTAGCTTCTATCCTCTGTCCAGTCTCAATTTCCAAATGCAAGTGGGTTAATGTTCCTATGTTCTGGGAAGTAGGCTGAGACCAGGAAAGGGAGCATGAAGTTTGATGGGGAAACAGTAGGCAATCTCCATCAGGAAGCAGGAAATCAGAGCATAGGTCTACAGTATTCCATTGGTTCAGTCTTTCAGGTTGGGTTGACAGAACAGCTTTCAACAGAGCAGGAGATTCCTAGAGTCACTCTCACTGTCCTGTCACTCCAGCCACCATAAGATCCAGAATCATCCCCTTTGACATTTGGCTAGTAGGGGGATAGGTGCAGGAAGAACTCCCACCAAGTGGCTCCAAAATGCAGCAGGGATCTGGATGCATTTGGGTCTCACTGAAAATTCCCTAGGATAACTCCTGGCTGGCAGGCTAGGTAATTTTATTAATCTTGTGGTAATACAACTCCACATGTTATACAGTCTATAGTAGGTCTTTTTTGGATCCCACTTGTCATATTATGGTGGGATTCTACCATAGCTCCCTACTTTCTATTAAAATGTGATTGGGGTTTCCTTAGCATTGTGGAACTTAGATAAGTGTACCATGACATTAGCTCTTCAGTTTATATATCTTTTCTCTACTCCTGAAATATATTCGGTCAAATAAGGTTAAGATCATGGTTTTCAGGCAGTTTGCAAAGTGAAGGCAAACTACATTTCAGATTTTGGCAGTGGGATATATATCAACATCATGTGTGCATGTGCGTGTGTGCATTCATATATTTAAACATGCTGTCATTTTTACTGATAGAAGACAAGGGCACAGGTACATTGAGCTTTGCACTTAATATACATAATTGAGAAGCTAACACACAGGATGCAAGTGAGAAGTAAAGCACTGGGGCATCTGTTGTGGGCACCTTATCAAACTGATTCCCCCTTTGCAATTAAATTTGAGCATTTTAATTTTTTCTCCCATTTTCAAAGACAAACGTTGGCAGCTGTTTCAGTGTATAATGAGAGTAGGGCAGAAAATACAGTGAAGCGGATCATTATTGTTTGGGGAAGAAGCACTTAAGTGGTCTCCTCACTTATGTAAGTATGGTTTGAATAGACTCCATTGTCCTGGTGGGCAGTATCACTTTGAAAAGATTTTCCTTGCTCTGGGAAGAGTCATTTAAGTGGCCTTACCTAGTCACTTAAGTGCAGGGTGAGCTGGCTGTTATTCTGGGAGAGGAGTATAACCAGAACTTTGATGTTATAAGTGCCTTAAAAAAGTTGTGAGGCCACCACTGCAGAAAAAGGTGGGAACTTCCTTGGCCAATAACTCCTGGGGCCATGTTGCATTCTGAGAAGTGACTCTAAACAAGAACTGAGAGAGTCTGATCACTAAGAGATCTTTGGGATCAGGAATCTCAGGGCATGAGGGTCCTGTAATGGGACAAGATGCTGGGGGATGGCCTTTCCCCATAAAGAACTGCTGTGGAAGGCCTTGATGTTGAACCTGTAGTAGCAGCAGGAGTAGAGGACAGTGCCTCTTCCAGGGAGCTCTAGCACTGCCCTGGAGATGGCTTCTAGGATGTGGGCATCTCTTCATCCACTTGGTGTTGTCCCAGAGGACTCAACACAAGTGTTCAGAGACACCTCTCACCCCAGATATCTCAGCCTTTAGCACGCGGCTTCTCTGGAGCCAGAACTTGTGAAGCCACAGCTCTAGGAAACCATAGAGAAGTAAAAGGTCTTTAAGCAGTCGGGTCCAGCCGCTTTGATTGAAAGCCCCTCCATTGTGGGTAACACTGACCCATAGGGCTGAGGCCTCCAGGCCCCTTGGCTACTACAAGAATCAAGTACGTCCTCCAGTTCTTCCTTTTAGCTGTGACTCTCCAAGATGAACCTCCACTCAGCAGTCAAGGCCCCTGTACCACAGACCTTGGTGTCACTTCAACTTGACCCTCCTCCTCATGCCACCCCTGTAGACTGTGGATCCCTTGAATACCAAAGAAGAGGTTTATTAGAAGAATAAAGGTGGGATCTCTGGACTTGCAATTACGGTCATGAGGAAGCTCAGGGATCGCATTCAGAGAATAAACTCGGGCAAGTTCATGGAACTCTACTTGGCTGAGGGTCACCTCCATTCCACATAAGGAGTAGAAGTAACATGCAGAGAAAGGTCATGGTTCTATGCTATTAAATAGAAAGAGCAAGAGACTAAAACGTGCTGAGGTACACACACACACATGCACACACACACACAGTAGTATATGTATATATTTATGTGTATATACTACTTCTGGTTACATAAATCTTGGGAAAGTAAGTGTAAATTCCCAAATGAAATTAAGATTGGAATAAAGAAAAGGCCAAAGAATAACTTCTTTTAGGAAGCAGACCCAGAGCAGAGTAAAGCAGCTAGAAGTTCAAGCCCATACGAGACATCTATGTCAACAGCAGAAAGAGACACTTGCTCACTGGCCAAGCCTTCAGGCTTTCCCTGAGTCATGCTTGGCTTTGTCATTAGGAAAGGTCAGTTTAAATTAAGGTAATGGAAAATCTGTGACCTTGTTTTAACATTAGAGAATCAACCTCTAGTCAGAAAATGGTGATTCCTTTCTCTATGATTCAGAGAAGCCTAGAAGCCTCTGGTTTCCTGGAATTCTTTAAAAATTCCAGTTCTTTCAGCAAGAAAGAATTAAACACCACAATTTCGGATACCACATTTCTCTTGCAGAGGAAGGAATCAATCCTCTCAGTATTAAAATGAAGCTATTTGTCTTTTAGTGTCTCCCGCCCCCAATAACATGACCTAGGTTATTTCTGATTGCATAAAAATGTAATAATAGAAAAAATAATTTTATTTTATTATATTTTACAAAGTTTTATATCTTATTGTTGTTATCGCTGCCATTCATTCAATAACTATTCATTAAATACTTACTATTCTCGGAGCTATCACTGACTGTTACTGAGCAAGGTACTTTACAGCTATGTCTAATCCTCACAACAACATGCAAAAGTGGGGATTATTCTTCCAACTTGCCCAAAGTCAGACAGCTAATATGAGGCGGGGCACTTTCTGATTATCTGATTGCATGGCACTTTCTGCTAGACTAGAACAAATCTTGAAAGCTTTCTTTTCCTTTTTTCTGTTAATTTATCAAAAATTTTCATTGTTACTCTGTATTGGTTCTCACTGCTGGTCAATATCTAATTTCCTTCTATTTATTTCACAATCAGGGAAACTGATATCTAGGTACTTAAAGGTTTCAGGGAAAGCAAACTCAGCCTTTGGTGAGAGAACATGGAAAAGAGAACTGAGAAGAATTGATCAGGGGAGTTTGGGAAACTAAGAATTTTTGGAATCAGATCTTCCTAGTAAATATTCACTACTATCTTTGAAATAAACTCAAATAGAATTTATTACTAGAATATCAGCTAGTTCTATCATCAAGTGCGTTCCAGAATGTATTTTGAAGTCAAATATAAATATTTTAAACATGCCATTTAAGGTTACCCATAGACCTACTCCATTTAGTGCAAGAATCAAGATTTGACTATAACTACATGAATGTGCACAGCTCCTTGTAACTCTCTGGTGTGCTGAAAAGATAGGCAAGATGGTGTTTGTGTTTTGTATTGTTTTCAAGTATTGGAAACCCAAAACTCAGCAGATATATCTACAAATGGATTGAATTCTTTGTGGAGGCAGGAAAAATACCTGGTTGGCCATAAGGTCATAACCATAGGAATGTGTCATGATATGAAGAGTAGCAGAATATGCCACTCCAAAATATGCCATGTTAGTGTAAGAATTATTTTGAGCTGAAGGCAATTGAAAGGAAGCAGATACAAGAAAAGTTACCTGAGGGCCGGCCCGGTGGCTCAGCAGTTTAGTTTGCACTTTGGCAGCCTGGGGTTTGCAGGTTCAGATCCAGGGTGCCTGCCACCGCACTGCTTGTCACCCATGCTGTGGCAGCATCCCATATAAAGTAGAGGAAGATGGGCATGGATGTTAGCCCAGGGCCCGTCTTCCTCAGCAAAAAAGAGGAGGATTAGCAACAGATGTTAGCTCAGGGCTGGTCTTCCTCACAAAAAAAAAAAGAAAAGAAAAAAAGAAAAGTTATCTGCCCTGCTCCCATTTGCCTAAAAGCAGGACATAAATTTGTAAAGCTGTCGCCCCTCCCCTCTCTACCAGGAAAGTCAAAAGTTAATCACCAGAGATACCTCTAGACTCTTATCAGCCCAGAGAGCACCAGAGGAATCTACATAACAAACTTTACTCACTAGTCCTTATCTTCCATTAGTTCCCCCATATATTTACTTTCCCACAATTTGCCACCCTGGAAACAAAGTCTTGTCACTTCTCTAAAAATGTATTGTTCTTTCATTAAGATGCTATACAAGCCTAAGTTCTAACCACTTCTTTGAGTTACCCATTGCTCGGTATTCTTATGTGTACACACGATGCACATGTTAATAAACTTCTGCTTGTTTTTCTCTTGCTAATCTGCCTTTTGTCCGTCTAACTTACAGGGCCCCAGGCAAAGAACCTAGGAGGCAATAGGGAAAAAGTTTTTTTCCTTCCCAACAGCTACGAATGTCTTCCGCAAAGTGTGTAAAAGTAGAAAAAGACTTTGACCTCCTTCTTTGGCTGTGTTTTGGTCCCAAGACTTGAGCCTGACTCTTGATGGGAAGTGGGTGCTCTGAAGTAAAAGTGGCTTCAGTCAATTATTGATAGTTGTTGGGTCTAGAAGTATATTCTTCCCAGAGCACATGGTTATCAGCCCTCTTCCAGATTCAAGGTGGATAACTCAGCAGGACATTCACATGCTTACTTAAAATATTCATCTTGATATTCATGTTCATGCCAAACAAAAACATAAGAAAGGCTTTCTTGCCCTGTGTTATTTATAAAATAATCAGACCTTTGGTATGTAAGACCCCACTTATCCTGGATTCCATCTTCCATTCAAATTATATTTGGTAGTAGTTGATATATATCTGACACAGACGTTATACTTCCCACTATTATCCTAATTTGCGATTATATAGATCTAAGAGGACTAGACCAAAGAAGAGAAGTTAGTGGCATACAGTGCAGTTTGGCTGGGAACCATAAAAACTCATGCTGAGTGAGCTCATCCAAACCTGAAAAAAATTGTGTTTTATTTATGTTTGCATTTCTAGCATTTATTGTAGGATCTAACATATAGAAGTCATTCACCAGTGCTGTTAAATACTAAAATATTGATAGCAGCAGTGGCATGGATGCCTTCCTTCTCTTGGAGGGGCTTGCTTGCTAACATCTGCACATTGGGCCTGCAGGCGAACACGGACCTCATCTGCAGGATTATCCTGAGAGCTTCCCCGGGTTGCTGTGGGCCTATCTGGACCTGCTCAGTAAAACCTACATTCTCCTTTGTAGTTTCTGCTCAAGTTTTCTCTCTTTCTCCCTCTCTACCCTTTCCTTTTGTTGGTTGAAATTTTGAGAACTTATTTAAATACTTGTGCCTCAGGCCAAGTAAGACTATTTCTTGTGTGGAGGAATTTAACTTCACCCTTGAGTTTTGTCTGGGTGCTGTGGGGGGGGGGGCATTCAGGCTTTGGACCCATGACCATAGGGGTCATTTTGCTTCATTGTCTAAGAAATTCTCTTTCCACTGAGAGTCAGAGTGTACAGTCTTCACCACTGTCTTTGAGGATTACATTGGGGGAAGGAGGGAAGATTCAGGTGTACATTTTTTGTCTTTCCACCAAAGATAAGTCATTAGATACTTTTTGATGCGTAATTAACTCACTGATCACCATAGAGTCAAGAAAAGAGGATCTGCCATTTATTCCCAGGGGCCATTTACTTTTGGCTTTCTACGCAATGATTCTACTTTGGGGCTTGCTCCTTCACCTTCTTCAATTCTTTACTTAAGTGTTGTCTACTCATTGAGGCCCTCCTGGAACACGCTATTTAATGTCACCACCTCCCCTCCTAGGAATCCCGGCCCCCTTCTCATTTTACTTTTCTCCATAGCACTCATCATCATCCGATCTGCCATAAATGTAATTTACTTACCTTCTTTATTGTTTCTCTTCCATGAGACAATATAAATTCCATGAAGGAGAATTTGGGGTCTCTTGTTCACTCCTGTAGTTCCAGTGACGGTTTAGTGTCTGGTTCAACACTATTTGTGGATGGAAGGACAGAAGGAATAAAGGGAGGAAGAAGGAAAGAAGGGAGGAAAAGTGGGTAGAGAGGGAGAGAAAGGAGGAGGAGGGAAGTAAGGAGTTCGGGAAGGGGAGTTCAGGGAGGGAGCTGATAGCCTCAGAGAAGCACTAATGGAAGAGAGGATTGTTGTTGTGGCCTTCTCTAACGGTTTGAGTCCATGTTTAAGAGAGACATTAATAGACATGTGGATAAGAAACTAGGACTTTTTAGGACAAATCAAGTTCCCAGACCTTAGAAACAGCCACAGAAACTGCTATTATATACACATGCTCAAACACACACTTAAATCTTTGCATGACATATATATTTGTGTGTTTGTGTCCTTTCGTATATATTTCTTCAGGGAAAGGTAAAGAATGTTATATATATTTATATAAAGAGCTTTATTTACTAGAACATGATGTTGATGAGGTCATGACCACAGGTTCGAGCCTCAGATAGGCCACTTATATTGATCCTGTCTAACTGCCCAGAGTGTACCCCTAAGTCCAGCCATTGCCTCAAAAGTGCTTTTCATGAACCATTTAGCACAATGGTGATGGGGCAAATATGTAAGTGTGGGAATGTAGATGGATAGATGCAAATCCATTACCGCTCCTGGAAAAGCAGCCCAAAATTCCTGACCCACTGCTATTGGGTAAAGAGATGGGTAGATCTTCACTCCCAAAATCTAGCATGTAATGCTCAACTTTCTTTCCAGATTTAGAAATACAACTTACTTCTCAAAACAGCTTGCTGGGTGCAGAAGTCAGTTCGGAATAAAAGACAAAAATCTTAAACTTCTTTCAGATAAGGACAAAACTTCTGATTAACAGATCCTTTTCTTCTAAGGTTGAGAGGCAGATAGGCAAGCTTATGAAAATATTCTCCTGGTGGGGATACTTCCCACAGCCTCGTGCACTGTTGGCTAAAAGCAACTTTGGGACACCCAGGGCTTATTTTTTCTTATTAAAATTATTCACTTAGTTCATAAACTTTTTGGATAATTTCCTGTTTGTAAGGTATAGAACTAGTCTTGCAAGATGCCCAAAATGAATCAGACATAGACATTGCCTTTAAAGAACTTATGGACCAAAAGGAGAGATAAGACAATAATAAGAAAACATCCTGTTGTTTTGCCACATTTACTATGTGATCAAAAGCAATAAGAACAATTATAAATGATTCTATCTTTGCTTTCTCACTCAGTATGCACATATATGCTGCTAGTTCTTTGGACAAAGAAAAACTGGGAGCATGCCCATGCAAGCTATCATAGGTTTCCCCAATCAAATTCAAACACCCCTATGCAACACCCTCCAAAGTCTAAAATCTTGCAGCATCTGCTCTGAAGTTAAAGCTGTGAGGCTTACAAAAATCATCCAAGAAGGTGGAATGAGGCATTGAAGGAGGAATCCCAGCACTTAATCTCAATCTGAATTTTCTCAATTTGAGATAAACTTTAACATACCTGATGTGAAGAAGAGAAGTGGAGAGCTATGCTGGAACAAGTGGTGTCTCCCATAGAATTTTTATCAGTTTATCAGCTGGGAGAGCCAGTGGTAGGAGAGGCAAAAGGTGGGGTTGATTTTATTCTTAAAAAGACTGAGGGGTCGGCCCTGTGGTATAGTGGTTAAGTTCAGCACCCTCTGCTTCAGCGGCCCAAGTTCGGCTCCTGGGCATGGACCTACACCACTCGTCAGCCATGCTGTGGTGGCAACCCACATATAAAATAGGGGAAGAATGGCACAGATGTTAGCACACAGCTAATCTTCCTCTGCAAAAAAACTGAGTCTCAGAAGTTACCCTGTTATAAAGGGACATGGATAAACAGGTAGAAACAGACTTCTCATTGAGGTTCTCCTGATGGCATCTTAGAGATGTCTGTCCCTCTTATTCTAGACTGATGGTTCCTCACACACACACACACACACACACACACACGATGTGGAGAGAAAATTCATCAGGAGCCCCAGGCCCCCTTGAATCTGGTAGTCCTGGCTGCAGAGCCCTTGTAAGGCAGGAGCTGGCAGCTTTCAGCTTAAACAGCCATTGGGGAGCGTCAGGAAGGGTGGCAGCAAGTGCAGCAGCCGCTCCTTGTGGGAAGGTGGCTATCTCCTTTACACCTTTCCACCTGGCTTTCACCTTCAGCCCTCTTGACCTTCTCTTGGCATGTGTTCTTTTGGGTCCAAATGATCAGGTTATGAAGACAATTATTTCCTTCAACTCTTCTGGAAAGAAAACTCTCTTCTCATCATAACCCGTAAAATTTGTTCTGGATGTTTCTGCTGTAGCTAAATATTGTAGGAGCTCTTTGGCATTGTTGTAATGTCTTTTGTTTAATTGAAATACTTACTGTTTGGCCTTTCAAATGACCTGAAATTCCTTTCAAAAAAATTGATATGAGTGTCCTGGAAGAAATGAATAAAGTGGCCACAAACGTGATTGGGAAAAATAATTACTGATAGACATCTTGCCAGATGAGTCAGCTTGGCAGACTACAGTGTTTAGATTTTTCTGAAGATAATGATCTCTCTTTTTGTATGCATACATATGTGTATAATTATATGTAAACCCTCCCTACTTATTTCCTCTTCAACCCAAGACATACACATCTAAATGTTTTCAAGTTCTTGAAACTAGTTCAGTTCAACAGAATTTATTGTCAAGGAATTGGGGATACAAAGAAGACTAAGATGTATTCATTCCTATTACTCATCCTTTGAAATTCATGCCTGGTTCTCCTACATTGGCTAAATACCACCTAGTGTTTCACACTTCCACATGTCTGCTCCTGTGGTTTCCCTCTGCTAAGAAAACCTTTCCTGCCCCATGCACCTGCTGAGCCTCTATCCCTGTTTTGAAGGGCTCTGCAGGCAAGAAACAGCCTTCCTCCTCTTCCCCAGTGGTTGGCCATATAGCCATCTAGCCTATGCCGTTTGTTGGCAAGCATGGCACAAGAACATTGCCACTGCCGTCTTGTACACATAGGAAAGCCCATTGTGAAAATTATGCAACATAGAGGCACAACAACACTCAATCCCTCCACTCCTCCAGAACCTTAGTCTTGCTTGGCCAAATCCATTTCCCCTGCTCAAAGGAAAAAACGGGGGCAGTATTCTTGTAATTCCCCACTGAGCATAATCCAGGCTACATAAGAGGTATTCAATAAAAATATGTGTTTAGTACCACAAGGTCATCATCAATAATTAACTTAGTTACTTTTGGGTGTTGGTATCTTATCTCATGTCTGTTCTGGCTGAGACACTAGTTAGGAGTGGAGGGCCAAGTCCATTTAGCTGTAAAGCTGGGTAAGTAAAGATATGACCCTTGATAAAACATGATATTCCTAAGAAAAAATTAAGGCATATTATATACTGCAGGGATGTGAAATACAAATATTAATTTCTTTATTGTGTTAAAAAAACATATAAAATTTACCATCTTAACCATTTTTAGGTGCATAGTTTGATGGTATTAGGTATATTTACATTGTTGTGCACCCAATGTCCAGAACTTTTTCATCTTGCAAAACTGAAACTCTACACCCATTAAATAACTCCCCATTTCCCCCTCCCCCAGCCCCTGGGAACCAACAGTCTACTAATTTTTTTTTTTTTTTTTTGGTGAGGAAGATTAGCTCTGGGCTAACATCCATGCACATCTTCCTCTACTTTATAGGGATGCCAACACAGCATGGCTTGACAAGTGGTGTGTTGGTCCACGCCTGGGATCTGAACCAGCAAACCCCAGGCCACCAAAGCAGAGCATGCAAACTTAACTGCTAAGCCACTGGGCCGACCCCCACCATTCTACCTTCTGTTTCTATGAATTTGATACTCTAGACATCTCACATAGTAGAATTATACAGTATTTGTCTTTTTGTTACTGGCTTATTTCACTTAGCATAATGTCATCAAGATTCATCCATGTTGTACCATGTGTTAGAATTTCCTTTCTTTTTAAGGCTGAATAATGTTCCATTGCATGTGTATACCACATTTTGTTTATCCATTCATCTGTCATTGAACACTCGAGTTGCTTCATCTCTTAGCTATCGTGAATAGTGCTGCTATGAACATGGGTGTGCAAATATCTCTTCAAGATCCTGTTTTCAATTGTTTCGAGGGTGTGTGTATATATATATATATATATATATATATACACATACACACACATATATATATATACACACATATACATACACATATATATGTATATATATGCACATGTACTCAGAAATGGAATTGCTGGATCATATGGGAATTCTATTTTTAGTTTTTTGAGGAACCACTATACTGTTTTCCACAGAAGCTATATCACTTTACATTCCCACCAACAGTGCACAAGAATTCCAATTTCTCCACATCTCACCAGCACTTGATATTTTCTGTTTTTTTGATAGTGGCCATCCTAATGGGTATAAGGTGATACACTATTGTGGTTTTGATTTGCATTTCCCTAATGATTAGTGATGTTGAGCATCTTTTCACATACTTATTGGCCATTTGTATACCATCTTTGGAGAAATGGCTAGCCAAGTCTTTTGGCCATTTTTCAATTGGTTTACTTGTTTTTTTTTGGTGTTGTTGAGTTTTAGGAGTTCTTTATATATTCTGAATATCAAACCCTTGTTAGATACGTGGTTTACAAATATTTTCTCCCACTCTGTACCTCGCCTTTTCACTCTGTTGACTGTATCAAATATTAAATTTGAATACAATTATAATAAGGGAATCCCAAAGGTCTAGGATTTTGAATTTCCTGAATATTATAGAAAACAGATTCATTCCTCATACAAACAAGTCTGTTTCTGAATTTCCTAAAAACTATGGAACACTGAGATTAGGAGACCAGACATCAGGGTTTGGAAATTTTCAACATATATAAAGCGCAGTGCATTTTTCCCTATAAAGAAACATGGTTTTGCCTGATAAAAGAGCAGTGGTATGTAAAAGATCTAAGATAAACAAGCAGGTGCAGATCCTGAAGCAGGTGGGCACCTGAAATAGTGAAAGGCAAGCAGAGGCAACCATATAAATACTGTTGTATAAAAAATCAGGATTCTAGTCTGGAAACCTAAGGCAAGAACAGGGGACCCTAATCAACTTACAAAAATCATGGCGAATACGGACAAGAGAACAGCAGCAATAGAAACTTGATTCAAAACATAAATTTATTCAAGTAATTCATGCTTACAGATCACAACAAGGTCAATCAGGGATGTTTAGAATGTAGCCCCGTTAAGACTGATAGGAGAACAATAGGCTTCTGGGTGGCTACATGGTGGTTCTAAAGGAACTGATGACAGAAAAATATCATAGGAAAAAGAAACAACAAAAATAATTTTGTATTTTTAAATCTTAGCCCATAAAACAAAGCTTTATTTAAAAATTCAGAACCTAAGAGCATTGGGAACTGGATCCTTCTTGACTCTTGATTGCCAAGCCCAGCCCATGACCATTGGCAAAGAATTCTGCCCAGAATACTCTGTGCTTCCAGCTGGAGAGTTAGTCTGGAGCCTTAGGTGACCCTGCCTGTAGAAGAGGAAGATGGAAAGCTCAGAATATTCTAACCCTGTTTGACTACCTGAGTCAATGGCAGGTGCCAGAGCAAATAGAGACATCAGATATTGATTTTGGAAACTTATCCCAGAAAACTGTTCTGGGCCAGAGGGAGCTTAAAATTATGGGTATGAATGAGGAAGGCAGAAACCTGTCAGAGGATTCTCTATCTATCCAGCCGGCATCTCAAGTCAGGGAGACCTGAGAAGAGAGACTTCCAACTTGGCAGAACCAGGCCCAGAGCACCTGGTGGACAATGAACTTTATTAATGATCAGACCCTAAGACACAAGCAGAAGCTGACTTAGATTTCTACTAATCTTTATACTAATAAAAAATCTAATGGAGTACCTACTACTACAGACTGTGCTGCGTGAGAGAGTCAAGGAAGTACAGGCCACCTAACTTTCCACTGTGAAGCATTCCTAGAAACACATAGAAAAATAGATCATTATACATCAGACTGTACCTTCTTGTAGGGATGAGATTGTAATTTGGGGTTGACTTCCTGATCAAGGGTATGACCAGCAATAAATCATAAGGCAAATCTCCACATATAATTTTTATACTTTTAAAAATAATAAAAGTGTGCTCCAAGTTCCTATACTTTACATATTGATTACCCAGAAGCCCAATGAACTATAAACTATCTATAAAGTACCTAAAAAATACACTCTGTCATTTCAAAAGTTTGTTTATTTTGTAAAATGTGCTGCTATAATATAGATAACAACAATTGCCTGCATTTATTGAGCACTTACTGAGCGCCACTACATGCTAAGAGCTTTACCTACATTATGTTATTTAATCCTCTCAACAGACCTATGAGGAAACTGAGGCTTCAAATGGTAACATCACTCATCCAAGAACAATTATTTAATAAGTGACCAAACTGGGATTTAAACTCAAGGCATCTAATTTTAGAGCTAGTGTGCTGGTGTTCTTTTTTCTTTTTTTGGTGAGGAAGATTGTCCCTGAGCTAACATCTGTGCCAATCTTCCTCAATTCTGTATGTGGGACACCATCACAGCATGGCTTGATGAGCAGTGTATAGATCCGCATCCAAACCTGTGAACCCCAGGCCGCAGAAACGGAGCGTGCAGGCTTAACCACTACGCCACCCAGCTGGGCCCTAGAGCTGGTGTTCTTAATACTGTGCTATACAATCTAAAACAGTAAAATTTAAGCATCTCACATATCCATGAGATTTGAGAGCTGGACAAAGCATTAGATAGCATTTAGCTCAGTTCATTTATGTTATAGATAATGAGCATGAGATCAAGAGAAGTGAAATTACTTATAAGGTTTCTTAGTGACAGAGCCAAGGCTAGCATTCTGTTGATTTCTACATCTAAATTCTTTCCATCTCATCCAGTGACTCAAGGCAATCTCTTCTCCCTTCAGTAAAACAATTTTAAGACATAGTGTGATTTCCATATACAAAACAAATACTCAAGTCGCCTGAAGAAATACCAGTCACAATTGGTTACCTAACCTATAAGTTACCTCAAAACTTAGTGGTTTAAAACAACAAAACTTTATTATCTTATTGTTTTTGTGGGTAGGAATTCACGAGTTGGGCCTGGGTTGTCCTGGCTCAGGGTCTCTCACTTACTTGCAGTCAGGCTGTTGTTGGGGGCTGCAGGCATCTGAAGGCTTGACTGGGCCTGGAGGATCCACTTCCAAGATGGCGCACTCACATGGCTGTGGGCAGGGGGCCTCAGTTTCTTGCTAACTGAGCCTCTCCATTGGCTGCTTGGGTGGCATGGAGCTCAAGGGGAGGGGAATTAGGTTCAACTTTTTGAAAGGGAGGAGTATCAAGAATTTGTGGGCAGATTTTAAAACCACATCTACCTAGCAGATCCCTTCTCCTTCTTCTCCTTCTCGCCTTCCTTCTTCTTTTCTTTTTTCCTAACAGAGCCTTTGTTTTGTCTGGTGTCCCCCGCTCCTCCAATGTGACTTAGAGATAAATCTTGATTAGTCTGAGTCAACTGTGGCAATCAAATTCCTTTTAACAATGATTTGTTTTTAAGGGACATATGACCCAGTTTTGGCAAGAATACATCAGGGGAGGTCTGTTGGAGGCTTTATGAGAAAGATTTCCTTACTCTTAAAAAGAGGCACAGAGGAGGAGATTAAATCTTCTATCGTGGGACCTTTTCATGTCTTGATGGAACACCTGGATTTGCTGTTGCCATCTTGCAACCATCAGGAAAGCTAGTCTGAGGACAAAGATAACATGCTCAGAGGATGGGAGAAAGGAAAACTGGAGAGAATCTAGGTCCTGACGATGTTTTCAGGTCACTGCACTAACCAGCCTGGAGAATAGTCCCAATCTCTGCACTTCTTGTTACATGAGTTCTTTATTGTTGAAGACATTTTGAGCTGTGTTTTCTGTTATTTTCAAAGACTGTGCTACTTCATATTCTGCATAAGACTTAATTCCTGCTCCAAAATGTGGAGTTAGTGCTTTCCTTGGCATAGTCCCAGGCTAGAGCCACAAAGCATTTAGTAATCCAGAATGTACAATGAGTAAGACAAGCTCATAAGGACTTTCCAGACTACAAGGACAATAAATGATTTTCCCCATTCAGTCAGGACAACACCTCCCCCCAACATTTTCCAATCACGTTTGGTTCCTTAGAGTTTGGGTAAGGGGAAGGAAGGAAAGGAAGGATGAAAGTTTGACCTTCTTGTATTCCTCTGCTCACTCTGTCCCTATCACCTAAACTGTCCTCTGCTCTCCTCTTGCCTCTAACTGGCTAAATCTTACTCCCTTTTCAAGGTTTTTCAAGTCACATCTTGTTTGAGAAATTTGAGAGCACTGCAGTTCATTTCACTTTGATCTGTAATTCCTCTGGAGTCGTGGCAATACATTTGCTAACCACCTGGAGACATCTCTTGGGTTATGTATTCCACATTGCTTTTTCTCTTGTTTATTTCTTGCCTTCTCTAGACATTCTAAACTTCCCTGAGGTCAGAGACTCTATTTTATCCTTTGAGATTCATATGGTGCCTACCTCCATATGGAGGATGTTTATAGCTAGCTCTAGATAAACTGATTTAAAAGATAAGTGAAAATATGGGGCTAGAAAGAAGAGAGAAAAAGGACAACCTAGGAATGTGTGTAATCTTCATTTGGCCTGTCTCAGAATTTACAAAGTAACGGTCCAGGTGCAGCGTGATTTGGATGGCTTAGGATTCCTAACACAATCCTATTGTTTTCTCCATCATTCCTGCCCTGAGGTATCAGAAAGGGAGGATGGGGGAAGCTGAACTGATTCATGGACGTAGATTTGCCAGGCTTTCGGATTAAGCCCATGTTCTCCAGTTCTCTGCAGTCTCTAATATTCTTAGTCACAGCCTGCTTCACTCAGATGTGTTTTCAGTCTGGCCCCTGTAAGCACTTGTATTTCCAACCACTGCTCCTCAGGGTACAAAATAACAGTAAAAGCAGTTGGTACCACTGTAATTTTTGCCAAGGAATTTTTAAGCAGGTTCCAAACGGACCTGGTGAAATCCCATAATAGAACACAAGGTAATTTCCAGGGACAGTAGCCTCTGCAGACACTTCCTCCAGCCCTAGAAAAGTGCCATTTATCCTATAGGCCCTGCCAAACGCTGCACTGCTCCCTAGAGTCATGTAAATTTACCTTCAGGGTTGTAGCCAGAGCTGTAAATTCCATGTTTATAGTCATTTATCTTCAGAAAGCCCTAGAAAGGGAAATGTCTCAATAGAAATATGTTAGAGCATCAGGGGACTCCTTTCTAAAACTTTCCCTCTGTGACCTAGATTTTCAACTTAAACCATCAGCTATACAGGATGCAGGAAGATGCTTACAATTCAGTCAGACGTGTTAGGACTGTTTCCTTATGTTCAAAGAAAAAAATGGATGGAAAATTATTTAATTAAAACATAGATCATAGTTCTTTCTGGAAAACTGCTAATAGTGATGCATCCAAAAAACAAAATCTCAAAGCAGCCAGATTTTCTTCTTTGTTCTGTCATTTTCCTAATCCTTATCTTCCTTTGTTTTTCTCACTTTGTGCTTTTTTTTCAATTCCTTTAAAAAATACACTGTCTTTTGTCCCTTGTTTTATCAGTGGTATTACTCCCCTACTAAAGACCCCAATAATGAAGAGATGTCTGAACAAGTAACAGGCCCCTTGTTTTCATTTTCTGCCTCAGTCAGGTGCTTGATCTCCCTTTAGAAACCATGGTTGTAAGAGCACATACATTTTCTGATGTTTCTTCAGAATATCATTTCAGGACAACCGCTCTCATGATCTCTCTTCATGAACCTCAAATTCTCCCAACTGATTTCCATGGTGAATGAGTCTTTGGACGCACTGTCTTCCATAGCCAGGCCTGTTTACTTATGATATTAGTTTTGGCTGGGAGATGTCCTTTAGCTCCCAGCTAAGAACAGTGAACATTTTTGCCCCACAACTTTGGTTTAATTAATGTACAAATAGAAACAATAGACTAAATGGGCCCAGCTGCTGGGTTGAGGGGGGTTTCCCTGCATCCACACTTCTGATTCCTGGAGGAACGGAATCCCATCACTACTACTGTCTACTGCTGCCTCATCATGATCCTGATGGGCCCTCCTCCCAGAATAAAAGAAATCACCTTTCTTTTGAATGGTGTGAATGTAATCCCATATATAACAGAACTCTAAATCTCAATTAGAAAAGAGCCATCATTTTCAAAAGTAACAACTGCTGCTTTCTAATTCTTAACAGTGATTCAGATTTTAGTGTGTATTGGAATCGTTTGAGGGAGCTTGGTACAATGCAAATTCCTGTGCCCCACCTGAGCAACTGAGACCATGGGAAAAGCGATTCTCAGGAGTCTGTATGCTCAGTAAGCTGAATTCTCAAGATTCAGGTAATCACCATGAAGAGAATCTAATAGAGTAGTCTGTGAAACATTGTCTAAGAGAATGTATTTTTTCTGGTTCTAATGATAGAAAGAACATGCTTATTTTAATAACTGTTCATTTCATTGGGAGATTTCATTCATCCAGTAAACTATGTGCCGGCATTGTGCTCTGTACTGAATACTATTTCATGTATACATAAAAATCCTAACTCTTTAATTTCCATTCAGTTCATCTCCTCACAGGCATTAGGACTTCAGTGAAAGGACATTTGTGGGCATATGTACATATTTATATTTATGTATTAACATTGCATTAATATAGAAACACTTATCTTGGAAAAAATTAGAAGCTAGTTGTCTCTGTGTAACGTTTGCACCCTCTAACAAGGTAAAGAATATATATATAATTATATATATTATATATAATGCAATATATATAATAATATATATAAAACAATGCCAGGTAGATAGTGAATGTTAATGAGTTTAAGCATCATCATCATCATCATCACTATCATCATTAGCATTATAATGATTTGTCCATAATTTAATATTCTTTACATGGTTTTTGACAACTCAATAATCCATTCTAAATTCTTCCATCATATCACTATTGACTATATATTCCATAATTAATATTTAAGTGAGGATTTTAAAAATGTTTGTGATCACTTTGGTCAAATGAATTTAAAAATATTTAGCGTAAATTGGAAATTTTTTCATGTAAATTGGTCACATCTAACTTAGATTTCTCTAATATTTTCAGGAAACAGGACCAGTTATAACCAGAAAGGACCAGTTACTTAACACTTACCCTCTTATCCCCTTACATACGATGTGTGTTAGTCCAGGTCTCCCAAGAAGCAGACATCAAGATGGTATCAAACAGGCAAGGATGTTTTTTTTTGGAGAAAAATGCCTAAATGATAGAAAATGGGGAGAGAGCCAGAGAGGCTGGGAGAGCTGTCCAAACACAAGTGTCTGACCCTAAGTGAAGGGAGAGAGGGATCAGTCGGAAGGCCTTAGACTGTCACGCAGTCTGGAGAAGTTTCAGCATGACTGTCAGGGGGGCCCTGAATCAGAGTTAGCCATCAGAGGAGTCCCGTGTCACCCTGGAAGGGGTCTGCTTTAGTCAGTCATTGGCTGGGGGCGGTCCCGGCAGCGTGGCCTCCATAGAAAAGCAGCAGTGGAGTCCAGAGAGCAGCACATGGGCCTGGAGTTTGGGGTCAGCCAGGCACGTCCTCATGGCCACCACACACTGCCTCCCATGAGGCCTCAGGAGAGAGGCCCTCGGTTTGTTCTTAAGATATAAAATGTACATCTTATCAGAAGGATTTCCATTTATCGACAAAGACATTTCAACACCCACGGCCTGAGTTGCCAGAATCACTAATTCTCAGGCCACAGAATTAGTGGGACGTGGCCCATGGGAGTCAGGGTCCAGTTTCCATAAGATGCTGAGTGTCACCCCAGAGCCTGGGAAAGGAGGATGGAACAGTTTCCTACCAGCATCTGGAATAGACTCACTTCAGGTTTATCACTCTGATTCCAAAGAATGTTCTCCTGAAGACGGTTTCATGGATTCTCTGAAAAGCATTTGGGAGAGGTGTTTCTCGTGGCCATATTCCAGAAAGTTCCCAAAGAAGAATTTCCTATGCCACGGATCTCATGGAAACAAGTAGAGAAGGATCCAGGAATGGATGCTGGCTGAGCATTAAGTTGCTAACACAGCCCTTTTAATCTTCTCTTTCTTGTATTTTTCTCTTGCCTGGATCAAACCAATCATTATTCTCCCACAAAATAAAGAAAAGTGTGACAGAACCACTTCCTTTATTTTATTGAAACCCCAGAAGAACGGGCTTACTTGTTCACTTTGACCACTGTCCTACACATACCTAGTCAGGGACTGGGTCAGTTACATTCCATCTGTCTCCTGAGCTCTGGCTCCAACTTCGGCTGTGTGCACAGATTATGCACACAGTGCACTCAATTTATCCTTTTAAATATACCTACAAATACATACCTACCTATACATACCTGAAAACATGTAATACATATATATATACATATACATATATACATATATATATACATATATAACACTGCCTTAACTAAAAGGTGAAACTCTTCTTTTCCCTGGCAGACCTGGGACCACCATGCAATTCATGCATCATTTTCAGTTCTTGACCTCTTGAACTCTCTGTGGTGTTCCTGGTGGCCACGCTCAGACCTCAGGACATCACTCCTGCTCCCCTCTCTCCTCCTTCCCACTCATGCAGATTGGATACAGATGGAGAGATGAGGGAGGGGGAATGAAGAAACAAATGGAAAATATCTGGGACAACTCCCATTTGTGCCTAACAGGAGTTAGGGACATGGAGTGACAGAAGGAGGTCGATGGAAGAGTATACAACCAGACCCTCGGATGCCAGAGACAAACTGCCTCAACTTCTCAGCTCAGCTGAGGGCTGGCTTGAACACTGAGGAGTTAATGCCACTTAAAGGAATTGAGGCAGAAGGCTGGCCAGAACCCTGACTGAGGCTTTCAAGCCTTCAAATTAAACATAATTTTGTATCGAGTTTTATTTCTTGAAAGAGGAGTTGTCTTGCCAAATTTTAATGTTGTAAAAAATTTTTTGTTTGTTTAAAGACAGTAATACTTTTTCCGTTACCTTGAAAGCAGCATTTAATTCAACTAATTCTATAGGACAAAAAACCATTCTCTCTTGCTTGGTATGTCGCTCACCGTCTTTTGCAAAGGGTAAGGATCAGTATTTTAAAGAGAAGAGATTTCACAACAATTAATGCTTCTGTAAAGGAGTGTTAAAACTGCCAAATACTGCATAAAAAACAAATTTCCACGCTCCTCCAACATCTTACATTCATTGGGATTGTGCGCACGTGGGCAGAAGTGTGGGATGGGGCAGGGCAGGCACTGATGAGACAGAGTTGAAGGGCCAGGGGGTCTGAGGCTGTAAATACACAGCGCAACAAGCAGAGGTCAAAGCCAATGCTGGGAGAGCTGCAGAATTCCAGGTTGAGGGGCAGACCTCGGAATGCTTGGAGTTTCTGTTCAGACATGCTTCTCTCGTCCTTTCCCTCCCTCCCCTCAATCCTAGCCAGCAATTAGATCCTTCAAACTATTTACACTTAGAAAAGCTCAAGAAATTCCACAAGTTCCTGGTTTGGACCAGGTTAGAAATAACAGAAAATAAAGAAAAAGAAGAGTCTTATAGAATGTAGAGCTCTAGAGCTGTTGAATAAAAACAAGAAATGTGGAATAATGGCACGTAGCCCTTAGACAGAGCTTTTCATCTTGAAGGGACGCAATAAACATGAACTAATTAAGTTTTACTGCAGTGCTGTGAAGAAGATACATAAATAGTATTATCTTCATTTTATGGCTGGAGGAACTGAGAATGAGGTGGTCACCAGCCCACGGAGGCCAAAGAGGAGATTTGGAGCATGGCCTCCGTGGGCTCTGCCGGATGTGGTTGGTTTGGCCTGGCCTCCAGCTTTTTCCTCTGTCACCTGGCCATTACTGTTACCTCAACATTCTCAGGAATTCACGCTTTAACAGCATTGGCAGGCTCTGAAGTATATCTGCTCACCACATGGGAAAGGCAGAACTTGCAGCAGATGAGGGGAGAGGCTTGAGAATGAGAGGCCTGGGTTAGAATCCCGGCTCTCCCATCTGCTCTGTGACTGTGGCTAAGACTCAGTTTCCTCATCAGTTACATAGTGAGCCATCACAACTTCCTTTCCCTTCTAGCCACTAAAACTGGGGACTTCCCTTCCATATTTCAGCCACTCCCCAAAGTTTCTCAGGACCCCACCTCCTCCATTCCCCTTCTGTGCTCACCCCAGAGCCTATTAATTGGAAGAGAGATAGCAGAGGTTAAAGACTGGTTCCCATACCGGGCTGTGCACCATATTAATCAGGGAGTTTGTTAAACACACTGAGGCTGGGCACCATTTCTGGAGATTCTGATCCAGTAGGGCCCTAGAATTGTTTGGTTTTTAACAACCAGGTAATTCTGATGCAGCCCAGAGGATTAGACAAGCCATCAAGTCTCTCTTAGTTCCCTCAGCTCCAGGGCTAAGGAGCCACCAGGAGGGTTTCCAGCACTGTGCTGCCCCCATCTTCTCACCCCTACCCCTGCTCGCTCCTTCAGACACTCCTCATGCCATCATTAGCTTGGTGCTAGCTGGTGTCTGGTTTTCTTCTGAAATGTAAGTGGCCACATCTAAGTGAGTCTGGTCATGTCTGAAGCCCGAGTTCTTTCTATCACAGCATTCAGTGTTTAACTGTACAGATAAAACAGGCATTTGTGTGCTGGCCTGGGATCCTACCATCACTCATAACGTCTCTATGGCATGTGAATTCTGTTTCAAACATCTGATTTATGAATGATCCTTCGAAAGATAAAACCATTCACCACGGCAGGAACTCTCAAAAGTAGGAAAACAGGTTCATTGTGACTTGGAGTTGTCATTTGGGATTTTGACATCTTCTTATTTGATTAAAATTGATTGTTTGGCTAATCTCCAGCCAGTCATGTTTCTTTATTGATAACAATGTATGCACAATCTCAGCTGAGTGCAATAACCGTATAGTGAAGTCTACTATTTGCCAGCTACTTAGAAAGATGAACAGGAAGCAGTTTTCCTGGAAGGAACTCTCCATCTTCCAGCCCCAATTTCATCCCCAGTGAAAAGCTTCTCTCCCCTTCCAATATCTCCCTCCCTTGGTCACAAAGAACCTCTTGGCTCCCCACCACTTTTTTATTGTCATACTTGCTGCTTTTGTGGTACATTACATTTGAGTCCCTCTAAACCAGAAGGTAGCCTTTCCAAATCATTGTGCCTCATTTCTATCTTCTTCTAGAACATTGGAGAGTGGAGGGAAGCAGAGTGATGTTAACAACCATCTTGAGGGGAAAGAGGAAGGGGGAGAGAACGTGGGGTATTGTTTCACAAGAGGAGGGAGGCTCCTTTGTCCTGTGTAAAGGGACTTGTATGCCCTTGAAATCAACCTTGACTTCTTTATTTGTTCATATTATTGTATTCTTTTTTTCATTTAGCGAACATGTGTTATATGCTGTGCACCATGACAAGCAGCAGGAAAACAAGAATGAACGGGACAGAGCCTGTGCTCAGGGTGCTCCCAGCCTAGAGGAGAAGAGAGAGAGAAACCACAAACTAAAATATGATCTTATAAGTATGTTGAGAAATGTGTCTATGAGTTGGGAACAGAGAGGCAGAAACAATTAGGGAAAGAGAACAGAGAAGTGGTGGTGGATAAGACGTCGCTTCGAGCAGGGACTTGAAAGCTAAATTCATTAGAGATGGAAAGGCATATAAAGCAGAGGGAAAGCATGAGAAAGACCCTGAAGCGTGAACACGCATAGATCCCTGACATCTGTCCTGAACCAGGAGCCCACCCGAGAGAGGCCTAGGCCCCCCAACTTGAAGAGAAGCAGCACAGGGTCATGAGAATAGACCCATGTCTAACTTTTTTTTCAAATTTTCATGTTTTCAAAACAATTTTCAACATCACAGTGAAATTTCAGAGAAGCAATTTTAGGATTTCCATTTAGGGTTGTGCTTTAGTAATAATTATTATGCGCTTATGTAATTGAACCATTAATAATTTGCTATTAACTCTCCATCTTTTGTGAAGTACTTTGCTGCTATTTTTGTTGGCTATTCCTTACGCTCTCCTTAGAGGCTAGTGATATCATTGACATTTTATAGACGAGGAAACAGGCATGAAAAGTTTTGGAGACTTTTCTAAGTTTACAAAGCAAGTATTGTATAAGAATCAAACCAGAGTTATTTGACAATATATCCCATTTAAGTATACAGAAATCCCTGTGAGTAAGCAGTAGGTTAAGAATTAGAAATTTGGATTTTTGTTTTATGACTACTACTATCTCTGAAGAAAATCTCTCAACTTTCTTAACCTTATTTATTTTTTGGTCTCCAGTAGTTTACCCTTCTCGCCTATATTTGTTTATTTCTTTATTTATTTTTATTGACATTACATTGTTTTATAACAATATATAAATTTCAGGTGTACACCATTATATATCAACTTCTGTGTAGACTACATCATGTTCACCACCCAAAGTCTAGTTGCCATCCATCAATGTACACATATGCCCCTTTACCCCTTCACCCTCCTCTCGCCCCCTTCCCCTCTGGTAACCATCAATCTGTTCTCCATATCTGTGTGTTTGCTTGCTTAAACCTTATTTTTGTCATTTGTAAGATAAAGTTAATAATACCTCCCCTTGATCCTCTTCTCACAGACCTTGGAAAGGTAAATGAAATAACATCAATGTGATGCTTTGCATACAGAAGCAAACCACAAAATAAAAGCAAGGCACTTTTTTGTCACTAGCAATATAAGGGTGCAGCTAGGCCACAGCATCAAAAGAATACCATGGCTAATTTAAGAAAAAATAGGAAGATATGGTTTCAAATATAAGTAACAAGAAGTGAGAAATTATTTTTATTTCATTTTATTTTATTTTAAAAGAACAGCTGACTTTACCTATTAAAAAGGAGAAATTGAAAAAATTTAACATAGAATTATCGTGTGATCCAGCAATTACACTTCTGGGTATATACCCAAAAGAAGTGACAGCAAGGACATAAACAGATATTTGTACACTAATGCTCATAGCGTCATTATTCACAACAGCCAAAAGGTGGAAACAACCCAAGCGTCCATCAACAGATGAATGGATAAACAAAATGCTGTATATACACATAATAGAATATTATTCAGCATTTAAAAAAAGGAAATTCTGACACATGCTACGACATGGATGAATCTTGAAGATATTATGCTAAGTGAAATAAGCCAGTCGAGAAAGGAAAAATATTGCATGATTCCACTAACATGAGGCACCTAGAGTAGTCACATTCATAGAGACAGAAGATAGAATGGTGCCTGCCGGGGGCTGGGGGTGGGGCAGTTAGTGTTTAATGGGTTACAGAGTTTCAGTTAGGGAAGATGGAAAAGTCCAGGAGATAGAGGGTGGTGGTGGTTGCGAAGCAATGTGAATGTCCTTAATGCCACTGAACTGTACATTTAAAAATGGCTAAAATGGTAAATTATGTGTTTTGTATATTTTATCACAATAAAAAAAATATATCCTCCCCAAAGAAAGAAAGAAAAAGAGCATGCACTGAATTTGAAGCCCAGGATCTATATTGGGTTCCAGCTCAATTTCTATGAGTTACATGATCTTGGGTAAGATACATAGTTTCTCCTCAGTTTTTGTTCCTATTATATAAAGACAATAATACCATGCCTACACATTGTAAGGCTTAATGTCTGTGAAAACATTCTATAAACTCCAAAGTCTACAAAGTATAAAATATTGTATTCTACCTCAAAATAAGCCAGCCCTGGTGGTTTAGTGGTTAAGATCCAGCGCTCTCACTGCAGTGTCCTGGGTTCGTTTCCGGTCAGAGAACCACACCACCCATCTGTCGGTTGTCAGATCGTGACAGCTGTGTATTGCTCTGTTGCTGAAAGCTATGCCACCGGTATTTCGAATACCAGCAAGGTCACCCATGGTGAACAGGTTTCAGCGGAGCTTCCAGACTAAGACAGACTAGGAAGAAGGACCTGGCCACCCACTTCCGAAAAAACTGGCCATGAAAACCCCATGAATAGCAGCAGAGTGTTGTCTGATGTAGCGCCAGAAGGTGAGAGGATGGTGCAAAAAGACCAAGCAGGGTCCTATCCGCTGTACACATAGTTGCTAGGAGTTGGAATCCACTTGATGCAGTAACTAAAACTAACCTCACAATAAGTTTTGGAAGCGAGCAATTTTAGAGGCAAAGAAACCGAGACCCAAAGAAGGCCATGAGGGCAGAGCCTGAACTAGAATTCAGGGCACCTCTGTCCAATCTAGCACAGCCTGCTGTCTGACTTTGTCTGTTACACTGGGTTCTTAGGAAAGCAAAACGAGGTGAAGCCATTTCCAAGCAGGGTAATGGCACCAACTCACTTAACCTTATTCAAGTTCTTCTCAAGTTGGCAGTGCCAGGAATTTAATGATAGAAAACTGAGGAGAAGAATAAACATTTAGTGGGACACCTAGAAACAACTGTCCTCTTGTTTATCTGGATCATCTTTTATTCCATAAATTACATCTTTCCTCCATCCTAGTTGACTTACCTCAATTCACTTAATTTCTCATCCTGAAGAATGTTTTTACTGTCTTGGCTCCTGAGGAAAAAGTTTTCCTTTGGGGAAAGACCTTAAACCTTCTCAGTGCTGAGGTTGGGAGGAAAGCAGGGCTAAGTGTGACCTATCACCTCTCACTCTGTGGCTAGAACAGTCTCCTGTCAGTCGGCCAAGGGGCCGAGAGACTTGGGTGCAGCCCCACACCTGCACTGACCTCCTAATCCCCAGGGCAGTCCGAGCCAAGTCATGTTTAACGTTCCAACTCCAGGAGTAGCTTTTAATTTCCAGGGAGTGGTGGGGTGGGGGACATTTCTTACCACTGAGTGATACAGTTGTATATGTGGGATGCCCTTCTATTCAGGAACAACTGCAACAAGGAGCTGCTAAAAATCTTGCAGAACAAGATTCACTTTTTTAAAAAGTCTTTTCAAACAGACCCTGAGTCCATTTTGTGGAATCTCTGACTGGACCCACACTAAAGATTTAATTCAATTTTCCTCGTGCCGAGTCTGCATGGGTGAGGGCCCCAGCCAGTCTGCCTAGAGACCTTGGAGATAGATGGCCCAGCCAGGACAGACAGCCAAACCCGCTGGAAGCTGGCCTGGCCACAAACAGAGCTGGAGGTTGGATTATTCGTGCTGGAATTTTCTCTTTCTGAAAGGCTGGAATGCAGTAGGGATAAGAAGTCCTGGAGAACACAGGTCACTTATAACCTATGTTACCACTAACCATTAATCATCGTTTCCATCACCCTGGTGGCAAAATTGTCACTCAAGATATGAGTAGTGGTAATACACTAGATATTTTACCAGTTGATACTGCCAACCAAAAAATAAACAATCAACAGCAACAAAATAGGTTGCTCTTTTATTGAAATGTCAGCAGCCCGTGATGTTTGTTTGTGGTGTGTGTAGTGTAGGCATGTGGAGCTCAGGAGTAAAATATGGCATTTAACTTTCATCCTTGTGGGCCTAATAAATGCTTCAGGCAGTATTAGGTGCAACCCGGACAACGTTATGCTGGGACATAACCGAAGAGTTAAAGAGTTGAAAGAGTGAAGTTTCTCCTTTTAGGATCTCTGATTCAGACACTTCACCTAAGAAAAATTTGAATAAGAAATATTTCAGAAGGCTGTTCACAGGGATGGGTAGACAGGTTGGTCAAGTTTGGAAATTCATTTTATCATCATAGTCAACTAAAGTAAAAGCATCCTAAATCCTTTTAATTCTTACCTAGTCTTGTTTTAACTTCCATTTTACCTCATTGATTTTGTAAATTCACTTTGAACCTGTTTTAATGTTTTTTAATTAAAATTGAGTTGGTGACTCGCATAGAACATTCACCAACATAGGCCACATATTTTGTACTATATGAAAATAAAAAATACAATTTATCAAAATTTGTGGGATGCAGTGAAAGCAATAATTAGAGGGAAATTTATAGCATTGAATGCATATATTAGAAAGGAAGAAAGATCTAAAATCAATAATCTATGCTTCCATTTTAGGAAACTAGAGAAAGAAGGGCAATTTAAGCCTAAAGCAAGCAAAAGAAAAATAATAAAAATTAAAGCAAGAATCAATGAAATTAAAAACTGGAAATTGATAAAGAAATCAAAAGCTGGTTCTTTGAAAAGATCAATAAAATTGATAAACTTCTAGCAAGGCTAACCAAGAAGAAAAGAGAAAATTTCCAAATTAATAATATCAGAAATGAAAGAGGGGTCATCACTACTGATCCCATGGACATTAAAAAGATAATGAAGAAATATTATTAACAACTTTATGCCCACAAATTTGATCACTTTGATAAAATGTACTAATTCCTTGAAAGATGCCAACTACCAAATCAACATAAAGAGAAATAGATAATCTAAATAGGTCTATGTATTAGTCAGGGTTCTTCAGAGAAACAGAACCAACAGGATGTGTATATGTATGATTTTTATATATGTGTGTGTATATATATATATGTGTGTATATATATATATATATATATATATTTTTTTTTTTTTTTTTTAATTTTAAGGCATTGGCTCACATGATTAGGGAGGCTGTCAAGTCCAAAATCTGCAGGGTGGGCCAGCAGGGTGGAGACCCAGGAGAATTCATGCTACAGTTCCAGTCCTAAGGCTGGCTGCTGTAGTACCAGGAAGAGCCAATGTTGCAGATGAGGTCTGAAGGCAGTTTGCTGGAGAATTTTCTTTTGCTTCAAGAGGTCAGTCTTTTTGTTATATTCAGGCCTTCAACTGATTGCATAAGGCCCACCCACATTATGGAAGGCAATCTGCTTTACTCAAAGTCCACAGATTTAAATGTTAATCTCATCCAGAAACACCAGAATAATGTTTGACCAAATATCTGAGCACCCTGTGGCCTAGCCAAGTTGACACAAAATTAACCATTGCAGTCTACAATTGCTGAAGAAATTGAAACCATAAGTAATAACCTTGAAAAAAAGAAAAGTATCAGCTCCAGAGTTCCACTAGTGAATTCTACCAAACATGTAAGAAAGAAATAATACCAATTCTCTACAATCACTTCTAGAAAATAGAAATGAAGGGAACACTTCCTAACTCATTCTCTGAAGCCAGCATTATTCTAATATCAAATCAGATAAAGACATTACAAGAAAGAAACTATAGACCAATATCTCTCATGAACATCAATGCAAAAATCCTCAACAAAGTGTCAGCAAATTATATCCAACAATGTATAAAAAGAATTATACACCCCAAGCCATTGGGATTTATGCCAGCTATACAAGGCTGGCTCAACATTCAAAATCAATTAATTAATTAAACTGCTCTCATCAATAGGCTAAAGAAGAAAAATCATATGCTCATATCAATTGATGCAGAAAAATCACCTGACAAAATCCAACACCCATCCAAGATAACAACTCTCAGCAAACTAAGAATGGAGGAGACTTCCCCAACTTGATGAAGAACATCTACAAAAAATTACAACTATCGTCATACTTAATAATAAGAAACAGATGATTTCTCCCTAAGATCCAATCAAGATAAGGATATTCTCTCTTTTATTAAACATTATACTGAAAGTCCTAGATAATTCATGAAGATGAGAAAAGGAAATAAAAGGAATATAGATTTGGAAAAGAAAAATAAAACTGTTTTGTTTGTGGATGACATGATTGTCTATGTAAAAAATCCCAAAGAATTGAACAAAGAAAAGAAAAAAATTCTGGAACTAATAAACAATTACAGCAAGTTTACACAATACCAGGTTAATATACAAAATTCAACTGTTTTCCTATATGCCAGCAACAAAATTCAAAACAAATTTGAATTTAAAACAAAAAGTACATTGCCATTTACATTATCACAAAAGTGAAATACTCAGATATAAATCTAACAACAAAATATGTCTAGAATCTATATGAGGAAAACTATAAAACTCTTATGAAACAAATTAAAGACCTAAATAAATAGAGAAAGATTCCATGTCCATGCTAGGAAGACTCGATATTGTCAAGGTGTCAGTTCTTCCCAATTTGACCTATAGATTCAGTGCAATTTCAATCAAAATGTCAGCAAACTATTTTGTGGATATTGACAAGTTGATTCTAAAGTTTACACGGAAAGGTCAAAGACTCAGAATAGCAAACATAATATTGGAGGAGAATAAAGTCAAGAACTGACGTATTATCCAAGGTTAAGACTTACTCTAAAGCTACAGCAATAAAGGCAGCAGAGTAAAGCCAAAAGAATGGACACATTAATCAATGGAACATAATAGATAACCCAAAAATACGTACACACAAATATAGTCAACTGATCTTTGGCAAAGGAGTAAAGGCAATTCAGTGGAGAAAGGATAGCCTTTTCAGCAAATGGTGATGCAACAACTAGACATTCCTATTAAAAAGTAAATAAATCTAGATAGGGAACTTATACCTTTCATAAAAATTAATTCAAAATGGATCATAGACATAAATGTAAATTACAAAACTATAAAACTTCTAGAGGATAACACAAGAGAAAATCTAGGTGAACTTGCGTTTGGCAATTAGCTTTTCAGCTACAACATTGAAAGCACAAAACATGAAAGAAAAAGTTGACAAGTTGGACTTTATTAAAATTAGAATCTTCTGCTCCATGAAGGACACTGTTAAGAGAATAAAAAGACTGGTCACAGATGGAAAGAAAATACTTGTAAAAGACATATTTGATAGAGGACTAATATCAAAATTGTATACAGAGAACTTTTAAAACTCACCAATAAGGAAACAAACAACCTGATTTAAAAATCTGAACAGATAACTAACTAAAAAAGATATGCAAATAATAAACAAATATATGAAAAGATCCTCAACATCATATGTCATTAGGGAATTGAAAACTTAAACAATGGGATACCACTACACAACTATTAGAATGACTAAAATCCAAAAGCTGACAATGCAGGAACTCTCATTCATTGCTGGTGGGAATGCAAAACGGTACAACCACTTTGGAAGGCAGTTTGGCAGTTTCTTACAAAACTAAACAGTCCTGCTGAATGACCCAGCAACTGCATTCCTAGGTATTTAACCAAATGAGTTCAAAACTTATGTCCACACAAAAATCTGCACAGAGATCTTTATAGCAGCTTTATTCATAACCTCCAAAAAGCAGAAGTAACCGAGATGTCTTTGAATAGACAAACTGTGGTACAGCTATACACTGAACATTATTTAGTGATAAAAAGAAACGAGCTATTAAACAATGAAAAGACATAGAGGAACCTTAAATCATATTGCTTACTGAAAGAAGCCAATATGCATGCTGTATGATTCCAACTATATGACATTCTGGAAAAGACAAAATTATAGAGCCAGTAAAAAGATTAGTTGTTGCCAGAGGTTTAAGGGGAGGAGGGGAGGAGTGAATAAGTGAAGTAAGGGTGGTGAGACTATTCTGTGTGATAGTGTAACGGTGGAAACACAACAGGGTGCATTTGTCAAAACCCATAGAACTGCCCAAATAAAGCTTAACCTTATCTTAACATAAAATATAAACCTTAATGTAGGCTCATTTAAAAAATCATTTAAGAGTGTGGGGATCCCAGCAAAGAATACAGACTGAGACTCTAATTGTATCACAAATGTATGAAACAACCTCACTGAAGAGGCTGGAGGAAAATGTGCCGACCTAAGGAACTTTGGGTATGAAGTGAGTCTATTAGATTAAATGTAAGGGAAAGTGCAGGTAAACACTGTATTCTAATTGATCAAGTTGCTTCCCATGGGGTATAGGTTAACAATTCTGATACAGCTAAACATGTACACTGAAATTGAACAATTAAGTAACTTGATGGCAAATGATGGGAACCAGGTTTCTCACTGCTGGAGCGGGAGTTTACAGGTAAGCGAGGGAGATTATAAAGACCCATGTGGTAATGAATTGGAGACATCAGTAAGAACTCATGTTTAATATAAATACGGATGGTTACACATAGAAATATTTACAGATAAATTTATATACACAAGTTAATATACAATATATAATGTTCCTTTGCTCTGTCAGCTGAGAGGGCCTAAAAGAAACAATACCCCTGTAGCAATGAACACATACAGCATCTAGATCTTGGTTTCTAATACTATTCTCCAGTGAAAGGAACCAGGGCTCATTGGAGAAATGACTGATTCTAGGACTGGGGCAGGAGATACATAAGATGAGCCTGGAGTGTCTTGTAGTTCCAGAAAATAAGGAAGTACTCAAAAAGAAAAAAACAAACTACAATGATGGAGGTATGTCAAAGTGACACAGGCACCAACTCAAAGAGCTCCCAATAGCTAAACATGGAGCAAGTTAAGCAACAAAATAAATAAGTAGTATTGGATTATAACCCAAAGTATAAAATAAATATCCAAGAACCCATAGTGATATAAAAAATGATTGAATGAATTAATAATTGGGGGAGAAGAGACAAATCTCCTATGCAGAAGAATTCCAAATAAATTAGGTAGATGCTCCACCCTCAGAGATGGGGAACATGACTCCCCACCCTTGAAGTGTGGAGTGCACATACTGACTCCCTTCCAAAGACTATATTATGGAAAGGAGAATATGTTGGGTTTACAGTAGAGAAACCCAACAACCACTGTCAGCCAGGTGGTCAAGGTCAACATTAACAGTCACAAACGTGTAGACAGTATGATGTGATAAAAAGGCATTTTACCTTTGTGATCCTCCTCTCCAAACCCATAACCTGTCTAATTATGAGAAAAATATTAGACAAATTCCAGTAGAGGGGCAGCCTACAATATTCCTGACCAGTACTCTTCAAAGCTGTCAAGACCATCAAAAACAAGGAAAGGCCGAGAAACTCACAGCCAAGAGGAGCCCCAGGACGCAGGACAACTAAACGCAATGTGGTATCCTGGAGGGGATCCTGGAAGAGGAAAAGGACAGTAGGTCAAAAACTAAGGAAATCTGAATAAACTATGGACTTTAGTTAATAACAGTGTATCAATATTGGTTCATTAATGACAATAAATATATCATACTAATGTAAGATATTAGTAACAGGGGAAACTAGGTGCTATCTGCTGTCTGCTACCTCTGTACTAGCTGCTCAATTTTTCTGAAAATTTAAAACTGTTCTAAAAAATAAAGTTTATTAATTTGAAAAACAGTTAAAAATTGACTTGGCTTTTTGGTGTCAGTTCTTTCTCCCTTTCTTTAATAACAGAATTTACCTACTATCATTAAAGGCAAGAGAGTTATCCCTCCAGTGCCCTACATGGTGGCCTTCATTAAATATGAGAGATCGCCTGTTCCAATTTCTAATAATAATAAGGGGAGGACAGAACCTTTGGCCACAAATGAAAAAGTCTATATTTGGGGGGTAGGGAAAGGAAAGAATACGAGGATTCTAAAATTCCAGAACTCTAAGATTTGTAACAGTTATAACTAAAACAGCTAAAGATCCATTTTTAAAAATTACCATAGTAACATATTCCAAGATGCTAATAGTCTCACTTCTTTTGCAGAAATGAAGGTAATGAAAAGGACTTTAAACTCAGCTTCCAAGTGCACAAAGAACACTTGAATCAGCTCCATCAAATACACTCCATTTTGTCTTGTTTGCCAAGTATCTACTTTCCAGGCTCTTTAGTCTGATGTGATTTTGTGTAACTTGGAATCCTGTGGGGCACCTAGGAAATATATTGTTCCTTTGTGCAAAGATGGAAACTCAGTCCAGTAGATTTGTAAATATGCTTCAGGCTGTTGCCCCTGGGTTTTGCAGGATGGCAGTCTTTGAAGAGAAGAAATAAAATAAAACAAAAAACCCAGAAACCTTCCACCCTTTGCAGAACTTCTACATTTCTCAGTGAAGGGAATTAGCAGCCAGTTTAATACACACGTTTTACAGGAAGTTTACAAATTAGCCTCATTTCACAGAGCTACAAGGAGTGTAGTCATAATCCTTGGGTCATGATACAGGGTCACTATTTTTGACACCCAGCCCAAGGGCTCTTTTCCCTTTCTATGCTGTCTCCTGCTGCCTGCATTCAGGATAGGTATTTAATTAACTTATGTAGGCTTCCCTATGTTGACTCTCACAAGCACATACTATACAGAATCCACATGACACCACTGATAGAAAAACATCCTCAAGGTTCCAGCTCATGCAGTCCACGTCTTTGAGATAATCCTATTTCTAACGGGAATTTTTAAATAAAGTTGTCACTACCAGGAGTAATTACATCCTACTTCTCAGGGAAATGTGATTCTGAAATAGAAGATGGAAATGTACCCATGATTCCATTTCCCAACATGTCGTCAATGTTAGAAAGGTGGTAACTACAGCATGGGATGAAATAGCATGGAGAAGTAAGTCTTTCGCTCCCTTAAAAGAGAGAAGCTGATTGCTGTAAAACCTGTGGAAGAGTGTTTTTTTCAGCAAACCTCAAAAAGATTCTGCATGGCCTATAGCATGAAGTTCAAACTCCTAACATGCTGTGTTGGATAATCCGCATTTGCCCTCCAGATCCACTTTCCATCCTTCTCCACCCGGCTCTGTACCCTGGGTATCTGATTTCCACAATCGACCTCACTTAGGTTCCCTTATTCTCCAGCGTCCGGTTGGGTTTGGCCAATGGGAGGTATAAATAAGAGATGGGAGGGTAAGAGAAGAGAAATGTTGGATTTATTCTCTAGTGACTGCCTCCTTCTGTTTAAATCCATAGTTCCCGTTAGGCAGCCCCGGTCCATAGTTATGGTAGGTTCCCATAAATCAGTGGTTCTCAATGGTGGACAATTTAGCCCCCCAGGGGACACTTGGAAAAGTCTGGAAACATTTTTGATTATCATTGTCACAACGAGGGGGACAGCGCTACTGGTATCTAGTGGACAGAGTCCAGGGATGCTGCTAAACATCCTACAATGTACAGCATAGACTCTCACATCAAAGAATTGCCCGGTTTAAAATGTCAATAGTGTTGCTGTTGAGAAATTCTGCGGTACTTGGTCCTTCCCCTTGTCCCTTTGGTCTTTGATGTGGTATAACTGCCTATTATAGCTAGACCCAGTGCTTTACCATCCCTTTTGGGTTTCCTTAACATGTCCACCACTTTGTAAATATACTCCTCATTAAACTCTTCAATTCTTCCTTTCAGTTGCACTATTTCTGGCAGAGCCCCTGACTAATAACACAGAGCAAGCAGAACCCAACATAAGACCTATCTCTGGTTCATCTTTCAATCCCCAGCATCCTATGCTTCAGCTATGCCAAACCACTTACAATTGCCAGGACATGCCAGGCTTTTTTCAAGGTTTTGTGCCTTTGTTTACACTGAGTTCTCTATCTGGAATGGCTTTTCCCAGCTTCCATACCAGCCTGATCAGCTCAGCTCAAGCCTATCAACAAAGCCTTTTCAGACAATCCCCCACCCTATGCTGCTCTAGGTCAAACTGACCTTTACATTCTTGGGCTCCCATCATACCCAGGTGAATATATATTCATAATACTGATGACTCTATTACATGTGTTTTGTTGCACGCATGTGCTTTCTACATTCCTATAGCTCTATTATATTCCCAGCACTCAACACTGTGCCTGGCACATAACAGACACTTAGTAAATTTTGGCTGTATAAAATCATTCAATCCAGTAATTCAACAAATATTTTTTGAGTATCTGCTCTGTGCCAAACTGTTTTCAGAACTGGGAATACAGCAATGAACAAAATAGACAAAAATTCCTGCCTTTATGGGCTTAGTTCTAATGCAAGAGACATGGTAAACTCGACAAACAAGTAAAATGCACAGTAGAAGGGAAGTGGTATAGGAAGCATTTGGTGGGAGTAGGGTGAGACTTTAGGTAGGAAGGCCTGGGAAGGTCTCGCAGAGAAAGTGACATTCATGGGGAACATACCAATTGAATAAAGACCAGAAGAGGAGAAGCAAAATCTTTGAGAATTTTTCCATTTTACGAATATGAAAATTGAGGCTGAGGGTGGACTGGCTCGAGGTCATGGAACTAGCATGTGGTCCAGATAAGTGGTATGGATCTCCTGACTCTGCTCCAACGTAACTGCACCACACCTGCCTCCCACATGAACCATAGAATGGACACAGTGAATTTGTCATTTTGCCAATTCCTCAAGTAGGCTTTCTTACCCACCATTAAGTGAAGCCCTTCAAACACCAACTATGAGCCCAAAGAATGTCAGAGGCTAGGGGAAAGTCTATCCTCTCTGAAGAGAAGACAAATAGATATGTTCTCCTAAACTGAAAGAGAAGAAACAACTAGATTATTATCACATACCTTTATGCAGGCTCTGTATTTACTATAGTGAGGCTTCCAAGAGTTGAATCTTTCTTCCTTTCATACCTAAGAAAATCCACCTAACTAATGTTATTTTTTAGTAAACAAACTAAAGATCAGAAGTCAAAGTATGTGAAGTCCTCTGATTTTACAAAAGAAAAGTACTAAATTATCCCACCAGAGTACTAACATTGATCTTTCTCTGTCTCCATGTTTCAGATCCATTAGCCTTGACGACAGGATGGGCATTAATAGGCATATTTGCTTGTCATTTTCCTTAAACATAGCCCAAAAATATAAAAAAAGATTGTAACATCCAACATCTCTTGAGTTTGCTTGATTGTGGATAAGTTGAAATTGTAGTCCTAGGTTCCAGTCCAAGACCTGAAAAAAATTAGGCCAAAAAAAAAAAAAAAAGAAAATGGATACAGCAGTTGAGAAAATATACTAACAAAGACCAGTATTCTTGAGACGCTGCATTTTATTGCCTTTAGTCATAATCTGGGTCAAACTGTGTCAGCAAGCATAACTGCTTTGTATCTTTAACGTGTGGGGTAGATTAGTGGGAATTCTATAGGCTAGTGAATTATTCACAGAAGTTTGGATTAGTTTAAAACTTCAGCAAACTTTATCTTATTTTGAAGCAATAAAAATATTAATTAATTAATACTTCACACTTCTATTTAATGTTTGCCAAAGCCCTTTCCAACACTTTACAAATAAATTTTCTGGGCCTTGACTATTCTAAGATACAGCTCTCACTGCTGGTTTTATACATATAAGGACAAGAAAGCAAAAAGATTGGCCAGGGTCAAAGACAGAATGTGTGTCGGCACTGAAATTGAAGTCCTGGATCCACATCCAGGTGTCACATTACCAAACAGAAGGAGATAAAGATGGATACTCTATCCAGGCTGAGCTAGAAGGTGCCATTCCAATGATTTGGGGAGAAATTGACTTTGCAAAAATGAAAGTAACATAAGAGGCAAGAAACAAGATAGAGGAAACTCAACTTTCAACATGCAGAGATGAGAACACTTGGAGGGCATTTGAATGTGTTCTTTTAATATATCTAAGGAAACAAAAATCTCAATATGGTGGTTAAAACAATTTAAAGATTGATCTCTATTTGAGGAAGTCAGTATGTGAAGAAAAGAGAAATCAAAATTCTTATTTAGAAGCCAAAGATTTTTCTTTCTTTGTCAGGCAGACTGGGTTCAGATTCTAATTTTTCCATTGGCTAGCTGTGTGACCGTGGGCAGATTTCTTAACCTCTCTAAAACTCAGTTGTTAAGAAGACCAAATGAGGTAACACATGGAAAGCATTTATAGTTCTTCTTGGTACATAATATACATTCAGTAAATGGGAGCTGCTGCTGCTATTACTGTTACTACTATCCCCTTTCATCTCACCATGCACCCCATTCACCCACTTATATTTTCATCCCTGGCATTTTATTCAACTACATTCTAATCTAGACAGGGAATAATGAAATCAGAAAACTGACACGCACAATGAATCCTCAGATCAGAAGCTTCAATTGCCTCAAAACCTGGAGTCCATGTTTTTCATGATGTGTTTCTTATGAAAGAATGGTTTCACTGGAAATGACATCATCTCTACTTTTCTAAAATGATGGAGCTCATCTGAACACCTGGTGTGAAACTCTAACTATCCCTTAGCATAGATTTATTTTTTAAATCTCTACAATTACCTTTTTATCCTTTTATCTCAGAGAGAATGTATTCTTCCTCTTCCTCTGAAGTTACCTTTCCCCAAGTTTCCAGTGTCCTTGAGAAAATTACTCCCACATTTTCCCTATTCTTCTATTTACCTTAAAAATGTCACAAGATGTCTTTAAATTTTTTGTAAAAAGTGATACCTACAAATATGCAAGTAGAAAAAAGAAAGAAAAAAATGACCCAAAATTCTAACACCTAGAATCACTATCATTAACATACATGACTGTTATTTCAGACATCTCTTTATGTTTACACATGGAAGGAAAGAACAATAAATAGAAATAATTCCTAGAAAATCAAACTACTTTTAAATTTAAAATATTAAGTTTATTTTTACTTGAAATTCACAGATAATACAAAAATGAAACTGAAGGAATTGTTGAATTTTAGATGTTTTCTAACTGACATAAATACTATTTCATAAGAAAAACTTCTTGAGTTTTGAAGAAAAAGAATAATAATTTTGAGATTCCTGCCTCCGCTCATATGGAATAACAGAGACTAGATTTATCCTCCTGCCCTAAAGAAATAAAGAACCGAATGAAATCCATGAAACAATAGCTTTTAGGCATTGGACAACAAGCAACACAGAAGAGTGATTTCTGAGAGAAGGAAAGCAAATAAAGTAAGCCCTATGATTGTCCCAGCTCACTTCCTAGAGTCTCCAGGCCTCAGACCAGGGAGCCTGCACCCAAACAGAGCCGGGTAGCCTCTCTGAGATGAGATGTCAGAGTTCTTAGCTCAAGGAGGCCAAGGTGCTTAAAATTCATGAGACACAGTCACAGGGAAGGGAAATCTTCAGAAAGAAAGAGGTCTGGAGATCTACAGAGGGTTTCCCTTGAATCTTGACCTGAGTACTGATCTATGCATGTGTTAAGGAAACTATCATGGCAGGGAAAGAACTACTTTTGAAAGGAGCGGGTGGAACAATTCTTGGAAATTACTCAGATTTGGGAATAGTGTTCCTTCCCACCAGCCAGAGTGGAAAGATTTTACCTTTATTCCTAAAGGATACTTTGTTGGATATAAAATTCTGGGTTGATAGTTCTTTTCTTTCAGTACTTAAAAAATGGAATCAAGTATATAGACAATAGTATCTAAGATTATATTTCATAGTCAAATTAGTAGTGGATTAAATTAATAAGTCTGAAAATCATTTCTATCAGGATATTTCGATTTGATTTTCCATAAAACTACATAAACCAGTTGAGGGCAGCAGAACAGACATGAGAACTTCTACAGTAACTCCTCTGAATCCAAATAACATTTTACTATTTATCCAAATATTTAGTGTTCTGAAATTATTGCTGAAATATATTCACAAGGGAACATGGATAAATGGAAACAGTTTGATTTGTTGGTGTAGGTGTGCTTGTCATTGAAGTTTTTAATTTCTTTCCTTTACAATTTTATTAATAGTAGTATAATGTTTTTGATAGAAAAAGATTAAAAAGTAAAATATATTTATGGTTTTATTTTTTAAATGGGAGTCAAAAAGCCTGAGAATGTTTTAGTCTATAAATGAATATAGAAACGTTTGCAACATAGGCATTGTTAGAGGTCATCTAGATTATCATCCAATAAAGGGGCAGTGAAGAATCTTTTTTGCTGTTGTTGCTAAGGAAAGACACTTGATTACTTCAAAAGTTTGGCCTTAAAATCCAGCCCCAAAGAAGACTGAATTTCTATCACATTTCTTCTCCTGTGAGTCTGTCCTTATTCAACCAAAAATTAAAGAGCATAAATTAAACTGTCCTACATGCTGTGGTTAGGTGCTCTTAGAAGAGCAATTTGCTTAAAACTGTGTGGAAGCCTGCCTACTTACCAGCCTCATCTTATCCCACTCTCTCTCTCCATCCTTATATTACAGCCACATCGTCTTTTCAGTCCTTCAAACTTTGCAGTTTCTTCCCGTCTCAGAGAAGCCACATTCATTTTCCTTTTCTAGAATGTTCCCCCACCTGCCTCTACTTTTTTCTCCTTATTCCCACTCATACTTCATGTCTTAATTTAAATGTCGAGTCCTGATAGATGTTTAGAAATGGTGAAATAAAGACAGGATTGCTCCTTTTTCCTAAAAGAAATTACTCAAAAACAAGGAGGAAAAAAACCCCAGAAATATGAACTTCATCTTACACAAATCTAGTAGATATATGTAACTCTTAAGTACAAAAAGTGAGGAAAAGATGCCAGATAAAGATAAAATGGAAGTGCAAAAAGATACTGACAGATGACCTTTTAAGAGGTAATATTTATCACATCCTTACAGTGCCCGGTCTACATGCCTGGTCAACAAGACTTTTCATATATTAGTTCATGTATTAGCCCTCATAACACTCAATGAGATAACTGCTATTATTATTATTACCTCTTTACTGCAGAACTAAAGTCGTGCAGCTATTATGTGGTGGAGCTGTAATTTGAAATCAGAGCTATGCTATACCTCCTCTGTGCTGTGAGCAGCCTTCAAATATCCAGTTCATGAAGAACTTTCCTTCATTCAAAGGTGAATGATAACCATAAAGGAACCACACTGAATCTATGAAATGATACTTTAAAAAATGTTGAAGGAACAGGAAAAACAAATGGCAGATAAAAAATATACCGTAGAATAATTTTGCTATGAACCAGATGAAAATTATTACCAAATATATTGTCACACATTAAAAACACTTAATGAAGGAAATGACTATATAAAACAAGAGCTCAAAGTAGATCCACAAGAATTGGGGGAAACGTGTTGAGAAGACAGAAAAAAATGAAAGATGAGTGGAAGACAAAACTATAATCTTATTGGAAGTGAGGGTCACGTTAGAATAAAGGAGAATAGTCACAACTAAAAGTATGGGAGATGGAGGAGAGGATTGAGAAAGTAAAATAAAATTGATTAAAGTAGGATGATAGAGATGGAGATAAAAATTAAGATTAAACATGCATAATTGGTATCTCTGAAGAAAAGAAACAAATAATTGAACATAAACATAATTTAAGAAAAGTTCCCAGAAATAAAATAAGATATGAATCAAAAGACTGAAAAGGCATATTGTACCTTAGGAAAAATTGATAAGGATGATCAATAACAATTATATCTTAGTAAAGTCTCTAGACTTCAAATCTAGGAAAAGAATTCTTGATTTCCAGATTAAAGTGTTGGATGGTATATCAGTCCAGGTTCTCCAAGAAGCAGATGCCAAGATAGCATTCAATATACAAGAGATTTTTAGGGGGGAAACACCTGTGAGAGAAAATGAGGAGGAAGCCAAAGGAAGGCGGATGAGCCCTCAGATCATGATGCAGTTGTGATCCCTGAAGGAGAGAAGGGAGGAAGGAAGGAAAGATGAAGGAAGGAAGGAAAGAAAGAAAGAAGGAAGGAAGGAAGGAAAAGGAAAGAAGTCAGACTTTAGATGGTAATGCACTTCCAAGAAAATTTTGGCAAGGCTAATGAGGCATCCTCCAGCCAACATTGTCCTTTAAGGGCCAATTGTCCATTAGAGGAGCCTCACATCTCCCGGAGCAAGCCTGCCTCAGTATCCCTGCCACACTCTATCACTGACTGGAGCAGCTAGTGGGAAAACATGGCCCCTTCACACAGTATTGGATTTCAGAGCATAACAGCTGAGGCTGTCAGTCACTTACAGGCCCTACAGTAGGACGTCTGAGAAGTGCATTTTCATGGCTGCCACAGATGGAATTACCCATTTATCTCCATTCTCTCTTAAAACTTCGTTAAAAGGATGGTAAGTAAATAAAAAAGGCAAAATCCCACAAAAACAAAGAGAATGGGAAGAAAGGATGATTTACGTCAACAATATTTTGGAACTGGAAACCAGGTGATAATTGACCTAGCAGAAGAGAAAATGCTGAAACTTAAGCCAGTGTGTATATAAAGCTCACAGGAAACAAAATGATTGCTCTCATGGAAACTCAGATATTGAAGGCAACAGGTAGCTCTGAAGACAGAAGTGCAGGGTGAATTGAAAACAGGAAAAATGATTATAAATGTTTAAAAAGAGACGTTAAATCCCTCCATCGCTTCCCTATCCCAAATAGCAATGAGACATCCTCTTATGAGTCCCAGCAGAAGGCTGGAGATTACTTGCTGGAGAACCTGAACCAGACAGACTGATTCTGGACTTGGGGACATCAGGACCACCGTAAGGGTGGGGGTGACACAAGTCTACTTACTGAGAGGTGAGGACCACCCTCCAACTTTCTCTTCTCAGGTCCCAGATGGCTTAGCCCTGGTCCAATCCCAACTCACAACTGGTGAATTTCATTCAGATGAAAGTCACTGGCTGCAAAAATAAGACTTCCAAAGAAAGAACCAAATCTCTCCCAATTACTTCTCAGTGAGGCTCACCAATTTCCAAGCCCCATCACGGCATATGGGGTCTCAATCCACTTTTTAGTGCCTCACTCTTAAATATGAACCGACAGCAAAGGATCATTACACATTTGAAGAAATTTTCTAACACAAAAGACAGAAGAAAACAAACAAATCAAAACAATTGTGGAAATAAAAAATGAAAGGAGCAAAAGAAAACTTTAAGAAAATTAATAAATCAGAGAGATAAGAGAAGATATTATATTCATAAAACAAGAACATATACATATATGCTTATACATGGAACATTCAGAGAACAAAAAAGAACTCTCTCAAATTAATCATCAGATAGCAGAAGCTAATTTCCAAAAGAAGAAATAAAAGAATAAGAAAAATTTCCCAGATGAAAGGAAGGGGAAAAGAAGAAATGACACGTGGGGAAAAAATTAATAGATTATTAGGATTTCACATGCAAATTTTTGGATTTCCAAAAAATAAGAAAAGAGAAAATGGAAGGGAGGAAATTATTTAAAAACTGATAAAAGTTTTTCTTGTTATTGAAGTGCATGATTTTCCAGATTGAAAGTGCCCAGTGAGTGCCAGCACACTAAATGGAAAAATGACTTCTCCTGAGGTAGAGTGTTGCAAATTTCCAGAACATCAGGGATAAAGAAGAGTTTCTCATGTGTCCAGAGAGAACATACAAATGTTTGAGGATCAGATTGGCAAGAGACTTAATATTAGCACTAGAAGACAATGAAGCAATTTCTTTAAAATTTTGATATAATTATTTCCCACTTAGAATTCCATATCCAGCCAAATGATAAATTGTGAGCATGGAACAAAGATAACTTGAGAATGTAAGGTCTCAAGAATTTTCCTTCCAGGCACACTTTCCCATAGGGCTAATGGGAGACGTGACCTGACAAAATGAGGACATAACCAAAAATGAAGAAGATGTGCAGGTAATAAGAGCTCCAGATAGCTCCCAGGATGATGATGAAGGGAAGTTCTAGGCTGAGAGCTGGCCAGGACACGGGATGCACAGTCCAGACAAGAGCAAGATATGGGAATACAGGAGAGACATTTTCAAGACGAAAATGAAGCGTATAGAATGTTTGATACATTTAAACACATTTTATGGAAGTCTTCAGTTCTGGTAAGGGTTTGGGACTGCTACATGAAAAATCATACAAAAAGGAGGCAAATTTTAACTCCAGAAAACAAAACAAAGAAAAGTTGTTCAAGAAAGGAAATTTAACCATTGTACACTATACAGCTCACCTGTGAATAATAGTTACAAGGCCATAATATGACCACTGTCTATTGATTTAACTCCAAAAGGAGGGGAAGTGTATAGTTCTAGGAATGTGTGTGCACATGGATGATGTGGGGTGGAAGTGGGTTGTAAAAGAGCTAAACCCTCCATTGTAGGAAATCAATGCATAATATCCATATCCAAAAAATTATGAAATAGCATCACTTAGTAGTACAGAGATATATACCAAAAGAAATATCTGAGAAGTGGAAAGTTGCTGTCTCAGGGTAATGAGAATTGGGACTGGTTGGCGTGAGTAAAAATTAACATTTGAGAAAGAGTGACTAATTTGATTATTCAGTCAAAATATGTAAGTCACCCATAAGGGGGAACCCGACAGATGAGTTCAGACCTCTCCGTATCAACATTCAATACTAGAAGGAAGTGGAGCAGTGTTTACCAAATGTTTAAGAAAGATACTGTGATCCAAAAATTTTATTCCTGGTTAAACTGTCTTTCAAGTATAAAGGCAACAGACAAATATTTTCAAACATATAAAAGCTCAAGGAATAAAGATCCCATGATGCCCTTGAAGAGGTTAAACTTCTGCCAATCAAATGATAAGTGAAAACACTACAGTCAAAAGATTGACAGAAAACATTCAATCCATTTAATTGTAAAACTAAAGCAAATTGTGAGGAAATATTCCAGAACAGACTATAGATGTTATAAATCATGACAAAGTATAAATGAAACAACTTAAAAAGTTGGAGAAAAAGGAGAGATACTATGAAAGATAAATATGCAGATTTCCCCATCTTTTACGACCAGGGGTAAAAAGATAAAAATGAAGCAAGTAATGCAGGTATAATTTTACTTCAAGGTATAACAATAAACACTCAGAAAAATAACACAATCGACTAAAATAGGTAATGGTGGGGTAGTGGCAAAGACTCTCTCCTTTGACCAAACTTGAATTAGTTTCCTCTGAGTCCTTTTCCTGACTAGTCTCTGACCTTGGACTCTGTCCATGGCCCATTTAGTCCCGTTTCAGCAAGAATCCTGCCGGGTCAGTTTTGGGAAAATCCCCCACTCTTGATATCTGATCCAATTCCTCATCCCCCAAGCTTTATATCTTATCACCCTGGCCTGCCTTCAGTAAGAATCCTGTTGAGTTGGTCTAGCAAGAATCCCTCTAGCCTTGATGTTTCCTCTTAGTAATTTTCCATCCACTAACACCCATCCTGCTCCTTGACTAAAAATTCCCACTTTCCCTTGTTGTATTTGGAGTAGAGCCCGATCTCTCTCCTCTACCACAAAACCTACTGTAGCAGTCCCCCTGAATAAAGTCGGCCTTACCGTGTTTAACAAGTGTCATGAATAATTTTTTTTTAACAGTAGACAGTAAGGAAGGAGAGAGAGGAATTATGCTAATTTTGCCCTTACTCGGAGTGGCCTCAGGTCAATTTTCTAAAAGTCATTCAACAAACTGGACTTAAAGCAAATTGACTTTTGGTGAATTGGGTCAGTGAATTAGCTTTGGGCAAATTTACTTTTACTGAATTATCCTGTTTCTGCTTGAGTAGAAAGCCAGTAAATACAGCCTAAAGAAATAGAGAATTAAATACTTTATATAAAACCTCATATATACACAAATATTTTATATAAAATTATAGTACATAAAGATAACCACTAAAACAAAGACATAAACCTTCCAAGTAATCAGAAATATTACATACACAAGGAGAGGAAATAATGAAAAACAAATTTTAAGCAATAAAACAGAAAGCACAAAAAATGGCAAAAGTAAACACAAATATATCTGTCATCACAATAAGTACAAATGGACTAAAACTCCCCATTTAAAAACTTCTAATTGGATTTTTTTAAGAAAAACCTCAACTGCATCGTGAACACAAAGCACTATAAAGAAGACAATTGTGGAGTCAAGCTGCCTAGATTTAAATCTATGTGATTTGGGGCAATTTATTTCTCAGTGCTTCAGATGCCTCCTTAATAAAATGAGAATATTAACTAAAGTTAACTCACAGAATTTTTGGAAAGATTTAGCAAGTTAATATATGTAGAGCACTTAGAACGGTGCCTGTCACTCAGTAAAAGCTCAATAATATTGGCTCATTAATACTGGCTCACTAGTGTAATACTTTTAATTACTTGGAGACACATCTAAAACCCAGTGATCCAGAAAGGTTGAAAATAAGAGGATGGTCAAAGCCATATCAATCAAATGCCAACACAAAGAAAGCAGTGGTTTGGATCTGACTACCAGAAAGATCGAATTAAGGGGAGGAGCTTTAAACAAGACAAATAAGGGCATGTTATAACGATAATAAATGCAACATGAATGTTCATAAAGTAAAACATATGGAATGTACAAGAAGAAATTGGCAGGAACCGAAAGGGTAGGAACCCCAGGTCAAGATGGTTTCATTGGGGAATCCTACCAACTTTTAAAAATAGATCATTCCAATGCCAAGATGTTTCAGAGCAAGAAAAAAAAAGTTTTGAAACCCAAATAAGTTCCAGATGAATCAAAGATTACAGTGTTCTAGAAGAAAAACTTAGGAAAATTTAAAATATAATCTCAAAGTGGTGAAGTAGGACAAAATCCAGAAGCGCTAAAACAAGATTGATAAATTCAACTTCAAAAATACATTTTTAAATTTCTACATAGCAAAAAGTCAATGAAACACGTCAAAAGATAAGCAATTTACTGGTGGAAATATTTCCAATACTATTATAGGGAAAGAAACCATTTCCTTAAAATGTAAAGCACTCCTACCAGTCAAAAAAAATGAATTACCCTCCCTGAAGAGATATTTTTTAAAAACAGACAACGATACAAAGGATATGAATAGACAGTCACAGGAAAGGAAATACAAATGGCTTTTAACATATGCAATGATGCCCGTCAATAGCTACCTTTGACCCAGAACTTCTATATGTAAATATGACATATTTATAAGAATATATTCTATCCTTGTTTTTAGAAATAAAAAATTGGAAATAATATAAATGTCAATCAATAGGGCCTATAGTAGACAGAATAATGCTCCCTGCCCCAAGATATGCATGTCCTAATCCCCAGAATCTTTGAATATGTTACATGGCAAGAGGGAATTAAGGTTGCAGAATTAAGGTTGGAATTAAGGTTGTTAATCAGCTGACCTTAAGATGGAGAGAGTATCCTGGATTATCCAGGTGGGCCCAAGGTAATCATGAGGGTCCTTAAAAGTGGTAGAGGGCTGCAGGAGAGGCAGTGTCAGAGTGATGTGGCATGAGAAAGATTATCAACCATCACCAGCTTTGAAGATGGAAGGAGGCCATGAGCCAAGGGATGCAGGCATTTCCTAGAAGGTGGAAAAGGTAAGAAAACTAATCTCCCCCTAGAGCCTCTGGAAAAGAATGAAGTCCTTATGACACCTTGATTTTAGCTTGATTAGACCAATTTCTGACCTCCAGAATTGTACTATAATAAATTTGTGTTGTTTTAAGCCACTAAATTTGTGGCACCTTGTTGCAGCAGCAATAAAAAACTAATACAAGACTAATTAAATAAATTATAGTAATCCATACAATGGAATACCAGGCAGCCTTCACAGAAGAATGAGGAAGGTCTTTATCATGGAACTAGCATGGAACAATCTCTGGAATATATATTGAGTGAAAAATACAAGAAATGGAACTGTACAAGTAGTATCACCATCTGTCGTGAGGATGTTTTAAAATAAAGACATATGAGGAACTAGGAAGAGTAGTTATTTCCAGGCAGAGAATCTAGCAGTCTGGGACAGAGGTGGCAGGCAGGAAAACATTTTTCACTATGTATCCTTTTGTAACTTTAAAAAATAATAATATTTTATTTAAAAATAAAGAAATGTGGGGCTGGCCCCATGGCCCAGTGGTTGAGTTCGGTGTGCTCCTTTTCGGCAGCCCAGGTTCAGTTCCTGGGTGCAGACCTATACCGCTCATTGGCAGCCATGCTGTGGTGGTGAACCACATACAAAATAGAGTAAGATTGGCACAGATGTTTGCTCAGGGTGAGTTTTCCTCAAGCAAAAAAAGAGGAAGGTTGGCAACAGATGTTAGCTCAGGGGGAATCTTCCTCAGCAAAAAAAATTAAAAAATACGAAATGTGATATTCAGCTGGCCCAGTGGCGTAGTGGTTAAGTTCACACCAGTCGTGTAAAGGTTAAGTTTGCATGCTCCACTTTGGCAGCCCGGGGTTCGCAGGTTCGGATCCCAGGTGCGGACCTACACACTGCTCATCAAGCCATGCTGTGGCCGCATCCATCCTACATATAAAATAGAGGATGACTAGCACAGATGTTAGCCCAGAGACAATCTTCCTCAAGCAAAAAGAGGAAGACTGGCAGTAGATGTTAGCACAGGGCCAATCCCCATCACCAAAAAAAAAAAAAAAAAAGAAAGAAATGTGATTTTACAAAGGAGGCTGTCCTTGACTCCTCAAAAAGGGGTTAGGCTTTTGTGTGATACACTCTGAAAACTTTTTGTACTTCTCCTTCAATACTATTACAACCTTGACCTCATACTTTATAATGATATAATACTAAAAATAAACACTTCTTGACCCCAGAGTATTTGTTTAACGTCTGCCTTACCCACTAGACTCTAAGTTCCATGAGGGCAGAGAGCGTGTCTACCTTTTAACAGTACCTAGCAGTATCTTGCAGTTAATTGGACTTTAACAAATGTTTATTGAATGAATAGATGAATTAATTAATGAATATGGCCAAGTAAGGAGTAAGAAAGGTTTCTAATCCAATCAATTATGATTTCCAAGAATAAACAGACAACTAATCTTAAAATGCAAAATTAAAAAATGAAAGCATACAATAAAGACTATTATTCAAAGATGTATAAATGTCTAGCTATAAATAACTATCCTTCTCATATTGACCTCTATTAAATCACAGTTAAATCTAGTTCTCTAGCTTTCTCTATCCAGAGAAAAAAGTTTCAAATATTTTTCAACTCATGGTGTTAAGATCCCTGGACCGTGTTCACAGATTGAAGCTATTTAACACAATTTGTCTTGTCACAGCTGTCTGCAGTTTCAGCTGTCAAGTGAGAGGCCTTTAATTCACTGGCTTTCCCCGTTTGCTCTCTCTGCCTCACTGTGTCTATCTCTTGCAGCTTCTGCTTCTCGCTGCAACTCTCAGCTTCTTTCTTTTCTTTCATGATCAGAACATAGAAGCTGAGAGAGAGGGAGAGAGGGATCACTTTCCTATAGGCCTGGTAACCCCCATGGCTGCCTGCAATCAGGAAAATTGTACCACATAGACCACTGTCCAGAGAGAATGCTGTTCATTCACCAACATCATTTTTCCTCCTTCTGGGCATATGGCTAGATTATATTTCCCAGGCTCCTTTGCTGTTAGGTGGAGCAATATAACTGAGTTCTGGCCGATGGAACATGAATCACTCACAGGTCTAGTGGCTGGATGCAGAGAGACCTGGTGAACTCCAAGACCCTGGAGGATGGTAAAGCCCCTAGATTGGAAGCAGCCTGGGTTCCTAAGTTGCCATGTGGTAGAAAGCTACCCAGGAGGAGATCCACCCAACCACGGACCCCTATGTTGGACTGTTTCAAGTCAAAATTTTTTTATTATTTAAAACCACTGAAATGGTGGTGCCTTTGTTACAGTTCAGAAACTGGTACCTTGAAGTGGGGTGCCACCATAGCATAAACCTAAAATACGTGAGCAAGGTGATGAATGGTAAGAAAACAGGGTGAAATGGTGAACATTCTGCTATAAAGTAGCAAGCACCTTGAAAAATTGTCACCTGCAGTAACTTGAAAGAAAACCATGTGTTTACTGAACAAGGGCTCTAGGGGAAGTGGTTGGAAATAATTTGAGTGCTAGTGTATGTTGGCTACTATTAGCTGTCTTTGGTAATGTTTTATAGGAAAGAAATGACCTCAGGATAGAGTTGGCTGGTTTGCAAGCTGAAATGAAAGGGAAATGAGTGAAGAAATCTGGGGCATTGAAATGTTAGGATAGCTGATACCTTTAAGATTACCAAATAGTAAGAGAGAAGGCTTTGAGTATTAAAGCCAGTGATACTCCTCAGTTAAACAAAAGACTCAGCCCTGGGGCAAGAAGATCAGATTAGGAATGTGGCCTTCCCACGTGTTCTTTTAGATGGATATGGGGTAAAGGCCATTAAATGGAGGGACACACTCTCTCTTCCTTTGTGGGCTAGAAGCAGAGATCCAGGGAAGGTCTCTGATGCCCTAGGGCAGGGGTCCACAAAGAGTCTATGGACTTATGGTCTATGGCTGCTTTCATGCTACAGAGTTGAGTAGTTATGACAGACACTATATAGCCTACAAAGCCTAGAATATTTACTAGCTGGCCATCTACAGGAAAAGTTTGCCAACCCCTGCTCTAGGGAAAGGCAGAGACACTAGACAGAAGGTGCCTGGCTCCCCAGTCACAACCACTACTTGGAGGAGAGCCAAGAGACCAGGAACACCCATGCTAAACTGTTGCCTAAGCTAGAGATAAGTTTTCTTGTAGTCAGCCACTGAGATTTGGGGGTAATAACATTTCACTCACCCTACGTACAATTATGAAGACACATGTTTACCTTACATTGGATAGCTCAAAGTTTCTCATTCACTGCAGCACTGTGGAACACGCCTTCTGCCATGCTTCAGCCATACATCCTGCCATCAATCCATTCATCTATCCCTAAGCATTTATTGAGTGTTTATTATGTGCCAGATACTCTGCTGAGGATACTGTGATGAGTAAAATCACACTTGAACTCTACCTTCACAGAGCTGAGGGTCTAATGCAGAAGACAATGGGAAGAAAGGGGATAGCTGCTACTCCCTTTAGACTTGATATAAGTTTTCCCAGTTCATCACAGCCCCCTCTGGACCTGCTTCACTCATTTACCTGCCTGGGTCCTGTTGCATTTATAGGTTTCAATCCCCACCTCAGAGTAGATGAAAGGACAGTGTGGCCAGAGTGCAGTAATTAAAAGAGAAAGTGTGGCAAGATGTGGCTGAAGACATAGTCAAGGGACAAATGCAGAAATAATAACAACAATAAGTAATTCATTCGGTAAATAAACATTTAATGAGCCCAGCAAAAAGATCAGTTCTGATGAGGAGAGTTTTGTCCTCGGATCTTAATTTAGCGGCTGCTTGTTTTCTACTCGATTGTTTTGCTCCTTGATTGCTCCTTGGTCAAGAAAGGACCAGTGGAGAAGGAAGTGTGACAGCCCTAGGTTCAAATCTTGACTTTATTTATTAGCTATATGATGTTGGAAAAGTTACTTTTCCATCCATTGATTGAAGAGTTGTGTTTATTTTTATTTTGTTTTCCAAATTCCTCATGACTTTGCCCACCGCACTTGGCCTAAGACCTAGTAGTTTCTTGGTCCCCTATCCTTATTGACTGCCCAGATCTTGGACTTAACTTGTTTACTAAAACCCATGGATGGTCTTGGTAATCAAACATCCTTAAGCCTTCTTATCCTGTAAGCCTTCACAGATATTCTGGACTCTACCTACTAACCTGAATCTTTGACATTTACTTTTCTATACCATTTAAGTCAAAACCCAAAGGTTTGGTTTTGACTTTTTTCTTCTTAGACCTCCAGATCTCCTCCATATTTTTCTTTTTTTTCCCCCTTCTTCTCCCCACCTCTCCTACCCGCCACCCTCATCTCTCACTTGACCTCCCAGAAACCTCTCTCTCCTGCTCCCACTTTTTTGTGAATATTGCAGCCTTGGGATGATTTCTCTTGGCTCAGGATAAAATCCACACTTCCTTACATAGACTTCAGGCCACTCCAGGTGCTACTAGTGCACACTTACAGAAGTGGTACACACCACAAAGTCCAGGATTTTTAAATTTTTTCTTGAAAATTTTAAACACTTGAAAAAAACTGATTTTTAAAGTATATTTCCTCTTTTTAATCCCACAAGAAATGTAGAAATATTAGAAATACAAATGAGCAAAAATTGAAAATATAAAACTAATACTAAGCAAAAAATCTAAAACATCCAGAAAAAAATCACTATTAACATTTTGGTGCATATTCTTTGAGATTTCTACCAAAGCAAACGTGTATATTTTTAACAATTAGATTATAAACCACATATTCTTTTATAATCTTTGTATCATTTAATATGTTATGAAAATTCATCAGCTTCAATAAGAATAGAGCTACAATATCATTTTGAATGACCATATGGTATTCCATTATATGGATATAGCGTAATTTATTTAATTAATCCTCTACTATTGGACATTTGGATTGTTTCCATTTGTTGCTATAGTTAATTTTATGGATCAACTTGACTGAGCCATGGGGTGTCCAGATCAAACATTACTTCTGGGTGTGTCTGAGTGTTTCCCGATGAGATTAGTATTTGAATGGGTAGACTCAGTAGATTGCCCTCCCTGATGTGGGTGGGCATCATTCAATCTGTTGAGGGCCTGAACAGAACAAAAGGCAGAAGAAGGAGGAATTTGCCACTTTTTCTGCCTGCCTGCCTTCCTCCTGGGACATCTCATCTTCTCTTGCCCTTGGACTGGAGTTTGCACCTTTAGCTCCTCTGGTTCTCAAGCCTTTGGATTCTGACTAAATCACACCACTAGGATTCTTGGGTCACCAGCTCGCAGAGGGCAGATTGTGGGGCTTCTCACCCTCCATAATCACATAAGCCAAGTCTTCATAATATCTATATACCATACATCCAATTGTCCTGTTGGTTCTGTTTTCTGGAGAAACTCTGACTAATAGAGTTGTTGTTGCTGATGCTGTTGATAGTGCTATTTTCAACAGATAAGTTGGGAAAAAAATATATGTACTAGACAATTTATCTGATTGTCTCCTTTAGGTGAATTCCTGGGTCCTAGGATTTCTCGGTCAAGGGGCATGAACATTTTTGGGGCTTGCTATGTATTGCCTAATTGAACTCCAAGAGAGTTATAAAAAATGAAACAACTCTTTAGAGATATATAAAAGTGACATCTAACCCTCTGGCCAGTGTTTCTCAAACCAAGTGTTTTTTCTAATTGTTTGATTTTCTCTGACATGTGATTTCTTAGGATTGACATCTTGCCTGGCCAAGTGAAAAGCTGAGGGGTTCAGTAGGAAAAAGCCCTCTTTCTGTCATTCTTCTAGCTTTCTGACTGGGAAGCAGTTCCTACTTAAAGAGTGCCCAGCTTCTCACTGATGTCTCCAGGGCTCTTGCAATATTCCCAGCTCTGTTTTGATGACTCCGTGATTTCCTTGAAATGGTATGAAGTCAAAGCAGGGCTACCAGGCTGCCAGCACAGTGACACTAAGAAGAGAAGTCACCAAAGCTTAGACCCTAGAGCTGAAAGAGAGTCCAAGAAACCATTTGGCCCAATTCTCTGGCTTCAGGCCGGTAAAATATTCCACTAGCAGAAGAGTTTTAGAAGATCTAGACTGCTTTTGGCAAGGAATGGTGTCTCTCTAGTCATTGTGTTAAGATAAAACAGAAAATACTATGCAAGGAAAACAAATTGCAATTAAAATTAAACTGTTATGCCTGTGAAGGAACAGCCCATACAGTAGTAACCACATGGCCACGAGACTTTTCCCTATTCATTACCTATTTTTAATTTGCCTCCAGGGCCACGTCTTTTCCCCATAAACTGGGATAGCAATTGCCATCAATTCACTTGGCATAGAGTGTCCTATTACCATGATGTTAAAAAATTTTTTTTTTCAATTTTATTTTCTCTACAAAGAATGTTTAAATATCAAAAGAAAGCCACCATCTTAACCCATATCCTACCATTTTAAAACAACCACATTTAGCATCTTGGTACATTTTGGTCTTTTGGGAGTACATTCCAAAAAAATTGGTTTTAATCATAGTATACCTATACAGTATTTTAGGTTGCTTTTTCCCTGAATATGGTTTCATAACAATTTTTGTGTGATTATTAATCTATAAAACTATTCTTTTTCAATGACTGCAGAATACCATAATTTACCCAACCATACCATAATTTACCCAACCTTTCCCAATTCTTAATTATAAATAATGTAGTGGTAAAGACTTTCATGCATAGAACATTGTCTGTATTTTGGATTATTTTAAAAAGATACATTTCTAGAAATCAAATGTCTTGTTCAGTGCATATGAGTGGTTAAATAGTATACAATGAGGATATCTGTTTCACCCCAAAGTGAGGATTTCTCAAAATGAATTCATTTAGGACATCAAGGGGTAGAAGTGGACTTGGATTGTGAAATTGTAAAAAATTGGAGAATGGATAAACTTTCTGAGTGATATTTCTTATTTGTAAATAGGTGTACTCACAGATTTTTCTTAATTGTTATAGCCTCAGGAGCTGACTTAGTCCCTTTCCATCACTCTCAGTTGGTCGGAGGTAGATTTGGGCAGGCACCACCACTATTCCTTCTTAATCTTTTTTTCAGGTTATGAGACATATATATCACAGTGCCAGGTACCTAATGAGTGATTAATAAGGCTCTGTTAAATGGGTGAATGAAAGAATGCATATGGGCTTTGAATCTGGGCAGAGGGGGGTTCAAGTCCTGTTTCTGCCACTTACTAGCTGTGGTACTTGTTAAAACAGGTAAATTGCTGTGGAACACAATAAAAGCTGTATTCTGGATAAATTCCAGAAGTCAGTGCCAAGTCCTTTTGTAGTTTTTTTATTGTGAAACCTTACACTAATTTCTTAAGAAGAAAGAGCAATGCCCAAAACATATCTCAACACGAAATCTAAAGGCTATGGTGTAAGACAGTAAGGGACTCTTTCCGGTAGGAAACCACTGCTCACTAGGATGATTTTTGAAAATCAGTTTTTCTATCCTTTATTGCTGCCAACTCTTACAATTGCTGAAGCCTTAAATGCCAAATCATTTAATGACCTCATCTACTGAGGGAGGCAGTAGGAACTCTGGAATGGACACCATACTTGGTTTTTGATAAGATGAATTACCTTGGCTGGGCAAATAACTGCTGACCTGTGGCACTTCTTTCTTTCTAATGTTTCTATGGTGTCAGCACTTTCAGGCCCCTAATAGGTGTAGCAAAAGAAGGCAACATCTTTGATCCAACTCCATTTCAATAGGTGAGTTTTTAACAGGGGGTATTGTGGGGAGCAGGCATGGGGAAACCACAAATGACAAGTTATTTCTGAATTCTAAGCCTGTTATTAATGGGCCAGTGAAACAGAGCTCTGAAGGTTAGTTCATCTGCTATAAGGAAGATTTTCAAAGGGAAGAAATTTTATAGACCTTTTTTTGGCCTGCAACCAGGAAATCTTCAGTTTTATTTTAAAAAAAAATTAATCTTAGGAACAAATAGGGGAGTAGAATCAGAGTGGGATAAAGCAGAAAGAGTGTACACTTCAGGGTTCCAAACAGTGAAGTCTGGCCTAATGGTCCACTGGGGGGCTGTTTGCCCATTTGCCGTATCCTCCCTCACGTGGTTCTGCAGATAAAGGATGCAGGGAAGATGAGCTTAGAAGCTTGGGCAGAGCATGGGATTAAGGTCAGGGTCAGATGGCATCTCTGGGAAGCTTGTTGGAAATAAAAGGAGTCTATTTGCCCTTCCACCTATAAACCCTTGTTGCTCTACTAGAGCAGGGAGCTCACTTCATCTTGCATTCCTTCCCTCTTCCTCTAAAGTAGGAACATGAGGCCCACAGAGGTGGCATTCTCCCTCATGAGCATCATGTCCCCCCACCCGACTCCTTCTACCTCCCTTTTGTTAAGACAGGAAAAGAGAAATTTGTAAGATGGTGTATCTGTCAGAGTTCTCCAGAGAAGCAGAAACAGTAGGAGGTATATATATATATGTAATGGTACATATCATATATCATATAAAGAAATATTATATATAGAAAGAGATATAATATTATCAATCTGTCAAGAGAGAGATTTATTTCAAGGAATTGGTTTACATGACTGTGGAGGAACTGGCAAGTCTGAAATTTGTAGGGCAGGCCAGCAGGAACCCTGTCAGGAGCTGATGCTGTCACTTGAAGCAGAATTTCTGCTTTCTCAGGGAAAGTTCAGTTTTGTTCTTAACGTCTTTCAACCGATTGGACAAGGCCCACCTGGATTATCAAAGACAATCTCCTTTACTTAAAGTCAACTGATTTAACCACATCTACAAAAATTTTTTTGTTGTGTTGTCTTTCACAACACCTAGATCAGTCATTTATTAAATAGCGGGGTACTGTGGCCTTGCCAACTTGACACATAAAACTGACCATCACGGACAGTCTTAGGAATATATATACATTTTTAATTGAGCTATGAGAGCCATACTAAGTGGGCTAACACTCCTGTTCTCTTTTTTATCCCATTCTCTTATTTAAAGGAGATAAAGCTAAGAAGATTAATTCATACCAAAATGTAATTGACTGCCTCTGCCTAGACTCCATCAGAGAAAGTTACAAATTGAAAGGGTTAAGCTTATTTAATCAAATGAATATTTGATTATTGAAGAATTTCAAGTGGTGTGACTAACTGAAGGATTTCATCTGTGTCACCCACCTGGGTCTTCCCACATTATGGGAATCTGGGATTCTTCAAAGCATCTTCATTCTCCTATAAATATTGAATACATTCACTGAGTTTCTTGAGCCCAAATTAGTTTTTTCAGGCTACTCCTTGGTGGACCTTTTCCTACTTCAGCATGCCAATGAATGACCTTGAAAGATGTTAAAATTGTTGATTCTCTAGGACCTATTCCTAGAGATTCTGGATGAGCAAATTTGGGTGTGTCCAGGAATCTTTGTTTTTAACAAAAATCCACCCTAGGTGACTCATCCTTTGAGAACACTGTTCCAGGGCAAGATCCAGACACTCCCTTGAGACCTGAACAAAGAAAAACTATCACCAGTCCCAGCTGTGCTGAGAACCTCCCTAAAGAACTAAGGTGGGACCAAAGAAACAACTATCAATTATTCCTCCCTCCAGGTATGTCAGGAACTCTGGGAAATATATGAGAAGGGTAGGCTTGAAGTTGACAGACAATAGATAAAAATCAGATAGATATTCTAATATTTCTTACAACAGCAAGGTTCACTTTGTTTAGGCATAGGTGAGAGCCTAAAGAATGAATGCCTCTTGCTTCATTCACTTTTAGGCAATGTTTATGGCAAAAGTAAACTAAAGAACAGCTATGGCTTATGTATGGTTTACCCACTAGTGCTGTCTTAACACAAGCCTGATAAAATGTAGCCAGAGGTTATTAGGCCTTCCTAATAGGAGATGGGGCTGCCTGTATCTTATTACCACATCCTGTCCCTGCACTACCATTTATTCCAACCATCCCTGCAGATTACATGATGGAACTTGTTCATTCAAAGAACTGACTTGGTAGACACCTGACTTCTGTGTCTGGGGGGCATAGAAACATTTTTGAGACTATGAACTGTGTCTTATTTACCCTTCTATCCCCAGTGCCCAGCACAGAGCCAGGCATAGAATACGAGCTCAAAAATTACCATTATCTTCGTATTTAGATGAGGACGACAATGAAGGAGCATTTACTTTCTGCCAAGGTAACATCTGGGAAGACCTCTGATGCAAGAGCACATGTTGATGGGAAGTAGTCATTACATCACACTTCATGGTTTAAATCAATAGAAAAAAATTGGCCACCTTTTTGCTCTTCCTAGAGCTATAAGAATTCGGGTTTAATTATTCCTGATTAATACCAATATGTTGAAAAGCTGTATTTATTCCAACGTTAAAACGTGAGGAGAATTGCCTTGGAAAAAAATATATAAATAGGCATTATTTTCAATTCTACTTGTGAAGAATGTAGCCACAGACTTGTAAATTCCCATTTGCTTTAAATGATGCCAGTGCTTCATATTTAAGTCACAAATGTGGAATTTTCAGACAGAGGACTCTAGGAATGAAGATATATATTTTGCCAACATTTCCCCAAGTTGGTATGTAAGGGAAAGAATCAACTCTACAATTATGAGGAATGGAGCACTTTTCTATTCAGTGAAAGAATTGCCTGAGCAAGTTATACAATTCCCAACACGTCCATTTTCAGCTCGGAACGAAAAATCGGATAGAATATTCCTAAATTCTTTGATGAAAAGGTTATAGGACACATTTAGAGGGTTCCCTCGGTAACAAAAGGGCTCCTAGGACACACAGCTGCTCAAGACAGCATGTGTTCCAGGAACAGTGAGAACATTACTATTCTTAATAAAAAGTTTCATCCTTTCTCAGATACCAAGAAATAGTCAAATGCTTTGGGCCAATTCCAACTCTTTCTGGTCAGCCCTCTCTCACCCCTTGCGGATGTTCTTTCAGCAGCAATGTGGGGAAAAAAAAAAAAAAACATGTGGACTAGGAGAGGCGTTCTCCAGGAAGAAGAGGGACTGAACGTACCAATAGTTCCTCATTGAGGTGTGGAGGCAGCTGCTGAGGCTCAAATAATGAATAAAGGCAAATTTAAAGATCAAGGTCACTGGGGCCGCCCGGTGGCGCAGCGGTTTAGTCCGCGCTTGGCAGCCCGGGGTTCGCGGGTTCGGATCCCGGGCGCCCGCCGATGCACTGCCTGTCAGCCACGCCGTGGTGGCGTCCCATATAAAGTGGAGGAAGATGGGCACGATGTTAGCCCAGGGCCAGCCTTCCTCAGCAAAAAGGGGAGGATTGGCGATGGATGTTAGCTCAGGGCTGGTCTTCCTCACAAAAAAAAAAAAAAAAAAAAAAAGATCAAGGTCACAGATAACACTGTATCATGTTTCTCCCAACTGCATTTGATATCCCGTTTTACTAAACATCATTTTATTGCGTTTTCTTAGAATAAATGTAAAGTTGTCTTACTCTTCACATGACTATTCTGGACCAGGTCAGTTTCTGTCTTTCAGATTAATGGAGGAAATCATTTTATTCTTCTTCCAATCTTCAAGCATAAAACTTGGGTCTACAGGATCCCCAGGAATGAAAGTGTTTTGTTTCAGTCACCAAAACAAAGTTAGGCAAAGTTTACTTTGCTAAGTGATATATGATTATTATATACACATATATTTTTCCATCTTGACAGTGATGTAATACTGGGGAAATGTCTTAATGAGGTCCCAATAATAATAAGAGTATATTTTAAAATAGTGAACAAAATGATGAATTTTCACAAATAGTGCAACGTCTTCTGGATATGCTGACAGAAGAGAGTATTTTATAAAAACGAGAGCTTTTGTAATAGAAAGAGAGATCCATACCAATCCCTCAGAGGTGTCACGGAGGTGAAATTCCATGCTTAGCCATGTTATCAAAGGCCTCAGGATACCTGGAGAAGACAGGATCAGACCATAAAGAGAGGGAATTGGTGGTCACATACCTGATGTGATGATCTGAAGGACACTGAAGGACTGTCTCACCACAGGCTGTCAAATACCTAGAGTTCCACCTTCAGAGCCATACTATGGCTTCCAGAAAGACCATGTTAATATGTAAGTATTTTACCGGGGAGAAGTGTTGCAGTACTTATTATTTCCACACCTGTCGTGGATAAGATAAGCAAATTGTATTGTACTCTGGAGAAATAGCTCAACAGAGGAGGAGATTTTGAAGATGAGAAAGGACCCATTAGAGTCCTGATTATGGGACCCTGCTTGGGTTGGGGGAGAGGCAGGAGACTGGTGAGGCAAGGGACAAGTGTGAGGACCCTGAACCAGGGTAGGTAGAAGTTAGAGAAGGATGAGGACAAGGTCTCAGGGTCCTGGTACTCTCTGGATCATTTGATGGTAAATTCTACCAAGTGAGGTCAGAAGGTTTTAGATTATGGAAACTGGGAAGACATCTCACTCGTTGGGTGAGGCTGAAATGAAAAATCCACTTTTGGGAGTAGGGATGGTGTTCTTTATGAGAAGGTCAGCTCTGGGGGAGGCATTTCAATTCTCTCTGCTTACAAGATCAAGAACGGTGTTTCCCAGACGGTAGAATGTGAGCCACTGTGGAACCAGAGGGGTATTTTTATTTTAATAATTGTATATGTTTAATATCTATTAGAAAAATGTAAGTAGCATATCAAACGTGACTTCATGAATATTATGACTTAGGAAGAAGCTAAAGTAAAAAGAAAGGGAGTTAATTTAAAGGAAAACATTAAGTAGATAAGAAAAAAAATCATGAAAGGATATGAATGATTGAAGTGTGTAAAATAGTGTTTTAAAAATATTTGAAAATAAATGTACCACTGGTGTACCTAAGAGTTATAGTATATTTATGAGCTAATAAAGGGAGCCATTTATCTTTTTTTGGAGTGGGGAGGAAGACCAGCCCTGAGCTAACGTCCGTCGCCAATACTCCTCTTTTTGCTGAGGAAGACTGGCGCTGGGCTAACATCCGTGCCCATCTTCCTCACTTTGTATGGGACGCTGCCACAGCATAGCTGACAAGCAGTGCATCTGCAGGCGCCCGGGATCCAAACCTGCGAACCCTGGGCTGCCAAAGGGCGAACTAAACCGCTGCGCCACCGGGCCGTAAGGGGAGCTGTTTATCTTAAATGCAAATAATTAGGAAAAAAGTGAATTTGTATCTTCAAACAATAGCATTCTGATTTCCACAGCATTTTTTGGAAAGTGATCAGTAGGCAGCACTTCAGAGGCAATCTGGCGGGGTGGTTAAGCAGGGAGGTTAAACAGCATGGGTCTTACGGAGTCAGGGTCTGAATTCAGACTTCACCAATTACTGGGTATGGGACCTTGGATAAGATACTGCACCTCTCTGTTTGCTGTAAAATAGAAATAATATCTCCTTCTAATGATTATTATAAGGGTTAAATGAGATGATGAATGTGAAATGCTTTGCATACCTGAAAAATCTTAAGATCTCAAAAATCTCAAAAATGGTATCTCTTTCTTGCTTGGGCCTTTTTTCAATCTTTTTAAAAGTACCTTTAACTGACCTTTATCACATCTCTATAGACATGACACTTACTGCTACATACTTTGGTTTTACATGTTATATTTGTGTAAAAGATCACGGAGAAGTGGAGTTTACTTCCAAAGGAACTCTTGATCGCCTCCCTGGGTAATTCAGCCACTACTGTTCTCTGCCTTTTATGCATTTTTAACAGTTTTGGTTCTATTCATAAAGGATCCCACATAATCCACTTTCTTCGACTGCCAAAGTTCCAGGAGGGCTCGTGATGGTCCTTCACCCATTTGATACTTCCATAACAGTGAGTTGACCTTGTAACTACGTGATACATTCTTTAATTTGTGGGTCATCCACCTCTTTTGGAAAGACATTTGAAATGAAGTCTTCTGTTTCTTTATCTAGATACAGTGTACTGATTGCTGGGGCCACCTAATACCAGGACAGGGTCAAAAGGAGACATTCCCGAAACAGTTCTTTCTGGTGCCAAATTGACCAGTCTCAGCTTTCTAGAGCTGAATCACAACACTCATTGTTTAACGTATTAGGCTAACCTAACAGCAGCCCAAACTGTCAGATAACTGAGGCAAGGCTGTTCTATGCTGTTCCTGAAACTGCCTTTTAACATCCCTTCAGTGTTTTTATAATATACTTTCAATAATAGAGACACACATCATCATCGTGATGCTGCTGATCACCTTTGTCACCATGGTTTGATCAGCAGCAGAATGCTGTCTTTGTTAACATCGTGGATGCTGGTGTGAATCCCAGCTCTGCTACTCACCGTGTGACCTCTAGCCAGTTACCCTGTTTCTCGGTTTCCCACCTCTAAGATGGGCGGCACATGTAAAATGCTTAGAAGAGCGTCTGTGTTGTGGTCATCCTGCAGGAACGATATGGGCTCCCATGCAAAGTTTGATACAAATGTCAATACTGATGGCTCCTCACACATACCAAGAGCGTGGAAAGGTTTATTATGATGAGGCTTTTTGGGGAGAGCATGACAGGCCTCCCAAGTTGGTCCAAAAATCTCTTGAGAAAGAGCAAGTAAAGGAGACTGGCATGGAGGGGTTTATTATGGTTAGGAGATGGGGCTGGTTGAGGGCTAGACCTTTTGTGGTTTGAATCTCCCGCTGGTGCCAAAGGAGGGAGCGCTGGTTTTCTTACCATCTTGCCCAGGTGTGGGGCACGAGGGAGGGTTGAGGCTTAAAGGCTGTGAGCAGTAAAACATCAAAAAATGCCATCAGATTCTTTATTACAGTCTGTGGGAGAACAAATTGTCAATAAAGGATGTCTATCCCTGTATTTGCCTTCCATTAGTCCCTAAAGTCCTCTTAAGCATGATGCTCTAGGAGTCTTGACATAATAATGAGATGAACCATGTAGCCTCACTGTGGAGACTTGCTCTATAATAAAAAGTTCTTTCCCTTAAACCTTACCTGGCTACACCACAGATTTTTTGGGTTCCTGGGTGCCATTTATTGCCAAATAGAGCATCCCCCTAAATGTGTGCATGCTGCCCCCAAAAGACCAAAAACTGTGTCTATATGAACATTTCATTAGCAATAGCAAGAGACTTAAGAATAGTTTCTCATCTCCCTATCTTTCTATATGTATAGAGTGTGTATGTGTATGTATGTTTGTGTATCTGTGTGCATATAATAAATACACAATTATTGATTGTAACAGTATCAGTACATTGTAATAATTTCTTACATTATTATCAGTGTCTGAGATGGTTAAAAATGTATTCAATCTCAAGAATATGGGAATGTGAGGTGATCGATGTGCCAATACTTGCTTTTAGTTTTGAGAATTTGTGTCAAAATAGCTGTGATAAGTCAAAAGGCAAGGAGAGCTTTAATGTTATTTTTTGCATGTCAGTTTTATTGTGATATGATTTACATAAAATGAAATGTAATCATTTTAAATGCACAGTATGATGAATTTTGATAAGTTTTTCCAGTCATGCAATCACTATAAGAATCATATTTCCATCACCCCAAAAAGTTCTCTTGTGACTCTTTGCAGTCAGTCTCCTACTCGGAACTCCTAGGACCAACCACTGATCTGATTTCTATCACTATAATTTTACTTTTTCTAGAATTTCTTGTAAAGGGAATCATACAGTATACAGTCATTTGTGTCTGGTTCCTTGTATTAGTTTTCTATTGCTGCTGTAACAAACTACTACAAACAGCAACTTAAAACAACACTCATTTACTACCTCCCAGTTCTGTGCGTCTGCAGTCCAGGTACAATGTGGCTCAACTGGGTATTCTGCTTAGATTTCTCAAGGTCAAAGTCGAAAGGCAGCACTGTGCTCCTAACCAGAAGCTCTGGGGAATAATCGTTTCCAAGCTCATTCAGGTGGCTGGCAGAATTCAGTTCCTTGCAGCTGTAGGACTGAGGTCCCCTTTCCTTGCTGGCTGTCAGTTGGGGGCCATCTTTAGTTCCTAGGGACATTTCTCCAGTCGTTGCTTGTGGCCCCCTATATCTCAGAACCAGCAAGAGTGCATCAAATCCTTCTCCCATTTGGAATTTTTGTCCTTCCCCTTCTGCTGCATCTCTATGACTCCAGCCAGAGAAATGTCTGTGCTTTTGTAGGGCTGTGATTAGATTGGGCCCACCTGGATAATGCTGGATAATCTCCTTCTGTTAATGTCCTTAACCTTAATGACATCTGCAAAACCCCTTTTGCCATTTAATATAACATATTCACAGGTTCCAGGGATTAGGGCATGGACATCATTTGGAGGGCATTTTACCCACCGCACTGCTTTCATTTAATGTAATGCTTCTAAGATTTATCTACGTTATTGTATGTACAGTAGTCCCCCCTTATCCAAGGGGGATATGTTCCAAAACCCCCAGTGGATGCCTGAAACTTCAGATAGTAGTGAACCCTACATATCCTATGTTTTTTCCTATTCATGCATACCTATGATAAAGTTTAATTTATAAATTAGGCACAATAAGAGATTAACAACAGTAGCTAATAATAAAATAGAATAATTATAACAGTATGCTGTAATAAAAGTTACTGTAGAGCTTAGCAACCTCAGCATATGATTCTTTTCTTAAGTCAAGAACTTTCACCTTTTCACTTAAAGGAAGCGCTTTATGGCTTCTTCGGCATAGTCAAATTCCAGCATCACTATTTTTGCGCTTTGGGGCCATTATTAGGCAAAATAAGAGTTACACTTGAGCACAAGCACTGTGATAACCAAGACAGCTGCTAAGTGACTAAAAGGCAGGTAGCATATACCTGAATATGCTGGACAAGGGATGATTCATGTCTTGGGCAGCAAGGAGCAAGATGGTGTAAGATTTCATCACGCTACTTGGAACAATGCACAATTTAAAACTTATGAATTGTTTATTTCTGGAATTTTCCATTTAATGTTTTCTAACCAAAGTTGACCACAGGTAACTGAAGCTATGGAAAGTGAAACCATAGATCAGGGGGACTACTGTATCAACAGTTCGTTCATTTTTATTGCTGAGGGACATGCCATTTTAAAGATATACCACAACTTGGTTTTTTATTAGCAGCTGAACATTTATTAGCAGAGGAACATTTAGGCTGTTTCCAGTTTTTGTCTAATATTAATGAAGTTGATATGAGACATTTGTATACAAGTCTTTGTGTAAATATATATTTTAATTTCTCTTGTGTAAATACCTCAGAGTAGAATGGTTGGATCATATGGTAAGAGTATGTTTAACTTTAGAAGAAAATGCCAAGTTATCTCCCAAAATTGCTTTACAATTTCGCATATCCACCAGCAATATATGAGAATTCTAGTTGCTCCACATCCTCACCGATAGTTACTATTGTTAATTTAAAAAAAATTTTAGGCCCTGTAATGAGTGTGGAGTGGCATTTCACTGTGGTTTCAATTTGCATTTCCCTAATGACTAATGGTGTTGAACATCTTTTCATGCATTTATTTGCCATAATCTTCATTGGTGAAGGCTCTGTTAAAAAATTTTTTTGCCCATTTAAAAAATTGGGTTGTCTTATTATTGAGCTATGAGAATTCTTTATTCTAAATACAAGTGCTTTATCAGGTGTATGTTTTGCAAACATTTTTCTTGCAGTCTGTGACTTTCTTTTTTATTTTCTTAGCAGTGTCTTTTGAAGAGCAAAATATTCTAATTTTGATGAAGTTCAATTTATGATTTTTTCTGTTATGGTTGGTTCTTTTTAAGAAATATTCACTTAACCCAGGGTCACCAAGATTTTTCTACTATGTTTTCTTCTAGAAATATTAGACTTTGAGCTCTGGCTTATAGTTCTATGATCCATTTTGACTTTTGAATATGATGTGAGATAAGGGGTTGCATTTCTTTCTTTCCTCTTTTCTCCTTCTTTTTTTTTTTGGCACGTGATATCCAATTATTCCAGCATCAAGTGTAAAGATTATCCCTTCCCTTGGCACCTTTGGTGAAAATCAATTGGCTGTGTATTTGTGAGTCCATTTCTGGACTCTCTTTTCTGTTTCATTGAGTTATATATCTATCATTATGCCAACCCACATTGTTTTAATTATTGTAGCCGTCTGTAATATTCTTATAGTATGTCGTCCAATTTTATTCTTCTTCTTCCAAAATTGTTTTGTCTGTTCTAGTTTCTTGGCATTTTTATATAAATTTTAGACTCAGTCCATCAATTTCTACAGAACCTACTGAGATTTTAATGGGGATTACACTAAATCTATAAATCAATTTGGGGAGAATTGACATCTTAACAATATTGAGCCTTCAGATTCATGAGCATTTCTACATCTCTATTTAGTTAAGTCTTTTTAGATTTGTTTCAGCAACGCTTTCTAGCATTTAGTGTATCAGTCTCGTAAATTTTTTGTTAAATTTATCCCTAAGTAGTTCATATTTTTAAACTATAGTAAATGGCTTTGTTTTATTAATATCAATTTTCAATTTTTTTACCAATAGTGTCTTGATTGAATTATTTAACTCTTCAGTTTCTGTTTCTTAATTTTTAAATTGGGATGTGTCCATTTTGCAAGGTTATCATAAAAATTAATGAAAATTATTTACTCAAAAGCACCAAGAAGTCAAAAATTATTGTAACACAGGTGCTCTAGAAAACTCATCTCATTTAATCCACAAAACAACAATTTTAGGTATGTATTTGTAAGTTGAATGACGACCCCCAAAAAGATATGCCTGCATCCTAATATCTGGTACCTGTGAACATAATCTTATTTGGGAAAAGGGTCTTTGCAGATGTAATTAAGTTACAGATCTCAAGACTATATCATCCTGGATAGTCTAAGTAGGCCCTAAATCTAATGACAAGTGTCCTTATAAGAGGCATACAGAGGAGAGACAGGGAGAGAGAGAAGAAAAGGCCATGTGAAGATGAGGGCAGAGAATGGAGTTATGCAGCCACGAACCAAGGAACACCTGAAACCACCAGAAGCTGTAGGAGGCAAGAAGGATTCTCCACTAGAGACTTCAGAAGGAGCACAGCTCTGCCGACACTTTGATTGTGGACTTCTGGCCTCCAGAACTGTGAGAGAATAATTTCTGTTGTTTTAAGCCACCTATTTTGTGGTAATTTGTTATGGCAGCCCTAGGAAATGAATATAGCACTACTATCCTCATTTTACACATAATGAAACTGGGTGCCAGAGAGATTAAGTAACTTTCAAGGTTCCATAGCCATCAGTCAAACTTGATTTTTCTTGATGCAAATCTGTTGTGATTAATCATTTACACTATATCCCACCTGATACATGCTAGGTATTGTGGGAATCACAGAAGAAAACACTGGTCTCCTTCCTCATGACTCTTAGAATCTTTAAAACAACATTCCTAAAAATATAGAAATCGGGTTTATAGCACAAAAACAGACTGACAACCTCCTAATTATCCAATTATCCCTTGATTTTCTGTTTCCAATTGGGCTATTTTTTCTTTTGTTTTGACACTCTTTAGTATCTCTACATGCTATAACAGAGATGAAACTTGCTTTTTGTACAAAGAGCTGAGTAGAAGAGAATGGAGAGTGATCAGGACAAAATGTACTTAACTGTTGTTATGCAAAAAGAGAATAATTCATCATAATCGATTAGTGAGAGAGGAATGTTGAAATCTCCAACTATAATCATAGAGTTATTATTTCTTGTTTCAGTTCTATTGGGTTTTGTTTCATGTACTCTAAAATTCTGTTATTAGATACATAAATACTGAGGATTTTTAAGTCTTGATGAATTGGTTTCTCTTTGTGAAATGACTCTTGATCCCTGGTCATTTTCTTTGTTCTAAAATCTACTTTGTCTGATATTAATTATAGCCAGTCATCTTTTATAAAATTCATTTTAGCATGGTATAACTGTTTCTATCCTTGCACTTTAATTTATATGTCTTTATATTTGAAGTGGGTTTATTGTAGACAGTATATATTTGGGTCTTGCTTTTCATCCATGCTGACAATCTCTGCTTTTTAAATTGGGTGTTTGGCCTAGTTACACTTAATCTAATTATCAGTATAATTTGGTTTTAAATCTACAATTGTCTCAGTCAGTTTGGGCTGCTATAACACAATACTGTAAACTGGGTGGCTTTTAAACACCAGGAATTTATTTCTCACAGTTTGGGAGGCAAATACCATCACATTGGAGATGAGGGTTCAACATATAAATTTTCCAGGGACACAAATATTCAGTCTGTAGTAACCATCTTCCTATTTATTTTGTTTTTTCCATCTGTTCTTTGTTACTTTTTCCTTCTTTCTTTTTGATTGTGTTTTTTATGATTTCATTTTATCTCTATTATAGGCCTTGGTTTTGTTTTCGTTTCTGGGTTTTTCTTTGTTTTTTTAATATGTCATTTTACATATAGTACAAGAACCTTATAGCATATATGTCCTTTCCACACCTCAACCTTTGTGCTGTTGCCATCATACATTTCAGTTTTATGTATGTTATAAACCCCACAATACATTTTTACTTTTAACAATTGATTATCTTTTAAAGAGATTTAAAAATGAAAAAAAATATATTTATCCACATATTTACCACATCTGGTGCTCCTCATTGATTTGTAAGATCCACATTTCCATCTGGAATTTTTTCCTTCCACCTAAAGGACTTCCTGTTTCATTTCTTATAGTGGCAGTCTGCTGGTAAAAAATTCTCTCAGATTTTATATGTATGAAAAGTTTTTGAAAGATCTTTTTGCTGAGCTTATATTTTTCCTTTGAATACTTTAAAGATGTCAATCCATTGTGTTCTGACTTGCATTTTTTGAATGAGAAGACTACTGTTATTCTTATCTTTTGCTATAGACTGAATTGTATCCCTCCCAAAATTCATATTTTGAAGCCAAATGTGACTGTATTTGGAGATAGGGGCTTTTAGGAGGTATATATGGTTAAATGAGATCATAAGACCCCTAATCCCATAGGATTTGTGGCTTTATAGGAAGAAGAAGAGAAAGAGAGAGATCTCTCTCCATGCACACGCACAGAGGAAGGGCCATATGAGCACACAACTAAAAAGCTGCTGCCTGCAAGGCAGGAAGAGATCCCTCACCAGAACTTGATCACGATCTTGAACTTCCAGCCTCCAGAACTGTGAGAAAATAAATTTCTGTGGTTTAAGCCACTCAGTCTATGGTATTTTGTTATGGCAGCTTACGCTGACTAATGTATCCTTATTCTTCTATATGTAATATTTCTATTTTCTCTGGCAGCTTTTAAGGTTTTTCTCTTTATTACTGGTTTCCAGCAATTTGATTTTGTTATGCCTTTATATGGTTTCCTTCACGTTTTCTGCTTGGGGTTTGTTGAGCTTCTTGGATCTGTGGGTTAATAGTTTTCATCAACTTTAGAAAATTGTGGCCACTATTTTTTCAAATAACTTTTCTGTTCCGCTCCCTGACCTACATTTTCTGGGACTCTGATCACAGATATGGCAGGCAGCTTGGCCTCGTTCCACAGCTCACTGTTGCCCTGTTCACTTTTTTCCAGTCTTTTTGTCTCTGTGTTTTATTTGAACAGTTTCTATAGCTAGGTCTTCAAGTTCACTATTTTTTTTTTCCTCTACAATATCTAATCTGCTGCTAATTTCATCCACTGGGTTTTTTTGCCTCAGATAATGTGTATTTCATTTCTAAAAGTTCCATTTGGGTCTTTTTTTATATCTTCCATTTCTCTCCTCATGTTTATGCTTCCCTCTACCTTCTTGAATATATGTAGCATTTGTGTAGATGGCTTCATGTCCTTTTCTACTAATTCTATCATTTGTGTAATTATATTTTATAATTATGTTTTATCCAGTTTTATATTTGTTTAAGGTGAGGAAGTAAATCTGATCCTTGTTATTCTATTGTGTTTAGAAACTGAAGTCTTTAATATTATTGGGAGAGCTGTTGAAGAGAATTATTTTCATTATGTCCTCAGGGTATGGGCAATAATTAACCAACTAGGAAAATGTTAAAACTTATCATTGAGTTAGCTCCAGCATGGTGAAAACAGATGTTTGATATAATTGGGCAAAAGCTATGATTATATGATTAGAAAACAGAAATTGACTGTCTTGAGTGTTCTAAATTTTTGTCTTAAATACAGTAAAACATTTTATTTCACCATTTTCTTCTCATTTGATACACCACCACAGTCACTAAATTCCCATAAGGTTGATGGCATTTCCTACAGAGTACATACTCCTGCATATCTCAGAAATATGCCTGTACTACTGGAAGACATTTTAATGTTAGCTGCTAGGTGTTCAAATCTTCATTGGCAAATGCCTAGCATAGTTTCCCTAAGGAAATCCCACAGATAGAGTTTCCTGACTCTAGTTAGTATCTAGTCAATGCTTAACACCTCTTGGCATATCCCCAAAGTGATCGATGAAAAGGGAGCCATAAAAATCTTCCCTTTTTGCACAAAGCTCTTCTTGTTGGTTATTTGAGATGAAAGTACTTGCTTGTTTTTGGCTATATGGTAACCTTTTTTGGGGAAAGGAGTGTGTCTTGTGCATAGTTGTATCCACAGAGACCATGCTGGGTACATAGTAAGTGCTGAGAATATTTGTCAAAATAAGTGAATAGACTGCTGTTTATATTCAAAGATGACAAGTACCCTGGTTAATTTGCCAATATTTCTCAGAGTATATATACTTGTCAATTCTTACATTTTCAGCTGAGCATCCAGAAAACTGAAAGGCAATGAAAATGACAAAGTACAACCTGAGATGCTGAAGATTATACTTAAAATGTGTTGGTCAAGGGCCCACCTGCAGTGGCCTTTTAGGGGCCAGAGGCAAAATCTTAAAAGACTAGGTTACTAGCATCAGACTGAATTCCCAGAGATGAATTCTTACCTTAAACATAAAACTTGATTGTGGTAGCATGTATTTTCATGGTAGCATCCAAATTTAGCCCATCCTACTTAAGATTATATTCCATAATTAGGAGTCTTTCTTATACATTTTGTGGTTCTGTATTTCACAATTAAGTTTTACAGAGGAAGAGGTTGTAAACATTCTGGCACGGTCTCAAAACGTTGGCTGAACTTTGCTTGTCAGCAGCTGGTGGTTGATGTGTACTTTGTGTCCTTTTAACCAAGCCCAAATTTGAAAGAAAATAACAGATGTTCAGTTAATTATTTTTCTGTGTGTGTGCGTGTGTGTGTGTGTGTGTGTGTGTGTGTGTGTGTGTGGCTGCCTTCCAAAGACATCAAACATAGGCGTTGCTTATTGATGGTCATCTTGTTTGGTTTCAGACTAATCAACTGGCAAAAATAAAATGAACCCTACACATGGCATTTGGAAAATAGTTTAAAACAAAGAATTCCAACAGCAATGTTAATCAGAAACCAGGCCACACTTTGTATTGTGTCCTTTGGGAATAAGTAATGAAGCTATGTAGCTATCTGAATCTTAAATAATGAACATCAATGTGCTGGATCACTTGGGAAGTTGGCCAACTGGTGTTCACTTTTGAAAGCTTGGTTCCACTATATACTCTAGGTCACGGGTGTAAATGAACAGAATGATTTCTGCATTCCATTTATTACAAGTTGTCTATAATGTGTATGATTCAGTTTTATATAGGCAACTTTATATTTCACAAAGTTGTATATTTTATTTAAGGTATATAGCTTCTTTCTCCCAGCAAGATAAATATCTTTATAAATGCTGAGGTTATCTATGCAAGTCTCCCAATCACATCCTTTTTGACAACACTCACTTGATTAATGGCAAGGTAACATTTTCCCCCCTTATTTCAAATACTGGGTAAAGGAAAAGCCATTGCCATCTAAACATTTAGTTGTTTTCTCATAGTGCCAGTGAAAATTGAGTTTAAAACCAAAAAGATTGTTTAAACTAGTAGTCTATCTAAAAACACTGAGGTGCTGCCATCAACAAGAAATGTGATATACTGGGGCTGACCTCATGGCCTAGTGGTTAAGTTCAGCACACTCCATTTTGACAGCCTACGTTCTGTTACCAGGCATAGACCTACACCGCTTGTCAGCAGTCGTGCTGTGGCAGCGACCCACATACAAAATAGAGGAAGATTGGCACAGACGTTAGCTAAGGGAGAATCTTCCTCACCAAAAAAAGGAAAGATATATCACTTAACTTTTTAAATGCAAGAAATAGCAGAGGGAATGACCTTTGGTCCCTAATCATTCAGCAGCTCCAAATGGAACTAAAGCATCTTGACACCAAGCCTCTTCCCTGTCTAATAGCAATAAATCTGTGAATTGTTCTTATAATTAACTTTATTTGTAAACTGATTCTACAGTTAAATTAGTTAGAATAACTATGTAACAAGCAGTTATTTCTTCTTTTGCAATGTAAGAGAGTTACATTAGTGAAAAATCTATAGTATTCAAACAAGCATAGATAGCACTTATGTAACAGATTTTTAAGTTAGTACCTCAAATTAGTATTCAAAGACAACTTACCAGCTAATAACTCAACAATACACTCGACTGTAATATTTATGTAGGCAAAGCTACCTGAGAAGAGCTTAAATAATTTGCCACCCTGAATCACTACTGGAAACATAGCAGGATCAAGGTTAAATGAGCTATGACTGTGATATAATGAGTGATATTTTTTCAAGGAAGCATCAGATTTCACTAAAATTAATGTGTGCCATTTTAAAGTGGGAATCAAACACACTTATTTCAATTGATCCCACCATTATTTGATGAATTTTTTGGCACTTCTCCTTTGAAGTTGTCTTTCAAAACTATAAAAGAAGTAGGATCAGCATTCCCATCTTGCTTTTACCCCAAATATAATTACCTAGATTAGACGCTCATACTCATGTATGTAATGTGTTTGGCTATTTTCCTTTAATCATAATTATCTTAAAATTTTGCCACCGTTGAGCACACTAAAAAGAAAGAACTGAGGCCAGCCCCATGGCCTAACGGTTAAGTTTGGCATGCTCTGCTTGGGAGGCCCAGGTTCAGTTCCTGGGCACAGACGTACACCACTTGTTGGCAGCCATGCTGTGGTGGTGACCCACATACAAAATAGAGGAAGATTGGCATAGACGTTAGCTCAGGGAGAATCTTCTTCAAGCAAAAAGAGGAAGATTGGCAACACACATTAAACTACAGATTCTGAAGAAATTTCTATTAAAAAATTGGAGCACAGACATCATTAGTAACTGCCTTCTATAGAGAACTCCTCCACACACACACACTTTAGGTATTTATGTTATAGTAACTTTTCAAGTCAAATCTTGAATACCACTCAATCAGCAAATATTTATTAACTATGCTAGAAAAATAATTTGACATACTGAAAAGAATTTGGTCTTTTGAGTCAGATTAATCTACCTTGCCACCTATTCTCTTATCTTGATAAATTATTTAACTTTTGAATTTCAGTTTCTTTTCTTTTTTTTTGCTCGGGAAGATTTGCCCTAAGCTAACATTTGTTGTCAGTCTTCCTCCTTTTTCTTCCTTCCCCCCAACCAAAGCCCCAGTACATGGTTATGTATAGTTGTAAATTCTTCTAGTTCTTCTACGTGAGCCACCACCACAGCATGGCTACTGACAGGCAAGTGTGTGGTTCTGTGCCCAGGAACTGAACCTGGGCCGCCAAAGTGGAGCACACCAAGCTTTAAGCGCTAGGCCATCAGGGCTGGCTCTCAATTTCTTAACTTGTAAAATGGGGATGATAATGTCCACTTTACAAAGTTGTCATGAAGATGAATTATCCAAAAATGTCTAGAACTCAAAATGTATTATAGGACAGTTGCTTTAAGAAGGCATCTCATTTTAGCCTCCAAACTACACATCCTGGGTGAATACTATTATCTCCATTTTACAGATAATGAAACTGGGTGCCAGAGAGATTAAGAAACTTGTTCAAGTTTCCCCGGCCAACAACCAAAAAAATCTGTTGTGTTTAATCACTACACTATATCCCACTGATGCGTGCTAGGTTTGTGGGCGTCACAGAAGAAGTAAAAGACACTGGTCTTCCTTATAACTCTTAGAATCTTAAAACACCATTCATGAAAATATAAGAACTGGGTTTATGGCACAAAAATAGACTGGCAACCTCCTAATTACCTGAAGCTATATTATCCGATTTTCTCTTTCCACTTGCACTATTTTTTCTTTTGTTTTTGATGCCCTTTAGCATCACTCCATATTATGGCAGAGATGAAATTTAATTTTATTTCTTGTACAAAGAGCTGGGTGGAAGAAAAGGAAGATTGCCCAGGATGAAATGTACTTAGCTTGTTAAGCAAAGAGAGATTAAGTCATCATAATCACATTAGAATAGGTAACTACATATAACCTCATATTAAAGGAGTCCCTCTGGAAGTTCTTGCCACTGGACAGGTTAATGAAACTGACATGGAGCAAGTTTCTCTTGCTACATCAGTGAATAACCGTAACCCCTTAAATAGTATACAAGATAGACAATTTTTATTGCTTTGTATTTTTTTAAAAAACAGCTTTATTGAAGCATAATTGACACACAATAAACTGCATCTATTTAAAGTGTAAAGTTTGATAAGTTTTGACATATATAAACACCTGTGAACCATCAGCATAGTCAAGATTAATGGACATATCCATCACCATCAAAAGTTTCTTCCCACTCCTTTTCTAGTCCTTCCCTCCTGCCCCTCTCTGTACTCCTCCTTTCCCCAAGCACCCACTGATCTGCTTTCTGTCACTATAGACTAGTTTGCATCTTTTGGAATTTTATACATATGGAGTATGTGTATTGTATATATTCTTTCAGGGGGAGATGGAGGTTTATCAATATTGTTGTACATGTCAATAGTTTACCCCTTTTTGTTGCAGACTAGTGTTCCATTGCATGACTATACCATAATTTGCTTATTCATTTCCCTTTTGATGGACACTGTGGTCTTTTTGATGGACACTGTGGTCTTTTCTGTTTTTGGCTATAACAAATAAAGCTTCTATGAACATTTCTGTACAAGTGGACAGGAAGCTTTCATTTCAGAATGTCCACTCACTTCAGAATGAACTTATGCTTTCACTTGTCTTGGATAAATATTTAGGAGTGGAAGAGCTGAATCATATGATAGGTGTATGTTTAATTCTTAAACTGCTTTCTAAAGTGGTTGTGCAATTTACCCTCCACCAGCAGGTGTAAGAATTTCAGTTATTCCATATCCCCACCAATACTCGATATTGTCAAACTTCTTAGTTTCAGCCATTCTAATCGGTGTAGGACTAATAGTGGTGAGCATCTTTTCATGTACTTGTTTGCCATTTGTATATCTTTTTTGGTTAAGTATGTCTGTTTCAAACCCATTCAAATCTTTTACCCACTTTTTAATCTGATTATTTGTTTTTTCGTAATTGAGTCTTGATAGTTCTTTATATATTCTGGATACAAGTCCTTCATTAGACGTGGTAGGCTGAATTAGACCGCACATTTGACCCCATTAGACCCCACAAAGATGTCCATGCCCCAATCCCCAGCATTTGTGAACAATTTACCTCATATGGCAAAAGGGACTTTGCAGATGTGATGAAGGTTAAGAACCTTGAGATGGGGAGCTTACCCTGGATTATCTGGGGGGCCCTGTATGTGATCATAAAAGTCCTTATATGAGGGAGGCACGAGGGTCATTGTGGGAGAAGGCATCAATGTGATGACAGAAGTGGAGATTGGTGTGATGTGGCCAGAAGACAGAGATGCTGGCAGCCTCTAAAAGCTGGAAGAGACACTGAACATATTTTCCCTTGCAGCCTCCAGAGGGAACTAACCCTGTTGACACCTTGATTTCAGCCCCTAAAGACTCATTTTGGACTTCTGACCTCCAGAAATGTATAAGAAATATAAGTTTGTGTTGTTTTAAACCACTAAGTGTGTGACAATTTGTTACAGCAGTAATAAGAAGCTAATAACTCAAATGTCTGCTTTGCAAACATTTTTCCCAATCTGTAACTTGTCTTTTCATTCTCAGGAGTGGCTTTCAAAACTGAAGGAGTGATTAATTTTGATGAACCCCAATTTATAAAATTTTTAAATAGTGCTTTTGGTATCATATCTAAGAAATATTCACCTAACCCAAGGTCACAAAGAATTTTTTCTACAATTTCCTTTAGAAGTTTTATAGTTTTATGATTTACATTTAAGTCTATGATACATTTTGAGCTAATTTTTGTATACAGTATGAGGTATGGATCAAAGTACATTTTTTGACATGTGGAAATCCAATTGTTTCAGTACCTTTTGTTTAAAAAGACTATCCTTTCTCCACTGAATTGCCTTTGTACTTTGTCAAAAATTAGCTGTCCACATATTTGTGAGTCTATGGCTGAAATCTGTGTTCTCTTGCATTGATCTATGTGGCAGTCTTTACAGCAGTACCATGCTGTTTTAGTTACTGTAGCTTTTTAACGCCTTAAAGTCAGATATTGTTAGTCTCCAACTTTGTTCTTTTTTCAAATTAGTTTTGGCTTTTCTAGGACCTTTATATTTTCATATGAATTTTGGAATCAGCCTATCAATTTCTACAAAAAAGCCTTCTGTGATTGTGATTGCGATGGCATTGAATATATAAATTTCAGGAGAATTGACATCTTAGCAATATTGGCTCTTTTGATTCCTGAACATGATATATCTTCCCGTTTATTTAGGTCATCCTTACTATTTTCCAGGAATGTTTTGTAATTTTTATTGTAAATTTAGTGTCATTTTTAATTTGTAATGTAGTGTAATTTTAATTTCATTACTTGCATATTTCTTGTCAGATTTAACCCCAAGTATTTCATATTTTTTGATGTTATTGTAAATAGTATTGCTTTTTAAAATTTCAATTTCCAATTGTTCATTGCCATAGATAGAAACAAAATTGATTTATGATATTGATCTTTCATCTTGCAACCTCACTAAACTCACTCATTAGTTCTACACAAACAATAATATCTTCTCCAAATGGGGACAAGTTGACTTCTTCCTTTACATTCTGAACGTTTTTTATTTCTTTTTATGACCTTATTGCACTGGCTAGAGCTCCTAATACAATGTTGAATAGAAATTGTAAGAGCAGATATCCTTGTCTTGTTCCTGGTCTTAAGGGGAAAACATTTGGTCTTTCACCATTAAGAAGGATATTAGCTGTAAGTTTTTCATAAATGCTCTTTATCAGATAAAGAAAGTTTACTTCCATTTCTAGTTTGCTGAGAATTTTTACCATAAATAGAGGTTGAGTTTGTCAAATGCTTTTTCTGTGTCTATTAGGATGATCATGTGTTCTTTTTCTTTTCTAGATTGTTGATGTGGTGAATTACTTTGATTGATAGTCTAATATTAAACCAATTTGTATTAGTGGGGCAAACCTGATTTTGTCATAATGCATTATCCTTTTCATATATTGTTAGATTCAATTTACTAAAATTTTGTTGAGGAATTTTGCATTTAGTTTCATGAGGGATGTTTGTCTACAGTTTTCTTTTCTTATAAGATCTGTCCAGTTTTTGTGTCAGGGTAAAACTGGCCTCATAGAATGAATTGGAAAGTGTTCCCTCCCCTTTAATTTCCTAGAAGAGTTTGTGTGGAATTGGTATTACTCACCAGTGAGGTCTGAAGTTTTCTTTAGCAAGGGAGGGGTTTAAATACACTCTCAATTTCTTTATTAAAAATGTGGTTATTTGGATTATCTATATCTTCTTGAATGAGCTTTGGTAGTTTGTATCTTTAAAGAAATTTGTTGATTCCTCTAAGTTGTCAAATTTACTGGCATAAAATTGTTCGTAATATTGTCTTATTATCCTTATAATAGCTACAGAATATGAAGTGATGTTACTCTCATTCTAGTTATTGATTATTTGTGTCTTCTCTTGATGTACTTGGTGTAGTTTTCTTCATGTTTCTTGTGCTTGGGATTTGTTTAGTTCCTTAGATCTGTGAGTTTACAGTTTTCAACAAATTTAGAAAGTTTTCAGTCATTATTTCTTCAAACACTTTTTCTTCCCCCTTCTTTTTCAAGAACTCAGATTATACCTGTATTAGGCCATTTAAAGTTGTCCATAGGCACTGGTGCTGTGTTATTGTTTTTTTATTCTTTATTCTGTTTCATTTTGGATAATTTCTATTGCTATATCTTCATGTTCACTAAGCTTCTCTTTTGTCATGTCTAATCTGCCCTTAGTCCTATTCAGTACATTTTTCATTTCAGACATTGTAGTTTTCACCTCTAGAAGTTCAATTTTGTTTTTTTAAATAAATCTTCCTTATCTCTAGTTCACTTTTTAAACATATGGAATATAGTTATACTAGCTATTTTAATATCCTTGTCAATCCTAACATCTGTGTTAATTCTGGGTTGGTTTGGATTGGTTGACTTTTCTCCTCTGTGTGAGTCATATCTTCCAGCTTCTTTGCTGCCTGGTAATTTTTGGTTGGATGCCAGGCAATGTGAGTTTTACCTTGTTGGGTGTTGGATATTTTGAAAATTTCTATAAGTATACCTGATCTTTTTTTCTGGGATGCAGTTACATTACTTGGAGACCGTTTGATTTGGGGTACGAGGGGAAACAGTCTTGCTTTTAAGATTTGTCAGGTGGGTCCAAAGTAGTGTTTAGTCCAGGGATAAATATTCCTCACTATTCAGGTAAGACCCTTCTGCCCCATGAATTATAAAGTTTTCCAGGCTGGTTGCTGAGAACAGGTACTTTCCGAGTTCTGTATAGCACCAGGCACTGTTTCCTCTGATCTTTTCAGGTGGTTCTTTGTCCAGCCTTGGATGATTTCCTCACATGCATTCATGCAGGTCTCTGGAGTTTTCTACTTGCACTGTTCTTTCTTCTCTGGTTCTCTGCCCTATGAACTCTAACTCTAACCTGATCTACCTAGACTCTCAACATCTCCCCAGCTCAGAGAGTCTGTGGGGCTCCACATGGGTTTGCCCTTCCTGCACTGCAGCCTGAAGTTTCTCTCAAATCAAGAGAGAAGGCAAAACCTTCTAACTAAGGCAACTGCAGCGCCCTCCTTTTTATTTCCCATGTCTCAAGGAACATCTCCAGTGTTTTGAAAAATCATCATTTCATATATTTTGTCTGGTTTTTTGGTTGCTTCAACTGGCAGGTTAAATTTGGTCCCTGTTTCTCCATTTTGGTGGAGAGTAGAAATTCAATTTCATTGTGTTTTAAAGGTGCAATGTTACAGCAGGACTGCAGGATACTTCACCAAAGTGTGCATATTTACTTTAGTATTCCAAAGTAACAAAGAAGTACCTAAGATGGATATGTAAACCCCAGCAATTACCTCTTATTCACTCTTGCATACTCACTTAAGCATCTATCACAGTTTCCGGCACATAGCATGAGCAAAATAAAGTGAAAATATATTGGAGGGACATTGTATTCAGTTGTTGCTTCACTGACTTCTGGATTCTCTATCTCTCTTTGTGTATGCTTGATTTTTAGTCTTCCTTACACAGTCAGTCTTTCTCCATATCAGGGAAGACGTTCCAAGCACCTACATTTTCACATCCTTCCAGTTATGTGACTCTAGAGATAAGTTTCCCTTCTCCTCTAGCTGCAAATGGAAAAATCCTAGAGAAGGATTCTAATCAATCCAGATTGGATCATGTGCCCACCCATGTGCTTAGGGAGAGCAGGATACCGTGTTACTTTTTAACAAAGCATTTTTTCCATTAAAATATATATCATTTATAAAAATTGTGGAAATTTTAGACAAGCAGAAAAAACAGTATATAAGTATTTCACCATCCATAGAGAACCAATATTAACCTTTGGAACATTTCCTTCCTTTTTATGGATAATTTCTCTTGGAAAACAGGGGAGGGGCCAGCAGGGTCAGCATGTTATTTAGCATGTTGTTTCAGTTTCTTTTTGTGAATGCTTGGTTTCATTCTTTCTGAGGAAGTTTAGATGGAATTGGAAACCAGTTAGACCCTATAATTTGCCTGTGAACACGATAAGTCCATGTTTTAGTTAAGCACTAGAAAATAAGAGAAGAATGATTCTACTTCTTTGCCTATATTGGGAGTTACTGTCTCTTTAAGAAACCCAGAAACTCTTTTGTTCCCATTGCCAGGCTTGACTTACCTGTGTCAGGAAACACCTGTATACCTTCAGGGTAGTCTCTTTTGAATACTTGTATAAATTAAAATCTATCTTTAGAGTTCCAAAGTTCTGTGTCAAAAGTTACATTAAAGGGGAGAGTGTCAGAAAATCAACAACAGTTCTCAAATGGCATAGGCCTTATGGCACAGGTTTTTAAAACAAACTCCCTATTTCCTTTGTATGAGCCATTCACCAAAGTTTGTTGTATATCTGCTTTGGGCACAACACCATACATGCTGCTTTGGGGATCATAACAGAGTGGACACATGATTCCCATCCTTAAAAAGCCAACTACTCATCTAGTCGGGGAGGCAGGTAAAATGGATTGATAAGCTTTATTGTAAGTGTATCCTTGGGAGCAGATACCAGGATTTTAAAGCCACAAATCCCAGTTCGACAAACATTCAGTTCAAGAAACTTGTGTTTTATTGCCCATCACCGTGTCATTCACTGCACCTGTCCCAGAGGGTTAAAATATGAATGGCACAATGTCCCTCCCTGCAGGGCTGCTGCTGGAACATAAAGTGCCTTTTAACAGAGGAGGTGGAAACCTCGTCCAAATCCCTCTGGGCGGGGCTTTACAAAAATGTGTCCCCTTTTGACTGACGTTAGAAAAAGGTGCCCCTCTGGTCAGACTAATTAGAAAAATGTGCCTCTTAGCCTCTTCTCCCTGGGCTGATCAGAGGGGAGGCTGGAATTTGGATACCATTTGTATTCTAGTGGCACAGTCTACATGAGGAACCTGCAGTTTATCCTCATTCTGCACCCTTACATTTTCTAATATGAAGCAGTCCTAATTCTTTGAGCGAGGTAAGTAAGGGATGCTCTTATAGATGTGGAACTCTGCTGCCTCAAGTTGTTGCTATGACTTCTTGTTAACCTCTTGGATTTCCTTCAGATTCCCCAGTCCTGGTGCTATGCTTGTTATTTCAAGAGATATAGGTATCTCTGTTTTTCCCACATATTGTTAGATATGATGGCAGAAGATCTGAAGGGCTTGTCATAAGAAGCCCTGGGCAGCTAGTGTAGTTTTTGCCAATACACGCATTTCAGTGCTATGACTTATGGGTAAAGACAAAAAGGTTAGAGTACCTTTGAGCAAATACACAATCCTCCAGTGACTCCTCTGGCAATACATCAGAGGTTCTGCAATATAGCTCCAGGCAACAAATTGAGGCCAGCCAGAATTGATGGGGGAGCCTCTGCTGTGCTCAGCTTTTAAAAATACCTGCACTACAGTGCATGACAACTGGCTTCTCCTTAAGTGCATTTGATTACTCCAAACTGGGCCTCATTGGTATTCAGGCTGGACTGTCCTCAGGAGTACTTTGGGAAGATTATTATTGTTTGAAAAACTTTCATTTGAGTCAGAGTTGTCTCAAGGGTATAAGCAGGGTGTTCCCATAATTGACTCCAAATAAATGGAGGCTTAATGCTAAGAACCTTTAGCCTTTTTACAAGCCTTGTTATAAATTACCTGGGATTCGTTGGGAGTACCAATTTTACTAAAGTTTGAACCTTGAAAATAAATATTATTTTGTAGTGTTATCATCCTTGGTTAGAAAATAATTGGGTTTCTAGTCTTCCTTCAGGGCTGGTATCCAACAGCTATTTGGAAAGCATGAGACTGACCCCTCTTTTGTCTGTACTTGTTTACTCAACATTCAGTAGATAAATAATAATCTCACCAAACTAGAAGGATAATTTAGGCTCCTAGAAAGAGAATTAGGTTGTTTGTTGTGCAGTATTTGTGGTAGTGGGGAGCTGGAGGTAACCTGAGGATCAATTATTGCTGGGTAGTGAATCACACCGAGGAATATTGTGCAGTGGTAAGAAACAATGACTTAAATGTACACATAGCAACATGGAGGGACCTAAAACACATAGCACTTCATGGAAAAAGTAAGAAGCAAAGGTGTATATAGCACAAAAACATTTACATAAATTTAAAAATAGGTGCATACAAGACAACAATACCTATAATGCAAAAATACATACAAACAAAAAAGCAACATACCCCAAACATTAAAATGGATGGGCAGGAGATGAAAGGGAACGGGGTATGAAAATGAGAGAGGATAAGTAGCATAAGAGTGGGACCTGGCGTAGACCAAAAATTAGCTGGATCTTCTGTTCCTAAGGGTCAACAACAACAACTTAATGAGATTACTACTTTTCTCCTCTGAAGAGTTTCAGAAGATATGTTGGGGGTTCCAGGAATCTGTATTTAACAAGCATTCTCCTTAAGTCTTCTGATCAGAAAAGTTGGAGAAACGTTGCTTTAAAGTATAGAGCAGTTATTGGAGCAGATGATGACAGTCTTTTATAAAAGGTGAAATGCTATAGGGGATGCGAACACAGAAAAAGTAAGATCTGGTTGCCTCCCTAAATGAGCTAAGACCAACACACCCCCAAAAAATATATATAATGAGTAAGTAGAAAGAAGCTCATACTAATTATAAGGGCAGTTTGGAGAAAGGAGATACTGGAGTGTTCTAGAGCATTTGGGGAAAGCCTCAATCAGGTGCTGGGATGTCTAATGTTCTTCGTAGGATGGGTAGTATGATAAGTTGGAAGGGGGAAGTGTTGGCATTCTAGTAAAGAGAGTATTAAGCCAAGTTTCAGAAGTGGGAACCAATACAGTGCGGGCAGTACGGAATGAGGCATTCAACGTGAAGGGTGCATTTTGGATTGGTGTGAGGAATGCAATTGAACAGAAAGGTTAAGGAAAGATTATGAAGGATTTTGAAACCCAGAGTGGAGGTTTAGACTGAGCCCAGAAGAACAACACTTAGAAGTCATGTAGAATAAAGAAATCCAAGGAAGGAGTTTGAGGAACTGTAGCCAGAGATAGGAGGAAAACCTAGGGGAAGGAATTTCAAGAAGGTGGGCCAACTATTTGGAACGCTGCTGAAATGTTAAGTAGGAGGATGACTGAAAGGTATCCATCAGGTCTAAGAGCATGTAGGTCATTGGGAACCTTAGTAAGAGCAGTTGTGGTGAGGTGGTAAAGAAAAGCCAGGGTGGAGTGGATGGAGATCAATGAGGCTCGCTCTGCACTTGGCAGAGCTCTGGGGAAATCTCCCAGTGCAGAACCACTATCCTGCATGGGACACTTTGTCTGAAGCATCACTGGTCTCAAAGGAAGTGGGACAGGTCTCCAAAGTTCATCCTCAAAAAAGAAGTGAATCGAGGTGGAGCAACAGGGCACCGGGTCTGGAGAGAGGCTGGCTTGCACTGAGGACACATGATGGCAGCAACACAGCTATCAAGACCCTGAGCCTAGGGGCCAGCAAAGAGATGGGAAGTGGGGAGGCCAGGCCTCTCTGGAGGAAAATTTCTCCACTTTGGGCCCTGTGGCAGAGACTACTAGCTATCCTGTTAAAATCCATTCTATCTTTTCTCCCCAGACATACAACAAATTACATTTCCCAGCCTCTTCCAGTTACCTGTGGTCATATGGTAAAGCTCTCGTCAATGTGAATGAGAGTTCTGTGGACAACTCTTGCCTCATTTACTTAGGAGAAAAACCCTGGCCCTGGATGTCTACTTTTATGTCCTTCACACTGCCTGAAATGGCAATGACTAGATTGACTTTGGAAGCCAGATGTCAAAGATGACAGAGCCACTGTCAGCCCAGACCTCTGAATAATTGCATGAAGCAAAAGTGTCCACTAGCTCTAATCGTTAACCTTCAGATTGTTATGTAGGAGAGAAATAAACCTCTTCATTCATTAAGACACATTGTTGAGTCTCTTGTTACTGCAGACTTGTTAGCCTGTTATCTTAATGGAAAATTGGTACCCAGAGCATGGTGAGTGTGGTGCCACCAAAACAAAAAGCTAAAATTATGTTGCATTGGCTTTAGCAGGCAGGTTGCAACTGGTCAGAGCATAGATATTGCAGTCTGGAAAGCTGGTGACCCCTTTTATATCATGGCAAAACATTCAGTAGAATTGTTACCTGCAATAACTTGGAAGGCAGTCAAAAAGCTTTAGATGAATGAGGTGGTAATGAGTCAGAATATGAATTTCTATTGCCTGCTTCTCACAGGTGGATTTACCATGAAGCTGTTGAAGCTTAAGCTTCAGGGCCCTTCACTGGCATGTGCCCCTTCCAAGGACCTGGGAGCAACGTGTTCACATAGGGATGTGTTTGATACTTTATTCATAATCAGTTAAGACCATTCTCTTTCTACTCCAGCTTCCCCTACATCATATGTCCCCTCTCTTTAGCTCATGATGGAGTGGCTGCATTTTACAATCTGGTAAGGGGAAGTTGAGTTGATGATACATTCATTTTGGGTGGAGTGAGACACAAGTATATGGTTTGCTATTACTTTCATGTGTGGGCAGGTTGTTGGTAGCCATCCCAGTGTAAGAATGGGAATATTACTACTGCTTGGTGGGCCATCTCACCAAGAATCATGACAAGAAGACTTGACATTACTTTATGAATTAATGACTCCTACAGCACTCAGCATCGCATGTACATCAATAGTCGAGAAAAAAACAATGTAAGAAATGTATGAAGCCAGAAGTTAGTCTGTGGGAAATTCTTTCAATCATCAGGCATGTAAAATTGTAATCACAATACAGCTATGTTTGGTATGGAAAATTTAGTACATTTAAAATATGTGCATTATTCTGTGTAAATGTAATTTGAAAGTTTAAATATGTTAAGCAGGAGATTTGATTCTTATTAATGCCTACTCAAAATTGAAGTTCTCTTCTGTTAGGAATATACTTACTAATATAATTTATATAATTTAAAATGTACTGTACAGTTTTTTTCTTTTTCATTTGGAATCCGTATGTCATGGCCAGGAAAGTACACTATTCAGATCATCTGCTGCAGAAATCGTAGTTGACTGACCGCCCCAACTGCTGTTCCACTGGATCTACCACTGCATTCACCAGCCAATGAGAGGGCATGGCAGGGTGCTCAGGGGTACTAAGGCAGGCCCGTTTTGGGAAAGGCAGGACTTCTTCAATGAGTGACTATGGCTTGAGGACTCCCATCAATCTGGACAAAGCTTCCCTGGAACTGCACTGCAATCCAAGATTCTTCCCTTCTCTTCCCTCCGTCTTCTTCCTACCCTCTCTCTTTCTACAGATGTCATGTTCTGAAGGCTCTCCCTGACTTCTCTTGCTCCCTTCCCCAATAAATCTCTCGTACATCTAATCTCATCTTAGCATCTGCTTCTCAGTGGACCTTAATTAAGGCAAGTGATCATGAGAATGGTCCAAAAACCAGGCAGTAAGATGGGGATTTGGGACTGGCTTACCCACTGCCCAGCAGGCAAAGAGGGCATCATTCTGAATGATAAGTGGCACCCTGGCCCAAGGTGGCAGCTCAGTTGTTAAAGATTTTAGTAGTGATGACCTAGGAAAATGTCCCAATGGAGGGAAACAAACTTGCAGGGCAACGATTCAGACAGGCATGGAATCCAATAGAACATAGCATATAATTAAGAGGCTGTCTTCATAGTGAAGAAGGTGTGAGAGTGGGCCCACGGCCCTGGCCAGGAGATCCACTAGTCTTTGTGTATCATCATCCAGAAGCAGCCAGCCTCACGGTACACTTTAAAAGCAAGAACCTTTTAAAGGTACAACTTCAATGCCAGCTCTGAGATAATACTCAGGAAGGATTAGGTACCATCCTCCAGGATATAACATATGCGTTTAATAAGAGAGCTGTGCTGTTCCCACTAGGAAGAAGACATAGTCCTAGAAACCAAGGGGTGGAAGCATAATAGCCCCGCTTACCATTATTCCCAATGACTCATTTGAGATTTCATCTTTCTCATCCCCACAACTCTGGGCTCTGCAAAGTTGGAGGTCCAAAAAGGGACCACTCTTGGGGCCCCACTCTTGCAGGGGGACAAAGCAAGGGTCCTATTGAACTACAAACTTTGGCTACCTCCAGTGCACTTTGAATTCCTTGTGACTAGGGACTGGCAGGTGATAAGTCAATAACATGCAGGGGTAATTGATCCTGATCAGAGGAGGAGGAGGAAAGCTGCTCTCACACAACAGGGACAGAAAGGAATACATGTGGAATCGAGGTGATCCACTTGGTGCCTCCTGTTATTACCTTACCATTTTGTAACTGTGATCAGATATGTGCAGCAACTCCAGACTGGGAAAGGTGTGATTGCCAAGAGCTCACACTCCTTAGGAATGAAGGTTTGGATGACATCATCAAGGAAGCCACAAATATCTGCTGAGGTCATAGTGGAGAATGAGGAGAATTGGGAATGGATGATAGAGGAGAGCGAGGATGAGCCCAATTATGGCCCTGAGTCCAACTACAGCAATGGAGGCTGAAGTTGATCCCACTAACCTATCACTTCTAAGTTTGCCCCAGAAAGGCCCATGGAAACCACAGAGGAGTTCCTCTCTAACTCTGCATGGAGAAGTAGATCTGTGTGGTACAAGGGGTGATTGAGACAGCCCTGAGAATTTTGCTACAAGGAGCAAAATTGACTGACAGCCCCAGCTCCTGCCCTTCTGGGCCCAGGACTGTGTTTATGTTGAAGCTATACTTACTGCAGGCCATTCACAGCCAACGACTGAGAACAGTAGGCCCTAAGGCAGGCCAATTCGGTGAGATATGGGACTCTTCCAATGGGTGATTTGGCTTAAGGACTCCCCATCAGCCTGGCTGAACTTCCTTGGAACTGTGCTGGGTCTGACAATCTTTCCATCTTCCTTCCTTCCCTCGCTTCTTCCAGACCTACCTCACAATCTAAAGATCTGCCCACCTTCTCCTCCTTCTTCCCTAAATAAATCTCTTTCACATCTACCTGGCATCTTTTTCTCAGTGGACCTAAACTACACACAATGAAACAAAATTGATCAGAATTCCTATTTTTGTAAGCAACACTACAAACAGCAAATATGACTGTGAAGCTGTGTATTTTATGCATCCCATCTTAGTCTTCCTGACACATCTGGTCCTGTTACAGATCTAGAAGTTACTTTTTTTTTTTTTAATTTTTTTTTTTTTTTTATGTGAGGAAGACCAGTCCTGAGCTAACATCCGTTGCTAATCTTCCTCTTTTTTTTTTTGCTTGAGGAAGACTGGCCCTGGGCTAACATCGTGCCCATCTTCCTCTACTTTATATGGGACGCCGCCACGGCGTGGCTGACAGGCAGTGCGTCAGCGGGCGCCCGGGATCCGAACCCACGAACTCCGGGCTGCCAAGCGCAGACTAAACCGCTGCGCCACCAGGCCAGCTCCCGCAGAAGTTACAGATGAAAATTGCTACTACAATAGCAAAATGGCCTGAAGATGCAAATATTCCAGTGATAAAACACCTTCCCATATTCACAATAGATCAATATATATATTGTAAAAGTAATTTGATTATATAATTATGTAGCTCAACATAGTATGGTAGCAATTTTAAAACATTTAAAATGCTCTTCTGTGTGCCTTAATTTCTTATTTTTACACTTTTCAGAATTATTGATCATACCAAAATGCGAATATGATGGGAAGTACCCTAGTAAAAACCAAAAGTAATTATTATTTTATTCTCTTATAAATATCATAGCAAAATTAAAATCTTTGGTGGTCAAAATCACAAGGAGAAAGAAAAGAATCACAATAGCCAAGAATATAGGTAATACGCCAGGAATATAGGTAGTGAAAATGACAACAAAAGAGATAGATGACTAGGAGAATCCAGAGGCTCCTAAAGGGAACACAAAACCGGAAAAAAAAATAAAGGTAAGAGTAAAGAAAAACACAATTTCTTAGTTAACAGGGCATCCACAAAAGTCAGCAACAGCTTTATTTTGATGAAATCATTGACGTTAATGAGAACCATGGTCTTTCATTATGATGATATGGTGAGGAATAATTTCATTCACTATTGATTGATGAGAGACAGCTTTCTTTTTTTTCAAAATCAAGATCCCAATAATATTTATAGATGATCAAATACAGCATACACAAACAAAAGGGGTGCTTCTCTACAGGCATTTGAAAAAATTTAAAAGTGGTAAAACTGTTCAGAGATTCCAGCTTACTCCAAGACTAAAAGTTATATATTTTGTTTTGTTTGCAAACTTTTTTCAACAAAATGGATGTACTTACATCAGACAGATTTTCTGACTGAATGTCATATTGAGAACTCCCTCAAAAGTCATTTGGATTCTACAGAGAAAAAGAAAGCAAGTTTACCTGGATTACACATAAAGCAAATAAAGATGCTCTGGACAGACGAGCAGACCAGGAAGAATATCCAGTTTTATTTTAAAGTAAAAAGAGTAGTTGTGGTTATTTGTGGGAAAGAAGTTTGCCGTTTAGAGATCACAACGGAACGTGGTGTACTTTGAACAATGGAAATTTCAGGGACTACATCAAACCAATTGTTGAATTTGATCCTGTTTTCTCCATGGGCACATGGAAACATGTCAAAATAAAAAACTCAATGAGACTTATTTGAACAAAATGATTTATGAAGAATTAATAAAAACAAGGTGGAAATATGTACAAAATGAAATGTCAAATTCACTAAATTAGCCAGACAACAGATATTATTCCATTCTTGTAGATGCCACACCAGATGTGACAAATACTAGTCAGATGGTAATTATTCTGTTACACAGTTATGATGGGAAACTCTAAGAGCTATTTTTAATTGTTTTGGCAACTGAAAATCATCTTTTTGTTATTTTATTCAACAAAATGAAGTTCTGGACAATTAAAACCTGACACTGAACAGCAGCCATTGTCAGTCTTAGGACAACACTCCTGTTGTGACAATGAGGACAAAAGAGTGCGAGCACAACTTAATACATTAATATGTTTGCACACATGCCATATAAGGCTCATTCCTTTCATCTCACTCATGTTTTGCAAGGTTATGTCTTTCCCTAAAGATAGACTGTTTTAAATATGTAGGCCGTCATGGGCTGAATTGTGGACCCACATGTGGAAGTGCCTAACCCTCAGTATCTCAGAATGGAACTGTATTTGGAGATAGGGCCTTTAAAGAGGTGATTAAGGTAAAATGAGGTTGTTAGAGTGGTCCCTAATCCAATTTGACTAGCGTTCGTAGAAGAAGAGGAGATTAGGACACACGCAGAAGGAGGATCAGGTGAGAACACAGGGAGAAGATGGCCATCTGCAAATCAAGGAGGGAGGTCTCATCAAAAACCAACCTTCCAACACCTTGATCTTGGACTCCAGAACGGTGAGAAAATAAATTTCTGTTGTTTAAGCTACCTAGTCTGTAGCAGCTTATTGTGGCAGCTCTAGCAAAGTAATGTATACACTAACTTGGATTTTTCTTTAAAGAAATTAAATGTCTTATAGATGGCATGTTCAAGTCTTGCATTTTAAGGATAACCTATATTTCCAAAGATTTGGGAGAGAAACCCAAATCCAAATCCATTTTCCTTTTTGAAAAATGATTATTCTAAAAATTGATACAGCCAATTAGGCCACTTTAACTGCAATTTGTACAGACATTTGGAACATTAATAATGCTTGATTTGGACATATATGAAGGGTATTTTCTTTTGTCATCTATACACATATATTCAGAAGGAAAACAATTAAAATTACTAGAATGTGAAAGTGATAGATACGATTGAAATCAATAGAAATTATTTTGACATAAAGCAAATTGTAAGAAAAATATTTTCAGGTCATACAAAAAACCATAATTCATTGAGAAAAATAGATCCATATCGAAGAGAAATAATGAATAGGTTTTTTGTTTGGTAATGCAATTAATGAAGAAAATGATGCATACAAACACATGGGGAAAAAAATTCTTGCTGATTTGACAAAATTCTTATATCATACAAGATAACATAAAATTCATAATGCTCTGCTAAACAAGTACCTCAGTCTTCCATGCCCAACTACTTGTTAAGTGTTGTCAATTCAAAGACTAAAGTTTGTCCTGCACTAGAAAACTTGAAATGCCTGGAAATCTTATAGCCCATGCATAAAAGAAAGTGGATGGAGGTTTTCCCAAATTAGACAGCAATCCTAAAAATTTAGGAGACAATATTGATAATGAAAAGATAAATAAAATCCACATACAGTTAGAAATTAAAAATAGACTACTAAATCATGGATCAAAAAAACCAAAATTAAATTTTAAAACACTTAGAAATAATTGAAACTTGAACATATCAAAACTTGTGGAATGACAGAAAAATGACACACTGAGGGAGTGTTGTAGAAAAGAATGGGGATTGAAGATTAATGTGTTAAATGTCTAATAAGTTAGAAAAAATAAAAATATAAGCCTTCAGGAAAGAAATAATGAAGATAAGAGCAGAAATTAACAAATTAGAAAACAATTACAAAAGAGAAAATCAACCAAACTAAAATTGGCTCTTTAAAAATATTTACTAAAAGGTCAATCTCTTGTAAAATCTATCAAGGAAGAGAGATCACACCCAAGTGATCAATACTAGAATTGAAAAGGGAGGCACAACTTATCTCTGTTGTACCCATGGTTATAATATTGGTACTATGAACAATCTTATGTCAATATAAACTTGAAAATAAAGACAAAATGCACAAATTCTTAGAAAAATATATCACAAAACTGACTCAAAAGAAATACGTATCTATTACATACATGTAATAGGCAAATTGTACCAAACATTATGAAGTGAATAATTCTGGTCTCACACAAACTTACACAGAAATGTAAAAAGAGGAAAAACTCAGAAATGCATTCTCTGTGGCTTTTCAACTTTGATACTAAAACCAGAAAAGAATGGTACAAGAAAAGAAAATTATAGGGCAATCTAATTTAGGAACATGATGCAAAAATTTTAAATAAAATAGTAGCAAACTGAATCTAGCACATACAGAAAAAAAGAGAAAAACCATGTGATCATTTCAACAGATGTAGAATAAAAATTGTATAAATGTATCACTTATTTTTTATAAAAATCCCTATTAAATTAGAAACAGAAGAGAATTTTCTTACCCTGATAAAGGATAACTACCAAAAACTTATATAAACTATCATTTTAAATGGGGAACGTTGAAAATATTCTCTTTAAAAATCAAGAACAACACAAAAATTTCCACTGCTACTGTACACTGTGCTAGGCATCCTAAGCCAGTGCAGTAAGTCGAGAAAGAAGAGATACAAGAAATGGAAAGGAAGGAAAGAAACAGTTGTTTTTCACAGATGATATATATACATTAAAAAACCCAAAGAATCTATAGACAAATTATTGAAATTAAGAGTTTGGCAAGGTGGTTGGCCAAAAGATCAATACATAAAAATCATTTGTCTTTATATATACCAGCCACAAAGAGCAAATGGACTCTAAATATTCATTTACAATAGCAACAGCAACAAAAAAGATACTTAAGCACAAATCTCACAAAAAAATGTGCAAGACCCTTTTGGATAAACTATAAAATGTCTTTATTGAAAGATGTTAAAGAAGAACTAAATAAATAAGAAAGATCCCATATTAATGAACAGGAAGACTCAGTATTCTAAATATGTCAATACTACTGAAGTTGGTCTATAGTTTCAATGCAGTATGATTAAAATTCCTGCACTGCTTTTGGTGGCACTTGACGAATTGATTCCAAAATGCATACAGGTGAGCAATGTGGTAGGAATCACCAATACTCCTGATGAAGAGGAATAAGGTGGATGTACTTGCCCACGGATATTAAAACATTATAAAACTCTAATAATTAAGACAGTATTGTCCTGTAATTTTGGTTTTTTGTGTTGTTCCTTTCTGGTTTTGGTATCAGGGTAATGTTGGTCTCATAAAACCCCTAGAAGAAAATATAGGCAGTACACTTTTTGACATTGGACTTAGCAGTATCTTTTCAAATACCATGTCTACTCAGCCAAGGGAAACAAACAAACAAAAAATAAACAAATAGGACTACATCAGACTAAAAAGCTTCTGCAAGGCAAAGGAAACCATGAACAAAATGAAAAGATAACCCACCAACTGGGAGAAAATATTTGCAAATCATATATCTGGCAAGGGGTTAGTTTCCTAAATATATAAAGAACTCATACAACTCAACAACAAAAAACAAACAACTCAATCTAAAAATGGGCAGAGGATATGAACAGACATTTTTCCAAAGAAGACACACAGATAGCCAACAGGCACATGATAAGATGTTCAACATCACTAATTATTAGGGAAATGTAAATCAAAACTACAATGAAATGTCACCTTACACCTGTCAGAATGGCTATAATTAATAAGACAAGAAATAACAAATGTTGAAGAGGATGTGGAGAAAGGGGAACTCTCATACACTGCTGGTGGGAATGCAAACTGGTGCAGCCGCTATGGAAAACAGTATGGAGAGTTCTCAAAAAATTAAAAATAGAAATACCATATGATCCAGCTATCGCACTACTGAATATTTATCCAAAGAACATGAAATCAACAATTCAAAGAGATTTATGAGTCCCTATGTTCTTCTCAGCATTATTCACAATAGCCAAGACATGGAAGCAACCCAAGCGCCCATCAGCAGATGAATGGATAAAGAAGATGTGGTGTATATATATATAATGGAATACTACTCAGCCATAAAAGAGACAAAATTGTGCCATTTGTGACAACATGGTTGGACCATGAAGGTATTATGCTAAGCAAAATAAACCAGACAGAGAAAGGCAAACATTGTTTGATTTCACTCATGTGGAAGATAAACACACGGATGAGAACAGATTAGTGGTTACCAGAGGGGAAGAGGGTAGAGGGAGGGTGAAAGGGGTAAAGGGGCACATATGAATGGTGATGGAGAAAAACTAGACTATTGGTGGTGAACAAAATGCAGTCTATACAGAAACTGATATTTAATAATGTACAGCTGAAATTTACACATTGTTATAAGCCAATATGACCTCAATAAATAATTTTTTAAAAATTGTGCTAATGTTCTCTTAGTAAAAAAAAAAAAGACAGTATTGTCTTGGTGCAAGAATAGACAAATTGACCAGTGGAACAGAATAGAGAGCTCAGAAACAGGACATTGGATATACGGCAAAAGTTGTCCTCCAGTTAGTTCTGTGGAGAAAACACAAGTCTGTCAAAAAACATGTTAGGATAACTGGTTATCTATAAATGAAGTTAGATCCCTACTGCATTTGTCTGCTAGGGCTGGCATAACAAAATACCACTGACTGGGGGGCTTAAACAACAGATATTGATTTTCCTCACAGTACTGGAGGCTGAAAGTCCAAGATCGAGGTGACAGCAGGGTTGGTTTCTGATGAGACCTCCTTGGCTTGCAGATGGCATCTTCTCCCTGTGTCCTCGCATGGCCTTTCCTCTGTGTGTGCATGCTCTCCTGGTGTCTCTTCCTCTTCTTATAAGGACACCTGTCCTATTAGATTACAGCCCCACACTTATGACCTCCTTCAACCTTAATTACCTCCTTAAAGGCCCTATCTCCAAATACAGTCACATTGAGGGGTTAGGGCTTCAACATATGAATTTGGAGGGGACACAGATCGGTCTATAACACCTACTATGTACCATTATAAAGAAAAATCTATTCCAGATTGATCAAGGACTTAAATATGAAAGACAAAACTTTAAAACTTACTAAAAGAGAGCATAGATAGGAAGTCAGTTTTCAGACGTTGGACTTCAGGCAGCACAGGTCAGCAATCCCTGAGAGAGTGGAAATTGACAAGTAAGCCCTGGAGTGGCCCCAACTTAATGCTTAAAGAAAGTTTCCAGGCTGCAATGCAGGAAGGAGGAACCCACACAGAGCCTCCCAGAGTTACAGAGACAGAGTTGAGGATTCAGGGAGGCCAGGGCAGCTGGAATTATTTGTAGGGCAGAGTACCAGAAAGATTGCTGCAAAGAGAGGAGAGACCTGCATAAAGAGAGCTCTGGAGATTTGCAGAGGTTTCCCCCTGAATCTTCAGCTGATTTTCGATCAGCTCATGCAGGTGGTGAGAGGCAGGGAAACAATCACCAGAAAGAAGCAGTTGCAATAATCCCCAGAGATCACACGGGGCTAATGCAGCCAGAATGGAAATACCTCGTCCGACATAGGGCAACAGAGTACTCAGAAAAGTATTGCTTCAGTAAATGGGGCCAAATTAGTCCTAGACTAAAGGCTGCTCTCCTCCCAACTAAACAAGCTTAAAAGCAAGCTTTGAAAAGATCAAACTGTTTCCAGGGAGCTTACTGCATCCTAGAACATAGTTCAAGAATACTTAAAGGAATAAAGATACATCCAGCATGCACAATATGAAATTCACAATGTCTGGCATCCAATCAAAATTTCCAGGCATGCAAAGAAGAAGAAAAACATGCCAGAGAAAAAGGAAAATATGATCTATAGTGAGAAAAATCCATCGATAAAGACAGACCCAATGAAATGAATTATAGAATTAGTGGATAAGGATATTAAAACAGCTATCGTAAATATAGCCCATATGTTCTAGAAGATAGAGGAAATCATAATCATGTTAAGAAGAGACATGAAAGAGATAAAGAAAAAGACCCAAATAAAACAGCTAGAAATGAAAAATACAATATCTGAGATGAAAAATACACTGGATGGGATTAACAGAGAGCCCATACAGTTTTAAAGAAAAGATTAGTAAATTTGAAGACATAGCAATAGAAACTATCCAAAATGAAACACAGAGAGAAAAAAGACAAAGAAAACCCACAGAGCATTGTGGGTGTGTGACAAAGTGTAATTGTAGTCCCTGCAGGATTGGGGAGAGGAGGAAAAGGAGAACATAAAAAGGAATTGAAGAAATAATGGCTGAAATTGTTCTAGATTTTATAAAATGTATTGGAAATTTATTCCAGATTTAATTTAAACTATCTGTAAATCAAGAAACTCACTAAGTGTCCATCAATGGATGAATGGATAAAGAAAATATATATGTACATATACACACATACACACACACACACAATGGAATATTATTCAGTCATAAAAAAGGAAGGAAATCTTGCCATTTGTGACAATATGGATGAACCTTGAGGGCATTATGCTAAGTGAAATAGGTCAGACAGAAAGACAAATACCGTATGATCTCCCTTGTATGTGGAATCTAAAAAAACTAAAAATGAACTCAAAGATACAGAGATCAGATTGGTGGTTGCCAGAGGTGGGGGGTGGGGGGTGGGCAGAATGGGTAAAAGGGTCAAAAGGTACAAATGTCTTCTAGTTATAAGATAAATAAGTCCTGGGGATGTAATGTACAGCATGGTGACTATAGTTAATAATACTTTATTGTATATTTGAAAGTTGCTAAGAGAGTAAATCTTCAAAGTTCTTATCACAAGAAAAATATTTTGTAACTATGTGAGGTGATGGATGTTAACTAGACTTATTATGGTAACCATTTCACAATATATACAAATATTAAATCATATGTTGTACCCCTGAAACTAATATAATGTTATATGTCAATTATATCTCAATATATATAAAAAAAGAAATTCAACAAAAGTTCCAGTGGGTTCTTTCTTGAAACCCTTCAAGACAGTCGTTAGAAACTGCAAACACAGAGAACCTGATTTTTTATGCAGTCATAGAAAGACAGCAGTTTGTAGTTAACTGAGTGGAGGGAGAGGTAGACACAAGATTGGAAGCGGCCGATGTTTCCTACCTCTTCTGAATAGACTTCAGATGATTTAATTCCAAATAACTGAGGATTTTAGAACAGTAACATCTCCCAGAGATCATCTTGTCTATTTCCTCTGTTTATAAATGCAAGAACTGAGAACCAAGAAGTTAACCTAGTTGAATGACTTGTTCTAGGTGACATTAAACATTAGTTACAGAGTTGTCACTAGCATTTAAGTTCCTTGATTCCCAGTCTAGCATGCTTTCCAGTAAAAGAGAGGAAAAAATCTTATCTTTTTTTTCCACTAAATCTCTGCACCCTGGCAAACCATAGGGTACTCTCAATAAACAAATACAATTGTTTTACCAAAATACTTATTTCAGAGAAAAGCCATGAAAATGTGGATATGTTTAGGTGATAAAGAATGGTCTGGTTTAACTGAAGTACAAGGTTTGGTTGAGGAGCAATGAGAGAGAAGGGCACCTGGGACCCTTTCAAATTCTCTGTGAGGTCAAAGCTATTTCCCCACTCGTACTGAGATGTTATTTGTCTTTTTACTCTTCTTCTGTCTAAGTATACAGTGGAATTTTCCAGAGGCTACATGACCTGTGATGTCACAACAGATTGACTGCAGAAGCTGATAGGAGACTACAGCTGTCTTCTATTAAGTCAGACATTCGAGAGATTTAAAAAAAATGTGAAACAATGCCACTCCCCTCACTAATTTTTTGTTTTAGAAAATAGTTATTTTTTTCATAAAATGTGAAATTTTGTTAACGTATAATGGGTTTGTTGTCATTTTTAAATATATAAATATTTTTTAAATTTCTTCAGTCTTAACTTCTGATGCAGAAAATAGTGATAGATATAGCCCATATAAATGAAAGCTCTTTGTGGTCCTCCATAATTTTTAAGAATGAAAAGAGATCCTAAAACAAAAAAAGTTTGAGAATTGCTGTTACAGAGGATTTCTAAAACCATACTGGAGAATTTGTCTTTCACTCACAGGCAGTGGCTGGCCAGTGAAGAGTTTTGAACAGGGAAGTGCAGGATTGGAGTCAGGCTTTTGGGAAGACTTATCTGGCAACTTGTGGATCGGTGGACAATGAAGGGGCTGAAGATAATACAATCGGAAGGCTATAAGAGTGCAGTTGAGAAGCAGCGAGATAGGAGAAGTAGGCAAAAAGATATAGCAGCAGATTTCATGGAGGAGACAATCGATGACACTCAAGGGGCACAGGAGAGGAAAATGACCAATACATTCCCTAGCTGACCAAAAGAGTGGTAGTACCTTTAACAGAAATAAGGAAGTCCGGAAGAGGACATGTTTTTAGGAGGTATGACTTTAAGCTTTGACATGTTAACCCTGAGGTAAAATTGTGAATCTGGAAACGTGGAGCTGGAGTTTGAGAGAAGTCAGTGCACGTTGGACATATGGGGTTGAGTGATGTTTGAGATTGTGGGAGGTGAAGACATTCCCCAGGGAGATGCCAGGAGAGATAGAGAATGGGAACGAAAGACCTGAGGGGCAGCAATCGTGTAGCAGAGCTCCAATCCTAAAGGCAGAGGAAGGACTCCGATTGTGCAATGTCTCAGAAGCCAGGAAGGGAATGCTTCTAAAAGAAAGGAGAGTAAATGGCACCCAGAAGCCCATTGGGGTGGAGAAGCTAAGAAAATTTCTGTGATTAAGAATGTTTCATGGGGCTGGCTCCGTGGCGTAGTGGTTGGGTTCAGCCCGGGTTCGCAAGTTCGGATCCTGGGTGCAGACCTACACCACTCATCAACCATGCTGTGGTGGTGACCTACATACAAAATAGAGGAAGATTGGCACAGATGTCAGCTCTGGGCTAATCTTCCTCAAGCAAAAAAAGAGGAAGATTGGCAACAGATGTTAGCTCAGAATGAGACTTCCTCAGCAAAAACAGAATGTCTCAGGTACCTTCAAATGTAATTTTATTGGAGTGGTGGATGTGAGGCAGATCACAAGGGACTGAGGAATGAGTGTGGGTTGAGAAAGCCTACAAAAAAATTTGGCAGCAAGAGAGTGAGAGAAGGTGGTAGGCTGCCCAGAGAATGGATAAACTCTGAGGATGAAGATGTTCAGAGCAAGAACAGAAATCCCAGATAAACTCACTGCTTGGTGTCAGAAGAAGGAAGCCTGAAAAAGAGGAAAAGGATTGGTTAGTGTCTAGAAAATGGGAGTGGCTAGAATGTGAAAAAAAGAATGGGTAAGAGTGTCAAATACTGCCGAAGTCTAGGAACACGTGGACTGGGGGAGATCAGAGTCACAGTGGATGCCAGGATTCTATTCCTGCCAAAACCAAAACCAAAACACAAAAAGCCTGTATGTATAGAAACATTTGGTGGGTTTACAATAGTAAACCTTCAAGAGCAGTTTCCTCTAAAAAGTAGGACTTAAAGAGATTTTATTTTTGTATATTCTTCTGTATAATTGGAAAGTCTTCAAGTTTTTAATCAGGACTCCGTATTTCTTTTATAATAAAAAATATTCATAATTTTTAACAATCTGTGTCAAGGCCACAATTTTACATAATCTATCCCTGAGGAAAAGGAAGGAAAAGAAGGTATCTCTCACTTACTACTCTATATATTTATACTTTAGAATTTCTTAATGCACACAAACTTCTTTTATAATTAAAAAAATTTAAGACTTTCAAAATATTGTCGCAAAGAGGAAAAACAAATAGTTGATTCTATGGTGTTTAAAGTTTAGTACAGGGCACGGGGATACAAAGTCCTAGCCCTCGAAGAGTAAAGAGATGGGATGTAATGCAAAACGGCTTCTAAGTTCCAACCCAATGACATGGGACAAATTATAAGGCCATTAGAACTGATAATAAAAAAGTAATTTGAAACTTTCAAGCACAGTGTCAGTAGGCTATTGGGGACACGAGGTTTTAGAAGTTAAGGAAAGACTGGATGATGATGAGAAGGAGGCATCAAGTGTAGACTACTCACCTGAAATCATTGCTGGGACAAAGAAATCACATTAGAGTGAAGGGGTTAGGAGTGTGGGCCCTGGAGCTATAATGCTTGGGTATGAGTCCTGGCTCCATCTCTTTCATGTTGTGTAGTCTTGGGCAAATTACTTAACCTTAAACGGAGATAACTATATTTGCCACATAAAGTTTCACGAGCATTAACTACGATGCCGTATGCAAAGCATTTAGCAGGGTGCCTGGCATATGGTCAGCACTCAATAAATATTAGTTATTATTATTACTCGTCAAGTTACATTTATATCTATAATATTATAAAATATAATTGTAGTAACTTGGGCCTCTAAGAATTCAATTAATATTTACAGTCTACTTCTAATTGTTTATGCTAATAGTAAAATAACATAACATGCATATATAAATTCATTGCCAATAACATTTATTGAGAACACAATGGCTGCTGATGTACCAGAAAATGAGACATTATCCATTCCTTAAATGCCAATTGGCAAACAAAATATAAAAAGATACATAACAATGCAGGTCAGCGTATGCCACATTCCAAATATGTGATTCAGACCAAAGTGGTTCTGGAGTTTGAAGGTTAGGGAAATCACTGAGGATGGGAACAATTAGGAAAGACATTGCAGAGATAAGACTTGAATGGACTTGAACAATAGGTAGGACTTAAGTCCGGAGAGGAAAGAGCATCCTAGGGAGGGAAAATATAATGAATAGAAGCTAGAAACAAAAAATGTGTGCGGCCTAAATGCAACGTGGTGTCCTGGATTGTACCCTGGAATAGCCAAAGGACATTAGTAGGAAAACTGATGTTTAGCTAACAGTAATATATCGGTGTTGTTTTCTTAATTTTGACAAATGTACCACAATAATGTAAGATGTTAACACTACGAGAAGCTAAGTGAGGAGTATACATACTCTCTGTACCATCTTCACAGCTTCTCTGTAAATTTAAAATTATTCCAAATTAAGTTTATCTTTAGAAATGTGCATGGTAAGTTCATGAAATAGTGAGTAAACAAATATAGCTGAAGCTTAGAATTTGGTTAGGAAAATAGTGGTAAATAAGGATGAACAGTTGAGTAAGGCCTAGATTGTAGAACACTTTCAATGCCCGGCTAAAGATCTTGGACTTGATTCTGCAGTCCATGTAGTATCATTGAAAGTAGGAGAACGATGAAGTATTTGAAGGAGAAAAGAGTAGAGCTGAGCCTTTAAATGGGTGCTCTGTCCCCAGAGAGTCTTGAATGTCATCATCATAGATTTGTGTTTGTTCAACACCATGCTCCCTAAACAGCAACAAAAATAATACGCTAACATTTCCCCTCTAATATTTTCCTCAGTTATTAAAATGCCATGCTCAGTAAAACTACTAGATGTTACAGGGAGATGCAGTCTAATTAACTCTCTCCCCACAAGCATTCAAGTCCTGAATAATGATTACTTGGCCTCACTCAACAGCTATAGTCCTAGAAGCAGATCTTTATGAAAAGTTAGTGTTCAAAAGAGGTACCACTTCTACTGTCTCGCCAAAAACAGTCCCTTGGAGGATAGTGCTTCATTGTAGAAAATCATTTAAAAGACCCTCCAAGTTATGAAAATTTAAGGCCAATAGGTCATCCTTGCCTGTGAAAGTTTGTGTGTAGGTGTGTAAAGTGGGCATGTGTTTGTTGCTTACCAACAACTTCCTTTATGTGCAACAGGGAGATCCCTTGTTGGGATGTGCCAAGGAGGTCCTGTGACAGGAAAAGATGCCATGGTGGACCAAACCAGGCTTCATGGGGAAGACTTATTCTAGTATGACACGAGGCTAGGGCTGGGTTCTTCTCCAGCCATGGCCCACTTGGCACTGTGCTAAGCATTGGGGGGAAATGGCTGAGTATGTAAGTGTGAGCTAAAAGAGATATGGCCTCAGAGCTCAGGGGGACACTGCTGGGATGATGGGAAGAAAAGAGCTGAATCAATAGCAGTATCGTAGCAACCACGAACAAATTTCCTGACATCAGAATGTGCGGGACCCACCTGTAACCTCATGTGGCATAGACCCAAGCCACAGCATTAGTAGACTGGTCACACTTCCCGGTTTTCTCTCTCTTCCTGGCTTTTTGCAGCAGGACCAATCTTTGAACTAAGTCCCTCGTGTTCCTGCCTAAGTAGGGTGCTTGGGGAGGCCTTGGGAAATAAGCGGACTTCCTGTGACTAAAGGCAGGTGGGTGCTCGAGCCATAAATTGAATAAATAAAAGTGAGGCAATTGTGTTTGTCCTCCAAGCTAGGAAAGTGGATCACTTCAGATGCACTATTGATGTGGATTTCTACAAAGTGAGTCATTTCCCTTACGGTGTTCCTTAAAATTTCTTAAATGTATTCCCACAACACCTGCGGTTAGGCCCTGTGTTTCTGGGAATATAAGAAGCAAAGCACACAGTCTACCTATGAGAAAAATGGCCCCAGAGGGTAACGATGAGAGCTTTGGGAACAGGAAATCTGCATGCGCTGATCTGGTTCTTTATGCTTCTTCTTCCTTACATGTCAGCATGCTGTGTGTTTGCAGCCATCTCACAGGACATTTGCAGGATCCACTAGGTTGGCTGTTCCACGAAAGCAAGAGTTCTGCATTGCTTATTGACCTATAAGAGGGCCTGCTAGCTGCTCACTAAATATTTATTGAACAAACAAATGAATCCAGTGAGCTAACGGACATAAAAGTATCCAAACTCTACCATGGAGGATTGAAGATTGATGAGAGTTAATTTCTGTTTATTGAAAACACTACCAAGGAGGGAGAAGTTTCCTGGGAGAGGGTTGGAGAGAGGAAGGAGCACATTAATACAAATATGCTGGGGAGAAAGCTTGTGTGATGGAGGGCTTCAGTCTAGGTCACTTTAAGCTAAATTAAGCCAAGAAACATTTGCTTCCCAATGTGTATCCCTATTTAGAGGAAATAGAGAGCTTCAAAGAAGAGGAAGTAAATCTCAATTTTCTGGGCCTGTTGCCAGATATCCCAGCACATTAAAGATGACAGACAAAGGAGACAACACCTTAAGACCTATTCCAGATTGTATATTTTCCTCCCTTTGTGGGTTAGTGGCGTTGAGTAATGTGTGTCCAGGAAGTAATAGAGAATGTGGGGAAAGAAATTTTCTCCTGTTCTCTGTAATTTTAGGAGCCACACTGTCAGAAAGGCTTGAGGTCTAAGTCATATTGTGATGTCTAGACTAAGTTAGAAGAAATGGGAAGACGGGAAGACGTACCTTATCCAAGGATTCTTGTGACTGAGCATGATTTCCCCAGAGAGGGACTGAAAGGGTCAGGGGAGCCTCTACTTACAGGGAAAGAATATCTTTGATTTTAAAAAAATTGTTATCCTGTCAGAAAACTCTATTGTTGTAGGTTTTCTGGGACTTTGCACCATATTTTTTTCTTATGCTCATATTGAGAATGATCTAGTGAATCAACTGTATCTCACTATTTGTCGTGTGGGAAGAGTTTTGAAAACGTAGAATTTTGAAAAGGCACATAGTCCCTCTGGCCTGAAGAGTTTATACCTAATTCAGACAGAATGGGGAGGCTTTCTGCAAAAGTGAGAATTTCAAAGCATGGGAGTTTGGAAGACTAGAAGAGCCACAGGCTGCAGAAATCCTGAGTGGGAAAACAAACACATTTAGAAAATGTATTCATGCAGGCCTGGGTCCTCACTACTGTGAAAGTGGAGGTAAAACTTAGCAGGCAATAACGTTTTACCATTGAATGCATTTCCTTGTTAGCAAAAGGACCATTTAAATGTGTGAAAAGCAATTTCGCCAAAAGAATGAACTGTAGTGAGATTGTTTTACACAATTAGCATTATTGACATTAAGAAAACTTAAGTAGAATAAAGTCAACTAAATTACATCATGTATTTGTCATGATTTTCAGTTTTGAGTCCATGTATTACTCTATTAATAAATGTTTCATCAGAAACAATATATTGATCACTTAGCAGCAGAGACTTAGAGCCCAACCATTGAGTCTTCCATCTGAATTTAAATTAACACTTGGGAAATTAACTCTTTACAAATATGTATTGAGCATCTATTATGTGGCGGATGCCTTGCTAGGTGTTTTGAACACATTGCTGAATAACACCCAGGCACTCGCCCTGTAGCAGCTCATAATCTAGTCAGGAGATGCACACACAAAGATAATTCATAAAAATAGGTGACACTGAGCTCTTACTAAGCACCAGCCAGCACTACACGTAATCTCACAGTCTTAAGATGTGAGGCCTATTAATCCATTTTATAGATGAAGAAACAAAGAGTGTGAGTTTCTTGCCCAAATTCACGTGACTAATCTGGCTCCAGAGCCCTTGAAACATTCCTCTGCTTATATGTGTTATATACAATGATGGACATGAAAATGATGGACACACGCATAGTGTTATGAAAACACAGAAGTAGGGCTTTTGACTGGAGTGGAGATAACAATGAGGGAAATCTTCCCAGAGGAAGTCAGGCCAGAAGTAAACCCTAGAAGATGAGTGGGCATTAAGTAGATGGTTGAGATGAAGTGGGCAGGAGCCAGATCGTGGAGAGCCCTGTGTATCTTCCCATGGAGCTTGGCCTTTTTCCTGTATTCAGGGAGATTCTACTGAAAGGGTTTAAGCTGGGAAACAACATGACCAGACTTGCATTTTAGATAGATCTCTCAGGTGGTTTTTTAGAGCAGTGGGTCTCAAACTTTAGCATGTGCATCAGCATCACTCTGAGGGCTTTTAAAACAGATTTCTGGGCCCCACTCCCTGAGTTTCTCATTCAGTAGGCTTGGTGTAAGGCCTGAGAATTTGCATTCCTAGAAAGTTCCAGGTGATGCTACTGCAGCTGCAGGCACCACATTTTGAGAACTACTATTGTAAAGGATGTATTTGAAGGGGGCAAGGCTGGAGACCTCTTAAGAGGCTATATCAGTAATTTAGGAAGGAGAAAAGGAACATCTAAAGGAAAACCTAGAACTAGAATACAAGCTCCATGAGAGCAGGGATTTTGTCTATTTTATTTAATTCTGTACTTCCAGCACCTAGATTAGTGCCTAGCATGTAGCAGGTGCTCAATAAACATTCACTAAATGCATAAATGAATAATAGATTCAAGAAATACTCAGGAGATAAAATCAATGCTACCTGATGATGTGGGAGGTGAGATAGAAAAAAACAAGACTGACTTCCAGGTTTCTAGCCTGGAAGACTAGGAGTGATGCCACCAATAGTGGCAGATAATACAGGATGAAGGGCAGGTCTGGGTGAAGATGATGATCTGTTTTGGATGTGTTGCATTTGAAGGATGCGTGAGAATTCCAGGAGAATAAAATCATTAGACAGTTGGATGTGAGAATCTAAAGCTCAGAGAGAGAGAGCTCTGACCCAGAGATACCAGTTTAGAACCCACTGGCAAATAGATAGATGGTAGTTAGAGCCAAGAGATTGCTGAATGAATTCACTCAAGGCGAGCAGGTAGAGTAAGAAAAGCAGTGAGCTAAGAATGAAACACCAAATTTTATGAAACAGGCAAAGAAGAAGGAGCACAGGAAAGAAGGACAGAGGAAATGGTCTGAGAGATAGGGGAGAACTGGGGGAGTGCACTATCATGGAAGCCAAGGGGTTTTATTTGTTTTACTTTTTATTATATAAAATTTCAAACATAAAAAAGAGTAGAAAGCATATAGTGATTTCCCACAGAGCCATCAACAGTGGTCAATTCATGGCCAATCTTATTTTACTTATATCTCCATCCACTCCCTCCTGCCAACTAAATTGTATTATTTTGGAAACAAGTAGTAGACATCATATTGGTGCACTAGCAAATATTACAGTATACATCTCTAAAAGTAAGACTTCTTGGGGTTGCCAGGTGGCACAGCGGTTTAGTTCGTGCTTGGCAGCCAGGGGTTCACGAGTTCAGATCCCGGCTGCCTGCCCATGCACCGCTTGTCAGCCGTGCAGTGGCGGCGTCCCATATAAAATAGAGGAAAGACGGGCACGGATGTTAGCCCAGGGCCAGTCTTCCTCAGCAAAAAGAGGAGGATTGGCAACGGATGTTAGCTCAGGGCCGGTCTTCCTCACACACACACAAAAAATAAATAAATAAAGGTAAGACTTCTTTTGAAAACTATCACAACAATATCATTATCTCAACAAAGAAAATTAACAGTTCCATAATATCATCAAGTTTTCAGTCAATATTCAAGTTTTCCCAATTGTCTCGTAACTTTTTTAGGTTTTACAATTTTCCTTTCTTTTTTGTTTTTGGTTGAAGCAGGAGCCAAATAAGATCCAAACAATGCAATTAGTTGATATGTCTCTTAGATTTCTTTTAATCTACAGGCTTCTGCGCCACCCTCCTACTTGTTTTCTTGGCTACTTATTTATTGAAGAACCTGGGTCCTGTAGAATTTCCCACATTCTGGATTTTGCTGAATGTGTTCTCATTGTGTCATTTAATATGTTCTTCTGTTTACTGTATTTCCTATATATTGGTAATTTAGATCTAGGGGTAAGGCTTGACCAATTTAGGTTACACTTTTTGGCAAAACTATCTTCACAAGAGGTATTATGCACTGCTGGTTTTCTCTCTTTTTGTGATATAACGGTCATTGATGATCATTATCTAGATCCATTATTTTATTAGAAATGACAATATTCTGATTCTATCATTCTTTTTCACTTATTCCTTTTTTCATTTATTAATTGGGATACTTTTATAAAGATAACTTTCCCATATCAACTATTTGGTTACCCTGAGGTATAGTTGTACAAGAAAGGCAGAATGAATGCCTCATCCTTTCTTTTTATTTAGCAGTTTTCAATATAACAAGTTGGCTCCCTAGAATTTAATGTGACCAAATGAGGGATATTTTCAAAGTATTATCATAAAGTTATTTATTTAAATATTTTTGATGTGTTTCAATCTTGCAATTACTATTATTAGTGATATACAAATTGTCCCATCTTTGGCCCATAGGAGTTTCTTTAAGTTGGTTCCTGAGTTTTCTGAAATAACTTCAGTAGCATTTGCTAGCTTTCTTGTTTTCTGGTATAACAAGATGATTCATAGTCATCGTATACATTTGTTACTCCAGATCTAGATTCCGTTATTTCTCCAGAAAGCTCTGGTTTCTTTTAATGGGGAACAGTATTTAGAGACCATAATCTGGATACTGAGGGTGCTCATTGTTATTGTATTGGTAATTGTTTCTAGGACTTTTCCCTCAAAAGAGCCAGGGAATATGTATTTTTAGACAAAATACATCATGAGTTCATACTGATGTTCCCAATTCAAAATTATGATTAAAGCATCTTTAGGTTAAATTAGTATTTGTATTACTTTTCTCTTATGCTGAAAATCTTGGTGTGCAACAATGTTAAAATAATTACTTTTTATTATGTATTCTTATGATAATTTCAGAATAAAAATGCCAAATATTATTACTAATAATATGACTACTGAAAATAGTTCAAGATTTTGTTTAGTTCTTTTTGTCCTTAAATTATATCCCCCTAGGATTTACAGTCAGATTATTGTATTTTTTAAGTCATTTGAAATAATTTCTCTCTGTGTGTTTATGTCACAGCTTGATTTACAGTTAAGTTCATTTGTTTCATTTTGATTTTAGTTTTTATTGATTCTTTTTAAAAATTACTTTTGCTTTATAATTAGGTAAAACATTTCCATGGTTTCAAAGTCAAATCCACAAACATGGCATATTCAGAGAAATCTTCCAACCCTGTTTTCTCTACCTTATTCTCTTTCTCCCCTACATGTAACTTTTTTTTAAGCTTTGCTTTATCCTTCCACTATTGTTTTGTTATGAGCAAATATATACAGATATATATTCATATTCCTCCATTTTCTTAAAATAGATGATATATTATATACACTTTTCTCCATCTTACTTTTTTTACTTAAGATATCCTGAAGATTAGTCCCTGCAGCATACTGAAAAATAGTCCTGATTCCTTACTACAGCTCCAAAGTACTCTATTACATTAATTCAATTAGTCCTCTTGGAATGGATATTTGGGTTGTTTCCAGTCTTTTACAAAGCCAAAGTTTTTGAGAATGAAGGAATGACTAGTAATGTCCATGAATCTGAGCCATCCAATAGAAGACAGAAAAGTATTCATTGGATTTGGCTATAAGAAGGTCAATGAAATCTTAACCAGGGCAAATTGGTACAAACTGAAATCAGATTACAGCACGTCACGGGGTGAATGTGACATAAGAAAATGGAGACAGCAAGAAGTATAAACTACTCTTTCAGGAAGCGTGGATGAGAAGGGGGCACAGGACGGATATAACAAGAGAAATATTTGGGAATAAGAGCGGTTTCATTTTTGTGGCTCTGTTTTATATGTTTATGAATGTTTATGTAGATGTGCTTTTAGGATGAAAGATATTGGAGTATGTTTATTGTTTGGGGGAAGAGCCATAGAGAGAAAGAGTTAAAATGAGAGGAAAAGAAGGTGTTGCTGACAGAGAAATTCTGTAGTTCTTCATTTCTGAAGAGAAGACTCTTGAAGTTGTTGAAAGTATAGTTGAAAAATATTAACATGTGACAAACATCTTTAAAAAAATACATTTCCTGAAATTTACAGGAACTCAAGTCACCATGAAAAAGCAACTTTAACTGGCCTGATTCTTGTCCTCTTGAAGCTTATAGTAGAAGTATTCATCCCTACTACAGCATTCTATCCTCTTTGGTCCATCACTATCACTAACCCCTAATCCAAGACACCATCTTCCCTCATGACCACTGTATCAGCCTCCTAACGGGCCTACCTGCTTTCACTCTTGAACCTTCTATAGTCTCCACCTTTTTTACAGAGAAGCTAGGGAAATATAACTCAAATTCTGTCTCTCTCCTGCTTTAAACCATTCAATGACTTCCTATTACAGTTGGAAAAAACTGTTAAGTCCTTGTGAGGGTCTACAAGTGATGATCTCTAACTTCTTCAGCCTCTTTCTCGTTGTCCACATTGCAGCTCAAAACTCTTCCCCCCGAGAGGCCTTCTCTGGCTGCCCTATCTAAAACAGAACTCTGCCCACTCTGTATGGCACTATCTATCACATTGCTCTGTTTTATTATCCTCATAGCTTAAATGATCACATCATAATCTATCCTGTGTTCCTGTGTTCATTGTCTGTCTCCTCAGTTAAAATATGTGCCAACTAAAAGTAAAAGCTCCTGTTCACTGTAGTAACCCCAGTGCCTTCAACTGTGCCCAGCATACACTAGGCACTCAATATACATTTGCTGACTGAATTAACATTGTTCTTTGACGTGTGCCTGGACCTTCCATAGTAATCTTCCCATCTTTTTACATATTATTTTCTCTCCTTTGGTTTTATACAAAGCATTTCACTTTAACTGTTATGGCTTTTGGGGTCAATACAACCACAGAAACTTTGAAATGGACAAAGTTTGAGTTTCAGCTCCTTAAGAACAAAATGTAAACTTTAGGGAGCTTTATTTAGGCAAGGTGGAGTATCCTTGGGTTAACTGGAAAAAAAACCTGATCACTTTGTCTCAAGTGGAAAAGTGCAACATTAGCCTTCCTTTTGAGAGATGTGATAACTCAGGGTATATGCTGATGCAGAATGGAAGAATCCTTCAGGAAACCAGAAGAAGGACATTCTCTGTGAGGGAGTGACCTTTTCATCCATAGTTGTAGAAGTAAAGTACAGCCTATGGCTGTCCCACTGTGCTAGTGCCTAAGACTTTCTAATTTAGAGGTAAAATCTTAGAAAGCCAATTTGGCCACAGATCTATGGCTAAATATTCCAATCTACTTTATAGACAATAAAGATCATATTCTGAGTTCCATCTGTCTCACTTCTAGGTTTGGTTCTTATTTGTCTCCATGCTCAGGAGAGGAAGCAGGAGTTATGCATTGACCATCCTCCAAAACACCCTGAACAGACAGTGCTCAAATGTGGTCGACCCAGTTGGATACCCAAGCCTTTTAGATTGATCACTATTGACCATTATTTTTATTTTCAAATAAGATTCTTCATCACAAGTGCTACAGTTGGATACCATTAGCTAAAGTAAATCATCCAAAGCAAGATTTTTAAAAGAAAAATCTTTGGGACACAAAAGGATTTACTATCTTTATTTATACAATGGATTTTAAAGGTAACAACACAACACTGAAAATTCCTGTCATAAAAAATATTATCCAAAGAAATAGAATTAGGAAAGATCATCAAGTGTAAGGAAGTGTCCTTAGAGACTAAGGCCAAGATTATCCACACCCTCGCGTTCCCAATTACTATGTATGGGTGCAAAAGCTGGACAATGAAGAAGGCTGATGGGAAAAAAAATTGATTCGTTTGAAATACATCGTTGGAGGAGAGCTCTACAGATACCCTGGACGGACAGAAAGATGAACTAGTAGGTCCTAGAGCAAATTAAACCTGAACTATCACTGGAGGCAAAGATGATAAAACTGAAACTGTCCTGCTTTGGGCACATCATGAGAAGGCAGGATTCTTTGGAAAAGACAACAATGCTGGGAAAGTAGAAGGCAGTAGGAAAAGAGGAAGACCAAGTATGAGATGGATGGACTCCATAAGAGAGCCATAGGCATGAGTCTACAGGAGCTGAGTAGGGCTGTTGAGGACAGGACACCGTGGACATGACTCATTCACAGGGTCGCCGGGAGCTGGAGCTGACTTGACTGCATGTAACACACACACAAAGAAATAAAAAGTTAAAGGAAAACTTAATGCAAAATTTCAAAGTCTTCTTTTTGTCAGTTCTGTCCATTTATCACAAAGAATGAGAAAGAAAAGAAAAAATCTAAGGTAAATTTTGCAACTGTAATTTATATGTGACTTTGTTTCTGGTGCTCATTTTTTAATACCCTAAATTCTATTTTGAAGGCGAAACCTCTGAGGTGGGGTCATATTCACAAGCCCTTGAGGTTTACTTCTCAGTTTCAGGCTCAGCTCCTGAAATCATTCTTCTTCTTGCCTCCCTTCAAACCAAAGGGAAGTCATTCTTGTCCCTAGCAGAGCTGTGTTTTTAAGTGCCTGTTTATGTTCAAAAGAAAAGTGAAAAAGACCTACCTAGGGTGTGTCCTCCTTAAGAGTGAAAACCACTGATTCCTCCTTACAATCAAGAGGGAAAACTCTTTTTCCAGGAATAAATTTTGAAAGAAGAATTATTTTAAAGGATGTTTTATACCTCAGTAAAGTTATGGCTTACCTTAGAAAAGCTGGTCTGTCTTAGCAACAACGGGATATGACAAGTTACCTCAAATATAAAATGCAGAGGCTGTTTCTGCACATGTCTGAATCTTACCAGAACAGAATATTTTTACACACAATTTTTCAAGTTCCTGAACAGAAATTTATAATAATTTCATGACATCCCTAACTTAATACCAAAGAACAACTTGTACATTCTCTGGGAGAAGACTAAAACCCCATATAAATGGATATGCCTAACATCTTTATGGAATAAAGAGAGGGGGATTATTAATATTCCAAGTACTTGGAATATTACCTGCCTAAGTGTTCACAAGTCTCAACCATTATAGTCAGAGATAAATGACAAATGTAATAAGGAAAATGAAAAGCTTTCTGTGGCTGGGACTCCTAGTTACCTATGCAATATTCAGTGGTGTGCTGGTAAATGTTTAACAACTGGCTCTCAAAACAAACAAACAAAAAGGCCTTAGTTTGTGGTGTTTGCCAATTTTTGTGGTGTCAATACTCCCACTGTGAGCAATTTCAGCCTGCCAATGAGTTTAATAACCACCTTGTAAAAAAACCTGAAAATTTAACCATCAGCTCGCACAAGCCAGAGGAAGCCATTTGGAGCACATCACTGCATTCATCCTCCCCTCCTTCATCACCAGCAGAAATTCCATTTTGTTGCACTGGCAATTTTCGAAGATTAAAAACCAAAAAAAAAAAAAAAAAAGACATTTCCTAGCCATCCTTGCAAATAGGGGAGGCCACAAGACAGTATTTACAGATGAGAAGTAGGCAGATGTCATGGTAGTGGTGATGGCCTACCATAGATGGTGGTGGCAGTGGTGTGTTCCTTAAAGAGGCTTCAGACTCAGTTCACCCCTTTTGTCCTCATCCTTTTCTCTTTCCTCCCTGAAATATAGACTTGATGACTGGAGCTACAGCAGCCATTTTATAATCAACATGGAGGGAGAGGACAAGGAAATCACAGAGTCCTTGGCCTTGACATCTTTGAGTTACTGCACCATCCCTGGAATTACTATTACTGATCTTCTATTTACAAGAGATAAATTCCTATATTGTTTAAGCCACTGTCATTTAGGTTTTGTGTTAAGGCATCCAAAGCCAGTCCTTCAACTTGGGCAAACTTGCCAATGGATGCAGGCCTAGTGAAGAGAAATCGCTACAAGAAGTAAAACTGTTTAAGAATTTTTTCTGGAAGTCATATAGTTGTTAAAACTTTTAAAAACTGACCCATCCACTAAGTATTTTGTTGGTATGAGTCTACCTAAAATATTTGACTTGGGAGGCAGAAATTGTATTCTCAGCACAACACTGTGAATATTCAGTGACAAGAATATTGGCTACTTTTATTGAACACACACAACATACCAGATACCATGTTAAGCACTTCAGAGGCATCAGCACACTCGTTGTGTGACCTTGGGCAAGTCACTTGGTGCTTCCTTCTCCTCATCTATAAAATGGGGATAACAATATAGCTATGTCATAGGGTTGTTTTGAAGGACAAAGGAGTTAATGACATATATGTAAGGTGCTCAAAACAATGCCTAGCAAATAATAAACACTAAATAAGTGTTGGCTATTATTATCATGATTATTATTCTTCACAACCCTATTCAATAGGCACTGATAGTACCAGCAGATGAGGACATTGGCATCTGTCTCACAGGGAGGTTCTGAGACTATAAGGAGACAAGCCCTCTCGAGTGTTTAGATTGTCCCAGGTAAATGCTCAGAAAACTCTACCTATTATGAGTTTGATCCATAACAGCACTTGAATGAGGCTCTTTTAGTGAGATTTGTACCAAAATATTATGTCAGTGAAGAGAAAAAGCTAGCTTTTTGTGGAGGAGAAGGCTAGTCATTATTCATCCATCTCTACAATGTGGTTACGGGGCCTTGTGATATATAATTAATGGGTCAAAGGATGAGTGACATGTGACATGAAATGACACAAACCAAGTGTATGGGGCACAGTAAGAGGAAGGGAGCAGAGAAGGCCTAGGAATGCAGCTTTGGTCTAGAGAAGAGATAACTCTGGATTAGGAGGCCTGGAACCGGACCTGACTCTGCCATTTACTGGTTTTTTAACCTTGGGCAAATTACTTAACTTTTCTTTATTTCCCTTGTTTGTTAAAATGAGAATTTTGAGCTCAACAAACCTATCCATCCTTTAAATAGCTTTAAAAAGGTATTTTTGTTTGTTTGTTTATTATCTAAGAGATGATGTTGGACCTTAAAGAATAGGTAGAATTTTGAAAATGGCAGATGCTGGGATCATACACCAAGTGTGAACAAAAGATATAATATTTAAATGCTTTGGGTGAATATCATTACAAATTTGCCAGTGTTTGTGTGGGAATATGAAGGAGATCAGGCCAGAAATGTGAGTTGGGGACCTACTTTGAAGGACCTTGGGTACCAGGCCTTGAAGTTAGGAGTTTATTGGGAAGCATGGCTAAACCATTGAACTTTTCTGAGCAGGGGAATGATGTGACCAAACCACAACCCTTGGGAGATTATTCCAGCAAATAGAATGATCTGAGGGTCACCCGAGGCAGGGAGGAGAGCAGGGGGACCATCCTACAGGTCTAACATTGAAGTTGTGTGTGGCAGGAAAATGGAGGAAGGAATTGTCCAGCAAGGACTGTGTCTAGAAGCTGCAAATACTGCCTGCCCCCAACTGGAAATGTGGTCCCCCAGAAGAATTCTGTTAAGCAAAGATTAAGAACTTCAGAAACTGTAGAAATCCCTATAAAATTCTACTGTCACCACAATATTTACCATAAAAATTTCACATACAACTTGTAGTGTACAAACTGTTATGAAACTCTTAGAAAAAGGGCTATAAACTTTTTGCAAATGCCCAGAATTTATAATTAGATCTGAAATTCAGGCCTGAGAGTAAGGGCAATCATGAGAAAACCATTACCGTGAAATATCCCTTACTTCAAGGAAAACACCAATTGGAATTTTCCCAGCAGTTCTATTAGAGATTTATTCCTTCAGCAAATATTTGAGTGTCTACTGTGATAGCTCTGTGCAAACTTCGGGCATGCAGTGAAGAACAACCATATATAGCTCCCTCCCTCATATTACTTAGAAGGCTGGTAGGGTCTTCCCATGGATATTCAACATGGGAATATGTTGAATTCAATATTCAACAGCCTAAATATGTTTGTAATTACAAACAGCTAAAAGTCCTCTGGAGGAAAGGATATGATGAGAGAATCAGGGATTTCAGTATCAAAAATTCATAATTTACACCTTTCCCCCCACCATAGTTATCACTGGAACATTCCTTTTTAAGGGGAAGAATGCCACACCAGTGATCCTTGGCAGGCTTGTTCCAGGGAAACTGATTCACTTAAATTCACTTGAGGAGCTGATGCGCAAATCCTACATTACATTTATTTTTCCACTGAGTAGAACTATCTCTTAAAATAAATTTTTGGGTTCACTTTTAGCATCTATAAAATTTGCAGCCAATTTTAAGGGTTCACCTTATTGTATATGATTAGCAGTTGATTTTTTTTTTTTTTGACAAATGGTTAAATAGCATAATTAATTTGCCTTGGGTTCCTTGATCCCTCCTTTTCTCTGAGGATCTCTCATCCTTCTCCCTACCTCAACCATCGGCTTTCTCTGGTCACACTGCTAGATCTTGGTATTATACAAAATTGTCCCAGCTCCATGATTTCAGTTTCAAGCATCCCATTCTCAGACTGTTCCCCAGCTTTTGGGAGCTGTTCCCAACTGAAGCAATTCTTGGATCCCACTCAAACTTTCATCCATTGATCTTATCACCTTTCCGTCATCCCCTACTCCTTTATGTCCTTGCCCTTCTCCTTATCACAGTCCCCCCACAGTCACTCCCTTGCCTACACCCTCCGCTCCCTGACCCTCTTTCCCTCCATCACACCCACTTGCAAAACCCCAGTTCTGCCCCCTTAGGCTGACCCAGCCTAGAGAAAAATCCACAGCCATGCTGACCAGTCTTGCTTTAAATTTATAACCCCTAACCTCAAATGGGCACTTAATAGAGCTGCCTGGCAATCCTACTGTAGCTCATTTGCTCTCAAACTCTCCCAGAAGACAACTTTTCCATATCTGCTCCTTTCTCTTCTAACCTGCAACATCTCTTCTACCCTCACCATTCTCAGGAAGTAGGGTCCGTGGCTATTTTACCAAGATAACAGAAGCAGAGAGAAGACAACATCCCTGTGTTCCCACCTCCGCAGCCACCAGCCCGTGTGCACCTGGGCCCACACATTCTGCCTTCCCTCCTGTGGTCAGCTTCTCCCTGCTTCAGTGCACTAGCCTTCTGGCTCTTCTGTGAATGGGTAAAGATTCAGCTTCAAGGTCTTTGCACTTGCTCTTCCCTCTGCTTGGGAGGTTGGAAACCCTCCCCTGATCATGTGGCCTGTCTCCTTCAGCTTCTCTTGTCAGTGAGGTTTTCCCTACCCCTATACAAATAACAATCTCCCCCATTCCCAATCCCTCTTACTCTGCTGCTTCCATCCTATGTACCACCACCTAGCATATTTGTGTATTTATTCATTATTTGTCTTCCTGAGCAGGGAGATGAGAGCAGGGACAGGGTGAGAGCAGGGACAGGGACACAAGAGCAAGAATTTTTATCTGTTTTGTTTGCCACCATATCCCCTGTGACTTAAACAGTGTTTGATTCATTCATTCACTCACTCATTGATTCAACAGGTGTTTTTTTCCTTTTTTTGTGAGGAAGACCAGCTCTGAGCTAACATCTATGCCCATCTTCCTCTACTTTATATGGGACGCCACCACAGCATGGCTTGACAAGCTGTGCGTCAGTCTGCGCCCAGGATCCCAACCTGCGAACCCCAGGCCACTGAAGTGGAGCGTTTGAACTTAACTGCTATGCCACCAGGTCGACCCTCATTCAACAGGTGTTTAATGAGCTATTAGGTGCCAGACACTGCTCTAGGCACTGAGAGTATACCAATGAACAGAACAGACCTACACTTTTGGCTAAGTAGAAAAAGAATAATAGAATAGAATAATAGATAAAATTAATAGATAGAAATAATAGAATAATAATAGATAGAAATAATAGAAATGAACATAAAAATCCTGAACTTTTGGCTAAGTAAGTAGTTAGGTAGTAATAGGTGAAACATCCATGCCACACACGGAAAGAGGATATAAAATGTATGTGTTTGGGAGTGGTATGGGGCGGGGCATAAATTTTAGATAGAGTGGCCAGGGTAGGCCTCATTGAGAGAGGAACATTTGAGGGAAGACCTGAGGGAGGTGAGGGGCCATGTGGACATCTTGGGAAGGGCTCTCCTGGGAGGAAGAGCTGGTGCAGAGGTCCTGAGGTAGGAGTATGCCCAGGTTGTTCCAGTAATTGTGAGGAGGCCAGGGTGACTTGAAGAAGTGAGCAAGACAGAGAGTAGGTCGAAGTCATAAAGGAGAGCAGGGAGGAAGGATCATGTAGAATCTTGTCCACGTTGTGAAAACTCTCATTGTGAGTGAAATGGGGAGTCAAGGGAGGGTTTTTTTTGATACAATGATAATAATACACAACCCACATTCAAGTTTTCACAATTGTCCCAATAATGTCCTTTTTTAAAAAGCCCAATTTTCTGTTACTATTTAAAGAAATAACTTGCACAAGGGGCAAAATCAAATTTCATAGCATGCATAGTTAATAAATATCATTTGTAGCTAGGACTGCACTAAGAAAGGTCATCTACAGGTTAAAAAAAATTAACAGTTTTATAATGTCATTTTATAGCTTTTCCGCTCAATCCAGGATCCAATCAAGGATAATACAGTGCATTTAGTTGTCGTATCTTTTTTTAACAGCTTTATTGAAATAAAATTCACAGACCGTATAATTCACCCATTCAAAGTATACAATTCAATGGTTTTTAGTATATCCACAGAGTTGTGCAACCATCACCACAAACTAATTTCAGAACATTCTTGTCACCCCAAAAAAGAAACCCCATAACCTTTAGCTATCCCCCCAACCTCCCCATTCCCCCAAACATAGGCAACCACCATTCTACTTTCTATCTCTACAGATTTGCCTACTCTGGATATTTTATATAAATGGAAGCATACAATTTGTGGTCTTTTGTGTTTGGCTTCTTTCTCTAAGCATAGTGTTTTCAAGGTTCATCCATGTAGCATGTGTCAGTACTTTTCTTTTTACGACTGAATAATGTTCCATTGTATGGATACAGCATATTCTGCTTATCAAGGGAGTGTTTTGAGCAGAGTGACCTGATCTGAGTGGCATTTCACAAGGCTTACTCCAGCTGTTGTTCCAACGAGCAGAGAATGACGAACTGTGTCAATGCTGCTTTTAGGGAAACTAAGATGAAGCTCAACAATTGACCAATAAGTGCTGAAATAGGTTAACAAAGAAATTAGCAGAAATATTCTGATTTATAATTTATAAATGGTATTTTATATGTTTTGTGGGATTTGTTGCATTTCCTTTGAATAAACATGGAATGCAGAAATAATAAAATAATAATAAATAAGAATTTAAGTGGAATATGGACATGTAAACGGACAGGAACAATTGGAGAGTACCATTAATTTACAGAGGTCTTTGATATTTTCTTTGTATTGGTGGTAACGATTCTTTTGGTTCATGTGAAATTTATTCCTCAGAGTAATTTGTCTCAAAACATAACTCAACATTATGGTAATTATCCAAGATTTCATGCCAGCTTCCAGAGAGCTGTCCAAGAGAAAAACTAATTCTTACAGAAACATATTTCCAATGTCCATGCAGATCAGATAGATGAGAGCTAGTTTGCTTTTATTTGGGGGAGTTGGTGTCATCTAAAAGATTTTAGAAATTGGATAAAAAATTTAGAGTTCTATTGTGGCAACTGTCATTATTCGGAGCAACGAGGTTACCCACTTGAATCATTAGATCCCAAACCGGCACAAAACACATGCATTGATTCAGGGTTTGGTATATGCACATGCAATAGTTACTAGCTATCCAATTCTGGGTACGTGCAACTTCTGGGGCTTGCAAATCACTGGGCAATAAGTGAGGGGCAACGGAAACTAGACAAAAAGGCAAGGCTCGAAAGATAATTGTATAAACCGCGCTCCACGTTTGTAATACGGTTCGGTGGGCGCGGTGGCCGTGTTGATGAACATTTCAGAAAATAAACACTGAGCACAGAACTTCCCTCGCAGATAATGCACCAAGTCCGCTCCACCGGGACTAAAAGAGGCAGGGGGAGGAAAGTCAGAACGCGCGGAGTTGTTTTTTCTCCTTGGAATAAATGGGGCGTGGGACTGGGGCGGGGAGGTGATTCGGGCCGCTCCCCCGCGCCGTCCTCGGGCCCGGCTGCGCTGGCCGGGCTGGGAATTTGGAGAGGATCCCTGGTCGCGCGGCAGCGGCGGCGCGCGGGTGCGCGTGTGAGCGAGCGAGCGGGCGGGCGGGCGAGCGAGCGAGTGCGCCGGGTATTGGCAGCCGAGGAGTGGAGGCTGGGCGGCTCCGACTCCCTGACGCCAGCGCGACCAGATCAATCCAGGCTCCGGGAGCGAGCGGGCGGGCGGGCGGAGGAAGGCGAGGCCGAGCGGCTCAGCCCGGGCCGAGGCGCGGGGAGGGACCCTGCGGGCGCAGCGTCCGGCCGGCCAGCTCGGGGCCGCGGGACCCCGCTCGCCCCGCCACTCGTGCGCCCGCGCGGACGGGCGCGCCGCCAACCCGGTAAAAAGAAACAGACCCGAAACCAACTTTCCCTCTGCCGCGTCCCCGCCCTCCCCTCGGCGCCCTGGGCTTCCCAGCTCCGCCGCCTCCGCTGGGGCGGGCGCGGGCCCGCAGGGCTGCCCCGGTCATGCGGGGTCGGGGGCGCGGGTGCGGCGGGGAGGGGACTCTTCCCGGCGTGGGGCGGATCGGGGGACCTCCCTCCCCCCATGATGGCGCCTCCCGGCCGCTCCGATGAGCGAACCTACCACTTTCTCCCCTCGCGCCCAGCCCACCCGGCAGGGCTCGGCCGAGCTTCCCCGCGCGTCTTTGTTGGGTCTGCGGTGGCGGAGTCGCGTTCCTCGGCGCCGCGCCTCGCCCCCGGCCCTGCCCGCGGCGGGACCTCCCGGGTCCCCTCCCCCTCCGCCCGCGCCCCGTTTCTCTTTCCCTTCCTGCAGCCGGCCCGAGGCCCGTCCGCGCGGCTCGCGGGCCCATTGTGTCCCGCGCCGGCCCGGGCCCCCCTTGCGGGAGTCGGAGGGCGGCTGCCGGCGCGGCTCTTGACGCGCTCGGCGCCGCGCGGAGAGGGTGCCGCGCGAGGGGGACACCTGGTGCCCCGGGCCCCTCCTTGTCCCCGACGGGTCCCCTTCTCTGTTCCAACGAGCCTCTTGGGGGTCGGGGTCAAGGAGAGTTCGCACCGAAATTCCCTCTAATTTATTCAAAGGTTTGGTGGCGGCGGCGCGTAATTTTTTTTCCTCTTCCGCCTACACCCCCCTTCGTCTCCAAGTGTCGTCTCATTCCTTTCCCTTTACCGGATTCGATTGCCTCACTGCATGTGCATTTGTGAGTTCGCCGTTGAACAACTGTTCCTTTGCTCGGCGCCCTGTCTTTGTTAGTGTTTCTCGGGGTTGCTTCTGTCGGAAGGTGGGGTGGTGGGTGTGAGAGAGACAGACGTGGGCTTGTTTTTCTAGTTGCTTGATGTATATGAAGGCTTCCAGGGAGAGCGCTTCCTTGATGGACTTCAGGAGGGAGGAGGAACAAATGCCTGCCGGATCGTACAACTATAGTAGCTGCGGCTTTTGTTTATTTTGAGGCGCAGACGATTTTTAAATACACTGCAAGATAACCGGTAAGGCGCTTGCCTTCTGAAAATCGAGGCGCGTCTCAGAACCATCTCCTGAGAAAGCATCGTTGTCGTGAGTGCTGTGACAACCGGCCCTTTTCTTTCCTCAGCTGTTCTCTTTTTTCCTTTGTATCTGAAGTTTCAGAGTCGGTGGAATGATACAGAAGTTGCATGATTTCTGTATGTCTTCCTCTTGCCGAAACTCTGAGCAGCTAAATCACAGAATGCCTTGATTTCAGAACATTTCTCGCTCTAATTGCTTGTCGTGGAGAGCAGGCCTGCGTTCAGTAACACAATGAGAAAACTGTTCTCTGCCCGTGTTGATTTTTCATTTTTTCACAATTAACCGCTTTACGTTTTATTGGAGGTAGGTGAGGTGTATTGGAACCACTATTTAAAAAGAATGGAGGCAGAATCAGTGTTCACTGCCCTAGCATTTGCAATTAGTGTAAATATTTTGCATCAGGGTTATTCTGATGTAGGTGCCAGGCCTGAATATGCTGTACTGATTAAAGTATTTTTCCTCCCCTCTCCCTCCCTCTTTTCCATTTGCAGTTATTTGATATTTCTGTGCAGGTGGTGCACATTTGTGTAATACTGCAATTCTTAGGAAACTGTAACCAGGGTCGTGAGAGATGATTTTTCTAGAGGTGGGTGATGCCAGAGCCCCTGGAGGATCCGGGCAGGATCGGGTTTCTTCTGAGGGTAGGGATTTGTCCTTGATTTAGTTCTGACCCCTCCAGCCATAGGTATGTAACCAAATACATTTTTCGTTTTTGCACTATCCTTTGGTTTTATACCCTTGAAGAGCTGATGACCTTTGCATTTTAGAGAGATGACAGGTTTTAGGCAATTAAAAATGTTAACCTCTTACACCTCTTGAAATTTAATTTTTTTCTGCTAAGTTCATTAAAGCATTAAGAGGAAGTAAGTCTCATTTTCCCAAATACATTTATTAGTTAAAAACTAAATTTCGGTTTGTAATTTTGATTTCTAGTAATTCTGGGTTAGGGGTAAAATTTAATAACGGTTAGATTGTAAAAAGAATAAAGTTGAGTGTAATTAGACGAGTATATTTTAGCTGTAGTCGCCTACATGATCAAGGCCAAGTTGTGTGTGTATAAAAGATCTCATTTGTGTAGTCTTACAAGGCTAATGGAGGCATCATTGGGGCTTTATAAATAATGTAAGTTGTGTATAATGTAGAGTCTCCAGAGACAGCAGAGAAAGCATCATTACCAGCCTTTTCAACCTGCTCGAGATCTTAAATTGATTTACAGCACTGAACTGGTGCAAAATGATACATCAGGATGACATGGGGTCAGCCTGTAAAAGTCTATGATGTCAGCCTATTAGTTCAGTCATCATAATTAAACCATATTACAGGGGCAGCTAAGCAGGAGTCTGGCGTTACACTTCAGATATGGGTGGTACATAGATTTTGTTTAGAGTGGAAAAGCTGAACTGCCCGGGAATGCTAGTGTTTCTAAAAGAGGAAAAGGCTTACAGAACTCTGAATTTCTGGAAAAAAGTGAAGATAAATGCAGAGATGTTCAGTCTACATTGTCTAAGTAGCTTTCCATTTGGTAGTGGAGAGACAGATGCTCTGGGGGTCCTGACAAGGACCTTTACAGCTCTGAGGCGTGTCCTGCACCATGCTTCATGTGAGCTTGAATTTAACTTGGCCTTAGGGACCTTCTGAAATATCAGAGGACCACACACTTCTTATCTCTGATCCTTTTATTAGCACTGAGTTGCACTGTATTGATGTATCAGCTGATGTGTTATTTCTTTAACTAGTTATAGTTACCAGGTCTCCACAAAAACAGAGATATGTGAATTGAACGTAGGAACAATTCAGGAAAAGAGGACCCTGGTTTTTTGTTTACATTTCGGCAATCCTTATTCAATTTATGGGTCATCTGGGGCTGTGCTGTTCAGTAAGGTAGCCACAGCCACGTGTGAGTATTTAAATTGAACTTAATTAAAGTTAAATAAAAATGAACATTCATCTCAGCACTAGCCACATTTCAGGTGCTCAGTTGCCACATGTGGCTAGTGACTGCCACATTGGATGGTGTATATATAGAACATCCCAAGCATCGCAGAAGGTGCTGTTGGACAGTGCTGCTCTAAGACCTTTACCTCTCCTCTTCTTCCCTTTCTCCTCATCTTTCGGCTCCTTCTCTACTTGGTACTCCACTGATGAGTTTGTGGGGTCCAAGAAAGAGATATATGAATTAATTTTGCTACTTACTCGTTTGCTATTGTTAAAAACAGTTTGGAAGTGACAGTTGAAGCTACTGGATAAAATGAGGTTGACTTTTCTGTGGATTGTATTTGTCATTGGTGTCATGGATTCTAATTTGATTTAGACCTTTGGGTAGGAGAAATAATTGTAGCTAATTTTTCTGAGTTTTTACTGTGTCTTTGTTTTTAATTCTCATATCTCATTTAAGCCTCAAAACTTCCCTAAGTACCGTTGTCACATTTTACAGGTAAAGAAACTGAGCTCAGAGTGATTTAGTGTCTTGCCTCAGGCTACATAACTAGTTGATTATGATTTATAATCTCAGCTGAGATATGAACAAGGCAGTCTGACTCTAGAGCCTCACTCTTAACTGGATTTGGGGTTTTTTCTTTTTGTCTAGAATACCCAAATAATCATTGTTCTGCTGGGCTTTATTATTCCAGTATAGATATGACTTTGCTTTTATTTTTTAGGCCTTTAGACAAATTTGCTCTCTATTGTGCTTTTCTGGGCTGTCTTCTCTTGTCCTCTTTTAAGTGCTTAAGAAAGGAAACATAATGTTAATACGTAGCCAAGCAGAAGCTAATTGGAAGAATAAATTTCACATAAAAGTAATGCGTTTCAAAGCCAAATTAGTTTTATCTCTGCTTTTCTGGATAATTCCTACCACTTTCCCCTTGCGTTTTTCTTGTATAATCACAAACTGATGGTACTGAAGAGGAAAGTTCTAGTAGTTCAGTTTATCTCATGAAGATTAGTCTTCCCTTAGCTGTTAAACACTGCACTTTGAGACATGAATGGTTCATTGCAAATTCTGTGAATTTTTTTTTTTTTTTTTACATTTAATGTCTACTTTTGTGTAGTCTTACAGTTCCTTCATTCTTAATTTTTTTTTTTGGTCGGGACTGTTTAAGATCTGATGAAATTGTAGGTCCTATATCTTCTTCTCACTCATCCTCCTATCTAAAATACTTATATTCCCTGATAAGCTCGTGTGTACACCTAAGTACCCAAATTGCATATTTCTGTTGAAGGACATACATGGGACTGCCTTGCTAAGTGTGTTCATAAACATTTGTAATTTCCTGTCCAGAGAATATTTTGTGTTAAAAGCTGTTTTGAAGATTTTTCTAATCCAGTTGGTTCATATCAAGTTGAGCAGTCTGAGGCCCAGAGAAGATACCAACTTGCCTAAAGTCACCCATCTAGTGATAGGGAGAGGGAAAGCGAGAACCTAAATCACTCTTATTGTTATTCAGTTCTCATTGGTTTGTGTGTTTTTTCCTACCCTGCTCACTGAGTTTCCGAAGCGTTGGTCTGAGCGTATCCACTGTAATTTGGGGAGGGGAGGAAAGAAAAATTTTTTGGCATGTTATTATTGACTTTTTATACCTAACATTGTTTGAGCCAAGTAGGAATCAAGTCTGACAACCTCAGAGAGAGATTTTTTTACAGATTAAAATTGATTTTTTTCATTTTAGAGATGGTAAAGAAAAGCCCTATGTCTAATTTAATCAATGAGACCTTACTAGAAAATGGAAGATCCCAGATTGTACAAATTCAAATCAGGCAGTTCTGGTATAGGAATCTCATCTCTTGACTCGCAAAAATAAATCACATTCCTAACCAAAAGCTGAAGTTTGGGGTATTTAGGGAAGGAACCAGTGGGTACTAGGGAGAGAGTTGGAGAGGTCTGAGGAAAAAAAGGATAATTTAAATATAAAAAGGTAGAGAAATTCCATATTAAGTCATAAAGTGATGTTGAGGCTGATGAAATGTTCTCTGTAATTGTACTTCTATGTGTGGTATTTCTTTCTTTTTAAAAACTTACTATTACTAGTTTATTGTAAAGGATACAACTCAGGAACAGCCAGATGGAAGAAATGCATAAGGCAGCCTATGGGGGAAGGGGTGCAGAGCCTCCATGCCCTTTCTGGGCACACCACCCTCCCAGCACCTCCACCTTCCAGCCTGGAAGCTCTGGTTTTACTTTTTGGTACCAAGATGAGCGGGGCATGCTTTGATAACAAATAAGGGCATCTCCATTTTGCCCAAAATTGAAATCTCTTGACTCTTTTAAGTTCCTTTTCTGCTGTTACCTAGTAGTGCAACTATTCAGTCTAACCTGGTGATCTGTCATCTGATTTGCTGCAAAAATACCTGAAGTATTTTTAATGCTTATTCTGGAGTAACTTCCTTAAGAAAAATAGCTAAGCTAAGTAGCATGAATGTACTTACTCAAAATCTAAATTAAAATCTTCATTCTGGTGTGCATTATTGAGATAGTGTCGGCTTTAGAGATGTGCAACTAGTCCCACAGGCAAAAAAGTAACATTTACAGCTCTTGCTGGCTGACTTCCAGAAATGAGCAGGCTCTGTGGAACATTCATTTGCATAAGGGAAGCTATCTTTCAGATGGGAAAAGCCAAAACTTTTGTAAACTGTTTAACTCGAGTGACTGTGTCAGATTTTTCGGAAGGCAATGGGAACTGCAGTATATGAGCAGTTTAACATCTTTGTAATTTTGCTTATAAGCAAAAATCAGAACTTTAGGAAAGACCCCCCTCTTGAAGATAAAGCATCAGACCCTGTAAGGTTTGAGGGATCCTTACCTGATGATTCTCCCAAATCTCTTCTCTGCTCGGTTCCTAGTATTTAGATAAGGAGCCTTATTCCCTTGTAAGAACCCAGGTCTGTGGTGTGGTGGATTGGTTTCTTAATTAATTTTCTTGAGACAACAAGCCTGAATTTAAAGGGACACATACACAACAGTTAATTGTGCGTCTACATGCTTTTGAGCTCAGAATTAAATAAATATTCACTATGTCGTGTTTGTGAAGAGGAGGATAGAAGGGTCTAGCTTTTGATTCAAAAATATATACATAATTTTTTAATGCTTTATTTGTAGTTTCCTGTTAATTTTAGGGCAGCTGTACTATAGATATTTTTTTCCTACAATCTCAGATAGTTACGGTTTAGTTACTCAAACTATTCATTCATTTTCCTCTCTTTGTCTATCTTTTGTGGTTTCTTTGCAGTGTGCTTATGCAAAGTAAAGTATTTCAGACCTTCAGAGATTTTTTTCTTTCAGTTTCAAACACCACAAGAAAAAAAAAGGGTACTGATTATCTTTCAAGCATTATAATTAGTCATTAAATTAAGTCATTATTTAGTTAGCTAAATGCAAGATCTTTTGTTTGTTTAGATTGAAAGAAAACGTATCTTTTTAATGGAGGAGGGGTACTACATAGCCCTTATTTGATAATTTTGATGCAGTATGGTAATGAGTATATTCAGTGACTGTTCTGAGTGGCTCAATAATTAGAAGACACACAAAAGTGAAAAATTAAATGCAACAACATTGCAGGAGTTCTTGCAAGGTAGTATAGGAGTAAGTTGTACAGACAGCTCATATGAGGACAACTGTGGTATGGAAGGACGTGTGGGTTTGCATAGGTAGAAGGGAGAGACGTTCTGGGCAGAGTCAAGGCATGGAAGACTCGGGGTAAGCATGAGTGTTGAGAATCTCTGGAGCAGCACTGTCCAATAGAACTTTCTGCAAGGATGGAAATGTTCTAAATTTTTGCTGTCCAATACTATAGCCACTAGCCACAAGTGGCTAGTGAGCACTTAAAATGTGGCTAATGCAACTGAGAACTGCATTTTTAAATTTAATTAATTTATGTTTAAATAGCCCCTGTGGCTATCATATTGGACAGCACAGATCTAGAGGCTAGTTAGCAGCTCTGCCTGACCACAGTGGGGATTCCTGATGGGACCCAATATGGTGAGGTGGGAGAGATGTTTAGAAAGGTAAAGTTGGGTGGGAATTTGGGGACCTTAGAGTGCCAGAATAAGGCAGCATTGGGAAGTCTGTGGAGATGTTTGAACATGCAGTTTGGATTGGCGGGGGTAGAGCCTGTATACCAGGAGATTAATAAGAAAGCTATTTGACTTATCTATCTGATGAGGTGGGTTTTGTGAGCGAAAAACCACTAGGTGGTTATTTGGCTATAGATTAATGGGAGAGAGAGGTGTCAGAGATTATTCTTAAGTTTCCAGTCTTAGTGGTTGGAAAGTTAATAGAGCCTTTACTTAAGAATAGGGAAGAACTGGTTGCAGAAGGAATAAAGATTGTACAAGTGATAAGTTAGAATTGACAGGCTGAAATTAAGGTGGGGTATCTAAGTATTCTCCAGGCAAGTTGGAGATATGTAGCGAAACTAAAGCTTAGGGAAGGGCTCAGAGCCTTATGTGTAGATTCCCGGCAGTGGTCTGCTAGAAATCATAGGTGGACTTCCAAGAGTGGATGGGTAGTCTGCGAGGATCATGAACAGAGAAAGAGCTGGTAGGTTGAATCTCCCATTGAAGCCCACACTTAGGCATTAGTAGAAGGGAGATGCGTTTGAAGTAGACAAAAGAAAGAACTGGAAAAAAGGTGTGGGGTCAGAGGGGCAGGAAGGGAAGGGAAAAGAGATTCGCAGAGTAGGTTCAGAGGGGGAAATGTTGTATGGTTCAGGGTGAAGGAGAAAAGGTCGGGGTATTCAAGTGAATGCAGTTGAGGTGAACAGATTGAGTATATTAAGAAATGAGAAATAGATTCTTAAATGCCCTTGAGTGACTTATGGTTCAAAATGGGTGAGACCCCTTCCTATTTGAAGGTTGAAGGAAAGAAGTTAATGGACAGGGAGCAATTAAAGATGAAGAGTTCGTGATCTGGAGCACAGGTGATGAAATATTAGCCATGGTAATGAGAGAGAGTTGTCCGAGAAAGCAGCAGAATGGGGTCCAAGTTAGGGAGGAAAGCAGATGGCAGAGCTCCTGCCAGCTTGTGCTGATTTTACCAGTTGTGTAGGCGGCAAGTCCCTTCATTGGAATAGTGAGATGGGGGAATCAGCAGATGGTATTGGAAGTTTAAGAATAATGCAGAAGTTTTGGAAGAACCATTGTAGGTAGTGTGCCAGCAAATCTATGGAGAATTCAAATTCCCAACAGCACGGGGGAAGCCTGGGGTGAAGTGTGATGTGGCTGTAGGGTAGACTGGGTAATTGTTGCTTTCTAGTATAACTTGGTGGCCTGATAGTAAGATTGGGGAGAAATGTTGGTAGGAGATGGTTCTGGCCTAGGGATAGTAAATCGGTTAAGAATGAGGCTCTGGAGTCAGGTTGCCTGGGTTTAAGTCCAAACTCCAACACTTAACTTGCTTTTTATAACTTTGGGAAAGCTCCCGTTAACTTTTTTGACCTCACTTTTTCTCATCTGAAAAAGAAAGATAATAGTCTCAGCCTCAGGATTGATGGTAAGATGAAATGAGTTAGACTTCCATATTTCATCTAATCTAAGATGCTGCTGATTGTAAGACATGATTTCATGCACTACTGAGGAAGACACTGTCAATTAGACATGACATACCTTTGATTGTAAATTTCCTGGTTTCAGGTGTTAAAATGGGGGAGAGGGGGTGCATCTTACAGTCGGTGAAGTATGGAATACATAAAGGACTTAGCATAGGACCTGGCACATAATAAGCATTCAGAAAATGTTGGCTTATTTGTAAAAATCAATGTGATTTTAGAGTTTAGAATGTTAATGAGAGCAGTAGCGAATCCAGTGTAGATGAGGGGTCACAGCTTATGAGGTGTCTAATGGACTAAATGAATTGAGAAGAGTGAAGCAGTGGGAATCCTGGTAATGAAACTGTGAAATCTCAAGTTTGGGAATTTGTAGATGGAGCATTTCCCTGACAATGCTAGATAAAGTAAATTTAAGAAAAGTATAGTAATTGAACTAAGAAAAGAATGCCCTTTAATGATTTTAAGAAGTGACGTAAGTTGCTCACAGCTATTAAAAGTAAGTATTCTGAATTTATCTATGGTTTTTCTTACAGCATTTATTAGTGTTAAAATTTTTTTTTCATTAGAGTAATACATGCTCAGTGCAGAAAGAGCCCGGCATGGATTTTTATCATATTGTCAGAAGGAAAGGGAGAGATTGATTTGTGCCATTTCAAGAGATGGGGGGGGGGGGGTATTAATAGCAGTTGTAGAGCCTTTCTAAATGTGGCTGCAAAGGCAGAAACCATAAAGGAAAAATTTATAGATTTGACAGCATTTATGTGACCAAACACACACTCACAAACACAACCTTTCAGGTAACAAATTTGTGGTAAGTTACTGCTTTTTGTAAGAAACTTTTAGAATGGAGAGGAAACACCACCCCTATAGAAAAATTCGTATAGGACATGAACAAGCAGTTCACAAACAAATGAAATGCAAACTACTAATAAATATAAAATGTTCTGCTGGGTCCTGGGTCAGGCTGTTCACTGGAATGGGGATGATGTCTTCTCTTTTACTTTATTGTATTATTGTTTGTGGACCAGGAAGTATCAGTCTGGGAAAACTGGGCTTTTCTCCTTAATTCGAATTTCCCTGCCTCCTCAGAGAAGCTGGAGTTACAAGAGGCAGGCCTTCTCCATCCCATTTCTTTGATATTAACCTACTACCCTGCATGACATGATTTGGGGCTGGGAGTCTCCTCATTAGGATGTGAGGTGTTCCCAGCCCTTTAGGGGCTATCAGTTATATGCCATTTCTCAATCAGCTGGCATGATCAGTGAACCTTAAAGACACCAATGCTTCATAGAACACACCAAAATGGGCCTCTTTCTCTCCTACCTGAGTTGCAGTATTAGATTTTATTTATAGTGGCATTTCCTTATTCATATGAGACACAGTGATGGTCTTGGAATATGGTTTTGATTATTGAGATGGACTAGTTTATAAGGTATTAAAGTGAGAAAAGTTCTCCCATGTAGTAAAACCTCTTATAAAGTGAAAAAAAAACTTATAGGCATCAACATTTAATTTCCCAGACTTTCTTTTAAGGATAATAGGATTGTGGGTGTTAAAAAAGCTTTTCATATGCCACCTGTAAGGGAATGGTCTCTGGTTATTGGTGGCATCCTTACCTAACTGAAGTACACTCGGTCTTACCTCAGCGTTAAGGGATTTCTTACCTAGCCACTAGACAGAACAGAATTTGTCAGCATCTTCTGCCTCACCATCTCATTTCTTTTAAATGATCTGCAAATATTTTACAGTTGGAAAAAAAAAGGCTTTTAAATCACTCTTAACAGGCTCACCGCTTGGCCTGTTACCATCCCCTTCCCTTCCTTTTTTTTTTTTTTTTCCTGCTGGGAAAGATTCACTCTGAGCTGACATCTGTTGCCAATCTTCCTCTCTCTCTCCTTTTTTTTTTCTCCCCAAAGCCCTAGTGCATAGTTGTAGATTCTAGTTGTCCTTCTAGTTCTTCTATGTGAGCCGCCGCCACAGCGTGGCTACTGACAGATGAGTGGTGTGGTTCTGCACCCAGGAACTGAACCCGGGCCACTGAAGCTGAGTGCACTGGACTTCAACTGCTAGGCCATCAGGGCTGGCTCCCCCTCCCCATTCTTAAGTCCTTTCTGAGTGACAGTGACTGGGAGTAGGGGCCCTAAACTGATACACACCGGTCAGACCTGTCCCTCAAACTCTTGAAGCTAAGTTGGAGAGGGAGGATGAATGCTGGGAAAATGGGTCTTAATTTTATCAAGGAGAATAGCTTTTCATGAAAGGGAAAAATCAGGCAGTGAATGTTGCTTTAGAAGCTATGCATTTAGCCCTGTGAAAGCTCAGGGCGCCTGATTGTGTATAGCTTGCCATCTCATCTGTCACAGCTTCCTGTTTTGCTTTTTGCCTGTTGCTGGCTTTGCAGTCTGGCATAATTAATAACAACCTCTTTATTTTCCTTGTGTTCGTGTTTGTGTGCTCAGGACTTCCATTTAGTTTGTTCAAGCTTGAGGGAATGTTTGATTGGTTTTAAATGTTTTCCTGTGAACTGTGAACAAAATTAACTTGAGCAGTATTTAAATGATTGGCACCCAAGCTGTATTTATAGCATTTATATGCATTTAAACACTGCAGTGTTTTGTCTTGTCAAATTGTGCAGGCTGAGATGTTGATCTGTGTTCCAGAAAAGCCTCCTGTATAAAAGGTGCACTGTCGCTGTGGGGTTCTGCTTTTTGTTACGCTGATATTAATTTAGCAAGTGTTTCATGCATTCCTACTGTGTGTCCAGCCCTGGGCTGTGTTTGGGGAAGGATCGAGAAACGGATCAGTCAGTTTCTGCCCTGAAGAAGCAATGTTACCGGTAAGAGGAGACTACGATAATATGAAAAGTTAAATAACAAGCCATCATTTTTCACGTTATATCATCTTAATTTGAAGGTGTTTCTCTTGTAGTTCGGATAGTCTTTCAAAGTCAAGGGATTAGGAAAGAAAGCTGATGCAGTTGGTAGAACTCTTGCTTCCTGCCCACTTCTGCCTTAGTGGATTCTTTCAGCAAGTTTTTGAATGTCTGTATATTTATATTTATACTTCTGTTTGTAGTGTATCTCTTACACAGCTTGATGAAGTTGGGGTAAGGGGTCATAAATGGAGGATCTTGTAACTTTGAGGAACAACACAAACCTGCTTTTCTAGTCTAGCTTCTGTTTTAATAGCTTTTGTTACATTTATCTTATTAATTCTTTAGACTGAGTTCCTTGAGGGGTATGGACAGTGTCCCTATGATCTTTGTGTTAGCACGGCGGTTCTCACCTTGTCTGCACATCAGAATCATGTGAACAGCAACCACCTCAAAATGCCTGGGGCCACCCCTCGGGGATCCCGTTTAGGGGTTATGATGGGCAGCGTTAAAAAAGTACCTCAGGTAAGTCTAATATGCAACAGTATTAAGAACTATTGGCTTGACGCAGAGTAGGAATTAGATGAGTGAATTTTTTCATTTTACTGTTTTTTAAAACATGTCAGGAAACATGGCCTGTGGTGTGTTGTAAGTTCATCACGGGTATGAACTGTCTTTCATACCCAGCAGCACTTGGTGCCATGTGATACTTGTAACTGCTCCAGACTTGTAACTGCTCAGTTAATCCTGAGGATTAACTGTTTTGCTCCCCCTTTTTTCCTTTGAGGAGAAAAGAGATAGGAAGAAAGGGTATGTGTGTTTGACATCTTTCCCTTTTCACTTCGTGAAGGAATCAGCAATTCCTTGTGTCCTAGATCTAGAAGTGGAGCTAGATAAAGCTCTTGAGGCCTGAGGCGCTTAGATTATGAGGAGAAAAGGAGAGGAAAAGTGTGGTAGAATGGAGCAGTGGTTCATCTGGCAACGTCTGGAGAAATTTTTGGCTGTCACAGCTTGGGGGAGAGCTGGGGTGTTTCTACCAGCATCTAGTGGGAAGAGGCCTGGGATGCTGCTAAGTATCCTGTATGCTAAGGTTGAGAAACCCTGGAATAGAGAAAGGAAAGGGGATCAGGAGACAGATAGGATACTGAAGGGGTAGTGTCACTGACTGTTGTTTCTGCCACACCAGTACACAGTTTGCTTTATCATCCCCTCACCCAAATCCTCTAGAATTGAGAGTACTATTTTTTACCTTTATCTGTAGGTAGCATTGTGACTGCCAGCTATGTATGAACCATTAAAATGAATATTTTAATATTTTACCTATAATAAAACATGATACATGAACGAGTCCTCTGGTTAAATATTTTCCATCTCTACATTTGCTTGAATTGAAAAGTGTGACCTCAAGAAGAAAATGAGCCAGTAATTTTTGTTCCATTTTGTTTATAGTTTCAGTAAAGGACCCTAAGAGTAATCGGTGGGAATGTAAAGAAAACAAATTTCCTAAGAGGAATTTAATTGTAATGTTCCAAGACTCATCATGAGAAAAGTATATTGAATTGACCATATACGTGAGCTGTTGGTGTGGTGTAGTGGTGCCAATTCCCTTATGTTGTGTTGAGTTACAGCTTATAACTTCTTATCCCATTCTAGGCTCTTTAGATTAAAATGAATTTAGTTTTGTCATTGCTGCCCTGATAAAACTCTTGGTTCTTCCATGTTCTAGGAAAGAGGGAACATATCAAGAAGGAAAGCAACAATGAAAACAAAAATAAGTTAGGAAGGGAAGGAGTTGGAGGGATTAAAATAAAACTACAAGCAAATCTTGGCTTGTCAGTCCTCTGCTTTATGCAAGAGACAATGGAGGAGGTTATACAGGAGAAGCAGAGTGATAGAAGAGTTTCCTTGGCAAGCTCCTTAACCTTTCTGCACCTCACTTTCATCATCTCTAAAATAATCTTTATGGGATTTTCATAAGAATTAGGAGAGCTAATAGGTATAAAGTGCTCAGAACAGTGTTTGGTGCTTCATTATGGTGGTGGTGATAGTGAGAATGATGATGATGATATGAGAATGATTTGTTATTCTTTCTGAATACTTGAGCTGTGTTGGAAATTGATGGAGACCACGGATGCACTCTTACATGATGTTTCCCCTGGAACCACCTGCATAACAACTCTTTCCCTTTGAAGGTGGTGGTGATGGTGATGAGAGTTTGAGTCCTTAAACTGAGATGTTTCAGATGTTGTGTAAAGGCTGTTTCTTGCCTATATGTGAATTTTGAGAGGATTGAATGATTTATATGATAAAATATGTTTGTAAGTTTTTTTAATATGATAAAATCATTGGAGTTAACTGTCTGTCCTCCACTTATGGATTTTCCACAGCAATATTTGAATCTTGAACAGGCATTTCTTCAGAATTTACTACATTCTCCAGGGTATATAATAGTTTTTTATTACTGTAAGCAAAATGTGATAAGGAATTAAAGACTTTCTTTGATAAAGCATAATACATTCCAAAAGCAATGGTTAATTTTTATTAAGGCTGCTTTGGATAATCCATTCCAGTGTTCATACCCATTGATGCAACTGGTAGATAGTCAGTTGAGCTCATTTGGATTTCTGTTGCACAGTAGGTAACACAATGTCCAGGATGCACAGGAGATGTAATTGTGGCAAAGGAAATGGCACAGATTGTTGGCCACTCTCCCTGCACATGTGTTCCTCAGAAAAATAGCCTGAACGTGTTGTTTGACTCTTATCACAGTCAATCATATAATATGATTCTCCCATTCCTCTCCCACACAATTTATAAGCTGGGCGGTGGTGGGAACTGTATCAGATTCATTTTCTTTCTGCTGCACCTTCATGTTGATGGTAAATGCTTAAAGGATTGTTCGATTAAATAGTGAATTAGTGGAGACAACAGCTATCTTAGTAGTTGAGTGTATAAAGGAGAACTTGGGTTCTGAAGCCTTCTAAGAACACTCTTAGGTTTTTCCATTCTGATTGGTAAATAAGTCACTGTGGGGAGGTTAATGGATGAGACTGGATCTGAGGCAGAAAAGGTCTACATTTATGGTGCAGATCTCACCCAATTCTGTAGGTGATGCTTGCTTATATCCATAGCATAATTTCTCTAACCCAGTGAAAGATGTTGCATTTGCTTCTTTTCGCTCTTAGCTGGAGGGAGCTCTGACTGTTCTGGAAGGCGGCTGCTGCTCTTTGTTCAGTCTCTTCTCTGAGGTGGCCAAGTGGACGTTTGTAAATCCAGTTTTTGGCAGATTAAAAACAGGATGTCATTGATTGTCATGTGGAGGAGAGTGAAATCTGGCAGATCTCAATGTTTGTTTCAGTAGTTATGTAAACTTTGATTTTTAGAAGTTGTTTTATTCTTCTGAGTAACAGATTTATATACTGGAAAAGGGACAGGACCAAATTGCTCTTGAGATATTTGAGTAATACAAAACTTTTTTGGTAAGAAATTCATGCACTGAAAAATCTGAAGGTTATTTGAATTGTTAATGGAAGGGGGACTAGGGGACTAGAATGGGAAGGAAACTTAATTTTTGTTATAATATGCCATTTTGTAAAATTAAATTTTTTGGTCATCTGGCTGAATTGCTTAATAAAAAAGTAGATTCCCGGGCCTGCCCAGTGGCATAGGGGTTAAGTTTGCATACACCACTTTGGTGGCCCGGGGTTCTCAGGTTTGGATCCCAGGCGCGGACCTACGTACCGCTTATCAAGCCATGCTGTGGCAGGCGTCCCACCTATAAAGTAGAGGAAGATGGGCACAGATGTTAGCTCAGAGCTAATCTTCCTCACCAAAAAAAAAAAGTACATTCCCACTCATGTCATGTTACCCAGAATTAGGCTGTATATTCCAACCCTGTACACAGCAATAAATTTCTGAAAATCGTAGTTCAATGGTATTTCATTCTATGCAGAAACACTTTCAATTATTTTTTTCCTTTATAAAAAGGTAAATCTTGCCACCTCTTGGTCATAATACTGTCTTCTGGAGCCATGTAGAATATATCTCTTAATGACTTTCAGTTTTTATTTATTTTTGTTGTTGGGGTTTCAAAATTTAAAACAGTAGTTTGTTATAAGTAAAAATGGTCTGCTTGCTTGCTTGCGCTCCCTTCCTCCCAGCTCACTCCTAAAGATAACCACTTGTTCAGGTTTGTGTCATTCCTTCCAGGCCTTTAAAGATGCACATAGATTATCCATGTACAGGTTTTGTTTCTATTTGTATTTTTAAAATAGGATCCTACTATATATATTGTTCTGGAACTTTTTTTAACTGAACAGTTATGGTATGGTTTTCTTTCCATGTTGGACATGAAAGTCTGTTTTGTTTTTCTTTATTAACAGTTACATCATTGTCAGATGTACCATAGTTTATTTAATCATTCCGTTATTGGACATCTGGGTTATTGGAACAGATCAAGCTGATCTGAGGATGCTGTTTCCCTTGTAGCTCTCTCAAGGCCTGGCTGTTTTCTCTCGTAACCCTCACACCACACAGCCTGGAGGTGCGGGTCCTCTTCATTGCCACCTCCAGACCATTCTGCCACCATCCTCCATGAAAACACCCAGCTTTGAAGATCGAGTCAGATTATACCACTCACTTCCCTTCCTTGTTAGTCACTTGCTGCTTCCTTCCCCATCATTCGCCCTAATTCCTACAAGGTTGTACCTTCTCGTCGTGTCGTTATTCCCTCCGTACTGTTCGTGTGGTAATTCTTGGACTACCTCTCCATTGACCTTTGACCCCACCTCAGATACTCAGTCTCATAATATGGATTTTGCACTTCTAAAAATTTAAGATTTCTCCAACTTTATGGTTGTTTTCTTTATTTACTTAAGCAATAAAGTGTATTTGTTCATGGTCATAACAGATGCCATAGCTTCCTAACTGGTCTCCCTACTGCTTTCTACTGCTACTACTACAACTACTACTTCCTGCTTCCACCCTTTCAGTCTGTCCTCAACCCAGCAAGCCATAGTAATCCTGTTAAACTGTAAGTCAGATCGTGGCTTACATCTCTGCTCATGTCTCCCAGTGGTTCCCATCTCAGTTTAGCGTGAAAGCTCTAATATCCCTAACAAGTTCCCTCTGTGTCTGCTCCCCTCACCTCTCCGACCTCATCTCCCCCTGCTCTCCCTTCACTTACTCCATCCAGCTGCATTGGACTCATTGCTATTCCTTGAACATTTCAGGCTCCTTCCTGCCTCATGGCCTTTGCGCTTGCTCTTCCCCCTGGTGCAGTGTGCTTCTGCAGATGTCCACATGGCTCAGTCCCTCACCTCTTCAAGCTTCTGTTCGAGAATCACCTTCTCAGTGAGGCCTTCCCTGACCACTACAGTGTAGGTCTCATGAAGGCATGGACTTTTAAAAGATACTGTTTTTGTCTCTTTTATTCAGTGCTGTGTCCCCAGTGCTTAGAGTCTGGCACATGATAGGTGTTTGTAGAATGAATTGAATGAGTGTAGTGGTTATCAGCTTTTCTTTCTGTCATTTTGTTTTCTTTTTTGTATAAAATTGGATCTTCACTGAACAGACAAAAACTAAGAAACTTTGTGGGGTGTTTTTGTTTTGGTGAGGAAGATTGGCCCTGAGCTAAAATCTGTTGCCAATCCGCCTCTTTTTGCTTGAGGAAGATTGTCGCTGAGCTAACATCTGTGCCAATCTTCCATTTTGTGTGTGGGGTGCCACCATAGCATGGCCTGATGAGTGGTATGTAGATCTGCACCCGCGATCCAAACCTGTGAACCCCGGGGCTACTGAAGCGGAGCATGTGAACTTAACCACTATACTACTAGGCCAGCCCTGTCCTGAGAAACTTTGTGGGGTTTTTTGTATATACAAAATATTAATATTAGCTTTCTTACTTGTAAAACTGCTCTGTTAATAAAATACATTACATTTTTCAGTATGTTATAATTTTCAAGTCAGTTTTACATATTCATATTTAAGCCTCGTAACAACCCAGCAGGGTAGGTGGTGGAATCAAAATTTTCTGGAAAAGCAAATTGAGGCTCAGAGAAGTGTTTGTTCAAAGCACAGCTACTAAGTGGAAAGCTGCCATTTAAATACCTCCTTTCATTCCAAGTGAAGGGCTCTTGTTTTCTCATTTAGAAACATCTTAAAAGGACAGAAAAATGGTAGGGGTTTTATTTGGAAGTCTGGAGAATGTGCCCTGATTTTTTATTCTGGCTTAGTCTGCCTTTTTTTTCCCTTCTGAAAGTACATAAAATAAATGGTTAACTTTAAAATTCCTGACAATGACAGATCAACAAGTTTTATTTCTCTCACCTGTGGAGGAAGTGGCCTCCACCCAGTTTTACTGAATTAGGAGGGAAGTGATTTTTTCAAGTGATAAAAAGAAATAAAATTCCATGCTCTTCCCAGAGGAGGAGGTCAACAATTGGGAGAATGGCGTGAGACCATATGTGGGTTTGTAAAAGGATATAACTTGTAAAGATGTTTCCTTTGATGCCTGTGATGAATATGGATGTGTTTCCCTTCTCGAGGGTCCTGATTAAATTATTCAATTAAGAGCTGAGCTGAAGGATCTAAATATAGGGGGAGGGTTCAGGTTGTCCTGCCTTGTGTATGTCAGCTTACCCCTACAGATGTGTGTGTTTGTTGTCATAAACAGCACCTGTGAGATCAGTGGAGAAAGAGAAATACGTTCCAAAAAATGAAATACAGTGGGACTTTTTTTTTAATAAAGGGGATAGTTTTTTCCTCCTCTAACCTATTCCATTTTCATCTGTGAATCTGGCATTTGAATTATTTATTTTTTTAACCTGATTTCTAGACTTTAGTATCTGTTCTGGTTTAAAATTTAAATCTATTGCTTACTAGAATATGGTCTTTAGAAAGTTACTTAACGTCTGATCCTCAGGTTTGTTAATAAAATTGAGATAATGATATATGCCTTGAAGGATTGCCGTAAGGATCAATAAGATAATGTTTGTAAAAACAACTACTGTAATGCTTGCATAACGTAATAGCTCAATTAAAATAATTTCAGTCGTTTGTTAATGATGAATCATTCATAACTGGTACTTATGGAAATTTATCACATTTAGCATTCTTTGCAGTCTGTAAAGTTGCTATTCTGTGATAACAGTGACTGAAAGAGAATAGTTTTTTCTAAAAAGACAGCTACTGTGGACTTTTTCCTTTTGTAGTCAATAAAATTAAATTTTAAAATGCCTCTGGTCTTCAGTCTGCTGTGTTTGAGGAGTAAGCACTTGCAGGCCAGCAATTTTTGAGTTGAGGTGAATATAGATGAAATTTATCAGAGTGAGGTAATTAGGACCTGGATTTCTTGAAAGGCTACCATATACTGAAGGACAGTTTTCCATTACAAGCATGAATTTGAAAACGGAGATTCAGTGGGATTGAGGAATGTTTTACAACTTTTAGAGGAAGTGACAAGGAGATGTAGAAATAAACCAAGTTTGTTTGTTGAAGTTGAGGACGGTAAGAAAACTTTTAAGTGGCTTCAGTCTTCTTAACTAAACAAGTAATCATCTAATGAAACAACACAGAATTGACACTCGCTATTCTGTAGGGAACCTCTGTGACTAAGAAAAATTGACCAGTTGCCTTATAAGCAGCTTAGATTTGTCAGGATGGAAGGATTTGTGTATGCAGAGTAGAACCAGAAAGAGTTCTTATCTTAAAGAATTTTCTGACACAATGAAGGTATACTGAATAACATACTTGGCACGCCTAAACATATAAACTACAGTTCTGTCCTTGGAAACTCATGTAATTGTAACATCCATAAATTCCGTTTCATTTTCATCAAGGGGACACTACTTGTGAAATCATTTGGCTGAAATGTCACAGCCTACAATGTACTTACAAGTGGTAAACGGTAAGCTGGAATTCAAAGTCAACGTGTTACTTCTTTTCATTTTGATTCCTAAGATTCCTACTCAACACTCTGTTGAGAGACCTCGTTGCAGCTCTTGCGAATGTAAGTCACACCTGAGAGATTTGAAGACTGGCTGTTAGTGCCCGTTTTAAAGGCAGTAGTACCTGCATGATTGCATTACTAAAAAGCTTTCAAGAGCTTATCTTGCTCCCACCTTCACCCCCTAATTTCTCCAGATTTGGAAAATTAATCTCTGAAAAAAAATTTTTTAACGATAAAATGGCAAACTAGCTATTCTGTCATCAATTGGGATATGTATGGAAGTAATCAAAACAAGGCTTAATAGTAAGAGGCTCAGTAAGGTGAAACCTGACTGCTGGGTGTTTGTGACAGCGCAACTGCAGCTGCTTTGATCTAAGGGGACAGAATTCTTCTGTCACCTCCACGAGATCTGCACATTGCTTTCTTGTGTAGGAACTTTTTTTAAAATACGTTTTCTTTTTCTGAGGCCTCAATCACAGTAGAGTTCCTTTTAGCCCAACTTCCTAGCCTTGAAGTGTAGGTAGTTTAAAAAGTGCTTTCAAATCTGTAAAAGCAACGGAGAGAGATTTTATCCATCCTCACTTTCTTCTAGGATTTTTTTTACTTATTTTGGTTAGTGGTGAGTTTTATTTAGCTGCATTTGACCCATTTGAAATTGAGACATGTTGAAAGTCGAGGGCTAACTGCTGTTTTAAAACGGGAAAAAGAAATGCGGAGGCTCTTTGGCTGTTTTCTCCTACAATACAAATATCCCCAAACCAAGTTCGTTCCTAACTGGGGAAAAGAAACATTTGAACTGATTATTTGTTGAAACCAAATCACGGAGCATTGTTACTTTGGGGTATTTTCTGAGACTGAAATAGCTAGAGAAAACTCATCTCTCTTTATATTCATTGTAATGGCATTAAACTTGCCTAGCAGATTTTAACTTTTTTCCTGTCTGCCTTAAGAGTAAAGATATGTCATTTTCCTTAAGGAACTGTACAGTAAATACTCGTTGATGCGTTTATTAGGCACTGTTTAGAGTTGGTACCACTTACAGTTGTGTTCTGCTCATTCCAGAGTACTGTCTCCACCTGTCTTCGTTACTGGTTTTCACGGGTACTGTTCATGGGATGGTTTCTCCATCTGGAAATGTGTCTGTATGTACTGCTTCTGCTTCAGCCCTCCTGCTAAGTCAGTCTGTGGGTTGTCTGCCGTTCCACTTTTAAGTGGTAGGTATTTTAGCTTTATTGAAAGTTTGGAACTTAGCAAATTTCAGGACTTTTGATTAATTCTGGAGCCCAATTTTATTTAGGTCTAATGAATATGGTTATAATCACCCTCCCCCCCCCCGCCCATTTTGTGAATTCTCCATCTTACTCTTAACCAACAAAGCTCATTGCAATTCTTGGTTTAATGATGGATTGCTGTTTATGTTTTAAAATATTTACTGGCATTGAATCTCTGGAATATTTTTCTTTGTGGCCCTCATCTTTTAAAGCATTTTTAACCCTAATCTGTAGTGTCTAGTCTTCTGTGATTCTATGGTTTCTGAGAGTGTCAGGTATTTTTAGGGTATCTTTGTTTTATCCTCCTTGGGAATCATGATCTGTTTTGATTATTCTGCCTTTGGTAGGAGTATACAGTTGCCTTGGGTACGTAAATGAAATCAAGTAGGTTAGAAAAAGATAGTCCATTTGGAGTGATGAAAGGTTACATTACAGATCCCCTGGCATGTTCACTTTTTGACCGTTTTTGATGTTTTAATTTAGCTAAACATCTCAGAGGAGGCAAGAGTTCTCATCAGGCCTTGAATCCTATCTAAAATGGGATGTTAGGATAGATGACACATACCTTTTCATTTACTAATTAATATCACCACCAGTCACTTTATATGACACATCTCTCAGGTATTTTACATCTCCGTGGCATTCTAGTGAGGTATATGGTGAAATGTTTTAGATACAAAAACTACTAAGTTACAAAAATCATACAGTGTGCTTATGATTCTCTGAAGCCCCACTGTTAGCTCTTTTTGGGGAGCTCAGGTCTTATTTCTTCTGTTTCTTCACCAGATCATCTGTTCCAGAAGAAAGCTAGCAGTATAAGTCAGGAAACATGCACACAGTTTATTTACTCACTTGGAAATACTTGTTTCCCAAAAAAGTGGATCAAACATTTTTATAGAAAGATAATTTTTGTGAAGTTGTCTTTTTTCTTAAACGACGTATCCAGCTATTAAACAGTTTCAAAGTGAATTTAATCAATACCCTGTGCTTTTAGTTCCTTGATTCTTTGATCTTTATGCCATGATGTTTTACCATTAGAGTTAATGAACCAAAAAACAAGAAGTGGAAAAAAAAAGCAAGTGCTTGCTTCATTGACAATAGACTATTTATCTTCTGTCAGTTACTTTTTTTAAGGTACTAGGAGTCTTTGATTTTTTTCCCCAGTTACTTTTTGGAGCATGTACTTTATGTTTATTTTATTGAATAATTTAATTATTCCCTCAACATTTAGTGGGATAATTTGTCTAGTTCACTGAATTCCATGCTAGTGTAAGAATTGTAAAACGGCGCTAGTCAAAGCTAAGGAGGGCGTTTGGTGCTTATCTGTCTCCTCTCCCCTCCTCCTTTTATTAAAGGTACTTGGTGTGTTACACTTGGTGGCTACCCTCCCCCCATTCTTTTATTGTATCTTCAGATACAAATTAGAATAATTTTCTTTTAAAACTTTCTGTGGAATCTGGGATCTGAAAGGTATTGAATGGCAGAGAGTGTATTTTGTTGCTATTCACACAGTTGGATAATTACATGTTTCTTTATTAGATGAGGCCAAGATAAAGAAAAATGCCCATTGTTGTGCAATTGGCTAGTTAGTTTTCCTTTAACTATAAAACAAGTTAAACAGCAGTTAAAGGTATTTTAAAATTTTTTACTTTTTTCCTTTTAACATTAAGGAATGCCACATAAGTTGCAAAATTAAATGGCTAGGTCAAAAGGCATATTATAAAAGAACTTTTCTCATTTGTCTTCTGACAGTGCTAATAGAAATCCTTCCCATGGGTGAGACTCCATAGGAAAAGGTTCTGAATTTAGAACCCTGTTGTTTTTTTTTTTTTTTTGTGAGGAAGATCAGCCCTGAGCTAACATCCGTTGCCAATCCTCGTCTTTTTTTGCTGAGGAAGGCTGGCCCTGGGCTAACATCCGTGCCCATCTTCCTCCACTTTATATGGGACGCCGTCACGGCATGGCTGACAGGCAGTGCGTCGGCTGGCACCCGGGATGCAAACCCTGGGCTGCCAAAGCGCGAGCTAAACCTCTGCGCCATTGGGCCGGCCCCTAGAACCCTGTTTTAAACTGCATTTTTATTACTTCCAAAATCAGATCACGCCATAAGTCCGACCTGACTTATAAGTAGAGTTTTGTGTGGCTCGCGCTCATGAAATTGATTTTTGGTTTTTTGTAATTAGCAAATATTTGCGTATAGAGGCTTTTAAAAAATTTCAAAAGTTATTCATTAAAGAATGTTTGAAAAATTTAGAAAAGTAGGAGAGAGATTACTAACCTTCCAAATCCAACCACTATTAATATTTTGGTATATTTACATAGTTGTTCCTGCTACATATACCATTTTATGTTCTGCTTAAGGTTTTTCCAAGTTATTACATAGTTTTTATGAACATAATTTTTTAAGGTCTGCGTAATATTCTATTGGGTGGATTGTACTGTAGCTTACTTAACTATTTTCCAATTAATAGATATTTCTTTTTTTCCCTATAATAGATAATGCTCTGATGAAAATCTTTGTGCAAAAACTTTTTACGTTTCTAGTTCAGAATATTTCCTTAGAGTAAGTTTCTGAAAGTGAAGTTGCTGGAACAAAGATCTCAATATTTTTAAGACTTCTGGGAGCTTCTTTACTAGACGGATGCTCTTTTTGGGGTCAGTGTGAAATGTTTGTATTTGGAGGAGGGGGAAGGAAATCTCTGTTTGCTGACTCATGTTTTTATTTTGCACTTTAAACTGATAAGGCCACTTAGCTTTTGACGTAAACTAAAGCAGGAAGTACAAAAAGGGGCAGAAAAAAATGAGTTGTCTTGCCAAGGCCATAGTATCATGGACTCATTTGAGTTCCTGAAGGGAGGTAAATGACTTGTTTGACTTGTATATTAAAAACTGCTCAACTCAAGTAGGCAAAAGTTAGTCATGAGCCTGCATTTTGTTTCATCTATGCACATTTATATGCAAAGGTTTGTGATCTTGTCACTTTGATTTTTGTGACTGGCATCAAGAGATTCACCCTCCACTGGCCCCTGCAGGGTTTGCAGGCAGTAGTGTTATTCATTTTGTTTTTTGTTCTCTGGATGGAGAAGTCTTCCTGTATTGAGGAATCACCTTAGCTGTCTTTCTGAAACATAGATCTAATCACATCAATGCTGTGATTTGAAACCTTCCCCTTGTCCACAGGATAAGATCACAGGCCCTTCCGTCTTGCCCCTGACCTTCTTATCAGCCTTGTATTGTCTCCAACCACCTTGAACCCTATGTGTCTGTTAGAACTAGCAATTTAGAAAAGTGGTCAACAAATTGAGGCTCTAGAGCCAGACAACAAGGGTTCAAATCCTGGCTCTGCCAGTTAAAATTGTGTACGTAAACTTTGGACAAGTATTTAACTTTTCTGTATTTCACTTTCCTTACCTGTAAAATGAGGAAAATGATAGCGTTTACTTCGGAGAGTTTGTTGCAAAGATTAAACTAGTTAATAGATGTAAAGCGCTTGGAACAGTGTCTTCATGTAATGATCACTCAGTCTTAGCACTATTGTTTCACAAAATTCTATTCATCCTTTAACTTGTCTGATATTTCCTCTTTGGCAAAACTTCCTGAAATCTCTGGAATTAATTGTTCTCTCCTTTTTTGCTTTTATGTGTTATTGTTTATACCTGTTGTAGAGCTTTTATCACACGGTGTTATAGTTAGTTCGTGGTGGGCAAAGGCATATAGTGCGTGGGCCTCCTCTTCTATTCCTCTGCTGGTGGTCGACCTTGGTGCAGTCATGCATTCCTTCTGGCTGAGGCCCTGGAGATGGCCTGAGACTTCCTAGTTCCATCCTTTAGCGTTAGCACGCGGGGAAACCAACTTGCCCCAGTGAGAGTTAGTTATTTACACGCTGTGAGCTCCTTCAGGATGCAGACATCTTTGCTTCCGTCCCCAGTATATAGCACAGTACCAGGCACTTGGTACAGCTTTGTTGAGTGAATGTCAATTTGAGTTGTTAAAACAACGGTTTGAAATGGTGGCTCTTAATCTCACATGCACCCCCCAACACACTTGCTCTCTATAACTAACCCATCAGTGAATAGTTTGAAATAGCCCCGAGTGATTTTGATATAAACTCGCCCCCTCTATTTGAAAATTATTGGCTAAAATATAAAAAAGCAGTTTTGGGAGTAGAAGAAAAGGACAGATAGAATGAGAGGAAATATATTCCCTTTGTAAATTGTTACTAGAGGACCAGAAGATTGTCGTCTGTCTTGTTCGTCTGCAAAACTAACCTTTAGTAAAAGTAAACGATCATTTCAGTAGGTACACTCTGATGAAGTGTGACTTGTGATGATAGCATAGTTTTGTTTTCTCTTTCCTTTTCTGTTAAATGAAAATAATACCAGCTTCAAAAGAAAATTTTGGGTAAAACTCTTAACTTTAAAAAAGGGAACAACTGATTCCCTGCAGCCTATTGAATAATATTTATATTTATTCATATTTAATTGAATAAAGTTGAAGCCCCACACTTGGCCTTCTGATTTCTTCAGGGAGCTAAATCATTCATTAAACATTTATTGAGAATCTGCTATGTGCCAGGTATGGTGCTGGGCTCCAAAGACAGTAGGACAGGAAGATTGGATTCTCCATGATTTTCCTATGGTGAAGAAGATAGACGTGCAGACCACCACAGGGTAGCTGTAGACATGCACAGTTTGCTGTGACAGCTGTTCTTAATCGTTATCTTTTCAATTTCTGAAGATCAGTAATGATTTTCCCCTTTTATCCCTGTTATTGGTAATTTGTGCCTTCTCTTTCCTCGATCAGTTTTGCTATAAGTTTATCCATGTTTATTAGTATTTTCAAAGAACCAACTTTGATTTTATAGGTTTTCTCTATTATGCTTTTTATTTTCCTGCTCTCATTTCCTTCTACCCTCTTTGGGTTTACTGTCCCCCCCCCCCCCTTTTTTTTCCTTGTAGTAAATACTAGAACATTAGTTTTCAGCCTTTTTTTTCTTTTCTAATATATGCATTTAAGACTATAAATTGCCCTCTAAGCATGGCTTGGGCCACATCCTACAGGTTTTGATGTGTCACAATTTTATAATCATTAAGTTAAAAATGTTTTCTAATTTCCACTTTAGTTTCTTCTTTGACCGATGGGTTATTGAAAGTGTGATTATTTTCAATAACAGTATTTTTGTTATTGATTTCTTAGTTATACTGCGATCAAAGGACATGTTCTTTATGGTTTTGATATGTTTGGAGATTTGCTTTATGGCTCATTATATGGTCCAGTTGGGTAAATACTCAAGTGTATCTGAAAGTATTATGTATTCTACAGTTGTTCAGTGCAGTGATCTAGGTACGTGAATTGGATGAACTTTTTAAACATGGTATTAATCTATATCTATTGTTTTTTGTTTGCTTGTTTTATCAGTTACTGTGTTAATCTCCCCCTAAGGTTGTGGGTTTGTCTGTTTGTCGTTTTAATTCTGTCAGTTTCTGCTTTATTTATTTTGAGACTTATTACTTGCATAAAAATTTGCTATTGTGGTACGTTCACGGTGGGGATTGTGACAGATTCATAGTGGATCAAGTCTCTTATCATTATGAAATGTTCCTTTTTAGTCTCTCTGGTGATGCTTCTTCTTTTAAAGTCTATTTTGTCTGATTGGATAGCTGTAGCAGCTTTTTTGGTTAGAATATTCATAGTATAGCTTTTTCCATCCTTTTTTCTTTCATTCTTGTCTGTCTTTATATTTAATGTGTCTCTTGTAAGTACAATATAGTTAAGTGGTGCTCCCTATCCCCACCCCTGTGTTTTACTTGCATATTTAATTTGTTTATATTTAAGTAATTGCTGATATTTGGGGGATTAGATGTAAATCTTACTGTTTTTTATTTGTCCCATCTATTATTTGCTCTATTTTTTCCTTATATTCTTTGCATTAATCATATTTTAAAAAGTAATTCCATATTTTTTAACTCTTCTATTACCTTTTTATAGTTTTTAAATTCTTTCAGTGGTTGCTTTATTATGACATGACTTTAAAAGTTATTATATCAATAATAATTTAATGTTCTACCACAGGCTGGGTATTAAAGGACCTTAGAACACTAAATTCATTTACCTCTTTCTTCTTTTTTTGTCATACATTTTAATTCTATATTTTAAACACCACAAGTGATTCCTATTATTGTTTTGTAAAGTCAGTATTCATTTAGACTTACCTTTATTTACCCCGCTGGAGCTCTTCATTCTTTCTTACAGTTCCTTGCTTCTTTATGGGATCTTTTTCCTTCTGCCTGATGGATTCCTGCCAGAAGCCAGTTCTCTCAGATTTTGTTTGTTGGAAAGCATCTTTATTTCACAATCATTTTTGTATGATTTTTCCACTAAGTGTAGAATTCTAAGTTACCAGCTATTTATTTACATTTTGCGTGTTAAAGCTGTCATTTCATTGTCTTCTTGTTTCCATTATTTCTGTTGAAATGTCAGCTGTCAGCCTTATTGTGCTTATCAGAGAGTAATGTGTCTTTATTTAAAGAGTTTTTTTTTTTGTAGGTTTTCAGCAATTTTACTGTGATATGACACATTAGAACTTGTGGATTTCTTTGTATTTTTATCCTTCTTGGAACTTGTAGGGCTTCGTGAATCTGTGGCTAGATGTCTTTGTCGGTTTTGGAAAATCCTGGGGCAGTATGTACAAATATTGCCTCTGCCACAGTTTTTTCTCCTCTTCTCCCATGACTTTGATTCAGTCTAGTATTCAGATGATTGTAGGCTGTGTTTCAGTATAAAAATGGGTCCCATTTCATTTTTGCCCTTACACTAAGGCATATCCCTTCAGGGGACTCAACTGAAAGCCTCATGAATTTACCAGGACCTCTTTCTTGGCAGACCCTCAACTCCAGTTTTTTTGTTTCCTGAATACTATGAGGCAACTGAAATCTCTGCTTAGTTCTTGAGCCTCTTTCTGCTTGGTTACTAGATCTCTTGCTACTTATAGCATAGGCCTTGGCAGATGCCTTGAGAAGAAAAGCAGTGAAGAATGGTCAGCTCACTTCATTGCTTTTCCCGTCTCTCCAGCATCTTGGCCCCTCATGTCCTAAGTACCTTGGTTGCTCTTTGATTCCTTTAAAAAGCTAGGCTTTGGGGCTGGCCCAGTGGCGCAGCGGTTTAGTTCGCACTTGGCAGCCCAGGGTTCACGGGTTCAGATCCCGGGCGCCCGCCGACGCACTGCTTGTCAGCCATGCTGTGGCAGCATCCCATATAAAGTGGAGGAAGATGGGCACGGATGTTAGCCCAGGGCCAGTCTTCCTCAGCAAAAAGAGGAAGACTAGCAACGGATGTTAGCTCAGGGCTGGTCTTCCTCACAAAAAAAAAAGCTAGGCTTTTTTTTTTCTGGTTTGTTTGTGTTTTATTCAGCTTTTATAGTTATTTTTGTGAGGAGTTTGGTTTGATACATGCTACTACATAAGTATGTGCAAAGTTACACTCCTTACTCTATTTCACCTTTTATGTTTTCATCTGGTGAACAGTAACTAGAAAGTTTAAATGGGACAACTTCACTAAAGAATTTGGTGCAGTATGTGTTCATGTGCTTCATTCCTTTCATGTCAATAAAAAGCAAATTTGAAAAAGTGGGAAATTTCCTACCTTATTTGCCCTGTAGCCCATAGGCACAGGCTTGTTTACTGAGTAAATACCCTAAAATGTTGTTAAATTTATGTAATAGAAATATAACTACCTTTTTTTTTTTAAGCATAAGAGATGCTTGAGGAACAAACCAAAAACAGATGTTAAGACAACTGTATTTTTTCTTTTTTTGCAGGGGAAATTCACCCTAAGCTAACATCTGTTGCCAGTCTTCCTCCTTTGTTTTTCCTTTTTCGTCCCCCAAAGCCCCAGGACATAGTTGTGTATAGTTGTAAGTTCTTCTAGTTCTTCTATGTGAAGCACTGCCACAGCATGGCTACTGACAGATGAATGGTGTGGTTCCATGCCCAGGAACTGAACCCAGGCTGCTGAAGCAGAGCGTGCCGAACTTTAACCACTAGGCCATCAGGGCTGGCTCAAGACTTGTATTTTTATTTTTTCCTGTTGGTTTCAGTTTTTGTTGATTGAGACGTGTCTTGAAATATGTTTTTAGAGCCTATAAATGAATCTAAATATAAAACATTACAGTATCTGTTGATAACTTGGATTTTTTTGTACCAAGGTGTCTATTACTTCTGTCTCAGAACTCATATAAACAGTAGTATACTACTTTTTTTTTCTATATTTATTTATTTATTTTGCTGGGAAAGATTTGCCCTGAGCTAACATCTATTGCCAATCTTCCTCTCTTTTTTCCCCCTCCCTAAAGCCCCAGTACATAATTGTATATTCTAGTTGTAAGTCCTTCTAGTTCTTCTGTGTGAGCCACCACCACATGTCAGAGCATGGCTACTGACAGACATGTGGTGTGGTTCCATGCCCAGGAACCAACCGCGGGCTGCCGAAGCAGAGCATGTCAAACTTTAACCACTAGGCCATCAGGGCTGGCTCAACATACTATTTTTTAAACTGTGTCTCAGTTTATTCATCTGTAACATGGCAGTGATTGTATTACCTAGCTGAAAGGATTGTTTAAGGGATTAAATATTGCATATTAGTCTGCTATAATATTGGGCTGTCATAATAAAATACCATAGATTGGGTACACAACAGAAATTTCTCACAGTTCTGGAGGCTAGAAAATCCAAGATCGAGGTTCCAGCCAGTTTGCTTTCTGATAAGAGCTCACTTTCATCCAGGCTTGCAGACGGGTGCCTTCTCTCTGTGTCCTCACATGTCCTTTCCTCAATGTGTGCCCATAGTGGGGGAAAGAGAGATCCCCCCTTCCTCTTCTTATAAAGCCACCAATCCTATCAGATTATGGCCCCACCCTCATGACCTCATTTAACCTTAATTACTTCCTTAGAGGCCCCATGTCCAAATACAGTCATCTGGGGGGTTAGGGCGTCAACATGAGTTTTGGGTGGGGGGCATAATTCAGTCCATAGCATACAGTAATATATAAAAGCACTTAAGATAGTATCTGGCCCATAGTAATTGTTTAATAAATTGTGGTTTTGTGGTACAGATGATTTTAAACATTTTTTCCCTTTTTTCTTTTCTAGGTGCTGACTTTGGGTTACTTTTTGAAATACTAGGAATGGTAATTTCTACTTTCCAGGACCTCAAAACTAAGAAGCTAAAGAGAACCCTGTGTAAATAAAGTGAAGTCTCTTCTGTTGTCCTTTTGCATTTGGAGACTTGTTTATTTCACCAACTAACAGGATTATATAACTAGCGCAGTCATTATGAATGTGACAAGTTTATTTTCCTTCACAAGTCCAGCTGTGAAGAGACTTCTTGGGTGGAAACAGGGCGATGAAGAAGAAAAATGGGCAGAGAAAGCTGTTGACGCTTTGGTGAAAAAACTGAAGAAAAAGAAAGGTGCCATGGAGGAACTAGAAAAGGCCTTGAGCTGCCCGGGGCAGCCAAGTAACTGTGTAACCATTCCCCGCTCTCTGGATGGCAGGCTGCAGGTTTCCCACCGGAAGGGACTGCCCCACGTCATTTACTGCCGCGTTTGGCGCTGGCCCGACCTTCAGAGCCACCATGAACTAAAACCACTGGAATGCTGTGAGTTCCCTTTTGGTTCCAAGCAGAAGGAGGTGTGCATCAATCCATACCACTATAAGCGGGTAGAAAGCCCTGGTAAGTGTCTTTTAACGTTGATGCATTGAGCAGATGCAGGTTGTTTAAAATATCAAAATAATCCCTTCCCTTGTTGTTAGTTGTTATTTTTAAATATTAGGGGAAAATACGTAGGTTTGTCAGCCCTTGAGTATTCTAAAAACTTAGTCCTCTCTCATTCACTTTCTTTCTTAGGAGCAGGGCTATGAAAATTGTCATAGTGCTACTAATACCTCTAACTTTTGATAAATTATTTTCTTTCTATTTTTTGTTTCCCATTGGTTCTATGCCTTTCTCTAGACAAATTTAGCTATGATTTTATTACAAGGGAAGAAAATTAGGAAAGGAAAGAAGCATGGTGTTGCCCTCTACGTACTTGGGGGAAATACATCTTGAGGGCAGTTGCCAGTGACTTGTACCATTTTATCTTTAAAAATAGCACCTTTTATCATCTCCGGTGGAATTTTGCTGTGGCATAGTATTCCCTATGGAGGGTAGGAAGGAATTATGTTCTGCCATGAAATCATTTGATACTATTACTTTATAAGATATTCCTAGTTTTTTATATGTATGACCTTTTTGGGGGGTATAGTAAAGACTATACTTTAAAATTTGTATGGTTTTGCTTTCAAATTAGAATCCACATTCTAGACAGATGCATCAATTGGAAAGTGACTAGGCAAGCTTAAGCACTTAAATATCTCATTGTCAGATTGGAACCAATTTTGTTGATAGATTAGTTATTAATAGCTAGTGATTACAAAGGTTCCCAATTGAGGCTGGGCGTTAGAATCACATGGCTCCCAGAAATTCTGATTCTGGCATAGCCTAGTAATCTGTGTGTTTAACAGATGTTCAGATGGTGCTGATGTAGCACTTGGATTGGTATTTGGGAACTACTAAGCTAGATCATGTAATAACATGATTCTCAAATAAAAGGCTTCTGGATTTTCTATGAAATATTTAAGACATACAGAAAGAGAATAAGATAATAAACATCTTTGTACATCCACCACCCAGTTTTAAGAAATAAAAGATTACAAATAAAACTGAAACTCCCGTTTATGCCTCTCTGACCCAGTTCCCTTCAGTAACTACTATTCTGAATTTGATGGTTAGAATTTGATGCTTATCATTCCCATGCACTTTTATACTGTTACTACGTATATATGAATCCCTATAAATTAAGTCCCAATAAATTAAGTGACCTGTGTGCCAGACAACTAAAATCACTATTTCGAAAACACTAGATGTATTTTCTCTGTCCACCCTCCCCCTGCTCTACTCCATCCTTGCAACATTTCATCTTGTGCTGCAGCATTTGCCTCCTGACTGGTCACACCCCTTCAGGCCATTATCTATACTACGGAGAGGGTTCTTTTAAGATGCATATTATGATCACGTTATCTTCCTGCTTCTCATTGCTCTTACACAGAGCTCTGCACGCTCTGGTCCTTGCCTGCCTTTCCCGCTTTTCCCACTCTTCCATGCTGTGTGTGCTTGAGTCATATGGAAACACTCAGTGCACTTTTCCTCTGTAGCTCGTTTCTCCTCCCTCTTTGCCTAGGTCACTCTTGTTTACCCTTCAGATCTAAGCTTAATGGAGGGCAGCTTTGCTGGGAAGCCTTTCCTGATGCCTCCTTTTCCACCCCCCAGGGAGGCCGGTCTCCGTTTCCCATAGCAATCTGAATTTCTTCATAATGTTCTTCACATTATAATTGTCATTCCATTAGTCTTCCTTGCAAGATAGTAAATAAAGCTCCATGAGGGCAGGGACTGTGTGTATTATCAACATCTCTACTTTTAGCAGCTAACACAGTTCAATAAATTTTTGCTGTTAAATGAAAATATTGGTTTTAATTTCTCTGTATGGTCATTTGTCCATTTTTTAGAGATGAGTTTTCAGTTTATACCCTTTGACTGTCATCTTCCCTTCTTTGTTCATTTCATTGCTGTTACTAACACCTCTGACACAAGGTGAAACATTTTTTTTAGAAGTTCACACTGAGATGATTTTGTTACTCTTAATAACTTACATGTAAAATGTTTGACAGGGAGGAGGTGGCAAATCGGCTAAAATAAGACATTTTGAGACTCCACGAATGTCATTTCATCCTCCCCTTTAGCCAGGAATCTGGTGAGCCATGCATAGAACAGTTCTGGAAAACTTTGAGGCTGGGGCCAAGATCTGTTGAATTTGAACATACCAGGATTTTACTTACATTTTTCATATTGTGAAGTGACTGATGTGGGAATAAGAACAAATGGACTTGTTTCAGAGACCACTGTGAAGCAGCCCCTGCATCTTGAGGGGAGAAGCCCCGCTAAATCAAAGGTCACGGAGGCCTCAGCACCCCACACTCCCAGAATTAAATAGGCATTTTCCCTCTATAACGCAGCATGGAGCACACCTGGTTATTATTTCTGTGAAGTAGGGGAAAGGGGGTCTGGAGTTCTAAGCTGCAGATACACATCTCAACACTGAATTCCTTTGAACTGTGGAACTATTTTACCTCAGATAAATTATTTCAATGAGCAGTTCAAGCATCAGACAGTTAGGTCTTGCAAATTTAGTGTTTTCTGCGGAGGTCCTTGTTGAGACCTATGGCGAAAAAGTCAACAAAAATTGAGTCTCTAGAACGTTTACAGTTGTGGTTTTCAAAGTGTGTGGTCCCCAGACCAGCAGCATCAGCCTCACCTGGGAGCTTATTAGAAATGCAAATTTTTAGACCCTCCACAGGCCTACTGAATCAACCTCTGGGGACAGAGCCAGCAATCTGTGGTTTGACAAACTCTCCAGGTGATTCTGATGCAGGCTAAAGTTTGAGAACCACTGGTTTAAGGTATCTAGGCAAGTCATCAAGTCCAATTGACTAGATGAAGTTGTCTCTAACTGAAAGGAGATGCTAATGAGTTAGTCTTTGAAATCGTTCATCATTTTGAACTGTGCTCATGTTCTGTTACAGATATAAAATTGACTTGCTCTTTCCAAAATTTCCCTTCCTGCTGCTATTCATTAAGATTAGCACTCTGATAAAATGTGATATAATTATTCTTTTGGGTATCTTTTACTATCTCTGTTTCTTTGGCCAAAAACAATTTTATGAATTAAAGTAATTGTAGTTTTTCTTTAACTTATGCTATTTATTTTGTTATAAATAACAGAATCTGAAAATTGTGGTAGGGAAGAACTGAAAGTTATAGAAACACTTCACAACAACTTGTATTCATCATAGTTAACGATGGTGAAGAGTGTGAGGGGGAAGAACCTTCCTTTTGGTGAAAGGTACTACCTTGACCATTACTGAAAAATGCATCTTTGGGAAAGTAGAAAATGTTAAGAATTTCTTTTTCTGCAAATATGTAGACAGTTATAGGAAAGAGAAAGTTCGTGCAGCTTCTGAAGACTATGACCCTGCTGATGATGTAACAGGTGATTGTTTACTTGGACTTTTAGTAGCCTTTAGAATCAAGACTACTTATTAGTGGTTGGGTTAAATGTGGGTTTTCTTTTTCTTTACCAGAGTAAATGCTGATGGTGGTAAAGTCAGTCATCTAACTGTGGTATTGAAAAGACCATTCAGTTGCTATCTGCTGCTATTAAAATGCCTTCATGGAGACTTCCTGTCATTTGGCCTTTTTTTTTTATGTTTTTCACATGGTTCTTGAAAATTATCTTCTGTACTTTGAACTAATCAACTTAAAAGGCCATATTGAACTGAGCTTGAAATTCTGAGATTTCAATTTTGATCTTTAAAGTAAACACCCTTCCAGGTGCTTTCATCTTCAACATGATGGCCTCCAGCTGTTTCAATTAAAATATACCTAAAACCCTCTTCACCTATTGACTGAATGTGAGTTTTGACTCTTCTGGCTGCTTCAGTCACCATGTAATTCGTGGCTTGATAAATTTTACCTTAAAAAGGAAAGCCTTAAAATTGTAGAAATGGAGAATGAATTGGTTGCCACAGGCTGAGGAGGGGATGGGAGCTGGAGGGGAGTGGGTGTGGCTATAAAAGGGATTCTGGGGTTGATGGAAAGTTTCCATATCTTGGCTGTATCAGTGTCAATATTCTAATTGTGATATTCTTTAGTTTTGCAAGATGTTACCATTGGAGGAAACTAGGTACAGGGTAGGCAGGATTTCTCTGTGTTATTTCTTACAGCTGCATGTGACTCTATAATTTAAAAAATAGTAGTCTGTGAAAAAGCAGCTAGTTCAGCTCACGACTCCCACGCTAGGGCTTTTCCTCAGGACACCCATGGTACTTTGGGGTGCAGCAAAGGTGCTCCATGTGAACTTCTCGTTTTGTCCCAGAATATTAGAAAGACGTATGCTCAAGGATCAAGATTTAATAAAATTACTATTTTTAAAACCAAAAATCAAATCTTTTTTTTGAATGTGTTTCTTCATACTGTCCATGTGTTTTTACTTGAGCCAGTGATGACAAAAACTTCTATTGAATTAAAGTTTGCTTTTTTTTAAGTTTTGTGTTAGTATATCCATTTGGAGGATATACTTTTCCTTCAGGTTTATCTGAGTGGTGATACGTAGGAGTCTAATAAGTGAAGTTGTAAGCCAGATATCAAGATATGATCATTACAAACGTTTTGAAGATTTGGGATTATAATTATATATATAATTATATAATAATATAATAAATATAAATACATATAATATAATTAGCAATAATATTAACTATAAAAATTAAAATAAAGCATTATGACTTATGTATTGGGGTTCTCCAGAGACACAGAACCAATGGGATATATATCTCTCTCTATATATATATCTTATGTATATGAGGAGATTTATAATAGGAATTGGCTCACAAGAGTATGAAGGCTGAGAAGTCCCACAATCTGCTGTCTGCATTTTGAAGAACCTGGTGTAGGTCCCAGTCCTAGTCCATAGGCCTGAGAACCGGGAGCATTGATATCTGAGGGCAGGAGAAGGTGGACATCCTGGCTCAAGTAAAAAAAGTAAATTTGTCCTGTCTCTGCCTTTTTATTCAGGTGCTCAACAGATTGGAGGATGCCCACCTTACATTTATGAGGGCAGTCTTCTTTACTCAGTCTACCAATTCAAATGATAATCTCCTCTGGACTCACCCCCACAGACACAGCCAGAAATAGTGTTGCCAGCTATCTGGGCATCCCTTAGTCTGGTCAAGTTGACACGTAAAATTAACCACCGCATCCTATGTTCATCTGCAGCTAAATTTCTCTTCATTCAAATGTTTATGGCCCATATACAACTCCTCAGGAACTGTGTCTGTCCAAGAAGGACTGGCATAATATTACAGCACAGTGTCCTAAATTGAATAATAGAAGTGTGGTCCAGTGATGAGCCTGAGAGTGGCCACAAAAAAAGCTCACTCAGCTCTAGCACTGGACATTGTGTTCCAGTCTGTGTGGTGGTGCAGATATATGCATATCTGTATATTTCATTATACAAAGGATTTAAATCAGTTTATAAGAAGACATGCAGTAAAATAGAAGGTATTACTAATAAAGTAGACCAGGGAAAACAAATTAAAATGGAAGGTGAAGGCTAAGGAATTAGCACATGTGGTCCTTCAGAGTTACTATGATACAGATATACTGCTATGTAGAGTTACTCTGTAATCCTAGTCTGGATGGTTCCCTAATAATTTTGGTTTGGGAGAGAGACGTGTTATGATGTAGATATGAAGGAAGAATGCTTTAAAAGCTATAAAAGGTACCTTTCAAAGCATTTGTGCCTGAAGGGTGGGTGGTGGAGAAGAGCCATTGAGGGAGTTTGCAGAGGCTTCCTACAGGAGGGACACCTTGGGGTGAGGAGAATGTCCCCAGCCTTTGCAGTTGGCCTTCCAGAGTCCCCTCAAGGCTCCATTCTTCCGTCCATGTGGAAGTTCTATTTTGAAAAAGCTTTTGGTCGCTACTTCTGCTTCAATCCAAGCTCAACACACAGCCAAGTGGACATGGAGTTTGGATGGTGAACTTTTCTCCAAGATATTACCATTGGCATTTGGCTTATGTTTGATAACTTCATCATTGTCATCTACAGTATTATTGGAAACAGATGAAGTAATATAATCATGAGTAGGATTTTATACCTAAATCTTTTAGTGGATTCCATATTCTTAAATCCAAGGCATAATGTGAAGTTTATTATTCTGATTTTTTTTTTCTGAACTGCTGTTCCTAGGGCATTATTTGGGGTATTGGTTTTGTGTTATTTATGAATTGATGAACATATGGAAAGTTAGCAGTTACTAGTTATGTTACTTTTACATAAATTGTAAAAGTACGTAAATTGAAGCAGACATCTAGACAATTATGTGATTTGTTTCTGGGTGGAATTTTTCTGTTGCCAAATCTACTCCAATTTGAAATTTTAAGACTGTGATCTACAGATTATACAAAGTATCTTTCTCATACTTTTGCTTTCCTGACCACTATCCTCCATTTCATTCTTTTTCTATCTCTGCATTATTAGGTGGGAAGAGAAGATATTTTCAGATCTCTCTGATTTGTTTCAAGTTCCGCACTTTTCCACCCACCACTGTTGGTTTATAGGGCCAAAGGAACGCTAGCCAGCCAGCAGCTGTTAAAAACAAAACACAAAAAAACGTGGCTGATGAAAAAGAACAATTTTGAAAACCATAAAAAAAGTTTGTCATAATAAATGAAAGAATGTGTATACAATGATTGCAATTGTGTGAAAAGATTTGGAAAAATCTAGCTGATACTTCCAAGATTAGCTTTGGGTGAAGTAATACTGAGACCAGTGAGTTGTGCTTTTTTGCTTATTTTGCCACATGTGGATCATCCTCAAACAGTGATTTCTTGTAGGTTTGGGAATGTTTTGTGTGGTTGGGGTGAGGGAGTCACAGGTGATTTCCCCCCAATGTTGGGAGTGCGCTAAGCTCTTGACAGACACTTGGAAAAGTGAGAGAAACCAGAGGGAAGGTGGCTTATGTAATGATCTCAGGCTGATTATCTTGGTTTTACTTTCAGCCTCCTTGGTACTAGATATCAAAAGGCTCCAAGAAAAGACTGGAGATTTCTTTCCCCAAAATGTATGTCCCATCCCCTTGTCTTTTTCTACTTCAAAATGCAAATGTTCTCTTGAGAGACTCAGCATCATGCGTAATGATTGTGAATTAGCCAAAAGATCAGACTTCTGCCCTGATATCTGGGAAAATGAGATTTGTTTGGGGAGGAGGTAGAGAAGCAAAGAGAGACTGTTTATTTTAAAGAGCAGAGCTGGGGACTTGGGCAGCACTAGGGTGCCAGGAACGCTCTGTTAAAAATCTGAGGGCCTGAAGAATGGGAGAGTTAAAAAAACCCAGAGTTTTTGTTAATTGGCCAGCTCAGCTGGGATTAGTGTCCTTCTTAGACACTGGTGTTAGGACCAGTTTGCAAGGCAGCAGACTTCCGTTTCGCCTGCGTTAAGTCTGGTCTGGGCTTCCACTGTGTCAACAGCAGTTATTCCCCAGGTTGGGAGATAGGGAGATAAACCCTTGCCGCTTACCCGTTCCACGTTCCTAATTATCAGTGCCCTCAAGAGGATTTCTTCATCCCCATGACCTTTAGCACTGAAGCCTGCCTGTAATACTCTATTGCAGGTCTGCTCTTCGTAAAACTGCTACAAGCCACATGGGTATGTAACCAGAAGTAACTGTAACTTCCCTGATAAAAGATCTAGAGTCTGGAAACATGGACTGTGTTTAAATAAAACGATTTAGGTCAACAGAGGACTGTTGCAAAATTTTTCCCCAGTGCTTTGAATCATCATTTTTATGCCCTGGAGACTTAGCAGACCTTACAAGGGAAGATCAGGTTTACGTTCTACTGCGTCACCCCCTCAGTTCTAACACGGCTCTCCAAGAGACGCTGCAGTTCTTAGTTCTTCAGTCTTTCACACGAAGGAGCCACTTCTTATCTAAGTAGTGGTCTGGCTTATGTAGTCACACATCACCTTCGCTGGACCACCTGCCTGCTTGCCTGTCTGGGATCTTCAGTCATAATAAGGCAAAAGAAGAGCCTGTGATTTTTATAGGTGGTATGTGGGCAGCTTTTGGTAAACATGAATATGACAACAGAGTGGCATTGCCTTGTATGTCTTTTCCTGGCTGTTTCCCTATAACTTCCCTGACCGTTATATCTAGCTAGCTCTGTGGCAGGTTCAGCAATATTTTTTTCTGTGATAGTATCTTTCTTTGAGCGTCTGTAAAGTGTATCCAGGGTGTGGTAGTGTACAGGTATTTAAGTAAGATGGTCAAGTTAGGAAATAGTTGTGGGTAAATGCTTTTGAAACATAGAACCTACAGCTTTTAAATAGGATAAAGAACAGGTCATTTTAATATGAGTTGTTTTAAAAAAAGAAAACAGATTGGAGCATGTCACAAGGACGCAGGGGTCAACTTGAAGGGGCTGCCCCTGGCTAAATCAGACAATTTCGTTAACAAAATAATTAAGGACAGAAATGAATTATAAACCATTGGGTGATAAAAACAAGGATCCATGCTGACAGTAAATAAGTAGGAAGAATGGAGGGACTCTTGATCACAGTAGAATGTCTACTGTTGACTGGTAAATGTGGAGAGTGGAATTTTTTTAGGAAATTTAGGACAAATAAGACCATTTAAAGGAGATACGCATTTTTCTTTAGTTGTAAGTTAAAGTGTTATCAGGGAGAATCTGGGGTCAGAAGGCCTGGACTAAAATTTTGGCACTTTGTATCTTTGACCTCGTCCACTTGTCCTCTGTGAGCTTGTGTTTGCTAACCTGTGAAATGGGACGTGATTAGATCTACTTTCCAGGGTTGTGGAAGGGATTAAATAATGCACGTGAAAAGGCTTTATGCGTTCTTGAAAAATAATGGGGCTGAAACATTGAAAAAAGGAACATAACTTCTGTGCACATCTTTAGAATAAAAACAAAATTTGTAGTAAGTTTTCAGTAAACAAATCTTCAAAAAACTAATAATAGTTAATAATAATGTTAAAAATTAAAATAGTACCTTTTTATGCTTCCTATGTGCCAGGCACTGTGCTTACCACCTTCCATGCCTTCTCATTTAATCCTGACCACAACTGTAAGAGGACAGGGCCACTGAGATGCAGTTTGCTTAAGTTGTCTCACGACTTGTAACTGGAGAGCTGGAATTCAAATTTAGGTCTAACTCCAAAATCCATGCTCCTAACCACCACACTTCCCAAAGTAATTTTTCCCCCCTTTAATCAATTTTCTCTCTTTCACAAAGGGGAAGGGTATCCAAAATTTTTAGTGGTAGAGCATGGGATCTGAAATGCATATGTGCACCAGCTTCATGAATTTTGGGGTTGATAATGGTAAATTAAGAGTCCACACCTGTGCTTCAAGTGTTTATGGAGGCTTTATTTGTGTTTATTTCCCATTGGTCAATAATCTTTATCATTAGATAACAAGTGTCGATTTCGTGGAATATATTTAACGGAATCAAATGTGAACTCAGAATGAGAATTAATTACATTCAGCTGCAATTACAAATTAAGCCACACTGCCTGGTGTGACACCTGGGGATGGTCGTTTACATATCAATAGTGTCTAATAGATGATTAGGCACACCAGCCAGACCAACTGCTTTATGTGTGATAGTAACTATCCCTCAGTGAGTGCTTGCCATGGCCCAGGAACTTGTCGGCACTAACCTGTGCAACAGTGAGAGAGAGACCATAGCACAGTGGTTAAGAAGCAGACTCTGGAGCTAGACTGCCTGGCTTTGAGTCCTGTCTCCACTGGTTACAGGCTATATATTCATAGCCAAGTTACTTAATCTCTCCATACCTCAGTGTCCACTTTTATGAAGTGCAGGTAATGATGGTGCCTAGGTCAGAGTGCTTATAAGGATTAGATGAGTTAATATTTGGTAGAGCATGTGGCATATATAAGCACTATATAAATGTTGAATAAAAAGACAATCTGAGAGGACTGTTATTTCCATTTTATTGGTAAGAGTGAGGTTTAGAGAATAAATTGCCCCTGGTCATCGGCTGGTAAAATAATTGAGCAGGGCTTCCAGTTTCAGAACTCTAAAACTAAAACCCACCTCTACTGTCGTTGTACTTTGTGTGTGCCTTACGAAGGATTTTTTTCCTCCTGATGTTTTTAGCTTAAACCCTGAAGTTTTTCTACCTCTAACAAACTATGAAGTCTCTCATAAGCTAGCACCTTCCTTCTGGGGTAGTTAAGCAAATAAATATTTGGTAAAGGAAAGGAAACTGGGATAAGGATGAAAAGGGAGGATGCAGGGAGGGAGCCAGCATTGAGCCTGCCATGTGCACTTGCTCCTCACAGAACTGTTGAGGGGCTTATTATTTCCGCGCGGAATCAGGGGCGAGAACTGTGCTGCCTCACTTCATACAGCTAGGACCCCAGGCTGTCTGGATCCAAAGCTACAGCTTTTCCTGGATACCATGCCACCTGACCAAAAAAACTGGACACTTGATGAATTTTCTCGTCAACTTAGTATAAGGCCACGCTGGTCTTTTCTAATTGTAATCTACATACCTGAGAATCAGAACTGACACCCTTTAGAGTTTTAGAGGTGAAAGGGATGATCTCTAGAAATTTGACTTAAGGTGAGAAAATTGAAGTCCCACAGCTGGTTAGAGACACAGGGCAAGAAACTGAGGGCTGTGTTGCCAGCGAATACGGTAACCCCTCATCTTCTTTCACCCCAACTCCGGGAGGTTCTGATGGATGATGCCTGCGATGAGCTACAAAAATTTGCCTTTTTAAACAAGGAATTTTGCTAATTCGGATGCAGGGAGTCTGAGGATTATGCTTTGAGAAAGACTGGTCTATATTAATCAGCTTATAATAAACAGTCCAGAAATAGTAATATAATTCACAGGCATACACTAGTTGAAAAAACAATTATTGGGCCAGCCTGGTGGCGTAGCAGTTAAGTTTGCACTCTCTACTTCAGCAGCCCGGGGTTCGCAGGTTCGGATCCCAGGCACGGACCAACACACCACTTGCCAAGCCATGCTGTGGCAGCGTCCCATATGAAGTAGAGGAAGATGGGCACGGATGTTAGCCCAGGGCCAGTCTTCCTCAGCAAAAAGAGGAGGATTGGCAATAGATCTTAGCTCAGGGCTAGTCTTCCTCATCAAAAAAAAAGAAAAAGAAGAAACAATTATTAAGGACCTGTATGTGCCAGACACCGGGTGATAACAGAAGAAAGAAAGCTGAATTCTGCCCTCAAGGGGCTTGTGGTCTGGGTGAGGTAGAGTCAAATTAACAGTAAAATGTTACAGATGGAAGCTATGATGGAAGTCTGTTTCGACCACAGTGGGGCACAAAGAAAAGAGGAATTCATTTCTCCTCGGAGTGGCACCATAAAGGAGATGACATTAGAAGAGACCTTGGAAATATAGCCAAGTGAGCAAAGGTGCAGGAATATGAAACTAGCAGATGGAAACTGCAAGAAGCTGGGATGGCTGGGTGAAGAGTAGGGTGAGAGCACAGTTACCCCAAAAGGTAGGTTGGAGCAGGAATCTGGACTAGGTCATGGGTTGTAGAAGATGTTTTGTGGGTGCATAATCTCACAGATAAGATGTATTTCAAGGAAGTCATCTGTTACATACAAAAAGAGAATCCTGGCCTGGAATGATCTAGGCAACTGGGTTCTCAGAAGTTGAGTAAGATTTAGTCTATTTAATGTTTTTTTTTTTAAGCTTCAGGATACTGTTACTGAATACAATTCATTTCTCTGCTTATATTTGAATTGTGTTGAAATATTCGTCTTCTATTCATGTATTTGCACTCAAGAGTAATTGATATATTCCTAGAAAATAAATAGTACAAAGTTGCTACCTTTAGACACAACTATCTTTTAAAAATATGTTCCCCAAATAGCTGAACAGAAGAATGGAAAGAGAATTGTAAAAACAACTTCCACACTCTCTTTCCAGTTTTGTAGTACTGAGTAATGTCGTCTGGTGGTTATGAGCAGACCTTGAGTCGAACCCTGGCTCTCAGTTTAGCAGCTGTGTGACCTTGGATGTGTTACTGAGCTCGCCTGAGCCGGCTTCCTCATCTGTAAAGTGGAGCAGGGACAGCGGCTGTCCTGTGGACTTGGCGCCTGCAGTGCCCCCACGGGGCCTTGCCTGGAGTCAGGGTTCCACGGGTGTGTATGTGGTGCTCAGTGAGCGTCACCTAATGTTACTTCAGACCCTCCCTACCGCCACCTCGCCACCAAGAAGCAAACAAAAAGATAAAGTGCCACCACGCAAGGATTTGGGGCTGTATTTTCATTAAAGTTGAACCTCAATTAAAGGTTCTGAGAATCTTTTCTTCAGTGTGACATATCCTGAGGTAAGGCATTTTATTTCGTAAATATATGTGCTATTAACTTTTAAGTGGTCTTACCCTCTCTACCACTTTCTACTTTAATTGTTCCTATTTAGAAGGTCACTGAACACACACTGTATCCAGTGACATCTGTCTAGTGTAGATAAGATACTGGGCACAGCTGCTTTGGCAGCTTGACCACCCCCCCCAACCTGTGTTCAAAAGAGAATTATAGCAGCTGGACCGGCTCCCGGGCCATCAGCCCTGGGCCACCTTCCTGCTTTTATGTGACCTCACTGAAGTGTCCTGAGACCCAACTGTGATGCGGTCTGGCACTGGACTTTGTATACTGTGAAGCTCCAGATGTACATAAAGCAGCATTAGCATCAGTCAGAAGACTTGCAGAATTTGCTGCAGGAAGGCCCCTTGGAGTTCAAGTCCCTTGCCCTTGAGGGTGAGGAAATTGAGACCCAAAGAAGTTAAGTGCTTTGCTCAAAGTCACAGAGGTGGTTACTATCATAGCCAGGGCCAGAACGCCGTGTCTTGACGCTTACCTGACTGCCTTTTCCAAGTCTTTGGAACTAAAAAGCATTTCCGTGGTGCTGGGTAGCAGCTCGCTTATTTGCCATTGTGACTGTGGATATCGGCAGGGCCTGACCAGTTTGTTAGCAGAACACTCTCGTGTGTTTAAAAAAAAAGCTTGTCCACGAGCCTCTGGCGGGTCACAGCCCCGGGGGGACTTGTCAGTCTTAGTCTTGTGACGGGACTACCTTTCCACTGATGACCTGATGATGCAGTTTCAAGATCCTGGGAAAGCTCACGAGTCCAGAGGGGGTACAGGAATGCTTTCCAGAGCTCAGCCCCTCTTTCCAGTTACAGCCTTTTCTTTTTCATTCCTTTTCCTCGTGCCCTGGCAATGCAGACAAGCTGAGTCCAGTAGCACAATCACAAACGTCTCCTGAAATTCGCTTCCTGAGAATTTCTTGGTTTCCTTTGTTATCCTGTTGACTAGAAGGGGGACTTTTTTTTTTTTTTTTCACTGAAAGAGATGGATAAATACTTTGAAAAGCAGAGGTACATCGCTGAGAAAATGTGGAAATCGGACTTTTTTTCCTCCTGAGAGGTCAGGATAAGAAGGGAAGAAGTCTTCCTCCTTTAAAGATGTAGCAATTAGAGATTTTTGTGCGGGTGGAGGGAGATGTAGTGAAATCACCTAGGAGCCTTTTTTTTCCCCCCCCAGAATACACCTGAGGTGGTGGGAGACCAGGTCAGGGTTAGAACTCCTAGAATATAGGAATGACACAACACAGTCTGATTTTTTTTTTTTTTTTTTTGTGAGGAAGACCAGCCCTGAGCTAACATCCGTTGCTAATCCTCCTCTTTTTTTTTTTTTTTTTTTTTTGCTGAGGAAGACTGGCCCTGGGCTAACATCCGTGCCCATCTTCCTCCACTTTATATGGGACGCCGCCACGGCATGGCTGACAGGCAGTGCGTCGGCGGGCGCCTGGGATCCGAACCGGCGAAGCTGCCAAGCGCGGACGAAACCGCTGCGCCACCGGGCGGCCCCCAACATAGTCTGATTTTTAAATGACTCAAATCAAAAAGAAATTTATGTGTGTGTAGAAAGGTGTGTTAACATTGGGCTCCTCTTTCAAACCAGATTCTTGTGATTCAAATTAACCAGTAGGAGCAGCCCTTAAAGGGAAGCCACAAACTTGACTCATTGTTTGAAGTTGCCAAGTAGGAGTAACCTTATCAGCGTGCTGAGGAAAAAAGGTTCCCCAGAGGAGTCAGTGCTCCCATAAAATAGAAATAGCCTGAAACGTGGAAAGAAATATTAAAAGGAAGGCATTCCTCACCCTCTCGCCCTTCCTATTTCTGACCTGAGTCAGGCCTCGAGTTCGCAGATCCTATTTCTTTCAGCTGGGTAATCAACCTCCCACCCAAGAAATAAGAATTGCACATAGAAGGTGTGTTGAAACAGGGTAATTAGTCTGGATGTTTATTCTTCCCTTTTCCTCCAATAGAAAACAGATATCTTAATTATTCCTTACCTGAAATATTGCTGAAATGAACAAGAACCAGTATGTGGGGGGCACACATCTGGGACAGAGCAACAGCATTGTCCTTTAGGATTCTACACAGGTGAGGGGTGCCCGGGCCTAGTTACTTTAGAGCAGCTTGTGTGTGTTGGCTTAACCCTGCCTAACTAGCTTCCGCGCGTCTCTTCTCTTGCACCATAATGCTGTCTTCTAGGACTAGTAGCTGTTCCAGACCCCAGACTCATCTCTTATCTCTCCTGAATTTAATTAGTTATTGTTTGTAGTTTGAATGACCCTATAGTTTATTGTCCAAGCCAGGACACTTTTGAGAATGACAAGGGTCACCTACTAATAATTCCATTGGACAACAGGTGCAAATTGAGACTGTCCCAGGGAAGCCAGAACATAGACATCCTTCTTATAAGTCTTCAAACTGCACAAATCAGATTTAATAATGATTCATCTGTTAAGCATCATTAGGGAGTTATATGCTTCTCATAACTGAACTTATTAAATTAGACTGGAATTTTCTCCTTTAAACTGAGTGACCTGAACTTTAATTTGTACACAAACACTTCTGGAAATTATTCTACTCGTTCATCTCTTAAACAAACTGTATCGAACATAATTTCACATTCTTGGAGACTTAGAGTCATTGAGGCAGTAGAACATCATGATCAAGAGCACTCATTGTCTTCCCAACCCCTGAACTTTCTAAGTGACCTTAGGTAAGTTACCTCTCAAAGCACTCTTATTTGCAAAGTGTTATAATGTGCTCAGTATGGTTCAAGGCTTACAGTAAGTATTTGTGGTGGTGGTGGTAATGTGCATTTGTGGAATGTGGTGATCACCTAAAAATCAACATGATAAGTGTCTCCTTGCTTCTACAGATGTGCTCTTAGTTCCAGAGTCTAGTTTTATGTCTTATCTGTCTCCCTCCTTGCTGTTACCAGTCACTTTTTACTGTCATTTTCTGAGAAATTAATAACTTGTTAGAATTGTGACACTGAGTAAATAGGAAATCTACACATTCAAACTAGGGTACTGCCACCCACCCCAGCACAGTGTGCCATACTGGATACTCAAAGCCATGGGCAACATGGCACGTCTTTCTGGAGTGGCAATTCTACTTGATTGTAAGTTATTCAAAATGCCATTTTTACATTGATAAGTAATAATGAGTAGACCATGAAATATATATTAGTTGGTGAGATACAGCAAAATTTCAATGTAATTTCACAGTTCCAGTGGAGCTCCTGGGACCCCAGGTGAGTTCACTCTCCTCTGTCACTGACATTGACTTTGGTGGAAAATGTTGAGAAATACTGAGAAAATGTTCCTCAGAAAGATTCTGAGGGTAATTTTAGAGGCTTTGAAGTACTGGGTGCAGCTGTTTGTTAGAGGGTTGAATTGAACATTAGGTAAATTTGACAGAAAAGTCCTCTTCCAAGAATGTGTAAGGATATCCATTTACTTTTTACCTTGTAGTTCTGCTTATTAACTTTTAACAGCCCATACAAGACATTGTATGTCTTAAAGGTTATCACCACTTTAGCATGAAATCTAAAATCCTTGCAGCTCTTTACTTTTTTTTTGCAGGGGAAAATTCACCCTATACTGACATCTGCTGTCAGTCTTCCTCCTTGTTTCTTCTTTTTCCACCCCAAGCCCCAGTACATAGTTGTGTATAGTGGTAAGTTCTTTTGGTCTTCTTTGTGAGCCGCTGCTACAACATGGTTACTGACAGGTGAGTGGTGTGGTATCGAAGCAGAGCGCACTGAACTTTAACCACTAGGTCATCAGAACTGGCTCGCAGCTGTTTACTTTTGATATCTTCAGTTGGTTTTCACTGTTAAGAGTTGGTGTATCTGTGATAGCGAAGTGGAATTCCTTTCCTGGATGGGGATTCTGAATTGGGAGATGTACATTTCATAGCCCCAGAAGTAGAGATAGGAGGATAAAACTGTTTTAATTGGGAATGTAGTACTATTGAGAGTTCAGAGTAATGGTTGCCAAACCTCAAAAATGGGATTGGAAAAGGAATAGATAATGGAAAATTTTAGCTGGTTTTTAAAAGTAAAAGACAATTTTAAATTGCCTATTCACATTTATTTTTTGAACAACTTCATTGAGGAATACTTGGCATAGAATAAACTGCACATGTTTAAAATGTACGGTGTGAGTAGTTTTGACATACACCTGTGAAAGCATCACCCACAGTCAAGATAATGAACATACTTATCACCCCCAAAAGTTTACTCCTGGACCTTGGCAATCCCTCCCTCTAGCCCCTCCCTCATCCCCAGGTCGCTTCTGATCTGCTTTCTGTCATCATACATTGGTTTGCATATTCTAGATTTTATATACATGGAATTATATAGAATACACTCTTTACTGTCTACCTTGTCTCAGCATATTATTTTGAGATTCATCCATGTTGTGTGAATCAGTATTTCATTCCTTTCTATTGCTGAGTGTATTCCATTGTGTGGATATACCGTAATTTGTTTATTCTTTCATTTGTTGACGGACACTTGGTTTGTTTCCAGTTTTTGGCTATCACAAATAAAGTACACACATCTGTGTGTATATGTGTTTTCATTTCGCTTGAGTAAATCCCTAGACGTAGAATGGTTAGGTTGTGTGATAGGTGCATGTTTACCTTTATAAGAAACTGCCAAAATGTTGTCCAAAGTGCTTGTACTATTTTACATTCCAGCCAGCAATGTATGAGAATCCCTGTTGCCAACACTTGGTATGGCCAATCCTTTCAATTAAAAAAAAATTATTATTGTGGTGAAATATACATAACAATACTTATCATTTTAAGCATCTGTAAGTGTACAATTCCATGGCATTAAATACATTCACAGTATTGTATAACCATTACCAATATCCATACCTAAAACTTTCTCATCATCCCCAACAAAATCTCTGTACCCATTAAACAATAATCCCTCCTTTTCCCTTTCCCTCAGACCCTGGTAACCTCTATTCTACTTTTTGTCTCTATGAGTTTGCCTGTTCTAAGTCCCTCATGTAAGTAGAATCATAAAATATTTACCCTTCTGTGTCTGGCTTACTTTCTTAAGCATAATGTTTTTGAGGTTCATGTTCTTTGGTGAAGAGCTTATTCAAATCTTTTGCCTAATTTTTAATTGGATTGTTTGATTTTTTATTAATGAGTTTGAGGTTCTTTATATGTTCAGGACACAGGTACTTTAACAGATCTGTGATTTAAAACTATTTCCTTTGAGTCCATGGCTTGAATGTGCTAAGTGTAAGACAACACTTCAAAGTAAATCAAATAACCTCTGACAAGCATTTGGGGGAAAAAAATCAGAAATTCAGAAACTAAGTAAAGAAATAGACAAAAATGGGGAGAAAATCAATGAAAGTTGATGGAACTCAGAAAATAAATTTAAAAGACAAAAATGTTTCATAAAAAAAGAATAAATTGCAATGTGCCAAAGGGAGAATAGATTCATATTAAAATGTAATGAGGTTCATTGAAGAAGGGCAGGAAAACAGCTAAAAGAATGAATGGGAGATTTAAAAAGAGGTAAAAAGGGTCTGAGAACAGTTGGAGTGGATGACAAAGAAGAACTAACATATGTATAATTGGAGATCCCAAATTCCCAGGGACAGTGGCACAGGACTAATATTTAAAACTATAGTTAAAACTTTGCAGAAATTAGAGAAAACCTAAATCTGTATATTGAAAGGACTCACCTTGTACTTGAGAATCATTCACCTAGAATGATTAATTTTGAGATATATCCTACTAAAACTCTTAGAACTTTAAAAGACAAAGCAAAGTCCTCATGGCCCCCAAGCAAAAAGAGCACATTACTTGTAAAGACAAGAAAGTAAGGCTGAAATCAGACTTCTCAAAAGCTTCATATGGAAATAGGCACCAGTGAAAAAGCATTTTTAAGAAGCTTAAGGAAATCAAGGGCAAGCCAAGCTCTCCTTCAAGTATCAGGCTGTTGAAAAAGTTTTAAATGTACGGGAACTCATGGAATATTGTTACAATGAGCTGTTCCTGAGGAATCTGCCAGGGTAACTATTCAACTAAGAGATGATTGGGGGAGATTTGGCAAAAGGACTGGTGGTGAGCATTAATATATTTAATCGTAGAGATAAGGCTGAAATAAGAGTGTGATACGGGTGAAAGTATAGTATATAAACCGTAGATGTTCTGACAAAATAGAAGAGGAATAGAAGAATAGAGAAAGGAGAAAGGAGAATAAGATCATTGATTGTTTATAGATAATCAATGAGAGTCATGCTACCATTTAAAACTAACTAGACAAGATAAAAGTAAGGAAAAAATGGAGATTGAAGACACTAAAAGATACAAAACCAAAAATAACCACACAACAGAAATACAAAGCTATCTTTAGAGTCCTTTAAAAAAATATAGAAGGCAAAGAATTATATCACATAGAGAAATGTGGTAAATATAATACAATAACTATAACATAACATGACAGAGTTGAGACCAAACATATCAATAAATGTAAATGGACTTAACTCACCTATTAAAAAGATTTTTAAATTGGTTCATAAAGCAAAACTCAACTCCATGCTGTATTCAAGAGACCCATCCCTCCAGAAAAAAAGTGATTCAAAAGGCTAAAAATAAAGGAATTAGCAAAGGTGTATCAGGCAAATGAAAACAAAAGAAGTAGGGGGGGTTGATTCTGATATCAGACAAAAGAGAATTAGACCAAACAGCGTTGACACAAAGGACACTTTATAATGAACTTGTATGCACCAAATACCACAGCAACCTCCTGTATAAAGAAAATGGTAGGAAAAACAAATAGAAACACACTAATAATAGAAACTTTAACACATCAGTCTAAATACAAGACTGGTCATATAGAAAAAAATCAGTAACGATATCAGACAGAGGTTGGCAAACTATGCCCACAGAACAAATCCAGTCTGATACCTGTTTTTGTAAATAAAGTTTTTTAACACAGCCACATCCATTTATTTATGTATTGTCTATGGCTTTCTTACTACAACAGCAGAGTTGAATAGTTGTGACAGAGGCCATGTAGCCCACAAAGCCTAAAATAGTTACTCTCTGATCCTTTACGGAAAAGGTTTGCTGACCCCTGATATGGAAGACGTATACAACATTATTAATAAGGTAGCTCTTATGGATGCCTATTGAACACTGCACCCTGATAATAGAAAATATGCTTTCTTTTCTTTTTTTTTAACTTATTTTTTATTGCAGTAACATTGGTTTATAACATTGTATACATTTCAGGTGTACCTCATTATACTTCTATTTCTGCATAGATTACATCATGTTCAACACCCAAATACTAATTACAATCCATCACCACACGTATGTGGCTAATCATCCCTTTCGCCCTCTTCCCTCCCTGCTTCCCTATACCTTCTTTTCAAGTGTGCAAGGAACACACACAAACATGTAACATATTGTAGGTCACAAAGAAAATATCAAGTTCTATAAGTTAGAAATACTGCAATCAACATTCTTATCACAATGCCATAAACCTAGAAATTTAAAACAAATAAGCTCTTCCACCTGGAAGTTTTAAAACTATTCTATTAAATGACCTGTAGGTGAGTGGGGAAATATAAACAAAAATTACATAATTTCTGGAAAATACTGATCACAAAAACACCTACATATCAGAATCTATGGGACACATTTAAACCAGTGATCAGAGGAAAATTGATAGCCTTGAACACCTATATCAGTAAAAATGAAAGAATAAAAATTAATTTTCAATTCCTAATGAAAAAGCTAGGAAAAGAATAGCAAAGTAAACCAAAGAAATTATAAGGAAAGAGATAATAAAGATGAAAGCAAAAAAGAATGAGGAAGAGAGTGAAAAAAACAGATCAAATCAACAAATCCAAATACTGGCTTGGAAAAAATAGACCAAGGATGAGGTAATTTAATCAAGAAAAAAAGATGGGGAGAAAGCACAAATATAAGAAATAAGGGGGAAACAGCTATTGATACAGAGATACAAAATTTAATTGTAAGATTACTTTGCATACCAGAAATGGATAATTTTCTAGAAAAAATACAATTTACCAAAATTAGCCTTAGTAGATGGCGAAAGCTTAAATTTATTTCCATGGAACAAATAGAGAAAGTTATCAAGGAACTATTCCACAGGAAAGCACCAAGTCCAGAGAGTTCAACAGGAAGAGTCCACCAAACATTTAGAGACTATTTGGAAACATCAGCTCTTTCTGAGCACACAAACATATACAAAGCAAGTATAACATTGACACCAAAACCTGATAAAGACGGCACATGCACACACCCAAAGAAACTGACCAGTATCATAGACCAGTATCATTTATGACTATTGAATAAAAACCCTAAATAAAATATTAGTTATTAGACTCTAACACCCCACTTTAAGAAAATAGTACATCATGATCAAGCAGGTTTTATGACAGGAATGCAAGAATAATTTACCATATTAATAGGTCTAAGAAGACAAATCATAAAATTATCTCCAGAAATGCTGAAAAAAATCCTCTGACAAAAATTCAACACTTATTCCTAATAAAAGCACTCAATTATAGGAATGGATGGATACTTCCTTATAATATATATACCTCAGTCCTAAAGTCAGCATCTTACTTCCTGGGGAAACACTAGAGGCATTCCCACCAAGGTCAAGAACATGTTAAGGAAGTTCACTATCTCCACCACTTTTTAACATTATATTGGCACTGTTAGCCAATGCAATTAGACAAGAGAAAACAATTGGAAAAGAAAAAGTAAAACTGTATCTTTGTTGGTGGCATGATCATTTACCTGGAGAACTCTTATGGAGAATCAATGATAAAACTAATTCAGACGACAAAAGAATTCAGCCAGGTAATAGTATATAACAGTAACATGGAAATATCAATAACCTTTATATATATATATATATATATATATACCAGTTAGAAGACATAATGGAAAAGAAAACTCTATTTAAAAACAGCAACAGAAAAGGTAAAATGCTTAAGAATAAATTTAATAGGAAATATATAAAACCTAACACAGTGTTATAGATTGAATTGTATCTTCCCAAAATTCATATGTTGAAGCCCTAATCATAAGTACTTCAGAATGTGACTGTATTTGGAGATAGGACCTTTAAAAAGTTAAAATGAGTCGTTTGGGGTAGGCCCTAATCCTATCTGACTGGTGTCCTTATAAGAAGAGGAGATTGGGACATACACAGAGACACGAGGGAAATAAGCTATGTGAGGACACAGTGAGAAAGTGGCCATCTGTGAGCCACGAAGAGAGACCTCAGAGGGAACCAACCTGGCAACACCTTGATCTCAGACTTCCAGTCACGAGAACGTTGAGTAAAAAATTTCTGTTGTTTCAGCCATCCAGTCTGTGGTATTTTGTTATGGCGGCCCTAGCAAACTGATACAGTAACTATAGAAAACTTCTGGAAGATGCAAAAGTAGACTTGAACAGTTCAAGAACCTTCCTAGTTCTTGAATAGGACACTTCAACATCATCAAGGTATTAATTCTTCCTAAGTTCATTTATGAATATAATATAATCCCAGTAAAAGTGCCAATAATATTTTTTCCTGGAAGTCAACAAGGTGGTAACTAACGTTCATATGGAAAAGGAAGTATGCAAGCAAAACATTGAAGAGAAAGAACTGTGTGAGGGGACTAGCCCTCTCAGATATTAAAACATACTAGAAAACCTCTATAATTAAACAGAGTGGTACTGGGCTGGGGCACAGACTAGACTAGAATGGAATAGACTGTCTAAAAATAGATCCTAACATATATGGAACTTTATGAGAAAGGTGGTATCTCTGATCACTGGGACAAAGATGGGCTTTCTTAATAAATGGTGTTGGGGCAACTGGCTAACCATTTGGAAGAAGATAAAATTAGATCTATTCCTCTTACTATAAATAAAACAACTACAAATGGATCAGAGACCTAAATAAAATATGAAACTTTATATGCACTAGGAGAATGCACGGATGAATTCCTCCTTACAATTTAGGTGTAGGAGAAGGTTGTCTATGACTCAAAATCCGTATGCAATAAAAGAAAATATTGATAAATTTGACTACCAAAAAGTAAACGTTTGCACATAAACAAAGTCAGAAGACAAATGACAGATTGTGATAAAGTATTTGTAATATATATCATGGGCTAATATCTCTGGTAAATATATTTCTTAATGAAAAATGAAAAGACCAAGAATGGGCAAAAAGCACAGAAAGACAATTCACAAAAAAGATATAAAAATATCCTCTGATATACATGAAAAGATGATTGACTTTCCCCATAATAAGAGAAATTTAAATTAAAATTGCAGCAAAATACCACTTCTCACCCATCAGATTGTCAAAAAAATTAGAAACTTGACAAAATAGTCTGTTCTGGAGGCTGTAGGGAAGAAGTCACTCTTGTGTGTTGCTGGTGGCAATGCAAAATGGTACAGCCCTTATGAAGGGGTACTTGACAATAACAAAATTATATCTGCATTTATCCTTTCACCCAGTATTTCCACTTCTAGAAATTTACCCTGAGGATACCCCTTTAACAGTACCACGATATTTACACACATGATTATTCATTGTGGTGTTATATATAATGGTAAAATATTGTAAACTACCCAAATTCCCAGACATGGGAGATTGGGTGAATAAACTATAATGCTATTAGTTATAAAAACAAATGAGGAAGATCTTTATAAACTAATATGAAGTTAATTCTAGGATATAGGTGAAAAAAGCCAAGTGCAAAAGAGTATATATAGTAGGCTGCCTTTCTTTTTAGTAATAAAGACGAAATAAGAAAGCATACATTTATCTGCTTATTTTTTCAAGAATAAACACAGGAAGGATAAACCAGAAAAAAATGAAATTGATTATCGTCTGAGGAGGTTAGATGGGGGGACTGAGGAAATAAATTGTAATATATATGTGTAATAAAATACGACACACGACATTGGATGACTCTTACAGACATACTGTTGAACCAAAGAAGTCAGGCGCAAGAGTCTATACGATCCCAGTTATACGAAGATACACGCATCTTACTATAGATGTGATCCCTCAATACATTTTTTAAGTTTATTAAAAGATACCTATACCTATATCAGCAGTGGAAAAATCATCTTAATAATCGGAAGTGAGAAAAAAAATTGTTTTTCTTGTCAAGTACTTTGTTGTAGTTGGTGGCTCACTTCTCAGGTCATCTGCAAACGCTGATTGATCTCACCTGTGACAACACTGCTTTAGAGCCAGAGCACTCCACCACATGACAGAGTGACTGCAGACACACGTATGCAGAGTATCAACTTGCAGTACAGAAATACATTGCTTCCACTGCCGCTATCATCTGCAGGCAATGAGAAGTCAATTCCCAGGTCTAAAACTCTGTTAGACAACAGGAGTCTCTAACTAGGGGCTCCAGTAAGTAGAATGTGTGTTGGTGGGGGGGCACTTCTCTACTAGTGCCCACGTTTTTGGCCTTTATACCTTGATTCAGTTGGCAAAATGTGGATCATGTGACCTGTTTCTTCCTTTGCCTATCCTTAAGATCTTTAGAGAAAAGATGTTCATAAAGTTTGACTACTAGGACACAACATAAAGTCTGTCCCACAAAACGTCGTATTTTGTCTGTCTTCATTGGCATTTGGATTTTATACAGCTCGCTGTATTTACCCTCTCAATTTTATTTACTATGCCTCCTTTTGTTTTAAAGTGAGTTAGTGTGTCAGTTTAAAACATTTATGGTGAATAATTCATCTCATTCAATAAATATTACTCTTAAATGTAATGTTTCATCTGCCAGGGGCTGGAAAGTGGAATTGTCAATGGTGATATATGTTCTTAATTGTGCTTTGGTTTTTAGTGAGTGAAAAAATTAAGAATGGGGGAACCTTAACATTTTTAACCCGAAAGAATATATTTTGCAGACTTTCCTTGGGCGGTCTGTCAATGCTGCAGGTCTCAGGCATAAGTCGTCAGTGATTCTAAAGGGATTGTATTTCTTACTGCGTTTGTGTCTGAGCGAAAAATGGCTTTTCATTTGAATGGTGCTTTTGAGTTGGCAGCAGAGCAGGGTTCAGATAATTTGTTATTACTTAACAGATCATGTTTCAACTTTATTGTGATGTTGTTACGGATTTTCATCGTTTTTGTCTCTCTTTTTTTTTTCTTTCCCTTTCTCCAGTTCTTCCTCCAGTGCTGGTTCCAAGACACAGTGAATATAATCCCCAGCACAGCCTCTTAGCTCAGTTCCGCAACTTAGGACAAAACGAGCCTCACATGCCACTCAACGCCACTTTTCCGGATTCTTTCCAGCAGCCCAACAGCCACCCGTTTCCTCACTCTCCCAACAGCAGTTACCCTAACTCTCCTGGAAGCAGCAGTAGCACCTACCCTCACTCGCCCACCAGCTCAGACCCAGGAAGCCCTTTTCAGATGCCAGGTAGGTTGGAATGTTCAGTGATGTTCTTTGGTCAGGTCAGGTGTTACCACGGTGTCGAGGAGAAGCTGGGTATACCTGGAGTGGAGAGGGCTCTTCAGCTCTGGTATCTGGCACTGTGCCCTGGATGGGACTCAGGATACGACTTTGGGTGAAAGGAGACCTCGTAGCCAAGTAAGCAAATGTCTTGTTTTATTCATCAGGCGTAGATGCCTGAATAAGTTTTATTTTTGATTTTGAAAGGTTTTGAAACAGCTGCTTCCTGCTGGGAGTGGCATAATTGTTACAGTCTTTGCTCTTGATAAAAGAGAGAAAGAGGAAAATAATGTGTTGCACACATTTGCTAGTAGGAGGAACGCAGCCTCGATCAACATCATTTCCATGGAAAAAACTCTGTTATAAGTGCAACCTTAGAAAAGATATGTCCTGAGGGATCACACCCCTCTACTTAATTAAATTCATTTAAGTGGTGATGTAACCCCAAGAAACATATACTTTAACAATAAAGGTATTGCAACAGAAGTCCTGGAAACCGTCTGCCTGTTTAAATTAGCAAAGACAAAAAACAATTATCCTCCTTTTTTAGACTTAACTGATGGTGTAATGTTTATCAAAATAAATGATTAAGACATTATATTTTTCAAATTATAGGTTAATAATCATCTCAGAAAAAACTTAGTGCCAGATTTCTAAACAAAGATACATTTGACATCTATTAACATTTCAAGAAGGGAAAATGAGCGGGCAGGCATGTTTATTTGGGCCACTTGAAATGTTTTCAGGTCAGTTGGAATTCAACAACAGTGCTGGAGTGTCCTCAAAAATTGAAAAGTGGTCCACACTTGATAGTGCTTTCTCTTGTTTATATATTTATTGCTTCCTTTTATTTTAAGCCTGTTTATTTTGCATTGTTTGTTTTTCAGTCCAAAACTGTTTAGGATGAGGGTGGGAGATAGATTCATTTAAAAATCAAACTAATATCATCTGGTGATTTCCTAACCGCCCCTCTCCCTCCCAGACCCATTAGGTTTGACGAACAGGTTAGTGGTGAGGAGATAGTTTCAGAAGGCTTTTGAGCAGTTGGCAAACCCCAGGTGGGCCCAAGGGTGAAAAAATTGAAGACTATTCTTGCATTTACACTTTGTCGCCAGCTATCAGGGATTAAGGCACAGACCAAGGAGAGGAAGTACGGGGAAGAGAGTTGCAGGGGGTGGAGGAGGTACTTGTGGGAAGAGTCGAGTACCACCATTAGTTACCTGGTACCTGTCAGTGGTGCGATGTCGTAGGTTGCTGATGAAATTGTCACCAGCTTGTTTGCAGGTAGTTTATTGGATTTGCTCTCAGAGGAGGCTCTCTGTCTTCATTCCTGGCTGGAAGTAAAGCAGAGTCAGCGTTACAGCTGCAGGGAAGAAGTTGAATTAAAAGAAGCTGGAGAAAGGGTGAAAAAGGCATCCATATAAGATCCCCATGGTCCTGTCCTTGTGCTCCGTGTCCTTGCTTGTTAGCTGCTGAGTGGTGGAAGCTCCTGGATTGTGATTCAGCTGGAGAGTCAGTCTTGGAAATCACTGAGAAACTCTAAAGAAGCAGTATTAGCTATTTGTTTTTGACAGTTGCCCTGAGTGGCCTAGAATACTTACCGAAGTTGTTCGTGGTTCCCTGAGGTAAAACTGTTCCCTGCTCTGTCGTATGTGCTAGATGGGCTCCCAAGAACCAGTGTGATAGCCAGTGAGGAACTTGTTTTCCCATCACAAAGGATCGTTTGTGGGAAACCTTCCCTTTATTTTATTTAAGAAGATACAAGATTTATGTTAGTGTTCTTTGTTTCAAAAATCCTGTTGTTTGCCTCTTATTTGCCCACTGGTTATGAGCTTTCCAGAAGAAACATATATGTAAATTCTGAAGTAGAAGATAGCTGTGATAAACTAATTTATTTCCTATTCTACTAGGGATTTTAAAACAAGTGATTATTTAAGTGGGTAGGGAGAAGTGGCAAGTGACGGGAAATGCACAGTTTAAATCAATAAGTTAGCTGTAATGAAACTCAGTAAATTTCTAAGAGCCCATAGGTTTAATGCAAGAGACCTTGAAGCTCCTTAAAGTCCCAAGTAGCTTTCATAGGTTTTCCATCCACCAGTGAAACTATGAAATGCAGAGGTCCTCAGAGTGAATTATGTGAAAGCATGTTTAAATGCTCTTTTGGTTGTTTTAAAATGGCATGATCCTGGATAGGCAGACACCTTCTGGAACTGGCATATAGTGTGTTTCTTCCCACTGAATTTTCACTAAAATTGTGTAAGATTATGAGATAGTAGTAATTTTCAGAAAGTGTACATCCAGTCTCCTGATTGGGAGGTTGAAAATGCAACTTAATCTCTTAAGAATTTCAGCACAGAAGAGAATATCTGTTTTAAGTGTGTCTGTTTATTAAAGATGAAGAAATCATTTTTTTAAACTTTGTAGCCGATACGCCCCCACCTGCTTACCTGCCTCCAGAAGACCCCATGACCCAGGATGGCTCACAGCCAATGGACACAAATATGATGCCGCCTTCACTGCCCTCAGAAATCAACAGAGGAGGTAAAATGAATTGCTCCGTATTCCCTTTTTAGGGTCAAAAGTTTATCTGTTCAAATGTTACTTTCTCTCACAAATTTATATTAGTCTTTAAAAAAACAGCTATTGGAGAAAGAGCACGATAAGAGAAGCTGGGTAGAAAGAATTCTTTGGGTTACAAATAAGTCTTTTATTTGAAGAACAAATACGCTGATTTAACTAATGAAGGCCTAAGTATAAGTGTGCAGTCATCTGTTTAGAGCTTTGATAGTTAATAATTTTGAATTGGTGGTAAAAGAATATTTTTAAGTGAAGGATAAAAGGGGTATTGAGAAACAATGAGCATAAAAACACTGAAGTAGAGTTTTCACTGGTAATTTCCAAAGTTTCAAGTTCATAGAACATGGCTTTCCAAAGGTTCTTTTGTAGTTAGCATCGATATTCATTAACCCCTTCCGTTTTCTGGCCCTCCTCTACATGTAGCTGAAACTGGAATAAACTAATAGTGTTTGTTTTTTTTCTTGCTGTATTTACTTGTTTCTAACCTTGTTACAAAAGAATTGAGGCACATGTTTTTCCTATTCTCACTGGGAAGAACTTACAAGCAGAACCGAACATTTCTTTCCCTCTCTACTAGAGGCTGGGTCTGTTTCCAGCTCTATGTTATCCCTGGCGGTGACTGAGGGGAGGATCATTTTTCCAGGTCTGTAGTGGCAGGTTGAGTAGGCTTAAGTGAGCTGGGAGCTCAGTAGATAAGTGCTGGGAGAATGCCTGAACACTTGTAAGAAGTCATGACCACACTGTTGAATAAAACTGTTCCCTAATAACCTCTCACGGAGGAAAGTGCTTCACTGGTGCACTCTACACGTGGCATGGATTATTCAGTTCATGTAAATTGAAGTTAAAATGCAATTTGATAACTAGGTATGTCATTTCATTCTTACCACTTCTATTAAAATTGGAGATACCTCAGACTTTATCAGAGTTGCCGATATTTTTTAAGTTCTTAAAATTTGATGATGAACTCAAAGAACCTTTCTTAGATGTGTAGTGTAGTAAATTGGAATGTATACCTTTTTAATCTGTAAAAAAACCTATTTTTTTATTTATTTTTTTGCTGAGGAAGATTCGCCCTGAGCTAACGTCTGTGCCAATCTTCTCTACTTTATATGTGGGACACGGCCACAGCATGGCTGGTGAGTGGAATAGGTCCACGCCCAGGATCTGAACCCGCGAACCTGGGCCACCAAAGCAGAGTGTGCAGAACCCTAACCACTCGGCCACGGGGCCCGGCCCTTTAAAATTTTTTTATATCTTTTTTATTGGCTCTGTATTTTATGTTTCCTGATAATCTCAAGAACACCCTCCCAAACGTATAATTACAAGCCAACAAATAAAGATTCTGGTTAAAGAAAATAACCACTCACACATCTTTGAAATTTGTATTTGGAGAACAGGATAGTGAGAGCAAACGGGCACAGCACTGCTACACAGTTAGGATCGTGTGAACTGTGTAGCTGTTGTTGTTAAACCTGAAATGTCTGATTTCAGGAAATAGACCTTTAAATTGCTTTAAAATTTTCCTTTAAATAGCTTTAAAATGTTTCCCCATTAGAAAAAGTTTATAGTTAGTATTTTCATGAGGAAGGAGTGTTGGCCTTTTTGTTGTTGTTTTACCTTTGGTGGTTTCCTAGAGCAGGAGTCAGCAAACTACAGCCCACAGGCCAATTCAGCCTGCTGCCTGTCTTTGTAAATAAAGCTTTATTGGAACACAGTTATGTTCATTCATTACATATTATGTGTGGCTGCTTTTGCACTACTAGGGCATAGTTGAATAGTTGCAGTGGAGACCATATGGCCCACAAAAGCTTTCTGGCCTTTACAGAAAAAATGTGTCAGTCTCTGACCTAGATGAAGAATACTTTGAACAATTCTGATAGCTGATAAAAGCCTTCTGTTAATGATGTTGCAGCCTTGTAGCTCATGTATGTGTAGTTTTTTTAATGTTCATTTTTCTTGTTTTCTTTACGGAATTCTAAAGTAAAGTGCATTCTGATATTTGTGGAGGTCAGTGTTAAGAATACAGAAGTACTTCTCCCTTAACAGTTATAGTTCATGCTTGCAATGTGGATTTTCTTTCTTTTTTTTTTTTTTTACTATTGTACACTCAAGATTTCATAAACCTCAGATGATTACATATTGGCATACTGGATATGTATGGTTTGTATTCCTGGAATCTCTAACACAGCAGTAGAAGAGGTTTTACTACAGAAGAAACTTATCTTTAGAACCTTTTAGTTGCAAATGTTAGAAGCATGTTCTGTTTGGAGATTTGTTAGTCTTAAGAGATTTGACTTAACAAGCTGCATCCTGTCAGTAAAGTTGGGTAATTTCCATTGTTGGCCCATTCTGGGAATAGAGAGACAAAACACACCTGCTCTGCATGACTTAAAGCAAATATAAGGAAGTTACCATGAAATCTGGATGCGAGAGATATGATTCATTCTGTAAGAATGGCCAGCTGGCAAGATTTCTTCCTGAGTTTGAGGACTGGAGCAGAGCTGTAGCTGTGATCGTTATTGGCAACTTAACGTGAAGTGAAGGAACTTCTCATCGATAATTAGGAACTGATTTTCATTGCTTTGAAAAAGCATCGGCACGCTAAGGCTTTTTTGAAAGTCGTTCCTGTTTGTGCCAGCACCTTTGGCATATTTCCCCTATTGTTCTCTTCCCACTTGTTTTTTCACTTGCCACTTGTTAATCCTTTAGATGGTGAGCCAGGGACTGTGGTGGGGTAATTTCCATTTTGGCATATTATGGAGCAAGTAGCATATTGTGAGTGTTCAGCAGATGCTGCTGGTTTGCCTGCTTAGCTGGCGTTTTGGTTATCTGATAGTAATTGGAGAAAATTATTTTCCAATTAAAAGAGAATGGCACACAGTAAGGAGTCCCTGCTTTCTATATCGCAGATAAACGGTATACGTTATAATAGCAAGTGCTTTTCCAGACCCTCATTCCATGATTCTGAGCCAGTTTTACCACACAGTTTCAGTTTTTGAGAGCCCGAGGCACTAACCCTGGTTGACTGTAAGCTTTCCTTTCTTACAGATGTTCAGGCGGTTGCTTATGAGGAACCAAAACACTGGTGCTCCATTGTCTACTATGAGCTCAATAACCGTGTGGGTGAAGCGTTCCATGCCTCCTCCACAAGTGTGTTGGTGGATGGTTTCACTGATCCTTCCAACAATAAGAACCGTTTCTGCCTTGGACTGCTATCCAATGTTAACCGGAATTCCACTATTGAAAACACGAGGCGGCACATTGGAAAAGGTGAGTTTTCACTTTAACCTCTTTTGAATCTGAGTTTATCTGCTGTGTCCCTGTTCCCCCAGATCAACCTTAGTTGTTCCTGCTACAAACTAGTGTGGCAAACACCAGATAGTATACACTTGCTACAGTTTGTATATATTTTTCCAATTTGTATCAATAAGTTCTTCACTTTCCAATCAGCGATTTTTGTGGTCTACCCACTCATAGTAATTAATATTAATTAGCTGAAATAGTCATTTGCTATTTGGGGACACTATTCTCTTATGTTTTGCTGCAGAATAAAATAGCTGTTAAAAAATTACAGCCTAAAAGTAAAAGCAAATTAAAACAAACGTAATGTATTTCAAATGAATTTCATAATTCACTGGAAAAAAAAGAAAGAAAAAATCCAAAATAACTTATGAATATAGTATTTGGCTATACATTCTCAGTCTGGGCTAGGGAGAGAAGAGTGATTGCAAATAAATCCTGAAGTCTTTTTAGTAGACTTGATTATTTAGTAGCTGTATGAATGAAACAGTTATGAAACTTTTAGATGTACTATTAGATTAAGCAAATAACTAAATGTGTGAATGTGTTGGGATTCTATTGAGTTTTGACTGCAAAATAAGAGACATACAAGTGTGGAGGAGGGCAAAAAATAAACCCTCTGGAGGTATCAGTGTGAAATCATGACTTTATTAATGCATATTCTCATGTATATGTATGTGTGTACGTGTGTGTCCATGCATATGTAGATTTGTCTCTACGTGCATATAATTTCTGATCTGTCTGCTGAAAGGGCCAAGAGGCAAAGATAACCCAGTAGCAATAAGCACATCTAGTGCTCAGATGATCACTTCTAACACCATTTCCCACTAAGAGGAATCAGGGCTCCTGTGTATTTCTTAGGAAATACACACTTAAGTCTTTCGGGGTAAAGGGCTATAATGAAATACTTCAGGAAGAAATGAATTACATATATGAATAAAGATATCTATCCATCTAAAACAATCCTGTGTCAGTATGTATATATGCATATGCTTATATGTATGTATGTATATATGTATATGTATGTATGTATGTGGATGTATATGAGAGTGTGTGTGGAAGAATGAAGGGGAGGGAGGTACAAATCATAAAGCATATGGAGTAAATTGTCACAGTAGAGGAATCTGGATAATGGTTACATGGATGTTCTTTGTTCTGTTTTTCTTTGATGTTTGTTCTGTTTCTATAAGTTTGAAATTATTTCCAGAGTAAAAGTTTTGAAAAATGACCTGTGAAATTTAGAATAGTGGACCATGTTAAAAGGTTATTTAATAGATGCTTAAAAAACATTTGAGATAAAGTTTAAAATCCTGAAAAAAAAAGACAACAACTCTTAAGACAGGAATTGATAGATAGTTCCTTAATACGATTAAGGGGGGTCAAAAACTAAACTACACATTTAGTGGTGAAATGCTAGAACTTATGTTTATAATATACAGACATCTTGCTTTGGTTTGTAAACCCCTGAAATTGTATATAAACACAATTTTGCATACGTTTGGGACAAAGGGACATAGTTTTCATTAAGTTCTTAAGTTGACCATTACTCCTAAGTAGTAAAAAGCCGTTATAGTTGGGAACATTCCTAATAAAAATTGGGAAGAAAATAAGGATCCTGGGAATGCTGTTATTTAAAATTTTTCCAGATGCCTCGACTAGAGTACTCAAATGTAGAATTATAGATAATGGAAACAAGCCAAAATTGTCATTATTTGCAGATGATATGATTAACTATCGATAATATTCTTGGGATAGATTCTTGAAATTAGTAGGTCAAAAGCTCTTGATATATTTTTCCAAATTTCTTTCCAGAAAGCTTTTATTAATTTCCACTACTACCAGAAGTCTGAGTGCCTTTCCTCCTTCACCCATTACGTATGGTCATTGTGTCTATTCAAATGATAAGATTTCTTATCTAGAAAGATCTCTAAAGAATCTACTTTTAGAAATGGTATTTCAGGGGTTTTTTTGTTTTTTTTTTTTTTTGGTGAGGAAGACTAGCCCTGAGCTAACATCCTTTGCCAATCCTCTTTTTGCTGAGGAAGACTGGCCCTGGGCTAACATCCATGCCCGTCTTCCTCTACTTTATATGGGACACCGCCACAGCATGGCTTGACAAGCAGTGCGTCTGTCCGCGCCCAGGATCCGAACCTGCGAAACCCCTGGCCCCCAAAGTGGAGCGTGCTAACTTAACCACTATGCCACCAGGCCGGCCCCTCAGATATTTTTTTAGTCTGGCAATAACCAGTTAGAAAATATAATGGAGGGGGAAAAAGATCATATTCCCAATAGCAACAGAAAACATAAATTTCTTGGAAATAATCTGAACCTACAATATGAGAATTATGTAAAGAAAACCAAATTTTACTGAGAGAGAAAGAAAATTGGAGTAAGCAAATATGCAGTCTCTTCCTTAAAGAGAAGGCTTAATATTGTAAGAACATTTTAAGGATATTCTTCTATTTTAATTTATAGTTTAAAACAGTCTAGGTCAGAGTCACAATGTGATGTTTTTTGAAAGTTGGAAAATGTATTCTGATTGTTACCTGGAAGGATAAGTCAGTGAAAATAGGTAAAGTTTTTTAATGGAAGAGTAAAGAAAAAATTCTTGATGTTAGGGTTAATGAAACATTATGAAACCCCAATTAAATAAACCCCAATTAAACTGTGTAGACAAAACAGTAGGGTAAATTAAACTCAGACTATATGGTACTTAAAAGTTTAATGTACATTAAGCGAAGCATAACAAATCAGTACTGTCTTCTAATGGTCTGCGGTAACAAAGTTAGCTTTTGGGTGAGGCTGGGGGAGAGGGGGACCCAGAACTCATTCCATAGATGCAAATGCATAATGAGTTGAATTTTTTTTTAAAGGCAAGCTGTTAAAAAACTAGAAGAAAATATATTTGATCAGAGAGGTAGAAATTTTCTAAGCATAAAAAGCAACAGAAAAGATCATGAGAGATTTGACTAAAAGATTTCAAATTTCTGTAGGTTAAAAAAAATACCATGAACAAAATTAAAAGACAAAGGACTAATGGGGAAACAAATAGGAAATAAATTATTTATATCTTCCCTACATGCGCAGCTCATAAGTAATAAAAATACTAGAACCCCAGTGGGATAAATAGGTAAGAAATATGAACAGTAAATTCATAAGAGAAACACAGGTGGCTAATAAACATATGAGAATGTGTCCAGCCTCACATGCAAATTAAAACAATATTGTTCTTCAGCTATAAATTAGGGAAATTTTGTTTTAAACTCAGACTCATTACTGGCACAAGGGAAATGAGAAAGACACTCATAATTGCTGGTGAGAGTGTAAATTGATACAAGCATTCTGGAAAATTGTTTGGCAAAGTGAATCAAGAGCCTTCAATCCAATGATTTAACTTTCAGGAATCTCTCCTAAGGATGTTATCAAAAATGATCCAGAGACATTTATCATGACATTGTTATAACAGCAGAAAATCAGTATGAACACAATGGTCCGGTAATGAGAGAATCGTTAAATAAATTTTTGTATCCATACAATCACGTAGATATTTTAAATGTTTGCAAAGGAAGTTTAGTGATACTCAAAACCGAATACAGTGTGTCAAACTATTAACAATTATTGCCTCTAGGTCACTAAAGGAGTGATAATACTTTCTGCTTCTTTATATTTTGTTTTACTTTCTAAATTTTCTAAAATGAAAATTTCTCATTTTTATAATCAGGGAAAAAAGTGAAAAATAAAAACACACCTATACACTCTTAAGTTGTTTTCTCTACATCAGACAGGAAAATGGGCTTCTGCTCCAGCAGCTATTTAATTGTTACAGAAGTCTTAGCCATTGTGTGTACATGTAAACACAACACACAGTATTTTGTATGAGACAATAGTTTAAGCACAGACTGAGCCATGGCAGAGTTACCTGCAAGGTTGATGGTTTAAAGCCACTTAGGATGGGACTCTCTCTGCTGGGTGGCCTGTAATAAAGTAATCTCCCTTAATGGTCTGGGGCTTTGTCAGAATGTTTTTTTTCACCCTTTCCTTTTTTTTAAAGGCTGGGTAAGATCAGTTTCCTACACTCCTGGCACTGTAGATCTCACAGGAAGAAATCTGGAGCAGATGGTAGTTCAGTGAGATCAGATTCCATACAGTATGAATTATTTTTCTAGTTTTTTTTTTTTCTGGACCTTACATCTTATAGCTATCAGCAATACTTCCTCCACCTGTGGCTTTCTATTTTTTTTTTATTTCTCTCAATCTTCCCTTCTCCTACCCCCAAATTTTTGAAACAGCTTAGCTGCAAAATAAATGTGAGAGAGCTTATATGATGAATACGTGTAGGATCCCATAATAATAAAGTTCAGCTTTATTGTGCTAGATTTTTAAAGAATATGCTTTCAATCCGTGGCCAAATTGGACATTAAACGCTTATCAAAATGAAATTGCTGCACTTTGTTACTGAGTTTTGAGAGACTTTGTTATATTATTTCCTAGAAACCTCCTAGACATGAATGTTGACAGACAGACATTAAGATTTTATCAGTTGTGTAGGACTTGGAGCATATCTGTATCTAATTAGCCAGAGTTTAAATCTATATAAATTTATATATTGAAGCTACACAGATGCTCTTCCGCTGTAAGAAACGATAATGCCTGCATTCCATGCTTGTCTTCCTGCAGGAGTTCATCTGTATTATGTGGGAGGCGAGGTGTATGCCGAATGCCTCAGCGACAGCAGCATCTTTGTGCAAAGTCGGAACTGCAACTACCATCACGGATTTCATCCCACCACTGTTTGCAAGATCCCTAGTGGGTGCAGTCTGAAAATTTTTAATAACCAAGAATTTGCTCAGTTGTTGGCACAGTCTGTGAACCATGGCTTCGAGACCGTCTATGAGCTCACAAAAATGTGTACTATACGCATGAGCTTCGTGAAGGTAAGTCTGTTCTGATACCTTTGCTCAGAGTTTAACCCAGTTCTGCTGTGCCTTCTCCCAGTATATAAATCTGTGTCCTCTTGGGATGTATCCGTGGAAGCCAACTTATTATCTAGGCATTTTTAAACTTGAACAAGGATGTCAGTACGTAGGAGAATGTCATTGGAATGTAGGAATGTTCTGTGTTAAATTTCAGCAGTAGCAGGTTTTAATAACTTTTCCTTATTTGAATAGCACTGTTTTAGCTATTGCAATCCCATTAGAACATGTTATGTTATGTAATTTCAATGCATGCTTGTCTTATGGATCAATAAACGCACCTTCCCTTTTTTTCATTCTATGTTTTTAGTACTTTTATGATAGTAACACCGGTTGCTTTCGTTTCAACAATAAGTGATCTTTCTGTAAAAATAAAAGTTAGACACATTGGGATTTATTTTTGATTGGTCAGTTTTTTAGTGGTTCTAGGAAACCTCATGATTTTCTTATAATTCAGAAGTTTATAAGGCCCTTGCCCAAAGATAAATAGATGCCTTAGCTCTAAGACTGTATTGTAAGGTTTGAGTAGGGAGAAGGTTAAAGTCATTGCTCACAATAATTGATCTCTGCTGCCTCCTCTTCTGTCTCAGAGAAATAAAAATTTTTTAAATGCCATTGAAATATTAAAAAATTTAAGTATCTGACTAGATTTCATAAGTCAGTAACTTTATTCTAGTGACTGACTTGTCTGAATTCTCAAAGATAAATTTTCATCCTCTGTTCCTTTGAGAAATGAAACTAATTATAATATTTGTGTGAGGCAATCACCGTTTACATCCTCTCCTCAGAAACTCACCTAATTTGTTGTGAAACCTGTTTTGTACTATGTTTATTACAGAGGGTAATTTTGGAACCTTACTTCATTAATCATCCTTTAGATCAAATATCTTTTCCTGAATATCACTTTTTCCTACTTCTTTGAATCATGTTAGCAGATTGTCAGTGTGTTCTCTTAGTGTTTTCTTCCTTGAAACGTACTTCAACAGTTCTTTCTAGCTGAGTCTGGTACCTTTTTAGTATTCAAGGAGGTTTTTTACCTTTTAAAGAGGTTTACCTATATGCTGTGTCCCTTATGAGGCTACAAAGACCTTTCGCATCCATTATTAACATTTACTGTTTAAATTTTGACTTAGCATTTTGGCTAAAATGAGTTTTAAAATGAGGACAGTGACCTGCCAGCAGTGTTTTTTGTTTGTTATTTTTATTGGTATGGAGGAAAGAACACCTCTTGAGAGTCAAGAGATCCAGGTTCTAGTTCTCTCTGCTATTTTAACCGTGTCATTAAGGCACTGTCATTCTTTTCTGATCCTCTTGTTCATCATCTTTAAAATGGGTGGATTGAGTTGGGAACTCTGGGAATCATTACTAAGATCCCCTGATGAGTCTGTTGTTAGTGAAGGACCACTCTAGAAGAATTTATGACTCTAATGCTTCAATTGGCTTTCTCCTCCAACTTATTTTATTGATTACCCAATCAATTTTAATGATTTTGCTTTTACACATTTTTAATTATTTACTTTTATACAAGTAAAAGCAACCTTTATGCTAATAAAAAGTGTTTATAATGCAAGGATATGCACTAAAGATGTATTCGATTTCATTCATTTCAGCAAATATTTTTATCACTCTTCCAGAGAATTAATACAAAGATGAAAAAGTACCTAAAGTCTCTAGCTTCAAGCTGCTTATGGCATAGCATATGTTCAATTATAGTATAATGTGATAAATACTGGAATGGAGGGTTACATGAGATATAATGGGCATAGCTGGGAAGCTGGATTTGGAGAGTTAAGGATAAACAAATCTTATTTTGAAACTCCTGCTGACATGATAAAGGGCAGCTGCTTATCATACATTAGCAACAAAACATTTGCACACAGTTTGTTCAGCATTGTTCTTTGTTATTAAGGACTGCATACTTTGCCCTCTCACACTTAGCATCTTAGAGAAATGATATAGAACATTTTACTAACATTAATAACCAGTCTTGTACTATTTTTAAGATAATCACTTTTGGACTTTAATATAAAACATGTATTTCATAAATTATTTGCTCAGTAAACTCCCTTTATCTGAAAAATCCAAGTCAGTTCAGCTGAACAAGAATTTCTAAAGCTTCTGCTTTGTGCCAATTACTATGCTGGATGTTTGAGATCAAAGATAAATAAGATCTGATCCCTGCCTTCAAAGAACTTACTATCTAATGGAGGAAACATGCACATAAACAAACCTTTAAACTCAGCGGTTTGTTGACAGGTATACAAATGCATGGATATATATACATAGGTAGTTCATATATCACAACTTTCTCCTGACAGTTCTGATATTCACATATAGTTCTTGAAATTCCTGGAGTAGATAGCAGAGATAAATAGAACCCAACCTTCTCTGATATTCCTCATGAAACAAGGGCTTAACAGAATTTCATATTCCATTGTCCGCCACACCAGTGAGTTTTTGATATTTGCAATAGCAAAATTACTTTTCTTTTTTGCATAGTGACTTTCTTCTGTGCAACTTTAGTGTCCTAATTCAGTAATTCTAAAGATGTCTGGCAAGCTAAGCTTCTTGTACTAATGAATAGTAGAATCTGTTGATTCAAGGCAATAGTTAGGTGTCAGGAATAGCTTTTTGGATACTTATGTGCTCCTGCCAGTTTTGCTTAGAGTTTGAAAGATCAAAAACTCATGTTATTAGGAGAACCTTCAGTGGCTGAATAGAGAAGAAACAGAATGTCAGTTTATCTAACATACTTTTTTCCTATTTTCTTCATAAAATGAGAATTTAATAATATCTATTACAATGCCAGCAGTAACATAATGGGCAATGAAAATGAAAGTTAACGTGTCTTTATTAAAACAGCCTTATAATGTATTTTAAAACGTTCATTCCCCAAGACCAGTATTTCTTAATCTGGAATCTGTGGATGGACTTCGGGCGTGGTGGACACACCCGTCCCCTGAAATTGCCTGCCAAATTGTGTGTGCGTTTGTGTGCGGAAGCATTTGTCTTGTGGAAAGCATCCTTATCGTTAATTGGAGTGTCTGATTATGTGACCTCTTTTTACTTAATAATTTTAACCACTGAGTTAAGCAAGTTAAGTGACCTCCAGTATGTTGTTTCTAGGGTTGGGGAGCAGAATACCACCGCCAGGATGTTACCAGCACCCCCTGCTGGATTGAGATCCATCTGCATGGCCCCCTCCAGTGGCTGGATAAAGTTCTTACTCAGATGGGTTCACCTCATAATCCTATTTCATCTGTGTCTTAAACGGCCTCAGGCTTCTGCCTCTTGAAAACTATTGAGCCTTGCATGTACTTGAAGGATGGATGAGTCAGACATGATCGAGAACTGACAAAGGAGCCTTGATAATACTTGACCTCTGTGACCAACTGTTGGATTCAGAAATAAAAAAACCTTGGTAACATACTGTTGATATCAAGAACCCATTTAGTTTACATTGTACCATTGTAAAATCAACTAAAATGCATACTTTTTAGCAGGACTTTGTGTATAGTTAAAGGAGAGATGGCCAAGCCAGGGACAAATCATCTGTTGGAAAAACGGTCCTAAGAGATTCTTTTGTGTTTGGCACTTTAAGGTCATCGTTTGCAGAAATTTAGCATTAATAGTCTTTCTGAAGTGTGTTTTTATCAGGTTTAGAGCCCATGCTGAGTCGTCTTTTCATGGGTTTTCATAATATTTTAAAACTATTTGTTTAGTAATGGTTTTTGTTTGTTTTTTTAAGTAACGGTTAATCTTGATGATATACATAGTAATCTTTCTAAAATTGTATGCTGACCATACTGCTGTCAGAATAATGTTAGGCATATGCTCTTTGCTAAATATATATGTACAGAATATTTGGAAGTTAAGAATTGATTAGACTAGTGGATTTAGGAGTATTTGAGGGGGTGGGGGAGGGAAATGACAACTGCAAATGTAGAATATACTGTAAAAATTCAGTTTGTTGCTTTAAAGAAACAAACTGATGTCTGAATTTTGCTGTGTTTCGATTTTTTAGAGATTTTATCCTACCTTTTTTTTTGGCATCTTCTATCCCATCCTCTCCAAAAAGCAGATATGCAGCTGGTTAATTCATATAACTGTGAGTGCAAATGAATAATTCCTGCTATACTGAAATTGACTGCCTGTATGTTTCAATACCAATTGTATGGAGTGCTTGAATTTAATAAGCAGTTTTTATGGAGTTTACAGTACAGAAATAGGCTTTAATTTTCAAGTGAATTGTTTGCCAAACCTAGTAACTCTGTTCAATATTTGGAGGATTTAAAGAACATCCCTGTTTAAATCCATTTCAAACTTTTTTAATTTTTTTGTACTATGTTTGGTTTTTTTTCCTTCTGCTAATCTTTTATATTCACTTATGCTCTCGTACATTGAGTACTTTTATTCCAAAACTAGTAGGTTTTCTCTACTGGAAATTTTAAATAAACCTGTCATTATTGCTTACTTTGATTAAAAATGTGTTGTTTCCTTTCTTCACATACTAGATTTTAGAATCAGTAAGATTTGCTACTCTTTTGAGAACTTTTTCTCAAATATTCTTTGCCAAATATAAACGAAATTACTAACACAGAGACAGGGAGACTGCATCATGAAGAGAGCAGAGTCACTCTAAATCAGAAAAGAAAGGACATGTGGAACTTTAAAAATTAAGAAAAAAATAGTAAAATCTGGAATTCCAGATCTAAATATATAAACTTTTTTATGTTAAGAATTATAGCAGCAGCAGATATTGGTGGGTGCCACTTAGTCACCCAAAAGTACCAATTTCTAAACTTCAGATGAGGTTGCAAGAGTGATTGAAATGATGTGCTGTTGGGGGAGGAAGGAGAATTAAAACTAAACAAGATGAAATGATGACTTTTGCAGCCTCCTTTGGACTGGGATAATCCCATCCTCTCTCTCCTGTCCTACCCCCACCCCAAAACTAAGTTTGCCCATGAAAGACACAGATAGGAGGAGACTTAGATTCTTCTGTGGTCAAATAGATGCCACTCTTTCTTCTTTACATTTTTATACCTCTTACCCAGTGTTATTTACCAGCCCCATTTATTCCTCGAACTATGACCAAGCAAAAATTTCGACTACATCTTGCTGTGTCCAAAAACATCATAGTGCAAGTGGAGAAAGCCGTGGATAGAAGACTTAGTTATAACACAAATTCATGTGTGTCTTTGCTGCATCGCTTAACTTTTGTGAACCTCCGTTTCCTCATCTATAACATGGAGATATTGTGTCCTTATCACAGAGTTGAAGTGAGGATCTATTGGAAGAAAAATATGTGTGAAACTACCTTGGAAACATAACTGCCATGCAAGTATACGGGTCACTATTTTCTTGAACCCTCTGTCATACTGTTTTCCCACTTAGTTGCTAAGTCATTCCTAGCACAAGTGATCTGGACCAATGATAGTGATTGGTGAGATATAATAAAAGAAGATTAATAAATTAAAACTATTGGGCTTCAGGGGCCGCCCAGTGGCGCAGCGGTTTAGTCCGCGCTTGGCAGCCCGGGGTTGGCGGGTTCGGATCCCGGGCGCCCGCCGACGCACTGCTTGTCAGCCATGCCGTGGCAGCGTCCCATATAAAGTGGAGGAAGATGGGCACGGATGTTAGCCCAGGGCTAGTCTTCCTCAGGAAAAAGAGGAGGATTGGCGACGGATGTTAGCTCAGGGCTGGTCTTCCTCACAAAAAAAAAAAAAAAAAAAAAACTATTGGGCTTCAACAATGGAGTGTAATTGGAAATTGTCTAAAAATAAAGAGCTCTGGTCAGTATTTCTCACCCTTTTCCTAGTGGACAGCTATTTTTTGCTTTTCCTGAGTTCCCATGGCTCCCTGCTGGGATAGTCATGCAAGTTGTTAATTGGGTGTCGCAACGCTGGTAGCCAGCTTGGAGATCTACCAGCTAAAACTCTAAAGTCATCCAGTAGGTTGAAACCTACTGGACTGGGGACCCTAGGAGTTTGCAGCACGGTGCATAAATTGGCCCTTCATAAGACCATTGTCATCAGCCATAGGAGGCTATTAAGTCTTCTTGGAAGTTTTTAATTAAAGAAATGAAAAAGTCAAAGGAACTATTTGTTTGGATTACTAGAAAAAAATTAAGCTAGTTCAAACAAAAAAAGCAGTGTGAACTGTTTCATAGTAGACATATATTCTACCACTAAGAAACCACTAACTGGGATGGTTAGAAGTGGAGGGCCCTGGAGCTACTGCCTCACTCTATCACCTAATAGTATGCTACTTCTAGCAAGTGTCTTAACTTTGCTGCACTTGTTTCCTCATCTGTAAAATAGAGGCAATAAAGCCTATCTCATGGGTTATTATGGAGATTAAGTCAATACATGCAAAGCACTTAGAACCTCTCAATAAATATTAATGCTACTAATTAAGTCTGGCTGGGAAGACAGTGAGAAAGGACTTCAACAAACATTTGATGCAGACCTACTTACCTTTAAAGTATTTAATAAGCACAGTGGGAAATCCTGACCTCAAGGAGCTTATAGTCTAGTGAGAGAAACTGGAAGGAATAAAACTAGCAATTTGTGAGTTCCTGCTGTGCCAGGCACTGTCCAAAGGTTTTCCACACATTGTCTCCTTCATCCCCACAAGAACATATGAGATACTACTCTGTCCTTTACTCCTTATGTCATTTTTTTGTAAATGAGGAAACTAGCTCAGAAACTAAATAACTTGTCCCAAATCACCTAGCTAGTTAGTATGGGAATGAGAGTTTCAATTCAGGTCTGACTTAAAAATCTAGAGTTATTTCCACTGTATCCTTCTCTTTCTTGTTAGTTTGCAGACACATAAACTAACTATGAAATAAGGCAGAATGAAAAGCACAGAGGAAGGGAGAAAGAATCCGGACGTGGTTGAGTAGAGATCAATAAAGGTTTTATAGAGGAAGTGGTGTTTAAGGTTGAGCCTTGAAGGATGGGAAACATTTTGAAAACTGGAGAAACTTCTGGGCAAGAAAACGGTCTGAGAAAAGTATGTGTGACAGATACCTATTTGGTATGCCCCAGCATCTGCCCACCAGTTTCTAAAGACACATCTCCAACCCACAGGGTTACTGTGGGATTTATCATACAGTATAACATGGTGTCCCCTCTGGCCTCTGTCAGGCGGTCTAGGCAGGGGCCTATTCTTTGTGAATTCTGGGACTGAAAGTAAGGAAGAGAGTTTTTCTGTGCCTAGCTGAAGCTATACTAAACCTTGGGAATTGTCCTCTGCCATCTCTTCTATTATTTGGGCTGGAGAGGAGAAGGTGAGAGAGACAGGGTTCTCAGGGCATCTGGGTTTCTGGGTCTAGGATTTACCAAGCGCTACTACATTCCTGTTCTTGGCTACCCTGGGGCACACCAGCATCTTTATGGATAATTCATTTTTTTCTTCCTGTAGTTTGTGTTCTTGTGACATGCAAGCAAATGTAGTTTAAGCAATACAGTATGAACATATTTGACCTCTTAAAGATAGGTCATTTTTATAGATAATTTCTTTTAACCAAAACAATACTTGTTCCCTAAAGATTTTGAAAGTCCAAAGAAAAGCAAAAAGAAAAAACTAAGAGTCTGCTGTACTAACCTTGATAATTGAATTAGTTTGTCCTTAACTCAGTAATTATGATAACCTGGCATAGAGATATTCAGCATGCTGTAGGAAATTCAGGTCTAAAGGTTAATTTTATTAGCATAGAGATGATAATTGACTATTTGTTAACCAGTTACTGGCACCAATCCTGTGCCAGCCACTGTGCTGGTCCATAAAAGGGAATGAATCCTCGGCCCTGCCCTCAAGGAGCCTGCACTCTAATGAGAAAGGCAGACAAGTGAATGGACAATGACAGTGCTGTGACAGCAAGAGACACCAAAGGGAACATAAACTGGACCAGAAGAGTAAGGGAAGACTTCTCAGGAGATGGTGCCTCAGAACGAAGACTTAGTGTGCTAATAACTAGAATTTATACAGGCAAGGGATGGGTAGGGGAAGATGTGTACCAGGCAGAAGGGGCAGAATGTGAGAGAGCCTGGCACATTTGGGAACAGCAATGCAGTGTAGCTGGCATGGAGGGCAATTAGAGATGGTAAATAAAAGGATGGAGAGGTAGGAAGGGGCCAGGTCATTAAAGATATTGTGTTATACTAAGGAATGGGCTTTTTTTTCCCCTAAGACTTTAGCTCCTAGAGGTGTCAACCTAGAAATGGTTGAGATCATCTGGGGATCAAACAGTCCAGGGTCTGGGAGGGAACCTGCAGTGCAGCATATGCATAAGGAGCAGAGGGGAGCTAATGAGGTAGGAAAGAATCAGAGAAGCCAAGGGGAGAGTTTCAACAAGGAGGGCTTGATTAACAATGTGAATAGTACAGGGTTGAGAAGAATGAGAACTTAGAAAAGGTTAGGAAGTCTTTGGTGACTTGAAGTTTTTGGGGGGGTGGTACATAAAGCCAAACTGTAAGGGTTAGATGGTCTGGACTGAAAAAGTGGAGGCAAAGAGCATTTGCTTCTAGAAAAGTTTACTGGTGAGGAGAAGGAGACAAAGAAAGGGAATTGAATATGGTGGCTGGAAAGAGGAGTAGATGTGAAAGAAGGCTGTGGTGGATCAAAGAGCTGTAACACGCCTGTAAGATGATGTCTTCCTCCTTGATGGGGTCGTCCACTAAAGGGATGAAGGCTGGGCTGAAGAAGAATGGAAAGGTCAAAGCAGTTGCTGTGCAGAGAGGAGTCAACCAGCAACAAGCTCAAGCATCGCGGGGAGCATCAATGGCACAGCTGATGATGAGGGCATGGCCTTGAAGTTGATCCAATCTGCATGATTATTTAAAGGCTCTGGAATTGGGGGACAAGATTAGAGAAAAAGAATGTGGTAAAAATTCCTAAAGTTGGGGATTGACAAAGCAGTCCTGGGGAAATTCAGGGGGATTAATGACCATCATTAGAATGATGGCCTATGTGGTCCACGCTAAAAAGTGAACTAGGGACACATAGCCAAAGGGAGTTGCCAGGAAGCTGAGATGACAGCAAAGAGCACATTCAGTGTGAATGACCACAGCCTTCTCTCGTTACTTCACTCAGAGAAGTTTGAGAATGAAGCATCTCAAAATTCTAAGATAATAAATCCTGAACTAAGGCCCTTCATGAAGGATGCTGATATGGAGTAGAGTTGTGGAAGTTATTGGAGGAGAGAAAATCAAGGAACCAAGAAGTAGGCTGAGAGGAGTTGAGTGATTTTGCTAATCATTGAATCACCAGGTAGTGCCTAACCCATAGTAGGCACTCTGTAAAGAATGAATGAATGATATGGTCTAGTGGCATGGACATTGAAGTCATTTAGTATGATGTAGGAGACATTGTGGAAGGTTACAGTGGAATTAGGGCAAGGGAGAAGCAGAGTCACAGTAGCAAAGAAACAAAAATTAAACCATCAAGAATCCAGAAGACATCCAGAATCCAGAATAATCCAGAAAGAAAAAAGGAGGACAACTGGGAAAGAAAGCCAGAGAGAATCAGGAACATCCATCAATTCATCCTGGGATCAAAAAGGAGCAATTTGGAAGGTGAAGGAAGAGCTTCCGTCACCCCAGTGCTTGTCAGAGGCTGGTATCATACCAGAACTTGGCATTTTTCATTGAAGTTAATCTTATGTCATTTGTGTTTTAAAGATTATCTATACCTAAGGTTTTGGAAGGGTTTCCGAAGAATTTCAAGCTCAGTTCATAGGGTTTGTGATATAGTTAAATAAAGTAGAAACTCGAGAAAGAGGAAACAGGAGTGGGGAGAAGAGAACACAGTTGATGAAGCACACTGGATAGAATTCCAGGCTCCCGAGAATCCTCCTTCTCGTATTTCAGGTCATGGACTAGTTGCTTCCCCAGATATTACTGTGTCAATGACAATGTCCATAATATGTGCATACCCAGCAAGCAGAATGAATGAAAGGCAGGGAGACAGTCACAGAGAGAATAGAAAGACAGGAATATGGTGATCCTAGCTGCTCTAGGATGTGAGGGCAGATTCCTCCTCTTCCCAAAGCACGCCGGATTTCTAGCAGGTGAAAGAAGAGTGAATCTCTGAAAGGCTACTTGCCCACTGCCAGCTCTAGAGACTATGGGTGTGGAACATTTATTTGGGTGTTTTCTGGACTGATACAATACTAGCTGAGTCATTTAGAACAGTAGGTATTTCTTAAAAGAATATGTTTCATTGACTGCCTGCATTGGGTCTACAGCATTTTCTTACACTAGCAGGACTTATTAAAAAGAAATCATTGCTGGGGCCGCCCGGTGACGCAGCGCTTAAGTTCGCGCTTGGCAGCCCGGGGTTCGTGGGTTCGGATCCCGGGCGCCGGCCGACGCACTGCCTGTCAGCCATGCCGTGGCGGCGTCCCATATAAAGTAGAGGAAGATGGGCACGGATGTTAGCCCAGGGCCAGTCTTCTTCAGCAAAAAGAGGAGGATAGGCAGTGGATGTTAGCTCAGGGTTGGTCTTCCTCACAAAAAAAAAGAAATCATTGCTGAATGCCTTGCAAATTATTGTACCAGATTTAGATTTCATTGCTATGAGATTTCACCCAACATAGAAGATGAGCTGTTGGCCTCAATGTTAATTGATTTCTTTGCTACATATGAATTTCTTTTTCTTCTGGGCAAACTGGGATTATACAAATTGTAGGCAGTTTACTGAAAGTCTATTTTTTACTGAGTCTGGCGTCTAACAGTTACAGTTTTATAATTCTTAAGTGGATTTTAAGGCAGTGATTCCCAAAGAGGGTGCCACAGGGAATCCTGAGGCCTGCAATTTCCAAGCACTGGCACTGAAAATCTCTTCAATAGATGTGGAAGCTTAGCGCTTGCAACTGAAAGGCCATAATCCATTCCAGTTGAAATGTAGCATGATATTTAAAAGGTAGGGCCCTATTATCTTTAAAAGCTTGGGAGTAACTTCTCTAAGGAAGACTTTGTGAAAAGCTGAGAATTCGTTAATGCCCCCCTTGATCCAAAAAACAAATAAAGTAACACAGCTCTCTTTGTCCCTAAATATAGAGTAAGTTTTAAAAAGGAAAAGAAAAAATTGAAATTGAGCTGCTGTTCTCTTTAGGAGTATACACACTGTGAAAACATGAGAAAGAAAATTTTCTTCTTTCCCTTTGTCTTGGGTCAGATGGAGACTAGAGAATAGAGTCACCTCCACCATATTTCCATCCCATGGATTTATAATTATGTTGCAGATGTGATAGTTAAGAGTCTACGCACATGAGTTATTTGGACTTTTTTTTAATGCCGACTCCACCACTTTCTAGCTGTGTCATCTCAGACAAGTAAATTAATGTCTGAACTTCAGTCTCATTATCTGTAAAATAGAAAAATAATAGTCAAGCTTTCATAGGTTGTGTGATGGTATGGTGCACACTAAATATTTGGCGCAGGCACACAGTAAGTGCTTAACAGTAGCTTAGCTGCAGTGATGATGATGACTTAGAGGGCTTCATATTACAGGCCTAGAGAGCTCTCAGTAAATGGAAGTGGTGGGGTTCTCAGAATCTTCGGGATATGGTAGATGATTTGAAACCCAACAATAATAAGCAGTGAGTTCTGGCAAAGCAAAAAAATAAACGCAGCACTCTAAGACTGGTGGTGGGAGTTATGGGTCTGAGTGCTGCTGACCCCAAAGGATTCAGGCTGCTCTTCAGTTCTTACTTTCACCCATTTCAGCCAGATTCTACTCCATCTGCTGCAAGGACACCCCACTGGGAATTCCCAGCCAGTACATGCCTTCGTCACAATTTTAGCCATTCTCTTTCTGTAGTTCCACATTCCAAATTCTTTTTTATCCCTCTGTAGGCAAGGAATTATTTTGGTGGTGTAATTTTGTCTCCTCTGGTTAGGACATGGAAGGCTCCTATTCTACTGGAAGTGTGTGATTCCTAACTGGGTGAACTGGCAGCCACTCTGCCCTGAGTGTCTGCCTAAATACACAGCAGATTCTACACTACCAGTCACCAGGTATTAATAACTCATTTGTATCTAGTAAAGTCCATTAACTCACCTCCCTACCAATTTTCCTGCTCCACCTGCACACTTGCCTAAATATATTCAGAAACTTCAATTAGCATAGGTCCTTTTGAGAGGTAAGATAAGCCAATTTAACCTTTATAGGATATGTAATTCTACTTAAGCTTAAGGCATTAAATGTAACACCACTAAGAAATGTTTCTGAAACTAATCTCCATATGACAGTAAAATGTTTTAAAATTCAAACCATCGAGACGCCAATCCCGATGGGTTGAGACATCAATCTATCTTTAAAATGGGTGGAGGGTTTCTATATATATTCCAGACTCTAGCTCCTCTCTTTCAGGAGACTGGGAGACAGATGCAGTGAGGGAGAGAGAAAGGCTTTGAGTCAGAGACCTGCGTTCAAATCCTGGCCTCTGAACTCCCTCCTGGGGATCTCTAGGAAGTTTTCCAGATCCTTTGAGGCTGGATTTTCTCTCTGTAAAATGGGAGACAGACCCCTCAGGGATATTCTGAAGATTAGGAATGATTATGTAAAGTACTGCTTGTTATATCTGTCACCTGAGTTGATGCCTAATAAACAGTAGTTGCCATTGTTACGTTTGATTAAGCTGGCAGGGTGATTTATTCTTTAATTTATATATGTCTATTTGAAAATTCACTGTAACTGCCTTCAAATTCAAAAACATTAAAGTTGCATGGTATGAAAGTTATATCTCAATAAAGCTGTTAAAAAAGATTTTTAAAATTTAGAATATGGAACCTATCAAATTCCCTTAGAAAATATAAAAGTGATTTTTTTTAAACTGAAAAATCTCAGTGCCCATTCTGTAGGTGACCAATAAATATTGATTAATGGACTTCATCTGTAGTTTTCATGGAGGTGACTCTATGAGAGCATGAGCCCAGTTCTCCCTTATGTAGCCTGTCCTTAATCCAAACATCAATTACTACTTTTGTAATGTAAGATTGTTAGGATAATCATAATCTGTGCATTGAGAAATAATTTGAAATTCATGAAGTACATCCTCATGCTTTGATAAAGGAGTATAATTATTTCCAAAATTTTTGTTCATAAACCAAAACTGGTGTCATCAATCATTAAATATTCCTATTAAAATTAAAGACTTTAGTGTTTCTCTTAATGGAATAATTAATAGAGTAGAGTGCCTCATTTAATGGTGTTGGAGGGCCCCAGGGCTCTGTCCTGGCTTCCCTTCTCTCCTCCATCCACCCCATCTCCTAAGGTGACCTCCTCCACACTCCAATCTCATGGCTTTGGTTGCCTTCTGTGTACCATTGACTCACAGATGTGTCTCCAGACAGGGCATCTCTTGGGAACTCATACATCTAACCACCTGCTTGACATGTCCACATGGGTGTCATCTCAAACTTAACATGGCCAAAACTGAACTCATGAGTCCATGCCACTCCCCACCCCACCCATGTGTTCTTCCCCTTCTTGGTAAATACCGCCATTATTCATCCAGTTGCTAAAGCCAAAAATCTTTTCTCATCCCACATCAATTCCATCAGTAGATCCACCAGTCACTTACTCCCCCTTCCTCCAATACTCCTACTCCTGCTGTTTGTACAATGGCTCTCCCTTGAGTATTACCTCCTCTGGTCCTTGCTGACCTCTCTAGCAGTAGTGGCCCTGAGACACTCTCCATCACATCACCTACTTGAATTCTCTTTAGCACTTGTCACCACCTGATCAGGGACATTTTCTATCTTGTAACAGTGTATCTTCTGTGCCTCAGACATTGCCTAGATGGTAGGGGCCTAGTAAACATTTGTGAAATTAAAGAATGAATAAGGTGAGGCAAGATAAAGTATCCTGGTGGTAATATATTAAATAGCATTCATAATTCTGTAACATATAAAACTGTAAAATTCTGCATTATGAAATAAAATGTTAAGACATTTGAACCAATATGGTGGCATCAATAGTACCCATGCTCACCATTTCAGAAACTGCAAATTAGTGCTAACTGAAAGTAACACTCACAATAGATTTGCAAGCTCTTTAATTCCAATTAGGTATGGTATTTCTTAGTTAAAATATATTTTCGTCATGTGGGGGAATATAAAAGCTCATATAAGTGATATCTTATTCAAACTGGGGTTAAAAACAAAATCATAATGGAGAAACATGAACTCAGATGACTCCCAGCAAGCATTGATTACTAATAAGCAAATTAGCAGCATCAAAAATTGGCATATTGGGGCCGGCCTGGTGGCGCAGCGGTTTAGTCCGTGCTTGGCAGCCCGGGGTTCGCTGGTTCGGATCCCGGTCGCCCGCCGACGCACTGCCTGTCAGCCATGCTGTGGCGGCGTCCCATATAAAGTAGAGGAAGATGGGCACAGATGTTAGCTCAGGGCCAGTCTTCCTCAGCAAAAAGAGGAGGATTAGCAACGGACGTTAGCTCAGGGCTGGTCTTCCTCACCAAAAAAAAAAAAGAAAAAGAAATTGGCATATAAGCATAGGGTTTAGGTGAGTAAAACTTATCAAGAGAGCATACAAAGAGAGATGTGTGTAAAATGTTAATTAACTTACCTCCAGGCTCCCTCACCTCAATCCATCCTCTACACGCTCTTTCTAAATATCAGTGTTATCACTCTGCTCTGATGAAAATCCTTCAGTAAGTCCTTGCCACTGTGTATGACATGTATAATGATGAAATCAATAAAGAGCCACCTACTTTCAGAGCAGGTAGAGATCCTTCATTGTCTGGCTCCTGCCTTCTCCCAGCATGTCCCCACACAAGATCTAAGCTCCAGCCACACTGAAAACTTGTCATCCTCTCCCATGGCAACCTCTTGCCCTTATACAGCCTCTGTCTGAGAGATCTTTCTCCTGCTGCCTAGAAAATTCTAACTCATCATCAAGAAATATTTGAGGCATCACCTTTTCTGTGTAGCCTCCCTGACACCTGTCTCAGGCAGTGTTGCGTGCCCCCTCCATGAGGCTCCCATAGCACTCTCGGCATCCCCCCATTTTAAGCAATAATCATTTCTAGTGCAATTTTCTCATCATATTCCTCCACTCAACTAGCTGCTGTTTGAATACAGGACTGTATCTCATTTATCTTAGGATCTCCAGTGCTGCCCCCAGCTCAGGATATAACATGCACTCAGTAAATGCTCATCTGAATGAAAGAATGAATTCACCTAAACCTTCATAACTCTTTTTGCTGGAGTAAACTGATATCTCAGAAACTGCTATTTTAAATACAATTTTTGTCTTTTTAGAGTTGAATATGATTCACTTTTTCCATAGGGAAGGCTCATTCTGAGTCTGAATGTGCAATCTGAACTTTCTTCCCTTAGAATTCTTATGTTCCAACTCTTTAGAATATTGTTCAGTAAAAACACAGGAAATACATGAAGGCAGGGGAATATTTACATACATTAATTCAACAAACTTTTATTGAGGGTATTTGTGACCATAACACTGTAACAGGGTTTCCAAGAGTGGAGGATGTGGCCCAGCCTAGTTCACAACTAAGCTGAGTTGGCCCAGCAAGACAGTCATGGAGGAGAGAGCTTGAGGGACCAGAGAGATCATGTAGCCCACAGGCCCTTAGATGATCCACGTGTTGGCTTCAGGGGTGGGCGATGAGCCCCTGAAACTGCATGTAAAATGTCTTGTGTGTATACCAAGGTCTATTTTCCCCGGAAGGGTGTGTTTTCCCTGGGGGTGGATGGACCCATAACTTTCATTAAATTCTCAAAACCATCTGTTACCAATAAAAGGTTAAGACATAGCCTGATATCAACTCCTCTCCCTTTATGAAGAAAACAGAGGCCTGAGCACTCAGGTGATTTGTCCAAGGTCTCACAGCACCTTAGTGTCATAGCTGTGTCTAGAACCCAGTCTCCAGTGTTCTTTCCATTACTCAGCCATGTTGCCATCCCATCAGAGAAGCCTGAGCCTTCTGGCAGTTTCCTTGGAAAGGCTTCTTAAATTGATGGCAGTGTTCCATTTGTCCTAAATTAAATATAACATCAAAGGGTAGCACTTTAAAACTAGGGGTAAATAATATGCTTATTACATTTGATCTCTGTTTTATACCAGATTATGTAACTGTACTAAGATTAAGTGCTATTTGATACTTCCATTTTTTCCCCACACACACTTTGGAGGCACTTTTAAATTTCGTTTAAATTTGTACTACAGGTCAGAATGCAAATTTTATAATAAAATCACTGAGCTGTGTTTGAGCTTTTAAAATTGCAGTTTTTATAGGCTCTTAGTTTCTAAAATTGTGATGACTTGCTTTATTTATACATGAGCCAAGTTATTTAACTCTTTTAAAGAGACTATGCATTTTATTGCTTCATTTTCTCTGTAGCAAATGACAGAAGTTCCCTGGAAAATTTTTGCTTGAACTCTATTTTTATGCTTTTAGAAAAAGAAGCAACATGGCTTTTTGGTTTGGTAAAAAAGAGGTTCTGTGTTTCTGTTTCCCATGGAATGTGCCCCTCTTTAGAATTCCTGCCTTGACATTGCTGCAGAAAGTGACAAGAATGGTCTACCATCGCATGTCCATTTAATTGGCTTTTAAATAATACTAAAAGAGAACAGAAGGTTCTTCCCAGGTTGCACAACTGCCTGCAGTGATTTTACTCAAAGCTTGGAATTATTGCTGAAGAAGTCTCACTCAGAGTGCTCACATGGGGGGAGGGAGGAGAAAAACTCCCAGCTGAAGGAGAGCTCAATGAGATATGCCACCATCATTATGAAACAGCTAGCTGGGGAGAAAGTGGAGACCTGTCCTCCCTCTCTAGGGATTCCTAGAAACGACTAGACAGTATGGAGAAGGAAAGGCCAGAAGGAAAATGATAGGAACATTATGCAAATAATGGAGAAATAAAGCATTGCCATTATGTACATGGGGTACATTGCAAATGCAGAACAGAACCCGGTGCAGCAGGAGAGGTGGCCCTGAAAGGGGCATGAAAGCCCGGCGAGAGGGGCAAAGAGGCCGAGAGAAACGAGAGGGGAGTTCAGAGCTGACAGCAAAAGGAAAAGACTGAGAGGAGAAGCCAACTCTCGGTTGTCTGCTCCCCACTCCCGTTTCCTCCAAGTACCTGCCTCGTGTGCCCACCCTGCTTATTTCCAAGCTCCTCTTGGAAGCTTATTCCTCCAGCTTCTAATCATTCATTCATGTATGCAAGCATTTATTCAGCAAATGTTTATTGAGAATGGCTTCTGGCAAGAGGCAAGATTTCATCCAGCCTTCGAGCAGGGCTGCCAGGAAATTACAATGAAGTGAAACCTGGGACGGTTCCAACAAGAGTCCTAATCACCTGCAGTGTGTGGGTACACTCTAATAGAATTGAGGTCTCTGGCAAAATGATCCTCTCTCTCCAGGTTCCTTCACACGGTATTCAAGTCCCTGTTTCATCTGAGCTGACTGGACATGTGAGTGGCCAAAAGGCAGATGGCCTGAGAAGCCAGGCTTTTGGAGAAATGCCCTCTGATACTGATTAGGGGTTGGATACTTTGTTATTACCACATTATACTTGACTTGGTCTCTAGTATTCTTCCCCAGTCTCCAGGCCGGCAGTGTGTACTATTATGCTGAACCATGGCCCCCAAACACGAATCTCAGGGGGGCTTCATTGAGGACATAGGCAGTAGAAGACTGGTAGGATTCCCATTGTAAACAATATATTATTAAAGTGCTCTCTTTTGTCTAACGTTCATCTTTTACATAGCTCACACAGCCCTTTGTTTTTATTTGAGATTTTGTTTACAAATACAATGGTTCAAATTTTTTATAAAGGTAATATGCACATGATTAATTAACAATCAAATAGTACAGAAAGATTTATAATTGCAAAACAACAATCCTGGGCTCTGCTCTCCCTTTCTTAATTTTGCTGCCCTGAGGCAGCCATTATTACATCTGTTGTTTTCTTTCGGTTGCCATCTCCACAGCTCTAAATAATAAGCTTGTGCTTCTATTTCTTGATTTATTGATTCTAGACCTCATTTACTGATTCCCTCCTGTGATAGAGGATGTAGCTAACTTATATGGCTCCCACATCCCCTTCCTGCCTCCTCTCAGTGTAGCAATTTCATGATTCTTGTTTCCTTCACTTTGCCCTTCTCCTTCCAACCTTGTAACCTGAACCTCTTATTTGTACAATGTTGAGGTTGATGGCATTTACGCTGTGTTCCTTAAACAGAGTCAAGTCTCCTGTGATTTGCCCACACTTTGATTCTAAATGTTCCAAGCCAATAAACAGCATTTACATTATCATAACTATGTAAATAGTAACTATGTAAAACATGCCCCTTTTTCATGCCAAGTGGTGAGTTCTGATTACCCACCCTCCTCTATGGTTCCAATATCACAACTGTGCCCCTCAGTGGAAAATGTTTCTAGAGTCAAGTTCAAATAGATTCTCCTTTTGTGTGTTCTACTATGTAATTAGAATAACATTAATTTTAGTTTGCTTTTTATTTGGACCATAACTTTCTGATAATGGGAAATTTTTTTTGTTTTTCTTGTAGTTTCAGATTCCTTTTCTTTTCTCTTGTCTGCGTATGATGAGTTTTTTAATGTGTCAACTTGGCTAGAAAGTGTCTTGTTATTCAAACTCTAATCTAGGTGTTGCTGTGAAGAGATTTTGACGATGTTATTAACGTCCCCAATCAGTTGATTCTAAGTAAAGGAGATTAAGATGGGTGGGCTGAAGAGTCCCTCAGAGAAAAAGAAGAAATTCCATCTGTGGACGACAGCTTCAACCTGGGTCCATGGTTTCAAGCTTGCTATGATTTTCCTCTCCTGATAACCTGCACTATGGATTTCGGACTTGTGTAACCAGCCCCCACAATCATGTGAGCCAATTCATTGCAATAAATCTATCTAATGTATCATCTATCTATCATCTCTAACTGGTTCTCCTTTTCTCCTTGAACTCTTCTGTTCCTTTATCACATCTTCAAGTTCTACCAATGTCTTCATCATACTGTTTAGTCTACCAAATCCCTCTTTTTCTGGAGCACTCCCTCCTGGAGCTGTTTCTGCCCCCTTCAATCCACAGAAGTCACTCTCTAGGCCTGACCAGCCACTTTCCCAGGACTTCCCTTAACTGCATTCCCAGGTTGAACTTCTGTTTCTTGGATTCCATATCATCCTCTTTGTTGGTTTACTTCCTCGTTTTGTTGGAGTTCAGCTAAAAGTTATTTCCTTTAAAAAAAAATGAAGGTAAACTTTGAGAAAATGTTTTACATTTTGCTCTCCCCTTTGATGGATAGTTCGATTACAGAATTCCAGGTCGAAAATAATTTCCCCCCAAGAACTTTGATGGCATTGATAGAGATTTTCCTTGCTATCTAGAATTGCTAGTGAGAAACTGATGCCAGTGTGATTATCAATCTTTTTTTAGATGACCAGTTGTTTTTTCCCACTGAAAGCTTTTGGGATCTTTTCTTATCTTTGTCATGCTGAAATTCACAATGATAGTTCTAGGTGTTATTACAATTATTTCATCAATTTTGCTAGATACATCCTAATCCCTAGAACCTGTGAATATATTACCTTACATGGCAAAAGGGACTTTGCAGATATGACTAAGTTAAAGATGTTGAGATGGAGAAATGATCCAGATGGGCCCAAAGCTTCTTATAAGGGAAAGAGAGAGGCTGGAGAGTCAGAATCAGAGAAGGAGCTGTGACTACAGAAGCAGAGGTAAGAGAGAGAGCTGAAGATGCTATGCTACTGGCTTCGAAAATAGAGGAAGAGGCCACAAGCCAAGGAATGCTGACAGCCTCAAATAGCTGAAAAAAGCAAGGAAATAGATCCCCTCATAGAACCTCCAGAAGGAATATAGACCTACCAACCCCTTGATTTTAGTTCAGTAAGACCTATTTTTGGACTTCTGACCTCCAGAACTGCAAGATAATAAATTTGTGTGGTTTTAAGCCACTAAGTTTATGGTAATTTGTTATGTCAGCAATATGAAACCGATACAGATTTTTGTTAGATTTACTCATCTTTATCATTCAACCCTTCAACTGAATGTTTTATTTCAGGTATCATGTTCCAATTTCCAAGAACTATTGTTCCTTGTTTCTTTTTTATAGGATCCTATTCTTATGGATACACTATCTTCTTCAGATTGTATGTCTTAGAATGAATCTGAAATATCTTTTATTTCTTTAATTTTTTCTTCCTCTGCTATAAAATTTTGGCGGCTTTTTTGTTGTTTATTTCTAATCTTGGACTTTCTACATCATGTCTGCTGAGCTCTTGCTGTCCCTTCACCCTGAGCAATGAGGGATTAGAAAGGCTGATTAGAAGCGCTGCATGTGGGCAAGAGGCTCATGGAGCAGCAGGTTTCCCTTCACAGCCATTACGTTAGGGGACCCCTAAATGCCAAAATGAGCAGGGTTTTACCCTGGGGTCCCAAGACTCACAGTGGCTGCCCCAGTTCTTAGGGGAAGAATCCTCCAATTTCTTTGTCTTGGAGTAATTGCCGGGCTGCAGCAATTCTGCAAGCAGGAATTGGGAGAGAGACGAGAGAACTCTTCTAAATATTAGTCCTTCTGTTCTCTGCCTCACTTCTCACTCCTGTGCTGTGGTATCTGTCATTTCCAGCCCCTGCCCGCAGCTGTAGCCCTCCCCTCTTATGTTCTAGGTGGCTGTCGCCTCCCATCAGCTTCATGGTCAACACCCATCATCCTCTTCCCAAATTCCAGAAGTATGTTGAGCTCTCTTATCTGCTAATGGTTCCCTTGCTATTTTTATTTTTATTGCTGAGACATTTTTTACAAATTACTTGACTATAGTATTAATGGGATCTCAAAGGAGAATGGAGCTCAACGTCTAAGTGCTTTGGTCTGCCATCTTGAGTAAAGTCTCCTGTGGAATTCTGACACACCAAAACTGGGCCAGAATGTGGGCAAAGGAAAATCCACAAAAGTGCAATTTGAGGCAAATGGCCTTGATTGTGCCTTGAAGAACAGGAAACATAGCTACAGACAAAATAACATAAAATTCCTATTGTTATGTGTATATTAATTATTAAGAACAGTCTTAAGTGGACCGTGAATGAAAGAGGCAGTGTTGACATTTATCACTGTAATGGTTAATTTTATGTGTCAGTTTTGACTGGGTTAATGCCCAGAGAGCTGGTACAACACTACATCTGCATGTGTCTGTGAGGATGTTTCCAGAAGAGATTGGCATTTGAATCCATAGATCTAGTAAAGAAGATCGTCCTCACCAATATGGGTGGGCATCATCCAATCTGTTGAGGGCCTGGGCACAACAAAAAGGCAGAGGAAGGGTGAATTGTTTTGCTTGAGCTGGGACATCCCTCTTCTCCTACCCTTGGACATTAGCACTTCTGATTCTTAGACCTTTGGATTCGGAGCAAATTATACCGCCAGCTTTCCGGGTTCTCCATCTTGCAGGCAACAGATCATGAAACTTCTTGACCTCCATAATGCGTAAGCCAATTCCTATAATAAATCTCTCTATATAGATAGATATAAATATAGATATATAAGTGTGTATGCTAACTCAGCATTAATTTTTTTCAGTCATCAGCACCAATGATCACCATTCACTCAGTAAACAGTTAATTAAGCATCTATTTTATGCCAGATACTGTGCTGGATGCTTGGGATATAATGGTGAGGAAAAATAGATATATTTCCTGCCTTTATAGAATTTATAGTCTCGTGATCACACAAGTAAATGTGAAATTACATTGGCAGTTAGTGCTTTGAAGGAGTGGTACAGTAAGTCTGTGAGAGTGAATAAGGGCTTGCTCACCAAGTCTGAAGGGTAGGTGAAGGTTTCTCTGAGGAACTGATTTACGAGTAGCATAATTTTCAATAAATGCTATTGTATATTCTATAAGCATGTATGTATATCACTATTGCAATCTATATTATTGTATATAGATTTCATCAAACATACACCACGTGAGAGATGGTAGAGTAGGAGTGAAAAGTGTTCACCCTAGCTGTCAGGAGACCTGGGGGGCCTGGGATCTTTTAGTTTTAGCTTTGCCAATGTTGCTCTACTACACTGGGTATAGAAATCCAATCTACTACATTGGATTTCTTTGGGTGATATTGAGGCAGTAAAAAAAGAGGAGATGTGACTTACAAAGTGGGGAGGACCCTTACTGAGGTCACTGAATAGGTTAAAGGAAAAATATCTCCCTTTCACCAACACATTCTTTCCTTCTTGAGAAACTGTGGTTCCGCCAGTAGAATGTAGTCCTCAATCCCTTTTGATCTCCCAGGGCCTTTGAAATACGAATATAATTACAAATAGGGTTTTGAGTGGCACATGGAAATACTTAGGTGGCATCATCTTTGGAAAAGTGGTAGTGTTCTCTAAAGATTTCAACTCAAAAGCCAAATTCCTTTCCTGAAAGTTTTGTATTTTTCCCATTTTCTACATCGAACTTTGGATTTCAATTGCTAACCACCATTTATAGTCCAGAGTGCACAATGAGACGACAATCAATGCATAAATACACGTGAACTGCTAACAGGTGTCTCTGGAAATTATAGTCATTTGTCAGGATTCATCTAAGAACTATATTGTAGGCAAATACGTTAGCGACACACATAACCTTGGTCATCTGTGGCTATATCTAAATAGTCAAAATGCAGCTGTGGAGGGATTAGGAAATGCTGACCAAATTCCTTCTTTAAAATTTTATTAAAGTGCAACACAGAAGAGATAAAATGAATTTGTATATTTCCTGAACCTACAAAGTTTGTGACAGTAGATTAGAACTGCATTTTAATATTATACACATACACTTACAAATATGGAATTTTTTAGCCATGAAAAATTATACTGTGGATGAATATTTATTAGCATGGGAAGAAGTTTGTGGTAGATGGCTAATTTAAAAATCAGATTTAAAAAACAAGGTTAGGGGCCGCCCGGTGGCGCAGCGGTTTAGTCCGCGCTTGGCAGCCCGGGGTTTGCTAGTTCCGATCCCGGACGCCCGCCGATGCACTGCTCATCAGCCACGCCGTGGCGGCGTCCCATATACAGTGGAGGAAGATGGGCACGGATGTTAGCCCAGGGCCAGTCTTCCTCAGCAAAAAGGGGAGGATTGGCAACAGATGTTAGCTCAGGGCTGGTCTTCCCCACAAAAAAAGAAAAAAAAAAAAAAAAAAAACAAGGTTAGTGAACGGTCTCTTTGCAGTAAATAAATGTGTATATATTCATAATAAGAGAGAAGAATTGATATCTAGAAGTTAACAGTGATTATCCCTAGACGGTGGGATCATGGGTGTTTTATTTTACTCTTTTTGCTGATCTGTGTTTTCCAGTTCTTCTTCAATAAGATTGCATTGCTTTTCTAATAAGAAAAAGATAATAAATGTAACTAAACATACTGTATAACAAAAAGTGTTAAGATCATTTGACAGCAACTGAACCACTGATAACCTGTGATGATCACATAAAACAGGGTGAGAAATAAGTGATTCCTTTAATTTTGACACCAATTCCAATGTGTGGGTTTTTTTCCCCATCACCAAGCAATTCTCTGACACCAGCTGGGTGTCCTACAATTCAACTCAATTCTGACACTATCTACCTGGAGATAGCATCAGATCCCACAGGTGAAGGGCTCAGTCCCTCAAAACTGCTGCCCACCCCGCCCCCCATACACACACACACACTTCAGACACAGTTGTAAGTCCAGGTTGTCACCTGTGCTTCTGACCAACCAGCTATACATTAAAGGTTCCAGTGACCCCCTCCTTGGGTTCAATTAATTTACTAGAGTGACTCACAGTACTCAGAGAAACATTTCACTTACTAAATTACAGGTTTATTACAAAAGGATATAACTCAGGAAGAGCCAGATGGAAAAGATGCATAGGGCGAGGTATGGGGAAAGGTGGAGCTTCCAAGTCTCTAAGCGCCCCACTCTCCCCAAATCTCTACATGTTCACCAACCAAGAAGCTCTCCTCACCCAGTCCTTTTGGATTTTTAAGGAGGCTTCAATACATAGGCATGATTGATTAACTCATTGGCCTTTGGCCATTGATTCAACCACCAGCCCCTCTCCCCTCCCTGGAGGTGGGGGGATGGAACTGAAAGGTCCAACCCTTTAATCACATGATTGGTTCCCCTGGCCACCAGCCCCATCCTTAGGTGCTTTCCAAAAGTCACCTCATTGACATAAACTCTAGTATGAATGAAAGGGGTTTGTTACGAATATTGAGACACCTTTATCACTCTTGTCACTTAGGAAATTCCAAGTGTTTTAGAAGCTCTGTGGCAGAAATCAGGACAAAGACCAAGTATATATTTTTTATCATAAATCACCATATCACAATTCCTTAGGGCCAACATTCTCCAAAGTGTGCTCCTGAGAACACACGTCGCACAAAATGCTCTGTGAAAAATGAAAAGAAGGTTGATTTTAGGACCTATCACAATGTCAGCAACATTTAAAAAAGAACTACACTTTTGTGGATTCAAAATGCATTCTGGAAAGTTCTGCAGTGAAGAAATCTGTGGCAGGATTTTCTTACTTGATCACAGATATGCTTTTTCATGGAACACTTATGAACATTCCATGGCCCACTTTAGCAAACACTGTCTTCCAGCAAAATCCAAGAAGATGCTCTTTGTTTTAAGTCCCAGAACCCTCTTATTTTGATTACTTTGTCTAAAGAAGGAATTGCACAACCAAAGACTTTCAGTTTATTACGTCTAATCAGTTAAAGTGCAAAACAAACACAGAACTCTCAGAAAACAGCAGTGAATGGGCATCTGTTGCCTGACACTGGACAGAATTCTCCTCGGTGGGAAGGAAACCAGTGTTAAATTTCTCTTTGGATTCTCTCTCCACAGATGAGAGGAGAGTGGATTCTCCCACAATGAACTACAAGAAGCTCCAACTTTCACCTCCTTGCCTAATTCTTCAAGACCTCCTCTTGACCTTTGCCAAGCAGTTCTCACTTCCTCCCTTCTGTAGAAATGATGCTTCAAAAGTCTCCAACAAGAATTTCCAGAGCTGGCTTCCGGTGTGCACAGACCACTTGTTGGATGTTTGGCACACACAAGACTAACAATTTGGAGTCTATTTAAATACATTTTTATTACAATTTTAAAATAGTAATAAAACAATTTTTTACTGTGGTAAATATGTAATATTTACCATTTTAATCATTTTTAAGTGTACAATTCAGTGGTATTAAATACATTCACACTGTTGTGCAACCATCATCACCATCCATTTCTAGAACTGTTTGATCACCCCAAACAGAAACTCTGTACCCTTTAAACACCAACTCCCTAATGTGCGCCCTCAGCACCCCCCACATCCCTTGTAACTTATATTTTACATTCTGTCTCTATGAATTTGATTATTGTAGATACTTCACATAAGTAGAATCACACATATTTGTCCTTTTGTGTCTGGCTTATTTTACTTATCATGTTTTCAAGGTTCATCCAAAACAAAATACTTTTCAATTAATAATAATTATTATCAATTCATATCAGTGAAAGGGATGATCCTGTTTGTAATCTTTCCCCAAGGTTTCTGTAACCCTCTAAAAGAAGGAGAGCTTGAGATACAGGTTTGAGCCCACATCCCGTCAGTTTCTTTTCTTACTCTATTTCTACCTAATTGGAAAGTCCTAATCATAATTACCAGTCATCAGGATTGGCAAAATCATTCAGGACCTTAGTCTTATAATTCTAAATATGTAGCTCAAACATATACCCAGAAAGTATGCTCTGATTTCTCTCTCAGCAGTAAGTCAGGCACTAGGACAGAAAAAACATATCACACTTGGTGCCGGCCTGGTGGCATAGTGGTTAGGTTCACACGCTCCACTTCTGGTGGCCCAGAGTTCACAGGTTCAGATCCCAGGCACAGACTGACACACTGCTTGTCAGCCATGCTGTGGTGGCATCCCATATAAAGTAGAGGAAGATGGGCACGGATGTTAGCCCAGGGCCAATCTTCCTCAGCAAAAAGAGGAGGATTGGCAATGGATGTTAGCTCGGGGCTAATCTTCCTTACACACATAAAATATATATATATTTTTATATATATATATACATATCACAATTAATACCTGGAATATTCTGTGTTTCAAACTCAGAGATGATGATAAATGGAGTCCTATTCCACTTCAATTTCATTTGGCTCTGGAAAGTGTTTCTCCAGGTTTGGGGACAGCATTTGGAATAATTTCCTTTATTTATCTTATTTTTGGGGATATGACATATAACTACATCCCATAATGTCTTGGATTTCTCCAACAAATGAAAAAATCAAGGGTTAAAATCAAACTTGTTGATTAAGATATTTATAGCATAGTTTGGTCTTCTTAAGAAATCCTGATAGCCACAATATCTAAACGATAAAATTTCCACTCTGACATGATAGACTGAGGCTATTAAAAAATAGAATATATCACTGAAGTATGCTACATGAAAAGACTTTTTTAAAAAATTGGCATTACTACTGTCGTGAAGAAATGCTTTTATCTCATCCTTGATTTCAAAAGCTTGTTTAAACTCTCTCACCTCAATAAACAGTTTACTTCTGTGTGGAAAAGAAGACTTGTAGTTACTGCCAATTTCTTCACAAAATATGCTTCAAAGATAAACACTTGGTGACCACAGTTTGAACGCATTAACTACTTTTACCAACTATGTTCTGGGGATGAAGCAATGGTAAAGGGACAACCATTTTATACAAGGAAGTAGACACTTGCTCACTGAATACATTACTGGTGCTGTCGGTGTCTTTCCAGCCTACCTCATGGGTTACAAAATAATTGCCAACTACCTGAAAAATCTCCTCTAACATGGGGGTGGAGCAATAAACTAACCAATAAGTCACTGAGCACTTCCCTTTCATATATTTCGGCACATTTCTGCCAAGCATTGATTGATACTCTGCACATCTGTGATTCTTCCCAAATGTAAGCCAAATAACTGTTAGCATGCACTCATGACAGACATTGCCCTTCCGTGCTGGATGCCATTAATATCATATGATGTACAACAGTCCACTTTGATTATGAAATTACCAGTAGCTAATTAAAGTTTCTTCCTGAGCATGGTAATTATCATTAGCCGTATAGCTGGATTTATAAACTTTTTAGCAATAGTGTGACTTCTATATTTGTTTTTGTTTTTGTGTTTTTTGATGTATAACTTTGAATAATGTTTCTTTAGTTTTGATCTCTTCTCCACTTTTAAATGACAAAATTTATCAATTTCACATTAGGAAGCATTATTTTGTGCTTGTTCAGGAAAAACTCAATTGGTTTATCAGAAAGGTCACAGTACTTTGAAAGCAATGCAAAAGCGTCTGTGGCTTCTTGCCATTCTTTAACAAAGTTTTGTAACAGACAATGCAATAGAAACTAGAGGCAAATTGATTGCTGGTCTGATAAAATCCAATTTTCACATATTCATCAAGATTCACTTGTTCTAGCATACACAGCTCCACATTCGGTATTTGCACTGGACTGCTGTTCACGGTTTATGTATGCAGTGTTGTTTTGTTATGTTTACATTATCATTTTCATCACTACTTTTACGCTTAACTACCTTTAAGCACTTGATTTATTTCTGTGAATTGGCTATCATTAACACACAATAAAAATGTAAAATTCACAGATGTAAATAGCATTTAAATATATAAAATTCAATAGTCAAGGCAAAGTCATTACATGTTAGCTGAGATGAACAATTTTAGGAACATAGTGATTATTAAGTATGCAACTAGATTTCTACAAAATATAATAAATTAATCTTAACTTTCAAATTTTCAAAATGAACGTGAACTAAATGTTTCCTTGCTCTTTCCTTCTATAGAAAGCCTGGGAATACCAATGATCCATGATCTACCTGTGGGCAGTACTTCCCTATGGGGTGTGATTTTGGGGTGTTGGGATGGCTGCCTGCCCTCCAGAATAGCTCATCATCCCACTAGCCTGACAGCCAAAGTCCCACGTCATTAGTTATTCCTCCTATGACTTCAAGATGGATCTGGCTCATAAAATTCAAGGTGATTTTTATTAAATATCATGAAGCCTGCAGCATCAAGTTAGGCTATAGACATGGGCTGTATATAAAACAGACACAGTCCTCGCCTTCCGGAGCTTGTGAGTCAGACAGAAAATAAATAAACACAAATAAATTGCAAACTACCAATCGTGGTAAATGCCGAAGGAAAAGACAGATGAGAGAATAATAAAGTGGTGAGTGGGAGTGAGGAGGTCTAAGTTAAATTCCTGGGTCAAAGGCAAGTGCTGTGCGAGCTATTTCCTTTGAGATCCTCAAAAAAGAGAATAATCCCCGGGTACCTAGCATATGTTCTTTTTTTCTAATAACATTGGTGTAGTGTAGGATGTTATCTAGAGATAATATCCATTTGTCTTTTCATTCAATTACGATGATGATGAGGATAATGATGATTTGTCTTTACTATGTTACAGGTACTGTTCTAGGCTCTGGGGGTACAGTTGTGAATGAGACACACAAGATTTCTGTTTTCATGCCGCTTTCATTCAGAGTCGAGATATTCCTCAGAAAATGAAAATAGAAAAATATAGCTAAACTCTGGAGACAACTACTTAAAAAGCTTATAAAGCACCATTTCATCAATAACACAAGATCACCATGGGGATAAGAAATATACCCTGGCCCAACAACACTTGACTGTAATCTGATTGAATGTTTAATCATATGTAAAAAAAAAAAAGACATATATTAATCAAAACTGGTGATCAGCAATGTAGAAGATAGAACCTTAAAATGAAACTGGTGTATCAGGTATTATAAGTTGATAACACTAGCCATTAATATTATCTTACTCCTCTTCTGATTGAAATCTGGCCTCAAATGGAAATTTGCCTGAAGAGAGACTTTTGACAAGTATATGTTGTATTTTCATAGCCAATCAATAAATTGGCATTCTGGTCACACACATCAGTCTGCAGAAGCGTGCTTAACATGAGTCTTGACCTGAGAGATTACAAGTCAAGCCTGCGAGGCTGGGGGCTACTCTGGATGGAGAGCAGTCAACCCCAGGTAGTGCCCCAGGACCCCTGCTGTGGTGACCAATAGGCTTCCCCAGTGAGACTACTGGCTTTAAGGTAAGTTCTCTTTCCAATCAGCAATTGTACTGATCAATAATCACAAGATATTAGGGAGCCACCTCATCAACTATCCCTAGGGAGAAAATAATGACTTGGGATGTGAGGTAGGAAATGATTATTTCAAAGTTTATAACAAATCATTTTCAAAAAATTGGCTGATAGTCCCAAGAACTGTCAAAATAGACTAGAAAATGAAGGAGCAATTGAACCCAGAACTTTTAATCCTTTTATAAATGTAGTTGCCTGCACTATTGGTAGGAAGATGGGCTAACACAGCCAATGGAGTTCTTTTAATTCAATAAACAGACATTTCTCATTTATTCTAACAAGCTGAAATAGTGTATAAGATCAAAAAAGAAACATTCAGCAGTTCAGTTCTTGTCTCCCTTTCTCGTGAAATTGAAGAGAAACAAAATAAGCACATCTGAATTTGGTATAAAAAGGACTAAGAGTATTTATCACAGACAGTTGAATATTAGTCATCTGAATCCAAAGCTCTTCTTTCTAAGTTCAGCAAAAATACACAAAGAATTTGATAACTACTGAATTAGGCTCCAAGGCAACTGCTCATATTTTTAATATAATCTGTTTTTTTATTTCTTTGCATCTACTTTAAAATAAAAGTTTGTCCCCAACTACAATTGAAAAAATATGTTGAATTGCTTTTCCTGTCAGCTTAGGGAAGAGCTTCTGCTTGTTTTTATACCATCATCTTTAGCAATTTTTCTCCTGAGTGAGAGGAAAGACAGCTTGAACATTTCCAAAGAAATGTAGTAAAAAACAGGCTGCCTGTAAAGCAATGAGGTCATGTCAGATAGATTGCACATATTATTGTCAAGTTAAGACAATGTGTTTAAAGACATAAAATTAGATTATGGTAATTATTTTGGAAATTTGATTTTTCATTTTACGAAGTTTTGTGCAAACTGGAGAATATTTAAGCACCTGGAAACATTGATCAGTTTTTCTAAACTTTGCACATTAGGATCACCTGGTTGGGAGAAGGGTGGACAGTGGAGAGGGTGGGAGAGAGCCGACAAAAAATACTGATTCTAGCTCTCTTGTTGATTACAACCTGCCATCAAAGTGAAGAACCACTGTCCTAAAAAATAACTGTGGTAATGTAACCATTAAAATACTGGAAATTCAAAATACATTTAGGTTTAGGTTAGGTTCCCAGATAAAACAGAGGATGCTTAGTTAAATTTGAATTTCAGATAAATAACAAATACGTACTTATGTCCCAAATGTTGCGTAGGTACCCTGTATTTTTATCTGGCAACCCTAATTTAGGTTCTATTCGTGTGTGTGTGTTTGTGTGTGTGTATGTATAAATTCTTTGGAACAAACTTGTTCACCTACACTTGGAGCCCCTTAGAAACAGACTTCTCTAGTTAAAAAAAAAACTGGGTAAATGTGTTAGACATCTTCCTGTCCTGGGGTCCTAAATCTGCTCATCTCCTCTTATGTGTTCAGAGTTTCCCCTTGGTTGTGTCTTGCATTATATCCAGGATCCAGGGTTTATAGTTGTCCTTATCAGGGGGCGGCAGGGAGAAACAAGTCTCCATCCTCTTGTTCGCACCAGAAGCAGAGTATGTCTGCTATCGTTTTTAAATGCGAAGTTTTTCATTCATGAAAGTAAAAAAGTGCTCTTCGCATATTAAATTAAAACATTATGACACTGAGAGATAGCCACTGCTAACATTGTGTATTTCCTTTCAACCTCTAAATAAATAAATAAATGTAGATGTAGATCTAGGAATCACACATTACTAGGGACTCAATAACTGAGCCAGAAAACTCTCAAATCTGTTATCTCCCGTGTTTTCTACCAGGGCGCCTGAAAGAGGAATAGCAGGGACAATCCCAGCTTCACATCAGGACTTGCTGTTGCTTTTCTGCCTAATTAACCAATTCTTCCTAGACCATTTATTAAATAATGCTCCCTGTCTCCATTTATTTGTGATGCCAACTTTATCGTATACAAGTTTTTTGTTGGTACCGTGAATCAGGCATTTTTATTGTGACCTAGAACTGTTTTGCTGTTATAAAGGAAAGTTATTAATGTCTCTCCATTTGTTTTATTTTGGCCTTAGTAGTGAACTTTCTATTTAAGAAGCTTGCCAAACTCATGAGCTGCTACTCCTTCTTTGGTTAGGCCTTATCCAAGGTCTGAAATTTGGTCACAGTGAGCGGAAGTTTTTTGACACCAGGAAATGGAGACCCATCAAGGGATTTGGGTCTCCTTTTTTTCCTCACCAAATACTACTAAGCGAGTTCAAATATTCCTCTTCTTGCTTCCAGCCCTCTTGTGAAGGAGAGATTTCTTCAGATGTCACTGTGGGACCACTGCCTTACTCATCACAAAAGGGGGCTGTCCTGACTCCCGTTACTACCTCCTCTGGGTCAGAAAGCGTATGCTCAAGGTATCTTCCCGTCTCAATACTCTTACCATCGAGACACATTCAATGGTGATTTCCAAAAACAACTTTTAACCTCATTAGGGCTAACTTGTCTACCTTTACTATAAGTATTAAACAGCAAGAAGTATAATTTCTAGACAAAATCTTAAGCAAGAATTTTTTAAACATTAAATGATCTTCTCATGTTGCATTATGTATAATTTATTTTCTGGGAAGGAACACACAAATCTTGGTATGACTTAATTAGGAATATTGTTCACAGCTTATTAATCCCATGTGTTGCTGTGAGAAAGAATAAAAAATAACCTGGTGATGCCAAAGGATCTCTCAAGAGTCTCTGATAACACTCTCTTATTAGTTCTAATAGTTCTAAAAATTAATTTTCTTGGTAGACAATAATACCATCAAGAAATAAAAATAGTTTGGTCATTCCTTTTCAATATTTATACCTTATAAATATAATATAATATGTTAAATCAAATAGATCACTGGAGAATAACCATAGGACCATCTGATTGGATGAAAAGAAAGACATTTGATTATGTTTATCATTCATCCTTGATTAAATTTTATAAATTTTTAAACAAGGAATAAGATGCTTCATTAACATGATCAAGCTGATGTATCTTTAATAGTCAACATTAAAATATCTTTGTATTTCTGGAATAAGCCATAAGGTTTATGTTGGCTTTTAGTATTTCTCCTATGACTTGTCAATGTGGTGAATTACATTAATTGATTTTCTAATTAAAACCAAATCTACATTCTGGGAGAACCTCAACTTGATCTTGAATTGCTGTACTTTTTATATATTGCTGTATTTGATGTATTTCAGTTAGAATTTATGCATCTAAATTCATGTTTCAGATGGGGCTATAAATATCTTTCTTGAAAAGTTCTTGATAGATTTTCATCAAGTTATGCTAACCTAATAAAATTAGTATGAGAGTCTTCTCTCTTTTCTATTCTCTGGGAATGTTTGTGTGAAACTGGAATTTTTTTTCTGATTGTTTGGTGAAAACATCTGGGCCTAAAGATTTTTTTATGGGAATACTTATGACTTCTGGTTCAATTTCTTAGATGGTTATAGGACTATTCAAGTTTTCTATTTCTTTTTGTGTAAATTCTGGTTACATATATTTTCTAAGCATTTGTCCATTTCATCTAAATTTTCAAATCTGTCAACATAAAATTTTCACAATACCTTCTAATTATTGTGTATAATATCTTTAGCCTCTCTAATAGTTGATTTTCTATTCTTTATATTGATAATTTGTGCCATCTCTCTTTGCTTTTGATCACTCTCATCACAGGTTTAGAATTTTATTAATCCTTTCAAAGATCCAGCTTTTGGTTTTGTTGTTCCTCTTCGTTGTATGTTTATTTTCTATTTCATTTATTTTTGCTTGTTTTCTTTTTCTTTCCTTCTATTTTCTGTGGGTTTATTTTGCCAGTACTTTTCTGACTTCCTGAGATGGCTGCATAACTCATTAATCTTCAGCCTTTCTTTATTTCTTATATTGAGCATTTAAGGAAGCAAATTTCCTTCTTTCTACAGCTTATCTGCATCCCATCAGTTTTTGGTATGTATTATTTTCATTATTATTCAGTTCAAAGTATATTCTAATTTTCACTGTAACATTTTATCCAATGATTATTTGCAAACATGAGGATTTTCTATTACTTTATTATTGACCTCTCAGCTTGATTGAATTGAAATGTCAGAGAAACATGATCTGTATAATAAAAAATATATTTTTTATTGTGAAATATACGCACAGAAAAGTGCATGAAGTACATGTGTACTGATTAATCAATTATAAAAAAGTGATGTAACTAGTCATGTAACCCCCACTTAGGTCAAGAAATAGAACACTCTCAGCTTCCCAGAAGACTTCCTCATTCCTCTTGCCAAACCCAACCCCCTCCAACTCCTAAAGGTAACCATAATACTGGTTTTTAAAATAATCACTTTTCTACTTTTTTTCCTTACATAGTTTCCCACCCATGTATCCATAAACCTTATAGTTTAATTTGCTTATTTTTGCACTTTATGTAAATGGAATCATGTAGCATAAAATATTTTATGTCTGGATTCCTTCACCGAATATTATGTTTTTGTGACTCATTAGTGTTGATCTATGTAGCAGTAGTTGATTTATTTTCATTGTTCCGTAGTATTCCATTGTTTGAAAATATCACAATTTATTTATCTATTCTACTGTTAATGGACATTTGTTTCTTTTTGTTTTAGGGCATAATGCTTCTATGAACATTCTTACACATTTCTCCAGGCATATATGTGCACACATTTCTCTATGGTATGTAACTGGGAGTGGCATTACTGCATCATAAAGCTTGCATATGTTCAACTTTATTTTGAAATAATTTTAAACTGATAAAAAAGTTCTAAAAATGGTAGAGTCTCATATACTGTTTACTAATAAAATATAAATATTATATTTTTCCCTAAATATAATATTTTACATACTCATTGTAATATTATCAAAACCTAGAAATTAACATTTATATAATACTATCAACTAACCACACACTTTATTTGAATTTTGCCAATTTTTCCACTTTGAACATTTCTATATCCTCATGTTTTAGATATGTCCCTTGTAAACAGCACATACTTTGATTTTTTTAAAATCCAGCCTGACAATCTCTTTTAACTTCAGCATTTATTCCATTTACATTAAATGTAATTGCTAATAGATAATGGTTTATGAAAACTACCAGTTTATTTTGTGCTTTGTATTTATTTTTTCTGTTTCCTTTTTTCTACTTCTAGGTCTTCTTTTGGGTTGGTTGAATCACTTTTATCAATTCAGTTTCTCCATTTCTTTTAGTGTTTGACCTACCAATTACAACATGAACACTTAAATTATTGAAGCTAAAAGTTAATCAATATATTTATCTACAAGGACCTTTACAACACTTTTAAGTCCATTTACTTCTTATTCCCAAAAAACATTTACTTATTTTCAGTCTATGTTATTTTTAATTCTACTAGACATTATTTTTGCTTGAAACATTCAATATTTGTTCACATTCACCCATACATTTAACCCTTCCTTTGTCTTTTATTTCCTTGTGCACATCAGACTCTCCTTTCACATCATTTTTCTTCAGTCCAAATTATATCTTTTATAACTTCTTTTTGGGATTCTGCACTAATGGTAAACTCCATTTTTTTTTGGTCTGAAAATGTCTCCATTTTACCCTAATTCTTAAAAGACAATTTTACTGAATATAGGATTTTAGATTAGCAGTTATTTTTCACTGCCTCCTGGCTTTCATTGTTTGCTGTCAGTCTAACCGAGGATCCTTTGACTATAAAGTCTTTTTTCCCCTCTGACTTCTTTTAAAATCTTAAATTCTTGCTCTTCTGCAGTTACACTATGTTTCCAGGTGTAGATTTATTTTGGGTGTCTTTCATTACTTCTGGAAAATTCTCAGCCATTATCTCTGCCCAATATGTCTTTCCTCTTCAACTGGAATTCTTATTAGATGTATGGTAGACCTTCTTACTCTAAGCTCCATGTTACATAAATTTTCCACCTCTTTGTATCCTGCATTCTGATTAATTTCTTCTTATCTATCTTCAAATGCACTAATTCTCTTTTCAACTCTTTCTTAATATGTTGTTAAATCTATCTGTTGAGTTTTATATTTTATTACATTTTTCATTTCTAAAAGTTCTGCTTAATTCTCTTATAAATATGCTAGTTTATATTTTATAGTTTCCTATTCTCTGAAGACATTTTAAGCTTGTTTTTCATAGTAATTTTATTATCTGTTACTGAAAAATTCCAATATCTAAATTCAATGTAGATTTGTTTCTGCAGTTTGTTGTTTCTGCTGGTTTTGTGGTGACTGGTTTCCCTATGGCACTTCTTTTGACTATGAGCTGCTTTTTGTTTTCCCCTGGAAAATCATTTTTGAGGATTTCTAGAGGCATAAAGTGAAGATGCTTTTTTCTGTGCCTCTGCCTGGGGCACAGAAACACTATCAGTTCAGAAACACCTTAAATTCACAGCTTAAGGGTTTTTGGACCACCTTGGTGATGTAAATATGGTGTGCAAGCTCCTGGAGCATTCAGCTGGTTAAAACTTCTCAGGGATGTTTTTTTTTTTTTTTTTTTTTTTCCCATCTCGACTCTGCTTAGAGCCAAGGCAACTTTCTTGCAGAAGTGGGGCAGGTTAACTTCCAGCCCATCTTTAGACTGAGGGAATATCTCTTTGGTATCTTGGATTTATAGGAAAAGAGTCTCCTTTCAGATTTTCACCTTGGGTAAACCCTGGGCTTCAATATCTGTTGTCCATGCTCTACAAGGCCTGGTTTAGCAAATGTTCTTAGGTCAAAAGCAGTTTAAGTGCTCTGCTAACTTCTCTGGGGCCCCTTCTCTGTTTAGATTTTGGCCTGGAAATTCCTTACTATATCATCAGATCTTTGCTGCTTTTAAGAACTTGTTTTTATGTCCTATCCACTGTCTTAAGTTGTTCTTCCCTCCAGCTTGGAGGGTTGGTCTGAATAATGTAGCCTGCCATATTATTGGAAATGGAGGTCTTCTTTTATAATTAAAAGAATTATATTCAACCTGTATTTCTATCCCCTTTCTCATTACTAATGTATTTGTGTGTATGTATGTTTCTTAATTAGAAATTCCAAGGGTATTTTTGTGTTTTCTTCCAAAGACAGAAGTCTCAGTCTGCTTATAACTCGAATAGTTTTTATTTCATAATTCTTTAATTTCTGCTTTATAATTTCCTTTCTCATGATTTTCTTTATTCTCTTTCTAACTTATTGAGTTCATTTACTTTTAGGCTTTCTTTTTTAAATAATAAAAATATTTAAATAATAAATTTGTTTTTGAGTTCATCTTTGGATGCATCCCATTAGTTTTATTATTTTACATCCTCTTTTTCTTAAAGGATCTATAATTGTACTTTAGATTTCCTTTTTGTTCTAAGACTTATTTGGAATAATTTCCCTTCTCAGTTTCCAAATGATTTTTTTTTTCCTCTTGTTTGATCATTCATTATTATTTTTGGGGGGGAGTCTTCCAGTGAGGACCAGAAAACCTGCTAGACAAATTCTAAAAGAGCTGTAACACTCATTTATTATTGATTTTTATTGCATTTTATTATTTTTAGAGAATATGGCCTGTTCAGTTTCAGATTTTTAACCAAATTTACTGAGTTTTTTGTAGCCTAATATATTTATCAATTTTAATATATATTTTACAGATCCTTGTCAAAAAGAAGTAATCTTAGGATCCAACATTCAAGATATACATAAACATAGACAAATAGATATTAATCTTTAAAATTATAGCCATATGAAGTTTTTTTTTCCCCACTTGATGTATCAGATCATTAATTCAAATGAAATAGGTATAAAACAAGAATCTTTCTTAGGGGTAACATGTCTAAGCCTATTCTTTTCTAAATTTGAAGGCATTTTCCTTTACATTATTTTAGAATGCTTAATATTTTCACTAACTAATGATACTTAAAAGAGCAAAGCATGTGGTTAGTATTTGTAACAAGATTATTTCTCTCACTGTCAAGTTTTTATTCCCTGTACCTCTTTCAGAACTGAATACATATCAGCTATGGTCTTTCTGCGCCTTGTCTTTCCAGTAAGCAACACAAAGACTGTGTTTTTTCTTTATGCTTTGGACTGCTACAGTGTCAATTTTTTCCTAGTAACCATATATTTAGGGAAAAAAGGGCAAGAATGTAATCTCTAAAATAATCTCTTTTTACTTCTTCCTTAATCATTATATTGATAAGATTTATTTTTTATAGGAGTATACTGGCTTCTCAGAAAATTTGAAAACAGCATCTGTAATATAAAGAAGCAGAAAAGAAAAGGTGCATATAATCCCATCACTCCAAGGCAACCATTGTTAACTAGTTTTGCTTGTTTCCTTCTATTTTTTTCTAGAATTATTTTTACATAATTGGGATTAATTTTGTATTCTGACTTTTCCACTATTATAGCATAGGCATTTTCCATTATTAAAAACTATCCATCAGAATCGAGTTTAAATGCCTTGATAACATTCTATTATTTATTTAATATTCCTTTAATATTAGAATATAATTTTCAATATCTTTGTATTATTAATAACACTGATGAATTTATTTTCTTCTTTTCTTTGTTTTTCTTAAGTAATACAGTGGACCTCGAACTTACAGGTGCATCAGAAGCACGTGGAGGGCCTCATGCCCAGACTGTTTCAGTAAGTCTGGGGTGGGGCCAAAGAATTTGCATTTGTAACAACTTCAGGTGATGCTGATGGTCCAGGGACCACATTTTGAGTCACTGGAATCACTGTAATTAACAGGGTGTGTAAGGATTTGCTTCTATAAATTTCTGGAAAACAGTGCTTCTTCCTTCCACACTAGGTTATATCTTTGATATTGCAGCAAAAAAAAAAAAAAAAAAATTAGTAATGCTTATCCTGGTTCTAAAAGGAGGTAGTGATGTCTTTTAAAAGTTTCTAAAAAATCTTTTAGTCACCGACTTTTGCTAATCCATTTGTACTCACCATGGAATCTTACTAAAATACCATTTGACCCTGGAGCTACATCACTATACAGCTGGTCTCTTTCTTTTCTTTTCTTTTTTGTAAGTCACCTGCTCTCATTTAATTCATTTCCTTTGGTGTTTTCCTTCCTGTGGGAAGTCTCTGACATCTGTCCCACATACTTCTTTATGAATACAAAGGCTCATCTTTTATCTTTTTAACTTTTATGAGTCAGTTATTCTTACCCTTTTTTATAGTTGTGACCTTTTTATTCCATATGTTTTAAAAAGACATTCTAGACTGTAATACTTTATGGCTGCTTAAAAAAAATCTTATTTTTTAACACCTTTAATTATATTTTGTTGACATTTCTATTTAGGTCTGAGCCTAATGTCAAATACTAGAAGCACATGGCTTCTTACTTCATTGGCACCATCATGTGGTAAAATTGTGTATCACATTGGACAATCTGCCACATGTAGTAAGACAGGGTGCCATTATACCACATCTTACATAGGAATAACACTGAAATTAGAGAGGTCATAATAAGTTGGGGGATCTGAAATAATCCTGTTACTTTAGTAAATGCACAGCAAAATGGAAGCTAGTAAACACCAGTGATTATGCGGACCCTGGAGTCAATTACATGAGCTGGAACCCCGGCTCTCCCAGTTATGTGACCTTGAGCACGTTGGTTAATCCCTTTGAGCCTCAGTTGCCTCATAAGTATGGGGATACCAATTGCATCTATCTCACAGGGATATTGGGAGGAGAAAATAATATTGTAACAGTTAGCACAATGGCCATCAAATAATTCAATAATATCAGCTATGATTAGCTGTTAACAAACCATCATATTTGGTTTTCCCTTTATGTTCAAATTCAGAATAGAAAGAGTACCAGAAAAGAAGACTTCCCCCGGGATTTTAAAAAATGATACCAAAATGGTATAATTATTTTCAAAATGATCAGAAGTAGCATGAAGTTAAAAACAGCAAAAGGTAGATATTGAAAAAACATTTAAATTAAAATGCTTTTTTAGAAAATAAGGAAGCAAACTTCTGGAAAGAAAGGTCTTCTAAACTCTATTTACAAAGAGAAATTTGAAAATTATCTAGTAAAATTAACCATAATTGACAGTCAAAATAAATAATTGGGGGGAGAAGTTAAAATCCTTTTTGAGGGTAGAAAACCTTTTTAATATTAAAAATTATTTATAGCCCAAATCCTTTCAAAGGATGTTTAACAATCCTATTAGAAATGTATACCACTATAAATCCTTGAAAGAGATACTCTTAGGACAAATCTGGATATTGAAAATTTTTCTATTAGAAAATGAATTTAAATTATTTTATTAGAATAATAGGATAAAAAGATATTTAAAATCAGCGAGACTAAAACAGGTGAGGTGTTCTCCCGCTTTAAGACCATGTATCATCGTTAGAGTGGATAATCTTGCCAGAACCAAAATCTTACATTCAGTTTCCAAACTGTAGCTTCCCCAGACAGTTAGCATTGTTCAATGAATTTTTGTTATGCCATTATGCAAATGTAGTCTATGCTCATTATCTTTCTACTTATTAAATTCATCAAAAGCTGTCCAGGAACAGATTTTCTGTTTTGTCAACTACACCCACAGTCTTGTTCCCAGATTTTTCATCAGTATTTTCAGACTGTGAGGGAAGGAAAGCAAGAAATGGAACGATTTATGAATTTTAACTACACTGTGACTCTGTTTCAGTGCAATATTCAAGTATATAACAACTGTCTGCAGTTGCTCCCAGCTACCCAGTCTCAGGGCAGGGCCTGGTTAGTGCAGTTGGTTAGAATGTGATATTGACATGTCCATAATCAATTCCCATATGAATCAACTGGCTGTGCAGAGAAAAATGTCTGCAGTGTCAACTTGAACTTCTGAGGCCAGCACTCTAGAAAATCTATGCCTTTGATTATTAAGATTTGGGAATTTTCCAGAAATCTATTGTTGACTTCTATTTTAATTTCATTGTGATCAGAGAACATATTTTGTATGATTTGAATCCTTATAATTGAGACTTGTTTTATAGACCAAAATATGGTCTTTCTTGGTACAGGTTCTTTGTACACAAATACAGTACCCCTCCATTTATTTAGATCTTCTTTCATTTTAGCAATGTTTTGTAGTTTCAGAGTACATCTCTTGTATGTCTTTCATTAAATTCATTTCTAGGTATTTATAATACTATTATAAATGGTCTATTTACAATTTTCATTTTCTAATTGCTGCTTGCTAATATATAGAAATATTGATTTTTATATACTGATCTTTTATCCTATGAGCTCGCTAATTTCAATGATTAATTCTAATAGATTTCAAAGATTTTCCACATGGAAAATCTATTAATCTAAAGAAAATTAATCATATTTATCTATTAATTTAATTTTTTAACTAATAGTTAAAATTAAAAAAAAATTTTTTTTTTCAGGAGGGCACAATGCCCTCAAAGTCCATTCATGTTGTTGCAAATGGCAGGATGTCCTTCTTTTTTTTTGGTGAGGAAGATTAGCCCTGAGCTAATATCTGTTGCCAGTTCTCCTCTTTTTGGTGAGGAAGATTGGCCCTGGGCTCACATCTGTGCCCATCTTCCTCTACTTTATACGTGGGACGCCTGCCACAGCATGGCTTGATAAGTGGTGTGTAGGTCCGTGCCCAGGATCCGAACCTGCAAACCCTGGGCCGCTGCAGCATAGCGCACAAACTTAACCACTATGCCACTGGGTGTGCTCCCTTAAAATTTTTTTAAAACTAGACTTTCTACATAGACCACTGTAAACAGACACTGTATTCTTCCTTTCTAATCTTTACACCTTTTATTATTTTAATTACTTTTTGCCTATTGCACTATATAGAACCTCTTATACAAAGTTGAATAGAAGTGGCGAGAGCAGACATGCTCACCTTGTTTCCAAATTTCGGACTGAATATTTCACCACTAAGTATGGTAGTCACTATTGGTTTCACAGATGTCCTTTATAAAACGAAGGAAGTTCTCTTTTAGTTTTGTGATTGTTTTCACCATAACTTGGCAATAAATTGTGTCAAGTGTTTTTTCTGAATTTAATGAGATAATCATATGACTTTTTTCTCCTTTATTTTATTAATGTGGTAAGCTACATTATTTGACTTATTAAACATTGGGCAAACCTGGCATTCTGAGAAAAATCCCAATTGGCCACTGTATTTTATCCTTTTTCTATATTGCTGTGTTGTGCTCGGTTTGCTAGTATTTTGTAGAGGATTTTTGCATCTATATTCATAAGTGATATTGGTCTGTGATTTTTTTTCTTCTAATGTCTTTGTCAGACATTTCTATCAGTGTGATGTTGTCATTATAAAATTAGTTGGATAGTATTCTCTCCTCCTCTATTTTCTCAAAGAGTTTATATATGATTCATATTATGTGTTCTTTAAATGTTGATAGAATTCACCAGTGAAATCATCGGGGCCTGGAATTTTCTTTATAAAGTGGTTTTTAATTATGAATTCAAATTCTGTAATAGATCTACAACTACTCAGATTTTCTATTTCTTCTTCAGTCAGTTTTGATAAGTTTTGCCTGTCAAGGAATTTGTTCATTTTTTTCTAAGTTATCAAATTTTATTGACCAAAATTTGTTAGTAATATTCTCCTTTTATGGTTTAAATTAGAATTTTTCAACCTCAGTACTACTGATATTTGGAGCCAGGAAATTGCTGTGGGGGACTGTCCTGTGCACTGTAGAATGTTTAGCAGGATCCCTGGCCTCTACCCACTAGATCCTGATAACAGTGTCCCCAATTGTGACAACCAAAAATGTCTCTAGACATTGCCAAATGTTCCTTGGGGACAAAACACCCTTGGTTGAGAACCAGTGTTTTAATGTCCGTAGGATCTTTAGTGATCTTTCATTCCAGATACTGGTAATGTGTCTCTTAATTCTTGATTCATTTTGTTAAGAGTTTTGTAGGGTGTACAAAAGCAGGCTATGCCCCAGATTTTGCCTGGAGAACAGTTTGCTGACCCTGACTTGGACCACTGATTAACTCTTCTTTCCTAACAAAAGAATGACAAAGCTAAAAACCTTCCTCTAATACTTTATCTGTATCCCACAATTTTGAAATGCTATGTTATGTTCATGGGTATTAGCCAATTAATGGCTGGGACAGTACCGTTTATCTATGGAGATAACATATGAGCATTACTGAGTGTTATTCCAACAAAACTGCCTACAAATGGACTTTTGGTTCTGTGAGAGATAAGCAATGAAGAACAATCTTAATACAACTATATATTAAAATTTAGTCACATAAATATACTTTACCAACCAGATGCTAAATTGATAGAAATTCTTACAATCTGGCAGCAATATTCTTTTTGTTCTTCTAGCTAAGAAAAGTCAGTCTGCAACATCCAGAACGTTTACCAGGATAAGAAAATTACAATGATTTTACTGCACATTATGGAGTATTGATTTGCTGCCACCTGCTGGGAGGCAGAAATGGGTTTCCAGTGTCTTTAAAGGGCAAGAGTGATGACCTTAGAAGTTTTAAAACTCTGCCTATCTCATAAAATGAAACATAATATAGGTACCTTTGGGCCTGAAAGAAATCAATTATTTTATAACAAATGAACTCCATATAAAGAAAATTTTATCTGTATATAAAAATGGGAGTGTATTCTTTTCCATCTAAGAGAAATTAGATGGTATATTTACATTCACCCAGAAATGATGTGCAATAAAGTTCCTTAAAATGGTGAGCTCCTCAGGTACTGACAGTGTATTTGTGTAAAGGTAATTAACCACTTGACTGGGGTAATGGAGAAACTTAAGATCGAAAGAACCACTACTAAGTGAAGATTAGTAAGAAATAATACTAAATCTAATGATAAGGATTGTGATAGGCAGAATAATAGCCCTCAAAGACATCCATGCCCTAATTTCCAGTGCCCAGAGAGCAGAATCAAGAGCCACAAAGGATTTATTCCTAGGCCTTGAAACTTAATGGAGACTGCACGTTGGGATTTTGAAATTGTTTGGGACTGGTGACTCCTTTTTTCCTTCCATTTTCTCCTTTTTTGAATGGGAATGGCTACAACAGCTATTTTGTACCTCCTCCACCACTACCTTTGGAGAGCAGAGAACTTGTTTTCTAGTTTCACAGGTCTACAGATGGAAAGTGATTTTGCCTCAGGATGAATTATACTCGGAGCCTCACCTGTACCTAAATCAGATTTAGATGATGAGATTTGGGAATCTTGAGATTTAGATGAGATGCTGTAAGTAATGAGAATTTGGGGGACTTTGGGAAGGAGTGAATGGATTTTGCACGTGAACAGACATGAATATTTGGGGTCCAGAGGGCAGACTGTGGTAGGCAGAATGGCCCCTCCCAAAGATGTCCACACCCTAATCACCAGAATCTGTGAGTAGGTTACCTTATGAGGAAAAGGAGATTTTGCAGATGTGATTAAGGTTAAGAACCTTGAGATGGGGCAATTATCCTGGATTATCTGGGTGGGTCCAATTTAATCACAGGAATCCTTAAATCAGAGAATCTTTGACCAATGTTTCTGGCTTTGAAGATGGAAGGGGGCCACAAGCCAAGGAATGTAAACATCCTCTACAAGAAAGAAGAATGCAGTCACCTGATATCTTGATTTTACCCCAGTGAGACCTGTGTTGGACTTCAGACCTGCAGAACTGTAAAATAATAAATTTGTGTTCTTTTAAACCACTAAGTTTGTGTAATTTTTTACCACAGCAATAGAAAACGAATAATACCAGCTGGCAGTGACCATGTTCTAGCACTACAGCAAGTACTTCCCAGATGATAACTCTTTTAAGAAAGGGAGCTAAAATACCTCTGAAAGCATATTACATAATCTGGCCCTGGCTACCTCTCCGACCTCATCTCCTAGGACTTTCCCTCTTGCTTACTATCACCCATTCACTCTGGTCTCCTTGCTATTCTTTAAACACGCCAAGCATGCTGCCCCCTCTTTTTAATATGCACTTTCCTCAGATATCCACAACCCACTGCCTCCCTTTCTTCAGGTCTCTGCTCAAACATCACCTTCTAGTGAGGCTTTCTTTGCTCACCCTATATAAAATAGTGTATGCCCACCCTTACCCGGTACTACCTAACCCCTAAACCCTAGTCTATTATTCTACACAGCACTTATCATCATTTGATATGTATTTGGTTGTTTATGCTTTGTCCTTTCTTACTCCCCAAATGTCAGCCCTGTGTGAGCAGGAGCTTTATCAGTACTGATGACAGCTATATCTCCAGAACCTAGTACAGCGCCTGGCACATAGGAGTCATTCAATATTTGTAGGAATGAACAAACCTTTAAAAAACTATTGACAGGTTACAAGAATTCATTAACATTGTTAAAATTCTAACCCAACATACATAGCATAGAGCAGGGATCACTAGGATGATACACATTTACTTTGGTTGGTAAATGGGCCTCAGTGGACAGATTCAATATTATGTCTTTAACAATGAGGTCTTTTCTCAAATGACTTCCTATAGTTCTTGGACATGGTACATTTTTTAAGGTTAGATTACAAGAAAACTAGTATATAAATGAATTTTGTCTTTTCTTATAAATAAGCATAACCAATATATTTTTTTAAAGTTGCTACAACTATTTTCTGATTTTTTATTTTGAAAAATTTCCATCCTATAGAAGAGTTGAAAGGACACTTATTATTCACCTAGAACCACAGTTAATATAGTGACATATTTTCTCTCTAGATATCTACAAACTTCTTTCACATAGTCCAGGCCAAAAAATAGTGTGTATGTAGAGAGAAAATATGTCACTATGTTAACTGTGGTTCTCACCCCTAAATACTTGAGCATACATCTCATAAGAACAAAAGCATTCTTCTAATAACCACAATATCATTCTCATACCTGAGAAATTTAAGTCAACAATCTATTATGCTTCCGTGTTCAAATTTTCCCAATTGTTCACAAAATGTCCTATACAACTTTTTAAAAATCCACAATCCTATCCAGTTCACAGTTGCCTTTAATGCAGATCAGTCCTTCTGTCTTATGTTCTTTCACGATACTGATATTGAAAAGACCAAACAAATCACATTTTGAATTTATCTGTTTCCTCACAGATTGAGGCTAAATGTTTTCAGCAAGAATTCTACATATGTGCACTTCCAATAACCTCACAACAGGTTTGTGTTTTCCCCAATACTGAAGCTAGAAATTTTTCCCATGAAGGATCTAATAACATTTTGCAAAAGACCAATGTTCTATGGAACACAGTTTAGGGAACATCTGAATAAGGGGGAAAAAAAGTGAAAAGCACTAAAATGTTTAAGAGTGTGAAACAAAAAGCAGATGATTAAAAATCCTTTTTAAATTAATGAACTTCCTCATTTCCTTAGGTAATGCAAACCAAGCTTTCACAAAACTTAACACTTACTAGAAAACCACAAAACATTGTACAGATGAGCAACCTCAAGCTTAAAGAAATGAAGTAACTTCTCCCAAGTTCTATCCTTATTGTATTTACTGTGCTCAGCTGAGATCTCAAACCAGGTCTGACTGCTTCCACTAGACTTGGCTTCATTTAGACTTACGTTTAATTTTCCGTAATTGAGTATTCATGGGTCTACAATTACTCTGGAGTAAAAGTGTGGTCTTTTAGTCTAAATAATAATAACGAAGACGCTAAGGAACACCAACAATTTGCTTTATTGTTCTATATTCAATATCGTATCAAGTAGTTGAGGAATGCCTAACACCTCACAAATGCCTGCAATTATGCAAACCTTATAGGAGGACTGGGGTCTTGGCTCCGCATACTTATTATAATATAGCCCCCATTTATGACCACTTCTATTCGCCATAATTTGATCCTTGCTATTTATTGCCTATTCATGTTGCCTTTAATACATTACAGCAAACATTTGGGAGTCTTCAGGTTTCCCTAAAAATCCCAGAACTCAGGTAAAACTCAGGTTTTACTACTTATTAATCTAAAAGGTTTTCAAAAAACCAGTAACCATTCTGCCCCGCAGTGAGGTAGCAAATACTAAGTATGTTCGTTTTCGTCTCCATCTCAGGCGAGACCCCGTCCCCTTCAGGTGACTTTCCGAAGGCGGTGAGCGCGGGTCCTTGCTTTTGGTGCAAGAAATATTAATCAATACGAATGTCTAACTTTTAAGAGAAAAAACGGCGGGTCCTTCAGCCATTAAAAACCACGCCAGGGCTTAAAAACTTGAGCTCTATTTCCGCGGAACGTTGAGCATTTATTCCAACAGGCTGGAAACTGCTTTGCCGAGTCTGAGTCTCCCCAGTTTGTCAGACGTCGCATGTCTCGCCCCCTACCCCATACTCTAAGCTTCCGGGGAGAGGAAGAAGGGGGGGGTTGTGCACGAGGGCCGCCGCAGGCTGCGGGGCCGGGGCTGAGCTCTGGCTCCGTCTCCCGGGCTTCGAGAAGCGCCAAGGTCGGGAGGGCACAAACGTTACCCTCGAGCTTTGGGGGCGAAAGATCCAGCCTAGACCTGGGGAAAAGCAAGAGCCACCTGAGAAGCCCTAAGCCGCCCCGCCCGCTTCACTCCCGGCAGCTTCCCGGCGCTCCGCCGACTCTCCCACCCCGCCGCAGGCCCCCCGGCCTTCAGGCTCACGCGCCCGCCGCCACACGCCAGAATCCCGCGGCCACGTCCACCAGGACACCAGCCCCGCCCCGCGAGACCGCCAGGCCCCTTGTCGCGGCTCAGGCCCCGCGCGCCCGGGGGTGCGCATTGCGCCTGCGCGCCGAGGCGGGAGGGGCGGAGTCACCCCGACCCGGCGGAAGGGGCGGGGCGGGACTGCACTTCCGTGGCCTCGGGTGAGTGAGTATAGGGTGGGTGTTGCGCGCGGCGTCCGGATCCCTCGCTGGGCTCCCGCCTCGGGCCGCGGCGGGTGGGGGGACCCACCCGGGCGTCGGGGGCGCCCCCTGGAGGATGTGGGGTCGGGGAAGAAATAGGAAAATATTATTGAATTGGTTGATGTTGGGGGTGCGGGATATGTGGGAACAGGCAGACGTCAGCAAAATGGGTTCAAAGGGAATATTTGTTGGTTTTTCCTCAAAAAACAAACGCTCTGTACAGTGTTAAAAATTTTTCATCGTTTTGGGCAGGTTTGTGAGCTTACCGCTGTGCCACAGTAAGGAGGTTTTGGTAACCCTGCTCTTTCCTTGCTGCTGCCAAACCTGGCGAATGGTTAACCAGAGGATGGGGTGGAGAAAGGCACGATAGTGCAGTGTGGCTCCTGCCAAGGGAGAAATTAAATCTCATCTTTTGTGCTTTTATGGAATAAAATCCAGGAAATAAAAGTAGAGTTCAAACTGAAAGTCACAAACGGTACCTAGGTTCTGTCAAATACTGTGCCCGGGCATGGTCTAGGTCTCTTCCAGCAGATAATTCAATTATTCAATTGAACAAATTCAAATAGTTTGTATTTCTCTTTAGAAAATGAAAGACAACCTAAGCCAGAATGGTATGATAAAATTTCTTATTTTATTGCCTTTCTTAGGAGTTGTGCCCTAATATACTTTGGAAAACAAATAAAAACAGACTGCTATAGCTTTTCTAAGTTGGTAGAAAAAAGTTTCCTGAAGGCCTGTGCAGATTGTTAATCATTTTGGGGCTGTCCACAATGTTGAGAATGTTCTTTTATATAGTAAACACTTCATATTGTGTTGTGTTAAAGGTAATAAGAAAAAAAAAAAGACAGGAACAGTTTATTTCTTTTAAGAGCTATATTCTGTTAGGAGAGACAAAACAAATGTGAAAAGTTACAGGACCATAAGAAATGTAAATCACTGTTTGAGATATTTGAAGATATCTAAAGAAAACCCATATTTGGCATGGAAAGTGCTTGACATATTTGCCCCTCAACTGATTGTTGCCATGTTGGCATGTGGGTCCCTCATACACACATCTGATTTTCTCCACACGCATCCAAAAATCTATATTTTCATGTGATTTTTCTTGATTTTTCATGTTATTGGCAACCAATTCAGTTACTCACGTACACACCCTCTGTGGGCCAGGAACAGCCAGTTTGTGACCTCTGCAGATTACCCCTCAGTATTCGAAATAATTGAAATTAAAAGAGGAAAAAATTCCTGGACACTGATAGGAAAGGATTTAAGCAAACAGTGGGATTTAAACTGTGTGAGATAGCAGAGGTGTCATAGAGGAAGAAGGATATGACAGGTGAGTAAAATCTAAGTTGAGGAGGTAAGTGGTAGTTTTGGAAGATAATGAGTCAACTCTCCTTAGAAGAAGTCTGAGAAGGCAAGTGCAGTAAATGGAAGAAAGCTGGTTTAGGAAACCCTACGATGCCAGACTGGACTTTATCCTTGGGCAGTGGTTCTCAAACTTGAGTATACATCAGAATCACTTGGAAGGCTTATGAGAAGAGATTGCTGGCCCCCACCTCCAGAGTTTCTGATTCAGGAGGTCTGGAGTGGGGCCTGAGAATTTCCATTTCTCATCAGTTCTCAGTTAATGCTGCTGCTGCTGCTCTGGGGATCACACTTTGAGAACCATTGTCCTAGGGTGTGAGGAACTATTGGAGGAATTTGAGGTGGATAGTAAGATCACATTCATGGTTCAATATGAGTCTTGCTGTGAAGTCCAAGACAGAGGACTGGGGAAGGGGAGAAAGAAAAGAGGAATGTTCTTTACAGTTAATTAGCACGTGGTGCTTGATGTCAGGCCCTCTGGCAGGCTCTCTCATGCACACTATTTCATTTTATACTCACCATAACCCTGATGTGTAGGTCTTAATATTTTCATGTGGAGAGTAGTAGAGATTGCCCAGGTCCCATAGCTAGTCTCAGAACTCCCTAAGACTAGTTCAGATTTGAACTAGGGTGGTGGCAGTGGAAATGAATCAAAACATTTAATGGTGATGGAATTTAGAAAAATGGAGATTTCCCAAGGAGATTGAAACCTAAAAGTAGAAATTGGGAAATCTGAGTCTTAACTGGAAAAGTGATAAAAGGTAAAGTGGACAGAGAACTTTAGAATATTCCCTGCATGAGTTCAGTATGTGTTTTGTATTACTCTTATATAACAATGACCTATTTAAAAGTTGCTTGTTTAAAAAGTCATTCTGCTCTACCAAAATTTCCTGAAATTATTTGAAAAGGAGAACGTAAAGCCTTCTGGGGTGGGGGAGGGGAGATGGTGAACAGATTAATGGCATCTGACAGCTTATCTTCAAATCAAAAATGATTAGCATTGAGAAATGGAAACCCATGGTATAACACTGCATTGCCTGTATGAACTGTGCTGCACCACAGACACTGACCTAATGTATTGATTTTGGAAATCCTGTATGCTTTTTCTTGCCAGAGTCGTTACTGAAATTGAGAATATTCATTGGATCAATTTCAAGACAAATATCCCAAGTCAGACTAGCTGCTGCTGAGCAAATTTTTAATGAAGGAAAACATCCATATATTGAAATCAGACTTTAAAAAGAAAGTCCTTAAAATATATATTTACTGTAAAATCTAGAAAAATGTGTTTTCAAACATTGATTAACTGAGTAATCAGCATAATGGAGTTATTGATCCATACAAAATTATAGCATACATTCATTCATTTATTCTGTGAGCATTAAACTGCTGTGGATACAAAGATAACTTACAATCTAGGCAAGACTGACATCTTAAAAAATGATCACAAAACAATGGGATCAGCACTATAAATAAAGGGATGTGACCAGTACATGATGACAAGAGATAGGAGTGACAAATGAAGGGATGTGGAAAAGAGGCCAGGGAATTGATTATAGAGGAGGAGACACTTGAGTTGATTCTTGAAGGCTGAGGAGGAATTTGTGAGATGATTAAAGGAGAGAAGGGCATTCCAATCAGAAGGAACATCATGGACAATGGCCAAGATATACAAAAGAGTGTGGCTTTTTCTGGGACCTGTGTGCAAATCAGAGTAGTTACAGCAGTGTGGTAAAAGTGGAGGGGAATGAATTAAGTTGGAAAGGTGGATAAGAGCACTCATAAAGAGTGTGAAGTTATTTATGTAATGATTGTCTTGGCTAGATTGTCAACTTCATGATGTTAGGAGCCATGCTGGATCCATATACCAATGTATTCCAAGGCCTAGCATAGTGCCTAGCAAATAGTAGGTTCTCAATAAATAGTTGCTGAATGAATGAGTGGCTGAATCACAGAAGAACTTTTTTTTTTCTTACTGATAAGGCAGAGGGAACTTTAAGTATTTTAAGCAGTGGACTAATAGAGTCAGATTTACATTTTATAAGGATAAGTGGAAGTATGGAAGATGAATTAATAATGGCCACAGAGATGGCTATAGTAGATCACGGTTTTTCAAACTTAAGGTTGTGCCCATTGGTAGGTTGCAATCTACATTTAAAAAAATAAAATAGAAAAGACAGTATTAGAGTGTATCACATGTAATAGTAAGTAATGTTTTGTGAAACCTTTGTTTCAGTTATATGCCTGTGTGTTGTCATAAGTGTATTTCTTCCTATGGACTGCAATCAAAGCTTAAAAGCCATTATAGTAGAGAAATGTGGGAATGAGGGTGGAGAGGAGGGAATGGATATAAAAGATATTATGGAGGAAAACAAATGTGAATCTTAAAATGCTGCTGCCCATGTGAACCTTGCAGGGGAAGGGATGTACTTACCAACCCATTTCAGGATTTTTGCTTACTTGATATTTTTCATTATATATTAATAAACTGACATTCTGGTTTATTAGAAATGGCAGTGCTTTGCGTTATCTTACTGAATGTTGTAAATGCTGCAATATTTCTCTTGTACTTTGGTATGCTCGGCTTAAAATTATAGGATGAAACCATACTCTCAGGAATCATGAAAATTCACTAAAACAGTTTGATTTGATTATTGGCCAAGTTCTTTGATTTCTTTCCATAAGAAATTAGGAAAAGATGCTTAGTTACATGAGCAGGTGGGAAGTCCTTTTCCCTGCCTCCATGATTTTGCCACTCTACTACATTTAGTCTGTTCTGTCTGTGATAAAAAAAGTAAGGATAGAAAGTTGCTCATACAAGGCTGAGTTATATTGGCTTTTAAAAAATTTATGGATTCCTTTAATATCTGGTTGATTGGTTAAATTAATGGGTTTAAATATGTAATGCACTTAGTTATCAGGTGTGAATTATTCTCTGTGGAGTGAAAATTTTAAATATTTTAGAAATTTAGTCGTTCTGTTACCTGATACATCATTGGGATCTCCTACTAATACGGTTTGCACAGAAAATGTAAACTAATTTTTGATTTTGGCCTAAGCAAAAAAAAAAAAAAAACAAAATGAAGATAAACAGCCTGCCATAAGCATTCCATATTCAAATGTAAAGGGTTATTTGGTGTTCCCTTAATGTAATGTGACACCACTCCTCTTTTTATACGACAATCTAGAGTTAACACCATATAGATCTGGATTTATGAAATCCATAGTTTTCCCCAAGTTCTGCCACTAGTTAGGAAGCCTTGGTCAATCAGCCTTGCCTTACTGAGCCTCACCTGTAAAATGGAATCTTATCGCCTGTTGTGAGGCTTAGCCGAGGAAATGCAGGCACAATATCTCATGCGTAATAAACATTCAATAAAAGGTAGCAGCTGCTGCTCTGTCATTCAGATGGTCCAGAGGGTTTGGGGGCACCAAGAAAATCAGCCCCCAGGGAGAGATTTGAAGGTATAAAAACATAGAATTATATACATCTGGATAGCTTTTTGGTTTTGGCAAAAGCATGGAGTAAAATGGTATCATCCTTTTCCTGGCTCTTTCTTTTCACTTAAAGACCTTTTAAGATTTGTATTGGCATCAGAGGGCAGAGAACTTCACAATCCCAAATTGTGATTAACCCTGCAATATAAACCATAAGCTTGTCAGAGAGTTGGCATGGATTTTCTGAGAAAGACTGCAATTAAATTGTGAGATATCACTATTCTAAATGTTAGAGCAATCTATATACTAATTATTAGACAATTTTAATTCATCTCATTTGTTTAGAGAATGTTATTGCTTGCATTATTCTGAGTGGACATATTTTCATCTAGTAGAGCTCTTATTACTGGGTTTTGATTCCTTACAAACTTATCTTTCTGTTTTGGAAGATGAGTTAGATGTTGAAGGTGCCTTGATTGAAAAGAGGAAAATTAGAAGGTAGAATGTTTTTAGTAAAAATTCTCAGGTCACACAGGTTAAGATTGTTACTCAAACTTTTCTTTATAGTATATTAGATCAACATAAAGTAGATAGAGTATCTACTTGTAAACCTTAAAAAAAATAGTATAAACAGGTTGCCGTGTACCAAGCACTGTGATAGATTCTGAAGAAATAATAAGATATTGTCCTTTCTCTGGGAGGATCGTCAGCTGGGGTGAGGGATAAGAATTGGTGGGGAGGGGTCTATAAATAGGTAAATTAGAAAACAAGATGACAAAAACTCTACCTGAGATGACAATGAAAGGCTGTAGATCATTGAAACAGTTGACTGCCTGGGGATGCTGGGGGAAGATGTGTCTTAGAAGAGGTGATATTTGAACTGAATTTGTCAGGCAAAAAAGTGGAAGATATGCATTCTGGACACCTAATTTTTATTATAGCATGTAGATAGTTTCTTAAAAAAATCTACCATGCTCCAAAATAGTTACTAGCTCATGTACATCACATTATTTCAGAGTACTATTGAACTTCAAATCTTAATATGATGATTCTGATAGAATCTCTGTGCATAGATGCATAGCTAAGACATGATTATCACTTTTTTCACCTTGCACATAATTATTTTTACTAGGTTTTTGAGTATGCAAATTTTATATCTAATTTAGAAATTCACATATAAATATATATTGAATGTAATACTGATGGTCCCAATAACTGGCTAAGTTAAGGATTCATCAAGTTTGATTCTCATATTATGAAGGAATCTAAATGCAGAAGCAAGCAAGTTGCCAGGTTATGGCAAAGATAAAAATTAAATCATGAATAGTTATTAGACATTTCTCATTAAAATTATAAAAATTCTAAATTTAACATAGTTGAAACTAAACGCCTGATCTTACCTCAAACCTCACCTTCCCCAGTCTTCCCCAGCTCATTAAAGGGCAACTCCATCTTTGCTGTGGCTCAGGATAAAACCTGTGTCTCATCCTTGACTGCTCTCTCTCTCCCATCCCACATTTCATTTATTAGCAGGTCCTTCAGAATTCATCCAGAATCTGATTTAACACCACCCCGACCTGGTCCAAGTCATTGCATTATTGTAGTAATCTCTTAGCTGGTCTTCCCATTTCTGTTCTTGTGTCCCCATCAAATCCCTTTAAAACAGAAGTCAGATCAGGTTCTCCTCTATCCCATGGCTTCCCAAAGTCAGAGTGCTTCCACTCATCTATAAGGCCCTATATCTGACCCCCTCTTTGACCTTTTCTCTTACATATCCCTCTTGCTCATTCAGGTCCAGCCACACTGGCCTCCTTATTTATATGTCTCTTGTCTGTCTTCCCTTAATAAGATGTTAGCCTCATGAAGGCAAAAACCTTTGTTCTATTTTGACCATTGTTGTATCCCCATTACTAGACTATTGCAAGGCACATAGTAAATGCCCAATTATTTGTTGAACGAATGCTTTATAATCTTGTTTTTCTATCTCATTCTTAATATATTATTTTGCTATTTTTTGAATCTAGCTTTGCTGGGTAACAAGAGGTAGTCATGGTAAGACTTGTTAACTGAAGGGCATATTTTAAATAGTTCTAATTTTTTCTTAGACTACATATGACAGTATCTCTCCTATAGGAGAATAGGATTAGGTTTAGTAATAAGAATGTTCTGTATCCTAGTTAACATTTCCTCTTTCTCTGTTCTTTGACTCCTCCTAATGCTACCACCATCACTGCACACCGAAAATGCTTCTTACCTACCTTGGGAGGGGCAGAGTTACTAATATCTATTTCCCTTTTAGCCAAAGGACTTCTCCTTTATTTTCAAATAATTTTTTAAGAAAAGAATGCCACAGAGAGTCCAAAGACCTGGGTCTGAGTTCTGGCCCTGCCACTGGCTACGACTGTAGTCACCCAACTCACTCTTGGTTTCCCCTTGTTAAATGAGAATAATAGTAACTAACTGTCCTCATAGAATTGTCTGAGAAAATAAAGTGAAATAAAGTATTTGAAAATGGTTTATAAATTCTTGAGTGACAGGCAAGTGGGAAATGAAATGAGTTCAGATCAGCAGCCTCTTTTTGGTTTTTTTTTTTTTGTTTTTTGGAACAATTGCCACGTGCCAGGCTCCATGGCAAGCTTTGAGGATTCTAACATGGACAAGAAGGTCTTGAATCTGGCTTCTCTTTTCCGTCCCTTAATGCCTTGCCTAAGTCCAGGTCCTCATCATCCTCTTTAAGTCTTTGCTAGGGTTTCCTAAACTGGGCTCTGTGTTATCAGGGTCTGATCACTCTTGACTTCTTGCCACTGCCCCTAGTGTTGTTTCCTAAAAACCAAAGTTGATTATGTCACCCGTCTCCATGAAGATCTCTGCCAACAAAACAAAATCTAGTTCCTTGGCCTCAGCTTACATCCTGGTACAGCCTCATCTCCTATCACTCGTTCCATATATACACCAGGTTTCTACCTCACTGAATTTCTCAGTCTTCTCTGCTATGGCAGGGAAGAGACCAAGTCCCATTTCTAACTCTACATTTAAGTCCTCAGCCTGGAAAGCCAGCCTCATCCTTCTACAGCTTTTTATCCTTTCAATTCCAGCCCTGACATTGACTCCTCCATGACTTGAACCTTTTACTCCCCAAGGGGAGTTAGTTTCTGTAATTTTGTCTATTCCCGCCGCACTTTGTTCTCTCTTTGGACAGGGTGTTTATTATTCTGTGAGCTCTGGAAGTGCTGAGATTATGTCACTTAGGATAAGATAATGAGGCAGTCCACCTAAGGTGTAGTGGGTTGACTGGTGGCCTCCAAAAAGATATGTCTGTGTCCTAATCTCTGGAATTTGTGAATGTGAGTTTATTTGGAAAAAAGGTCTTTGCAGATGTAATTAAGTTAAGGATCTTGAGATGAGATCATCTTGGATTATCTGAATGGGCCCAGTTCAGTGACAAGTGTCCACGCAGAGGAGAGACACAAAGAGAAGAGAGGGCCCTGTGAAGAGGGAGGTAGAGGTTGGAGTTATTTAACTGAGCCAAGGACCACTTGGAGCCACCAGAAGCTGGGAGAGGAGGAAAGATTCCTCCTCTACAGCCTTCAGAGGGAGCAGAGCCCTGCTAACACTTTGATTTCTGACTTCCAGCCTCCAGAACTGTGGGAGAATAAATTTCTGTTGTGTTAAGCCACCAAGTTTGTGGTAATTTGTTACAGCAGCCCTGGGAGATACAGAAGGTTATAGTGCAATGACTGGAACACAATAAAACATCATTGTCATCACTATCAATAACATTATCATCACTGTTATTCTTATAACCTAGCATGGGACCTGGAAAGTAGAATATGCTCAGAAAATAGTATTTGAATAAAAATACAGTTCTTGCCTATGAGCTTCCAGTGTAATGGTAGTGGTGGTGGCATTGATGAGAAGTGTGTTGAAAGGTGGTATTGAAAGAGAGCTTCCAAAATATATCCCTTAATTTTTTTTGTTTTAAACATCTTTTTGTGTCTTTGTGTGAAGGATGGTAGTGGATGTTTTTAAATTGTTTTTTAGAAACTTTTTTACACATTTTTAATAAATTGTCCTTTTAGAATAAGACTAATTTTGTACAAATAGAAGTCATAATGCTCCCCTTTCCCCCAAATAGAAAAATGATGAGCAGTTATAGTTCTAACAATAAAAAAATCTTGAAATATTTCTTCTTTTTCCTAATAGAATGTAATTTAGCTAAAATTAATTTCATGCTGGTTGGCCTTGAAATACAATTTAAAGAGGTACTTTGGAGCAATAAAGTAATTTATTTCATTGTGCTGTGAGGTACTTGGAAACCAAAATTTTCCAATAATCATAAACCCAAACTTGGTAGGCTGTATGTATTATTTGTCTGTAAATTTTAATTTGCCACTGGAACCTAAGTCTGTGACTTAATTTTTACTAAAGTTTTATAAATTAGTATAATAATAATAATAGCTAATATTTGTTGAGCTCTTACTCTGTGTAGGAATATTTCAAGCTTTTTACATGAATTAACTCATTTCGTTCTCACAGCCATCCTATTCTCTTGCCTAAGACGAAGGTGAGGCACAGAGTCACAGAGTGGTTAAGTAACTTGCCCAAGGTCATTATAGCTTCAGTGGCAGAGACTCAGTGGTCATGACTCATAACCTCTGCATTCTCCTGACTCTCATTGTACCGTGTCAGCTTTCATTGTCTGATACAGTTGGAAGTGGACAATATCAGTAGACCTCAGTAAAGGATCCTCATCTAATTCCATAGTGTTCCAACTTTACTGTGCTTACCTATATAGATTCTGATTCATGGGGCTGCGAATATGCATTTTTAGTAAGCATCCAGGAGGTTCAGACCATACTTTGAGATACACTGATCTAGTTACCACACAATCCTCATAGTCTGTTTCACACGAGGGCTTGTTGTCATTGTTTGTGTGCTTATATTAGGCCCCTCCTTATATATATCTGTGTTCCAGGTAAGCCTGTTGAATATATACATGTATCTAAACTTATGCCTCAAGGGCCTGCACTACTAATCACATTTCTTTTGTAGAGAATGAAGAAAAGTCCAGCATCAGGGGGATTTTTTTTTTTTAACCTTTTGGTTGAACTTCAGAATAAGTTATATTTTGACCTGACAAAATTGTTAAGATGAATATAAGGTCTATAGACAGAAGAAAGGAAGCACGACGTGAAATTTCTACCCTAGTGGGGTTTTTCATATGTGTGTGTGTGTGTATATATATATATATATATGTATTTTTTTTTTTTCTTTTTGTGAGGAAGACCAGCCCTGAGCTAACATCTGTCACCAGTCCTCCTCTTTTTGCTGAGGAAGACTGGCCCTGGGCTAACATCCGTGCCCATCTTCCTCCACTTTATATGGGACGCCGCCACGGCATGGCTGACAGGCAGTGCGTCGGCGGGCGCCCGGGATCTGAACCCGCGAACCCCAGGCTGCCAAAGCGCAAACCAAACCGCTGTGCCACCAGGTGGCCCCTTTGGTTTTTGTTTAGAAGAAAATTTTAATGTACAGTGCACTTCACAGTAGAGTAATAGTTCTATGATTTGGGTTACTCTGAATATTAACTGTAGGCAGGGAGAGTGTCTTCTCTCTTAAGTGAGGTAAGAAACTTTCACCCATTTGTACCACCAAGAACCCTGTTTATGTGTGTTTTAGGATATAGGGAAAACACTATACTTGCAGTTTTACTACTTCAGTATCTTAGCTGTATATTGAACTGGCAAAAATATGTTTTTCTTTCTTTTAGGGAGTCACAAATCACTTTGAGCTAAAACCGTCCAGTGTTTTGTTCAGTTACAAACAAAATGAATATTCCCATGCTGCTACAGCATCCTCACCAGCATTTCCTGAAAGGCCTTTTAAGATCACCTCTTCAACGTTACCACTTCATCTTTCACTCAAGTACTCATCTCGGATCAGGAATCGCATGTGCTCAGCCATGTAATTCTCTTGGACTCCGTTGTACAAAGTGGATGCCACTGTCAAATGGTTTAAAGAGAAAATTATGTGTACAAACAACCTTAAAGGAACACACAGAAGGACTTTCTGATAAAGAACAAAGATTTGTGGATAAACTTTATACTGGTCTAATCCAAGGGCAAAGGGCCTGCTTAGCAGAAGCCATAACTCTTATAGAATCAACTCACAACAGGAAAAAAGAGTTAGCCCAGGTGCTTCTTCAGAAAGTATTAGTCTACCACAGAGAACAAGAACAATTAAATAAAGGAAAACCACTAGCATTTCGAGTGGGTCAGTCTTTTTCTGTTTTTTAGTCTGTCCAGTAAATATTTTTCTAAATTCTCTCTCTTCTTTTAAAATAAGTCTAAATAATTAGTGATCTAATGGGGATTCTTTTTTTCTCTTTGGAATTTTGGGATGAATTTTTAATACCTTTTCTTTGCAAATATTAGTCTTGTTGTGTTGAAAAAATATGCCGTGACCATTTGAACCAAGGCTCTGAACGTGAAGAGATTATTTAAGAGAATAATATGAGATTTCTGTTTTGGCAAGAATCTTGGTATGGCTTTCAGAATAGAAATATGCATAGGAAGAACTATTAGCCAGTTTACTCCTTTCTCTCAGTAGTCCTTCTGCTTAATAGTCTAAAGTGAATTCCCTGTTTTTTTGTGGTTATATCAACAGTAGTATCCTTATCACATTTCAAAATTCTACTTCTTAGGTGTTTGATTAGTCTTTCTATAGGCAAGTCTCACTTCTTTCAGATACTTTTTGTTAAGAGTTTCTGGGAGTGGCTTGACTCTAAGGCCAGCCATCTCAATACCAAAATGTATTTTAAAGGAGAGACCATGTTAATTTGCTGTCTAAAAATATTAGATGTTCATTTGATTCTTGAACAACTGATTTGTTTTTGTAATTGCAAATAAGCCTGTTATATTTTTGAAATTGTGTAATTCAAAACAATTTAGTTATGTTTGACCAGCAGGAATTAAGCAAGTCAGTTTTGGGTAGAATGAGAGCTTTTCATGATGACAAACTAGGTGATTCCAACCAACGCTGTCACTAAAAACAACTTGAAATGGTGGACAAAGTGCAGAGATTTTATGAGGAATGAGTAAATACACTTAAAAATTGACTAGCATTACATCAGACTTTTATATCTCAGTTTATTGGCAATATGGGGATTAAAACGTCCTAGTTTTTAGGGTATCAGGAATAAATGCTTTAAAGATAATTTCAAAAATAGCTCACCAACCAATGTTTGTCCTAGTCCACATTTTTCACACATCTTATTCTTCTGCCCTCACTGAAGGAACTCTCATTTTGAGAGTACTACATTGGGTGTGAATAATCTTTATGTATTGTAGACAGACAAGATAGCAAACTCCCGAAGAGAAATTCCAGTTATGACAAAGTGTTTACTTTTTAGGCTTTAGAGACTCTTTGAAGAGAAAATGTCCCAGAAATATCTGGAGTTAACCAGCAACTTGCACATAACTCGCAACTCAAAAATTTGCAGTGCTATTCTGGTTCTTCCATCTTGATCTTATAAGGCCAGATAAACCTGTGTCTTTATTGCACTTATTTTATCACCATCATAAATAAAAGTAACAAATGTTTATTCAGCACCCACAGAGACGTTTTAAGACAGAGACCTGCCTTGAAAATTGTGAGGAGCCAAGCATACTGTATACCATATATACTTTTGAATATAATTACAATTAAATGCTTATGTTTTATGTACTTTATTGAACGTAGGCTTTTATATCTCTTACTTGATGCCATGTGCTGCTCTAAACATATTGCAAATATTAACTCATCTAAACCTTACAACAACCTGAAGAGATAGGTACTATTATTATATCCATTTTATTGCAGAGTATACTCAGGCACAGAATGGTTAAGTAACTTGCCCAAGATGACACAGCTCTTAAGAGTCAGAGCTAGAAATAGAACTGACTGATTGGCTCCAGAGTTTGTGCCGAGATAAATTATTTTTTTCAGGATTCAATTTATATTATATTCTTTGAGTTATGGGGAGATGAAAAAATTATCTTTTATGAATAGAAAATTGTTTTCTCAATCACTGGGAATCTCTAGAGAAATGAGTTGTTTTTCCAATGGGAAGATAAAGCGTACAGAATTGAGGTAGGTGGAATAATTACTGATCATGATGAGAGGTGGGCAGATGTAGAAATTCAGCACATTAACAACATAGGCAATGAAGTCTATCCAAAATGATCTACATTATAGTAGAAGGGAAATCACATTTTGTAAATTTTTTGGGGGGGTAAGGAACATTGGCTCCGGGCTAACATCCACGCCCATCTTCCTCTACTTTATATGTGGGACGCCGCCACAGCATGGCTTGATAAGCAGTGCATAGGTCAGCACCCGGGATCTAAACCTGCGAACCCTGGGCCGCTGAAGCAGAGTGCGTGAACTTAACCACTATGCCACTGGGCCGGCCCCCACATTTTATAATTTTTAAAAGTGAATTTGGTGAATATATGGAACTCAGAATTGTTTTCTTCCTATATCTCTATTACTCAGGAACTAGATAAATAAATAGATTTTCATTTACTGCTTTCGGAAATGTTAAAATACATTAATGATGGTTTTAATAAATTAGGAGAAATAGAAGGTAGTCTAATATTTTATTTAATAGAACTCATCATAGTGCTGATTTCATTTGTGACATTAAATTAGAAGATCTTTTTCCATTGTAGGATTGTCTGGGCCCCCTGGTGCTGGAAAATCAACCTTTATAGAATATTTTGGAAAAATGCTTACTGAGAGAGGGCACAAATTATCTGTGCTAGCTGTGGACCCTTCTTCTTGTACTAGTGGTGGTGAGTATTGCTGATTCTTTTTAAATTGCAGAGCAGGGGCTCATGAGGCTCTCTGTGACAATTTGGTGGGAATTTGCACAGTCAGGTGACTTCTGACCTATTTCTGAGTTTGGTCTCACTGAAGGAAGGGAGTTCTGTGGGGCGAGGTGGAGGCTAAGGGAGGTAGTTTGGGGCAATGGGCTCTACAGAGGAAGTCAGTTTGGGGGTCGCCCAAGAGGAGCCTGGTTACTCAGAGAACTAGAACAGGTATCAGAGGTTGAAAATAATCAAGTGCAAATTTTAGCCCTTTGGCTATCATGCCAAAGGCCAGGCCCCTCTTCCCTCTTTCTGTTATTTTTCCTGGCTGCATCACCCCCTAGACAATTCAGAAAATGGGTCCTTACTCCTTCGTTATTTTCCTCATATTGTTGTAACACTGCTTAAGCTTTAAAAAAAATGTACCTCTCTTTATAACTTGTCACCTATTTATATTACATGTTCAGTTAAACAGAAAGCTCTTAGAGGGCCCACGTAATATACTGCCATTCCCCCTACAGCACTTACCATAATATATTGCACATGGTGCCCAGCAATTACGTAGGGATTTGAGGTCATGCAATCACTCAAAGTTTAATTTGCAGCTCATCAGAGATAAAATAAATAAACTTAGCTCCCCAAAGTATCATTTAAAGAAAACATAAAGCATACCAGACAAATACTCAGGAAAGGTTTTTCTTGCCTTACCCCTCTTTATGATTTAAGCTTCTCGTGTTACAGTTATTCATTTAACGAGTATCTGAAGGCCTACTATAGGTGAGGCATTGTGCAAGGAAGGTAGTGTGTTGTACAGTGGTGAATAAGACAGTCCTCTTGGCCTTAGGAGCTTTATATCTTACGAGGGAAACATATGAGTAAACACAGGGCATTACTGTATAATGTGTGTTGTGAAGGGGAACATATAGAGTGTCTTGTGGAAGTGTTTGGTTTGTATCCTGTGGGTTTAATGCTAAAAAATAAAGATGATATAATCATATTTCAGGGACTTTAAGTCAGTAGAGAGGTGGACAACAATTCCTATTACTACCCATTGAGAAATTTAGCTGAGAACATTCACAGTTTTTGATTCACTGTAATAAAAAGATTAACCGTAAAATAAAATTTATATCACAAGGTTGAAGATTAAATCCATGTCAATATATTGTCTTATTTACAGTCTAAGAACTTTGTTAAAGGTAAGTACTTGAACAAAGAATTATTTATAGTGGCCCTCATTTTTATATAGGTAAGAAGGCTTTTCCTCCCACCTTCATAATATTCTTAGGTACTTGCAATAGCAAAAGAAAATAATGACTTGGGATAATAATAGCAGAAATTGTGACATAAGATAGTCTGATTAAAGTTGCATAGCTATGTGGTTCCTAACCTTTCTCAAACCAGAAATGAGGGTCCTTTCCTCAGGTAGAAAAATATATAGACTTTGAAAAAAAAATACAGAAGGATAAACAGGACACTATAAGTATACATTTCTACCTTATTACGGTAACAGTACATACATTGGAAAAACAGTATTACGTTAAAGTTTGAGAAGCATTCACTTTTTGGCCTATAGTCAATCCTTGTGCTTTGGATTCATGGACCCCCTGCAGCAGCTCTGAGACCTCCCTGACGGTCTGCAACCAACAGATTTGGATTCACTGGCAATGACAGTTACATGAGGGAGTAATGTCATAATGTTGAGTTCAGTGTGTTAGGATCCATAGGATAATAATTTGAAGTGTAGCTTTGGCAGATTGTTGACTTACACTGACATGATTTCATGCAGAAAATTACCTTAGAAAAAAGTTTTATGTGCAGTAAATAAGGTAGGTATATGCTGTAGAATGAGAATCTATGAAAACTCTAAACTGGAATCATAAGACAAAAGAGCAGATCTTTAAGGAACTTCTCAATGTTTAGCATCAACTTCATGTGGAAAAGTTACCTGTTAGGTAGAATGAAGATTAAAATTCAGATTAGAACAGCATTACATCTTGAAATGTTATTATATGGCTAAAGGAAAGAAGTTAAAAGTAATTTCAGTAGTTCCAGGGCTTTCACCCTTCTAGAATTTGCAAGTATTGGTGTTTGCCAAAATACTGCAGTAAACCCTAACACATCATCAGTTCTATTCTATAGGTATTAAATTAATTGTCTACTGTGAACAAGCATTCAGTGCACAAAATATGTAAGACATGGTCCTATAGGCAAGGAACTTCTGTTAAAGCAGGGTTTCTCAACCTTGGCACCAATGACATTCTTTGTTATGGGCAGCTTTCCTGCACGTTGAAGGATGCTTAGTAGTACCCTTGGCCGCTACCCGCCAGATGCCAGTAGCACTCTACCTGCTAGTTGTGACAAGTAAAAATGTCTCTAGACATTGCCAAATTTCCCCTGGGGGCAAAATCACCCCCAGTTGAGAACTATAAACACAACAGTGTTAAGATGACAGTAAAGAAACCACCCTGACTGGAATGGAAGATTGGTTTGGGGACTAGTGGAAGTTGAAATTAGGTAAGGTAGGGCTGCATTCTGAGGGCCTTCAATGCTAGGCGGAAGAATCTAGATTTGAACGTGTAGTCAGTGGGAAGCTATTATAGATTTCGAGGGGCTTGAAAAGTTAAAAAGATTAATTTGGCATCATTGTATATACTGTGTTGGAGGAAAGCTCAATAATATGAAATATACTTTGAGATTTTGGAGAAATGTCATAAAGCACTTCCTCTAGGAATTGGCTGATTGATAATTGGCATTTACAAGTGTTCCATGATTATAAAATGTAACTGTGTGTTTTAGGATCACTCTTAGGTGATAAAACCCGAATGACTGAGTTATCAAGAGATATGAATGCATACATCAGGCCATCTCCTACTAGAGGTACTTTAGGAGGTGTGACAAGGACCACAAATGAAGCTATTCTGTTGTGTGAAGGAGGAGGATATGACATCATTCTTATTGAAACCGTAGGTGAGTGTAATTTTCCATTTCATAACAATAAAATACTATATAATGAATGCTATATAAAGATGAGTGACAACTAATTTTATTTTGTTCATTCAGCAGATATTTACTAAACGTGTAATTAAATACATGATATTATCTCAGATTCTCTTGGAAATATGAGTATTTAGGCTATAATCCTTACCTTCAAAGAAAAGAAAAACAAGCTGTGTTTCTGACAACTGTTATACAAGGTTGTATGTTATAAGTGCCGGAGAATAAGCATAGAGATGACCTACAGAAAGGGTACTTCAACACAATGCCTGCTTTGTTTAAGCACATTTCATATGTCTACAATATTTGCTGAGAAAATTAATGTAGTTGGGTACTGCTTGAACACAGGGCCACGTTTTATTTCTTCTTTATATCCCTAGTACATTGTTATTTGCAATGAAAATACTGAAATGGAAACCTCAAGAAATTCACATTCTTGTGGAGAGACAATCTGTTATATTACTGTGTGATAAATGTTTGTGACACAAACTGACTCAGATTTGGGGGATCAGGGAAGGCTTCCTGGAGGAGGTGACAGTTGAACTCGGTTTTAGAGGAAGAACTGGAATTAAACAAAGTTTGGTCTAAGGGCATTTGCAAAGACAGAGGAGTGAGAGAACTGGCCCATTGAGAGAACTCGAGTTTGCTCAGGATACTTAGAGCATAGAGTGTGAAGGCAGGGAGTGAAGAGGGATGAGGCTGGAGATTAGAAACTCTACCATTTCAGGGTGGATGGAGGAAAAGTTGCCTGAGTGGTAGTAGGAGAATCAAGGGAGGAAAGGTCCATACAGACCAAGTATCTTACCTGGAAGTTGCATTTGGCTGCTTGTCCCAGAGACTTGAAATAACTGTGACTCAAACAAGACAGGTTCATTTTCTTGTAAATAAAAGAGGTCTGGAGGCAGGCAGTCCCGAGCAGGCTGGTGGTTCTACAATGCCCTCCATGTTCCAGGCTTTTGTGATCTCTCTGCTTTACATTCTTAGCACTTAGTTTCCAGCCTCAAGGTTGCCCATGGTTAAAAGATGGCTGATGAAGCTTTGTCACATCCATGTTCCAGGTAGAAGGAAGAAAGAAGGGGGAGTAAGGAAGGGGTAGGCAGAAGAGGTGTACCTCCTGGCTGGGTTAGCCCTCTTGAAAGAACTTTCATGGAAACACCATCTAGTGACTTTTGCTTTCATTCATTAATCATCTCTAGCTGAAAGGGGGTCTAGTGAATGTGGTCTTTCACCTGGTACACTGATGATCCTAATAACACTGGGGTAAGGAAACTGGGAAGAATCGATGTTGAATGGGCAACTGGAAGTCTCTGCCACACCAAGGAAGGAGAGAGTTTTGAGAGGAGTTTTGGTGGAGTCAGGGATGTGGAAGCCAGATTTAAGTGGGTTGAGATGAATGTGAAGTGGAGAAGTGGAGACAGCATAAATTGCTTTTTTCCAGAAACTTGGCTATATAGAGAAAATGAGAAATATGGTGATAGTTGGAGGAGATTGTGAGTTTTTTTCTTGTTTTGTTTGGTTTTAAGACAAGAACGACTTGAACACAAGTCACGTGATGTGCTGGGACAAGAGTCTGTAGACACAGGAGTGGTTAAAGATACAGCAGAGCTCAGGGCCCAGAGGAAGTGAAAAGGAAGAAGAGGTTGATCTTCAGCCAGTACTTCTTACATCAAGACCGGAGAGGAGGCAGTAGGCGGAGTTTGTATTCGCATCTGCTTATCTGTGGAGGGGAGAGGGGGAAGCTGAGGAAGTTCTTGCCTTTATTTCCCCTGGGAAGTAGATACCACACTCATCATCAAGTAGGGAGATTATGGGAGAGTGCATGCTTGTAGTGGTCATGGTGAGAAAAGGGAAGGAATCTGATGGAGGGCATTTAGGGACATTGCTTTTCCATTAGGAAGATATAGCAGATGTTGGAGACTGTGACCCTGTAGGGGCGCCTATCCACCCAGTTGAGCAAGTTCTCCAGTATGCCTGTACTTGAATTGATCTATGGGTGAGGTTTGCCGGGCTGATACGAGGATGAAAGCAAGAAGCTGAAAGTATTGACAGTCATGGTCTAAGATCAGAATCACATTTCAAGCTGCTCCCCAATGAAAGGGAAGCCAAGAAAGAGCTGTGAGAGTGAGGAGAGAATGGAGGACTCGAGTTTCTCCATTCAATCAAAGACTAAGTCTAATGGCAAAAAGAGAGGGAGAGAGCTAGAGAAGATAACAGGTTTGCTTATAGGGTAAGACAATGGCATTTAATAAATTCTTCAGAGGTGAGTGTTTAAAGTGGGATTAGGTTGAGTGTGTGATCGTGAGTATGAGTGAAGTGGAATGAAAATGATGGTCAAGATAGTTGAGAAAGTCAAATTACTATGAATATTTTAGTATACAGTTGTGATTTAAAATTTCAGGTGTGGGTCAGTCGGAGTTTGCTGTTGCTGATATGGTTGACATGTTTATTTTACTACTGCCACCAGCAGGAGGAGATGAATTGCAGGTAATTATTTTGATTTTTCCCCCCAAAACATAAAGTATACATCTCTGAAAGCACAAATTTCCGATGTTGTGGTTTTGTAAATTAAGTCGATATTGGTGTAGGAAAAGAATCATCATTCACATTGGCTAAAATACCTGAGTCAAAGGCAGAGTCTCTATATTTTTTCCCAACTTATAGTAATAGAATATATGACCTTGTGCTAATCATATGACTTAGATTTTTCCACCTGTAACGTTGGGAGTGAATGGAATACATGGACAGCTCCAGCCACAAGAGACCACTGTTGCATGGGTGTTTGTAGTACAGTTGGTTCACAAGTTTCTCATAAGATATTGCTTTGTTTTTAACTGGGATCCTACTATCATAGTTTACATATTGTAAAATAGGATTCTTGCTTTCCTCCTGCAATGCAATTCTGGCATTAACTACCTGGAGTTATGGAATTAGCACAGACTTCACAGATTAAAGGCATAGTCATCCATAAGACTACCCTCACTCCAGACACCAGCTGCAACCTTGGGGGTTCCCAGGCCACCCGTGCCTCTGACCAACTGGCTACAAATGTAGTGGTTTCCACTACCCCTCAGGCTCGGTAATTGACTATAATGATTCACAGAACTCAGGAAAGTACTACATTAAAGTTACAGTTTATTATAAAAGATACAAATCGGGACTAGCCAAATGAAGAGACATAGGGAGAGGTCTGGGAGGGTCCCAAACTCGAAGCTTCTGTGTCCTTAGGATGCACTTCCCTCCTGACTCATTGTGTGTATCACCAATTCAGGGAGTTTGCCTGAGCTTCAGGGTCTGGAGTTTTTATTGGGGTTTTAGTATGTAGGCATGATTGACTAAATCATTGTCCACATGATTGAACCCAATCTTCAGCCCCTCTTCCTTCCCCAGAGTTCAGGCTGATATTCATGTGGCTCAAAGGCCCTACCCTCTAATCACATGGTTGGTCTTTCTGGTGTGGTCAGACCCATTCTGAGTGATCTCACTGCATAAACTCAGGTATGGTCCCAGGCACCCATGGTGAGTAACAAAGACACTCCTATCTCTCAGGAAATGCCAAGGATTTAGAGGTCACCTTCCAGGAACCTTGGACAAAGACCAGACAAATTCTTTATTACACAACACCTCCCTTTCGATTGTATAATTCTTAAAAATAGTGATAGCTATATGGATGCTGCAATTTAGAAACATTAACTATTAGAATTTAATCATTGGAAATTATGTTTAAAAATATTTGAAAAGAGATTTTAATCTTAGATGGAAAAATCTACATTTTCCAAATAAGACTTGGCCTTCGGATTTCTAGTGTTTTTATGCAACATAATTTAAATCAAGAGACTGAGGCATTTTTAGCCATCACGTTATTTTTCCTCAAATGCAAACTGAAAAAAATGCTATAGACACTTAAGGAAAACTTCAAAGACTTTCTTTCTGGAAATGCAGACATTGGTGATATGTGTTTTTTTCTTAAGCAACTTAATGATGGATGGGTTGCATCCAGCAGTGTTAGCTCATGAGAAGCAGAATCCATCACAAGACAGTGTGACCTGTCGCCTGCCACTCAATCATGTTGTGTCTTGATGATATATTTACTCTAGTTCTGAATGTGTTTCAGCATGTTAGTCTCTAAATTTGGAAGAGACATCACAGATGACTTCTGTAATCCCAAGAGCCATTGTTTTTGAGTAATTTCTGTTGAGTAATTGTGATTCCCGGCACCCAGGGCTTGGGAAGATGTAGAGAACAAGTTAGTTAATGAAGTGTATGACTTTCAAAATCTTAGCATTGACTGGTGTCCCATTTTTTGCTGGTTGTAATTAAATGTTTCTGATAAATCACTTTCTTCTTTTTCCCTTTAGGGTATCAAAAGGGGTATAATTGAGATGGCAGATCTGGTAGCTATAACTAAATCCGATGGAGACTTGATTGTGCCAGCTCGAAGGATACAGGCAGAGTATGTGAGTGCAGTGAAATTACTCCGCAGGCGTTCAAAAGTCTGGAGACCAAAGGTTAGCTCGTGTTCCATTCTGCATTTTTCACCCTGAGTGGACGGTGCACATTAGAAGAGAGGATGTAAGTCCCGAGTGAGACATATAATCAATCTTTGCTTGGATGTGAGATTACAATTTTAAAAATCATGACAAAGCCAGAATGTGTAGTCATGATTTTAAATATAATCCTTCAACCACTAAATGTCAAAGACTACATGTGGGGTGATAGATTAGATTGCTTAATGCTTGACTTGAGCCATTTGGAAGTGATAGCAAATCCATTCTGAAAGGAACAATCCTTAAGATTATGGAGCAATTAATGATTTGATTATCTATATTAGAATTTGAGTAAGAGAGAAGAGGCTTTAGACGGGATAACTTCCCTTCCCATTATGCTTGTTGGGTGCTGATTTCAATAAGGAAACGAAAAAAGAAAAAATCCTGTAATAAGTGATGCAATAATATTGATGTGGGCAGCTTTATCTGCAGAAGGACACTATGTTATTAAAGAATAAGCTATAATGACTATAATGAGAACAATGATGACATATCCTACCGTCAGCTCCCAGTCTGCCCCACACATTATCTGTGTTGGGGCTGGAACCGTCTTGCACATGCAGGTGTCAGATGCTCAGCTCTTAGCACTTGCTGAGTCAGGCAACTTAGACAGAGGGAATGGGGCTATTTTCTCAACTGAGCTTCATTTTCTGGCACTCAGGCCTCAGGGAAACCTATGTAGCATGGCCCTTCTCATCCTCATGACCCTCTCACAGTCAGTTCCTCCCTGATGCCTCTGAAGACCATCCGAGCAATCCTAAGTCGAAATAAATCTCTGGGCCAAACAATTTGACCTTGGTTCGGTGTCTTATTTTTGCCATGCACTTAGTAATCCTACTAAGTTACCTCATAGACTTCTCAGTATATCTACTTTGACACAGCAATAGAATGTCTCACTTTTGTCACTTATCTGTTTCTATTGACTGTAAGAATTAATTGGCAAATATCAGAGTCCCCACGAAAATGGTTTCTATCATTTTAAGTAAAATGGTTCTGATTCTTCCCCTTTCAATAGGTAATTCGTATTTCTGCCAGAAGTGGAGAGGGCATCACTGAGATGTGGGATAAAATGAAAGAATTCCAGGACCTATTGCTTGCCAGTGGGGAGCTGACTGCCAGGCGACAGAAGCAGCAGAAAGTTTGGATGTGGAATCTCATTCAGGAAAGTGTGTTAGAACATTTCAGGACCCATCCCACAGTCCGGGAACAGATTCCTCTTCTGGAAAAAAAGGTTCTCCATGGTGCCCTGTCCCCAGGACTAGCAGCAGACTTGTTGTTGAAAGCTTTTAAAAGCAGAGACTAATGAAATTTATCCTATGCAATAATTTTATAAATTGTTTCACAAAGCATTTTAATATTAAAAGTCACTTGTGTGCTTATATTTTCGGTAATTCTTTTGTGGTGCCCTTGGCCTCCTTATTTGTGAACCATGCTTGAAAGCTCGAACAACATTAGCTATGGATGGCAGAGTTCAGGCAGTCAGGCAGTATTTATAAGTTGTATCTTACTCATTTCCATTTCTTTTTATTCTTATACGTTGGGCATGGTGTCCTGTAGAATAGTTTCTTCTCATCAGTCGGGAGCAGAGAAAGCTGAGAAGCACAAAAAAAGATCATATACTTTAAAATGCTTTCTTTGATTCTGTATTCTCTGTTTCCAGAGAAAATGTAAGCAAGAGTGACCACATTTTTGAAGTTCTGACTTGAGGCCAGAATAATACACAGTGGGTTTCTAAGAGCTGAAAATCATGATTGACATTTAGTGTACCAGACTATTCTAGGAATTTCTGAAATGGCCATGTACACAAGTAGCAAAACAGTTGGAATGTGTAGTGATGTGAACACAATTTTAAAGTCTACTTGTCTAGACTTGCAGACCCCCCATGAATGGTAGGAGAGACCAAAGAAAACTGGGGAAAGTGGCCGCAAATAACATGGATCCATTAATTCCCAAGAGTTGGAGTAAACCCCCAACAGACCCAAGTGAGGTCAGAACAATTCAAGGGTTATTCCGTTTGAATACTATCAAAGGTTTTTGTTTCTCTTCCTCCTTGGCCATTTGACTTCATATTAACATTTTAAAAATCTACTTTGTTCTCGATGGTAAGGAACAAGTTTTGTTCTCTGGAGGAAGCAAGGCACACTGATTAACAGCTTGGGTTCTGGAGCTGGACTGTGTGGGTTTAAATTTCAAACCTAGATCAATCGCTTATTAGCTGTGTAAGTTTGGACAAATAACCTAACCTACCTCTTTAAGTTTCAATTTCCTCCCTGGTAAAATAGAATTGACATATTAACTTTATAGAGTTGGTGAGGATAAATGAGATAACTCAGGAAAATCATTTTCTATAGTGATGGTACAGAGGAAATACTCAAAGGCTGCTTGCTATTATTATTATGTTAAAGTTATGAATACCTGCAGCTGTCCAAACCTTATATAAGTTTGATTTTCTCCCATGGTCTTATTACTACCATCATGCTCTTGTGATATTTTATGATTGTCTTTAAAGCACCTTCTCTAGTTAATTCTTTAAATATATTTTATACTATTTGATAGTGTACATTTGAATAAAATTATTTCTAACCATAAAATTTCTCCATTGCACAAAATGTCTTCCCAGAAATTTCAAACAGATTCTATTCTGAGCCCTTTAGAATATTTTACACAGTATGTCAGCTTTCATTGTTACTTACCCTTCTATCTGGAATCAAGTTTCTTGTTATTTCAGTAAGCATTCCTTTACTTTTTTGTTTTTAAAGATTTGTATTATCGGCTTACCTAGATCACATATGAGGGTTAGGAGAAACTTTGAAAGATTATCCAGTCAGTTCACCTAATTTCAAAAAGGACTACCATTTAGCCATCCTATCAGGTGAAAAAGTGTTTTTAGAATCTTCCAGAGAAGGAATTTCATAATTTCCCTGAGTAAGCTTTTACAGGGAATAGCAAACCTGTCATTTGTGGTACTGTGTAAGTCATGGTGGAGCACACGCACACTGCATTATGAAGAAGGTAGAGGAGAAGGGGTGGTTTTGTTAGCTCTAAATTTAGCTATGCATTTCTTCTCAGTCTGAACTACTTTTAAATGTTATAAAGATAGTCATAAAAAGCATTAGAACCTCCCCCCTTGTCCTCCTTATGTTGTCATTGTACCATTGGCTATGATATAGAGACCAATTTCTAAGATACTGTTCACCTTTATTTCTGTTATTTGCTATACTGGAAGCTGTATAATATAGTAAAATATGTGTCACCTTTAAAAAAAAATCCATGCTCCCTTTTGTTAAGCTCAAAATGCCATCCCTCCCCACCATCTGTGGTTCTACCATATTAGACCCCTGCCCTGGTCAAAAGTATAGGTTTTGACTTAGATACACACAGAGTCAAATCTCAGCTCTGTCACTAACCAACCATATGATTTTGGGCAAGTTATTTCTCCTCTGTCTGCACCAGTTTCCATATCTGTAAAATTAGGGTAAGAATAGCTCCTTTACAGGGTTGTTGGAATAATTAAATGAGAAATTGTATGTAAAATGCTTAGCACTCAATAATTGGTAGATGTTAGAAATATTACACGTAGACAGCTCTTTGTTCTACAAAACACACTAGTATCATTTAATTTTAGTTTGGTCAAACTATTTAATACCCTCATGCCTCAGTTTCCTCATTATTAAATGGAGTTGACAGTAGTGTCCACCCAGAGTTGTTGAAAGGACTATTTTAGTTAATGTACATACAGTACCTGGACATGGTAAGTGCTAAATAAATATCTAACAATAAACAGTCGCTACCTGTTAGGGTTGTTGTGAGGATTAAATGAGTTAGTCTTCCTCTATCATAAAAGGATAATTCTTTCCTGAAAAAAACCTCATAGGTTGACTTTTCCTTTGTCAAAAGCATAATTACCATTAATTTCTGTAGGTAGGTAAAAATGTGCTATGTTCCAAACTGAGCTCCAAAATTGACAGTCATTTTGCTAAAACAATAGCAAATTTCATTGAAATGACTACAATTACTTGTACAGTTACAGCTGCAGTTAACATTAGCTATCACAATACAACCTTGCAAGTTTTCTCTTCATTGTCTCTCGATAATATGGCTATTTATCTCTTTCCCTAAGCTCTTATAGCTATTCCCCAGAATGCACCGAAGACAAAAGCTAATGAACAACATACATATGATACTCAGCATTTCTATAATTTAACCTTCAATGAAGAAAATAAAACACAACAGGAAAAACCAATGAAAATGATTCTAATATTGCACTCACCCAGTAGATTGCCATCATGGAAGTCATGATGCTACAGCTAAAAACTAGGAAACTAATGGACTTCAAGAAGAGAAGCAACTTCTGTGGTCTATACGTCTGTGTAGATGGCGGAGCTCAGCAGCTCCTAAAGACTGAGGAATCCATGTGGGGCTTCATCAACGCACATGCTTCCTGAGCCAGACTTTATGAAACTCCTCATAAAGTCAAATTCTCATCATTGAAGGGGGTTTATCTTGGGATACCACTGTAACTCATAGAGAGTGTTAAGATGGGCTGGCACCAATACTCACTGTTAGCATTGTTATGCAGGTAAGACTGAAAAAGTGATAAACAAGTTGAAATTTTCCTTGAAAAAGAACATTCAGAAAGAGACTTCAGCCTATTTGTTTTTCTTTCTTTCCACTATAATATTTTGGTTAGTTGGCTACTAAATTTATGAACTTTTTAAATCCACTTGATGTAAATACTTCATGATAATTCCAGCCCCATGAGGTTTATAAAAGTTCACTTTTTTTGTTATTAGTGGTATGTTTGATAACAAAACATTAGAGTGGCACAAAAGCAGATATAAAATATTGAATGTTTTTCTCATTTTTTTGGTGAGGAAGATTGTCCCTGAGTTAACATCTGTGCCAGTCTTCCTCTATTTTGTATATGGGACACTGCCACAGCATGGCTTGATGAGCGGTGTGTAGGTCCACACCCAGGATCCTAAGCTGCGAACACTGGGCCGCCAAAGCGGAGCGTGCAAACTTAACCACTATGCCACTGGGCCGGCCCCAACTGAATGCTTTTTTTTCCAGAAAAAAATTTAACTTGTATAGTAAAATGTAGGTGATGCTAATGTGAGTCAAAGTACGTTAATATTTATGTGAAAATTTGATGCAGAAAGGTAACCTTGGGACAATTTATTTTGCTTAGTAGCCACCTCAGCTTCTTGATGGAATGAGGTGAGGGCACATGTAAGTCAGTGAACTCTTTTACTCTCAGCAAGGCTAAATGCTTACTCTCAATTAATGTTGCTTTAATTAACACAGGAATCATGTGACCTCATCCTCAAAGCTCTGTAACATCCACCTGGCCAATCTTAAGGTGTGGTTAGAATTCTGTAGAGAGAGATCATAGGATGACAATCGAGCCATTTATTGGGCTCATACTTATGTGCCAAATCTTGTTACATATAGAACCCAACTATTTCAAGGATCAACATGAATAAGGATCTTATGAATAAAGTCACATTAGCTTTTATATCCAAATTTTGCTGACTTGGGATTCCATCACATCACGCAGGATCTCAGTCCCCTGAAAAGTCCTCTTCCCAAGTATTTCTGGAAGTCCCAAGGGTTCCTCACTGATCCACACACAAGCCCACACCCTTGGGTGCAGCTCACTCCTGCCAGGCTTCTGTTGGCTCTCCACCATCTCAGCAGCTGCTGTTCCTATAGGAGAGTGCTGTCCGGCTTAGATGTTCCCAGACCGTGAAACTTAAGTTGCCAAAACAGTGCTGTGTTCCCAGAGCACAGGATCCTTGCCTCTCTTCTCATAGGGGCTAGTCCATCAGGCTGGGGTGGGACCCAACTACCACACCATCTCTCATTGTGCTCAGCTCTCCTGTCTATTCCCCCAGGACCTAAGCACACAGTCTCTGCAGAAAACTTCCCCTGCACAAGCTCCCTTTTCAAAATGTCTACCAGCTCCTGCAAAAGATGCCTGGGGAGCTAGTAGTTCCTCCTTTTCTGGCAGTATCGCCTTAGGTTGAGTCATGATCTCCCAGCTTCACATATATATGATTGCTAATTCTGTCAACAACCCCTCAAGAAAGGTATTATTACTCTCAAATTACAGAAAAAGAAATTGAACAACAGGAATACTAAGAATTAATCTAAATTCTCCATTCCTAAATGTGATGCATTATATACATTAGATTTTAAAAATACTATTTTCCAAGTTGCTCAAAGCACTTTATGAACTTCATTTTATACTTTCTATAAGACAGTTTAGTGACAGATATTATCTCTATTACAGATGCCTCTGTGCTATAGAGAGGATAAAGGATTTGTACATCATCCAGATGGTAAGATCCTGATCAGTGTTTTATCTTGAAGGCCTTTCTTCTGTAACCTAATATCTTAGATTTTGCTCTTTTAGAGAATGGTGCCTCAGGTATTTTTTCCAGTAGACTTTCCTGCTTCTGTTTGAAGATAATATTTTAGACATTAAAAACCAAAACAAAACATAACAATATCAGCTTCTATATTAGCCAGGACTCTTGGCTAGAAATGACAGAAACCTACTAGCTTGAGCAAATCAAGAGAAATTTAGTGGCTCATCTAATCATAAGAGAAGGGTAAGTGTTCAGCAAACTTCAGGGACACAGATGATGCTAGGATTCTCCATGTCTCATCTCTTCCTCTCTGTGTATTGACTTCATTTTCCCAGCTTCCTCCCCATATCTGGAGATGTGGCAACCAGCAGCACTTAGGTCCAGAGGAAGGACTTTCCCTATCCCCATAGATCCAATTCTGAAAGTCTTGGGGAAGCACTCAGACTGGCCTACCTGATGGGTCACAGGTCCTTCTCCATGGCCAGCAGTGTAGAGTACTATGATGGATTGGAAACACTTGCAGTTGGGGGAAGACCAGTTCTCCAAAATAAGTGGGTTGCTGGTCACAGAATAAAGTAGGATGCCAGGCCAACAAAACAAATGTGTACTACAGATGCTTTAATCTGTTTTGGAATAAGGTGAGTTATAAATAAATAAGTGTTATTGATGTGTTATATTAAAAAATGTGATCCTCATGAAAAGGTTTAGTTACCTAATTATTGATAATATACCACCAAAACACATAAATGAGGCTCATATAGTCAGCTATCAGTTATATTTGAATGTGTGTAGCTATAACACTCTTATTTATCTAAAATATCTTTCCCTAATCCAGTTTTACAAGTAAAGTATTTTCCATTTTCCCCCATCTACTAAGTTATTATTTACCCTTCCTTATAGCAAAGATGCATCTGAAAACAAGAAAGGATCAGTAGCCTAAAGAGGAATGGTTAAACAAAGGATGGTATCTTTTAATTACTATTTCCCTTTTATGTCTAGCTGATTAATAAGAGATTTTAGAGTTATTTTTGCCTAAGCATTCCCTTTATACAGTTGAAGAAGCTGTGACTCCCGACAGGCAATACACTTGAGACAGATGTCTTTTGACTGTATGATTGACCTACCCAAGACAACTCAAGAGAAGATAAATTTATTTTAAATATGGGAATCCCATGAAAATCCAAAGACAGGAATCAAAGGCCTTCAAGAATGGAGGCAACGAGGATTTCCATTTTAATCTCCAACATGTCAATAACTTGGAAGTCTCCACTCCCATCCTTAAAACTTAGGAAAAGCTGGTCAAACTGAAAATCAGTAACTTTTCTTGAGAAAGCACCACTCCAAAATCTGGAGAGATAGGTGAATCCTGAGAGTCACAGCCAAGATCTGCTTATCTGGGGCAGAGACCACTGGAGCCATAAACTGGTGGGAACACTTAAGTGGTTATTTTGAAGAATTGCTGAAGTCTGAGTGTGAACTAGTGCAACAGTGAGAAACTCCTGGGGGCTAAGGTCTTACAGGAGCCTCCACACTCTCATGGACTTTACCTCCAGGGACTGTGTTGTCACAGTGAAGATCCAACAAAAATCCCCTCATGGCTCCAACATGAGGAGGGGAAGAGTAATCATGTATAATACACCTACAGCCTTCTCCATAAGGCCTACTCTCCAGGAGAAAAGACTTTGCCAGAGCCTTCTCCCAGCTGGGGTAAGAGTATTCCTCCCACTTCATCCCCACTACTGTTTTTTCCTCACCTAAAGTGGGGAGGGGAACAAAGTTGACAGGGGTCAGGGCTTCAAGGAAACAGACTGGAAACTAACTCCCAGTAAATAGAATAGGCAGTAGGGGTGGGGGAAGCTATACTACTAGAGAGACATTTGTAAAGGTCACAGCCCAGGGTCACAGGACCACTTAAAAGGCTAATATTTAATCATAAGATTATAGAATGCTCCCTGCCTCCCCATATTACCATTATACGAACAGGGATCCCACATAATAACAGTGGATTACAGTTGAAAGAACCACAAGACACAGACTCTCTCTGAGGAGGAGGACCTAGGGAAGCCCAAAGTCAAGAGGGAAGACAAAAACAAGGACACTAGAGAAATTTGAAGCCTCTAGCACCTACAGCTACAGAAAACACGAAATATATCCCAACCCTTAGCCAGATAAACATACATCCTCACACTAAAGGCCTCTTTACCTCAGTTCCTGTTATTCAATACATCATGTCTGGATTTCAACAAAAAATTACAAAGCGTGCCAAAAGGCAAGAAAAAACATAGTCTGAGGAGGCAAATCATCAGAACCAGACTCAGATACACACAGATGCTGGAATTATCAAACAGGGAATTTAAAATAACTATGACTAATATATTAAAGACTCTAATGGAAAAAATAGCTACTGTAAGCAAGGAGATGGAAACTCTGAAAGAATCAAAAGGAAATGCTAGAAATAAAAAAAACACTGTAACTGAAATGAAGAATACCTTTAATGAGCTCATCAGTAGACTCAACATGGCCAAGGAGAAAGATCAGTGAGCGTGAAAATCAGCCATTAGAAACTTCACAAACTGAAATGCAACATAAAAAAGAATGAAGAAACAGAACAGAACATCCAAGAACTGTGGGACAATTTCGAAAGATGAAACATACAAGTATTGGAATACTAAAAGGAGAAGAGAGAAGAAATATTTCAAGTAATAATGCCTGAAAAGTATCCAAAATTAATGACAGACACTAAACCACAGATCCAGGAAGCTCAGGGGACACCAAACAGAATAAATACCAAAAACAAAATGAAAAACTCACATGTAGCCATATCATATTCAAACTGCAGAAAACCAAAGACAAAAAGAATGGAGGCAGTTCTCACACGTGAACCAGACAGTCTCAGTCATGACACTTCTGCTGCTCTCTTTTCTCTGTACCATTCTAGATTTTACTCTTTCATAACTGCTTTTCACATAAACCATCAAGGGCCTTTCTAGCTCCAATTTTTTCTCATTATTTTACAGCTCTGGTTCCCACTTTAACACTTTGTAATTTCTTGGTTCCCAACTACAAATTCCTGATAGAAATATGATTGGCCTGTTCATCTTTTGGAGGCAATAAGGGTTACTGAGGGAAGTCTATGGATGGGTTTCCCAGAATCAGGTACCCACCTCAATCTGGGTTTTGGGTGGGGGGGATAAAGTATAAATATGGTTTCTTCTTATTCAGCAAGAACAATTTGTAAGGCACTGTTTCTTGGGGTGTGTGGGTGGGGCAGGCAGTGGTGTATGCTTCCACCACAGAACAAATTATTAGGTAAATAAATGAGTTTCAGAGGGGTGAATGATTTACTTAAGTCAGTCAGTATGACTCAGGCTCAAACCTACCTCTCCTAACTCTTTACTCAGTGATCTATTACATGGGTTAGAAACAGGCTGTTAAGAAAAATATATTGCCTTTTGACTATAGTCTTTTAAATTATTCCTGCTCTTTCCTTAGAAAATTATCAGTCTATTTAATAGTAGAAATCATTGTTTACTAGAGATCTGCTACACATACTACATCTTTATTTAAGATAAGAATCGGAGAAATCACACCACCTCTTTTTAAAACCAGTGAAGATGCTGTTTCCAGAAACTTTCTTCCCACTCGCTCCAGTCACTTGGGGCTCTTGGAATAGGAGACGATACAGAGACCATTTACTCAGTTAATCTCAGAACATTTTGTTGCCCATACAGTATCCATTATACACCGTTATTGTTGTTATAGTTTGAATTGTGTCCACCTAAAAAGATACGTTGAAGTCCTAACCCCCAGTATCTCAGAATGTGATCTTATTTGGAAATAAGGTTGCTGCAGATGTGATTAGCTAAGATGAGGTCATGTTGGAGTTGAATGGGTGCCAACCCAATAGGACTGGTGTCCTTACAAGAAGACAATCCTTTGAAGACAGATACACACAGGGAGAACACTGTGACGATAAAGGCAGAGATGGGAGTGATACAGCTGCCAGCCAAAGATTGCTGGAAAACCACCAGAAGCAAGGAAGGATTCTCCTACATGTTTCAGAGGGAGCATGGGCCCTGCTCACACCTATTTCAGACTTCTGGCTTCCAGAACTGTGAGACAATAAATTTCTGTTGTTTTAAGCCACGTAGTTTGTGTTATGGCAGCCCTAGGAAACTAATACAATGGTCAAACCCGCTGTCTGAGTCTAACTCAGAGGGAAACTTCTACAAAGATTTTATTACACTCTCCCCCACCCTAAGTAAGAATATATTCTTGGACCTCTCAATTCTGCCTTCCCTCAGTACCTTGAAAACTAATAAAAGGAACACAAGAGATTCCTGGTGTTTCTCTTGTCGAAGTACCTTGCTTCTGTTGATATTCCACAATTTATTACATACCTTGGCATTGAACTCAGTATCGGGCTTCGACCATCCCAAAGGATCTAAATTCTACAAGTCTGAGAGGTTGGGTTCCTATAGAGGGATCCAGGAAATTACAGAGGCGTTCTAAAGCAATTAGCCATGAGCAACAGAAAAGCCATCATGAAATGTCTGGCCACTTCAGGCTCTTCTGCCTTGAGGAGATAATATTTGATACCCATCAGAGAGTGGGGAGGGGTAGAGTATATAAAAAAAAGTTCTGCCCTTATAAAACTCACCCAAGGGGCTGGCCCCGTGGTGGAGTGGTTAAGTTCAGTGTACTTTGCTTCAGCAGCCCAGGTTTGGGGGGTTCGGATCCTGGGAGCAGACTTACACCACTCATCAGCCGTGCTGTGGCGGTGACCCACACACAAAATAGAGGAAGACCGGCACAGATGTTAGCTCAGGGCTCATCTTCCTCAAGCGAAAAAGAGGAAGATTGGCAACAGATGTTAGCAGGGTGGATCTTCCTCAGCAAGCAAAAAAAAACACACCTCACTCTAGTTGTATTCAACTTTTTATGATGTGTATTAAGCTTCTCTAGCATCAAGCCCTACCATGTAATATTTGCAATATGAATTTTTAGCTCCAAATAATTTAGCCTTAGTAATTTGCTCAAAAATTGTACTAGGTATTTGTATCTCAAAACAACAACAAAAGTTACTTCACTGTACATGGTTTACCTACTTTCCAATATTTAAAAAGTGGAACCAGTTAAATTTGTATGCTGCCTTTTTACACAGTTCCCTTCTTACATATTTCTTGATTAGTGAATGAATCCTAACCAGGGTGGCAGGAAAACTGCCCCAGGTATAGTGTATATCATTGTATTTGTAAGGAGTAGACCAATATGGTGGGAAATAATAAATGGTGTTGTTCAGTGGCCCAGAGTAGATGCACAGTAAATACTTATTGAATGAATGGATGAATGAACAAATTCTGAGCAAAGCTCATACACAGCCACAGAGACAATGCCACACATTGAACAGTCCCTACAAAGAATGGCAAATGAAAGGGCAGGAATATATTGAACCAATCCAATTCTCTGGAGTACTCTAAAATTGCATTTGTCAGGATACTGACATATCTGTAGGACAAAATACTGTTGTGTGTCTCTTAGCTCAAAGCATCTCTCAGCATAACCCCAGAAATGCAGAAACATGTATGTAAATACAATTGCACATCACAAATCTGCTAGCATGCAGTTTAAGTGTCCAAAGGAGGTGGATGGAGTATTAACTTTGATCATTCTAGGGTAGTCTGTACCCAGGCCTTGTACACATTCCTTCTGTGTATCCCTAAACTTGTGGACCCCAAATCAGCAGGTAGCGAGATTTAGTAACAGAGAAAAGGGTGGATTCGTATTTGACTAAGCCCACAACAGAGGCAGATAAACTCCCCTCGGTGAACAGGGAGAGAATGAAGTGTCCGTCAGTTAAATCTTAAAAGGATTTATCCTCTGGTCTCTGTTCACCAACATACATGCATTAACTGATTATTTTAGCCACTTTATTTTGTGCCTTCCCCCAACCCCTGCCAAGGATTCAACTTAAGAGCTATGAGCAGTTCCTACCAATTACCTGTCTTCAACTATTTAGAAACTGTAATCCACTAAGATTAATTTCTTCTTAACAGAGAAATTTTTAGAATCCCAGTTAGGAAATATGCCATGTGTGATAACTTTGTAGAATCTCTCATCTTAGCTTGGAAAATTTCTGGGGTTAATATTAAATTGATGTTAATATTAATTGACATGTTAAAATTTAATTGACAATATTTGATGTATTCAAGTTCTTAAACTTGATTTCAGAATCTTTGGAGTATTAAATGATGTGTATAACAGGAGGCCAGACAACTCTTTCCTTATAAACAAGTCTATGGACTTCAACTTGGGAACACAATGTAGTTGTTCATTTAAAAAAATAAAGACTATAATTCTTTAGTCTTTCTCTGCAGGGCACGCTTACTAGGTCATAGATTAAAAGCTTCTTTGAATGTGAAAAGCAGTAACATATAGATTGTTGGGGATGCTTTTGGACTGGACTAATGAGAAAGGGAATAGTCAGCAGGTGTGGGACCAAAGGGTGAGAGGGGGTGATTGGGCAGAGATAGGCTGAAGACAACGGATAAGGAGAGTAAAGCAAGCTAAAGATGTAGTTTTCAGCAGTCTAAAGAATTCAGACTCTGCAGTCACGCTGCCTCAGTTTCAACTCCAGTTCTACCTCTTCCTAGCAGTGTGATGTTGGGCAAACTTTCTGTGGATCAATTTCCTCATCTGCAAATTGGGGATAACAACAGTACCTTCCTCAGAGGGTTGTTGTGAGGATAAATGAATTATTGTATATAAAAGACTTAGAAAAGTGCCTAGAACATATAAATATTTGCTTCCATTGTCATCAATTATTATTATCTACATGAGACTCTCCTAAGACTCAGGTTACTTAAGCAAGAGTAGAACTTTGAAATACCTTTTAGGATATTCCTCTAAATGACTTTGATTATCCTAATAATGTGTTCTACGTAAAACTAAGAGTGTTGTCCAAACAGAATTGTACAGCAGTTCTGTACAGTAGCATAGAAAAGATGGGCCAGCTCAGCTTGTGAGTCTACTTCCCCCACACTCTCCCTAGGTGAACTGAAGAAATCAGCTATCATCACTATATGCTCCTTATCCCAGGAGGTGCCACTGTGAATTCCAAAAAGCCTTGACCATTATTATGGCTCATTTTTTTTAGTTACAGTTATTATGAGTCTTTTTGTTTGTTTGTGGATTACCTCCTTGTGGGTGCCTATGAATAGACAGGGCTTCCTTGGAAAACAGGAACCATTAGCTCAAATTTCCCTGCTTTGGGGTCCACTGTATAACTAATCTTTTCCTACTTCTATTTCTCTATCCCCCACCAACACTCAGATGCACCTCTAAGGCTGTATGCCTTATTTTCTTCCTTTCTCTGATCATGGACCTGGAACTAGAGGGAGAGAAATTTCAAGAAGCATCATATTTGACTGAATTCACTCCAATCTCTTTGCCCTAGAGTTTTTTTGTTTGTTTGCTTAAGGCCTAGACTCTAAAGAGACGTGGAAGAGAAAAATAAATGTAAACCTAAAAGAGATTCTTGGCAAGATTTGGGAGATTGATTATATGTGGATGCATTCTATTTGTTTTAGTTTTTGTAAAATAACATTTTGGCTCTGATTATGAGTTACATGTATTCATTGTAAAAAGTTTAGAAGATAAAGAAGGGAAGGTAAAATATAAAAATCACATATAATACTCCCACTCAGCCATAACATTTTTATGTTAGGCTAGGACTTTTCTTATAAATACGTATACACATATATTTTTTTTCTTACTTTAAAAAGAATTTTTATCGGTGTCATAATAGTTTATAACATTGTGAAATTTTAGTTGTAATTATTGTTTGTCAGTCACCGTATAAATGCATCCCTTCACCCCTTGCGCCCACCCCCCACCACCTTCCCCCTGGTAACCACCAAACTGTTCTCTCTGTCCATGTGTTAGTTTATCTTTCACAAATGAGTGAAATCAGGCAGTGTTTGTCTTTCTCTGTCTGGCTTATTTTGCTTAACATAATAACCTCCAGGTCCATCCATGTTGTTGCAAATGGGACAATTTTGTCTTGTTTGTTTGTTGAGGGAGATTGGCCCTGCGCTAACATCTGTTGCCAATCTTTCCTTTTTTTTTTTTCCCTCCCCAAAGCCCCAGTATGTAGATGTGTATCACAGTTGTAGAGTTGTAGCTCTTCTATGTGGGATGCCGCCTCAGCATGGCTTGATGAGCCGTGAGTAGGTCTGTGCCCAGGATCCACACCAGCAAACCCCAGGCTGCTGAAGTGGAGTGCACAAACTTAACTGCTATGCCACTGGGCCAGCCCCCAATTTTGTCTTTTTTATGGCTAAGTAGTATTCCATTGTATATATAAACCACATCTTCTCTATCCAGTCATCAGTTGAGGGACACTTGTGTTGCTTCCACTTTTTGGTTATAGTGAATAATGCTGCAATGAACATAGCGGTGCATAAACCTCTTTGGATTGTTGATTTCAGGCTCTTTGGATAAATACCCAGTAGTGGGATAGCTGGATCATAAGGTATTTCTATTTTTTGAGGAATCTCCATACTGTTTTCCATAGAGGCTGCACCAGTTTGCATTCCCACCAGCAGTGAATGAGGATTCCTGTTTCTCCACAACCTCTCCAACATTTGTTATTTTTTGTCTTGGTGATTATAGCCATTCCAACAGGTGTCAGGTAATATCTTAGTGTAGTTTTGATTTGCATTTCCCTGATGATTAGTGATGTTGAACATCTTTTCATGTGCCTATTGGCTATCTGTATATCTTCCTTGGAAAAATATCTGTTCATATCCTCTGCCCATTTTTTGATCGGGTTGTTTTTGTTGTTGTTGAGTTGTGTGAGTTCTTTATATATTACGGAGATTAACCCCTTGTCATATATATGATTTGCAAATATCTTCTCCCAGCTGGTGGGTTGTCTTTTCATTTTGACCCTGGTTTCTTTTGCCTTGCAGAAGCTCTTTAGTCTGATGAAGTCCCACTTGTTTATTTTTTCTTTTGTTTCCCTTGTCCAAGTAGAGATGGAATTCGAAAAGATCCCTCTATGACTGATGTCAAAGAGTGTATTGCCTATGTTTTCTTCCAGGAGTTTTATAGTTTCTGTTCTTACCTTCAAGTCTTTGATCGATTTTGAGTTAATTTTTGTGTATGGCGAAAGAAAATAGTCTACTTTCATTCTTTTGCATGTGGCTGTCCAGTTTTCCCAGCACCATTTATTGAAGAAACTTACCTTTCTCCACTGTATGTTCTTAGCCCCTTTGTCGAAGATTAGCTGTCCATAGATGACACACATATACTTTTTATTAAACAAAATTGGGATCACAGTGTATACACTGTTTGTAATCAATTTCAGTTTTCAAATAGTAAACATAACCAAAAATAAATTTCAGGAAAGAAAAGAAAAAAGGTCTTTCCTTTTTGGCTTCTTGCCACTAATTTTATCAATTTCCTTTTCCTGTGCCTTTGCACTTTAACCTTCTTTTATTTCCATCTAGTCCTGTTGCAACTGGTTCCTTGTTTCCTGCATCCTTTAGACCATGTACCACAGGTTTTTGATAAATAAGTTACTAAAAATTTCCAAATCACACAACTGGCAAGCATGAAGAAATTATTCTAAGATCAAGGACTGAGAATTAGTATTATTAGAACTGACAGACTCAAACAGTTATTAACTATGACACATTACGTATGCTCATTCGGCTGTTGGCCACACTTATCCAAATATCAGAATTTGGCACCTTATGAGGAGGAGACAGATTCTTGCTGAGACAGAAGCTTCAGCTTCATATGGGATCTTTTTTTCTCAAGGGAATTCTGCTTTTTCTGGCCTTTATATGACTTGGTTTCTTCCTGGGTGTCATCTTGGAATGGCATCAGTAAGTTTCTGCCTTCACAGGATACAGCCTGACACATCCAGTCTATGGTGAGAGAAATTGAAATAGTGGTTACCTGTGTGTGTGTGTGTGTGTGTGTGTGTATGTGTGTATGTACACATGCTATTTTGCTTGGAAAGGGACAAGAGGGCTACATCTGGTCAGCAGTTACATGGATGTGTACATATGTAAAGTATATTTGTGCACTTTACTGTTTGATGTGCATCTCAATCAAAATATATATATTGCTGATCCACCATCTTGCCAGGCTGTCAGTGGTTTAGGCTGGAGAGCTAGTAAATTCCAGAGACTGCAGACCAGCCATTGTCTTAGCTATAGAGACTTCTAGCATTTTCATTCCTGGACTGTTCCAGAGACCAGCAATACACAGAGATGCTCCGCACCCCACAAAAAGAGTTTTGTGGTAAAATAAGTTTAGGAAATACTACACTATCTAGGCCCCTTTGAAAGATTCACAATGCACACTGAAATATTAAAGGCTCTAAGTCCTACAGCAAAGAAACATGTTTATCTGAACTTGTCCTAAACTTACTTAACCATGAAACCCTTTTAATTGATAACTATTAAGCCTTCATTAGAATAATCAGCTTATGTTTAGACAGAAGCCTGGACAGGGCCTGCCCACCAAAGGCACCTGTGTATCAGGTGATATGTACGCCCCCTGCTGGTTTTATTGGTATGAAGTCACTCAGGAAGCTTCTATTTTCACTAAATCACACTCACAACCCAGAGTTCATTGTCACAGTGCTCTTGATTAGGTTTTTTTCACATTTAATTTACCGGGGACTGAACAGCATAGCTTGCCATAATTCAGTCACAAAAGGAAGTTTTTAGTGCAGACTCTCAACGTGGAAGTCAGATCATACAACTCAGTACTGAAAACCAGTATCCAAGAGAAATGAAGCATCTGAGAAAATGAGAACAAAGAATGGGTGTGAGCTCCTTTAGAATTCTAGGATTTTACAAATTAAACACTTATGATAATAAATTCAATTAGTCTGTTCTACTTATTCTCTAATCCAAAATCTTATTTTTAACAGGCTTGTTCAACATCTAATGGACTGATTAATTAAGCTATAATTCCATCTAAACCCAATATTAGACATTTGCACTTACATTGTTAAGTTTCACTACTCTTGGTTCTTGAGGTTATAATTGTTAAAATGATATCATAATTGATTCTGGGAGAAGAAATAAAAATAATATAAAGGACAGGAATGTGATAACAAAGTACCCTTATGCCATAATTTATTTTTAAAAGAGCTTATTTTATTACATATTTGTTTATAGAGTGCCACACAATTTGAGAAGAAAATTTAAAAATGTTTTCTTTAAACAATCTTTCACAATCTGTTCTATTTATTTTCCTGTCTCAAAACAATATATATTGCTAGCAGAGATTTCTTTAAAACCACCATTTTTGTTAGACTAGCTAAAGGTTGAAGCATATAAGCAGTTGGTACCTGCCACTGGGTGGGCTGAAAAGAGCTAGGCAGTCCAGTTTTCCTTGCCCTCCTTCACTCTTTATCTCCATCTTCTTCTTATCTGGATTTCTCCAAGGAGCATTCAGCTCCATGAAAAAAGCAGCTGGGTCTGCAAACATCTACCTAATCCTTCTGGGGCAAAGGTGCTTATGTTCCAAATTTCAAAGTTTTAAGGAAAGAAACTCCTAATTTAAAATACTAACAATTATTTGCAAATAATTCCATTCTCAAAGAAATATACCCTGTAGTATGTCAGCCTCTCTTTAAAAGACCGTTTAAATTCAGCTCCTGGAGCAATATTTCCAGTATTCAAAGATCAATTGCATTAGAATCACGTAACAATATACATATGCTGATTCCTGGGCTCCTCCTCAGACCTAGTCTGTGAAAGTAGGCCTGAGGGCTCTGCATGATTAATGTGCCTCATAGGTGCTGATCCAATCACCTATGGAGATTCTTTTTGTTAATGCAGATGATGGATCCACTCACAGAGTTGCGCATGGATAACTCTAAGGTGAGGCATGACATCTGTATTTACAAAGAACTCCACAGGTTATGTGAATGAGCACTGAAGGTTGAGAACTACTGCTCCAAGAGTTGATAAAAGAAAGGAGAAACGTTGAAGGATCTATTTTGATTTGCCAATGAATTGTTTGTTAATGTGGAGAAGAATGGGCAAATGTACCAATCAGATTTAGAGTAATTAATAGAACAGGATGGAGGAGACCATGTGAATAGATTGAACACTGTGACTTCTCAATCTAAAACAGGTTCACCAGTGGCACGTCAATGACATTCTTAACCCTGGCTGCTCTTTACAATCCTCCAGGAGTAAGCTGTTAAAAAATATGGATGCCTGGGCCCTACTCCAGACCAATTAAATCAGAATCTATGGGGCGGGGGGAGGTGAGGCCTGAGCTTCTGTTTATATTAACAGCCTCTGGGGTGACTCTTGTGTGCAGCCAGCTTAAGCACCATTGCTCTATGACATATGAGAAGCTCTTTGAGTCACCTGCTATTGTTGATATCACAAACAGTTCCTGTTTTGCTTCCAGAACCTTGGAGGCCAGTCTTCAGAGGAAACAAATGCTTGGCACTGTCCTTTTATCTCTTGTTCCCATCTCTTAAACCACCATCATTAGGATTCACTATTTTATTTATAAAAGCAGTTGCCACCTGCTTTCTTGCCATAATTTGTAGCAATATATTGCTTGGACCAAAGGCCAGAAAGTTATATAACTTACAGATTTGCTGGTTAAAATTTGGGGGAGCAGAAGTAGTATTTGTGGAATTTTGTGATCCGTTGCTTGGCAACTTTAAGAGAGTTAAGCTTCTGCCTTCTGTGAACTGTCAGAGGTACAGAGTTTGGTGAGCCCAGTCAATTACTTCTTGCTACTAGAAGGAAATTAATTCTTCATTATGCAGAGGGCTTGAAAAGTTGTCATTCAGAGCAGGCCATCCATAGCGATGTCACACTTCTTCTACTTGACTCCACAAATTCTTCTGCCCTTTAGCCCTCTTACTTCTCAAGAGTTTGATGTGATCAGACGCAAGGCTGGAGCATCTTGGCAGAATGAAACAAGATGGTCAGATTCTTCTGTAACAACATACTCTGGCAGTTACCGGAAAAAACAACTGGATGAGTCTACGTGCAACCGATTTTCTTATAAAGCAGGACAGCATTGGCATGAGTGTAACCAGTAAGATTTCTTTGTAATTTGCACCTGGATATGTCGCTATAAATAGACCAGAATGCTATTAGAAGAAAGAGGGTATTGTAGTCCCCGAGAGACTTCATAGACCTTAACTCTGCATATTTTCCTCTGTAAGTGTCAGCGGGAAGAAGAGCTAAATGTCAGTTACCAGCTGAAATTCTGACTGCATTCTTTATGTAGTACTCCTAAAACTATGTAACTACCTGCTCTTGAAAAGAAAAATTATGAGTATTGGATTAAATTGTAGATATTTTGTGTACTTTGCTCAGCAAAGAGGTGCTTCAGAGAATTTCAGTTTGTTTCTTGTCTAGTTTTTGCACGCTTAGGAGTTGAAAAAATCCCCTCAGAGCAGGAAGCAGGTGGACCAAATCCTCCTCTGCTCCCCACCTTGAATTGTCTATTGATGAAGGCAAGTGGTGAGGGCCCAAAAGACATTGCCTGAGGGTTTACTATAAGCCAAGCCCTATGACAGGCCCACAGAAAAAATTAATTTCAGTTTAGTACGGTAACCGAAACCATAGAAATAAGTAATCAGTGCAAGGAAAGGAGATATTATCAGAGTCTGTGTGGGGCAAGGGGTATTGCATTTCTAGAAAGATCTCAGTAAAGCGGAGTTCCTCTGACCTAGTTTAGAAGGTGGGGAAAGGAAAGAAGCACTGCATGGAAGAGAGAGATGCACAAAGGAAAAGACACGTTTAATCCCAAGGATTATCAGAGAAGTGCAAGGAGCTCGGTGAGTGCGAGACAGAAAGTCAGTGGGGGTGTGGAAAAATATGAGGACTTGTTATGAAATATGTCCCTCTGGATATTAACTGTCAGATATCTTTTCCAAATTCTGGAAATCTATTTGGAAACCAATTGGATTATTGGCTCCAACTTGAGATGTGAGGAAAAACTCAAGTAAGATCCTAATAAATATTAGTTATATTGCCTTCTAAGGCTTTCCAAATTATCAAAACAATGCTTAAAGCTAAAATGTCTCAGAAGTACTCTGCAGTTGGATGACTTGTCTGGTTTATTCCAACAAACCACAATCTCTGCATTTTCAGTAGCTCTCAAGTATGGTGACACTTCAGTTAACTGTGGAAGTCCCTTGGCTAATTCTGTGAATTTTGAGGCACCTCTTGGCCAGATAGAGGAATCTTTAAGCACTGCTGGGGGTCCTCTCTGAAAATAAGTAGTGTTTGAAAGCTGGTATCCAAATAGAACCACTCATCAGAGTAGAAAAAACATATTTAATAACTAAAAAATGCAGAAATATGACATCTGGTGAAAAGGTACAGAACTTTGCTGAGGAAGATTTGCCCTGAGTTAACATCTGTGCCAATCTTCCTCTATTTTGTATGTGGGTTGCCACCACAGCATAGTCGCCACCAAGTGGTGTAGGTCCACACCCAGGAACCAAACCTGGGTCGCCAAAGTGGAGCATGCCGAACTTCACTAGGCCACAGGGCCAGCCCTGAAAATGTACAGAACTTTGAATTTGTTTCCTATTCAGAGTATGATCATTATGTGAATCATTCCAACCAAGGCGCCCTGTGACATTGCCAACCACAAAGGAACACAAGCTTGTGAGGTTTATCTCAGAAATATAAATATATCCTTTTCACAACAACTGCTATTCTATCATAGGCTAAGCAGCAGCAAGTGTTATAAGTGAAGATGAAGGGAAGATTCAGCTCCTTTTGCAAGTACTGATTATATTCTAAATTTGCTTTTGTTTTTCACTTTTTCTTGGTTAATTTTAGCCCCAAGGACAAATGTCTTAAGTTCTGAGGAAAAGCTGTTTGATTAAAATTTTGTAAGGCCATAAAGAGACGTTTTTCCACTGCTATAAAATCAAAATGGTCCAAGAGGGATTACTGAACAAAATATGAAATGACTGATCATTTAAAATGTGTTAAATGAGGACTATATTAAGGTATACAACAAAATACTTTTTGTACACTTTATTCTCCACATACGTTGAATACCCCATATTGTGCAAGACAAGAAACTTGGTAGGTCTTGATCATTTGGTCCTGAATCAGTTTTAATAGCAAATACAGTAATCCACCCTTATCTGTGAGGGATATGTTCCAAGATCCCTAGTGGATGCCTGAAACCATGGATAGTACCGAACCCTATATATACCATGTTTTTTCCTATACGTACATACCTATGATAAAGTTTAATTTACAAATTAGGCACAGTAAGAGATTAACAACAATAACTAATAAAACATAGAGCAATTATAACAATATACTGGAATAAAAGTTACTGTAGACCTTAGCAACCTTGGCATATGATTTTTTTTCTTTCCTTACTAAATTGAGAACTTTGACCTTTTCACCTAAAAGAAGCACTTTACAGCTTCTCCTTGACATATCTGAATTGCCAGCATCACCACTCTTGTGCTTTGGGGACATTATTAAGTAAAATAAGGGTTGCTTGAACAGAAGCACTGCGATACCGCCACAGTTGATCTGCTAACTGAGAGGACTACGAGGTGATGAACAGGCAGGCAGCGTATACAGCATGGATGTGCTGCACAAAGGGATGACTCACGTCTGGGGGTGGGGGACAGGGACAGATTTCATCCTGCTACTCAGCACGGCATGCAATTTAAAATTTATGAATTGTTTTTTTCTGCAATTTTCTATTTAATATTTTTGGATCACAGTTGACCATGGGTAACTGAAACTGCAGAAAGCAAAACCACGGGTGGGGGGGACTACTGTATGTGAAATTCATAAACTTGCAAAAAAGAACCATCCTGCACTGGGAGAATGGAGATTAGAGTGGTACAGATCTTGAAGCTATTATGGAATATTGGTATCAATTCCAGTTGTCTGCCAAGACTAAAAGAAAGGAAGAGTTGCATTTTGGAATTCCTGAGACAGGGATATGGCTCAAGTATAAATTTTTAAGTCTTGATGCTTTGTTTATTCATTAAATTTTTCATTTATTCATTCATTCATTAATCAAATATTTATTAAGGTCCTACTGCATGTAAGGTCTTTTAGGCTAAATGCTGGGTCTAAGTCAGTGATTAAAGGTGATTAAAGCATGTATGGCCCATGCCTTCACAGAGTTTATAATCTGCTAAGAGAAACAATCACGAGGGAAACAAACCATTTGTGCTTTGAAGGAAACAAATAGGGAACTTTGTTAAAAACAAAGAGGGGTGGCAGTTTCTTACAAAACTAAACATAGTCTTACTATGTGATCTAGCAATCGTGCTCCTAGGTATTTACCTAACTGATTTGCAAATTTATGTCCTCACAAAAAACCTGCATATGAATGTTCATAGTAGCTTTATTTATAATTCCCCCAAACTGGAAGGAATCAAGATGTCCTTCAATAGGTGAATGGATAAACAAACTGTGGTACATCCGTACAATGGAATATTATTTAGGAATAAAAAGAAGTGAGGTTCCAAGCCACAAAAAGACATGGATGAATCTTAGCTCCATATTCCTAACTGAAAGAAGCCAGTCTGAAAAAGTCATATACTATAGGACTTCAATTATACATTATTATGGAAAAGCAAAACTAAGACAGTAAACAGACCAGTGGTTGTTAGAGGATGGGAGAGGGTTGAGTAGGTGAAGCACAGGGATTTTTTAGGTCAGTGAACCTATTCTGTATGACACTATAACGGTGAATATAAGACATTAAGTTTTTGTCAAAACCTATAGCACTTTACAGGACAAAAAGTAAACCTTAAGATACATAAATTAAAAAAAATTGTTTAGGACACAGGATGGAATACAAAATATGACAAAGGAATATTGAATTACAAATGTATGAAACAAGCTTACTGAAGGGGGTGTGAGAATAAGGTGCTGATCTAAGTAACTTTGGAAATGAGTGGAGTTTATAAGACTAAAAGGTTACTGGAATTGTACTTAAGCACTGTACTCTAATTGATAAAGTTGTTTCCCATGGGGGTACAGATAATAATTCTGAAACCACTATACAGAGACACTGGAATTGAACAATTAAGTAAATGGATGGTGGGGGCCAGGTTTCTTGCTGTTGTAGTGGAGGTTAAAGATAAACAAGGGGAAGAGACAAGAATGACCCATGTGGTAATGGATTAGAATTGGAAACATCAGTATAAACTCATGTTTAGCTTAATACATATATAGATGGTTATATATAGAAATATTTATAGATATGTGTATATAAATGGATTAGTATGCACACATACATCTTCTTGTTCTTTCGAAGAAAGTCCTTATGTGCAGCCCATATCAATATGGACCATCAGCTGAGAGGGCCTAGAAGCAATACCTTGTAACAACAACCACACCTACTGCCCAGATTTTGGTTTCTAATACCATTCTCCATTAAAGGAACCAGGGTTTCTTGGAGAAATGGCTATTCTCAGATGGGGCAGGAGATATACAAGATGAGCCTGAAGCATCTTGTAGTGCCAGAAAGTACAAAAGTGTCAAAAAAACAAAACAAAACAAAAAACAGTGATGGAGCCAACTGAAAGCGCTCCCAATGGCCAAAGCTGGAAAAATTTGAGCAATAAAATAAAGTAGTATTGTATTATAGTCCAAAGTATAAAATAAATATCTATGAGTCCATACTGGCATAAATGAATGATTGAATACATACATTAATGAGGGAGAAAGAACAAATTTCTCATGCAGAAGAATTCCAAATAATTTATATAGTTACTTTATATTCAGGAAGATGGGGAATAACTTGCTATTCCTTAAGTGTGAGCTGTGTATAGTAACTTTCTTCCAATGACTATAGGAAGGGAAAAAAAAGAGCAACTTTATAGCGGGGAACCCTGACAAACACTACTTCAAGCCAGTTGATCAAGGTTATCAACAATGATAAGTCATATTGATAGTCTTTTTTTTTTATGAGGAAGATTGGCCCTGCCCTAACCTCTATGGCCAATCTTCCACTTTTTTCTTTTTTTCTCTCCAAAGCCTCAGTACATAGCTGTGTATCATAGTTGTAGAGTTGTAGCTCTTCTATATGGGATGCCACCTCAGCATGGCTTGATGAGCAGTGAGTAGGTCCACACCCAGGATCTGAACCTGCGAACCCTGGGCCACCGAAGCAGAATGTGCGAACTTAACCGCTATGCCATAGGGCTGGCCCTGGGGCGGCCCCCCATATTGATAGTCTTTACCGATGGTATGATGTGATGAGAACGGTACTTTTCCCCTGTGGTCTTCCTCCCCAAAATACATTACCCTCATCTACTCATGAGAAAAACATCAAATAACTCCCAATTCAGGGACATTTTACAAAATAATACCTGATTAGTAATCCTCAACATTGTCAAGGTCATCCAAACAAGGAAAGTCTGAGAAACTGTCACTATTAAGAGGAGCCTAAGGAGACATGACAACTAAATGTAATGTGGTATTGTAGGTGGGATCCTGGGACAGAAGAAGGACATTAGGGAAAAACTGAGGAAATCTGAATAAAGTATGGAGTCTAGTTTATAATGTGTCAATATTGGTTCATTAGCCAGACCTGGTGGTCTAGTGGTTAAGATTTGGCACTCTCACCACCATGGCCCGGGTTCATTTCTCGGTCAGGGAACCACACCACCCATCTGTCTGTTGTCAGACTGTGGTGGTTGTGTGTTGCTGTGATGCTGAAAGCTACGCCACCAGTATTTCAAATACCAGCAGGGTCACCCATGGTGGACAGGTTTCAGCAGAGCTTCCAGACTAGACAGACTAGGAAGAAGGACCTGGCCACCCACTTCTGAAGAAATTGGCCATGAAAACCCCATGAGTAGCAGCAGAGCATTGTCGGCTACAGCACCGGAAGGTGAGAGGATGGCACAGAAAGATTGGGCAGGGTTCCTCTCTACTGTACACAGAGTCGCTAGGAGGTGGAGTTGATTTGACAGCACTAACAAAAAACAAACATGGGTTCATTAATTGTTACAAATATATCATACTGTAAGATGCTAATAATAGGGGTAACTGAGTGTGGAATATACTGGAACTCTGTATTATCTTCACAATCATTCTGTTAATCTAAAAGTGTTCTAAAGTTAAAGTTTTATTTTTTAAAAAGGGGGAGAGGTGGAGAGGAGGGCTACTGCATGTGGGATGGTCAGAAGGCAAGAAGTATTATTAGGGTTAAGGAGGGACATTTTATAATGATAGAAGGGTCAACCAAATAGGAAGATAGAACAATCCTCAATTCATCTGCATCTAATAACACAGTCTCCAACCTTATTAGGTGAAACTGAGGGAACTAAAAGGAGAAATAAGCAAATCCACAATCATAATTAAACATTTTAACACACCTCTTTCAGTAACTGCTGGAAAGAGCAAATAATCAGCAAGGACACACCAAATTTGAACAACACAATTAAGACACCGGTCCTAATTGACATATCTAGAGAACTGAACCCACCAACTGCAGGAGATATATTCTTTTCAAGAGCATGTGGAACATTTTCAAAAAGTAACCATCTGTTGGGCCAGTAAAAAGTATCAACATCAAAGGATTTGAATCACACAAAGTATGTTCTCTGACAAGTGTTATTAAGCTAGAAATCAATGATAAAAAGAAAACTAGAAAATGTCTAAATATTTAAGAATTTAACAATACATTCCTATATACCTCCTGGGTTAAAATGAAATCACAGGAAAATTAGAAAATATTTTGAATTGAATTATAAATAAAATATGACACATAAAAAACAAGTGAAGGTAATAGTCAAAAGGTGAAAACAGCCCAAATGTCCATCAGTACATGAATGGATGAACAAAATGTGTATATACATACAGTGGAATATTATTCAGCCTTAAAAAGAAATGAAATTCTGACACATGCTACAACATGGGTGAACCCTGAAAACATTATGCTAAATGAAAAAAGCCGGTCACAAAAAGACAAATATGATTCTACTTATGTGAGGGATCTAGAATAGGCAAATTCATAGAGACAGAAAGTAGAATAGAGATTACCAGGGACTGGGCAGAGGGGGAATGGGGGAGTTATTGTTTAATGGGTTCAGAGTTTCTGTTTGGGATGATGAAAAAGTTCAGGAGATGGGCAGTGGTGATGGTTGCACAACATTTTGAATGTACTTAATGCCACTAAAATGTACTCTTGAAAAATGGTTCAAGTGGTAAATTTTATGTACATTTTTACAATAGTACTACTACTACTAAAACCTGTGAAAGGTACGACTTCCAGAATGCACAGAGAGGACCTATGTACATCCACCCCTCCATAAAAACAGAAAAACCCTAGCAAAAACTGTCAAAACCAACTTTTACAAAACTCTGGAAATGAACCAAAGGCGTGCAACAATCTGAGGAGTGTGTTTTCAAGGAACACTGCAGAACCTTGGTAAGAAGAGCAGGGTTTGTGGCATTGAAACTGACCACTCCCATCCCTGGATAGTGCTTGACAGCAGTGGTTCCTACACTTGTCTGATCATGAAAATAATCAGTTCTTGTTAAAAATAAATATTCTCAAGCCACTCCCTTTAGGAATTCTGATTTCGAGGCACTGGTGAATCTGTAGGTTTAACAAATGCTCCACATGATTCTTACGATCAGAAAACAATGGGAAATGTCAGTTTGTATGAGGGTGAAAAATCATCTTCTAGCAACATGGCCACCTGATACCAAACTTGATGTTGTTTCAGGGCTTCTAAGTAGTCACTGTAGACACTGGATGCTGTGGGGGTTAGCCCTCTTCTCTCCTTTACTGCTTAGGGCAATGCTTGCTTCCCTGCCTCAACCTTGGACCCTTCCAACTGGCCTCAATGTCACTCAGGAGGAATACAAACCCAGAAAAGATGAAAGCTGAGATAACTCTGACGGGACCTCTCAGAATAGTCCCAAATTATTTGAAAAGCAATGATTTTCCTTTCTGAATTGGTACTTATAGAGACAAACCCCTGAGTGAAAAAGCAGCAGCATGTTGGATCATGCTTCTGAAATGAAGAGGCCCTGTGCCAGGGCTTCCTAACGCCACAGGACAAATACAGAACGTTAGTTTGTTACAGGAGCAATAGAAAAGTAATACAGGTGGAATGGAGAGCAGAAACATTTTTATAATAAAGGAAAGTATGAATTTTTATAATAAAGTATAGCATGATACAAAATTTTCATGAATGTCTAAAAGCAGGAAATATAAAAGAAAATTAGTACTAGTAAGAGTTTAAAAGTTATAGTTACAATATAAAAAATTTACAGTTATAATAGAACATTATTACCAGTAAGTTTAAAAATGAATTTTTGGGTTTTTTTTTTTTTTTTTTTTTGCTGAGGAAGATTCGCCCTGAGCTAACATCTGTGCCAATCTTCTTCTGTTTTATATGCGGGTCATCACCACAGCATGGCTGACGAGTGGTGTAGGTCCACGCCCGGGATCCAAACTCAGGAACCCAGGCCACCAAAGCAGAGTGGGCCAAACTTAACCACTATGCCACAGGGTCAGCCCCTAAAAATGAAATTTTTAAAAAAAGGCCACTTTGCTAAAATATGTCAAGTTTCTAGGCATAACTATAATCAAAGATGTGCAAGATCTCTACACAGAAAACTTTAAAACACGAGTGAGAGACTATAAAGATCTAAGTAAATGGAGAGAGAAACCATGTTCATGGACTGCAAGACTAAATATTGTAAAAATATCATTTCTCCCCAAATTGATTTATAGATTCAGTGCAATTCCAATAGGTGTTTTTGTGGAACTTGACAAGATGATTCAAGGCCCAGAAATAGGACACTCTCAAAAAAGAACAAAGTGAAAGTGCTTGTTCTACACATAACAAAACTTATTATAAAGTAATTGAGGCAAGATGGTGACACAGGCACAAAGAGAGACAAATAGGCCAATGGAACAGAATAAAGAGCCCAGAAACCAACCCATGCTTATATGGGCACTTATTTATGAAAAAGGTGGCATAGCAGTGGAGAAAGGCCATGTTTTTAATTCCAGGTAGATCAGTTCCAGATGAATTAAAGTCTTAAGTGTGAAAAGTAAAACAATGAAACCATTAGATGACAACATAGAGAATATCTTGGTGCTCTTGAGGTTGGCAGAGATTTCTTAAACAGAACTCAAAAAGCACTGAGCACAAAGAAAAAGTTAGATAAATTGGACTACCTTAAAATTAAGTGGTTCTGTTTAACAAAATACACCATTAAAAGTAGGAAAAGGCGGGGCCGCCCGGTGGCGCAGCGGCTTAGTCCACGCTTTGGCAGCCTGGGGTTCACAGGTTCGGATCCCGGGCGCCTGCTGACGCACTGCTTGTCAGCCACGCCGTGGCGGCGTCCCATATAAAGTAGAGGAAAATGGGCACAGATGTTAGCCCAGGGCCAGTCTTCCTCAGCAAAAAGAGGAGGATTGGCGATGGATGTTAGCTCAGGGCTGGTCTTCCTCACAAAAAAAGAAAAGTAGGAAAAGGCAAGCCACAGAGAGGAGGAAGATATTTTCAACTCAGTAACTGACAAAGGGCTCATAACTATGATACATATGAAGAACTCCTACAAATTAGCACGAAAAAGACAACCCACTAGAAAAATGGGAGAGAGACTTTAAAATGAAATCCATAAACCAAGATATCCAAGTGACCAATAAACTTATCAAAAGGTACCTAGCCACATTAGCAATCAGGAAATGCAAACGAACATCACAATGAGTTTACTCATGTAGGATAATCCTCCAGAAACATTAAGATTAAAAAGACCATCAATACTAAGAGAGGATATAGAACAATGAGATCTCTCACACACAGCTGGTGGGAATGTACATTGACATAACTCTTTAGGAGAACGGTTTGGTCTTGTCTTCTAAAGTTGATGTTATGGATACCCTAAGACTTAGCAATTCTACTTCTAAGTATATACCCAGCTGAAATGCATTTTCACATATGCACCAAGAGACGTGTACAGTATGTGCATAGTAGCATTTTTCATAATAGCCAAAAAACTGAAAACAAGTCAAACGTAGAATAAGTTCTGAGTGGATAGACAGTGGTATGTTTATACAGTGTCAATGAAGAGGAAGAAGCTACAGTCACACCCAGTAATGTCACAAACATAATGTTGAACATTTTGAGCCAGACGCTAGATACATTGTATAATTCCATTTATATAAAATTCGAAAAAACAGCCCAAACCAAACTATAGTGTGATTGGGTATGTCTGCTTACGTGACACAAAATATAAAGAGAAGCAAAGAAGTCATTTCCATGGAGTCAGGAAACTGGTCCACTGACTACCTGTATCAGACCACCTGCCCCAAACCTACTGAAAAATAATTACTGGGGTTGAACTAAGAAATCTGCATTTTTAAATTAATACCCTCAGGTGATTCAATTGCTGCTGTAGATTAGAAGAAAAGTGCAGGGTGGGCCACCAGCCCTGTCTCAGGAATAATTAGGGCTAGTTTGTTGGCTGAATACATGTGCAGGAGCATTTTAGGACTCTTTAGGCTGACATCAATTCTGCTCTACCACTATCTCACGCACAGTTCCAGGTCCCTAGAGCTTGGAGACCCTCCTCCTCCCCAGTCAGAGGCCTAAGACAATGGCCACCATGCATTGCACTCTAGAAATTGATGACTCTGTCCATTCCGTACAAAATTACCTGTGCTTCCCACCAGGCCCCTGCTTGCCTAAGGAGATCACGTCTGGATTCAGGGAAACAGATATAGATGTGTTTCAAAGGACAGACACAGCATCTGTGAGTCTCCAACTTATTCCACAGATATTAAGTTCTAACTTATACTGGGAAACCAACATAATTTCTGCAATATTTCCTATTCCATTCATAGCACTGATCTTATTTTGAAAACAACTCCCTAGAGAAAGTCTCATAAATCCTGTTAAAACAATTATGAACTTAATGTTTGAGCTTTTCATGTACAAAAGTTGAACATTTTACCATTTTACAACAAATCAAGGAGCAAACAAATCACCGAAGACAACAAGAGTCCAACTTGGGTTGATTTTATGGGAGTGCGGGGTTATGGTTGGGAATGTGGAAAGAGAGGAAGAGGAGAAGCAAAAGTTTAAGAAATCGAATGAACACATGAGTGAAAGTCCATGGGCTGTAACTTATAAACACATAAACTTATTACTTGTTTCTTCTATTTTCTTTCTTCAGGATGTCATTGCCAAACTGCTCTGCCTGCAGTCCCACAGTCTGCAGGGCTGGTCCCCAGGAGACCACAGATGCTAAAGGTAAGTGCAGCATGATCTATTCTGAGCATAGCCCTTTGCCAAGATTGCTGTGTTTATAACTTTCAGGTTCTTGATTGTAGTCCATGCAAGGTGTCTTTAGCAAAAAAAACGAGCATGTCCTACTCTGGATCTGTCACTCTTAAAAATGACAGTTATTCCAGGGCAAAAATTTTCCTCCTCCACATTAGTCCCAGAATGCAAATTCTGCCAGAGCTTAAGAGTTCTAGGTAATGTAATATGAGCTTTACTGGGTACATCAAAGAACCAAGAAGAGAAACCAAGGTTATAAACCATCAATTAGTAAACTATATTTGCTAATCTATAACCACCTCCACCCTGTTTTCATTAAATTAGGATAACACTAGCTGCTATAAGAGAGAAACCTCCAAATTCCAGTTGCTTAAAAGAATAAAAGATATTTTTCTTCATATAAAAGCCAAGGTGGGTGTTTTGCAGGCAGACCTTCCACATGGTGATTTAGGGACAGAGACTTCCTTCATCTTGGGGTTCCATCATCCCCTGGGGCCCAGAGTCTTTTGTCTCCATCTGGCAGGTGGGGGATGAAGGGGACGGAAGGCACATGTGCTTTTTCACCACCACAGCCTGGAAATGACACATCTCTCATGCTCACATTCCAACGAGAGAAGGAGTCACAAGGCCCCTAGATGCCAGGGAGTTCAGAAATGGATCCCTTGGCTGGGAGCCACTTCCTAGTAACAACTGCACGCTGTGGAAGGGAACAGCTGGCCCTCCTGCCACACACTCTCATTCTGAGGAAGAAACACAATAGGTTTTTCCCACATAATTTCCATCTCTCAAGGTTGAATCTTCGAAGGTTTAATAATTGTAATGATTGTAATCTCAAATTAGGACTTTTTAGCACTTTATAAAATATTCTGGTAATATTTTTTGCTGTTGTATTTAAAGATTTAACACATTTGCATGTGTTGGGGGGGAGAGTGGACAGTGAAAAGAGCTATTCTACAAGCCTTATGGGGTTTTCCTAAATAATGGAAATAAAAGATTTTAACGGCTGCTTGGACAATCGTGAATTCTGCTGGTTTTCCTAATAAAATTTGACTTTATGCGAATAATACATTTGAGATGGGTTTTATGTGTTCCTCTATGGTTTGCTGAGGCAAGAGGACAGGACAGCTAACCATTTGTGCTATTGTCAAAACCAGGAAAGACTTGCTTGCTCCCCTGTGCAGTAATGAACATAAAATTAAAACACACTACATAGCTCAGAGACAAGTCTGAGCGAGGGTACAGGAGGGTACAGGAAATTACACAGCCTGGTCACATCATTCCTCAGAAGTTAAGGTGACAGTGCATCTGATCTGAGTAGCACAGAGTACAATCCTATTGCATTTACACTGCTATTGGTGCCTCTCAGAGCTCTGATTAACCACCTATGGCCTGTGAGAGCTGATAGCTGAGCGGTCCCATGGTTGGATGGGTGGGAGTATCTGAAGGGTGGTAACATGAGCAGCAAAAGCAATAATTTACCACCATACGATAGGTATGACTTTGTTTTCCTATCTCCTCTCCTGTTTCTATGGTAAAGTGTTGGCAGGAGGAAATGTAGAAATGACCTCAGTGTATACATGCAGAATGATGACTTATTAATGGACATGGCCCATATCGCCTTTTTCACTCTGCTCAAATGGTCATTTTAACTTAACTGATGACTACTCTCTTCATTAAGAGGTGGCAGTACATCAGGGTAGAATTATTTAATTCGGCCAACTGATAACTTCTCCTTGTGCTTCAATTTCCATGTCTAATGTTTGGATTATCAGTTTTAATTGTGCCATAAGCTCCCAATGAAGGGAGATAAAACAAGAAGCCGAGGACCAAACTGTCAATACAACACAAGCCAACTGTATACATTTGCTCACCACTGGTGGACATTGGTCTGTTGATTGTCTCTTTGTAGAAATGTATCCATTCATATGGATATGCAAATCAGATGGGCTGGGCTTAAGTGTGATTCACAATCCTGACAAGGGAAAAAGTTCTCAAGTTCTTTTTCACACCTGCCTTTCAAAGAGTTCGGATTCCAGGTCAAGACAGTGGCATAGGCAGACTCCAAACTCACCTCCTCCTATAGACACAGCAGATTTACACTGAATCATGGAAAAATTATGCCCAGAGAGAACTGAAAACTGGATAAGAGTAACCCCTGCAACAAATGACAAGCCTAACTGAGGTGGAAGAAGCAGAAATTCCCTTCTAGAGAGAAAAAAATGCCACCTCCACAACCCACAACGCTTCACAGCTGCCTGGGAGCAATCCAAAGCCACAAAGGGGATTGGCCCCCCCACCCCAAGCCTGAAACAATTGGATGCTCCTGTGCCTGGGGCCAGCCCCACCCAGCTGCAACCCCCCAAGAGCTGACAAGCCTAATAGCCTGAGGCTTACCACAATTGTAAGCCCCTGAGCCTAACAACCAGCCATGGTGGGGGCCTACTCATTTAATAGGAAAATTGCAACAGGAACGTGCTATTAGACCTTGCAGTCAACTGTGCTGGGGCTCCTCACACCCAATAAAGAGACTGAAGGGCCTACAACAACCACACACAGCTGAGCATTACAACCAGCCAGTCAAGGGGACAGCTCAGCCTCCCTGAGCACCTACAGCAAAAGCAACCTTGCCACAACAGAAGGACACAAGTAGCCCACACAGGGGTCACTCCTGGAACACTCAGAACTAGTGACAAGAGGAAAGCACACTGCTGGGCCTCATAAGGCATCACTTACATAAGGTCACCCCTCCAAGATCAGGAGATGGAGCTGACCTACCTAATACATAGATACAAGCACACAGAAAGAGGCAAAATGAGGAGGCAAAGGAATACTTTCCAATTAAGGGAACAGGACAAAACCCCAGAAAAGGAAATAAATGAAACAGAAATGTGCAATCTACCTGACATAGAGTTCAACAAAGAGTCATAAATATGCTCACTGATCTTGGGAGAAGAATGGATGAACTCAGTGAGAATGTCAACAAAGAAAGGGAAGATATAAAATAGAACCAATCAGAAATGAAGAATACAATACTGGAAATGAAAAATTCACTAGAGGGACTCAATAGCAGAGTAGATGATACAGAAGAACAGATCAGCAAACTGGATGAAAGACTAGAGGAAATCACCCAAGACAACAGATAAAGGAGAAAAGAATCAAAAAGAGTGAAGACAGTCTAAGGGACCTCTGGGACAACATCAAGTGCACTAACATCCATGTTATAGGTGTCCCAGAAAGAGAAGAGAGAGACAAAGGGGCATAGAATCTGTTTGAAGAGATAATAGCTCAAAACTTCCCTAACCTAAGGAAGGAAGCAGAAATCCAGGTACAGGAAGCACTGAGAGTGCCAAACAAGATAAACCCAAAGAGGCCCACACCAAGACACATCATAATTAAAATGCCCAGAATTAAAGAAAAAGAGAGAATCCTAAAAGCCGCAAGAGAAAGACAAGTTACATATAAAGGAAACCCCATAAGGCTGACTTCTCTGCAGAAACCTTACAGGCTAGAAGAGAGTGGCATGACATATTTAAAGTGCTAAAAGGAAAAAATCCACAGCCTAGAATACTCTACCCAGCAAGGTTATCATTAAGAATCGAAGGAGAGATAAAGAGTTTCCCAGACAAGCAAAAATTAAAGTTTATCACCAAGAAGCCAGTCCTACAGGAAATGCTAAAGGGACTTATTTAAGGGGGAAAGAGAAGACCACAAATATGATAAAATCATCTATTTCCACAATAAGAAAGTAACGGATACAAATGCACCAAAAAAAAGATAGATATGATATCAAAAACATAAAATGTGGGTGGAGGGGAGTAAAACAGTAGAGCTTTCAGATAAAGGTCAAACTAAAGAAACCATTAACTCAATATAGATTGCTATATACATGGGTTGTTATATACAAACCTCATGGTAATCACAAACCAGAAACCTACAATAAATACAGAAAAAACTAAGCAAAAGGAACCCAAACATAATACCAAAGAAAGCTATCAAACCACAGGGGAAGAGAGCAAAAGAAGAAAGGAACAGAGAAGAACAACTAAAACACTAAGAAAAAAAAGTAAAAATATGGCAGTAAGTACATATATATCAATAGCTATAATGACTTTAAATGTCAATGGACTAAATGCTCCAATCAAAAGGCATAGGGTGGCTGATTGGATAAAAAACAAGACCCATGTATATACTGCATACAAGAGACACACTTCAGATCTAAAGACACTCACAAACTGAAAGTGAAGGGATGGAAAAAAGATACTCCATGCAAATGGCAATGAAAAGAAAGCTGGGGTAGCAATACTCATATCAGACAATATAGACTTTAAAACAAAAAACTGTAACAAGAGACAAAGAAGGGCACTAGATAATGATCAAGGGAATAATCCAACAAGAGGATATAACACTCATAAATACCTATGCGCCCAACATAGGAGCACCTAAATATATAAAGCAATTATTAAGAGACATAAAAGGAGAAATAGACAGTAACACAATAATAGTAGGGGACTTTAACACTCCAGTTACACCAATGGATAGATCATCCAAACAGAAGATCAACAAGGCAACATTGGACTTAAACAACACAATAAACCTGATGGTCTTACTAGATATATACAGAACATTCCATCCAAAACCCAAAGAATACACATTCTTTTCAAATGCACCTGGAACATTCCCCAGGATTGATCACATATTAGGCCACAAAACAAGTCTCCATAAATTTAAGAAGATTGAAATAATACTAAGCATCTTTTCTAACCACAAAGGTATGAAACTAGAAATCAGCTATAGGAAGAAAAATCAGAAAAGCCACAAATATGTGGATATTAAACAAAATGCTACTGAACAACGATTGGGTCAAAGGAGAAATCAAAAAATATCTGGAGACAAACGAAAATGAAAATACGACATGCCAGAATTTATGGGATACAGCAAATGCAGTTCTAAGAGGGAAGTTTATAGCAATACAAACCTATCTCAACAAACAAGAAAAAATCTCAAACAATCTAACAGTACACCTAAAGGAGCTGGAAAAAGAAGAACAAACAAAGCCCAAAATCAGTAGAAGGAGGGAAATAATAAAAATCAGAGCAGAAATACATGAAATAGAGACCAAAAAAACAGTCGAAAAAATCAATAAAACCAAGAGCTGGTTCTTTGAAAAAATAAACAAAATTGACAAGCCTTTAGCTAGAGTCACCAAGAAAACAGAGAGAAGGCTCAAATAAGTAAAATCAGAAAGGAAAGAGGAGAAATTACAACAGACACCTTAGAAATACAAAAGATTATACAAGAATACTACAAAAAGCTATATGCCAAAAAATTGGACAATCTAGAAGAAATGGATAAATTCTTAGAATCATACAACCTTCCAAAACTGAATCAAGAAGAAATAGACAATTTCAATAGACCAATCACCAGTAAGGAGATTGAAACAGTAATAAAAATCCTCCCCCAAAATAAAAGTCCAGGAGCAGACGGCTTCCCTGGTGAATTCCACCAAACATTCAAAGAAGACTTAATACCTATTCTTTGAGAAGAATTGAACAGGAGGGGCAGCTTTCTAACTCATTCTGCGAAGCCAACATTACCCTAATACCAAAACCAGACAAGGACAAGACAAAAAAAGAAAATTACAGGCCAGTATCACTGATGAACACCGATACAAAAATCCTCAACAAAACACTAGCAAATTGAATATAACAATACATTAAAAAGATCATACACTGTGATCAAGTGGGATTTATCCCAGGGATGCAGGGATGGTTCAACATCCACAAATCAATCAACATGATAGCCACATTAATAAAATGAAGAATAAAAATAACATGATCATCTCAATAGATGCAGAGAAAGCATTTGACAAGATACAGCATCCATTTATGATAAAAACTCTGAATAAAATGGGTATAGAAGGGAAGTACCTCAACATAATAAAGTCCATATATGACAAACCCATAGCTAATATCATCCTCAATGTTGAAAAACTGAAAGCTATCCCTCTAAGAACAGGAACCAGACAAGGATGTCCACTTTCACCACTCCTATTTAATATAGTATTGGAAGTCCTGGCTAGAGCAATCAGGCAAGAAAAAGAAATAAAAGGGATCCAAATCAGAAAGGAAGAATTGAAACTGTCCTTATTTGCAGATGACATGATTTTATATATAGAAAATCCTAAAAAAATCCACCAAAAAACTTCTGGAAATAGTAAATGAATATGGTTAAGTTGCAGGATACAAAATCAACATACAAAAATCAGTTGCATTTCTATATACTAACAATGAAGTAGCACAAAGAGAAATTAAGAATACAATCCCATTTACAATTGCAACAAAATAAATAAAATACCTAGGAATAAACTTAACCAAAGAGGTGAAAGATCTGTACACCGAAAACGATAAAACATTGTTGAAAGAAATTGAGAAAGACACAAAGAAATGGAAAGATAATCCATGCTCTTGGATTGGAAGAATTAACACAGTTAAAATGTCCATACTTCCTAAAGCAATCTATAGATTTAATGCAATCCCTATCAAAGTTTCAACAACAATTTTTCACAGAAATAGAACAAAGAATCCTAAAATTTATATGAAACAACAAAAGATCCCGAATAGCTAAAGGAATACTGAGAAAAAAGAACAAAGCTGGAGGAATCACTCTCCCTGATTTCAAAATATACTACAAAGCTATAGTAACCAAAACAGCATGGCACTGGCACAAAAACAGACACACAGATCAATGGAATAGAATTGAGAGCCCAGAAATAAACCCACACATCTATGGACAGTTAATTTTCGACAAGGGAACCAAGAACATACAATGGAGAAAGGAAAGTCTCTTCAACAAACGATGTTGGGAAAACTGGACAGCCACATGCAAAGAAACGAAAGTAGACCATTATCTTACACCGTACACAAAAATTAACTCAAAATAGATTAAAGAGTTGAATGTAAGACCTGAAACCATGAAACTTCTAGAAGAAAACATAGGGAGTATGCTCTTTGACATTGGTCTTAGCAACATATTCTCAAGTACCATGTCTGACTGGGCAAGGGAAACAATAGAAAAAATAAACAAATGGGACTACATCAAACTACACAGCTTCTGCACAGCAAAGGAAACCATCAACAAAATGAAAAGACAACGTAACAATTGGGAGAAGATATTTGCAAACCATATATCTGATAAGAGGTTAATCTCCAAAATATGTAAAGAACTCATACATGTCAACAACAAAAAATCTGACAACCCAATTAAAAAATGGGCAAAAGAGAGGCTGGCCTGGTGGCATAGCGGTTAAGTTCACGTGCTCTGCTTCGGTGGCCTGGGGTTTTGCAGGTTTGGATCCCGGGCGTGGACAGACACACCGTTTGTCAATCCATGCTGCGGCAGCATCCCATATAGAGTAGAGGAAGATAGGCACGGATGTTAGCCCAGGGCCCGTCTTCCTCACAAAAAAAGAGGATTGGCAATGGATGTTAGCTCAGGACTAGTTCTCCTCACACACACAAAAAAATGGGCAAAAGACCTGAACAGACGTTTCTCCAAAGAAGATACACAGATGGCCAACAGGCACATGAAAAGATGCTCAACACCATTAACTATCAGGGAAATGCAAATCAAAACTACGAGAGTGGCGCCAGCCTGGTGACATAGCAGTTAAGTTTGAGTGCTCTGCTTTGGCAGCCTGGGGTTTGTGGGTTCAGATCCCGGGCACGGACCAGCTCACTGCTTATCAAGCCATGCTGTGGCAGCATCCCATATAAAGTAGAGGAAGATGGGCATGGATGTTAGCCCAGGGCCGGTCTTCCTCAGCAAAAAGGGGAGGATTGGCAACAGATGTTAGCTCAGGGCTAGTCTTCCTCACACACACACAAAAAACTACAATGATATATCACCTCACGCCGGTCAGAATGGCCATAATTAACAAGACAGGAAACAACAAGTGTTGGAGACCATGTGGAGAGAAGGGAACTCTCAATACACTGCTGGTGGGAGTGCAGACTGGTGCAGCCACTATAGAAAACAGTAGGGAGATTCCTCAAAAAATTAAGAATAGAACTACCATATGATCCAGCTATTCCACTGCTGGGTATTTATCCAAAGAACACAAAAACACCAATACGTAAAGATACACGCACCCATGTGTTCATTGCAGCATTGTTCACAATAGCCAAGACTTGGAAGCAACCTAAGTGCCCATCAAGGGACGAATGGATAAAGAAGATGTGGTATATATACACCATGGAATACTACTCAGCCATAAGAAATGATGAAATTCCAGCCATTTGTGACAACATGGATGGACATTGAGGATATTATGCTAAGCAAAATAAGTCAGAAGGAGAAGGTCAAAAACTGTATGATGTCGCTCATAAGTAGAAGATAAAAATAACAACAAACAAACACACAGAGACAGAGATTGGATTGGTGGTTACCAGAGGGGAAGGAGGGAGGGAGGAGGGCAAAAGGGATGATTAGGCACATGTGTGTGGTGATGGATTAGTATTTGGGTGGTGAACATGATGTTATCTATGCAGAAATAGAAGTATAATGATGTACACCTGAAATGTATACAATGTTATAAACCAATGTTACTGCAATAAAAAATAAATTAAAAAAAAACCTAAGAGTTCAGTCTTATTTGTTTCGCCCACACTAAGGTGGTTTTCCTTTGTGTTACTATTAATTCTCTTTCCAAGTGTTTGATTTGGTTGTGGCTTTTCCCTCCTATGGCCCATCCTACGCTCATCTCTCAGATTCAAAGAAGAATGCAGCAATAGCTAATAAAAAACAAAATCAAGTATCATAAAACTGAAAAGCAACAAATTGTTAAATAATTCAACTTTCCCTTCAGTTGCACTCTGCTAAGACAGAGTCCAGCAAGTTTTGTTTAATTAAAAAGCCCCTCTCCAGCAGAAGCAATTCATGAAGAGCGTGGTGGAATGCAGACTGAGACACAGCTGGGGCAGCGCTCACCAGCTACCCCTTTCTCTTCTCTTGTTCTTAGCACCATACCTGTGTCCCACACATGTACCCCGCTAGGATGAGCCCAGGTTGCCCTTGCAAAAGGCTACACTGGCCTCTTTTGTTCTTGCTGTTCCAGAGATGTCATATGTACTGGGGAAGAGGTTTTATACAGTATGGCCACATCACAGTCCAGATGTGACAACATGTGCAAGATCTCCTTTGGATATTCTGTAACCACAGATAACAAATTCCCCGAAGCCACTAACTGGAGCTGTTTTTATGGTATACAGCCGTTTACAAGGAGGACAGTGTCTAGGAGAATATTGACAAGAACCAAACAATATTCTAAGAGGGCAACTGAATATGTCTGTAATGTTACGTGTTTGTGTCCATTCTTAACATCCTTCTTTTCCTCCTCTTCCTTTACTCCCACTTTTATTCTTCTGTGATGCCTTCTCCAAACCTCGTGACTTCTAAAAGCAGTAAGAACACACCAGACTACCCCAGAAGTCATGTCTTCACACAGGGAAGCTTAAATACAAGGAGTCTTACAGCATAAGATTCACACAGGGAATCAAAGCAAAAACGAGATGATGTCACTTCTGTTTCCTGTCACACTTGCAATAAAATCCTAATTCCTTACCAGGGCCTGTAAAGTCTTGCACAAATGTGATCCTGCCTCTCTTTCTTGTTTCATGCCTCCTCCCTTTTGCTCACTCTGTTCCAGTTATATTTTAGTATCTTGAAAATGCTAAGCCATTTCCCACCTCAGGACGTTTGCACATACAATCTCTTTGCTGGAATGCAATTATCCCAGCTCCGTGGAGCTGTAACTTTCAGGTCAGAATTTAAATGTCACCTCTTCAGAGAGGCTTTCCCTGGCCACCAACTTTAAAGCCAGTTCTTCACACTCTTTCCCCTTAATTTCTATCTTGGTGCCTAGTTTGCTTTCTATGTATTATAGTATTTATTTGTTTATTATCTCTTCCTCTTCTAGAACATAAGCTTCACGAGAGCAGGAACTTGTCTGTCTTGTCTTTTTATCTCCAGGACCTGGGACAGGGCTCAACACAAACCAGATGTCCTATAATTGTGTGTTGAACGATGATTTTTATGGACCTTTCATTGTTGACTTTTTCTTCCCTATGACGTATTTCCTTATAAAGGCAGTTTCTTATTTATAATTTGTCTTCCAAAAGAGAAGCAACCATTCAAAAACTTGTGTTTCCAATGGGAGTCTTTAGAATCCTGTGTAGTAACACATAAAATTGTAATACTTTAAAAATTGAATGAATAAATAGTTTATGGCACTGTTGCATATGTACATGATTTTAGTTATACACACTCCTCCATCCCCCACCCAGGTTCTATAATGGGCTGAAGGAGATACAGCCAGGCAAGCTCCAAATCTGAAACATACACATGCATTAGTATGAACAAGTGATGGCAAACGTGATTTGGGATGAGAGGGAGAGAGGAAAAAGAGCAGGCAAATAACTATCCCTGTAGAGCCTGAGGAAGGGGAAGTACCTTCCATTCCTCAGTAACGTGTATGTCTTCTGGCTTCCAAGCTTTGCAAATCTTGTTTCCATAATGTCTCAGGGATGTGCCCCCTTTTGCTGTTTTTGGATCATTTCCAAAGCTTATTGCTCCTGGAGGCTGAGGCCCCAGAATGAAGGTGGAAGCAGATGGGTTAGGACATGCCTGGATCGAGGGGGCTTTTTCCACAGGTCTTCTAGTCTGCCTGAGAAGGGGACAATAGGCTGGCCCTGGGATGGAATAATAAAGGGGCGAATGGCAGCCAAACTAGGCAACCTGCCCCAGCTTTCCTGGGAGAGACTCACAGCTCCCCAGTCAAGGCTCCTTCACACCCAGGCCAGCTTTTCCCAGGCAGAGGCATCCGGGGGAGTTCCCCTCTCCAGGGCATCCTCTGTGCTGACGTCCAGAAGTGGGGCCAACAGGAAAGACTCTCACCTCCCCCTAAGGTACCAGGAGAAACCCTGGAAAGAAACTCTCCTCCCCAAAACAGAAGCCTAGCTCTTGTCTCTCTGTTCCTGTGTGTGACTCCACACAATTCTGTGCCTGTCAACTGAGTTGATTCTACCCTGAGGTTCCACACTTTCACTCCACCAGAGCCCTGGGAAGGTTCTTCTTGCCCTTTCTCCACCCATCTCCCCCACACCTGCTGCCTGGCAGGACTGATTTTACCTCTTCCTTCCTGGGCCAAGCCCTCCCAGGTCCATTCTGTTGCGGGGAGAAGAGGACCCCTCAGGCTTCAGCACAAATGTCTTCCTTGTCTTTTCCTAGGGCCACCTTTGTTTGCCTTCCATTGTTAACAAAGGTCAGCTGCCCCTGTGAGACAGTTGAGGACTCGGAGGGCAGACAGGCAGGCTGCTCCCTCACCCAGCCACTGCCCTGCTCCACCTTCCTCCTACTCCCACTGTGGAGCTTGACAGCCACGGCTGCCCAGGCCGTGCGACGGAGGGAACGGGAACGAGGCGACTCAGAACAAGCCTCCCTCGCCGCGGGTTCCCACGTTCACTCCTGGTGTGGGCTGACACGGCAGAGGGACCTTCTAATGCTGGGATTTAGTTTGTTTTCTGGCTCATTTGTATGCCTTGCTGTGGGAAGTGCAGCCATTTCTTTTAGACTACAGAAAGCAAAAAAGCTCACATTGGCCACCAATAAATCTAGATAGTCTGATAAGCAGTTAGCCTGGGATTGTGGTCTTCACCACACTAAAAATGACAGATACGCTGGATGATTGCCAGTGTGCCCCAAAGAATCTCAGGATGGGCCTCCAAACTCAGGAAGTACCAACATCCTTTTCAGGTGTTGGGAACTTTGTTTTGCTCTCTCCATTTTAAATCAGGCAACAGTCTAATAAACGGTTAAATGTGTTTGCCAGCAAATATTCAAGTGTAAGGCAACAGTTTCAAATCCCTGCAGAGACTGGACACAAGGGAACATTGGCAGCCAAGCCTGTTATTAAGAAGGTCACAAGATGCCATCTGTTACCGTGTGCACTTTACTGTTCGAGCATAACATCAACTGGGAGGCGGCTCCAACTGCTTTTGCCTGTGAACTTAAAAGATAGCACGACAGTGGGCACCACAGTGATTTTAATGGGCACTGTGAACAAGCCATGTGTCTGCCTATGGGATGGGCTGGGGTTATGTGGGGAGAAGACAGGAAGAAGGTGAAGCATTGTTTTTAGGTCTATCCTTGGTTATGGCTCAGATGTAATGTGGGATGCTGCTGGCTGGTTTTCCCAGTCTTTTTCTTCCTGGTTTTAGCCATCTATAAAATATGATAATTAGCATTCCTTCTTTACCTATAATTATGAAATTAAGAGAGATAAATGAATGCCCTATCCTTTTATTCACAACTTAAAATTTTTTTTTAATCCATAGAAAAGTTGAAGGAATAGTACAATCAATATTCACCTACTCTTGCCTAGATTTATCAGTTAACATTTTGCCACATTTGTTAACATGTAGCTTTATCTCAGTCTCTCTATATTGATACTTGTGTATACTTCTCTGCTGAACTATTGAGAGTAAATTACAGACATCATAACAGTATATCCTTAAATACTTCAGCATGTATCTCCTAAGAGTAAGAATGTTCTCTTACATAACCATAATACTACTATCACGTTCAATAAATTTAATATTGATAGAATAATTTTTACCTTATATACAGACCATTAAATGCTTATTCTTAAAAATCTGTCAGAAAAAGATGTGGTCTGTCATCTATCCCAATGCAGCTCTCTCTTTAAGATGCCTCATATTTTTGAGGCACTTAGAAGAATCTGATGAAAGCTCTGGGCCCTATCTTCAGAAAATATCCATAAAGACACTTCTACAAGCCAATAATGCATACATCTTGGATCCCTCCAGGGTGTCCGTGGACTCTAGGTTAAGCGTTGTTAATCTTTGAGGTAAATTCTCCTCTTTTGTGTTTATACAATTTAAGACCATAGTACTCAGAAAAGGTTAAGAACTGTTTGTCTTCCCTTTCCTCCAACACTATGTTTTGTGTTCATGAGGCTTCATTTCAAGGAACTCAGAGATGGGTAAGTAGGAGATCATATTATCTCCAATTTATGACAAGGAAACTGAATCACAAATATGGCTGAGAGCTGTCCTGTGACAGACACCCAGGAGGTGGACTAAATGATTGGAAGGCTTGGAAGAATATTTGAGCTTCTAAATTTGAGCTTCTCTGATTCTGAAATAGCTGATGCTCACAAAGCCACACTTGCTTTCTTGATAATTTACTTTTAAAAATCAAATACTTGTACCATTCTATCAAGATTGGCACAACATTTAAGGACTTAATATGTAAAGGCAGAATTTGTTGGCAGTTACTAACACTGTTAGTTTCATCAACAAAATTGCCCAGTTTTGTTACAGTTCTAGGACTAGGAAGAGGAAACAGGGAGGTGGATACATGCTAGCAAATTAGGGTAATATTAAATGTTCTTAATGAAAAGGCCAGATGAAACTGCCAAGGTCAGGTTGTGCTGTGAGCTCTATTTTGTCAACTGTGAACTCACAAAGAAAAAAATCAGTAGCTAAGCATACTCCGACATATGTGAGCTTGCTGGTGTTCTCTTCGTGAACAGACTAAAGAAAGTGAGAGACATTTCTACCTCAGTTAGAAAAATGACCAAGTTTGGCTAAAAGATAGACATAAATGTGTAAATCCCTCATGCAATGGTCTCGCACAAATTCTAAATTCTGCATTTTTCCCCCATAATTCATCAAATGCCTCAAACTTACTTTCTGTAAAACTTTAATATTATAGAATCATATCACAGACTAATTAATGATTATCTCATATAATTCTTGAAAGGAAGGGTGACAAAAAACTAGTTAAAGCCTCTGGCAGGCCTGTGGGATTTATAAAAGTCTTAGAGAGCTTTGAAAGGCTAAAGATTCACAGCCAATGAAATAAGCAGCTGTGCAGGGATAAACTTCTTATCCACCTGCTTTTACTGTAGCTGTGAAAAAGTGGGTTTTTCTTGAATTTAGCTAAATAATTCTTGAACTCTTCATTTGACTTAGCTTAAGATGTCTTGTTAAAAAAGTTTTTCAGCATAAAATAGCACAAATAATAATAAGTATTTGACAAAGGCTATTCCTCTCCCTTGACTCATTCCTAATGACCAAACTCCATTATATGCCAAGCAAGATCTTCTTTTTCTTTTTAAATCAATTTTTATTTACATTTAATCAAATTTAAATTTTGTTCTCTATTTTTTTAATCAAAATATACCAGAGAACTCAATACAATTAGTCATTAGGGAAATCCAAATTAAAAACACAACAAAGGGCCGGCCTGGTGGTGTAGCAGTTAAGTTTGTGCACTCCACTTAGGTGGCCTGGGGTTTGCAGGTTTGGATCCTGGGTGTGGACCAACACACTGCTTATCAAGCCATGCTGTGGCGGCGTCCCATATAAAGTAGAGGAAGATGGCCACAGATGTTAGCCCAGGGCCAATCTTCCTCAGCAAAAAGAAGAGGATTGGCAATGGATGTTAGCTCAGGGCTAATCTTCCTCACACACACACACAAAAAAACACAACAAGATACCACTTCACATCCATAAGAATGGCTATAATCACAAAGACAGACAGTAACAAATGTTGGTGAGGATGTGGAGAAACTAGAACCTTCATTTATTGCCGTGGGAATGTAAAATAGTACAGCTACTTTGGAAAACACCTTGACAGTTTCTCTAAAAGTTAAACATAAATTTATCATAGGATCCAACAATTCTATATCTAAGTATTTACCCAAGAGAAAGGGAAACATATGTCTCCACAAAGATTTGTACATGAATGTTCACTGCAGCATCATCCCTAATAAAATTGGAAATAACCCTTATGTCCATCAACTGGTGAATGGATAACAAAATCTGATATACAGTCATACTACTACACACCTAGGCTATGTGGTACTAATCTTATGGGACTACCATCATATATGTGGTCTGTTGTTGACTGAAATGTCATTATGCAGCACATGGCTGTATTTATACAATGGCATACTATTCATCAATAAAAAGGAACAAAATATTAAAACAGTTGCAATGTGGATGAACCTCAAAAACATTATGCTAAGTAAAAGAAGGCAGACATAAATATAAAAGACCACATAGTGTATGATTCCATTTATATGAAATGTCCAATAAAGGCAAATCTATAGAGAAAGAAAGTAGGTTAGTGGTTTTCTGGGGCTGGGGCAGAAAAGGAGATTAGCCATAAATATGCATGAGGGATCTTACTAGTGTAATGAAAATGCTCTAATACTAGACTATGGTATTATGGTGATAGTCGCATAACTCAATAAATTTACTTGAACTCACTGAACTGCACACTTAAAGTAGGTCAGTTTTATGGTACATAAGTTATACCTTGATAAAATTGTAAAAAAATACACCAGAGCTTCTTCAGATCTTGAGAAAAATTTTATAGCCTTAGAATTTCAGCAGAGTCTTGGTTCCCTCTGATTTAAGAGTATAAGCTGTGTATCACAGATGAATGTTCCAGGCATAAAAATGTTTACCCCGACTTCTGGTTTCTGGTTCCACATGTAAGGAGCTTGGAAGATGCCACTCCATCCTAACAGGTAAAATGCTGAACAGACTGAAAAATCAACAACTGTTCTTGGATCCATAAGAGAGAGGGGGACACAGGGCAAACCACTGTCCCCAAAATTGGAGAGACAGACAGGTGAGTACAAGGATTCACAGCTTACCAGAGCAGAGACTCACAGCAGAAACCACCACAGGAACTGGTGCTGGGGTTGGAATATCTGAACCATAATTGATGAATTGCTAGAGGCTCAATGTGGATAAGTCTGAGAGTTAAAAACTCCAGTGACATCCAGGCATAGGAGAGCCCCTACAATATTGTGAGATTTACCTCCAGAACTCAATTAGGTTCCCACAGTAAATATCAGAGAAAACTCCCCTTGTGCTTCTGGCATGGGGAGGGGAAAAGGAACAATTTTGAAATACAGTCATACATCATTAAGGGCTTATTTACAGCAATTCCTTTTACCTGGTACATCATGTCTTGCCATCAAGAAAAAATTACAAGGCATACCAAAAGGCAAAAACACAATTTGAAGAGACAGAGCAAGCATCAGAACCAGACATGGCAGGGATGTTGGAATTATGAGACCAGGAATTTAAAACAACTATGATTAATATGCTAAGGGCTCTAATGGATAAAGTAGACAGCATGCAAGAACAGATGGACAATGTAAGCAGAGAGATGGAAATCCAAAGAAAGAACCAAAAAGAAATGCTAAAGATCAAAAACACTGTAACAGAAATGAAGAATGCCTTTGATAGGCCTATTAGTAGACTGGTCACAACTGAGGAAAGAATCTCTAAGCTTGAGGTTATCTCAATAGAAACCTCCAAAACTGAAAATCAAAGAGAACAAAGACTGAAAAAACAGAATATCCAAGGACTGCAGGACAACTACAAAAGGTGTAACATGTGTGTAATGGGGATACCAGAAGGAGAAGAAAGAGAGAAAATAATAGAAGAAATATATGAAAAAACAATGACTGAGAATTTCTACAAATTAATGTCAGACACAAAACCACAGATCCAGGAAGCTCAGGGAACATCAAGCAGGATAAATGGAAAACAAACAAACAAAAAATCCTACTACTAGGCACATCATTTTCAAACTACAGCATATAAAAGATAAAGAAAAAAATCCTGAAAGAAGCCAAATGAAACACCTTACCTAGAAAGAAACAAGATAAGAATTATATCCAACTTCTCCTCAGAAATCATGGAAGGAAGAAGAGAGTAGAGAGAAATATTTAAAGTGTTGAGAGAAAAAAACCCCCACCAATCTAAAATTCTATACTCTGTGAAATTATCCTTCAAAAGTGAAGGAGAGGGGCCGCCTGGTGGTGCAGCGGTTTAGTTCGTGCTTGGCAGCCGGGGTTCGCGAGTTCGGATCCTGGGTGCCCACCGACGCACTGCCTGTCAGCCATGCCGTGGCGGCATCCCATATAAAGTGGAGGAAGATGGGCATGGATGTTAGCCCAGAGCCAGTCTTCCTCAGCAAAAAGGGGAGGATTGGCGACGGATGTTAGCTCAGGGCTGGTCTTCCCCACAGGAAAAAAAAAAAAAAAGTGAAGGAGAAATAAATACTTTCTCAGACAAACAAAAATTGAGGGAATTTGTTGCCAGTAGAGCTGCCTTGCAAGAAATATTAAAAGTTATTTAGAGAGAAGGAAAATAATATAGGTCAGAAACTTGGATCTACCTAAAGGAAGAAAGAGCATCAAAGAAGGAAGAACTCAAGGTAAAATAAAAACTTTTAATTTTCTTATTCATAATTGATCTAACAGATAATAGTTTGTTCAAAATAATAACAATATATTCAATATGTATGCTTACATATATGTCTTATGTATATATATGTGCTTATATACAAGTGAAATGAATGAGGGCAAAGATGCAAGAAACAGGAGGGAGGAATTAGGAATATTTTGTTATGATAAGGTACTTGCACTACTCATGAAGTGGTACAGTGTTATTTGAAAGTGCACTTGGATTAGTTGTAAATGTGTATTGCAAACTCTAGGGCAACCACTAAAAAAGTAAAAAAAGAAGTACAATTAATATGCAAAAAATAGAAAATGGAATCACATAAAATGCTCAATTAAAACCATAAAAGGTAGAAAAAGAGTGGAAGACAAAAAAGGAATAAGGGCAACAAATAGAGAACAGTAACAAATATGGTAGATGTTAATCCAACTATATCAATAATCACTTTGAGCATCAATGGTCTAAAATACACTAATTAAAAGACAGAGATAGGGGCCAGCCCAGTGGCGTAGTGATTAAGTTTGCATGCTCCGCTTCAGTGGCCTGGGGTTCACCAGTTCAGATCCTGGGCGCAGACCAACGTACTGCTCATCAAGCCATGCTGAGGCGGCGTCCCACATAGAGCAACTAGAAGGATGCATAACTATGTCATACAACTATCTACTGGGGCTTTGGGGAGAAAAAAAGCAAAAAAGGAGGAAGATTGGCAACAGATGTTAGCTCAGGGCCAATCCTCCTCAAAAAAAAAAAAAATAGACAGAGATAGTCAGTGGATCAAAAACAAGACCCAACTATGTTGTCTACAAGAAACCCACTTCAAACACAAAGACATATATAGATTAAAAGTAAATGGATAGAGAAAAATATACTATGCTAATATCAATAAAAATAAAGCAGGATTAGCTATATTAATTTCAGATGGAGCAGACTTCAAAGAAGGGAAAGTTATCAGTGATAAAGAAGGGCATTAAATATTAATAATGATAAAGGGGTCAATTCTCCAAGAAGACATAATAATTCTTAACAATACGTGCCTAACAACAGAGTGTCAAACTATGTAAAGCAAAAACTGATAGAATTGTAAGGAGAAATAGATGAATCCACTTCATAGTTGGAGACTTCAACACCTCTCTATCAGAAATGGACAGATCCAGGGGCTGGCCCAGTGGCGCAGCAGTTTAGCTAGCGCTTTGGCAACCCGGGGTTCACGGGTTCGGATCCCAGGCGCCGGCCGACGCAGTGCTTGTCAGCCATGCTGTGGCGGCGTCCCATATAAAGTAGAGGAAGATGGGCACAGATGTTAGCCCAGGGCCAGTCTTCCTTAGCAAAAAGAGGAGGATTGGCAACGGATGTTAGCTCAGGGCTGGTCTTCCTCACACACACACACAAAAGAAATGGACAGATCCAGCAGGCAGAAAATCAATAACGGTACAGTTGAACTCAACAACATATCAATCAATTGGATATCATCAAAATCTATTAAATGATTTTATCCAACAACAGCAGAATACCCATTCTTCTCAAGCTCACATGGAACACTGACCAAGATAGACCACATTCTGGCCATAAAACACACCTTAACAAATTTAAAAGAATAGCAATCATAGAATGTCTGCGCTCACACCACAGTGGAATTTAGCAAGAAATCAATAACAGAAAAATAACTGGAAAATCCCCCAAATATGTGGAGATTAAACAACACACTCTAAATAACACATGGGTCAAAGAAGAAATCTTAAGACAAATTAAAAAATATTTTGACTAAATTAAAACAAAAACACAAGTTATCAAAATGTGTGGAATGCAGTGAAAACAGTACTTAGAGGGAAATTTATAGCATTGAATGCACATATAGAAAAGATGAAAGATCTAAAATCAATCTAGTTTCCACCTTACAAACCTAGGAAAAAAAGAGCAAATTAAATCCAAAGTAAGCAGAAGAAAAGAAATAATAAGAATCAGAGTAGAAATCAATGAAATTGAAAACAGAAAATCAATAGAGAAAATCAAAGAAACCAAAAGCTGTTTCTTGGACAAGATCAAGAAAATCAGTAAGTCTCCAGTCAAACTAAGGGAAAAAAAGAGGACATAAATTACTAATATCAGAAATGAAGGAGGAGACACCGCTATGGAGCCCACAGACATTAAAAGAATAATAAAGTAGTACTATGAATAACTCCATGCCCACAAATTTGATAACCAAGATGTAATGGAGCAATTTCTTGAAGACACAAGCTGCCAAAACTCACACAAGAAAAAATAGACAATCTGAATAGGCCCATAGCTATTGAAGAAATTGAATCAATAATTAATAACTTTCCCAAACAGAAAGCACCAGGCCCAGATGGGTTCACTAGTGAATTTTACCAAACATTTAAGGAAGAAATTATACCAATTCTCTACAAGGTGAGGGAATATTTCCTAACTCATTTTATTAGTCCAACATTAACCTAATACCAAAGCCAGACAAAGACATCACAAGAAAAGAAGACTACAGACAAATATCTCTCATGAACACAGATGCAAAAATCCTCAATAAAATATTAGCAAATAAATCCAACAATGTGTAAAAAGAACTATAGACTATGAACTTATCCTAGGAATCCAAGTCCAGTTCAATGTTTGGAAATCAATTAACGTAATCCATCACATCAACAGGCCAAAAAAGAAAAATCACATGATCATATCAATAGATGCAGAAAAAACATCTGATAAAGTCATTCATGATACAAAGTCTCAGTAAACAAGGAACAGAGGGTAACTTCCTCAACTTGATAAAAATAATCTACAAAAAACATCATACTTAGAGATGAGAGACTCAAAGTTTTCCCATTAAGATCAGGTACAAGGCAAGGATTCTCCTCTCATGACTCCTTTCAACATCATACTGAAAGTACTAGCTAATGCAATAAGATAAGAAAAGGAAATGAAAGGTACAGAGATTGGGAGGGAAGAAATAAAACTGTCTTTGTTCACATATGACATAATTGTCCATGTAGAAAATCCAAAAGAATCAACAAAAAACTCCTGGAACTAATAAGTGATTATAGCAAAGATGCAAGACAAAAGGTTAATATACAAAAGTCAATTGCCTTCCTATATACCAGCAATGAACAAGTGGAATTTGAAATTAGATTCTGTGCAATGTCAATCAAAATCCCAGCAAGTTATTTTGTGGATATGGACAAAACGATTCTAAAGTTTGTATGGGAAGGCAAAAGAGCCAGTATAGCCGATACAATATTGAAACAGAAGAACAAAGTTGGAGGACTGACACTACCTGACTTCAATACTTACAATAAGGCTATAGTAATTAATACAATGTGGTATTGGTGAAAGAATGGGCAAATAGATCAAAGGAACAGAACAGAGAGCCCAGAAATAGATCCGCATAAATATGAGCAACCCATCTTTGACAAAAGAACAAAAGCAAGACAATGGAGAAAAGATAGTCTTTTCAACAAATGTTGCTGGAACAACTGGACATACACATGTAGAAAAAAGAATCTAGACATACATTTTCCCCCCATCATAAAAATTAATTCACAATGTATCATAGACCCAAATGTAAAATGTGAAACCATAAAACTCCTAGAAGATAATATAGGAAAAAACCTAGATGACCTGGGGTATGAAATGACTTTTTAGATACAACACTAAAGATGATCCATGAAAGAAATAATTGATAAGCTGGACTTTATCAAAATTAAAAACTTCTGCTCTGTGAAAAACAATGTCCAGAGAGTGAGAAGGCAGAAGGCAGAGAGAAAATATTTGCAAAACACACATCTGATAAAGGACTGTTATTCAAAATATACAAAGAACTCTGAAGTTCAACAATAAGAAACGAAAAACTCAGTTGAAAAATGAGCTGAAGACTTTAACAAACACTTCTCCACAGAAGATGTACAGATGGCAAATAAGCATATGAAAAGATGCTCCACACCATATGTCATCAGGGAAACACAAATGAAAACAACAATGATACCATTACACGCATATTAGAATGGCCTAATCTGGAACACAGACACCCCCAAATACTGGGGAGGATGTGGAGCAACAGGAACTCTCATTCGTTGCTGGTGGGAATGCAAAATGGTACAGCCACTTTGGAAAACAGTTTGGCAGTTTCTTACAAAACTAAACATACTCTTACCCTGCGATCAGCGACTGGGAATTGGGAGTTCCCAAGGAGGTTGAAAACTTATGTCAACCAAAATACCCAAACATGGATATTTATAGCAGCTTTATTCATAATTGCCAAAACCTAGAAGCAACTAAGATGTCCTTCAGTAGGTGAATGGATAAACAAACTGTGATACATCCAGACAATGGAATATTATTCAGTACTAAAAAGAAATGAGCTTTAGCCATGAAAAGACAAGGAGGAACATTAAATGCATACTACTAAGTGAAAGAAGCCAATCTGAAATGGCTACATACTGTAGGATTCCAACTATATAACATTCTGGAAAAAGGCAAAACTATGGAGACAGTAAAAAAAATCAGTTTTCCAGGCACTGGGAAGGGGAAGGGATGAATAGGCAGAGTACAGAGGATTTTTAGATCAGTGAAAATACTCTGTATGATACTATAATGATGGATACATGTCATTATACATTTGTGCAAATGTACAACACCAAGAGTGAACAGTAATGTAAATGGTGGACTTCAGGTGATAATGATGTGTCAGTGTAGGTTCATCAATTGTAACAAATGTACCACTCTGGTGGGGGATGTTGATAATGGGGGGCTTTGCGTGTGTGGGGGTAAGTGGTATATGGGAACTCTATGTACCTTTCCCTCAATTTTGCTGTGAACCTAAAACGGTTCTAAAACAATAAAATCTTAAAAAAAAAGAAGAGCAGTTAAAAGGTTAACTTATTGTTTTTGATGCTGTGGGAGGGGATATAAAGGATTATTTCATAGTTCAATTAAAATTTAAGAGAACTAATAATTAATAAAGACTGAAACAGTCCCTATTTTAGGCTTGTTTCAGAAAACCTCAAAGACAAAGCCCAAGGACATGTTAAACTGAACTATTCTGATGAAATTTTTTAAATTATAGACTCATAATTTCAATGTCTCCTTAGCTGTTATCAGTATGTTTTTCTTTTTAAAATAAAATTGAAATGTGTACCATAAAAAAAAAATTGCCCCCCGACAAAAGCTCCAGAATGTTAACTAAAGATTAACTTTGAGTCACAGTATCGTCTTACCTGACTGACTTTTACTTTCCTGTTGGTCAGATTCTAAAGGGAAATAAGTGGTGTGTGTACAATTTGTTGGTATAACCTAATCGAAAGCGTAAGAAATTTTATTCTGATACTGCGTTTAATCCTGGTTTTCCCTCTTAATTTGCATGCAGGACTATTCCCTCATATAACCAGTCCCTTTAAAAAGTCACTTGACGTCAAGCATGGAGTGGTAAGTCCAATATTTCTCAGTGATCATTTATATGTAGAGAGCTTAAATGACTGCACACTGCATATTACCATAAAAAACAAACCAAAGTGGGCTGGAGTTACTGTTTAGCAATATTCACTCATCAAACATTTATTTCTGAGTGCTTATGTGTGACAATAATATATATAATATATTGACAGTTAAAAACAAAAATAGCTTTCCTCTGAGTAAACTTTCAAATAATAAGAGAAATAGAGATATAACTAAAAATCATCTGAAATCCTTTCCCTCCCCGCAGGGATAATCACCATTAACATTTTAGTGAACTTCCTTAGAAATGTCTCTCTATACTTATGCACGCATGAAGATGCACATATACACACATAGAGTACACTGATAGGATCCATTGTCCTCTGTAATCTGCTTTAATCACTTAATATTTTTATGGACATCCTTCAGTGTTAACATAATTATTTATCATCATTTTAATGGATATGTAATATTCCATAGATTGGATATATCACAATTTTAAAATATCTCATATTTCTAGGCATTTAGGCTTTTCAAATTTGTAACTATTATAAACAATGCTGTGATGAGTAAATTTGAATATAAATTTTTGCAACTGTACAATCATTTCCTCAGGGTACTCTCCCATAAGTAGAATTCTTGGGACAGAAGATACACTTATTTTAAATTTTGATATATAGCCAAATTGCCTTCCAGAAAATTGGCCTCATGCACCAACTGTCCACAAAAGTGCCTATTTTCCTATATCTTCTCTAACACTGGCTTTAAAAAATAATTTTATTATTTTCCAATTTGATAGATGAATATATTTCAATTTTCTTTTAATTTTCATTTCTTTGATTATTAGTGAGGTTGAGCATCTTCTGCTTATTAGTTATTCATAGCTCTTTTGTGAATTATACAGTCATGCACTGCATAATGATGTTTCAGTCAATGACAGACTGCATATAGGATGGTGGTCCCATAAGATTAATACCATACAGCCTAGGTCTGTAGTAGCCTATACCATCTAGATTTGTGTCAGTACACTCTATGATGTTTGCACAACAAAATCGCCCAACAACGCATTTCTCAGAATGTATCCCCATCATTAAGCGACGCATGACTGTAGTTAATTCTCATTATTCGAGGTAGCTATGTTTTCTAAAGTCTCCACTAACAGTGAATTAGTGATTACTGAACCCCTGCTCCTAGGCGAAAGGTTGGGTCAGGTTCCCATGAGCCTCTGGTCATTTTCATCAACGGATCAACACAGAAATTTGTTTTATGTGTGTTTCTGTTTAAAGATACCTTATTTAATACACACTGTTGATTCATTAAAATTGAACTTACAGCCAACAGCACTATAACTCATGCCTAAATAAAGCTTATCTAACACACATTTTTTCCGTAAGGCACATCACGCTTAGGAACATGAGACAGCTCTTTAGCGCTACCCTCGGGGGCCATTTTAAATAATGAAATTGCTAACAAAAATTATGAAAATGTGGCACTAAATAGGCTGTTTACAGTATGAGAGTTGAAACAAGAAGGCAAAGTGGTCTTGTTCAACCTCAACTGAAAATGTGCACGTCAGGTGACTCATTTGTTTTCCACTCTACGTGTGTCCTTGAATGACCTCAAAAATGCTGCGAGTATTGACTTTGGGGTTACAAACAGTTTTCAGTGAGTAGGCAAATTTGCAAATATGGAATCCATGAATAAGGAGGATTGATTGTATTTGTTTCCTTTGCCTATTTTTCTATTAGTGTGTTTAGCTTTTACCTATTGATTTGTAAAAGCTATTTGCATTTTAGGATAGTATTATTTTGCCTATCCTATTTTATAAATATTTTTCCCAATTTTGTCTTTTCACTTTACTGTTAGTATTTGTTATTTACAGTGGCTTTTGACAGCAGTGTCAAAGTGCTTTTCCAATGGGGAGGACCATGCTGGAAAAGGAATTTTATTAAACTTCTATTGTTGTGAAAGTGGTTGGTATTTATCTTTAGCTCTCTTTTTCACAGGCACACCAAATTCTGTTTGGTGATTTTTCTCCAGCATCTCCAAATTATTAAAATTCATGTAAGTCTTACCCTAAACTACCACTTTATAGCCATGTTCTGCCTTTATTTTAATTACGATCCTCATCTGATTTTTCATCCCTTCCAGAGTCTGAGGCCATTTCAGGCCTTTGTCATTTCTGCCTCCTTCCTCCTGTCACACATCTTGTTACCTCATTGTACCTCTCCTAACAGTAAGAACGGTAGCACGCAGAAATAAAAAGAGAGAGAAATCCCACAGAGACTTGTGAGCAGCAGCTCTGAAAAAGAGTGCACATGTGAGAAGTTTGTCGTGGTGGCAGAAGCTGGGGAGGCAGGTAGTGTGTGTATGTGAGAGTTTGGACCTATTGATCAAAAAATGGTTTAGGAATATCAGTACATTTCAGTTATTCAGACTATGGCAGACTCTGTTGACCACAAGCACTTACACATTGGCTGTCTGTCTCTTCACGCTAGACGTGAGAATGAAAAAACCAGCATTTGAGAACCTGATGAACCACAATCGACGAAGGAAAGACTTCCTGAAGCGTGTAAGAATCTTTTTACTTGTCACCCAAGAGTGGATCCCTAGGGTAATGTCATTCTGTGCACAGTGTGGCAGGGAGGGTGGTGGCGGGTGTATGTTTAGAGTTGGTGTGAAGGTGATCCCTAATTTACAATCAAGTGACAAACAGAAAAGGAGATTATTCTGATAAGCAGCCTTCTTTAAAGCATTGTGAACATTTCTGATATAGATCTCTCCAGCTGTTTCAGAAACAAGCCTCGAAGAGCCTTCGGGGATAATTGCTCTTGTACTGTCCCAATTTTCATCAGTGATATGAGAGATTTGCTGGATTCCGCCTCTAGCAAAAAAAGGCAATAAGGTCCCAGATTGTCCTTCCCTTCTGGGGACCCACCTGGGTATCCAGTGTCCTGGGCCCACTCGCCTCATGTGCCTGTTCTGCCACCCAACGCCTACTGTCCCCACTCCCCGACATGGCTCAGAGCAGGGGCTCTGTTTTGGCTAATCAGACTTTCTTAAAACCAGTAATTTTTAACAGGATGTTAAAATGGGATCCTTTTTATATCTTAAGAGTTCCAAAACAGTTACAACTATTTTTGCTATCCTATTACTTTTATTTTCTCTTTAAATTGACTTAAAAAAAAACCAACTCAGCCTCACCCTAAGTAATTATATTTGTGATACCACAGGTTTGGTATGCTAGTTATGTGTATTAGAAAAAAACCTGACCATTGAAATAAAAAATGTTATTCAAGTACCACCTAACATTATCACAAGAACCACCAGTTGTATATACACATCACTTTGGAAAATTCTAGTCTATGGGCTCCAAGTGGCTAATCTGATAAATTTAGCTAATGGGACAGGGTTGGACTGACAGGGTTGGACTGCCCACCTCGTTTCCCAGGTAACTAGTCTATTTAATGGTGACCTTCTAGAAATGGTGCATTTTTCTGCTTTAGGACTTGATAACTTTCTCAGGGAGCATTTCAAGCATGGGAAGGCAGGGTTGTGGCAGACTGTGGAGGGAGTTATTTGGGGGCATTTGAAGCTGGGCAGTCCACTGAAAGTTATTTTGTGCGGGCAGCCAGGGATCTCCCTTCACTGTAGCGTTGGTGCATGCTTCTAGGAAGGGTAGAAGATTTCCTGAAAGTATATTTACTGCTAGCTGGGCTCCTGGGAGTTGCTTGGGAGAATCATTAACTATTGTTAAATAAATAAATCCCTCTTGCTGCACAGAGTTGTACTGGTGCCAAGCAATTCCACTGCCAGCGTCCGCAGCTGCTCTGGGGAACAGTTGCCTTTTTCTGTGAGGTGCTTCCCCAACCCCTTCTAAAGTGAATTTTCTAGACTTACAGTAGCCTCTTTTAAGTCAACAAATCCTGACAAATTAGCGACATTACATCCTGCTCTTGTTTTTATGGTGCAACAGGCTAAAAGCCCAGACACGCACTCACACCCCCCCCCCCCGAACAATTAGCATGGGTCACATGTTTGGGAAACCTTGGGCCTAGAGTCCTGACCGAAAAATAAATCCATGACTTTTAACTTATTAGACAAGACAAAAATCTTAATTTTTTTATAGGCATTATATTTTGGGGGAGGAGAACAAGCATTGAGATATAAAATGTACAAATTCCTGTATCAGCAACAGGTAGAGATTGAATGAAATTTTCAGCAACAAGTAAGGACTGGATGAATTTTCAACCATCATTAACAATATTCTCACTTTAAAAAGTATTTGCCCGGTGTCTCATGGCTTTGGTAATCATCTTCTAAATATTTATATTTCTGGGTCCTATCTTAAAGAAGTTCATGATGTAAAACTGGAAAGCAGAGAAATTCACACCCAAAAATGTAGCCCGGAAATGTCCGGACTAAAGGAATCGGAGGGAAGACAAGGGGAACGAATCTTACCGCTAACGGATGATTAAGGGGCAGCAGAGAAGCAGTGGGTGGTTCGGCTAGTGATTCCAAGAGTTCTTGCCTTTTTTTTTTTTCTCTCCTGCTTATTGATCTGGCCTTCCTGACAGAGACATGATATATGAAATCAGAAGGTCAGAGGAGCTGGAAGAAAATGCAGGAACAAGCCCAACTCCTGCTCATGTATGATGTCTTGGCAATTTAATTCCCAATTTGGCGCAAAGAAGTAACCTTTGTGGATGGGCGAGTGTTGACAACCAGGCCATTTTTCTCCAGCTTCAGGTACAGAGTAATTCTGCAAGCAAGGTTAGCTCTTCTGAAGACTCAGAAGCTGATCAATACTCCGTTTACAATCTGGGAGGGCCGTTATCATCATTGAGCTGAGTCGGAAAACGAAGCCACAAAGCTGGAGGCCCGGAGTTTGCTTAACTAATGACTTTGAGGTATGAGAGGGCCCGGGAATATCTGGACCTTGGCAGGTTGGCCTTCTTGGACACTTCCCTGGGCTTCAAACGCCTTCATCCCTCAATTTTTTTCTCTTAAATTGGAAGAGGGGACAAAATTTATCGTTATAATCATTATTAAATTTTCCTTTAAAATAAATACTTGGAAGCACACTTCTCTGCAAGAACCAGAGCAATGGTGATGTGGCCCCGACAGCTGTGTGCTCCGGCGTCAAAAAGCCAGTCGCTGGCATCTGGGAGTCGCGGAAGGGCGCAGGGCCGTGAGAAAAGCTCTTTTGTATTCAGAGCCGCAGCCCTCCACGGCCAGGTTTCCCTCCGCGCGCGGCGCCGCCGGGAAGCAAACTGGCTCCGGCCGTCGGGCGGGCGCACGGGAGAGACCCGAGGCGCGGCGGGAGCGGGATGCCAGGGGGCTGGGGGACCGCGGCCTTTCCCGCTCCGGCTCTCTCAGGACGGGTCGCGTGTCCCCTAAGCCCCGCCCACGGCCCGCCCCCCTCCCCGCCAAGATCTACCTCTGCACCCTCCTCACTCCGGATGGCCTTCCCCCTCCCCCCAAGTTCTCCTCCCCCCAAGTTCTCCTCCTCCTTCCACCATCCTCCTCCGCCGAAGCCACGGTCCGCCTCCTCCTGCTCCCTCTACGACCCCCCTCCCTCTGCATCTCCCCCCACGGCCCGCCTCCTCCCCCCACTCCCCAGCCTCTGTCCGCCCCCGCCCGTGCGCAGCGCGCTGGAGGGAGGGCCCGGGCGCGGGAAGGAGCCGCCGCCGGCCAGGGCAGCAGAGGGCCCCCGCTGCTGCTGTCCTAGGAGGGGAGGCAGCGCCGCGTGTGCTTACGAAAGTAGCTGCCTCCTACCCCTTTTTCCTCCCCACCCCCGCCCCGCTGTCTGCCCCCTGCTGCATTTACTCCCCGTTACCAAGACTGTCCTTCTCTTTATGATTTCTCTGGAGTAGAAAAGGTAGTTAAAAGTCGCACCCCACCCACACACCCCCGCGTCCCCCTCAAAAAAACCTCCTAGTGGTTATTTTTGTTCTTTAGCCCAGGTTAGGCTAAATACATTCCCGGGAAGCCATCTGGTCTGATTCCCGGGATCCCTTCGTATGGTTTCCATTAGGCTCGCCAAACCGTGCATTGCAAATGCAGCCTTGGAGCCACTCAGGAACCTCCAGGATTTTTGTCCTGGCCAGCCTGGTTTCGAGAATCTCAGGCAGAGGGAGGTGAAGGCCTCTGTTTAAGTTCTGAGTCCAGTGCTAATGGTCCTGGTCTTAGGGTGTAATTAATATGCTTTACTACTCCAAGAAAATACTGTTCTCCAGGTTAATAGGTATTATTCATTCAGTGTTTTGTTTTTACCGTATGCAAGGCATAGCTTATGTTTTAATTCTACAACTGTATGTTAACAGCTTTACAGATAATTTTACAAAATAACTGGGCCACGGAAATTCAGTTTGACCAGCAACATTTGTATGGTTGGGTCTACACCTTGCCCCCTACGGTCCCCCAATCCTCTACCCCCAAAAGACAAAAAGCAAATGTTAGCTTATGGAAAAGTATTCCCTTACACATGGGTTGTGGTTTTTGGTCCAAGAAAAAAGGGAACAGGCAGGTTCATAGAGTCGTGGAGTATTATAACTGGAAAGTTCCTTAGAATTCATCCAAAATAAGTCTGTCATTTTATTGATTAGACTCAGAAAGTGGATGGCATAGCCCACGTGGCTGATGAGTAAAGTACTAACTCTTTCAGTACTGGGGCCGAATTTGGGGAAGAGACCTAAACATTAAATGCTTTATCATACACAGCCGAAAGGACTTCCATCAAACTCAAATTGTAGCACATCCTCTCTCTCTTCTGCCCTTTCCTGTGCTGTTCCCTCTCTGTCCTGCTCTGAATCTTGCCTCTTTGGGGAGTTAGAGCCCTTTCTTCCTTCCCCTAACCTAGGCTGCACTCCTTCTTTCTCGTTTTCTTTCCTTCCTATCCCTCCACTCCACCGGACCCGATCATGAGATTTTATTTGGGTTTTTAAAATGAAACCAGGTGCTGCATAAAACAAAAGCAATGTAATAACAAGGAAAGACTATCCAACGCCTAAGGAATGTGCTGAGTTTTATGACTCAGGCTGTCCTGGCAAAGAACTCCGACTTAACATGGAGAGGTGGGTGGCACAGAGCACGGACCATACATGGCAGCCCTGGCCTCCCCAGATAGGCATGGTCAAGACAGCCTGTGACTCATTTTAAAAAACCAGAGACTCTTGTTCCTTATGGAACAAGACTTGCCGGAGGCTACAGCCAAAGGATCTTCAACTTTTCCCGATGGGGCCAGTTCAGACTGACAGAGCAGGGGCCACCGTGAGGTTAAGAGGGGAAGGGAGCCTGGGCAGATGGCCATCCCTGGGAAAGAAACAGGCTTGATGGACTTGGGCAAAGGTTTTGGTGCATTGAAGAGATGAGTAACATGTAAGCTGCAAAGTGACATGAAAATTAGCGTGTATTGTTTTGGAGACAATGGCTTGGGAGCTCCAGGTGGCAGGATTGCCACAGTGCCTTGGAAGAGGGGAGTGTGGCTGTGCTGCTGGGAGCCCAAGGGATGTTTCTTTGCAGAGATGCATGGTGAAGAGCTCGGGAAAAGCTTGTCCGATTCTGGCGGGGTTCGGGGTGCCATTGCTTATGCAAAAAGGAGGAGTAACTAAGAGCAGGAGAGGTGGACTTTACATAAACACCCAGAGAGACACCAGGCACTCATCCTCACATTCTGAGAATTCTTTTCAAATGAGCATAGTAATGGGGTGAGGTGTACATTTTTTCTGTTACTAAGAGACAGGTTGAGAGAGCCGAGAGTGCTAAGGAGAATGTCTCTTCCAGCAGAGGTGGTGGGAGGGGTCTGAACTTGGGTGACAAGGATCTGTTTGTGCTCCCTTCATTACACAGGCCTCGGTTGATCGGGACAGGTGGTGCTGCTGCTTCTGGTTTCCGCCGCTCCAGAGAAGGCTGTCACTTTTTGAATGAGAATGAACCTTGATTGGCATAAATGAGATCTCTATGCAGCAGCCCCATGGAATGGGGCCTTATTTTTCCTTTTCTTCTTTTTTTCTTTTCCTTTCCATGCAATACCCACTGAAAAGCTACAGTGACCATTCCATAATTGCAGGAAAAGCTCTGCTTAACTTTTTCATTAAAGTCTACTTACCTGGAAAATAAAGTCTTTTAAGGACCATGACTTCATAAATATTTATAGTGTGAACAGGCGTCACTCTGGTTCTGTAGGAGAATGGGCTCATTCAGTTTTATTTAGGATGTGACACTTGGGTGAGTGACACCTGTCATCTGGGTCAGCCCTACAGTCTGTTCCACTGAAGCATGTTTATGGAGTGATTATGCCTGCAAATATTTGCTATATTTAGTCCCTCTCCTCCCCTAACCCCCTCTCAGCCCTTTTAACTCCCCAAACCAGCAAAAAGCCAAGCTTACAGTCTAGGGAAGATTTGAACCCTAATGACAAGGCACAGGGGCTTGGACAAGCACTGTAGAGGCATTTGAGGGGCTGGGAGGCAATTAGAGTGGGAACGACAGTGTTGTTATAGCATTCACACACTAAGGTGGCTGGTTGGGCCTGTGTCCAGCAGGTGAGGGCTCTCAGCTGGCCATGAAGGGTTTTGACAGGTGATGGCACAGCCCTGAGTGACGAGTGCAGGTGGATACTTATGAAACTTTCCTTCCCAGGGAGCTGTCTCTGGACAGGATCTCAGATCTGTCACCATGCACCCTGGGGCTCTAGGGGCAGGGGCTGGTGGGAGCTGTGTGACCTCAGCTGGGTCAAGGTTTCTGGTGTAACCCGAGGCTGTCCCCTCTCAGCCACACCTGGCCCCTGGCAGGGGGGCAGCAGCTGCCCTCCATCAGCTGTGGAGGAGGGAGGGCCATCTCTAGCTTTACAGCTGCACACGCCCTGACCTTGGCATTCCAGGATGAACCTAGGCCTACTTCAGGCCCGGTGCTTGCCTCTGATCAGCTTGGCCACCTATTGTTTACCCTGGGAAGGGCCAGGTCTTGGCACAGGGGCCTGAAGTGTTGCCAGCATTTTATTTTTAGAGACAGGAAAATGTTTGCTTTTTGGCAGCTGCTCTTTTTTTGGCACACACCGGGATGGTGTAAAAAAGTTCAAACGAGAGATTCCAAACCCTAAATTCATGGCATCTGACGTAGGCAGTGGTACGAGGAACCTCTCCACAGAAGCCTGGTGGAGCCTAAGATCTTTCATTAGCCGGCCTCTTGTGCCGAGCGGGTCTCTCCTGCTACACGCGGGCGGCCGCAGGCCTCTGGTCCACAGACCTCAGCCTGGATGTCTAATGCGTTCCCTTTTCAGTGCGTCAGCTGGTCTGAAATTTTAAAGTTCTTACGTCCGTTCATCTCCTTCTCCACTAATTTATAACCTGGTCCAACTTGGTAGGCGAGTAAGAAAGGCAATCAGTCTGCTAAATTGGATGTTCCTCCCCCCTCCTCAGACCCACTGTCACTGTCATAGTGACGATTGGTGTAAGGCAGCCAGCTTCCATGGCAAGAAGTGTGTTACCACAATCAGGGAGTGCGTTTCCAAGTTTTATTGGAATTACTATTTGTCCCAACACGGTTCTTCTTAAAACGTATTTTTGTAGGTCTTGTGACTCTGGCTATTGATAATTTATCTGAAAGCAATTTGTAAACTGTAATGACATCTTATGCAAAGGTAAAATGGAATGGAAAGAAGAATAAATAATTAAGTTGTGTTTCCTACCTTCCTTTCTCCCCAACCTTTCCAAAAATTACTTTTTAATTATAAAAATAAAACATGAATACGTTCTCCTTTGCTACTGGATTATCTTTTGGATTCATTTTTCTTCTTGCTGGAGTGTATCCTCTGGTAGGTTTTCTTTTGTTTTCCCTCTTTCCTCCGCCAGAGAGTGTCTGTGGATAATAAAGTTTTCTGAGCGCTTGTGTGTCTGGGAATTTATTTTAATCTCTCTTGAGTGTTAGTTTGGCTTGTTATCGAACTCTGAGTTCAAATTTATTTTTCCTTAGCATTTCTCAACTATTGTTCCATTATTTTCTTGAAACTACTGTGGTTGATCGGAATCTCAGTCCTTTGTAGGTAATCTATCTGTATCCTGTTGTACTTTTTAGGTAGGACTGTCTTTTTCACCTTGATGTGCTGGAGTTTTATTATATCTCTATGTGTGAGTATACTTTTCAATTCTATCCTCCTTGGGACTGACAGGCTCTTTCAATCTGAGGGTTTAGGTCTTCCTTTAGTTCCAGGATGTGGGGTAGTGAGGAAAAAACCAGAAAGGTTAAATTGATCTGTATAATAAAGTGCTGAGGAGAAGAGAAAAGGGACTCTGTGGCTGAATGTTGGAGAGAATTTTAAGCGGTTCTAGAGAGAGGGAGAAGAGGAAGATTTGGAGGGATCCATTGCCAGTAAGGTGAGGAAAATGTGTAAAGAAGATTTTGAAAATCTTTGGATGTACATCAAGAATGTATTCCCCTCTTTAGTGTTTTATGGAGATCCTAAGACTTGAATTGCTGTTAATTATATTTTTTCTGTGAGACTTTTGTTTTTGTGATTTGATGCTGAGACTGAACCACAAGACTGCCTTGTGTTAATATGAGTTATAGAAACTATTATTATTATTTTCAATTATTAAGCAAGTACTTTCTTTCACTCTGTCTCTCTCTTCTCTTACCTTCCCCCACTCTATCCAGGCCACAGGTTTTTTTATTTTATATAATGAGGAAATGGAATTAGATGCTCTCAAGTCCTGCCATTTCTCTATAACTCTCATCCTCTCTTACTCATCTTTCATCTACATACCTAAATATTCTTTTTTACGGCTAATAGCTTATAAGAAGCACAGACAAATAATTTGTTCACTCATTTCTGTAATCTAATTTGTCACCAAATGTGCTGTCATGAATAGATTATAGATTTGGATGGAGAAGACAGCACAGGGACCAAGCTTATAGCAGGTCAGGACACTTGGCTTAAGGTCTGCCCTGTGAAGCTCTGCCAACCGCCCCAGAAGCTTACTACTCTAGACTGAGGAATTCGTTCCATAGATACTCTCGGTCCACCCACTGGAGTTGGTATGTGGCATAGAGGAGAGAGATTTGGGAAAGGCTCAACCCACAACAGCATCTCTGAGCAAACGAAGGCAGAAGATGCAAACAAAATTAAGCTATTCTTCTTGAAACATAATCATTGAGTCAGTTTTTATTTTATCATGTGTATGTATTACCTTTTTAAAAGTGCTAAAAATGGTTATTAAACTTTTTAAAGTATGAGGAATATAGGAGTAATCATTGAGGGCCCAAATTCTCCTAGGAGATTTGGGTTGCTTGAGGGCTAGTTCTTCCACTTCTAATATACACATTAAAGTGCTTGATATGAAGAGACAGTAAGCATATGCAGCCCGTGTCATCTGAATTACTCACTTTCCTAACTAAACGGTAATTAGGGCTTGCGTAGCTGCAGCCCCAAAACCCCTGACAAATACTGAGCTCCTGGTTGATAGACGCTGCTGTTCTCACAAGAACTTGAGACATGCCTGAGTAAACAGGGATGCAGTATATCATATTAATACTGATTGATGTGTAAAGGGCCCTTTTCAGATTACTCCATATGTAGTGATTGAACTTTGGTAGGTCGATGCCTGGTGGTCTTGGGGAGGACCAAGATGGGAATGAACTCTCAAGTACTGACAGGCTACCAAGGTCAACCTCTGCTGACCTCGCCTATTCTAGACTGAGGACTTTGTTCCATGGATTCTCTGGGTCCACCCATTGGAGGTGATGTGTGACACAGAGGACAGAGATTTGGGAAAGGCTCAAACACGGAACTGATATTCAACCAACAATAGCATCTCTGAGCAAACGAAGGCAGAAGATGCAAACAAAATTAAGTTCAGGAGTCTTCTGAAAATGTAGGGCAGCCAGGAGAAAACGGTTCACTTGGATCCTTGAGGGAAGTGGGTGGTTCTTCCAGTTGCCATCAGCATTTCTTCTCTTCTGGAATGCAAGGTTTCCTCCACTTTGTCTGTAACCAGAGCTCTATCCATCTCCAGAGAGGGGACGTACTTTCCAAATTATAGCTATCCCTGCCTTTCTGCAAAAAATTGGACAGTGTGAAGTTTTTAAAACTGTTTTTAAAAAAAACCCCGAACATGCCTTTACTTTATAATTTTAAGATGCTGTATTTTCAATTTTTGGTTAATCTATAATTGATTGTGGCTTCTAACTCTTTAGATTTCCTACATTCTCCTTCATCTTCCCTTCATCATTTATGTTAAACAATTAATGCTCTATACATTTGTATGTGAATACTCTTCTGGAATTTGGTGTCCAGGAAAAAATCCATTTTTAAAGGGAGAGATTCTGAAATAATAACCATGCCTTGATTTGAAAATTTAGGTTTTTATATAACAGCATTTGTAAAAGCAGGCCCACCTCTAGAGAAACATGTGACAAGTATCTAGCAGGTGTCATTACTGCAAAATACTTCCCTCAAAACCCTTATGTTTTCACTTCTTCTGGATTTGCTACTTTACTGCAAGAGCCCACCACGGTGACACATACACTGCTTCTCAAAGTGTGGTCTGCGAGGCTCTGCCAGACAGTCTCCTTTGGAATAAATGGTTTCAATATGATAATGTTTATATTTGTGTTTCTGGCATGAATTAATAATTTTCTCATGATATTTAACAGAAAACAGATTATTTCGTTTCTATCTCATAAAACCCAGTACCTTTCTTTCCATTATGTCTGATGAGAGTTATTTTTTCCTGGTGGTGCGGTGGCAGCAAGCATGGGCAGGATAACAGAGCTGTAGCTCTTTCTCCCCAGCTGAAGTAGTGTGCAGCCTAGAAGGGTTTGAGATCCATTGCTCTCCGTAAAGGTCAGGTTTGCAATGCATCAGAAAGGGGCAGTTAATTAGGGTAGCATTAGACCAGGGCTCCAACATAAACAACATCTTTTAAGCTTCAAGATTTAACCTCTAGGTCTTAATATTCTGGAATTTGGTGACTGAGTCTGCGCTCTCTGGCCATATCCATCATGTTGTTTTAGAGGCCTATTGTATTCCCTTCTAAACCTTCATCTTTCCACACTGGAATTCTTGTTTTATAATTCTGGCCACAGTAGAGGGGGCGTGGAGGGTGACTTTCCATCCCTTGACCATTTGTTTGCACTTCTCTAGACTCTTGCATTTAGAAGTGCTGCTAAATTTTATCCATGCAGCCTGCTTTTTTGCAGATGTCTTTGGCTAACAGAAGCTGGTCCAGGCACACAGCAATGGCAGGGATGATGTGAAGACAGACTGCCTGCACTTCAAAGGATGAGTGATACCAAAGGGGATATGGAAAACGGGTTTGGAATGTGGCTGGGGATTGTAATGTCAGCAGATCACGCTTCTTCTCTTTGAAGGAATGTGAAGAAGGGAATGGGAAAAGGTTAGATTTCCCTGAGAGGAAAGGGAAGATTTGGCATCTTTTGGCAAATGCTAGGTGTGCATGATTTTTTTTTCCTTTCAATATCAAACTTAATACAAGAGTAGACTTTTCTCCTTGTCATCAGCTCCTCAGCATCAATTCATTCTTTAACCTATTGGAATTTGGTTTCCGTGCCAACCTGCATCCTTAAAGATCACCAAGGACCATCAAATTGGTAAAGGCTGTGAGATTCAGCCTCACCCTGCTCATGCTTCTGTCCAATTTCACACAAAAGTCTTTCTAACCTTGGTTTCTCTAACACTGTTGTGCTTATCTACAACTTCTATGATAGTTTCTTCTCGGTCTCCCATGTTGCCTCCTCCTCCTTCTCCGTTAAAGTTGGCATCTCCCAAAGTTCTATCTTTGGTGTCTTTGTTGTTGATGCTACCATGATGTTATCACCCTCTCCACTGGCTCCAAATGTTGTCTTTGTGTCTGCAAGTCTGATCAATTTCTTCTAAGCTCTGGAATGAATTTCCCAGTCTTTTCTACATAAGAATGTCCTATTCAGACAGGAAACTATTGTGAGACACCTGGCAAGAACGCAAAGGACCTGCACCAGGATGTTAAGAGTGGAAAGACAGGATAGATTCACAGCGTACTTGGCAGATAAAATAAACAGGACTCTGATGGATTAGCTGTCCAAAGATAGGGAGGAAGAGAAAAGGAGGAGGAGAGAGAGAAGGAGGCAAAATTGACCCCAAGTTTTGTAGTTTGGGTGACTTGGAGGATGATAAGGAATATATGGTTAAGGGGCAGATGTGAGGGAGAAGTTGATGGCTTTGGTTTAGGGTGTCTTTTGTCTTTTGAGTCTTCGTTTTATAGCACTGCTAGAGTTATCTTCCTAAAACACAGGTCACATCATGCCATTCTCCTCCTCAAAATTTTTTCTTAGCTCTTATTAACTATAGAGTAGTTTAGATGTTCAGTCTCCTTGACAAGGGACTCAAAGCCCTACACAAGCTGGCTTTGTTTGGTTGCATTATCTTCTAGCACAACAGAACCCACGATGCAATTTCTCACCTTCTTGCCTTTTCTCAAGCTGTTCTCTCAATCTGGAATGCCCTCCCCACTTTTTCTGCTTATGAAAACCCTACTCATCCTTTAGATTGTAGTTTGCATGCTACATCACCCATAGAGCCTCCTCTCACCCTGGTTGGAATTAGTAGCTCCTTATTCAATATTTCCACGCAATTTATGTGTATTTTTCTGGTATTATAATGCATTTGCTCAAACGTGTATTTCTTCAATTGGATGAAACCCCTTAAAGCTAGGAAATATATCTTAAAGCTAGGAAATATATCTTATTTATCTCCATTTTTTACCAGCTGCTAGCACGCAACTTTCCACATTTTTGTTGCTCATTAAATCATGAATGAAAAGCAAAGAGAAATTGGTCAAGGTTGGAGTGGAAGGAGAGTCTGTGGGAGGAGAAGTGATTGGCTTGGACTTGCTTTAGAATATGGCCAACTGGGATGGAAACTTTGGGTTGTTTTTGAGTTGTTTTGGGATCCTGTCTTTAAATCTGACACAAAATCATGCGTGTACACAATTTAGTCTTACTCACAGGCAGACAAGCCAAATTGTAAAGTCCTTCATCAGCAGGAAATTATTATTCTGCCTATTTAAAAATATACATGGTTTCTTTGTGTAACCAAGACTCCTGCATATTTTGCTGTTGCTGCTTCTGTGTCTATTGTCTGATGCCATAAAGAGATGGGGCCTTGACTGATAGTGTGGTGGTGACCCATTGCTATGCCCATTTATTTAATTGTGGAAATGATGGGCAAGGGGATATTCTGATTAATTAGATTTCTTTGACCCTTAATTATTCTTTTCATATGTTACTCTTTCATCAACCTGTATTTATTTTCAGCAGTACAAAGGAAACATGAAAAATATTATCTTTTAATATTGTGAATCCCAGAATAATAAAATTCATGGCCTTCCTTCTGGATGCTCTCACACAAACACATATCTATTCTGTTAATATTTATATTATGCATTCTCTCTATATATGTTCTATGTATCTATGCAACCACCCATTAGTCAATGCTTAGCCTAATCTTCCATTAGTAAAATGATTGCTAGTTGTGGGTTAGAGACGGAAAGAAACAGAGGTGACCCATATTCTGAATATTTCACTTTTCAATCAGCTGTTTTCCATGAGGACAGATACCTCCCTTTCCAGCCCTTGGTTTCTGAGGGAGATACATGTACAGAGAAAATGCCAGGCAAATGTAACCTTTTTATTCCTAGCCACCAACCCTTTTGTTGGATCCCCATTCATGGTAAATTGGGACCTATGAGAGCCACCAGGATGCCTTTTGCTTGGGCTTGAGGCTGACCTCAGAAGCCTGGGGGATGACTCCTCTCCCCTGGCCTCATTTGGGCTCTCATGTGGCTTTCCCAGGTCAAGGAGACTATCTGAGGTGGGAGGCAGCCCATGTCCCTGTCAAGTGACTTCTCACTAATGGAATCCTAGAAGAACTCAGTTCCATTAGAGAAATCAAAAAGCAAGCCCCAAAGAAGGGAGGACTCTAAGGGGACTCTGCCATATAGTTGAGAGAGCCTTTCCCTGCTTCTCAGGTGCCACCTCTTCCATTCTTTAGCATCATGACCCAACACTGTCCTTGACTGTGCCCAACTCCTGCTGGGGGAAAGGAGAAGTGCTTCAAGCTAACCCAAAGGTTGGATGTGTAGCCAACATTGGTTTAGAGGCTAAAGTGATGGCAACATTCATGCCAAATATGATAATTTTATTGGATACCTATTGTTCCCCATCTCACAAACTCACCTTCTTACTCCAGCCTTTGCTGTAGCAACCAGCTATGTTCAGGCGTAATTGACAGCACCTCACCTCAGCTTCACCAAATGTCTCTTGCTTTCTGTGCCATTGGCTTCTTTGCCACCTTGGTGGCTGCCTGTGGGAACCTCCTCAGCCACTCTGAATCACAGGAAAACCTGGAAGTGCAAGGGAGTTAACACTCTCTGGGGCTGCTCTAGCCCCTTCTGTCTTCTATCCCTTGGGTTGTCAATTCTGAGACACATGTACACAGCTCCTCATGAGAGTTCCTGGAGGATTGCATTCCACTTGTTCACAGCAGTGACTAGCTCGCCAATGCACCCTGGGATGGGCTTTTTCTTCTTACTTACTTCACTCTTTCTAGCTCCCCACTTTTGTTTCTGGAGTTGCTTCTCCAAATAAATCTCAGGGTTCTGCTTTTTAGGGGAACCCAGAAAATAAATAGATAGAGGGTGGTGGGGAGATTACAAATGCTGATCAAACCTATTGCATGGAGAATGTTCTAACAGACGTTCTATTTGAAGGTGGACGTAAGAGGACAGGGGGCTTGGTGGTCCTTTATAATACACACTGAAAAGTCTGTGGACCACTAATTAGGAATTGTAGTTAAAATAAGGGAACACTGGGGCCGGCCCAGTGGCGCAGCGGTTTAGTCCGCGCTTGGCAGCCCGGGGTTCGTGAGTTCGGATCCCGGGCGCCCGCCGACGCACTGCCTGTCAGCCATGCTGTGGCGGCGTCCCATATAAAGTAGAGGAAGATGGGCACGGATGTTAGCCCAGGGCCAGTCTTCCTTGGCAAAAAGAGGAGGATTGGCAACGGATGTTAGCTCAGGGCTGGTCTTCCTCACAAAAAAAAAAATAAAATAAAAAATAAGGGAACACTGAAGTCAAGTGATGGCATCTCCTATCCAGAAATCTTTAAGATCAGAAAGACACTCACTGTTGTGGGGTGGTTGGGTGGAGCCTTCCATCTGGGTCGGAGGATGGCTAGATAACTTTCTCTGGTCCTACCCCAGTGTATATACTCTCTGGACTTTACTTATCTGATGATGGAGACAGATGGGTTATTTCCCTGTGTCTCTATGAACACATGGAGCCTTTCCATCCAATGGAAGTGTCTTGGAGTTTTCATAATGTGCTTGCAGTTCTTGGGTTAAGAGTCTTTTTAAACAAGTGGCAGAATAAGAATGTTTAGTATATTCTTTCATTCTACTAAAACTAAACTGTCTTTCATTACCTGTTAAAAGAAACCATTTGCTCTTCTACAGAAAACATTTGAAACATGGTTGGCAGAGAGCTCAGGGGTCACGTTGCACTAGTCACCTGGAGGAGGTTGGAAGCTGCCAGGTGGTGGGAAAAGGAGGGGGCGGAGTTAGAGAGATGAAATGGGCAGGGAAAAACCTTTCCATTCCCATCTGGCTACCCCCTAACTCATCTAACCAGATTAAGTACCCATGGCTTGGTAAAAGGTATTTAAGCCACTTTCAAGATGATTGCAGGCAATCCAAGCATGATGATTTAGTGTTTAATCAGAAGAGAAAAATTGTAGACCTCCCAAACTCTGAAGTTAGCAGAAAAACATTTTTAGCCATTTTTTTCTCCCTTAAGTCTGTTGTTGCTTGAAAGCTTTGAGGTGCATTTTTGCCATAACTGCCTTGCAAGGATTCTGCTTTGCAACCACTTTTGCTTTAAAAGGTTGCCTCTGGGCCGCCCGGTGGCGCAGCGGTTTAGTTCACGCTTGGCAGCCCGAGGTTCGCGAGTTCGGATCCTGGGCACCCGCCGACGCACTGCTTGTCAGCCATGCCGTGGCGGCGTCCCATATAAAGTAGAGGAAGATGGGCACGGATGTTAGCCCAGGGCCAGTCTTCCTCAGCAAAAAGAAGAGGATTGGCAACGGATGTTAGCTCAGGGCTGGTCTTCCTCACACACACACACACACAAAATAAATAAAAGGTTGACTGACGTTTGCTTGTTTAGAAAGAGTCATAGAATCATAGCATATTAAATGTTATCTGTTAGGGTGGAAAGGGGTCTTAGGGATCGTTGAGTTCAACTTCTCTTTTTATGAGATGCTTCTGAGCCTGGCTTCAAACTCAGGTGATCTGACTCCATGGTAATGTCCCTCATGGTTGGAAAACATTATCTATAATCCAGATATTCTCACTAATTAGGGTAGGAAGCCACCAGTAGGGACTGGCACTGGGGAAAATAATTTTGAAGTGTGAATTGAGGTTGATTCTCTGCTCTAGGTCTAAAATTCTATTGAAAACTAATAACTAATTAACTAATACTTACCTTAACTCTATCAAAATGGAATTCCAAAGGGACACAGCAATTGATTTTCCTTTTCCCCTTGCATCTCCTACCAATGTGAGCAGGATTTGCACTTTCCTGTTTTACAGATCCAGCTATCAGGAAAGAATTATGAATGGGGATCTGCTGCTTCAGAAAGAAGATGTCTTGACTGATTACCTGAGACCATTCAGACTCTGGACAGAGGAAGAATGGGCCCCTCAGTCCCCAGAGTCATTTAACATGATTGCATTTCATTTACCCCAGGGCCTGCTTTGTGGGCATTTGCTTGCTTAGTTAATTGTAGTTATTTGCAAAATAAACTTCAATTTGTGTGGGACTCTTCTGTTTTGAGAGAGTGATATAAGTAAGAATGTTGGCTGGGTCTCTTGAATGTTTGTGGTTGATGGCTCCTTAGAATGGAGTCTGAATCCCCAAGGATACTTCATCCTGTGATTTTGCTCACAGGTTCTAAGGTGCATTGGGAAGGATTCTAGTTTACATTCTCTGTCTTCTGAAAGCACCACAGATGAAATCATTCAGCTGCTATCCCCTTCCTTCCCTCCCTATCCTTTTATGAGTACTGAGCTCCTCTTGATTCTCCTTCTTCCCCATGGCCTGAAAGCACCGAGATGACTTGATTTCTGTGTTTTGGCAACTAATGAGATGTGCCTTCCCCTTCAAATTGTTCACAAGCCCCGCAGGACCGTTGGCAGGCAAGAGTTCTAATGTGATTCTTCTGACTGTGGGTAAGGAGATGCATGTGCTCATCAAGCCTTAATATTTCTCCTTGTTCCCCTGTGACCAGGGCTGAGGCTCTGATAAATGGTCAGGGACAGTTTTTGGTGGCTACCAAATTATAGACACATTATAGAAAACATGGCCTTGAGTCTTAGCTTAAAATATATTTATTTAACACAACAGTAGAAAAAGTATGTATGATCTTGGATTAAATTCAAACAGGGGCCACATTACTGGCTTGGAGATGCTCAGGTCCACAGGTAGTGCTCTCTACGTAAGTCAAGACGGAAGAGGATGTGTTCTGTTCTGTCATGGATGGCTCCAACCCAAGCCATTCCTCAAAGTCACTAGAAGCCCATTAACAGGGGAAACAGTTACCCACCTGATGATTATTTTCTTTATATTTCTGGTTTTTCTCATCCACAGGGAAAATGTGATGTAGATGTGGAATCTAAGGAAAAAGTATGTATACAAAATGTGAAGCCACTCCTGCCTGTAGTACTAGCAAAATGCAAAGAAGTCTGACTTATTTTAATATTTTCAATAAATATCAGCCACCTTAAAACAAAACTGGAATTTAAATCAAGTGAGAGAACTTGATTCATTCACCTAAAAAATAGCTATTGGATGAAAAAATGCAAGGGAAAAATAGTGTCTGGTTAGTTACTGGTCATTTTCAAAGTGGCTTCTCCTATATTATCTCATTTTATAAAAAGTAAATTTGATCTTTTTAAATGTGAGAGTGAATTGGTTCATAATTTCTTGTAATGAGCAAAGGATATTTTATGTATGAGCATGCAAGTTGTAAATCAGGCAAAACATTCTCTTTTGTTGCTTTATATTTTTTTTATCAATCCCCACAGATTCATGGGAAAGGTGTATAATGGATAGAACTTTAAAATGGATTTTAAAAAATTATTGTTTTAATTTATGTGCTTTACATCTTTTTTTTTTGGCCTCAGTTTGTTTCCCTGGTACCTTCCTTTGAATGGTGAACTATTATTTGCATTTGGATAGATTATTATTTAGCTTACAAAATATACCATTTTCTCCCTATTAAAATCTCATAGTTGCCAAATTTCATTAAGATTAATGAAATTATTCATCTGCTTCCCCCCCCCCCCACCGCCCCTTTGGCTATGGGGTCAATAAAATGATGCTCAGCAGGAGAAGCTAAGGCTGGTGAACATTTTTAAATGTTACTACGTAATTTCAGGAAAGAGCCAGCCTGCAACTGTACTGAATGATGGCTATGCTCTCAACCTTAGTGGCTATGAGTGACTTATGTAATAACAGTTTGCATTATGACCATGGCTGTTCAAACCTTGCATTTTGCAATAATTATAACTAGTAATGGACATTTCCTAAACTTATTTAAAATACACTGAAAGTAAAAATCAGAACAAAGAAAGACAAAACTTTGAAACTAACAAGTAGTCAAGGATGGCAACCAAGAAAGAAAAAGAAACGATATAGCCAACCTTTTTTTTTTTTAATTAGAGTATATTATACTTCCAAACTGGATACACTAGAAATTGGCAATGCAACATAAGATGCAAAGGAATATACCAGTTACTGTCAAAATGACCCTGTACAGCCTTGTAATGCAAAAAGCTTTATACAATACAAATTTTCAGTAATGTACACAAACCTTGACAGTATGATCATCTGAACATAACATGAGGAGTTAAAAAAACGATAGAAGAAAGTGCTGAGAACTCTAACTGCATTACTATATGGAAAAATAAGCTAGCTTTCATTGAAGAATGCATAGTGAAAACAGAATTGAAGTTAGTTGCCAGGTGAATTTCTCAAAGACGTTAGTGTTTTACACGGAAAGGATATCTGTGGAATACATCCTTCCCTGAGTATCAAACTGCAAACCAAATTCAGGGGTACATATTATCTCAGTGGAGTCTGAAAAATGCTGTAGATTTTTTCTTTATTAACAACAATAATAATATAAAAAGTCAAACAAACTCCAAACACACCTTTTTTCACTCAGAAAACTTTTATAATTTACCAGAAAGACTGATGACTCTTTCCAAAGTGCTAAAAAAGTTGCCCAATTACATTAAGCATAACTAAGTCATTCAAATACAAGTTCAGTGGCAAGCAGTGAAATGCATGGCATTTGAGCAGTAAACGTCTCCTTCCGACACCCCTCTTGATCTTGAAAGTTTCAGCCTAGGACCTCATATTGCACAAGTGGCATGCTGTAAAATCTGTAGTCCTAATTGTCAGGGCCACCCTTTCAGGTTTTTAACCTGCTGGTGCTTATGTGTGATTGGCCTTTTCTGCCAGCCTCTGTGGGATCGCTGTGGCCCTCTTTCCTGTCATCACTGAACTTGTAATTTTGAAAGTACATTATTAGCCAAGTGGCACATTCTCCATTATATGGGGATAAAGACATGACTTTAAAAAAACCAACCCACCCATAAGCCCAGTATTCTTGGAGTGTATTGTCCATAACTGTCTATAGTGTCTTTTACTGAGACATTGACATGGCGTGGTTGAACGACTTTTCAAACATGGCCAAGAACAAATGTCTCTGCTGGAGAATGACCGAGGGTGCAGGAGCTTCCTGCCCTAGCTGGCTCAGCCTCCCTGCTCCCGGGGACACCTCCTTAGTGTAAACAGGTTTGCCAGGGATGGATGACTGGCAAAGGGAAGTGGAGCACACCTGCTAGGTCTGGGGGAAGGAGGGTGAGTATGGGGGGGTGGACCATGGTGTGGACAGACGGTACAGTCTTCTGGCTTCCTGTAGAACTGCACCAATTTTGAGGGAGCTTTCAGTGAAGCAAACTGACTAGAGGAAGAAAATTAGGGATGCTTTTATTTTCCCCTGGTGAAACAGATGAAAAAAAAATCCCAACTCTAGGATAACACATGATGGAAAACAGCAACGCAGTCAGAAAGCATCATTCCTCCTGTACACCAGTTCTTCAATAGATAAATAATATATAAACTTTTATATTCCAAACTTCCCATTATTATACAAAGCACATTTCTTCCTGCTCTTTCAGTCTGTTTCATACTGGAAATTCTGTCATCTTAAAAATACAAGCAATGAACATATTCAGCCAAAGATTGTTTTCCTTTTCGTCTTTTTAAGTCACCCATTACTTTTTAAAGATGAGCAAAGGGCTTTGCAACCAATCTACATCTGCTTCTTGCTGCAATAAAGTGCTGCACATAAGTTGCCATTTTAATGACCACAAAATAAGAGCTTTAAATAAGTATAAAGTTAGCCTCCTAGCAGGTTATATCTACCAGGCGTTAACAAAATGGAATACAGAATTATTAATAACATGGAGAATACCGCTATAGCCAGACGACCTGCAGACACAATGGAAACTTCTCAGGGGCATAAACTGAACCGTAGGACTAAACAGCACCTTTTTGTTGGGTCGTTATACGTCAAAGAGGTTGTGACTAAATTTTCAAACATACAGTCTACTCATTCCATATAAAAGGTACATTTTCTTCCTTTTCTTTTACTTTTTTTTCTTTTTTGCAGATGAGAAACAAAAACTAGTGCAAGACCAAAGCACTGTGCAAAACTGCCGTTTCTTTTTTTTTTAGTCTGAGCATTTACACCCAGAATTTATCCAAACCCCTTGTAATCTCCTTGGCTGGATTTATCAACCATAAAATTTTTCACTCATACAATTTTTTTCCTGCAAACAAATGGTAACCACTGAATTAATACATCATATATATATATATATATATATATATATACACACACACACATATATATATATATATATATATATATATATATATAATCTGCCCTTAGAAAAATGATGCACCGTGTGTGATGTACCATATGCACTGTATACGTATGGACACACACACAAGACACATTTCAGTTTTGTGATATTAGCTGCAGTGCTGCCAGATATTTCTTCTAGATGGGTCTCTTGATTCCTCGCATCTTCATAACCAGAGAAGATCCGAGCACAAGGTCTCCAGCATTCCCCCGGAAATCTCAAGCAGCACTGTGGACGTCTACCATTCCTTCATCGACTGAGCACCAGGCCCTACCACTCTGTAGCCATAAAATAGAGAGGGAAAGGTGATGAAGGAGCTCAGGGAGAGATTGTAGTGGATGAACAACCCAGGAGGGAAAAGAATGTTCATCGCTGTTAAAGAAGCCAGTACAAAGAATGTGCAATAGAAAATGTCATGGCACACCACACACGGCTTTCTCTTTCAGAATCCACAAACGCCCACACACCCCACTCACCCAACAGAAAACAAAAATGCACCAGTATATAAGCTTACAAGTGCTGATTGCTATTAAGGACACTCTCTTTAGGGTTTAACAAGACAGAATTCCTTTCAGATAGAAGTACGGAGAAGGGCTGAGAGTGGGAGTGGGTGGCTGGGGTGGCATGCCTCTGAAGGGAGAGTAGGCAGTAGGTCACCTCTCTGAAGATTGGATAAAGCAGCTTTCAGGTCAATGCAATGGGTATACACACAGAGCCAATTCTACTCCTTACTAAAGATATACAGTACACGTGGTTCAGACCCATGGAGGCCTGGAGGTTTTGCAGCAACATACACCTGCTGGGGTTGTGTTTAAGTTTCGTGGGTTTTTTTTTTTTTTGTCTCTGTCTCTTTGTTTTTGGTACAGAACATGGCTGCCCTCAGACAGTCTCTGCTCTTTCTCTTAGTCCGAGATAGGCGAGGAAGGAGTGTTTGGGGGACGGGATGCTGGGAGGTGCAGTCTGAGGTCGGGGAGGGTGGAATGTGAGATCCAAGTGGTTCTTGGGGTATAACATTGTCAAGGGAATGAGATGGGCAAAATCCGAGTTCCGGTACTTGTCAAAGCGCAAAGGGGAGCCGTTGAAGGCCAAAGCCTTGAGTGCCAGGTTGGGCTCTGAGCCGCTGCCGTGGGAGGCAGACAGGGCCACGGTCTGCAGAGCCTGGGAGGCGGACATGACCGAGAGGGGAGACAAGAGATTCCGGGAGCTCCCGACCACAAGGAGCGGGGCCCCGGGGCCAGCTGGTTCCTTGGCGGCTGGACACAGGCCCTTCTTGTCCTCCTCGGGGCAGTCCCCACTCTGGTGCTTCTTGACGTGGCGGCTGAAGACGAAAGGGTGGGTGGTCTTGAACAGGCACTCTTCGCAGCTGAAGGTCTGGCGTGGGGCGTGCTTCAGCTTCTTGTGCAGGTTGAGATTGTCCTTGCGCTTGCAGCTGTAGCTGCACTGGTCACAGTGGAAGGGCCGCTCCCCGGTGTGGACGCGCACGTGCTCGATGAGCTTGTTGGCCGTCTTGGACAGGTAGCCGCACTGGTCGCACTTGTAGTGGTTGCCGAGGCGATGCTCCCGGGTGTGCGTCTCCAGCTCCAGCTGGTTGGCCTTCACTGTCTGGCAGATCCGGCACTTGTACTCCATCTTGTAGTGGGTCTTGAGGTGGCACTCCATGGCAGCGGGGCGGTTGGTGGAATAAATGCAGAATGGGCACCTGCCGGGGAAGCAATGAAAGGGGGAGGTTCAGCCAGACAGGTTCTGCTGCCGCCCTGCTTCTACCCTCCTCACCTGCCTTCCCTCACGCCTCCCTCCAAACTCTAGGCCTGGCTTGCCCCTGCCCAGCCCAGCCCTGCCGCCTCTCAGGGGTTGAGATGACCCTCTTTGGCTCTCTCTGCTTATAGAGCTGTCCCCGCTAAGGAGGAGCTCTGATGAGGTCCGTTCAGCCTACTCTGGGTCTCCTGGCTGGAACAGCGAACACCAGCCCTCAGGAAGGGGAGCAGAGAGAGTGTAAGGAATAAATAAGCTGTCGCTCCCCTCCATCCTCCCCACCCGTCCCCTCAGAGCCCTCCCCACTCCCAACCGGACATAGCAGAGGGCTAAACCTCATGACCTCCCCTCTAGATGGGAGCAACACAAAGAATCGACTTTTCATGCACCACACCAAGCACACGCAGAAAGGCTAAGAGTTTTAAAGAACAGCTTATAGGGGGAGAGCTACCTCCAGCAAACAGAAAGTCATAGGGGTCAGAATCGTGCTTATTAAAGGGTTATTAGGATGAGAAGGCCTGTGTGTGTCTCTGTGTGTGTATATACATAGAGATGTACTCGTAAAACCTGTCTCCTACAGCACTGGTTCTCCATCAGGGAAGGAAGATGAGGACCAGATGGGGCCATGGGAGAAGGAGGCCCACCCACCAGCCCATCTACTAATGAGGGAGAAGGAGGGAGGGAGACAGCTGCTCTCTGGAGCTTGAAGACATTATGAATACATTATTACATCATGGAAATAATAATCCAACTGGATCATAAATTCTCAGCGGGCAGGACCATATCTTACATTTCTTCTGCATTCTCTACAGTGCTTGGTAGAGGACTCAGCACATGCTAGGCACTGCTTCATTACTGGACTGGTCTCTACATGTGATTTAGGCAGATTCTGGTCCCAGCTCTGTCACCTTATTGGGCTCTAGCCAGAAATGCTCTGGGACAAGGCCTGGGCCTCTCCGTGGCTCCGTTTCTCCATCCTATGCAGTGAGGCTATGCTCCCCCCAAGCCTCCTGGCTGTCCAGAGGGCCAGGGGGAGCAGTGGGGGCATGTCTGCAAATTCTGCTGAGCTTCTCTTTTGGAAGCTGCCAGGCTCGAGTCGGTGGCTGATAGGATAGCTGTAGCGTGTTTGCTCTCTTTACAAAAAGGATGCAAATGCAAAAGTGGCTGCCTCAGCTCTCGCTGGGCACCTGCAGGGCAGGGCCCAGGAGTGAGTTGTCCTCTGAGGGTCTGGAGAGGTGTTCAGCAGAGCCCAACACAACCGAGTGCACCGTGCACTGCTCCTTAGCGCCAAGCTCGCCGTTAGCCTTGGAACCTCAGCTCACAGAAGAGTGCACACGAGAGAAATATAAAGCCCATTCCCAGGTCAGGTGCACACACAACCCCTACGCCAAGCTGGGCCTTACCTAGAGGAGTCTGAAACTCACCACTGTCCTGAGCTACGGCAAAAGAAAAATAATAGTATAATCTTATTTGATCTGCATTATGAACAGGATATAGAGTACAAGCAGTTCCATCACAGAAAAGCAATTGAGACATTGGCAGTCTGTTTCACTTTAAGGACATTTCTGTGACCCACGGCTCAATCTTTCTTTCGCTGCTCAGGCAAAGTGCTAAGGGTTTTCCGTGCTCCCATTATTTATCGAAAAGACACTCTCTCAGGCAAATTAATTCTCTGATACGGCAAAGGGAAAACAAAACAAAACAAAACAAAGACTCACTGTATAGCCAGAAGGCATTATCAATTTTTTCAAAGTATTCTTCTACTTGGTCATCCTAGAACATAAACTATTACACAGGGGACCGTTAGCACCGCACAGGAAGTCTGTACCGGCAAAAGCATCAGCGTTCACTGGGCATTCTCCCCCATGGCTTGGAGGCTCGGGACTCCTTAGGTCCCCGAGGAAAGGCTAACTGGCAAAGCCACAACTGGCCGGGCCGAAGAGTTAATGGGTGTGACTGGGCTACTGGGAAGGCAATGAGCGCTAGTCCAACCACAGAAATACATGGTTCTTTTTTTTTTTTAAATAAGAGTACATAAATATTTAGAAAGGGACGGTGGAAACAAACCAAATCAAATTCCCAAATAAGCTCTTGCTAGGCATTTCTCATTTACTGGTGGTCTTGAATTATAACCGCCCCTCCCACATCCCTGTAAACCTCCCCTCCCCCTCCCACCTAAGCACCCCGCAAGAGTGAAACAAAATGGAATTCCACAGTAGGTGCTGCTCCCTGAATCTTCTGTTTGGGCAAGATTTTGATGAGGGTCCCCCTGACCAGGCAGGAGGCCAGGGGAGTCAACCCTGCATTGCCCATGACACCCGACTCCCAGGGTCCTTCTGGGTCTCTCCATCCCTCACTCACTCAAGAGAGTCATGTGACCTCTCTGGCAAGTTGTGGGTTTCAAAGATAAGAATGCTTAAAAACAAAAATTTTTTTCCTTGTATTAATTAAAATGTAATTTTTCATTCTTTTAATTACATGATCATTTCAGCTAAACATGGATACTTATGCCTTGAAAATTGTGTGTCTTTCTGTGCCCAGCGACGTATGCTTCTTTCTCTTTACTAGACCGTAAGTGCCTTGTGAACAGGGATTCTGATTTCAGAATCACGGGGAAGATTAAATTCTGGTAGTTGCTAGGACATAAATTTCCTGAGGGTGGATATTATGTTTTATTCTTTGTTTGCCCTTTAGCACCTCTTATCAAGCCAGACACACAGTGCCTTTGATAATAACTGATGGGTCTCACTTCAGACCAGAGGGCTTCTTGCAAATATTGGTTAATGACGACGCTCGTTGTCTAGGTCTTTGGGGATCTGTGAATAACATGTGACTGGAAATGTCAGATCTCATGATGGCTAAACCAGGGAGATCCCAATTCCAGTTTCTGGGAAGGCATTGGGCATGTTTGTAGGAAGACATGAGACAGGTGAACTCTGCATAAAAATGTTGCCTCCTGTCTGTTCAAACTGGCAAGGATTCAATATTTGGGGGTGGGGGGCAGAAGGGACAGTTATAATGCTTATTTAAAAGATATATGGCAAATCAGCTAAATAATAGAGATGGTGAAGTGCAGTGACAGTGTAATGATTTACACTTGGGGACACTAACCCCCAAGTCCATTGAAATCAAGTCTGAACAAAACTCCAGCAGTGTAGGATGAGTCTACCCTCGCACATGAGCTGCTCCGACATGTCTTCTTGCTGGCTGGGAATCTTGGGATATTTGTGAAATGGATTCTCCTGCTGACATCTACTGCCCCCCTGGGGGACAGGTCTAATTCATAGCCAGCTAAAGGTAGCAGAGGTGCCTGACTAACTCCCCCCACGCCAAGCTCCCCCTCTCCATGACCCCAAAACCTTCAGGGGAGGGGACGGGGTAGGGATGGGGAAAGGGCATTTAATAACAACACAGTAAAAGGTTCTGTACTTGCTTTCCTTACTTGAGCCCACCGGTGGGGACAGTGTGGCATTTCTTATGCTCCAGCAGCTGTTCAGGGGTCTTCATGAACTTGTGGCACACGTCACACTCAAACATCCGGGTGATGAGGTGTATCTGCAGATGGCGCTCAAACATGTTCTTCGTCTTGCAGACAAAGTTGCAAAAAACGCATTCGAACCCTGAAAGGACCGAAGCCGGGTGTACAGGTGCATGGGGCAGAGTGATGGGGGGCAAGAGTGGGGTGGAGATCCCCGTTCTCTCCCCTACCCCCAGCTATACCCTTTCCAGCACTGTTCCCTGTGTCTCCATGCTAAAAAGAGTAAACATATGGCTTCGGCAATCAATGTCACACACCCCATCCTTCCACCCCATATGGATGCAGATCAAGCCAACAGGAAACGCAAATTTTAGGTGATACATGTTATACTGTTTCCAAGCCTAATATCTGTTTTCCAACATCACTCCTCTCAAGGGCTTATTCTCAAGATTGGGTCACCTCCGAGATTGAGGTGGGTTGAGCAGGCCAAGCCACCTCCTCCTTACCTTTTTCTGGCTTTTCCTCACTATTCAGTGAGGGCTGGCTCCCAGGCACAACAGAGATGACCAGCAGGTTGTTCCCGCTCTTGTTTTTCTGGGAGCTGTCTGAATCGTCTTTGCTGTTGGCTGAATCACTCAGAGCTGAGAGGGAGGATGAAGAGGGGCTATTTGATTCACTGGGGGTCTTCCTGTCTTCCCCTGAAAAAAAAAGAAAAAGCCCTGGTTTGTTATTTAGGAGATGAAAACCCTAGAATAACAGCAATTAGGGGCAGGGAGTTGGGTCTCATGGCTACATCATCATTCAGGGAGCACAAGCTGAGGTTTCCAGTTCCCCCAGTGCACCTAAGGGATCCCAGCTCCCAGTCACCTATGGTGATGACATTTATGGTACTTAGAGCCAAGAGCAGGTATTCATTCATTCGACATACTGGGGTCTTACAATAATTAAAATAAAATGACAATAATAGCTAAGTTGTACTTTATGTGCTACCAAGTTCCAGGAACTGTGTCATGCTCTAAATGCATTATCTCATTTTATCCTCTCAAAAATTCAATGATGCATGACTATTATCACCCCATTTTACAGATGAGGGAAGGGAGGCACAGTCAGGTTAACCTGGCCTAGGTCACATGGCAAGGAAATGGTGGAGCAGAGATTTCAGTTGGTCTGATGCTAGCATCCATGCTCTTCATCACTGCACACTGGACTCTCCCCCAAAGCCAGGAGTGAACAAGTCAATACACCATTAAAATCCAGTGTCAGGAGACTTCCGCCTCCACTCAAGATGGAGTATCAGAGACTGGATTTACCAACACTACTGAAACAACTTAAAAAAAACAGACAAAACATACCAAACAATAGTTTGCACAATATTGGACATTAGGCAATGAAGAAGAGTGATCCCTGAGAGACAGGAAAAAAAAAAAAAAAAAAGAGGTGGGCCCTATGATTGACCTGCCTTGAGAGACTTTTCAAGCTGCAGTGCAGAGAACGGGAACAGAGGTGGAGCCTGACAGACCTGCTGAGTTGAAGAGATAGAGCTGAGGGTCCGGGGAGATCAACATGGCTAGACTTTGCAGGACAGAGTATCAGAGAGGAGAGAGCAGCACAGAGGAAGAACTCAGAGATCTGCAGAAGGTCCCCTGTGAGGATTCAGCAGAGTATGGATCACAGTATGTATGTAAGGAAACTACCCAAGGTTGGAGGAAAAAATTCATCTGAAAGGCTTAGAAAACAGTGTCTGTTTCCACCAGCCAGATCAGAAAAACTCATAATTCCCAGGGCATTGGGAAGAAAACTGAGGAAACTCTTAGTACTGGGTAATAATTAGCCCTAGAGGGAGCACTGCTCCAGACCTGCCCGACAAGTCATAAAAACAAGACCCTTGGGGCTGGCCTGCGTGCAGTGGTTAAGCTCAGTGCGCTCCGCTTCGGTGGCCTGCGGTTCGTGGGTTCAGATCCCAAGTGTGGACCTATACCACTCATCAGGCCATGCTGTGGTGGTGTCCCAAATGCAAAATAGAGGAAGATGGGCATAGATGTTAGCTCAGGGCCAATTTTCCTGACTAAAAAAAAAAAAAAAAAATGAGACCCAAAAGGATCAAAGTTTCTAAGTAATTAACTGTTCAAGAATACTTATAGGAATATAAAATATCCAGCACCCAAGAATTTAAATCACAATGTCTGACATCCAAACAAAAATTATCAAGCATGCCAAGAAATAAGAAAACACAACTGAAACTGAGGAGAATAATCAACCAATCAAAACTGACCGAGAACTGACAAAGTTGTTAGAATTTGCAGACAAGGACATAAGAGCAGTTATTGTAACTGTATTCCATATGTTCAAAAAGTTAAGTAGCAATATGAAAGATATAAAAAAGACCCAAATCAAATTTCTAGAGACAAAAAATTACAATGTCTGAGATGAAAAATACACTGGATGGGATAACCAGGAATTTAGACACGTTGGAAGAAAAGATTAGTGAACTTGAAGACAATAGCATAGAAATTATCTGAAATGAAACAGAAAAAAGAATCACAAAAGTGAAAAAAGCATCAGTGAACTGTGGTATGCCTTCAGGTAGCTTAAGACAAGTTTAATCAGAGTCCCTAATGGAGTGGGGAGGGCAGAAAAAATATTTGAAAAGGGCAAACATTTTCCAAACTTGAAGAAAACCATAAACCCATAGATCCAAGAAGCACAATGAATACCAAACATAAGAAAGATGAAGAAATCTACACCAAGGGACATCATAATCAAAATGCTCAAAACTAGTGATAAAGAAAAAATCCTAAAAGCAGCCAGAGGAAGAAGGATACCTTAAGTGCAGAGGAACAAAAATAAGGACAACAGCAGATTTCTCACTGGAAACAATGCAAGTGAAAAGTAGCGGAGCAACATCTTTAAAGTACTGAAGGAAACAACTGTCAGCCTGAAATTATATACCCAGTGAAAATGTATTTCAAAAACAAAGGCAAAAAAAAAAAAAATACTGAAAGAATTCATCACTAGCAGACCCAAATTACAAGAGAGGTTAAAAAAATTTTTTTCAGGGAGGAGAATGACACCAAATGTAAGAATGGATCTACACAAAAGAATGGAAATGACAAATACATGGATAAAATGTGAGTTTTTCTTATTACTTAAGTCTCTTTAAAAGATAATAAAAGTAATTTTGTTTAAAAAAATTATAACAATGAATTGTAGGGTTTATAACACATATTTAAGTAAATGTATGACAACAATAACATAAAGGCTGGGAGAGGAGAAATGGAAGTAAGCTATTGCGAGGTCCTTATACTACATATGAAGTGGTATAACGTCTTTGAAGATACACTGTGAAAAATTTAATATGTACATTATAAGCCCCAAATAACTGGAGAGCTATACATTGTTCATGGTTCAGAAGACTTACTATTGTTAAGATGTCAATTCTCCCCAAACCAATTCAATGCAACCTCATAGTTTTAGGTTAAGGCAGAAAATATAAGGAGACTGTGCTTCAGTTCCCTTCAAATCAGTCAATTAAATAATCTAGTGATTGTAAACTCTAGAAACAAACTTCCTTTATTAAAAGATCAAAAAATAAATCATCTATTATATATACACATAAAAAGTCCAGAAATCAACAAAGCTGTAACAGTGGTAACATCTAGTGCATGAAATTATCAGTGTTATTTTTATTTCATTTTCAAAATATTCTAGAGTGACAATAAATTACTTGTCCAATTGAAAAAAGTTTTTAAAAGAGGAAGGAAAAAATATTTACCCACTCACCATGTTTTCAAGTCCTGTTCCTGTCAGCACTGCATTATGCCCAGTGCAGACAACCCTGAGTTCAGTTCACAAGTTTTAAAATCTTGCTCCTAGCAGAACTGAACTCGGTTCCTGGACAGACAGTATGTGACCTCACTCACTGACCCATGAGGAGGGACGGAATATGCCTTTAAAATACAGGCCTCCCTTGGTACAAGGAAGCTATGTGAAAGCCAGCACCAGTATTGCCAGTCTCGTATCTAAATATTTAACCCATTTAGTCACACTTGGTATATAAACAGAAGATTTTCAGGGGGAGCCCTGAGACCCTGATACTGCTTCCCCAAATCCATCCTCTAAGACCAGTCTTACCAACCAGAATATTGCAAATGATTATTTTAAATTAGCTTTTAGAATTAAAACATACAATTTTAGTTGCATACAATTTTATCTTTAAGAATAGCTTCAAGTAACCTCAGACTTAAGGCACTGGGGAGTCACTAACTTAGTAGATGTATAAATATACAGGTGCCCTGGCAGCCACTCTGGGATACAGCATGGGGAAACAGCCCCCCCGCTGAGTTTGTAATCCCTAGCCAAACAGCTTCCCCTACTCTCAGCCCTCATCCCCTTTTGCTCTGTCTGCAGGGAGGGAGCCAGAGTGCCCTTGTCAACTCAGTCCAAGGCTCACTGGGACCCAAGTGCTCATTTACTTTCAGCATCACAAAGATTCTTGGCGAAGGACACCTGTGCACAGATAATGCAACCTCATACCTTAGGACAGCCAGCTGGAGAGAACTTTAAAAAACCTAGATATTTCATAATTTAAAATGACACAAATTGAGAAACTGAGACCATAAAAAATGACCAGTCGTCTTGCTGCCTCAATACAAACACCATGACATTTTTTGGTGGACTTTTCATTTCTTTAAAAGCAAGCATCTCTATTTTAAAATTGTTGCTGTTCATTGCATGGTGGTTAAGAATAAGGACTTCAGATCCACAACACCTGTTTGAATCCCACCTGTACCACTTGGTAGCTGCACGACCGAGGACAAGGTATTAACTTTGTGCCTCAATTATCTCATCTAAAAAATGGGGATAATATCAGCTCCTGCCTCAGATGTTTGTTGTGAGGATTAAATGGGTTTTTATATGTAAAGCACTAAGAACAATGCCTAGTTCATGGCAAGCATTACAGAAGAATATATGATAAAATATAACATATAATATTTATAAAACATAATAATAACAAATAACTTTGTATTTTCCCATGTGGTTTTATATACCTGGCACATAGTTGGCTCTCAAAAAATTTATGAAGATCATTAGGAATTAATAGTTTTAAATGATAGTATTATACCCATGGAGTGGATTTGTCCTACTCTACTTAAATATTTCCTTAAAATTAAATTTTAAGTTAAGATTAATATTCCACTGGCTGATTTTTTTTTTCCTACAGATAAATTCCCAGAAGTGGGATTACTGGGTCACAGGGCATTACATTTTCAAGCCTCTTGGTATATGTCACCTAATTAGTTTCCAAAAGTTCTTCCATTTTGCAGGCCATGGCCACTCGAGCATCAGCATGATCCCACAGCCGTGGGTACCACTAAACGGGCTCCTAACTTCATAGGTGAACCAGAAGCTGCTCTTGAGTTTTAATTTGACTGCTGGTGAGGTTGAATATCTTTCCTTAAGTAAAGTGATTAGCTTTTGTTTCTCTCAATGTGAATTGACTGTTCACATCCTTTATAAATTCTTCAGAGACCTAAATTGTTTCTTACCAGTTCCTATGAATTTTCTACGGAGTACATATATTAGCCTTTTGTCATTTTTACAAACATATTTTTCATACTGTGGTGATTTGGTTTTGTTTTCCTTCTCTTCTTATGCAAATAGAAGAAATTTGTGTTAAATCTCTTGGTTCTTTCCTTTTGTCATTTCTTGTATCACTTAAGCTTTTACAAATCCTTCTCACTTTTTAAGTCTGATAAATATTCTACTTTCTTCAAGCCTTTCTAGGGCTGATTTGTTAACAGGGATTGTGTAAGTCATTTGGCACTGATTTTGGTGTCAGAGTGAGGGGAAGTATTGAATGGTTGTATTTTCCAAATAGCTACTCAAATTCCTCAATGCCATGATTGCAAAATTTAAAAACTGCAGCAAAATGTGCATTGAGGAAGTCACGAGCACTGGAAGGAATATTTTTCCCTTGTTCTTGTCTGCAGGGACAAGAAGCCAGAGAGTGGGAGGAAGAGGGTAAGGAGGGGTCACTGAGGAAACACCTATACAGAGGACAGTTCCTCAGATACCTGTTTGGCACCCCATTCCCAAGGGTGCCTTGGGTAAGAGGAGCCAGTAGGAAAGTATGAGAAAGCACGTAGACTCTGTGGGAGACAACAAAAATTGGCTCTTCAATTAAAGTTCACCCTCTAGATCACAACTGCATTTTGGTAACAAGAAAGCATTGCAGATTTCCTAGGGTACTGAAATAAAACATGCCCATTCCTATGATGGGTAAATCAAATTAGAGAATAAGGCTCACAGGATTAGAGAATCTTAAATCTGTGGGGCATCTCCTGCACATTCAAAAATTCAGGGAACGGGTAGAGGTTCAGAGAATTTCAATGAGTTCCTACGTGTGCAGTGCTAATGGTAACATGGTAACATGGGGTCTAGAATCAGGATCTATAATTCAGTGTGTTTTTCTCCATCCCGAGTAACTTCTTCCAAGTCAATTACCTACATAAGTCAGGAGACTCTAAGGTTCAAGCAAGGGCCATGTTTGGGTAATTTTCTTACTCAGCACGCACAAATGTGTGTAGATACACTTGCACACATATGTTCATTCACTGGATGAATGTTTACTCCCCACCTGCGCTGTACAGGCACTGCTCCAGGGGCTGGAGACACAGCAGCGACTTAGATAAACTCTCTATTCTCAGGAATACACAGTGTTACACGTGTCATGTAGCTTACATAACTGCTTTATATCATAACTTTGTAATTATACAGCTTTTTAATTTACAGATTTAGATTGACATATTTTGGGTCAAATTCAAACACTTCAAAAGAGCAACTAAATACAAGAAACCCTCACTGTGAGATCACTAGCTTATAACAGAAGTCTGAAAACTATAGCCCTTGGGCCAAACCTAGCCTCCTATTTTTGTAAATAAAGTTTTATTGGAACACTGCTACGCCCATTCATTTGCATATCGTCTATGGCTCCTTTCGAATTCCAATGGCAGAGCTGAGTAGTAGTGACGGAAACTGTATGCCCTGAAAGCCTAAACTATTTACTATCTGACCTTAAAAAAAAAAACAACTCTTGCTAGCACCCCTGGCTAGAAACCTATAAAATAGGTTATAACCTTACTCCCTAATAGCAGCAGCATTAAAGGCTTCTACTGTATTAAAAAGAAACTTCTTTAATGCATTTCACTCTTGGTTCTCTGTGCTAACAAACAAGAACATTCTTCCCCGCTAGACGAGGAGCCTCACCATCTCAGAGGGAACAGATCTTTGCTGTGTTCCCTGTGGCAATTAGGAGGTGAGCGTGTTTGCATAGGTTACTTGTGAATGTGAAATTTCCACTGATGACAATTAAGTGATTCTAAGTCCAACTTCTTTCCAGCCATTACGGTTTCTAAGGTTTCCTTGAGGTGGTGGGGAGGGGGCTGTGGAGCGGGGAGGTTGGAAGAAGGTTCCGGCTGGGTTTAGACATACTTTGGAGTAGAGAGAGTCTGAAGAACGGGAGTGTAACAGAAAAAAGAAAGAAAAAAGAATATCTGAAAAGCCAGTGGAAATGGAAGAGAGGCTGGCCTCTCCCTCCATTAGCCACTCCAGAAAGGCTGAATTTAATTTGTCTTCGACGTGGGTTTCCCAGCTCACCTGCTGCCCACAGTGCTAATGTGGTTACGGTCAGACAGCTGACTGTAAAAATGGCACCTTCTCACTCAGCATAACGGCTCTCTGCAGACCTCCAAGTCAGAGCTGCTCAACTCACTGACAAAAACAAGCTTTTATTGCTGTTGGCACCACAGAGCCAAAGTGGCCAGTAAAGCACAGAGAGCTCCTTCTCGGCTGTGCACGTCGTCAGCACAACTGTCAGGGAAATTCCCCTTCCCGAATCCTTCAAGTGCTGATGATGCGAGGGGCTGACCCAGCACCCAGGGCTGGCAGTCGGCAACATCAGCTTGTCATTTGTAAGCACCGCACAACCAGGGGGAGCTCCTCCTCATTCTCACTTAATCACTCCACGCTCGTGTCACTTGTAACCATCACTTGTGAGAGGATAATTGCATGGTGAAGTCAAAATGTTAACATCATTAAATGGAAGAAATCAAGCAGAATGGCAAGAGCCTTAAACGAAAGGCGAGCACTGGCCAAATCTTGACCATGGTCTAGAGAGTGATTGGGTTGTTTCAGGAGAATCTGGTTTTCTCTGCCCCTGAACAGACTTGCCATGTGTCATTATGGACAGTGTCAGGGCTGCAGTTTCACGGGAGAGGAGCAGAGCCTGCAGAACTAGGTGCACGGTGCCCTGGGACAGCAAAACAAAAAGGTTCAAATCTCTGCCGAGTGTTGCGCGGGACGGTCAGAACAGCAGTGATACAGACAGCAGGCTCTCGAATGAGCTTCTGGAGTCACGTCTTAGTTGTTGACCTTGGACAGAATACCTCACCTCTGTTAAGCCTCAGTTTCTCCACTTCTATAGTATGCTAGCAATAGTACTGACCTCAGAGGGCAGTGATGAGGCTTAAATGAGATCCAGCCTGGGGGTGTCTAAGCGCTCGATGACCGCTACCTATGACGATGCCCAGCAGGATGAGGAGCAAGCACAGCTCAGCCCTTTCAACTGTATCTGAACTTGAGTGTCTTCAGATCAGTCAGGCATAAGCCGGGCCGGGCAATGGCCTTATGGCTACAGGGACAGGTGGCTCTGCTACCTTGGGCCAGTCCTTCCTTTTGAGGAAGGAAACATTAGCGTTGCAAGGTGACGAGGATGCTTCTGCCAGGTGGGCAGGCACTCTCGGGTGGCTGGGGAGGGAGGAGAGCAGGGTGAGAAGGACTGACAGGGATGGTCACCTGTGTGCTTGGTGCCAATGTGAGCCTTTATCTCCGCTTCCTCCATGGTGACAAAGTCGCAGGCGGTGCAGCAGATCGAAAACATCCACTGCTCCTTGTCCACGTGGAGCGACATGTGGCTGACAAACTGGACATTGAGCTCGGTCTCAAATCCACACACGTGACAGCTATGAGACAATGAAAGAAGAGAGGGGGAGAGGGAAGAGTGATACTTCTAAATACCTATATAACTCGTATATTTCTACACCTAGAAAACTGGACTTTTGCACACATTTTTATTCCCACCAAAAGGTTTTGCGTTAGAAAATTCTTCTGCTTTCTGGGATGCCTCTAAAGTGGTCACTGTGCCAAATGGATTAAGTGCCAGCATAATGTAACAAAATCCCATATATGCTATAATGATGCTAAATAATCATAAAGTTAATTTAAAATTCCAGATTCCAGATGCTGTACATCACCTAACTGATTCCTTTGGGGGAAGAGATACGGGGCAGCCTTGCCAAGATATTAGTGGTGCTGGTACATGGATAAACTCAGAGCACCCCGCATACCCGGGGAGCCTCTCCCTGGCTCTGGAAACCTTGCATGTAGGAACGAAAGCACATACAGGTCGTCAGATGGCACTCCAAGCAGGAGCAAGCCCTATCTGTGACAATTCCTGATAGAAGCCACCATCCATGGAGACATTTCATGCAAAAGCAAGTTTCCACCAATCTGTATGGAATATCTCTTGAGCAAGATTCAGTAGAGAGCCTGAAACTTGGGACTTTATAGGAACCAAACCACATACTGATTCCTGGTTGAATATGGAAGAGAAACAAAATTCCAGGTACTAAAGGACAACACAACCAAGGGAAAATATGCAATGCTTTCAAGGCTGTTCCCTCAGGGTTTTCAGACTTAGTTTTCCTCGTGTTTTCTTCCTTAGGACAATTCTCAGGAAGAAGTGAGATGCTCAGTTACAAAGGTGGGAGCTTCCCAGCTGCACAGACACAAAAGCTAATAATCCCCAGAGCCCTGCCACTCTCTGGAGCTCCGCCCCAGAGAGCCACCTCCAAGACCACTTCCCTTTCAATTAATTCTACTAGGGCCACCCAAGCCAAGAGCAGAGTCAGTACAACTGCAGGGTTCAATCTCAGCAAAGCAAATATTAAAAGGAAGGTCAGCGCTACGACTGAGAAGAGGTGCCTGTCGCAGATGCCCCAGTAGACAGGCAGGGAGTGTTCAAGCAAGTTTGGGAAGGCTGGACTAGCGGTTTCCATTCGCAGCTTACCTGTAATAATAAGGGTGCTTCTTCCCATCACTGCCTTCAGAGGTGACAGCGCTGACGATGTCCTCAGCATCCGTACTCACCAGCTTCACCGAATGGACGGTCAGGTGCTGGTTCAGGTTTGCACGGCACTTAGCAGCATAGGGGCACAAGTGGCATTTGTATTTTCTTTCCTCTGGGGGAGAAGGAACAGGAAAAAATCCCAACCGCTCTCAAAAATGAAATCCCTACACCTTGCAAGAGATCACTTACAAGTATCAAGGAAAAGAGGGTTCAAATTTCATTTCAAATGGGGATAAAGGGAACACCTTGGAATTCCAAATATCTAAAAAGTCTTCGCAGCAGGTCACTCCTGTATTAATAATACTTTCAAAGACCAAAGAAAAGATAAAAGAAAATCCCAGGACAACGGGACCATCTGCTTTTTCCTGGATATCCACAGTCCCCTCTTCCTGATAAGGGGAGCCCCATATGGGCTAAAAGAATATTGTGTGTGAGTGTGTGTGCACACACATGTGTGTCCATGTGCATGCACCCGCCATGTGTCAGTCGAGGGTGGGTGCTTGGCTGGGGGTGGGGGAGTTACACACAGCATTCATAGGACTGGTGTGTAAGAGAAGCCCCATCATTTTCCCTAAGCTCTAGGCCTGGGTCAGCCCAGAAATAAAAAACTAATAAAATTAAAGGGGAAAAAATGACTCGTGTGAAATAATTTAATTGGAACTTTTCATTTTACATAAATAAAAAATTTCAATTAATTTCTTAATGAAAACCCTCTCATAGAACTGCCAATATTTCAGGACTGTTTCCAGAGTAGCATTCTGAATTCATTTGATTAATCAAGCAAATTAAAGCAGAAAGAGCAGGCTTTGCTTTCACGGTTCAGACAAAGGCAACAACCCACAGCAGTAGGAAAGAACAACTTCATTTTCTATCCTTAGCTCTTACTTAGTAATAGTGGGCTTGCCTTAAAGAAAATACCTGTCTTACCCACTTCACAAAAAGAATACAGAAAAAGCTTTTCTACAACAAAATATAAGGCATCATTATTATATGGTGGTCCCCAATGTCTGAGGTGCTGGTGGCCCTGGCCAGCAGGGCTGGGGGAGGACCATACAGTGCAGATAAAACAAAGTCCTTTCTTGAGAATTTTTTGCATTTACATTAATAAGCAGGGTTATTAAGTTTCGGTATTAAAGTGAACTGTTGAGCTTTCTATCTTTTTTCTAGCATTTGGAAAGGTTTAATAATATTGGAATTTCCTAGTCTCAAAAGGCTAACAAGAACCCATGTGGGAAAGTTTCTGTATCTGATGACTTTGTTAATAATATCTCCTTCATCATCTTTCCAAATTCCCCTTTCACAACTGATATACTTAAGTTTCTTCCTCTCATCTTGGATCAGTTTTAGAAATTTTGTCATCTAGGTTTTTAGCTTTTTTGGGCTATGAAGCTGCCCTTATTTTCCAGTAATTCTTTAATAGCATCTGTATTACTGATTAGGCTTCTTTTTCATTCCTAATTTTGAACATTTTTGCTTCTTTTTCCTTTCTTAATCAGGCTTAAAGGGACTTATCTAGTTTATGGTTGTCTTCTTCCTAGATTTTGTTGCTCTTTTACTAATTCTTTAAGATGAGTGCTAAGTTCCCTTATTTTTCTGTTTTTTCTCTTCTAATTAAAACATTCATCTATAAATTTTCCTCTGACCAGAGCTGTAGCTGTTTGTTCCAGGTTTAGGTATGAAGTGTTCTCCTTTTCATTCCTTCTAGATGTCGCCAATTTACATTTTGATTTTCTTCCTTTGACCCAATTAGATAGGACATTTTTCTGATCCTTCGTTATTTTAAATTTCATTTAACTATGCTCAGAGAATGTGGCCTATAAAACCTCCACTTTTTTGAATGTGCTAAAGTTTCCTTTGTGGCTAACTATATGACTAAATTTTGTCTTTAATAGTTTAACATTTAAGATTAAGAGTATTAAAAATATTCATAAAAAAGAGAAAATTAATCTTGTCATATTAATACTGCCTGTCTTGCGTTCTTTATTATTTTGAGTGATATACAAAACTGTTATTTTCTTTATCATCTTGTCTTGTGTCCCTGTAAATAAGATACATCCGAACTTTTAAGAAGTCTGATCTTCAGTGTGAAAATTGAAATACTTCATTTTATTATTTCCATCTTGTTTATGTTTAAAATTGATTTTACCTTATTTCTTTTTGTTTTCACTTATTTTTGCTGCTATTGAATAAGTTAATATTTATTCTTTCTTTACTCTTTCTTAACTTGGTTGCCTTCCCTTTCCCAAGGCTCAAAATCAAACCATATTTCTCTACTTTTCTACGTAAATAAAGACAGCAACCGTTTCTCCACCAAGGTACTCTGATCTCCTACTGCTCCCAACTACCACAATAAGATGAATCCAGTAAGATGGGGTGCAGCCCCATCCCCTGCACCCTCAAGATGACAGCAATAAATTCCTTAGAGTTGAGGAATTTTATCTGGATATGCCTAAATGTGTATCTTTTTTCATCAATCCTGCCTGAACTCTCTGAGTCCTTTCAATACAAATAAAAAACCCTTTCTGGGGCCTTATTTAAATATGCTAGGTAAAATGGCCAGGATAAACATTTCCACCACTTCCTGTTATAATTCTCTTAGAGAAACTCAACTTCTTGATACTAGAGAAGCTGGTGCTCCAGAACGGGGAAGGCAGAGCAGGCAGGCCCTGACTCACCTGTGTGCAGTGAGAGATGTCGGGACAATGTCTGCTGTCGGCCAAACACTTTCCCACACACGTCACAGGGAAAAAGCTGGTCGTTGAATTTCCAGGATGGCAATCCGTTTCCTGCCTCTAGTACTATCTTTTCTGTTTCTGGGCCAAAAGAACAGAACATCATGAGGAATAAACAAGGCAATGTGAACAAATTCAGTTTAGTCAACATTCAGGACTTTAGCAGAGGCTTCCTTCTGAAGAATGTGGCTGCTAATTGCAAGTAAGTCCCAGTAACCTCTGGTTTTCATTCTCATTTCCTGTCTCTGAGAAAGCCATTCTTGAAGTTGTGGTGGAAAATGGATTCCAGTTTTAGTCAAGTCTCCAGTGTTTCCTCTCTTTCATCATTAAAGGTCGGCCAACCAAACCCTCTAGTACGTCAATAGCATGGTTTAGCACTGTGCCCAGTATACAGTTGGTATTCAATAAATATGTGTTGAATGAGTGAAAGGGTGAGTTGCATGTTAAAATTCCAGAAATGTAGACTCTTGCCACAAGACAATAAATCAAGAATGCTGAATCTTAGATTCTGATGTGAAAACAAATGGTTCGATCTCTTGAAAGGAAATACTCTTTCACTGCCCTTTATGACAAAAAGTTTTGCACTATGTCTGGGTTGTGCGAAATCCATAATGAGGAACTTACATTACACAGACTCAGTGATGACAACTGCATACCGCTTGCTATGATCTGAATGTCTATGTTCCCCCCAAATTTGTATGTTGAAACCCTAATCCCCAAGGTGATGGTATGAAGGTGGAGGTGGGCCTCTAGGAGGTGCTCAGGTCATGAGGGTAGAGTCCTCACGAATGGGATTAGTGCTCTTATAAAAGAAGCCCCACAGAGCTCCCTTGCCCCTTCTACCATTTGAGGACACAGGGAGAAGTCTGTGACCCAGAAGATGGCCCTCACATGACCATGCTGGCACCCTGGTCTTGGACTTTCAGCTTGCAGAACTGAGAGCAATACATTTCTGTGGTTTATAAGCCACCCAGTCTGTGGTATTTTGTTACAGCAGCCTGAATGGACTAAGACACGACTCTGCATAAAACTCCCTAATGCAAGAGTGCACAACTAGAATTTCCCCAAAGGTCTCATCATATTTGGGAAATCGGTGAGTGCCATAAGTTATCTGAACATAATTCATAGCCATGAATGAAATAAGTGGACATTAATACATCCTCTTGTCATCTTAAAAAATTTTTATTTTCTCATCATCATCCATAGGATTACCTTAATTTTCTCATCCATATTTCTTCTCACTGAACTTTAATGGATTATACAAACATTCCTTCTACAGGAACATGAGATAGGTGACAGAGTACCAAGGGGACATCTCCAAGAGGACACTTGTCTGGGCCACTACAAGGCCTTTATAAAGGCCTCACTTTGAAGAATGAGAGAAATAATTTACCAAGTTGATATCTTGTCCTTTACCTCAGTAAATTACTGTGAATGCTCTTAAAGCACAGTACTGTTTTATAGAACCAGATACCACGTGGTGATAATTAAATGGTGAAAAGAACTTTTCATAAGATCCAAACAGATGAAAATGCTCAGACCACTGGACAGAGACAACACTAGAACAAAGAATTTTACGGCACACAATTTGGTTAAAACTGCTTCCCAGTTACAGGCTTCCACCTGTATTTGGGTGAATCAACTGGATCAATTTTCATGTGAATGCAGATTTGCCTGATAGTGTAATCTACAGAAAGAAGCAACAAATGTATGTTTGGAAGGGGGCGGAAATGATGGTGAAATTACAATGTTTGCTGTGAGGTGCCTGCCAGCAATCCCAACACTGATAAGGCATATTTATTGATTTATCTGTGTTTGTTAAAACACAGCTCTTTGGGCCTTGAGGAGAAGAGCTAGTCTTCTTATTAAAGTAGGAATGTGAGACTGAAAACCTGTAAAGGGGAAGGGGTGGAATTGGAGGAATTCCAATTCCTTCAATGGAGGAAGGAAAGGTGAAGAGAAGGGAAGGTGAAAAGGGAGGTACAGGCCACTGAGCGGCTGAGGACAAGAACCCCTGTCAGATGACTGTCCTTGAGTCCAAGCAGTGGGCATTTCGGCCACACAGTGACGAGAGGGTATTTTAGTAGTTCCTTTTAAGTGTGTAATCAAAACAGTGCTTCAAAGGAGGATGAGAGTAATAATTATAAGGAGAGGTCAAGAGGGTACAAGGTCTTCCAATACATGCACAACAAGGATGAATTAATTGGGTCACATACCAAACAAGTAGATGCAATTAAAAATAAAGAAGTCTCTTAATAATTCTTTCAAGTATTAGTCATGCACTTGAGAAGGTGAAGCATCATAAGAAGTCCAATTCCCTCTACTGGTCTTAGAAAACTGTGAAGACTGTGCTGCAGGTGAGCAAAAAGAACATCGTGCAGCCATGGTGAGGCACTAGGAGGGTGTCCATGACTGGTTTCCCTGCACCTGGAGCCCATGCCTTGTTTAGGGATGGGCTCCTCTCCCCAGTGCTGTCTGCATTTACTATGGCCACCTGTTTTCATTTACACGTGGGAACAAGGCAGTCACAGGCCATGTGGAGCCTTATCCCAGAACATGACCTTGCAGTCACAGCTGGGTGAGGCTGGCAGTGGAGGGGCAGTGGGAAGAAGAGTGTTACTCAGACAAAACAAGTGCTGAAGTCAAGACCCGCTCCTCTTTTCAGGGAGCTGAAATGGTGAGCAGATGCCACATTCTTCCACATTTCCTGTGGATGATGCCACCCAAATGCCCATCAGTCACCAAAAGCTGTCCATCTCGTTCTAGAGTGAGATCCGAATGTGATGGACACCCAGCAAGGACAAGCTTTAAAATGCCTAGGGTCTGCCTTTTTGAAGCAGGACTGGCCCACATTATCATGGAGAGCTGCCAACTGCCACTGCAGTTTCTCTAGGAGGCATTCCAGAATACAGTAGCACATTTTTGCTGCAGTTCTTAATGATCAAAAATTATCAAAAATATTTTAAAATATTTAAATTGTGAACCTATTGATAAATATTTATAAAAACTGATATGTAGGCCTGTACTAATCTCTACGCATTAGCAATATCGACTGGAACTCTACATTAAGGAAACCACCCTGGGGACAGCGGTGAGTGTCCCGTGGGGTGTGAAGTTTAAAGCTGAATTCATAAACATAGACGCCATGCTCTATCTCCGTCATGGTGAACCAAATGAACTGGCCTGGCTACCGCTGTGGTCACACGCTACAGGTTTAACGAAGACATCATGTTTTGGTTTTTGTATGTGTGTGGACAAGAATGTGGAGGCTAAAACTGACATATTTTTATGTAAAGTTTTTCTGTTCTTTGAATTTTAATAAACTTTGGAAACCTAACAAAAAGGAACCTCACTACCTTAATTGAATTATCTCTCACCAGGATTTTTGCAAAAGCCTCCTAAACAGCCTCTCTCCATTCTATTCTCCAATCTCACAGGTTCCAGAATGATCTTTCTGAGGCACAAATCTGATCATGTCTTGTCCTGTAGTCCAATGGACCACCAAGGCAAAACTCCTTCATGTAGCTTCTGAGGTCCTTCACAATCTGGCTCCCACCACCTCCCACCTTCAGCTCCCCACTTCACCTCCCACCACCCAAGTGCTCAGCAGAGTGAGCTACTCGCCTTTTCGGGAACAGGCTAGTCCCTTGTAAGCCATCAACGCTTTTGAATCAACTACACCTCCACCAGAAGCTACTCCCATCCCAGCACTTCTTTTGCACAGCAAAGTCCAGCTCATTTTCAAGCTCTACTCAGATTTCACCTCCTTGGTAAAGGCCTCCCCAATTCCCCAGGCAAAATGAGTCATTTCCCCTTCTCTGTCCCAAAGCACTTTTTATGAATACTTCTATTGCACCACTTTACCTATTAAATTATTTGTTCACATATCTTCTATATTATATACACATATTTAATATAAAGCACCCAGCATAGTCCAACATGCAGCAGTGTTCAATAAATACGTTCCTGGCCTCCCTTCTCTATTAGAATGTGAGTCATTAGGGACAGGGGTTCTGCATTATTTATTTGTGTATCCTCAGCATCAGCACAGCACCTGATACATAGCAGGTACATAGTATATAGTTGTTGAAGAAATGAATGAGTGAAAGGATCCAAGTGAGGCAGGGAATAAACATTATTCTTATTTTATAGTAGGAGAGACTGAAGTCTGGAAATAGCATTAGTTAAGGTTTATGGCTAATTCAGGGTGAAAAATAAGGCTATTTGCCTTCTGAATAGGTGTTTTAACTCAACCCAAGAACTGTGATTTAATGATTTTATTAGTGGAAATGTTTATAGTCATGAGCCATATCCCCAAAGGTTCTATATCCTTACTTCTTCCCAATAATAACAAGCCACAGGATTATTCTCTTCAAGACAAACTCTCTAGCAGACACTGTTTATTGGTTAACTCAACAATCATTCTCAACTTTCCGTCTCCCCTGCCCATTCCCACTATAGAGGCAGCTGGGGTGGCCATGTGCTAAAGTTTTGTCCAATGAGAAGGTTTTTGCTTTACCGACAAAAGGAAAGATGTGCTTGGTGTTGGCCTTCTTTTCTCTTTTTCTTACCTTGATCACAGAGGAAATGCCTGGGATTATAGCAGCCATTTTGTGAATATGAGGCATGAAAATGAAAGCCAACCTGCTAAGGATGCAGGAAGAGGAAGATGGGAATAGTCCAGGTCCTTGACGGCATCTTCCAGTAGCGGAATGAATGGCAGCAACCACCCACTTCTGGACTTCTTGTTTTGTGAGGAAAATAAGCCCGTTTGTTTCAGTCACTGTTAGTTGGGTTTTCTATTACTTATGACCACCTTAACTGAAACCTCCTCCCATGATTGCTCTTGGTCTTAGAATTTTGGATGTTAGGTTCTGGCCTTTGACAAACCTTATTCCAAACTCCAGCATCCTGTGAACAACTTTCCATATTCATTATCAACAACAAGTGTACAGCCAGCTAAGCATATTTCCCATCTTAATTATCTTCTTTTGTTCTGCTAAAAAAACTTTAAAAAAGTTTCTTTTAGATTATTAAGGAATTTGCTTTTTAAAAACTTTTTATTGAAGCATAACATATAACAGAAAAATGCACATAACAGCAACTGTGTTTAAATCAGTCCATAGTCATGAAACAGCTTGGAATATAGGTATTATTTTTAAAATGTTGCTCTTTTTCTTCTTTCTTACCATATCTTTTATTATTTTTTATTTTAAATAGCTGCAAATGTATACTTCAGATTTTCTTCATTTCTTTTTTCTAATTGAGATGTAATTGATATATAACATTATATTGGTTTCAGGTGTACAACATAATGGTTTGATATTTGTATATTGCAAAACTATCACCACAATAAGTCAAGCTAACATCTGTCACCATGGTTAAAAAATTTTATTGTGATGAGAACTTTTAAGATTTACTCTTCGCAAATTCCAAGTATGCAATACAGTATTAACTATAGTCACCATGCTGTACGTTACATCTCCATGACTTACTTATTTTATAACTGAAAGTTTGTACCTTTTGACTGCCTTCACTCATTTCAACCACCCCTCACCCCCTGCCTCTGGCAACCACCAATCTGTTCTTTATATCTATGAGGTTTTTTTTTTTTTTTAGATTTCACATAAGTGAGATCATATGGTATCTGTCTTTCTCTGTCTGACTTATTTCACTCAACATAATACCTTCAAGGTCTATCCACATTATCCCAAATGGCAAGATTTCCTTTTATTTTATGGCTGAATAATATTCCATTCCATAATGGAATATATATACATATATACACATACATACACACACACACCACAATTTTTTATCCATTCATCCATTGATGGGCACTTAGATTGCTTCTATGTCTTGACTATTGTAAATAATGCTGCAATGAACATGGGGGTACATATATCTTTTCAAATTAAGTGTGTTCACATTCTTTGGATACATATCCAGACATGGAATTACTGGATCATATGGTAGTTCTATTTTTAATTTTTTGAGGAACCTCCTTACTGTTTTCCACAGTGGCTGCACCAATTTACATTCCCATCAACAGTGTACATCCTTCCTTCCACATCTTTGCCAACACTTGTTATTTCTTGTCTTTTTGATGATAGCCATTCTAACAGGTGTGAGGTGATATCTCATTGTGGTTTTGATTTTCATTTCCCTGACGTTAGTGATGTTGAGCATTTTTTCATGTACCTGTTGGCCATCTGTATGTCTTCTTTGGAAAAATGTCTATTCAGGTCCTCTGCCCATTTTTTAAATCAGAGTTTTTGCTATTGAGTTGTATGACTTCTTTATATATTTTGGAATATTAATCCTTTATCAGATGTATGATTTGCAAATATCTTCTCTTATTTGGTAGGTTGCCTTTTCATTTTGTTGATGGTTTCCTTTGCTGTGCACTCTTCATTTCTTTTATAGCACAATATTTGTCTAATGCCAAGATATTCTTTTACACGGAGTCTCAGAGGATTTTGTCTCCTACAAGTATTTTATTTCTCTTCATGTGCTTTTTTTTTTTTGATAAGGAAGATTAGCCCTGAGCTAACATCTGTTGCCAATCCTCCTCATTATGCTGAGGAAGATTGTCCCTGGGCTAACATCTGTGCCCGTCTTCCTCTACTTTATATGTGGGACACCTGCTACAGCATGGCTTGATAACCGGTGTGTAGGTCCGCGTCTGGGAACCTGTGAACTCTGGGCCAGCCCCCTCTCTTCATACTCTTATACTCTGATTCCTGGGATATCCATAAATTGTTTCCATAAATTTCTGGCTACTTAGGACTATCTGATCTGATGTTTTTCTATTTTTCCACCTATGGTCTTTGCCTTGAATGTCATTTGGGGCTTTTCCTCTTCCTCAAACAGGTTTTTGTTTTAAATCAAGTAAATAGGTGCAGAGGAGCAAGCCCTTTTATCCCTATAGTACAGTTGGAAAAATGGAGAGTGTAAGGAGAGTCACTCCATCTTGGCAGTCCCAATACAAGGCTCTTAGCTCTTTCCATTTATGGTGAACTGAGGCCTCTCATTAATAATGATGAGGCCTAATGACCAAGAGACACCATGCCAAACTCTGCCTCTTATGACCTAGTGATTGAGGGGGACAAGTCTCATTTCATGCACAAGTCCTGGGAAGATGAAACCCAACAAGTGTTTCTCCAAAAATTTCCACAAAATAAACCCGTCTGGGAGAATTTTAGAGGGAGCTTGACAGACTTGGCAGAACATTAGATCAAGCAGAGGGCTCAGATTTCTTCAAATCCAACTCCTTCATTTGCATGAGGATGAAACCAAGACATAAAATTCCAGGACCTCTCCCACCCCAGGGCACCCACAACTCGTACACGGTTGTATAACAGAATCAAGGTTTCTATAAGTTTCCACCTTGCCCCCAATCTTAGTTCAGAGAGGAACCTTAACAAGCATCTTGTTCAATGTTCTCTTCTTCATACAAGGAAACTGAGGCCCAGAGAACTGAAGTAATTGCCCCAGGTAACCTGGCTACTGACTCTGGGAGAGCAGAGACTAGACCCATTGTCTCACTGAAGCTCCTTCAAGCTGTAGGGAATCAATGCCAAAGTCTACAACAAACAAGGAAGGGATTTTTCTTCTCCTCCTGTTCTTTGGCTCTGAGTTTAATATTCTTGGTTACAAGTGGACATGTGCAGATTTAGCAACAATTCACAGACACTAGGATTTCTTTCTGTCTCTCTTCTCAAAGGTGTCAGCCGAGAACATTTCCAGAGAAGTTAGAAACTGTAATACGGCAAAAATCAGAATATAGAAGGAACAAGAGGAAGATTGAACAGGGAATCCTAAAAACCAGTCCCCTCTGAGGTAGGCTAGTTATTACTGAAGAAAGTTCCCTTGGGCTTTTCACTGACATTTGGGGAGCATTAAAAAAAAAAAAAAAAAGAACAGCAAACTCAAAGAACCAGAGGGGCAAAGGTAAAGACTTCAGTTTGCTTCTTTTCAGTTTTGACATCATTTAGCCCCCTGAATGGTGTACTGTCTGGCTTTGTTGGTGAGTTTTGCTGTGTGAGATCCCTGTATCTCTTGCCAAAACAGTCCTCTCAAAGAACCATCTCTCAACCTGACTTTGGCAAGAGAAATATGGAGAGAAAATGCTTTATTTGGTTAAAGCTGTAAGCAAAAGATTGGCCAAAATGTGACCTCAACACATAAATAACTGTCCAGACTGACTAAATCTGCATCGGCTGCTCAGTGAGGAAGAGGCGCTGGGGCCCCTTGGGTTTTCCATTATGACAGATGGTATTTTGATCATTTCTTTCTTTCATCATCAAGCCTGGAGAGTTTCGAGGCATATCTCAGCTGAAATTCTGAAAGTCTTGCATTCAGAGTCCGTACTCCTGCTTAGGTTAACACTTACCAGGTCATTTCCAGACAGGGCATGTGATTTTCTGGTTAGACCTTGACCCTACCGGCTCTATCCTTTGGTTTCATGGGCTCTGCAGGGCCTCTGCTTAAAATAAACTGCTACCTTCTGAAGGCTGCTTGTGAATTAAGGAGTCAGCTGTGGTTTAGGACTCTTTGGGGGTTAATATCTTTGCTCTAGTGCTTGCGATTCTTCTATATCCCTTAAAATTTTTTTTCTTTTTAAAGGTCCCTTCAACTTAGGGTCACTTAGGTCCTGACAGATCTATTAGGTTCCCTATGACCACCTTTCTGCAGGTCTTGATGTAACCAAATTCCCCTTTAAGGACCATTCCAGATACTCTCCCACAGTATGGGATTTTCTGCCAGTCAAGACATTAATTTAATGAAAAGCTAAGATAGCAGAATTTAACAAAAGTCTTTGTCAATCTGTGCCCAGTTAGAAACAGTGGGTGGAGATTCTTAAGCATAAAAGAGTTAGCAGCCTTGATCATCTCTGGGCTCATTTCAAACTTTAATGCTTAACAAACTTAGCAAAGTCCATGCATAGGTCCTGGGAAGATGAAACCCATTAAGTGTTTCTCCAAAAATTTCCAGGAGATAAACCCATTTGGGAGGGACCTCTATCAAACTCTACCTGACAGAACACTGGATCAAGTAGAGGGCTCAGATTTCTGTGAATCCAACTCCTTCATTTCCATAAAGGTGAAACAGAGGCATAAATTTCTAGGAACTCTCAATGCACCCCATAACTTACACAGGGTCGAGTAACAGAATCAAGGTCTCCATAGTAACTAAGTCTCCATCCTGCCCCAAATCTTAGTTCAGGGAGGAATCTTAAGGATCATCTTCTTCACTGTTCTCTTCTTACATATGAGGAAATTGAGGCCCAAAAAACTGAAGTAACTACCCCACAGTCTTATTCAAGCTCCTTTCAGCCATAAGAAATCAACGCCAAAGTCTACAACCAAGAAGGGTTTGTGGAACTGGTTCTTATAAACATCTTGGGATCAACCCAGAAAAGTTGGACGACATTTTTTGCTTAGTGCCAGGCAATAGTTAGCCTCATTGAATCCTTACTGATTGATTTGTCATCTGATAAACTGGTAAAGAACCAGACATGTTTTCCAAATCTGGTTTTTCATGCAGGTCATTTTAAATCAATAGAAAAAAACTGGACCTTGACTCCTCTGTAATAGAAAATGGCTGGGACTTGGTACCCCTAATCCCAGAGGCAGATCACATAGAACTTGAGCACCTCAGGGAACTTCTCTCAGTATCCACCCATAGAGCATCCCTAGCAGAATCTAGGCCAACTGATGTCTGTCACCTCTAAAGAACTTAACCTTAAAAAAAAATCCACTGAGAATTTGGATGTTGCTTCTACATTTTTCCTCTACTTGTATTTCCAAGATCAGTGGATCTTCAATAAAGGCTTATTGAATAAATAAGACAGTCACACTGCCAAGATCATGGCTGTTGAACTAAATGGCAACCCAATTTTACACTGCAACATAAACCCAAACTGACAGCATTAATTCAGGAGTCACATCTAAGAGACTTTGGTTATTATCTTGCCAGTTACATAGACCAGTAACCACCTACCTCTTTTCTTAATGATGATGGTAGGACTTAAAGTCTTGGCAAATGCCATCAGAATGTCCCAATGCTGAGGACATTTATAAATCTTTGTTAGAAAACCATCAGGCCTGGGAGCCGTGTCCTTGTTGTGGCTTTGTGGCAGACACTATTGACTGCTTACTCAATATCCAACAGAGCTACAGTTATTTTTTTAGGGTAGCAATGTGCCCAGTTAAAAACATGCACTTTTCTTCCCAGCTTCCACTGCTGTTAGCGGCTAGCCATGAAATAATAGTTCTGGCCAATGAGATACAGGTGAGAGTTCCTGGGGAGGGAGTCTCTGACACTTTCCCCCTGCTCCCTGAAAAAAAGACAGTCTTGTAAAAAGGCTTTTCACCCTGGGCACTTCCTCCTTGGATGTCTGCAGGTAGAGCCAACCATTTTAAACCATGAAGATGAAAGCCATATAATAAGGGTGGAAGAGCAGAAAATAAGAAGGCTGTGTCCCCAAACAGGTGTACCAGCCCTATACCACCTATTTCTGAATTTCTTATTATGTGAAAAAAACAGATCTCCATTTGGTTAAGTTATTGTGGTTAAGCTGAGCATAATTCTAAGAGATAAAGGCTTAACATTTATAACTAGTTTCACCTCATTTTGGCAATTTATCTCCATTATGCAAAACCATATCAGAGTTTGTTAAATTATATTAAGGATATGATGCATAATTAAAACAACAGCTTATGTTTATGGAGGATTTACCATTGTGCTAGGCACTGTACTATGTGGTGTACACATATTATATTTACTCTTATAACAGCACTGTGTATTAGATACTATTATTACCATCTCATTTTTACAACAAAAGGAGTATCAGGCTCAGAGAGGGTGAATAATAAATTCAAGGTCACCCAGCCGGTAAATGACAGCCTATCCCAAACCCAAGTCTGTCTGACTCAAAAGCCCATACCCTTAATCACTCATTACTTTATATACGATTAAGATCAAAGAAGAAATCCTAAGGCTTCTAATTTATTTCACCAGAGACAAATCTATCTGCTACAATTTTGATTTGTTGCACTTTAAGTTTTCCTATATTCACCAATCATAAAGAAAAAGCCTCTATGATCACATAAATTTAAAGGGGGCTTGATTGAGACAACCCGAACACCTCCCCCAGGGCCTGGATGGAGAGAGAATGGTGGAACTCGCAGCCTCCACTTCATTTCTCTTGCCTGATTCCTCTTGGGCCTCTTCCTAGGTTTTTTACTGCTGGCAGGTTACTGCACATCAAAAATCTGAGCACCAATTATGTAAATTTTAATTATAAAACTCCTTTCAGGTCAGCTTTCACTTGCCCCAGAATAAGACCCTATAATGACTATTCTTTCAACTTTTCCCAGTGAAGGAAAAGAATGGGCATTCGAGTGTGGAGCTACCTCGTGACTGTATTAGGTGATGGCCAATCTTCAAATCCAAGAGTTTTCTTCTACAAATTACCATAAAGTATGGCCACATATGAGAACAACTTGAAGGAGAACATTACCATTATTTGGGCAAATAGGAGAAGTCCCTCTTTTTCCTCTTGTTTACTGTTGAACTGGGTGCTCAATATACATTTATTGAATAAATGAAGGAATGAATATATAAAAGGAATGAATATAAAAGAAAATAGCAGACCACCATTGTTAAAGAATTTAGCCTTTCTAAAATACTCTAAAATATAAAATTCAGACTTTCTAAGATAGTAAAATTTTAATGTCCATTTACTCCTGAAATTATATGATGTGCTATGAATCACACCTATAGAGTATTTTAAAAATATTTAATATGTTTCTTTTAAAATTCAAGTCACGGTCATTTCCAAATATTATTCAAGTAAGCCCCTAGGGATTCTGCAGTTCTCTTCACTAAGACTGGAATCCACTGGTATTCTCAATTATTCTGGTCCTCCTTTCTTATGGACAAGCCTTGATCATATCATCCATTCCTTTAAAGATTTCTAAATTTCCTTAAAGCCCTTATCAGCTCCCAGACACTGCAACATTCTTGTGTGACTACATTCAGTTTCAAATTTTCAGTCGTCTTCTCTCTCTGCTCCTAATCTATTGAATTCTGTACTAACAGAAACTATAACTCTTCTATTTTGCCTTTCTCTTGACCTTGGGTTTTTGCACATTATAAATTTTATGTTAGTTGATGGCAGATTTAACATTTTAAGGCAACACTGATCACAAATATTTTCCTCTTTGACCCAGAAACACTATCTATTTGATTAGGCAGAGTTATATGTTTTTATATAGTAGACATTTCTGTTTTTTGGTTTATTTAATTATTTTTCCCCAGGGAGGGATCAGAGGCATAGGATTGGGAAATACCTTGTTAGTTAGAAGAGGAGGGAAAGGGTTGTTAGTATTTTCCTATGAAAGTATGTCATAATGATTGGCAGCACTGGTAATTTGTTACCAATAATAATAAGTAAAACAGTTGGCAAACATTTTACTTTTTTAAATAAATAAAATAGGCCATTTCCATAATAATATCGTTGTCAATAATTCGAATATCCACGGCTAAGATTTACTCAGCACTTATTTGTTCCAGGCACTGTGTGAAGGCTAAGCCCTTTGCTTATATTATTTCATTTAATCCTCGTGACAACATGTTAAGATTGATCTCATTAAATCCTCATTTTGTAGATGAGAGAAATCACTGCTCAGAATGATTAAGGAATTAGCCTGTTCTCACACAGCTGGTAAGAGGATACCCAACCTGGAAGAGCATGCACTCTACGGCTTCCCGTATACTGTGCGTAACTCGGGTGTATCCATGGGGAATGTCACCTCTCTTTGTGAAGGATCTTTAATCTCTGTATCAAAGTAGAAAAAGGCTGATAGCTGCTGGCTTTGAGATTTTTATAGGCTGATGACCTTGATCTGGACTGCGTCCTAAGGAGGCCAAGGTCATGTGTTTAATTTTCCTCTTTCCTAGGTGGCAAGTGTCACTGTGTTTTATGGTCTCAGATGAAAATACAACCTTATCAGCTGCCTTGAACACAAATGTCCCTGTTGAAGAACAGAATGGAGTTACAGTGTGGAAGGTATGATATATGTAAATTAATGTAAATCACTTGCAAATAGACAAGGCTGAGAAGTCCTAACCCGTCCCTGTAGCACCACTTCCCACCCCATAACAGAAAGTCACTACCTCTAACTTTGATAATAGAGGTTAAACATTCTTTGGAGACTTCACCTCGGCAGAATCTTTATCTCACCTTCTGTGAACTAGAGAGAAGGCACATTATTGCTTCTAATTTATAGAGAACCTGAGGTGTGGGTGAGCTAATTGCTTGCCTGAAGTCATACAGTAAAATCCAGACTGGGAGTGAACCAGTCTTAGCTCTGTGCCCTTTCCACCCTATCCCCCCTTGCTCCCCACATGCTGAAGTTCAGGTTCTTAATCACACAACCTACCACAGCCTTCGCATAACTAATCAGTCTTCAAACCGTACACTGTATTATAGAACATGTACTATAGTGGAGAACAGATGTCACCATGAGAATCTTATTTTCTGCTATTTCCTGATTTTGGCAGGTGCACATTTGTAACCTTAATGTTGCATGAACAAAGATTTTTGCATTTAATATTAATATGGGAACTTACAAATGCTCCTCGAGTTGGAACGCTGCCACATGCTGATTTCAATAGCGTATGCCTGCTTTTTCAGCATATGAATTTGCCTCAAGGTCCTGTTGCTTTCTTCTGAGCTGAAAATGTGGTCACATTCTAATCTTACAGGAGATAATGTCAGGTGAAACTCCTAGAGATATCTATAGTTCTCATTTAAAAAGTATACACATACCCAACACCAGTAAAGGCCAATGGAAAAGCTCCTTACCTGTCAAGACTCAATGCACAGAGCTATTTCTACTGTTAAGGAAACCAGTAACATTCACAGCAGAACAGAGCACCAAATAACTAACCAAACCCCAAATACTGATCTGGCAGGTAACCATGGGTCAAAAGTGGGTTTTCAAAGGCAGGGCTTTCAAATGGACTGGCACACCTATTTCCTCTTCCAAAGTGACGATTTAACCAAAATGGCAAACTATGACACCTAGACTATGTCTGTTAACCACATGTGCTTGCCAAATGACATCAGAGTCACCGTCAATGGTTTATGGGGAGTGACTGCATCTGCTTCGACCCTCACTGCATTATTTACAGATAATATCACCACATTACTTAGGCACCATGATGATCATAAATATGCCCTTTTAACCCAATCTCTTTTCACCCTAAGTGACAGAATGTGGAAGAGCTAAATCACAATTTGATCAGGTTCACGTGAGTAGAGTAAAGGGCACGTTTAAAAGAAGGGACGTGGAAGCAGCTGTCATTTTTCTGGAATTCTTTGCTGTACCTGCTCAGCTAGAGTAGGCTGTCTTACATCAATGGCTCCTCAACTAAGGCTTCTAATTCCTTTTCAATTTAATTTTGAGCCAATCAGTTAATAAATCATATAAAAATCTGTAAAAGAGAATTGGTTGTTGATTCTGGGCATCCATATATCTGGCCCAAGTACTTAAATGGTCCTGCCTCTACACGGAGATAAAATGGCCTACTGAATGCAGTAATAAGGTCCACTGTGAACCACTCCTTTAGGCCTCAGCGCCTATCCTATCGAAAGGACGCTAATGTCCTCTATATCCTGTTAAATTGGGAAAGACAGAACCACTTGATTCCACAGCGTAGAAAAACTTGCCATGTGCAACCATGGAGGGAAGAGATTCTTACTTCATTTGCCCATTTCAATTAGCAGCTTGAAGGGAGGTTCTTTACTCTTTCAAGTGGAGGGCTGCTTAAGAATAAATGTTCCAAAAACAACTATCGATACTGCAGATATGTTTTCACTTGTCTGTGCATACAGTATCTCTGGAAGGATGCCCATGAAACTGGTAACACTGGTTGTGTGGCAGAGAAGGGGGAGGGAGGAGGAAGAGAGAGGCGGAGGGTGGCAGGAGCAAGGAGTAGTGAACTGGTGGTGGGGAAAAGGGTGGGAGGGACACCTATTTTATAGCTTGTAAATCGAAATTTCTAACCAACTCTGAAAATTTAGTATTATTTCTCCACTTACCATCTTAACACCTGTGCAGGAAATATGGCAACAGCACCAATAATAAAATTTACTGAGAGCTAATGATGTGCCACGTGCTCTAAGTACCTGAAAGAAATTATATCATTTGCTCCGCTACAACCTATGTCGTAGGTGCTGTCCCCTTTTCACAGATACTAAACTGAGCCACATATGCTGACTAGAGGTGCATATCCCAAGGGTCGTGCCAAGTCAGAGGCAAGGTCAAATGCACTGTGTTTTGTTTTACAAAGAATTTTGGTCTCCTAAGGGCAGCGGCCCTGAGTCACACAATTCTGGGACTACATTTGCAATAATTATTAACCAATGGAATCCTAGTATAATATCCCCAAACAAAAATCAGAAGTCTTAAAGAATCTCCCACAAGAAATTATATCTGGTTTAAGTCAGAGTGAGAGTTTCTCTGTGTTGGATAAAAGAGACTCTACAGAACAAAGTAAGTACAGATTTTGCTCTTAAAGGTAAACTCTTTGCCTTTAGGTAAAATTATTTTAGAAAGCTTCATGTTGACCTTTACAGACACTCCCTCTACTGCTCTCATATAATAATAGTCAGAGGATTATCTTCCTATCAAGTTACAACTGTTCACCTGGTCACTCACATAAGACTCATGCTTTGTTCAAGTTGGGCAAGGAGAGGTTTGTGAGTCCTTGAACTTTAAGAGATTATTCATATCTTAGCCCCCCCCCCCCCCACAAATGCTGCTTTACAGTAAAAGACTTTGTCCCCTTTTTCTTTGGAGCTCGTTCACAATGTAAGGCTATCAGTCCTCATTCTCATCTGCTCCTTCTAGGCCTTTCTGTTTTCTGTATTCATTTATTCTAAAAAGAAAGAGGAAAAGAGTGGAATTCTTCTTTTTCTGTTTGAAGGAATTAACACTCTAAGGCCTATTTCTTCAAGCCACGACTAATTTTTAAGCATTATACTGTAATATGTTGAGTTTTAAGGGATTGAAACATCGTGGTAGAAATGGAAACTATTTATTCTGGAAGTTCCTACTATATTTTTATTAAACCCACATGCCCCCTGAGTGCTTAAAATTTTAGCCAGCCTAGTAAATATTTTGACACAGGTCAGTCTAAATAATTTTCATTTCCATACAATTGTATGAAATTGTTTTCCTCATCATTTTCTGTTGATAAAGCAGTAAGAATTGCTATAAATGTCACCATCATTCTCCCTCACCGAATTTAAGATTAAATGGATGTAGCATCATCCTATTAAATTTTATGTTGTTAGGACCAAGGGGACTTTGAGAAGAAAATCAAGACAAAGGTTTGTGTACTAGAGTATGCTGCCCCCACTAACTTCATATTCACATCACAGTAGAAACACAGCCTGTAGAAAGTACGTCCTGCCTTCCATCAACTATATACATGATTTGCATTTCTATCACTTCATACAGAGGTAGAATATTGACCTGCTTTCAAAATTTACACTAGTAAAAAGAATAAACTAACCTAACAATGAACATGTGTGTTTTAGGGGCTAAAATATACTATCATCAGCAAAGGATTTTCTCTGACAGACACACACATACACACGTTTGCAGCTTTAAAGATATCCTAACCTTGTTTTTAGTCATTTGCTTATTAGAGCTGATGAGGCAGAACGTCAGGGAAGGATATTTGCTAGAAGATGTTGAAATCTGAAATATTGCAGAAAATAAGACAACTACTGCCATTTGTAGATCTTCTGAGTTGCAACATTTCCACTATGAGTTCTTAAATTTCTCTACTGAGGAGTAAAGAAGTAATTATCTTGAGTTAAATGAACTTTGTTGGATCAAACCAGAAGTTTCTGTCACATCTGTGAGAAATCAACAGATGTGAGGTGATGTTATCTAGAGTTGGCAAAAGCAGCTGGAGCATCAGTCATCTACACTGAATTTCTAGCTTGTCCACCATGTGGCTCTGATGTAAGAAGCTGGCAATCCACTGGTTCGACTTGACTCAAGCCCACATCAACCCCAGTTTAGCCTTGTCCTCATTTCAAATCAAATCCCACGTTTTGGTACTTTATTGTGGGTGGGGGCTACAACTCAAAATTAGATCGAAGCAAGAAATATTTATTGAGATTTTTAAAACCAAATGAAATTAACAGACATTTGTGTGCTTAATAAATTAGGCTCAAATTAGCCGATATGAAATCAGTTAGTTGGGCACAGGAATCCCCCATAATAATAACAATGTTTAGAGCTTCTTAGTAGCGCTTACCATGTTAGGCACTGTTCTGAGCGCTTTACATGTTATTACTTCACTAGTCCTCACCACAACCCTGTAAGTTAAGTATTATTATCATTAGCAGGTTACAAAGGAGGAAATCCAGGCACAGAGTGTGAAAGTAAACTTCCTAAAGTTGACTCAGCTAGCAAGTGGCAGAGCTAAGATTTGAATCCTGATGGTTTAGCTTCCAAACTAGTACTGCCTCTCGTGGGATTCAGGATTAAGGTACAAGAGTGAAATAATGGGCCATCATAGAGAGGGTCACAGTCTGTGATATCTATCCTGACCAAAGTCCATCTGGAATTATTCTGCAGTCTTTGGGTTCCTTGACTTTGAATTAACCTAAGACAAGGTATCTGCGGCAGAGACTGCTAGCTGTCCTACAGCATTCATGCTTTTCTTCTTTTAATAAAGGAACCCTCGAGTTTTAGTTGGGTACACAGTTGCCCAACAAAACATTTTGTCAGTCTCCCTAAGAGCTAGGTGTGGCCACGTGACCAAGTTCTAGACAGTAGAATGAGCAGAAGTGATGTGCACAACCTCTACGTCATGCCCTTAAAAGGAGGGCCATGCCCTTGATTTCCTTCTTGCCTTCCTGCTGTTTAGGATGTGGATGTGATGGTGGAAACTGGAGCAGCTGTACTGGACCATGAAATAGAAGCTGTATGCCAAGGATGGCAGAACAACAAGACAGAAGAAGCCTGAGCATCCTGAAGCCACCACCTCAGCCCTGGGCTGTTTACCCTCTGGCTGCCATATAAGAGAGAAATAAAATTCTACCTTAGTTAAGCCTGTTATTTTGACCTTTGTACAGCTGTCAAAACTTTATTTTAACTAATACATGTAATTTTTTTTATTATTTTAAGTATGCTCAGTAAGTTTATACAGAGTAGGATACCAGCTCTATAATGCATATTCTCCATTTCCTGAGATTGTAATAATTCATAAGCAAGATTCTGTCATATTTGATGCTTATTTTTCAGGCCACTGTGATACTGAAATAGTGTCACAACTGCCCAGTTGTTTATTATGAAACAAGCACAGGTGTTAACAGAGCTATTAAATAATCAAACTGTAGCTTAGAAACTTGAAAAATTTCCAGAAGTATATGTTTATACACAGTTGAAGTGATATCATTTAATTGTATATCTGGTCTACGAGTTTTAATTTTCAATATGCCCTTTATGTGCATCTGCCAACACCTAAGGTGGGTTTCTACCTTGGCACTACTGACACTTTGGACCAGATAATTCTTTATTGTAGGGCCTGTCCTTGCATTTTTGTAGAGTGTTTAATAACATCCCTGGCTTCTATCTACTCCCTAGTCATGACAATTAAGAATATCACCAGACACATGTCCCCTGGGAGGCAAAATCACCCCCAGTTGAGAACCACATATTTCATGTACCCAGGGTTGCAGATTTTTTTTTTCTTTTTTTGGTGAGGAAGATTGGCTCCAGGCTGACATCCACTGCCAATCTTCTTCTTTTTGCTGAGGAAGATTAGCCCTGAGCTAACATCTGTGCCCATCTCCCTCTATTTTGTATATGGGATACCTCCAGAGCATGGCTTAATGAGCAGTACATAGGTCTGTGCCTGGGATCCGAATCTGTGAACTCCAGGCTGCTGAAGCAGAGTGTGCGAACTTAACCACTATGCCACCAGGCTGGCCCCAAGGGTTGCAGATTTTGAGAAAGCAGAGACTGACTATTTAACTTCTAGCAGGGATACAGACAGGTAGGTCCTTAATATACTTTGATGATAGTGGTGCCCTGGTGATTGCCAGGGGCAAAGAGCATGAGCTGATTCTTATTTTTTAAATTAAGAAGTTCACTGAGCTTTCAATAAGAAAATTCATAAGGTAGTTAAAAAGTCATAGGCATAATTCCAAGCACATTTAACTATTAGTCCAACTTCCTCTACCTAAGGTTAAGATGGAAATAATTGCCTATGTGAAGTAAAAAAAAAAAAAAAAAAATCCTCTATGTATGAATAAGATTCTTTTATTGAAACTCTAATCTTAGTAGAAAATTTGACTTTTTCAGAATAGAGGGCATTGCCCTACTAAACTTCCAGTTCCTTTAGCCTTTATATGTTGCTAGCACTATGTTTTCAGACATTTGGATATTATACGTGTATGATAAGTGAGAATTATTTGCAGGTGTTTTTAAATAAGTAAGCTTTTTTAGCCCCACCATTCAAGTTCTTCTACCTTGATGTCCCACACAATACCTAGCATCGAATCTATTTTGACGAATGGAGACCTTTCTATGTTCCACGGGATCAGCTCATTCAAAGCAAATAATATCTTCAAAATTTCTTTCCTATTAGAAACAGTGGGGTGAAGCGTACTGTAAAAAGGTACATTAGGCCCGTCACCTGTCCTGAGATGGGACTCCAGGGATGAGGTGAGGAAGAAGCTGTCACCTTGCATTTATTTGACATCACTACACTCATCGTAAGGTTTCCAGCACCTTTGGCATGATTAATGATTGTCAGGGCGTGGGAAGCCAATCAATTTGATGTTCATTTTCATCAACATAGCAGAAGTAATGCCCCAAAGGTGGGATGGAAATTACATTATGTTTTAATTGAGAGAATTCTCTTTGCCGATTTCTAGAGTCGGTGGAATCCAAGATATACCTGCTTTTCCTTTTCAATACATATGCTTTTAAAAGCTTAGCTTAGCTGATTCCTGCAATCTATCATTTCCAGCAACCAAGAAGCCCCATTATTTCAATCTGAGTCTTTTACCATTCATGGGGGTGTGAGGAGTAGAAGGGGGAAAGGCAATGGAAATTAAAGGCAACATATTCGAGAGAAGGGGTCATTTAGCCCTTATCTAACACACTGAGTAAGAATGAAGGCTGGGCATTGTCCTAGTTAACTATATTCAAGAAGGTGCAAAACCAAAGAGTAGTTTCAGATATTGAGGACCCTAAGAGTTTAATTAATGGCTAAGTACAGAATTTAAAAAATTTCCTCTATCTTTTTCCTCCCACTTAAGTTCACTTTGCCATTACTTTAAGATTTTGAAAGGCAATTCAGAGACATTTGTTCTTCAATTAGATTCACTCCCATGTAAAACAGCATTACTTTCTCTTTCCTACTGAGATACAAAGCTGAATATTACCAGATCACACCTAGAAGGGTTTGGTTCCTTTTGTTTGTTTTTAATACAGTGGGGCACAGCTTCAAAGGCCTGGTTCAGGAGTGATCCAATCATCTCAATAAGGATGGGAGTTTGGATCCACAAAGTGTTTGGCACAAACTAGCCTGTTGAGTCAAAACCAAAGCAGCTGGCAACAAGCTAACAGACCTTAGGTTTGCCAGAAGGGAGCTCAAAGGTGGGAGAGGATTCCAGGTCTCCTTATCCGTTAGCCCAGTGCTGTTCAAATTTTTGGTTGTGACTCACTGGCAGATCTTGAGATGAACTTATTGAGTCTCCACCAGCATAAAAAAAAAGGTGAAATAAAATAGACTACATTAGAAAATATCAGACTTGGGACATGTTTGAAGATTGTTTCATTTACCCATCTTTATCAATCAACCAACCAACCTATCTCTATATATTTCACACTGTCAATTACACACATATACATACACATATGCAAACGTGTGTAATTTACTCTGTATTTTCGTCAAAGAAGTGTGAAAGCCACCAACTCAGTACATCATTCCACCTACTTTGTTATGATAAAGTATTTTAAGAGTCCAAGTCTATTAAAATCAATACATAAAACAATTATCCTTTTCCTAGCACAGATTTAAAATTCTTTCTTTTAGAAATCTCCTTAATCCCACCAAACTCAGCAATTTGAAAAAAATGAGCCCACGCTGGTTACCACCTTCAAGAGAGTAAGAAAATCACCTCTTTCTAGCAAACAGCGTTCTTCCTAGTTCTTCCATTGCACAAATAAAGGCAGTCATGTTGGAATACAGCTGTTTGCAAAAGGATTTGGAAAGTGTCATGGATATAGCCTGAGAGGAGTTAATATCATCATCTTGAGAACATCAATCACACAGTCTGACCTGTGAGATGTCTTCTCTGCCTTCATTCTGAGCAGACAGAAGGTTTTCCAATTGATCAAAGGATTCCTTATGAATCAGTGTATATGACTCCCCAAGACTCTAAGAACATAACAGAGTCAGCAATATCATTTACCTTGAGCCAGTAATGATTTCCCAAAGGTCCAACTGCAGGGTTTATGCCAGTTCCCCAATAAAATGAAAATGACTTAAATGCATTCAGTGTGCTAAGCACATCCTGGCTGGGTTACTTATGCACTAAAAAAAATTCAGTTTCTCAAAATGGATGCAGTTTTCCTTAAATGCATTTCTTTTTGTTATAATTTGTTCTAATATATGGTGTGCTACCTTGAAGAGGGGCCACTATTGCTAGGGCACAATTAATTAGTCAACTAAGAATTTTCTTTTTTTAACTATAAAATCTCTTAAGTGGAAACTTCTATTTAAAATAGCAAAGCGCTTTTAGAGATTTTGACCAGTTTGCTCTCACATGCCAAAAGGAAATGAACACACACACACACACACACACACAGAGTAGTGAAAATGGACGTAAATGGACCACTTGTAAAGGTTTCTCCTCTCTCCACCCTCCCCCACTTACCCCAGTGAATTTTGAAGCTTGCATCATCCTGGAGGAAACTGTAATTTAGACTCTCTCTAGCTCAACATTAAGTAGTCAACCTCACAGCTTGCCAGCAAGCAGTGGACTGCTTATTTTATCACTGAAACATATTATCTCACTCGCTATCTGAGCAAACTGTCTCTGCAAGGCTTGGCTGAAGAACAGTACGATTACAGGTCTAGACTAGAGAATCACCTACTCTATTCTGGAGGCTACAAAACATTTAGAACAAAAATTCAGCTGAACAATGTATTTATGGAATGCAACTCTTGAAAAGTCTATGAAGAATCCACATTTCCTCAGATATGATCAATAACAAATAAAATATTTTTAAAAAGTGATTTCAACATCTGAGGATTTTTAGAGATGGGTGGGAAGTGCTACATGTAGCCGCAAGGTCGTCTTGAATCTGAGTCTTTCAGTGGTGGTGGTGATCTTACTTAGTAAGCAGGTTTTTGATGGGGTTTAGCACTTGGTAGTGTTTCTAAAGTATGAGAGGTAACAAAATTCCTTATTAAGTACTCTTTCCATGAATGGGGCAAAGGCAACCCCCCCTACAAAAGATTCGTATTATGAACTAGCAAATATGAGCTCTTTTGATTGTCAGTAATGCATGTATAAAACAAATATTTAGGACTTCTGTTGTAAATAGCGAATGTTATTGTCTTACACAATATAATTTGGTATGACATTTGTAAAATGCCATCATTAGTGGTTTTAGGATTGTAAATCACCTCTTCAATGGCAGAACTGACAAAACACACATATACAATAGCCTCTAGGCACGCTTTGTAAGCATCTGTTAGAGTAATTTGCAGTTTTATTGGTGAATTCATAGTTCCTGACACAACTCTTTATAAATAATGCTGGAGCAATTCTTGTGTGAAGCTAAATTCACCTTTCTTATCAAGGCATTCTTTTTCCCACAGTGAATTCTAAATAATGGCTTTGTCTTATCTTTTTTTAAAAAACTCTGATTTCAAGTTCTGTAACTTTCCAAGTCATTTTTGCTATTAGGGTGAGTTTTGTAGACTTTTTTTCCATAAATATTCAGTTAAATATCTAGCTAGTCATTTTTAACTGAGGAAGAAAAAAACCAAAATTTCAACAAAACAAGAAAATAAAAACATAATCCCTCTTTTATAACTTAGTAAGAAAAATTAAATGAGATAAATATTGGGCAACATTCACCATCAATAATTAATTATTAAAGGGATATGCACAGATTCCATCCACTGTAAAAATAATACCCAGCAAATTAAATTAACTTTCTTTGTCTCTCTTATCTTTATGCAGGGCCTCTCTATTTCCATTAAGCCTTTCGGCGGACTTTATTAGGGCTTTAAAGATTAAACAAGAAAGAGTCAGATTAATTTTTTTAAATGGAAGTGAGATTATGTCACTTCTCCGCTCAAAACATTCCAATGGTTCCTGGCATACTTGCAATAAAAGTCCAGGTCCTCCCTATTCAGCTATTCACTACAAGACCCTATAAACTACTCTCCCTTCCTGCTGTCACTTCCCCAAGCCAAGCTCCTCCTCATCTCCAGGCCTTGTAGTTACTGCTCTCCTTACCCAGAATGCTCAACTCCACACATCCCAAATGGCTCGCTCCCATGTTTGCTCCAGGTATCTGCTTGAATTGTACCTTCTTAGGCAGAAATTTCTTTGACCACCCTACCTTAGGTGGCCTCTTCCCAACCCATCTCCTTATATAACTATACGTTACATATAAATATATATTATATATTTTTATGCCATAATATATATGTGTATATATTACAAATGCACTGTATAATTATTTGTTTATTGTCTGCCTCTTTCTCTAGGGTGTAAACCCCATAAGGTCAGGGACTTTGTTTTGTTCACTGCTATTCCCCAAGCCCTAAAAAGTATCAGGCATATAATAGCTGCTCACTAAGTATTTGTTGAATGAATGAATGTACTTTCTTTTCACTCCAGTGGTACATAAACCTCACAATAGCTTCTCACACTGCTCATCAATACTTAATGATACTCAGATCCTTTTATATTTAATTCTCATTTCATAACAGTCACTATCCTCTGACACTGACGGAGAAGAATGAAAATAATCTAAGGGGAAAGTCAATGAACCTGTCTGTGGCCACGGAAATCATTTTTCTAATTGACCTCTTCTGTTAGGAAGCTAAATAGAAGCAACAGAAATGTGAATGCTCACTTTATTTCTTGATATAACTACTGAAAATATCCTCCATTAGCAGCTATTATTTTATTAATCAGACCTAAGTGAATGATATTTATGAGACCAATAGTGCAATGCAACAGTACAAGGGACTGTTCCATTAAACACTATTTTCAACAACCAAGTTAAGTAAGATGGTGTGCAGTTCTTCTCTAACAGCTGTTGCCCGAAGATAAATTTAATTCATTAGTCTTCCTTGTAAGGTTAAAAATAAGTAACCATCCTCGAACTTCAATCATTCCTCAAGTGAGCTTAGTAAGTACCCAAACTGAAATATATATTTAAACGACTCTGGTCATATTTGTACTTCATATGAGATTTCACAGCTCTTTGTTAATAACTTACAGGATGTGTAACTTAAAACTTTTGAAACAGCTCTGCTAATATTTGTTCATTGTAACACAAGATGTTCAGAAGGCTTGGACAAAGGCCTATCTTGTGTGTGACCACAGTAATTACTATAGTATAATTCAAAGCATCATGAATCTCATTTTTGTTCCTTAACACCTTACTCCCTCTAAGGTGAAATTTGATTTTTTCTTTACAAAAGTATTCCATGCTCATTATAGAAAACTAGAAGAACACAGACAAGTGGAAAAAAAAAACCCCACAACCACAGTTCCCATCATTACCCAAAGACAACTGTTATGAACATTTTGGTGAACTTTCATTTTATTCCTTTTTCATGTCCAAATGCCTTTTTTTATAAAAAAAAAAAATTAATTACTCTGAAAGGCATGTAATCCAAGGCAAGTCTTAGTATGACACCAGTGATGATATTTTTAAAATATCACATTTTCGAGTGATAAAAGTAACAGTTGGGAGATAGACCAGAGTGCTTTAAAAATTAACATTTTTCATAAAAATGAAAAACAATTTAGCCAAAAATAGTGTCAAAAATAACTTTCACATACCGAATGCATGCCTACATGTTAAAAGCATTTGCAAGAGTATGCATTTTTTTTTTTTCCGAGTAAAATTTTCCCCTGCTTTCCTCTTGGCAAGTACCTACACAGTACATACAAAATTAGTGAGCAAAAAAATAATTGGTATGAGTCATCTTGCCTTCAAGACAAAATAGTTACCTAAAATCCACATAACCAGTTAGTTTCTGCCTCCATACCCCAGCAAAGACTGACAGCCAGAGTTTGGACCTAACCTTTTTTGGTAAATCATTCTATCTCTGGGCTATCCGACTCCCTAATTATTCTGTTTCCTTGGTCTCTCTCCCATTCCCATAATATAGCCGCTTTCCCTGATAACCTTACCACAGTCTTTCCCGGGACCCACCCATTCATGAATCTTTCAACTGAACATCCCTGAGCCTAATTCCATTCCAAGTTAAAAGAGAAGCAACTGATCTGAGTGACTCATTCCTGGATACTTACGGCGGGAAACTAGACTGCAGAAGGATGAGTCATTTTGACTGGAAAGCCCTGGATGGGAAAAAGGTACCCAAGGGTGCATGTAACAGAGGATGGGGAAATCGTGAAGGTAGGAGGTGCCAACAAACACAAGACATTAAAGCCGGCTCCTTAAGTCTGAAGTACTTTGATGTCTAAAGACAGGTTCTACTTCCCAAACACCCCTTACAAGTTTTTTTTCCAACATTTTCATCTTTTCCAGCTGAAAATATCTCCATTCACTTTTGTTGCTTTTAGGTCTACCATTTTTTCTGGGGTCACATTTACATGTGGTTCTGCTGAAGTTGATCTCCTTGTCCAAAGCTCCAGGCACATCCTCATGATAGAAACTTCCAGAGATCTGATGTCAAGCATTCAGTACCAGAATATACAAGACTGTTTCTCCTTTGCTCAAAATGAAAGGAGCTCATTGATGTTTCCTGATTATAAAAATAATATATGCTTATTGTAAAAATGGAAGTCCATAAGATATAAGAAAAATCACTTGAAATCCTAACTAAACTGAGGTAATAGTTAACATTCCTACATTTATCCATCCTGATTCTTTTCCTTGTATGCACACATTTTTACAAACCATGGGATCATACCGTTCATGCAGATTTGTAATTTGCTTTATATTCTCATAAACTGTATGAAAAACTCATTTAACTCTGGCTTCTAGTTGGGGGAGCTCACTGAAGGAAGACGTCTAAGAATCATTGCCTTATCTATATTTTCAGTAGTTCACTTAACTTATAGGTGATTCATTAAAGCTCTAAGTCATCATATGTATAAATGACAGATTTTAAAAAAAACAAAAAAACTGACTTGAACACACAGGGCTCCCACTTTACTTTTTTTTAACTTTTAAAATTTATAAAAGTAATGCAAATTAATGATAAAAAATAGAACAAAGGATATAAACTGAAAAATAAAAGAACACCTTTCACTTACTCTCTCTCATCTCCCAAACCCAATCCTTTCCACTCAGTGGTAATCACTGTTAACAGTTTATCTGTCAAGAAATTATCTATGCATATACAAGCATATTATGTGCACATAAAATGTACCACGTCTTTTTTTTTCAACATAAGTGGAATCATGTCACACATGCTGTCTGCAGCCAGTTTTTTGTTTTTGTTTTTTAAATCGAACAATATATCTTGGACATCTTTTCAAATAAATTCCTATAGATCTCCTCCATTCTTTTTAATGGCTGTGGAGTTTTCCATCGAACGTCCCATGGTTCATTTCACCAGCTCCTTTTAGATCTTTATCCTGCAATGCGCATCCTTGTCCAGATACCTTAGTGCTACATGCTCAAGTCTATTCATAGATTCAATTCTAGAATGAGACATCAGGTGCCAAGCTCACAAAATAACATGGAGCATTGTATTTTTCTTTAATTTAGAGAACTTGTTTCTTATTTACATGTTTAATAGAGTACTTAATTTAAGTTTTGCCTCATGCAAGCCCCATAATGGTTCATCATTAGAAAAAGGAAAGGAAGAGACTGGGATGAGATAGAATGCAAAAGCATTTGAGAGTATAGGTAGCTGAGGGCAGAAATGGCTGTGTATGGTTGGTAATCTCCAACTCCAGTAGGGACCATCTCTGTTGTTTCTTGCAGAGGTGAGGAGAATGGTATAAGACCAGGGAGGTGTGTAGCATGCGAGCTGTAGAAAATTGTTTCTCTCTTCATGTGTAAGAAACAAGTGAAGAAGTATCAGAAAATTTGTGGGATATGTTTCCCAAGCAAGAGGAAAAAGCCATATATAATTTTTTAATGATTTGAAAAAAAAAGATGTTTCCATTTCATGGGCTGCCCAAATTCCAAAGAGATTCAGGCCTGAATTCAAATCTATCTCACACAGTTTCCCACTAGTATTTATGTGCACTTTTGCCCCATTTGGATCAAAATATAACACTGTCCCTCAATAAAATAATTTACATTAAAAGAGAAGCTCATTTGATAAAGCGGTTGGCTCACGGATGGGAAAAAAATTCTATTTGAAATAATTCCAAGCTTTTTAATATGAGACTAATGACGTAGGGAATTTTATGCCTGGGAAATTTATTATTACACGTGAAAATCAGTATTACGTTTTCACATTAATACAAGTACTGGACTTTTCCATCAAACCATCTAAAGTCTTCTTGTACCTCCAGCTTCCACCGTTTGCCCTCAGAAATGCTGCCCAAGAGTTTCTTTGGTGATTGGCAGTTAGATTCTACATCTAAGGTCAAAAAAAATGAACACAATAGCCCTGCAATCTTTCTCCTGTCAAGCTAAACCATTTAATTCTAAAAGAAAGTTACGTCACGGTAGTGTGCCACTCACATTACATAGAGAGAGCAACTCTATTTGGAAAGGGCTTTATTGCACATCTTATATTTATAAAGGGACCCATTTTAACCTGTAGTCAAAAACAGATCTGTGTTATAATCAAAGTCTTATCAGATCTCTCTTCAGAACATATAACACTAGTACTGCAAACAACCTAGTTTTTCAACAATATACTTTCATCCAAGATTTGTTGGGCAGCTTACATTAGGTGCTAGTTCTGGGTGATGTAATGATCAGCAAGACAGTTTATGCCCACCCAGGAGCTTACAGCTAAGGGAGAAGGCTGATGAGTAAACAGGAAATTCTAAACAACCTAGGACATCGAAGGAAGCGGCACCTAATCCAGTTTTGAAGTGGCAGGGAACGACTTCCAAAGAAAGCAGAGACTACTAAAAAAAAAAGAAAGAAAGGTAGCTTATAGGGAGACAGTGCACGTGCAAGTGACCAAAGTTTAGACTTTATCCTGAGGGCCATGGGAAGCCACCAGGGTGGAGAGTGACATGATAAGATCTGCCCTCGAGAATGATTAGTCTAGCTGCAGGATGAGAGAAGGAACTGGAGAGGGTGACACTGGAGATAGGGAAACCAGTCAGAGGCCATTGCTGTAATCCAGAAGACTAATGACGGAGACCTGAATAAAGTTATTGGCAGTTGGGACTGAAGGAAAAGAATGCATATGGGAGAGATCTAGGAGGAAGAATCAGTCTAGGAGGACGTGGTAACTGAATGGAGGTGGAGGGTGAGGAAGAGGTAATAATGAAAGATGATGGAGCAAATACTGTCGTTCCCACCCTCCCCTCCTCAATCGTCACCTTGCCTTTACTATTTTGATGCCTGCCTTCCCACTGGGACCACCTGCGTATTATTTGCCAAGGGCTTTCTCTGGTTACTGAAGCCCAATTTGCCCACCTGTGTGATTCACCAGAGTCTTGGGGAATTGACTCTCCTAGGAACAGCTTTAACTGATTACTGACTGCACAAATATCCCAGCTCTCTCACCCCTTGGGTAGGAAACTGAGGTGTGTGCCCTCCATTGCTTCCCAGAGTTCTCCAGTGAAATGAATCTCTGGCTGTCCACAGTAGGTAACCTGTCTGATAACGTACCCTTTACTGGCTGCCTTCCTCTCCCTGGCTCACTTCCCCATTCCCCTCCCAGTGTTTCCTGGTCTCATTTCCTAAAAAACTACTTGCACTCAAATCTTTGTCTCAGAATGTGCTTTTGGGGGAACCCAAACAAATGGCGTCCAACCTTACGGTTTGTGCCATGGTGGGTGATGATGATGATGCTATCCACAAAGATAGAAAAAACAGGATAGAGAGGAGAGTTTTAATTACCTTGTTAATTAATTTTGGAGGGGAGGTATAGGGACATTGGGAGGTAGGGGAAATAATACATTTACTTTGGGACCTGTTGAATTTAAACAGCTCAAGGGACCTCTGTGTGGGATGTCTCAATAGAACTCCAGCAGATGGTGCGGCAAACCTAATATCATTAAGCAAATGCAGACTGCCCGTACTTTCGCACTTCTAGTTAATGCCTTTCTTTTCTGGATGGTAAATTGAGAACAGAAACAGTAACCACCTTGCTTAAGGAAACACACTGCATAAGGGAGAACAGCAAAAAAAAAAAAAATGAAGCCCCTGACTGTTATTCCAATAACTACATCAGGAAATGGTTAAGGTGTGATGTGGGGGTGTCTTTCTTACCATGAAGAGGCACCCGTTTGGCCTACATCCAGGAATACAGAATGAGTTTGTTTGAATGAAAATAGATGGTCTAGTTTGCGAGTGGAATGACTTTTCTTTTTTCCACCCTGGTTACCGGAGGGCAGTTGCTGCCCTGAAAAGGCATCAACACGAAGAAGAAATTGCATGAAATGAGAATATGTATTTTTGATAGCAAAGGAATGGAAGAACAGATTGTATATACAGAAAAGGCCTTGCAGATTGAATTAGCCAGTCCCAAACTGAAGCGAGGGTCGCTACATGGCAATTTTCAAACAAATACTCTCCATCATCCATTACACATACTCCAGAATCTGGCTTTTTATAGCACTATTCATTCTCAAGGCATCTCAATAGTCTTTGCAGAAGTAAAAACACCACCACAGGCACTGCGGAGGCCTTATAAACGGCGTGTGGAAAATTTTATGTGAGCACAAACACATTGCTCTGCCCACAGGAAGACACCAGGCCGGGGCCGAGGTGGCCACAGCCCCAGGGGGTAAACTGGACCTGAGAACCAAAGTCCTCAAACTGGGTTTTTAAAAGGGCTTTTGGATGCTCCCACTTTCCACACAATACAAACATGGAAGTGTTGAAGATTATCTTCACTATCAAGTGACTCAACCCCTGTGCCATCTGGGTGGAGATAATGGTGCTTGGCCAAAGAACCACAGGTTTTTTTCTGTCTTTCTATAGATAGCTCAGGTGAGACCTCTAAACTGGACATAAATTTCTCCTTTGGAAAGGTTATCACCCTTAAAAAAAGTGTGCCTGCACTTCAGAGTGTGAACCCCACAACTGTTGGTCTGTAGAGCCCCGATTAGTTGTATTTGTGAGGAGGGCCAACTTGCACACAGAGCTGACGGTGCTTCATGTGAGACCTTTCTCTTTAATGGAGTTTTTCGGTTTTTGGGTTTTTTTGGTGAGGAAAATGGTTCCTGAGCTAACACCTCTGCCAATCTTCCCCTACTTTGTATATGGGACACCACCACAGCATGGCTTAATGAGTGCAGTGTAGGTCCATGCCCAGGATCTGAACCATTGCACCCTGGGCCACAGAAGCAGAGCACGTGAACTTAACCACTATGCCAATGGGCCAGCCCCTTTAATGGAGTCAATAGCTCCCCTTTGGAATTCATCTACACTCTGACTAAGACCAAACTAGGCTGGCGAGGGACAGATGGGGCTAGTTGCGAGCATATCATTTTTAACCTCAGATAACATTATCTGGATCAGGAAAATCCGTAACAATCAAAAGTTCTCCCTCTAGTAAACAGCCCGACAGGCTAGAGCTCATCTACTGCATGTACGTTAAAAAAATGCTAGAAGCAGTGCAGAATAGTTTCCCAATTTGAAGTACAACAGGAATCAGATATATCAACCTATACACCATTGAGTTCAGAGAAATAAGTTTGTGCTACAAATGGAAATGTTCCTGCAAACTAAAAGTTGTATAATGAAAGTCTGCTGTCATCATGATCATTGTCATAGTCTCTGATGCATGTGCACTCATATTGATGGCCTGGAGGTGACCACTTAGCATCTAACCCACCTATTTGTGAATAAGCCAATTAGCCCCAACAAAGGCAGAAATACTGTCATAAGTACACAGCTGGGTGAATTTTCACAAAATTACATTTGCATGTAATTAGCAGCCAGTTAAAGAAATGGAACATTCCAGCTTCCTAGAAGCCTTTCCTGTGCCTCCTTCCCAGCCACTACCACCCTCAATACAGTGTCCTTTAAGAATTACTTACGGTGACTTGTCCCTTCCCCAACTCTTAGTGGGGGGGTAGCATTTCAGCCTCTAGACCAGACTCTGATATTCCCTGTACCAGCATGTAGTTCTGGCCCTCAAGAAAATAAAGGAAGCTGGGCTGCAGTTACAGTACCGTTATAGATGGCAGAGTGTTTGAAAAGCGGGGTGTGGAAGAAGCTTGGAGATCTTCTATTCTCTCTCTACTGGAAACAGGGCTAGGACTAAACCTGGGTTCTCCTGATTCCCAGTCTAGAACTTTTTCTTCTGCACTGCTGACCAGCGCACCACTAACTTCAGCGTTACATGTTTTATTTAACCAGGAAGTTTTTACAGTTTCATGAAACAATTTCTACGGCCCAGATGATCCATTAAAGATTACTGAAAAGAAACATTAACTGCTTCTATAACTTTCTTAACTGAAAGAAATGTTCCAAGTGAGTATGGTTACCAGATAGCAAAGTATTAACGGAAGAAAGAAAAGATAGAAATGGAAGAGGATAAAATTAGAATTATATTAATAAACAGTACATTCTTAGCTTGTAAATTCTGTGAAATATCTTACTGAAAGGATGACTTTTTATTCCTAACTAAAAGGTGGCAATCCATTAGTAATACTTCAAATGCCAACTGTGGGTGTGTGTGGGCAAACACTAGGGATGTACTACTTTTGCTCACTGCTGGTGATAAGTCATCTGACTTAGTCGGCAGCATGACAGGGCAGAAAGAGAGAAAAGGTACTATGCAGTTCTGGAATTCCTGTGCTGTCACTCGCCAACTGTATGACTCTGAACAAGTTATTAAATCTCTCTGCAAAAGGTACAAACTTCCAGTTATAAGATAAATAAGTTCTGGGGATGTAATGGACAGCATGGTGACTATAGTTAACAATACTGTATTGTATATGTGACAATTGCTAAGAGAGTAGATCTTAAAAGTTCTCAACACAAGAAAAAAAATTTGTAACTATGTGAGGTGATGGATGTTAACTAAACTTACGCGGTAATCGTTTTGTAATACATATGTATATCAAATCATTATGTTGTACACCTAAAACTAATACAATGCTTTATGTCAATTATCTCTCAATAAAACTGGAAAAAAATGATTAAATCTCTCTGAACCTCCATTTATAGATAGTCATCTGTAAGTTGAGCATAACTCTTAATGTAGCCATGAGTTGTTTTCAGAATTAAATGAGATGACATAGGCCCTATGCCTGACAATTTAGTAGGTCCTTGATATCTATTAGCTTCCTTCTCTGTACAGAACAAATTTGTTTAATCAAAAAGGAGCTTAAGCTACAAAATGATACACACCAACACTAAATGTTTATTTGTGACTTAGTCTGAATTTAAAAAGACTCTGCTGTGTTTGAAAAAGGATTGAAGAAAACACTCTGCTGTAATCCAGGACAGCTTTGTATGCCTCTCTCTCGAGGTATGAGTTGGGAAGTCTTCACATAAAGGAAGGTGACATGCACATCTTTTACGCCAACTGTCTTAAAGAGGTCATTCATATCTGGCCAGGAGCATGGCAGGCTGAGAGTTAGTTGCGGGTGGCACTCTAACGCAAGCCAACACTGATTTAGATTTCAGAAAAGTATATGACATGGTACCACTTGTATTAGATTGATGGGCAGAACAGAGAGAGGAAAATGGATCAAGAATTGGCCTGGGGACAAGACAGACCATTCCAAACCAGCTTTGTATTTAACATCAGATCCTGATTGGCAAACAAGTCCTGAACTAAATTTTCCCCCTGTTATTTACTTCTTGTTTGTATGTTATAAACAACAATAAGAAAAAGAGGTGTTTTTTTAAGAGAAGTTAGCAAATAATGGGGGTAGTAACCACAAATTAATTGCTGATATGTTTTACATTGTCTAACCCTAAGTTCCATGTGAAATAACAAACAGCAGCCATCAGTGACTCCAAACACTATGAAAGAATTCCGTGGAGACCCACATTTCTCTTCACACCCACTCTGATTGTGTTTTTATTTTTTGGCTTAATACAGAGTGAATACACCGTGAACTTCAAAATCATAATGAAACAGAATTGAACCACCACATTGTTTAAAACCAGTGCTGAGATATAAATTCTTCTCTTAATAGCCTTTGCTTATGGAAGGATGCTGGGGACACATAAATAGCTGCAGGTACAATAGTAATGGGTCTACTCTTCATATAGAACCGCCCTTTCAGCCCTGAACATCTGATCTCAGAATCTTTCTTCTACTAATGTAAATCTTTTACAAAGTGAGACAACTGTAAATTAGACAGAGTACATTAAATTATACACAGTCTGTAATTCCTATCTCCCCAATAACAGGAAAGCTCTTTTATTTTGTAAAATTCCCACCAGCAACACTACCACCCAGGGTGCACTCAGTAATCGATTCACAGCTTTAAGAATATTTTGTCCCCATGGCCCTCCAGCAGAAGGTGAGAGCAGCTTTTAACTCATCATTTTATTAACGATTCCTGGTGTTACCTCTGTCTAAGACATTCGCAGCAAGTAAAAATGTTAGGACTTGGCTCATGAGCATTCTCTGGTTCTCAGGAAAGTCAGTCTAGAAATAGTGGCAACACTCGAGGCCAGGACACGGCAAAGCTCTGTGTTTATTCTGTTTCTCTGGGATGGTGGCAGCTGTGTGTCTCAGAAACCATCTGCCGAAGGCAAATGCCTAGTTAACTATGCTATTCTCGATTTCTTCACAGTCCACAGTCCTGCCCACCTCTCCCCACTCTGCTATCCCCCACATGGCTTGCTTCATTTTCCACAGGCCTGAAACATAACCACAACATTCTGGATGGGTCCCTTTGGTCTGGAGCTGTCAGGCCTTAAATGATGCTCTCACGTGGCGCACCTCCCCTACCCGATGGTCTTACTCCAAAGTGTCTGGAAGAGAATTTCACCCCACTGAGAGAAGGACAGAAATACATACCAATGTATAGTATTGAATTAACGCTATGGGTTTTCAGCATTTGCAAGGGATTTCTTAGATTGGAACTACGCACATTAAACCTCATTAATTATGGTCTCTACTAATTGGGAATCTGAGATAATTCTCTGGGCTGACATTTATCTTTGCATTATCTATGGAAGGAAGAAGTTTACTAAGTAAATAAAGAATAGAAATAATACTTGAATGGTACTGTTTAAACTACCCAAGAGAAGATTTCTAAGGACTCGGAGGCTTTTCTTTATATACTCACAACAAATTATTTTCTGCCTAGTCACTAAAGCCAGCTGTCTCCTTCCTGGCTTCATTTCTGCACAGCCACTATCATTCCCTAATTCAATCTGTTTATAGCAAAGCTAACCAGTCTCCCAAACCAGTCAACCAGCCCTTTGTCTGCCTCTCTTATCCTCCTCCTTTTCTCTCTAAGCCAGGCCCTCATTAATAATGCTGCCCCAGCGCTACAGCATCTCCTCTTTCTTGCCACATCTTCTCTAACGATTCAGCAATCTGCTGCCCACTTGGTCTTCTGAAATTTTCTATAAGAATCCATGACTCTTACACCCCAGAATCTTAAGATCCTCAACTGTAGCTTCAATGTCTTTGTTCCCAGCACTGTATTTAGCAGAGTACTGAAACACATGTAGGTCTACAATGTCTTTTGGAGACCCCTGAGGCCTGATGCATTTTGGGATTCATACTTGTTCTAATTTCAGTGTAAAACTGTGCATAAGACATACTTTATGTAACACTCCAATGGGCCTTCATAATCAAGTACATTGATACTTCTGCAAAAAAAAATGTACAAATTTCACCCTTGGGGTAACACATAAAGGCTATAAATAGCCTCTCATTAGGTTTTGCCACCAAGTCACTTACTCAAAAAACTGTGGTTGGTAAAGCTTTTTAGATTTCAGACTTGTGGGTAAGGGACTGGGGAGCTGTAGTAGGTATATAATGGTCAAGTATCACTGTCCAGACTTGAAAGAAATGTTTTCTTGAAGTCTCCATACTGCAATCTTTTGTTAATTCAGATTGGTCTTCTCCACAAGTAGTCTAAATTATCGAGGCTTTCTTTAGAAAACATGTCTTCAGATTATAAGAACTTCATGACCACAAGTTGTCCTTATCATTTTTAATTTTTCTAATTTTAACTCCATTTCTAAAGCATTTTCACCTTGCTTATTTTAAAAAAGTCCCTTTGTAGTTGTCTGTTTTAGCAAAATGTAAATATAGTCATTTTGCTTATCCTCTGCCTTAAGAAAGGCTTTTTGAAGTACAGTTTGATTACCCCAGAATGCTGGATTTACATTTTAAAAATCCCAGTTATACTGACTTCCCCCCCAAAATAAGAGTTAACTTTTTAAGTGTGAGTTTATCTAATTTGTAATATAAACCTATCAAGCAAATCACAGAAACCCCCATACACAGTTAAACATATAGTGATATCACTCTTTGAGGTTGAGTTGTAACTTGACCAATAAACACTTCCTAAAATACAGCCAAGCCAAACATTAAGCCAGCAATGCAGGGTTTGTATATACATCATGGGATGCTGGCTGTATGGGTCACAGCACTCTGACAGCAATTCCTAGGCAGTTATTTTGACATTAGAAAGTCACAATCCATCAACTTAACAGCAGGGCGATAATTTGGGGACCAGGGAGATGGCTATTCAAAATGACACTGTGGGAAGTAAACTAGTTCAAATGGCCCCTGTTTGAGAATGAAGACATCAACGGAGCAGAATTTCTTTCCACCTCTAGAACCAAGTATTATGTAACATGTTTTTGTATAAGCATGTTATTTATGGTGTTTGAATAGGAAAGCCCTGCAAAGCTAAAAAGCATGCAGGTACCTGATCTCTTTGGAGATGAGAAGAAATGGATCTATCATCACAAGACTAAAAAATGACAGTTGCCTTTTCTCTGCTGTTTCTCACAAACCACTTCCAAGGACCTGTGATACCCTGAGCCAATATTTCCTAAGATGCTACTTAGCTCTTTCTGAATTGCAGAATACTCAGAGATCTCTAGTCATCTGTGACACCGGGTTCCTTGGGTTTGTGGAGGACACTTGGACTTCACTCTTGCAGGCCTTCCTGGCCAACAACCCTGCTGTGAGCCCCTCCCGCACATCCACAGCCCTGGTCTGCCACCGCTCTCCTGGCAAATGAATGGGTGTGGAGGTCACCGAGAGCTTCTGAAACTCTCTCAATGGCTGGGAATGAAGGTAACAACAGCAGGAAGTTTCCCAGCTGCTGGATTGGTGTAGGGGTGGGGTGGGGGGCAGGTAGGAAGTATGGGCTACTGTGCAGTGATTCTCAGATGTTCTCATTTCGTAATAACTCTGAGAACACACACACGAGCCCTGAGGGATGGCCATGCTGATGATAAGGGGACAATAAGCACATCTTTCCTTTTATTCTGGAAAAGGGAGATGAAAAAGGAAGAGTGGAGAAGAAATTATGTTTTGATGCTGAGATGGCAAAAAGGAGAGTTAGATGGATATATGCAGATACTCTGACTAAGAAGAGAGGTGAAATCTGGGTGGCAAGACTGTCTTAATGAGCTGTGTTGCTTCCATGGAAACCAAAGTGGTCTTTGTGGTAGCCCCCACCCCACCAGGGTCGCGACCTTCCCTGTTGGTGATTAGTGTTCTCACCACTGCCCTCCTATCTCTTCTTGGCTGCCTGCCTGACATACTGACAACACGTAAAGCAAATTATTTTCAGGTCATGCTTCGCTATTCCCAAGAAAAAGAAATTCACTCTATGAACGAAATATCAGCAGGGAAAGAACAATAAGATCCAAAAGCAAAGAGGAAGAGTTTTATTACTGTCTGCATTTTATTTTAATAAACTTTGTGGCTGTTTAAATTGAGTTTCTCCCTCTTTTTAAAAATCTAGTTTCATATGAATAACTTCGACACACCAGCTGAAAGAATCTGAAAATTCACACATTTCAGAAAAGTAATTTGTAAGCAACCAATAGTAGAAGCAAAGTCAACACTATTTCCATACCTGGAGCTGATATTCTTCCGTGAAGCACAGAGTCACCCGGCAGCAGGTCTTTTGAATTGGAGGTGAACGGTGATTGTCTAAATGTATCTTCTGAAAAGAAAGGGCTGGGGATGGGGGAGGAGGAGTGAAGTTTAGTAAATTAAAGTTATTGAAGATACCCAGAGCATCTGGCCCCAAATACACACACACACACACACACACACACACATGCTGGATAGGGTATTTTTTTTTTTTAAACGGCGTTTAGAGAATGTAAGAAGACTGTGCTTAAAATGGCAAAAGAAAATATATTACATCAGACAAGTGCCATCTGTATATTCTGCCTATTGGTTTTATATTTAAGGTGAATATATGAAACATCATCTCTGAAACATTGTTAAACCCACAGTCAGGACAGCCAAGCAGTACATTTTACTCCTGCGCTATATGTTCTGTGAGTGTGTTGTGCCCAAATGAAGACCAACCACCCAGGCCAGAATCAGAAAGGCCTGTTCGAGGTTCTTTCCAGGGTAGTGAAAGGTTTGTCCTGGCTCACCCACATTCTGTCACCTGATCCCTCAGGGACCAACAGCACACCTCAGAAGGGCAGCGGGCTGGAGTCAGGGGCCATTGCACTGAAGGAGACAAGTCACTGGTCCCCATAGAAACTGAGACTGCATCGTAGAATTGTCTTGGTTCGGAAGGAATTAAAGCCAGCTAATGGGGCCACCAGAAAGGACCATGGGGAGCACCTTCATTCTCCATGAAACTGAAGCTCTGACTTGAGTGACTCTAAGCTCCTGTTAGTGACTCAGCTAGAACTAGAACCTAACACCAGACACCCAGCCAGGGTTTTCCCCTAATACCACAGCCACAGTGAACACAAAGGCTTTGGATGCTTTGAATCAGAGGATTTTAACCTAATCATAGCATCCATCTTGCATACCCTTAAAGTAAACTGCAAATCAGTATTGCAATCACAGGTGAGAATACTGGAGGATCCAGCAGAATCCATCCGGGAAAATGGAAAGCCCTATTTATTTACAATAGAGATGATTTAATGGAGGGAATTGGGCACACAGGTGGTAGAAGGTTCATAGGAGGCAGTAATGCAGCCCAGAGATAGGAAGAGCAGGAGGCCACCAGCACCTTAGAGGGACAAAAGGCAGAGGTAAGTGGAGCCCAGGGGCTGTAGCCACGGAGGAGATGTAGCTGCTGCAGGAGACAAGAGAGGGAGGGAGAAAAATACCCCAGCTCTTCCTTAAGCCCCACCCCCACCACCCCCCAGGGTCTCTCATTGGCCAAACCTTCCCAGAAGCCAGAGAAACAGAGCCAGCAGGGGTCAGGCCCCCTGAGAAACCCGCAGATGAGGGGAAGGAATAGATCTGAGGGCACGCAAGCCTGGGACTCACATGACTAGTGCTGCTTTTCTAAACATGCCACAAGGCTATGGTTACTATTATTAAATGTTAAAAAGGAAATATTATGAAAGAAATGGAACACATATATTTTTTAAAAGTAAAGCATACGTTAATAAACAAACTGGTTTTATGTGACTGTTAGGGTAGATTTAATGCAACTTTGTATGGCATGCTTTTTAGTTATATCTTAAACATAAAAGAATTTAAATAGGCTTAAAAAGTGAACCAGCTATAGGCTAGTAGGTGATGGGGAGTGGGGAGATGTGGTTTTATGCCAAACATCTCGTAACCTGCAATTGAGACAGAATACTTGAAAGGATAAGGCTATACAGCATGGTGGTAAACAGCATGTGCTCGAGGGCAGGGAGTTCTGGGTTCAAATTCCAGCTCCACATTTACGGCTGTGTGGCCTTGCACATATTATTTAACTTCTCTGAGCCTTCATTTCTTGCCTATAAAATGGGATGGTAACAGCACCCACACCTCACAGAGGATTGAATAAGAGAGTCCATGGAATTTGCTTTTCATAGTGCCTGGAAAACAGTAAGTGCTCAATAAATGTGAACTATTTCTCATTTATATCTCTGTCCAGCCCAAATGGAAGCATAAATTAATCAACTTTTCCTTACAAGTTGACAAAAAGTGTAAGAGTTCCTTGTATAAAATGAATGAAAAAAAGGGTGCTCTGATTTTGAAGTGTCGGTTGACAGCTGGGGTGATTAGGTTAATTTCCAGCTCTTCCATAAAGAAAACTGTTTAGAATCAAAGAACTTTTAGCGAGGTAGAGACCTTGGAGGATTGTTGGTCAAACCCAGAGTGTAAGATTTCTCAGTTCCTATCTCATTAACTCTGAAGCTTCTATACAAGGTGACAGTGACATCCTCATGCCTGAGTGGACAGTTCACATAGGAAACACAGGGTTGGCCCTTGGGCACAGGGTAAAGGTCAGGCAATGGGCCTGCGTGTTACTTGACTCTATACAAATTCCCTTGAAATCTGAGAGTTTGGGGGAGCCCATGGAACTGTTTGGTCTGAAATGTGGAGACTTCCCTTTGGGGACACTGAGAGTCCCAAGGGGGTCCCCCTAAAGGGTTTCTAGAAATATCACCCTTCTTGCCACAGAGAAACATGTGCACGGCCCTCATGCCTTCAGTTTTACAGTAACCATTTAGTGAGTGCCCATAATGTGCCAGGCACTGGGAACATAACGGTCAGCAAAACTGGCTACGGTTGCCAGTCTCAGGCAGCGCAAAGACCTTTGTGGGTACGTGAAAGGGACTAATGCTGTGGGAGTGAGGGTGCAGTGTTACAGTAGGTCTGACCTGGTCATGAAGGCCAGGAGGGCTTTTCTGCAGAAGCCACAACTGAGCTAAGACCTGAATGGTGAATAGGATGGTCAGGGTTCCCAGGGGCTGGGAAAAATGTCCCCTGCACAGAGAGAGAACACAGCCAGGCTGTGGAGCTAGCAGAGGCCCACTGTAGAGGGAGATGAGGCTGGAGCGGTGGGTGGGCACACTGCTTGCAGGGATCATGGTTTTACCCTAACGGTAGAGGGAAGCCCTGTGGTGTTTTAAGTAAGTGGGGGACAGAATAGTATTTCAGTTTCAGGAACCTCGGCCTGGGGGGGGCTTGCAGAAGACAAGGCAGGTGGCCAGAGCAGCAGTCCATATGGGACATGGTGAGGTTGGTGGCCAATGTTTCAAACCAGCAGTGACACATGCAAATTGAGAAACAGTTTAAAAATAGGGCAGGTAAAGATCACAAATACATTTAAAACTAACCCTAAGGTTTCTAGGTGAACCAAGCAGAGGCTGCCATGCTACATGCTGGAAATAGCCTTCTAGGTTTGCTAAGAAGTGGAATTGGGCTATCTCTGCACTGTCACATGCTCTCTTCAGCAGCACAGATTTCCACTAATGTGAGGAGCGAAGCCCCATTATCACCGAGCCGCTCAGAAGAAATTGAGTTGAAAGGGAGACAATCACCAAGAGAAACAACATTCCAAATAATTTTCTACCCTGGATGCCAGCTTTATTCTGTATAGAAAAGAAAAGATTTCTTCTGGGGGAGCCAAGAATTAGAAGGGAGTCACGGCGAATCCTGAAAATTCACAAAAGGACCAGCAATGTTATGAGGTCAAGACTCGATGGAGAAACTTTCACAAGTCAAGGCAGCTTAAACCTGGTATGAGGTCTGACCCACAAGGAGAAGATGTTAAGTTAGGAGAGCATCAGTCTCAGGCCAAACATGCTGATGCCATGCTCCATATTCGCATCCACTCACGCCGGGAGGTGGGGAGTGCCACGCTTTAGACAGACTTTGGAATCACAAGGATCTGAGTCTGAATTCCATATTCGACACTTAATAGTTAAGTGACCGTTGTCAGGTCAACAACCTCTCTAGCCTCAGTTTCATCATTGTAAAAGAGGTTTAAAAATACCATCTTTATGGGGTGCTGCAAGGGTTAAATAAGATACTTCATGTTAAAGTTTTAGTATATAGTACCTGCTCAATAAAAAATAGCAACTAACACATATATTGCTTACTAAGTATCTGGCACTGTTCTAAAGTGCTGTGTGTGTTAGCTTCACTTAATCCTTACATGAACCCGATCTACGATTATTATTATTATCCGTATTTTATGGATGAAGAGACTCAGGCACAAAGAAGTTAAGTAACTGGCCCTGCCCATGAGCTGAGCCAGGATTTGAATCCAGGCAGGCTGGCCTCACAGTCTGCACTCTTACCCGTTAAGCTACATTGCCTTTCGTGTGGTCTGTTAACATCTAGGTAACTCATGGACAATACAGAACCATGGATCCTTCTTGGAATGGACAGAGCAAAAGGAAGAGACAGACGAAGGCGGGATGAAGGGAAGTGGGAGCAGCCACTTCAGTATGCAGGATCCTTCAGTAGCTGAAGAAAGTCTTTTTCAATTGAGAAGTAGAGCAAGTGATTTTAGTCTTTATTTCTCTCTAGAAGTTATGTCCCAATTTTCTAAAACTTCTGCAACCCAGGGGCCTAGTCATTTTGCAATCCTAAACATTCCCCACTGCCTGCATTCACTGCCTCTGAGGGCAAGCTCATCTCTGTTATTAAGCCTAAATGAAGAGGGAAGGGTAATGAGCTCACTAGGTGTTCGCAAACCTCCATTTCAGCACAGATATTAAGCTCAAGGGAGCACTATGGCTACACAGACATTTGTGTATTAATCTTCTGGCCACCTAGATTGGCATCCATGTTTGAGGAAGACGAGAAGGAGGGAAAAGCAAACTTGGAGCATGCCCTATATAGCATGTGCTTGCTGAATGGGATTAGATCTCCAATAACTTTAACTTTTCATCTTTAACTCTTGGTCATCTTTAACTCTCTGCCCATGCTCTGAGAACAGAAGATGCTGCATTTGCAACTTAGCGCTGAGCAATGTAATGTTCAGAATGTTGAGATATTTCCCAAGCTCCTTTTCTTCTCCTGTGCCTGACCGTGTCTGTAAAGTGGAGAAGCCCATCCGCTCCAGTGATGCCCAGCTTGGTGGTGGACAAAGCCGGCACCTCATTCATGCTGCAGTGACTGCCGGTGGTGCAAGAGGGTGGCCGAGGGGGACGCTCCACGAGGTGACTGACATAAGACTAACCAGGTCTGCATCTTCCCAGGGAGGAAAACAATAAATGAAACGCAGACTTGACAGTGTACTCGACTCTGCGGCACATCTGTACTATCCTTCAACCGGTAACTTAGATGGTTATGAATTCTTCCAGAAAAGGAGCCAGTTTGGGAATGGTGCATGGGTCCTGCTTCCGGACTCTCCAGCTGCCTGAACTTTAGTCATTTTACTATGAAAAAGCCCCTCCAACAGAAAGTGAGCTAAGGAAGCAGAAAACGGCAAAAATTGTCAAAAAGCGATTTATTTCTGATTACTATTTTTGGTAAAAAGTTGGTAGAGGAGGAGGTTGAAACTAACAGCTAATGATGGAAGGGATGGTCACTGATTCTCATTTAACAAAATTATCATCTACTACAACATGGTCCCTTTGGCCCTGGACAAAGACAGGTTAGCCGGAAGGCTTAGCTAATTCGTATAAATGTTCAAAAGCAGCATCTGGAAGCTGTTGGTGTAGACTTAGAACTGCTCAGCTCCCCCATTACTTTTTCTGCCTTTCATTACTTAGAAAACACAAACATTTTATCTATTCAAGTTTCTTTTCCAGATAAAAATGAAATGGACATTGAATGTGTATTTTTCTTTTTGTCCTGTAGAAAATCTAAGGGTTAAAATATGAAGGGGTGCTGTTGTCACTGTGCCTGGACAATTCCAGGCATTAGATGGCATGGGCTGTAGGGTCAACAGCAAGAAGCTGTAAAAAGAAAAGATTTACAATAAATAATAAAACAGTCCATAAAAGATTATGACTCTAAATAGTGATACATTTGCTAAGTGCTGGTTGTGGCACAAATATTTCCACCTTTAACATCTGAGTGCCAACAGGGAGCTCTGTTTCATGCAGAACAGACAGCTCATCTACTTAACCCCCTCCCCACCGTGTGCCACCACTGAAACCAAAACATTATGGACATTCTCATTTTGATGGCAATAGCAAAACCAAACAAAAAGAAAACGGAAAAGAAGGTGGACACAGTATGTAAGAGAAAGTTAAGAAAAAACCTTTATGTTTAGCAAGGACACAATAATTTTAAAGGAGCAACAGAGAAGAAATATTTTTTTTTCCTTCTGAAAGATAATAATCATAACTCTTTGGACTGAATTGGGGATGGCAAATAGAAAAGAAAGATTAAACAAGGGAAAAAAAGACTTTGCTCTGTAATGAGTTTTTACTCAGAGCTCATAAGAATCTATGTATTTCAGGGTGGAATGAAATTGTAGTAAATATAAGAGTTTGAGGTAAATCATCCTAAAGTGATACTCTGAGTTCACTTCACACATAGACAATTTTTTCTTTAATGAATAAAAAAACTTGGTGTATTTCCAAGTAAAAGTACTTGATTATCTATTCAGCTACCTGTCATACAACATAACAGGGCTTCCAGATTTCTTCCAAGACCTGGGTAAAATATGTCCAAAAGGATTGGGTTAATTTTTGTTTTATTTTAAGGAAATATTAAGAATAAATGATCAGACTTAGATATTTCTCAGAAGTTATATATTGTGAAAGAAGAGTCAGAAGCCCCATTCTGGGGTGGAAAAGGTCTGTGGGAGCCAATGTTTTCTCTCTAGACGCTACCTGCTCCCCAGCAGATCTCAGCCCCTGGGCCACCCACCAGATGGCTGCCTGTCCCTCCTGTTAACAGGGCCTGCCCCATCTCCACTTAGCCCCAGCTATTAAATCAGGTCACTGAAATACTAGTTTTCTGTATTGAGGCATCATGTTATTTTTTAAGAACTGAAATTCCATATATTTATCTAAAACCATTGTACCGGTATTTTTAATACTCTGACCTCTGAATCACTTCGACCTTGAGACATATCCCAGGAGTGACACAATGCATTAACATTTTGAAGCGAACAGGAAGCACCAGTTGAGAAAACAATCTTCCTTCCATGCCTCCAAAAGCCTCAAGAAGAGAGAGGCAATAGACGAAATTATTCCAAGAATAAATCTTACTCTAGCTCAAAGACTTTCTATGTGGAATATGAACGTGACAGACAGAAACGGATACAGGTAACTTCCATATGGAATCTCCATGTATATACAATGAAATTGAAGGAAATGAGAACAAACCGGAAATGTTTTCTTTGAACAAAACCTAGACCTTGCTAACAATAACAGAGTACAGTTGTTGCCAAAGGGTTTGGGTTTTTTTTAAACTTTTCAAACATATCAAACAAGAAAGAAGGAATTATTCGAAGATAAGGAATAGGGGAAATATCTGGATTAGTTATAACTATCTTCTCAACATTTCCTCAGGCCCTTTAAGGTCAGAAGAAACTTTCTGAGAAGCTAGAATGGCTTGCATGAAAACATGCTCACAACTCAACAACAAAAACACTGCCACACTTTATTTTTAGATATTCCATTTTTAAAAATGATCAAATAACATTATTTCATTTTCAACTTAATTTTCATGATTAATGCAATTTTCCTCATTTTTAGGTAGTGCTTTTTTTCTCAAATATTACTGTCTTTGGTTAATTTATTTGCTAATAATTTATAATAGAATAACAGACGCTTAATATTTATTTTTTATATATTTACGTATCTATATGTTCTGTACTATATTTATAAATCATTGTATTTGAAATAAATTAAATGCCTAGTTCCAAAGATTTTTGTAAAAGAATTTTCAGCACTTTTTAAAACCCTGGTAAAGTCATTTTGCTCTGGTATAGCAATCACTATATGTCACTTCGGATGGTGTGTGGCCATCCTAACTTTCAGCTTGGGCCCTCAGTTTCACTTCTCATGAGAGATTGTGTAGCTGCTGCTTCTGAAATGGGCCCAGACATTAACATTTCAGGTATAAAAGTTAGTGCCAGTTTTCCTATTCATATTCTTGCAGTCAGTTAAAAGGGTAATCTATAATGAAAGAAAACACAGTTTTAATGGTGCTCATGAACTCGGCCCTTCTCTTTTCAACACCACAGAAACGAGGACCCCCGATTCTTGAGTGATTTTATTTATTTACCTATTTTAATAGAAGAACCCTGGGTAGCAGGTCAGGGGACGTGGGGGTGGAGAAGATGCTCAAGATTAAAAATGATTGCAAGTCTCTGACCTGAAGACAACCCTGACCTTCTGAACAGCAAGTTCCCTATTCAAGCTTAAAAGAGACACAGCAGAGAAGACCTGTCATGACCCCAGTGGGCTGGGCCTGGAAACCCGGTCATTGATCATGTTGGGCGCACACATTTTCAAAGAAAGAAGGACCGCAGTGAATAAAACTTGAAATAATCACTATACGTTGGCAAGCTTCAGCCAGGGCATTTATTTACAAAATAAGGCTGGCACTGCAGAATTAGTGTGTTTCTAAATGGCGCTTGTGGGCAGATGGAGAACCAAGGTCACTCCATGATTCTACTACCCATGTAGGCATCAGATTTTCTTCTTTAATTTTTGGAGGTGAAAGCTCAAAGCTAAGATGTGTTTCCTCCCCCTCGTCCACTGATATGGTTGTGCACTTTGCTGGTGCTGTTCAGATAGAACCTTCTCGGCAATTAAAAAACAATCACACGTGTTGCTAACTTTGTAAGATGTGCAATAGTATTTTTTTTAGAGATACATATCAAAGAATCTGGAAGTGAATGTTATGATGTCTGGGATGTGATTTAAAATATACGGGAAAAAAGGATTGGTGAAGTAAGCGTGGCAAGTGTTTGTTCAATGTGGGTGATGGGGATATGGTAGTTTATTACATTATTCCTTCTACTTTGTTTTGAAACTTTTTAGAATAAAAAAATCAATAGCAACAATCAAACAAAAAGTCCAACCCAGACAAACCACTAAATAGGATAATAAATGACAGTAAAATAAAATATGCAAAAGAACAAATACAAATTCCTCCCCATGAACAAAATGCTTGATATCACTAGGAATAAATAAATGAAAAGGTTTTAACTATAAGATATAATTTTTGAGCTCTCAATTGGTTAAAAAATTTTTTTAATGATAAAGTACAGAGACTTTTGAAATATTCTCTCTCTCCCTCTCTCTCTCATTAGCTTCTGGTAGAATTGTAGATTCAACCTTTTTGAAAGTCAATTAGACAATTCACAGCAAAAGCCTGAAAACTGTGAATTCTTTTTTGAGTCAGTTTATCCCAGCATCATTTATATTAGCAACAACTTGAGAAAACAAACCCTTGATATCCAGTGAGAGGAGACTGATTAAATTATGACACATGCAAACATTGAATATTATGCAAATATTAAAAGAATAATATTGAGTTATGTTTATTGACATGGAAAGGAGTTCTCAATACATTGCTAGGTGAAAAGAGAGGATTACAAAACTGCATAGACAGTAGGGCCCGATTTTTATAGGAAAGTATACAGATTAAATAGAAAAATATTCAGCCAGGGTACACACCACCAACTTAGCAGTGGCTGTCTCTGGGTAGCAGGATGGATTATAAATGATTATTTTCCTTCTTTGTGTTCTATATTCCTGGAAATAAGTTGTTTTTAAAACTTAAATGATTAAGTTGCATAGTTTAGGATCCTTTATTTATTTTATTATTTATTTATTTTATTATTTATATCCTTTATTTTTTTTTTAAAGGTCTATTTATTTCACTTTTATTTCATAATCAGAAATGCAGATTAAAGCAATGAAGTGTCATTTCCTACATTTTTTTTGTGTGTGTGTGGGGAAGACCAGCCCTGAGCTAACATCCGTCACCAATCCTCCCCTTTTTAGCTGAGGAAGACTGGCCCTGGGCTAACATCCGTGCCCATCTTCCTCCACTTTATATGGGACGCCGTCACGGCATGGCTGACAGGCAGTACGTCGGCGGGCGCCCGGGATCCGAACTCGCGAACCCCGGGCTGCCAAGCGCGGACTAAACCGCTGCGCCACCGGGCGGCCCCTAGGATCCTTTATTTTTAAAGAGACTCTTAGTCTTTTAAAGAGTAAGCTGACGGATGATATAATTGAAGGCAGTTGTAAAAGACACAGGCAGGGACAACTGTATCTAAATTATGATCTGTCCAGTGTCAATCAGCTTCAAGTGCTGAAGGCCAAAAGCTATGGAAGGAAGAGGCTGTTAAAAATATTGGAGAAGAATAATAGAGCATCTTAGGAAGAAATATATATCGGTAATGTTTTTTATTTTCTTCTCTGAAAAGTACAAATGCCTTCTATTTAGGGTTGTCTTAGAGGCGGGCCAATCTGTACAACCTAACACCAGTTTTCAAGGAACAATTCCTGTGGCAGCAGCTCTAGCATTCACCCACTGTGGAGCCAGGAACTTCTCAGGACAAGGAGCACAATGCCGGGCCTTGTGGAGGGCCGCTGCAGCGGGAGGCCAGACCGGGGGAGCCGGAGCCAGCCACAGGCCACGGAAGTGAACCTGCACGTCTGGATGGGCGAGATGTCAGCTTGTGGAGGGACCTGGATCTCCCGCAGGAATCTGACTTTATACACAAACAAGGACAACGGGCTTTCTGCTGAGATGAGCAGCGAACAGATGAACAGGGTCTTCTCTGCAGTGACGCAAGACTCTTTGTCCTGTGGAAGTTGTAGGTAATGCCAGTGAAATGTGGATGCTCCCTGGCCTGCTGCGTCATCCAAGAGGGCTGTTAACCCCTAAACAGAGGTCAACCCTTGAATATTTGGTATATTTCTAGTAATAACCATGGAGACACTCTTGAGAGAAAATCCCAGATAGGAAGAGCAGGATTGAAGATGGCACCTAAGCCTCATATACCTTTCAGTCATGTCACCTCTATATAACCTGTCAAAGGTGACTAGGAGAGAATATAGGTTCTGGATGTCTACTTATAGTAAGCTACAAATTTATACTTCAGTCCTTACTATTCTGAGTTATAAAAACAAGAGGGAATACTGTTGCATGCCAGCAGAAATAAAGGTGGGAGAGCCCATGGAAAATGAAGGAAAGAAAGGCACAGCCCTCTTCAGATCCTGAAAAGGAAATTTAAATGTGCCTCTTCACAGTAACACAATACTAAACAGTTCTGGAAGCATATTGTTTCAATGGTTACGGTTCAAAACAGATGTCACAGATGGCAGGAAAAATAGCAGAGGGTGATGCCTATAGGACAACGGAGTATAGGAATAGATAAAGTACTGAAAAAGGTTTGGTGAAAGAAAAAGGAAAAAAACCTCAGATGGCAGCAATGCACAAAGTAGTTTCAGGCTATATGTTCTAAAAAAAATAATCCTTTGTTTTCAAGAATGAGTTTTAATTTCTTTGAAAAATGAAAACTCAAAGATAAGTTGAAAAGGATTATTGCCAATGAAAAGATTCTCAAGTCAACATTTGTGTCAGGGCAGCTAGTGACAGTGGTGCAGGCTGTGCACTGCACAGAGGTATCACATCTAGGGAGGCATACTCAATATCACAGACATCAAAGATGTCTTATATGGAATACTTATGATAGTATTCCAGTAGATGGCAGTGTCTTGAGGAAGGGCGTTTTGTAAAAATTTGCAACAGCCCACCAACAGGCTTGACTTCACCAAAAAAGCACTGAATGTCCTAACTGAAGGGACTCCATGAAATTAGTAGCAATTTCCATTTTTTAGAAATAGAATTCTCAGTGCATTTAATCTTAGTCATAAAATACAAAGGGTAAAGAGAATATATGGGGAGCTCCTCAAAAATCACAATTTCATTTGCTCTGTTTCCTGTTTATTTTCTTAATTGCTTCTGTCTAATCCAGTGTTCTTTACACGTCATCTTTTACTTTTTAAGGTAATGGAGCATTATTATTCTCTTATGCCTTGCAAAAGACGAAAAGGAGAAATTGCACAAATTGAGGCAGCACATCATGCTTTTATAAATTTGTGCAATTTCTATTACTGAATCATAAATATTTAAGGACACGCATCCAAATCATCACGCAGAAAAATTCTATATTGGACACTTCCAAGTACATATGTCTTTTAGTAAACACTATAAGTGCCATTATCTAAATCATAGAAAAACAGCCTGCATTTCAAATTCTGAAAATTGGGCAAATTAAATGTTGCTCGGCACAGCATGATATGAGTCTATCTTTTTCTGATTTTCCCACTTCTGTTTTTTGTCTAGTAATGGAGGAAAAGACAATTTGGGTAAACACTTCCTCACTTTTGGAACAAAGCAAGCCAGGTGTGAGAAGTTTTTCTTATAGGCCTGCAATCTTATATCCCCATGGACGCTCAATTATTAATGGGGAGAAGAGAACAAATAACTGAGAGAGGGTTTTTGGCAGCCATTGTTTGAAGTTCATGGTGTTACACGACATCAAGCATGTCCAATTCACCTGCCAGGAGCTATCCGATTCTTACTCTAGGGTTCCATTTTCCTATTTTGATCTTATCCAGCATCTGGCTGGGTGATGGTCCATGTCAGAAGATGTAGATCTTCTTTTTATTCCATTAAACTTTGGGATCTGGTTATGATATCATGCCTCATATATTTTCATCTACAAATGATCATATTGGCTGGTTATATGTTCCCTGTAGAACCTCGGCTTGTGCTGGGAAAGGAAATAGAAAAATCAGGATTTTATTAGGCTCTTAAGTGTCCAGTCCTTCTGCTCTCGTGGGTCTGGCTGGACTGTCTCCTCATCTCATTTGTCAGGTAGAATGGCATTAAGAACACTCAGTCCACACACTATCTCAGAGGAGACGCACAGCCTTCTTTACACTTAGATTGAATTTTCTAGGCTCTAAGGTTAAACAGGCAAAAGAAGTGCTGTTTTAGCATTTACAGTGAAGTTCCAGCTAAAGGGCTGATTCAGTGGAGGTGCCCCTAGGAGGAGGGCACAGACAAGGGCGGAAGGAAGGGGTGAGGTCACGGCGTTGGTGAGCAAGACCATGTGACCCAATCATCCCAGCTGCTAAGGAGACTGATTTTCCTGCCTGGCTCCACGGTGTGCTTTGGTGAATCATTTTTCTCCATTACTTTTGGGAAGATGATACTAATTTAAACAACTGAGTCTAACTTCTCAGGGTGAAAAAAAAGGCATTCTCAAACTAGTTTTTAAAATGATGTGTGGGATTTGCTTCAAAATGATATAGGGGAAGGGGGAACAAAAGCAGGGGAGAGATGAAACCACGTAGGTCATGAATTGATAGTTGTTCAGACTGGGTGATGGATACATTCTCTACTTTTTCATATGTTCGGAATTTTCCATTGTAAGAGGTTTTTTAAAAATACGGTAGAGAGCCAACGATCCAGAAACTTGCTTGTTATTACTTTCAACCTTTAGCTTCACCTAAACCTCTTTTTAAAGATTGCTAACAAGGAATGCTGTCTAACATCATTTTCTCTCTCCATACCCGCCCATCTTATAATAGAGGTATTAACAAACAGTAGAACTGCCAATGGTCAGCCGAGACAAGAGAGGATTTGATGAGGAGGGAGGTGCAATCATCAGCCCACATGGGATGGAGAGTGAGCAGTACACACATCCAGGGGCTTCCTGTTCTCTTGGTGCCTGGGCATGGAAATCAGCACCCTTATGTTTCATCGGTAAGCACATATTGGAATGCTGAGCTACAGAGTGTTTCATCCTGCGCTGCTACACTTTTCCTTAATTCTTGTGGTTGGAATGAGAGTCAAGATCAATCAATAATGATAAACAACTGTGGGGGAAGTTGCGGGTTTATCAAGGACAGGGAGAGAATCAGCTTCTTTCTTCAGTATTGCACGTCTCTTGCTCTCCCCTCCTTCTCTTGGATATCTAGACCCTAGGAGCAGAAGACCTCATCGAGTGCAGGAGCTCAGGCACCCACTGGCATTTGGAAGAGCTTGATCTCAATACCGCACTGAGGCCGGCATCCCAAACCCGCCCTTTAGAATGAAGTTATCTTAAATGTACCTAGCAGCTCTCATGGAAGATTTTGAACTTGATTCCAATCATGAGCCATCGTTCTACACAGTCAGCTTCTTCTAGGAAATCAAACATGGGAAATCTGAAAACTAACCAAACACCCCACTAAGTACTTAAAAATCTGGAGATACGGAAATTTGGAGGCTTGATGTAAATCTTTTTGAAAATGATCACAAATCATACCTTAAAACATAACCCATCAGCTGACCTTGTGCATACAAAATAAGAGTTCCTTCTAAAACAGGAATCCAAAGAGAAGAGAGGGAGTTGGCATTTTATCCCATCCCTGCTGTCAGTTAACTCAGGTTAAAGAGGATTTCTTGGCACAAAGAAGCTTGATTCTATTCCACCTGAAGTAATGAGGTGAGAAGGTAAAAAAGAGACCAATTTGAGGAGAGGCTAATTGAGCAAGTTACCTACTCAAAGGAAAAATAAAAACACACCAAGGATTTTGTAGAGGAGCAATAAACCAAGAATCCTCTAACACTGATTTCTGAAGACTGTATCATGCGGGAGGCTCACGGGAAGCACCTCTTCTTTTGCTTTGGGCAAAAGATCTGATTTGGATTTCTTCTTACTCATGATCTCCCAGCAACAGGAGAATTTAAGGATTGCTTCATTTTTGCCAAATGGCTAAAAAAAATTTCTCTTCTAGCCTATAATTATGCTCTAGCTCCAGCCAAGGCAATTTATGCTACGAGGCACATTTCACTTAGGGGCTAGTTCAAACCTCCTCTTCCCTCTTCCCAGAGAACACCTGAAAAGCATGAAATATGGTCTCGCAGCATACCTTTCTGTTATATAAATATTATCATGTAATCTTAAAGAGCCAGCAGAAACCCTCCACAGGAGATGCTGCTGGAGTCCTGTCCGGATCCCCTTCACTGCACAAGCACGTTCACCCCGAGTTGCTGGGAGTGCTGGCTGCTCACAGTGAGTAGAATTGCCCTCATTACTGGAGCCCCCTCACCGGGGAGGTTACACACCCCTGCTGAAAATAGTGAATAATAAGGGGGGGTCAAAGAGCTAGCCTCCTTCCCTCGAGGCAGGATTTACTCTGGGGTGCAATTCCTGCTCCAGAATTGTCTGTGGGATAGAGCTGAAGCTAGGATCCAGCTAAAGCCACATCCTTGCTCAGCTCCCTCTCCTGCCCCATCACTTCCCTGTGGGTTCCTCTGAGAGCACTCCCTCCATAAAGCCCCTCCATAGGAATCCCCATCTCAGGCTCTGCTTCTAGGGCACCTGACCTGTGCACTTCAAGAAGCCTTACGGAAGCCAATTAAAATTAACATTTATTAGTTTTAGTCTGCCATCTTTCAATGTCTACCAATCCAGACAATATCATGTGTTTAGACCCACGGACACAAGCATAGATACTAAATAGTCTTAAGATTACACGTAGAAGGAAGGCTGAAATCTGTAGTAGTTCACATCTACTATTTGGGCATCCAACTTAAAAGACAAATAGCCTTTCCACCCGCCAGACCCACTTCCCAATACAATGCACAGACCAGATCGCAAGACTCCTTTTCCATCCGTGCACTTATATACGGAAACAAGGGTAACGCCGCTCTTCTGTTCTATTAGAGGGAGGTTCCTTTCCTTAATACTATACAAACTCTGTGTGGGGCAAGTTGGCTCTGTTTTAATTGCTGTTTGATGTGTGATATTCTTAAATTCCAATTCACAGAATTAAGAAGAAAAAAACAATTCAGATTAAGGTTCAAATGAGCACCATCCATATGCCTGATGATGCTCTGAGGTCAGTTTACACCGCATCAAAAAGAAAAACATCGTTTATCTTTTGTTGCAAGAATTAAAAGCACAAAACCCATCAACTGCTCCCATCAGGAAGAATCTGTCTAAATTTGCTCAGGAGAGCAAAGATCCTTAACTTAAAGCCTTCAAAATGGGAGGTTGCTTCTCTCCGGAGCTCCTTTTCCACAGCGGTGGGGCCTGCACTTGTTGGCGCTGGCCTCCAGCAGCCCAGGTCTGGGCGGCTTGGAGGCTCAGGATGAGCAGCAGCATGGGTTGGTCCTCCTCCTTTCATGCGGCAGACTGATGGGCAGCCCACTCTGGCTGACCTCCCCTAACTGCCTTTGGCAAATGGGAAGCTTCCTAACTTACAGTTATTAGTGATATCGGTTTTCTTGCAATTTTTTTAAAGCATTGTCTTTCTTTTGCTTTTTAAACGTGTGCCCTCGTGACAAGGCTGTGAGGTAGAAAGTTGGGATATCCTTGGTGCCAAATTATCAGCCCACAGCTGCAGAGCTTCTTGGGAGCCTAGCTGAAATAAGAACCTGGGCCCACCAACAATGTTCCACACGTGATGAAGACCTGATGCGTCACACATGGGGTGTTGTGAGGGGACCCCGCACAAAGGGGCCTGCCTACCTGGTGGTCGTCCTGATGGTGTTTTCTTTTGTGTGACTGTTCTCTTTGCTCACTTTTTCTGTAAGGAGAAAAATGAAACAGACTCTTAGATAGTTCTCACTCAGCTTGCATCTTTAAAGCTTAAGCAGAAACATCCTCAATATTTCTCTTTCTTTCTTGTGGTTTTCTTTTGGTTTCTTTTTTAAACATCCAAACCCTCCCTGTCTTATTGCTAAAGACAATCATCAAAAGCATGTAGATGGCACCCATAAAAATATTTTATTAAAAACCAATCAAAGGGAAACAGTTGCTAAAAAATTTCGTGTTGTCTGATTTTAATCAGGCTTGAGTAGGTACACATGTGCACACACGCACACACACACACACACACACACACACACAGATATGTGCACAAAGACAGTTACTTCCTAGCTTTCCCCAGCTGAAAGTTTCTGCTTTTATGATTCAGCATGAAAACTGCAGTTGTTGCAACCGTTCTGCGTCTGACTTTGATGACAACCTTTAAGCATTTTGTATTGTCAGGCCCCTTTGTGAGAGGCGATATAAAAACAGCCATAAGACCCCTGGGTGCTGCAGCCATCGAGCGCTTATCCTGATAAATGTCACCAGGGACAAAAAAATATCATTAGACAAGAAGAGGTAGACCCTCCCTTACTCTGTCTTGAAGTCTGTATCTACCAGCTGTCAGAAATTATTTAATTAGCTTTCAAGAACACAAAAGTTGAACTCTGGCCTTCCTGATCCAGTTCAAATGTGAGGATTCTGCCCTGACTGTCAGAGCTCTCAATGGCTTCTTTTAAGTATTCAGAGAAAACCTGGCCAACTCTACACGGGGTTCAGATTTCAACGGCAGGGCAAGTAAAAAACTCCTAATCTCACGGATTTGGGGAAAAATTTAAACAAAGATTTACAACATCTGTCCCACACTCTGTAACACTTGTCTGAAGCTGCTGTGTGCATGTCTGCGTGGACAGTTCCTTTCTGTCCACTCACCAGACAAATGAGGATGAATTTGGATTCACAGGCAGTGTTCTTTCAGAGGGCAGGAAATTGGGGCTAAATGACTTGCCTGAGGTCACCCAGGCAGTCAGTGACAGTGCCAGGGTGAGAAGTCTCAGACACCAAGTTTTTAGCTGATAGCAGACGTGATAATGTACCGTGAGAGACAGACTTTCTGAGAAGAACCACGCCAGCCTCACTTGTGCAAATTTTAACTGCTAAATCATTTTCAAAGTTATATTGTTTTTAGATATGCTTTCAGCCTGTAAAAAAAAAAAAAAGCATCTTGTATGTTTTGGAGATTCCACAGATCTATGTGTCCCATCAAGTTTACTGAATTAACTCTTTCCACCATGGCTGAGCTCTGCACAAACACAGCCCTTGTTTGAGGACCTGGAGGCTGCCATGTTCAGCACTAACTGATGGCTTTACAGCCATGGGGTGTGTCACCAGGCCAACCAGAAGGTGAACTATCACGACGGACATAGAGTCCAGCTTCTTTTCTCTTTCCTGGTATTTTTCTTAGGGGGCAAAACAAGTAAATACTTTAATAAAGAGGTATTTAATGGGTGTTTTAAATTTGTTATCCATAACAAAACAGAGTTGAGCAAATATTAGTAACAAACTTTACGGATGCATGAATTTCAATACGTGGGCCAATCCTTGACTATGACAAGGTATCTGTATTTCCACATAAATCTCAATCTTAGATGTGTATGTATCGCCAATCTCAATCATGTTCAAACAATCACAGCATATTAAATTTGCTAAGGACAAAGAGTATGCCTTGAAGGAATTAACAAAGGGAATAACTTAGGTATTAAGACCCTCAACTATTCCATCAAGACACTTAGCTGAGCTGGAAATAATTGCACTTTTGAATTCCAAGTATTCAATGTTCTACTAGGTTATAGCTGGAAAGAGTCCTCATACTTTCATCTTTTGCTTTCCCCTTTCCTTGATTTTTCTTTTTTGGCAAGATACAGTAAAATCTCATTAATTCAGACCACACAGATTTGTAATTCACAGTAATTCAGTCACTGTTGGAGTAAATTGAAGTTTATCTTTTGCACATTAGAAAAAAAAAAAGTTGTTAATCAGATCAACTGACTAAACAAAATTAGAGGTGAGATGTTTAGTCCAGTCAACAGGGGTCATTTGCACAGAATTGAATAGAGTTCTAATTTCAAATGATTCTTAACTATTTATTAAAGAAAGTTTGGCAGGAGTTCTACTTGGCAACATTTTATTAACCATTGGTTTGAGTGGCAGTAGGCATGTTAAAGTAACAAAATTGATTTCTGTCTACAAAATCCTATAATGCGGGTGTTTTTACTTTGTTAGAGTGGCTTTCCTTCCAATTATTCCCAATTATTGACGTTTTTCTGCACGTACACGTACCCGACAGTTGAAAAAGAAGCTCGGAAGCCATCTTCACAGAGATATCCTGACTGAAGAGGTTCCTCTCTGGGGGCACTCTGCCCTCTGGCATCTTCTGTAAGGGTTCGGTTTTCTCTCGCCCGATTAAAGTGCTATAGCCAACATTCCGGCTGGGTGATATCGAGACATGCGAGTCCTGGATGTCAACCTCCATGGGTTCCTCTTTAATCTTCACCATCTGAGTTTCCTTGTAGCTTTCCGCTGCAAGCAGGTGAATGAAGAGAAACAAAAACACCAGAGTTTCTTAATTCTGAACCAAACCCGGTTTCTAATCACACAGAGAACTACGAGGATTGCGTCAGGGAGAAGTTTAGAGACAGCGCCATGGCACACTGGAACACGGTTTGAAAAACTCCTCCTTTAACCCTCCTGGTTTCCTGAGAGGGTAGGAAACTAAGTCCAGAGAAATTAAGTGACTTGTCCAAGGCCACACAAATGGCAAGAGAACCAGGCCCAGGTCTCCAGATCAAGAACTTGGGTTTCTTGGCCAAGGTCTCCCGACCACTCCCAGGAGCCCTTCCTCTCTGCCCGGCTGCTTCCAGAATTTATGGAGAACGTGGTAAACATCTGTCCCCATTTCATAAACTTCCTCAATTTCAGTGAATCAAATATGAGCAAGCATAGTAATATTGTGATTTTCCCTATTTTTAAAGTTCTGATCGATTTTTTTTCTTTCTCTTCCAGGGCACCTAAATTAATAAGAGATAAATAAATAAAAAAGATAAATAAATAATGATTCAGCCGAGGCATGTACACCTTGCTAGGAACTAGTAATCCTTAAGACCACCTAGGAAGTTAATTGCAGCCCAAGGATTAGCACTTAGAAAAACAGCAATCCTGCAGGTTATAATAACGGTTCAATTTACTGACTGTTCTTGGTTTAGGTGTGACTATCAGATGTTTGGTCTTTAGTCTGAAACATGCATTCACTTTGCAAGGTTGGAGTGTCTTTGTGTCCATGAGCTCCTGAGGGCTAATGATAGAACATCTTTGAAACAAGGTGGGGCAATTAGCACAGCTATTAATTTGGGTCATTTTAAAATAAGGCCACATTTTCAAATCAATAAGCATTCATTAGTAATGACTGTGTACTCAGCATTCTGGAAAACAAAAAACAAAAAGACCTTACATAGACAGACAGATAGATAGATGATGCATAGACAGACAGATAGATGATAATAGACAGATAGATAGAGTAATGGGTTGAATGGCGGCCCCCCCAAAAGATATGTCTAAGTCCTAACCCAAGGAACCTGTGAATGTGACCTTATATGGAAAAAAAGTATTTGCAGATGTTCACAAGATGACATCATCCTGGATTATCCAGGTAGGCCCTAAATCCAATGACCAGTGTCCTTATAATAGACAGAAGAGAACAAGACACAGACACAGTGGAAAAGGCCATGTGAAGACAGAGACAGTGCTACAGACTGATTGTTTGTGTCCTCCCCCAAATTAACATGTTGAAACCTAATCCCCAGTGTGATGGTATTTGGAGATGGGGCCTTTGGGAGGTGACCAGGTAATGAGGGTGGAGCCCTCATGAATGGGATTAGTGCCCTTATAAAGAAGACCCCAGAGAGCTCCCTTACCCCTCTGCCATGTGAGTACATAGCAAAAACATGCCTGTCTGTGAATCAGGAAGAGGGTCCTCACCAGACGCTGAACATTCAGACTCCTTGACCTTAGACTTCCTAGCCTCTAGAACTATAAAATAAATTTCTGTTGTTTTAAGCTACCAAGTTTGTGGTAATTTGTGAATAATGGATGGATGGATAGCTATAACAATAAGAAACAATATAGAGCAGGTGCCGATCTGTGGAAGAGTCAGGAGATGTGAAAGGGGAAATCTCATTGCTGTGAGCCGCGTGGTCAGAGAAAACTATGCTTTCCTTGCAAAGTATGAAACAGGTGAAAGTCAAGTACACGTACAGTTTATTGATTTGCGGTAAAGAAGACAGAGGAGCTTTTAAATTAAATGATTAAAATTAATATGGTGCTATCAATAAGATCTCATGTAAGAAGTGTGCTAATTGTTCTTTTTTCTTCCTGACATATTACACATGCTTCTCAGGGAGAATGACTTGTTTCTTGACAGCAACTAAACTGCAGGCAACGGTTATATTTAATTTAGATCCCTTCCCCCTTCCTCTATTCCTGCCAAGCTGTTTTTTCTCTGCATGTCTGTGAAGCTCAAAAAAACCAAGTTCATTGATTGAATCATGCAAAAAAAAAAAAAAAAAAAGAAAAAAGAAAAGAAGAGTATAAAGCTTTCCAAGTTACATGTTCAGCTTCTTTGCCTTTACTTCCAGTCCGTCTGATTCTTTCTTGAGTACTGACCTCACCCCCTGCCCCCCTTAGGGACTTGGTGACCCGACAGCCATCCTGACCTCCAGTCAGACCACCCATAGGCGCAGGGACAGTACACGTTTCCCTTTTTGTGTTTTCTGCAAGTCCTTAATACTTGGAAAATGAACAGTGGGGTCAGTGTCACAGGTAAATAATGATGTCTCTGAACCCTGCAAGTCATTCCAAGGCCTGAAGGCAACGACAAAGAAATACTAGAAAGGGATTAATTAAGTTAAAAAAAAAAGTCTCGACAACATAAAGAGCAAAGCTAGAAAGAAGCTCCACTATATATCTCCTCCCAACCCCTTTCCCCAGCTTTGTCCCTGGATTAAAAGGCACCTGACTATTTGTACCCCTAAATTTAATGAAATCGGTTTTAAAAAGCTACTTGGGATAATTTCAAGTATGATTTCCAAGTGTTTTCGGCCCTTTCTTATGACAACACTTGACCTTTCAAAAATGCACAAAACACTGATCACTGATAAAAACCTTTAGCACTCTTCATCTACCCGAGAGACTCCAGACTTACAGAGAAGAGTTTCAAACTGACATTTCAATGGGCAAGCGAGACATAATACAATAAATATTTTTATAGTCCTTGCTCTTCCACGCAAGAGCATTACAGCCAAGTGTTTTCTTCCCTTTTTTTAAAAGCAGGGTTTCTCAACCTCAGCACTATTGACATTTGGGGTCACACACTTCTTTGTCGTGAGAGGCTGTGCTGTGCGTTGTAGGATGTTTAGCAACATCCCTGGTCTCTACTCATTCGATACCAGTAGCACTGTCCCCCTAGTTGTGACAACCGCAAATAACTCCAGACACTGTCAGTGTCCTCTGGGGGGCAAAATCACCCCAACTGAAAAACATTGCTGTGAAGTTTTTGCCACACTCTAGTTTTCAACCCCCTGTCCCCGAATTTAATCAGCACCCAAGGCAAAGGCGATAGAAAAAGCTCCTCCGAAGTTCCAGCTTAGGCTTTCCCACGTATTAATCACCATCTCAGCCGGGTGCCCCGACAGACCAGCCTAGGATGCAGGTGGCAGGCTGACTTGGGAACAGGGTTTCTGCTGCAGATCCCACTTGGTCCCCAGGCCAGCTCTCTCCCTTTTGCCTGGGGCGTCCTAACAACAATGGCTGAATTACTTATTTCTCTCACTCTTGGCTTTGACTCCCACACCCAGGGACGTGTCTACACATCCAGGATTTTACTCTTTCCCATCATCTTCCCCCTCCACACACACTGTCAATCCTTTCAGAATCTCTTCCTAAAAGAATAGTACAAATACTAATTTTACCCCAGGTGGCCTATACTGCTATTCCAAGAAAGAAACTGGCACATGGAAAAAGATGAGGGACAAGTGTTAACAGTAGGTAATGCCTGGGAAGTGGATTGTAGGTGACTGTATATTGCAATGCTTATTTGTATTTTGTAACTTTTCTACGATAAATATGGATATTTTATCATTTATTTAAATTTTTAAAAAGTGAAAAACAATTATCTATGCCCATAAAAAGTGGTATTTCCAATGCCTGGTAGCACTGGAAGAGTGGGTTTGTGAATCAGATAAGCCCTATTCAGACTCTGCTTGGCAATAGAAGGGGAAGAAGAAGTAAGGATGCTATAATACGGTCTTTTCTACCTTCAAAAACACAATATATATTAGCTATCAAATAGTATTATTTCATTCATCAGTCACTCAGTCATTCTACAGTCTTTTGTTAATGTCTACTATGTACTAAGTACTACGGTGATCTGCAGGAGACAGAGGTAAGACAGACATGGTTCTTGCCCTCAAGCAGTTTGAATCTAAATGAATGCTCAGACAAGTATAAACAGCCCTCTAATAAAAGAGGTAAAATTAAAATACACTGTGGGAAGAGGAGCCAAAGAAGACTGTGAAGCAAAGCACAAAGGTGGAACTGTACTCTTTCCCGGGTGTTCAGGGAATGTCACATTGTCTGGTTTGGCTGGAGGGCCCGTACTGAGGGGCTGAACCGGTACCTTGGACAAGCAGGACTCACAGGGTGTCAACATAAAAGCAACTCTATTTTTGTCTTCCATTGTCTCTTTAAACCTGCCTGGTAGGAAAAGTTCTTCCCCTGTCCCTGGGTGAAGAACCAGGCAGGCCCATAACCTGATAATTCTTCGATGGTACAAAGCCTTACAATCCCTTTAAATGGCACAATGGTCTTGATTCAGAACCCAGAAGGCCCAATTCCATGTGTTAATCCACAGTTCCACCTTCCAATGAAGGTGACTTTGTCCATCCCTGGAAGAGTCTGCCAGTGTCTGTTATGGGGGGAGGGGGTAGATGTGGTCAGCTCCTCCTCTCTTCCTTGTTGCCTTCTCCCCGTCACTCCCCTTTCAGACCCAACAGAAGAGCTAGAGAAGAAGGAGGGGAGGGAGGAGAGAGGAGGGAAAAGGAAAGGTCTTACCTCACCGTCCTGTTCTGGAATGGTTTTACCCTCATTGGGCCAGCAGACGGTTCTCTCAGGGCATTCATGCATGGGGTCTTCAGAGACCTTTAACTTCGAGGTGCTCTCTCCCCTGCACTTCCCTTTACCTGGCTGAACTCCTTCTAGCCTGGGGTCACTTATTTCCTCCACTGCCCCGGGAAGCCACCTGTCTGCTTCTATATCCCTTTGCATTGAGGTACCATCAATCGTCTAGGTAGCCCCATCAGACAGCATCTAAGACAACACCCAACACTCCTGTGGGAATTTGGTCTACGTCAAGGCCACAGGAAAAAGAGTTGCCTCTTTATTTGATCAGACAAAAAGAGTGAGTTCAGGCCCAATGCAGCTCAGCGTCTCCTTCACTCAGCCACCAAAGCAGCGTGCCAGCCCATTTCTCACCCTCTAGACTTCCCAGGCAGATGTCAGGACCAGTCCACTAAGCTCCCCAACTGAGAAAAACACATGACAAACTTTCCAGATGGTGTCTCTTAAGCTGTGCTCTCTAGGTATAGGGTGAGAGGCTGGTACCCCTTCCTCCATCCCCATGACCCTGCAACTGGGGAATCACCCAGTTGATGATTCCCTCACCCCAATCTTCAATAACCTCTCACTTTTATACTCCCTCAATTTGGCCAAGAGGTCCAAGGGATTTTGTGTGTGTGGTAAAATATACATAACATAAAATTTATCATTTTAACCATTTTTAAGTGTATAGTTCAGTGGCATTTAGTACATTTTCATTGTTGTGCAGCCATCACCACCACCCATCTCCAGATCTTTTTCATCTTCCCCAAATGAAACTCTACCTATTAAACAATAACTCCCCATTTCCCCTTCCCCCAACCTCTGGCAACCACCATTCTACTTCCTGACTCTATGCCAAGAATTTTTTTTTTTTTTAATTCTCCATGCTGTAACTTTGGTGCTGAAGCCAAATCTTCCATTTAACATATGGTTTAACAAAGAGTGTCAGGTTATATTCCAGAGAAATAAAACTGGAGAGGTAGGAAAGGGCAGAATACGGAATCTTAGGTGCTGGGCCTGGAAACCTGTACTGAATGGGGAGCCAGCGAGGACCCAGCCATTGGGAGGTTTGTACAGGGGAGCAGTATGATCGGATTACATTTCAGAAGGCCAATCTGGCAGTGGCACTTTGAAAGGACAGGAGGAAGTGGAAATGGGGCGAGTTGTTAGGAGCTTACTATAGTAACCCAAGTAAGGAGGTGATGCGGACCTGAACTAAAGTTTCATGAGGATAGAAAAGATTCACGAGATATTCTAGAGGTTGAATGGGGAGAAATTGGTGGTGGACTGACTAGGAGTCTGAATTAAGAAGAGACCAATGTGAGAGAAATTATGAAGAAACTTTGTACATGGTCTGGATAAGGGGTAGTATGATTTAAAAAATAATTCTGTAACTTTTAAGCCTTGAGATTTGGAAGGTGCTATTAATAGGAGTAGAAAAATAGAAAAGTTGGGTTGCGGAGAAATACAGAGGCCAATTTTCACTTTTGTTTTGGCTGAATATTTATGATTCCTGCAGGAAATGGAGGTGGTGATGGCTTACGGGCAGTAAGAGAGGAACCACCAGTGACACAGAGATGGGAAGTCATCTGAATCCAGGGGACTGGGTGAGATCAGCAAGGGAGGTGAGTAGAGAGCAGTGGACGGGGTGGAACTACTACCACCCACTCTTAGATAGGAGGAGGAAGAAAAGAAGCAAGGAAGAGGTGGAGAGGGAGTGGTCCAGCGTGATGTGCGCATGGAAACCCAGAGAGAAGTAGAGAGGCACCATCCCAAAAGCCTCCTGCTTCCTGCCTCCGAGCCTATCAGAGATCCCGCTGCATTTCTGCCCTTAGGTTCCTGCACCCTTACAATGACTCCTCTTAGTTTCTGTCCCATATAAAGCCCAACCCCACTCTCCCTGCATCATCTCCCAGTTCTTCTCCACGACTCCATGCTCCTGCAATACTGAAATATTCCAGTTGCCTCAACATGTCACACTGTTTCTCACTTTATTCCCTTCTTAAAAACCCCGGTAACACCATATTCAGATTTCAAAACTATTTAGATGTCCCTTCTGTGAGCAGCATTCCATCATCTTCATCAAATGGCACCCTCTCCCTCCTCTGTCCTACCTCTAGATTGTACGGACCTTGCAAATATTGTAGTGCACTGCAATTATTATTTACAGATCGTATCCCCTCTGGACTGAACTCTCAAAGGAGAGCTAGATTCTTATTCATCTTCAGAAAGATCCCCAAGACTGTGCACAGGGCCTGGCCCATTCAACATGCTTAATGTATTTTCGTCATATGCGTCACCTGAGGCATAGCATACGAGAGGCATGTAATGCTCTTCTCCTTTCCTGACTGCTCAGTCTGCCGTAGACACTCACACACTCTATGAACTTACAACAAAATAGGAAGGATGAAACATTGGCTGTGGCACTGAAATAAACAATAATAATTGACCATTCTCCCTCTAGATTGCTGTCATGATCCTGAGCTAGTATTTTAGAATAACAAGAAGCTTAAAAGAGCCTCTAAAAGCAATGCCAACTATGCCACGCGGAAACAATTCATTTTCAAGAGTGATATTCCTGTCACTCGATAAATTAAAAGTCTTTCATCTCCAACTTGCCATCCTCAAAGATATAAAGTTCTTGGTTGGGCATGAAAACACCGTCCAGGTATGAAAGTTGATTCCTGCAGATGTCAGGTTTATTACTTAACACTTTGTGAACAACAACGCAGGCCAAAAGGACCAAGTGAGGTGAAACAAATGAGTAGGAACAAGAAACAAGATTACATGGTTGTCGCAGGGCCTGGCACCTGCTGGCGTCTGATAAAGGTGAGCTGCCTTCTCCCTTTGCTTTCTCTTACTTGTTTCTGCCGTTGCCAAAATCAAAATGCAATGAAGAGTTGGGCTGGGTTTCCTTGGTGGCACAGGGAAAGACCACGCCCCAGATTTAGTGGAGCAGAGGCAAGGATGGAAGCAGAAGTGGATATGTTATTCTGCAGATGTCTGACACTCTGTGTCAGAGTTTGTCTTCTCAGAGAAGCAAGGTGGGAGTGAAGCAGCCTCGGACCCAGCAGCCTACTCCTCACCTTATAACTGGAGCTAGGTCCCCAGTGAAATGGAGATAAATGTAGCTCCATTCTTGTTATGAGAATCAAGAACCCGATGCTTAGATGCTGAATGCTATTCTTCCTTTTCTCTTTTTTACCCTACCCTTTCTCTCTCTAGGAGTGATCACATGGAACAGAAGCACATGCATACAGAGAGAAGTTTTATGTCCTTAAATGACTGGATTGATATGCTTCTCCAGGGGAAGTTAGATACTAAATTTCACCTTTCTCTATAGTGTCGCCCTCGGGTCATTCGCACAGTGTCCAGAGTGCAGTGGGCCTCAGCGGGGAAAAGCTCCCCGTTCCTGTCCTGAGAATGAAATCTGAGGCTGGGGCTCATCCACGGGTGTTGCCATACCCCAGGGAGAGGCAATGCAGACTCTGATCAGTTTCCTACTTTCCCTACTGGACATTTTGGTCATCCGTTCCCGGGGAAAAAAAAAGAGAGGAAACGCTCTACATGAAAGAAAACAGTGGTGCAACAGATTTTTCTCTAGTTCTCCTAATAGACAAGAACCTTCAAGAATAGCATTTTCCATCCCCCTCTTCTTGGAACAGCAGAATGGGAGATATATTCTCTGGAATGGAGAAAATGCATGTTCTCCAGACTAGAAGATAACAGGCACAGTTGAGGGCAGGGGTGCTCAACGGTGTGAGGTAGGGAATTGAAATTTCCTTCCTCCCTTAATAATAAAAAAAAGAATAGTATTTTTCAACAGAAGAGCCCTACAATGACCTTCAGTACACACACACACTCACACTCCACACATTTCACCCAGAACTGCACAGGAGTAACTCAGCAAACCATGAGACCAAGCCTACGCCTATAAGGAAGACAAGCAAAGATCTGCACAAAATTAAAAAATTCATTAAACAATTACTCAATTAATTAAATGAAACCATCTTTTCCAGGTGGTGAAACCAATTTTCACAGTAATCTAAACATTAGGAGAACTTTGTTTAAGATGACGGGGCCAGGTTTTTTGTAGATCCCTTCCTTCTTTTCTCTCTCACACACACATGCATCACAGTTTTGATTCCTAAAACCATTTCAAAGAGATTTGATCAGAATTGGACTTTTGAATTAAATCACCAAAACCATAAATTAACTAGTGTTTCCCCTATCAGTATACTACCCGGCAACTTAAGAAGGACAATTAACAAATGTCTGAAGAACTAGCTATGCACACTAGAATTCACAATTTAGTAGAGAGAGGTAAACACAGGGTCAACTTAGAACCAAGTTTTTAAACATGCACAATGAGAAGCCCCAGATGTTCCATTTTACTAATTGTTCTGAATCTGCAAGGAATAAATATGCCCTAAAAAAACAGAACTCAAACTTTAAAGGTGATGAAGAGTTAGCGAGACCTGGAAGTTCTCTTTCAGGGGTCCAAGAATCATATTATTTTCCATCAGAGCAAAGTACTTGATGCTTTATTCTTCTGTCAATTTTTAAACTAAACTTTGCATCCCCTATACCAGCAAGCAACGCAACAGATCCCTGCCTGAGATGACTCCACTGGGCATCTGCTGATGTTTTAAGACTGGCCACAAAACTGGGCCCACAGCTGCAGCACAAGTTTTGAATTTGATTCAAGGTATGACATTACCTAGTGTTAAGCTACACAGGAGGCTCACATAACATAAAGGAAGGTCCCTCATACTAGTCACGTGGAAGATGACCACAAGTCAGAATTTGTCCATCACACATAAAAAATTCTGCATCCGATTTAACTTTTGTCCAAACGACAATCAAGAATTAAAATCCTTCAGTCACTGAAGGCTACGAGAGATCAGCTTCTCCAACCAGCAGATGATGTGCAGGGGCTCAGTTATTATCTGTTGAACTCTGAGTGTGTTGGTGTTAATGTAAAACCTCTCCCAATCATCTTGTTTTCTTTTCATTTGATGGTTTCATGAGAAATTAGCTAAAGAGGTGCATTTAAACTGTATGTCTGCCATTTGGTAACATTCCAAATGATCTCACTTTTTAAAAATTAACCTATTTTTCATCTAATGTTCAGAATATACTTTTCTTGTCTCACATTTAAAAAAAAAGGAAAAGGGTCAATTAAAGTATCTGATCTAACCTTAAAGCTATTTAACATTATTATCCTTTGCCATTTAATAAATCTAAGCCCTGTCTACCTCATCTGTTGTGATTAATAGGTTTTTATACATCCTTCTGTGAACCTGAATGTGCATGTGTGGGGGTGTACACGAACAGGTTTTAAACAGGATTTCTGAAAGATTCATTTTTAGACACAAAAAATTACCAAAAAGCAAGGTCCATTTCTGTCAAATGATGGGTTGGCCACTGCTTTATGCACAAAGAGGAGGGAGAAGGACAGAGGGAGTCTTTAATGCCCAGAGAGAAGGAGCAAGTGAAGAGTTATTTCAATAACTGAGAGTTTTACCAAACTTTTAAGTATTTTCCACTAAAAGATGGTAAAAGGGCTTTAGTATATGCAGACAAGTTTAAAATGCTTTTCTTAGGTGGTGCTAAATATTACTGAGTCATGTCCCAAGGATATCGCTGTTAAGAAGCCCTGACTACTTCTCTTATATTGGTTGATGTTACCAGCAGGCAGGGAAAGGCTGGTAAGCATGGTGCAAGGAGCAGAACATCACATAACAACAGAGATAGAACCCAGGCACTAACTAACTAGAGTGAGACATGGGTAGTGATAGATGGAGTGGGAAGAGAACGTAGGCTCATGCAGTAAAGGGCACCGTCTTGTTCACCTTTGTGTCCCTAGTGCCCCAAACAGGGCTTGGAAAATAGTAGGAGCTCAATAAATATTTGTTGAATGAATGAACAAATGAAAGAAAAAAAAAAAAGGAGGAATACTATAAAGAAGAAATGGAAAGATAGAATGAAAAGTAGAGGAAAACTAAAGGATAGAGTTTGTTTAAACCCTAAGAAATCTTTACACACTTTTGCCAAGAATCCTAATAGCCGATGCCCTAACTGCCAAGCCCGAATAGCCAATGATAAATGGGGCTTGGCTTTTGATAGGGCACCATCCCTAGTACCATGCCTGTGGGAATCCTTAGAGTGGGGCTGGGACCATCAATGGTGGAAAATGTTCCCTCCGGGCTCTTAATTCCCCATAGTTCTTACAGACATGAAGTACATGGATATCCTCACAATGTATTTTGGCTGTGTTTCAACCTTCTTTTCCAAATGTTTTTTTAATCAAAGCTTCTTACAAGTAGCTTAAGTGACTCATTTTAATTTCCCTTCCTCTCTCTGTTCCTGTGTCCTCTCTAGTGCAGGTGGTGAAGAGCAACAAGTCAACTGGCAGCAGGGGGGTGGCAGGGGGTGGAGGGGTGAGGAGGTAACCCTTAAACTGGCTAGGGTGACCTAGCCCTAATGAGCACTAGGCCCTAACACCTGGACACTCCCTGTTACACACAGGATGAATACTTTAGGTCTGGGTGTCTCCAAGAAAGCTGAGAACGAGTCAGACAGGAAGAGCTTTCTAATATGAACACCGTTTTAGGAGAAAATATTTTAAACAGTGTTAGGATGGGATAAATAGGGTGCAAAGGTTTTAGCCCGAGAAACTGAAAGGAGACAACTCTCTGTCTCGATTAAATTATCCTCCCAGTCCCCAGTTTTTTTCTTTATTTCCCATAGCTCTTTAAAAAAAGTGCAGGAAAAAGAATATTATCTACATATTACCCAATATGTTAGCTAAATAAGCATTGATGAATTCCACGTGAAGATTCCTACCAATATTCAAATGCACAGAGTGGGGCAGGACGATTCGGCTCTCAGAATAAGTCCCACGGATCACTACAATTTCACCTTTCGTCCTCATTAATCCTTTGGCTCTGCTGAGAGCCTGCCTCTCTCTCTCCCCACCACAGCAGCTATTAAGCAACATGTACGTGGACCACAGGAAACCTCTAGCAGGGCTGACCCCATGAATGCCCCCACCTCAAAATAGTAGAAAAAATTTCTGGTAGCAAGAATATGGAAGTGTGTGTATATGTTTAGATGGGTTTATGGGGATATGGTTGGTAGTAGTAGGAAGTTTAAAGAAACAAGTTTGTAATTTATTCTTCAACCAGTGACCCTCACCACCTGATTTGGGACCTAAGATAAAAAGTGGTGGGTCACATGTATATTCTGTCACCTCCTCACATTTCTCCAGGTGCAGAGATAAACGATACAAGTGTCGGGCAGCCACGGGAAACCAGGAAATGTGCTCGAATCCAGCTGCTATCCCATATTTAGAAAATAGGAAGTAAATGAACTCACAGCACAAACTCAGGATGGTTTAAATATGGGGAAAATATACACATGGGTGGAGTACATACATAGAAGGACTATTAGGAGGGAAGACCAAGATCCCTTTAGAAGAAATATCATAGGTCCTCACACTTTGATAAAGAGAAAAGACCACTTTTCAATCCTTTGTCTTCCCATAAGAACAACAGAAGCCCTAAGGGAGAAATAGTTCTCTTCATGGAAGTTTCCGATTCTTGGGCTAATACGGATACTGCCCTGCCCAATGGGAATGGGTCTCCTTGCTTTCAACTGTGGGTATCTCCAGCACTCAATGAGCTGAGTGGCCCGGGCACCATCACCCAGTTGAGTCCCTGTTCAGTGAGTGACGTGGCCACCTGGCAACAGACAGGCTACCTGGCAGTGGGGAGAGGATTCCCTTCTCCAGAGATAGGTCTGTGATACCAGCCTGTACACAGATGGGCACAGAATCTATGGGGTTTAATTATACATGTGAATGTTTCTCTTCTTTGACGTGAATAAGTTAAAGGTGAAAGGTTAACATGGTGATGAGAAGAAAAACCAGTGTGGAACGAGAATGTTTTAAATCTCTCATTGAGGAAAATAATGGTTGTGCTCTCCCTCACAAGACTCTAACTGTGGTAACATATAGCCAAAAAGGCTGAGGGTAGGAGCCATAAAAAGCTAGAGTGTAGGAGATTCTAATGCAATGATAAGGTACACAGCTTCTACCTGGCAGGGAAATTTGAGTGAAAAATGGAACAGAATGTTTGACCAGTCACTCAAATATTTGCATCCACACTGCAGCTGGATCCCTCAGAAAATAAAGCTTCTTCTTAGAGTTTCCCCCTCAAACAGTATTTACTAATGACCTCTGTGTCACAGTTTATGTTGTAGATAAGATAAGATCTGTAGTCATTTATACCAGAAAACAACACAGGAATACAGGAAGACACTATCCCAACTGGAAACACACCTCCTAGGTGTCATTCTTAATTCGTTTGCTCAATATTACAAAGGAGGATCTGGAACCCCTCCACCTCACCCTACCCCACCCAGCTCCCCTGCCCTACAGCCCTACCCTCAACCCTGCTGTGATCAAACCCCTCCCTCCCCCAGTCCAACCAAACAGAAAAGGAATCTATAATGAAGGTGGAGCATACGAAATTCCTTTCAGAGTTCTTGCCTAGTTTCTGGGAACACAAGCCAATATAAATTTTCGTGGCTACATTAACATATGCAGCTATGCAACAGGGAGATGATAATAAAACAAGAGCCATTTGAGTCAGGCCTTTCTGAGTCCCAGGCTTCAGTGTGGGAGAAGCAGCCTAGGTCAAGAAAGCAAAATGGTGGCCCGAGGTGGGAGAGCTGTAAGGCAAAGAGGTGAGAGGTGGTGAGCTGGAAGAGCTCCCGCATGAGGTGGGGGGAGAAGCAACAGCCATTCAGGTGTGTAGGTTCAAGGATTTGTAAGCTGTGTGTAGAATTACATGATAAATAGAAGGGGGCTTACAGTCAACCAGTGAGTGTAACACCAGTTATGGTGGGAGAATCTGTTAGAAGCAAGTCCCCTCTTCTTTCTGGGAAAAGAACGGCCCTTCCAGAGCCGCAGATGGCTATTTCTGACTTTGTCCTGCCTAAACGGTCAGGTAAATAACACCACTGTATATCCTCTGAGCTTAACAAGATCTAGACCTTCAAGAAAGAATTCTCTGGGTATATAAACATGTCACATTTTTATCTTATTAAAGTGATCTATTCCCTGTTTGTATAAAATATAGTTTTCACACTCCAAATATCTCCAATTAGCACAAAGTTTTCAAGTGCTAAAAAAAGAGTCTAATTCCTTATTTAAGATTTAACTTCCTCAGTTATGGGTTTTCTTTGTATATGTGTGTGTGTATATACAGACACACATGTATATCCTGAGAGTCGCTTAGGAAATATATGGCAATGAGGAACGCGATCTGGCCATTAGTTGTAAGCTCACTGCTGGTCACATTCATTACAAGTCACTTAAAAAGTTGGCATATAAATATTCTTTGCCATCAGCTGAAGTACAGAATGCTATAGGGAATACAAAAATCACAGGAATCAACTCTACTGTGCAGGTATTTATTGATAAATTAGGTTTCATAGGCTTTACGTCTGAAAATTAAATATTGTGTTAATATAAGTAAAGACAGGCTTTCATATTAATACTAAACAAGTCTGTGTTTTTACCTAATTTTTGGAATTATAGAAATGTGACAATTCCATAATTATCACAAGCAACAAAAGAAAAGAGAGATAACTGGACTATATCAAAAATTAAAAACTTTGTGCTGCAAATAATACCATCAAGAAAGTGAAAAGATAATCAGCAGAATGGGAGAAAATACTTGCAAATCATATATCTGATAAGGGACTTATACTGAAAATATATATGAAGAACTTTTACAATTCACTAATGAAAGGGCAAATAACTCAATTAAAAAGTGGTAAGAGGACTTGAATAAATGTTTCTCCAAAGAAGATATACAAATGGCCAATAAGCACATGAAAAGATGCCCAACATCACTGGTCATCAGGAAAAACACAGATCAAAACTACAGTGAAATACTAACGGTTCACACCCAGTATGATGGCTATAATAAAAAAGACGGACAATAACAAGTTTGGGCAAGGATGTAGAAAAATTGGAACTCATACATTGCTGGTAGGGATGTAAAATGGTGCAGCTGCTTGGGAAACAGCTTGGCAGTCCCTCAAAATGTTAAACATAGAGTTACCATTTGACCCAGCAATTCCTAAGTATACACCCAAGAAAAACAAAACACATGTCTACAAAAAGACTTGTACACAAACGTTCATAGAAGCAAAAGTTGGGCAACAACCCAAATGGTCATCAGTGGATAAACAGATAAACAAAATGTGGTATATCCATTTTATACCATGTATAAAAATTAATATTATTGGTGTATCCATGCCAATAATATCCAATGGAATATTATTCAGCCATAAAAAGGAATAAAGTACTGATACATGTTACAACATAGATGAACCTTGAAAACATTATGCTAAGTGAAAGAAGCCAGTTACAAAAGACCACATATTGTATGATTTCATTCATATGAAATGTGCAGAACAGGCAAATCTACTGAAACAGATAGATTAGTGGTTGCCTAGGGCTGGAGGGAGGGCAGTGACGGGGGATAACGAATGATTGCTAATGGGTATGGAGTTTCTTTCTGGGGCAATGAAAATGTTCTTTAATTAGATGTGGTGATGGTTGCACAACTCTGTGAATATACCAAAAACCATTGAATTGTACACTTTACATCAGTAAATTTTATGGTATGTGAATTATATCTCAATAAAGATGTTTTTAAAAGTGGGATGGTGCTTAGAAAAAATCAGTCTAGAAGTCCCCTCTAAAACATAACAATCTAAAATATATGAATTCTTAGAAAAGTAGAGTACTGGGTTCAATAAATTTCTCAAGTTGCTCAAAAAAAGTTGAAGCGAAAAAAAGTAGTTTTCAATTTCAGACTGATTAGACTATGCCATTTTGACATTTTTATGCCCTCAAAATCTCCAGTATTTAATATGATAAATAGCCAATATTAATAAAATACTTTTCTACTGATACTTCTACATTACTCTTTAACCCCTTTACCTAGCTTTGCTAACATGTCTACATGTTTACTTCAGGAGTGAGCTCTGCTCTCAGCTGTATGTAAGCAAGTAGAATCATAAGGAATTAGGCACAACTACTAGGCCTCCCATGTTCTTTCCACCACTTAATTAGATAACTTGTAAGTCTGAAGGAGGCAAATGTGAGATGACATTAATATAAAACTAAAACACCTATTTTCCGTCTCTTTAGATTATTATTGAAGTCATACTGCTTATAAAGTTTGATAGATTACAATTTTCCAAGGGAGAAATACCAACTAGAACATTGAATAGTTTGTGCCCTGAGAAATTATTTAGCTAAAATCTCTAATTTATCTCAAGGAATTCTTCAAAATGGAAAAGTCTCCAATATGGTCTTTGATTTATTGGGGGTGGGGGGAGGTTTTTCCTCCTAAAGGAATGCCAAAATTACCCAGGAATAATTGTGAAATTTAACAGCAAAGAACATTGAAAAAAGTATTATCTGAGGCTCACAACCAACACTATCTTGATTTATTAGGTACATGTGCCCTTCTAAAAAAGGTTCCCAGATATCATTATTTCATAATAAATTAAAAAGAATCTCCACCAAAGAGAGATGGTTCTTTGTAAAATGTACTTTTAATAGAGCTTTGTTCTCTGTCGGCTTCAACCTAGGGCATTCTGTTCAGATGGACTAAACTTATTTCTCCAATTAACCATTTCCTCAGCACAGTGCTTCTCAAAACTTAGCTGTCAGAGTTACTTGGAGGGCTTGGAAATGCCTCAGAGTTTCAGCTAGGTTCAGAGTAGGGCTTAAAAATTTGCATTTCTAACACTTCCCTAGCCTCCCCAACCCATGCTGATTCTGCTGGTCTGGGGACCACACTTTGAGAAGCACTGCATCAGCTCACACAGAGTTGGAGCTCGCTAGATAAGTCCTGGCTGGGCAGGTCTTAGAGGAAGGAAAGGTAAACGTCACCCAAAGGCCAAAACACATTTACATTCAATATCTGAATAACAGCAATGACCATAATCTGCTCTACTGAACTTTTGCGGTTCATATACATTGTTTATTTTCCTGGTCTCATACCACCCTCCTTCTTGCCCACCCAAGATGTGTTTCTGGGGATTCTTCTCCTCCCAGCAATCCTACATGACAGCAGCCATGTCTGCCCAACATGGCCTTATCCCTAGATACAGTAGAAGCTTCCACTGGTGGGTCCCAGTTGGAGCTGAGACAGCCAGCTGGAATTTGGAATTGGGACTAAGAAATTTCTGTTTAGCTGCTCTTTTGAACAAGAGGTAAACTCAGAAGCTTTTGGTAATTGCCATTTTATACCAGGTGGACTGAATAAGAGAAAAAGTCCAACTGTATGCACAGAGAGAAGTGGGGATGAGGTGGAGGGCCAGGGCTTCCTGGGTTTCATATGGTCCTCCAGCTCCTGGCTTCAGTGGAGGACTGAGGCCCTGCTGCATCCCTGCCCTTGGGTTCCATAAGTCAACCCCAAACCTGCACCTCCTGTTAAATTCCCCTTTCTTGCCTAAACTGGCTGGAGAGGATTTGTTATTTACAACCAAAGGGGCCCTAATTAAACCTGTTAACAAAGTCATCTTTAGCTACCTCTCCTCTCTGCTTCAGTTCACCTCAGAGATTAAATTCACCTTAAAACTTTCTCCTACCGAAGTTTACCTGCTTCCAAATATCTCATAGCTGAAGCCCTATCTTACATAGGCGACTCCCTGAACCCTACATGACTAGGTGTTTCAAATCCAGGGCCTATTTGGATCCCTCTACAAGAGGCAATTATAATTTATATTTCTCTCCAAGACTAGGCAGGGATAAGTGAATATAAATCAGAAACGAGTATAAATCCATTCAGTTTCCTTCTCTGAGCACAGAAATAAGAAAACCAGTAGACATGTTTCAAATTAAGATCTAATATGAAGTTTTATTTAGCATGTTAGATAAATTTGTGTGTAATTTTTCATTTATGTTTCTGAATAACTCCAGCTTTCCAGCTACTTATTTTTGTGGAATTCACATTTTTAAATGGCATTCTTATCTGCTACTTCTAGGTTCAGTCACATACATGGTACATTTTACATATACATTCCCATCTAAACATGCGGTTCTCCAAAGGGAGAAGAGGGAATTTCTATCTGAGTCTAGCTATTTCTCTAGCACAGCAGAGACAAAGCAGATAAAATTTGTGTCACTTTCAGCATTACATCACATCTGTGATAAAACATCTATTTCCAGAAGTTTGCGAGGTTACTAGACATTGCAAAACCAGAGTTTAATACTGATTAAATTAATCAGAATTAATACTCGATTCTCTTAGTCTGTCTAATGATATATGTCCTCTGTATTGAGCTTCAGGATTTTGGCCTCCTTAAATCACAACTTCTGGGAATTATCTTTGGCAACTATACTTTGAGCAGAAAAGTCTGATTATTTTGGCTGCCTTATGTCACATAACAACAGGTAGTTGCAGACATCCAGTGGCTTCCTTCGAGTGGGTTGCTTTCTTTATGGTAATCAGTTTACTTGGCCCAGCTGTCAGGCACTTAACTTCCCAATTAACAAGTGGAACTAGAACTTGAGCCACAGGAAGGAAGAAAACTCAGATTTTCCCAAACACGCAGTTAATGAAAAATTTAGCCTAGTTTCTAACTCATCTGTGTTTTTCCCATAAACCATAAATGTCAATTTGGAAAACAATATACCTACAGAGATTTCTCCACATAGGAAAGTTTCACATGATATTTGACTGGGCCATGTGCCCAACATCCATCGTTAAGGAGTTAACACAAGTTAATTTAAAACCGGAAATGAAGCAGCCAAAATTGTTGACTAGTTTCTTCTTATTAACTCAAAGACTGAAAGGGCCTAACCTACCAGATCATAGCTTCTAATCTCAAAGAAATAAGTAACAGAGAAGAAAAGTCCTTTTATTCCACATCTTGACTACTCCTTGGGTCAAAAGTGAAAGAAGGAAAAAAATGTATGATAATGCATGGGACATACGTTTCTCACCCAACTCTTCCTGATCTAAAGGATTTTTCCCAGTATGATAGAAGACTATAAATGAAACTTAGCAAGGCAGGAAGCAACGCGGACTCCCGTTCACAAGAACTCCTTCAGCAAGGCTTTGTGGTATCGGGTGAGGTGAACCTGGAGCAGCCCTGACTAACTTGCATAGATGCTTTGGGAAATGAATTACTCCTCTTGTATATAGAGGAACAGGAACTATCATGGAAAAGGGGGTCTGAAGACACTGACAAGTCCTTTACTTAAATGTCATTCAGGGCATCAACATGGAAATTGCTAAAATTACAACTTGAGGGAAGAGCATAGGAAGTTTTTTCCTAACATCTCCCTTCTTCCAAAAGCACTGATCGATCCATGATTAAAAACTCTAATATCCACTTTGAACCTAATAAAGGGTGAGTCCTCTTTACCTGTGGCTTAGGAATGAAAAGACAATTGTTTTTAAGTTACACGCCTATTTTTAGGACTAACTTGGAAATTTCTTTGCAGTTTACCTGACCACAGTCTGCTAGAGTGGAGAAGCACGGATTCCAAGTGCAAAGTCACTCACTGAATGGATTCCACTGCCCTGGATTACTTCTGACTGGACCGTAAGCATTTAGAGGGTGGCAACTGTAATGCATATTTCTTTGACCTAAGTCTCTTGCACACAGAATGCTGGGGAATTTTTTCAGGGCAAAAAATAGCTATCAGTCTTCAAACAAGTTTTCACTTCCACACCACAAAGCAGGGCAGATGCCCTTTGGAAATATGACCATGTCACCCACTCAACTATTGTTGAACCCCATAGGACATGTACTCAATAAAACTCAACATAAACATTCAGAAGGGCCATTGCTGTCCACAAATATCATTAAATGTGCATGGCTGCATAGCCATATTCTATTTGAGGGATCTCATTATTATCAAGGAAATGACTTCATACTTCATTGTCTCAAATCGCATCATCCAAAAGGATTAAGATAACATGTTTTCCTTGCAGAACATCTTTCCTGAAATCTCATTTTTGCATATTATCTTTTTGGTGCCACCCCAGCTTTCTCTGCGCACGATCCTGGCTGCACAGCAAACTCTGAAATAGAAATATTATGTACTAGAACCTTACCATCAGGAGGGGACAGGAGTCACTACTGGAAGAGAGTTAATGTCATTGTAATGTGAAAGCCTACACTATGGGAGAAGAATAAGAGAGCTGTGTGACCTCTCTAAATTGAGTGGAAAAACAACAGACAGATTATTCTATGTCACTGAGACCTTTTGACACAGGAGGGAGGGTTCAACTATATGAAAATATGTTGGCTTGAACATCATTTTTTTAAACTTTCAGCTTTCAGCAATCAGCATAATCTTGCCAGACCTCCCATTCACATAGGAGAAGCTGTGTTATCACTACAAAGTTTAGAAAAATGGGGCCACAATAAGGATATAATAATTGTTATGCTTTATCTATAATAAATCATGTTCCCCTGAAGTTCCAGTGTGTTTTGAATTAACATCAAAGAAAAGAATTCTTAACCCCACCAACTGGCAAATACAGGAATTTCAACTGTTCTGATACAATGACTCTAAGTAAATCACTATTGGTGTCTTACTTTCCAACCTACTGGTCAACCAGAAACACAGTCAGAATCGTGGATGAAATCACACAGGGAAGAAGTCTCCCTAATGCACATCTTGCTTTCATCCTCCAAGTACAGCAAGTTATAAACTGAAAACAGTTTTTGACTCATATTAGCATTTTGAATATAGTTTCTAAAAATAATTTTTAAACAGTAGCAAACTAAGGATGGGATATGACTTGGTAAATATTATTATTGACATAACCTTTCTTTCCATGTTCTGAAAGTCATACCTTTGAATTTAAAAAACACTAAATTTTCACCTGTTCTGAAGGGGATGGGGCAGATAGGACACTGATGGAAAAGAATCCAAAATACATGAATTTCAAATTATAACCCATTTTGCCAACATCTGATGGGCTGGGATTACATTTAGATACTAATAAAAAATTATTCATTCACGTTAAGAACTTAGCTATAGTATTATTCCATTATGAAATTTTCTATTCATAAAATCTCATTGCTACTCTATTGGTAATTGCTTCAAGTGCCATCTCAACAGCTTATTAAGTTAAAAAAAAAACATTTTTAATGGTTCTTAAAGAATATAGTATAAATACACAAAAAATGCAAGGCCTCTATTAGAAAAGAATAGATATTTTGATCAATTAGCAGAAGTGCCTTGAATGTCATTAGAACCCATTTAAAATTATGACCTACATCATCTTAGAAAGCAGCAGTGTTTTCCAACAATTCGCAGTCATGTTCAGGAAAACAAGGCTGTATTTAGTAAGACAGGTACACAACTAACATCTGCAAACAAACTCATAACACAACACAAGAATTTAAGTCAAGTAATCCAATCATCCCTGAATTTATGGCAATAATGTGATATTGCCGCCATTAGGCTAATTATAACCCATGCAGGAAGCAGCCCCGTTGGCTTGCAAGTGAAATGACCGGAATGTGAATATTTTAGAATAAATCAAGTACCTGATAGTTTCATGAGAAGTTCAGATGCTGCTTTGACTGACATATCGCGCCTCAGCACATTCCCCTTCCCGTCCTGGGGTTTATGGGTGTCTTCAGAGATGCTTGGGGCTGGCACTTCAGATTCTGAGCTAAACACATAGCTGGACCGAGGCAAGGTGGCACTGAGGACCTCGTCTTCCTTAGGCTCCTCTTTCACTTTAAAATTAAGATTCATGGGCTCCTTTTGATTTGCAGCTGTCAAAAGAAGCAAGGGATTATATACATATACGTACATAAAAGGCCACTCCCCCTCTTGGCGGCCGCTGACTTCATGAAGTATGGAATGCACAATCACATCATGCTAACAGCAGGGGGACCACCACTTTATCAACATAAGCTGGGCCCTGAGCACAGAAATACAATACCCTCCGTGAGTGTAGGACCCCGGAAGAGGGTGGGCTTCTGAATCTTTCGAACCTATCATATTGTAAGAAGTGCTGTCTTTACAAAGTGTTTGGGCATTTTCTCTTTGGTTTGCCTCAATGTCTTCCTTCCTGTATATACTGTTGCGTCCCTAACCTACTAGCACTCTCCCTACCTAATCTGATTATAGAAAAATGCTTTCAGGCAGTTATTCTGCCATAAAATATTGAATATAAAAATGAGTCAGAGGCAATACCCAAAGCAAAAACCTGGGGTGGGGTGGTGAGGTGAGGATGGAGAATTTGCCAAAGAGAAAAGCTCAGACTAGAGATATATCACTTTTGCCTCATTATAAGCTAATGATACCGACCCATGCGCTTGGCATTGTTTCTCTGGTCCATGTCTGCAGCCCAAGTCATCTCTGAGTCCATAATGGGCATTTTTTAAAGAAAACTTTTTGTTTTTATGAGGAAGATTAGCCCTGAGCTAACATCTGTTGCCAATCCTCCTCTTTTTGCTGAGGAAGATGGGCCCTGAGCTAACATCTGTGCCCATCTTCCTCTACTTAATATGGGACACCGCCACAGCATGGCTTGACAAGGGGTGCATAGGTCCATACCTGGGATCCGAAATTGTGGATCCTGGGCTGCCAAAGCAGAGCACATGAACTTAACCACTACACCACCGGGCCGGCCTCTAAAGAAAACTTTTTATTCTGAAATAACTTTAGATTTGCAGAGAAGTTGCAAAGATGATTCAAAGAGTTTCCATATATCCTTCACTCAGCATTCCCTAATTCTTAACGTCTTACATAACCATGGTGCATGTGTCAGAACTAAGAAATTCACGTTACTCTGACCTAAACTCCAAATTTCATTCGAATTTCACCAGTTTTTCCACTAATGTCCTTTTTCCATTTTTAGCATGGTTGGTTGGTGTGGAGTGTGTGGTCAGGGCAGAGCTAACTGGCCTATTATGGGATGGATTCTGTGGCTTGGCTGCACCATACCAAGCCTTCATCCACTGAGCTACGTACTACTCGGGAAAGACCAAGAAGGAAGACAAGCATCCTCTTCTACCAACTTATCATGTTCACAGGCATCTTGCTCCCCTTTAAAGGGCCATGTAGTAGGAACTTTAGGTTGGTAATATTAGGTGTGTTTGTCTTTTGAGAAAGAAGATCACATCCTAGTACAGAGTTCTTAGTAATGCTTATTAGAATGAGCCTTAAGCCTGCTTAGCAAATAAAAAGATGAAAATAAATCCCCAAAGCAAACACCTATCACCTCTTGCCCACCACCATCTGCCCCAGGCTGATACACAGGCTCCAAGTCCTTTCTTTCCACCTCATACCCTCTAAGAATGTACATTCTGGAATCACAAGTTCACACAGACAAGCATATTTGGAAACTGGACTCCAGAGGGCTAAAGTGACATTTGGAAGTTTTACCACCAGAAGGATGAAGAGCTGGGACTAGAACCCAGTCCATGGGCTGCCCATCCCATGTCCCTTACCTACCTCCACCAACTACTCCTCCACCTCTGGTCCCTGTGTTATAACAACACTTAAATGTAACTTGACCTTTAAGTCTTTGGTAAAATACCACCTTCTCAATGAAGTCTACCCTGACCATTCTGTCCAAAATTGTAACCCCCTCTCCCACAGTACTCCCAATCTCTCTTACCCTACTCTAATATTCCTTTTCCCCCAAAATACTTATCACCTGATAACATACTGTTATCGATTGAATTGCATTCCTTCCTCCCACAAATCCATATGTTGAAGCCCTAACCCCCACTGTGACTATATTTGGAGACAGGGAGGTAGTTAAGGTTAAATGAAGCCATTGGGGTGGGGCCCTGATCCAATATAACTGGTGTCCTTATAAGAAGAGAGACACCAGGGATGTGTGCACAGAGGAAAGACCATGTGAGGACACAGTGAGAAGCTGGCCATCTTCAAGCCAAGGAGAGAGAGGCCTCAGGAGAAACAAAACCTGCCAACACCTTCACCTTGGACCTCCAGCCTCCAGAACTGTGAGAAATAAATTTCTGTTGTTTAAGCCACTAAGTCTGTGGTTATGGCAGCCCAAATAGACTAATCACATACTATATAATTTTCTTATTTATTATATTAAACATTTATGGTCTTTTCCTCCAACTCAAGGGTCGGCTTCGTAAAGGCAATGATCTTTTAACGTGATGTATCTCGAGCGCCTAGATCAGTGTCTGGTACAACGTAGGCACTCAATATATCTTTGTTTATGAGTAAAATATGTTGGCTACAAATTGGTGACATCTGATGGTGTTTCACTATAACCTGTGGAAAACAAAACTAAGAATCCCAAAATACTCCACCAAAGGCAATCAGAAGTGCTTTCCCTGGATCTGATCATTAGATTGGGGCTAAGTCAGAGATAAAGTTAAAAGCTCTGCTACCTACACCATAGTGTTTCCTGACGTGTCTTTGAATAATGACTTGGACTCTGACATTACTCAAGGAGGAGTCTAGAAAAATCTCAAGGAAAGTGCTTAAAATCTAGCCCGTTGGGGACAGTGCCATTGGAATCTGAACCAAAGGGATTAAAGATAGTCTCTAGAGGAATCTTCAAGTATGTATTTCTGACCTCTACCAGGAAGGTAGCTCCTAAGATGACTCTGTTTAGCACACTTCTCCCCCTTCAACCAATCCTGGGGGCTTTTGCTGCCCACCCCCTAAAGCTCGCTCTTGCCCTCAGCCTTTCTTCCAGAACCCTTCACAAAATCTTTTTCTAAGAGCATCCTAGTGAGTCACAACAGAGTAATTAAATGGTGTGTTGTCTATCAAGTCTGTAACTTTGACACTTTGGGAAGGAATAATATAAAGTGAATAGTTATGTATTTTTAAAAATGTTTCAGTGCTGTATCTTTTATTTTAAAACTTTTAAAAATCCTAAGGTGAGGCTAGGAAAGAGCTAAGAAACTATTGAGGCCCTAGAAGCAAATCCCAACTTCTAGAGAAGGCAAACATTAAGCTGATGCTGCCTGAAGATAAATGTAGCTTCTAGGAGCATTAGTCAGAACACATGCTACATAAGACTTAAGAAAAAAGGTAAAGATATTTAGCATTGTTAGTACAACCCAGATTTAATGCAACTTCAATAAGACACTTAAAAAAACAATAGGCAAGCTGCATGTTGCTGGATTATAAATTTGCAAGGCACTTCATACCTGGTTTTCATTCTGACATTGTCAAGAATGGTATAAAACTAGTAAGGTGCTGGGGAAATATAAATATAGCTAATGACATATCAAAAAACATGTGAGAAATATTCGGTTGCACAAGTTTTAATTTCCCAAACATTTGGGTCTAAATAGAAGATGTAAAAATAGAAATATGAAGGCTATCCCATTTTCTTTCAATTACCAGAAATATTTACACCTAGAATAGTACATAATACCCACATTTTAAAGTTAATGTGACTGAATAATTGCTATCATTTTTTATTATCTTAAAAAAAACCATTCTCTTTCTACAGAGAAAGGTGGAATTAAAAATGTTTTCTTTTTTCTTTGGGGAAATTGCTAAGAGAAAAGCAATAATTTGTGACTCACCACCTAGTCTTTACTTCATTCTACTACCAACAAAAAGATTTGTGCACATACAGAACTCAATTCATAAAGGACTTTTCCAGCACCTGCCCTGACTTCTGTTTATGTATCTTAAAGTTTCCAGATATTCCACTTTTAACGTAGGGAGAAAGCTCCATTAATCAACAGGCCCCTCCTCTCACTATTTGTTCCAAACGTTTTAGGACCTGAGCCACTCTGATTATAAATTATGTATATCTGTAAATTCACACACTCAATGGCGTTGGGCTGCCATTTAAAGGAAACAAATAGGCTTTCTGGGGATTTGCAAAGGATTCAAGATAATGGCTAATACAGGAAAGGAACAGGAAAGTCACTGGGATACAATGATTCGAAGTTTCCAAACCGAACAGGCAGGCAATAACGATTTGTTAAAGAAACCCCTCTTCATAGTTATAGCAAGGTGTCATCAGTTTGCATCAAGATTCTTTCCAAGCGCCATCCTGAGGACAATTCTATGTAACTTCCTTAAAGACCATAATTTATCCAATAACGCATACAACTAGCATTTGAATAGTTAAACAAGAATTGATTCTTCTGTCAACCACAGCAGATAGGTATTATTACTACCTTCATTTTATAGGTGAGGAAACTGCGGTTTCAAGAGGTTAACAGACTGACTCCCCCAAATCACAGAAATGCTAGACTCCAAGCCTTCTGGCTGAAAATGCACCCAAGCTTTCTCCTTTCTCTCCAAGACAGCCCAAGCGCCTTTAAGACGGATACTAACCTGAACAGTTGCATTTTGGAAAATAAGTGATATGGCGTGAACTAAGCATTGTTAACGAGAAAGGGAAAGGTGTGGTGTAACCTGAAGGTAAGGGACACTTTCTGGTAGGAAAGAATTTTGTGAAGATTTGACCAAGAAGGTGGAAGAGGAGGCATGGACTGCAACATGACTACTTCTGTTCTGTTTTGTCCATTCCCTCTGGTGAAGGAAAATGACCCTTTCTTTGAATTTAATAAAACAGAGCTCTCTTTCAGTTCAGAATCTGGCAATTTTGTGAGTGCTAAATCACTACATGAAAAAGCTGGGCCACTGAGAATTTTATTTACTACCTCACCCTAAAGCAGAGCCGAAGACTCCTGGACCTGGAAAATCACTGCAGATCAGTGATTTTCAAACAGTGTTCCAAGGAACCCTAGGATAAGCTTCAGGAGTTCTGACAAATGTTTGTTTCAAATTTAAGTTTTTAAGATTATTTAAACTAATTTAAAATTTAATTTTAAAATGTGTACCTGCAACTGTGTTATACATAAAATGTCAACTCACGGGAGACCACTAATATGTTAACTTGTGTTGATAATTTAATTCAGTTTTGTGTATTACTTGTACTGTAGTTCCACCTGCTATCATAGGAGTGGTAGAATTCTAGTAATATGTCATTAATAAGAAAGTGGTTGGCTATGCAATGATCTTTCAAAAATTCAGGCCTGGGGGCCAGCCTGGTGGCATAGTGGTTAAGTATGCATGCTCCGCTTCAGCAGCCCGGGGTTTACAGGTTTGGATCCCAGGCATGGACCTACACACCGCTTATCAAGCCATGCTGTGGCGGTGTCCCACATATAAAATAGAGGAAGATGGGCATGGATGTTAGCCTGGGGCCAATCTTCCTCAGCAAAAAAGAAACAAACCAAAAAACACAACTCAGGCCTGTGCATGTGTGTCCCTGTAAAACTGTACAATCAGGGTACTACTAGACTCTACATGCATGCCTTAAATCAGGCTTTCTCAATCTCAGCACCATGGACATTCTGGGCTGCATAATTTGCTGTGGGAGACTGTCATGCACATTATAGGATGTTTAGCGGCATCCCCGGCCTCTGTCCACTAGATGCCAAAAGCACTTCACAGTCATGAAAACAAAAATTTCTCTAGACATTGCCAACTGTCTCCTGGGCACACCCTGGTTGAGAACTACCACCTTAGATTAAATGCCAGAGTAGGTTCCAGTGTATCTGCTTTGGTGAAGCTTCTGATCATGGCCAACAGACAGAGAGATATATGTAGATACATAGATATATCTGTGTCTATCATTTATAGAGCACTTAATATGGGCCAGGGAGTATGCTACGTGTTAACCAGGATTAATTTATCTGATCCTCCAACAACCCTCTGAAGTAGGTACTATTATCCCCATTGTGCAGATAAGGAATCTGAGACCAGAGAGATTAAACTTCCAAATAACAGTTAATTGAGTAATAACCAAGAAGTTAATACAAAATTATAGACAGCTTTAGTGCATATTGAAAGTTTTGGATGTTCTTATCATTTATTATGATAAGGAATGAGGGCAGTTGCTAAATGTCATCAACTGTGAAGCAAAAACTTTTCATTGCTGTACTCTTCTTTCAAGCAGATGAATAAATTTAATTAAAGGGATCCTGAGATTACAAGGTGAATTGTTGAAAATATGCTCTCATTTGCCACAATGTCCCTGTGCAGTTTCTTGAAACTCAATCAGCAAAATAAATTTAGAAATATACTAGATGCTTATACTGCTATAAGATCTCACCCCATCACAACACTAATGTCATGTTTTGTGTTCAACAAACAGCAACTTTTTTCTAATGGCTGGACTTTTTAAATAAAAAAACACAATAAATGTGAACAAAAAATAAAGTTCTACTAAAAAATACATATTCTATGTGTATTTTATATTGAGTCTGCACTTAAGATTTTTTCTTTAAGATTTTGTTTGAAAAAATGAGTTTACTGCTTCAAAAACAAACAAACAAACAAAATGAAAACCATTACTGTTTTCCACTCCCTTATTTTACAGTGAGGAAACTTAGACTGGGAGAATGATATGACCTTTTTAAAACCACATAGCTCGTTAATGATAGAACCAGAATCAGAGCTCAACTCTGCAGATTACAAATCGGTGCTATTATAACTCCCCAAGTTCCCTCATAAGTATAGTAAAGTACGTAGGATCTGGCTGGGGACCTGGGGTGTTTGGACAATTTGACGCACTTTGGGTGAGAAAAAAACAAACTGTTCTCTGAAACCATAAGGAAAGCCAAGATTTAATTAAATAATAATTAATAACAGCAGAGCATTACTTTTAGATGTTAAGCATATTATATTCAAATAGAATGTTTACAACATTAGCTAAATATTTTTAAATCTTGCTCTCTAATAAGGTCAACTACTTAATTTGCCTTAAGTAGTTTTATAATTAGTGTTTGGTGAAGCTGTAACCATCTTATATTTCTCATCCCTACCTGAGCTAATTGTTGGCCACATTTCAGGATTTATGTCCCCAAACCAAGAATGCACAAGTCTCCCACGACAGCTACTCCGATTATAGACATAGTTACAAAGGGAAACACAACAGCCTCTGGAGCAGGGTCAGGGGTAATAATAATGAGCAGTGCCTCAAGAACTTTAAAACAAATAAATAAAGTTTTTCTGTCTGAACTAAACCATTCAAAGCAACATATAATGAGCAAAACTAGCTACCTGCAGTAATCCACTTAACAGACAGGCTATCTCCCTTGTCAAAAGCAGGAAGGACAAGTCCTGGAAAACCGATCAAGCCATGAGTAAATGTGAAAGAAAGCTGTGTTTTAGATTCATACTATTAACGCATCCAAAGAATGAAATGTATGAACAGCATGAAGTGATTTGAGACTAGAAAAAAGAAAACCTAAAGATTGGATAACATATTTCCAAAACTTTTCAGGGAAGTTGGTGACCATCTGCCCCAATGGTCACAACTTGTCATTTTAAATTACTATGCTGACATTCTGGTTTATACATGGGTTTTTAAAGGATTTTTGTCACTGTGGAACACCCAGAGTCTGAAGAACTCTGGGCCGTGGGAGATGGTAAAAGAGCCACAATGACTCCCCTCCCTGAAAACCCACCCCTTTGCAATGCGACTTTGCAGCTCCTCCCATCAAGAGGTGGAGTAAATTTTCCCACTCTTTGAATCTGGACTGGAGTTGTGACTTGCTTTGGTCAATAGAAGGTGGTGGAAGTGATGCTGGGCCACTTCTGAGCCTAGCCTCCAGGGGCCTTGTGCACTTCTGCTCCCTCCTTTGGAACCCTGCCTAGTTGCCATGTGAACAATCCTGGGCTAGCCCACTGAAGGATGAGAGACCTTGGGAAACAGGGACAGGCCATTCTAATTGAGGCCATCTGAAACCAGCCAGTCCCCAGTTGACCTGGCAATAGACTGCAGCTGGAGGAGTCAGCCCAGGAGAGACCAGAAAAAGCACCCTGTTCAGCCATGCCCAAATGCCAATCCACAAAATTGTAAGCTAACTAAATAGCTATTGTTTTGAGCTGCTAAACTGTGGAACGTTTGTCACTTAACTAGCAGTGTGACAGACTCCAGTTCGTAGACTTGGCCCTACAAGCGAGGTCCTGGAACATGGACATGAGACAACACCAAGGTGCTCATACCCTTTGAGGCTCCCTTTGAACAGCCTGCTTTCTTTCCATAGACCACAACTCTATTCCATCTTCTTTTTTACAGCATTATGGAGCTGGTTGTGAACTTGCAAATCTTTTTAAAGTGAAGTAATATCAAAACCTCTGAAAACCTGACTTCCTGAATATGACTAACAGAATATCTTTCTTATAATCCATCATGGAATGCAGTGTGGATGGTACAAAGATAAAAGATGTTATAAAAGAAACATTATTGGGGCCAGCCCAGTGGTGTAGTGGTTAGGTTCGTGCACTCTGCTTCGGCGGCCCAGGGTTCACAGGTTCAGATCCTGGGAGTGGACCTACACACCACTCAATAAGCCATGCTGTGGTGGCGTCCCACATACAAAATAGAGGAAGACTGGTACAGATGTTAGCTCAGGGCCAATCTTCCTCACCAAAAAGAGAAAAAAGAAAAGAAACATTATCTCCCCCATAGCGCTGTAAAACATAGTTGAAGAAGCAAGACTAATACATAATCAATAGAATGAACTATGCAATATAGAAGCACCACACTGGATGATAAAGACTAAGTATCATTGGAATTCATGGGGCGGGCTGGTGCAGCAAAGACCAGAATAACAGGAAGAGGTTTTACCGAAGAAGTGGAAACTAAAGTATTCTTTGAAGGATGGCTAGCATTTGCATAAGCCAGAGAGTAGGGGAAGGTACCACAGGAATGGGCCCCAACATTGCTAGACATTCTCTACAAAGATACATAACCACCGTGGGTCAGAGGTGCATTAAAATACTTTAGTTTTAATAACGTTATTAATTCTTTTTAGAAAAAGTTTTTTGTTTTCCTCATTTCATCTAACAGGAGGAAGATATATGGAACTCCATGGTTCAAATTACCAGATCCCTGGGACAACATGAGTGATGGCAGAGAAATGGAAATGAGAGGGGTGTGTCTATGAGCCTATCAAGAAGACTATGAAGACTATCAAGATGTTCCTCGAGAGGAGTGTGAATACGGTTACTCAGAAGAAAGGAGCCAGGCAGCAGGGCAGCTCGGGTGGAGAAGGCATCAGGGAGGGAGCTGCAGGGGAAGGCTGTCTAGGTGTGAGGTGATGGCCAGGAAAGGCTGCACATGAAGAGAAGGATTATAGATATATTTTGAAGACACAAAAAATTTAACCAGATTAGTGACTGAATTAGTATGCATTAGAAACGATGCCATGGTTTGAAGCCAAGGAAAATAAACAGCGAAGCAGACGGAGGTCAAAAGACAGTTGGCTCAACTGAGAAAAAAAATTAGGTAATAGCTAATTAAGTGGTCATGAGCCAAGGCTTTGCAGTTAGACACTGCTGAATCTTTGTTTTGTCCCTTGTAGCTGACACCTTTTAAGCCTCAGCTTCTTCATCTATACAATAGGTTCAATATTATTCACCCCATAGGGCCGGGAGAGGGTTAAATGAGAAATTACATGGAGTTGTTGGCACAGTGCCTGGCTCACTGTAAACACATTTGATTAGTAATAACATTTATAATAATAGCAGTAGACGTTATAATAATAGCAGCAACAGTAGTAAGTAGAAGAAAATGTATTTCTGAGGGAAGAAAGAAAATGACTTGAATTCAGTTTTGCAGAAATACAGACTTTGATAAATTTTCCCAAGGGTCTATCAAGATAAAAAATTATCCTCAGGGCAATTCTAGAACTAGGTATGCCCTATCCAGCACAGTGAGGAAAGAGAGATCTGGATTCCAGTCAGGACTCTTTTACAGTCATTCACCCCAAGTCTTGGTTTCCTCATCTACATGCTCGTTACGAGACGATATATTTCGAAATACGCTATACACTATAAAGCTCTACAGAAATATAAGTTGGCCTTACTGTATTTGCACTAAATAATTCCTGAAAAGCCTAAAAGTATTAATGCAACTTCCAGTGGTGTCTAACATACAACATTCAAAGAATGGCTCCATGCTGGGGATTCTGGCTAACTCTACAACAAACAAGGACAGAGAACAGAGCCAAGTTCCGGTTTCGCTGCTTCCTTACTTTGTGTTTTGGGGTATAGATGGCCTGGGGAAGGGAACGCTGGAACCAGGCCTCCTGGATTAGAATCCCAGTTGTCCCACACATTAGCTGTGTAAACCTGGGCAAGTCTCTTAACCTTTCTGTTTCTCAGTTTTCATCCGTGAAACGGGACTACCAATACTATCTACCTATAGGGGTGTTAAGAAGTTCAAATGAGTTAAATGGCACAGAGTAAGCACTATGTACATGATTGTCAAGGAAAAATAATAAACAATGAGTAAATGTCACAAAGTCTCCAACCATGGAAGTTTCCGTACATGTGTGTGTAACTCCAGGCCCCACCTTCTTGTAATGCCACCTGCTCCTTTCTGTGACTCAGATCAGCCCTTGTCTCATGGAGTAGCGAGTCACTGAAAAACAGGAGGCACGCTCTCCCTCTCATATGAATCACCACCAGGTTCAGTGAAACCTAGGATTTCAAAAAGGTATTCAGGCTGCCTACACGTATAAGGCCCTAAATGCAGCTGCTGACACCAGGATCGATGAGTCATGTGGTCAGTGAGCACCTATCATGAGAAAAGCAAGACAGGGTTACAAAGAAGAGCCAACTGAAGATGCAGAGGAAGGTCATCAAAAATAAACCTACAGGGGAAGGCAAACCTGGAGGTGGGGAGTGGGAGAACCCCAGCTCCTGGCACTGAAGTCTTAAGTGTGAATTGCACAAAGATGGATTCACTTGCAAGAAGGCTCATTTGTTCAGATGTTTTACAGAAAGCCAATCAGAGCCACCAGGCAATAAGGACGACATGGTTTACTGGGCATCTCCCATCCCTCCTTCTCCAGCAGCACAAACAAAGGTATCACAAGATAAGATAGTTGTCATTTATAGATTAACTGTAATCACAGACGCATAAAATTGTGTAAAATAGATAAAAAGCAGCAGAACGAAGGCCTATAGGAAACTGCAAGATACGCAAACATATTCACCAGCTGCCCTTCATTTATACAAGAAAAACTTGGCTATTTTATGGCTGAGCTCCCAATAATTCAGGAACGATTCAGCTTGTACCCATTTGTAAGTCAGTCACTGCTTTAAAAAATCCATCTCTCCTACTTAAAATTATTTTGGACTCAGTTTTACAAAATTAATATAATGTGGGAGACAGTATAACTTTTTTTTGCCAGTTTCTAAATTAAAAATAGTTGAAATGACTTGTATCTTTTATTTTGGAAAACTAGAGACAAAAAGATATTCCCAGCCAACAAGTGAGGTGCCAAGTTTCTGTCAACTGCTTGGTTATAATTTGGAGAGTTAGAATTAAATTTTGTATCTTGAAAAGTATAGTTTTCAGAAAGAGAAATGATGTAAGGCCGTTGCAGGCAACTTTTGATCAGGCATCTAATGATGCTACTCCCGGCTCCTTGATGCTCTAGATGCATCTTGAGACTATGTCGTTCTAACTGAAGAACATTAAGATGCTTCTTTTAAGTCTCCTGTCATGAGGCCCCATGAGGAAAAACACGGGGTTCAATGGACATGACTCACCCAGGCCTCTCGTTCATGTCAACCTTGACCTATGGTGAAGGCCTAAGACCCATCTCACACCACCAGGCCCCTTTTCATGGTCTGAGACAGAAAGCAAGGAAAGAGAGCTGTACTGAAAAAAACACAGCTGTAGTGAAAAAACCGTACCAAGTTTATATTACACATCAGTGGGCCTCAGTCCTGGCTGCACGTTAGAATCATCTGAGGATTTTAAAGAAAATGTCTAGGCCCTATGCTAGACCAATTAAATCATAATTTCTGGGAGTGGGGCTGGGCCCTGGCATTTGTAAGAAACTCCCCAGGTAAGTGTAATGTGCAGTTGAGGTTAGAACTGCTGCTGGATAAGGGAGGGAAGGCCCAGAAGCAGCAGGAACTCGGGCGGTCTGTGGTTGGGTAAGCACTTCTCCCCTGAACCCCGCAGTCACGAGACCAGTGGATCACTTGCCCTGACATGCATATGTCTCTGGCTCCCAAGAAAGACCTGTACAAATATGTAGGGCTGCAGCCATCAAAGGCCTACATCCTAGGCTGAAACCCTGATCTAAGTTTACAAAATTTTTTTTCCGTCAGCCCAGGAGACCAGCCGCAAGGGCTGCCCCATCCTCTTCCCTGAATCAGTTATGGTGCTGAGCCTGGGAGCCTCAGTTTCAGGGAGCAACATTAATCTCAAAGGACCAAGGAATGCTCGGTGTGGGCTCAGGCAGAGCAATAGTTGATGGTTTGGAGAAAGGGTTTGATTTCACAATCACATACCCCGGGAAACCTCAAAACAGGGTGGGGGTGGGTGAAGGATTTAGAGTCCTTTTAAAACAGCATTCCACCAGCAATTTTTAATCCCACCGGGTTCCCTTCAGTCATCTTTATGCTTAGTTTTTGTTGAAGGAGCAAGAAAGGCCCCCCCTTAATAACCAAGCAAGAAAGAATCAAGTGTATTCCATCTCTCTTTTGGAAACAAGTAGGTATGTGCACATTCGAATTTGTCACTGTGCTCCAGTTCTGCAGACAGTGATGTGGCTGGCACGGAGACTCACAGACTCCGTGCCCACAAACAGCTGCATCCTACAGTCCCAGCAGGTGCACACACAGAGCCCAGCTGAAAAAATTCGTCACAAGAACAATGGCGCCCTTATGACGCCGAGGGACGAGGACTGATGCTAACCACTACTGCACCACATTTGATGAGAGAAATAGCTAGAAACTCAGCAGCAGCTCCCCGGGATTTGGCCTTTGGGTCCCGGGATCATAGCCACAGACACAGCCAGGTGGAGCACCCCAGTGACAGTAGTTATCAATTACAGGACCTGACCAACCAGAAAGTTAGTGGAATAAAAAAAAAAAAAATCCTTCCAGAAAACGTATTCCTTTCCTTTCAACATACCTTCTCCTCCCGGGGGCTGCATTGCCACAGCCACCAAGTTTACATTTACATCCAAATATACACACACACAAAAAATTACCGATGCATCTCACTCCCCGGTGACTTTATAACAGGTTGCTAGGTAACAGTGCATACAAGTCAGGTTTCAGGACCTCTAGTAAGTCACCATAAAATAGCTGCATGGGCCTTTTGCATAAATAGTGTGCAGTTGTTATCTGTTTTCTTAGGCCAATTGATCAGTCAGTAAATACTCTGACTGCCAAACCGTAAACACGTCCCCATCAACAGCTAACTGAGAAAACACATCACAGTGTAAGGCTTTGGTGCGCGGTCTCTCACCCAACCTACCAAGTGGCTTCTCCTCTTCTGTCTGCCCTGTTTGCAATCCTGGCTCTCAGGAGCCACAGGCCTTATCTTAGGCTCCTTGGGATTGGGTCTGGAGCTAATTACAGCCTGATGTGGGGCATTCAGAGCTGAGCCCAGCAGTAGTAGATCCTGCACCAATGTTTTATCCAAAGACCAAAACTGCTTCCTTCATCCCCGCTCACCCTACTCCAGATTTAAAAACTTCCTGGAGTCATGGAGTAAAGGGAATAACCCCTTACTAAGAGTTACTCACCCCCCACTTAGTTTTCCCAGTCTGTTAAGTAAGGAAATGTCCCCCTTTCTAAGCTATGCTAAGTGAACATGCCATTTGCATTCCTTCCCTTGGGAGTGCACCAGAAGGGCCCAGAAAAAGAGCCCCTTTTGCTATAATATTGGCAGGAGACACCATCAAGGAAGGACCAGAGATTTCGCAGAGGTGAAATTCTAAAGGATCAACAAAAGGAAAACAAAAAGCATGCATTTTCCTCACATTTTCAAAAATATTTAAACATATAACTCAAAGTCTCTAAAAGCACATTTTCCTCTAGATTGGGATGGAAGAGGGAGAAGGCAGGAGGACGAGGAGTAGAGAGGCCCCTGTTATTCAATGTCACAGTCAGATGCATTTTAATTCCTGTAACTTTGTCCTTTCCAGCATGGAACCTCCTCACTCACACCGCAGGTCGGGGACCCTCACCCTAACAGCCTCTGCTCTCTTTTCCTCCTCCGTTCATTTCTGTGACGCCTCATTTCTACCCTCTACCTGTCCTCATTTCTTCCAGCTAGTGCTGTGCACTCCTGAGGGGCAAAGATCAGGGGTGATGGGGACATTCCAAAAGACCCGACTGAAGTGTCACCGAGCACAGGGACTTTAGAGTGAAGCTGAACCTCTAATTCACCTGGCAATGACATTTAGTGAAATGCGACTCACAGTCCACTTAAAGGAAGGCGGTGACCAATTATTCTCCATTTAAAAGGGTATTGTCAATCTCCAAAGAGCTGAAATGGCATTTGGGAATCATCATGGGGACTGCCATCTTCACTGAAAGACAGAACCAATTCTCAACCGACCTTTTCCCACCTGCCACATCTCTTTTAAAATTTAAAATCATATTTTTAAAAAGATAATGAGTAGCAGCACCATCCCACGACATATTTTAGCAGTCCAAAACAGTCAGGAAAAACAGCGCTCCCTCAACATCTCTACACCCTCTGTTCAATCTACAACTTAATCAAAGAAACTGAAGAAAAAAAAGACAAAAACTAAAAAAAAATCATGTACAATTTAATGGTGAAAGTGATGTCAATTAATAATAAATTTTTATAACTTATACTCCACCTTCTCTCCAAAAGGCATTAGGGCAGTTGGAAAAAAATGTTAAAATATTTTTTTTAATTCCACTTCACATGAGGTACCAAGAATAGTTAAATTCATAGAGACAGAAAGTAGAATAAGGCTGAGGGGAGGGTGGAATGGGAATTATTGTTTAATGGGTACAAGGTTTCAGTTTTGAAAGATGAAAAAGTACAGGAGACGGAAGGTGGTGATGGTTACACAACAATGTGAATGCGCTTAATGCCAAAAAACTGTATACTTACAAATGGTTAAAACAGCAATTTCATGTTAGATATATTTTACAACAATAAAAAATTTTCCACTAGAAAAAAGCATTAAAGATAATCTTTATCATTTGCTCAAATTTTAAAACTATAATTCCTAACAGTATTCTCTGTATGTCCTTTAAAAATCTTTCAAATTAAGGCAATAAAGAGTTTGAATAATGCAAAATGAGATGTTCCATACAAGCACTTTAAAAAACCCAATGCAGAGACAAGTTAAATAGGGCCCAAGGCCACACAAAGAACTGCCACCAACCTAGTTCACTATGTGCCCTGTCCCCCACAAGGACCCGTCAAGGGGAAAAACCAGAAGGAAATCAATGATCCCTATTGTTTCTAGACCCAAACCACAGCAATGCCTACTTCCAAAGGACTGCAAAAAAAAAGTCAAGGAGCACAGGTATGACAGTGTAAACTACTCAAATTTTAAGGGACCTTGAAATCATCCAGTCCTACCAGCTCATTTTATAGATAGAATACTGGTAGAGAAAGAGAGAGAGAGAAAGAATACAACCCTCTGCAAGTACCTGACAGCTTCATGAGAAAATCAGACGCCATCTTAACAGAGATGTCCTGGCTGAACAATGCTGACGCACTGTTGGCCACATACTCGGAGGGGTCTTTCAGCTTTGTGTGGTTGGCCGGCCTGTCGGCAGCATTCAGGGTAAAGGAGGTTGGCAGGCCGTTATCTTCCTTGGGCTCCTCCTTCACCAGCAAAGGCGAGACGCCAGCCCCACCCTGGCTAGTCCTCTCTGGAGTGTTGGACGTCATCATGGTCCCCACTAGCTCTGTCCCTCCTCCTTCCCTTTGCTGACCCAGGCAGGCACTGTCACTGAGGTGGGGAGATCCCTTGACATCTGGGTCTGGGATCTCCTCCTTCACCTTGGCTTCTGTCCTCAGGAAGTGCTGATGGCAACGCATGTGGAGTTTCAGGCTGAAGTGGCGTGAGGAAGTGAAAGGGCATAGCTGGCACTGAAAGGTCTCTCCCCGGTCCTGGTGCTGATGAACCTGACGAAGAAGCAAGAAGAATGAGCTATCCACCGTGTGTTTATGGCAAATGCCTTGTGGTACAATCCACACCATCATCCACAATTTCCTTACAGTACAAAGAGCTGGCCCAGGAAATAATATAACCAGAGGAGCATTTCATTACTGTGCTCCAGATAATGAGGTTGATCCCCAAACATGAAGCAGATCCACATAGGTCAACAGTCCATTATGAGAGCCACCTTCACCACTGAGGATGCTGTCTGCCAGTGGAGGCCATTTTGGATAGAATCTTCCTAATATTCTAGTCCTCTGATCTCAGTTGATGTCTTCAGAGAAAATATTATAAACCCAGCACAATGCAAACTTACATAATTACTAATTGGGGGTCAAAAGAGGTAACTTTGTCAACTAAGTCGTCTCACAATAATAATACTTTGCAGTGCCCAATTATTGTCACCCAGAGAATTAGTTATGTTTTGTAAACATAATTTCCATTTTCAAAATGCTTCTCTAGGTAATTAAGAATGTAGAAAAATAATGTCTCCAGGGTAGTCCCGTTTCATAGACAGGGAAATTGAGATCCCAGCCAAAGTGAGTGGCTTGAGCAAAATTACATACGAAGAAAACAAGAGTGGAAGAAAAAACCAAGGTCTGATCCCCACCAAGTATTCTCAGCAAGATGAATGTTTCCAAAGGCGGTTGTATCATGCTCCAGATTCTGATGTCCGCAATGAAAGAATGCAGACTTTTAAATCCAGTTCCAGCCTTGCATGCACCATACCTGTAAAAATTGCAAGAAACTTTTTTCTTCCCGTCACTACCAAATTTAGTGCTTGAAAAAGTGAGGAAATCACTGCACTGGCCCGAGCCAGGCTTCGAGCTGGCAGGTACTCATAAGCTTGTAACTTCCTCATTCATCTCTGCCAATGGACTTCAGTGCTGACCTGCTACACCCTGCTATTTCAGGACTGGCCCTCCCTTGCACAGAAACTGCCAATTGTGTAGATTTGTGCCAGATGATTTGGGGAGTTGTGTGATCTGGATAAACAAGTACGTGATTGGAATTCAAAACCAAAACAAAACTGACCCCTCATCTCTCAGTGGTGATCTAAGCGGGATTTGAACTCAAGTCTAACAAAGGTTAAAGGCTCGTTCGTTAATCCACTGTACCACCTGGCCCCTCTGTGTAGGCTTCCTTTCCAAGACAGCAAGTTTTATTACAGCTGTTTATGCATTCTGAGTGCAATCCAAAAGTATTATTCACCAGCCAAAACATACTTTTAAATAATGTTAAGTGACCAACAAAAGCAAAGAAATTAAAAGTTAATGGTGAGATTCTGTCGCCACAGCACCCCACTGTGGCTTTTTGAAAAGAACAACAGAAGAGATTCTGGGTCCCCCAAGCCATGACTTTCTCAACAGAAATAATCATATAAACTGAAATTCAGATGCAGCAAAGGCTTGCTCATTAGAAGGCTTCCCCTCTGCCAGGTCAGGAGTGGCTGGAGGGTGGGGACGCACACCGTTTGTCACTGGCTGTTAACACCACCCCTCTCTGTTCCTCACAACAAAGGGCTTTCGCTCTGGAGGTGATCGTGTTCCTCTGCTTTCTCACAGACTCGTGAAGATTCCCCACCGCCTCCTCCACCCAATTCACGCAGAAGCAGGCACCTCGGGGGCCTCAGGTCACAGCCCCATGGGACCCTGACAGGTGCTGCCAAAAGCTTGCCCCGGAACCAGGTGGTAAAGGTCACGAGGCAGACAGCTTCCGTCGTCCCTGGGAGCAGTGCAGTGGGGCCGATTCCATTTCAGAAGTGTCCTTACATCTACTGACCCAGGAGAGGAGAGGAGCTAATCCAAGAACAGAAGCTCCGGAAGCAGCTTCTGGAAGAAGGAAAAGGACAGAGAGCAAGCCCAAATTCTAAAATCGAAAGGGAGCCCTGGATTAAAAAGAGGCAGTGCGCAAATATTTTACACGTCTTCTTTTCCACCAGATCCTGGCCTTGCCATACTCATTTGTGGAAAAATTAGTGACTGTTTAAAGGAAAAACAGTGGCCCTGGTGCTGACTTGCGCACTTACAATTTTATCTGAGCCACACCTTCCCAGAGGGGCTGTATAGCACACTTGGCCTTTGAGAGAAGTATTCGCTCTGTCCTCCGGTCACAGTTTCTCCCCTTCTCTCCTGACAGAAAAGCACTATCTCTTACAGTTTTTATCCTCTTTAACCTAATATTGGCTTTAAAATCCCTCTCAGTCCGTTAATGTGAAGAAATGCTTGTCTAAAGCATGTCATTCTTTCCAGGTCAGGTAGAGGCGTACTTACTGACTGGTCCTTTTGCACAACAGCACGTCACCCACCCTAAGGGGTGGGAAGTAGAAGGCACTGTTGCGTGCGTCATTAGGTCCATCTCCTGGTAGCAGTCGGATGTTCGTGAGGAAACTTGGGGAAACATCAGCTCCATCCCCCCTTGGGGGACCGGGCCTGGCAGGGAAGGGGCTTACATAGGAGTCACAGCTAGCCTGAGACTAGCAGAAGTCAGCGCCCTGACACTTGTCCGGTTTCCTGCCATTACTTCACCAATGTTCTTTATCTTAGCAATCCTCCTCACCTTTTCTGTTCGGTTTTAGCTCATGAATTTCACATTTAATTCCTGTATATCACTCATCCAGGAAAGTTGTAAAAGACTTAATGGAAATCTAAGACAACCCTGAGGAAGCTGGAGTCATTTACAAGCTCCTTCCGCAACTGGCCATAAAAACATTTGCATGATACACCAAGGAGGAAAGGCAGGCTTAAAAGGCAGGCCTAGCACCCAGTAGGAACACAGTAAATACTGTTCTTGTTGAACAAGTTGAATCCCACTTTTTCCTTAAATAAATCTAGATAATCAATATAGAAGGACATACATTTGAATGATAATAATGGCTATTCTGTGATGGGATTGAGGGTCAATTTTATATTCTTTTTATCAGTTTTTCTAAATTCTCAACACTAAAGACATATCACAAAAAGAGGAAAGCAATAAAATTTAGAGTAATTTTTATACCATGTCATTAATTTATTTCTAAATGTAAATGTTAATATATATTCAGATGGCTTTTGGATAATAATTACTGTATTAGCTACATTTACTGAGTGTTTCTCCAAACTGGGCACTGTATTAAGTGCTTCATGTCCATTATCTCATTAACTCTTATAACAACTCCATGAGCAAGATTGGATGATTACTATCTCCATGAGTGGAAACGGAGGCTTGGAGAGGTTAAATGATTTGCTCAATATCTCACAACTACTAATGTCATGGAACTGAGATTCTAACTAAGGTTTTTCTGACCACATAGTTGAGATCTCTATCTATAGGCTATGCTGCCCCCACTTCTTAGGCAGAATTTGTTTTAGAAAACCTATCCATACTTGTAGTCTCTGGTGAATGCAGCAGAAGGTATCTATTCACAAGACCACAGCCATTATATTACTATGTAGACTATATTTGCAAAATGTAGCAAAATTAAAGTATGCCTAATCAAAATAAAATCATGAATATTTTAATTAAAGAAAAAAAGGCCCCTCTGTGAGGTGGAAAGCAGAGGAAAGAAAGAGTACACCATTTGATAAAATTAAACTTGCATGAGCCCTTCTCACACTTCTCTTATCAAAAGCCGGAGTCGAAGCTCAACAGGTTAGGACACCAGGAGTTTGAATAAAGTAGTAATTTCACACAACTGCTTTATTGTACTGGTTATTGATTTGTTCTGAAAGCATTCCGAGACCCCACGACCCGCAAAGCCCTTGTCGCTCTCATCTGTAACACTGTCGTGGCTGACCGTCTGTATCATCAAGGCACCCAGCTCATCTCCCTGCAGTTTCAGGGTCAGTAGCTCCTGCTATTGAAAACCCAGCTCTTTTTCCACAGGTTTATAAATAGGTTGTTTTAAGTGACCCTGAGCTGAAACCAAGCTTACAAGGTGTCAGGCTAGATGCGAGTTTTCTGCTCATTGAAGCTTTAAATTCACCAGACCTGATTTCTAAACACAGCGTAGGACATGGTAACAAAAACAAATTTTAGTTTTGGAGGCATTTCTTTTGAAGTCTCATCCTGCTAATGAAATCCACTGTGCAGGTGTAAAATATGAGATTTTACTTTGAGAAGAGGGGAGAGAGGATGAGGAGGGTTAAAGTAAAAACTAAGGAGACTCCATAAAATTCAACCAACCAGAACCCCTGGTTAAATGGATTCTGAAGATGAAGGGCATCCTACTCCCAGGAGAAAAGGCAAATGATACAAAACAAATTACATCATGGATTTAAATTTTTCTTTAATCTTCTAAACTATTTCCTAAAGTCAGTAGAGGTTCTGTCTGATCACACTTTTTTAGAGCTAGAATTCTAAACAGTGATTGCTGATCTATTCAGAAGGATTAGACTACAAGATTTTGAAAAAAGCAAATATCTTAATTATCTACATACACTATATTTCTTATGGCAAGAAAGTAAAAACTTTATAAACAATGTCAACAGCCAAACTATATTGAAAATATCAATGAAAACGATTGTCATTATTTTTTGTGTGTGTGAGGAAGACCAGCCCTGAGCTAACATCTGTTGCCAATCCTCCTCTTTTTGCTGAGGAAGACTGGCCCTGGGCTAACATCCGTGCCCATCTTCCTCTACTTTATATGGGATGCCACCACGGCATGGCTGACAAGCAGTGCGTCAGCGGGCGCCCGGGATCCGAACTCGCGAACCCCGGGCTGCCAAGCGCGGACTAAACCGCTGCGCCACCGGGCCAGCCCCTGATTGTTGTCATTATTAAGGTGTTCCACAATAGTTGTTGAAATCAAATAACTACCATTGAACATTGCTGTGTCAGATACTTTGCTAATATAATCTCCTTAAATACTAACGATAACTCTTCCAGACAAACATTACCACTCCCATTTAACAGATGAGAAAATTGAGAGTCTAAAGGTCCATTCGCTCAAGGCCACTTAGCTACTAAACTGCACAATAAGATTTAAATGCAGGTCTATCCAATTCAAAAGTCATGCTCTTTTGATCTCATGAGTTTCCTCGCTGAAATTCAGAAAAAAACCCTTAGTGTTAATGGGGTCTGCTAAAAAGATTTCTAGATGTCTAAGTTTTCTCCCATCTCATTTAAGAGTGACACACAGAGTCTAGTCAATTCTCTATAAGCTTATTACAGGCAAAGCCCCGATTGTTCTTAATAGGACATTGAAAACAATGTCCTTACCTGTTTGCTAAGTGTAATCCTGGGAATTATGATAGCTCAAAAACTGACAGCCTCAGGAGGACTCAGTCTTGTCAGAAATGGCTCCCAAGCCTCCCACAGGGTGAAAGTTAAAGCCCGGGTGTCCTTCAGTGTCCTCACACTTCCTCTAAGGGGTCTCTGGGTGTTTCTCTGCATTTGTAAGCTGGAGAGCAAAGCAACAGCAGAAGGAGACATCTCCCTTCCTGTATTTGTCTTTCCCTGCTTCTTGCTCTTCCCCAACTCTTCCTCTGAGTGCCCCAAAAATGCATCCCCATGCAAGACCAAGTTAGGCTGCTGCACCCCAATAGGAAAGGATGGCTCTACACTACAGGTCGCCAATAGGAAGGAACAGCTCAACAATACAAACGTTATTTGGATATTGAAGCTTCTCTCTGCCTTTAAGTTTTTGGCTGTAAAATGAGTGTGAAGACCTTTATAAGGAGACCCTCTTCAGCGTGCTTCATTTGTGTTGCATTCTACCTTGTGACAATGGGCAATGTCATCTGCAAGCTCCACCAGTAGCCCCTCTCCTGCCTGGAAGGCGCCTGCACCAGACCATGTGCAAGAGCCCTGGCTGTGCCTGCTTCTCCATGAGGGCTGTCCGCAGCTGGCTTACCTTCATGTGGGATTTGAGATTGTCCTTGCGAGCACACCGGAATGGACAGAGTGGACACTGATGACTTTTTAAACCTGTGTGAATCACCATGTGCCGCTTCCAGTAACTCTTCCTTTTTATAACCAAACCACATATTGGACACTGGAAAGGCTTTCCGCTTTCCTCTTCTGAGGCTTGGAAGAAGGAGAAAGACAGGAATATTAAGGAAAACAAAAAGGTACACCACATTCAGCACTAATTCACATGCATTGCTATATAAAGAACACTAAAAATGAATTGGTATTCTTCCTTGGCAATTCAAAGACTTTATCCACGAGGAGGTGTTATTACTGCTTCTCTTCTTGTTCATCTCATTACTTCCATCCAGGTTCCATTTTTCAAAACCTGATCACCCTGCCTTGTGAAAGTCTTACTTACAAAGGCTGTCCCACACTTAGGAGAGCACCTGCAAAGGGGTTTTGTCAGCCTGTCCTAGGCCAGCCCAGAGAAGCCTGACTTCAGGCGCTTTGTTTCTTGAAGGAAACTGCCAGACTCAAGTTCATATCTGAATCTCCTGAACTTGAAAAACAGCAAGAAATAAAGACAAATCAAATGGGACAGAGAGTAACGCACTGCTCCACACTGAAAACCAAACAGCCATCCTAAACCTCACAAACCGTGAGACAAATTTTAGGATCCTACTGCTGACTTGTTCAGTACTGGCTTGAGCAGATGCTGCTGCCAATTGGGCCATCAGGGGGTCTGAAGGTCAGGGTTGTTCATCCTCTTATTTCTGTCCCTCTGGTTGCCACTAACAAGATGCGCTGCCTTCCTCTGCACTGCGACTGGGCCCCACTGCCCACTTTGGGAAGAGCCACTGCCAGGCAGCCACAAATGCTTCCGTTTTTCAGGAAAGGAAACAAACCAGATACTTCCTCCAAGGAAAGTTAAGCTACTCCCCTCCGCCATTCCCACAGGAAAGGGTCTCTGTTGTGACACTATGTTGCTATACTTCTGGTCTGTCAATTTATACTGCTCATTGCCACACTAGCTTCTGCGCCTTGTGGATATAAGAAATCAAAACAGGTAGAGTCGAGGACTCAGACTTGCCTTTTTTAATCACGAGGGATCAGAAATATTTCCATATGGGTTAAATAAGTTGTAATACACTCATAAAATAAAATATATGAAGCCATTTTTTAAAAATGTTTGCTGTTTTTTTTTTGCTGGGAAAGATTCACCCTGAGCTAACATCTGTTGCCAATCTTCCTCTCTTTTTTTTTTCCCTTCCTCCCAAAGCCCCAGTACATAGTTGTATATTCTAGCTGTAGGTCCTTCGCGATCTTCTTTGTGAGCCGCCGCCACAGCATGGCTACTGACAGACAAGTGGTATGGTTCTGTGCCTGGGAATCGAACCTGGGCTGCAGAAGCAGAGCATGGCAAACTTTAACCACTAGGCCATCAGGGCTGGCTCTGAAGCCATTTTTTAACATGAGCTAGATCTATAGATGCTGATATAGAAACATGTCCAAGATATTAGAGTTAGTGGATAAAGCAAGATATGAATCTGTATGTCTAGGGTGATTCTAGTTTCTAAAAAATGGGAATCAATTGCTGCTAACACCATTAGGTGAAAGGTTGATAGAGAACTTTATAAAGGAAGGATCAAGCTGACAACACCTAAAACCATTGCTTAATCTTAACTTCACTAAAAATGGGACAGACATTGTGTGCCTTCTGATAAGCCACCAATGAAATATTCTTACAAAAAATTTAGCCAAGCTTCTATATAACTAGCAGTTTACTGGAAATACAGATGATTAAAAAAAATGTAAATACACCAAGAGAATAGAATCAGCTAAATTCAGAATGTGGGAAGTTCTACAGGACAAATGACCCAGTTTCTTCAACAAGTAAATGGTATTTTAAAAAGGGAAAGGGTATGGATGAAAAGACACTTAAAAGACATGTAAAACAAGTGCAAAGTGTGAGGCTTATTTTGCTCCTGATTTGAACAAAGCAATTATAAAACAACACTTTTGAGAAAATTGAGGAAATACTGATTATAGCCCAGGCGTTCCATAATATCATATAACAATTGTTGATCCTGTTAGATGTGATAGTAGTTATTGTGGCTATTTTTTTTTAAATCCTTATCTGTTGGAAATATATATATGGAAATATTTACAAGCGAATGAATATGAGGTCTGGGATTTGCTTTTAAATATTTGAATGAAAAAAAGAAGGAAGTAGGAAGAATGGGAAGAATAAATGACACAAAAAAACACGATATCCTTTTATTTGTATGAAAATTGTCCGGAAGCATACCCAAGAAACCATTACACAGTTAACTTCAAAGGATTGTGGATTAAAAGGAAGGGGTCAGGAAGGGAAACTTTTATTTTCATTTTATATTCTTCTGTGCTTTTCGAATTTTTTAATGCACATGTTACTTATAATTTTAAAAGGAAATATTCCCAAGCGTAAACTTTAAAATAATCTTATTATTTATTCATTGAGTCAACTGAGTCTCCATATGCAATGAACCACTTAAAATGGAGGGAACCAGAAGGGTTCTGGAAAAAAGTTAGGGCATTCCAAAAATGCTGTTTTACTAATACAGGTATAAGTAATATTGGTTAGCGTAACCAAGCAACTTGAAAAGAATCCTCTATCTAAAAATATACGCTTCAAGTCTGGAAATTCTCCTTGTGATGTGTTCCATCACAAGTACTTCCTTCTCTGATTGGGTGATGGGGTGGGGATTGAGGGCTTCTTTTCACTCTAGGAAAAGCACACTTTGTAGAGCCTCTAAACAAGCTCTTTCATTAACCCAACTATAGCTTTCCTGCTGTCTGTTTTTGTTGATTGCCTCTGCTGACCTGGGTCCTATCCCTAAACTGGCCTCTCATTTCCTATCCTTCACTGTCATTTCCTCCACTCTGATATCTTGATCACAAAGACTACATGTTCAACAACAGATTTGAGAGACAGGACTGGATCAGGCCTCTAGGTGAGATTATTGTCATAAGCCAGAGGGGGAAAAATGATAATGATGTCTATTTTGGGTTGTAAGAACATCAAAGTAGTAAGAAAGAGCTACATAACAGGCTGCCACTAATCCCCATCTTCAGGAAGTATTTCCCACTATCTGAACCCTAAACTGCCTAATTTTACAGAATTGTTTGGGAGAGGAGAGAAAAACTGAGGTCTCCTCCACTGACCTGGGATTTCACGGTACCTCATAGGGAGGCAATAAAAAGGCATTAACTGACAAAAGGAACACTGCTGGCTTCCTCCAGACACTTTGCTCTGCAGAATGCGACCAATATGCTGTTTTTTCTGACACCCTCCCAGCCCCCACCCTAATCACCTATTCTACATTGCAAATGTATTTCAGTCTACACTACATTAAACCCTGCATATTAGTATTTCATATTAATCTATTTTATTTTTGAGCTATGCTTCCTCAGTTTTTATCAACATCAAAATACACAAGAATCGTGTACAAATTAGGGTATCCTTGTATTGACTGCGGAAAAAACTTAGAATACTCAAAATGAAGAGAAACTAACCATAAGATATGTGGTCAGCTAGCTACTAGCTACATACTATAACTATTTGACATTTTTAACTGATCACAGCAGGAAAGGAAAAAGATAGAAGCCAAATGATAAAAGTAACCAGAATACAATGATTCATTTTCAAAGTTGGCCATTAATCTCACCAAGTAACATATGCATTTTTATTTATTAAAAAAATTTTCATATTTTAGTAGGATGCCCTTCCATGAGTCTATGATACTGTGAGCTACTTTGGAGAAGGGAGGAAGTAAAGATGTATTTCTGTTTTGTATGCCAAACTATTTTCAAGAAACTGACAGCTGTAAATTTCACTCAAATTTAGAGCGTAAGGAAATATGACCACTTCCTCAGAATGAACCACATGTTCTTGAGGGGAAAGGATTGAAATGTTCATAATTTTACCTAGTTTACAATAGTCTGATAAACAACTTCCCCCCAATATATCACTAGCTAGTTAGCATCACTGCAAACAAAACTGAATCCTGCCCAAAGCTAAGAGACCCAGTGGGATGGACAGCTGCTAACTGGCTATTTTAGAGAAAACATGTTCTCTTTATAGGCAATAATACTACTGGAATAAAAGAGATAATAAATGTGTGTAAAATGCCTGTCACATAGTAAATGGAAGCTATTGGTAGTAGCTGTTATAGGAATAGTAGTGACAATAAACTCTAGTCATAGCCTCCAAAGCAGAAAACTCACCATCAGAGCAGATGTAAATTTAAACAGCTGACATCACATAATAAATTCCTAGCTCACGGCCTGGCCCAACATGGAACCTTGTTACTGGAGCCAAGAGGAAATGAAGGACCAGGAGTCCACTGTACTGCACAGGTAGGGCGCAGCTCAGCCTACACAGAAGTCTGATGGCCAAATTCAGCTCAGCAGGGAAAAGAGAAAGATGGAAAAGAAAGAAGGGGAGAAGAGGGTGGAGGGGGGAATTGGCTGGGGCAGGGCTGGAAGTCCTTACCTTTGTGTCTCCAGCACCCAAAACAGTGCCAGGTACAACAAGCAATTCAAAAACTGTGTGTTGGATTGTAATGAGATTAAGTGGAAAGGGCTGGGTCAAGAGAGTATCAAAAAAATGAAACAAGTGCTGAAAATGGAAGAAAAAGGTACAGAGTTCATGCCTTTCACATAGCATGCCGATAAACATCTTGAACAAATGTGTGTGTAAACAGAGAGATGTTCATGTACTTCTACCTCACCTATTTCTAAAATGAATTTTGGAGCAGCTTATATTAAAAATGCATATAGTGTGACTACAGCATTAATAAAGTACAATGGTCTATGTTAAACTATTTACAATGGACAAGATCTGTCCAAGGCAGAGACAATTTTGTAGGAGGTTTGACGGCGAATTTTAAGAAGCAACATATTTAATTCAAAAATAGAAAAAGAAACGTTTGTTTTGAGTTGATACACACATAGAGTTAAAGAAAGAAAATGCAAGGAATTTTAAAGCAGGGAGGAATCTTGGAGATAATTCTCAACCAGCTCAGTCTGCAGTTGAGGAACCTGAACTGAAGTGGAAGCTTCAAGTCCCTCTGCTAGTTGAGGGATTAGAGCCAATCTCTTCACTTCCGGTTTGGTGCTCGACCCTGTTGTCTATACATAAATCCACAAAGCAACAAGAAAACTTCACTGGGCTAAACAAAAGAAAAAAAAATAATGGAGGGTTTTATTAACTTAATTGCTTTAACTCAAAGTAGATACTTTTTAAACAAATGTAATTGTTTTGTAGGCTCTGAAATCAAACTTCATCTTCTTAGAGCCTATGTGGCAATTTGTAGAAAATCAAGATAATTTGCAAGTGGGTAGTTTCTGCATATAGATCTCACCATACACACTGAAGGAGCTCAAGATGCCAGGTGACCCTAGGTGCGCATAATCCGTGCATCATCACCATCTCTAGGCCTACTAACCTACCAGTGCATATCTGCATATGATGATCCATCCTCCTTCCTAACAATATACATGGATTTAATATCTTTTAATGGAATTTCTTGGGCATGTCTCTCAAATGCTATTTCAGGGACGCAAAAAGCTATGTTAGCAATGGATATCACTAGGCTTATCTGTTACTGACATCGATATTATCAATGCATATTTTAACAACTGGTAAATAGTCAATAAAACTAAGAGAGAAGGCTGATATCTAGAGGTGGTCTAAGTTTAAATCACTGGAAATATAATTGAGACCAGTGACAAACAGTTCTGAATCTGGATTAAAAAGTGAATTTTCTAAGCAAGTTCCTGCATGTGATCATTCCCAGATTACGGCAATAATAACCATGGATCTAATGGGAGTATCTGGAGAGGTTCCCTCACTTTCTGGATTTTCTTTGATTTTGCAATAATGTTAATAACATCACATAAAAAACAAAAACAAAAACAAAACAGCAGCTGGAAAACCCTATCTACTGACCCAGGAAATATTCTTGGCTCTCAGCTGTGTGAGACCAGATTGCTTCTAAGCATATTAAATTTTATTCAAGAAAATAAGATGTTTTGGAGACTCTCTCTATGAAGCTCTCCTTGCTATTTCTTTTAACTACGAGCCTGGCATCCTGGGAATCTTGTTGGCCTTCTACAAGAAACTTTGTCTTTAAAAAAAAAAACCATTTATTTTATTCTGAGCTGCAACAGAACAGTAGCTTCAAAGAGAATTGAGTCAATGTGTGACATTTATCTTTATAGCAAACAGACATAATCTTCTCTCTATCGTGTCCCCTTTCAGAGGAGCAGTGTAGCATGTGCTGGGGCATGGGGTCACATGAAAGAAACCTCCTCCTCAAGTGTCACGTCTCTCTTGCAGGGGGAAAGGCTCTTGAGCGCTGGACTCTTTAAGGAATTAAATACACCACCCCCTGGCTACAACGGAATCCTGTTCAAAAAAGAGTTATAGGCCAGACCTAAAAGACACTTTTTTTTTCATGGTTTGGACTTCCCTTGACCTAAAGAAGGTCAAAGAAATGCTGGTGTCTAAATTAGTCAACACAGGATTGGCTTTTCTAGCACACATCTCTTTGTAAGTCTAGAATCAACTTTATATGCCCTTTTTGCAACATTTTGAGAAATAGGTTTAAAATATAAGCCCTGCTTGAAATCAGGATGGTGTATAGTTTATTGTTGTAGAGGTATTTTTTGGTTATTATTTGTTTATTTAAGTCATTAGGCAACAGAAACCCCTTCCTTGCAGCAAGAGGACCAGTCCACCTATCTATTTTGAATTAAACTCAGATTTCTTTCCAAGGGAAAGGAAAAAAGTAACAATGAGAAATGTTTAGAAACACCGGTGAGGGCTCTCACCACATTCCCGTAACGCTTTTTAGGTAAAACCAAATTACATCCGATTCCAGCCTCCAGGTTGTCCCGAAACCAACAGTATAGTGTGTAGAAGGGTGAGGGGAGAAGGAAAGAAGTAGGGAGGGGAGGGGCAGGTAGAGAAGACCCACCTTCCTTTCTACTCAGATTCAAATATCAGTGATTCAAGTTAACACCAACCAAATCATCTCTCCGTGATATAATGATAAATAACAAAATTAGATATTCTATCAACTCCTTCTTAACCCATAATCTAGTTAGGGTGTTGGGAAGCGATGACATTCGCTTTAACTGAAAAGTGCACAGAAACACCCTCTCTCCTATTATCAACCCACACAATAAGAAACAGAACTTGAATTTAGGATGTGTCCACATGGACACACAGAACGTTTTTCAAGTGACCATTTCAAGAGCCCTCATGTTTTTCTTTGCAGCAATCTTTCCTCTTGCATGAGTTGCACAAAATGAATGATTTTTTAATACAACTACTCCATCCATGGAGCTGCTTCACCAAGTCTTGGATTGTGAATATAGGCATGTGGGAAACAGGGGGCTCAGGTACCAGTCAATCAGCAGGGGGTCGCAAAGCCCCAATCCCAGAAGTTCCTTTCTCTCCTCTTGCAATTTGAACATTTTTATTGATTCAAATATAGTGTTTCAGCAACAGAATAAAGTCAGTAAAGAGAAAAGAAAAAACGAGTTATTATAGATCTCCACATTAAATTCTGCTGAGGAGCCTGTTGAGATGCTGGGATGGATTAAGGGCATTTAAACCAAAAAGGGAGTGTATCTTTTCCCTTGGGTGTATATCCTACAACAGAACAGGCAAAAAGTCCACACTACACTGGAAGTTCACGACCTCGTTCTCAGCTTTACATGCATCTAGTCACTGGAGTGATAAAACTATACTTCACAACTATTGCTGGTTATACCCAAGGCACTTAAAAATGACAAAGCTGCCGGAGTCTGTCTTGAGGAGGCACAGTTTATTAGTTACTTCTTTCCAAGTCTTCAGTCAATTAAAGTTTACTACTAATTTTGTATAAGCTGTTCCCAATAACTAATGTCCAAGTGAATTTACAGTGTAAATACCAATAATACATTTATTCAGTAACCAGGTAGAGAACATTTATAAAATTACATTTTACATATAGCCATGCCTCTTTTTCTGCTGCTACTTCTAAGGGATATTTCTATAAACCAGTAGTGATTTATTTCATCGCAAAATTACCCAGCTCCCTCTGCTCTTCTTGTTTCCTAATTTTAGCCATTTCTCTCTTTATGTCACCAGATGGCAGGTTAGAAGTGAGAAGAAATGAAACTCAGAATTGATAAACATTTCAGGATTTTACTGACACTTCAGAAACTCTGGAGTGAATGATTTGGATCACTTCAAGTCATAAAAGTTTCAGATATCCATTTTACTAGTTCTATTCTGCTGTTTACACAAGTTTTAAAGTCATTATAATTAGTGCATATAGCTCACCCAGCAATTTAAATGGAAATTTGTCAGAAATGCATCAAACTGATGTTAGCTGCAATCCTTCAGTCAATTATTTGCCATTCTAAGCACTCTTCATCAATATGGCTGCAAATAATCAAAAGTTGGCTAGACACACACAATGTCTGGTTGGCAGTGTTTATACTGATGAGGGGACACAGCCTACTTCCTGTTCCGGTTTGGCAGGATATCCTCAAGAGAGATCTAAAACTCCATAGGTCCATCCTCGGGACCATGTATTTATCATGTGCACCATTTAAAAACAAACCAGTACAAGAAACGATGTTTCCACTGTGAGAATTCAAGTGACTAAATTTCTCCCTCTCATGAATAACTGTGAATGTCAAGGCTCTATAAGACAGTGACTTCTGTGAAAAAACTGTCCCCACAAGAAAAACTTATGATTCAAATTTTCCACAAGCACATTCCTTCAGAATCTGATTGGATTTGAATAAAATAAAGCATTTGCAGGAAATGCTTTGATTATGTCTGAATGACAATATTCTTTAGAGTTCCTTTATGACAAGAAATTACAGAAGAATAGGATAGGTGAAAAAGGCTTAAATTCCACAAAAAAGTAATAAAAATGCTAACATAAAAGTATAGAGTGTGATAAATTAGGGCAGAGTAGTTACTGATTATACAAAAGTCCATTTGTGATGGAGCCAGCAGGAGAGCGGGCTCTCCCTTGTCCACTGTTTCAAAAGCAGTGGGGTTTTTTTCTCCCCTATGTTCAATGATGCCACGCACTCCATGACAAAGATGCTTTGATCTTCCCCCATTAAATATATCTTGTATGGACCTAGCCTGAACTTGGTAAGAAAAAAAAAATCATTTATATGAAAGGGAGGAGTATGATATGTCTCTAAGATTATTCATTACTTTTCAAAAATACAGCTATTTGTGAAGTCTTTGTGTAAGACATACATGAAAGGCCACTACGCTGCTTACTTAAAGTATTTTGTTGTGTTCCTGCTTTTTTATTCCTGCCTCAGAACAGATGGGGAACCCAACCGAAGAAGGCAATGAATAAGACATTGCAATTTACAGTCAAAAAGACTTACACGATGAGTGACATAAAAGATTCCATACCTGAATTGGAGGGTTTAGAAACTCTTCCCTTAGGAACTGGGAGTAACAATAATTCCAAGGATTGTGGCGGTGGTGGCGGAGGTGGTGGTGGTGGCGGAGGTGGTGGGGTTCCTTTTTCTTGCTTCTTCTCTGAAGGTGGTGGTGGTACAGGGTCCTCAGGCACCAGTGACGATTTCTCAGCCAGAAGACTCCCAGCAGCCCTTGCTGCAACCTCTTTGAGAAGGGCTGCTGAGGAGGTCATGGAAGCCAGGGAAAGGAAAGAGCTGGCCAGAGGCGGGTGTTCCTGACCAGGAGTCAAGCTTCTCTCACTGACTTTCTTGGATAAAGCTGCCAAGGTGGAACTGGCAGACTGGGAGCTGAAAGGGGAGGAAAAGGACTCAAATCGCATGGTCTCCTCAGTCCTGGTGAGAGATTTGTCCTGCAGAACAGCATTGGCTGCAGCTTTTAGTTTTAGGATGGCTGAATCCGGGGACAAGCCACAGGTGGTGGTTGAGTTTGGCAACCACTTACCTTGATTCCATATAAAACGGTTACTTGGAGTGTATTGGTCATTCTGTTCCTGCTTCTCAGCCAACTTCCTGGCAAGAACACTGAGCTGTTGGGCATGGTGGGACGGGGGGGAAAAGGAGAGATTTGAGCCAATGTTTACCGGGGACTCCACCCTGCCATTGGCTGTGGTTGTGGCATCGAGTTTGAGTGACCCGGCCTCCAGCAGTCGTCTCAAGTTGCTGCTCAAGGGCTTAGTGGAGCCGGGGGAGTCATCTTCACACAAAGAAGACACGCCAGGGGAGAGGTGATCTTGACACTGCAGTGAGTCTCGCAGGACCTCACCATCAAGTGCCACCAGCTCCAACGTGTGACTGCTGGGCGTGGCACTTCCCAAGGAGGTGTCCGGGGAAGTGGACTGCTCCTGGATCCGGTCCTCCAGAGACAACTTATAGTTCTCCTGGACTTCTCCATAGGATGCTTCCGATGGAGTCTCTGAAGAGTTTCCATACCAGTGCTCGCCTTCACTGAGTTCTCCCTCCGCCTCTTCCTGCCTACTAACATCTGGGGGAATTAAGAAGATCAGGTTTACTCCCAAAGTGAGCAACAAGCAAGTGTGAAAACATTCAAATGGAGTTGTTGACATGCTTCCTCTTCCCTTCCACCCAAGAACCACATGAAAGACAGCAACAACCTTACTAGAATGTCAGGTGCTGAGTCAGACAGTCTTGGCATAAGCCTGAAAGAAGGTAAAATGCTAAACAGGCAAAAGTAAAAACATACTCATCAACGACATATATTAATCTTTCTAATAATTATTCCAGATAAGTTTAAACGGAACAAGGGGAAAGAGAAAAACAGATCTGGTAAAGAAGCAACTGGATGAAGAGACTGCTATATTCAGTGACTGGGAGAAATGGAAAGAGGTTTGTACTCCTGTAAAAAACCAGCAAGATGGGCCGGGCCATCTTAATCGGCCGGCATAGTGGTTAAGTTTGCAGGCTCTGCTTCAGCGGCCCAGGGTCCACAGGTTTGGATCTCGGGCACAGACCTGAGCGCTGCTTGTCAAGCCATGCTGTGGCAGCATCCCACACATAAAGTAGAGGAAGATGGGCATGGATGTTAGCCCAGGGCCAGTCTTCCTCAGCAAAAAGAGGAGGATTGGCGACGGATGTTAGCTCAGGGCTAATCTTCCTCACCAAAACAAACAAACCAAAAACCAGCAAGATCTCTTGAGTATCAAGTCAGAACTAGAGAGACTGTCCGGCAGAGTGGGAAAACACGGCTATGAAACCAAACACAGTGGGAAGCTGCTTCCCCACTTTCAAACTCCATGACCTCAGGCAAGTCACTTCGCTGGTTTGATAGAAGACGCAATTAATTTTTTTTTTAAAGTTTATCAAAAATGTAAATAAGACCTGCCTATTGTATATTATATTCCAACAACTTCACCCAGTTGTTATGAAGCTTAAATCATAATAAGCATGTGACCATGTTTTGAAAACAGTCAAGTACTATATAAAAAGGAGATCCCATTAACAAACACTATTCACATTATTGATTTCTTAAAGAGAGAATATCTCCCATGTTATGCACGCTACTAGTTAGGGTCCTGGATTCCAATCACCAACATGCTTGCCATCTTATCACAGGCAGTAATTAGTCATTTGTCCCCCCACTCCACTAAGAATCCTCTTTAACTATTTTCTGTCCATTAATTTATCCATCCACCACTACCACTCTCACCGCCCCCCAAGCCCCGATCAGCGGGGGCTCCTTGCCACTCCAGGAGCACTCCTGAGCTCTGTCAGTTTCTACCTTTGCTCAAGATATTCCTTCCATCTGGAATGTCTTTCCCCAGAAAACCTGTCCAGTTCTGCTCATCCTTCAACACCGAGCTCAAAGGTTTCTTCCTCATGATTCTCACTAGAACTCTCAGTCAGAATTAATCTGTCCTTCTCATTCATTCATTCACTTATTCAACAAATAACTACGGAGTATCCGCTACATGCCAGGCATTGATCCAGATTGAATGACACTGAACAAAACAAAGACCCTGCCTTCTTGGAGCTTACATTCCAATTAGAGAAGACAGATGTTGAACAAAATGAATAAATTAGTAAATCATACGGTATGTCAGAGAATGGTTAAGTGCTATGGAAAAAGATACAGAGCAGGACAAAGAGGATTGGGAGTAACGGGTAGGAGGCGAGTTGCAATTTTAAATAGGGTGGTCAGAGTGAGGCTTCACTGAGGTGGTGACATTTGAGCAAAGACTTGAAAGTCAAATGAGGAGTTGTTCGTGCAGCTGTCTCTGGGAGAGTGTTCCCGGCAGAAGGAGTCACTGTAAAGGCCCTAAAGTGGAAACATGCCTGGCATGTCCATGGAACAGCAAGAAAACCAGTGTGAGTAGAGTGGAGTGAGTGAAGGTCAGAGCAGTAGGAGAGGAAGTCAGAGAAATAACTGAGAGAAACTATGTGTGTATTGGGAAGGAGGGGGGCACTAGGACATTGTAAACTCCTAAAAGGTCTTTTGCATCTGGTGAAATTGGGAACCACTGGAGGAGTTGGATATAATGTGACTTATATATTCAAAGGACTGTTCTGGCTGCTGTGTGGAAAAGAGACTACAGGTACCAGGGAGGGAGTAGGGAAACCAGCTACAAGGATGGAACTCGTGTGAAGGATGATGGTGGCTCAGCTCAAGGTAGCTGCAGGTGATGAGAAGCAGCCAGATTCTGTGCATATTTTGAATGGAGAGTCAACATTCCTATGTTTTGTTTATGTTGATTTCGTATCACTCTAAATTATCACTACTATCGGCTTATCTTCTAAAAGGTAAATGTTACTTGGTGTTCCTTGAAGGCAGGAATTGTGTTTTATTATCTGCATATCCTACACTGTATCTAGCACAACTGTATCTAGCACACTGTATCTAGCACACTGTATCTAGCCTGGTTCAATGTTTGGGATTAAACCAAAATTCCCCATTGTGCCAAGTTTTGCAGTATAACACGTTCTTTCTTTTCTGAATAGAAATAGCACCAGTAATGCACGATCTACAAGCTAATACATTGATCTTCCTATGCTATTTAGAGAAGAAATGTCACAAATGACAAATTCTCTTTCACTAAGCTAAAGTTCGGCAACTCCTTCCTGAGATTCTTTATTAAGTTATCGAGAAAATGTAAAATATCAAATGGAATTTGCTGAAAAAAAGCAAATAAAATTGAATTTTCTCTGTTAAAAACAGTCTGGATCCCTGTGATTTGCCACATTTCCTTCTCCCCACTTGATTTCGACATTTTTCATCTTTCCTGAAATCGGCAGAACTCTGAACAACTCAGCTACCCAACGGCTTCTCATCGCGATGCTTTTTACCAAACACCAAGCAGTCAACATCAATTTCAAAAACTGGGCTAATATTATGTTCCTTTGACAAACCACTTCTCTTGATTTCAGATTAAATATCTCATCCTTCAGAAAAATCACACTGGAACTATCCCATGTACACTAAGAGAAGTAACTGATTTAAAAATCACTACAGTAAGAATAGTTGAATATCTCCTCGAAGAAGCTCTTCTTTGATCTTTATTGACGCTCACTAAATGAACTAACATAGGAAAATATATGATTCAAAAGTAAAAACTTTTTGATTATATTTTTGTCATATTAGGGTAGCTGTAGGATAGCCAAGATTTGTCCAGAACCAATACGATAAGGGTAAACTATCAAGGTACAAAAAACCAGGGTTTTGAGAACCACAAAAAATTACAACCACATGTCCAGGCTTGTCATTTTACTGAGAGTATTAAATACTCTCAAGGCTACCTGGTTGGATCAAAGACACACAGCAACCTACTGCTAATGCCAGAATCAAGCACCTAAATCTCTCAACACCTGGCCCAGGGCTGCTTTGCAAAGCTCCACCGCACCATCTGCCAGATGCCCTCTGAATGGCAACATCTGGTGAGCTCTGAGCAGCTGCCCTCCCACCCCCATCTATCGTTCCACCCTCTAGAAAGAGAAATCAGCAAGAGAATTCTCACAGATAAGGACAGTATTCACTCTCTTATCTTGAAATAAACCATTAAGAGGTAAGTACCCATTATACTCTGATCTCTCCATTCTCTCTCTTCCTCTTGTTTGTTGAAGTCAGTCAAAAATTGATTCAAATGCCTAAAGAATTCAGCACATCTACTTGCAAAGCCCCAAAGACAAGCTTAATGTCCTACCCTCTCCAAACCCTCAGTGAGCAAGACTATTCCCCCCTCCAAACATGCCGAAGCAGGTGTGTCAAAAAGTAAAGAAGTTGTCAATTCAGGCTCTTATCCTATCAAGCAGTGATAAGGAGATCCAAACATTCTCGAATGATACAAACAGCTGATATCCACATTTAAAGCAGCTTTCCCAACTTTGCCAAAACAAGCAAACAAAGCATTTCTCAAACAGATCAGTTTATGTCCTCTAAATTACCTGGATATTTCTCAACCACCCATTCCTTCGTTCTTAGCAGACACAGTCACCGAGATATACTCTCTTCTGGACTGCAAGAAAACTCGGATCCATAAAGAATATTTTTAAACGCATAATCGCTTTTCCGAAGATGCTGCTACTGAAATGAAGGTTATTCAAGTAATAAACCACCAAATAATTTTAATGCACGACTTAGAAAGAGTCAGACCAGAAACCTGAGGAGAAACAGATCTGAAATTATTCTGGCATCACCTGAGGTCCAATAAGAGGTGGGGGAAGCCTCCAGAGAAATGAATGAAAAAAAAGTGGGGAGGTGCAGAGAAAAAATCACGAGGCTCAAATAAATATGCTTTCAGTTCACAAAACAGCAGCAAGAAGGATTTTCTCCCACAATATTAATTTTTCCCCCCACTGGGCTTCTTGCTATTTTCATGTTCAACATCATCCAGGTGTTCTGGAAGACTGCACTGGTCCAGGTATGGGGAGCTCCCCTGCAGCAGGGTCTGCACCCACCCAGCACCTTTCACACCACGTTATGAGAAACGGTTCTCTTATCTGGAAGCTCAAAACAAACCACTCCCGCAACCTAGGGGACTAATTTGTTGGACACCACAAACTTTAGAACAAGCAAGGCTTGCCTTTGACTCTCTCACACAATCTGAGAAGTCCCCGGGCAGCGAGACAGTTCCATTTTCCTGTCTGTCACCAGCATGAAACTGTGGCACGTAATCACAGAGCCCCGCACATGCCGTGTCCCGGAAATGCTTCCCGTGCACATCGACCGTAGATTTCACAGCTTTCCTAACTAAGACTCCGGGGTAAGCCTCTGAAGGCCGATGTAAATAACTTCCTTGTAAATACAGTGTTTTTAACCTCCAAAATAGGAAGCTGTTTCCGTTGCTAATTTAACGACAACCTATGTCTCTGACAGCCAGGTTCACACTCATTCCTGTCAATTTTACGCAACAGTCTGTTTTTGTGTGTTTTTCACTTTAAATCAGAAACTCAAAGAATTAAGAATAGAAACGGTGCAATTACAGAATGAAAGTATGCTGAATAAATTTTGTTTCCATGTGGCGAATATTTCTCCTTTGGGGAAAACAAAACAAAATTCCACCACCTAACACATTTATTTATAATTCAGTTCTCAAGCAGAAACTTAGTAACTCGATATCCACAACTTTGGCTGCATTTTTTCAACTCACTTCCTTTTCGGTTTGACAGTTTTAATCAGATGCATTTAATTGGACCAATATTCAACTCAGAAGATCCTCGTTCAGAAACATGGTCCGTTCTGTAGCAGTCAACTCTCCCTTCTTGTGACTGCAGGTGTGTCCACGTGGTGCCTACCAACTAACCTTCTAGTTCATTTTCATCTTGAAATCTTTCAAGTTTTCTCTTTCTACCTAATACACATTTCTAGCTAAATATCCATACCTATCTTTTAAGGCCACGCATCTCTATCAATATTATCAGTTATATCTGCAATACCTACCCCAGATCATACAACCAACCTTTCCATGCAATTTTATACAAAAGTGGTTGTCACTGACTTAATTCAACAAACATTTACTGAGCAGTTACTACGTTCAGGGAACTGTTCGCTTAATAATTAACTGTTCAGGAATTAAATTCAGGAATAATCCATCCCAATGGTGCAAGTGGCTATGGAACCAGACCTCGAAGGCTGAAGAAGATTTTAACAGATGATGTTGGAAGTTCATTTATAACCGGGCTTGCTCCTCTGCAAACTATCAAACCGGAAATAGCCTAGTCACGGAGAAAGCTAATATTCAGGTGATATGTGTTGGATAAATTAACCTAATGAAAATTTTTTTATATTCTTAGTCTTCACGTTTTAAAAAGATGCCATCTATTGATTAATTAAGGGTAGATTTTACCAATCATTTTACCACACTCACTAGTTTTGAAATCAAATCATTAGATTATAAATACCTGAGGCAGGACTACGAGTTAGATTATAAATACCTGAGGCAGGACTACGAGTTAGTCTATTTTGCATTCCTGCTCACTGCCCTGGCCATAGTAGGGGTACTAGGGCTCCTGTGGTTGTAAATGACAACCAGGACTGCATGAAGCCATAGGTTATGTTCTCAGGTCCTGTACCAAACACTGAAAGGGGAGAGCATCAGAGAGATGTCAAAGCACCACCAGGGCTCTCTCTCATTTGCCTCTAGTCTCTCTCAGAGGTTAGCCTCGTCCTCTCAGGCCACCCCTCCCAGGAGGCTGAAAACCTGACTGCACAGGTTCTGGGTTTTCACTCTCAATGACCTACCACTGGAGAAAGTCTTTCCCCCTCTGATTGGCCTGTTGAGAGGTCATGTTCCCTCCCTGGACCTATCACTGAAGCCAGGGGGCGGGTTCTACAATTGGCTCAATGTGGGTCACAGAAGAAAGGAGAGGGAAGAGGCACCAGGAAGACAAAAGCAATGACCTCTATAATGTTTAATAAAGGTTTAGTATGCTGCACATCAGGCCGTTCTGAACCAATTTTATGATTTTAAGCATAAAACATATCCTCATGCAGGCCGGTTTTACCTGCCAATTTTTAAATTGTTTCCCTGTAGCCTGAAAGCCTTAGCACATCCCCCACACCAGTTCTGCCTGAAACTAAGACCTCTGGGGGGTTCAGGGCTCCAAGTCCACAGTCTGAGTTAAACGCACAGGCCCTCGATCAGCTCTGAGGGACGAGAGAGATCACAGTTATCGAAACATCGATGCCTGGGGCACCCAGCCGCAGTCAGCGGGGACAGGAAGAAAATTTAAGAACTGCTAGTTATTTAAAACTGCCAGGGTGGAGAAGACAACCAGATTCCTGTCACCAGTCCAGCTGGGGAAAAGGTGCCGTGAGGGCATGGGGAAATGAGAGGAAGTCTGGGGAGGATAAGAATCCGCAGACTGAGATAGCAGGGAGGGCTCCTGGGTCAAGATGAGCATTTTGCACACAGCAGTATTCTCAAATGATTGTTGTGCATGTCCATGAATAAAACAAGGTAACACAAATTAACACATCACTCCTTATCTTCAAACTGAGTTCCAAACAGTACCTAAGCCAGTTTCAGTATTCTCATATAAAGTTGCCAGATCTTCCAGCGACCAAGGAACTACCCAAGCTCCTCCATCCAACTGCCCATCTCAACATAAACGGCATTCCTCCATCCCTACAATTGCTTAGGCCAAACCCCCGACACCAGCCTTGACTTTTCTCTTTCTTTCATACCTCTCTCTAATTTGTTTGCAGGTTCTGTATACTTTAATATGCATCCTAAATTTTGCTACTTTTCACCATTTCTACCACTACCACCCTCACATAGAGCACTGCCATTCCTAGCCTGGATTATGGCAGTAGGCTTCCAACTGGTCTCCTCACCTCTGATTCTTGCCCCACTATTCTCAGCCAGCAGCCAGAGTAAAAGTCTGACTCTTACTCTGACTCTCAGAGTAATATTTTAAAAATATTATGGCAGATTCCACTGCTCACATCCCTAAAGCATCCACGATGGCTTCTCATGTTCCTCAGAATAAAATCTACAACCCTTATTTTGACCTCACAGCCCTACATAATCTGTATCCCTCTGACCTCATTTCCTACTGCTCTGCCGTTCTAAAAAGTAGGTTCCTGCCTCGGGGCCTTTGCACTTGCTATTCCCTTTGCCTGAAATCTGTTTTCCCCAAAACAGCCACATGGCTGATTCCCTTACTTCCTCGGGTATCCTCTCCAACATCACTGCTTAAAAAGAAAGAATAAACAACTGGGACTATATCAAACTAAAAAGCTTCTGCACAGCACAGGAAACCATCAATAAAATGAAAAGACAACCTACCGACTGGGAGAAGACATTTGCAAATCATATATTTGATAAGGGGTTAATATCCAAAATCTATAAAGAACTTACACAATTCAACAACAAAAAAACAAACAAAAATGTATGAATGACAAAGAAGAATGGGCTTAACAATCAGATAGCCAGCACTTGTCAGTACTGGAAATGAGAACTATTTTCAGTAAAAAATGGGCAGAAGATCTGAAAGACATTTTTCCAAAGAAGATATACAGATGGCCAAAAGGCATACGAAAAGATGTTCAACGTCACTAATTATTAGGGAAATGCAAATCAAAACCACAATGGGATATCACCTCACACCCATCAGAATGGCTATTATTAAAAAGATAAGAAATGAATGTTGGAGAGGGTGTGGAGAAAAGGGAACCCTTGTACACTGCTGGTGGGAATGTAAATTGGTGCAGCTACTATGGAAAACGGTATGGAGATTTCTCAAAAAGTTAAAAATAGAACTACCATATGATCCAGCTATTCCACTTCTGGATATTTAACCAAAGAATATGAAAACGCTAATTCGAAAAGATATATGCACCCCTATGTCCACTGCAGCATTATTCACAATAGCCAAGACTTGGAAGCAACTCAAGTGCCCAGTGGGGCACAGGAATGGATAAAAAAAATGTGGTGTATATACATACAATGGAATACTACTCAGCCATAGAAAAGATGAAATCTTGCCATTTGCAACAACATGGATGGACCTTGAGCATATATGCTAAGTGAAATAAGTCAGAGAAAGACAAATACAATATGATTTCACTTATATGTGGAAGATAAGCAAACACATAGATACAGAGAACAGACTAGTGGTTATCAGAGGGGAAGGGGTGGGGGAGGGTGAAAGGGATAAAGGGCACATATGTATGGTGACGGATAAAAACTAGACTTTTGGTGGTGAACACAATGCAGTCTATACAGAAGTTGAAATATAATGATGTACACTTGAAATTTATATAATGTTATAAACCAATGTGACCTCAATTAAATAAACAAACCTCACTGTTTATTAGAATAGAAGCTCCATGAGAGAGGACTTTATTTTGTTTGCTGCTGTATCCTCAGCACTTAGAACAGTACCGAGTACACAGCAGGCCCTCAATGATTATTTCTCAGATGTATGAATGAGAAAGAAGAATGGGCTTAACAATCAGAAAGCCAGCACTTGTCAGTACTGGAAATGAGAACTGTTTTCAAAATCACAAAGGATAATTCTATTTTTCTCATGTGAGTCAAACATGGAATAGGAAGAAGAGGCTGTTGTGTAAACTTTTCCACCAAAGTCTCCCTAGTGGCCAAGAAAAGAGAACAGCACCCCAGGGGACTTGGCACTAAAGATGAAGCTCCCTCCAGGAAGCCTCAAATTTCTTTGCGTTTCAGCTTAACATTTCTAGTGAATTCTGCACTCTATCCTATATGTGTGCTTGTCCTTACTTAATAATATGGGGTGTTTCTCACAAACCACTCAGGAAAATTTATTCTCCACGAGGGTGCACCATATTTCTCAGGATACCCGTCTGCTTTGGAGAAACATGTACCCTAACTGGAGAAGCCAGAACGTATGAAAAGCACCTAGCACAGTGTCAAGCGCTCAATAAGGGGTGGCTATCGTTGTTACTATTGATACTACCAGAAAACAGATAGTACTCGTCCCATACCCCCACTTCAGGGAGAAACACTAAAGCACAGAGGGTCACTTTCCAGGATTGTACATGGATCTGCAGGATATCAAGAACTCTGCTGGCTGAATTTGAATTTTGTTATATGAATTATTTTAGAGATGGAAAAGCCTTGGAGATCTCGTCCACATGGCTAGCCTCTAGGCAGAGGTCTAGAGAGGGCCAGGATTTGCCCAAGGTTGATTCACAATCACAGACAGAACTTGAGCTCAGATGTCCCTGTCCAAAGGCCAGTGCTTCTACTACTAAATCATGGTGTAACCACGAACTCTAGGACAAAGCCTGGAACACATCAGGCTCCCAATAAATATCTGTTGAATGAAGGAACAATCATGCATAAAGCACTGAAAATATACCTGGTACTATATTAGATATTTTAATATTCATCAGCAAATTTGATCCTCACAATAATTTTATGTGGTAGACCATATTCTCTTCATTTTACAGATCAGGAAACCCAGGTTCCAAAAGGTTAATGGCTTACCCAGTATTCACACTCAGTGAGTGACAAAGCAAAGCTCAAACCCAAATCTTCAGGACATCTGACAAAACCTGAGTAGCTTGACAAAAAAGTAATTTTTCAGGTAACCAAAAAGGACCAAAGTACCTTCAAGTAGTCAACATTTTAAGTTTCATTTCGATGGGATTTAAAATGTATACACACTCAAATATGATATTTAAACATGATTATTATGTTTTTAATATAAAATGTGTCCCAGAAGCTACTAAGACTTTTCAGCAGCTTGCTTGTCCCCAAGCATATGTGTATTTTAAGTTGCTATTCGTACTTTAATAGTTCTTTTGAATTCTTTTTTTTCTCTATTATGCCCTAAGCAGAGCCTCTTCCTTCTAAATTTGTGGACTTCGTCTGTCATAGCTGAGATAACAATCACCAGGCTTATTAAACTGGGTGCAAACCAAGGATGAAAACCTAGTGTCATGGGTTGAATTGTGTCCCCCCAAAAGAGGGTGAAGTCCAGCCCCAGTAACTGTGAATCTGACCTTATTTGGAAATAGGGTCTTTGCCGATGATCAAGTTAAGATGAGGTCATTAGAGTGGACTCTAATCCAGTATGACTGATGTCCTTATAAACAGGGGAAATTTGGATACAGAGACAGATGCACACAGGGACAAAACCATGTGAAGACTGGACTCATTCTGCCACAGGCCAAGGAAACACCAGAGGCAGGGAGAGAGGCCTGGAACAGATCCTTCCCTAGGGTCTTCAGAGGAAGCACGGCCCTGCCCACTCCTTGATCTTGGACTTCTGGCCTCCAGGACAGTAAAACAATAAATTTCTATTTTTTAAACCATCCAGTTTGTGGTACTTTGTTACAGCAGCTCCAGAAAACTTATACACTTAAGTCTGAATGACGTCCTGACATTTTTTTCTGCATTGTTCACCTCTGGATTCTAAACCGTGGCCTCAGTTAGTATTGTAGTTTTTGTACAAGCTGGGTATTGTTTCACAAAACTCACCATCCTGCCACTCTGTGTGAAGTCCTCTGAGGCTGGAAGGACTATAAGCAGACTAACAGGTTACTTTTGCCCATCTCTAAACTTTAGCCAAATTTCTTTCAAATGAAAGACTTTGAGAAGGACATTAAGCAAGAGGGGGCTTCTATTACTAGAGCTACTTAGAAATCTCCAAACAAATAAATATACTCATCACCACACATGCTGGAGCAAATTAATAAGAAAGGATCGCAGGAATCCACTGGCCTTCAGGGAGACCAAAGGACACCTTCTAGAGACCAAAGCAGTGCTGGTTAGTCTATGAATTGATTACTCGCTCCTTCACCCTTTTGTGCACCTCCATGTTACAAAAACCATATAGGATTTGTCCCCTCAAGCAATCAGAAGTAAATTTACCATGGCTACCATGGCGTTATCAGAAAAATTGTCTGCTAAGGCTGATAAATCGGTCGATTATCTGCTTCCTTGACTTTTATTTCCTCTTGTATAAATGTTTTCATCCCAATGTTACCAATACCTGTTAGAGGATGAACGATAAATTACCAAACTACTGAAATCGCCAGGAAATTCTTAATAGATCAAAAAAGAACTTAACAACAAAAAAAGCCCTAATAACATAATAATGTACTCTGTAGTCTAAGAACAGCACTCTATAGAGAGATAAATGGCTACTTATTGAAATCTTAGCTTATACATAAAATGACACATTTCTTCGTGGGCACATTTATCAAGCATTGACATCATGCATCTTGTCATGAAACGTATTACGGTCACAATCATTCTCCTGCCAAAGGAAAATTTCACACAGTAAGTCCTTTATTTACTAAAAATATATGTCTATCCAGAAAGAAAAGTGCCCTGGGGGATAAGAGATTTAGCAAGGGAGAGGAGACAAAATTGCTTTTTATTTAGTGCTTAAATACCTATGAAACAAAAGCTGCAGAGGAAGCAGCTCCCAAACCCTCATATATTCACAAAAGGATATTGGTGCTATGGAATTGTGTGAGAAATCTTTTTTTGGTTATGCACAAGAATCCACGACACCAAAGGACACCGATTACAAGGACAACCCTAATTCAGAGTTAACTTTAAACACTGATTTAGGCCAACAATTCTAACCTTTACTCCTCCAGGCTTTCTGCCAGGGCTGCTATCAAGTGGTCAAATGTATTCTTAATCCATTGTCTCTTTTTATTTTCCCTGCCCACCTTCTGGCACACACATAAGAAGTCAATGATGGGAGGCCAAAAGACAACGAAAACTGCAAAACCACATCCAACAAACAAACTAGGGCAATTCCATGGGCCAAAATACCCTGTAGCTAGATGAACTTCCCCTTCACAACGTAATTCTCTTTGAAGAATCCCAGGGGTGATTTCTTTTCTTCTTGGGCTTTCCTCAGGCATGCCACTTGGGGTTTCACCAAGAAAGCTTTGTCAGGTCTTTCACCCGAAAGAAACCTGGTGCTGTTTTCTAGTTGTCTGTCACCATGAATGATGCTCCAGGAGAAAACATTCATTCCACTTTCCAACAAAGCTCGGATGCTTCTGGAAGTGCATCAAGTGGTAAGGATGAGGTTAGGGAATATGTTCTACTGCTGCTTCAGATGAAGGCTCAACCTTAAGGTAAATGCTCAGAAACAACAAAAAAAATCCCTGTGGCGTGCATGTATAAGTACGGCCCCAAAGTGACCGTGCCATTTCCCACAGTGACCTCTTACATTATTCACCCATCAGTTCCTCTTGTTCTTAACCTTTTGGGGGTCTGTAAAATGCCCTAATTCTATATTTGAATAAGCACACCACTTTTTTTTCATCTTCTAAAACTTAGGACTGTCTGCAGCTCTCCAGCTGCAATGTCTCCCGCATATTTTAAGAACTTAGTTAACTAGCTTATCCCTCACCAAAAACTGGTATTTGAAAAGAAGGATGAAAATGTACTGGGCAATTTAAAGTTCATTTGAGGAATACAAGTTTGAAAAATGGTTTGATGTAAATATGCTCAACTAATCAGGCTTTATTTTAAAACTACATGTTTTGAAGTTACTTAGAGAAAGCCGAATTCTTTTGCTATTTCCACATTAATAGCAGCAGCAGTAGTGAATCCTAGAAAGCAGGGTCTGCAATCTTTTTCTGTGAATGGCTGGACAGTAAATATTTTAATTTTTAAATATTATAATTTTTACTTTGTGGGGTACACATGGTCTCTGCCCACATTCTTTGCTTTTTGTTGTTGCTATTGCTTCTTTTTTAAAACAGCACTTTAAAAATGTAAAAGCCATTCTTAGCTCAAGGGGCTGCACAGAAACAGGCCATAGTCTGCTGACCCCTTCTCTAAAGATTGGGCGTTTTTTTTCTTTATAATAAAAGAATAGCGCTTTAAAACAATATTGGGAATTCAGATATATGGTGACAAGTTTCATCATCATCTTAATCCAGCCACTTGTGTGAGTCACCATGCACCTTTGTGCCTCAGTTTCTTCATCTATAGAAAGAGGGGTTAGAACAGATCAGTGACTTATAAACCTTATCTCAAAGAACCCTAGCACTCCAGGGAAGGGCAGGACTCTATGGACCCATCCCTACCTCCCACCTTCGCACACACCTAACCAGCACAGCCAGGCTTTGATCTTGGCTATATATTGGAGTCTCCATAAAGACAAGAGTTCCACTAATCTTTTTTTCTTTTTTTAGTTTTGAAAAACACTGTATTAAACGATCTCAGGGATCCTCCTGGTGCTAATCCTCTATAAGTCCATTATTGGATCATCGATCCTTTTCCAATCATTTTATTGGGAAGTGTCACGTAGATAGGAAATGATTTAATAACCTATATTGAAGTATTCAAATGAAGAGAAACAAAAGTAAGGCAGATCTTACTGTAAGGGGTCACTTGTACTTATTTAGATTTGTGGGGAAAAAAACAAGATAGCCACATCAGAGGGTTCCCAAGTCCCATGCACGCTAAAGAGAGAGAGCTCATTCTTGCATCTCCCTGTTTAGGGCTCTGGTGGTTTAGCAGTGCAAGGAGCACTAAGCTGAGACCCAAAGACCTGGGTTCCTGTCTGAACTTGGAACTGACCAACTATATAACTCCTGATGTTCATTTAACAAAAACTGGAGAACCTACTAAATACTAACCCATAGACTGGGTGTTAGGAATACAGAGATGAACCAGACAGATGTGGAACACTCTGTCTCCCATTACTTGGATCCCTCATCTGTGAAGTAGGGTATTAACACTTGCTCCCTCTCCTATACTCCATGGTCCTACGGAGATGGCAAAGCATTTGTAAACTGCAAAGCACAGACAACACAAACTAGAAAACTACAGAATCTCCTCCTTTGAAGTACATAAAAGACATGCAACTTCAAGAATTTACCAATTGTTAAAATAAAACCACAATAGGTTTTTCAGAGCAAAATACCATTTCTAGAACATGAAGCAGCATGGCAAAACAGAAAGGACACAAGCTTTGGCATCAGACACTCCACTTGAATCCTACCTTGCTTCCCACTAGATCCGCCTGATATCTACAAGCCCATTCTCTCATTTCTAGGATACTAACACTGCAGTTTCACAGGGTTATTGTGAAGGTAAATCTGAATTATGTAAACAAAGCACCTGGCACAGAATTGGCACTTAGTGAATAATAGTTTCCCCTTTCCCTCCCTCCCAGGCACCTAGAAATCTCAGATGAGAGAACATTATCTTTTAAATAATAGAGGTTACCTCAAAATTGTTGATTATTGCTACCCAGCTCTATATCATAATCACCTCAACCAAACAGGACAGGAAACTTCTGGTTGTTATGACCATGGAATCCAGATGTAGAATATGCCCAGTCATCAGGAAAATCTTACAGTCTTGGCACAGTTTGAGGACAGAGAGAGAGCAACAGCCAATAGCTGAGGGGAGACTCTACAGTCTGGAATGTGCCACAGACTTCCAACCACAAAAGTTCTCTCTTGCACTGAGACTGTGGTATCCCCCTGTGGTGCAGGCCATGGCCTCTGATCCTCTCGGCAAGTCTCCTCCGGAAGCACATGACTTTCTCCAGTCATCTCTAGGCCACATCCATGTGAACATCCGTGGCACTGTTCATCACCTCCTACCCAGTCCAGTTATACAATTTAGGCAAACTGTTTTCTCATTTTTGAGAGAAGACAGCAAGAGATGTTCTCTAAAGTCCTTTCAACCCCTAAAAATCTTTGATTCTGTGACCCATCCTTAAATTTATTCATTCATTCAACAATGTTTATGCAACACCTCCTATCTCTTTGATTCTGACTTGTTCTTAAATTCTCCTTTCATTGATTTAGTCAACAATATTTATTGACCACCTACTATATAGCGGGTACTGTTATGGGCAAGAATGTACAAAAATGAATAAGAAATAGTCCATGTCCTTAACAAGCTCACAGCCAATAAGGATAGAGACAAATAAGCAATTATAATGTAGTATGGGAGGTGTTATGATAGACCTGTGGGAACCAGCAGGGGGGAGGTCTAATTCTGCCCAGCAGGTGGGACAATGGCAGGGGAGGAGAGAAAGCAGGAAAGACTTCTCAGAGAACTGAGTGTTGAAGGATAAATAGAAGGTGATCAGGGAAATCAGATGGGCTGAAGACATTCAAGAAAGAGGGAAAAGAATATGCCAAGGTAAGGAGATATAAGCATGGTGGTTAATTCAATATGAATGAAACAGGGATGTACAGGAGGACTCAGGAAAGGGGGCTTGGATGATGAAGCATCTTCTATACTTTGCGTAGAATAGCAAACTTTTTCCTTTTAGGGAATGCCTAAAAGATCCTAAATAAGAATTCTCTGGATTACATGAGTGTTTTAGAAAGTCTTCTGTGGCAGCACTGTGAGATTATAGAAGCCAGGGTAAGGGGAAAAGGGAGATGAGGCTGAGGCAAGAAAAGATGTCAATTCTTTTTTTTTTTTTTTTTTTGCTGAGGAAGACTTGCCCTGAGCTAACATGTGCTGCCAATCTTCCTCTTTTTGTTTGTGAGCTGCTGCCACAGCACGGCCACTGACAGACGAGTGGTGTAGGTCTGTGCCCAGAAACCAAACCCGGGTCACTGAAGTGGAGCACACTGAACTTAACCAGTAGGCCACCAGGGCTGGCCCAAAAGACATCAATTCTTATGGGAAAAAATAAGAGCATAAACTAAAACAATGTCAGGGTTGGGCATGATAAATTCTAGAGATATTCTGGAAGTAGAATCAACAAGACTGAGTGATCAGTTCCACGTGAGAGGAGAGGAAGAGGATGGCAGCTAGGATTACACCCAGGTTTCTGTCTTGGGTGAACGAGTTAATGAATGGTGAGGATAGCAATCCAGAAGGAGAACACAAGAAGACCAAAATTACTCCTAGTTCCCCAAGTCTGAAAACCTTAGCCATCTCGTGTATGCAACTATGCACTCTCCAAGACAAAGCACGCTAGATGTGTGGTACCCACTAGAGTTGTCCTTCTCTAACAGGGATGCCAGGAAGTCACAGGATAAACATAGAGCACCTTCATAGACCAACAATGTTACATTTGTGGGGAAGAAAAGTAATTTAACTGCTAGGTTCATCTAAAACATTACTTTTATTTTAAAACAAACAGCTATATTATAGAGTAAAATGCATATTCTCATCCAAATTTGCAGCTAGAACAAGAGACTTCAAAGATACTTCAAAGAAATCTCACAGAAGCTGAGAACCCTTGTGAGGAAAGGGTTCCCTGTCTTCAGAGTTCTCTGCCTTTTGGGTTCTTCAGTGAAAATATTCACCAAGTGCTGCATTATAACACTATCAAGTAAAGCTGAAGAAACACAAACACGAAGCCCTGGCATTTCCATTCCTAGGTAGACGCCTCTGAGTGGTGGTTCTCAAAGGGTGGCCTGTGGACCCGAAGGGATCTCTGAGAACATTTCAGGAATTCTCAAGAACAAAACTGCTTTCATAATAACGCTAAGATGTTATTCACCCTTTTCACTCTGTTAACATTTGCACTGATGATACAGAAGCAATGGTGGGTAAAACGCTGGCACCGTAGTTTGAATCAAGGTGGTGGCACCAAATCACACTAGTATTCTTCACCACCATATACTCACAGTAAAAACAAACACACAAACAAAATAACCCTGCCAGTGTCACTTGGGAATGTCTTTGATGAAGCAGCACTAAAAATTATTAATTTTATTAAAGACTGACCCTTGAGTAAACGTATTTTTAATATTATATTACATGTAATGAAACATTTTGCATAAACCACTTCTGCCATCACTGAAATATGATGGCTGTCTCAAGGAAAAGGACATGTGTGATTGAGATGGGAGCTGAACTAGCCACTTTTTTCATGGAACATCACTTTTAATTGAAAGAATAGCTGACAAACTACGGTCATTCAAATTCAGGTATCTGGCAGACAATTTTTTGGAAATGAATGAAGGAAGGCTGAAATTTTAAGAAAAAACGGATACTATTTGTAGCCAATGGTAAAATTCAAGCTTTCAAACAAGAATTAAAATTTTGAAAAATTCATATCCTACACTCTGAATTTGACAGCTTCCCCATATAGACTTTTCAAATAAGATTGGGGTTGATGTTAATCATTTTTTTATATTGTATAATGAAATGTGTCAACATTTGGTAGATCTACATAACTCAGTGAACCAATATTTTCCAAATGACCAATGCATGATGTTACATGCATGACGATCCATTCAAAGTGCAAGACAGACCAGTAGATTTTAATATAATGGAATACAAAAAGTTCATTGAAACGCTTTCAGATTCCACATTACAACTAACCTTTAAGAATCTACCTCTTTTTGAGTTTTGGTGTAGTATCAAAGAATATCCGTAACTATTTGAAAAGGCTATTACACATCAGTGTGAAGCTTGATTTTCTTCATATACTCCATCTAAAACAACGCGTCGTGATTGATTGAATGCAGCAGCAGATATGAGAATCTAGTTCTCTTCCGTTAAGCCAGACATTAAAGAGATTTGCAAAAATATAAAATAATGCCACTCTTCTCACAAAATTTTTTTGGAAAAAGGCATTTTTCATAAAACTATGCTATTTATAGTTAACATCTAATGGTTTATAATCATTACTTTTAACAATAAAAAATTTAATTTCTCAGTTTTAATTGCTAATGTGATACATAGCGATAGATACATTGCATATACACAAAAGCTCTTTGGAGTCCTCAATAACTTTTAGGAGGTCCTGAGACCAAAATGTTTGAGAATGAGTGTCTTAGAGAAATTTACATTCAGGCTGAAGTGATATGTACCTGCATGTTCATAACAGCAAAAAGTGGAAACAAACCACACATCCATTGTGGTATGCTTCTACAGTATAATACTAGAGAGCAGTGAAAAATGAATGCACCTGCACAGCTACACACATCAACATGGATAAATCTCACAAAGATGGCAGGTGAATGAAAAACCAAGGTGCAGAATGCATGCTGTATGCTACCATTTTTATAAATTCCAAAGACGAGCGAAACTAACTATGGTAAAGCTATTGAGAAAAAGAAAAGGAAAAGATAAACAGAAAATTTAGGATAACGGGAACCCTGGGGGGAACACGTAGCAGGAGAGGTTTGATAGTATTGAAATTTGTTAGATTGGGCAGTGGGTTTACCGATGTTCATTTTACCATTATGCTTCATAATATATGTATAAATGTTAAGCGTACTATTTTTTGTAAGTAGCACATACTATATAACCTTCAAAGGGAGGCACTGCATTAGAGCTTTCCTTGCCGATTATTCAGGAACCAAAGACGTGAGGGAGGGGCTGGGAGGTTGGGGGCAAGCCCTGACTGAAGAGTCTGCAGCACTGGCCCCAGACAAGCCCATCACCAGAGCAGGTCTCTTGCACAGACACCTTCAGAAGTCATATCTACTACCATCCATCCTAGTTTGGCTTTTCAACAGCCCTCTCTACTTAGAAAGGCCATTTCTTCCTTCAGGCCATCATCCTCCATCTCCATTTTTATCACAGTGATATTACCACATTATCACAGTGAAACTACCACATTTCACGGTTGATTTTTTTGTTGTATCCAAACCACTAAATTTAGCAATCATAATCTCTCTTACCACCTGGGCCAGCTCCTACTCTATTTTTCCCTACCTCCCATCCTTACATCACCAATACGGCCCCTCTGGTTCCACAAAGTTTCTTCTCTTAGTGTCTCCCACATACTTTCGGTTTATTTCAACCTCTTTTGGCTAATGCCATTTCTTCTGCTTGGAATGTTCTCTCCTCTCAAAATCTAAATCCATCACTTCCTTGAGGATGCTTTAAATGTCACTCCTCTCCAAGAATCTTTTACCCATCCTCTTACTCCACATTTCCTCAAACATTTACACATCTAATTCATATTACATTGTCTCATACTTGTTGGCATATTGATTTGTACTTATCCGCTGTGATTGTTTTGTGTCAACATTTGAAAGAAGTGTCAGCAGAGACTGCATTCTGTACAACTTCTATGAGCCAGGTAAATGCTCACAGCTTTTTCTTATTGAATGAGCATCAAGTAGGGATCACAATTCTCAAATCCTCATGGCTCTAATGTGACAATATGGGTGCTGACACATACCCTTATTCCCAAAAGGCTTTCAATTCAGTATATGGAAAGATGTTTTCCTGCTGTAGGAACAGATTTCCCATTTTATAATAAAAACCAAGCAAAGCAGCATTTGCTTTACAAAATTCTTTTTCATAATATTAAACGATTTTAGAATTCAACATTTCTCCTCCCCATCCCACCCTTTATTACTTAAAGTCCTCAGAAAATCACCCCCTAACAGGTGGTTGAACCAGCTCTTGGTAAACACAAGATCTTCTGTTTCATTTTTGGACAGTTTTATTTATTCAACAGGCCCTTATCTTAAGGAATCAAAGTTGTCTTCCCTATAACATCTACTCTATTGGTCCTAGTCTCTGTTTCCAGCTCAGCATTTCATAAATCTATGAACATACTTTTCAAGCTGAATTTTAATTATTTGTTTCCATCTCTTTCTCCACTCCCCTCGCTCTGAACTCCTTGAGAGCAGGGACCATGTTCTGTTCAGCTCCACAGATCCCGAGGCCCCGGCACAGAAGCATTCAGTTACCGCTGCTTGAATGAATGAATGAATCAAGTATCAGTTATCAGACATAAGCTGAGAATTTAGGATGAATGACACTTCAGAGTAAGTTTACTCCCTTTTTCACTTGACAGAACTTCATATATTTGAATGTAGTTACCATGCATGATTTTTATCCACCCTCACTCTTAACTTCAAATTAAGCACCCCCAATTGCCTCCAGAATTAATTCCTCATACAATGATTTCCAGAGCCTACAACATCCTAGTTGCCTGCCTTCTGGTGAGTAGTTTATCCATTTCCCCCTTTAAATTGGGGCAGCCAATCTGGGATTCAATATTACAGATTTGATCTAATCAGTTCACAGGGCCAATGTCGGCATCCTTTTTCTGAATTCAGTACTTAAATTAATCCAGCCAACTCTGCTGAAATGCATCCATTTTTCAAGTGAAGGCTGAATCTTAAATATTGCTTGTTGATAAATAGTGGTTATTTTTGGGGGTGGAAGTCGGGAAGGGGGACTTTCACATTTTACTTTAAACATTTCTACATAGCTTTAATTATTTATACTAAGCATGCACTACTTTTGTCATTAAAAGCCAATATAGATTTTTAAAAATAAAATAATAAACAGAATTAATATCTGTGATTTCTATGGTTCCAGCCTTACCGAGTTCGCTTAAGTCAGATTTAAAATACTTTTTCCTTTTCCTTTGTATACACTTTCTCACCTATCAACAGGATTTGAATAGCCACAGGTGAGATAGCATTTCTCTCTAACAATGATCTAGTAGTCTGCCAACCCAAACCCTACTTCTAGATTATGAAATTTCTCTCTTCCTATAAAAGTCAGAAAGCAGCTCACTATAATTTGACCTCACTCTTTCTTAAGGTCAGATTAAAACCCAGGAAGTTATCATTTGAGGTTTGCTTTCCCCTAGAAGGGAGAAATCATACAACACATTTTAGGAATATTTCCTGAAGCATAGGGTGTCCCACACTTTGTTTCCTCCCAAATGAAGCTGTGTTTCATATTCTAGAGAGGATGGTTGGGTTAACAAGGAGGGTCAAACAAGCATAGATTAGAAAACAACTTACAATTCTAGACCATTACATGAAGGCAGTGTTCTCCATATGGAGAATGTAATTCAGACCCCAGAAAGTGTCACTGCATGTGACTCTATTCTATTACACTCTGCTTAGTCTAAGGTCAAAATAAATCTGTGAGGAAAGAAATACTGGTGGCACACGTTTTCTTGAATCACAGAGCAATGTGCTCCATCACCACCTAAGGGATCCTCCTGTAGTGGAGGATCTCTGAGAGGAGGTGCAGGTGGCGAAGGTAAGTCCTTCACGTTGTGGGACCCCATGAAGATTTCACAGACCTCAGAGATGCAATGGGCATCAAGAGACCCGCAGATGGTCCAGCCCTTGTAGTGCTTACACTGGTGACCTTCTTCTTCTCCGTGGGTCAGTTTCCACTTCTGACCAATTGGTGAGACAAGCAGCCCTTCCCCCCCTGCCTCACGGGCAGACGATATCAGGGAAAATGCTTTGTGAACAATAAAGCATAATATAAACAAAAGGTGTGGTTAATGCACTATTGCCCATTTTACAAGCTGGCATAAGCACAGAGAGGTTAGGTGACTTGCCCAAGGTCACAAAGCTGGTGACAAACCCTGGTGTTCGTGGTGGGAGAGGGTGACACAGAAGACTGGAGTCTGTGTCTCCTGCCTAGCCCAGGTCCTTCCTTGAGCCTCTGGTTTGCAACCTGGAGGAGTTGGAGTCAATTACCCAGGTCCATGAGCTATTTTTAGGGTTTTAAGAGTATAACAAATTATCAATAAGCTGCCCAGGCTCAACATCACACGTCTTTATTTCTGGCAGAAATGGCATCAACCCAGAGTGGGAGGTCTGGTAAGTTCAGGAGTCTTCAACCCTGGCTATCCATTCAAATCACTCAGGGAGCTTTTTAAGAAGGTCCATGCCCAGACTCCACTCTAGGCCATCAAATTTAAATCTCGGGGGTCTCTGCATTTTTGAAACCTCCCAGGTAATTCTAATGTGCAGCCAGGGTTGAGAACCACTGGGTTGGCTGATGGTGATCAGAAACTGACATGCAGCAGTAAGTTGTCTTTGACTAATTCCACAGCACAGTTAAAGCAATCCTACCGAGATCCTTAGTTGAAATGAATTCACACCTCACATGTATTAACGTGGCCGACATTTATTGTGCACATACTCTGTGCCAGACACCAGTCTAAATATCTACATGTATGAACTCACTTAGTTCTCATAAAACCTCCAATTCTCTCCCATTTTACAGATGAGAAAACAGGCAGAGAACTGCAATAACTTGCCAAGGTCACAGCTAAAATGTGGTGCAGCCAAGATGGAACTCATGGATCTGTGTTATGATCTTACTCCCCACCCTACACTGCTTCTCGATACTGCCACAGAATGTGGTTTACAATACCTTGGCCTCCGTAATGAATTAAGAGATCACAGAATGTTGGGGAATGTACAACAGTTTCTCATCCAAATGCCTGCCGGGCCCAGGAGGTAAGATACATGAGGGAGGTGGGCAGGTGTACATGCAGACGGGGACATGGTGGCTGAGTGGTAGGAACTGTGGCAGACTGACGAGCACATGCCTGCGGAAGGGAGACAGCCGCCACTGACTACAGCAGATTGCTGCCATGTGGGGAGGTGGGCCCAGTGCTGCTGGCTCTTCCAAGTTTTCAAAAGAAGCTGAAAATTTGGATTTTTATGTGAAACCACCCATTTCCAAATGTTGTCTCAAGTTTTTAAACATATAGTACTGAGAAAAACACATCAGTAGGCCACTAGCTTGTGACCTGATCTGATCTATTACACACACACAACACACACACACACACCTCAATCCTTCATTTAAAATTCATTTAATGTGTTCTCTTGGACTAGTTCTCTGCAATTAGAAACAGCAGACCCTGCCTTTCCTTCTCTCTGTGCAAAATTTGAACTATTACCTATATAACACATGAAAAACTCAATGTAAATTTCCCCTGGGTAATTTTAATCAGTGGACTGACTGTTGAATAAATGAATAAATAAACACTTATTAAATACCTATTCTCTCATTTGAATCTCACTCTAAGTCTATGAACCTGGATTTACTATCCTCGCTTTACAGTAAAACCCAGTCATAATTCATATAATTATTACACAATTTAGATACAGTTCAGGTCAAATCATACACACAGAGGAACTCATTCCTGTACTAAAACCCTAATGTAATATTGTTGGTCTATGAAACAAGAATTAGTCAAGTCCTATTATAATAGCCTTGTAAGAGAATTTTACCATATCACATTATTACTCATCACGCTAATGGGATATATGGAAAATTAAAAAAAATACAAACACAGAAATCACCAAAAAGTTCTACATCAGACATGCCTGTAGTCTAATCATAATCTAAGCAAACGGAAACAAATTTCATATACTTAATAATAGCTAATACTTCTTGAGCTCTTTCTATGTGGCAGGTACTAATTAGACACGGCTTTGTGTGTGTATATAATATTGATATTTATATATGTATTCAATTAATCCTTACAATATCCCTATGATATAGGAATTATTATCACTATTGAAATATGAGGAAACTGGAGGTCAGGGAAGTTAAGTAATTTGCCCAAGGTCACACAGCTGGTTAGTGGCAGAGCTGAGATCTAAAGAGCCTTGTGCCCGAGTCTGTACACTTGATCACCACACTATGAACTTAAGCAGCATGTGCGCTCTCTGTTTTTACTTTAGTCATCCCATATACAGTAGACATAGTGAAAAGAAGGCAAAGTCACACGATATTTTCTCCCTCTCATTACAAAATAACAACAAAAGCTTTTTAAAATACACCACCTGACAACCTAAGATACTAGCACTAGCACGAACTTTAGAAAAATCTATCAGCCTCCACAAGTACAGTAGCTTGTTTCAAAAGCTCAGATAAGCAGAATGCTGCTGATCAATCATCTAAAAGATCACTTTCCCCTGGCCTTCTCCAGTCCCCTTTGAAGGCCAACTTCTTCAGAGCACTCAAAACAATTCACCCTGAGATGCACATTTCTCTCTCATCCCTTGTCTTTTTTCCTTCACACCACACTTCTAATGGGGGTCTAACCACTTTTCTGACCCATGTAGAAATTGCAAGAAAGGGAGAGAGAGAAATTATTTTAGGGTCTGCTTTTTTAGGCCCAAGCCTCAGATAAAGTCCATGCTTTGCTTCCTTGATGGTAGATAGAACTTGGCTGAATTGGACTTTCTTAAAAACAGAAGCAGAGAGTACCTAGCCATAGTCATTTAAGAACTCCAGAGACAGAACTTCAGTGGTGGAAGTGGTTTTTTAATAAGAAGAGAATGGATGCTGGAAACAATATCCTTTTTAGGCACACAGAATCTGCTGCATTTAATATAACCTTGGGTCAGTCTGTGAAAAGCAGAATTGCTAAAGGCCACATGCTGATCTCAGACCGTGGGTGTGTATCACTGTGCATTTTATAAAATTAGCTACAGTACAGCCTCTGTGTGTGTGTGTGTGTATGTATGTATGTATACATGGTGAAGCCGACTTCTATAAAATAAACAGCAATATGCACCCCTGCAGCTAAACATTAGTATCAAGCCAAAGATTGATTTTAATTTATGAAACTACCTTGTAACTAGAGCAATTCTATCCCAAGGTGGGTCCTTGGGGAATGATAAGAGTCATCTGAGAGGCCCCTGCTTCAGCACCTAGTCACACACTATTCTCTGATATCATAAAAATGTAATTTACAGACAGAGGATAGAAATACAAAACTTGCTTCTAAAGAGAAGAGGGAAAGCGGCTAGAAACTTCAGCCCATCAAGTACTCTCAGCTATTTTTAAGGTCTGTGCCTTTGCACATTAGTTTCTTATAAAATATGACAGAAGACATTTCAGCTACCATGAACCATAAAGTATTTTGTACACTTGGCCCTACATGGTATGAATTACTGAGCTACACCTAGCAAGGGAGGAAACAGAAAAGAGTCCATCAGTCACAGGACACAGCATCTTCATTTACAATCTGTATCTCTAAAATGTGATTCCAGAGTACCTTAACTAAGCCAAAATAGTAATGAAATGTGATTTTTTTAAAAAGCCCACATCTTACCATAACTAGGCCCGGTCTGTCATTTCTTTCCAATAAGAAAAAACTCAAAATCTATTGCTTCATCACAAAGCCCACGGTCTTATAAAACCTTCTGCTAGAAAACCTTTAATGCCCCCAAAAGTCCTATTTTGTAGGTCACACTCTCATTATCTTGTTCTGCGATCAGTCTGATCAAATTATAGAAAATTACTAATCTATCACTCAGAACTGAGGGGCCAGCTCCAGCCTGTGGTGTTTGTTTTCCTGTCTTCCTATGCTAATACTCCAGCAGATATTTAAAAAGGAAGAATGGAGGAGAGACAAGACAACTTCAAACAAGAAAGGCTAGAGGATATATTAACCTAGTCTCAGGAATACGCTGCCCTTCAGCTTTCACAGACAGCATTACTGACCAGTCCCAGAAACCAAGGGAGCTTTTTCAACACTGTGGCAAGTCGGGCTCCACCATCATTTCCTTCATACCTTGTCAGCTTTGAGTCCAAAGATACAACTTTGCATGTAAGTGACCAGGGTTAGTGATACTGAGTTTTTCAGTATCAGTTCATCCAGACACGATCTAAACTCAAACTACTGGGATTACTAAACAAACTAGTCTAGCAACCCAGTCAGGCACCATACATTTCGAATCCAGTCCCTCCTACAAGAACAGCTTGATATTAATAAGACTCCTCGTATTTTAAATCAACTTTTGACCCGAGGAGAAGCCTGCCTGGTTACTCGACCAACATCACACTATATTCCTGGGTGTCTCCACGGCCTTTGTCCATTGAATTTTACAAGCCTCGAAAGACAAAGATTTTCCACACCTCCCTTGGAACTCTCCTAATAGAGGCCATTCAAAGACCCTAAAAACTCAAATGCACAGCAAGCTCTAAGAGTGGCCGAAAGCTGTCCAATTTATACTTCTCCAGCATGATTTATTAACACTTTGTGCCAGAGACTTGTCAACTCACACCAGCTGTGTCATCCCCAGAGCGAGATGGCAGCACAGAGATAAATTAAAAGTCAATTTTTTTATTAGAAACTATTTTGAAGGATTAGAAAGAATGTGACTTTGAGCTCCCTTCCTTATTTTAACAGGAAAGTTCAGTGTACCCTACTTACTGTAAGAGGAATACATGGATTTCTTCTGGAAGAACAGTAGACATTATTGCCCAGTATCCATCTAGCCTGCTATGCGGTACCTGAGAACCATGAGCTCTGGCTGACAGGAGCAGTGAAATATTTTACTACTTCAGACTCAAAATGTTTCCCTGTGGTTCCTGTCATAATCAGGAGTTATTGCCTCGTCACTGAAAAAATTAATAAGAATAAGTAGGGAAAAGAGTTAAATCTTCTACATTTTCTCTTTCGGCAAACATATAAAGGCTCATCAAATATAAAAATAAAGGACCCTGTTCCTTGTCAGTCATTTTGCTTCCCAATTTTACTAGAAAGCAAGAGAGAATTTTTAACGTTTTGTTAATGAAGAACACAATAACCTACTCTAGTCTTGACCCACAATTGAGTAAACAACGAAAATACTAGAAGAACAAAACAACTGTTCTATTAACTTTTCCTTTTTGCTCCCCTTTGGGAAGAGGTATAAGGCAGATTTCCAATGATAAATTTAATAGGATCTAAACTCACACATGTTTATGGGTAAGTAAAAGCTAATGAGGAAATCTTAAAAGTGCTGATGGCACCAATGGTAAAAGGATTTACAGATGCAAGAAACACAAGAGAAAGCCCTTCCTTACCCTTTCTCTATTCAGTTTGTGATTCCAAATGTGATAATGTTCATGAAGGGCTGATCCCAGGCCTGACCAACAGTCACAGTATCAGTTTCCCTCTCTTCCTCTTTCTTAGGCTAACATTTTTTAAGCTATGCAGTTCGCTACTCTGCTAAAGATAAGCACACGGTATAACTCAAAGAAACTAGGACCTTTTCTTGAACATGGTATTGCGCCTTGTTAATGGAAAGAACTTTTGTAAAACAGCCATCAACAGTAGCAGAATCATATTTAAATCCCAAAATGATAATTATCACTCTAGGCCAGGAAATAAAGGCTTTACTTTGAGTAATAACTTTTAAAGCCACTTCTCAAAAATAGTTTAAGTTCAACACCTTTTGTTGGGGGTCACCTCCAAAAGCTAGTGCAGAACTTCTTTTTGATTTGTAGCCAGTAGGATCACCACTCAACTCTATAGGATGGGACATTTTTTTCTGCATATGTATGAGACCCATACAACAAAAACAAACACACACACACACACACACTGGACACACACACTTCAGAGGCCTAGGAGGAAATGACTGTGTAGAATTTTAAATTAGAAATCTAACGCTTAGGTTAGTAGTGTCAGGTTAAAGGCTCGCCCATCCCCAAAGCTAATTCAGTTCTGAACAGTCCCATGGGTGTCTAGTTGAACAGAAGGAGCTAGGAAACCTTAGCAGGCTGAAGCCCAGCCTGGGGAATTGCTGGGACTCCGTGCCAGGAGTTGAGGTTCACCCCAGACTTGGTATCAGATAATACCAAGTGCTAGTCTGGATTTCCAGGACTAATCTACTTGAGGGTGGAACTTCCAGGTTCCCCGGTGTCTGTGCTGTAGTGAGAAGACTATGGCCTTTGTAGATCCACACTGCCTGGCTAGTATTATATTTAATAATAGAAAAATAGATCCAACACATAGAAAGAACCTATTAGTAGAAACGGTTTATGTGGGGGGGATGGGGGGGTGCAGAGGCAAGAGGGTAGTACCTAAGAGGAAGTGGAAAGCATTCCAAATTTTCTATAGATTCAGTTTTCATAATTTTTTTTATATTCTAATGAACCTCTTAAATGTGTGTTTACAGGTTCTCTAGATTCTTAAAACATTAGATCAATAGTGGCTGTTAACCACTTTTGTATTTATTCAGAAGGACTCTGGTTTCAAAAGCAATCTTCCACATCTCATTCTCCCTCAGACTCTACCCACCCCCAAAATTACACATCATTCCTTTCTTTTAGGATGAAATTTTAAATCTATATATATATAATGTCTTAAAACTCTGGGACGACTTCTATCAGGGCAACCTAAATCCCCAGACTTACTATAATTTAACTTTTATACAGAACAGTTCGCCAGAGAAAGAAAAATCCTTCCTCTACACAAAAATAAACAAATAATTTAGCATTAAAACTGAGACTTAAGACTACAATTATATTCTACATTAGATATAAATTAACAGTAATTTTACCAATGTCAATATTTATTACATCTCCACACCACTGCAAGTTTCTTCAAGACTCAGCCCTTAGCAAGCCTTGGGGTACTGTGTCTGAACTGCAAAATACACCATTTGCCCAGAAATTGCTCTTAGTCCAAATGCAAACTGCTTACTAAACATGTGTAAACCATGCTCAGAACAGGCAGGACACATCCACAAAAATCCATTCAATGCAAAGGTAAGTGGAAAAAAAGCTTCGCAAATTAGACTTTCCTTTAAAAACTGGAGGGACATTTACAGTGTTTCCAGTAGGTAATTGCTTCTTGCTTCAGTAAAAGTGGCTTTATGTGGCTGGAAGGACTTGATTTTTTTTTTTAAGTGAGTGGATAACAGCATTCAATTAGAGAACAGGGTGAGAGAGCCCACTCTCAAAATATAACTTAATCACCAGGCACCAGAGAGCAGGAGAGGCCCACCGAGCACACGAGCTAAAATGGAGCCTGAATTTCCTCTCAGACAGAGAGGGTAGTCGCACGAGGTCAGGGTCAAGGTCACCAGCAGGGCAGGCTGCAGCTGCCCGACTGCGCTACACACAACGGGAGGGAAGGCGTTCCATCTCCGTCACAACCGAAACAGATAAATCCCTTCTGCTCTCCTACCCTCCCTCTAACCTCGCCAACACTTTTTTTAAGCAGGGGGAGAAGAGAAGAAAGGAAAATGACCAAATAACCTCACCGCCCTGGTTTTCGCACACAAGCTCATCAGCTCCCGAAGTTGCCATCTAAGGGCAAGTTCGCAGAGAACACTGAAGCCCATTTTGTCCGAGCAGGGCAAGCCTCCCCCGACACTACCCCCCCACCCCAGGAGTCCTGCCTCCTCTCCCTCCCCCCCACAGGCCCCCGAAAAGAGCTGGGAACTGTGGCCGGCCGGCCATGTGCACGCACACTCTTCCACCAACTGCTGCGAGTTTTCTGTGAATCGCAGCGCGGAGCCTCCCAACTCGCCCTCCCCGACTCCACCGCCTTCTCTTTCCTCGCACAAAATTTCCCTACACACGCAGCCGCCTGCGAGTGATTTTATGTGCATATATATTACATATGTGATATTATCCTCAGAACCTCTAGCGGGCAGGCGAAGAAAGGACTGCACAGGGGCATTTTTTTTTTTTAAAGGAAGGGAAAAAAAGCACAACCCAAGCCCTGTGCGTCGACTCCTGCGTACCGGGAAGGGGAAAGAAAGAGGAATGTTTGCGGAGCGGGCTGCCTGCAAGTGCCCTTGCTCGCCACTTCGGCCGCGGCCCGGGTGACACGGAGCCGTGGGGGCGCTCGGCCCGAGCCACACTCGCCCCCTGCGCGTCCCCCGGGCAGGCACCGCCGCGGATATTTCGCGAAGGGGAGATCGATCGCGCTGCCTGTCTGCAGCGGAAACGCACACGCTCACACACAACCAGAGCCCGAGACACCATAACCTTAACCCTTCCCCCACCCTCCGTGAACTTCAGGTGACCGACCACGTCGGCCTGACACCCGGGCGGGCGGGCGCTCCGGCTCCGCTCCCGCCCCCAGCCCGGGTTTTGCAGAATCGGGCTCCGAGTAGCGCCAAACCGCCGGGAGAGGGGAGCCGCGCGGGGGGAGAGAAGAGAAATTGACCCTCCGACTCCCCCGACCCCTCCCTCCGACGCCTCCGGCGTCCCCTCCTCCCCGTCACCCCGCCCCACGCCTTCTCCCCTGCCCCCTCCTCCCTGCATTCAAGGAGCCGGGCGGCCCCGGGGGATATTTTTAGTCGCTTCTTTCTCCTTCACTTTTAGCATCTCCGAGCACTCAAAGCGGAGAAAGATTGGGGGGTAGGGGGAGCTGGAGAGGGAGTGGGGGAAAAGTTAAGAGTCTCGCAAAGAAAAGCCGGAGGGAGGGCGGAGAGGGACCGGGGGCGCGGGTGGAGGAGGGGAAGGGGACCCGGCCGTGCCGGCGGGTGTGTGTCTCCAGTTGGTGTGTGTGGCTGCAGCCGGGGAGGGCTGTGATGCACTTTAGTCCTGGACTCTGCTCAGGCTCGCCGGGAAGGGGGGTCTGAGAGCCCGAGTCTCGCCCGGCTCCGTCTGCTCCGACTGACCCCGCATTTTATTGCGGCCAGGAGCCCTGCTCCTCCCTCCCCTCAGCTCTGCAGGGACCTCGCGCGCCGCGAGCCGCCCTGCCTCCTGCCTCCGCCTCGGCGCAGCTCCCGCACCCCACATCCGCCCGCCGCTGCCCGGCCTCGCCCCCTGCCCGGCCGCCCCGCGCCCCCCGCGCTCCGGCGCGCCCCCTCGCCCCGGCGCCGTGGGAGCAGCCGCCCGGCGGCGCGTGTGTACCCGTGTGTTTGTGTGCGGTGCCCCCACACCCTCCCCAGCCGCTCCCGCCTCGCCCGCCCCCGACTCCCCTCCTCCGCCGCCGCCTCCTCCACCTCCGCCTCCTCCTGCTCCTGCCGCCGCCGCCGCCGCTGCCGCCGGCGGCTCCGGGGCCGACCAACCCCGGCGCAACCTTTAGCCGGAGACGGACCTCTCCCTGGATCCTGTACCCGGCGGGCGGCCGCGCGCTCTCGCCCCGACACCCCCAAACGCCATGTCACGGCCCCCAGCCCTCCGCGCGCCCCGACCCCCGCGCCCTCAGGCACTGGGATCCACAAGGAATTTTTTTTTTAAGATTCCAACCTCCCCCCCACCCCCCGATAAAAAAAAAACCCCGGCATCCACACTACTCCCCTCCTCCCTTCTCTTGCCCCCTCCCCCCAAGCAACCCGGAGTGAGGAGGGGGAGGGAGAGGGAAAGGGAAAAAAAGCCCGATCTCAAGGAAAAAAAGAGGGGGGGTGAGAGAAAGAAAGAAAAAGAGAGAGAGAATAGAAAGGGCACGGGGCTGATCATCACCAACATGGCTGCCTCAGCATAGACCTAAACGAGGAGTAACCCGGGCTGTGTCTTTGTCAGTTTCACCTCTGTAACCCTAAACTAATGCAGAAAACAACGGAGGAGGCTGCGGAGGGGAAAGAGGAGAGGGAGGGCGAGAAAATGGCACAAGAGGAGGTGGAGAAGGGATGACTTACGTGAGGGAAGGCGCTTGGGCTGCTCCTGCTTCCTCCTGGGCATTTTCCCCCTTTTCTCACATTCTCCTCCTTGGTTAATGTGAGATCAAATAAACCCCCGTGGGGGCAGAGAGGCAGACACTGGCAGGAGCGGGGAGGTAGTTGGGGGGCGGGCGGGCGGGCAGGGGGAAACCCCTTCTCTCCGGTGTGTGCAATGGGTTGAAGCTTGTTTCCTGGAGCCAGAAGAGGGGTTTTCTTCTTTTCTTTCCTTTCTTTTTTCCTTTTTTTTTTTTTTTAATTTTTGGTCGTGCACCTGGCTTGTCCCCGGGCGTAATATTCTTCAATGGAAACGGATCTAATAGGTGTGAGTGTGTGTGTGTCCTATGCTCGCGTGTGTGATGGGAGGTATAAATAAATGAGTGCCGGTGCGGCGGTGTCTATGGCCGCGCTCTGTGTCTCCGAGCCCCTAACACTAATGTCGGGATCAAAGGGCAGCGGCGGCGGCAGCACAGCTCACAGCTCGCTCTCTTGCTCTCTCTCTCTCTTTCTCGCTCTCTCTCTCCTCTCGCGCTCTCTCTCTCTCTCTCTGTCACACACGCACTCACACACACACACAGAGGCACAGACTGAGGGAAAGAGCGAGAGCTACACACACACATACACACACACACACACACACACACACACACACACACAGAGCAAAGAGGAAGGTGCCCTAAGGCTCCCAGGGCGGACTCAGCCTGGGATTTGCAACCGCTCTGTCTGGAAAGAATGGGGGGCGCGCGTGCGGGGGTGGGATGGAGTTCTTCGAATTTATCCCGCTATTCGCCAAATCTAGGGGGGAAAAAGTTTTTTCCACGCTCTAAACACGATTAGTTCATTATTCTCACTGATTTTTTCAAAGAAAATAGGTTTTTCTCTTAACTTTCTTTTGTTTATTAAACTACATTTTGTTTTGTATAAAATTCTTCAGGTTTTTGTCACTAAAAGAATTACTCTCTCACCCCATCAGCTTCAGTTTGTGGAGGTTATGGTCTCCCACACTCTCTCCAAAAACATTCCAATAAAAATAATTTAAAAAAATAAAAAGGTAACATATGGTGAAATCAATAACTAGGTTGATGGAATAAGTGCCCAGTTTTGGAGAATCCAGTGGAGTTAAAACTGCAAAATGCTGCCTAAATGAAAATTACAGCTCCTTGACAAAGGGAGAAAAATAAGATTAGGTCACCCCTGATGGTTGATTTAACTGCTACATGATATTCCGACAGTGCACACAGCAATCTTGACTTCTGAAATTTACTTTTTTCGCTCCTCTAATGCAGGTATATGAAGCTTACCCTGAAGCAATTCCAGTTTGCATTATGAGCTCAATATAGCAGTTTTCATTAACTGATACATACTTTCATTACTTTACAAATCACACATCTTTCTTCAAAGAGAGACATAAAGGGGAAAAATAGAAAAGGACAGGTCTCACTCTAGCACAAAAGATGCTTCGTGAAAGAGGACTGTTCTCTTTGTGACTTGCAATCATTTGGATAAAAGTTCACTCAGAGGTTGTTAATGATTTAAACTCCAAAACCTGCTACTATAATTGAAGTAAAAATGGTCTGAAGAAGAGTTGTTTCATAAAACTCTTTGTAAGAGGAAACTTTGAGCTTAGCAGAATACATTATATGTCATGAGTCAGATGTAGCTAAAAAATAAAAAGGTGCATTATTTAACTACATCTTCCCTTTTTAGCTTTTTAAAAACTCTGACTCATCATCTTATTATGTTAAATATTTTCTTACCAATTTTAAAATAGAGTTTTTCATCAAAGAAGGTGGAGGCACGGTGAAGATATAGAACATTAAAATGACACTGTATAAGCTTACGTGGATAGCTAGTGCCTCTGAGATTCTGACTTAATTCTCACAACTCAAGTGGTGTTAAAGACAGCCATGGGGGTTCAGTTCCTACGTACCCCTTCAAAAATACCAGTAAGGCTTTATATTGCACGCTTTTAATAGAGAAGCTGAAAGAATATCGTATCTCCCAAAAGATGTTTTTCATTGATAATGAAATCTCAGGATGAAACCTCCCTGCCAACTCCCCCGAAAGATCTAGCTTCCCAGTGAAAAGTAATGCTATCTGAAGCAGGTTTTGAAATAACTGCTTGAATTCAATCTAAAACCAAAACAGAGAGCAGTCAAGTTTAAAATGGAGCATCATTCTTAAACCAATTCTTCCTTGAATGTTGGCTTAAGTAAACTGGTAGTTTTCCTGTGTTATAATTTGAAATAGAACTATCTTTCGACTCAGATCAAACTCCAACTTGCCATAACTTTGACTGTTATCAGTAGCATTAGACTTCAAATTAATATATGAATGATAAATCAGAGCCCATCCATTCCAAGTAGACCCACTGTCCTGAGTGTGCAGGATCTTTAAATGTGACGTAGTAAACAGAATGGTCACAACACCCCACCACTTCTCCCTCAGAACCTTTAGCTAGGATATGGAGGGCTATTACTCTGCATAGACACACCACCACCTTTTCCTGAATTGCTATGACTCTTTACAATGCTTAGTACACTATAATTGAAAACACACTTTAGGCCTTTCCTCAAAGTAGAGTACATTTCCTGCAACCTTTTAAAGGCATGCAGGCAAATGCTGTCAACTTTTAATTGTATAGGTCTTCTATCAACAGCCAAGAGCATTTTTAAATTGAATTTATTCATACCTTTTTCCAAAAATTATTTGAAGTAGTACACAACAATAGAAAATGGAAATAAGGGCAGAACAATTTATGTTTAAATCTCAGCTTGGTATCTCTCCACTCCACCGCACTCTTCAAGGACACTGGCACCTCACCTTCAACTGCTATATGTTCAGGGAACACAAATTAATTTTAATGTTAGACTAACCTAAAATATTAGGAAGATAAATAGCAGGAGGTTGCTACAATGGATTTCAAAATCAAATGAATAAGTAATTTTAGGAATGTGTGCCTTTGGATGCTCATACCCATGAACCATTAACTTGGATTATTGTTGACCATAGTCATCACATTGGAATATTTTATCTGATTCACCCCCGTGGCCCAAGCTTTTAAAAGCATATTTTATCTTAATATGTAATTATATTACTCTCTCCACCCCCATCTCCATCACCTCTCAGATGTAAGATTAAAATAGATTTTCCCAAGTTTATGCATTCTAAGAAGATGTTACTTAAACACTCACTCTTACAGGAGTAAACTCTATCCTAGTCCAAGTATTGCTAAGGGTAGGTAGACAGAGGGAGTACTTCCCCTAGAATGGCATGTGGTCTGCAGAGGGGTCCTTGAGGTCAAAACTATTTTCATAATGACACTAAGATATTATTTGCCCCTTTATCTGTGTTGACATTTACACCAGTGATGCAAAGAAATGGGAATAAAATGCTAGCACCTTAGCTCAAATCAAGGCAGTGGCACCAAAATGTATTAGTAGTCATTTTCTTCTTCACCACCATGCACTTAGAGGAAAAAAAAAAAGGAAGGCTCATTTAAGAATGTCCTTGATGAGGCAGTAAAAATTATTAATTTTATTAAATCTCGACCCTTGAGTACAAGACTTTTAAATATTCTTTGTGACAAAATGGTAGGTACCTAAAAAGTACTCCTGTTGGGTATTGAAGTACATCAGTTGTCTCAGGGAAAATCACTTGTGAGACCATTTGATACAGCTGCTTTTTTCATGGAGTATTATTTTTACTTGAAAGAATGACTGACAGACAAACTGGTTACTCAGACTTGGGTATTTCTCAAAAAATCAATAAAGTGAGCCTGTAACTTCAAGGAAAACAATTCGTGGTATTTTTTGGCAATGATAATATTTGCACTAACAAATGAAAATTAGAATTTTAGATAACTTATATCCATCACTATGAGCTTAACAGCTTCCTAATACTTATGACTTTTCTGATGAGATCCATGGTGATATTAATGAATGTGACTTTTTGATATTGTGTCAAAATTTTGGAAGAACTGCATAACTTTGTGAACAAATATTTTCCAAATGACCAACGCATGATATTACAAAATCATGCTGTAGTAAAAGATTCATTCAAAGTACAAGATAGACCAATGGATTTTAATGTAAGAGTATAAAAAGTTTATTGATATGGTTTCAGATTCCACTCTTTGAGTTACTTTTGAGAAACCACCACTCATCAAGCTTTGGTGTAGTGTCAAAAGAAGAATATCCACAGTTGTCTGAAAAGGCTATTAAAACACCCTTCCTTCTTCCAACTACGTACCTATGTGAGGCTTGCTTTTCCTCATGTATGTCTTTAACCAAAGACACATATCACAACAGATTGAATGCAGGAGCAGATACGAGAATCCTTAGCCCAGTCCAGTTGACACATAAAATGAACTACCACAGAGGAAAAGTAAGTATTCACCAAGTCCTGTTGAAACAAATTATCCAGCTGTGCAGAGAGGCTGGTTCCTCTGAACAGAGGGCCCAAGCCTCTTCCAGCCTCAGACTCTTTAGGCAAGTAAAACCAGTGAGGGTCTCTCTCTCTTTCCCAGGGCCTGAGCTATCTGCCTCAAGAGTTAAGACCGGGACACTCTTTACCCCAAAAGTGCTCCAAGTCTGACATTTTAAATAATGAATGCTTGTTCTAAAGCAGAGATACGGGTCTGGCGTCTCTCCTGGCCTGGACCTCATGTGCTGTAAATCAGTATCTGGTGACGATGACCAGCCATCATTTACAGAGGGGGAGGCTTTTCCTATAATCTGTACTTGTATTCTTAGGAGTCAGGGGCTTGGCTGAGGTCAGCAAGTTTTGTCACAATTTGGATAAACCGTGCTTTCAAACGTAGTGAATATGCAAGCACATGACCCGACAGAGAACCCAGCAAACGAAACACTTCTGGGCATTTTGGGTGTCTTTCATCCAAATTTATATGCTTGGGCTCTTTCCCTTAAACATCCTCCCAATAGTTCTTCAACTCAACACCATCTCAGAGTACAAGTCGTGTTTAGATTAGGTAACTTCCCCATCTCTGTGGTCTGTTTCCCTCACCTGGTCCTTCCTGTCAGCTCTAATGATTGGATCACTCAGTCCTTCCTTATTTATTCCAAACTCGCAATTGAGCCTAAAAGTCTTGTCTCCAAAGCCTCATTTGCTAGGATTCTTAGCATCTCTATTGATTTAGCTTCCGTAGGCCTTTATTTGTTATCTGCGTGGATAAAAACTCCCCTAAGCAGCTGCTCCCCACTTTCATGCATTTTTCCAGCTGATTTGTCTGGTCGCTTAATGTACGTCTTTGCTGCCTGACCCAGTCACCCTCTGACCTCCCTCAAATCATACTGCTGTCTCCTTGCAAGTCCCCTCGTGCCTTACGGCTTCTCACACAGCCCCTCTCTCTGGCTGCAAACAGCTCTGGGTCAGTTTCTCTACAATGTCTCTCTTTCCCTTTGTCAAATTCTGCTCCCTGTCTCTTGCACCCACTGTGGTTCACACACCTGGGGCATCTTGACAAGGTTGTTTACCCAACTCACATGTCAAGCAGCTTCCTCCTTAGACTACAGCATTGTGTGGCATAATATAAGAATAACAAAGAACAAAATTATAACACACCAGGAATTATGATTTTTGTTGATCAGCAAATAAAATGGGAGCAGAAGCCAATCAAAAAGCTTCCTGTGGCTTTTCCTTATACTCTCCTCTATGACTTCTATCTCTGTAGTCTGTAGTCACACCAGTCTGCCTCCATCCATTTTTTGCCAGATTTTATGTAGTTGGATATCTCATGGGAGGTAAGACCAAGTTATGTTGAGCCCCAACTGTGTCTTTTTGGTTGTTGAAGGGTTGACTATGTCTTTTTATTGGATTAAAGGTCCTTTCATATAAAACAGCAAATGATAATGCCATAGGAGTTAGTTATTATATGCTCCCTCTCTTCCATCATTTAATCTCATCCTTTAATATTTTTAATAAGGAGGAAAAGAGAGAGCTTCAAATGAGAATCACAGAACTTTATGGCCAGAAGGTGGCTTGCAGATCACTTGGTTTAGTCCTGGTATGTCACAGATGAGGAACTGGAGGGACTGAAACGTTGGGTGATGCTCCTAGCTGAGCTCTGACTAGCAACAGTCTACTATTCCAGAAAATTGGAGCTCAAACAAAGGATAATGTGAAGATGTATTTGTACATCCTAATGGATTTAAGCAAACCAATTCTGCAAACCAGAACTTGATATAGCAACATACCAAAATAGGGAATTGAGTGCTTTTAAATATTGTACATGGAAAATTCAGCATAAGTTTGATATTATTTTACTGGCTTCAGGAAGGTTCTTTTAAATGTTAATAAAGGGTAGCTATGGGGCCTAGAACAAAACTTTTAAAAATTAAAAAAAAGTTTCACAAACCATCAAAATAAACTCTATTGAGAATATAAATACTATTGATTAAACATTGGAAAAAGTTCTTACAAAAAAAGCAAGGGAGAGGAGGTGTTACATTTGCTGAGCAAAAACACTGCAGACATTTAAAAATAAAGTGTTTATACCTTCATGAAAAGAGTGCTTAGAAGCCCCACTTCAGATCCCATTCCAATGTTAGCCTTGGCCAATTGTCTTACAGAAGTCTTTCGGTGGGGTTCATAGACACCTTGGAAGGATGTCAATGTATCAGTGCAAATCTGTTACCCTTAAAGCACAAATCCTGAGTCACCCAACCCAGCTGCCCGACAGCAGGTCAACAGGGCCATTTTCACGTTGGAAGGATGGGCACTCTTAACAGCAGCAGCTTCTGAAACCTCATCCTCCTTCCGTCTTGCATTCAGGAGTCCATATCTGAGGGACAGTAGGAAAAATGGAACTTCGTGAATGTTCAGGACAAAAAATGCTACCTACCAATTGCTCAAAACAACAGGAAGGAACAGAGTGGATAAACTATGATACACATATTTGTCCTGGGATCTGAAGCACAACTGGTTCAGCAAGCGTCCCTTCAGTAAACAGACCCAGGTGAATGGATTGACAAGTTAGTGTAGAGTGACACCCTGATAGAGAAGCTGCACCATGGATATTTTAGTGTGTGAAAGCCTCACAGATCAAGGCTCTTTTGGCACCCGTCTTGTTCCCATAGAGCACAGAGGACTGGCTGCCATATAGTTCTTGTGAAAGATGTCCTGAAAAACAGACAATAGGCATCGCAGGAATTGCTTAATTTCCAAAGGTCATGCCTCTAGAAATTTGCACCCCAGGAGGTTCAAGCTCCATTTGTGCCAGGTTGTTTGTTGTTTTAGAGAAAGGTTAGGTTGCCGACTGCTTTCTTACATATTCCAACTCCTCAGAGAGTTTGCTTCTTTATAGGGTATCCATGGGAAGATTTGTTGTGACTTTTGCATAATATAAGTGTTTTGTTCAGCAGTTATTTCTGTCTGAGTGTCAACATAGTTACATATGGAGGGAAAAAAGAACATCTGTCTCAGTCAGGGTTATCTAATTCATCTTCACATCAACTCTTGGAACCATTTCTTTCTTCACTTTGTGTCTGGGGAAACTGAGTCATGGCCCAGATAAGAAATTGCTTAAGGCCATATAATTAGACCACTTTCACTTGGGTCTATAGACATTTTAATTCAATGACTAGTATTCTACTTCAGCCCTAGTGATCTCACTACATCAATCAGGCAGAAGCCTTAGGAACAGATGGGCCACGTACCACGCTCTAGCGGCCTCGAGACTCCCAGCTTTTGTCTATAGGGAAAGAGAAACCCAGATGCCCCTGTACCCTCCCAAGGAAATGTTGCTTCCAGTTCGCTGAAAGACAAATATGAGCTCCCACGTAGATAACAATTGTTGCGTTATTAAAGAGAGCAAAGTAATCTCTAAAAGTAACCAGAATGTAGACAAGCAGAAATGGACGTTGAATTCCCTGTGCACTGTGGAAGCAGCGTTGTGCTGGTTCTTCTACCTTCGCCCTCCCCAATTCTCCTCCCTCCTCTGCCCTGTTCTGTGCCCCCGGAGCTGACCTCAAATGACGGCATCACCCAAGCTTTCTGGCTAGCTTGACATACCGTTGGGTTCAGCCAACAGGAGGTACTTGTAGGAGGCAAAAGAGTGGGAGGGGACAGGGGTAGGGATATTTCTTCTTTCCTCCCTTCCTGCTTTGATGCCTTGTCTCTGGCTGTAATTCTGTCCCTCTATGAATACAGCTTCTGCACACAGCTCAGACTTCACTGGACTCGGGATACGCTATTTTCTCCCCTTGTTCCTTCAGCCCTAGAGATGGTAATGGCCTTCCACTGCTGTGAGTTTCTGGACACCTCACCAGTCCTCATTTGTCCCCTTATCCATACCTCTATAGGTAGTCCCTTTGTTAAAGGCTCTTCATTTGAGGTGAATTCTGCTCACTGCCTGAACCTAGACTGATCCAAGCTCTTTTCATGTATTCATTCATTTATTCATAAAATATTTAATATTCCCCATGGGAATGCCATGGGGAGCAAATAGGGATATTATCCATGACCCTGCAGAGTTTGCAGAACTCCAGGGCTTATTTTAGTTAACCTTCTTTGTTATGTCCCGTAAAACTAAGATGATTTTTTTTTTTTTTTACCTTTAAAGTACAGAAATTCTCCAGTCCAGCCAAGAGCCCTGAGGACAGAGACTGCCCAGCCCAATACTAGACACATAATTAGTAGATGCTATGGACTGAACTGTATCCACCCAAAACTCATATGTTGAAGCCCTAACCCCCTACGTAATGGTACTTGGAGGTGGGGCTTTTGGGAGGTAACTGGTTTACATAAGGTCATGAGGGTGGGGCCCCCATGATGGGATTAGTGTCCTTTATAAGAAGAGACACCAAAGAGCGCTCTGTCACCCACTCCCTTTCAAAGGCTCTCTTCTCTCTTAATCTATCTCTATTTCTATCTCTCTGAGGAAAGACCATGTGAGAGCAGAGTGAGATGGCGACCATCTGCAAGCCAGGAAGAGTCTTCCCCAGAACCTGACCATCCTGGCATCCTGATCTCAGACTTCCAGCTTCCACAACTGTAAGAAAATAAATTTCTGTTGTTTAAGCCATCCGGTCTATGGTATTTGGTTGTGCCAGTCCCAGCCGACTCACAGAGTAGATGATAAAAAAAAAAAAAAAAAAAAGACCAAGCAGAATCAGTTGCCTAGAGGAAAGTCTTGGTCCTCCAGGATGTAGGACCATCTCAGTTCCATGCTTTGAACAAATTCGGGGTGACCTAAGCAAAACTGCTAAGTGGGGGATGTTTTTCTCCAGAATCTGTTTCTTGCGTCTCCTCTGTCCTTTCTCCTACTCCACTTGCAGCACCTTGGGTGCCCTTTTGCAATCAGCAATGCTGCTTCTTTCGGCACCTAGAAATGCCCACTGTGCTGCCCACCAAACCTACCCTCGCCTGATAGGTGGGGCCCGCAGTCTTTCTTCATTCAAAATATAGCTCTTCCTTTTTTTACCCCCCATTTCTCAGGGCCTCCTATACTTTTATTCCCCCAAAATGATAGCCAATGGGATAATGAGAGTTCTTCATTTTTTTCTCTTTTATTATACACATTATTCAACTATATTGCTATATCATTAAAAAAATTTTTTAATTTAAAATTTAAACGTTTAAAAATAATAAATATATTAGCTACTCTGTGCTGGGGTCTTCAGCAGTACAAATAGCTTCTTCTCATGTTTTTTTTCAATAGGGGTACACATAAAGTAGCCAGAAAGTACAAGATATCATAGAATAAATCTGGCCATCTTTCTGGAATGTTCCTTTGGGTCAAATATTTTTTGGGGGAAAGTTAAGTAATTTAACTTTCAAATAATTTAAAACATACTTTAATAAGATATGTTTAGATATATCATGTGGCTTGGTTTTTCTCATGGAAAATGGGGAGGATGACAGCACTGTCCTTACCCTAGGAGACTGGCCTGGGATTTAAATGAATCCTGTGTGTGAAGCCCTAAGCACAGTAACTGCTCCTGGTGGCATGGACTATGCCATGAGGTTCAAACTCAGTGTGAATTTTAAGTCAAAATGCAAAGTCTCCAAAAAATTTTGCCCGGAAACCTCTTCAGGCTCCTTCCCTAGATTCCCAGAGGATGAGTTTTCATTTTCTTTGGCTACTAGCGGAAAAATTTGAATATATTACCTTTGCTTTCTGGATCCCCCATGCTTTATTTCAGAGCAGTGACTTTAACAGCAGGAATTTTAGGCATTGTGGCATTCATTCAGTTATAAATTTCACTTATAAAACATTTATTGAGGTTTCTCATGATTTGATTTGTTTTAAACCAACCTATTCTTCCTCCTCCACCCCTATTGTTGTGCCTGAAACATAATAAATGACCCAGTATTATTTGGCATTCATCTGACATAAATCATAACCCACACTGGATTACTTTCAAGTCTACATTATAGTCCTACGGAAAAATATAGTTCTGAATGAGGACTACCCTTTCCCCTTTCACACTTCTCTTTGCCCAAAACAAACAGATAGGCAAGCAAAATTAAAAAAAAAAAAAGAACAACATTAAAAACAAAATTTATTTTATAAACTTGGACTTTCTCTGAATTCAGAAAAGGATTTTTATACCAAAAGGCAAACCAAACCCAAACAAAACAAAACAAAACCCACATATACAAATTTTGATAATGTTTAACTAAATCTTAGGTTGGAATCTTACCCTTGAAAGGACTAAAGTCACAAGGCAAGTTTAGTTGTCTCAATGTGCTTTGAATGAACGAATGCCTTTAATTATACACTATTTTAAATACCTGTGTCACTCTGTTAGTTACTATGTTGGACAACTGCATTCAACTCACCACAAAATATACTCAATACTTAATAATAACATTGCACGCATAGTAATGGCTAATATTATCCTAGACCACCTATGCCTTGGGTATATGGTGTGAAAAAGAACCAGTCCCTGATGTCGTAGAACAGATATCATAATGACAAGTCATGATCCTTTTGTAAAAGGCTCTAACGTAACACTGTAGACTTTATGTAGTTACTTTTGATTAAAAATTAACAAAACAAAATAATTGAACAAATGAACATTGGAAAAAATAATAAATGTGATAAGGCCTCATTTCAGATGTTTTAGTCAAAGAGCTTGTATCTTATCGAAACCTCTTCAAATACCTAAGTCACGTAAATTCACCATTCATTAGAACTGAGTAGCTTGTCTAAATGGAGAGCAGGGGCTGGGCGAGGAGCGGGCTGCACACTATTGAACAGGGCAGTGAAGGCACCTCCTCTTTTTCCACTCCAGGGACTGTAGACCCTTTGTTGTGTGTCTTCCCATCTTTCAAGAGAAGCAGGAAATCTAAATGTTATTGAGAAATCTGCAAGTAGTAGGACATATATACCAAATAAAATACATCTATAGGCCAGATCTGTAGATCACCAGTTTTCCATCTCCCCTCTCTATATACACAACTCCCAATGAATCACTGTAACTCACACATTGTTCTTATATACATCAGACCAAAAAGTAAATAAGGCCTCAAATACCATTGTGTGTCACAGATTCATAGACTCTTGATTTTGGAAGCGGGTTAGCTCTTATCTAGTCTAACTTCTGACTTGATCATCCTTAGTAATGAGGCAGACTCTAATAGGTCAGAACTTATGGCGAGAGAGTTTTTTCTTACAGTCAGTCAAAAGCTAGCATTTCCCTTCACACCCATTAGGGTGGCTATTATCATACAAACAGAAAATAACAAGTGTTGTGAGGATGTGGAGAAATTGGAACTCTTTGTGCATTGCTGGTGTGAATGTAAAATTGTGCAGCCACTGTGGAAAACAATACAGTGGTTCCTCAAATACTTAAATATAGAATTAGCATATGATCCAGCAATCCCGCTTCTGGCTATATACCCCAAACAATTGAAAGCAGGGACTCAGACAGATATTTATACACCTATGTTCATAGTAGCATTACTCATAGTGGCCAAAAAGTGGAAACAATCCAAATGTCCATTGATGACTGAAGGGTGGTATATACATACAATGGAATATCATTTAGCCTTAAAAAGGAAGGAAATTCGGGGCCAGCCCAGTGGCATAAATTTGTGTGTTCTGCTGTGGCAGCCTGGAGTTTACAGGTTTGGATCCCGGGTGTGGACCTACACACCACTCATCAAGCCATGCTGTGGCAGGCGTCCCACATAAAGTAGAGGAAGATGGTCACAGATGTTAGCTCAGGGCTGATCTTCCTCACACACAAAAAAGGGAAGGAAATTCTGACACATGCTACAACATGGATGAACCCTAAAGACATTATACCAAGTGAAATAAGCCAGACACAAAGAACAAATATTGTATGAGGTACCTAGAGTAGACAAATTCACAGAGACAGAAAATGGAATGGTAAATGCCAGGGACTGTGGAGAGGAGGGAATGGGGATTTATTATTTAATGGGTACAACATTTCAGTTTGGGAAGATGAAAAAGTTCTGGAGATGAATGGTGGTGATGGTTGAACAGCAATGTGAATGTATTTGATGCCACTGAACTGTACACATAAAATTGGTTAAGATGGTAAATTTTGTGTTATGTATATTTTACTACAATAAATACATGTAAAAAGAATCCAGCATTTCTACTCTCTTCTTTCTTCTGCCCTCTGAAGCCATACGGCATAGGTCTGCTCTTGTACATGACTATTCTCCAAATATTGGCAGAGAGCAGCCCTGGCACTTCCCAGTCTTCATTTCTGCATCTCTGCTGCTCTCCTCTGGAGTCCTTCCAGTCTGTCTGGGCCCTGCACCCAGGTCAGAGCATAGTGTGTGTGCAAAGGGGAGCAGTAAGATTACCTCCCCTGCTCTAAATACAGACTTCTAGAAGGCTGCCTCTGATTGCACCACTCAAATGTTTTAGATTTTATCTCATTTTCTTTAGGCCCCAGAGCTTGTGTCTCCAGCATCATTAGGATGGCTCCCTTATTTGCAAATGATAGCTTACCTCTAAGGAAAAAACCAGAGAAAAGGAGACATCCAGGACCATTACTCCCTGATCAGGTGTCTTTAAAGCCTATCTATAAGCAATACTTTCATTTCTTTCTGAATTCTGGAACTGCAGCATAAATGAATTTGAAATTCCACTGAAAATTAATCTGTAGTTGAAAAAGTCCCCAACGGGGGCTTTCTGGTTCATCCACGGACTTTTTTTGTCTGGAAGCTGTGTCCGTCAGAAATCAGATGAGTCTCAAGGAAGATGCTAAAATAAAACTTTTTTTTCTCTACACTGTACCACGACTTTTTCTGACACTTTTACTACTGAATGGTAAATGTAATCTCACAAGTTTAAAAGTTAAATTTCCAATAGGGGCTCTTCTGACCCTTGGATATCAATAAAGCCAATTGTCCTCCTTCCTGTAAGCCCTCCCTAACTCTAAAATACAGGGGCCCTTTTAATGATTTCTCATTTGGTATTTGCCCATACAGGAAAATGTAATAAAAAGTGACTTCCTAAAGAAACTCTGACAAAATCCGTGAGCCCTTTTGACCTTACAGACTTTAAGGCATCCCAACTTATTTCCTTCTAAGAAGAGAGGCGGAAAAAAAGTCTTCCTTGCTCAAACAGCTAGCTTTGCAAAGGACCTTGAAAGGTCCGAGGGATGCTGGGAGTTCCTAGCTTGCCGGCTAAGGCTCTGGTTCCACTAGGTCATGTTAAATATGAGTGTGCACACTAGAGAAGGGAGATGACCTCAATTGTCTCAACAGGATGTAGGACAGCAAAGGGGTGATGCCACAAGTGGCCCAGGCCTTCACTATGAAGAGCTTTAAATATCACTGGTATTGGTAAATGAGCAGCTACGAGCAGTGTCATAAACTTTATGAGTTCACAACACAGTGTGACAAATCCTTCTTGAAATATTGGTTGTGGCTGAGGGATTCCTGATTGTGCCGGGAATGGTCACGAGGCAGACAAGCCAGCAAGAAAGGTCATTTGTCTCTAAGCCAAAGTCCTTCCATGGACCGAAGCATTATTACTTATGATTATTAACTGTAATGACAACAATATGTGATTTGATGGCATCTGAGTTTTGCAAAGTGCTTCAACATCGTTCTAAGTCATTCTACCCTGCCATGGAGCAGGTGGAAGCTCAGAAGGAAAACACCAAGCTTAGATGCAATAGAAGCTGATCTCAGGGTTCAGGTGGAGTTGGTAGCCCACAAGAAGTCGTTCATTTACGTTCCTGAATAGAATGTTTGAATGTCTGGCCTTGTTTGAAATGGCCAGAAATGTTCAATGTTCCAATTGCTGACTTAGACAACATGTCAAAATTTCTGAGCACTGGGTTTTTTTCTTTACTCCCCCTTTCCCTTTTAGCTACCCACTCCCCACCTCCCAACTCCAAGCCAGGACCTGAGTGCTCCCTGCGCTTTCCCATGTAACCTACCTCTCTGAACTCACTTCCTGCCCCCGTCCCTTTGCTGTGACTCCTCTGGTCACATAGTCTTGCTCTTCCTCCAAAAAGTCCAGCTCTTTCCAGCTTCAGGGCCCAGGACTGCATCGTGACTTTTGTGGGTCCATTTCTCAACTAAAAATTGTTAAATTCTATTTTACTACTACATTGGTATAAAGATGAATATGTTAATGTTATATACTAAGACATTTCCTTGGATCTGAAAGTTCATTTTTTGCTTTCTGATTTTAAAAGAAATTAAAACATTTTCATGGGCCCCTAAAAGGGTCATGGTCCTCCGTCTATTGGGCTTGATAGAGAAGTCAGCCCTGTCAAGACCTCTCCATTGCTGTTCCCTCTGCTTGAAATGCTTTTCCCTCAGACAGTCACACAATATATAACCTCACTGAGTTCATGTTTCTGCAAAAATGGCATCTTTTCAGAGAGGCTTTCTCTAATCACCTTATCTAAAATAGGCCCCACACCTCAACTCCAGCCACTGATCTCCATCCCCCAGCCTGACTCTACTTTTCTTGTAAGTATCTAACATCATGTTAGATATTTATGTATGTTTTGCTTGTTTTGGTCTGTTTCTCCCACTAGAATATAAGTTGTGTGACACTCAGGTATCTTCCCCGGGGCCCAACACATTGTCAGGCACACAGTAGATGCTCATAAATATTTGCTCCACGTTGAATGAATTTGCGCCTGGGATATTTCTTCTATATTCCAAAACCTTCATCTTCCAATATACAAAGAGAAAGTAAAGTGAGCATGAAGGAAGAAGTAAATGCCTTCTTGCTCAAAGATCCGACTTTACGGAGGAGCTTGGAAAGGCTGGAGACGTAGCTCCCGGGAGCCCCCAGCTCTTCCAACAAGGCCCCTGCTCTGTGTCCTCCATCACTTTTTACATTTTCCTATCTTAGTGCACACCACCTTGCTCTGGAATTATGCATGGTGGCTGAGGCTGAGGCTTTGCATTCCTCATGCCTTCTTTTTTTTTAGATTTTATTTTATTGTGGTAAGAATACTTAACGTGAGATTTACTCTCTTAAATTTTGAAGTGTACAATACAGTATTGTTAACTATAGGTATAATGTTGTACAGCAGATCTCTAGAACTTATTTATCTTGCTTAACTGAAATGGGTTGATGCGCAGCTCCCCATTTCTCCTCCCCAGCCCCAGGCTCTGGCAACCACCATTCCACTCTTTCATTCTATGAATTTGCCTGTTTTAGATACCTCATATAAGTGGACTCATGCAGTATTTGTCTTTCCGTGATGGGCTTATTTCCAGCTTAATAACCTCAAGGTTCATTCATGTTGTCACATAATGCAGAATTTCCTTCTTTTTTAAGGCTGAATAGTATTCAATTATATGTATATACCACATTTTATTTACCCATTTATCTGTTGATGGACATTTAGGGGGTTTCCACATGTCGGCTATTGTGAATAATGCTATAATGAACATGGGAGTGCAGATGTCTTTTCAAGATACTGATTTCAATTCTTTTGGATAAATACCCAAAAGCGGGATTGCTGGATCACGTAGTATTCTATTTTTAATTTCTTGAGGAAACTTCATACTGTTTTCCATAGTGGCTGTGCCATTTTACATTCCCACCAAGAGTACACAAGGGTTCCAATTTCTCCATATCCCCACCAACACTCATTATTATTATTATTTTTTGATAATAGCTGTCCTGACAGGTGTGAAGTGATATCTCATTGTGGTTTTCATTTGCATTTCCTTGATGATTAGTGACACTGAGAATCTTTTCATGTGCCTGTTGGCCATTCGTATGTCTTCTTTGGAGAAATGTCTATTTAAGTCTTTTGCCTATATTTTATTTGAGTTATTCGTTTTTTGCTTTCGAGTTGTAGAAGTTCTTTATATATTTTGGATATTAACCCTTTATCAGGCAGATAGTTGGCAAATATTTGCTCCCATTCCACTGGCTGCCTTTTTATTCTGTTGCTTGTTTCCTTTGCTGTGTACCTCATGACTTCGAAGAGCACATACTGAGCACTCAATAAATCATTGCTGAATCAAAAGTGAGTGAATAGGAAGAAGAGAAAGACAAAATATTCTGTCAAAGCGTAAAGAGCTTATTCTTCAACACTGGATTGCACAGAATTCATGAGAATGGCTTCAACAAAATGCAAAGCCCTTTCCAGGGGACGTTCATTGGAGAGTATGAGAGATCATTTTAGTGTGCAAGAGAGCTTATAAATATAGCAGGCATCTAGAAACAGGTCTCTGGAATGATGTTTGGAGTAGCAGGTATGATGCTTTTGATTGTAAAATTCTCTCTTCAGGAAAAAGGAGAGTTAATGTCTCTGAAAAGTCCAGGAATAGGCTTGCTTCAGACCTCAGATTCTGAACTTTACCAAGGTCATGGGCTGGGTTGCTGTCTGTTCTCAGCTCCTCCTCCTACTGGGGTGGCTTTCATTGCAGACTCCATATTGTAACAAAATGGAGCACAGCTCCAACCTCTCAAATCCAGCATGGGAAGAAAGAGGGACTCTTTCCCAGAAGTATCTGTTAGGTCTCATTCATTATGTTTCATTGGCTCTAACTAGGTCATTTACCTACCTTTGGCCAAGTCACAGTGCCTTGGAAGAGTGTGAGATGCTCTGATTGTCTTAGGCCTGGGTCACCTAGTAGAGTGGCTCATGGTGTCAGGGAGGGCAGTGGGATGCCCCAGAGCCACAGGGAGCAAGAATGAGTGGAGTGGGGCTCCCCAGACTACAGTTACAGGAAGTAGGTTGTATGGACGCTGAGTGGCCAAAAAACAGATGTCCACTACTCTTGCCTCCAGAAAGAAAGTGTAATGGATTGGTTTGGCATAAAAGGCCTGGACTCGAACTAAGAGGTTGCAGGGAATTATGCTACGTATTGGGTTCCCTAGGGACAATGAGAAAAGATCATTAGCAAATGTGGAGGAAAATTAGATTCCCTTTCTCACAATTCTTGTGTCCTGTTACGTAAGCAATTTCTGTGATCTAACAAATGAAGAGGGGGAGTTCATTTTATGGAAACATTAAAAAAAAAGACACAAGACATTAATTTTGTTTTAACCCAGCTTCGGCCTTGAGCCATGGGTGTGGGTGTGGGTGGGGAGTGAGTTACCCTTCTTCATAAAAGGGAAGGAATCTGTGCCCTGGGGAAGCTGCTGGATAGGAGGAGTAGGTGGTTTTTCTACAGCTTCTTCTGACCAGATTATCTTCAGTCATTTCTGTGCCTCAGAGAAGTTGGGTCAGTGTCAGATGACTTTCTTCCTGGGCTTATGTGTTAGGCAAGAGCTTGGTAGATATCCTATTTTATTATGTCTTATTTTATTTAGTACAGAGAGGAAACGGATGGTCCTCCAGTCCCCTTGGTAGTCACAGCCCACTCACAAGAGCAAAACTGCCTTCTTTCAGGCTATGATGTTGGGGTCAGAGGAGAGAGAACGTTCGTGTCCTGGGAAGTCCATTGAATCATACATAGGCAGTGCAGAACTGAGAGATCTGCTCACCTCTCCAACAGCTCTAAGGCAAAATGCCACTTAAGACCAGATCAAACAGACTAACGCTCCCATGTTCTTTTCTTCAACGCTATGAATGGTTGTTCCTATTGAGTAACAAGTTCCACTGAGCCATAATTGGAATATTTTGCCTCTTTAGAGGAAAAAGAAAAACACAAAACAAAGTGAATAAGAAAATATTTAATTCAATTCAGATCACAACCACCCTCTTTCATCGCCATCCTCTTTTTTTTCTAATGAAGAAAAAAAGTATACTTTCTGTTTCAAACTTAAAATATCATTGTAAAAGCAACAAAATTTTAAATTCAGTGTATGTTCCTTTCAGACACTGGGGTGGGGGGGTGGGTGCCAGCTTAGGAGCTGTGCTTTTGGTTGACCTATCTTGCACAGCAAGAGAACAACATGTGTGTAAAGTACTTGACAATCCTTTGGCTCAAGGTGTGTAACCCAAAACAAAAAACATTGAAATACCTTTAAATGCTATGCTAGTTTTGTTTTGTTTAGACCAACTAAAATGTTGCAGAATGTGTGACTTCTTAAGACTCCTTTGTTCACTTAAAGGAGAGAGAGAGCACGAAACTTTAATTAATTGACTAGATTTATACACTAAATACTGATTTCCTCCTGATTGGGGGGAAAATGGGTTTAGAATTTTAGACATGGAGTTATAGTCTGACATCACAACTTGAGTGTCTGTTATTAGGCTCTGTGAGTCTTCTCTGAAACAAACCTTCCTTGTCTTTCACTTTCTTCTCTGTCCTCCAACTTTTACCCACACCCTCAACATCAACCTAAAGGAACCTGAGGAGATGAAGTGATGGATTCAAATTCAGAAGCAACAGGATGTAAACACCAATCTGGATAATTCAGCTAACATCCATCCCTCTCCACCCTGCCTTGAATGAATGAATGTAGGATGAGCGATATTCCATGCTACTTGCTAATATTCAACTTCCTCCATCCAGATATCCCTCTAATACTGCCCTAGATGCAGCTGTCCCAGCAAATCTCTATTCCCACATCCATTAACAGGATTTTAGTACCACTTTTTACCCGACTGCATCTTTCTATCATCTGCCTTTTGCCATGGAGAATCTCTCTATCTCTTTTACATTTTTAGTTTGGTCCCCTATTTCATCAATTTAACTGAAACCTGGATTTCTGTCATGATGCAATTCTCTTACCAACCTTCTCCAACAGATGCCACTCTCCTTACTCATGGGCTGAAAAAAAGGGGATCCCCTCCCTGAACACTGCTAATTGCAGGGAACAGTTCTACTATCTTCTCTTCTGAAGTCTACCATTCACCTATGCCAGCCTCTCTCCATCCTTTCCACCATCATTTTTCATCTTGCAAACTTCTGTCTTCCTCAGTGACTTCAGATATGGGTTCCATTTAATGCTACTATCCACTGGCATTCCAGTATTCACATTAATGATACTACAAACTGACCCCTTCAGTTTCTTCAGCTCTTAGGCTCTAGGGAAAATACTCTCCACTCTACTTTACTGGGCCACTGGTGGAACATCACCTTAACCTTGGACTTCATTGTCATTTAGGACTGCTCCTTTCTAAGCCTTCATGGTAGGTAGACTCCAAAAATGGCTCCCAATAAGTTTCTCCTCCCTGTACACTCAGGCTGCCCCCATGGCAAGAAGCATAATTTATTTCTCCTCCCCTGGAATCTGGAGTGGCATTGTGACTTGTTTTAATGACTAGAGTGTAGCAGAAGTGACATCTGTGACTTCTGAACTCAGGCCTTAAGACAACTGGCAGCTTCTACATCCTCCCTTTGAGAAATCAGCAAAAAGTCTGATTACCCTGAGGCCACCATGCGGTGAAGAAGCTCAAGCTAGCTGTGTGAGAGCCCATGCAGAGAAAGAGAGAGGTCTGGCCAGCCCCCAGCTGTTCCAGCCATCCCAGCTGAGGCTCCAGACATGTTAGTGAAGAAACCTTCTTAGACATTCCCCAACCCACACTGCAGAAGTGTGAGAAATACTACCTTGTGATGGTTTGAAGCCACTAAATGTGGGATGATTTATATGCAGCAACAGACAACCCAGTCCATCTTGAGTTGTGAAGTTTCTCTGTAGCCATAGTTTTCTAACTTTCCAGCTCTCCCACAGTTTCATCCCTACTGAATATCTCAACTGCCAGTCTTTAGAGGGATCTTTAGAAGTTACAGCCTATCAGCCTGCTCCCATACACAACCTGGATCCCTCAAACATGTTCATGTTTTATATAGTTCCTTTCTCTACAAAATACCTTTCCTTAAACTTGATGACATTGTTGTGGCTCCAACTTATCTCTCCTTTCCCCTCCTCTATATTTTCCTGGAGAGTTGTCTATGTTTCCTGACATTATTTCCTCATTACCTACTCCCTTCTTGTTTCAATCATTCAAAAATACTTGTTGAGCACCTACTACATACACTGTCTAAGGGATACTATAATGAATAAAATAGATAGCATCTCTGCTCAGCCCCTGTGAAAAGTACATTCTGAAGGAGTCACAGGGAGACAGATAATAAAAACAATGAAGAAAAAACAAATTTATAATATCAGGTGGTGATTTGTGTTTTAGAGAAAAAGCAGAGTAGAGAGGTCAGGAGGCCGCTCCCTGAGCCCTGATTTTTGTCTCCTCAGCTCGGGGCGAGTACTGTGTTTTGCTTGGGTTCCCCTCCCTGAGTGAGGGTCCAGTAAATGCCTCCAGGCAGAAAGCTTGGGCTCTATTGGGCTTGCTTCACTTAGGGATGACAGTTGCTGGTTGTCCAATGTCTGATGTTGATTCATACGGTTTGTCCAGTTTTCTAGTTGTTTATGGAGGGCTAGTCTGGTACCAGCTACTCCTTCATGATGGAAAGTGGAAGTCCTCTGGCTTAAATTTTAGAGGATGGCTCTGGCTGCTGTTCTCACTACCTGCTACTTCCTGCCCTTCCTGCTCTAGTTGAATTGATCTCTCATCAGTTCTAGGCACCAAATCCACTGGACTCTTCTTAGGCCTCATCCTTCTGTATGTTTCCTCAGCATTTGATTCTATTGGTCCCCCTCTCCTTCCAGATATTCTCTCCTCCTTTGGCCATTTTAATAGTCAGGGTTTTATTTATTTATTTGTTTGTTTGTTTATCCCTTTGTAATCTCTCTCTCTCATTATCGAGTTTTGTTTGTTTTGGTTTTGTTTTTTTTTTAGATTAATTTGTGTAATTTTATTTATTTTTTTATTGGGGTATCATTGAAGATTTTTTTTTTTAAATCACACTTCACTTTGTGTGCTCATTTGAATACAAACTATCCTCCCCACTTGCCTGCAAACCACTTGAGAGCAGAGACATGGAATTGTCCATCTTTGTATACCGATGCCTAGTGTAGTGCTCTTGATTTTTAGCAGAAGCTCAATAAATGTGTATTGAGTGAACACAGTAATACAAGGCAGTGTATGGGAAGCACCCTTGGAGGGGCACAGAGCTGGCCAGCACTTTCTCAGGATGACCAACCATCCTGTTTTGCCCAGGACACTGAACTTTCAGTGCTAAAACTGGGAAAGTCTTGGGCAAATTGGGATGATCTGTCACCCAACGCTTCCCAACCGTTTTCAAGTCATGGCATGTGGAAAATGGTCATATTTGTAAAGCATCCTGGAGTGGATGGGTGAGACCAGCCTTGGCAAGGGATAGCCCAGGGGCTCTCACCTCCTCAGCCCTGCAGGGCCCCTGGGAGGGCCACAGGTTCTTATCAACTGAGCACTCCTCCAGCCCGGCTGGGAAAGTGTGTGTGCCCTCCACCAGTTGGGAAGCCTTGTTAATGCTGGTTCCTAAGCGGAGGTGGCTGGCTGGTGTGCTGGGCCTGAAACGGAAGGCTTGAGTTTGAGCCCTCCCTCTGCCACTCATCATTTGTGTGAGTGTTGGCGAGTCACTTCACCTCTCAGAGATTTAAAAGTGGGAAAACAACAACAACAATAATAATACAATATTCTTTAGACCGATTGTGAGGATTCAAAGGAAATTACATACATGAGAGCATTTTGTATAATAAAAATACCATACAAATGTTATATCTTATTATTGCTTCTATTACATAATATGAATGTTTAAAGGGAGAAGAGCTGGTTGAAAGGACAGAGCCACAGAGGAACTCTTCAGGACAAAGGTGGAGGGTGAGGCTGGAACATGGGAGAGGGCACCATCTTTCCTGAGAGAGGAAGGGATAAAGAAAGGCACTTTGAAGAGATGAAAACATACTGAGTGGGGGCATTTAAATCTAACCACTCTGAACATCTCAGGAAAGTTAAAAATAGTGTTGTTTGCTCAAACTTAGGTGACGCTGTGAACTGAAGACCTCTGAAGAAGGTTTGGAATAACTTTCTTTTATTAACACAAGTGTGGTGGTGGGTGGCAGTGGAAGGGATTGGAGCTGTCTGTGGGATAAATGAGTAAGGGAGACCCCCACAGGTATTCAGCAGGGGAGCAGAGTCTGGGAGGAAAAACCATGACTGAATATGATCATCTTATTTTCTCTTCTTTCTTTCATTTCCCCATCTTTCTCATGTCTCTTTTTTCCCCTTAACTGACTATAATACAGCCAGTTTAAAGACATTAGTCTTATTACTTGCATTTATTGAATTTAGAATCACTTTAAAAGCTTGAAAGTTTTAATGCTTTGTCTTCCTTTCTCTCTCAAAAAAGAAATTAATAGTGAGAGTGTTTTCATTCCATGTGGCCAGTAATGATTTTTTTTTAGTGGATCCTTTATTACTCTTATAGGGGAAAAAAAATCTCCCCACCCTGACTATTGCATAATGCTTAAAATATGTGGCATTAATGGCTTTTCTTTAATATTCATTTACTACATAGTGTGTCATTTTCAGCTTTTATTTCCTGCACAACTTTCTTTCTGGAGAGGCAAAATCTTTTTGTTGAGTATCTTTCCCTTGATAGTAAGAGCATGCAACGGTTAGATCCTCCCAAAGGTCATCTGCCTTGTTGCCTGTCCTGTAGCCAGTGCTGTCCTGTGAAGAGGAGGATTTAGGTTCAACAGCAGCTAAGCCCTACTGCCCCAGCTCTTAGTGTGTTTTGAGTGGTTATGATTATTCTCGTAAATAATGAATTTCCTTAAATTATTGCTTTAGTCCTCATGCTGTAATTTAATCTGTCCCTATTCTCATGACCATGCTCTCACTATTTATTTATTATGAATACCTTCACATAGGCACACTTTTTCACATGCTTTCTGGAACAGTCAGGTCCACATCTCTATCTTTGGCCTGCAACAAGGGAGGGGTTAACCCTCTGCCATTTCTCTGTTTATTGAAGTCTAAGCCAAGAGATCATTTCTGAAGTTGAGTTTACTTATTTGGCTTTGCTGTTTGAAGCTAATTTATGCCATGCCCAACTAACTTGTCATCTCCTTACCAACTCACAATGGTTTGATTTTGAAGTCTCAAGGGAATATTATGTCAGTATAGAGTGGTCTTAGACTTTCAAATGCTATGCTTATCTCCTTTCCTATGGCTTTAAATACCAACCATCAAGTCAATAAACAACTATTTGGCATTATTGTTCAATATGCAAATATGTTTTCGTCCATCTGGGCGTTTCTAATGACCATAAATTACATTGAGCTACTGGGCTATCTGTTGAATTCCACATTTACACAGGAAACAGTTCAAGACATTAATTATAGTCATGCGTCACTTACTGACAGGGGTATGTTCTGAGAAATGCGTTGTTAGGTGATTTCATTGTTGTGTCAACATCAGAGAGTGTACTTACACAAACCTAGATGGTATAGCCTACTATACACACAGGATACACGGTACTGATCTTATGGGACCACCGTCGTATATGTGGTTCCTCACTGATGGAAACATCGTTATGTGATGCTTGACTATATATAGAGTTTTGAAATATTCAGACTCAGATATTTGAGTAAGACTACTCGGTTTAATCCATTATTCTCTATCAAGATTGTATTCTATAGGAATCTCATTTGGTATCTAAATGAAAGACTATCAGAAAGTTAGACTAAACCTTTCTCACTGCACTGCATTTAGTCTACCATAATACAGCCAGTTTTAAAACTTACTCCTGAGAATTTAAAGACTCATAAATAAATTATAATAACTTTGCCACCTTTCCCCATCATTATTTGCTGCAATCTTCCAACCTCCAAGTGATTCTTCTGCTTTTGTGGAGCAATTAGGATTCCTATTTACTATTTTTCTCTCCATCCCAATTTCTGCCATCAGCCCAGCTTACATCAGAATCCATTTGAGGATCCATTAAACACCCTACCTCACAGCTCCTTAACCTCCTGGAGGCCAGTGACCTTGGTCTCTATCTTCCCAAACTTTTACCAAAATCATACCCTGGACTTTGTTATCATCAAGAATCACCTCACTTCTGAAACTCCACTATTCTCTGTTTAGACTCAACTTCCTATCCTTTCAGCTCTAGTTCTCTTATTCTATACCTTGCAAGGCTCTTCTTTCAGTCTTCTTCACTAATGCCACCTCTTCTATTTCTTAATATGCTATTGAAAAAAACTGCTATTGATTATAAAATACATCATTGTTTTATGTACCACTGGGAAAATAATGATGCCAATCAAACAATAGCACGATGATTTCTCATCACTTAGAATTTTTATTTTATGTCTATTGAAAGAGCTCTTTTAGACTTATTTAGGCGTATCACTTTTGTATACATATAAATAAAGGAACTGGATCACAATAAGTGTCTGAATTTTCTAAATCACTTTTCAAAGCAGAGTCATCGACATCCGTGATTTTTCCACACAAAGTAGTCTTCTGTGTTATCCACAGTATTGGTGATGTAGCATTTTTTAAGTGAGAGCACCACTATTGTCTGTATATTTTCTTTCAAGACAATGACACTCACTCTACAAGTTTTGATGCTGACACTTTATTGATCTTACCAGAAAGTGTCAATGGAAGGTTTTTGACAACTACAAGGGCTCATATTTCTTCCTCAAATGGTCTTTAAATGAAATGTCAAGGGGATTTTGTTGTCAGTCATGACATCAGAAATAACATATCACCATACTTTCTAACAAGTTTATTTTTAACTGTTAATATACAAATTCATGAAATTCGTCAAGAGCTAATATATTGGGTAGGTTATGTGGGGTTCATGGAGGACTGTTCCAGATGACAGTGATTTCCACTTTCTTTCCCTGTGCTCTGGGGGAATCTGTTTTGGCCCAGGAGAAAACCTTTTCCCCTCAACCTTCTTTGAGAGGACCTCTTATATCTGTGAATTTCTTTCTCTTAATGGCTAAGCCTGTGCTCAAACAGTGTACCCAACTTGATTAAAATGATACAGTATAAATAGTTATGATCACATGTGCACATACAGAGACTGAAACAACCATATTGTAACTGCAGCCTGACTAATAGCAATTGAAAGACAGCTTCCAATTTTAGAGAGGTTAAATGTATATCTTAAGACTTCTGCTTCTAGGGACGTGGAGTAGACTAGATGTAATTTTCCCTATTCCTCCTGCTAAGTATAGCTAAAGCTCCTGGACACTATAAAACAAACACAGCTGACCTCCCCTAAAAGAATGACTATGGGAAATTTCTCTAAACAGAAATAAAAGAAGATAACAATAAAAAATAAAACAATAAAAAAAGCAACAATAAAAGAAGAAAGCTTGGAACATCAGGAGGTAAGAAAGAGCATCACAAGCAAAAATATAGGTAAATATAATAGGCTTTCCTTCTCTTCTTGAATTTTCTAAATTATGCTTGATGGTTGAAGCAAGAAATATAATGCTCTCTCATGTGATTCTAAATATATGTAGAGGAAATTTTAAGACAATTATAAACAGAGAGGGAAAAGGGATCTAAAGGGAGTTAGGGTGTTTATACTTTATTCAAATTGGTAAAATGATGACACCAATAGACTATGATAAGTTATGTATGTATAGTGTAGTACCTTGAGCAACCACTAAAAAGGTTATACAAAGAGATACACTCTAAACACTTTAGATAAATCAAAATGGAATTCTAAAGTGGATTAAGTAATCCACAGGAAGACATGAAAAAGAAAAGAGAAATAAAAAACAGAGAGAACAAACAGAAAACAAAAAATAAAATGGCAGACTTGAGCCCTACCATATCAATAGCCATATTAATGTTCATGGTCTAAATATACCAATTAAAAAAACAGTGGATGGCAGATTGGATTAAAAAACATGACACAATTACATGCTGTCTACAAGAAACTTACTTCAAATATAATGACATAGGCAGGTTGAAAGTAAAAGGACATAAAAATATGTATATATCATGTAAACATTTAATCAAAAGAAAGCATGAGTGGCTATATTTATATCAGATAAAGTAGACTTTAACACAAAGAAAATTTCCAAACACAGACAGGAACATTATATAATGATAAAAGAGCCAATCCACTAAGAAGACAGCAATCTTAAAGGCATATGCACCAAACAAAAGAGCTGCAAAATATGTGAATCAAAAATTGACAGAACTGAAAGGAAAAATAGACAAATCCTCAATTTTAATTGAAAACCTTAACACTTCTCTCTCAATAATTGATAGAACAACTAGACAGAAAATCAGCAAGGATTTAGAAGAACTCAAGAATATCATCAACCAATAAAATCTAATAAAAATTTATAGAACACTCTACTCAACAACAGTAGAATATGCATTCTTTTCACATACTCATGGAACATATACCAAGGCAGACCATTCCTGAGTCCTAAAACAAACCTCAACAAATTTTAAAAAATTTAAATCATACAGTGTGCATTCTCAACTACAGTGGAATCAAACTAGAAATCAATAACAGAACAATAAGAGGAAAATCTTCAAACACTTGAAAACTAAACCACACCCTGCTAAATAATCCATGGAGCAAAGAGGAGGTCTCAAGGGAAATTACAAAATATATTTAACTGGAAGAAAATAGAACATATCAAAATTTGTGGAACACAGCTAAAGCAGTGCTGAGAGAGAAATTTATAGCCCTAAATGCATACTTTAGAAAAGAGGAAAAGTTTCAAAGCAATGATCTAAGTTCCTACCTCAAGGACTTAGAAAAAGAAGAACAAAATAAGCCTAAAGCAAGCAGAGGGAAAGAAATAATAAAGAGTAGAAATCAATGAAATTGAAAACAAAAAAAACAATTGAGAAAAATCAATGAAACAGAGAGCTGGTTCTTTGAAAAAAAATCCATAAAATTAACAAGCGTCTAGCAAGACCAACAAAGAGAAAAAAAGAAATGACAAAAACTACTGATATAGTGATTGAAATGGGATATCACTACAGACCCTGCAGACATCAAAAGGAGAATAAGAGAATGCAACAAACAACTCCACACACATAAATTTGAAAACTTGGATGAAGTAGACCACTTCCGCAAAAGAACATAAACTACCACACTCATCCAACATGAAAAAGAGAATTTGAATAGCCATATGATTATTAAGAAAATTTAATTCATAATTTAAAAACTCCTAAGAAAGAAATCTTCAGAGTTTCATTGTAGAATTCTCCTAAACATTTAAAGAAGAATTAACACCAATTCTACACAATCTTTTCCAGAAAATAGGAGAGAAGGGACAACTACTCAGTTCATTTTATGAAGCTAATCTTATTCTGATACCCAAACCAGACAATGATAGTACAAAAAATAAAAATACAAATATCCCTCATGGATGCAGATGCAACATCCTTAACAAAACATTAGCAAATAGAATTTAACAATATATAAGGAGAATTATATACCATGACCAAGTGTGGTTTGCTCCAAGGATGTGAGGCTGGTTCAGTATTTGAAAATCAATCAATGCAATCCACCATATTAAGAGGCTACAGAAGAAGAATTATGTGATCATATCAATTGCAGAAAAAGCATTTGACAAAATTCAGTATCTGTTCATGATAAAAACTCTGAAGAAAAATAGAATAGAGGAAAACTCCTTTAACTTGATAAAAACCATCTACAAAAAAACCCCCTATAGCTAACATTATATTTAATAGTGAAAAACAGAATGCTTCCCCCCTAAATTGGGAATAAGCCAAGAATGTCTCTTTTCACCACTCTTATTCAACATAGTGCTAAATTTCTTGCCAATGCAATAAGGCAAAAAAGGGAATCAAACGCATAGAGATGAGAAAGAAAGAAATAAAACTATCCCCATTTGGAGATGACATGATTGTCTACAAAGAAACTCTCGAGGATATACAAAAAAACCTCCTAGATTAAGTGAATTTAAATACAAGATACAAGAATAAGTGAATTAAGATACCAGATCAGCATACAAAACTCAATTATATTTCTATTTAGTAGCAATGAATACATGGACACTGAAATTAAAGTACAATCCCACGTAAACTTGCTAAGAAAGAAGAAAAGAAATAGGTATAAATCTAACAAACATGAACAGTATTTATATGATGCAAGACATACAACACATATGAAAGGGGGAAAAAAAAAACCTTAAATAAATGGAGAGACATGCTGTGTTTAAGGATTGGAGTAAATTTTTCCCCAAACTGATATACAGGTTTAATTGAATTTCTATCAAAATCTCTGCAAGAGTTTTTGTAGGTATTGGTAAGATTATTTTAAAACTTTATATGAAAAAGCAAAGGAAGTAGAACAGCTAAAACAATTTTGAAAAAGAAAAATAAAGTGGGAGGAATCAGTCTACCCAATTTCAAGAATTTCTGCATAGCTGCAATAATAAACACTGTGGTACTGGTGGAGGGATAGACACGTAGATGAATGAACAGAATAGAGATCCCAGAAATAGATCCACAAAAATATGCTCAATTGATTTTTGACAAAGGTGCAAAAGTAATTCAATGGAGGGGTGAGAACCTCTTTAACGAACAGTGCTGGAGCATTTGGGCATCCATAGGCATAAAACTGAATCTCAAACTCAAACTCACACTTTATATAAAAATTAATTCAAAATGGTTAGCAGACTTAAATGTATGATGTAAAACTATAACACTTTTAGAAAAAAACATAGGATAAAATCTTCACGATTTAGGGCCAGGCAAAGAGGTTTAAACTTGACACCAAAAGCATAATCCATAAAAGTAACAAAAATGATAAATTGGACTTCATCAAAATAAAAACCTTCATGCTACAAAAGACTGTTAAAAGGATGAAAGACAAGCTACAGAGTGGGAGAAAGTATTTGCAAACCATATATCCAACAAAGGATTAGTATCTGGAATATATAAAGAGCTCTTAAAACTCAACAGTGAAAAACAAACAATTTAATTGAACATGGGCAAAAGATATGAGGAGATATTTCATTAAAGAAGATATATAGATGGCAATTAAGTACATGAAAAGGTGTCAACATCATTAGCCATCAGGGAAATGAAATTTTAATCACACTGCAATACCATAACAAACTTAACAGAATGGCTAATACTGTAAAATATAATGACAATATCAAATGCTACTGAGGATGCAGAGAAACAGAATCACTCATATATTGATGGTGAGAATTTTAAATGGTACAGAGAGTATGAGAAACAGTTTCTTAAAAAACTAAACATGCACTACCATATGATCCAGCAATGGTGCTCCTGGGTATTAATCCCAGAGAAATGAACACTTATGTTCACACAAAAACTTGTACATGGATGTTTGTAGCAGCTTTAATTGTAATAGATTTAAACTGGAATCAACCCAGATATCCTTCAATGGGTGAAGGATTAAACAAACAGTGGTATATCCATACCATGGAATTTATTCTGTACCATGGAATAAAAAAGGAACAAAATACTGATACACACAGTAACTTGGATAAATCTCAGGTGGATTATGCTGGGTGAAAAAGGCCAGTCCCAAAGCTACATACTGTATAATTCCATTTATATAACATTCTTGAACTGACAAAATTATAGAAATGGAGAACAGTTTAGTGGTTGCCAGGGATTAAGGAGGGGGTAGGGAAAGGAGGAAACTGGGTGTGGCTATAAAAGGGCAACATCGGGGACCCTTGTGGTGGAAATGATCTGTATCTTGACTGTATCAATGCCAATATCCAAAGTTGTGGTTTTGCAAGATATCATTGGAGAAAACCGGGTAAAGGGTACACAGGATTTCTCTGTATTATGTCTTCAAACTACATGTGAACCTACAATTTTCTAAAATAGTTTAATTTTTAAAAAGTACATCTTATATCTGATAAAATACAGTATCTTGTTCAAGGTCACACAGAAAACAAGTGGTGGAGCCTGTTGGAACCCAGCCTCCTGGCTTTGTCTTAATCCCTATGACATAGTGCTTCTCAATATGTCTATTTAACATTCCTCTCTTTCTTTCTCTTCCCTCTCTTCCTTTCCTTTCCTGAACAATTTGGTCCTAAAGCTGTTAGGTGGGGCAGAACAAGGTAGGTGTCTGAACTTAAGGTGGGGTAAGTGGGTAGGAGCAGGATCTACGGTGCCCCAGAATGGGCTATCAGAGCCTGAGCAGGGTGAAGAGGGTATCCGTAAGGGGGGCAGTCCTGCAGAAAGTGTCCGAGGCTGAGTGAGGAGGACATCTGTGCAGTGGAGCGAACAAGAGGAGAGCTGGGGTATGGGTTACATATGGTGGATTGACCAAAATGAACCAGAAAGTCAGGTTTTTCATTATTGGAGAATGGACTTACAGATATGGAAAAGGAGAAAATTAGAGTGAACCCTGTGAAAGTGGACTGGAACTGGCAGGGTTAGTATGAACTCATTGTTTTCAACATATGTAGATAGATTTAGGAAAAAGTGAAGATAAAAATGTGTGTGTGAATCTAGGTATGTCTGTATGTGTGTAGGGATGTACTTACACAAACATATTTCCTAGCTCTGTCCACTGAGAGGGCCTGGAACAGTGACCTTCCAATACTATGAGCACATCCAGCCCCCAGAATGTAGCTTCTAAATATTATTCTCCACTAAAAGGAACCCAGGATCCTTAGAGAAATGACTGATTTCAGGGATGGTAGGGAAAGTACAAGATGAGTCTGGATTATCTTATGTATGCCAGAAAGCAAGGAAGTGTTCAAAGAATGATAGGAGCATGTCAAAAGGACACAGAAACCAGCCTGAAGGGGCTCCCACTGACCAAATCTGGGACAGTCTAATCACATAGATAAATAATGATAGTATAGATTATAACCAGTTGAATAAAGAAATCATGAATCCATTCTGATATAAACTAATGAATGAATAAATTGAAAGTTTGATGAGGAATAGCAAATTTACTTATTAATTACATAGGGAAAAGAGTAACTTTAAAGTGAAGAAAACTGGCAGATATCACTTTGATCAAGCGATCAAAGCAAACATCATCAGTAATGGGGTAAATTGAAATTGTGCACCACCTGATATGCAATAAGAAGAAGGTAGCGTCGCTTCATTGATTTTCCTGCCAAAGATGCATAACCTGAATCTAATCATGAGGAACATCAGACAAACCCAAACTGAGGGATATATAACAAAATAACTGACCTGTAATCTTCAAGAGTAGGCACAGGAAAGGAAGGAAGGACTGAGGCACTGTTCCAGACTGGAGGAGACGAAGGGGATCTGACAGCTGAACACGGCCCGTGATTCTGAACAGGATGCTTTCACTAAAAATGATTGATGGGACATTTGGCAAAACTGACTGAGGTTTGAGGATTAGATAGTAGTAATGTATCAGGTTAATTTCCCAATTTTGTGGTTATCTTCTGATTATGTGGAGAACATTCCTGTTAGTAGGAAATACATACTAAAGAATCAGGGGGTGATGGGGCATCAGGTCAGCAACTTACTTAGACGTAGTGGGGTTTAGGGGATATAAAGGATTTTTTTCTTGTGTTCTGTATTTACAGCTTTTCTATAAATTTGGGATGTTTCAAAATTTAAAAGAAAACAAAAAGAAAGAAAAAATATATTGCCACCCGATTAAACCCCAGGTATCTAAAGTTTAGTATATCTCAAACAGAAATGACAGCCTTTCAATTTGCTCCTTTTCTGATTCTCAATTTTGATTAATAGTATTTTTACTTAAGCTGGAAACCTTGGAATCATTCTTAATATCTTCTCCTCTTTTACTCTCATATCTAAGCTTTATCTTTTCTGCCTCAGAAACATCTCTCAATTTTAACCCATCTTCTCCACCCCCATCGCCACCACCTTGGCCTCTTTCTTTGTCCCTGACATCACCAGCCGGTCTTCCTGCATCCAGTCTCTCTCCTCCACAGTCCTGCTGGCAATTATCTTACAAAAAGTGAATCTTTTCATGTCATCCTCCTGCTTAGAGACATCGTCTGGCTTGCCAGAGCGTTCAGGATAAAGTCTAGCATCAGAGAATAGCTTTCTAAGCCTTCCTCAATCCCAACCGGCCCATAGTCATTTTGTCTTCTGCCCCTCGTGAAAAACTACAGCCAGTTGCCCAAACATCTCAAGCTTCCTCAGACGTACCTACCCCTCCTGACTTCTGTTTTTATGCATGTTGCCCCCACTGCCTAAAAGGCCTTCTATGCCACCTTTCGAGTAGGGGACATACATTGGAAGGCTCACAAACTGAATCTGGCCTCCAGAATATTTTGTCTGGCCAACACAGAGGTTTCTAAAAGGGTGAACATGTATCCATTAGGTGGAGCCTTTTCTCTGCAGCTCATCACGAAATCCCCCACATCTGGCAACTTCACACATTCATTTGAATTGGATCTTTCAACACTTATCTCTCTTGAAGCCCTTTATGACTTCTCCCTTGTCAAAGCTCCATTCATAACCCTAAAATAGCACTTATCACATTATCTTGAGGTCTCTGCTGCATGTTGCTCAACTCTATGAGCTTCTCAGCAGGAACTGTGGCACCAACCTAAATTCTACTGAGGGAAGTATAGACATACATTGGAAAGAACTAGTTAGGGATTTAGAAGCAATTCACTCCTTCCGTGGAACATTTCTGAGCTCCAACGGTATAATCTGGGGCACTTATTTTCATATGATCCCAGGTCATACATCTTTTAGAGGAAAGTTCCAGGGGGAAAAGTACTTTGAAAGTTTCTTTCATCTTCTTTGGGAAAGCGGTGATCCTAAATGTTTGGTCTGAACAGCATATTTTGTCTGATTATGCTTTTTGGTAGGTTGTGAAGCAGAATGCGAGCTTTTTCTTAACTTTGGTGCTGGCTGATTCCATTTCTGTTTCAGGTCTGCAGGCCTTTGGACAGAGAGCAAGCAAACGAAAAAACACCATCACTATATATGATTTTTCCAATCCAGCAGGGCAGGAAACATATTTCTGTTACAGTAATTAAAAAGCCTTTTGGTTATGTGAGTAAACATCAAACTTTGGCTTAAAGAGAAATGAGCAAAAGGATTTGCATGATTCCACCAATATTGTATGAATGTGGTTTTTTGGTAATTTTTAAAATTTTAATTATGTTCTCCTACCACACATTTTTAGAGGGTTTGAGAAATTAAAAGCACAACAAGCAGACGAACAGAAATGAAGAAACAACAAAAGTACTCACCAGGTGGATTCCCTGGGTGCGTTCATAGTTCTGTATGCTCCCATCAGAAATTAGAACTCATAAATTACCACAGGGATGGCAGACAGATGCCAGACACGTGTGGTTCCCTTTAAGAATGACCTTTTGTGGGGTGTTCTCCATGTTTCTGACAGTCCTCTCTGTGTGTCCAGTTCCCAGATCCCTTAGATTAAACCATGCTCCGTTACTCCTTCATGCAACGAGAAAGAAGGAAGTGGACTAAAAGAGAAAGGGGCGTGAGAGGGTGTGGCTTTTGTATTAATCATGGAATGGCCCTCAATTCCTGGATCAGATCTCTTGTCTATCTACGGAGAAAGCCGTAAGTTTCTAAGTCAAATTCTGGTGACAGTCAAACTTAGCACACTTTATTTCTTCATTTTACTGTTTTGAGTAGAGTTGGTAGAAGTGGAAAGTTTCAATCTCTCAAAATCTAGAAAAGGGGTTTTAAAAAATGCATTATATAATTAGGGATAGTGGTGGTAATACCTAACCATGTTTAAAATGGGACAATCTGTATAGCCCTTTTGGTGACAAGTGGGTTTATCAACTTGAAAATATTGAGCTCAGATAAATAGAATAAGCCTTGTCTCTCCATTTGTTCTTTAAAATTACCTAGCAATTTGTGATACAAATGTGAACTCTAGATATTTCTGCCTAGAAGCATATATTAAGACCCCTTTAACCTGGGACCATGGGGGTAAACAGCATGCAGCTGACCAACCTAACTTCCCTCATTTATGTTCTGTAGTCTCTGGTTCTGAGATGCCATCACATGCAAGATGCACCATCAATCTAATAACTTTTCAAGGGGGAAAAACTCCAGTTGCACTTAATATGCATACCTGATTGTATGAAAAGTCCTGAGTCTAGAAATTTTGTAAAGTGTCAGAAAGGAGGAGGGACAAATGCACCTCAATATTAGGGTAGAAAGATGAATATTGGAGATAGCTTGTTCTTATCAACTTGATTCAAGGAGAAATGGCATTTATTTATTGTTTTTGTGAGGAAGACCAGCCCTGAGCTAACATCCGTTGCTAATCCTCCTCTTTTTGCTGAGGAAGAGTGGCCCTGGGCTAACATCCGTGCCCATCTTCCTCTACTTTATATGGGACGTCGCCACAGCATGGCTGACGAGCAGTGTTTCAGCAGGCACCCGGGATCCGAACCCACGAACCCCGGGCTGCCAAGCGTGAACTAAACCGCTGCGCCACTGGGCCGACTCCGAAATGGTGTTTATTTTAAGGACACAGAAAGATCTCCTAGAGCCTGTTGGCAGGACATACAGGAAGACTTCACAAGAACTAGACAGTCAGCACCAGGATCTCAAGTGCTGGCGTTATCTTCCCTCCATGTGTCTCTCTCCTTCATCTTTTTGCAGATCTTCCCATCCAGCCCTCTGTAACTTTTGCTCCCCCATAATTTCAGGTTTGACTTTTCATGGTGCCAAATTTGGACTCAATTTGATTGTTTCCCACTGCTCAGAGACTTACTTTCAAAGTGTTCTAATTACAAAATTCAGTAGGAGGAATCTGATTGGCTCAGTTTGGGTTAGGTATTCTCTTCTTGTCCAATCAGGTTTGGCCAAGGAGTTTAGGTCACCTAATGTGGGCATATAGACTCCCTTCATCAGGAGGGGATGGGTGGAGCTAGGGTCTCTGAATATGGGAGGGGAGATAATGATTGTCGTTGCATGAAAATCGTGGGTTTGTAGGGAATTTTTCAAATCCATAGATTTTGGAGTGAAAGAAAGGTGGTCAAAAACACCTTCGCTTATATGTGAAAATGACCAAAATAGTTCTGTTTACTGCTCACCTAACTTGTATCTATTGTTTTAAGTTGAGAGGCTCCAGCCTCTAGGCTATAAGCTAGATACTCTGCCACCTAAAATGTCAAAGATTTAAAGCTACAGGACATGGGGTTTATGCAATATAAAATTTATGTGACACACTCTTCTTACTTAAGGTTTTTTTATTTAACGCAATACATACCTGAGACAGGGATTTTCTTACATTGCTTGTGGGAGTGCCAATTGTCAGAATCCTTTTAGAAAGCAATTTGGAAATGTGTATCAAGAACCTTAATGCGTGCATGACTTCATTTTGACTTTGACTGAGGCTTATTTGAGCTAGTTACATAGTTGGTGCTCACTGAAAGCTTGTTGAGAGATTAGTTTACATTTTATTCAGTTTTACATTGTGTCCTTTCATGCTTTTCTGTTTAATTTGCTTTACTATGTATGGCATATCAAGCTTATGTTTGAATGAATAGAACAACATTTGTAAAAGCAGGTTACAATGTGTGCATGCAGTTTGTACAATTAAATGTAGACTGCATGAAAATGGAGCTTTGTGTTCAAGTTGGCCTGTGAATACAGGTTTATAAAGTGAGCTTCAGGATGTGATGACTGAAGGCAAATGGGAAAAGGGCACTGATGAGAGGTTGAGGTTTATTATGTCCACTCTTGAGTGAAATTTCATTGTCCCAGAATTTTCTTGGCCTGGCTCAACTCAACTTCATCTGCAGCCAGCACTCGTCACCTACCCGACGCGCAGGAGGCCCGTCTATTTCCTTCAACACTGGCTCTTTGTCAGCAGATGGAGAGAAGGTTGTGTGTATGATATGTCTTAATGCTCTAGGCGTAAGTACTCCCTTCCTTTCCCCACTCATGCTCCCACATATTTTATAGTATTCTACCTACACCATGCTGTTCCTATGGAATTTTCATTTACAAAGTCTTCCAAGAGTTAGATCACATGTTGGTCCTTCTGGGGCTAGTCGACAGGAGATCTTTTTTCTCCTTTCCAGTTTTATTGAGATATAATTGACATATAACATTGTGTTAGTTTAAGGTGTACAATATGATGATTTGATATATGTATATATTACAAAATGATTATCACATGGAAAATGATATTTCAGTTAACATCCATCACCTCACATAGTAACAAATTTTTTTCTTGTGGTGAGAACTTTTAAGATCTACTCCTAGCAACTTTCAAATATACAATACAGCGTTACTAACTGTAGTCACCATGCTGTACATTACATCCCCAGGACTTATTTATCTTATAACTGGAAGTTTGTACCTGTGACCATCTTCACCCATTTGGCACACCCCCCCGCCTCCCACCTCTGGCAACCACCAATCTGTCGGCAAGAGGTCGTATGACCTGATTCTGGGTATCATTTCATGGAACTGCACAGAGGTGGTCCCTGATCTTGGAGAGAATTTGTCATCATGCCTTCCTGTTGCACACATCAATAAGATTTACTGGGACTGTTGTTCCCAGGGCAGCAGTGGGGATTGGTGGGTGCCAAGATTCTGCTTCCACATTGTAGACAAGCTCAGGTAGACTGCCATCTTTACCTGTGGTTTGTTAGGAACTAGACAAATCTAACTTAAAATCTCCGTACTTCAAGAGTGTGCAGACACATACACGTGCATGGTAATAGCATTTTTATTTGACATGTCGAATTTAGACATTTTTAACACAATGTGGAAATTCATCACTGAGTAGAAGAACTCAGCATTTGACTGTGAAATTACTTAAAATAACTTAAAAACTCAGTATTTACTGAACTCAGAGTTTTTATTAGGATTCTGAGATTCCAACAAAATCTTTAACAACATCTGTCATGAGAAGTGCCAGCTGCTTTTGGCAGGTTTGCGTGATCTATGCTGAAGAATATTTGATGAAATGCTGCTGCAGATCTCAGACATGTACCTTTTCTCATCAAGATTCCGATACCTGTATGTTAGCAAAAAGCAAGTTAGACTGAGTTTGGGGAGTTGAGGAGAATTTGTGAGGAGGAGTAAGGAAAAGAAGACAATGATTTTGTCTACACTGGTTTTGAAATAAAAGTTCTAAGTAGGCCCCTGCCAAAAATCGTCATAAAGGTAGGTTGTTGTAGTTGAATTTATACTCAGTATTTAAATTGTAATTCTAACTCATTTTCCAGGATTTCCTGCTAAAGTTTGTATTTTCTAAGAATTGACGATAGAGTGACAAGATGGCTCTTCTGATCTCCAGTTAGTTCTAGGCCTTATTGTGCAAAATCCTTTTCTCCCAAGGCTAAGGGGGTAATTGTAGGCTTATCTCCCCTTTCCAGACTCTTTAGGGTTCCGGGAAGCCTTGGCCTTGTGTCCCTTTGTCCATGAGCTCCCACAGAACTGCAGACAGATCTGGCCACTGGGTCATGATGCAGAATGCTAGCCTGCCAGGATGGCAGGGAGACTTCCTATTACCCACCTGTTTTTGTTGTCAATTCCCAAGTTCAACAACAAAGGGGAACTTTCGCCCTGTCCCTGGACCGCATTCCTTCCTGGAAGTGAGAAAGCTGTTGGCACTAGTACACACATTCAGAACAAGAAGAGCCTGTTTTCCTTGAGCCTTGTGATAACTGAAGGTATAGAAGGTGACCAGAGCTTTCCTGGGAATCACTCTGAGGCACTGAAGCAGATTTGACATCAGTGCCTTATTGTTCAAGGTCAGGAGAATAAGAGCCATCCCATGCTAATGCCAGCTGCACATGTCAAGTACCCTCAAACCTATATTCTGCATTAAGAGTTATATGGAAGCAAATAGGAATCTCAGATTCAGTATGCCATAGTTTTCAATCTTGCTCAAGTAAATAGTTTTAGAAGAGGTAAATGTTTTCATTCTTCCTGCCAAGGGCAAGCTGTTTCAGTTTCTCCTTTGTGGTGAATGCAGCAAAAGACAAAGAAAGTGCCAGTGTTCAGCCTGGATAGTTGTTAAACCTGTATACTTAACGTCATTACTCTGTCACTGTGCAAAATCATACAGAGAACGCTGGATTTTTATCCTAACTGCTTGGTAAGCCACATAATTAAAATTCAAATAAAGATATCTCAATGTATACAGCTACAAGTTTTTGTGTGTGTGTTCGTTTTATGTGTGTATTGTTTACTTGTTTGACGTTAACCATTTTTCTAATGTAACATTTTATATGTGGATATAAAAACACCTTTTTTGTATGTGAAAGAATTTATTCTTCAGAAATTTTTAAATTAATGCATTCTTGAGTTTTATATATTTTTGGTAGTTTTTTTAGTTTTCTATTTTATTTAGCAGAGGAGAACGCAACAAAATTCTGCAAAGCATTTCTTTAACTTGCAATCGGCTATGATTATGTTTACAAGGCTTATTTACACTTCAGTTAAATGTATTAAATACTATTGTTTCAATGGCCCTTGCTGTGTCAAACTGTTATTTCTGGCATTTCAATATAAGCACAAGGTCAAGAAGAATAGAGAACACCAAATAAATTTCTCAGCAGGAATTCCAGCTTCTCTTCTCCTATACGTTCGTACTTTTGATTTCCCGGAGAAAAAAAGGAAATCTTATAGGTAGATAAAATTGTCTGAATTTTGCTATCATTTCTGTTTATGACTTTAAGGACACTTAATGCATAGTATTCTATACAGTGGTGGATAGTTTTGTATAGTAGATGCTGATTATAAATCTTCTTGGCTTGTATAGAGAGAATAATCCTAAAATAAATATATTTTAAATTTTTTTATAGTCTCTCTGAATTTATAGTCTCTCTGAATTCTTCTTTGTATAATTCTCCTACAGGAAAATAAACCACCATGACATCTCTTTCTAGAGCTCTCATTGACTGGTGCTTTCCAAACTTTGATGTCTGAATGTCTTCAGAAATGTTTAATCATCGTAATGCATAAAACAATGTGAAGCAGTCTGACATTGTTTGTCTTTGTGTGGTTGAAAAAAATGCAAAAATAAATTGTTTGTATAGTGCTGAAAATGGAGGTTGGGATTAAATTGACCTAAGGTTAATGATAGGATGAAGATCAACTGTCAAATAGCAAGAAGATGCTATAGCCTTGGCAATAATTAATGTTGAGCAATGACTGGAGTTCAGATTATTGTAATGAGAAATGATATGCTGTTCTGACTGTCCAGAGGTCAATGTTACTTGGTTTCCTATGGTTAGGGGTAAATAAGGAGGACTTCCTAGTAAAAACAATGTAACTGGATACAGTGAACCTGCAGTGACCCAAGGTTCATGGGAGACATTGTTAGTATGTGTAAAGAGTTTATAAAATATGTAGCAACCAATGTTTTATGGAATTTGGTGGCTGAATGGAGAGGGGAGGGAGCCTGTGGAGCTAGGGAGGTGTTTATCTAACTGTAGAAAATAGACCAAGATTACAGTTTCCAGAGTCCCATATGTTGCCTATTATCCTGTAATTCTAATGAATCTTTTCTTGAATCCTTCATTTTCTGAATGGTACCATTCTTCCTATAATATATCATCAGTTGTCCTTGCTCTGATAATGTGTTACATTAATATATCATTAAAGCAACAGATGTATTAGAGTAATACATTATCAGAACAAAGCACTCTGGTGGTGATGTATTTCACAAAAGATGACTCCATCTTGAGCAGAACAGTTTCGGAAGCAGAGTCAGTTCAACAACACAAGTCTGTGTCACATGTTCGTTGGCACCTAACATTTGGCTCCAGCTGTAGGTTGTGACCCGAGTGTTATGTGTATTCCTGTTTCTATTGGACCACTGAATCTTCATCAAAATCCTTGGCTATGGTAAGTCTCATTTCTGAAAAAGAAACAGAGTCGAATGAAAGTCTTCTATGAGAGAAGATCGTTTGTAGGCAATGAATTATCCGGCACTGCTTGGTTTCTGGGAAGGCAAGTTCATCTGGGAGTGCAAACCCAAGTCTTACTGGTCAGGGTGGCATCTATACAATTTGCTGACACAGAATGGCAGCTGTATTTGCTTTCCCTGCCACCTCACTACAAGCATCATTTTCTCTCAACACTTTATCAAGTCCTTTAACCTGGGACAGGTGCTTTCAAAACCAAACATTTGATCTATAAGTAAAGAGAACACGTTCTAAAGATGCTCAATACCTCCAGAAAAAACAAAATAGAAAAAAAGTAAAGAGAGAAAATCAATGCACTTCATCTAAGATGGGCATGTGTTAGCTCTGCCACAATTGGGCCAGAGAAATGGTGCCCAGACAGGAGCAAATATGGAGTATTTCAATACTTGCTCAGTGTGCTTTCAGATGAACATGGAGTTTTTGTTAACTGTTTGTCTATCGTCATCTTCATTTTCTCTATAATTGATTTAGGAATTCAGGATGTGGGGAGAGGTGGACCTGCAGGGCATTCAGATCACATGTTTACATGCAGATAGGGTCGTGGCCAGTGCCATGACCAGTGTTGGGAGTTTTATGGCAAAACCCCAATCACATTATTCCTATCACTGTGCAAAAATCAGATTTCTTGTTCACCGCCAACCTTTGCAGCTACTAGGCTTGACCTGCAAAAAGTCCAAGGAAAGGAACAGAATGTTTATAATAACTCTAAGCCAAACTGGCTAGAGTCTGCAATTGATGGGAAGATTTCATTAATCATGATATGGGTGAGGAGGGGGGCAATACTTTCTAGTGATCTCTTGCATTTGAATGAGCCTAAGGGAAAGGGTTATTCATTTAAATTCTTTTCCTTTCAGAATCCTCTCACAGCTGTGAGGTTATTCAGCCCCTCCCTCCCTCCCACCTAGGAAAAAACAATAATCACCTCCTAACAAGAGCCTACAACAGCAGCCAACTCCTTGAGAAAATAGTCCCAATTTAGAGAATGGCATCCCATAGGAGTTTTCCTTCGGCACTTAAAGGAAGGATTTGGGAGTGTCCAAAGGGAGGAGCATATATACTTGCTAATGTGATTTTATGGTAATTGTTGTGATTCTTTGTCACGTGACTTTTTCCTAGACTCTTGGTATGGGATGTTTGTTAACTAACTGGCCATTTTCTAAGTGGATGACTTAGATGAACGGATAGATCCATCCCTTAATGGATTGACTATCTCTTAATAGATTGCCAGATATCCTGAGAGAGAGGTAGAGGGAGAGAAGAACTGCTTTTGTCTTACTAATTCCAGTTCCTTCCTTGGAAGTTACAGAGCCAAGTACACATGAGTTATACATCTGGAAGGGAGAGAACTTTGAGTAAGACCAATTGAAAAATGCTAACAACCTTAAATAGAAGACACAACAACAGGCTTGTAAGATGAGAAAATTATCTCTCACACGAACTTGGGTCCCATTGTGTGTGTATTTACCAGTGACCTTGCCACTGTCACTTCATACTAGATGATATGAGAAATAATTGAATGCCACTTTTTACATTTTACCAGAATAGACTCAGTCCCCATAAGGGGACTGATATATCCGGTCCCTGAGTTACCATAGATTAATTCATTGATTTTAAATATTTTATAAAATACACCCACCAAAAGACTAGAAGCGTATATCCATCAATTAAAAATTAAACAATCAAGGCAAAACAATACACACACACAAGAACTCAACCATACCATCCATTACTACGAATAAGCCGTCAACAGGAGACCAAGAAAAGACGAATAACTTACATCAGGCCTGCAAGTGAAATACATTTATCAGCCCACTTAATAAATGCTTTTTGACATTTAAGAGCCTGTTACTATGTGGTCCTGTACCAAGAGAGATTTATGTATACATACTATGTGCATTCTCAGAGCTTAGTCTAAGAAAGACAACTGAGCAAAGTCCGCTGAGGGCTCCCTAGCATGCTGTACTAATAGGGAGTTGTTTTTTAAATATAACAAATTAATATGGGTGTCTTTTGGGGGTTTTCTGATATCACAATCTGAATTTGGAAGATAGATGAATTACAAGGCTCACATCATATGAGTATGCAGTGACTCACAGATGTTACTGAGGGAAGTGCAAATTGTTTCCAACTTCCTAGGGCAATTTGGCAATGCATAGTCAAAGTCTTGAAAATTTTCATTCCCTTTGGCCTAGAAATTCTCCCTAAAGGAATTTATTTTAAAGAAATAGTCATGGAGATTATGAAGATTTAGCAATGAGAATATTCATTTCAGCATTGTTCACAATTGCCCAAATTTGTAAACGGTCTAAATATTCAAAAACACAGGATTATTTCAATCTATTATAGAACACTCACATGGTGGAAGCCTATCAAGTTCCTAACAAAATAATGAAGAATAGTTAATGACATCAGAAGATGAAAGAAGTATACTGCAGAACAATATTACTGAATCATCACTTTTGGTTAAAAAAGTACATACATGAATACACATACATACTCTAAATTTCTGTGTACATGTAGATAGCACAAGACTGCAAGGAAATGCAACCAAATATTAATAGTAATTACCTCTGTGTGATAAAATGATGGGTGATTTTTATTTTATTTTTGCTTATTTGTATTATCTTCATTTCTAAATTGAACTGTTTAAAATGAAGAAAAATGTACTAAGGTAAGTGAGAACAAGTGTCCGTATGGCTGGGGATGGGAGTGGCAAGGAGATAAAGTTGGATATGTAGGTAGAAGCCAGACAAGCTTTGAATGCTAAGCTAAGAGACAAGACATTTTCTCTGTATACGGTGCATTTTATTGAAGTTACATAAAATTGAACTAGTGCTATATAAAACACTGGCAGTCTCACTTTATGTTCAGAATTAAAGATAATGTAAATTCCCCTCCCCCACAATTAAAAAACTTTCATCAAGAATCACACACTATCAGAGCAGCCGGGCTGAGTCGTCTGGAACCTGCGCTTGCTCCGCGGCCCTGTGGCGGCACCACCCTAGCCGACATCCTGCTTTCTAAGTGCTTGGTGCACCCCGGCTGTTTACCTGTGTGGGAACTCTGTTGGAGACCTAATGGCTTCTCCTCTGTTACTTTAACATTTGCTGCCATTATAATTTAAAATCTTCTTTATATCCCACTTATAATCCTGTTAACAAGGTCATCCAAGAGTTCTTTAAGTGGTAGCGCTGTAAAACACTCAGGAAATTCAGACTTTGGAACAGAACTTAGACGTGCTAAATCTATTGAGAAGGCCAACCAACCACCATGATGCTCTGTACTGTTAATTTAAGAGTGAGCACTTCAAAATATTAGACAGAATACAGGGAAAATAAAAAGTAGTCTTAAAGCAAATATACATTACAACGTTTGCAGATTTATGCACTCCAAGATTGCATTCCCCCTCCTGCATACACTTTATATTCAGTCCTCTGGGAAAAGCAAGCTTGAATGATGTAAGTTTTGAATTATGGGAGGTCTCCAGGAATACATTCTTTGCATAAAATGTAACCGTCTTGTACAGTGGGGATGGGGTGGGGTGAGGGTGGTGGTGGCAGAATGGAGGGCAGAGGGGATGTTGTAAAGAGGGCTACATGAGTATACTGCTTTAGAAGCCTACTCAGGCTTCTGCTCAGCTAGGAGGGTCACTTAGAGAGAAGAGAAGATGGGGCTTAGGAGACAACTGGAAGGCAGCAAGAAAGAATTAAAAGTGGCTCATATAATGTGCTGGGGGAATCGATTTACGTGGATCATGTGGCTTAACTTTCATGACCTACGAGACATTTCTTCTTGACAAGATGAAAAGCAGTGGAGACCCAAAAGAAGCCTGCATGGAAAGATTCCTTTATTTATTCATCAATTTGTTTTTCATTCTTTTGATTGCTCTAAAATGAAAATTTTAATTATAAAAGTAATGCATGCTTAAAAAAAAAGAAGTTCAAATAATGAGGAAGTATTTAAAATAGAAAGTGGAAGTCCACCATCTAACAACTTCCCTGCTTCCCCACCATTGACTTCTGCTCTTCAGAGAGAATCACTGTTAACCATTTAGTGATGACCTTCTAGATATTTTTACACATATAAGTGGATCATTCCATTCCTCTGGTGTGTAACTTGCTTTCCCTCCCATCCAATCATATGTTGTGGATATTGAGACATGAAAAATCTTATCCTTTTTTTTTAAATAATAAATTTTATTTTTTACAGGAGTTTTTGGTTCACAGCAAAACTGAGCGGAAAGTACAAAGAGTTCTCATATAGCCACTGTCCCCACACATGTACAACCTCCCCCACTATTGATATCCCGAAGAGCAGTGGTACCTTTGTTACAATTGATGAACCTACATTGACATATCATCATTACCCAGAATCCATAGTTTACATTAGGATTTGCTCTTGGAATTGTATGTTCTATGGGTTTGGACAAACGTATAATGACATGTACCTATAACTATGTATCATACAGAATAGTTTCTCTGCTCTAAAAATCCTCTGTGCTCTGCCTATTCATCCCTCCCTCCCCCAAACCCCTGGCAACCACTGATCTTTTTACTGTCTCCATAGTTTTGCCTTTTCCAGAATGTCATATATTTGGATTCCTACACTATGCGGCCTTTTCAGATAGCTTCTTTCACATAGTAATGTGTATTTAAGGTTCCTCTATGTCTTTTCATGGCTTGATAGCTAATTTCTTTTTAGCCTTGAGTCATATTCCATTGTCTGGATGTTCCAAGGTTTATTTATCCATTCACCCACTGAAGGACATCTTGGTTGCTTCCAAGTTTTGGCAATTCCAAATAAAGTTACAGAAATTTCCAGTTTCCGGTTCCACGTGTAAGGAACTTGGAAGTCACCACTCCATCCTAACAAGTAAAAAGCTGAGAAAACTGAAAGATCAACAACTCTTCTTGGGTCCATGAGAGAGGTGAGGACACAGGGCAAACTGCTGCCCCCAAGATTGGAGAGTCAGACAGGGAAATACAGGGAGTCACAGCATACCAGAACAGAGAATCAAGAGGGGAAACTGGTTTCTACCCAGAACCAGTGCCAGGGTAGAAAACCTGAACTTGTAATTGACAAACTCTTGGAAGCTCGTGCAGACTGAGAGTTAAAAACTCAGGGGGGAACCCAGTCACAAGGAGGCTCCCACAGTATTGTGAGTTTCACCTCCAAAAGCTCCACCAGATTCCCATAGCAAATATCAGAGAAAAATCCCCTCATGCTTCCTGCAGGGGGAGGGGAAAAAGAACAATTTTGAAATATGCCAGAGCACTCTGTTCTTATTAAGACCTGCCCTCAGGGGAAACTAGTTAACCAGAGCCTAATTGGCTGGGGTATTATCAGAGCCTAACTGACTTGAGGAAGGGAAATACCCCAAGCCAGCCCACTCTAGTCATCCTATGTCCTTACGGGAGGAGAAAACAAGTGAGACACACTTGTGAAGGTCACAGTCCAGAGGCATAGGCTCCCTAAAAGACTGAGACCTAATCATAGGATTATAGGATGCCTCTCCTCCCCCCACACCTCACCACTACATTACTAAAGGTCTATTTACAGCAATTCCTTTTACCTGGGACATCATATCCAGCTATCAAGAAAAATTACAAGGCACACCAAAAGGCAAAAAACACAATTTGAAGAGACAGAGCAAGCATCGAAACCAGACATGGCGGGGATGTTGGAATTATCAGACTGGGAACTTAAAACAACTGGGATTAATATACTAAGGGCTCTAATGGGTAAAGTTGACAGCATGCAAGAGCAGATGACAAACATAAGCAGAGAGATGGAAATTCTAAGATAGAACCAAAGAGAAATGCTAGAGATCAGAAACATTGTAACAGAAATGGAGAATGCCTTTGATGGGCTTATTAGCAGACTGAATCAAGCTGCTATAAACATCCATGGGCTGGTTTTTATATGAACATAAATTTTTTTTTCTTCAGGTAAATACCAAGGAGCTTGATTGCTGAATCATGTGGTAAGAATATGTTTAGTTTTGTAAGAAACCAACAAACTGTCTTCCAAAGTGGCTGTACCATTTTGCATTCCCAACCAGCAGTGAATGAGAGTTCCTGTTGCTCCACATGCTATCAGCATTTGGAGTTGTCAGTGTTTTCAATTTTGGCCATTCTACTAGATGTGTTATAAAATCCTATTCTTGCTTCAATTTGCAATTCCCTAATGACATATGATGTGGAACATCTTTTCATCTGCTTATTTGCCATCTGTAATCTTCTTTGGTGAGGTGTCTGTTCAAGTGTGGCCCATTCTATAATCAAGTTGTTTGTTTTCTTATTGTTGAGTTTTAATAGTTCTTCGTATATTGTAGACAACAGTTCTTTATCAGATGTGTCTTTTGCAAATATTTTCTTCTAGTCTGTGGCTTGCCTTCTCATTCTCCTGACTTTGTCTTTCAAAAAGCTGAAATTTTTAATGTTAATGAAGTCTAAATTATCAATTTTTTCTTTCACGAATCATGCCTTTGATATTGGGTCTAAAAGGTCATTGTCATACCCAAGGTCATCTAGTGTTTCTCCTTAGTTATATTCTAGTAGTTTTATAGTTTTGTGTTTTACATTTAGGTCTATGATCCATTTTCAGTTAATTTTTGTGAAGAGTGTAAGATCTGTGTCTAGATTCCTTTTTTTTCACATGTGAATGTCCAGTTGTTCCAGCACCGTTTGTTGAAAAGAAGACTATCTTTGCTCCATTGTTTTGCCTTTGCTCTTTGTCAAAGATCAGTTGACTATATTTATGTGGGTCATTTCTGGGCTCTCTTGTCTGTTCCATTGATGTTTTTCTCTATTCTTCCACCAATACCACACTCTTGATTACTGTAGCTTTATAGTAAATCCTGAAGTCCGGTACTGTCAGTCCTCCAACTTTGTTCTTTTCCATCAATATTGAGTTGGCTCTTCCGGGTCTTTTGTCTTTCCATATAAACTTTAGAATCAGTTTTTCAATATACACAAAATAACTTGCTGAGATTTTGATTGGGATTGTGTGAATCTATAGATAAAGTTGAGAATTGACATCTTGACAATATTGAGTCTTCCTATCCATGAACATGGAATATCTCTCCATTTATTTAGTTCTTTGATATCTTTCATCAGAGTTTTATAGTTTTCCTCATATAGATCTGGTTAGATATACTGAAGTGTTTCATTTTGGGGGGTTGCTAATATGGTTTAAATTTCATATTCCACTTGTTCATTGCTGGTATATAGGAATATAATTGACCTTTGTATATTAACCCTGTATCCTGCAACCTTGCTATAATTGCTTATTAGTTCCTGGAGTTCTTTTGTCAGTTCTTTCAGATTTTCACATACATGATCACTTCTGTGAACAAAGACAGTTTTATTTCTTCCTTCACAATCTGTGTGCATTTTATTTCCTTTTTTTTGTATTGTTTCTTTAGCTAGGACTTCTAGGACAATGTTGAAAAGCAGTAGCAAGAGGGAATATTCTTGCCTCTTTTTTAATCTTAGTGGGAAAGCTTCTAGTTTCTCATCATTAAGTATGATATTAGCTGTAGGGTTTTAGTAAATGTTCTTTATCAAGTGAAGGAAGTTCTCCTTTATTCCCAGCTTGCTGAGAGTTCTTATCATGAGTGAGTGTTGGATTTTGTCAAATGCTTTTTCTTTATCTATTGATTGGGTCATATCATTTTTCTTCATTAGCCTGTTGATGGGATGGATTACATAAACTGATTTTTAAATGTTGAACTAACCTACATGCTTTGGATAAATCCCACTTTTATATTCACTAATGAATCCATTTGGGCCTGGTGCTTTCTGTTTGGGAAGGTTACTTATGATTCATTTTTTTTGATAAATATGGGCCTATTCAGATCATCTGTTTCTTCTTGCATGAGTTTTGGTAGATTGTGTCCTTTAAGGAATCAGTCCATTTAATCTTGATTATCATATTTGTGGACATAGATGTGTTTATAATATTCTTTTGCTACCTTTTTAATGTCCATGGGATCTATAATGATGTCCCGTCTTTCATTTCTGATGTTAGTAATTTGTATTTTCTCTTTTTTCTCAGTTAGCCTGGCTAGAGGCTTTATTGATTTTATTGATCTTTTCAAACAACTGGGTTTTGGTTTCATTGATTTTCTCTATTGATTTCCTGTTTTCAATTTCATTGATTTCTTCTCTAATTCATATTATTTTTTATCTTCTGTTTACTTTGGATTTAATTTACTCTTTTTAGAAAGGAAACTTTAGTAAGAAAACTTACTTTTTATAGTTTCCTAAGGTGGAAGCTTAGTTCATTGATTTTAAATCTTTCTTCTTTCTAATAATTGCATTCAATGCTATAAATTTCCTCTAAGCATTACTTTCACTGTATCCCACAAATTTTGATAAGCTGAGTTTTTATTTTTATTTAGTTCAAAATATTTTTAAATTTCTCTTGAGATTTTTTCTTTGACCCATGCATTATTTACAGGTGTGTTGTTTAATTTCTACATTTGTCTTCTGGTTTCCTAGTTATCTTTCTATTATTGATTTCTAGTTTAATTCCATTGTAATCCAAAAGAAGACATTCTAAGATTTTTGTTCTTCTTCTTCTTCTTTTTTTTTTTTGCTGAGGAAGATTTGCCCTGAGCTAACATCTGTGTCAATCTTCCTCTATTTTGTATCTGGGTCACTGCCACAATATGGCTGACAAGTGGTGTAGGTCTGTGCCTGGGATCTGAACCCTGTGAACCCGGGCCACCAAAGTGGAGCATGCTGAACTTAACCATTACTCCACAGGGCCAGCCGCCATATGGTTTTTATTCTTTTAAATTTGTTAAGGTGTGTTTTATGGCCAAGAATGTGGTCTATTTCAGTGAATGAATGTCCATGTGAGCTTGAGAAGAATATGTATTCTGCTGTTGTTGGATGAAGTTGTCTATAAATATCAATTATATCCAGTTGATTGATAGTACTATTGAGTTCAACTATGTCCTTACTGACTTTCTACCTGCTGGATCAGTCTATTTCTGATAGAGGTGTGTTGAGGTCTCCAACTATGATAATGAATACATCTATCTCTCCTTGCAGTTCTGTCAGTTTTTGCCTCACATAGTTTGACACTCTGTTGTTAGGTACATACACATTAAGGATTGTTATGTCTTCCTGTAGTATTAACCCCTCTATCATAACTCTAATAAATTTCCTTGTTTAGAAGTCTGCTCTGTCTGAAGTGAATATAGCTACTTCTGCTTTCTTTTGATTAGTGTTAGCATGGTATATTTTCTGATTTCACCTATGTCTCTTTATATTTTAAGTGGGTTCCTTGTGAACAACATACAGTTGGGCATAGCTTTTTTATCTGCTCTGACAATTCCTGTCTTTTAATTGGTGCATTTAGACCACTGACATTCAAAATGATTCTTTATAAAATTGGATTAATATCCACTGTATTTATTACTATTTCCTATTGGTTGCCCTTGATTTTTGTTCCTATTTTTGTCTTCCATTCTTTTTCTGCCTTTTGTGGTTTTCATTCTACATTTTATGATTCCATTTTCTCTCCTTCTTAAAATACTTAGTATACTTCTTTTTTTTTACTTTTCTTAGAGGTTGCCCTAGAGTTTGCAACATACATGTAATCCAAAATCCACTATCAAATAACATACCACTTCACAAGTGATGCAAGTAGCTTATAATAACAAAATAATCCTAATTCCTCCCTCCTGTCCCTTTTATCATTTCTGTCAATCTTTTCACTAGCCTATAAGCATACATAAGCACATCTGTACACATAAGATATATACATAAGCATACATAAGCAATACATCATTGCTATTATTATTTTGAACAAGCTGTTATGTTAGATCAATTAAAAATAAAAAAATAAAAGTTTTTATTTTACCTTTACTTATTTATTCTCTGATGCTCTTCCTTTCCTTATGTAGATCCAAGTTTCTGACCTATGTCATTTTCCTTCTGTCTGAAGATCTTTTAACATTTCTCGCAGGGCAGATCTACTTGCAACAAATTCCCTCAAATTTTGTTTGTCTGAGAAATTCTGTATTTTTTTCCTTACTTTTGAAGGATAATTTTGCAGGGTACAGAATTCTAGGTTGGTGGATTTTTCCTCTCAACACTTTAAATATTTCATTCAACTTCTTTATTGTTTGCATGGCTTCTGATGAGATGCTGGATGTAATCCTTATCTTCACTTCTCTATAGGTAAGGAGTTTTTTTCCTCTGGCTTCTTTCAAGATTTTTTCTTTATCTTTGTTTTTCTGAAGTTGAAATATGATATGCCTAGCTGTAGTTTGTTTTTGCCGTATATCTTCTTGATATTCTCTAAGCATCCTGGATTTGTGGTTTGGTGTCTGACATTATTTTGAGGGAAATTTTCAGTCATTATTGTTTCAAATACTGCTTCTTTTTTCTCTCTCTTTTACATTTGGTATTCCCGCTACACATATGCTGTATCTTTTGTAGTTGTTCCATAGTTCTTGGATTTTTTTTTTCTTTCAGTCTTTTTTCTCTTTCCTTTTCAGTTCTGGAGGTTTCTCTTATCATAGCAAGCTCAGAGATTCTTTCCTCAGCTGTGTCCAGTTTAATAATGAGCCCGCCAAAGGCATTCTTCATTTCCATTACAGTGCTTATCTCTAGCATTTTTTATATTTTTTCCTAGAATTTCCAAATCTCTGCTTACATTATCTCTCTTTCTTGCATGTTGTCTACTTTTTTCATTAAAGCCCTTAGCGTATTAATCACACATTTTTAAAAATTCCTGTTCTGATGATTCCACATTCCTGCCATATCTGACTCTGATTGTGATGATTGTCCAGTCTTTTCAAACTGTGTTTTTTTGACTTTCAGTACACCTTGTAATTTTTTGTTGAAAGGCAGACATGATGTACTAGGTAAAAGGAGCTGTGGTAAATAGGCCTTTAGTATTGTAATGGTAAGGTGTTGGAGAGGGGAGGAATTCAGTCTTTTGGTGAGACTGTGCCCTCAACCATGAATATCACCAGTGCTTCTCATTTCTCCCTTTCCCCTTAGGTGGGACAGGATTGGTAGAGAGATTGGAGTTGGTCAACCTACCAATTCCCCCTGATAGGTTAGGCTCTGAAGAAATTCCAGCAGGTTAGGCTCTGTTAAGACAGTTTTCCCTGAGAGCAGGCTTTGTAAAGAAGAACAGAATGCTGTAGATGGTTCAAAATGGTTTCCTTTTCCCTACTCCTGCTGGAAACATGTGGAGATTTTTCTCTGCTATTCACTGTGAAAATCTAGTCAAGCTCCTGGAGGTAAATCTCACAATATTATGGGGGCTCCCTATGACTGGGTCCCCCTGGAGTTTTTAACTCTCAGACTTGTCCACACTGAGCCTCTAGCAATTCATCAATTACAGTTCAGGTTTTCCTACCTGAGCACTGGTTCCTGCAGAGATTTCTCCTCATGGGTTTCTACTCTGATAAGTTGTGATTCTCTGTATTCTCATGTCTGTCACTCCAGTTTTGGGGGCAGCAGTTTGCCCTGTGACCTCACTTCTCTGATGGGTCTAAGAAGAGTTATTGATTTTTCAGTTTGTTCAGGTTTTTGCTTGTTAGGATGGAATGGTGACTTCTAATCTTCTAACACGCAGGTGGAGAAACTGGAGGACTCCACCTTATCCTTTTAAAAATAGCTTCACAGAATCTCACTTATGGTTGTACCATAATTTAACCAGTCATCCATTACCATGGACATTTGTCATTTTTTTGGCCACCCATCTTCCATTCCTTGTTCTTGATTGGCACCTTGGTTTCCTTGTATTTAGTCCATTGGGACATTAAATCCTGTGTCTGCTTCTCACTAAGGAAGTCAAGGAAAGCCTCACTAAGGAAAGCCTCTCTTTGCTCCAGAATCTCCTAATTATCAATCATATGTTGTCTCTGTCGCCTTGGTAAATTTACATGATCCCCCAAACACCATTTCAATTACTTCTACTTTTAAAAACTTTAAGTATGATTTACATATCATAAAATTCACCCCTATCAAGTACACAATTGAAAGATTTTTCAGTAAATTTACTGAGTTGTGCAACTACCAGCAAAATCCAGCTTTCATTACCCCAGTAGCCATGAATCTACTTCCTCTCTCTACAGATTTGCCTTTTCTGGACATTTAATATAGAGGGAATCATACAATATGTAGTCTTTTGTGTCCAGCTTCTTTCAATTAACACCAATATTTTTGAGGTTCATTCATGTTTTAGCATGTATTATTAGTTTGTTCCCTTTTACTGCTAAATAATATTCTATTGTATGAATATACCATATTTTGTTTATCCATCCATCAGTTAATGGACATTTGAGTTGTTTCCACTTTTTGGCTATCATAAATTATGCTGCTATGAACATTTGCTACAAGTCTTTGTGTGTATGTAAATTTTTAATTCTCTTGGGTAGATACTGAGGAGTGGAATTGCTGAGTCTTAATTACTTCTTATTTGACTTTGGTAAGTGTATGATGAACAAAGAAATCCAGTCAAAATAGATCCATTTCTACCTGATCTACTGAACACAAAGAAATGTTAATGAGGGCAAGGAAGATAAAATTATGCATGAAAGGATGCTGAATTTTGTGTTGTGGCATGTTATTTGTTGTAAATCTCTTACCCCCAAAGTGAATATTCAAAATTGGCTTTTGAAGGAACCTATAGTAGATAAGGTGACTGTCACTTAGCATCCATTCCAATCCCCTCTTCTTGTGCCTTCATGTACCACACAAGCTGGAAACCAAAAACCTCTATTTTTCCAGTCTTCCTTAGAGCTGGGTTTCTGGTTGTGAATTAGGTTCTTCTGATTAGATCCTGAGAGTTGGAGAGTGGTAATGTGGCAGGACCTTTCTGGTTGCTTGGTTATTGTTTCTGACAAGCACAGGACACATTATGTTTTTCTGCAGTGGTATTCCTGTGTCCAGGCTCTAGTTTTAAGAATGTTGAAGATCAGGGCACAGTAACGGTGGTTTCCTGACTCTTTGAATACAGCTACAATGGTGTGTTCTTGTGGTCAGCAGTTCTATCTAATACCATCTTCAAGATTATGAGATGCACTCCCTACAGGTGAGCTAGTTTAGTGATGTTATTCAGGGAGTCATTTCTGGAGACCCAGCCTAGTACCAACTTCCTAAGGATTTGTAAGGGTCTAATTCCTGTATTAAATTCCTTCTGCTTAAAACACCTAGAGCTGGGGCAGCCCGGTGGCATAGTGGGTTTAAGTTCTGTGCACTCCACTTTGGCAACTCAGGGTTTGTGGGTTCGGATCCCAGGCATGGGCCTCTACCACTCATCAAGCCATGCTGTGGCAGTGTCCCACATACAAAATAGAGGAATATTGCCACAGATGTTAGCTCAGGGCCAGTCTTCCTCAAGCAAAAAGAGGAGGATTGGCAACAGATGTTAGCTCAGGGCCACCCCACCTAGAGTAGTTTCTGTTTCTAGAAACTGAATCCTACTAATTCCAAAACCTATAAAATATTACCTAGTGATAAAAGATAGTCAAGGTGTCTGGTTCCAATTCCCCAGGAATAATTATTTAGCGAGACAAGAATTCACAAGCAAGTAGTTTATTAAGGAAGTTCTTCCAAGAAAGACTAGTAAGGGTGTGGGAGAAGGAGACAGGGGAAGGGAAGATGCCGAGCAAGTATGAGATCTCAGTAAAGCCCTGCAGAGGGTAGTTTTCACCCAATTTCACCGAGGAAATGATGGTAAGTGTAGGGTACAGAGTTATCATGATCCAGGGCAAGGCAGCTAGGTCTTGTATTCCCACATCTGTCAGTCATTGGTTTAGAGCTGCCTCAGGGGATGAGAGTTTTCAGGCACTTCCAGCTCTCTATGCTTGTGAGTGATGTGGTTCCAGTAGAAACGCTGGTTCTCCAAAGAAGAACTGCAGGTGCTGGCTGTTGGAAGTGACAGCACATCAAAGATAAGAAGCATGCACAAAAATGGTAAGAAGGGAACTTAGGGGGTCTGGGCAGTGCTCAGGGATACACTAGGCTTGTTGCTAGACTGGGGCTGAGATTCTGGAGCACTGACAATCCTCAGGCATAGCTGGTTCCTTTTTATCTTGGTGCAATTTGTGGGTTAATCCTAAAAGCAAAGTTGATATCAAGGGGACAACATTAGCCATAAACAAGAAATTGACTCAAATTTCACTTTTTAATTAGTTAGGGTCTTCTCAACATGGAGAAAATGGAGGTTTGTTTGTTTTCTGTTTTGGTTTCAACAACCATTAACACTTATTGGGCATCTGCTGTTAAGTGCTAGAGATACAAAGAAATGTAGAACCCACACTCATCGGCAAGGCTCACAGAGAGCATCATGCTTCAACACTGCCTTCTTCTCCACTGTTTCCCATTTCCCTACTCACATCTGGGGCTCCAAGCATACAAACTTTTGTAAACAATACATTGTTCTTTTTCCCAACTCCATGTCTTTTCACATGTCATTTCTTTAGCTTGAATGCCCTTCCTTGTCCATTTGGCAGTTTCCTACCAATTCACCAGGATCCAGCTTATGGAAGATAATGTCGAATGGACCCAACCACATTCCCAGATCTTCTCCCTTGTTTGTTTTGCTTGTAAAGGAGACAGATGATCGCTTTTGCAGCCTCCTTTGCTGCCATGGTTGACCATGTACTTGGGTCTAGCCAACAAAGCAAAGGGGATATCCATATCTACTTGGAGTTCTTGGGAAAGCTTTTGCTTCTAATAAAAGGGACAAGCACAAGAGGAGAGCTGCTGGGGTTGCCTCTTCCTCTTTCTGCCTGTCTTGAACATGGATGGCCCCAATGCTGGAGATTTAGAGTCATCTTGTGTCATGAGAAAACAAGCATGCAGGAAGGCAGAGCAGACACATGAAAAGAGCCTGGAATCATAATGGCAACCAGGAGCTCCTGGGCCAGAACAAATAACCACCCCCTTCTGAGTTTCTTGTTATATATTCTAAAAAAATAGACTTCTATTTGTTTAACCCAGGGGTTGGCAAATTATGGCCCTGGATCTGCTTGTCTGTTTTTTCCATTATTTGCAGTCAAAGCATTCTTAATTGAAATGTGCCTGAAAGATCACCTCTTCTGGGATCTTCCCTCCACTCCTCGCTATTAATGTATCATACATGTTCATAAAGTATTTTATTGCACGTATCCCATAGAGCTGGAGTAACTGCTTTCTCTCTAGACTTTGAGCTTGTGAAGGGGAGGGCCTGTGTGTTATTCATCCTAAATATTTAGTGCCATTCCAGCCCCATGCTCAATTCTCAGGAACGGTTGTTGAATGAAGGAAAGACGTAGTTTTCCCTCTGCAGGGGACACTGAGGGTTGCCTCCCCAACAGTCAGGTCATTCTGTGCTGCAATGTTCTTTCCAATCTACTCGAGGCCTTGTGTGGCCAGTCTCCCTCCTCCTTCATTCCTCAAAGCACCACGCCCATCAGGCTGTTGGGTCTAGCCACTTGCAGTGAGAATTTGAGGGTAACGGATGAAGACTGGATGGATGAAGAAGCACAGCTCAGAGCAGAAGCCAACTTAAAATGAAATTCAGTATCGGCCATCACTGTCTGAAGTTCTTCAGTGACCTGTACCATGGGGAATCTCACATTGGTTGTCTTTCATTGCTCTCTCTCTTTCTTTTGCCCCAGGGGCCTCCTCTTTTTCTCCCTCTTGCCCCCCATTCCAGAGCTTGCTACCTGTATTCCTCCCACCTCATTACATAAATATGTTAACCAATTTGACTCTCAAGGGCTGTCTGAAGGTACTGGACTTACTTTGAATATCAGTGGTATCTTGCTAAACAAAAGTGACGTCTATCTCTGATAACACTTGGCAGAAATTTTGAAATTCATTTTTCTTCTACTTCTGCAACATCAGTTTCTTAGGTAGGGTTTACTGTACCCTATAATCTGTGCACTGAGTGGAACGGAGGTGGAATGATTCTTATTCTTGCTATAAGTGGGGGAAAATGAGATGATTTATTTTAGAAAAGAGAAAGCTAGGAAACAATTTAATAGGCTTCAAATAAAAATTTTATTAGTTTCTTGAGAGAGGAGAGTAGTAGCTCTGATAATCTCAAATTTATGAACAACACTGAAATGCGTTTGAACACTTGACTTTGCTAATTTTATAGTGAGTTTGCATTCACCTGCTTTTTGAGAATATACTAGCTGAGTCAGAAAAGATGGTGCTATGGTAATGTGTAGGATGGCAGGGGAGCTTAACCTAGGATTTAAAAAAAAAATGCCACAAAGTGGATAATTAAGAGCTAACTAGCCATGAAGAGATATTATGTAACTATTCTCCAATCCCAGCAAAGACAGAAGTGGGCTGAGGGAGGGGGAGGGGAGTGAGAAAGCAGAGAGGATGAGCTAGCTGTTCTATTTCTTTATGCTTGTGGCACTAAAATTTTCTGCCATCTCTGCTGAGGGTCTTTCCTGTCCCTCTGAACACGAGTCACAAAGTCTTTCCATGCCAGTTTGTAACTATCTGAGTTCACTCTGCTGAAACTATGGATCTAGGAGCTGGTAGTGCAGTGTAGATAAACACAGCCTACTTCAGCCAAGGCCAGTGTTCCTTGGAATAGCTTCCCCTGAGCTTTTGAGAACTGAACAGAGACCAAGTTACTGTGTGCTTGACTTTCCCCTTCCCTCCTCCCACATGTTGTTTTCGTGAGGATGGCATAAAATGAACACACAACCAGAGGAAGAAGAAAAGGAAGACCATTCTGTTGCCATACAAGAAGAATAGAAATGATAAAAATCCTAGGTTGCGGGGCCCGTCAGGACCCTATTCCCTGCAACATACTTACTTACCACCTGCAATCCCACGTCTACCTGGTTTAGGAATGAGTGATCCAGGGTATATCCAAAGTTTATCTTAGCATAGTCTTGAACTCTACTCCATCCAAGATGGCAGGTTTTCTAGATTCTAAAGAATTAAAGAGACAAAATGAAGGTTGCCTCGAGGGAAGGGAGGCAAGGGGATTAAGGAGGTGGGTGAAGAAGCGGGAGTAAGGGAACCCCATGATGCAGTGTGATAAAGGCTATTGTCAATTTCCTAGCTTTGGTTAAAGGTGGTGGGCCCCTAGGTGTTTATGATATTATTTAAAATAGTTAATTAACCAAATAAGCAAAAGCAGGTTATGCATGAACCTGCAATGATGAAAGCGTGTCAGGAATCAAGGATTCCGATCAACCCAATGCTGATTTCCTGAGTGAAAGGAACAAAACCTAGATACTGGTTCTCTCCCAGAGAGAGAACTGTTGAATTCCTGACCCCCATTTCAAAACTTCAAAATACTGAAAGGAATTTAGGAGGGAAGGAAGCACCGTTGATTGTGGTAGGTGATCATCACAATGAGTTCTACGGTACACACATAACACAATCTCATTCAGTCCCTGCAGAAAGTCCATGGATTTGGTATTACACCCATTCCACAGATGAGAGAACCAAAACTCAGAGAGATTAAATGGTGTGCTCAAGCTCTCAGAGTTAGGAAATGCTGTCATCATGTTGTAATCTGGGTCTGACTCCCAACGCCTGAGCTCTCCCTCTGCTGGACCACTAGCAGGCCAGCGGGCCATGGAGAGTGAATGGGTCCCAGTCTGGTGCTAGGTTTGTGGGCAGTGTTTGTACTTTTATAATGATCTTTTAATAGGGTGAAGCACAATAATAATGATGATCCTGCTCCACACCGCGGACAGGCTCAACATACCCAGTTTCCTAGAAATCTTCGTTTTGAGTAACAAAAATGCTTTTCCTAGGAACCAAGTTTTATAAGTTTCTAACATTAAACAATATTAAAACAGTGCTCCATTATCATTTGTTAACCAACATGTCAAAAACAACAACAAAATTAACAGCAAAGCTCCACATAGGCATAAGGCACTCTCAGGACTAGCAAGAAAATATGGTGACAAACAGGCTAGGTGCACAGCACAAGGTCGTGCAACCTCTCTCACAGGACTCACGACAGCGGCCGTTAAAATAGCCAGTCTTGAGCCATTAGTGGATTTTGAAATCAATCTAGTAGGTCTCAGCCAGTATTTAAAAAAAAAGAACATAGTGGAAAATAGATTTAATCTATATAGTAAGGTAATCTATTTACTTTTATAAGGCTTTTGTTTCAGTCCTATAGGCATATGTGTGTGTATTTGCACGTGTGGGTGTGTGCCCATGCAAATGTGTTGGGTGGTGAACTTCTCACTGTGAGTCGTGGTCAAAAAAGCTGGAAGGCCCTCCTATGCGACCCCCTCAGAGTATTAATGAAGACCTTGGAGGTGTCAGTGGGAAGGTAGCTGAGAATGTACCCTGAGCTTATGCACACACAGGGAACACGAGCGAGCTCACATACAGGATTTATATCCATGGCCAGTGCTGGGCAGGGTTAGAATTAGATATTGAGGCAAATCATGAGTGCATGCCACTTCAAAGCAGATGACACCTGGGTATAATTTGGAATATGAATGGTCAGTTAGAGAGTTGGGCTGGATGTAGCCATTCAGACCAAGTAATTGCATGAGTTATAAGAGGGTAGAGAATTGCAGGCCTTAGAAATATTGTGGCTTAACTGCTACCTCACACCTTTAGATACATTGGGAAAGAATGTCTCCTTTTATTATGAGAAAGAATTTCTCCTATTTATCATGGAAGTAGTTATTTATTACTCCTTTTAAGAGTAATTTGAGACCTATATAATTATCTCCAAAATACAAATAACAACAACAGCAATAACTCTCACGTTGTCTACCAGGTGTCAGGCATCCTCTTAGGTGTTCTGCCTGCATTATCTTTAATCCTCTCAAAGACCTTACAAGGTTGTACTTGTAGAAGTTTTATATAAAATGACAGCAGCTATTTGTGGTTCCAGGTTAACAGGAAGCTGGTCATCCATGCACAAGGCTCGCAGGATGCCATTAATTTGGTGGCTTTAGCCCAGTCCTTAGCTCTGCAGCCTCAGATGCCTGTTTTGCCAGCAAACAGAACTGGTCTCTCAGACACCATTCATGCCATTCAAGCTGGAGATGTGGACAACCAGAATGACTGTTGATTGATTGATGATGAGAATAAGTAGGACACAGCCTAGACCACTGAAGTAGGCATGAGAAGCGCATGGAAACTCAAAACTCAATTAGAAGTTTGCTAGGTGAACATGGAATTAGAAAAGTAGATGGGAGGTAGCTATCAGGGTTTAATGTTATCAGGTCAGAATGGCCTGAAGTATCTCTTGGAGGTGAGGGTTGTTCATTTTAACCCTTCAGCCAGGTAGGGTTCTCAGTGAGAAGGAGAATAGACCCAGGGAATTGTTTAGGGATCAAAGTAGTAGCTGTGCCCTTGAAGGCTCCATGCTCTGAGCAAGAGACCTCAATTTGGGCTTGAAGTCAAAATGCTGACCTTTGATTATTCACCTAAGCTGGAGAAAGGGCAGGGCCAACCTGACCTACCCATCCAAATGCACCCTAAGAAGCGGGAGTAGAGAGAAGGCAAAAGGCGGCCTACTGAAGACGTGAGGCTCAAGGGCCCCAGTGCTGGGCAGGCTGATCAAAGAAAGCAAAAGAGCATGCCATGCATGAGCAGTGCCCTTGACTCCATGGCCCCACCTCCTGGTACATGAGGTCCAGTAGTTGACAAGCTGTCCCAAGTCTGATGAGGTCCTCCTCCTTTGAGGATAAAAGGATAAAAGGGTGGAGGGAGACATTCCAACTGTTCTCTACAATAGTCTGCAAATTGGGCGCGTGGGGGGGGGGAGGGGGGGGAGTTCTCCTCGTCTATGAGCCTGAGACGGGAACATGGGAAAGGGAATAACATTTGTAGTCACAAAGGGGCCAGGGCCTGGAATACTGGATGTCCTTGACCAAGCTGCGTTTTACCCCTGAGCTGTTCTTAGAAGGACTCTGTGAGTTAGGCCTGGGACCCCATGAAGGCAAGGTAGGCAGGATTTTGTTCACTACCTTGGCTCTGTGCTTAGCTGTCTCCCAAAATGTAGATGGAGTGCATGAATTTGCTCTCTCCTTTTCCTTCTCCCACAGTTTTTAACCCTACTTCAAATTGACTATTATTCTTTTAGCTGTGCTAATATCTTCAATCAGATTACTATGTTCAACATGATGACTTTGCACATCTCTGCTCCATAATATATGTATTGATTGTGTTGTTTAGCTATTGGAGGACAATCTCATTTTCCTTACTCCTGATATCAAGTTCTTTAGGGGGATATTTCCCTGTAACTGTCAAGTGCTAACTGTCTTATTCCCAGTCTACAATTGCTTGAGAGCAAAGTCAAAGTTAAGATCCAAGGTCACAGGAAAAAAAGTTCGTGGATGTACTGTTTGAACCACTCCTGTTAGACATGAGTGTTTCAAGAGAATTCATCAGAGAGAGCCAAGTATTCACAAAATTTTACATTTATTACTATCTCCACAGCAGTCATCTTACCCAAGAGAGGAAATTGTTTCCAATTTATACATGGGAAAGGGCACCTTCCGAGAATTTTCCTTTGGGGCCCATATTTAATCTTACCGCTGGGTTAGTACTCTGATTTGGGTTGCTCCTCAACCTAAGTGAGCAATACTTCCTCCACCATCACTGCTATAAGTGCTGTGAAAAGAGGCTCTGGTGGGGTTGCTGTGGAGGCAGCCTGGGGAAATCTGGTGAAGTTAGACGCTGGTGTGTGAAAACAGAGATGCCCAGTTCCACCCACTCCATGAGCCATGAGATCTGGTCACCAAGAGAGCAGGGCAAAAAGGCTTGTTTCTCTATGCCTTTTTCTTCCATTTCCTGTTCTTCCACTACTTCCATTGCCTTCCCACAACTAACTTGGGCTTTTTCCTTCCTTTTCTCTGCTCTTTTCCTGTTTTCAAATGACAGGATAACTTTCAAAGCCTTCCTTTCTTTTCTCCCTCCATCCACATCCCCTCAGTTAATCAAATGCACAAAGTTCACCCTCCAGCTAAGAAGACAGTGCAACCTTCAGAGTTGAGAATGTAGGCCTTGAAGCCAGATTTCCTGGGATGAAATCCCAGCTGCCTGGGAGACTTACTTAAGCTTTTGGTATCTCAGTTTCCACATCTGTAAAATGGGGGTAATACTAATAGTATTTATCCCAGAGGGCTATTATGAGAATCAAATGGGTTAATACATGTAAAGTGCTTAGAAATGTTGCTTAACACATATAAGTGTGTCTGCTGGGGGGAAAAAAACACAAAGCATGTCACAAGTGGGTAAGAATGAACAGGAAAGTGAAAATGGGCCTTGAGACATGGATCATATTCCACGCTCTGTTTCTTTGATTGAGGAGGGAGGCTTGGCTGCATGTGTTTCTTCTCTTAGAATACCCAGGTATTCAACGCTGAATCTGTCCTTTTTCTGCAAGCTGAACTTAGTCCAGAAGTATTTGATCATTTTCCCTTTTTCATTTGCTCATATTTGCTACCATTTTCTTTTTGCAAAGTGAAAAACATGGGCCCTTTTGTGAAGAGATATCTCTGGCCAGTGTTTAAATACTGTTTATATTAATGACTATTTGTTTATGCCCCTGTGATGTAAAAGCTAAGTGACTGCCCTGTGTTATATAATTCAAGTCCCAAGGTATGGGGAGAAAAATGCCAGGATAGCACGGAGAAGAAAAAAGTAAACATCACCCACCCACCAGGACCCTCCCCCCTCCCATATTCACTCTTTAATTACAGAGCTGTATTTATGTACACATTTAGATAATTCCATGTTTATGTGTCTTGTCTCCCCTAGCTCCTAAGCTAGTGTCTGTTTTATATTATATACTCTCAGCGCTCAGAAGATGCTATACTTACCTATGGGCTCATGTGTACAATTTGCTGACAAACTGAGATTGTTTATGCAAATCAATGTAAATATACCATATATTAAGCTAATTTTAAAAATACAGAGTCCATCAAATTTACAAGTTTTAAATGACAAAAATTAAAGGAAATGCGAGTGGTTTGCATTTTCTGCAGAAAGATTTGAGAGGCAATTGTAAGCATACTTTCATTCCCCATATGCACATGGAAGGGATATATATGGCAAATATATGTTAGGCATATATACACATGTGTGAGGTATATATGTCTATGTGTATATGTACACGTATATACACATACACCTACCTACTGGGTGAATTAAGCTATTAACTCAGTTTGTCCTCAAGGAGAAAACCATGTATAGCCAAAATTACCTTAGAAAATTGCTTATATCACTTGGAGCTCCATGCTTGGAAGCTCAAAAATTAAAGTTCATCTCCTTTTGCTTCTATTTATATTCTCTCTGTGGCCTTGCTCTCTTTGGAGCACTGGAGTCTAGAGTCTAGTTTCAAAGGGCGGTACATGTAATGGGGTAAAAAAAGAATTTTTTCTTTTTTGTACACAGATTTATGAAAACCAAACGCTTTTAAATACAACTTCACAGTGGAGGTATATGTGTGTCTGTATGTGTGTATAAATATGTATATATGCGTGTGGCATATTATAACACTTTCATTTTCATTATTTCATTTACTTCTTTCAACAAACCTGTAAAACAAGGTTTCCATTTACAGAGCAGGAAACTAAGAATGTTGAAGGGGATTGCTCACAGCTCGTAGGTGGTAGAGCCCTAGGTTGGAAATGAGGAAAGAAGCTTATGGTTTGACATTTCTCCACTAACACTACCTCCCCCAAAGCTCATCACAAACCATAGTAATGAAGGAAGCTTTGAAACTATGGATCTAGAACATCCCTTTCACAGCATCATGTGATCACAGGACTGGAAGGGCCCTTAATGAAATCCTTCTATTTACAGAAGGGAAAATTGAAGCTCAGATACACCGAGAGACTCACCCTGGTCACACCTTGTTGATGGAAGGCCTAAGAGAGCAAGTCTGGCACTCCACTCCCAGTCCTTTCTCCATTCACCTCCTTCTGCCTCAGCCAAGGGCTAGATCTTAGTATGCAATAAGAACAATTCTTTGCTGATAAATCGTAAGACCATCATGCTAAGAAGTATTAACAATTCCTTGGAAAATGACAAAGAGCATGCATGGATAATTTATTTGTTTATTTAGTGTGTGTGTGTGTGTGTGTGTGTGTGTGTGTGTGTGTGTGTGTGTGAGGAAGACCAGCTCTGAGCTAACATCTGTTGTCAATCCTCCTCTTTTTGCTGAGGAAGACGCCCTGGGCTAACATCTGTGCTCGTTGTCCGCTACCTTATATGGGATGCCTCCACAGCATGGCTGACAAGCGGTGTGTTGGCCTGGCACTCGGGATCCGAACCCGCGAACCCTGGGCTGCCAAAGTGAGAACTTAACTGCCACACCACTGGGCCGGCTCCTGCATATGTAATTTATAAAGGAAGATACATATATATATTTTTAAAGTTTCACTTATCTTGTCAATTAAGAAATGTAAATTAAAAGAAAAACCATTTTGACCCAGTTGGCAAAGATTTTTTTTAAAGGCTAATACTCATTGTTTTGAAGGATGGGACCTCACTGTGTGACAGACACTGTATTAGCTGGTGAAAGTAAAACTGTTCAAATCTTTCAAGAAAGCAGTTGAGTATTGTGTATCTAGAACCTTATAGATGTTTAAGGCTTTTGCTCTAGCAATGTGAATACTGGGAAAATTTTCCAGAGATAATCAGATATATGGCCAAAGAATATTACTTGCAGCATTATTTATAATAATGCAAAATTGATAATCATGTATGTTCCCAAGTGGAAGAATGGTTTAATAAATTAATGTAAATTCATATGACATTATGCAGCTGTTAAAATCATAGCTTTGAATATTGTTTGATAACTTGGGAAAAGATTTATGATATATTAAGTGGAAAGGAGAATCCAAAACTGTATAGAATATGATTCCTACTTTATTATTAAAAGTGTATTGAGAAAGGGCTGGAAGGAAATCAATCAGAGGCTAACATTTCCAGATGGTCAGCCTTGGAACACGCCCTGCACATAGTAAGGTGTGCAATTTTGTATATTTGTTGCTCAAATAAGCAAATGAATGAATTGTGGGATTATAGATTATTTAGATTTTCTTCTCCATAGTTTTTGGAATTTTCCATATTTTGGGCAGTGAGAATATATTCTTTTTATTATCATAAAAATTTACCATTATAGAAAACTCCTAGTGTGCTGACACTGACTGAATGAGACAGGAAAAACTAGTGTTTGGGGGTTTTTTTGGTTCAATAGCCTTCACTTTTATCATTTTCCAAAAATTCAGAATACTAGGGCTCAATGTTGGCTCAGTACTCTTTTTTCATGGGGAGGCTGGATGGTTCCCTTCAAAGATTAGTTTGCTCTTCATTCCATTCAGTGATCCTGGTTGAGAGAATTTCTTCATTCATTAAGACCCTCTGCTGAAGAGCACCCTTGTATTAAGAGTTCTCCAAAGAAACAGAACCAATAGGAGATGGAGATATAGATATAGGTAGAGCTATAGATACAGATGACATAGATATCGATGATATAGATATAGAGATTTATTATGAGGGATTGGCTCACATGATTATGGAGGCGGAGAAGTCCCAGGATCTGCTGTCTGCAAGCCGAGGAAAGGTGGTGGTATAGTTCCAATCCAAACCTGAATGCCCAAGAATAGGGGCGAGGGTTGGGGGGCTGATGGTGTAAGTCCCAGACCAAGTCCGAAGGCCAAAGAACTAGCAGCACAGATGTCCTAGGGCAGAAGAAGATGGATGCCTCAGCTCAAGCAGAGAGGGCAAATTTGCTCTTCCTTCCACTTTTTATTCTATTTGGTCCCTCAATAGATTGGATGATGCTCACTCACATTGGAAGGGTGATCTTTACTCAGTCTACTGATTCAAATGTTAATGTCTTCTGGAAATATCTTCACAGACACAGCCAAAAATAATATCTTACCAGCTATCTGGGCACCCCTTAGCCCAGTCAAGTTGACACATAAAATTAACCATCATAGCCCTCAAAATTAAAATCATTATAAAAAGCTCTTTCCAATTTTGCAGAGAGATTTTTGTTTTGCTGCATGAATTTTAGACACGCCCAAGACTTGTATCATTTTGGTATGAATAGACACATGTGTTTTCCAGAGGGCAGAATGTAGTTAGGGCTGTGCCTGTCCTATGGTGTCTCTGATAAACCAACTGGCCTGCGTGGGTGGGAATAGGACTTTTGATCTCAGTCTCATTGGCGTCATACATTAACCAAGTGACTTTATATGTGCTAGAGGTCACAGTGGGAGCTCTTGGTATAGAGTTACAGATGGCTCAGCTCAACCCATTTCTTGTTTCTGAAAAATAATTCTTAGCTTGAAGCCTATAGCTGGAAGGCAATTGAGTTATATTCATACAAAGGCAGCCCAGTTTCCTTCCATGTTGTTATTTCTTTAGAAAGTCAAAAATAAGTTGCCATGTGGGGCTGGCCCAGTGGTGTAGCGGTTAAGTTTGCGTGCTCTGCTTTGTTGACTGGGGGTTTGCAGGTTCGGATCCTGGGTGCGGACCGACGCACTGCTCATCAAGCCGTGCTGAGGTGGTGTCCCACGTAGAGTAAATAGAAGGATGCACAACTATGACATACAACTATCTACTGGGGCTTTGGAGAGGAAAAAAAAAAAGCAAAAAAAGGAGGAAGATTGGCAACAGATGTTAGCTCAGGGCCAATCTTCCTCAAAAAAAAAAAAAGTTGCTATGTGTCATCACCAAGCATGGAGAAATAGGTGTGGAAATTGTAAAAGAAGATATCTCCTTAACAAGACCCATCTCCCACTTATTTTTCATAACTGAGTAATTTTTCATAATCTTTTATAATTTAGTAGGACAGAAATTGCTCCCAAAATTACTATCAAATTATCATTGACTTTCTGGAAAGGCAAATGGAAAATTTTTAATTTTTACTAGGTATGGAATTACAAATTGGGAAATTACTGAGGAACCAAGGGGAACCTATGTACCTGTTCCAAGCAGAGAGATTATATTAAAATAATTTTGACATTACAAAAAAGGAGAATCAGTTATGTGGCTGAATCAGATACATGGCTGAAGTCAAATAAGACATCCTGTGTCTGCACATAAAGCAAGATTCCACCTACTTCCTACTCTCAAGGAGTCCATTGGAATTTATTGTATATTTTATAAGTAATTGAGCAATTAAAATTATTTTGAACAGTGACGCTATCTGACATTACAAATTATTTAAAAAATCCATATCTATATATAAATTAGCTAAATGTGATATTAAGTTTGGTTTCTATGAACATATATGTACGAGTCAAGTTGAGAACAACGTGGAACAGTGTGCCTGACCTGTTTAATATGGAAGCGCATGAGAATGGGTTAGGCATCTCCAAGCCACAAATAGTAGCTAGATATATAACTGCTTGATTTCTGAGCAGAAATGAGCAGTCTTTTGTATAAACAATGACCTGTAAGATCATAAGATGAAAAAAAATCATCTCTTATGGAAAGAACATTCACTCGGGGTGAGACTCAGTGCTGAGTGGTTTCCCTCAATGACTTGCTAAATGATAAAATCACCCACTGTGATAATCAGTCCTAAAGGCCTTCTAGACACCTACTCATTTCCTCTTAACTTCCAAATAAATTTTTGGTGAGCATCTCCTAGGTGCTAAGTGCTATGGGAGATAAATAATTAAGCAATGACTCAGACCCTAATCCTGTCCCCAGTGAGCTTTCTCTCAAGTCAATACAAGGACCACACATCTACTCAAGTAATTATAATCCAAGAAGAAAGTGTTAAATGTAATTAGTGGAAGTTATAGTACAGTTATCTTTGAGTTACACTGCTGTGGGAGTTTGAAGGAAGGAGAGATCATATTTTAATTGAGTTAAAGCATTAAGTCATCCAGGAGGATTACCAAATTGACAGGGATTAGATTCGTTTCGTGGGTGAATTGCTAACCATCCTCGGTTATGCTCAGCATCGGTTTCTAAACATTTTTGATAGTACAGGCCAATGGTAAATAACATTTTGAGTAGCAATTCCCGGGTATGTATATTTATATTTTGTCCTATACATGTATTGATGTATTAATATGTCATGTAGATCATAACATACACAAAATAGATATTTTTAAAGGATGAGCTAAGTTTGAAATAGGCAATATGTGGAAATATTTGTTAACTTTTATTCATGGCATAAAATTTTTTCTTAAAAATGCTACTTTTAATCACTGCAAGGTGGTTGAATATGCTTCATTATTTTTGAAAATTGTAGTTTAACATTTTGTGATACAGGAATTCAAAGGTCTGCTTCTAGGTTCAGTTTGTTTTGACACTGGTTTTAATGGTTGTCATTGTTGAAAAAGACATTTTCACAGACACAATATAAACCCAATAGATACAGCTAAAGTAAAATTTAGGTGTATGATAATAGATATATTTCCACATTTCTGGTAGTCTTCTTGACATTTTCAGTTTGGTGGGAGCAACTTCTTTTTAGATCTGATTAGATCGTCCTTGTTTTTACAGGATGATGTGGCTGAAGAAACCTTGTTCTAGGAAGACAAATGTCAGCTCTGCCATTATCTGGTTTGATTTGCTTCCCTTAGTAAGATCTTCAATCAGAAGGGCTTTTCTTTTTTCTGTAATCTTTTTAAAAAGTCATTTGTATGTTTTGTGAGAGCTAGTTTACATAAAATTAGGTACATGATCTGTAAATCCTCGTAACCTGGCATAAATAAATGGTCATATGTTGCCAGACACTGGAAGGGCAGGAAGTAGTAGGGTGCCACAGTCAATCCCCCCAAGCTGTAAAGTCCCTGCTCTTCCATAGATATGTCCCCTATGATAAAGGAGGCCTGACCATATGACATCTCTACCTAGTGCTGATGCCAGTGTCAATCCATATATTGAATATTCGTAATGCATATTTCCCTTATTTTTAAGATAAACAATTTTTAAATGTTCTAATATTTTCTTCTCACACTCCAATGATTGCATTGAGAATCCCATGAGGTGCACGCTTACACCTCACTTTGGAGACCTTAGAACTAGAAGACAGGCTCTCCCCTCCACAAGAGAGGTGACAGGAGAGGGACTAGACACCCCAGGATGGAGCCCTGAAGTAGCGCTATTTTCCTGGCAAATAAAATTCCAGGTGTCCACAAAGGCAGACAACCATTATGTTGCAACTACATCCTCTTTTTCCTTTCTTTTGGGACCCTTTTGACAAAATAATCAGATTTACTCTATTCTATTCTCCAAGTCTCTTTAAGTCTTCTTAAACGTGTGCTAGTACGGTAGATTCGTTCGATTGACAGATTAGAGCCCTCCTCCCCCCGCATATCAACAGTGAGACACAGAACATGAGGTTTCTGTTTGTTCATCATTAGCATTAGGAGCTTGATAAACAGTTTTAATACTAAATGCCAAATATCTGTGTTTGTAGACGTATCAAGACAGATGGTCCATGTTGTTCTTTTCTTACTTCTCAGACTCAAAAGGAAACACTGCCCTCTCTAGGATCTCGCTTGTTCCAAGGACAGCCCCCGTGGCTGTCTCTGGGGGCTCGCTAATGCCCCATCAGTTCTGTTCTTGCTCCTGCAAAGGCCAGAGAACCTCTGCCTTCTGCTATTTAATGCTTGTCTTTGGCCAGCCCGTGGACCCCAGCTGTGCCCCCAGCTGTCTTAACTCCATTAGGCAATGTCTCACATTCTGGAATTTCTATTGGCCTGAGAATATTTGCGTGACATTGAAACCTCCAATTCAACTCTGAGTTCACTTAGATTAGGTGTTTGGCATCTTCCAAATGGGCACAACACCTAGATCCATGCTTATTAATAGTTTTTTCAGTCATCAACTCCCTTAAGGATCTATGCAATGTTTAATCAGAAAAATGCTAAAACATAAATTATGCATAAATTTCAAAGAGGAGGGTAGCTTATGTCCCTCCTGAAGTTCATCTTAAACTAAGAATTAAAAAAAAAATTAAATTTACTGAGTTGATGTCCTACAAACCAATTCATAGTGGAACTGATTGTTTTAGGTTTTTAATTTTTATTGCATTTTTTTTTTCAATGGGTCAGCTTTGAACAGTTATAAAATGTTTATGGTCTATTTATGTTGCCTTGAACAGTTAAGGACTGTTCATAATGTTTATCCTTAAAGACGTAGTTACAAAGGCCCCTGCTTTATAATTTGGTTGTCACAGAAGCCTGAACACAGGCTGCTAGTTGTTTTACCCAAAATCAATCTCTTCCCGTTTTCCTCACTAAGAGAACCCTAGTTTTGTCGGGGGTGGCAATGTGCCCGGCTGGAAATCTATATTTGCTAGCCTCCACTGTGGACAGAGGTGGCCATGGGGCTAGATTATTGCCAATGCCGATTTAAGAAATGCTCCTCAACAGAGGCTGACTCAGCTGGAATTGCCCTTTTGCCTCCCTGCTCCCACTGTATTCTTTCTTTTTCTTGCCCAGAATAAAGATACTGTGGCTGGAGCTCTTGTAGCCGTCTTAACAGCCGTGAGGCAACCTTAGGAATGAAAGCTATGCTCTCTGCAGATGGCAGGAGAGAGTTAGAAGGAGACTGAAAAATTTACAACCTTGAAGCCTCTAACTAGCCTTGGGCCTCCTTCCTTTGGACCTCTGGTCTTCAAGTTACGTAAGAGAAAAAACAAACTCTGACCTTGGTTAAATAAATAAGTAAATAGGTGTGTGTATACAAACACACATGCACACACGTACATATACATACGTACACACATCTATGCAGCTTTACACATTTCTTAACTAATATAGCCCCTTATACACATATTTTTAAAAATTTTATGAACATTAAGTAGCAAATTCTCCCTCATAAAGACTGATAATTTCAGCAAAGTCTTTTCAAAATGAGTTATTAAACAACCTATTTGTAAAGTGTCATCAAAAAATACGTATTGGTGTCTAACATACAAACAATACATTCTTGCAAAAATTCCCAGTTTAGAAGTATTAATGTCTCTTCATGTCTCCTCCCACTTCTCTCTCCCCCAAAACCTATGTCCCAAGAACAGCCACTTGCATCAGTTTCCTATTGCTGCTATAACAAATTACCACAAATGTAGTGGCTTAAAAAAAAAACCCCACAAATTTATTATCTACAGTTCTGGACATTGGAAATCCAAAATGGGTCTCACTGGGCTAAAATCAAGGTGCTGCCAGAGCTCAGTTCCTTTCTGGAGGTTCCCGGAGAGGATGCATTTCCTTTCCTTTTCCAGCTTCTAGAGGCTTCCTGCATTCCTTGGCTCCTGGCTCCCTTCTGTTTTCAAAGCCAGCAATGGCTGGTTGAGTCTTTCTCACATCACATCACTGTGACACTGACTCTCCTGCCTCCCTTTGTCACTTGTAAGGACACTTGTGATTACACTGGGAACACTGGAATAATCCTGGACAATTTTTCCATCTTAAGATCATGAATTGCATCATATCAGTAAAGTTTCTTTTGTCATATAAGATAATATATTCATAGGTTCTAGGGATTAAAAAGTGGACATATTTGAGGGGCTGCTATTCTGCCTACCACACCACTATTGCAAGTTTGGTGCATATCCATGAAGACTTTTGGGGAACGTATTCAGTTTTATTTGTATTTTAAATATTTTATCAAAATGAGATTTCATACTGTTCTGCAACTTGCTTGTTTTCACTTAACATACAAGCGTACAACTTTCCACATCGGAATAGCTAGGTCCAATAAGGTAATGTTTTAAAGAAAGGCTTCCTTCTGAAATTTTGAGAAAACATGTTTTTTTTTTGCTGTAGAAAAATTGAAGAGAAAAAAAAAAGAAGATTCTGGGAATTCCTCCTAAGGCTAATGGAAGTGAAAAACAAAAGTGAGAATTTCAAGAGAAACATTCTCACCTATTTACATATTGCAGGTGAATGTGATATTTCAGAAAGCAGTTGATATCCAATTGCATTCAGCTTAGCTGTGTTGAAAACACTGGAAGCTGTCTGTAGTGGGCATTTGTGTTTATTTTACTGCTTAGCACCCATTCCTCTTACCAACAGCATCTGAATTCCCTTGGAGAATTGGAGAATTGCCACTTCCCGATAGATAAAGTTGGTTGGGATTAAAATAGATGTCTTGCCCTTCTCTTAGCCAAAGATGGCCACATGACCCAAACTAGGCCAATCAAATCTTTCCTCTCCAAAATCTAAGTTTTGATCAGCGTGTTATGGACTGATCGTGTCTCCCCCAAATTCACATGTCGAAGCCCCAACTGCCAGTCTGATTGTATCTGAAGATGGGGCCTTTGGGAGATAATTAGGGTTTGATTAGGTCATGAGGGTGGGGTCCTTATGATGGCATTAGTGACCTTATAAAGAGAAAAAGGGGGAGATTCCCCCTACCCTGTGCCCATATACCAAGGAGAGGCCACTAGAGGGCATGGGTAGAAGATGACTATCTACAAGTGAGAAAGCAAGCCCTCCCCAGGAACCTAAGCCACCAGCACCTTGACTTCCCAGTCTCCAGAACTGTGAGAAATAAATCTCTGTTGTTTAAACTACCAGTGTGTGGTATTTATTATGGCAGCCCGAGCAGACTAAGACACAGAGTGACAATTAAACTGAAAATGGCTGACATTAATGGATCATTGCAGCTACTCTAAAAAGATTAAAAATGGGGAGTACTCAGTAAAATATAAAATGAAACCCCTAAAAACAACATTGAAGCAAGTCTCCAGAATTGTATCCAAAAAAATGTTAAGAATTGTTAGTCCTGCAGTGTTTGATAAGAGCTATTTGCTGAGACCTCTTGTTTTTATCTTTGGGGTAAAAAGGTCAGGGTGGTTCTAGGAATTACTTTAGGTACTCCTGCAAACACTGAGAGCACCTCAGCTTTAGGAAACTGACGTTACAATTTAGGGAGATATGTTCACAGTCACGCCTAAGACTTGATACCCATCTACCCCTGTAATCTGCAGCCAGGCCAGCCACCTTTAACAGCTTTAGTCAGTGTCTGAGCTGGGGGCCAGGCTGGTCGGTGGGTGGAGAGTAGCAGGTGAGAAAAACCCCAGTAAGGGAGCATATATTCCTTAGAGATCAACGATTGAGAAATCAAAAAGGAAAAGCAGTAGAATGCTTTGCCTAATTAAGCAGTGATTTTATAACTGTTTGATAAAACAACAAAAAAAGTAAGTGTGGTACATTCATCAGAGCTCTTGGTTGTAAATACCGGAAACCTCACTTGATTTACCTTGAGCACAAAAGAGGAATAATGGGAAAGATATGAGAAGAGCTTGCAGAATAGAGGGAAAAGGGGGATGACCAAGCCCCAGAAAGCAGTGGAGGCCAGAAGAAGGCAGTGGGGGCCAGAAGAAGGTGGTGGTGGGGGGCCAAACACTAGAGTCAAGGACCCTTTGTATTACCTATCTCGGCAACTCGGCTTCATTTTTTCAGACCAGCCTTCTGCATGTGGTGGAGTTACATGGCTGTTTCAGGCATCATCACCAGGAAAGAAGGAGCTCTCTCTCCACCCCTAGCTCCACTTGGAAAATTCTGGAGAAGCCTTCTAATTGGTTTAGCTTCCATAGTCTCTTGGAACTGTCACAAAAGACAGTGCATAATACATGAAGATGAACCACATTCCCGCCCCTGTGACAGGAACAGAGAAGTCAGGGCTCTATAATTAGAAGTTCACACTTGAACCACGTGGTTGAAATGGATAAAGAAGAGTTCCCTCCAAAAAGTGGGGGAATTGTTACTGGGAGAAGGAATAAGCAGTACTAGGTAGACAAAGAAAAAAAAAAAAGGAAAAAAAAGAAGTTCAACAAAGCCTGTGTGGGGGGCAATATGCCAAGGAGTGCATTTGGGTGTTCAATAGGCCTATGGGAAGAAAGAATCGAGCTATCATTTGGTTTTAGAAACTGACGTTCCATCCAATGTGAAGACAAATAAAATAGGATTTATTGAACAAATATTTATATAGTTTAAAATGAGCCAAGATTGTTTATTCCTGATTTTTGACCGTTCTCTGGCTTTCTGAGGACAATACTAATATTTTCCTCCTCTCTGTGAATGTGGAGGCCCTTCTAAATTCAGCTTAGCAATATCACTCCTGGAGGATTTCATACTATGTATAGGAGATAAAGGAAGAACTATCATACACTCGACCCCAGGGTGGGTTTCTCTGTAAGCCGTATTCTAGAGGGACTACTGCATGCATTATCAAAGTTAAAATGTAGAGTCTGTAGAGCCACACTTTAAAAATGTTTAAAATACAAAGAAGTGTGTGTGTGTGTGTGTGTGTGTGTGTGTGTGCGCATATACGTGAAAATTCTTCTGTAAAGTGAAAGACCGAGGGGGGCTGAGGAACCTAACGCTTAACAACTTTCAAAGGAAAAAAGTATACCTATTAAGTTTGGCTTAGAACGTTTATTTCTCCTGCATCATGAAAATGTTGATTTCATTAATCATAGTAGTTGGCCAATGATAGCAATTTCAAAATAATCCCTTGATAGTTGACAGCCTTGCCAACTATTTCTATAGTTATTAAAACATTCTTCTTTTTACAGTGTAAGTATGTATTACTGCACTTGTTTCAAAGTTCAATTTCTTCATTGTCTATAAACTAGTGAAAATAACTCTTTTTTAATTTACTGTTCTTCACATTTGTATTACTACAAATATGTATTACTTAGGCTCATCAGCTAAAATTGCATTATTTTTCTCAGCAAAATTATTTATTTATTTATTTACTTTTGCAGGGAAAGATATGCCCTCAGCTAACATCTGTTGCCGATCTTCCTCTTTTTTTTCCCTCTCCCCAAAGCCCCAGTGCGTGGTTGTATATCCTAGTTGTAAGTCCTTCTAGTTCTTCTATGGAAGCTACCTCCACAGCCTGGCAACTGACAGACAGGTGGTGTGGTTCCACGACCAGGAAATGAATGTGGCCGCTGAGGCGGTGAGAGCGCTGAACTCTAACCACTAGACCATCAGGGCTGGCTCTCAACAAAATTATTTTGGGTCCCCCAAATAAACAGACCCTGAGATAAGGACTGGACTGTGGGTAGTATATTTGGTGATCCCAGGAAGCTCATGCAATGGAGTGGCCAAAGGGAGAGAAGGAAAAGAGAAAAGTCAAAAGGGTGCATTAATGAGCAGGTTCCCACTTTGGGCACCTGGGGCTCACCTCCACTGGGGGTCCTTTGAGAAACCACGTAGAGCATGTCTCAGAACTAATCCACTGAGGGATGAGGAGGCTGGAGCATTTATCTTCTGACTCTTGAACCTCACTGGTTAAAGGTTGACCTTGAAGGCATTAATCCCAACACTTCCAGTCTACACTAACTGTGGGCTGAGAAGGGCCTCAGGCAGAGAGACAGAGAGTTATGGTACTCCAGGTAGGAAGCTGTCCATGTGCATGGAGATGTTTGCTACAGCAGCAGTGGAACTAAGAGGTGGACCGGGGATATGAGCAGGGTATCAGTGGTGACCACCATGTTCACTCCTTGCTCTACCAGATCCTCTCATGCCCACCTTAAGTTTACTCTGTTCCTGACATTTAATGGTTGTGATGGGCTGCAATCTTCAAAACAGACTGAAAATAGGAGAATTAGTGGGACAAGCCACAATTTCTCCTGCAGTGGCTGGTCCCAAGGTCATAATCTATACTCATCATCTCTCTCTTCTCCCACCTGTTCTAGATTTCCCTTACCTTTGGCCAGTACTTCCAAGGTCTAAGTTGCTTTCTCCTAGGATGACCATACCTTCATCTCTGAGCAGCTGAGCCCTGGTTACCCTGCCCTTGTCAGGCCTTGATTGATTCAACTGCCCTTCTATCATTATCACCAGGCACAAAAGCACTAAGGGGTACCCCAGTGAATCCTCCAAGTTCCAGACATCTTCCTCCTTGTCCCCATCATGTAGCAGCACCGTCAAGATAATTAGACTCAGTTATCCCTGTCAGCATAGTAATTCCCATTTTTTCCTTCTGATCTATCAACATGGGGATCCCCAAATCATCGGGTGGCAGTCACTGGTTTAGAAACAGTGGAACCATTACTATATCCCTAGTGGAAATGTGCCAGCCCCGTGGTCTAGTCGTTAAGATTCCATGCTGTCATCACCACTGCCTGGGTTTGTTTCCCAGTCTGGGAACCACACCACCACCTGTCTGTCAGTTGTCATACTGCGGCGGCTACATGTTGCTGTGATGCTGAAAGCTATGCCACCGGTATTTCAAATCCCAGCACGGTCACCCATGGTGAACAGGTTTCAGCAGAGCTTCCAGACTAGTAAGAAGGACCTGGTCACCCACTTCTGAAAAATTGGCCATGAAAACTCTATGAGTAACAGGTGAGAAGAAAGACCGGGCAGGGTTCCACTGCTGTACACAGAGTCGCTTGGAGTCGGAATCCACTTGGTGGCACCGACAACAAAAGTGGACATGTCCCCCTCTCTACACACATATACTGAGACCAAGGCCTCTTCTCAGGAAGAGCCTAAAGTTATAAAGATTAAAAACACAATTTCCATTAAGGGGTCACTGGGAGTATGGTGAACGGGACCAATCCTACTTGGATCCTTTAATTACTATTCCTGTCTTTAGATACTGGGGACACAGCACATATAGTGATCATTAGTTTAATTTATATGCTGCATCCTTGAGGACAATGATCAACCAAGCAAGGTGTCATCCCTAAACTGATCCCTTAGCTGAGTCTTTAAGAGCCTATTCAAATACTCTCTCAGGATCCCTCAAAACCAACAGTCGTCTCATAAATGAGTCAGAGTAATATTCTCAACAGCAGTACCTTTTGCCTCAAAAATCCAAAGTAGCTTGCCAAGAGCTGTGCCTCTTTCTTAGTGGCAGTAAGTGCAATGCATTCTTTTAGATGGGGTGTCCTAGATCTTTGGATCCCTAGAATATTCCCTGATTTGAGAGGCTTCAGAAACTTTGTAGGGCTTATCTCTCATCATCTGGCATGAAGTATTTTACTAAAGTAACCAGCATACTTGCTCCTTCATAGAAACCAAGTCCAATGATCATGCTGTTATTAATATAATGGGCCAGTATGATGATCTGCAGAATGTCAAGATTATCAAGGTCCCTGCAGACTATATTGTAACAGAAAGGAGGAGAATTAACATATTCCTAGGACCAGGTAGTAAAGGATGAGTAGAATGCATTCACTAAAACAACAGCCTTTCACACTTAGCAGGAGGCTGTTTCTAAAGCAGTTCACAAAAACAAGAAGAAGTTAACAGTGCACATTCACCATCAGCATAAAATATCTGATGAAAGCAAGTATGCTCTTCGTGTGCCTTAGCTTTCTCACAGCATGGCGGCCTCAGGGTAGTTGGTTTTCTAACACGGTAGCTCAGGCCTATAAAGGCAAAGATCCTATTGAACAAGGAAGAAGCTGCATCACCTCTTATAACTCAGCCTTGCAAATCACATAGCATCACTTCTGCTGTATACTATTTGTCAAAGCAAGTAAAATCCAGACCAGACTTAAGGGGAGAGGAATTAGACTCCATCTCTTGGTAGTGGAATGGCAGGGTTGCTTTGCAGAAGAGCTGTTAGGATGAGGGATATTGTTGCTGCCATCTTTAGAAAATAATATCTATTATATCTCTCACCGCAGGAACTCAGGCAATGCTGAGTTTTTGAAATAGAGGCAGTGAGGGGAAGTAGGGATAGACATTGAAGTAGACCAGCATAATCCGTGAGGCATCTGCTTCGGAGGAAGACTTTGTAGAGTCTCTAGGTGATGGGAAGCTGTTCTCTTCAACTAACAAGGTGAAGGACTCTTCTGCTAGCCTGGATGGTTCAGGGAAATCTAGGGGTTCAAGATTCTCTAGTACATCTACCCCCATGCCCTCATCCCAGTTCTCAGGGCCCATTTCCTCCCTGCCAGGGCTTTGACTTTTGCATTAGACGCCTGCCTGGACTGTGCCTTCGATCTACTTTGCTGTTCTGTTACCCTTATAATTAACCCCTGGCCTGATTTTTCCGAACAGTCTGCCCTCTGGCTGCAAGAAATGGGGATCTCCAAGGAGGCTTTCTGGCCTTCATTCCCATGTTCTGATTTGAGAGTTGTACGATGTAAACCCAGCATTCTCTTTCTGCAATGCTTCTGACCAGTGAACAAAAGCCAGATACCTCTTCAATTCCTATCCTTGCCACAGCCCCCATATCTTTCAGGTGCAGCACTATTGCATAATTCCAAGTTTTCCTTTCACCTTTACCTCATCCAAGTACACCACAGTAAAAGTTTTGATAAGTGTGATTCTACAGAGTGCCAGGTTTTATCACCACCCAACTTACTACCACCAGGTGGGTCTTTACTGCTTCCATACTATTGAGAATATATTTTCCAGGGGCCACTTCCAGCACCAATTGTCTTAGTTTGAGTTCCTCCAAAATCAGACCTTGGGACAAGGCCTTGGATACAAGGAATTTTTTCGGAGAGGATCCCAGGAAGCACTAGTGAGAGAGTGTGGAAAGTGAGAGAGGAAAAAGAGAAAATCCAGTTGATGAATAGGTTATTCCAGTGGGCATCTTAGGCTCAGTCCCACTGGGGACTTCTGAGGAGCCGTGCAGAATGCCTCATAACAGCCCCACCAAGGTATGAGAAAGTTGGCTGTTAGTCCACTGGTTCCCATTCTTCATTGTGTGAGAGGCATTAAATCCCCAGCAATCCCAGGACACCTGTGTGAGGGCTGAGCAAGCTCTTGTGGTACTGGAGAAAATCCTGTCAGAGAAGTAGAAAGATGCAGGTGCTTGAGGTGGGAAGCTGTCAGCACGGTTAGGAACTGTTCACCGCAGCTACAGAAGTGAGTCAAGGGGTGATGGAGAAGAGCATCAAGAGCATTTGCCACGCCAGCTATTCAGTAATTCATATGAGAAAACCAGGAGGAAGTCTCTGTCAAACATGGTGGGTTGAATGAATGCATTTATCACACCTTCATCCTGAAGCCTCTCCAAAATGAGTGAAAAGGAATAAAATTTTTAAGAAATAAAACCCAGAAGAATAAAGAGAACAGAAGAGGCAACAACAGACAAGAGCTAGCAACAAAATGTTGGAAGACAGAAGGCAGATGGATGAGTGGTAACAAAGTTAACAGAGCAGCGAGTTTGCTTTGCTGTGGAAACCATCAAAAAGCAAATGGATCTCTACTATAAAACCCTGGAAAGGCTCAGAAACTGGACGTAGTTGTTCCCTCTGTAGGAAGGGGTGCAGGGTGGGGCTGAAATAAAGAAATTGTAGTTGGACCCTCAGTAGCCCTCTCCTCTCCTGTGCAGATGAGGCTAACACCATCACCAGCCCAGCCAGCAATAAGAGGTTTAATTTCTGGGGAAATGAAACCAGAGAGTCTTCAGACCGAATGACACCAGGTTTGGTAGAGGAGGGGAGTAAGACTGAAAAAGGAGGATTAGGTAAAGTCTACATACCACTTACTGAATAATGAGACTCCATCCTCCTTCCCTCACAATACCGGGGCACTGGCAGCTGGATTTATATTCCCCAGACAGGAGATTGGAAGATTCACCTCTGACGAAACCAAGTGGTTAGAGAAAAGACTTATACACTGACGTTGGAAGTCCCCTAGTGATGACCAGGTGCCTGACTGATTATTCTACAGTAAATAGCGGTGATTGACAAGGACTGCAAATATACAAAGAGCTTTCAATCAGCTTTTTTGTGTGTGTGTGTGAGGAAGATTCACCCTGAGCTAAAATCTGTTACCAATCTTCCTCTTTTTGCTTGAGGAAGATTGTCCCTGAGCTAACATCTGTGCCAATTTTCCTCTATTTTGTATGTGGGATGCCACCACAGCATGGATTAAGGAGCAGTGTATGGGTCCACGCCTGGGATCCACAGCTGCGAACCTCAGGGTGCCAAAGCAGAGCACACAAACTTAACCACTACATCACCGGGCCAGCCCTTAGTGCCTCATTCTTAAATATGAAGACAGTCAAGTATCACCAGACATATGAAGAAAGTCTTACCATAAAATATAGAGATTAAAAGAAACAAACAAACAAATCAACAAAGGTGATTTGGAGTAAACAAAGACAATGCAGTGAAAAGAAGAACATTTAAACAAACTTGTTACTAATGACCTTAAAAATACAAGATAAAATATTGCATCAATAAAATAAGAACATGATGTTAGGTGAAAAAAGGGACAATTTAAAGACCAAGAAATAGCTCTTGGGAAATAAAAATAGGATTACAGAAATAATAGGTTCAATAAAAGGGCTGGAAAATAAGTCTTGAAGAAACTGAAGTAAAGGACAAGGAGATGGAAAGATAGAAGGGTCAAGTAAATTAGAGGATCAAACCAGGAGACTCATTTGCTAATAGGAGTTCAAGAAAGAGAAAATGTAGAAAACAGAGAGAAGTTATCAAAAAAGTGATTCCAGAAACTTTCCCAGAACCGAAGGGTATGTCTTCAGACTGATATACTCGTGAGGACAAGAACAATGAAGGAAAGAAAGTCAACTCCTAGCTTAGAGTCACTCTCTCCAATATTAATGCCCTCGTAGAGTTCTTGGCAACTCAGTATCTATGTAGATATTTATTCCAGAATCCTGGTCTCTCAGTTCCTTCACCTCTTTTCCTTCAATTATTTAATTAAATTTCCACCAATTTTTCAGCCAACTTCTTCCCAATGGTCAGATCCTAGACCTTGTCAATACCAATAACTGCATTGATACTAACTTAATCTCAACTTCAAGCTTCCCACTTTCTTACCACCACTGCCTATTTTTCCGGTTCACTCCCACTAGCATACCAACTCCTAAAATATTTCAAGTCCTTTGGACCTAGAATCAGTTAGTTGGATCCTATGAGCTTTTCGGAGTCCCTCCTCCACCTCATGTCCTTACCTAGTTTAGATCATATGCTCCATCATTGTAAACATCCCTTTGCATATATTTTCAACTCTCTTGCTCCCATCTCCTTTCATTGTATTTTCTTGATAAGGACCCAATCCTGATTTAATCCAACTTTCCATTTCTTGGGTTCTTACACATGCATGCAGCTTAACACGGGTGGAGAAAAGTCCATTACTATACAAGGTGGTCTCAGTTTAAAGTCATTATCACTCACCTCCAGTGAGCCTTTTGTGCTACTCAGAAATTCTACCACATTTTCTTAGTCTACTCACTGTCCACTCTCCTAGTTTATTTCCTCTACCTCTCTCCTAATTACTATTAGCCTCTTCTCCTACAATATCTCATTTCCCACCCTCATTTAAAGTCAGTGATCTTACTTCCTAATTCACTGAGAAAATGAAAGCAATCTGAAAAGAACCTCTGCTCATTCCCACCACCACATCCACTTGCATCTGTTGGTAATCTCTGCCTCTATATAGACTGTGCTTGCTCTGGTCTAAAATAATCCCTCTATTTCATTCTAGATCCTGTCCACTTGAATGCAAGTTCCAACAATTGTCCCTTTTCACTCCTGTATTATGGTTTTTTTCTCTCTTGGATCATTGAACCAGCCAACAAATGTACTAAACTATCTTCCATTAAAAAAATAAAAAACTCCTTATGTCATATTTCTGCTCCTCTTCAGGACAAAATTTAAAGAGCTGTCTATATTTTACTGTCTCTACTTCCTCTCTTCCATGTCTTCTTGAACCCAATCCAATCATGTTTTTACTCTTTTTGTGTGTGTGTGTGAGGAAGACCAGTCCTGAGCTAACTTTTGTTGCCAATCCTCCTCGTTTTGCTGAGGAAGACTGGCCCTGGGCTAACCTCCGTGCCCATCTTCCTCTACTTTATATGGGACGCTGCCACGGCATGGCTGACAGGCAGTGCGTCGGCGGGCACCCGGGATCCGAGCCCGCAAATCCCAGGCTGACAGAGCCCGAACCAAACTGCTGTGCCACCAGGTGGCCCCTGTTTTTATTCTTGCAAGCAGATCTAATCAAAGTCACTGATGACCCCCATGTTGCTAAATCCAGAGGTCAATTCTCAGTCCTTATCTTACATCATCAATCAGCAGTAGATCATCCCCTTCTTCTTGAAACTGTCTCTAGTCTTCTTTCTACCTTCCTGGCCACTCCTTCTCAGTGTCTTTGGAGGGTTCTTCCTCTGCTCCGTGATCTTTAATATATAGACATGCCCCAGATCTCAGTCTTCAGACCTCTTCTTTTTTCTATATTCCCTCACTTCTTTGCTGATCTCACCAATTTTGTTATTATTTATATGCTGATGAGTTCAAAGCTTATATATTTAGCCATAACTCCAGACTCCCATATCCAGTTGCCTACTTGAGATCTCCACTCAGATGTCTAATAGGTATCTTAGGCCCAGATGTCCAAAACTGAGCTTCTGTTCTTCTTACAGACTTCTCCATTTCAGTAAATAGCAACTCCTTCCTTCCACTTGTTTAGTATAAAAACATTGGTGTTGTATTTGACTCCATTCTTGCTTTATCCCACATGCAATCATTAGCATATCCTGTTGGCTCCACACTCAAAACATAACCAGAAGCTGAACACTTTTCAGTGCTTTCAACACCACTAACCAGTACCACTAGCCACTCACTGGGTACAAGCCCATTATTGCTTGCGTGGCTTACTGCAGTCATCTCCTAACTGGTCTCCCTGCTTCTGCTCTTAGCTGACTCAGTCTATTCTCAACACAGCAGCCAGTATGATCCTTCAAACACATATTTCAGATCATGACATCTCTCTGTTCAAAACCCTTCGTTGCCTCCCCAGATTATTCTGGATAAAAGCCAAAACCTCCAAATCCTGATATGATCTGGCCATTGACTACCTCTTACACTCCACAGCTTACCTCCCTCCCCCTCACAAACTCTGCCCCAGCCCACCTAGGCCCTTGCTGTTCCTGTCCCTCCCTCCACAGTATCCTTACATTGGATATCCATTTTCTGGAATGCTCTTCCCTTAGCGGCCCACTCTCTCACTTATTTGAGCTCTTTTCTTACACTTCAAGTAAAAAGACAAAATAGCAATGCCTTTAAAAATTTTATGGGAAAAGATTTCTAATCTATAATTCTCTATGTATCTAGAATATCAATCAAGTTTGAGAGTAGAAATGATATTTTAAGGCATGCAAATGTGCAACAGATTTCCCTTCCATTTCTTTTTCAGGAAGCTCTTGGAGGATGTGCTCCACCAACATGACATAATAACCAAAAAAAAAAAGAGGAAACAGGGCATCCAACACCAAATAGAGGCAACGGGAATTCCCAGGGTGATGGTGACGGGAAGTCCTGAGCACTAGCTGTGCAGCCAGCCTAGAAAGAGGGCTCTGGGAAGAAAGTACCAAAGGGGAAAAATAGAACCATGAGATTGCCTGATGTATTTGATCATAGGAAGGAGAGGGATGCAGTTTTAGAGAGTTTGGGGATGATACACGAGTGTTATGTAGAAAACCAGGGCGGGGGTTGTCTTCAGGAGACAAAACAATTAGGCAAGAAAGATAAAACACATTCATACTATTCAACATGCCTCAACTGTTAACAATATTTTCATAGTCATAACAATGACTTAACTCAAAACTGTGTAACAGCTATATTGGGAGGATATAAGACGAGTGTGTGGAGGAGAGGGGGTAGGAAGAGAGCTAGAGCCTCAACTTCCCAAATAGGAAGCTAATATATTATGTCTAAAAGTTTAAAAATAAAGATAAAGCAATGGAGTTGTGTAATTTAAGAATATGGAGGTAAATAACACAAATAACAGCTAAAAGATTTGAAAATGGTTCTCTCTGGGAGCAGAAATCAGGATAGAGGGGGAGTTTTTTTCTTTTTTAAATTAAAAGACTTATAATAATTGACTTTTTACAACAAAGTTGAGATGATTAATTTTATGTGTAAATTTGACTGGCCAGGGGGTACCCAGATTAAACATCATTTCTTCATGTGTCTGTAAGGGTGTTTCTGGATGAGATTAGCACTTGAATCAGTGGACTCATTAAAGTAGATTGCCCTCCCCAATGTGGGTGAGCATCCTCCAATCCACTGAGGGCTTGAATAGAACAAAAGGCAGACAAAGGAGGAATTTGCTCCTTTTTTCCTGCCTCACTGCATGAGCGGGGATATTTCATTTTCTCCTGCCCTTGGACTGGGATTTATACTCTCAGCTCCCCTGGCTTTCAGGACTTCAGACCTGGAGTGAATCACACCACTGGCTTTCTCAGGCCTCCACCTTGCAGATGGCAGATTGTGGAACTTCTCAGCCTTCATGATTGCATGAGCCAATTCCTCATAATGAATCTATCTATCTACCTATCATCTATCTATCTATTTATCTATCTACCATCTGTCATCTATCTATCATCATCATCTGTCTGTCATCTGTCTTTCTATATCCTATTGGTTCTGTTTCTCTGGAGAAACCTAATTAAAGCATAAGTACAATAATTTCTTTGTGAAAATTAAATCAAAAAATAAAGCAAAAAAAAAAAAAAACCCTCTCCAAGCCACATGAAAAAGAAAATCGTGAATTATGTAAATCATACTTAATATAGCTGATATGTAAGTGGTGCAAATTTCTCATAGAGGGAAAACAAAGGAAATTATTTCAATGTGCTATAACCCTGTGGATATCTAATAACCTGGTCAGCTAATCTTCCTCCCTTCTTTTAGGAAATGCATCCCTTTGTTTAGGGAATTTCTACTTTTTCCAACACAAACACAAGCTTTTGGATTTACCTATCATAGTACCCCATATCGTGTACATAGGGTCAGGCATGTGACTCAGTCAGGACAATTTGAGTCCTGTCCTGGAAGTTTTTGAATTGAATAGAGAAAGGGAGCTCTGTAAATGCAGCCCCAGATCTGTGAGCAGGTATCTCCTGTGTGAAAATCCTGTCTGGCACTTCTGGTTTACAGTGCTGCACGTAAGGAGCTTGGAAGTCACCACGCCATCCTAACAACAGGTAAAAAGCTGAACAGACTGAAAAATCAACAAATCTCCTTAGTTCTGTAAGAGAGGGGAGGACACAGGGCAAACCATTGCCCCAAAGATTGGAGAGACAGACAGGCGAATACAGGGAGTCATAGCTTACCAGAGCAGAGACTCACAGGTAGAAACCACCGCAGACACTGCCCGGGGAGGAAAACCTGACTGTAATTGACAAATTGCTGGAGGCTCAGTGCAGACAACTCTGAGAGTTAAAAATGCCAGAGGACCCAGTCATAGGGGCCCCCCAGACTTTTGTGAGTTCTACCTCCAGGAGCTCAACCAGCTTCTTACAGTAAATATTGGAGAAAAATCCTCTGACACTACTGGCAAGTGGAGGGGGAAAGAAACCACTTTGAAATATGCTGGAGAACTCTTTCTTTTTAACAAAGCCTGGCCTCAGGGGAAACTAGTTAGCCAGAGCCTAACCTGCTGGGGGTACTATCAGAGCCTAACTGATCTGAGAGAAGGGAAATACCCAACTCCTGCCCACTCTGGCCATCCTGGTTCACCAAAGGGGAGAAAAAAACTGAAAAACACTTGTGAAGTTCACAGTCCAGAGGCATAGGCTCCCTGAAAGACTGAGACCTATAGAACACTTCCCCTCCCCATACACCTTACCACTACATTACTAAAGGCTGATTTACAACAGTTCCTTTTACCTAGTACATCATGGCAGACTGCTAAGAAAAAATAACAAGGTATACTAAAAAACAAAACAAACAAACAAGCAAAAGACCCCCCCCAAAATTTGAGGAGAAAGAGCAAGCATTAGAACCAGACATGGCAGGGATGTTGAAATCATCACACTAGGAATTTAAAACAACTATGATTAATATGCTAAGGGCTCTAATGGATAGAGTAGACAACATGCAAGAACAGATGGACAATGTAAGCAGAGAGATGGAAATCCTAAGAAAGAACTAAAAAGAAGTGCTAAAAATTAAAAACATTCTAACAGAATAAAGAATGCCTTTGACGGGCTTATTAGTAGACTGGACATGGCTGAGGAAAGAATCCCTGAGCTTGAGGTTATGTCCAACAGAAACCTCCCAAACTGAAAAGCAAAGAGAACATAAACTGAAAGAAACAGAACAGAATATCCAAGGACTGTGAGACAACTGCAAAAGATGCAACATACACATACTGGGAATACCAAAAAGAGAAGAAAGAAAGAAACAGAATAAATATTTGAAACAAAAATCACTAGAATTTCCCCAAATTAATGTCAGACACCAAACCACATATACAGGAAGCTCAGAGAACGTCAAGCAAGATAAACTGGCAAGACAACTATAGGTAGGCATATCATTTTCAAGTTACAGAAAATCAAAGATAAAGAAAAAAATCCTGAAATAAGCCAGGAGAAAAAGAAAACCTTACCAATAGAAGAACAAAGATAAGAATTACATCCAACTTCTCCTCAGAAACCATGCAAGCAAGAAGAGAGGGGAGTGAAATATTTAAAGTGTCGAGGCCCAGAATTCTCTGCTCTGTAAAATTATTGTTCAAAAGTGAATGAGTAATAAAGACTTTCTCAGGCAAACAAAAATTGAGGGAATTTGTTGCCTGTAGACCTACCTTGCAAGAAATGTTAAAAAAAAGTCCTTAGAGAGAAGGAAAGTAATATAAGTCAGAAACTCAGATCTACATAAAGAAAGGAAGAGCATCAGAAAATAAATAAATAAGTGAAGGTAAAATAAATTTTTTATAGCATATATATATATGCTTATGTATGTATGAAGTGAATGACAGCAATGAAGGAGGAATTAGGAATATTTTGTTATTATAAGGTACTTGCACTATCCATGAAGCAGTATAGTGTTATTTGAAAGTTGGCTTGAATTAGTTGTAAATGTATATTGCAAACTCTAGGGCAACAACTAAAAAGTAAACAGAGAAGCATAACTGATAAGCTAAGAAAGGAAAGAAAATGAAATTATATAAAATGCTCAATTAAAATCACAAAAGGCAGAAAAAGGAAAACAAAAATAGGAACAAAGAACAAGGGCAACAAGAGAAAACAATAACAAATATGGTGGATAATAATCCAACCTTACAAATAATTACTTTGAATGTCAATGGTCTAAATGTACCAATTAAAAGACAGAAATTGTCAGAGCAGATAAAGGAAGACTTAACTCAATGTTGTCTACAAGAAACCCACTTATGAGGGATAACCCAGTTATCAGGTTAAAAAAGGGCATGATGTAATGATAAAGTGATCAATACTCCAAGAAGACATAACAATCATTAACATGTATGTGCCTAACAACAGAACATCAAACCTAGTGAGGCAAAAACTGACAGAACTGTAGGGAGAAATGGATGCATCCATTATCATAGTTCAAAACTTCAACACACATTTATCCGAAATGGACAGATCCAGCAGGCAGTGTATCAGAAAGGACATAGTGGAACTCAATAATATCATCAATCAATTGGATATAATTGATATTTATAGACAACTTCATCCAACAACAGCAGAAAATATATTCTTCTCAAGATCACATGAAAGATTCACCGAGATAGACCACATTCTTGGATGTAAAACACACCTTAACAATTTTAAAAGAGTAAAAATCTTAGAAGGTCTGCTCTCGGACCACAGTGAAATTAAACTATAAATCAATAATAGAAACTGGAAAATCAAAAAACAAACGTGGAGATTAAACACCACGCTTCTAAATAATGTGTGGATCAAAGAAGAAATCTCAAGGGAAATTAAAAATACTTTGAAGTAAATGAAAATGAAAACACAACTTATCAAAATTTGTAGGATGCAGGGAAAGTAGTGCTTAGAGGAAAACTTACAGCATTGAATGCATATATTAGAAAAAGAGAAAGATCTAAAATCAATAAACTAAACTTCTACCCTAGGAAACTAGAAAAAAAAGAGCAAATTAAATCTAAAGTAAGCAGAAGATAAAAAATAATAAGAATTAGAGCAAAAATGAATAAAATTGAAAACAGGAAATCAATAGAGAAAATCAATGAAACTAAAAGCTGGTTTTTGGAAAAGATCAATAAAATGGATAAGCCTCTAGCAAGGCTAACTACGAATAAAGAGAGAAGACACAAATTACTGTAGGGCCTTGACCCTCTTAGAATCCCTGGCTGGGTCTAAGAATTAAACTGACAAAGACAGATTAGCAGGAGAAAAGTATACAAATTTTATTGAATTTTTACATGTACATGGGAACCTTCACAAGAGAATGGACACCTGAAAAAGTGACCAGAGCAAGAAGCTTTTACATCTTTGAAAAGAAGAAATAATAAATTTGAGAAGAATTGACAAGACAAAGGAGTTTGGGCTAGAGGTATTAAATGGTGAAGAACTCACCAGGAAGATAAGGGTTATCTTAACAAGGTTTGTCTGTACATATATTTTGGCCCCAAACTCCCTGTCTCTGGTGATAAGAATGTCCTCCCTCCTTCTGGTACAGGGAGAGTACCTTTCACATGGGAGTTTAATGATCTATTTCAAAGAAGAAGGGCAAGTTGTGTGGGGAGGTCAGAGTGATCTTCCAGCTTCTGCCGTTTTTTAAAATTCCTTCAGCTTAAGATATTTAATATGCCAAGATGCATATTTTGGTGTAGCTTGTACGGAATTCTATCATTACTAATATAAGAAATGAAAGAGAGGACATCACTACAGATCCCATGGACATTAAAAAGATAATAAAGGAATATTATGAACAAGTCTATGATCAGAAATTTGATAACCTAGATAAAATGTACCAATTCCTTGAAAGACACAGTCTGCCAAAACTCACACAAGAAGAAATAGACAATCTTAATAGGCCTATATCTATTAAAGGAATTGAACAGATATTTAGTAACTTTCCAAAACAGAAAGCACCAGGCCCAGATGTGTTCACTGGTTGCTACAGGCTGAATTTTATTGTCCTCCAAAATTCATATGTTGAACCCAAATACCCTATGTGATAGTATTAGGAGGTGGGGCATTTGGGAGGTGCTTATATCATGAAGGCAGAGAGCCCTCATGAATGGAATTAGTATCCTTAAAAAGCAGCTCCCTAGGCCCTTCTGCCATGTGAGGACACAATGAGAAGTCTGCAGTCCAGAAGAGGGTCCTCTCCCAATCCTACTGGCACCCTGATCTTAGACTTCCAGCCTCCAGAACTGTAAGAAATAAATTTCTGTTGTTTATTAGTTACCCAGTCTGTGGTATTTTATTATAGCAGCTTGAAAGGACTAAGACATTGGTGAACTTTACCAAAAATTTAAGGAAGAAATTATACCAATTCTCTACAATTCCTTTCAGAGGATAGAAGCAGAAGGAACACTACCTAACTTGTTCTATGAGGCCAGCACTACCCCAAAACAAAAACCAGACACAGACTTTACAAGAAAAGAAACTACAGGGAAATATCTCTCATGAACATAGATGCAGAAATCCTCAACAAAATACTAGCAAGTTGAATCTAACAATGTATGAAAAGCATCACACACCATGACCAAGTGGGATTTATTCCAGGCATGCAAGGCTGGTTCAATGTTTGAAAATCAATTAATGTAATCCATCACATCAACAGGCTAAAGGAAAAAAAATCACATGTTCATATCAATAGATGGAGAAAAAGCACTTGACAAAATTCAACACCTATTCATAACAACAATTCTCAGTAAACTATGAACAGAGGGTGAAGTTCCTCAACTTGATAAAGAATATCTTCAAAAATCCTACAGCTAACATCGTGAGAAACTCAGTTTTTCTGCTAAGAGTGGGAACAAGGCAAGGATGTCCCCTTTTGGCACTCCTTTTCAACATCATATAGAAGTCCTAGCTAATGCAATAAGACAAGAAAAGGAAATGAAAGGAATAAATAAAACTGTCTTTGTTCAGAGATGACATGATTGTCTATGTAGAAAAATCTAAAAAAATTAACAAACTCCTGGAACTAATAAGTAATTATTGCAGTGTTGCAGGATACAAGATTAATATACAAAAGTCAATTACTTTCCCATATACCAGCAATGAACAAGTGGAATTTGAAATTAAAAACACAATACCATTTACATTAGCACCACCCAAAATGAAATACTTAGGTATAAATCTAACAAAACATGTACAAGATATACGAGGAAAACTATAAAACTCGGACATACAAATCAAAGTAGAACTAAATAAATGAAGAGATATTCTATGTTCATGGATAGGCATACTGGATACTGTCAAGATGTCACTCCTTCCCAACTTGATCTATAGATTCAATGTAATCCCAATCAAAATCCCAGCAAGTTATTTGGTGGATGTAGAAAAAGTGATTCTAAAGTTTGTATGGGAAGCAAAAGACCCAGAATAGCCAACATAATATTGGAGGAGAACAAAAAAGTTGGAGGACTGCCACTACCTGACTTCAAGACTATAAAGTTACAATAATCAAGACAGTGTGATATTGGTGAGAGAACAGACAAACAGATCAGTGGAAGAGAATGGGGAGCCCAGAAATAGACCTACATAAATATAGTCAACTAATCATTCACAAAGGAGCAAAGGCAATACAATGGACCAAATGTTGTCTTTTCAACAAATGTTGCTGGAACAACTGCAAATCCATATCCAAAAAAAAAAAAAAAAAAGAAAAAAATCTAGACACAGACCTTACACTCTTCACAAAAATTAACTCAAAATGGATTATAGACCCATATATGAAATGCATAACTATAAATCTCTTAGGAGATATCATAGGAGAAAATCTACATGACTTGGGTATGGCAATGTCTTTTTAAACACAATACAAAAGGCACAATCCATGAAAAAAATAATTGATTAGCTGGACTTCATAAAAATTCAAAACTTCTGCTCTGCCAAAGACAATGTGAAGTGAATGAGAATACAAGCCACAGACTGGGAGAAAATATTTGCAAAGGACATATCTGATAAAGGACTGTTATCTAAAAGACACAAAGAACTCTTAAAACTCAACTGTAGGAAAATGAACAACCTGACTCAACAATGGGAAAAAGACCTCAACAGATACCTCACCAAGGAAGATATCCAGATGGCAAATAAGCACACAAAAAGATGCTCCACACCATAAGTCATCAGGGAAGTGCAAATTAAAACAACAATGAGATGGGGCTGGCACGGTGGCATAGTGCTTAAGTTCACGCTCTCCACTTTGGTGGTCCAGGGTTCGCAGGTTTGAATCCTGGGTGCAGACATATGCATCACTCATCAAGCCATGCTGTGGTGGCATCCCACATACAAAATAGAGGAAGATAGGCACAGATGTTAGCTCAGGGCCAATCTTCCTCACAAAAACAACAACAAGATACCACCACACACCTAGAATGGCCGAAATTCAGAAAACTGACAACATCATATGCTGGTGAGGATGTGGAGCAACAGGAACTCTCATTCATTGTTGCTGGGAATGCAATATGGTACAGTCCCTTTGGAAGATAGTTTAGCTGCTTCTTACAAAACTAAACATACTCTTACCATATCTAGCAACCCTGCTCCTTTGTATTTACCCAAAGCATCTGAAAAATTTTGTCCACACAAAACCCTGCACATGAATGTTTATAGCAGCTTTATTCATAATTGCCAAAACTGAAAGCAAGCAAGATATCCTTCAGTAGATGAATGGATAAATAAAGTGTGGTACATCCAGACAACAGAATATTATTCAGTACTAAAAAGAATAGAGCCATCAGGGCCATGAGAAGACATGGAGGAACCTTAAATGCATACTGCTAAGTGACAGAAGCCAGTCTGAAAATGATTCCAACTATCTGACATCTTGGAAAAACAAGACTATGGAGACAGTAAAAAGATCAGTGGCTGCCAGGTTTGAGGGGTGGTGGAGGAACAGGCAGAGCACAGAGGATTTTTAGGGTGGTGAAAATACTCTGTATGATGCTGTAATGATGGATATATGTCATTATATGTGTGTTCAAACCCATAGAATGTACAACACCAAGAGTGAACCCAAACGTAAACTGTTGATTTTAGGTGATTATGATGTGTCAATGTAGCTTCATCAATTGAAACAAATGTATCACTCTGTTGGGGGCTGTTGTCAGAGAGGCTTTGCATGTGTGGGAGCAGGGAATATATGGGAAATCTCTGTACCTTCCTCTTGATTTTCCCATAAACCTAACACTATTGTCAAAAAATAAACTCTTAAAAACTAAATCCTGTTTGCAGTAGGTAGTAGGAAACAATGAGTCAGATATGCAGATGAATCTGGGGAAGAGATGAAGAAAGAATCATAGAGTGGGAGAGAAATAAAAGGCTGACAGCATTCAAGTTCCTGGTTCCAGTTGTCCCCAGCTACTTCCCTGCATTTCTAGTTCACAAGCCAAAAAAGCCCTCCTTTACTGCTTGAGCTCTTGAAGGTTGGATTTATAGCAACCCGCAAAAGCACAAGTACTATACATGTTTCTCAGGCAGAGGTAGCCCCTCCAACAAATATTTATTGTTCCCCTACTGAGTGTGGAGCACTATGCTTGACACTGGGTCCACCCTCAAGGAATTTAAGCAATCAGGACAAAAAGACAAATAGAATCCTGCAGAGCCTCAATTGCAAGAGGATCTGTGTAGGCAGCAAGGGCATGCAGAGGGAGGCATAGTAATCCAGGAGTAGGGAATCAGATCAGGAAAGGAGGTAGCCAGGGCTGCAAACTCACATGCTTACTAGGCCCAGGCATGAAATGAATCAGGCTGCAGGGAATTATGGGAAGCTCAAGCTCCATCTGCAAATGTCTCCTGCACCCAACAGGTGAATGCTGCTATGGGATGCCCCAGTGTTACCAGATCTTCCAGTTTTTCAGGCAAAGCAGGGAATCTAAATTTTGTTGTGAAATTTATTACTTTAAAATGTTGACAACAATTTAAAAAAATTAAAACAGTGTGTGAGCCAAACATAACATGTCTGTTGGCTGACTCCGGGTTGTGGACCTCCAGTGAGAGACTGATTCTGTAAGTAAAGACAAAGCAGGAGGAGAAGTGCTTATGTTTGTAAAAAGGAGACCTGGAGCAGGTGGTTCGAACAGGAGAGTAGTAGGAGAGTTTGGAGAGTTAGATGGGGGCCTTAAGCCCTGTTAACAGGTTATTCAAGAAAAATGTGTGCAGAACAATATTTTAGGAAGATATATTTGGTAGCTGGTTGAAGGATGAGTCAGACATGGGAAAGACTGGAATACTGTTTTATTTAAAGATATGATTTTAAGAGATTGGTACTTTTGTGTTTTTTATTGAAAACTAGGGTTCAAGTTATTTTCATGTGAATCCATAAGGTTTTCCTTCTATGAGCCTGAAGCAGGACTGATTTCTCTGTCACCTCCTGATGGAGCAATGTTGAAATGATAGGCGATTTAGTTGGGAGATGGAGGGGAAGATTTATGTTGGACAGCACTTGGAGTACAGTCTAATGAAATTCCCACTGGATATTTCTATACTATCCTAAAGCCTCTCTCCAGCACCAAATCTCCTTCTCTCTCGACTCTGTCCCCCTCCATCACTTCCTATATAGTCCTCTTCCCAAACAGAGTTGTGGTAGCCATGGAATTGCACCACCCAGATCTCCCTCCTAAAAGCAATCTGCCACCAGTTGAGTTAGCCGACAGCCTCCAGCCACAGTACCTTCCAGGATCCACCACAGGGTGCATGCTGAGGTCATGCTCTCCATAGGCTATTCCCAGCCAGTAACTGAACATGGTGCCAGTACTAGAGCTAGTCGTGTTTGCCCAACATAGGACCCTTCTGGTGGCCAGTATTTACTCTGGGGCTCCCCCTTGTGCTGGCTGAGATCTCAGAGCTCCACTTCAGTTGGAACGTCTTCCTACCCAACCCTCCTTCCTTCTCTGTTTCCTTTCACAGAGTCAGATGTGCATCATGGTCTGAAGATTTTTCCTGCCTACCCCTGCTCCCTCACCTCTATATCTTCCACAGATGTTTCTCCCAATAAATCTTTTGCACATCTAATTTCATCTAGGTGCCTACTTCCCAGAGGATCGAACTGACACAGTTGGAAAAAGGATTAGTCCAAGAAGGCAGGTAGTAAGAGAGGTTTGGGGTCTGGATCATTCACTATCAAGGAAGACCTCCCACCTTGAATGGAGTGTGGGGCATGGATCATCTTTGGTGCAAGATGGTGGCCTAATTATAAGAAGTTTTTTTGGTGGTGACTTGGGAAATCAGGCCTTTGAAAGTCATGAGATTGTATTTGGTTATATTTAAAGTTATATTTGGTTATATATTATATAAAATATTATATTATATATTTATATTATTTAAAAATATTGTATATTTTTATAATATATAGATATATTATATTTGGTTAGAATATTTATATAGTGAGTTTTTTTCATCTGGAGGAAAGTTTTTCTAGTCTTTGAGAGTATTTTATCTTTGAGAGCTTATGAACGAGTCTTGTGCCTATTCAGTATTTGTTAGTCCACAAAAAATAAAAAAGAGAGTTATGAGGGGAACAATGTTTACAAGGACAATGGACTGGGTGGTATTTTACTACGTTGTCCTATACCCTGCAAAGGGATTATGAAAAACAAACATGTAAAGACTGTGTGTGAAAGACAAAAAAACCATTTTAAAAAATAGGGGGGAGATTTGAATAGATACTTCCCCAAAGAAGCAAAATAGGTGGCAAATATAGAAAGATGCACACTATCGTGTGTAATTAGGGAAATGCAAATTAAAACCAGAATGAAATATAACTATACACCTATTAGAATGGCTAAAATTAAAAATATGGATAACTCAAAGTCCTAGCAAAGATGTGTAAAAGTTGTAATGCGCATAGATGGCTGGTGGGGATGAAAAATGGTCCAGCCACTTTGTTAAAGTTTGGCAGGTTTTTATAAACTTAAATACACACATTATCATATTACCCAGCAGTCCCATTCCTGGCTATTTACTCAGGAGAAGTGAAAACACTGGCTTCACATAAAGAGCTGTATGTGAATGTCTGTAGCAGCTTTATTCATAATCACAAACAACAGGAACAACCCAAATGTCCATCTAATTGGGAATGGATAAATAAATCATGATACATCCATACAATGGAATACTATCCAACAATAAAAAGAAACGAACTGCTGATACATGAAACAACATGAATGAATCTCAAATGCATTATAGTAAGTGAAAAAAGCCAGATGCAAAAGGCGTCATGAATGATTGCATTTATATGACATTTTGTAAAAGTCACAGAGACAGAAATCAGATCAGTGGTTTCCAGGGCCTGGGGTTGGGGAGGAGAAAACTGATTACAAAGGGGCCTGATGAGGGAACTTTTTGGGGGTGATGATAATGGTCTATACCTCAGTTGTGGTGGTTGTTATATGACTGTATACATTTATCAAGACTGATCAAACCGTTCACCAAATTTTACTGTATGTACATTTTACCTTAATAAATCTAAATTAAAAAAAAAACTAAGTATGAAAGCCAAAGACTCTTTTTGGTAGCTTACAAAGCAGTACTTGTCTTGGGCAGTGGAAAATGGACACAGTTGAGAAGTAAAGTTAGTACTTAATAGAGTCACAGAACTACAAAGATAATGGAAAGGTCAGTCAAGGGAGGTCTGTTATGCTAAGTTCAGGACCCTGGTTGAGAAAACCTGGGACCCTGAAACAAGGAATGGGAACTTATGGTGAAAGCCCCCCAAAGACTGTGGCTCTGCAAACTTCCCGAACTCTCAAAGCTGCAGAAGTATCCCACCCCTCCATAATAAGAGCTAGCAGTTCATCCAGGCAGGAAGACACTGCAGGGGCCTCTTTCCCTCAATACGACAAGTGAACTCTCAGGACACCACCTCTTCTGGTGTCACGTGAATAAATAGGGTTAAGTCTCAGCATAACCCTGCTAAGGACTTGCTGGGCCTAATGAAGGAAGAAAGAGATTACATCCCAAAGGAGCTAGAAGAATTAGCCAGCATGGACTGGCAGGAGCCAGGGAGAATACTAGTGAGATTTGATGTTAAAGGTGTTTGATCAAAGAGGCCGAAATATAAGACTGCATAAGCAAGAGTTCATTGTCTTGGGGAAACTATCTTGGGACATCGGATTTAACACCCTGGCAAGGACCCTAGCAGAAGAGGCAAATTTGTGGCTGGGTGGCTCTTAGAAACATGGAGAAAGAGATGACCCTATGAGAAAGTATTTACCATGGAAGAGGCTCTGAATAAGCAAGTAGACAAAATGACTTGCTCAGTTGATGTGGCCAGAATTGGCATGGCTGACACATGAATGGAGCAGCCATAGAAGCAGAGATGGCAGCTACATATGGCCTAATGTCATGAACTGCTATGATCTAGCTATTGCCATCCCTGAATGTGCAACCTTTCAGCAACAGATACCAATGCGAGCCTGCAATAAGGAACTTCTCTTGAGAAGACCAAATTGCCACTTGGTGGCAAGTTGACTACATTGGGTCCCTTCCAGGATGGGACCTGATTCATTCTCATGGTAATAGACAGCTATTCCAGTATGAGTTTATTTCCTGTCCACACAGCCCCAGCCTGCACCACTATCTGAGAGCTTATGGAATGCCTGATCCGTAGGTATGGAATCCAACACAACATAACATCCAACAAGAGACCCAGTTCACACTAAAGCAAGCCCATGACCATGTGGTCAACTGGATGTACCACATACCACACCACACAGGAGTAGCCAGCCTCAAAGAGCACTGGAACAACCTTCTAATGACCCAACTTCAGTGCCAGTGCAGATATGATCCTTTGTAAGAATGGGTGTCATCCTCCAGCATTCAGTGTACGCACTGAATCAGAGACCTCTTTATGGGGCTATGTCACTGAGAGGAAGAATACGTGGGTCCAGAAACCAAGGGGTGGAAGCAGGAATATTTTCTTTTCTTCTATCATTTCTTTCTTTTATTTTTTTTTTCATAATTTTTATTTCACTTATCCCTGCTCATTTATTCTAGGTCATAATGATTCCGCAAAATTTGTTCTTGTTTTTTTTTTGTGTGTGTGTGAGGAGGATTGGCTCTGAGCTAACATCTGTGCCCATCTTCCTCCATTTTATATGTGGGACGCCTACCACAGCATGGCTTAATGAGTGGTGCGTCAGACCGTGCCCAGGATTCGAACCTGCAAACCCCGGGCTACTAAAGCAGAGCATGTGAACTTAACCACTACACCACAGGGCCGGCTCCTCTTCTATCATTTCTTGCTTGACTCACAGGGGACATTTTACTTGCTGGCTGCACCACTGGGCTCTGCACGGTTAGAGCTCCTGGTCCCCAAAGGGGGGTGCATTCTTGCCAGGGGCATAGCCAGAGTTCCACTGAACATAAGTTAAGGCTGCTTCCAGGGCATGTTGGGCTCTTTGTCTCCAGGGACCAGCAAGTGAGAAGAGAGTCACCTTCTTGTCAGGGGTAATTGATCTAGATCAACAAGATGAGGCACCCAGGGGATCAATTTTGGCATCTCTTAGTACTCCTTTGCCCAACTGTACTGTAAAAGGACATGTACAGCAACCCAGGCCAGAGAAAGGTATGATTACCCAGGGTTCAGACCCTGCAGTAATGTGGTCTGGGTTACCTCACTAAGTAAATCTCCACGACTTGCAGAGGTACTAGCTGAGGATGAAGGGATTTTAGAATGGATAGTGGAGGAGGGAGAAAATGAGTACCAGTTGCAACCTCAAGACCAACTTCAGTGATGGCGGCTGAGGTTCATCCTGCTAACCTCCCCTCTCTGAGTTTCTCCTCAGGAAGCAAAGCCCACAGTAACTCTAGAAGTGCTGCTCCCTGACCTTGCGTGGAGAAGTGGTTCACATGGATGAACTGCAGTGGTCATGGATTTGTGCCACTCAAATCTCCCTTCAAGAGAGAGCCTGTTGCAAGGTGTGTAGTTAGTTGACGATCTCCAGTTGCAGAACCTTCTGGATCTTGTAAAAATTCAGACACATTGAAAGCTTGCTGTCTTGAATGACTGAGCATAGAAGGGGTACAACAGCCTGGCCGCTTCTGCCCAGTGAGGACTCCTCTCACCGGCAGTCTTTGCTCTGTGGTTCCCTGCTGGGCTGTTGAGACTTTCTGAGAGCTGCAGCACAGTCCCAACCTCTTCTTACCCAACCCGTCTTCCTTCTCTCTTTCCTTTCATAGGTGTCAGTACTACATCACAGTCTGAAGGCTTTCCCTGACTACAGCTGCTGCCTCTGTCCTTTTAGAAACATCATCAGAACCCTCACTGAGGGAGAAGTCTCTTTTGTTGGGCAAATGCCTGTACAGAAACTGGACTTCTGGTGAGATCAGGCATAAGAAGGGGCGGTACTTCTCCCCAGTAAATTTCTTCTACTTCCAACTCTGTCTTGGCACCTGCTTCCCAGCAGGAGGACTGCACTGACTACTACCCTTTCTCATATCTGATCCCACTAGAAGTCCAGTTTCTATGCAGGCATTTGCCCCCCAAAAAGACACCTCTCCTGCAGTGAGAGTTCTGATTATGCTACTAAAATTAAGAATAAAAATTTTAGGGGCTGGCCTGGTGGCACAGCGGTTTAGTACACGCTTTTGCAGCCTGGGATTCGCGGGCTCAGATCGCGGCCGCTGGCCGATGCACTGCTAGTCAGCCATGCCGCGGCGGCGTCCCATATAAAGTAGAGGAAGGTGGACACGGATGTTAGCCCAGGGCCAGTCTTCCTGAGCAAAAAAGAGAAGGATTGGCAACAGATGTTAGCTCAGGGCTGGTCTTCCTCGCATAAAAAAAAGAATAAAAATTTTACGTTTCTCCACATTTTAACATCCAGGACACCTAAGTTATTAAAATTGAGGGAAAGATTTCATTTATAAATATAAATATATATAACCATTTATATTTTAGTAAAGCACCATCCCACAAAGTGAATGCACAACATAGAGCATCTGCTCAAGAAATTTCCAAGAGATCTTCAAACAGGTCTTCATCTATTCTTTTAGGTTTCATTGAGTTTTGTTAATTTCCACAACTCCTTACCCTAAAACGTACAAGTCAATTTTTCTGCTCCATAACATGTAGAATATTTCAAATTTCCATTGATTGAAAAGGAAACTACAGGTATAAAAAAAAAACAAAACCTGACAGCTTTGGAGGGGCTTGCACCATTATGATGAAATGGTTTTGAGTGTTTTAATTTCATCTCCAACCAGATTTTATGCAAATAGAGAGTAAGGTCTATGCCTTATGTTTCATATATCCCTCCTAGACCCCAGGCACCCTGCCTGTGCTTAACAATTTCTCAATAAACAACCAATTTTCTTTTTTTAAATCTCTCCCCATGCCCTCCTCTCTTTCACCACCACTCTAGGGTAATGACCATTATACCTCTTAGGGCCAAATCATTTCTTCTCTTGTTTTTCTTCTACCAATATGCCTAAATATTTAAAATTATTGTTTTTTAATTATAAAAGCAAATATGCTAATTGAAGAAAGTGGAATATATTCAAACATATATAAAGAAAACATCAATAACCTCTTCTAGTCCCTTTCATTCACATCCCATGGGTGAGCAATGGTAACAGTTTAGTGTATATTGGTCCACATTATTCCTCATGCTCATACAGAAATGTAAAAACAGGTATATGTGTGTGCAGTATGTTTTTGTTTGACAAAAAAAATCACACTTAAGCAATTTGATTTTCTCATCCCTTTATCAGTAAGCGAAACTGGCTCATTTTTTAAAAAAAACTACATCATATTCCAAATTATTGGTAAAAACTACAATTTATTCAGTTTGCTTATCTCTAAGTTCTAATGACATTGAGCATATTTTCATAATATTATAAAACATATAGTTATTTCTCTTCTGTGAATTGCATGTTTATATTCTTTCTTTCTTACTTTCAAATCTCTAAGCCATCAGAAATTTATTTTTATGTATGGTGTGAGGTAGGGGTTTACGTTGTTTTCTTCCAGATTGATAGCCAGTGTGTGGTATGGTTTAAAGAAATAAATCAGTCTTTACCACTGAACTGAAATACTACTGTTTCTATATATATTTGTATGTGTGTGTGTGTGTGTGTGAGGAAGACCAGCCCTGAGCTAACATCTATTGCCAATCCTCCTCTTTTTGCTGAGGAAGACTGGCCCTGGGCTAACATCCGTGCCCATCTTCTTCTACTTTATATGGTATGCTGCCACAGCATGGCTTGACAGGTGGTGCATCTCTCCATGCCCGGGATCTGAACCTGTGAAACCCTGGGCGGCTGAAGCAGAGTGTGTGAACTTAACTGCTATGCCACCAGGCTGGCCCCTGTTACTATATTTTAAGTTCTTAAATACACTTGCATTTATTTCGGGATGAATTTCTGACCCACTGATAAGTTTTCCTATTCTCCTTTTAATATTGTTTTGATTACAATGACTTTATAATATATGTTAGGATTTGGTAAGGAATTTCTCCCTGTGTCTAGTCTTTATTTTCACAATTTTGTCTATTCTTGGATATTCATTCATTTTTTCATATGAGCTTTAAATTCATTTAATCCAGTTTCATAAAATAATATGATTCTAATAGGAGTTGCATCATAGTTGTATGTTAATTTTTGTAAGAATTAACATGAACATTATCCTGTCTGGAGCAATGGTATGTCTCTCTACTTGTCTAGTAATTGTTTTCTGTCTTAAAAAATATTTTATACTTTTTTTCATATAGGCAGTGTACTTTATTATTTAAAAATCTCTTAACCATTATTGCTTTTATCTTTTTGGTTTTTTTTTTTTGGTGAGGGAAATTGGCCATGAGCTAACATCCATTGCCAATCTTCCTCTTTTTGCTGAGGAAGATTGGCCCTGAGTGTCCTTCCTCCACTTTGTATATGGGACACCACCACAGCCTGGCTTGATGAGCAGTGCGTAGGTCCATGTCCAGGATCCAAATCTGCAAACCCTGGGCTGCTGAAGCGGAGCATGCAAACTTAATCACTACACCACTGGGCCAGCCCGTTTCTATCATTTTTAAGAGGACATTTTAAATTTCAAATTGTATTATTAAGTATTTCAAACATATAGAAAAGTATAGAAAATAATAGTCAAAGCAACAAGTACCCTCCTCAAATGCTTATTAGATTTTAACATATTTATTTAAGATTTCCTCTTCTGAGTTTCTCCTCAGGAAGCAAAGCCCACAGGAACTGTGGAAGACCTGCTCCCTGACCTTGCACGAGTACTCCTTATCTCCAAATCTGCTCTACTTCTAGTCTTCCCCATCCCAGCTGATGGCATTGCTTCCTCCGGTCAATCAGGACAAACACTTGGGGCCATCATTTTCTTTTTGTCTTATATCACACATCAAATCAGTCAAGAAGCCCTGTTTGTTCTACCTTTGTGAGGGATCCAGATTCCAACCATTTTTGACCATCTTCACTCCACTACTGTCCTGGTGCAAGCCACCATCATTTCTTGCTTCCAGTAGCTTCCAAGCTGGTCTCCATTCTTTTTCACTTTTCCTGCTACAGTCCATCCTCATTACAGAACCAAAAGGGATTCTTTTAAAATACAAGTCAGGTGTTCCTCTTCTACTCAGCCCTCTCCAGTAGCTCACTCTCATGCAGAATAGAAGCCAAACTCTTTTCAGTGACCTGCAAAGTCCTACATAATACAGGCCTTGTTACTTCTCTGGTATCATTTCCTATTGCCTTCCCTTTCATTTACACTCTTCCAGCCATACTGGCCTCCTTGCTATTCCTTGTTCATTCTAGGCATTTTCCTACCTGAGGGTATTTGTACTGGCTGTTCCCTCTGCCTGGAGGGCTCTTCACCCAGACATTCACCTGAATAACTCCCTCACCTCCTTCAAGTCTTTGCTCAAGTGTCATCTTCTCAGAGAAGCCCAAACTGATCACTTTATTCAAATTTGTGATTCACCTCTCTATATACCCACATAACTAATGTGCCTTACTCTGCTTTTTTTCTATAGTGCTTTTCATTTTAACACAATTTAATCTATGCATTATGTTTATTAACTATCTGTCTCTTCTACCTCATTGCAGCTCAGAATGGTCAAGGGAAGCCAAGGGAAGTTTCCGCTCCTGTTTTATTTTTGTGAGTGAACTTGCCCAATGTTCCTGACACCCACTTCCTTCTGAACACACTTTTCTTAATACTAATAAGACTTTAATTTAGCTTGGCCCCCCCTTCCCAGAAAGATAATGCAATTCATTCAAAGAAATAAGGTGCTGAAGGATTTTTAATCTCAGATGAGCACTTTGCACTTCCGGGGACCTCAAGATAGGTGATGCCCAATACATTTGGCTCCAGCCAAACTAGCATGATCCTTATAGGCATCTCTTCATACAAACTTATATAAAATAATATAGGCTCCCCTGAGGAATTTGCTTCCTATTTTAAAAGACCCTAAATGCCTAAGTACAGAATTTTTCTTAATAAAATATTTCAGCAAATTAAATATTATGAGGCAATGCTTTACAGAGTGCATGGCGCATAGTAGGTACTTAATGATGTTTAGACACTCTCACATTCTCTCTTCCTTAAAATGTATTACTTATTTAATCTGACATCTTTCTCCTAAGAGCTCTTGGCTCAGCAGTGGCTCAGGTGAGTTTATAGCTATTATTCCATTAATTCAACTTATGAAGTTGAGAGTTACCAACTGCTATTACCCTCATTTTTGTGGAAAGGGAAATGGAGTTACATGTAAGTCAAAGTGATTTGCCCTAACTTTTATGTGTCATTGTCACAGGTTTTCTTTCCATCAATTCTTGGTAACTTAAAGCCAATATTTGGTTGCAGTTTCATGAGAGCCTTTAAGTGAAACTAGCTGTAAGAAATCAGCCTAGCAAAAATACTTTATATTTATTACACTTCCCTAGGACCCCTGAGTATTCAGCATCTCAGTACTCGAGAAACGAGCAGTAAATTCTGAGGTCCATTTTATGCTGAGTGAAATGATTGAAGTCAACAGTCATTAAAGGTGATGAAAGTGATAAATTCTGCTCTGTATTGCAACTGTTTATCATAACTGCTTCTGCACATCAATCAGCAAATTAGAAGATAGTGCCTATATTGATATTGCTATTCATTCAAATCATTTATTTAACCACTCTCATAGACTTTTAATATAGCAAAAGGGAGATTTAAAAAAAATTCTACCAAATTTATAAAAAAAGATAAATATAAATCCAATTCAACATGTTAGCAGCCTCACAAATTACATTTCTAAGAACTCTAAATGAAAGCTATGAGTATCAGCTCAATCAGTAGTTTCCAAACCTGAATCATCTAAGTAGGTTAAAAAAAACACACACAAAAATCATGGACCCAATCCCAAACATTCTGGATTCAGCAGGTTTGAGCTGGTAGCTAGGAATCAGCATTTGAAAAACATCTCCCCACTGAATCAGATGTAGGCAGGTTTGGGAACCACTGAGTTAAATAGACAGACTATTAGGATGAAAAGAGAGTCAGGCTGAAACTTCTCACCAACCGGCTGACTATTAATAGACCCAAGCCGGACAAACCAATTTCATTGGAAAGTCTTCGTTCAGAATGTCAAGCAGATAACTTAGCATCTTAGATTTCCTTTGCAGACTGCTGACCTGTGCCATGTAAAGCCAATGTGGTAACTTATGTAAATATGTAGGAGAGAGGCTGTAGAGATCCATCTCTTCTGATACTGCCGTCACTTAGCTGTGTTACCTACCTGTAAGCTCACAAGTGCCCTAGTGTTTGCTTTTTCTCCCTACTAGTCATTGCCTCCTACCCCCCCACCCCAATTTCTCCTCCTCCCACACACACTACCTTGCCCCAAAGCCTTCTTCCACTGGAGAGTGTGAACTGAGACGATGTGTGTGCGAAGTAATGGGCCTCAAGTAAACAAAGAGCCCATGCAGGCCCTGAGTACCCAATTTATTTTAATAGAGTCTTTTAAAATAATCACCCCACATAAGATCATATTTTTCTTTGCTGTATTACTCCCTAATCCTTTCCTTCTACTTAATTCTTCCACTGAATCATTACTGTCTTCTGATAGCTATTCTATATTTATCATTATTAAACTCATTTTATTGATCTCATCCTTTGCTCCAATTTGTCATGATTTTATGAATTTTAATTCAATTCCTTCTGCATTTATGATCCCTCCAGCATCATATCATCTTCACATTTTTATTAATATGGTCTCCAGTCTATCTTCCAAGCTGCTAGTTATTATTATTATGTGATGTTAATGAGACTATTTAAAAATATTGTGTTGCTGCAACACCTTATTGGAAAAAAGTCTTACCTTGACATCAAGCCATTACTATTAACTTTTATGTTTAATTTTTTTGCCATTTTGGCATTCGTTTTACAGCCGAGTTGCTAGATTCATGTGTCTCTAGTTTTCCTCTGAGTGTTGTGCAAAGGCAAATGCTTTTCTAACCCAGTGAAATAATACCATGAAACGCTAATTTTGACACTGTATTTCATTTGCCTATAGAGCTTCTTAGTCCATCAAATAGATAAATTCTCAACTTTCTTCACCTCCATTAGTTAAGATAGAAAACAAAATTCAAGGCAATGTTAAAATAATATAAAGACTTTGACGTAAAACTACAAATTCCAGGCACTTATAGGTAATGCTGATGCTACATCCTAAATTCATTCTGTGGAATGTAAGTTCTAGTCAATACAGGATTTTCAGGTTTGCCCAAAGAGTGCTTATCATGGATACTTACTGGACATAAAAGAAGTGGGTTAAGATAAATTAATGGATTAAGATATAGATATCCCAGAGCTTTCTGGCAACTTTAGTCAAAATATTATATATCTACATAAAGATGATAAACCTCAGTAGTGACAGTCCGCACTTGTTTGCACCTTCCAGTCACAAATTTTAGCTCTTTCTAGAATCATTAAATTTCAGAACCCTTGAGAAACAGCGTTAAGCAAAGTTATTCTCTATTTCCCTGTTAATAAACAGAAGAGTGAGGAGTACTGATGTATCCCTGGGTTTTAAGCCAAGAGGTCCATCCCATTCCTGTCTCCAACACTGTCGCATAGTACTTTCCTCACTGTTCTCTCCCTGATAACCTCAGGGCTTGCTTCCAAACTGGGCTTTTGACATGATGACCAGTTTTCAGGCAGAAGGCCTCATCATTGCCACATGCCCACTTTTGACCTTTTAATTCCCAATGGTTTAAAATTCATTATTTAGAATCTCCCTCCAATTGAGCTTGTCAAGTACTTCTGGTAATTGCATTTCTGGGCCCAGCCTCGAAGGCATTTCATCTCAGCAGGACCTGGGGTCTGGCACTCGGCTGCATTTACCCTGGATCCTTCTGGAAAATCCAGATGGTGTCCGTGCAACCACAGCCTAATTGGCCTGAAATGAAAAGTGTGGTTATTTCAAATCAACAAGTTTTGTCTATATAGCCGAACCGTGTGGTACTACTCCTAATGATTATAAGGCGTTAAGACATTCCCTGCCACACCTGTTAATATGGAAAAAATGGCATTTTATGGTATATGTTTGATTTTCCTGAGTAGAAAAGGCCTAAACTATCATTGAACTAAAAGAAACTTCAAAAATCAATTTGTCTAAGGTTTTCAATTACTGGATAGACTGTATAATGCAGACTTCCAAAGATGGTCTCCTGAATTTCTTTCACTCTCATCAAATATTAGGGGTGGGAGGGAGGGACCCCAAAGAACATATAATTGACGTTCTCATTTAACAGAATAAGAAATATAAATCACAGAGAAGCTAAGTAAAATTTCTAGAATTCAAACTAGACCCCAGTTCTCCAGTCTTGTAGAACTTATCACTCTGCTTGACCTTAGTGTGAAAATGTTTCTACTTTTACAAAGATTAGTAAAATAAGCCCATGATGTATTGGTAACAAAATACAAGCATTATAAGGAAAATAATCTAGCACATATTGGAAATTTCTAGAATGCTTTATGAGTTATACTGTATTGTGAAATAGGACCATGGCATTTTAAAATTGGAAAGAACACCTCATCCTTTCGGCTCCAGCTTGCATTAAGAAGGCAATGGACGTGCCTTATAGCTATATTAGCTTAGAGTGCACTAACCAGCTCCCTGTACTTAATTCTATCCACAGAAGTTGCCACATTTGGCGGTCTCATGAGAATATAGCTGAAACAACCACGTGGAGAAATCTGTTTTGAAAATTCTCAAATTCATCCACTGGAATTGTATCTTCACAATTCCAGATAGTTTCATTTATCACCCTAAACCAATAAACCCATACCTGAGGTATAACAAGCCAGTCCAAATTCACTTAAGAACTTTTAGCAAAGAGAATGAATCTTTACATTATAGATAAAAAGATGGCAATAAAGTAAACAAATAAATGTGACTCTTCTGCAAATGGTCAAAACTGGTATTTTAGTTTATGATAATAGATTGAGTGACAACATTCTGACATTGTCTGTTAAGACAGCCACTAGTCTACATTTGCTGTCCTTCGGATACCTGGCTCTAGTCTTCTGTGTTCCTCGGCAATTTCCTCTGGATGTGTCTCAATCAGCTTGACGTGGTGTGGAACCCTACCTATGGAGGTGAGGTTTTATGCTACACTTCAGATCAGCAATTAACTGCATGGGTCTCTAGTGGCTTAACAGAGTAGTTCTCCAAATTTTTGGTCTCAGGACTCCTTTACACTTTCAAAAATAATTGAGGACACCAAAGAACTTTAGTTTATGTGCATTAAGTCTATTGATATTTACCCTATAATAATCTATTTATTAATTTAGTTAAAAATAAAATGATAAACTTCATTACTTATTAACATTTGTAACACTTTTAATGAAAAATAGCTTTTTTTCCAAAACAAAAAAAAATTATTGAGAAGAGTGGCTTGTTTTACATTTTTGCAAATCTCTTTAATCTCTGGCATAATAGAAGACAGCAGGATTCTCAGATATACTTCTGCATTCAATTTGTTGTATGTTCTTTAAGTTAAAATATGAAGAAAATCTAGCTTCTCTCAGACATGTAGTTGGAAAAGAGAAGACTATTTTGATAGCCTTTCCAGATAATTGTGGATATTGTTCTTTGAGACCATACCAAAACTTGACAATTGGTAGTTTCTTAAGGGTTAGTTGCAATGTGAAATCTGAAACACACCAATAAGCATTTTGTATTGTGTTTCTATCGTGTGTTGCATTAAAACTGATTTAAAATGATTTTATAACATGCCTTGGTTATTTGGAAAATACTGGTTTACTGAATTATGCAGATCTTCCAAATGTTGACATACCTCACTATACGATATGAGAACCACATTCATTAATGTCACACCAAATTCATTTAAAAATTTTTTACGTTTTGGCAAGTTGTCAGGCTGACAGTGGCAAATATAGATTTTCAAAAATTCTAATTTTCACTTGAAAGCTCAAATTTTATCACTGGGAACAAAAACTCTCAGTTGTTTTCCTTCAAGTGACAAGATCATTTCATTCATTAAAAAAAAAAAGAAATGTCTACCAAATACATCAGTAGGAAAAACCATAGTTTGTCTGAGAGTAATTTTTTCAAATAAAAATGATATTCTATTAAAAAAGGAGGCTAGTTCAGCTGTGTTGAAACTCTCACTCTAGTACTTTTCCTTGAGACATTCTTTGGAATGCAGCAGAAATGCTTTATGTGTACTTTGCATAAAATATTTTAAAAACTTGTATCCAAGGGCCTAGATTTAACAAAAGTAATAACTTTTGCTGCTTCATCAAGGACATTCTTAAGTGAAATTGGCATTTTCCCTCCACGAGGTGTGGCAGTGAAGAGTGCAATGATGACCAGAGCAGTCTGGAGTTACTACCTTGATTCATGCTGAGGCACTAGCAATATGAGCTACCACCTTTTTTGCACCATAAATGCACATGCCAACACAGTGAAAAAAGGCAAATAATGCCTTAGGATTATTATAAAATTAGCTTTGGCCTCATAGACTCCCTAAAGGTTCTCAGGGCCCCCAGAAGTCCATGGACCATAATGGGAGAACCATGGGGCTAATAAGTTAATGGGTGCCGAAGTCAATCAAATGAGAGGCTTTGTAAATCACTCTTGTTGCAGAAGCAGGTGGGAAATAAGACCTGTCATCTTAGTTTACACTCTTTGGTTATCATTTTATCTAAATAAAGAGTAACCTGTCCTGCTTTCTTGCAAGAGCTTTTTCTATCCTACTCCAGGTATAGGCCAAATACGATTTTAAAAGCTGGAATATCTGGGTACTTAGCACCTTGTGACCAAACTGTTAATTTTGCTACTTTGACCTTTCACTCTGTGGTATGTTGTGCCATAAAGTAGCACTAAACTCATTTCAAAGAGTGGGGCCAGAGTGTCAGCAAAGGTTAATTGCTCTGAGCTCTTGTAATGATCTGTGACTGTGTTAGTTTAGGTATCCAAGATTCCAGGAGGTGGGATCAGTGAAACTTCTCCTGAAATCCAGCCTTCGTGGGTGTTGGCCCCTTGATTAAAAGCTTTTAATGTGCAGTGAAATAAGGGGCAACTGTAAGGTAGAGATGAGAATTTTACATGAGCTAGCTTGAGATGGCACCACAGAAAAGATCCCAGTACTAGATCATATGGAATGGATAATAGCAAGGAGAACCTGTAGTCAAAGTTCTCTTCCCAGTATTAATGCATTAGACTAGAGAGCCAGTTACAAATCTACCTTCAAGTTTAGGGAGCTTTCCCATTGGTCATTTTGAGTATTTCAATTAATGTGTATTGGAGAACCTATTTATCTCTCCAGAGGAAATATGTTAAAGTTGCTTTTGTAGACCATATCTGATAAAGACTGGGGTGAAAAAGAAATCTCAGTTTGAAAGGAAAAGTTAATTAGATAATAAATAAAGTTCATCACTGTTCAAAACATCTCCAGTTAAAAATGTATGATAAAAATTCTAAAGAGATATATCTGGTAGCCAAATACCTATCCAGTTATGTGGTTTGTATTTTTATTTTAAAGGAGTTAAGCTGTGAAGAATTGCTGTATATAAAAGGCTGGACACACAAATCCTTCAAAATACCTCTCACACTTATAGTTTAGCTAAAATCACAACATGTCATTATGCGGTAAAATTCCTGCATATCTTGACTTGGGGATGTAATTCAAGGGATCAGTGTCTTTGGCCTGGCACAGGGTCAAGGTCACGGGCAGGCCAAGTGCTGGTGGGGCTTGGGGGTCGTGAGAACTATCTTCATTGCTGGTGGGGCGGGAGTCAGCCCAATATAGGAAACAACTTGGCAATATCAAAAATCTGAAGATGCACATACTCTAGGACTCAGAAATTCTACTTCTAGAAACATTTCCTAGAGAAACTCTTGCACACGTGCACAAGGGGATGTTAAAAAGAATAATCATTGCAGCATTATTTATAATAGCAACATTAAAAAAAATCTAAATAGCCACGATTAGGAAATGGAGAATAACCATTATTATTATTATCATTATTATTATTATTATTAGTCTGGAATAACCAAACAATAAGAGAATAAATAGTTAAAAAGAGTAGACTAGAGCCACGTGTTGTGGATCCATCACCATGAATAAATCTTATAAACATAATTGTGAATATAAAAACCGAGCTACAAAAAGTATACATACATCATGATATCATTAATATAAGAAGATAAAATAAGCAGCATACCATATTTTCATATGGATACATTCATAAGAATTAAGTTTATGTAAAAATATGAAAACATGGATGGGAAGGATGCACCCCAGTTTCAGGCTACTGGCTGATTTTAGAGAGGGAAAAAGTGGGAATTAGATAGGTGGTTTTAATTTTGTCTATGACATTTTATTCTTAATTTAAAAGGTTCAGAGGTAAATATGGCAAAACAATAACATTTATTAAAAGGGGAGTGTGTATGTGGAAATTTGATATATTATTTCTATTTTTGTGTTTATAATTTTCATAATGAAACAATAAACAAATATTTAAAAGAAAGAAATATTTAAAAGAATGGGCCTGAGAATTAGAGAGATCTAGGTCCCAATTTAGTTCCCATTATTTACTAGCTGTAGGTTCATGGACAAGTTACTGAATCTCACTAAGCTGATCCCCCAGCTTAGCCTGCCTCATCTATACTCACTTCTTGGGGATCTGTGGAATTTAATGGGGCTCATATAATGCACCTGGAACACAGCATACAAAACAAATGCTAGGTCCCTTTCTTGCAAAGTACTGTTTGGTAACATTGGTTCAAACTCCATGCTGTGGAGTGTTGTGTGGGGAAAAAGGCTCTAGGTGGGGAGAGGGATGCAATGGGACAACATACTCTTCCTATTTGCCTTATCCTGCCTTCCTTTCCTCTTAAACCCCTACCTTGTCTCAGGTGTTTAAATGCGTATGTGCATCATGTGCACATAAGCAATAATTCACAAATGCTTTAGAGTAGAGGCTAAGCTTTTGGAGGGTGGGAAAGCTGTCTGTTTAATTTCATACAAGCATGAAGAGTCTCTTGACTTATGGGCTCCAAAGAGTTGTATTTCAGTGAAACTGGAAATCAGTTAAACTTTTCATGTTAAGAAAAGTGCTTGCTGGTTGAATTTTCGTGGTGTATGCATTCATTTTTATGGAGGCTTTCATAGCAACATAATGAGGGCAGTTTTGTATGGTCAGCTTTCAATTACCCTTGCTATGGAGATATCAGAGAGCTCAGGCAAATCCAGAAACTTCATCTGAATCAATAGTTTCAATTTTTTTAAATTGCCATTTGAACTAGCAGAAAAGATAATAGATTCAAGTACCTACTCCTTTTTTTGTCCTTTTTTTACATGCTAGAGAATTTATTAAGGAAAAATGTGAAAGTCAAAATATCAGCAGCAATAAAGGTAAAAAAAAAAGTGACTGAACAATTAAAAAGTCTCTATTATTTGGGGATCTTGTAAAATGCCTACCGAAAATCAAGCTGACCAAAATGGTTGCCTGCCATTCTACATTGTATATCTCCAGACTGAAGCTCAGAGCTTCTTATAAGTAAGCTCAGTTCACAGATGAGCAAGGGGTGGAGAGAATAGGTGGGAAGGAGGCTAGATCACCAAAGACTGCCATATATGTTGTGCACTGCACAACCCCAGAGAGCACCTTTCACGTGTACAACCGTGTATACATGCAGGGCCCTGAAAGAAGGTATCAAAGCAAGGAATAGAAAAGGCCCCTAATGGTACATAGAGTCCCTAGTCTCTGCAAATGCCCTACAATCCAACTCTATGGGTGGAGACCATTTTTCACCTCACTACATGAATGTGACAGATTGTGGAGAATCAAAGTCCATAATGTAGTTAATATATAGGACTGTTCAGTGGGGCACCTCCCAAGAACATGGGAATAAAGAGAATAAAACTAATAAGAACCAACACAGAATGAATCTGCAGAAGTTACCCAAAGGATTGCAATTGTGTAGAAAATAGATGTGATAAACAGCCAAATATAATTTAAAAAATAAATCCATCAGACCCTGACTTATGTTGGGTGGTTTCCTGTTTATGTATAAAGATTTATAAAGATAAACTGAAGATAAGATAAGGCAATAGTAATCAGCACTGGAATGAAAACATGTATTTAATGATGAACCCCATCTTTCCGTTAGTAGCTACATCTGAAGGAGCACAGTTTATACAGTTTTTGCAGCTCTGAGAATGAGTTACTAAATGTATAGAGAAGAAAAATAGTACTGGACAGTTTTGAAGAGTATCTTGAGTTTCACTGCTTTGGTTGGAAGCACAAAGTGGTGAATCCTCAAAAATCCTTCTATTCATGTATGAAATCAAAGGTAAATTCATGAGTTCTTTTTGGCTTTAAGGTTCTGTGATTCCATTAGCAATGATGGGTGATATACAAGGAAGAGGAGCAGAAAGAAATCATTCCTTTCCGTGGATTGATGTTGTCCTCCTTTATCACTGTATTTTTGTGTGATTAAATACTTTAATTTTGGTGAAACAATGTACTATTCCAAATTCTTTGCTCCAAATCTGAATAGAGTGTCTTTGGTGTAAGCAATGCAGGGCAGTTGTTTAAAAATGTGATTTGGAGATCAAGTTCTTGACCTAATATGGTCAAGGTCTATTTAAACTCTTTCATTTGAAAGTAGCAACAACAGATGAAGAACAAATTTACACTGTAAATTGAAAGTAGAAATGTCTTTTTGACCAACATTGAATTTCTTGCTCTTTAAGATTCAAATTTGGTAAGTCTTTAAAGGTTGAATGTTAAAATTATATTACTGCCTTGTGCAGAAAAATGATTCTAGTCTATATAATGGAATGGTAAGCGTTTAGAGAGGTCCACTGCTTGTTTTCACGGCACATTGATGGCTACTGGCTTCTGACCCATTAGTAGGTCGAGATCATTGTCGGTAACCACCATATTATCCTAACCTCTCCTGCTGACCACAGGACAAATGAACCAGAAGATAAGGCTCATTCCTGGATCATTAAATGTTTCCATTTTGGTAAATTTATATCTTTCCTGTTGTAGCAATGTAGCATTAAGCATTGTAATTTCGAGAGCTGAAGCAGAGGTGTTATAGAAGGAAGCCAGATGGCTGCTAACACAGAGGTGGTGTTATGGTGAGGCCTCCACTGTCCCAAGTCTGTACTAAGATTTTCAGGTCTAAAATTGGTTCTTTTTGTATATCCAGATTTGATTGGGCTCAAGGGTAGCAGCAAATAACCAAACTCCCAAGGGACTGACGTAAAAGCCAACGTTCCAATTTCTTAATCATATTACCATATCATGAACAGATTATTGAGGTTTCATATTTAAGGACCACTTTTTTTAAAGAATCTCAGTTTCTGGGAAGTGGAATGAATTTCACAAAGATACTTGCTATATCAGCCAGGGTCCAGTCAAGAGAGAGAAAAACCACATAGTAATTCAAACAGGGAGCATTTAATATAAATAATTATATATAATATAATAAATATATATAATAATTATATATAATTATTTATAAATAATTATATATAGTTAACTATATATAACAGAATTGGAGTTATAAGGAAGTAGCTAGTAAGAACTATAAATAATGCTAAGGCATACAAGAATAGCAGATATAAGGAGCAGCCACTACTCCTTGGGCTGAGATAGAGCATCCAAGGAAGAAACAGATCTTATTGGAGAGAGTGTAGTCGAGGCTCATTGGATGGCTGATAAGTCAGTAAGATGCCTTGCCAGTAGAACTTGCTGGAAGCCCACCCTCTGGAGTGTTGGAGAAGCCATCACAGAGAGGCACCACACATGGAATTTACTGTACAGTAATTGTGGAGGTGCAGGAGGAAGCTGCTGGCCACTGGGCCCTGTTGGCTGCTGCATGCTGCAGGAGGCCACACACAGCGAAGGAATCTGGAGAGCAGACCAGAACCAGGAAGAGAAGCCACTTCTTCCTCTGGTGTCCCACCTGCACCCTCTACTGACATGTATAACATCATGCCAGATGGAAAAGAAAAAATATTTACAGGGCCCTCCTCCATTCTTATAGAGTAGGCAATAAAGGGCAGATTTAGGACTGAAAGGCAATAGATTAACACACTTGCCAAGTCGGGCAGCATGAAATTAGTTCAAAGAAAGGTAGACAGTTTTGAAAAATATGTCACTCAAGCCAAGGAAAATCCAATAAACAGAGCATACCTCTCTGTTCAAGGAAAACGTCTATTGGGTTCCAGACTCATAATCCTTGGGCAGTTCTGGATGAACACAATCCAGTTCTTGTCCTATTGTCTAAGATCTATGATGACCATCTTCTTGCTGTTTTGGCTGAGTATTATACAATCAACCTCTTAGGTTTTCATCACTTTCATGGCCTATCTCCTTCATATCATGATCTTATTACTTTGACTAATCTTGTGTGCTTCCTCACATTTTCAGCCATACATTACAATCTTTGGGTGAGAGCTGCAGATGGCTAACCTTCCAGGCCAGAGTTCCAGGCCAGAGATGACCTTAGTTCCAAGTTACAAAACAGCTCTCATTACAGCCTCCTTCCTGCCTATGGCAGGAGCTCTAATTCTCTCCAGCCTGACCCAAGAGAGGGGAAATCATTTATCTTTTTTAGGCCAATGGTGTTTGATTTCATGAAGCAGTATAAAACTTAGTAGCCTTGTTTACAACCTTTCTTATTCCCTGGAAATAAGCTTTGCAAAGGGAAAGTAACAAAATAAAAAGAACACTTACTCAGGAAGATAAGTATTTACTAATTGTCTAACTTTAGGCATTCTTTGTGCCTTGTTTCTTCACAGAGCAAAATGTGGATACTAATAGCAACCATTTCATTGGGTTACGGAGAATCAATTAAGACATGCTGAAGCACTTATGCCAGTGCCTGGTACATAGTAAACACTTGTAATTGATAAACATGATCTGATGTGAAAACTGGGAAATGATTGAGAGAAATTATGTCTACTTTGAAAGAAAAACATCAGTAAGAATGAAGAATTATAATAAATTTTTGAAATAAAAAGAAGGTATTGTACCCATTGGTACTGGACTAAGTCTACTTCCATTGACTACAATCATATATGCTCTATCTATTAAGCATAGTGGGAACTTGTGAAAATTTAGATCTGTCCAGTTAGGGTCTAAAACGTTTGAGGGAAACACTCCTCAATGGGTTTGCCATGAATTGTGATGCTTGGTGCAACATTCAGTGTCACTAGATGGCACTGTAGAGCAATTAAGCTTAGTGCTTCCTAAGTGTGATTTTAAACATTATTTTAAAATTGGGTTATTCTTATGCAAACATTTTTCACAGGCACAGGTAGTTACGTGAACAGAAAATAGCATGCGGGTATGTTCACCAGGTTTTTTTGTACTCTCAAATAGCTGGTGTGGCAAGTGTAAGAGACCTCAAGAACAAGTAGACTAGGAGGAATTGTAGGCATTTAGGAAGATAATTAAACACAAACCAAGGTCAGATTCAGTCACTAGTTGGGCTGATGGCAGAACAACTAAGGTTCAAGGTCAAATTGTCAAAGCTAAGGCTGACGTTGCTAAAATGAAAATGTGAGCTAAATAAACACTTCAAAAATAGAGCATTAGAAGAGTATGATTTGATATCATTATTTATATGTGAGGTCCCAACAATATTACTTGATGTTTTACATCTAGTTCATATAAACAATGCTAAATTAAAACTATATTTTTTTCTACTCTTACTTGGGATTAGTATTTTCACTTTGTAAAGGGCAGGTTTTAAGGGATATAGGTGAAAACAAAAAAATTGTGTTTGGGATATAATAGAATATTTTTAAGGAGGTAGTGAGGGAAGTAGTGAGGCACGAAGCCAAGAAAGATACGAGTTGGGTTTATATACAGATGTTAAGGAAGGCTATAAAGGAAGAAGAGAAGGTGCAGGCCATGTTCAGACATTTGACTCACACTACAGTGCAGTAAAACTAGTCGATTCAGCTCATTGCCTTCAATCTCCACAATCAGTACAGCCTTGCCAATTTTTAAACCAGCCAGCAGAGAGCAAGAATGACCGGATGGCCATGCTGCAATCCATTTATTGTACTACACAGAGCTATAGCTAGATTCCTACTATGTCCTAACTTCAAAAAGGAGCAGATTCCACTTGACTTATGGATTGATGGCTTTTGATGGGGACTTAGATGGAGATAAGGGAAGTGTGCTGCTATGGCTCAAACATTAGAAATGGCGGGAAAAGGAAACAATCTAACAGCCTTGGAATAAAGAAGAAATGGAGATAAGAGATTTACAAGGTCAAGAAATGAAGAGGAAATATAAAGGAGCTTAAAAGGAAATTATTCCTTGGCTTCAGGAAGTTAACTGCTGATTTTTTTCCTTGGTAAGTTGGAACTTTAAATAGTTAGAGTTGTCTGTGGTGTGTTGAGAGGAACATCTGTCTGACTGTGTTGTAACTCAGGGCACTTGTTGATGCCCAAAGGTATGACATTTCAGTAATCTGGACCTTAGAATCCCAACTGGTTTTAGTGTTGTAATCTTTTCAGTCTCTACAAAGTTCACCACAACTGAGTACTGATACTTCATAATCTTCAGATTATTAGACTTTAAGTTTGAGTTATAGAATTCCTACTTTAGATATCTTCTTAAAATTAACTAAGGGCAAACGTGTAATTCTTAGGTATTGCCTGTACAGTCAAGGTTCAGGTGATAGTGCAATTAAAAAAGAAGTCAGTTACTGAGTATGATAGAGAGGGAATGTTATTTCTATTGCTGCTGGTATAAGAATCCTATCTTTGAGGAGGTTTTGTTGAGCAGGAACTGGACCGCTCATCCCAGGGGTTTTTGATGGTGGGAGGTGAGGTGGGGGTGGGCTTATGGTGAAGGTGCTAAGGGAGAGGAGGAGATGCTGGCGAGATGGTAGAAAGTGAAGCAAGGCTCATTGTAACCTCTCCTGTGGCTCATCAAATCTTCTATCACATTACTAAATATGTGATATGCTTGGTGTGAGTAGATCCAGGGTTTTTAGGGAAAACTCTGAAGATATTGGGCCTTGTGTGTCCGGCTGGCGTGTTCGAACTTAGGGGCAGAGATAGAAGCAGAAATCATGAGAAAGTATGATGTTAGAGAATTATGACATTTATTTACTGCAGTCATTTAAAGCTGACAACAGGCCACCCAACAAGAGAGTGGCAGACCCCCACACCACACTTACCCTAATAGAGTGTAAAAGTAAACTCTTGTACAGTGAAATCCATGAACATGGGAGTTCCTTCTTTTTAAAGCCTGAATAGTATTCCATTGTGTGTATACTGTATATTACATTTTCTTCATCCATTCACCTATTGATGGGTATTTGGGTTGTTTCCAAATCTTGGCTATTATGAATAGTGTTCCAGGGTATGTGGGAGTGCTAATATCTCTTTAAGAGAAATATGCAAGAACATGGAGGAACCTTGAGGACATTATGCTAAGTTAAATAAACCAGTCACAGAAAGACAAATACTGCGTGATTCCACTTATATGAGGTATGTAAAAGAGTCAAATTCACGGAATCAGAGAGTGGAATGGTGGTCACCAGGGGCTGGGGAGAGGGGGAAATGGGGAGTCACAAATCAATGAGTAGTTACTAATCAATGGGCATAAAGTTTAATTAAATAAGTAAGTTCTACAGATCTGCCATACAATACCTGCTGTCAATAATGCTGTATTGTACACTTAAAGTTTTTTTAAGAGGGTAGATCTCTTGCTAAGTGGTCTTACTACAATTAAATAAAATAAATTAAAAAAATTGGTGAACATGGAGATTAGTGAGGTATCCCTCTACCACAACTCACTCCTCTTTAATTATGTGCAGCCCTCATGTTAGCCAGGACCTCCCTGCCCCTTGAAGGCTTAGGTAAACTGAATAACTGATAAATTACCCCCTTAGTTTCCCTATGTGTGAAATGGGGTCTTAATAGGGGATCCCTCATAAGTTGTGGTGACAGTTAATATAAAGCCCTTAGACTGTTGCCTGCCATATGGTTGACTATAGAATATATGTGAGTTCTTATTATCATTAAAAATGAATTGGAGAGTTGTTATTCAAAGGGTATAAGATTTCAGTTATGCTAGATGCGTAAGTTCTAGAGATCTGCTGTACAACACAGTGCCGATAGTTAACAATATGGTATTGTGCACTTCAAAATTTGTTAAGAGGGTAGATCTCATGTTCAGTGTTTTTACCACAAAAAGCAAAATGAAAACAAAAACAAAAAAACCCAAAGGGACACAATGAAACTCTGGAAGGTATCAGATATGTCTATTACTTTGATTATGGTGATGGTATGGGTGTTTGCATGTGTCTAAACTCATCAAATTGTATACGTTAAGTATGTACAGTTCTTGTATATAAATTAAGCTGTTATAAATTAAGCTCAATAAAGCTGTTTTATATAGAGAAATATCTATATATCTATATATTTCTATCTCTCTCTCTCTCTCTCCCTATATATATAAACCCTAGTCTAATGTTCTTTGCAGTAGTAACAGATTTAGGAAACATTACCTTCAATGTTTAAACTCTCCTCAGTCTGTGCTTCACTGCTAGATTTCTGAGCCTCAGGAAAAGTACCAGCTCTGGAGAAAACTCTAACGTGGGAAAACACCCAGAGATCATGCCATACAGTCCACCTTCCAGCTGTAGACACTGTGACCAAAGGCCAAGCATTAAAATATTCCAAGACAGATGAAGACTGGAGCCAGAGAAAAAAGGTATTATAAAGGGAAAAATAATCATTTTAATGACACCCAGTTATAATTAAATAATATAGAACTAAAACTGAGCATTTTTTTTGTTACACCTTCTATGAGTAATGTTTGTACTTTGAAACCTTTAAAATATTTAAGGCAAGAAGAAATGAAGCTCATGGCAACCAGTTAAGGTCATACATTTAAGACAAAAATGATAAAATATTAAAATGAAAGAAATAAGTGCTCTAACTGAAATACTAAGATTCTGTGGAGATGAATTATTCAAATTCACGTGACCTCCAACCTATTATATAACGAGGGAAAAGGGTAGTAAAGATCAAGTGCAGAGCAGCGTCAAGAAATGAGGAAATGACGGCAGGTACTGCTCAATAATATGCTAACTTTATGCTAAGATTCAAGAGAAGGGATATCAAAGAAAGAAGAGGTATGGTTGGCTGGTGTGAAATGGAGTTGGGAGTGTAGATTCTGGGGCTTGAAATGATATTTTCAGTCAGGACACCTAAGTGGTCAGGACAGGCTATGTTATGCTGCAGTAACAAAAAACCCCAAGCCTCAAGGTCTAAAACAACACAGCTTTATTTCTTGCTCACAGTAGATGCCTACTATGTGGTGGTAAAGATCTCTGTTCACCAGTCACTTTGGGAGTGAGATCACGAATGGTACAGCCACTATCTTGAACTTTGCCAATTTCTGTTCTAGAGGGAAATGAGAGCTCAGGGTTTCAGATCATAAGAAATGCTAAGGTCCGGAAGTGACGCATGCCACCTTTGCTTACAACTACCTGGCTAGGATCACTTCAAGGGAGTCAGACAGTACAAACTTACCCTGTTCGCAGAAGTGAGGAAGGAACAAAAAGATTTGGAGAACAACCCCAGAGATTCCCATGCAGCTTGAAGGAATGAAAGGAACGAAGGGATGAAAGGAAGGATTTCCTTGTTGGAAGGGAAACCTGTTTGCTTGGCTGGGGGCTTCACGAGAAAAATATTTCCTGACCCCAGCACTTAACATGAGCAGAACATTTGTGGCTAGGACGTTCATACACTCAGGGTGACTTTAAGAAAAGGATTTTAGCTTTAATTTTAGTACTAATTGCCATAAATGTAATGGAAATTCAATAGATTATGGGAACAGGCAAGAGTCTCAATAATCATCCTGCCTCAGCGTCTTGAACTCAGATGGCTCCAGGGTCAAGGCAGGTGATGTGAATGAATGGAGAGGGCTAGGAGTCATACAAGAGGGAGCGGTGGGGACAGGGTGACAGAGAGGACACGTCCTGTCTAAAGGGAGAAGCTGCTTCTCAGAACAGCTAATTGTCATCCTGACGGATTGTGAGGTGAATGTTGCCAGATTTTCTGATATTTTAAGAGAAGCCAGAAACATATATTTTTTTAATGTGAAATTTTCTGATTTTTAAACATTGATTTCAAATTTCAAAGTTTTATAACATCATTTGGAACCAACAAAACATGGCTAGAGCCCATGGCCTACCAGTTTGTGATGACTAATTTAGACAGTGTTTATAATCCCCCGATCCATCCCCACCCCTCCCAAGCCCTAAGAAGCAGCAGCAGCAGCAGCAAAATCCTTTATTTGGTCAAAATTAAACTCAGAAACCCAATCTGTAGAGTGGGTGTAGCTGGGGAACTGCTCTGATTGAAGCAGAGTGAGGGTCTGGACCCTAAAACTCAGCTCTTTTCACTCTTCTCCCAGGACTCAAGAAGCACAGTTTGAAAATCAAGAAATGAGTGGAAACCTCTCCTTCTGCAGGCAAGGCTTCTGACCAGGAGACAGACCAGTCAGAGGCCGAACTCAGGGTCCAGTTCCCCTTCCAGAGTATCAGCAGCCTGTGTAGAGAGAGTGCTCATCAAATGCTCTGACGGAAAATGCCCATTAAAGCTCTCTGTTTATTTAGAGATTCACTGGGGTCTCTGTTAGATATTGCCTTGGTTAGCAAGGTCATCACCACCTTCACCACCACAAAATGGGCTCTGGAAAGACTCTTGTGTAGGACTCTCTGCTGGCAACAGGGGAGGCAAATGGTGCAGATGTTGCTGTCTCCAAGGAACTATCTTCTAGGATGTGCATTTCCATCTCGGCAAGCTCAGAGACAAACACCCAGGTGCCGTCCTCCGAAGTTAAATTAATAAATTAGGAGGAGTAACATCTCAGGGAGAATTAGTGCAGGTGTTCTTTGTGCACTGGGAGAGGGGAAGTGTGAGTGGCATGACAGACTTGGTGGCAGGGGTGGAAAGGACTTCTGTGGACTCATTGGTGTATGAGAGTTTGAATAATGTAATAATTATCATTACTTTATAAAGAATTCCATGTATCTGCACCCAGACTTTTCAGGTCTGGAAATATTATATATACAAGTTATTTTTTTTAATTCAAATATGAATAAGTGCATAGAAAAAAAACCTGACCCATCATCTAATCCAGTGGCCAGTCAATTGTGGCCCATGGGCCAAATTCAGTCCACTACCTGTTCTCGTATATAAAGTTTTATTGGAACAGAGTCATGCCTACTTACTTATGCACTGTCAATGACTGCTTTCATGTTATTATGGCAGAGTTGAGTAGTTGCAACACTGACTGTGTGGCCCACAGAGTCTAAACATTTATTAACTGGCAGTTTACAGAAAACGTTTACCTACCCTTTATCTAATCTCACCAACCAAAGATCATCATAATTATTATTTGGTATACTTCCTTCTAATTTTTCCTATATGCACACATATATTGAAAAAAATAAAATCATTTTCTATATTAGTGGCCTCCAACAGAACTTTCTGTAAATGATGGAAATATTCTATATCTGCCCTGCCCAATATGATAGCTATTGAATACTTGGAATGTGCCTTGTGCAACTGGGGAACTAGACTTTCAATTTTACTTAATTATAACTAATTAAAATTTAAATGGCCACTTGTGACTAATAGATACCATATTGGACAGAACTTTCTTGAAATATTTTTATTTGCTTAACATTTCATGATTTCTTCAAATCATTAAATATCCTTTATAGAACCCCTTGTTATGACTGTATAATATTATAATATATGGATGTGTCATCATTCACCTAACCAAGCCCCTATCATTGACACTTAGATTAATTCCAAGTTTTCACTATTATAATCCAGTTCTGTGACAAACATTTCTGTGCATACAAATATTTACACATGTCTATGATTATTGACTTAGGATAAATTTCTAGATCAAAGAAGGTAAATATCATTCAGAGTCTTGAAACATATCATCAAATTGCTAGTTAGAGATCCTTCCACTCTACACACTCAACAGCAATATAGGAGCATGAGTGGTCCCCATACTCTTCTGTAAGTATTTTAAAGAATTGTCTTGAAAATGCTCTCTTCCTTGTCTGCTCCATCTGCACTGAAGTGTCCCTTTGGATGTCAAGGGACTAGCTGAGTAGGACACTTTGTGAGGACCCATCAGTGTTCTGAGAGAAGTGGAGGTGGAGAGCAAAATGGAGTATTTTCCGCTGAAGTTTTCTACACAATCAAGGCTTTGGGCAACTCGATTAATTTGGGTAACCACTTCTGAATTTAGTGCTGTGGACAAAGTCCTTACTCTGTGGCAGATCGTGACATTGAAATATTCTTGCTTGGGGGAGATTAAGACTTACATGAACTTGTATGTGGGAAAGGGAAATAGGTATGAAAAAGGGGAGGAGGGAACCAGCTCCTTTCCTTCCTCCACCTCCATCCCTCAGGGTGAAAATTTTAAGAAATAGGCAACAGAGAAATAGAAGGATGGGGGAATAAGGACATTAGCGGTGAATAAGAGACTCAGACGCACTATGCGTAAGTGGTGTAAACAAAGGTGAGACGCTGTGAATCAGAGCAGGGTCTTCCGACCAGAAAAACATGGGATTGAATTTTACTCTGCCATCAAATCATGTAATCTGAGTACATGTAATCTCATTTGAGTACATCAAATCATCTAATCTCAGTCTTTATCTGTCTGAGCCTCAATTTTCTCATGAGAATAATAATAGTACTTCATGTCTAAGGATTATTAAAAACAATCTATGTGAAGATCCAGCACAGGGCCTGACCCATACTTATAGCACCTTCAAGGACAAGGGAGGGCCATCAGTGGGGTAGGGCTAACTTTCTCTGATGGCTAAAATCAGGAGGCTGCCTCCTCCTGGGTGTTGGCCCACCCACTCCTTCACTGTTAGCATTCTCACCACCGACCAGCAGGCTCCCTTGGCCTGGGCTCATAGGGCATCTATAGCATACATGTTGTTCAGAAAGGAAGGGCACTTCTTGTGATGTGCTTTACCCAGGCATTCCTGAAAGTCAAATAGCCTGCCTTTAGGATGGCCTGGGATACCTGCTGCCCCCAGGATCTGGAGTGGGGGTGGTTGTCACTTTCCCTGCCTTAATTATTACTTTCCTCCCCAAAACTGATTATAGTGGGTCAAGTCAGAACTGCCCAAGGCAGTTGAATTAAGACATTTTCTCACCAATGTCTGTTGCCTTTAAATTGTACCAGTTCTGTAATTTTTTTTTTTTTTTTTTGTAATTTAGGGGCTCTCAGCCCTCCCATCCAATACCAACAATATCAAGTAGCTCTGTTGTGTAACAGAGAGAGAAAGAGAACACATTCATTCCATTTATGGGCAACTATATTCCTCTCCTGCTCTTATAGATCCTTCCTCGCCTCCTTTAAGATAAACAAAAGCCCAAAGTGACTGGGAAAAGGCCCTAAGGGAAGAATTAGGTCAATATGAAAGGCAGTCAAAAACAGGCTCACCATTATTATAACCGCAGGGATCCCCCTTCCCACCTGCCACCACACATGCACACTCCTTTTTTAACCAGTTCCTTAGTTCTCACAGTACTAACATTTCAGGAAAGTACTTGCATTTCCTTAGGAAATAATGGTCAACGCTATTCATAAACTGGAGAAGCTCCAGTTGTTTCTCGAATTGGTAACACATTGTGTTGGCAAAGATGATATTATGCAATCCAGACAACCTTGCTGTGACCACAGAAAATCTTCTACCACTCTGTTCAACGGTCAGAAACTGAAGATATTTTACCAGCTTCACAGTGGTTGCTGACAGCACTAGCCGAGTTTTTGAAACAAAGAGACAGCCATGCAGCTCACTTGCAAAGCAACTGCAACTTAATCTAAGTATTCCAACAGCTGGCTTAATTACCAACAGGAGAAAGCTGACTTTTTCCGTATGGAGTCCAGGAAGTGAGTGGAAAGGTTACATTTTCATAAAGACGTGTATGGTTATGCAAAACCAGTCCTTGCTTGCCTAAAAGGAGACAGAAATCCTGGGTGTGGATGTACTTTCAAGTTCAAGCGTGGAGACCATGAGCAAGTTTGTCCCAAAATGCTTGCCTTAATGAAGCCACACCTGGGTCTACACGAGGGAACAGTCACCAACCTTTGGGGAGATTCTTTCATTGTCCTTATCCACCACGTCCCCTACTCTATTTACCTAATATATTTTCCAGAGAAACAATTAGTTAACACATTCACACGTGAAACTAATTATGACAGAATTAAAGCTTCGCCTGCTCCTTGCTGCAAATTGAATTACCAAGACTCAGATTGAATTCTAAAAAATCTTGGCAGCCCGGGGTTCGCTGGTCGGATCCCGGGTGCCCGCCGACGCACTGCCTGTCAGCCATGCCGTGGTGGCGTCCCATATAAAGTAGAGGAAGATGGGCACGATGTTAGCCCAGGGCCAGTCTTCCTCAGCAAAAAAAAAGGGGAGGATTGGCGACGGATGTTAGCTCAGGGCTGGTCTTCCTCACCACAAAAAAAAAAAAAAATCTCTTCTTGAGTCATTTGGGGGGAAAATGAATCACATGTGTTGTGAAGCTTGAGCATCATGGTCTCCTTATGTTGCACCAGTGCAAGCAGCTACATGTTCCTGGAAGAGTGGGTGAACCTGCATGGCAGAAATCAGAAAATGGGAGTGGGAACCTCAGCTGGATCTTCAAAATAGCTCCCAGGGAGCACAGAACTCAAAATAATGACAAATTGGTCTTGTAGTTGAGATTTAGACAATCTAAGTCGACCATTCATAAACTTGTTTAGTTATGACTCCCTTGAGAAAATGTAATGTCTGTCACATCTTGGGCATTTTGTAGGTTCCAAATCATAAAGTAGGATGTCCAGAATATTCTGAATGGCTGTATTTTCATCATCCATTTTAACTGACATGTCAACATTCATGCTGCTGGAGAAGTAGCTTTGGGAACTATTGCTCTGAATACAAATTAATGATGGAATGCACCAACCCAATAGCATGGTGTGGTGGAAAATCTCAAATACTTTTTTCAAAAACTATATGTGAACTATATGTGTGTGAGTGTGCTTGTGTGCTAGTAAGCATTAATAAATTGGTACTGGGCAACACAATTAAAACTCACTTCATTGGAAGCACACATTACATTAGGATTTTTTTTTCCCAATGGTGTTTCAGAGCAGGATGCTTCTGTCTAAAATACATTGAGAGGCCGGCCCGGTGGCGCAGCGGTTTAGTTCGCGCTTGGCAACCTGAGGTTCGCGAGTTCGGATCCCGGGCGCCTGCGGACGCACTGCTTGTCAGCCAAGCTGTGACGGCGTCCCATATAAAGTAGAGGAAGATGGGCACAGATGTTAGCCCAGGGCCAGTCTTCCTCAGCAAAAAAGAGGAAAATTAGCAATGGATGTTAGCTCAGGGCTGGTCTTCCTCACACACACACAAAAAATAAAATAAAATAAAATACATTGAAACATGTGACAATGAAATTCTACAGCCCTTCACTCCTTTCTAGTACCTAGTAGGTTAGAGGCACCATGGGAAACACAAAATAATCAACCCCAGACCCCACCTTCAGGTTATTTACAGCCTGTTAAGAAATACTATGCTTTTCCCCCAAACAGAGAGAATTAAAATACAGCCAGTTCCCCCACTTGTTGTTGAAAATAGAAAGAAAACCATACTCTGCTGGAATGTATTATTATTTGCTTAAAAAACATATAAATAGATGCCAGCATAGTAAACTTAATTTAGAGCATCATGGAATTGGAGGTCCCTCGTTTATACTGACCAATACACTGAGTCAAAGAAAGTCTGAATGCCTTGCCCAGAGTCACACAGCTATTTTACAGCTCAGATGGCACCAGAAACCAGCTTTTTGACAATCAGGTCGACACTTACATGCACACTGAGAGTACCAACCTGGGTTTTGGTCTGGCTCTAAGATTCTAGGATCCTCTGAGGACTCTGTGACCATGCTGCCACGTCCCTGTCATTCCTCTTAACGAATAAAATCGCTCAATTGAACAAAGATAATTGTTTCATTAAGATGGAGAAAATGCCACATTTAATTACTAAAAATGACATAATGCCTCATTCATCTTAGGGAAACTTTTGTGTCTACAAATTTAATATAGAGAGATTTTTGAGAATTGCCTAACAAGGAAGGGCAACTAGTCCATTATTGCATAATATTTGATTCCCTATAAACTTTGATCATACCATTGAGCATATAGCAAACTGTACTGTTGCTTCCTTGCAGGAAAGCACAGGTAGAAACTGCCCTATTTTTACTCTGCCATTTTGTTGTTTCTAGAGCATATTTCCTTTTATTTGGAAGGATGTTTTAAACTGAGCATTTGATGTCAACATTATCACTCACTGAAAAAGTGCTCTCTAAGTGCTTCCCGAAGAATGCAAGGCAGAGTGAACCCTTTCAAATCAATGCATGAGGCTGGGTTAGCATTTGCTGTGTCCAGCCTTCAGCTCGACTTGTGAGGTGAGAAAAGAAAGTTTGTGCCTGTTTTTATTGCATGTGGCCATTGCCTTTGCGTCAGCTTGCTTCCCAGCCCCTGCTTGCTCACTCCTGGGAAGTCAGTAATTGTATTGGAAGACAGCGGTAATAGTGATAAAATGTGACATTTGTATAGATAGTACTCTGAAACCTTGTTTCAACGCACTTTCCTACACAGTATCTCAATAACCCTAAGGGAGACAGAAAAAATAAATTATTATGAGAAAACTGAGGCTCAGAAAACGTAAGTGACCTGACTGAAATTTGACAGAGGTCAGACCCAGGACTAAAATCCAGGTCATTGGAAGCCTGGTCATGGGGCTGTTCCTCCATGACAAGGAAGGGCATATAAACAGATTGCTCAGTTTCAAGCCGCCTTAGGCATGGGAAATATTTCTGTGCCTGTCCCCCTGATGACCCCAGGAGTGGATCTCTGGCTTGCGAGTATCCCTGTCTGCTGATGTCTTACCTGACACTGGTCACGGTCACATCTTACCCTACAACGTTCACGTACTGCCCTGTGCTCTGGTCTGTCTTCTTGGTGCTTTGATATGTCAATCATAGGCTATTTTACTCTCCCAGTTTTAATTTTTGGATAAATTGGAGGAAATAGGAAACTTGGACTACAAGACTTTGAGCCTGACCCCTCATTCTTTATCCCAAGCTATACCTACATTTCCAAAAAGATCTCATCAAAGTAGGAAAACAATACCATTAGCATTTGCTGGGCATCTAAAGGGCTAGGCATCATGCTAAGAACATCAAATATTCTCAACATCCTAAAGAAATGGACACTGCAGGGATTTAAACCCAGACAGTCCAACTCCAGAATCCACACCCTTAGATGTGATGGCACCAATATCTCCCACAATGCTATACTTGTGAGTTTTGTGTAACACTAGCATTTAGAAATCTCTTCAAAATTATGTGATTCTGGGTTTTCCTCCTTTGCAGTGGCATCAACACAAACTAAAAACATTCCTAATGAACAGCTGCAATTGATATTTTTATCTTAATTGGGGATTAAATATCAAAAAAATTGTTATTTTTTAGCATGATTTATGATGTCCTAACTTTTCCAGTAGTTCATTTCAAATAGATTTTTTTAAGTAGTGGGAGAAAATAGTACCATGGTAACTTTTTAAAGGATATGTGGGAAATTAACTTTAAATATTAAAGAGATCACTCAGCCACTGTTAGCATTTATTTTTAACCACCAAACAACAACAACAACAAGAGCAAATGGGGCTATTATTTCTCTTTTATCTTTGCTGTACTTTCCTCTGTGAAAAATAAGCCCATTAATAAGGAGGTATGAAAAGAAAATTTAGATGTCTCAAGACAAATTATGCTAAAAGTTTTTTCCAAGAAGTAATTTTATCAAGACAAGTTTGCATAAAAAAAAAAAAAAAAACTACCGATGAACATATTAGGAGAGCGTAGCCATTAGGCATGTTTTTATTATGCAATAATTTATCCATGGACAGTTTATATTTCACATCCATATTACACTATTTCTTCCCTGTCACTGGGAGTACTCAAGCAGAGTTGAATGAATACTCATCAATCTGGAAAGTTCCAGAAGGGATTTTGCAGTGGTAGGAAATTGAGTTAGGGTGGACAACAAGATCCCTTCTAATTTGGAGATTTATAATTTACAACTTAGACAACTGAAATAAGGTCAATAGTCTCATGGACAGCATTTCATAATGAAATAAAAGGCCCTAGTGTGGTAAGCAGTTGTGGGCCCTCCTGGGCTCTGGAGCCAGCCTGCCTGGTTTTGCCATTTGACTCCACCACTTGCTAGTTGTGTGACATGGGCAAGTGACTGCCCCTGTCTGTACCTCAGTTTCCTCATCTGTAAAATGAGGATAATAGTAGTTCCTATCGCATAGAGTTACTGTGAGTGGATGTATGTAAAATGCTTAGAATGGTCCCTGGCACATGGTAAACATTCTATAATCTTAGCTATGCTATTATTTTCGCAGAACTATGGGGCTAGAATGCTCATTTTTTTTTTTTTTTTTTTTGTGGGGAAGACCAGCGCTGAGCTAACATCCGTCGCCAATCTTCCCCTTTTTGCTGAGGAAGACTGGCCCTGGGCTAACATCCGTGCCCATCTTCCTCCACTTTATGTGGGACGCCGCCACGGCATGGCTGACAGGCAGTGCGTCGGCGGGCGCCCGGGATCCGAACCTGCGAACCCCGGGCTGCCAAGCGCGGACTAAACCGCTGCGCCACTGGGCCGGCCCCTAGAATGCTCATTTTGAATGAAGAGTCTTATCTGGTACCCCTTATTGCCTCCAATGTGAAGCAAACCGCAGTCCATTCAGAGTTTAATTAAGGCGGGGTTGGGATTTATATCTTGCCTGAAGTAAAGAAAACAAGTAAAAGAAGGGGAGAGCTAAAATGAGGGATTTTATTTAAAGGAAACAGAGAAATGTCTGATGTTCAGGGAGAGAAATGAAAATTCCATGAGCCTAGTGACGTTGAGAATGACAGTATAATATGAGGAGAGAGAAAGCTCATAATACATACTCTCGTCACACACACACGCACGCTCATTAACAAATTTGGGAATTACTGGTCTTTTGGTATCTTAAGGTTTCCACTTCAGCACAAGTATTCAGTTCTAATATCGACCTCTGGCGTCAGTTTGACAGTTCAAGTCCACAAATTTGTCCTGAGCCCCTGCTGAGATAGCAAGCACGAGTGCGAGATGCTAGGGAAGCAAAGACGATGCTGCCCTGTGATGCTCAGTCTAGAAAGCAAAGTCAGAAGGCAGACATCCATAGTTTTCATTCAGTGTTATGATCAGTTTCTGTGTAGATCACTATGGGAGCTCAGAGGAGGCCACCTGATCCGTACTACAAGGACGGGAGGACTTCCAGGAGGAGGTGAAAGCTTAGTTAGCCTTGAAGCAGCTATTAGACTGATGAAGCAAGTAAGCCAAACAAAACAAAACAAAAGTCCCAAGAAAATTGGATTTATGATTTAATTCCCTCCATCAACTTTGAAATTTGACAGACCTGGTTCTGCTACTTATTAGTTATGTGACTTTGGGCAAGTTACTTAAACTTGCTGAACTTCAGTTTAGTCATCTCTGAGATGGAGTCTCTAGGTCGTTGAGTTGTTCTAGAAATTAGGGAGACGATGTGTGAAAAGCTCATATCCCTGAGCCTTATTTTGAACATCGGTGGCATTAAATCACTCATATTAAAATATAATAAAAGAGGAAGTAATGATTGTTGAATTTAGAGTAGGAAATAACGTCAAGAAAAGCCAAAAGTAGCACAATAAGTTCAGTGTTAAGGCTCACGTGTCTTTTCTTGCCAGAGCCACTAATTCAGAGCCTGGATACAGAAGAGCTGGCTGAAGTCCGCTGCATTCCATCTAATGAAATGCCTATGGGGGGCTAGGGGAAGGCTTTTGGCAACTCACCTTGTTATTGCCCTCCTGTTGTACCACAAAGCTCCAGCCCAAACTGAAAATTTAGATCATCAGGATCTACTGTCTCAATGACTATGATACTTAAACTGCCCACAAAAGTTTAATGCAAAGTATAATCTGTTTCATTAGCACCATCTGTTATTTCACCTTAACATAAAGATGAAGCCAAACAGGGGCCCGGACCTTGGTTTATAATAATAACTACCATTTATCACAGGCCTGCTATGACTCGGGTACTCTCCATAGGCTGTTTCTAATGTACATTGCAACTCACCAGAAGGTTCTGTTCTCGTTCCCAGATGAAGAACCTAAGGCACAATTGGTGACTTAGCAAAGGCCACATTGCCCCTATGTGGGAAGCCACCAGAAGGCAGAGCTGTCAGACTGCAGATCTGTTGTCATCATCACGGGGCTAGCACACCTCTCACTCTGCGATGGGGGAAGGGAGGTACCACTTGCGGTCAAGGAGCTCCCACGTCCCCAGGAGTCTAGGGAAGGCCATTCTTCCTCCTTCTGCCTCTGTGATTTTGCTACCACAATGTTGTAAGAATGTTGTGAACCATCCTGGTAAATGAGAAGTTTTCGCAGAAAAGAGAAGAGAAAGGACCATCCAAAACGAGAGAGGAAAGACTAATTGGAATTCTCCAGGAGGTGAGTGGAGTTAAGAACTTGACCTGGATGGGGTTGTCACAACCCAGCAGTGGGCTTAGTTATGTTAGATCTCTGCTTCACAAATGACCTAAGATGCAGATGCAGTCTCTGAAAAGAGAAGGAATTCTCTGGTTGTGAGGAGGTGTATTTACGTCTTAGGTGGAGTGGAATACTTTGTTTTTAAGTGGATTTTAAAAATCAGAGACATTGGTTCAAATCCTGTCTCTGCCACTTAATAACTATGTGATATACCCCTCTAAGCCTCATCTACTCATCTGCTAAGTGAAATTAATAATATTTACTTCACTTTTCTTATCTCCAACATGGTGATAATAATACCTCCTTCCTAGGGTAGTTGTAACAATTAAACGAGAATGAAGCTTGGCATGTAGGAAATGTTCCCCAAAGTTATCTATCATATTATTTTTATTTTCACTAGCTATATTATAGCATTTTTATATAAAGTGCCTGGATGTGGTAGATGATCAGTAAGTGGCAGCTGTTATTATTAACAAGCAACATTTTTGTATTGGTGCCGGCCTACTGGTGGAATTGAGTGGGTGAAATGAGGAGAAATCCTAAGGCCATATGCAAATATAGAAACAAAAACAGCAATAAAAAGCAGAACTGGAGGGAAAAGAATCCTAGCTTGAGTCAACCAACTTGTTACCAGAATCCAGTAATCAGAAATCTCTACACTGTAAATTTGGCCTTTAGAGGTTTTTTAAAATTGCATCGTTTACTGTTTTCTTTTGTTTTTACTAAAGTCCTCTTGAAGATTCCTGGCTTCAGTGGGCCAAGGAAGAAAGGGAAAGAGATTTAAATTTCTATTCATTTAGTTAGTTTTGCTTTGTGAGAGAAAAGAACAGCCCTGTCCAGGGTCAGTTTCTTAACTCCACTCACCTCACCAGAATTCCACTCAGTCTTTTCCTCTGCTTTTTTGGGTAGTGCTTTGTCTATGTCCATGGTAGAGGGAAATGGGGACCATATGCCCCAGAGGTGATGAGGCCAGAATGTAAAGCACTCTACAGAAAGGGGAAGATTCAGGGGAGAGAGTCAGAGGCTCCTTGTGTAGTTATCCTCCCCTCCCCTTGGAGTGGTTTGTCCCTAAACGCTACCTGCTAGTTCCCTTGGTGGTTTTTTTGTCCTATCATGGATCTTGGTAGAGCTCAGATTGTTACATGGCCAAACACCCAACTACTGCTGCCTGGGGAGATGGCTGGACCCAAGGAGGGTCAGCTCGAGGAAGGGTGTGAGGGCTCCTGAAACACCACATCCCCATGGCTGATGCAGGGCAGCCTGGGCAGCCAGCAAGCACCACATCCCTGAAAGTGTGGTGATCTGCAAGGAGTGCTGCCACATCATGGTCACCTGACTCGTGAGCAGAGACCAAGAGGGAATGCTGACTTGCAGGCAGACGTGGGAATGCTCTGGAGCTGTGGCAAGTCAATACGGAAATAGTTCTCAGGAAGTGAAGCTCACAGTTTATCTATATATCTGTCTGTCTGTCTATCTATCTATCTGTCTGTCTGTCTGTCTATCTATCTATCCATCACCTACCTACCTACCTATTTATGTGTGTGTGTATATTTGGGGGTAGAATGGTGTAAGGTAGGTTTGCAGACACTGCTATTTTTAAACCTACCTAGACTTTGTGTCTCTTACTCTGAGGGTGGAGACAGAATTTGTCTTCAGGGAGACCATTTGTTTTGGAAAACACTGTAACGGGTTTTTTAGTAAAACAAAGATAGGGCCATGCTTCTATTCGGGAAGAGACAGATTAAGACAGAGGAAAGCTAAGCTGCTCTCCACAGATTTTTTTTTTCTCTAATAGATTTTTTATGGCTTCCTCAGGGGAGAATGGAGTTAAAGAAGGAGAACCCATGAGAAGAAGTAGACGTTAGCATTATAGTGGCAGGCAGGAGGTTCTGAACAGAGTTTAATTATAAGGGATTCCTTTGACAGGGCTATGACCAATGGGCTTTAGGAGCAATTATATCAAGTTTTTAATTTCCCTTTTCTGTGGTATGACTTCTCTTTACTTCCACACTCCCAACATCCTTCATTGTCTACAGACCTATAATTAAAATGCCAGCATGCCTCGTGGGGGGGAAGCAGGAGCAATTACAAAGTCAAATATCAAAGCAAAAGTCTTCATAGAAAAAGAATCAATTTTCTTCCTATTTTATATTATCAAAAATATCTTTGGGATATGATTGAGGAATGGATTTTCAGGTGCTAGGTCAAGGAGGGAGAGAACACACATTTAAACTAAAGAGACTATGTCTTTATTCTGGTGGGGGGTGGCATTCCAGGGCTTTCTCTAGGTCCTACCCAAAGAGTTAATCAAACCAATCTAATATTCATGAGGGAATTGCTAAGATTAATAACAAAATTAGATATTGGAAGCATATAATGGTTTAGTATCCCCATGTAACTTTCTGGTTTGGCTGGAGTAGAACATGGATGGATCTTAGAGAATGCTCAGTCAGATGATGACTCTAATTGTAACTTCTACTCCAGATGTAGTCTCATTACTGGAGGAAATTATTTGAGCCTATGTGTGCCGGTGCTGCTGTAGTTTATTCTGTTTTCTCTATCATATGGTCCCCATTTCCACATACTATAAACTTAGACAAAGCATGAGCAGAGCATGAAGCATGCTCGTGATTCAGGTTTTCCACTCTGCTTACTTTTTTTTTTTTTTTCCTAGAGAGGGTAATTCTCTACTCTCTCTTGGCTTCTGTTTCTGCTCCTGTTACTACTACAACTGAATAACTATTTTTAATCTCCTCTATTTATCTCAAGATTTCTGTTTACTCAGAGCTTCTACTACCATCCAGTTTTTGCTTACTGACTTCTTTTTGTGCGTGTGTCTCTTGGTCTCTCCAGCCTGCTGACTGTCCCTGAATGCTTTGCATTCAATCTCAAAAACAGTTTCTAGTTGGACTCTTAACTCCTATCCAAGGTCCTTGTATGGCAGAACTCTTGTGCTAGTCTCCCTCATCAGCCTCTAGCCAAGTTATAGATGGCTCACAAACACTCATCCCTGGTGTAATCAGCTTTGGCCATGGCTGTGACATCACATGATACAAACACAGGAACCTACACAAGGGATCTTTCAGAGGAGCTTATGGTTGTGGCAGGCACACTAAAACTTCTCAGAATGGGGACATTGTAGCCAGTAGGCACTTTTGCTGTCCTACGGGCAATTTACTTTGCCTGTCCAGACAATTTACTTTGCCATCTTGACTAAAGGAGGACCTCAACTTTTAACACCTTAAAGAATCAACAACAACAACAAAAAAAGTTATTTCAAGTTGGCAGATAAGTTTGAAAGTTTTGATGGAGAGGAAGGTAATTTGGGAGACCACCAGTTACTAGAATCCTTTCTGTTCCCCCTTCTATGCTTATCTATGGAAGGTTTTCCTCCCAGTGAGTACTCTTGGTTTATGGTGGGAATGTGAGTAGGGTTGTGGAGAAAAAGATACAGTGGCTCCTAACCCCACAAATAAGTCTGATGGCCGCCATATTGTGAGAATGCTATAGAATTAGAGCTTAGTGGGATACCTTGTTAGTCCCTACCTGGGTTGAGTCCTGTGTAGAATGATGAACTTCTTGCTGGTCTTTTGTTTCTTTAAAAAAATTCAGCTGAACTTGGCTACTATGTGTTTGCTCATGCAAATCTGCTCATCAAAACCCTTGGCACAGTTGGTTTGATTTTTGAGTCCCTGCACTCAATCCACAGGCCTCCCTAGCCTCTCTCTGGCACAGACTATAGAGCCCTGCAAGGTGTTAGTGATGAAAGCACATCATTTGGATTTTCTCTCTCTGGTTGCCTGTCACAGAGGCTGCTATCAATTCCCGGATTCATCCCTCTTGAATTCTGTGAAATTCTCTCCTTAGCCACTCAGTGTGAAAAAAAGAAAACTCCTTTTTCCTGATCTAGTTTTTTTGGGGAAGGGGCTTTATTGATTGTCTTTTTCAATAACAAATGGGTTCCACTGATATTTCCCATTATACCCACAAACACACCTTACCTGTCGTGCTCTTGTTGCTGTCATTTCATATTAGTGTTAAGAGATTATCGAATGGAATCTTCTTTCAATCACTACTCACATTAGCACTTATTTTGTTTGCAATTTTGAAACTAAAGATCTATGGAATTTAAAATATAAACTCCCCAGACAGAGGCTCTCAAACAATCATGAGTTACTGTATTTAGTACTGAAATTCAGAGAGAAAGATGGGGTGAAGTGAAGATGACCTCAGAGACTCATAAATCATATCTCCAAAAAGCTCTCATAGGCTTTATTTTTTTTCTAATCAAAATGGCACCCTAACAGGATTAATTCAAGTTACTATCTAAGAAAATTTCAACCTATGCAGTGTACACAGCTTCAATACCCAGTTTCATTTTGCTTCAAGGAACTATAAATTTTATTGGACAAGCACACAAGAAGCCTGTCATATTATTCATCACCCCTAGAAGCAGGTCATAGAACAGCAAAGTAATGTCACTAACAAGAAACAGTTTTCTGTCGTAGATAGCAATTCTTACCCTGTCGTAGATTTATCTTATTATTGACAGCAAATTGGGCTGGCATTGACCAGAACTCGGGCTCTACCCAGCCCCATACCAAAGCCTGAACATCAGATAGGCTTATACCACACTCAGTGTTAGTCGTGTATTTCCTCCACTCAAAGGCACATCCCTCTTCTGATCTGAATGATTAAGGAGGATGTTTAAAACACAGACATTTCTGTGCTTTGTTATAGAGTGGTCAGTAAGTACTATTTTGCAATGCCAACACTTGTGTGAGGAGACAGCAACTACTTTAATATGATTAAAGGTAGCAGTGTTCACTACAACAAATGAAAGTCTACAACTGGCCACCAGTCGTTTCTTTGTGACTGGCTGACTTTTGATTTACTTTGTTCAGAAAAATGCCAGGTCAATTAGTATAGGAATTTGCTGGGCTCGCAAATGACCCCGTAAGGAGTTGGTGTTCTATTTTTCTAGTTCTGTTATTTCTGTTGTTTTTTTAAGATATGTTGTATGATAAAGTTTAATGTGACTCTCAGTACTTTAAAGTCACTTGAAGGATGAGATACCAAAGAGAATCTGGGGATGTATCCAGAGGCAGTAACCAATGAGAGTTGCATGAGTAATTGGGCTCAGGGTGTGCAAATAAGCAGAGAGTGGGATGTGCCCCCTCAGTGAGCAAGTGCTGGGTTAAAAGCTGCTGAGATGGGGAACCTGCCTGGGGTCAGTGGAGGGACTAATGAGGCAGAGACAACTCCAGGAAAAATGATACCTGCCACTGAAGCCATTTGGATGATGATGTGATTAGGCACAGATTTCACCTTAGAACATGGAAAAAAGACGTGAGGTCTCTTGAAAGGAAAAGCCAACTTCTCTAGCTGGCTGTCAAATATGATTTGGAAAAAGGAACAGAACCAAGAATAGTGAGTCAATGCTCTTCCCTCTGCTTGGAATATACTGCTTATCCCCATCTTCTTGTCCAGTTAACTCTTCCTGCTCCTTCAGTTTCTAGTTTAAATGTCACTTCCTGTATCACTGGTAATGTTGTCCTTTTCCCTAGTACTTTTCCTTCACAGTTTATAATTATATGTTAAGTGAGTATCAATTTGATTGATGGCTATTTCCTAACTAGATTGGGATTTACTTTTTCAATAAGTAGTTATTGAGCACTTAACTCTGTGTTAGGAGTACAAGGTGTTAGAGATATTTTGTGAATGAATAATATTCATTCATATATTTGGGTGAGTGAATGATGTGAAGATTTTATTTCCAGTGACCCAGGGCTATTGAAATCCTCAGAAGAAAAATGAAGAAACCAAGTATCACGTTTTTGTAAGATGACCTGATATCCCTGGAGAGAAGTTTTGTGTATCAGATAAAGAAAGTCTTTCTTCAAGAGCGGTCAAAGGTAGAATCTAAGAAAATCTTAGAAATTGGAATGGAAGAGTCTAGATTGGAGTGTGTGGGCCTGAAGGTCATATTTGGAGGGAACTTTGGGAAGGTTTTGACAATTTCTCCAGGTCTAAGGGATATCAAGACAATTTAAGGTCTTATTAGACAAGAAGCCACAGTATTTTTATTTAAAAATGGTTTTCTCTGGAAGCTGGGCTGGACAAGTCAGTCTTTATCTGCTAGTATTGTCAAGAAGTATGAAGGGCTTGTGGTCTTACCCTACTTGCAAGCTAACAAGTTGGCCTGCCAGTTTCATGGATACCGGCAGAAGACATGAGACTCTTAGGTCAGAGACAAAGAACTTTATTACTCTCAGCATAGCAATAAGCATGAACATCAGCATATTTGTGTCAATTATCCTTGCTCCCAAGTGCTACGGGAGGGATGCAGATTGGCCCAGACAGATACCTGCACATATAGTAGTTGCATTATAGGATAGGAACCCTGAGCTTAGAGAACTTGGATCTTTTATATTAAGCAGTAAGCATGCTTGCTCTTTGCTCCAGAAGGAGACATTATCTTGATCGTCCAAGGCTGTAAGCAAACCTACCCTTTGCTCTGGAAGGAGACATATCTTTATCTTCTGAGACCATTTGCTATACAATCATCCTTGAAAAGATAGTCTGAAATTAAGGGCAGTTCGTACCTGTTTTCAAGACAGGCAAGAATGCAGCAGATCAGCAGAGAACTACCTCTCAACAGTATCCACCCCTTGTGTAATACTGTCTTGGCTTCTGGAGAATTTTCTCATCAGTGTGTTCCTCCATTGGCTACTCTGAGTAATCTGACTGATGGAGACTGGGACCAAATCTATTGAATCTGTCTCATGTAGCATTTATGAGGCTACTGTGAGGCTACCAAAATTAAGGCTACTATTAACAGGATTGCAAGCAGCAGGATGAGGGCAACCTATAGGATTGACCTCAACCATGCACCCCAGAGTTCCAGGCCAACCAGCTCAACAAATCTCATAAACCATTGAGTTCTACGTTAAAAAGCCAGATGGCTTTCTCCTTAAGTTTCTGCTTTGACCTTTCCACTTGGCCAGGACATTACTCCAGGTGCAGCAGAATATATTAGTGATTGCACAGATTCCTCCTTGGCCCATAAGGAGGAAGTCTAGGGCAATTCTATCATCCATAACAAGCCTGGTCAGTGAGTTGAACCTGGCCTAAATGCCTTCCAGGGCCTCGGTGGTATCAATGATCACTTCAGCTAAAGTAAAGGACAAATTTTATACTACCTTTTCTGATTGGATGACTCCTATCTCGTATCATAGTGATAACTGCCTGCAAAGTGTGCATAAATAATGATACCTATCCGGGAAGCAGCCCAGAGGAACCAAGGGTAGGCTCATTTCGGAGAGGTCTCCACAGTCGTCTGAAGGCTACATGATCTTCTTATGGTGTTTCCTTAAACACTTGAAAGTCTATTGTGACACCCCTCTCCAAAGTGCAAGTCACCATATTTTTGGGAGAGAGGCAAGTTAATGCCTGGCTTCCACACAAAAACACAGTCCTGGGGGTGCACATGGTGCCCTGGAAAGAAAGTTTTGTTTTGTTTGCAATTTTTGGGGACCCCCAGGTGGGACCTGTATCAGTTGGGGAGCATAGATTGACAGTGCTAATATGGCCTCCTAGCCAATTGGTAAACCTTACAGTTCCCAGTTCAGTTCAAAAATTGAGTCTAGTCCTTGCTTTTGGAGAAAAGACATCTATACCTATATTTATATCCATAGATATACAGAAAAATAATCATATTGAAAAATTTCCATCTAGCCTTGTTTTATTAAGAATGTCATCTAGAATATATTGGAATTTTATCAAATGGTTTTGAACATCTGTGGAGATAACCATATGGTTTTTTTCTTTATATGTAGTAATATGAGCAATCACATTAAAGATTTCTAAATATTGAAATTTTCTTACATTCTTAAAAGAAACTGCATTTGGTCATGGTGTATTATTATTTTAGTATGCTGCTGGATTCTATTTATTAATATTTACTTAGGATATTTTTACTGACATTGATAAGTGAATTTGGTCTGTAGTTTTTTTTTATGTGCAATCTTAGTCAGCCATTGCTATAGGTTATGCTCACTTCATGTAAAGAATGTGATCTATATTTAGTACTTGGAATTTATTAAAGTTTCCTTCATGGCCTGCTTGTAATAAACTTAAAAAAACATTCAATTGGGATTTGGAAAGAATGTGTGATTTTGTATATTGGATAGCTTGTTAATTGTGTGTGATTTAAATTCTCTGTAATGTTCCCCTCTCTGCCTCTTATCCCTACCCCCTTTGTCTTAAGACAGCCAATGTCAACAGTTTCTTGTGCATTCTTCCAGAAAAGTTATTTATGTATTTAATATCATATATGTGAATATCCTTTTAACTATATAAAAATTAAATCTTTTAATAACTTTTAAAATTTTAATTTAATACAATTTGGAGGTGTTTTTCTAGCCACACATGCAGAGGTACCTCATTCTGGACAGTTCATTTTTTTCTTTTTTGAAGAATGACTAAGGTAATCTTTTTCCCCATGTGGGTGGATTTACTTGGATATGTTTTGTTCTTAACATCTAGTTTTCTTGCATAATGATCAGAGAATGCAGCTGTATATAATATTTGGAGTTTATTGAGATTTTCTTTATGGCCTAATACATAATAGAATTTTTAAATGTTCCATGGGGATTTAGAAAGAATGTGTAGTTTTTGTATCTTGGCTAGCTAACTAACTGTGATTCACATTCTCTATAATGTTACAGATTTTGATACTTGACCTGCCAAGTTTTGAGAGGTATGAATCTCCCATTATGATTGTGGTTTTGACAGTTCTTACATTTCTAAGTTTTTATATATATTTTTGATCACTGTTGTTCAGTATAAAGTAGTTCCTGGCTATTTTATCTTCGTTATGTATTGTATTTTTTTAAATCAGTATAAAATATCTTACATTACACTATTGATTTCTGCATTAAAATCTATATTTTTGACAAATATTTTTTTACATGCCATTTAGTTTACATTTGGCTGACATGTCTTTGCCCACTTTTTATGTCCAACCAGTGACAGTTTGCTTTAAGTATGCTTCATAGAAATAGCATGTGGCTGGACCTAACAGCTTTAAGAAGTCTATAGGGTGTGTAATGGAACTTTTTGGAGTCTCCCAGACCCAGATCTAAATCTTGGCTCTGCCATTTACTGGCCATGTGACTTCATGCACATTATTGAACTTCTCCAAGACTCAGTTTCCTCATCTGTAAAATAGGACAATAGGCTCATAATAGTACTCTGGATTGTAATAAAAAGGCAATTCAAATAGGGTTACACACAAAGGAAAACTTCTGTGGTATCTCACAGGAAGCAATAAAAACCAAACCATGAGGAAAGGCGTGGCTGCCCCTGGGCTTCCTTCACTTTTCTTGCAGTCCAGCCTCCTCTACGACTTGTCTCTTACCCCCATGTTGCTGTCTCCAGGAAGAACCTGCCTCGTGCTCTCTCTGTCCCAAATTCTAAAATCTCAGAAGATTCTTGACCTCTTTGAGGCTCATTTGAACATCATTAAACTTGAGCGAGAAGCATTTCCTACAAGAAAGAGGAGGAAATGCTGGGAGACAAAGTTCACTTGCAGGACAAAGTGAGGACTACAGATAATATCTGTAAAGCACCTCCCACGGAGTAGGTGCTCAATAGATGCCCGACTTCACTGCTAGAGATCTCTGCTCTTCATCGTCATTGTTTCATTTAGATAAGGAGTCTACCTCAGTTCAGAGAACTGTTTTCCCCTAACCTAGTCATGAAGTGGGAAACACTTTACAACATTTGCTTTAATGCTGGATGGCTATCACTTAGCTAAGAGATGATTCTTTAAGAAGCAAACCTTTTGGCTTCTCTGAACTTTAAAAACTGGGCTCCCTCAAGTTAGTCCTGATGGATGAAACCCCATCCTCACTTGCCGGCCTAGTTTCTAAGATCTAAGTTATGCTATAGGTGTCCCGTTCTCAGATGCCTCCGCCGTTCTCAGTCTATCTTCCCATTCGCATAGGCAGCTCTGGTTCTGAGAGTCAGTGAGCCCACGGAATGGAGACCCACACTGTATCACCAGACGGAGTGTTTGCAAAGCTCTTTCTGAGCCCTGACCTAGGTCGAAGGTACAAGTCCTAAATGTCTGCCTAAAAATGAGTGGCATCTGATACTGCTGAACATCACCTGAACCACGTGGAAGGCAGGCCTCGTCATCTCATTAACTTTTGCAATGAATAGAGTTGTAACCTGGGATGCTCTGATGGAAACAATTCATCAGAGTTTTGGGATCATAAATATAGTTGGTTGGAGGCTTCAGCCAAAAGGGTAGACAAGACAGCAGAAGAAGCTGAGGCTAAATTTCATGACGGCTGAGGGGAATTAAGCCTTAAAAACTAGTTCTGACCTCAGAGGCCGGACACAGGCCCATCGTCCAGGCAGAAGCCCACACTTCACACTAGCAGGTGGCAACAGCTAAGACCCAGCCAATCAGGATCCTTACAGTAGAATCTCTGGATTTCTGGCTGGTGACCAGGGAATCCAGGGTGTGGCCAGGCGAGTGAGCAGTGGGTGTCAGAATGGCAGGTAGGCGGGGTGGGGGTGGGGGGTCTGTTCCCCACAGGCCAGTCCCAGCAGAGGGCGAGAGGGTGGGGTGAGGAGAACAGGTGGTACCCAGCCACGCAGAACTTGACCTTCTCTTACCTCTCTCATCCGTGCAGCAACCTCCTTGCTCTTCTTCACTGCTCTATCTCTGGTGCCTCACTAGTGTGTAGCACATAGTAGGTATTCAATGAAACATATTTGTAGAATGAAAACAGATGAACTGGGCCAGCAGGGTGGAAGGTCAAGAGGGAGTGTTATGGGTTGAATTGTGTCCCCTCAAAAAGATATGTTGAAATCCTAATGCCCAGTTCCTCAGAATGTGACCTTATTTGCAGGTGTAGTAAAGTTAAAATGACGTCATCAGGGTGAGCCTAATCGATATAACTGGTGTCCTTATAAAAAGAGAAAATTTGGACACAGGCATAGACATGCACAGAGGATTATGTGAACAGACATAAGGAGAATTCTATGTGAAGACTGGAGTTATGCTGCCATAAGCCAAGGACTGTCTGGGGCTTCCAGAGCTGGAAGAGGCAAGGAATCTGGTTCCCCTGCAGGTTTCACAGGGAACATGGGCCTGTCGATACCTTGATTTTGGACTTCTAGCCTACAGAACAGTGAGACAATAAATATCTGTTGTTTTAAGCCACCCAGTTTGTGGCACTTTGTTATGGCAGCCCTAGAACACTAATGCAGGGAGGGGGCCACTCCCTGGGTCTCAGGTACCAGTCACTCCAAGTATTCCAGGTGGTATATGGTGACAAGGCTAATCACAGACCCCACCAGCTGGTGGCCTGGTCTGCTGCTGAGGCAAGAGAGGTTGAGGAAATGCATGGCTGAAACTGCAGGTAATAAACCCTGGTGAATCCGATGGGTGTGCCTGCAAAACACTGTTCTGGACCACTAAGAGTTGAAGGGTGCCTTTGGGGAAAAAGAAATCATTTCTTACTCTGCGCAGAATTGGTTGTTGAGTGTCTGAGAAGTCGGAACTGTGAAGGAAAATACTCAAAACTGAACAAGTAATCAATTGTGTACCACCCTTTTTTCAGAAGCCAAAATCATGAAAGGAAAAGCTGGGCAGGACACTATTTCTGAGCAGCATTTGGAATGTCAGAAGTAATTTTGGAATTAGCATTTTAAAGGTTATTAGGCAGGATAAATTAACAAATTACACGAGGAAGACTAAGGACGAAAATGGTCTGATTCCCTCCTCTGATGTTTCATCAGCCACCAAGAGAAAATGCTTGAAAAATTCATGTGTCACTCCCACCAAGCTGAAACTTTTCAAAACTCTTGGTGAATAGCGCTGTTTGTGTGGAGAGGTGCTCAGCAACAGTCAGTTTAGAAAGTTGATTGGAATGATCAAAATGTATGTGATTTGAAGCCAAGATAAGAAAATATCCACATGTATAAGTCATTCTAATGAGCACTACTGGGAATTATGGACACACGTTTCTATACAAGAAGCTTAGAATACATCCAACATTAGGAGACATTAGAAGTAGAACCATTAAACCCAAATGATTTTGCTTACCTTGCACTAAATGCAGTCCAATCAACCTACTTCTTCCTGTTCTTTCAGTACCATCTCCAAGAATAATACAAAGGGTTTCTTCTGGCTTTCATTTCTGAATTCAATGCTTTTCATTGGTTTCAAGCAAATAATCGGGGCCCTTTTGGTAAAATAAACTTATTTCCAATAATTTTAATTTAGCTGAGACTAAGAAGCTTTTGGTTTGGTTCCCACTCCCTTATCCTGATTTTATCCCTTTTAGGTTGACTTTTTAAAAATGCTGTAAAAAAATAGCAGGGAGAAACTAAAAGTGAGTTAAACGTGATCACATTTACTTTGACCACTATGTAATTCTTCATCTTGACTTCATGACTTAAATATTAGAAAAACATGGAGCACATTTACAATCAGGAAGGGAGAGATGACATAAAATTGGGCTCAGAGCAATGGCTTCTTCTGTTCCTACTCTGCACAGAAATTCAATTGTTAATGAAATGGAGTCAGTTCAAAAGCTAAGAGAGGTTGAACTGACGGGCCCACATTCTTGTACGTTGTCAATCAATTCAAATAGTGATGCAATAATTCAAAGGGTGAATTTTTAAAGTCTTTGTACTTTCTTGAAGTTCAACCAAAGCTGCTTTATATTTGACTTTGTATGTAATGCTGGGACATATGGCTACATTGAGGCACAAATTTCATCTCAGCAGTTATTTGTATAGTTGTCATTTACCAGGTCCTGCATCTTGATGACCCAGTATCTCTGTTATTAAGTGATTGGGTCCTTCATCTTAATTTTCTCCTGGGCTGTTTATCACCAGATTGTTTGAAGGTCACTGCCAGCCACAGAGGGAAACATGGAGTAGTCTGTGCTAACATACATTTAGCACCCTCTCCAAAGTCTTTCTTATTCTAATATTGTCAAGTTTCTCTCTCCTACACTAAAATTGAGTTGTTACTGAGCTGTCTTTCCAATGGAGGAACTCTTCTGTACTAAATATGCAGTTGACAAGAGGATATGGGTTGATGCTCTTGATGGCTGGCCTGCTGGACGTACTTGGTGCAGAGCTGGTTGATCCCACAGGGTTGCTGGAGCATCACGAAGAGTCACCCTCCAGGTAGGTAGTGGTTATCTGCATCTACCCTCAACAATCCCCACTGTGATTACCCTGGAGACCTCCCCACACAGTGGCTATGATTTCTATATCTGCCCAAAGTACCCAGCTAGAAAGTTACTCTAATCAAGAAACTGCTTGGATAAGAAAACTTCTTGCACCCAGTTGGCAGATACTAGCTATATATTTTGAAAGTCAATAACCTTGCCCCTTCCTGCTCCTCCTCAGGCTCATTTCTTCCATGTTTTTTCAGCTATTTGGGGCATTTAAAAATAAATCCAACTCTGAACTGCAGCAGTGACATTGATACCATCTTTTCCCTCTCCCTGGCACAAGGAACTCAACAAAACTGACCGTCTTGATATTTCTGGGCTGAAATCCTTCTCCTACCCAGATCTGATGTGCATACTGGTTCTCTAGCATGTCTGCACTCATACCCATCAATTAGTATGGCAGGATGCCCACTTAAACAACGTGTGGAGCCAATTTCAACAAGGCAATATGCCAGTCAAATCCTGGCTCAGACGGGCACTGAAGCAAGTGACACAGCATGTCCACGAAGATCCTTCCTAGGGGACAGTGCTGCCAAAGTAGGACCTTGTGTTTCACTCCAGGGAACTGTCACCATGGAAATCTTTAATAACCGTGCACCATTTTCACTCTATGCTTTTTCTTTTTAGAAAAGGAATTAGCATTATAAGATTCTCTGGATTCAGGATTCTTCTTTTAAAATGAAAAATTCTCTTGTAGAAGCAGAAGATACAAATGTAGGTGTTACAAAGCATGGAAAGGCACAATAAAAAGTGTAGGGCCATTCTTATTCTCTGAAGCTGAGAACTGCCCTGACAGTCAGAAAAGCACAATCAAATAAAATGAAAAGGCAACCTACTGAATGGGAGAAGATATTCGCAAATTATATATCCGATAAGGGGTTAATATCTAAAATATACAAAGGACTCACACAACTTAATATCAAAAAGCCAGATAATCCAATTAAAAAATGGGCAGAGGATCTCAATAGATATCTTCTCCAAAGAAGACGTACAGATGGCCAACAGGCACATGAAAAGATGCTCAGCATCACTAATCATCAGGGAAATGCAAATCAAAACCACAATGAGATATCACCTCAAGCCTGTCAGAATGGTTATTATCAAAAAGACAAAAAGTAACAAGTTTTGGCAAGGATGTGGAGAAAAGAGAACCCTTATGCACTGTTGGTGTGAAAGTAAATTGGTACAGCCACTATGGAAAATAGTATGGAGCTTCCTCAAAAAATTAAAAATTGAACTACCACACGATCCAGCAATTCCACTTCTGGGTATTCACCCAAAGAAAACAAAAATATAATTTGGAAAGATATAGGCCCCCTTACATTCATTGTGGCATCATTTACAGTAGCCAATATATGGAAGCAACCTAAGTGTCCATGGATAGATGAATGGATAAAGAAGATGTGGTATATATATATATATATATACACACACACATACAATGGAATATGACTGAGCAATAAAAAAGAACAAAATCTTGCCATTTGTGACAACATGGATGGACCTAGAGGGTATAATGCTAAGTGAAATAAGTCAGAGAAAGACAAATACTGTATGATTTCCCTTATATGTGGAATGTAAAAAACAAAACAAATGAACAAACAAAATAAAACAGAAACAGACTCATAGATATAGTAAACAAACTGGTGGTTACCAGAGAAGAGGGGGTGAGGAGTTGAGCAAAATAGATGAAGAGGATTAAGAGGTACAAACTTCCAGTTATAAAAGAAATAAGCCAGGGGGATGTAATGTACAGCATAGGGAATATAGTCAACAATATTGTAACAACTTTATAGGGGGACAGATGGTAACTAGACTTATCGTGAGAACCATTTCATAATGTTTATAAATATCAAAACACTAAGTTGTACACCTGAAATTAACATGTTGTATGTCAATAATACTTCAATTAAAAAAAAAGCAAAGCATGACAGACAGCAAAGCCCTCTTTGTGTGCCGGTGTTGGGACCTAGAAAAGGTGGCTCTGATGGTTGTAGAGAAGAGAGAAACACTATTGCAAAAATCCCATAGAGTTGACCTTTCCCAAGAAGTTCCCCCCTCTAGCTCATGGATAAAGGCCTTAAATGAACTAAGAAGCTAAAGGAATAGAAGGAATAAGTAGATTGTAAGAGTGGGATGAGGAAGGTAACCTCTCATTACTTTAAATAATGTATAAATGAAAAGGAGCTGTGAAACTTCGTTCTGACTGCCCTCCTCAAAAAACAAAAGACATAAAAAAGCCTGCTCATTTAGGAACTGTCCTCATGCTGGAATGAACTTTTTCAATAGCGAGGCAAGTTCAGGCAAGTGTCCTGGAGTCATCTGGGTGCAGGAAAACAAGGGTAATAATAGTAATAGTGTTTTCTCTTTTAGTTGGTTAGGTTTGTTTTACATATTTTTTATTTAACTATATTTTCCCATTTTTTTCCTGAAATAAATGCACAATTGCTTTTTTTAAACAGTTTTTATGTTTTATTGTGCTTACACTTAAATTTCACCATTAAATACTGAGCATACGTATATACTGGACTTATGTCCAGATATTTGAAATGTAAAAATAAATGGACAGATGGCTTTAAGGATTTAGATACAGTAGAATATATTAAACAATTAGAGAATCTAGGGGGTAAAATTCTGTCTATATACACATTTACACATTTAGTGGCTCTAGTAAACGCTATAGGGACAGGAAGACATGTAGAACTTTGGGTTGCAATTGGAAGAAAAATCCATTTGGGACCGAACTGAGGTCCTTGGTTACCGACAGAATCTCCCATTGACTTCACAATTTAGACAAACTAAAGAGTCTTTTTGTCAGTATAAAAAAACCGCTGAATTGTACAAAATCCCTATTAGTCAGGAGAAACAGTAGCAACAGGATAGATTAAGGGATTGGCTCATACCAATTTGGATTGTGGGGGCTGGCCAGTCTGAAGTGAGCAGGGCTGGCTGGAGGCTGGAAATCCAGCTGGATGTTGCAGGTCAAATCCAGGATCTGTAGATTAGAACAGTAGGCTGCAAATTCAGGGTCGAGACAGAAGGGTTAGTGCATTCCTCAAAAATCCTTGTTTTCCAAACAAGTTTCTAGGATGCTTTCCTCAAACAGGGATGGTTACCTTTTCTAATAAGGAAAAAATACAAAAGGAAAAACTTCATCTTGGAAAAATAAGATGGCAAGGTATAAAAACAAAACAAACTACAGCCAAAGGAATTTGGGAGACTTGAGCAAAGTTCGCTAGGCCTTTTGGCAAGTAAAGGCATTAAAATAAAAGAAAGATTGGCAAGGAGGAGCAATCGCTAATGAAATGCAAGAAGACTTCCTGGAGCTTGCTCTACAGTTATGTTCTGTCATAGAGCAGAGATAATGAAGCCCTCACGTACACAGATGAATGAAAATTGCGGATTTGTGGTGAATTTCATTGCTTAGGAGTGTTTTCCGTTAAATTCAATAAATATTAGCCCATGCAAACCTCATGCATTGGGAGCTGTCAGAACCACAACTGTGGGTGCTGCTGATGCTCTGGGCTCCTGATGCCCTATGTGCACTGTACTCTAGGGCCCTGAGTCAATGGTGTGCTGGAGCCGTGCAGACAGGCTGACAAAAGCTGGTTGTGACATCTTCAGGAATTTTGCCCGTGGTTAAACACAGACATTTTTAAGAGCTAAATTATATAAACTTGCAATTGAATTATATTCAAAACAAAAGCAATAAATACTCAAAACTCATCAGGTCCTAATTATTTTACTATGATCTATGTTCTTAAAGTTTACTTGCATCTGTTGTATCTGTAGAGTGAAAATATGTAAGGATGTGTTACTGTCCATCTTTTCCAAGCCCTATGTTTAATGGCATCACATTGGTAGCTTGAAATTGGCCATGGTGAGAATGTTTACACCACACAAATGAGCAAGTTCTACAAATTGGGCTTTCATTTATTTATTTTTCCAGAGAGCTGGTTGTTAACATTTATCAGCACATCGCTGCCTGAAATCCACAAAAGCTAAACTTGCACAATTCTGTAATAAAGGGGCCAACAGCCTTCACACCCCCTTACACATTATTCTGCTGCATTTTCCCAAAGCTGAGGTCTGCTTTGGATTTCCAGTGTCTCAAAAATGTTGTGAGAAAGGCCCTTTCAGTCTTTTTCTGTCTCCCGAGGACTCAGGCACAAGTGTGATGTTGGAGTGGGATGTGGGGGAGAAGGACACCAAACTGCCCCAAGAACTCCCTCCCTCTGAGCCTGAGGAGTTGTCCCTGAACCACACACACCATGTGCTCTCTCCTCTCTCAGAACCATTCTTCCTCAGGAGGCTCCTCAGTCCCTCGTGTTCGTGCGCGCTGCCACTAACCCTCAAACCCTACTTAGTCTCAAAGCTCCTGAGACTAGGGGTGAAATGAAGGTTGGGCTATGGTGCCAATGGGAACAGAAAAGAAAAAACAAAACAGGACAGATCTGAGCAAGAAGAAGGACATGATAATACTTTATAGCTTATTAGTTCCAGGTGATGAAAGAGAAGATCAAGTCGGAGATAATTCAGTTTAAGAGTCCTTGACCCCTCTGGGTGCAGTACTGGGAACTAGCAGGATTGCACAGAAGAATAAGTTCTGTCAGGAACTCATGCCTGAGAGTACAATGTTTCAGTTTACAATCCTAAGAACAAGGGGTGACAATGATCAAAGTGTGGAGGTGATCAAAACTGACGTCATTTTACCTGACCTGCAGCTTCTCTATGTCCCTTATTTTGATAATCCTTGTCTCTTTCCAGAGTCGGTACTTCAGCTGTCCGAGAAAAAGACCTAGGAGACCATCTTGCTCTCCCCTCAGCACTCCTCATTTACCGGTTTACTTACCTAGATCTGCTGAATCTACTTTCTCATCACCTGTCTCACGGGCTCCCTCCTCTCCACCCAGACTGCTCCTACCTCAGCTCTACTCGCCATTTTTCCTTTACCTGTAACAATAATCTCCTCACTGCTTTCGTTGCCTCCACAAGGACGGTCTTAAAAGACAAAATGATGACAGTACTCTCATGCTCAATGGCTGTGAGTGACTACTTGCAGACACCAGGTAACGTCACAACTCTCAACTTGGATGGTGTTGCATGTTTAAAATGAAGGGCTAAAGTTTTCTTGCTTCCTCCTGAATGATTTAAAGAAAAAGCCCTCCACCTTCCTTAGAGGTACCAATGTGTCTCTTTGGATTTGAAAATGCATTGTCAGTATTAAAGTGAGGTTTAGGGAGCAGAAACCTCATTGTTGGTCTTGAACTTTTTTGGTTATTTATTTCTGACCACAGAAAATTGACAGCTGACCGTCTAGAGAATTACTAGATCAAATAGTCTGAATCAGGCTCTTGATTGACATGGGAAAATGGAACACTTAACACCATAACTACATTGAACTTCCCAACACGTCAGAAAAATGCTGTTTTTTAAAAAATGGCATTTTAAAAACGTTTAATGATACAAGATGTTGCAATATGAATAAAGCAGGTTTCAATGTAAAAGTTTCACCTTTACACCCTCAAGTGGTGAAACTAATATATTTTTCTACACAAGGAAACAAAAATTCTGGAAAACTACATCCCGAACTATTAATAGAGTTTATTTCTAGGGAGGATAGATGGGTCATTTTCATATTATTCTATCTGCTTAATTGTGTTTTCTAACATGTCTACAATGAATATGAATTATTTTTGTAGTAAGAAAAAAAGTGTGGTTTTTAAAAAGTCTTGGCAGCCTACTAGACTGGCCAATTGTAGTCCACCTATGTCCAAGACGACCTTGATTTACCTCTTTTCCATGTCTCTCAGTTTTGTTTTTCTTCCAGAAACACAGCACGTCAATTTAAAATAGTCAATGGTGTACTTTCAGTGCCCATCCATGTGGTCTGGCATTTAGCACATTTTCCAGGAGAAAGTAGTACAACCCAACCATGATGACAGCCCTTTTAGAAAACCCTAACTCCTCTAAGAGCTTAAAAAGTAAAAATTGCAAAGTGGTTTAATCTCAAAATATATAAAGGATGCATACTGAGATGTATAAAAAGTAATTTAAGGACCTTTTATTTAAGCTAAGCTTACTATTTATTTGGATTTATTCACATACCAACCCATTCTAATATCCTAGATAGTTTATCGATTCTGTGTGGATTTTTCCCCCTTTTTTCAAAGAAGTGGTCTTATTATGGCTGGAATGCTTAACTTCCCATTGTTTTCAAGTCTATCTAAAATGTTAGTTTTTCTTTACCTTGTTTGGAGTGGGTGGGTTGCATGCCTTTACTTATTTATTTTCACTCTTTTATTTAAAAAGTACTTTCCCTTTCAATATGCTAAAGCAAAAGTAACTCTAAATATATTATTCATGGCTTTTAAGATTTTATCTTCCTCCCAAGAATTAGTTCCCAAATGAATTAAGTTGTTATAATGCTGATTCTAATACCTGAAGAAAAAAAGCATACATATTTAATTCACTTAGGGTAGCTATCTTCCTATTTCATTATTTTCTTTAATAAATATAACAAATTTTAAAATGCAGACTTTAAAAATTTCTGAAATAAGTCACAAAGTCTTTTCTCCTCTAAAGGATCACAATACAGAATTTATTCTTTTAGTTCTCCACATAACATCACACACTCGCACTTAATATAGTTCTTTGGCGTCTGATAATTTAGTGCCCCAAAGTTTCAATAAACATGGTAGTGTGAAAAAACGCAACATGGAGAAATGTAGGGCTTGTTATTAGGAGCTGTGCTGTTCAATAGAATGTTCTGCAGTGATGGAAAAGTTCCATATCTGTGCTGCCCAACACTGTAGCCACTAGCCACATGTTGACTATTGAGCACTTAAAATGTGGCTAGTGTGACTGAGGAGCTGAATTTTAAATTTTATTTAATTTTAATGAATTCAAATTTAAATACTCACATGTGGCTAGTAGCTACCACATAGACAGCTCTAGAATTGAGGTTGGTTGAATTATATTCTGATAAAAGTATTCATGGATATTTGCCACTTAGCAATGTTCCTTTTGCCATAATAAAATCAATGCTGGGACTTACCTAATTTCCCAAAAAGAGTAAATTAGCTGTTTTCGTTACCTCTTTACTTCCAAAGTCTTCCCTGGCAGATGGTAGGAAATGCAAGCCCCATGTATTCCCCCGGAGAAGACACTGGCATTTCACCCACCCCAGCAGTCGTCTGGTGGAGCCCTGGGGTCTCTCCTGATGCACCTCAGACTGATCAAAAAATGACGTCCTATATTTTCTACTTATGGGAGAACAACGAGCCAATAATAAAGTTTTTATTTTTATACATGACTAAGGGCCGTTTACTAGTAATCTGCTAACAATTATGAGGGCTCACTTTTGTGGGTCTAGGGGTGAAAATTAATTATATTCCCGCCCCCACCTGTATAAGTTAGGGTCCCAACAAGAAAGAAAAGGCACACTCAGTCTTGTAATTAGGAGAGTTTAAAAAGGACTCTACAAGGTGTGAGCTGTGTCAAGGGAAACCTACAAGGAGTGGTGCAGGATTCCAGGGTTAGCAACAGAAGTGAGCAGTCTCACTACTCTTAGGACTGATAGGGCAAAGGGAAGAGGCAGTTTCTGGAAGCATTCGAGCGTTGCTGTTGGAGAAGATTGCTTGATAGGAGCTGTGGTCTTTGTTAAAGGGAAACAGCCAACCCTGGCAACCTAACTCTTATGCCATATTCTGATGTCCTCTTGGTGAGTCCCACTGGCTAAATCAACTGGAAGCTAGAAAACAGGGGAACCTATAGATACAGTCCATAAAGGCAGCCTTCCAGAGCTCAGCCAGGTGGATAAACATGGGTAGGAGATCTGAAGAGGCAACAGAAAATATCCAACCACCCCTCCCAAGTTTGGAACCAATTGAGAGAGGCACAGATGGTTCTAAATCAACCATGAGAGACCTTAGATGAATATAAAAACATCTGTTTTACTGCTCATAAAAGCTGGATTGAATGACAAAGTTTAGATGAGTGCATTGGACCCAATTTATGCATCTCTCTACATTCACTTGGCCCCACCTGCTCTCAGTAGAGATCCCTGCCCACTGCCACTGACCCCTAAGTTAACCAGCAGCAATTTCTAACACCACTAGCTGTCTTGACCACCTGCAGGTTAAGGACTGGCTCTAGAATGACTCAACATGCCTACCAGTGCAAGAGCTACAGCAGCTTCACCACCTAGGCCAGGAGGCTCTGAATCCTCCCACCTACTTCTGGAATCAAAGGAAGGGCCATGCAGTGGATCACGGACTATGGCTGCCCCAGCAGCTACCTAGGAGGAAGGGGAGCTAAGTGACACAACCCAGAAGTGCAAGGGTTGCCAACTCATGTGGCAAACTTTGACCAATGAAAGACAAGAGACAACGTGGGGGTGAGGAACTAGCAAATAAATTCTTTCTTCTTCTCAATAGACTATTCTGAGGTGGTTTTTCCAAACATCCTATTTGGAGACTCAAATATTCAAACAACTGGCTGCATTTTCTTGTGGAACACTGGCCAGCTCAGTAATGCACCATCTTATATTTGCCATCCTCTTTCCCTGCCTATGGGCTGTGATAGATTAAGGCGGCTTCAGATTCTTTGCTATTCTTTCCATCGAGAAGTAAAGTCTAGTCTCCCCTCCCCTTGAATCTATGTTGTCCTTCAGGTCTTCCTTGAGTAATAGAATGTAGTGGAAGTGACATTCTAGGACTTCCAAGGCAAGGTCATAAGAAGCCTTGCAGGGGCCGGCCGGGTGGGGCAGCGCTTTAGTTCTTGCTGGGCAGCCTGGGGTTCATGGCTTCGGATCCCGGGCCCCTGCCGACGCACTGCTTGTCAGCCATGCCGTGGCGGCGTCCCATATAAAGTATAGGAAGATGGGCACGGATGTTAGCCCGGGGCCAGTCTTCCTCAGCAAAAAGAGGAGGATTAGCAACGGATGTTAGCTCAGGGCTGGTCTACCTCACACACTAAAAAAGAAGCCTTGCAACTTCCCTCTGGTTCTCCTGGAATGCTTTTACTTAGGATGTTCACTCTGGATACTGAGCCACAATGCTGAGAGAAGCCCAAGCTACATAGAGAGTCCATGAATCAATAGTCCCAGCTGAACTCCCAGCCAGTAGCCAGCATCAATTACTAGCAACCCCAGACCAGGTGCCACATGCGAATGAAGAAGCCATCTTGATAGTGGATCCTCTATCCCAGCCACCATAGCTGATGCCACATGGATCAGAGATGAACCACTCAGCCAAGTCCTTCCTGGAGTCCTGACTCACAAAATTGAGGGCAAAATAAAATGGTTATTTTAGGCCACTAGGTTCTCAGGTAGTTTGTTATACAGCAAAAGAAAACTGGAACACTCCCCTTGATGGACTGTTCTTAGGAGGTGTTTCTAATAATTTGTACCGATATTTCTCATATGATCAAGCTCTTGGCTATGTTTTCCTATGAAGCTGTGGCCAGCTCACTAATAGACAACCTTCTACTCGCTGTCCCTCCTTCCCTGCCTCAATTCCCTTTTTTCTTGACTCTGGGTGTCCTGGGATTACACTACCAATAAATAAAGCATTATCACACAAGCTTTGCCTCAGGCCTTGTTTGCTAAGAAAGTTAGTAGAAGAAGTATCCTAGAAAGGAGCCCCTCAGAATGGGATTTTGGACTTGATCATCTGAAAGCAATAAGCGAGATAACCCTTAGAAGTGGCTTTACAGTTACTAATTCTTTTACTTGTGGTTAATTGGGATAAAGCACAGGTAGGGGGCAAGACTTTGGAAAATCATGAAGCTACCACATTTGATCAAAGGGACAACAATTGTGTAGAGGTGGCTGCTTTTGAGGCATTTGAGGCCTTGCTAAAGGAAAATGATAGGTTCAGGGCACCTATTATCAATTTAAGTCATGCTCTGAAGGCCAGAGGACCTCAACAGCAGCTTTAAAGGAGACTCTCATCTCCTGCAGCTGAAAGGCATCTGTACTTCCATCGGTTCAGAGTGGCAGAGCTGTAAAGGAAACTAAATGTGCATCTGCAACAGATCACCTAGATCAAAGTCAAAGCCTTGATAGGGAGGGTGGGAAATTGAGACCTGGGATGGAGACATTGGTGTTGACAAGCCTGAATCTTCCTGACTGGCAGAAACAGCTTGTTTCTTCTTGTCAGGGGTGAGAACCACCCCTTCCCTGGAGAGCATGCAAGGGTCTCATCAGAAACAGGTGCCTCCAAAAACGATGCTTGTTCTCAAGTTTTCCTCAAGACCCACTCTGACTTCCCCTCACTACCCCCAGGCAGATAAAAAGAGAAGTAGTACAAGACCTGCTGGGGAGGAAATAGCCTACTTGCCAAATGTGAATGACGAAATGGCTGACAGGAACCGTGGGAATGCCGTGGGTGTGGATCTGGAGGTTATTAGACTGGAGGAGGCAGACAGAGGCTGGGTAGGGGAGAATGGATTGACAAGGGCACTTACCTGTGACTCAGGATTCAGTGCTCTGGCAAAGACACCTGGAGCTGCTCCTTATACGATCCTGGAATGGCTCCTTCAAGCCTAGTCACCATGACGGCCTAAAGTTTGAATGAGTGGAGATAGTGGAACTTCCTTGACATCATTTCGAGAAAGGGGTCAGAAGTCTCGAGGTGGGCATGTGAGAATGGATTCACTTTGTAAAACTTGCCAATGGGAGATGCTGTTGTGTAATTGGGCCCCGTCTTCTCCATGGTGGTAGAAGGAATCTGGACTATCAAAGACCAGGTGGCAGCCCTTAACCATCAAAGGAAAGAGAGACCTAATTAACATTAAGATTAGCGAGGCCCCAGTAGGATGAGGGTGCCTACTTTCAGGGATGTATGAAAATGGGAAACTGACAAGGGTGATCGTTAATTTGAATAATTTAAAAAAGCAAGAGCTGTTGAGCAGAAAGCTATCATTGTCTTCCATGATGGAGAGTTGTACTCTGTCATTGAATTTCCAAATCTAAGTCAGTTAACAAACCCAGAATCCATTGATTGAAGGAGAGGCTGGACTCCCTTGAAGAAGAACCCTAAAATGCCACAGAAAGTATATACAGTAATTATTCCTCTGATCCTTCCCCAGAGAGAACTGAAGCAATTTGCTGGGGTAACTGTACTCTAGGGAAAGAATCAAACCTAGACTTTTCAAGGATTAGTAGATACAGTCTACGAGATGATACTGACATTAGGAGGCCTGAAACACCCACAGTCCCCTGGTTAGAACAGAGGCTTATGGAGACCAAGTTCATCTAATGGTGGTTTAGGTGGTTTTGGATACCCACTTTGTGATTATTTCCTTGGGGTTCCTGAATGTATGATCAAGACATATACTTAGCTTCTGGCAGCCACCTCAAATTGATTACCTGTCCTGTGGAGTAAGGGTCATCATGGTAGGAAGGGCTAAGTGCAGAGTTTCTCAACCTCAGCACTATTGACATTTTGAGCCTGACGATTCTTTGCTGAGGTGGCCTTCCTGGGCATTGTAGGATGTTTAATAGCACCCCTGGCCTCCCCCGACTAGATGCCAGTAACACCTTCTTGTTATGACAACCAAGAATGTTTCTAGATGTTATCAGATGTCTCCTAGGAGGGCAAAATCACCCCTGAGTGAGAACGACTGGCCATGTAGAAGCCCCTGAAACTCTCTTATCCCTTGCTAAATGCAGGAGTATTACCACAGTCCTTGAAGAATTACAGAGATGAACATCATCATCAAAGATATAATATTTTCTTTTGATTCAACTCTCTAACTCCTGTAAAAATCAGAGGGGTCATAGAGTGAACTGCTGCAAACTTAACCAAATGATAGACTTACGCACAGCTACTGTGCCAGATGTGGTATCTTTACTATAGCCCACAACCTCTAGTACCTGAGATATGGCTGTTGATTTGGCAAAGATTTTCTTCTCCAGAGCTATCAGCAGGGAAGAAAGGAAGCAGCTTGCCTTTATGTGGCTGTCAAGAACTATGTAGAGTCTGAAGTTTTACCTTATTTGCAAGTGAACAAGTTGGCCTGCCACAGTTTCATGGATGTTGGCAAAAGACATGAGACTCCTGGGTCAGAGACAAAGGACTTTATCACACATGGAAAAAACAGTAGCCAGAATTTCATATCTGTTTGCATTGGTTCCACATGCCCCCCAAGTCCCACAGCGGGGAGGGAGGGTGATGACACAGGTGGCTGAGATGGATGTCTATTCACTCAGTGGGTTTCCTTACAAGAGAGGGACACGGAGCTTGGGGAATCTACTGCTTTAATTGTCAGCCTCTTCTTTGCCTGGGAGGAGATGTTGCCTCATCTCTCAAGGTTGCTCACTGTATTCATAACTTTGAAAAATGGCCTGGGTACAGAGTGGTCAGGGCTTTGCATTCTTGGCACACCCAGAAACAATGTGCAGGGACACGTGGGGCCCGTGGTGGGTTACCTCTCCCAACAGTGGCAAGGACACCTTCCCAGTCTTGCCTCGGAGCTATGTCAGCTCTCTTCCTCTCTGTCGTAATGTACTTCACAGGGATGATGACTATCATTACATTGCATAGAAGATCATGCTGGTCCATGGTATCAAGATCATCCTAATCAGACATAATCAGTAGGAGACTGCAACACCCTCAGTACCTAGTAAGTCACATGCATGCCAAAGGGTGGGAGATTAATTCCAGAGTCTCCACAGTGGTGAAGTTTTTAGGGGCCAAGTAGCCTGAAGCACACCAGAACAACCCCTCTAAAGTAAAGGAAAAATTGTAGCTCTCTGTACCTCCTCCCACTAAGAAAAAGGCACTGTGCACTTTGGCCCCCTTTGGTTTTAGAGGCACCTATTTCTTTTGAGAATATTTCTCTGTGACGAGCTCAGTATTATCAGATTCATGAGTCATAGATTAGGCAGAAACATTATTTGATGGAAATGGTATATTCAAGACTAGGCTCAAATTGATGTAGAAGACACCAAAAAATTACAATAGGTGGCCCAGATCTTATGTCCCCTACCTCAATGGCATCAATAGCTCTCCCTTAATTTGTTTTTATGACCTCCTGGGGAGGGAGCTGCAAATCAGCTGATGGAGGAATAAGGGACTTGGGCCTGGTTCACAGAGTTTGGCTTCCTGCCACCCTTGGTTTTTCACTCTGTTCCTAAATGCGACCCCTGTGTGGCCCTGCATGGAGTGCAGTGTCCCCCTCCCCAGGCTGTGAGTATACATGACTAATAAGCTGCTGTCAGTCTCATCTGTCCAGCACCGGGTGTCATGTGTTCAGCCATCCCCATACCCCTAGAGTGAGAATCCCTTCCTCTCCAATAGGGCAAGAGGAGGGGATTAAAATAGGATCAACACTTCACACTCTGCAAACTTAGGTTCTACTGGATTAGAGGTCCTCATTCCAGGAAAGTAGGGTCCTGGTTCAGAGACAACAGTGAGGGTTCCACTAAACTATGAGCTGCAACTACCTCCTGACCACTTTGGGTTTCTTGTGCTAGTGGAGCAGCAGGAAAAAAAAAGGGAGTAACTATACTGGCTGATATAATTCACCTTGATTATTATGAGAAGCTAGGGTTCCTACTACACCCTGGAAGTGTCTGGAATGGGCCCATGGCTCTCTGTCTTAGGGGCAACCATGGCCACTCTTCACTTAACATCCCCAGGTGTCCAGTCTTCCCAGGGTGAGAGCTCCGCTCTGATGTTACTTCCATCATGAGTGTCATAATGAAAGTCATAACAGCTTTGGTGCCTAGAACCAAGCTGATGGGATGCGCTGAGAATCTGGCTTTTCCCACCCAGTGGGTGTGGGATCTGACTTCCCCATCAGCTGCTTGGGAGGGTGAGAAATGCAGCCTAGAAGTATAAGAGAGTAAGTGCCATCTGGGGCAAACTTTGACCAATGAGAGACATTATACAAAATGAGAGGAGAGATGAACTAGTAACTAATTCTTCTCCCTTCCTCCCACCGAAGAACTCTCCTGAGATGGTGGTTTCACCCAGCTTGTGACATGTGACAAGGTAACTGGTTCTATTTTATTTTTTTGTAAAGCTGTAACCAGTTTGGTAATATACCACTTTATATTCATTCTCCTTCCTTTCCTTTCTCATATGTTTTCCCTCACTCCAGTTGCCCTGGGAGTCCCCCCTTCCCAAAAAATTTAGCATGTAGGCTTCATCTCTGGTTCTGTTTTCTAGAGAACTTATGCAAAACAATGTGCAACAACATTGGGTTTCTCAATATTTCCACCAGAATAAAATTTACCCACCCAGTAAAAGGCAGAGTGGAAAAATATGGTGTTGCCGATTGAGGCAGGCCACTTTTTGCGTGGTAGAGAAGTGTAGGACAGAGAAAGAAGTAGCATTGTCAGAATACTTAATTCCTTCTCCCACACTTGCCAATCAAATTATTTATTTCTTCTCCCATTGGGAAATGTGAGCACAGGGCAATGACAGCTGAGGAGCTATTCTATTACATGAGGTCAGGGGAACTGATTCTTCTTCTACCACTGTGACTAATGCGTGGCATTTATGCCTTTTGTAACTGTCCCCCAGTTCTTACATATTCTAGTCTATCTTTTTCATTATTTTATTTTTATATTTCAGTTTAGGAAGTTTCTATTTACATATCTTCAAGCTCACTGATTCTTTCCTTCTCTATGTCCAGTCTATTGCTAAGCCTATTAAAGGCACAGTCTATTAAAGTCTGTCATGTCTGAGCCTGGACCTGATGCTTGCTCCGTCGCTTCAAGGTGTGTTTTATGTATCTAGTATGCCTTGTAATTTTTTGTTGAAAGGAGGACATGACATACTGGAGTAAATAGGCCTTTAGTATAAAGTTTTATGTTTTTCTGGCTGGAGGTTAGGCTATGCTTACTGTTTGCTGTAGCCGTAGGCATCAGAGGCTAAAATTTCCTCTGGTGGCCTTGTTTTTGTCTTCCCTGTTGTCATTGGGTTTCCCTAGAGATTTCTTCTTAAATAAAGTCTGAGATGTGTAGTTATTTCAGTTGTAATCCCATTATTATTATTATTTTTTTTTTGCGAGAAAGACCAGCCCTGAGCTAACATCCGTTGCTAATCCTCCTCTTTTTGCTGAGGAAGACTGGCCCTGGGCTAACATCTGTGCCCATCTTCCTCCACTTTATATGGGACGCCGCCACGGCATGGCTGACAGGCAGTGCGTCGGTGGGCGCCCAGGATCCGAACCGGCGAACCCCGGGCTGCCAAGCGCGGACGAAACCGCTACGCCACCGGGCGGCCCCGTAATCCCATTATTATACAGGAGCCCTGTTGATGTTTTGGTAAGATGTGGGGGAAGGACAAGCATTTTATAGTCCTATGATTAGATCTCAGTATTTTAGTGAGCCTGTGCTCCTGGGCTGTGACATTCACAAGTGATTCACAGTTGGTTTTTTTCTCCATCTTAGATGAAATAGGTAGGCTAGAGGGGGCTAGAATCAGATAGTTTCCTTCTGCCAGGTCAGTTAGGCTCTGGTAATACCCTTTGTAAAATAGTTAGCTTGAGGGCAGGCCTTTGTAAAATAGTTAGCTTGAGGGCAGGCCTTATTAAGAAGAACAGAGAGCTCACCTCTATTTCAAAATGGCTACATTTCTCCTCCTCCTGCTGGAAACACAAGAAGATTTTTCTCCAGTTTTCACTCTAAGAACCTGGTAGGTCTCCTGGAGGTAAAACTCACAACAGTGTAGAGGCCTCCTAGGACTGGGCTCCTCTCCCTTGGCATTTTTAACTCTCAAGCTTGTCCACACCGAGCCTCCAGCAATTAGTTAATTACAGTTTAGGTTTTCTGCTCCTGTACTGGTTCCCACAGAGGCTTCTGCTCTGGTAAGCTACGATTCTCTGTATTCACCTTTCTGTCTCTCTAACTTTTGGGGCAGTGGTTTGCTCTATACCTCAATTCTCTGATGGGTCTAAGAACAGTTGTTAATTTTAAATTTGTTCAGCTTTTTCCTGTTTTGTGGGTAGATGTGATGACTTCCAAGCTCCTTACTTGCTGGACTGGAAACTGGAGGTTGAGACTTTCTTTTGCCTGTAGCTTATAAGCAAATTGGTATATTAATAGAGTTTAATGAAAGCTTTGACTCAATATTTTATTGATGAGGCTGCCTACCATGCCTTGCAATATTGTAAAATTCTTGCTGTGCATGTATAAATATATGCAGATGATGAGAAACAGAAAATGGAGCTAATAAGGCATGAAAGATAAGAACTGGTATGATATGTGGGCCATGAGGTCTTGTGCTCTGACCAAATGAGTCATGGTCCAAGTTTAAGGGCCACTGTCGTTTATTGTGACCTTGCCATCTATGTTCCAAGACTATTGTTTGGTTTCCACACCTCCAGTGAATCTGAAATCTCACCTACTATGTATCATCACACTTTGAACCCAAGAGACAACAACAAAGAATGCTTTAGTCATATGAACAGTCTTGGATATTGTGCCAAGATTTCAGCCTTGTCTTTATTTCCTCTCCTACTCCAGTGAAACATCAAGAGACTCTTCATCTCTTTCTCTTAGAACCGAGGAAAGAGATTGCCTAAGAAATCTGCCCTATCTCTTTTCTCTTGGCCCTTACCTGGCCGACTTCAATCCTTCAGATATGACGGTAACTCCCAAGCAGAAGGCAATCCAAGCCTTACCAAGAAAGAGAAGGGAAGCTACCGATCTTTCCAAAGGTCCATCCTCTCATCCTTGACAAGTGGGAGGCAACGCATCGTTCTCCAGTGGGCTATTAGGGTCTCTATGTTCCACCTGCATCAGAATCAATAGGGATATCTATTAAAACTGCACATGCCTGGGCCCCTGTCCAAATTTACCAAACCAGAGTTTCTGCATTAATAATACACTCCTCTGATTTTCTTGTGCACATCAAAATTTGAGAGCCACTGGATTACAGTAGCATGGAGGTAAGAGGATATGCATAAGGGGTAGTAGTCACCATTAAGATTTGCATACAGCTTTGCACCCATTTTTATGTCAAATTGGCCACATACAGTCATCTAGAACTTGAAGTACAATCCTTCGAGCAACCATGAAGAAAAAATAATTTCCAATACAAACTGTATCATCAGGTAATTTTAAATATTCTGAAGTATTATAAATGAGATTTTAGTGAAAGACACATGACTAACATGGATACTCATCTGTTTTTAACAATAATAGTAATGATAGGGGATAATATTTATTGAGTGCTTAACCATGCTTTAGACATGGTGGTAAGTGGTTTTCATTGATTGGCTCAATTAATTCTTCTAGAAATCACATGAGGTAGGTAAAATGATTATTCCCATTTCACATATTATGAAACTAAAGCCTAAAGAAATTTGGTAACTTTTTGTAACTTGTAAGTGACAGAGACTGAACACAGCCCAGGACTGCCTGCCCAAGCTCGTAATCACTGTTTCACTGCAGTAAAATGAATTAGATAATAACATATTAAAAAAATTATAGTCCTTTGTGATATTGGTCAATTCTGACCCTTGCCTTTGCTGTTTGGCTCCTTTACACAATAAATCTTTGATACTTAATTTTGAGTGTGTAGATGGCTGAAAGTGCCTACGTTTAATTAAAGAGAAGTACATTTAATTGCACTGGCAAATTTTAAAGGCTTGGCTATCCTCTGAGCTGGCAAAACCTTCTAAGTTCTTAAGTTAACCCTTGTCCTTCCAGAAATTTTGTTTAACGAATGAAAGTTTATTCTAATAGCAAGCGCCTACCCAGTTTTTGAGTATTAGTGTTTTCCTTGAGAACCACAAACGAGCCTCATTCTCTGACGTGGTGGAGGGTGCTTTGGGGATTTCCTGGGAAATGGCTTTCAGAAGTTCTTTCCCATCTTTCCCAGGTCTGTGGGATTTAGCAATGTAGCAGTTCTCAGATTATTTGATAAAAATTCTTCCTGTTCAGTCAGGAGTGGGTAGCAGTTTTAATTAGGGGGCTTAGGACAAGAACCTTTGAATATCTGCCTCTGAGAATTGAAAGCTCTTTTCAAAACCAGAACCAATATATTCTACACAAAATGCTAAATCTTTAAGGCTTCATTTGCAAATAAAAGACCTCTAGTTTCTGGCGTTTGCTTACTGTCATTTCTCCAGGCACGATAACAGCACACCCCACTAATGATGATGTGCCTGTCAATATCACTCTCAAGTTATGGGACCTGTTCAGGGTAGGGTAGAGGGAAGAAAGAAGATGGTCAACAGGCAATCCAGCTTTCATTTTAACACTCCCCGGAGGATTTTCATTACCCTTCCTTATCATGCCTTACCTTTTCGCTTCTCAAGGTCGGCTCTGTCTAGACAGTTCCTGGCTTCAACTTCCTGTGGCTAATGCACACCCACCATAGGCTTGTGACCATGACCTCACACTGTGCCCTTCCACCTGAGCGGGGAGAGTCCCTCCTTTAAAAAGTCTTATTTGTGACCTTTCTCTAGGTTAGAAGCTCTCTTCTGCAGCAGCCAGGTCAGCCTTGTTATGGTGATTGCACTGCAGAAAGCTGCTTCTCCCTTGTTAGAAGTGACATCACTGTACATTAAAGACATCATATCTCCTTTCATATTAAAATGCCTGTCAGCTCTCCTGCTCAAAGGTTGTAAATCTGCCAGAGTAGCCTGAGCTTGGGGAGTTTTCATTATGAAAATATGAAGATAAGCACTCTGTTTTACTGTCAAAGGGAAAGAGGTAGGCTTCTGGTAATGACATTACTTTAAAATATAAATATACATTTTCTTAACTGAGCGTTATATAAGCAAATTTTGAAAAGACAGCCCCCCCCTTTTTTTAAGTTTTAAAAATTCAGGCTTGCAAAGCAGGCTGGTGCAGCTCAGATAGGAAATACAGCTGGCGTAGATTTATTAATGCATGTGTTTCCCACTTGCTCTTATAGTAAATCATTATACATTTTCAATGATTTTAGCCCTTCATTTTTAGTTGTCCAGTCTCAGAAGTCACAAAAGAATACTTAACCCACAATTCACCTTTAATTCACAAATTAAGTAGCCTTTGTGTTGGATTTGAGCTTTTTCTTACTATTTTTAAAGACTATCACCAAATTGTCACTTGCTAGTAGAACTTGTTTGACCTGCCTGTTTTGAACATGTGTATAAGGTGAGTTTGAGGAGTCTTATTCATGTAAGGTAGGGGTTCATTTTTACCTAACCACATAAAAATACAGGAAAATTATTGAGGGACCTACAACTCTCCCATAACCAGTCGCCTTTGGCTCAGGCTTTCAAATTAACCCTTTCCAGGCATAGAGACATTTAGACTTTCAGGAAGATCTTACAATCAGAGACCCAAATTAAATCCTCAAACACCACTGGCTTCAGGGAGTATGAGTGATTGGCCATCTGTGAAGCAAACTAGGGATTCTCAACTCAGTTTTTAGGTTCCTCTCAAAAATTTATTCTTACTTGGTAGTTTGTGATGAGGAAATCAGATTTCAGATGCTATTATTTCTCTCTGCAGAAGTGACCACCAAGATCAATGAGGGGTTATTTGGGACACCCCATTAAGTGAAAAAAGGAACGCTGCTACATTTGGCAGTCAGCTTACTCTGTGGATTCATAAAGACTCAGAGAATTCAGCTTCTCCAAGCTGACGAATCAAGAACTTTTCATAGGATAGAATTAACTCCTTTTTCATTCATAAAAGGCTAAAATACAAATATCTCTGTATTCATCCCACTGACAAATGAATAGAAATGACACAATGCTTCCTCTCTTGCTTTTGACACAATGCCATAGACTGAACATTATAACTTTCCGAGGTAAGCTGTGAAATAATTTTATGGATGGTGTTTATCTGTAATTCAGTAAATCTAGGCCACATGACTTGTGGCTTTCTCTGGATTAATCCAAATGAGAATAGCTACACTCAACAGGCAGGGAATGGCTTGGATATGCTACAAACTATCCAATTACCACAAGCGAAAAAGAAAACCTTCAGGGAGGTGGCTGGAGCCCAGACATCCCACTGTACTCTATATGATGTGCTGTGTGCAATAGGCCACAACTCCAAGGCTTGCTGGCTGGGGTCTGCTCCGGGGCCTTCTCAGTAGAGGAGGAAGTTTAGGTGAGGATAGTTGACAACATTTGCAAATATCTAGTAATAAAACTAAGCCAGGGAACAGGCTCTGTAGTTCCTTGGGGGCAAAGAATTCATTTCGGCAATGTTATAAAACAGGAATTTGGGGTCCTCAGCTATCTAGTGAGGCTAAGTGATATTTTCAGTTATCAACAGAAAATTCTCAAGGGGAAGTATGGCCCTTCCCCACGCCCTACCCCCTGACACCTAGAAAATTTACATGTTACAAAAGTTAACAACTTAAAACTAATGACAGTGTGTTGAAGCTGACATCTGGTGCCCTCAAGAACAATATGGCAGTTCAGACTCCATCACCTGGAAAATTACCTGAGGGGAGTCTGGGCCAGGGGGAGTCACAACTCAAAATGAAACCAAATCTTCATTCTAACCGTCAGATCCAATGAGCATTTAAGGGAATCCCTGACTTAGCGATCCTTCTGCTGAAGGAGAGGGGAAAGACTCAGTCTGGGATTTCTCAGTTTGGCTTGGGGCTAGGATGCCTTTCATTTTAGCTGTGCTACAGGCGTTCTGTACCGAATGTGGTAGATGGTGTTGGTTGCTGGTTCCTTTTGAGGTCACAATCATACTCTCACATAAAATGGGCCAGTGCCTGAGCCATGCTGTGCCACTGAACATAGTTTTGGGCATGGAGTTGTTCTGGACTCTTCCAGGCCACATGGGACCATTTAGTACAGAGAAGCAGTGGTGACTTATCAACCAGAATCACTAACATACCCAGAAACAGTGTCCTCAGACTCCACTAGTTTGAAATCAATGACAAGCTTTATAAAACAAATGAACAGTAAGAAATCCAACATCCCCAAGGCCACGAAGGAGTGCCTTAATCACTCTGAACTGGTTTCCCTTCTGGAGACCTTCACCTTCTTTATCTACAGCCAAGAGTAAATAGGATTGAAACCTCCAGCAGTCACTACTTGGCTCTCCAAATGTCTTCCTAAATTGGCCTTGTTTAGTAAATGAAATCACAGCTGAAAGGGAACAGGCCACTGCAGTGGGCATCGCTGCATGGGGAGAAGGTCAAGTTGCCTTTGCCCTTCGGCTCCCAGCCCTTTATTGTTGGCCTGCTGCCAGAGCCAAACACTTGACTGGATATCAGTGACCCCGTATAGAAACCACAGGACTAGTACAGTCAGCAACATTGAATCTAATTCATGTATGTAATTAAAAAACAGTTTTGTAATAAGGATAATTTTTTAGAAGCAGAAAAAGTATACCTTTCCCATTTAGTTGAAATTCTGCAGATGGCTTTCAAATCCTGGACATTGAGGCCAGGGTCCCAGGCTCAATTTAATAAAGGCTAGTCAGTTCATTTTGATCCAGAGCCATAAACTATACCTCCATCCTGTAAATACACTCTGCCAATGTGCCATTTTATGAGCATGTTTTATCAATCAGAAGACTGAGTTGCTGACAAACAGGAATGAATCAGCATACACGTTATCAGCTCTATATGAAGTATCAGTTTTAAAACATGTTTTATGGGCTGAAGAAATTTTTAGTTATGTGGTGGATAGTAGTTTTCAAAGTATTTTGCCATCCCATGTGTTCTTACAATGTGACTTTGACATGTCTCCCATTAAGAGTGAGGTCAATGACCCCCTTGAAAGTGGAGGTGCTTTAGGACTGTTTTAACCAAGAGAATACGGCAGAAGTGACTCTATGTGATTTCTGAGGCTGGATCGTAAAAGTCTTCTGCCTTGTTTGTTGGAACACTCATTCAAAAGCCTCTCACCACCCTGTAAGTTGTCTGATTACTGAGGCTGCCAGGCTGTGAGGGAGCACAACTAGCCTGTTCAGAGAGACCATACGGAGTGGCCTTGTGACCACATGAATAGAGACACAGATGCCTAGCTACCTCCCAGCTGCATAAGCCCACTGTTGTTCTAGCTCTAGCTACCATCTGATTGCAACCTTGGGAGAAATCCTGAGCTAGAAACACCCAGGTCTACCCCTAATTCTCACCCACAGACACTGTGAGAGATAATAAAATGACTGTTATTCAAATAACTAGGCTTTGGGGTGATTTGTTATGAAACAATAGATACCTGGAAAGAAGTTAGCTATTTGGCCCATGACCATTGCAACGCACAGACTGGTATCTGTGCAATTTAAAAGAAATGAAAGTGGTGAAAGCTCGTGGACTCAGGAGGTCAGCTGCATAGGTTCAAATCCCAGATCCACAACTGTGTGACCTTGCGCAAATTACTTTTCTGAGCCTCAATCAACTCATTTACCCATTGGGGATGACAAATGTAGTAACTTCCTAGGGTTTGTGTGAGGATTAAATTAATTCATATTCATAAAATGCGTAGCACAGTACCTAGCAAATAGGAAGTGTTAGCAGGAGAATTCCAGGTTATGCAGGACATGAAGTGTGTACAATTTGGTGCCTCTTAAGCGTGAATATATAAAATTACAAATACTAGAAATCCTCAGGGTTAGGCATGTGCTAGGTGCTGGGACATAATGGTAACTAGGCACTCTCCCTGTCTTCCAGAAGCTTATACTCCTCAAGTGAAGAAAGAAAAATAAACAAATGTTTGCAAACTAGTCAGATTATTTTTGATAACGGCTGTCTTTGGACACTCTCATTTATTCTGAAAGGAGTATAAATTGGCCTTCTTGGAAAGAAATATGGTAATACCTATAGCAAAATATCCTTTAAAATGTGCAAATCATTGGCAATAGTGATTCTACATTGGGGGATTTATCTAAGGAAATACTCAGATAAGCATTCTATCCATGCCCAAAATACACACACACACATTTAAATATAAGTTGTTATTATGGCAAAGAATTCAAAATACATACTTGTTTAATAGTGAGGGGATTAGCTAAATTGTAGCTGAGTATTATGCTGCTATTAAAATGATTTTATATTCAATGACATGTAAAGATCTTCACTAAGTATAATTAAATGAGAAAAAAGATTATACAAAAGTGAGTGTCACAGTGAGCAAGAAAGAGTGAGTGACAGACACAGGGAGCGGCCTGGAAAGCTCTGTAATCACATGCTGTTTTGCTTTGAGCGATGAAATAGTCAAATTTTGACTTTTTTTTCTCTGTTTTGTCTATAATTTACCTACAGAAAACATGTCATACTTATGTGATAAAAATAAATTTTTTAAAAAGAATGACTACATCTCACTCAGGGCTTGCCTTTTTCCTTAAGAGTAATAAACCTGTCTCATTAAATGTTTGGATTTGCCCTCATTTCTTGGTCCATCTTCAATAAAAACACATGTCTAATAAACCATCAGTTTTTCCAGACTTGGAACAACTCCTGGCTGGGATTTAGGTGTGTTGGAATAGTAGGTGAAATGCAAGTTCGTCAGCCAGGACAGGACATGAGCTACGAAGGCACACGCCCTTTCTGAATGACCTCCTGCCCTTCCAAATCCAAATCCATGGATGGAGCATAACTATGTTCTAAAGTGTAATATAACATGCTAACTGTATCGATAGAAAATAACATCTCATCTCTGTGGTTTAACTGGATCAATTTTCTTGAAAATAATCAGGCATGCTCATCTAGCGTGTCTTTGGCGCCCTCGCCTTCATGACAGCTGCCCCTATTTTGATTGTCTGGGTGATGGAGGCCTTTCATTTTTCAGGGATGGCAGTAAGAGCCTTAAATCTTTTGGCTTATAAATATTTAGAGCATTCAAGTTCAATAAAATATATTCCTGACACCCTGATGTCCTTCCTCCCCCACTCTTTTTTGCAAACAGTTGCTATTTTATTCCTTGATTTGAACGAGATGGACAGAATCTAATACAGTCCACTCTTAGCTCTATAGAACAGGAAGGCTAGTCAGTCAGGTTGCTCTGCACCTTTGGGCAAGTGGGTACATCTCCTGCTTATCTGGGAAGGCCATCACACCCATAAATACCTGCACTATCTCCCCACATCTGGCACTGATGCCAACGTTTCATAATAAGAGATTTATTACTTTAAGCCATTAAGGAGCTCCACCCTATTAGAACGCACATGGGCAAAATCGCATATTGGATCTGCTATTATCACCTTATCAGAAATGAGTTTATGAGGTCTCTGTCCTGATGATCTTTAGCTGAAAAACTGGGGAAGAGACTGAGAGCACATGAATTACCTAGGGAGCATTTAGAGGTAGAAGTGCAGAGTCCAGCGCCAAGGCTCAGTTAGATGGGAACACTTCAGAGGGATGCTGTGGTGAGAATTCCAGTGTTGTTAGGAGGTGTCCTATGAGACTAGGGAAGGAGAAGCACCTTGGCAAGGAAACTTCGGGAAGACATCAAAGACAACTATTTTCTTCAATTGGCTCATTTCTATTGGCCAGTACTCACTATCCACATGGGAGGCTGAAGGCACCATCCTAGAGGCATACTTTCCCCTACCAGGAGGCAAGGCTCACCCCTTCCTCATGTCCCTTCTTTACAGAAACTTTGCTTCGATGTGTCTTCCAATGGATGTTCTTCTTGTTCTGTGCCACCATATCTGACTTGCCATGTCCTGAGGGATGAGTGAGCTATGGTGGCCTTCCTAATGGTTGCTACAGTTTTAACGATCCTTGCAAATTCCTGTCAGATGCATTTATTCAGCTTTAGTACTGGTACTGATCTTGCAAATGGTCAGAGGAGGAAAACAACCCCTGCCTCAGTTTTGTTCAGCAGCTGTTCCCATGCAAAAAGTTTCACTCTTTCTAGTATGGCACTTTGTGCAGGTTTCTGTGAAAATCATGGCCTCACACTTTGTCAAATAATACCTCTAAGTTAGGCGGGCACTCTTCGGCCAACGGAAAGTTGCCAGTAGTTTAGGAATGAAGGAATTTTGAAGATGGAAAGAGGCCATGCACAGAGCTTAGCCAAGGCTTCCTCTCCTCCAGCTAGTGGAGACTAATAAAATATTATTCTTTAAAACACATACACACACCCCAAGAATACAGAAGTCTTCTTCCTTTCTATTTTGAATGAGCAATCAATCTTCTCTACAAGAGAGTTTCTCCAGAATCTCTTTTTCTCGATTTTGAATTTTTATAAGTGTACAATTGAATTTTGCTCATAATAAATTATACTAGAAAAGCCTCTTTAAGTTATTTGAGGTGAAGCAGTTGGGATCCATAAGATTCTACTTTTCCTTCATGTGCAATTAGGGAGTAACTTATGTGCTGGAGGTGGAACTGGTATGTTCTTCATCTAGTTAGGAAAGTGAAGAGTAAGCTTCAGTGAAAGTTCTGAGATCTTTGCTGCCCCCAAATAGAAATGGATGTAAAAAGTCAGATTTGGATAACAATCATCAGTTTCAGGCACTTAATCATTGATGAAGAAATGTTTATTAACTAATTGTGCAACTGGGGTTGGGTGAATAAGCCTCAAGAAGTGTTAAGATTCAGCTGTGGTACTCAGAGGGTCTTATCCTGGGACCAACTGAGGATTCATTCATTTGGTCATATATTCATCCATTTATATTTAGAAGCACCTTTTCTTTGTCAGGCACTGAACAAACACACAAAACTTAAAAAGGGAACAAGTTGTCATTTGGATGTAATGTTAGCATGGATCCTAATCTAGCAAATGCCTACGCCAATTATTCAGTACCTCACCCACCCAGTGCGAGCAGAGTAAATCCAGCAATTGTAACGTTCATCCCAGTTCCTGGCTAAATTGGAAGCTGTGTTTGTCCTTCCCAGGTTTTGTGTCCTCTGAAATTTGTTTGTCCCAATTCTTCAGCATAAATCAGAAGGCCTTGCTTCTCCTTCTAACAGAAGGAAGCTAGAAGTCTCTCAACTGAATTTGTAGAGAAGATCCTCGAGGTAAGAGGATGTTATTCTTTCCTCTAGTTACTAGTTATTTATGAAGACAGTTATCAGTTCCCCAAATTCTTTTTGGGACAGGTATGAAAAGAGTACAATGTAGTGTTTTTGAGACGGCTGATCACCTCTGTGTTTGGGTGACCTTCTAGAAACGTGTTCAGACATTGGCACAGGTTTTGTCACAACAGAAACAACTATAGTCTTTGCTCCTGAGAGTTTTAGATAACAACAGATATGCTTCTTATTGCAATGACTTCAATGGCTGAAGAGACATCCATTTCTCCTGATATTAGAGAGAGAAAAAGCCAACAACTTCAGAAAAAAAAATTGAGATGAAAGCGCTCATGCTGACATATTAGTAATTTTCAGCTACATTATGTTCACTAATCCAGAATCGGGAAAAACAACTTCCAAACTGAAAAGTTACAGAGAAATAGAATTTGGCCTTAAATTTTGCATTCTCCCTGGATGAAGTCCTGAGATCTGGCGTTCCTGAACATGACCCTGCTAGTTTACAATATGCTGCATTTTAACTACACCACAGTGCTGGTGAAAGAAATCTTTACACCAAAAGAGCATATGGATTTGATAACCTGCCCCGGAAAATCAAGGACATCTGTTTTTTTGCTGTAAACATTTTTTTGAAAGTCTAAAGATAAAGCACTGGTCCAATTCACTGATATTTTGGAATGAATTTACTTATGCTATTTTATAATAGAAATGGATTGCGGGTTTTTTGTAGTTGAAAAAAATAAAAATTTTCACATTATCAGTTAAACCCACATTAGAAAGAAACATTTTGAAAGTTGAATTTATTTTAAATACACTTGGTAGCAGGTATTCTAGCAGAGAAAATCCCTCTAAGCTGTAGACATGCGTTTTTAAGAATTAAAAGAACCAGACATGTTGGAAATCATTTGCTGATATCTGAAATATTCCTAAATTTTTATATACTTTACTTTCTTTATCTGAACTGGCCATACAGTTTTAATTAGCTTCACTGTGGTAGAATTAGCTTCACCGAAGTAGACACACTCCACTGCAAGATGAACAGAAGCCTTATGTACCAAAGATTTCCAACATAAACTATAATTCATAAAGGCCAACACAACTCTCCTCTTTGTAGCTGGGTAACCATTTATGTTTGAGGTGAAGATATTAATATGGAAATTTTGTGAGCTAGAAAAGAGGACGAATGCTATCATTCTAATTTATGACCTTTCATATAAGGCCAAATGTAAAGGCAACTTCAATTGTTTTATATCTCAGGGCCAGCACAGAGCAGATGTATGAAATTTGGAGTGTTAGACATAAACTTTTATTACCAAATTATAAATAATTTCTCCCACTTATAATGTTCACCTTTCAAGTTCATCTTGATTAAAATACAAGGGCAGCATCACACCGATTTCACTGAATTTTACAGCTGAGAGAGGTTTTCTAGAGTTCACAGTAGAGTGTTAAGCATCACAGCATTTGGATAACTCTCCTCACAGGAGTTCAGACCCTGACCCATCTCTGCTGAAATTCAAATTATACCAAGATGGTGGCCGATGAAGTCCGAACATTTATTTAAACCTCTCAACGTTATATCTGAAACCAAGTGCTCGTAATGTAAAATATATCCCATGTTTGGGTAAAAATAAAAGGCACACTGCCTTTCCTGAGAAATTTGCCCATCAGTCAATACGCTTGTATTACTTCACAGAAGATATTCAACAACTATAGTGTCTTTGTTCTCATTTTCTTTAACAAATCATTTTCACATCCCATGAGAAAAGGTAGAGAATAGAGCTCTAAATACCCTAAACTAGTATGTGACAGGTTAGGCATTTTTATTGTCCAGTCTGAAGGTCCAGGAAAGGTTCAAGGGCATGCCAGCCCTTCATACCAGTTAATGCATTCTGGAACAAGACCAGCCAGTGTTCTTAGAAGCATAATACTGATGTAGGTATTAAAATCTGATTTGGAGACTGTTGATCAATCCAGTTGATTGTGTTTGTATCCATTATCATCAGCACCAACATAACACAATCACTCACATGTCCACAGAGCTGTTGGATGTTTTATAAAATAAGCTAGACGTGATACCTTCTCTTATGAACATGAAACACTGAAGGACATAGTTTGTTAATGGCATAGGTACAAAGAACTATAGAAGTTTGGAACAAATAATGACATGGCAAGAGTTACCTTAGTATTGTTATACCAGCATTTGCCTATTTTAAGAACAATAGTTTCAAAAGAATAAGACAAGTCACAGACTGGGAGAAAATATTTGCAAAAGATATATCTGATAAAGAATTGTTATCCAAAGTATACAAAGAACACTTAAAACTCAACAATAAAAAAATGAACAATATGATTAAAAAATGGCCAAAAGATCCAAAAAGACACCTCACCAAAGAAGACATATAGACGGCAAATAAGCATGTGAAAAGATGCTCCACATCTATGTCATTTGGGATTTGTGAATTAAAACTGCAATGAGGTTCCACTACATGCTTAGAACGGGCAAAATCCAAAACACTGGAAACACCAAATGCTGGTGAGGATGTGGAAGAACAGGGATTCTGAGACATTGCTGGTGGGAATGCAAAATGGTACAGCCATTTTGGAAGACAATTTAACACTTTCTTGTAAAACTAAACATATTCTCATCATACAATTCAGCAACTGCACTCCTTGGTATTTACCCAAGTGAGATGAAAATTTATGTTCACACAACACCTGCACACAGACATTTACAGCAGCTTTATTCATAATTTTCAAAACTTGGAAGCAACCAAGATGTCCTTCAGTAGGTGAATGGATAAATAAACTGTGGTACATCCAGACAATGGAATATTATTCAGCACTAAAAAGAAATGAGCTATCAAGCCATGAAAAGACATGGAGGAAACTTAAATGCATATTACTAAGTGAAACAAGCCAATCTGAAAAGGTTGCATACTGTATGATTCCAACTTTATGATATTCTGGAAAAGGCAAAACCATGGAGACAGTAAAAAGATTAGTGGTTGCCAGGAGTTAGTGGGGAGAGAGGGATGAATAGGCAGAGCACAGAGGATTTTTAAGTCAGTGAAAATACTCTGTGTGATAATATAATTGTGGTTACAGGTCATTATATGTTTGTCAAGACCCATAGAATGTACAACACCAAGAGTGAACCCTAATATAAACTATGGACTTTGGGTGATAATGATGTGTCAATATTGGTTCATCAATTGTAATGACTAAACTAAACTATGTAAGCTAAACTAAATCTTGTTAAACTATTTTTATGACTTTAAGGCTCCTTAATAAATTAACGTTTGTGTTCAGAGTTTTGAAGACTAGATCTTGGTGGACTAGTATTCAGAAAAAGTCTTGCACATATTTTCTTTGTACAATAAAAGATGCCAAAAAAACTTGTGAGATATGGAAAGTTGCTGTGTGAATTGGTAAAAGTCAATTATAAGCTGCTGAGGGGGTTCCGGGCACCACAACATCTTGATAGACTTGTCTGATGAAGTAATTCACAGCGCCCACCCCATTTGTCTAGCTGGGCTGGTAGGATCCATGCACCTTAGAAAAGGTTGCAGCTACTCTGCAGATGAATCATGCCCTTAAAATTCCTCCTGGCCCCCTGCCCATCATGTTGTTTTTAATGACTCCATCAGGGCTCTACAGTAAAGGGAAATAGGCTATGAATCAAAACATTCTTTTTTTGAATAATTGAAACAACTAATGAAGAATGTGGTACAATTTGCTGTCCTTTGTGAAGAAGGTTTTTAGGCACAGGGCTTTATATCCTATTATGTTTGTTCTTTGCAGCTAGTTATTTTATTTAAATGATACTTTACTTAAAAATTGTTGTTTACATTGTATTTCATGTTGCAAGATCTTCAAATACAGCCCTTTCAATAATTCTGTAATGACTTGGTCTCTACCCAAAGTTAGCTTTTATAGAAGGATATAAGGAAGACTTCTCCCTTCTACCAAATCACACCCTGTGGTTCTCTGTCCACCATATCAATCAAAGGTTCATTTCTTTAGGCTTACAAGAGAGAGAACTCATTTTTGTCTTAGAAGAAAATCCTGCGTCTTAGAGTCTATAACACTTAACAGGGTTAAGGATCTGTTTGAATATGATCACTTTGTTTATAGCGTAACAAATCATAAACAGAATTAAAGTACCCGTTTTAAGCTGATGAAGGTATGTGTGTAGGGAAAAAAAGGAGTCGTCTTGATATAACAGTTTTCTTCTTTTTCCTCTCCCTTTCCATTAATAGCAAGAATACTGAGAATTCATGCAAAATTCCAAACCAAGTTCCCATAGCAGCACTTAAATAATGTCTGCACGACATTTCCAATTAGAACTAGTTTGTAATGGAGCGCAACTGATGCCATTAGAATACGGAGTTACTTTCGTGTTTTAATTCTTTTTGTGTCGATTGTTTCCATGGAAACAATCTCTTGCTAATAATGCCTTCGTCTTCACATATTTAATCAACATCCAAAGACGGATTTAAAGATTTGAGGCTGCTTGTTTTATTTATTTGCATTAAATTATTCAGGAACATTTCTGGGTACGTATAGTCGTTACTTTAGCAGTAAACTCCAGTTTCCCATGACTACCAGCTACTTCTTACATTTCTACCTAAAAGAAATCCTAAGAGATCACTTCTAGTTTTTTTTGTTTTGATTTTTGTAGAAGAGGGGTGTTTGCTTTCTGTTAAGAGAGAGAGCACGAGCGGTTTTTTCTTGAACTCCACAGCACCAACTTGGACCGCAGGCAAACCCGGATTCTCGGATTTGCACGCTCCGGCAGGGTCCGGCCTTTTCGTTCCCCGCGGGCTGCCGTAGCCAGGGAGAGCGATGATTGGCTGACGCGGAAAGGTGCCGCCGCGGAAAGGTGCCGCCGCGTCGGCGGTTTCGGTTTCAGTTTCGGTTTCGCCCCGTCCATCGGCGGAGGCCGGGTCTGTGGGGCGCCTGGAGTGGGCTTCTGGATCCCGGCCACGAGGTGAGCCGGACGGCCGCGCACGCCGTTCGAGGCCCCAGTGTTCCGTCGGCCCGGGCGGGGTTCTGGGAGCCGTAGGCTCGGGCCCGGCCCGGCCGCCCCTGTAGACGCCGGGAGGGAGCGCGGGCCCCGGAGCCTGCGGGTGGCGGGTTCCCGCGAAGTGCCGCGCTCCCTCTCGCTCCTCGGTGCCTGGAGTGGCCGGGAGGTGTCTGGTCGTCGGCGCCGGATGACTCGTCCCCGCCCCGAGAGCCGCTCCCCGAAGGGCGCCTACCGCGCGGGGAGCACCCGCGCCGGCCTGGCCCCACCGAGACCGCGCCGGGTTGTCGAAGTTCCGCGGGGAATCCCCCCCGGTCTTAGCCGGGGAAACCCCGACCTTAGCCCGGGGATCCGGCGGGACAGCGGACCCCGAACACGGGGCTGCAGGGAGTTGCCCGGCCTCCACCACATCGGGGTGGCTGCGCCTGACGCCCAGGAATTAAGAGCTGGACTGGCCACTGAGTTGTGGGGTTGGGGATCCCCGCAGTGGCGTGGTGTGAAGTCCTCCCACCTGGGCTTTTGTGTGTAGGTGTGCGCGCGCGTTCGCAGCGGGTATTTCTGTTCAGGGTGTCTAGAATAAGGGCGATGCAGATAATCTTCGTGGTGATTTAGTGTGTCCTCTCCCCACCCCTTATTAACACAAGACGATTGTAGAGGAATTGAAAATACAGAAAGTTTAGTGAAGAAAATAATCTTCACTGAGCCCTTCTACTTACAATCTTTTAATGTATTTTATTCTTGTATTTGCTATGTTTTTTTTGAGCTAAGACTGCACCTATTTTATCACTTAACAATATATTTAGTTTTCCACTTTCATTTAAAAATTACTCCTAAACTATCATGTCTAATGTTGTCTTTTTGTGTGTGTGTGAGGAAGACCGGCCCTGAGCTAACATCCATTGCCAATCCTCCTCTTTTTGCTGAGGAAGACTGGCCCTGGGCTAACATCCGTGCCCATCTTCCTCCACTTTATATGGGGCGCCGCCACGGCATGGCTGACAGGCAGTGCGTGGGCGGGCGTCCGGGATCCAAATCGAGGAACCCCGGGCTGCCAAGCGCGGAGGAAACCGCTGCGCCACTGGGCGGTACCTAATGTTGTGTCTTTTTTTGATTGGCTACCTGTACCATCATTGTGTAGGTCCCATGAATTATTCAACCATTTCCTGACTGGGGCATTTAGGGGGTGTGTGAACTTTTGTTTCATTTTACTATTCCAGATAATACTTTTATAAAATTTTTTTTAAGCTGTAATTCAGTTTATTTACTTGGACTAGATTCTGAGGAGTGAAATTAGTGGAATAGATGCTGTGGTTTAGTAGGGTATTTTTAGGCCTTTGTACACATTGCCAAATTGTTTTCCAAAAGAGTTTTAGTAGTTCACATTATTCATGTATGACTGCTTGTTTCAGCAAAAGTATAGTAGCTGTTAATACATTCCTAATACATTAGTCAGCAAGGTTGAGCCTCTTTCTGGATTTTTTTTTTTTTTATGGTGGTGTCTGGCAATTCCACTTGCTTGAGTTTTATGCAGGAATTTTCAGAGGACTCTGTGTGTGTGTGTGTGTGTGTGTGTGTGTGTGTGTATGTATGTGTACTATTGGAGTTACTGCATAGGCTGACTTCATGTTAGAGCAGGATGGTCACATAAGTGACCATCGAGCATAACTCCTTTATTTTGCAGATGAGGAACCTGGGGCCTTGAGAGATGAAATGATGAGTTATCCAAGGCACACAGCTAATTAAGTAGCAGAGCTGGGATTAGAACTCAGATTTCCCACCTCCCAAGTGAGTATTCTTCATGCTGGGGTGGTCTCTCGCCAAACTGTCACCTTCGATATTAGAATTTAAAAAGATGTTTGTATCACTTGGATTATTCTATCCTTCCTTTTAGAATTGTTCCAAGTAACGGGTTTTAATCATCTGAGCAATCTGTAACACTGAAAAATGGGAAGGTGACCATTTTCATAGCCAGGACTAGAAATCTATTATTTAGAGTGGTAACCACTTCAAGATTTTTTGACAGTTGTTTTCAGATGCTCTATTTGTTGGAATAAAATAACTAAGTTAAAATTTATACTCTGTCATCTGGTTAGAACTTAGTTGTTGTTTCTCATTTGTTATACCTTCAAGGTTTTATAAAACTCCTTGTTGCCTTAAGACCAGAGAACAGTGGTTTTTTGATTTGGGCTCAGCAGAGTTTCTCAACCTCAATTGACGTTTTGGGGCAGATAATCCTTTATTGTGGAGGGCTGTCGTATACTTTGTAGAATGTTAAGCAGCATCCCTGACCTCTACCTGCTGGATACCGGTAGCACCACCGTGCTCAGTCAAGACAATCCAAAATGTCTCTAGACATTTCCAAATGTCCCTGAGGGTGGGGTTTAAAATGGCGCCTGGTGGAGAACCACTTGCTTATAGGAATTATTTGGGGAACTTTATAAAATGAAATTACAGTGCCCCTTGCCTAGGGAGTCTGACTAGGAGTAGGTTTCTGGAGTCTGCGTGTTAACAAGCATCTCTGTTGATCTGGATGCAGCTGGTTCCTGGACAACACAGAAACATTTCTGTTTTCGCTTCTCCATCTTTCTTTTATTTGGTGCTCAGTAATAGAGATGTTACTGTGTTATAGCTATTTAAGTGCATGGATGATGCTGTACTAGTCACTGTACCCAAAGTCTGGCAGGGAGGGGAAGGGACAGGTATTTTCCTTGGCACTGCCCTTTGGTGCCTCTTCCACAGGCTTAGGCAGTGTGCTTAAGTGTCAGGGATACCAAATGAGTAAGACATTTTCTTTGTCCCCGAGAAGCTGAGAATCCACTGTGGGAGACTGGTCAGCAAACAGGAAAACTACAAAACAGCCTGGTAAGGGCCATGACTGAGAGTGGAAAGAGGTACTCTGTGTGCATGGAATACCGACTCCTGTGGCCCTTGGGGGAGAGGGGAGGAAAGGAGCCCCCTACTGTGGGGGAGGAGAGCTAGGTATTCTACTGTCTCAGAAGGGAGATATTTAGAGAGTTGCTCTTCTCAGTGTCTGATGCCCTCTCAGACACCAATATATTAGTCTACAGCTGCATTTACTTGGGTTGTAATGTTATCTTTCATTGCAATTTTTTGCTTTTCAAATTTTTTTTTCACCATAATCTGTAAATAGTCTAATGGTCAGTGGAAGTTTACAGGTAAACATTGCCAAGAAACGATTTGCATGCCTCCTGCTCAGTGACATAATTCAAAATCACATTAGATATATTTCTTTCTGTTTGACCATGATATTTCTTTGCAGGCTAATTTACAGTAATCACTTTAGGTATTTTCCCCCCGTGCTACTTCTCTCCAGCTAGGTCTCTCACTGTCTTGATGACCGTTTCCCAGGTTTAACAAGAGAATCTTGACATAGTCAAAAGGGCAGCTGTACCTTTGAAAGGGCTCGGGCTTTGAGGTCAGCCTTAGTTTTGCTTACCCCTCACAGGGTCACTGTGTGCATTGCTCGTGAATCTAATGTGGCCTGGCACATAGTTGAATGAATAAAATTTGTTCATTTTTTTACCCCATTCCTTTTTTTGGTGAGGAAGATTTGCCCTGAGCTAACATCTATTGCGAGTCTTCCTCTATTTTGTATATGGGCCACTGCCACAGTGTGGCCGTTGATGAGTGGTGTAGGCCCATGCCTGGGAACTGAACCCCGGCTGCTGAAGCAGAGTGCACCAGACTTAACCAGTAGGCCACTGGGGCTGGCCTCATCCCCCATTTCTTAACTAAAAAAAAAAAAAATCTGCAGAGCAGTTTGCAGATTTTCTCATACTAGACCTCTCAATAGCTTCTGATAGAAAATATACTGCCTTTGACTTAATAGCCATTTATGAAAATAGGTCATTTAAAACAAGCCTGAGTAGGAGTTGGGGAGGGAGAGGCTGCATAGAGGGTGATTATGGCTTTGATTTTGCAGAGAAGTTTTATCAAGGTGACCCTGCAGAAAGGAGGCCTTTTTCCTCTTACATGTTTATGGTTCAGGAGGCTTTTCTCTTGCTTTAGAAATGGTCAGAACTGTTCCTTCTCCCTTATCCAATTTAAAAGATGAAAACTTAAAATTACCTGAGCCAAGTGATGGGACAAATTGTGGTGTCAAGACCAATTTACTCATACGAAATGGATTTATGGGCAAGTCATTAAGTAACAGGGAGTAAGTACCAAGGAAAACTAATGAAGACAGATGTAGAAGATATGGTCTCCTAAAGTGGTGGGTAAAATGTGTTTGAAGCAACCATCCTCCTTCCAAATAACTAAAAATTTTTTTCAAGAGATTTAGCACAATGTAGATATTCTAGAGAATAAATGAGAAGCTTGGTACTAGCCTCTTCTCTCATGTGGCTTACAGTCTTTTGAGGGAGAAAAGACTCGTGTAAAAGAAGTAAAGAATATAAAAGAGAGTAAAGAGGGACAGGTTATATGAGATATAACCAAATGCAAAACTTTATGATGCCAGAAGTAAGGGAGATGGCCCGTCTCCAGTCTGCTCTCTGGAGTGGAAAGCAGAACTCGTGCAAGTCTCTGCTTGAGACCCTCCCATGTTCCCCATACTTGCCAGGTCATAAGAATCTCCTAGGCTTGTGCAAACAGATTCCTGAGGCCTACCCCGGAACTACTGAATCAGAATTTCCAGGTGATCCAAATGACTCGTGTTTGGGAAGCTGACCTAGAGGATCAGGCCGAAGCTCTTTTAGCTGACTTGCCATGCTCCCCATGAATGTGGCCCTGCTCCCTTCTGCAGCTGTATCTTGTCCTCCCTGCCTATGTAGCATTTTCCCTCAAACCCAAACACGCTGGCCAGTGCCTTTGCTAAGATTTCTCTCCTTTCGGCTGGTGGACTCCTTTTGCTTCACACTTAGCACAGGTTCACCTCCAGAAATCTTTCTTTTGATCGGCCAGCCTGGGCTAAGTGAGTCTTCTCTATGTGCTGTTCTCTGCATAATTCTATCCAGATATGGACAACTCTTTAAAAATTCTCCATTTACATGTTTTTTACCCACTTTGGGGTGTAAACCCTGAGGGCCCAAGGCCGTGTCTTATTGGTGTTTGTCCCTCACCTGAGTGCCTGACACGTCGGTGCTGTCTGGACGTTTGACGTGTTGAACACCTTCAGGAAGAGACTAGTGTTAATTGGATAAAGGTGAGGCTTCATGGCAGAGGTGTGATCTGTGATGAGCTTAGAAGATATATATCTGTGCTTTTTAAAAAGGTGAGGAAAGATAGTATTAACATTTTTGAAATAACTAATACCATCAGTTAAACAACTGATAGTCTAAAATTGTATTCTTTTTTCTGACATTAACTTTTGACTTTGGACAAAGTAGTTAATAATATCCTTGTGAACTAGATTTTCACATCACAGTGCATCTTGGTGGTTTTTTTTTAACACAAACAGCTAGTTTTATCTCAATTTTGTGCATGCAGAAGCTGGCATAATGGGATTTAGCATCTGATAGGAAATAAACCTAAGACTCCTGAGTCGTCTCTATCAGGCCTTCAGAGTTAATAGCGTCTCTAGACCTGTTCACCCACAAAACAGCACATGTTCAAGACGTAAATAAGGCAGTTTATAGATGAATGGGAAGATCTGTTTGTTTTTACTTAAACTCATTAAAGGTACTGAATCTGTTACGGTATTTACTTCGTAATATTTTTTCTTGTAATCCAAACAGCATAAATAAAATTGTTGTGTGGTCTGAGTCATGAATGAATGGTGGTTGTCCTGAATAGTAGTTGTAATTTTCAGTTATCTGTTGAGACTGTGTAAAAAAATAAACTGGCACTTCAGTGGAAAAGTTAAATTATTTACTGAGCAAAATAATCAATTGATCACATTTAAAAGTCTTTCAAACCTTGGGGAGATGGAGTGGATAGGGATGATCCAAATAATAGATCAAAATTCAAGAACGGGTTTTGGAATGTATATTTTTTTTATTTGACTTAGGATGTTGACTTTTCTAGTTAAAGAAGATTATTTTACCTAAATTATGATCACTTTGGTTACTCACACCCTTTAAACAAGTTTAAATTCTTTTTCTAGATTCTGTTCTTTAAGGTTGGAGCCTGTGTAGGACATGTTTTGAATTTCCTTACACAGCGTGTACACACACATATTTGTTGAGCAGGTGACGAGCCTAGCGCTCTAGCTTATCCAGGCTGCTGAGCCTGCACGGATTTACTTTGAGAACATCTCCAGTGATCCTAAACCTGAATTCAGATCATTGAGTAGATGGACATGGAGTGAAATAAGCAGTGCTATTTAGAGAGTTTTATGAACATTTTGGTTGAAAACAACCAAAAAAAATCAACTTAAGTTCTTGAGGAGGGTCCTTAAAATGTACCCATACTAAATTTTGTGTCAATGCTATATGGCTGTTAAATAATAGTGATGCTGAATTTGACTGAAACAGAAAAATTAATTTCCAAAGTCGTCTTACTCTCAGTTTTTGCTTAGTTTTGTTACATTTGCTAACCAAAATATTTTGAGAGTGATTGCTCATATAACAAGATGAGTTTTGAAAGGAGTGATGGGCAACTCTGTATCTTCTGTGATGGATTTGGGAGCACAGTGGTACATTAACAACTTTCAGGAGGATGTGTAAGGATGATTAAGAGCATGGGCTGACCTTCCACTTACTGGCTATGTGACCTTGAGTGAGATGTTTAACCCTTTCTGTGTCTCTTTCTTCACCTGTAAAATGAGAATAAAACAATCCCTCTCATGGGATAGTGAGGGTTAAGTGGATTAGTACATCTAAAGTGCTAAGGTAAGTGCTGGCATGTAGTACACTCATGTATTAGCTCTCAGTTCCGATTATAAGTATTTTCAGGGATACTGTTTTGGCATTAGTTGTTTGTAAATATGTCTACATTATATAACATAGACTTTAAAATACGACTGATTTGAGCTTGAATGTTGGTTTATCACATTAGGGGCACATTTCATCTTCTGTGCCTTCATTTTCACCAGCAAAATGGGGATAGTAAGACCTTCTTCCCAGGGTGTCTTGTAAGGATAAAGTTTGATAGTGTTTATAAGGGTCTTAGCAGAGTGCTCAGCATAGAGTAAGCATTCAGTAAATGGTGGAGGTGGTAGTGGTTGTCATAGGTGTACTGACTCTGTGAGACTAGTGATGAGTGGTTAAGAACAGGGGCTCTGTAGACACAAGACTCTTCTGTGATGAGGCTATGTCATCGGGTTGTCGTGAGGACCGGATGAGATGATGCATGTAAAGCACTTAGCTTGGTATCCGGCTCCTAGTAAGTACTGAAAACGTTAGCTGTCGTGTTGTAGTAGTAGTGGTGGTGGAGTACTGCTCAGTCTGCATATGTTGGCCTTTGATACTTGATTTCCTCTAAATATGTTAAGGGCTTCCAGGCTGTTTTGTTGAATGATTAACTTTTGTCTTCACCTTTATTGCTCTCTTTCAGATTTCTGATCAGGATTGTTAAAATGAGTCTGCGGAAGCAAACCCCCAGTGACTTCTTAAAGCAAATCATTGGACGACCAGTTGTGGTAAAATTAAATTCTGGAGTGGATTATCGAGGTAGTATTTTCATGCTTCATCCTCACTGGTGTTAACTAAATAAGTAAATGTGACTAACTGAATTTTATTAACCTCTGAAATGTCCCCAGTAGGCCAAAAAAGCATTGGCTGTCAACAGTTTTTATGCCCATTTCTCATTCTCCCTCTGAGATGGTTCCTTTGAGAGAGACAGCCCTGACAGCGGAGTGTGTGCTTCTGACTTCTGGTGTGATTTGTGACTCCTTTCTCCGCTTTGAGACCATGTGTGCCTGAGTTCCCTGGTCATAGCCAGGGATTCCCAGGCTCCTCAGGCATGAGTAACTGGATACTGAAGAACACCTTGGCACAGCAGCGTTTGTTTTTGCAGAAGTATTTGTGATTGGCAAGCAGCTATTTAGATAGTATCATTTTACAACATGAACTTCCACTCATATAATATATGTGAGGTGGCTAAAGCCACCTTTCTGTTCTTGTAGAGAATGCTCTTTTTAAGAGGCTGTGACACTACTGAAATTAACTTTGTGGGAGAAATGGTATCAAGTTGCTTTTTTTTTTTTTTTTTTGGTGAGGAAGATTAGCCCTGAGCTAACATCTGTTGCCAATCCTCCTCTTTTTGCTGAGGAAGACTGGCCCTGGGCTAACATCTGTGCCCATCTTCCTCTACTTTATATGGGATGCCCCCACTGCATGGCTTGATAAGCCGTGCATTGGTCTGCACCTAGGATCCGAACCAGGGAACCCTGGGCTGCCAGAAGCAGAGCACACGAATTTAACTGCTACGCCACCGGGCCAGCCCCGCAAATTCCATTTTTTAGAGTTACTAAATCTTTTAAAATTAAGATATGTTAAATTACCGGGAATCTTTCACAGGTACAAATAACTAATTCATTGGCAGAGTTTTAAAGCCTTTTCTTGGTCTCTTTTCTGAAGGTTAGTAATCTCTTGAGCTTTTCCCTTTTTCCACACATGCAAACTTAATTTTATTGAGAGCTTACTATGTGTACAGTGTGTGTTAGTCACTTTTTCATTTTGTCTTCACATAAGTCCTTTGAGGTCTCTCTGGAATATCCTCACCTCGGAAGGGAGGAGCTGGGACTCAAGCTCTAGCTTGACTCAGAAGCCTTGTGAAGAAGTCACTCGGCTGTTCATGTACTGCTTTAGTTTCTTGACATTAATAACGTCTCCAGTTTAATTTGATTTTTATAGTGGAACTAATTTATTTATACTGAATACTGAGATACTGTGAAGTCTCTGTGTACTCCTTCTCACCGCTGAGCTTTTGATGAGCCCAAAGGAGGTAATAAACTTCTAGAGATTTGAGTATATTTAAATTAGAGTGGGGACATGGTGTTCAATGTCTGCTCAGTACCCACTTCATTGAGATCAACCAGCCTGACCTTCTCTCTCTATACTCTTTAGAGAAAATTTTTCTATTTATAAAGGTAATATATGTTTTTCTTTTCCTTTTTTAAAAAATTTCAAAGCAAATAATGGAGAAAAGTGTTTAGAAGAAAGCAAACTCTCCCCAAATTCTACCATCAGAGATAATCAGCCTTACCAGTTTGGACCTGTCTCCATAAAAACATAATTTCACGTAAATGGGATCAGCTGTATATGCAGTCTGATTTTTTTTTTTTTTTTTTTTTTTACATTAAAAAGTACATTCAGTTCTCTGACAGTATAGTGTTTAATGGCTGCATAGGAGTATGTTGTGTGGATGTACCACAGTTTTGTATTTGTTTTTAACCAGTTTCCATTAATGGATATTTGTGTTTACCAATTTTTTGCTATTATAAACAACTCTGCTCCTCTGACATGTCATTTGTCCAAGTATCTCTTCAGAATAAATTCCCTCGGCTAGGGTTTCTCAGTCAAAGAGCAAGCCAAATGGCCCTCCATCGGGGCAGATGGGCTTCTCTCTGTTCTCACCAACCATTGCATTATTAGCCTTTGTTTTCAACTTTTCCATTCTAATTGGCAACAAGTAATATCTCATTTTATTTATATTTCTTTGTTTACTAGTGAGATGGAACAACTTTTCACATGGGTAGTAACCATAATTTTTCTCCTTTTATCAATGTCTGTTCATGGCCTCTACTGTAGTAAAGCAAAATGTTGTACACTTTTGAGAGCATTACTATAAAGAGTGCTCTTATTTTATGGTTAAATAGTAAAGAGTCCAGCTCCCTGTAGCAATTTCTCTTTAAGTTTGAAGAAAACTCCTTGTTTTCTGTTATTCATAGTAGTTTATCACTTAGAGAAGGGAGGGGTTACAATTCCAACCTCCTGGAACTTTTTTCTTAAAAACCCTTTGCTATGAGAATAAATATTCTTACTAGAAGTGAACATTTCATTTTAAAATGCTTTTGAATAATTTTCAAACATTTGCATATCATGTCTCAGAAGTTTCTTGTTCATTTATGATTATAGTTTAGATGTAAAATAATACAGCAGGAAATAAATTATAAAGTTGTATCTCAAGCTTTCTTTTGATAGGAATTAATTGTTGTTAATTGTTCACAGTCCATTCTGATTCTTTGAAAGTTTACAGCTTCTAGCAGAATTCTGTTAGATTAATGTCTTGTGCTCTCATTGCACACACACAATTTTGAAAAGAAACTTTTTTGTTTAGAGGATAATGGGGGCAGAGGCAGAGAGTGAGGAGCATATTAACGAAGTTGAGACTAAATGAAGCTATCGACTTGGTCAATCAAATCAAATTGGTAGTAGTTTTTTCTTAAATTTTTTCTCTAGAAAATATCCCTTCAATTAGAGACTCAGAGGCCTATATATTTTCATCTTTTGAAAAAAAGCATCAGGTCAAATTTTGCAAAATGGATACCATCTTGACAACAATTAAAAAGATTCACTTGAACGGTTTCCTTGAAAGCTCCCTAGAATGTTTTTGGCCATTTTTCTATATTAGTCTGGATTTGAAAATATTATAACTGTAACAAAACAGAAAGGAATGTGTTGTAATGCAATATGTTGCCCTGTATTCTCAAGCTGCTCTTCACTGTGAGTCACAGCTTTAAGACGTTCTTTCAGGAGCACCTGCTGTCTCCTCTTCTATTATTTTAATAGATTGTGGAGACTTCCTCTTAACCCTGGAGTACATTCATCTGCTGCAGTAGATGTTGTAAAAGAAGGAAATAAATCTTCCAGACCCACATTTCACTTAGTGTCTAAAGTAAGAAATGCCACTGGAAGTGAGGAATCTTGGCTAACGGTCATTTGTTCCTACATAATTGCCCACTCCTGATTTTAGCTTTTAAAGAATGGCATTTTATTTGGAATATTCTTATGTTACTTTGTGAAGGCTTTAGAAGTAGCTGTTGTTATCACGCACACCAAGAGGCAAGTGACAGTTGTTTCCCCTTCTGGCAGTGGGTGCATGCCTGCTTTCATGCTGTACGCTTCTTCGCCTTCATTCCGATTGGCACAGAGTAAAGACATTTTTTTGTACTTCAGTCTATTGAGTTTCATCTACAGTGTGAATTTTTATATTAAGCATGTAAGAGCTAATGAATAAAGAGATTGTCAGCTCTGAGGTATACCCTGTAATTTTCAACTCTGCTTTGTATCTCTTCTTTTTGAATAAATCGGTCTCCAGGGGTCCTGGCTTGCCTGGATGGCTACATGAATATAGCCTTGGAGCAGACAGAAGAATATGTAAATGGACAACTGAAGAATAAATATGGGGATGCATTTATCCGAGGAAACAATGGTAATTGTCCTTCACTCTACAGTTGTACAACATCCAAAATAAGCCTTTTTGTTTATAATCAGCCTCACCAGCAGGTTTTCTAGGTAATTTAAAAGTTCAGTTTTCGTTTTGCTTTGTTTTTAAATTCTTGTGTCTCGGCTCTTCAGTGTGACCAGTTCTTTTTTAAATGCTTCATGGAATTTTGGGACAAGAAATTCTCTCCTTCCCTGCCTTTGCTGATGAGGAACTGAGAGGCATTGGTATATGACCCAGAACTCTGTTCTCTTGAATACAGTTTATTCTATTCCCCCAACACTGCCTCTCACACTGAAAGTTGGAGCTGTAAGAATGGCCACTATTTCCCTGCTATCTTTGGTTTGCATCATTTGGCAGTTAGCTCGTCCTGTTTCTCTATTAAGCATTCAAATGCTTTTTGTGGAGATTTGTATCCTTTAGTTTGACAAAAATGACAAAATAGGAAGTAGGGCTGTAAAGCTACTCAGCTTTTTAACAGCTAATATATTGCTATGATTATTACTTTTAAGTACCTTGTTTAAAAACACATTGTCAATAAAGTCATATTTGAATTTTTGGAGGGGAAGGGTAAGACATTAAAACTGTAGAATTATCCTTTGACCCATCCCCACTTTTTGGTCCCATCCCCCAAATGGAGTGAGCCCTGAGACTCTTGTGTTTGCATTTTTCATTAATGTGCATGCTTTACTTCTGGATAACTTCTTCAGCCCCCTTAACAGTTGACTATTTTTGCTATGAACTAAAGATCCTGACTTTTATTATAGGTATTCTATCTCCTGTTCTTCCAATACCATATTTCTTCACATCTTATCTTTATATACATCTTTTGCTTGCTTTTTAGTCCTTCCAACACGAAGAATTTCTTCTATGTTTCATATTGTTCTTATTTGACTCCTCCATTTGCAAAGAAATGTTTTGATCTTTCCCCATCCTAAGACAGCCGATAGCAGCAGTCAGCTGCAGGTTCTGTGAGTGGTGATAGGTAGATCCTGTCATATATACACACTACATCTGGGACCTGCCCAGCTTCCTACGGGTATGTTTACTGTCATCCTGATGCTTCCCTTCATATAACTTTTCTGTGATGTAATCAGTGGTAGTTATCTTTAGATGCCCAATTTCACGTCCTTGGCTCTTAAACAGGATCCTGACTTATTTGATTAATTTGTGCTGTGTCCTTTGATCAAGGTATCTCTCAATGTTCACTTTGAACAAACCCTGTCAGAATCGGAGTAGGCATGGGGAGTAGGAGGGGAAGTACACCTCTGGTGAAAGCTTAACCAGAGTGAGCCAGTCATCACATTTCGTCTTATTCTTATGTACCACATATCCTAAAGAGTTCAGTTTGAGTGGTCACAAGAAGACTAAGCAAAACTTTGGGTAACACCAAAGGTTGATACTTTAACAGGGGACTCAGAATAAGGACTTTGGCTTCTTAAAAACAAAATAAACTTCTTAGTTCTTGTTTTTCCAGTTAAAAAAGTAAACAGCAAGTTTAGAGTTCATGTTGGGGACATGGATGAAAATGTGTTTTTTATTAATCTGAAGTCTAGTCTATTAGATTTACTGATTTACTTTATTACAAGCATAATTATTATACCTATAATTATAAAACATTCTTAGATTCTGGGGACCCTCACATACATTTTATTTTATCCTCCTGGTCACAATTTGCAAAGTCATTCAGATGTATAGCTAAGACTAGAACACAGTCCTAGAAGACATCAGACCTAGGTCTAGATTCATAAAATTAGTTTTATGGTAGTTCTAGAATTTATTGTGTGGTGTGAAAACTTGTTTTAAATTTGTGGAAGTATCAGGCCAAAATCTGTTTGCTTTTAAAACTTGCTATTCTGATACCTAAGAACAGTTTTTTTCAGTTTATGTTTTTTTCTTTTTAGTGTTATACATAAGTACGCAGAAGAGGAGGATGTGAAGATACCAAGAGTTGTACATCAAGTATAATACTTTTCATTCATACTTGGATATATTTTTTATGAAATGTTTTGGTTCTTTTCGTCATATAATTTGTCCTATTTCATAATGGTGATTTTTCACTGATGTGGGTGAGATATATGTATAAAATTGTGGATGTAATTATAAAGAGTTCTTTCTTATGTACGTTTCAGTCATTTTCTTTTACCTGTATGTCAGTGTGCAGAATGCAAAAAGAATAAAAAAAAGAAAAAAGAAAATCTGTTTCTCTCTATACGATTTTTAGCTTAAGTTTCAAGCAGTGTCATTTGATTTGATTGCCTTACTTATTCAACTGACTAAAATGATGTGTGATGATAATTAAAACATTTTAGGGATATCCTTATTTATCCCATCCTCTTCAATTTGCCATACAAAAATACTTGAGTGAAAATCTTCTACAAAGCCGTCTGGTTTCATTCTGAGGCTAAAAAAGGTCCATGAGGTCAGAAGTTCAGTCTCTGGTTCAGTCATCTAGATAGAAAATAGAATTGGGGATCTAACAGTGGCATTTCCACAAAAGGAGTGGGGATCTGAATTGAGTTGGAGAAATTCTAAAAGTTACCAATATGTCAGTTAGGTGAAAACGTTCCATTTATACCAAGTCTGTCCACAGTCATTTTGCATCTCTTCCTGTGCAGTTAGACCTGTTAGATTTTCTTTCTCCCTTTCAGGAGCATTGGCCTGAATGTCATTCTCTCATTTTATGAGCACAGTAGGGGAGGAGCCATTCCTGTACATCTGTCTGGCAGTCATTTATTTAGATTAAAGCAAAGCCTAGAGGGGGCCGCCCGGTGGCGCAGCGGTTTAGTTCAAGCTTGGCAGCACGGGGTTTGTGAGTTCGGATCCCAGGCGCCCGCCGACACACTGCTTGTCAGCCATGCCGTGGCGGCGTCCCATACAAAGCAGAGGAAGATGGGCACGGATGTTAGCCCAGGGCCAGTCTTCCTCAGCAAAAAGAGGAGGATCGGCAGTGGATGTTAGCTCAGGGCTGGTCTTCCCCACAAAAAAAAGGCAAAGCCTAGAGTTTGTAAACTTATTCAGGTTCCAGTTGCTAAACTGTGATTGGGGAAGAATGTCTCCTCACACTTGCTTAGAGAGATGCTTTGGGGAAGCCTGTCTCTCAAACCCGAGACGTGTTTGAATGTGACGTCCGGGAGCAGAGCACCAAGTATTCATGTTGCTTGGCACAAGGCCGCCCCTCTGCGTTGTGTGGCTCCTGCTGAGAGGGTTTTTCACAGTTTATTAATGAGATTTCCACAACCCTGCTTTATTCTCTGGACAGTTTATGCCGTCTCTAGGAACAACAGATATATCTGGGCCCTGTGGTTGAGTGAACACCAGACGGTTGTGTGAACAGTGTATTGGCCTTCCTCTTCCCTCCCTCCCCAGTCTAAGCAGTGTTCTGTTCCAGGGGCCGGTGGTGTGATTTTAAACAATTGCCTGCTTGAAGGATGTGGGGGCAGGATAGGGAAGGAGGGAGGAAAGGGGTGGTGCTGGTCTAAAGAGGTATATGTGGCATTTTGTTGTATTTTAAAGATCACAGAGTAATTGGAAACAATTATTTTTTAATTAATAACTCAGAAAAGGTGAACAGAAACATTTTACAGGGTTTTACTGTGTGCATATCAAAAGTAAAACACTTTATGCTGTGCTTCAATAATTTATCACTTCTTGACAGGGGCTTGAAAAGGGTCCAGTCTGTAAGTACAAATCACCAATTTGCTCTTTTATAAATGACTTCCTTTAAGAAGAAAATGGATGTCCCTCCAAGTGGAGCATACATGTTCTCATTTGTTTTGTAGAATATGTGGGACTGCCAGATTCCTGTGTCTCTTCGTTCACTTACATCAGCTGCTTCTAAAAGCAATTCCACCGTTATCTCCCACCAATCTGTGGCATCCTATTTTTGCTAACTTCTTCCTTGACCTCCTTTCAGTCCATGTCTTTATTTTCCCCTTGCCATCTCTGTATTTTAATAGCTCTACAGTGGAGTAGTGTTTTCAACGCTGAAACTACTTTTAATCAAGATCGATTTTGGGAAGTGCTACCATTTTTATGGTAATAAAGGACTGTATTATGCACTTGTACCAACGCAAGTTGTCCCCTGTGGATACCTTACACAGTAGAACTGTGAAACAGTGTAAATGCTAAAATTACTTTTTTCTTAACTGTAGTCTCCTAGAGGACAGTGAATGATTTCCAATTGCATTGTAGCAAAGACATTTGTTCTAGGTTGAAGAATTTTTCACTTGAGTAAATATATTTTCCCTGTCTCTCTGCCCCCAAACCCTGGCTTCCACGCTCTTTCACTTGGGCTGTGACAAAAGAATGTTTAGTGAGAAACAGAAAATTGTGCTTGATTTTTTTTTTAGACTATCTGACTTCATGTTCTGTTTTGGTCTTCTGAGCTATTCCTTGGCTAATCTTCCAACAAGTTGAATTGATTCTTACTTTAAAACTGTTTATCCCAAAACAGAGCTGTTGACGAGTACAAATACAGATGGCAGACATGTGGTATGATTTTCATGTTCTCGTCTTAGCATTCAATGAGGAAATGTCATTGAGAGATGGTTTGCATCTTAAGCTTTTTTATTCAGGGCAATGTGGAGTGCATGCTGGGAGTGCTTAATTATGTGACAAATAGTAACAAATGTTTAAGGGATTTCCTTAAGGTCTAAAAGCTCGGCAGCGTTGACTTAGTGTGTATGGTTTGTCACCCTGGAGGCTATAATAATCTATAAGAATAGAAGCAACCTCTGGAGGGAAGAATTGTCTTTGGTCATCACACTGACTCATGAGTGACCTCAGTACAGCATTCCTGGCCGAAGGGCCAGGCTGTTCCCTTACTGTGGACTGACAATGACCTTTGTCCTCAGAGCAGATGATCTTCAGAATATTGGCTAACTCTTCCATTCAGAGGCAAATCCCAGCCCATTCTGTGACCAGAGCTATTCTCCATGGCCAAACTGCATTAACCATTCTTTTTCTCTCCACAAAAAGAAATCGTTGGTGAAAGGAAGACAAACTAGAGTTTTGTCTCCCGTGATCTTGCTTCTGGAGGCCCTGCACTCAACAGCATGTCTCTGAGTGCCCTTACTAGGATTGCCCCTGATCGTTGTTGAGCTGGACTCCACTTAAGAGATGCAGGGTTAGTCCTGACCTCCCTGGGGTCTGAATATCCAGCAACTACTTTTATTCCAATAGCTGCTGCCTGTTTGTACCAGTGCACGGCAGTCCAACCCTGGGTGTCTCCGTTGTTGACTGACCAGCTTTGACTCAGTCTGAGTCCAGTTAGACAAAGTGGGGGCAGGACTGCACAAGTGGACAGGCAAGAGCGGTACATGCCAAGTGACAGGACAGTGGAGGTGACCCTAACTGATAACTGCCCTGCTCCCCTCTTAGTCTGCTTCCCTTGTTTAGGAGGTGGGGGAGGTGGCCAGTTAGTGGGGATTTGAGAAAGTGGTAGCAGAAGTCAGTTGAGCATTTATTGAATAACTGTAGGCAGGCAGTGTGCTAGGCCTTGTTGGGGACAGAAAAGTAAATATGACCCCGTTCATGTTCTCCATATGGAGTTTGTAGGTTTGGGTGTTTATGGGAGAAAGTGATGTTATTCATACTTTTTTTCTTTAATTGGGCCAAAATTTTGAGAATTCTTTTTAAAATCTGAACACTTTAGATGGATTTGATAATCTCAACTACATGTTCATATCGTGAAATTCCAGATAACCTCAGGACTAGATAATTTTGAAATCTGATTATCTCCATCTATCTATTTATCCTGTTTCTCCACAGGCCCATGTGGTTCAACCTCCCATCTTTATACTCTTTTTTTTTCCCCCCATCTAGCAAAAGCCAGATTTTCTGTTTTGATTCATCTGTCTTATTGAAAGATTTTCTTCTCTTAGTAATAATTTCAGAGTTATAGCAGAGAGAAAGTGGACATATTCTAGGATCTTCATAAAATAAAACACTGGAGATGCTGGGATAGACTAGTTTTCAAGGTCTTGTTTACAAAATGTTCAAATCCTCATGGACTTCATTTATTCCTAGTTTTATAATGGCATGGATGCTGGTGGGTTTGGCAAAATATGGTACCAATAATTTGGATTAAAGGAGAAGCCAGTTTGTAAAAAGTTGACATAAAATGATTTTAGAGAAAGTGTTTTACTACCGTCATGTGCATACGGTGTTCCAAATCACTATTCAGTGTGTATATGAGATCGAAGTCCTACTGAACTTGCAATGAAGAAGACAAAATTGTTTAATTTTGTAATCAGCATGTTGATTGGATGTTGCTAGGGTACAGGACAACTTTTTTTCCCCAAGTGGTGTATCAGTCATAAACAACCCCCACATCTCAGTGGTTTGAAGCAACAAATGATTCTCACTCATGTTCTACATCCACAGGGGCTAGTAGGCAGGACTCTGCTCAGTGTGGTCACCTGGAGGTCCAGGCTGAGGGAGGCAGCACCTTATGTTTCTACCATCTCTAGGTGACTCAAGGCTTGGTGCTGCAGGGGAAGGGTGTAAAGAGTCGTGCCCTGGCTCTTAAATGCTTTTGCTTAGGGGTGACACCAGTCATTTTCACTCCATTTTATTTATTTATTTATTTATATTTAAAATTTTTTTGCTGAGGAAGATTTGCCCTGAGCTAACATCTGCTGCCAATCTTACTCTTTTTATCTGTGAGCCGCTGCCACAGACGAGGGGTGTAGGTCTGCACCCAGAAACCAAACCCAGGCTGCCGCCAAACTTAACCACTAGACCACCAGGGCTGGCCCTCACGCCATTTTTATTAATCAAAGCAAGTTTCCTGGTCTGCTTTAAGGTTCCAGGAAAGTGTAATCCTTTCATGGACCCAGAAGTAAAGAAAACCAGAAATATTAGTGAACAATGGTATTATTTACCACAGTATGTGTATCAGGGTTCTCCAGAGAAACAAAACCAATAGGAAGTGTGTGTATATATATATATAGAGAGAGAGAGAGGGAGAGATTTTTATTTTAAGCAATTGGCTCACAGGATTGTGGAGGCTGGCAAGTCTAAAATTTGCAGGGTTGCCAGGTAGCTGGGGACCTGAGGAGGAGTAGCAGGTTGAGTCTAAAGGCAGTCTGCTGGCAGAATTTCTCCTGGGGAGGTCAATCCTTTTCTATTCAGATCTTCAACTTATTGGATGAAGCCCACCCTTATTATGGAGGGTAATCTGCTTTACTCAAAGTCTGCTGATTTAAATATTAATCTCATCTAAAAAATACCTTCACAGAAACGTTTAGAATGTTTGACCAAATAACTAGATACCATGGCCTAGCCAAGTTGACACACAAACTAACCATCACAGTATGTTAACCGTATCTTTGCATTATAAATTTTTCTCTCAGAAAGTAAGTATACTCAAATCCAAAACAGCAAAGTCTCAGATTTTTGTTACATTGAAAAAAGAATCCTTTCTCTGTGAAGACAGGTTGAAGGACCTGTGTTCCTGATGCCTTAATCACTTAGATTCCAAAAAACGTGGTAATTGGTTCCTTCCATGGTTTCAGAAGCTGGATCTGGATAGATTGCTTTGGTTTGGTTTTGTTGCAGGATAACTTACCAATTCCCAATACATGAGATATTTCTAGATTTAAAAGAAAATGCAGAAGGTAATAAAAACCTTTCCATAGAGCAAGTAAGCATTATCTCAAGCCAAACAAGTATGTGTTCTGTCCACAGATTGTGGAGACGAGGTCAAGGAGTCTTCAGTGTACATCAGAACCGTGCTCCGTCCAGACTGTTTCAGAGGCACGGGCTGTATCATATCTAAAACTGAACCTCGTCACATTCATACGTTAGGTTTGCACGGCTCTCACTTTTCAGTATATTTGAAACTCTTTACAAGTATCTGTATCCTGAGAAAGTGGATGTGCTGCCTGTCTTGTTCAAAGGTGTCCTGTTAGTAGGACCTGACCTTCGAGTTTGGCAGAGCCTGCTTTCCTCCCTGTTCCGAGTTCCTCTGGCACGAGCATGGCTGCAGATTTCTGAGATGACTTCCCCATGTTGGGAGTGCAGTAGAGGATTCACCTGGGATCAAACCTCTGTCTTGATTTCATTAGCCAACTGGGCTAATCCTCTCAGGCTCCCTGTGGTCACTGAACAAGGTAGTCCCCTTTTCCAGATGCGAAACCTTAAGCAAAGAAGTTAAGTGACTTGCTCCGGTTGCTTGAAGTCACTGCAACTGGAGTAACAGTTCCCACTGCTATTTGATCAGGCTCTTAAGTGCTGAGCACCATTGATTCCTTCCTCGTGTGCATTTAATCAATAAATCAATTTTCTCTTCTATTCATCTTCCCAGTAGTTGCAATAAAAAGGTCCCAAGGTGTGCACACAGACTGCTGTCCTCCACATTCAAAGATGATGTCGTTGACAGTGATTTGTTATTGCTCTGCTTGGGTGTGACAGGAGAGATCAATAGGTGACCATCACACTTTACACACTGGCCGAGGTAAAAACTGCCCCTCGGCTTGTGTCTGCGGGCACTGTTTGCAGAGTCTTGCATTTTTTTTGTGATGACTGTCTCTTAGAATTTGTTTTTCTCCCAGAGTCCCCCTAATCCTAATGACCACATGACAGGCTGTTTCCCAGCAGCCCTTTGCTGCATCATCAGACCCAGTAAGTACATGAGAGAAATGGAGACAGGCTGTGTGTGACTGAATCACCTTTTTCTCCCCAGCCAGCTCTGCGCCCCAACTCTGAGCACATGTTGGGCTTACTTAAAATCCAACCAGGTCATTTGTGTTTCATGTTAAATGCATTTTATTTGATAAGTTAACTTATGACTTCTCTTTTGCCGTTCTCTTATTTTTTCAGTTTATTACAAAACTTTTTTTTAAATGACTTTTTAAAAAACTTTTCATTTAAACTTTGAGAACTGTGACGAAAAAGTCCAGGATGTCAAGAGATGTAGTAGGCCTTGATCAAAGTGTTGTATTGTGTTTACATTTTGGGGAAAAGGGGAAACATCTATTTTAAGAACTATTTAAAGTAGAGAATGGGTGAGAGGTTGAGAGAGAATAGACACTTTTGCCCCAGTTAGAACTGTGTTTTCCTAAATGAATCTGTTTTTGGTTGTTCAGAGAAATGAAAGTATTGTTTTAACTGAAAGGAAAACCAGGTTAAATAATCAAGCCATCAGGCAGAGGATTTAAAAGCATTTTTTTTATTAAAACCAATGCAGACTTTTAATATGAATACTTTTATTATTGTCATTAAATTCCCTTTAATGAAGTGAAACTTACTCAAAACTAACACATTCTCTTCTTCCTTCCATCTTGCCTCTTCTGTTTTATGGGAGAGGCCAGCTTTTAGACTCTGTAGTTCTATTCCCAATACCACCCCTCTCTAATTATACAGGCGTTATTTCTCTCAAAGTTGCCTTATTCTGAATTTCATGTCAATCTCTGTTATTTTAGCAAGCTGACCCTTTCTCAAGCTTTCTGCGTGGAGGTGGAGGGGGTGTGCTAAAGTCACTGTTGGATTTCTGTGGAAGCAGGAGTCACACCATAGTCAGTGACTCCATGGAGGGCTGGTGGATGAACGATCTAACAAAGGTGCTTTAGGAATTTAACAAAACATGAAGCAAGAGGTTCCTGTCTGGCATGTGTATGTGAGAGACACATTACTCCAGTTTAAACTGAAAACAGTGAGGAGACTAGATCAACTTTAGAGCCATTGTAAACTGGAAGCTCCTTGAGGGTAGGGCTGTGTTTTGTTTGGCGTTTTATTTCCAGTGCCTAAAGGTGTCTGGCATAGTGGTATTCATTTGCTGTCTTCCTGCTGACAAATAACTACACAGAAACACAATCCTGATGCCCTTAAATAATTTACCTAGGTTTTTGGCAAGCAGTTTTGCTTTCTCATAGACCTGCTCTCATCCTCAGCATCAGGCCCATTATTATTTGAAAGTTTGAAAATACTGGCAAAGAGGCAGGTTACAGTGCAATGGGGACCTTAATTTTCCAACATCTGCTGGAAGTTCATCCTGCTACAAGGAGACCATCCGACACATTTTTGGCTTGCCTGGCTGACAGTTTCATTGCTTAGAAGGCAGAAGAAACACCGAGGAGGGCTGATACTGGGCTCAGGGAGGAAATGCTCAATGACCAGGAAGTGATGGGAATTTGGGAAAGTGACTTTGTCGTTTTGGCATGGATACCAGGGAATAAAATAAACATTAAGTGTAGTCAGACATGTATTCCAGCCTTTATGAAGGCGGATATCAAAAAGTTCAGAGAAAACCTCGTCTTGTGGGAAGAGACTCCGGAAGTTTAGGAACATTTGTAAAGTTTCTTGCTGTACACAAACTCCACGGAGAAAGTAAAGGACTGGCCTTCAGAGAGTTCCGAATCATGATGACAACAATAGCTAACACGTGTTCCTGGCTTCCTTTCTGCTGGCCACTGTCCTAAGCTCTTTCAACTCATTTAATCGTCACAACAACCCCATGAGATAGACATGGTTATTCCTTTGGCAAATGAGGAAATTGAAGCACAAAGAGGAACTTGTTCTGCATCACCCAGCTAGGAAGTGGCAGGGGTGGGATTTAACCCGGCACTCTGGTCCAGAGACTAAACCACCTCCTGAACGTGTCAAGAGGCCCAAACCCCCGAATGGACAAGGCTTTCAGAACAAAGTGGACAACAAAGGGGCAGGCCCGCCAGTCGGTGAGGACAGCACGGTGGTAACAGGTGGCGAGAAGACCAGCGACTCAGATCTCATTGTGCTTCTTTATTCTCCTAAAGGAATAATCTCCAAGCTGGAAACATTTCTAGGAGAGAAACAGAATCTGCCAAAATACAGAAAAGTGTCGCTCCTCTGGGTTAACCCCAGTGGCACTGAGTTACGTCCAGCTAGCTGCACAAAACAACTCACAGGTGAGGCTGAGGAAACACTGTAAGGAGCCTGTGAGATGCAAGGAAACGAGGGATGAGCAAGTGCCCTGGTTAAAAAGAAGAAGAAAAGGTTAGGGAAACACCAGACCAGTAAACTCGATGTTAAAACCTTGAAATTCTCTAAAGAATTAGAAAAGCATGATTTTTTTGGAAGCAATAAGGTTCACTTGATGAAGTCATGTCAAGAGCACATTATAGTGAATCAATATGGTGTCTAGACTGCTAACCTAGAGGACTATAACCATAACATCGTCATCGTCACCATCAGTGTCGTCCTGGCTGACGAATATTGAGAGTTTCCATGTGCCAGATACTGAGGCACTCAGCATATATCTCATTTAATCCCCAGAACCAACCACTCTATGTCATAGGCATCGTCTCTCTTAATCTTAACTCATTGCACACGATTTCTTTGTGGACAAAAATAAAGGAGAGTAGTTTTTGGTATGATTGGGGGATTTGTAACTGATTCTTGGAAAAGAAAAGGATTTAAGTGCACATAAACACAGCTGTGTGGACAATTATACTTAAAGGTGTTGTGGTCATCTGTTCTTGGTTCTGTGGAATTTAATATTTTCGTCAATTACTCAGGTAAAGGAATCAAAGATTTTTCAGATGATGTCGTGGAGGTAGAGACAGATAATATTAGGGACAGAATTAAAAGTGAAAAAGCTCAATAAGCTAGAATAAGAGAATGGAAGCAAAAAGCACTTCAATTTAGGGTTTTGGGATGTGTTTTTTTTAAGCTACATAACACAGTTTGGGAAAACCCAGAATTATTGGATTTCATTGTTGGAGGGAATTTTTGGTCTTCTAGCTCACCCAAGCAGTCCCACTAAATAATTCTCTAGTCTAATGTTTTTCAGTCTGTGTTATATGGCATGGGAGACGAAATCAATTTAATGAACAAAGGTCAGCATTTTTATATATTTTTATTTTTGTGTGTGTGTGAGGAAGACCAGCCCTGAGCTAACATCCGTTGCCAATCTCCTCTATTTGCTGAGGAAGATTGGCCCTGGGCTAACATCTGTGCCCATCTTCCTCTGCTTTATATGGGACACTGCCACAGCATGGCTTGACAAGCGGTGCGTTGGTCCGTGCCCGGGATCTGAAACTGCGAACCCCCGGCCACCAGAAGTGTAGTGCGCGAACTTAACCACTACGCCACCAGGCTGGCCCCAAGGTCAGCATTTTTAAGAAAATAGAAAAAAAAATCAAAATGCACCATTTATAGTAATTATTAGTATTCCTGTGTTAGACTTTTATTTCCATTTTATCCTTGGTTGTGTATGCACTTGGTGGTGATACTATATTTTCTACTATAGATTGTAGTCAAAAAATTTGGAAGTCACTGCTGTGGCCAATTCTCAAGTACCTTTTTTTCATTACTTCACTGATAGACACTATCTATGGGGAAACCTGGAGATTTATACTTTGTACAGACATGACTCGTAGAAAGATTTTTTTTCTTTTAATATTGAATTTAAATTTGTCTCACTGTAGCTTGAGCAGTTGGTTGTGTCTCAGCCCTGCCACATACTGGCCATATGATCTTGCTCAAATTATTTTACATGTTTAATCCAAAATATCCTAATCTATAAAAATGGAAATATTACTAAAAACAAAGCAATAATACTTTCCAAACCTAATGTGCTAGTAAAATCTATTTTTTTAAGAGAAGTCACGTTAAAAACTCTGAAGGGTTTACAAATGCTATTCCTTTGTAACCCTTGGACAAGCCTAATCTTTTCTCATCAACTCTTCAGCTATTTGAAGACAGGTATCACGAACCTTCTGTGGAAATAAAGCAGGGTGCCCAGAATCCGATTCCATATGGGGACTAGTAATCTCAGAGTATAATGGGAAGATTGTATCCCTTGTTCAGGAGACAAAATTGCACTAAAAATTTTTTTTTGTTTTGCTTTTTAGTGACATGTTTTCATCTTAAAACTCTAAACTGTTTTCTTTCTTATTATTTTTATTATTTTTTTAATGCCTGCTGGTGAGCCATATCTCCTCCATGTTGGGTTTATGCCATTGGATTTTTTCTGACCTAAGTAAAGCACTTAACATTTGTCCTTGTTTAATTTCATCTTGTTAGATTCAGCTCATTGCTCTAGCCTGTCAAGATCATTTTTCATCATTATTCTGTCATGCAGTTGTCTGCCTGCTCCTCCCAGCGGCTGGTCATCCACAGGCCAGAGTTGTATGCCCACTACACCTTCCTTTCGCAACCCTAAAGGGAAGGAGCCACAGGAAGCCCTGTCCAGGTGACATGATGGAGCTGATAATCAGCGTCCTTTAGGGAGGTCCTGCAGCCCCTTTAGAATCCTTCCCGTTGTCCTTCTGTTATTTTAGCCCATTTTTTCTCCTATAGTTCACAAATGTAATGAGAAGTAAGCAACTGATTATATTTTCTTTAGCTGCCAGGAATCTCGGAGCCTGGGCCAATCATCCATTTTTAATAGGTCTAAGCCAGTCAAAAATACATAGAAATAAAATAACACAGGTGGGAAAGCTTTTTTTAAAAAATGATGTACTGATATAATATATGTAATTTTAAAGAATTTGGCTATATAGGCTAAATCCTATGGGACTGTTCTGTATTGTCTATATTTCAAATTGTGTTATTTCTATAGACATAAGATAGAAAAGCAAAATATATTAAGTGACTGCCATATTTGAATTTTGTTTAAGCTTAAATTATGTTCAAATAATATTTTTTGCAGAACTATAGATCCTTCAGTAATACATGTGTGAATTTGGCTTTGAGAGAAAAATACAGGTGCTTTGGTGGGAGGAGTAATACTGATTTTAACAAAAAACATCCCTGTTCCTCAGTCTTGTGAGATAAGCAGCTAAGTCGGCATCAGGTTTAGTGAAATGATGGAGTTCAAGTGGTATGATTGGCTCGACCTACGGTAGACCTTCCGTTAAGCTTTTCAGGGTCCTGTTGCCACGTGGATTTGGCTTGCTTCACTGTAGCGTTTTTATGTGAAGCAAGAATTAAGCACGGGCTGGGGAATTGGGAAGTCTGCTGTTTCTCCCTGCAGCTTTTCTAGACTGCTGTATGGTTGGAAGCAAATGAGTACATTTCTCCGAGGTGCCTCAAACTCACGAAGATGTGGGTCACCCTCATGTATTAGAGGTGTGTGCAGAGAACACATGTCAATAATTCAATAATGACGCTGGGCATTTTGCTCTCACGGGTGCTGGCTCAGACCCCCGGTAGTAACTGCAGGTGTAGTACTGAGGGGCCAAGAGGCTGACTTCACTGCTGTTAACAGAAGGCCAGTGAATGAGGCCTGTCAGTTTTAGGTGTCTGCTTAGTAGAAGAAAGAGCCATTGATAACAGAATGTGACAGAACTACAGCTGGTTTGGGGAAAATATGGACCCTGGTCTGGAGTAGAGGGTCATAAAGCAAAAGAAGAAATTTGTCCTGCAGAAATGGTCTATAAAAGTGAAACACAGAATTATTTTTGGAGTGTGGTCTTTGTTGGTGCCTTGAAAAATATTTAAAAAGTAGAAAAACAATAAAAATTTTGATGAAGAACTTTCACATTCAAAAATTTTGGTATTTTCCCCATTGCCAAGGGACGGCAGGGGCTAACCAAACAATTTGCTGCTTCTTGGTGCAGAAAAGATAAGCGGTTTGGATGGTTTCTATAAAGGAGAGTAAACCTTGTTTGTTGTGACTACTCCTGGGATGGGAGATAAAGGGCAGTGTGAAGGGTGAGAAAATGAATGATGTTCCTTAGGTAACTCAAATAAACATAATGCTGTGTCCTTTATTTTAAAAAGAGAAAAGGGAAAAAAGAAAGTACATCCTTAGAACTTTTAAGTGCTCTTTGATTTGAGAAAAGCTGCCATAGATAGAAGGAAGAAAAAACATTTGTTCAGCATTGAGGACTCCTGAGGTCCAGTTACACTGCGATGGCTCTTACCTGCATGCTGTGAGAGAGTGTGTTTGCCTGTTGAGGTAGGTTTGCAGGGTGGACATGCAAGGTCTTCAGTGAAGGGACGTTCTAGCTAGGTGTCCTCCTTACCCTGAGTGGCCCCAGAGGTAGGAAATTGAAGTCTTGCCCCCTGCCTTTAATCTGCTATTTAGAACCACCACAAGCCACTCTCTCTGTATATTTGTTTTCTTGAACATCTGGAGGCAGTTGTAACAGCACAGAGGTTAGGAGCACAGGCTCCAGAGCTCCTCTGCAGGGGTTTACAACTCAGCTCCTCCACTTAGCTTAATCTTTCTATGCCTCAGTTTCCTCATCTGTGAAATGGGAGGATATTAGTACATGTTTTACAGGGTCGTGAGGATTAGATGAGTTCGTACAAGTAAAGTGTTAGATGTGTGCCTGGCACATAGTAAGAGCCCAATGAATGGGGGCTATTATTCCTGCTTCCCTCAAAAGGTTGGAAGAGGATGATTAAAATAAATGAAATGCATAGAGTTCCGAACAGAGAGATGTGTGCACCGATCTTCCTTAGCTTCTTGTCTATGCTAAATTATTTAACAGATGACTTGCGATGAGCGTGGTTCTGTGCTGTGCATGGGAGCTGAGCAATTTTAAGATGATTCCTTCCCCACCCCGGGGTTTAGAGTTAGGTGGGTATAAAAACACACACAAAGCCCATCCGTTGCAATGCAGGGCAGTGTGTGGGACCAAGTGTCCACATGAGGATAAGGAGTGTATGTGGCATAGGATCCTAAAAAGATGCTACAAAACAGTCACTGAAGTAGAAATCCCCGGAATTATTTCAAGCCTGATCTTTGAGACTAGTTTCTGGCATCCAGTCACAAGCTGTGAATGTTTGGGTTTTTCGAAAAGGGAAAGGGAAATTCTAAATCAACCCCCCAGATCCTCCTTTCTGTACTGCTGTAATAATATGTGATCATATGTCTCCTAATCATTTATCTCATTGTTTTGTGATATCTGCTGATGCGTTAGTCTCCATTACCAGCCCGGGAGAGGCAGACACTGTGTGTTGTGTTTATATCCCCAGCCCTGAGCACAGGGCCTGCACTTAGTAGGCATTTAGTAAAGGTTGGCTGAAGGAATTAATGAATGCTGAGTGCATTTGCAGCGTATCTAACACCAAACACCACCAACTTCCCTATTTCAGATGTAGGTTATGTTATTCGTTCAGGCTTTCTGAATACCATTTTTTTTTGTAAAACCCCTCATTTGCCTCCATACGGTCTCCAAATCCTACTGATTCTTCCTTCTGCTTCTGTTTACTCCCATCCACATCACTGTCTCCATCACCCTACGTCAGGTATGCCTCATTTTATTTCTGGGTAGTTACAACAAACACAACGTGCCCCCTTCGCTTTCACACCTTTGTTCCAGCTCTCCTTCCTATTTTGAATGTTCTCTTACCGCTGTCTGTCTATCCAAACCCATCTAACCCCCAAGATCAACCATCTTTTCTTGCTCCTGGTTGAGATATCCTTCTCTGCTCTAAATTCTGGTAGCCTAGCTTTTTTCTCTCATCTGATAAGAGCTTTCGTTTATTGCTGTGCCTCACTGTGCTAGTAACATCTAATCCTTACAACGTTCTCCTGAGAAATCCAATAGTCTCCCCATTTTACAGATGGGGAAAATGAGGCTCAGCAACATTAATGGGCTTGTCGAGATCACATAGCTAACTTGCTGTCTAACTTCAGAGTTGTTTCTTCTGTATCTTGCTACCTCACCCCAAGTAGAACGTCAGCTCCTAGAGAGGAGAGATCCTGCTGATACCTTCTTACATCAGCAGAGTGTTGCTTTGCAAATAATAAGCATTCAAATATTGATTAGTTTTAACATCCTGTTTGTCTGTATCCTTCTTTAACAGGGAGAATGGAGTAGAAATTGGGTAGAAAAAGAGCACTAAACCATTTTTTTTTTAATGGGAGAAATTGCACGGTAGCGTGTAGAATGAAGCAAAAGTCAACAAGCCTGCTAAATGTACATAAATGTCCATTGATTTCCCATTTTTAAGTAAATTAAAGTTGAGTTTGAAGAAAATTGTGAGAATTTTTCTCTTTTCTTACAGAGATTGTCCCAACACTCCAGAAATCTGTAGGCTTTAAAAAAATTATCTAGGTAAATATTTAAATACTCGCTACAATAACGATACTAGAATAGCCAGTGTCTATGTAAAAACGCTAGTCAGTTTCAATGGAAATTCATGACCAAGGCACGAAAAAGGGGAAAAGGCTGTTAACGAGTTACCAAAGGCACATGCTCCCTTTCCAGAGATCTCTGGAAATGAAGAAAATGTCCAAGTGTCTGCTGGAGTTAAGGACCCAGAGATGGGACTGGAATAGTGAGCTCTGTCGACCTGTTGGTCCTTCCTTTCTGAGGATTCAACGGGCATTTGTAGAAACTTGTTCAAAGTTGGCTCCTCAGCCAGGAATGATGTGGGATGGTGTCGGTGCTGGTAATATGTGCCAGCATACCTTTATGACTAAAATAAAACTTGAAGAATATGTATAGTTCTTAGCTGGAAGATATCTAAGAGATTATTTAATTCAAACCTTTTATTTTATACCTGAGACAACCCAGAGAAGTTAAGTGATTTGCCAAAGGACACAAAGCTTCTGATTTATAACCATAAAACCTACCACTAGACTTTTCCTTTGTTTGACATTAATGTAACTGTTCCAGTCAGGGCCGTACGATTTAGTCACGTTAATATATCAAGTCCAGCCTAATTGCTAGTGTGAAGTGACTCAAAGAGGTTCAGTCAAAAACCCGATGTTGTCTCACTTTCCTGGTGCACACGCTGGACCTCCTTCACATTGGAGGGGGGATGGGGAGATCAGAATGCCCCGTGCTCTCTCTCTGGTTCTTGCTTCCCCTCTTGCTTGTGCTCACGTTCACACTCTCTCGCCCCCTCTCCGGGACGCGTGCACAGAAGCCTCTCCTCTCTGTGCCTGGGCTACATCTGTAGCTGAGCCAGGTTTCTGCTTCCTCAAACAAAACATGTCTGAGCCCTTCCTCTGTATCAAACTCCATGCTGAGAGCTAACTGCTTATTATTTATTACCTCAGTGAGACTTCACAAGAACTTTGGGATGCAGGCACAACTATAGTGATCCTCATTCTGTAGATGAGGTTACAGAGGTAGTCGGTGGCAAAGCTGTGGTGAGAGACCACATTTACCACAGCCTGAGCTCTCTGTGACCTTTAGCAAGTGATGTAAACACTGTGACTCAGTTTCCTAACTTGGAAAATGGGATAATAGTAGTTGGGACCTCATAGTGTTGTATTAATGAGGTAACTTACTAAGTGGTTGACCAGCTTTGTGGAGAGAATGTCATGGGGCATGCTGCCGGCTCAGCGGTGGCTTGTGGGTGTGGCAGGCAGTGAGGATCATGTCTAGGATAAGGCCTCCTCCTGGTTTCCAACAACAGGAACAATTACATGGGTGAATGACAGGATTATTTATTGAGCCGTTCATGTGTGCTGTTTCTACCTGTTTGCCACCCACTCTCCTACCTGCTGGCGGGGCCTTTTGAGAACCCCTACCTCGGGGGAGTTGGAGTTTCAGGGCCAAAGCAGAAGTGTGGTAGAGTACCCCTCTACCTGTGGTGGGTAGATCATGCCAGGTGACCCAGGGAAGGGGGAAGGAGAGCGGGGAGACTTTTGTCTCTAAGACTAGGAAGGGAGTGGAGGGGAGTGGAGAAGAGGTCAGGCACCCTCCCCCTAGCAGCAGGAATCTGTGTCCCACGCGCGGCAGTACCCATTTATGTCCCAGGTGTGGGAGAACCTCAGAGGGGAAAGCCCACACCATGCATCTGGGAAGGTGGAGCCTCCAGCCTGGCTGAAGACTGGAGCCTTTCTTCGCACAGCAGCATCTGAGCTAACCGCCTTGAAGTGACCACGTGAGCTTGGAAAACTGGGCTAATAGCAGCAATGGAAGGTTCTCACCCTAATTTTTAGGCCTCCCAGATTCTCTCATGACTCGACAGAAGATTGAGCTTTCCTCCTTCCCGATGGGACAGAGCTTAGAGGAGTCAGATTTAATCAGATTGATTTCACTCTGCATAGGAAATACTGGGGTCCTAGGCCAAGGAATCTCAGCCTTCTCTGGTGTTTATAGGGTAGATGGTCTCTTTTACATTTGCCATAACAGGCTAAGCAATTTGGCCCCAAAACCAACATTACAGGGATAGAACTGTGGTCTCTAATAAATTAGTGCTTTGCCTGTTAAGTGGCTCGTTTCATTAGAATTTTCTGGAATAGAAACTAGGCCTAACTGTCAGACTGTCACTCTCTCTGAAGCCCTCTACTCTGTATCATCATCCTGCACCATCCCTATTAGGATTCTTTCTTGGACACCTCGCATTCACTCAGTTACCAAATCCTCCCAACTCTACCTCCAAATGATCTCCTCCTCAGTCCATCCCTCTCACTATCCCTATTGTCACCGTTCACCTCATCATTTCTTACCTCAATATGGCAGCCTCGTCCACAGCCCCTGGTCTCTCTCTCTCTGGCTCTCCAGCTGTTTCCAAAATTGTCTTTATGGAATCCCAATGGCCTGTCTCACTACTCTACTGCTTACACAGCCACAGTGGCTCCTTATTTCCCACTGAATATGGTTTGACCTCCTCACTGTGATACACAAGTTCCTTCAGAGTTTGACTACTATAATTCTCAACCTTGCTTTTCTCCTCCCTCACAACCTCCTTTCCGGACATGTCTCAAACATGCCAGGCCCTTTTCAGGACTCCATGGTCAAGCTTCATAGGTGGAAAAACAAAAGCAAAGAAGCAAACACCCAAAAGCCCTCTCAAACTAGTTCCAATAAAGGGGAAGGAATACATTACAGAGAGCTCCCAGAAATGAAGTTCAGTTTCATTTCAATGTCACTTATTCCAATCCTACCTTTCCTTAACCTTTTAGCTCAAATGATCTGTGTTTCTTGAAAAGTCCAGATTCTCAAGGCAGCCAGGCTTGTTGCTGCCCAATCAATGATTGACTGGTCTTGGGTAAAGTGGCCATCTCTGACCAATCAGTCATGGTGATGGGGGTTGTCATATGGCATGTAGGGGCTCTTCCAAGGGCTGAAATCTGGGCAGATTCTCTAGAGCAGTGCTTCCAGGCCTTAATGCGCCTATGAATCCTCTGGGGAGTTTGTTAAAATGCAGAAACCAACTCAGTGGATCTGCAATGGGGCCTTGAGATTCTGCATTTCCAACCAGCTCCTAGGTGATGCTGATGCTATTGGTCCATGGACCACACTTTGAACAGTGGGACTCTACAAGTTGTTGTAGTCAGGGCATGTGGTAAAAAGTATTAAATACGTTCCTTTTATTCTAAAATGTTCTCCATTCTTCACTACCAGAAAAAAATCTGCTCACTGTGTAAGATGCAGTTCACCTGTAACCTCTGCAAAAGTTTTTTGGGCTCTTTTAGAGTTAATCTCATGTAACTCCTTTATGATAACGACTTATCATTTGCCTAATAGTTGCTTGGGTATATTTGTCACCTCCATTTTTTGTTTATTCTACTTTTTCATTTATGTACAGTAAAATTCACTTGTTGGTGCATTGCCTATGAGTTTTGACAAGCTCATACGGTTGTGTAACTGCCACCACAATAGATTCAGAACAGTTCGATCACCCCAAACAGTTCCTTCGAGTGCCCTCCAGCCCACAACCCCAGCCCCTGACAACCACTGACCTATTTCTGTTCCTATAATTTTGCCTTTTTCAGAATGTTATATAAATGGAATCATACACTATGTAACCTTTTTAGTCTCCTCCATTTTGCTGTATTTATGGATATGGGATAGCGTCTAATGCATCTTTGTTTTTGCCCAAATAAATGCCTAGTACAAAGTTAGTGTTCAGATACTCATATTAATAACTCATTGTAATTGGTCAAATGTCCTTTCAGAAGCCTGACATCTTTATCAATAAATCCCTGATGGGATGGTGCCTCTAGAAGCCTGGTAGTTTGATGGACTTTGTGGTGATTTCCTAACTTGCCTGGTCACAAGAATCTCCTGGGGTTTGTAATAAAACCACAGATTTCCAGGACTCTCTCCTGCAGATTCTGGTTTCACAGGTCTGGAGAGAGGCCTGGGGAATCTATACCAGCGCTTCTCAAATTTTGCTTGTATTAGAATCACCTGGAGGCCTTTTAAACCACAGATTACTAGATCCCACTCCCAGAGTTTCTGATTCAGTAGGTCTGGAGTGGGATCCAGGAATGTGTGCTTCTGACAAGCTTTCAGGTGATGCTGATGGTGTGCTTTGGGGACGCCACTTTGAGAACCACTCACCTACAGGCTCTGTGAGATGATCAGATGTCTCAGGTGATTCTTATATTCTTCCAAATTTGTGAAATCCAGCTTGAGTGCAATTGATAGGGGAAGGAGTGTGCTATGGTACTTTTTTGTACCAAACATTGCTCTCTAGCCATGGCATCAATCCCACTTCACCAGGGATAACTTGTTCAGCCCACATTGCCTCAGAAGCAGAGAATGCTGAGATTTGATTCAGTCATTTTCCCCTTGGCAGGGAGACCAAGATGAAGGCATCCGGCTCCTGCTGAGGATGCCAATGCCAGTCGTGTGCAAAACCAGTTCCAGTTCTTTCTAGTTCTTCACACAAGCTTGAACACTGTTGATGTGGAAACTGTGTATGTGGTCTTAGAGAAAATCAATGTGATTAAGGCTGGACTTGGACACGGAGGGACAGTATCTATGGATGCTGAGGATTAGTGGTAACAGCTGGTATCCTGCCCATTAGAGGAGAAACTGAAGGGAGAAGAAAAGACTTATTTAAAGGATGTGTCTTTGCAACTCTGAGAGGGGAAGCCGTTCCATCAAGCCTGAAGGCAAGTGTGTTCCCAGGTAAGTGGATGTTTTCCTGGGTTCAGGTAGACAAGGTACTGGTGGGAAAGAAGAGGAAGTATGGGATTTGGCTGTGGCCATGGTCTGTGGGACGTGGCACTCACCTCCTTCCTCCATAGGCATCTGTGTTTGATCTGCCTTTAAGAGAGGAGACCACCTTCTGCCATCAACAAAGCTCAAGGGGTATTTTCTCTGTGGCCCTTTTGAAACAAAATGGAAGGGCCCTGGGTCCCCTCAACTGAAAATATGCTTTCACAGCTCATCGTTTATTATCTTCCAATGTGTCTGGGAAGCTGTAGGAATGCTTCCTTGTGGTGTAGAGGTTTTTGACTTTTAGTGCTTCATGGAAAGCAAACCTAGCAGAGAAAGCTATTGTCTGAAAGACTCCTAAGACAAGTCTACGAGATCCGAGTTATGGATCATACTCCTTGTGTCTCCCTGTGTCCGGGTCAGTGTAGAGAGTGGGTGTGTGTGAAAATATGATGGGAGTATAGATTAGCTCCTTAGTCTACTGCTTTTATAGCCAGTTTCACTAAACTTTTACATTTTATTTTTACGTTTTAAAACCAACTTAGTAGAATGGAAGGCTGTTGTTGCCTTGTATTGCTCCTTAGATCGAAGTATTAGCAGAATTTGTAAAATACCTGTGCATAGGGCTATAAAACAGACAAACAATTTTTTAAAAATGCCTGATGGTCCTGAATATTTATTCAGAGAGCTTTTCACCAGTCTTATTTGCTATCTCTCACTTCATGTTCATCTGTGAACCTCTTTATACAGTCAACTTTTAATTCTTTCTGTTGATGAGCATTATGAGGGGGTAAACAAAAATGAAATTTATTCTGTAAATGTTATTTTATTCAATCATTTTATTCTATTTCTGAGCCATTTTTTGCTAGTATATTTAACAAGGTATAGCGGGATCAGCTTAGGTATAACTTTCTCTGTGAAAAAATAGTGAAATAACTAAAAACAGTCAACATGAGAAAGGACAAGGAGATATCAAAGCATTGCAAATTTAACAATCACATCTAAATAATTGATAATTGGCAGAAGTTTTGTAGCATTTTTCTCTGGAATTTGCAGTTGTAGAGATAAGACACTAATGCAAGCCACCATGTGCCGTGCTGCCTGACCAAATGGGAATACTGGTGTCTCACTTCAGCAATAATATTTTAGAGCTCACACTGCCCTGGGTATCAGACAGCTTGTAAGTTCACTGTAGGATGCAAACATTTTCTGGTCTTATCTCCTTGACTTAATTATTAAATTCTATCTTTAAAAGGAAGCAGTCTCGTCTTATGAGAAAATTACAAGAAGAGAGGTTTAAAACAAAAAGAGTTTAGAAATGAAACACTTCCTATAGCCTGGCATATCTTTTCGATCTTGGCCTTGAGCGCTTGTGGTAGGGGGAGGCAGCGCTGTCTCAGGTTTAAAGGCAGTGTGGATTCAGGTCAGTCACATTCAAAAAGACGTCATATCGTTTTCTTAACTAGCATCTGGATTGAAGCTGTTGTTTCTCATAACACAGGAAAGGGCAGTATGAGGGTCCCCATCGCCCTCACAGGTTGGGCTTGTACCACCCTCTGCCTGGCTTCCTGCTCGTGTGCCTTTTCCCACGGTGCCGGCTTTGTGGCCTGTGAGGACATGCAGCCCAAGCACATTGGAGCGCAGCCTCAGGACCCCAGGACCCACCACGTCACCATTCACACCAGCAGCTCTTCCTACTCACCAGGTGACACAGTTCCAGGTACGTAGGGGAGAGACTTTGCGAGTCAGGGGAGCCCCGGGGCCCTAGTGACAAATCCCAAGTTGTGTTTGTCCCAATCAGGAGTTTCCTGGGTGAAAGTTTGGCTTAATCCTAAGAAGCAATTATGTAGCCAAAAATAAGCATGAAGTTCTTGTATCAGAAAGGCCACATAACTAATCTCTATATTGACATTCATCTTCATAAGAGGCCACAAATGGCATTATTGTAAAAAATTATTTTGTCCTTATTATAAGATATAAATATAGTTACCCTGAACAAACTTCATGTATCATGTATGTGTGAGAAATAGACTTTTCCCCTCATTATTTAAAACTAAAATTATTTGGGGAGTGAAAAGTGCATTTCCTGCTATTTTAGTTTAGGTGCCTCCAAAAGCAGAGAGAGAATTTGAGTGTGGGTGGTTTATCTGGGAGAGGATCCCAGGAAGCACAGATGAGGAAGAGGGGATAGGGGGCCAGAGAGACAGGGAAGAGAGAGCCACCAACAAGAGGTGTGAAATAGAGCAGGTCACTGCAGTGGGCAACACAGTGGGGCTCAGTTCCAGTGGGGACTCTGAGAAACCACATGAAACACACCTCTGAAAGGTCCCTCAGGACGATGGAGGGACGGGGTATTGATTGGTTGAGGGTGCAACCTACCCCCCAACACACTTCAGAGTCACGCCTGCTTACCTTGGACCAAGCTCCCAAGGTGCCAGCTAGAAAAAGCAGAGAAGAAAGCTACAGGGGCTAAAGGCGGTAGCTAAGTGTGGACGGAGAAGTGTCCACGTGGCTACACATGGACTCAAACCACCAGCAGTGTTTGCTTGACTCCCTTTGATTTTTGCTCACTCTTTTGATGGGAATTAGAGGTGATAAATCAAAATGAAATTTACTCTCTATGTATTGGTTTATCCAATCATTTTGTTTTATTGGTAAACATGGGGAAAAAAAGTATGTGGGTAATATATTGGCCCTGACAGCAACATACTCCCCAAACTGAAGTACAGGCTATTCTAACAGAACTTCCCAAACTGTGTCACATCATGACCCAGCTAGAAAATGATAACACGTGTATAGCATGCTGGGGTAAATGCAAGAGGCTACTCAGGGAGGGTGGCAACTTCTCTGGGGCTCACCACCCCAGTAAGCATCCAGCTACCCCCAGCACGAGAGGGTCAATATGTCGGCACCCAGTGTTCTGCGGCTAGGAGAATGAAAATGGTAAGAACCAAAACACTATATGAGGGAGAAAAATCTGTAGACATGACCCAAAATATTGTGACACCCGAATTCTAATAAAAGGTGACTTGAAGGAAACATATTGGAATTGTGACTGGAACTAAGACGACGTATTTAATAGAGGGCTCAAGGGAGCACCACATGGATTCAGTGAGAGTCAGTTATTGCTTTATTGTGTTGTGATTACATGGTGTTTTTGTTGGGATCCCACACTAGTCTGTGAGCTCCTTGAAGGTAAGGACCATGTCATCCTGTTCATGGATGTATACTCAATGCCTTGCACAGTGCCTGGTGTTAAATAATAACACTAAATATTTATAAAGTGTTTATTAATAAAAGTTCAAATGCATGGAAAATAAAATGATCACAGACACTCCGCTGCATTTAGCAAGCCCATAAAAGTTATGACCCTGATTTTAGCCTCTTATTTAATTAAAGATGAGTGGCTAAAATTTTTTTTAATTTTAAGCAGCTTAAAGATATTATTACATGTTTTAAAAGTGTTAAAACAATATCAAAGGATAGAAAATAAAAAAGTAAAAGTTTTCCTTCCCTTGTTCTGGACACTCAGTTTGATTCCCCAGAAGTAACCATTGTTAAGTTTCTTGCACATCTTTCCAGAAATTTTCCATGTGTATAAGCATATACAAGTGTGATATCTCAAATGACTATAACTTATGAAGACACAAATTAAATCGTTCTGTTCAACATCTATATTTTTCACCTAACAATCATGCTGACGTCTTTTATTGTAGACATACCTTATTTTCAATGATGTCGTGACAGTTGGTCCTCTAGAGGTCAGGTGATTGATTCAGCTAGTTTCCTGTTGATTGGATTTACTTTTTCTAATTTGGGGCATTATAAATAATTTTTGTGGACATCCTTATACATAGACCTTTTGCTCATTGTATGGGTCAGGATTCTTTTAGCTGCAAGTATCAGAAAAGCTGATTAACAGAAATTTAACTAGTGAAGACATTTACTTTTCTCACCTAAGTCTAGAAGTAGAGTTTCTGTATTTGATGAAGCCATTCAATGACCTCATCAAGATCCTAAGATGTTTCCATTTTCCTGCCCTGCCACTGTCAGCGAGTTGGGTTTTCATCCCTTTGTCATTGCACAGTCTCAGAATGGCTGCCACAGTTGTAGGCCTCACACTGGTATCAAAACTGGAGTCAAGTGTCTGGGGGAAAAGATTTACCCTCAGGAGTTACCAGCCCTCTCAGCAGACTTGCTGTCATTGACCATAAGTGGATTGCTGGTGAAGAGTAATGGGATCACCAACACTGATTTTAGTCCAATCACAATTCACCCCCTGAGAATAGGGAGAGGCCTAACTGCCTTGAGGGCGTGAGGTCTCCACTTGCTACTTGAACATGACATCTGGGTTCCTTTAGCAGAGAAGAAGTGGAGAAAGGCTGCTGGGTAGTGAACCTCAGTGTTTGCCATATTTATTTATGTAGGTGTGTCTGTAGGAAACATTCCTACAAGTGAAATTGCTAGATCAAAGGGTAACTGCATTTTTTTGTGTGTGTGTGTTTATACATAACATAAAATTTACCATTTTAACCATTTTTAAGTGTACCATTCAGTGGCATTAAATACATTCACAATGTTGTACAGCCATCACCACTATCCATTTCCAGAACTTTTTCATGATCCTAGACAGAAGCTCTGCACCTGTTAAACAATCACTCTCTATCACTCTCTCCCGCTAGCCCCAGGTAATTTCTAGTCTTCTTTCTGTCTCTATGAATTTGCCTACTCTAGGTACCTCATATAAGTGGCATCATAAATATTCGTCATTTAGGGTCTGGCTTATTTAACTTACTCTAATATTTTCTAGATCCATCCATGTTGTAGCATATGTCAGGGGTAACTGCATTTTAAATATGGAAAATATGATCAGGTTACCCCCTCAATGAGTTGTGTGGTTTATAGTTCTAGTACTACTGAATGAGTACCCTAGTTTTTCCATAGTCCTATCAATACTGGTTATAATTACACATTTTAAAATTTGTTAATATGATAGCTATAAAAGTGTCACATTCATAATTGTTTTTTAAATTATGATTGAGCTTGTTTTATTTTTTGTTTGTGTCCTTTGATAATTTTTGATTTGGTCCCCTTTTTATTGATTCATCTTAACTCTTTGTGTATTTGTCTGTTTTCTATCTTACAAATACTTTTCTCAGCTTATCATTTGTCTTTTGATTTCTTCTATATTCAGAATTTTAAAAGAATTATCTTTTCTTTTATGGCTACTGGGTTTTGCTTAGAGAGGCATTCCTAACTCCAATATTAAAAACAAACAAACAAGAAAACCCAAGCCATTGTTTCTAGTTCTTTTGTATTTCATTTTCACGTACCTGCAATACAAATGGAATTTGTTTTGGGTGTGAAATAGCACTTCAACTTTTCTCCCCCTAATGAATTGTCTACTTTCTGGGGGCTGGTCTTAAGCTTTTAGTTTTGAAGATACTCGTATAGAATCACCTCCTGGAACTCCAGCAGGCATGTTCATCTTGAATGCATGTTTTCTGTTGCAGTGACTGTGAGGAGCAGTCGCAGTTTCATGGGATTTCTACTTCAGGCTCGAAGAGTGTCTGATCATCAAACAGCTGGCACTTTTGTTTTCATTCCTCCTCATTCCAAACTGATGACTTGTTTTGAAGAGGCTGACACAGTCACCCACTCTGACAAGTCCCGGAAGAGAAACCTCTCGTTCGAGTGGAAGGCCCCTGCCCAGCCTGTGGGGGACGTCAGATTCCTGTAAGAGAGAATGAAGTGCTGGTTCTTGGTAAATGAGCCTTCCACTTTGAAGTCAGGGCAGTTTCTCCTTCCTTCCTTCACGTTCCCTGTTCCTTACCTCTGGCCACCTTATAGCAAGGACAGGGTCATGGGACTGCCCCAACTAGAGGGCCTATGCAGAGGGTAACAAAAAATTTCCCCCAACTCCCTTTGTCATTATCCATGGTCTAGGAATGTGATTTCCCCTCCTCCTGGGCACAGATGAATCTTGCCCAGCCTCTCCAGGAAATTCTGGAGGAATTCTAGAGGACAAAAGAGGTGCTGGTGGAAGAGTAGGGAAAGAGCCAAGACAGAGACAGACTGAGGCAGAGAGACAAGCGGACACTTCATTGGGCCCAGGGAAAGTCACCGAAGTCTCTGTGCCTCCGCTTGTTGTCTATTAAATGGGTGTAGTAATGACAGCACCCACCATGTAGGGTTGTGTAAGGATGAGAAAGCCACTCTATGCAAAGTGCTTAGAACAGTTTCTGACAACAGTAAGCCCTATATAAGCATCATCAGTACTCAAAATAAGACACTTTGCATTCTTTTTTTTTTTTTTGTGAGGAAGAGCAGCCCTGAGCTAACATCCGTCGCCAATCCTCCTCTTTTTGCTGAGGAAGACTGGCCCTGGGCTAACATCCGTGCCCATCTTCCTCTACTTTATATGGGACGCCGCCACAGCATGGCTGAAGGCAGTGCATTGGCGGGTGCCCGGGATCCAAACCCGCGAACCCTGGGCTGCCAAGCGCAGATTAAACTGCTGCGCCACCGGGTGGCCCCGATACTTTGCATTCTTATCAGACACTTGCATTTACCAAGAAAGAATTTTTTCTTTTTACTCATAGGGAAGGGTGTGTGTTCCTCAGTTTCTTTTCCCCAGACCCTCATATGTATAACAGGGAGGCTGTGCCTAAGGGTGGAGGCATCCAGACCACACGCTTACCCTCCTGGGTTTCCCCTCTGTTCCTCTGGGGAACAGGGGTGACGTATGGGGCCCCCACCCCGCAGAGTCTCTATTCTATCCCTTCCTGGTGGCCTAACATAGCAGCAGGACAGCAAGGAGGAAAACACTATAACCTAACAAATTTGCCCATTTGGGAAGGCCAGTGCCCACTTGACTGTTGGTGTAACCCAGCTTCTGCCGTGGCTTTGGTTCTGATCCAATGCAGGGCGTGTGTGTTGTTTGAAGTCCTTAAATCTGTGCAGTTACTTTCATTTCTCAAAGCACCTCCATTTCCACTTTCAGATAATTATCATAGCTGCTATGTGCTTCACAGGAAGTAGTTTGGAAGTTATTATCTCCATGTGACAGCCAAGTCACTTGATCAGAAGCCTCTCTCTCTCACCTCCTAGGATCCTTTCCCACAATAACGTTGATGTGTCTGAGGCCTGAACTGTGACTCTTACTGGCACCTTATTTCTCTGCAGGACCTCAGCCATGTCAATCACATTTTGATAACTGCCTTATTTAAAGCTAGAAAAATGATACTTACCAATAGTCCCTACCTCAGTAGGGAAATTTGGGGGAGGATAGGTGAGATAATGTTTGTGAAAATGTTTTTACTGAAAAAAGGCATTATGTATTTAAAATATTATTTAGAGTATTAATGATTTATCTCTAATTTTCAATGGAATCTACAATTAGAATTGTACAATTGTACAATGGAATTACAAAATTTTCAATTAACGGTGTAATTCAATTAACAATATACCGGTAATGGCTAATAATAAAGTTGAAGATGAAACCTTTGAGTCTAAACAATTTAAGAAAACATCTTTTAGTCAAGCGATTTTTAATGACTTTATTTATTTGGGGGGGTAATTGATTTGTATATATCCTCTCCTATTTTAATTATTTGCTGCTATTGAGTTTTGGTTTATTAAAAGAATGGAGTCCCCCAAGGATAATACAATCATCTCTTTTTAGTTCTTCTATTCGTTTAAACTTTTGTTCGTCTTTATCTTTTTGTTTGTTCTCTCCTTTCTATTAGGATGTCCCGAGGTATTAGTTAAGGGAAACTAAATCCTCGAATCCCTCTGCTTTCTTTTTTTGCAGTTTATCAGTAGTCCAGTCATATTTCGTTTACTGGGCAAGGATTGAATCATCTGTTGTGTCCCAGCAGACACCCAGCCGAGCCGGTTCTGACGGCCGCATGGAGCTTGGCTCATTGATGCCAACCCCTGGGCAGAAGCTGGAGGGTATGGAAGGAACTGCCCCAGGTACAGCTTGCCACAGTATTTGCTAGCTTAATTAGCACCATTATTGTTATAGTTATCTATTTTCACTTAAAAGTTACTCCTGCCAGTTTCCAATTCCTGCCACACAAGCAATAGACACCTGGCTTGGCCGACTGCAGCCGTTCTTGGGGACGTGATAACAGCTGAGAGCAGGAGGGCCGTGGCAACACAGCTTGCAGTTGTTGTGTTCGTTGCAGCAAACACACTTTGTCTGGCTCAACCTCACAAATTAAGTTGGGCCCTGGGGTGGAGAGTTAGAACTGTGCTGCAAACCCAAAAAATAGCACACCCCTTCTCCCACCCCCACATTTACCAATCTCACAATATTTCAGCTGTTTTCCTCAGACCCCTGAAGCCACACAGAGCACAAGAAAGAAATGATCTTTTCTTCTTTTTTTTTTTGTAAAAACTCATCCAGTTTTTATTGTTACTTTCCACAGTAGGTAGATGGCTGTTTGCAGCCTGACTTGGAGAAGAGAATCAGGAATGAAAGGTTATTTTGATGGCCAGTGGTTCACCACATGACTTTAGATTCCATTGGCCCGTGAACCTGTGGAAAAAAAAGCTAACTAGTTAGAGCATGTCTGACCTACGTGAAATTTCCTGGTGATATGGACCTGATTTTCATTATTTATTTCTAGTTAAATGCTCTGAACAGATGCACTCATACAGGCTCCGATCACTTGCACAGATCCAAACTTGAACTCATTCAACCCCACTTTCCTTTGTTCTTGACTAACATGTTAAGGCTGGGATCTGATTTGAATCCCTGACTTTGCTCAGTCTAGCAGACCCAGGCACAAACATAACCCCGGGCCACCCTCCATGTGGGTTTTGCCTGTGACCAAAACCTTTGTCTTCTCCATTGCCCAGCACTGCTCCTCCAACCTTTCCACCAAGATACTCCTCAAAGCAGAGTAGAGGTCTCAGGGTCTGAGAGTATGGTCTGAAGAAGAACCTGCAAACCCAACATGTGTTGAAGTCTCATGTTTTATTTTATAAATCATACAAATGTTGCATTCTAATCACAAGCATGTTTGTTTTCATATGAATATGAATAAAAGTGAGGCTTCAGGATGTTGCATCATGTTGACCTGTGGTCTCTCTGATGGTTGACCCTACTGGGAACCTTGTCCCCCAGGGAGCGACAGACCCCAGTCTGAGCAGCTGCAGGATAAACTCCTTGTTATGCTGCACACATCTCTCCCCTTCTGGCCCCAGTCTGTTTTCCTGCCCATTCCTCTACACAAACCCTAGTGTTTCCCAAAGGAAAAAGGAGGGTTTGTGTGTGTGTGTGCGTGCATGTGTATGTTGGGAGAGCTATCATCTAACAAAGTGAAATAGATTTCTTAACTGTAAGAGGACACCAGTAGGCAAATGTGAATTATGACTTTTCACATTGGGAAGATAGTATATTGTATTTCTCAAACTTATTTCCCAACAGACCCTCGGGACACTTTGGGGTCTACTTGACCCTGTTAGGCATGACCTACTTTTATAGCTCCATGTTTTGCCTTCTGACATTTCCTCCAACTGGGCTCTTCCTCCTGATGATCTATTTGTCTTTCAAGGGGCAGTACAAATATCTCCTCTGTAAAACTTTTTCTCATACTTCTTGGTAGGCAAATGTGACTGTGTCCTTAGTTCTGATTTTACAGCTCTCCTCACACTGTAATTTATAAGGTTGGGCATCTCAGAGTCTCTCTTAGATTTTGAGTTCAGATAACCAATCTGCATCCCCAGCACACAGTGGGTCTGCAGAAAATGTCCAGATGTGTTTAGAGTTCAGCAGGAATCTAAAACCATCCGAGCTTTCCCCACATTCTGTGTGTCTGTTAGCCTTCTTTGTTTTTCACTTCAATCTCAATGTTTTTGAGTGATGAAGGCATTGGAACAAAGTGGCACCAAAAAAACCAAACAAACCAAAAATTCAGTCCAACCCAGTTGGAGCCCTGGCCGGAGAAAGTGTTGCCAACATGTTTTTCTGTGAACACCATTGTTGTCATCCTAATCATCCTCGTGGTAAACCCTCAGTGTCTGTTGCATCTGTGCCAGGCACTGAGCTTCATGCTTCTGCATCAATGATTTTATTTCATCCCCTCAACAGCTCTAAGCTGTAGGTACCATTACTGGTCCCATTGTGCAAAAGAAGAAACTGATGCTCTGGGAGGACTTGCCCCAAACCAGGAATTAGCAGAGCGGAGAATTGAACCCAGAAAATAATCTGGCTCCCAAACCTGTGCTTGCTTACTTGCTGCACTGTATGAAGCTGTTTCTAATGCTCTGGGCCATCATGTCAGCCAGTCACGGATAGGAAACAAGATGGTGGAAGGTAGTGGAGGGCAATGATCTTGTCTCTGCCCATTGCAGATGCTCAAGTTATTATCAGCACTGGGGAAACCTTAGTGTTAACAATATGGCAAGGAAGATCTAGGACTTTTAAAAATCTTTGATTTGTGGGATTCTACATTTTTTTTTCCAGCTAGAAGCAGTTTTTGGCAGAGGTGAGAAAAATTCAGTGGTCACAGTGGTTTCTATATTGCCTGAGTGGTGACTGCTAAGAATGCACAAGCTCAGAAGGGCCAGGGACCCACTTTTTAAAAAGACACAAGAAACTGAGTCCTTTGCTGCTGGTCAGGGGCTTATATAACTGGGCAGATCATCTTTTTGTTGACACTTTTGAGTGTCTCACACTTACTGGTCTGTTCTCAATGCACATTAAAGTCTCTAGCATTTACCCCATTGTCGTAGTTATTTGTGCTAATCAATACAAAGAAAATGCTCTCACTTTCTCTTTGTGGTGTCTTTGGGCCTCTGCTTAGTTCCCAGTCTCCCCATCACTCTTCTGCAGCAGCGCACAGATGTCTTTGCTGTTGCCCTAACTGGAGCTGCAGAGGAGGACAGCTTCGATCCTGTTCCTGCCAGTTTTGGGGTGAGAGAGTTTCCTGGGGGTGCAGAGACTCTGTTTCAACCATCTTCACACACAGCTACTGCAGTCAGCAATGGCGAGCAACCCAGTGGGGACAGCAGCCCAACCCTGGAACCATCCCTGGATGTCCATGGGCTAGAGAGGCTGGTGGCCCTCAGGAGATTCTCCTCAGAGGGCTTTTCTCCCAGCCCTAGCACCCACCACAGGTAATGGGCCATGGGGTGGGCCGTTCAGTAAGGTGATGGGACAAGGCCAAACACTGGGGTGCTGAGGAAATGTAAACTTCTTGGAGTCTGACAGAAAAAGATCTCACCATCTTTATTCTTAAGTGCCCAAGAAACCCTGACTGTAGAAGGGCTATGGTCAGAAGGACTGGGTATGAAAATCACCTGAGGAAACTATACTTTCTTAGGCAGGGTGAGGTCTCTGAGATACTGTAATAAAACATATATAAATATATGTTTTATATTTCATTATATAAATTTACAATATATAGATATATGTTTTATATAAAATAAATAAAAGCATTCAGTGAGTCTTTTCTGCCATTCTCATTCACCTCTCCCCCTATCCTCCATTACCTGCTCCAGCCCCCAACTCCAAACTCAGGAGTCTTTCCAAGGAAATCTGATTTTTTTCAATATACACAACAGTGGTAGAAAATGCTGCTTTTTGATCCATATATTTAGTGAGCCCTTCTCAGCCCTTCTATTCTTCCCTTTAGGATTCAGGATGATCCAAGCTTTGATTCATCAGAAACTTGCCTGCCCTCCGATAGGGATGAACAGGTAACAGCCCGACTTGTGCATGGGCAGTGAGGTTGGTATTTTGATCCCAGAGTGGGAAGTTCCAGGCTGGGAAATCAGAGCTATTAGGCTAGTAGCCAAAATTACAGAGAAGGAGGCAAGAGTATGATATACACACAGCATCTTTTTACCAATCAATACCAGCCTTTCCATTATACACGGTGTCTCTGAAGTTAGTGGCAATTGTAGAAATTGATGGTTTTAGTGATTTGTTTTCCCATTTAGCTTTGGTTAATGATTCCTCTCTCCTCCCCACCCTACCCTCTCCTTCATAACATTGGCCTCAAAACACCATGTATGGTCCCAGAGGTTAGATCAATGGGCAATGTAAAATATACATGCCCACTGATTTACTATTCCTTTGAAGTCTTAAAAGGGACACAAAATAAAACATTGTCTAATATTCTTGCTCAAATTTATTGGAACCTACGGCAAGATTAAATGTTCCCTTTTGCATGGGTCCTAGCATAAAAGGACACTCAAAGCTTTCAGCCACTTGAGTTGACAATCACCATATTGGTCTGGAAACCTCTTAGAGGACCCTAAGTTTATTCTTGTAACTGGCCTCCGTGCTCTCTCTGTGGGATTTCCATTAGCTACCCCATCCCTGTCAATAACAAGTGCGTATTTATGTACTTGGGCATTTTACTCTGAGCTCTTTTAGGAGAGATCATGAGGCTGGGTTTTCAGCTGCTGCCTGGGATTCTTTAAGGAACACAGGTTAGTTGCAAAGTTCAGTGGCAGCTTGGGGGAAGACCAGCTCCTTTGACTTCTTTTTTCCTTTGCTTTTCTAGGATGATATGGAAGTCTCCAATAAGACTGGGATAAGGCCTCCTCTGTACACTGTCCGTCTTGCCTATCCTCAGCACCTCTGGTCCTCTGAAGCACTCACTGGAAATGGGGCCAGGGCAGCCAACCCAACCCATGTCTTCTACACCCCCGCTCCCAGGCCACCCACTGCTAGTGGCCAGTCAGAGGCGTCAAGGCCCTCTGCCAGCTTCTTGTCTCAGTCACAGCACAAGGAGCCCAGAGTAGGTGAGGGAATTGGAGAGAGTCGAGTGGGATACCCCATGAAGACCAACCCAAGGCCTGAGGTTGGGCAAGAGGGAGCCAGTGCCCCTTCAGGGATCCAGCTCAGGACTCCCCAGCTGGGAATCCTGCTTTGCCTTTCAGCCACCTTGGGCATGGCCCTGGCTGCTGGCCTTTGCTACCTGTACACCCAGTATTGCCACAAGCGGACGGAAGTATCCTTCAGAGAGCCTGCCCAGGATGCTGTTGTCAGGAGCGACAGTGGTGAGATTGTGCATATCAGGAAGATTGGGGAGAACAGTTTTGTTTTGGTTGAAGCAGAATACAACTGGACCACTCCCTCCCTGGGTAACCAGAAGACAGTCCTCTGAGAAGACTTTGGCACCAGGCCTCTCAGTGGCCCTCCTTAGACCCTGTAGAGTGTCTCAGTCAGAACAGAGCTAATGAGAATAGCTGATGAGGACAGGGATTCACTATGCTCCAGTCAGTGAGCAGTGAGTGGAGGAAGCTGCGAAAGGACAGTTTTATCAACAGAGGGAGTTCTTCCCGAGCTTTGTTGTCTGCTGTAATTTAGCTGCTTTTTTTCTTTCGCAATTAGATGTTCTGTTTGAAGAGTTAAACTCAACACAATGAATATTGTATAACCTGCTCATTAACTAGACTCCTGTGGCCACGGAGCTTCCTCTGTTGCCTTAAGGAACCCACAGAAATAGAAATTCTGTCCCTCCTCAGTGTGTCAGCCTCATCTCCTCTAACTCCGAAAAAAAGTAATGTTGGGTTGTGCCTCTTGCAAGAAAGAGAACTGCAGCCCTCACTTTCCCTCTCCAAACTACCCCAAAAGGAGTTTTGTTTTCAAAACTGGAGTTCAAAATTGGCTCTGATTTCGTTGGCTAGGGTAGAGCTAGGGTATTCCGTCTTCCTGGAAACTCAAAAGCCTGGCAAATCCGCCATGGAAATTAATCCGAAGCAAGGAGAGTTTTAGAGAGCTTGATTGAACACATCTGTGGGAAAACATATCCAAGCAGCTTCCACACCAGAACCGGGTAAGCAAGCCTCTCCGTCAGGTGAAAATGGATCTGAGACCTCCATCCATTCACACTTGGTGAGAGGCTCTGTATCCTAATAAGCTAGCAGACTGCCTTTTGCCAAACGTCAGGCTGGAAAAAAAGATGGTACCACACAGTCTGAAGAACAGCCTCTACTTGTCTTTTCAGGGGGGAAAGAAAGAATCATCAAGCACAAAGACCATCCACCTGCTCTTGTGACTTATGAAGATCACTTTGATTTAGTAAGAGTCCCACAGATACAACATGAGGTCAAAACAAGGTTTGAATACAATTCTTGAATGTGCTTGCCTCACATGACACATTGGAGTTAGCTGCCTTTTCAGAGGTAAACCTATTCCAGAGTCACGATCCATTTTAATGTGGAAACAAAAACCACTATAAATTTGAAAAGGGCATTTATTGATTGAACACCTAAATTACACAGGTTCTGTGCTAAGAACTTTACATATTTTTTCACATTTAACTCTCACAATAACTTAATGAGGAATAAATTCAGTAACTTGCAAGAGAGAGAGAGAGGCATTCATGATATCTCAATTCAACAAAACACTTTTTTTCAATTGTGTGTGTAAGGAAGAGACAACTCCTGCTGTTTTTCCAGCCCCTATTTAGCTCATTGGGCATCAATTCCAATCCATCTCTCCTCCTGGATTCTGGGCGAGGCAGATCTGTTCCCTGGCCTCAGTCAAGTGCCTCATTAAACACATGGAGACCTAGGTAATTGTGTCTTCACAATTGAAAGTGTTCTAGGAATGCTGTGGAAAGAAACAAATGTACTGTACTCCAGTGTGAGCCACTATCCCTCCTATGTACCCAACCCTCCTCAAAGACATCCTCCCCAAGATGCAAACGAGGGCTCTCATAGTGAAGTGCTCTCATCTGGCCACATCAGAGCCAGGTACACCACACATACAACAGCTTCAAGATCTTTCCTGTCCAAGAGGATATTATCCTGTGTAAACAGACTGTAACAGATTGTTCTGGTTATCTATTGCTGTGAAACAAAACTCGGTGGTTTAAAACAACTAGTACCACCACCATTTATTATCTTCCACAATTCTGGGGTTGCCTGGGCTCAGCTGGACAGTTCTTCTGCTCCATGTGTTGTTGAATGTGCTGGAACACCCCAGGTGACTCGCTCACATGGCTGGCAGTTGGTACTGGCTGCTGGCCAGAAGGTTCAACTGGGGCTTTTGATGAGTATAGGAAGCAATTTGGTTCTCTTCTTCGTGGCTTCTTACAGCATGGTGGCTGGATTCCAAGGGGGACTGTTCCAAGTAGACAAAACCAGAAGCTGGAATCTCTTAAGGCCTAGCCTGGGAAGTTACACGGTTTCACTTCTGCCACATTCTGGTGGTCAGAGCAAGTTACGGGGCCAGCCCTCATTCTTTCAAGAGAAGGGCAATAGATTTCACTTTTTGATGGGAGAAGTGACAAAGGATTTGAAGCTATCTAACTTTAATTCACTACATCTCTGTTTAGACTGCTGACCTGCCAGGGGACTTACATAAGAGTAGGAGATGCTGTTCATCTCCAGGAGATGCCATGGGTCACCTTCCCTGCAAAGCATCAAACGGAGTGAGGGAAATCTCCAGACTTCAGGGTTAGGCATTTCCTCTTCTCCAGTTGGGAACTCCAACTAAGGCAAAATAATGAAATGATGCAGAAGAATCTGCCAGACCTCTGAGCCTCGGCTTCCTCATCAGAGAGAAGCAGATCACAAAATTATTTACCTCTTTTGGCTGCTGTGAAAATTAAATGCATGTTCAACACTTAGCTATCTCTACCTACCTACCTACCTACCTACCTGACATGCCGTTGTTATTAACATCATCCTACAGCTGCAACACTATCTTTAAATCTAGTCCATTCAGAGAAATTCTGTGACCACCAAAAAACATATTCCCTTTCGATGACAGCTTCTCCTCCCGCGGCTCCTCCTTCCCCAACCCAGCAAATGGAGGTGGTCATCACACCAGTTGTCATGGTAGCCACTGGCTACAGTTCCTGCCTGAGGTCAGACATTTTTGCTGAGACATTCTGAGTAAAGTCTTTTTTGACAAGGGCAGCTGGAGTCCATAGGCCTGTAGTCAGGAGACATAAAACCCCTCTGTTACTGTGATCTTGAAGGTCCTCTAAGCTTGGCTTCAGAGAAGCCCCAGAGGGGAGCGAGTAGGAAGTGTTAACCTAACCTGAAGGCTCTTACTAAAGCACAAAGCCATTAAAAGTTTTAAAAAGGCAAAAGACTCAAATGCAACATTTTAAAATAACTTTTTTGTTTTGCAGGAACAGCTACAGAATTGTTCAGCCAACCTCTTCTTGGAGAAGGAGGTTTGAGGCTAAACACACATTTAAGGGAAAATAACAGAAAAACAATGGCTGAAAACTCTATATTTAGAACAAATTTTTCACATCTATTGTGTTAATACCCACAGATTGGGGGTAGAGGTGAGCCTTAACCTTTTTACTCAGAGACTATTTTTGATATTTCTAATTAATTTCTCCCCTCGGATACAGCAATTTTGGTAAATCACAACATAATGCTTAACTGTAGCCTGGCTGAGCTCGCTCCCTGTCGAGGCTGTCTGGATTAATTTGCTGTTACAATGTTTGTTTCCTTTAAAAAAAAAATTCTAATTAACAACAACAAAAAAATGGGTCAACAAGCCAGTAAATATTTAAACAAGTGTCACATTTTATTTGAAAAGTTGTCTGGGAAGGGATGGCAATTTATGAATAAATTACAGATAGCATACCCTCTCCCAGTCTTGGACTCCGGTATTAGTCAGTGATCCCAGCATTTCTGGAATGCAGGCTCTGTGATTTGACTTCATTCGCTCCAGCCTATTCCCCTCTTCTAAAAGTGGTGTGTGGCGAGGAATTTCTTTTATTCAAGGGAAACGAATTTGCTTAGTTAATTTGTTTTATTGAACTTGAGAACTTCTTCAGAACTCTGCTCCATCTGACCTTAGGGCATTGCAAAACCAGCCATAGTGATCTCTGGTTTGGAATATCAGGAGGGCCTTTATGATAAAAGGAAGGCTCATGTTTTGTTTGTTTATTCTGTTCTTCAAATGCAAAAAGAATATGTGAACATTTTGAGACTCTCCTCCATTGACAATGATGAGTGGAGCAGCCAGGACAACTGAAGCCTGTCAAATGGTTTTTGGTATTTTTTTGCTTTTAAAACACTAGTCAAGTTTATGCCACACTGTCTCTGACTACTCTAAAGGCTTCCCATCTCTCTCAGAATAAAATTGGAACATTTGACTGGGTTGACCAGGTGCCACGAGACCTGCCCCTCTCACCACCTTCTTCCTGGCTCCCGCACATCCTCTGGCTGCTGTGAACGCTCCTTGGATGCTGTGCTGCTCCACTCAGCTCACTTGCTCAGGCTGTCCTTGTTGCCTAGAATCCCATCCCTCTGGACATCCACAAGCCTTCAGAACTTTGTTTTAGTGTTGCCTCACCGGAGAGGCTTCTCCTGGCCATTGCAACCCCTTCTCACTCTCTCTGCCCATCCCTGCTTTATAATGTTTATAGCATGTATTACTTCCAGAGCCTTATATATTTATTTGTGTCTTGTTTATTTGCTGCATCCTCCTGACTAGGATGCTTTATAAAGTCAGAGACTTTGTTTTGTTCCTTGCTATACCCTTAGCACATGGAACTGTTCCCAGTGCAGAGTAAGTAATCAATAGATATTTGTTAGAAGAGGGAATGAAAAGTTCAATATTTGTGTTACTATCACCAGCTCTTGGTCTAGATTGAAGTTGATTGAATATGTAGCACTGTGGGCAGCTCTAGAACGCTTGGGCATCAAGCAATGCAGGTTTCTGTCTAGATTGAACTAAAGTCCCCTGGGTAGGGAATGGTCTGTGTCTCAGCTCCAAGGCTCAGGGGAATTCTTGGCAGGGGGCAGCTGAGAATAGACTTAACCTGTCAGTCTGAACTGGGGCAGAAGGAGAGCTGAATGGAGTCTTTCTACCTCAGAAGCTTCCTGTGAGCATACTTCAGTTCATGTAGTCTGGGCCAGGGTTTCTCAACCTCCACACTGTCAACATTTTGGGCTAGATCATTCTTTGTTGTGGGGACTGTCCTATGCATTGTAGGATGTTTAGCAGCATCCCTGGCCTCTACCCACTAGATGCCAGTAGCTTCCTCCTCCCCAGTTGTAACAACCAAAAATGTCTCCAGACATTGCTAAATGTCCCCTAGAGGACAAAACCACCCCATTTGGGAACCACTGGTCTAGTAACTAAGAGATACAATTATAGGCCCCAAGATGAAGCAGCATTTCCTAAATCATTCCCACACTCAGCAATGGAGTGGGCAATATTAAGATAGAGAACTCTAGAATTTGGAAATTGGAGATAGCTTTAAAGATCATCTGACTCAGTGGTTTTTGAATTTTGAATTTTGCCTGTTGGGTGTAACAATAAAAGCTGAATGCCCTAGTTGAAGTTTGAGGATATCTTCCTCCTTTTCTCCCCCAATCTCCCTTTCACCTCACCTCAGGAATTGAGGGCTTCAACAAACACGGATTAAAAACCATTAAGAACACCTCCTTTTTACAGATGAGGAGAACAAGGGCACTGAGAGGTCACAGGCAAACACCAAGGAAGAGTCTCGGGTAGCCCTCAGATTCCTTCCTCCCATCCTGACTTCCAACCCACTTCCAACCATCTGTGGCAGATCTTTTATTTTCTTAGAGCATGTTGGGTGCTATAAATATTTCAATGGATCCAGAGAGAGCCTGGAATCAAGCAGAAAAATGGCCTGGAATGATTAATCTACAGCTACCATTAGAACCAGGAGGAAGATGGGACTTTGGGGACTGTCCACTCATGGTGGGCCAGGGCAGTGCATGACCTGCTACCCGTGACAGGGCCCCAGCAATGGGCTAAGGGGAGAAGACATACCAAAGGGAAAAGGAGCCCCTAGGCCCAATGGGGAAGGTGCTGGCTGTACTTGTCCCACGACCCAGCTAAGAGCCACCACTGTACAAGGATGTTTCTTTGGCTTACAGCCACCATCTTGAACTTGCTGCCTCCCTTCTTCTGGGCTCTGCATTTTCCTTCCTTCAGGTGGCACCTTGGGAGAATCTTCCCCCATCAGCTGATGATAGACGGTTTCTGCAAAGTGTTTTGTTACTTCATAGAGGCAAGAGGCTGCCTGGAAATACATTCCATTGGATATTAAAGAGTGTATTTTCCTGATTTATAGTCAGGCTAGGCAGGGTTGTTGGAGAGGCAAGGAACCAATGGGGATATCTATTCTGACTAATGATTAATTATTATATCTAAAGTGATGTTTTCTTATCAACTGATAGGCTAGAAAAATAGAGCACAGCTTGCTAGGTTAGCACCATGGGTCACAGATGTTACCTCTGCGTTTTCAGATTGTATTATCCATTACAGACAGTACCTTCTCATTTAGAAACATAATTTGTTGTTCTCTCAGATGAAAAAAAAAAAAGCTGACATTTCACACGCAAGCCAAAGATTAGAATGACTGCACAGGACTGTATATGGAAGTACATTAGGAGGTGGTGTCCCTGAATCAAGGACAGGAGGTGGCTTGTGCTGAGAGAGATGTAGAAGACAGTGACTTCTGATCTTTATTATGCAAATGTGCAGCCCCATGAGCCAGGCTGTTTAACCTCATCAGGCGAAATGTCACAGATCATTTCAAGCTCCAAATGTAGCACAACCATTAGTCCTATTATGTTATTATTATTATTATTTGTAGGGCATTTTGTAAGTCTGGGCCCTCTGATTAAGCAGAGTCCCTACTTGCTCAGACTGTCTAGAATTAAAAATCAACTCTTCTTGATAGTAACAAACAAACAAACATATTTTGTTCTCTCTCTTTAATGTTTGTGGAGGGGGTGCTTTCCCGATCTGGTGTCAGCCAGGCCTGGGTGAAGATGTTGTGAAGTATCACAATATCCCATTTCCACCTCTGGATTCTCAATGACAGGCTGCCTCCTCTCTCCTCCGAGGCTTATGCCCCAATGGCAAGGGTGCCCAGAGGAAGCTTAAAGAACGAAGAAGCTTAAAGTTGGGGTAGGAGAGGGATAGATCTGTGGGTGGAAAATGATGAGGAGGATTGAAAAGAGAGAGATGCTGCCTGAGATTAGAGAAGAAAGTCTCGGGAGGGGAAAGGTCCTTTATTCCTACTCCTGGGCCATTGCTTTCCACCAGAGCCGTGAAGAAACCCTAGAAGGCTGCCGGATCCACGAGGTGGAAACAAAAAGAGCTTGGAATCTAGCAACCAAGGAAAGGCAGTCAGTGAGAATTCGGAGAGTCCCGGGCAGTTAACGAGGGGCTCAGGCAGACAGAAGGTGAAGGTTGGACGTCTCTGAATCCAGATTTCAGGAACTGCGTGGGCAAGGTCCTTCTTTCAGAAGAAAAGACTCCTGATGTAGGAAACTAAGAAACAGAAGTTAAACATAGCTGCGGAGGAAACAAAAAACAAGTTGTGTACTTTCCCTTTTCTTCCCACAGCCTGGTACTCGAGGAAAGGTCCAACTTTAATAAGTAACCAAGGAGGGAGATGGGCCCGTTACACAATTGGAAAGACTAGAAGCTTCTCTTCAGTCCTTCAGAGCCCCTCTAACCCAGCCCCCAATCCTTCATATAGAAACACTGACGTCAGGACCCCGGTCCAACTAAATCAGACTCCTTGGGAGTGGGGCTCACGTCCACATTTTATTGACAGCTTTCTGGGTGATTCGAACGTGCTGCCAGGGCCGAGAATGGCTGCTCTAGATTCTGATGACTATAAACTCTATAAAGGCAGAAACGCTTGTGTGTGTATTTTCTGCGACATCCCCCAGCATCACAGCACATAGTAGAAATTGAATATGGATTTACTACATGAAAGGATAGTGGGGGAAACAAAGCATTTCTGTAATAGAAACAAGTCTGTATATAATTGGGGCATTCAAAGCATCTGTGGAGGGGGGTTGCCTCCCAGGCCTCCAAGAGCCACGCGGTCAGGCTCATGTCTGTTCTCATTGCTCCAGCGAGGGTAGAGACGCAGCATGCGCCCAGTTCTTCCTGAGTGTGAGGCTGAGGTTGTACTCGTGGGACGAACAATTATCTTTATAGAATAGCCTGGGGAGGCGGCATGGAGCTCCTTCCAGGGGCCATGCTTTCTGAAGGCTTCCTTTGAATTCTGGAGGAAACCCCTTTGTCTTCTCTCCAGCCCTCTCTGGGCTTGGTCAACAGTGACATGGAAGATGAGAGGTTGAACATCAAAGAGTAAAGGAATAACAAGGGAAGGCTTAGACCGAAAGGACTAAACAAAACAAATCCTAAGCTGGAGACTTAATTGGAGCCCGAATTAATTCAGATCACTTAGGTAAACATTGATGGAGCACCTGCCACGTGACAGGATTTGTGTTGGGGGTGGAGGATACAGAGGGAAGTAAGGCTGGGTCCCTGCCTTTAAGGAGTGGGCCAAGGGCAGACTGGTGAATCATCTGATTTCAAAGCTGGGCCCCAGAGCCAACAATAAGCTAAAGGTTATTACCTCCAGCTCCCCACCCCAGGCCATCTCTTCCCTCTCTCCCAAGTATTAGAAGTCCTTTTTCAAAAGGCATCTGCTCTTAATGGATGCCAAATGTGTGAACCAGATCAAAGTACAGCAGCTCTGGGTCTCTCACCTCCCCTTTACTTGTCCCTCTGTCACTTCTCCTCAAAAATGCTTCCCTAAGTCCTTGGGGACTGAGAACCCAGGTTGAAGACCATTGCTTTGAGTAACCTATTTTCTCTAGATCCATGTTTAGTTGACACCAAGTTAACAACCCTATCACCCAAGGAGTTGGCCCAACTGTCCTCTGTTCTCCTGGGAGAGTGGTGTGACAGCATGGCTTTCAGAGAAAATGAGGCTCAAACTGTCGTACTGCTATCTGCATGCAGCCCACTGTGGGTTGTTATCTTTCCCCACCAGCAGCTGAGGAGTAGCAAGGGTCACTTCTGGTGGCCTCCCCTTCCTTCCTGTTCCTCTCAGGGTCTGGTCAGTGATGAGATCTGCATAAGTGAAGGGTGACCTTTCCCCAGAGTCAAGAGACCTGTCCCTTTGGCTGCTGGATGAGAGGTGCCTCACGAAGGGAAGCTAAGGAGGAACCCCGGGTGTGGACTTCAATCTGAATTAGTTTGGTAGAGGAGGGCCTCATCAGCCTCTCTTCAGGATGTAGGCTGAGGGAGTCTGGAGCCAACTGTTAGGCTTGTGTGCCACTGTCAAGAGCTGGTGAAGTGACACACTTCACTGAAGGTGTAATCAGTGTGCCATCGTGGTCCTTCCTCTACTCTAGCAAGAGTCCTTTAGCCAGATGCTGAGAGGTAGGTGGAGCAGTGTACTGTTAACCCACTTGAGACAGTGCAGTGTGCCCTGAGAGAGATGAGAGAGATGCTGGGATTTCATTGTTTATCCCCGTTTCCACCAAGCAACATAGCATAGGAAAAGAAGAAAATAACATAGTTGAGAGTAAGACGGGCCTTAATTCAAACCTGGCTAGTGCTACTGATGAACTCTACAACTTTCAGCAAGTCCTTTCACATCCTTAAACTCAGTTTTCACATCTATAAAATGGGGATGATGCAATTTACTTGGCAGATTTGTTGTGAGCAATAGATCTCAGGGCTATTTTGAAATCCTGTTTGACTCTTATGAAATTATTATTTCACCATTGGGCTCTGAACTCTCAAGAAATGTACAGATAGCATTTTCCTTATCTTTGTAACCTCAGCCTTGAACACAGTAAATAGCTGGCACATAACAGATGCTTAACTGTAACCTTCTCAGAGCAGCCCAAATGCTTCCCTCTAGGTAGTGTCTCCTTGTTAGTCATTACACTCTGTTACTTTTCTTCAGAGGCTCAGAATGATATGCTGCCTGTCCTCTGTCTCACACTAGACTGCAATTTCCATGATGTCAGGGCCTTGTCTCTCTCGGTAGTCAGAGTCTAGAACAGCGCCTGGGCCAGAGTAGGTGCTCCAAATATATTTATTGAATGGAGAAACAAAGGAACGGCAGCTATTTTTTACTACTAGTAGTAGCGGTGGTTACAAGATGAATCAGAATCATCCCAGACAGATGAAAATTAGTCATCTTTGGAAAGCTCGCCAGAAAGGGTGAGAATGGTCAGAAGCCATTCGGGTTCCCTCCTCACAGACTTCTGCCTGGGATCCTTGATTTAAAACTGGTGATTTCCTCAGGCCTCCGCCAGGAGGCCCTTCATGCTAAACTGAGCAGAGTGAATGAGGTTTTATGACGTGGAGAGAGCTGCCTCAGAGCCTTACTGGGGCCCTCCAGGGAAGTGAGGGGGGGCACGCCCTCCCCTGGGCTCTGCACCATTGAAAGGCTCCAGACGGCTTGGGCCTTGCGCCAAGCTGCTTGGTTCCAGTGGGAAAGCTGACCTTGGCCAGGAAGAACCAGGAAGAGGCACAAATGACTCATTGTCCCACATCCTCCAAGGTAAAAACCCAGCAGTGTGTGTGGCCTTTGGGGCTGGACATTATTGCAGTCTTGGCTCCACAGCCAAAATAAAAGCAGCTGGCCAGCAACACATGTGCAGCCTAGGAATACGACCAAGGGCTCCCTTCCACTGTCTGGTTCACACACTTCCCTGCATTTCAAGTTTCAAAATGCTGTCCGTAGAACATGATTTCTAATTCCAAAAGTAGAGCACGATTTCCTTTTAAAGACTTAAGGCAGCCTTCACTTTCAATCAAGGCCATGTGGCATTTTTATGGACTTGTGGATGAAATTTGATATGTTTTCAGATCACGTGTGAAGGAGGTCTCACTGGAATGTGCTTTATTTTAGGAGTTTGGGATCCAAGTCCCTTGTTGGTAAGACGAGCCACTGCCTTCAGATTTCCACTAGAGGGCACTCTTGGAAAATATTTATAAATATATATTTTATTGCTATGTCTAGGAAATGCTGTTTTTAAAAAGAAGAAGAAAAAAACCCCAACCCGTCTAAATTTCAGGGCAGGCCTTTTGCCTTCACTTGGAACTATTCCTGACTCTTCCAGAAGCACAGCTAGAGAAGGAAGCTGGAGAGCACACGGGCAGCTGCTTCCCTCCTCCCCTGCCCTCTTGTCCACATGGGATGCAGCTGGCCAAGCAGCCGAGCTGGCCCACCGGCCAGAGCCCCGAGCCCAGATCCCGCTCCGCGCCGCAGGGGCCGTCCCCGGCCGCGGCAAGTCACCTTGGAAAGGGCCCCCGAGATGCTGAATTTGGGGGCCTCTGGTTTGAGTTCAGCCTTTGTTTAGATCCCTCCAAAGAATCTCGTCTTCTGCCCTTCCCTCACAAGCTAGCAGTGGCCGGACATCCTCAGAAAAATGCCAGGAAGGGTCAGAGGGGCGGCTGCGGTGTCGAACAATTAAAAATAGGGCTTCCGGGCAGGCAGCCATGGAGATGTCGCTCGATATGTAAATAAGTGTAAATAAGACCAAGTCTTGGAGCTGGAAGGACGCTGTGCACATTTTGTGTAGCCAGGGCTGTCCAGGGCGGCCGTGAGCAGGCTTTTGTTTTTTGGTGCACAGAACAATTTAGAAAAACAGATTTTTTTTCCACCCCAAAAGAAAACAGCTCCATTGAGTTCCATTGGTGGGATGGGGGGTGGGGGGAGGAGATGATTCTTACAACTTAGGTTTTTTACTCGATGAATAGAATGTCAGTTAAGTTAGAACTGCTTTTTAGCCACTAAAACCTTCATTTTGGAGCATGTTTGATATGCAGCACTCGTCCCTCCCATGCCTGATGTTCGTGTTGCCCTTTGGAGTTGACATTGTTCACTCACGTGAGTGACCTCATTTCATCCTGGAAACAGCCCCGTGAGGTGGTGTTACCGTCGTCATCCCCGTTTCAGAGAAGGAAACCGAGCTCAGGGAGGAGCGGTGACTGAACGAGGACACACAGCATTGGTGGGGGTGGGGATGGGGGCGGGGGTAGAAGTTCACTTTCTTCCACACCGCGTTTCCTTGAGCATCTGCCATGTGCCAGGCTCAGTGCTAGGTGTGAATGGGATGCTGCTTCTTGCCCTTCCTCAAAAACAGGCTCTCTAAATGTCAAGGCAAGCCCTTTGCCTTCACTTAGAACCATTCCTCATTCTTCCAGAAGCAGAGCTAGAGAAGGAAGCCGGAGAGCACAAAGGCTGCTGCTTCCTTTTGTCCACGTGGGCATCTCCTGGGTAGTAAGAGCTTCGCTCTGCTGGGGCTGGACCGGCAGGGAGTGCCCCTCCCTTGGGGTGTCGCATTTTCTGGAAGATCAGGGCTAGGCCATGTGCCCAAGAGCACAGCTCGCTTCAGGCTCAGCCTGGCAGGCAGGTGTCTGTCCCCGCCCCCCCCCCCGGGGGGCCATTCCCCTCTGCTGACCTTGATCCCTCTGTGCCCTTCCACATGAGCTGCCCAGCTGTCCTCAAAAGGCTTCTCTTTGTCTGGAGTTTGTTCTGCAGGCTTCTTCTCTACCTCCTCTGCATTTGAAAGTAGCCTTGAGGGCTCTGGGGAGAAGCAAGGGGGCTGCAAGTGACTCCTGAAGGGCTCCGCTGTGGCCAAAGGGCTACAGCAACAGGTCAGAGAGGCAAAGAGCACAGAGGGGCTCTGGGGCAGTGTTTCCCAAAGTGTGCTCTGTAGATCTGAATTTTCACTCCACTCCATTCTGATTTTTTTTCCCGTGAGCATATATATATATGGCTTTATAGCTAAAGACGCCAGTGCACGTGCACACAGACACACAGCTTTGAAACACAGCTCCTGTCCAGTTTGTGAGGAAAAGCAACACCGTATGCTGTAGCAGTGACTGTGCATTCGGATGGAGCCCCCGCAGAAATTCGGATGCAGCAGGGAATCCGTATTCAAACTGCTGGTCGATGTGAACAGCAACAGATATGATATGGTTGTCTCCATTGAACAATACCAGCGTGTCTAACGGAGAGTGGAAACAGAATGAAAAATGCAAACCGGGAATTTTGGGGCTTCTTTCTGCTTCAGAAAATCTGAGGAGGAGGGTAAGAAGATGGGGAGTGAGAAAGGCAGGGGCAGAGGGCTCTAGGCCTCCCCCCATGCCCCAGTCTCTTCTCAGCTCAGCCAAACAAGGGGTGAGTTCCAGCTCAGGTCTAGGGACGCTGCACTCTCATCCTAACAAACAAGACTGGAGGGACACAGAGAGGAGAAGAAAATGGATTTTCCAGGGACAGAAATGTGACCGTGGGTCCCCTGGTTCTTTGCTCTTGGAGATGGCTCAGTAGGTCCCTCCACACACCTTGGCCAGGCTCCCACAAGCCAGGTGAATTCTAGAGTCTAGAGGGCCAACCCACTGCGGTCTGGCCGACTCTGGTCAACAGAAGGGACATGCAGTCTGCCCCTCGCTAGCCGAGGGAATTCCCGGACAGCAAACTCCCTGGGGATGGACCCAAACAGACGAGTGGGCTCCTTCTGTTCAGAGTCAGAGAGTCTTAGGAGGACTGGGCACTACTTGGATGACCCAGGAGGGGGCGACTCTGCAGCAACGCCCCAGAGGGAGTTAAAAAGGACACCTTTGGTGATGAAGCTATCTGAGGGCCAGACTGGAGATGCACAGTGCTGACAGGTTTCACGGCCCCAGTGAAGGGGAGGGGGTTAAGAAGTTCGCAGCTGAGTCAGACCATGCTCTGCATTTTCCAGAACAATCTGGGGCGGAGTGTGAGTTCCTCCCACTTGGGTGTGATGAGGAAAGCCCAGCCTGTGGCTGTTTGTAGACACTCTTCTGAAGGTTTGGCAGGGTCTGTCTGTGCACAGGAGGGGAAGAAGTGTCTTCCTAAGCTTGAAATGCCTTTGGACTGGTGGCCTAGGTGGTTCTAAGAGGGAAGAAGAGAGGCAGAAATAGAATACCCCGGGGGGAATTGTCCCCCAGTGCTGCCCATCCAGAGAGATTCATGGTGAAGCCGCCGTGTCCTGCCTACTCTGCCCAGGAGCCCCACGCCTTCCACTGGACATACTCAGTGGCCCAGCCTGTCCCAGCCCCGCCCAGCCATGCCAAGAATAAAAATATTCCTTTAGAATATTTTTCTGTTGTGATTTTGGCCGCTCTTCTTTCAATGCTGCAGAATCAAATTTTCTCAGTTGTTCCATTACTTCAAACTACTTGTTAAACAATGTCTTCAGAGGAAAAAAAACAACCAGATTAATAAAGTGCTTGTGAAATGGGTGAGGTGTGGAAGCTGTCAGACCCCCACGCAGAGAATGCTGAAGGGCAGGCCTGGCCTGACCTCAGAGACCTGCCTGAGATCCGGGAGACTGTCGCGTGACTTCTCCTCTGTCTCCACAAAGTCGAGAGCTGCTTAGTGCCAAGTGTGATGTGGACACTTGCCTGCTGGACGGAGACAGAAACTCATTTTCCATCTGTCAAGCGGCCTGACACAGAGTCGGTAATGATTTTCTGTCAGGCGAGGCCAGGCTGGATCTGAACAAGTGACCCAGAGGTAAAAGGCCCCGATGTAGGGCTCCGTTGACAAGAGCTGGCCTGCCTGTGCCTTGTTACCCCTGACCCAGTGCTCTCTCTTGCATCTGCCCATGTGTTCTCCTCGGCTAGTTGAGTTTTGGTTGGATACTAACTTAGCATTTGGGGCTGGTGGTTAGTGTCCCAGCAGGGCAAGCTGGGGATGCATTTGTGTCCTGGGGGAATGGGAAATGGAAGGCAGATGACGGGCAGAGAGGGGGGGCCTGTTTGATTAGCGTGGGGCCAAAAGTCACATGCTCCTCCCAGGCTGGGTGCCTGACCCTGATCTCAGGGCCTTTGCACAAGTGTAGGCTGGAGAGATGATTCTCACAGCAAAGGCTGCCACAAGAAGCAAACATCTGGAGGGGTACTGAGGTCTAGCTTCTCTGGGTCTAGACTACTCTGGGGTTGACATTGTCATCATTATTTTTACTGATTGTTTTCATGAAAAAAAAATTCCTTTCAGGAGCATTTGTAGATTGATTAAATGATGATTCCCATTCACCGAGTGATAATTAAGAGTCATATGTCACTGTCCAAAAACAGTGCTTTATAATCTGAAGACATCTGTCCTCCAGAATGAGAAAAGCAACCTGGAGGGCCTTAGGGGAGAACTCATTATTCAACAGATGTTTATTGAGGGTCCTACTCACAGGCAAGCATTCTGCTAGTTACCAGGGTTACAGGGATAAACAAAACAAGGTCCCCATTGAAGAAATCAATCATTTAGAGGGGGAGAGACGTGGATAAAGATAATTTGGCACAACCTGATAAATGATAAATTAGCAAGTGAAGAAATTCAGTAGCCAGTTGGGAACCAAGGACTGTGTTTCCCAGCAGTGGGGGGCATGGGGGACCCTGAGGGTCCAGAGTCAGTAGGGCAGAGGAGGAGGGCAGCACAGTTGTGGCCAGGTCAGCGACCCAGGTGGAAATTCAAGCTTTGCCACTCACAGGCTGTGGCATCTGGAATGTAGTCTCTTGGAGCCTCCATTTTCTAATCTGTGAAATGGGAAGAATTATGCCAATGTCAAAAACTGTCATAAGGATTAAATGGGATAATTCATGTAAAGCACTGAGCAGAGCACCCAGCACATGGCGGGTGATTGACAAATGTCAGCAAACGGTTTCCTGGATTGGAGAAAGGTGTTCCTGGGAGAAAAAAGAACACTAGAAAAGGTATTTTAAGACAGTGACAGTGGGATGAAGAAGGCAGAGATTAGGGAGAGGTTTTGCAGATAGAATCAAGAGAATTTGGTGACTAAGTGAATTTGAAAAGTGAGATGTGAAGGTTGAGGGGGAGGACCCTGGGCCTGGTTGCTATGGCAACATAGGAAGTTGGTTTAGGGAGGACTGAGAGTGGGGAAAGAGGTTACTGACTTTTGCTTCAGGGCAGGTGGGGTCAGGGGTGCCTGGAGGATACCCAGGAGGGAATGTCCAAACGCAGTTGGCAATGTGAGCTCAGGGCTACAGGTCTGGGAGCTCCTGCTGGTTCACAGAAGGTGCCTGACACTGTGGGAGTGGCTCAAAAGTTCCGACTGGGAGAGCACATGGGGTGGGGAGAAAGATCAGGAACCAGAATTCCTGAAAATGTTAACAGTGAAGGGGTGAGTGGAAAGGAGGGCCTGTGGTGGCACTCCAGGACCACAGTGTCACTTGGCGAAGTGGAAAGGGGACTTTTCAGCCTGGAAATAGTCAGAGCTCAAGGGGCTGCCCTCCAGGAGGGCCCTGATCAGAGTGACTGCGTTAGGGGCAGCCCCACAGGTGGAACTCATCTTAGACCGGTGTGAGTAAATCGGAATCTATGTGGGGACAGCTCTGTCTGTCAGCTGCTTTATCAGATGGTTCTCAGCCAGACTTAGGGCTTTTGGGAAAATTTCTGCTTGGAGTTTTTTGGAGAAGGCAGGAAAAGGCAAGCACCAGGCAGCAACAGTGGGCTGGCAAGGCCTTTCCATCTCTGTTGGAAGCCAGGATTGCTGTAACCATCTTAAAATTCAGAATCAGTTGTCTTCATTAACTGATGAAGTGGAGACTCACGTTCTGGTCACTTCCTGACTTGATTAGTGACATTTAATGGACTTTGTAATAGATCTTTTGCATAAATTAGAAGTCATGCAGAGTAGAGCTTGACACCTGACCCCACACATCCAGTACTGTTTACCCAGGTCCCACCTGTGTTGAATAGTAATAATAGCTGCCACTTATTGGGTTCTGACCAAGTGCCAGGCACTGGGACAAGCTGTTTGCAGGGATTCTCTCATTCGGTCCTAATAACAAACCTATGATGTTATGCAGCTCTCACTTTGGCTTCAGGAGCAGAGGAGTGAGTTATACAGATGATATTTTGCTCCGTCTTCAACATCCAGGTATACAGATATTCTCAGGTATGGAGACAAGAGTAGCTGCTAAGTCAGAGGGGGCATTGTCAGAATGTACCACAAATGAGATGATAATAGCAGTAGGTCCCGGGGTAGGAAGTTGTGGTAAACATTTATTAGTGAATGAGCTCTAGCCATGTTGGCAAAACTAGCCCATGGGGCCACACTGACAACAGTGCTATCTGTGAACACACCAAGAATCAGAGTCTAGAACTTCCAGCAGTGAGCACAAATCGACGTGGTTGCAAGGATTTCAGGTTGGACTAGCCAGTAGGAAGGGAATGATCTATTTCCTCAGTGTGTTGTCTTTTCCTACCAGTGGTCTCTGAGGCCTGGTCTGTGTCAGAAAACCTAGGCTCCTTCCTTCCACTTGTCTGGAATTTCTGAGTTGTGGGGCTTTTGATTCACCCCGCATGAAGAGAGATCAACATCCTTTATCGAAACCTTGGTTGCAGAACTCAGTCAGAGTTCAGAATCATTGCTAGTTTCCAGAATTGTAGAATATGAGAAAATAAGATCTTGCACGGAGCATGTGATTTTCGGGTTGTAGAAGAGTCTGCTTAGCTGTTAGTCATGTGGGCTCTGGAGTCAGAAAAATCACAGTTCAAATCTCAACTCCACCACTTAAGAGTTGTGAAGCTTGCACTTGCTACGTACCCTTCTGACCTTAGTTTCCTTAACTGTACGATGCAGATACAATGTACATATCTTCGTGGGGTTGTTGAAAGAATTAAATGAAAAATTTGGGTAAGGAACCTAATGTTGACCTGGAGTACAGAGGTACGCTGGGGTCTGCTTCTGTCATCTCGTGAGAGGCAATCGCACACATCCCTTTCTAATGCCACCCTCAGGAACGGCGAGCTGATAGCTCGAAATCCGCCAGGGAGTGTTTACACCACACAGGTCCGCAAGTGCTAGAGAGCGTGAGTGTTAGCTCCTACTGTTGCAATCCTTCAGTCCACCTGAATACATATTAACTTACATTTGGATACAATGGTTTGAGAATGAATTCCATGTTCTGGGGGAAGTATTCTCTCCCCAAGATTTCCAGGAGCTACCATTCTTCTCATTGTCTCCTGCACAGAATTCCTATGACTTGGTGTCTTTATTACTGGATTGTTCTACTTTTTCTCCTCTATATCACCTCTTGGTGGATGTTGAAACTTTTACTTCATTCCCCCCACCCCCGCCCCCAGTAAACAAAAAGCTCTGGTGTAAAGCAGATTTTTACTAAAGGTTCTTTTTGGGGGTGAGGGGAGCAGGTGTTTGAGAACTGCAGAACGAGCCACCATGGAAAACAGTAGGGAGGTTACTCAAGAAATTAAAAATAAAACTACCATATGATCCAACAATTACATGTTTGGGTTTTTATCCAAAGGAAATGAAATCACTGACTCGAAGAGATATCTGTACTTCTATGATTACTGCAGCCAGGCTATGAAAACAACCTAAGTGTCCATCAGTGGGTGAATGGATAAAGAAAATGTGGTATATTTACATAATGGAATATTTTTCAGCCTTAATAGAGAAGGAAATCCTGCCATTTGCAACAACATGGATGAAACTGGAGGGCATATGCCAAGCGAAATATGCCAGAAAGAGAAAGACAAATACTGCATGGTATCATTTAAATGTGGAATCTAAAAAAAAAAAGAAAAAGTAGAACTTGAAGCAACAGAGAGTAGAAAAGTGGTTGCCAGGGGCTAGGGGGTGGGGCAGGGGAATGGGAAGAGGTTGGTAAAGGGTACAAACTTTCAGTTATAAGATGAATAAGGTCTGAGGATCTAATGTATAACACGGTGACTGTAGTTGATAACACTGTACTGTATCACTGAAATTTGCTAAGAGAGTAGATATTAAGCCTTCTCACCAAAAAAACAGAAAAATCCCCAAACCCGAAACTATGTAAGGTGATGGATGTGTTAATTAACTTGATTGTGGGAATTCTTTCACAATGTATATGTATATCAAATCATCACGTTATATACTTTAAATATCTTACAATTTTATTTGTCAATTATACGTCAATAAAGCTGAAAAAAATTTAATACAAATGATGATGATGATGATGATAACCACCACCACCATCACTTACTCAGTCTCCTAAGTAAGTGCCAGGCACTCTCCTATGTGCTTTACATGCACTCATTTAAGTAGTTACTGTCTTCAGAAGGCCCTTGGCTGTTCTGCCATCAGACAGTTCTCACTGGATTGTCTTCGCTCATGTAGCCACGAGGCCCTCTTCCTCTATTCTTCCTCTTCTCCTTATTCTTGCAACTCTCAGCCCCCTTTCCCATGCTGTCTGCTCCAACTCAAAATTCCTCTCACCTCAATCCGTAGAACAATCGATTCCCTTGTTTTACCCTCAGCCACCTGGGCTGTGCTGAAAGGCCTCATCTTTCTCAACCAAAGATGCTTCCCTTGCCAAGCGCACCATGGCTCAGAGATGAACTATGCCACGCCCTCAAGAAGTAGCAGAGGTAGCACCAGTTTGTGCTTATTATAACCCCTCCAAAGTGTGATTAAAATAAAATAAATTAAAAGTATAAACACCTTCTCTGCATTCTTGCTTCCTTGGAGTAACCAGTTAGGTAGTTTAATCATGGTTATAATGTGAGCACTTATTAACTTTGCAGCCTTGGGCAAGCCACTTAGCCTGGGACTCAGTTTCTCATCTGTAAAATGGGGATAATACTACCTACCTTGTAGAGTTGTTGAGAGGGTTAGATGAGATGATGCACAATGCTTGGAATAGTGCCAGGCATAAAGAACGAACTCAATAAATGTCAGTTATAACTATCCTTCTAAACATTTTTTATGCATTTAGTGTCCCTACACATACGTAACATATATTTTAAGTAATGAAGATAAGGGATCTATAAAAATAGGATGACAAAATGCATATATATATATTTTTTGTGTGTGAGGAAGACCAGCCCTGAGCTAACATCTGTCACCAATCCTCCTCTTTTTGCTGAGGAAGACTGGCCCTCGGCTAACATCCGTGCCCATCTTCCTCTACTTTATATGGGACTCCGCCACAGCATGGCTGACAGGCAGTGTGCCGGCAGGCACCCGGGATCCGAACCCGTGAACCCCGGGCTGCCAAGTGCGGACTAAGCCGCTGTGCCACCGGGCGGCCCCCAAAATGCATATTTTTTCCTGGAATTTATTTTTCCTCCCATTGAAAAATATATTGTCATTACAAGGGAATCTAACCTCATTTCTTTTAACGGCTAAATAATGTTCTTCAATGAGAACACACCATTGATTATTTATACATTTCCCTGATTTTGGGGAACTTGGGTGGCCTTTCAGCCTTATCAATGCTCTGAAAACATACTTGTCAATAGATCCTTGGGCACTTGTCTATTTCTGAGGGTAGATTCCCAGAAATGAAGAGCTGGGTTGAAGAACACAAATATTTAAACTTTTGATGGTACTGCTAAATAGCCCTCTAGAAATTCCATTCCCATTTGTGTTCCCCCTAGAAGGGTGTGAGTGCCCTCTCCCCAAACCCTCGTCAGTATTTGGATATTATCAAACTTCAAACTTTTTGTCAATCTCATAGGTGAAAAATAGTATTTCACTTAAATGCATATTTCCCTGATCTCTGGTAAGACTTAATGTTTTAAAAATGTCTATTATCCATTTTTGTTTCATCTTGTATAAATTACCCAGTCATATACTTTGCCTGTTTTTCTAGTGTATAAGGAAGAGTCACATACTCCCTCTCCTCTCCTCCCTGACATTTGGGGTACAGCTTGCCCAGGACATAAATAAATCCTCATATTGTCTCATTCCAAAGCCCCGTTTAGAAATGCGAGCTAGCCTAAAGGAGAGGGAAATAGAAATTATGAACCTTTTGTTACCAGGTTATGTAACCATCTAAGGGAAGATGGGTTTTTAGGAGCATCCTGTGGCTGTTGCAAGTAGGTCCTAGGGTGTGTTCAGGAAGTCAGAGAATGAACAGAGATGGCTAAATATCTGTGAATTTGGGGGTTGGGGAGAGAAGGGAGGGGTGAGGAAGAGCTGGTAATGGGGTAAGTGGATAGAGCCTATGGGGTGGTCAGTGAGAAATTTCAGGTGGCAGAGTGGCTGGGAGATGCGTGGGAACAGTGTGGCTAATATTCAATGTTAAGTTTGTACCTCCCCAGACATTCAGTGTCTAGACTTCTGTAGAAATCAAGGAACTGGTACCAAATTCCATGTCTGGGTGGGGGAGTGCAGAGCAGAGAACAGCTGTGGAGTCTGAGGAGTGGAGATCTGGAAAAGCCCATTGGGATTATCTGGATGACCCTCTTATGACTCAGCATGGCCCTGCGATCTCAGTGCTCTCTGCTTTTGTGTTGACAAGCACATTGGCACCAACTGATGGTTAGAGTGACAGCCATTTAATGTTTAATATAGTTGCTCATAATTGGCTCTGTAGATAAGTTCTCCAGGGTCCATGAGAAATTTTTTTCCCCCTTAAATGAGGCTAACATTTTACTCACATTGGAGAAACTGTCCTATAGTGCAAATAAGATTAGTTGGTTTGTTAAAGAGAATAAAGTCTTATGAGACCTTTTGTATATGTCTAAATACAAACCAATGATATAATGATAATAATAATAAATTGTATCTAGTCTGTATAGTAAGTATGTCAGGATTTCTATAAGAAAAACCCTTTATTTTTTATGCATATAAAGTATTCACTAAGTATTCGGATCAACCCAACCTGATTTAGCCTGAATTATTGTGGGTTTATTGTTCCATCAAAGCATATAAGATGAAAGTTGTTTGCATATCACATCTGCAGCCTCAACCTGGAGAGTTAATGTTTACACAGCTAGGAAGCAATGCATTTCTCCGAGTAGCACAATGCAGATTCACAGTTTTGCTCAGGATAGGAATAGTAGTAAAAAAAAAAAGTCAGTTTTCATTATAAATGACTAATAATCTATATGTAGGGAAGGGCTCTTTCCTAATGTGAAGGCTCATGTCCTACCTATTAGGATCACAATTTGGAAAGTCAATACACATTTTTTGGGCTATTATTTTGAGCCACGCACTGTGCTGGGCACAGGAGAAAAAGAGAAATGAGGGCCACATTGGAGGAGACAGATTAGTAAAGTGATGATTAGACGATGCGTAGGTTTCAGAAGACTTGAGGCACCAGTTCTAAGGGCACGTAGAAGGGGGCAAGTCTAGCACTGGCTGGGGAAGCAGGAAAGCCTCGCAGGAGAGGCGACATTCCCGTCAGCCTTCCAGGGAAGGCTTGCTAACCCAAGTCAGCAAAACAGGAACACAAAGGCATGGAATTCTACACAAGGTAAGTTGCTCATATAGAAACACTGGATTTGGAAAAGGCATTCTAAGGTTTCTTCTTTCCTATCCTTCGAAAATATGACAAGGGTGGCGAAAATTCAGATCACCTAAATTTTGCCCCTTCTTTTGGGTACATTTCTCTTTTGGTCCTCAACTCTGGGGCAGGGAATATATATCTCTAACAAAAAAGCAGAGCTCTTTCTGGATTTTAACATTACGGCACAGTGAAGGTATCGAGACGGATACCCGGGAAGACTATGAAGCTTATGTCTATTTAACCACAAAAGATGTAATAGTACTGGAATGAATCAAGAGCAATCTGTAGATACTTGGAAGGTATTTTGAGTGCATCTGAAGTCAGGTTAAAAATAAGCCACAGGTTCTCTTGTGATTTCTGAAACATCTCTTTGTTTAATCATAGAATCATTTTCATCTTCCATTCACCATAAATAACCCACTTCATTACTTCACCAATCTTTTTGAAAAATTTGGTATTTAGCATAAACAGATTCTGAACATTAGGCAGAGGTGTGTTAGTTTTAAACAGAATAGGGAAGAATTAAAAAAAAAAACACACAAAATTTTAAAACTTAGAAAAGAACACATGAAAAGATTAACATTATCAACCATTAAAAAATCAAATTTCATAACAACCATTAAAAAAATCCAGGTGGAAAAATTAGTAAACATAAATATAATCTAATGTATTTCTTTCATAAATACATTTAGACAAAATAAATGCATAAAACAGAGAGCTTGACAGTGCATAAACATAAAATATTTTAAGATATGAATTATTAAATCCCAATAAACATGATTAAAAATAAATTTTCATTTTATTTTTTTTTCTTTATGGAAAAATATGCCACAGCATTTGTGTAAAAAAAGAAATAGGTGTAAACATATTACTAAAGCCACCAAAAGTCACTATGTAAAGAAGATTATTTGAAAACAAAACACATTTTTTAAAGCAAAAGATAAAATGTTATAGCATTTTCAGTTGAATTTTATCCCATAATCACACCTACTATAGGTGTTAGACAATAGAGGTAGATAAGTTGGGGGAAAAAAATCAGCATTCTAACGCTAGGGAGAAAGATTTTTATGATAGCTCAGACAGACAGACAATTCCATTTACTCTGAAATTCAAAGAAGCTTCTAGGAACAAAACATGAAAGGCTTTCTGTGCTCCATATGTAAGCATCAAAGTATCAGGCAAAATCACTGCAGTTTTAGACAGGAGTGAAATTCTTGACAAACAGCCTGTTTAGCATGGATTTTTGCAGGGTCTGGCAGTAGTCTTGGCATTTACACTGAGGACAACTCTTGTGAAATTTATGAGCTTCAGTGATATGGGAATGAGTCAGAAGTAGCACAAGATGAGACCCGTTAGTAACAATAACATCAATTTACGCTATTGATAAAGTTTCGAAGGAATGATTTTTTGTTGTTGACAAAACAACAGGACAGCTGCTGAGGAGAGAGCGCAGCCTCAGTGTGACCCAGGATGCCAATATCATCTGTCAAATCAAGAAAGGACATGTAGAGATGATGTGACAGAATAGTGTGTAAGAAATGGAAAAAAAGTGTTCCCTTAATTCTATATATTGCTTGTTTCTCTGTTTGGGTCCAGTGAAAGCTCTTCCAGCCATAGTAGAAGCAAATATTGGATACGCCTTTGAAAGCTGATGCTCAATCGGGAACTAATTTTACTTGATATTTTGGTTAATGAATGGTTTTGCATTTTCTGTGTCCTTTTTTCTTTCCATCTGGCTAGACAGAATGTGTATATGTAACATTTGTTTGCATCTATGACCTTTATATTTTCATTTATTCATAAGAGCAATATGATTTAATTTTTTTTAAAAATATTGCAAACATTTGTCAAATCTGCCAAGAAAATTCTCATTAATGACTTGTCTCAAATGCCTTAAGTGTGCTTAATTCAAGGATAGAACAGGTTGCATCTGGCTAAAATGGGCAGTTTGTGCTCAGCACATCTGTGGAACAGGAAAAACACTTTTAGTCTCAGTCGTGGAATGTGAATTGTTGCCACTCTCCAACTGCAACATGTTTGTGTCTCACAGTTTGGCTGTTACGAATTTGCAAGTGTGTTGGAAAACAGGAAAGAAATTACATAAGAAAAAAGAAAAGCATATTGAAACATAATTTAAAAAATCCTGAAAACCAAATCCTGTAGTTTACCTCAAAACTTCACTTACTTGACTCATAACTCAAACATCAGGCCCTTTCTTTGAAGCAACTTATAATAAATTTAAGACATTTAACACCACAATCTCTTATAATGGGACTCAGAGATTTCTGTGTGGAAACAATTTGAAGGAATGTCTAAAAAAACGATGTCAAGAAATGCAGATAAGTTATGATTTTCAGCATGTATTCAATCTATGACCCCTGCTGAGTTGATAAAGAAGAGGCATGTCACAGTTGTAGAAAAAAAAAGAATCACACAGTAAGTCAAAGTATTCGTGAATAAGACTTTGGAAATTTTCATTATCATCAGAAGGGCATTTTCCTGATGGTGTGACCTCATTTCAAGCAGTACAGTAACTAGTATAGAGTTGTATTGCACAAAAGGTGGAAAGAGGAAAACGTGTTTGCTTTTTGTCACTTATGATGACTGTTTCCTGCGTTAGGAAAAAAAATCCATGAAACAACTCCAAAATACTGTACCACCCCTGGCAGTAACCAACAAAGTAGGTTTTGGAAATAATGCTCTTGTCAAATACATTTTAAGGCACTTAAACAGTTATATCATATTTTTATGTAAAAAAATAAAATATGCATCGAAGCAACATTCACAAGTACAAGTCTTCAGAACCTTGTATGTACAATCCTGTACATATATACATCTCCACATAAAGAGCGCCTCCTTTGTTATACTGTTGGCCTCGTCAACTTCACTCCCTACAAGAAAGGAAAACATGCTGTTCAGAGTTGGACAGTATCCATGGGCAAAGTGAAAGCATCCATTAACACCAGATAATTCATACTACTAGAAGGAAGAAGAGGCCACCCAGATAGCATTATATAACCAATGACCCAAACTTCTGGACACAAACAGATTCACCTGCCCACTTCACTGGCCAGCAGACTTTGTCATCTCCCCCAGCTCGGCCCGGCTATTCATACAGTCCTGCTGTGCACTAGATGGTGGCCGTGGACCTCAGTCAGTACTGTTTGTAAGGCAGAGGAGACAATCATGGATAATCTTAAGACTGACACTTTGTATTTATTTTTGTGGTCAAATGGGATAGATATATATTCCAAGTCTTCTGGATAATTCTAAGTTAGCCAGTGGTCCCCTGGTTTGGAGTGGTTTCTGTCAAAGGGAAAATGAACAGCATTGTCCAAGTTAGTCTCCCTTTTGGAAATGCTTCTGTTACTCTGTAGAATAAATTCTAGAGCTTTTAAACATTTAGAGGTAAACTTCACTCTGATTAATTTGTTGTTCACTATGACTACATATTATTGATCAAGTACTAGGATTTTCAAATAACTTTCTTCATTTTTTATCAAAATTTATTTGTATAAATTCTGGCCTACAATGCACATACACATTGATAAATATAAGCATAAATATAAACAGAAGTTTTCAAAGAGGATAAATAGCAAAAGAAAGAAAAAGTTACTAAACTACTCCTCTACCAACTCTGAGTGGGAGGTCCAGAGCCTGGAGTGGTCCCCAGCACAGAATGGTGATCACTAACATTGTATTAAATAATGAAATGAATGAAGGTGCTGGATGTGCTAACCTTCCCAGGTAGGATCCTGGGACCCAGGATGCTCCTTCTAAAGCAATGTTATATTTCTGTCTGGAGTATCATCGTGGTGTAGGGGGAGGAGTGGGGGATCAAATAGACTAGGGTTCAAGTCCTAACTCTTGCACTGACCAAACCACCCACATAACCTTGGCAAGCTGTTCACCTCTCTGAGTCTATTTCCTAACCTGTAAAATGGGGATAGCAAAGCTTGCTACGAACGGTGTTGTAGTTAACAATGAACGACAATGACAATAATGGTAATCAGAGCAGCTAGCTTTCATCAAACGCCTGCCACCTAATCTTCCACAACTCTAAGGAGTAGATATTATCATTAGTCTTAGAGTGGCAGCAACTGAGGTACAGGGAAGTGAAGTAACATGCCCAAGGTCACCCAGTGAGAAGGTGGCAGAGCCAGCAGTCTGCCTCAGGGGTCCACACTCTGAAGCAGGTACAGGCTGGGGTGTGCTTAGCACACACAGCTCAATAGGTGGCATTGTGGCTATTCTGTTTTCAGGACACTAAGGACAGGACACAAAGCACTCCTCTGTCATTGGCTGCCTCTTCTTCCTACTCATCTCCTGATAACGGTTGCCACCTTGTGTACAGGCTGAAAGACGTCCTATAAAGTCCAAGCCACTGGGAAGGAGCCAGTTCTACAGGTGCTTCCATGGTATACGCAGCATTGAAACTTCATGTGAATCACCTGGCTGATTTTATTTTGGCCGATAATTTAGGAAATCAAATCCACAAATACCAAATAAATAACCAGACTCGGTGCTAAGTGTAGTGAATTGACATTATGCGTGCTCTTTTGCTACTGAAATTTTTTTAATGCTCAAACACATAGTTTTGTTATACAAAAAAGTTATGTGTCTAGAAAATTAAAAATAGGAATTCTAAATAAAGGCAGGTGCTATGATATTTAGATAGGCATGTGAAATCAGGACACACATGAAAGATCGAGTGGGGCAAAGACGGTATACACCCGAGTGGAGGGATACACGTATTTTGAGTATATTTACTGAAACTTTCCCCCATTGTAATATGCCCTTCAATATAAGCAAATTAAAAAGAGCTTTTTAAAACTGCATTTTAAGTGTAATTGTACTTTTACAATAACATAAAACATTTAACCCTCAATTCTCCTGTTCAAGTTGAAATGGTTCAATGCATCATTATTATTGTATTTAGTTAACACAATATATACTTGAGAACAAGGATATGCTAGCAAATGTTAAAGTGTATAAACAGCTAAGATTCAGAAATAGCATTTCAATCTGATTTGGATCCAAATAAGATCCTTCTAGAGTCTCACCTTCTGCCTTGACACCATCCAAGACTTTATTGTTGGCACCAGCACACTTCCCAGGAGGATCTGAACCGGGTGGTAGATGAGCAGGGGTACGGATATTAAAGAGAGGTGCTCGTGGCCTGCAAACACGATCTTCAGCATTGGAATTCCTGATGAGAAAGAAGACAGAAAACCTAGAGGCAAGTTCAGTCTGTCATCCAATTAAAGACATACTGCATTAGAATCAGAACTTTGGAATAGGCCATTAACATATTTCCCCCTGTGTGTATTCACAGAACTGAAAAGGGAAGGTCTCAAACCAGTCACCAAATCTTTCCATTTTTCCTTCACTACATAAAGCTCTAAGCTCTACCTAGAACAGATTAAAGCTGAAAAGGTGGTCAGTGTTCAAGGGCACTGATAACTCTCACGGCAAATTAGCGGCCTGTCTAACAAGGAGAGGAGAGAAGATAGTGTGGAATAGAGTTGCTTCAAGATGGCTGAAAAATACTAGTGAGGTAGAGGCTCAGAATGGATCTTTCCCTGCTTAGTAGTGAAATAGTCTGTTGGTCTTTAGGGAGGCCTGCCTGGCACCATTTCAAAGCTCTAAAGTTCACTTTTGAGAGTCAAAAGGATAAGCTAAGATAATGTCTGGTATATACCGCTATAACTAGGAGGGTACTTTAGCCAAACGAACATTAACAAAGGCTTTGCACTTTCTCTTTTGGCCAAGGGTCTCAAAGCACTTTACACAACACTGTGTTGGCATGTGAATTCTAAGATTGTGCTGAATGTTTAAATCCCAGAGTGAAGGTCTTACTAGAACTCATGTAATGTAAACCCAGGGCAAGGTGTGCATATTTTGTAAGCAGCTGCCTACAGTGTGTACCTATTAAGCTTCTATAACAGAATTCAGACACTGGCAGTTTGACTATTATTACCAATTGTTTTAATATGGCCCAGTTGTCAGAATTGCTGTGTATGAATGTCAGCTTTTTCAACTGAATAGCTTTAATAGCTTGGCTTTCTTCTCGTTTCTTTGAGAACAGCCTCTGAAAAGGACCCAAGCTCCTAACCATGCACAGTGAGGGCACATAAATAACTTTATTATAATCCAGTGAGGAAAGCTCTGCTTTTTCAATTATTTTTACCTTCTAATAAATTTCAAACCTTTATGCAAAAATGTAGTTCAGGGCTGCTTTCTTTTTCATAGCCTCACATATCATTGCCATAAACTGAAAAAACTTAACTCTTCTCAAACAACATCTCTCTTAGAGCTTCAGAAGTACACGTTTAGATTTTTGCACAGTTTCTATTGTTTCACAAATATAAAAAAAAGCTTTATTTAAAAAAAAACATGCTTCATCCATTTATAGTTGAAAAGCAGCACCTGATTTTATAGTCCTGGAAAGTTATGATGATGAGAAAATAAGACCTGAACATCCTCCTTTTGTCTTCAAGAAAGTTTATTTGGCCCAAAAGGATGATGGTAAGGAGCTGGGGGATGAGGATGGAATCAAAGTGGGGCAAAAGGGAGCAAATGATAGACATATGGAGATATTTGTTCCTAAAAATGATAAGAGAACGGGTTTCTGACTCAAAATTCGAGGACCACGGCTGCTGGGCTAAATCACCTGAGTTATCCTTTCTTGGCTAAGACTTGGGCTCTGTGTCATTCTTTAGCAATGGGCTAAAGTGGGCTCTGCAAGGAAGTCACAGACACTCACAGGGCTGCTGCCACAATAAGTAAACAAAAAATGGACTGCAAGGTATACAAGGTATCTCGATGTAAGCAATGTCAGAAATTCACATTAGTGTGATGAATTAGGTACACAAAGACAGCAATAATGATGATAATAATGGTTAGTGTGCAGTGAGTGCTTACCAGATGTCATGTGCTGTCAAGAGCTCTCCTGTATTAACTGAACTAAGCCTCACAGGAAACCTGTGAGGTTAATGAAAACTACTGTTGGCACCATCTTACTGATGAGGAAATGAAAACACCTAGTGGTCAGGAAACTTTACCAAGTGGTGAAGTCTGAACTGCAACCCAGGCAACTTGGATTTCCACTTCTCTGTGTCAGAAAAGGTTTAAGGCCTCTGAGGTCGTAGGTTAAGATGCCATGTGGATTGCAGCTCCATTACACTAAAGAGGACCTGGAATGCAAAAAGCTCTCTAGTCCAGAAGTCCTTTTGGAACTCATTTTCCTTGGATCCTTCCTGAAAGCACTTCCAGGGGCGGCAGACCTCATCAAACTCCCCTGCTACCCACACCAGGATGTCCTGTGATTTCATATGGGTGAGGGGCTAAGTAACTGCTAAGACTACCCCAACAGTGGCAAGGGAACCAGAGATTGAAAGATATAGCCAAGTCTTTACCCTAAGAAGCTTCCAGTGTACAAGTGGCATTCTATCTTCTTTGGACCCTAAAACCAATTTGTGTGAAGGTCTCTTCTGGCCCTCTGCTGGTTCTTCAGCTCTTATATCTCATCTTCAAACACACCCTTGTGTACACTGCTCAATGATGGGGCTGGGACTCTGCAAACATCACTCCTCGTCAGCCGGCTCCCTGGGCAGTTCTGCCAATAGGGGGCGCTAGAGGAAGGCTGGAGAAGGAGGAGGTGTCTGGGGTTAGTGCCAGCAACAGCACTTTCAAGGGAGCAGCAGTAGGTGGCTCCAGCCCACAGCTCATTGTCGCCTCCTTGCAGGTCTGAACCCCCATTTCCTCCTCCAAGCTTGCAGGTTCTCAGAACTCCAACTTCTTCCCTGTGTTCCCCCTGCTCCGGCTACTTCCTGCAGTTATTCCTCATTTGTTTAATCTTCCCTATATTGGAGTGGCGTCTGTCTTCCTGACTGACTCTGGGGAGACAGGCCCTTTTCTTACTTTGCCTCGCCTCGCAGTCATTCACCACGTGCTTGAAAAAGAGAAGGGATCCACGACGACCTGCAGCTGCTGTAGACATTTGTCAAATTAAACAGAGATTTCTCCTCACCATTTTATGTGCCTGCAATACCTTCTTGTTAATCGTTAATCAAATTTCCTATGACCACCACTCCAAGCGACTAATGTTAAAAATATGATTGAAAATAACATATCAGTGAAAAAAACTTAGCTTCCCAGAGATTAGGGCTCAAGTCCCTTTCATGTGTCCTTGCTTGTCACTCTCATATGGTGGATTCAAAAGTCAACCACTGGGGCTGGGAGGAGAATTCCAGCAATTCCAGCAAGTCATGTTATTTGTTTTGGGAACTTTTATTTTCCTTCAATCTTAAAATCTACCTTACTTTTCAATCATTCAAATATCGACTTTCCTTTTCAAATATTAGAGTTTTTTCTCTACCTCCTTTTTATCTCCATCTTTCTTCTTTCCTGCTTTCCTTCAGTTTCTTCCCCGCCACCTCCCCATCCCACACCAGCAGAGCATCCACTCAGTGCATTTTCATTTTCTCGAAGGTCAAAGAAGAAAGAGAAGTTGGGAGAAGCAGAGTGAGAGTTAACTTCTCCATGTTCGAGTGGTGACTGCCGCGGTGGCAGTCACTGGAGGCAGTGAGTTTAATGTCTCTGTCCTATGGCATCTGTGCCATGTCTCCAGCACTATCAGGACAACAATCGGAAGCTCAGCAGAGAATGGCTGGAAACCACGAGCTCCACTGCACCCACCATACTGTGATTTCTGACGCCTGGTTATGAATCTGGCAAAATCTGATCTTCAAGTCAAATCAAAGAAAGTCAGTTGTAGCTTTTATTCCAGAAGCCTATGTAATGAACCACTCTTGCATCCTCTTCACTCACTCGCTTAAAAATTCACTTGGTCACTCATTCATTCATTCAGTTAGCACTCATGTAACTGATTAACTACTCTGTGAAAGGGCTAGACATGAAGGGGGAATGTGACATAACCTTGCATTTAAGTAACTTATTGGGCACCCCTGTGCCCATTCATACTTCCCTCCCCATAATCGTCCTTCAGGGCACAGTCAGCTCTCAATTGCACTTCCCACACTATCTCCAAACCAGTCTCTGCCTTCAGCCTTGTCCTATCCAAGCTATTTCCCACTCTGCAACCAGAGTGAACATTCTTGATTACAAATCTGATTATGTCAAATCATGCAGGAGTTTCTCACAAAGGAGAGGCTCCTAAGTGTGGTAGACAAGGACCTTGGTGACCTGGCCTCCATTTCCTCTGTGTCTCACCTCTCCTCCCCTCTTCCACCTCTGTGCTCCAGCATGAAGAGCACCTGTGGTTCCTCCCTCACTCGTCCCTGCCCAGGTGCCCATGCCCACGCTGTCTCACCTCTAGGCCTTTGCACATGAGCTCCTTTTGCCTGGAATGCCCATCACCCAGTTCTCGACCTGCCCAATCCTTTAGTTTTCAGTTCTTAAGTCGCCTCCTCTGGGAAGCCATCCTCAAAGTCCCAAGGCTGGCTTTACATCATTTCTACTCTATGCTTACCTAACCCGGGGCACATTCCAGCCCAGTTTTCATAGCACTTGTTTTCATTGCCTGATTCTTGTGTGTTCCCGCACTCTTCTTCTTAGGTAAGCTTCTTAGGGTCAGCAGCTATTTCTTCTTCATCTTTGAGCATTTAGTAGGTGCTCAAAAGGAGTGTGTTGAATGAATGGATTTGTATTTTTCCAGATCTCATCATAAAGTTACTGTGCAGACTATCACTCTATTTTCACTACATTCATTAACTAGGGGGAAAAAGGCAATAATTAAAAAAAAACAAACTTACTAGAAAGAGTTTTCTTTTTAAAGTAAAATTTAAATATAGGACTCTTTTCATCTTGCTATCACTGCAGTAATATAAATGAATCAAATTAATTTTAATGCTCCCAGGTACTGATTCTGTGTCACCATGGTTGACAGGATCCAACTAGACTTTATGAGATGGCATTTGACTTTATGGAAGTGAACACTATGCACGCATTTACAATTTTACAGAGACTTTAAGCTGTCATGCTGAAAAATGTTTATAAAACATTAATCAAAAAATGCCTCTTTAATACAGTGCATTGTCTGAAAGATGTTAGAAGGCGCATATTGTAAATGGATTCTTTCTCTGACTAAAGTAATTTCCACCAAAAGCATTTCCCCACTGCTCTACAAGTACACTGTGTGGAGAGATAAAGAGCACTTTCCCAGCACATTACTACCTGATTCAAACACTTGGGAAATCACTAATGTACAGCATGCCACATTTCCATGTCACACATGACACATTCGTCTAAAATTATCCAACAGAGTTTGACACTGCAGCATACTCCATAAGCAGAGCTTTCAACTGACATCTGCCAAGTAGGAACTTCAAGTGAGAGCTTTCTTCTTCTAACAAGCAAGTAAGGGGTTTCTTTTATCCTATACCCAGGATGGAAAGGATAAAACAAGATGTACAAGAACAAGTTTTTTTTTTTTCCTATTTTAAATATGTTTATTTTATGTTCTCTGAATTAGAAAATTCCCTTTGTATCAGTGTTCAAGTTTCAACAGTTACTACTTTCTATTGGATGAACAGTTTTCTTTATTTTTCCTTGAGAAACAGACAATTTTCTTCCTAGATTAAATATGGACTTTTATATAACTCCCACTGAAGGCTGCCCTGTGGTTCAGGATATAAAAACTATCTACCTTATATCATTGTTCAGAGTCTACTTACTTATAGATGCACAATTTTCTCAACATCCATTCATCCATTCATTCATTCAAAAAATAGTTTTTTGGTCTCTGCTGTATGTGAGTTCCTGTTCTCGGTACTAAGGACATAAGGAGACGAGCACAGATAAGGTCCCTGCCTCCTTGGGGCCCCCTGTCTAGTAGCTCTTGCCCTGACCACCCCAGCTTTCCTCCATCCCAGGGATGAGTGCCAGGACATCGCGTGTAACCCCTTCTGTCACTGGCTCACCCAGTTTCTAAACTCAAAGTCTGGGGATCATCTTTGACTAATCCCATTGTCCTTCTACCTCTAAATCAAGCCACCAAATTCTGTAGATTTTTCCTCCACCTACCATTCTCCTTCCTCCTGAGTTTTCACTGCCACCTTCCTAATTCAGTTCCACATAAAATCAAGCCAAGATTACTCTTACAGCATCTTGATATAACCCCGTCTTCAGACTCTTCCTGTCATCAATCCTACAAACTAGCCAGATTAATCTTCCTAAAACCCACATTAATTAAAGCCAATACCCTGCTCAAGAATTACAATGACTTTCCAGTGCTCATTCATCAAATCCTCTACCTATTCAACTTCAGTAAAAAACCATTGTTCCTACTGCCATTTTGTAAGCGCTTGCTGCATGCTAAGTACGTTGCCTGCATTATCTCATTTAATGCTTACAACAGCCCATGAAGTAGGTGGCAATTTTCCCATTTAAAGATGGGGAAACTGACTTTTAGAGCAGGTAAGTGATTTGCCTAACATCATACATCTGGTAGGTGGTAGAGGCAGAATGAGACCTGTCTGCTGACTTTTAATCACTAAGCTATGTTAACTTCATTAAACCAAACTTTCAGTTGCCAGTTGCTGTCACTAGCTCAGGCCTCGCACTTTCTTGTCTTTGTAAAAGCTGTGCCCTGCCTGGATCTTGTCCTTTCTCTTTATGTGCCTAACCCCTATGCCTTTGTTCGGGCTCAGCTTTATATTTTCCTCCCCCATGAAGGTACCTCCCTATCAGTTTCTCCTTCTTTTGAAGGATGAAGGCATTTTTCCTAGCTGCATTACATAATTTAGCATTTGCTTATGTTGCCATTATTTTCTTTCGTGTAGGTTTTGTTTTCCCCTGAACATAGGCAAAGTATTATATTTTTCTTTTAATGTCCTGCAGTGTTCAAGCACAGGACTGGTACTCCATACATAAACGATTGATTATTCAAGAATAGGTGCTAAAGTACTGTTTTCTATTGAAAAAGAGAGGATAGGGAACAAATACCAGTGACTTTACTAGACGGTAAAGAGAATCATTCACACACCCCTCTGGGAGAGGATTGTATTTCACAGGACAAAAATATATTTGATATGGCAGGAAGGTAAGAAACTGGACTGACCGTGGAACACAAAATTTGAAATGAGTATTGACTGTGGAGTAGGAGAGGCAATATATTGAAAACCCCCCATGTGTCTTTTGAAGTCTAATATATTACACTTACTTTCTCACTTAGCTAAGAGAGAGTACACTCCAATCACCTGGATCATTTCCTGTCTTTCAAAGATTCATTCGCCTGAATTCACATGACTTGTTTTCCATTTAAATGCTTTCTCAGACTTTTCACTGAGTTCTGGAAAGAGCTGCTGGCAAATCTGGAATCCAGTTGCTTCTCTCTTTAGTTGTCATGGTGATTTCCCACTTTTGTTTAGTTTGTTCTTAGTTAGAAACATCCATAAGTTTACTATCCAAATGTCCTCCACATTGTTATTTGAATTCTCTCTCTTCCCCCTTGGTGAATCTCTCGGAAAAGCTCATGTTTGCTTTTAAAAGTCATTGGGATAGATGGTCTCCCCAGTCATAATGTAATCCAGGAAGGCAGTTGCTGTTTGGGGAACATAGCCACCCTTTTCCAGCATCGCTAAATGCCAATCTCTGTGTCCCCTTCCCCACCACACAGACACACACACACACACACAGAGTCTTTCTTTTCAGAGATAAACAGTCACAGGAAGTCAAACTCACTGGCACTGATTTATCTCAATTACTAAACAAAGGGGCAATTATATGCCATTTCTAGAGCACGAAATGATGCCACAAAAAGGTATAACAACAGTTTTGGAATTTGGTTAGAAAAGGCTTTCAGTTAGTATTATCCTAAAGCAAGCTAAGCTTCAATAATATAGCTGTCGTTTCATGCGGTGATTTGTAATTTATTGTATCCAGGAGCTGACATGAGGCAGTCCAGTGTAGCAGTTCAGAAGCCCGATACAGGAGCCAGAGAGCCTGGCTTGGAATGCCATGTCTACCACATACCAACTGTGTGGCCTTGCTTGGGCAAATTAACCTCAGTTTTCACATCTGTAAAATGTACCTACTTTGTAAGCTTTTTCTTTTTAAATAAACAGTAAGTGAAATACTACACAATGTCTGGCAAGTAATAAGTATTCATTCTTTATATGCCAGACACTCTTCTAGGTGCAGTGAACAAATGGGCGAACCCCTCTGCCTTCATGGAGCTTATGTTTCTACTCACATAATAAGGAGAGAAGACAGAGGGAGCCAGGCCAAAGGTAGGCAAAGAGTAAATTCCACCCAGTAACAAAATCATGGCACCGGGCGGTGAGAAAATGCAGCACTGCTGTCTAGGAAAAAAGGTGTTGGGCAAAAAGTGGATCAGTGAACATCTGGGTTAGTCTAATTTTTATCTCTCTTTTAGAGTAGGTAAAAAGAAAGACCACCTACTTCCAGGTTGACGGGTGTGCCCTGGGGTGCTGTCCACCAGAGGCCTGCGAGATCAGGCAAGAGCTGCCTGAGGTGTGGCCTTGTTGAGCAGGTGGCGTTTAGTCTGCACAGCCCCCAGATTTATATTCTGCTCATAATTCTGGCTATTCTAGGACTTCCCCTCAAACCCATTCTGGGATGTTCCAAACCTGGCAAGTCAATTCCCTCAGATTCCCTTAGGAAGGGGGACAGGAGGTCACAGATCATGTGACCTGCTCTCATTCATTCCCATCTAAATGATTGGTCTTTTGCTCAAATTCTCCAAGGTATTTTAATACCTTGCCAAAGATTTACATTGCACTTGCTTTCCTGTTCTTCTCCTGTCATTCCATCTTTAACTGAAAACTCCTGCCATGTTGTCTTCAGTATGAGTCCACCACAGCATCAGAACCTCTATTGTTGCTTTATGAGACACAGAAGAAAACATTTTTGTCCTTTTAATATAAAGAATCATCCAAAATTAGGTACAACTGAATAACATATGCAAATAAGAGCTTTCTAGTAGTTTTCTCAGTGTCCTAGTGATGGGATCAGGGAACTCTAGAGCATTTCCAAATTGTTCAACACAAAGGCAACAGCAGCAGCTCTGGGGTGTCTGACAAACCCCCTTGGCCGGACCTCTGGCAGAAAAACAAGATAATCTTGCACCAGTTTAATAGATATGTACAAATGGAATTTTAATTTCCAACCCCTGAAGCCTGAACAATGTCATACGGTTCTCTCTGCAGATAGCACATGAAAGGGAAAGGGACACTGAAATCCACACAGGAGACGTCAGCGAACGTGCTTCACAGACTGGACTCAGACATTCTCTCTGCTGTCCTCGAAGGGACTCCCATTGCTCTCCCACCACCCTGCCCCTCTACAGTTTGGAAGATTTTAAAGCTTGATGTCTTTTCTAGAGTAGTCAGGAGCTATTTCTCTATGCTAAATAGAGGTTTATGCAAAACTTTCCTAAGAGATTTATCCTTCCTTCATATTTCCAAACCAGAATTCAAAAATATTCCTTTATCAGAAGGGAGAATTAGGCCTGGAAGAGCAGGAAAACGAACAAATATAAGGTCACAAACTAAATGTCTGAGGCTGTTATTAACAGAAAGGAACACTCTTTCCAGTAATCAAGAGCTTTAGGAGAAAGAGAGCAGTATTCATGTTTTAGTCCTTCAGGAATCCCAGCTCACATAGATTTCAGAAGCCATGTCTGGAGTTCATGGACATTTTTGGTCTTCATGTGGATGTTGTCAGGCAGCAGACAGATTGCAGACAATAATTACACAGGGCTTACTGTGTGTCAGGCACCATTCTGAGAGTGTGCAAATATCAATCATTCACTCCTCACATCTACAATGTGAGTAAAGCTACCATTATTTCAGATGAGGAAACTGAGGCAGCAGATGAATAAAAATTTCCCCAAGGCCACGCACAGCTAGCAACAGGAGGTAGGTGGGATGTGAATTCAGACAGACTGGCTCCAGGGTCCGTGCTCTTGACACACTCAGTGCCTGCAATGCCTGTTATCTGTCAGGGTACTTGGGAACCTCAGAGAAAAGAGACGCCTGATAATACTAACAAAGACTAACAGAGGGTGAAAACCTAAGGAAAATAACGTTTACACAAGAAAGGTCTGGAAGCAAGAGAGGTGCTTCTTTCTATAAAGGCGCTTATGTGGCTGGCCTTTACTTGCTTCAAATAAAAGTTGGTTGATGTTCATTTTTGGCTCATTAGGAAAATTAAAGATTGTGTTTTTGCCTTCAGTTACCTGGGCTGTAATCCTACCACTTTGCTGAAAGTTTTACGCAAATGAAGACACAAGAAAAGACCATGATGAGCAGCTGGTGTTACTTCTGTTTTGAAACAGGCATGTTCTGATTGGAAAAGATGTTTAATGAATGGCCTGAGCCGGCTCACCAGATGCTGACAATGAAACATTTAACACTACCAATTGAAGGTTTCTGCCTCGGAAGATTAGGTACACCCTCACCTGTCTGACAGCGTTGTAGGAGTAATTAGCAAAGAGGGAAATCAAGAATGAATTAAAGAATCGAGCCACGGAAGTTTCATTCAAATGCTGGTGGTGTCGTCCAGGACGGTCACCATATTTATGGAGACAAGGTGGGCAGGAAGTAGAGTGAGATTACTTTTTTCCTTTTCTAGGCTGTATATGAAGAGTTGTTCATCTTCTAAAGAGAAAGTCTAGCTAATGTTCACACTCACAGGCTGTGAAAACATCAAAAATAGAAGGAGAATTTCATATGACAAAAATAACACAAGGTCATCAGAAAATATTTAACATGGTCATCAACACAAAATGGCTTTGTCTGACTGGCTCTGTCTAATTTTATAGAATATTTTGATGTGCTTTACATAAATGGAGAAAAACACTTGAACTTTTTAAGTCTCAGGCAAAGAGAAGCTGATGGGTGTGCCATGGCTTTCACAGATTCTGACAAGCTCCCACCACCCTAAACTTAGTTTTCCCTAAAATCTTGCATTTATAATCCTCTTAATAGTGGAACTTCTGGAAGCCTTCCAAATCTTAGTTAAGTGGTAAATGTGAGTAAACTGTGACCTAAATGCACATTAATTTTTTTTGTGTGTGTGAGAAAGATTGGCCCTGGGCTAACATCTGTGCCCATTTTCCTCTACTTTATATGTGGGATGCCTGCCACAGCATGGCTTGGTAAGCAGTGTGTAGGTCTGTGCACAGGATCAGAACCTGTGAACCCCAGGCCACCAAGGGGAGCATGCGAACTTGAACTCAACCTCTGTGCCACTGGGCTGGTCTCCCACATTATTTTTTATTTTTTTTATTCTTTTGTGAGGAAGATTAGCCCTGAGCTAACATCTGTTGCCAATCCTCCTCTTTTTGCTGAGGAAGATTGGCCCTGAGCTAACATCCATGTCCATCTTCCTCTACTTTATATGGGACGCCGCCACGGCATGGCTTGACAAGTGCTGTGTCAGTCTGGGCCCGGGATCCGAACCTGCGAACTCTGGGCCGTCAGAACTGGAGTGCGCGAACTTAACCGCTACGCCACCGGGCCGCTCCCCCACATTAATTATTTTAACGTACTTTTTTTGGTTTTGTTTTTGCCATTATTCACCCTCTGGCAGTAATTTTCTTTATGATGGTTCCATGTTTATGATGAACATAAACCTCAGAAGAGATGTCTTCTGATACGAAAGAACAAGGCAGTTTTGATTTGGGGATTAGAAATCATGGTTATTTATTTATCCCTAAATCCATCTGTCTTAAAAGGTTGACTCAGGTTTCTGTGGTTTAACTTGGCTAGAAGATGTCCTGCTAACCTACTCCTGCCCTTTTAAAATTTATTCTCAATGACATAAAAATTGGGGAGTTAGGACCTCTGTAGAAGACTTTTAGGCACAGGAAGAAATTAAGAAAACCCTGGAAGCCACTTCTGGAAATCATTACGTTTTACTAATCCCCTTGGTTTCCTTTAAACTCTGAATACTTAACATACATAATCATAATACAGAGAATTGTGGTTTTCACAAGTCAGTACAAATGGTCAATTTTATTAACAAATGAGTAGGTATATCCCACCTTGCATGTTTTTGGAACACAGTAGGGCATAAATGCGTACAAATACGAAAATGTAGTCTAATGAGCGGCTCTCAACGTCAGCTGCACATTAGAATCACCTGGTTGGCTCTTAAAAACCGTGATCCCTGGGTCTATCCTGGGAGACTCTGAGTTAACAGGTGTGGGGAGGGGGGTCCCAGCAGCACGGTTACTGAACAGCTCCCAGATGATTCTAATGTGAGTGGGGTTGAGAAGCTGGGTGTGGTAATAAAGGAGAGCTAGAGGACTCTGGAGGGTTCTGGAGGAAGATGGGCCACTGTGTACCGGCTTTACAGGCTATGCGAACTGGAGTGAGTTATTTGACCTCCCTGAGGCTTGGTTTTCTGGTTTGAATAATGGGATCAATGATAGCTATTGTGCAGTGTTGTTGTGAAGATTAAATGAGATAATAAGGCAACTTACGTGCCTAATACAGTGCCTAGCACGTAGTAGGCACCAAATTAATGCCAGAGCTTTCTCCTTTTAATGTTTCAAAGTGTCTTCACATCTACTTTCTAAGTTAATGTTCACCTTAACCTTGTGAGACTGGAGGAAAATACAGGCTTGCTAGTTTGGATGTCTGTATGTCTGGCTGATTTAGATTTTCATATTTTATTATCAAAATAATTTCATATCCTCTCTAACCTCTGTAGAGCCTCAGGACTCAGTCCCCGGAGCTCTTTTCTCCTCTATCTACCTACAGGCCGATAGCTTAGAATAACACCTATATGCCCAAAAATGCAACCTGGATCAGAATTCCAGACTCACAAAACCAACTCTCCACTGGGTGTCAAAAAGATACCTCAAACTTAACATGTTCAAAACAGAACTCCTGATTGGCCCCCGTATCTCTCTTCCACCACCAAAATCTGCTCCTCTGCAGTCTCCCCCAGTCCAGAAAATAGCAACTCCATCCTTCCACCCCCTCATGGCAGAACACCTCAGAATCATCTTTAATTCCTCTTTCTCTTACATACATATCCGATTCGTCAGCAAATCCTAGTACAGTTCTGCATTCAATATATATTCAGAATCCAACACTTCTCACCACTTCCACCTCTATTACATTTGACAAAAGCACCCTAAGCTCTTGTCGGGATTAAAGCCTCTTGACTGGCCTTCCTGTTTCTCACTGCTGTACCCTTCCACGCACCCCACCTCAGTCTTCATAACGCAGCAGCCATATGGATCCTTTCAAAGTGGAAGTTGGATGTTGTCACATGTCCAATCAAGTCCATGGCCATAGCATTATGCAATGTCACTCACCCCTCTCTCGTTACCTTTTACCAGGTCTCCTGTCACTCCCTCACTCATTCTCTTCCCTGAACACTGGCCCATTCCTCTTCCTCCAACTTGCCAAGCACACTGTTGCCTCAAGCCCTTTGCCCTTGCTGTTCTCTCTGGTTGGAATCTCCTTCCCCTACATATCCATAGGGCTTGCTCCCTCTTTCCTTCAGGCCTTTGATCCAATGTCTCCTTTAAGCCTGAAACCTTGCCACCTCCACTCTGGCACTCCTTATTCTCCTTGCTGGTTTGATTTTCCTCCATAACACTTACCATCATCGGATGTGCCATATATTTAAGTGTTCGCCTGTTTAACCCCACGACAGAGGAAGCTAGATAAGGGTGAGAACTTCTTGGTGTCTGGTTCACTGCTCTACCCCATAGGGCCTAGAATAGGGCCTGGCACATAGTAGGCACTACAGAAACACTTGTTGGATGAACGAGTGAATCAAGTAGATTGTGTTTTAAAAGCACCTTTTCATTGGCACCAGTGCTTCCTGTTCATCTCTGTACTTGCTGTCAGTTGCAGAGGGGTTTATCGTTATTAATATTTAGAAAGTTTGTTCTAGCAGTACTGGAGTAGCATAGTACTAGTACACAGAGGAGAGTACTAGTACTAGAACAAACCTGCAGCAAAGGCAGCTCTCGGAAGGGTCACCACTACAGTACCATTGACATGCCCAGCTTCAGGATAGATGACATTCCAAACGGGCTGGCTTCCTGGGGCCCAGGGATCTTTGCATTGTATCAGATTTTACATCTCCTTTCCCCAGGGTAACTCGTCAAATGCCCATGGCTTTAAAAACTGGGCAGCTCACTTTGATTTCTGGCTGGAGTTGCTTGGATGGGTTGTAGATGGGGACAAGGAGTTAGTGAGTACCACCCTCATTTTGCAGCTATAGGTTCACTTATTTTTTACCGTAAAGAAGCATGGAGCTGGCTGTCATTAAGTACATGCCAACTGGCTTATAGTGTCTGGTTCAGTTAAGGGAACTTCTGGGAAGAGACATGACCAGATAAATAATTGGAGAGATGCAACTGTGAAACGACAATCATTATTCATCGATCTCTGTTTGCAAGTTGAGACTGAGAGGTATAAACTTCAAGTGAATGAGATCTCCTGGGTGAGATTCTTCACTTCAAACACAGTAAACAACTGTTGTTCTGTGATGCACATTTTAGTACTGCTCGAGGCAAACTTTCTAAATATTAATAATAATAATAATAATAAAACCCTCTGCAACTGACAGCGAGTGCAGAGATGAGCAGGAAGCACTGGGAAATGGGCCCCTGTTGGCTCTCCTGGATGTGGCAAAGGCCTCATCAGAAAGGACAAGCTCCAGACAGCAGAATGTCTTCCCCTAACTTCTTGTGGAATTTCCTTTTCAGATCACGGGGTATATATGACTTTGGGCCTGTGAGTTGATTATTAATGTGTAAAGTTAATTTCTGTAGAGCTACTTCTAACTAGGCCATGGTGATTTTTACTTTGAGATAAATAATGCAACTACGGAATTAAAAGCTTCTACCACTAATAGTTGACATTAAGAAGCACATAGGGATAAAGATTCAGTATATAGTTTGAGGTGCCACCGTATAATATGTGGGATTTTTATGTCTCCTTACCATTGAGCTGCAGGGTAGCAACTCCAAGTCGAGCTCAGCTGCAGCAAAGCTGATGCATGGAAACATCGGTCCCTCTTGCTTTGGCTCCATCACTGAGACTGAGCGAGCAGCAGACAGTTAAGACGCCTCTCTCAGGTATTTCTATAGGGCTGGGTGGTGTGGTGGGAAGGACCTGGAATTTGATGTCAGAGACCTGGGTTTAAATCCTGACTGTGCCACCCACTAGCTATGTGATCAGGGGATCTGACCCTAATACCCTCAGTTTCCACATCTGCTCAAAATGAGGTTAAAATAACTATCTCAAACATCAGTTGGAGGTTTCAGTGAGACAGAGTACGTCAAGTACCTAGTACAGTGCCTGGCATAGAGTCAGCACCTCCAAAATGATAGCTATCATTATTATTATTAGAAATAGCCTTATGGAACAGTATTGTGTGGCTTAGTACTCTATAGAACTGAGCAGAGAAGGGGTTTGTCACTGAAATCATCTAGGATGAGGTCTGAAGCATTCCTAAAATTTTTGAGAATGGTGGCCATGAGAACTGCCACAGGAACTGAAACTTCCTACCCTAGATGTGGTCCGAACCTCCACTGGCCTCCATCTGTTTAAAGCTTCCTGTCAAGTGTGTATGATTCTATTTGGGCTGCTGCCCCTTTCAGAGTGCTGACTTCTGGAAAGCAGTGGTTCTATCTTGTATTTCTTTTTTTTAATCTTTCCATAATATCAATTACGCTATGAGATTTTTTGGGGGAAAATCATAAATCCCCTTTTCATAAGGGGACTTATATAAGGGTAACTTTCAAATACTAGGCATTCTGAAATTATTTTAAATATGCTTAAATTTTACCCTCAGCTTGCTAAGAAGACATGATCTTAAAGAAGGCAAGCCCCACTTTTGGAGTGAGTGCTAGGTATGACGGGCACTAAATGAATGCCTTTCTTTCAATCGGGTTATACCTTGTTAAATACTGGCATACTTCCACATCCAAATGCTGTGGTTTAACCAAACTGGTACAGAGGGAACTCAGGAGAACAAGTGAAGGCAAAAATATGGGAACCCCGGCTCAGATCAGAAAAATGGGTGCAGGTTTTTATTCTTCCTAGACATGACTATGAATGGAATGAAGAGCAGGTGATTACTAGAAATCAGGGTCCAGGCCTAGTGAGTTGTTGTTGTTTTTTAATTTTATTGTTTATTTATCTTTTCACAGTACTTAGTTGTGTATCATGAGCCTCTGTGTTTTAAGCCTCTCATTTTGGCTAATAATGAGATAAAAAGTATCTAAAAGTGGGGCACATCATGGCCAGGCCAAAGTTAAAAAAACCTCCAACAACCTAGGTTGGACCAAACTGGTTCTGCTATCATCAAAAAGCACTTACACAAAACCTGACGGAACGCTCTGCTGGGTCAAAAGCTTCCCTAAGAAGCTGGGTGTGTGAGCCAGCTTCTCTGGAAGCTAAGAGGTGATTATGGATGTCTGTAATATGGTGACTCTTAAGCTTGTGTGTGCAAAATACTCTCTTTTGGAGTGTGTTAACAAAAACCAGACTCCAAGTTCTTATTCCTAAAAATTCTGAATCAGTAGGCCTCAGAGGAGGTCCAGTAATCTACTTTTTTTTAAGGAAGCAATTTGCTATAGTTTTGAGGGCCACCCTTTGAGAAACGCTGATCTTATGGTGTCCCTCTGAATAACTGAAGATTCTAAAGCTAAATACTTAAGCCTTTCAAAATCAGAGAGTTACTGGATGTTACAACTAGAAGGGTCCCAGAGATATCTAGCCTAAACTTTTCACAGCTAGAGGACCATAGCACTGATACCAGAGCTCAGGTTTCCCAGCACAGGACTTTCTGCAGAACTCTCACTACAGCTCAGCACAGTGGCTCAGTCAGACCTGGCCTGACTTGTGGCTCTGCCACTCAGGGTCATGTGACTTGGGTAAGTTGTCTATCACTTTGGAACCTCCCTTTTCTTATCCAGGGTGATTGTGGGAGTGGTGTGAGCTGGTGCATGTAAAGGACTCTTGGTGCATGTAAAGTGACCTACACCAGGCTGGCCAGGCATAAGTTCCAGATTCTTTCTGGCAGATAGTGTGTGTAGTGGCTAAACAAGTTTAAGGTAGGTGAATATTAGCTACACCCTACAACTTGACAGCAAGTTTGAATGAGAGCAAGCTGCCACACATACAGGTATTTTTAACTCAACACAGCAGTCAAGCACAAAAATGGTTTAAGCAACTTATCCTATCAACTCAAAGCCCCAGCTCTGACCTTTCAAGTGCTCTCACCAGCACTGTGCAGGAGAGGGTCTCTCCGAGCACAACAGCTCCATCCTAGAGCAGGATCCAGTGACCCTCACAGTCAGCCACAGGCAACCGCAGATCCTGTTGACAGTAGCTGGCACAAAACCGAGTAGAGATCGAGCTTCCAGCATGGCCCTGAGGCGTTCATATTCAGACTAGAGGATTTGCTAGATTCTTTTAGCAAGTGGGAAGTGTCTCCGAAGTTTTAGGCAGCCTCCATATCAATGAAAGTCCATTTATTACATTTATCATGCAAAATAACAAGTCAGTAATTTCATCAATAAAAACCCATTTCTGAATTCATTATGCTAATTAGTAAAGGCTCTGGTCGATAGAGATATAGATAACAGAAGCATTTGTTGTAGCTGCCTCTGGAGTATTTCCTTTCTGATAAAACAGAAGCTGAACACTCCAGTGAGAATTTCCCATTAGAGCAGCCGGCTGTCCCTGGCGCTGAGGTCTGCACTAACTAGTACATGGAGAATATCACACTGTCAACACAGAAGTATTTTCAAGTAAGTTACTTCCTGTAACAAGCACTTAGCACAGTGTTTGCCTATTAAGTACCAGTGAATGTTAGCTGCTATTATTATTATTACTACTACTGAAAACATGTTAGCTAGAGAAACAATTTAAAAAAATAAATCAACAAAAGGTATAGAAACTCTGTTATATAAGTTGAATTAATAAAATCTAAATGTGAGTGTTCTAACTTTACCGCAAATCAAGAATTATTCTAAGTCTTAATTTAGCTCTGGTTCCTACATGGTATCAGAAATTTGGGTTAAAGCTCAGTGAAAAAGGGACAGCAGTAGCCAAAGCCTACATGGTAACTATTTCTCGCCAAGCAAGACATAAAGTAATATTTTTCAGGCCTTGGATTATGACCCATTAAGAGTTGCAAAATCAACTTAATGGGTTTATCTAGCACTTGGCTGGAATATGGAATATATCACATAAAGTAAGACTGAACATTGTTTTGTTAAACTTTTACACATGCGAGTGTTTTCTGGATCACACTGTAAATATATTTCTAACTGTAGGTTTGGTTAAAAACGTTTGCCAGTCCCTGGCATAGGAAACATGGAGGAGGAGGAGAAGTGGGGGGTATCAGGGCACTGGTCTTCCAGGTGAACCTCTCGGGTCATATCATTAATATGAGCTGTACTTGAGAGACAGGCTGGGGATGCCCCAAGGAAGTTTTATTGTCTTTCATTCCTGCTGCCTAGAACCTGGGGACTTCCTAAATTTTTACTACAAAGTCTAGATATACTAGCAATGATTTTCGGATACCAAATCCAGAATCAAAAATTCAAAACAAAATAATCCACACATCTCATAGGAACATAAATGTATCACTTCGTTTGAGAACTTGCATTTCTCTCTTTCTTTCTGTGGATCAGAAAACAGCACAAAATGACAGACAGTCCCCTGCTTTTCTTCAGGATGGTAGTAAAATCTACTGGGTCTTTAATTTCATTGGCATCTTTAAAAATCTGTCAAATGGCAGGGGTCCCCAAACTGCCTTTCCTTACAGAACTGTAACCCTAGGGGCAAACCTCAGGACAAAAATATATTTATGGCTATGCCCCAAAGACAAACTTCCATTTTCTGTCTTTACTCTGGATTTCTATGTCTACTTTAATAGTTTATTGTCAAACAGCACTGTGGCCCTTAGTGTGCAAGAACAGAGTGCAGTGATGCCTCATGAAAGGTAAGGAAGGACTGGCTCAAGACTCACTTTAAACAGAATATAACTTTTTGTTAATAAAGAAAATGCAAGGAATGAGTGCCAGTTTATGACTGGGTTACATGGGAATATATCCTTATGGGAACAATTACAGATATTAAGTATTTTTAAACTGTCTTATATAACTAGCAATGTAATAAGAAGCAATTTTCTTTTTCTTAAACAATTAATAAACTAATTCAAACCCATGCTGAGATTACACATTTACAAATCTTGGAATCAGTATAGTATTTTTTGGTCTTCAAAGTGATTTCATAGCCTATGATCCAATGCAGTTCTGGAAGTTAGGAGGCTTGGAGTCTAGTCTCTGTTAGTTATATAATCTGGGATAAGTTTAAAATTTTTTTCTACGCTTTCATTTCTTTGTATGCAAAATAAGATAAGAATTACTGACTTGCTAATACTCAAGGCTGTTCAGGTAACATGACTTAACGGATAAGGGCTTTGAAGAAGTGCTTCCCATTCGTAGGGTAGTTTTATTAAGATAGTAGTCTTTACGTGTCAAATAGAATCACAGATAAGCTTTAGGGGAAAGAAAAACAGAAATGCAAACTTTCGTATGTCAATTCCATTTCCTCTTGAGAAAATAACCCAGATGTTATTAAATGATCTTTTCAGCTCAAGTTGCAGGTAATCCTTTAGCATTCTTGAAAGGCTTCCAAATAAAATTGAAAACAAGATCCTTTTCAGATTTATTTCTCCTATGAAGCTCTTTGGAGAGTATGAAGATATTTTTTAACCTCTTTAGGAAGAAGTAACAGTCATATTTCCTCTTCTGTAATATTGTAACATAATTAACAAAACTGTGCTTTTTAAGAAGTCTTTTCCTTTTCACACATAGCACGGAAACTTGTTATCTTATAGAAACGAAATACCAGTCACTGAGCACAGCCTCATAGAAACTTACAACTGGAAGGAATCTCAAGTATCATCTTGTCCATCTTCTCATTTTACAGATGAGGAAATTGAGGCCTACAGCATTTAAGTGATTTGTTCCAGCTTTTGGTGAGAGCACTGGAACTAGAATCCAGACTAGAATCAGGTATGTGTTGTGTCCACTCTTTCCTGAATCCTATGTCTACCAACAAGCTATATTCTTTCTGCTTAATGCATAGTTTCTTGTCACAGTTTAGCTGTGTAACTGCAACCATAGACTCACAATGAAGTTCAGTGTGAGCAATAGCTGCCTCCATTCGCCGTTGTATACAAATGTCTGTAAGTGGTCAGACACGCAGTGGACTTTGTGTTGATCGCAACACTCTTAAAATTTAAATAGCATTCTTTCAATTCAGAAATGCGTTTGGAAATAAGAACCAACTGAGAATCTCACAATTGATTGCCAGTAGTCAGTTGACATGCTCTAAGAGTATTTGCTTTCATTTTGCTATTTAAAAATATTAAAAACTAATATAAACACACACTTAAGGATCTCAAACATCCTGAATCATTCTCTTTATAGGTATAGTGAGAAAGTTTTCTTTGTATATTAGAACTCCAGATAAGCAAAGTGATTTCAATACTCAAGAGAAAAAGGTAAATAAAATAAAAGTAACACACTAATTCCACAGGGTATCTTGGATCGAATTTCTTGATGAGATCTACTGACTGTGCACTGAGCCATTGTTAACCAGGGTACAAGCTGTTCTTCAACCTCTGCTATGGAAATTATCTTCTCATTATTATACAAATATCACCATCAAACTAGAGAATAATTTGGGAGAGTTCTGGCTTTTATAGTAACCCACAGCAAGTGATGCTATCTTGACAAAATATAAAATCACCTCCAACGCTGAGCTGAAACTCTAGGAGAGCAGCAAACAAGCCCGGTAGTATTGTTTTAGATGAAGCACAGTGATAGCCCTGCACTTCCTCCAGGCCTCCTCTTTCTTCCTGAATGAACTCCAGGGAATGGCATCATGTCAGGCTTTCTAGATGGATTATGTGAAGCCATAGCTCAATGTCATTTTCAATAGGAAGCCTCATAATTAAAGGTCAAATAGTCACTTCATCTGCAATCAATCAATAGAAAAAGTACTAATACGAAGAACTAATCAATCAATGGCAAATGCACTGATAAAAGCAATGAATCAAATTCAGCAATGTGTGTAGATGCAACTACATGGAAGAGATTGAGACAGGGCAAAAGCAAGAACAATAAAATAAATTGAAAGTATACGTACACGAGAATATATAGAAAGCTTCTCAAACAAGAGTTTTCATCTTTGGTTCATAGTTACATGGGTACTTCTTGGCCTGCAATGATTTATTTTTAAATACAAATACTGGATGTAATAATGAACAGTATTTTATAAGGCTCACTTAATGTATTCTATTTGAGATGTTATGTGTGTGTGCATGTGTGTGGTTTTTAAAAATCACTAGAGGAAATATTATGACAGTGATTGCAAAAGGGATAGGTAGATTTTCTGAATGCCACATAGATATATTATAATCTGTTGTATTTCATCTTTGTGTGAGAGGTGTGAGAAAGTATAACTCTGAGTGATATTACCTGAAATTTCCCCCTGCTTTCTGGAATATGAATTCTTCACACTTAGTGTGATGTTCTTTCATTTCCACGCAGATAAGAAGTCCCATTAAGATAATTATTAGCCTGGAGCTCAGGTCACTGTCATGGCACATCCTCTGTATCAGCGATGTCAGGTAACCAGTAGAGGGTAAGATGCATTGGATCTTGTGAAAACTGATACAACAAATTTATAGGGCTTAACAGGGCCATTTTAGCAAGAGGGTCCAAACACCCCTGCTATATGTGGAAGTAAGGGTGCTCTTGGGATAAGGGTGATCCATGCTACCTCTCTGAGATAAGGTCAGTGGCAAAGAGGCCACTTTTATAAATGTGACCTATAAGACTACAGGAGGGAAGCCAGGTATGATCATGGCATGATAGAATAGTTGAGTTGGAAGTAAAATTCCCTAATCTAAGAGCTATGGAAACTGAGGCCTGGGGAGGTATCAGTGGGAGAGTCAGGATGAGTATTTAGGTCTTACAATTCCAAGACAGCTTGAGTCTGTCATGTTACAGAAGTAACTAAGGATTTACACTACATGCTTACTCAGATATTTAGCTACACTAATATTTTATGGGAGTATCTAAGTGTCTATTTCATGGGAGAACACTGAAAAAGCAAAGTTCAAGTTAACCCCACCCTTTTTACCAAACAGCTACTTCTGATTGGTGATCACAGCATCTATCTGTTTGCCTGACAACTAGCTTTCAAAAAGTGTTAAGAACAGAAGAGTACGGCTTTGGGATTAAGAAAAATGAAGACAAAAAAACATTGAATGGGTAGGTATTTTGCCTTCGAAAAGAAAAGAATACAGATCATGCTGCAGCATGCTTCTTGGGTAGAGCTCTTTGTTCATCACAGCCAGCTCCAGCACAGAAGAACATCACAGAGAAACAAAAAGTACATTTTGGTTTTCCTGACAAAAGCAAACCCCTAGGCGTGGGTCGGGTTTAAAAGCCCATTGCAAAAAAGGGTGTATTTGCTGGAGCCATCTGCTCTAAAAACATGGGATCATTTGATCCCCGACAGGACATCTGAGGCATCTGGCGGCACCCGCTTCTGGACTCCCTACATTTATAACAGCCCCTTACTTTTAGGGAACCTGCAACACCAGATATCACACCACAATAACCAAATGGGAAAAAAGTGCAAGATGATTTGTTTGAGGTCAAGAACTAAACCACACTTGTTAGATGAAAATCTACAAGACCGAGCTCAGGGGACTGGAACCCTGGAAATGGTAACACAGTCATAACTAATATAGTTAATAATAATTAGTAACAATAGCTACCGCTTAAAGAGTATCCACTCTGTGCTAGGTACACCCCAAGCTCTTTAGGTGGCTATGTCATTTAGTCCACAGCACTCTGTATACAGTGCAATTATTGCACACATTCTGTCACGTACTGACTACCTGTTATGTACAAGTGCTGTGCTAGGTACTTAACAAATTTTATCTTTAATCTTTACGATAACCTTACAAAGTAAGTACTATTCTGCCCCATTTTACAGATGAGAATGCCAGGGTTCTGGGAGGCTAAGTGATTTGTCCAGGGTAACAAAATCAGGATTGGAATGTGGCTTCCAAAGCTCATTCAACTTAACTTGATGATGATTATGAAGAAAACCGAACAAACATACTGCAGTATATGGAGAGGATATATATAATTTATTCAAATAAGCTGAAGCCCTAGATAAGAACTATTCCTAAAGGAGTTTGTCCAATTTCTAAATCATTTTCCAAACTTGGTAAGACTGACAATAGCCTCTAACAGACAAATATGTTTGGGGTCAGTAAAAACATTATGAAATGTCTTTGTTTTCTAGTTGACAGACTGAACTTCTTTAACATGAGCAGACTTTGAGTAATATCATGATTCTTCATTCTCTCAACATGCCAAAACGTAAAAGAATTTTTAATATGAGTTTTTACCACAATGTACCTGCTACCCCAAGGAGTTTGTGAATGATGTATATTTCAATAAAGTTTCTGATTACTTAATGACTTTAATGACTAAAAACATGGATTCCGGATGTCTGGATAGGTTATTGGGATAATGCCATTAAACTGGATAAAGCTAAGTAGAAAATAGCACTTTTCTTCTTGATCTATTTTTTCCATTAAATAAACACTTATTTCACTTTAGGTGCTAATCCGATTGAGTTAATGATAACTATACTGTGTTTCTTTATAGAAATAACATAACATTCTGAAATGAACTTCACTAATGTCAATATCAAATTAGAGTAATAACATTATTCTCACCTTGCTCCAAGCTTCCAGAATAAATTAACATTTTTCAGTGGCAACTCTCGAGCCTTCCAAACCCACGTTTTTGCCTATTACTTTTTCAGAAGCAGTTCCCTGTCCCGTTTCCCCCCACCCTAGCGTATAACAATAACATTCTACACTGAAAACTTTTTATGAGAATCAAAAACCTGATTATAAACTAAGATAACTCCTACTTTATTAAATTTAGGCCCTCAAAAATGTGTTCAATCAAATAACGGTATTTCAAAGCAAGCACCCATCCTCACTTTGCTACTGTTCTTTATCTAACAGAGTGGACGGCACCCATTCCATTTAATTTGAAGAGTTGAAGAGTTTATGATTCCAAAATCATAAGCTGTAACTATCTGAGGGTAATATTAAATTGGTTTTTAAGTCTCTGAATCACTTACCCAATGTGAGGGATTTGTGTGTAGAACAGAAAATGATAGCCACAGTGTCTGCTGGTGTGAAACCCGAATTATGCCTAGGGGCAAAAAAAGTGTTTTACAAATACTTTTATAAAAAACCTATTTAACACATCCTAAATCAAATGCAATACCTACCTTCATGTTAACATCCCTTTGATCAATCCTGGTGACAGAAGTAATTCTATGCCTAAACATACAGAAATGTCTAAATTTCTTTTTAGAGAATCATTTCTGAGTCATTTATCCATGAAAAGGAGACAGTTTTAAAGACGTGTGGTGGAGGTCTCCTAAGATCATACATGTAATCAACCTGTGGTGCAGGACTTGACGAAAATCATGCAGCAAGGAACTCTGTCCGCTAAGTTGCTAGGTTATCACTTAATATTAACCAAGTGACTTGAAAGAGTTAATGTATCTCCAAAACTGTTTCCCTCAAGGAGCAACATATCCTTTTGGCAGCAAACACACCCTTTTGAGAAATACATGGCATGAACAAAGATCTAACATCACGTTTTAGTAAAAATAATAACATCATTCTTTGAGTAGTTACCGTGTATCAGGTACTCCTCTAATGTCTTTGCATGTAAAGACGACAACCCCATAAGGCAGGTGATACACTAACCCTATTTACAGATGAGAAAACTGAGGCACACAGAAGTTGTGTAACTTACCCAGGGCCCTATAGCTGGTAAGTGACAGAGCCAGGATTTAGATCAAGTCCTGCTCCTGGGTCTATGCTCTTGACTGCTCTGGTCTACTATTGTTATATAACATGTTAAGCTTAAAAAAAATCTTGCTTAGTCAAAATCCAGTAAATGTCATGGGGGTCAGTACTGGTGGATATCATATTCAGATTTCCTATTTTAGAGTATAAAGATTTAGAGAACCAGGAACCAAAAAGGTTAGAAATGTATTTATTATTGTGTCCTTGATTTGTTGGAAATTATTCCTTCCTGCAGAATCAGGGTTTGAAGATAGAGTGAGCCTATTCATTCCCTGCCCTGAACTCAGACAAGAGAGTTAGCAAACAGAAAATACTCTAGAACCTGACTGAAAGTATATAGTTGCAGATATAACAATCTACCCAATTTTTAAGAATCTCTAAAGAAAGAGATCCTACCATTTCTCTTAGTAACTTCATCCTCATATATAACTTTCACTGGGAGAAAAATCTTCCCTAAATGGAATCCCACATCCTGTTTTCCTTGTTATGTACTCACCAGAGGGGAGAAGGGCCCTCTCCTCCTCCTCCTCCACATCCTGTGTGCATATGTTAAGAGAATATTTAAATTGCCCTTTGGTCTTCTCTTCTTTGAAAGGTCACCTATGGCATGCTTCCTAACCAGTCTCATCTCCAGCTATTTTTTTTTTTTTTTGGTATTACCCCCCCATTTTTTTTTCTCCTCAAAGCCCAGTAGATAGTTGTATGTCATAGTTGTGCCATCCTTCCAGTTGCTCTATTTGGGATGCTGCCTCAGCATGGCTTGACAAGCTGTGTGACGGTCCATGTCCAGGATCCAAATGGGCGAACGCTGGGCGGCCAGCTGAACGCCTGAACTTAACCACTCTGCCACCGGGCTGCCCCTCCAGCTCTTTTTTGATAACAACTTTCCAAACTGAATTTTTGGTGTCTCACCTCAGTTGAGGATTCCCCATGGTTGTGTATCACTTGAGAATAATAAGACTGCCTTACTGTTCCCACATTTTATTCTCATATTTATATTGTGATACCATTCTTGTTTCTTAAACATTGCACTACATGGCTGACACATTCCTTGATCCTTTTATTTGTCATGTAGGCCTAATGCGGAAGGAGCTATGTAAGGTTCTGTAAATGCATGGGTGAAAGGAGTACAGATACATACTCTCTAAAAGAGAAAGAGATTGAGAATAAGAATGATAATGAGAGAGAGAGGAATGTGAGTTTTGGCACCAAAGAGAAGGATTATCTCAAGCTTGGCAGGGGAGTGGGGGATGATGATGAAGCACATAGAGAACCTTCTTGGAGGAAATAACAATTGAGCTGGACTTTAAAGAACAGGTTTAGACATATGAGATGTGTATTTTAGGTAAGGGATAGTGAAACTGAAGTATGAGAGTGTGGGGGCAGTTGGCAAAGAGCACATTCTTCGGGCTGCCTTGTGTGCAGAGACACTGGCTTGTGACCAGGAGTGTGGACTTGATAAGAGGGGATAAAGGGAACTGCTGAAGGACTTGGGACAGTGGAATGACATGATCAGACCTGTTCTTAAGGAGGAGTAATCACACAGCACGGTATAAGACTGAAGATGATGAGGCCAGGCAGGAAGCAGAAAGCTCTAAGGGTCTGAAGAATCACAGTGCAGGCAGGAGATGGTGGTAAGAGACATGAAGACAGAATTAAAAAACGTATCAACCGTTAACCTCTATGAAATATTCCCTCCCAACACTTAAGAGCACAGGCTTTGGGGGCAAATGAACTTGAATTCAAATCCAAACCATCCTTTTGCTTATATACAAAATAGGGATCATATTGCCTGCCTCTCAGGGTCATTGTGAGGATAAATGTCAATGTTTGCTAAGAAGTTGGCACATTGCAAGTGTTTATTTAATACATGCTAGTTGATATTTTTATTGCTATTATTGCTTTGAGAGAGGATGAGGAATTAAGGAGAAATTAGAAGCTTTGAGCACATAGGACCAAGAGGAGCATTAAGACATTAATGGAAATAGGGAATGGGAGAGGAGGCCAAGGAGTTGATGTTTAAATGTACCGAATTTGTAGTAGTGAGAAGGGATGGTGTTTTCAAGAAATCTGGTGATGAGAAGAAAAGGGTCATGGGAAATTTGACCATGGTATAGAGAGAGTGTGAAGATGCAGCAGGTGGAAACAAGCGATGAAACCAGGTCCTCAAGTACGCCTGAGAGGACGAGACCAAGGGGGTGAGCCTGAGAGGAGAGTTCCCCACAGTCTGCGAGTCGGAAACAAAAGACAAGGTGAGAGAAAAATGTGGAAATTTTTCAGGTAGAGAATGGGAAAGTGGAGGCAATTTCTATCAGAGATTGTACTTTGTAAAGCGTGAGGCACTTCATTCATCACAGAGAGTCTGAGGTAATACGGAGGCCTGGGAACCTGAGAATTAGGAAAGCCTGAAATAGGCAGAGTGGAGAACATCATACACAGTCAATTCACAATGAATAAAAAACTTCCACAGGAACGAATGCCCACCTGTGCTTGTAGCACATCCAACTGGCCTAGTTTGGGGTTGTTCTCCAGCAATGCTTATGGTGTTAGTAACATGACAAAGGGCTTTTTAGTCTCTTGCTGCTCTTGTTTATAACCAATTGTTGCTGCATCTGGATTTATGCAGTTTGTTTTTCTTCCAAGAGAGTCTGGCAATACACTTCTCCTCTGGTGAACTCTGTTCTGCTTGATATCCTGCTCTTTTCCAGGTTATAGCACATTTCCAATGTGTCAAAATCTCTGGCCAAGAAGGCTCTGATTTAATCTGGTGCTGGCTGCCATCTGTTGAGCAGCACTTACAGTGTGGCTAAAGAGGATATTTGCAAGACGTGCTTATTGTCCTCTGTTTCAGGTAAGGAGACTGAAGCTAGGTCCGCACTGGGAGGTTTCTGGCCTGATTTGAGTTGAAATATTGCCCTATCATTCTATTGACACAAAGCTCGTCAGTCAGGGGAGAGGATCAGGACATAAAAAGGGAATGTTTTAGGTTCAAAACAATAATTCCCCTAAGCAGGGCTGACTTATACTCTACCTATAAAGTAACAGACTCTTCTACATCACAGATCTCGGGGAAGGCCAATAGAGCAGATGTCGCTTAACCCTCCATTCATGATGATGATGATGACGATGATGATGAGTGACCACAGCAGTAAACTTTTCTAAGCACTTTGCTTTCAGTATTTCTTCCTTCTCAGAACAGTCTTATAAGGTAGATAGTATTATTGCTTCACTTTTTCCACAAAGGGAACTTGAAGCACAAAGAGGTTAAATAACTTGCCTAAAGTCACACAACTAGTAAGTAGGCTGCCCCAAATCTTGGAGATAAGTTTGCCTTTTGAGAAGGAAATTATAAAAAAACAAAAACAAAACCACCACATGATTTAGTGGATGACAGCGGCTATCTTGGTAAGTAACTCTCCCTCAGCCATGCTCTGTCAAGGGGTGGCTTAATGACGGAAAGTCATGACAATATACAGAAAAATGAAGCATTCTGTACACTATATTTAAGTGGTAATAAGAGTAATTATTTTCAGTGATTAACATCTCTATTGTGTCTGCTCACATTCTTGAAAGGAGTCACATTACTATTTATTTTCTAACTCTACCTTATCTCTTTTTAATATTGATTTTCTTTTTATCCTGTTTTTATAATTCTTTTGATCACTTTGGCTTCCCCTGAGATGTTTATTTCCTTTTCTTCCCAACTGGTCTTTTTATTCTCTGTTACAAAGCTTTCAATCACTGTTTTCCACATAATATTTATTTTGCCTTCCTTTGCAGTACCCACAAAGGAAAACATGTCAGAAGGTTTTACTAGTAGAATCACAGAATGTGGGGCAGAAAGGGTCCTCTGAGATGGTTCCGTCTAAGCCCACTGTTTTTAGAGGAGGAAACTTCCATGTGAAATACTTTCCTTTGTTAACCTCTGTACTTGTGTTTTGTCTTTACTTATTTTAGGGGAAGACCTCGTCTGTCATTAGCTGTGTGGCACTAAACAAGTTACCCAGAGCTCTGTGTCTTCACTGCCTTATCTTTGAAATGGTGCGGAGACTCACCATTAATGATAAAGCCGTCTTCCTTCCCTCCGTCCTTTTCTCTCTCTCCCACCCTTCAGGCCACCCTCCTTCCCTCCCAGGGCTATGGTGAGAGGCTGATTGAGACATCTGATTGAAAATGTATGGACAAGAATTAAAACACCTACACACATATTTGAATGTTTATTTTCTTCCTTTTCCTTTCTTAACGGTCTCTTCTGTCACTCTAGTGACACTTTAGGTTTCTACTACTCTAGTTATCAGCTTACCAAACTGTCTTTTATATATTTTTAAAGGCTCCCAACTACTGCTTTCCTTTTCTAAGCTTTTTCAACATTTTATTTTTAACTTTGACAGCGTCTCAAATTTGCAAAAAGCTTAGGTCACTATGGACGACTGACTCTTGGTTTAATGAATCATCTCTCACTTCCTAGCAACTGTGACAGAGAAATGTCAAAAAGAATGTATTACAAAGCTAGAAATGTGAATTCCCTCTCTTCCATAATGAGTTTTTGAAATAATATAAACTATTTTGATATAATAAATAAATATTCTATAGTAACTAACATTTAATGAGCACTTACTATATGCTAGGTATTATGCTGAAGGCTTTATGTGCAGATTATTTAATTCTCCAAATGACTCTATGACATAGGTAGTACTACTATTTCTGTTTTATAAATGAGGAAACTGACAAAAGTGACAAAGTTTTTAAGTAGGATTGAAAGTCCGTTTGACTCCAGAGTTGGCATTTTTAACCCTGACACTATTCTGTAGACAGATAAATGAGGCACAGAATGACAACTCTCAAATGTATTTTAAGCACTCAAAGGAGAAGAGGTTCATATGCCAGACATGAGAATGGTAACATGTCAGGTCAGTAAACCTAAGAAATGTTAACCAGGTAAGCAGAGTGTTGCAGGAAAGTTGAATTGTCTAGGCTGGGTCTCTCCTGGTTTATGCTAAGTTTCCATCATCAGAGGTCAGTGGCATGCTGTACAAAAAAAGACAGACTGATTTCCATGCTGAGATTTTTGTCTCTTGATATCTGGATTGGGTTTAGATTCACTGAACTGGTAAGAAAAAGATGAGAGAAAAAACCACAGACCAATTTCACTAATTTAAGTAGGAAGGAACAAAAAGTAGGAAAAGAAAATGAAACTCAAGTGTATAAACCAATGGGTCCCAGTTCAAACTCTTGGTATGTTTGACTAATTTGTTTGTGTGTGTGTGAACTTGACGAATCCAGTTTAACACTACAAACTCCCTAGCCAAAACTAGTATATGAATTTTAAAAGTAACTGAAGTAGTTTAGTGCAGTGTAAAAAGCATGGGCAAATGTTTTCGGAAATGTCACACAGAAATGTATTTCAATTCTACCATCTGTTATTAAACTACTAAAATCTGATTTTAAACTAAATTAACTAAGTGTGGGTTCTCACCTGCAAAATAGCAACAAAAATGCATAGTATCACAGTGTTTGCTGTTAGACTTACATGAAATAACATATGCACGATCCCTCACACAGTGCCTGGCACAGAGAAGGGTTCAACCAGTGTTGGTATCTTTCATTCCTTCAATAAGATCCTCAGGCACTATGGGGTTTCTCAGCATGAAAAGAAATGTGAAAACCATCTTCTAAATTTTGTCCAGTCGAAAAATCCCCAAATTTTAATGGAATAGTTTGGGGCTACAACAGGAGCATAGTTATAGCCACTCCATATTCTGTTGTTTATCAAACAACGTGCCTGTGTGACAATAGGCCAAGCAAGTGCAAAATGTGACAGAACTTCAGTGAAGGCAGAATAAGGCAGAATAGAAGGATCTCAAAACCACAAGACCTTAAGAAGGTCCAGTCTGAAGTCCATGCTGACAATTCTCAATTTTAATTCAACTAGTTGTGACACCCCATCCCCTGACTTTAGCAATCCCAGCAGTGGCTATTCTGTGCTTTTCAAGGAATTTTTCAGTCACTGACAGGATATCTGCATCCAACCTAGTCTGAGAGGATAGGATGAGTGGGTCTGATTATTACAACTGCCACAAGGATTGGCAAACAGCCAGTGAAAGGCAAACGTCTTTTCTAAGGTGACATAACAAGTCATTTACAAAAAGAACTTTAAAATAGCTCCTACTCTCAGACTTACCCAATTAAGTCACATTTTCTCTGTGACTTAATGGCTCCAGGCTTTACCCTTACTTCATAAATCACAACAACAAGCTTGGGAAAATGCTTCAAATTATAGCAATCAATAAGTTTTTATTGACTGTTTACAATCAGCCTCGTGCTAGACCAAGTGCTATAAGAGTCAAGAGCCTAATGTGAGGCCTGAACTGTCCACAGCTCTGACACTGTCGCAGGCCTTGTAAACAACCAGGCCCTTTCCCTTGTGGCAATTCATTGCCATCAGCCGGCTTTCAAGGGCCTGGCAACCTGGCCCAAGCTTACCTTTCCAGCTACTACTTTTATTTTTAATCTTCCTCTACTCCTATTGTCCCACCATGTCTTGTTTTTTTTTGTGGGTGTGTGTCCACATTTGCATTATTGTTTCTTCTCCCATCAAGAACCCCCTCTCTGCATCTCTGTTTGCTGAATAAAATAATTAGTCATTCTTTATGACTTACATCAAATCCCATCTCTTCCATGAAGCCCTGCTCCACCACTTTATTGGAAGTGCTTTCTTCTTTGAATTGACTACAGGTTGGCTTACTGTACCACTAAGAGGACACTTAGTTGTCAGTGCATATATGTAGTCTATAAACTCATGCAGGATAGGAATCATCTCTTATTTGTTGCATTCACTATGGGAAGTTTCTCATACCAAAGGCTTAAATAATATCTGTTGAATGTATAATACTGGTGGAAGAAGTTGCATTAGAGGTGAGCCTTTAAGAACAGGACAGATGAACTAAGACATGGAGACCAAGGGATAGCCTGCGCAAGGTATAGAAATGAGAATGCATGAGGTTCCTCTAGGGAACAACAAAGATTTTGCCTCAACCTAAAGCTTAGACAGCATGAATGCTAGTAGAGGTTCACCTAGCCCCCCAAAATGAACTTCATTCTGCAGGCAGTGGATAAGCATTGAAGATCTCTGAACAAGTGGGCTAATATCAGAAATCTGGGTTATTGGAACCAGTATGAAATGCATAAGAAAAGTCCGGCCTAGAAATTAAGATACCAGTAAGATATCCATTGTAATAGTCTAGGAAGAAAAGAGGCAACAAGAGGCTGAACTAGGGAAGTGGTTTTGGGAGAACAAGAAATATTACAGAGGTAGAAAATGACATTTTAAAAATAACGACATGAAGGATTCCAGTTTGAGTAACTCTGTGGATGGTGGTTTCATTGAAAATAAAGAAAGAAATGAGACAGAAAGGGAGGAAGCATTGAGAAAAAAGATTAATTCCATTTTGAATATCTTGAGTCTGAGGTCCTGTTAAGACAGTCGGGTGAACATATTTAAATGTAAGTGATAAGTAGGCTGGAACTCAGGAAAAACATTGGAATGGAAAGTCTAGGCTGAAAAATCATCAACAGGAAGCTGAAAGCTCGAGCCTGTAGAATGGAGGAGGCTGCCTAAGCGTACGATGTGAATAGATGAGACAAGAGCCAAGGACAGATCCTTTGGTAGTGTCTACAACTTGAGGGTAGCAGGAGCAAGATGGAATGGTCAGGAGACAGGAGAAAAACCAGAACAATATAGTGGCATAGAAGCCAAGTAAAGAGCATGATTTGTCGTTTAAGAAACTAACAACAAGAGATACCAAATCACTTACCTTGTTGAAAAGATGAAGGTTAAAAGCATAAAACTCAGCTGAATAGAAAATACTGAAGAAAAAAAGATTGAATCTAAATTAGCACTATGAAAGCACATTTACTGGTATGCTTAGTTTTATCTGAAACTTATGGGAACTCAGAAAAACAAACGAATAAACAAAAAAGATAAATTGTGCTAAATGGATAGAATCACTTAAATTGTAGGACTCAACTTGTTCTTCTTGAAGACATCCCCAGATATAATTTATGATATCTACGACTCAGGGCAAGTCTAAAACTCTCTCTGATTTAAGATTTGGTTATTTAATTTACTCAATTTAGAAAGAACTGGTTTATTCTATAAATATTGATAGCAAATAGCATAAACGTGGTAGCATATAACATATATCTTGGAATAACTCATGTTGATTTTAATAACAAAAGATTATTTGATATTACAATTACCAAAAATTGTCTTTGGTATTACAGCATAAATAGAACAAAAGGTTGATTTTTGAGCCTAACAGTTACAGTCATGCATTGCTTAGTGAACAATGGGGATACTTCTGAGAAATGTGTCCTTAGGTGATTTTGCCATTGTGTGAACATCATAGAGTGTACTTACACAAACATAGATGGTATGGCCTACTACACACCTATAATCTTATGGGACCACCATTGTATATGCGGTCTGTTGTTGACTGAAACGTTATGCAGCGTGTGATTGCACTTGCATTTTATAGTCTGCTGCTTCTTAAAATGAAATAATATTTCGTTGGGTATATTTTAATAGAAAAGATGATGCAAATATTCACATTTTAGCCAATGCAGCCAATTATTACAATTATAAAATAATCGTATCATATACTATAAATCCTACTTTTAATTCACAATAAGGGATAAGATTAAAGTTATAATAAAATAAATTGGCAAAAAAGTGCTCAATCTAACATTTGAATTTGACAGATATTATTGCTTCTTTCATCTGGCATCAATTATCGTAAATCAAAAATAAAAAACAAAGGAGATCAAGTCATAAGCACGTAACTGATGTCTTTTTAAAGAACAGATACACATGATAAAGTCACTGAGTACATAAAATATGATACTAACTATTCCTTGCTAATCAAATTTACATTTGAAATGAATTTAGGGAATACAACTTGCTACACTTTGCTTGAAGAGACTGAGGGGACAGCAAGGATACATTTTCCAACTTACTTATGAACAGTATGAGAATAAGGCTGAATTTATCCAGGTCAATATTTGGGTTAGAGAACGTGTCACAGAAAGTCGTGTAGATGATCATGAGGAGCACACTGCTGCTGATGGCACCAAAAGGCGGTTTCTTCCTTTCAAGCCAATCTTTGATGTATCTTCGGACAATCTGAAATAGAGATCAACAGGTTGCCTCTTTTCAGAGATAGAGGAAGTTAAATTGGGCATTGCAAAGTGATTCTGACAGCAGAAAAACATAAAGGAAAGAGAATAATTTGGATGATGGCCACAGTGGATTTCAAAGCTTCCCTGCCACACGACTCTTCTTCTGGGGAATTTAACATTTGTAGTGCAACTTCCACTGGTGTCCATAATGAGAGTATATTTTCAACTGCATTCAAATCCATCCTTAATCATGCCAAATGCTCTTTGCTAGCTGTCACTGAGACATGCCCATTAAGCCTCCCCAAAGTTTACCTCCTCTGCTGATCCTAATGGATGTGTGTAATTATCACAGTCCCCTTTGCCTCAACAGACAATTCCAAGAGCAACTTTGGGAATCTTAAAAATCTGACATCTTCAAGAATTTCAAGACAGTAGATAATCGAAAGTGATCCATGGAACATATTAATATTTAAAATGCTAGCAATGCACCAAAAGTTTTTAATTAAATTATAACTCATGCTTGAAAAGCAAAAGTGCATGTGTTGTGGGAGTTTAAATAATTCAAACTCTGAATATCTAGAGTTTTTGTGAATCCAAAGACAAATGCCATTTGCATGCTTTTAGAATTCTAGAATTAACACTTAAAAATGAATAAACCTGTCCTAACTTTGCTACAAAAGGATGAGTGAAATATAAAGTTATATAGCAATCTTCTCTTATCTTAAAATCAAATCAGATATTTAAAATCAGGACAGTCTGAATATTAGTGATAACTTTCGTTTGGTTATAAAAGTGAACCACTCTATTTGAAATCTTTCACTTTTGAAAGAAGCTGAACAAATCCTACAATAAGGACTATAGCTGAGACATACTAAGTTTTGAGTCACTCATTATCCTACATAATTGAACACGAGATTTCACAACAGGCTGAATTACCGTGATCCATTAGCAATAATGAGGTCAGGGAACTTCTCCTGACAAGGCTTATGGGATTCTATCATCTTCTACTCTGTCACTAAAAAGGCTTAATTCACAGTGGAGCATACCTTCACAGATACTCAAGAACAAAATAAACTACTCTCAAGAGAACCTTTGAACAAATGGCTATTGGATCAACTCCATCTGTTCTCAAGGACTCAGAAGTGAAATAGCCCTGCTAATAAAGGGAGTCCTGGCAGAAAGCCGACCAGTTGGTACAAGGTATAGTTACAATACCTCGAAGCTTGGGTGGGTGGGAATGAGGAGGAAGAGTATTTCATATATATAGATAAATAGTAGTTAAATATTTTTAAAAAGTAGGTCTTGTATTTAAAGTTACAACTGGATTTATAAAAAAGAATTTGTTTTTCTTTTTTGTAGAAGTGATCCCAAACTACAGTAATTTAGCTAGCATTCATTTCTTTCTTTAAGGTTAAAATGTAGTGAGGTATAGAGAAATAAAAGCAGTTCTGTCACACAGTGTTATGGACTGATGTATTAGAACACAAGTTTTGGATAATAGTACTTGAGTACCCAGATGGCCCCATGTTTGGATATGTCACCATGGGGGTAGCTGCTTATTAGAAAGCTACAGAGACTTCATTTAAAAGGTCATTTCATAATCTACTGTGTTTGGTAGCATCAAGCTGATAGTTGCCCAAATTTAATACAACTCAACTCCTTGAAGAAATAAAATAAATGGAAATTACATGGAGTTATTGAAATTGATGCTGCCCTCCAATCTTGTTTTAAAATACAATGGTTAAAAACATAAAAGTTCTCTCTCTGCAATAGGTTATAGAATGTGTGATTTCTACTCTCAATTCCAAAAGTAGAAGTATGTTCTCCCACCGCCATCAACCCCTCTGAGAAATAAACAAATAAATTTGAATGAGGTGTAATTCGGAAGTCAAAGCCATTTTATAAACCAAGACAAGTCTCTAATCATCAATCAACTTTATAAACTGTAATTTGATTTAGTCAAGCTAATTACCTCTTTCTTCATTACAAAGTACTCAGAGTCTCATAGTACAGTAGGACTCTTCCAATATGGCAAGAAACACAGGCTCCTGAGTCCTGCATCCTCCTAGCCAAAATGCCTTTCTTCTACGCACATCAATGTGTTCATGCTGGATACTTAATCTCGATAAAGAAAACAACTAGAGAGTTGGAAACTGGACAGACCCACAAGTGAAACAATAACCCTAGGGGAAAACAGATTGTCTTTCACTGTTTTTACTCTTATAGTGATATTTGTCTGTTTTCTAAGTAAATCATTTTATAACTTGCCAGGATCCACAGAGCTTTCCATCTTCTTCTAAAATTAAATTCACAAAGCAGCTGCTTTTGCACTGTGGAGCTAGAAAAGTGTTAAAATTTTCATACACTACCGGGTGAAGCAGTGTTGATATGCCTCAAAGATGTGCTGTGGACAGAAACTCCAGGAAACCTCGTCTTCTCTTTTTTTTTTTTTTTTTTTTTGTTTTTGTGGGGAAGACCAGCCCTGAGCTAACATCTGTTGCCAATCCTCCCCTTTTTGCTGAGGAAGACTGGCCCTGGGCTAACATCCGTGCCCATCTTCCTCTACTTTATATGGGACGCCACCACGGCATGGCTGACAGGCAGTGCGTCGGCGGGCGCCCGGGATCCGAACTCGCGAACCCCGGGCTGCCAAGCGCGGACTAAACCGCTGCGCCACCGGGCGGCCCCCCCTCGTCTTCTCTTTAGTTCGGCCACTTACACTTTTGACACAATCATTCTCCATTTGTCAAGAATGATGTCATTTTAAAATTCTCCAAAATTCTTTGTCTTAAGAAATGTTTAATAACCTTATAGGAAACAAGATTTTACTAGAGATAGATCAACACAACCTGATATAGATGCCTCAGAATTCTCTCTTGGGAAAATAAAAAACCAACAACTCAAGATGAGATGGGAAAAGGCCTTCTGATGAGACGGCCAGCTGTAGCTTTCTTCAGAATCTATACTAATTCAGTTGCCCACATAGCTCACAGAAACTTAGACATTCAAAATTAAATGACAAATCCTCATTAACTTGTTTGCTTTTCCCTATGGAGAAAGAAGGAAAAAAATCTTCCACAGGAAGCTTTTTATTTTATTTTCTCATCTTCTACATTTTGATTTTCTTTATTTTAAATTAAGCACCAGGAAAGGTTAAAGGGAAACTTAAATTTGAATCCCTGTATTCTAATAAGCTGAGCCACATATCACTTACTGCATGACCTCCAAGCTAGAAACCTGGAAAAATAACATGTCTTGGGTGAAGAATGTTGATATCCCGAGATAACCGAGAAGTGTAATATCCATCATTTTAGTTTTCTGCATTTTTTTTTTTTCAGGATATTTCCTTGCTTTGTTCTTTCTACTCTGTCTTTACATTTACAAATTGATTTCTGACTGGGGATATATGATGGATAATTTTTCATGTTAAGTATGAATTTTAAAATATATTTTTCTTCAAGGTGGCTTTAGATTATTCCTTCAATTTTTATCCTCTATTCCAATGAATATATATATTTTCATAAACTGTTTTGTTTCTTCATTAATATTCTGTTAAAATGTATAGTCAGGGATATGAAATCAAATCCACTTTATATAACATTTTTCTTTAAAAGTATTTTTTATTAAATATTGAGTAGATTCAAAATTCAAAATAATAATCTGTACACTTTCTTAAAAAGTATAAACCATAATAATAAATGGATACATTAAGTACCATCATCTACTTAACTCTGAAAATTCTTTCCCACTATTATTTAATTTCATTCTCATGAGAAAGGTCTTACAGATATTATCTTGCTCAGTTTACAGTTGAAAACAAAGGCACAGAGAACTCAAACAACTTGCATAAATTGTTAAAAAGCTAGTCAAGTGGATGAGCAGAAACAGACCACTCTCTACTGAGGGAACAATTGCATTAGGGTGAAAGGTACAAACTCTGGAGCTTCTTACTCTGTGATCTTCCCTGTGTCTCATCTGTAAAATGGACATAGTAGTTGTGAGGATTATGTAATTAAATAAATATAAAATGCTTTAGAACCTAGGCCTGTACATGGTAAATAACGGCTATTCTTACTTCCAAGTCCCAGGTCAGTGATGTTTCTATTACAATGCTGTTTACCAGTATATCCCACTGCATAATGTAACAGCTAGTTTTCTCTCAAAGCAATGCAAGCAAAGCAATGAAAACAGTTCATAATTAATATAATTTTATGAGTGAAAAATTTTATTAACATTAATAACACTAATTTCCGCTTTAGCTGACGACTAATATGAAAAGCCAATCTCAAACTGTGAAACAAATCACTAATGAAAGACCAGAGAATGCATGAATGATAAGTGATAGATATGCTTTTTTATGATTAATTTATAGAAAAAAAGTGGGGTTTAGTGTGCTGTTTTGAAAAATATTTTTCAAAGGTTGTAGAAATTCTATTTATTAATATTTATTCATAAATCTCTCAAATATAACACATAGAATAAGTATTTGTCATAAGCACTTAGCTGTATTGAAGGGTTTATCAGAAAAGGAGAAGAAATATTACAATAAACAAACACATATTTTATTCCTTTCTAGAACTGACAGAAGAAGCAATCTCTCAACCATCTACGGAAAGACTAACGTTATCTCACAGAGTCACGTCTTTGAGCTGGAAGATATTAAACTCTTTGTTCTACAAATGAGGAAAGTGAGGCCTAGAAGTTGTGTGTATAGCCAGGTGGTGGCACATCACAGTCAGTCAATAATGAGTTCAACAAAAAGAAATATTGTATGGGAAAAACACAGAAAATAAAATAAAATTCACTCAGAAATATAAATAAAAAATTGAATGATGAAGTTTTATCATTACTAAAAGATTAAGGAAAATATTTTCAGCTCACCCTTCCTGGTCTTTTTCTTCTCTCTCTAGTTCCATTGATTATTTAAAAGGTAGTGATAAAATTTCATTTTAAAATATGCATATAAAAATCTACAGAAATGTTTACTTTCATAATGTGGCACCTCAAGTTAATAATTGAGAAATGAGGCTACCTTGTCTGGCATCTGTTTCCTCTGAAGTAGTACCTGTGAGCACTTCTAACAAGGTCCTCAAGGATCATCCCCAAAGTTTGGGTGAGTCAATTGATTACAAATAAATACAGAGATAAACGAGCAGACAAGGTCCCTGGTCTCAGGGAGTTTATATTCTAGTTTGAGGAGATAAATAAAAAGCAAAAACAATAAACAAGAAGCAGATAATGATCCATACTAAGTAGAAGTTTAAACAGGATGATATAGTAGTGACCAAGTGGCTACTGGTAGCCCCTGGAGGAGGGTGAGGAAAAGTCTTTCTGAGGAGGTGAAAGGTGAGGTGTTCCAGGCAGAAGGAACAGCCAGTGCAAAGGTTCTAAGGCGGGATCAAGGCTGGCATGTCTGAGAAACAGAAGCAGGTCAGTGAGACCCGAGTGTAAGGGGCAAGTGGAACAGTGTTAGGAGAAGTAAAAGGGACTTGAAAATAGAGGATAGGGTGAAATATTCTTATAAGGAAGTAGAGCAGGATTTCTGCAAAGTGTTGAAAGACTTTTTAAATTTGGGGTCATGAATTTAAAACAAGATGAGACCATTATATGTTTCTCTCTAGCAAGGCTGGAGATCTGGGGAAAATGGCTGCTGAAGGCTCTGTGAGGGGAAATTCAGAGTTTTCTTCAGCCAATCCTTTTATGCAGCTTATACCCTACTATTGAGTATGCTATTAAATATGACAGAGTCTCTGCTTCTAGGAAGCTTGCAGGTAAATTATAATCTCTCCTGATAAATATTATGAATCTAGTACCATGGGAGAACTGGAATTCAGTCTAGGCCAGGGGAGTCAGAGCAGGTCTACTACACATCAGAGGGCATCTCTGTACTGAGTCTCAAGGAATGTGTAGGAGTTTGCTGACAGAAAAGATGGGAACAGTAAGACGAAAGGCATGGAGCAGTGCAGGGGCATGGTCAGGAGAGGGAGTAGTGCGCATACAGCTGGCAGAAGAGAAGCCTCTATGAAGGGGCTGGTGGGAGGCAACTCTGGAGAGCAGGTGGGTCCAAACACTGAAGGGCTTTGTGGGCCATACAGGAATGGGCAACAGGGAGCCAGGAGGGAAGTTTTTAAGGAGAAGGATAACATAATCTGATTTGATTTTTAGGACTACCCTGGAGGCAGTAAATACATTAGATAGGGATGGGAAGAGAGCACAGAGACAGGTTTGGGAGGTGCGATCATTTAGATAAGAGATGACGAAGGTGTGGTATCCTCTCTGCAGTGAGAATGAGGCTGCAGACCCAGATCTGAAAGATTTCTGATGCAGAAATGGTGGCATTTAGTGACTGCCTGCATGTAAGGGGGTAAGGATATAAGGAGAGGGAAGAGGCAAAGTGGTTTCTAGATGTGGAGACTTGGGGTGTGATTGTTAATTCCTAAGACTAGAATACAAGAGGGGGGCAGGTAAATGCAAACATAAAGGTTTTCTCTTTGAAAAAAGCCATTAAAGTACTTTGGTATTAGAGTACTTTTTAAAAACTACCTACATTAGTTTTTTTTTTTTTTATTACCATTTTTTTATTGATGTCTTAATAGTTTATAACACTGTGGGGTTTTAGTTGTACATTTTTGTTTGTCCGTCACCTTGTGGATGTAACCCTTCACCTCTTGTGCCCCACCCCCACCCCCCTTCAGTTTTTGACTACCTTTACTGCTTTATAATTTACTGTAATACTTTATTACTGGGCATGGAAAGGATAAACAATCTAATAACTCATTGCTCTCTCTGGATAAACATTCTTAATTACATAAAGTATATAAGCCTATACATTAAAAAAAAACATTGACTAGTTTAGACAAAGGGTTTTTTTTTCCATATGTTTTAAGCCAAACATTTGTTATTAATAGAGATGTCTCCAAGATCAACTAAGAGAAGAATGTATGTGCCTGGAGTAATTATATGGAATTATTTTCAGAACCAAGAAAATAAGTTTGGGTTTAAACTAACACTCTGCACAGCTTAAACTGTGGAGAGAGCTGAGAAGGGCAGGTAGGTTCTGTTATGCCTCTGTAAGACACAGCATTTCCCTTATTGATTTCAGAATTCCTCTCACTCATTCACTCCCTCACTCAGTCACTCAACACATAGTTACTGGCTGCCTGTGGTCTGGGTATGTAATGATAAACAAAACAAACATAGGTCCTGTACTCATGAAGCTGACAGTCTAATGGAGGAGACAGAATTAACAAGAAACAGAAGATAAGTATATATTGTGACAAAGGCCAAGAAAGGAATCCAACAAGGTGCTGCAATGAAGAATAACCAGGGAAACACACTTCATATAGGTGGTTCAAAGAAGACATGAAATAAAGAGTTAAAAGAGCAAGGAGTTGGGGTGGGAGGGGGTAGAAAGACATTGTAAACAGAAAAATTAAGCAGGAATTGAGAAAAAGCCAGGGAGGCTACAGAATAGGAAATGTGGCAAAGAGGTTAGGGGGGTAGGAGGGGGATGAAATATTTATTCAGAATATCTGTTATGTGAGCAGCACTGTGGAAGAAGTATTTTTTCAAGTATCATTCTATATTTAATTAAATGGTATTCTTTGAGTGCTTTTAAGTCCTCCCCTTTTACCCTAAATTTAGTCTCTTTTCTAAGTGTAAAATTAAAATTAAAAAAAAAATAGTGCATTAGCAGTGGATGCTGTGGTCTGCCACTCAGATCCATCTCTCCGGAAATGAGGTGCTCATTCCCACATCTGTAGGGCATGTTGGTTGACTGAAAGATCTCAGTTGAGCTCCTCTTTGGATACTGCCTTCAATTCAGTTGAGTTCCTCTTTGGGAACTGCTGCCAAGAGAGCAGATTCACCCAAGGTCATACCTCTCATGGGGAGTGGGATCTAATGACTGGTCAGTGCAAGAGTATAGAGACCAGGGACTCTTGTGAGGCAGGACAACTCTGAGGGGTCATTCCACTTGAGGCCTTTGCTGGGACAACATCACAGTTCAACTCCTCCTTCAACCCCAGCCGACTTTTTTCACTCACAAAGGTGTTGATTCTAAGGGTGCTTCCCAATAAACTGCCTGCATGGAAACCTCTGACTCAGAGTCTGTTTCCCAGAAAACCTAATCTAAGACAACATGTACATATTACATGTCTATACATACATAATTTTTTATAGTTAATATTTCAAAGAGTCGCTTCTTACTTAGTATTTACAGGGAATTTGAAAATGATGATGTTGATAGAAGCTCTAGAGCACTTACCTGTGCCAGGCTCAATGATGACAGAAACTTTACATGCATCCATACTTCATTTAATCCTCCCAACAGCCCTTTAAGATAGGTACTATTATGTGTTACACAATTTGATAAATTACAAACCTGGACCTAGGGAGATTAAATGACTTGCCCAAGCTCACACAGCAATAAAACATTGAACTAAGAGCTCGAGTCTAGTTGCTCTTAAACCAATATCTGTGCTCTTAACTATCTTAATATACTATTTTCCTAAAACTCATCATTTTACGAGTACATTAAATTCCGTTCTCTGTTACTGTGGCTACTGACGATTAAAAAAAACAACAATCTCGTTTTTAAGTTTATATGCTTATAGTTAAATTATATGCTCATTATTAATTTGTAAAAAATTAAAATATAAGAATTTCTTCTATTAGTCTAATTCAATAAGAATGATAAAGGAAACTAAATTGTCTATGATCTAATTTTAAGAGCTAATAAGATTAAATGTTTATTTTATCAATTACATGATCACAAATATGACCACCACTGTTGGAGGAGTCTATGAAGCAGGCAGCCAAAGACAGATGCTTGTTCCCAACAATGGTAATAAATGCTGAGACCTTATGGGAAGTCACAGAATAAGGTAATGATTTGCTAGACGTTTCTAAACTAGCTACACAGCTACAAAAAAGGGACAATAAATTGAAAAATCAAGATTCTGTGCAAGTGTCCCTATATATAGCTCTCTGTAAAGCATATTGATATTAATTAAAAAAATAAAAAGATGAGAATATTGTGATTGATGAAACCTTGTGTTTCACAGTCTCCTATTTTCATTTAACTGTCTCTTCCTCTATATTTTCTCTCAATTGTCCTGACATTGCATAAGAATTCACAATTTGATCTATAAAGAAAAGAACAGATACAATTGGAGATTTTACCTGTCCAATAATGAGTGGAACCACAACAGTCATAAAAAGCTGAGAAAAAATAGATGTAAAAGGCACAGAAGAGGATGAGCCAAGCTGTAAAAGAAGCATATAACGGGAGTTAGAATTACTTTGAACCAATTATCAAATATTGCTGTTAATTAAATAATGCAATAAATGAATTCTCTCATATGCACCAAAAATGTGGTAGCTATATACAAACAAAGAGCAAGTGAAGTTACTTTTAACTTTCTAAATTTAACACAAAATAGATTGTTAAAAGTTTAATATATAATTTCTGGAGGGAGAATATTGAGGAAAAATGATAACTATTGTTTTGCAATTAACTTAAATTGCTTATTAAATACATATCTAAAGAGTAAAGTCATTCTGTGTTCATACCATCTATAATATGGCATGATATTTCACCTATACTCACAGTGATTTCTATTTCACCTGTCTGCAGATACCTAACACAAAGTATGTCTCATTATTCTCTTATCAAGATAATATTTTTATTTATGCAACTAAAATAGTTTCTAACTTTCCTACTTCTTCAAAAAAAAGGCAACTAATCTTATATCCTTTAAAATTTATTCTTACAGAAAATCTACAAAATGGGAAATCCTGAAACATAACTTATTTTTCAACTTAAAATTTCAATATACCTCTCCTAAATTTGTATGTCTTAACAATGTTCATAATTTCTATTTTTTCTGTCTCCTCATTTTTTGGATCTTTCTGTGCTAATGATTGCAATTTCAGCTTCATGAAGATTCTATTGCCAGCAGTACAAGTTAGTGTTCATCTATGAACACAGTCACAGACTCACATTAGCCTCAATCCCCAAGAATTGCTGTCTTCCTATTAACCTTCTAATGGTTCTCAAAACCTCCTTCTGGTTTTCAAACCTCTCAGGACAAAAGATAGCCTGTTCCATAGACGTTATCTCTTTTATGAGTCCCTTTTGCAACCGAGGTCTCCCAAACCATCAATAATGAGCTCCCTGGCCCTTGGAATTTACTTCACTCCTCCCCTGCAGATCAAACCTCAATTTTCATATTTACCTAAGTTCAGTTAAACTTGGAAATACTTTTTGGAAAATAATATTTGTGAAAGACATTGAGGTAGTAGTGACTGAGGGCATAGAATGTTAAGTAAAACAAATACAAATATTTAAACAAATCAAGTCAATAACTCAGAAGGAAATGATGTGGGATCAGTGTTTTCACTGATTTGTGATTTCTGCATGAACTGGCTTAGCAAAATCTTTTCTACACCCTGCTGTATTTTATAAAATTCTGTCCCCCATCCTTAGCCCTAATCTATATGCACTCAATATGCCAAGAATGTACATCCTGCCCATCAGTGGCCTGCATTCATTTAATACTAGCTTCAACACTGACTGCTGCCTGTCAGTTTAACCCATAAAAATTTAGCCTCTAGCCTTTTTCTCTATAACCAATATAAACTAAAGAAAGACAAGCAGAAAAAGTGAAACTGTTGAAGAATACATGGATTCCTGATGTGTTAAATGTTACATGGCTGTTAGATGTTCCTTTTTATGCAACGCCGACGTATTAAAAGCTAATAATTACACCCTATTTTAGAGCGCCCATGTCCTTGAAGCACAAGGTATTTAACAAATATACTCTCTCCACAAATATTAACCCTAAGGATGCTCCTGGGGCAAGAATTGAAATAAAGAAAATATATATTTTACAGAGAAATTGAGGCACTGAATGAAAAAAAAATAAACCTTAAAGAACAAAGTGTTTAAGTTCAAAAACATCCAGCTCAGTGCTCGATCCGGAAGATTCACAATGTTTGTAGAGGCAGTAGGATTGAGGGTGATAACCTTCAAGTAAAAGGTGTCAATTCTTGCCTGGATCACATGAGTGAGCTCACATATCTCTGTTCCTCTTTCTATCTCAATTTTATTAAGTTATTTAATGTGTTTTTAAAATGTTTAAATGAATAACCATATTAAGCCATATTTCCTCTGTAAGCCCAGGGCTGAGCCAGTACCTGGCACAGAGAATATGTTTGCAGTTGAATAAACCTGTGCAGAATGAATAAATGAAGTAATTTCTAAATATGAGGTGCTAAAAATTGACAAACTGTTATCCAAAATCATATCCCTGTTTTTTCTAAAGTTAAAAAAAAACATGAAACTTAAGTATGTCTAAAAACTTATCATGTGGTATTACATAATCACTTGGTATAAGTTTTTTCACTGCTTGTTTATCACTAGTGACACAATTAATTCTAATGTGCACCTAGAAACAAAGGGCATCTAGTCATGACAAGAACCATGTGAAGAAAGGACTCATGCACGTGCATGTAAAAAGCAGAGTGAGGGCGGCCTGTGCATGCTTTCTGCTCTCGGTTCTCCTCCACCCCCCTTCCTTAGCTCCTTAATGCTGCTCTGGAGAAGAAGACATAAAACTGATAAAACCCCAACCCTGGAAGAGACTTATAATCCCATTCCCTCTTTTTGAAGATGTGAAGACTGAGGTCCAGAGAGAAGTGACTTGTAATTAACACCTCTAATACCTGCACTATGATGTGAAATTGGCTGTACTTCTCAAACCATTTGAGCAACTCTTTGGCCAAAACTGCTCTGTAATAATAATTCTCCTATACTGGGGAAGCTTGTTTAACCCAAAAGTATTACTGCAGAGTAGTAAACTCAGAGATCAAATGGAGAGAAAAGTTAAAACATCACTTCATTCATTAAGTGAATTTTGCGGGTTATTCTTAATCCCAATTCTATCTAAAAGATTGAATTTGGAAATAAGAGAAGTAAAGGAAAATGCATTTCAACTTTGGTTTTAAAGAATATTATGTTTTAAATTCTCCATCCATCACATAATAGACTATCTGCATGTTCAATGTTTGGAAGCCTCATGTTCCTAGAAGACAGTGGAAAGTGGAAGACAGTTCCTAGAAGACAGTGGAAGACAGCTGTGGGTTCAGGGGGGAGGGTGTCTACAATCTCCAAGGTCCCTCTGTCCCCTAAAAGGCCCCATCTCTGAGCCACTTGATTAGGAACACAGGTTAAAGCAGCCCTCCTCCGAGGCTTTGTCAGATCAGAGGCCAGAGCAAGCCAGCCAGGGATGTAATTAACTGGGTACACGAAGCCAGACTAGGTACAGCAGGGATGCTGGGGAGGAAATCCCGCAGGATGGTTCCCTTAGAAGTGGTTTTGAAAGGAAGGAAACCTCAGTCCTGGGGTCTAATTTGGTACAACTCTTTTCTTTTGAATTGGCCACCAGACCTGTCGCTGTGGTCAGTGTGAAGATGCAGAGGTACCCTTGGGGAAGTTTCTGATGCTATGAAATATGCCCTGGCATCCAGAAGAAAGAAGAGTGAGCATCTGGCATAGGGCAGCATATGAGAACACGACTAGAAAAGTACAAGACCCAATCATTTTGTATGCAGAGTTGATTTTAACTAAAGCGGAAAGAAATATGCTGCCTGGATATTTGGTTCTTCACGTTTTAATGAGGAGCCTGTCATGGTTTCTATTGTAAAGACCAATGTGTTTATAAGAAGCATCAATAATTTGCACATTTGGATAAAGTTGCAAGTTCAGGATAAACTTCTATCAAACAAGTGCTCTGGCCTTCACTGAGCTGCACAGATTTAGAGGGAATAGGTCTCATACTGCCAACCCATGCTTTCAGATACAGCATGTTAAACAAACAATCCACTCATTGGCTAATTTCTTGCAGGAATATAATGCTTTAAAGCAGAGAATTCAAAATTAGGTTTATTTGCTTTAAACCTCATCTCATGCTGAGAAGAAATGATTTAGTGAAAGTTAAGTATGTGGGAATTTAGGACCTTTGTGTTCAATCATTCAAATAGTTACTGGTCCTCCTGTGAGCCAGGGGCATGTCCTAGGCACAGGGGATCCAACAGTGAACAAAACACAAAACTCCTCCTCTCCAGGTTTTTAAGTTTAAAAGTTGAGGTCCGTACGCAGGTTCACCCATCACCAAGTCAGAACAGAGGTGCTTTTCTCTACGGAATGTCTTCCCCCCCATTTATAACTGGAAAAGTTCTAGTCTTTTTCTAGGACTTAGTTCAAGCATCAATTCTTTAGGAATTCTTTCCAAACCCTCCTCCCAAAATGCAGACTCGGCCACCCCCGCTTTTGTGGCTCTGTGTTTCCATTGTACCTCTCAGAATCTTGGCTGCTTTTGTTTACAAATCTGTCTCTTCTAGTAGACTGTATGTTCCTGAAGATCAGGGACAGGGTCTTATTCATGTTTATATTCCCGGTGCCGAGCAGAATGACTATACTTTACACCTAGGGCAGTGGTTCTCAAACTTTAGCACATCAGAAACATCTGCAGGGCTTCTCAGAACACAGATTGCTTGGCCCCACCTTCAGAATTTGATTCAGAACACCTTGGGAGAAGGAGAGGGAGGATGGTGAGAGTTTGCATTTCTAATAAGGCCCCAGGTAATGCTGCTGCTGCTGAGTTGGGATTCACACTTTGAGAACCACTAATCTAGTACACAGTAAGTGCTCAACAAATCTGAGTTCAATTAATGAATGCCCACAATACATAGGTAGAAAAAGAGGCTTGACAGTGTTGATTTTTCTTTCTGTTCTTCCAAATACAAGTAAGCTACAAGCCCTACTTAATTCACAGACCCAAGAAAGATCAGTAGCCTGGGCTCCTAACCAATTGTCTCCTATAAGTTCAATGATGGCAACATTTATTGAGCACTTTCTATGTGCCAGACACTGCTCTACATGATTAATGTGTGTTGAATAATTTACTACTCACAGCAACCCCTTCAGGTAGGTCTTATTAGTATCCCATTTTCATATGAGGCAACAGTGGCACAGATCAATTACAACTTGGACAAGGTTCAGCATAGCTAGAAAGTGACAGAGCCAGGTTCGAAACCCAGAAGCGTTGCTCCACAGCTCTCACACTCGACTGCATGCTAATCACAGAAGGTACAGAGCAGTGAAATGGGGAAGGGGGCAAGAGTGGAAGCCCAAACCAGGCTCCCTTTTTCTTGCCCCTGTGAGACAAAGAGAGGGAGTGGGGGGGGGGCTGCATGGAGATGGGGAGCTGGAAGGCAGGCAGAAGCAAGAAAAAGGAGGAAAAGAAAGAAAAAAGGGGTGGGGGAAACTTGATAAGCAGAAGTTGACGGTGCAGCGCTTTTCAAACGGGGTTCTGGATTTGAACTACAGGACACAGAAAATTATTTGAGTGACTAATTTCTCAACTCTCTCAAGGATGGCACATAACTAGTACCAAGGTAGATGCTCAGAGTTAATCCAATACACACAGTGGATACCTTAGGGCCTTAGGACTGAATTCTCTAACCTGGCAGATAAAGGCTGAATGGAAGCAGGATTGGCTGCTATCAATCCATTCAATTTAGAAACTATTTGATTTGGAAAGAATCTGAGGGTCCAGTCAGTAAAATATTATGAGGCCAAACTAACCAGACTCAGAAAGACATATAAGTACCATTTCTTGGTGAAGAGACGTTGACTGTCCGTAAAATCATAGTTATCAACCTATAGTTAGAAAACAGACGGTGTGTTTTAAATCACTTCTGTAAGTGAGCTGACCTGTAAATTGTCATTAATGCACAAGGTCTTCACTTGCTCTGCTGTGTAATCAGCCTTTTATCTCCTACCAGGGAAATCCATTAGCCACAGGCGTCTCCACTATTTGTGTCTCTTCTCAGCTATTAAAACATTATTGTATTAAATAATTCACCCTTGATGATTGGCCTTTGCTTTCATTAGCACCACATTCAGGGAAAAATAAGAATAGATATTTACAGTTTATACTGTAGAATGACGAATGTTAAATCTCTTGTGAGAAAATCAGAAAGAAGCCGCTTCAGACATAGAGCAGGATTTGTTCAATTCCTGCCCAATTTCCCACCTCCCCCATCGCCCACGGAGCCTAGCCCTGGGGGAGGGAAAGAAGGAAGGGACTTGCTTATTACTGTATCTAACTTTCTTGTCCCCACACACAGACACACTCATATATAACTGTCTCCTCGTTACAAGGACAAGCATTCAGACAGAAGAAGGAAGAGTGTCCCTATGCCCAAATCCCCCAAATCCTTCTAGATTTCCATCTTTCCTCAGAAACTACAGTTCAGCCTTTCTTTCATCCCTGCTGCCCCTTCTCTCACAGGGATGCATACAAACTAAATTGATTACTTACACAAAGTTGATGACTTAAATGTACACCAGCTGACAGACTCAATGTAAAAATGACTATGATTTTTATCAAAATTAAGAATATGAATGTTAATCAGCCATATTGATTCAGCTGCATGTATCAAACTAAAATTGGGTTACTGCATGGAAAGTATATATTTAGTAGAGAAAAGAATCCTTTTTCTATCTAGATATATGGTAATTTTCCTTCTCTGAGAAGTAAAGAACAAAAGAGGCTTTAAGTAATTTTTTAAAGATAAACAATTATGTAAACATTTATTTTTATTATATGCTAATTTAAAACATAAGATGAAAAGATTACCTTCCAATAACTGATGGAAACTATGTATGATCATAAGTTTTGGTTACTCAAACCACACAGAAATTTTAGTGAAATGTGCCCAAATGAACTGTAAATTGGCTTATCATAACCCAAAGAGGAAAGCTGTGGGGAGATGGAATTCCAGGACACGGAAGGCTGGAGGCAGAGATACTCAGAGCCATCTAGGAACAAACTTTGCTCCTAATTCCCTGACCACAGGATTTGGTCTTGTCAATCTGAGTTCAGTTCAGGAACCAAAGAGCCTACTGTTGCTAAATAGTCCCTTAAGTGGAGCAAACATTTAAGTTCCTCCAGAAGAGTGCTCTAAGCTTGGGGACCAACAGACAAGGGTGGCGCAAGGAAGTAACGTCCTGCTCATTCTGGCTGGACCTTACCTACTCAAGGAGCATCACCAGCAGATGGTGTTGGAGAGGGAACCAAGGGGCAAGGGAAAAGCCTGGCTAAAACAGTGCTGCGCCTGAGCTCATCCAGTGTCACCGCCTCCCTTCAGTTAATCTGAGAAGTCCCAGACCAGCAGTGGAGTTGGCCTCTCTGGGTCAGTAATCCTTAAAGGGGGAGGGAGTTTATCAATGTCATCTCTAGAGCATTTCAAGACAGCTTACCAGACACTCCCCCTAGCCCCTTACGGTTTAATAAGGTCTAGGGGGAGGCCTCACACAAGCATTTACAAAAGATTTCACAGATTATTTTGCTTCACAAAATTCTCTCTGTGTAGAATGATTTCTGTGCGATTTACACATGCAGTCAGAAGATAAGCTACTCTTGGGTTCAAGAGGAGGAGATTCAGCTTCACTTGCTTTAGGAACAAACACTCCTGGGCACAAGGTGGAGAGACTGGTTCGGTGTGAAGCAACTGGGGCAACAAACGGATAGTTTCCCTTTAAATGCTTTATGTCTTATTATCATTTTATACATCGCACACGTGTGACCATCAGTTATGCAACCATCATTGGGAACATACTATAAAAAATAATCAGAGTATTGTACATGACACTAATGGCCGTATTCACTGTTTTTGTATATATTGATGGGATCTTTTCTTTGACAGGCAGCCAATTACTAGGGAAACTAATGATGACTGTAGCCTCGAAAGCTGCTACATATCTCTCTCCCTCACTTGGACCTCTCTCTTCTATGATCTCCTGTGAAACTCAGTCTCAATCATATAATTCAGCAGTTAATTTTGCCTCTAAATTTCTCCCATATTCTTTACTCTTGTTCACCCAAATCAGCTTTAAGTTTCTTCAAGGCAATAATTATGCCTTATCATTTTTTGTCTTTCCTATGTTACCTAGAATATAGATGTTCAAGAAATAGTAATTGAGTGCTGATAATATGTCTTAAAATAAACTGTGTCTCCTAAGAGGCATGCTTTGTAAGCACAACCTGGAAGAAACACTCAATGGGGGGCAGGCCCTGACTGAAAGCACCCCGTGTTCTTTACTAGTTGTGCAGTCTCAAACGAGTCCACAAAACCTCTTTGAACCTAGGTTTCCTCCTATAAAATGAGGATAATACTTATGTCTAAAGGTAGTCATGCTTTTTACAAGGGATTATGTATAAAGTACATATTATAGCTACTCAATAAAAAGTATTTTACCTTTCAAGTCATATGAGATCAATTGATATAATAGCAGAGTTAGCGGTGCTCCACTTACTTAAGGGGGTGCTCACATGCTACTGAATGGGTCAGCATGTAGGTAAAAGTTGATCAAATATCCTAAAGTATTGATGTGATTGATGTGGCCATCTGCACATATGAAGATGGTCTGACCTGTAACTCCGAGGACGTGACTTTCAGCAGTGGTCAAAGTCTGGACCCTACATGTTTCCAGAGGTCTTGATGTTCAATGACCTTTATGGCTAGGGTGGAAGTGAAGCCTTGATCTGTCGTTCTAATGGCACAAGCTCAAAGTGTTCCTGACCTTCCCCTGCAAAGCATGAACTTATTTAAATAAATTGGTGGGTGGTATACAGAATTATGGGGCTTGAGACCATGAATATGATCTCTAATATATGGTTTCCTTAGATCGCAATTGCATAGAATTAGACTGACCTGTTCTATGGTGTGTACACATTTATCCCTGACCTCCTTTGTCTTAACTTTCAGAGGGAGTAAGAGAGAAGAAGTTTAGACATTGCTTCCTTTCATTCCTCAGAGTAAGCAGGATGTAGTTAGGAAGAAGGTGCAAGGTAGCTGCTAAGGAGGCTTTGGGGGAACAGGAGTCAAGGGAACAGTCCATCACACTGCCTGATGGACTGTCCCAGTGCTGTTCACCAGGACTTCAAACCCGATGGCTACTTCACAGCAGTAGTGCTTAATGCAGCAGCAGGACCTCTTCATCTTGACTACCACTCTACACTATGTTTCATGTTTTAAAATCTCTCTCCCTCAGTCTTCTCTATTATTTGCTGCTGAATAAAGACCATAATAATGGCTGGTAAACATAGTGTAAGTGATACACCACATCAAAGGAAAGGGAAGATAGGCCAATTTTTAAGTGATGTTAGACATAACAGAGAATCAGAACCACGCATGCGACAAAATCTGAAGTAAGCAGGAGATCCCTTGGGAAACAGAAGTTTCCACCTACCTTCTTTCTCCTAAAATTAAAAGTTTCCTTTCAGTATAAAATACATTGTAAAAAAGAAAAAAACCACACTTCTTCTATGAAATGAAATGTTTTCTATTTTAGTAATCTCCTTTGAAATATTATATTTGTGATACAATTTCTACCTTAGATTTTAATTATCTGTGAATGTATTCTATTTTCTCTATTAAATCATAAATTCTTTGAGGGAAGGATCAATGTTAGATTGATCTTTGTAACATTCACAGTGCATAGTAGGCATTCAAACACTGAATAAAAGAATGGATGTTTTGTTTAATATTGTTGAAAAAAACTAAATTATTTTTCATAGCAAATACAAGGTAAGATTTTATGAGTTAGGCTGAGATCCTAACCTTGTAAGGATTCATTTATTATCTGACCCACTCTAATCATTCATTACTGACCCACCTTTCTATTCCCCTCAACAAATACTGATTGAATACTTGGCATGGAGATAAGGTAATGAATAAGGCATGCACGGTTCCTGGCCTAGTAAAACTTTAAAATCTAGGGGATGCTTACACTTGTAACATTGTTTTGTAAGGAAAATTAATATGGAATTCAAAGTAATGAATTTATAAGTGTAATTCTTAAAGCTAAACAAGGTCTTAATTTATCCTCACAGATAGGAACTCCATGGACTGATGCATATCCACTGACAAAATAAAGACATAATAAAGACAATTTCTGAACCTGTCATTATCAGAGGTATGTTATCAAGAAAGTTGAGGTAATATATGTAAAAGCACTTTGAGTTTTAGGAGCAAATGGTAATATTTCAGGAAAAGTTTCACTGCTCTCACTGTCAGCCACGGTAAACATTGGATTTGTTTACATGTGAGATTATAAGATTATAGATTATATAGATTATATACAATTAAAGAATCTTAAAGTTTTAAGATTCAGCCCATCATTAAGGTCTGGACTGGTTGGACTGTTGCAGCATTTCAGATAAGCACTTTTGCAGAATCTTGACATCCTTCTTGGGATTATTTTCTATTATAAAGTGTCAAATTTGAATAATTAGCATTTGCATGGTTGGTTTTTTTTTTTGCAGTTTATAACATGCTTCCACACAAAATAACTTATTTCATCTTACCATCATCCTCTTTTTACAGAGGTAAAAACTGAGGCTGAGAAGGGTTAAAGACAATCCACTGTTACAGAACAGGTACTGGCTGCACACTGAACCAAAATGGTATGCCTTCTCACTATACCGTGCTGCCTCCCTCCAAACAGACTGTGAGGGAAAGTGAAGCCAGCCCCTTCAAAATGGCTTTACAATAAGGACTGTGTGCCTGAAGGCAGAACATGTAACAGGGAAATACTAGTCTTAAAAGTAGCCCTAACCCAATTCTGTGGACAGATGCATCCATCGATCTGTCCAGCTGAGATGTGATACAGTAAGAAATATATATTTGGTCTTCACCCCTAGTTCCTGACACAGAGCTTCTAAAACTCTTGTAACTTCCTGAGTGATAGGGGTGATAGGAGTGTCTTTTATTATAATATTTAGTTTTTGTCCCCAGTTCCTGGCACAGAAGGGTTCAGAGAGCTCCTGGAATGGTGAATGCATCCACATGTAGGGAGAATAGTGCACCCCAAACTCTATGAGGACAGAAGATCCTGCACTTGGAACCCCTCTAGACCTCATCCTATGTCCTTCTGCATCTGGCTGTTCATTTGTACCCTTTATAATACCCTTTATAATAAACCAGTAATAGTAAGTAAAGTGTTTCCCTGGGTTCTGTGAGCCATTATAACAAATTATTGAACTTGAGGAAGGGGTCATGGGAACTGCTGAGTTGTAACCAAGTCAGACAGAAGTGTGGGTAAACTGGGAACCCACTACTCGCAACTGAAGCCTGAAGTGGCGGGGGCAGTCTTGTGGGACTGAGCCTTTAACCTGTGGGGTCTGCGCTAACTCTGGGTAGTTAGCATCAAAATGAATTAAATTGTAGGACATCCAGTTGGTATCTACAGAGAATTGGAGAACTGCTTGGTGTGGAAAACCCATACATTTGGTGTTAGAAGTGTTGTGAGTACAGACAGTTTTCCTTCACCAACCATCCATTCAAAAAATGTTTTTGAGTGGCTTCCATGGCCAGGCACTATTTTGAGCTTTGGGGTGACTGTAGTGACCAAAACAGATAATGTTCCTGCTATCCTGTGATGCTTACATTGTAGTTGAGGAAGACAGATAATAAACAAATTAACAAACGATTAAGATGTCACGTGATAATAAATGCTAAAAGGAATAATCAAGCATGGTAGGTGGGGAGAAAGTGATGGAGTATATTATTTCACATGAAGTAGTTAGGAAAGAACTCTTTCCTAAAATGACATTTGACCAGAGGCCTGATGAAAGCAAAGGAGAAAGCCATGTGGATGGATATCTAGGGAGAAAATCCAGGCTAGGCCAATGCCAAGTGTAAGGACTCTGAGGACCGTCCTTAGTGTTGCTGGACCATCCCACTATATTTGCCCATTCCATTCACTATCCCACATAACTATTTCGTATCTTCTTTCTCATCAAATCTTCAACAGCTCCTTGCCTTTCTTATCTGCCACCCTTAACTGTACTTGCCATTTCACTGAGAAAATATAAACATCAGAAGAGAACTTACACAAGCCCTTGTAGTTACATCAACTAATTTACTTGCATCTCTGCCCATATACCATGTCTTCCCTCCCATTACTATGGATGAACCATCTGTGCTTAGGAGGCCACACTCCTCCTCTATGCACTAGAGCTCACCCCCTTTCTCCTACTCAAGGACCTGGGTCCACGAATTTTCCTTTCTTTTTTCTGTATCAATTTTTCCCTCTCTTACTGGATTAATCTGTCAATACAAATATGCTAAAAATTTTCCCAACTTAAAAACAGAATCCTCTCTTGGTCATTCATTAACTTTGTTGCTGACCCATTTTCTGCACCCTTTATGGCAAAATTCCTCAAAAGAATTAGTGATTACCACTGTCTTTAACTCTTTTTCCTTCATTCATTCTATTTAAAAAAAAATTTTTTTTTTTGAGGAAGATTGGCTCTGAGCTAACATCTGTTGCCAACCTTCCTCCTTTCTTTTTGCTTTTTTTCTCCCCAAAGCCCCAGTAGATAGTTGTATGTCATAGCTGTGCATCCTTCCAGTTGTTCTATGTGGGACGCCGCCTCAGCATGGCTTGACGAGCAGTGCGTCGGTCCCTGCCCAGGATCCGAACCAATCGGCGAACCCCCGGCCACAGAAGCACAGCATGCGAACCCAACCACTAGGCCACCGGGCTGGCCCCCCTTCATTGATTCTTGAACTGACTTCAATTAGACTTTCACCTCCACAACTTTGCTGAAATAGCTGTTAAGGTCCCAGTGACCTCCATCTTGTTAAATCAATGGTCAATTCTTAGACTTCATTTTATCTGAACTATTGCCAGCATCTAAAGTAGTTGACCACTTTCCACTTTTTGAAACACATTCTCTGCTAGGCTTCTAGGACACCAAAATCTCCTGGTGTTCCTTGGTCTTCTTTGCTGACCTCTTAATGTTAGAATGCTCCAGAACTCAGTCCACCCATATCTTTCCTTCTCTATTCTCTCTTGGTAATCTCATCCAGACTAACTTAAAATCCATCTTTATGCTGACCTCTCTCAATGGTGTATCTCTAGTCCAGACTTCTCCCCTGAATTCCAGACTCATATAGTCAACTGCTTACTTGACTTCTCCACTTGGATGTCTCAAAGGAATCTTAATCCAAACATGTCCAATACTGAATTCCTTATGAGTTCCTTCAACTTTACAGTCTTCTCTATCTTAGTAAATGGTAACTCCACCCTTCCTATTGCATAGGCTTGGAGTTATCCTTGACTTTTCTTTTCCTTCATAACCTTCATTCAATCTCTCAGTTCTTTCAAGTTCTACTTCCAACTACTCCCCACCAGATTTACTCAACCATCCTGGTCCAAGCTAACAGCATTTCTTGCCATAATATTGCACGAGCTTTCTGAAAGGTCTTCCTGTCTCCCCCATGATCACCTTACAACCTATTCTCAACCCAGCATCCAGAATCACCCTTTTTTTTTTTTTTTTTTTTTGGTGAGGAAGACCAGCCCTGAGCTAACATCCGTTGCTAATCCTCCTCTTTTTGCTGAGGAAGACTGGCCCTGGGCTAACATCCGTGCCCATCTTCCTCCACTTTATATGGGACGCCGCCACGGCATGGCTGACAGGCAGTGCGTCGGCGGGCGCCCGGGATCCGAACCAGCGAACCCCGGGCTGCCAAGCGCGGACTAAACCGCTGCGCCACCGGGCCGGCCCCTGGAATCACCCTTTTAAAAGGTATGTCAGAACATGCCATTTCCTTGATCAAAAGTCTTTTAATGGTTTCCTGCCTCTCTCAAATTAAAATTCAAAGTCCTTACAAAGGACTTCAAGGTCCTACATCATTTGGCCCCTGCTATATCTCTGACTTCATCTCCATTTACTCTCCCCCTTGCTCACTCCATTCCAGCCACATTGGCCTCCTTGGTGTTCCTTAAGGACACCACACACACTCTCAGGACCTTTGCACTTGCTGTTCCTTCTACCTGGAACATTCTACCACCAGAAGGCTTATTCCCTTATCTCCTCTAGGCCTTTGCTCAAATATTTTCTCAGTGAGTCCAACCTTGACCACCCTATTTAAAATAGCAAACCCCCAACCCACTCTGGCACTTCTTATTCCCCTTCCTTACTTTACTTTTCTCTTTAGCATGTATCACCCATCTTACACACTATATTTTTACTTATTTGTCGATTGTTTCTTTCCACTAGTATATAAACTCCACAAGAGCAAGAGGTATGTGTTTTGCTCATTGCTATATCCTTGGCACCCAGGAAAGTCCTGCCTACATATAGAAAGAACTCAATACATATTACTGAATGTGTGATGAATAAGTTTAAATAACTTCTTTGAGGAATTTTGCTATAAAAGATAACATAGAAATAGAGTATAGGTAGATAAGGTAAGATTTAATTTTTAAGATGTGTAATATTACAGAATGCTTATATGCTAATAGGAATGATCCAGTAGAGATAGAAAATTTGATAATATATGAAAAAAGGGAAATTTGTGTGAATCATATTGTTAAGTAGGGAGTTAGAGATGGCACAACTGGAGGGACTGGCCTTAGATGGGAGCAAAGACAATTTATCTATAGAAACAGGAGAGGAGGCAAAGAATATAGATGCAGGTAGGTGGGATCTTGTGAAACTTCTCTGATTGCTTCTAATTTCCTCATCAGCTAATTTCCTTTCTGCATCAGTTGAGATGAAAAAAGAGAAGAGGCATTGGAGATTTGAGAGGCAAGGAGAAGGTGTGAAATGATTCTCTAGAGGGTGGGAAAGTGAATTAATTAGGGGAAGGTAGTAGGATTGCCAGGCTCACTTACTGTTAGTTGTCATGAATTTCAAATAAGACCAGTCAGCATGATAGTGTGCTCCAGCCACGTTCAGGTACAAATGCAAGAAGGTGTAGAGTTGGATTTAAGCAGGCTTGGCACTTTGCCAGGCAAATATAAGCAAGGTTGCTGATGGTATATACAATAAAGTAATTATAATCATGGGCCATGAGATCTAGTCTAGGTAAGATGGGATGTGAGGGTAAGGGGGTCAGGGTAGGGTATGTTAGTTAGAGGCATTGTTAAAGTGATAAGGTAAAAAAATTGGCCACTCTAGCAAGTTTGAAGAATTTTTAATTTGGGAAATAAGTCACAAAGATAGGAACTGTTGGTAAGAGAAGACACTTGAAAATAGGATTACAGAAGGATATGGTCATCAGCAGTAATAAAGACAAGGTCTGACTACAGGGGTGGTTAGCTGAGATGAAGTGGAAGGCAATCTCATTGGAGAAGAGGTCAAGAATTTAGAGGCCAGGGTAGTGGGAGGATCAACATTGTGAATATTGAAAACATCAAGAATTAATCCAAATGTACTATTAAAAAGAAGACAATGGGAAGATGCTAACATTTCTTTGGACTCATAGAGAGTGACCTGGGGTTCTACTGATAATTACAACAAGAAGCAGCAGCAGGTAGTATAGGCGGATTGGCATAACCTTCAAAGGAATTAGGGAATTTTATGGAGAAGGCATGAAGAATGATCTAGAATTGGTAATGAGGTACAAAAAAGACACCTTACCCCTTTTCAAGGCTCAGTGATATGAAAGACGCCTGCAGCAGAAACATGAATCAGAGGATAGGTTTCAGTTGGAGCAAGAGGGTGAAGGGAACATTCTGAGAAGAGGTTAAGAATATAGGGAAATGAGATTCCATCAGCAAAAATGGCCTTTACCAGCTACTACACCCAACATATCCAGAAATTTCCATTTTCAAGATATGATTTAAAAAAGACAATTCAATTTTCAGGGGTTGTATTAGTTTCTTTGGCTTCTGTAACAAAATACCATAAACTGGGTAGCTTAAACAATAGAAACTTATTGTTTCACAGTTCTAGAAGCTTTAAGTCTGAAATCAAGAAGGGCCATGCTCCCTCTGAAATCTGTAGGGGAGAATCCTTCCTCATCTCTTCTAGCTTCTGATGTTTGCCAGCGATCCTTGGCATTTCTTGGCTTGTAGATGAATCACTGTAACTCTGCCTCCATCAGGACATGGCGTTCTCCCTGTGTGTCTCTGACTCCTCTTCTTGTAAGGACACCAGCCATCCCAGATTAAGTGCCCACCCTACACCAGTATGACCTCATCTTAACTAATTACATCTGCAATGACCTATTTTCAAATGAGGTCACACTGAGGTACTGGGGGTTAGAACTCCAACATATTTTTTGGAGGAACACAATTCAACCCACAACAGCGGTGTTGATAAAAAATACTACATCTTTTATGGAATGTGTTCATATTTAAGTTGCTCAGGTTTTCTCCTGCTCAGTAAATGAAGCCTGGTAACCCAAATGTTTAAGCAATTCCCATTGTTTGTAAAATGCACGACAACCTAAAGAGACAAAAAGTGTTACATACTGTGCATGCAATTTAAAGTCATATAACACAGAAATATCTACTGATGTTGTGTGGTGATTCCACTGAACCTATTGGGACAGCCCAGTTAGCTCATAAGGGAAGCATTAAACTTTTCAGTTGAAGGTCTTGGCATCTCTTTCACTATTTAAAATGTTGAACCAACTAAAGCTCACAAGCCTATGGGTCTAAGAGTGGGGGAAAGCTTGCAATAGCATGATGCCATATTAATCAGCTGAGAACATTTTTGCTATGGCATGGAGATGGGAAGGAGAGGGAGAAAAGTCCTCATCTGACTCTTTAGTCACGAGCTAAAACAGGGTCCCAGAGATTCCAGACTCTGAGATACTCAAAAGTGCTACCCTAGGTCTCAGCCCCTAGTGGCTGTGACTTCTCCCCTGATCTTCTTAAAAGAGTTACATGAGTAAGAGATGCCACTCTTCTGCAATGGAGAAAACCTAGGCTACAGAGCCATTTATCGCACACTTACTAGATGCTCGGCTCTATACTAGTCCTCTGACCCACTGCAAGTGGGGACCTCACACCGGGCTGCATCCTGTGCCTTATGAGGGCTGCCCTTGGGAAACTGTGATCCCAGATCTTGAAAAAAACTCTGAGCGATGATCCCAGTTCCTCACCTCTAGTGAGCAGGTAGGTACATACCAAGTCTTTTTTTCCAAACGAATGCAAATAAATATTCACTTCAGTTTCAATTTGACTCACTGCAAATTTTGAATTGGTGGTGTCCAGATTAATGAGGTTTGTTATGCTGAGGGAAGTGATCTGATTATTTGACTCTTCTTACCTTGTCAGAATGGAGCTAGCATTTCAGAAGGGATGGTAAGGCGGAGGTCTATTACTTGAAGGTAATGTCTTTCATGAAAGATGTAGAATCCAATTGTTTAGTAGTATATCTCCCCCCCTCCACTTCCTACACAGCTTGTAAGAAATTAAGTCCCTCACTCTATTACTCTAATTGAATTCCAACTTGGGTAATTACACTATAATTAAATAAATTTTCCCCATAGTTTTAATTCACTGACAAATAGTGCTAGTCAAACAGCTACATTTCATTCCCAGAAATGCATCCCCATTCCATTTCAGTGATGAGTGGAGTGATTTATATTTGGGAGATGTGTGTATGAAAAATGCACAGTTCATAAAATATTTTAGGTATCATTCATGATTACATATGCTTTTCTCAGCATGAGATAACATTAATTTCTATCATAATCTTTCATCTAATATCTCATATGCTTAGTGCCAAAAGAAATAAGACAGTTAATTAGCATTTCTTATTTTCAGAACAGTTTTGTTTAGTTAACCAGTAGCGTGTATTTTTTAATTTCTAAAGCACATTTCATTATCCCTGGTAGACGGACTGGTGTAGGTATTATTGTTTCCCATTCTATGGGTGAAAAAATTGAGGCAGTATTTCCCAAAGTGAGGAAGCCAGTTATGATCAGTACCAGCCTTGGAACCTAAGCTTCCTCTGGTCCCCTGGTCCAAGGCTCTTTCTATGAAACACTGGGTCATCAGCAATCACTTTAGTTTTACCAATGAGAAAGTAAAGAGCAGCACATTTGTGACCTATGTCACAGGTCATTAATTTATAATAATTAATGATTAACCAGGAGTCTGATGGTTAATAACTGGGTACTGATGCTGTCCTTGGATCATGAGACCACAGAAATTCTTTGTGTCCACCTGTGTTTACTTGGTGTGGCTCAACTAGAAGAATAGTTCAAAATGTGATGCAAAGTGGTGCAAAAGAATTCAAATTTCAATTTTATTTTAATGACCTTTCTTAAAGGGTTGTAGATGGCTTTTAATAAAAGATATTAAAGACAACATCAAAATACTCACAAAAAGCAGCAGTAGCAGGGGTGTTATAACGATGCCCTGAAAGAGATAAAAGAGATGATGATCATTTATCAGCCTGGAAAGCAAGACACTCTCTTTGCCATTTTAAACTCTGATGCGTAGAAATGCTTCTCTTTCTCACTTCCACTTAATAAAGTCTAGAAGATAAAGAAGACGGAGCCCTAATCTTGGCTCTCCCTACCACAATGCCTTAGCATCTCTATTACAATTATTTGTATTTAGCATCATTAAAAGTACAACCATCAATCTTCCTTAAACTCATCTTCCCTTTTTAAAACTTAAGTTGCCTTCCCCATCGCATATGTATCACTTGGGTGGAAGCTGGCAAGCTTTCTCACTCCAAGGCTTTCAACTCTAACTTGGATAAAGTGCCCCTTTTCAAGAGAAGACAGGTGGTTTAGTCCCAATCGGAGTCCTCTCCTGAGCAAAGACCACGTCAGTTGTGATAAATGAGATGTCGTGATTTTGTAATGTGAACTGATCTCCCCTAGGAAATGAGCTGGGATCTCAAAACTCATTTCACTTGATTAGACTCCATGTCTCCATGGTGGAAGGCAAGTCTTTCATCTAATTCAGCCACATAGGACCACCTCAGTCCCTCTGCCTCCCCTAGGCAGAAAGGAGCAAAAGATTTGTTTTCTGCGATGACAGGGAACAGTTTGAGGCTGTTGTCGATGAGGCGGGATACAGCTTTTAGGTTTCTTGAAGGTAAATCTTTAAAACTAGGTGTTTGAGTTGGGAGTTAACATGACAGGTTTCAATTTTAGAGAAGCAGATGATTATTCGTCCCTCTTAGTTCTTCCTTTAGCTCTCAACACTACATTATGATTTATACAAGACAATGCATTTCATATTTTTATTAATGAATTCTACTTGGAACTTCAAAATTCTAAAGAGTTTATGTCTGTGTGTGTTGTATGAAAGAGAGAGACAGACAGACAGACAGAGACTATACTGCGCCCAGGATCTAGGTCTGGGACCACTTCATTACTTTTGGAAAAAAGTCCTTTTGGTATTTATATGAAGTCTTTTTGTCATTAAAGTAACTAAATTCTCTTGGATGTGGCCCAAGAGGGACTGGCTTACCTTATAGGACATTGCTACTATGACTTTCTTAGGCATATACGCATGTGAATATTCACACACAGTCTTGTTTTATTGTTGAATAATAGAATAAATGCTTCTTTATTGTGCAAACTTTTGCAATTGGCAATAGGGAATACAACATTTTAACTTAAGTGTTATATTTTTTTCATCTATTTATTAAAACATGTATTGTGGCTTATCAACTCCATTGGTGTCTAAGAAACAGGTTTCATCAGCACATTTAGAACAGCGAAATGTACAAGCTGCCAAAATAGTTTTTAGAAGCTACTGTCCTTCAATGACATGGAATACATTCAGACTTTAGGAAGAATTCCAAACTTTACAAGGCTATGTAGAAATGAAAATATCTGCTGTTTCAGTCTGCGCGGGAGCTAACTGATTTCAAGTCAATTTGTTTAAACATTTATTGAACGTCCACTTATATGCCAGGCGCTGTTCTGTTAATTCGAAGAGGTAATGGAAACTGATCTGGAAGGAAGGTGATAAGGATATTCCAGGAACAGGAAAGGGCATTCACAAAGCTATAAAAAGTTGAGCAGGGTGGGGAGAAAAGTATGAAGTGGAGGAATCAGAGACCAGATCACCAAAGGCCTTGTAGGCCAGGAGAGGGGGCTTGGACTCGATCCTACTAACAACGGCCAACTATTGAAGAACTTAAGGTGAGGGCATAGTGAGTTGGTAAATAATCTAGTATATGAAGAATGGATTTGACTTGGCTTATAACCTAATGAATTTTACCTTTGTTATCTATCAATTTACCTAGATTCAGATAAAAGAAAATAGAAACATATGAATTATGTAATATCAATAGCACTAATCACACTTCTGAGAAACAAGGTATGGTATCCATGATAGGATAAGAATTTTCACTCAGGAAGAAGCTTGAGCATTGTCACCACTCTGGGGACATCTGTATTAGAGGAGTTGAAGCCACCCTGGTGTCGTGTAGCACATGGGGACCCATGTTCTTCCTGGTGCCCACTTACTTTCCTTTGCAGTAGTGGAATAGTAACGGTATTAGTAACAATACCAGTACTATTAATGGTATGTGCTTCAGCACTTTCATGCACATTTTAAAATTTGACCCTCCCCTATTGAAGGAATTAGGTTACATAACAGCCCCATTTTATAGGTAAGGAAACTGGGTTCAGAAAAGCCAAGCAACTGGCCTGAAGTCACACAGTGAATAAATGACAAAACCTGGACTTGAGCTTGCTTTGTCCAACTCCGAATCCAAAACTGACTCCACTCCACCACCGGTCCCTGGGTAGCAGATTTCAGCAACCAGTAGTTTTCTACAGAGTTCTGCTTAGGATATATATGTAGTGATTATCTGCTGCATGATCTTGGTCTCAAGTTGATAACCAATTCTCAGAGATGACCTTATTCTGGAAGGCAGAGAACTATTATCTGTAGGTCTTCCTGCCTGAATATTTCAAGCATACAGTCACCAACACACAATAGTTTCTTTGCAGTTCTTCCAAGAACTTACAATGTTTTCCCTAAAATATTGAAAATTTCCTAGTGAAAGGGATATATTTTCTAATTCTGGATTGAAGATTCCTCATTATTTTTTCAAAATGGCTGTTTAAATTCATTAACTAAGAATGAATTGTTATATAACGCTGAAACCTGAAACCTGCTTTTCAGTTGTATTTGGAAACGAGTCAGCCACGATGACATTAATACTGATAAGAGCACCATAAAGTTTTGGTGAAGTTGTTATAATTATTACTAAAATAATAATAGCTAATATTTATGGAGTGCTTATCTTACGTCAGATGATGTGTGAAGGACTTTATGTACATTAGCTTACGTAATCCTCACAACAACCCTATGAGGTAGTTACTATTATTATCCCCACCCACTAGGGAAGGAAACTGAATCTCAGAGACACTGAGTGAAGTAGGAAGAGGCAATGCCACGAATTCACTCTCTATCTCCCTGACTCCAGAGCCTGTGATCCTGAATGATGTGAATAAAATCTTTGCAATCTTATCCAATTTCCTCAGGGTTATATTTTAAGAGTAAACCAAAGAGGAGCTTCAAACTCAGTGTCTTTTTGATGATATGAAACAAATTGAGAAATAAGCCTTCATGTGACATGGCTGATACATTTTTTTAAAGTCAGGTTTTTGCAAATATCTATGGTAAAGGAGTGAACTAAAAATTTAAACTGTAACAGCAACAATCATTGGAAGCTGAAAAGTCAAATAAACATGCTGTTTTCTCTTGGGGATATAGAAAGCTCAATTTGATGCCTTCCTTCTTCTTTCTCTTTTGCAAGGAAATTCTATACAAATGGATAAAACCAAAGAGGTGGTGGATAAGTACTTCTTGCAAAAGATGTTACCTCCTCTTTGCAGATTCAAGGTCAAGACATAGTTTTAGCATCCTTGCAATTGGGATGGTGTGTTAAGCTTTCCGATTGCAACACCTGAAGAAGTCAAGTCACAAAGTGAATGGCTTTGATTGTCTCTTGAAAAACCTTCATAAAATCCATTTACACCTCTGATGTGAATGACTGGGTGAATGTATTTCAATGACTTTTGAGGAAAGGAAAAAAATAGTGTCAAATCTGAGACACTGAGATTTAGTCACATTAAAATACAAACCAAAAACCCCCCAAATAACAACAAAAACAACAAAACTGCAAATTCACTTCTCTAAGCAGAAGGACTTGTAAAAAAGACAAAACTGAAGTGAATTATCATTATTTAAAAATAGAAAACGTTCTCGAAAGGTTTTGCCGCAACAACTATTGTGATCACACAGATACAAAAACTGACTTCTTAGGCTCCGTCTCCAGAATATGGAATGTTCAGCCTTGGAAAGGTGCTTTTTATTTTTTAATTAAAAGGCAATAACTCAATTTTTACAGAATGACAGCAGCTCAGTTTTGCAAGGGATCTTAGACCTACCCTGGCCCAGGCCCCATGTGAAGTGTGACCCATCTGTCTACCTCCCTCGTGTGCTCACCAGTGATGTGAGGCTGTGACGGCTACGCCTCTGCCAGAGAACCCGCAGAGAGACAACGTTCTTGCTCTCATGGCACACATGGCCCTGGCTGAAGCTCTTTCACAATGAGGAAGCTCTTTCTTACACTGATCCCAAACCACTTCCCTTGCTGCCCTGTCTTCCCCTTGGAGCAACTTAGGGAACGTCCCACCCCTCCTTTCTTGTGATAGCCTTTTAACCGATCCTCTTGAATGGTAAATAAAATCTCTGCACTCTTAGACTCTTTCCTCAGGACTATATTTTAAGAGTAATGCTGAAGTTAGCAGTTGGGTCCCACACTAAGTCTTCTCCAGGCTAAGAGTCCTCAGGCCCTCCCACTGTTCCTCCTGGGAGAGGGTTCTGAGCCCTCTGTTAGACATAATCTCATCCAGGTGAATTTAAGAGTCCACAGCACTTGCTTAATAAGAACTGACCAAAACTTGGAAATGAGGCCAAAAGAGGACTGCATATCCTTTCAATGTCATCCTAGAGCATTGTCTAACAGGTCAATCCAAGGATTATTTAATGACTTAGAGGGATATACCTTTGTTTGACTCCTATTTACTATTGACTAGGGCCCAGAATGTGAAGTTACATGTTAACTTACAAAGTTTTGTCCAGTAGAGAGAAATAATTTCTGTTTAACAGAAAAAAACAACCACAAGGGTTATGGTTTTATTACCCTGTAGGTATTAGCCAGTTTTGTCTCTAACTTAGCAAACTTATCTCGATATGCTTTTCTGATAGATATAACCCCCATTTCTATAATCTCCTCAAAATCAACTTTACCATCCTGTTGGCTCCCTCATTATTCAGTTAAATAAGTGTTTGATGTGTGTTCCTTCTATATTTGTAAGAAAGTCATGTTTTCAACTTCTGGAAAATTATATTTTGACAACTCCTTTACTCTGAACTTTGTATTTATATCAATTCAAAGATCACTTATTTATTTTTTTTAAAGAAGATTAATGCCAACCAAAACTCTCAGGTTGTCTTCACATTTTGTCCTGTGGTCAGTATAGTGATTATCTTAAAAAGTTTATTCTTCAAGAATGAAATTATGTCAAACCAATATGTAATGAATAAGATTGGCCAACACATCCTAATCAATAAATTATAAAGGGGGGGGGTATGGGGAATTTTGGAGACACCTAAATTTAAACAAAATAGTCAGGGAATATGGTCTCCAGAGAATATGACTTTATAAACATGGATATCAAAAAATGTTGTTGAGTAAACTTTATAGAAGAAAGAAAAAGGCATTAGGAGCCAAGAGAAGGGTAGTTGGAAAGAAAGTGGTGGTTAGTTGGTGGGTGAGGGCCTCTTTCCCCTCCTCTGCCTATACTTTTCCCTTTAAAACTGGACCCTCACAGCGTGCCTTAACATGCCCAAATTAAGCATTTCTCAATATGTTCATAGTTCTGTCAGAGGAAGAGGGTGTCCTAGCAGCTGACATGAGCATTCTGGTTTGTTTACCAGACACAGCGCACTATGGTGAAGACAGTTGCATCTGACTATTTGAGCTAGAATACACCAGCCACTGAGAACATCCAGTTAATTCTCTCTGGTCTGAGTCCATGCTTGCCAAGAAAACATTGAAAAATAATTTTGTTTTCTAAGTAGCGTTTCCGACAGGAAGAGAACACACTGACGAGCTGACACCAGTCTCCTAGAACACAACTACACTGGGCTGTGCTAATGACAGCGAGTTTCTGAAATTGCAAAGATAAGGATCTATTCCTGGATTGTGGTGACCCCAAAAAAGCAATGTCACCCTGTGAGGCCTTGCAGGAATGACAGCTGGCTTGTCTCAATGACATACATTTAATTATACAAACATTTATTGAGTGCTAACTATGTACCAGACACCCTGGGCTCTGAGGAGAAAAGGATTCCAAAATCTCCTAAATACATAAAACTTCAGTCATTTTGAAGCGGACTTTTACATAAAACTCCAGAAAATAGTTTCTGTGAAGTCCTTGGGGCTGTCTTTGAAGATTGTCTTAGAAGACTGTTGTTCTTGCTTTCCTAGTTTCCTTCTCCTACAACCACTGTTGAGCATTGTTTATCCTCACTAATGCACTTAGAGTAATTTTTGGTTTTTCAAGCCAAGTCTTTGATACGATATGTGTATATTTGATCTTTAATTTATGCTCTGGTCCATGCCCATAAGGAGTTCCCAGTATAGAAAGCAGTTCTACCTTCCTTCTGCAACTTCAATGCTTCCATTAAGAAATACCTCTACCATCTTATTCTCAAAAGACTGTGACTTTTTTTCTGACCAAAATTAAGGGTCTTATATATGTTTATATTGAGTATTATCTTACTAGAGTTGGCCTATTATCTTTTTAGATTTTGATCTGTCACTGATAAATTCAACAAATACCTACTTAGTGACTACTGCACCAGGCCCTGTTAGATGAGGAATAATGGTGAATGAAACACACACAATTGATGTCCTCAGTTTTTTAGAGAAGTCAGACAAGCAATCATAATAAACTGACGAGTGTTCAAAATTAAAATCTCAGTGCTATAAGAGTGCTTAACAGGAAGGTGAGAGCAATTAAGATGAAAACTGAAAGCAGAGTAGGAGTTAGCCAGGCAAAGGAAGGGGCAGACCAGAAGCGGAGGGAGAGAAAACATAGGCAGGGAGAAGAGACAATATAAAGACTTTGGAGGCAACAAGAAGGTACAGGAACTGAAAGTGAAGAGTATAGTAGTGAGAGATGAAACTAGAAACAAGATGAAGCAGGAAGGCCCAGTAATTCACGCTAAGGAGTTTGGGCTTCATTACAAAGCAAGGGGAAGCCACTGAAGAAATTTATGGAGGCATGGCTGTGGGGGAAGAGCCTGTGGCAAGGGCTTAATGATATCTGTGTTTAGGTAAAAATCACTCTGGGTGTAGTTTAGAGAAGAGATTAAAGTTGTGGAAAATTAAAGGGAGGGAGACTAATTAGGAGGTTGTTCAGTAATCCAAGCAGGAGTTGATTTGGGGTAAAGTGACGAAACCTTAATTATCAAGCTAGAGAGATATAACATATTCAAGAAGTATTTGAAATGTAGACTAGTAGATTAATTAAATATTGGGGGAGGGGTGTGATAAAAAGGAAGGAAGGATAGTTTCTTAGCCTTCTGAATTAGGTGATTTTTGACCAAATAGGTAGATTGTAGAGCCAATTACTAAGCCAGGGTTGAATTGGTATGTACGGATTAACTTTTCTTGGTGAAGTTGAGTTTGAGGTGTCTACAAGGCCTCCAATTAGAGATTCGCTAAGTAGTTGGATATATGGGACTGAAGCTCAGAATAGTGTGGACAGTGGCTATAGATGAGTGAGTCCTCAGCATATAGTTGGTGGTTTACTGTTACAGAGAAGGTAAGAAGTTAAGGAATATAGGATATACATTGAAGCTCAGAGGAAGCCTAGAAAAAAACAGTGTCAATGGAATGACTAGTGTGGAAGTTAAATTGGACTAGATTGAGGGCTGAGAAGGAAGAGAGGAAAGAGAAACAGAGTTTGGCCAACTCTTTCAAGAAATCTGGCTGTAGAGAGGAAGAGAGAAATAGAGCCGTAACTTGAGAGGAATGAATATGAAGTAAAGGAAGTTTGTGGTTTTTCTGTTTTGTTGTTTGTTTGCTTTGTTTTAGAAAGGAGAAACTTGAGGATTTCCAAAATTCATATAAAAGAGCCAAAAGGGGGCAGGGGAATGAATGAAGATTTAGTAAAGAGAAGGGATTATACTTATCACACCCTGGAGGCAGCAGGGAAGGAGTTCCAGTGCACAGCTGGAGGGTTAAACTTCAGAAAGTAGGTGGGGCTGACACTTCATTGTAAAAGGAGAGAAAAGGATAGATTAGGTACAGATGAAGTTAGACTTCTTGCTTGATATTAGAAAGTTGAAGAGACTTTCATTTAAGACCTTGTATTTTCTATATTAAGTGGAAGGTGAAGAGTTTTACTAAAATGAGGGGAAGACAGGTTCAGAAAATGGGAAAAGTCAGTGATTGGAAACCTGTGCTGTGACTTATAGGAGAGAGTGTCTAAAACTGTGAAGAGCCTGAGATTTTACCATACTTTGAAGATAACAAGTTAGCCTGCCACAGTTTCATGGATGCTGGAAGAAGACAAGACTTCTGGATCAGAGCCAAAGGACTCTATCACTCACAGGACAGCAAGCAGCCTAAGCATGATGTCCGCATCAGCTCCCCTTGCCCTTAAGTGAGCAGGGTGGTGCAAATGGGCTCGGATGGATGCCTTTCTTTGTTAAGGGGGCTTTGGGAGAAACTATCCTCCTGCTTTCTCATTTTGGCCAATTTGAATAAACCTTTCTCCATCTCCAAGCGGTGCTTCACTGATTGGCTTATTGCACATGGGGCATATGAACTCAAGATTGCGAGGTTCAGTATCACTATCAACCTCACTATTGCTCCTTTCAAATATCTTCATTTAGCCAGTGTCCTCATACAAGGAATGAAAATTAGATAATCATTTTAAAGTGACCAGAAAAACTTTTCTTCAAGATGACATTGATTCTATAACACTTCTTGGACACTATGATTCAAATAAGTAAGAGTCTAACCAACTGAACTGACTTCCACATCATAATTCACTCTCTCTTTTTTTAAATGGGGGAATCTGCTAAATGTCTTTGAAATCTAGATCCTCTCTGGATTGCACCAGGGTCTGTGGATCAGCAGCACTGGCCTCACCTGGCAGCTTGTCAGGAATTGATGAATCTCAGACCCCACCCCAGACCTACTATACTATCATCTGCAATTTTAACAAGATTTCCAGGTAATTTGTAGATACATTAAAATTCAAAAGGAACTGATTTAGACTCTAGAGGAGCAGTAGGCAAACCTTTTCTGTATAGGGCCCGATAATTATTGCAGGCTTTGCTGGCCGTACAGACTCTGTTACAATTACTCAACTCTGGTGTTATAGCTTGAAAGCAGCCAAAGAAAATAACTAAACAAATAAGCATGGTCAAATTTGGCCCAAGGGCTGTAGTACCTACACCTGCTCTAAAGTATTGTTTTGGATTAGCAATTATATTAAAAAAAGAAAGAAGTTAGGGGGCCGCCCGGTGGCGCAGTGGTTTAGTTCGCACTTTGGCAACCTGGGGTTCGCGGGTTTGGATCCCGGGCACTGGCCCGTGCATTGCTGTCAGCCATGCCGTGGTGGCGTCCCATATAAAGTAGAGGAAGATGGGCATGGATGTTAGCCCAGGGCCAGTCTTCCTCAGCAAAAGGAGGAGGATTGGCAACGATGTTAGCTCAGGGCTGGTCTTCCTCACACACACACACACACAAAGAAATAAGTTAGTGTAACAAACTTTTAATTTTAATGACTTGGTTTTAGTGAACCCATCCTGGCTTCTAAACATCAGAGCATGTTCCTTTGTAACTGCTTGTAACACACTACTTAATTACCCATCCTTCAATTTTTCTCTAGACTGAAAACAAAATTACCAGTTAATAGTGTGTAAAATCTACTTTCGTCCCCTTTTTGATATTTGCAGTGACATTTGCACTTACCCAGCTGCTGATTCTATTCTTTTTCTTTATGATTTGTCAAAGATAGCAATTCAGCAATCTCAAATGTTAGTTTTCTCAAGACCCTATGAAGTAATTTGTCTGGACCAGCAGATAGTCTGCTTATCTTGGGCCTATTTTCATTTTGCCAATATTTACTTAACCATTTCTAATCTGAAGATGATTCTCTTTGCCAAAGATGATGGAGGCAAAGGGAAGGGCCACTGGGAAGGGGGAATTAAGGATGCTGAATAGCAGGCTGAAAGTGTGGAGCTAGGCTCCTAATATCCAGAGCTGTGTAAGAGAAAAAGGAAAAACACAAGAATACAAAAGGGGAATAACATGTACATTGCTAATTAGAAATAATATAGTAATATGCATTAAAGCTGAAAAACGGTGTTCAAAGTCATGATTTTTCTTTTTACTTTTTAACTGAAAAAGTGAATCTTCTCTTCAGACTATGTAAGCTCACAGACCTGTTTAAAACTATTAATTAGGCTTTTTCTATCCAGATTATGAGTGATAAGAACAATCTGAAATTTGATTAAAGCCCAAAGTGAGATGGATGTGGGGAATTTTCTGTATTTCCCAAGAATCTTTCATGTAAATATCTTCTAAGTTTACAGATTTAACATGCAATAAATAATTTTCCAAAGGAGCTTCTTAAAAATGCTTATCTGTAGAGTATGTATTAGATCAAAGAGGCAGCAAAAGGAAATTAAGTCAAAATTTCTTTTTTGATGACATAAACTTTCATGGCTGAGGAAGGATTTGCCAGGGTTCATTTTGGCCTGCAGGCCACCACCATGGGCACACAGCTGTAATCTGATGTGTTGCAGTTTTATTTTCCTTGGGAATACATGTGGCAGCCTATTAAGGATCATTAGCAGCACAACAAACATTATACGCAAGAAGCACAACTCTCTTAAAATGTCAAAAGCACAATACCCAATAGTCAGCCAAAGTTCTCTGGCCTGAATCTTATATATAGAAGCTTGTAGTATTTCCTGCTTTAGAATCACTGCTTCAGTGATACCGTATACCACCATCACAACAGGAGCCAACATTTATTAAGGTATATCATGTATTAGGAACTGTGCTAAATGCTTTACAAACATTATCTAATTTAAAATTCCAATAAGTAAATTGATTATCCTAATTTTAAAGGTGAGAAAAGAGGCTTATAGAGACTATGGCTAAGCTATAGGAAGTACCAGGAGGCAGAACCTCAGCCAGAGGAATAAAAACAAAAGTTGAGAGGTCAAGAGATGGTCCAAAGGGAAGACAAGCTGTTAGAAAGAAAAAGAAAAAGAACAAACAAGGAAGTAGGAAACTTAAAATAAAAATATATTCAGGAAATGAATTGTAGGAAACCAATACAAAATATGTAATATAAATCAAAAATAGGGTCCAAGATTATATATACAATCTGCCAGTGGTATAGGAATATATGAAAAGAGTGCACCAAGTAACGCTCTCAGACCACTAGAGTAACACTGAATATTTACTACCCACTGGCTTAAAAGATTTAATGTCTATCTGCCATTTTGCTCACTGACACCTAAAACAGAACAGTACCTGGCACATATTAGGCATTCAATACATTTTTTGCTGAATGAATGAATGACTGTGTGTCCACAAATGCTTCTCTCGGGGAGCAGCATATCCATTTCATGAGAAACACACATTTTCTGAAATGCTTTAAAACCCTTATGTTTGTAATAATAAGGGGACTAGTTGACATTTATTGAATGCCTACTCTGTATGTGTCAAGCACTTTTCTATGCTCTTCATATGTACTACCTCTTTATATATGCTCTTCATATGTTCAATCCTCACAACAAACCTATGAGAAAGGTGTCATTATGATTCCTATTTAACAGAAGAGAGAACTGAGATATATGGAAAGAAGAATTATACAAAATTCCCAAGCAATAAGTGGCAGAATGGAAAGCAAGCCATGCATCTGACTCCAGAATCCATGGCCTCTACCATTATGTGTTTCTATGGTGGTTAAGAGTTCTTTGAGAATTTAGAGATATCAGAGAATTCTAGACGAAAGGGATATTAGAGATAACTTGTTATCTCACTTTACAGATTACAAAGTTGAGGCCCAAGGAGGCAGTGTTTCTCAACCACAGTCTCAGAGTTGGTGGAAATACTAGGACTAGGACAGTAAGTGTCTCAAATTCCCTGTCCAGTTCTTTACTTCTGATACCACACTGCCTCCTATAAACCAGTTGAGTAGAGTAAAACTCACATATGGAAGACCTGAAAACTATTACTCAGCACTATATTATTTATCATATATATAAAGCAAAAAGACATAAATAATAAAATAGAAGAGACTATAGGAGAGTTTTTTGAAGGAAATCAAATCTTGAAACAGGTGCTCCCTTCCCCCAAAAAAGCCTCAGGAATTTCCAACAAGGCTATGGGAGAACATTTTTGCAGAATGTTGCAAAAGCAAGGTAGAGATGTGGAAGATGGAGGAGAGGGATACTATGAGGGTCAATGAGGATAGAGAAGGGAGGCAATAAAAAATGATTTGTGGAGATTTGGGGCAGGGGTTTTTAATGCAGGCCTCTGGATGTTAAAATAAACTTCTACAATAATTATAAATTGATTTTCTTTTAAATAAGACATTCAAAATAATGGTTTAATCAAAACTAGTTCAAACTAGTAACTGACCTTTACCATAAACAAGCAACAAACAAACAAAAAAAACAGACTATGTCTACACATGTGAAATGATTGGGTTTGGCACAGCTCATCCATTCCTTTTGGATGTGTCTAAATGACAGCACACAGTGCTGTTAGATCTAGCTGTGACAATCAATACTGAGTGTAAAGATGGACAAAATGAATGGAGACAGCTGCACTCCACTTGCCTTGTCTCATATATCAATGGTCTGATTTACTCCGGTTTTTATAATATTCCTTAGCCAGAGCCTTTCCTACAGCTTAGAAAACTGGCACTGAACTTTGTGACTCAGAGAGGCTTCGGTCGGGAGAAGGAGGTGGATTAACTAATGGTGCTAATAAAAGTCTGCTCCTCATGTGAGCATCATTGGTCCACAAATCCTCCCACCATTACCAAGGCAGAGGGAGCAGGATTCTGAAATTCTGGCTGACTTTTGGGAGTCTCCTTTCCCCACCTACCCTCCACCATCAATGTCTATTTTAAACAAGTTTCTCCTGAATAACATGTTTATTTTTATGAAATATCAGCGGGCAGGAGAAGAAAACATACAACGTGACATTGGGGTCTGAACAAGAGGATCCTAGACCCTGAACCACTCTAGGGCAGTGCTCCCAAAGCCTGAAACAGCTTCTGGAGGCAGAAGGAAAAGCAATGATGAGGTAAATGAGGAAGAACACTGTCTGATCAGTTTATAAGAACTGGTAAATAGACTTTGCCATTTAGGATCTTGTGGGGGTTTTTTGGCATAAAAAGTTCAATAATTAATACAACAAGTTAATCACTTCTGCATAATCAAATTTCACCTTATGACCCACGAAAATGAAAAGGAGCTAGCTAAAAATAATTTCTAGTGCTTAGATTTTTACCCCCAAATTCCCACGGTGAATTGCTAAAAACAGCCCTGACCAATTTTTGTTGTATAATTATATACAGCTAATTCCCCTTAATGTTTCAGCAAGGACTCATTCCTACACAATTACTTCTGGATCTATGCTATTGAGTATTGTCACTAAGGAGTTTTTAAGAAGGAATAGCCAACGTTTTCACTCAGAAGTTACTGTAGGTACATTCACATCAGATATTTATTTTTAAATGTACTCTGCTAACCACTTCAATATCTTTGAAAGTTAAACGTGTCAGAGAGCAAGAAGTGATCATCTGGTAAATCACATCAATGTATTTAACTAAGAGTCTTTAAAGAAATTGAAAATCTATGTCAACATAATTTTTCTAGTTCCCCAGTAGAGGGCAACTTCTACACACTTTGACAGTTTAAAAAAAAAAAAATCTATGCACACCACATTAGTAAGAACCACTGTATGTTTAAACTAAAACAATACAGTTTGTGTCTATGAATGGATTTTCACTATCAGGTAGCTATAAAATGTGAAATTTTAAATATGTAATTAGGAATTGAGTCTATTTAATAATGAGTAATTAGGATTTTATGATTAATATAACTGTTATTGCAGGAACTTTAAAGTAGCAACGATTTAGATCACTATGATAGAATTATCAGTAACTGCAATATATAAGGCAAATGATGAGAGTATTGTTCTTTAGTAAACATTTTGATTGAATTTCATTATGACTGAGTTCCAAATATAGCTACTGGGAATGCATAAAGTCTTATTAAGAATAGGCAAAAAAAAAAAAGATCATAACAAATATCTCAAAGTATAATTGAATGCTCTTGTTATGATAAACTTTGAAATAATACTTATCAGGGCTCATGTTTTAAATGACATCAGCTATAAGAATGTACCTGTACATATATATTTATGTAAGGGTAAATAGAGTAAAACTGTACTATAATACATATCATTACTGTATAGATTTGGACACAATGTGACATGCTGTCATTCATTCACTCATTCACACTTATTTACTGAGCATTTATCATATTCCAGATACTATTCTAGAAATCAAGGACACAGTGTGACAAATCTGATGAAATTCTCTGCCTTCTTGGAGCTCACACTCCCTGTAATAAAAAATAACGTGTCATAAAGCCTTTTGAAAAGATAACCCTATAAGATAGATACTTACCGTGTCTCCTAACACTAGTTTCTTTTGTTTTTATTTTAAAAATTAGGCTTTGTTTTTAATACAGAGAAATACTACAAGGAAAAATGATATGGCTCATAGTATTCATATTCAAAGAACCTTTGTTGATCTTAAAATAATATATGAATTTGATTAGAAAAATTTTAATTACATAGAAAAGTAAAAAATGAAAAGTGAAATTTTCTAGCACTCCACTCTCCCCAGAGATGTGAAGTTTCTTGTGACTCCTTCCAGAAAAGAAAATAATACACCAGGATCCATCCATCCCTCTACCCACCCATCCATCCATCTAGCCTTCTTAAATTATTCAAATTTATAGTTTCCTTAAGACAATCATACTATACACAGCATTCTGCACATAGCTTTATTTTTTTTTCACTTCACTGTATTTCTTGGAGCACCTTCCATAAAAGAATATATACATGCACCTCATTTTTTTATTTGACTCATTTTATTTTTTAATGTAGAAGTATTTTATAACATTCCATCTCTAAATACCTCAAAATTCTACTTTTAAAAGTGGTTATACAATTTTGTCTAAAATAGATAAGAGCTGTGATATGTGATGTTAATTACTGTAGTTTAATTTACGAAGACTGGGAATTCATGGACTTCAAAAAGAAGCCTGGAAAAATAACCTTTAATTTATTATAGAGCAGCAAGTAAAAAAAAAGGAATCAGCATCTGCTTTGGATAAAAAACTTACTAATAATTCTTTTAGGTTACACATAATGTAACAATCTTCCAACGAGTCTTTAGTTATAAATTAGAAATACTAGTAAATTTTTATAATAGTTCTGTTATACAATCAACATTTTTTGAGTTTCACTTAAAATTTTCAATTAAACATATAAGAATTACTTTATCTCATTCTATTTATAATACTGCTTAAATCATATATTTATTTCAGTGCCATGTTTGATATTAACATGTGATCAGAATTTTTAAATGTACAAAAATATTATGCAAAATAAAATACAAGGCACTAGGTGGTGCTGTGGGACCTCCCAGATAAACCAATGCTGCAAAGTTCTACAGTTGGTAAATTAGTTGTGTGACTGATTCTATATATTTAAATGTATATTAAATATTTTTTCTAGATAAACCAGTGCCATGTAAATAATAAAAGTAACATAATGCAATGGCAAAGTTTTGATAGATGACCTCTCTCAGGAAGACATGACCCCCTTTCATAATTACATGCCCTAACTCCTATGTTAAACTATTAAAAACATATAATAAACATCATTTTTGAGGCATGCTTCTCAATTAATCATAATTTTTCACTTATCTTTAAAATTATTTTTCCATATGTCCAGGAGTAAAAAAAAATCAACAATTATATATTCTTGTCAAATAATTTTCTATTAGGTGATTCCTTAGGTCACAGTATATATTGTAATCTTCTTGGGTTCTATTTTTTCTATTCTCCCTAAATGTGATTACTTATTATAGAGCTGTTAACTCAAATGCTGACAGTGGCCAGACTGACAAGGTAAATGCATGAACTAGGCCACGTGTAAGATAATAGGGAGTGGGAGCAACCTAGAAAAAACAGAGTATATGCATTCAAATTCAGATGAGAAACAAAATGCACGCGCGCGCATACACACACACACACACACACACACACACACACACACACACACACACCCCACACCACTATGCAGGCCAAAGAAAGCACATCTGTGGTCTGCATGTGGCCTGTGGGCCACTCACTTGTGACCTCTGACCAAGCCCAACATGTCCCCAACCATTTATCTATAGGTGACACATCTTAAAATAAAGCCCAAGAATTTCAGTTCAAATTGAAGAAGTGCAAATGACATTTCATCTGTCCTTTCAGAATGTTTTTTATCACAGATATGTGTCCCTCCTTAAAGATAAAAATTACTAATGATTCAGGTCAAGAGCATTAATTCTCCACGATGAGCTACTGGTTTAAAGAAAAGCTAGATTTAGCAGCCTTTTTCCATCGGCACAGTGTTCTTCTCCCCACAGGTACGCTTATTACTGTGTGTGTGGAGGAAATGAAGTATTTAATATTGAATGGATAGAAATATATGATTAACGTAAATGAAAAAAGGGCAGAATTTATTCTCACTAACAGTGATGGCAGAACTTACATTACACGAACAAGGTGTGATTAAAAGGAATGAAAATAAATTTTAGACAAACGCAACAAACTCATCTAAAGGAATGCTGTTCTTCAAGTTCATCATTGAGAGAAGCCAAGCTCATTTTTAAATGATGCATCATTCCAAATATTTCTAGCTGTCTTCAGAAAGAGGTTGTGTGCTGTACTAGAAAATAATATAAAACCATGTCATTTCTGAACTGGAAGAGACCACAGAGATGAACAATCCTCTTGCACTTTAGCTACACCTCACAAATCGGTTCTTCTTGAAAGATAAACACAGGGAAGCGGCAGTCTCTAGGCGAGGCTGTGTCACAGGAAGCTGAGTGACCTGATGCTCACAGGAAGCCACGAGGGAATCACAATTGACTTTCAATGGAAAATAAGTCTTACACCAGTAACTAAGGCAAAAATATCATGTTTCAGGAATTTCAAATATTGTCTAAACATCCATCAGAGTCTCTCCTAACACTAAAAATCGTTTGGAATTTTTAGAGAATGTAATGGATCCAAACACAGATATATGGAAGAAGTAATAAAAAGCAGAAATAGATCAGAGCCACACTGCCTGAATTCTTTTGATTTACTTTTGAGACTGGCTGAAATTCCATCTCAGGTAAGAGTTTTTTGACTTAATAAGAATCCTGTTTTTTAAATAGCACGTTGTTTTCTACAGCAGCAGATCTTACAGTGTGGTCTGGGGACCAAGCAGTCCCTAAGACCATTTTGGGGGTTGGTGAGATAAAACCACTTTCATAATAATACTAAGACATTACTTGCCTTTCTCACCCTCATTCTCTCACAATTGTACAGTGGAGTTTTCCAGAGGCTACATGACATGTGATCTGGAAAGATTTAACACAGAAACAGATATGAGACTCTAGCTGTCTTGTATTAAGCCAGACATTAAAGAGATTTGCAAAATGTAAAACAATATACTCTTCTCACTAGTTTTTCCTTTTGTTTTGGAAAATATAGTTATTTTTCACAAAAATATGTATGTTTACATATCATGGGGCTTATTGTTATTTTTAAGTGAATGATTAATTTCCTAGCTTTAATTTCAAATATGATAAATACAGATAGATATAACTGACATAAATAAAAGCTCTCTGTGGTTCTTAACAAATTTTAAGAATATAAAGGGGCTCAAAAAGTTTGAGAACACTGTTCTTGAGGTAAGCTGCTCGCATCTTAGCCTAAATCAATTCTAAAACTTCTACCAGAATGAGATTTTATTAGAAGCAGGGAAGGTAGAGCATTTTGGAGCAGGAAGCACTTATATGGGCAAGGCGGGCCTGACTAGCTTGATGCAGAGGGGTAGACAGTGGCATAAGAGCTATGGGTCTAGGTGAAATGACCCCAGTAGAAGAGGGAATTGAGCCAGGATAGTGCAATGGCAAATATTTTGATTTCAAAATTTAGCCTGGGACCAACTCTACATCTAAAAAGGGTCATTTTTCTCCAACTTCTCTTACCTCTTATACTTTGGGTGACTCCAACCAAGTCTCCACACTGAAATGCAATCCTTCATTGGTTTCCCACTAGTCTTTAAAGACTGATCATGGCCTTCAAGATTCTGTATGATCTGCTCCTGCCTAGCTCTCCATTTCCATCTCTCCTCGTTCTCCACCTGGCTCTCCATGCTCAGTCACAGGGCTCCTGGTCCATTTCCTTGACTGAGCTATGTTCCCTTCCACCTGCAGACTTTGGTTTCCTTCAGTCATCATGGAAGCCTTCCTGCCAATATCAGCTTCCCCTGAATATGCACTCTCATGGTATCATGGATCTCCTTTGCAGCACTTACCACAGTTACAATTTTACATTTATTTGTATGATTTTTAAATTAATGTCTATATCTCGTCTACTAGGTTGTTGGCTTTATGAGAGTAGGGACCATGCTTATTTTTACTCCATCTTCTATTCTCTGTACCTAGTAAAATGCCTGGGAGATAGTAGGGGCTCGATTAATAAATATATATTTTTTTGGTGAGGAAGATTAGCCCTGAGCTAACATCTATTGCCAGTCCTCCTCTTTTTGCTGAGGAAGATTGGCCCTGGGCTAACATCCGTGCCCATCTTCCTCTACTTTGTATGTAGGATGCCTGCCACAGCACAGCTTGACAAGCAGTGTGCAGGTCCGTGCCCGGGATCAAAACCCCAGGCCACCGAAGCGGAGTGTGCGAACTCAACCACTACGCCATTGGGCCGGTCCCTCAATTAATATTTTTGAAAGAAGGGATAAATGATTTCTTGCTTCCAGACACTGTTCTATGCATTTGGCAAGTGTTACATCATTCTGAAAACAAGCCAATGGATAGGGACAATTATTATCCCCATTTGCAGATGAAGAAACCAAGTCACACAGAGGTTAGCTAATTTGCCAAAGTCAAACAGCAATTTTTGAGGTCAGAATTTGAACTCAAACAGTTTGACTGAGAATCCTTAACACTATACTGTAGTTTGTGGGCCTAATCTCCATTTATAAGGTTGGAATTCAAAGTTTTTTGCCATAGAAATAAACAATTGATTTACAAACTTTAGGAAGCTAATTTGCAAACTGATGAGTGACTCTAATGGGGAACCCTGGAATATGTTCTGAAATTAAAAGGTATTAAAGAAAAAACAAACAGCCATTTATACATTAGCTAGAACTTTAGTAGCTTTCTATGTTTCATTGGTTAAAAGAGGAAAAGACGTTTGTGCATTCTGTTTTCTGAATGTATAAGGGCAGTCCAACAACTAATGACAAAAATGATGTTCTCTTCCCGATACTTAGAACTAGATAGTACACATGTTAGGATTTAGAAAAATTCTTTGTGCTTTTGAGAAATTATATTTTTAAAAATGGAAGTGAAACAAAATAAAGCAATGAGCCTAAACTTTCAGAATTAAATAGATATATGTCCCCCTCCCCAATTTGGTTTAATTTGAATTAAAATTTCCAGCTATGTTTATTTGTTAACTACACACGTTTAATTTATATTAACCTGGTCATTTGAAATTACAGATTAGTCTCATGAGTCCTAAAATGCAAAACATAATTGCAATTCAAATCAATTTTTTTCTGTTACCAAAGCATTCTTAAGAATATATATTACTATGAGAAAAACAAAGTGAAAATCTAGGAATCCTACAAATTCTAACAATTTGTCATCTAAAATCTAACAATCCACATCATCATTTTTATGTTTAAGCTCAATTTTATATCATTAGTATCTCTGTAGTTTCATTCAACAAATAATTATTGGATACCTACTCTATGTCAGACACATCCTAGAGGTTGGGGAAATAATGATAAAGGTTGCCTGGTCTCTAGCTTAAAAGATCTTACAGGCTAGCTGTGGCAAAGTAAAAAGGTAGATAATGGGGCCAGGAAAGACTGCTTACTTCACCTAACTGAATGAAGGATTCCGAAAGAGGTGACATCTAAACTGAGACCAGAATGATGAGTAGAAATGGCCAAGAGAAGAGTGAAGGTGGAAGGTACCTAAAAATGGTCTAGGAAGAGGGGAATGGCATGCACAAAGGCCTAAAGACAAGAAAGTGTGCTCATGGTGTTTAGAGAAAAAGATAGGCATAGTGAGTGGGACATAACAAATGCCACTCCCATGATAAGCATCTCACAAATTTCTCATGAAGAGATAACTGGTTATATCTACCAGCCTTCTCATCTTCTAGTAAATCAAAAAAACAGAAAGGGCAATTAGATTAAGGAATACCTCAGAAAGTGCCATTTGGAATTTAACTTTCCTCAGCACTAAACTTTTTTAATATTATTACCAAAATGTCAGCAAAACCAAACATTACCAGTGCTGCTAAGTTGAGAGACGGTTGGAGTGGAGGATAGGGTCATAAAGTTAGGATCTTAAGACTGTACAATCTTCCATTACTGACAAATGCTTTGTTCTCTGAAGCATGTTTATTACTATGGTAAACTTACTCCTTTTGGAATTTTTTATTTAGCAAGGAGTTATTTCTATTCAGAAATGGAAAATTCAAAGACCTGAAACCCCTCACTGTATGGTAATCTATATGGCTTGTGTACTGGTGCTGTCTGCTGGGCCCCAGGTCATCAATTATGTATAGAAATGTACAGCTACAGCAGTAGCCAGTGTCGTGGGCCTGTCAGGGATTTCTTAAGAGGAACAAAAACATTTGATTGTGTCTTCTTTTAGAAAACATAGGCTAGATGAAAAGAGGAAGATCTTTGAAAGAAAATATGAGCAATCCTCAATATATAAATTGACTTGTAATAAGTGAAAAATGAATTTTAAAAATGTACTTGAAATGAAACCAGAAACATAACTGGGGAAAAGCTTCGGAAATAGATACAAGAAAGGCTGACATTATTTCATCAAAACAACACATGTTAGAATACAAATTCATTCCTTATATATTTGAGGAAAAATAACTAATGAGGGTGACCAAGCTCCAACCACTCTGAACCAAATTCAGTGGATTCAGTGTTTCCAACAAGGAGTAGACATGTTATTTAAAATAAAATGTCTTGTAATCCCCAAACCTGGCTTGCTTCTGAGGTGTGAGTTTTCACTCTAAAAGAATGAAGCATGTCTCCAGACTGACCAGGGAGCACAAGGACTATGAAGATTACCATGAAGAAAATGCAATCTAAGATATCTTATGGAATTTTTCCTATTATACCAAACACAACAAAAGCTTTCACTGGGATTTCAATAAATTTAGTTCTACACATTGCTGCAGAAATTTCGTTATTCCTCCTTTCTCTAGTGGATAGCAGGGGTAGCAGCTGGTGTGTTTTGTATTTAAAACATGAAAAAGAGCTCTCGTTCTCTCTTAGTACCTACATCAATGTGCTTGGGAAAATTTGGAAAAATGATTTACTTTAAGTAAAATGACTTTATTTCCTTTCCTGTAAGGTATTTGACATGCTTTTAAACACCTAAGAGTAAGAGTTGTGTTTTCAAAAGGCATACAGATTTCTACTGGAGGAAACTACAGTGCATAAAAACATATCATTTAAATTTATGTAAATTTAAACACATATGCTTGAACGTATATCCTCATTTTTCAACACTTTCTGGGTAGAATTCTTAATGCCTGATTTTTATAAAATATATTAGGTGACCTGTAAATATTGTGAGGTAGCCAGAAAAAGATATAATCATTTTCTACTACTTTAAAGAGTGTGTAACAGTCTCATTTTATCATTACTATACAGGTTAGATCACGTGCTATATTATTCTGCCAAATTCTGTAAAATTGAAAGCATATTTAAAAATCAGTGCTCAGACATTGGGGTATGCCTGAAACAGACAAGAACCCAATCAATTTTCTTATTTCTTAGATTTAAAATGAGAATAATTTGCTGATCATTCATAGAAACTGTAATTTAGCAAAACAGACTCCTACGACTGCTGAAATATTTGATTTTCTTAGCTCTTAATGTTAAACAAATGATTTCTGCCAGTTTGAGTGTGAAAAATCCCAACCTGTTTACACACATTGCAATTCACATGACACATGACACAAAACACATGACATGACACATCAAATTAACTACTTGTTACCAACATAGTCCATTAAAAAAGACGCTACAGTTCCACAACTATTATAGTTTAATTTCTTGATTTCCATATTTTGGCTTATATACAGAGTTAATTGAACATTTTGCAAATTCAGTGAGAAACTGAACTGAGACCATTTAAAAATACTTACCACTATGAATTTTTAAATTCATATTTTTTTACACACATGAAATGTGAAGAAATCTTCAGTCACCTGTCTGCTATATGATTAGTGCTTTACACAAATTGCTTTACTTAATCCTCAGAAATATATTATTGAGTATTGCTCCAAGATGGTAAATAACTTGTCCAGGGGTCACAAGGCTACTCAGAGCTCCTCATGTTACTCCATCACTCAACAGAATTTGACTTCCTCCTTCTTGAAAAACTTTGTTCCTTCGGCTTCTGGAATATTACAAACTCTTCTTTTACCTTCTTCTCCTAGATCTTCCTCCCTCACTTAATTCAGGTCTCTTATAAGACCTTCCCTGACCACCCTTTCTACAACAGACACACACACACACACACACACACACACACACACACTCCTATCTTTCCTCCTCTACTACTTTCTATTCCTTTATCTTGCTTTATTTTTGTTGACAAAACTTATCACCACTTGACATTATATTTAGTTATTTGCTTATTATCTGTTTCCCCTACTGTTCACCCATCCCCACTCCCCAACAAAGCTCCACAAAGTTGGGATCCACAAGGTTGGGATCTTGTCTCTCTTTCCCCCCACTGCCGTGTGACTACAACAGTGCCTGGCACAAAGTAAGCCCTCAATAAATGTGCTGAATGAATGAATGGCTAGAAGTTGTGGAGTTGAGATTCGAATCCAGGTCTTTCTAACTCTAGCCCTATGTGTATTTTACTACATCTGGTTTAATTTCAAATATAGCACACTTTTATTAAAGTTTGCAAATAGTAAATTCACATTTTTTATAATGAACCCTAGAGCCCTGCCGCTCTCTGCTCCACCCAAAGCCTATAACTAAAGAAAGCTGCTCTACTGAAAGAAATGGAGTGAGAGGTCATGTAGTCCAGGAAAAAAGAAAAGAGCTAGCATTTATTGAGCACTTACTTTGTTCTGAGTAATATGTGTACAGTGTATATGTATGCACATGTGCATATTTCTGTATATGTATAATTCATTCCTATTTTATCCTCATAGCAATAATATAAAGCAGGTAATATTTATCTCTTATTTTTATATGTGGACACAGAGGCTCACAGAGTTATTTGCAGTAACCCAGGAAGTTCCAATAATCTCCGTACGTGGGAATGTGTGTGTACATGATAAAACCTATATTTCTCAATCTTCTTTTTTCTACCTGAAATATTTTTGAAGTAGAATACTAAAAAAAAAAAAAAAAAATTCACAATGTTTAATATTCCAGAATGCTTCTTTTCATTCAGAAAAGCCTCAAGTAATTGGAAAAGAAGGTGGAGTGGGTAAATGATTACTTCTGTTTTGGGCAGGACCATTCATTTATCCTCTAGAATAAAAGAATAACTGTGCTCTATCATAGGTTCATTATCCATTTTCAAGCTATGCACAACAGGCAGAAGTAAGATTGGTAGAAGCAACTTCTTTGGGGAGGGTTGTCATTGGACCACATAGATATCCACTCCCCTCTCCAAGGTGGTTCCCACCCAAGGTAAGTGAGGGGAGCTTCAAAGAACCACTTGGAGAATGTGTCTCCAGGAGTTTAGGGAAGGGGGAAAAGGAACACCAGAGTAGGGCCTGGTTCCCTCTTAGAGAAGTTTCAAGCTGAGAGGCTGGGGTGGGAGGGAGGCCACAAGAGGAGCAAACTGCAAATTCTCCACTGGCCAGGCAAAGACATATCAGTTTTCCTCTGGGTCAAGTGACCCAAAGAAGAGAACTGGACTTGAGTAATTCTGACCAGGATTCCACCCAGAGAAGCAGATCACTAAAAGCCAAGAGCGGTGGCTAGAGTTGTAAGAAGATCATTGCCCATGCAAGGCAATGTTGTATTAGAATGTTCCTAGTGAAGCAGGATCACTGAAAAACCCACAGAAGCACCCCCACAAGAGAAAGAGCTAGCCTTTGGAGATGTGCCACACTTAGAGGGCTTCAAAGTCAGATTACAACCCAAGACACATCAGACTTTGCTCATTCTTTTCTATCCCTCCTTCCCCCATGTGCTTGATCCTGGAGGGCACAAAAACAGTGGCTCAAGAATGGGAGAGGATGTGGACCAAGGATGAGAAAAGAAACCTATCACAATTCTCTCTTCCCTATTGCAGATTACTGATTATGAGTTGATGTGGGAGGGGAAGAAAGGGGAAAAGCTTTCAACTGGATAAGAAACTAAAGTTTTGACATTAGACTGGACTAGACTTTTTCTTTGTTTATTTAAGTATAACAAACATAGGATAAATTTTTACATACATATTTCATACATATATGCACATACCTGGGTAATCACTATGCAGATCCAAATATAAAATATTTCTAGTAATCTAGAAGGAGCCCTCATGCTTCCTTCCAGTCAATATCCATTCTGCCAAACTTACCACTATTCTAACTTTTATCACCATAGGTTAATTTTTCTTATCTTGAACTTCATATACATGAAATCATATGTATGAACTCTGTTGTGTCTGGCTTCATTTGCTCAATATTATGTCTGTGAGAGTTAACCATATTTTGGGTGGGGCAGTAGCTCATCTTTTCTATTCATATTTTGTGTTCCATTGTACAATCACATCACAACTTATTTATCCATTCTCCTGATGATGAACATTTGAATTTTTTCCAATTTGACTTACGAAAAAAAGTTGCTAAACATCTTCCTGAACCTGTCTTCTGGTGAACACATGCACTCATTTCTGTTGGGTATATATCTGAGAGTAGAATTGTTAAGTTATAGGATAAGGCATATGTGTAGCATTAGTAGATACTGCCAAACAGTTTCCCAAAGTACTTGAATCATTTTCCACTCCCATCAGCAATATATGAGAATTTCAGTTACTAGATATCTGCATTAATATTTGATATTGACAATCTTTTAAAATTTTAGCCATTCTGATGCATGTGTAGTGGTACCTCATTGTGGCTTTAATTTGCATTTTCCTGATGACTAATGATGTTGAGTTCTTTTTCATATGCTTTTTGAAGATTTGGATATCATCTTTTATAAAATGTCTATTCAAATCTTTGCTCATTTTTGTCTGATTTTCTCTCTTTTTTTTATATCTCGTTTTTTTATTGAGGTAACATTGGTTTATATTGATTTCAGGTGTACATCATTACATTTTGATTTCTGTGTAGACTACATCATGGTCACCACCCAAAGATTAATTATCATCTGTCACTGAACATATGTGTGCTTTTACTCCTTTTGCCCTCCTCCCTTTCTCTCTGGTAACCACCAATCTAATCTCTATATCTGTTTGTTTGTTGTTGTTGTTTTTATCTTCTACATATGAGTGAAATCATACAGCATTTGGCTTTCTCTGTCTGACTTACTTCACTTAGCATAATACCCTCAAGGTCCATCCATGTTGTCACAAATGGCAAGATTTCTTCTTTTTTATGGCTAAGTAATATTCTACTGTATACATAAACCACATCTTCTTTATCCATTCATCCATTGATGGGCACTTAGGTTGTTTCCAAGTCTTTGCTCATTTTTTATTGTTGCACCTATATTTTTTATTGATTTGTATGAGCTATTTATATAGTATAGATACAAATCTTTTGTGGATATCTGACAAACAACATGCTCATTCTAAATGTCTTCTCTGACCCAAGGCATGCCTTTTATTCTCTTAATGTTGGCTTTTGTTGAACAGATGTTTTTTATTTTAATGATGCCCAATTGATCAATCTTTTTATATATGGTTATGTTCTTATGACAAAAAGATGTTCTCTAATGTTTTCTTCTAGTGGACTGGACTTTCTAATACCTGAAAGTAACTGGAAAAACTATGGGTTCATCTTGAAATTTTATCCAAAAAGGAGGAATGTGTGTAAATGTGAGTAAAAGTGTGCTAATGAGTGACAGTGATATTGCCATCTGCTTGCACCCAATAAAGTCTAGCTCATTCAGTAAGTCAGTTATACTTGGCTTGAATATGAAGATTCATTTGAGAAGTAAGTATATCATGTCTTTTCTTTTTAATGAATAATCCTCCCAGTGTGTGTATGAGACACTCCTGATTTATTAGCTAAGTTTATTATAGATATGACATAGTCATACAGAATCAGAAGACTTTCTAGTATTGGATATATATTGAGTACACTAGGGTAATCCACACAAAGATGTGCTTCTCCTATAATTTGATTGTCTTAGAAATGGTATTTGCCATTGGAGTTTGTGTGTCATACTGAAAAGATGCTGGGCAGGAATTAGAAGTATTTCTAGCCCACTCTGTCACTGACTATCTAGTGATAGCTCATCCATAGCCTGGAGATGATTTTCCACGAGACGTTACAAGGTTGGATTTGGATTTCTAATCTGTCTTTCTGTACCCACCCAATGGTCCCAAACCAGAAACCTAGAAGTCATCCTTAACTCCTCTCCCTCTCATCTGCTATACTGACACTCACCAAGGACTCTCTAGTCCACCTCTAAAATAACTTTTCAATATATTTTTGTTTCTCATCATTCCCACTGCCACTACTTTACTCTAGGCCAATGTTCTTTGTCCCTTGAGTCACTGTACTAACCTTTGAGTTAGTCTCCACATCTCCAATCTAGCCCTGCTCTAATCCATTTTGCACATGCAGTCAAGTAAATAACTTGACTTTAAGTTAATAATAGTTAAGTTTTCTACAGCACTTACTCTGTGCTTGGTACTTTATAAGCATGATCTCCTTTAATGTTTACAACAACGCTAAGAGGGAGGTAATATATTTCTCTTTCTTTTTAAATGGAGTCACTAAAGCTTAAAGAGAAAGAGTAACTTCCCCAAGGTCATTTAGTAAGGAAGGAGTCTACAAATCTGATCAGGCCACTCACTACACTTGCCACCCTTAAGTTCATTGAATGAACATTGGAAGGCTTTGGAAGAATTACTTTGAGGGAGCCAATTAAAATAGGACTGCCAAAGCAAAAGCACAAAGAGGATGAAGGCACTGATTCTTGCTTGATTTTTCAAGATTTTAACAAGTGCACAGTTTAAGAAAAAAAAAAATAAGGCAATACATGGTGGAACCACCTTCCATTTCCTTTTTAAATACTACTTTCATCGGAGAGTATCTAATGAGGTAGACCTCCCCCTCCAAAAGCAGACTGCCAATCCCGGGCAGCAACTGAAGTCATAAGATCAATGGACTGAGCCAAGTGTCAGGGGACTCTGTAATTCTAACTCTGATTATTGTACATTAAGATCACATTATTACAGCTTAAGATCCAGTAAATATAGAAAATATAAAGTTTTACCAAAACTTATGGTTCATTAATAGTATCGTTTGTATTCCTAGAAAGCACAAAGCAAAATACCAACTTATATTTATATAAACACTGAACTCAATTAATAATGACAGATATTTGCTTTCTTTTTGTCAAATACTCATATTTGCATTTTTATTTTTAATTTTTATCTGGATACCTAGCTATGTAAGATACAGTAAAAATTACATATATGATTTGAAAATCACAAAGTATACAGCAAAATATTATTTTAGTACTTCATAACTGATGGTAGCTGACTTTATGACTGCATTCAATATTAAAGTTTATCTCAAAGCATAGTTAACAGAAGTTTTAAATCATTAAATTCAGGCTTAGAAGTTTAATAAATCAGAATTTTCTTATTATTGATGAATAATGCTTCAAAATTATTATACTGAGTGGTAAAGAAAGGGATGGTTACCAAGTTATCAATATCTGAAAGTTCTGCTCTGGCTCTATAAGGTGGATAGGTTTATGTTTACTGTTTCTCAATATATAGCAATTTTACTCAAATGAGGTAATGTTTTAGGCTCTCAAATTCTGGAGTCAAAGAAGTCTGTTTGAGTGTTGGCTCTATTTCCTACTAGCCATGAGGACTTGAGCAAGTTATTTAATGTCCCTATGTCCTCTTTAGTAAAACTCTTGAGGCCAGATGGGTTTCAAAATTTTTCACATTTCTGAAAGATTATATGGTGTTTATATATATATATATTATATGTCTGTGTATATACGTACATATTATATGTATATAATATGTATAATATATGTTACATATTATGTATATATATTATATGTGTATTACATTTATACATATATATAGTATATGTATGTATATAATATATATGTATATATATTAAGTAACCACTCCAGTAGGCTCTGGGGAAGCACTCTATAATCAAATACATTACATATCTCTGCAGCAAAACATATTAGTATTCATATTTAATGAGATAAAGCATAAAAACAGCCTTATGTCATTTCAGGTCAGATATTGCCCTGACTCAAACTCTTTCGGTTTTGCTCTTGGTTTTCAGAGCTTTTTGGTTTCTGAATGTGGACAAGGAGTGGAAGAACTATAGTTCCTCCTTTGTGGGCTTGCAGTATTAAATGATAACATGCATGGAGAGCATATAGCAAATACTAAGCCATACACAGCTGTCAGTGTTGTGTCTATCATCAACTTTATAATTTTGAAAGACTAGAAAATACATCAAAGTTTTCAAAGTAATGATTGCTAACTGATAGAATTCCAATTGAATTTTATCTTATTGTCTATACTTTTCTATATTTTATAAATTCTATGTAATGGACAGTTATTACTTTTATAATAAAACTGCTTTACGCAAGTTAAGAAAAAATTTATTCTCCCTTCATTTGAAAGGATTTACATTGCATCTACGTCTAGATTTTCTTGGTCTTGCCTTTTCTTTCATCACACAGACAAAATGAGTTTTCTGTGTTGAAAATCCTGGGTAATAAATTCATTAGGAGCAAAGAAACTTTATTCTTTGAATCCATATTCATATTTTTCTCTTCTGACCAACCTATAAACAAGACTTTTTTTTTTTGCTATACATATTAAAACATGATTCAGCTAATCTACATGGCATTTCTTCAGTTCCTGAATTACTTGAATAATGTATTAAAGATCTGTGAGCTCTTGGATAACATAATAGTAAGATATCAAGATGAATACCAAAATTCTCATGTTAATTCTCCTAACAGTTATAGTCTCTGCTTCCATAAAGGAATATTTTTAAATTATAAGTAAAAATCAAAACCAAAAACAACAAAACAAACAAAAACTTTTGATGGCTTTTCCTGTTATTGTCCAGTGTGGTGCTGTCCAACAGAACTTTCTGCGACGACGGAAATGTTCTACAATCTGCACTATTCAATACAATAGTTACCAGCCACATGGAGCTATTAAACACTTGAAACGTGGCTAGTACAACCAACGACCTAAATTTTAAATTTTATTTAATTTTCTAATTAATTTAAATTTAAATTTAATTAGCCACATGTGGTTAGTTACTAATGTATTAGATAGTGCAGGTCCACAAAACTCCAATTGTTTATGCAGTCCTTTTCAATAGACACACTGAATGCCACTTCTATTTTAAAATAATTTGTAATGTTATCTATATGATGAAATTTGGGAGCGATTTTCTACAGTCTTACTTGAAAAGAATCATTGAAAATCAAATTGTCAGAGCCTCAATGAATGAAAGTTTCTGCTTGATTGTGCTATGTTGGTAGTAGTTGGCTAAAGTCGCTTTATCCAACATTTGTGCTTGTCTTTATCTATTCTCTAGTTCTTTAGGCTGTTCTATCCATCCTACATTGCCAATTATGTCTAATAAATAAATATCCCCAAAGTGGCTTCAGGCAGGCAAACGTTAAAAACAAAACAAAACAAACAACACACAGTTAATAACAAACGAGCCTTCAGTCAAAGAACTGTAGCAAGTGCCAAAAGCCAATTAAAAAATCTATCACAGTCAAAAAAAAAAAAAAACCTTTAAATTTCACCTCAGCACACTGATCCTATTGCTCAGTACTAAGAACCTTCCCCAATTTTTGGAAACATCCAGAAAGCTTCTGTTTCGGCATTCATTATACTGCAGCTCACAATTAACACTGCCAGACTCTTTTCTAATCAATTATTCGCTAAGATGTCTAGCATTTCTTTGGAACTCCTTACCTCAACATCACAATGGTTTAAGAGATGACACATGCCTGTGTACTTTTCAGAATAAAAGGCGGACTTTAAGCAGGTTTTAACACTAAATGAGAACAAGGGTAAGAGAAGAGAAATCAACCCTTTTAGTCAAAGTTGAGCTTCCGGCGAGCTGCAGGCAGTGCACAGCATGAGAGAATCTGGCTCCAGAAAGTGCCCATGTGTTGACAGCTGAGTAAGAGTTTGAAGGCTTAATGGTACAAATGTTCCGTCAATGGTACTGTTCACAGGGCTTTACTCAACCAGAACTGCCAAAAGTCTCCAAAGCTGCTGACAACCAATGATGTGAAATTAATTCACTCCAGGCTCTGACATTAAATTAGCAAGTTATTGTTTTTACATAGGTAGTAACTCTGCACTGATTTGATTAACTGAAGAAAACGAAGAACTGCTTTGTCTGGCCTAAAACTTTAAAGGAGTAAGACTTAATTAAAGACCATAAAAGAATACAACTAGTGCCCCTTCCTTCCTTCTTGAATTAAACCCACCAGATATTAAATTGGTATTGTGTAACATATTTATCAAGTGTAAATTCATGGCACAGGTGTGAGTGCTACAAATGGAAAGTTTCCTCTAAAATATGAATATTCAAAATAATCTGGGAGTAAATCAGAACCAGGAAGAGAGGACTCCTACCAGTATCTAGAATCACATGTAAAAATAAAGACACTGCAATCTATAAAATTACTTCCAACATGAACATTTGGTGTTTGGAATTTTAAAGCTTTTCCTAGGCATCTCAGTTTTAAAAAATAAGGTCAAGTTCGTCTGAAAGCTACCCAGCCTATAGTAGTCCTTGTCTTTTCTTGGATACCTGCAGCACCTCTCAGAGGGCCCTTATCTGCTACTTAGCATCTGTCTTCTACTAAGACTTAGTAACCAGGATACTATTCATGATTAGTATCATCAAAACAGGAAAGCAAGCCACTGAGGACAAGGACATCTCTCACATATTCCTGCAGCCTGTAACGCTATATTAGTCAGGAGCACAGGCCCTGGGGCTGGACATCTTAGGTTCAAATCTTGCTCTACCACTTACTATCTGTGTGACCCTAGACGAGTTATCTAACCTCTCTGGGCCTCCGTTTCCTCAGTAAAATGGGGTTAACCATAGTACCTACATACCTTTGTGCCATTGTGAGGATTAAATAAATTTATACATGCTAAATGCACAGTACAGTTTCTGGTACTTAGTAAGCATTCAAAAAATGTTGGTTAACACTATTTTATTATTAGTTTTTTTGAACAAATATATTTAAAGAATAACAAAACAGCTTAATTTCTAAACATCAGACATCAAGGCAAATAGAGAGAAAGGCTGATAAAGGAAATGGGGTTATCCTCTTTTGAATATATCTTTGCTGGTAACATTGACAGGTAAATTCTCCTAACCTAAATGATGTTTCTATGAATATTCACCTTCTGATTCGTATAATATGAGGGCTCTACAGCAAATAAATGAGGCTTCTTCCTAAGGTCTGATTACTGATAGAATATAAAATGAGTAATGTTAGAGGCATTATCTTTGTTATTACAGTGAATGATTTACTCTATAAAACAGCTCAGGAATCCTAATATTAACATATCTTGCAGCAATCAATCATATTCAGTTTTGACTTTCAAGTCTTTATGAAACATAAATGATACTGCTAAGCATACAGCTTAATTGTATAGACTGCTGATGCGGACAATAAAGCCATTAGTGGGCCCAAGAAGCTAAATCAGCAGTATCCAGTCTGAAAATAAGAGCAGTTGGAATTCTGAAGAAAAAGAGTTAACCCACCAATTTAAACAAGATAAAAACACTAAAAATAATTTGCAAAACAATTTTCCTCATGCATTTAATAAACGTGTGTCAGAATAAACAAAAATCACTGAAGCTGAAAGTAAAAAAAAATCAATTAAAATAAAGTCACAGGGCATGGTAGAGAATTATTTCTGGCAGTTATTTGATATAATACGGTTAATATTTCTAGTCAGTCAAATTAACACAATTTTGCCACTGTAGATTTACAGTCATAAAATGTACACTCTCAAGAGGCTTATTCTAAGACTCATAATAACAAATTCTTTTTAGGCATGGAAGAACTTGACCATTTTCTTCTGACCATAAGTAGAGAAAGAGAAATCATCCCTCAGAAAAAATTAATTTGCTATACATTCACATTTGGCCATCTTTTCCCTCCTTGATTTCCCCTTCAAAGTCCTTGGATAGAAACCAGTCCATTTATCGCTCCATTTGTATCAACAGATATGCTTTTATTTCTTATCGGTCTGCCTATTCGTATCATGTGTACTCCACCATGTTATTGATTGAAAGAAGCTCAGGCAAGGTGGTGTCAGCTTATATTCCTAAAGGGAGTCCCCTGAGCAGATTGGTGAGGCATTTAAGGTCAAGTTAGAATTGTCTGTTTCTATATTAAAACTGCAGGGCACAAAGAGAAGAAGAATGTAGAATTCTCAAGCATGCAAAATAAATACTTTTCAGAGGTACTTTTCATAGTAGAAAACTTGGCTTTGTAGAAACAAAAATTATTTTCAACCATTCTTCTTACTCTCCACGCTTTCTTCTTACTCGCTTTTATCTTTCTTATCTTTTCAAATGGCTATTCTAAAAGAAGAGAAATCATAAGGCAAATAAAGTCACTAAATCACATCATGGCTAGACAGAGAGGTTCTAGTCACTGTCCTCTAAGGTTAATTTGGCATTTTCCTGATGGTTTGTGAGGTAATCTGTACACTTTGAAGAAGGAGAATATAAAGTTAACCATATTTGCCAACTGTGTGCTTAGTACTATAAAAATTTCCCAGATCTGGTTTATTGTAAGAACCTCAAAACTCATTCATCAAACACCTTCCAGAGCACACTGTATGCACAGAACTTTTTCTGGAACTAAGATTTCAAAGATGAATATAATATGCTTGCCCTCAGGGAACTCACAATTCATTATCTTACGGTATGATATGTGCTGTGATAGGACGTGAACAACATGTCAAAGGACAGAACGATATGTCATGGCATAAAGAACTTGGGAGTTAGACAGATTGGGGTTCCAATCCACCTTTCTCGACATATTGGGGGACTCTTGGAAAAGTCACCCACCTTCTTGAACTTCATTTTACCCACATATAACATAGCCATAGTATTATTTACCGTACAGAGTGCCCTTGGTAGGTGGTTAATAAAGATGAGTTTGCTTTCCTCCTTGTATACAAAGTCAAGAACAATTCATTTGATCTAAGACCCCTTATGTGAGAAGGGGCCAAAGAAAGGGCAGAGTTGGGGCTTGGCTTTGTAGAAAAAGTAGGATTTCAAGAGAAAAGAATGGGAAGTAGGGATTAGCAAAGGGAGTATCGTGAGCGGAAAAAATGGAGCTGTAGAAAGTACATGGCTAAAAAAAAGAAAGCACATGGTGTGTTTAGAGGTAGCAGAGCATAATGGTTAGGAGTGGGAATTATGGGGTCAGCCTGCCTGAGCTGGGATCATGTTGCCTAATAGGGGTCACCTGGGATAAATAACTTGCTTAATCAGCATGTCATTTTTCTCATGTTTTGCCCACATAACAGTACCTAAGTCACAGGGTGTATTGAGGATTAAATGGGAAAGATATATACATACATATAGATAAACCAGGGCTCATGCATGATAAATGTTATTGCTACTATTGTTAGAGCTATTATTACTTGAGAAGTCTAGATGGTGGGGGATGGCTCAAGCATAAGGAAAATGGAAGAAGTGTGGGTTATCAGAGTGGTATGTTTCATTCTGCCTTTTGACTCCCAGGCATCTGATTACTTAGTAATCTGGAAGCTATGTTTTACATCAAATGGCTGAACAGGTTACTTCTATCAGGCTACATTATGTCTCTTCCCATTGCTAAATATATTCTGGTCCAGTGGTTCTTAAATCTGGCCATGCATCAGAATCCCCTGGGAATCTGATAAAAAACAGGGACTCTTAGGTCTAAACCTAGAGATTCTCAGTCAGTAAGTTTAAGGTGGAGCTGAGAAACCTATATTTTTTAATAGCTTCCCTGGTAATTCTGAAGAAGAGGCAAATTTGGAGACGATCATTGTAGTCAATTCAGAAGCCAGGTCAATATGTTTTACTCTTACTACCCACTGAATAAAAATAACATCTAGCTTATCTAATAATAACAGATTCGTAAAAGCACTAGCCTCCTTTTTATTTTCATTTTTATTTATTTTATCTTTTGTGAGGACGATTAGCCCTGAGCTAACATCCACTGCCAATCCTCCTCTTTTTGTTGAGGAAGACCGGCCCTGGGCTAACACCTGTGCCCATCTTCCTCTACTTTATGTGGGACGCCTGACACAGCATGGCTTCATAAGCGGTATGTAGGTCCACGCCCAGGATCTGAATTGAGAATCCCGGCCGCCGCCGCCACAGAGCGCATGAACTTAACCACTATGCCACCGGGCAGGCCCCTCCTTTTCATTTTTAATCTTAGAAAAACTCTGCTTCATTTAAAGAGGCATTAATGAGATGAGAACTTCTTTCTTAATTAGTTACTAAAGCATTTTTGCAAGGATGATGGCATAACAGAGCAGGGAAAGACAGAGAGGAAAGTTAACCTTTCATCAAACATTAAAAATGGAAATACCACTTTCTCCGATTAAATATCGCAACACTGCCAAAATAAGTTGTTTCACCATTATTTACTCCATTCTCAGTTACATTTAGCAATGCAAATTACGAAATGAGAAATCCAAGGAATTCATTTCAGTTTCAACATTGTTACAAGGAAGATCTAAATTTTGATATGCAAAGTCCATTTGTTCTTCTAGTAGGTCTGTCTTAACATCCATCAGCCATCTCAGAGAGCTCTATTTGTTTCACAAAATAATTGTTAATTTTATTAAAATCATTTATAGCTTCTTAGTGCACCTAAGAGTTTGCTGACCATTATTTGACAGGAAGTTCTAGAGAAAGAACATTTTAAGCAAAAGGTTGATTAGAAATACAAATAAACATCCCTGAATAATAACAATATAAAACTAATTTTATGTGATCTATAAATAAATTCAAGGGAAGGACAAGATACAAGGGCTGGCAAGGTAACCCCAGGGACCAGGTCAAGAAGGGCCATATTAAAAGTTTGGACTTTATCCTGAGAGGAAGGAGAAGCTACTCAGAGATTTTAATGGTAAAATTTACATTATAAAAGGGTCTAATACATAGTTCGCAGTCTTGAATACATATTAGAATCACCTGGGAGCTTTTAAAAAATATCAATATTTAAGTTTCTCTAGACACCAGGATCCTAATATAACTAGTATGGAGTGGGGAGTACACATCAGCAATTTTTTAAAAAACTACCCAGAAAACTACAGCCAGGATTGAGAACTACTGCTCTGATTGGAAGCCTGGAGACCAGCAAGAGTATGAGAGACCATGGTTGAACCAGGGCCCTAGTGGTAGAGACGGAGAAACAATAACTTTGACAGATATTCAGCTGATAAAATCAACAGAATGCATTGATTGGTTACCTGTGGAAAGTGAAGGAAATACATGAAGCAAAAATTACCACGAGGTTCCCCCTAGAAAAATGGGCAAACTATGGTGGCTATTCATTGGCCTTGAATTCTAATGGAACTGGATTTGGATCTAGCTTCTCCATTTTCTATTTTGAGGCTTTGGGCCAATTATTTAATCTCCCTGAATCCCATATAAAATGGAGACAATAACACATCACAGAAGTATTGTAGAGATTACATGAGATAGCATATATAAAGGACCTAGTACAGTGCCTATCACATAACATGGGCTCAATAAGTGTTTTTCCCTTCCATCTTAACACACAGCTACTCCAGGTGTAGCTATTGTGAAAAGTAAGGTATATTCATTTAAATCACTAAAGAAATTAGATTTGTTTCAATACATGAAATTGTTTTAACGTAGTATTTAACAAATATTATGACTAATACTTCTCAGAAGATGCAAGACATTTCAAAGGATGTCTTGGATGTTGGACAATAGTGTACTATCATTTCTAGAAACACAGATACATCTGCTTTTAATATTGTTAAATAATTTCAAAAACAAACAGTAAGGATAGACAAGAGCTTGACAATGGAAGACTGATCTAGGAAAAGCATTCTAGTTTCAGTTTATAAGAACAGGGTCTCTGAATACCTGGAGGGATGCTTTCACCTTAGGGCCTTTGCCTTGGCTGTTCCCTTTGCCTGGAATGTTCTCCAGAAATCTTCATGACTAACTCCTTCATGTCCCTCAAGTTTTTGCTCCTCCTAAACGAGGCCAACTTGATCACCTACTTAAATTGCAACCTCCTCACCCCTGCCCCAGCACTTCGGGCCCCTTTAACCTATCTAACTCTTCATTTTTTTCCCCTTAGCTCTTATTTATTTTTAACAAATTATATAATTTACTTATTTGTTTCATTTTTTTAATTGTCTGTCTCTTCCCAATAGGATGTAAACTCCATGAGGGCAGAGAACAAGACTGTTTTATTAATGTGTTTTTATTATGCCGAGTACCTAGAAGAGTGCCTGGCCCAAAGTAGGTATGAGATGAATATCTATTGAATAATAGCAGATGTGAAAATTGCCAACAAAATTCAGAATTCATAGGTATATATGCCAGTATTGTAAGTAAGCATGCTACTAATATAAAACCAAGTCATCGAAACTGATTAAAAAAAAAGACAGGTGAAGGGTTTGTTGAAACCAAAAATACTTGTACACTGGTATAAATCAATGCTCTCTCCATTCTTAGAGGATTTGTGCCAGGACTAGTGGAACATAGGAAAGGGTATGTGTTTTAGGGGAAAAGCCTGGCTTTTGTAGGCAGTACTTTGGGAGTGAAGCCTGATCTAGTGATGAGAACAAAGATCAGGACTGAAGAGTCTGTCATTTTGCTTTTAAGCACTAGCGATGTTTTCTTATGCCAAAGAAAGGCATAAAAATCTACTTCTTATCAACAGTTTATCAGGGATTCTACCTGCCTAGACACAGAAATGATTACAATAATTTATATCTGGCTAAAATGTCTTTAGTGTTCTCTCTCTCTTTCCCTCCTTTCCTCCCTCCCCCCTGCCTCCCTCCCTTTCTCCTTCCCTCCCTCCCTATGTCCCTTTCTCTCTTTGTTTCAGAAAACATAGGAGAATGATGATAATATTCTGGTCTTTGATAAAAATATAATTCACAATCCAGCCTGATTTCCTAATCCACAGAAACGATGACTCACAGAGATAACCAATCTTTCTTTTGACTGAACCACAGCTGCATTGAAGGGTGCAATCAAGCAAGATTATCAGGGCACCGAGGACAGCCTAGGCTGGAATGACTTCATGAATTTCCAGAGAAGAAATTAAACTACATCGTAATGCTATACCTACATTATAGAAAACAGGAAAAAAGGAAAGGTGTTTGATAATTCCATTTTGCATGGATTTCATGATACGTCTGTTTTCTAGTCTAAAGATTTCTAGGAGACAAGAGTAAAATAAATAGGGTTTAGGCAACTCTAGAGAATACAGATTAAGTCAGAGAAAATGCCAGAGCAAATAAGCCTAAAGTCATTTAACAAAGCAATGCCTGTTGATTGATTTATATTTGGTTTTGTAATGGGATTGCACACAGAGTCCACTGTGCCTAACTTCCTGCACTTCACATTTTAGCCCCATCCTTGGCAACTGAAAGCCCAGTGGGAAGGCTGATGATAGAAGATCAGATAATCTGCAAAGCAGATAATCTGCTTCTCACAATTGAGTATTAGAAGAGTCTAGTAGGCCACCTGAGCCCCCATAATATACCCTTTCCAGGCCCACAAACAGGGCCTTTCAGGTTATTGACCTGAGCCCAGAGGCATCATGGAGGCTCACAATTAAAAGGCTTTGACCCAACTTCTGACCTCAGTGTCCGCTTCCTGTGGAGAGCGTCTGAACTGGCCAAACAGAATTGCAGATTTAGGAATGCTGCCCAAATTACTTTCATTCTACCTTCTAGCTCACAAAACCATCAGGATTCTATTTGTTCAGATATATGCTGTTCCAACAGCTCAAACCAGTTCATATTAGTCTTTATTACACGGAGGGCTTCGATGTTCTCAACAAGTACTTATCCCTTACTCCTGTCAAAAGTGACAATCTTTACTTTAACACATGTAATATATATATTTGCAGCTTCAGCTCTATGCTTAATTGATGAATACAGCATCGTTTATTGATGTAGATTTATCAGAAGACTCAGCAAGATCAGTATAAACAGGTCTTTGAGAAGCAAGACCTCCAATAAAAAAGTTACTGGTTACCTTAATATTGTAATTGCTGTTGCTGGGAGAATAAAGATATATTCAAAACTAGGACAGCTGGTCTAAAATGAAAAAAATATTTTATCTTATTTAATTGCCTGTGAAAACCGCCTGAATAACTGAGAAAATCAGAAAAGTGAGAAATAAGCTTCTTCGGAGATGAAAACCCAAATCTTCAGAACCTCTCCGTCAGAAGAAAAAATTTTAAATGGGCAATTTTGATGCTAGCAATTAAGTACTTTGTTCTAAATCAATGTATTCCTTTCTATGTTTTTTGCTCTTTCCAAAGAGCATGGCAGTAAGAGACCGTACTCTTTCACTGAGTATTTCTAGACCATCCTGCCATTGAGTATTGAATCAGATATATTACTCCTACCTGAGAGATATAAACTAGTTCCTTTATATTATTATATCATATGGGTTTTTTCTACCCCTTTTTTAACATTACTAACATTATATTTAGGGAATAAAGTAATCACTATACTCACAAAAACATATAACTAGCTAGTACACTGTTCATCTCAATTTCTAGAATTTCAAAAAATAGATAATTTAGAGTAAACAGATATAGATCTAAGCATTTACTTAATTTAAACAGTTCCAGAATCCCTAAGAAGTAAAAAAATGCTGGCCTTCATTTTGGAGAACTTTTCAGTTTATGTCAGATCACTCATTTATAATTGGAATTTTATTAGCAAGAACAGATCCAGGTTTTGTGGGACCTGAAGCCTATAAAATTTGGGGGGGCTTTCTTTGAGAAAGGAATGCAAAATTAGTTCCAGGGCCTAAGAAGGGGCCTATGTAAGTGAGGGGCCCTAAAGTTTAAGCTTCATTAGCTTCTGAGCAACTGTCTCTGGTTTTCAGCCATCAGTAACGAGCTTTCTTTAACAACGTGATGTAAAACAGAGCAACAAGTATCTGAAACTTAAGTTGGGGCGGAAACGTATTTTTCTGAAATTTAATTATAGAAGCTATGTGGACTTTTGTGAAAATGAGCTCCTAATGCACCCCCCGAAATGTACTCTAACATTACCATGCACAGCCTCAGGAGGAGGCTCAAGGTTAATCACTCATTTCCCCTTTCAATCTGTCTCAATTACTGTTATGGGATGCTTCAATTAGTCATTCTCATTCTCTCCAGGGATAGGGAGAGATTGCAGATAACTCATCCCAAATAGACTTCACAATTTGAATCCCTCCACCCCGCAAAAGAAAAATCTTCACTGGAGACAAGGAAGATTTGCTATCATCCACTCTGTACTCTGTCAATGCCACTCTTTCATCAGACAAAGAGAAGCCATAAGTCTTCTGGGATGCAAGGCCTTCTTTTCCCTTCCCCCCAAAGAAGCAAGTTCTGTTTCTACCACACACTCAGCCCAAGACAGCCCTAGGCAATTGTTCTTAAAACTACCCTTGGAAGGCCCTTTCCAGAAGCTAGCCCCTCAGACAGACAACCATATTATCAATCACCCAGACAGCATTCATACCTTTTTCTAGTCCTGCTCTTCACTTGTCATAAGAAGACTGCTTAGCCCTAGAGTCTAAAATCTGCACAAGGAGACACCAGAGTCTTTAAGAAGCATGTCTGGTATCCATAGTTTACAGAAGACTACACAGGAAATAATGATTTCAAACCTAGAAAGAACAACGCCTCCTATCATTAGAGAAGGCTTCAATCTCTCTCAATTCATGGAATAAGAAAAAATTCTAATCTAACAAAGGGCTTTGTTGCAAAGGTTGCGTTTTTACCTTTGCAAAAAATCTAAGTGGTATGGATTCTCTTATGATATGGAGATTACACACAGCATGCAATTATAGCAACAGTATAAAATAACACCTATGAATGGATAAAGATTTCTAGTTATATTGGTATTTTGGTAATTGTATATTCTCCTGTAGAAGGACTAAATTTGCTCAAGGACTGTGTAAAGTAGCCTATTTCTGATCAGTCATTTCTTCCTTAGTGCTATCACTGGATTTACACTATCACAGCACTTATATCAGGCTGTGATTACTTGTTCTCATGATTGTTTCACCCAATAGTCTGAACTCCTGGGCCTGGGGTGCAGGGGGAGCACTGGGGCTGTTTTCATTTTTGTAACCTTAGTGATGAGTGGAGTGCTGACACATGGTAGGCACTCAATGAGTAAATTTCTTTATTGAAGGAGAGTCATGGAATGGATAATATTAAATAGTGAGTTTATATATTTTAAAAATTGACTTTGAGTGTGCTCTTCAATTAAATGTGAATGTCAGGGAGCCCAATATTTTAGGAATTAACAGGGCGTACTGAAAACCAAATAATAAACCTACTTTATAAAGAGCTGGCACAAAAGATGCTCTCGATGGAACCGAGCGGTACTAAGTATGGAGTGATTTTTAATACATAGTAATATCTCCTTCCAGGAAAACATTTCAAAATCCAGAGATTAAAAATATTCCAGATGTGTTTAAAATTACCTCATTTATTTCAAATTTCCTATAAGATTGTCACCTTATGTCCCGACTTTCCTTCTCATAACATTTGTACTTTTGCACATGAGAAAAATACAAAAGTCGTTCATGACTTATGAAACTCTCCTTTATTATGTGTCCAGGATATTTCAAGACAGAATTATATCAGCTTGGGGAAGGGAAAGAGGAGGATTTAATCAATATTGGTGAAACTTTCCTTGGTACCTTCTTATTTCCTCTTGGCACCACCTCCTCCTTGTACGGCTCCCACATTTTCTTTTTGCACGCAGGCCTCTGAAACGATTGAATGTTCAGTTTGTCTCCTTATCTGTTTTGTGCTCTGCTCTTAAATTGTGTGAGCATTTTTATTGTTTCAGTGACCAGTTCAGATTGTGCTTACAGTCATGAATCCAGAAGGGAGTAGGAAGCAACTAGACAAGATTGGCTGGCTCAAGCTGATTCTAGGAGACTGAGTGGTTCTGTACAATAATATTATTTTACATAATATTAACATAATGATTATTTTGATCCAGGAACTAATCCAAGTGCTTTGCGTGTATATATATATATATATATTTATTATATATTTTACATATTCATATGCATATATTTTATATATTTATATCTTTTATATTATATAAAATATATATTTATATATTTTTTTATATTTATATATAGGTATATTTATATATATAAAACCCAAACTGTTTCTCTCATCTCCTTGTAAGATTGGTTCCATCACTGTCGCCTTTTATAGTTGAGAAACCTGAGGCTTAGAAAGGCTAACAACTGACTGCTAATATCACTGAGATGCAATCTCAGTCTGGCTCCAGAATCTATGCTCTCTATGAATAATGATGATGATAGGATGACAACAGCGAAGTAGTAATACTAGCTAATACGTAGGGAGCATATATTAGGTGCCAGGCATGTTCTAAGTACTTTATATGTATTCATTTACTTATTTAAGAAACAACACTAGACTGGAAGTCAAAAAGACCAGGATTCCAGTCCAAATCCTGGTACTGATTAAATGCAAAATCTGGAGGAAGTTATTTCAACTACTCTGTGTCTCAGTGTCCACAGATACACATTGAAGGTATTGTAGCAGATGATCTCTGAGGTCTGACATTATATCTATAGTCAGCCCACTCAGAATAGGACAACAGAAGAGGCCCTGGAGATGAGTACAAGGGTACTAGAATGAAATTATAGTCTTGTCTCAAAAAAGTTGTATACCCACTCAAACAGTATCAATGATTGAAGACCAACAAAGATCTTACATGGTGCCCAAAACTGCTATTTGGTGGATTAACATAGAATACAAAATGAAATTTGGTAATTGCTATGTACTGAATTGTGACCTCCCAAAATTCATATATTGAAGCTCTAACTTCCACTGTGACTATATTGGTCATAGGGCCTTTAGGAAGTAATTAAGGTTAAACCAGATCATAAGGGTAGGGCCCTAATCAATAGTGCTGGTGCCTTATAACAAGAGAAAGAGACACCGCTCCACCTCTCTCCACCATGTGGACACAGCAAGAAGGTGGCCATATATAAGCCAGAAATAGATCCTGTGCCAGGAACTGAATCAGACTGCACCTTGATCTTGGATTTCCTAACTACTGTGAGAAATAAATTTCTGTTGTTTAAGCCACCCAGTCTATGGTATTTTGTTAATGGCAGCCCAAGCAAACTAAGTAATTTAAAAAAAATTTCCTAGAAGCTATAAAGGAAAAGACTGCTAAATTTAATTGCACATTAAAAAAAAATTACATGACAAAAACATACAGTCAAAAGATAAATGACTGGAAAAATATTTGCAATACATGTAACAGACATAGATTATTATTATATGAATAGCTTATAAAATCAATATAAAAGGTCAATGGGAAAATTGGTAAAAAGATATGAACATATTTGCATCCTTGGTGCCTAGCCCTGTTCCTTGAGAAAAAGAGATGGTCAAGAAGCTAATGATTAATTGAACTTAATACACAAACTATATAATTTTATTATTACTCTTCGTTAGGTTTTTTTTCAAAAAAGCACACGACCTGTATATATAGCGATTTAGACAATCATAGGTTAATTTTCAGAATTATTATAGAATTTGACAGAAATATAAAATCAGAATATCATATTAAAAAAGAAAAAGGTATGTAAAAGCTAATGAACATTTTAAAAACTGCTCAACCTCTCTTGTAATTGACAAGTAATATAAGAAATGCCATAATAAATAATTGATAAATACACATGTAAACAAGATAATATTTTCTCTTAATGAATTTACAAGTTGGTAATACCCACTGTTGGTGAGGGTGTGGGGAAAACAGCATTCTCTCATACTGTGGAAGGAGGGTAAAATGGTAGAGCCTTTTAGGAGTGAAATTATCTATCAAAATTAAAAATAGAAACACTTTTTGGACCAGCAGTTCTACTTCTAGGAACTGATGCAACTAACATGCTCCAAAAACAAACATCAAGATAAATGCACACCCACGTTCATGATCGGTTGTTTGTAACAGTAAAAAACTAAACATAGCCTTATATGTTCATTCATGGGGGATTGGTTAATTCCATTATGATATACCTTGTCAACGGACTCTCACACAGATGTTAAAGAGAATGAAGGAAGAGTGTATTGAGTTAAGAGGAAAAAAAAGTAAGGCCTCTACTTTTATATGATATATGACCATTTGTGTGAATTTTTATAAGCATACATGTATGCATGTGTGTGCACACACATATATTATGCTGGTATTGCCATAAATATTTTTCTGGTAGAAAATATGAGAAACTTAACAATGGCTATCCACAAGGAGAGGTTGGGGAGGGATACTTTCATTTATTGCTTTATTTTTTGCGTTTGCCTATAGTATACATTTAAAAATATAATTATTAAAAACAAAGCATTTATATAAGAAGTCTTTAAATTATGGGTCTATCTTTAATAATTTCTAAGAATCAACCACCTTTTCAGAAAAGACTCCTTCAGAGTGTGCTACAGTCAGTAGGGCAAACAACTCAACTAAGCTAACATTTCTTCCTTCCCATAGCAATGTCTTCTTTTCCTTAGCAATTTCTCTTTTACCAACAAACAAGCAAACAAACAAACAAACAAAAACACTTTGAGTTTTTCCTGAGCTCTCTTTCCTCTTCCTTGTTCCCTCAAATGAAATCAGTTGCCAAATCCCATTGACTCTCTTCCATTCCCCCCGCCACTACCCCAGTTCAAGTATTCATTATCTTTTACTAGATAATAGTAAGAGTAGCAGAACATATTGTTACTGAGTTCTTTTCTGCGGCAAGTACTTCACATGCTCCGTCCTCTAATACCTATAGCAATCACAGAAGGGTGGTATTAACATCTCTTTTTTTCAGATACCCACAACATGACTATAATGTAAAATGGTGCAATCAAGTGGGTGAAAAGAAGTATCTCATTACTTTAAATTAAATTTCTCTAACTCCTAAGAGATTGGACATATTTGTATTTATTTATTGGCCATTGTTATATTCTCCTGTAGCATTTTCTGTCATGTTTTGCTCTTTTTTTGTGTGTGAGGAAGATTGGCCCTGAGCTAACATTCATTGCCAATCCTCCTCTTTTTGCTGAGGAAGATTAGCCCTGAGCTAACATCTGTGTCCATCTTCCTCTATTTTGTATATGGGACGCTGCCACAGCATAGCTTGATGAATGGTGCGTAGGTCCGCATCTGGGATCCGAACCTGCAAACCCTGGGCTGCTGAAGTGGAGAATGTGAACTTAACCACTATGCCACCAGGCCGGCCCCTTGTCCATATTTTTAACTAGGTAGTTTGTCCTTTGTTTATTGATTATAGGAGTTTATGTATTTTTTTCCCACAATTTTTTTTTCGAAAAATTTCAAACCTCCAGAAAGTTGCCAAGAATAGTATAATGAACACTCACATACCCTTCACCTATATTCACCAATTATCAGTTGTTAACACTTTGCCACTTCTCTCTCAAACCTCCACCGCCCAAATTATTCTCCGTTACTTGCAGACTTCATGACATTGTGAAACTTCTCATCTAAATACTTCAGCATGTAGTCTATGCCTATTAAAACCTTCTGCTATGCTGGCCCTTCATAGATCCTTTCTCCAGCATAATGAAATTTCACCACTTCCTGTAGCATGCATTTACTGTTTCCTTTCCTTGGAATGTACTTCTGCTATTCTCCATGTCCAGATCTATGCATCCTTCAAGGCCCAACTCAAATGTCCTTTAATCCATGAAGACTTCCCTTCTCAATTTCCCTTCTGTTGTCTGTGCCTCTTTTATACCACTTACTGCTTTCTTCTTGGCACCACAGTTATTTATGCATATGTCTCACATCCCCTAAGAGTCCATGAGTACTTGAGGACAAGATGTGTGTTCAAAGCAACTTGTATTTTTCACAGAGCTAAGCATAGATCCTTGCAGATAGAAGGCATTCAATAAACATCTGCAAAATCGACCAGCAAAATCACAGAATAAGTACATGTTTGTGAGAGAATCAGGGAGATTTAGATTCTATTTCTGCTCTTTTCAGCAACTTTTTGTGATTTTCTACAAATCACTTAACTTTAGTAGTGATAATATTGATGATAAAATAATAGCTCTTTCAAGATTAAGCTCTTTACATATACTATGTCATTTAATCCTCCCAACAGCCTGACGAGGTAGACATTATTACCATATTACAAGAGGAAGCGATAGTGTAGCGAGATTGAGTAACAAGTCCAAGGTCACACAGGTAAGGTGTTGGCTTATGATTTTTGTCTTGTTCATCTTTGTATTGTTTGTATGACTCTCCTGACTCATAGTAGGTGTTCAATAAACGTTTGAAGAACAACTTGTTAAAATTGAGTGTTTCTTTATGCCTGCTTAGGCATATATGAATTCAATGACTAATGCTACTTAGCCAAAAAACCAAACCCAAACAAATAACTCAGACTTGATAACAGATAATTAAGGAAAAGCTGATACTTCTGTGATATACAAAAAGTGACATAATGATCTTTGGGACTCTATAATAGATTGATTTGGATTTTAACTTTTTGATTTATCATGAACAGCAGCAATCCTTAGAGAGGCACATGCTTGAAACATATACAAAATTAAGGGGCTTTTTCTTTGGGGGGTTCTGGTAATAAGCTAGGTAATTTTAGCTCTGCTTTCATAATTGGCAATTCCACCAAAATTCCTCAGATGGGAATCTGTGATTTCTCTATTAAACATTTTATATTACAAAAAGATCAAGACAAGAGTCCACTGTCAGGGGGCCAGCCTGGTAGCGTAGCAGCTAAGTTCACACACTCTGCTTTGGTGGCCTGGGGTTCACAGGTTTGGATCCTGGGCGTGGGCCTACACAATGCTTATCAAAGCCATACTGTGGCGGTGTCCCACATGTCAAGTAGAGGAAGATGGGCATGGATGTTAGCCCACAGCCAATCTTCCTCAGCAAAAAGAGGAGGATTGGCAACAGATGTTAGCTCAGGGCTAATTTTCCTCACCAAAAAAAAAAAAGAAAGAGTCCAGTGTCAGGGCCCTTTGTTACCATACAGGAAATCTGGCTCCCAGCTCTCACAGGTCTAAGAGTCAGTGGGCCAAGTAACTTTTTGGCTGACCTGGGCTCTGGAACCTCAAATAGCTGGGCCATAACTTAGTTCCCTTAAAGTTTGATGCCAAAGTAACTGATAAGCTTTGCTCTTTAAATGAAAAAAGGAAAAAAGTTAGTGCATAGAACAATCTTTGTCAGATTTCATTTCCTGGAATTATACATTTGGTGGTTGGTCTCCCAAACCACTGCTGTGTTTTAGTTTTGAAATATATACTCTTAATGGCATCTATTGACTCTTTTAAAAGCAGTAAGTAGCATCAAGACAAATAATAGACCAATACCCCCAGAGAGAACTTCAATCTCTTTGGTCCGGTCTCAGTGTCTTCATGGCCAAGGTCAGGGGATCAGCTTCTAATATAACTGGGGGGTGGGGGCGGGGATGGCTGTTGTATAGATAGAACCCCAGATTTGGAATTAGGAGGCCTGGTGGGTTGGCCTCCTGGCTATGAGACCCTGGGCAAATCACTTCCTAGCCTCTATGATCCTCAGAGTCAGCTATAAAACACAGAAGACCATTCCTCTGTGGGGCAGCTGTCATGATTTGTGAGATAATGGATGTGAAAGCACTTAGCACAGTCACCTAGCTTAATAAATACTATTGAGTTGAACACAACCTATGGTGACTCAAAACATATTTTTTAGGGATTATGATAATGAAAAGTGTAATAGTATATGACATTACTAAGGTGTGTTTGAGTTTTAATCTTTTAGTAGTAAAATTTGTTGAAGACATCACAGATTCTGCTATTTAAAGGACTAGTTTTACTCTTACTTCATACCTTACCCAGAGCAATCAATGAATAAATGTGTGTGCTCACTGAGTGAATAAATGAACACATGACCAAAAACAGAATTTTTGGTTATAAACATACCTGTTCACAAGAAACTGTATTGAAATTGACAAAAGGCAATCATAATGTTTTACAGTTTCAATTACTGATAATACTGCTAAAGCTAGTAGCTATTAAGGGCTTAAAGTATGCTAGGCATTGAGGAGTTGTGGGGGAAGGATACAGAATACGTAAAAGATAGTTCTTTAAATCAGAATCCTAGAACTAGGAAGGTTCAGAGCAGGAAGAGCCAAGAAAACGTGCATTTTCCCGTCCTACTCTACCAGTTATGTGACCTGTAAGTTATTTAAATTTACTGAGTTTAAACTCGCCTGCATTGCAAATATTTTTTGCTTTTAATTCTAACTTCAGATTTAGCAGACAAAAAGACAGAAAATTCCAAACGGAAATAAATGGTTGTAAAGATAGAGAATATAAAAGCAAGAAGGGCTTTAGGAGAACCTAACACTCAGAGCAATTTGAAAGGGAAAAAGAATCAGACAAACAAATCTTGATCTATTTTCATTAAGGAGAGAGATAGATACTGAAGCTAGAAAGGGCAATATCATCCTGCTAGGTAAATGCTGATGTGTTATGAAACTGAAATTTCTGATTGTTTACAAAAGATGGCATATATATGTCATGTTGATTATAAAGAAAATTTGTTTTGCTCAAAAAAGGACATGTAGACCATATAAACTCATGCCCGAAGTACAATAATTAGTAACTATCTCTATTTTTTATCTTTATTACAATTCTCATAAACATGTTAATATAAAGTATACCAGAGCTTTCAAATATTGGCCCCCCAAATTTGGACACTGGAAACGTGTTAAGAGGAAAACAATGTCAGGTATCCATTTGTGACTGTGCAAATCAATGTCTCTAAAAAGAGCAGTCTGAACTATGGGTTATTCTTGTTACCAAAAAGAAAAACAGCCTGTGTGACCATCACCAAAGAAAAAAAGCGTCAAGTAAAAACATTGCTAAAAGCAAACAGAATTCTTGAACTCTTTGACCTAATTTCACTTGAGAAATAAAGTGAACCTCAGCGCCTCAGTTCATAGTTCATTCAAATGTTTGGGGCTGTGGAGTTGGATTTCTTTGAGTAGCTGGTCAGTTATTAGGGACTGAGCTACACAAAAGGCAGAGGAAGTCTCTTCTGAAAGTCAATACATCTTCTCTGAGGTCCCCAAACATCCTAAGTCTAATCAGTAATTGCCATGAAAAGCTCTCATTATGTGAAGTAAGTGTAATTAGAACATCTTGCCCTCACAGGGTGTACTGCACCAAGAAGGCTGGAAGCGTTCATAAATTAGTGCCAATTCACTCTCCCTCTATTCACCATGCAGTCTGCTGTGAGAGAGAAAAATCGTATTTGTACACATTAAGGCAAAAGCCCACCGGCTCCTACAAAATTAACCTAAACGCTAACTGTGGTTATTTGAGGGACTCCCTATTTCATTATGTCTCAGAAATAAAAGAGATAAAGTTTGCTGCCATCAATAACACTGAACATATCTGCTGAATCCTGCAGATTCCAAGACATTAATAATTCAAAATCTTGTGGGAATTTTCTCATGGTGGAGATACGACTTGTCTGCAAACAGAGCTCAGGGGATGCTCTTATGATCTATTCTTGTATATGCACACGACTGCTGTGTTTATCATGACATGGAGAACAACACTGGATTCTCTGGTGTCTCTCCAATTTCTGAAATTTTGGAATCTATATTATAAAGTGATTATGCATAACATGTTTGCAATCTCACATGAAGGGTAATCATCATGATATGTCATTATACCTTATAGATTAAAGGGATTGGTAAATATATTTCCTCTCCCTCATCTCTTAAACATATATGCCATAACTCAAAAAACATTGAGATTGAATAGTCAGAGGCAAAAAACAGGAGAGAAAAACATGTTGGACCTCTCCCTATTGGGAGACAGAATATACGTGTGTGCATACACACACATACACATGTGCATATTTATACGTATATGTGTATATATACATACATTCCTAGTGTGTTTATATATATTTATGTATGTGTACATACTCACACATATACACACTCACATACCTATGGCCCCCAGATTTACTGAACTAGAAATTGACAGTGTCAATTATGTCACTATTGTCCCAGGGACCAACACTCAAGAAGGTGACACTAGCAAAAATATCCACCAATATTTTCCCCAAAAGGTCCCTTTAGAGATGAGTCAGACCTTCAATTCTTGATGAAAGATTTCTAACCATTCTCAATACTAATGCCAGAACAATCTTTCTAAAATTCAAATTTAATCATATCATTCCCCTGTGGAAATTCTTCCTATTGCCCTTAGAATAAAGTCCTAAATCCCCCTTAACAAGGCCCACGAGACCCTGCATGATCTAGATACCCCGGCCTCCCTCAGCCTCATCTCAAGCCATTCTCCTCTTCTTTTTCTGAGCTCCGAGCACAATGGCCTTCTTTCAGTTCTTTGAAAATATCATGGGCATCCTGTCTTAGGGTCTTTGAACATAGTGCTCTCTCTTATAAAATCCTCTCCACTTAGTAAATCCCTACCATCGTTCAGATCTCAGCTTACAAATCAATTGCTAAGAGAAGGCTTCCTTGACGCTCCCCCTCACAAAAAAAAAAACAAAAACCTAATAGGTAATCATTACTAAATATTACCAGGTGTTAGGCACTATGCCCAACTTTTTACATGCATTTTTTTTCCTTTAATTTCATAACAACCCCATGAAGTTAGCATTACTATCATCTCCGTTTACAGTTGTGAAGATGGGTCCCAGAAAGATTAAGAAATATATGCAAGATCACACAGCTGGTACATGGTAGAAGAGGAACTCACTGAGAGGATCCCTCTGATACATTCTCTCTTCACGCCCTATACTCTTTGTAACACTTGCTAAATAATCACCAGCTTAATATTTGCTTCCCATACTAGAATGTCACCTCCATAAAGGCAGAAAGGGTGTTGTGAAAATTAATAAACAGAAACCTCATTAAAATGGAGTCAGGAGGCCAAAAGAGGGAGCTCTCACATCCTTGATAGCAGATCCCAACAAGAAGAAGAAGACTTCCTCTTGATTGGGCAAGAAGCTCAGCCAATGAGAGACTGTCACAACTCATTAAATGAAAAGCCACTACACTTCGAATTCTCAGTTCCTCCAGTGGACACTTTGTTTACAATAGCCTTCCCAACTTCCTCCTCTCTGTAAAAGAGTTTCTCCTCCCCTTGTTGCTCTGGACTTACAGGTGGCTCTCCATGGTTGCAGATCCTGACCTGCAATTCTTCACTGAACCCGAATAAACCCATTTTTGCTGGAGAAGTAACTGGTTATCTATTTGTTTAAGGTCAACAGCCTCTACTTTGTTCACTAAAATACTGTGCTGGGGCTGGGAACACAGAGGTGAACAAATGTTTCTTGTTGAATGAATGAGTGCATGACACACCGAGTCATTTTTAACACATAGAGAAAGGCTAACTAAAAGTGCTCACGATAAGTCGATAACCTATACAATTCAAACACTGGATTTGCAAAGCTGAAATAGGCATACCTTATTATTAAGTACTATATGAAATCCACTCAAGTCCATAGTAATCTGAATCTGATTAGTAATCATAGTCAATCTGAATAGGAAATGTGTGAAGTACGTCTTTAGGGAAAGGCAATGCAGTGTACACATCAAACTCTATACAGGAACCTACTAGTAAGAGCAGTTACTCAGAGCACTCTTTGAAATTTCAGTTCTCCATAGCTTTCAGAGTAGACTTGATAGCTTCCAACTCCAATTTCAAAGCATAAACACATTTAAAATCACACTGAAAATTATGTATAATTAAAGTAAAATTGTTTTAAAGACCCACAGAAGATCTACCTCAATGAATACAGCGAATCCTTGCATCTAAACAGTCAGTATTGCTCTGCATTATGTCGGGAAATCGAATCAGAATGATTGCAAATTTTCTTGAACCTAATATGTAAGGCCATTTCCACTGACTCTAGGGACTGATCAAGGTCAGTCCTAGGTTTCAAATTCTCATAATCCATGGTTAAACAGGAATGAAAACCTGATTTAAGTCTTTATTTCAACATCCAACTCATTAAATCAGTGCTACAACTGAAGAACAAAATAAATATGTCTTGTTTCATTTTCTACCTTTTTATAACAAAGTGGTTAATGAGTACTGAAATGGCCAAAGGCATGAGGCAGCTTGCTTTGAAAAATTTTCAAGGAGTACAAATATTATACTTTAAATTGCAAATTATAACGGGCAATTATACTAGATCAGTATTTATGTGAGGATGCCAAGACAAAAGTCTGTAACCTTATTGTTAGCAATATATCTATTTAGAGAGCCTACAGAGTCCACCATGTACACACACAATAAATATGAACAAATGAAAATATGGAAGACCTGGGAAAGATTCAAAGACAACTTCCTTCTAAGTCCATTTTCTTATCCATGGGATCCTATTCTTCCATATTCTTATTCATGAGTATAAAATGAATAATCTATATTTTTCAAAACCCATGCCTTATTAGACACACACAGCTTTGTTCAGCTATCAGAAATGTTAAAAGGGAATATTATTCTCTGATGATACATCTCTACTTCTTCTATGAAGCCTTCCTTGATCATTTCTGTCTTCCCCTCTAAACTCTGAGCTCTTACTCCATGTTACCTGTCCCTTCAGTACATAATTCCCTGTTAAAGCATACAGTTTCCTTTATCTTGAATTTCATATATTTATATGTACATGTCTCCCATTTTAAAGTAGAAGCTCATTCTGGGCAGGTTTTTCATCTGATTAAATTTTACCTCCCCCTCTCCCATCACTTTTCATAATGGATGCCCATAAGAGATAGACAGAACAAGTCATTTCACTAATAAATGAATATAGCTGTTTGTGGGTGAAGTGGAGTCAGGTGCTAATATATATTTGTTCACAACATGGTACATCAGACATGCTTGTTAATGCTAAAATGTAATAACTTAAGTGAAAACCCAAAACAAGTGTATACACATTGCATAGCATGAATATCTTGAGAGGAGTGTTAATACTTTGGTTATTCAATATTTCAGTGTATTTTCTATCCCTTGAGGTCCTGGACACACTGTACTTGTAGATAACCATATATGTAATTCATTTTTCTTTGCTCAATTTGGACTTTAGAGGTCTTAACATTCATAAAAATCAGTAAGATGTCCTCATAAAAGCAAGCCAAGTTGGCCCTTGAATTTGAGACACAAAACATTCTCCTCTTTGTTATGCACCATGGATTGTTTTCATTATAGGTCAATCTACAAGGTTTTTTCCCCTCCACATCCTTCCAATGTTAATTATTCCTTCTTCTCTCTGGCCCAGATCAACTATCCAACAGGTTGCTTAATCATGTCTATCTGAAGAGAATTGCTAAGGTAACTTAGACTGACATCATTTGATATTTTGTTCCCCAGCTTAATCACCCTGCTTAGTCCAATTCTTTGACAACAAAAGGAGATCATTATGTTAGCTTTTTTTTTCCCCCTGAGGAAGATTCACCCTGAGCTAACAATCACTGCCAATCTACTTCTTTTTGTATGTGAACTGCCACCACAGCATGGCTCCTGACAGATGAGTGGTATAGGTCTATGCCTGGGAACTGAACCTGGGCCACTGAAGTGGAGCACACAGAACTTAATCACTAGGCCACCAGGGCTGGCCCTCATTATGTAGCTTTTAAATAAAGAGATAACTAATTAAACCAAAGTAATTCAAAGGGCTTAGAATATTGAAAGATACACAGATACTAGTAGAAAAGCCTATTTCAATGGAGGGAACATATTTAAATAAAAATTTTCCCTCCAGTGATAGACATTTTACTGAAAGCTTTAAATAAAATGCATTATTTCATGCATTATGGTATGAAAGTCAAAAGCTCATGAAAGTAGAAAAGGTTGATAGTTTAAGATTACATTACTCCAAATAAAGAAGGAATTGTTGCTGACATCACCTTAAATATATTGCATATTGACATGTTTTTGAGGGAATTATAGTTGTGTGGCACAAGTTAAAATCAAATTTAGTTCAATCAGCTGCAGCATATATTTAAAAAATAAAAACATATTAGGACACAAATATATGAAAAGACCTTTATCAACCTTGCTCTTTATGTATCAAATTTTTAAATCCCTACTTATGTGCAAGAAAAAATATGTACATTGGTGAAATTGTGGGAGTATGTATATATTCATAAAAAGTAATTTCACATACAAAAAGATTCCTGACCACTACTTCTTCAAAGTTCACTGAGAAAAGGGAAGGAGGGACCTGTCCCTTTAGAAATCCAGTACTAAATGTTTAAACCCATAAAGTGAAAAGTCACCAAGATTTAAACATAAATAACAAAGAAAAAAAGAAAAAGAAACAAAAGAATTAAGTCAAACACTCTGTAAACTGAATTCAGACTTTAGGGTTTTAGAGGGCATTAATCTAATACATGCCAAATTAGATTTTCAAATTCCGTAATATTTGATTTCTTTCCTAAAACTGGTTTACCCTCAATCCCAGAAGTTTTTCTTTCAAAGATAAACTACAATTCTAAGTGAAATTTCTATTCAACTAGGAGCTCTGTTGTTGTTTTCTTAAAGTATTTATGAATCATATTTATGATTTTACCCTCCCTAAACATTACTTTTGACTTTAATAAAGCTAAGACTGATGTAAGAACTAAAAGATGGTTTAGCATGGATTAAATAATACTCATTTAAAAATAAGGCCACTTTTACACTATCTGTCAACTATAATAATGTCAGAAAAGTTTTCAGACATCTGGGAATTTTTTCCAACTTAACAACTACAAGCAAAACCAAAGTCATCCACAAATTTCAGGATAAGATAGGTCTGCTTTTGAAACACAACCCCAAAAACATAAGGTAACTTTTCTGTCTTTGCTGCAGGACTATAACCTTTAGCTTGAAAAAACCATGACTATGTTCCAGTCTATACCAGGAGGAATTTGTATAGCAGCCTAGGATTTTCAGCAGTTAGACAGCTTGACCTTTCCCTCACACCCTGCTTAATGGGGCTTCTTGTTAATACCATTCCTGAACTTCAAGTCACAGAGCGAGATCATCCAACAGAAGTCCTTCAGTATGGCCAGTTCAGTCACGCTAAAGTGGTGTTAAAATGTGGGTTGTTCAAGAGCAAATGAAAGATTGCGGCAAGATATCCAAATATGCAGTCACTGGATAGTGAGTAGATATGGGGTAGCTTCAAAATAGTAGAGCAGAAGAAATATCTTTGAGAATTCTCTGGAGTATGATTTAACAATACAAAACAAGAGTGGAAACTAAAGCTGAAAGAAAAACGGGATAAAGCAATAACAAAAGAAGTTGTTCATTTGGAGCAGAGGCTCTGGGGACCAGAGTTCAAGACATGGAGTGACAAAGCACAGTTAGCTCTTCAGGCCGTACAGATGTATACAATGTCACAAGTGTTCAAAGAGTTATCAATACAGCATTGGTATTTTCTGCAACATCATATAATCAGAACACAATAACTCTTAGGAGTTATTGTGAGATTTCTGGAAGTTTGTGAACATGTGTGTACATGAGCAAATACCTGTGAATGAGTAGAACCCCTCTCCTGCTGGACTCTCCCCCACCAAAAAAAGATTCTATTCGGAACTGAAAAAAAATAGATAAATCTCTTTTACATAAGTCAATATCCTACAATTTGATATTTGTTTTGGCAATGAAATATCAATTACGATATAAGGAAGAGCCATGTGAAAAAAAGTAATAGTTATACACTTATACACACACACAATGGATGTGTGGCATCCATTATAGCTCAAATACTTTGGTTATCTTTCTGGTTAAAGAAACAGTAAGAGAAGAAGTATCAAAAAGATTCTTTATGGGGCCGCCCGGTGGTGTAGCGGTTTTGTCCGCGCTTGGCAGCCCGGGGTTCACCGGTTCAGATCCCGGGCGCCCGCCGACGCACTGCATGTCAGCCACGCTGTGGTGGCGTCCCATATAAAGTAGAGGAAGATGGGCACGGATGTTAGCCCAGGGCCAGTCTTCCTCAGCAAAAAGAGGAGGATTAGCAACGGATGTTAGCTCAGGGCTGGTCTTCCTCACCAAACAAAAAGAAAAAAAAAAAAAGATTCTTTATCACAAAAGAAGTCAGAGAAGACACATTAAGATCAAGAAAATCAGAAACTCCAAAGGAGAATCTATATGAGATTACACTGCTGGTAACAACAGTGGAACACTTGTTATAAGAAAAGTAGACAAGCCTTGGACCAGTGATCAGGAAGTCCTTTAATTTGATATAATAAAAAACAGCTTTATATACCACAACATGCTGGAATTACTCTCCTTTAGAAAAGAATCTCTGAGTGATATCAAAAGACAAGAGGGATAAAATGTGGCTTTGTAAAGGCTGTTTAGAGATGGAAATAAAAGACAAGTCCATCCTGAAGAAGGAGAAAAGAAGGGAGAGAAAAAATAGCCAAGGTGGGAAAAATGAAACCTTGCATGTGAATACTATCACAGACCACTAACCGATAAGACTTGTGAATCCCCAGGCTTTTTTGTTCTACTTTGAGTCCTGGAAAATGGTTAATTTATTCTACAGCTATTTAGCACAGACTAGGTGCCAGGCACTATATAGACAGGGGGGATATTGGAATGAAAAAGACAAGACAAGACAAGGACCCTCCTCTCTTAGAGCTTACAATCTAGTGGGGATTGATACACAATACACAAATGAATGAGATAACTTTTGATAATGATAAAGGCTTTAAAGAAAACAAAACAGGTTGATGTGATAGAAAGTACTGGGGAGGTACTCAGGGAAGGTCATTGAGGAGGTGCCATTTAAGCTGACATCTGAGTGACAAGAAGGAGCCAATTCAGCGAAGACAGGAGGGGATGGTCCAGACAGAGGGGATGGCTAGTGTAAAGGCCCTAAGGAAAAAACAGGCTTGGTGTGTTCGAGGACAGAAAGTTTGTGTTGCTGAAGTGTGCTGAATATGGGGTGTGGTATAACGTGGGGACAAGGAGGAAGGCAGAGCTAAATAATAGCACCTCACTGGTGGATAAGGAGTCTAGATTTTATCCTAAGAGGAACAGAAGACAACAGATGTTTTAAAACTGGGGAAGACTTGGGGGAGAGTATGGTGACACAATGTGAAGTTTATATTCTAAAAAGATTACTTTAGCTGATGTGTGAAGTCAGAATTTTAGGGAGAGCAGAGCAGAGCAGGGGGACAAATTAGGGGTTAGCTGCAGCATAACAGGCAAGAGTTGATGGCATCTTGGATTTGGGTAGGGATAGTGAAGATGAAGAGAAGTTGATGAACTCAAAATATATTTTGAAGGTAGATCCAATAGGATTTGCTGATGAGTTAGATATGGAGAAGGGGAGATGGTGGAAAGAGAGAAATCCAGAAACACTCTTTAGTCCCAGAGCCATTTACTGAAATGAGAAAGACTGAGGGAGAAGCAGTTTAAGGATGGGGGCGGGGGGGGATCAAGAATTCTATTTTGCATATGATAAACTTGAGATGTTTATTAGATAGCCAAGATGAGACATCAAATAGGCATTTTGATATATGAGTCTGGCATTTGGGGGAGAAGTTAGAACTGAAGATATCAATTTGGTAGCAGATGCATTTTGCTACTACATAAAACCATGGAACTGGCTGAACTTTCCTAGGGAGTTACCGTAGACAGAGAAAAGACCAGGACCCATGACCAACCCCTCAGACATTTTAACATCTAGAAGTTAAGCAGAGCAGACAACTCACAGAGGAAACTGAGAAGGAGCAGTTGGTGAGGTAGATGTAAACCCCAGGAGAAGGAGATATCACGGAAATGAAGAGGAAAACATGTTTCAAGGAACGAGCGATCAATTGTGTCTAGTTCTGTCAAATGTTTGAGTAAGACAAGGACAGAGAAACCACCACTGGCTTTGGCAAGACAGAAGTCGCTGGTGACTAGGATAAGAGCAGAGTCAAGTTCTAAGTAGAGAGCTAGGGAGGCTTGACTAGAGTGAATTGAGGAGCTGTGGTGCTGTAAGGAGTGAAGATTGAGACAGCTGTCTCAAATTTTGCTTGCTTGGAAGAGGAACAGTGAAATAGGGCAGTGGCTGGAGGGGAACTTGGAAGGTGTCATAAGAATATGATCCAATAGAGGTCCACACTCAGTCCTATTCTGCTTTCTAGGCTTGGTACAAATATCTGGGATGGAAAGCAAGATCTTGAGTTATTTACTGAGTCACTGGTTCAATAAACACTCAATGAAACATTTACTGAACATCTACTAGATGCAAGGCACTGTGGTATTTACCCAAATAGAACTAAGGATATGGGCTTGGAATTTCAGCACTTGAGCTCTCTTGCTAGGGAGCAGAACCCTAATCCTAGGCTTGTGGAATTTGGTTCCAAGGAATCAAAAAAAGTAGTCTAAGCTTCAGGTCGCGCTGGACTTGTGGCTCACATCACACAGGCAGGTGAATGGACAGACTGTCAATAAGAGCTTCTACTCTCCACACACACAATGTTTATCAGTCTGGCCTTGCAGATATTATTGTCTGTAGATTTTTTTCAGCTGGAGGTTTGTACCTTTTGGCTAACTTCAGCCATTTCACTCACCCCCCACCCCCACCCCCTTGCAGATATTAAAGGAAGAAGAAGAAGAAAAAAAAATAGAAATGAACTAACATTTAATAAAGATCACATAAAATGTATGTTGACATTTAGAGAATATATATTTATATATAAAAGTGTAAAGAAGGTTAGCAATAAGAAAAATACCCAAAAAAGAACAAAGAAAAAAATGAAGCTATCAGTGAGGGAAAGAAACTGCACACATTGAATAGCCTTAAGACTCAGAACAGCTAAAGTTTGTTTGCTGAGGAAGGAGTCAGAGAGGAGAATCCGACAGTCACTGGACCACGATTAATCAGTATTTTTTTTAGAGATCATAAGCTACTCTAACAGCAGATGCAAAGAGTCTCCAGGTTGGAAAGCCCTACTTGATCCTATCCTCCTCAGTGACACTGGCTACTGGTCCCCTAGCAACCCTCGGTGCTCTGGCAATCCTCTCATCCTCTCTCTGCTCTACTCCCATCCTCCCCCCAAACTGTGATCACCGTCTGGCTTGATTCATCTTCTGGATGATGATGGATGAGTTAATTACAGAAATAAAGGCAAGAATCAGATACAAGGAGGAAAGCCAAATATGAATAAAAGGGCAGGGACAGAGCCCTTTTCCTGTATTCCCTTATGAATAAGCTTTGTATTTGCCCATGCCCAGGAGGCCTGCATGAGCACTTTTTTTTTTTTTTTTTCAATTTTTTGTGAGGAAGACCAGCCCTGAGCTAACATCTGTTGCTAATCTTCTTCTTTTTGCTGAGGAAGACTGGCCCTGGGCTAAAATCCGTGCGCATCTTCCTCTACTTTATACGGGACGCTGACTCAGCATGGCTGACAGGCAGTGCGTCAGCAGGCGCCTGGGATCCGAACCAGCGATCCCCGGGCTGCCAAGCGCGGACTAAACCGCTGCGCCGACCCCAGCATGAGCACTTTTGATGAGAGAAGGAAGAAAGAAGTGAGGGAAGGCAACACTTACTACATGCCTCTTACATGCCAGCAACTCTGCTTAGGCTTTTCATGTTTCCACACTTGTTCCAGACAACAATCCTGAGTTGCCTGAGGATGAGTAAACTGTGACCAAAAAAAAAATATATGAATTTTGCCCACATTCACACAGCCAGATAGAAAGAACTGGGGTATGAAACCAAGTTTGTCTGACTCTAAATACCATTCTCTTCCCATTATAAAATACTGTGGGGCAGATTCCATATGTTTAAAATATATTAAATTAAGAAGAAATTTTGTGAAAAATAAGTAAAAAATATATAGATGTAATAAATTTGTACTTTGGATCAACATTTTTTGTTGAGATTGCAAAGGTAAACTAAGCTAAAAACTAGATGGAAATAAACTTTACAAAACATTTTTAGAAACCAGATTAAAGGGTAATAATTAGGGGCTGGCCCAGTGACATAGTGGTTAAGTTCGTGCACTCTGCTTTGGCAGCCTGGGGTTCGTAGGTTCAGATCCTGAGTGTGGACCTACACAGCGCTCATCAAGCCACACTGTGGTGGCATCTCACATACAAAATAGAGGAAGATGGGCACAGATGTTAGCTCAGGGTTAATCTTTCTCAGCAAAAAGAGGAAGATTGGCAAGGGATGTTAGCTCAGGGCCAATCTTCCTCACCAAAAAAAAAGGGGGGGGGTAATAAAAAGGTATTATGCAGGTGTGTTTAGAATGGAATAAAGATTTACATCTACACAAACACCACAAAAAAGGTATAAACAGACACACACATAATCATTATCTTCAGAACTAACAGTCAGTTGGAGACATGATACACTTCAGTGTAATACTGAAGTGTATGTTTCCTAAAAGACAAGGACACTCCTCTACACAACCACAGTAAAACCTGCTGAATTAGGAAATTATCTTGATAATGACACTACCATCTATTATCAAATCCACAGTCCCACCAAATTTCACCAATTGTCCCAATCTTTTCCCAATCTAGAATCATGTTTTGCATTTAATTGTCATGTCTCTTTATCGGGAACAATTCCTTAATCTTTCTTGCCTTTCATAGCCTTGGTATTTTTGAAGAGCACAGGCCAGTTATTTCAGAGTGTCCCTCTGTTTGGGTTTGTTTGTCTCATTCTCATGATTAAATTCAGGTTATGTGTTTTTGACAGGAAAGCCACAGAAGTGACGCTGTGCTCTTCTCAATGTATCACATCAGGAGGCAAATGCTCCATTACTTGGGATGTTAACTTTGATCACTAAGTTAAGGTGGTATCTTCTAGGTTTCTCCTCAGTGAAGTTACTATTTTCCCCTTTTTAATGAAAATACTTTGAGAATACTACAATCCTGTTCCTTCATTAACTTTCATGAACCAGTTTTAACATCCACTGATGATTCATACCTGAATAAATTATTAGTATTATTCCTATGATAGTTGCCAAATGGTAATTTTCTAACTCCATCATTCCTTCTATGTTTATTGCCCAGAATTCTCCCCCACTGATTTATTTATTTATTCACTTATTTATTTATAACAGTATGGACTCCTGGGTTCCTATTTTATTCAGCGGGGTATAATCTTTTACTTTTACTATCATTACCACCTCCCAAGAAGCAGTCCCAGTCACCTCAGCTTGACCACTGACTAGGTCCAACACCCCTCTTGGTCCTGACCACCTCTGCAGCCCTGGACCCACCCCAACCCCAGCTGCCTCAACGGAAGGGAACCAATATTATTTAAAAAAAAATTTTTTTAAAGAAAATATGTGGGGAAAGGAAGGGGGAGGAGGAAGGAGACAGAAGAAGAAGAAAGTTGTCTTTTCTCTTTGAGCAGCATGTGCAGTGGTTAAGAGCAAACACCTGGGAGCTAGATGATTTGGGTTCAAATCCCAGCGTGGACACATACTAGCTGTGTGATCTTGGGAAAATTCAGTAACTTCTCTGTGCCTTATTTTCCTCTTCAATAAAATGGGGATAATAGTGAGTTGCTATCCATAAGTAAATTAATGTATGTATAAAGCACTTAGAAGATTACCTGACACAAAGTAATCACTATAGAAATGCTTGCTATTACTATCAGTAGAAGTTGCCATTGTGGTAGTCTTTGTTGTATTGAAGCTTTATTCTGATAGATAGATGTGGATTTATTTATACTTATTCTCCTTGGGACTTGGTGAACTTCTTCAATCTAGGGATTCATGTGCTACTAATTCTAAAAAAGTCTCAGTCACCCTCTCTATTTTCTCTTTCTGAAACTGTTGTCTGGCACTAATTTTTACATTAATTTCTGGGCTTGGAGTTTCCGGTCCCATAAAAATAGTATAAATTCATACTCCACAACCACCTGTGGTTCAGGCTTGAAGGTTCTATTTTTCACAGAAGAGTTATTTTCTTCCATTCAACTCCCAGCCTAAGACAATACTGTCTCTTATCTTGGCCAATGAGCAGAGTTTTTCCTAGTATCCCTTTCACTGAGAGGGCACTTTTCAGTTCCCCAAGTTTGTTCAGTGCTCTCAGTTCCAGCTAACTGCCTTGAATATGCCCAAACTACTTTCAGACAGCTGCATGTATACTTAGCACCTAACTGTGAAGGTGCATACAACTTGGGCATTTGATGGTTATCTTTTTGACATAAATTCCTAGAATTGGAACTGACGCACCAAGAGCAGGCTGAACAGCACAACGGTTATCACTGGGGAATCTAGAGTTAGAAAGACAAAAGTTCAAATCTTGACTTCATCACTTAACAGCTGAATCACTTCGGGGGAGGACACACAAACTCTAAGTTCTGGTTTCCTCATTTATAGTATAGGAGTAATAATAGTTATTGTAAAGACAAAATGTAATATATACTAAGCATTTAGCACAGCACCAAGTCCATGGGAGCTTTGATCGATGCTAATATTATTGCTATTATTATTCTAAGTGTTTTCAGTTTTGATTCATATTGTGAAACTACCATCTAGAAAAACTGTATCTACTTACACACTTACCAGTGTGTATTTCTGTCTTTCCATTCTCACCAACATAGGTCTTGTCAATTTTGTCAAACTTCGCTAATTCTATCGATGGAAAATATTTTTCTTTGCACTGATATGATTAGCAGTGCAGTGTACATCTTTTCATAGACTTATTGCTGATCCATAGTTGTTCCTCTATGAAGAGCCAGTTTAAGATCTTTGCTCATTTTTCTATTGGTAGATGTATTTGTTTCTTCTTTATCTGCATGATTTGTTTATATATTAAAGATAAAAACATCCTTGTCTATATTTTGCTTCTTTCTTACAGTGGACGTCAGATATTGAAAGCACTTCCTTTATATGGAATGAACTCACTGACGTATCACTGACTTAGTTTCTCTTAGTTCTTAAATAAATTCATCCACAGCTTTTAAAAATTACTTTTCAGTCCCTGTAGTAGCTCTATTTCTTATTTTTCAAGAGAGTTTCAAGAATGCTCTTTCATCTTTCTATTGCCAGATCTACCATCTTGGTCCATGTTCACCTTACCCATGCCATTCATGATTTGATAGATTTCTACTTTTCAGGCCAAGGAGTCCTAATCTTTCACTTTGTCTTCATATGTCAATTCCTCTTCCCTCTCTCCTACTCCTCTGATCATTTTATAATGAATTGGTAACCACAATAATGAAATTTACTGAGAAAACTAAATTTTGAGATGCTGCCATAACTAATGGAGTCAGAGAAATGATGAAAAGGGCTTTAATGAGGTTTGAGATATGGTTGGAATATTACAGATAGAAAATCAATTTGGAAAATGCTGTCAGTTTCGTCCACAGGGGGAAAAATTATTTAAACACACCCACATCTAAAGGACAGGAGTAACTGTGAAGGCAATGAAGAACTGAGAATTGTTTTATAATAAAGAAAAATAGTTCTTTTTTATACCTATATCTCTGTATCTCTATATCTATCTATCTATCTTTCTATCATCTATCACTATTTTGCTATCACTTTTTGCTAAAAGCCTAACTAGGTAAACATTCAAATACCCTGGGTATTCAAATTCTGGAAGGCCTAGTAAATAACTAAGCATTTGACTATTATAACTAATTTACCCTTAACTCTTCACAATCTTGGATGTAGAAGGAAGAGTTTTACGACTCCTTCGCAATACCACTTACAAAAACAATGCATAATTTTGGTCATCTCATACAATACGTTTTATCTTCCTCAAAAGAAAAATTGAATTTTGTGGACTCAGGACTGACGAATATGTTGGGGAAAAGCATATCTTTTCCATAAAGTCATTAATGTCATACACTGCATATAATGTAAAGCACCTTATTCATCAAAGAGAAATTACTGTCGAAACAGATTATCAGGTCATAGAACAATTAGAAGCTGCAGTTCTCTTACAATAACTCTAATGAGACCTGGACTACTGCTTCCAGTCTGGGTTATTTAAGCACTCAACAGATTCTCTCTTCTTAATTTTTGAAAATTAGATAAAAGCTATGGTCTTTCTCTCTAGAAAAATCCATATACAATTATAGAATAAACTTTGAATATAAGTTTTTAGAACTTACTAGGATTCCAGGCCTCCAGCCTAAGGAATTCTTGCTCTAGAGGAAATTTCATTTTTAAGATTAATACTAAATACCTAATATATGAACTAATCTCCTATTTCTACCGTAGATGCTCCATCTATTTATTTTGAATTATAGAGAGTTAAAGTTTCACCTCATCCACAAGCTCTTCATTAGTGCTTTTCCAAGTAAAGCCTTGTCAACCCCCAAAACTCACTGCTGATGTAGCTCCTACCTGATTTCCACTCTCAGCTACGGACAACTTCCAAAGAGCATTCTGATTGACTATACTGGAGACCTAATGATTTGCCAGAGCATCCTTTGCAGTTTGACATATAAGAAACCAACTACCACCGATCTGCTCAGTGCCTGGTTCCTAGGATTCTTCCTTATGAGTTTACCATAACAACTCTGGTCTCTCTGATTCACTTTGGTGGTGAACCCTTTCCTGTCCCTCACTTTCCCTTTACAAATTACCAGGATAACTCAATGCATGCCGAAGTCATACCACCACAGTGTGGCTGAAAGTATACCTGAAAAAAGAAGTCAACTTTCCAGCTCCAAGCCTCTTTCACAGTAGATGATAGTTTCACTATTAAAGGGGAAAAAAAGTAACTTCTGAGAGTAACAGATACACATTTTTTCAAATCAAAATACAGCATATTCCAAGATCAAATATAATTTATTTAAACAAACAGCTACTATATCAGAGTCTATTAATTGCCTACCTAACAGCCATTCCCATCTTCCTTTATGCTTACAGAACCCTCTTTTCTTTGAGGCAGTAATATGTCCAGTCTAGGATATGAGTCATGACTAGTCTAAACCAGTCATTTCCAACTATGAGCTTCAAATGCACCGTAGATAGCCAAGATGTTGATTCCCCTTGACCTTGACCCTCCGGGCAGAAGGGCAGGGCCGAGAGCAGCAGGAGCACTCTGTTCACCCCGAGGATGTACAAGAAATGTTACATTTCCTATGTGTGCCACAAATGGAAGGTCAAGAAGCATTGTCCTAAGCCAAATTCTGTTCCCTTTGATACTCACTCTGTCTCCTTTCCTTACAGCTAAACAGTAACCCTGTGATCGAGTTCTGGCCAATGAAATATTAGAGAAAGTCTGCTGAGAGCCTCTTAGGAATGCTTGTTCTTACTTATTAAAAGGACAGAGATGAGAGGAAAGCTTTCTAGCAATGCACATCCCCTTCCATCCTACCTTGGACAAGGACACAATGCCTGAAGCTGCAGCAGCCATCTTGCCACCACTAGGCAACAAAGCAGGAGGATAAAAGCCCAACAGCTAAGTAGAGCAGAGCAGAGAGATGAAAAGAGCCTGGGACTCGATTACATTATTGAACATCAGAATCAAGATCAGCAATTGTCTACTTCCCATCTTCTTATCAATGGGGATAAAAAACACCTACAATGTTTAAAGTTGACTGATGCACACTGGTGAATGGGAGATTTTAAGGTGATTGTTTTTTTTCTCTGAAGCATCCTATAGTTCTCAACTTTGTAGGAATATCAGCCCTCTTGCTCCTTCCTCCCAGCTTATCGAATGCTTTATTATCTATTAATGCCTTCGCCACTTTGAGTCACCACTTTGAGCCTTACTAGGGTGACACAGATTTAATGGTATGAATTTCTATTGTACTCTTCATAGCTCAGAACTTAAAGTATTCAAGAAATTTTAGTACGTGATGGCAGTACTGTGTGTAATTTTGCAGCCATGTGGAAATTCCTAGAGCCCCTGGAAAGTCTTACATTCAGGCTGTATCAGTCTGCTCAGGCTGCTGTAACACAATTCCACAGACTGGGTGGCTGAAACAACAGAAATTTATTTTCTACATTTTGGAGGCTGGAAGTCAGAGATCAATCTGCTTGCAGGGTTGATTCTGCAGAGGCTTCTCTCCTTGGCTTGCAGAGAGCTGCCTTCTTGTTGTTACCTCACATAACTTTTCCTCTGCATGGGCACACACCCCTGGTGTCTCTTTCTCTTCTTATAAGGACACCAGTCCTATTAGACTAGGGCCCCACTCTCATGACCTCATTTAATTTTAATTACCTCCTTAAAGACCCTATCTCCAAATACAGTTACATTAGGGGTTAGGACTTCAACATATGAATGTGGGGGAAGCACAATTCACTCCATAACACAGGACTTGGGGTTTAAAAAAAATTCTCTTTTTTAAATCTCTGAACTAAAAACCTCGGAGCAAATACCTTTTCATATATTCTGCAAGATAATTTAACTATTCTTTTTTTCAATATATAGGACATGAGAGAGAGGAATTTTCAAATGGGTATGTACAGGCAAAGGCTCAGGAATATTTGGATACTGTCAGCCTATCTATAGATATGTAAGCCATGAACATCAACTAGTGTTTCTCAATAAATGAAAAGCACACTCCAGAAATGCAAATTTGGAAGTCTTTTTAAGAAATAAGTGCAATAACGCTTTTGTTTCCAAAGAGAAAGAAAATGGTGTTTAATTAATTCAAAAAATGATACAATAACAAAAATGTCACATTGTCAAACTCAAAACACTATATCATGTATAATTCAATTTATGCAATGTTCTGGAAAAGTCAAAATTATAGGGACAGAAAACAGATCAGTAGCTGCCAGGGGCTGGGAGGGTGGGTGGAGGCATTGCCTCCAAAGACACAAAAGAAAACTTTAGGGATGATGGAACGTTCTACATTAATGCTTATGTGACTACAAACATTTATCAAAACTTGTAGAACTGCACAATAAAGAGTGAATTTTATGTAAATTATACTTCAATTTTTAAATGGGGGAAAATGACATATTTGTGAACTGATATGAAACCAAAGAGTTATTCTGTACTAGGTTAATCCACGCTGTGGTAACGAGTCAAGAACCCTAGAAATAGAGCAGTCGCCCACATGTTATATAAATTTTTCAGCTGTATATATCTATGGCAGAAAGCATCTTGGTTGTAGGATACTCTTATGTGTTTTCCAAGACTTTTATAATGGTATAAACTTATCTGAATTACATATCAAATTATTAGATTTAATTTAACAATAAGAGATCACAAAAATGATATCCTTTGCTGTACAAATAAGCAATTAAACTTAATATTTTATAGCATAATTGTGCCTTCCGATGGGAAGAAAGGCATATATGATACATTTGATAATGATAAATTGCAGATGATAATGGCTTACTTAACTTTAAAGATTTCACAAAGTATCTCACACCCATTGTCTCATCTGACTCTCAGGGTAATTCAGTAAGGTTAGACAGGCGAGGTATTATTATTTTCCCCACTGTACAGATGAGAAAATAAAGGCCCACTAGGTTAGATGACCTGTCTACAGTCCTAAAATTAGTACATATAGAATCAGAAAATGAACCAAGATATTCTCACTCCAAATCTAGTACTTTTCTCCGTATATCAGTCTGCCAATTAAAGGTGATAAATCTCAAAACTCCCCAAATCTCTAACTACAAAGCCAACAAAAACTGGAAAAAAAAACTGTATCAACCCTCAAATGCATTTAAAAACCTTTACAGCTTCTTAAATGGTTCCATAAAATTAAGATGGGATTATAGCAGAGACAAGATATTCTATAAGGCTAGCTACTGCCCGAATGGAAAGGACGATAGACACATACTAAGTTCCTACAATGTACAAGGCCCACTGTTTTATATTTAATTTCACAACAATCCCCAGGAGTAGGTATTATTATTATCCGCATTTAACATTCAGAATAATTTGGATCAAAAGATGTTAATTTAGTTGCCAGAGTCACACAGCTTATTAGGGATAGAAACAGGGTTCTAATCCAAGTCTGCTGGATGTTGAAGCCCTTTGTCTTAGGAGCCAAAAGAAAGATGTTTTAAACCAACACTCTTGCACAGACTGAGTCAAAATTTCAGTAGTTCCATAACTTTGAATCTCAATAGAAACAATAAGTAAGTAAATAAATAAAAGCGTATCTTGTTCATAGCTTCTTCACCTTTAAAATGAGGATTAAGTGTTTATGTCTTCCTCCTTGACATATATAAGACATCTCTGGATGCTCTGAAGTGATCCGAGCTCACCAAAAGCAGGTGTTTTGATCCTGTATTAACCTCTAGGTGCTAGCGTGGTGCCCTGTAGCAAGGTCAGCCAGCCCTTGAGACCAAAAAGCAAAATGAGCCAAAATGAGAGTAGAAATAATTTCAGGAATTGTGATATTTCCCTTAAAAGGTAACTCTGCTTTAAAATTACATATTGAATGTTTAAAAACATCTCAGTTTTATATTTTAAAAAACCAGGACCCTTAATTATAAGATTATAGAAGGAATGGCTTATTTTTTAAAATCTTCTTACCCGGCACAGAATAATGCACATGCAGGCACTTGAGAAATAGTTCACGGTGAGGTTGATGATGATGATCAGATAGCTACTTTCGCATTGATTTGTTTTAGTGGCTTTCATTATAATAAAAGTGAGAAAGAAAAATAATTTCCAGTTTCTATTGTTTTAAATTGTCACTTAAACCTGTGAGTTATCTGTTCCTAGGTGTATTTTTTTTCACATAGAGATGTAAGTCATTCACTTGCCAGAATAAAACTTATAAAACAAAATTCATTTTGCTTGTCAAGTGCAGATAAAAGGAAGAAGGGGAAGAAACAGTTTAAATGTAAAAGGCACCTTTTTCCTAACTCCTGAACTAGTTCACACAATAACATGAATAATTTAACTTCCTGAAACTTCATATGTGCAGAACACTGCATGCAGACCAGTGGCATTTTCACTTCAAATTTGTATAGTCTTTAGTCAATACACTTCATCTGCATTTCTAACACCTGCTTCAGTCAGCTGTGAAGTAGGCTGTTATTTCTATGGTCGTCTCTTATCTTTACTCTGTCCATCTAACAAAAAAAAAATTGCATTATAGAATATAATTACTTGGCCTAAAAGAGATAGAGGCTAATTTACATGATCTTCTGAAAGTCATTTTCCTTTATATTATCAAAAGGTAATTTTAAAATAAGTTACTAATTAATGTTGTCATTCTTTATTGTATACATCCCCTCTAAACATTAATACTAATTTTGTACAGCAAAAATAACAGCACCTACACTTCTCCGCAATGAGTATCTATTTTAGGAGCAAAGGAAAGTAAAAAATTAAATCCAATGACTGATATCATTTGTAAAGTAAACAAATATTTTTTCTAAACTTGTTATTATTGCACTGTTACTAAAATGATGCTCTTCTAGTTTAGCCTGCCTCACATGACCTATGTTCAAGTTTTATTTATATCACTGTAAACATCAGCCAAATTTTGACTGTCGGCCAATCCACTGTCAGTGACTCACATTATTTGTCCTGTATTAAACAACTTCACATGGAGGATTTAAGCAAAACACTTAAAGGCTGAGGTTCTCTGGTAAAGAAATTATCTTAGGAGAAGAGGAAAAATGGGGAGTAATTGGGAAAAGAACTGGACTAAAACAGAACAATTTCTGGTTTATCATCATTCTGCTTATTTCCTTCATAGTACTTAATTATAATATAATTAACTATATCATAGTACTATATAGGATGTAATTATTTTATCTATGGTCCACCTCCCTATTTGAATGTAAACGCCACCTGGGCAAGGATCATGCCTGGCTTGTTCACCACTCTATTCCTGATGGCTAGCTTAGTTCCAAGCACACAGTGAACACTAAGTAAAGGTTTCTTAAACAAATGAATTTCAAATTTTTCTACCAGATTGAATTGAAAGGGATTCTGAAGGACCACTTAAACTTTTCTATCTCCTTAAAAAAAAAAATATATATATATATATAAGAAAAACCCTTGTTTATCTAGGATCATTACTGAATAATATTTTCTATGTAAACTGATTTTCTCAGATAGCCAAAGATGATTTCTTTACAATACCAAAACATTTTAATTCCAAGTATTTTAAATATGAGTCATTCAAGCATACATCAATATTTATTTCTCTACCTTGTTTTAAAAAACGTAGGTTTCACATGATTTAATCATTTCTTGATGCCTTACAACCAAAATTATATATTAAAGTTCTCTCATATTCTGCCATATAATATAGTGGTCCCCTGAGCTGTCAGCGAAGTAGGTAAGGCTACGTGTCCCTAAACCAAGGGGGCCTATCAATATAGACTCACATCTAGTGATTTTGTTGTCTCTTTCCTTGCTTTTAACTTTCAGTATTTCACCTTCTAGCTGCCTCTCTTCACTACAGTTTCCTGCTCCTAATAAGTTAAAATTTATTACCCAGGATGAATTAAAGGTTGCTAAAGCAATCTTGCTTGTGAAATCAAAAATCTGTAACAGAAATATTATGAACATATTCAACTACATCTTTTTCTTTTTTATTCAGATGTAAAACTATTCCTTGTAGCCTTTCCATTCAGGCTAAGCCATTAGACTATCACCAGAGTAGGGTGAACATAGTTTACAGCACTAAAATTATTATTCAGTTTTGACTGTCAAGTTAGGTTTATTTGAGTTCCTAGAGAGACAAGAATCTTGAAAGACTTAGTGTCCTTGAGAGAGAAAAGAATTTTCTAAAATCTTTAAATAGATTACAGATCAATCTAGTAGAGTTAAATACCAATCTTTACCACAAACAAAGACAGAAAATTCAGGATGTGATGCAAGGGAACTCTTAATGGCCCAGAGGCTATGCTTCTAGAACTGCAGGAAGGAAAATTCAGAGAGATATAGAGGAAGAAGAGGATGTGGAGGTCAGATACTAAGGTCCTTGCTTGGAAGGAAGGGATGGTGAAATAGAATTATCCAAAACCCAGAACACTGTAGTTTATCAACAGCTTGTTCAGGAATAGCCCTGGGGAAGCTGCAAACTCCTGGAAGTCTCACTTTGGGCCATACCCAGTATAACTAGGAAATAATAGGGTAGCACTGGTGAAAGGAGGTTTTTAGATAAATGACCATTAAATATAGCTCCTGCACAGGGGATCCAGACATGCCCAGATGCCCCAGCAGGAAGACACCAAGGTGCCACTTGAAAAAACAGCAACACAGAACTAATCATAAGATTTTTTCACAACCCTTCTAGCCCCCATTCAAAAATTCTGCCAGGAGCTGACATTAAGTTCATCAGTGTGCAGAACTCATTGAGAAATGCCTACATGCCTGCATAGACGTTTGACCATGACTTCCTACAGAAGCGTGAGTACTACTCATAATAAAATACCCAACAGTGGAGGCTTGACAAAAACAGAGGCAAAAGTCAGACTGGAGAGCAGATATCTCCTTAAAGTCTTAATTTAACAGCCCCAGAATCACTACTTTCAATCCTAATGACAACAGTAAACAGTGAACTGTTGAAAAAACAATAGAAAGAAATTAAGCAATTTCTAGAGAAGGAATAATTTAATAATTCAAAAGAGGTTCAAACTTTTGGACTATTTCAAGGAAACAATAAGCTAAACTTTATGAAAAAATAGATACATGGGGGAAATGCACTTACATAGATTAACATCAGAATGAAAGAGTGTGGGTCAGAATGGAATACTGAAAAGTTCAAATTATAGAATATTTTAAGAGAAAGAAACTTTTACTATCTTCTATAACTCGAACTCTCCTCTTTTAAAATAGAACTCCTTCAGCTACATGATACAATGGAAAGTAAAGTGTATGAGGAATAATAGGAACTGGATTCTAGCTATGGTTCTTCTCATTACTAGGTAGATAAGTTTGGACAAATCAATTGAACTTTTTGACTCTTCATTATCTATTAAATGACCAAAATAATGACAGCTAATATTTATTATTTACCAATGTGCCAGACACTCTACTAAACATTTAACAAAGACTATTTCATTCAATCTGCATACTACATAAGGTTGGCACATTTGCTATGCCCAGGAACTGAGGGCACAGCGAGGAAGTACAAACCCAGGCAGTCTGACTCCAGAATTAGTCTCATTCAAAACCTGAGTCTCACAATACTGTGCCTGACTCACAAGAGAAGCGTGGTGCTTGCCTGAGAAAATATATGTACAAAAGCTTTGAAACCTATAAGATGCTATACATATATAAGCAGTCCATGGAACAGCTGTGAGAATGCCCTGAGGCTGTAATGCGCTTGACTCAGAAGCTACCACCCTGGTTCAAGCTACTATCATCTCCTGGCTGAACTAGTGCAAACATTTCCTAACTGGTCTCCCTGCTCCTGCCCTTAATCCTACAGTCCATTCTCAACACAGTGGTCATAAAGTGAGATCATGCTACCGCTCTACTCACAACTCTCAAATGTCTTCCCATCTGTTAGGAACTGAATTGTGTGTGTGCCCCCCCCCATTCATATGTTGAAGCCCTAACCCCCAGTTTGATTGTATTTAGAGATAGGGCCTTTAGGAGGTAATTAATGTTAAATGAGGTCATAAAGATGGGCCCCTAATCCGAAGGACTAGTGCCTTATTAGAAGAGGAAGAGACATCAGATCTCTCTCTCTCTCTCTCTCTGTCAAGGACATAGTGAAAAGTCGGCCATCTACAAGCCAGGAAGAGATCCTTCACCAGGAATTGAATCAGCTGGCAGTCCTTGATCTTGGACTTTCCAGCCTCCAGAACTGTGAGAAATAAATTTCTGTTGCTTAAGCCACCCAGTCTGTAGCATTTTGTTATGGCAGCTCAAGTTGACTAATACACCATCTCATTTAGATTTAAACCCAAAGGACTTTCAATGGCCCAAACTCTATAATCTGGCCTCGTGTTACATATCTGAATTTATCTCTATTGCTCACCCTGTTCTGGCTCTTCTTCAGCCTCAGTACCTTTGCGCTTTGGGTTCTCTCCATGTGGAACATTATTTCCCCAAATATCCTCATGGCTTACTCCCTCACCTGCTTCAAGTCTCCGCTCAAACATTCTAAGCAAGACTGTCACGTATTACCTTTTAAATTGCAACCCCTCTGGCTTCCCCCTTATTCCCCCTTTTCCTGCTTCATTTTTCTCCATATGACATATATATACAAAGAGATATATAACTAAAATATATAAATTTGCAACTAAAATATATATATTATATATTATATAATATATAATATATATATTTTAGTTGTTATATCCCCTCACTAGAATGTAAGCTCCACGAATTTTTGTTGGTTTTATACATTTATCTCAATACAAAGTAGGAACTCAATAAAGTATTTGTTGAATGAACGAACCGGAGAAACCTGTGGTGCAGATGTGTACATATACATATATTTTTAATTTTAACTTTTTTTTTAAGAGACAATCTTTATTAGATCTGCACCTCCATCCTAGATCCTGTTAGAGATGCTGTTTCGCTATTAGCTGGGTTAAAGAGTTAACACTGGGTGAGTTTGGTAATAAATTAAAGATTGTTGAAGTTTAAAAAAAAATGCCCACATGGAAGCTGTCTTGTGGGTGAAGAAGGTAGCATGGGATGAAGCTGGACAGGAAGGCAAGGGATAGATCATGGAGAACCTTGTAAGCCATATAAGGGATTTTGGTATTTATCCCAAGAAACACTGAAGGATTTTAAGCAGAAAAATGACATACCAATTTACATCTTTCAAGGTCATTCTCACTGCTATATGGCGAATGGAATGGGCTAAAAAAGAGACGAAGAAATCCAGAGCAATTTTCATCTCTAGGGTTAATGCACATTTTGGTGTCTCTCCACGTGAGGATGTGTACAACCTGAATATGTGCTGATGTAAAAATAAGTCATTGCTCACCTTATCACAATTGCATTTGCACAGTTCCCAATACTATTTCTCAAAAGTTAAATGTTTCTTTCCCAAATATTTTCCTTCTGAATAGGCTCTGAAATAAAAATGTGCTATATAATGACTTTTAGCAAATTCTAATTACTTAGATCCCAACATATAATGTAGTCATTACTTTGAGCTTGCACAAAACATTTCTGAACAAGGTCCATAAAGATTATGAGTAGCCTAATTTTCCGAGATTCTTTTAGCTATAAATTTGGCTAAGAGCTTGTGTAGTATGGGAAAGAAGATAAGTGAGAGAAACACTGGTGATTTAACCTCCAGTGTTCCCTTAAGGACAAACATTTGTCACCTTGACAGCAAGGTGAAAGGTTTGCAGCGAGTGTGCTTATAACAGGCTTCGCCCCACCCTCTCCTCCCCCGGGACCTGTGATTTCTGAACAGGCATTATCTGAACGGATGATGATGATGACGATGAGCCACAGGAAAGGCCAGGGGAAGAAAAGAGGTTGAGACCCACATAACTCAGAGCCTCAAACTGAAATGCTGCTCCAGGGACCATCACAAAGATTCACCATTTGCTGCTCTTCTTCCTAAGGTTCCACTTGAGGCGGGAGTAATCAACCCTATAAATTATCACAGAACGTTCCAATGGTGTCCAGTGTTAACAGCACGGATCCCATGGCTAATAATTATGAGTGTGTTATAAAGCTAAAGTAGGTTCTAGCCATATATATCTCCACTTTCTATACAAATCTCTAATTTTTAGGGTTTACAATTCTGATGTGAAAGTCTGCTGCAGGCTTAAATCAGGCGTTAAAACAAGCCTGATTTTACTCTCGATGAATACAGATAATCCACACTGGCATTAATGTGACGACATTCACGCATCAAAAGGATACTGGGATCTCTGTTTCGGCCTATGAGCTAAATTGTTTACACTATTTCCAAAGTGAAATAGGAAGAGATATTTTGAAACCTAAGATTTTTTAAAAAAAGAATTAAAGTTATTAATTTATTAGCATTTTGGGTTCTAATTTAATTTCAGGAATCAGTGGCATTTATTTATGAGCTCCTTTGATGAAAGGAACTTTGTCTATGATACTATTTTATACTTTTATGTTAAAAAATATCTTAAGCTGAAATCACCATAAAATCAAAATTGAAGCTATCATACATTCTATTGGAATATTTTTCACCACCTAATCATCACCAACTCTTAAGTACTGTCAGAAGGGCCAAAATTATTTTTAAGAAGAAAATTAACTTTTAAACATAATGAACAAAAATATTAACTATAAAATTAATGTAAAATATAATATTAAAATATTAATTATAAAACCATATAATTAATAAAAAATAAGGTTACAAAGTATACCAAAACCTATGGGAATAGAGGTGAGTGGCAGCAGAGATGTGGAGGCTGGCACACAGGATGAGATCAAAAGTTTAGGAAAAAAAAAAACAAGAAAAGAGAGAGAGGAATTAATGGTCAACCTAAAAGAATCTATATTGGTTTAAGATCCATGTGTCCTTCATTCATGAAGAAAGAACAGATATCAACCATGTCCAGCCCTAGATACCCACCTTTGGATGTCCCAGCACCACCACCATGTAACTAATAGGTATCAAATCAAACTTATCTCACACAAAATTATTCTCTTGCCTAAACTCCCTGTTTTTCCTCATGACACAGGAGCTAATCCTAAGATCTTTGAGTCTCCAGCCTGTTTGTTCCTTGCTTTTCCTGGCCTTTCTACGATAAAGATATCCCAGACTCTTTCATGAAAAAACTTGGCCAGTAAAAGTCTCTAAGTAGGAAAACAGGATAATAGTTATGTTTAAAAAACAAGAGAGAGCCCTTACTTATTAGATTCATGTTGAAATAAAATGATGACTGAGGTTTGCTTCACAATAATACCTGAGAGGGGGAAAGAGGATGGGATGGGGGTGTGCAGGAAGCAAGGCAGACTTGAGTTAACAACCGTTGAAGCTGAGAGATGGTTACACAAGGTTCATTAATATTATTTGATCTACATTGTATAAGCTTCAAAATCTCTAAGAAAGAATGTTGTTTTTGAGGGATCAGACATTTAGGAAAATACCATATCTTGGGACTAGATAAAAAGTCTAGATATAGGATCACAGAGAGGGTTTTGACCATACGTATGTAAATGGAAAGAGGAAAGGAACAAAGAGGAAAATTTCTCCTGTATGGTACAACTGTCTCCCAATCATGTATAATACTTTATGACTTCTATGAAATATTAGTCTTTTTCTTTAATTCTTGTATTTTGTAGGACATAATTTAGAGACAGCATAGGCCATAGGTAATTTATACATATCATCGGCCAAATTTAATAGGGCTTTGCTAAGATGTCAATAAGATTGATAAAAGTAAAGTCTACTTATTTAACTTTTATAAAAGAAAAACTATCCTTCAACAGAAGGAAAGATGAATATTCTCTATACAGAAACTATATATATGTGTATATATACACATATTTTTTACACCTACCTAAAATGAACATTACTATAGTTTAATCATGTGTAAAAGTGTAACTAAAAAGTCTAATAAATAAATTTGCAGGTTTTTCATGTCAAATACACCTTTCTTGCAGAAATTCAGCTATGACAAATACTAGACCAGGCCTCCTATCGATTACTTGTCCCTTTTGGATTATACCAAATTTTGTCTACAAGACACTAACATCATAAGTCATCATAAACTAAGCCTACTAGATAGATTTTTACACAGAGAATCAGTAATAGTAAGATCCCCTCAGCCTTCTGGAATAAACACCATTGTTTTCCCAAATTCTATCTATTCTGCAGGGCTTTTTCTCATACCATCCCTTCTGGGAGGTATTCCCAATTGCCCATACTTTAGCTATTCTTTTACATGTACTTTTGTATATACTTAATTACTACAGTGCAAGCTCTCTGAGAGCAGGACCTGAGCATGGAGACATCTTTGTACTCCTCTCAGCAGCTACAATGAACCCATTACCTTTAGAGTACTCAATAAAATACGATTCTTGCTAATGATAAGAACAATTGTGTGTAAGAATATGGATGAATAAATATATATTTGAGTTTAAATAAATGCACTCTAAGAAGTTCTTTAACAAATCCACCAAGGACATAAAAATTCCACAAGTAAAAATTATATATATATTTTAAATGTTACCTTAAAAAACATATTTTTCCAAACTACACATATTTTCCTAAAATTCCAAGTTCCTGACAAGTGAGCTATATTATCCAAATATTCCCCAAATAGATTTTTCTTTGAAACTGAATTCTTAGGTCTACTTAAGTTATTTTGTGTTTATTTCTTTGTTTTCATCTTCCTCCAGTTCTGGAAGAGATATCCATTTCGTTTTAGACTCTACAGAGTATAACTTAGACAAACTTAACTCAGAGTATGAATTAGACAAATGAAAATTTGGTTAACAGTTGGCATGGCTAAGGCTGTTAAATAACTTTTTGATAAATCACCGTCACTTATCAAATGTTCTGACTGGCCTGATTATACTACAGGATTTCCTTGAATAGAGACAATCTTTGCCTAACTAGTAGCATAGAATCTAAATCAAAATTATAATTCAAAACACCAAATAGAGGTGGTAAAAAGATCAACAAAGAAGAAAACCAACAAACAAAGGTTGATAATTTCAACAGTGAAGAGCTTAAGCATGGGACTAGTCAACACTCTAAAGGAATAAATGGGAAAAATAAGAAGAATGTAGTATGACTATCACAAAGCAAAATTATTCAAGGATGTCTGAAATACATCCTTTTGGGTTTTATGTTTAAATGTCCATTCTTTCATGAAATGATGACAATAAATGGTAATTCTTATTTAGCAAAATAAAGAATTAAAAACATTAGGCACTCCCCAAAATTTCTTTTGAAATTTTACTGATCAGTGAAATCCAAATGTTAGAAAATCACTGACTAGTCAAACTACTATGTAAGAAAGACTAGTCTTATTGAAAATGATCTTTCAAATGTGAAGGGGGTGAAAGCAGATTGAAAAATTTAATAGTCCCATGAGAACATTTGTTAAATGCAGAGGAAGGCACACAAGTTAAAAATAAAGTCATATTCAGACTCTGAAAATGAATTGACTTTCAGGTACTTCTAGCTACAACATTATACTAATTTTCAAAGTACATCTCTTATATATATAAGGTTGTGTTTATTTTCCTTGCACTATCAGCATTCCCGAAGGAGTGTTATTAATTTATCAAAATAGCACAGGGTTGAAAAAAAGAAAGAAATCTACCATTATAAGAAGTCAAAATTATGAAAATTATAACCATTAAGAAATGTTTTGGCTGTGCACTAGTGTTTTTTCTAATACTCCAAAGTAAATAGTTCTTTCAGTAATTAAAGGAGAACTGCAAATGAAATTCATGAGCACTTTTTAATAAGCAAAATGCTTAAGTGCTGGATACTTAACCAACTAGTATCTTAACAACAACAAAATCCCTGTCTAGCTGAAGACGTATATGTGACCGACTTTAAATTCACTAGGGAAGACTGAAATAGTAAGTTGGGCTAGTATTTGAAATAAATATACAAAAATGAAGACATATAAAAATATTATACACTAAATTATATTAAAATAGATAATTGCAAAATAGCTTGTCAATTGTACATCTCTCTTCAGTGGTGTCCAATAGAACTTTCTGCAATGATGAAAATGTGCAACATTTTGTCCAGGACAGTAACAGCAGTCACATATGGTTATTAAATACCTGAAATGTGGCTAGTGTGATTGAGGAACTGAATGATTAATTTTAATTAATTAAATTTTAAATAGACACTTGTGGCTTGTGGCTACCTTTCTGAACTTGGAAATAAGGGAAATGTCTTTACAGCAAAGACATGCAAAATAACTTTAAAACATTAGAATGTTTTCAGTGTCAGCAAGATTTCACTTTAAGGTATGGCAGGTCAATAAAAGGGGAAACCAGTCAGCAATGGACAGTGAGAAGGTAACTAAAAGCAACTCTTAAGAACACTTATCTAAGAAAGAAGATCCTTGGTCCAGATGATGGACTTGTCTGTTTCCAAGGGCAACATACCCTTGTTGTGGAGCCAGACACATTTACTTACAATAGCCTGATAGAATCAAACTTAGGAATTCTCTCCCTACCTCGCCTTCCTTCAATTCCACTCCCACCAAATAAACTGCTTATTAAAATATCTTCTCACATGAATTTAACCATGAGGAGAGAAAGCATCAACCCAAGTGTCTAAGAGTTTCTCATAACTGTTTTTCCCACTCTCAAGTAATAAATTAGCAATCTGCTGTATATATCATTATCTGTGAGTATGATTAATGTGAGTCCATCTCTGTGAGACAGAGCCACAGAATCAGTTTCTGAAACAGGACCATAGTAAATTTACAAAGTACATGAAACCTATATCCCCAGCAATGGGGAGCCCAACATCTTAAAAATGGATGACTCACAAGGCTGGAGGTCGAGGCTCAGCTGCCTCCCTCCAGCAACCCACACCATTCACTTGGGGTGAGGGCATGGGTAGGGGGCACAATATGAATCAACACAGCCATAATCTTTAACTAGAGGCTCCCTTCAGCCAGTTCTACAAATCTGTATAAACACCTACTGTGTGCCACTCACAATTATCTCTCAACATGCTGAATGAATAACAAAGCTTTTACAATCAGCAAAATTTCCCTGAACCAAATGTATTTCCAGACCCAACTAATGACCTGCTTATTTCAACAGGTAGGATGCACCCACCAATAGTTAACATTCCTTATCTAGAAAGGGTGTCTGTGTGGGGTGGGGATGGGGGTGGGTGCTGGTCTGTGTGTGTGATTTTGTACACTTCTGTAATTACCTTTTTTACAACAATTTATGTTACTTTTATTTATTTTTTTTATTTTTTTGTGTATGTGTGAGGAAGACCAGCCCTGAGCTAACATCCGTTGCCAATCCTCCTCTTTTTGCTGAGGAAGACTGGCCCTGGGCTAACATCCGTGCCCATCTTCCTCTACTTTATATGGGAAACCACCACAGCGTGACTGACAAGCAGTGCGTCCGCAGACGCCTGGGATCCGAACCCGCGAACCCCGGGCTGCCAAGCGCAAACTCAACCGCTGCGCCACTGGGCCGGCCCCTATGTTACTTTTATAATGCAAATAATTTTGAAGAAGAAGAAAAAAATGGATGACTCAAACAGACAAAGAAAAAACAAGTAATATTACTGGAAATGATTCTGCTTAGGGGTGACATCATGCCAAGAAAAAGACTTAAGCCAAGAAAAGAGGTCTCAGCTCTTCAAGGTATCAAGAGTGATTTCCAGCAGAGAAAGAAAAACTTCCTTAAGAACTATGTAGCACCGAATTTCTCCTACTTTATGGAGAAAAACTTCCCCTAGAAAAACTAGAGTCTGTTGTATTCTTAAAAACATATATCAAAACATATACTTTAGGTGACTTACTACTTACAACTCCCATATAGAAATGAAAGGCCAGCAACATCTAGGAAAACTAAGACAGAGATACACAACACTATTTGAGATTTTCATTAGTTTATGATATTTTTGTCACTAGAAAACCCTTAGTGACTATGGCACGAGGTTGATAGAATTTGAAAAAAAAGCAGACACGATGGAAGATTTGTTTCAAGACTGAGGATTGTTTTTTGAGATTGCTCCTGAGGGAGATCCTGATATCTTGAAAATTCATCCAATAGCATTCTGTTAAAAGGGGAAGTATTCTTCCTAATGTAGATATTTTCTACATTAAGTGGTACACACTTAAACTCGTTTTTTAAATCACTTGTCTGCACTGATGGAAGTTTTTATTCAATTTTTTTCAGAGCTGGAAATTTAACTTTTTGACTTCAACAATTGTTTGGTTTGAAACTACATGAGATATGGATCCAAAATTCTATAGAGACATTTAATGATACAGAATCAGAATCTTTGAGGGAAAATACCTGTGAATTAAAGGGCAAAAGGCAGAAAGTCTCTACATTTCTCTAATGTTTTTCATGATCTCTACTCATTTTTTTCCTCTTCAATTTAAAGAGGTAGAAATAAATGAAGAAAAGAGAAAAAGCAACATGTAAAGTTACTATTATTTGTTTTGGAAACAAGGAATAACCTTTCCTATTGCTCATTTTAGTTATTAAAAAGCTGTCATGCTTCAAATCTGTATACCTCAGCAGTTACTGATCAGGAATTCTAAAGGATTTATTTGGCTGCTGTAACAAATATAGATGGTATAAATGTATTTTTTAGGTTATCATAAGAAAAAGGGACCAACTTTCCCATTAAAAAATCATGTCTGACTAACTATACATCCTTTCTTTTAGTATCTTAAAATTCTGTCTCTTCTTTTCTCCATTATATAGAGATATATATCACTCTCCAAATCTCCTCACCCCAAGTCACATCTTTATTATTTTCTATATCTCATTTAAGAAGTTTTAACCTCTGACAAGATGATGAGACCAAAGTCAAAGCAATATTCTGAATTATGAACCTACCAAACTCAAGTGCTGAGGTCTGTAACGTGATACTTCTAAAGAAGGAACTGCATTAGCTTTCATATCATATTGCAAGTTCAATTTATCTGCTTCCTCATTATCACCTTGGATTTCTTCTTTCTTTCTTTTTCTTTTTTGTGCATTCCTATTTTCTAAGTACTTCTAATGCCTGTCAAATATGGATTTTATCTAGTTTTTATACACCGTTGAATTGGTTCTTCTATTTTTTAGACTTGTATTTTCACCTCTTCTCTAGGATACTGTAAAATTCCTTTTTCAACATAGTCTAGAAATTCGGCTCTCACTTGTCAATTTAATTATATTATATATTTCACAAGACGTTAAAGGATAAATTTTAATGATAAAATACTTTTCTTTAACACCAACAGTGCAACAATTCTCTACAATGCCATATAATGGCAATCACTTATTATATCCTCTTATTTATAAATCTTCAGCTCTTTACATGTATGTAGGATTCACACGTGTAGCAGTCTTTCGTGGAACACTTTGATATTTAAACTCAGTTATTTCAATGATAACAGCATGTGGGTTAGTAATCTATTACACAGAAATAATCTGCTCTAATCTACTCACAGGGAGTTACTATAAGAAAATCTTAAAAACTACCTAATATCAAATTTAGATGTGGAAATGAGTTTCCACCCCCATTCTAAATCAAAACTGTGAACACAAAACAAAACAAAATTTGTGAAACAATACAAATTTCTTACGGCTGTGGCTGTAGCATATGTTTTATTGAGACTAAAAGCTTACAATTTAAAATCACTTTAACATAAGTAAGAAATATTTGGTGGATAGCCAATTAAAGTAATATTGAGATTTTTGTCAAAATAATTCAACACATAATTGTAATAAACATATATTTTAAATGTATATTATACAGAAGATATTTTACAATCTTAGATATATGAAGAAAAAAGGTTAAAACAGCATTCATTGAATGATTTCTATTTATTCATTTAACAAATATTTTTTGAATGTTTACCAGGTACCAGGTACTATAGATGCTGTGGATAGAGCAGTGAACCAAACCAACAAAAACAAATACCTGCCTTCATGGGGCTTTCATTTGAATAAGGGGAGACAGACAATAAACATAATAAATAAACATATAATATGTTAGAAGATAAGTATTTTAGAAAAAAAAATAATAAGAGCAGGATAACAGGAAGTGCCAAAGGAGGGAAAGAAGGTCAGAATTCTAAACTAACTATACTAACCAGTTACAATCTAGATGCAAAGTCATCCCAAGAGCTAAATAACCATAAAAGAAAAGCTGGAGAAATTGCTTCAAGGGGCAGACAGGCTTTTGAGAGAAGACAGGATATGGAAAGGATAGAAATAGTGTAAGCAAAGAGGTGGGAGCCCTGAGTGTTAGAGGAGAGGGAGGAGAAGAGTGAATCAATAGTTAATATGGGAATGAAAGGACATGGGGAGATAGCGGATGGGGCTGCACTGGAAGGATTCCTGAATGGCCAATTAGGTGGAGGAATTAAAAGCCACTGAGGGCATTGAGGCATAGGAGTGACATACAAAGGTAGCATGTGAAGACAGTTTATCTCACAATGATGTATAGGATGGTGAGAAAGAAGATAGGATGCATCACCTTGGCTCTTGGAAATTACCAAAAGCCCAATAATGTTAATAAACATTATCTCTCCTAAATGAATAGATAAAAAGAATAACATAAGCTTTCAAGTGAAAACCTAGGAACATTTTAGAAAATAACTACTTACAAGAGAATTGCCTCAATGATAAAAAACGAAACCACAAATATTGACCACCAGACCAAGCACTGTTAGAAAGTAAAACTACAAACCTGGTGGCCATTTTTAATTTAATTACTCTACTTAGAAACATCACAGAAAAAGCTAGCTGGGAAAAGTAAACAAGTATGTGGTTCTGTCAAAAGAGAAGCAAATGTATAAACTGCAAACTCAAGAGTACAACTATCAGTGGACATGTAAAATATGCATCCATGTTCATCTCATGAGCCTGGAGATCTGTAATGCTTTGACTCTAATTTCTAAGACACCATGTTCGCATCATGAGTTTTTTCCCCCCGACCTGTAGAGCCTGTTCAATGATAAAAGTTAAAATCAAATTTATCAAGGTTGAAATTACAAATTTTGTTTTTAAAAGTCCTCTATTATTTGAAACTCCGTTGTTAAGAGAGCTATTCACCTTACTCTTCAATCCTCCAAATAGAAACATTTTACTGTTAATTTGTGTAAATATTTACAAATTAAATTGGTAAGAGATCAAATTGAGGTTTCTATAATCTTCAATCACTCTTCCATGCACATATCCATTTTATACTTTGAATAAATGATTTTATCTGAAGTAATTGTATTAATGTCATGTGTAATATCCTAAGATAGAGAAACCATTTTTAACAGTCATGAATACTGATCTAATTATTTTCAGGGACAAGCATATATGACACTATGTAGATATGAGAGTAACACTACAAAGCTGGACTTAACATGGGAAAAAAAAAAAATCCCAGTAGGGACACTAACAACAGAAATTGACTTCTTTAGCCAATGATACCATAATCAAGTAAAGTGCTTTCAAACTTATTTGTATTTATTGAACTCCCATATAACAGGCTTTGCTTTTTAACATATATTAGATATGCATTTTGTCTATAAAACTAAAAGAAAATACTTGTGAAATTTTATCTGACACTGTGATTAAGGAAGGGCTTTGTAAGTATAAAGGCTATGGAAAAATCCATAAAGGGAAAGACAGATACATTTGACAAACATAAAAACTTGAAACTTCTACAACCATGTGCAAAGTAATGAATCTCAACTCATACATGGCACCATATATAAACATTATGATCCATCAAAATGGATCATAGACCTAAGTGTAAAAACAAAAACTATAAAACTTCTAGAGGAAAATATAGGAGAAAAATCTTTGTGACTGGGTCAAACAGGTATTTCTTAGAGAAGACACAAAAACCATGAGCCATAAAAGAAAAAATAGATAATTTGGACTTAAAATTTAAAACCTCTGCTCTTTGAAGACATTAAGAAAGTGAAAAGACAAGCCACAGACTGGGAGAAAACGCTTGCAAAATACATATCTGATAAATGACTGGTATCCAAAACATATTTAAAAATTCACAATCCAATTATAAAAAAACAACCCCATAAAAAATGGATAAGAGATTTGAATAGACACTCCCTCAAGAAGATATACATATGGCAAATAAGCACATAAAAAGATGTCCGACATCATTAGCCATTAGGGAAATACAAATTAAAGCTATGATGACATATCACTATTCACCTATTAGAATGGCTAAAATAAAAAGTACTGCTAATACCAAGGTCTGGCCAGGGTGTGGAGCAACTGGATTCCTCATACAGTCCTGGTAAGAATGTAGAATGGTACAACCATTTTGAAAAACGCTTTGGTGATTTTGTATAATGTTAAACATATACTTACCATATGACTCACAATCCTACTCTTAGGTATTTCCTCAAGAAAAACAAAAACATATTCTATACAATAACCTATACACAAATACGCATAGCAGCTTTATTCATAATCACCAAACCCTTTGGAAACAATCCAAAGTTCATCAACTGGTAAATTGATAATGTAATACTATTTACCAAGAAAAAGGAGTGAACTGCTGACAGATACATACAACAACATAGATGAATCAAAAAAGCATATGCTAAGTGACAGAAGCCAGACTCAAAAGGCCACACACTGTCATTCCATTCGTATAACCTTCTGGAAAAGACAAAATTATAGGAACAGGAAAAAAACTCAGTGGTTGCCAAGGGCTGGAGATGGGGAAGGGGATTAACTACAAAGGGGAAAGAAGGAACTTCCGGAGGTAATGGTAATATTCTTTATCTTGAGTGAGGCGGTTGTTACATGACTAGATACATTTGTCGAAACTCAGAACTGTATATCTAAAATGGGTGGGTTTTTCTGTATAAAAATTTTATCTCAATAAATCTGACAAAGAAACTTTAAACTTTGGTCAATCAAAAATCACCCCCTCTCACCCACACACGCAAATAAATTAAAAGGTTAAAGACAAAATATTTGCAATATATGTAATAGAGTATTCATATATTCAATATATAAAGATCTCTTTGAAACCAAAATAAGCATCCCAATAACAAAAATTAGCAAAGGATATGAATAAATAATTTATAATAGAAGAATCTCAAATGGTCAATAAACAGATAATAAAAAATCAGCTTCTCAAAAAATTGTAATTAAGGTAAAGTATCAGTTTGTTAAAACTTTTTTATAAAAAAATAACAGCTGGAGTTGGTAAAGATAAAGAAAAATGAATATTTTGTACATCCATATATTAGTATGATAATTTGGTTCAATATTTCTGGAGGGCAACTTAGCAACATCAAGAATCCTTTAAAAGTATGTAACATTTTACCCAGTTATTCCTCTTTTAGGAATTTTTCCTAAAAAGGATAATTGAAAGGGAGGACCACAAATATTTATGCACAAACATGTTGAGGCAGCTTTTTAAAATATATAATAGTAAAAGAATATAAACCCAAATGTCTATCAATGGGGAAATAACCAAATAAATAGCAATACTCCATCCAAAAGAATATTATACATTATATTATTCATTATATAAAGCAAAATCAGGTTATCAGGGTAGAAGTAAGAATATGAGGAAATGCTCACATATGTTGTGAAAGGGGGAGAGGCAGAAAATAAAATTGTCTATACAATGCAATATCACTTTTGTAACTATATGTACAAAATACACAGGATATACACCAAAATGCTAAAAGTAGTTATGTCAAGGTGATTCTATCTGTATTTTTCAGAAGTTCTATAATAAACATATACTACAATTATAACAGCTTTAGAAAAGTTAATTTTTAACACAATGTTCCCACAGAATAAGTTATGTATGGTAAGATACTTTTCTAAGTCAGCTTTTGATATACTTACAAACTGAATCTGGTATCTGATAAATTGCTTTTTAAAAACATCTAAGTTGGCAGACACACAAACTTAAAATCCAGTTTTCTTTGGAGTTGTAATAAAAATGGAAGACTTTGTTTTTTAAAAAAAATAATTGGAGATGATAATCCACTACTTTACTTGAAGTTTTATGTTAAAATAAGTGATCCTCAAACTTTGTGGGGCCAAATCATCAGTTAGGATGATTAAGAATCAGGTTGTCTGGGGAATCACACTGTGAAAAATGCCATTTAAATCCAGGAATTTTATGCTCCTTGATGCCAAGAATCATACATTCTTCTTTTTTACTTAGTTCTAGAACCCAGCCCAGTGCCTAGTACACAGTAGAAAGTCCACAAATGTTTCATTAATAAAATTGATATAAGGTCAAACAGTGGCATGCAGTGGATTAGAGATTTTAAAAAATTGATATTTGATTTTTTAATTTCAAACTATAATCTACCATTTCCAATAACATAGACTACTGTTTTTTAGAAATGTTAAATGTTTACTTGAAAACCTGAGCCAGTGATGGAGTTTAGATATCTAACATTGCTTTCATCATAAACACCAATCATTAAAGGGAAGGTTCTTTTTGCTTGGTAGAATCCACAGGTTTATACAGTTGATACATCCTCAGATAACCTTCTGCTTCTTTCCACATATCCAAATTTACTTTGGAATGGCAGTGGGGTTTGAGTCAATGAGGTATATTAATAGTAGAAAATTATTACCTCTCTCACCCCCACCTCTACCATGGGACTTGAAATTCTCACCTTAAGAATTGTAATGCAGATAAAGACAGAAACCTTAATTGTTTGGCTCACCACACTATTATCCCCAGATCTCTCAAATATTAGCTTACTAAATAGACTAACCATGGTAAATTTTTAGTTAGGAGAAATAGAAGCAGAGAAATGAGAACTATCTACCATATTATCATCAGTTAGTAGTTAGTGGGTATCTCCTACTAAAGGCCAAAAACTCAGCAGTTCTGGAGTAGGTTGGATTCAAATTAAGGAAATTTAGTTTTGGTTTTAACCAAATACTAGGATCATGTTTCTAACGAGGCCCTTTACAACTATCCTGCTCTCCTCAAATTTATATTTATTTATTTTTACCTAAATGGGTAGAGAAGCAAGTGCATTTCCAGTTTGGGAATGATGACATTTTAAAAATTAATAAAAATAAAAATAAAAGTACATGGCATTTGTTAAAAGGTAATAAAATAACTTCAGTCAATTGGCTAGTTCTACACCAGTAGATTTCCTTAAATAATAATGAAATCATTGCTTTAAAAAAATCCATCATTATTAAAGAAAAAAAAAGTTGCCTCAGCTTCCACCAAAATTAGATTTGTAAGTTGCTGGTCATTCCAATAATTAAATCTATGTCAAAAATTTGCAAGAAAAATGGTCACTGTGACTAATGCATTTACTTGCTACACAAGTCCTGTCAGACGGCATAGAGCATTATGCTGCTAAAATGGAGTAGGTAAGGATTCTATACATTTTTATTAAGTAACAAAGACCATTTTTTATTTACAATGACTGTACTTCAGACAAGAGCTTGTTTTAGAAATAAATCCAAATGTAGCTATCATAGGGTTTTCCTTACTCAAGCATTAGAGCATATTTTTACCTCTGCAAATGCATTTGGCACACATGCATACTGCTTTTCTGGACAAGCGTTATGTAGAAAATACTCTAATGAAAGAAACACAGACATGTTCAGGTCGCCAGAGCCCCTGATTCTGGGAGTTTCCTCAGTTGACCTCCCCCAACAGATTCACTTCTTTGATGAAATGATTGGCAAGTGACCTTAGAGAACAGGGCTTCCCAAAGCATAAGAGGAGCGCTGCTCAGAGTGGAAGTCAGAGAAGGTGACTCGAAAGACACATGGACAGAGAATTAGTGGTAAAACTTACTCTCTTTTTCAAAAAATCTTTTTCAGTCTTTCAGATTGCAGGAAGAGACAGTTCCTGCTTTGGTACTGGTGCAAATTTCACTTTTTATCAAAAGAGGGGCAGGCATCAGACTCAGAGTCTTGTGTAGGCAGCAGAGTTTAGCTATAAATTAATAATAGCTTTTTCCATTTGATTTAATTTCAGTTACCTTCTATTCATGACAAGATTGTTTTTTATTTACCATGTGGATGTAGTTTTGCTTTAAAAGAAATTTAAATTTAAAAAGTGAGTTTTATTTAACTTAATAATACAAATAATATATTGACATGGCAAAAGTCATAAAGGTGCCTGAAATTTGGAAGACACTGCCTTGAAGGTGGTTCCTGGCTTCCTGCTTTCTTAAATCTTTTATTGCTACTTATTTTTTCACATATTTATATTTTTTTGTATTTGCCTCAGTATCCAAAAAATGCCTTGAATCTAATGGACTCTGAGTACATGTGTATTAATTTTATATCCTATTTTCCTATTTTGTGCCATAATGCTAATTGAACCAGTGGTGTTTTTCAAAGAGAAAGTAGTCTGTTTTCAGCAATCCAGCTTTTATGATGTCCACTTGCCCAAAGAGGTGATCAGACAAAACGCATAGTATGATGAGAGGTTCCATTTTATTAAGGTGGAAACCAACTTCCCATTGTCTGAACATAGTTCATAAGATATTTTTAAAGCCCAGGATAGGTTATTTTAAATCTCTGTTTTATTGAGTCTTCAGCAGTAAAACGTATGAACTTGAAATAACATCTTACCAGGTGATACTAAATACTGCTTAAAAATTCAGTTGTTTGTTTGTTTGTTTGTTCTAGAATTTAAGCTTAATAAAAATAAAAATCTGTTTTATGAACAAGTCATGAACTTTTGGGGCAAAACCAAGATCTCGACTGAATAATTTGGGTTGGTTAAGATTTTAAGTGGATTAAGAAAAAAAAAAACAGTAGAGTTGTCAATATTGTACAAAATGAGTATTCTATAAACATAAACTAAATTAAAAATTGACATCCCAGATTTAGATGAAAGGAAAACCAAATTAACAATTGAGTCTTGTCTGGTCCACCTTTAACCCTCTTCACTAATATTCGAGGTTCTTGCTCTGATTTTTAAAAAGCAGTGTCGCACAGCAATCAATGAGTAACAAAGTTAATGTGCTTCCTCTCTGACTGTTCTAAGTGAGGCTGAGCACATTTTGTACAAGAAAGGAAGAATAAAAGAAGGTAATAAACATATATCCGACGTTATTAAAATGTGGCATTTGTGTTTGAGATTTCTTTTCTTTCAGCAACTACAATAGCATCAGCTAACTACTCAAATCTTTCTACAAAGCTGGGTGGTAATGGTGGACCAGCCAAAGCAAAGAGGGAAGGCAAAACAATTAGGCAAGGGAAGAAAAATATGTGCTGGCTAGTTCTTCAGCTCAAGGCAAGGAGTTCCTTTTAACCCTTGGTCTGGCATGAAAAGAAACAAAATGATTCATCTTAGAATAGCTTCTATTGGTTCCAGCAATGACTATTTTAAAAGAGAAGAATTATGTAAAAGAAAGCCATTTCTTGATACTTTAAATGAAGACATTTAGAAAGTAAACAGTGACTCTTATAGATGTTTTTTTAAACTAGATGTTATGCATTCACAAAGATGATTTAACTTTGCTTATACCACTTTGCGGCTATTTCAGAAATCTTTACATCTATGTGGCCATGAATCGCTATCACGTTGTATAACATAGTTATTAGAAACGCAATTCGGCACAATCAGCTTGGTCACTCACTAGAGTTTCCCTTTAAGATCAGGAGTTACCAAAAATAATAAAATAGGCTGAGGAGTCTAAAAAGAAAAAGTCCTACCTTTTCCTTTTAAACTTTAACCCATAATTCTTGGAGACATGGAAACACTGAATTCAGCCTCCAAACATAAAATGCTAAAGGTCTAACAAATCACGTGATCAAAGGTTTTTTCAACATAGTTGAATCTTTTTAAATTAAAGAAAGAATTTTTCAAAAAGTTGCCAATATCTATTTTTAAAAAAATCTTTCTTTCGATGAGGAAGCAACATGTGAGAAGGCTGAACTTGAAATACATGGTTTAACATAGAAAAAAAATATATATGTAAATTTTGGATAACATTTAGCTATTCAGGGTAGTTGAATATCAAATTTTATTAAAACCTCATCAAGAGGAAAATCTCAAAACACTTATTATGCTCCACAATTATTGTAAACTGAACAATTTAAATGAGAGGAGGAGATGACATTAACTTCTTAACTTAAAACAATCCTCTGTGGCATGATTTTAAAATATTCTCTTGGTCTGAAATTTATGTAAATTAAATTCATCTATCATTGGTTATTACCAGCCTAGCTACATTAAAGAAAAAAAAAAACTGTTTTCTGTAACAATTAGTTCTTAAAAACACTGTGTTTTAATTAGACCTGGGACATTATTAAACTAGGTATAAATATGTACAGTATTTCAGTTGGTATACCCAGATGTCTGAAAATCAACAAGAATGCCCTCAGAGTACTTTCTTCAAGAATTCTTCAAATAAAAGCCTTTCATTCAAAGTTTTAATGTAATCTGAAGTAAACACCCGTTTCAGATTCCTTTATGTAAATACAAGAGAAATGGTCACTCAAAACCAGAAAATAATCATTGAATCAGTGTATTTTAGAGCCCATAGGGCTGAGTCACAGACAACAAATTTCTTCATTTTATGGATGTCCATGATTATGCAAAAAAAACTCATGGCAGAGCTTGGACAAAACCAGGTCAGTTATTTCTACCACATCATACAAGCATTTTATATAGATTATCCCATTTAATCCTCACCACAACTGTATAGTTTAGGTACTATCATTACTCCATTTTATACATAAGGAAGGTTATGTGGTTAGGCTAGTATTCAGTCAAGTAAGGATTTAAATCCAGACAGTCTGACTCCAGAAACCATACTACACCCATAATCCTAAATTTTAAGGATAGATGGATATTTCCCATTTATAAAGAAAATTCAAAAAAAAAAAAATCTAACAAGTACCACCTGTTAAGAATAACAAACTAAAATGTGAAGGTTATAATTCGGAATTTTCCTCCTCCAAAATAAATCTTTTTCCCAAGCCCAACTCAAGCACCAACTTCTCCCTGAAGCCTTCTCCTATCATTCAACTGATATTAATCTCTTTCTTCAAACTCTTGACAATTGCTGTACATTGCTCATATGCAGAAAGTGCTAGCTGCCTCTTAATATCCATTCTCTTCTTCCTTAGTAACAGAAATCCAATTCTTAGCTCTTAGCAAACTGCCACATGTCCCAACCTCTCCAGTGGCTAGGTATGATTATATGACTAAGTTCTACAGTAACGTATTACCGCAAGTATGGTGTTGGAATTCCAAGAAAGCTGTTTAAAGAAAGCAGACCTAGCTTTTAGGGGAGCCCTTTTGTGGTTTCCCAAGGTAAAGACCTTGCTATCCAGGTATCTTTTTGGCTGGAGCTCCAGCAGCTATCTTGGACCATGAGGCAATCTTGAGGAAAGAAGATGCATGCCGTAGAGGGTGGAGGAGAAATATAGGAGTCTTGGTCCACAATGAGACCATGAAGCCATCATACCATACTTGGACAGCCTCCCTCTAGATTTTATATAATAGAGAAATATACCTTTATCTTGTATAAGCTACTATTATTTGTTTTCGTTTTTTGTCATTGTTATTAAATAAGCTGAACTTAATTCTAACTGATTTAGTTCAAACTCATACATAGTTCATAATCTAAGGTTTGTGGTAACTATGGTGGAAAGTGAAAAAAAAGAAATTGAATTATTTCTTTTAAAACACTGTAGCAATGGGGCCGCCTGGTGGCGCAGCGGTTTAGTCCGCGCTTGGCAGCCCGGGGTTCGCGAGTTCGGATCCCGGGCGCCCGCCGACGCACTGCCTGTCAGCCATGCCGTGGCGGCGTCCCATATAAAGTAGAGGAAGATGGGCACGGATGTTAGCTCAGGGCCAGTCTTCCTCAGCAAAAAGGGGAGGATTGGCAATGGATGTTAGCTCAGGGCTGGTCTTCCCCACAAAAAAAAAAAAAAAAAAAAACACTGTAGCAAAACATTTCCAATCATAATTTTCATTCCCAAACCCTTTCTGGTAATTTTCAACTTTGGGAAAGAAAAGGAGGGAAAGGAAAAGTAGAAAAAGACACTTCTGCCTCTTTGCCATTGCTCACGCCATTTCCTCCCCTCTCTACTAGCAAAGTCCTACCATACTTCAAGGCCCAGCTCAGCGAAATTGTTGCTGTCCAACCTTCGAATTCAGAGTGCATATTGCCTGTGCCATTTGACAATCATATATCATCTAGTAACATCTTCTGTTTGACTTGTTAACTTTGACATTGTATTTCTTTTTCTATGTGTCATCTCCACAACATACTGGGACCCACATCATATTTCCCTGCATCCTCCACAGCTACTAGAAAACTACCTCTGGGTGGCAGGAGATCAATAGATAGTTTTAATTAATTAACTGAGTTAAGGTTGAAAAAAAGATGAAGAGAACAAAAAGAGCAGAAGACTAAGGAGTAAGGATGCATAACTTCTTAGAAGTGAAAGAGCATAATAAAAATCCTAAAGAATCCCTAGAACAAGTTTTACTTTACAGGACCTTATCAAAGAATTGGGTCTGGTAGATTGTACATACAGTCGGTGCAAAGCTCAAACTATACTTAGTGAGCTTGTCCCCCAACTAAGGGACAGTGTATTTTGCTTCAGTTACTCAGAGAATTGCCTCAGACTTATTTTCTCAATTACCCTCGACATTTTAAAGAGTAAGAGTCCAGCTTAGGAAACCATGTTTTGAGAGTGGATGTGTATGATTCTAAACCATATAAAAAAATTGGCTTCCAGCAAGATCATATTTTGCAGATATTATTCTGTCAATTGTGACAACCTATAGAAAATAACACTTGGACACACAAAATAATGACAACAAAATATGACAGAGTCTCAAATAAGTAGCTCAAGAGATCATTTTCATTAAATAGACTCTATTATCTCTGTCTAAAACCCAGTAATAATACAGCATCAGGAACAACATTACTACTTCTTTAAAAATAAGATATACTCTAAGCATATATTTTGCAGAAGCTACATCATTAAAAGCTCTCTATCACTGGGACATTACAAGCTGTACAGCACTATGTAACAATATGTTTAAAAGCTTTAACTACATTTAAATACATACAATAATAAGTGACATAAAGAGCATTTTAAACACAAGAAATTGATACTTTGCCCAGACTCATGAACCAGTTTATACACCACTGATTTTATTCTGATTTATTTGTAAATAACTGTACTACATATCTGTTAATGAGTTATATACCTAAAAATACAATATTCTCATTTATTTTCATGAATTTAGCCAAGTTTTAGAGAGGGTAGAAATAAAAATATTTAATTAACAGAAAACTTAGTTTCTTTCTCATTTTTTCACAAGTCTTTGTAATGTCTTTATTATACCACCTATTTTAAAAATAATGATGAAAAATGCTAAAACTGTATTAGCCTTATAATTATATTGGTTCTACTTATGAAAGCTGAACTATTTTTTCAATCTTTTTAAATACAATTTATAGTTCACATGTCAAAAATAATACTGCATTTTCTTGCAAATTACTCATTAGTTATTTCCTCATTTCCAATTTTTTTTCACATAGATTTCTCAGAAGTATCCAAGACAGTAGCTTCTTTGACAGTGAAATGTACAAAATAAATGACATGTCAACAAGTAAATTAGCATTCCCTTTCTGACCAGCTGGGTCATGTTTCCTTTTCAAAATCCTCAGTCCCATGATACAAAATAATAATAATCTAAAAGACCTCATTAAATGATCAATATATTGACATAACCTCTATAAGGAGACATATAGTGTTTTAATTGATTCCTTGGATCCATTAAATGGAATATTAAACCCAAGCCTCCAAATTATACTGTAAGAGAACATTTCCTTTATTTATTAACTAATTTTCTTCAGGGTATGAATAATGGCATATGAAAAGATTCAAGAACTTTTGTATTCAACCAAATAGTAAAAGAAGTCAAATTTTCACTAAATCTCGCATAGAAACAACATCACAACAGAAGTTATAATAGACAAGTTAAACCACGTTTACTTACCAAAAAACTTCCAAAGGCTGAATTAAATATTGCAGCTGCCTATAGAGAAAATAAATGGGGGAAAAAAAACTCACTGAAAGTAAATAAGAAAAGGAAAAGCAAAGATTATCATTCTCCCATCCCCCACTATTCAAAACCTTAAAACACTGACTCTAAAGCAAAGTTAGTCACTGCTTACAAAAATTGTCAGTGGCCTGTAGTTTACTAAGATAGATGAGCTGCAGCTTAGGAATTCATAAATAAAGGGTCTCAAAAGCAGGCAAAAAAGGCTTGCCATGAGATGCTGTGAACCTACATGACAGTACTAAAGAATCATCACCAGTAGTAAATGGAAACCTTGTTGTTATTGATTTTGTTACTAGACTTAAAACAATCAGAGGTTGATTTACTCATCAAAAAAAAATTCATATTACTGGGAAAAGGAAAACCAGAATTGTAAAGCAAACATTCACTACTCTCTATCAGGGAGCATAAGTCCTATGAGCTACACCCACAAAGTGAGATCTGTTGTTCCCACACAACACACATTAAAAATATGAACAATACTGTTAGACCATGGAAGTTATTGCTATATCATCAATCCGAAAGTAGAAACTAGCAAGAAAAACTTCCATTTGGTGTTCAAAATTCAAAGAAGAAATATTTGACTTTGTGCTTACCTAAATATCCAGGGGATACATGGTAGATGTAATATAGTTCTTAACTTTAAATAAATCACTATATTCCATGAAGCTACACCTGAATCCTGAAAGCTTCTCACATTACCCAAAAAGGATAAAAACTTGTATAACATCCAATTTGACGAAAAAAAAGGAGAGAAAGAAAAAATAATAAAAGGCAAAAGGAGAGGGAGAGAAAATCTATTGACATCTCCTGTAGATCAAGAGCAGAATTAAATTAATCATCATGGACATGAACAGCCACATCGTAGTAAGAAGAGGATGTCAGTTTAGCAAGTTTGAATAAAGTCCAAAGCCAAGCTAAGAGCTGTAGCTGAAAATGCCTTCTGCTCCAGAAGAGGATGCAATGAGAGTGCATGGGTAATGAGATCCTTGGCTCCAGAGAGCTTAGCTCTCCTATTCAAGTTCATAATTAATTCAAAGCTTTGATAATTTCATTAGATTTCTCCTTTGCTGGCCCTATCAATAAAAGATGGCACTGGACCACAGCTCCTCTGTGGCATAAACATAGGCACAGGCACAGACCAGGGAAACCTTTGCTTCCTGATGGGGACAATGGCATATGGTGTTCCGTGTTGTAAAGGGAGCAGAGAAAAAAAAATGATTTGGCTAAATAAAACATTACAGATGACAACCGTAAACTATAGCAACATATTTAACACATCTTCCTGGAATTCTACCATGGATGATTCAGGGAAAAATTTTATGTGTGGAGAAAAGTCAGTAAAGCTGTATAAATAAATGAGTTGTAGTGAGATCAACAGAGAACACTGTCTTTCTTCCTACAAAAATGCACCTTCCCCACAAACTCTATTTCTAGACCATATTTTGTGCTTAAAACAGCTTTATCTCTCTTTTTAGTAAAGGAATGAGGTATTCCCTTTGAGCTCCTCTCTTCCAAATTTGTTTTTTTCCAGTGCCTTTCACCAACCTTACATTAGATAACTAATAGTTTTGCCTAGTGTTTAAAAAAACATGGATTGTTAGAAGTAAAAAGTCTCAGAAGTCAAAGTAAAATAAGTATCAACTACTATTCATCAGATCAAATCGTCATACTCCACTCCATCTAGTTCTCTTTTCTAAACTGAACACAATCAATATTTTCATGTGGATTGGCTGTGTTCCTGCATTTTATAAAATGACAGTGATGAAAGTGATAGGATATCTTAGGTACCCAAAGATGCTGCAGGCCAACTTCTTCTTAAGTTGTTTTTCTGACAGTGGTGATAGATTTGAATTCACTCACCTACACTATCACTTGGTGCTCCCTTGCAGTGAGCTCTGGCAATCATTTGTGAAAGGGCTGATTAAGGTTCTGGGTACTCTGAAGAACAATGTAAAATTAGACAGTGAATCAAGGATCTTGGGCTCAATAGCAACAGATGATGAAGCTAATAGTTGGCTCAATTCTGCAGCTGCAGCATATGAAGGAATTATGTTTTCCAGAGCTCTAAAGAGTGATGATAAATATTTAGAAAGTATTTAATTGACGTACAAAAGACACGCATAACTTTTGACTTAAGGAGGAATTCCCAGCTCCTCAGCATGATGTACAAGGCCCTTCCTGAACAGGTGTCTGTCCATCTAATTTTTTGCCTCAAATTTTATATTCTTACAACACTAAACTCTCGTGATTCCCCAAACTCATCATGCTGTTTCTTACCTCTTTGCTCCCTGGCCTTGAATGCCCTTCTCCCTTCCTCTACCTAGGTAACTTCCATTTACCTTATTGACTCAGCTTGGGCATTGTCCTCCCAAGAAGTTTTCAATCACCTCCTCCAACACACACACATCCATATTTCTAGGTGGATTGAGTGTCCCCACACCTGCTGCCACAACATCCTGAGCATACCTCTGCAATGGCACTCATCACACTATTGAAATGACCTATCTATATGCCCCCCTGACCCACTAGAGACCAAAGTCTTCTAAGGAAGGAATCTGATAAAGCTCATCCTAAGCACCTACCTGTTTGCTAACTGAATTGCTGACAAGTAGGATTCCCGGGAATGTCCAAAGTCTACCTCTTTTACTAAGTTATTCTATATGTTTGGCAGAATCCAAGAACTGGCAGACACAGAGGACTGGACCTAACACTTGGCACCACAGCCAAGCAATAGCAATGACAGACTTAGACTTTGGTTTCCCATCCAATAAAAGCATCTCTTTCACAACATTTCATTTTACTTCCCTTAACCTCCCTACTATGATATAGTCACATTAATATGCTCAACATAAATAATGTTTTAAAATGTATCACCGCTATATAGCAAAGGAGTTAGTTAAATAAAATCTAGAATTACCAGGGAATACTCTGCAGCCATTAAAAAGAGGATGATCTACATATACTGATAGGAAAGCAGGCTAAGATATTTTAAGTGAAAAAGTAAGTTTCAAAACAGTGTGTATAACTCTTTCAATGTTTTCTTCCACACCACTAAGCAATTCTCTGACACCAGCTGGGTGTCCTACAATTCAATTCAATTCCGCCACTATCTACCTGAAGCTAATGTCAGATCCCACAGGTTAAGGGCTCAATCTTACAAGACGGCCCCCACTTCAGATGTTAATCATAAGTCCAGGTTGTCACCTGTGCTTCTGACCAACTGGCTATAAATGGGAGGTTCCCACAACCCCATCCTTCAATTCAATCAATTTGCTAGAGTGGCTCACAGAAGTTAGGAAACCAGTTTACTCTAGATTAACACTTTACTATAAAAGGATACAACTCAGGAACAGCCAGATGGAAGAGATATATAGGGCAAGGTATGGGGAAAATGTGTGCAGCTTCCATGCTCTTTCCAGGCACACCACTTTCTCAGCATCTCCATGTGTTCACCAACCTGGAAGCTCTTCAAACACATCCTTTTGGGGGTTTATGGAGGCCCCATTACATAGACACGATTGATTACATCATTGGCCTTTGGTGATTGAACTCAATCGCCAGCCCCTCTTTCCTCCCCAGAGGTCTGGGAGCCTGACCAAAAGTTCCAACCTTCTATCACTGGTTGGTTCTCCTGACAACCAGCCTCATCCTTAGGTTGCCTAAGGGCTTTCCAAAAGTCACCTAATTAACATAACAAAAGATACCTTTTATAGCTCTCATCACTTAGGAAATTCCAAAGGTTTTAGGAGCTCTGTGCCAGGAACTGGGACAAAGGCCAAATATATATATTTCTCACTATAAATCACAATATCACATTCCTATTGTGTAAATATGTACACACTCATATACCTTTACATAGACAGGTATAAAAAACACTATTTTTTTCTTAAAGAGATCACCAAAAAAACTCCTAACTATGGTTATATTTGTTGAAAGGGATTGAGTAGGGGTTGTGTTTATTTTTCATTTTGTTCTGTCTGTCCTGTTTGGCTTCTTGTTTTTAACATGTTATTTTTCTATATTTCAATAAGGATTATCTGGGCAGGGAGATGTTGAGACATTTATTGTTTGCATTTTTAATCTTTTTGTGTTAAAATGTAATAAATGTTTTATTTTTAAAGTAAAATTAAGATTTCAATCTCTACTTTGCATATTAGTGATATCTTTTACTGGTTGCTTAACAAGCTGGAGGGTGAGCACCCTGTGGAGCACACATCGTTGTGCTAGAGTTAGAATTAGCCACAGGATGAACAGAGGGCATCTTCCAGGAGGATCTGTAGCATGTGTATATTTGGTTTTGAAAATAAACCAAAAATCCACTATTATTTTCACATTAAAACAAAGATCGCTATCGAAATACAAACTTCATGTACTAAGATCAAACATGAGCCACCAAAGACAATTTATTCTGAAGGTAGGACCCTTCAGATTATACAACTAGGATCTTAGGGTATGAGTTTCCTTTCCTCTGCCTTCTGGAAGCCATATCTGAGACAGTCCACTCACTGATTTTTAAATATAGCATTTCATTTGTTATTCTCTTTTGCTAGAAACAATTTAATTGCCCATTTCCCCTCTAGAATGCTACATTACAACTAAATTATGTCTAATTTGTACAAGATTGTATCCTCCGTGCCTAGAACAGCACCTGGCTCATAGTTGACCCTCAATAAATATTACTGAATCAAAGAATGAATGAATGAATGAATGCATACTTCTTGTACTAACTGAATGTCGTATACAGTAATGTTTTCATTATTAACTCGTGAATCCCATCTGCAAAGTTCATACCTTGGTGTAATCACATTTGAAGGATAATTAGATCAATGCTAACTGAAAAAAGTTTATATTGAAGGGATTTTTTAATACTGAGTAGATTGGCTTCCTTTATATTACACATTTTTAGATAATATATTGCTTTTAGTATCAGCCCAATGTTACCCAATATATAGTATTTTACTAATGTTTATTATATGTTGTACAGCATGTGTTTATTAAGTTATTTTGGAAAATTGAGCAAGTTCAATAATGAATTAATTTCTTCATAACCTACTTGGAATTATTTGAAATAAAAAGGTAAATTAAAAAAACCCTGAAAACAATGGGGACAAAGAGTTCTCTAACCATAAAAGCAACCTCTTCCGTTGCTGAATGCCTTTAAGTGTTATAAAGTTCTACCTTACACTAAGCCCAAAACCTTCCTCTTCCGTAACTGCCATGCAATGACTATGTTCTATGCTCTGGAGTTACATAAATTTGTAGTCCTGTTTTAAATGACTGCACTTCAAATATATGAACACTGCTGGGTCCTACCAAAGTCTTTTCTTATAACACTGTATCTAAAATTTTCATAATCCTGGTCCAGTACCCCTCTTTTTCCTTCCTTCATCAGCCCACTAAATAAAAAAATGAAATTCATTGTTTACATTGAGTGTGAATGATCTTTTGCAAGTTAATGTATGAAACTTCCAGCTTTCGCTGTTGCATACCCTGCTTCCCCAGTCAGTGTATACAGAAATGCTTATCAAAATGTTAAAATGGGACATTTATGGTTGTCTCAGAATTTCTAATAATGCTCCAAGTTAAGAAGAATGTGTGGCAAGTACCCCACTATTCTAAAGTAAGATACCAGATGTGTTCATGCAGTACTTATAAAAAGACATGAAAACTAGGCCAGGACCATTTCACATGCAGGCTATATAAGAAAATACTAGAAATTCTAGAGGAGATTGATAAAAGGAAATTTCCAGAAGTAGTGCGTCTTTTGACTTTTTCCTCCTCCTCTAGGGCAGAAAGTTGACCTGCCCACCACACCTCCCAAGTTGGGGAAAGGGGCAATATATACAAAAGAACCAACAATGGGGGTAGGAGAAAATGCAAGGAAGCAAGAACAGCATTGCTGTCCCTGTGCTGGATGTTTACTGAGGAAGAAAGCACTCACTAGGCTGCCGGGGGAGAGAGCGCGCTCTGTGAGAGTTCTTGGAAAATCATGGTGTATTCCCTAGAACTAGGGTAGGGGGATAGGGAGGGTGCATAATGAATCAGAGACAAGGACTTGCTTTCTAACTAGAAACAGCAAAGGTGGGAGGCTGCCTAGAACAGACCCGAATGGTAGGGCAAGGAGAGAGGGTAAGCAATTGGGCAAAGTATACTTCAGTTCTGTGATGGGGCAAGATTCTGTCAATTCCATATGGGCCAAGTAGATGCCTCAGAGGACTGCCATCAAACATGATTCATTATGAGAGACCCAAAATAGCAGCCTTCTAGGATGAAGAGGTTCCAGCAATAAGAGGCTGAAGGGATATGTTTAGGGGCAGGGGCTGGAGGTGTACTCTGAAGAACTCCTTCCTCTCATCTGTCCAGCAAAAAGACATAGCATGCAGATTCCTGCTACGACAGAGGGCACCAAAGCCCAGCTTACAGCAACATTAATCGGACAAGACTGTCCCACTCCCTGTAATGCACTTGTCCTACTCTTACCTGGACTCTAAAGAGGCCAGAGTAGGGAGAGGGAGAAGGTAAAAAAATAGTGCAACAGACCAAGCCCTCTTCCCCACTGGTCCTGCTGCATATCCTATTTTTACATTTTTATCATATGTGTATATATCCATTTTTTTAAAAAGTATAATTAAAAACACAGGTTAGGCCTAGGTTGGGAAAGAAGGGAAATTGGAGTTTTAAGCTAGACTGCCCTGGATTATTTAATACCAAAAGTTAACCACAATTACTAAATATATGACTATTTTTGTAACTAAAAGAGACCAGAAGCCCATGAGATCTGCCAGAGATGCTGTCAAAGGAAAGGACAGGGGTGGGGAATAGGAGTGAGACGGCATTTTCTGCATATGATCCTCAAATTCACACCACTCAATAAAGAGATTATAATAACAACACAACATTTTAAATATATAGTTGAGCTAAAAGAAAACAAAAAGCCCCAGGTGCTAGTCATATAGAAAAAGTGAGCCAATGAAAGAATGGTAAAGTACGAGAGTTGCTGCACTCTCCCGAACAATACAGACGCATGCTCCTGAAGCCATGGGAAGCGTAGGCTTTGGCCTGTGAAGGGTGAGAACTGGAGCTGAGACCTGCAGTGGGCAGAGCAGAGTGCTGGACAGACGGCCCCACTATAAAGGAGCAACTAGAAGACTCTACTCACAAAGTCAAGAAAGGAACGTAAGGCCTGCATCAAGGGTGGGCATGGGACTGAATTTACACTACACACGTGATTCAAGAATCCCAAACTAACGATTAATTCAAAGAAAAGAAAAGACACAATGGATCAAAGACCAGTGGAACTTCTGGGGCCCTGAAAGAAACAAATGCAAAACTTCTCTTTGGGGTCACTTCAATAATCCAAAACAAAGTGGATTCCCAGATAAAATAACCCCCACTGAACAGGAGTTTACAATAAAAAAAATTATAGACAATGTGAGAAAGCTGTATATGACAACAGCACCATTATAAAGCAGTTAGGAAAGGAGGAGAAACTGAGCTTTTCACAATATACCAAAAAAGAAAATACTAGATAAATTAAAGATGTAGAATTGGAAGGCAAAACTTTAAAACTTCTAGAAGAAAATATGAAACTATGTCTTCAAAAAAGGAAACAATTTTTTAAATAAGACACAAAAAGTACACATGAAAAAGGAAAAGCTAGGGTTGCCACACAAAAAAGATCTGGCCAGTGAGATATAAATTGATATCTGCTTGATGATGGGGGTCAGGGAGGTTAGCTTGGTACTGCCCTCCTGCCCTTCTTCCAGCCCAGAGCAGTGAAAGCTATCTTTCGACCAGAAGAGCAAGGCCAATGGCAACGCAGAGACAGCCACTCTAACATTGAGCCACAAAGAACAAATGCCAGCAACCCCTACCTCCAGGCAACTTGGTATATGAGAAAAATAAGTCCTTGCTTGTTTAAGCTATTTTTAGACTGATTTTCTATTACTGGAAGCCTAACTGATACAATCATGTTCCTAAACAAGAGAGAAAATAAAAAAGAACTAATCAGGCAGGTTAGACAAATCGAAAGGGCTTCCTCTAAGATAGAAACTTGAGAGGCATATTGAGATTTATTTTGCATCTCTTGTTCCCATTGCAAATGGCGTAACACATTAAAAAATAAGGAAAAGAAAACTGACTATTGGTGATAATTGTTGGAGATCAAAGCTGCATTGTCTCACCTTGGAAAAGTTCCCCAGCTATGTGAATTTATGTCACTCCAGTCTCTGATTCACAAGAGGAACTGGCCTTAATATTTATTTCCTTTCTGAGCATAGGTTCAGTTTGAAAAAACATAAAGACATCCAAGATTGAATTCCAATCCTTGGTCTTCAATTAAATATGGAAACACAAAATATTTTCTTTTTACTTGTAAGATATTTTGCAAGTGCTATATAGAAATGCAAAAATAAAAAAATTTTTTTTTTAATTTATCTTGTTTTAAAAGCCAATTATAACTGGCTTTCTGATAAACACCTTAGTTGCTAGGACAGTTTAATATTGCCTATCTAATTACCACTATTTTCACTGCATAAATTTCATAACAAGTAAAATTTGAGTTATACATTTCTATATTACATTTAAATATTATTGAACCATACCACAAAAAGTATATATATAGGATATCAATTAAAATGTAAGTTTATATACACCATGCTCAACCTTAAAGGGGCACTCTTCATTTGATTCCATTATTTATGTTACTGTATTTTTTAAGTAGCAATGGCTAAAGGGTAGAATGTTGTTTTAAAATCATTGCTGAATATTTCTTCTCAACAAATAAATCTAAATGAAGACAATAGTACTACTACAAGGCATTCACCAATTTAAAGAAAGATTATTTTTAGAACACCTACTATTAAAATTCACCATCTTAATGACCACTTTAATTTTTTGTTTTAACACCATTATAGGAATGAATAGAAGTTCATATATATGCAGGTTAAGAGTAAATGACATTTAGCTGCTTTTCTGAGAGTAAACCACATTTCTTGCCGATTTCTACAGGTCCATTTCTTGATACCAACGAAAAAATTTATTTAATATCCTTCATCTTGAAGTGAATGGGGGGTGGCTATTCTTGTTTGTAACTATTCATCTCAATTCAGGCAAGGAAAAAAATATATTCAAGTTACTGTTTCTGGGTGCTAAATTGAATCAGGTGTCCTCTCCTCTTAAGAAAATTAAGTTGCTTTTGTGCAAGAGTGTTTTAATGAGAACAGAGCCCGCCGACAGTGATAAATGGGAATGACACCAGAGAGAGCATGTAAGCAGGACAACATGTGCATGTTACAGTCTTACAGCCTATTTTTCACTGACTATTCTGAATGACTTCGCTGTTTCTTAAGGGGCCTATTAATCTCAAATTTAGTTATTACACAACGTTTATTTGAACATATATTCTGCGGATGATGACAGTTAATAAAGGAAATCTTTCACAAGCTGTATTTTTACATATTGTTCCAACTACAGCTCCCAGTCATTTGATGGTATTGATGGAATAACCTACATTGTGCTGAGGCTTTAAAAAAAAGGCACATATATTCAGATTCCTTTCTAAGCACATGGGGACTCTTAAATAACTGTTAAAATGCATACAAAAAATCCTACTATGAAATGGTAAAAGTAAAAGTAAATCTTAACTGTTCAACAAAAATTGTTTAATGTGAAAATTGACACTTCTGAGATAAACCAGATACCTTTCCACACTTTTAAAGCTTTGGTGCATAATATGCAATAGTTCTTGCATATCAATCTATATCTTCACAATACACATGGAGTAGGGGAGGGAAGACAAAATCAATCTTTCTGAAGTGCAAAAAGAATCAGGTAACATAGCTGCTTTGATTTTCTCCTTGGTATGCTTTTTTGATAAAATACCATGTATTGAAAATAGTGGTGATCTGATCCTATATTTCTTATTTCTAGTAGCATACTTAAAGGCTGACAAGAATTATTTCAACATTTTTCCTAAAAACATATTTATCAGCTCAAATAACTTCATCAAATCAGACTGTGGTTCTTGTTCCAGAAGAAATTGGTTACTTTAAGTATAACTGGTTCATAAGCACAAAACCTATTAGCAGGAAATATTTATACTAGTTTAAGATTTTTAAATCTGCCTCATAATTGAGATGAATGTAGACTTAATCAAACACATTCAATTTCATCCTCCTGAAATCTCAGTCTTCAAAGGTGTTCAATTTCAATGAAATCAGAATTTTCAAGTGGGAAGGCCCTTAGACACTAGGACAATCCCTTTATAAATGAAGAAACAGAACTCTAAAGAGATGAAGGATCTTTCCCAAGGTCATATTGGCTAGTGGCAAAGCCAGAACAGAACTCATCTTCAGACATTCCCTGTATCTTCTCTATTATACCCAGACTGCCTATTTTATATTATTATTTTAAACAGATATTTGTAGATATATAATACAAAAAGAGCACACACCAAAACACTAATAGTGGTTATGTTGGGGTAATGGGATTATGGATATTGTTCACCTTTGTGCTTTTCCTTGATTTTCAAGGTTTTCGCACTGGTTAGGTATTTATTAGAAAAAAAGCATACAATAAATGTTATATGTTAGTAGCTAACATTTTAGAGGTACTCTCGCTAATCTTTAGGCAAACCTTGAACAATGCTGTGCACATATTAGGTGCTCAATCAATGTCGGCCTGAGAATTGAATGAAACTGAGGATAACACCAAGAAGAAACTACCTAGTGTTACTTGTTACATTAACATTGAATACTCAGAGGAACAAACTGTGAGTGTAACTCAGAATATCAACCATTAAACTGAAAATGCCTGAGAATTGAATGAAACTGAGGATAACACCAAGAAGAAACTACCTAGTGTTACTTGTTACATTAACATTGAATACTCAGAGGAACAAACTGTGAGTGTAACTCAGAATATCAACCATTAAACTGAAAATACATATTTATTTATTAATAGCTTATTAAGCACCTGTAAATATCTAAGATGAAACTGAATGAAACTTAAAATATTACACACTGCTTAACATTACATCTTTTTCTAAATGCCAGTTTCTTAATATCCCTAAAGTTTAATTCTTCTTAATCTTTTGGGTTTCCTATGTCCCACCCAAAAGGAGTTAAAAAAATACTCCTTTAATTATTGATTCATTCAACACAAATTTATTCAGCAATTTATTAAGCTAAGTGGTGAGAATACAAAAATAAACCCAATAGAGTACCGGCTCACAGTATAGGGCTAGAAGCCAGACATCATAACAGCTATAACACAAGAAGATCAATGGGATCAAAGAGTTATGGCAGCACAGAAATTAACTACTAAAATCTCCTTTAAAATGGTCTTTTTCAATAACTCCTGGTGATATACAACAAACACTTCTCTGATCAATTAATGGAAGCTCTATTTAATGCCAACACATGAACTAAGCTCTCAGCACACCAACAGAGAATTAGCCAAGAATTCCCCTAACACTTTGTTTAGAAGGGCATCCACAAAACATAAGTGACAACCTATGTCAAGCCATCTAATGTTTCTTACAAATTTTAGACTCTAGCTACCTAACTCTGTTATTTCTGCTCTTTTCTACCATTAGGTCTGGGAATCTCAGAGCTTCTTAAGAGGGCAATGGATCAATCCCTCAGCAATAATTCTCTCATCAGCTTTTCATTAGCAATAAAATAGCTTTCCTACCATCTTCTGGGAAATAACTTACCATAGATTCACAGAACTGCAATGGACTTCTGCAGATCATCTAATCAAAGCACCTTTCCTCAAAAAGGACTACACTGAAATCACTAACAAATGGAACCTACCTATCCTATTCCTCATGTCTTCAGGATCAGAGACTGCATAATTTCTTTTAGAATCCTAGATTTAAAATCTACAATTTAAATCACATTTTTCACTAGCAAGTCCTTTCCTTTTCTGAATTAACTTTTCACTTGAGATCATCTTTTCATGTTAGGTCCCTTGAGAAGATTAAAAAAGAGCTGTGTTATTGGTATTACAAGTAGTATGCTGGTAAATGTTTAACAACTGGCTCTCAGAACGAGGGAAGGAACACCAGTTTGTAATGTTTGCTGATTTTTGTGCTGTAAATACTCCCACCCTGGCCAATTTCAAGCTGGGAAAAGACGCCATAATTCCAAAGGTATAAAAAACTAGAAAAAGAAGGGCAAATTGAACACAAAATAAGCAAAGGAAGGAAATTAAATAAAGATATGAGCAGAAACTAATGAAATCAAAACCAGAAAGACAATAGAGATCAATGAAATCAAAAGCTGATTCTTTGGAGAAAGAAGAACAAAGCTGGAGGTATCAGACTCGCTGATTTCAAACAATACTACAAAGCTATATAATCAAAACAGTGTGGTACTGGCACAAACAGACACACAGATCAATGGAATAGATCAGAGAGACCAGAAATAAACCCACACATATATGGTCAATTAATCCATGACAAAGGAGGCAAGACTATAAATGGGGAAAAAAACAGTCTCTTCAATAAATGGTGTTGGGAAAACTGGACAGCCACATGCAAAAGAATGAAACTGGACCACTATCTTACACCTATATACAAAAATAAATTCAAAATGGATTAAAGACTTGAAATTCAAAATGGATTAAGACCTGAAACCATAAAACTCCTAGAAGAAATACAGGCAGTCAGCTCTTTGACATTGGTTGTAGCGATATTTTTTTGGACCAGTCTCCTGGCAACAAAAGCAAAAACAAACAAATGGGATTACATCAGACTAAAAGGTTTTGCACAGTGAAGGAAAATATCAACAAAACAAAAAGGCAACCTACTGAATGGGAGAAGATATTTGCAAATCATACATCCGATAAGGGGTTAATATCCAAAATACATAAAAAATGTACATAACTTAATATCAAAAAAACAAACAACCCAACTAAAAAATGGGCAGAGGACTTGAATAGACATTTTCCCAAAGACATACTGATGGCCAACAGGCACATGAAAAGATGCTCAACATCACTAATCATCAGCGAAATGCAAATCAAAACCACAATGAGATCCACCTCACATCTGTCACACTGGCTATTATCAAAAAGACAAAAAATAACAACTATCGGTGAGGATGTGGAGAAAAGGGAACATTTGTGCACTGTTGGTAGGGATGTAAATTGGTGCAGCCACAATGGAAAACAGTATGGAGGTTTCTCAAAAAATTAACAATAGAACTACCATTGTTGTTAGTACCGTCATGTTGATTCTGACTCCTAGTGACCCTGTGCACAGCAGAGCGGAACCCTGCCTGGTGTTTCTGTGCTGTCCTCTCACCTTCTAGTGTTATATCAGAGAATGCTCTGCTGCTATTCACAGGGTTTTCATGGCCAATTTTTTCGGAAGTGGGTGGCCAGGTCCTTCTTCCTAGTCTATCTTAGTCTGGAAGCTTTGCTGAAACCTGCCCACTATGGGTGACCCTGCTGATATTTGAAATACCAGTGGCATAGCTTTCAGCATCACAGCAACACACAGCCACCCCAGTATGACAACTGACAGACAGATGGTGTGGTTCCCTAACTGGGAAACAAACCCAGGACATGGTGGTAAGAGCACCAAATCCTAACCACTAGACCACCAGGGCTGGCTAGAACTACCATAAGGTCCAGCAATTCCACTTCTGGTATTTACCCAAAGAAAACAAAAACACTAATTCGAAAGACATATGCACCCCTATGTTTACTGCAGTATTATTTACCATAGCCAACATATGAAAGCAACCTAAATGTTCATTGATAGATGAATGGATAAAGACAATGTGATACATACATACAATGGAATATTAACTCAACCATAAAAAAAGAACAAAATCTTGCCATTTGCGATAACACAGAGGGACCTAGAGGGTATTATGCTAAGTGAAATAAATCAGACAGAGAAAGACAAATATTGTATGATTTCACTTATATGTGAAATCTAAAAAGCAAAACAAAACTGAACCAGACTCATAGATATAGGGAACAAACTGGTGGTTACCAGAGGAGGGAGGGATTGGGGGATAGGCGAAAAAGGTGAAGAGGATTAAGAGGTACAAACTTCCAGTTATAAAACTAATAAGCCATGGGAATATAATGTACAGCTTAGGGAATATAGTCAATAATATTGTAATAACTTTGTATAGTGACAGATGGTAACTAGACTAATCATGGTGATCATTTTGTAATGTATATAAATATCGAATCACTATGATATACACCTGAAACTAATAGGATATCATATCATATGTCAATTATACTTCAATTTTTAAAAAAAACCTGGTTCTTTGGGGAAAAAAATCAATCAAACTGATATACAGAGATTGGCAAACTTTTTCTGCAAAGGATCACTATTCCATTTCAGCTCAACTGGTTTAACACCAACTGAATATATACACTGCAATACAATTCTGACACTAACCATCTGGAGTTAGTGCCGACTCCACAAGTTAAAGGCTTAGTCCTCCACAAAACTGCCCTCACTTCAGATGGCAGCTGTACTTCAGGAGTCCTCAGACCATCAGCACTTCTGACCAACTTCTGGCTACAAATTTGGGGGTCCTCATGACCCCCTCTGGTTCAATAATTCAATAGAACAACTCACCAAACTCACTGAAAGTGCTAAACTTCCAATTACAGTTTTATTATAAGGGGTACACATAATGCGAGGTCTGGGAGCTTCCATGCCCTGTCCCCATGGAATCAGAGTGTATTACTCTCCTGGAACATCAATGTGTTCACCAACCAGAAGCGTCACTGAGCTTCAGTGTCCAGAGTTCTTAACTGGGCTTTCATTATGTAGCCATAACTGATTAAATCATTCACCATGTGATGGAATTCAATCTCCAGCCCCCTCTCCTTCCCTAGAGGTTGAGTGGCTGACATTTCCAACCCTCTAATAACATGCTTGGTCTTTCTGGTGACCACCTTCCTGAAGTTATCTAGGGACCCATCATGAGTCAACTCATTAGCATAACAAAGACACTCTTATCACTAAGGAAATTCCAAGGGTTTTTGAAGCTCTGTGCCAACAACCTGGGACAGAGACTACATATTTTTTTATTATACCACAGCAACATAATGTTTTAGGCTTTGTAGCCATTTTGGTCACAAATTCTTAACTCTGCTGTTGTAGCACACAGCCATAGATAATGTATAAGCTAATGAGTGTGGTTGTATTCCAATAAAACTTTATCTATGGATACTAAAATTTGATTTTCATTTTTTTTTACATGTCATAAAATTTTATTCTTCTTTTGATTTTTTTCTAACCATTAGAAAAATGTACAAGCCATTCTTAACTCACTTACTATACAAAAACATGCAGCAAGCCTGACTTAGCCTGCCAGCCGTTGTCTGCCCATCTCTGTTCTAAGAGAAAAAGAGAAGATAGAAATGACCAATATCAGGAATGAAATAGGTGACATCCTGAGATCCTTCAGATATTTAAAGGATGCGTATTGTGAACAACATTATGCCCCCAAATTTGACAGCTTAGATGAAATGGACAAATTCCTTCAAAGACACAAACTACCAAAGCTCTCTCAAGAAATAGATAACCTAAATAGCCTATTACATATTAAAGACTTTGAATGTGTGGTTTAAAACTTTCCCACAAAGAAATCTCCAGGACCAGATGGCTTCACTGGTGAATTCTACCAAAATTTTAAAGAAGAAATAATATTAGTTATGTGAAAACTCACTTAGAAAACACAAGAGGAGGGAAAATTTACCAAATCATTTTATAAAATCAGCATTAGCCTGAAAACATCATAGGAAACTACAGAACAATAATCCTTGTGTACATAGACAGACACAAAACTCCTTACAAAATGTGAGCTAACAACTCAATAACATACAAAAAGGATAATACATCATGACCAAGTGGGATTTATTCCAGGAATGCAAAGATCGTTTAAGATTTGAAAATTGATCAAGGCAATTCACCTTATCAACAGATTAAAAAAGAAAAAAAAATATGATCATTTCAGTAGATGGAGAAAAAGTATTTGATAAAATTCCATATGTATTCATGATAAAAACTCTCAGAAAACTAGAATTGATAAGAATTTCCTCCATCTGATAAAGGTCTTTATCAAAAACTGAACAGATAACATCATACTTAATGGGAAAAGACTGAGTGATTTTCCCCTAAAATCAGGAACAAGGTGAGGATGTCCACGTTCGCTACTACTTCTAACCAACATTGGCCTGAAAGTCCTACCCATGCAATAATGCAAGAAAAAAAAAACAAAAGGCATATAGATTGGAAAAAAAGAAATAAACCTGTTTATTCACAAATTATATAATCTGAAAAACTTCCCATCCCCCCCAAAAAAACTACAAGAAATAATAAGTGAGTTTATCAACATTGAAGAATACAAAGTCTACACATAAAAATCAATGTATTTCTATGTACTAGCAAGGAATAATTTTAAATTGAAATTAATAAAAATACCATTTACAATAGCATATCAAAAATATGAAATATTTGAGGGAAAATTTTAAAGTCCTAAATAAATAGACACATATGTATTGCAATCCTACATTAAAATGTCAAATCTTCCCAGAATGATCTATAGATTTAATGTAATCTCAGTCAAAATCCCTGCAGGATTTTCAGTAGAAAAACAACAGGATGATTAAATTTATTTGGAAATCTTTTTCTTGGGGAAAAAAAGGAACAGAGTTGGTAAATTCACACTACTTGATTTCAACACTTCATATAAAGCTACACTAATCAAGACAGTGTGGTACTAGCTTATGGACAGATACATAGATAATGGAACTGAATAGAAAGTCCAGAAATATATCTTTACAGATATGATAAATTGAGTTTTGACAAGGGTGCTACAGTAATTCAGTGGGGAAAGGATAATCTTTTCAATAAGGGGTAACTGACATCTTTATGCAAAACAAAACAAAACAGAACTTTGACCCTTACCTCACACAAAATGTATATACACCTATATAAACATATATACACATATATAAACCTTATATAAGACATAAGTTGGAATAGCTTATAGACCTAAATGTAAGAGCTAAATCTATAAAACTTCTAGAAGTGAACATAGAAAAAATCTTTGTGACTTTAGGTTAGAACAACATATTTCAGATAGGATACAAAAATCATAACTAAAATTTTAAAAAATGATAAATCGGAATTCATCACAATTTAAAATCTCTTTCCTTCAAAGATATTGTTAAGAAAATGAAAAAGCAAGCCACAGATTGGGAGAATATATTTGCAAACACATATCTGATAAAGGCAGAATATATTTAAAAAATTCTTATGACTAAATAATAAGAAAATCCAATTAAAAAGTGGGCTAAAGATTTGAACAGACACTTCTGTGGATATTTCAAGACTCTATGGCCTTATCTGTCATTCAAAAAAGATTGAATGGCAATTCAATCCTTGCTTTATACTTATTTAAAGATGATAAAGATACCATGTCAAATAAACTTTCAATTTAAAATCATCACATCATCTGTGAAATACTAGAAAAAGCACTGATAATGAAGTCAGAAGACCTGGTTTCAAAAGTACTTGGCCATATACTCCGCTATGAAAACTTTAAATCTCAGTTTCTTCATTTTATTAAATGGGAATAATAACATCCACTTCCTAAAATTTTTGTGAGGATTAAATGAGATGGCAAATATAAAACCCCTGGGTATTCTAAGGCCCAGCAAGACTTCAATACACAATGGTTCACTCTCCAAGTCCCTGAAGAACTTAGGTTGTACATGGAAACAAGAGACATCACAGCAGGAGAAGGTTCACTAATGAACTGATCATTTCTAAAATGACCCCCAAGAAAACATTTTCCATTCCCACACTCACACCTCAACTACTTCACATTAATATCTATCTCTGTATATCAGGTTTGTTTGGTTTATCCTCATGATTGTACAGTATTTTAAACACCTGATAATACTTCACAAATAAAACTCAAATAAGTTGCCAAATACAACTGCAAGTCCTACAGAGATGCAGGATTTCATTAAGTCAATGAAACCAGAACAAAGTCAATGAGGATTGACAGGATAGGTCAGGATAGGTGCTTAAAAGGAGAGTAATCAGAATACTTTTTTTAAATGACAGCACCTGTGAAAACTGATGAAGCCTAAATTCTTTTTGCAAATTTGTGTCTTTATGACTGTGTTGCAAAAATAAATAGAAGTGGAAGATGTGACTTTGTGTCATCATACAATTTTCTTGGGAAAATTACATTGATCCTCTACCCTGCAAAACAACACTTGATTCTTTCTTCACTCACTCCAAGAATTAGTGAATAATTATAATATAACCTGAATTTTCTTACATGAATTATAAAATAAGCTTATTTTCATAATTTACAGTTTCATTTTCTCAAAATAAAAACTAATTAAACATTATTTGTCGGTAATTATCACTAAATGCTAATTCGCTTTTTAAAGTTATTTGACGTTAAGTGAACTTTCTCCTTTATCACTTACCATTGAATAATGTGGAATCTTCTCTTTTTTTTATTCTAGTTACTCTAATTTTTACAGAGGGCAAAACAGAGCAACTCTTTTTATTTCCTATAAAAGCATAGCTGAGATTTAAAAAAAGATTCAACGTGTTACATTCCACAGAATGTAATTTAAATTGTCTACAAATAATAGAGTAATACAGGAAGAAATATTAGAGACTGTCTTCCCAGTTTCCTAATTTTGCACATAAGGATTGGACAGAAGCCCAGTGTAGGAAGTGACTTGCTCAAGATCACAGTTTCTGGCAGCGGCCAAGTCAGATTACAAGGAAGAGCTCCCAAACACTCTTCCTTCTCTAGATCATTAATCTCTATTTGACACTAATATACTATGTAGATAAGATATATGTGAATATCAGAAATACAAGGAATGGAAATTGTATAGACACACTAAAATGTAAAACACTAGTCAGCAAGCAGTGAAGCACTAAATCGACTTCAAATTTTTATTAAGGTTATCCTTCTGTTAGTGATTGAAGGTGTATTAGCTTAGTGGGCCATGCAATAGCTGTAGCACCACAACTAATGGACTGCCAAGAGATGATTTAATAAAGAGGCCCAGCTGAACAATGGTATATAAGTAACTCTGACAACCTGAGGCTTTCTTCTGGTCAAACGTTTTATATCTATAAGTGACTTTCTCTAAAAAAATTACCTGAGAAGATACTCTCAGAAGGTTTCACTGTAATAACAGTAGCCCAAACATTCTTATATAAGTTCAGATTCTCCAAGATCTTAAGATGTGATTAAAAAAAAAAAAAAAGCTTAAAGGTCCTGTCCCCAGATCCCTCTAGAGGCACCATTTATAACATGGTTAGAGATCTAGTTAAACAACACTTTCAGCAACTACAATGTGTATTTCTTTTGGTTGAAGTCAAGTAAAGAAATAGAGCACCTTTTTAAAAATTGCCCTCAAGATTTTACTCTAAGATATGAGCAATAGAAATTGGGGGGAGGAGGGATGAAATCAAAATTTTTTTAAATACACATTTCTATAAAATATTATGTGGACTCTTCATCTTTATGACATAGACCAACTTGCATTGAAAAGAGAAAACAAAAGTAGTGTGGTGAGAAAAATATTAAATGAGCAAAGATTTTTAAAAATAATAACACATATGATTGATTAGAGTTCAGGGACCAGGTGCCTTCACATCCTTTATAACCTTGCTGGAAGTGTAGCAGTAAGCAGCAAAACCCTAAAAATGTCCAAACATACCCCTGGACCCAGCAATTCCACTTTTAAAAATTTATCTAAGTAAATAATACTGATAAGAAAAGATTTAGCTAAAAGGATCTTCATCACAATGTTATTTCTTTATTTATTTATTGTGTGAGGAAGACCAGCCCTGAGCTAACATCTGTTGCCAATCCTCCTCTTTTTGCTGAAGAAGATTGGCCCTGGGCTAACACCTGTGCCCATCTTCCTCTACTTTATATGGGACATGGCCACTGCATGGCTTGATAAATGGTGCGTAGGTCCATGCCCAGGATCCAAACCTGCAAACCCTCAGGCCACCGAAGTGGAGCGCACAAACTTAACAACTACGCCACCGGGCCCCGGGCCGGCCCCACACAATGTTATTTTTGAGTAGCAAAAATTATCCAGGGCTGAAATAAATCATTGTACATCCATACATGAGAATAGTAAGTTGTCTCTAAAAACAATGTTTTAGAACACTGGAGACATGTTCACCATATATCATTAAGTGGACAAATAGGATTACAAAACAATATGCATTATATCATCTCATTTTATTAAACATGTGCAGATAAAAAGGTCTGGAAGATACACATATAAATACCAATATGATAATCTTATCAGCAGGATTATGGTATTTCTTTGTTTTGCTTACCTATATTTTCTAGATCATCCATTAGGAACACATATAGCTTTTGTAATAAGAAAAAAATAAGTTATTAAAAAAATTTTAAACAGTATAAGAACAAAATTTTATACAATCATTCTGCACTATTGTATGTGACTAGGAGATGCCACAATACAATGTGCTTTATGACAGGTAAGCCTTTCCTTTGCTATGCCATTGGTCAAAAATTATGTTTACGTGATAATGTGAATCCAACCCCAAAGCAAAAAAGTCATTTCATTGAGAATAGCAGTAATTTTATGTTGTTAGAAAAAGAACCCATGACAGACATTATCAATTTTTGGGAGATTAAATTGCAAATAAATGAAGACATTTATGTGGAATGATTTTAGGTTGTAAGCAAAATGATGAGAGTTTAAAGCCTCAGTATCTTAGGTAAAAAACGGAGTTTTTATTTCCTTTAAAACAGAGTTTATTATTTACTCATTTTAAAAATGTATTTCCTTAACTACTCTTTACAATGGCACAGATAAAGTTGAAGAACTCTGTTCCAGGTGTAAAGTCAGATTAATGATTCTTTTTTAAGGACGCAAGATTTCTTATGAAAAAAGAGAGCTTCCATCTGAATTTTCACATGAAGTATTTCTACTAAGAGAACATTTTAAAAGACTGAAATTTTTTTAAATTATGTTTATAGAATTCAATAAAATATTAAGTAGCTAATGTGTGTAACTAACACACACACACACACACACACACATACATACTCTAGAAGTGGTTTGTGCATCACATCCATGGTATGACTCATTCAAAACAGGTTTATGGAGTAAATACTTTGCTCTTCCAGATACAGGTGAATATAAAGAAATGACTTAAAAATAGGAATAATATCGTTGCATTTAAGACTGTGTTTAGATCACCCTAAAATGGATTGATTTAAAACACGTTCCTAGGAAAATTTAAGAATAAAATGAGGCTTTATTAAAATAACAGGCACAATGTTATTCCTGTAGCCTTTTGAACTGTTTTCAGATTCAACATCAAATAATTAAACACTTCATTCTCCCAATCATTGAAAGATACGACTGCTCAACTTTTTAAAGACCTTAAATCTCAAGTTTTAGTATTCTTTAGAAATTAGAAAATAATAAAGCATTTGTTCTTCTTCCAATGCTACTCTTTATTTTCATTAATACAGTGAAGTTGTCATAGAAAAGCACTGCTTAAATATGAATTGTCTATGCACAGAGTGCCTATTACATCTAATTATTCATAAAACACCCCCTTGGCTAGGACATCGTAAGGAAGATTGAAGCATCAGATAACAGTTGGATTGAAAGACCTCTGTTGCCACTTCCTTCCCAATCATTCTCTGCAGTTCTTAAAGATCTCAGTTTTACTGAAGTCTTTACCAGACACCAAGTGAGTTAACATGTAGTGAAAGACTCTTTAAGAATATAAATGAGAAGGTTACTCAAACCAGCCTTCCTTCTTTAACCACAATTAGCTCAAATTCAAGATCCAAATTGTGAATGTAGTTTGAAGATTTTTCCATGTCCTTTAACCTGCTTCCTCATCTTCCGTGTTTCCTTCATCTTTCTAATCTTAAAGTTGAAATGGGTTTACATTTTTTGGAAAAATATGGATGCTTTTTACAAATGTATTCCCCTAACTACTCCTTACATCTATTTTCTATTCCCCAACTCACTTAATTAAATTCAACGTGAATTTAAATTGCAATTAAGATCTTTTGAGGGATTACATGTTCTAATCACAATTATGCAGCAAATATTTGAAACACATACATTTCGTTATATTATCTGAAATGCAAATTGCAGTCCAAAAAAGATGTTTAACAAAAATGTATAGTACTGAAGACTTTATTATGGAACCTGAGGGACTAGAAATGAGATTAAAAAGAGAAAAAGCACTGATACAAATACAAAAACAAATTGCTTCACCTCCAAAACCCCTGGAAATGGCCCCTCTTGGCTCCCATTTAACTGAGCTTCATCACAGTTTCAAAACTGCCTTCCAAGAGGTTTCATTGACCAAACTGAATTTCATTTTTTCCCCTAGATCAGTAGCACACAGAGTCGTCAATCAGAGATGATGCATAAAATTCTACAAGAGCAGGAGACAAAACCTGTTTTTCTGACCCAGGAATTTACAATAAAATGACTTAACTTCTTTTACCTTACTTTTCCTTCAAAATAGCTTTTCATAAGCAGAAGAAAATAAGCTGACATTTATTAAGCATCTTCTATATGCCAGATAATAAGTGTGATTTCACTTAATCCTCAAAATAACCCTATGAGGTAAATATTATTTCTATTTTGTAGATGTGAAAAATAAGGCTCAGAGAAGTTAAGGGGTTGAGAGAAATAAGTGAAATGAATCAGTAGCAAAATCAGGACTCTTAAAGCCATGCTCTTGTTGTAAAAGGACAGTATCATAAATGTGAGAACTTAGGAGAGGAGCTTAGGACAGAGTACCTATTTTCAATTTTCCATCATAACTATAATCCTCTCAAACCAGACTGCTGAGATTTCGGTGGCCCCACAAGACACCTTCATCTCTGGTGGTAAGCCTGGATAGCATGCTTCAAGAAGTTTCATTCTTGGGGCTCTCAGAGCTCTTTCTGCACATCTAAGTGCTTGCTGAAAGCCAGGCTTACTTGACCATCTTCTCAATCAATGTCTAGCAGTCAGCATAGGCTTTATCATGAAGTAAAGATGTAGTTTATTAATCTATGCCTAGTTTCCTTTTGGTTAATTTTCCTCTTTTATCTCGAGGTCTGTTTGTGCACTTACCAGATTGTTAGCTCCAAGGTTAAGTTTATCACTAATGCAAATTCAAGTTCTGCCTTTCGTTCCTTCAACTACCAGCTTCCTGTTCACACAACTTTCGCTGCCAAGCTTTACTAGTAAAAGTAGGACTATTTAGGCTAGCTCTTACTTTTTCCTTTGAGATTGTCATTAGGAGACAATACCAAGTTACTAAACAGCCAACCCAGTCAACCCTGAAAAGTAGGGTTAAAAAAAAACTTGTTAGCATAGTTTTTCTCTTACTTATCCATGACCCGTCCTCCTAGATCTACATGACAGGATTATGCCTAATGTGACACAACCTCCTGCACAAGAATGAATATAGACACATCCCAAAGATAGGAGGGAGGCAACTGGGAGAAGAGGGCTATGTTTCAGTATGTAGTTCACCATCTAAAACAGCCATAAGATATGCAGACACTAGAGGATGGTAGATTTAGCTTACCTTGAACAACTTCAACCATTTCAAGCCTTTGTTTCTCCAAAATGGGTGTCATATTAGTATCTACTTGTAAGCATTTTATGAGAATTAAACAAGATAATTCATGTAAAGCATTAGCATAGTAAGTACTTAATAAATATTAGCTATTATTAACTATATCATCATCAATATTATCACACTAGTCTTTAGAGAATAAGGCTAAGATTATCCACACCTCATATTCCCAATTACTATGTACAGGTGCAAAAGCTAGACAATGAAGAATGCTGACAGGAAAAAAATTGATTCATTCAAAATATGGTGTTAGAGGAGAGCTCTACGGACAGCCTGGACTGCCAGAAAGATGAACAAATGGGTCCTAGAGCAAATTAACCCTGAACTATTGCTGGAGGCAAAAATCATAATAGTGAGGCTATTGTACTTTGGGCACATCATGAGAAGGCAGGATTCTTTGGGAAAGACAACAATGCTGGGAAAGTAGAAGGCAGTAGGAAAAGAGGAAGACCAAGTATGAGATGGATGGACTCCATAAGAGAGCCATAGGCATGAGTCTACAGGAGCTGAGTAGGGCTATTGAGGACAGGACACTGTGGACATCACTCATTCACAGGGTGGCCAGAAGTCAGAGCCAACTTGATGGCACATAACAAGAAGTTGGTGAGAACCATTAATCAATGACTTGCCAAATTAGGAACCCCGAAATAGAGACAAATCTCTGATAAATTTGGGGAAATAGAAAAAAAAATAAACATTTTAAGGTGGGAAGAAGGGAGGATGGATATTGAGATGTTAGGCAAGCCTTTTTTAAAAATGCTGTGTTTAGTTTTTACAACATAGTTCACTGTGATTTTAGAATCATAACCTGTTATGTAGAATTCTTTGTTAATATTTAGAGATTTGTGAGACCTAAGAAACTATTCAACATTTATTTTTATCATCTTTGGGGGAAAAATCTGAAAGAAGTCCTCAGGGGAAAGAAATCTTTATGGAGGAGTGGGTCCTAACAATTCTAATTAGGATTAGAGTTTAGAATGAAAGAATCATTTGGGGTAATCCTAAAGTTTCCTGAAAAGTTTCCTGAATGGGGAACACAACCAGAGGGACAGCTTAGTCACCAGAGAGGCTAATGGCTTCTAGAAGAGGGGAAACGAACCCCTCTGGCAAAATCTTTGCATCTTTCCTATACGGTGCATCTCTTAATTCAGTCATCATTTCTCCAACTCTGACCTTTCTTGTGGCTCTGATAAAATAACAACGTGGGGAGGATATAAAGAGGTGCAAATGGTTGGTGGAGGTAGGAAGGTGGTCAGAAGAGGCAGAAGTTACCACTGATGTCAGAGAGGTTGAAAAGTTGACTCAATCAGCAGCTTCCCAAAGCTGCCAAAGGGCACGTGGACAATGCTCCCTGAGAGCAGTACTTGGGAAGGGTAAGGGAAAACAAGGAACGCTGTGATCCATGGACTTAAATCTGAGCATTATCATCAAAATCAACCCAACTATTCAGTCAACAAGCATTTCATGAATTCCTACTGTGTATAAGGAACTTGGATTTTAACATAAGATGTGACCCCTGTCCTCAAGAACATTTCATCCTGTAAGGGAATATAGGACGTGTCAAATCCAAAGTTACATTAAAGAAAAGCAGGCATTGGCCAAATGTTTATTTAAACCAAATGGACTACATAGATCTTCAAAGAAGACTTCCCTTAAAACAGAGTTTATTATTTACTCTGTGGTGGGCTTCTTTCTATGTATGATGGCTATGTTGGGGGCAGATGTATAACTATGTTCTGACAAGAGGCAGTGTATGCTGCAGTCTGTCCTGTTGGTTGGTGGGAGAACAAGGATGTAAAAAAAAGGTATAATCCTTTGACTATTTCTCTTCCTATCTCATGGTCTTACTGCTTCCTCTAATGTCCTTTCTTCCAAGTCTTAACAACTTAACGATTGTTCAAACTTAATGCATTATTTAAAATGCCATTTTTAAGGAATGTGCTTGACTAGAGCACCTCTTAAAATACTCCTAGGTATATGTTAGATTCTGAGACGTAGATGCACACATTACATATAGCTACAGATACACACACACATATATAGTCATGTGTGTGTGTGTGTGTATATATATATATATATATATATATATACACACATACACATATTTCCACATATCCCCCCCACATACACACCATATAAGTAAATGGGTAATATGAAGACATGTTATAAAAGAATTTTGTGCTAACTACAAAAAAGGATTGTTTAGACAGAAATGGTTCCTTCTCCCTTTATTCTGTATATGTAAAGTCAAATGCACAATTATCTTTTCAGGAAGGAGTCTCTTTTCTAATATAGCACAACGGGGGCCGGCCTGGTGGTGTAGCTATCAAGTTCGCGCGCTCCGCTTCTGGCAGCCTAGGGTTCACAGGTTCGGATCCCAGGCGCGGACTGACGCACCGCTTGTGAAGCCATGCTGTGGCAACATCCCAAATAAAGTAGAGGAAGATGGACACGGATGTTAGCCCAGGGCCAATCTTCCTCAGCAAAAAAGAGGAGGATTGGCAACAGATGTTAGCTCAGGGTTAATCTTCCTCACACACAAAAAAATAAATAATAATACAGCACAAGGTATCTACCTCAAACTTTAACAAAGTTTTCACTGGAATATTAAAATGATTACCAAATCATTTTTAAATCATGTGGATTCTTGTTCACCAGATATATGATTCTTGTTCACCTACTAGCCAATAGAGCCTATACTAGACCCAACTTTCCGCATTTGCTGACCTTGAGAATCTCCCTAACATTCCTCCTTTTAAATCTGCAGAACATTACTAATGCCAACTCGTCTGTTAGAATGGAACATGCATTGACACTATAACAATGACCACCATTTCTCAATCCCTCAGTGTGTGCCAGGCTTTGTGCACACATAATCTTTACACACATCATCTCATGCAATAGGTGCAATGCTAACCAAGTAAAAAGCACAAGAGGTATATTTAAAATAGTTCCCAATCATATATTGCCATTTTAAAGTACTTTAAATAAACAAATGTATTAGAAACAGTCCACAAAAACGGATATTTGTAAATGTTCCCAAATTTAGGCGTGCACTAACTTCTAGAAGCTCTCTAGAACACTGGTCCAACTAGATTTTCTTTTCCATTCAATTTTCTCTTAGCATTTGAAGTATGACTTATTATCAAACTAATTGTTTAAGAACATATCCTAGCATTAACCCTTTAAGTTAAATAATGTCTATGTGAACATTTTTGTCTCAAATTCTGGTTGAAGCTAAGTTATTCCCATTTAGTAAGGCTTGGTCAAAAATCTAGGGGAAAAGATAGAAACTCTTCAATCCATTGAAAGTATAAGCCATATATATTAAAATAATGGCCTAATAACTGAAAATTATAACATAATAGTTAAGGATCATTATTATGGCAAGCATTTATAAACACTCAATCTATATCAGGCTCAATGATTTAGATTCATTATCCTCTCATTTAAAATTCATACTACACCCATTTTACAGCTGAAGTAGATGAGAGGTATAAAGTAATTTATCTATAATTAGACAGCTACTAATTAGTAGAGCCAGGATTTGTACAGGTCTGTAGACACCAGAGCCCACACTCTTTTCACCACGTTATGGCGTCAATGCTAAAAACCTCATCTGAAAACAAAATGCTATTGCAGTTTGCACATGGCACCATTCACTCCAAAGTCATAAACCCAAGAAAATATCCTCTACCTCATCCATTTCCTCACCTCCATCCCACCTGCTCCCAAAAGACAGATTTATGCAATTTTCTAAAGCTGCATCAAAATTAAAAGAAATAAAAATGATGCCAACACAAAATATAAATCCTTCAGCATCTTAAAAAATAACTTCCCTATAAAATATAGTGGAATAACCAAGGGACGAGTATTAAAAAGTAATGAAGGCACAAAAAAATGCACTACTGTCAGCACTCTACCTGGGTGACCAACGTGTTAGAGCATCTTGGTTGAAGACAAATCAACCTAAATGCTTGTTTTGGAAAACATTTTCAAGTACTGTATTTTCAGTATTAGGAAGGAAAGCAAGCCCAGAAAGTAATTAAGAAATGAGTGATTTTACAGAGTGCTATGAGAAAAAGAACTTTCTAATAAACTTTCTCTCTACATTTGGAGTGAAATCTTCCTACAGATTTCCTTCCCTCATTTACATATCTGTGCAGGCCTATTTTTTTTTTTTCTTCCAAGCCCCTTTGCCCTTTCAATCATGAAGCATATTACTCCACTGTCAGTGCAAAGCAGTTCCTAACAACAGGGAACCCAGCTGGGATAGGAAGAGGGCAGCAGGCTCATGCATTAACATAATAATCCAACTGTGTTCCCATAGGCCCTTAGGGCAGACAGCATATTAGGTAGGCCTCCTGTGCAGACCCTGGTGGAAGCTGCCTGATCACCTGCCTATCAACCTGTGGCAGCTACAGCCGGCTCAATAGCACCAGCTCCTGCCAAGCAGTGGTGCCCAATTACCTTACTACAAAAGACAGAAATCCATTTTTCTATGTCTGTTTAATGTACTCAATGCATTTCCTTATTTACAATTTGAATCTACACTTGTGCATTGTTTCCAGGGGATTGACTTATTGCCTTTTAATTTTTGAAAGTCTAGTTGTCTAAAGGCCATATCACTGCAAGTAGGCAGGAATGAGACTGAAAACCAAATTTCAAATACAAAGGCCCAGGTTGGTAAAGCTAACTCCTTGGTCACGGGTTGTCTAAAGATTCTTTCATGGATACAGAGGACCAGAGGTATGAGGAAGACCTGAAGGGCAGCGATCACTATTTCCTCAAAGGGACAAAAGTAGGGGGCAATCCTACACCAATGTCTTCTTGAAATGTAGATTTTTTATTCTAATCCAAGCATATTCTAAGGTTCCCACAAAGCATAAGCCTTTGTGTACACTGATCCCCTCATGTGGAAAGAGTATGGATCACTACAATTGGCTGAAGAAATTGAGAATCACAAAAGATATGACAAAATTATTTTTTTAAATCTCAAATTATTATGGAAGATTCTTTTCTTTTTTTTTTTTAAATGCTGGCCCATTTGTACATTGTTTACTGTTTGCATATATAAAATGCATGTTTTATTTTAATGCTGCTCAATTCCTGGAGACTTTGATTTACTCTATGTGTGATTTTCTTTCCAAACCACAATACCTATCAAATAAGGAAAAGCCAAGGGGTATATTACACTAAAAAGATTTTTTTATATGTTACACAAGATCATCTTTAAAACACCATAAACATATGTCTGAAATTATAATTCTCTTCAGTGAATTAAACACAGTACTCTCATTCCTTAATGAAATTTCCCCCTTAAAAAGGTTGTGAAGAAGGTACATAATTTAACATTTAATTTAATATGGGAAAAAGTACTTTTGGAAGTATTCTAAATAATGCTATTTAAAAGAGCATGAGGCTGGGGCCGACCTGGTAGCGTAGTGGTTAAGTCCATGCACTCTGCTTCGGCAGAGTGAACCTGTGAACCGAGGGTTCACAGGTTCGGATCTCGGGCACAGACCTATGTACCGCTTATCAAGCCATGCTGTGGCAAGCATCCCACATATAAAGTAGAGGAAGATGGACATAGATGTTAGCCCAGGGCCAGTCTTCCTCAGCAAAAAGGGGAGGATTGGCAACAGATGTTAGCTCAGGGCTAATCTTCCTCACCAAAAAAAAAAAAAAAAAGCTTGAGGCTACCAATTTGGCTAGGGAAACATTTTCTACTGATCAAGTATTTCTTTAAAAAATGAGTTTCGAGGGGCCAAGCCTGGGTGGTGCAGCCATTAAGTTCTCATGCTCCGCTTCAGTGACCCGGGGTTCACAGGTTTGGATCCCAGGCGCAGACTGACACACTGCTTGCCAAGCCATGCTATGGTGGCGTCCCACATAAAGTAGAGGAAGATAGGCACGGACACTAGCCCAGGGCCAATCTTCCTCAGCAAAAAGAGGACGATTGGCAATGAACGTTAGCTCAGGGCTAATCTCCCTCACACACACACAAAAAGAGTTTCTAGAAATGTTATATTTTGGTTTTTTTATGGCTATTTTAATAAAAAATAATTCCTCTAGCCAAAAGTGCATTTATTTAACATTTCTATGAATTTTAAATGTTAGGGGACTAGTACTATTATTTAAGCCAACCAACCTAATATGTTTTATATACATTCTAATAATTAAGTATCAAGGACCACATCTGCACATGGCACTGATTTTCACTGTCCAGGTTACCTCTGTTACCTTAGCATTAACAGTTTGTGATTACATCATTAACAGATGATGGTGACCATTCAGCAACTTGTCAGTCTTTTGGATTACTTCCATACATATTATACAGGGTTTTCTATAAGGTAAATGCACTCATTATAAACAAATTTGTTGGTTCTTTACCAACCAATCCAGGGAAAATTCAAAGAAAAGAGAAAAAAAAAAAAACCTAAAAATTTTTTGTCTCTTCTTCTATGAGTAAATTCTGAGCTATTTAATGGTCTCTAAACAATACACTATAATATATGTTGATGGAAGTGTAAATACAAAATACTAAACTCAATAATAAATATTAATGCTTATATATGTGTTAAGCAGCAAAATTATACACATCCCCTTCTTGATCTTTTGGGGATTCCAGAGGCTCTTTACTCTTCATAAATTCTTACATTTTGACAAAATGTAATGCATCTTCCAAATCATTAAATACAAAAACTTGATTTTTGATTAAAAAACAATGAACAACAGTCATGTTGTAACAGGATCAATGGTAGCCTAGACTTTACCATTTTAATTTCTTCAAGGGGTACACTTCCACTGTAGGGTAAACAAAAGAAAGGCATTTATATAAAAGAAATCTAGCTATTCCATTAGTAAGAACTTGATTGTGACTTGAATAGCTACTTATGCAGCTAGAATAATTTGGTCTCTAAAGGACGGTAGAGAAGGAAATAAGAGACAGAATTACGGTGTCATTTCTAGCATAAGCAACTCAATTTTGAATGATGTTAAAATTAAAAGAACAAAAACTAAACATAAATGAAGGAAAGTATTATTTCAAATTTAGGCAGGAATAAATAGAAATAGAAAACAATGTGAAAGAAATCATATTTATGTTTAAGTATGATATACCAGTTTTTAAATCTGCCCCCTCCCTCCTCACAGCAGTTTCTTTAAGCTGTATATTCCTATATTTGAAATACATCACATCTTCATTTTGATTCTGCTAGAGCATGCCCTTCCCTCCAGAGAATTACCTAGAAAGGACCCTCTTCTCCCCAAAGAAAACTATTTGATTCTTAGTACTTTATCTACCTCGTTCAATTTAGTAGTGTAGATATGGCTTCAGAGATGGTTTGCAGCTCGTATATTTTGACATTTCTGCCAAGGATAAGATTAAGTATGAAATATCGAAATTACACATTAAAATAGATGCCATTTTACTTTGTTTCTTCCTGAATAGCCCTTCAGCTGTTGAGGCACATACATTTTTCCCCAGGCAAAATCCCCAGGCTAAAATAACTAAGCTTCATATCTTCGGGAAACCCAGCTTCCCAAACATTATTCTTAGGTATCTTATTTCCAGCTGTAGTTTCATTTCATATTTAATCATGTAAATCTTATCTGGAAGAGGAAAAATACTCCACTTACAACGTTTCTGTCAACTGCTTACATTGGATACAATCAATGACAACACTTAATTTTTCATTACTTCCTTTTTAAAATGTTGCTCTTTATTTTAGCATTAGAATTAGAAGTCACAGAGATTCAAGAAACTGATCACTTTTGTATTCAGAACATAACTTTCCTTCCAGGACTGCCCTCTCAAGCAGCATGCTACTCCACATTTGTCACTGGGGAAAGGACCCTCCCATCTGCTAAGATCTAATCCTATCACTTTACAACCTCAGACTCTCAGGCAGCTTAGAGTTAAAGACCACCATTTTAAACAGTAACAGATGTTCCAAGGCTATTACTCCAAACTTCAGGTGAGGATAAATATAACTTTAAACCAAAACTAAAGAAATTTAGCAAATAAGTAAAAATGTAAATAAATAAGTAGCTCTTAAGATCTTTCAGACAAGCATAGATTAAAAAGAAAAGTTTAAGACTGTACACTTAACCTCAAAGCTTTTAAAATGAAGAAAAATTAAAATGCATATTGAATCATCACATTCTAGCAAAGCCAACTTGATTTATATTGCAAGCATTTTTATTTAGTACACAATTCTGTCACAAAGTTTATATATTACTACCCCAATACCCACTCAAGTACTAAACCATTATGCATTAAATTATTAAAAGAATTTTAAAAAGAGATCTCAATTGCCTGCTCTTACAACTTAGCTCTTATTTCAAATCAGAACCCATACTGGAAAGCTATAGATAGAATGCTGAAACAGAATTAAGAACTAAAAGATGAAGAAAAAGAGAAACAGAATATGACAGGGTAAAGGAGGAGGTAATATAAAAAGAAATGTATAAATAAGGAAGGTAGAGTGAATAAATAAAAAGTAGAAATTAGAAAACTAACACTTCACCTCCTTATATTTTATTTTTTTCATTTTTTTTTGCTGAGGAAGACCTGAGCTAACATCCATTGCCAATCTCCCCCCTCTTTTTTTTTTGCTTGAGGAAGATTGGCCTTGAGCTAACATCCTTGGCAATCTTCCTCTATTCTGTAGGTGCATCGCTGCCACAGCATCGCTTGACTAGTGGTATAGGTCTGCATCTGGATCCAAACCAGCAAACCCGGGCTGCTGCTGAAGCAGAGCATACAGAACTTTAACCACTCAGCCACAGGTCTGGCACCGATATCTGTTTTTTTTTAAAACATAATTAAACATTTCTCTGTACACATTGTTGTGGTCAAGATGCTCCATAAAGAGATGGTACACACAGTGGTGGTCCATGAGGTAAATGGGGAGCAGGGGAGAAGGGATGGGGGAGAGGGAAAAGGTGGAGGGGAGAGAGAGAGAGCACCAATAGCCAGTGAAGCAACCTAAGATGAATACATTAACAGGTTAGGGCCAGCAACATTGGGAACTTCTGAAAGATAAAAATAGGAGTTTCCTTTGGGTCTTCTCCTTAGCAAATCCCTATTTTATATATGTGTGTGTGTGTGTGTGTATATATACATGTGTATACACCCAAGCGTGTGTGTTGGGGAAAGGAGAGGCACATGAGGAGTTCCCTGAAAGGGGGAAACAAGAATAGCCCCTGAAGCACAGTAGAGTGGAATGCTACTTCTACCATTGGACCTTAGTCCTGGAACTATGACTATGATTTCCTCAGATCAAATCTTGCTATATGACCAACTCCAAGGAATTGACAATAATATTGTGGTCCTGGGAGGTGTTTTGTTACTCTAAATACTACTTGCTTAAAGTAAGCCATTAACTGGGGCTTAGAAAAATTTATGGTACAGTGGTCATAAGTGACCCAAGTTTCGTTCAGAATAGGAAAACAGATAACCAGACTCTTTGGTGATAGCAAATGGTTGTGTTCACAATGGAGCAGCCAGTAACAGAAACACAGGTGTAGAGTGAAAACACAGATCACCCTGTCATTGAAGCAGTGACAAATTCTGCTCTGAAAAAAAAAAAATACAGTTGCCTCTCCAGTTGTTTGTGCAAGAAGCCAATTTTATTCTTGCTTCAATGCTTAAATCTAGAAACAAAGTAATAAATCAATTCCCCTTAAAATCTGCTCCTAGGAGCTTCATTTTCCTCAAGGAGTTAAAGAATCCTTGACCACTACACAAAGAATATGAAATCTCTGCACTATGTTGCTAACACATATCTCCAATTAGGTTTAAAGACATTTTTTACAGCTTTTGTGCCAAGTTTATATTATTAGATGTTAAAGAATGTGTTGTAGCACTTAAAAGTGCTAAAGCTGGCTAATCACGCCCTCGATAACAATGGTTTATGATTATATTTCAAGGAGAGCAGGAATAAGGCTTTTACACGATTTTGTTGTTACATGGTGATGTTGAACAGAAACAAAAACAAATGGCAAGGCCAACCAAAATCTTTTGTTCTCTCCTTTGATACACTCTTCTAGAAGCTAAGACATCAAAAGTTATAATGACATTTTACCCATCCCTTGGAATAAATTCAGCTAAAAGTTTTTAGAGGTTTGAGGATAAAGACTAACTCAAAATAGCAAATGTATTCATATTTTCCAAATGTGTACAGGTCTAAACAATGCAAAATTGTACCTCTAAAGCAAACAGGTAAAGGATAGCAAGAATTTTTAATTAGTATTTCATTATAATACCAATGTGAAAAGAAAGAGGTCAACTATTAATAAGGTACAGATTTCCCACCACTGGGATTTATTTTGAATTCATTTTAAGAGCAAGAAGCTGTGATCTAAAAATCTCCACTCTAAAGCAGTTAAAAGTTGAAAAAATAGTACTTTAAAAGTAAGGATTGGGGCTTTAAGAACAGCTCTTCGTACATATAAGCTATGTAGTTCCTGATCATTAATTTGTAATTTTAACTTAGAACCATAACGCCCACTTATTTCATATAAATGATTACACATTGGACAGCATACCTATTTGGATAAGAAAAACAGCTTAGATTTCAATCAGGCATGTGAATTCCTTTTCATTTCCCTTTTTAGTATGTGCACTTCTTAAAACTACAGAAAAGAAAACCTATCAAAAAAGAAATATACTCACTAAAACTTAAGGTTACTCCAACAAAAGGGTTAATTAGAGAAACAAATTTTCTCAGACTGTTAATAATGGGAATGACACATACTATGTGCCCATAAGTAATTCTCAGGTATCTTTGATCTTCAGCCCCACGCGGTTTCTGTTGCCTACCGTAGCCTGGCCTCTGGGACTCTCTCAGAACCAGACATCTGGCTACTTTGTTGTTTTAGACTAATCTCCTCCCAGGAGAGCTCAAGAAATGACACCAGGCAAGGAGGGTCCTGGCAAGGGAAAAAACATTACAGTATTAGCAGATTTCTCTTCGAGTGGACGAGAGTATCAAAATTGTCTTCAAATTTCTACAGGGGTCTTAGGAGCTCTTCTGTTCTGTGATTTTAGTCTGGCATAATTTAAATAAGATGTATATATTATATCTTTAAGGCCCATCAATCATCTTTAAGAACTCACTGAATGCTAATCATAGACCATTACAATATGTAGGAGAAAGTTATGGGGAAAAATACAAATCAGATTAATTCTTCACCCATCTGTTAGGGTTGGGTGATGGCTGATAAAACAAAGATTTTAATTGTCAGCTGAAGGGTTACACCAAAATTGTGGGATAATGTCTAAGATTTGCAAATACAGTCGCATGCCTCCCATTATGCCAACTCCCTATCCTGTTTCTTCTTTTAACTGGGATTTTTTGAAAGAATCTTAGCTACCAATCTACCAGAAAGCTTTTATTAAAGTGTGTTTCTGTAAAGTGCCTCTGAGGAAACCAAGCAGGAGCAAGAAGTGATACAAGCTTTAAAACAAACAGTTAAGTCCAGGACAAAATGTTATTTTTGAAGTGACAAAGATCATCAATATTTTTCCCAAGGCAACAAATAATCAACATCTTAATATGTTATCAGGGACTATTGTTCAATCCCAAAAATCTATACATTCTGAGAAAGAAAAAATAATTTACCATTTGTTACACAAATAGAATATAAGCCAAGTGGGATAGCTGCTTAATCTGTGAACTTTAATATTTTATCCTAAAATCATATTTTATCTATTTCTAATACATTCAGATAATATATGAAATCAAATGTTATACTACAATATAACATTTACGTTCTTATACAGAGTGACAGAAAATTCACCAGATTGCTGAAATACCTAATGCACTCATCTCATATCTACTCTTAAAAGAAAGTCTTTGTTTTATGTTTCAATTGTCTTTACAATATTAAAAATACATAACTAAATACAGACTTCTACCTTGTACTATATTTCATAAGTTAACAATTTCAATATCCTATTTTATCATAACACTACATTCTCCATTAGCTAGCCCTGGTGGTCTAGTGGTTAAGATTCGGCACTCTCACCACCATGGCCCAGGTTTGTTTTCCGGTCTGGGAACCACACCATCCGTCTGTCGTTTGTCACACTGGAGTAGCTGCGTGTTTCTGTGATGCTAAAAGCTATGCCAGCAGTATTTCAAATACCAGCAGGGTCACTCATGGTGGACAGGTTTCAGCAGAGCTTCCAGACTAGATAGAGTAGGAAGAAGGACCTGACCACCCAATTCCGAAAAAATTGGCCATGAAAACCCCATAAATAGCAGAGGAGCACTGTCTGATAAAGCACCAAACAGTGAAAGAATGGGGCAAAAAGACCAGGCAGAGTTTGGCTCTGCTGTACACAGGGTCGCTAGGAGTCAGAATCAACTCCACGGCACTCACAACAAAATATACTCTGTTAACATCCATTATAATTTCCACTAAAATCTTCTTCAGAAGACGAACATAAGAAAGACCATCTTAGGCAATAATAATTCATTTATGATTAAATAATTTCCCAAGTAAAGCAAAAGAATTATGTTACAGTGAAATAAGCCAGTTACACAAAGACAAATATTGTATGATTTCTCTTATATGAGGTTTCTAGAGTAGTCAAATTCATAGACACAGAAATATGAAAGTTGGTTGTCAGGGGCTGGGAGGAGGGAAGAGTGGGGAGTTATTGTTTAATGGGTATGGACTTTTACTGTGGGAAGATGAAAAAGTTCTGGAGATAGATGGTGGTGATGATTACAATGTAATATACTTAATGCCACTAAACTGTACACTTAAAAATAATTAAAATGATAAATTTTGTTATGTACATTTTACTATAATGTTTTAAAAGAATTATATTAGAAACATAATAGTACGAAAACTCAAAGATAATGAAAATTCAGAGATCTTTTTTTTTAAATGTCTCTCCTTGACCAAAGATGCATATAGTTTATGGGAAGCATCACCAACCACATGTTAATTTATACACTCTTATCACCATTATTCAAGAAATGAAAAAAAACCAGCACAAAAATCAGTCCCAGACCACATTAGCAAAATAGATTCCAGAAAGAATGTTTCTAAAAATTCCCCTAGATGTCTAGAGTTTTGTACTTAGCATTAGGAATACAGTTGCCAAGTAACAAAACTATTTCTCAATATTAATCTGCATTTCCAGAACAATCAAAGAGGTAGAAAATTCAGGACAACCACTGAGATGTTTTTTACAATACTACATATTATTAAGTTATAATGGACCAGGAATTAATTCAGCTCGTCAAGTGCCTTCTAAATATCATATTATTTTGAATTATATTTAGTGTAGTCCAGTGTTAAGTATACTTTATTATATTCTATTATTTGAAAAGTACACTCAGATATTTTATATTAATTACCATTAAATTTAGCTGCATACAAGAAAATACCCCAAACAACAGTAGCTTATACAAGAGAACTGTTCACTTCTCTTACATGTAAAACAAGCCCAGAGGTAGACAATCCAGGGCAGGCATGGCTGCTCCATAGTCAAAAGGACCCAGAGTCCTATTCTTGCTGCTCCATTATCATTAGCAGGCTGTCTCAGGGCCTAAGATTGCTCCTCAAGCTCTAGCCATCAAATCAACATTCCAATAGGCAGAGAGAGGAAGGAAAAATGAAGGCTGTAACACCCACTTTTAAGGGGAGGTCTTGGATGTGATATACAACAGTTCCATTTACATTTCACAGGACAGAAGTTAGTTACATGGCCACTAGAACACCAGGAAGATTAGTAAGTACAGTATTTAGCTGAGTGACAGTGTGCCCAGCTGAAAGTTGGGGTTTTGTTCTACAGATGAAGGGGGAATGGATATTAGAAAGCAACTAGAGGTGTCTGACACATATATTAAATAAACAAGTTTTTAAAAAGGGGGAAACAAATTCATTACTATTATTGGTATCTTACTAGTGTAATTCATATAAAAGAATGGGAGTTATCAATAAATCACCAAGAAGAAAATAAGAAATTTAAAATTGGATCAATTTGAGAAAATACAGTAATATCCAATTAAAGAGACAGACACAGGGAATCAATTCGTTTCCTTGCAACACAGTGAATTTCCTTTATTTTCTTAAGTATGAGTGGAGTACTTACTAAATGAATGAATCAGGTAGATTCTCCCAATGAGTGTGGGCTTAGACTGAGTCAATGCAGAGACCAGAACATAACTTTAGGTATGGATTGAAGTCAATGATTTTCCTTTCATCACCTCACCCCTATCCCTTCCACCACTGAAAAAAAAAATGTTGGAAAAGAAGTAAAGAGTGAAAATCAAGATAACTGACTAATTCCCTCTAAGGCCTGTCTCTCAGATCACATGAAGAATTATTTGTACAAAATCATGCAGGAAGGAGTTTAAGGAGATTACATGATTTGACTCTGACTGGAGATTTTAGAGAGTTACAGTTATAGGCCAACTTCCTCTCAGTTGGCCATCTATCTCCTTGACTTCAACATTCAAATAGAGCTGCAGTGATTCATTTTGAGAAAACTCTGGAAGAAGCACTTTAAAGAGTAGGTGGCCACCTATTCTTTAGGCCCAAAAGTGCATAACAGTAGCAGCAAGCTTTGGGATGGGTCTTGTGGTCACACAAAACAGGGACAAACATTCTAGAAGAAGCTTTCTAATGTCTTGGTGCTGAGGGCAGAATGCCTCATGGAGTCCCAAAGACCCTGCAAAAACCTGTTATTCACAGAGCCGGTGTGGAGGGTAATCCCTTGTCTTAGAAGGCCTTTAGAAACTATCACTGCCAGAGCAGAATGAACAACCCTGACAGCTTCTGGAAGAAGACCTAGTACCAGGAAAGTACAAACTTTCATCATTATAAGGCCAGGTTTGGGATTTGTAAGCCTGAGAGGATGTCCTACTTTGGGCTGAAAAATAGTCATGCCCAAAAGAAGAAACCACACAATGATGAGAACAATGATGAGGAGAACAATGACGATGAGGACAATGACAATGGAAGTGCCAGAGGACCATGCAGGGACCTACTATATGAGACTAGCTAGGTTAAGACCTGGTTAGTGGAGGAACTAAAATTCACCAGAAAACTGAGGTAGCACAATGATGAAAGAAAAAGAGAAGAAGGACAAGAAAGAGAAAGGGAGAAGCTCAGAAGACAAAAGCATAGATTTTAAAAATACAAAGATAAAAAATGAAGGAGCTTTAAAAAAATCAAGTAGACTATCATAGTATTCTCTCTTCCCAGCTTTATGAGGGGAAAAGAACTATGTGAAGCAATTTAGGCAAGGAGGAGAGAAAATACCAAATGTTTTTTCAGGTATCATGATAAAACTACAGTTTTCTAAACCAAGGTGGAAACTATCACATTTAACTCCTAACCCCCAAAATAGTAACACAACATTCAATAAGACAATTCAATACTCAACTAGAAACTGTAGGTCATTCAAATAAGCTGTTGAGAGAGCAGTGATTAATTTATGAGCAATTAACTATATCACAATTAACTAATAGACCTTCCAATCAATAAAATTTTTAAAAGCCAGTAATTTAATAGAAGCAACATAATTATATAATGTTTTGTATTTTGCAAAGCATGTTCACATATGTTAATTTAATCATTTAACAAAATAACACTAAACAACATATATCTGTTGCCAGGAAATATTTTATATAATCTAATCAGTGGTGGGAAAGATGGGAATGTACTAATAGGCTTTCTAATATTGAAGTCAATTTTTTCTCATTATTTAAATAAATAACATTTAAAGAAAAAACATGTACGTGGTATCTTACAGTTTCAGATACCGGAATAACATTTGCTAGAAAGGAATATATTTGCTGCTGTGTTCCTGGGTGGGAATGGCTTCCTCGTGGTAGTTTGTACCTGTGGTACCAAAACAAATTGAAGACAAAGGGTTTGAGGTACAGAAGGAAACCTCAGCTTTGCTTTCACCTTCTCATCCTGCAGGGAATGGAAGTTGATGAGATGTATATGAAGAATCTCCCCAGGATGAGGACAGTGGTGATTTTTTTTTCAATTGAGGTAAAATTGGTATATAACATTATATAAGTTTCAGATGTACATTATAATTTGTCATCTGTATACACTACAAAGTTATCACCAAAAGTCTAGTTTCCATCCATCACCATACAATTGACCCTCTTCACCCATTTTGTCCACCACCCCAACTTCCCTTCTCTCTAGTAACCACCAATCTATTCTCTGTATCTATGACTTTGTTGGGCTTTTTTTGCTGAGGAAGATTAGCCCTGAGCTAACATCTGTTGCCAACCTTCCTTGTTATTTATTTACTTTTTCCGCTTGAGGAAGATTAGTCTGGAGCTAATACCTTCCCCCACTTTATATATGGGTCACCAACACAGCGTGGCTGATGAGTGGTATAGGTCCACGCCTGGGATCTGAACTTGCAAACCCAGGCTGCCGAAGTGAAACGTACTGAACCTAACTATTATGCCATGGGGCCAGACCCTCTATGACTTTGTTTTTGTCTTGTTTGTTCATTTGTTTTGTTTTTTCAGATTCCACATGAGTGAAATCATATGGTATTTGTCTTTCTCTGTTTGACTTATTTCACTGAGCATAATACCCTCAAGATCCATCCATGTTGTCACAAATGGCAAGATTTCATTCTTTTTTATGGCTGAGAAGTATTCCATTGTATATTTATACCACATCTTTTTTATCCATTCATCTATCAATGGACACTTGGGTTGTTTCCATATCTTGTCTACTGTAAATAATGCAGCAATGAACATAAGGGTTCATAGGCAGTGGTGATCTTTTCTTTTAACTCCACAACTGCCATGGTGCAGGGCACACAGGCTTGGCCTACCTGTGCCACTCACCCACCCACACCACCCAAGTATTTGGTTATTCCACTCAGATTTTGTATCTATGGGGCAAGGCAAAGCCATAATTCTGCCACCAACTCACTGTAAGGAAGCAACATTTGCAGTCAAATGGTCAGCCATGATGCAATTGCTTCCTCAGCCAGCCTGCACTCCTGCTCTCATATGCAGGTAAGTATATTGCATCAACCAGGCCACCGGGACAGGATTTACGAGCAGCACCCCTTCCATTAGACCCATACTTTTGGATCTTCCAACCACTTTGTTATCTTAACCCCACTGGGAAGGCCTTTCAAAGAATGCCCTAACCACTGGGAGAGAACCTGAAAGCCTATCACTTCCAAGAACCAATTTTCAACCAGGATCCATGAGCCTGGCCCAAGCTCTGAGGACCTCTCCAGCCCCCTCTTTACTTACCCCACTTGTTCATTCACACTCACCTGTTGTTTATGCTCCTGCCAATTTCCCCCATTTCATTATCAATCTCTGTGAAAGCAGACTATTCAGATTCTCTTTGCACTCTAGCTCCCCACTCCTCAAAATATTAGCTCAGTACTCTGTAAACTGAAAATGCTCAATAATTTGTTTTAAGCTAATATTACACTGACATTCATCTCTCAGAAAAATTTCAAGCCATCCACTTTTAATGAGGAGCCAACACAGATCTAGGTGTTCCTTCTTATGTGAATGATTTCCGGAATTTTGCTGTTTCTGCTTGAGATATTATATAATAGGATGAAAGTGTCCTGTAGAAGGAGTCCTACTTCCCAGTTGGGTGACTTCAGTCAAATCACTTCACCTCTAAATCCTAATTTGACCAACTACAAAAATCAGGATAATACAATACCAGTCCTATTTACTTAATATAACTGTTGGGAGTTAAAAAGAGAAAATACAAGTAAAAGTTTTCCATAAGATATGCAAAGTAATTTAAAATGTATTTCTCACAATAGGAGATGACCTACAGAAGTATTCTCATATAAATTTTAATTCTGTATATACTAAAACTTCCATAGAGAGATCACTAGTTATTTTATTTTTTTCTGTGTGAGGAAGACCAGCCCTGGGCTAACATCCATGCCCATCTTCCTCTACTTTATATGGGACGCTGCCACAGCATGGCTGACAAGCAGTGCGTCGGCAGGCGCCCGGGATCCAAACCAGTGAACACCGGGCTGCCAAGCGCAAACTAAACTGCTGCGCCACTGGGCTGGCCCCTCACTAGTTATTTTAAATAAGGAAAAGAAATTTTACCTCATCATTCATTGAAAAAAACATTTATCAAGTATTTACTATTGTCTTCTAATGTCAAAGTCATTTTTCCCGCATGAGATATTTGCTTGACTACCAAATTTAAGATCATCCATAATTTTAGGGAAGAAACCGACTAAAGGTCCCATTCAGCTACTAAAATGTATGGTTTTTAATCACTTAATAGGTTTGAAACTGCAAGATCAACCTTATAGAAGTCTTTTACTTCCTTCCAGGCCAGATCAACCATATAAAAGTCTTATATTTCCTTCCAAGTATTAGAAGTCTTTTATTTCCTTCTAGGCATTATGCCAGCCATTTTGGAGGTTGCCACCCTATAAATGGCTGTGGCTGCTGATGCTTAGATGAAGCAGAATAGGTGTGAATAATTGAGGGAACCAAAAATATTACAAGATAGCCAATTACATATCTTGATTTTTCTATAAAAGTGTGTGATTTTTCTATAAAAGTTTATTTAACATAGGACAAAGTAAAACCATATGAATTATTACCTTAATAAGACATATTTATATTGAGACACTGATAGGGCTAGATTTAAACAAATTCCTTCAAAAATATTAATATGTTTACTGTACCTTGATACATGCCAAATACTTCACTAGACACAGAGGATACAACTATGAATAAGAAATACACATTCCCTGCCATTTAATGAAAGCTGCAGTGAGACACACAGGCATTTACAATATTCTGTGCTACATGTGTCTTGATGGGATAAGTACCACAGGGCCCTGACAGAGAGATGGGAGAGCTTCTTGAAGGGAGGCTTGCAGTCAAATAGAAAAACCAATACCCACATAACTTCATAGGGATCCTCTTTTACCAAACTACTGGCTTTCTGGTCTAGGTCAACCTTTATTTTCCTCACTTACGTAGTTCAAGCACTAAGCCATGTGTAGATGGAGCACTTTTAGTGCCATCTGTCCTACCTCCAGTGTTAATTGAGAGACTGGCAGTAAAGGGAGGGTTAGGAGCACAGGCATTGAAAGCACAGTGCCTGGGTTTACATCCTACCTCCTCCTCTTTTGCACTGTATAACTCTGCACAAGTTTCTTAACCTCTTTTTGTGTCAGTTTTCTCATCTATAAAATGGGGATAATAACAGTACCTATCTCAAAAGTTTGTTAAAAGGATTAAAGCAATTAATATAAGTAAAGCACTGAGAACAAGGATTGACACATATCATGCGCTATAAAAGCACTGGCTGTTCTTATTTTGATGGCAAGAGCTCATGGTGATTGCAGCCATCTCTTACTGTATGGGTTAGCAGCTAGCTACATCCACTTAGGACAGAGGAATTGCTCACAAAAGTTAAGAGTGCTTCCTGGAATTGCACATTGTTGCAGTCCTGAGTCATTCCATCATCCTGCTATGCCCTTTTTTCCTTCCAGGTCAGAAATTAGGAAAGCGCAGGAAAATGCTAGCATTTCTTCACATCTCTAAGAGCTTTGTAAAACCCGAGGTTAGGCTTCTCCCAACAAATAAAAGGCTCCTTTATTTAGCAAACAAGCTTCTAACTCAATTAACTTCTTTCCTCTTTCCCTATAGATATTCAATTTATAGTGAATTGGGTCTGAAAGTTGTAAAACTTCATCAACCAGAGGCAAACTGTTTCTTAAAGAAGGCTCTTTTTTTACCCTCAAGAGTATTTCAAACACAATTTGAAAATTAAAAAAAATTTAAAGAGAGCTACTTAATCCCCCCCCCCACCACAATTCCATTTTTGGTTATCTACAAAAAGATAACACTATCAAACCAACAAAATTCATGTCTCTCTTTACAGATTACTTGAGCATAGTAAATCCTTTTTTAATTTTAATGCCAGCTCTCATTTTTCATATGAAAATGTGACTATGTAGCCCACCTTTAACAGCAAGTATACAAAGACACAGCAGAATAGTTGGTAATTAACACTACTATTGGGGAATTGGAAATATCAAACTTTGGAGCAACAAAAGAATAAATCATGCCAACAACTCTACTGCACAAATACAATGAGTATTTATGATGGCTTATTTTGACAAGATCCTATTGTAAACTCAAGTGAGAGTTCAGGCATAGCAGTCCCGGTTGTCCTTGATAAAGAGGGCCACAAAAGTTCAAAAGCGTTTTTCACAGACTAACTCATTATATGCTTAAAAAAAGATTAGTACATATAAACATATAAATGCACTTTATCTCATACAGTTAACTTCTCAGAATGTTTTTCAGAATTAAACTATCATGGTCTGCCTATTTGAAAAAATACTATACCATTTTCAAACCAGTGTGAACTTAATGTAACTGTAATTAGACTGAAACTTTGGAATAACACTGTCTCAGAGTCCATATCTGAAGGATCATTAAATGAGAAACACCATGGGGCATAAGCTGTGAATAATTCCCACAATAAACTCTCTTAACAGGATCTAAAATGTACTTGCAACAGTGAAAAAATAAGCCTAATCTAGGTAGAACATTATTCAATTCTATCCCACTTTATTCTGGCACAGTAAATATATGAAAATATCCTTGAAGGAAAGATTGAGAACGTAGAGTTTTGGAAATTATTTCAATGTAACTGACTTCATCATTGTTCTGAGCAACTCTGTTGGAACCACTATGTGACTGTGAGGAAACTGGAGTCATTCTCTAGCTTACCCAAATCCTCCTTTGCCACTTTTATTATGGATTTTCTTGTATTGCATTAAAAGGATACAAAGAAAAGCAGTTCCTGCAAAGAAAATTCAAAAATTCGTTGGAGAGCCAGATATATGCAAAAGTATCTAAAAAATATCTAAAAATAAGGGTGAGTGTCACAACAGAGGTACAAAAAAAGTACTCTATTGTGGAAGGAAGAAAAGAGTAATTCTGACTGGGCATCTGCAAAGACTTCTTGAAAGGGAAAAATGGTATTTGAGCTAGGCCTTGACTGATGCACAGGACTTCGACTGGTAGACATTGGGGGATGAGGAGGTCTCTATCACAGGAGCCGACTGGTCAAGAGAGCTGACCACAAGCAGTAGAAGAACTCATCAGAAACACAAAGTTCTCAAACGGTCTGAGGGCCAACACCAAAGGACTTGTCTGCAAGTAATAGGAGGCCAAGAATCCTCCTGAGAATAGACCCAAGGTCAAAAAGTTTGTCCAGAGGATCAGAGTTGCTGACTCCACTACAGTTTAAGGTGGTATTTTTCAAACTGTGAGCCACAAAATCAATTTAGTGAAAACTGATTGGAAATTTTTTTCCAAAATAGAAGAGGAGAAAGGTAGAGGGAGGAGGGGGAAGAGAGAAGAGAGGAAAGAGTGTGAATTACAAATGGAGTAACTACGAAAAATTTTCAGTTTCTATCTGTGGGTTATGTTTAAAACAAAAATTGAAAATCACTCATTTAGAGGACCCTGCAAGTCCAATATCTTGGCACTTGATTAGAATGCAGCTCAGTCCCACTCAATATATTCAGATCATTAGTTTGGAGCCAAGTGTTCTTGGTCATGAATAATCTGCTTGAAAAATCTTATTGCACTAAACAGGATATTCTCATTAGATACTTAGAAGACATAGCCTGATGTCTTCATAAAGCAGGTAAAGTTTAAGAGGGTCATTTCCAAAGTCTGTAGCAATGCAATAAAGATTAAGCTTGATTCCTTCAGTCTGACAGATGCTGAACACCTTCATATGAAAGATACATGTATAATGTAATCCTCTTTTATGAAGCATACAATCTCATAGTGAGAAAAAGTTGAAAAAGCATAAAGATCTACAATTAATGTAATAAAGTAGATCATATTTCACCAAGAAGCAAACAGCTTAAAATGACAGATTACCTCCTCTCATTTATATAGGTCCTTATATGTTTTTTCCTAAAATATTTTCATCTAAAACAACCCTGCCTACACATGATTGATTAAAAAGCTGAAAAAGACAATACAATAGATCATAGAACTAGTTAGGGATGGGGCCAAGAGAAAAAGCTAAGTGTCTTAGATTTAATTTATTGATATTTCCATAACTCCATGGTTTAGTAAATTATTAAGAACGACTCCTATTTTCAGTAGTAACAACTTCATAAATATACACAAATACATGAGTAACTGGTATGTAGTCAGTGAAGAGATAGGCCATAGAACCTAAAAAAAGTACATGCCCAGAATTTGGAAATGAAGGTGAAAAATAATCAAATTCTCTATAATAAGATACAATAAATATGAACATTAATCAGATAAGGTTAGCTAGGAAAAAAGTTATGTCGGTGTTTAGACTATTTTTTCCTCAAAATCACTAATGAACTCAGAGTAGCTCCCTAAAACAGAAGTCTGATATTTAAAATGTAACTAATCAAAATAAGTCAAATTATTGAAAAACGTTTTATGTTAGTCATAATATATACAGACATTCTGATACTGAAAAAGAATGAGATAACAAATTTTCAATATATACGTAGAACTGCTCAAGGGATACATGGCCCCTGTTTTCACAGTTTGTTGGTTTGTTGGACAGAAGCAGAGTGATTTTCCAGGCTTCACAGTTTAGAGGAAACTTCTTGCAAATCTGTTCAATTCCCTTTATCTGGTTCTAAATTCCCAGAGCAATCTTTCCATTAATAATTTGGCTTCCCATGCCCTTTAGTTTCTAGGAGTAATCTTGGATATCTGACATAAGCATCCCAGGTTATGGTAGGAAATATTTATACAAAAACATTGAGGACCTATAATACAAACAAACTGGGATTACCTAGTTCATTAAATTTACTTAAAAATCCACCATCTTGTAAATTTATTTGACCCCAACTATCTTATATTACAATTTACTCTTTATGCTTTACACCTCTTACTCAACTGAAAATTCTATGAAGGTACTATATATAGCAAGCTATAGCAAATGCTCAACATATATTTTTAGATGAATGAAGTGAGTGAATGAGTGAACTTAGAAGATCAAATTCTTGAGAAAGCAATGAGAATGACTCAGAAAACCAGATGATTTCATCACTGACGAGCCTCTGCAATGGTGATAATGTTGGCGCTTGCCTGATAACGTTCCCTCACAATTTACAAGAACTTCTGCATACCATTTCATGAGACCCTTGGAAACCATCCTACGAAATAAGGACACAAATACTATTTCTCCCCAGATGAGGAAACCAAGGCTCACAGAGGGTTCACCTGGTGACCACTCAGATCACTAGGTGAGTAATGGTCAAAGCAGGAATCAATCACCTGCTTTGATTCCTCAGCAAGTGTGTCCTTTGCTAAAGGTCAGGTGGCCTAGCAGCAAAGGTGGTGACATTGCACCAGAGCATGTTAAGCTGGCATTGTTTAAATACTTCTGACCCAAGATCAGGACTGGTCCTTATGTATGAGGCAGAGTTGGACCCAAAGGTGGGGGTCAAATGATTTCAGCTATAGAGAGGAGGACTCAGAAACAGGAATCTGGCAATACTAACCAAGGTGTTTCAAGATCAGGTCCCTTTCAGGTACTGCCATTGGGATGGGAAAGGAGCCAGACAAGAATAAAAGGAGTGATGAGAAATGTAGGAAGAGACTCAGGAGAGAAGAGCGTCAGGGAAGCACAAGGAAGTTGGAAGTGAGTAGCTATAATGTCAAAGGCTGTAGTTAGGTCACGGAGGGTGAGAGCTGAGAGATGGCCACTGGATTTAGTGAACAGAAATCACTGCCAACCAGTAAGAGGACCCTTTTGGTAGTGGTAGAAATAGAAGATGATTTGAGAGGCATTGAGGGGTTGAGAGAGAATTCTAAATTATACATAAAAACCTTGAGAAATCTAGATATGTTTCACACAAGTTTTATAGCAGCTTAAACATAGTCAACTCTTTCTAGGGCTCCTAAGAATGCTAATCCAATCCAGAAGATGAGACTAAAGTTAAAAGGTAGATATGGAAGAAGGGTAGGGACATGGAACTTCTTGCTGCTGCTGCTAGTACTACTGTTCCTTCACCTGTCAGAGAGGAAAAACTGTTCCCATTTCCCAGAGAGCACAGGAGGCAGGAGGGTAAAAAGTGCATACACGCCAGCTTGCAAGAGGGCTCAACACTGACAGCAGTTTTCAGATAAAGATTTCTCCAGGATGCCATTAAACTTCCCCTGCAAGCAAAAGTTGTAACTGACCCCATTTCACAGAGGAGAAAGGCAAGACACAGAAAAGCCAAGTGATTCCTGAAGCTGAGACAGTGACTGACAGATCAGATTTCCTTCTCATTTCAAGTCCTCTCTCTGCTGATCAGATCTACTCTAAATGCCTTTATAAATGTTTCAATGAATCTTATCTTCATGCATTGGATTAGCAAGATCAATTCCCCACTGATAATGCAAAATAACCCTGAAATGTTTCATGCCTCGCTGATAAGCCAGAAATTGAACTTTCTGTCTCCATTTGGACTGTGATGATCTTGATCTTTCACCTCTAGCAAAAATCTTCTTATAGCTATAACTTTAAAGTGAGTAATGAGTGCTTCATTTGCTTTCTAAGGAGCTAGAAACCTTTTTTAAATACACTCAGACTGCTATGACCTTCGTCTATGACTTAAAGAGTTCACCACATGTAATAATTTTCATTGCTCAGGAGACATTCTTAAATTTTCTTTGAAGAGATTTGGGCAATAACTCCATTGATGAAATTAAATACACACACACACACACATACACACACTTTTAACTTGTTACCTTTCTACTTTACCTGAAATCAAAACTTTTCTTTAAAATGTATTTGGAATTCTGCATGACTGTCAAAGGGTTCTAAAATCCTTCAACCTGCTAACTAAATTATAATAATAATTCCAGCTAAACATGTTTACATTAAAAGTAGCACCCATCTTAACCATAGACCAGGTGAGAAGACAGCCTAATGCCTAGAAGAAGCAAACACAGTCCAGATCCCCAAACTGAAGTTCTGGCCATCCCACATCGCTGAGAGGTGCTGAACTCAGTTGGGGTGCATTTTGGTTTTTTTTCTACACTAAAAAAGGAAAACAATAATTTGATGATATGGGCCATTATAAAGCCATTCCACTCTCTTTGGAATTTTGCCTATTTTTATGAGGTTTATAACATGAAATAGAGGTTTTGAATAGTGTAATATTGGGGCTGCCCGGTGGCGCAGCGGTTTAGTCCGCATTTGGCAGCCCAGGGTTCGCAGGCCCGGATCCCGGGCGCCCGTCCACGCACTGCTCGTCAGCCATGCCGTGGCGGCGTCCCATATAAAGTAGAGGAAGATGAGCACGGATGTTAGCCCAGGGCCAGTCTTCCTCGGTAAAAAGAGGAAGATTGGGGACGGATATTAGCTCAGGGCTGGTCTTCCTCACATTAAAAAAAAAAAAAAAAGTGTAATATCACACTAAATGTAGGCTTCTCCAAGGCAGGCACCAGATCTTATTCTCCTTTTTATTCCCTATGGTAAAAGACAGTGTCTACATAAAGTGGGTGCTTAACTACTGGCTGAATATCATATTCTATTTCTAAAGCTGGATGGTGGGCTTGGCATTGTTTATTATTATGCTTTAAAGTGCATATATGTGTTTTATACATCTTTTGTAGATATGATAGATTTCATAATTTTAAAAAGAAGGAGCCATTCACCACACATTCTAATTCAATAGGTCTAAGGTGGAGTAAGGAATTTATTTTTTTTTCCTCATCACCCCAGGCAATGTCAGTGTGGGTAAACTAAGGAATTCACTTTAAGAAACAAAAAAATAAATAAATAACATGCCTGTAATCAGTACACTGCTATTAGTGGTGAAGTTGTCTTATTTTCATTGTTCAAATTACCAGGCGTAGCCTTAAACACAGACAACAGAGTTCAGCATAAAATATTACTCTCAGATATGACTGGAAACTCCTTTGTACCTTGCCTTGATTTTTACCTATTATGATTCTTAATACTTTTCTTTTCTTTTTTCCCTCAGAGATTTGAAGGTAGGAGTCCTGAATCGTATTTCTCTCCTACTTGGTTTAATGCCCAGACTCACAAAATTTTACAAAATTACATAGTTTTGCAACTTTACTCAGGAATTAAGACTTCATGTTTACTTCACACTTTTAGGCAATGCTTTTAGCTGAATCCTTCTCTTTCTCAGCTTGCAAAAGAAGAAATATTGAGATGAAAGAAGATGGCACAAACCCTACCTTTCTTGGTTTTTCATTAAATACCAGCATAAGTGATAAGAGAAGTGAAATATCTCTATAACTATAGCATGAAAACTACAAAACTTTTTCTCTCCAAACTTAGGGAAATAATTTTCCAGTTTCTTAAAAAAGAACCAACTTCTTTTTGGTGAAGAAGATTGGCCCTGAGCTAACATCTGTGCCAATCTTCCTCTATTTTGTGTGTGGGACACTGTCACAGCATGGCTTAGATGAGTGGTGTGTAGGTCCATGCCTGAGATCCAAACCTGCGAACACCAGGCTGCTGAAGTGGAGCATGTGAACTTAACCACTATGCCACTGGGCCAGACCCCAAAAGAAACTTCTTCTATAAAAGAAATCCCCATGGTAGTTACTATAAGGCAGAAGTTACTTGAATTTAAATATAATGACTCCTTTACCAAGTTCCAAAAGGTTTAAAACCTTTGTAAAACTTTTGGGGGAAAAATCATATTTTTACCACAGAACTTTACATTTGGAACAGAAAATTTAAACTAAACAAATGTATAGCATTTAAAACAAAGAATAAGTGTTTATCCTATGTCTCCCATGTTAGAATAAAATAGAAAACATTTTGATCCTTTTTCTCATATTTGGCAATGAAATTAGGGTTCACCAAGTCTTATTACTTTTTCTATTATTTAAAAAAGTAACTAAAACTGCATGCACACACACACACACACACACAGACATGCACACACACACACTACCACCATCACCACCAATTAGACCATGTCAACAGCACACTCCACAATCCTGCAGTTTTGAAAAGTTGCATTTAAAACACTGGAATGAATAAATAATCATAATAAAAGAACCTAACCATGTTTCCAATATTTAAATGAAAGTAGTTTAAAATTTAAAAGCCACAAAATAAGACTGTAGCCAGCTATACCCTTAAACAGTCTCATTTTAATACCTTAAGGATATGCCAGCATTCCAGCATATCTGCATTGTTATGAACATTGATTGAATTCCTTCTGCTGCTAAAAATTATTATAAATTCTATTTGGCTCACTGAAACAGAAACAACCTAAGTTATAAAAACAGAAATTGTTTTTTAACTTTAACAAAACGTAATAAGGCTATTTCTCACCAAAGTACAGGTGTGAGTTTAAGGGATGCAATAACCTTCAATCCATGACAAAATCTTTTGGTAACCAAGAGTTTTATGGAAAAAGCATTTAAAACGAAAGGTGGATAAGTAACAGAACAAATTTCGTCCTAAGTTATATAACAACTTCGCAAAATAAAAATGAGAATCATTTCAAATGATACTATTATGTCTGCATACACCCCCCAAATCATTAAATACAAATATCCTACACAATCACTCATTTTCTTTAATACATGTGCTTATATATTAAAGATGTATATATAAATACACGAGAGCATAAACAAAATGTGAAGAAGTTTAATAACACAAAACTGTAAGGAAAAAAGTTTTCTTTTTTGTGTGTGTGAGGAAGATTAGCACTGAGCTAACATCTGTTGCCAATCCTCCTCTTTTTGCTGAGGAAATTGGCCCTGGGCTAACATCCATGCCCATCTTCCTCTCCTTTATATGGGACGCCGCCACAGCGTGGCTGACAAGCAGTGCGTTGGTCTGTGCCCAGGATCCAAACCTGCGAACCCCAAGCCGCCAGAAGTGGAGCATGTGAACTTAACCACTATGCCACCCAGCTGGCCCTGAAAAGAAGTTTTCTTACATGTCATAAACACTGCAAAGAATAGTCAGTTTGAAAGGACAGTGCAACATGAAAATGTGCTCCAGCCAATTTTCCTACCATGTTGAAACCCATGAGGGTAAAGAGCCACTGCATGCAAGGCAGAACAGAGAATCACAGAGAAGTAGAATCAAAATCTTCACCCAATGGCACCTGACACTGGACTCAACTTTTGGACTTTTTCATTTACGTGTACCAATAAATTCACTTTCCATCCTTAGATTAGATTTCTGTAATATATTATATAAAAAATTAATCTTCCCTTACATGTACTTCAACAAATGCCTATATTCAGTTACCTTTTAATATTATTTTAGAAAAACATTAAGCTTAAAATAATCTAATACTTGAAGATCATTTTCTTCCATAATCTGACATAAATATTAAATAAATATAATACATAAATAAATATAAAATTTATTTCACATCAGAAGATATGACCAAACTGGATTTCACAAGCTCAATGTTCAATATTTACGAAAAATTGTATCTCCCCGGGACTACAAAAATGCTTGATGATCATGAAGCTGCACAATATAAACACATAAAGAACTAGACCAATGATATTAGAAAACAAAGGAGATATTAGTAAATTCAACATTATTAACATGCAACATTAAATAAATAAATATCTACTGGAGAATGAACATGTAAATACACTTTCTAATGCTATATATTAATGTCAAGAAAATAAATGAACTTTGAACTTCTGCCAAAAGTCATTCAAGAACAAAAAGGTTTTTTAGTCTTAAAGCTCTAAAGGGAATCACATTAGAAAGAAAGCGATAAATGACACCTTTAAGCCAATTAACGCTGGTCTCAGATATACCAAAAAAGACTCTTTCCTCAAATTCTTTCAAGGCAATAGAAAGATAATCACAACAAGCACTAGTCCAAGACTCCTATAGCTCCTCTCTCTCACTAATTATGTAGCAACTGAAAAGAACTACCCAGCATAATGAAAACAATCTGCTAATTCCATTCCTATATCAAGAAGCTGAACGTAGCTAAGAGGAAACATACAACCACAATGCCTGACTTCACTTTAAATGCATGACTATGGATCTCAGCTGCATCTTCAGTGATTCCTAGCAATGGTACCATACACTCCAGTTAATTCACTGTCTTCATCTAGATGGCAAGTGCAGATTTTCTCCTTTCACCTCAAACATTAATACCACCTACCCCATCATCACTCTCAGCTACTAAGAAAAAATAAAAGTCATCAGAAGAGAAGAAAATAAAAGTCATCAGAAGAGAACCCCCAAGTGCACCCCCTCTACTCATCTAGATAGATCTATATCTACAGTCTGCCTTCCCTCCTGTTATTATGAATAAACCGTCCAAGCTCCTACTGAAGCTCAAACAACCCAATACCACTCTTCCACTTGACTAAATAACTGACTCCAGCACTCTCTCTTAAATCAACAGCTCCCTCTCTACTGCAAAATTCTCATCATGATAGCAATATGCTGTCATTTCTGCATTTTAAAAAACCTTGACCACACATCCCCCTCAAAACACAGTCCCATTTCTCTCTTCCCTTTTATCACAAAGGACCTCAAAATAGTCATCTATACCTCCTGTCTCTAATTCCTCTCTTCCTGTTTTCTTTGAGCCCACTCCAAACAAGCTTTTGCCCCTACACTCCACCAAAACCACTCTGGTCAAGCTCACCAATAACCTCCACACAGCTTAATTCAATGGTCAATTCTCAGAATTCATCTTACACAACTTATATCAGCAGAATTAGACACAGCTGATCACATCCTCTTCCACCAAACACTTTCTTCTCCTGGCTTCCAAGATACCATGCTCTCTTGTTTTTCCTTCTAACTAATGATGCTTCTCTGTTGCCTTTGCTGGTTACTCCTCATTATTCTAACCCCTTAACATCGCAGGGTCCCAGGGCTCAGTCCTTGAACCTCTTCCCTTTTCTATCTATGCTCTCTCCCCAAGTAATCTCATCCGATCTTCACTTTAAATACCATTTATTCACTGATGACACCTTAATTTATATCTCCAGTTTCTACCATTCCCTGAACTCTCTACTCTTGTATCTCTAATTGTTTAGTGACATATCCATTTGGATATGCAATAGGCATCTTAACACATCAAAAAAACAAACTCTTGATCTTTACCCATATCGTTGACACTACAAGTGTCACCAATATCCAGTTCTCCCTTTCAGGGCACATGAATGACAACACATGGTTAGGCCATATGACTGGTTTGGGCCAATTTAATGTGAGCAGAAATGCCATATATCACTTCCAGCCTGGATAGTGAAAAGTCCATTTGTGATTCTCCAATCTCTCTCTTTCCCTTCTGTGGCAACTGAAAATGCTCTGTGTTCCATCCAGATGGTCTACCTTCAAGACATGATGACTCCATCAACCCAGCTTCCTTAGTGATGGCAAAGACCCTCCCAATGACCCACATGGGACACACACCATTAACAAGAAATAAACCTATATGTTTAGCTACTGAGCTTTTGTAGTTCTTAGTTATCATAACATAGCCTAACCTACCCAGACTAGTGTCCCCCAAACCTGCTTTCACATATATTCCTCTCTATCAGCGACTCCATTCTTTCAGCTGCTCAGTCAAAAACCTTGGAGTCATTCCTGACCCCTCTCTCTCACGTCCCACATCCAGTTCATCAACATAGCCTGTGCCTTCATAATACATCCAGAATCCAACCACCTTTATTACCTCTTCTACCATCCTGCTCTTCAAAAAACACTGGTAAGAAAATGAAGACAAGCCACAGACTGGGAGAAAATATATATCTAAAAATATTTACAAATATATATCTGATATATATCTGTTGAAGAACTTGTATCCAGAATATATAAAACTCTCAAAGCTCATCAATGAGAAAACAAACCACCTAATTTAAAAAAAAGCAAAATTTATTAGACATTTCACCAAAGAAGACATAGATAGCAAATAAGCACATGAAAAGATAATAATGCTCAATATTATTAATCATTGGAAAATGTAAATTAAAATTAAAACACTAAACACATATTAGAACAGCTAAAATTAAAAAGACTGACAATACCAAGTGTTGATGAGATGTGGAGCACTGGAACTCTCATACACTGCTGCTTGAAATGTACAAGGTACAACTACTTTGGAAAATAGTTTGGCAAGTTCTTAAAAAGTTAAACATACACCTGTGGTATATTGATAGCAATGGTCCACTTTAGAAGCTATTTGTAGATGATTTATAACTATTTATTGGTGATTCTTCCCTTGGTTGAAGGGTGCTAAAACATACACCTCCAGAAGATCCAAACCTTCCACTCCTAAGCATTCCCAAGAGAAATGAAATATGTTCACTTAAAAATTCGTACACAAATGTTCATAGTCCCAAACTGGAAACTGCCAAAATGTCCATCAACAGGTGAATAGATAAACAAATTGTGGTATAGCCATACAAAATAATACTACTCAGCAATAAAAAAGACTGAACTATTGATATATACAACACAGATGAATCTCAAAATAATTATGCTGAGTAAAAGATGCCAGAAAAGGAAGAAAAAAAATAAAAGTACACACTGTATGAATCCATTATAAAACTCTAGAAAATGCAAACTACTCTATAGTGACAGAAAACACATCAGTGGTTGCCTGGGGAAGGAGGATACTAAGAAGGCCAGGAGCAAGGGATTACCAATAAAGCAGATGGAAATGAAAATAAAGCAAAATCCTAAGAAGGAACTGAAGTAGGAACCCCTTATGTCTTCCCTCATTCAATAGTATTATTTTCTGAATGAGAGAATATAAGCGGAAAAGAAAGAATAAGCTATTACCAAGCAAAGTCCCTCAGAACGAAGTCGTAGGGCCTTTCAACCGAGAACCACCTGTAAGTAGCTCCTGAAATGGACAATCGCTAGTCCACATACAACCACTCTTCTTTCGCCATAGTCTCCCCGCAGTTGAATAATGTCTTTGAACTCATCTTGGCCTCATTTCTCTTTTTTATATCATCTTCACTTGCCATTAAACTTGTATTGACCCTTTTACCATGAATTTAGTTTGTTGCAAATTTTTTAAGAACTAAGGAATGGCCATAGCGGGTGTCCTCAGTTCGTGAGTCTTGGATAAAAAGTCCTTTTCCTTGGATTCCTTGTCCTCTGTCTCCCAATTTCCCACTGAGGTAGAAAAATCACCATCTCTATTTCATTCACCTCCCTTGCTTTTCTCTGAAATCCGAAATTCCACTTGTCATCAATTTTAGCATCATCCTAATATACGAATACACTCGCTTCTTTCATAAGCTGCTATGGTTATGCGTTTTCTGTGACGTGACTCCTTTATCATAAAATAAAATAAAGGCACAGCACCCACTTATGTTTAAATAAAGTTAGCTTCATGACTCACCTCATTTCCACCAACTGCCTTGGTTAAAATCACTGCGGAAGACACAGGAGGAGGCATGCAACCTACTGTCTGCAAACTGAAAAAGAAAAGAAAATGCAATTATAAGTAGGTTTTTGTCAATTACAAATAGTTTTTTCACTACATTTATTCTAAAATAGCAGAGCTGAGTAAATGAAAATAGGAGAATGTTTATTGATGCTTATGTCCTATTGAGTTTAGACAATACTTTATGAGGCACCATGGCTTAGAAGATGCTGCAAATGCATGGGGAAGCTCTCATTCCATCCACAGGCTTGGGTGATTTTACTTTTTAAATTATTTAAGCTCTTATTATACAATTCAAAAAACAGTCAAGTTATAGTGAGTGTAGTCATTGAAAAATAACTAAAATGGTTAATCATTTGCTAAGTGTATATAATTTTAGGTTACTTTCAGGTAGTTTTCCCTTACATTTTTTATAGGAAGTCTTTTGGCAAAAATAAAACTTTAAAACCACTTCCAAAGTTCAAAAATATTTAATGAAACAAAAGCTTACATTTGCTGATTCCTTCCCATAAAACAGTAATTCTCAAACTTTCATCTCATAAAAGACATTTTCATGTTGTTGCAATATCATTATAGAAATAAGGCATGACACAATCATATACTTCTTGGATTCAGACTCTGTTGTAAACTCCGAGTGTCTATTCTAAATTTAGTTTTTATTAAACTATGTGTGTACTCTCAAGATCATGTCTCTTAGTTTAGGATAGAAAATACATTGCATGACAAGCAAATGAAATTATGAGTAGCAAATCTAAGTACTAAAGATAAAAAACATTACTCATCATTCATATAGAATATACATTCTGGGGATAGTGAGTAGCTCGCCCGACTAAAGTGGAAAGTTCATATGGGGAATAGAGGACACAGAGTATCTGACTAATAATTTGAATGGAGGGTTACAGATGACTTTTATTATGCATTGTCCAAACAGTATGCAATGAATTTACATTAGCTCTGAAACAGGAAAAAAATAAAAGTTTTAATTCATTTTGACTGAAAACATAAGAAAATACCTTTTATGGAATTTTCAGCTCAATTCAATTCGATATAGTCTTCTTCTAAGGTCTGTTTTCCCAAGTGATGCTAAAGTAGTCTGTCTGATTGTGAATTCTCAATCTCTGAGCCTTCCTTATGATTATCACCACTGTCATCACTAATACTCACTGAGCATTTACCATTTGTAGTAGATACTGTTCTAGACATTTTATTCATTTATTCCACACAAGTATTTAAGATAATTATCATTCTCATTTTGCTGAAAACTGAAGTTAAGAAAGAAGTAACTTGCCCAAACTCACAAAGCTGCCTATCTAGGGTCAAACTTTTATTCTGGAATCCAGGCTCAAAGACTTATGTAGGCCTACCCCTCCAGCCCTCTGCCTTCTATCTCCCCTACCACCAATACTACGGTCAGGTCCTCTCAGGTATTTTCAATTTTTCTAGCTTTTTCAACCTTTTCTTCTCTTTTGGCTCCTTCCCTTCTATGTACAAAGAAGCAGAGTTTTCCCTATCTTAAAAAAAGAAAAGAAAAAAACCCTAAACTATACATTGAATACTATGCCTTCCATATGTAGGATTCTACATGAGGGTATAAAAAAAAAAAGCATAAGACATCATTCCTGCTTCACAAGAGGCAGAAGATTCAATACATAAATGTAGATAACCAACCTCAAAATTAGTACTGTTGCCTCTTCAAGATGTAATCCTACCTTTTTCATTGTGGCTCACTGCTGACCTTCTTTAAAGAGTGCTCCACTTCCACGACCCCAAAGCTCATTCTCTTTTCACTTCCCAGGAATCTGACTTATACCCCTTCTACTAGTAAAAGTAGTTACCCTTAAAAGTAACCAGAGATCTCCTAATCTCCAAATTCAATCATGTTTTCCCCATATTCATTCTCCTTACCTTCTTACTTGTCAAAGCACTCTATTCTCTTGGTTACCATAGTACTTCACCAATCTAATTTACCTCCTATCTTTTAAGCCAGCCCATTCTAGTTTTTCTACTGGCTCTCCTGCATTCTTCTCAATCTTATTTTCAAATCCGAATCTGTAGGAATTCTTTCAAATTTATATTTCTAGCCCTAACCACCATTTCCAAATTTGTAGCTGCCTACGACTGCCACCTCAAGCTAAACGTGTCTAATGTTGAATTTATATATTTTCTAAGAAATCAATTTTGCCTCTCAATTACCTAGTTCTGTCAATGGGACAGTTTTTTCCTAATGATCCAGTTTGAAACATTGGAGTTATATGTGACTCCACTCACTCCTCATAAATCAATCATCACAACCAATTTTCCATTCTTTGCAATGATTGTTGCCATCATCTCCCTTCAGATGCTTTTCATCCATGTCTGGACATTTCCAAATGCCTACTGAATGGTCTCTCTACCGCCAATCTTTCCCTTTAACATAACAAGGTAATGAGTATGTGCTCAGAATATATTTATTTCAATGACCTAAACACGATCCTGGTGTAGAAGTCTGCAACTCCCTCAAGTTAACACACTAAGTGTGTACTCTCAAACTGGGGAGGGGAAGGGAGAAAAAGTGAGCTAGGAAGAGCTTTCTCTAAGTGAGTTAGGCTAAGTTCGTACTCCTTTAAGTTTCATATCCTGAGGTGAAAACTGTATGCTTGTTTTATTTAGCTTACTGAGATTGAGGCTGCAAGCCCTACTCTACTCTACCTACATACCCAGTACAATGCTATGAGATTCATCTTCCTTAATGACTATGTTTTAGTATGCTGTTCCCTTGTTTAGCACATTTAAGAACTCTCCATCATCTACAGATTCAAATGCAAACGCCTCAGCCCTTAGTTCCAGCCTTCTGCAACTTGGCCTTAAGGAAACTTTTTATCTTTGTCGCCCATTTATGCCTCATTTTTGAACTCTCTGCTTTAGAAGTACACAACTCTTGCTGAACCTCTTACTTATACAGTTGCAACAGAAACAATAATATCACTAGAGATGCCCCATTAAAAATGGATCCTTCAAAATATTTAAACATACCCTTTTAAAAGCCATTCATTGATGGGTGTGATTGATAAAAGCTGAAGAAAAAGCCATATTGTTGCTGGGAAGAATGCAAGTGTAAAGATCTGAATAAAAAGATGCAGTTTTATATGCACCAAAGCACTGGTCAGCTCCTGTAAAAATGAAGGACACAAAACAAAGGTAAGAAAACTAATTCTGAAGAGAGACAGCTACTAAAATAACATCACATGAATTAACTTTTTTTTCCATTGAGATATAATTGACATATAATATTATATCAGTTTTAGGTGTATGACATAATGATTTAACATTTGTATATATTGCAAAATGATCACCACAATGTTTAGTTAACATCCATCAATTTGCTTTATTTCATAGCTAAAATTTTTACCTATAAGCTTATGCATGAGACGAACTTTAAGGAAAATAAGTTATTTGTGATGATATAAAGTATTTTTATATATAATTTCCAAAATATTCTAATTTCTTTTGAATATACAATATACCCTAACAATTCAGATTTGTAAAATTCTGGACCAGGACTAAACTAACTACCTTTACACTAGTATAGATTTGACTACTGTTGACACTGTAAACAAACACGTTTAACTACCTGAAAAAATAACTCTTGTTTAAAAATTTTAGCACGACCTATCACATTTTAATTTACTATGATAATTAACCTCTATTCATTACACCAGACCTAGCAAGGCCTCAATTTGGCAAGATGTTACTAAATCTACACACAAATCATAATTTTTAAAAATGTTTTCTCCAATTATATTCCATAATTTGAAATGACTTTTTCCCTAAAATCTACTCACTAGATTTCTTTTTTAGCATTTACTGACTAGCAGCTATATACCATGCTCTGAGCTTGCCACTTCATATATGTTATCTCATTTAATCCTTACAACAACCCCATTAGATAGATATTATTATCCCTATTTGACTGATGAGGAAATTGAGGCTGAGACCTCTGATATAGTGAAGCTCAGAATCAAACCCATTTCTGGCATGCTATCAAACCCATGGCTGCTTCATCCACCATGTCATACTGCTGTCCCAGGAGGGGAAAATGTCACATGAAACATGACAAACCAGGCATACATTATGAGTCTCACAGCTAAAAAAGGATATTCAGTTAAACTTCGGGGTTTAAATACGTACAAACTAACAAGCATTTGCATTTTAATTTCTTTGAGTTATATGGTTATTCAGTGGAAATAAATTCAGAAAGTAGTAGAAAACTTATATAAAACATGCAGGCAGTCATTAAAGCACATTAAAGATGCCAGAGATTCACTGGTTATAAATATAGCACTGTACTGACCCCTAGTTCAAGTAAGACATTCAAGAGATCCACAGTCTCAGAGACATTAGCCAAAGTTTACACTGTAGTTCAACAAACAGTAGGTTAACGCAAACTCATTCACCGATCACCACTTTCTGGGATCTGTCTCATTGGCTCCCACTGTTTATTTCTCTGTGTGGAGACACACAGTAGTTCCAGCTTGGTCATAAGATGTCCCTAATGATTTCTAAGGAACTTCTGGGAATCTGGGTCTAACATAGGGCAACCGGGAAACTCTGGGCAGACCAGAACCAACACTAGGTCCATGGATCTGAGCTAAGATAAAAGGAACCATCCTTACACTGAATCAGAATTTCCACCCCAGAGCAAACTTGAGCACTAGCGGTTCCAAGAATTCTCAGCAGTCTTGAAACCAAATCTCATTCAAATATACTCACAGGCATTCAGTAAATACCAAATAAATACTAGTGATTTTTTTATTTTTAAAAAATTGTGATAAAATGATTAGCCAGAATGCAGTAGTTAAGGCATTTGCCTATACTTCTGATAGGAATATAAAATGGTATTAACCTTTCTGAAAAGTAATTTGGAAATATATATCAAGGACTATAATACAATTCGCATTCTTGGGCCACCAAATTTTATATCTAGGCATTTATCCTAAGGATATAAAAAGTGCTTACAAGCATTATACAGTTGTCACAGCAATTGTATACGAATTGTGTATGAATTGATTGTCACAGCATTATCTATTACAGTAAAATCCAGAAAAAACTTAAATGTCCAAAAATGGGAGAACAACTAAATAAACTTAAGGTATAAACCGAGTGTTGAAGGCTATTAAAAGCCATGTTAAAACTGTGTCAACAAAGATATAGGAGTACAGGGTCTCTCCCTACTTAACCAATAGGAGTGTAAATTGGCACAATCTATGGAGAGCAATCTGGCAACTCATTCCTTCATTCAACAAATACGTACTGAGCACCTGCCACCATTCTAGGTACTCGGAATACCTATCACAACTGAAACTGCCCATATCTTTGAGCAATTCCACTTCTAGGCATTAATCCTTCACATATGCTCCCAATGTGGGAAACGACATATTTTGAGGTTATCCTTTGCAGCATGCTTGTAATAGCAAAACCTCATAAATTACGTAAATGTCCATCAATAGAGGACTAAGAAAATATCATGACACATTCATAAAATGGAATACTTTTTGGCATATAAAAAGAAACAGTGAGGGGCCAGCCCCGTGGCCTAGTGGTTAAGTTCAGCACGCTCTGCTTCAGTGGCCCGGGTTCAGTTCCCAGGTACGGACCTATGCCACTGAGCGGCGGCCATACTGTGGCAGCAACTCACATACAAAAGAGAGGAAGATTGGCACAGATGTTAGCTCAGGGCGAATCTTCCTCAGAAGAAAAGAGTTCTTTATGGGGGCTGGCCCAGTGGCGCAGCGGTTTAGTTCACACTTGGCAGCCCGGAGTTCACCAGTTCGGATCCCGGGCGCCCACCGACGCACTGCCTGTCAGCCATGCCGTGGCAGTAGCCCACATAAAGTATAGGAAGATGGGCACAGATGTTAGCCCAGGGCCAGTCTTCCTCAGCAAAAAAGAGGAGGATTAGCAACGGATGTTAGCTCAGGGCTGGTCTTCCTCACAAAAAAAAAAAAGAGTTCTTTATGTGTTGATATGAAGGAACATCCAAGATATGCTTTTTGAGTAAAATAAGAGAAGGTGGCAAACAGTATAAAATACCAGTTTGAGGGCATGAAATACACATATGTATGTTTTACATAGAATATCTCTGGAAAGATACATAGAAACTGTTAACATTGGTTATCTCCAGAGAAGAAAACTGGATATCTGTTAGAGGGGTGAAAGGAAGACTTCTCACTATATATACTTTTGTACCTTTTGATTTATGTTCATAAAAGGAAACAAACTGTAAATTATCTTTATTTTAAATATATATAAACGAAGAAAAATTAAATTGCATGAAAAATTATTATTATACAATGTCACATAGAAAAAATAAGACTATGTATGTGTGTATGTATGTGTATATGTATGGAAGTATGTGTATACATATATACATCCTTGTAAATATAGACAATTTTTAAAAATTATTTTATTTTTTAAATATTCTATTTGTAAAAAAATATGTTTAGAAAAGAACTAAAAAACACAGATATTAACAGCAGTTATTTTTATTCTTTCTAATCTTTCTACAATGGGGAGATACCACTTTTGTAATCAGAAAAAAAATTTTTTTAAATAAATGTGGTTAGAAGATACTAGCTGACCTATTAAGTGACAATTAGAAACAATTTACATTGCATCAGAATGATGGAACAGTAAAAAAGAACACAGCAAAATGAATCACAAGGGCCTCCTATGCTGGGTGACGAGGGGTCTCTTAATAACAGGAAAATAGCAGACATGAAGTGTTCCTAAGATTTTTTAAGACTGTCACAAAATCCCAGTGTTATATATTTTCTATATCTTCTTCATGCTACCTTAAAGATAAAATAAGGTAACACTGGAGAAGAAAAAGCAAGTAAACACTATAAAATCCAAAATAGGATTATTCCATATATATCCATGAGGAATTTAGGGCCACATACTCAAATAAATGCCATCATGAATAATTGAAAAGTTGATCCTGCATGAGATTTTGTTTATTCACATGTAATACAGGTCGAATTCCATTAAAATAAACTTAAGGAGCTACTCCACATACTGACTGTACCAGAGTCTCACTGACAGCATCAAGAATTGCTTAAAATCAGAGGCTCTGACTGGGACGTAGAAATATTTTCATTACATACCAGTTTCCCTTCTAACCCTTATTTGACCTTCATGTGATTCAGTTTCTGAAAGTCAGCCTCATAGCTCTGGGCTGGAAACAAGCAGCATGAGCCTAAAATTTAGAATTTGCTATATTTACTTCTAAGCTAATGCGATTTTAAAAAATAATATGTTTGGTAAAATAAGGAAAAACCTGTATACTCTGCCCTACTCAGGACCCTTTTCGGGCCCTAAGCATCCTGCTCATCTTTGTTTCTAACCCCAGTGCCAGGCACAGTGCCTTGTGGCCATAGGCACTCGATAGTAATAATTTAAATGAGATAGGTCCTGCCACAGTCTAAGTGACAAATTCTCTGAAACTGTAGGTTTGAAGTTAGCTAAATATAAAATATATTTCAAATGTGACCTTATTTCATTTCAGTACAACAAAATTTCAGAAACCATTTCAACAGGTTATTTCAAAAACTAGAAATCAACTATCATAAAACTGAAGATTCAGCATTAAATCTTTTTAGCATGAAGTATTAACACAGAGCTGTTTATAATTTTAATAAATTAGCAAAACAAATTTTAGACTATACATCATTACATCAATATATGAGTAATAGTATATGAAATGTTCAATGTAAATCAAACTTGAATGGGACCAATGCAAATGCTCTCAAATAAATTCAAGTCAGTAATAACCTACTGTCTCCTGTATGCAAAAATGCAATATTCTAGGACTTAAAAGGATACAAAAATACTTGTCCCAGCTGAAATTAATTTAACATTATTAACTAGAAAACAATAACAACAAGATTGCAACCTTTAACTTACATTCGTTGCTCAGGAAATTAGCAGGGTTTAGGGATGGTTTAACATTACACAATGATGCAATCTAGGGCATCTTAAGTTAAACGGATCTTGAAAATGACTTGATGTATTAGTTGGCAAAGGGCCTTTGATGGAGGAAATGGCTTTGATGGCTACTTAGATACCGCAGTAAAGCACAGGATCAAGGCATTTCATCATTAGATCCAGATTAGCTGGATGACTCTGAAGGTTTCCTAGGTGCTTACAGAAGAATTTGGTCCTTAGAGAAATGCTGATAGCTGTGACATTCTTCCTTCTTCAACTCCTGCATCCCATGAAGTTGGCTGCTTTACAGAAAAGCATTAAGCAAGAAGCTAAAGGAGTGAGAGAACCAAGTCTCTTGCCAGATTTCCCATGGCATAAGTAACAGCTGTAGCCATTAAGCAGCCACCAGGGGATGTAGTTAGAGCAATGCCCCAAGTAGAGGACTTGGGTAAGGCAGCTGCTCCACAAAGCATTAGCCAAGGCCAGCAGGAAGACCTCCAAGGAAGATCAGTCCAGCACCACGGGAGTGGCAAATATCTTTCTGTATCACTGGGCCTCACGTTGCAGAACCAATAGTAGAACTCAGGTGTTGACAGAAAAAGCCTGCGCCCTCTAAGCACTAATCATAGTCTTTTTATATCAATATAATTTACAAAAACTAGAATTTAACATATTTAGGAAATCCTGTCCCATGTCAGTTATTTTCAGAAGAACAGGTAATTAGTGAGAATATTTAGAATTCTTGAGATACAATTTATCAGACATTACACAGGGATGCCATTCATATCAAAAATGCTCCAATGAAAAGATTTATACCAATGTGATAATTACAAAATACATAGATTTAGTAAAACCATATTTTTTCCATGTTGCTACTAGGATGGTCAAAGAAGGGGGTAACTAAATTTGGTCCTCATTCAAATCACACTTAGAAGAAAAGAAAAGAAAAGAAGTAAAGGCAAAACATGATGCTGAAACAGGATTTTAACTTTTAAAGCCAAAAAAAATTCTTACATAGTAAGATTTCTTTCTCTACATAAGAATAAACATCTTAGAAAGACAACTTTAAAAATTCTATGTAATTTCTTCAAAAGCAAATAGGTATTTTCTCCTCTTTTTTCCTTCTATTATAAGTCAAAAGAAAATCATAAATTCTACTCATTCTTCTCATGGATGTAAAAATGTCTGAATTTCTTTAATTCCAAGAGAATCCCACGTTCAGTGACACCTGGATTAGTAAATAACATTACCTATACGTCTTCATGATAGATTGTGACTTAGTATGAAAAATTCTAATATTTCTCTTAAAACATTTATTAATATTTAATAGATATACCAGCAAAGAATATACTTTTAAAAAAAATTAGTTAAAAGTTATGACAAAACAAGCATCACTTGGGCAGCATGAGTCTTGGAAACAAAAGATGATCCACAAAAGTTATGGAAACGTAACTAAACATCAACAACTCAAATGTGCCACGGCAGAGATCGTTACAGCTACCACCACAATCTTAGGAAGACCTGAAGTAGATGCTTCAGTGCAGCTGCCAATTAAAAACAAACCCATTATAACCACACCCTCAGGGTCCATGCTGCCCTACTATAAAGGTTCTATAATATGTAGGTACCAAACCCAAGTCCTTTGCTGAAGTCCAAGTTATATTCTGTTATAGTGAAGCCTTCAGACTACAGCTACACACAGATTCTGAAATTTCAAAATAGTTAAGTACAAATTAAATTTTCTCCCTGCTTTTCATGTGCCCCATAGGTGACAGTACCTCTGTTTTTAATGATAGTCCACTGTTAAAGAATATTGTTGCAACAGCAATGTAGGAGACAGTTATTTCTGGCTTCAGTGGTCCTAAAGAGAGAGAAATGAGTTGCTGTTAGATAAGAATTTCCAGTAGATAACTTGGCATGAAGGAAGAATCCATTGGAGGAGGACAAATAGTACTTTAAATCTTAACGTTGCTCCCTAATACACTACTGTCCCGATAGAGTTAAGCATTTGGTGGGATGCAGTCTAACTCCAGAGGGGATTTTCCAGAGGGCAAGGACCACGGCTTTCCAGATCAGTACAGTATCCTCAGACCAGAAGAATAAAAACAAACTGCTCTCACACAGGAGATCCTTCAATATTAGGTCCTAATTATATCTGCCACAGTGTCAGTGCTTTTATAACAATCAAAATTCCCCAGACCAAAAGAGGAGAATCAATGGAAGAAGTTCCCTTCTCTTTAGCAAATATTATTTTATTCCTTCTAGGATACCAGAAGTAAAAGTTTGTATTCATGCGTACTTTCAGTTCTGCCCAAGAGTATTCATTCTACAAATATTTATTGAGCACTTACTACGTGAATGAGATATTGCATATAGAATAATAGAGTATGTAAAATATATTAAGATTGTAATTATTTTTAAATTATGCCAGGCCCTGGGCATACTGTATTGAATCAAACAAGCTTGATCCTTGCCCTCCAGAAAATCCTAGCTGGAGTCAGGCTGGCATCACCCCAGAGGTGTTAACGCTGTGAGTACAACAGGGGCAATCCTAATATTTATTTATTTTTGTAGTTTGTACACAATTGGCTTGAAGACCTAATGTGCTAACCAAAGAACAACATTCTTTTAAAAGATATAGTTCTGAGAAAATGCCATTTTTTAAGTAGCCATGTAATTTATACATTTTATACCTGTATACCAGTGGTTCTCCAGCAGTGGCAATTTTGCCCCCCATGGACATCTGGCAATGTTTGGAAATTTGGGGGGATTGTTATAACTCAGGAAATGGGGTACATCACTGGCATCTAGTAGATAGAGATCAGGAATTCTGCTAAACATCCTGGAAGGCACAGGATAAGCCCTCCCTACAACAAAGAATTATCATGTCCAAAATGTCAGTAGTGCCAAGGTTGAGAAACTCTGGCATATACCAGTGTTTGAAAATCTGAGACCACTTCATATTTGACTTTCTATTCAGCCCTCTTATGCTGCACTGAATAGTGTCCCCCCAAAATTCATGTCCCCAGAACCTATAAATTTGGCTTTATTTGGAAATTGGGTCTTTGCAGACATAATCAAATTAAGATGAAGTCTTACTGGATTGGGGGGACCCTAATCCAGTGATTGGTATTCTTATAGTAAAAAGAAATTTGGACACAGAGGGAAGATGGCCATGCGAAGACAGACTCAAAGACTGGTGTTATGTTACCACAAGCCAAGGAACACCAAGGATAGCTGGCAACCACCACAAGCCAGAAGAAGCAAGGAAGGATTCTTCCCTAGAGCTTTCAGAGGGAGCGTGGCCCTGCCCACATCTTGACTTCAAAATTCTAGCCTGCAGAATAATTTCTGGAAAATAAATTTCTGTTGTTTTAAGCCACCCAGTTTGTGGTAATTTGTTGTGGCAGCCCTGGGAAACTAACATACTCCCTTAAGCAAAACAACAAGACCATAGTCACAGCTCTTCCATTCCCTGCAACTCTCCACCATACCTACAGGTATTGCACAATAAGTATGACCAAGCTCAGGAAAAATCACCATTCATTCAATCAACAAGTATTTATTGAGCAATTACTATATTGTAGGCATTTGTAGTACACCAGCGGAAAAGAGAAACAAAGATTTCCTCAAACATTGCAATAAATTCTTTTATATCCCTGGCACTTATACAAATCATTTTGCTGAGATCTGAGAAAAGGGAGCAAAAAGGAGAAGACAAGTGCAAAAGGCATTACATTTCAGGGCAGTAAAAGCTGTTCAAACACTTAAAAAGAGGTACCTTTTTTTTATACTTGTGAGTGAATCTGTCTCAGCAGCTCACACTAAGAAATAATATTTCTGCAGTAACTGAGGAAGGTGATTCAGGAGCAGATTTTAAAGTCAAGGAATCTGGCTTGTTTTGGAAGTAAATGCCTTCCAGGAATTTTAAATATCCTGTTTTTGTTTTTAACTCATATCATTTTTATTTTCCTCCAATCTCTTGCTTTTTATAACACCTTATTTTTGTCAACTGTGGTTCTGCCCACCTATATAGAAATTTCTATATAGGTTAGAGTTAGCAATATGGTCGCAAGAGAGAGCTAGAAGGACATGTCCAAAGATGCATCTCCATAGCAAACACATGGCATTCACTTAGATTGCAAATTTCTTTGGGGCAGCTAAAGCATCTACCTTAGTTGGCGAACAATGGTATTTTTCAATAACTAACTCTTCCCACACTCCACACACACATACATAAATACATATATTAACTATTAACTAACTGGCATAATTCAGTGGAATGATGCCTAACTTTTAATGTTTTAAATCCTAGAGACAGGGTATACTGTCTTTTGTGTTGGATGCACATCTAAATAACTCTAATCCATTAAAGGACATGGTGAGGATATTCCAGGGCTACCTACAATGTACCTTTTAAAAGGGAAGGAGGAATTAATTCTGATTTGGAGACGCCTAAGTCTCCTTTGCGACACAATCAACGGAGATACTAATAAATAGCCCAAGTTGGGAATGCGGAACTAGAAGCCACTCAGGGTGGAAATAAAATCTTGGTAAACATTTGCACAGAGGTAAGAGTTGAAACTACAAAATAAAAATGATACTTGGCCCCTCTCCAAGGTAATGATTATATCCTCCAGGTCACCAAAATAACTAGATTCAGATCTTAAGCTGACTATAAAGCTCAAAGTGAAAACATAAGTTTTATCTCTTCCTTTAAACATTAGCAAAAAATGTTTCAGTGAAAATGGAATGGGGTAGCAAAATAAAAAAAAAAAAAATTGGCCATAAAAAATGCAGCAATTTTTGGGCTCCAAAACCCATGGTTTTTAATGAGAGGAAAAAAGAAAACACTTTGGAATGCTTAAGAATGTAAGAAACTAATACCATTTCATAAAATCTATTCATCATGAAGTAAATTTCACTTCTAAACCTAATCTAAGATACTCATGCTAATATCCTTAAGCTTACAGCATGTTTCTGATTATGTTTTTTTAATGGAAAAATGAAGCAGTTTCCTTTTCAGGATTTATGTCTAACGGCACTCATTTAAGTTAAGATGCAGGTAGAAACGAGAAACTTGTTCTGTACTTCCAAAGAAGTAAACCTTTCTCTTCCCAAGAATGAACAGCGCAGTGTTGAACTCCAGCAAACTGTAAGGTGTGCACAGCCCAGTCTTCCCTGGGTTACAATGGAACAGATTATCAACAGCTCAGAATCTACACAGTCACATCTACCGTGGCTCTTTATTTTCAACCTTGTTCTATATATCTAAAAATGAAATGTAAGTGAGTAAAAAGAACAGTGAACTAAGAATTAAATTATCTAGGCTAGCACCTGATATACTGTTTCCCATCTGGAAAGTCATTCAACTTCTCTAATTTTAGGGTCCACGCACAGCTGTAAATTTCCCGCTATACATAAATTTGCCAATTGGCTATAAAGATTTTTTTTAAGGGAAGTCAGATCATAGGTATGATACTTTAAGTATAGAAGCCTTACACTTAAAAATAGATTATAGGGCCAGCCAGGTGGTGTGGTGAAGTTTGTGCGCTCCACTTCGGAAGCCCGGGGTTCGCAGGTTCGGATACCGGGTGTGGACCTACCATCGCTTATCAAGCCATGCTGTGGCTGGCATCCACATATAAAATAGAGGAAGATGGGAACAGACCTTAGCCCAGGGCCAATCTTCCTCAGCACAAAGGGGAGGATTGGCAACAGCTATTAGCTCAGGGCTAATCTTCCTCAAAATAAATAAATAAAGAGTGTAGTCATTAAGGTATTGATCCAGGTATAGGTGAAGTGAGCATTTTAATAAGTTGAAGACTACCAATACTTTTCCTACTTGAAGGAATGTCTAGAAAACTTCTATTGGAAATTGCTTAGTCAATGTGAATGCACTAAAAGTCACATTTCCAGAGTACAGAGCCCATAAATGGAATCTTTATCTAAAAGCTACAAGCAAAAAGAGGTACTTTAGATCATTCTAAAGAGCACAATATGACAGAAACATTTTCAGCAACCATTCCTTTCCTTGTTCCTAGGTTTTCGTTGTTTTAACTAGTGGAGTGAAAATATTACTTGGTACTATTTGGAGGTTCGTTTTTATTTAAGAAGTTTTACAGGCGGGGACGTCAATTAAAAGCTCCATGGCAGTATCAAGAACTTAGCCCCATAGCCTATGTAGGAAATCCCAAACAACTGTTTGTTTAACTTTTGTTTTTAGAAAAAGTAACTTTTACACACGGACAGCTATCAAAGAAATCATATGAGTACATTATTATCTAATATTAGCTGATTCTGCCATGCACCTTTGGGCTAAAAGTCAGGGCATGGAAAATGTCTTTATTACAGAGTCCTTTATAATGATTATTCATTTTTAATGATTTTTTTTTTTTTACCATGAAAACTTGTATGGATTTTGCAACTGGTGTGAAATAAGGAGGAGTCCTGATTTCCAGTCCTTCCTCTTCCCTAAGCTAGCTAACTTAACCTAGGGTGAGTCACCCAACCTCAGGTCTCCGAATCTTCAACTGTAAAAGCATGTTGGCTTAGAATACTTTAAAGGTCCTTTCAGCTCTTAACATTCTACTCTTTTATAATTAAACAAAGAAATGAATTATCCTAGATTAATGGCATAAGGACCAGTGAAAATAGGAAACAATATTTGTAAGATAAAACAATATACGAAAACTTCAAGAAGTAGGGTCCAAGGGAACAAATAAGATTACAGAATCGGGGCCACCCGGTGGCGCAGCGGTTTAGTTCGTGCTTGGCAGCCCCGGGTTCGCGGGTTCGGATCCTGGGCGCCCACGGACACACTGCTTGTCAGCCATGCCATGGAGGCGTCCCATATAAAGTAGTGGAAGATGGGCACGGATGTTAGCCCAGGGCCAGTCTTCCTCAGCAAAAAGAGGAGGATTAGCAATGGATGTTAGCTCAGGGCTGGTCTTCCTCACACACACACAAAAAAAGATTACAGAATCCATCTCACACCTGCCACTGCAGGGAAGCCCTAGGGAAATGATTCAGCATTCAACTATCCTTCTTCCCACAGAGTATCCCAGGAATATATGATAAAAGGTATTTTACCAAAACTACTCCCTGCAGATTTAAACTTAAAGATCATACATCACCTGTAATTTCACCATAACACTGAGCAAAAAAGAGATCTAACACCAGAAACTATAAACTGTGCTAGTGAAGTGTGCATTCCAGATCACCACAAAGACACTCTCTAACCTTAATTCTTACTGTCCAGCTAGCTGCAGGGACAGGGTACTCATTTGACAGAACCTGATATCCCAGCATTCACAGTTTCCCAAACGCTCACAGGAAAGCTATGTCAAAAAAGAAACTGGTACCTTCAGGAGAAACCACAACGAATAACAGCTTTATTCTCACAGTAACATACTGTGCACATTTTGTACTAAGTTGAATATAGAAGAAAAAAATTAAAAGTTTTAATCCCTACAATCTTAATAATAATTCCTTTTAAAATGTTCCCTGAAGCTACTTCTAAATGGAGGAATTGAGGGCAGAGCGTAGAAGGAACCACTGTTCTCCTGAGAGATCATTTCATTCATTTTCACCATGTTTTAACAGAAAGGTACAAATAACTTCAAATATTCTCCTGAGCACTTTCTAACATAGAAAGATTGTGTGTGTTCACGTCTGTCCTTATTTGCCCCTGTTGTATGACTGATGTATGAAACCTGCCAATAAGCGTGGAAACGGACAAACAAGGTCAAAAACACAATGAATTGAAGAAACTCAATGAATGATTATGAAAAGTGGTACATGACTGTCTAAGGGTGGAAGGGGGGGTCATAAAAGACTAACGATATTTCCAGCCATTTCTACCAGTGCCCACCCCCACATTACAAGGCTCCCACTATTCAGAGATCTGAGTGTGATTTTAGCCCGCCTGCATTTCCTTTGCCAAAATACAGACTACACAGTCTAACACAGCCTGTATCTGTTAGGCTGCTGGTCTAGCAACTGAGTCGCGGCGGCACACGGAAGTAGTGTCCTGTAATAAAAAAGTGCAACGTGTCAGTCGGCTTGGGAGTTTCTGGAGCGGCAGCAACTGCAGCAAATCATCACTCTCCACCATGTGGGCCACAAAATCTGAGTTGGAGGAGGAAGGGGTGTCCCTTTTTCTTTTTCTTCCCCCATACTTATTTTTTAAATGGGGGGGGGGGGTCAGAAATTGACAAGGTAATGATGTCCACTCCAAGAAAGATGAGGAACTCCTGGCAACCTAAGGTCCCTTGAGATAGGATGCTACTTTAAAGGCAAGAGGAATAAGTTTCATTCTCAGTAACCTCACTCCTTGACGCTGAGAATACTCAATTGATTTTTCGCGGAAAAGGTAACCTGCGTTCAAATTCCTATGCTCCATTTCTAATTAAAAATCCTCTCTGGGGTTGGCATATGAAAAAATCAGCAAAAGGGCCAAAGGACACCCTGGGCTAGTCGGTGCCCCTGAGAGAGGCAGACACTTTCCAATTACAGTCTCCCTTCCTTTCCAAGACTCGAAAATTAGTTCTGAAGTGGGAATCGCGGTGGAGCGTGCGGAGGTGCGGCACTTACCCCCATTCACCCCTATGGACGGCTCCAGCTTAGCTCCGGCGATCGCCAGCACAATTCCAACCATGAACCATTCTTTCCTCATTCTCTCCAGCAGCCTCATGTTTGTTAGGGTGGGTGGGTTTTGTTTATTTGTTTGGCTTTTTTTCTTTTTAAGGTGCGATTGCTTAATCCCCGGGGCGTCTCCACACTTTCCACGGTCCCTCCTGACATGCAGCAGAGCAAGTCAAATTGCCACTTGTAAGCTAAGGACCAGGGGTTTGCTCGGGCGGCTTTGAGGAGGGCTGGGAGTAGTAGTATCCAGTGACAGGAAAGTCTCTCTGAGCGCCGCCATCACTACCATATGCCTCCTAATAGACGCGCATATAACCACAGCGGCTCTGGACGGGTCTCCCAAGTGCAAATGCTCTAAAAGCGGACACTTGGGCCAGGCTGGCCAGCGCAGGCTATTGGGGAAGGGAGACTGGCCTACGGGTAGGGCTGACAGACTCGCCACCGGCAAGACCTGCGGGCCTTTAAGAATAACTGGGGCAGGGAGCGGCATAAGGCGCCACAACCACCTAGCTTTATCGAGGGTCCCGTTCCAACAAACCTTTAGGCACAGCTGCCCGCACCCCTGGAGCACATCCACGGAGAGGCTCTCTTTTACCTCCCCATGAGGCTGCGGGAAGGGCTACCTTACGCTTGGAGCGGGGATTTGTCTGTCGGCAGCTGCAGCGGCGGGTTGCAGGTTTTTTGGAGGCGCGCTTCTTTGGGGCATTACGATGCTTCCCGGACGCCGCCGTTGACGTGTGCGCGGGGGGGAAGGGGAGGCAACTGTCGGTCTCCGGGTTCCCAGCCGGAGCTTCGGGAGTTAGACGCGCTCAGAGGTTGGCGTGGGAAAGCGGCTCCCTGGTAGGGGGAGCTTTAGCCCCAGGGATGGGTTGAAAATTGGGCGCCGAGCCGATGCCCAAGTCCGCGGGACCCCTGCCTTCTAGCATCCGCTGCAGCCCGGGAGGGCGGACAGGACCCGCCAGGTCGGTCGCCTGTGGGTGAGCGCTCAGCCCCCAGCCTCCGCGCCTACACCCTCCCGGGAGTGGGGAGGACTGCAAGGGTTCAGCCCCCTACCGGGAGGTGGGGACCAGATCTTCCTTCGGGGGCGGTGGGTGAGTGCTCCAGCTCCCTCACTCCCGAGCAAGCTCACGGAGGGCGGAGTGGGGGTCTGAGCTGGAGTTTGAAGGGTGAGCGAGTGCACGCACTCACTTGACCCCCGGAGCTTGCCTACCTAAGCAGCAGGACAACTGCGGAAGGGGTTCAGGGACCCCAAGGTAAAAGTGATAAGGGACCGAAAAGAGGGGGGCTCCTGCCTTCCATTGACCCCCGTGTGCTAGGTTCTATCCGTCCCCCAGTTTCTCCCTTGAAGTGTTTTCTGGCAACCGGTGACATCGAGAGTTTCATGAATGAACTTCCTACCCATACACCCTGCAAGAGCATCAACTCCTCCCCACACTGCACCCAAATAAATAAATAAAATACTGTGTGACATTTTGAAGTAGTCTGGTATCTAATCATTAAATGGTTAACTATGGAACTTACGGTTTGGAAGAGACTTCTGGGATTGTTCAGTGATGTCAGACTTTAAATCTGAATTTATTCCAAGATTGAAAGAGACTCATACGTAATTTCCTCTATTTAATTTAACTTTTTCCTGATGATATGACTTGCTGTCCAAAAACTAAGCTGGTTTATGCGGTTGTGCTACCAGTTGTAGGTTAGCAGTACAGGGTGTCATCTAATTATACATACCGCAGAAGAACAAAAAGTGAATCTCAAGATAAAATGAACTTAATAGGGAGACACAGATGACATTAAACAACCTGAAAAGAGGAGAAAGCACATGAGGTGTGATAAAGTCTGATGTTATCAGGCAGTCACAAGATAAGTGGAAATACACGAAAGATAGTTGACAACAATTATTTTCTTAGAGTAATTTCTTATTAGGTTAAAGAGTCATCCATCTCAGTCTTTGAAAGTATGCTCTTGTACTAAAGATCATTAAACATTATGCTTCCAGAAATTGAGCTGGTTTACCGTTATGGCTCTTCACAAATTCTTATTTACTAAGAACTGTTTGATCTGTTTAGAGCAAAGTCTAACTCATTGAAAGGTTTTTTTTTGTTGTGTTTTTAATGGCACTTAAAGGAAAAGAATACATCGCACTGTGAATTCTGTTCTGTTTTGTTAAGGCCTTGTATTAGTTTCCCATGGTGGCTGTAACAAATACCTAACAATGGATGCCTTAAAATAACAGAAGTTTTTTTCTCATAGTTCTGGAAGCCAGAAGTCCAAAATCAAGGTGTTGGCAGGCCACACTTCCTTGGAGGCTCTAGTGAGAGGATCCTTCCTTGCCTCTTCCAGCTTCTGGTGGTCGTCAGCATAACTTGGCTTCCTTGGTTTATGGCCTCCTCACTCCAATCTCTGCCTTTGTCTTCATATTCTCCTCTGTGTGTCTGGCTAGTGGCCATATCAGTCTAGTCTCCACATCTGTCTTCACATTGCCTCCTCCTCTTCTGTCTGTCTGTGTCTTCTCCTCTTCTGTATGTCTCTTATAAAGACATTTGTCATTGGATTTAGGGCCCACCCATATAATCCAGAATAATCTCATCTTAAAATCCTTAACTACATCTGCAAATATCCTTTTTCCAAATTAGGTAACTGTACTGTGTTGAATAGGGTCCCCCAAATATTCTTGTCTACCTGGAACCTCAGAATGTGAGTCTTTGCAGATGTAATTAGTTAAGATGAGGTCATACTGGATTAAGATGGGTCTTAAATCCAATGACTGATGTCCTTATAAGAAGGTCATGCGAAGACACATAAGAGAGACACACAGAGGAGAACGCTAGGTAGAGATGGAAGCAGGGATTGGAGTGATGTGTCTAAAGCCGAGGAATGCCAAGGATTACTGGCAACCACCAGAAGCTGGGAGAGAAGCATGAAACAGATTTTCCCTCAGAGCATCCAGTAGGAACTAACCCTGCTGACACCTTCATTCAGACTTCTGGCCTCCTGAACTGTGAGAGAATAAATTTCTATTTTGTTCCAAGCCACCCAGCTTTTCTCCCTGAAGCTGTGGTACTTGGTTACAGAAGTTCTAGGAAACTAATACAGTACCATTCACAGGTTCCAGGGATTTGATGGAGACCCATCTTTGGTGTGGCCACCATTCAACCCACTACAAAGCCCTTCTCTGCTTTCTCCTTCTTCCATTACTCTTTCTTCAATAATTCTGTCACTCTTCTTTCTCACTCATTTTTTCTTGTCATTTTTTTTCTTCTGCCTCTTCACCTACATGTTTTCTCTTTATTACCCCTGCCACTTCACCTGACACGATGACGTGAAGACATCCCAACCAAAATGTACAGGTGAAAGCATGCTTCTCTAAAACACATCATAATTGCTGTTTATTCACTAAATATTATATTTGTTTACTGAACAAAAATTTAATGTGCCTCCACTGTATGCCAAGCATGTGTCAATGCTGTGCAGTCAATTAGGAACAAAAAAAGACACAAAACCTGCCCTCAGGAGCTTATAATCTAGTAGAGGAGACAGATGTAAACAAATATGTGATTGCAAATTGTGATAGGAAAAGAACAGGACGTTGCAAATAATCTAGATCAGGGAAGGCCTCCCTGAGATATGAAGGATGAGCAGACATGTGGGAGAAAGCTATTGCTCAGCAAGGAAGAGCTTGACGCCATGGAATTCAAAGACCAGGGCAGCTGGACTAGTCAGTGAAGGGTCAGTGATGTGAGAAGCGTAGAGAGCCAGGCAGGGTATAGATTATGTTGACCTCTCATGTTGTGGTAAAGGATTAGATTTTATTAAATACTAAAAGATGCCACTGAAGGATTTTAAACTAGCTAGTGATGACTTGTCTAGTTTTGCTGGAGAGATTACTTTAGAAGCAGTCTCTGGACAATAGTTCAGGAAGAAGTGACTAAGTCAATGAAACTGGAAAAAGCAATTAATATAAGAACTGTTAAGCAGGAAGAATAAAAAATAAATGACCAGTCATCTGTAGGGGAATGGTGAAGCAGTCCAAAACTACTCCCAGAATCTGTTTATCAGATAGATACTGGTGCTATTCACTCATCCAGGGACTCTTTACAAAGTAGATTTGGGGAGGAGATTATAAATTCACTTTATATCTTGTGTTCAAATCCACTGGGGCATGTAAATAGAGATGTCCATAAGGCAGGTAGAATGGAGGTTTGAGCTCATGAGAAGGGGGTTGCTGTAGCTCTGGGATTCTTCAACAATAGATCATGGAAACCATAGGCATTCATGTAGCAAGTATCTACTTTTAGACTTTGTTACTTACATTGGTTAGTCAATCTCTTTGACTATGGTTCATTTACTTCTAATGTTTTGTGAATGTTTACCATGGGCCAAGAACCCAAGTACACCATATGATTGCTCTCGTGGACTTCATGTTGAATAAAGTGGTGATAGTAATGCTACCTCGTTGGGCTGTTGAAAAGATTCAGTGGGATAGCGCACTGTACATTGCCTTGCATGGAACAAATGCTCAGTTATTCATTTATTCAACAAATATTTATTGAGCTCCTACTTTGTGCTAGGCATTTTTCTAGATACTGGGGTTACAAGGAAAAGAGAGACAAGGTTTCAGCTTTCTTTGTGTGTTCCAGTAATGACATAAAAAAGAAGAGTAACAAGTAGTGACAAATGCTGTGATGAAAATAAAACAGGCTATGTGAGAGAGTAACAAGTAGGCTACTTTGAGTGTTCAGGCAAGGCCTTTCTGAAGGGGTGCAATTTAAGCAGAGACCCAAATGATGGGGGAAATCACAACGGTAATATCTTGGAGGTGAGCACATCAGGCAGAGGGAGCAACTCGTAGACAACGTGTGTCAGTGCCCTAAGGTGGGAATGATCTTGGCATGCATGTTAGTTTCCTATTGCCGCTGTAACAAATTACCTCCACTTAGTGGCTTAAAACAGCACAGTTATTATCTTACAGTTGTGGGGTGCAAAAGTCCAAAATGGATCTCACTGGGTAAAATAAACGTGTCAGCAAGTCTATATTCCTTTCTGGGTTTCTAGAAGAGAATCTGTTTCTTTTCTTTTTCCTGCTTCTAGCGGCTGCCTGGGTTCATTGGCTTTCGGCTCCCTTCATCTTCAAAGTCAGCAACTGCCCATCTAGTCTTTCTCCTGATGAATCACACTAACACCATCTCTCCAGCCTCCCTTTTTCACTTATGATGACCTTTCTGATTACAATGGGCACACCCAGATAATCCAGGATAATGACCCCATCTCGAGATCCTTACCTGCAAAGTCCCTTTCGCCATGTAAAATAACATTCACAGGTTCTGGGTGAATATGTTAGGATGTGGCCATCTTTGGGAGCCATTATTATGTCTCCTACAGCATGTTAAAGGAATAGAAAGAAGGCCAATATGACTGGAATGTAGTGTGTTGTGGGGCGGTGGGCGGAAGGAGGCAGGGGCCAGATCATGTAGTTGTTTGTAGACCAGGTTATCAAGTTTAGATTTAATTTAAGTGTGGTAGGAAGCTGAAGGAAAAGAAATTTTTTTTGAGGAAGATTGGCACTGAGCTAAGATCTGTTGCCAATCTTCCTCCTTTTTTTCTGCCTGAAGCCCCAGTAGATAGTTGTATGTCATAATGGTGCATCCTTCTAGTTGCTCTATGTGGGACGCCACCTCAGCATGGCTTGATGAGCGGTGCGTCAGTCTGCACCCAGGATCCTAACCCGCAAACCCAGGGCTGCCGAAGCAGAGTGCGTGAAGTTAACCGCCATGCCACCAGGCTGCTCCTGAAGGAAAATTTTAAGCAAGGAAAGAACATTGTTCTTTTAAGGTCACTCTGACTGTTGTGTGGAGCAGGAATTTTAAAGAAGGAAAACCAGTTAGGGGGCTTTTGGAGTGGTAGAAGGGAAAGATCCTGTTGGCTTGCACTGGAGGGGTAGAGGTTGTGGGGAGGAAGAAAGGTAGATTACTTCTAGTTATGTTATGGAGGCAGAGACAGCATTTTGCTGCTGGATGGGATTAGGTGAGCTACCGGAAGAGAGGAATCAAGGATGACTCCTAAGGTTTACCTAAATCCACTATTTGAGTGAATGTTGGTATCATTTACAAAGATGGAAAAGATAGGGAAGAGCAGATTTAGAGAAGAAAATCGAGATTTATTTTGAGACAGCTTTGAAGTTCCTGTTAGAAATTCAGGTGGAGATCAGACAGTTGGCTAAACTCTTCACAGAGGGAGGTCAGGGCTAGAGATAAAAATTTAGGAGTGATCGGCATGAGTGGTCTTTAAAGCCTTGGGATTGGGTAACATTACCCAAAGACAGTGTGTATGCAAAAGAGTCTTAATAAAGGAATACAGGTCAACTACTGCCCTCCTGAGATCCCACCCTCTTTCCAGAAGTGTGGCCCTCCTCTGGTCAAAGATCTTCAATGGCTTCATGTATCCTGCAGAATAAAATCCAGATTCCTTAGTCTGACATCCCCTGATCTACAGACTGGGTGACTTAACAGAAATTTTTTTTTCCTCACAGTTCTGGAGGCTGGAAGTCCAAGATCAAGGTGCTGTCAGGGTTAGTTTCTCTCTCCTTGGTTTGCAGATGGCCGCCCTCTTGCTGCCTCTTCTCATGGTCTTTTCTCTGTGCACACACACATCCCTGGTGTCTCTTCCTCTTCTTATAAGGACACTAGTCATGTAGGATTAGGGCCCCACTCTAATGGTCTCATTTTAATTTACTCACCTCTTTAAAGACCTATCTCCAAATGTGGTTACATTCCCAGGTACAGGGAGTTGGGACTTCAACACAGGAATTTTGAGAGGACACAATTCAGCCTATAAGAATGGGTTTATAGAATATGGCAGAAGTGATCAGATGCCACTTCCAGGATTAGATTACAAAACAACTACGGATTCTGTCTGGGGCCTTCTCTTCAGGTTTGCTCATTTCCTGAGGGAAGCTAGCTACCATGAGATGAGCTTTGTATGGAGAGGCCCAGTGCTGAGTAAGTGATCTCTCCCTCTTGCAGCCAGCCAGAGCCTAAGGCTTGAAAGTGGATCCTCCAGTAGAGTTCCACGTACAAGTTATATTAATGCCATTGCTTTCAGTATCTCCATAAGAGTATTATGATACACAATCGGTAATCTCAGGGTCTTTCCCCCATATAAGCAAAATCTAGACTGCACCTATTTTTTGTATAGTTCAACAGTTTTTCTTTAACAAAATGAATTCAGTTTGGCATTTGGAAAAAAAAAAAAAATGACTGCAGCCCTGGCCTCCACCTTGATTGCACCCAGTAGTGCCCAACTGAGCCACATCCAGATTTCTGACCCACAGAAACTGTGGGATAATACAGTCCATGTTTGTTGTTTTAAGATTTAAAATTTGGGGGTAGTTCATTACATAGTAATAGATAACTAATACCTAAGCCAAATGGGAAGAAGTTGAAAAGTGGCTGCAGTGAGCATAGACAACTCTATCAAGAAGTTTTACTGTGTTGGTGAGCACAGGAATTACATGGGAACTGTGGAGAGATGTGGATCAAAGAGGGGTTTCTTCTTTTGAAGATGAGTGATATTAGAGCATTTTCATATGCTGATGAAATGATTCATTAGAAAGGGAGACTTTAATAATGCAGGAGAAATAGGGGCTATGATAGGCAGAATAATGACCACCCCTCCCCCAAAGATGTCTACTTCCTAATCCCTGGAATTTATGAATATGTTAGTTTACCTGGCAAAAAGGGATTTTGTAGATGTAATTAAATTAAAGACCTTAAAATAGGGAGATTATCCTGGATTATCCAGTTGGCCCAATGTAATCATAAATGTCTTTAAAAGTTGGAAGAGAGCTGCAGGAGACTCAGAGGGTTGTGAGATGAAAGCAGAGTTTAGAGTGATGGGATTACCAGAAGGGGGCCATGAGCCAAGAAATGTGGGCAGCCTCCAGCAGTTGGAGAAGGCAAGGACATGAACTCCCCTCGAGCCTCCAGAAGTAGGGCAGCCCTGCCAACACCTTAGTTTCAGCCCAGTGAGACCTATTTCGGATTTCTGACCTCTAAAACTGTAAGATAAGAACTTTGTGCTGTTTGAAGCTACTAAATTTGTGGTAATTTGTTACAGCAGCAATAGGAAACTCATACCGTGGCTAACTGCTGTAATGAAGCACTTGAAAAGGTAAATATTGACCCTTTCTATAAAGATGGGAGGGAGGATAGAAATGTTTTGCCCTCAAGCAGCTGAGGCCTGGAGAAATTTAGAGCACAGGCAAAGCCTGTATATTCCCAGGCCACGTGGACCTGGGAAATGACCAGACGTGCTTTAGAAAGCTTGTTTCTATATTATAGTTTAGGATTTCTTTAAGGGATACACAAAGCAGAGATATAAAGATAGGTCCAGAAGAGGAGATATTGCCTTGACTAGCTGCATATTGTTCTGTTATCTGTTGCTGTGTAACAAACCACCCCAAAACACAGAGGTTTAAAACATGAACTAGCTGCTTCTATCTCTTTTAGGGGCATAACTCTCTTTGCAAATTAGCATTACCCTTGATTTCTACTTTCCTAAGCTGCAACTAATCAGTCACCAAGATTAGTTTGCTTTTTCATCTAAATTTTACTCACTTATGTCTAATCCTTCCTGTTTGTTACTTTACTACCCTAGTTCAAGTCCTCATTTCCTTCTACCTGGACCATTGCAATTGATTCTACCTAACTGATCTTTCCAACTCTGTAACTCTAATAACACCAATTCTCTGCTCAGTTAATGTTTGACATCTTCCCAGTACGGTGCCTGGAACACAATAGGTTTTGTGCCCATGGGAGAGCCTCCCTAAGTTCATTTAGGTCTGGGATGCTGACAGGGTCAGACTTCTGAGCCTGTAAAACTGGGAAACAGCTACTGAGTCGTAGTGAACCCATCACAGTCAACAACTTTTTAGTGGCCAGCTAGGTGGTCTTCTGGTAACTCCCCAGTTGTAGTTTGCCATTCAAACTACAATAGGTATTATTTTCCTCATTTTACAGATGTAAAAATGAAGAAAGTTTTCCCTATGGCTGATAAATGGCAGAGTCAGTCTTCCAACCTAGATAAGCTTGACCTTGGAATACCAGGCAGTGTTCCTTCGTGGTTAAGAATATATCTGCAAGCATTCAACTACCCAAGTTAAAATCTGGACTCTACTACTTACTGCAATACCCACATGACCCTGGGAAAGCCACTTAATGTTCCTTAGCCTCAGTTTCCACATCTGAAAATGGGGGATAATTGTAGTACCTACCTCTTATGGGTTGTTATGATGATGAGTAAATGTATCAGAAACATAACCAATGTCAAAAAATATCATGATATTGCCTCCCTTATAGTTTGATCCACATTGAATCTTACATCTTTTATAAAAGCTTTTTTCTGCTCTCTTGAGCCAGAAATAATCTTTCCCTCTTGTGTGTTTCCTTCTTTGTTGTGGTTACCGTAGAGTTATTTGTATACACACTTTCCTATACAAGGTTGGAAGCTTCTCAGGAATAATAATAATAATAAGCTTTCCATTGTACTGTCATCCACACCAGCTAACATAGGACCATGAGATATAATAAATGTTTGATAAATATTTATTGATATGAATAGTTGGTGTAGAATCAGAGGGTACAATGTAGAGGGAAAAAACCAGCATTTATTTGATGTTATGGTAGGTGATAAAGAAGATGTGTCTTTTGATTTTTTACCTGCTCCCAAGGTCTACATAGCTATTAAGTATCCTAGACCATGGTGGCTGTCACTAAGTAATAGGTGTCATGGGATTGAAGTGAGCTAGTACTCGATGAAAGCCACCCTGGACAAGGAGTCAGAAAAATGACCATGACCCTACTCTCATTAGCTGAGACCTTCAAATGAGTCACTTAACGTCTTTACTAATTCAAAAAGATTCATGTAATGAATAAACCCAGTGTATTTATACATTGTTTTCTCCTTGTCACCTAATCGGGACCTGACTGGTAAATTCAGAATTATTGTGTTAGTGTAAGTGGTTAAGAAATGTGGGCTTTTAGAAAATAAATGGTGTGAATCTATCAACGTGAAAAAAATGTGGGCTTTAGAATCATTTATTGATTTATTCATTTATTCAAGTACTTCAATAATTATGAAACTACTTTCAAGTTCAGGCAGTATCTTTTACTAGCCATTTACTTTTGGCAAGTAATGTAACCTCTCTGTGACTTAGTTTCTTCACGGGTAAAAATGTGCCTTATAGAGTTGTGCCCCCAAAATTCCTATGTAAAGTATTTAGCCTCACAAGGAGTACATGCTTAAAAATGGATGGTGGTGATGGGAATTGTTGGTTATGTCTGTGTAGTTGTTCTTTTTGTTGTCATTATGCCATGTGTCAGAAGTATACATTGACACAGTTAAACCACATGTTTTGGGTTGTGTATCCATTAGTGTTGAGCGTAGACATAGCATAAATGTTTCCCATGATGAAATCGGTATGGGCTTGAGTAACAAAGTAACTGCCAAGCAAATAAGTCTCTGAATCTAATAAATATCTAATAATATGAAATAAACATAGATGAAAAACAAGAGAAAAGTTTAAAATTTAGTCTCTATTAATTCTTGGGGTAAAAACCAAACTAGTTGCTTCCATATCCTTCAAGTTGGCTGCCTATGCTATAATAATTCACCCGAACCTTACCAACCTTACCAACCTTACCTTTGTGTCCTCATGATGCTTCTAACTCAATCCCCTCCCAAACCCTCCATCAAGAATTTCTCGAGTCTTAGCATGTACTTATAAAGAGATTGGAGGTATAGAACTTCAATCAGACAAGTTAAATAAAAAGCCGCCTGGTGATGCATAGAACATGATTTGGATGATAATGTGGTTCAATAATCAACCTGTGTAATTTATTTATCACTGGTGGATAATTTGTGAAAATTATGTAGGGTATGGTAATATTATTTTATATTTTTCTTTTGAGAAGTTGTCATTTGTATTCTTTTTAATCATTTGAAGTAAGTACAAATTAAATGAAAAGATCCATAAGGACAAAATCTTCGACATGTCATGTAATCTTCAAACAAACACATATTTAACTACAACAATTTTGATCAGAGGATGCTTTTTATACTAGTGAATATTAGTAGCTTCAAAACATTAACATGAAAGGAAATGCTGACTTATTTTCCTGTATTCTAAATATAGCAAATATAAAGATATATAGTGGCCTTGCCAGTTACAATGGAATACTCCCAATACATGCATAATTTGAAAATATATTGTAGCTAGCTAGCTAATTTCCAAAATAAATATCAGGTAGTCCACGTCTCTAAGTGTTGCAAAAATGCTTTATGGAGATAGAGTACTATTTTCTTCTTTGATATTGCCTCTCCCTAGAACAACTCACAGACTAATATTAAACACTTATGAAAATTCCAACTCAAATATAGGAGGCCATGTCTTACATTAGACTAGGAATATAACTATTTCTCCTTACTCTGCACAGGAATTTAGGCACTTAGCTTCTATTGTATTTGTGTTAATAAGAGTTATGCATGGAGATTTACCCAATTCAAATGCGATTATGTTCTCTTCACATTGATGGCATCTGGGTTTGTCAGCGTGGAAGACGTAATGCTACTTTCTTTCTTTAACCCATAGTGGGTGAACGTGCCTCTTTGCAGAAGACCTTATGCTCCCATGGTTTGTGGAAACTCTCCATCTAATAGTTTCTCAGTCTCTTAAGAGGAAATCTGTCTTAGGAAATTAAGGACAAAGAGGAGAGTAGACAGCAGTGGATGATAAGCTATTGGGAGGCACAGTAAATAATGGAGGGAAATGCAGCCTGAAAGAGAGGGATCATTTAAGGCTATTAGATGACAAATCCACTTCAATGCAGTTATTATACCTGTAAATACAGAAAAATGATAATGTTGACAGCTCTTCATCACAGAATCTGTGTCATTAATAAATGATGAAGGATAGAAAGAGTAAAAGAAATAAAGCCAACACTCTGTGCATAACAATATCAAAGAAGCATTTGGAAAAACCAGCTAAGCTAAAAACAAAGATGTAACTTGGCACCATTAATGAAGAAAGACTGAGATAAAAGGGGAAAATTCACAAATGTGTGTGTATGTAAAATAGTATGAATAATATAGGTTTTGTTGTTTAAAATAAATTAAATATATAACTTTACCTTATATTATCAGAAAAAAATTACTATATAATAATTACAGTGTAATTTTTCTTAAATGTTGGTTTCCAGGGAAAAGGTAGCTGCCTGCATTCCTCTAGGGCAGGTCAAAGATCATTTATAGAGTGGTTGCCCACTTCATATTCCTGAGAGAAATGCCAAACATATTAAAATTCTCCAGAGGGCATTTTTATCTCCTCCTAGAAAATTTCATATAGCTGTATCTCTGATTGTCCTCTAAGGTGGGGCCTCAACTGGAGTTATAAATCCAATTTAAGAAAGAACAAAGACCTCAAAGAAATTTGGAGAGCCTTGTGTCTCTGTGATTTGGAGACCTGCATGCATTATACTAAGTTGAAGGAACTTTCAAAAGCTGCTCTTCTCAAAGACTAGACTTGATTGATTAATATAGGGGCTGTGTAATTAGAATGAGTAGTAGTGATTGCTGGCAGTCTCTCATAGTCAATTCTCTCCTTTCTTCGTAGTGGTAGAACTCCTGATTCTAGCTAGGCACATGGCCACCAAATAAAGATTACAGCTTCCTTTGCAGCTAGTAAATGGGCATGTGAATAAGTTCCAGGAATGGAATGGACTTGGAAGTGCCTGTGTTCTAGGAAGATTCTTAAAAGATGGGGACGTTCACCTCATTATATTCTTCTTCTTGCTGGCTGGAATACAGATGTAAAGGCTTGAATTGTAGCAGCCATCTTCCACCAAGACTGGCAGAGCAGCAAGATGGGAGCATCCTGAAACTGCCGTACTGGTTCTAGATGCCTACTTCCAGATTGTATGTATATAAGCAAGAAACAAAATTCTACCTTGGTTATCACCATTATTGTGAGTTTTCTATTGTTTATAGCCAAGCCTAATCTTAATTAATGTGCTATGCATTTTTGAAAATTGGAAAAGTAAGCAGTAATCTCTTGATCTAAAGAGTGATCAAAAAAGTGACTTGCTAACCCTGACTAATGCCTAATTGATTGCTTTCAACTCATATAGTCTTTTGAGCTTACATTGGAGAAACTGAATCATCAGTGATAGACTATTTTGTTTTGTTTTTGTTTTTCGTTTTCTACAAATTTATTGTGAGGTTATCAAAGTCACATAAAACATTGATTTTCATCTCTTGATTCTATCCATGTGTTCTTGACCAATTCCTTATTTTTCCTTCCAAAACATTACATGACACTTGAGGCAATGAAGAATTTCTAAACACCACAGCTAAGGACCTGAACATTCATCAGCAGTTACCTATATGCTCCTTACGTGCAGCTGGGGTCCTACTGATTTTATCATAGCTGTCCTCTATGACAAGTCCTTGGAAAGCATTTATCACAATGACCTTCACACATCTTCAAAACTCATAGGATTTGTTGCACCTCGAAGGCTCTGCTGCTGCCTGGCTGGCACGGCTGACAGTGTCTCACACACCTTCTTCCCTGAGCAGCCTTACAGAAAAACAACAGATTGATTATTAAGTAGAAAACTAAGACTGGAATTTGCTGTTGTGATTGGCCTACCTATCTTGGTCAATCCAACTTGTGCATATTTGGAGGGAGAAAAAGAAGTCTGACCTGGAGGCCAGAAGCTGTACCTGAAGAAACTTTAGAGCCGTACTAGCCAGGCATCTATAAATACTATTTTTGAATACATTGCATCTCCTAGCATCAATTGTGAGGCTGCCTTGTGAACTCTAAGTGGCCCTGGGTACTGGGATTGAAACTCTTGAATAATGAGGAAGAAAACAAGGAAAGCATCACTATATTATATATAATAATATATCGTTCTCCAAGGGAAATGTCACTTTATTCTTCTACTTCAAGGCTGTTGTAGTTGTGTTTTCCTAGAAACAAATGTTTGAATAACTAGACCAGTGGCATTTCCTAATCTATACAATTTATCAAAGCAGAGCTCTTAAATTCACATCTCCAAATTACTAGCCTAGTATTCGTCCTATACCAGGGGTGGGCAAACTAAAGGCCTTGTTTATGTAAATAAAAACAAATCCCGTTTTTTAAAATAAAGTTTTACTAAAACCTAGCCACAGCTATGTCCATTTGTTTAATATTGTCTACGGCTGTCTACAGTGATCTTATCATCCAGCAAAGCCAAAAATATTTATTATCTGGCTCCTTACAGAGGTTTGCCTCTGCAACAGAAATTTGCCATCCCCTCCCTCCCTATACTATACAACCTTAGATAAGAAAAGGTTAAGGTTCTTAAGCTTCCTCTTTGACATGTAAGTCCTTCCTACCCTAAGATAACTCCCCAGATCTATCTATTCCTGGGTGCAGATTGCATGCTTTGCTAGGGCATGAGTGGAAATTTATTATTAAACCCCCCTGGCAAATTTGCCTGCAACACTTTCCTGACAATGCAGTATAACGACCTGAAGCCAAGAAATATATCGATGAAACTTAGTACCCGCATCTAGAAAGTTATTTCCTTGGGTAGCCAGAGGATGTCATGACATAATTTTTGTTCCTTTCTGGAATGTGGAAAAAAATGCAGAGGAAATGAAACCAACGAAAGATCAAGGACACAAATATAGAAAAAAAGATTCAACAGACAGATTTGCAGCTGAGGGAAATAAGTAAATTTAAAGAGAATTAGGACAATTTAAAATAGCAGAGAGGAAAAGCAGTGTGAGAAGGTATATTGAGGCAGGCAGAAATAATTCAGATAAGATGAACAGTTTGACTTTCCTGGTTGAGTCATTCATTTCTAGTTGAAAGTTATTCACATGTTTCTTCCATGAGTGCCTGACCAAAAAAGATTGTTAGAGATCGATTCTATTTGGATTTGTCACAATTTCCATGGAATTTTAGAAATTTAAAACTGGAGGTGAACTTTAAAATAATTCTAGTCCAACATGCCCATTATACCAACAAGAACCAATTGTGCCACTCCTACAAATCACACACCACGCAGTGACAGAGCTGGGACAAGCAATCACAGTTCCTAATCACAGTGTTCTTTCTCCCATGTATACTACACTCAGGCATGCCCTCCCAGAAAAGCTGTTTTAATGGTGAAGATTATTAGAAAGGGAACTCAGTTTTGGGAAAGAAAGTATAAAACCTTTAGAGATTTGGAGTTGTCTTAGACAATTGGAAGATATGCCTTTAGAAGTTCATTTGGAAGATAAAATCAGTTCTTGTGTACATGTGCTAGCTGCAAAATGAATGTAATGGAACAGTATTTTGAGAACCCAAATATATCTTCAGATTCAGATTAGAGAAGGCAAAAACTCCACTAATATTTTTCCTCTTCCCTTATGTGGAAAACAAATTAATAAAAATTTTGAGTGTTTTAATTATTGTATCTTTTTGATATATTTTTCTCTGAGTTGTGTGCCATCATCCTTATACCAGCTACTTCTAGGAATTAAATTTGCTTATCATTCCTTTATTTCCACATTCTTAAATCCCTGGGCATTTATTTTCCTTAAAGTGGTCTCAACCACTGTATTCCATAGTCTCTTATGGAACTACATTGAAGAATATGGAGTCTCTTAGAGATAGAAACTAGAATAAAAAGGTGAGCCATACCTAGATATTTAGGAATATTAATTAGATCTTACTAGGACTTATATTTAAGTGCTTCTCTGTGGTTTCAATAGCACCCTTCCTTCTTCGTCTTTATTTGAGTGGCAGATAAGGTTTTTTACATCTCTTCTTCAGCTGGGTAGCAGCTGCATTGTCCCAATGGCTTTCAAAAGGAGACTAATGGGCCTAATCCATAAATACTGACTAGAAGCCAGAGTAAAGGCAAAGGGCTCTATTTATTGGCCATTAGTCATCAATAAATGATAGCAGTGTTAAACAATAAACACAGAGCTCATTAACATTACTTATAAAAAAAATGTTTCTGTGATACGTCAGTGTTTGGTAGCAAATCCCCACAGGGCTCTAGTACTGGATTTGTCAGCTGCTGTGTTTTAAACTGAAATATCTTTTTAAAAAGCTATTTCTGGGACCAGCCTGGTGGCATAACAGTGAAGTTCGAGTGCTCTGCTTCAGAGGCCCCGGGTTCGCAGGTTCGGATCCCGGGTGCGGACCAATGCACCGCTTGTCAAGCCATGCTGTGGCAGCATCCCATATAAAGCAGAGGAAGATGGGCATGTATGTTAGCCCAGGGCCTATCTTCCTCAGCAAAAAGAGGAGGATTGGCAACGGATGTTAGCTCAGGGCTAGCCTTCCTCAAAAAAAAAAAAACAAAACTATTTCTGGTTCTCTGCTCTGATGAACTTGTAAGAAGACTGGGATTTTCTCAGAGAATAAAATCTTCATTTCCTCTGATTATATGTTATGTCTTCATTGAAGACATGTTAACTTCATGAAGAGCTGGGAATATCTGACAAATATTTTGATCTTTTTACAACTCGGGTCCCAATACTTGAGGTATATATTATAGGAAGCGTGCCTAAACCCACCACTACCTAACCCAAGAAAGCAAAGATTAAACCTTGAGACTTTAACAAATAACTAACCACGAAACAATATAAATCTGTTTTTATATTGCTTTCTAGAAGAACATAGGGAAAAGCAATAAAAAAAAAGTGCTTTGTAAACAGTCTGTTTTCCCCCCTTTCTGAAATCATATGCCTCCTCACTTGGTAGTCTATCATGTGTCATAGTATTATTCCCACTTGTTGAATTTTCTAAAACCGAACACTCTAAAAACAATAAAGAGGGAAAGAATAAACATGTTTTAAATGATTCCATTTGCATGCTTTATGACTTTCTCATGATCATTTTAATCGTCTACCTAAAGATTTATTTTGAAGGCTAAGTGGTGATTACGGCTGAATACACTTCTAAAACCCATTTGAAATGCCTTACTTTAAAACACTTAAGAATGCAAGAAAGTGAAAACCTAGAGGCTTTAAACTCCACATCCACCATTTGAGTAAATTGCCTAACCGCAGTCATAGGTCTGTTTCTTCATTAATAGAACAACATAGTCAAGAAGCACGGTTAATATCTGGCAAACCTGAATTCTCAAAAATCATAGGAAAGACACGATTTTGTTGTTACTCTTAATAATTGCATTAAAATCCCATGCTACCTCATTGAGAGGTAAATGACCCTGCCACTCCCGAGTGAAACATGCCATGGTTAATAATATCTACTTCATAAGGTTGTCATTAGGGTTAAATAAAGATAAAGCAGCTGGCAGTAGAGTTAATGGTCAAGAAATGTTAAATCTTTTTCCCTTGTGTTTTGTCCTTCTTCCTGTTCTTAAAAAGGAGAAAGGTCACCAGTGTTCCTAAACATTAATATTTGTGGAATGGACTTAGGAACAAATAGGATGAAAGTCAGACTTTTTAATGAAAAATAGAAAATGATGGCAGAACATCTAATGGCTTTCTGGAATCTTTGCACAGAGCAAATGCCATACAATTTTCCTCATTCTAAAAACATGGATGGAGAAGGATCAAAATGTTAATACCTTCTCTGAAGTTACTTAAGAACAGATCCAAAGAGAATACAAAAATCTCCAAATTTGAAGTTCAAAATTCTAAAAATAAGCACATTATTTTTGAGATATTGTTTGGTGTATTTGTATGTGTATCAGCAACCAGTAGTGAAATTACTAGTTATTTTTAGGTTGTACTTTTCTTCTGTGAATTTTTAAATAGATACTGCATTACATGTTTAGGTCAGAAAGGCAAACCCTAGGGAACTCCACGGTGGAGAGCAAGGAATGAGGTTATGAATGAGCAAGTGCACATGCAGCTGCCATGGCTGTGGTTGTTTTGTTTCAGTGGTTGGCATCATCATCCTCTGCCTCTTACTGAAATTCCGATTATTCCATTGCTGAGTCTTTGCAGCTTTATTCTATGCTATTCCAGAGCGAGGTCCCACTTGCAGAGTTGCCTGGGATATCTACCAGGGCTGCACTCCCCAAGACTCATTTTTTTCCCTAGTTCTCCCTGTTGCATTTGTTAGCTTGGCCCTCTGTCAACTCACACAGGCTTCATCGCTGCCAGGTTATCACCCTCTGCACCCAGGATACTAACTTAGTGTGTGATCTCTGCTAGTCCTAGGCCATCTTTTGCTTGACAGAGTATAAAACACATCAGTGCCCTGTGTCCATGTTAAAACATCCCCCAATATACTGTAAGTGGGTAACATATAGTGTTTGCATGCAAATAACTCCAACCATCTTTCAGAAGCATGGGCCCATTCTCAGACCATGGCCACCTGAGGGATGAGACTTTTGCTCCTGTTATCAGGTTGAAAATTTTCCAGAGAGTCACTTTGATCTGGTTTCAGAGTAGTCCCAGTGAGATGGCTTAATTGTGCCCCATGGGACTAGAGTTAATCACAAGAGCAGGCTTGGATCCTGCTACAGTTCAATATCCTCAAAATGTCTCTAATCTTAGCTTTCTCGAGACAGACTGAAATGCCCTTGGAGATTCTAAGACAAAGCCACACTTCCAGATGTTCCTGGATCACAAAGAATACAGGACCAGGCCATTGCCTTTAGATGCTTCCAAATAGCAGAGCAGGATGAACTGTACACAGCAATCCATGCTGACATTTAGCCTTATTTGCAGTAAGGACCCAGATATGCAATCAGCCTGCTGCTACTTGGCAAAGTGCACTTCAATTTCAAGCTGATGTGTTTACGTTCCAGGGTTGAAATTGTTGTCAGCAACTTTTATTTTAAATAGAAGTTGCAGTCACTGGCCTTTTAGAATACTTCATATTTACAAAGGTGCATTTTATAAGAACAACCTAAAGTGCTGTATGAATATCATTTCATTTATCCTTATAACATCTCTGTGAGTGAAAATCATCCACATTGCCCTCCCCCATCATCACCAGACCCAGTGTTCAAATGAAAGCACACAAAGGCCCAACACAGGGGGTTTCTAGAAGACCAAAATGGAACTCACACTGGACCCAAGCATAGGGCTGTTAGGGGTGTAGATGAATATTCAGCCTCTGGCAAAGGATTGGGGGGCATAATTCTATCACCATAAGAAAAGAACCCTTTCCTGAGGGCAGAAGAATGGGGTATGGGAAGAGAAGGCTACAAAATGAGGCTGTCGTGTTGAAGACCCTTTCTCTCTGCCCTCCTCTTTCTCTAGTTCTCTAGTTACCAGCTATTATTATCACTGTAGAAAGGGAGTGGAGGGGAGGCATGGAGAAAACTGGAACATGAGCCCATGAAATGTTGATCTTATTATTTGCTTTTGAAATACTCACCTGTGTTTTAGACCAGAGGCCAACTGATTTTTATTCTGTAGCACTTTCCAGTGATTAAGATAATCCATTAAGCATATCCCCAAGAGCTTTTATTTTCTGGATTAAATCAGTTTGATTTGACTATTTAAATTATTCAGTAGAACTTTTGATAACTATACATTACATTGACAAAAAGAGTTGGAAGGGGTAATGTTACATTGACAAAAAGAGTTGGAAGGGGTAATAATGATAGAAATTCATCTCTTTCTTTCACCAAGAAGTAAGCAAATGAGTATCTATTGAGTATCTACAGTGTATCAGGAGGTCTTAAAGGTGAGTTCATCTATACGATTCATTTAACACTGAATTTTGGGAGTTATGATTACGAGGCTGCCTTCCAAGAAACCAAGGCTCAGAAAGAATAAACAACTCACTTAGTAAACAACTTACACAGCTAGTAAAGTAAACTAGAGTCTAGATTCAACCTAGACCTTAACTCCAGTTAAGATCTGCTTGAGAATTGTTCTCATATGCTAATGTGAACTTACTCAGGAATATAGCAGAAATTCTCTTACCAAGAGTCAGTTGTATTTGTTCCCAAACCAGTTTGTGTCTTTGCTACTTGTTATTTGAATTATATTATTTAATTAACTGTTACCTGGACTAGTGAAATATGAATGCAAAAGAAAGAGGTTTATTGTTTTTATGGAGACTAACTAGAATGCTTTAGAAACACTACTTAAAAATTGCTGTCGTGTATATGTGAGTGAGACACCAGCAAAATACTGGGAAAAATTCATAAAAATCTAGAATTCTACACTGAGACTGCTTCACAATTCTTATTGTACCTTAAAGAAATGGAAACTAAAAAATTGTAGAGGATGATTGTGGCTGTGGTTATTCAAGAAAGATGATGCAAAAGCCAAAGAAAATGCCCTTCGAAAGATTGAAAAAATGAATAGATATTTTTATTTTTAGTGTATGTATGTATACACATACACATGTACATACACACATACATAATGTGCATAAGGTGTATATATATATATATATACACATATAAGGTGTATATAAACTTAAACTTTGGAAAAGCTAGTTTATATATATATGTATATATATATATATATCCCTTCTTTAACTGCCTTTTTCAATTCATTAACCAACTGCAGGAACTGAAAGCTTTGGATAAGAAGATGGCTTCTCCTATAAAGTCATTCTCTAATCTGGAAATTCTATCGGCTGATTAATTATATATATTTCTATCAATCTGAGAGAAACTTATACATGAGCCTAACTCTCCCTTTGAGTGAGAGGAAGAACTGAAGCGATAGGAAGGAGAAATATCTGAGGATGAGTTCCCGAACAGAACTGAGATAAATATAACAGCTGAGTAGCCAATAAACCATTCAATTAATGGCTAGATCTTAATTAATGTTAAGTTAGAAGCCCACATTGTATAAAGTTATATGTTTCTGTGCTATTATGCTCTTGCCTTTATTTGCTTTCATTTCTTAATGAAAGCTTTATTTTGAGAAATGCCAACCCAAGCATTCTCCACAACACTGCTTTCCCAGTCACCCCAAATCACAAACCAGGGAGTCATCCAGGGTTCCCAACAGCATAGACAGAGCAGGTATCATTAGCCCCATTTTACTGCTAAGGACACTCAGGGTGGTTTGAGGACTCTGAGCACATTGCCCAGGGTTAGCATTGGGTTCAGAAACAGATATGTCACGTTGTCTGATTCCTGATAAGAGCTTCTGCATAGGCAGTTGCAGAACATTCTTTTTTCCCTAAAAAGGGAATGTATGGAATATAATGTTTTAGGCTTGGTAAAACTATTTTTTAAGGGTTAAAATCCATCGATACAACCAAGAAATAGGAAAAATGGGTTCAAAAGTAATTCTTCTTTGACTTCATCATGACCTTATATATATAAGGACAATGGTTTTATTCAATAGACATTTCTAGCATTAGCTTATATTAAGTCCATTTTACCTCTTCAGCTATCGATGACTACTCAAGTACAGAATTAAATATTTACAAAAAATGAAATGTAAAGGTTTTGCCTGATTTCTATAATTCTGAAAGGAGCATGTCCTCATTTTTAAGTACCATAGAAGGAAATTAAGACAGTGTTTACATTTGTTACTACTTTTATGGCAACAAGTGAAACTATGTGGAAAAAAAAGAACTTAAGATTTTAATGACTAAAAGTAGGCTCCAAGGAAGTAGGACCTTTGTCTCTTTGTTCACTGGCACATTCTGAAGGCCTTGAACAGGCCTGGAATATAGTTGACACCTAATAAATATTTGTTGAATGAATAAATGAAAGAATAAAGAATAGAGGAAACCAACAAAGAAGTTGAGGCTCGCGACCTTAGGTTATTGGAGAAGTAAAAATAATTCATCTATTCAACAAATATTGGCTGAGTGCCTAAGGAGTTCTAGACAGATTCAGAGGCTCTGGGCTAGAACCACCATGCCCTGCTGGTGCCCCAGGGGAAGTATTCTACTTTAGGCTGGGCGACTAGGGATTGCATCTCGGAGGAGCTGCCCTTGGAGATCCAAATGACGTGAGAGAGCAAGCCATGCAAAGAGAATATGACCTACCTGTTGCTGAAGCATTAAATTAGACGATGCATAGAAAGCACTTACCTCAGTGCCTGGCACATCCTCGATGATCAGCAGATGGTAGCAATGAAGTTCAAGACATTCTGCCCCCAAATATGGCACCTTGGCGTATTGAATATTTCAAGCTGGAGGAATTGGAGAAATGACAGGTGCAGGAAGGACTTTCTGACCTTCCCTGAAGCAAGTCATAAAACCCCCACATGAGAGGTGCCTCCCTAGGAAAGAACATCCTTTTCTGCAAAGACAGAGGAACGTTGAGGGGAATCTGAACAAATGGGCTGCTTCCCCCAGTTTATGGCTCTTAGCTTATACTCTTTTTTTTTCTTACCACATTTTCCCACAACTCTCCTCTCTTTATCAAACCTAGTATAAAAACACAGGTTTAACCACTTCTTCAGGTTTAATTTCCTCATGAAAACTCCCATATCACGTAAAACTCACATTAAATAAATTTGTATGCTTTTCTCTTGTTAATCTGTCTTTTGCGACAGGGACCCCAGGCAAGAACTTAAAAGGTGGAGGAAAAAGATATTTTTCCTCCCCTCCAGTAGACAATATTGTCGTTTCTATAGGTGGCAACCAAGATATTCATTTCACCATATTCAAAACTGAGATAAATCCATGGTGTTGTGTTAACTACGTATCTTTACATGGCTTTTTCAGGTTTCTTGGAAACCTTGGTCTTGCATGCTTCAAGTTGTAGGGAAGGAACTGAGATGTAACTCCTGCCCTGGGAGGAAGAGGCTCTGCTGTAGATTCTGACTTTCTATATCAAAACCCACCATTTCAAAGCCTGAGTATCCAATTTTGACAGATATTCCAGTTGGCTTTAAGGGCCCTTGAACAGGATTAGAGTTTGCAAATGGTCTGCTTTCTGTACTTGGGCCATAACATATCAGCATAATATAAATCCTTTATGCAATTTTTTAAAATCTGCCAAATTTAAAAAAATTTTACTAACTCTCTGGAGTATATACTAAGCCTTATATTTGAAAACATAGTACTCATTTTTGACCTTTCAAAAATTTGTTTATATACTCTGTTACAGATTTAAAGTTTTTTTTCTTAAATGTTATTTATAAAAGTGAAATTATTTTCCTGATAATTCTTTAAACCTCTTTTTATCTCATTAGGCAAATAAAATATGCTATATTATAGTCAACCAGAATAAAAAAAATTTAAGACACTAAAAATCACCCAAGATAACCACTATTAACACTTTCATAACTCTCCTTTAATATATGTCTTCAGACTTACATATGCAGACTTATATATAAAATTTTGAGTAAATGGGATCATATTATACACATGTTTTCTTGAGAATACTTTTTAAAACATTTTGTTAAGTTGTTCATCTCTTTCCTCTCTCTCTCCTTCATCCCTCCTCACCACCACCACAAAAAAAGTTAGAAAACTGTTTTTCTCACTTGAACATATAGTGTACAAATCCCTCCAAATCAACTAATACAGATCTAACACATTCTCTTTAGTGAACAAATGACATTTGATGGTATGAATGAATCAGTTTACTTACCTATGCCCCTAGTGATAAGCATTTTTTGTGTCTCAGTTTTTGCCACTATGATCAAAGCTGCAGTAAACATCCTTGCACATGCACCCTTATGTGCTGGTAGTTTTGTTTTTATGGAATTGCTAGGGGTAGGGGTATGTGTACTCATAATCTTAATAAATATGTCCAGAATTGCATTCTCAAAAGATGTTACAGTTTATATTTCCCCTTTACATTTTATCCAATATTTATTTTTAGTGTTTATACACACACATACACACATAATTGGAGGTAATTACTATAGACTTATTACATGATTAGTGTGATGCTAGAAAGATTCAGTTATTACTCAAATTTTATCTGACTCATTGATCTTGTCACCTGTATTTTAAAAGTAAGTGAAACAGACCTTCAATAACTACATTTTCAGAGCTGTGCCAGGCAGCCAAATAGAACTAGAGCCGACAGCTCTGAGAGCCAGTGTGGGAAGTTACTTAGTCTCGCCAGTTCTGAAGTTAAGAATGCTCTCTGCATTCCATTTAGCAGAGGAAAACAGCTCCATTTTGCCAGCATTCCTTTCTGATTTTCATGCTGCTGCTATGATATTTGCTTCTAGCACCTGAAAGCAGTATAAAAATGCATTTTAAACCATTGACTAGAATTTCTCTCCTCTGATTTCATTATAAAGTTTAAAGTAAAGTAGAGCTATGAGTCTCAGCTTCTTGGTAGCATTCTTATTTTTTAAGTGCCGGGAAAAAAAATCAAGATCACTCATCAAAGAAATGTAATGCCATTAACCCATTGTACTGATACAGGATGAATTATTTATAATCTAATTATTATAATTAGCGTTAGCGTGCCAAACACATTCAGGCTCGGGTTTCATGGCAATGTTCTGATTGATTTTCTGAAATACATAATAATTGGCATATATTTGCCCAGGTGGAAATTGGCATCTCCTTGGTTATCCTCCCAGGTATACCCAGTCTCTTAACCTTTGACTCTTATGCCAAGTTCTGAATTGTTGGCTGGAAAAAGGCAAAACATACTATTTAGCCTCAATCACCATATTCTCACTCACTTCTTCAAATTAAAAAAAAAAATTAAATTTTCTTCTACTATAATCACAGAAAAATGTCTAAAGGTGAGTTAAATATTTTTAAAAGCCTGCTATTGTGGTTATTTGATCCACATCATAAACAGCTATTCATCTCCAAGTATGAGAGAAAAACAGTCTTGGGACATAAACAAAGCACAAACTTTTTAAAAAAAAATCTTCTGTCCAGTAGCTGTGTATAAACAGTAGTGAGTGAGCCCTGAGTGAAACGCCCAGCAATAATCACTGTGTATATGCCAGTCCCCACTGAGCTGTATATTAATGTCTGGCTGGTAATTTAATGGCACCTCTAGGCATAAACAAAGGTTTATTAAAATAGTAAGTAAAATATTCCTGAACACTGGATTGCTTTTTAAATTTTCCTATTCTGCTTTGAAAATTAAGAAATCCTATATTGTGATGCCAAAAGACATTGATTGAATCAACACTTGGCATCATTTTGTTTAGGTTCTATTTAACATAGCCCAAAGCAAATAATCTACCTACATTTATATGCAAAAATTTTTATTTCTGGGAGAAAAACTATAATGGTAATGAATAGAGTCCCTTTCTTCAGGTTCTTTTCTTCTGTCTACCTCCTAGTTTTATGTCCACTCTCTCCCCACCTCCTTCAGGATGGCAAAATCCCTGGAAACTTTTTTTTTTTTTTTCATGAAAAACAGTCAAACAATGAAAGGAAATTAATCTTACAGAGACTGCCTCATGAATCCATCTTGGACAAGCAGCTTTGAAGTTCTGGTGGTTTCCTTATAACAATCATATTCAACATGGCATCTGGTGGTCCATAGATCAGAATCATTCTTGTTTTTTCAAAGAAAATAGTCTGAGGCTATTGCCAACACCGTTGAGCATTTCTTTATAGACTCCCAGCAGGTAGAATACACTGATATCTTGAGAAATATTGACTTCAAAGAATGTGGTATGCTATATCAGTACACTCAGCTTAGGGTCTCTTATCTAAAAGAAATCGCAAAACTGTATCTAATGGTCTTATCTGTTCCAACCCCTTTTACAAATGACAATACAACTCTTTTTTGAAGGAAGTAGAGCTCATTATTCTTGACTTCCTCCTAAATATCTACCTACCTATTTATCTAATCAAAAGTTAACCCAATATAATAAAGCAAATGCTTTGTGAAACTTTGTCACCAAGATTTTTTTATGTGGATTTTGCTTAAATTATGAAATTCCATTTGGTACTGGTACTTTACCAATGGATAGTACTCAGTATACAACTGGTTGAGTTTTCAAGAGCTGAAAAGGATATTTAACGATGAAAATCACTGATGATGAAAAAAATGATAAACTTTTTTATAGTAGCAGTTTGCAGTGACTTGTATCACAAGTTTATTTTTCCCGCAGATAAAGTTATAGGTAGCAATTTTAGCTGTGGGTGCTAGTGAGTCACTCTGAGTCTCTTTCATGAAATAGTTTTAGCAGTCATGACCAGTTTAGGTACAGTTTTCTGACCAAAGAGGATATATTTAAGGACCTCTGGGGGAAATCTTCCTTTAGTCCTATGAGTTAATATTTTAATCTAAAATCTATTTAATATAATGTCTCCAAATCAAACGTTGTTTTCCTACATTAAAAAGAATATTTTTTCAATCTTCATCTGGAAAATCTAGTTTAAAATTATAATCAAGGGCACAATCTACTATGATGAGTAATAGTTACCTGGGTGGTTTATTTCCCCTCTGAAAATGTATACTTATTCTTCATATCTTTCCACAGTGCAGAGTGTGGGCAAAACAATGACACTTTATGAGCTCTGTCCACTGGTTTTAGTAAAAATAACAGCTTTACCAATAAAAAGAATGACAGGAAGTTAAGAAATAAAGGATAGGCTGGTCTCAAAAAGAAGAAAATTGCCCTAACGTGAGGATAAAGTTTAATTAGGGAGTCTCGGTGGTGCCCCATCTCATGAAACTCATTTTATTAAATTTATGTCCCATATTTTTGCCACACTATATTGCTTTCTGAACTTAAAATCCAGGCACAAGGATATGAAATGATTTTCCCACTCAGTCACTGGCTTCAGGGGACAGTGTCCTGATTTCACCAGGGTCTTTGGTCCTCCTGCCCTTTTGTTCCTTATTCAAAAGTTTCAGCAAACGTGACCTCTGAGAAGATACAATTTCCTGTTAGCCGTATAGCTTTACTTTTCCGTTTGTGTATTAGGACTCTGCTCAGACGTAGAAAGTCTTACAGCTGAGCTCAGGAGCCGGAACCAATATCAGGTGAAGGTTTGTTGTCAACATATTTCACAGCTGGGCCAGTTTCCTTATTCAGGACTGAGCATCTGAATCCTATTTCTTTCAGGGTCCATTTTGGAGTGACAGGCTTGGATAGCTCTCTCCACGACCCACTCCTGAGTATTATCTGGTTAATTCTGCAAAATGTCTTTGTCTCCAACGTTAAATCATGCTTTTGAAGATGAAAACCCATGTGTGTCAGTTCTGGCTATCTAGGGGGGCTGCCTACACTGATAACATCCAGACAAGCACTCAACACCCCGTCCTTCATTTGTAGCGAGCCAGCCTGACCAGAATATTCTTTTGTTGAATTTGGTCCTGTTTGAGAAGAAGCAATATCCTAACTCAGACTTGAATTATGCTTCAAAGATTCATTCATTTGCTGGGTGCTTGGAACTCATTTTCTAGTGAAAACAGTGTTAAAAAGCAGAGGCAGAAATGCAAACACAGGCATTTGAGATCAGGCGTGAGTTACTAAAAGTGAAGTAGGCAGGGTGCAATATGCATGATTTTTAAAGATTTCAGTGAAACAGAAATTACTGGACAACAAGAGCACTGACCTTTGCTTCCTATCAAAGGCAGTGCTGAAAAATAAGCACAGAGTACCCACAGCGAGCCCGCCCTTGGCCTGATGTTAGAATTCGCCCCTTGTGGGAATGGTGCAGGGCTTATGGAGGACTTGGCCTTTGGAGAGACAACAGAGGGTGGGTGACTCATGTTTGCAAAACTGGTTGATGATTCAGAGAGGAGGGGTGAAAAAGCAGGGCCCATGGTTGGGTTCTGATTCACTGTAGTTAATTAGGGCAGAAATTATGGCCCTATGTGAACATCCAACACAGCTCTCTTACCCTGTCTGGGGAACTGACGGGCAATGTGTTCCCTATTCTTTTATAGAAACAAGAAGGAAACAAGCGAGCTTTTAAAATAAAGGATCTTTAAGCAGAGGATTTTCAGACATGATGTGTTATCTTTCCTTGTGATCTATCTTCTAGAAAGTGGCACACCAATTTTGGTCTGCACTGCTTAGGAAAAATACACACTGATCACAGTTCATTAATCCCATTTGCTTCCCATAAAAAGAGTCACTATCTGGTTGTGTTAGGGGGTCTGAGATGTTATAAAGGGTCTCTAAAACACTATGTACTAAATACTAAAATACACATGAAAAATAGAAAACTAATTTTATAATATCAGTCAAAATGCAAAGAAAACAGTGAAAAGTTAAAGAAAACAACTCAAATGCTAGAACTTGAGGAAGAGTAGGTTTAATTTAAGGTAGATAAAGTATGGGAGAGAAACTTGAGGAAATTCTGAAAGTGGCTACTGTATATTTGCATTTTGTCAAATTTGATTTCAAAATTTATGAAATCCTCTTTTATACAAGAGCTGAGAGCACGGCCAGGACAGAGACAGCAACTACACAGCTTGCAGGCCGAAGCTGCCTAACAGATGCATGGTGTAACTTCTAAAATTTGAATCTGAATAGTTTGGAGTGGAACAGACACGCTCCACCAGACCTGTATTTCCACACTCAGCTTCTTCACATATTTGTTGTGTACTTGGGTCCTGAAGGCGTTTTTAATTTTTTTTCTCTTTGCCCTAGATTATGTTACTTTGGGACTCAGAAATGTTAAGTAAAGCAATGAAAGACAGAAGACCAGGAGATGCAAGGGCTAGAGAAAGAAAAAAGGAGGTTTGTATAGCAAATATTTATTTAGTTCCTATTATGCACAGAGCAATTTCAAAACACTAGGGAAAAACCAGTAAATAAAACAGACGAAGTCCCTACTCTCATGGAATTTATATTCTAGTGGGAAGAAGTATAAAACAAACAAATAAGCATTGTCAGTGGAGATGAGAAACATGAAGAAAAACAAGGCAAAATAAGAGCTATAAGTGATGGTGGGGAAATAAAGAAAGACGCTAATGTGTAGAGTGAACAGGGAAGGACTTGTTGACAAGGTTGCATTTGAGCAGAGACTTGAAGAATGTAAAGGAATGACATTTCAGGCAGAGAAATAGGAAGTGCAAAGGTCCTGAGGCTGGTGGACAGTGAGTTAGAAGAGAAAGGAGACCAGGCTGGGGAGGAAGACATGAGCAGGGAAATAATAAGATGTGGCAACGGGCCAGATGATTTAGAACACAGCCATACTAAGAACTTTGGAGTTTCTTCTGAGGGAGATAAGAAGATGATTTGGGGCAGAGTAGTGATATGATCTTGCACGAATTTCAGAAGAATGACTCTTGTTGTTATGTTGAAAATATAGAGGCAAGGGCAGAAGTTAGTAGAATGGTTAGGAGGCTCTTGCAATAATAATTGCAGGTGGCTGGGGGTAATAATGGTGAGGATGCTGAGAAGTGGTCTGTATATTCTCTGAAGGTAGAACAAATAGGATTTGTTGATGGATTAGTTATGGAGCATGAGTAAAATAAAGTGAAGTCAACGTTCACTCTACTTTTTTGTATTTTTTTAAATGTCCATAACAAAATTAATAAAAGAGAGAGTCAAGGATGACTCAAGATGTTGGGCTCATGAAACTGGGAGAATGGAGTTGTCATTTACTGCTATGAGCAAAAACAGGGAGAGGAACACATTTGAGGGAGTGGAACCATGAGTCCAGTTTAGGATATGTTAAATTTTAGATGCCTATTCAATGAAGAAGTGAAACTCTCACTATTTGCAGACAACATGATCCTATACATAGAAAACCCCAAAAATTCCATCAGAAAGCTACTAGAAACAATCAACAACTACAGTAAAGTGGCAGGGTATAAAATCAACTTACAAAAGTCAATTGCATTTCTATACACTAACGATGAAAAAACAGAAAGAGAACTCAAAAAGACAATCCCATTTACAATTGCAACAAAGAGAATAAAATATCTGGGAATAAATTTAACCAAGGAGGTAAAAGACCTATACAATGAAAACTATAAGACACTATTGAAAGAAATCGAGGAGGACATAAAGAAATGGAAAAATATTCCATGCACATGGATTGGAAGAATAAATATAGTTAAAATGTCCATTCTACCTAAAGCAATCTACAGATTCAATGCAATCCCAATCAGAATCCCAATGTCATTCTTCACGGTAATAGAACAAAAACTACTGAAATTCGTATGGGGCAACAGAAGAGCCCGAATAGCTAAAGCAATTCTGAAAAAAAAGAACAAAGCTGGAGGCATCACAATCCCTGATTTCAAAATATACTATAAAGCTACAGTAATCAAAACAGCATGGTACTGGTACAAGAATAGACACACAGATCAATGGAACAGAATTGAAAGCCCAGAAATAAAACCACACACCTATGGACAGCTAATCTTCAACAAAGGAGCAAAGAACATACAATGGAGAGAGGGAAGTCTCTTCAATAAATGGTGCTGGGAAAATTGGACAGCAACATGCAAAAGAATGAAAGTAGACCATCTCCTATCGCCATATACAAAAATCAATTCAAAATGGATCAAAGACCTGAAAGTGAGACCTGAAACTATAAAACTCCTGGAAGAAAATATAGGCAGTACACTAATTGCGATTGGACATAAAGGGATCCTTTCAGATTCCATGTCTACCCAGACAAGGGAAACAAAAGAAAAAATAAACAAGTGGGACCTCATCAGACTAAAGAGCTTCTATAAGGCAAATGAAACCAGGATCAAAATGAATAAACAACCCACCAGCTGGGAGAAAATATTTGCACATCGTTTGTCTGACAAGGGATTAATCTCAGTAATATACAAAGACCTCATACAACTGAGCAACAAAAAAACAAACAACCCGATCAAAAAATGGGCAGAGGATATGAACAGACATTTTCCAAGGAAGAGATACAGATGGCCAATAGACACATGAAAAGATGTTCAACATCACTAATCATCAGGGAAATGCAAATCAAAACTACACTGAGATATCACCTTACACCTGTTAGAATGGCTATAATCACAAAGACAAATAACAACAAATGCTGGAGAGGTTGTGGAGAAACGGGGACCCTCATTCACTGCTGGTGGGAATGCAAACTGGTGCAGCCTCTATGGAAAACAGTATGGAGAGTCCTCAAAAAATTAAAAATAGAAATACCATATGATCCAGCAATACCACTCTTGGGCATCTACCCAATGGACATGAAATCAACCATCACAAGAGGCGTATGCACCCCTATGTTCATTGCAGCATTATTCACTATAGCCAAGAAGTGGAAGCAACCCAAGTGTCCCTCAACTGAAGATTGGTTAAAGAAGATGTGGTATATACATACAATGGAATACTACTCAGCCATAAGAAAAGACACAATTGTCCCATTTGCAACAACATGGAATGACCTAGAGGGTATTATGTTAAGTGAAATAAGCCAGAGAGAGAAGGACAGACACTGCATGAACTCACTCATATATGGAATATAAGTGAACACACAGACAGAGAGAACTGATTGGTGGTTACCAAGGGGAAGGGGGGTGGGGGGGGCACAAGGGGTGAAGGGTTACATCCACAAGGTGACGGACAAACAAAAATGTACAACTAAAACCCCACAGTGTTATAAACTAAGACATCAATAAAAAATAAATTAATTAAAAAAAATTTTAGATGCCTATTAGACTTCCATATGATGTTACCAAGCAGGAAGTTGATTACATGAATCTAGAGTTAGAAGGAGAAGTCTGAGCTGTAGGTAGAAATTTGGAGTAACCTACAGAGAGTTGGCATTTGAAGTTAGAGGACTGGGTGAGATCATGTGAAGAGTGAATGAGAAAGAAGAGATCTGAGGATTGAATACTTTGGCACTCTCAAGTTTAGAGGTCTGGAATATGAGAAGGAACCAGCAAGGATACGACAGGGGTAACGAGCAGAGAAATAGGAAGACAAAAAAAGCCAAGCAAAGAAAGCATTTTAAGAAAGAGGAAGTGATCAACTGACCCAAATGTTACTGATAATGGAGGGTGATGAGAACTGAGAAATAACCATTATCTTGGCAACATGGAAGTCACTGTTAATCTTTGAATGGGAGGGCACACAAGCCTAATTGGAATTGGTTCAGGAAATATTGGGAGAAGTTCAGACAGCAAATGTAGCTCACCATTTTGAGGATTTTTGCTATGAAGGGGAGCAGAAGAATGGGGTAGTATCTGGAGGGGCATGTATGGTCAACTTGGGTTTTATTTTTGAAGATGAAAATGGTCCAATTAGAGAGGGAAATATCAATGATGCAGAGAAGACAAGCAACTTCAGGAAGGATGCTCTTGAGTGGAAGAGGAGATCCATTTTATATGTGGATGAGTTGTCCTTAGGAGCAGAGACAATTTATTCAATGTAACAGAAGGGAAGGCAAGTTGTGGGCATAGAGGGAGGAAAGTTTATGGATTTGATGGTGGGAGCATGTGCAAGTTCCTTCTAATTGTCTCTATTTTCTTGGTAAAATGAAGAGCAAGGTCATTAAGAGTAAGAGTGAGAATAAAGGATGAAGTGCTGTGGGTTTGAGGATAGAAGGTGCAAAATAGTTGTCTAGGGGAAATAAGAGAGGAAAGTGACTAGTCAAAGGCAGTAGAATTTCCTGGCAACAGAAAGAGTCCACTTGAGATTAATAGTCAGGGATTGAAGTAACATCTGTCAGCATAAGTGTGTGTTTTCTTTCAGCCACCTTCAACAGTTCAGGAACAGGAAGGAGTAGGTGGAAGTTTGGATTGAACTAAAAACAAGTAAGTTTGATGGTGGGAGAGGACAAGGGAATTGGGATGTATGCGAGGTAACCATTATCATGTTGAACCATTGAGCCTTCACTCAGGAAAGAGGTAAATTAGGACATGGGGAAGAGACAAATGCCAAGTTCAATAGATGGGTGTTTCTCCTGGGGCTAAAACATGATTAGAGTAAAATGGAGAGATGGGATGTAGTGGTAAAAGTGTGTGATGTCTGAAATGGACATTATGAATGGGGTGCAGTTACTGGTAGTGATAGGATCTAGGGCATGACCATAAGAGGAGATAGCTGGAGTAATGTGGAGGACATGATCATGGGAGAAGAGGACATTCAGATCCCAAGAGGTGAGATTATTGCAAGGATCTTCTCAATGATATTGAAGTCACCAAGAACTGGGCAAAGAGTATTGTTGGAAAGAGTAACAGTGGGTTGAACAGGAAAACCTTCAAGGAGTAATGAGAAGTGACATGAAGTCTGTAGATGATTGACACATGGAGAAGTGGATGACCAAAGGCTGAGCTTCAAAGGAAGCAAGAATGTTTAGGGAGAAGGAAAGGGAGACCTTCTGGAATTGGCAATGAGTACTCATAACTGCAGGAAGAATAGATTTCATTTAGAATAAAGAAGTAGAGGTAATGTGAAGACAGGAAATTTTGCTGATGGCAATGAGTAACAGACAGCACAGTAGAAGAGTTTGTGTTGTGGGGAAGAGTGTGAGATTGGGTCGTATAAAGGGATGGACAGAGCTGTATGGGGATGTGATTTAAAATGATGAGTAGTGTTGGGGCTTCTTTTGGTGACTGAGATAGCATCAGTGTATATAATTTGCAATTAAAGAGAAATTTCCAAAATAATTTACTGAGTTTCAGGTACAGAGAAAATGGCTTGTGCATATGCTTAAGCCATTTGATTAGACAATTGACCACCATGACCAGTAGGTGGTGCTGTTGGCCCAAGATAGTTTGGTTGCTGTCCAGTAGAGTGGAGAAGGGAAGGGAAGAAGGTCACAGATTGGGTATCAGGAAGAGAGGGCAGTGTACTCACCACTAGGTAAAATATAAAGAATGTTGGTCGATTTAGGAATTCTCCCTTTTTGGATTAATCGTTCTTATACAAAATTAATGTTTCTTGATGAAATCCAGCCATTTGTGACAACATGGATAGAATTAAGGGTATTATGCTAAGTGAAATAAGTTGGAGGGAGAAGGTCAAAAACTGTATGATGTCGTCCATAAGTAGAAGATAAAAATAACAACAAACAAACACGTAGAGACAGAGATTGGATTGGTGGTTACCAGAGGGGAAGGGAGGAGGGCGAAGGGCAAAAGGGATGATCAGGCACAGGTGTGTGGTGATGGATTGTAATTAGTATTTGGGTGGTGAGCATGATGTAATCTATGCAGAAAATAGTAGTATAATGATGTACACCTGAAATTTATACAATGTTATAAACCAATGTTACTGCAATAAAAAATAAACTATAATTTAAAAAATTAATGTTTTGGGGCTGGCCTGGTTATGTAGCAGTTAAGTTCGCGCGCTCCACTTTGGCGGCCCAGAGTTCACAAGTTTGGATCCAGGGCGCGGACAGACACACCGCTTGTCAAGCCATGCTGTGGCAGCGTCCCATATAAAGCAGAGGAAGATGGGCAGGGATGTTAGCCCAGGGCCAGTCTTCCTCAGCATAAAAAAAAAGGAGGATTGGCAATGAAGGTTAGCTCAGGGCTAGTCTTCCTCACACACAAAAAATTGTTTCTTAGAATGAATAACCAAGCACTAATTCTCAGAAAGGACTGGGACTTGTAAAAAAAACTTGGGCATAAAGACAAATATGGAAATATATAAAGTCCAAATGATGGTGCTTTTGCTTTTTATTTTTTGGATTAAAAAAATCAGAAACAGAAGAAGGGAAGAAAACTGAAAGAACTTGCAAACCACTCAAGATAATTCAGGAGGCCAAGCTACTGGGATTTCTCTTATTTCACCTCTGGGACAACCATGTGTACTAATCCTGGCAGGCAAGTGTATGAGAAGTCACTGGATAAATTCTGATATTTATCTGAAAACACATGCTCTGTGAAAGGCAAATTCAGTTTTCCCTATAAAAACAAACAAACAAAAAAACTCATCCTCTCTCTTTTCTCTTCTCCTGCTTGCTTTGGGGATTCAGAACACAGAGCTTAGAAAGCCAGAGGCACAGTGACTTCCTTTTCAGAAGGAGGAGAGGCTGAAAGAGGCAGATGCTGATCAGAGTCTATGAGCTTTGCATATTCATATGCCTGAGTTGTTCAGCATTAAAAAATTCCGGTAATGAGCATGTGAAAACTCTAGCAGTCTTTGTATAGCTTGGGGGTTTGCTATTCTCATGTTCTTTGTGTAGAATTGATTCTTATCAAATCAAGAGGCTTTGCCTGCCCCCTCCCCTCCCCCATTGAATCAGCACTTGTTCATTGAAATCTTCAACATCACCCCCAAGATTTTTAAGGGCTTGTCAAAAGAATCTTTAGAGTCTCTAACCATGAATAAAAATGATTTTAGATATCATCTCTATTGCACATTTTATTTCATGGGATTAATTTAACTGATTGAGCTGAATAGTTAAAGATTGTTAAGTGGTTGCTAGTAATAAGGAGAAATTTTTAAATTTTTAGGAAAATATACCACATACATTCTGACATATTGATTTTATTAAATGGTTGAAACTCTTCCTTAATATTAGCACAGTTACACCTTGATTTAATAATCCTCTAGGGCAAAAAAACCCCAAACCCCAAAACTCCTTTATAATGAAATCAGCCATGTTAAGAAAAATATTGCAGCCAACACATGAAATTGATATACTTGGTGTTTATTTGCAAATTAAAAATGCCATATGATTATCTCTCCCCACATTTTCTATTTGGCCACATATAGTTGAAAGTTAATACTACCAGCCCTGGAAAAAATTAGTATTTTCGAAGTTTCTCTTGGACATATCATCCTGGCTAGGCATTTGAGGGCCAGGTTATTTAAAAATTTTCAAAAGATTCAAAGGCCAGAGTTTATGAGCTAAACCCCTAGAAATTTTCTAGAGAGAATTGTTATTTCTTCTCTTAATTAAGAATTACAACAAAAGACTACTTTTCCCAGCTGTTAAGTAGACAGTGGACCCTTACCTACTTCTTCCTTAAGAGTGATCCATTCTGGAATAATGGAGGACATTCTAGAATAATGGAGATCTTCAGCATTTTGTTAGAATAAAACTTTTTTCTCTCTGATACTTGAGCAAGCCATTGCTTCCAGAGGCTGCTGTTTGGCGGCCGTGGCTCCTAATACCAATCGAGGGCACCCCTAACTCTCCACAGCTGTTTCTATTAACAGTTCCAGTTTGCAAGCAACTCAGAGCAGTGTTTATCACAGTGTACAAAATCATCTCTGGTCTTTGTTAAAAATTCCTGGACCTCATCCCACACTTGATGAATCGGAGTCTCTGGAGTGGGCTGAAAATCTGCATTTTACAAACTCAGAGGTGAATCTCTGCTTACATCTCCTATTGGCAACTAGTGTGCAGCCGTGCTCCTGAAAGAGCTTTAAACAGAACTACTTTAAATGTCCATAGAGTTGCACTAGGGAAGAAAAACAGCATGAAATACCATTATGTCACAATCCTGGCTATTCATGTGACAAATCATGAGTAGGCTCAGAGGAATCTTTTTGATGACCAGTCCAACTTTTACTGTATTCTCAAAACCCCTACTCAGCCTTCTTTACCCCTCTTATTCTCAGCCCTTTACCTGATGTCCTACTTCATCAAGAAAATGGAGGTTATCTTCTCTGAATCCTGGATTTCTGGATTTCCTGACCTTCTCTCTTCTATTTCAATAATTGTGTGAGCTTCTAACTCCCTGGAATAATTCAGGGATTATTGTGATTGATACAGGCTTCTTCCAACCTTTTCTTTTTATTACAAACAATGATAAAAAATAATTTACACCAATGTGGACTTAAGGTCTAAAACTGTCTCATACAGAATCACATATCCAACAGTTACTTCACATTTTAATTGGATATGTGTATAATAGGTATCTCAACTTAATCATATCAAAATTGAGTTCCTGATATTCCCCCCAAAGTCACCTTCTCCTGCTGCCTTCACCACCTCAGTTTAATCCCTCCCCCCAGTTACTCAGGCCACTTTGGTGTCATCCTCAACTCCTTTATTTTCCTAATAGCTCACACAAGTCCATCTGTAAAACCTGGCAGCTCTACCTTTAAAATATATCCAGAATAAAACCACTTCTCACCACCTGCTCTACCATCTCTCTGGTTATAAAAGCCTTGTTCTCATCTTCTCTTACCTCTGCAGTCTCTTCTCAGCACAGTGGCCAGAGTTATCTTGAAAAATTTAAGGCAAGTAATGTCATTTATCTGCTCAAAACCTTCCAGTGGCTTCCTATCACTATGACCTACAAGTTCCTATATCATCTGGCCCCTTTGCCTCTCTAACCTGCATCACCTTGCACTCTCTCTCTTCTTTTCTCTGCACCAGCCACACTGACCTCCTTGCTGGCCCTAGAACCTGCAATTTATGCTCTCAAGTTCTTTGCATATGGTTTCTCACTTTACTAGCTCCCTCATATCCTTCAAAAATCACCTTCTCTTTGAGGCACTCTGGCTACCCTATTTCAAATTTCAGTTTCCTCCACCCCTGATATTTTGTATTACCTGTCCTTAATTTATTTTTTCTTTTTAGCACTTAATGTTATCTTCCATGCTATATATTTTATTTGTTTGTCTTGTTTGTTCAGTCTCCCCTTCTAGAAGATCCTTGAGGGTAGAGTATTTTTTTCATTTTGTTAATATTATACCCCAGCACCTAGAATAATGTCTGGCACATAGTAGGTGCTCCATCTGTAGTTGCCGGATATTGATTAAATTATTTTTTCAAATGTTAACACGGATAATTCCTGTCACAGTTGGTACATATTTCTGGGGAAGTTCTCATTAAAGTAAGGGAACAAAAGCATTTTCTGTATTTGCAGCATGTGGATTACTCATGTCAATCAACATATTTATTGAATGGATGAGTGGGAATATCAAGTGATGATAACAGAATACAAAGTTATGATGATAAAAAGTCACTGCTTTTATGGAGTAAAATGTTAGGATGAAGTAGAACTTTTGTTCTAGTGGGAGGAGATAGCAATAAATAAATAAAGGCAGTATATAATGTGTTAAGTGATAAGTGCTGCGAGCAAGAAAATGGTGACTAAAGGGAAAGATAGTCAGGGTGAGGATGTGCTGTTTTAGACTGGTGACCAGGGACAGCCTCTCAGAGGAGGTGAGGTTTGAACAGAGACCTAAAGGAAGTGAAGAAGGGAGCCAAGTGGATATTTGGGAGGAGAATATTCCAGATAGAGGAAACTGTAAATACAAAGGCCCTGAGGCAAGAATGTACCTGGGGTGTTGGGGTAACCATAACAAGGCGAGTGAGCCTGAGGTGGAGGGAGAGGGGTCAGAGGGGAAGTCAAAGGGTCATTGAGCTCTTATAGGCTGGGGTAAGACTTTTGGATTATACTTGGAGTGAGCTAGGGAGCCAATGAAGGGTTTTGAGCAGAAGAGAGACATGATCTGACTTGTATTTAGAAGGACCGCTCAGGCTGCTGGGTGAAGAATAGACTGTGGGGAGTCAAGGAAGGCAGCAGGGAGACCAGTTAGGAAGCCAATGGCCATCATCAAGTAGGATTTGATGGTATTAGTGGAAGTAGTAAAAAATGGTAAGGTTTTAGAAATATTTTGAAGGTAGAGCAAACAAAATTTGAGATTAGATGTAGAATGTGACAGAAAAAAAGAATTTAAGATAACCCCAACATTTTGGGCTGAATAGCTAGGAGACTGGAGCTGCCACTTCATAAAAAGGGGCAGGTTTGGAGAAGGGGGGATAGCTCAAATCAAGAATTTTTTTTCAAGTTAAATTTGAGATTCTGTTGGACATTCAAGTGGAGAGTTTCAGTTTGTAGTTGTTCATATGAATCTGGAGTCCAGAGGAGAGAGAGGGACTGAAGATTCAAATTTGGGAGGCCTTAATAGATAGTATATAAAGCCATGAGGTTGAACAAATTTTCCAGAGAGTGAATATAATAGAGAAGGGATTTGAAGAGATCTCAAAGATGAGAACGAATCAGCAAAGGAACCTGAGGGTTACAGAATTTAGAAAGGGTGGAGTTTCATAGGCCAAGTGAAGAAAGTGTTTCAAGAAACAGGGAGTGATTGTCTGTGTCACATGCAGCTGACAGGTGAGAGGAGAACTGAGAAACATGGAGATCGTTGGTGACCTTGACTAGAGCAGCTTAACAAAATGGTGGAGACAAAAGCCTGACATTCAGGAGAGAATGGGAAAGAGGAAGTAGAGACAGTTAGAATTGACAACTTTGTCATAAGGAGGAGAAAAGAATGAGCCTATACCTGAATGGAGATATAAGATCAAGAGAGGTTTTTTAAAAAAAGTTTAAGTAGGACAATATTATTGCATGTTTGTATGCTGATGGGCATGATCCAGTAAAGAGGAAAAACGTCACTGATGCAGAAGGAGAGACCACTAAAAGAGTGAGAGCCTTGAATGAAAGAAGGAATGGAAATGGAATTAGAGACTGGCCTTAAATGGGATAAATAAGAATAAGCTAACAGGTTTTTTTTCTCATAACTGGAGAGAAAGCATAATAGGTGGGCACCAATACAGGTGGTTTTGTAAATTTGGCTTTAGGAGCAAATTAAAAATACTTTCTGATTGTTTTTATTTTCTCAGTGAAATAAGAATCAAGCTATCAACTGAGAAGTGAGGAAGGGTAGGGGAAGGAAAGAGGAATGAGGTGAGAAATAATGATGTAGGGGGAACTAAGAGTGATTGGACTAGGGAAGTGAGGTGGGATTACAGAGCAGTGCTAAGTGCACATTGAGATTAGTGTGATGAATTTACAGGAGACCAGCAGGGAGGGGAGGGGTTGGATTTCTCCAAGTGGGCATTTTTCCATGCAACTGCTACTTGAAGAAAGAAGAGCAAGAGATTTGAGGGTGTGTATAAGGAATAATTTGAATGAAGGATAATTGAGTCTAAACTGTCAGAGGGAACTAAAGAAATGAGGGGAGTAAGGCTGAGTGAAAGGGTGGGGGAAACAATGGATTTGGAGTTTCTGGTGGGGTTGAAGAAAAGTTGGTGTCAAGATACCAGAGGGAGTAAAGTGGGGCTGGAGAGGAAAATGATTGAAAATGAGTTATGGGAAAGGTAATGAGAAGGTCTTGATGACCTTGGAAGTAGTTGGCTGAGTAGTGTGAAGGACAAGATCCTTGGAGAGAATAGTCAAGGACCTGAGAACTTGCATTAATGGAAGGATCATCTCAGTGATAATGAGATGACTGGAGAGGTTGACAGTGAGTTAAGAGCCAAAATCTGTAAGGACTGATGGAGAGCGAACTGGGGAGCTGTAGGTGACTGCAATGTGGAAGAGTAGTGGGTGGAATTGACAAAAGGCACAAGCTTCAAAGGAGTAGGGAGGTTTAGGGAACAGGAGAAAGTATGATTTGGAAGTGTCAATGAAGGACAGAGAAGACAGATACCACTTTGGGCCTGGTTGTAGGAGACAAAAAGAGTCACTATCTGAAGGGACTATAGGGAAAGTAGTGTCCTCAGTGAAGAGCCATGTTCAAGTTACAGCAAGATGAGATTGAGGATACAGGAGATTTTGTTGATTACAGATGTGAGTTCCAGAGGGAACAGTGAAAGGGACCGTGATTGCAGAGGGAGGAAAGATTGGGTCAGATTATTACGAGATCAACAGAGCATTATGGAGATGAATGTTGGGGTGAAGAGGCATGATTTGGGAGTCTTGACCTTTTTGAGGTTGCTGAAGTAAACAGGGATCCCATATGATGGGATTACTCCTGGTGGATTCTCAGGTAGACAAAGGTGAGGAGGCTGTGAGTGCATTGAAGAGGGAAGTCAGGGCTCTTGCTCACAGCAGGCTGACCCAAACGTGGTGGCACTCAGGGCCGGAAGGGGCTTTGACACAGTCAATTTACACGGTGGGGACTCTGTTCATAATGGGCAGAGGGAAGTTCTTGATGGCCTCCCTTCAGTGTGGACAAATTAGCCTTCTCCACCTAAAAGGATAATGTAACAAATGTTTTCCCTGGTGTTCTCTCATGCATCACTTTCAAGAGCATACACATCACTCTACATAACTCAAAGGGAGGATCAGATTGATTTCTTCTTAGTAAAAAAATGAGTGCTCCACAATGTAGGTATTCTAGGCAAAATTTAAATTTAAAAAAATTTCTTAAGATTCTTGGTTCCGTTGGCTTGGAATTTGTGAGACAAATTAATTCTGAGGTGGCTTAGTATTCACTGAGAAGGAGATGACTTTTCATGGAAAATATTCACTGACTTATTAAAACGGAGCCCACCTTAGGGTCTGGCCTTGGAGTGTGTCTCCCAACACAGGAAGATTATTAACATCACCAAATGACCTCCCCACAGGCATTGATACTGATCGGATCATCTGGTGATTTTCTATCCATTGCTTCTGCAAAGAAAACATTAAACTGAGGAATTTAAGACGATGAATATCTTTTTTTCAGGGAGAGTGACATTTAGGTGGAGAAAAAAAAAAGGAAAGCACTTGAAGGTAAGGGAAAGTGGGTTGTATTTCTCTCCTTCTTTCCAAATCAGAAACTGCTTCAATCTGCCTTTCCCCTCATGAGTCAGAAAAATAAAGTGATACAAAATCCAGTCTATTCCTATGCCTTGAGGCATGACTGTAACTAAACCATTAGGGGATGCAAATTGAATCCTCCCTGACTAAAATTCAGTGTATAACATACAGTTTGGGCCACATGCAGAAACCACCCATTCATAAATAGGCTTTTCTCTGAACATTCATGGGCAGGCTCTGCTCAAGCATGGAGGAAAGTTTGACTCACAGGATTATTAAAAATGAAGTAATACATTAAAATTTTTCCTTAAGTTAGACAATGAACTGAGAATGAAATCGGTTTTAGTCACTGAATCCTTAAAATGAGACATTTCATTAACTTGATAGTTTATGAACAGCAGTGCTAGTGGTGGGAGGTGGATTGCTTCTTTCTCACCTCATTGTTTGGGAACCTGGAATTAAAATATTGTCAGATAGATTTGGCCTGCCTCTGTGCAAATGACAGAGAGGATTGAAGCATTCGTTTACTGTAAGCTCCTGTGACTGCTTAAAAGAGCTAATGGCAAGAGTAGGGCAGTTCCTTAAGAAAACTAAAAATAGAATTATTACATGACCCAGCAATTCCACTCGTGGATGTATACCCAAAAGAATTGAAAGCAGGATGAAAGAGATACTTGTGATATTTGTATCCTCACGTACATAGCAGCATTATTCACAATAGCCAAAGGTGGAAGCAACCCAGGTGTCCATCAACAGATGAATGGATAAGCAAAATGTGGTATATACAAACAATGGAATATCATTCAGCCTTAAAAAGGAAGGAAATTCTGACACATACTACAGCACACATAACTTTGAGGACCTTATTCTAAGTGAAATAAGCCAGTCTCAAAAAGACAAACACTATATGAGTCCACATATATGAGGTAGCTAGAGTAGTCAAATTTATAGAGACAGAAGGTAGAAGGGTGGTTGCTAGGGAGTGGGAGAGGGGAGAGGGGGAAGTTATGGTTTAATGAGCACAGAGTTTCAGTTTGGGATGATGAAAAAGTTCTGGAGATGGATAGTGGTGATGGTTAAACAACAGTGTGAATGTACTTAATAACGCTGACCTGTACACTTAAAAATGGTTACGATGGTAAATTTTATGTTATATGTAATTTACCACAATTTTAAAAAATGCTAATGGCTCTATGGATTTCCTATTCTGGGCATTTCATATAAATGGAATCATACAATACGTGGTCTTTTGTGACTGGCTTCTTTCACTCACCATAACATTTTCAAAGTTCATTCATGTTATAGTATGTGTCAATACTTCATTCTTTTTTATTTCCAAATAATATTGCATTGTATGAATATACCACGTTTTCCCAGGAGCAAGAGGGAAGAGGTAATAGAGAGTGACTGTTAATTAATACAGGGTTTCTTTCTGGAGTGATGAAAATGTTCTAAAATTAGATTGTTGCTGTAGTTGCACAACTCTGTGAATATACTAAAAATAATTATACCACTTAAAAATAAATATACCACTGAATTGTACACATTAAGAAGGTGAATTTCATGGTGTGTGAATCATCTCTCAGTAAAGCTGCTATAAAAGACTGAAAAGAAAACCCCACCTTGTGGCATCTTAGATGCATTAATAAAAGCACAGAGTCCATAACAAATATGGTAAAAAGAGCACACATTCAGAGTCAGAAGGCCTGGGGTCAAGTAGTGACTCTGGCATTTATTGGTGTGATTTTGATCAAGTATTAACTTCTCCACACCTCACACTTATCACCTGTAAAATAGAAATAGTAAATTAGTGCCTACTTTGCAGGGATGTGGTGGGACCAAATAACATAATGGATATGAAAGGCTTTTTATAACTGTGAGTTGATATATTAATCTTAGCATTAATTGGAATGCAGGGGGTATGTGCACATGGGCTGAAGAGAGCTGTCTCTTGGGTAGAAGAGAATTGGATTTATTCCGAATTGTTTTAAAAGGCAGAGCTGAAAACACGGGTATAACTTATAAGGAAGGTAGACGTTAAATGGATAATATAAGGACATTCCCAAGGAAAGTACTGACTGAGTACCCCTCACTGTAGGTATTAGAGAAGAGGCTGGATTCAAGCTTCACATAGACTGCTTGTGTAGAGGATTGAAACACATCTAAGGGCCCTTCCAATTGTGAGAACTTTTTTCTATATTTTCCGCAGATTTTAATATTTCCTAACTCCAATATTTTTCCGAAAGTATATGTCTTCTACATGATGATCCATTCTTTGAATAATGTAACCCCTTCTTCCTCCCCTGCCCCCCAAGTCTTTTCCCAGATGCTTTTGTTCTTTGCATCTTCATTTTCCATCCTTTCTAACTCCCACCAGCAATGAAGCAAAAATCCTAGGGTTCTAGGCAGTGGTTCTTAGCCTTAACTGCACATTGTAATCACCCTGGAGCTTTACAAACTATTCAGGCCTGGATCTCACTCTTAGAGATTCTTAAAGGTCTAGGATGTAGATTGGATGTCAGCATTTTTGAAGCTCCCTGGTGATTCTAATGTGTAGCTAAAATTGAGACACTGCTGTAGAGAGGATGATTGTGTGACTCCAGTGTAACTCAGCTTGGGGTGGGGGAGGGGATTGGCATGGAGAGAATCAGTTCTCCGAGCTCCTTCTCTCACACATCTTGTGTTTTACCATGTCACCAGCTGCCTCTAAGTAGGTAAGCAACAGCTGCAGGTGAATCTGGAACAGATGTCAAGCTGGAATTTCATTCCAGCAATTACCATCCCCACAAAGTCTTTTCTTTCTGTTAAAAAGAAACTCTCCTTTACATCGATATAACTGAAGTTAAGAAGGCCTGAACTGTGCTCCAGTCTACCACCCTGGGGACATAAAAGTCCAAGCCAGCACTGGCGGGGAAGGGCAGGATTTCTGTATATGAGTATCTAAGGAAAATGTGAAGTTGCATGCAAAATGTTGCTATTGCAGAAATTTTCTCTCTTTCCTCACCCCCACCCCCTGTGTTCTAAAATATCTCCCTAAGGGGTTCCCTATCAATTCTCCTTGACTTTTGGAGTTTTTGCAGTTTTATTTCTATTTGACATCAAGTTGAGAGGAATGGTTTGACCTTTCTGGTCATCTCCTTCTAATCGTCCTCTTGATCCCTGTTGACCCACGAAGGAGACTTAGTCTTTTAGATACAGTCATTTCCTTTGCCCCATCTTGAAGCTGCTCTCTAAAGACAGGGAAACAGTGTCACGCAACCAATTCTCCAGTTTCCTAACCAACATTTCCTCACCAACATTTTACACTCTATTGTGAGCTATTATTAGGAAAAATGGGTCAGTGGGAGAATAAGTGACTTTCCCCTCTCTGAGCATCTTAGGGATAGTGTACGTGCACTTCCTGTTTGCCCCACTCAAGAGAAAGACTCTCAGAGGGCAGGCCTCTATCATGCACCTTGATTTAAGGTGCAGGAGGACTTAGCAGATAACCGGTGGTGAGGTAAGACTGAGCTACCCATCCGTTCCTCAGAGCCAGTGATTCCCTAACTAATTAAACTGTATATTGAAGATGGAGGATATTATTCTTCTTATATTTGAATATACTGAACTGATAAGAAATTTAGTGTTTCTAGAACAGTAGAAGGTGGGAGAGTAAAAGAACAGGAATATTTAGTGAGAAGCTTTAGGAATCTTTCAGGTTTGAGGATTTCCTGACAGCAAAAAAGGAACTCTTGAGGAAGGAAATCTTAGAAGTTTTAGGCCTCTTAATGCGAGAAACTTTGTGTGTTGAATTACTGACACCTCAAACTTTCTATAGCCAGCTGCTGAAAATATTTACATCTTTATGAAAACTCCTTAAAATATTATTTCAAAAAATCCTGTCCATTCAGGTATGTTTGCCATTCAGGTATATCATTCAGGTATAGAGGTGAATAATATTTCAATATGTTCAAAAAAGCCAAGCGCTTGGCCTATGGTCTCACAGGGTGGATGTTATCATGCTCCCACCAAAGAAAAATATCTATCTTACTTTAAAAAGGAATCTTTCATTTTAGGCTCTCTGGAAAAGTTTAAAACAGAGAAATATTATTTTCCTTAGAAATTCTGATAAATAATTCAGACCAGCTATAAATCTTAATGAAAAAAAAACACTTTTTTCTCTTTTCAGTGAGTCCTCTGTCTATAATGGAACATAGTTGTTCTTTGGCTGCTCCACATCTAGCCACAATACCTTCTGGAAATGGCCTTTGATTTTCTTTTCTTTCTCATTCTCAGTCTTTGTGATTCTGGTGAAATTTAGTCTACCCCTGACTCTGAGGGCAGATACATTACCCACGTGTGACCAATCAGATCAGGGAGAGTGATTGGTTCAGGATGAGCATGTGATCCAAGGTAGGCCGATTAGAGACAACAAGGTTGATTTGAGGACACTGGTGTCAGCTAGTATGTTTTCAAACAAGTGACCGTTACAGGGAACTGGGGTTTAATCTTGCTTTGAAATCCTGGCAGCAAGTGAAGGACACGTGCCTCAGAGTTATCCCACCCCCGGGCAAAAGATCTGGGTATTTAGACCCTACCTCCCATCAGTCATTGGTTGAGGGCTACTGTGGTGGTGGGAGGGGGTCATTAATTCCCTTGCATTTTGGGCTTGGGTGGTCAGAGAAAGCCCCTGGACAAAGAAATGCATTTGGAAATTGGTCCTATGTGTACTGAAATAGTAAAAGCAAGGGAGACTTGGGTGGGGCACTGACCCATACACATCTACTACAATAAATAATGATCTTACTACAGTATGCTATTCCATTTTATCTGAGTAAACACTCAGTAAATATCTGTCACCGATAATATTTATTTATTCAACAAATATCTGTTGTACCACATACTAAGGTACATTCACTGTGCTGGATGCTGGGAGTAAAATAAGCAGAGACTATCCCATCCCTCAAGAAGCTGACGATCTATAATAGATACAAACAAGTGAGCAAGAAGTTGTGTGCTAGTGATAGGGAAAGTATGGAATGCTGGGAGAACACACGTGAGAACTTCACCCAGAACGTGTCTTCTACACACCCTCCCCAGGTTTCAGCAGCAGGAATAAAAAAAGTTGGAGAGAGATAAAAAATAAATAGATGACAGAGGTGGAAGGAAGCGGAGGTTTTACTGTACATCTTTTTGTATTGTTAAATTTCGTACTATGTGCATGTATTACTTATGTAAAAAACTTAACTTTTTAAAAGAATAATTATTCCATTTTAAAGGAGTAAATCTAGTAAGCATCAGCAGAATGAATAATGTTACCAACTGTAGTAGTAATCTAATCAACTGTCTGTAAAGTGTGGCTAAGGAGATTTAAGGACACAGGTTCAATTTGGGTGATGTGGATACATGTTACTGGAATGCAGTGGCATATAGAAAGTTTTAAACTAACATATTGTACCCTGGCTGGTCCAAGGAAAGGACCATCAGGGATATGGCAGCAGGAAGCTCAGAGTGGAGAGTCGGAGATGAAGTATTTGTCATTATGTCTCCAGGGCTATCCGGGAAGAAGCTGAACAAACAGCCATCACAATTGCTGGGTCCTCCTTGCAGGGCTTTGGAGGATGCTCAATGGATAATTACTGAATTAAATCAATGCTATTTGAAATGGATAAATTAACCTATCACAACTCAATAACACTAACCATTAGGAACATCCCTGACTCCAATTTCACACTCACTAAATAAGCCTTTGATTATAATCTGGCTTCCCAGCTGGATAATCCTGTGGAAGCAGAGTAGGCTCTCTTAGTGAACTTTCCGGCCCCTTTGATAGTATGCATTTCTTAAATGAATGCATTGGCTCTTTTTCTCTGCTTGGTTAGTGTGACTCAGGGACCCTAAACCTGATTATTACCTCAGGGTAAGCTGACAAAAATCATGTTTCTGGACCTACAGAGCCAAGCACAGGACTTGAAGTTCACTGACCCCACCAAGAGAAGCATCATGTGAGGCCCTAAATCATATTTCTATTTCGTTTCACTTTAACTACAAGTACATACCCAGAATTTTGAAGATATGTGTGGCTGTGATGAAATTCATTCAACTCAGGGCCGTCCCATTGCTCAAATCAGAGGCCACTATTCCATGGCAAAATCTAGGTACCCACCTCAGGATTTAATCAATGTAACATTTTACTATATTTGCTTAGATATACATATATTTTTTCATTTAGGAAATAAAATGTGCTGTAGTGAACTTTATACCCTTCCATGATCCCACTTTCCTCCCTCCCTCCTTTCCTTCCAGAAGTGATATTATCTGAGGTCAGTGTGTTAGTATGTATTGAAGATAGTATGTATTGTTTTCACCCATGTTTTTATATTTTTTACTACATATTTTTGATAAATATGTTTATTATATTATATTATAATAAATATCTATTTATTTTTACATATTTATTTATATAATATATAATATAATAAATATATTTTATATTTATTATAATACTATAATAAATTTGAAAATCTATAAACAATGTAATATGGTTTTGTAAATTTTTAAACTTTAGACGAATGGTATTCTTCTCTCTTTACTTAACATTATATTTCTTAGACTTACTTATGTAGCTATACATGGTGGTGCTTACATTTAAAGTTTTAATATGCATACTCAACAATGAGTTTTTCCAGTAATCTCAAGCTAGTCACTCCTGAACAAGACAAAGACTTTGGTCTGCTTTAACCACACACTGAAAAACCTTCTGTTATCTTTCTTGTTATTGTTGTGTGGAATTTAATTCCACTTTATGAATACAAATCATTTTGATTATTAATTCTTACAATTTACACATTCACTGTTGTTGCATCTCTGTCTATCCCTCTGGATCCAATTTCCCTCTTGCTGAATTACTTCCTTTCATGGTTGTTTCAGAAGAGCGTGAAGTTTTAGTGCCTTCTTGACTGGAAATCCACACCCCATTTTTCACAAAGTGGGATTATATTATAAATGCAGTGTTGAAATTTGCTCTTTTTGTTAAATGATAGATATAGCTCTACATATTCATTTCTAAAGCCCACTTTGCTCCATAATTTAATCCACTGATCCTCTACTGATGAATATTTAAATTGTTTCCAAATATTTGCTAATAAAAATAACATTACAGTGAGTGGTCTTGAATACCCAGGTCTTTGTGGATTTGACTGACTCCTGTCTTTGGTTAAATTGCTGATGATGTCATTTCATAGTCAAAGCTACAGACATTTCAAATTTTGATACATATTGCTAACCTGCTTTCAGAAAAGTTGTTACACTCCTGTCAACATCATATGTTTTCCCACTTTCTCAATCCTTCATCCAATATGGTTCATCAATCTTTTAAAAATTTTGACCCACTTTTCTCTGGTTATTAGTAACATTGAGAGGCCACACTGACTTCCTTCTATTCACAGAACACTCTTGGATCCTTCTCACCTTGCGGTCTTCTTACATGCTCTTCCCTCTGCCCAGAATGTGCCTCACTTTCTACTCAACTTGCAGACCTCATCTTAAGCATCCCTCAGAGAAGACTTCCCTCATCTATAGACTAGTTACAGCTTCTCAGAGCACCCTTCACTTCTTAACATGCAGCTTAAGTGTTGACATAATAATCCATATGATCAGCTATCTCATGCCTGTTTATTTTCCTAGATTGTGAGGCCCATGTGGGCAGGAACCTTGACTCTCTCATTCTCAATGATATCCTAGCCCCCGGAACAGGTGCTGTATGAATCTTTTTCAGTGAGTGAATAAATAAAGCATGATGCAGCCATTGGTTTGCATAGAGTATTTTGTATCATATTAAGAAGTATTCGAACTCTTCCAGTTTTTAGTATTAAAACTTTGCACATCTAGTCTGCTTCTGAGACAGCAACAACAACAATAAATAGACAACAGGTTCTTTTACTTCCCAGTGCTAACATAATTTCCTCTTTTACCTAACAAGACACTGACATACAATTCAATAATACACATTTGTTGAAAATCTAGTATATGCTGAGCATTGAGAATACAAATCTTTGAGAAGTCCCTAAGAAATTCTTCATCTAGTACAGAGAAGCAGGCTTATAAACAACAAGGTCAGTAAAATATGCCATTGAAGTTGATGTAGGGCACAGAGGGAACACAAAGATTTCAACTTGGGGAAATGGCCCTCAACTATTTCGAAAGACAAATGAAAGATTTTTTCCCAACAGAGAGAACAGCAAGAGTCAAGTCACGTATGTCTGTTGACAGGCTGGGGCAGACACCACAATGAGAAAGAAGACTGCAGGGTTAAGTAACAGACCAGACCTTGGTGAGCCAAATGGGCCATGATTAGCAGTTTGGACTTTATTCTTTAGGTGGTGGCAACCCCTGTTTCAGCAGAAAGGTGGTAAGATTTTAAACAGTAGTTGGAAACATCTTGCTTAAAGTAAAAACCTAGCAGCTATAGCCATACTAATACTCTACAATGCTGTCTACCTTTGTAATCCTGTCTTCTTCAAACATTTTCAATGCACTCTACTAGGAAAATGCATTTCTGATTTTATCATGTTGGTCATCAAGAATTCAATTCAATTTCCTTCATTCTATGTTTATTGAATACCTATTATATCTAGGTCATTATACAAAGTATAAAAATAAATTAGACATTGTCTCTCTCTTTGCACAATTTAGGGCCACAAGAGAAGTATAAACAAAATCCTATTAAGACATGGGGCAGGGAGACCTAGTTCTGAATTATTTTACCAAAGTTCATTTACCTTCCACTTTGCTGAAATACATTTATTTCCCAGCAGGATATCTTTGGAGGGAGAAGGAAAGGAAAACTATACAGACAAACCCCACACCTAAAAACTGGAGTCTAAGAAAAACTGCTGTCCCTCTGACACAGAATGTCTCTCCAATGTCCTATTTATGCCACCTGTAAACACAGCCCCCCTCAGCCAGTACTTGCCACAGGTCTGGCTGGACCCAAGTCCCTGCCTCCACCTCCCACACCCAAGGTATAAACTCCTGGGCCAGCCTCTCACTTCTTTCACGCCCTCAGCTGTGATTAGAGCCTCCTCTTGTCCCACAGTGTGCCATGGAAGCTACTTAGACGCTGATTCTCAACCCAGACCTGATCCTGTTCTACATCACATCTAGGTTGAGAGAAATTCTAGTTTGAGGGCTGTTCCAGCCTTACAGGGAACTGGAGTCTGTACTGAGGAGGACTCAGAGCTCAATGAATGCTCAGCGTTTGGAAAAGCTTAGGGGAGGAGGTAAACTCTGATTTCTTAGGAGTAATATGGAAGGTGCACTTAGGAATGGTATAAGGAGACCAAGACTTGGAGTTAACCTGAATTGAAATCCCAGCTCTGCTATTTGTAAGCTGTGTGATCATCAGCAAGTTACTTAACCTCTTTCAGCTTCACTGTCCTCATCTTGTAAAATGGGAGTAATTTACATACTTCATGGTATATTCTGGGGGGCCAAAACATCATATTTGTAAAGCACCCAATGCATGGTAGGCACTTTATAAATGCTAACTGTAATAATTATTTTATACAGAAATGCAAATGAGATTTCAAACCAATTTTGGGAACACCACTTATTTGTAAATTGGAATTATCCATAATCATTACCTCACTAAAATTTTTTTTACCACTCTTAAACAAGATTTACTGACCAAAAAACTGTTTAATGTGAGACAGACAGCCTTTCAAATCTTTCACCCTTTTAATGCAAGAGATGGTTTTCAATAACTATTATCTTAAAGGTAATCATGAAATGAATAGATACTGTATATGATTATGCAACAATGGAGTATACTCATGGAGAAATTGACAATTTCTCTACCTTAAGAAAGCAAAAAAAAAAAAAGAAAAAAGAAAAGAGGCACTATTTTCACAATTATTCCCATTCTGTAACATACTTTGTAGTTTCAAGAATAGAAAGATAAGGATATTTAATCTTACTTTGAAATATAACACAAGCAAACAAAAGCAGAGTGATTTTAGATCGCTGGTTCTCAAGGAGATGATTTTCTTCCTATTCCGAATCATAGCCCTTTAGCTCAGCTGTCCACATTGCGGACAGGCTTCTTACCTTCTTCATGCATTAGGGTGGCTGAGCACTTCGTCTGTAACCTTGGGTCTCTCTCTAGCTGAAGCAAAAAATTTATCTTACAGGCTTTTTGTGAGGATTAAAGGACAAACCCATTTTCAGTGCTCCCACAGTGCCCTGGTCCATAGAGACCCTCAATTAATATTAGCTATTATTTATTCTAACACACCAGAATAAACCAGCTACGTTGTGAGATAGTATTCTGATTCCATCATATGCTGGGAAGCAACTGCATCTAATTGTCTCACTGCATCCAATCTGTCAATCTAAGCTGCCATCATTGTTTGCCTGGACCAGTGCCAATGCCTCCTGACTGGTTTCCTTGTGTCTACTTTTCTCTCTTTTTTTTTTTTTTTTGGTGAGGAAGACCAGCCCCAAGCTAATATCCATTGCCAATCCTCCTTTTTTTTTTTTTTTTTTGCTGAGGAAGACTGGCCCTGGGCTAACATCCGTGCCCATCTTCCTCTGCTTTATATGGGACACTGCCACAGCACGGCTGATGAGCAGTGCGTTGGAGGGCGCCCGGGATCTGAACCTGAGAACCCCGGACTGCCAAAGCGCGAACTTAACCACTGCGCCAGGGGTTGACTCCTCCTTGCGTCTACTTTTGCCCTTCCTACCCTCCACTCTCCACACAGAAGCCAAAGATATCATGTTAAAAATAAATCAACATAATTTGGGGAGGAGGTAGTTGGAATAATGTTGTTCTAAGGCACTTCTATTTTTTGAAGGAGAGTTAATATATTGGTTAACTTTAGGCTTTTCAAGTTGTTAAGTAACCATGGTAAAACGTCAAGGATTACTACTAAAAGAATAGAAACAGAGTAAATAATGAAATGAGAAAACAAAAAACAGAAAAGAATTAAAATCAATTTTTAAAAAGTCAAAAATGTAACCAAAAGAAAGTTGGTTTTCCTATATTAGTGTCAGACAAAATAGACTTTATCTTAAAAATAATTTTTAAGGATAAGACATATCATTATATAAAGATAAAACATTTGCCTTGTAAAAATGAAAGATATAACAATTCTTAAGTAGTATGCCTCTAATAATAAATTGACCTCAAAATATATGAAGAAAAATGTTTGAAACTATAGGAGAAACTGATAAATGCACAATTATAATGGGAGTGTTGAACACCTCTCTTCTAATTACTGATAGGTAAAACAACAAAAAATTAATAAACAAGACTCGAAGAACACAATTAACAAGCTTTATTTAATAAACACATATAGAAGCCTAAGCCCCAAAATTAGTCTAAACTTCTCCCATGCAAGACCTATTCATCATTGACTGCCCATGAAGTTAAAAATTACCAGAAAAGACAGATGCCATGCCAACATCAGATGGGGACAGAGCAGAGCAGATAAACACAGATGGAGGGAATGCTCTCGGCCTGCACTCTGCACCCAGATGAGCTAGAGGCACCAGGAAACCTTTTCCATCCATCTGAGAATTATCTTAGGTGATTTCTTGGCTTTTCCAATACTTTTTGAAGGTTGCTTCTGGTATCATGTGATACAGTACCTATTGATTGATACATTTCCTCTTTTTTTCCAGGCATTGCCAGAAATAGTGATGGATAGACCTTAAAAACAATTTTTGTATGGTCCACTTTTTTCACTGTTCTGCTGACATGTTTCATAGTACTTTTGGTGAAAGACTGATTTTAATATAATTCTGGTGTGTGGAATGTTAAATGTGCAGGTTTTATAATTTTAAAGAAAACTTGCAAAGAAGTTATTTTGAAAAGTTGACAATTTATTTTTCCCTTTGGATGAAAATGAAATAAATTATCTTGGATTTTAAATACATTTGTTAGAATGTATAGTCTTTTTTTCCCCCAATTGCCAGAATCTTTTATGTGGAAGGTATACATGATCATTTGGTGTTAGATATTCTGGACTTTTTGTTTCATATGTGTGAACTATATATCCATGTTATTAAGACAATTATTAAATATGAGCCTTTTAAAAAGGAAGGAGAACAGAACAAGGGGGAAGAAGACAGGATAGTTAAGTGTAGTGAGTGAAGAGCTTGTTGTGTTTGTAAGCAAATGTCAATTATCTAAAATCCAACCAATTGTAAGTCCCAATAAATCAAAACTTTATTTTGAATACTCTTTATGCTACTTTGAGATGATCAAGGCAATTTCTAACAGAAATAACAGATATTAATGATTCCATTAAAAAATTCTGTACTCTGGCCACCACTCAGATTATTGTATCAATTATAGAAATATAGATTTAGAAGGGAGTGTACAATCTAATCAAAATTCCTCCCTTTACAGGTTCAGAGAGGGATTGTTGCATATTTAGCTCAGAGGAGATTCAAACATTCCTAGCCCTCCACACCAGGGAGCACAACCATAATGTTGAGGACAATACCTTATAGATACAGTCTTCAACACCAGAAGAAGAGGCATGTAGAGTTACTCTGCCTTCATTACTATAGTCAGAAGATGGATACTTTCTCAAAGCATCCTTAACAGTAAGAAGCAAAACATATCTTGGCCAGAAACACGACTTAACTACTACATCTTATAACTGAGTGTTCTAATTAATCAAGATTTTTGTCCCACCTCATCACAGATTCAAAAAGATTGTATGCATTCATATAATACAAACCTCTGGTCTCAAGAAAGAGTGTGCCAAACTTATCTCAGAGACTGTAACTGCTTGTTGCATTTGTAACCATCACCAAGTAGTCATTCTCAACTCTGGCTACATATTAAGCCACCTGGGAAGATTTCCTGAATGAGCTGGGTGGTGCTTATATAGACCTTTGTTTTATTGTTATTTGTTAAACTATACATTTATGTTTTATGTTCTTTACTGTGTGAATGTTTTATTTCATAGTAAAAAAGTCTTTAAAATAAAAAAATATGAGTCATACACAGCTCAGTTTCTAACTGTTTTTCTCATGAATCTGTCCCAAACTGAACCTTGATTTTCTTAAACTTCCTCCTCTCCCAGTGTTCTCCCTCTCAATAAATGTGATGTCCATACACCCCAGTGCTCAGGCCAAAACCTTGGAGTCATCTGTGAGACTCTTTTTCTCTCACATATCATATTTGATCTATTAGCAAATTCCATTGCTTCTATTTGCTAAATATGTCTTGAAACTGACCCTTTCTCACTACCGTCATGGGTAACACCCTAATCCGAGCTGTCGTCGTCTCTCATTGGGACTACAGCTACAGGCTTTCAAGTCATTTCCCTACTCTTCTCTTGATCATCTATACACTATTCTCAGCACAGCAACCAGACTGAATTTTAAAAACCAAAACAGTGCAAATCTCATTCATTTCTCTGATTTCAGTCCTCTAATGGCTTCCTGTCTTTGGGGGAATAAATTCATTCTTCACCATGGTTTACAAGACTCTACATGATTACAGCTTGGTGACCTCTCTGAACTCATGCCCTACTCCTCCTCCACCTCCCACCCCCTTCACTAAGGTCTAGTTGTACTTGACTCCTTGCTGTCCTGCAAGAATCATGCCCTCTCCTGCCTCAGGCCTTTGTGTAACTCTTCCATCTTCCTGGAACACTCTTCCTCCGTAAATCTGTAGAGCTGGCTTCCTCACTTCCTGCAGGGTTCAAATGTCACCCACTCTGATTGGCCTTCTGCAACCCACTTGATCTAAAATAGCACATCCTGATATTCTCTATCTCCTTACTGTCTTTTATTTTTCTTCATTGTTTTTAAAGATCTGATTTTATACGTCTATTAGGCTATTCGCTGATTATCCAACCATCTCACTAGAATGTGAGTTCTGGAGTTTTCCTTCTTCACTGTTGTTTCCATAGCACCTAAAACAATTATCTAACACATGGTGGGTATTTGATAAATTTTTGTCAAGTGAATGAATGAAATTTTTCCATCTTACATAGCAAGTATAATTGAATGACTGGTATGAAGAATATATCACATTTTAAACCTCCATTTTTTCATCTTCCCTCCAGTGCAGGCTGAACTGAAAATGTTTTAAAACATAAGTATGTTCTTGGTATTTTAAAACACATCCACACTTCAAAAACCTCTATATTAGAGATCTAAAGTTGAACTTTCTAAAAACGCATTCTATTTTTGAAATCAAAGATTCCAAACAAGATTCATTCTTTCTTTCATCAAAGACATGGACCATGTCACTAATTCTCATTCCTATGCATATACCCAGCAAATTCTCTCCATCGCGGAAAACACTTCCTCAGCAGCAGGGACCTTTGACGATGAAAAGAAACTAAAATATTGAATAATGGGAAAAATCCTCCACACGGCTCTAAGCTTAAAATTTTCTTTTTCTTCCTACCTACTATCTAGATATACTTCCTATCTTCCTATCTAGTCCATGCTAGACTGTAAAATTCCTCTCTAAGTTTCAGGAAGTACACTAGAAGAGGAAAAAAATCATGTACAAAGAATGTGACCCAGGATAGTCTTCCTCTTGCATGTTTTATATTGGATACATTTGAACAATGGAAATCAAAGACGAGATCAGAAATAGAGAAAGCAAAAATTCATGAACTCTGCCCCCACACAGAAAGCCTATAATCTAAGGAAAGAACTTAGAAGACTTGCAGACAAAGTGACTCAAGTTCTCTGCAATTATTGAATAAATATTAGTATTTGAAAGTGGCCAGACCAGTGTGCGTCAGAGTGAATAAGGAATAAGTGGTGGGTCAGAGACACAAAACTAAGACAATGATCCATGAAAGTGATCCCGACCGGGCTGGTTTATAAATTACCATACCCCCAAGACAGGGGCCTGGAGATAAACTACAAATCAACACTGGGCATCATTGCTTGTTTAACTTACCTGAAAATACACTGCTCATCCATAGGGTTGCAGTCAATTTATTCATCTATTGTCTCAGTAAAGAACTGAGTAAACACAATTCCTTTAGATGTTAAGGAGGGGAGCTGGGAGGTCTGGTTTGACATTTGAGTCCTTAGATACAGAAAGAAAGCCACATGCTATGTAAAATGCTCTCTGACACTCAATTTCTGTTTAGGGGATTCATCCCTTCAATCGACACACACAGTAAATTGTGGACCAGAGGTATTTAGACTAACTCTCCAACGAAAGGACACAGACTGAGAGTATATGTTGAATTTTTCTGAATAATTACCCAAATTTCCCGTATTATTCTGTATGTCTACATATTCAGGCAGAGTTTCTTCAAATCTAAGTATATAATACATTTCTAAAGTCCAAAAAGTCATTCCATCAAATTTCAATGTTTTGAGTCTCAGAAAAATGTTTAGCCAAAATATACTCTATTTCTCTTTTACTGAGAAGCTGAGATAATAGTACTGCTTTATATCACTGAAGATGAATAAGAATTACTTGATTAAAATTAATTTCATAAATAAAAGTCTGAAAAAAAAGGCTGCATAATCCCAATGGTAATTTTGGCATGAAAGCACTATTATCTAAAACTAAATATGGCCATATTTAGTTTTTGAATATATAATTAGTTGTCATTTTAGAAAAATGGACCCAGAAAAAAGATGTTTTAGAATCTCCAAAACGGTGCTGTATTCTGTCCACAACCTCCACCCAGAATTTTCCTTACCCCTCTGACAACAGACATCTGCATTTAAGCAAGGCATTCAGAATTCTGTGTCAACAAGAGGTAAGCGAGGACCAGGGCTCCTTCTCTGTCCTCCTCGCCACAGTTAAATTCTATAAAATACCCTGCAGACGTAGAGCATGAGAGAGGAAAAAAAGGAGAAACACCATGTGATATAAGCTAATAATTATTTATATTCCTAATCAGAAGCTTGGCATTTTACATGCTTCGTTCACTACTCTGGCCCACCCAGGCCCTGAAGCTGTTTTTCTTTCTTCAAATTAGGAATTTGCTGATCAAATCAAATGCTGATTCTCTATCTAAAAATGATATGTCTTCTCTTTGTGCAAGTGATTAGGTCCTGCTAAGAAACTAATTGCTGCCATTTCAAATTGCGCAGGTAGCAAAAGTGCTTTCCTTAAGAAAGAATTCCAGCTATATCCCTCATATTTTTTTCACCATTTTAAAGTCATGTGTTTCTTCAGCTCTGTTGTTCGATCCATAAAAATGGCAGAGTAATTGAACAAGGCCCCAACATGGGTAAAATTTAAATATATATTTCCTTTTGCAAATGTGTTATCTCTTATCAGTCTTATATGCACATAGATACTTACATGTGTGTTGAATTATTGAAGACAATACTCAACATTATCTTTAGTTTTATATATTACCTGTTCATAGGTTTAAGTTCAATTGTCAATAGGTCAACTTGGCTTATTTTGCCAAGTGAACCTAATTAGTTTAGCTTCTTTTTGTCATGTCCACCCTAACAAGTAGGTAGAATAAACAGCAATTTGTATTACATAATTTCAGGACCACTTCTCCTTCTTCACTTCTCCGTTGTCTTCTTTGCTAATGCTGGACGCTCCATAACTAGAGATTCACTTTGAGGAACTCTATTAAAATGCATATTTCCACAGAAAAGATGACGCTTGATACCTGACTGATACAGCAGTAAGTCAATTACACCTTAATGTGAGTGAATGTGTCAGTCTTTCTTGAAAGCTGGTTTTGAGGAGGATTGGAGCGGGAGGGAGTGGAGCAATCAGGAGAAAGAATGAGAAAAACAAGAGGATCCAGACATTTCAAGAGGCATTCAGGCCATCTACCTACTGAAAATGTGTTTATAGGGAAGTCTTCATTGAACACGATGTGCTGCCCTTGAAACTTCTTTGTGGGCTCTTGTTAGTGGAGAATACTCAAAAGCTGCCAACTGCTGCAGCCCCACATGTTTGGTCTCAGAAAGAGCATCTCCAATGATTTCTCCTCTCTTTTTGTGTTGCCAGAAAAAACTGGGCCAAATGATAGGGACAGTTATTTGGCAAGAGACTGAAGTTGTCAGTGGAATAAAGAATGAAAACAAGCAAAATTAAAAAGAATTTACCACCGGGGATTTTATAACATCCCATCTGTAAGAGGGAGGAAATTTTAAGCTTGTACTTCAACAGCTGGTGCCAACTGTTATCAAAACTTTTTGTGTGTGTTCACTATCGTAAAGCTTCATTCACTAAATAGCTTCACGATATCTAAATGATCTACTTGCAGATTTTACTGTGGTACAAAATGAAAAAGATTTAAGGGAAAACGTGTTTCTTTATATTACTATTCTGATGCTACGGTACTGCTTTTCAGAATTATTTCTCTTCAAAATAATATTTTAAAATCTAGCACTAGGGCCTATTTCAGAGCTAAAATTACTTCCAGGGAGAAATAAATAAGAACATAAAGATGTCGTTGAATATATTTTAATTTATTGTTAAAATTGACTCTGGAAATAGTCCCTATCCCAGGCTTTGTATGGTGAAGTTTTTACGAGGGCACCTTTTTAACTAAGTTATATATTTCAGTGTCTAAATTGTGGTATGTAAAATGCTTAATCCAATATTTGAACCTCAAATAAAAATTTGCTGTATTATGCTATTACTAATGATTACTTTAAAGTTTTTCTTTTATTTGCTTTTTCTGAAAGAAATGAGGAAAACTAATATTTACACCTATATTACTTGTAAATTATACATCTCAATTATATCCACTTTTCTTCCACAAAATCTTTGAGAAATACAAAACAATAAAAGCTTTTGAAAATGACCATTTGTGTATTGATCTTTGATAAACAACTAAACAGTACACACTAGCTAATAAAGACATTAGCCCTATAATTTGAGCAAGAACCAACAACTTAATTGTATAATTGTAGTTTTTTTAAAAACACACAAAAAATGTTATTAGAAGAAACATAGACTGCATCTTTACAAACTTCCAAACTATTTTCAGGTTGATCTGGGCCAATCACTACAAGAAATTTATAGCCTTGACATGTTACAGTTGATCTCTGCTTATCTGTAAGATTGTAGAAGTGGTACAGGCAGTTGACTGGATTGTCTAAAAAACCAACTCAGATCAGCACCATGCTGAGACAATAGATTTCTTAGAAATGGCCTTTCATGAAGACTGAAAAAATTTAAATTTGATAAAGGAAAACAGATTCTGAGCTACAGCTAGATATGGCAAAAATCAACAGCCTTGACTATTGCAACATGAATGAATAGAGCCAATGATTCTTGCCGGAAGCTGGACCTTGTTTAGGATATTTCAAGTCCCTGATGATCCTGATCTCTAGCCTTCAGGTGCAGATCCTTCTAATCATATGCTACTGTTTTCCTGTGGACCCTACATTAGCCAGAGATGTTACTAATCAACTCAGTAAGAAGGTTAGCTCTATAACCAGACTGCCTGATTTTGCTATTTACTTACTGTAAGGCTTTGAGCAAGGTAGTTAACATCTCTGTGCTTCAGGTTCCTCTTTGGTAAAATGGAGATTATTTCATATTGTTGATATGAGACTTAAATGAATTTACACATATAGTGTTCTTACAAGTGTGTCCAGACATAGCAGGCCCTAATTAAGTATTATTTCTATGATTACCATTGTCATCATTGTCTAGAGCAGGAATTGGCAAACTATGGCTGGGGAGCCAAATCTGGCTCATCTGATTTGTATGGTCTATAAGCTAAGAATAATTTTTACATTTTTAAAGTGTTATAAACAAAAAACAAAAAAGAATGTGCAGCTGAGACCTATATGGCCCTCAAAGCTTAAAACACTTACTATCTGGCCAATTACATAAAAATTTGTCAGCCCTTTGTCTAGAGGGTGCCTGTTTAATTGGACTATTTAGTCCATTCACATTTAATGTAATTACTGGTATATTTGAGTTTAAATCAACCATATTACTATTTGTTGCATCTGGTCTTTGTTCCCTATTATTTACTTTCATACTTCTTTGGGTTAATCAAGTATTTTAAAATTCTATTTCCCCTCTCTATTAGCTTTTATTATTCTTTTAGAAGTTATCTAAAGATTACAATATGCATCCTTAACTTAGAAGAGTTTACTGTACATTGGTATTTTATCACCTCTTGGATAACACAAGGATTTGAGAACACTTTAACTCTATGTAACTACCTTTCCCACTCCTCAGTCCTTTTGTTGTCATAGATTTTAATTCTGTATACATTTATATTACCCTGTGTTAGTTCTTTACAATGCTCCCCATTTCTCCATGAATTTCAGTGCTTCTCTCTTGGATCATTTTCCTTCTTCCCGAAGAACTCACTTTAGAGTTTCTTTAAGTATAGGTATGTTGGTAAAAAAATTCTGTCAGTGTTTGTCTGAAAAGTCTTCATTTCACCTTTATTTTAAAGCATATTTTCTAATTTTTTGGATTATAGACTGGCAGTTCTTGCCTTTTAGTGGTTTAAAGGTCTCATTCCATATTTTTCTTGGAAAGTCTGCTCTGAGTCTCATTTTTGCTCCTTTGAAGTTCGTATATGTTTTTCTCTGGCTATGTTAAGACTTTCTTTTTCTCTTTGCTTTCAGGAGTTTTACTGTGAAGTGCCTAAGTACTGTTTTCTTTGTATGGATCCCACTGGAATTTCGTAGAGCTTTCTGAAGCTGTAGTTCTTTTCTGCATGCTTCATCCTTTTTTCTCTCCATGATTCAGCCCAGATCCATATTCCAGGACAATAATACTCTCTTCTGCTGTGTCTAATTTTATATTAAACACATTTACTAAGTTATTAATATCATCAGTTATTCTTTTATTCAGTTCTAGAATTTTATTTTTTATGGATTACAACTGTCATCTAGTTTCTTAAGCATATTAATCACTGTTATTCCATGTCTGATAATTCAAGTATCTGAATCATCCAGGGGGTTCATTCTATCATCTGTGTTTTTTTTCCTCTTGTTTTTTGATCATTTGCTCCTATTTCCTGGCATGACTGATAATTTTTTTCATAAATACCATGCATTGTTTAAAAAACTCTCCATTTCACATCCAGGCAGTACTACTCTTAAACCAGGGCAAATTGGGCAGTGTACCAGGCCCCACATTTCAGGAGCCCTGTGCTTCAGAGTACCTTCCTTAAAATTTTCTGGCATCCTCCAATGCTTTGAGTTATCCATGACCAGAAGTGCAATCCAGACAGGGCTTGCCAAGCCCAGACCTGGTCTTGCATGGGCTCTAGTTGCCAGAAATACTTCCTGGAATTTTTTAATTCTTCTTCTGTTGCCAGAATGGGACTGGGCCACAGAGCTGTCTGAGAAGTGCATCTTGTGCCTGCACTGGAACCTGCATGGATCCTGTCCCTGTTTCTCTCCTCAGCTTGCTTTCAGACCCTCTACTCTACATGTGGGTTCAACCAGATACCCCAAAGAGCTCCAGGACTGGAGCCTATGGGGTCATCCTAGATTACTGTGGCCAGATTCTTGTTCCAGGAAGGCAGCTTAGTAAGTGGATCACTATTGCTAGCCTGTGTAATAATTCTTTCCTGGAAGAGTACAAAATTGGGCCACCAGAATGCTCCTGACACTCCTATTTGGGGCTTGAGCCAAGTATCTGGGCCTGTGTATTGACTTTTGCCCATCTGTCTTCTAACCAGAGAGTCACCTCTCGTCTACAGTATCTGTGGGCAGTGGAGGAGGGGAGGGTGTCAGGCACCTTTTACTGTTTGCTTTCTACCCCTGGCACCAAAGGTGGTTATCCCACCTCCTTTGCAGACTCTATGTCACATGTCAGGCATCCTCTTCATAGTCATGCCTTCCTCCTCTGAGAGCTTTTGAGACCAGGGCTCCACAATGCCAAAGTTCCTCTGATCAATGTCCTCTCTTGTCTCTGTTCCCAGATAGATGTCATGTTCTCTTGGATTGATGATGTTAAGTTCTTATGGATCAGTTGTATGCCATGCTGAATTAGGTAAGGATATCCTTGAGTAAATGGGACCACTCTTTCTCTCTGCCCATATGGGTCTCACCTATCCTCCCTGCTGGTAGTGGTATGTGTAAGGTGGGGGTACAGTCAACACTGGAAAAGATCACAATCTATGAAGGTACTGTTATGGCCTAAAAATTTCAAGAGAAACATGGTTGGAAAATATGCCGTTTTACCTTTATTCCATAAAATTCTGAAAGGTAAATTTAAAGTTACCAGAAAACAAATTGTAATTCACATTTGTCTGCATACTCTGAGTAGGACTTGCCTTTGAGGTCGTCATCTACAGAGCAAAATAACAGCATTTGAGAGAGTCAATGGGAGCCAGTATACATGGATGGCAGGATGGATGATGCAGAATCATAGGTCATCCACCAGCATCATAATGGTATTAGGACACTGCAGAGCAAGAAAATCTATATTGTTATCAACATAAACAAGTTCCAAAGAGCTACTTTTTTCCTATGGTGGGAGATATGCAATAACACGGGAACAGCATATTTAACAATAAAGAACATGATGAGATGGTTCCTGGACATGAACAGGAAGAGAAGCTGCCTGCATAGCGTGAAGAAAGAAACTTCACATGCACTGATTGGACAATAGAGTGTGTAAGTACCTCTTCTCTATTCATCATTCTAAATCTTCATCAATAAATCTCTCTATCTCACATGGGCCCATGAATCTTATAATACATTTCTTAATCAAATTATTTATATAGACAAAGACCTTTGATTAAGAGCAAGTTTCTCTCTTCTTAGCCCTCAGAGTTCTACTTTTTAGAAGTTTTAAACTTAGCTCTTAGGTCTTCCACTCCACGTGGGTTTAAAATGCAGCAGGATTTTGACTCTTTTGTTTTGCCAAACAGCAGGAGATTTCATTCTGCCTTTCTGGCTCAACTGCCCTGCTTCCCTGGTTACTCCAGCACCAGGGTACTCAGCACATAGAAAATATGTTGTGCAGAAAACAAGCCATGGGTTTGGTGCTCCTGTACAATTCAGTCTGTCGCGCTAGTACAGGTGACCATGAAAACTCTGGTTTCTCTACTCTAGTAGAGCCCCTCTGCCTTTGCCAAGCCTATTCTGCAACTAATGTCCTGAATGTCCTCAGAGAAGAAAAGAGCCTTTGATCTCAGTTCAACTAGCAAGGGCTCCTGCTTACCTAGAATTTTAGTTCTTTCAAAGTTCATTGCTTCCATAGTTCTCCAATATCTTAAAAGAATTCATTTTTGTAATTATCTTTTTGTTTTAGCTGCTACAATGGGAGCAAAGGACTACTTAACAGGGTATTTTATAGAATCATAAGATATTAGATTCAGAAATACCATCAATTTTCTTACACAAAGTACTCCTGTGGACTCCTCTAGCAAGCTTCCCACCTTCTGAAATCTCCAGATAAGAGGCAGTCACTGGTGTTTATGTTCAAGTATCCCATCCACTTTCAGAAAATTTTCCAAAAATTCCCTCACCACACCTTTCAGGTGGCATCTGAATATTCTGAAGCTTAGCAAATAGGAGGAGATAACACCCTTTCCTTCCAGGGGCTCCCTAAGTAGCCATGAGTGATTCTTTAGGTTCCTGCCTCCCCACCCCAAATATAGCAAACTATCTTCACAGTGATGAAGCATATACTTATTCTCTCTCAAGCTAGACTAGCATAGAGCCTCATAGAGAGTAGGCACTCTAAAAAACTTGTTTAATAAACAATTGAGATGAAAAAAGAAACTCAGTTCACCTGCATGTCAATTGCATAGTAATGAAATTAAACTTCAACTATGACTGAATTTAATTTTAGGTTTTATCTGGAATTAGGATCCTTGGTTTCATATTGAATAGTTGTCTTTCTAGAATCAATATAAAGAATATTAGTGGGGAAACTATGTAGTACAAATAATTTGGACAATTAAGTTGATAATTTGAGAAAATCATTTGGGTTAATTCAGCAAATTCAGTTACAAATTAATTTTATGATAGAATTATTTAGCCTTGTATTTTCTTTTCACTATAGATTCTCTGTGACCATTTGGTTCTAAGAAGCATTAGGAAGAGAAGAATTTTCTGGTCTTTCAGTTTCTTCCATGATGCGTTTCAACTGAAGAAACATTTGAACTTAGATTAGTAACTTGCAGTGAATTATTAAGTAAAGGATATTAAGAGATATTAAAGAGAAATATGTAGATCACATTACTCCTGCCTTAGATTAAAACCAACCAGCCAATCAATCTTGTGTGAATGGTTCACTGCCAAGGTATTTATTAGTCATTGGAAGAGTATAAGTTCACATAATAACACCAGTTTGCACTTAAACCTTTGTCATGAGTTGTGATGTGATGTGATATGTGTGTAACTGAATCCAGTTCTCTAATCAAAGAACCAGAAACTACCCTCCTGGACACCTGTGGGTAACTGCTTTATTCCCTCCCTGTCACTAGGATGTAGGGGGTAGAACCACTAATCTTCCTTCCCTGTCATGCAACTATGGGGTTTTCTTTTCTCATATTTTATCTAACTTTGCCATGTGTTTGAAGCTAATGGGTAGTTAAAGATTGAAGTTACTGTATCATCTTGAGCATAAATCCAATCATCATTATGTGTTATTTTTTCAATTAAAAACAGCAACAACTAGTTTACAGAAGTTCTCCAAGTATACATCATCTAGGGAATCCAAGGTAGAGAATATAATAGATCCCGCCTCTGAGAATAGAGATGTGATTTTAAAACTTTCTTAATAAAGTGTCTCTTTGCCTTAAACTAAGCAAGTTTGCATTATTTGCCCTAATAAAGTATTGGAAAGAGTGAAAATAAGGAGTCTGGTAATATACCCCTTCTTGTCCTGTCTCTTAGTTACCTGGGGAGCACCTTGATCCAGCTCTAGGCGAAGAGAGGCACTATGGATTGCAGTTGAAATGATTTAGGCCATATTTAGAGGATCATTCTGTGGGATCCCCAGCTAAGTGTGTGATTATCAAGATGATTGGCTCCTCTATATAAGCCTGTGAGCTTTTCCACATTTTAGAGATGTACTATAAAACTTAGATGGCAAATTATTTCCTTCTCAAGTCAGTTAAATACCATTTCCAATCTACAAATATTCACTACAGCTAATGATAGTGAATGAGTTCAGCTGATGGTTCAGCTGATGGATCACTTAGTTACTGCACTTTAAATAAGAGATGCAGTGAATCTTATATGAAAAAGTATGCAACCTGGGCATCTACCCAACGGACATGAAATCAACCATCCAAAGAGGTTTATGCACCCCTATGTTCACTGCAGCATTATTCACTACAGCCAAGAAGTGGAAGCAACCCAAGTGTCCCTTGACTGATGATTAGATAAAGAAGATGTGGTGTATATATATACAATGGAATACTACTCAGCCATAAAAAAGACAAAATTGTCCCATTTGCAACAACATGGATGGACCTAGAGGGTATTATATTGAGTGAAATAAGCCAGAGAAATAAAGACAAACACCACATGATTTCACTCACATGCAGAATATAAACTAACACACAGACAGAGAGAACTGGTTGGTGGTTACCAGGGGCAAGGGGGGGTGGGGGTGGGCACAAGGGAATGCATTCATATGGTGACTGACAAACAATAATGTACAACTAAAACTTCACAATGTTATAAACTATTGAGACATCAATAAAAAAATTTTTTTAAAGTATGCAACCTGGGAAAGTTATACCTACAACTATATCTAAATCTACACACACATATAATTCTGGTAATAAGAGGAATAAAAGTTCATCATAGACAATTTGGAAAATTAAAATCTCTCACAATGAAGGCTTAAAATGAAATACTTATTTTTTCGCTGTTTTCTGTGCATCTATATACTTCTTTTGAACAAAAAAGAATCATTATTTTCTATCATATTTGCTTTTTCTTAAATAGTGTATTTTCCCATGTCATTAAGTATTCTCTGAAAACATGGTTGTAGTGGCTGAATACTATTTAATAATGTGGTTGTAGTACAGTTTATTAAACTATTTCTCTGTTTGGACCTTTAAATGTCTCCAGTTTTCACTCTTGTAAACAACACTGCCTTTCACCTTTGTGTGCATTTTTTTTTTTACTGTTTTCTTGAGAGACATTCTAAGAAGTAGGGGTCATAGGAGGAAATGAACTCTTTTAAGGACCTTGATACGTCTTAATGAATTTATTTCTCAGTTACATTCCTACCAGCATATGGTACTTACTCTAATAAGTTGACTATATCCTTGGATATATATCTCCTTGAAAAATACACAGCTGTTTTCTGTGTTTATGCATATAAATGGCTTTACACTACATACCTTCTTCAGTTTCCACTGAACTTTTTAAGGCCTCTCTATATTGCCGTAAGAGTCATTGCTTCTGTCTGCTGCCTCTACCTCTCTGCTGTTATAAACAACACTGATAGGAACATCTTCAAACATATCACCTTTTGGATCTGTAGAAAAATTTCTTTTAAGTATAACTCAGCAGTTGAATTGGTAAGCCAGAGGGTATTTGCATGGTCATGTTTACTAAAGACTGCCAGTTTGCTTTTCACAGTGGACATTCAATAATTATACTTCTATCAATACCATATTATGGTTTCTATCCCACATCCTTAATAACTTTTGGTATTATCTAACTTTCCAATTTTATGAAGATGATAGTTATAAAGTGGTACCTTGCTGTTTTACTTAACATTTGTCTAGTTACTTAGTGAGATTTGGCATCTCTCCAATTCCAGTTAGCACTTGGCTTTGCCAATCTATAAATTCCCTATTTATAGCCTTTGTCCACTTTTCTATTAGGTTTCTTTTCATATTAGTTTGTAGAGGTGATTCATATAATCTAGTTTTTCCTTTGCAGTTTTTAGCCAGTGCAAATATTTTCTCTCAGTCTGTTGTCTACCTGTTAACTGTGGGTCAGGTACTGAAAAGATTCAGAAAAGAACAAGCAATAGTAAGACTTTAATGCACATCATTTGCTATTTTATGATCATCCATTCAGTCTGTCAGTGAATATGTATTAAGAATCTGTTCTGTACAGGATGAGATGATAAGAATGTTGAGGCCACGGGAGGAGTTAAATATAGACCTTGTCTTCAGGGATCTCACAGTCTCACATAGGAGATTAGACAAGAAAAAAAAATTATACAAATGGAAAGTAATAAAGTCCATAGGTGAAATATTGATAAAGTGGTTTGAGTCTGTAAGGATTGTGTTTGAAGGTAGAGCAGGTACCCAGGTGGAGAAATCTAATACACTATTGGAATGCGAAACTGACTTTCAGAAGAGCGCAGAGTAATAGATTTCTGAGGCATTTGAGTGAGAGTAGAAGCTGCGAAATTGGTTGAATTAGTAAGGGAGAAGCAAAAGTAGAATTGATAGATCCTTTAGTAATCACTACCTTCCAGGAAATGGGAGAATAGCCAAGGAAAAGAATAAAAGTAACAGTGTCTTGGAAGGTAGATGTGCAGAATACTTCCGACTTGAGAGAAGGAACTATATCGAATATGCTCAGGTGTAGATATTGAGTATGTTTTTCTTTCAGAATTTATTAATTCTTTTGAGGAAATAAGTTAGAATTGATGTAAACTGGTAGGGGAAGCCTGGCCACAAAAATTGGGGTCTCCCTGAGCTAGATAAAGCATTTAACCAATAATTAACCAACTATCAACCTCTTTCTTCTCTGAACATGTCTTTGAGCCAATGAATAAATGACTTATAAGCTCATATTTTTATATAACAGCCTTGGGGAGGTGGGCTATTGGGGAGCTGGCCTTGTTTGATGAACAGGAGAGGGTAGGAAAAGAATACCAACAAAGGACAAAGCCTAGTTTAAATGATGATTCTGTTGAGGCTGACACATCCTGCCTTTACCTTTACAAATCATATGCTGATCCAAGTCAATCCCTTTCAAGAATGAGAGAGTTGCCAGCCCTCAGATTCTGCAGAGATTATTATTGATGTTGTTGTATTATTTGTTAGTGCCATTGAGTTGATTCCAACTCCTAGTCACCCTATGTACAGTAGAGTGGAACCCTGCCCAGTGTTTTTGTGCCATCCTCTCACCTTCTGGTGCTATATCAGACAATGCTCTGCTGCCATGAATATTGGTTTTCATGGCCAATTTTTCTGGAAGTGGGTGGCCAGTTCCATCTTCCTAGTCTGTCTTAGTCTGGAAGCTCCGCTGAAACCTGTCCGTCATGGCTAACCCTGCTGGTATTTGAAATACTGGTGGCATAGCTTTCAGCATCACAGCAACATGCAGCTGCCACAGTATAACAATTAACGGATGGGTGGTGTGGTTTCCTGACCAAAAATGAACGCAGGCCACGTTGAATCTTAAGCATTAGACCAGCAGGGCTGGCTTTTTGTATTATTAGCTAATATTTATTAAGTACTTATTACATACAAGGAAACATGCCAAGCCTTTTACATACAATATGCCATTGAATCCACTCAATTATCTGGGAGAAGAATATGCTATTATGATATGCATTTTTCAGAGGGGCTAAATGGGAATTGGGGTCAATAACAGGTAGAGCCAGCACAAAATTTCAAGTTTGAAACCCATGCTTTTGTAAAAAGTATCACAGAATGTGTGAACTAAAAGGTCATTGGTGTCTTAAGCAAGAACACTGTCAGTAGAGCGTTAAGGATAGAAGCAATCTTTCCAGAAGTTAAGAAGTGATTGAGTGGTGAGAAGATGGAAACAGTAAATGCAATTACCATTTCCAAAATTTGACGGCAAAAGAAAGAGAGATATTAGAGAAAAGAAATTAAAGAAAATTTTTATTATATTTAAATTTTATGGCCACATCATCTTGAATATATTTGTAGGATAAGAAGAGATAGACTGGAGAGGAAAAATTGAAGATTCAAGTAAAAGAGTAAGTTGACAGACCAAGGTTCTGTAGGAGGCAAGAGTGTAACAAATCATGAGCACATGAAAGGGTTAACTTGAAGGAGGAGGTTAACACTTACAGGAGAATCAAAGGAAGAGATGTTGGGTGAAAACACAGACAAATTGTTAGACGGCAGTAGAAAACTTAAGGGAACAAGTGGTAGTGAGCTCTTCTCTTAGTAAACTGTGAGGCGAGGTTAGATGCTCAAAGTCATGATGGCAGAAGTGGAAAATATTTACAATAGATTCTGTAAGGAATGAGATGGAGAGTCAATTAAAGGTGAGTAAAAAGGAGACTGAGCGGTAGAGAAAATCATGTTAAGGCTGGAGTATCAGTCAGGGTTTAGCTACAAGTAACACTTTATTTTCACTACTTTATCTTTTTAAACTACTTTATCTACTTTAAGCAGAGAGAGATTTGATATAGGTAGATGCTTACAAATCTTTGGAAAGGCTGAAGTAGCAGACTCTAGGTTGAACTTCTGGGAATGACTCCCAGAATCACAGTGCAGAACTAGGTTGCCAGGAAAGCTGTGAGCTCTACCACAAACAGGAAGCAGGGGAATAAGGAGGGCATCGGTGAAACTAGACGTCAGGAATATACCATCTTAGCGGCACACAACTGTTAGCTTAAAGGAAGTATCACTCCTTTTAGATTTACCTCAATAGAGAATAAATGACCCACACTTCTGCCCCTCAGTCACAGCCAGTACCTGAGCTGTCTGGGAAATGTAGTTTTTAGCTTCACATACGGTGCAGCAGAAGAAGACACACCAGAAGGAGGCTGGAGGGGGTGAATGCCAAGCTTTTACAGACATACATATATACTATTACAGCTTAGATATACTATACTATTATAGATATACTAATACTATACTATTACAGATATATAGATATCTATATATCTACTAATATAGAGCCTATTCTCCTTACTATCTTCAATGAAATCAGCAGTCTGTGGGCAAAAGTGGAGAAAATGGTTAGTTTGATAAGGGAAAGGTAAGGGAGCAAAGAGATCAAGATATCTAGGATGGTCACTATAGAAATGACTGATTATGTGGTCCAGACTAGATAAGTAGTCAACGGAGGCCAGGAGAAACCAATGAAATATAAGGATAGGGATACGCCAGATAAGCATAATGTTGATAATGCCTACATTGGTCTTGCCCTTGAAAGCCAAGAAGGGGGTGCAATGAGCACATGGCACCACAAAGTAAGTAGCATGTGTTTTGAAGAGGAGAGTTATTAATGCTTTCAAATACAGCGTTCTTGTCATGATGCCAGGGCAATTGAATGTCTTAAATGCATAGGAGGAAAAACAAGAGAAGGCACAGAGCACATCCACCAGAGCACATGTTACCTGAAATATATTTGATGATCTGTATATGCATGTAAAGGAGAGAAAGGAAGAAGGAGACAATAACACATATTTGAATAAAAATATTGTAAATCTATGATTGATTTGCACACTTCTGTATATGTGAGATTTTCAGGCAAATCATAGGCCAAATGTAAAATTTCGAGAAAGAATACAGGTTTAAAGGTGAGTTTGTTGTCATTGTTGTTGTAATGTCTTTATGCTGCATTTTTAAAAACTGAGAGCGGATGCCTATAAGGAATCTAACATGTATTATGCACTCAACCATATTTATATAGCTAAGAAGTATTTATAATCTTTGCAGTCAATCACTCAGCACTTCTCCTTAGATTTTTCTGTTTCCTGCAAAAGGCATGCTGTTTTGCTTCTAATTTATCTGGGGATGGCAAAAGAAGGAAGGAGGCTTCAAATTCTTTAGATGCACAAGATTTGACATGGGCTGCAGGTCTTCACCTCCTGGTGGCTTCCCAGCAGATGCCTCAGCTACGACTTCACTGAATGCCAGTTGCATGTCTGCAAATCTCTCCTTTTGTAAGATTTCCCTTTATCTCTGAAAAGAGGCAGTGAAGTTTGCTTTCCGCCAGGCTGCTTTGATTTCCTCCCAGTGCCTCCAAATGTCAACGGAGCACTCTAGGGGCAGTCCCATTGACTCTCAAATAAAATAAAGAAGAATATGCACTGAAAATTAGAATAGAGTCACTACAGCTTCCTTCCCAACACCTTTTTAAAGCATGATTAAAGATTTACTGCATGATTATGTGTAGAATACTGCTCTAAAGACTGGACATTGAAAAATGCATACCGGAAAGAAGATAAATACAATTTAGGTAACAGAAAGATACATTTTAAAATACTTGGTGAGGAGTACAAGGAAAAGGTTGACAATGAATCCTTAAAGGACGATTAATCATTTTTTAAAAAGTGATCACAAACAGGGACAGGGAACAAACTGCTGTCTTTAGAGGGTCATTGTTTTGTGAAATCCTTGTGGGATGGGATTGTCCAACCAAAATCTATTACAGAGGCACGTAGCTCTTAGGCACCTATAAATATTTGTCAATGAGGATGGTTAATAGACAAGCCATCTGGTGCCCCTGATCTTCAGAATTCGATAAGGTCTGTATTGTTATTGCTCAAGAGATTTCTGCTGTATAAACTCTGACACTCAGTGTATATGCTGATAGAAAAGGAAGGTCCAAGCTAAGTCTCAGAGAATTAAAACATGCAGGTGGGGGTAACAAGGAAACTCGTCTCCTTTGACAAATGCCCAGTCCTTGGTTAACTTCTCATTAGCAGTCTGCTCACATCTCATTCCCATTAAGAGTATTCCGTTTTCTTTGTCTAAAGTGTTGAGTGGTTATGAATAGTAAGGATAGACTATCTGTAATTATTTTTTAATTATTAATGGTTTTGTTAGATCCTTTCACTTTTACATTACATTTCTGTTAATGTAAGTTAAATCAAAATGTACTTCAGTTTCTAAGCCATTCCCCAATGTATTTTTCATTCTTTCATAACATTACTTCAGATTTCTATAAGATGTCTGTGAGAAAGCTTGCCTTTCTGGAGTCACCCACACCACGCTAATAGATTCAGGGACTATTCTGTTCTACAAATTCACTGGCCATAACATTAGTCATCACCAAATTTCTCAATTCCCACTGGTACCCAGTGTCAGAGTCATGATGTGTACAAAAGTCATTTGATCTTAGCTGAGATCTTTAGGCTGAATGCAGGAACGTTTATTTTATTTAGTGCCCCTAGATGAAGGTTTTTTGGCACTTTATAGGTATGAAGATTCTCAATCAATTAGAAACCAAAGGAGAAGGGAAAACGAGTGAGTTTGAAGGAAACAGATACCAGAGGAAGAAGCTAGTGTCCAAGGTGTGCGGCGCACCTAAACACCCTGAAGGGTTGTTTAGTCAGAACAAATATTCTAGTACTGTGCCTTAGGAAGATAATGACACTTAGAGGAAAAAAATCTTCCCTGGAGAGAGGAAAAAAAGTCCACCTTTTAGTCCATTTTTCCATCACCAGCAGAATGGCACTTTTTGATGATGTACTATTCCCTCAGAGCAGTGGTCCTGGCTTGTGTTTACTACTAAGGGGCCTGGTTTCAGATCTGATATTGAGCAACTCACGCAAATTCAAATAATAGCTTTAGTGAGCAAAAAGAAGAGAGAACGGGTGAGATTTTTTATTTTTTAACGACACACAACACTCAGCCCCAGGGATTCTTGTACCGTTACAGCTGGTGACTTCTGAAAAGAAATGTTACCAGATCAGCTCTGAGGAGTGGGAGGAAGGCGAGTTTACTGGGCAAAATTCCAAGCTGAAGTGGGGCGCAGCGACCCCCAAGGAATCGATGAAGGGAGCCAGATCTTAGCCAAAAGTATAGAGTTAACATATACTGCACCGAACACAAACGCTACTAAAAATGACTGGATAAATTATGCAGAGGGATTTCTGCATTTCTTTCAAGTAATTAAGTTTCGATTTCTTGCATTTATTTTAGTTCCAGGAAGCGCAAGGCGCCACGGATTGCAAAAGTCTTCATTGATTGTTCCAATGCTTTAAGTTGGATTTCGTGACTGGACTTAACTTTGGGGAGAGGTAAACACACGGACCAAGAAAATTCACCGCGACGAAAAATAACAGTTTCACCGGGGCAAGTAAACACAGGGGTGCTTGCTTGTGGACAAGAACGCGGAGGTCTGCCCCGCCCCCCCCCCAAAGTGCAGCGCCGGAGGGGGAGGGGAAAAGCATGTGTGCGCGCGCGCCTCTCAGTGTTAGAGAGTGGGTGTGTGAGTGTCTGTGTGTGTGTCCGCTCGTGAGTGTGTGAATTCACGGCCCCCGCGCTCTGGGGAGGACAGAATCTCCACCCCTCCCACAGCAGGGTTGTGTTTGCTCCAAAGGTTGGTCGACTCCGGTGGGCCCAATCAGCTGTCCCCGCGCGCGGGTTCCTTGCCACACTGGGCCTCCCTAAACCTACCAGGCAGAATCGCGAAAGGGTGAGCCTCTCAGGCATCCAGGTGGCCTGGGGCTGGCTGCGTCCCCTTTCCCCCTCCTCCAGTCTGCTTTATTTGACATTGAGCTCTGCTCCTTTCCCTCCAACGGGGAAAGAGAGAACCGTTGTTGCTTTTCTGCCGTGCCTCCTCTCATCCCCTTGTCCCCAGCCCGGCCACTTCTCTCAGTCCCGAGTTACCTAGAGAGAGCCCCACGTGCCTCGTTTGGCGACTGGCCCGGGAGCAAGTCTCTTCCTACCTCTAAAGTGCGCCCTCTGGGGCGCCAATAGTCACTTGCTTTTGTCCCCCTCCCTCCGCCCTGCCTGGCCTTGATGGGAGGGCGGGAGGTTGCAAGTCCGAAATTCGATCTAGAAGGGCCTGGGAACTGCCGGGTGCAGAGGTTTCCGGAGACGCTTGCTGACTGCTTGCATTGGGAGGTTGAGAATGAGAGAGAGTTAGCCAGGAAGGCACTGAGAGGAGGCTGTGCCATCGGGCAGAGGGGGTGCTCGACGTCTTTGGGAGAAGGAGGGGCTCCTTCAAACCTCTAAGCGAGGAAGACTGGGCTCACAGGGAGCCAGCGGAGAGGGAAAGCTAGAGACAAACTCAAGAGCAGTGGTGGACATGTTCCAAAGAGGAAAGATGTTTGAGCAAAATTCACCCATCACTTCTCAAGCCCAGCCCCTCATCTCAGGAGGTAGCAAGCCCAGGAGCGCCCTCCTCCCCCGGCGTTTCGCTCTATCGCCAGCTCCCTGGGCACTCCCCAAAGTCTCAATCTCAGGGATAATATCCTTCTCCTTTTTTCTTCCCTGGAACAGCCCAGGCCATGGAGAAGTTTTATCACGCCCTACCCTTCTGCCCCAAGCCGCAGACTTCAGAGAGAGCTCCGGGAGGGTTCTGTTTCTATTCAGAATTTGGAGCAGATTGACCTCCTTGAGAAGATGCGATGAGGGGATTCCATCTTTTCCCTCTTTAATCCCCCAAGGCCTGTCTAACCGAGACGGAAACAGTGCGTGAATAGGGCCGGATCTGTCTGTCCTTTAAGAAATCTTCCTTGTAGTCCAACTCAATTCTGTTTGAAATACAAAGAAAGCACACTGCCCTTAATAGATTAAAATTTAATAAAACACATTAGGTCCAGTAAAATATGAATGCACTGCTTAAAATTTTAATAGTAAATTAGGACCCAGATACAAGGGAGGAGACGGTGATTTCTCCCCTCGGGACGGCTGCGGGCCGATTTCAGGGTGGGGGAGGCACTTACTGTAGGGACCCCTGCCGCTGCCGCTGCCGGGGAGCTTGGGCGGAACCTCAAGCGACTCCTTGTCCTCCTAGAGGGAAGCTGGTCACATCTGTCCGCATCTGGCAACGGATGGGACAGAAGCTATTGTCAAACAAAGAGGCTTGGTGAGGGAAAGACACTCCTTGTGTAGTCACACAGTTGATCCATTTTTCCATTTCTCTGCTTTTAAAAAAATCACTTCCCTGTTTTCGGTTTTTTTAGGTAGGTCTGTGGGTGTGCAGAGGCGCTTGGGCATAAAAGTGTAGGTGGAGGTCATGTGAAGCAGATTTCGGATATTGGGCCATTCCCTTCCACCCCTTGGGTTTCTTTCCAACTTTGCAGTTGTTTAGATGGCCCCGCTACCTGGGGGGCTGAAGTCTTTCTTCCTCAGAGAGCGGCTTCCACACTCGCTGGAGCACTTTGCAGTAATGCCTGTGGGCAAAACCGAAACGGGTTTTATTGATATTACCGCAAAGACGTTGGTATTCTGGACACTCCTGGAAGGAGAGATTGCAAGATTGCAAGTCGTGGTGATGAAGAAAGAATTGCATTTTCCCTCTAATGCAACACAATCACTGCTGTTCATTTTTCACTTTGAGTGAGAAAAGGAGAAATCTAACTCTGTGACTTGTTTTTTAAAAAATGTATGTGTTTTCTGGGGAGAAGGGAATACAGGCAAATAGACTCTCAAATTGCTCTACAACTACTTATTAACTTATCTCAACTTGATAATTAAAATAAAGGGCTTCCTTTTCTTCCTGTCTGGAATTAGAGATATCACTGAGAAATATCTGAGAGATAAAAAAAGTTATATTAAAATTAATTAATGATATATGGATTTTAGCCATAAGGAAAATATTCTCTTGGAATTTGTCCTGCTTAAAATAGTTTTAGTCAATAAATTCCATATCAAACAAAGTTTGTCCCGTCATTTCAACCGTGCCCTCTTTATTTCATGAATTTATTATACTACCTTATTTACCATATGAAGTGGTGACAAGTGTTTAGCATTTTGGAGATCAGTTGTCAGTTGCTATTAAAATCAAGATTAATTCATATTAACGATATGCATTTCTCAGTACTCCCAGGTGACAACATACATTAAAACAACTATTGCAAGTAATTAAGCTCAATGAAGGGGGAGGGGACAGCGAGAGGTTCAAAACACCCCCAAATATTTGATTTTGCAATCCAAGTTCAGCAGACTGTTGCCACAATAATGCTTGGGAAACTCCTCAGGGTTGCTTTTCACTTTACATCTAATTAGGCACCTAATGAAAGAGAAGAATTTTTTTCCCATGTGGTTTTTCTTCTGGATATTCTTATGCTTTTATTTAAACACACTGTTTAGGAGGTGCAATACCCAAAAGTTTCTCCTGTGATTCACTTAGTGTTATCATCTGGGGGAAGTAGGTAGATGTGGATGTTTGTCTTCCAATTATTGTCTCCCTCCACTCCCATTTGAGCCCTTTGGTCCTTACACAGTACTGATTGAATATACCCAAAATATTTTAATGGATTTTTATTAGGCATTAGAGATGCTCAACAGTTTATACTAATTAGACCATCCAAAGCCTTTTGAAGATTAAGCAAATTGGACAACCCTTGTTAATTAGAACATAATTTGAAGTTTGAAATTATATCACTGATGAAGTAGTCTAATTAGTATGACGATATGTTAATGGACCGGTGAGACACAGCAACAGTGGAGTTTGGTGTGAACCTCACAAGGCTTGCACGAAAACCCTCCCTCCTATACCGACATTAATACAAGATTTCTATAGACTTCAGCCTTTCCACGATGACATGCAATTTATAGTACACACAATGCATTAGCCCATAGTGCTGCTCAATTTTTTCACTATTATGAAAACTAATAAATTCGTCAAGCTGAATTAAGCATACAAATCAGATGAGGCATAGCGGATTACACAGTGAAGCGCGGTGTCTCCCGAGCCTAAATGAAATTTCAATCTAATAATTCCTTTCTGGCCCAGTCATAATTTGTTTAGAGATGTTGTTCTACTTCTTTCAAAGCGCTATTCGCACTATAATTAAATGATACTCAAGCTTTTAACTTTGATTTATTTCATTTCTCCAAGCTTGAGACAGTGAGAGCTATACAATGTCAGTTTTTCATTTCCTTGAAAATTGCCCTGGCTGTTGTTGAGGTAGAAATTAAACACCTAAGCATTTACTTGAATCGTTCGGCGCAAACCACATACATTCATGTCAACACCCCCTCTCTAGACCCTTGTCCAGGCTTCTCCGGGCTTGTGCTGGGGAACACTGCTGGTAGGAATCCCCTTCGGCTACTATTTATTATTTTCCTGTGCAGAGGGGAGGAGAAAAGCAAGCCCGGGAGTAGCTCAGGAAAGTGCAAGGGGATTAAGGACCATGGACAGAGCCCGTCCAGCGCTGTTTGCTGCCAAGGACTGTGCTCCCAACTTGAACCTGCCGTCCTGCCTGGCTGAGGTCATGGGTGAACGGGTAGTCCCCTACTTGCTGCCGCCGCGGGGCTTCCGGGCGCTGACCACTCCAGGGCCCCCCTTCGCCACGCTCTTTCCCACTCTGTTTTGTCCCAGTGCGCGCCAGCGCCTCTCAGGCCTGCCGCCTGCTCTCGCACCTGCTCGCCTTCCCCAGGCACCGTGTGCCTGCACCTGCTCCCAGCCGCCCCTGTCCAGGTCGGGCCACCCGCAGGCTCCAGCGGTCTGGTCTCAGGGCCTTTGCACCCTCGCCTGTACCCCGCTCCTTCAGTGCTCTAGGGAGGTGACAGCTGCCCCCAGCACCGAGGGAAGTAGAGACAAGACCAGAGCGGGGAGGAGAGGAAGGTGGTGTGTGTGTGTGTGTGTGTGTGCATGTGTGTGTAGAAAAGGTTGTCTTCTTTCACAACTGGAAGTAAGTGTGTGTCCACTTCTGAGAAAAGTGGTCCTCACTGGGACAAAAGTGCAAGCAAAGTGTTGGCTAAAAATAGGCTCTCTCTGCGGCGAGAGGCTGTGGAAATGAAGATAAGTGGGGCTTGTGCCAGCCCCTGAGGGCGCGCGTGTGTGTGTATGTATTGGTGTTGTATGTGTGTGTGTGTGTGGGGGGGTGTTCAGCAGCACATGCGCTCTGTGATCTCTGGCACTTCCTCTCCCCCTGTCAGTTGCCCCTTCCTCCTTTGATTGTGGCTAATGACGAATAATAAATCCCGGGGCAGGGTTTGTAGCGTATCCGCCCAAGACCCAACTCGCACTGAACTGAATACGGCGAGGAGGGAGAGGAAGATTCGGAGGAAGAGAAAAAGAGGGTGAAGACGAGTGTGTGTCGGTGGTGGGGGGGGGTGAGGAGTACATGGGGGTTGAGGGTGGGGGAGTCGCATGCGCACAGGCGACCCGGGCCGGCTCCGCGGCTGTCCAATCCGCTGAGAGCTACGAGAAACCGAGTGAGAGAAAGCCCTGAAGCCCTGTCGACCCCATGTCTCTTCGGCACCAGGCACCCGCCGGGCCAAGGGGGTGCAGAGCAGAGCGCCAACCGCTGCGCGCACCAGGCGGAAGAGCACAGCAGCGCGGAGGGCCCGGATCGGGGGCAGCGTCTGCATCCTCCGCTGTGGCCGGGTCACCTGCGCCGCCAGGAGGGGTGGGCCGAGTGGGGGCGGAGGCCTGAAACTTAGCTGTAAACAGGAGGCTGGGGAGGCAGCCAGGTAAGAGGCGTTCCTAGCAGTCTAGGGAAAAACCCACTCAAGGCTGGCTTGGCCCGTAACTTTATTTAGGAGTTTCTTTTCCTGGCAAGGCGGAGACGGGGCGGAAGAAGCGGGAGTGGTTGGAGGCAGGCTCTTAGGTAGGAACTGCCCCGTGACTGGAGCGTGGACCTGGCCAGTGGGGTGGGGTTGAGCCGGGACACTGATAAGTGAGAGCTGAGGGGCGCCAGGAAGGGGCGGCGGCATCGGAGCGCGGGCGGGGGCAGGAAGGGGAGGCGGAGGGCGCGGTGGGGGAGCGGGAGGCGGCTGTCAGGAAAGCTGAAGGGACTCGAGCCTGGAGGGAGCCAAGAGGGAGAAGGCGCGACGCGAGAAACTGAGCAGGAGAAACCAGCGCTTCCAGGAAGGGGAGGGCAGAGGCGCGCAGGAGGGAGGGAGGGTCGGGGAGGGTGCGGGGGCAGGCGCGGGGAGAGGAGAGTATAACTCGGCTGCCGCGAGGCGCGGGGGCAGTTTCGGGCGCCCAGGTCTGCAGCCTGCGCCAAGCGGAGCCCAGCATGCGCTCAGACTATCGGAGGACCGAGTAGCCGCGACAAGGAGCGCAGAGCTCGCAGGCGGCGGCGAGTGAGCGCAACTTTGCACCGCCCTTCCCCGCTCCCGCTCTTTTCTTGCACTTCTCGGGAGGGTCCCGGCAGTCGGAGCCAGTGCGCGCGCTACGGCAGAGCGCCCGGGCGGGCGGGGAAGATGATGATGATGTCCCTGAACAGCAAGCAGGCGTTCAGCATGCCGCACGGCGGCAGCCTGCACGTGGAGCCCAAGTACTCGGCACTGCACAGCGCCTCGCCCGGCTCTTCCGCGCCCGCGGCGCCCTCCGCCACCTCCCCGAGCAGCTCCAGCAATGCTGGCGGCGGTGGCGGCAGTGGCGGGGGCGGTGGAGGCCGAAGCAGCAGCTCCAGTAACAGTGGCAGCAGCGGCGGCGGCGGCGGGGGCTCCGAAGCGATGCGGAGAGCTTGTCTTCCAACCCCACCGGTGCGTATTTCTGCATAATCACCGCTTAAAGGCACATTTTGACAGCCCCCTTTATCTGCTTGATGTTTTTTTCATGTCTGCACAGCAAATCACCCCACACCTCCAACCAATTTTCCCCCCTCTCTCTCTTATGTATTCAGCGGGTCTTTCCTTTCATATTAATTTTTATGACTTGGGATGTTGCCTGTGCGCGTGTTGTGTTGTGTTGTGTTTGCAGGCTCACTTTTTTCTCATCCTGTACTCTTGGCTTCTCTTGGTGGCTTCCTTTCTCTCCTCCTCGCTCATTTCCAGGATTATTATTACTATTACTATTATTATTATTATTTTAACGTTCTGGGAATGTTGTAGGCACGGCAGCGGTGTCGAGCGCTGGCCCGGGGCTTCCAGAGAGAGTGCGCACAATTCCCTGCTGAGCGTAATGTGTGCCTTTTACTTGCAATTGCAGAGCAATATATTCGGCGGGCTGGATGAGAGTCTGCTGGCCCGCGCCGAGGCTCTGGCGGCCGTGGACATCGTCTCCCAGAGCAAGAGCCACCACCACCACCCGCCCCACCACAGCCCCTTCAAGCCGGACGCCACCTACCACACCATGAACACCATCCCGTGCACATCGGCTGCCTCCTCTTCGTCGGTGCCCATCTCGCACCCTTCCGCACTAGCGGGCACGCACCACCACCACCACCATCACCACCACCACCACCACCAGCCTCATCAGGCGCTTGAGGGCGAGCTGCTGGAGCACCTGAGTCCCGGGCTGGCCCTGGGTGCCATGGCGGGCCCCGACGGCGCTGTGGTGTCCACGCCAGCTCACGCGCCGCACATGGCTACCATGAACCCCATGCACCAAGCAGCGCTCAGCATGGCCCACGCGCACGGGCTGCCCTCACACATGGGCTGCATGAGCGACGTGGACGCCGACCCCCGGGACCTGGAAGCATTCGCCGAGCGCTTCAAGCAGCGACGCATCAAGCTGGGAGTGACCCAGGCCGATGTGGGCTCCGCGCTGGCCAATCTCAAGATCCCCGGCGTGGGCTCGCTTAGCCAGAGCACCATTTGCAGGTTCGAGTCTCTCACCTTGTCGCACAACAATATGATCGCGCTCAAACCCATCCTGCAAGCGTGGCTGGAGGAGGCCGAGAAGTCCCACCGCGAGAAGCTCACCAAGCCGGAGCTCTTCAATGGCGCGGAAAAGAAGCGCAAGCGCACGTCCATTGCGGCACCAGAGAAGCGATCGCTTGAAGCCTACTTCGCCATCCAGCCGCGGCCCTCCTCCGAGAAGATCGCCGCCATCGCAGAGAAGCTGGACCTTAAGAAAAACGTGGTGCGCGTCTGGTTCTGCAACCAGAGGCAGAAACAGAAAAGAATGAAATATTCTGCAGGCATTTAGGAGACCCTTGGCCTCTCCAGGGACAGCCCCCTCCTCATCTCCTCTTTTCCCTCCCTGTCTCTCCTTGCCTCTTTTCTTTCCACTTTTGGCGACCAGAAACAATGCCAGTAAATGTGAATCCAGAGATAGAAAGGATTGGAGAGCGAGTGAAGAGCGAGCAACTGAGCCCCAAGCCCGGTGAGAATGTGAAACGATTTCTCAAAGGAAAGAAAAACAAAAGAAGGGATTTGTCAAGCTGTAGCAAAGTTGTCCCTTTTAACGCCACCCGACCCGGAAAAGGCACCTCGACTTCTTCAGAGAAAGTCTGGAGCTGGCTGTTTGCAGGAAGGTAGACGATACAGCCTTTTAAAAGGCCCCCAGAATGATCAAGTAAGATTTGTTTTTATTCTTAAAGACATCACCCTTGTTCGAGTTTAAAAGTACACTTTGCAGCTATTTTTCAGAAATAGAAGTTGATTCAGGACTGAAACTTTAAACTAGAGTTGATGCTTAATGTGATAGAGACATCTCTAAAGTATTTTGAATTTTAAAAAAAGATGGCAGATTTTCTGCATTTACACTGTATATTATATATATATTTTTATTGTGGTTCTTATCCCCTTCTTCCTTCTCTGAAGTGTTAATGCTTAAGAAAGGAGTTGCGCCTGCTGTGTTCACTGATCTTGAAAACTATTATTAGATTATTGCCGCACAACCCTCTGTAAATTATTAATTTATCTCTCTAGCAACTTAATTTTGTGCACATTCTAATTAATTAAACTTCGTCAGTCTAAAAATAACGGGGGAAACGTATGGCTAGTGAAGTTAAAAAATTTTACGTCTGATGAGTTTACTGAATTTTCACAGCTTTCTCTTATTCTGTGTTCCTTTTGGCCCGTTTGTATATTCTCACTTTGAACAAAGATTGTTTTTTATTTGTTTTTACTGGTAGTGTTCTGATTTGTGAGTCAGCAGTCAGTAATGGATGTCTTAATCGTGTAGACCTGATTCACTGTCCAAAGTATTGTTTACTTCGTTACATATTTAATGGGGATTCCCACATTGTCCCCGATACACTTGAGCTCTTTCACTCACCCTTACACACACACACACACAAACACACTCACACCTCTAATGGAAGAGAAGAAGTGAAGCAGTTGGAAGCATGACTATGATGCATCATTTTCTAGCTTTAGGTGCATTTGCCACTTGGTGTTTGCCCTTCCAGATTCTCAGATTTCACCAAGGTATTTCAATCTTCTAGTTTTCAATTGCTTTGTTGGCTACATTTAAACACTTACAGGAATCCTTCGGTTTTTCCTTTTGGAGGTTTGTTTGTAGAAAAACTAATTTGAACTATAAGAAAGAACAGTGCACTGCTTGTAAATTCACATTGTTTGGTAGAATTCTTTTGGAATAACAAAAAAAATTAGGTACATGGTGATTGGTACCTTATCTATTGTAAATATTTCATTCAAAATAATGCACATATAGATATATTCTTACAAATTTTGCTGTATTGCTGTTCCATTTGAGGCTCTCTGAAGTCTTGAGTTCTGTATATGACCTGGTTTCTTGTTTTTGTTAGTAGATGGTTTATTTACTATGGTAATGTATTAAGTTATTTTTGGTGTTGATTGTCTTTCATTGAAGAGATGATTTTAATGTTTATTGGCAAAGTATGCTGCTTTTTCATTAAAATATGCTATTAAAATTAAATGGCTTTTAAAATGTGATGTTTTTGGTGGTTTACATGGGAATTATTTTGGTGGGGGATTTTTTAAAAGTAGAAACACATTTTAACAATTTATTAGGGAGTGGTTGTTATCAAAGTCTGGCTTGAATTTAGTAGGGGGTGTTTCTCTAAGAAAGTATATAAGAACAGGGTTTATAACAGTCTTCTAATAGCCAGAGCTCATCTCACAGGATTCTTTGCTTTTCTGCCCAGATGAAATCACAATATTTGGCTCCAAATACCTCCCTTGGAGTCCTTTCTCCAGATCTGCAATAATTCTGCAAGAGAATCTTTGTGAGCAGAGCTATTGCATGGGTAAAAGGAAGAAAGGAACTCAGATGAGTTTTCAGCAGCACTGGAAGACTGGGTGTGGCAAGAGTCAAGGCCTGGTTGGGGGAGTAGGACATGCTGGGTGAGGCCTAGGGACTGGCCCACCATAGTTCTCAGTTCAGTCACCACTCCTGGAGAGTAGTGCCCCAAAGTCAGAGCAGGAAACACCTAGATCACTGGGTTATGAAGTCAAGTACCCTCCCTCCATTTCCCATAACCTTTAAGGAAACTCACATTCTGCAATAGGCAGAGTAAGGCTGAGAAAGAAGTGCTGGGTGGTTGCAAGGAGCAAATTTTTGTCCACTTTCTATGACTCACCCAGACACTAGAGTTGGTGGAAGTCTGTCTAATGGTGGTCTGGCACAAAGAAATTCTGCCTATTTGCTACACAGACTTTTCTTTATCTGAGTCTAGTTTAGAGACATCTCCTCACCAATGTTGATAATTTCCAGACTTCCTACAACAATTGAGCAACATATTAGGTTTTCAAAGTTTTTTTTTTTTTCAGAAAAGCTCTGGTTTAGATGTTTACATTATTAATGATGAGAACATCATACTAATCTATAGTCAAACAAGAGGAAGGAATCAGGCCATCCTCCAGGCATAATTCTGCTAACCAGAGATGTGACCCCCTCTGATATGGAAATGTCTTGGGATGTTTCTTCTTTTGAGGATGAGGTTAGGAAATATCCCACGAGGCAATGAAAATTGTTATAGTGGCTCAAGTTGGGATTAAATGTTGTTGGAAAACTGATTATGATCTTCAGATGCAACAAAAAGAGTTGTGAAAGTTGGATGAGTAATGGGTGGAGGGACTTCTTTTTCTATAACTGAAATAAAGAAGACACCTGAAGAAATGAAAATCCATGTGTCCATTTAGAAATAATGAGACACATTGCATAGATGCATAAGGAAATATTGAAAGTTGTAAAGATTTAAAAGAAACAGTTGTGAATTCAGGTATGGTGATATTGATGGTTTAATTTTATTCCTGTATTTTGGAGGCTGAAAGTCTCTTCTTCCCTTTCACACCCTATTCTTAGATTCGGTTTTCCTGAAAGTCTTTTCAAACCGCTAGTCTCCAATCCCACTATGGTGGGTGCAGATTTCAGCACCACGGATAGTAACCACATGCTTCAGCCCTACTCCAACATACGTTTAACCAAGCAGTTCCAGTCAGCTGGAAAACTTTCTGCTTGCTTACTTTTTCAAGAGCAGAGAAAATGAATTAAATGGCTTGAATGTGTAGCAAATCAGGCTTGCTGATCCAGGACAAAAATTATCTTCAATAAATAACACCTTCTCCTTCCCATATGTGGCTGTTATCTAAGGGTCTAGATTATGCGCATTAAGAGAAAGGGAAGTCAGTTAGGGGAAAGACAAACAGATGAGCTAGTATTTTCTTTCTACAAATATGATATCTTTAAATAAAGAGAGAAATCCTGTGAAAGTAGTAGAAATTGAGAAACACATTGAATAGAAATAAAACAGGTGTTCTTCTTAGTACGTTTTGAAGTACATGATAGCTTGCATGTATGCATATTTGTCCAAGATGTTTGTGAGGAAAGTGACATAACAGCAACTATTCATTTACTTCCAATAGTTGAGAGTGGAGGCCTGTATTTCCCCCTTCACTCACCAGTGTTCTTTGTCTCCCATGTTCCTGGACTTTAAAAACTGTACCATATTTTAAGTTCATCTTCTTTATGTCATTACAAGGGTTAAAAATAGTTCTTGCCTACAATATGGAAATTATATCCATTATTTAAGCCTGCTTAAATGTGTTGTTTTTACCGGAAAAGCAGAATTTTAAAAAGAAATATATTCTGAGAGTTTTTATTAATGAGAGTTGAAGAGACATACCAAAACAAACCAAAGAGATTTGGAGAGAAGAAGAAGATTGGTCTTAAAGAAGAAATTAAGGTAAGAATAGAATAAACCATGTACAAATGTGGTATTGACTTTCAAAATACTCAAATGGATAAATAGCAAAAAATGCCTGAAGATTCTTGTCATATCAGTCAAATTCATTGGCATTCATGACTCATTTCCAGTTTTTCTCCCTCAAGGTCCACGGTTACTCTTTTATTGGAAAGAGATATTTTATGAATTGACTCAGCAGCACACCTAGTCATCCTCAATTTGACTTTCCAGAATATGTTCTTTAAAGGCAAATGATCAAATCTTTTTGTTCAATGTGATCATCTAAATCTAAACGGGAATTGAATAAGTGTCTAACAGCAAAGACGATGTAAGGGCTGATTGATACCTAAGTACTTTCTATACCAACTGGGTTATAATATCCAGAAATGGTGCCGTTTCCTTTGAATATTTGACATTAAATCAGTTGGTCAATTCTTTTTCAGCTTAAGTTTCATTGACACATAACTTGGGGGAAAATAATGGAAATATAAAAAAGCAAATGAAATTATTAGGATTTACATACAATGTAATACTTTCCTATTTTCCATAAAGTGGATTTTTAAAATAAATAAAAATATATAACTAAGTCTTTTTACTATCAAGGATAGATTCTGGGACTTATCTTTTCCAAGAGAATTGGATTTTTACCAAGAAAATTGGAATTTGGGGAGAAAAATACTTTCTTTCAAACTTTAAATGAGTCAGTTCATTTTGATCTGTCTATGGGGGAAGCTCTTGAGGAGATAGTAGAAAAGACATTAAAAAATTCACTTGATTTTAAAAGGCATATTATTCAGAGGATAAGGCTTAAATTTTTCTGGGCAAGCCTTGACAGTAAGTTTAGAAATTTATCTTTTCCATTGTTTGGTGAAAATTTCTATCTCTAGGTAAATGATCCACATTAGAACTCAAAATTGCACTTTACTTTTCAGTTGGCCTTGGAGGGAGGGGCTGCAACAGAAGGGATAAAAAAGTTGGATTGGTACCCTGATAGGACAAAAGGAAAACAAAGGTTTCTGGGTAGTTATGATGGTAGAAAGGTTCTGAAGTCTACATTTGTCAGAAGACTGATTTATAGCAATGAGAAAAAAATCACTAAATTTCTCCTGCTTTGCCCCTTTAAAGGAGCCATTCCCAGTACTGAAAGGCTATTATGAGCAAATTAATAAATTACACAGCAAATTATTAAATCCAGATAATTACAAGGAATAAGTAAGTAATCATTAGTTATCTCAGCTAATTACTGTGGGTCAGAGCCAGCTGGAATGTGAAATCCTCCTCGGGAATTGAAATTAACTTTGCACAGTGAGTCTCTCTGCTTGACATCCCCAGTCTGTAGGCACAAGGCAGCTCCCTTGTGAGCCAGTCTTTCTATTTAACTTGGAGAGAATAGAAATAAAATTAAGTGGCAATGTGATAATAGGAAGCTGCTCAGAAAGCAAACTGTGGGTTTTATTCTGTACTTTCAATGCCTGGAGATGAAAAGCTTTATTTACACCAGTTTCAAAAAAATTTAAAGCATCCTTGTTGAGATGGGCTCCCTGAGCGCGCGCACACACACACACAGGCCCCTACAATCATCCGGTATGACAGTCAGATTAGCAGCATATGAAGAAGGCTCAAGAAGAACAAACGTTTTGAGGTGTGTGTGTGTGTGTGTGTGTGAGCATGTGTGTGCCTGTGTGTGTGTGCTGGGGGGGGGGTGGGCAACAGTGAGAAAGAAAGAAATAAAATGAAAATATTACTCCTTGCTTTCATCCCACACAGTGGAAGGGCTGTTGAAAAGTGCAGCCCGGTCTAATAATCTGTTTGTTTTGTTTGGGTAACAATATGCTTTCATCTTGCCACAGGAAGAACCAGCTTAGCGCAAATGTTGTCTCTCGTTGATCTTTCTCCAGATGCTTCAAGAACCGATGTCACCTTTCTTTCCTTCATATAGCATCACTTTCTGAAGCCAGCCTCCACTACACTCTCTTCCTCCACTTCCACTACCCACCCCCCCGCCTTCTCAAAAGGCAGAGAAGACAGCAGGGCCTGGTGCCTGTTGGAAAGTGGAAAATGTAGCTGTGTGATAAAGTGATTGTGTGTATCACAGGGCTGGGAAAGACTGGACACACGAAGAAAACTGCTGTTAATATATTAAAATGAGGGGGGAAATCTAGGAGCTTTTTTTTTTTTATCAATTGCAATTAGATGGACAGTCTTTCTGCTCATTCTCTGCTCTAGTCTGGGATGATAATAAAAATTTAATGAAGCCTGGGACGAGCGGAGAGCTCTGTCTAGGGACTGTGGAATAGAATATTTTAACTGTACATTTATACCAACTGTCTGGCTTCAAAGACGTGACTGCTTTTAATCTCGAATTAGAAAACCACAGACTTGAAATTAAATATTAGATACCCTCGGATCCCCTTCCTTTCTGAAATATTGTCACGACTGTTTTCCTCCATTGGCCCGTAACACACATATCTTAGGTCTCCAATTACATTTCCGTGAATAATAGATGGCTTTGATAGGGTGCAGTATTCTGGTACCTTTGTTGTTTTTTTTTAATAGAGTTAATGCAATATTAATTGGCTGTAGATGTTATAAGAATGCACATCCCCCTTTTCAGGAACAAATCGATGAGATAGGGATGTGAGAGAGAGTGAAGGCTTTTCCCAGGTTAGGTCACTTCTTTGTAGAGATTCTTAGAGCTTTGGGTAAGTGAAGAGGCGCCCCGAGTTCCGCGGCCCCGGCTGCTCAGGCTTGGCAGCCTGGAGAGAGGACTATCCTTGAGGGCGGAGGTAGAGAAAGGAAACAGGGAGTGAGAAGCAGGCGCAGAACCGCGATCACCGAAAGGCTTTCCTCGCTTTTCAAGGCTAATGCTTTTGCCAGGCCGGCTGGCTCTGGCGGTGCGGAGGAATCAAGATCCTCGCCCTCACCCTTTGGCTTACCACACCTTTGCACCTACTGGCCTTGGGTTGCCTGCCAGCCCCAACTCCCCTCGCCTCCAGGGCGGGGTGCACTCTGGTGAGAGGCTGGTTGGGAGGGGGTGAGGGTAACAGTCCGTAGGGTTGGGGGTGGGGTGGGGAGCAGAGCTCCCCACCCGGGCTAGATGAGTTTGCCCTGGCCCCTTGAGCCTGGGAGAGCAGGCGCTTTGCCAGGCGCGCAGCCAGGAACCCGCGAGAAAGAGAGGCCCCGGCGCCTCGCCCCCTTGCATTTTACTAATCACGTCTATTTAAATTCTAGCGCGGTCCGCCGCGCTCTCACCGGGAAAGCTCTGGAGAACTGGACCCATCAATTATTCTGAAAAAATCCCAGACTACGTGAGGCTTCCAGCCTGCGGGAAGAAGGCAGCAGGAGGAGGTGGAGAACCTAGCCCCTACCCCTCTCTCCTCCTCTCCGCCCTTCCCAGCGCGGATCCCTTGGTGTACACTTAACTTCAGGGTTCTGGGGCCCAAGGGAGTTTGTGCGCCTTCTGAGGGTTTGCGCTTTTGTGGACTGGGAGGGGAGGTGATAGGAGTAGGCTGCGAGCTGGTCTCGCTTTCCCTTCAACCTGCGTGGAAAGGTTTCAGTCCCATGCAGACAGATCAGATGGATCACCATTTCCCGGGCTGCTACTCCCTCCTGCATCGCCCGCCCACCTCACTTTTTGCCAGGTCCCTACTGGGAGCGGAGTGGCTGGGGGCTGCTGGGCGTGGAGCGGTCTCTGCTCGGCCTTCCTTCGCTCCACAGCCCTGCAAGGATGGGGCCTTGGGGACATTCTAGTTCAGAAACCTTTTAGGAACCTCGATATAAAGTCCTCTAGCACGCACCCCACCCCCATTCAGGCTCCAGGATGCCCTGAGGCCGAGCAGCAAGCCGAGCGCGCAGCTGGACGCGCAAAAAGAACGTGTTCGCTCTAAAGGAGAGAGGCTGGTGAGCTCGGCTAGTAATTACTGCCCGCCCCCCCAGCCTCGCCCGCCCCCACCCTTGCACTGGGTCTGCAGCCATTACTCCAGCTGTCACTCGGCGGAAAGCAAGCGCCCTCCCCCACCCCCAGACTTTGCTGTAGCTAACAGAAGCCTGCGCCCCCCTCGCCCTCCCATAGTCTCTGGGTTGTGGTTCTTAAAATGTTGTTATAATTTTTTATAAATGTAATACTTCCTCCTTCCGCTTTCCCCTGTCCTTCTCATTTTCTGGACCCTGGGAGCGTATTCAAAGTCTTGTTTGTGTATATTGGTGAGTGGGTTTTTTTCCTTTGATGTGGGGGGGGGGCGGGAGGGGGCAGTGTTCTCTTGTAGCGTCCGGGCTTCCCTGAATAATTTGAGGCTACAAGAAAATGAGAAGTATGTATCCAATAATTCTGAAAGAAGCCAAACTGGCTTCTGGAATTCTTGTATGGTGCCAAAGTTGTCCTGTTCCATCAATGGGATTTTATTTTAAAAAATAAGTTATTGATGGCTTTGTAAGTGATTAGAAGGCTTAAATCAACACCCTCTACATGAGTGGCTCCGGGCAGTGTTTGTATTCTCGGAAGGTCTGGGTGACTCTGAGGTTGGTGGGCTCACCGGGAGATAGAGGGTTAATACACACAGGACCAGACAGTCCTACTTTTCCAATGGGCCACCAGGGCTTTGCTAAATGTCAGTCTGCATCTCCGTGCATTTTGGTTAAACGGGGGTGGAGACTCCCTGATTTCCAGAGACGGAGTTTGGTTTGGGGAGCTACTGGCCTGATGTGTGAAGCGATAGGGGTGGGGGGCGGAGAGGGAGGTAATCCGTTTGGAAAAAACGGTGACCGTATGTTCCAAATTCAATAGCAGGTTGGGGCCCAAATATGTAAACAAATCTCAATATCCCAGGGAGGCCCCTGACCCTTGCCCAGTACAGGCACCTTTTCTACTCCAATCCTGATCTCTCGCTTTCTTAGTTATAAACCAGTGAGCTTCTATTCGTTGCACTAGGGGTGGGAGAGTGAGGATGGGGTGTTTTTCCCTTGGTAGAGATGGTCATCTGAGGTCCAGTTGGCTCCCTGGCATAGCAAAAGCAAGGTCTGTATTTTAAAGGTGCGCTAAGAACGGCCTGGGCCAAATCACTTTACAGCGTGGAGGAGGCGCACCTCCGGCCAGAGCGCGCCCGAGCCTCCGCGGTCTTGCCTGACGCCACAGATGGGAAGAGATGTAGAGATCCTCTGCCTCAACTGCGGCATTTTCCTGGAAACTTTTCACCCTGGTAATAGACGCACGTAGATGGACGTTCACAAACCAACACTCAGGTACACACAGAGCCATTCCGGGGCCAGCATGCGTTGATGAAAGCTTTCAAACTCACTCAAAATTTCTCCTCAGTCTAACCAAAAGGTGTGATTAGCCGGGAAAGTTGCTTGAGATTCACCTCCGTGCTTATCTTGTTTAGGTGCACTTGACACGCTTTGCCCCTCGTTTGCCACAGGTGTCAACTTCCTGCCTGTCCAGCCTTTACACCGAGCCCCAACACCGTGTCCTTTGGCGGCAGCAGCTCTGGCCCCGCAGGTGGAAGCAGTCTGTGACTCCCAGGAAGGACATGGGGGCCGGGCCTGCAGCTGGGCTCAGCGGGGTGAGGAGCCAGAGTTAGAAGGAGGGTTCTCTTCTCTTCGGAATCAGGGTTCAGTGCTTCGTGGTGGCTTCCAGAGAGGGCGGCCTGGTTCACCTGTTTTAAGTCCCATTTTGATACAAACTCCCGAGATTCTAACTAACAACGCCCAAGCTGGCTAACTTTCCATCTCGGTACTTGGAAGTGACCATTTCTTCACCCGGGACCAGCAGGAAGTCACCTTCTTTCTCCTCCACCTCCAGAGTCTTAGGTCTTGGGGTGGAGGTGGGGGGTGAGTGGGGAGGAGAACCCAGCCCTTGGCTGCCAAACTAAGATGTCTGCTTCCTTCTGAAAGAAAGTCGTTTTTGAGGACTGTGAGGTTCATATCCTTAAACTAAGTCTCTAACTTCCGTGAAACGGTCCTAAATGGGTTAGATAGGAATCGGTTGGCAACTTGTGCTTTCTTTCATCAACTTTTCACTTTGCAGCCCTGAGAGCTTTTAATTACGCTATTGTCAGAGGGGCCCATTCTTCCATTTCCCAAATCATTTCATTGATTTTTTTTCTCTTGCTGCTTTCCTTTTCAGTAAGACTTATTTTTTTGCCCCTGGGATTCACTCAGAGTTTGAGAGGTGATCAAGAAAAAAGAGGGAGTGTGAGGTGGACACCGGGTGGTTAATAGGAGAGTCGTCTCTACCTTTCCCCAGGGAGAGGAAGAAATGCAAAGAAACCAATCTGCCCTCTCCCTCTCTCAGACCTTGCAGTGTAGACCCACAAAAAGGAAATTAAATAGAAAGATCCCAGTGCGGGGAAGCAGGGCAGCCCCATCTCACCAAATATTCTTAATTTGTTCTGAGGAAAGAAGCTGAAGTACCTGGATAACTGGTAATTAGCCTTGGTAATATGCCTTCATTCACTGTAAGTAAAATTGCAAAATTCTCCAACGGTGACATGAACTATACACTCTGGATGGGAAGAAGAAGTGGAAGAATGAGCAACTCAAGCTCTCTGAGCTGAAATGTGGCAGATGCAGCTTCTCGTCCTGAAAAACTCAGCCACTTTTCCTCTTAAAGCCGGACGAGACCAGAATTCTACGGTTTTATTATTAATTTTGCTATTTACACAACTCTGTTTTATTTTTCAAAAATAGTTTTTACCATCCAATTCTGGCATCAGCATGGAGCATGAAACAGCCAGTGGAAAGCAGAAAGGAGCAAGATTTTACTGTCAGACAAAATGGGAGCTGAGGCTGCTCTTTCTACTTGCTCCCATTGCTACAGAATCCTGCACTGGTGGGTAAAAGAAATGTCCAGATGATTCCCGCATGTCCCTCTAGCACTGGAAGTGTGTGCGATTGGGGAGGAGGGTTGGAGGGTAGAGTAGACAGAGTCAATGAAAGATAAGAACAATCATATTTATTGTATCCCAATTTAAAACTACTTCATAACTCAGTAGTGATGGTGAGAAGCATCCTTACTCGCTACCATTTAACTCCTGGCCATTGGGTATCAGTTACTGCAAGATAAAATGATTTAATCAGTCTAGGCGAGATCTCTTTAATGCTCAACCCTTCGCCCTCCCATTTTCCCCCTCCCCCTGCCCTTTTCTCATTCCTCTCATCTCTCAAATGGCTTAGATGAGGAAATCTTAGAAGCTGGTGTCACTGGTAGAAACAGCTTACTTACTGAGGCAGGATTTCTGTATCAATTTTAACACTGCCCATGAGTTGCTTATAAAAATGATCCCCCAAATCCGTATTTATCTTGCATGTTTAAGGCAGAGAAAACTGTCCTGAGATGCAGGAATGCTTGGCTTTCCTGCAGCAGAAAGGCTGGGTTTTTCTTTGTAATTCATAATAAGCAAGCCATTGGCAAGCTAGAGTTGGCTGGATTTTCAGGTTTTGCAAACTCACTCTTACACACACACTCTTTCCCCCTATTCAGGAAAGGATGCTGTCCCTGAAACTGCAGCCAGATGCGGCTCTAAGCAATCCCAGTGCTGCACAGGGCATTTGCCCCAGCTGACGCCAAGTGGACGTGATAAAGTGGAAACTGGATACAGGTAACACCATCTTAAGGTAACTCCTCTTCTAGGCTTTTCATTAACCACCGGAGCAGGAATAGGTTGGAAGGAAATCAATGTGAAGAGTCAGTCCCCAAACTCTTTCATACACTGATGACTTGAGACTTAACACTTATAATGTGGGAGGCACAGAGGCAAAAAAAAAAAAAAAAAAAAAAAAAAAAAAGCAAAGCCACAAATGTCTCCCCCACTTTGAACTGGGGGTAGGTATTGGAGTTCCTCCAACCTTTCCTCTCTGTACTTCTGGTTTTAAATTCTTTTCCACTCTTCTTCTTCCCACCTTACCACCACCATCATCATCTTTCTCCTCCTCCTCCTCACCTTCTTTCTTTCCAGCACACTCTTGCAGAACCTGCATTGCATGCAAAGCTAGGAATGAGATCCCAAGTGATTTCATAGGGAGAGGATTCTAAAAAGTGATCAGTAGAGCTCAGATCCCAGTGAAGTTGTCTGTCTTTGGGGATGATGTGGGGATATGTGGTTAGGGAGCATATAACACAGATTTGGGTCCTAGTGAAAGACAGAGTTACGCTGTTCTGGGTGACTTGGTGGTTGTGAGGTGCAGGTCTAAGGGAGATGAGTCTGGATGTTCTTCTTTTGTGAACTTCTTTAACCACGTGGAGGAGATGCCAAGGACATTTTTACTTTCTTGGTTGAAGAAGCAGCACACATCGACTCTAGAAGATATCATATTTACTACCTAAACATACTGACTTTTAGACGGAAATGCCATCAGTTGTCTCTGCCCACTTCTGTTGCAGATCTATTAATCATATCCACAAGGATTGCCAAAATGGCAGGGCTCTCTTCGCCTTTCAGTTTATACAGAACAGAATCATTTACATAAAGTCCTTAAGGCAAATAACTGTTGGGGCTCTAATTTATATCTGATCGAAAATTAGCCGTCATTATGCGCTCCATTAGCAGCGTCTTTAATGTGCTTCTAAGCACCATTTGTCAAGCGGCTTGTTAATATCCTTCAAGTCTTTAAAGTTGAGAGCTCATTAAAGAGTGCGCTCTGTTATTGATGTAATTTAGATGAGTTTGGAAGAGCAAGTACACCATGCCTTGAATGGGCAAACTCCAGAAGCCAGGGCAAGGGGGTATTTGGTGACCAAGTTCACTATTACGATTTCCCAGAAGCCTTCGTGCTTCCTTGACAGTAGGTCTCTGGGTCCTGCAGAGGTGTTTTTGAAGGCCCACTCCCTGACTTGGGTGTAAGTCGTTCATACCTCTGGAAAGGCCTATGTTTATCTTCAGTGTCTCACATTTTCCATGGCTCACTGAACCTTATGAAAAGGGAAGGGGGTATAGAAAAATGGGCCCTAATCTAAGGTCCTTTATGAGAGAATTTACCAGTATTCTTTTCCCCCTTCTATTTAGTGGAGATTGTTTAATCTAGTTGTTTACTTCCTGAGGTCTGCCCTTTATTCCACAAGGTGGAGGAAGTAAACATCCATTGAGAAAGCCATAGGCCTAAAGACAGAGATACTGCCCTTGAACCTATTTTGACTGAGGTACAGTAAACCCGCTTAATTATGTACGTATTATTACATTATCTATCAACCACCCCATCAGAAGAGCATAAAGGCCAATAAATTACCTCAGTTATTTATCTAAAAATCCATATATTTTGTCATTTTCTTCCTGGAGGAGATTGTGTTAGTGTAACACAATAAAGAAAACCATTAGCACAGCTAGAAAATTGCAACTGAGTGCAACAATAATTCCACTAGCAGGAATAAATAACAGTTAAAAAGCTGCATTTTGTTCTGGATTTTCTGGTGGGTTGTATAAGCCTCCTTTTGATTCAAGTCTTGAGTGTATCTCTGAATCCTGCTATCAGAGGGTTAGTAAGATTTTGCACACACACCCCCTCTCCCATTTCTAAATCTTACATTAAAAGAAAATATTCAAACCACCGTGAATTTTGGACCCCATTTCTCTTCCTACTCTAAATTCGCTTCCCCTCCTGAGACCTCCTGGTGACTGAGAGATTAATGCAAGATAATGAAAGACATTAGGCATTTGATTCTCTCCTCTAAATTTCCAAGATCCTTTCGGCCTTAGAAGCTTGTGTGTGAAGATGGCTCTACTTTATCAGATTGAAGTGAAAATAAAACCAGGAGTTTAGAACTGGACCTGTGTGGGGCTGGTCCAAATACCTCAACGTCTTCTCCAAACCTCTCTCCCCCTTTACTTCCAGCTCAAAGAATAATCTCATTTTCATCATTTGTTGGACAGCTTATTCTTGCACTCCACACCTTAAAGGAGTTCATTACATACACACGGAGAAAGAGAAGAGAGAAAGAAAGATATAATAAGATCAATCTAAGGACATATTGAGGTCATATAACAGCACAAATATTCTCAAGTGCTCTGTATAATGTGCAGTGGGGATTTTGGGCAGTTTTATTGTGTGGTAGGATCCTCATCTCCGTTGTTTTTTACAGGATTCCTCCAGGCTAAAGTAATAAAGCGAGTAATTAGAATGCTAAAGACAGATGTAAATAACAGGAATGAGACAGCGGTGACAGATGAGCGGCTGGGTCAGGAAAGAGCCCAGTTGGTGGAAATGACACCGCTTCCTCGCTCCCGATCCCCTCCCCCACCCCATTCTCCTTTTCTCTTTCGGCCTCTCTCCTCTCCCAGCCGTGGCCTTAGGCGGCGGGCCGGGGACGCACCGGTCAAATTGCTTTCGGGAGGCGCAGCGCGGCTGCGGTCTCGGGCGTCCGCGCGGGGGGCGTCCCGAGCCTCGCGAGCCGCTCGCCCACTGATCGGACGCGAGGCGGGCGCCACTCGGGCGCTGGGGCCTTCCCCCGGGCCTTCCCAGGCCGCCGGGACTCGCCAGTCTCCGCAGTCCCAGGCCTGGAAGCCCGCGCTCCCCACCCCCTGCTCAGCAGCCCGCGCCCGCGCCTCCCGCCTGCTGCCCGGCCTGCGCCCCGGCCTGCCGGGGACGGCGGGCGCGGTGGCTGAGCGCAGCAGCCGCTTCGTCCTCCCCCCCGCCCAGCTGTCTTCGGGCCTTGGTCGCCTTTTCTCTGAAACTAGAGCCACGAGGCTCCGGAGGTGGCTTCACTGCCGACTTTGACCCGGGAAGTCCAGGCCCGCCGTGGCGCCTCCGTTGGCCACTGCTGCGCCCCAAACCCGGAAAGAAGCTCAAGCCCGTGAGGTCTGCACCTGGGTCCCTAAGGCCCTTTCCGCCCGGTGAATCCCACCCTGAAAGTGCGTGATAGGGCTTCATTTGACTCTCCTCAAGTCCACCCCGCGGAAGCCCGCCTTTATCCTAATGTAAATTTACAAGTTACCCCACGTAGAACCTGAGAAAAACAGCCCACTTTGCCTTTTGACAAATTTGCTATTCCCGCCCCTAACCTATGAACAATTATCAACAACCTATCAACGTCCGAGAGCAAAAACAGTGATTCGTAAGTGAATGAGCTTCATTTCCCTCCCAGCAAGTTAAATAGGCAGAGCATCTGGGTCTCAGCTTGTTATATGGAAGTCTAAAAATGTAAATGCTGCTTGACCACTATCTTTGACATTAGAGAAGAATAATCAGATCTGATTCAAATCTCATAACAGGTCCTTTAGTCACTAAAACCCCATAGATAACTTTCATGCTCTGGTTGCCAGAGAGACCTGTCTTATTTCTGTTTTGAGAAGCCCCAGTCCTAAAATTGGGGCCTAATCAGGATTGAAGATTCATTTTAAGGAGAATGTCAGGTCTGTGCATGGTGCTGCACTTTGGAGTGGATGACTGTGCGTTGCCTTTCTGTTTTAACTTTAGAGCATTAAATGCCATCAGTACTCTTCAGATTACAATACACACACACACACCCCTCAAACAAATGAAAAACCCCAGAGTGAGCCAAACTCTAATCTCTAATTAGAGGCAGCTCTAATCTCCCTGGTAATGTTGGTAGTGGGATAGGTTAGCAGGTGCTTGTGAAACATAGGGTCATGTATCTCAGCTGAGGAATTCCTGTTACTGCCCAGATTATTAATATTGGTTATGCCTACCAGTGGAGGAAGATAGCCAAATCTTGGGGGCTTGTAAATGAGTTGGGTTAAATGACAAATATATGATTATCAATTTTGGCTTTAGTTTTGAATACCTAATCAATGAGTGTATTTTCATCATTTGTATCAATAAATGCAATGAATGCATTTCTTAACCTGTTCTCCACATGATTCAGACTGATTATTATTATTTATGTTTCTAAGGGTTCTTTTTAAAAATTTTTTTATTGTGGTTGTATTGGCTCATAACATTGTGTAAATTTCAGGTGTACTATTATTTTCTTTTGAGTTAACATTTTAATTTAAACAACTATCTCTTCCTTAAAAATACTGTGGAATATTTATGAAGTTGGTAATGATGGGCACTATTCCTCTTAGGCTTTTAGATCAAATCTGTAGGTGAGATTTTTTGAGGCTTTTATTAAGGCTGTATGTAATGTAAGTAAGTATTTCAGATAGGCATGTCTAAAGAATGAGATATCTTTCCTAGATGAAAAGTTGATCAACATTGGTGAGATACCCATTCATGGAAAACTAGTAGCCTACTCTGCATGATATATGTTTTTCTATCTCTAGGAACTGGAGGTCTGATCAGTTATAAGAGGACTGACCTTGGAAAGCTTAATTGGGCCTAAAACTAATGCTTATGAAGAAACATACTAGATTAATGGATAAATTTCCTCTGTTTATGTGTAGTAGCCTCAAGACCTGAAATGTAGGTCTGATCTGGAATTTTGATGTAGTCATATCTCTGATAGCAATCTTTACTCGTACGCATATGGGGAAGCTTCATACATTTCAAGTAAGAATCAGGCTGGTGATGCTGGCAGTGGTGGTGGAGGGGAATAGTGGGGACAACACCTCAGAGAAGGTTCTAGTGTAAATATGTGGTGTAGTCATATTCTGGGTGTGGACTCCTTGTTGCTAAGGTAGCTATGTGACTGGCCATGAGGAGAAGCAGGAGGATGGTGGGAAGGAGTTAGAGGTCATGTCGGCTTGGACCACCTTGCAGGAGGTGAGAATTACTTTCTGGTTTCCTTTTGTCTTTGTGAAGGACCTTTACTGTATGCAGAAATCCTTTCTGTTGCAGAAATTTCAGACATTAGGTTGTGACTCATTAGTGCATAATGAACTTAATTTAGTGGGTTGTGACTAGTATAAAGAAAAATTCTAAAGAACGAAACAGAATAGAAACAATCAAGGTCGACCATATGTTGTGAGAATAAGTTTTGTTTCATGAAACTTTAGTTTTATTTATATCTGTAAATTTATATTGGGCCATGGTGTAAAATGTATTTCTTACTGTGTGTTTTAGTCAAAAACATTTGAAAACCATTGTTGTAGGGCCTCCATCATGTCCTCCCTTCTCTGAGAACTCTTTCTGGGTTACCCCAACCCTTAATGGTTTATCAATCCCTTTGCTCATTATCACTTATTTATGCCACTTATTTGATGCTCTCTAATGCTTTCTTGTATTATTAACTTCTCATGTGTACATGTCTTTTCTGTCTGACTGAATTTAAACTTCTTCAAAGATGTGTACGTTAGGCTTCTTTGTCTATTTCATGGTCTCTAACGTGGTGCTGTACAAATGATGCCCATTGGGCAAATGTAGATGGCTAATTATATGCTTAACAAAAGGAAGTCAGAGCTCAGCTCATCTCCACTTTTCAGGGATACATTTCTTAACCTGCTCCCTGCCTCTGCTCTGGGCTAGGTTGTGTCCTCCTGTTACTGGCTCTCACACACTTTGTAGCATCTTCATAACACTTCCTGCAGTGTGAACCTGAATGTTTGTGTGTCCAGCTGATTGTTTCCTCCTCCAGAGCGTAAACTTCACTTAAGTGGACCAGATCTGTTGAGCTCCCTTCTACCAAGCACAGTGCCTGGCACATGGTGGGCACTCAATACATATTTGTTGATTGACTGATTGACTGACAGGCTACATGACTTAAAGAATGACCAGTAGTTCTGGCAGAGGCAGCAGACCCTTTCTTACTTATTGTCAGAAAGGTATTTTACTAATGAATGTGGGATGAGAAGGGAAGACTAGTCAGATCTAATGATTTGAGGAAGTTGAAGCTTTGTACGGTGACATTGTCTCATTATTTTTCTTCAGTTACGTTATTTTGGTTTCCCTGTACCTGGCTGTAGAAGTGGGCTCATGAAAGAAATAGCTACATGAGTGACATCTCTGCAATCTTTGAATAACTGCTATGGAGAAAATGGATTCTATTGTATGAGGTTCAGTTTGTGACCTACATAAGAAATCTCCCTTAAAACTTGTAAGCTGATTTTCCTTCTTGATAAACCAGTAGTCTTCTTTTTATTAGATAAACAGTTGCTGCTACCCCTGTGATTTCCCTCTTTGCCTTGGTTCATAGTGCAGGGTTAGCGTGCACTGGGTTTTTTTCATTATATTCATTTGGGGAATGTTTATCTTCTTGTTCTCCAGCCTCTTATAACCAGCTTTTTTTGTTGTTTGTCTTTTATTTATTTATTTTGGATTCTGTGTTTTCTGGTTTTATTATACCTATGCCAGTATACTATAGAGGAGATGGCATGTGTCAGCTTTGGCGTTGGACGGACCTGGGTTCAAATTATGAACAATTTTTGGTTGTAATACTTCCTAGCTATGCGATGGAAAAGAACTTCTCTGTATCTTGCTATTCTCATTGGTAGAATGAGACCAATACTACTTTCCTCATTGTTTGAATTATTATCTGAGCTACTAGCACAGTGTTTAGCACATTTTAGGTACTCAGAAAATATTCATTCTCTTTCTTTCCATTTATGGTGTGTAACTTCAAATCCCTTTGGAAGGAGGTATGTAGGATCCATGACAACAAGAGGGTTTGGTGTGTTAATGTTACATTTTCTACTTTGTTCAGGACTTGGGAAAATAATCTTGTTTTTCTCAATCACTTTATCTACAAAATTCAGAAAGTAATAATCATTACATATCACCTCAGAGAATTATTTATTAATAATATCGATGTATAAACTATTTGAAGATGCCCAGACATTGTCTCAAGGATAGTCCTGAAAAGGCTAGAAAGAGATAACTTGATATGGTGAGAATGTCATTTCTAGTTTCAATTATCTGGTTTTATATTACTTACATAAAAATGTACGTTCTTTTTTTTACTAGTATTTTAGGTATAAGTTCATCTTATATTTCTTGAGAAAATAGAAGATAAAATAATTCACATTCTGTGCTGTCCTAAGTGGTTATAACGTATCTAGGGAAATGTGAAATAGGTACTGCTTCGGCTTTAGGGGCATAATGCTCTGATGTAAGCAGTGGCTGTAGTACTATAATGCTAAGATTTAAATAGCAGCTCAACAGAACTGGTTCGATAGGCACAAAGGCTCCTCGCAGAACGAGGCATCAGAAACAAGCTGAATGTCTGGGGTCTAGGAAGTCAATAACCTGGGAATGAGAAACCAGTTTTTGATGTTCCAGGTAGGCAGCAGTTCAGCATGTAGAAAATGAAGGTAGTTCAAAATGTGATACCATCAACAGACGCATAGAGAGGAAATGAACAAAGAGTATTTTTCTTTCTAGTCTCCTTTATACTTTTGGGGCTTTACATCTGAACCTGAGCTCAAAGGTGTATTCTGGAAGTAATAGCAATTTATGGAATTCTGCTGCTACATCCCTGATTTGGATGAGATATGAGACCTTGTCTTCTCCATCATATGATGTGTTTTTTTTAACAAGATTCTTGGAATTACTATATTAATTAGTAAATTGAACATTTAAATCATTAGTTGAATAAACTTTTATTGAGTTTTAGCTATTTTGAAAGATGCTGAGAATAAAAGACTTGTCTTGCCCTTGAAAATTTTACAGATTTTTGGGGAGAAAGACACTTAAAGAAAATGATGAGTAAATGCTGAGAGCCATGGAGTTAAATACAGAATGCCAAGGCAGTAGAGAAGTTGGAGCAACAATTTATATTTCATCAGACAGTGGTTTATCCCAACGCACTCTTCCCTTCCTCCTTGAAACATACACACTGAATTGACACAGGCAGAACGAAGAATTTCTTTTCTTTGGAGCCTGTTTTGGCTTATATAAAACTATAATTATTTGTAAAAGTCAAGTGGAGAAATGAGATAACTATAGTGGAAGTTCAAGGAAAACTTCTGTTTTGTCATTGAACTTTGCATGCATTTGCCATTTTAATGAATGTACTTTTTGATGAATTTGCTCAAGAATTTTAGGTTTATGCACATCTATTGTAAACATTCTTAGCTCTATAAAAACAATACTCCATCCATTATCTCTTCATTGAGAGTAATTTCTCTTGGTTTCTAGAAACAAAAATATTAGAACTAGAAGAGAAAAGAATTTCCTTTTCTTATTTTACAAAGATATGGTTTTATTTTTAGAATCAACACATTTTTGAGAAATTTTGTAGGTTGTAAACTTGGCAAAGTTTCTCTTTTACTCTTTTTGTGGAGCTATATGATTATATTTTCTGTGCTACTACTTCAAAGATGTTTCTCTTTTATTATTTGCAAAACGTGTCAGTTTAATATTTTGGGAAAATGTTGTATTTGGGAGAGAAACGGCCACTCTAGGCTGTAACGATTGTGGATGTGAACAGTGATCATTGTACAAGGTGAGAACTTCGTAGTGCTAATAAAGTGAAGAAAATGAGAGCATGTCAATAAGCCTCAGTTATCTATTTAAAAATCTATTTCTCATTTGCTTTTCATATATAATAATCTGGCCACTGTGTAATAATCTGGTCCCCACATTCCCAGCAGCTGGGGTGCTCGCTCTGGCAGTCGGCTGCCCTGCAGGACTTGGCTAGAAGCCAGGCCACAAGAAAAGGCAGTGTAGAAGATGGGTGAGGAGAATTAGTTAAGCTTTTAATTAATTCACCCTTTCCTGTTGTAGGGCTGTGTAGAGACTCAAATCTTCAGTTATGCTTCAAATGCTCCAACTAGACCACGTATTGACGTAAGCAATAAAACAGTTTACTAAGCTTTAAGGATGAGAGTGCAGAGGTATAGCAAGGCCTTAATGAGATCCTCGGCAGACCTAGGAGCCCACAAGAATTTGTATACAGAGAGAGATCTGAGGCATCTCAAGGAGCTGGGAGCTCTACGCCAGTCAGTGCAGCCACCCTACTGGGCGTGGGAGGCATAGGTGGTGTTTATTAAAGTAATAAAACACTTGAACACACTCAGCTTATACATTTGTATGTAGCTAACCTGGATATGTCTCGACACATTCAATTTATTTACACCTGTGGACTATTGCCCTTGCAGGGTCCTTAGTCTGGGCATGTTCTAAACTTCCTTTTAAGTCCCCTAGTTCTTATAGATCAGTTTTGAGTTGTCATACACTATAGTGGCCACTGTCTCTGAAGTGAACTTTAAAATTTTTGTTAAGAAGATTGTTTATTGTTATCACATAGTAAGTCCTGAGAGAGGGCACTCTAAAGTTGGTTAATCCAATGTGAAAGCAGAATGTTATCTACTTGAGGAAAGGAAGGAAGGAATCTATTGCCTAGTGCGATATCAACCATGATCTACAGAGCAGAATTGGCCTTTTGAGTCTCAGACTCTTTCACAAGTGCAGACCAGCTGGTGTAGATAATGAAGGTGGAAGAGTCAAGAATGTGGCTGGCAGGTAAGTCAGCTTCTCTGACTTGTGTTGGGAGTTTGGGGAGAGAGCTGAGTAGCACAAGTGTGTGTAATAAAGATAATTAGATCTTTATTTATTGTCTGGGGAATTTCTCAGACATTACGTGTGACATAAAAATGATAAAAGTTGACTTCCCAGGTTTATTTTTCACATACTAGAGTTATAACTGAACTTTAGTAATTTGGTTTTAAAAAGTCTGTTCCCACATTATCTAAAGGTAAATCACCTCCTTCTTTCCTTCCTTCACTTCTTCCTTCTTTCCTCTCCCTCCCCATATATCCTAGTCCTCATATTCAATCTTCTCCTCAAAACTTTCTTTCTTTTCTCCTTAGCATAGATTTTATCTGAAACCTAGTTTACATTACAGTGGTTATTTAAATTTTAATCATATTGCTAAATTTTAATAGCTAAAAATTTTCTGTGAAAATGTTAAATGAAAGTGATTCTTTTTGTTTTTAATACTAGCATTTTGATTTTATAGTTGAGCTTAAAGGCTTAGTGTATGTAATAAGCACATTGGTAAACTGAAGAATTTCAAATTCATCCTGTAAGAAGGACCTTGGGGAAAGACAGTTAGCAAGCAATAACAAAAGATGTTGGATTTATTGCGCCCTACCTTCTGAAGCACAGTAGATAAGGGTTTGTGAAGAGACTTTCATAGAATAATAAAATGTTATAGCCAAAAGAAGTTTGAGGGATGAATTAGTCCAAACTTCTCATATTATGGGAACAAAGAGATGAAGTGATTTATCCAAGGCCACATAGCAAGTTAGCAATATGGTTGGTGCTAGACTTCAGGTAGAAGGAAATTTCATTGTGTGCTTTTTCATCAGATAATGACTTGATAAGAAATTAGGATAACATAGAAGCAAACTAAATTATTACAAATATTAACCTCTATATTTGCACCTCTGTCAGACTTAGTTTGAAAGCAGTGTTTCATTCTGCCGACTGTGAGGCTGAACTCTAAGACACCATGACAGGGAACTAGTCTTTTCAGTCTCACTAGTATAACTAGGATGGGGCAGCTGTTGCATGTGCCTCTGCCTCTGAAGCTGTCACTCCCTATTGCCCTGTCTTGCTTTATTGACCTCTTGACTAGAAGATAATTCTTAATGACCTTCCTCATCCTCTTGAGTAGAAATCTGAAGAGTGATGTGAATCACAATGCAAAGGGATTATGCTGGGAAAGAAGAAGGACGTGTGTGGATTGGGAGTCCGGTAGGCAAGGTCTGCATACATCAGGGCTCCGGGTCAAGGTGTAGGAAGGTCTGAAGGATGGAGTAGGGGTGGGGAAACAGCTGCTAGACCTTGCCTTAATCATAAAAAGACCTAGTGGTTTCTGTTCCATTCTCCACAATTTAAATTCATCCTTAAAGAAATAGCTGACCTGCTGCACATGCTCCCTAATGGTGTTTTATTTCTGAGTAGCATAGACTTTAGAAGATTAGGGAAGCAAATATTCCTTCTTGTGATTGACTAGCTTGCACCTCATTCTGTATGTGCTTTTTCAGGTTGCTCATTTCCCTAGAGTAGGTAAAGGCCATCAAATCTACACAATTTGCAGTAATATTTTGAAATAAATGAATGATTTTGAGAAACACTTTACTTGGGAGGTGCACTTGGGAAGATAAGTTTGTTACTGCCCAGGGGGGGTCATCTACCCGCTGCAAGACATGCCAATAGTCAAGAGGCAAGGAGGTAGGAGAGAAAGGACTTTTTATTAAAGCTTGCTAGCAAGAGGGAAGATGGCCAACTCATGTCCGAAAGAACCATCTTCAGGGGGCACAACATCTTACAGCAGTTATATAGGCCAGTGGGTTATAGGGGAGGGGGTTAGGAATGTTGACTCTCTGGTGTTACAGACTGGGAGTCACCACACCAGATCTTTCAGTTTTCATTGATGATGGCTGTCAGCATAGACTCTGCCTGGGAGTCATCACATTCCTAGAGAACTCAAGAGAACAAAGTTATCATCCTATTGCAGCTGGGAGGGGCCATAAAATCTACAGAGCACGTATGGGTTAGTTAATGAGAGCTCATTTAAAGTTACAGTAGGGTTGCTTTTCTACAATATGGCTTCCCTCATGTCAACTTTGTGCTGAGCAGGTATCAAGTTCAAAGAACACCCATCTGATACTTAAATTCTTGAGTCTTATCATTTATTAAACTGTGAAGTTAATGGTTTTTTTATCATTAAAATTATACATGTTTGTTATAGAAAATATAGTAGATATGAAATATTTAAAATATGATATAAGAATATATGTAAAGGATCAACAATCCCCCATTGCCTCACTACTCAAAGTCTATTAGCTTTTTGTAGTTGTTTGTTTGTCTCTTCTTCTGTCTTTTCTACCTACTTATTTTTCCAGGATTGTATATATAGATTTGTAGTTTGCTTTTTTACTTAGGTCAGGAATCCTGGTAGCAGACAGGCTCCAGGCAGCAGGTGGTATTCTTTACTATGGCAACATCATATTCTGCTGTGAAGTTATAATTTCCCTATTTATTTTCCTTTTATTGTGCACTTAGACTGAGTACAGTATTTGGTATATAAATGATGTTATAGTTACTTCTTGATACATATGACTTCTGAGCTTGGATTCTTTCCTTAGCATAGGTTGTAGTCATGAATTTACAGGGGCTTGATATATGTTGTCAAATTACTTCCCAAAATTTAACAGTTCACACTCTGCTTGGGATATCTGAATTTCCGTGTGTCGAGCATCCCTTTACCCCTCTTCCAGTAAGAGTACCTACCTTGTTTTGATTTATGTCACCTGATGATGCGAGTGTGGGGTCAGGGAGTGCTATCAAGCAGTAGTATATCGTCCTAGGTCTTAGCAATTGATCTAATGGGGACATGTGACCCATGCCAGGCCAATCAGACTTATTTCCTTGAGGGTTTTTTTATGGGGTAGGGTGAGGAAGATTGGCCCTGAGCCAACATCTGTTGCCAATCTTCATCTTTTTGCTTGAGGAAAATTTTCCCTGAGCTAATATCTGTGCCCATCTGCCTCTATTTTGTATGTGGGATACTGCCACAGCACAGCTTGATGAGTGATGTGTCCCTCTGCGCCTGGGATCTGAACCCATGAACCCCGGGCTGCTGAAGTGGAGCACGCAAACTTAACCACTATGCCACCAGGCTGGCCCCTTTCCCTGAGTTTTTATGTACTGAAAGTTGAAGTATTCTTTCCTCTGGGGTTTCGAAGCTGTGTTGCTATAACTTGGAGCTGTTGGCTGCCAGGATTCCTGACTTTTGGAAGAAATCTGCAATTGGAGAAAAGAAGGGCAATATAAAGAGAAGTGGAGATGAGACACTGTGGAGAGGATAAAAGGAGTGGGGAGAGGGTAGAAGGGAATGGGGAAAGAAGTAGAAGAACAGAAGAGAGAAGGGAGAGTTGACTTCCTCAACTCAGTTATTCCTGAGGTGAGGGCATTCTCATCCTTTCCAGTTACATGAGCCAATAAATCCTTTTATATGGTTAAGTTAGTTTGAATAAGATTTCTGTGGCTTATTTCTGAAAGAGTCCTGACATACATTCCCATTTTTTTTATAGTTCCAGTTTAAATTAAAAATCTAGAGTCTAAATTTCCTACTCTACCTTGCACTGATACCAAGTGTTAATCATAATTAGCATCAGTATTAATTACAATGCATATCCATGCTTAAACTAAAAATGCTAAGTGGGTTAGCATTTGAACCAGAACTAGTGACAATAGAAGTAAATACATTTTAAATTGATAAATGAGGTGTTGAATGAGTATTAAAAGTTTATGGAACATTTATTCTTCACCTTAAATTTAATATGATAGGTTTGTAACTTTTCCTCTCTCTCTCCATCCCTCCTGAAACTGTCTATTCTTAGAAAAATTCCAGGAAAAGATTAATTTTTTTGCTATCGTTGAATTCTTGATTTGTTCATGAAAAAGAAAATCTTATGTTTATTTCCTTCTTAGATTTTTGTAATGTTTGGATTGTATCTGGGACCATATTTGAGAGTATATTTTGTCCATTCCAGGTGTCTTGAGATGCTCCCAAAGTGGGCTGGTTGATATATGCCATTGATTTAAGCAATTCCTAAAACTCTTCCATCATAAAGTAGATGTGAGAAGGTCTCTGGGAAAAAAGAGGGGGAGGGGCTTGGTTAAAACTGTTGGATTCTCAAAAGCCTTTAAAGTACTAATTTGCATAGTCAGTCCTCCAAAGGGAACTGCAGAGGGTAGCATTTCCCAAACCACGGGGCACCTTTTTCATTTGATATTTCATCAGCTATGTGTTTGGTCCTGGAAATACAGCAGTCAATAAGTTAAGAAATTTCTTTGCTCTCACAGAATTTGTAGAACTTACAAGTCATTTGCCCTGCTTGAACATAAGTACAAATGAGCACTTACATATCACATGCCTAAATATTTAAAAGCTATACATTAAGCTAATAAACTGTTAAAATGTGTTCCATGCTCTTACCTTGACTGATATATCTGCAAAATGACCTGAAAGGCCAAGCTTTTCTTTTGAATTTTTGGATTCCTTGGTGCTTGTGCCCTAATGGCAAAGGGAGAGCTTGTTCCAGGCTCTCTGCTCCTGGCCTCTTTCCCACTTGTCTTCCCACCCCAGGGAAAGTGTTGCTTGCGTGTTTGTAGACACACAGTCTCTTCATCCAAAGTCTACCCCCTGACCCCGAGGAAAGCCAGACACCAAGGGTGGAGGGGAGCACCTCAGGTAGGGGCCCCCATATCTGGTTCCAAAGGTAGTACTGCTTGCTATATATCACCTATGAATATCCCGTGTTCTGAGGAATGTGCTTTGGGAAACTGATTGAGTTCATCATTTTGAAAACAAGGACAGCCTTGAGAAGACAATGCCATAGGATTTTGGTTTAAATATAGTTAGTGTTGTCTTCTGTGATAGACAGTTTAGAATGTTGAAACAGTTACCATAAAGGATTGGAATTATAGTAAATGAATCCAATGCTTTTCTAGATGTCAGATTTAAACCATAACATATTTCGACTTAAACCTGGTAGTAATTGATAAAGGCTTCTGCACACCAAAGACCTGCCCAGAGCACAAGCATTTGGTTCTGTAAGAGAGGTTGAGAGCTCCCATTCAGTCCTCACTCAGTGTTTGAAAAATAGGCAGCACATATCATTAGTACGTTGAAATAATAGCAAATAGCAGGGGAAAGAGAGAAAATGCAAAATGTTGACAGAAAAATTATGAAAGCACAGCCATCAATGGTCGTGCAGTATATAGGAACAAACAGCGTTACACCCCTCAATCCTCGCTCCATAGGACTTTATGGTAGCTCCATGAGTCTCCATAGATTTAAAGAGTGAAATTGTTTTTGTATTACTCTTTATTAAAACAGATAATGTGGTACAATAGATTTTTTTTACATGTTTGAAGTGAAAAAAATGTTTTGAGGTAATGGCTTCTGTTATTAGTAATATTCACGTATGTGGCATACCTAACAAGGGAATTCATGTATTTAATAGTTGCTGAGAACTTCCAGATGAATGGCTTTCACTAGCCTAAGAATTACCTCTCTTACCCTTAAAATCCTGTGCAGCATGACTTCTTCTTTTAAAGGAGGCTGCACTTTTTCAGTGTTCTCCTACCCACACTGCACGGAGTCCTAGGAAGTCTTTTGGAAACAAGTGTTGATCTCTTTATGGAAGGATGTACTAGGAAGAACTCAGATCATCCCCTGATAAGGATTCCTTTGATGGGAGAATTCTTCCCGCCCACTGACTAACCAGCTTTTGGGGGCTAGAACAGTGTTTGCTGAAGGATATTGGCTGGGTAGATCTGTTGCTTATTGAACCTGATTAAAATTTCCCTTCATTTTCTCAAGAATGTGTTGCAGACATTTTCTGAAAGCGTTTTGTGATCTTACCTGACAAAATGTTTATCTGCCAGATATTTAGTGGATGACGAGGGAGAACAATGAATGTACAGGTATTATGCATGTGCCATGAACGTAAGTTGTTGATAGACATCAACTATGACAATATTGTGCCACAGATGTCTTCATTCTTTGCAGCTGAGGTTCAGAGACATGAATTACTCTTGATTGCACAGTATCTCCTCATAGAAATTATAAGGAGAATGGCATGCCCTAACAGTGCTTGTTTACACAGAACACCCTAGTTCCCTGTTTCCCCTCTGGCTTTTCTTAAACAAGCAATTTATTCTCAACAGTTTTAAATTTAAAATCAATATTTCTAATAAAATAGTTTTACACTTTCGTCTTTATGTGTGGACATGTATTGGAAGAGAATCCAAATGAGTTTAAGCAGTAAAGACGAGGCTAACAATAAAAAACATTCCAGGGAAGTCTATGAAAATGAAATATTTCTGCCTATCATTCAACACAAAAATATATATGAATGGACATATCATGTAACTTTTATTCATTCACTAGATATTAAATAGCAAAATTGGTTTCAGGGAAAGAAAGTAAATTATTGATGTCAAATTTAAAAATGCATTTGGTAGTTTGAAAATAATTTAAGCGGTTTGCTCTTTTAAAGTAAGTACTGAGTACTCTTCATTGATGGTATGCTACAGTAGAACATGTAGAGAAAATTTACTTTGGGGTCCAGGGATTTATAAGCATTCCTAAAGTTGCTCAAAGGTGCCTATACTGAGATACTACCTGAATTATTCTCCACTAATTTGGGGAAGTGGGATTCTAAGTTTTTAAAACCACTTAAAATTACAGAGGTAATACATATGGTAGAAAACACAAAATAAAAATAAGTAAACAAAGAGACTAAAAATCACAATAAGTAAATGAATAAAACAAAAATCACACAGAAGTGAGTGTCATTAATATTTTGCTCTATATTCTACCTGTGCGTGTTTACAAAAAGTCTACCTTTCACTCATCTCTGTTTTCTCTATTACCCCAACCCACTTTTATTCGATTTTTGTATATCCTTCCACTGTTTCTTTTTTTAATTGAATTAAACTAAAAAAATTTTAAGACTTTTTTAATAGTAGTTGTAGATTTACAGCAAAATTGAGAGGAAGGCCCAGAGATTTCTCATATACCCTCTGTCCCCACACATGCATAGCCTCACCCCAGAGTGGTACATTTGTTACAACTGATGAACCTATAATCGACACATCATAATCACTCAGTCAGTAGTTTACATTAGAGTTCACTCGGCATTGTACATTCTATGGGTTTGAAAAAATGTATAATGATATGCATCCACGTTATAGTATCATATAGAGCATTTTTACTGCCCCTGGAATCCTCTGTGCTCTGCCTATTCATCCTTTCCCCTCCCCTTAACCCCTGGCAACCACTGATCATTTTATTGTCTCCACAGTTTTGCCTTTTCCAGAATGTCATATAGTTGGAAACATACAATATGTAGGCTTTTCAGATTTGCTTATTTCACTTAATAATATGAATTTAAGTTTCCTCCATGTCTTTTCATGGCTTAGTTGTTCATTTCTTTTTAGTACTGAACAATATTCCCTTGTCTGGACGTACCAAGTTTATTTATCCATTCACCTATTATAGGACATCCTTCTTGCTTCTAAGTTTTGGCAATTATGACTAAAGCTGCTATAAACATCCATGTGCAGGTTTTTGTGTGGGCATACGTTTTCAGTTCCTTTGGGCAAATACCAAGGAATGTGATTGCTGGATTGTATGGTAAGAGTATGTTTTGTTTTTTAAGAAACTGCCAAACTGTCTTCCAAAGTGACTGTACCATTTTGCATTCCCACCAGCAACGGGTGAGAGTTCCTGTTGCTCCACATCCTCGCCAACAATCAGTGGTGTCAGTGTTTTGGATTTTGGCCATTCTAATAGGTGTGTAGTAATATCTCCTTGTTGTTTTAATTTGCATTTCCCTAATGACATATGTTGTAGAGATTCTTTTCATATGCTTATTTGCCATCTGTGTATCTTCTTTGGTGAGGTGTCTGTTCAGGTCTTTGGCCTGTTTTTTTTTTTGGTGAGGAAGACCAGCCCTGAGCTAACATCCGTTGCTAATCCATCTGTGCCCATCTTCCCCTACTTTATATGGGACGCCGCCACAGCGTGGCTTGACAGGCAGTGCGTCGGCGAGCGCCCGGGATCCAAACTCACGAACCCTGGGCTGCCAAGTGCGGACTAAACCGCTGCGCCACCCGGCCGGCCCCTGGCCTGTTTTTTAATTGGGTTGTTTGTTTTCTTGTTATTGAGTTTTTAAGAGTTTTCTGTATATTTTGGACAACAGTCCTTTATCAGAACTGTCTTCAGCAAATATTTTCTTCTCATTCTCTTGACATTGTCTTTTGCAGAGCCAAAGTTTTTAATTTTACTGAAGTCCCACTTATCAATTCTTTCTTTCATAGATCATGCCTTTGGTGTTGTATCTAAAAAGTTATTGCCTACCCAAGGTCACTAGGTTTTCTCCTTTGTTATATTCTAGGAGTTGTTTTGTGTGTGTGTGAGGAAGACCAGCCCTGAGCTAACATCTGTCGCCAATCCTCCTTTTTTTGCTGAGGAAGACTGGCCCTGGGCCAACATCCATGCCCGTCTTCCTCTACTTTGTATGGGACACCGCCACGGCATGGCAGACAAGCAGTGCGTCGGCGGGCGCCCAGGATCCGAACCTGTGAACCCCGGGCTGCCAAAGCATGAACTAAACCGCTGCACCACTGGGCCAGCCCTATTCTAGGAGGTTTATAGTTTTATGTTTTATATTTAGGTTTGACACCCATTTTGAGTTAATTTTTGTGAAGAGTGTGAGGTCTGAGTCTAGATTAATCTTTTTGCATGTGGATGTCCAGTTGTTCCAGCACCATTTGTTGAAAAGACTATCTTTGCTCCTTTGTCAAAGATCAGTTAACTATGTTCATGTGGGTCTATTTCTGGGCTCTTTATTCTGCTCTATTGTTCTATTTGTCTAGTTTTTCACCAATACCACACTGTCTTGATTACTGTATCTTTATAGTAAGTCTTGAAGTTGCATAGTAGTAGTCCTCGAACTTTTAATAAATTATCATTTGTCAAATTTTGGTATATTATCAAAGAAGAATACCCACAATTATCTGACAAGACTGTTAAATACTCCACCCTCGTCCAATTGCATATCTGTGTGAGGTTGGATTTCCTTCATATACTTCAAAACAATATATTGCTAACGGATTGAATTCAGAAACAGATATGAGAATCCAGCTGTGTTCTATTAAACCAGAAATTAAAGACATTGCAAAATATAAAACACTTGTTACTAAATTTTTATTTTGGAAAATACAGTATTTTCATGAAAACATGCCATTTGTTTTAACATGTAATGGATTTATCATGTTACTTTAAAATAAATAAATATTTAAAAATTTTCTGTTTCAATTTCTGACACAATAAGTATCAACATATATAACCCTCCTATACAAAAGTTCTTTGTGATCATCAATAATTTTTTAGAGTCTGAAGCCCCCGGAAGCCAAAATGTTGGAGAACCATTTCTTGCTACTCTGTTAGGGTTGGGCAGTTTGAAAATGAGTGAGGTCTGAAAGTTCAAGGCTAATCATTCATCAGGCTTGTTTTTGTTATGTGCGTGATCTATCCTCTGAGTCAGTCATGTCTCCATGGCCACAAGTGGAAATTTGTTTGCTTTAGAAGAGTGCATAACCTGAGCTAAACTACTATGAACATTTTTTTTGTCTTTTCCTCCTCTTTCAATTTTTACCATTTTAATTGCAGCCAGATGATCCTGTTTGTGTCAGTGCCTTTTATGCTTTGAATAACCTTGTTTTTATTCTTTTATTCAGAGTCCACCATGAAGCCAACTTTGTCCATGTCCATTCTGAAGCAGGGGGGAATACATGGGAATGGGGTATGGCTACGTGTAGTGGTTGCCTAAGGCGGTGCCACAAAGTTTTGTAAGTGGCAGTAGGTTATGAAGGAGAATAAATCATCATTTTCATCAAGAAGAAAAACAACCATTGAATATTTTTATACCCCATCTCTCTCTCTCTCTTTTTTTTTTTTTTTTTAATCTGGGGAAACTTAAAGTTTGGAGATAAAGAATTTGTGTGTATACTTGTGTGGGTATGGGATAAACTTCTGTCTAGGAGATAGATGTTTGGTTACATCCTTTTAGAGATGCACCATAGTTTGGTGTTAGCCTCAGTATTTGGCCACAATTTTGTCTTTGGCTTAGACTAAGGCTATTGGAAGGCTGACTAGCTGAATGCCTACCTCAGTTGTCCTCTTAAATGTTAGCAGAATCAGCAATGTGGTCATATAGGTGACTATCACACTGAATCAGCATAACAATGCGAACAACAGGAACAAGGCATATCGCTCAGATTCACTGCTACTATCTGAATATTCTCTTTCACACATAGATACGCATTCTATATGTAATTTGGAATGAAAAATATCTCTATAGATTTTAAATGTTGATAGTCCATTAATCTGTTGAAGTATAAATGTAAATGTTATTGCAAAAGTAAAATGTAGCAGTAATTAATGGTGATTGTGAAAATTGTTAACTTTACATACAAAAATAATCAGAACATTTCAAATAATATATGTATAAGGAAATAGATTATAAGTAAAGATTAATATTAAGAGAGAATATGTTAGCTAGATAACTTTAGGAAGAATATTATATCCTCTTAGAGTCAGTAAATATTTATAAAATTTAAATAATACAAGAAAGAATAATAGAAATCATACTATAAAGGTAGAATTAATCTTTGAAATTATTGTATTAGTATTCAAGTATTAATGAAAATAAATTTTAAAATTATTATTATAGTATTTTTTAGTTTTTTAATTCCATGTAGGCCATGAATCTTTCAGGAAAAAGTTCTCCTTGGAAATTTTTCACATCTTGAAGGATGGATAAAAAGGAAAATGTTGTTTGCCTTGTTAAAATTTCAGAAGGCAGGAAAAAAAACCCAAATCATATACAACATCTGTGATAAATCATCTTTGATCTAGGTATAACAAAAAACATGTAGAATAAAGGAAGACAGTGTTAAAGAAAAATGAGGAACCCCTAAAATATTACATTTCTCTACCAACCTCAGTTGGAACGATGCATCTATTAAGCATCCCGGATGAGGTGGATAGTGGATACAGGAGCGATCTATCAGTTGGCAGCCCTGAGAAATTGTTCTTCCTGTATTATGTGAAATTTAAAAAATTTAGCTACTGGTTTTAATGGTGAAATTGTAGTAAAAATTACTTTTTGGGTAAAATTTCAAGATTCTGACATCTGAGAATTTCAGTCTGTGATGGTGAACTATGAAGCCTTTGGTCTCAGTGTTGGCTGAATATCGATTTTAACATTTGTTCATTTTGCATTACCCCATAATTTGGTGCACCTCTACTTCTTTAAAGCAGTACTCCTCCAATGTATGACAGATAAAAAAGGAAGAGCTCACAATGCTACGAATGAGGCTGGACACTTTCATCTGTGTTTTTCTCTGTTGTTTTTGTTATTTTCTTCTTCTCGTGAAATGCTTATTTGCCTTTTGCTCATTTGGGGGGAAGGTGTTTATCTTTTTTTCTTATAGTTTTGTCAGAGTTCTTCATAAATTTTTTTATCCTTGTTTTATTATTCATTTTGTGGCTTTTTTTCCCCCACTCTACTTTTTTTTTTTTTTTGGCTGAGGAGGATTGGCTCTGAGCTAACATCTGTTGCCAATCTTCCTCTTTATGCTGAGGAAGGTTAGCCCTGAGCTAAAATCTGTGCCTATCTTCCTCTATTTTGTATGTGGTATGCTGCCACAGCATGGCTCTATGAGTGGTGCTTAGGACTGCACCTGGGATCCGAAACTGTGAACCCTGGGCTGCTGAAGCAGAGTGGGTGAACTTAACCACTATGCCACCAGACTGGCCCCCCGACTCTGCTTTTTGATGAACAGAAATTTTAAATTTTAATTTGTCAAATGATTGATATCTTTTGTTTGAAAAGTTCTTTCCTAACATGACGTCATAAAAATATTTTCTATACTTTTTTCTAAAAGTTTTGAAGTTTTGCCCTTCAATTTAAATCTTCAATCAATTTGGAATTGATTTTTTTGTGTATGTGTTAAGATAAGGACCTAATTTTATTTCCATTTGAATAACCAACTTTGCCAGTACTATTCACTGAATAGTCTGTTTCAGTGATCTTTAAGGCCGTCTCCAGCATAAATCAAGGTTCCATATGTGTGTGGTTCTGTTTGGGGCCTCTCTTTTCTATTCCATAGGTCAATTTATTTCTTCCTTCACAAATGCTACATTTTTAAATTGTAGTTAGGTTTGTAATAAATCTTGATTTTAGTGCAAAAAGTGTTTCCCTAACTTATTCTCTTCCTCCTTCTTCTGCAATGCTTTGACTTTTTGTAAGCTTTGCTTTTCCTTACAAATTTTAAAATTGGGTTGCAATTTATTCAAAAATTCTGCCAAGGTTTTTGTTTCTTGAAGTAAACTTTACATAAAGTAAAACACAGATCTTACAGAGAACAGATTGTTGGTTGCCAGAGATGAAGGGGTTAGGAGGGAGGTAAAAATGGGTGAAGGGGATTAAGAAGTACAAACTCAGTTATAAAATAAATGTCATGAGGATGTAATGTACAGCATGGGGAATATAGCCAATAATATTGTATTAGCTTTGTAAGGTGACAGATGGTAACTAGACTTATTGTGGTGACCATTTCACAATGTAGACAAATGTCAAATCACTATGTTACATCTGAAACTAATATAATACTGTATGCTAATTATACCTCAGTTTAAAAAAATGATAAAAACTCCCACAGATCTTAAATGTACAATTCAATGAGTTTTGAAAAGTGTATAAGCTTATATAATCAATAGTCAGTCAAGACACAGAATATTTCTATCACCTGTGCCAGTTCCTTCATGGCCCCTTTCAGTTAATCCCTACCTGTCAGAAGCAAACACTGTTCTGGTTTCTCTTGTCAGATTAGTTTTGTGTGTTCTTGATTTTTAAATAAATAAATTCATTTGGTATGTACTCTTTTGTGTCTGGCTTTCTTTTGCTCAACATATTGTTTTGAAATGTATTTATGCTTTGTGTATGTCCATAGTTCATTATATTTTATCATTGAATAATATTTCACTGTGTGAATGTCCCAGAATTTGTTAATCCATTCTCATGCTGATTGTCATTTGGGCTGTTTTCATTTTGTGGCTATTATGGATAAAGCTGCTATAAATATTCACAAACAAGTCTTTGTATGGATAGACATTTTAATTTCTCTTGGTAAGTACCTAGAAAGTGGAATTGGAGGGTCATAGAGTAGGAATATGTTTAAATTTATAAGAAACTGCCAAATAGTTTTCCAAAGTGGTTGTACCATTTTACATTCCCACAAGCAATGCATGAGAGTTCCAGTTGCTCCACATCCTTACCCAATGTTTAAGGCTGTCAATCTTTTAAATTTTAGCCATTTTAGTGGGTGTGAAGTTTCTCATTCTTTTTTGGTTTGCATTATGTTGATGACCAGTAATGGTGAGCACCTTTCCATGTGCTTATTGTACATTCATAAATGTTCTTTTGTAAAGTGTCTGTTCAAGTCTTTTGCCTATTTAATAAATTGGAATGTGTGTCTTGTTATTATTGAGTCGTACGATTTTTTTCTATATCCTGGATATAAGACTTTGTCATGTATTTATATTGTGAATAATTTCTCCCAATCTGTGGTTTGAATTTATTTTTTATAGTATTGTTCATTAGCAGTTGAGGGCTCCTGGTTTTGAACTGTCTGTCTTTTTGTCCATTCTCAAATGTCTTTATTCCACCCATTTGGGATTTGTTCACTTGAAATAGAGGTCTAGTTTGACAGTTTTTTCCTTATGCAGTTTAAAAATGTCATTTCATTGTCTTCTGGCTTCCATAAATTATTTCTGATGCCAAGTCTTCATTTGTCCATGTTGTTGTATATTATGTCTCCTTTTTTCTCTCACTCCTTTTGGATTTACTCTTTAACTTTGGTGTCAGCAGTTTGACTTTGATATACCCAAGCTTTTTTCCATTTGTATTTGTTTTGTTTGGGGTTCCCTGAGCTTGTTGGATCTATAAGTTAATGTTTTCCAACACATTTGGAAAATTTTGGCCATTATATTTTCAAATACATATATATTTGCCTTATATTCTTGCTCCTCTCTGTCTGGGACTGTAGATACACTATACATGTTAGACCATTTTATATTCTCCTACAGGTTACTGAGTCTCTGTTAATTTTTTCAATCATTTTTCTCTCTGTTCTGTTGGATAGTTCCTTTTGATTTGCTTTCACATCACTATGACATTCTTCTGCAGTCTCCAATACACTACTAAGCCCATCCAGTATTAAAAATATATATATATCAGCACAATTTTCAGCTTTAGGACTTCCATTCAGCTCTTTTTAAAAAATAGATTGTATTTCTCCGCTGAGATTCCTCATATATTTACTTATCATGACCATCTTTTCCTTTAAGCCCAAGAACAAATTTATAATATCTGCTAATACTGACATCTGGATCATCTCAGGTCTGTATCTATTGCCTGCTTTTTTTCTTGATTATGGGTCATAGTTTCCTAATTTTTCATATGTCTAATAATTTACTATTGTATGCTGGACATTGGTATGACACATTTTTGGGAGACTGGATTTATCTTTTAAAGGCTCTTGAGTATTGTGCTGGAAGGCACAATAAATTACTAGCCGATCCCTTTGATCCTGACAAGTGTGCTGTAATTTTTTCCCTGTACTGCACTTATTTGTGAAAATTACAAAAATCTCTCATATGTATATTTACATACACACCAATCTGCATGAAGTTGAAACATCTTGTACCACTTGAAGATATTCGACTAATTATGAAATTATTACTTTCTATTATTATTAATTTCTTTGTAAGTCTATTCTATTTTCTTAATTACATTGTGACCCTCAGGGATGGATCTTTATTTTATATCTCTTTGTAGTCATGGCATTTGACACACAGCTGGCACTCAATAAAAGTTATTGTTTTTAATGACTATGAAGAATGTGTTGCTGTGGTCCCTTGGGCTTTGCTCCAGTATTTCTTCCATAGTTAGTCTTACTTCACTTTTATGAGTATCAAACATTGAGTTTATTCATTCATTCACTCATACATCCATTCATCTCTTCATTCAACAAATATTTACCGAGAACCTACTATATGCCAGTTCTTGTCCTGGTGCTGTGATTACAACAGTGAAAGAGATGAACAATGTTCACACCCTCACAGACCTTATGACTTAGTGGGCGTCAAGAGTTTAGTTTAGCTACTGCATGGTATTGCTGCTTTAGCATCCATTTTGTTTGGCCAACAGGCCTGTGAGGGGCTTAAACCAACATCCCCTTATGCAAGCTCATGCCCTGGATAACAGAGTCACAAGTAATTGTAAGTTCCTGATGTGACTTTCCTAACAGCTCCTGTGATAAGTCTTCCCCACCACCCAGGGCCTTCCTCTTGTGTGCCCCTTAGATAAGACCCCTGGGGAGCTTACCAAAACCCCACTCTTTTAGGTTTGAATTGACCAATCCAGCCTTAGCTCAGAAATCTCAGAGTGCTTCACCCATGGACCCTAAACAAGGTATGTACCCTGGGTCCTGCCTCTCTGTTTGCCTGCACCCTGCCTTGACCTCCCCATGTGGCCTCTCAAGGCATGCTGTGTACTTCCCCCAGGACCTGTGGGTAATAAACTTCAATATGTCAGTTTCTCTGTGGCCTTCTGTTGCTCATCATCTGAAACCCTGTGCCCTACTAACAAATGTTAATTTAACAAAGTCATAACAGTGGGGGAGATAAATAATAAGGAACTAAATAACTGTATAAGATAAAATTAGTATTCTATGAAGAACAAATAAAACAAGGGAAAGGGGTGAAAAATAAAGGAGTTAGCTATTGTGGTGATGATGATGCCTGTGCGTTTTTAAAAAAATAGAATTGTGAGGAAAGGCCTGTCTCAGTAGGTGATATTTGAGTCAAGACCTCAAGCAGAACAGTTAAGTGAGCGTATATAAATGGAATAAGGGGCCAATTATTAGATGTGATTTCAGGGTTGTTAGAAAGGCTGAATTCTCCACTAAGCTTCTGAAATCCAGCTGTCTGAATTTTGTACCTTTGTCTTAAGGCTTTACTGCCTTAAAATGCAAATCCCTTTGGGAGAGTTACTATTTAAACTTTTACCTGTCAAAAATTTTTGTGTGAATGAGTTTCAGAATTTTTATGAGGAGATGCAAATAATACTGCAAGATCATATGGGCTCAGTGTAGTATAGTTGATAAGAGTATAGGTTTTAAATCCTGTTTCTGCTACTCACTAGCTGTGTGGCCTTCATCAAGTTACTTGATCTCCTCATGCCTCAGTTTCTTCAACTATAAGACAGGGATAATAATAATGTCTATCTTAGTATGGTTGATATGATGATGGTACATCATATTTTCAGAATTTTCATGACCCCTCCCTAAGGGAGGATTACCTATCCCTACTTCGTTGTCAGGCTTGGCCAAGTCACTTTTTTGGCCTTTGAAATGTGAGTGTAAGTGATGTATATAACTTATGAGCAGAAAGTTGAAGAACCATCCGGTATGTGCAACTTTCTCTCTTTTCTCTCTGTCATAAGAATGGTAGCGTCTCAGATGGGGGTTTCCTCAGCCTGGATCCTGGAGTCCAGAGGACATGAAGCAGAGCCACAGCCCAAGTCAACATATAACATAAGTGAGAAATCTACTTTATTGTTGTGAGCCACTGAGATTTGGGGTCATTTCTTATTGCTGTATTATTTAGCCTAATCTTCCTGATACATATAAATTATTTTGAACATGCTTGTAGCAATATCTGGCATATGGTGTACATTAAATAAATAAATAAACAAACAAGGTCTTGAGGGAGTCTGGCTGTTGAAGAGAGACTGTAATAGAATCACAAATTTGCAAAGGCAGCAAAACCAAACTTCTTGACTACTTCTTTATTCTGCCATAGTTTTGTGTTATAGATATAAAATATGGTGATGTGCCATTGTTCTTAAGATCTGAAGCAGATATTAGAAATAAGATGCTGGTGTTGAATGATTTGCTAATGTTCTGCATTATGAGTGTTTCCAAAGTATTTCTTATGGAGTCTTTACTCCTAAGCCCCTGCGTACCTTTCTTGAGAGTAGAGAATGTATGGCTTATTAAAAAATACGTGCACCATGCCTATTACAGTGTACTTACAAAACATTCTCCCCTTTATGCTTTTTTGACTAACTGGATAACAATAATAAAAAATTAAATTGTTAATCTGGATAGTTTGAAAAAAGGAGAGTTCTGTTCATCCTGTACATGTTACAAGAGTAACCATGATTTTCTTAATCACATTCTGTTTGCTTTGTTAGCTAAGGTATTGTACTAAATTTTGAAGCTTATATTTCTCCTTAGACTTTTTTATTGGAAATTTAATTATTCACAGAAATTGTTTCTGGTGGATTAACTAGGTAAAGGAAGAATGAAGAATATTCTTTCTTCCTGTTTGCTTCTACCAGAAAGGTCATAGGTTTGAGAATATTTTAGAAGTCTATCATAGCAATAATACCTTTTAAGAGGGTAGACTAATCTAAAAGAAATTGACTTGCAAAGTTGTCCAACAATTTATGTTTTGAACATTTGTTCTATTAATATCAATGTCTACTGAAAATTAGAGAAAAAACTCAACTTACTGAATCATTAAGTATGCTGTCAAATTGAACTAACTGCATTTCATTTTTAAACATTTAATTTAAATTTGTATATTAAACATTTGTAGTATATAAATGTTCACACAAAATATGGCAATGCTTTTAGAATTAAGGGCATTATAAATTCATTGTAATCATCTGCTACTTAGACATTTGTCAGGAATTTTGGCTTGAAGTGCTAGTGGCTACCATATCCCATGACAGAACACTTGGCTGGGCAGTGTTAGGCTCATAGGCAGTGTTATTGACTGATTTTGCTAGTTCTATTCATGAGTAAGTGATTTGCTGGTAAGAAGTCAGACGCCTTAGGTTAATATTTCTCTCAGGGAATGAAATTTTTTTTCTGATTGTTACTTAATAAGTAATTCTAGGTTCTAAGCTTTAGTCTCAAGTGTGTACATTTAATAACACATATACTTTTCAATGAATCATGAATATGCAATCATAATTTCTTCTTTTTGATACTAGTATGCTTTACATCAAGATAAGTTAATGTAATTGATTTCCTTTTCCTATACTCAAACTTTCTGTACTTAAATTGTGAATGGTCTGTGCTCTGTCTTGGCCATTGTTCTTTAACTACCATATTCTTTTGACTTCCAAATTTGTTACCTCCAGCCTGACCTCTACTCTGAGTTCTGAACTTTGTGTCTAACTACCTCATTGACTTCTCTTGTGGAAGGTGTAATAAGCATCTTAAACTTGAGTCTAAAATAAAGCTCTTCATTTCACTCTCAAATCCTGATCTTCCTCTAGCCTTTCCTGTCTTAGTAAATGGTACTACCAATCATCAAATTGCTCAAAGAAAAACTCCAGGATGCAATCTGATGTTCCCCTTTCTCTTGCCATCTCATCCAGTCTCATCAGCAAATTTTGTAGATTGTGCTTTAAAAATATATTTCAAATCATTTGCTTTTGTCCATCTTCATTGACCCCCCTTTTATTCTTAGTGAATTTCATCTCTCTTGCCTAGATTACTCCAGTAGCCTCCCAACAGGTCTCCAAGGTCCCCTTCCTGTCCTCCTATATTCTCTTCCCTTACACAACAGCTGAAGTTGTCTTTCAAAAACATAGACAAGTTCACATCTCTTCTATGTTTAAAAGTTTTGAACGGCCTCCCCTTGGTATTTAGAATAAAATCTGAATTCTTTATTCTGGTCTAAAGATACTCATATGATTTGGTACCTGCCTATTTCTTTAACTTCATGTGATGCCACTCTCTCCTACTCATTCTACTGCGATTACAACATTCTCCTTTGTATTCCACAAACACGCCAAACTCTTTCTTACCTCAGAAACTTTACGTTGCTGTTCTCTCTGCTGGAATGCTTCTTCTTTTGGCTTTTCATACTGCTGTATTCTTCTTATCTTGCAGGTCTCAGCTCAAGTGTTACTCCCTCAGAGAGCTGTTCCCTGACTCCATGTAAAGTAGTCCCTTCTCCATTATCATCTATCACATCCCACTTATTTTCTTCAAGCTGTTATAACAATCTGTCTTGTTTATTTACTCACTTGTTAAGACATCGTTTATGTCCCTCATCTTGAATGTTAGCTCCACACATGGAACCTCTCTATCTTATCCACTATAATTGACAATATCCTCAGTACTTGTTGCTTCAGTAATGATGGTTCAGGACATGTAGTTTAAAAGCTAGAATAAACCTGCAGCACCTTGACAATTAGCAAAGGTGAATAAATAATTGCATTGGGAATCTTGAATTTAAATGAATTTTGTCACCTTAAAAAAGAAATATAGTTTTCTACAATGTATAAAATGAACAAAATGAAGACAAATTATCGTAGCTCTGATGACCGCTGTCCTTTCTTCTTTCCCTTTCTTCTTCCTTTTTTTCTTTTTTTTTTTTTAACCTGTATTGAACCTGAGTACATAGCTGAGTGGAAGATTTAGAATCAGAAACTCTTTGAGCTGGAAAGGATGAAAACCATCGTGTAGTTTATTTTGCTGAATAGGAAACAGAGGTCCAAAAATGAGGGATTTTTTTCCCCCCAAGGTCATAGAAGGAAAAGTCCAGGAATTTTGTTGTCTTTATTGCATATTCTTTTTATTATGTCAATAATACATGTTCATTGGAAAATACAGAAGATTAAAAAAATTAAATTAGTGTCACCTGAAGTTCTACATTTTAGACATGATAACTGTCAATGTTTTGTGGTATATCTTTCAGGAATTGCTTCTGTGCATATTCAGTAATATAAATCAACCAATCCAAATTACAGGAACTGCTCTGAGACATATTCACTAATATAAATAAACCAATACAAACCTACATGTATATATATGTGTGTATCTATATCTATCATCTATCTATCTATCTATCTATCTATCATCTATCTATCTATCCATCATCATCAATCATCAATCAATGTATCTATGTATTCATTCTAAATAAACACATCTTCTTTCTTCACTTAATAATCTTATAATATCATTCTTTTCTGCCATTAAATATACAGCTAAGTCCAGGGGTGATATTCAAAATCTTTAATGGTTACTATTTCACAGGCCCCAGGCAATCAGTGACCTGGGGGTTGATTGCTGTGGGAAGCATCAGTCCTTTAATAGCTAGATCTGGAGGTGGGGCTGTGGTCATCCTGGGAAGGCTGGGGAGATTATCCAGGCACTGGATAGAAGGTGGGGCCCCAAGGCAGTACTAATTGCCAAGTGCTAGAGAAATATTTCAGTATTTTAATAACTAGTTTATATTTTTGAACAGGCAAGCCAAATATCAATTCCATAATCATCATTTTGAGTCATTGTATATTGTTCCATGGTGTGGTAGGTAGAATTATGGCCCCTCTCAAATGTCCCACCCTAATCGCAGGAATCTGTGATATGAGGAGACATCACTCCCATGATTGTATTATGTTATGTGGCACAGTTGACCTTAAGATAGGGAAAATATCTGGGCGAGCTTAATCTAATCACATGAGCCCTTAAAAACAGAGAACTTTTTCTGGCTGTTGCCGAAGTGGAAATTAGAGAGCTCTGAAGCTTGAGGATTCCATGCGCCATTGTTCCTTCCAAAATGGAGGCGCTAGTGAAGGAATGCTGGTGGCCTCAATTGCTGAGGGTGGCCCCTGGCTGACAGCCAGCAAGGAAGCAGAGACCTCAGTCCTATAACTGCAAGGAACCAAATTCTGCCAACAAGCTAATTGAGCCTGGAAGCAGATTCTATCCTAGATCTGTTAGAGAAAGAGCCCAACACAGCAGACACCTTGATTTTGGCCTTGTGAGACCCTAAGCAGAAAACCCAGCCAAGCCTACCTGAACTTTTGACCTACAGAACTGTGAGCTAATAAGTGAATACCGTTCTAAGCTCCTAAATTTGTAGTAACTTGTTACAGCAGCAATAGAAAACTAATATTCCTAGTATGAGGGTACTGTAAGTTATTTGACCAATTATTTATTATTGGATATTTAGGTTGAATCTAGGTTTTATTTGTTCTTATGTTAGCATGAGAAAGAAATGTCAATAAATAGTTTTGTGCCTTCATCATTTCTCACTTGGCTGATTATTTTCTGAGATAAATTCTTAGAAATGAAATTTCAGGGTCAAAGAGTTTTTTAAGGTATGCATTGTCAAATTACTCTCTGAAATTTTTTTTTTACAACTCGCATTTCTACCTCCTTGTTTTACCCACCACTGTAACACTGGTTATTTTTATTCTTTTTAATTTTTGATGATATGATAGGAAAAATATTAGTACTACATTGTTGATTTATTTTCACTTCTTTGATTACTAGTGGATGCAGAACATATTTAAAAGTTTAGGGATTATAAGTGGTGATAAGCTTATTGTTCTCTGATACAAAATTTATTCAGCCTGGTAAATTCTAGATTGTCCAAGCAAATAACTAATGAAAACGTTTTTTAAAAAATATTGAGTTAATTCATATATATGTACATAATACTCAAAATTTGGAGGACAATAACAATATAATCAATTAAAATTTCATAAAATTTTTAGGTAAGATTCTACAAAGAACTGTTATTTCAGATAGAGCTTGAGAAGGTAGATACAAAAGCAAGATGTTTGGAAAGAAAAGCAATTTTTAGTGAAGTATTAATTAAACCTACAGCATTTGAGTTTTTCTTTCTTTGATTTTCAGTCAATTCAGATAATTTTTTTTAATCCTGTAACAATTACATGCCCACATTACTCTTGAGGGTATACTTTATAATTTTTATGTGGTGTGTGTGTGTGTGTGTGTGCATGTATGGGAAATAAATATCAGTTAGTGACAAAGATAATATAATGTAGTCGTGTGGCACTTAACGACAGGGATACATTCTGAGAAATGTGTCATTAGGTGATTTTGTCACTGTGTGAACATCGTAGAGTATACTTGCACAAACCTAGATGGTATAGCTTACTACACACTTAGGCTATATGGTACTAATCTTATGGGACCACCATCATTGACTGAAACTTCATTATATGGCACATGACTGTACATTCCTTGAAAAATATCTGGGTAAAGTAACTTTGGAAAGAAGGCATTTAAAGCTTTTTACGTTACTGGAAGTTATGTTCCTTTCTCTTTCTAAAGACTCCCTATATTTCACCTTTAAATGTGGCTCTTGAAAGTTAACTAAAAATGCAAAATTGTATATTTGCACATTTGTAAAATTGTACAATTCTCCATTTTGATATAAACCATCATCCCTGTGTAGATATGCTGTCACTATCCTGTGAGAGGAAAGGAAGGCCCCCAGAATGGAAGAAGTGGGGGGAGGGAAGAAAGAGAAAGGGTCCTTTAAAATTAGATCAATGGATATCTACCAGGATATTTTCAGTGTTACCTAAAATGTGGGAGCACAAAGATATTTGTTTACTGTAATCTGGGATGCATCTTTTTCTTTTTTACCACTTTTAGAGAAATCTTATTAGAGAGTATGAAAAACAGAAAAGGCATGATATCACAGCAATATTTTAAGGGAGAAACTGAAAGCTAAAGTAATTATAGTATGTTATGGAATGTTGTATTTTAGGCACTCTCATTTTGATAAAAAAGGACTTAGAGACCATTGTAAATACTCACTCTCAGTGAGTGGTCCTCCCTGAGTTATTTGTGGACGGACCTTTTATAGATAAGAACTAGCATTTGATTCAATTGTGATTTGTATCTGTCATAAACCCTTGATTTTGTTTTCAGATTTGTCTTCAGTTTCACAAATAAAAATGACTCAAATTGAAATTTAAGGGGAACCCACCAAAGAAACCTTTTGATTAAATCTATCAGAAGGAATAGCAGTGTGGCTTTTTAGCATTTGGTTATAAATTCTGGTTTCTGTTGACCTTCCCTACAGGTTTATGTCTGATATATCTAATTTCCTGAAGTGTTTTCAAAGATGTGGGCATTTTGATTAAAAATATTCTCACACAACTTTCCAGACATCTTTTTAAGGGATCCTAAAATTTATTGAAGAAGACACTACTATAGCAAAAGGCTGTTATTACAGAAAGGCTTTGGAAGAAAAATATAAGTATTCATCATTTGGATTTAGAACTTCCAAGATAGAATTGTTCTTATGAAAGGAAAAAACTTTCTGACAGTTAATCTTACTTTTTAAATAGAGTGAGATGAGATAGGGTATTTGTAATGAAAATAGTTAAGGAAATATTTTGTCTTATGATAGGAGAATCTTTTTTGTCTAACATTTTTTATTTTTAAAACACATACACACAATATATAGTCATGTAGGTGAAAAATTTAACCAATAAAGATGTATAAAACGTAAAATTATTCCCACTTTCCCATTTCCTAGAGATAATCACAGTTTACATTTGGGTTAGACCATTTAAGATCTTTTTCTATAAACATAACCACAAATACACAGAATTATATTTAAAAACAATGTGATCAGGGTGAATTTACTCTATAGCCCCATGCTCCTTTTTTGTTTTTGTTTTTTTTAAAGTCAGATTTGTTGAGTATAATTTACATAGTAAAATTCATCCTCAAGTGTACATTTCAATTACCTATGAGAAATGTATATGGCTGTACAACCACCACCACGGTCAAGATATAGAACATTTCTATATATAGAATTTCTATGTATATAGACCCCCCAAAGTTCCCTCATATCCTTTTATAGTCACTTCCCTTCCTCTTTCCCCCAGTTCTGGGCAGCCACTGATCTGATTTCTGTTCTGTAGTTTTGTCTTTTCTAGAATGTTATATAAATGAATTTTTGTGATTGGTTTCTTTCACTTAGCATAATTCTTTTGAGATTCATCTCATTATATTTATCAATGGTTGCTTTCACTTTATTACTGAGTTGTATTTCCTTCCCTGAGTATACCACAATTTGTTTGTTCACTAACCAGTTGATGGACATTTGGGTTATTTCTAGTTTTTGGTTATTATGAATAAAACTGCTATATATATTCACATACAGGTCTTTGTGTGTGGACATATGTTTTCATTTCTCTTGGGTAAATACCAAGAGTGGGTTTCTGGGTCATATGGTGTGTTTTTGAATTTATAAGGAACTGCTAAACTGTATTCCAAAGCACCTGCACAGTTGTGCATTACCATTAGTGATTTGGAGAGTTCTAGTTGTTCATCATCCTTGTTAGCACTTGGTATTGTCAGACTTTTAAATTTTAGCCAATTTAGTAGGTGTGTAGTGATATCCCATTGTGGCTTTTATTTGCATTTCTCTAACGACTAATGGTGTTGATGATCTTTTCATGTGCTTATTTGCTATATGTGTATCTTCTTTGGTGACTTGCCTGTTCAAATCTTTTGCCTATTTCTTAAATTGCATTTTTTTCTTATTATTGAGTTGTAAGAGTTCTTTATATATTCTCAATACAAGTTCTTATCCAGATATATGTTTTGCAAATATTTTCTTCCAGTTTCTGATTTGTTTTTTTATTTTCTTTTTAAAAAATCTATATTTAAATTTTTTATTTTTTCCAGTTTTATTGAGACACAGTTGACATAATTTTCTATTAGTTTTAGGTGTACAACATAATGATTTGGAAATGTATATGTTGTGGAATGATTACCACAATGTTAAGTTATCACCCATCATGTCATATAGTTACAAATGTTTTCCCCCTTGTGATGAGAACTTTTAAAGTTCTACTGTATTAGAAACTTTGAAACACACAATACAGTATTATTATTATTCACACACAATGCAGTATAATACAGTATTATTAACAATACGGTCACCATGCTGTACATAGCATCCCCAGAACTTATTTATCATATAACTACCTTCACCCATTTTGCCCACTCCCCGCTCTCTGCCTCTGACAACCACCACCTGTTCTTGATATCTATGAGTTTGGTTTTTTTAGATTTCACAAATAAGTTAGATCATATAGCATTTATCTTTCTCCGTCTGACTTATTTCACTCAGCATAATGCCCTCAAGGTCCATCCACATTGTTGCAAATGACAGAATTTCCTTATTTTTTTATGGCTGAATAATATTTCATTATATATGTATACATATAGATATACAAATAGATGTATATATATCTATATCTATCTATCTATCTATCTATCTATCTATCTATCTACCCTATATCTTCTTTATCCATTCACTCATCAATGAAAACTTAGGTTGTTTCCATGTCCTGGCTATTGTAAATAACGCTGCAATGAACATGGGGATGCAGATATCTTTTTGAGATCATGATTTCCTTTTTTTGGATATATACCCAGAAATAGTATTCCTGGATCATAAAGTAGACCTATTTTTAATTTTTTGGGAAATCTACATACAGTTTTCCATAGTGGCTGCACCAATTTACATTCCCATCAATAGTGCACAAATGTTTCCTTTTCTCCACACCCTCGCCAATGCTTGTTATCTCTTGTCTTTTTTGATAATAGCCATTCTAACAGGTGTGAGGTGATATCTCATCGTGGCTTTGATTTGCATTTCCCTGATGATTAGTGAGGTTGAGGATCTTTTCCTGTACTTGTTTTCCATCTGTATGTCTTTGGATAAATGTCTATTTATATCATTTGCCCATTTTTAAATTGAATTATTTGTTTTTGTTATTGAGTTGTATGAGATATATTTTGGCTATTAACTCCTAATCAGATAAATGATTTTCAGATTTTTTTTGTCCCATTCATAGTTTGCCTTTTCATTTTTTTGATGGTTTCCTTTGCTGTGCAGAAGCTTTTTAGTTTGATGTAGTCCCGCTTCTTTATTTTGCTTTTGTTGCCTTTGCTTTTGGTGTGAAATCCAAAAAAAATCATCACTAAGACTGATGAAAAGGAGCTTACCTACTATGTTTTCTTCTAAAAGTGTTATGGTTTCAGGTCTTGTGTTCAATTCTTTAATCCATTTTGAGTTTATTTTTGTGTGTGGTGTAAGATAGTGATCCAGTTTCATTCTTTTGTGTGTGACTGTCCAGTTTTCCCAACACCACTTATTGAAGAGACTATCCTTTCCCCATTGTATATTCTTGGCTCTTTTGTTGTAAAGTAATTGACATCATATGCATGTGTTTATTGTGGGCTTTCTATTATGTTCCATTAATACATGTGTCTGTTTTTACGCCAATACTATATTGTTTTCATTACTATAGCTTTGTAATATAGTATGAAATCAGGAAGTGTTCTGCCTCCAGCTTTGTTCTTCTTTCTCAGAATTGCTTTGGTTATTCAGGGTCTTTTGTATTCCATACAAATTTTAGGATTTTTTTTCTATTTCTGTGAAAAATGCTATTGGAATTTTGATATGAATTGCATTGAATCTGTAGATTGCTTTGGGTAGTATGAACATTTTAACAATATTAATTCTAATCCATGAGCTTGGAATATCTTTCTATTTATCTGTGTTGTTTTCAATTTCTTTCATCAATGTCTTATAGTTCTCAGTGTACAGGTCTTTCACCTCCTTGGTTGAATTTATTCCTAGATATCTTATTCTTTTTCATGCAATTGTAAATGGATTGTTTTCTTAATTTCCCTTTCTGAGAGTTTGTTATTAATGTATAGAAATTATTTTTGTATATTAATTTTGTATCCTGCAACTTTACTGAATTCATTTATTGGTTCTAACAGTTTTTTTGATGGAGTCTTTAGGGTTTTCTATATATAATATCATGTCATCTGCAAATAGAGACAGTTTTACTTCTTCCTTTCTGATTTGGATGACTTTTATTTCTTTTTCTTGCCTAATTGCTGAGGCTAGGACTTCCATTACTATGTTGAATAAAAGTGGTGAGAAGGGGCATCTTTATCTTGTTCCTGGTCTCAGAGGAAAAGCTTTCGGTTTTTCGCTGTTGAGTATGATGTTAGCTGTGGGCTGGTCATATATGGCCTTTGTCTTGTTGAGGTATGTTCCCTCTATACCCAGTTTGTTGAGAGTTTTTAGCATGAATGGATGTTGAATTTTGTCAAATGCTTTTTCTGCATCTATTGAGATGATCATATGATTTTTATCCTTCATTTTGTTAATGTGGTGTATCACATCGATAGATTTGCAGATGTTGCACCATCCTCGCATCCTTGGAATAAATCCCACTTGATCATGGTGTATGATCCTTTTAATGTGTTGTTGAATTTGGTTTACTAATATTTTGTTGAGGATTTTTGCATCTATGTTTATCAGTGATATTGGCCTGTAATTTTTTTTTCTTATATTGTCATTGTCTGCTTTTGGTATCAGGGTAATGCTGGCCTTGTAAAGGAGTTTGGCAGTGTTCCCTCCTCTCCTAGATTTTGGAAGAGTTTGAGAAGGATTGCTATTAATTCTTTAAATGTTTGGTAGAATTCACCAGTGAAGCCATCCAGTTCTGGATTTTTGTTTATTGGGAGGTTTTGATTACTGATTCAATATCCTTATGAGTAATCAGTCTGCTCAGATTTTCTATTTCTTCATGATTCATTCTTGGTAGGTTGTATGTTTCTAGGAATTCATCCATTTCTTCTAGGTTGCCCAATTTGCTGGTGTATAATTGTTCATAGTAGTCTCTTGTGATCCTTTGCATTTCTGTGGTATCAGTTGTAATGTCTACTCTTTCACTTATGATTTTATTTATTTGAGTCATCTGTCTTTTTTCTTGGTGAGTCTAGCTAAAGGTTAGTCTATTTTGTTCATATTTTCAAAAACCAGCTGTTAGTGTCATAGATGTTTTCTATTGTCTTTTTAGTCTCTATTTCATTTATTTTTCTTCTGATCTTTTTTATTTCCTTCCTTCTACTAAGTTTGAGCTTTGTTTGTTCTTTTCCTAGTTCCTTGAGGTGTAAAGTTAGGTTGTTTTTTTGAGATCTTTCTTTTTTCTTAATGTAGGCATTAATCACTATGATCTCCCCTTAGAACTGCCTTTGTTGCATCAGGTTTTGGTATGTTGTATTTCCCTTTTCATTTGTCTCCAAGTTTTTTTAAATTTCTCATTTGATTTCTTCTTTGACTCATTGGTTGTTCAGTAGCATGTTGTTTAATCTCCACATATTTGTGAATTTTCCAGTTTTCTTGTTGTAATTGATTTCTAGTTTCATATTATTGTGGTCAGAAAAGATGCTTGGTATGATTTCAATCTTCTTAAATTTGTTAAGAGTTGTTTTGTGGCCTACTATATAATATATCCTGGAGAATGTTCTGTGAGCACTTGAGAAGAATGTATATTCTGTTGCTTTTGGATGGATATGTCTGTTAAGTCCACCTGGTCTAATGTTTCATTTAAGGCCAATGGTTACTTATTGAGTTTCTGTCTAGATGATCTATCTATTGATGAAATTGCGGTATTAAAGTCCCCAACTATTATTGTATTACTGTCTATTTCTCCCTTTAGGTCTGTTAATATTTTCTTTATATATTTAGGTGTTCCTATGTTGGATGCATAAATATTTACAAATGTTATATCCTCTTGTTAGATTGACCCCTTTATCATTATGTAATGTCCTTCTTTGTCTCTTTTTACAGTCTTTGACTTAGAGTCTATTTTGTCTGATATAAATATAGCTACCCTAGTTTTCTTTCGGTTTCCACATGCATAGAATATCTTTTTCCATCCCTTCACTTTCAGTCCTGTGAGTCCTTAAAGCTGAAGAAATTTTCTTGTAGGCAGAATACAGTTGGGTCTTTTTTGTTTCTTTTAATCTGTTCAGCCACTCAATGTCTTTTTTTTTTTTTTTTTGGTGAGGAAGATTAGCCCTGAGCTAACATCTGTGCCAATCTTCCTCTATTTTGTATGTGGGTTGCTACCACAGCATGGCTTGACAAGTGGTGTAGGTCCACACCTGGGATCTGAACCCATGAACCCAGGCTGCCAAAGCAGAGTGTACCGGACTTAACCACTATGCCAAGAAGCTGGCCCCTCAATTTCTTTTGATTGCAGAATTTAGTCCATTTACATTTAAAGTAAATGTTAATAGGTATGGACTTATTGCAACTTAAAATTTTTTTTTAATAGAAAGCAAGACAGCCTATTTTCTGGCTGTTTTGTAATTCTTTTGTTTCTTTCTTCTTCTCTTGTTCTCTTCCTTTGTGATTTGATGATTTTCTGTAGTAGTATGCTTAGATTCCTTTCTCTTTATTTTTTGTGTATCTAGTAGAGGTTTTTGCTTTGTGGTTACCACAAGAGTTACATAAAACATCTTTTATTTATGTCTATTTCAAGCTTTTGAGAAATTAAGTTCAAATGCTATGCTCTGTCCTTTTTCCTATTAGGTTGTCTTTTCTCCTTCTTCTTTCTCTTCCTCTTATTCTTTATTATTTTTTCATAAATTATTTGTGTTTTATGGGTACTAGCTTTTCTTTTTTTTTTTTTTTGCACATTTTTCTCCAGCTGTCATTGGTCTTTCAACTTTGTTTAGTGAACTTTTCACCATATGAATATTTTTAATGTAGTCATCTATGCTGTAGTTGTTGTTCATTCTGCACCTGACCTTGATTTCTTAATTAAGAAGGTGTTCTCCAACCCAAGATTAGAAACATAGTCTCCTGTTTGATTTTGGTATATTTATATGGAGGCCTTTACAAGCTTAGGTTTTGGTTTGTCTGTGTAGGCTGCCAAGTCATTAGAACCACCTCAGTCTAACGATTTCCTTGTTTTGTTAATTTAACAAAGGTGTATTCTCAGAGACCTTCCTTAACCATTTTTCTCTGTCTCAATATTTAGCAAGATGATGTAGACAAATGGGGTTACTTTAAACAGATAGACAAACTTTAATTCTAATTTTGGGGCTAAACAACACACAGAAGTCTGTGGGCACAGCCAAAGATCATTCAGGAATCAAAAATGCTGTGGAAATTGGTTCTATTGAGTCTATATCCTATAAAAAGGATAACCCTTTTTATCCCCATATATCTCCTCTACAATTTGTGGTATTTGTGTCAAATTATCTCCTTGGACAGAGTGCTGTTGCTTCACTATTATATAGAAGCAGAATTACCCCACACTGCAGTATTCCAGGGTTAGGAGCATTCAAACAAACTAGAATTAAAGTGTATTTTAACAAAAATTAAACTGGAGTAAAAGTCTTTATTCTTGGTAAAGCACTCCATTTATGGATTCCCCTGGACCTGCAGATCTCCAGAAATTATACACATAATCATTTCATCTGTGTCCTCTCATTTTGTAAGACTCATCAGGGAGGAGCCTAAAACAAGGATTTTCTTAATCTTTTTAAATTGACAAGAATAATTTATATTATATACCATCAGCTAAATGTATCATAAGATATAATTTTACGTAGTGTAATGTTGTAATATAATAAGAAATATATATTTGGTCTTCACCACTGGTTCCTGGCACAGAGCTCCTAATGTAACACAAAACATTAACATTTGGTTTTTGTCTCTGGTTCCTGAAACAGCTTCAGAGAAATAAAGGTAAAAGGCGCATTTTTTGTTATGATATTTGTTTTTATCCCCCCAGTTCCTGAAAAAGGTCTGGAGTGATAAAGGTGAAAGGAGCATCTTTTTTTTATTCATAACAAGCCCCTTTCAACCGCACCTGAGTTTATGTTAGTGAGGTGACTTTTGGAAAGCCGCTAGGATGGGGGCTGGCTGCCAGGAAAGCCAACCATATAATTAGAGGATTGGAACTTTCAGCCCCACCCCCTGACCTTTGGGGAGGGAACAGGGGCTAGAGGTTGAGTTAATCACCAGTGGTCAATGATTTAATCAATCATACCTAGGTAACGAGGCCTCCATAAAAACCTTAACTGAAAGGATTCAGAGAGTTTTGAGTTGGTGAACGCACTGAGGTGCTGGAAAGGGTGACATGCCTGGGGAAGGCATGCAAGCTCTATGCCCCTTTCTTCATACCTTGCCCTATGCATCTCTTCTACTTCACTGTTCATGTATATGTTTTATTATATCCTTCGTAATAGCTGGCAAATGTAAGTATGTGTTTCCTTGAGTTCTGTGAGCCATTATCGCAAATTATTGAAGCTGAGGAGGGGGTTGTGGGAATCCTCTATTTGTAGCCAAGTCAGTCAGAAGTACAAGTGACAACCTGGGACCTGCAATTGACATCTGAAGTGGGGATAGTTTTGTGAAACTGATCCCTTAATCTGTGAGGTCTGGCAGTTAGTGTCAGAACTGATTTAAATTGTAAGACACTCAGTCAATGTTTGCCACGAGCTGGAGAATTGCTTGGTGTGGAAAAACTTGTGCATTTGATGTCAGAAATAGTGTGAGTAGAGGAAACCGAGTTTTCCTTTACACAGGTAAAGCAAACTGTTTTGAACAATACTTATCAATACAATAGTCTTTATTGCTTAAAATCCTTTTATTTATGTTGAAAAGCTTCCCTGGAACTTTAGTAAACTTTTCCACATTTATTCAGCATAGATTTCTTTAAGCTTATAATTATTTTCTCACTAGACAAAACCAAATTTTGATTCTATGATAGCACTGTTTCTTATGGAATAGTGGATAAGAGGAAAAATTTTACAGTTTATTTTATGGATAATTGTTGCTATTTCAAGCATTTTGGATATATTTTATTTTGATGGATTTAGAGTTTTAGACTAAATTTGTAGTAGTACAGTGCAATATAGAATCCAAAGAAAACATAGTAATAGTTTTATTATAACTTTATCTGTATTATTTGTACCATACTCCTATTACAGGCATCAAAGACTAAGGTGACATGATAAATTTCTTCTTGCTTTGTTGCTGAGTCAAAAGCTGGTTTAAGTCTCATTTTTTTGATTATCTGGAAATCTGAAATAAAATAAATTATACAATTAAATTTGATATTGAGCTAGAAAGTAAAAGACACTTCCTTTGAAAGATATTATTTTGTTTTCTGTATCAGACATAGCTTAAGAGATCAAAAATACTTAATCTGATATGATATTTAAAAGTAAATCTGTGATTTTTTTAAAAAACAATGTTTCAGTATTAGCTTATCAAGTGGTAGATGAAACTACTCTTCTTCTGTTTGGAGAATTTGATTATACTTAGTATTTTGCACAATGTGGATGCTTAATAGAAACTTTTTACTTGATTTATCATACCCACTTAGTTCTTCTTTCAAATGCTCTGAGTTTTGAGATAAATTTTCCATTGTGGATCTTCTAGATTCTCCTAGAGAAAAAGAGATGGATAAATTTAATGGTTTATCACAAATACAGTTTACAGTTATTTTGAGTTTGAACCTGGCAATCTCTTTTCAGGGATATCTACTCTTATCACCTGTGTCACCAGCACAGATTGTATTGATCAAGGATGGCCACAGTGATATCTCCCACTCTACATGTTCCTCAACATTGTGACCTTGCCACTCCCCCATCAAGAGGTGGGATCTAATTCTTCTCTTGAAATTGGGCTAGCCTTAGAACTCTTTTGTAATCAATAGAATGTGGAGGAAGTGACTGCATGACTTCCAAGGCTAGATAAGAAAAAGCTATGCAGCTTCTGCCTTGTTCTCTTAGGATGCTTGCTTTGGAGGAAGCCAGTCACCACATAAAAAATCCTAACACCCTGAGACTGCCATCCTGGAGAGGCCATGTACTGATGCTCCAGTCGACAGTCCCCGCTCAGCCCAGCCTTCCAGCCATCCTGGTGCTCCAGTCTGTGAGTGAAGCTGTCTTGGACTCTTCAAGCTGGGTCTGTCAGCTTGAGTACCATCACTGAGTGATCTCAGTTGATGAGATTTGAGCCAAGTCATGCTCAAATTCCTAACCCACATAAAATGGCAACTGGAACAGCCACCTTTAGGGGATAAGATGACTTGTTAAAGCAATACTCGGAAGGAAACTTAATTTAGAGAGCAATATAAAGTATCCAAATAATGAAATCAGATATGGGAAGTTTAAACATATAAATAGACATGTTAATTTGTTACTTAACTTGCCTATGTGTCCTTCTACTTTTGACTTGAAGCCGCTGGGTCTAATCTAATAAGACGCTCTTTATCCTTGCTTAAGACAGGGCTCAGTCTACATGCTTCCCTTCATTTCCGGTGTCCTATTTTTCATAAAGCTCTGTACATTTCCCATTTTGTCCCCATCTCCCATCTACCACAACTCCTGAAACATTTCTACTGTATCCTCACTCTATTTTCTGAAATTCCCTTTACTTTCTTGCTCTAATAGAAACTAGGCTGTCCTCTGAGGGCACTGCTAGCCCAGAAGCCCTTTTTGTTTTTCTTTTCCTCAGTCTTCATACCATTGGACCTGGAGATGGGTGGGTGTCCTCCTCATCACCCTCCCTTCTTCCCTTCCCAAAACTCACATCATCAGTTCATATAATCAACTATTGTGATCTACCTACAACGGGATCATTCTCAGTTGATTTTATCACTGATTCATTGTCACCTTACTACTACTTTCCTAATTTAGCAATTTAAATGTATGTGTAGAAGATTCTTTCACCCTAGGTCTCAATTCCTTGAGCTGTGTTCCTTTAGATCTTGTCCTTTACCCTACTGCAGCCATTAATTCCCATGGTCATACTTAGACCTTGTCATTACCAGTAACTGCAAGCCCCCCTCAAACTTAGTTTCCAGCATCCAACTACTTGACTGCCAGCTTTTATCTTTCTAGATCACTCCCCCTAGCACCCCAAGATCTGCAATTCTTCATCTTCACTGGGACCTCCAATCCTACTACCTTTTCATTGTTCCTCCCCATTTTGATGTCTTTTCTCCCTTCTCTATACAATTTAAATTCTATGGTCATTCACCCCCTTGCATATAGCCAGACTTTCTTACTCTTTTCCCGCTTTGTCATACACATTTGATCAAACCATAACCCTAGTTAAATCCAACTCTATGCCTATTCCTCTCCTGCACTATATAACAGCATAGTTGGAAAAAAAATACAACCAGGCCATAGACCTTAGGTGGACCCTATGCTTTCAGGCCATCGTATTAAACATTTCTAGTCCATTCATTCTTCTACTTTCCTAAATCACTACTTAATTCTTTCTTCTGTTTTCTCAAACCTCTACACTCCATATGTATCATAATTCTCAGCTGATGATTTGTTTTCTGGTTTCATGGAGGAAATAAAAGACTGGAAAAACTTCCCACAAGCTCTGTGTTGAGTGTTATTCCCTCTCTTGCTTCTGTTCTATATGCTCTATCTATCTTCCCTATGCTCCCATCTAAGGCCAACCCCTCTACTTCTTCACTAGATCTCATCTTCTCTTGCCCACACAAGACATAGCTCCAGCAGTTCCTTCTGCCTCCCACTTTTCAAGTTTTTTGCTCTCTACTAGATCTTCCCCATCAGGGTATAAATATTTAGTTGAAGCCACGTGAGTAAGTTCTCACCAGTGAATGTGGACAGAATGATACATACTGTTTCTGGGTCTGAGTGTTAGATATTGGGCATTCATTCTTCCTTAAAATTTCCCTTTTCTCAATCTTGAAGATGGAACCATTACTATGATTCAGTTTTTACCATGCAGACAATGACAAAACCCTAAGTCAGTGGTTCTCAAGTGCGGGTGCTTTTGACCCCCAGGGAGCATTTGGGGCAAGTGTCCCCAGATGTCTGGAGACATTTTTGTTGTCACAACTGGTAGTGGAAGTGCTACTGACATCTAGTGTGTAGAGACTAGCAATGCTGCTATATATCCTAAAATGCTCATGACAGCCATTCTCCACCCACCTCCCCCCAAAGTGTCATCCAGCTCAAAATTTTAATAGTGCAAGATTGAGAAACTCTGCTCTAGGGGATGGTGGAACAACAAAATAGAAGATCATGGTCCTCTAAATGCCTCTGGGGCTACCTTGTATATGTAGATGGCTTACTTTAGGATTAAGGAAGAAACAAACTTCTATATTTTTAACTGATTGTACTTTTGGGACTCTTTGTAGTAGGAGCTTAGCCTTTACCTTAACTAATATGTTCTATCATTCTTTTAGGTAAAGAGCTACCTTGGGCTTCTCAGTTTAATATTTTTTCATTGCATCACAATATATAGAACTTCCTAACATCCTAATGCCTATTTTATACTATCTAATGTCTTACACTCAGTATTCCCTTTGGTTTGACAGGATGTAACAATATCTCTTAAGCAGAACAAATCTTTCCTAGATTTTCCAAGTTTGAAATTATGCCTCGGTCTCAAATAATTGTTTAGCATTCATTCCCCAGATGTTGAGGAAAGGACATTTTTATCATGGAATATTCTCCAAGTAGGTTCTCTGAGAAGAATAGCTAGATTTGTAGCTGTTCTTTTATTCAACTTAGGCCACAATTGCTAGTTTAAACAAAAGACATTCACACTCTCTTTGTATTAGAAAACCTTAGCAATGATTAATTTACACAGGGAAACACTTGAACTCATCATTCAGGTGTTCTGTATTCATTTGCAAGAAGGTGAGAACCACAGGATTGTTGACTCTTGGTTCCATCATTGCAAAAGCACTCATTTTGATTCTTAACCTAGGTTTTGTGCTGTGGGTCTAACTTAGGGTGTGATTTGAGATGTTTGATCTGTAGGACTTCAAGGAAGCTGGAAGAGTAAGATCAATACTGCTCCAGTTTCAGTAGAAACAAGCACTTCTCTGTTGCTAATAGTAAAGACTCTCAAATGGTAGATTCCCTCAAGTGGGCAACAAAAGGTTCTCATTCATACCACAACTTAGCCTATATTGTACCAAAGAGCAATATTCAGCAAATGCTGAATTGCTATAAACCTATCATCCCATCACTTTACTTGAAAACAATGGCATATAATTTTCACATAATACAGGATTATATATGAAAGAGATTTTGAAAATGCTATCTGTAGAGGAGTGTGAATTGAAATGGAGGAGACACTACCTGGTAGTTTTGTCACTAAAAAGGTAAATGAGTTTTTATAATTTTGGCATGCAAAACAGTTTTAGTGGCCTTATTCTAGAAAAGGGTAAATAATAACTTGTACATAAAGGTTGCGTCAGAGTTTATAGACTAGACCCTTAGTAATGGATTCAATCTTTCCACAACAAATCAAAAGTATTGTTGTATGCTCACATGAATATACAGTAGTCATTACCTTAAATTTAAAACTCACTATAAGCGGCAAACACATAGAGCAGGGTATGAAGGCTGTATTGTATCAGTGTGGTCTGCAGAGAATTTCTTCATACGGTTTTTGCCTTGTTGAAATATATGTTGCAGTTCAAAGCTAAAGGGATTACTTCTGAATAGTCATCACAGAGGTTGATTACATTCGTATATCATATTTAGCTGGACCCTGCAGGCTATTATTCCATTAGCTGTGCTGGTCCTGCTATTGTCAAAAAGTTGATCACCTAATGTTAAAAGACTGCTTTTTGTTGACCTTATCAAAATGACTCGAAAGGTTTTGTTAAAAAATAAATCTCAGATTGTGTTTTATGAAAATGATTAAGGATAAATACTACGTATAAAAATGCTCATACCTTATGAGTGATCTTAGTATTATGCCATTATTAATGATGAGATTATATTTTGCTTTAGTATTTCAGTATATTTTACTTAAAGTCATAGATTCCATTTTAGCAGAAATAGTACTTCTTTCTTGTTGATAGTAGAGAGTCTCAGAAACTGATTTCTAAAAAAGTAACAGAAGTTTCTCCCTCCGCCCATCTATTCAAATCATATAAAATTAACACCATGAATAAGCCCAGTATATCAATATTAATACAATAGTACGTCTACAGTGGACTAATTATAATATGGTTTTACAAGGAAACTGTACTGAGGAGAAAAGAGGTTAGAGGAAATATGTATATAAACTGAAAATTTGTTATTCACACTTAATAATCAGAAAAATCACTCCTAGTAAGTAAATACATAAACAAATAAATATTTTAACTGTTTATTCTTTAGACGATGGTTGGGAAGTTTCATTCATTTAATCACAATGGTTGAAAAATTTTAAAGAAATTAGTTAAATATATATTTTCATAAACCCTGAATCCCATTACCAATATAAGGAAAATTTCAATAAGCTTGACCTTTAATGTATGTTATTATGAATTAGCTACAGATTAAGTAAGGAAATGAAAGTATGTCTTTGAAAAAGATATTGACAGGTCTGGCTTTATTATTTAAAATAACCTATGTAACATTTTCATTAGAATCACATTTCAAAAGCTGTCATTTGGGAACAAGGATGATTTTGAGGCAGTCTCAATTGAACAGCTAGTCTTTGAATTATGTTCCCAGAAGTGGTGATGGATTGGCATAGACTCATGTGTACTTTTTGGCATGGTCCTCCTTGTAACTGATGGTGTGTGAAATGGCTGGTCATGGATACAGCCTGTGATCCTGGAACACAGCCAGACACTAATTTTGGCGTCATTAGCACTGTTCTCTAATCAACTGAACTTTTCAGCAAGTAGAAGTTTCCTAATATTTCTTGTACTTATCTTTAGCCACCCCACTTAATTCTTACAATAGAGAAGGAATCAGTATCAGTCAGGAGGAAACAGATGGCACATTCAACTGGATTTTGAAGAGACTGTAATAAAGGGACTATTGAGAGATAAGAGCTGGTCTAAGGAACCACAAGGGAAGCTGAGGCACCCAGTGACTCGCAATAGAGGGACGCCATGCCAATATCTTCCTTGGGGCTGAAGAGTAAAGAGGGAGAGGGTGTTGTTATTGCACCCTGAGTTTGAAACGGAGATTAAGAAGAGGGGTCACCCAATAAGACCTAGAAGCAGCAGTTCTGAGTGCTACAGCTGTCAGAACTGAGCTGAAGTCAGGGCAGAGGAATATTTCCCTGACCTCTCCACCTTCCTAACCTTTGATCTCTTGCTGGTGACTCCCTTTGGATAAATCCAAACCAGGAAGCCAGAAGGCAAGTGAACCTGCTAGCTGCAGGCTGAAGTCAGTCTCCTGAGACAGAGGGCAGACAAAGAGGGAGAATGGATCTTGGAGGGTGTGTGTGGCAAATACTATACAATAATCACAAAGTGCAAATGTCATCAATTTAGTCATGTAAAGCTTGGCTTAAGTATTGAAATATTTGATGCTAGTCTATGGTGATGCTTCTCTTTTCCTTCTTTTCCCTTCCCCCTTTCTCTTTTCGCCATATTTTCCTTTTTTTGGACATATTGGTTTGTCATTCATGGCACTTCTCATCTTACAGTTCTATAAAAATTCTATGAACCAAAGCCAGAGGTTACAGAGTTAATCTCACTCTACCAAAAAATACAGGAGTTCTCTTGGTAATATTTTCTTACTTTTTGTTAACAAACAAAAAGGTGATCTGTTCTATGTTTTAAAGTAGAAATCACAATGTGCTTATTTTATATCTGGTGAATTTAATAGTCAGGATATAAACTTTGAAGGCAGGAGGCATCTTTCAAGTTTGTGTAGATTCTCTTAAGTGTCAAAAACTGACTTGCATTCTTTCATATTACAGGTTCTGGTATATAGTAATTCCCTTTCCAAAGGCTTTTGTTAATATTTTGAGCCTATTGAAATTTTTTAAAGGCTCAGAAGTATATTCTAAATCAAAATTATAGGTTCTTTTTTTCCTTAGGCACTATTATCTTAAATAGATGAAATGGAGCTAGACCTGGATGAAGCATTGAAGACACCATGTTGACACAGAATTATACTGAATTTCTTCTTCCGGATATCTGAACTTTTTTTTTTTTTTTTTTTGCTGAGGAAGATTTGAAGCTAACATCTGTGCCAATCTTCCTCTATTTTGTATGTGGGTCACTGTCACAGCATGGCCATTGATGAGTGGTATAGATCCACACCTGGGAACTGAACCTGGGCTGCTGAAACAAAATCTGCCCAACTTAACCACTAGGCCATGAGGCTGGCCCCCCAGATAACTAAACTTTTAATGAGAGTATCTGATTTAGATGTATCAATTTGTTCAGACACTAAATACTTTCATAGGATAAATAGTGTTGATATCTTCATACAGTTCTTTCTATTCCTCCTATTGATGCTACAGAACAAATCCAGCATTTTTTTCTAGCCAAAATGGAGTAACAGAAATCAGACTACCCTTTTTCCTGAAACTATCCTCTGACAAAAAAAAAAGCCTGAAGAAAATATATGAAACAATGATTTTGAAGAGACTAAACATCAGACAACAAAAGTCAGTGACCCCTGAGAGACAGGAAACAAACAATGTGAGCCCTACAATTGCCCAGCTTATTGCCCTGAGTAAGTTTCCAGGCCATGGCTCAGAGAGGGGCAACCCAGGAGGGGGCTAGCAGACTCCCTTAATTGAGGAAATGGAGCGAGAGTCTGAGGAAACCAAGGCAAAGAGTTAGCAACTAGTGTGTTGGAGAGGAGAAAGCTGCATACAATGAGAATTCTGGAGATTTGTAGAGGCTGCCCGCAAGTATTCAGCAAAGTACAGATTGGAGCATATATGTGAGGAAACTACCCAAGGCCAGAGAAGAACAACTCAAAAGGACATGAATGAACAGCACGCAGTGTCCACAGAAGGCTGGGAATATTACCTGCTATCACCAACCACACCGGAAAACCTCATAATTCATGGGGCTTTGGGTAGAGTACTCAGAAGGGTCTTGCCTCAGGAGTGGGGAATAATTATCTTTAGACTCAATCTTTCTCTGACCTCACCTAACAGATCATGAAAGCAAGACCTGAGAGGATCAAACCACCTCCAGGTAACTTTATTGCATCTTAAAACAAAGCTCGAGAATATTCACAGGAATATGAAAGTATCCAGCACCAAAAAAAAAAAAAAGAGGCAAAATTCACAATGTCTGGTATCTAATAAAAAATTATAGAACCTACAAAAAAGCATAATGAGGAGAAGAATCAATCAATCAAAAGTGATATAGAACTGACACAGTTGTTAGATTTTGGAACAAAGACGTTAAAACAGTGATTATATTTTCAACATTAAGAATGTTAAATAGAGACAAGGACAGTATAATAAAAGAACACATTAGTGAAATTAAAGACAGAGCAGTAGAGACTACTCAAAATAAAACAAACAAAAAGAATTAAAAAGATGAACAGATCATCAGAGAGCTATAGGACAGCTTCGGGAAGCTTACTATGCATGTTATTGGAGTTCTGGAAGGAGATGAATGAAGAATTGAAAAATACCTTAAAAAATTGTCTGAAAAATTTTCTAAAATGGATGAACATCACAAACTCACAGATCTAAGAAGTTCAACAAACCCTAAGCTAAGAAACTTAGAGTACTAAAAGAAAAAAATTCCCCATCAAACCTAGAATTTTATACCCAGTAAAAATATCTTTCAATGATGAAGGCAAAATAAAGACTTTACAGACAAACAAAAGCTGAAGAAATTCATCAGCAGCAGAGTGAGCTACAGGAAATGTTAGAGTCCTCAGGCCAAAGGAAAATGACACTAGATGGAAATCTGGATCTATGCTAAGGAATGAAAAGCATCAGAAATGGTAAGTAGCTGGGTAAATGTGAAAGATTTTTTAATTTGAATTTAATTTAATTTAATTTTTTTGATGAGAAAGATTGGCCCTGAGCTAACATCTGTTACCAATCTTCCTCTTTTGTTGCTTGAAGAAGATTGTCACTGAGCTAACATCTGTGCCAATCTTCCTCTATTTTGTATTTGGGATGCCTCCACGGCATGGCTTGATGAGCCACCGGTGTGTAGGTCTGTGCCCAGGATCTGAACCTGGGAACCCCGGGCCACCAAAGTGGAGCACACGAACTTAACCACTACGCCACTGGGCCAGACTGTGAAAGACTTTTTTAAATTTCTTCAAATTATATTTGACCATTTAAACAAAAATAGTAACAATATAGTGTGGGATTTATAATATATGTAAAAGTATAATGTATGATAGCAATAGTGCAAAGACTGGAAGGGGAGAAATGGAAGTATGTTATTGTAAGGTTCTTATACTATGTGTTAAAAGGTCTAATGTCACCTGAAGGTAGACTCTGATAAACTAAAGATGTGTGCTGGGCATTACTTTTGCTTTTACATTTTAATTTACACTTTTCATTTTAACTATTTTGGTCAACCCCCCCCCCCCACAAGATTTGAAAATCAACATTCCTCAGCTCTGAAAATGAGAAAGTCTGTCTCTAATTTAAACACTCATTTGAAAACTTATCCTTCTCATATGTTTCCCTGAACTGAAGCTCAAGGATAAGTTACTGAATTTAAAGCAATAACCATTTCATTATCACTCCCAAAGTTTAATTTTCCTTGACCAAGTTATATAAAGTATAATATATGTAATACGAACCTAAATGCTGATAGATAGATTTGGATTTTTTTTCTGGTGCCTTTATAAAAATACAGTTTGGAAAACACACAAACTCCATGTTCTTTTCATGAGCAGACTACTTTAGAACAGAGGATTATATAGGAGAGTATATTTTTAATGAAAACATCTAGAGATATAAAAATGTTATTGAAAAAGTTGAATTTTAAAATGTACACTGAGATTTACAAAGAACAGATGTTAGATATACAATATCCAGTCCACATACAGTAAGATGAGTGAATATATACCTTATTAGCAGCTAAGTAGTTCCTAGAAATACATCTTCCTTGAAAAACCAATTGCCCCACCAAAATCCAAAATCAAAACCTTGTAGATCTCAGAGGGCCGGCCTGGTGGCATAGAAGTTAAGTTCTTGCATTCTGCTTCAGCAGCCCGGGATTCACAGGTTCAGATCCCGGACACAGACCAACGCACAGCTTGTCAAGCCATGCTACAGTGGCATCTCATATAAAGTAGAGGAAGATGGGCATAGATGTTAGCCCAGGGCCAATCTCCCTCAGCAAAAAGAGGAGGATTGGCAATGGATGTTAGCTCAGGGCTAATCTTCTTCACCAAAAAACCAAACCAAAACAAAAAAAACCTTGTAGATCCCAGATGAGATAGCCTTCTTTTTTAATTTTCATAAAAATGAATGCATCTATTTAAAATAATGACAAAGAGAAATAAAATTTGAAATGAATACAATTTCCAGGCCATCTGTATATTTGTGGTCTCTGAGTATGCTCTCCAAACTGGCAGCATCAGCATTAACTGGAGCCTGTTAGAAATGCAGAATCCCAGGCCCCATGCTCAGTAAAAGAGCAGTGGTAGCTGCTTGTCTTTTGTTCAGTTGCAACATCCAGATCATAAGTAAAAATTAAATTTGTTTCCATGGATTGAAAATGTGTTTTGTACTAGGGAATATGATAAGGACTTAAAATCTTCCAGCCATCCTATGCTTTAAGTATTATAATGCTTGTTGTACTGATAAGGAAACCAAAGGTTGGAGAGATCAACCTGCTAAGTATCACACAGCTGATAACTGGCTCAGTGGCTATTCAAACCCTGGTCAGTTTGGATCAAAGCCCATGCTCATAACTTCTACACTCATTCTCACTCCAGTGAATTCAGAGGAAGGAAGGTGAGTAACAAGAAAGCATCCTAGGCAACTGTATTGTGCTAGGTGTGGAAAGGTTGACTTCACGGAGAACTGCAGTGGAAACCCTATGTAGTTCTTAATCACTGTTGGTCTACTTAATTTCTTGTCTTCTAGAGATGGTTTCTAATGCAGCAGTTAAAAAAACTGCCCCATGTCCCAGGGATCTCCCTGAAGACCACTAATCTGACACATAGGCCAGGACAACTGGGCTTGGACTAGTGAGAAACCTAATCCAGGGTTGCCATCATGAGACTTGTTGCCTTTATTTCATTATACTTTGACTCAACGCCCGAGGGATTCAGCTTCATAAACTCAGAAAAAGAGGGAAAGAAAGCAATTTATTCATGTTTTCACTGGGGGTCAGTGCAGACACAAAATTTCTCTAAAAATGCAAATCATTTGGTACAACATCAGAGAAACTTGATAGCTAAAGCTCTTAGAGGAAAGCGCTTTCCCAGGGCTAATGTTTTTATGCCCAGTGATTGAATAAATCGATCCATTTATTACAACATCTTCACTTGAGTTTTTTATCCCTGGATGAATGTGTCTAAAGGTACTAGAGGACTTTTCTTTATCACTAAGAAAATTGATTACACTTGTTCATTTGGCTTTTAATCCTAGATATATCAAGATAAATACTATAAACAAGTGTAGAAAAAATCAATATAAATCTATTCAACATCAGATTGATCAAAAAAGGATTTAGGAAGACTCTAAGATGTAAAATACTAATGTACAAACTAAGCCCTTACTTATGTAATATGACTTTAGACAAGCTCAGTATCTGAAAGAAACTATTTCTGAAAACAGAAAGGGTGCATTTTTGTTGCATTAAAGAAAAACCCCCAGAAGGTCTACCTATCCAAGGAATTTAATGTGAACATTCATTTTTAAAAGATGTCTTGTCTTTTGTCCAGTCCTTCTTGCTAATTCACAGGGCTCCATAACACAGGTTTTTTTTTTTTTAATGTTACATAGAGCAAAAATTACACTTAACAAATGTAAAGTTGGTCATAAAAAATAGATAAAACAACACTCTTAAAAGCTCAGATATCACAAGGAAAGGCTATCAATCATTCTTTTCAGAGAAGGTGAGGACAATGAGAAACAAAAATCATGCACAAAGACTTCTAAAATGCTACTTCAACCAGCTCTGGGCCATTATGATGTGTTTTGTAGAACTCAAGTAGCAAACCAATTGCTCAGTGGACACTCTTTTGATTAAACATATTTTTTATTTCACTTGTATAATAATGAATGAGACAGAGATTTGTGCTACTCCACTCTCAGAATGACACAGATTTTAGACTGCTTTTCCAGTAGTGGGCATAGTTTATGTTGAACACACATAGTGTCTATCAACTGGTAACCCCTATTCATTTGTCATTTATTCAACAGATATTCATGGAGCACCCACATATTTGTGGGATAGGTGCTGGGGTATAATTCGTAGTAATGTTCAAATTAGATGGATTGAGGAGAACATGGCTGGGGGGGGCAGTGGGGTGCTCAATCTGCAATCATGACATAATTCACTGGATTAGTGCCTTGTCTTTTTGTGAGGAAGACTAGCCCTGAGCTAACATCCATTGCCAATCCTCCTCTTTTTTGCTGAGGAAGACTGGCCCTGGGCTACCATCCATACCCATCTTCGTCTACTTTATATGGGATGCTGCCTGACATGCGGTGCATTTGTCTCTACCCGGGATCCGAACCTGCAAACCCTGGGCTGCGGAAGCCGAGTGCACGAACTTAAACTGCTACACCACCCAGCCAGCCCCTATGTGCAATTTTTTAAAGCAATTAATTTAGGATAGTCTAATAGGGGGCACAGGGTTTCAAAACAAACACTGAGACATTAACAGAATATATACAAACTCATTTAAATGCTTGTCTCGGGAAAAATAAGCCTGTTGGATTTTCCGTGGTAGGACTCAGATTCTTTGATAACATGATTGGTGGGTCAAAAGCTTGAAAAGCAGAGAATCTCTGTTATAGCACATGCCTTTAACATGTGCACATTATACAACTGTGCATACATTTTGAATTATAGATAAATAGAAGTCATTTTTGAAAAACTTTCTGTGGTTTGAATTTAAGTATATATAGTCACCATTTTTTTATAGTCTTCAGATTATAGACTTTTTTTTTCTGGGAAAGATTCACCCTGAGCTAACATTTGTTGCCAATCTTACTCTTTTTCTTTTCCTCCCCAAAGCCCCAGTACATAGTTGTATATTCTAGTTGTAAGTCCTTGTAGTTCTTCTATGTGAGCTGCTGCCATAGCATGGCAACTGACAGACAGGTGGTGTGGTTCCATGCCCAGGAAATGAACCCGGGCCACAGAAGCAGAGTGCGCTGAACTTTAACCAATAAGCCATCAGGGCTTTTCTCTTTTGAAAAGTAACATATTCATCCCTGTGCCTGCAGTACCTTGCATGATGTTTTAGAGATAATACACACTCAATGTTTTCTGAATGAACACAGTTTGTAGCTTATGACTGACTTTTAAAAACATGACATGATAAAATATTGCATGGCGCATAGTAGATAACCAATAAATGTCTGTTGAGAAAAAGACACAATGAATGAATATGTCTACTCTTAAAAGTTTAGATGAGAGCACAAAAGATATATAATTAAGACAAAGCTATTAGTTTGAAATGCCAGATAATTTTGTAAAAAATTCTCCAGCAAGATCTAGGGACAACTCAGAGTACATAAGAAATACTCAGTTTTTAAGAACTGGTTTTCCTCTTGAACATATTATTTGCTCATCTTGCAAGTAAAGTAGGAAAAGTCTAAACTTTTAGTCACAATTTCTGAAGTGCTAGAGAAGAAATGAGATTTTTATGCACAATTGCTTAAAATAATTTGTTTAAAGAAATAATTCTTTCTTTCTTCCTGTCTTAATGAAAGAAGGTTTCAGCTACACAAATTTTCTTAATTTTCATGGGTTCAATTGTTTTAAAGAGCAAAGAGGGCATCAAGTCACCTTGCCCCATTTCAGTTATTAAATGTAGTGCACATGGGCATAGAGGGGAGAAGAGAGAAAGGATAGCAGCGTTGGAAGACTGTTTATCCTTACTACAAAAATCATGTCCTTCATACCTTCTTTGGCTGTGTTGTACGGTGGTTGGGGAAAAAAAACGTAGTCTATCTTAAAACCAGACGTATTTTACATGGAAAGACATTACATAAATTATGCTTTAATGAATGAGAGGATATTAAAAATGATAACAATACATATTCCGATGGTAAAAGTTACTGGAAAAAGACTACTTTCATGGATAATCCCATGTGAATGAATTAAGTTAAAGAAAAGTATAAAACAGGCTTTTCAGTGATAAGACAATATCAAATTTATGTATATATTACACAAATATTTTATATATAAATAAGATAAAGATATAAATAAATATTATATAAATGTATTAATATAAAAATGTTAAAAATACATGTAGTATAAGTATAAAATACATTAAGCATATATATTCATCATTCTTGCTGTTTTTATCTGACCTGAGAAGCTGGGAATAAAAAAACTAAATACACTATCTATGTAGTTTAAAACGTGTTGATATGCTCCAGCATCATACAGCATTTCATTACACATATTGGGGAAGTCAAGTAAATTACATATCAACTTGAATAGAGTCCTTTGTATCTATGCACCTAAACCACCTATCTAAAAAATTTCCTTGACACAGTCTCTGCCCTCATATCTCAGTTACCTCTTACTCAGGCTGACTTGGTTTTTTATTTAAATATTTCACATAATTACACTTTTCTTTTTGGTACCTATTATCTTGCCCAGGGTTGAGTGATACTTTTCATTAAGATGGTACACAGACAACATATTTGGAATGATATTAAAGAGAAATGATATGCTTCATGCATAGTACTGATTGACTCTATGAGGCCACTTTTTCTAAACTATAAAATATAAACTAAGTGTAGTAAAGAAGTTTAGATTTTAGAAAGTAAAAAGAATAGAATAGTCCCATTGTGTTGACATTATTATAGAGGAAGAACTTTATTAAGTACTTTGTGAAAGAGTGAAAAAATAATAGACCCTACTATCAACTGAATGTTTGTGTCCCCTCCAAATTCGCATGTTAAATCCTGAAGCCCAATCTGATGGTATTTAGAGGTGGGGTTTTTGGGAGGTGATTAGGTCATGAGGGTAGAACCCTCATGAATGGGATTTGTGCCCTAATAAAAGAAGCCCCCATAGAGCACCCTCACCCCTTCTGCCATTTGAGGACAGCTATGAACCAGGAAATGGGCTCTCACCAGACACTGAACCTGCCAGTGCCTTGATCTTGGACTTCCTAGTCTCCAGAAGTGTAAGAAATAAATTCCTACTTCTTATAACCCCCTAATCTACGGTATTTTTGTATACCACTTGGTATTTTTGTTATAGCAGCCCAACAGACTAAGACAGGCTCTAAGAATTCTGTAATTATTCCCCATATATCACATTCTTCACTTTAAAAGTTAATCATTTATATTTTGAATAGGTGATACATGCACATGGTATTTCTTTTTTTTTAAGGTTGGACAGTGAAAAATCTGTTTGAAATCTTCGACCCCCAGCACCCACTTCCCCTCCCTAGAGGCAACCACTGTTACTGTTTCTTGGGTATCCTTTCAGAAACATTCCATGCATGTTTAAAAGGATAAAAGAATATATACTTACATATAAATATATACTACATATTTATGTCTTATTTATACAAAAATGTCATCATATTATACACATATTTCTGTGCTATTTTGGAAATAGCATATATTGGGTATCATTTTCTTTCTCTCTTTTTAAAAAAAATATACTTTACTTTTTAGAGCAGTTTTTAGGTTCAGAGCAAAATTGAGCAGTAAGTACAGAGAGTTCCCACATACTACTTACCCCACACATGCACAGTTTCCCCCATTATCAACATTCCCCACCAGCATAGTACATTTGTTACAATTGATGAAGCTACATTGACACGTCGTTATCGCCTAAAGTCCATAGGTTACATTAGGGTTCACTCTTGGTAATTTACATTCTATAAGTTTTGACAAATATACAATTACATGTACCCATCATTATAATATCATACAGAATAGTTTCACTGCCCTAAAATTTTTCTGTGCTTTATCTATTCATCTCTCCTTACTCCCCAAGCCCCAACCCCAGGCAACCACTGATCTTTTTACTGTCTTCATAGTTTTGCCTTTTCCAGAGTATCATATAATGGGAATCATACAGCATGTCACCTTTTCAGATTGGTTTCTTTCACTTAGTAATATGCACTTAAGGTTCCTCCATACCTTTTCATAGCTTGACAACTCATTTGCATTTAGTGTTGAGTAATATTTCATTTTTTGGAAATACCACAGTTTATTTATCCATTCACCTACTGAAGGACATCTTGGCTGCTTCCAAGCTTTGGCAGTTATGAATAAAGCTGCTATAATCATCTATGTGTAGGTGTTTGTGTGGACTAAGTTTTCAACTCCTTTGGGTAAATACCAAGAAGTGGGATTGCTGGATGGTATAATAAGAGTATGTGTAGTTTTGTAAGATACTGCCAAACTGTCTTCTAAAGTGCCTGAACTATTTTGCATTCTCACCAGCAATGAATGAGACTTCCTTGCTCCACATCCTCGGCAGTATTTGGTGTTGTCAGTGTTCCATATTTTGGCCATTCTCATTGGCATATAGTAGTATATAGTCGTATCTTGTTGTTTTAATTTGCAATTCCCTAATGACATATGATATGGAGCAACTTTAAAAAGCCCGATCAAGTGATATTCAATTAAAGTTCTAAAGGAAGTAAGCCATGGGAATATCTTGAAGAAGAGCAATATAAGCAAAATACCCCAGCAGGTACAAAGATCCTGAGGTGGAAGCATGACCTACGTTCCAGGAGCAGAAAGAAGACCTGTGCGGGAAGAGGAGTATAGGCAAGGGTAGAAGTGAGGAAGTAGTAGGAATGATTATCAGAGATAATAGAGGGCCAGATCATGCAGGGTTTCATAGGCCATTGTTAATATGTTAGCTTTTGCTCCATGTGAGACGGGAAATCATTTGGAGGGTTTTAAGCTGAGGAGTGACATAATCTAACTTGTATTCTAAAAGGATTACTCTGACTATGGTGTTGAGAATAGACTGTATGGGAAGCCATTGCAACAGTCCAAGCAGAAGGCAGGGGGTGGCTTGGACCATGCTGATAGCAGTGGAGACAGTAAGAAGTTACATGATACTGGATATATGTTTCAAGGAACAACTGATAGGATTTGTTGACAGATTTCATGTGAGGTGTGAGGAGATTAGGGACAACACCCAGATTTTAAGTTTGTGCAAATGGAATGATGAAGTACCTATTAATTGAGGCGTGAAAGTGTGCGGGGGAGCTCCATTTAGGCCTATTTGAGGGGAGTGATGAAAGTATGGTTTTGGACATCCTTAGTTTGAGATATCTATTAGATATTCAAGTGGAGATGTCAAGTAGGAATTTGTGTGTACAAGTCTGGAATTCAGGGGAGAGCTCCAGGCTGTATATATAAATTTGAGAATCATTAGTGAATAGATGATATTTAAGGCCATTAAATTGGATGAGATCAATAAGAGAATAAATGCAAATAGAAAAGAGAAGAAATTAAAGCCTGAGCCATGGGTCACTGTAACATTTCAAGATCAGGAAGATTAAGCGGAATCAGCAAAGGAGATTGAGAAAGAGCAGCTAGTGAAGGAGGAGGAGCGATTATGGTAAGATAAGTGAAAAGAATATTTAAAGGAGGAGGGAGTGATCAACGCTGTTCAGTGTTGTTGATAGGTTAAATAAGATGAGGAGGACTGAGAAATGCCTATTGGATTTGGCAATGTCAAAGTCACTGATGAGTTTGAGACAAGCAATCTCAGTAGAGGTGGGACTGGAAACATGATGTGAGTGGGTTCAGGAAAGAACAGTAATTAGAAACAACTAATACAGATGATTCTTTTAAAGAGTGTTGCTATGATGTGGAGCAGAGAAATGGGATAGTAACTGGTGGGGAATGTGAGTCAAAAGAATTTTTTTAATGATAAGAGAAATTACAGCATGTTTATATGCTGATAAGAATGCTCTACCGACCATTTGATGCAGACAGAGAGAGACAGGAGAATTGTTAGAGGTAATCGCTTTGAGAAAATGAGAATGGATGAGATATAGTACACATGTGGAGAGATTGGCCTAGGCTAGGAGCATGACAGTCAATCCTTAGTAAAAGGAGAGAATGTATATTGAACAGAGATGCAGGTGACTGGGTAGATGTTGTGATGATATTTTATGGAAGTTCTCTTTTGATTGTTTTTTGGTGAAATAGAAGTATGGTCATCAATTAAGAGTGAGGATGGGGGAGGAAGTGTTGGAAATTTAAGTAGAGAGGACAAAATATGAAATAGTTGGCTGGGAGAAGGGGAGAGAGAATGAACTAGGGAAATATAGGGATTGGGGTTAGCATTAAGGGCTCACTTGAGGTCAGTGATCATGAATTTAAAATGAGATCAGTCAGCATGGCTGTATGTTTTTCTGCAGCAACATTCAGTTGTGAGGATTCAAACAGGAAGTAGAGAGTTGAATTTAATTAGTGTTATGGTTTTACCAGGCAAATATGAAAAAGAAAGAGGGGCAAGGGATGGACCACAGACTTTAAGCAGCTTAAAGACAGAAGTAGTGGTTCCATGTGGCAATTTCTTCCTGGAATTATTTTTTCCATTAGATATGTGGTTTCATTAGTGAAGAATGATCTCAGGGTTATCTGCTGAAATCCAGGCAATGGCCTTTCAATTTTTTACCCTGAACATAGTAGGTACACACAATAGGCATTTGTTTTGCTGTTGGCTGTATGAGTGTGGTGTGCTTTCAGATATGAGTGTACCACTCTTGGGAATACCATGCTTTCAAGATTTAATGATATTAAATAAAGCATTTGGAGATTTGCAGTCCTTCTGATTCTTATATTTACTTTATCAATCCATATTTAGTTTTCCATCTGTTTCTGTAGGTTAAAAAGTTTAATGCAATATTCATTTTGATAATGTATTACTCCCTAATCCTCATACACACCTCATGTCTTCCTATTTTCATGCCTTTACTTATGTTGTTGCCTCTGCTGATCTACATATGGCCAATGTGACCTTCAAGGCCTTGTCCAAATGTCCCCTCCACCATGAAGTCATTCCTTATGCTTCCAACTGAAAGTTATCTTTCTGTCTTTTAGAACTCCTGTAGCACTTTCTTTCTTCCATAGCACATATATTAAGTTCTACCTTATATTCTGGTTATTTGTATACATGATTTTCTTCCAAATTTTGACTGTAAAATCCTTGAGCTTAAGACTCAAATTTGTTTCCTCATCCCCCAACTCAAATTCTAGCACAGGTCTTTGCATAGAATAAGCACTCAGTAGATATTTATTGAATGATTTTTCAGCACTGGACAGAAAAAGGCTATTGTAGTTTGCTTAAGATATTTGGAGTGGGGGTAATTGATTCTAACATTTCATTTTAAAGATCTGTTTAGGCTGTTTCCAGTATCAGAATGAAACAGTTTGTGTTCATATATTCTCAGTTCTCCCTACGGTTCTCACTTTTGGCCAATAAATGTAATACACTTCTATGCTCTTTCCCTGTCATACGGATGGTGGTGGTAGGTAGTTTTGGTGAAGACTGCTAGCTAGACACCAAATGTGTTTTCTCCCTGTTTGGGCACAGTGCTAGACTACATCTCCCAGCCTTCCTTTGCAGTTAGGTATGGCTGGGACTAAGTTCCATCCAAAAGAATGAATAGAAGTGAAGTATGTCTCTTCCAGGCCTGGTCCTATGAAAAGCCTCCCAAGTGATTTCCTCTTCAGCTGGTTGGATACAAACAATGATGGGCACTAGAGGATGTTGGAGCCACAAGCTGGAAAGATCTGGGGTCTTTGGATGGTCCTGAGGAGCAGATGCTGACTTGGAACCTCTCTGGCCTGTTAACTAAACAAGGGCCATTGTGTGTTTGTATTTTTTTGTCACCACAATCTAGCCTACCCTAAATGATACAATAGGGAAAATGATGGTGGTTGCAAACTGCATTTCACTGGGTTGGAAGAAACATGGCCTTGTTTATAGCAGTCTCTATTAATCTCCCGTCCATATTCCATATTGCCACTAGGGTTATATTTGCACATTCCCAATAAGTTCCAGCCATATTCTCAACATGTTCTAGTTACCTGTTCAAACTGCAATACCTTAAACATGCTATGGTTTTTTTTTTTTTTTTTTTTGTGAGGAAGACCAGCCCTGAGCTAACATCCGTCGCCAATCCTCCTCTTTTTGCTGAGGGAGACTGGCCCTGGGCTAACATCGTGCCCATCTTCCTCCACTTTATATGGGACGCCGCCACCGCGTGGCTGACAGGCAGTGCGTCGGCGGGCGCCCGGGATCCGAACCTGCGAACCCTGGGCTGCCAAGCGCGGACTAAACCGCTGCGCCACCGGGCGGCCCCCAAACATGCTATGGTTTTCAACTTTCAGTACAACTCAAAAGCTTCTCCTCTGTGAAGCTTTCCTAAATTAGATGATTCTCATTTGTTCTTCATGGCACTGCACACCTTGATTTTAGAATTTACTAGATTCTGCTAGGTAGTGAGTTCCTTCAGCTTAGGGACTTCTGTAGTAATGGTAGTCAGTATTCTGGGAATCTAGCAGGTTCACATGCATTATCTCATTTAATTTATTGGAATAAATTATTATCCCCATATTACAGATGAGTATGCAGAGGGCCAAAGAGTCTAAGTGACACAGCTGGTAAATGGTGGGGCTATGATTTGAACCTAGGTCATTTGATCCCAGAGGTGGCACTTTTCACCACTATTCCATTTGCTGAATGAATCCCCACTCCATGAGTCTGCTTAGGGTATCTGAGCATCCAAGTTGTACTGAATAGTTCTTCCTGTTTTACAGATGAGAAAACATTGTGTCTCATATTTATTTTGGAGAATGCAAGAAATTAGGGCTATTTAGTCACTCCACCTCTCCTTCCTGGGGCTAGGAAGCCCAGTGAGGGTTCTTGGGTGGCCCTTTTGCTTCAGGGTATAAGTGGACATGGTGCTATTGGCTGGTCAAAGTCTGGCTTCCAGGTTATGACCAGGTATATACTTTACGACACTAGACTCTGCTGCAACCCAACTACCAGAATTTACCCGTGGCACTTCTGGAATAGCACAAGAAACTATTGCTGGGGGCTACTAAAGAACTCTAAAGGGCACACTAGGATTCTTCCCATTCTCTCTTTTTGTGAGGAAAGAATTCTTGCATCTTTTACAACTGGGATGGCATAGAAATCACTTTGTATAGTAAATAGATCTAAAAATTAGAAATAAAAGAAATACTTCAAAGCACTGAAGAAAAGTTTTGTTTACACACATCAGTGTGAACTAGTCTTCCTCCCTCCCTCCCTCCCTCCTTCCTTCCCTTATTTCTTCCTTCCTTTTTTTCCTTTCATTTCCTCCCTCCTCTTACTTCCTCTTTTAAAACAAAATAGTTGATTTGAGTACTAGATTGAAGTAAAGGTTAGATTAGATCCGGCTACGTATATAAAACATTTTTTAATGATATAACTTTCTTTTCAGAAGAAATTTCAATGGAAATATAAAGCAAGCGAAGATAACAGAAAACACAGTGCAAAACAAATTCTTCAGATAGGACTTTTTTCAGTAAAAGCGTGAGCTAACTTGTCAGCCTGACATCACAAGAGAAATCGGTCCTCAGGCCCTGAGCCCTTTTTCTCCACCTACATTAGTCAAAGACCTTTCGTCCTAGCAGGAAATGCCAGGCAGAGTCTAAATCTCATGTGGGAAACGTTCTCAGGAACTGGGTTTTTAAAAGAGAAAACATACAAGAAACCTTGAAAAGCATTTTATAATAGGCCTTAGGAGGGTGGGAGAATGCAGTTCATAATTAATTTTACCCGGACAGTCCGATTTCATCTGGATAAGTGTTTTCACGCTGTAAATTGGAAAATTTCTATTACCTCACTTACAGATCACTGAAAATAAGTGCCTGGCCGTGCTTTACCCAAGGTATAGTCACTCCGTTTTCAAGCTCAAAACAGATATTGATTTTCATTTCAAACTCTAATGCCAAAATTAGCAGTGTCAGGTTGAATTAGAGGTGGATGGTTTATAGAGTTCAAAAGTGAACAAGCAGCACAGCCAAACTGCTTTTTCTGGGTTATGTTTTTTCTTTTCATGTCTTAAAGACAACAAGCATGGAACACAAGACACCCTTCAGTTTTATGGCACCCAAAGAAATATTTAGTCCAATTCCACTCATATGTTTTCAGCACATTCGTTTCCTTCAAGTGTCAGTTCAGGGGTGAATACACCTAGTTTGAGGATTATTATAGATTGCTTTGGTTTCCTTCTGCTGGGCATTTTGCTTCTTATTTAGCTTTTGCAAAACCAAAATTTGTATAGCAGTTTAAATCGAAGGAGCATTTCATTTATCTACACTGTCCTATAAAGGGGGTAGGCAGCATAGTTATTGAATTGTTCCATCAGCAGAGTGTGGATCCTTTACTTCTGGGATTGACTGAAGGGAAATAACTGCAAATTGGGCTTGTGAGAGCTTCCCTCACATGGAGCAGTTAATCAAAGGAATGGCTAGAGCCCTGTAACAGGGACATTTGGAGCATTCATTCACTATGGGGAGCAAATGCCAACAAATCTAAGTTACTCAGACTTGATTTATCAATAAGGAAGAGTGACTTATTGATAAATGTGGCTTATTTATCACTAAGGAAGAGTCTAGCTGGAATGGCTTCAGGGGGTGGGAAGGGAAATAAATGAGTATTGATATCTTTTGAGATACCCCATACGTCTGTACAAATAATATCTCAATGAGTCTGGTTGTTATCTATTCTTACTCTGAATGAAGAAGGCTTTTATTAGATGTCTCTCATGCAGAGATGTGTGTTTGGAGTGTGTGTGTAAGAGAGAGAGAGAGGAGGAGGAAGGAAAGAGAAGGGAAGGAAGGGAAGGGAAGGGAAGATAGAGGAGAGAGATGAAGAGTGAGTGGGTGAACAGCAGCAGAGATAGACGTAGAGGTTCCTCACATATCGATTTTCCAAGATAAAAAGAGATTCATGTAGTAAATGCCTACAAGTTACACAAGCTGTCTTCTCATATACATTCTAGTCCCACAAAGGGTGTAGCACAGTTACTGAATTACTCCATGAACATAGTGTGGAGACCTAGTAAATATCTCTGATGGGCAGGATGGGTGGCAGGCTCTCTGTGTCCCCACAGGTGTTGTGTGTGCCTCTCTCATCAACTATTGAAGTATGTTGTCATCTGCTTGCTTGTTTGTATATGAGCTCTTTGATGGCAGGTGTTGCGTTTTATTCGTCTTATGTTTCCGGGGCTTAGAAAATGTCTGGCTCATAGTTTGTACTCAAGTGTGATGAACGAATGGGTCAGTGGGCTATATGGCTACCCTCTGTAGGGATGTGTGAGTATGTATTGGAGGTGGAGAGGGGGAGTCGTCTCCCCACCCTATAATATTTTAGGAGTGAAAATCTGAAAAATTAAAAGGAAAGTGGAAAGAAATTTCCTGTCGTTCATCATCAATAGTCCCCTTGACCAAGATTCAGAGAGCAAATAACGCTGAACAACACCCAGATACCTGGTGTGGGTATTGGACTATCACTGATTTTGACTAAACACACGGCATATTCACAGTTGGGGACGTAGGACAAAAGGTCTGAGGAAGACAGTGGCAGAAGTTGGAGGACTGATGGGTAAAGCAGGAATGGGGCAGGAACCTAGAGATAAAAGAACACAGGGCATCCTGAGTCAAGGGAGAGAAAGTAGAAGAAGTTTGTTGGCAAGAACTAAAGACTCCTGGAAATAGAAGGGAAAATGAAATGCTGGCAGGTAGTTAGAGAACCCCTTAGTCATGGAGCTGAGACTGGCACGTATTTTGGGCATTGAGGGTGTTAACCTCAGAGTGGTTAGCCATGGCAGTGTTCTCTGTTGGTTGCAGCAAGTAAAGCTTGGGCAATAGAGACAGAGGAAATGAAGAATGCCTTTTCCTTCCTGTTTTTCTTATGAAATAAAGTTTATCTCGTCTGAACTATAGACTATAGTCTATTAGCTATAATCACATTTAATACTCCATGGGTGTATTAGCTATAGTCACGTTTAATACTCCATGGGTGGAAGTCTGCTTAAACTACAGCTGATGGGAACAATCTCTGTGTCTTTAGAAACCTCAGCTCTTCTGATACAAAATACAGTGCTCTTCTGCCCACCCTACCTTGACTCATGGTGTACTAATGTTTTCAACAACTTGTAGAACAGCATAGTCAGGTAGCAATAGTGTGGAGTATGTAAAGACTACTCAATGCTTTGAAACATATTGTGTAAGGTTTAGTATTCAAATGTTAATATCAAGATGGTGATAGGTTTTTGAAACATTTTTTTCTTTTGCCTTTAATACTGGTCTCTAGCACTCACACTGAAAGAAAGGGCACTATTACCTCACAATGTATTTCTCTTTTTGTCTAAAGAATGCCACAACAGAAAAACCTATTTGCAAAGAGATACTGTGGTTTCTACAGTGCAACTGGGAAGCACAGCTACTCTGTCTAAAATCCCAGCTCAGCGATTGATGTTAGAGAAGCAGCTCAGTCTCCTAGAGTGAGTGGAGTTTATAGACTAGCCTTCAGCTTGTAGATCCTGTGTACCAGCCCTAGGGGAGGATAGATTTTATAAATAAAATATTTGTGAACAGCAGTAGTCACAGCATTATTACAAACTTAAAAAAAAAGATATCAAAGGGCATCATTACATGAAGCAAGCAACAAGTCAGCATTTGCTTCTCTGAACCATCCAGGGCTACACCACCATGCAGGACTTGTTAGTATGCTCAAAAAAAGTTGGAGAGTCGTGTTAAAAATTAGAGATGTTAAAAATGTCACAAATTCCAAATACACTTGGTACCGATTTTTCAATTGGCTTAACATTATGATGCGGGGTATTTGTGACACAATTATGCAGTTTGATGGGGAGCCCTAACTTGAGAGATTAAAGTAGTTGTGATTTTCCCTGTAGTTTGATTCAGCTGCAAATTCGTGAGCATAGTGAAATAATGGTTTACAAGTATTTTCCAGATAATTTTAGTTTATACAAAAATACTTCTTTCAGGTAATTTTTATGTGTTGGTGGTGGAGGGGGGAGTTGTAGTTGTCTCCCCTGCTCCCCCAGTGAGGTGAAAGAGTGTGTTTAGAGAAATGTTCGAGGCAACTGTTCCTCACTTCTCCAGTTCTGTAGGTTGGTCCAGTTTCTGTCCCCATCTGGGTGTGATTGAATATACATTTAAGGACATTAAATGGATCTGCATTACAGGTCCAAATGTAGCTCAAAGAATGACCCAGAACCAACTCTAGCCTATTCCAGGAGCTGGTTTATCTCTGGAAGCTTCAATTCAAAAAGACTTTTGGTCTTCTTAAAACGAGTGTGTATCTCCCAACTCAACATATTATAGTTTACTGAAATTCAACTCTCATGTTCAAACAGAATCAGACTTGGTGATTTTTCTTTAGCCAAGTCTTTAGTCAGGTTCGGATGTCTACTTGTTTTATTATCGTTGTGTTTTAGAAATCTTATTAAGTAGACATTACACCTCTGAAATTTAAAATGATACTATGGATAGCATTAGCAAAAGAGAATAAAATTAGGTATCTGGAGTCTAACATGATTTTTCCCAAAAAGTATTCTGTGGTTAGACTATCAAAAGTTTCATTGTCTGTTTAGGAGGATGTTATCGAGAGTAAAGAGATAGCTCTCTAATAGGATTAAGAAAAGTTACCTCCATATGGACAAGTTGATTTTTTTTTTTTTCCAAGGAAGACCAGCCCTGAGCTAACATCCACTGCCGAACCTCCTCTTTTTGCTGAGGAAGACTGGCCCTGGGCTAACATCCGTGCCCATCTTCCTCCACTTTATATGGGACACCGCCACGGCATGGCTGACAGGCAGTGACGTCGGCAGGAGCCCGGGATCCGAACCAGCGAACCCCGGGCTGCCAAGCGCGAACTTAACCGCCGCGCCACCAGGCAGCCCCGACAAGTTGATTTTCAATACAAACTAACCACCTTCTACACCATTCAATCATAAATGCAATCTTAGATGGATGGCAGCTACATAGTGCCATTATCTCTTTTTATAGTCTAGGAAATAACCCTCAATTACACAAATTAGAGTAGGTCAATTAAAGAACACAGAGGCATAAAGATTATGAAGAAGATTCTCTTGTGTCACAAATTATGCATGAAAAACAATTCTTCCTCTCCTTTAGTAATTGGTAATCTTTCTAGAACAAATATATTCAAGTAAGCTTCCAATGCACACTTTGTACATTGCATGCATAATCAATGTTGGAATAAGAGCTGGATGTTGGTGAATGATATTTTTTGAGTCAGGGGGTCAAAGCTGCCTTGTATTCCTCTGGGTAATATGTAGAAGTTGCAGGAGATTTTAGTTGAGTATTATCTCTAAACAGATTTTTTTTTTATAGACTTGTCTCTGTGCTCCCTTTTACTTACTCTTTCTTTAGTGTGATGTAGTATACATAATTTAAATAACCAGGGAATGTCTTTGGGCTCAAAACCACCTGCTGGCTTATATTAGCTAATTAATGGTGATTTATCTGAGACTAATTTGAGTGGAACTGATTGCCTTTAGGAATTTGGGAAACGCTATAAGAATTCTGATTAAAATTATGCCTTTGTGATGGACAGTCTTCTGAAAAGGCTTAAAAAAAGTTTCTGTTAGCAGATTTAAAAAAACAACTGCCAAATCGATGACCTTGTGTTGTTTTCTGGCTCAAATCGCGTCTTATGGCAGCTTGCTTTCCTTTGCGATTCAATTTTATCTCTTCCAGCCTTCTTCTCATTTTGTCTCTTACATTAGAGTTTATCTGCCTTTGACTGCCTGGAAAATAGAACTGATCTTGAATCCGTGGAGCTTAATCATTTTCACAAAAACTAACACAGTAGATTCATTTTAACCAAAATTATGTGTCAGGCTGGCTTGATTCCCAGGGCCTGAACGTGTGAATTTAATGGTGGTATGTCTGAGGTAGGTATGTTATAGAAAGCTCTCAACAGTCTATCTATTGGATCAGAGTAATTTCTTTTTTCCCTGCTGGTCTCAATATCTCTTAAGGCAACGTAGCCTGTAAACAACAAAAGCTGCCCACCTCTCTTTACTGTGAAACCACTGCTGTTCCAGTCATCCAAGAATCACCTCCCTAGACAAAGTACATCCTAGGCCACTGTTAATACACAATTAGGGTTCACTGAAACATTAATTCTATTAACTGTGTTCAATTTTGATTTCAGGAAAATGTGCAGTAATGAACATGTGATTACTGCTTTGAGACTCACTCCTTTCTCCTCCCCTAAAAGTAATTCAAGTAATGATAAAATGCATACCATGTTTAATGTATATATATTTTCAGTTTCTATTTATTAATTCAGATATATCTTTTAAAGAAGAAGATACTTTTCACACAGGCACATTATTATAGTTAAAAAATGTAACTATTGAAAAACAGTCATAAAAGAATTCAGGGCTAGAAAGGAGATGAGAATTGAGTTCTCAGTGACCTCAGACTTGTAGTTTGTCTGACTTGTCTAATACCAAGGAGTATAACTGAAGTAGGATTTGCCATTTTTTTCTGATTTCTGATACACTTCCAGGACATGAACACTTTATTTTAAAAAACATAAACAATATATGCCCATATTCTACATCAGTTATTAAATTTGACAACCCAAACAAAGGCTTGATATTTCAATTCTGAGCTGCAAATATTTAGCTAAAGTTATTTCTAGATTTGGGGCTTGTAGTCAGTTCCCTAGGGATGAAATTTTTATGGCAGTCAGTTCTTTTGCATTTTCAATAGCTCTGCTCTCCTCTTTGGTTACTCAGAGTTAGGGCCCAGAACTTTCAGTACTCAGAACTCCTCTCATCTCTCTTTATTTTAATTGTGCTCTTTGCAGTTTCTTAGGACTTGCAAGGATCCTTAGCCACGCTGAATTCAACCAATTCTCTGTTGCTTGTGCTCTGCTTCTGATGTTTTCTTTCTTTTTCCCCCCATGAACTATGACTACTTTAAGTAACTGAGAAGCTCTTCTTAATCTCTTCATTAACTTTATGTTGAAGAGTCATATATTCTTGGGGATATGAATGAAAAATTTTTCTGATCTCCTCCACGTAGACTTGGCTCTCCTATTTCTGACTTTACTAAGTACAAGGCATTGTTGTTGATGGCAATTCATAGTCCAGCTCACTGCGTGGTGGTTACAGATCTCAGGCATCCTGTTTTAACCCAAATGTAGTGTAGGGTATGGTAGAGCATAACATTCATCCATATTCAAATTACTGTTAGTTTAATGTGAGATCGAATAGTGTTTGTTAAAGGCGATGAGCAATGAATTTAGGCTAGTGCTCTTCAGGTAACACAGTGAGCAGATGTACTTATCTCCTAACTTTCAGGTAGATTTAGTTAAAAGACACATTTTTTAGAGAGGTAAAATCTTTCAATGGTTAACTGATTGAAGACAGAGAGCATAGCAAAATGACAGGAATAGAGGTGATATCAGTTTCTTTATCTTAGTCACCATCTAAAGTGAGTTCTGAAAGGGAAGGTCATAGACCGTGACCTCCAGACTTGCTGCACATACAGACTTCACCAAAAAGCCTCTTTTTTTCAATCTGTACCTTTTTCCTTTTTCCAATATGGCACATTCATATTTATAGACTGACTCCATGCAAGTTCTAAACTTTGTCCTAGAGAAAAGATCACACTAAATAACAGGTCTGGTTATTGCTAAGCCAGAGGGGAAGACGGCAACAACACTCACCCGAACTTAATTCTCACATTTCCACTTCTTCTATGACGATGCAACATAACGATGTTTCCAGAGCACAAAGTGGAGGATGCACCCAAAAAGCATCTTGAACCGTTTTTTAAAGTTTAACATATGGGTTTGAAGTTCTTGGTGGTTTCCAACACTCAGAACTAGTTTGGCATTAAGTGTTCAATCACCTCGTGATCTGTTCCATTTCAAGAGTGGTAAAGGGGAGAAAATAGACTCCAAATCATAGCTACTGCCATGTGCAATGTTCTTATTAAAAACAGCATATTCCTGTAGCCCAGAGGGCTGACAGCTTCTTCCAAGCAGAAGCGCTGCTTTGAGCTAACCGCAAGGGGCTCCTGGAGAGAGATGCAGCCTTCAGCCCCTCCACTGGGGGCGGGGGGACTGAGAGCAACATATCCTATCACAACTCCAAGCCTCAGTCACCCCAATAAAGAACATTCCTTAAGGCACTACTGACACGCAGTTCCCTGGTTAATTGGTTTATAAGTATTTCAGTAAGAATAATTAATTTTAAAAAGAAAGAAAACACTTGAAAATAGAATCAGTTTGGGAGAGTACATATTCCTAGGCTCAGTTAGGTAAGAGGTTTTTCTTTTTTTATCATGTTCAAACATAGATATTATTTGCTTCTATTACATCACTTGTGCTTGACATTTTATCTACAGATGATCAAAATACAATAAAGGGATCACCTCCAGACTGAGGCTCTCAACGATGTTGAGTAAAGCGATGCTTGGAGACATGGTGCTGAGGAACAGAAGTGTACTGAATAAATTCAGTTCAAAAAGGATGATCACGTCCTGAGGTACCACTGATGCGTTCTTTGTTACAGTCTGCTAAAAGTGACAGCAACTATAGAGAGGGTTTTTTTTTTTTTCTTTTTTCCCACAAAGATCATCAGTTTTCAGTTTACTGATTAGGCTCTTTCACTTTTCATGCATAGGCTTATTGACTTTAAATTTGGCCATAAGCATGACTTATGTATTTTTATATGTGCTACCAGAAAAATCTTCATCAGTGTCAGTCAGACCTTAATGTACTATTTCATCATTCTATAGATAAAAAAAATGCAATTAAAATTTGGAAGAATTCTAAGGTTTATTTAAAAATAGTTAGCCTTATATATCTTAAGGGTATATATGTATAGATATATTTTACAGTGTAATTGTCTGCTGTTTTTAAAATTTAGAACATTCCATCCTCAATACAAGAAAAGAGAAGTGTATGTATTATTCACATGATATGTGGATGTAATTCACATGCTAAGTGTATGTAAATTCACATGGAAGAGATAAAATTTTCATAGAAAGTAATTCTTATAAAGTTAAATTGTAATTTAAATGCCTAGTTATTTCTTTAAAAGAAACCAAAAATCACAAGTTTACATTTAGGTAAAATGCATTCAACTTTCCAGGTTTTAATTTCTAAGTAGAAGAATGGGCTAAATTTGGAACTAAAACTCTCTTTTTTGTCTTACCTACAAAAATGAGAGCACTTTATGTAATTTCTTCCTGAGAGCACCTCTGCATATGAAGTACATGATCCTTCAGGGATAATAAGGTGTCATTGCTCTCACTTCAGCACTACCACAGTTGATTTGGTTTGTGATGTGGCCCCAAACAAAGTGAATTGATTAGACAGGCAGCCTTCAAAAGACAGGCAGACCTTGGCATTTGCCCAGTTTACCATTTTAAATTTTAAATGATGATGATACTCAATGGCTGGAAAGATAAAAAAAGGGAATCTTGGTCTGGGAGTGCAAATTCAAAGGATATAAATCAACTGTCAATAACATTGACTGAAATGTTTTTAAAGCTTCAACTTTCTAGAGGGGACTGTTGCTCAGAATATATAGCCTCTGCCATAAACACATATGCAGGTCAGACAGCTGGAGTCTCAAGGAGAGCAGAACACCAAGGGCAAGCTGGGGGTTTCAGAATTGGAGTAAATCTGGGGAGCAGAGAGGTCTTGAGTCAAAAAATTCTTTGCTCAGACTCACAGTGTCTTAGTTCAGCTGTGCTCAGCTAAATGTTAGGAAGAAAGTGATCAGATTAAGCCAATTAATTCTAATGTAGTAATGGCCATAACCTTCTACAAATGTTTGCTTTTAAAAACAAATGTTTGTTAACTTAAAAAAAATCTAATTACTGAACTACAAACAGAGAAGCAAGATGTATGTAAGCAAATAATTCTGACACATGAGGAAAGATGCTTTTGATCAGGAGATCATGTACAAGCCTGGTCTCCGGGTTGGCATCTACCACTGAAGAAATTTCTCCTTTTTTTGTTACTATTTTCACAGCAGCTTTTCTTTCTCTGCTTCTACACCAATAGGTACTCTCAAATATAAAGTTTACAATTCTTTTCAATATTCTTATGGCATTGATGGTGGGTAAGGAGGCTTCATTGTTTGGAGGAGATGGGTAGGGCTAAATATTTCCAAGTGAATATTTTACAATATATTTATTGCACATGGACTACCTGTAGGATAAACAAAGTTAAACAAGAAAACTGAATTAATATTTTTTTAAAGTGGGTTTGTGATAAAGCCATTAGTCTCAGAATTGTAAAATTTCATTGCAGTGATTTAAAAAATTGGGTTAAATGACGTTATGTATAAATATACTTCAGCATTAGGTTTTATGGGGTCTTTGGCAAAGGACGAAATCACAAGGTTTAACGAATTGTTAAATAACTTTCTCTCAATCAGTTTATAACTCAAGAAGGAAATACAACCTCTAGTTGGGTTAGAAGGATTTGTTAGAAGGATTGTGAATTGAGAAGAAGCCTTAGCAAAATTGGTGTTATTAGAACTAGACATTTAGAAGTTCTTCAGTTCTTAAATGAATTGTTTAAGGTTAAAGAAGATCATTCACAAACTCCAGTCAGAATTCCTTTAGAATCATTCACTGAATCGTGCTGTAAACAAAACTTTTAGTCCATCATTGAGTTAGCGAGTAGGCATTACAGATCTCTATAGCTTCCTTAGGTTTCCTTCATAATATGTTTCACCTCCAGCTTTTGACATGAGAAAAGAATGTTCTCTTATGATCTTAGTGTAAAAATTTTGTTCTACTTATGATACCCTAAATCATTTCTCTTGTAGCTAATCATGTTTGGTCTCTGGAATCAGAGAGCCCTGGTTTTAGTCCTAGTACTACCACCCTCTGGCCCCATCCTAGAGTCAAATCACTTACCCTCTCCAAACCTCCCTTTCCTCAGTTGTAAAATGGAGCTCCCTGCCTCCATTTTCTTCCTGCTATTTTTGACAACTGCTCTTGGTCGCTCACTCTTCTGCTCTCATTGCCAATGCCTTAGATTTTTCTCTACGTTTTTTCTCCCCTAAATGAAAACTTATTGTTTTGTCCCATTGCCTCAAGCCCTTGTGAATGTGTTAGCTAACTAATAATTCCCCTCCCAGATAACAAAATGCTTTAATTTAGTGAAAGCAGACATTCCTTCTTAATGATAACAACTTATATTTGTATAATGATTTATAGTTTACAGTGTTTACTCATATGTAATCTCAGTTAATTCACCCGGCTTTCCTGAAGTAGGGTATTATTATCTACATTTCGTAGATGAGGAAACTGACACTAACAAGAAGTCAAGTGATTTTCACAAGGATATATGCATCATTTGGGACTCGAGTTCTAGGCCAGCTGACCCTGAGTCCAGTATTCATTCCACTTCATAGCTGTAATCAATAAACTGCTCAGGTAGTATGGAGAAATATTAAAATTTCAGACCTGAAGCATGGCTGATATTGCAAAAATAATAATGGAGAGGTCCTGTCACTCATAGCCAGGTGTGTTAAGTCAATCTGTTTAACCTGCCTGGGCCTCAATTTCCTCCCCTTTAAAATTCAAAGGTTGGACAAGGTGACCTCTTAGGTCCATTTCAGCTTTAATGTTCCGTGATTCTATGAACCTATGTATCATAGTTGTAATTTCTACACCAATTTTTATTTTCTTTTTACTTCAGGTCAATAGTTTGCACAGAGAATTTAGTTATCAGCAAGCACAATAGTATTTCAAAATGTGTTATCATATGTAATATTTTTAAGAGAAAAGAAGAGAAAGTACAAAAATTGACTATTAAATTTAAAGGTTTAAATAGGAAACTGTAGCTACCAATTTCTCTCCATCAAACAACATCTTCTATGGGGTTGTCCTCCGTGTCCAAAAGTGCTTAGTTTTAGGAGGGATGTACATGGAGTAGCGAAGGAGGAAGGGGACACCACTTAGCCATCCTAATCAGCCAAATCAACTCCAGCCATCAGGAGGGTAACAGATGTGGAAATAAGATCATCGACATACTTGTGGATTAAATTTTTAAAAGTCAGATGCAAAATGGTATTAAGCCATGTAGTCAGTACTGATGTTGCCTATGTTAAATACAATTCTCTATTTAGCATTATAAACTATCCGAGAAAATCTGGCCTGATTTTATGGGACAGGCTAAAAGCAAAATTAAAGAAAAAAGATGACATTTTGAAGGTTTTTTACCCTCCCATTAACACAACTAGGCTGGCTGAGCTGTGAAACTGTGATGGAAATATTAGAGCTGTTGTGCCTGAAAAAAATGCTGTGATCATTTCATTCTTCCTGTCTTTTAATGCTCCAGGGTTTTGGAGACGAATAGGAGCAATAAGTTCACTTTGCAGAATTAATGCAGTAATTCTTTATCATAAGAGCAGAGCATTACCTCAATCTGATTTTGCTACAAAATGGTTCAAAGTCTATTTTTAATGATGGCCCTAATTTGTTAACACCTTTTAAATTATTAATCCCCTTTATATTCAAGTAGTTATTGCATGTCATAACAATGTATCTATGCAGGGAAATTTAATAGTATTTTCTAGATGTCAAGAAAAGGCTTGTTCTGCAAAATGCTATTAAAACTGATAATGAGCTAAATATTTGCCATAGCAAACACTGAAATTACTGTATCAATCAGCATTGGGCTTTCTTATTCAATAAACAGAAATTAACCTATTAACTATGCCTAACTTTCAGCAACAAAACGGTTGCTTTCAAGCATTTCTGTCCTCTTCAAATCTTTCTTTTCTTAAAACTACATATTGCTTTACAATATCAGAGTTTTGAATCAAATCATTAGTATCAATATTTATGGCTGAAATTCTAAGGTACACAAGACACAATTTCATGAATGTTTTGCTTTAGTGACTGCAAACATTTTTGACTTTCCTTTTAGTTAGATATTGACTTATACACAATAAAAAAATACTGTATCTGATAAAAATCAAATGCTCAAATCATGTTTTGGAATATTTTCCTGATTTCTAGGATTTAGAAAAATATATTTCGATTTTACTTTATGAATTATGGGGTTTTACTAAGGTATAACAAAAATTTTAGTGACAGGTAGTGTTAAGAGTCTACCATTGGTTATTTATAGCTGTTAGATACTAAAATAAGGATAGAGGATATATTTTTCATGCATGCCCAAAATAAAGATGTAGATCCAAACGCACTCTACACATTATTAAAAACAAAAGAAAGTCAGCCCCAATTTCTGCTGTGATTTAAGCAGTATGGAATAAATGTATCTCCACATAGTGGGTATACCCTACACCCAATTACCATCTTAGTTACACCATGGGTTGATAATCAGTGTCTCACAAAAGTGATCCAGAATGGGTTTTCATTCTGACACTTTTCTGTTACTCCTCATATAGTTTAAGGAACTTGTAGATCTTCAAGTGCTTTCACAATTTCTAAATTTCTAAAAAAACATTACACTCCACACTCTAGCTCATTTAAAATAAGACTAATGTTAACATTCAAATGATGAACATTAGAGATTACATGTGTAGTTAAACACAATAAAAATGATAAAAATAACATGCACATTGTGCTTTAAACTTTCTCAAAGCTTTTTGTGTCTATTTGTTACAAGTCCCCTGAAGTAGGCAGCGTAGACATCATCCTCGTTGAACGAATTAAAAGGCAGAGCTAGAGAAGTTAGATGATTTGTTCAGCTAGTGGGGGCCGCTGGGAAAAGAACCTAGACTTTATAATTTTTAGGTTGATAATTCTTGTGGTTCTCAACCCTAGCTGCTTCTTAGAATCACTTGGGAGAGCTTTCAAAAAGTACCATTGTCTGGGTGCCACCCAATTAATGCCCATTTAAATCCAAATTCTTGGGTATGAGTTCTCTACATCAGTAGTTTTAAAAAGCTGACAGAGGATTCTAAAGTGCACCAAGGTCGAGCACACTAAAGATCTTGTTAAAATGCAGATTCCGATCCAGAAGATCCAGGTGGGCCTGAGCTTCTGCATTTCTAGACTTCCAGGTGATGTCCACACTACCAGGCAGAAACATATTTTGAGTAGCACGACCATACTTCCTCCTTCACATCAGTTTTCTATTACCACCTTGATAGGAAAACCTAAAATATCTTCACTTTTTAAAAAAAGAAGATCTTTTATATTTAAGGAATTGGAGCCACACGTTTCCTTGAGAAGGTCTATACCTTCTTTGACCTAAATTACAATTTGCTTGACAGAAGTACACTCAACTGAATTCTGACCTTCAAGGAGTTCAAAATTAAGCACAATTTAACAAGAGAGGACATCCTCCCAATTCAGAAAATTTGGGGTCAATGACAAAATAGGGTTCGAAGCATGGATTCTGCAACCAAACAAACCTGGGTTCAGATTCCAGCTGTGTCACTCACTAGCCAGTCCCCTCATCTCCCTACATCTCTATTTTCTAATGTGTAAAATAGTAGCAATAATAATATTTGTTCATTTATTCGATAAATACATTCAACACCTACTTGGTGCCAGGCACTGATAATCGGTGGAGAACAGGGTAACCAAGGTCCCTGCCACCAAGAAGCTTACCTGTACCTAACTTACAATATCTTTGTAGGGCTGAAAGAGATACTGCATAGAAATTTCTTAGCATAGGACCTAGCGTGCAAGGGCTCAATAAATGTTAGTCATTATTTTATATTAGCTCTAAAGTCTCAGCTGTTATTATGTCCAGTTAGCACATACTGTTTTGATATGTTGATAGCTCCAATAAGGACAGGAACCATTGATTAAATATACTAATCATAATTTTGGATACAGAACAGAGCTTACAGGCATATTATGTGAATATGCCCAGAAGCAGAGAGCTAAACCTTCATTATTAAGAAATGCATGGACTTTAGTTTTTAGTTTTATGGTCTATTTTTGGTCAAAGGCTGTATGTTGTTCAGATGCTTCTAATAAAACCGATGAGTATGTCTATAAATGTGATCAGTAAATTCAAGTGATGGCAATATTGCAAAATTATTTAAAATTTCCTTGAATGGAAATTTAAGGACAACAGTTGCATCTCATTTGCTTAGTATTTTTGGAAATGACTCATTTAATTATGAAATATTTTCCTTTTTAAGCAGATTTTCCATTTTTAAAGAAATATGGTTTTTAAGAGATATAGTTTAAAATAAAAAATTTCCCTCAACTGCAAAACTTTAAATATGGAGAGCATTAAAAAAGATAGTTTTTTTAGGACTGAAACAGCCCTTAAAGACGAATGGGTATAGGAAGGGCACAGGATTAAAATACAAAAATATTAATATTCTTCTTTTGTATCAGACTCCAAGCAAGCTGGGCCATTTTCATAGGCTAGACTTCACAGAGGTAGAAGATAGAAATACCATATTCCAACAAATATAATGAAAAATATACTTTAGGGGCTGGCATCAAGGTGTAGTGGTTAAGTTTGGAGCACTCCACTTCCGCAGCCCGGGTTTGAAGTTTCGGATCCTGGGCACGGACCTAAACTGCGCATCAGCCATGCTGTGCCAGCAACCCACATACAAAATAGAGGAAGACTGGCACAGATGTTAGCTCAGGGTTAATCTTCCTCAAGCAAAAAAAGGAATATTGGCAACAGATGTTAGCTCAGGGCAAATCTTCTTCAGTGAAAAAAAAAGAAAATAGTATATGTATATATACATTTTAACCAAACTCCTGGTTTGCAAGTCAAAGTACCTACAGGCTTCTCTGGATAAATGATTATAGGTGTAGGGTACTACTGCCCTCCCTGTTCTGTACAATACTCCTGGAAGCATGGCCTCTCTGAGGCAGAAAATACTTCCATGATCACAGTAAGTCCACCTTCCTCATTATAGAAAAGAAATGGAAGCACAGAGTCATAGTGCCTCTGTCAACTCATTTGCCATGTGGCAGAGCCAGGACTAGACTCTAGCTGGATTTTCATATATCACCCTGACTTTAGTTTTAATTAGGAAAGAGATTATATCTTATTTATGTGCCCTGGGTATTTCTGATTTGAGCAGAGGAGTTCTACGGGGGAAAGAAAAGATGTCTATGTTCTGATAACTAAGGTGGCATGTTAAGAGCATAGGAGGAATCCCCCCATAATCTTCCCATTTCCTTCACAATACTTTTCAGTAGGCTGTTTACTATTCATTTATCTATCCTTCGCCAACCATCCCTTCTCCAGCTGTAGTTTTCTAAGCCTCTCATTTTTCTTTTGTCTTACTAGAGTCTTAACTCTGTGACTCCAATATATGGTGCCTTTGAAGTTTCATGTCAACCTTGGCATGACTAAAATTGTATCAAGATTTAGAATAGAATGCTTGTGGAGTTTCTCCACTTTAGAGAAATCCCTGAGTTATCAAAATGGTGAAACAGCCAAAAGGTTTTGTTTACTAATTGGGTGTGCGATGTGAGGAAAGGGAGAAGCCAACATGACTCCAAGAGTTTTGCCATGAGAAACCAGAAGAATGGATTTGTCATTTAACTGAGAGAAGATGCTCAAGGAGCAAGTCTAGAGGTGCAGGTTGGTGGTAGGGTGAAGGAAAGCTCACATTGCATTTCAGATGGCTATTAGATATCCCAGCAGAGATGTCAAGTTGGCAGTTCAGGGACTACTGCAGGGGATACACAAATCTGGGAGTTCTCAGCTACACTTTCCTTTTTATCTTTGTGCTCTATTTCATTAATTTCTATCCTTTTCTTTATTATTTTTTCTCTTACTTTCTTCAGGTTTATTCTGTTATTCTAACTTCTTAATTTATATGTTTAGCTGCAAATATACATTTGTATGTTTAGCTGCCTCTTTCCTAATATGAATATTTAAGGCTATGAATTTCCCTTTAAGAGTTGCTTTAGCTCTATTCCACTGATTTTGATATTTTCACAGTTATTCAGTACTAAAACATTTCTAACTTCCTTTTTGACTTTTTTTTGAAGAGGTTATTTTGACAAATTTTTGTTTAAATTATCCTAACTTAACTTCACTGTGGACAGAGAACATGGTCTGTATGATATCAGTCCTAAGGATTCTGTCAAGGTTTGTGTTTCATGGATATTAATTTTTTAAAATGGTTCATGTGTGCTTGAAAATAATGCATATTTTCCCACTGTTAGATATAGTTTTATATGTGTTCTTTATATCATATTTTTAAATTTGATTGTTCAGATCTTTATTTTTGCAGATATTTTGGTTTGCTTAATCCATCAATTACCAAGAGAAGAATGAAAATTTCTTATGTTGGTAGAGTTGAAATTTCTTCATGTTTATTCTATCAATTTTTGCTTTATACATTGAAAGCCTTTGATATTAGGCACCTTTACATTTAGAATCTTATATCTTCCTGGTGAATTGAACTTTTTATCACTATGAACTTTTTATCAGTAACTCTGTCTTTAATGCTTTTGCTTTAAAGGTCTTTTTTATCTAATAAACAAAAGCTTCAGGGGGCCGCCCGGTGGCGCAGCGGTTTAGTCCGCGCTTGGCAGCCCGGGGTTCGCTGGTTCGGATCCCGGGCGCCCGCCGACGCACTGCCTGTCAGCCATGCCGTGGCGGCGTCCCATATAAAGTAGAGGAAGATGGGCACGGATGTTAGCCCAGGGCCAGTCTTCCTCAGCAAAAAGGGGAGGATTGGCGACTGATGTTAGCTCAGGACTGGTCTTTCCCACAAAAAAAAAAGAAAAATAAAACAAAAGCTTCATTGCTTTCTTTAGCATTTGCTTGTATATCTTTTCCTGTTCTTTTATTTTTCAACCTTTCTGGTTTTAGATATCTTTCTGGTAAATGTCATATAGCTAGATTTGTTTAATTCAGTCCGGTAATCTTTGTCTTTAATAGTTCACGAGATAGTTTAATAAGATAATTTAATCAATTTATATTCATTGCAATTATGGATTTATTTTTAATACACTATTTAATGCTTTTAATTTATTATGATTTAATCTATGTTTCATTTTTTTCCCTCTCTTCCGTCTTTTTGGTTTGAGTATTTTCACCTCCTTTCTTCCCCTCTACCAGTCTATTTCTTTTAGTTATCTTAGATATATGTATAATGAAGTTTAAAAAGCTGAAGGTAAATTAATATGTTTAACCTAGCATTCCATCCTGAATTATATGTAATTGTTGCTTAGAAATTTTCCATCTTTTTTGAATCATTCAAATCGGAATTTATAATTTTTCTTTTTTTCCCAATGATTGTTTAGACTTATTTAATATGTTTATCTTTTTCTCACCATTCTGTCTTGTATTTCAGACCTTTCTTCTGAGATTGCCTGCCTTTATCCTTTAGTACATCCTTTAGAATTTGCTTTAGTGTGGTTCTGTGAATAGTAGGATGATTTGTCCAAAAATATCTTTATTCTGCCCTTGTTCTTGATAGATAGTTTTACTGGCTTTACAATTCTAGGTTGATTGTGACTTCTATTATTATATTAAAGACATCACTTCACTGTTTCTTAGCTCCCATTGTTGCTATTTGATAATTCTACTGTTGATTTGTTCATTCTCTAAAGATAATGTTTTCTTTTTGGCTACTTTAAAGATCTTTGCTTTATCTTTGGTATTCTATAGTTTTGCTCTAGTGTTTCCAAACTGTAGATTTCTTTTTCTTTACTTTGCTTGGAATATGTTGTGCTTCTTATATCTCAACATTCATTTCTTAGCAATTCTCGACCATTATTGCTTTGGGTGTTGCCTCTTTCCTGTTTTCTCACTAAGTAACCCCAATTATTTTATGTTGGATATTTTTACTCTATCTTCTGTGATTCTTAACCACTTGTCTATATCATTTTTCTCTTTTGTCCATTAATGTGCTCTATTCTGGTATTTTTTTTCGATCTAGTTTTCAGTTTATCAATTCTCCATTTAGCTGGATCTCATCTGATACATAGCCCATCCACTGAGGCTTTTTAAAAATTTTATTGTTTATCGTATTAATTGGTCCTTTGCATATGCCTTTAATTCTCCCCTTTACTTTTTCGTACTCACTTGGTCAACCCAACGCTAGCTAAGTCTAACTATCTTCATATGTTGGTGACTTGTACCAAAAAATAGCTTAACTTGGTTTGAAAGAAACCACAACCATGCTGACTGGCCTTTATATGCATGAACACTAACCTCAAGTGGCCTATTAGATTTGCCTTGGAATAGTCATATATTGACCTAGTCCACATACTCTCTCATTCTCCTAGAAAACGATTTTATACCTTCTCTTTTCTCCTTAAACCTCTCAATCTGACCACTAGATAAAGCTGTGGTTTCTTATCTCACTAAGAAAACTGGAGCAATTAAAAGAGAACGTCAATAAACTTCTGATACATCTACTCATCTAACTCACCTTGTGCCTTCACTCCTGTTTCAATGGAGATGTGTCCATGCTGCCATCAAAGGCCAACCCTGCTATTTGTGTAGTAGATACTATTCTCCCTTGCCTAAACAAGAGCATTGCTCCAACAATTCTCTTCTCTCTTTCACCATAATTTCTTCCCTCTCTATTGGATCATTCCCACCTTACCCCAGCCATTAACTCTGGGACCTCGTATCCTCTCACTTGTCTTCTTGCTCACTCCTCTTAAGCCAAAATGACTCTTTGCTGTTCCTCAAGCATAACAAGCATGTTATATTTTAGTTCTCTAGATATTTACTTTTTTGCCAGCTTAGCCATTCATTTTTAAACTCTTTAAAAACATTTGTCCCACATTTCAATGGAAATAAAATGTTTCATGGGTATGTAGTCATCTGTGCTCTTTCCTGACTGCTACTGCTAGCTCCTGCTTTAGAACCCAGCTTTTACTTGTAGAGTGCCCTCATTCTCAGACCTTGGCCATTTTTCTCTTTTCTCTTTATTCTTTCTCAAGGTTATTTCATGAGACACCACTGCTTCAAATACTATCCATAGCTATGACTCTCAAATTCATATCTGCAGCCCAGTCCTCTCCTCTGAGCTCCGGTCTTATGTATCCAACTCCTGCTTGAAATCTTTAGTTGAGGATCTAATAAACATCTTAAACATCTAAAACATAACACATCTGAAATAGAACAATTGATTTTTCCCAGTCAAAATCATCTCTACCTAGTTGCTCAAGCCAAAAATTTAGGAATCATCCTTTATTTTGTTATTATTATTTTTGTGTGTGTGTGAGGAAGACCAGCCCTGCGCTAACATCCGTTGCCAACCCTCCTCTTTTTTGCTGAGGAAGACTGGCCCTGGGCTAACATTGGTGCCCGTCTTCCTCTACTTTATATGGGATGCTGCCACAGCATGGCTGACAAGCAGTGCGGCGGGGGGCGAGCGGGATCGGAACCCACCAACCCCAGGCTGCCAAAGCGCGAACTAAACCGCTGCACCACCGGGCCAGCTCTCTTTATTTTATTATTCATCCTCAAATGTAACCCATCAACAAGTGTTGTTGTTTCTAGACAAAAATACAGCTCAAGTCTGTCTACTTTCTATCATCACACCTGTGCCACCACCTTGATGCCAGCCAAATTTACAGAGAGACAGAGCCTCAACGTGTCATTTACACTTTCTTTCTTTTTCTTCAATTTTCTTTTGGTGGGAATTAAGTCGGAAAACCTCTTCTCCACTTTGCTTTTCATATTCTTCATGCTTCGGTTCTTATAAATTCTGTGTTGCAGAAAAGCAGCTGCACATGTACACAAATTAAAGAACAATTTCCAAACCCACGTTCAGGCACAGTCACACCCCATATTTGCATCTGTACATGTGTGAGTGCACATTTCTACATCAGGAAAGAAATAGACCACATATTGAGTTAGTTTCTAAAAAGGATGAGCAACAAAGAATGATTTTGTAAAAAGCAGTTTTGAAATGCTGTTCTAAGATTTATGGGCTGGGCAGCAATGACTTTGAACAATGAGAGAACTTAAGATGTAAAGTGTATTTTGTTGCAATGTTAACTGGTTAGCATCCCTGTAGTAAAGATAATGTGTAAATATAAGAATAAAATAAATGTCACATTCCAGAATTATTGTGTGAGGACTTTTGAAAATGATATAATAATCATTTATTGCCAACCTGAATGGAATATTTTCTGGTTATAATTTATAGCATTTCTTTTATAATTTGATACCTTCCAATTAATTTCCAAATTTTCCCAAATAATTTCTAACTAGTCCAGTATTTAGGTATACCTTGATACCATAAACAAATAGGAGCAATACATTTTTAATGAAATTTACCATAGCTTACAAAAAGCTTTGAAATGATATTGTAAATTGAATTCAAGCAAAATATGTGGCACATTCTGAATCTAGATCCATTGGTAAATATTGTGTAATTTTTGAGATCTATCAGTAATTTAAAATATTGACTTTATTTTTAATAAAAGAAATAAGTGATATGATTCTCTGTTTTAATTTTTGTCATGACAGCCATTATAGTCTGGGGTTTTAGAACAGATTAGAATTAGATTAGATTTGACTCTATCTGGCTGAGTCTGGCATCACTACATTTACCCCACAGTTATTGGCTCTCAACTATTGGTGAAACTGCCAAGGGCTCATTTTACTTACTTTACGTCGGTTCTGAATCTCCTCTTAATGGAAGACTACCCTGGAAGCTAGTCAAAATAAGATTGAATTTATATATTTTCATGTTGAATGGAACCACCAGCTATTTCCACTGCTTTTAGAGTCTCTTATAACTAGATAGCTGAAGCTAGAAAGTGAATCTTAAATTCAACACTACATTCAAATAATCTTGGCTGATAAGATGTTATATTTCACCCCGACCTCATCTTAGTAATGACATTTATAGCTACTTGGGATTCTAGACCTGTAGAGATTCTCAAAAATTGGAATACTTTACAATTTGAAAGTATTATATGTATTTTTACGTTTCTTTGAAATGTCGAGGATAGTAAACACAATTCTAACTCAAAATTTTAGCTTTAAGAGAAAGCAAAGAATGTTTAAATGTGTACCAATTTCCAGTATGAAAGATAGAAGGAAATAATGTTTAAAACATAAAGTTACCTACCTCCTTCTAAAATTCTCCCATTGGAAATAAACGTGACATTATGTTTTGTAGTCGAACTCTTAAAATATTTTAATTAAATTTAAACAGTTGTGAAGGGCAATTTTCGAGCTATAAAATTTCTAGAGTTCATATATTTTTCCAAATCTACTAAAATCTACCTGCTTCCCCCAAATTAAACTTAATGGAATACTTCTTTTCAAAGTTCTTTTCCGTTAACATTTATGGGTAGAGACTACAATGTCCTAATCATTTAAGTAATACACAGGGTTCGGCATCTTAATGGGTATAAATGGTCAAATGAATAATTTTCTGAATAAAACTTTCTAACCTTGAGGGATGTGTGTGTGTGTGTGTGTATGTTATGAGGACCTTCATTTTTTACATTATAAATATACATTATTATTGTTTAAATTGCTTAAACTGTTTGGTAAGCACAAAAATAAAAAGAAGTATGTTCCATTGCACTCTCTTGAGGTCAGCACTCTTCAGCTTTCTTCCAGGGATCATATGTCCCATATGGGCAAACGAAACAAAACATTTAGGCATGTACATAGCGGAGAATGTCTGTAGGAATTTCTTTTCCTCTGGGATTAAGTGCTCTTCCTTGGGTTAGTTTCAGCTTCCATGAGGCTTCTCATGGCTCTAGATTTGCCTTTGCTGGAGTCCATCTCTTAAACTCTTGAACAAGTATTTGACTACTTTATGTATTCAATATATGTATATCTCACTGTGCTAGGTTTTTTCACACTCAATTCTTTCAACAGTCGTCTAAAGTTGGAATGATTTGCTCATATAACAAATTAGAAAATGGAAGATCAGATATAAATGGCTGGACTTATATTGAAGTCCACACCTCTTGTGTCTCAATATGGATAACTTCTCTTGATTCTATCCCAGGGGATTAGAGCATGTGGATTTGCATGAGTCTCACAAACATCAAAGTATCCTGACAATCTTGGACTATAATAGAGGATTGTAATAGACAAACTTTGTGTAATTTACTAGTCAGATGTGCATGTGCAATATAAAGTACACAAGAAAGATAGTGATTTATAAAGGAAAAGAAAATGGCAGCAGATATACTTTGCTATAAAAATACATCTTCACCTTGTTGAAATAAGGTGAAAGAAATACATCTGTCAATATAGTGTCTGGAAAAAAGAATGAAAAACAATAAAATATATAGCCAGATATGAATAGAAAAATTGCCAGATTGGAAAATCCAGTATGAGAGGGCTTGACATCTTTCCAAATCCAAAAATATATATCTAATAAATTATATAGACTGCATCATATTGACATGAGTTAACTTTCATATTAATCTCAAGAAAAAGGATTAAAAGAATCAAGCTCTCAACAGAAGATTCCTTTCCTTTAAGACTCTTGAAGTGAGATTTTGAAACCACAATAAAAAAATATGGCCCAACCCCAATATCTCTAAACAGATAATGGTTGAAAACACTTGTAATTTTATAGCTTAAGATTAAAATCTTGAAATACATGACAAACAAATCGGTATACTGTAAAGTTTGCTCAGCACAGTGTACAGTTAATGTAGGGACTCTATTATGAAAGACTTACTCAACAAAAGAAGCATTATATAAAACCAGTCACTATATTTTGGGTTCAGTGGGACTTCATTACAAGCAAGGTTCACTAACACGTTACGCCAATATCGAACTATTTCAAACTATTCACCTCTGGTGTAGGACTAACAGAAAATGAAATTTTATCACAGTAGTATTTTGAAATGTTTTCACTTTGGTATCTTTAGAAAATGAAATCCACCTAGCTGTGCACAAGGAGTGTCTCTCTACAGAAGTCTTTTTATGCAAGTACGGATTATTAAAGAAATTCAGTGGCAAACTAGATAAGGATTCTGATAGCTAAGAGAAAACCTCCACTTATAATTTTCAATGAACAAAAATCTAAAATGACAACCACTAGCAAATCTCCAGACCAACTGCTACTAGGAAGCAAACAAACTAATAAACAAAACAAAGGCAGATATGAAAAATGCTGTTTGGCTAATTAAAACATGGTATCTACAATGACATCCTTTTAGATGTAAGATCCTCATTCATAAGTGAATCCTGTGGCACAACTGTCAATGACAAATTCTATATCTTTATTTTTACTTCTATAAATTGGTTTCTGACATCCTGATTTAATACACAACTGAAACTTCTACTACTTTATAGCACATTTCTTCATCCTTTTACACAGTAGTCCTATCTTGTCTCCTAATAGTCCCTTCCCTGCCACCTTTGTGCAGAAGTGACCACTTCTAAAATAAATCGTTCAGTTCATTATTGTATAGATATTAAATATTATGTCTTGGCCACTCGTGTGGAAAATATCCTTATTTAAAATTAATAGATTGTTGAAAGTGCACTAATCATCAACAGAAGAAAAAAAGTAAAATAAATAACAAGAAAAAATGACTGTTAATTACATTCCTATAAAGTTACTTAAGAAATGAAATATTTATTATGTAACTAGTTTTCTGACGTTACTCTTGGAGAAACTTATGGAGGAATAAATCCGGGAATGCCACATTCAATGCAAGAACTAGCTCATTGTTTTTGTTTAGTAAGAAATGATAGTGACTGATGATGAAAACTTCTTTCTTATGTCAATGTACTCTATTCCATGATGTAAAATGCTGTTGATTATAGTGTTTTGTTGTTTTTAAAACTACCCTATAATACCTAAAGGGAAATGTCTACAAGAGTAGAAAATGACAAATCCAACCAATTTATTTTGTAGTTATTACTGTACCATGGATGACTATTTAGAATAGAATATAGGAGCCTGAAAGCAAGGAACCTTGTTTTATTTGAATTGGCCAAAGTTTTAATCACCAAGTTAACATTAGCAAAAAAAGACAATTTGGATGCAAACAAATAACCTGAAAAGACCTTATAAACCCAGAGACCTGTGTGGTCCAGTTTCAGAGTCAACAAAAGCAGTTGACATATAATTCAAATTCTTGCATTTTTCAGATATCATCAAAGGGAATTCATTCATAGTCCAATATATCACATGATAATCTTCTATAGCTGCCATTATGCAATTCCTTTACACTCCCCACACCTCTCCAAAACTTCACACAAACCTTCTCTCTCTTCCTTAGCAGCTTAGTCTGTATCCCTGTTCACCTTGTTCTTCATTCCTTTATGAATGAAGACTTAGCCTCTATGTAAATCAACTTAGTGTCTCTCTCAGCCAATGAAAATCTTTTTCCTTTGGGGAGAAGGAGGAAGAGGAGGGAAATCAAGCAGGGATGGGGGATGAATGAAGCCTGTAAATGCTCATACACTAACACTTTTTGAGGTACCATAAGAAAAGGTTTTATTGTAAAATATAAATCTAAAATAATCTACCCTTAACATCACCTCACTAACATCTGTTCTTGAGAAAGGCAGTCATTTAAAAGGTGCATTAGTAGAATAATAAGTGGTTTCAACTGTTCATCATTTCTTTGGTGTTTCTCAACTGAGAAAGGAGCTAAATATCAGGCAGAGGTAGACCACTGACTGCTCAGTTTCTAAAGGGGGAAGAGGCAGCCTCTTATTTTTAATATTATAGGAACATCTCTGATATATGTCTTCTATATTTGTGCTAAACAATATCATTTCTTGTAGGATACAGCATGACACATTTTTACAAATATTATCTTAATTATTCTTTCGAGGTGAAAAAAGAAAGATAAGATCCATGGATTAACAAAAATTTAAGAGGGCAATTAACCCAGGACCCTACCCTTAAATGGTACTTCCAGTAGCAACCTAAGACTCATTTCTCTCTCTAACCTTTCTAAAGACTTGTGATTGAAAAATTAGCTCAGTAGCTTGAATTAATTTTCAAATTAATTAGTATCCCCACATTTTTCCAACATCTTTTGAGAAGGTAAATGATAAACTTTTTAGGTAACTTAAATTTACTCCACCAAGTACCCAAACTAAAAATATTTAAAAATAGTACAACTGTTGCAGGCAACACAGTAGAATGGATAGAGCATGAGATGTGCTCCTTGAAGACATGCACCCAGGTTCTGACTCTGCCACTTACTCTATTTGACCTTGGGTAGGACATTTCACCTTCTGTCAACCTAAGTTTCTTCATCTGTAAAATAGAGGATGAACTAAAAATCTGAGGATCTTTTACCTCACTAAAGTTCTACAAAAGAAAATTTCCCTGCATTCTTAAACAGACTAAAGATGAATGTAATTTAATCTTTTCTTGGTGGCGGAGAGTCATCAATAGAAAATTATGTGATGTAGTAAAAGGCCATTGAGTTTGTGAGGTCTTTCACTTCTCACATAAAATGACCCCAGACTGCTGGGTGCTTGTATGAATGGTTTCATGTGTGTGTGAATCTTTTTACTTTCAGCTATTGTTTATTGATGTTGTCACCGTGTCTAGTTTATAACTTGCTGCCTTGTTTTAATACACTTATTGAGGAAGAATTTACTCTTCTATAAAGTAGGTTGGAATTGCCTCAAAGAGCAATGACACAAAAAAAAAAAGTTTGGTTTGTTGAAGTTGTCAAATTTTGACTGATGGATGCTTGAGGTATTTCTACACTCTAATCAACAACAGAGGTCAAAATAAATCTCTGGTGCTGTAATTGTAAGTCCATTTTTTTCCTCCTCTGTCCTACGAGAAGATGGAGGACAGTTGTGAAAGTATCCTTTCATTTATGACACCTACTTGAACACAGTTATTAGGTTATTAGAGAACCTTCTTTTCTCACAGTCTAAAGGAGTCTCAACCTTTACTCATGTGTCATTTTCCAAATGATTAAACTTCATTTTAATTTTGTGAATTTTTTTCAGTTCTTTCACATGCCTCTTGAGCTGCTTGATTTCAAAACCCAAACTGTAGTCTAATAATAAAAGACTTGCCATTTCGATTAACATTTCTGTCAATATATCTTAAAGTGATATTAACACTTTTGATATTATTTCCACTTTACTAATGATTAATCCAAAATAAGAGTTTAGGTCACCAAATTAGTGGTACTGAAGAAACCATATCCTGTCTTACTAGAAATGGGTTATTAGAGAGTTTATATATATGTTTGTCTATACACACACACATGCATACACATACTCTCAATTGAAATAGTAAACTTGGAAGGTTGGGGACACAGAAGAATTTTCCCATGAGTTACTTAAAAGACTTGATATCAGTAGTTTGAATTCTTTCTGAGAAATAAAACTGAGGAGTGGGACTGTGTTTTGGAATCAGGTAATAATTTTGAAGCAAGAAGACTCTTCCTCTTCCTCTTCTTCCAATGAACCATCTTTGGAAGGCACCCCTCACCTTATGGGTGTGTGTAAGGTGTAATGCAGGGGTGGTTGGTGTCTGTTCTTCTATAAAAGTCTGGCACAGCCAGGTGATACTTAGGGTAATAATCACAACTGTGTTTGAAATACGTGCTTTAAAATAACATAGTTGAATCCACTTGTAAAGCTTAATCCAGTCTACTCATACTCACACTTTGTATTCAAAGAGAATTTGGATCTCACCTCATTTGTTTATGCTCTTGGGACCAGCATAATTTCCAATAAATTCTCCCCACTGAAGGTCCTACTCTGAAATCTCAAGGCAGTCTTGTATCACCACCTCCTGTACAATGAATTTAAACCTGTTTCTGAAATCCCATTAGTTCTTCAGTTCTTTCCTAGTTATTTTTACATAGCATAGGGTAACAATCTATTTTTCTTTCCATTCCCTACTCCAACATCTGTAAGTATTTGGCTAATATTTTGATCACTGTCCCAGAAATAGTGCGTAGGGATTGAAAGAAGTGACAGAACATCAGTTAGAAAATCTGTGTATAATTTGGAAGCTGATATTTAGGTTCAGAAAGAAAAAGTTTATACAGGTCACAGAACTGAAACAAGGAAAAATAACATTTTAGATATATTGTTTTCATGTAAATATTATTTAACACAGAATCTTTCTGAGAGCCACCAAACTCATCTATGAAGGGAGGATGAGAAATTGTTCAAAATAAGATGAAGGTGATGATACATGAATATTATCTTATTGCATTAGGATAAATTTCCAGTAGTTTGAGTAGTTGAGACAAATTCCCATAAGCTTAAAAGTGGGACCAATGAAAGAATTCTATTAAAATCATGCTCAAACATAATGCAAGATAATTTTATTTTTATTTATTATACTTTTCATACATCAGCTTATAAACTCTGCGTGTGTGTGCGTGTGTGCGTGTGTGTGTGTGTGTGTGTGTAGAGGGTTAAAACGGTGGTAGTGATAGTGAATTTATTAAGCCAAATATTTGAGTTGTTTCCCCAAAAGGGGAAAATTGATTTACACGATTGATTGCTATTAAGGCACAAATCAGTCTACTATGCTCAGGTTTTCTCTTATGTTTTTCAATTTTTGACAGCTGTCAGTTTACAGATATGATTACTTTATCTAAACATCACAAACACTGCATTAGTATCTTCAGAAAATATACTGCGAAAGCTGCAGTTTCACTGTCCCACATCAATTACTGCATTCTTAAACTTGCAGTGTATTCATTTGTGGGTACTGAGGCAGCCAGTGGGAGGGTATTGATTGGAATATAATGTCATGTGTAGCAGGAGAGAAAGATGAAAAGTGTTTTCTGCTTAATGGGTTGGTATTAAGTAGGTGGGAATGGCTTCTAATTAGCCAACAATTGCTGTGTTTCCCAGTTTCCCTCCTTTCCCTCCTCCTGTCGGTCACCAGCTGCCAATCTGCCCCCATTTTTTTTCATTTGGAGTTCATTGCTCACTGCAGCGAAAGCCTTTGTTTAAGAAAGAGGGCTCCCAGGGTCTCAGCTGCCTGGGTACAGCTTGCTGCCTACGATGAGTAGCAACTGTCAGTTTATTTTATCTCAACCTTTTCATCATTCTGCTGAAACTGATCGACTGAAACCACCTGAGAGACCTGAGGATTCCGTACCTACAAGTCATTAGCTAGGATTGCAGTCTCTCCCCACATAGCAAGTCAACTGAAGACTTCCTGAAATGCAGGCCACTTTAACCCCATGTTTCCCCATGAACACATAAGAATTCTGTCCCTGTTTTGTTTTTGAAGCTGAGTTGATGGGAGTTGATTCCTTTGACATACAGACATATAAGTCAGGATATTTTGCTTTGGCTAAGGGATGAGATAATGTCCCAGTGACAGGCTTTGCTACGGTGATACCATTGATATGAGGGACATTGCTCCATCCACAGCAAAAGTGAATGTGAAATTAGAAAACATTTTACAAAGTGACTTTATAACATCAGATCTTAAGCCCCATTCTTTACAAACATCAAATGTGCCAGATTGAAGCCTGATTTTGCATATGTGTAATCCATAATATAGCTGCTTAGGGGTTTCCTATTTCATTATACAACTGAATAAAAAAATTTCCCACACACTTTAATGACAATTTGAAAACCTTTTTTAGAGAAAACATCTAACCTGCTGTATCCAGAATGCATCAAAACAGAGTGACATGATGAGAAAATTCTACCCATGCCTCAGTGGAGGATACTGTTTAGTGAAAATCAGTGACATGCGAACCTATTGAAAAATGGGGCTGTCATATTCCACTAAGAATTGTGGAGTTGTGAATGCGTGTTATTTAACCACGTTTCAACATGGGTAGGTAGGCTTCTTGGGGAAGAAAAATTTTAGAAACATTTAGAAGGAGAGAGGAAAGGTAACTGAGCAGAGAAAAAGACTATTATATCTGATAAATGATGTGAAGTAACAAATAAGAGTTGAGATTAGGGAGGAAGAGTTCAAGGACTTTGACTTGATTTTAAAAATCTGTATCTAAAAGAAGAGAAAGGAATAGATGTGCTGATTTAAAGTGCTTTCTGTATTTCATATGTGAATTTATAATATTGCTGAGAAATATTATCTGAAGACCCACTAAATGGGTTTACATATATTGGTGAAATATCCTGTATTCATGAGAAAAAACTAACCTTGCATTATCAACTTAAAATAGTAAAAAACTTAAGAGCAGTACTCACACATAAGAATTGCCTGGTGAGTTTGTCAAAGACAGATTCTCAAGCCCCTTCCCTGGAGATTCTGTTTCAATAAGTCCATGGTAAGGCCCTAGAATATGCATTTGTAACAACTCCTCTCACTACCACTGCCAATCAGGTAATTCTGATGCAAGTGGTCCTTGAGTTGCACACTTGTGAAGTTTAATTCTCCAGAGGGTATCTTAAAATACTTGTATCACAATAGAAAATGCAACAGAATATCTTGAATCACCAATGAACCATTCTAATTTCAATGTCATTTTTTCCACATAAGAATCTTCTACTTATAATTCTTTAAAACCATTAAAAAATGAAATAGACTAGATTACAATAGAAAAATACAAGAGTGCTTCACATGTAGTGAGTACTGTTTTGTCAAACTCTTGATTCAATTATGTATTGTGTGTCACAAGGTAAAATATATTTCTAACTGTAGGTTTAGTCAAGAAGACCACTGTTTTCCAACCTATTCTTCACATAGCCAAGTGATTTTTTTGAAAAGTCAATCAGAGTCCGATTCTCAGACCTCAACAGCAGTTTTCCATCACAATTGGAATAAAATCCAGAATCATCACCTGAAAGGCCTACATTAACTGGCTGCCTCTTAAAGCTCAATTTTTCCCTCTCTCCTCCTCACTCGATTTGCTCCCACCATATTGGTCTTGTTACTGGAACAAGCCTTGCTTTACCTGGTGTTCTTCCCTCCGCCCTCCTAGGTATTCACACAGCTTGCTCATCATTTCAATCAAATTTCTCTGTAAACCATGCCTCTTTTGACAGCCTTCTCTGAACCTTCTGTTTAAAATAGCCCTCCCCAAACCCATTACTTTCTATCCCCTTACCCTGCTTTATTTTTTCTTCATAGCACTTAGCACTATTTCTAGTGGCTGCCTGCGAGCATCTAAACCTCCGATTCCATGCTTAAGAAGTTCTCTACTTTATAAATTTAAATGGAAAGTTGAGACTTGTTCTCACTCTAGGTGTTGAAAAGCCAGAAACTCACTTCCCAGCTTGCAGCTAGGCAGAATCACGTGAACCAGGTTGCACCAATCAGCTGCACACTGTGCCAGACTTTGCAACTGGAGCTGTGGCTTGTTAAGTGGGGCTGAACAGAATCCAACCTGGCAAGGCATGACATCAAGCAGGATTCTATATTGTAAAGCTTTCTTAACAGGTCTCACGACAAGAAACCGACCTGCCAATGCTCTGGTTAATTTTTGGGACATTTTTTGCTGTTATATAAACATGGCTAGAGTATATGCAAACCTGAAAGACTGGCCTTAAACACTTTTATTTGCAGAACAGGGCAGTTAGTTCTTTTGTATCCCTGTTAATGAGTTTCTATAAATATTTACATGGATCTAAAAATAGTTATTGAATTACACTTGCAATTGGATATATTTGTAAATATAGATTGTTTCATTTATAGATGTTTAAAATTTGCTTTAATTTTAGTATGTGGCTTGATCTTTCTCTGTTTCCCTTCAATTGATGTGCTAAAGAGAGTCAAGAAGAGATCCTGAAGAAAGAGCAATAGGTTGATTTTGGTCTACCTATCTTTTACAAATTATATTTTTCTTGGCATGTACTGAAAAATAGAAAGCTTTTTTTTTTTAAATAAGGAAAATCCCTATGTTAGATATAGAAAGTGACAGTATTATGCATAATTATCTATGCAATTACACTTGCACATGCTTGAAAATTTTTAGCCAAGAATGCTTAATAACATTTGCATGGTTAAATGAGACAGCAGAAACAACTGAAAAGGCCTCAGGGCATGGTCATCTATTTAAGCATCCACTTGAATTTTCAACATAATTAGTCATATAATTGTGTGCCTAAACTTAGTAGATTCATATAAGTAATTATAAATTATTAAAAAGCTGTGCATGTAATGTTTTGCTCTCTATTTCCTGCCAATCAAATTACTAAGGAATATACTATACTCATGTTTCATCGTATAAATCTTCAAATAAGATTAAAATGTAAAGCCCTGGATGAAGGTGAGTGAAAGAGTAAATCCACTCAGATGACAGATAGTTAACATAGCTCTTTGGACTTCCATGTGTTTAGGGAGTATTCTATGATCAAATCATAATATCAGTCTGTTCATGTGCCTCTACTAAGATTTTTATGAAAAAACATTGCTTCTTTTGCTTATGTTGTATTCAATACAATGTGTTTTTTTATTTTGATTAATTTAGTTTTTATTTTAATTAATACCTAAAGGTTGGACATAATAGCTTCCTCTTGTGTCGTTGATTTCCTCCTTTTCATAAGCCTATTAGTGGGTTGTGGTAAAAATCTCAGGCCAAATAAACCTGAACCGTAAAAATATTAACCTCAAAATTTTATGATGGTCACCTTGACCCACATTCTTCTGGTTTTTCTCACTAATCTTCTTCCTGACTATTGATTTTGAAGCTCATTTCACATTTCATCCCATTTCATATTTCTCCATTGTTATTTTAACATCTGAGTTTAAAATATATGGAGACTCAAGGAAAATTATATATTCCTTCACAGGAGCTTCTCTAGTAAGCAAGATTAGAAGAACTTTGAAAGTGTTGAACTAAACTTTCTTTGATGAGAGTGCAAAACACACTTTGTCAGCTGATGACACAATGAAACACATAGTCTCAATTCAGAGAAATCAGACATCTCACTAAAGGCTAAAATTAACCAGTCTTTTTCTCATTTGGGGTGCCTGATTCCATGTGAGAAGTCAATAAATGCAGTCCCTTAGAGGCAAAGCACTTAAATGAGCTAACTTTAGTTTTCCCTATTGGTTTGACAAAGTCCAACTTTGATTACCTTAAGGGTGGGATGAGAGAACATCAATTAGATTTTTGTGTGTGTGTGTGAGGAAGACCAGCCCTGAGCTAACATCCGTTGCTAATCTTCCTCTTTTTGCTGAGGAAGACTGGCCCTGGGCTAACATCCGTGCCCATCTTCCTTTACTTCATATGGGACGCCGCCACAGCATGGCTGACAAGCAGTGCATCAGCGGGCACCCGGGATCCGAACCTGCGAACCCCAGGCTGCCAAGAGCGAACTAAACTGCTGCGCCACTGGGCTGGCCCCTCAATTAGATTTTTTTTGACTGAAGGTTAGAATGAAATAAGAGAAAGAAAAAAATCTGAGTACATTGTAGTGTAAAAGAATTTGAGGATGGTGAATATTGGTTAGTGCTTTTAATATTATTTCATTGTGACAGTAGTTCAAAGGATTCAGAAAGTAAATGTGTTCAGGTGCGTTTGTAGTGATTCAAGGATTTCACTTCAGGAAGGTCAAGACACTGGTCAAAATGGACTGGCATTAAAATTAAGAAATACACTAGCATTTCTTCTGATTAGACTCTTGCTCAATATTTTCCACATTGAGCACATTGTACCCATTCCCAGGAGGCAGACATCATCCATGAAAAGTGAAACATATATCCGGGGATTGTTATTCCAGTCAGTAATCATAATAAGGCATTATAAATAACTTCTAATTTCTAAAAGAATATTCATCATGAAAAGCATTTATTTTTCTATTATTATGCTAAAGAACCTAGATTATAAAAACATTCACTCTTGTCTAGGAGTTAAAAATACAGGAGGACAGTGGGGGAAAACCCCTCATTGGGAATGAGATTAATATAAATGGGTGACAACAGGGTTTCCCCAGAACTTTAAACACTAGCCTTCTACTGGTACAGCTCCAGCATCTACTGTGGTTTTGCTATGGTTTAACCAGTCAACAAACTTTTCATATGAGCAATTAAAGACAAAATTGAACTAAAACCAGATTAGAGAAACCTAGCTACATTTTTCTTGGAAGTGGTGAGTTCAGTGTGTATTGGAAAGTGGAAACTGGTAACACCATCAGCTACCAAGAGGTGTGAGCAGAATCTAAAAGAAGTATAGTTTTTGTTTGAGCAATCAAGAATTCTCTTTTATTGAACTAACACAGCAGATAGAGAAGGAGACTCTCAGAGGGGGAAAAAAAAGAAAAAGAAAAAGGAAAGATCTTTCAACCTGAGGGATCTAGAGCTACATTATTTCCCAATGAAGTGAGCATTAGTTTTCTGAAGAAATACTTGATTCCTAAGGAAGCAAACTTGTCACTAATGTTGTAAAAAATATGTGAAGATGGGTGAACTGTATTTGAGTGAGGAAATTTGAAATTCAGGCTCAAATTCTGCTGTCTTTTTCATTTAAAAATTGGCTACCCAATTAAGCATTGATTTGTCTTTTTCAGAGTGTTTCATTTTTGGAATTATTTTATTTTCTTATCAGTTGCAGAAGCCATTGAATCTTCCAAGCTCTTTCTTGAACTTTATTAGAAGTACACTTTGATAATCTCTCATGATTTAAATGAGATTAGCAGAAAAGATGCTTATCTTTCTTAAGCTTTTGGACAGTAGCATAGAGTATATAAAGAATATATTTTAATGTTTCATCTCCCGTTTGTCTTATCAAACTTGTTTTCTGTGTCTAGAAATGGAAGTAGAAAACACAGGATGTTAAGGATCTCTGCCTCTAAAAAAACCCAGGCAGACCCACAACCTATAAACACACAATTTATAAATTGTCATACAGAGAAAAGGCGATCCCAGTTCTCCCCCTGGAGCTCCCACTGCTGCTATCTAGGGAGCCGTCATGAAGAATCCTGAAGCTTGTGGAGTCAGGGCAGCCTAAATTAAGTTGTGGTAAAAATCTCAGTGGTTCATCAAAATAAGGGATTATTCTGTATTCACACAAAGTCTGCTGCAGATTTGAGTGGCTTTCTAGGACAAATGTTCCACATGTGGCGATTTAGCAATCCAGGCTGCCTTGATCTTGTGGCTCCATAACTTTTGATAAGGCTTCCTTGGTGATCACTGCAGCAGGGAAAGAATCAGCCACAAGATCTCAGATGGGCTCTCCTCTTCTTAAGCCTGGAAGAAACTTTTGCCCCTTGGCCAGGACTAGTCACAGGGCCCTGCCTAGTTGCCAGGGGCTGCGAAGTGCAGTCTTCCATGTGCCCAGAAGAGTAGAGAACCAGAACTGGTAAGCACTTGTAATTTCTACTCCCTAAAGGAATAGTTACTGAAACTTCTAAAAATTATATGCAATAATTGTAGGTTTTTCTGTAGAGAGGAGAGAAACCTTAGGTTTCATCAGATTCTTTAAGGAGAGAGTGGTCTCTCATCTAAAAATTCTAATAAGCTTTTTTTTTCAAAGGTATAGATGGGGCCAACCCAGTGGCACAGTGGTTAAGTTCAGCATGCTCCACTTCAGCGGCCCAGATTCACAGGTTTGGATCCCGGGCATGGACCTATTCTACTCATCAAGCCATGCTGTGTTGGCAACCCACATACAAGCAAAAAGAGGAAGATTGGCAAGAAAAGTTAGTTCAGGACCAATCTTCCTCACCAAAAAAAAAAAAAGTATAGATTTATATTGAAGAAAGGAAAACTTTGAAATTCAGGATTAGCTTAGAGGAGTTGAATATAAGGGTAGATTCCACTTTTTGTTGAAGTTTTTTCAGACTTTAGAAGACTGGTTCACGTGTTGGCCTCAGTATTCATAATTATCTTGCTCCACTTGGCCTGAATGATTTCAATTACACTATATTAGAACTGTCCCAAGTGCTGGCAATAAGTAATCGTCCAACATTTAAGAAATCCTAATTGCCCTGAATAGGTTAAAGCACTTTCATCAGTCATTCACAGTGTGGTATGAATCAGTTCAATCAGATTGATTTCTTCCTAGTAATGCTCATAACATCGATCCTCTGAAGAAATACATGTCTTACTTATGAAAGGAGTTAAGCTGGGAGAAGTGGTAAGTAAATTTAGAATGTCGGGCATTTTTAAAATTTGGAGAGAATGTCAGATTCTGAGATACTGTCTAATGACTGAAAAACAAACAATAAAAAGTAGGTTATTCCACAAATAGTCTACAGTCCAGGTACTCTTTGAGCACCACTATGAGTCAGGCATTGTGCTAGCTGCTGGGGCTACAATGGCAACCACAGTTGCTGCTCTGTGGTGTGATAACGGGTCAGCACTACTTGACATTTTATTGTTAGAGGGCTTTTAGCTGCAAACAACATAAAACCCAGGTAAAAGTGGCTTAACAATAGGAAATTTTATCTCACATTAAAAAACAGTGGTGGTGGCAATTACAGGGTTAGTTAATTTAGCACGCAAGGATGTCATTAAGAATCTAGATTCTTTCTGTACTTCCTCACTGCCATCCTCATCATTCTGAGAGCTTAGTTGCAAGTTGGCTACAGCAGCTCCAAGCATCACATATTCACATTCAAACATCAACATTTAAAGGCAGGAAAAATTGAATCTCCTTGTCCTGTGCCCCTTTTTAAGAATGAAGAAAACCTTCCTAGGAATTCTTCAGAAGCTCTTCTTCTCTGTATCATTAATTACAACTATATCACATACCCTAGCTAGAGCTATCACTTGGCAAGTATAATGAAGTCATAGTGACTGGCTTATATTAGTAAATACTCAACCATTGGGGAAGGAGAGGCCTAACTTCTCCCCCACGGACATCCAACTTGAAAAGAGAGAATAATCAGGATTATGTTAGGAGGAAAGAAGTCGGGCAATAATCACTGGGTAGGCAACCGACAGGGCTTTCCACACGGACGCATTATGTCATTGGACCCTCAGGGCAACCTTGTGGGGTAGGAACTGTCATCTTCCTTTATAGATGAAGTAACAGAGGTAAAGTCACCTAGGTCTACCCTATGAAGTGAAGGATCTGGGATTCAGACAAAGAGATTGTCTGACTTCAAAGCTCAGATTCCTCACTGAACAGTATCTGGTGAATTTGGTCAAAAAATTGACCATCACTGAAATAGGCCTTTTCCAAATTCATGGCTTTGTCTCTAGTGAATCTGCCTTAATTCTGTACTTTAGTCTGTATGTCCATAAAGCCTTAAAGAAGTGTTATTGTCAAGTATGACTAAGGAATTTTGAAGTGATTGTTTTCAAGATTATGTAATGATTCCTCTCATAAATCTTTACTTTTCTCCCTCCCTTTGCTATATCTTGATATACTTGTAATATGATGGCAAAAACAATGTAAAGGAGTTATCATATGGGGTTTACTGCAAATCATATTGAGGACATGATGCTTTTAAAAGCCATAGTAATTCTTTCAGTTTTCAAGGTTTCTTTAAATTCAGTTAGAGTAAAATGAAATTTAAAAGCATAAGAATTTTCTCAGAAACCCAAGAATGATAGATTTAAAGAACTAAAAAGAAATTCAGAGATCATATAATTTAACCACCTCCCCGTACTGCAATTTTACAAATGAGGAAACTTGTCCAACACTGAAAACCCCAGTTCATAAGGATGCAGGGAATGAAAGACTTAGTATACCAAATAATTATCTATTTGATGTATCCTACATCACACACACAACAGTCTCACAACAATAAAACCAACATCATTACCAATTATATGACTACTGAAAACAGTTTAAGTTTTTTGGGGGGTGGTGGTAGACTTTTTAGGATATAGACAACTAGAGACATACAGTCAAATTTCTTTGTTTTAAAGCCACTTGAAATATTTCCTTTCTGTGTGATTATACCACCAATTAGATACATACTTAGGAGCATTCATTTTATTCTATTTTAGATTTTTAGAGATTGCTTTTTCAAAATTTACTTTTGCTAGGGCTCCTTGGAGAAATGGCTGACTCCAGATCTGAAGTCAAAGATGTATATGATGAGTCTGAAACAATTTCTCATACCAGATAGCAAGGAAGCAGTCAAAACTCACAGAGCCTGCCCCAGAGGCTGTTTGTAGAAGTCTGTGATGATTTGGGGCCAAAAGATACCCAGGATAAAAATAAAGCACTCAGCCTAAGCCAGATTGGTTTTTCAATCTGAGAAAAAACAGTTTGGAAATCAAAATAAATCCCCTTTAAAGAGGCCCAACCACTAGACAACAAGCATATGCCTGCAAAAACAGGGGGTTCCCAAAGAAGAGATTGATGAGGTGAGCTGTAAGAAATTCAGTCCAAATATAGAGCTATGGTGGTCCCCACGTTGGCAGTTGTCTGCCTGGTTGAAATGGAAAGTGCCTTTACAGAATCAGATTTCTCCATTTATTTACATTTAAATCCACCTGTGTTATAAACTCCACAAGACTTTGTTATTATTTCTGCTTCCAACAGCCTATTTTCTAAAGCAATTTTAAAAATAAAAATTATTTTGTTTTTACTGACCTACTTCTCATTTTCATGTTCTTCATTCCTTAATGTAGATTCAGATTTCTATCTGATTCATTTTCTTTCTGCCTGGAGGAGTTTCTTTAACATTTCTTGTACTGGCGTGTTAGTGATGCATTCTCTCAGCTCTTGTTTGCCTGGATAAATCTTTATTTTACCTACGTTTTTGAAAGATATTTTCACTGGGTATAGAATGTTAGGTTTGATTTTTTTTTAGTACTTTACATAAGTTGCTTCATTCTCTTTTGATTTACATTATTTCCAGTGAGATTTCTGCTCCTATTATCTTTGTTCCTCTGTATGTAATGTGTCTGTCCTCTCCTACCTCACCCCCATCTTAGCTGCTTTAAAGATTTTTCTCTTTATCACTGGTTTTAAGCACTGTGATTATTATGTGCCTTGTTTTAATTTTTCTTTATGTTTCTTTTGCTTAGGGTTCATTGAGCCTCTTGGATCCGTGGGTTTATAGTTTTCATCACATTCAGGGAAAAAACCAGACATTTATTATTTTTAAAAATATTTTTTCTGTTCCCTCCTCTTTTACTTTCCTTTGGGGTCTCCAAATCACTCACATATTAGGCTTCTTGAAGGTGGCTCACAGTTCTCTGACATGCTCTATTCATTTCCTTTCAGTATTTTTTTCTCTGTATTTCATTTTGGATAGTTTCTATTGCTATGTCTTCAAGTTCACTGATCTTTTCCTCTGCATAACCTAATCTGATACTAATCCCAACCAATTTACTTTTCATCTTGGACGTTTTATTTACTTGTAGGAATTCAATTTGGCTCTTTTTTAATGTCTTCCCTGACTCTAATCTACAAGTTTAATCTTTCCACTACCTCCTTGAACATACAGAATACAGTTTTAATAACCTTTCTGTGTCCTGGTCTGCTAATTCTATCATCTGTGTCATTTCTGGGTCAGTTTCCATTATATATTTTCTCCTATGAGTCATATCTTTTTGCTCCCTGTCATATCTACGTAACTTTGATTGGATGCCAGATGTGAATTTTACTTTGTTGGGTGCTAAATATTTTTTATTCCTATAAATATTATTGAATTTTGTTCTATGATTCAGTTACTTAGAAACAGTTTGATCCTCTCGATCCTAGTTTTTATGCTTTGTTAGGTAGACCAAAGTAGCCTCTCATCTAGAGCTATTTTTTCACTACTATTGAGGTAATGCCCTTCTGAGTCCTCCACCTGATGTCCCATGTCTTATGTGGTTTTCCTATTCTGGCTGGTGGGAGCACAAACTATTCCCAGCTCTTTTTGAGCTTAAGTGATTGTTCTGCCTGATCCTTTTGGATGGTTCTTTCCCTAGCCTTCAGTAGTTTCTAACATGCACATACGGATCAACATGCAGCTGAAGACCCTGCAGATCTCTGGGGCTCTCTCTCTCTATGCAGCTCTTTCCTTTCCAGTACTCTTTGCTGTGACCTCTAACCACCTTGGCTCCCTGGACTCCCAAGTCAGTCTTCTCAACTCAGGGAATCTGCTAGGCTCTGCCTTGGTTCCCCATCCCTGTGTTACAGCCTGGCAACTTTCTCCAGGCAGCATGCTGTGAAAAACAGGCAGCTCGGCTCATTTGATCAGTTTCTTAGGGATCACTGTCTTGCACTGCCTGTTGTCCAATTTGTGCAAAAATTTATCTTATATGTTTTGTTTAATTTTTCAGTTGTTTAAGAAAGGCGGGTGAGGGGCCTGCTCAGTGGCATAGCGGTTAAGTTCACATGCTCCACTTCAGCAGCCTGGGGTTTTACCGGTTCAGATCCTGGGTGTGGACAGACATACAGCTTGTCAAGCCATGCTGTGGTGGCGTCCCATATAAAGTAGAGGAAGATGGGCATGGATGTTAGCCCAGGGCCAGTCTTCCTCAGCAAAAAAGAGGAGGATTGGCAATGGATGTTAGCTCAGGGCTAGTCTTCCTCACAAAGAAAGAAAAAGAAAAGAAAGGAGGGTGAATCTTTTCCCTGTTACTCCATCTTGGAGAGAAGTAAAGTCCCACATGTTTCTTTTCATTGTGAATACTTTTATCCAGACTTTAATTTAAAATCTAATCTTTTTAAATGTTAGACATGGCTTTTACTAACTATAAAGTAATATGTAAGAAAGTGCAACACATGGAAAGAATTCTGAACTAGAATTCTAGAGAACTAGATTATAGACCCATTTTGTCTTTCAGATTATTGTATGACTGCATTTCTCTGGACCTGAGGACATTTGAAAATATGTGTAGACCAAGCAATTTCTTTGGTACCCCACAATTCAATCATTTCATGATTCTATAAAACTCAAAAACTTCAAGAAGATTTTAACTCATTTTCAGAAGATAGAAAGAGGCTGTAGGAGTGGTACCAGATTTAGGAGGTCAGAGACAGCCACAAACTAAAGTGCATGAAGAAGGGATAATGATGAGTAGAGAACCAGATATATTCAAAAATTAGAGGCTCCAGGAACAGTGGGAAAAGGGTAGGGGTTGAGGAAATGCTGAGGGGAAGTATGAACATAGGGTTGAAAATAGGAGGATAAATTGAAAGTCTGCGGGTGAAATAGTTCACCAGGTTTGGCAACCTCAACAGTGCCAACCAGGGAAAAGTAAAATTTCATATGACATCAGACAGCTAGAAACTCCTTTATTATAAATTCTAGCAGAAGGAGAAAATATTTACACCTAGCATTTGTATAGCTGTTTAACATATTATAATAGTAATAGTAATAATAGTAAATTTCCTTTTGTGGAAACCCACAGAAACCAGTGTTTATGGGGGACAAACAACAAATAAAATGCTCATGAAAATCTAGATTGCACTCTTAAGAACTACAAAATACCATACTTATTTAGAACATAGTCTTACTGAGGAATTGTGGTCAGTTTTAGGGGAATCTTATCAATGATCTATTCTGAACCTCACATAACAGGCTAAAGAGACTTGAAGTGAAATCTTGTGCCAAAAGTCACAAAGCTAATTAGGGTTCAATATGGTATTAGAACCAAGGTCAATTGGACTCTTAACAGCCTGTCTCAATGACACCAAGCTGCAGTAGGGTGAACTTTGATTCAGTCACATTTTTCACCAGAGTATTCTTTGTATTTGTCATGTTTTTGAACACATTATTAGAGACAGAGGTTTGCTCTCTGATGATAGGATGATAGAAAATCTGCTTGCTGATTTTTTGGGGAATTCCATAACATTCTCCTCACTGTTGGGGTTATTTAACAAACAGAAGTAGATGACTAAAGTATAATAGAACATGAGACTCACCGGTGGTTGTGGTTTTTTCAGAGTCCTTAAGAAGGTTGAGTTCATGAATAAAAAATACAAGCAAAGAATAGGGTAGGAAAATGTGGCTCGACATTAAACCAAGGACTCAACATTAAGCCAACATAAACCAAGGGCTGAGAGACAAATTCACGATCCTGATTGCTTTTCTTTAAGCATATTAAATGATTCATAAAACTGGGGTGATATTTTTGGAACCCAAGGAAACCTTTACATGCCATTTTGTAAAAAACAGTGTCTTTAAGTACTGACCAGCCAGTGTATTCATCTATTTCTATACTCAGGACTTGCATCCTATTTCTCTGATATAATTTAGATTTAGCTACCATAAGTTTGTGCATTAAACAGTGATACTGATTTTATCAGTGAAGTGGTTAAAATGTTGGCATTTAAATGGCTATAATTACATTTCTAGGTTAACAGTACTATTCAGTTGAATAAGGAAAGCTTTTGCTTCTGTGTTACTATTCCACATCTGAGTTTGTAATCTCCAAAAGGCAAGATAAATTAGCTTTTCATTCAAAAAAATAAATTTCATGATTGTAGAGATAATGGTTATAGTAAGGAAAATAAACTATATTCTGGAGAAATCAGCAGAAATCCATAGGTCTTTAAGCCTTCCAGAGCCAACCAATTTCTGCTGCTTCAGGCTTGAATAATTTTATTGAACTGCAATAAATTTGAATTCCTTCTAAATTCCTAAATTTGGAAGGAGAATCTATTCTTATTTTACTTTTGGAAAGAAAAGGAGGAATATGAAATCATCCCAACCACATCTAAGAGTATGAGAATAGTATGAAGATTCTTCTATTTGCTGTGTTCCCTCTGAAAGGTACAAAGATGAGAGGTGATTGCTGGTGAATCACGGTTCTATTTTATCTAGAGACCTGAGTACTCTCACTGCTCTATTCCCTTAGGGGGTCATGTTCCTCTGCTTAAAAGAATATTGCCTGCTCTGTGAGCTAATGATTTGTTTGGAGGATGTAAGTCTCAGAGGTGATGATAACTGTACAGCTTTTATAATGTACCTTTCAAATCTTTGATCTGCTTTTCCCTGAATTCATGGGACCCCTCAATAGCAAGATTAAAGGTGCCTCTTCAGAGAAGAAAGGCAAAATTTGAAAGGCTAAAAGCTCCTCATATTTCCAAATATTATCTCTGTATTTCTTCATTTTGTTAACATCATACTCGGTGTTATCCTGCATTCATGTGATAATAGGATGGTAATCAAAATATAGTATTGGGTCATTAGGCTTTTTTTTCTATATTTTCCAAGGAAGTGGGGAACCACGAATCTTGTTTTCAAAAGTGGTTAGTGCAAACCAGTTTAAGGCTAGGACATATATACTCATTTTGAATTCTATTTATTTGACAAATATTTACTTGGTACCTACTAGATGTCAGACACTGTGCCTTCTTTTGTAGGGAATCCCAAGAATCAGGACCTGTTTTCAGAGACTCCTACTCTCATCAGGCGGATAAGGTAATTACAGAAATGGCCATGATAGGATGCAGAATATGACAAATGAAAAATACTTGGAGAGAAATGAATGACATTCAATGTGGGAGCAGAGAGAAGAGACAGTGTGCAATTAAGAGGGGGATTGGGGAAGAGTTTAGCATTTGAGAAGGACCTTGCAAGTTGAGTGAGTTTTCCCTGGATGGGGCTGGAGCTGGAAGTAAGTTGATAATAAAGTATGGTGTGTGTGTGTGTGTGTGTGTGTGTGTGTGTGTGTGTGTGTGTGTGTGGTTGGGGGAGTAAAAGAGGCGAAAAGAGGCGATCCAAATAGGTTAAGAAGTTTGTACCTCACTTGTCGGCAGTAGGGAGTCAATTGAAGATTTTTAAGCATAGCAAAGATAGAATAAAAAGAGTTGTGGTTTAAAAAATATTTTTGAAGCATTTTAAAGCAGATCTTGTATTCTGAGGTAAAAATATGTCTATAAATAAGCAGGTGTGTTTGATAATGTCCTATAGGGTTTGTTTCCAAATAGAACAACTACCACTAAAACATGTTAAACAAGCCATTAAGTATGAGAATTAACTTCTCACTTATATTTGAATCTGAAAAAATATTATTTTTCACTGTTATAATGGCATAGCTTATCCATGCATAGATTTCTAATCTCGGTCAAATGAATCAGTAAAGAGTATACTTTTACAGCATTGTGGAGAATTAATCTTCTCCACCCTATGAATAGCTGAGTTTTCACTGTCAATAATATTTTGAAATTTTTGTTCTGTTCTTAAGTCCTTTAGAACACAACACACCCTCACAAAAAAATGGAGAGAAAATGTAAAAAAAAAAGAAAAAGAAAAAGAAACAGCTTTTTATTAGAGTAAACAAAAGCAAAAGAGATTTTTTAAAAGCCTAAAACAAGATTATAGCAAATAGACACATGGCTCTGATCAGAAGGTAGTTTTGAGGAGTATTTTTTTCATGATTATCGTTGTGAAGGTCAGCACTTATGCAAGATGAATCTGAACACGTGAGCAGCTCAACTTATTCTCTACCAAATAATCTAATAGACGGATCATATTTCCTCTGCTATTTCCTGGGCAGGAAAAGTGAGAGCCTAAAGAGAAGATAACTCAAAACTACAGAACAAACACCCAAATATATGAGAAGAAAATATCCTGAAGTAAGCAAAATATTACCTAAAAGTGGTTAGTTAATAGTTAACTATAAATATTTTGGGGGCACTTGAGTACATTGAAATTCAAGGAGCACATTGAAATTCAAGGAGCCATCTGTTTAAGTCTTCATCTGGTTTCCTTTCACTGTGCATATATTTGGACCGAGACCTTTGCTTACTTTATAACTAGAGGACAGACGGTGGTAAGTGGTATTCTACTGATGTAAATGAGTTAATAAAATTCCTTTGTGACAAATTTACTATTTATTCTGTGGAGGAAATAAATGTCAAAACAGCTTATTGTTTCATCTAAATGACCTAAGGGGAAAAAAAAGTTCCAAATAGGAGATGCTTCTTCACATCACAAAATTTTGACTTTTGATTCCATTTGAGTTATCCCAAAATACTTAAAATATTTTTCTCTTAAAAGTTTGATTTGCAGGGGCCGCCCGATGGCGCAGCGGTTTAGTCCGCGCTTGGCAGCCCGGGGTTCGCTGGTTCGGATCCCGGGCGCCCGCCGGCGCACTGCCTGTCAGCCACGCCGTGGCGGCGTCCCATATAAAGTAGAGGAAGATGGGCACGGATGTTAGCCCAGGGCCAGTCTTCCTCAGCAAAAAGGGGAGGATTGGCAACAGATGTTAGCTCAGGGCTGGTCTTCCCCACCAAAAAAAAAAAAAAAAAAAAAAAAAAAAGTTTGATTTGCAAACAAATAATTATGTAACCCAAAGGTCTTTTATAGGGAATACTATTTAAAAATCTATTTTTTAAAAAAATATCCTGAAGTTCTTAACTGGGGAGTAGAGCCTAGTCAGGTTGACATATAAAACCGATCCTCACATCCCCCGTGGTTGATTTTAATTAACTATTTTGGCTAATTATCACAAGAAAAGTATTTAGGAAAAAAGTGGAATTAAGAGAAATCACTATCAAATATTTTCTAAATTAATACTCAAACTTGAATTGATAAAAAGATAGGAAAATTTACCACCATCAGAAAAGTACGGGTGTAATACTAATGGGCTTCTATGAACACTTGCTCTTGTCAATCAGGTACAACACTGACTGGACATTTTTTAAAAACATAAACTTATTTCACGTTCCTTACAACTGATTCGCACATATGGTTGAATATTTAAGATAAATTTTAAAAAAGCATGAGAATGATGATTTATCAAGTTGAACAAATCACTACTGCTATTTTATGCTTTCCTGAAACATCGAAGGTACATATAGCATGAAAGTACTCCAACATTCACGTAACAAAGAATAAATAAAATTAAAATTTCCACTAAAATTAAAATCACCAATGGTTGAATAAACTGTTACAATGACAATGACTTAGACACTAAGAATGATACAGAGTCTAAAGTGTTTTCAAAAACCAACGACTTACCAATGATTGGATCAGGGGCAACGTTGCTTCTACTCTCCTTCCATGACAGCAAGTGGTCAAGGCTGGTGAGATCTGCAGATTCTATATAGTTGTTCACTGTTCGCATCATCTGATGAGCTTTTGCTATTCCATAATGAACTTTTGTCTCATCCATCAGAGGCACGTATGTGAGCTCTGCTGTTGTGTCAAAAGCTTGCTGAAAGTATTCAGAAGCTTTGTTGTAGTATCCCTAAAAATGTAAGAGAAATAGATTTTTGCTTAATTTTTATTTTACCATTGCACATATCTGCCCACTTTGGCACATGCCACACTGATCTTTCAACAGTTAGAGCCGTTCATCTTCAAGAAGAAAGAAATGGCAAGTGGGGTCTCTATTAGAATAAGGTTCTTCTTAAAAGTGATTACTAACCATGGAATATCTTGAAGTTAATTTACTAAGAAAGCTGTATCTACCAGGTTGAACTGTCTGAAACGTAAGTTTTTTTGGATAAAAATGGTCAAATATTAGCATTTTCATATGCTTCAATTTAATATATGGTGGCAAAAAGAAGCTTGGGAAAGAGTGAACCAATTCACATTGATTTGGATGGAATTTTCTTACTCATAGCATTGAATTTACTTAAAGAAATATTTTTAACCAGCTTTTGTTTTCAGTCACAGCCATAGATCATTTTCAGCCAACTGGTTTAATCAATGGCCAGTGAAAATAAATGTATATATCTGCTGATTCCATTATTATTCATGTTCTCCCATGTGCACAAGCTATTCTTGACTGAGAATGTGGAGGTATCCAAGATTTCTAAAAAATATGATCTTGATAGCACTAGCATAACTCAGACGAGCGTTTAAATGTCTATCTCTTCTCCTGTCCTTCGCAACATTTTAAGTTGCAAAAATTTAAGGTTTTTTCTTTTGTCATCCTCACTTCTCCTCCTAAAAGCTATTGTCCACAAATAAATGTTTACCTAACTCTTATGAAGTGTCAGGGCCGGTGCTAAGTACTTCATACGTTTTATGTCATTAGCCTTCATGATCACGCTGTGAGGAAATATTACTCTTATTTTACAAATAATGAATCTGAGCCTCAGCACTGAGACTACCTTCTGCCACTCCCCAGGTCCTCTAAAACTCCCCAGTACAAACTCCTCGCTCAAAGGAGGATATTATTTTTAGGATTGAGCTATATTAGTAAAGACTCTAGGCAACAAAATTCCCTTTCTTCACTGACTTGTAACCCTTTGGACTCCATCTTCTCTTTTCTCCTCTCCTTCCCTCTCCTCTCCCTTCCCCTTCCTCTCCTTCCTCTCTTTCTCTCTCTCATATGCACAAAAAATGCATGCAGTTTTTTCAAAAGAAACTCTTACAAGAGAGAATGTTTTAGTATGAGTTTTCAAGTCATCTTCTCACATTATTTTATGAAGGAACTGGGAATGAAAAACATCATAGAAACAGCTTTATACCATGTGCCAGTACAGATAAAATGCATACTCAACTTCACACACCTCTGTGTAATCATGGAGTTCAGAGAGCAGTCAAACTGATTGAATAAAGAGGTTGCTAGCAAGGTGAGGAGGGGGAGAAATAGGGCTTATGTGACAGTTATGTTATATACATGAGCAGTACATAGAACACTATGTTATATGTCCACAAGGACAGTTTAGGTGAACCGTTTATTAAAATGGTTCATTCCAATTAAATTTGCTAATTTAAACAGAGTACCTCTATGTTATACCAATAGTAATTTTTTCTTGTAGAGTTGAACAATTTTTTTCTGTCATTTCAAAGTATAAAACATGGAATTTATATGAGAATAAAGTTAATCAGGAAAAAAAGAAAACTGTATCAAACATATTTGTATACCAATTAAATAAATTGTATGATTGAGAAACAATATAAATATTGACAATGAAAATAAAACTAGTTAAAATTATGGGTAGGCCTGCTAGACATCAAAGATATAGAACAAAATAAATGAAAATATATGACTAGACCAAACATTTCTATTTTTAAAATCAGAGAAGTAGAAATCTAATTATTGTTTAGTTATAATTCTGAGCTTTAGGCTATTTATTGTTTTAGGTGAGAGTCTCAATTAGGAAAATTAGGGATGACAAATAATGGACATATATTAGAATTTCTAGAATTATTTTTACATGTTATGTTAGAATGAACTAATTCATTCGTCCATTCATTCACTGAGCAACTACTATGTGCCAGGCCCATGCCAGGCAGTGGGGATTCAACAGTAACAGAGTTTATGGTCAAGTAGGCAAGCACCCTGCTAGTGGAAGTATTCATATGCCTACAAGTTTTATTAGATCTTGTTTAAGTGCTTCTTTTCCCTTAAAATGGGAGCATTATAATTAGGTAATTATTCTTCCCTCAAATTGTGCCTGGTATTCAATCTTTAGACACACACTCAACTGCCATAAGACTGGAATGAACCTAAATTTCTCTAGCTTAAAACACTGTTAAGGAAATACTACATTAATTTTTTTCAGATGGAAGAAGTTTTATACATACCATTTTGGAATGAGATTTCATAATGTGCATTGTATTTCCAGATTTTTCATTCTTAAAGAGTTTAATATCTAAATTTAATCTCTTCTCCAAAGGTTCTGTCCAACCTTCCACAATTCCTTTCTGTTATCAGTTTAATCCCTATCCTACTATAAAATTCAGAAGATTCCAGTAATTAATCCTGACAATCTTAACTATGAATTTGAGAATATACAAGTGAATTTATATACTTCATAAATACATCTTATTGGAAAACACGGCTTTGTTTAATGTTATAAATATCACTGGTAAGCATTTAGTCAACAATTTCAAGACAGAATCTTGATGTCATCATAGATCTTGAAACAAAGTTTGCATTATTACACGATAACATAGAACTTTCATGCATTATTCTGATTCTTTCCAGATATTTCCTAGTGTTTAAAATGTCACTCTATCCAATGAGAAGCTCAGAATAAATGGATTTTTTCTCAGTACTAAGAAGAAATCATTTCTTACACATTTTCCCTACTATTTTAGTATTGGAAATACCATTCTTTTAACCATGCAATTATTCTCTGATCTTATTAGGGAATGAGAAATCTCATAAAGGGTCTGTACCTAGTTATTTTCCCCAAAACATTCTCATTTGACCCCCTTACATTAATTATATGCTTTCAATTAAAAGTCCATCAAAAGATCCCATCAGGAGGGTGGGATGGGTGGCCATCTTCTATGATTATATTCTAAACTAATTAGGATAAAGGATATTTTTAAGATGTGTTAACTTTAATTATAATAATTAGAGAAAACAGTAACTCCAATATTTTTCAAAATATAGTTTTCTATTATTATTGGGCTCTTATACTAATATTATTTCTTAGAAATTATTATTAAGAATACAATTAGAATACACTGCATGAATAATATGAAGCCAGAAAAGATATGATGAGGGCAGTTTATAGAAGGCCTTAAAAGGTAGATTGGCAAGTATCAGCACTATTACATCTGCTTTTAAAGATTCAGTACAAGTTTTCAAAATGCTAAAATAGTGGATAAAAGTGAAATAGAAGTTTGGAATTTCAAAAGTGAGAGAATACTACTCTCCAGTGGTATAAAATAGGTTACAAATTTACTGATTGATTCAATGAACTCACATATTTTTGCTCACCAACTCTGTGTCAGGCTCTTCTAGGCACTGGAATAAAATAATAAACAAGGCGAGATATGGTGCCTGTTCTTATTAAGCTTCCACTCCAGCCAAATTAAACAACAACAAGAAACATATCATAAATAAGAAAACCATGAGATAAGTACCACATGGAAAGTTAATGTAATGTTAAAGAGTGACCTGGTGGCCACTTTTGATTGGGTTACCAGGGGAAGCCCTCTCTCCAGATGTGGCATTTAACTGAGATCTGAAGGACAAGAAGCCAGTAATGTGAAGTTCAGATTGGAGCGCATTCCACATAGAGCATTCCAACCAAGGAAAATGTCCTACAGCTCAGCATGTTTGAGGAACTCCACAAAGGTCCATTTGGTTGTGGTGGAGTGGACAAGGTGAGTGGGAGGCAACAAGGTCAAGGATTGAGGAGGGTACATCTCACGTGAACAGTTTCAGGTCAGAGTGAGGATCTATATTGATGTTCTCAAAAGAAAGGGAAGTAATGGAAGCATTTTAAGCAGAGAAATAATATGATTTTATTTACATTTTGAAAGGATTACTTGGGCCTCTGTGTGGAGACTGGATTATATGGTGGAGCAATGGGGAAATGGGTTTGAGCTTATTGCAGTAGTGCGGGTGAGAAAATATAGTGTCATAAACTGATGTGGTGCTAGTAGCAGAGATAGACAGAAGTGGGTGGATTTGAGATGCGTTTTGGTGGTTTAAAGGTCAGGGTTTGCATCTGGATTGGATATGGAGTGGGAGGAGAGAAGAATCAAAGACTATCCAGATTTTTGGCTTGAGCAACTGGTTTGATGGATAATGATATTTATTAAGATTTATTTATTAAGATGAGGAAGACTAAGAAGAAGTAGGTCAAGGGAGAGAGGAATCATGTTAAACCTGAAATGTCTATTAGACATCCAAGTGGAGATCCTAAGTAGGCAGTTGGCTTTACAAGTCTGGAGTCTCAAGGAGAGATCAGGTTTGGAGATGCAAATTTGAGAGTCATCAGCATATGGATGGCATTTATAGCCATGGGCCTGTATGAGGTCAGATAAGGGGAGCTCATAGATTGAGAAAAGCTCATTTTGCCTACAAAATGCCTGAATAGGGGCCAGCCTCGTGGCGTAGTGGTTAAGTTTGCACCCTCTGCTTCGGCAGCCCGGGGTTTGCAGGTTCGGATCCTGGATCTATGCACCGCTTATCAAGCCATGCTGTGGCAGGCATTCTGCATATAAAGTAGAGGAAGATGGGCATGGATGTTAGCCCAGGGCCAGTCTTCCTCAGCAAAAAGAAGAGGATTGGCAATAGATGTTAGCTCAGGGCTAATCTTCCTCACACACACACACACAAAAGCCTGAATAATATTCTGAACATTAAGTTGGTAGAGGAATAGAATTTAGGGCAAAGATGATGAGTTGAGTTTTTAATAGGTTATATTTGAAGAGATCTAAGTGAAGATGCCAAGTAGGCAGTAGGGATGAGTCTGGAAGCTAAGTGCTGTTGTGCACCCAAAATGTGCTAGGAACTCTACTAGGTATTATGTACATACTTTTAAATTCTAATCCTTATATAGCTAGTCTTCAAGGTATCTTGTTATTGACATTTGAAAGATGAGAAAACTGAGGATCAAAGAATTAATTTGCCCAAGGTCACAGTTATTAAACAGCTGAGCGCAGATTTAAATTCAGCATAGCTCCCTTTTCCTGCTACAATTTCCCTCACAGAAAAGCTTAATGGATAGTATGTGGTGCAAATAGCTTGTGAAATTGTTCAGGTGTATAACTAGAATAAAGGCATTTAATACAATCAGTAAACATCCACAAGCAACTGAATAGTAGAAACATTTAATATTCCTTGTCAATGTTTTCCTAGGTAATGGCTTTGCAGAACTAGAAGGAAAGTCAGAATGTCATTAAACTGTTACCTTGTTTGAAGAAGACAAGAAAGAAAAATAACTATCACTTAGTTCTAATAAATCCACTTAGTTATACGTTTTCAAATCACACTCTTAGTAATGATTTAACAACTCACAGTCAGCCTAAGAAGTCACTGGTAGATTTTCCAATTTGAGGAAGTGTCCGCAAAGAATCACAGTAATGCACAAAAATTGAATGTAATATTAACAATTTTAGTACCAAATCAAACTTTGTTTTGAAGTCTATGATGTTATAAAATTATCATAGTATTATATTCTTAGTACTATACAATTTATCAGTGACCATTTATTACATTCAAATACAAGAAATCACTAAGGTGTATGAATCAACTTGTATATTTGAAGATAGACTGCATACATGGAATCCTTCAAAGTTTATATGAGAATAGGGATAACTGGTAAAAAATTAACTTTTGGTAGTTGACGCAGCCTTTGGATATTATTCATGTCTCTAGCCTTTAGATATTAAACTCTTCTTCAAGAATTAGTAATCAGAGAATAAAATACATATTGATGAGATGCAAACTCTTGGTAAAAAAAGTTAAGAAAATACAAGAATAAGAATATTACCCCTCAGAAAGGTTTTTTGTTTTATTTTCTTTATGCATTCTGTAATTAGGAAAATATAGGCTGATACTTGGTGTTCATGTAATACTACAGGCCTGAGTTCTGGGTATTGTTCGATGGTAGGGTGAAACAATTTGTGCCTTTTGCACTTCTGTTTTGAAGAACAATCCCATTAAAAAGTAAGACTATATCTATTTATTAGGAATGTCAATTCTGCTACTATGGGATAAGCTCCCCCATTAGACTGTAAGCCTCACAAGGGCATAACCCTTGTCTTTTTTTCACCACTGTTTCCTGAAAAGTAAACAAAAGCAAATACAAAATCAATGAGAGAGAAGTCACCAGAGGCAGGATCACAGAGATGGGGTAGAAGGGGCACACAGCAGAGAGAAAGACCTGGGGCAACAAATCAGGGGGCACAAAGAAAGATGGGAAACAAAGTGGGGGAGACAGAGGGAGAGGGAGAAGACAACTGGGCAACCAAGGGTGAGAGAGCCGTGTCAGGGGCAGGAGAGAGGGGAGCAAGGTGCATACAGGAGGAGGAGAGAAGCAGGAGGGTGACAGTCAAGAGAAAAAGCGGGGTTATGATTGTGAGTGATAGGAGACAGGGGAGGCAAATGAGCCAGGGGGAGCAAGAAAGAGAGGTGTAAAAAGAAACGAGATAACCTGTTTGAAAGCACATTTCCCATAGCGGGAACTAAAGATAGCAGTTCCATTCATTCAAATTAATTTCCAACTCTATTTCCTTAACAAAAAGCCTAAATAATTCTGAAATCATCAAAATCACTTATATGGCAAATAAAAGACTGTACTGGTTAAGAGGATGGGTTTGAATACCACTACCATCTAGAAGCTTGGAGACCTGGGGTAGGTTACTTAAACCTCCTCAGCCTCTGGACAAGGGGATTGCATGAAACCACATAAAGGTGTAGAGAATAATGATGGCTAACACTTACATAAATGGCACTCACTTCCCTGCCAGGTGCTATTCTAAGTGCTTTATATACATTAACTCAATACTCACAACAACCCTATGAGGTGAGAAAATTAAGGCATCTAGAAGGTAAGTAACTTGTCCCAGGTCACAGATCTTGTCAGTGAAAGAGCTGGGCTTTCAACCCAGTCTGGTCTCAGAGTTAGTGCTTTTAATCAGTATATACACAGCCTCTCAAAATGGTCAAGACAAGGTGGAAAAACATAGTTTGAGAATGTAACTACCTTCAAAAATGATGGAGCCTATTCATGACCAAAAGAGCAATTATAACTAGAGAAACCAGCCTCTTTCATACTGTCTCTAAAGGAGAATCTAGGTAACAAAAGATAAAATCAGGAGAAGATAAATCAAAAGTTCATTACAATCAATGCATTTCACTAGCAATGGCCTCTTGAACAAGATAATTTTATTTTAGACTTTTTTCTCTTCCTCCACATAGCCAATCGGTTGCTAGAATTCCATATTTCCTTCAGAATTACTCTTGGGATTGTCCTCTCTTCTTCTGAGGGACCTAGCAAGTGCATTACAGCTGGATTAATAAAATAAGAGTTTGGAGCAAGAGAGGTGAATGTTGGTGTCAGCAGATAAGAGGTAACTGTTATAATGAAATTCCTTTGAACTGAAATGTTTTAATTGCTCTTCAAATCCGAAACCACTTAGCACCTGCATGGGCTGTGGAGATATGAATCAGTGTCAGCAGCTTGTGGTGACTGTGCCCAAGATGGCACTCAGTTCCCAGAAGAAGAGGAAGTAAGAGGCGTTTCTTCTCCCAGTCAGTCACTGCCTTGTCCTGCAGTCCTGTTCTGCATAACATATTGTGGGGAGGATCAAATGGGAATAGAATTTTAAAACTGCAAATTTCTCCCTGTAAGCGAGAAACACATGTACTCACTTTTTCATTGTAGATGTCCCCAAGCATTGTACTTGCTCTCATAACATCTAGACTTTGAAAATTGTTTCTTGCGATGTTCACAACTTTTTCCAAGTATTTAATTGCCTCTGTCATCTCTCTTTGGCTAAAATAAATAAATAGGAAACGATTGGTGTATCATCTCACTTAATGTCACAGTAAAAAGAAGATATTTTTTGTCTTTGCTTTAGAAAGTGCAAGATGGTTATCAGGATAGTGAAATGTAAAGTGTAAATTTAAAAAATAAAGTGGCTTGTCTTTGTTGGTGTATACAGAGAGTTAAAACTTAAGCCTTTAAGCCCTCATGCCTTGCTAGTGGGATTGTAAAATGGTGCAGCTGCTCTGGAAAACAACTTGGCAGTTCCTCAAAAATTTTAATATACAGTTACCACATGTTCCAGCAATTTCACTCCTGTGTATATACTCAAGAGAAATGAAAACATATGTCCAAACAAAAACTTGTACACAAATGTTCATAGCAGCATTATTCATAACAGCAAAGAAAGGGAAACAACCCAAATGTCTATCAATTGAATGGATAAGCAAAATGTGCTATATGCATACAATGGAATATTATTCAGCCATGAAAAGGAATGAAATGGTGATATAGGCTACACATGGATAAATCTTGAAAACATGCTAAGTGAAAAAAGTCAGTCACAAAAAACCGCATATTGTATGGTTCCATTTACAAGAAATGCCTGGAATAGGCAAATCCATAGAAACAGAAAGTAGGTTAGTGGTTACCAGAGGTTAGGGAGTGGGGGGAGTGGGGAGTGGCTGCTAATGGGTATGAGGTTTCTTTTTGGAGTGACGAAAATGATCTGAAATTAAATAGTAGTGATGGTTGCACAACCCTGTGAATATACTAAAAACTATTGAACTGTAGACTTTAAAGGGTGAATTATATGGTATATAAATTATATCTCAATAAAGCTATTATTTAAAAAAACAACCTTTAAAAAGGTTGAAATTTTCCACATTCTTTTGCAAATGTAGCCAGCCCTTTGCGGAGAAGCATATGTAATTCAAGAAATACCTGCTGGAGGTATTAGAACAAATATTATGAAAACTGAGTATTCTGAAATCCCCCAACCAGGACTCCAAGGAATGAGAGAGAGCTATAGCCACAAGATGGAAGGAGCCTGGTTTCTGGAAGGTGTGGCACAAGCATCTTGCAAACTGCAAGAATTTATATAAGCAAGAAATAAGATTTTATTGTGATATGCCACTGAGATTTTGGAGATTAGTCAGAGCAACTCAAATTATCAAAACTGACTAAAACAAGTGACTATTTTTTTCTTTCATAAAGAATAGAAGGGCACATCATTTTAAAGATTACAATGAATTATATTCAGAAACTTCTATTATTTAAATTCTGCTTCTATTTTATAAATCTGAGTCCCAACTACTCATTAGTTCTTCACAATCTGAATGCCACCCCAAGGAGGTATGAACCTTAGTTTCGTATGAGTGGGAGCCAATCTTGAGTAAGGGGAGAGAGGGGTGGAAAGAGTCTAAAAATCTCTCTAAAGGGGATAATTATTTGAAAGCCAGTCTAAAGAGACAGGCTCTTTTAGGAGCCAGTTGTCATGATGTCCTATGTGGAGAATACTTAGGGCCCACTGAGAGACGTACACTCTCAGAAGGCGAATGAGATTAAGGACCAAGAAGAAAAATATTTGAGCAACCAAAGAGACAGGCAGGAATTGTTGAAAACAGCTGTAGCCAAGGTATAATATGCTGTGACTGCCTTTGCAAAGGCAGTTGAAGCCAAAGTCCAACTCAAGGAACATTTGACTGCTGATTCAAGGATGTGCCATAAAGAAAATGTTATGGAAAAAGCAAGAAGTGATTTCAAAATAATGGCTCCAAATTAAGCAAGCTGAAAAAATTCAATATCTCTTGAATGTCTGGAATCTGTTTTTTAGTCAACATCTAAACAGAATGGTGAATCTGAGATTATATGTAATTCCATTGTTAAATCATGTCAGAACCGATGAAATTTTATTACTGTGACAAAATCCAGAATTTAGAGATTTGAAAATAACAGAAAAACCTGTAATTGTGTTCTTCAATGGAGTATAATCAAGGAGAAACTCTTACTTACTCCCGAATGTCTCTGAGTCCCTAGAACTACCCCCCTTTGCTTTCATAGGTCAGCAGTTCCCAGCAAGCATCTGTGCCATGACCCTGAATAAATCACAAGATGAAATCCTGAAATGCAGAGGCTGTTTTGCAGCTGAGCTGCTTCTTGTATGGGCATTTCTTTATGTTCATACGGCCAAGTTTTACTCATAGAAGCTTCAGGTAGTATGGTGACAAATGTGGCATACGGAGAAGGCTTTGCTACAAGTTTTTAAATTATTGCAATTATAGAACAATTTAGCAATATGGATACCATATTTCATTGATTCTAAAACCCACATTTTCACAATTCTGAAATCAGGATATTTTACAACAGGTGGCATCTTGTAATCTCCGTCAGACAGAGAGAAGTCAAGTCATAGGTGTTGCTGCAGACATGAACTAGGTTGATATTCCTGAAGATGACCCAACAATTGCAAAGCCTTGGTCTTTCTGTCAACAACTATTTAAAGATAATTTCAGGAAGAATATGAGGACTGGTTGCTTTCTAAAAACCTTTCATTGAAATCTTCTGGAAGACAAGAAAGTGCCAACTTCAAAACTGGCAGAGTGTCCATGACTTGAAAGAAAATACTGGAGATGATACTGGAGCACTGTTTCAAGAAAGGCTATAGTACTGTTCTTGATGACACAAAAGATGATACGTATGGGAAAATAAAGGTACTGACAATTCTGAGTTTAAAAGTGATTCAGAAGAATTGGACTTTGAATGCAAAGATGTTTGAGGAGTATAATAAATTTATTTTGTTTACATTTTCTTTTTACACGAATGCTCAAGAGTAATTATAAAACATATCTTTGTACAAATGAGTCTAAAATAGCTCTTTTATTAAGTGTAAAATCAAAATTCTAAGCAATCAGAAAGTATCATGTCACAGTTTAGTTAGATATTTTTCTCTCTTGATAGCATATAAGGTGCATCTTCCAGTAAAAAGAATCTTAGATTTAGTGAAATCTGAAAATAAAGCTACTCTTTCAGTATAATAGACTAGGCTATTTCGTTGACTAGTAAATTTTTGATTAAACTTTTCTAGGAAGTTTAAAATTCACATTGAATTTATACATACACAATGTGACTAGAACATAATGAGATTGAACAACTCTAAAACTGGTCTAATTACTTTGTGGTTCTAATAAATCTCTATCTGTATTGATTCATTTTATTTAATTTTATGCAAAAATTACCTTACCTAATTTTTTGTGCTTGTGTTTATGTCATGTGGGTAGAGTCATAAGTGATCAAATAATCAAGTGTTCTGCTTGTATGATGAGCATCAAAATATCAATAGTTCTAATCTTACAAATTCATTTGCAAAATGGTACTCATTTTCCTGGCTTCAGTTAAAACAGCAAAATTTAACATTTACCCAAATCTCTGAGCAAACAGAACTCAACTCAGAATCATTTTTTCCACAAATGTCTATAATAGACGATTGATACGCTATATTATCACTTTATGCAATAAACAGTTGAGAAAGCATCTCTTGAAAAAAATAATACAAAAGGTAACATTTGATTTTTAGTGGCAAGAATTTGAGATTTTTCACATCAGAAATGGTCAGTATATGGAATAAGTAAGTTCATGCAAAAACATTTTAATAAGTTTAGAATATTCATAAAATAATCCCATGAATGGGGTGTATGTGTTAGAGTCATTACTGGGCAAATTAAAAATTGTTTGGCTGTCTTACAAAATTAACTAGAATCAGTTGGAAAATTATGCTTCTAACTCAGGGGAAGAGTTATCTAAGATTAGAACTCATAATCAACTTGGAAAAAATGTCAAGCTGCCTTTAAACACTGACTAAAATTACATATATTGTCTACATGCTATTTTTCTGTGATCTGTATGGGAATAAACACAGCAGTTCTGTGCATTATTATTCCATAGTCTTTGATCTATATTCAGTATTTAATAAAACTAGTCTTCAAATGTCAAAAAAAAGAGGGGTGAATTGTATGGTATATGAATTATATCTCAATAAAGCCGTTTTTTTTTTAAATAAAACCTTTAAAAAGTTTACAAAAGGTGAATGGTAATTTGTTCTTGCAAGTGTCCCTTAGCAGTGAAATCTCAGGTATCACAAAAGTCACCTATATAGGTATTATATACACACTGGCAAAATGCTGAGAAAGACATACAGTTTCTAGCAGAGTGCCTGGCATACACTAGGTCTTCATACATTTTTGAATAAAAGAATGGTTGAAAATTTGGGAAGGGAAACAATTATGCAGTACACATAAAAGTTAAGCTTCCAGGTAAATCGTGAGAATCTCAGTCATTGGATATTTGGAGTCCAAGACTGTAAACTCCTGTCTCCTTGATATTTCACTAATATCAAGAACATCTTTTTATTTCAGTAACATCTTTGAGAGACTATCAAATGCCCTAGAATGTGCTAGTTGCTGGAGTATGGATCCTGCCCTTAAAAAGTTTTATTGTCAATTTGGAGAGATAAATGTATATATTCATACTTGGGATTAACTGTGATAGGTGCTATGAACTGTCTATAGCTCTTTGGAATCTGGATCACATACATTTAAATATCTTCACAAGAGCATGTCTAGTGTTTGTGGGGGTAAATTTGGTCTTAAAAGGCAGCCAAAATGATTTGGAGCCAAATCTAGTGAATACAATGGTGATTGCAAAGCATCTATATAAATTTGAAAAATTATAATATGTATTGTATTATGTACTATGTATCTTTGAATTTTGAACTGCATAAAATGTTTAGTGTGCTTATAGATTCACAGGTCCCTTGCTCTACACCCATGTTTCTTTCTCCTCCAGCCTTACCTAGGTCTTCAACATAGATTGGGAGTCCCTGCTGTTAACCGTACCATCTTTCTCCAAATGTTTCTCTCTCTCTAGTGTCTAAGCACTCTCAGCTGATCTCTCTTCTCTCACTTCTCCTGTGTCTCTCATTTTCCTGGATATCTCACTGACATTGAGGTTTCTCCCTACTCAAAGTTGGCTGTTTCCAGAGTTCTGTCCAAGGCTTTGCTCTCCCCTCCCATTAAATGCTAACTATGGGCAATTTCATGTACTACTATGGTGTGCCCCAACTCCTATACGCATATGTCTAGCAAATCTGTATTTTTAGCCCTGATTTTTCCCCTGTACTTCTCATCCGTATCTCCAATGGAACAGACATACTAAGCATGCAAAGGAAAACAGTTCCTTCCACGTGATGTCATTTAATGATGAGGCTCATGGCATTTGGGGAATTTCTCTTTATGCAACTCCTTCATGGTGCAGCAGTAGGAAGCATTCATAAGTAATTTAACAAATTTTGTTCCAAAAATGAGGTTACCCTTAGAGATTATTTACCATGCTTTCTAAATGTAAGTCTTAATCCTTTTGGCTGTTTCCAAAGATCAAACCCGCCTCTCAACAATGATGTGCTGCTATCGAGCCCATTCAAAAGAATATGCCACAAGCTCAGAAGCATTTCAAAGGAGTTTAATTTTAAACAGTGGCAGGATTAGAGGTATCAACTTGTATAACCTCCCAAGGTTTGATGAGGACAACATTCATTTTCATAGAAAAGCTGTGTGTGTTTGTAAAAATAAGTTAGATTGCTTTAAAGTCACAGTGTGCTATGTTGGATGTTAGAAAGATCTAGGCTTGAATCCCAGCTTGGCCTCTTAGATGAATAACTTTGATTAAATCTGCACTCTTTCTCAGCTTCAGTTTCCTCATTTTGAAAATGGCCATAAGTTGTTGTGAGATGAAAAATTACATACATGTATAGCCCGGCACATAGTAGCAATTCAATAAATGGCAGCTAGTATTATTATTACCTCTCAGTGAAAGAAAAAGCTGCCATATCCACAGCTCTCCACTTGATATTATTTACCACCAGCTGAGAAGAAAAGTCAATTTAGCTAAGCATTACTTTTTGAAAATCTTCCATAATATAACGAATTAAACACCATAACGTGAACATATACTCTGCAAGACAGACAGGTACATAAAGACATGGCATCTGTTTTCTAGGGGGCAGGGTCAAAGAACCAACACATTTGGTTTACTTGAGTATTAGGTATGATCAAATGTATTCTTTTTTTCCTTTCTTTTCAGTAATAGAATGCTCTACATATCAGAAATAGAGTGGAATTTCACATTTCCGAAGTTGTGAATATTGCTTTTTATGATTCTGTTCTCACTTTTTCATAACAAAATTATGAATAATCTTCTTCCGCATTGAGGCATAGCTCAATTCTCCAGAAAAATCATGAATTGTTTGAGGCATATTTCAAAGGCAGACATGGAGTAAAATACTCATTACTTTAAATATCTGTTTTGTGGAACAACTAAAATGGTATTGAGAGAGATCAAGAGTATAAAAATATTAATAAATAAAACAGTATACTATTTAGAATTTTGAGCAAACTTGTGGATTTCTAGGACTAAAAATGTTTCATCAAATTGATGTTAACTCTCCAAGCTCTTTCCTGTACTGTAATATTCAAGAAAAAAAATTGATGAAATAAGAAAAAAGTAGAGACTTCTTTGCATATCATTTTAAAACCTTAGGGAAAAATTATTATTTTTATTTAGCTAAAATGGACTCACTGAAGCTCATTTATGTTCTTGTTCCCAAAAGCTGATATGTTTTTGATGGAAGGACATTTTGAATTAGGTTTGGCGTGCTGAGGATTGTTAAATCACAATATACACAAACAAAGAAACAAGTTCAGTGAACAAGAAATACAAAATGGTATAAATAAAACCATTGCTGGGTGAGTCGAGTTGTTTTTATCCCAAAGGAGCAACAGATCTCCAAAACATCCAAAATTATCTGGAACTTGCCCTAACAAATAATGCTAGAGAAAAAGTCTTTCTCCACTCAATGAATGTATAGTTCTATAGCCAGCAAAGTTGTTAATATAGCATCTGAAATATAAACATTCTATGTCACTTAAAGGATCTCCAAATTTAAGAGCTAGCAATAGATTTAGAAGCCAGTCTTTCTTTGGAAGGGAAAAAATCAAATATTTTCTTACAGAAAAGCTACAGATTATTTGTATAAGTTAAAGGACAAGGTTAAAATGTTAGACAAATATTAATTCCAGTTTTCTATATGCAGTGCACAGGTGCAACTTGAACAGCATATTATATGGAATAATCATTAAATTCATTCAACCAGACCTTAGAGAGTTAAAAACATATATTCTGAGGAACAGGACTCCTCGGTCCAAAGAATGAGAATGAAACGGTGCAGAATATTTGTGTATCAAGGTGATTCCAGTTTCCAACTGGGAAAACAGGACTGTTAACACCCACATCCCCTGACAACTGTCCAATTATGTATATCACACTTGGCCTACTGTTTGCAGTAGAAGTAATCAATAAAGGATGTGGTTGAGTGAACATAGATTTTGGTTGAACCAATGCATGAAAACTTAATCATTTACTCAGAGAGAACAAATCAAATAGAGCAGAGATGAAACAGCCACTAAGGGGTTTGTTGATTGTGCCACCAAGTTTGTGGGCCACAGATGAAAGTAATAAGGCAAATGGAATCAGTGATAGGAGAAAATGTAAAAAGCTATTCTTAATTTCATGAATTAATAGAAATGTTTTGATGTATTTTTGGGGGTCATTTTGAGGAAATTTTGCATCAAAGCCTGGATGTTCCATTTTAAAGAACATATGAAAATTACTAGGGCATGTCATTTCTCTCAAGCAAGATGAAATTAATTTTCAGCTATAACAGAAAGGTAATTTTCACACTTGAAACTTTGTACAGATTGATTTAAAGATCTCTACTGTGGAAAGTTTTCTAGGAAATAATTTAAACTGAGTTTGCAAGAAAATTTACAATTGGCATGGAATAAACCCAGATATGGGCTAGTTGTAACCAATGGGTCTTGAACAACTCTCATTGATTTCATTTTTTCCCCCTCGATTCTTTTTAAAAGTCATCCTGATTATTTGGAGAGTTGTGGCATTTCAGTAAATGAGTTATTTCAGTAAATGAGGCAAAAAAAATGCCATAAGGAAAATTGAGGATTTTTTCCCTCTATATTTACTCAAACTGTCTGTCTATATAATAATAACATTTACTTGGCAATTTCTCAACTCATTCTTTCTTTGTTTTATACCATAATTCTGGCTTTTATTGCTGTGTCATAGGCAATTGTTATCATTTTAGAATATCAACTTTTTTTCACTAGTATTCCAAGTAGGGGAAAAAAAGACATTGTAAATGCTTATTTGCTGTTGCACTGCTTAAACCCTTGTGCAATTAATATGCAGAATAATAGAAAAAATAACACACCCTGTTCACTATTAAAACCTTCATCAGTTGGGGCCGGCCCAGTGGCGCAGCAGTTTAGTTCGCGCTTGGCAGCCTGGGGTTCGTGGGTTCGGATCCCAGGCGCCTGCCGACGCACTGCCTGTCAGCCATGCTGTGGCGGCGCCCCATATAAAGTAGAGGAAGATGGGCACGGATGTTACCCAGGGCCAGTCTTCCTCAGCAAAAAGAGGAAGATTAGCAATGGATGTTAGCTCAGGGCTGGTCTTCCTCACATACACAAAAAAACCAAAACCAAAACCAAAAAAACCTTCATCAGTAACTCTAATGCCAGGGCTGGGTCTAGCATTACCAAATGGGCAACTCTGTACTATCAAGTCCTCAGTCTTGAGAGAATGTGGCATGTTTTTCAGCTGAAGGCTCAGTATAAATTCTTATAACCATTTTAGAAGCTTCCAGGCTTGGAGCTTATTCACCTTTCAAGTACCCTCAGCTGATGGCCTTAGACACACACTTATCCTAGACACGGCTATTTTCTTCCATTTCCTTTCAAGAGATAAAATATGTTTATAGAGTTAGGGCTACCATTAGTGAAACTTGTGCAGTTGCACAGGTTAGGAAAAAGAGATTTAGAGGTGATGCTAAGCCTTCTATGCAGCTTGATTTATTTCTCAGCCGCCATCACCATAATTTCTTCTATTTTGGTTGTGCTCCATTTCCTGCATGTTGCTATCAAGCTGAGGATAGTTCAGGACTATGAAAGGGATATATATGCTCATGCGTGCATGCACGTATCAAAGAACACCAAGCCCTTGAAGCAAAATTTTCTAAAAATGACCATAAAATTTATATAAAAGCATTTCTAGTAATTAGTGGACTTGATTTAATAAGGCTTCTCAGATATCTAGGGTATTGTTGTCTACCTGTATAGAATTTTTGTTTTTGAAACATCTGTCTGTCTCTTGAGTTATTTTGCACAAATAGTGAGAATGTGCTGAGGCTTAAGCTTCCCTGAATGGTCCTCAACAACCACCAATGATGCTGCAAAATGGCAGCTTTGGATTGGAAAGCTTGCTGTGGCCTCGGGACACTTTTTCTGCGTGACCTTAGAAGAAGCATCTCCTGTATTCTTTTGTGCATTGCATAACATTATAAAATTAAGAACCCATGTCTACACACAAATCCTTAATTGATGGCTTCATTGGTACTTTAGTAGTTGGGAATTCTTATAAGTGGAGTTCATTTCATTTGGTATAAAAGTGGGATGGGGATAGATCTTCTTGCCCATTGTATATTTGCCCCAAGCCAGGTTGCTAGACTGTTGAGAGTGTTGGAATAAAATCGTCCCCATTTCTACCAGAAATACCCCCTATTTCATGAGATATCAAATATAGCTATATCCTTTTCTACACCTAAACCCCAAATAATACTTAAGCAGCCATATTAAAACAGGAGATTGCCTGTTGTTGTTGTTGCCAGATATTTACCAGATAGCTGTCCAGCTCTTCGCTTAGCTTTTAGTGTATAGAGCAGGAATTCAAATCCTGGAGTGGAAGCTAAAATATTCCAGATGAGACGTCAGTTGAACAGCTGAGAATTATTTTAAGATGACTTCATGTCTCAAGAAGTTTCAAAAATAATTATAAAGACTATCAGTAACCAAAGGGGCATTCCAACACTTGTCTTGTCCTGTGACATAGTAAGTACTCAGTATATGTTTATGAAAGGAAATATTTTTCCGTGGAGTTTCATCTCTTTCGTTATGTTGGGACACAACGTCATTTAGTAAAAATTATTTTATAAGCACGTTAAGGGATGCATTTATTTAACTGCACAGGCCTTAGCCAGGTCTGCTACCACAAAGCAAGACAAATAATCCAACCACTTTCTACTTGTGCTGGGCAGTGTTAGCAGCAGGATCAAGTAATTTAATAATCAAAATGAACTGGACAAAAGGGCACAGAGTCGGTGTGTTCCAAACAGACATTAACTTGAATACTTAACGAATCTCTTCTGTGTTCAAACATCTGCTTCTTTCCGGTTGTTATTTGGAAAGTAAAAGTTTAAGGAACAGCTGGATTGATCTTCCATGGGCTAGCTACAATCTTTATTTGAAGGGACCACAACACTCACAGGTTGCTTGCTTTACCTGTGGCTGGCCTTTCCTTCCTTGAGCAAATGTCCATACTCTCCTTATAACCATGTCTGTGTCCCTAACCATGTATCCAGTGATGACTGCATTGCATTTTATGTGGGATTTTCTAGGGCATCTTTCATTTTGTCGGTATTGGTATTTTAATATTTATTTAATTATTTATTTAATATTTAATGATTATTATGTGGGCAATGGTAATTATATAATGAGGATCCACTTTCAGTTCACCAGGTATTTAGTGTTTTAAATGCCTTTCGAATAACAATTTTACCTTCTAAAACACCACCCTGTATGTATTTACAGCTGAAATACAAATGGGAAGGAATTAGAACTTGCCACAATCTATATTGTTGCTATTATTATTATTACTAATACTACCATTATTAAAAAGCTACATTTTATTTTATTTTTTTTTGTGGGGAAGACCAGCCCTGAGCTAACATCTGTTGCCAATCCTCCCCTTTTTGCTGAGGAAGACTGGCCCTGGGCTAACATCCGTGCCCATCCTCCTCCACTTTATATGGGACGCCGCCACGGCATGGCTGACAAGCGGTGCGTCGGCGGGCGCCCGGGATCCGAACTCGCGAACCCGGGGCTGCCAAGCGCGAACTAAACTGCTGCGCCACTGGGCGGTCCCTAAAAAGCTACATTTTAGATATAAGATATATCAAAACCAAGTCCTTAACTTTGATAACTTCTCTTATTCTTATCTTGGATTAAATCATAATGCTACTATACAATGCAACAATTAAATGGAATACACAATGATCACAATACAATAAGTGAAGGGCAAATCATATCTTTTTCATGGAAAAATTTGTATCAGAAGTTGTTCATGTGTACTTTTGTTACATTTTCTGTTTTAAATGAAATTTTGGGAATATTGTTTTTGCACCCAATTGTTTATCCAGATATGCTCCAAGGAGAGATGTCTTAATGGAAGAAGTATGATTGAAGCATAAATAGAAACTTTCCTCAAAGAAGAGATCTGGAAAGGTTATGGTGAGCCACGGTTACTGAAGCGTACTATATATTTCTGTGCTCTCTGCTTTTTTAACCTGTGAGATGTGACCTGATTTTTCCCTTTCATTCAAGGTCATCACTAAACTTACAGAAAATCAAAAATAAAATAATACAAAGGAGGAACAGACAAAAAAGAGTTTAGGTGCATATCTTAAAATACCACATTGGTTTAAAATAACTTATGATGAAAGGGTCACTTAAGAAGGGCAGTGCTTAAAATTTAAGCAGGCAGTAATGGAAAGCGACAGACCTCAAACAATTTAAGTCTTTCACAGTTGAGTGAATTCACAGTGACAGAAAGACAAGGATGTGCTAACTTACCTCTGCAGGACCTTGGCGATTGCTTCATAGGCTCTCCCCAGGCTGAGATCATCATCTAGGTCTGTAGAGATTTTACTGTAAGTGTTAAGGACCTATCAGGAAGAGAAATACGTATTAAACATATAGCACTACCAGATTCACTGATGTTTCATTTCATAACAGAAAAGATTAAAATTAATAGTTGTTTTTAATGTCTCCATAAAATATGTTTTTGTTTATTAAAAATTCATACTGTTTTGGTTTATTTTTATCTATAGTATAACTTGTTTCACAGCAATCTCTTTAAGCCATGACAGTGAGGTCTTACTTTCGTAAAAATAATTCTTTTCCTGCACAATCCCAAATCTTCCAATTTATATAACTTAGGTGTGAATAAATAATTGAATGGTTTACATTATTTTAAAATATGGCACTATTATCTAAGGTAATATAAGGCAGATTATAATATGCTACAATGGTAGGTTAAATATCACTTTTCTTTCTATAAATAGCTGTTTGTAAAGCACGACTTTAGGTGCCAGGCAATTTCTAAATCCATCATTTTATTAGATGCATATCTCACAGTTTGTACACGTATTCAGTATACACTAAAAATATTTCTTACAAATGTATTTCATTACCAACAATCTCTTCAATAATCAAAAGATTATGGCTGCCACAGCCAAACGTATGATCTTAATTTAATTTAACACTGACATCATCTGTATGGTATAATTTTCCTTTTTATGCCTTTTCCCTTTCAATGGCTAGAAGGAGGAAAATATGTAAAACAAAATCCCTGTTCTTTCTTCTTCCTTCATTGTTACTTGACCCAACCTATTACACACATGAGGACACAGGAAATCTCCAAAGACCTCTATGGAAATCCTTTTTGCACATTTTCTAAGAAAGAATTATTGAAAGTCATTTGACGGCATTGGGAGAGGGAATCGCGTGAGGGAGGACATGCGTACGCACTATGTGCTAATACCTGAATTAGGCAGATTAGAAAGTTTAAGCGTTAGAGGCAGTGTTGATATTCATCTTTACTCTCTTAAAGTTAATATCTGGGAAATAATTTCAACGAGGCCATTGTGATACCTCATAAAATCTGGGTTTTTAGTGGTTTACAAGTGACTGCTTGACATAATACTGATATTAAAACTTCCCGACACATATTGACCCAGTGTTTTAATTCCTGTTGGACCTGCAAAGTCCAAAATTTTGATTCTTATTTTTAAGCCTCTTAATAAACCTTGGATTTTAATAAACCTGAGGATATTCTTTTCACTCTGTCTTGAATAACTGACAACACCTAAATCAAGTCTGATATGACTTGACAGAAACCTTTCTGAGTTAAGGGGCAGAACTCCTGAGTTTTAGGAATTTATAAGAGACCTTACTGAATCCCAATATCAAAATACAGTCATGCATTGCTTAACGATGGGAATACGTTCTGAGAAATGCATCATTAGGCAATTTTGTCATTGTGGGAACATCATAGAGCATACTGAAGAAGAACAAAATTTGCCACCCCAAAATATGTCTCTTTAACATGAGGATTATTTTAGGCTGATTATTTTTAAGAAACAAAAGACTCAGAGAGTTTTTCTTGCTACCTCCCCCTACCTGCCTAAAAGAATTCAAATTAAAAAACCTGTCTCAGGAAGCGAGCTATCACCTTAGCATAACATGAACTAGACAGGGGGGAACTCTCAACATCTTTTATTTTTAGCTGAGGCTGGTATTTAAGGTGAAATCTTTGGCCATTTTGGCAAGTTACTTGGTTTTCCTGGGTTTCTTCCATGTATACATGTTATTAAAATTTTGTTTGTTTTTCTCCTGTTAATACGTCTCATGTCACTTTAATTGTTAGACAAGCCAGAAGAACCTAGAAGGTGAGAGGAAAATTTCTTCCTCCCCTACGTTTGTATTTACACAAACCTAGATGGTATAGTCTACTACGTACCTAGGTCTTATGGCACCACTGTCATATACGTGGTCTGTGGTTGACCAAAATTTCATTATGCAGTGCATGACTGTATTTAGAAAGAGACTTTCTAGTCTCTTTTTTGGTCCATATATTTTTATATGACATTCTAGAACTTTAAATATTGAATATTATTATATTTTATGCCAAAAATAGTTTGTTTATTCAGTAAATATTGTTACTGTGTGACAGGCACTATGTTAGACCCCAGGAAATCTTAAATAGGAAAGAACATGCTTGCAGCCTGCAAGGCATTTACAGTCTAGTGGAAAAGAGGTTTGGATTCATGCAACTGTGTGAATGAGCAATCACTGAAGACAGGCTTCTCCAGGACATAAACTGTGCTTATACTGCACCACTCTCCCATGCCCCTGGCCACCATGGACCCTGAAGCAGTACAATAACATCCAGAGGCACTCAATATTATCTTAGAGATGTGACTCTTCGGCCCATGGATAGGAGAGTAGGCACCAAGAAATTACAGGTAAATACTTCCGTGTTGATGGTTCCTATCCCACACAAGTGTGCAGCACTTCCAGGGAGCAGCAGAGGCAAAAATCCAGCTCAGTCTGGGCTTTTGGTTTTGGACTCAGACTTGATTCTATACAAGCTTCTTCATGGAGCCAGATGTGGTCTACTGGAATGAATGCTAACCTTAGAGTAAGAAGACTTGGATTCAAGTCCTAATTCTTCTATACCCATCGCATTTGGTCCAGGAAAGCTCCCTGAGAAGCTTTCCTCAGAAGTAAAAAAGAAAACCTACCTCTGAGGGTTGTTGTGAGGCTACTATGAGATAATATAGAGTGCTATGTAAACATTAGGACAAGAATTCGTTGGGAATCTCTTAACTAGCCATCACTGAACAGCTGCTGGTGGGAGTTTCCCTCTTCAAAGTAAAGACAACATTTTATTTGTGGCTTGAGGGAATTAATATATCAGTTTAAACACTTTACCTAAAACCAGGAAATAGGTTGGCAGTAGGAACAATATAGTTCATTATTGGCCCAATAGGGAAACAATCAATTACATGAAATCCATACTGAGGACCTTGAAAGTGCTATAGAAGAGCTCCTCTAAACCAAAGACAAGGCCTCTGTCCCTCAGGAATGTGAATTCTAGTGGGAGAGAGTAAACACAGACAGGTGAATCATAAGGAGAATACAAGGCAAACCCAGCAAATTGGTGAATTGTGTAGTTCAGCCTAAGGGAAGTAGGAAGGGCATTGTTAAAATAAAAAGAAAAAAACTCACTAAAGTGGAAAAATGATGTGAGATTACGAATTCTGTAGAAAATAAAGATGTTTTACATCAATCTTATAGTAAGCTATCTTACCTGCTTTTTAAAGTAGGCAAGGTATAATTTACAAATTAATACATATTGATCAATTTGAATTCTTAGAGAAAGAGTGGAACCTTTTTCACAAAGAATACTTCAGGTGAGAAAATGCAGTGTGGAAATCTGAGGGATCCACTGTCCTTGACTGAATATCCCTGTGGCATGCAATATGTTGGAAACAAACCCAGGGTCTGGAAGGTTAAATAATATCAATACAAATTGAAGATAAGAGGAAAGGATGAAGAATCTCAGGTGCAAAATATTTTGATGAATTGAAAATTTATTATATATCTTTGAATTTTATGGGCAATGAACCTAATTAACCTTTGTAAAGACAGAGGAAAATGGCAATGAAGCATGGTACCAGGTCAATTTCAATGAACACCAAACTGTGCATGACAACAAGGTTACCAAGGTTGGAAAAGCTAGTTCATATACCTAATAAAAATTGTGTGACATGGCCACTTGATCAAATTGCTCCAATAATTTCAGTGAATAATGGAGATGAAGCTTTGAAAACTATTTGACTAGGAGTTTTAAAGGCAATGGAGTTTATCTTCCTGCTAGAATGAAATTGATTTGCTTGGAAAGACATTTTCAAATAAATTCCAAGTTCTTAAAATGAGATAATTTCTATTGGTCACCTAAAAAGAAAACTTGTAGTATACTCAACATAAAAAATGAGAATGTGCAAAAGAATAATGCTGGCAATATGCTACAAATTTTTTGAAGAATTGTTTGCTGTAAAATCAAATTTTAAGGATCATTAATTTCTTTTGCTGCAATAGCCTTCAAGGGAGCATTGGATTTAAGTCAAGATTGTCACCTGTCAACAAAGTGAGTGAAATATATATATGGGGAGGGGGATTGAGATGGAGAATAGAAAAGCAGCCTTGTCCTCCCAGAGGATTATAAGAATAAATTCTATACCTGAGCTTTGGCACCTTTAAGAGGGTTGCCTAATAAGAAAGCATTCTTAGGTCTAATAATATCAAACATCCTATTGTTTTCTTTCCTTGCATGTTTAGGATTTCCAGTTATGAGATGCCTTGGAACAAAAACAAATGAACTATTTGATGTCGACCTCCTTCCTGTCTTCTTCTATTTTCCCATTCCTTCCTCCACTGCAATTTCTCTCTTATAGTCCCTTTATTTTAGAGAACATTTAAACAGAAAAAATTCCAGCACTCATGGCCTTTATATTTGCTTTCATAACTGAAATTTTCTTCAGAACACTATGATGACTATCACTTCTGGCATAACTTTCCCAAATTGGATGAAATCATCTCCCCATTCCTTTGCCCTGCCAGCGCTATCAGAAAACACTGTCCCAGTTCATTTGTTTTAAAACCTTTTAATTTTAAGATAATTGTAGATTCACATGCAATTGTAAGAAATGATACAGAGCACTTTCATATATCCTTCATCCAGCTTTCCCCACAGTAACATCTTGCATAACTATAGGACAATATCACAACCAGGAAATTGGCATTGGTACAATCCACCCACCTTATTCACATTTCACTAGTTTTACATGCACTTGTGTGTGTGCACGGGGCTTAATTTTATGCTATTTTATCACATGTGTGTATCCATGTAACCTCCCCATAGTCAAGATATAGAGACGTTCTATCACTACAATGATCACTCATGCTACCCTTTCTCAGTTCATTTATAACATGTTTGCTGCTTAGAGGAGATGGAAGAGAGACAGAGAAAATTTTTTTTTCTCTTTTCCTTGGGTGAAAGAAAGTTCTGCCTTGGGAAAAGTTCTGAAATAACTCGGCATCTGCACTCCTCCCTTTTGGTACACCTCCCCTACGTTGTGTGTTTATATTTCTCCTGGGAAACTTCCTCAGCTTAGTGACAAAAGACTAGTAGTTGATTAAACTAATTCATACTTAGGTATGAATGACTCAAAGATCATTAACTCTGCCAGAATTCGCAGTTTTAAAAAGAGAATGCTTGTTAATCCCAAATCATTTCTTCTGGGTGGAGTTTTTTGCAGTCTAACCAAGTGAAGTGAAACAATTCAGAGAGTGTGTGGCAGGACAATTTGGGGCAAAGGTTATAAAAAAAGGCCAGCCTCTTCTTGAAATTTGACCCTATGATATGATCCCCTAAGCAGGTACTGACTTTTATAACCTCTTTTTTGGGGGGTCTACTTCTGTACCTTCAGGTTTTCTAGAAGCTCCACATGCTTTTCCACAATGTTCCTTATTACAGTAGCATGAAAGAGATGAAAAAGGGAAAGTGGGGGAATGTGCAGCAGCAGATGTGGGCATCAGGCGTTTGTAAGTCACTGATCCCTGAAGAGGTAACTACTTGCTATTTTCATTCCCTCTGGTTATCACTTTCTTCACAATGCTCACCCTTCAGAACCAATGTATTATGCAAAGAACTCTTCCAGTACATTCCATTAGATCATTAGACATGACTGCAATATAAAATTATGTATATACATTTATATAGGTACATTAAACATATATAACATGTATATATTATAGATCGATCCCTGCTCTTAAAGACCTTACTATCTAAGGCAATAAAACCTACAGATGTTGAAGTTATATAGTGCTGTAAGTTTGTGTAAAGGGCTAAAAATTTAGTCGAAAGATATGAATTCATTAAACAAATACTGAGTGTCTATTATGGACCAAGCCATGTTCTAGGTGCTAGGGATACAGCAGCGAATAATGCAAAATCCCCGCCCCCACAAAGTCTACGCTGTGCTTAGGTGATGGGGAGAAAATCTGTAATTAACTAAATAAATGAGTGAATTTTAGATAGTCGGAAGAACAATGAAGAAAATACAACTGGAAAGGCTTCCTGTAGGAAGAGAAACTCAATCTGCATTTTAAAGGAATGACAGGATTGGGTCAGTAGAAGGAGGGCAGCTTGAGCAAAGGTTTGGAGATGGAATGAGTGATACAGTGAGATGAAAACGTTTACCAGAGTGCATAGAGGCAACAGTGTCCAACAGACAAGTTTGCTTTAAGGTTCGTGTGTAGAATGTTTTGTTCAGTAACACAGACTAAGTAACCACTGTTTTAATTGACGGTATTAAATTAGACCTACAGTAGACCCTAACTACCATTATTTTTGTAGGAAAATAACCCATAGAAACCACTATATGACATAAATTCTAGCATCTAGCCCATTTGAGATGGAAATTTTGCAAAAATTCCAATGAACTCTAATCCTACTTTTACTTCATATTCTTGGTATATTTTTCTCTATATATCTTTTTCCACTCACCAACCTCCCCCTCACTGCTCTCTTAGTTAATTCAATATTTGAAATCAGTCGGAACTCCTACTCTGAGGGCATAGACCAGTATTTGGAGGGGCCTTATGGGATAGTTAATCAAGTCTCCCTCTGGGTTTTCAAATTTCTTCCAAATATCATAAGCTTTCAAGTAAGGCAGGTCTACTACTGAGCTGAGTGACATGTGTCAAGTGACTTAATTTCTCTGAGCCTATTTCCTGGGGTGTAAAGTGGAAATGAATAGAATCTACCTTGAAGGGATGTTATAAGGTTCCAATAAGATGAGGTATTTAATAGTACCTACGAAGGATTTGAATGAAGCAACTGCTTAATTTCCTCAAGTACTTATCTAAACTGGTTCTCAAATGGGGGTGATTTTGCCCCCTAGGGGATGTTCGGCAATGTCTGGAGACATTTTAGGTTGTCATAATTGGGAGGGGTGCTACTTGCATCTAGTGAGTAGAAACCAGTGATGCTGTTAAATACCCTACAATGCACATGATTGCCCCCATAACAAAGGATTATCCAGCCCCAAATGTGAATAGTGTCACTGTTGAGAAATCCTGATTTAGCCTTTGCTTGAACAATTTTTATGATTGGAAACTATCCCCTTGTGAGGTTAGCCACTCAGTCATTGGAGACTTAAGTGAGAAAACTATCAGTTAAGTTGAAGCAAAATCTGTAACTTCCATCTGCTAGCCAAGGTTGTGTTTTGTGAGACAACACAAGATAAGTCCATCCCTCTTCCATGTGACAGTCTTTCCAGTACCAAAAGAGCTGTTTTCCTTCCTCGAAGCCCCCAAATTTACAGTTATCCAGGATGCTCTGAAATAAGTGAGAATGAAACCCCAACAGTTTGGTCACATTTGAATGTTTTATTTCTAGTTTCATCTACAAGTCTGAGTTCTAGAAGAGTTTAAATAAACCCAACTGGACCAAAAAATGTCTGTAAAATCATAAAAGGGCATCCATCTGGTTTGTCTGTAAATAAGAAGTTATGAGTCCATTGCCTAGGGTGCATTTTTTTTTACCTTTTTTCTTCCTTATCCACCATAAAAAGGCAGCACAGCTAACATTTTCTTATACATCTCCTACACAAACCCGATTGTGCCATTTCATAACAAAAGTTCAGCACTGTGCTTAATACAGTGCATTATTTTGAGGAGAAAAAGGCGGTGATGCAGATTTATTCTTGTGCAATAAGAAATATAAAAATAAAAAATCAAGTTTGCCATCTTCAGCTTGAAATCATTGTCAAATCTTATCGGAAATATATTTATTCTGATTTCTGGCAATCTAACCTCCTTTAGCCATTTCACAGTTGGTGAGCAGAAAGGATGTTTCTGCCTCATTTACAGTGTCTGAACATGATTCAGACAATCAACTGCAACATTAGTCAAAGAAATCAGTGGCTAATGATTTCTGACAAGCACGGCAGTAACAGGCTGAGGACCAGACTGGGCAGTAACAACATTCAGAGCATTTACTGGAGGCAGCAATAGGCAATGATAGAAGATGATTAAAATGGGGCTAAAGGAAACTGGTCTCACACTACTTAAAGGCTCTTACACACTTTTTGCAAAGGTGTAGTATCCGACATGCAATAAATACAGTAATCGTTTTCTACAAATATGTTATGTTGAATGGACCCTGAGTTCAATGTGTGCAGCTCTGTAAACAATCACACAGAAAAGTAGTTAAATATTTTGCATTCTGCTGAAACTATATTCTTAAATTAGGAGTAGTCTAGCGATTTATGTTTACTATTTATATTGATTATTTGGAGTATGTACTCTCTCCCTGAAATGCGTTACTCATCATTTGGACTATCTGTCACACACTGACTGTTTACATCACCCAACAGATAACAGGAAGGCTGTGTGGTCTAGTGAAGAAAGGACCGAGTGTTAAAACATGAGTTTAGTTTCTCTTCTGCCATGAGCTCGGCGTGTGAGACAGGACCTCAGACAGGTCACTTGGTTATCTTGAACTTCAGTTTCCAAGTCTGGAAGATGATGGGGTGGGGCCAAATGATCTAGAATTCTCCCTTCCAAAAATATGATTTGGATTTTAGGACTCTACATTGATATATTTAGTAATTTAAGATACACCCTAATTGTTGCCAATAATTTCTCCCTGGCTTTAAAATCTCTGATAAATTCATTTTATGTTTCTCTAAACTTAAAAAAAAGAAACAAAATGATAAGTCATTTCATTCAATTGAAATTTTATTTTCATACTTCTCCTTCATTTGAAAAATCCTGCACACTCTTAACGAACCGCTTTTTAAAGAAGGTCCCTACATTGGAATAGGTGATACCAAGGAAAGCTGAATCTACAATGCTTTTGGTTCATATTAAACAGCAGCTATTACAAATGCAATGATCAATGCTTTAAAAATACACATTTTTCGTTTATAGTCTGAAGATTTTAAGAATTTGATGAAAATTCAAGGTTATCCTTAAATTTCATAAACTGAGTTAGAATTGCTAGTTAATCTCTCAGATGCTAGGAGTTTACATGTATTTTCAAAAGCTATAAGGATAGAAATATATCTCAAAAGATTTCTAAGAATCTTTTTTCACCTAAAACTCTCTCTTTACACATCCAATATACAGATGACTCTCAAACTCCAAAATGAGGAGATAGGATTCCATTTACAGTTAAAAATAAAAATTTCCTCAATAGTAAATTGGAACATATTGCTAAAACTGCCATTTCCTGAATTGGTCATTATAGAATTGTACTACATCAATGAGAGACATATTCATGAAGAATTTTATTCTAATTCTCAATTGTTATTTTTTATACTGTAAATCAGAAAGCACAGAAATATTTTCCCTGTACATCTCTATCATAGTGTGAGTTTTATTCACAGCTCCTTGAAAAGAAAACTTCCCTGCCCTTAATCTCCTGCTGGGGAAATCCATTGGAGGCTCTGTTTTATATTTTGCTAGAAGGCCCTTGACTAAAGGCAGTCCAGTAATCTATGAGGTGGCCTGACATAAAAAGTTCTATTCAGTGTAAGATTGTAGCGATGAGTTAGTTCAATCACGTTCTCTTAGGAAATTCAGACCCACTGAGCAGTTGGTAATGATAGAAGCAAGAAGGTGCTCAAAGATAAATGTACATCAAGAGAGTGATCGAATCACGTCAAGAGAGTGAGTCAAACTGACTGTTGGTGCTGAGGGAATGATAAGAAAACTCGGTCTTTTGTCTTCCAGGGGTCCTGCAGTTCCCCGGAATCTTTCAGTCTGTGAGGCCCAACTGTTTGCTGATCCTGGGTATTCATGGGATGTGATCGCTCTCTCTCATTGCCACAGGAATCTTTACGATCAATTCCCTTACTCGAGGTAATCTGAGTGAATCTCTTTCTTGTATCCAAAGAACAAAACTGAGAAGTACTGGGAGATAAAAGGGCTCTCAAGAGCTAAAGTGCCAAGTAAATAACTTCAAGCCTTTTCTCCCTCCATGTTTATCAGTGAAAAACAATACAGGTCGATTCTTTCCATGGCAATAGGCCAGTAGACACAGGTTATAGAAAATGATTAGAGATTTCATTGTCAGAAAAAATTTGAGGGGAAAAAGTTTGTGTATTTTTTTAAACCGAGAAATTCTCAAACTCCATTTGGTTACATTTATATGAGGATAAAGAGTCAGTGTGACAAATGATTCCATTATACCTATGATAACATGACCAGTAATTTCAGTTCTCTGTTAATTATGGAGACTAAAGAAGGTGGTGGCAAACGGAATCAAAGGAAGTGCCAGTCAAATCTGACTTGATAAATGTGTATTGCCACTCACTTTGCCAGCACAAAAATGTCAATATTCATTTCCTGCTGGAATGTGCAGGACTCTTGGGACCCTCACTCCAGCCATACGGACCTTGCACTATCAGGAATGAGCTCAGTTCTCTCCACCTCCGTCCCTCTGCCTGCATTGCTCTTTCTGATTTCATGCCTGACTCTTCCAGTGCTTATACACACACACCACTTCTTTGTACTATTCCAACACTTACCACAGTGTCATATGTATCTACTTATTAATATTTGCCTCTCTCTATTTAGATCATAAGTGGCATGAGGACAGGAACCATATCTGTTTTGTTCTCCATTGTACCCCAGCTCTTAATCTTACGTTCAGATTGAATATTGTTGAATGAATATAGTAGAGCCCTTAGAAGGTACTGGTAGTGAAGTACCTGCAGAAATTAATGTGACTATAATTAGTTGTTGTATAATATACTTATTATATTATATTACAATAATTATAGTATACTATTATATTATAATAAATTATACTATATTATATATAATTAATTGGCTTAAAGAAAAATAAGCCCTTATATAAATCAAGTATTATATAATATTAATATATATTATATATAATATATTACAGCTTATTATATATTAGTTACATTATAATATTTAGCATTATATCTCACTCAATAAAGGAAAAAAATCTGGCACTTTATAACTATGATAAATGGAAAGCATATGAGAAATTTCAGTTAACAACCAGTCCAGGGGAATTCAAGTAACAGCAAACAAGCCAGATTCCTAAAGGAGGACTCAAATGACATTTCAAAATGACATAAAAACCCCCCATCTAAATGTGTGCTTGTTTTATCCAGTCACATTCCCAGATAAGTAAGTTTCCCCCATTACAAGCCCCTGTGGTCATTCTGCTCAGTGAGGACAGGAAGATCCAAGACTGAAATTATGTTAGATTAGTCATAGTATCATGAGAAATAATTCTTCCTGTCTGTGGAGGGAATATAAATCATTTCTTCTCTTTCTTTTAATCCAGAATAATGAGAGACAAATATAGTTTCCTTCACAAGTAGCAGTTAAGACAGAGAGATAAGCAGTGAAAAGTACTAGCTCAGTAACAAACCAAGTTCCTCAGCTTCCCCCAAAATGGCTACTCATCAACCTTCTTCCATTTTACTGCTTTGAACAGAATGGTTTCTGGCTCCTCAGGGAAGGATCAAGGAGCATTCTATATTAGTGAATGACTACCTAGAAGGTTTTAATAAATACTGTGGTTTCACTAACACTGTGAAAATTTTTAAATTTCTGCATGAACCAATTACCACCAGGAGATTTGTCTTTCCCCTGGCAGTAAAGCCATCATCTATTCATAATCCCTCCTGCTAGATTTCTTCCTCATTTAAGGCAGGATTCAATAAGATTTCATTTTGGTTTCCCTTCTCAGAAATCCATGAAAGCCTTGAAAACCATTTTGAGCATATTCTCTCTGTACAATTTAATATCCTTTCCACCACAGGCCATTATTCTGGTAAACTCAGTAAACCCTAATTTAGATCCCCGATGTAAGGCTTTCATACTAGGCTGTGTGAACACATTTCTTTAAAATAAAACATGGTAGGAAAGTCTTCCTCTGAATGCGTGCACACAGAGGAAGCTTCATCTATTACCCTTTCGCCATGATAGAAGAGATGAGAAAACAATTTATGAGTCATTTCCATTCTGACAGATGTGACAATGACTGGAAATGCGATGCCTGCCAAGAGCTTTTATCAAGTAGGTTATAACAACTAGTAATAAGTGTAAATAATAAATGGCTGGAATCTTAGGGGAAACAGTGGCAATATGAAATGATTTTTGGTACTTCCAATGGGGCTCTGCTACTCTTGGAATTCCCTGCCTTCCCAGTAGAGTTTTGGCCTGACAATAAACAACAGTTTAGTACTTTATCTAATCCCAGCCAGGAGGTGAGTTCAACAGCAAGCTTTTGCAGATGTTCACATCCAATAATCTATCCATAATTGATGAAACAGGGAGGTCAGATGTAATGGCTGCTACTATTCCAGCAACAAATAAATGGTTATTGAGAAAACAAGCCTGTGTGGCGCAGAGCGCTGAGCAGTGACAGGCAAGCGACGGTGCTGAGCAGAGGCAGGGAGGACTACACGGATTCCTCAGCGAGCCATGTGGCAGGAGGGCCACACTGACACATAAGCAGATGGAGGTGACTTAGAAAGGAAAAGGGAGGTTGCTGAAGTACACAAAAAGATGAAGACAGGCTGAGGCAGAGAAGAAAATGATGAGCAAGCCCTGGGCAAGGCTAGGACTCAGGTAAGGACGAATGCGTGAACAGTTCAGAAATGCGTTTGAATGTGTGCACTGTGATCCAGATGTCTGGTTGCTTTTATTACCAGCGTGTCTTCACTCACATAGCTGGCTGTCAGACCACGCAGCCTAGGTGACTCTAATGCCAAAGCGGATGGATGGGACACTTTGGTGCCCAAGCCTTCCCACTGAGGGACATGCATTGGTATTCCGTTTATCACTGCAGATAGTTTTTTTTTCCTGTGTACTAAAAAGAAAATCTATGAAAATCATGGATGCAATTTTAACGATATTTTCAGATAAGCCAAAGATGCAAAACTGTGAGGCTAGAAAATTTCTCAAGACTGGGATTAATCCTGAAATACATGCTGCTTAAAATCAAATTTACTGCAAAGGATTGTGAGTGGAAGGCAAAGTTTTCTTTAACAATAAAAAGCAAACGCTGCACTCTATTCACCTCAACCTAGGCAAAGAGTATAATAAATGCATTAATCGAGTCTACTTTTATTGACTGAATAAAATTCAAGATATTTAAACATAAATAAACAGCTGAAATCCTACACTTCTATTCCAGTGCTAAAAAATAATGTTTTTACACAGTTTACTATGTAATATCATAAGATGAAGAATGGTAGAATGAAATGGTAGTTATTATTGCTATAGGTAGTCATAAAGAGGCTTGGGACAGAGATGTTTTAAACATTAATATTCCTAAAATCACTTAAATCAATTTAACACTCTTTAGTGGTTTATTTAGAAGTGTGATTTATTTTATACTTTGCAACCAATGCCTTTGATCAGCTTTGAAATAACATATGAGCTGAAAATAAAAGAGCAAAATAAATTGCTGCCAGAGTTCTTATAGTGAGCTTTAGGTTTTATAGCATAAACTAGAAAATTACCATTATATTTGGCATTTTCAAATTATTTATCAATTTATCATTTTCAAATTATTTATCAATTTTTATTTATCAATTTTTTATCATTTTCAAATTATCAATTTTTATCAATTATTTATCAATTTATCAATTATTTATCAATCATTTCTAAAATGGAGAATTACGAAGCCCAGAAGGAATGGGGGAGATCATTTCTGTAATAACTTGCTAGTTGATCTCCTTCCTGAGCCCTGTCAGCATCTTCCCCGGGGTCCTCCCATTTAGCAACTTCGACCTGGGACAACCGTCCCTGGGACCATCTCTGTCCCTGGTCTAGGGCAGAAGCTTGGCGTCACGTCAGTGTGCCATGGATCAATTTACGATCTTAACCTTTATTAAAGTGACTGGGCTCTTGCCATGTCCCTTGAGACCAAGCCCCCACCATGTGTTCTAATCCTTGGAGCTGCATCACCATCTGTTCTTCTTGCTTGAATCTCTGTCTTGGTACCTAGTAGGGTTCCTGCTTACCGAAATCTGGAGATCTACCTTGCTGCCATCTATATGCCTACATCAGGAGTCTCACTCCTGAGCCCCAGTCCCTGTGGCTTGGTACTTGTCACTTGCCAATGGCAGTCACTACCGTTTACTTAGCAAAAACTGCATGTGTGGAGTGTTTTATATTCATGGTGCATTTAATCTTCATAGAGCCCTTTGAGATAAATATTAACATTCCCAATGTACAAAGGAGAAAAACGAAGGGCAGAGAGGTTGTGTAACTCTCTCTAGTACACACAGTCCTGGAGTTGGAGAAGGAGGGGGATTTGAACTGGGTTTTTAGGACTTTGAAGCCCTTGTTCTTAAGCACTGTGATATGCCTGCTGCTGGCTCACCCTGAGCCTGACTGTGCTGACCTAGGCCTTCACTTACACAGCTCCCAGAAGCTATTCTCCACTCACCCACAGGGGTACCCACTGCAGCCCAATGTCTGACATTCTAGATGTTGACCTTATGCTTGCCTGGTTACAGCGTTACCTATTACCAGCTGCTATTTTTTCATCACATGGCCTAATTATACTAGCTGATAATAGTCAATACTAACTAAGTATTTATTCTGCCATTCCTTTGCCTAAAATGACCCCCTTTTTACTTTGGAAAAAACACCTGGCTTTATAGTGGCCTACAAAGGCCTTCCACGATGCCACCCCTTATCTCTCTGACTTCAGCTCCCACTTCTCTGCTGTCCTTTTGCTTCTCCTCAGCCTCACTAGCCCCAAGCCCCCCAGGCACACTGCTACCTTAGGGCTTTGCCACTGACTGTTACCTCTGCTTGGGATGTGCTTCCCTCAAGTATACACATGGCTAACTTTCATCTACTTCCAGTCTTTCCTCAAATGTCAGCTCAGTAGGCCTTCTCTGATCACCTATTTAAAATTCCCCCCACCCACCATTTGCTTTGGCACTCCTGAATCATTCCTTTGTTGTATTTTTTTCTTTTTTCCATAGTGCTTATTATTGTCTATCATACTATCTAATTCACTTGTTTATTTACCTTTAATCTTCATTATCTGTCCTTCTCTAATGGGATAGAAGCTCCATGAGGACAAAAATATTTGTTTTCCTATTGATGTATTTCAAGTGTCTAGAGCAGGGCTTGGCCATAGGTGCTCCAAAACTATTTGCTGGATGAATAAGTCGCAGATTGTTCTTAAGACTCCACGTATTAACTAATTGAATCTTCCCAATGCCCATGAGTAGGCATTAATTTTTATTATTCTTATCTATTTTTAAAAGTGAGGAAACTGAGGCACAGAGAGATGAAGCCACTGGGCCATGGTCAGAGAGTGGTAAGTGATCCAGAAAGCACTTGAACCCAGGCTGTCTGATTTCAGAGACAGCGCTCTTATCAGGCCCTTCATCCCAACTCAAGGCCAAAATGCTGCCTGACAATGCCACCATGCAGGACGGGTCCAAGTTCTGGCTCCCTTTGTTACCACCTGTTCTATTGTTGAGCAAGATTATAACATGGCATCCTCCAACAATGTCCTTAAGGAAACTCAACTAAGTTTAATGACTTGTCCAAGGCCAAAGAGCTGGGTGGCAAAACCACGGCTAAAGAGCTGGGTTGCAAAACCACAGCCAAAACTCAGGATGTCTGACTCCTAATTTGGTGGTCTTTCTGGTCCTTTCAAAACTGATTTTGAGGATTGTAATGTTTGCTTGGATAGTACTTCCATTTTCATATAATCTATTACAATAAACAATTAAAAAGTAATTTTGGCTTTGCAACCTGTGACAAATATTAATGCTTATTTATATAATATTTTAAAAGGAAAGTATTTATTTTTGTCATATCTATGATATTGTAAACATATAAAATGAACATCATAAATAGTTACTCTGCTGTAAGCTAATATAAGCTCATAGGGAAAATGAATATGTTTAATTAAATTTAGGAAAAACGTATAGTTAGATCATTTGCAGTAAAATAATAAGAACCAATAAACCATTATCTCTTTACTATTCCATTGGAATTTTCATCAGCATGCTAATATTAATAAATATCATCTTCATTTTACAAAGCGGGAAGCCAAGAGATTTGTCTATGATCTGGCAAGTCAGTGATGGCAGCAGGAATAGCATAATCCTCGCACAAAGCCAGCAAATCAGACTTTCACTCTTCTGTAATATTCATTTATTGAGAGAATACAGAAAGCCAGACACAGTTCTAAGTACTTTCTACGTATTAACCCATTGAATCCTCACAACTCCCCTATGAGTTAGGTACTAGTGTAATCCTTATGCTGCAGGTGAGGAAACTGAGGCACAGGAAGATGAAACAACCCACCCAAGATCACAGGATTAGAAGTGGCAGGACCAGGATTTGGAGTCAGGCGATGTGACTCTAGAGGCCCAGCTCTTAACCACTATATCACGCAGTGATGATGGTTGAGATAGTAACAGAAAGAAGTGAAATCCACAGGAAGGACCCTATCTCCCTCCCTCTATTTCATTTTTTCCAAAACTATAAACATTCTGCCCTACCAGATTTTTCAACTGAAAACACTAACAAAGAACACCTTTTATGATCTTTCTCTTGCATTTACTAAGAGTTGGCAATAGATAGCAAATTTGCATCAGGAGCAAGAAGAGAACTGGGGGTTGTAGGAATAACATGTTGAACACACTGCTTTTGAGAAAGAATTCTACTACTTTGTCTTTTTACAGATGTATTAATTTAGCGCTGTGACATATTTCACTGTCAGCAAAACATCCAGAGAAAACAAAGCAAATTCAGCTAAGCAGTTGAGTCATAACCAGTGAAGAATCCATGGTGCCCCATTACCTATGACAAAGGAGGGTAAGACGGAGATGGGAGATGCAAACGAGAGGTGAGACTTCCAACGTCTCTTTCTCTAGAGAAGCTACAAAGCAGTGGGTCATTCCTAGCCTGATGCCAGTCTACTTCCCGTGTCCTCACCCTCTTCCCCAAACTCTGTGCTGATTATGAACTGGCCCAGCAGCAGAGAGGTGCTGTGTTTTTTTAAGCTTCAAGTGTTATTCAACAATAATTTCTACCGGACAAGAATAACAAAATGTTATTTATACCAGTTAGTAGTTCATTAAGCAGAATAGATGAAAATGTTATTAAAAATTCATGTGGGAGATTTGTGATGAGACTTAACAAATGAGTTTAAAATCACCTTACAGACAACTCTGCCAGTTGCAACAGCATTAGCAGTTAGGAGTGTGGCCCCAGTCTTGGCTCTGCACATGCTATAGCTTCGTGACTGTAGGCAAGTTGTTTAATCTAAGTCTCAGCCTTCTTCATCCGTGAAATGCGAGTACGAGTAAATAGAAAAATACCAATAATATCTGCCTCTTCGGGTTCTTGTGAGTGCTAAATGAGATAAAGCATGTAAATGATAAGGTTGGGTATAGTTCTAGACACATAGCACACAAAGACACATTTGTTCTTACTGTTGTTCATGATGATGCTACTCTGTCATTTAGGGCTCATTTGATTTCACTGGACAAAAACCACCCCAGTCTAATTTAGGCAAAAAGGGAAACTAAGGCCTCAAATGCCATTAATAATTGTTCTCTCCATTTCTCATCTTGGTTTCCTCTCTGTGTGTTGGCTTTGTTCTCTCAGCCCACCATCCTCCCTGGCTCTGGGAGCTCCCAGGCTAACTCCTTCCTACCGAAGAGGACTGGCTCTAATTTGAAAAATACAAATGATCAGGGAAGCAATCTGATTGGCTTAGCTTGTTCATGGACCATCTCCTAGAGATTTGCTGGGGCAAGAAGTAGTGGTGGTTGTAATATCTGTAACCCCAAGGTTAGGACAAGACCATAGCCAGCAGAAAGGTAACAATGGGAATGGTGCAATGCTCTGGGAAGAAAAAGACAATAAATGTCCTCTAAATAGCTGCTTCTCCTCCCGTGGCTTCATCTCATTTGATAGAACCATCATACTTTGGATTTCTTGAACAAAAAACTTCAGATTCATCTTTGGCTCCACCTTGTCTGTATGCTTTCATCTACCCAGCCAGAAAAAATATAAAATTGTAAAATGCCTCTCAAATGTGTCTATTATGAGCTACATCACCACCACCCGAGTTGAGGGGTTCATCATTCCTTACCTGAAATATTTCAGAAGAGCTGCACAATTGGTTTTCCCTCCTCTAGTCTCTCTCTCTTCAATTTGTCCTACACACACTGCCAGGCTGTCTTCTAAACCAAGTTGCGGTCCTACTTAGAGACTTACATCTTAGCAAGGCCCTTGAAAATCTCATCCCACCACCCTGTCTTTCCAGCCTCTCCCACAACAGCCCCACTCCCTCAGTGCTCACCTTCCAGCAGGACTAGAATGCGTTTTCTGCCCTCCCAGGTCTTTACTCATGCTGCTTCCTCTCCTCTGAGGAGACAGCTACCATTTATCAAGATTCAATCCAAATGTCATCACCTCAATCTCCAAATAAGACAAAGCTTCCCTGTTGTTCTTTAGCTCTTGGTCCCCATTACAAGTATGGCACAAGTAGATGACAGTTGTCTATTTCCCCTATGGACAACAGAGTCTTGCAGCATAGTAAGAATCTACTTGAGCATAAAGAAATCGTCCAGGCCTGTTATTCAACACTCTGCACCAACATGAACTTTAAAACAAATAACAGCCCATTATCAACATAGTTACTACCATTCTTGTTCATATGGACTTTGGCCAGAATTACTTAGGATATCAAAACCTGTAGGGCTGTATTTTTCTCCTTGCTTTATAATTTATATGATTATCTTCTCACTTTATTGGGTTATCTTTAAATGTCCTTTATTACTTGTTAAACATTTAATAACTTTGATGTTTTGGGTTGAGATTAGCTGCTGACATGACTAAATGCTATGATCAATCCTATGCTGAAGGTTTTGACTATGAACAGTCTATATAAAACCTATTGAAAACATTAATTAAAGTTATTAAATTTTAATGGAGTGGAAAGAAATAATAGTTTACTTTTTTCTTATTACAAAATCAATATATGTTAACTGTAGAAAATTTGGGGAATACAGATCCATCACTCCCTAAAAAATAGAAAAATTAAGGTCATCCATTACTTCAGCTTCCACAGATAACCACTGAAAACAATTTGGTGTTTCTGGTATTTTCATATATATGTATGCCTTATATGTATGTATGTAGACATATAAGTACAACATAATGTACATTGTTTTTGCTTAAAATATCAATAATAGTTTTATTGTTATAAGATATTCACTTGCATCATTTTCATTGGTTGTATTGTATTGCATCATAGGATACTCAACAATGTTTAATCAATTTGCTATGTACATTTACTTTGTTTCTGGATTTTTCACCATTATAAACAGCCTTTATAACATTGCATATAAAGGTTACAGCTAAACCTCTGTATATATTAATAATTATACAAAAACAATATTGTAGCTAAATATTTGTATATATTAATTATTTTCTTCATATAAATTCTGAAATGTAATTCCTGAGTCAAAAGATATACAAAATTGTGAGACTTCTTAAAACAGAACAAAGCTACCATTTATTGAATGCTTACTAAGTGCCAAGCACATTACTATTTTATCTCATTTCATCCTCACAGCAACTTTATCAGCCCTATTTTACAGGTGTGGAAAAAGAAGTTTAGAAGTCAAGTGATTTGCACAGGTGTAGTCGACAGTGTCAATGCCCCTCTCGTAATGCCCCAAAGCCTGCAGATGCCAGCACCTGGAACTTTCTGTCAGATGGCTGGGCTCATGGTAAACTGGAACTGCCAGTGTCCCTGGAAGCAGCTCCCAACCAATGAAGGATGGAAACTGGTGGATAAAGACACGGGCTCCCTTGTCCCTCCACTGGGATAACCGATTTGTTTCTACTCTGTTTCCCAGAGTGTTCCAGCAGGACCAAGCTCCTTTTGCCTACAGTGGCAACACATCTGTGGCTTTCTTCTTTTGTCTGACTCCCCTGCTGGTGGGAACCTCTCCCAAATAAACCACCTGTACTCAAATCCATGTCTCAAAGTCTGCTACCAGGGAAACCCAAATCAAAACATCAAGGTTGTTAGCCTAATAGTGCAAAAATATCCACCTATCGTGGCCCATGCTTTTACAGAAACTCAAAGAATGCTTTATGAACTTTGCAAAAAATATCTGAAGATGCGTATTTGAGCAAGAACCATAAGACACATTCAGGCTGCAGTAAAAAATATTTTGTGATTAAGTTATTTTATGTTATTTATTTATCTTGAACCTCTAGCACATAAAATCAAGTTAGCCTCATTCTTTAGAGCAGGACACACTTTTATTGGTCTGTGCATGCCCCCTCAATTGTTTTTAATAAATTTTCTCCTTCATTCTCCCTCCCTACTCTTATTCCCTTTCCCCTCACAGGCTTTCTCTAATGTGTCGCTGAAGAGTTTCTCTGTGGAGTGGGGCTGGTGCACCACAGGCTAATCATACACTGAATCTCACCCACCCCATCATTCTCTATACCAGCTTCCACTTCTAACCACAGTTCCCTTTGTCTCACATCCTTGCCAGCCTTCAATACTAATTGACTTCCTAATTTTTTGCCTCTAAGTCATTCTTTGATGTAAAAGAATATTAACCTTCTCCCTTGAAATGCTCACAAACGAAAGCTGTTATACACATCTATACAATCAACTCCTGATTATTCAGGAACTGAACATTATTGTGTGGATTGGTTGGTTTCTTCATTATCTTCCTCCTCTTTCTCTGACTATCCCTGGCTATCATAATTATCATTTAGAAAAAAAAGAGGGTCAATAGGAGACATTCATGGGAAAAATGGAGATTTAATCTTACACAAGTCTATTTTATTAATTATTAACTAAACTTTTATATGTTTATTTAGGGAGAAAGTTGGAATGACTAGGTAAAATAATGTTTTAATTATATCAATTGAATATTAGGAGTACAGTATTAATGCTATTTTAAAAGTCCAGTATATTTTATTTTTATTGAGCACTAATTATATTGAATAATCTCTAAAGTCAATATAGCTGTTAAATGAAGACCAAGTAACTGTCTGTGCTACAGACACATTTGAGAGTATTTTGGATAAGTTTTAAGATGTTAAATTACATTTTTCTTTCCGAGGTTACCCCTTTCGTGTCATAGAGGAAAGATATATAATTTGGCTCACTCTATAATGATGAAGTATGATCCACACACTACTGCTGTTTAACACATCTCATCCTATAATCATCTCCGGGTTCTTGCAGGTGTAATGCCTCTTCTTCTTTCGCAGCCTCTAGATCAACGTGTGCTAACAGCTGTGCCGTTGCCTCTAGGTCTGTCATACAATTAGTCTTGTGATGAACTATGCAGGTTGCTTTATTGCTCCAGAGAACATTTTCATATGCTAGGCCTTGAACTTTCAGGAGTATACATACATTATGTTCCATATGTCACTATTCAGTATAGATGATTAGAGAACTCAATTTTCAGAGTCTCGAAGTTCATCCTCTTTAGAATGAACCAAATAAAAATAATCACTGTTCTCTTCATTTTCTTTTACAACGAATATCAGAAATTTTGGCACAATTTCTTAAAACGTGAATGACTGGAAACAAAAATTTCAGCAGCTTTGTAAAAAGTTACTGGAGCAGCACTTTCTTTTTATAATGAATAATAATAATAACCATGAAGTTTTGGTTAAAGTGTTATTCTATGTCTCAAGGGAATCTAAAACCAGCTCTCACATTTCAAAAAAAATCAATAAATTTTATGACTAGAAAAAAGCGATTATGGGTCTGTCTGGTGGCGCAGCGGTTTAGTCTGCGCTTGGCAGCCCGGGGTTGGTGGGTTCGGATTCCGGGCGCCCGCCGATGCACTGCCTGTCAGCCACGCTGTGGCGGTGTCCCATATGAAGTGGAAGAAGATGGGCATGGATGTTAGCCCAGGGCCAGTCTTCCTCAGCAAAAAGAGGAGGATTGGCAACGGATGTTAGCTCAGGGCTGGTCTTCCTCACAAAAAAAAAAAAGGAAAGAAAGAAAAAAGCGATTATATTAATCTAGGCCACGAAATTTCTTTCCTGACATAAAACATCTCTTCATTTCCATGAAAGTCTACAATTTATAAATTTTTGCCATACACATTACTGTCTAAAAAAAATATAGATTCTTTTCTTGAGTTTTCTGATTTTTCTATAATGCTTTTGTCATTTAGATAACAAATGCTATAATTTATATCACCAATACCAAGAGGTATTCATCACTTAAAAGGAAGAAAAAAACACACGTGCTATTTTCCTAAGCTGTAACACTGTAAAGAAAAAGAACCATCAGGAAAATTAAACAGAAAAAAGGTTTAAAGAGAGTTAAACTCCCCATTAATGAAGAAATTTAAAAAAACCATTCAATTTACTGATTCTACTCTCCAAACAATCTTTACTACAGAAATTTATATTAAATTATTACTGTAAGGTTATCTGTTTTGATGTTTTAGAAAGGTCGTGACTTTACATACAAAAATGACAGTAGCACCGTTCTTAGTAAAACATTTTACATCTTCATAATCTCCAAATTACTAAATACATTTTTATGAATATTTAAAAAACTTTTCCAAGTAAGGTTTACTGTTCGAAAAGGTATCAAATAAGATCAGATATGGAATACATGCTTATACCATGTCTTAAATTATTGCCTAAAATTTTGAGTAATATTGTTCTATGCGGTTTGGAACTAAATCCATTTTTTATAACTAGAAAATAGGACTATTTTCTTCTTGCATCAGTGTTTTTTCTAATCCTATCATCTTTTTTTTTTTTTTTGCTTGTTAGATAATGGATATTTTAAACATTTCTCTACTTAGCAAAATGTATGGAATGAAAAGGAAGTAAATACTATCTGTGTACTGGTGGCAGTGTGCGTGGGGAGGGGGTATGATATTATCAGATAGAAGAGGTCTGAGCTGCAACAATTGGGGGAAAAGGATCTGTAACAGCTGCTCCTGTAGATTCCCAAGAAGGAGACTGCCCGAGGTGGGTCACGGGATGAAAGGATAAAGCTGATGAAAACTCTGATGTAAAGCAGGAAAATGACTGCTGAGACCCCTGAGCTTACACCTGAATCATCTCAAGCTGAGTGGCGAGCCCTCTGTAGCATGCTTCAGAAGCTGGTGATGAACGACGCAGGACCAGGAGGCAAACTGGCTGCTAGCAGGAGTGTCTGCATGTTTTGTATAATGATAACCAGTGGCCCTCTGGGAAAAGGAAGCCATGATTTCCTCTGTGCCAGCATCTGAGCTCCCCTCAGATACTGAGGCCATTAAATAAGAACAGAAGGGTCAATTTTAGGTAATGATTTCTAATTGGCAAGTAAAGACAACTTCTGTTTAACGGGTAGTGAATAGCTCTGATCTTTAAATAAAACAATAACTCAAATTCCTCTTTTTTGATAAATGTCCTTTTTTTAACACAAGGAAAAGTTATTAATAAATTAATATTACAGTTTTCCATAAGATGTTGGTTTATCATATTTCCATTATAAAAATGTGTGCCAATACAAAGATAAATTTAAGCACTATGTAATTTACCTATGATAAATTTAGTAAATTACAGTTAAGGAAAAAATAAGTATAAAGCAGGCACTTTGAATAGGTAATATATGTTACCTACAAGAGTATCACTGCTATCATTATTCAGTGCTAGTCATATCATAGCCTGTAGTAATAATAGTATCTTACATTTGAAAACTGTTTAAAGTGTAAACGTACGTTTTTTTCATTTGATCTTCATAAAGATACAGTGAAGCTGCCATCCTTATTTTACAAACGAAACTGAGCCTCCAAGAACTTGAGTGACTAACCTAAGATCAACAACTAGTATGTGGCAGACAGGACTAAGATCCATGTCTCCTAGCTCCAAGTTTCACTTGTTCTTTCTGTACCATAGTTACCTCCTATATAAAGATTGTACATCGAAATCTACTGTCAGTTCAAATATTTGACCACTTAACAACTAGAGAGCTATTGCTGTGTACACTTGAACTACATTACACAAAGTAAAGATGCTCTTTACTATGTAACACAATTCCTAAATAAACTCCTACTTTAAACACCTTTGACTAGGTAGACTTTCACCTCACATTTTACATTTTCTCCTGTGCTAACTACTGGTTTGGGAATACTTGGGCCTAGGGTAAAACCCAGAAATAATGATTTTGTAGATATATGATCATCTAGCATTTTGGAAAATAATTCTTTTATGCATATTAATGGTTATATAATTGTTATGGTTTTCTATAGGTTAGCCCCTATGCCACAAACTTTACACACACTTTATTACTCAATTCTCACAAAGTTGTGCTGAGTTAGGAAGTAGTATTATCCCCATTTTATAGATGAAGAAATTAATGCTCAGAAAGGTTAAGTCAGTTGTGCAATGTCATGTGATGAGGTAGCAGCAGAACTGGGATTCCATCCTCCATCAGCTTGATTTTTGTTTTTCCTCCCCAAAGCCCCAGTCCATAGCTGTATATCCTAGTTGTAGGTCCTTCTAGTTCATCTATATGAGCCACTGCCACAGCATGGCTGCTGACAGATGAGTGGTGTGGTTCCATGATTGGGAACCGAACCCGGGCTGCCGAAGCAGTGAGTGCCAAACTTTAAACCGCTAGGCCATCAGGGCTGGCTCCATCAGCCTGGTTTTAAGCCCTTCATCTTAACCACTTTGTTACCCTCTAACTCCAAAGGGTTAAATATACTCTCTAAAACTCATGTTGAGAGCTCCTTATCTGAGAAGTGCTAGTATTTACTGCCTTTACTTCACGCAAACCTCTAATAATCAAAGATCCCATAGCAGAGGTGAGCATTTGTATCCATCCCAGGCAACTCTAACCAAATACCATGATACCATATTCAACTGGCTCCAAACTCTCTTCTCAGGGTCATTTGCACAGAGCTGAAAGAAGACAGGAAAGCATGAAAGTGCAGATGCAAAGAAGTGATTGCTCTCATAGACAAACTGATTGAGACTGCATACATTAGAGGGCTGGTCCAGCAGAGAGATTTATCATATCATCACATATTGCAAACGTACAGAACTTTGTAGGGCTGAAGTACTTGAAATAATGCACAAATGACCTAAATGAAGATAGAGCTTCAGCTAGCCTCTTTCTTAATCTCTCCTTTGCTTTGGCTTCTTTACTTTCTTTCCCTCTCTCTCCTTTTATTATTTTGTCTTTACATTTTTTTTTCTTCTGACATGTAGTTTTCAAGACTCTGTCACATATAGTGCAAGAGAATCAAAAATGATTAATGCAGGAGTATTTGCCTCCTTTCCTTTCCCAGCCTGCTAATTCTGGCAGGGCCCACTTGGCATTTCTTCTTTCCTCCCCCAAACCAGGCCCACCCCTACTGGCTTTTATTATGCAGATCAGAGTTTGAATTTTGGAGAAAAAAGTGGGGATGTAAGAAGTTGAAAAGAGCCATGATTTCTTGACCTGAGAGAGAAGAGGAGGCAGAAGGAGAGAGAGAAGAAAGAGGAGTGATTAACCACATGTGAGCAGAATATAGGAGGGAACTTTGGGGTTTAGGGAGTGATATGAAAATACAGGCTTTGGAATATTGAGAGATAGACAAATTGAAAAATTTTAAAACTTAAAGGAGATGGGGCCGCCCGGTGGCGCAGCGGTTTAGTCTGCGCTTGGCAGCCCGGGGTTCGCCGGTTCGGATCCCGGGCGCCCGCCGACGCACTGCCTGTCAGTCATGCCGTGGCGGCATCCCTATAAAGTGGAGGAAGATGGGCACGGATGTTAGCCCAGGGCCAGTCTTCCTCAGCAAAAAGGGGAGGATTGGCGACGGATGTTAGCTCAGGGCTGGTCTTCCCCACAAAAAAAAAAAAAAAAAAAAAAACTTAAAGGAGAGAGTATTTTAAAAAATAATGTTGCTGTGAGATAAGAATTTTATCTCTTTTGCTGTTCTTTGAGGACAAGTAGAAATTGAAATTACTTTTCTTTTAGCTTGCTGGGTTATTTTCTTTTAATATGATATCATACCGAGAATGAGACATGAAGAAATCAGAGTTATTGGGGTTGCATAATGGTTTCAGTGGTAGATAAAAGTCTTCACTGATAAAAGTGACCAAAAGGAAAACTTATTTTACTGTGGAATCTGCCAAGGCATCTGTATGTCAGATAGATTATCATTTGGGTTAAGAGCTCACTGCTATCAAGGGTGGAGTGACTCTAAGGGAGAAGGTAACAAACTAAATAGAGAAAGGAACTGTAAGAATCATCTTCCCCCAAACTTTCTGACAGCTAAGAATTACAAATCAAATAAATCACTCTTTGTTAGATATGCCTTCTAATATATAATGGCTTTATCTTTGTTTGCATCTATTGAGTTGAAAGAATAAATAAAATTAAATTACAATTACTTTGTGAAATCCTAAGAATATATCATTTTACAAATATGATCCATATCATCCATTGTGAACATTTATCAACAATCCATGAGTTGCTAGAATATTAGTGTAACTATTTCTTCTGGTACATTATTTATTTGCATTTTCCTATGGGATGCTTTTGATGAGGCTAGAGGTAGGTTAACCATGTATACAAGCTAACGCCAATGTTAGAAGCATTCTAAACTATTATAATGATGCTGATATGTATGCAAACATAGAGATAGCTACTCTTTTGTATATAGAATAATTAAGTAATAGTACATATGATAAAACTTGTACTAGAAAAGCAAATGAAATATCAATATGATGAATTTTGCTTTCATAGTATAATTTTTGATAGGCTTCATTATTGCTAAATAATAGGAAGAAAATAATTCACTGAATGTACTGAAGATTGAATAAAGTTGCTGTTCCTAAAATAATTAAGTGGAATGGAGTAGACATATTCCTCGACTTACAGCAGATAAACCCATGTAAGTTGAAAATATCATAAGTCGAAAACGCATTTAATACACCTGACCTACCGAACATCATGGCTTAGCCTAGCCTACCTTAAACGTATTCAGAACACTTACATTAGCCTACAGTTGGGCAAAATCATCTAACACAAAGCCTACTTTATAATAAAGTGTTGAGTATCTCATATAATTTATTGAATGCTGTACTGAAAGTGAAAAACAGAATGGTTTTATGGGTACAGAATGGTTGTATGTGTATCATTGTTTGCCCTCGTGATCGCGTGGCCGATTGGGAGCCGCGGCTCGCTGCCACTGCCCAGCATCACGAGGAAGTCTCGTACAGCACATCGTGAGCCTGGGAAAGTTCAAATTTGAAGTTCAAAGCGTGGTTTCTACTGAACGGGTATCGCTTTCACACCATCATATGGTCGAAAAATCATAATTCAAACCATTCTAAGTTGGGACCGCCTGTACTTAGAGAGGAATAAAATTCACACACAAAACCAAAATGATAGGGGAGGCCCTTCCTGTCTCTTAAAATAATTATATGGTTGCAATGCTTGATTGTGGAAGCTGGTCCAAGTTTGCCCAAATCCTTGAATGTGATTTTTTTAAAATACTTTCTCTGAAATCTTAGGACTTCATAAGATATATTTACCTTCTAAAATTCAGAATTTACTCTACTTAGAACAATTACAGGTCTAAATTGATGGCCAAAGAGAATTACTATTTCTTTTCTCAGCCCCTAATATATGCAGGTAGCATTCTCCTCTTTAAATGTCAGGTCTCTATGACCTCCTGAGCAGGTTTATTAGAGTCACTATTGCTTCCCTTCACCAAATACCTTTCCTCATTAGTAGGTATTTTAGCCCTAAATAAATCCATTATTTGCTTTTAGTTTAGCTTTATTCTGTCATTTAGTAAAGAACTCTTTATCAGCCAGAAATGGCTGACCAAACTTCATTCATATATTTGTCAACATATTCTTCTATTATATGTATTAATCATTTATTAATAAATTAAACCCTTTAAATTAAGATACATTAGCAAAATTTCAGAATTCCTTCTGTTTCAGATCACCAGAACTATTAATTAAGAATATTTATTTGTGACAGATTTCTCTGAGCCAAGTGTCTTTGAAAAAATCATGTAAAAATCTTTTCACAGATGAACAACATTATTGGAAGGGAGAAATCTGTGAGAGGTAGAAGTTGAATCTAGATGCAAGATACTGAAAATTTGGAAATATTCCAAATTATAAACTTAAAAGATAGTGAGAGAATACAGTGTGACAAGAATAAAGATAGACTGAATATGAAAAGTGAAGGGAAATGCTAAATATAACCATATGCTGTCTCATGCTGGTTCCAACATAACAAAGCTGATTTCTGAGCATTCTTACCCCTCTCTGCAGCTACACTGTGAAAGAAACACCAACAATGCTGGAAAACAGAGTAAGATAGTGTCGGCAATACTGCAGCAGGGTGGGAAAATGGATTAAAAGAGGCTTTCAAAAGACTCTTTTATATGTCAAATTTTTACTTTGTGATTAGATAACTGGGCAGATACTAATCAATCAATCAGGGAATCAATCAGTCAATTCTATTAATTGATTATGTAATTTTTTACAGTGCATTCACTAAATAGATTACTCTGTCCTGTTGTGGGTTTCTAGTAAACATCGTGTGAACTAGAAGCCTTGCCGTCAGAGGGAGAGAGACTGCAGATGGAAGGACATGCTGCAGTTTGCAAACAGATAATAGATCACTTATGTAACATGATCACCTTCACCAGGTCCAGGAACAAAAAAGGGAAAGGAGATTCAAATGAAAGTCTCAAGAATGTCCTTTTATCTCTGGAAGGAAGCAGGGAAAAGTCACTAAAGTAAGACATCAGCGAGAATGAAAAGACATGGCCTTCAATCTGAAATCAAAGCAAGATGTCAGGTTTTGTGGGAATCTATTTCAGGGCAATAGCAAAAACTGCTGCCCTCGAAAATCAGCCTGAGCTGGAAGACCTTCATGCCTTCATGCCCCGAATCACCTATTCAGTGTCCGTTCTCCACCCCAGCCCCAACTCCCCATTCCTTGGTGATTCCTTGGTGCCTGTTCCCTGCCTCCCATTTTACAGCTGTGAATCTGATGCCTTCTCGACTTTGCTCTTGGCATCTTGTATCCAGACCTCACAACAGATCCTTCACTGGCCCTGGCGCTCTGCCCATGAGTCTGGCCCATATCTTATGCTTGGTTCCTGCAAGTCCTCAGTTCTGGGTGAGCTGTGTTCCAAAGAAGGCAACAATATTCTGCCACAAGCAAGACTTGAGCTCTGAAGACAACCCTTGGTTCTTTCCAACTGCAAAGGCAACTCTTGGTGGTAGCAGGGAGTCCAAGGCCTCAAATATGGCCTGCCTGTTTTCCCAAAGCCTGCACCCTGGCTGGAGAATTAAATGACAAGAATTAACTAATCCTGACTCTAACTGAGATACACGGCTCCAGGAGGCAGATTGAATTCTTACTGAAAATATTTGCAAAGAGCTCTCTCATTCCAGGCCAAAACCTGGGATAGGAGGCAGAAGGAGTTTGCGTATTTCTGTTTTTTAGACACGCCCAATTTCCTTGCTTATATGCAACAACCTATTCCTTGTTTTCTTCCTCTCTCCCTGGATGCCCCTGCTTAATCTCCTTTGTACCTCCTTCACCGAGCCTGGCCCTAGGTCTTTTTCATTCATCACTATCAACTCTCTCGAGGAAATCACCTCCAATTCACAGCTTCAATATACTGAAAACTTACAAATTTATACAGTATCTCCAATCTGGACTCCTTCTTGAAGACTTCTTCCAGGCCCTCCTCCAGACCGCTGACTATTTGATCTTTCCTTGGATATCTCAAAAATCCCTCAAATTCAACATACTCAAAACTGAACTCCCCATTTTCCCCCAAACCTGGGTGTCCTTTAGCATTCCCTACCTCAGTAAATGTCACCAGCATCCACCCAGTTCCACAGCCAGGGACCTTGGACCCATATGGACACCTCTGTCTCCCCCACCTCCCACATTTAGTCTATTACCAAGTCCTTTATAACTTTTGAATCTACTTCCTTCCATCTTTACTACTGTTAATAAAGTCCAGAGACTTAGGTTAATGTAAAAATAATAAAAGCTAATGATTATCAAAGGTTTATTATATTTTAGGCAGGCACTCTTAAAATTTTATATAAATTATCTCTTCTAATCACCCTATGTATTAGTTTCCTAAAATTGATGTAACAAATTACCTCCAGTTAAATAGCTTAAAATGAAAGGAATTGATTCTTGCATAGTTTTGAAGGCTAGAAGTCTGAAATCAAGGTGTCAGCAAGGCCATGTTCCTTCCCAAAACTCTGTGGAAGGGGAGATCCTTCCCTGCCTCTTCCAGCTTCTGGTGGCTCCATGTGTTTCTTTATTTGTGGCTGCATAACTCCAGTCTCTACCCCCATCTTCACATGGCCTTCTCTGTGTGTATATGTCTTCTCGTCTTCTGTCTGTTTCAAATCTCCTTCTGCCTTTTTCTTATCAGGACACTTGTCACTGGATTTAGAGCCCACCCAGATAATCCAGGATGATCACTTCATCTCAAGATCCTTAACTTAATTACATCTGCAAAGACCCTTTTTCAAATTAGGTAACATTCACAGGTTCCAGGGATTAGGAAGTGGCCTCTTTTTTTGAGGCCACCATTCAGCACACTACACTCAAAAAGTAAGTTATTAGTCCCACTGGATAGATGAGGCCATTGAGACTTAGAAAATTTAAGGGACTTGCCCAAGGTCACACCGTTAATATGAACATGAGATTCACATTTGGTTTATGGCTTCTTTACTTCCAGAAAAACAATTTTAATACTTTTCTGAAAGGAGTAACAGTTTCAAGAAATCTGTCCCTTGGATGCCAAATATTGCTTCCTCAACCCATTCATTACTACAATATTCTACACCACTAGTGTTATCCCCCCAAATTAGAGATCAGATCCAGTGCTCGGGATGATGGCTGTCATATAGAAGGTGTTCAATAAACAGTTGTGGATAAATTAATGAGATCATGTCACCAGCCTCATCAAAAGTCATCAAAAATTCCACAATTTTTAAACAATGAGCCTCACACTCCTCAACAAATCATTCAAGACCCTCCACCCTCCAAAGATTAAAAAAAATAATCTTGGAATGAGGGTAGCCTCTCTAAGAATGTCCAGAAGTCATGCAAGAAGAGATCGATAAATTTGGCCACATATATATCTAAAAGTTCAGCATGGAAAAATTTCATAAACGATGTCAAAAAACAATGGCCTAGAAAAATATTCATAATACATATTACACATATGCCTAATTTTCTAAAGACATAAATAGCTGCTGAGGAAGCAGGCACTTTCATTTACTGTTGTAGGAATGTAAATTGATGAAGCTTCTTTGAAGGGAAGTTTAGAAATGAAAATAAAAATGTAAATTCATCTCTCTGACCTAGCATTTCCATCTCTAGGAATTTATTCTATAGATCATCTCTCATTTTAGTACAAAGCTATTCACTGCTACACTCTTTGCAATAAAAACCAATTGCAAATAACCTAAATGCCCACCAATAGGAGATGGTTAAATCCATTATGGGACAACTATACCATGGGATACCATGTGGCCCTTTTGAAATGAGGCATGTCTATATACATTAGTATGGAAGAAGCTAACCCAAGGTGCAGAACAGTGTGTATAAAATGCTACAATTTTGTAAACAACAAAAAGCAGACACATGTGTATGCACTTATATGCCATGCATATATGTGAATATTTTTGGAGGGATAAATCAGAAACTTGTAACTATATTTGCCTTTGAGAAAAGAACTGTGAGACTGAATATAGGGGTGGAAGGAGGATTTATTTTTTGTTGTTAACTCCATTGTTTGAATTGATTTTGCCATGTGCTTGCATTGCCCATTAAAGAGAGAGAAGGAATCTGTAAGCTAGTTTTCACCTAATTTTCCAACTTGATCTCATGCTGTATCTTATCTTGCACCTGACAATACATTGCTTCTCAAGCATACAGAGTACGTTCACACTAAGTGTGTGTATCTAATGTTCTATCATCCTCGATTCTCACACTTTCTGCCTGTAGAAATCCTGCTCCTCAAAAGCTCTTCTGTACAACCTTCCTGGTCTCCACTGTTAGAACCAAACACTCTTACTTCTGCACTCGGAGAACCCGTGTTCATCCTTCATAATTATAGTTATGTTTACAAGTTGGTCACTCTCATTAAATTAGCTCCTAAAGAGAAGTGTGCATCCTCTTGGCCCCAAAGTACCTGGAACACAGTTTGCTGAATGCGTGACACTAACTGAAAAATATTAAGCAGAAGAGTAATCTAGGAAAACCTAAGTTTCTCATGATGATCCATTTTTAAGGGTGATAGAGAAAAATATCTAGCCCAAATACATAAATCCTACTTAGTATGAATATCCAAAAGAGCAAATAAGAGATCTTCAGAGTATAAAATAAAGCCAATATCGTATATCAAATAGGGTTATTACAAGAGATGTGAAATGAAATAGGAAGCTACACTTGAAATACATTAGAGGTAAGAGAAGATTGAAAGAAAAATGATTTCAAGTATAATACAGAAAAGATAGCCTTTGACATTTGTTTGTTTTTCAGCCAAACACACCAAACCTGGTCATAAAATAGGCAAACACTGATTTTTATCATGAAACAGGCTACTTCTCAGATAGGGACTAACAGTGCCCTCCACCTTTGCTGTTCTCTCCCCCCACCCCGCCCACACACACTAAAGGTCCACAGCAATGCAATTCACTCTGTTGTTTAATAACCACAACCTTTTCTAAGCAAAATTTCTCAAATCATATTGTGTTTACTGTAATTGTTTTGCTTTTTCTATTATTTACTTTTTGCTTGTCATTTAAACCCACTTCCTCTTGTCCCTGGTGATATGGGAATGTAGAGGTCACATTACTCTATGTATTTAACTTTCGTATATCCTAAAGCACTTTATGGTAATTGGCTATATGCTACCTTCTATAAACAATGAAACCAATTTTTTTTATGCTTCTAGAATATTGCTATTCTGTTTTAGTCTCTATAATAGGTACACTGACATCAGGCCCACCCTATTTCTGTTGGCCTTGTAACAAGATCCAATACAATAAAATAAATGCAATAAAACAAAATTTAAAAATGGCAATGATTAAAAGTTGGCTTCAACTTACTGTTAATGCTGTTTCATACTCTCCAGCAGCCAAGTGTGCTAAGCCCAAGTAATAGGAAGCTTCCCCTTCCATCTTTTTGTCATTTCCTAAAGGGAAAGTGTAGAAAAATTACTATGGCATTAAAGAAATTGGTTTATTACAACAAACAGAATCTTTGCTTTTTAAGATAGCAGAAAGTTATTATAATGAAGTATACAGATTTATCAAGAATCCCTGAAACCTAACTGTGTACTGATAAAAAAAGACAGATGTTAATACAGTTTACCTGGATCACAGATGTTGGAGTAGGGTACATTAGCAGTAATATGAGGATTTTCCCTCTACATATACAGTCCAGTATTATTATCTTGACATTCATATATAATTTCTATAGTAGTCCACCACGTAAAGAACTATAGTCATCCAGCATAGCTGCTACTAATACATGAAATATTTGTAGAGGTTATTAACCTTCCACGGTGCACAAACACGTATACACAAATGGACTGACGTTCAGCTAAGTCTCTCACAGGGAAGATAATTAGCAAATTAAGAAATTATTGTTTTGATTTCGTTCAGTTTAAAAGTTATTGGTTAAAACTTGGGTGAGAATGACTGACAGAGCTTGGCTTCTTGGTACAAAATTCCAGGCATATTTTAAATCCAAACATATTTTTCTTGCTAATGACTGGTAATGTTTTTCATCATCTTTTCACAAGGAATTTAGCCTTTCTAATTTCTGTGTAATGTGTCTTAATCCAGGAATTATCAAATTCTTCTTTCCAAAAGCAAAATGTGTATACCTGTAACATGTGGTTCAACAAGACATACAACATATCATCTAATAAAGACATAATTTATTTACATTTAATATACTAAACATAACACATAAGTCTAATATACTTACAAGAACCATTAAAAGTTCTTATTTTTAAAAAGAATACTATCCTATTCATACTTTTGGAATTCTTTGACCTTCACTGTTACCTAACTCCTGGGTAGTGCAAATGCTGACAGATACACCCTCATTTTTTTTTTCCTATAGTAGATTTTTTCATCATTCTTTTATTTTTTATTGTGGTAACATTGGTTTATAACAGTATATAAATTTCAGGTGTACATCATTATATTTCGATTTCTGTGTAGAGTACATCATGTTTACCACCTAAAGACTAATTACAATCCCTTCCCACACCCATGTGCCTAATCACCCCTTTCACACTCCTCCCTCCTCTCTTCCCCTCTGGTAAACACCAATCCAATCTCTGTCTCTATGTGACTGTTGTTGTTTTTATTTTCTATTTATGAGTGAGATCATACAGTATTTGACTTTCTCCCTCTGACTTATTTTGCTTAGCATAATACCCTCAAGGTCCATCCATGTTGTCACAAATGGCTGGATTTCGTTGTTTTTTATGGCTGAGTAGTATTCCACCGTGTATATAGACCGCATCTTCTTTATGCATTCGTTCCTTTATGGGCACTTAGGTTGCTTTCAAGTCTCACCTATTGTGAATAATGCTGCAATGAGCACAGGGGTGCATGTATCTTTATACATTCATGTTTTCATATTCTTTGGATAAATACCCAGCAGTGGAATAGCTGGATCATGTGGTAGTTCTATTCTTAATTTTTTGAAGAATCTCCATATTGTTTTCCATAGTGGCTGCACCATTTGCACTCCCACCAACAGTGTATGAGAGTTCCCTTCTCTCCACATCCTCTCCAACACTTGTTTCCTGTCTTGTTAGTTATAGCTATTCTGATGGGAGGGAGGTGATATATCATTATAGTTTTGATTTGCATTTCCCTGATAATTAATGATGTTGAACATCTTTTCATGTGCCTGTTGGCCATCTGTATTTCTTCTTTGGAGAAACGTCTGTTCATATCTTTTGCCCATTTTTTAATTGGGTTGTGAGTTTTTTTGTTGTTGAGATGTATGAGTTCTTTATATATTTTGGAGATTAACTCCTTCTCACATATATGGTTTGCAAATATCTTCTCCCAGTTGTTAGGTTGTCTTTTCATTTTGCTGATGGTTTCCTTTGCTGTACAGAAGATTTTTAGTTTGATGTAGTCCCATTTGTTTATTTTTTCTATTGTTTCCCTTGCCCAGTCAGACGTGGTACTTGAAAATATGCTGCTAAGAAAGATGTCGAAGTGCATATTGCCTATGTTTTCTTCTAGAAGTTTCATGGTTTCATGTCTTACATTCAAGTCTTTAATCCATTTTGAGTTAATTTTTGTGTATGGTGTAAAGAATTGTCTACATTCATTCTTTTGCATGTGGCTATCCAGTTTTCCCAACACAATTTACTGAAGAGACTTTCCTTTCTCCATTGTATGTTCTTGGCTCCCTTGTCGAAAATTAGCTGTCCATAGATGTGTGGGTTTATTTCTGGGCTCTCGATTCTGTTTCATTGATCTGTGTGTCTGCGTTTGTGCCAGTGCCATGTTGTTTTGATTACAATATGTTTGTAGTATATTTTGAAATCAGGGAATGTGATACTTCCAGCTTTGTTCTTTTTTCTAAGGATTCCTTTGGCTATTTGGGGTCTTTTTTTGTTCCATATAAATTTTAGGATTCTTTGTTCTATTTCTGTGAAAAATGTTGTTGAAACTTTGATAGGGATTGTATTGAATCTGTAGATTGCTTTAGGAAGTATGGACATTTTAACTGTGTTAATTCTTCCAATCCAAGAGCATGGAATATCTTTCCACTTCTTTGTGTCTTCTTCAATTTCTTTCAACAACATTTTATAGTTTTCAGTGTATAGTACTTTCATCTCTTTGGCTGAGTTTATTCCTAGGTATTTTTTCTTTTTGTTGCAATTGTAAATGGGATTGTATTCTTAATTTCTCTTTCTGCTACTTCATTGTTAGTCTATAGAAATGCAACTAATTTTTGTATGTTGATTTTGTATCCTGCAACTTTACCATATTCGTTTATTATTTCTGAAAGTTTTTTGGTGGCTTCTTTAGGGTTTTCTATATATAAAACCATGTCATCTGCAAATAGTGACAGTTTCACTTCTTCCTTTCCAATTTGGATCCCTTTTCTTTTTCTTGACTGATTGCTCTGGCTAGGACTGCCAATACTATGCTAAATAAGAGTGGTGAAAGTGGGCATCCTTGTCTGGTTCTTGTTCTCAGAGGGATAGCTTTCAAGTTTTTTCCATTGAGAATGATATTAGCTGTGGGTTTGTCATAGATGGACTTTATTATGTTGAGGCACTTTCCTTCTATACCCATTTTATTCAGAGTTTTTATAAACTCTGAATGGATAAATGGATGCTGTATCTTTTCAAGTGCTTTCTCTGCATCTATTGAGATGATCATGTGATTTTTATTCTTCATTTTGTTAATGTGGTGTATGACGATTAATTTGTGGATGTTGAACCATCCCTGCATCCCTGGAATAAATCCCACTTGATCATGGTGTATGATATTTTTAATGTATTGTTGTATTCGATTTGCTAGTATTTTGTTGAGGAATTTTGCATCAATGTTCATCAGTGATATTGGCCTGTAATTTTCTTTTTTTGTGTTGTCCGTGTCTGGTTTTGGTAGAAGGGTAATGTTGGCTTTGTAGAATGAGTTAGGAAGCTTCCCTTACTCCTCAATTTTTTGGAAGAGTTTGAGAAGGATAGATATTAAGTCTTCTTTGAGTGTTTGGTAGAATTCACCAGGGAAGCCATCTGGTCCTGGACTTTTATTCTTGGAGGTTTTTGATTACTGTTTCAATCTCCTTACTGGTGATTGGTCTATTCAAATTCCCTATTTCTTCTTGATTCAGTTTTGGAAGATTGTATGATTCTAAGAATTTATCCATTTCTTCTAGATTATCCATTTTTTTGGCTTTTTATAGTATTCTCTTATAATCTTTTGTATTTCTGAGGTGTCCATTGTAATTTCTCCTCTTTCCTTTCTGATTTTATTTATTTGAGCCTTCTCTCTTTTTTTCTTGGTGAGTCTAGCTAAATGTTTGTCAATTCTGTTTATCTTTTCAAAGAACCAGCTCTTGGTTTCATTGATTTTTTTTTCTATTTTTCAGTCTCTATTTCATTTATTTCTGTGCTGATTTTTATTATTTACTTCCTTCTACTGATTTGGGGCTTTATTTGTTCCTCTTTTTCCAGTTCCTTTAGGTACACTGTTAGATTATTTATTTGAGATTTTTCTTGTTTGTGGAGGTAGGCCTGTATTCCTATAAACTTCCCTCTTAGAACCACTTTTGCACTATTTCATAAATTTTGGCATGTCATCTTTTCATTTTCAGTTTTCACCAGGTATTTTTTTATTTCTCCTTTGATTTTTTCATTGATCCAATCATTGCTCAGTAGCATTTTGTTTACTCTCCATGTTTGTGGCTTTTCTGATTTTCTCCCTGTAGTTGATTTCTAGTTTCATACCATTGTGGTCAGAAAAGATGCTTGGTATTATTTCAGTCTTCTTAAATTTATGGAGACTTGTTTTGTGGCCTAATATGTGATCAATCCCAGAGAATGTTCCATGTGCATTTGAAAAGAATGTGCATTCTGTGGTTTTTGGATGGAATGTCCTGTATACATCTACTAAGTCCATCTGGTCTAATGTGTCATTTAAGGTTAATGTTTTCTTATTGATCTTCTGTTTGGATGATCTTTCCATTGGAGTAAGTGGAGTGTTAAAATCCCCTACTATCATTGTGTTACTGTCTGCTTCTCCTTTTATGTCTGTTAATAATTGCTTTATATATTTAGGTGCTTCTAGTTGGGTGCATAGATATTTACAAGTGTCATATCTTCTTGTTGGATTGCTCCCTTGATCATTTTGTAGTGCCCTTCCTTGTCTCATTACAGTTTTTGTTTAAAAGTCTATTTTGTCTGATATAACTATTGCTACCCCAGCTTTCTTTTCATTGCCATTTGCATGGAGTATCTTTTTCCATCCCTTCACTTTCCAATTGTGAGTGTCTTTAGGTCTGAAGCGTGTCTCTTGTATGCAGCATATACACAGGTCTTGTTTTTTTATCCAATCAGCCACCCCATGCCTTTTGATTGGAGCATTTAGTCCATTGACATTTAAAGTAACTATTGATAAGTATGTACTTATTGCCATTTTGTTACTTTTTTTCTGATTGTTTTAGTAGTTCTTCTCTGTTCCTTTCTTCTTCTCTTGCTCTCTTCCCTTGTGGTTTGATGGCTTTCTTTTGTATTATGTTTGGGTTCCTTTCTCTTAATTTTTTGCGTATTTCTTATAGGTTTCTGGTTTGTGATTACCATGAGGTTCATATATAATAACCTACATATATAGCAATCTATATTAAGTTGATGGTCTCTTTAGTTTGACCCCTTTCTAAAAGCTCTACTGTTTTAGTCCCCTCCTCTCACTTTTTATGTTTGCAAAATCGTATCTCTTTTTTTTTTGTACATGTATATCCATTACCCTCTTATCATGGAAATAGGTACTTTTTGCACTTTTGTCTTTTGACCTTCCTATTATCTTCATAGGTGGTTGATCTGCTACCTTTATTGTATTTTTGCCTTTACCAGTGATTTTGCTTTTTTTTTTTTTTTTTTGATAATTTTCTTTTTCCTTTTTGTGGTCTTCTCTTTCCCACTTAAATAAGTCCCTTTAGCATTTCTTGTAAGACTGGTTTCTTGGTGATAAACTCCTTTAATATTTGCTTGTCTGGGAAACTCTTTATCTCTCCTTCCATTCTGAATGATAACCTTGCTGGGTAGAGTATTCTTGGCTATAGGTTTTTTCCTTTGAGCACTTTATTATTTATTTATTTATTTTGTGAGGAAGACTAGCCCTGAGCTAACATCCATGCCAATCCTCCTCTTTTTTGCTGAGGAAGACTGGCCCTGGGCTAACACCCATGCCCATCTTCCTCTGCTTTATATGGGACGCTGCCACAGCATGGCTTGACAAGCGGTGCATCTGTCCATGCCTGGGATCTGAACCTGTGAAACCCCAAGCAGCCAAAGCAGAGCTCATGAACTTAACCACTATGCCACCAGGCTGGCCCCTCCATTCAGCACTTTAAATATATTGTGCCACTCCCTTTTAGCCTGTCAGGTTTCTGCTGAGAAGTTAGCTGATTGTCTTATGGTGTTTCCTTTGTATGTAACTTGTTGCAGTTCTCTTGTGGCTTTTAGGATTCTCTCTTTATCTCTAATTCTTGACATTTTAATTATAATGTGTCTTTGTGTGGGCCTCTTTGGGTTTATCTTGTTTGGTACTCTCTGTGCTTCCTGTACCTGGATGTCTGTTTCCTTCTTTAGGTTAGGAAAGTTTTCAGGTACTATTTGTTCAAATAGATCCTCTGCCCCTTTGTCTCTCTCTTCTCCTTCTGGGACATCTATTATACAAATGTTAGTGTGCTTGATGTTGTCCCAGAGGTCCCTTAGAATGTTCTCATTCTTTTTCTTTTATCTGTTCAGCTTGGATTATTTCCTCTAATCTTTTGTCCAGCTCACTGATCTGTTCTTCTGTATCAGCTACTCTGCTATTGAGTCCCTCTAGTGAATTTTTCAATTCCAGTATTGTAGTCTTCATTTCTGATTGGTTCTTTTATATATTTTCCAATTCTTTGTTGACATTCTCACTGAGTTCATCCATTTTTCTCCCAAGATCAGTGAGCATCCTTATGACTTTTTTTGAACTCTTTGTCAGGTAGATTGTTTCTGTTTCATTTAGTTCTTTTTCTGGGGTTTTTTCCTGTTACCTTGCTTAGAACATATTCCTTTGCCTCCTCATTTTGCCTCTTTCTCTGTGCTTATATCTGTGTGTTAGGTAGGTCAGCTACATCTCCTGAACTTGGAGAGGTGGCCTTATGCAAGTGATACCTTATGAGGCCCAGCAGTGTGCTTCCTTCTTGTCACCAGTTCCAAGTGTTCCAGGAGTGACTCCTGTATGGGCTACGTGTGTCCTTCTGTTGTGGCAGGGTTGTTCTTGCTGCAGGTGCCCAGGGAGGCTAGGCTGTCCCACTGGCTGGCTGGTTGTAATGCTCAGCTGTGTGTGGCTGCTATGGACCCTTCAGTCATGTTATCAGGCTCTGGGAGCCCCAGCACAGTTGGCTACAAGGTCTAGTAGCACATTCCTGTTGCAGTTTTTCTGTTAGGTGAGTAGGTCCCCAGTGTAGCTGGTTGCTAGGCTCAGGGGCTTACAATTGCTGTAGGCCTCCAGCCTGCAAGGCTCTTGTTGGCTCAGGAGTGCAGCCAACAAGACTGCAGCTGAGTAGGGCCGGCCTCAGGCACAGGAGCATCCAATTGTTTCAGGCTTTGGAAGGTGGGGCCAATTCCCTATGTGGCTATTTGAGAAGCACAAATCTTCTGCAGCTGACAAGCCCCACTGCCCCTGGGGACACATATACCATCAATACAGTCCTTCCCCATTTGTGTGCCCCAAAACCCTGAAGTGGACACAGTCACCTCACTGCAGAGGCCCCACCCACTCCACCCACTCCCCATGCACACCCTTCCCCACTGAGGCAGACCCACTCACCCAGCTGCAGAGGATCAAGGCACCCAGCCTATGAGGGTGCCCAAGGGCTTGCTGTTGGGTGGGGCCAGTCCCTAGGGCAGGTTGCCTGCCCTGGCTGAGCTGGATTAAATTAGTGCTCTAATGGGTGGGGCAGACCCTGGGCTAACAGGCCAGGGGAAGAACTCCAATGGCATCTTCCAGCATCTGTGTCAGCACATCTGTACTAGGTCACAATAATGGCTGCTGCCAATGTCTCAGTCCCTGGAGAGGTCTCACCTCTCACTGAGATGCACCCAGAGCCTATCAGATGAATCTCTCTTCACCAAAGGACTGTGCACCTTTCTTTCTGGTGATTTTAGGTTGCTTTCTGAAACAGGTGAATTTGTGCATGAACCCTTTAAGAGTCGGCTTTTTTTCCCTTATGTCCGATAGCTTTTCTGGGGGTATTCCTCTTGTTGTTAGTAGCCAGCAAAGCCAGATATTATGACACTTGTCTTGGTTGTGCTGAGTCCAAAAGATGCTTATAGCAGTAATGTTCCCCTCCCCGCCTAGGGAAGTCTGTGTACCTTAGGATTGCTCCTGACTGTCCATGAAGCACCGTAGCTGGTGAAGGTGGTTTTTTTCTCTCCAGAAAGGAATTTCTGCCTCTTCCACCTCAGTCAGCACTGTCCCTTGTTGCAGGGGTTCTTTTTATCCAGTTTTCAGTTCCCTCTCAGGGGTAATTGTTCCAAGAGTAGTTGTAAATTTGTTGTGCTCACGGGAGGAGCTGAGTTCAGAGTCTGCCTACACCACCATTTTGACACCAACCTCCCCACCCTCATTTTTGATCTTTGGAAAGTAAGTATCCTTAGATTTCTGAACTCTGCATTTCAATGCATGGATTTCAGCAGGAGCTAGCAATTCTCTCTGATGCATTCACTGTCACCACTCACTGAGTTACTGCTCGTGAAGCAGTGGCTCAATTGGAAGACTGAAAGAGAGCAGGAAGCCAAATGCCATTGACAGTATTTTTTTTTCTTTTCTAGCAATTATTCTCTCACCAATTGCAGAGAATTATACCCTTAAGATCTCACTTCAGCAGAGTTAATGGTGCCAGGGATCCAGGCTGGGGAATTTTAACTCTTATAGTTCAGCTGGGCCCTAACTTTTTCTCTGCTATAGGGGTGGGACTAGAGAAGGGAAAGATGGGGGTAGAAGGAAGAGGCTAGGAAGAGAAGTTGCCTCTTGGATAATTAAAAGTTGGTTATATGTGACTTGTACTTGCTGTGTTAAATGGTATAACTGTGTTAAAGCACTAACAATGGCATGTGCTGACTCACCATTTGCATCTAATTTTATGTAAAGGGCAGCCCAGCAAAGAGGAGGAGAGAATGAAAAATCTACCCTTGTTGATAGAAAGATTTTGAGGCAGCTAATTGAAACAGTCAGGTCACACCAAATATTAGTTTTAAAATAGGATTTAAGCATAAGAACTTATTCTGCTGCTTGCTACTTGAGATAAAGTTAAGATAAAGTGAAAGCAACAAACTATTGGAGGAAAATTTTAGCACTATTAAAGTTGAGTGACACATATAACAAAGAAAAAAGGGAAAATACTATTTATATTGTGTAGTTTATTTGAGTGGGTTAAATTAATATTGGCTTTGCTATCTGAATCAATAATCATCTATCTTAAAGAAAATACTAAGTTTTTATTTTCAAGATGTAAACTATCCATTCTTATACTACTATGTCTACTAGGGAATCTAAAGAGGGGATCATCACAGGTGGCAGGGATAATAGGGGGGTCACTCAAATCTTTCATTAAAATGTGCCCTAAAACTTTTGTTATTTGGCTAACATATATTCATTCGTTCATTTATTCAATGAACATTTATTGAGGACCTATTCCATGCCAGGCACAGCTCTAAGCACTTGGAATACATCAGTAAATTAACCAGACAAATTCCCTGTCCTTGGAAAGCTTACGTTTTAGAGGATAGAGACAGAAAGAGACATAAAATAAACAATAAACACAATAAATTATATGGTAAGTTGTACAGTGATAAGTACTCTGGGGAAAAATAGAGCAAGGTAAAGGGAATTGGGAGTGCTAAGTAGGGGTACAGAGGAAAAAGCAGGTTTCAATATTAAATGTTTGTCAAGGTGGTAGATCTCACTAGAAGATGGTATTCACAAGAGAATGAAATTAGAAATAGATAAAATAAAAATTTGAGAAACTCACAACATATGGAAATTGAACACACTCCTAAATAACCAGTGGATCAAAGGAGAAATCAGAAGGTAAACTAGAAAACACTTTGAGGTGAATGAAAATGAACATACAATAACTCAAAATTTATTGGATCCAGTTAAAACAGAGCATAAAGGGACATATACAGCTATAAATGCCTATTTAAAAATAATAAGGAACATCTTTCCACCTTAGAAAACTAGAAAGAGGGAAACTAACTAAACCCAAAGCAAACAGAAGGAAGAAAATAATAAAGACTAGTGGAAATAAATAATAAAGACTAGAGTGGAAATAAATGAAATAGAGAATAGAAAAACAATATAGAAAATCAACAAAACCAAAAGTTGTTTCATTGAAAATGTCAACAAAATTGACAAACATTCAGCTAGAAAGAAAAAGGAAAAAAAAAGAGAGAGAACTCTCAAATTACTAAAATCAGGAATGAAAGAGACAAAATCACTATAGACCTTAGAGATATAAAAAGGATTATAAGGGAATATTATGGACAATCATATACCAAAAAATTAGATAAACTAGGTGAAATGGGCAGATTTCTAGAAAGACATAAACTGCTAAAATTGATTCAAGAAATAGACAATCTGAAGAGATCTACAAGTAAACAAATTGAATTAGTAATCAAAATATTTCCCACAAGGAAAAGCCCAGACCCAGGGGGCTTCACTGGTGAATTCTACCAAATATTTAAAGAATAATCAACACTAATCCTTCACAAACTCTTCCAAAATTTAGGAGAAAACACTTCCCATATCATTCTATGAGGCTAGTATTATTTTGACATCAAAATAGACAAAGACATCACCAGAAAAGAATACTACAAACCAATATCCCTTATGAATATAGACAGAAAAAAAACTCAACAAAATATTAGCAAAGCGAATCTAGCAGCATATAAAAAGGATTATACATGATGAGCAAGTGGGATTTATCCCTGGAATGCAAGGTTGGTTCAACATATGCAAATCAATCATACCATATTAAGAGAAAGGACAAAAACCACAAGATCCTCTCAATAGATGCAGAAAAAGCATTTAACAAAATCCAATCTGTTTTCATGATAAAAATCCTCAACAAATTCGAAATAATCTGTTAAAGAGTATCTACAAAAACCCCACAGCTAATGTTATACTTAATGGTGAAAGACTGAAAGTTTCACCCTAAGATCAGGAAGAAGACAAAGAAGTATCCTGGCACCAATAATACTTAACACTGTACTGCAGGTTCTAGCCAGTGCAGTTAGGTGAGAAAAAGAAAAGGCACTGTAGGCGAAGCAAACTTTTACCTTTATCTTAGGGTTTTTCAGCTGGGCCTGAGAATTAAATTGACATAAGAGAGATTAACAGGAGAAATGCACACAAATTTACATAAGTTTTCGGTGACACGGGAACCTTCAAAGGAATGAAGATTTACCTCTTCATTAGGAAACTGCAAAACCTACATGCTTTAATATTGGGTTGAACAAAGAGAGACAATTCTGAAAAAGTAACTAAACGACTCAGGGAAGTTAAAGGAAGATAAGAAATATTTTAACAAGATCTGTTTGTACAGAATTTTCTTAGCTTTGACTCCCCATCAAAGAATGTTTCTTTTCTCATTGTACAGGGAGCGCATCTTTCACATGGCCATTTTTAATCTCCTGTTTTCAGGATGAAAAAGGGAGATCAGAATGCCTTTCTTGCATCTGTTGTTTTTCAGGTGACTTTAGCTCAAGATATTCCTTATGCCAAAGAGGTTTTTGGGACAGCATTTTCTGTCACCCTTCAGCAGCAAGATCAGAAAGGAAGAAGTAAAACTATATTTGATGACATGCAGAAAATCCTAAAGAATCTGCTAAATCCATGAAAGCTAATAAATAAGTTCAGCAAGGTTGCAAGACACAAGATCAATATACAAAAGTTAATTTTATTTTTACATACAAGCAATGAACAATCTGAAAATGAAGGGAAAATTTCCAATAGCATCAAAAAATATTAGAAATAAATTTAACAAAAGAAGGACAAAATGTGTACACTGACAACTACAAAACATCACTGAAAGAAATTATATAATATGTAAATAAATGGACAGATAAACAATATTCATGGATTGGCAGATTTAGTGTTAAGATAGCAATATTTTCCAAATTCACTGACAGATTCAATGCAATCCCTATGAAAATCCCAGCTGTCCTTGTTGGAGAAATGGACAAACTTTTCCTGTAATTCATGTGGAAATGAAAGCAGTGCGGAATAGACAAAGCAAACTTGAAAAAGAACAATATTGAAGACTCACTTTTCCCAGTTTCAAAACTTACTACAATAATCAAGAATATGTAGTAGTGGAATAAGGATAGACATGTAGATCACCTCAAAAGAAGTGAGAATCCAGAAAACAACCCTCACATTTATGGTCAATTAATTCTTGACAAGGGTCCCAAGACATTTTATTGGGGAAGAACAGTGTTTTTAACAAATGGAACTGGGACAACTGGATATTCACATGCAAAACATGAAGCTGGATCCTCCTCACACCACACACACACTTAAAAATAGATCATAGACCTAAATATAGGAGTTAAAATTATAAAACTCTTAGAAATAAAATAAATGTAGGATAAAATGTAGGAGTACATATTCATGACCTTGGATTGGTGGAAGCCTTCTTAGTTATAATAATAAAAACACAAACAACAAAAGAAAAAGTAGATTATTTTGGACTTCACCAAAATTAAAAACTTGTTCCTCAATAGATATCATCAGAAAGTGAGAAGAAAGCTCAATATTTTCAAATCATATACCTGATGAAGGATTTGAAACTAGAATATATAAAGGACACTTAACAACTCAATAAAAAAAAACATAACCTGATTAAAAATGGGCAAAGAATCTGAATAGAGATTTCTGCAAAGAAGACATACAAATCACCAATAAGCACATGAAAAGATGCTCAACATCATTAGTCAAGAGGGAAATGAAAATTAAACCCACAGCGAGATACCATTTTATACCTACTAAGATGACTATAATTAAAGAGATGGACAGTAACAACTGTCAGTGAGTAAGTGGCTAAACTGAAACCCTTATATATTGCTGGTGTGAATATAAAATGGTGCAGCCACTTTGGAAAACTCTTTGCCAGCTTTTCAATAAGCTAAACATAGAGTTATCATATGACCCAGCAATTCTACTTCTAGGTATATAGAAAAAAGAATTGAAAACTTGTACACAGATGTTCATAGTGGCCTTATTCACAATAGGAAAAAAGTGAGAAAAACATCAATGTCCATTAACTGATGAATAGATAAAGAAAATGTGATATAAGCATAAAATGGAATATCATTCAGCCATAAAAAGGAATGAAGTAGTGACATATGCTACAAGATGGATGAACTTTGAAAATATTAAAGTGAAAGAAGCTTGACACAAAAGGATAAACATTGTATGATTCTATTTACATGAAATATCCATAATAGGTAAATCCATAGAGACAGAAAGTAGATCAATGGTTGCTAGGGGATAGAGGAAGGATGGTATGGGGAGTGATTTCTAGTGAGTATGGGGTTAGTTTTGATGGTTGCACAACTTTGTGAATATACTAAAGACCAATGAATGATTGAAATATGAAAATAACAGAATCATGAGCCACTGTATGGCTCGTTCTATGCTTGTGCATTACACCAAGATGCCCTCGCTAAGGAGCTGGCCCACAGTGGATGTCAGTAGTCCTTAAATATTATGTAAACCAATGTGGGAGGCGTGCCTTATCCAGGCAACCATCAGTTAGCTGCTTCAGGCCCCCCAACCAGAGCAGGAGACAGGAAGAAGGGATGCTTTGTCCTAGAGCATTTCAACTGCTGTCAGAGCTCTGTAAAATATTGTGCAATCCCTTCACCTATCTACTTTCTTACATGGAAAATATGGGGACAAATATTTACCAGTTTTAAAAGATACTAAAAAATTATTTCAGCATAAGTAAGATTTCTCCTGTTCTCCTTATCTGTCCTTTGGAAAGTAAGAGATGTTTTCAGAAAGCAGACAGCCTGGCAGGCACCAACTGTTGGAAGAGATCCTAGGAACCGTTCTTTCTTTGTGAACTACCTTACAATTGAGCAATTGAAAACCTAAAGTAAAATACCTTTTTTCCTAATTGATACATTACATTGAAATTCCACATAACTTTTTCATGTGACTAAAGTTAGCTGCCGAAATTGATCTAAGAACTAACTATTTCTGTCAGTGTTTACCCCTTTGGGGAAGGTACTAGATCACCATTCATTCAACAGCAGTTCATTCCATGGGATACATTTTTCAATGGGGGTGATTTCCTATGGGCATTCCAATTAATACTACTAAAAGAAGTAACAGAATAAGCAAGGATGTTTACTCTTTAGAAAATTAAAATAACACCCAGAAAATCAGTCCTGCTTACCCCAAATAAGCCATCTGTTACTCAATAAACCAATCGATTAAATATATCCATGGGACAATAAACTTCAGTTCAAGAGCATAACTTCTATCTTTTTCTTCTTCATGAAAACTCTATTAATAAATTACTATATGGTAACAAAATATCCTTGAGTTTCACAAAGTAAAAGCTTATGAGCATATGCTACAATTTTTTTCTTTATATTTTATACATACACAAATGATATAAGATACTAAGGGTATGATCAGCTCACACAAAAGTGTTTTTACTGCTGTCAGTGTGCTTACGAATCACCTGGGCATCTTCCTCTGATGCAGAGGTATGGGGGTGGGGCCTGAGAAGCAGCTTTTCTTACAAGCTTCCTGGTGATGCTGATACTGCCATACCAAAGGCCACGCTTTGACAGGCAAGGATCTAAAATATATTAAGGTTCTATTTTCCTGTTACTCCTAACTAAATATTTATCATATCTTCCCTATTACCTGACAATAGGGAATTTACAAACAATGAAAGATCTCTCAGATTGTAAGAAGTATATGACCTTAAACACACACACATATACACACACAGAACACAACACACACACACATCCTTAACTTTTCCAAATGACCGTACCTTCTCATTATAGGTTCATTGTTTTATAACACTACTCCCAGAGGGTTGTAATTTTGGAGATAAAGCTTTCAAGAAACTAATGGATTTCTTGTTGTCAGCACTAAGGCATCTCTGTTTTACAGTGAAATTTGAAAGTATATTGATGGCATTTGTCTTTGCATTTGGTAGGAAATAATCACCCAAACACTTGAAGATTTTTACTTCACTCTTGGGAGAAGCAGTGTCTGCCCATTAAAGGAAGCAATGTGTGAGTGTTTTTTTCCACCCACCTTCTTTGGCTATTTCAGAAGCTTTTATTAGAATTCTGATGGCCTGTTTGTATTCTTTATTTGCCAGCATTTTGTCTGAGAGTAATCTGTAAGTCCTCAGGAGACTCTCGCAGGCCAACAAGTTGAGAAAGCGGCCTGTCTCATCCTTCCACATCCGCCCTTGCGTCAATTGATAGAATGCTTCATAATGCTCAGCAGCTTCCAGAAGTTGACCTGAAGAATAAAAGCCATTCATAAATATAAACCACAGGCCTGAACATATTTTCAAAAATTTTGCGTACATCTTATGTTTTACTATTAAAGGGGGGTGGGGAACCATGGAATACAGTCAAGCATTTCTGATGGAGGGGATTTAAGCTGGGAAAAGGAACTATCTCAATCTGGACCTCAGATTCAGCATTGATTTTGGATGGACGCCTGCTAGAGAGACATACTTCAGCTAGTAGAAACTGACTAGAATTATGTACGTTTAGAGATGGTCTGAAAATCCAGTAATGATTATTAATAATCATATTAGCTAACATTTATTTAACATTATATATGCAATACACTGTGCTATGAGCTTTATATCCATTTCTCATTTAATCGTCAAAACAGTCCTGTGGAGTAGGGATTATTATGATTCCATTTTACAGACAAGAAAGTGAGATTAAGAATTTTGCCCAAGATTGCACGTCTAGTGGATTAGTAGAACGTCTGACTCCAGAGCCCACGCTCTCCCCACTATGCTGCACTGCTTTCTCAACAGACAGCAATTCCTCATTCTCAAGAAGAATTCTTGAGAAAGGATTTTTTTTACAAATTTCAAACTCAAATATTACAGACCTTTAAACTACTTCTCAAAGTTTGACTGAATTTCCAAGCAGGCATTTCTAGACTCTGTTTAATTGTGAATAATTAAAGTGTAACTTAACTGCCTTTCTGGATTATCTTTTACGATATAGTCCAAAATATATCTTCTCAAAGCCAAAACTCTAAATTATCTCTGAGTCATTTCATTCCTTGAAATATGAGCAAGCACATTTCTGGAAGAGTAGTTTGCAGCTCCATGCTGTGGATTGTATTTTACTTGTGAATTGCCTGTGGAAATGCTCACAATATCCTGTAATGTAAGTACTCTTTTATGGTATTGGAGTTACCTAATTGGAATTAACTGGAAAAGCACTTATACCTAGGCATTCCAATAGCAGTGATTAAGAGTGAGTGCAGACTCCAAGCAGACAGCCTGAGTTCCTATCCCAGCTTTACCCTCTTTGCTGTTTAGCCTCAGGCTAATTACTACCCTGTCTGTGCCTGAATTTAATTCTTCTACAAATAGGATTATAGTGTAACTATTCAAGGTGTTATTGTGAGAAATGAATTAATACACGTTCAATATCTGATACACAGTATGTGCTCAATAAACACAGCTACTCTTATCAGTTGGCATAGTGATAATATTTTTCAAAAATCCAACAGGTCAGTTGAAACATAGCCACTAATTTGTTTTTTTTTTTTTAAGTATAACTTAGTCTTCTTTCAAAAAAATGTAATTGAGTCCTTATAACAATATTATCATGACTAATTAAATTAACGTGTGCACGCTCAATATATTTCCTCATGTAGGTTTCATTGGATATTACAGGTTGGATATTACAGGATATTGTAGCCACCGCCACGACTATTGCATATAATTTCCCCCTATTTTTGCACTGAACTTGTTATCAAAATTAGTATTAAAGAATGCATACATAAATAAGGACAGTATTTGCAAAAAAAAAAAAAAAAAACCCCACAACAAATGAGGTAGGTGGATAATCAGCAAATAATCTATGCAAAAGTTGAGTGAAGACATGGCCAGTCTGTGCCCTTGCTCCACTATGCAGAAAGAGGATGTGTCAGCAAAGATACATATAGGGAGGGGAATGTGTACTGCAGAGATATTTACAATCTTGTATTATGAAATTTCACATGAGAAAAGACTACAAAGCCATAAATATGATGTTATAGAAGAATGTTTCATTACATGGACAGGTGTTTATCATAAGTGAAAATATTGGAAAACATCAGAAAACATATATAAAGCATCATCAGTGTTATATGGGTGATAGATGGTTTCTTTTCTGCTTTTCTTTTACCTTTCTGATTATTAGCATTTTCCAGCAGCAAAATATGTACATTTTTAATAAGAAATATACAATAGAAACTATTTTAAAAATAATGTTTAATTCTTCTCATTTTGATACAAATACTTGATACAAGGTTGAAGTTCACAGCTCTAATCTATCTTTGCATTTAACTGAAAAATTTTCTCCTACGTCCCACAAAAGCATAGTTTTTCATCTCTCTCCTGTAGCACCTCTCACCAGAAACACCTTCCTCCAAATACCCACGACCCTCATTTTTTTAAAACTTGAATGAGCACTGACATATATGTGTATTATGTTCCCTCTGTTAACTATATTTCTGCCTGTAAAGTATAGCTCTGTATCCCTGGAAAGATGTATACAAAAGTTCTTTTCTTTTCTATCCAGCATCCATCTATTCATAAAGTACAGATACATATTTCTCTTTGGCCATGTGAATAGGGAAAAGTAGATACAGGGAACTGTGAGTAAACCAGATAGTTCCAGAAAAAATTGGGACTGTAAGGAGGCTAGGAAGGACCTAACAGCATCTGTGGACACACACAGTAACCAGATGGAAAGAGGATCCAAAGGTGTGTTATAAAATAACAGATTCACTAAGAATTCCAGGAGGAGAGCCAGGAGACAAAGCTCTGGATAACCCAAGTAATTACAATGAGATGCAAATGAGGCATAATGAGGTAAATAGAATATGAGAACTGATAGCCATGTCCAAGATTTGATTTACATGGGAGTAGAAAGAGGAGATGGAGGTAGAAAGTGGGGAAAGGAGAGGTGGAGGAAATGGGGAGAGAGGTGAAGGAGGGAAGAGGGGAGAAAATGTGGGGACTGTGTTTTTGTGTTCCCTATAAACCAGACCTTCCTCTGTGTTAGTGATGTCATTTGGCATCCTGGACAGGATGTGTAATCAGGAATAAAGTAAGGGAGCTTCTGGGGACATTGGTTTCAGTTGGCTACTAGGGAAGGCAGCCTTGGAATGATTGAGAAATAGTCTCTTCGGGTGAGTTTGATTTTTGCTAGAGCTATAGGGGCTGGTATCAGTGTATCGCTTAGCTCATGATTATTGGCCAAGGTTCACCTCTCAGAATGGCCTACTTGAGGTCTCTGATATGGAAGGAGCCTCGTCCAAAAGCTCAAGTGAAAGAGAACAGAGCACTATTCTTTCTGGAAGGCCTATTGGGTATTGTCAAAATGGAAGGATTTTTCCCCATACGTTATCTTATTTAACCTTCCAAAAACTGATGAAGTAAATATGATTATTACTTTTACATTAAAGGGGAAACTGAGGATCACAAAGGTTAAATGGCTCAAATAGCTAAAACGTGATGTTTAGGATTTAAACTCAGGATCACCGAAAACTCATACCACTTGGTTCCACTGCATCAGGTACTAGCCAACAAACCAAGACTCAGGAATCTTAGGTGGAGTAAGTTACATTCTCTGGACATAAATCTCTCAAGATAAGAACAATATTTGAGTTATGTGATTTCCAGTCTCTAATTCTGTGACTCTACTCAGGCGGTCACTGGTACCCTCTAACATACGGCACAGATATTAGCCTCTGATGTGCTTCTGATTGGTCTTTCTGAAGGAGGTTGATATACAACCAGCTATGTAGCCTGCATCTAAATTTCCTACTTTAACCTAAACCATGCAGTGACATCTGTGGGGGCACCTAGAATTCCTCAGGTGCCCCAGAGTTAGTCAGCTGTGGCCATATCCAGCTATTCATGGTTTCATTCCCCTTCCTAACCATTTTGCCACAGATGGTCACTAAGAATTCTCATCAGCACTATTTTAAAGCAAGGTGCCTACATAGAGGAAGTAGAGTTTTCCAATCCTTCTCAGAGGTAGGAATTCATTTCTAAAATTGGTGGCAAATAGGTCAGTAAATAAGCCAGCAAGCATTTGATCCAAATAAGCATAAGCACACAAGTGACTTGGCTACAATTTCTAAAGGCTGGTCAGAATTTGCAAGTACATATTAGAATATGGTATAATATTTGATTTAAAAATATTAAAATATATATCTATACTATGAAGGGAGCATAGTAATTTAAATATGCAAGTATTTCCCTTTAAGCATGATTAACAATGATGTGATTTCCATCCAACTTATATTTCCAACTGTGAATAGGATTTTAAAGATTTTCTTACTTTCTGAGCAAAGACTGATATTAATATTATGACTAGATATTTAGTAAGGCATAGTGCATCCTTTTTTATCTGAAAAATTTAAATTTAACATACCTGAAATAAATATTGTAAAAGGTCATCTATATAGTGATTATTTTGACAAAGCTAAGTGTAAATATAAATTAAGATCATGAATCAAATTTTCAAATTTGGCTCATAGGATCCCTTAAAAAGGGATAGCCCTTCTTCAAAGTGTTCTCATCTAGTCTACCCTTTGTGACCAAATAAACTTCAATATATCAGGGGAGAGTTCCAGATCCCACCATCAATCTTGTTGAAGGACAAGTGTCTAGATAACTGTCCTCCTCTGGAATTATCAAGTGCTAACATTATTTTCCATTGAGGAAGAAGGCAGAGAGAAGAATGATTATAGCAAGGTATCAAAAAAATAAAAGTTAACTGAAAACAGGACAGAGAAGAGAAGGCCTCAAGAATATTCATAGATGTTAAAGGTCCCCTGAGGAAACATGAGCTTTCTCTTGTTGCACCAGGAATTACAGTAAATCTTCATCATCACTATGAGCCACAAAGATCACAGGAGGAACCATAACAAGGAAGACGTACTAACTATTGCTCAGCTAAGTGCCTGGAATGCATGGTTCTCTGCCAAGTAAAAATCCAGAGTCTACTAATATTTCAAATGAGTCAGGGAAGAAAACGAACCCAAAATGTTTTGTTGGAGGGATTAGAGATGGCCCTCCACTGATACCACCAGTAACCAATTTATCTCAATAATATAAGGTCGTGTCGGGAAACATGTCTTAGGAGATACACTGTGAACCACTGAGTAAAACAAGAGTATCCAGGTATGGATAGAAGCAGCCTAAGCCTCAGTTTTTTGTTTTTAAACAATTATATGATATCTACATAAACAATGAGGAGGTTGGTGTGCATTTATAGTTTTTCACCTAAAGGAAAGCACAATCTTAAAATAAAACTACTCCAAAGGAGTTTCGCTTTACCCAAAGCCCACACAAACAAGAAATCCATCCATTTATTTAAAAATACAAACAAAACCCAAACAATGTTGTAAACTGCAAAATGCTTGCTAGGATGTTAAGATAAACGCTATGCAGAGAACATAGGATTTTATATATTTGGGTATTATCCAAATTGTTGCTTACCCCTCTTCCCTACACAACATCTCTGAAAGTTTATAGATATTTGTTGTATCACAGCAGATGTCTAGAACAAATATTAAGCAAAGGAGAATGTATATGATCTCTCCCATTTTAGTTTTTTTTTAAAGTAGGAAGATTGACTAGATATTAACACAAATGGGTTTAAATGTGAAGCTGCCATAAAAGCAGGAACATAAATGTAATTCTCCCAGCCGCTATTTTGATGCACATTTTTGATTCCATGAATATTTTATGAAATGGCCCAAACTAAAGCCATATAACATTCCTGCATTACTGATGCTTGCGCCCGTAAGCTACGAACATTAGAGGCATGATTGAGTGCATTAAAATGAACTCATTCAGCAGTGCATTGATTACTTGAAGGGGGAGGGAAAAGAAAAAAGGGAAAGAAAGAAGTTGCTCCACTTAAGAAAACAGCACACAAATCTAAAGTTTGCAATATAATAAGGGTGAAAGAAAGTTTGAATAAAATAATATTTCACAAACCGTGACTCTGTCTAGACCTGGCATTAATTAGGCAAGGTGTTAATTATGTCCAAAGATGGCTCCTGGTATTGTTCAGGTAATTTAAAATGTCACAGTCTCTAAGATGCACAGGCTAGCCTGCTTTAGCTCTATGCATCAGCAATTCTGAAAGTAGCTAATTATTTCCTTTTCTATCAACTTGTACATTTGCCAGTAAAAATAATGCCACAGAAACAATTGCATGAAAATAATTTGACAGATCCATGAGGCCTATTTCTCCAGCAGCACTGACAAAAGTCTTAAGCATATTTAGTTCTAAATTGTGCACATTTGCTGAGGAATTTAGGGAAATACTCCACTTTAGTTTAAAACAACAACCTAAAGGAACAATAAAGCTTTATGTATATTATATTATATTTTTAATCTGGAGCTACTGGATATCTTTGGCATTAAGTTACCAGTCCATACATTGCAGACATAAAATCTGCTAGAAGCAATATTGAATAGTAGCAAAAAGAGAAAAATGTTATTGCCCTTTTGTAAAAACAAAAGACATTGCTTTCCATTTTATTTTCACTACATGAACAAATTATATTATCTTTAGGTTTTTACATTCAATTATGATAATTATAACAGCACTAAACGTGCTGGAATGGGTAAGGGCTTGTCACACTTACCAATGGAAACTATCCCTTTCGAGGGTTTAACTCGAGAGGAGATTGTGCTGTACTGTAACCCACCGCATACCCTTGCAAAATGGAGCGCTGGAAAACCAAGATTTTGTTCTGTAACTCAATAGCATCCCTATTTAACTGAGAGAAAATGTGCCCATAACTTTTCAGTAGTTACTTTGGGATACTTAAAAGAAACTTAAGATGCTATTTAAAGAACAGAATCTTTTCTTTATCATTTTGAGCAGACTTCAGACGGACATTATAGGAACGCTACTACACCCCCGTTAATTGTACTGGTCACTAAACTGGACAATGAAAAGGATCCCAGGAAAACAGGGTGTGAAAGAGACTCACCAAGAGCATTACTACTGATGTCGGCAATACTAGAAAGTTAATTTTTAAAATCCAGAAGATTTTCCTGGATCTCTAAAATATTCTGGAGGAACTGTTATTGTTTTTGTTTGTGATTTTGGACAGCTGAATGGTGGTCAGCGACTGAAACGGTATACAAGCTTGACTGCTCTATATCATAATAAACCTCAGACAGTTGGTTTCTAAGTGTTTTAATTTCTAAGGATTAAGTATCAGGCAGCTTTGCTCTTAAATGTCTGTAATTGGAAGTATCGAAGTTACTCAGTTTTTAAAAATGTAAAATGCTTGTATAATGTGTAAACCATAGGAAATTAATACTAGCCATTATAAACCTTGTAGAGCTTATAGTTTACTATTTTCCTCATATAATAAATTGTTTTACTTTAATGGTTTCCACCTCATTTTAAAGTACTAAGTAAAAAGTGTTGACAAGCATAAAAGTCTGAGGAGAAATAAAGTGAATATTGACATTAGATCAACTAATGAATTATATTGCTCTGAACTTAATCAATAATGTAATTCTTGCTTGAATTATATATTACTCATGATTTTAAATAAACCACGTTCTGATTATGTGTATATGTTTATATGAGCAAAGAGAAAGGTGTGGAAGCATAGAGTATACAAAAGTATCAGTATTGAGTAACTTATGGAAAATGGAGGAAAGTGAGGAGAGTATTAACTTTTCCCCTTTGTTACACATCTTTATATAATGTTATATATTGTTGTTTTAGTCAACAATAAGCATGTGCTAGTTTGGATAGTACAAAAACCTAACGAGCTGAAAATAATTTATTTAGGCCAGTAAGGGAGGAGAAAAATAGCGTTAGTTGAGCACTTGTCATGTGCCTAGCACAATACTAGCTGCTATATATATATGTGCTAGTATTTACATTTCAGAGATGAGGAAAATGAGCTTCAGGGGTTTTCTTGCCTAAATTCACATACCAAGTAGGTGGCAGAGCTGATGCCCCAACCTCATGGTGGCTTTTTTTCCTCAAGGTGACCCCTTTTTAGAAATTGCGTCCAATGTTTGACTTAAAGACAGAGACCAAGGTTTGAACCTCAACACCATGATATAATCGGACCATTCACACCCTTTCTCTAAGGGCTTTGAAACAAAGATAACAACGCCCACCTCGGGGTGTGTTTGCAAGGGGCGTTAAAACAACTTTGTCGGCACCACGCAGAATGCCCGGCGCTTCGCAGACATTCAGTAGCTTTTCATGCCGTGTTACCTATTGTTGTTTTCCAGATTTGCCATTTGGAGCCAATCTGGATGAGCCTGTTATATGGAATGCTTAGAAACCTAAATCTTATGGAACAGTGTCACTTATTCAAATGGAGAACCACTTCAGGCACTAGTTGAAAACAGTACACTTCATCCAACTTTCACCCAACACAACACCCCTTTCACTATGGTCAGTGGCGCCTCTGAAGAGATATTTCTGGGGCGGTGCCTCTTCTCAGGTAGTCAGAGGAAACACTGCCTCCAGAACAGTTCTTTCAGTGTGGCAAGAACTATAGGCTCACTGCAGCTGTTCAAAACTTCCTTGCAAAGCTTTGAAAAAGAAAAACCTGCTGCAGAGCAGGCACCTCTGAATGAAGTTTCCTCTCCGCGCTACTCGTTAAGCAGTAAATAATTAAAACACCCTGAAAAAGACAGGTAAAATACAAGCAGCAATGTCAGTAACACAGACATGAAAGAGAAGGGGAAGAAAATGAATTTCAAAAAAAAGGCAATGAAATAATTCATTTGAAGCTCTAATAAAGTTTCATTTGCAGTCTTGTTTAAAGATATATCAGACTTTAGGGATGTAACCTAATTACATTTTTATTCTAAGTTCCATTCAAAGATCTTGGACTTTGATTCTTTAACACAGATCAAACATGGAATAATTTTCTTGTGGTTATCAATACTTAAAAAGGATCTCTTCATCAAATACTATAAGGTCTCATGAACATGTACACAGAGCAGATGGAGAATAAACTGGCATGGTCCGAAAAGTGACAATTAATTTATATAGAAATAGCAGTGCTAATTCACTTAACTTCTGAAAAAACCTTTTCAGCTATTAAATTCACTTTTATTCAAATATAAAGTGACTCAGTTTCTAACACTGATCTAGTCAGATGCACCTTAGAAAATGTATACTAGTACCCAGTTTCTAAATCCATTCTTGGAATTTACTCGGAAAATGAAGTGCTGGAAGTACAATCATGCAGAGATTAAAGAGGAGATGCTTCAGCCCGGGAGCCTCAGTGACGGGTGGGTATGTTAGAGTCATTAATGTTCGTGCTTAGATACTTTTTGGATTAGCTTTATTTCATGTTGTTACTAGGAAACCTGAAAGGAACAATGTGTTTGCTCTTCCAGAGAATCTTTTTGGAAAAGTTTCCTCTAAAGGGACTTTTAAGATGAAAATTTAGAACCAGTTTAAAAGTAGGGGTAAATAAACAAATAGGATTTATTTTTTAACTATTAAGAGAAAAGAAATGCTCCCAATGACCTTGTGGAGTTGTACTAGAAGTGGGAGTAAGTAGGGAAAGTACCCTAGGACTTAAAGCCTCCAGCAGGAAAGACTGCAGAGAGTTTTGGTCACGATTCAGCAGCAACATTGGGAAGTTTTGCTGGAGCTGTTTTCTTGTTTGTTTCTCCCCCCCCCCCCCCACCGAATATCCACAGTGCCCACCCGTGAATCTGTTTTCAAGGATAGATATTGAATGAGATGCCCTTTGTCAGTTCAAGTGCTGCTTTCTCTTACAGCGTTCTGTATGTAATGGAGGCTCCACTGCTACAGATTTTAAAATATGATCGCAATTTAAACGGAAAATAAGAGTCATTTAAAACCAAAAATAACCATATTATGCTTGTCAAAGTCTATTAATAGCAAATAACAAAGACGTTATTGTCTCATCATTGTTTGCTGCATGAATAAAACACTAGGTTTAGAAAGACAGAAGAAAATTTTAATGTTCACTGTATTTAGGGTGACCGATTCATCCAGGTTTGCGCGGGACTTTTCTGGTTTGAACATCGAAAGTCCTGGGAACTCTCTCAGTCCCAGGCAAACTGGGGTATTAGTCACCCTAACACTGACCCAAAATACAAAAAAATTTTGAAAACATAAATAAAACACAAAAGTGATATTTAGCAAAAGTATGATGTAATATACGTTTTACTTATTTTTAAAGGCAAAAGTATTATATCCACATGAATCAAACACTACAGGGAAAAATCTTAAAAATTACTAACAATAGCATCATCAATCAATCAAAATGTTTTATTTTGGTCAAGTATCATTCTACTCCTTTTCTACATCTATGCATAATTTTTACACAGTTGTAAAGGGATTAATATAATTTTTCTGCTTATCTAAATTATTATATTAGAACTATTTTCCATATTACATGTTTTCATAACATTTTAAAAGGCTGCACAATATTTTTGGGGGGCAACGTATACTTTAACCACCTGTCTAGTGCTTCAATATTTAGATTATTTTTCCATTATAAATGATGTTTCAATTAACACCTTCATACATTTTTCTATCTTTGAAAATTTTTTTAGATTTCTAGAAGTGAAATTACTAGATAAAGGTGTATGGAAAATTTTATGGTTGCAATGCATTACTTTCCAAAATGATTTAAATGATTCACATTATCACCGGCAATACATATAAGTATTACTTTAAGGAACCATGATTGCTTTTTTACTATGTTTTAAGAAGGGTTAAATGGTATTTTACAATTATTCAAACTTATTTTTAGAGAAGTTGGTTATTTTCCTATGTATTTATTACATATCATATTTCTTCTTTGGCAAATTGTCTGTTTGTATCTTTTTCCCATTAAATTACAGTTGTCTTAACATTTTCTTGCCAATTGATGGATACTTTACATAAAATATAGCTACTAATTCTTTGTTGTATATGCTGCATATAAAGTTATTTTTTTCTCCTTTCTCTGACCCCTTGCCCTATATCCAAATACTGATGCTGTCACTTCTGCTGTATTGTCTGGAAGTCATCCTTCCTTTCCATCTATTCAGCCAACAGACCAGCCTACTCTCCTTACCAGTCTTGAAGCCTCCTAAATCTTCCCCTGATTCTAGTTCCTCATGTTCTAGGATATTCCACCAACAAATTATTGGACATCCTAATTCACACATGGATTTCAACACATGATGAAAAGCCTATTATATAACCACCCAAACTTGCCTGTCCCTACTCGCTCAGTTTGCTAATCATTTTCTCTTCCATATTGCTCTCCATATTTGAAAGGCCCTCTATACTGTATTAGCCAGAATGGATCTAGTTTTCTTAGAGAACCATCCTTTATATGCATAATCTGGATAGGCTAAAATGGTAGCAGAGGTTAAGTCATGAAGGGGTCATGTCACTAGTACCCACTGATGGAAGAGGATTCTCACCGAACACTACAGGAGAAATGTCAGCAGGGTAGGGCTGGAGAAAGGACCATGAAGGCAAATGGTTGGACAAATTGGCAAATGACAGAGGACATAAAGAAGGAGATACAATTTTTTTATTCATAATTTTGTCAGGGCCAGTTTGTTGCCAGAAGCCTTTTCTTATCATAATTGTAACAAAAATAAATCAAGGAAAAATATACCCAGAAGGTCAACTTTGTGAGGTCTCTGCTGGGCAAACCTTTGTATACAGAGCCAGTGTCGGGTAGTGGGAAGAACACCGAACCTAAGATCTGAAGACACAGGGTCCTGTCTTGGCTCTGACATGCTTTAGTGGTCATTTAACCTCTCAAATCTTATTTTCTGCAAATCTGAAATGGAGAATAATATCATCTACCTCATGCATGAGAAAAAGTACATATATATATATACTAATAGCATACATAGTATACATTAATATACCTTTCTATGTGTGACTGCTGTTATGTACATTGTAGATACATTTGATTTGTTCTAAGTCCGTCTAAATGTTGCTGTTACATCAGTCTGAAGAGCCATGCACCTATAGAGACAATTTGTGTATTTGTGTTGAGTATGACATAGAGAAGGAAAAGAGAGCTGACATGGATATGGAGCTCTAGATCAAACTCTTGCACCTGCTACTAACAAACTATGTGGCCATGGCACAACTGTTTAATTACTCTGTTTCAGCTTCCTCATCTAGTAAATTAGGGTCTGGGCTAGATGACTTCTAAGATCGAATATGGCTCTAAAATTCATTCATCTAAAAGAATTGAACAACATAATTTCCCAACACAGTTTTAAACATTTGAGGACTCTTTCACAATTGACTAAATCCATATCCACCTGTTATTCCATACACAGGCGTTTTTCCTGACTCTTAGTGCCACCCTTGTAGCATCTCTTCCTGAACATCAACTTTTAGGAATCAAGAACACTTATGAAAAATTAATCACCAGACAATAATACTTCTCTTCTATTCCCCACCCAAGCTAATACTCTTCAAAGTGTTACCTCATTTCCACGCAGTAGCCCAACAACTAAGTGGAACAACTGGGACAAGCAGAAAAAGTATTCAAGTTCTTGAGACTGAGAGAATATGTACCTACCAAGTACCTCCTGCAAACACAAAAGGGATCCTACCACTTGGAAAGGAACAGGGAAGTTATTAATGGAGCAAGGCCTCCTCTCTCCATATAGGCTTAACGTTCCGAATGAAAAGGAAAGAAAATCCTCAACAAAAGTGGAACAGGTGGTCTTTGCTTTTTAAACAAAACCACAAGCCCAAAGAAGAATGATCTGAAAAGAAGTTTTCCTGAATTGCCTTGTCTCTGTAGACATATAGGAAGAACTCCGAGGGCATCGCAAGTGGAGCAAAAGATGAGAGGACTGAGACAGAGTGCCGGGAGTGCAAAGGAAGAATGAGATGAGATGAAGGGAGATGCCGAGGGAAAGAACAGCGGCACCAGGTTGGGGGGAGCCAGTTCACCAACACGGACCTTCTCTCTCCTTTTGCTCTGGCTTCCTGTGCTGGCCTCTGTGCTGGCCTCGCCGAGCACTTTCTCTACTTTTAACTGGGGATTCACTGGAATTGCTGCTTGTCTGAGCTGTAACAGTATTGTAACTCTTCCCAGCCTACTTTAAGCGATACTTGCGCCCTGGGAGGGAGAAGAGAATGTGAAAAGAGAAAGCAGCATTTACACAGGCCTATGTGCCAAGCAGAGCACCAAGCACTTTACTTGTTTAATTCTCAAAACAGTTCTCTGAAGAGCTAGAATTGTTTTTTTTTTAATAATGAAGAGTGGCACAAAGAGGTTAATATTAGGCTCCATCTCTGATTTTCGTAAACTGACATTTTTCTTTCCCTAATAAGTAAAGAAGTTGACAGAGTTTTTTAAGGACTGATCTTTCAATAGCCATTTAAGCGGCCATAGAAATCAGAGCTGGAAGTAAACTAAGAGCAAAGAGCATCTAGTCCCACTCCCTCATTTTACAGACAAGGAAAGCAAGATCTACAATGTTAAATAACTTACCTAGGTTCACATAGTTAACTACCAAATGGCAGTGTCAAAAGAGAATCTAAATTTATTGCCCAACCTAATAGTTTTTCCTCTGCTAGACCTCATCTGCAGCCTTTTGCTCAAATGCCATGCGTGCTGAGTATCTAGACCAAGATAGTCATTCAACGTCTATCAATTATCACTAATTTAACTCCTGTGTATGAATTTGCAAGTTTCCAATTTTTATCTTCAAGAAAGCTTTTGTCCCATATTTCTAATATCCCCGTACATTTGGGTGTCCCTTATTATCTGAAAACCAATCAATAATTAACATTTCTCCCCACTTTTCTACTTCATTAATAATGTAATTGGATTTATAATAGTTCTTTGATCTTCACCCTTATTTCTTACACCATGTAAAACCCTGTTGTCCTTTTCAATACTTTTTAATTCAGTGAAATTTTTAAAATTAGCTTGTTTTTCTCCCAATTAAAAGATAACACATGGGACCATCCCAGTGGCATAGTGGTTAAGTTCGCATGCTCCACTTTGTGGCCTGGGGTTCATGGGTTCGGATCCTGGGCATGGACCTACACACCACTCATCAAGCCATGCTGTGGTGGCATCCCACAAACAAAAAAATAGAGGAAGATGGGCACAGATGTTAGTTCAGAGACAATCTTCCTCAAGAAAAAAGAGGAAGATTGGCAACAGATGTTAGCTCAGGGCCAATCTTTCTCACCAAAAAAAAAAAAAAAAACACACACACAGGTAACCAATTCTAACGGTGCAAAAGGGTGTAAAATAAGTCTCCTGTCATTCCACATCACCAGTGTCCTACTCCAGAGGCCACCTCAGTTGAGATTTTCTGTATTTGATGGGTTTTAAATCCTCACAACAGCACTTACATTTCTATTAATTTTTAATAAAATGAAAGAGAAAATAAAATACCACACTAAAAACTGATATATCCTTTGCATTTCTTTTAGTTATTAAGGCTGTTTTTCTAACAAACTGGCATATATTATTCCATGACAAATAAGAAATTACCATGAAATTTCTATCAATTTTAATAGTGGCATCTTTGATGATATTATTGTATTTTAACCTTTTTTTGAGAACTGAATACTGTGATGATAAACTTCATTTCAAATGATGAAGAATAAAAATATTCACCAAATGAAGTCACATTTATAGTGGAATATAGAATAAAATAAAAATCCAAAAATCTAGGAAAAGATTATTTATATGAGATATTAAGGAGTTTTTGAAAATCTCTTTGTATTATTTTAGATAGTATTCAATTGATCACCACCCACCATAAGTGTTTTATCTGTCAGCGTTTGAAATAGGGAACATTACATTCTTCACATGCCAAATCGCATCACTCCACTATTATTTTATTCCTTTTTACCCCCAAAATAACACCTTTTTCTAGTTAAGGAAAATCACTGACACCATACTGAATATTGTAATAGTCTCCTGGGGCTGCCATAACAAAGTACCACAACCTGGGTGGCTTAAACAACAGAATTTATTCTCTCACGGTTCCGGAGGCTGGAAGGCTGAAATCAAGATGTCAGCAGGGTTGGTTCCTTCTGAGGGCTGTGAGGGAGAATCTGTTCAGTGCCTCCCTCCTAGCTTTTGGTAGCTTCAGGTTTTCCTTGGCCTGTGGATGGTGTTCTCCCTATGTCTTCACATCGTCTTCCCTCAGTACATGTCTGTCTCTGTGCCCAAATTTCCCCTTTTTATAAAGACACCAGTCATATTGGATTAGGGATCACCCAAATGACCTCATCTTATCTTGATCATCTGCAAAGACCCTGTTTCCAAATAAGGTCACATTTACAAGTACTAGAGGTTAAGAATTCAACATCTTTTTGGAGTCCACAATTAAACCCACAACAAATATTACTGAAAATTTTCTCTCAGATGAGAAGACAAAAAGTACCAGCAATGTACACAACAGTTGTCCTGTCTTAGCAGTGTCAGTACTAAGAGCTGTCAGTACCAACACTGGAGAAGCAAAGCAAAGCAGGGCAGCATGTGTGACTCCATGACCAGAGACGGTGGGCTAGAGGTCAAAAGGCTTACCCACCAAGCAAAGAGATAACTAGAATCACAGACACGGTTACAAGAGAGGTGCATGTGGCAGCTCAAGCCCATGGCACATCTGAGGTCAAAGTAGAGAGGGGACAGAGCAGAGGGATCAGGCTGTGTACGAGGACAGTCCTGACAGGCTTCATCGCAGGAGGCCTTCATTTGAAAGCGTAAGAATTGGCTTTTATGGCTGTGCCTCCCATCAGCCTCATGCCCAGACTTCTGCACAGAGAAAATGACACATATAGGGCTTGGGCTTTGTGGAGTAGAATCAGTCACTGGGAAAGCTGACACGAGAAAAGGGGTTTACTCAAGGAGCCAAAAAGTTCTCTGGTTTATGCACACTTCGGCCTCATTTCCCCAGGCCAATAGCAATGGAATTCAGCTCACATTGTGGAGTTTGGAGGTCTCAGTTAATTACTAAAAGATCCACCAGAAGAAGTATCCAATGAAGGATGAGGTCTCATGGTCTGGCAGACGATGGGGTCACAAATATAAGTGTACATAGAGAGATACAGAAGGGAAAATGAGAGAGAAGAAAACCAGATTGGGGATGGCAATGATGCAAAGGCTCTCAGAAGTTTATTAATCAAACTTTGGGATGGATGGATGGAGCAGAGTCAGAAACTCTACCCTAAACTGTGTTGAGGCCCAGTTGTGTGTCCCAATCAATTCTAAAATGTGCTGCCAATAATATTTACAACAATAAACAACCAAAGTGTTTGACGGTTTACTTTTTTAATGTATAATGTTGAGTTGTCATTATCCATTTTAAAAAGCATTACTCATTTGAATTTCAACGTGCTTTCTAGGTGGGAGAGAAAAGCTGTGGAACTACAGGTAGCACATAACCCTCAGCCTGTTTTACTTTGACCATAGCCCATAACTGGTGGTGTATTTACTACTTGTGCTTTAAGGGAGGAGGGTGTGTTTAAACCTCAGTGCTCTCACAGGAGTGTTGTCTAAGTCAATGTTAACAATCATATTTGTTGCTGTGAGAGAAAAGGTTGAGAACCGCCACCATCAGTACAGCATCAAGACCCCAAGTTTGCCAGAGTAGCCATGGCAAAAATAGAGAGAGTATGGAGGGCTCACATTTGTCCTCCGAGCTTCAGCCCGGAAGTGACCGCTCAGAGTCTATAGGCCAGAATTAGCATTTGTGTAGTGACTGACACATAGCACTCAATAAATGGTAGCTCTTATCATTTTAGCTACGGGAAAACAGCATTTTGAATGGCTGGATAACAATTCATCATGTGTAACTAATGTAGGATATTTCTATTGTTTCCATTTTTTTTTTTACTATTACAAATAATACATACATAAAGACACAATATATCTTTATGTAAATCTGATTATTTCCTAGAAATATCTGATTATTTCCTAGAAGCAGAACAGCAGGGTTAAAGGATATGGACATATTTTAAACTCTTGATATATATTCCCAAATCGTTTGCTAGAAATGTCAGGTGGCTTACTCATCCTGTCACCAGCAATGTGAAAAACATGCTTACCAAAATTTTACAAGCATTAAATGCTATCTTAAACAAACAAATAGACCCCTTTGATTCCTCCGCATTTGAATCTGGTGCATTCTATACTATCCCATCAGCACACCCACCCACACTATTGCAACTAGCAGAGCACTGATGTGCCTCTTCCACTAAAATGTAAGCCCCTGAATCAAGGGGCCATAAATACCTTTTTCAGTTATAGAGTCCCAGCACTTAGCGCAGGGTCTTGCACATAGTAGGAGCATAACAAATGTTTGTTATAAAATTACAGGTGAGAATTGGCATAACGTTAGTGCTTTAATTCGTGCTTTTTTTATAATCAACATTGGCTTTTCTTCATGTTTGTTACCCAGTTGAATTTCGTCTTTGAATTGTCTCCTTAGTTCCTTTAGCATTTTTTCTACTGGTGTGTTAGCGGTATTTCTCACCAATTTGTAAATGTTCTTTATTTAATAATGATATTAATTGATCACATTTACTTCAAATATTTCCCAGTTTTTGTTTATCTTTTAATTATAGGAGGTCTTTAATAAATATATTTTTTTAAGTAACTGTTTGTTTCAGATAGAGGGCTGTTGTGCTAGCCTCGTATTTCCATGAGGGGACTCCCTCTCTCCCTCCTTCTTCACTGCTCTTTAAGGGAGAAGGAATGATGACGTATCTGACTGGTGGAACTGTGAACCCTTATCCTCTCTGGACTCAGTTCTCGAGGAGGTGTGACTTCTGAACTCCATGCTGAAACTCACAAGAGCAGGCTTAGAACCTGGAGGAAAGTCTGAGCTTGACCAGTCTGCCAGTAATTAGGTGGCTAAGATGCATTCTGGGGGACAATAGAGTCTGATTTGAACAGATATAAGCTCTATTCCCCAATATTCCTTAACAATTATGATCTGTCTGATTCCCATGTTTCTTCTGAATTGGTTCTGAACTTGGAGCAGGGAGAGGATATAATTGTCTCTCAAAAAGCCCTATTATTTCCTTTGTGCTCTGTTCAATTGTTTTCATGTTTCGAAGGTCTTTCCTATCTAAGATTGAACAAATATTTGCCTATATTTTCTACTTTTTGAATTTTATATTTAAATGTTTCTTATAATTTTTTTTTTTTTGGTGAGGAAGATTGGCCCTGAGCTAACATCTGTTGCCAATCATCCTCTTCTTGCTTGATGAAGATTGTTGCTGAAATAACATCTGTGCCAATCTTCCTCCACTTTGTGTGTGAGACAACACCACAGCATGGCTTGATAAGTGGTGCATAGGTCCACGTGTGGGATCCAAACCTGCGAACCCCGGGCCGCTGAAGTGGAGCACGCGAACCCAACCACTATGCCACCGCGCCAGCCCCATCTTTTATAAATTTTAATTTTAAAATAAGATATGGAAGTAATTAACATTACTGCAAAATGTTTGGTAAATATAGAAAATTATAAAGAGAAAAATTAAAATCATACTTAATTTTTATTACTTAGTATCTTCTATTTCCAAAATTATTGACCTGTATTTTTGTAGACTTTACATTTAATTAGTTTCAGTTTATTGTCAGTTCTTTTATATTAGGATTTCTCTCTTATTGAGTTTTTAATTTTGTTTTATCTCTTGTTGGGTTGTAGAACACAATGTACATGGAAAATACCTTTAGAGTGTACTTTCTGAAGCTTGCATATGTAAGAATGCCTTCCTGTTGCTTCACACGAAAGCCGGAACTTAGCTCTGTAGCATACTCTCAATTCTAAACTTTACAGCATTCCACTCTCTTTCTCCTCCCCTCATATCCTGTGGACTCTGCTTCTTTTTATCTTGTGGCATTTATTGTCACAAAGAAGAAAGCTAACTTTGTCTAATTTTTGTTCCATTGCAAGCAATCTGTGTTTTCTCTTTGGATGCAGGTAGGAGTCTGTCTTTATCTGAATTATTCAAAAAATTCCCCAGAATTTATCTAGTTACGGATCTTTATTTTTGACTGGAGAACAAACAGTTATTTCAATCTGCATATGCAGAATTTTTTAGGGTCAAGAAAGCTTTCCCAAAATGTCTTTGCTTATTGCTTTTGTTTCAGTTATTCCGTATTCTTCCTCAGGAACTTCCACATTTATCATCTCTCATTGTCTTCATCTCTTAGTCTTTCCCTGCATTTTGCAAGTGTGTCAAGTCTGTTCTCAGCATCACCAATTCAGTTTTCCATGGTGCCAATTCTGCTTTTTACCTTTTCCACTCTCTATTTTAATTCTACCAACACATCTTATTGAAAGCCTTCCTTATTTCATCTGGGGCTCATTCTCATCTCATTTGGTTCTATCCTTAGGCTTTTCTGTCTTTTATTTGTATCTTTCTGAAGATACTAAGAAGTTTTCTAAGATGATCACTTTTACAGGTTTGTTCTTTACCTGGGTCTTCAGGTGAATGCTTTGTTTTCCTTGCATTTCCTACATCCTTCAATCAGGAGCAGTCTATGTCTGCCCTTGGCTCTGCTCCCTGGCCACGTGGTGCTGGTAGAATCCCCCTGCTTCTAACCACAGTTGGGGGCAGTTGGTAGGAACAGCACCTCACTCAATTCCAGTGTCTAGCAGGCGTTCTCCTGGGACTGAGGTTTGATCTTCTCTTACTTTAACTCACTGGTTCTCTTCTACTTTGGTCAGTTCTTGAGAAAATCTAGTCTTTGGGGGTGGAGCTTCATTTGAAGCTTATAGTCTTGCTCACGGTCCCATCTTTACCTTAGTTCTTAAAGGACAGGACTTCTGTGTCCATATTCTGATCCTAGTCTCTTTACGTTAATAGCACTCCTGTGAAGAGCTTAAAGATTTAAGAGGTAAGGGTTAACTTGTCCAGGACTGATCCCTGCAGGCTAGTGTCCTAGAAAAGAAGATGGACTCTGGCAAAGTTCCAAGGAAACCATTCAGGCTCAGTGCTCTTAAGGCAGTCAATCCTGACCTATTGTGAAGGCATGGACCCCAGTCCCTCTCTCCTGACAGGGGAGGTTGATGCTCCCCAAACTATGAATGCCTGTGGGGCAAATCTTGCTATTTGTAAGCCAGGTCCTATGGCTGCTACCACAAGGCAGAGACCTCAGCCCTGCGCCTCCCTCTTCCCCTTCTGCTGACCATGCAGGGCTGTGCTACATCAAACCACAAACACTGAGATGGTGGGAGAGAGCTTGTATCAAGGCTCTGTCACGTCATGTGGCCATTGTGTCTGTCCCCCAATCACATCAGGAGTGTGAAGCATACAGCATCCAATGAAAGGGCAATGGGAGACCAGCACACCTGCTACTGCTCCTGTCTCTGTGAGTTCTCTCCAGCAGCACTGTTCTAGCAGGCCTGCTGTGAGTGCTGCTGACCATTTACCTTGTTAGCATGGCAGTTGTCCCAGAAAACTGGGCATCTGTCCAGGCCCATACCATGGCCTTCTGGAAACAAGTCAGGGGACCAGAAATAGATCAAAGACCATGACTGGAGTGGGAAGAATCTGCTGGTGGTGTTGTGGCCAGACTTCAGGATGGCCCGTTAGTGACTGTTAGTAGGAACTAGCTTTGAAAAATTCTGAGTAGTGGGAGACCTCTGGGGTTAAGACTCTCAGTGATAGAATTCCTCATTGGTGTGTGTGTGTGTACGTGTGTGTGATATTGAAGGGAGTTGCCTACGATGAGGTGGATACTTCACGAAGAAAGAGGAAAGCTGAACCACTGTTCCTCGTAAAATTCGTGAAAGAAAAAAAAAAGATGAAAGGGAACATCTTCCCCAATGGTTGGAGGAGATATTAGAGAAGGGTATGAACCATCAGCAAGACAAGGATAAGTGGGCCCCCAAATTCTAACTCCTATCCATGAGATCAAGATGGTAAAGAGGACAGTCCCTTGTAGTGGTGGCCTCCTCCACAAATCTGTTGCTGGATCTGCCTTCCACTACTGGATGTGGCGGAGGGGGGAGAGTGGGAGCCATTCCAGTGTGTCTTCACAACACTACCCTGCTCCTGGTGTCTTCTGGTCTCTGGCAGACTGCACTGATACACTATTTAGAATCTATCCATAGAACTGACTGTCAACGATAAATTCTAGGACCTGAAGTGAGCAAGCCAATTAGGGCAACTCTTCTTTTCTTCAGAAGTTCCCCAGTCATTGGGAGAACTTGAGATCAATGCTGTAGATTCAAGTTAGCCCTTATTCAGCCCCTGTGCCAAAGTCACAGATGATAGTCTTCTGAACTGGAAGATGTGCACTCCCTAAGCTGTTCCCACAATGGTCTTCCCCTGTCTATCTTCAGTGAACATGAACAGAACCCTGGAGTTTTCACCCAACATCTAATTCTAATCATCCTCCTGGGCTCCCACAGCAAAGTCTAGATTCAAAGCCCATATGGGTTGAAATGGAATGGGTCACTGACAGAGTGAGAGATGATACCTAAAAGCCACCACCCTTTGAATGGAGGGAGAAGGAAGAGGACAAAAAGGTAGATAGAAATTAAGGGTTAACTCGTCCAAGATTGATCCCTCCAGACTAGCCTCCCAGAAAAGAGACTGGCTTCCTGCAAGACTCCATAGAACCCAGAGAGTCTCAGTGCTGAATCCATTGATTTGGTCAAAAGCAATGTTTGGACCCAGATCCTAAATCAATGGGAGGGGGGAGGAGAAAAGATGCTGGTGCTTGCCCGACTATGAAGGCTGATGTGGTCAACCCTGCTGCTAGTTTGCTCCCCACCAATAAAGCTGCAACTGCAAGGCTTGGTCCCTAGTCCCTGATCATGCCAGGGAAGGGGCTGATCCTGCACCCAACCACCAATGCTGACCTGGCAGGAAAGGACTGAAGTTATGGTTCTGCCACGTCATTTTTGTTATTGTTGCCCCGGCCCCAGAGCGCACCTGGGGAGGAGCTGGTGCATCCCTAATCACGTCTCAAGAAGCCCTCTCTCTCCCAGGATCTGACATCCGGCCCTGCTAGACCTCTATGTGCTGCTCTAGAATGCACGGGCATATCACCTACTGACCTAGTGTCAGAGAGCTTTCTCCCACACTCCACGATGCGGTGTGAATGCTGCTTGTCCATTTGTCCTTACAAATATGTCACAATTTTGAAGGAAGATACAGCCACTGATTTGCTACGAGTATTTCTCAGTCCATGACTACTCCATGCCTGCTACTCCAGCTTTGGTCTGAAGATATTTCACCTGAAAAATGAGACTGCCAGCCCTTGAGCCAATGGAAACCAGGCCACACTATATACCAGGGCCCCATCTTTAGCAGCAGTGGGGACTAGAACCTGTATTCAACTCTGGCCAGAGGGCTCTGGGTGAAGCTCTGGTCACATATGTGTCAGTGTGCCGAACATTGGCCCTGACTACACCCAGGGGCCCAGTCCCTGTGACTACGGCTTCTGCTCATGTTCATTTGCTCTACAGTTCCCTGAGGGTGCTGCAGCCATGCCCTGGACTACAGCCTGCTTGACTTGGCCCTGACAACCTGCCTTTTGCCATCTGCCGGCCGGTATCCTGCTTTAACCTGAATGGGCGCCCCTGGAATCAGGATGCTGCCACCTGCCCCTGAGCTCAGCTGCCACCTAGCTGTTGCGGTGGGGCCTCCATTCACTTGTCTGGACCAATCAGATCAGATATGCGACACCACTGTCACCTCAGGGGGAACCCTACAGCCAGGCGAGTCCCCGCTGCACTCTAACCACATATTCTAAGTGGTCCTAGTTTACCCTCCTCACGAAAATTCTGCCCCAGAATACAAACGCTGCACAGAGAATTCTCACCATGGCTAGTACATCAAACACTAAAGTCAATCTCTAGAATTTTCATCAACACTAACTCAGTCATTTCATCCACCAGGCAGTAAAGGCATGGTTCTTAGGGCCTGATTAAGGAATTGATTAAGGGCATAGAAAAATATTTTAGATCTGACAAAAAGTGGTTGCAAAACAAAATACAATCTAACTTACAAGTAATTTCATAGACAAAACATTCTATTTATTATGGAATATGGGTGCATTTTATCATGCTGTAGGGTGGGGCATCTAAATGTAAGAAAGCCAAGGATCTGTGAGTATGTAATCTCGTGGCAGTCCTACAGTGATCGCATTTCCCAAACTCATCCTCACTCTCAGTCACTGAAATGACATGGGCAACCATGGTGCCACGGTTCTAATCATAGGACTCGTGAGCATTCCAATATTAGTTGAATGAGAAATGGATAGATGAATGAATAGATGAGTGAATGAATGAATGAATAAAGGAAGGAAGGAAGCAATGAATAAATTGTCCAATGGAAATAGAAATACATTGAGAGATTTTAAAAAAATCAGAAGGAAAGGGAAATCAGGAGTTGTTTAATGGGTATTGAGTTTCACTTTTGCAAGATGAAAAAGTTCTGGAGATTGGTTGTGCAACAATGTCAATATACTTACCACTACTGAACTGTACACTTAGAAATAGCTAAGATGGGGGGCTAGCCCAGTGGTGTAGTGGTTAAGTTCACATGCTCTGCTTTGGCAGCCCAGCGTTTGCGGGTTTGGATCCCGGGCACAGACCTATGCACCGCTTATCAAGCCATGCTGTGGCACGTGTCCCTCATATAAACTAGAGGACGATGGGCACAGATGTTAGCCCAGGGTCAATCTTTCTCAGCAAAATGAGGAGGCTTGGCAACGGTTGCTAGCTCAGGGCTAATCTTCCTCATACACACAAAAAAAGAAATAGCTAAGATGGTAAATTTTATGTGGTTTTTTTTTTTACCACAATAAAAAGTTCCTAAAAACATCAAACCAAATTTTAAAAATCAGAAATAAAATTCATAGATAAATTCAGAATACACCTATGATAGCTATCTGAATCTCACAGGGTCACTCTTAAATTTTCATCAATGTAGTCTTGGCTTCTTTAGCCCTTATTTTCATATATTATTTCTTATTTCTTTTGTGACTTCTTTTTTGGGGAGCCAGTAATTGGCAGTTCTATTATTTGATTTGTCATTATAATTGGAGTAGTGGATGACTCCAATTATAAAAACAAAACAAAAAACAATTTTTGTTCTTTTCAATTGAGGGAGGTTCATGTAGTAAAGAACAAAAAAAGTGCTAAATCATATTTTAGTACATAATTTTCAGGAATTTTCACAATTAGCACATCATGAAAGTAAAGCAATTCTTTGCTTACATAGAGCAGTGGCTACTAGCATACGTTCTTAAGCCAACTGACTAGTTAATGCTAGCTCTATCACTAACCAGCTTAATCTCTTTGTGCCACAGTTTCCTCATCCTCAGAATGAAGTTAATAATTTTTAAAAGTTTACAAAAGTATTTACCTCATCTATGAAATGAGAACCAAGAATTTTACTTTACTTAAGCAAGAATTTATCCTATGTTTACAAATTGAAAAACAAAACTCTACTTTAAACAATTGGCTAAAAGTTTTAACAAATAACTTCCCAAATTATAGTAAGAAATATCTCTTCAGTGCATAATTTTATAATCACCTATGATCCCCACATTCAAAAATAACCACTGTTAACATGTTGGTTTATGATATACACCAAATATAATTATATTTTACATTGTGTTTTGTATCTTTTTTTCTACTTAATGTATCATGAGCATTTTCTCAAATCAATATATATTTGGGGTTTCCTATACAATGTAGAATAAAATCCGAAGTCTTCACCTTGGCCTCCAAGCTCCAATGTGATCCCAAGTCTCCTGGTCTAATCTTAGCTTCTCTCCTTCTACTTCCCATATTACTCACTGAGCTCCAGACACATTGGCCTTCTTGCTGGTCCTTGGACATGCTCAGCACACACTTGCCTCAGGGCCTTTGCACTTACTAGGTCCTCTCTCTAGAACCTCTTCCTCCAGATTTTTACAAGCCTCACTCCCTCATTTCATTCATGTCTCACCTTCTAACAGGTGAACACCTTATGCAAAGTAGCAATCACTGTCTATCCCTTTGCCCTGTTTTATTTTTCATCATAGCACTTGCTACTACTTAATATATTAAAACTATTAGTGGTTAAGGCCTGTTTTTCCCAGTAGAATGTAAGTGCCATAAGGGCAAAATTTTGTCTGTCTTGTTCACTGCTTTATCCCCTAATACTAGATTCTAAACAAATATTTGTTGAATGAGTAAATTTTGCTCTAATTTGTAATTTCATGACTGCACAGAACTGTTGCATGAATATTGCTTAATATATTTAACAAACCCCCTATTTTGAGATATTATAAATTGTACTGCAATAGACATGCTTAAATACATTCTCTTAGCTACTTTTCGATTGTTCTTTCAGGGCTAAATTAGTGCAGCAGTTTCCTAACCATCCCCATTTCCTCTTTCTCCTCCTCCCGCAAGGTGTGTCACAGCCAGACTTAGATTACAACACACTCCTTTCCTTACCCTGAATGTACAGAAGCTTAAGCCCAAACTCTGAATGCTGGCATGTCCCCATTTTGCCTTTCCACTCTTAGTTCCTGTCACTGCTCAGAAATACACCTTCCACTTTAAACACGTTGCTCCTCTTTTAACAGTTTCTCTAATGATGCTTTAGTGTATGTAGTTCCCTCTTACAGAATGTATTCCTGTTTCTTTACCTGCCTGAACTCCACCCAGCTCCCAAGTCCCCCAGCAGTCCCTACTGATCCCATCATGCCTTCCTTGAACCTAGTCTGGATGATCTCCCACTTCTATGAATTTTTCTGCTATTCCCCCTATCTATCACTCAAGACAGCCCCCGACCATCTGCCACATTCTAGTACCTACCACGCTGGAGATTACAATGTGCAATTTCCTGAAGCACAAAAACCATTTTGCCCCTTTGTCAAAGTCCTCTGCAGTCCTCGCCACAAAATAATAAGTATTTTCTAATTTAACTGTTTTGCCAAAGTCAAAACTTTTTGTGGAAAATGAGACAGTTTTTTGAGGGAAGAAACAGGATTATCCATGATAAAATATTTTCATCTTCCCATATATTTTTTGCATTTATTTACCCACTATCCTTAAATATCCATAAATAATTTTAATTCTGAAATTTCTATTGCAATCCTTATTAAACTATACAGAACATGTTTCTGATTATTTTTAGTTGTTATTTTAGAGTTTGGCTTGTCTTCAGATAATATTATTAAGTATGAAGTTATTTTAAAGAAACATTTCCTTCAGCAATTATTATAAAATCATGATGGGGTGGAATCTGAGTTATATGTTTGTTTGTTTGTTTTTATATAGGGGATATGGGGCGCTAGGAAAATTACAAAGTGTGCCTTTCCTTTTTTCCCATTTTCATACATGAGAAATCAAGTTAAAATAAAAAAAAGAGAGCTATAAGAAAGGAAAAACAATTCGACATGGTGCAGCATGTGTGTGGATGACGGTCGTGTGTGGAGGGGTGGGGGAAGACGCTTTCTCTCGGTGATGATGCTCCTGGGAACTCTAGGCTGACCACTCGCACTAGGGTAGAGGTAGGACTGCAAGCAATACTGAACGTGAGACTGAACGTGAGTCCATAAGTCACATCCCTTTGCTTTTTAATCTGTATAACTTACATTCTTATACTAAAACCTCAGGTCTTTTTCTTGACCCCCACGTGGTTTCTGGTTGCCTAGACTCTGGACCCTCCAAAGAACTCTGGGCGGCCTGGCAAACGGCCACTTACCGTCTTCCTCGAAGAGAAGTCCCATGTGCGCATGCGCCTCGGCTTCTTTCTTCCCACCATCAATTTTGATCAGCTGAGCAATCTTAAAACATCGTTCATAGAAGTGGTTCCTTACCCACTTGTCTTCAGAATTATTGAAGTAACAGGCCAGAGCATACAAGTTATCATAGACATCTTCAAAGTATTCTTCAAAGAGAGAAAAACATCATAAACTGCATTAGAAAAATGTCTCAGGGCACATCCCTTCAAATAGCAAACCAATATAATGACATTTATTTTCTATTTTTCCTTAAAAGCATGATTAACTATCTTAAAAATTGAAATGCAAAAATTAAATTAATGTACTTTAACTATTAAAATAGTTATGTTAATTAAAGGATGTGCATACGAAAAAAGCAACAAAAATCTTTCTGAAAACTTAAGAGCATTAGAAATTGACATACTCTGTGTATCATACTCTGTATGTATGTAGTATGACATACTCATACTCATATAAAATCTGAAACACCAGATATTATATAAAATAAAATGATAATATCTACTAGCAATGTGCTCAGTTCTTTTGGAAGAAATGAGTATGTGCTATCACCAAGTATTTTCCCCACTGAAGATCTGAAAAGTATTTAGAGATTCCAGAGAAAGCAAATGTGTTCTTCACCACAGCAAAAAGTCCCATGTGCGCATGCGCCTCGGCTTTCTTCCCACCATCAATCAACTGAGCAAGATAACGTAAATGAAGAAAGCAGATAGGATATGAAAATAGCAAGGTATATTCACTGAGAAGAAAAAAACAATCATGAGGCTTATAGATTTAAGAAATGATCAGGATCACCCGATAAGCTCCATACACTTTCTAGTGATGTTTCCAGCAATACGAATTATTAGCAATGTTAAGAAAGAGTGGATTTCTATGCTTCTGTTTTCTGAGTATCTTTTTCTACTGAAAAATGCATTAATACTAGTCATCCCTCTCACTTAGACAGTTATTAGTTTATTAGTTGTTAATGTATTAAACCACCTTTTTGTTCCCCCCTAAAGTGGCATCTGACCTATTTGTACACACACAAAAAAATGTGTTAATAAATTGTGAGTCTTGTAAACCCCACTGCAATCAATCATAAACTTGAACAAAAACGTTTGTGTGTTAACAAATTGTGCCTCAGTTTGTAAACTCCACTCTATTGGTGAATATGAACAAATTCATAATCTTTGTCTTTTTGCATTTGTGCTGAAAGCACAGTTATGTGGTAGCCTCTGGATTACCTTTCCAAGGATTTTTTATAACCATCATTATCTATTAGAATTGACTGATACTAATTGTTCACTACTGTCAGAAGAGTCAACCCATATATTCCTGAAAGGATTACAATTATTAAAAATATTTATCCATTTCCTATTAGTGCTCCTATAAGATTAAAATCAAAAGACTCGGAAAAAAAAATGAAATTAGGCTGATTACAACAAAAGGCAACTCGAGAAGTCCAATGTCTCAAAAGAAATTTCTAAAACCTATGTCATTCTTTTACATATCCTGCTTCATAATTCCATAGGAAATTAAGGTTTATCTCAAAATAAAATTTATAACTAAAAATTAAGGTTTAAAAAAGATCTCCCTCTCCTTATTTTTGAAGGAGTTGGGGGATTCTGGGAGCCATTCTGCTTTTTAAGGCTATTCACTATAAGCAACAGCTTAGGTGAAAAGTGGAGAGTACACTGAGTTATTTACTTAAAACAAATACTCTCATCTCAGAATTGACTTCTCCTATGCTTTATCTTTCCATTCTGAACCTTCTACCTAATGCGAATAGAGCACTAAAGTCTATTTTATAATAGTTTATATTTTTTGTCATAGTTAGTGATTACAGTTATTCTTTTTTAAAGCCTATAAGTAAAACATTTCATATCTTCCATTTTAAAAACATTATATAAAGAGCTTTTTTTTAAAAAAATTAAAAAAAAATAATTTTTCTGTTTTTCAGTAATTAAACCCCAATAGAAAAACATTTCCAATATTTCATAAACAAAGTTTTTGCTATTTTTTTTAGAATGAGTTATATAAGTTATTGAGATTTCATATTTAAAGACTATTTGTCAGCTCAGCTATTTTTCTTTGTAAAAAATGGAGTGTTTTTAAGAGTATTAAGTGTAAAGGAATATATTCAGGTTTTGAACCTTTGGACAAACCAAATACGTGGCCTGTATCCATTACATTCTAAGCTGCCTTGTGTCCTTGCTTATAGACCACTTCCTTGAATTGTCAGTAGGTATATCTATAAGATAAAAATCAATTTTATTGTTGGTTTATTATTTATACCTGTATTCATTATGCTACCTATAAAAGAGATTCCATGATGAAATAAATTTGGGAACTGCTCTTGCTAATTTCCCTCTTTCAGTGAACTACACAATATACAACAGCATATTAAGGGTTCTGATAAGTCCTGCAATAAACCAACTTGCTTCACGTCAATGTTAATTCACCTAGGGTTTCTCAAACTTATTTCACCGGACAGTTATTTTTGTTTTGCTTTACATAAAACCTATAAACATCCTGTGGGACTCTACTTGAGTAGAACATACTTCGGTTGTCTTAAATAAATGTTATTAGAAAAAAAAAATTGCTGCTTAACCCTTGACAATAATTTAAAGTCAAGTATAAATAATGTTTGAATTATCTATTGATTCAGTTACCCATAATCATTATTGCCATCTCTTCCCCGACCCCATGGGGCACAAGGCCCTAACCATAATGTTACACATGGTACGGAGATGATTCACAATGAATAATATGAGAAACATTATCAGGGACAAACAAACACTTTAACAAATGGAAAATAATCCAAACAGAAATGACTGGCTTAAACACTTCTTTGCTACAAAACAGAAAGGGATGTTTTGCAAAGTAATTTAAATAACTCTGGGTTCCTGCTCTGTAAGTCTCAAGAGACAGAACTGACCCGAGATGACTATTGTTAGTGCTGTAGCTTTGATTAAATGAACTTCATTATGACCCTAGAGCGTCGGTCTTTCCAATGAGAACGCTCAGGATACGCCACTTCAGGATAATTGTCTCAGATCTCACGACCATATGGGATGGAATCTTGAGATGTTATTAACAGATTTCTATATTCTAGATTAAGAGTGTGTGTGTGTGTTTATACGGGTTTTAAGATTCAGGATTAATTCAAGTTAATAAGAGTGATTGTGCATACCCCCTATCCCATTTTCTGGGACATTCTTAGTTCAAATATGATTTTTCCCCAATAAAGTTCATGTGTTAAATGTTAAAAAAATTATACAAATTTTTAAAAAGAGTATACAAATGTTTATATGTCCTTTAACTGAAGTATTTCCAATAATATTTTTTGCAATAATTTTAATTTTCTATATTTCAACCAGGCAGAAGCCACTGCATTTTGAAGATAACCCTACAGAAGAGTTATTCTGAGCAAGAGGTAATTTTGTTCCATTTAACAAATGCAGCTTTAGTTACCATGAATACATGATAAACCACTCAGTAAAGGAAATATTTCCTTTCATTACTTACATCACGTGTATAAGACAGTGGCCATTATAAAGTTTGAACTTTGTTAATTTTGGGAATTGGAGAAACATTTGTATTTATATGTATAGTTACTTTTCTTTAATAAAATCCTATAAATTAAAATGTTTTCTACCCTAAGATAGACTATCTAGCATTTTAGTTTCTTTAGAATTATAAAATGCTATATGACAAGTTTCTCACATTTATGATGCTCTATGACAAATATTGGCTCATATATTTGGCTCATATTTATGCTACTCAAACAAAAGCGTCTATTTAAAACAGTGAATATAATGAATTCAACTTGAAAAAGTGACTAATGGGCAAACTTTATCTTGATCAATTCTATTTTCAGTGTAAATATCACTTCAGAGTTTGAGGTGTGGGTTTTCTGCAATAGGATTTTATTTTTATAACAATTAATTTCTTGAGAAATTATATGTAAACCACATTTTAAAATTCACCAAAGAACTCTACTTTTAAAATCAATCCTGCAGTTAAATACTTTCATAATACAAATAGTTACCTCCTATCTCCACACACACATACACACACCGCCCCCCCCCAGTTCACTTGTGTTGTTCGGATTTTTGTATATCTCATATTTGTAAGTCGGTCACAATCTGATGGGAAATATGTATTAACTCCACTAGAGAGGCTGCAAGACTTCTTCTACCCTCTGATGCTCTTTCCATGTCCCCCCTCCATTTTCCCCACTGTAGCACTGGGTAACAAACAGCTGTCTTATACTATTTTCCCATAGAAAGGCCTGAAATGAAATACAGACGTTGTCATGTTGGGGCCTGAGCATCTCTTTTTGAGGAGTCCTATGGTATTTTCACACAAAAAGTTGAAGAAAATAATAACTTAGAGAGCCAAATTTATATGCCATATTCTAGGATGTCTTTTCTTTCTCTGATTATATAAAATGACCAATTCCTAATATCTAACTAAGAAATACTTATGACAACAATATCAGAATAATTATAGTAGAAATAAAAATATTTTCGTCCATAGTTGAAACATATTGACTTTTTGGAAAAGTTTAGGATACAAAAAAAGGAACTTATTAGAAATGATGTGATGGAAAATATAAAATTAACAATTAAACATAATTGTGAATTGCAGGCTTTTTATGTCTTCTCGCTGTTCACTAATAAAAATTCTCTGATTGAAATCTGTAGGACTTATTGATAAAACCTTCAAATTCCATTATATAAATACTAAAAAACCAGTAAAATTTCCAAGGTATAGTACTCTTTGAAAGTATCTCTTCAGTGAAAGTCAATGTTCAGATTACATATAAATGGAAATTAATGATACAAAAGATTTTAATACAGTGGAAAGTTCTGGAGATGTTATTAGATGCTATTCGTTGTCCTCCCTGGCTTAGAATGACACCACCAGGATGCCCCTGGGGATCCTGTCTGGGTAGCCTTGTGATTCAGCGTTCCCGATCATTTACTCCTAGATGACTAGGTTGAACTGTGCTAAGTTGTCTTAATGTTTCAATGGCATACATGAAACAGTTTGGAATCTTCCCTCAGGCGCTCTCAGTTCTGGCTTCTACAGCGCTGCTGCCCACAATCCCTCCACTTACTTTTCCTTTCAGCCACCTCTGCCCTGGTCAGGTGGTGGTAGAAGTGATCCAGCTTGTCAGGCTGCTCCTCCAGGGGTCTCTGCAACCAGAAGAGGGACCTAACTCTCGCAGCCTCCCGCAGGGCATCCCACTTCTCCATCAGAGAGAAGAGCTCAGTGAAGGACTCATGATAACCGTCTCGCAGCATGTCCACACAGATATTCTTCTTGCACGAGTTCCGGTAACTGGGAATAAGAAGCAGAACCCTCACAGCGTTAGTTCAATCCTTCAAATCCGTGCAGTGTTTTTATCCTATAATAATTAAAGGTTGAATTATGCTGCCTTTTTTTTCTCAGTGAAAGCACTGAAAACTATTTTTGCCTCAAACACGTATAATTTAACAACTTCAGTTTAATGAAAGATGCTAGCAGCTATCTAAATACAGTAATTTTAATGAAATTACATTATAAATACTATATCAGTTCCAGAGCTGGGCTCCCTTTGATAAGGACAAATAAACCAGTTGACTGACATCTTATCCATTTAGGCCACTATAACAAAATATTACCGACTGAGTAGCTTATAAATAACAGGAACTTATTGCTCACAGTTCTGGAGGCTGGAAGTCCAAGGTCAAGTCTCCAGGAAGGTTGTCTTCTGGTGAGAGCCTTCTTCCTGGTTTGTAGGTGCCACCTTCTAGCTGTTTCTGCACACAGTGGAAGGCGCTAAAGGCACTAGGGATCTCTGTGGAGCCTCTTTCATAAGGTACTAATCCCATTCATGGCTCCACCCTCATGACCTAAGCACTCCCAAAGGCCCCATTTACTAATACCTTTGGGGATTAGGATCTCCACATGTGAATTTTGGGGGACACAAACATTCAGACCCTAGCAGCTGACAATATCCAAAAATACTTGATAGACTAGCTTCCACCAAAACAACAAAAAACCAATAGGCCAAGCAAAAATTAAACATGTCATTTAATATCAAAACAATGCACTCTATATTAAGTGGTTTCACTGTATGTTAATAGCAGTTCATTCATTCATTTATGCAGAAATGTTCACTGAAATCTACTGCTAAATATATTTTTTAAATTATTTTCAGTTAGAATTAAGTTAATGACAGATTAATATTTCATTTCTAAGTTAATGATAAATCATATGCAAGAAGATAAAGTGACAAATGAATATTCCATTTATTTATTTATTCAACAAATAGCTATTGAGTTTACTACTAAGTGCCAGGCACTGCTCTAGACCAAATAGTTTCAATGTCCCTGTGAAGTTTGTATTTTACTGGGAGAATACAACCAACAGATAAGTAAACAAATAATGAATAATTTCAGATGATAGAAACTGCTATGCAGGAAATAAACAGGGTTATGGGAATTGGCTATTATTCCACTATATGAGCAATCAGGCCAAATGATATATCTTTATACTAATTATTTTACATTCTTTTTTTTAAGAAAAATATAGGAGACAATTAAATATTTAGAACTGACATGATATGATATTACTAGAAATAAAATTTTCATTGTGGAGTGGAAACAGTCTAGAATTATCAGAACAGTGAAGGTTGAGCCCAGTTCTACCTAACCTCCCTGGACCTCATTTCTTCTCATCTGTAAATTGTGGATATTTATATATGCCCTACCTACATCACAGGATTCCTCCAAGATCAAATGAAATTATGTATGTGAAAATGCTCTGGGAAATGTGAAGTCCTGAATGACTGGTTCTCAACTCCTGGCTATGCAATAGATTCACCAATAGAGTTTAAAAAACAAGAAAACAGAACAAAATTACCCAGGATCCATCTGATATGAATTTCTTACTCAATGGATCAGGGTAGGCATAGGACAAAATATGTAAAGAGTGGTGAGGAGGGGAGTGGTGAGAGAAGGTAAAAAAAAGACAGGACTCAGAGGATGAAGACCTCAAAGCCATGGTGAGAAGTTTGGACTCCAGGCCAGGAGTAAGGTAGAGCCACTGAAGGGTGTGAGTCAGAGAAATGACTCTCTGAGACTGTATTTTAGAAAAATCCTCTGGAATGACTGTCCCAGCTGAACTGCAACCTCCGCCACTGGCAGCTGATTCAGGGCACCTATGGTTATAGGACTAGTCCGTAGAGAGAATAAGGAAACCACATTCCCAGGCCAAAATATCAAAAGCCACCATCTTGTATGAGATCAAAAATATTTGAAATGGGGAAGAGAGAAGAAATAGCAGATTTTTGTTTGTTTCTGCCCTCTAGTCGAGATAGAGGATGGAGAAGGAAGCAGTAAGGTGCTATGAAAGGTCATATCCTCTCTCTCTTCCCCCTCCTCACACACCCCTACACAAGGGCATGGAGAGGCAGTGAAAGTCACTGTATAGGGTTTCTCAGCAGAAGAGGACCAGAACCAGCCCCTATACCTTCCCATAGCCCCTGAACAGTATGGGCAGAATGCCATAATAGTCTAGTGGGCTCCACGTGTGACACAAAAGTTAATGCAAAGAGAGGGCTGGTATGCCTGCCACAATGTCACTGGGCACAGCAAGGGGATGTGTGCTAATGGGCTGTTGTGTGGGCTGCCCACTGGGGTCTGAAGGAGGACACAGCTATAACTCTTAGAATAAGAAGCCCAGGGGAAAGAGAAGCCCTACTGAAAGAGTCAGGTCAGCATATTTCCAGAGCTGACAGAAAAGGATGGATTGAGTGCATCAGAGATGGTCACCTGTATAGAACCCCATAGGTTAGGAATGTATTCAACTACAAGGAAGAGAAAACTTGCCTTACAGTGCCTTCCAAACTAGAGGTTTCTATTTCTCATAGCACAAGATGCTGCTGGCCTTGGTTCAGTGGCCTGGCAAGTTCAAGGGCCATGCCTCTGGGACTTTCTTAACCTTTCCCTCATGCTTGTTCCCTACTGGTCACAAGAGGGCTGCTCCAGCTCCAGACATCATGTTCACCTTCAAGGCAAGAAAAAAGGGGAGAGTGAGGTGGCACCAGCTGTGCCTTTCTCTGTTATTGGGGAAAACAAAAGCATTCTCGCAACTACTAGTGGATTTCCACTTTGGTCCCATTGGCCAGAACAGATCACGTGGCCACCCCTTGCTGCAAGCCGACTAGAAAAAACAAATATCCTGCCTGTTCTTGAGCACATTGCTACTCCAAACAAAACTGGAGCTATGTTAGCAAACAAGAAGGGAGGAATGGTTACTAGATAGGCAAATTCAGTGTCTATTTCAAGGTCCTAGGTCAAGATCTGAAAGTAAATGCCGCAAGCCCCCACTCCTGGGGTTGCCAGATAAAACTGGGCAAGATGCCCAGTTAAATTTAAATATCAGATAAACAACAAATGATCTTTTAGTATTAGTATGCCCCAAATGTTGCATGGGACGTGCTTATACCAAAAAAATTTCTTGTTTTTTGAAACTCAAGTTGAAGTGCATGTCCTGTATTTTTATTTGCTAAATCTAGCAACTCTACTCCCCTCTACCCTGCCTCAGTATTGTGTTGTTTCTATATAGGAAAGTAGGGTGAAGGGAAGGGATGTTAGAATCCTGAATATCCTGAGAAATCACCGAATTGGACTGACTTTACCTGAAAGGGACGAGATTGGATTTTTACACAAGGGAGGATCAGGGCTCAGGGCCAGGAATTAAAATTAAGTTATAAAAAAATAAAGACTTTCAATTTAGCATCTCTGGGCTTGTGACTCTGAAATTCACACCTGATCCAAGAGAATGGCTGGGAGGAGGGTAGACCCGGGAGCAGGGAGAAGAGAAAGGAGATTCTGGAGGTCCTGGAAAGGAGAGGCCATGGGGGCTGAACTCAACGAAAGGCAAGGGGTAAACAGAAGTAGGTGGATTCAGTACATATTTAGGAAATAAAAATATCGATTACTTGGTGACTGAATGGATGTTGGGGTGATGGAAAGGGAGGAGCTGGGATGATAAGCAGGTTTTCAAAGTGAGTAGTTGGTAACCTCTAAAGAGAGGAACATACAAGGATGAACAGGTTTGGGGAAAGATAATGAGTTTGGGTTCAGAAAACTTGAGTTTGAAGAGCCTGAGGGACATCCAAGTGGTTCCCCAAAAGGCAGTTCAGCGGGTGGTACAGGAGGTCTGAGAGGATAAGGGCTGGAAATCCAACCATGCTTCAAACAAGCATGCCCACCTTTGTATGTCTATGCCCTAGCTGCCAGCATGTTTTCCTGTGAGTGAAGAAAGAAAGAAACAAAGAAAATCATAAATAAATAAAAATTAGAACATTGACTTTAAAAATAACACATGTCAGGAGGCCGTCTCAGTTCTAATCTCAACTGGGACAGAAATGCATAAAACCCCTCTCTGAGCCTTATTTCCCTCACCTGGAAGAGGAGGGGGCTTTGGCTGGATCTGGTCCACCCAGCATCTAGCTCCACTTCCACAGGCGGCCGCACTTGCAAAAGCACTACTTTTGGAAAAGGCTGGTCCCATATTGAGTGTCATCTTTGTCGGACTTGATTTCAAAGACTCCCTAGCCAAAGTGTGGGTCAGTGACCCAGATTAAGCCAACTGGCCTTTCTCCCAGGATTTTGAATCTCGAGGCAAGAAACACAAAGGTGTAGAAGGTTGTTGGAGCTCAATCAACCTGGCAGCGGCATCCTGACAAGAGTCTCAAGTGGTTCTTGCTACCTAGATCCATTCAAGGGTCCCATGTCTCTTCCTTTTCTTCTGAGCCAGGTTCTCCCCTAAATTCATCTAGTTACCTAATCTCCCCTCTAATAAAATTGTTTCCACTTTATTTCATCAGAATCAGTTTCTGCTGCCCGTGACCAAAGAACATGAACTGATTCAGAAGGGATTGGACTAAAATTGTTTCCAAGACATTTCTCACCCTCAGAACATCCATGATATATCACTAATAATTTTTAAAATTTCTAGTACCTTTTTTAAAAAGACCATTCTTTGTCAAAGAGATTTCAAATAGAAATGTATTTCAAAATGCATATATAATATGCTGATATCATATCTATTTTATATACACATTTGCATGCACGCACACACACGTCATTGTTTAAGCTTCATTACTAATATTTGAGAGCCAGAAAGAGCAATTAGTGATTAACTAAATAGGTTTCTATTTAAACTTTCCTAGTTAGTGCCACTTATTCCTTTTAACCAGAATGATTTTCATTTATTAAAATAAACTGGCTTAAATATTTCATTTATTAAAATAAATTATCTGAAAATAAAAATGGATGTCAATTTTAACCATTATATGTGGATTTCTCAGGTTTTATATTTCATAACAGAGAATTATAGCCAAAGTTCACTCACTTTATGGAAAGGAATCTTGAAAAACACAAATAGAAATATAAACAATTCACATTCATTATTTTATTTCTTATTTCATTTGGACATAAAGTTATTAGTCTTTGGTTTCATTTACAAATTAAAACAAATATTAGTTTAAATTAAAACATGCTCTCTTTAAGTATCAGAAGAAGAAAAATCTCCCTGAGCTGAAGTCACTATCCTATGTGGAAACTGAGAATTCTGGTTAAATTTCTGGAGAGATTTGATATTATGGAGTTTGAGGAGAGTTCTTCTGCCAGAAAACATGCCATTCATAGAAGCAGAAGTTGTGACATTCACGGATATGCTGGACATCTATGAATCTATATCCTCAGGAAGGCCTTTTCCTCTGCAGACATGTGGGCTGCACTGGGTGAGGGATGCAGCTGGAGAAGAATGGACTTAAGAATGGAAATAAATGGTCATGCATTTCATATAGATTTTATTACTATTTAAAGGCATTATTCAATGGAGATTCTGTGTATTTTGGATTTACATCAAAATTTCCCTAAAAAATTCTAAGATTAAAAAAAATCTTTTTACTGACAGAAAGTAAAACGGAACAGTTTGACAAAACTCCACAGCATGGAGATATTATATCATTTTTAAATTCTGCCTTAAACCATTTTGAATAGCTCCTATTTATAGAGCACCTACAATGTGTCAGACACTGTGTAGACATCATTTCTAACTCACACAATAACTCTACAAAGTACCACTTCCATTTTTACAGATAAAGAAACTGTGTTCAGTGAGGTTGTGACTTGCCCAAAGCCATACAAGCTAATAAGTGGCAGAGTTGGAATTCGCACCCAGGTTTCTCTGACTGCAAATTCTGAATCAAATAGTGTTTATTTTTTTTTCTCCTTCTCCTCCTCACAATTTTCTGTTCATCTGCATTGATTGTTTAGGAGTTTGACATAATTGGACAATTATGATATAACTCTCTAATTTGAAAGCCACTGACTTTCTCTATGCTAATCCATGTTTATGCTGGATTGGGGAAAGAGATCCATGTCATTCTGTGACTCTCCCAGAGAATTTCCTTCCTTACAATGAGGGAGAAGACAACCAGTAGCATCCTTGCAAACAAATTAGATGGACGTGATTCCCACTCAGGGGTGTGAAGTCTAGCGGGAAGAACACTGACAGAAGCACACACAGAAAACGATAAAAAGCACACCCTTGTACAAATATGAAAAACTTGAATAACTGGAATGAACAGATATGACCATTTATTTTATTCTCTCTGCACTTACAAGTATTTATACCAGTTATTAGATGGACTTCCAAACTCAAAATGTATTATCAACTATTCTAATCTGTGATTAATATAGTTAACATGGTTTTTATAGGAAGAACTGAAATACTGTATCAAGATGAAACTTCACATTCAGTAAAATATTTCAAAAGCAGCTTAATAGAAAACCATACTTTAAAACAAGATCATGAAATTTTTATTTAATCTGACAAAGATAAACTCAAAAGATATGTAATATCTAATCAAAAGTCAGGATAATACTTTTATTCCATTAAGTTAATATTTATAAGTCACTAGTGTGTTATCTATGTGTCAGTTATAACTGTTTTACACTCATATTGTAGGGATAAATGTTATTGGAATCACCTACGGGATAATTACATTGACTCAAATTAATACTTAAATAGCTTCAGTTAATATAATTTCCATGGAATAAAGTGAGTCACTATTCTTACCCATACTTTCTAGTGTAGGTAGATATTACATTTAATTAGAGCGGGGAAAAAATCCATTTCCTGACAAACACACACACTGATAAAAATCATATAGGTTTTTGGGGTACATATCATAGCTTATTTTGTGGAAAGGATAATTTTATTCCAAAAAGGTAAGGCAAAGATATAGCATTTTCTTAGCCATATAAATATATAAAGAGACAGAAATTAGAAAGAAAAAAGTTAACTATGTTTGAAATACCTTTAAAAGCATATAGAATGCTTCTACAATGAACACTGGAAGCATTTTTCTTAATTTTACACATTTAGGTTTTTAACAATTATTAGTCATCATGTTGATTAATACAGATTAAGAATACACTACTACCATCACTCATATATATTTCTGTGTAATAACCATTGGGGAGTTGAGATTTTCAGGACTTTTAATTTATTTTCCATGTGCTTCAAAATATAGCAAGAAAAAATGTTTCAATATAAATAGGGCTCTTTTTAAATGTAAGAGATATCCAACGAGTTGACTGGTCTCTGGGGGCATCTACTGGAAATTTAGCAAACTGCAGTCACATCATGTAAATTTGATAACTTTCATCACCAATCTTAATACAGATATTATTTTAATTGATATGCAAATAAGGTGACACTCAAAGAAGATAAATGTAAAGTTATGCATGGTATTCTATCTCATCCATCTGGTAACAGCAAAACATGTAGCTGTCTGTGAGATCAGTGAACAAATACTCAACTGTTAAAAATGTAAATAGGGCAGGTGGCATATCACAGATTAACAGTTTTCAAACCATTCAATTCTTATGTTTGGAAAAATTGGAAATATATTTTAGAGATAAGCACATATGCATTTAATGAGGCATTTTTATTAACACAAATTAAATGCATATGAAAAGCACTTTAAAATTATGATGGGTTCTATAAAACAAATTCATTTTGCATTTCTGTATATTCACCAATTATAAATAACCTAATAATTACTGCTTATTTTCTATATGATTTTATTTAACTATTTACATGTTAATATCTCAAAAAGTAGAATTCGTTACACTTGAAACAAAAGAATCTATCCTTTATTATAATTAGTCATTACAATTAGATTTAGTCATTAAGATGAACATTGTTATTAATTTCTCCCAAACATTTTAGGAGAAAGTCCTTAAACAAAAATGAACATATTACAATCACTGCAGCTTATGTACAGTTTTAACATATATTTCAATAAACAAAATAACTCTCATAAATATACTACTACAGTTATGGCTAATCATGTAATAGGAATTTTAATATCACAGCCATTATAACAATTTTGATTTTCTTTGTGAAATGTATTGGTCATATTTGCTTTAAGAGAACATAAAAAATAATTTAGAAGGTATATTTATTGTGCTATATATATTTATTGTGCATACTTATATTGTACCATAATACACTTTGTATATTTCTATAATGTTATATAAAACCCTCTTAATAAAGATTGAAATATATAACATTTTAACTTCATTCCAAAGGAACATCACTAATGCATGCATTCGTTTTTACTGTTTCTGGAAATTTCATTAGAATTATTATCCAAATAAAAGCGATCTCACCTTTAATTGTGTAAACTGAAAACAACAATCAACATAAAAATGTTAACAATTCAGAACTTGTGTTAATGGAGCAGGATTTTTGTTCCAGTTTAGATTTAGATTCATTTTAGATAGTTGGACTTGATAAATTAAAAATAAATAAATAAAATCCACCCCCCCAAGAGGTTATGGAATAAAATCTTTTTGTGATTTTCTAAATAATTAGAAGTTTACTAATTTGAATCTTTAGAGGAAATTGTTACATATACAAGTTTTGCTTTATATTTTTGGAAAATACAAATTTTCATCTATTAATAATCAAAGTTAGAAAGCATAGTCACACTTTCAACATTTTAAAAGTATATGTACACATTTTAAAAATGCCATTTGGAAAAAACTGTTTAACTCAAATTCAACCTTTAATTCTTTTTTTACAAATATAATAATAATAATAACTAAGAAACAAAATTTAACTCATAGTGTTTTGTAAATGGGACTATTACTAATATAATTCTTTCAACAAAAAATAAAATACTAAAAAATTTCATCTGCAAAGAATTCTCCCAATAGCACAATAAGAATTCACTTCAACATGGGTGATTTTATTTTATGATATATGGAATATTCGTGTAGAATGGAACCAAGATTATTTCTCAGATTCAGTTATGTTAGAACTGATATTTAGCATAAAAGGCAGTAACTTTTTGTGAGAGCAATAAATGTTAATCAGTCAAACAGTATTTTTGCTGGTGATTGTTACCCAATATCAGAGGAAAGCCGTGACTATTTAGCAGACGGTACAGACTGCAATCCTTACAATATCTTTAAATAATTCCCTGAATAATAAAGGCATTTTTTATGTGCATACCCTGTTAAAAATTATTTACTCAAGTGATTCCCATTCAATCAAATATCTGAATTGTCATCAACCAAGAATGAATAAACTATTCATCAGTCAATATAAAGTATTACCAATGTATTTACCCATGTAGCTGTCACACACATTTTTTTTTTTTTACCAATTTTCGTTACTGAAAACTCTCAAACTTAGCCATATTTTTAAAAAGTTTTTATTCAGAAGTTTAATGAAAAAGCACTGGAAGAAACTCCTTATATGAAGCTAATTACATATATAATCTTTATAAACGTTCTTATTACTTGCAAACTCCTTTGAGAAATTCAAACTTCTTTTACAAAAGAATGTTTTAAACCAAAGATTAGACATGGAAATGTATGAAAGAGTGTCACTGTTTAGGAAAAATTTTCAGTTAAATTATTTTTCAAGCCAGAAGTATCACACTTGAGTCCAAACACCTTTGGCTAAAGAAGGCAATTATATGAATTCTTGTTCTTTTCTTTCAATTCACACTATAACTTTCCACTACAGGAAAACATAATTATAAACCAATTTATATTGCTTACATTGTTAGTTATCCAATTAAGTATAAGCTAAAAAATAAAACCTGAAAATAATCTTAGTTTTTGGATTGAGTCATAATGATAAAAAAAGAAATCTGAATAAGTAACATAATTCTATTATATTCTACAACCTAATATAACAATAAGCATAAGAAAAAAAGGAGAAAATGAAAAATAAGTTTCATGCTACACGACTATAAACAATGGACTACAAACACGTGTAAACATGATCATCCTGGCTCAACAACTCTATATTTTTGTCTAAATTAATATTTACATTTTTTATTAATATAAAACTCTATAAAATATAATAGCCACTCTGGTTTTTGAAACATAATTCTGTGATTGCTCTCTAAATTTTTTGAAATTCTATTATTTAGGAGCTTTTGTCTCAAATATCATTTTCATTTTTTCTTTCAGTTCATCTATACATCTTTATAAATAAAGGAACTATCAATTTTCCATATAAATTGAGTAAAATATCAAACTTTTATTTATTAAATTATAAATATTATTTTAATATTTATTAAATTAATAAAACGTAAACCTGGAGACTATAAAGACAAAACTTAGTAAAAACAAGTTGCATTAGAAAGAAAACTTCAGCCCACTGTGTTCTTTTTTTACTCAAGTATGTCACACATTTTATCTTTGCAAGAGTTTGACGAGTTTTTCAAGTAAAATTCTGTTTCCTCTACACTTGCTAATAGTCATGAGAATCTGTAGTTTGCACCTTCCCATTAAAAATGTATTGTATTTTTTTGAAATTATTCACCCCGCCTTTTATCCAGATCATGTCTTTGAAAGGAGGAAGTAGATAATAAATGGAATAATTCATGATTTCCCATTAAATATGAAACTTTCTTTTGCAGAGTTTAGAAAATGAAGTTCTACATAATGTACAAAAGTTGATTAGAACTTTTTTAACCTTTTCAAGAAAAAATCTTTCACATTAAACAACTGCATGAGGAGGTTTCTCTGGGAAAAGTAAACCAATCAATTCTTTACACCTATAGCTTTATCATATATATTCTAACGTTGCTCCTTCCAAACATATATTCCTGTATAATACTTAAGTAGTTATTAAAATGATGGCTAGAAAAATAGTATACATTGGGCTATAAACGGGGCAAGGATCTAAGAAAAATATACCTGATATTTAAATTTTAAAGGGAAAAATCACGTAAATTAAAAATGAAAACAAAACATTATTCATGTTCTTTTCAGCAATGCATTGGAAGACACTGTAAAGGTAAATAACAAAACCTGCATTTAGATTTCTCTTATTATGATATTTCTTCTCGTGTGGTAACATTTTGTCATGAGAAAAAAATATATATCTTTATAAAACTTCTCTTTACAAACTATCTGTTGGTACTCCATTAACTACACTCTTTTGCCTTTTTATTGATAAAATAAAAAAAATTAAACCAAGTGAGTTTTAGGTTTATTCCAGCTCTATCATCCCATATTTCTTGGATAAGACATCTGTAGTAAATTTAATTTAAGAGAAATGTCAAGTTCTGACTATTTTAGGGCATCAGGTGACCTCATTTCTTTGGGTTTTTAAGTTTCCATTGTGGAATAGTTCATCTTTCCACTAAACATATTTTAATTTTCCCCATATCAAAAAATTAAGAATATATTTTCCCCTTTCAAACTTACATACTTAAAAGATAACTACTATATTGTAAGCCATGTGAAGAAACCTTTCATATCATATGCTCTTTAATTACCATTACAAAGGAGGTGTGTGTATTGCATGTTTGAACAGTGAAGCCAGGATTTCTCACAGGCTATATGCACACAATGATCAAACTTCCAGAACATACATTTAGTTTTATATTTAGTAAAAATTAAGTTAATAAAAACAGAAAATAAAGGATCATTTTGATGCTTTGGTCAGACAACATCTGTACATAAATACCTTATTTTCCAGAATGTTGTATTAATTTTATTGCAGCTATTTCAAATATTTAGAAAATTCCTACTTATTACTAAGAGCATAGGGCATATCAGATCAAATATGTGCATCAATAAGAATATTTTAAAAACAAAAAGAAGTATTTGCAAGAAGAAAAAAATAAAAGAGCCTTGAATTTAAACTTTTAAAATATAATACAAAATACACATATAGTAGGGATTATAACGTCTTGAGACAGAAAACATGTCATATTTTTCTTTTGTATTTTCACATAACACTGCAAATGCCAACAAAAAGAAAGCTTGTATAATATTATTAATAGTAAACAAAATAGAATTCAGGCATAGAAAAATTAAAGGGGCATACAAATATCAGAGATTCATAAACAGGTTAATTTACTGAGAAATATAGCAGTTAGGAAACAACACACCTAATAACATAGCTTCAAAATATATAAAATTAACAAAATAATTTATTGCAATGTATTTTTTTCCAGAAAATTACAAATGAAGTAGAAGGGAAAAAGATTTAAATAACAATTGTCTAGTTTGATTGAAATAACAGGCTCAATCTAATTATTAGCTTCTGATAGAGCTTTCTATATAGAACACTCTGTCAAATAAATAGAGAATATATATTTATTTTTCAAACATACAAGAAATGTTTATAAAAATTGACCATGTACTGGGCACATTAGAAATTTCATAAACTGATGTCACACATAGCACATTTACTGAGCATATGTAAAGATTCAATCCCCAATCCTGCATCCCCCCCACAAAAAATACATATATATATAAATATATATATATATTTCTAATTGGTTTATTGCCTAAAGGGGAAACCACCATAGAAATTTTCATACATTTAGAATTGAAAGAAAAAACCAATATCAAATCCTGGGGGAAGAAATCATCGTGCTATGCAAAAGGAAATTTATAGTTTAAATGCGTTTGTTAGAAAACAAGAGCTACTAATACAAGTGAAGAAGCTAGCTTTCAACTCAGGATGCTAGGAAAAAATCTTAACAAAATAATGACATGAGGTCAAATAAAAGACAGGGAAGGAAATATTAAAGGTAAATGCATAAATTTAAAAAATGGAGACCAAAATGTTGATCCATAAAGCAAAAGAACTGGTTATGTGAAAAGACAAATCTTTGTATAACCAAGAAAAACACAAATAGATAAATCACCAAAATAGTACCAGGAATGAAAAAGAAAATATAGCTTCTAATTATAATTATAGTAACAGTTAACTTTTATTGTATGATTACAATGTGCCAGGTGCTGTTCTCCATACTTTACATGTATTATCTTATTTAAACCTTACAACATTTTTAATGAGATAGGTATTATTACTTCTGGTTTACAGATGAGGAAGCTAAGGCACAAAGTTTAATTAACAAGTTGAGTATCATACACCTGATGATGGTGGAGCTGGAATTTCAACCCCAGCTGTCTAATTCTAGAATCGGTGTTATTAGCCACCGTTATCGTCATACTACTTCCAAGATATAGAGAATTTTTTCTATAAATATAGAAGAGATTTAAATATTATTAGAAAATATCATGCTAAATTTTATCATAGTAAATAAAAAATCTACATAAAATGGGAACTTATTAAAATATATTATCAATTATTAAGATTGGCTGGAGGAGGCTTAGAAGACTAATTACAATATAAGACCTCTCTTCCTCCCGATCTTCCTCCCACCAAAGGAGCAAAAGTATTTGGTTTTATAGGGAAGCTCTACCAAACTTTCAATAAGTAAGAAATTCCCATCTAATCCATAATGTTCCAGAGCATAGAAAATGATGAAAAATTCTTTAGTTAATTTTACAAAATCCCAAAAGTGTAGCAAAAGAAAAGAAAATTATGGGTCAATATTATTATGATTTAGAAGCAAAATTCCTGCCATACCACCCCATCCAAAACAAGAATTCATAGCAAACTAAAACCATGACGAATAAGTAGGGTTTATTCCAGATTTCCAAGAACGGTTCAAAATTAGAAAATCTAGTAAGTTTATCACAATCTCAGTAGATGCTAAAAAATTATTTAGTAAAGTTCAAAACTCAGTCGTGATTAAGAAAAGTAGAAACTAAAAAATGAGTTATCTTGGTAATGTGTATCTATTAAAAAACTATAGCAAAAGTTTCGTGTTTTGTGATACATTAGAAGTATTTCCACTAAAGTCAGGAATGTGAAGGGACGTTTGCTGTTACTGCTATTATTTAACACCATTAACTGCTAACTGAGGTTCCTGTCAGTGCAGGACTAAATATTTTAATGATATAAATTCTCCTAAAATAACATACAAATTCAAGGCAATCCCAATAAAACCTCAATATTTTCCTGACTCTTGAAAATATATTCTAAAATTCATATGAAACAGTTAATATACAAGAAAAACCTGATCATTTGGAACAAAGAGAGAAACTGTCTGCCAGATATAAAAATATATTTTAACTATATTAATAAAATGAGTTGAAGCACTGACATAAGAAAAGGCAAATAAATCAGTGGAATAGAATATATATGTACACGTATATGTATACACACACGAGAATTTGGTATTTAATAAAAATGGCATTTCAATTCATGGGAAAGTTTTTGGGACAACTGAGATCTATTTGTAAATTTTGTTAGTTTTATTTTTTTATATTAATATTTTATAATATTATTTTTATATAATATAGATAGTATATATTCTATTACCTTTCTACATTTAATAGAACACTTAAATGATACTCTTAAATCTCAATTTCCTGATCATCTCCTTAAGCTTAATATATGTGATTTGTATATATTAAACCTTTATTGCTGAGATCTTTCAGGTGCTTAATCACATCATCTGTTAAAACAACTTGGTGGAGATTAATTTTGGACTTCTGAGACATTTATTTGGACTATGTTTCTTAGATCCCATAGCCTCCTCTTTTTAGAATTCTGTTTTCTTCCCCCTAGACTCTAAAGTACCCATTTTGGGGCAGGGGTGAAGGGTCCGGAAAGACTGCATAGGAAGAGATGTTTTCCAGTCCTCATATTATCTGAAAATACTTTTATTTTTTCCTCAGTTTTGATTAATACTTTGTGTATAAAACTCTAAGTTAAAATAATTGTTATGCATATTTTGAAGACATTCTTCCTTTTTCTTCCAGAACCAAGTATTATTACTGACAACTATGATAGTAGTCTGATCTTTATTTCTTGATGACAACATTTTCCCCAACACCCAAAATCTTCTAGTATCTTCTCTTTATAGTTAGTGTTCTGAAATTTCATAAAGATGTATCTAATTGGGTTGTTTTCCTTTTTCTTCTTCTTTTATTTTTTTGCCTTTTCTTTCTGGTTACTTTGGTAGTCCCCTGCAGCCCAAAGATCTGTGGGTTTTTTCCCAGATACCTCTATCTCTATCTATACCTGTATCTACACTATTTATATAGCTATTATCAGTCATTCTTTCCATTTTCTCTTCTCTCTTTCTCTTTGATAAATATTAACTCCCTGGACTGATGTTCTGTATCTCATACCTTTTAAAATATTTTCTATATCTTTTCTGTTTTTATTTCATGTGTTGAGAGATATCTTTGTCTTTCTCTTCGATCCCTTATTTTGAATTTTTAAAACAAATTTCAGCAATCTTTATCTTAACTTTGAAGAATTCTTTTTAAGAAAAGTCTTTCATAGCATCAGGTACATCTTTGAGGAAAGTAAGATTTTTTACAATGTCTGTACAGAAACAAATTGGAAATCTTTTAAAGTTCTCCTTTTCCCTATAGAAACTTGGTTTCAGCTCAGGTTGAGTGTTCTCTTCATCTTCTTTTTTCTTTTGTATTTTGATATTTCCTCAGATATCAGAGGATATTTGTCTATTCATAATAATGAAGTTCTAGCTTTCTTAACATAGGTAGTATGCTTGGGTTTCCTCTGTTTGTCGGCTTCACTCTGAGGTGCGTCTGTCAGGAGGGCACAGGCTGGCAATTCCTTGCATCAATGTCAAACAAAAAGGACTTTGCACAGTGCACCAGCCTCCCTGACAGCAGCTCAGGCCATTAAGATTTTTTTGCATCACTGTTTATGAGGGATATTATTCCATGGTTTTCTTTTTATGCAATGGCTTTTTCTGGTATTGCTATCAGGGTAATTCTGGTCTCATAGAATGAGTTGAGAAGTGTTTCCTCTTTTTCTATTTTCTTGAAGAGTTTGTGCCAAGTCAGCGTTATTTCTTCTTCAAATGTTATCTAGAATTCACCAGTGAAGCCATATGGGCCAGGAATTTTCTTTGTGGAAAGTTTTAAAACTATGAATTCAATGTCTTTAATGGATATAAACCTATTGTGTTACCAATTTCTACTTAAGTGAACTTTGGCAGTTCAAGAAATTTAGCCATGTCATATAAGTTGCTGAATTTATCACCATAAAGCTTATTCCCTAATTAGCATTTTAATATTCATATAATTTGTAGTGATGTGCTCCCTCTTTCATTTCCGAAATTGGCAAATTGTGTCTTCTCTCTTTTTCTCTATCAGTCTGACTAGAGGTTAATCAATTTTAGTGATCCTTTCAAATAACCAGTTTTTAGTTTCATTAATTTTCTCTCTGTTTTTCTGTTTTCTGCTCTTATCTTACTATTCCTTTTTCTCTCTTTTCAGTTTAATTTACTGTTTTTCTCTAGTTTTTTAAAATGAAAGCTTAGGGCCCTAATTTTAGACATTTCTATTTTTCTAATATAAGCATTTTAACGCTATTAAAAACTTCCCTTTAGGCACTGTTTTAGCTGCTTCTCACCAATTTTGATATGCCATGTTTTCTTTTTCACTCAGTTCAAAATATTTTCTAATTTGCTTTGTGATTTTTTCTTTGATCCATGGTTTATTTAGAAGTATGTTGTCTAGTTGCCACATTTGTGGGGATTTTTCCAGAGATCTTCCTGCTATTATTCCTAATATAATTTCATTGCTGTAAGAGAAAATAATTTTCAGGGTTTAAATCCTTTTAAGTATATTTAAGTTTGTTGTACTGCTCAGAATATTATCTCCTTTGATAAATGTTCCATGTGCACTTGAAAATAATGTGTGTTCTGCTGTTGTTTGGTGAAATGTTCTGTAAATGCCAATTATTTAAGTTGACCTATGGTATTCTTCAAGTCTTTGATATTCTTACTGATTTTTCTATCAATTATTGAGAGAGCGGTGTTAGAATCTCCAACTACCATCCAACTACAATTGTGGACTTGTTCATTTCTCTTTTTATTTCCACCAGTTTTTGTTTATGTATTTTGAAGTTCTGTCACTAGGAACACAAACATTCCTTCTTGATGAACCAACTCCTTTTATCATCATGAAATGTCACATTTTATCCCTGGTAATATTCCAACTGCTCTCTGAAAATCTTGGAATCTCTAATTTTTCTTCCCTTCTTTCTCATTATGTTAAGAATTTACTATCTTTTATACTTCTATGTGATCATTTCAAATATAGGAAGGAATTGTGCCTAGCCATCCATCTTGATCTTGATCTTGAAGTGGAAAAAAACCTAAATGAACTTTTAAGACAATTCCTCTGTTTAGCAATGTATTTCTTTGGCTACTTTGGTTGTAGGATAAGAGATTGTTTCAGACAAGCTTAAGGGGATTTTATGGAAATCAGAATCAGGATTATAGAATGACTGGTTCCTTATGAGGTGAACCCAGAGGGAGGTTTTAGATCCATAGTAGTACTGGGAATTCAAGAGGAGTCTGGAAATCTGATCTCTAATGCACTTTCCATTTTCTTTCTAGCTTATTCATTCCTCTCTCTATGAATCATTTTTCTATCTCATTGCTTCTGTGTCTTTATAACATTAAATTGACTTGGTCAAATTACTTAACCTCTCTATGCCTTGGTCTCTTTGAGTAATAACAACTCTTCACAGGGTTATTGTGAGGATCACTTAAAACAGAGACCAGCACACAGTATTCATTTAATATATCTTATCCGTTACTATCTTGCCTGAAATAAAACCTAGCTAAGAGATGTAATATTTATGACAAGCTGTCCAAATACCCGTTTTATTGTTCATTAGGTGTGCAAAGTTCTATTATGTTGCTCCATTTTTCTTATATAAGGTCATGATAACTTTCTTTTGGAATTTAGTATCAGGAAAAAGCCATCTCTCTTGAGGATGTTTCCTTTCATCAGGTAATGAGAATTCTACAGTCCATCACACCTCCCTTTTTGCTCAGTCTGCCCAGAAGTTCAGAGTGAAACTTAATGTTCCCCCAAGGGAACTATATTAACTCTAGTGGGGAGTATGTTTACATACTTCTCCTGTATTTGCCTTTCATTTTCTATTTATAATCTGACAGCTGTGTAATATAAAGTGTTAACTTTAGGTTCTTCAATCCTTTCTAGAAAGAAAGCAAGCAAGAAACAAAGCATTATTTTATGTAAGTCAGAAGAGTCTTAAAGGAGAATGAAACATGATTTCTGCTTTCAAAGAACTCTAAGTCTAGAGAAGAGTCCTTTCCTTATGGCAATTCACAGTAAGAAACACATTTTACATTGTAATTCAGTACATATACATAGATATTTCATATATGCATATACATGAAACAAAAGTTTAAAAGCACTAATATTCAAAATATTCTAGTCTCTTTATAAATATTAACCCAATTAATCCTTGTAACCATTCCATGAGCCAGGCCCCATTATCATTAGCCCTATTTTTTTCAGATGAGGAAACTGAGGCACAGAAAGGTTAAGTAACTTGGCCAAAGTCAACCAGCTACTTTGTTAGTAAGTGTAAAGCTAGGATTTGAGTCCAGAAAGTCTGGCTTTAGATCCCATGCTCTATTTCACTACACCTGGCAGCCTCCCAATATTTAGCCTACATTGTGCAACGTACTCTTTTCTATTCTATTTTACTACATTCTTTCATTTTTTAAACGCTGGTCATGCCCCTCAAACTGATGAGTCATAACCACTACCCACAAATGAGTCACAATCTATAATTTGTTAAACATTAATCAAGAAGGAAAAAAACTCCACATGTACATGATTGTCAATGGCTATTAAAAGAGTTCAAGCAGGAGATCTGAGTGAGTGAGTGAGGATGGATCAAAGGAGGCCTCACAGAGCAAGAAATAGTTAAGCTAAGGCTGGAAGATAAAAGTTTACCAAGTACACAAGGCATGGGGGGAGAAGAGCATTTCAGGCAGAGCACACAGATAAGGCTACAAAGAGGGAAAATATTACCATTCATTGATCCCACCATGATCATGGAGAGGCAGACAGGTTTGGGGGGGAGGGAGCAGCCACTGTGCATACCCCCCATTCTTGTAAACCCCTCCCCTTCAGGCTGAAGCAACTTCCAGGGGATTTAAAGGGATAGCACCTTTCTGGCACCATTCCTGCATCCTTAACTTTTATCTTTTTCACCTTTTGACAACCAGACATTAAAGACTAGGACATTTGAAAGGAACTGTATGTACAGGGGAAATTAGAAAGTCACCACACATGCCCAAGGAAAGGTGCAGGCTCTGAAAAGACCTGAGAAGACTTTAAGTTTACACTTCAGGCTGATCCTTAGCATGGAGACAGACCACAACAATAAGACAAAATAAAACAAAAACAAAAAACAGCAAAGTCGGGGAAAGAGGAAGAATTTGATTACCAGAGTTACTACACTATTAGATTCAAATGTTCAATTTTGAACAAAAATTCACAAGGCATACAAAGAAACAGGAAAGTATGGCCCATTCAAGAGAAAAAAAATTAAACCAACTGAAACTGTACCTGAGAAAGACCAAATGGCAGACCTACTAGACAAAGCATTCAAGATAATTGTCTTAAAGATGCTAAAAGAACTAAAAGAATACAGGAAGAAAGTCAAGAAAAAGATGTATGAACAAAATGGAAATATCAATAAAGATAAAGAAAACCTAAAATAAATGCTAGAGCTGAAAAATACAATTGAGATGAAAAATTCACTAAAGGGATTCAAAGGCAGGTTTGAGCAGGCAAAAGAAAGAATCAGTGACCTTGAAGATACGATAATTGAAATGATCAAGTCTGAGGAAAAGAAAGAAAGATCGAATAAAAATGAACAGAATCTAAGGGACCTGTGGGACATAATCAAGCAGACCTACATACACATTGTGGGAGTCCCAGAAGGAGAAAAGAGAGAAAGAGGGGCAGAGATATTATTTTAAGAAAAATGGCAAAAACTTCCCACATTTAATAGAAGTCATGAATACAAACATCTGAGTTCAACAAACCCAAGTAGGAAAATTCAAAGAGATCCACACTGAGGCACATTTTAATCACTCTCAAAGGCAAAGACAAAGAGTGAATCTTGAAAGCAGCAATAGAGAAGCAACTTATCACATACAAGGGATCTTCGATAAGATTATAAGCAGATTTCTCATCAGAAACTTTGGAGACCAGAAGGCAGGTGCACTTTTATTCAAAGTGCTAAAAGAAAAACTGTCAACCAATAATCCTACATCTGGCAAAACTGTCCTTCAAATGTGAGGGAGAAATTAAGACATTCCCACATAAACAAAAGTTGAGGGAATTCATTACCATTGGACCTGCCCTGCAAGAAATGCTAAAAGGAGTCCTGCAGGTTGAAATAAAAGAACACTAGACAGTAACTTGAAGCCATGTGAAGAAATAAAGATCTCAGTAAAGGTAAACACGTGGTCAATTATTAAAGCTATTATTATTGTAACAGTGGTTTGTAACTTCACATTTTGTTTTCTACTTGATTTAAGAGACTAATATATTTATAAAAAACTATTAATCTAAAAGCTAATATCATTGTAACTTTAATCTGTAACTCCACATTCTTTTCTACATAATTTAAAATACTTAATGCATTAAAATAAATGCATCAAAAACTTAAGAATAATTTTATTAAAAAATAATTATTAATGTATGTGTGGGAGCAGGGAGTATGTGAGAAATCTCTGTACCTTCCCCTCAACTTTGCTGTGAGCCTAAAACTGCCCTAAAAAAATAAGGTCTTTAAACAAAAAATTATTAGTTCATGTCTTTTAGACACACAATGTATAAAGATATAATTTTGTGACATCGATAACTGAAAGGGGTTGGGATGGATCTGTAAAGGAGCAAAGTTTTTGTATGTTAGTGAAGTTAACATGGTATAAATTCAAATTAGAGGCTTACAATTTTAGGATGTCAGATTTAATCCCCATGGTAACCACAAGGAAAATAGTTATAGAATATACACAAAAGGAAATGAGAAGGGAATTACAATGTTTAACTACAAAAATATCAGCTAAATACAAACAAAAGAAAATAGTAATGCAGGAAATGAGGGACAAAAAAACTATGAGGCAATAGAGAACAAATAGCAAATGACAGAAGTAAGTCCCTCCTTGTTAGTAATTACTTTAAATATAAATGGATTAAACTCTAATCAAAATACAGATTGACAGAATAGATTAAAAAACATGATCCAACTATGTGCTGTCTACAAAAGACTCACTTTATATTCAAAGACAGAAATAGTTTAAAGGGAAAGAATGGAAAAAGATATTCCACGCAAATAATAACCAAAAGGGAGCAGGGGTGGTATACCAATGTCAGACAAAGTAGACTTGAAGTCAAAAAGGGTTATAAGAGACAAAGAAGGACATAATCTATGAATAAAAGGTTTAATACAACAAGAAGATATAATTATGATAAATATTTATGAACCTAGTAACAGACCATCAAAATACACGAGCAAAAATTGATAGAATTGAAAACAGAAATAGTTCTACAATAATAGCTGGAAACATCAGTACCCAACTCTCAATAATGGACAGAACAGCCAAACAGAAGATAAGTAAGGAAACAGAGAACTTGAACAACACAATAAATCAACTAGATACAACAGACATACAGAACACTACCCAACAACAACAGAATACACATTTTTCTCAAGGGCACATGGGACATTTTCCAGGATAAACCATATATTAGGCCACAAATGAAGTCTCAGCAGATTTTAAAAGATAGATATCATACAAAGTATCTTCTCTGGCCAAAACTGGATGAAGCTGGAAATCAATAAGAGGGAGAAAACTGGAAAATTCACAAATTTGTGGAAATTAAACAATATACTTTTAAACAACCAATGAATCAAAGAAGAAATCACAACATAACATGGAAATACAACATAGCAAAACTTATGGAATGCAGTGAAAGCAGTGCTAAGGGAGAAATTTATAACTATAAATGCTTAAATTTATAGATACTAAAGACCTTTTAAAAACATTTAAAAACAAGAAAGATCTCAAGTCAACAACTTTAAACTTTAATGAATTATAAAAAGTACAAACTAAACACAAAGCTAGCAGAAGGAAGAAAATAATAAAGATTAGGGCAGAGAGAAATGAGATAAGAGAAAAAAAAATCAATGAAACCAAAAGTTGGTACTTTGAAAAGATCAACAAAACTGAGAAACTTAGCTATCTTGACTAAGGAAAAAAAGAGAGAAGACTCAAATTACTAAAATCAGAAATGAAAATGAGGACATTACTATTGATTTTACAGAAATAAAAATAATTATAAAAGAGTACTATGAACAACTGTGTGCAACAAATTGGATAACCTTGACAAAATGGACAAATTCCTAGAAACACAAAACCTACCAAGACTGAATCATGAAGAAATAGTAAACCTGAATAGACCTATAACTACTAATGATATTGAATCAGTAATCAGAAATCTCCCAACAAAGAAAAGCTCTGGACCTGATGGCTTCACTGGTGAATTCTACCAAACATTTAAAGGGCTAATATCAATCCTTTTCAAACTTTTCCAAAAACTTGAAGGGGAGGGAACACTTACTAACTCATTCTATTAGGCCAGCATTTCCCTGATACCAGAGCTAGACAAAGATACTACAAGAAAAGAAAATTATGGACATATATCTTTTATGTGCATTGATTTGACAAAATACTAGTGAACTGAGTTCAGCAGAATATTAAAAAGATTATACACCATAACCAAGTGGGAATTATCCCTGGAATGCAAAGATGGTTCAACATACTAAAATTGATCAATGTAATACACCACATTAACAGAACGAAGAAAAAATGACCACAAGATTATCTCAATTGATACCGAAAAAGCATTTGACAGAATTCAACACACTTTCATGATAAAAACACCCAACAAACTAGGAGTAGAAGGAAACTACCTCAACATAATAAAAGCCATATATGAAAATTCACAGCAAACATTATACTCAATGTGAAAGACTGAAAGCTTTCTTCTGAGATCAGGAACAAGGCAAGGATGCTAAATTTCATCACATCTATTCAACATAGCACTGGAAGTCTGAATCAAAGAAATTATGCAAGAAAAAGAAATAAAAGGCATCCAAACTGGAAAGGAAGAAGTAAAATTATCTCTGTTTCCAGCTGTTGGATTTTACATGTAGAAACTCCCAAAGATTCCACAAAAAAAGCTGTTTTAGGAACAAAAACCATATTCAGCAAAGTAGTGAGATATAAGATCAACACACAAAATTCAGTAGTGTATCTATACACTAACAATAAGTAATCTGAAAAGGAAATCAGGAAACCATTCTACTTACAATACCAATGAAAAAGTAAAATAAAATACTTAGGAATTAACGTAACCAAAGAGATGAAAGACTTGTACAATGAAAACTATAAAACACTGCTGAAAGAAATTAAATAAATGGAAAGATATCCCATGTTCATAAATTGGAAGATTTAATATAGTTAAAATGTCATTACTACCTAAAGCAGCCTACAGATTCAATGCAATCTCTATCAAAATACCAATGACTTTTCTTTACAGAAGAAAAATCCTTCTTAAAATTCATATGGAATCTCAAGGGACCCTGAATAGCCAAAATAATCAAAAGAAAAACAAAGTTGGACTCACACTTTCTGATTTCAAAAGTTCTAATTTCAAAAGTTACTACAAAGCTACAGTAATCAAACAGTATGGTACTGGTATAAAGACAGACATATAGATCAATGTAATAGAATAGAGAACTCAGAAAGAAATCTTCACAAATATAGTCAAATGATTTTTGACAAGGGTGTCGAGTATATTCAATGGGGAAAGGACAGTCTTTTCAACAAATGATGATGGGAAAACTGGAAATCCACATGCAAAAGAATGAAGTTGGGCCCTTACCTAATACCATATACATAAATTCACTCAAAATCGATCAAAGACTTAAACATAAGAGCTGAAACTGTAAAACTCTTAGAAGAAAACACAGGACAAAAGCTTTACAACATAGGATTTGGCAATGATTTCTTAGATATGACACCAATGGTACAGACAACAAAAGAAAAAATAGACAAAATGGACTTCATGAAACTTTTGTCAACAAAGGACACTGTCAATAGAGTGAAAAGGCAACATACTGAAAAGAAGAAAATAATTGCAAAGCATATATCTGATAAGGGATTAACACCCAAAATATATAAAGAATTCCTAAAACTCAATAACAAAAAACAACTCAATTCAAAAATGGGCAAAGGATGTGAATAGACATTTCTCCAAAGAAGATATCCAAATGACCAATAAGCACATGAAAAAATGCTCAACATCACTAATTATTAGGGAAATGCAAATCAAAACCCCAACGAGATACTACCTCACACCCTTTATGATGGCTACTATCATAAAAGCAGAAAATAATAAATGTTGGAAAAGATGTGGAGAACTTGGAACCCCTCCCTGTGCCTTGTTAGTGGGAATATAAAATGGTAAAGCCACTGTGGTGGCAGAATAGTGGTTCCTCAAAAAATTAAAAATAGAATTATCAAATTATTCAGCCATTCCACTTCTGGATATATACCCAAAAGAATTGAAAACAGGGTCTTGAAGAGATACTTGTACATCCATGTTCATAGCAGTATTATTCAAAATAGCTAAAACATGGAAGCAACCCAAGTTGGATTGATGAATGGATAAGCAAAATATGGTATATACATACAATGGAATACTATTCAGCCTTAAAAAGGAGGGAAATTCTTACATATGCTACAACATGGATGAACTTTGAGGACATTCTGATAAATGAAATACCAGTCACAAAAAGCCAGTGACAAATGAAAGCCAGTCACAAAAAGGTAAATACTGTATGATTTCACTTATATAACGGACAGAGAGTAGCCAAAATCATAGAGACAGGAAGTAGAATGGTGGTTCTCAGGCACTGGGGGCAAAGGAGAGGTATTGCTTATTGGGTTTAGGGTTTCCATTTTGCAAGATGAAAAGAGTTCTAGGGATGGGTGTTGGTGATGGTTGCACAACTGTGTGAATGTACTTAATGCCACTGAACTGTACACTTACAAATGGTTAAGATGGCAAATATTATGTATATTTTTCCACAATAAAAAAAATCTTAAGGAGAGAATGATAATGCTGTACACTTTAATGTAGAGGTAGGCATCACCTAATTTTGTATACTAGAAAAGACTAAAATTTGTAATATCTGCAGAAGCCCTGGGAAAGCAAAAGAGTACTTGTGAGACCATAACCTGATTTTGCTTTAAGTACTGAGAAGATGACATTGTTTATTATAACATCTCCAGTTTCCAACATAGAAAATAGAATAAGGTATGGGTATGAACCAGAGGGATGATTTTTATGTAATTGCAGCAATATTAACATTGAGGATTATTTCTTAATCATAATGGAGAATGAAAAATGGTCTAACTAGTTTTGAATCTTCCCATGCCTGCTTTCTTAAAACAGACAAAACACAACAGCAAAGACGAAACTCAACCTAATAAAACGATTTTGCCCCACGAATTATGGGCGATGTGAGTGAGTTCATCCCACTGACTCTTAGTTCCAACTGATTCAACCACTGTGGTACCTGACTGAGTGCTTTTCTCCTTTTATCACTTTGTTCCTTGTTACTAAAAGACCAATTTCCCAAGAGATTTCCAAATAGAGGAGTGCCACTGGGCACTTCCAAGTTCATGAGCTATTGTAGAAAGAGCCACATTCTCTGGTTATATTCCATATATTTTTAAGACTGTAGGTTTATACTTAAAGCAATTTTATCATAGTAATGATAAGTTTAAGCAACTTAAAAAAATTTTTTTAATTGCGTGGAATAGCTCATAGGCTATGTAGATCGTGTTGCTTAGCACAGCATAAATAAATTTCTGAAAAGTTACTATAAATTGAAATTTTAAAAAAAATTTCCCTTCATTTGTTAGCATTACTAAGTTTGAAATATCTCTCCTATTAAAAACTCTGTCTTCTGAACATGATGAAAATGATACCCACTACAAAGTAAAATAGGTAACTATGCATATTTAAAGAAAAATGATAAATTAATATCACTACTTAAATCAACACTTAAAGTTAGTGCAAAATATTTAGGTTATTTATATTATTAAGAAATGTCTTAAAAGCCAAAGAAAAATGGCCGATGACAGTTCAAGATAATAGCTAAAGTGAGTGCTCTCTTCGTGTGGTTCATATTGAGAATCTCATGTAACTTCCATCAGAATTTGCTGTTATTATCACGTTCTCCAGATAGTTGTAGAAATCAGAGATTAGAGAAGCCAGATAACCCACATAAGATTATATACATCGGTCTTAAGGAGCAAAGCAAAATCACCAACCGAGGAAGAAACCAATCCCCATAACAACCAGAGCTGCAACGTCATGATTCCCATGCTTTTCCCTTACAAAGATTTTTCTTTAAAGTCTGTTTAAAGCTAAGTTTAAACAGCACACACGAAAATCATGTTTTAAAGCAAATTTTTAAGTGACATAAAGACAAAAATGCCTAATTGGCATTTCTGTTTTCTGTTGACATTTGAAATCTTTTTTCCTTTTTGATCCCTAGATTTGGTTTTGGTGAAAATCTGAGATCTTTTTTGCACCTAATGAATGATTCTTTTTCAAGTTCCTTCCAACTGCATTTTTTAAATTCCCAAATTTTAAAATTTATTGATCTCAATATTCCTTTTTTATTATTATGGACAAAAAGTCATTTCTTTCCTAGTTTCACACCCTAGACATCTGCTGTGGAAGATAATCCCAGAATTTAAATAAATAAGTAAATAAATAAATAAAAATAAAAAGGAATGGCACTCCTCCTCTATTTCCATCTGTATTTTCTGCTATTGCTTTTTAAAATATATATTCATGAGACAGTAAGGAATAATTGTCTCTTTACTTCAGAACACCAAAATCCTGTCCCTTTTTCTTGAATCAGGAAGATCTTAAAATCTAATTTGCTACCTAGAAGGAAAAAGGGGCGGCTTCCTTTCCTTCTATTTCCTGCCTGTTCCTGTTAGTCATGTAACCATTTATTTGGCAACTGGCTTCTTCAGAAAGTTTAATTTGCAAACTTCTGTGCAGAATTTATTACTCAAAACAGCAAAATGTTTTGAAGAGAAAGACAATGATTTCACAAAATTATTCAAAAGTAAACAAAATGAATGAAGCAGAGGAAGAGCACACGTGAAAGGGCCTAAATTCCCATAAAGTTATCATGAAATATTATATCCTGAATAAACATCTTCATCTTGTTGCTTATATTTTGAGTGCCTGGCCATTGTGCCAATCCAGGTGCTAAATTTATAACAAGTATATCTATAGTTCATAAAAGCACCTTTGGAAGACAATTTTGAAATAAATTCAAGATGAAAACCTAAGACTGCCATAATACTAATTTAACTGAGTAAATATAATACAATTCAAAATCAGACAGGAGAGAAAGACTTTAAAAGATATGAAAATAAATGGTTCTTTGTTTCTTTATAACCCAAAGTCATTGAAAGCGGTAACTGATAGTTCTAATGGCTAATGTGCTGACAAAGTGACACTCAGTAAACATCAACTGATGACGCCGAAAGATATTCTGAAAGAAAGCAATATCTTAAAGATACACATAATTTTGAACTAAATCTGTTCTTCCACATAATAGAACTTGATATCTGAAGCAGAAAATAATATTGAGCAGATTAACATTCTCTGTCCCTTGATGATTCTATTTATTTGTATCCTCATATACATAGCTAAAGCTGTAAAAACTGCCCCCCAGAAATTTTTATTTGAATCTATGAATGGCACTTTTATTACTTAGCTACTCAAAGCAATTATGATATGATAATAAGTGATACTCTAAGTCCTTTTAAAAAGCAATAATGCATTGTGATAACATAATACAGAATAAAAAAATCCAAAATACAGAAACACATGACCTTCTTTGTTAAAGACCAGTTAACTACTATCAATGAACTATTTGAAGACTTATCTAAGAAAGTCAAATTATCAGTATCAAATATATTGTACATGAGTACGTTTGAAAAAAATGTACCTATTAGGCACAGAAATAATCTCATCACTTAAAATGTAATGAAACATACTGAAACTCCTTCTGTAAATGCAGACAATAAAAAACCCAGAAGCTTTTTCTCTTTGAACTATTTTACCCATTCCAAAGTAAAATAAACTCCCATCAGTTGGATTTGGCCATTCCAGTATAACTACTTTAGCTTTCCCTGCTCCTTTATTCATTTAAATTTTATACTCCTACTTGTGTACATAAAACACTTTTGAGGAGTTAAATTTCCTCGATTCAGTAGTCAACCAGCTACATACAAATTTAACTAAAAATGTTGTAACCAAAGAATATTCATAGCAGGATACCTATTTCTTGGTATTAATCTTACATTTATTCTTTCACTCATTCATTCATTTAACATCTAGTAGTTGAACCCAGACCAGGCCCTGTTTAGGCTCTGGGGATATGGTGACCTACCTACAGATAAGTTTCTGTTCCTGTGGAGCATCCATTCTGCTAGGGATGAAGACAGTCAACATGTGAACTCCCAACGCAAGACGGGAGCCAGGTTACAGCAGAAACAGACACAGATGATTTGACTGAGACTGAGTGTGGGTGGGGCGAAGGCTACTAGATTATGAGGTTAGGGAACGACAGACTGAAGAGGTTGCATTCAAGGTGACACTTGCATGACAAGAAGGAGTGTTGGCAACAAGGCCACACTGAGAGGAGTGAGTGGTGGGGAGAATGAAAGATAAAGTCAGAGAGGTCAGCAAAGTCCAAACCATGCACAGCTTTAGGCCATGATGAAAAGTTCAGAGTTTATCATAAGAGCAATGGGAAGCTGTTGAAGAGTTTTAAGTAGGGGAGTGTCATGATCTAATTTTTTCAAAAGATCACTCTGGCAGCTGAATTTTGGTGGAGTTAAAGGGAATACAAGAAGAGCAGTTAGAAGACTATTCTAGTGATCTTGGTAAGAGATGACAGTGGCTATGCAATGAAGAGAAGTAGATGAACACAGGATATATTTTGGAGTTATATCTGATAGGACATACTGATGGATTAGATGGGGGAAGGGTGGTGAAGGCAAGGTGAAACTCAAGGCTGCTTTGGTGCCATTTACTGAACTGGGGGAAGACAGTGGGAGGAATATTTTTGGGGGGTGGGAGTGAGGGGCAGTAGAGGTAAAGCAAATATGTCAAGGAGGCAGCTGGATATAAAAATTTGGAGGTCGATGGAGAGATCAAGGCTGGATTTATAAATTTGATAGTTGTCAGGTTATTGCTAATGTTTAAAGGTATAAGACTAGGTCCAGGTAGAGAGTGTAGTTGGAGTAGAGAGCCTAAGACTCAGCCCTAGGACAACCCACCACTGAGACTGAAAAGAGAAGGCCAGCCAGCAAAGGAGACTGAGGCAGCAGTCAAAGAGTTCGGAGGAAAACCATAGAACATGGCATCCTGGAAGCCACAAGTACAGAATGTTCAAGGAGAGAGTGCTCAATTCTATCAAATGCTGTGAAGACATTAAGCAAGATGACGACAGAAACACGGCCATTAGATGTGGTAAAGATGGAGGACATTGGTCACCTTAAACAGACTTCAGTGAGTTCTGGACTGAAAACCTACTTAGAGTCAAGTGAGGAAAGAAGGGGATGTGGAAATATTGAGACAGTGCTTCTGGTGGCAGTGAAGGGTAGAGAAAAATGGGGTAGAACTTGAAAGGAATAAGACATCATGTGAAATACTAGAGTAGACATGAATGCTAGTAAAGTTGATCCAATGGAAAGGGAGAAATTGATGATGTAGAAGGAAAGTCTTGGAACAAGTAAAAGGGGATGGTATCCAGAGCACAAGTAGCAGCATCATCCTTGGACAAGAACAGGAACTCTCCACCCATTGCAATAGGAGGAGAGCCACAGAGTGTAAGTTTACATATAGGTAGGTTGGTCTATTTTGGGGTTGATGATGAAGGGTTACTTCGGGACTAGACAAAGAGCACATGCATATTATAGATATTCTATAAAAGCTAGTGTGCATCAGTTCTATAATGACTATAAATATCTATTACCATCTTAGAGAAGAATAAGCGAGTATAGAGAGAGATTTGAGGATATATCGTACATATCGCTTTTGCCTGATTGAAAATTTGATTCATCAATTTCTTCCCATTACGTCCTTGTGTACTGAGGATCTGTGACGTACTACTTTGGTCATTTTATAATGTCATCAGATAGGGAGGCTGTCTGTTTTCCTTGGTAAATTTCATCCTACCACGTTAGTCTTCTCTGATTTCCTCTAGACCTCTAGGCTGCACCTCACAATACAATCAGCACTCTTTCATTCCATATTTGGTTCTTGCTCATAGATCTTACAGTCTCAAATAGAGTCAAGGATGGGGCCAAGTATTTTACAATAAAATATCATTGTCTCTCGCACTGTGGAAAACCTTGCATTAGACATAAAGTAGGGACTTAAATGCTTGTTGACCAATTTATCTTTTTAGAGTTAAATGGCTAATAAAAAGTTTTATGCAGCAATTCCTTGGCTAACAGAACATGCATAATTCCTCATGGCACCTGCTGGGTGTTGCTGGGAGATGCTGAAATCATTCATCAATTTTCTCCCTTACATGCTATTCAATTAGTTTGTCTGGGGCAAGATCTCGAATGTATATCAATCAAAAGCAGATTAGTGAGCTAAGTACAAGCTATCTTCCTACTAAGGTTTGCATCCACTATTTAGGGAAAGAGCTTTGGTTTAAAAAAGCATTCAAATGAAAGAAGCATTAAGAAGAATGCAACAGCAAGGATTGAAAATTATCCAGTGCTACTTGTTTTCTGTAGCATAAATGGATTTGAAATAAATTTGGCAATATCCTTAGTGAAAAAGATGGTATTATTAAGACAACACTTATTGGGATAGCCTATTTTGCATTGTCTTAATGTTTTCTTCAGTGCAGACTGAAAGCTTAGCATATTTTAAGTATATGGATTTCAAGCTTGTTAAATTATGTGAAACATAACTTAAATTCCAAATTTAGTCATTCTTAAGCCAATTACAGCTATTTAATGTCATTATATTTAAATCAGAATGCAAATATCACTCACATATATTTTTCTTTTAAGAAGTAATTGTATCATCAGACAATATTGATCTTTAATTTTATCCAACAGCTCACCATGCGAAGTTAATGAATTAACAATCAGAATAGCATTTAACCAAAGATCCCAGATACTACATGTGGCAGTCAATAGAGCTCCAAGGAAGACAGCGATTACAGTTACTGTAAAATTTCGTCACTCTATAAAATAAAGTAGCTACTGACAGAATGAACTATTTCATTTTTCCATGTTATACGCAAACTGACAAAGATAATATCTAATAAAAGGAAATATACAAAAAGACTTAGAATTTTAGACTATATGAAAACTTATACCAAAAATATCATTAGGAATACTCTTTCATTGGTATACCATAGCACTAGACAAAACCAATAGAATGTTTTAAAAGCACTTGTTGCATGAAATATTTTAATTCAATCATTTAATGAATCCCATAAGATGCATGTGAATTTATAAGATTTTCACTTTTCAATGCTTACATCTAAAGATCTGATGATAACAGAGTCAGTAAGTCAGTAGGTAAGAAATATTAAACCTGTTTAGCTATTATTCCAGGTTTCTATTCCTTTCTTACTAACCCACATGGATTTTTATACTTTTTTTACTCATACAATAAATTAGGTCCTAACTAATGGAAAATTGCAAAGTCTATGTTGTTCATTTAAAAAATAAATCCAGACAAGTTAAAATTATTTTAAAATTAACCAATAAACTATGATCCGTTACTTCTTTTTGTGAGTTCTTGGTGGTGGTGTGGGGAGGAAGATACATTATTAAAAGATATTTTTTTAAAAAATCACAGGAAAAAATGAAATATGAATCTTTCTCTTAAAGCTTTTCTTTCCCCATGGAGGCAACACACCTTAAAATGGAGGTTATTAAGCAATTAATGGCACAGATTTAACTAAAATATTGCAAATGTGATAATATAATATCTTGGTAAATATGAGAATTTTGAAAGCCATAGAATTAAAAAGACTTTGATATGTGTGAGATCAATAGACATGACATCACTATTTAATATGAGCTTTAATTTTTAAATGCCATGTTCCAATGAAAAAGTGTACTGCACTGGAAAATTGAAATTTCAATAAAGAATCAAGACAAAAGAAACAAACTTTATATTAAAGTATCTTTAAGAGGTTATACTTACGCAGCAACCTCCTCTTTTGACAATCCTTTGAAATTCACCTCCACATAATGATCTATGTCATCCTTTTCTTTGATCAACTGAGACCTAAATGAAATGGAAAGAAATAATAAAGCGCTGCCTTATCAAGTTGAGAAGCTACCAAATATATAAAATGCTACCAGGAGAACAGAAATATTCAGGGATAATACCATATATAATACATGTTTTACTATAGCTATAGAGTTAGGTTGTTGATTGGTGATTTCAAATTTTTAATTTTCTTGAATGGAAAAAGACAGGGAAGAATATTAAAACAAGTGTGTCAACAAAAAGAAAACACCAAACACATTAAAATAATCTGCATTCTTAAATAAATGGAGTTTTCTCCTCAAATCTTCCATTTTACTCACATTGTTTCACAGCACAACTTGCCAACTTCAGCAGTCATATTCTGTTGGCACAGAATGTTGAACTAAGAATACCTATTTGATACATATATGTAAAATTTATCTGTTCTAAACATTACCAAATTTTGCTCTGAAATGCTGTTTGAGTGAGCTTTTTTTAATCACACATAAAACTCAAATTATTATTAAAAGTCAAGGTGCAAAGTGATTTTAAGACTTTACTGAGAAATACATTACACGTGTAGTGTATTCATTCTTCACACCCCCTTGTACTTTTAAAAATAAGCATACTATTAACATCTTATAACCATGGGCTAAACAAACATCTGTTTTTATTCAGAAGCTAATGGAGAATGTTGATACAAAACTTTGCCTTAAATGGTTATGATAAAAATATTTTTCTTCAATAAAATGAATACAAGAAAAATATTATTTAAAATCCATCTTATCTTAGGGATGTGAGACTGGGCTACGTTTTTGCTCATGTTGAAAATAAAATGTAATCTCAATCATTAAAAAGCAGGAAGAACAAGCTTTTTCAGACTTTGCTAATATTTCACATTATTCAAAAATAAAATAGAAAATAATATATATATGGGTAATATAATGCTATGTCAGTTATATCTCAATAAATAAATATACATATTATATACCAAAATTATGCATCATGGAAGAATTTCTGATTTTCAAAGTTTTTTAAAAGGAAATTTGATTTGCTATTATAAAAGAACTTTTATGTTAGTATAGCTGAATGTATTCATTTTGGTCCAGGGGCTTTGGTCTTTCCTAGAAATACTAAAAATGAGGTATGATCCTTCTCAGAACAAAGTAGTTTCATAATACTTTGATCATTATGTCTTGCAGGAATTGAAAAGTATGCATATAAAAAATAATCACACCTACATATGTAAATTATTTATATTGATAAATAATATGTGCATTACTAGAAACCAATACTACTATAAATGGCAATTTCTAAATAATACAATCTCAGTTAATATTCATAATTATGACAAAACATTGAGTTTTCTGTCCTGCAGTTTCTCGGCTACAACTACAGGAGCTCAGCAGCTGTTCACAGGCAGCAGCAGTTTGATGAAGCATTTTCAGGCTTCAGGATCATTTTAGGAGCTAAATCATGCCTGCCAATCTACCCCAGAAGTAAGACTGTGTCCTCCTTCCCCCAGAAATCAGCATTCAGGGCCTTGTGGATATAAGCCATGCACTTTTCATTCCTAAAGCTTCTGCTTTCTATTCTCCACACACATTTTAAAAAGGAAACTTATCTCCAAAGTTTTATAGGAACCATGATATAATTGTAATAGAAAATAAAATGATGAAATGAGCACTAGCTCACTAAATAAACATATTCTTAATATTTGAATATGGTTCATCACTAAATCCTTTTGAAACAGCAAATTTGAATATTCTAAATATAACAAATATTTTTGGTTTTAAACAATTTTGTTTTCTGAGATATGCTATTGACATTTCTTACTGCAAGAAATTCATTCCGTAGGAAAAGAAATGAAAACCAGGGTCACGTACCTTGGAGTCGTTGTGGGGGAGCACGGCAGCTTCTGTCTGGCTAAGGACATAAGCTTTGGGTGTGTCATGGGCAGTGGGGGCAGGGTGGTCATTTTGGACTATAAAAAAAAAAGAAATGATATTTTAAAGAATAAACCTTTCAAAGAATCCTTTAAGACATTATTAGAGATCCACAGTCCATCATCTGAGCTGAGAATGCCTCTGTGTGTAGAACTATAGCTCTGTTTTTCAGGAATGACACTCAGTGAGTGGATTCTGCAGGCTGCTTCTCTCATTATTTTCTTCCACTATCTGCCTTTTGGCCAATTTATTACTTGCCTGTGTCTCCACTGTGAAGTGGATAAGGAGAAAATCTGATAAATGAGTTGAAGATTCAGACAATCAGGAGCTTTGGTATGAGTTTTGTTAAGTAACATGGCTGCAATTAAAGACTGAAGATTTTTAGGACAGCTATGGATTTCAAATGTTCATGCTTTGCTTTCCTGTTACCACCAACAATTAAAAATTGCTCAGACTTTGCTATTTTCTAAAAACTTTATCACTCACAAATAAAGGCTTTCCATTAGAAGCGACAGATGCTAAGAAAGAGTCCCAACCAGGAGAGAGCTGCCCTGAGAGACACATAACTACAATAGTATAACAAATCACTTCAAAATGTAGTGGTTTAAAAAAGATTGTTTAAAACAAAAATCGTATTATTATCGTTCACACTTTTTGTGGGTCAGCAATTAGGACAAGGTACAATGGGAATGGCTTTTCTTTACTCCATGATGACCAGGGCCTCTGTTGGGAAGACTCAGAAGGGTGGGGGTAACTCAATGATGGGAAGCAGGAATCATCTGTGTCTTCACTCAGATATCTGGTGGTTGATGCTAACAATTACCTGGGACCTCCACTGGGGCTGTCTGCCAGAATACATACATACGGCCTTCTCATATGGCTTGGGCTTCCTCACAGCATGGCAGCCATAGACTTCTTAGATGGCAACTCAGGGCTCCAAAGACAAGTATTCCCAAAAAATGCCAGGTAGAAGTGGTATCCCCTTTTAAGGCCTGACCTTGGAAGTCACATAGCATCACTTCCACTGTAGTAACAGGCCTGCCCAGATTCAAGGCTAGTGAACATAGACCCACCTACTGATGAGAGAGCATCAAGGTCATATCGAAAGAAAAGAATGGGAGATGGGAGATATTGTTGCAGCCATCTTTGGGAAAAGCAATGTGCCAAAGTGGAGAAGGTAAGTGAGCAATAACAACAAAGGTGAATCTATAAAATCAAGTTATCTAAACCTTACCCTGAAGAGGAAGATGTGTGGAAATAATGTCTGTGGACTTAGAATGGAAAAATTGTCATATGTTGCAAGAGCTTTCAGATGCAAAAGAACCTTCGTGCTTCTACTGTTAAAGAGAGAGGCATCCAAAAGGCCACAGTCTCTTGATTCACCACCACTATGTCCACCAGTTTTGACCTCTATCTACCCTTAGCTCCACAAAGCAACTGGAAGGCTTGTTTTCAGTTTTAAATTACTTACCTCTAGCATTTACTACCTGTGTGACCTAGGGTAAATCACCATCAATCTGGGCCTTGAATATATTCAACAGATATTTATTGAGATACAATACTTGGTGCCAGGTTCTGTTCTAGGTGCTGAAGATACAACAGTGAACAAAAAGACAAAAATCTCTGACCTCAAGAATTTACATTATAGGGGTGGATGTAGGGGAAAAACAGACAATATACAAATAAACAAAATATATAGAACATCAGATGATTATAAGATCTATAGCAAAAAATAAAGCAAGGAAGTAGAAAGTACCCAAATGCTCACCAGTAGCAAAGGGATAAATAAGAGCAGAAGGAGATAAAGTCAAAGACGTTAAGGAGAAATTTGGTCTTCTGATGTTACAGGGTCTCGAAGTTTACTGTAAAAACGGTGACTTTTCCTCTGATTGAGGTGAGAATCCGTTGGAGGATTTTGAACAGAGGAGTGACATGATTTGACTTCTGCCTTGAAAGGATCACTCTGGCTTCTCTTTTGAATTTAGACCGTAGAGGGAAGGAGGGCAGACAGCAGAGAGGCCAGCTAGGAGTTTGCTGTGAAATCTGGGTGAAAGAGGATGGTGGTTTAGGTAGAGGTGGAGGTGGAAAGATGTGGTCACACCTGAGGGAGAGCCACTTGCAGATGGTTGAGACATAATATTTCTCTAGTGCCACAAAGCCATGGCAGGGGTTGGGGTGGGGAGATCAATAAGACTTGAGGGAAAATCTTTTGAAATTCAATGTAGAAATAAGCAGTCTTGTGTTCTGAAAAAAAGATTATTACCCTGGCCTGAAAACAATTTTTCTCATAATTAAAGAGAAAATTCTAATGCAGATCAGTGTCTTGTTTTAGATATAATGGAATCCTAATATTACGCAGATTATCAGGGCATATTATGATCCATGAAACATAATGTCCATTTGTTTTTATATAGTTATAGCTTTTAAGCACACAGTCTAAACAGTGAATGTTAATCCTCTCCTCCAGAACAAACATTAGAAACATATTGTATTATACTTCATAACTTCATAATATAGTGACTTAATTCTTTCATAATTTAAAAAATCTAGTTTTCTGATCAGATGTTATATTAACTAGTTACTTGGATAACCAGAGCTTTACTAAGAGGCAACGTCATGCAGAACATGTGGTGAGAAGTTATGACAGGGTTAGACCTCGTGTACAGGGACCTCGTGTTAGACCTCGTGAAGGGACACCAAAGGCTCCCACTTCCCAAGTGCCTATTTCAGAGAAGCTGTGAAGACTCTACGTTCCAGAGTCCTCTGATGTGACAGAGCAAATCTGGGCCATCTCAGTTCTTACCCCTGATCTATTTATCCCCAGAGGATTTCGAAAGGGAGAGAAGAAAGCAATGACTGTGCTGGGATGGGACATTCCATCCTCTGAATTAAGACTCTCTTCTGCGAGCCCCGCGTTGCTAACCAAGAGCATTGAAGCAGTGGTGAGCTCTGCATTACTGCAGGGGCCTCCGAAGGGTTCACCAAGGAGCTTCAAAATGAGGAAACAGTCCTTGCAATTTCTCCAAATATGAGGAAGACTCAGCTACTTGTAGACAGGCAGAGACCGAAGCTCTGATCCAGCCAATATATCCCATCAAGATGTGGATAAGCCCCCTCAAAAGTTGGGCTACCAGTATGTGATATAAAATTTATCCTTTTTGATGTTTACTTGGGTTAGATGATTTTTGCTAGAAAATATAAGCATTGAACGAAACCAAATGCAAATGTTATACATGGAGAGGAACATGTCTTCTTTGTCACACAGATCAACTATGATTTTTTTTTTTTTTTCCAAAATCTGAGTTAACGTTTCCTACCATTAAAGTTTCAGCTGCCAGTTCCTTCATTTTGCTCTCCTCTGATCTGAGAACATTAGCAGCAGGAGCACCTTTACTCTTAAATTTGGTTTAATGGAAGTATTGCAAGCCCTGCTGGCAAGCCTCAAGGCACAAACTCTGAATGGGGGGTGGTCAGAGCTGAATGATGAAGTGGAAAAAAAGTTATTAACTGCATGTTGGGAAAAATATCCCTCAACCAATCTGTTTGGGAAAGTTTAAGGTCAAATTTAGGGTGGAAGCTGAGCAGTCTCCCTCCCTGCTCTACACCCCACATCCCATCTTGCCTATATCTGCTGGGAAAGGGGATTCTGTTTTTCACAATACATCGTCACATAAGGGTATTTTGTTTTACACGATAGATAATGTGTGTACTGAAATTTTATACACATAACCTTTGAAATGCATCAAATATTTAAAGGGATCCTACAAAAATTATCTTTTTATCTAAATAATCACTAGCTCTTTTATGTTTTATAAGTTCAGTCTTATTTATGCTGTATTTTCTTAAAGCAGAAAGTAGCTGTATCCTAGCATATAAAAGCAACCAAGGTGAAAATAAGTGAGAAAAAAAATGCAAGCATGCTTAGGGCCTTGTCATTTCAGGCTTAAATTATACCTGTAGAGTGAAGAAAGCCTTTTGCTCTTTGTTAAAATGAGTTCTATCATTTTCCTGGTGTTGGCCAGACAGTGTTTCCAGCTCCTAGGTGAGGTCCAACCATGAGAAATGGGCCTAGTGCTACAGAGCGACTGACCTAGGCCTGAAACAGAAATGGAACACATCCTTAACAATGGCACCACATCAGGGTTCTCCTAGCTCAAGACCACAGAGGAGGTCACACATGATGGGTGCGACTGCAGGAAGGGGAATAGTTCAGATTCAGGTGAGGAAGGGAGAAGGAGAACAAGAGGTACCTCTCTGGCTGGTACCAAAACGAGCTTAGCCCCAGGAGCTAAGGGTGAAGCAGTCTGCGAGGAGGACCCAGAGGCAGCTCCTCCAGTGCCAGCAAATGGGCGGTGCTTCATGTGGCACCACAGGTGCTGAGACCAAGATCAAAAGGCTGCCTGAAGCCATTCCACTGTTGATGTTTGGAAGAGATCTGGTGGTTTCTTTGATCTGCTGGTTGACTATTGTATCACAGTTACAGTCTCTAGGTTTGGCCTCCACAAGCAAAGACAAATGAGAATGGAGAAACACAGGATGAAAGGTTTCAGAGTGCTGGGTCAGGCTGAATGTGTCCCATGGTGTGAGTTTAAATTTCTGGCCCCGAGGTAAAATTCTTCAAAGAGTAACCCTCTTGCTAACTATCCCCAGAGATACCCTCATCAGGAAACACAAAAGAAGGAAAGGCCTAGCAGTGGGTAGACAGAGGCTACCCGGGGAGCAACTTTTTCTGAGGCTGACCACTGTCTCCAGAATTCAGTCACTTTGGGGTAAAAGCTGAGATGTGAGAAATAAAGCCAATAAGCCAAGAGAGTTCAAAATAATTATGTTTTTCCTATCATCAACAAAATCATGTATAAGAATTAGAACCTTTCATATTATCACAAGCTCTTTTACTATGGGCATTCAAAGAAAACTACAGAAGAAATATCAATAATTGTGCTCCCAAAAAGAGCAAAAAAAAAAATTCAGATAAGTTTAAAGAGTCACTAAATATTTATCTCTTGTTATCATAATTTTTGGACACTTCTAGCACTCTGTCGTAGGTAATTAGAAATGTTATTAAATAAAATCAATAGAAATCACACATTTCCTACCAGCTACATTTATTGATGGTTAAATGAAAATTTAAAGCAGGAAAAGTATTTGAAGGCAGGCCATATTTCCCTTGACTTACATTTGGAGATTACTGCTGAAGGTCTCACCAGGTTACAGACTTCAGTCTGAAAATCAGGAAGCAAAGAATGATAGCAAAGGACAGAAGAAAAAAAGTTAAAAATTAGGTAATAGAATAACTGCTCTCCCTGCGCCAAAATGTAGGATAAGATTCAATCATACAAGTACCAAACACCTGCTGCGTGTTCCGATGAACTTTTTTTTAAATCCCAAAGTATAGACCCTAGGGAGAAACAAATCCCTAATTCAATGAAATGCCAACACATCTGAAATATGCATATTTTGTATATGCATAAATTGTATTGCTATATTCCAATACAAATGTGACATTAGGGATAACAATTTGATCTCTCAAACCTATGAGAAACGGAGTTATATTTACCCAAACCTAGGGCATTTCAATTCCCTTTCTACCCCTACCTAGTACTAAACAGGACTAATAATTTATTCCTACGCCTGTTTATCTTTTCACTGCCCTCAGAGGGTCAGGTGACTGGAGAGCGGGAAAAGCGCCTTTCCCTGCTCCTACGTCTATTCATTTCTTGAGGTAAATGACAAGGGCCTTGGCTCAGGAAGCTTAAGACAGAGTCTATAGACTGACGGAGGAGGGTCTGTGAGGGTCAGGGAAGACACTGCCTGGTAGAACAGCCCGCCTCTCCTAGGAGCCGTGCAAGTCCCGCCCCGAACTCGCCCCAGCCATCACGAACCTCGGTGGACTGGCCCTGGGGAACAACTCTGGTTTTTCGTTCCTCCCAAGGGTGTCCCCCACCAGTGGCAGGTGCTGGCGGCGGTGCTGCCCCCTCCCGCGGTAGTTGCGAGACCCGGCACAGTCAGCGCTCAGAGAGAGGACGCGAGAACGTCTCCAGGGATACAGAGGGGCGGGGCTAGGCTAAACATGGCCTCGGGATTGGGGAAGCATCCAGACTCCTCGGGCACGTGGGCGGAGCCTGGTGGGGGCGGAGCCTACTGAGGGCTGCGCGGTGCCTCCAGACCCAGCAGGTTTTTCAAGCAAGCGGCTCTCAGACCGCTTGCAGAAATTGCTAGTGTACTTAACTGAAGGGCCTCGAATTTGCCGCCCTGAATCATTTCCTTCGTGGCATTGCATTCTCAGTATTTTGCAACATTTCCCTATTGTCCACAGGATTGATGGAAAAAAGCTCAGTTTGGCATTCATGACCCCCATGACCTGATGCTACTTTATCCAGCCAAATAAGTCATTCATTTCTCTCTTCCTCAGCCTCTGTTGCAGTCAGAACGTCTTTTCCCTGCCCCACACAAACAGCTTTCCCAATCCTGTCTCCAGAAAGATAATCCAATTTTGAGTTGTGATGAGCTAAAAACTCAAGGTCTCTTTCGTAGAATCTTCCTGTGTTCTGTCTTTATATATATTTTAAATTTTTACCTGAAACTCAGTGTTTTATATTTACACCTACTTAATGTCACCCTGTTAATCTCAGCCCATCATTCCATCTCTTCTCTCCCATGTAAGTTTCTTTGCTCATTCTCTCATACATATAGAGGACAAGAAGAAGGCTTGTTGCTTATTACTTTTCAAATATAGATGTGCTGGAAAGCGAGGCTTTTACTCGTTGCCTACTGTCACACACTGTAGGCGACTGAACCAGCAATATTGCTCACATGAGTCATTCTATTAACCATAAACCGATTCTATTTGGAGTACAAGCATGATCACCATACCACACTTTCATTCCAACATCTAATTTGCTGCAGCAAATTACTAAATTATTTCCAGCATGCAAATTTACATTATACATTCAATTGATCACTGTGACTACCTGTAACTGGGCTCCAACATGGTCTCCCACATCAGTAAGGCCCATAATATTCTCATGAACTTGTCTCCCAGTTTTCAGCATCTCCTTAATACAGCCCTACTGCGTGAATTCTGTTTCAGTCCTTGCTGCCCTTTCTGCCTAGAGGTTTGTGAATTCCATACACCTTCGTTCTCACATGAGGCTCTCCTAGCTTGGCTTTCTAGGTGGCTTCTTCCTGCCTCATTGGACTTATTCCTTCTGCTTGTTGCTTTTTCACTGGCAGTTCTTTGACGAATTCTCTTTTCCCTTCTGCTTAGCACAAAATTTCTTAGAGCTAGGGAATTCAGTTAGAGAACTTTGCAAGTGACAGGAAACCTGACTCAAAGTGACTTCAGCAAAAATGGAAACTGATTGTTTTCTCCAGCCAAAGGATGCAAGCTCCAGAGGCAACTTTATCTAGAGACTCAGGCCCTTCTGAAAACTTTGAGGACTCTAGAAAATACACACAGAATTCACCATGCAGAATTAATCTCTCCCCCTCTCTATTCCTTACTCTTAGATGTACTTTTATTATATGAGTATCATTTTGCATGGTTCTTGGTTCATATGAGTAAATCTCTCCTGAAAGATTTTGAGCTTTTTGAAAACAGGGACTGTCTTATTTTTCTCTGAATTCCCTGGAATAATATGGATATTAGTATATAGTACATGTTCAAAATATTTTTTGAATTAATTGAATGAATGACAGAATGGATAGAGATTCCTTGAACTGTTATTCTTCTATGTAGAATTCTTCTCATTACTTCCTCTCACTTTCCTACCTAAAATTGGTGAGGGAGGGGAGGTGATGCAATTATAGTTTGAATGCTGTTACTGACCTTATAAGACCTAGAGTGCTCTCTTCTGATCTCTGCTCTGGCGAAGGGTTTTTAGGTAATGTCAGCTCCCAAAGAAGCAAATGATAATCCTCTGTTGGCAGTCAATACCTCTTAACTACTTCACACAATTGTTGTCAAAGTTCTTTCAGTACCTGAATCATCACTTTCAGGATGAAAATTATTCTGAATCTTTCTCGTTTTACCAAACACATCCCCAAGGAACATCTGAAGAAAGAATATACGAGGTAAAATTTTTGAGTTCTTTCTTGTCTAACAACGTGTGGTCATTTGGCAGGGTTCGATATTCTAGGTCAACAATCATTTCCTCAGAATTTAGAAGGTATTATTTCTTTCTTCCTTTTTTTTTATTCAGTATCCAGCATTAGTGATGAGAAGTCTAGTGCCACTTTTATTTTCATTCCTTGGATGTGGTCTTATAATAAGATCTGTGTCTGCAGTGACAACCCAAAATCTCAGAGGCCTGGAACAACAAAGTTTATCTCTCTTTTTTTGTGTGTGAGGAAGACCAGCCCTGAGCTAACATCTGTTGCCAATTGTCCTCTTTTTGCTGAGGAAGACCGGCCCTGGGCTAACATCCATGCCCATCTTCCTCTACTTTATATGGGACGCTGCCACGGCATGGCTGACAAGCAGTGAGTCGGCAGGCGCCTGGGATCCGAACTCACGAACCCCAGGCTGCCAAGCGCGAACTAAACCTCTGCGCCACTGGGCCGGCCCCCAAGAGTTTATCTCTTGATTACAATATGCAACCATCCCAGGTCAGCCTTGGGTTTTGCTCTATGCTATCTTCACAGAATCATGCTGGAAGGATCACTACCACCTGGAGTATTGCTGGTCTGTGGCAGACAGGAGATAAGGAGAGTAAATTACACATTAGCTTTTAAAGGCTTCATCCAGAATTATAGCCATCACTTCCCTTCACATTTCATTGGCCACAAGAAGTCACATGGCCACACTCAATTTTAAGAGAGCAAGTAATTTTGATCTTACCAGGTGTCTAATAGGAGAACCAATATCTTGTTCTAATATCTGTGTCTAATATCTGTGAATGGTCATTATGAATATCCCAGACCGGTTTTTTTCTCCTCAACTCAGGCATTTTTTAAGAATATTTTCTTTATCCTTGTTGTTCTGATATTTCATGGGGTTCTGTAGGTAGGACTTGTCAGCTGAGTCCTTATATTCTTCCTCAGATTTAGATAATTGTCTTCTACTATTTTGAAAATAATTTCCTTTTCTCATTTTTTTCTTTTTCCATGAGTCTTGTTTGCTGAATATAGACCCAGATTTATGCTTTTTATCCCTGATCTTTTTTTTTATTCTTTTGCCTTTTTGTTCTAAAATCTGGGCATTTTTGACAATATTACTTTCCAGTATTTTATTGATTTTTTTGTGGGTGGGAGGAGGAATCATAATTTTTAGTCTTTGATAGCTCTTATGTTTTGATTTCTCCTTTTTTATAGACTTTTTCTTTTTAAGTAGATGTAATATCTTCTCAAGTATGTCTGAATATAGAAATTAGTTGTTTTTTAATTTTATTTTTCTCTAAATTATCTTTTCCTCCAGCAAAATCTTTTCTTTTGTTAATGTTGATATTTCTCTTTTATGTAGCTATTGTCCTTGGTTGTTATATTAATTAGCATGAGGTTCAGCTGCCAAAAACAGACAAAAATAGCACTGCAGTGGCATTCCATGGTGTCAGGTTCCCAGTTCCTTTTGTCTCGTAGTTCCACTGCCTATGGATTCCATTTCCAAGATCACTCATTGTCTACATGGCTGCTTTCCAAGCATTACGTCTGCATTTTATCCAAAGGATGAATGCTCTTTCCAAGAAGATGAACACATCATTTCTTGCTACGTCTCACTGGGAAGAACTTCATCACATTACTGCCTTTAGCTTCAAGGGCAGCTGGAAATATCATCTTTATTTTGAGCAGCTATATGACTTGCTAAAAATCAAGATCCTATCACTATGGAAATTAAGGAAGAGGGGATACTGGGGACAATCTGCATCATTGCTACAGATGTCACTTCATATTTAAGAAAGGACTGGATCTCTGGTGTGAGTTTCCTCTATTGTTGTCTGAATAGGATTGCTCTTCTCCAAGTTTCGTCCTCGAGTGAGAATTTTCATAGCTCTGGATGAGGTGGGCAAGTCATGTCTCCCTGAGTTTCCTTCAGGGTGAGAACATAGGGAACCAGCTATCAGGCTGCACCTTCTATGCCAGGATAAGAAGGAGTCAACCCTGAGGTACCAACGTGAACACCTGGAGCCTAAACTTCCCCTCAAAGTTCATTTAAAGTCTTGATAAAAGAGTTATGCTTTAAAGTACTCCCTGCTCTCTGTCTCGGGAGGAGGCGGTTAAACTGTATCATGTTTAGACCTAGTTTTTTCCCCGTATTTTCATCCCCCTTCTCGTTCCATTGTTCTTCTTTGCCTGCAGTGCTGAGCAGTGATTCCAGGGTTTATGCTGGAAGATTGTCTTCGACTGCTTCATTGCCGTGGCTTTCTCTACCTGTTTCATGGGTCACCCTGCTCCATGCTACTTTGTGTCTTCAGACAGTTTTTAAAATCTCTCACCCATTGACAACTCCTACCCTATTTTCATCACTATTATTAGTATGTTTGCTTGTTTTTGGTATTTATACATTTTTATTTCACTGGGATCTTGGGAGGGAAGGGAGATAAACATATGTGCTTATTTTGCCAGCCTCTGAACCTTTCTCAGGAAAGGAACATTAAAATAAGACGTAGGAAAAATTAAGGGGCAGAAAAGAGAGGAAGATAAAATATAAAACAAAAGTAGAAAATGTAGTGAAAAGTGACAGGGAGGCATTGATTAACTCATATAGCCAAGTCACAAACTGTCTTAAATTTGTAATAGATAAATTAGCTAATATAATTTTCTAAAAATCCAGATCAAATAATTTATTTGTGTGTGGATTGACTATTATGCATCCATTTTTCTCTTCCTTAAAATATATCTTAGGGAGATATCAACTTCCCATTAGGCACAGTCCAATGGGACAGTATTAGATATCCTATATTCCTCCAGCCAAGAGAGAAGAATATGACATAAACAAAGCGGTTTTAAGCTTCCACCCTGGAATTTGAATTTTGAGCAGCAAAACAAAGAGCCTGAAAATGTTTGGCATTTATTCCACACCAGCAGTGGCCTCCTGTCAAGATAATTCCTGCCAAGAAACCATTGTTGTGTTTTCTGCTTCCTTAGCCTCAGAATCTGCATTGATTCCTGCCAGTTCCCAAGCCCAATTTTTCAGATTTCTGTCCATTTCCTTCTGCCTAAATTAGGTACAGTAAAATTCTGTTGCTTAAGATTGAATTCTAACTGATATAAATGTTGGTACCAAACCATGACACCTTTGGTGAAACAGTAATTGTCAACTGAGATTACTTGTAACCAATTGCCCATTGAGGGTAAAACTCTGAGAGATCATGAAGATACCCCCAAAGAGCATCATGAAACAATGAGGAATTCAAGCATTTGGGGTTGAGTACCTATTTCTGGTGACATTGGATAATATAAACAAGAGAATGACAAACAAAATAATAAACCCTGTTCTCAAAACATGAACTAAAACTCTTTATATAACCATCCTGGAAAAAAGTCAAGCGACAGTCATAGCAAGAGCTGATTCCATAGCCTGGGAAGCTCTTTCATGTGACTGTAGGGAATTCATCAGAAAAGAGTGCTACTTTAACAATGGAAATGGGGTTATCTGGGCATATTCGGAAGACTTTGAATAGCCTAAAGTTCAAAATTCCTCTTACATGTCTTCCACTGAGAAAATCTTTACTCAGAAAATCTCCTTCCTTTGTCTGAAGGAGCTGTTCTTTCCTTTCTTGAAGATACTGTTACTTCTTTGCCCGAGGTTGTTCCCTTGAAGAAACAATAAAATAATTTCTTTTTTATTCAACATTTCATAATACCCAGATCTTTAATTAGGTGTAGACCCCATTGTGTCCTAGGAAACAAAAATGAAAAATTGAAACTCTGAGAAGGCTTAGGTGTATACACACACACACACAGAATGTGCTAGTTTATGTCAGCAAAACTCCACACACGTACAAGGAATTTGCTGGTTTATGTCAGCCAAGTTCTAGACACATTGTTTTTCCTTCAAGACAGATTTTGAGGGCACTTGAACAAAAAGAGTGGAATGCAATATTAGAAAGAACAAATTTGTCAAAGATGGGTACATTTTCCAGTGACTCTCGATCCATGCACTATTTTGGGTGACTAGATATATTTTATTTAAGTTTCCTGGTTTAGTTAATGAATATCTGGCCAACTGGAAAGTAAGTTATGTTGCAAAAAAGTTTGGTTTAATTTAAAGGAAAAAATTTAAAGTCTTTCAGAGACAAGAATGATAGGGTGCATATATCATATGTGTCTCACTTCTTAACTATGTTCCCTAAGAAAGTCTTGAAAATTTTCCCTTCATCAACGATTTGAGATCTAAAGAGGAAAATGTCACAGCCTCTATAAGTTCTCTACTAACTTATTTCCCTAGGTTAAAAGTGCTAGTGGGAGATCATAATTGAAATGAGCACCATGACTTCAATGGAGATGCAATGTTCCCTGGGTAAGAGACGTCAGATTATTAAATCTCAGTGGGAGGTTAGGTGTATTTACCATAATATTCAGCCATGCTATTGTGTTCATTAGATTGACCTGATCAACAGAGATCTGTGGCTATGACTAATTGGTCATGACTTTGCCAGGAATCAAAATAATGGGTAACTCTCTTATCAGAACTTGATTTGTGTGAGATAGGAAGAAAAAAATCTCCTAAATCGGGTAAACCGAGGTCTGGCTTGAGTTATTGTAATGAAGTAAAGAGTACTGGTCTCTGTTAGATTCTAAGACTAGGCCCACGCTCTTTGAATGAAAGATATGTATGTACCCTGGGGTCCAGAAACAAAACCAAAAGTGCACACTATGAATCTTTCTCTTTTTTTTTTGCAAAGGTAAACTGCATTTGTTTACTCAGGTAACTACACTGGGGAAAGGAGTATACGCAAAACTTTTGGATTGTTAGACACTGGACACTAACTCTGAGCTAATGTTAATTTGGCGGGACTAAGAACACCATTATTAATAGAATTAAGGTAAAAATTTTTTTTTTATAAAATTCTAAGATAGGCCTAGCAGACTCTGAGCCCACGCTGTGGTTATTCTCCCAATGGCAGGATTTTTTAGTGACCACCTGACCTATAGAATAAATGTTATTATGTTAGGAAAGGGTCAAGAGGAAGCTCTTGAGGTTCTCCCTTCATGCAGCAATTACACTGTCATATAATTGAACAGACTTACTGAACTCTAGTAAGGTTCACTCAGAAAGATTTCCTGTGGTCAAAGGATACACTGAAGCAGGGCCAAGAAAGCTTGAGGCAACTTCAGATTGGTCCTGAACACTCAGATGCAACTTCTTCAGTCCTCCCTGTTGCATGGGATGCACTTCATCTCCAGAACAAAAGTTTACCAAGAAGTCTTTTGTTTATTTTTAGATTTAAGAGTTAACATATACTTTGTTTATTTATTTATTTATTTTTTGTTGAGGAAGGTTTGCCCTGAGCTAACATTTGTTGCCAATCTTCCTCTTTTTGCTTGAGGAAGATGGCCCTGAGCTAACATCTGTGCCAGTTTTCCTCTATTTTGTATGTGGGTCACTGCCACAGCGTGGCTGCCAGCAAGTGGTGTTTGTCCCTGCCCAGGAACTGAACCTGGACCGCTGAAGCAGAGCATGCCGAACTTAACCACTAGGCCATGGGGCCAGCCCTGACATATGCTTTATTTTTTTCTAATTTTTTTCCCAGCTTTGTCGAAAAATAATTGGAAAATATACTCGTATATATTTAAAGTTTACAATGTGATGATTTGATATACATATACATTGTGAAATGATTACCAAGATCAAGATAATTAACACAACCGTAACCTCACATATTTCCTCTCTTTTGTGTGTGTCATGAGAGCACTTAAGACCTATTCTCAGGGTCAGCCCCATGGTGTAGCAGTTAAGTTCGCACACCCCGCTTTGGTGGCCTAGGGTTCGCAGGTTCAGATCCTGGGCACGGACAGATGCACCGCTTATCAAGCCATGCTGTGGTGGCATCCCATATAAAGTAGAGAAAGATGGGCATGGATGTTAGGCCAGGGCCAATCTTTCTCAGCAAAAAGAGGAGGATTGGTGATGGATGTTAGCTCAGAGCTAGACTTCCTCAAACACACACAAAGAAAGACCTACTCTCAGCACATTTCAAGTATACAATACTGTATTATTGACTATAGTCACCATGCTGTACATTAGCTCCTCAGAATTTTTTCATCTTGCAACTGAAATTTTGTACCCTTTGACCTATATCTCTCTATCTCCCCCCTCCAGCCTCTGGCAACCACCATTCTCTTCTCTACTTCTATGAAATTGGCTTTTTTCCCCCTTTTAGATTCCACATATAAGTGATTCCAAACAGTATTTGTCTTTCTCTGTCTGGCTTATTTCACTTGGCATAATACTTTCTGAGTTCACCTATGTTGTTGCAAATGGCAGGATTTCCTTCTTTTTATGGCTGAATAATATTCCATTATATATATATCACATTTTCTTTATCCATTCAAGGCAGTTAGGTTATTTCCATATCTTGGCTATTATGAATAACGCTGCAATGAACATGGGAGTGCAGATATCTCTTTGAGATCCTGGTTTTGTTTCCTTTGGATATATACCCAGGAGTGAGATTGCTGGATCATATGGTAGTTCTATTTTTAATTTTTTGAGGACCCTCCATATTGTTTTCCATAATGGCTGCACCAATTTACATTCCCACCAACAGTGTACAAGTGTTCCTTTTCGCTAAGGGTCTTTCATACTTCACTGGTCACATAGATGAAACCAGGCTATGTAACCAGGTAAAGTGGGTGCAGATTGTCAATCTATATATAGTTATATATATATATATATATATATATTTCTTTTGGTGAGGAAGATTAGCCCTGAGCTAACATCCATTGCCAGTCCTCCTCTTTTTGCTGAGGAAGATTGACCCTGGCCTAACATCTGTGCCCATCTTCCTCTACTTTGTATGTGGGACACCTGCTACAGCATGGCTTGATAAGCAGTGCATAGGTCCACACCCGGGATCTGAACCCATGAACCCTGGGCCACTGAAGCAGAGTGCGTGAACTTAATCACTACGCCAACAGGCTGGCACCTCAATCTATATTTTTTAATAAACAATGTAGACAAGCTAGTATAGAGTGCATTCAGGGGACCTTCAAACTTTAAACAGCACATTATATATCACTAGCTAGTACAGTTTATTCCTATCTTGGCCAAGGGAGAGTACCATGGCTCCACGCATTCCTGAAGATAAATGAAAAGCTACCATGGATCAGCTGCATGCTAACCCTACACTTCCCTACCAAAATAGTAAATCAAAAGTAATACTGTATCTCTGGGGGAATTTCAGACTTGAAAAATTTAGGTGTGACAATTCCTTGTATACTCCCATTTAATTCTCTGTATTAACTGGACAAAATAGATGTATGTCTTGAAGAATTAAAGGTTAATCAGATGGTAACAAATTGTCCTGCTTTTCCTGGTAGAGCTTTCTTGCTGGAGCAAGCCGGTATGAAGCATGTACTGCCCCTCCCCATATTTTAATTGATAGGAAAAAATAGAAGCAATTTGCTTTTACCTAGCAGAGATAGCAGTTCACTTCTATTTTCTGACTCAGTAATCTGTCAACTCTAGCTCTTTGCTGCAATTTAGTTCACAGAGACCTTAATTATCTTACCATCTTGCAGAATATCATGCTGGATCATTGCGCTGATAGATGATCTAATAGAACCTGGAGAGCAAGAAATAGCAGGCATACTCCATGCTTTGGTACTATAAATACATGCCAAAATGAATGATACACGAATTACGAAAATATAGGAGTCTTTCACCTCAGTGAAGATTTTTTGGGGGGGTGGGGTGGGGTGGTTAGATAGATGGATACTTCAATGTGAAGAACAATTTGCTGAAATTTGTGCATTCAACCAAAATGCTTATTTGCACATCTTTGGACTTTGGAGGCTGATATGAATTGCAACCTCTGATCTCGTCTGCTGCTGTGTACTACCCAGAGATAATAAATTCAGTTCCTGTTTTCCAGCCCCAGGATCTGCCTCGATATCAGCCCTTCCCAAGTCTGGTTCACAGCATCACAATGATTTTGTGGTCCTCTGATATCATTCCAATAAATTAATTTTTCTAAAGTTAGCCAGAGTTGATTTGTATTACTTACAACCAAAGAATACTAATTCAAACAATAATTAAGGAAGTATGAGTTGATACAAATGAGATAATAAAATTTAATTAAAAAACACAAATTAGTAGGTGCTAGTTACAGATAATCTCAATTATTCACACTGAACATTTAAGAGCATTATACATTTTCTAAAGTAATAGTTGAAACTCTATGATTCAGTTAAGGAATTGCATTCAAGAGCATACATAATTATGTGATTTTTCTATTGTTACATAGAGATTTGACAAAATTAGTTTAAAAAATTGAGGCCAAAATATTCAATGTGTGTAGTGTCAAATGATGACGTATTTTTGATCTGGCTGAGAATATTATGAAGTATTTTTGAGGTTGAAATATTTTCCCTTTGTACAATAAATCGGGTGGAGAAATCTAGTCAATATTTATCGATCTTACATAAACGGTGCGTTGCACTAAATATTCTAAGGTAAAACAAAAAGTCATTTGCTTATTGATACTTGCAAGTAACATTTTTTTACTGAATTTAGAGTTGAAAGCCTTTTTATAGATTTTAGCAATGCATATAACACTACTGTAATTGTCGTAAGTGCTTCGCAGTTGAAAGAAACTGGAAAAATAGCTTTTTGTGTTTAATCAAATAGAATCAGCAAATAGTTTTCGAACTATGCATTCTCAAATTGTTCCTTTGTTTGGCAAGATTTTGTGAAATGAAAGGGGACTGGAAAAGAGGAGATAGCAGACTGCACGCAGGGTACTCAGACACACCAACGTTAAGAAAGAGCACATTTGAAGGTTGAGGGTCTGGGAAATGATTTCCTTAAAACTATCAACATCTAAGAAGTCTGGAAAGTGTTCAGGACCTAGCTTGAAAACCTAAGCTACCTTGTTTGACATCTAATGTTTATCTCCTTGGTTTCAAATTTTGTTTTAGTTGTTTTCTTTTTTCTCAATGTGTGCAAATCACATTGGATTTTTGTTTGTTTGTTTTTGGTGTTTTTTGGTGAGGAAAATGAGCCCAGAGGTAACGTCTGTTGCCAATCTTCCTCTTGTTGAGACGTGCGTAAGTCCACGCTCAGGATCGGAACCCATGAACCCGGGGCCACCGAAGTAGAGCACATGAACTTAACCACTACCCCACTAGACCAGCCCCCAAATCACATTGTTTTTAAAGCCAAAGGATACAAAAAACCAACTTTCTTTAGTAATTTTTCTTATAAACATCAGTTGGTATTAAAACTTATTTGCCCATTTTTTTCAGCATCTTCATACTTTTGGTTCTGTTTGATACAACTCTACATTTTTTCAGCTTACTAAATCTGCTAATTTTTCAAAATATTATATGAACTTGAACATACATATATATGCCTTATTGTTAATTTTACTCATTATTTGGTTCCTCCACACACTGGACAAATCTATAATAGCAATGTTTTCTACAAGTGGAGACAAATCTTCACAAAATAGTATGCTTCAATAGTTGTCAAATCTCTTAAAACCCTAATTATGTGTGTATAAAATAAAAAACATATACATGTTTATACTCTATCCAGTTGCTTATGTGTATACAAATATCATTCTAACACATTAAGATGCATATTAGTATTTTTCTAATGTAATTCAGAAATTACAAATTACAAATTCAGTTTTCCATTTGCCAAAGATAAAAATCTAACTGTGTATCTGCAAGGGGAATTGTAAATTCATGAACAAAAATATAGAATATAATGATATTTCTCAAAGACTGTTATAAACAAGATGACTAATATCACATTTGGTAAAATTCTACTTAACTTCCACTACAGTCTTACAGGGAAACAACTTATCAAATAAAGGTATAAATAAAATCTGACTTAGACATAACAGAGGGAAAAATATGGAGTAGCAGTCCTAAGCACTGAATTTGAAAGTCTAAATTTATCCATCCATTTCAACAAGCCAGGTCTGCTAGGGTAGGAATATAAAGATAAGTCATGTCCTTGGTGAACACACAGCCCAGAGGTGAACACAGACTTGTGAAAGAGACAACTGTTTCTTTGCTTTCAAGCTCTGTGACCCCTGTGTACCAGCACCAGAGAGAACTGAACTGATGTCCTTCTCTTCTTAATGGCCTAAATTCTAGACCATCCACCACAGCCTGTCTCTCCCATCCTACTCCCCAATCTGTTCCTCATCCTCTCTGCTTCTGACTCAAACTCACTGCTCTGATCTGACTATCTCCTCTAGTACTGACCTCAGGCCTCCCAGACATTCACACCCCATTAGTTACCCGCCTCCAGCCAGTTTGCATAACCAGTTATTCCAGTGGAACCTGGTACAGCGCAGACCATCATGGCTGATACTCCTCTCTGGATCATCCCAGTCCTGTAGCCGACCATGGTACCACGTGACAAGTGCTATAAAGATGACATCACATTGAGTGCCTCGAGGAGGGACCACACAACTTTCAGGGACTGGATGGAACTTTGGCAGTCACAAAATACTTCACAGAGGGTTAGTGCCTGAAATGTAATTTTGTGCCTTGAAAAATGAGTAGAAGTGTGCTAGGTATACTGAGAGGAATAGAATGGCAGAAAACCATGGCTTGCTTGATACACATGAATTCTAGAATATAGGGGCAGAGAGGTGTGGAAGATGAGTACAACCCCAAAACAATACAGCAACATAAAATTCTGAGCTCCAACCAAGACAAGGAAAAACTGAATGCAGGATAACATATTCATTAATTTAGTATATTCAGAATTATAATTGGAAGAGATATTGATTTTATAGTATTAGTTATAGTCAGGACATGAGAGGATTATGAATGCCTCTCCAGAAGATTGAAATAAAGTCATTATTTGAAAATAAAATAAAAAAGCCATCAGTCTTTTATGGGTGAAATTGGTTACTGACAAGAATATTCTACAAAATCCTTGGTCTATCTGACTCCAAATCTTTTCTCCTAAATCGTGCTTTTAATTAACTTTCTTTCCTCTGATCCCATGCTTACCAAGAAACCTCATAAGTATAATTTCCTTTTCTATGCAGAGATTCCTAAATGGATGGAAATAATGTTCTGATTAACTGACATGAATATTTAGGTTCTCCTGGAAATTATATTCTCACTGTAAATTAATGCCCTGGCATTTGGTTTATGTGTCAGCATGTGTGAGTTTGGTTACTTTGGGTTAAAACTTTTACAAATGTTGATCATCACTGAGTATTCTGCAAAGTCACATTTCTGGATCTACAAAACTGAGAAACAGGTCTTTGATTAGAGTGGTCCATCAGAAAGGGTCATCTTATGAGGGCCAGTTTAGAGACCATTGACTTCTCACGGTAATACCTCTATCTTGAGCCTCTTTAATACTATAATGATTATGGGTCCATATGACTTATTAAAACTTTTCAAGTGTCATAAGGGACATAAGAGAAAATAGAAGATCAATGAAACTTAATTAATAACAGCCAGGAAGGCAGAATTTTGGATATTACAAACCAAAGTTTTAAAAAACAATAATCTCAGTGGTTCTATGAACAATTTCAGTAGTAACACCTTCATATTTTTTCTGAGATAATCATATAATTGAGGATATATTAACTGTTGCAGTGGCTGTGAGAATGTGCTTCACAGACTGCTAACTATAGGAAGTGTAATTAACCTGTGTTTTGAAATACATGGCTCCATGCCTCCCGTGGGTCACTGCAAGCCAATGACTGTGGGACACTGGACTCTTCTGAAGGCCAATTTTGGCTTAAGGATTCATCTATGGTTTTCTCAAACCTTCTAGCAGTCTAGAATCTGTCCACTTAACCTCAGTCTCTTCCCTTCATTTGGGGTCAGAATTGCATTATAGTCTGATGACTCTCTTAGCCTTCTCCATCTCCCTCCCTATTTTCTCCAAACAGGCATTCCTTCAACTAAAATCCTTGTCTATTTACCCCATCTTTGCATCAGCTCTTGAAGGACCCTGACCAACACATCAAAAAACTTTCTTAAATTCTCTTCAATATTTTGTGCCATATACAAGGTCAGAATCCCAACTGGGCTAATGCTTCCAGTGGACAGAACATCGAATGGCATATCCTCTTGTTTGCTTTACCTAGATGGAGAAAGTACCTGAGAAAAGAATCCACACTGATAAATGGGCATCGTCTAATAGTTTTCCTGAATGCTCAGAGGCCTAGAAGAAGTAAGATTGCTGATATGGAGGTTTGGGGAAGAGTTAGATGAATGGACTATTTAGAATGGACAGAGGAGGCTCTTAATAACCAGGTAGACATACTTTCTTGCTCAGTGGAGGTAATTTATTCCAATGCTTCCTCAATTACTTATGAACAACATGATCACATTGGTAGGAATGAAGGTTACACATGGATAGACACAGTAACAAGGATTTACTCTCACCAAGGATGATCTGGTCTTTGCTACTGCTGAGAGCCCATTCTGCAAGCAGCAGTGAACAACCCCATGTTCCTGATAGGATACCATGTCCTGGAAGGGTCAACCTACTAACTGGTAGCAAGTTGATCTATTATATCCCCTCCATCACAGAGGAGGCAGTGCTTTGTCCTAACTAGAACAGACATATTCTGTGTACAGACTTGCCTTCTTTGTTGGCTATGCTGCTGACATCAGTATCACCTATCGACTTATAAATGCCTTATTTATGGGCACAATACAAATGCTTCTAGGGGATGAAGTAAGGGGGTTTGTTGATACTCATTGATTTACTACTTTTATGCATAATGTATCATCCAGAAGTACTTGACCTTACAGAAGGAAACAGATGAAGACTTAGAACTCCAGCTGGGACACTCTACCTTCTAAGTTTAGAGAGTCATCCTACAGAATACAGCATGTACTCTGAGCCAGGAATCACTGTATGATCCTGTTTCTCAAAGTCAGGATACTTGGTTCCAAGAAACAAGAGGTAGAAGAGAGAGTGGTACTGTTTGATATTACACCTAATATCTCATTTGCGAAAATTTACTTCTCAGCAACATAACTCTGGGATGTGCTGAGTTAGAGTTCTTAGTACCAAAGGGAGAAATGATTCTACCAAAGAACACATTTTGTTTCCATTGAATTGGTTGCTGAATCTGCCACCTGGTATTTTGAGCTCTTCACAGGGGTCATCGTATTAAATCAAATGATTGATCTTGACTACCAAGAGAAAGGGAGAAGTATAGATGAAACTCAGGGGAATCCTAGAGTGCCTTCCAGAACTCTTGTATCTAATGGTTAAAATTATTAGAGGACTACAATAATCTTACACATTTGGGAGCACCAAAGAATTGTATCCATTTGGAATAAATTTTCAAGTTATTCCATCAGGTAAAGAAACTGATCAGCTGAGGTACTAATAGAAAAAAGGAAAGAACATGTATAGTGGACAAGAAAAATTATGCATACCTGTGTATGATCATGCATGACAAGTTGCAGAAGCAAACTTGTGTGTACCTAAAATATTGAGATGAGATCATACCAGAACTTGAGGGAGAACAAACATTACTAAGTGATCTTGAACTTGGATTGAACGCAGTAACAGATAAGATTTTTGGTTAATCCCTTTGGGGGATGGAATGATCATTATTTTGGTTGTGTAAAGGAGAACTGCATTGTGGAAGATAGTAACTTTTCCTTTTCAAATATGAGTTAAATTTGGGAATAATGGTGGATGTTGATGTTTGGCAGCCAGAGTGGTAGATTTTAGTGGAAATTTGTCATTCCTTTTGGTCACCCAGCATCTGGACCTTCTTTCTATGTTTGGGAAATCTTGCACCTGTGAACAGTCCACTTCCAGCTATAGAAGTTCAATATTCCAGAAAGATGCTTTCTGCGACCTTTGCAATGGTGACGCGGATACATTGTCCATTTCAGCCAATTAGGCACATCTGCTGCAGGCTCTGAACTAAAAGTCAGTCATACAAACACATAATGATCATGCAGAAAATGGCAAGGCTGGAAGCAGTGATAGCTGTCACGCCCAGTTTTCAAAGGCAACGCTTGCTAGGGCCCAGGGCCAGCACCAATAGAGCTAGAAGTCCAGGATGGGGTATCTGTGCCTGCAAACTTTATGCGGCATGAGAGGATCCACGGGAGCAGTTATGAGGCATGATTTGGGGTATCCTTCAAGGCTTCATGTTTGGTCTCTGGCTCTGTGAATATTCTGTGAGGGATCTAATATGATTTTAATAAAATTGTGTCTGGATATATTAGCCAGAGTCGATTTCCGCCTTTGCAACCAAGTATCTGATTAATACCCTACCTCTTTTTGAATGGGTAATTTGAGAGGCTTTTGGCTCTTACTGCCTGGACTAGAGCACATTGCCCTTGAATGCATTCAGGGCCAGCAGCAATCTGTCAGATACTGACCCCACTGTTTGAGTAACTTGTTTCAGTCCTGAGCAGAAGTAGCTCTGCCTCTGCTTTGTGAAGCTACCCACAGACGTGCAGCATGTACTCAGTTCTGCTGTATTCCTTCAGTTTTCCCAGCTAACAAGCGGCAGACCTTGGATTTATTCAGACTTCCTGACTCCAAAGTCCTTGCTCCTATTCATTATGCTCTACTGACTTTGATTTGTTACATCTCACAGCTGGGAATGGTCTCTTTGAAGGTGAAAGGTTTCTTCCCGACTCTTCCAAATTACATCATTAATATAAACTCCATATCATTTGACTGACTACTACCTACTGACAATAGCAATCATTTTAGTTATCAAGCTGTATTTATTATTAAACCTTCCAGTATCATCTGCCCCAAACATCCTGCACCTTTCATCTCATTAATGTACTGCTCATACCCTTGCACTTGCCCTTCTTCAGTGTATCTTTCACTAACTTCCTCTCTCCAGAAAGAACTGCCTGCTCTCAGCACCCTGTTCAGCCTGGATTCCACCACTGGAATCACCGTTGCTTCCCCTTCCTGCCTTCCAAACTCGTGGTGTGCTTCTTTTGTTGTTCAGGTTGTTCCTTCACCAGTCCCAGCAACTGGAATAACACAGGAATTTATCGTTCATCTAGAAATGCATAACACTAACTTGGGTGATTAGAGAAGGAAAACTTAAAGAAAACTTATTAAATTGCAAAAAGATGAGCCAGCCCTTCTTGCTTGTGGTTAAATTTTGGCGCTCTCACTGCTTCATTGGCCTGGGTTCGCTTCCCAGTCATGGAACCATGCCACTTGTCTGTCAGTTGTAATGCTATGGCAGCAGCTCACATACAAGACTTAGAAGGACTCATAACTATGCTATATAACTATGTACTGGGGCTTTGGGAGGAAAAATAAATGTGAAAAGATAATGACTCCAGAATTCCTGAGTGCTCCAGTAAGTGATTCTCCCTTTTTCGTTTGTTTGTTTGCAGCCCTACACTTTCCTCTCTTCTGCTCCCAGAACTGCTTTTGAAACGGTAGGTGGTTTTATAGAAAGAAGAAACCCTTAAAGGTATAGAAGGATATCTGACTAGACTGTTTTACTGAATTTATAAGAGCTTACCACAAATAAAATGAACTTTATGCATTTAATTTTGTACGAAATTCACAGAAGGCATATTTTTGTAAAAACAGAATCTTGCTGGGTTGATGATTCCTACTGGTTTCCTAATGGAACAAAAAAATTGGGTGTCTCACTTGAAATACATAATAAGCCTTGAAAATTCTCCAAATCACCTCTCCTATTTTCAAACATTCAGGCTGAATGATGAGATGGAGACAGCAATGCTGTTGAAGATCAAATAAACTACCACTGTAAGCATTCTCAGTAGATAGAGCAAGTCATTAAACACATAAATTCCAGAAGAGCACATCAGTGTCATGTTTCACTGCTCCAACAACACATCGAAGGAAGAGTAAAATATTTTCAAGAAATTTGACATCGAAATTGTTTATTCAGTGTTTCCATTTTCCTCTTTATCACCTTTTGTTCCAGAGAGAAAAAGTTGAAAATTGTGATAGAAAATTGCAGATGTTTTCCAATAGCTTATTCTTCTAAAATATTGATGAAATTCATAATGAAAATATTTTTCATTTTTTCCCTGTTAGTGCCACCAAAACTGTCTAAGCAGATGATTATTTAATAAAGAGTAACGCACATAGTCAATTCATGGCAGCCACAGGTACCAAAGAGAGCGTATCGAGAGTCTTGAGAACAGTGAGAGGAAGAGGTTATCAAGTGAGACAGAAAGCTGTAAAAGTAACTTACATGGGTAGACTAAGCACCTGTAAAAGCACCATTGTTCGAAATGGTTCATGTTGCCTCTGAGACTGAGGACTTGTGGTTATAAAGACCTAATTGTATTTTTGGAGAATTGCGTCTATAATCAATTCCACAGAAATATAAATTGCCTAGAAGAGATTATGTCGTGACTGATAAAAACCACCGAAAGCAGTGGATGAGGAAGAATTTGCCAAGTGTCCCATACTAGTCTCCAGAGAAACTGAGGCTGAATCCAATGGCCTATTGCAGTTATTTAGAGAGATTTCCCTAAAGTAATGCAATCCCACAGGTGCTCAAAGCCCGGCAGAGAAGTCTTTCAAAGACATCTGACTCCTTTCTCATTCTCTGCTCATTGGTTTTCTTTCTGATCTACAATTTGCTTTCCACTGTGAGATAGGAAGTCATGTTCTAGGTAAACAGTCAGAACTTGTCTTGGCAAATAGATTTGAACATAAACTGGCAATCTGGTGTATAAACTAGTCTTTGTAAAATTTTAGTTCATGCAAATCAGTTTCTACTTCCTGACCATTTCCTGGTGAACTGGTAAATATTTGTCGTTGAATCTACAAAGCTGTAAACTAGACACTGAGCCACTGTTTCAAATAAAGACTGCCTTTACATGAAACTATAGAACCACTTACTTCAATATCTTCTTCTATTCCAGTGAGTATTAAAACCATTAAATTTGCCTATTTTTCCAAATTGAAAAGACATAGGAATTATCCAAATTAAGATAAGATTTTGTGCCTAGAGTCTACAAAATTCACAAAATGATATACTATATATATACATGAATATATATATACATGAATATATATACACATATATACTCTAATCCTCATATAAATAGGTATTGTATATTTAGAGATAAAATGATCATTGCAGAAATAAAAAATTTATGTCTCGTCCTTTTCCTTCATAATCCTTTTAAAATAGGAAGGTATTAATAATTATAAATTTTAATTTAGACCTCAGTCTTCCAAGTACTGTATTTTACATTTTCCTGGTCACATTAACAAACTGACTTTTCGAACAAGGTTTTCACAAATTCATTTTTTTAAATTTTCAGATGGGAATCTTATAATTCTTTCAGTTCTTTATCCCAAGTAAAATTATGAACTATCAGCTGTTTATTCCAATAGGACTTTAAATTCACCCAATAACATTAATTACGCTATTGCATACCACTTTTATGTGCTGACAATACAGTGCTAAATAAGACACACAGATCTCCAGTCTAATGGGTCTTTTGCACATTACATTCTAGTGGTGGAATGGGAGACAGAAAATAAATAAACATGATGATTTCAGGACTTTGGATCATTAGAGAAGGCCTCCGTGTGAAAGTGACATTTGAGCTGAAACCTGAATGCATGATGGAATGGAGAAATCAGGCACAAATCTGGAGGGAGAGCATCATAGGTAGATGGAATAAAACAAGCAAAGCTCCAGATGTGGGGGCAGAGTTGGTATGTTGGCCAGTGGCAGACAGACAATTGAGGTGCCTCCTTATGATTGCCTCTTTCTGGTGTTCATACCTTTGGATAATCCTCTCCCCCAGTGTATGAGTGATATCTCTGACTTGCTTCTAATCAATTGAATATGGCAAAAATGGTGGGATGTCACTTTCATGATTATCTTATGTGACATAGGGCTCTATCTCTCTATCAGACTCACTCAAGTCTTTCTTTCTGTTGTTGGCTTTGAAAAAGCAAGCTTCCGTGAATCTTACAATCATAAGGAACCTAAATGTTTCCAAAATCCACACCAGTGGGAAAATGGATGCTTCCCTAATTGAGGCTCCAGATGAGAAGCCAGCCCTGGTCAACTGCTTGGTTACAGCCTTGTGAGACCCTAAGCAGAGGATGCAGCTAAGCCATACCTGGACTCTTGATCCACAGAAACTATGAGATAATAGATGCATTGTTCTAAGTTGTTAACTTTGCAGTAATTTGTTACAGAGTATAGAAAACAAATACACTGTCCAACAGTCAGAATACACATTTGGCTGGTGGGTAGTGATTCAAGGGGAGAGAAGTATGTATGAGATGAGGTAGAAGGATGACTACACAGAACCTTAGGCCAGGGTAAGGAAATTGGATTTTATCATAAGTACGTTAGAAAGTCATTGGAGAGATTTAATCAAGAGAGTAACACGGTTTTTTGGACATGTTTAAAAGTTTCCTGGCTGCTTGTGAAGGGTGGGCTACACACTGACAGGAGTGGACAGGGAGACTTCTCAGAAGGCAGCTGCATTCATTAGTCTAGGTGAAAGAAAGAGGTGGCTTTGATTAGATGAGTAGAACTGGAGTATGGTGAAAAAGGAGAACAGTCAAGAAAAATATTAATGCACTCGACCAAACTCTAGATATTTGGATTCAGCAACTGGAGGTATAGTGATTTCTTTACTGAAATGGAGAAATCTGAGAGAGGTGAAGTTGTCTTTCTCAGGTGGAACAGAGAGAATGCAAATCCCGGGTGCTATCTTGACATGTTAAATTTGAGACGTCAATGAGATATTCAGGGGAAGATGTCAAAGAAGTTGTTGAATAAACAGGTCTGGAATTCAGTATTAATGATATATATTTGTAAGTAATTGGAATACTGATTGCAGTTAAAACCAAGAATGAGATGAAAACCATTGAGGAAGTCTAACACACTATGTGACAAGGAAAAAATTAAATAAATATATCAACTTTCTTCTGACACTAAAAATAGAGAATTTTGTTTTGTCAACATCTAACCCAGTAGGCTATCATCACTATGCTCAACAACATTCATAAAATAATTATTTAATATGTACTCAATATTTACTTGGAAATTTGAGAATGGGAGTGATGTGGATATAGCAAATCAAAGGTTGGCTGAAGTCCCACTGCAGCCTTTTTAGGGCCAGCTCTTACCTGGGGCAGGCCTTCCTATGTCCCCTTCACCACCGCCCCTGTTTCCATTTGAGCCATTGATTCAGCCTGGCAAACTGACTCTACTAGTCTACTTTCACCCTTTGTTGGTTTTATGTGATCTCTTTGATTCCAGGCTTTCAGCCATTAGTCATACTTGTTTAAATAGCAATTTTAATTTAGTCATTAGAAATGATTACTTCCAAAATAAAATTACCTAATGGAATATATTTAAACTATACCCTTTCGTATATTTCAGCTGTAGTAATGCTAACATGTGACAGCCAGTTTAGTATCACGATTATGGTGAAAGAGTCAAATAAATTCATAAGGACGAACTAAAGGTCTACAAGGTGTGATTTGGTTAAAGGAAACAGATAATCCCACACTGAGTTTTTACTGTAGGATTTCTCACTTCTCAGGAGTGACTCTTATCTTTCTTTCATGAGCACAAAAAAACTTGCAGCTCACAAGTGCCTCAGGCAAGTTTGAAGGTCTTCAAGATTGAATGAAAGATAATAATCAAAATCTAGGTCAAGATACTATTTATTCTATAGAGAATTGTTTAAGCTAATGCTTTAAATTTGTCAGAACACATTTAAATATGTAATTCATACCATGCCTTATCAGAAATTCTTAATGACTGTGCACATTGTCATCTCATTCGGACTATTTTACTTTGAGGAATTTTCTAACATCAAGTAGTACAGCCATTAAATTACCATTACAAAGACATCAAACCTCTTTCAGTGCATCTATTTCTCAAGACACAGGTAAGCGGTATGGGTCTGAAAGCTTTAGAAACTTCAATATACCTTTTCAGAGAGAGAATGAAAACAAATGTTTTGTGGTCAAAAAAAAGAGTGAAACAGAATGGAAAAAGTGGCAAAGAAAAAGGATCTAGTCTGAAGCACGACAAGGAAAGTTTACCCTCAGAGAACCAGAAGGAAGCCATTGCTAGTTATCATTAGCAGTAGCCCAGGCATAATAAATTTTGTATAATTATAAAAAATATAAGAAGTGAAAAAAATGTTTGAGAATGAAACAGCAAACTTTACAAGATGGTCAATAACTGGTGGGGAATAAAAATAATTATCCATCATGAATACTTTTTTATGGGAGAAATTAAGCTTTATTCCATATGATCTACATTTCGCCAAAGTGATTCTAGTTTGTACTATGTAACAGTGAACATTTGGTGTTTAAGTGTATATAAATGAACTACATTAAGTAGTTTACTCCAAAAGTTTCTATCTTATCTGTCATGCATATGGCTGGTTATGTACACTGGTTCCATATGAAGAAACATACATCACGTCATGAATGAAATCAGGATAAAGCCAAAATGAGTCCCAAAAGACTCAGAGATAGCTGCCCTGCTAATAGCAGAAGAGAAGAAAACGGACCAAAATTTCATTCTCTGGCTAAAGACTCCACGTAGCAAAAGGACTATTTGGGGAAAAAAAGCAAAAAACCCTACAGTGTTAAAATAGGCAGAAATAGCATATTTGAGTTACGGCATTTGCATACCCTGAAGTCTACAGATGCTAAGCAGGTAGATTTAACAGCCAGGGCCCTGAACTGTGGGATAAGGGAGTTATTCACAGTAAAGTTCACACACTCAGCAGTGAACTTGGAAGAGGAGGCCATTTCTGATTAGTACTTGAAAACAAGGGGAGTGAAGCATGGCAATAGTAACTGGCTAGGGGTCTGTGGAAGGTTAGATCATGTGATAAGCAAAGGATTAATGAGGGTAAGGCCAGATTTTTGGCTCTGTTTTGTGACCAAAAAATTGCACTGAACTTCCAACCAACTTTCTCATAAAATGATGACTAATGGCCACAAGGATGTTTGACAAGTATAAGGGCGCTTAGCTGCAGATGAATTTCTGTAACTGACAGTGGTTCAATGGAATTTTTCTAGGCAAATGGAGATCATTCAGTCCAAATTAAAATTGAGGAAGCTGAGGTCCAGAGAGATGAAATAATCATCTAGCTAAAGGTGGAGGCAGAACACAGGCCACCCAGCCACCCAACACTCACAAAGTCAGGCCTCTCTCCAACACGCTGCAAGAAGGACAATATATCGTCTTTCCTTCAGAGACAAGGTGGATCACTGAAATTCACAAACAAGCTCTGAATTGCCTTTTCAGCCACCACATCCAACTTTCCCCCTACCTAAATCAGAGTAAATCAGAGAGAAATAATAGAACATAATTTAGTTGAGTTTTATCTTCTATTTCTCATAGAGTTGCTAATGAGCAGTTAAATGGCCAAAAATCAGAAAAGGAGTGAAAGCAAAGGATACAGAAAATCCACAAGGTGACTAATCAGCCACAATGTAACTGAGCATTAACACTACCATGTTATTTGGTGCAGATCAAAAACCTTCACCACATTACAAAGTCTCAAAGAACCCAAGTGAATCTGGACCTGGTGGAACAATTTCTGTGAAATATAATGACTTGCCAGCTCCCCCTAGGATCAGTTGAAGTTTATTGTATGAAACTGAGATACTATTCCTCTTACCACTATACCAAAGGTATAGTTGTAACTGAAAATTAAAATGGTCTACTGGTGAGTTGTTTCTGTGCATGATTCTGTTTGCCTTCCCATCTTCCACACGGGACAAGTATAGGCAACAGATGGTCTTTAGACTGGGAAGAGGAAGAATGACGTAGTCTTATCCACTTCTAAGCATGCGCACCTGCACACACACACACTCCTGAAGAGCAGTCAGTCAGTTCCTTTCTGAAGAGTTGTCATTTAATCCACACCAATATATACAAATGCCAAAGGGCCAAAGTCCTGGAGAGTGTTTTCCTGGGGTGGCTGACTTACTCCCACTGCCTTTCCTGTGCTCACAGTCTCAGTCCAGGTGTATTAGAGAGCATCCATGGACATTGCTGAGCCCACCTTCCTGGACTCTTTTATCTCAGCCCCATCATCCCAATCCCAGATGATCCCAGTCCCTTGATCTTTAAAACAATTTCCTCCCATCCTTCCAAGCAACTGCCTGCTCCTGTGACCTAGCCTCTACCCAGAGTTATCAGTCATTTTCTCCGTGCTAGCAAGGACAAGGAGGAATTTTCTAATCCTGAGAGCAATGGACAGAGGGGCTGAGGTAGAGAAAGAGACCCCCAAAAAGGTCAGGCCTGAAGGTGGAATATCTAAAACAATCAGCCCCATCTTCCTGCAAAGGTCAATCTTCTGGTGGCTCATCTCATGTATCTGTATCTGTCTCCTTCCTGGCTGTTTTAGGTGCAGATTCTAAGAAGGGTGGGCAGAATTTAAGAGTAGAAAATCTATTATTCCCCCCAAACAATCCATTTCTGGGTGTTGCTCCATGAATTGAAGTTCTCTTTGTTTAAAAGCTCCATATATCAATCAATTAGGATAGTGCTGTATAACTTGATATCAACTCCATTAGCAGAAAGAGAGAAAGATACCGGATTTAATTTACCTAGGAGACATGGTAATGTTAAATACCTTATTCAGACCCCTCAGGAACATGAGCACAGGGTCAGAGATACCACTGTATGCTTCAGACCTGGCGCAAAGGCTCCCAAGGGGAGGAGGTTGGGGCTGAACTTGGGGGCTGAAATTCAGTCCATTTCCACTTGCCTGCCTTGTGCCCCAGCCAGGACTACAATCCCTGGAGGGAGGGGTGACCTTTTTTCTTTAAACAACAATTTCTTTTTCTTTCTATAATGCCCAAGAAAGAAATTATTTTCTTTCTTTTTTTCTAAGGGAACAAAAGTTCGATCATTTAATGAGTGTATGGCAGACGCAAGAGAAGTAACCTAGTTCAGATCTTAAAAGTAACTGGACTGAGTGAAATCAATAGCAAGGTTTTAAAAAAGTCCCTCATCACCTCAATAGTAATAACAGGGAATAGATGCTTACTGTGAAGCAGGCACTACATTGAGCAATTTTTCATGTTATATCTCATAATCCTCCAACAACTTAATGAAGCGGCTGCCATTTTTATTTCCTCTTAAAATGAGGGCATGCAGCCATTGTATCTAAAGTTTTGTTGCCCGATTTCAGAAGAGATATTTAATTTTAATAATGTGTGAATTTGTCATTTTTGTTACCTTTTGACCCCCTTCAAAAAGAGGGTCACTCTTAGGTCACTCTTTGTGTGACATATTTGTCACACAAAACCACCTTTTGTTGGCCAAGCCTTGTGTCAGCTTGGTGGGCTGTGACCACACGGGGGAGTGCTTTTTTCCAAATTGATCTGCCCAGAGCAGAGGCCCCCAGTGGGTAGCCAGGGTTCAGCCTCAACATCACCTCTCTGCTCATTTTAGAGATGTACAAATGATTTTAATGTCTTTAAATGAAAAAATGGGATGAACAGTGATTTTTCAAGCTCTCTTTAGCAGTGGAATCATTTTTACAAATGAATTCTGGTAAACTTGGTGTCTAAATCAGAGCTGCTCTGTTTAAATTCTGAATTGGGGTCTGACTTTTCCTCCTTCTCCCAAACCACAGGTTATTGTGGACTGTAGTTAAAGAATTTCCTGGCTGTGAATTACTTTTCATGAAGCGTCAGATAGTCTAAACTAAGGCAAAACAAATTTTCACCATATGGTTGCTCAGTTCCTTATATGCCAGAGCACTTACCACTGAGGTACTTACCACTGTCCAAATGTGCGAAGTATGCTGGTAATTCTTTGTCATTCATGATTCTTCTCCTCCCTTGATTTTTATTTTCTGGGGAGGCTAAGACTGTAAAAATAGTTATCTTGCTGTCGGGAAATGGTGGCACCACACTAAGGATCAAAAAGTCATCATTTATTTTATGACAAGTTATGAAACAGATGACACTCTTGATTCTTTATGTTTTTAATAAGTGCCCCTTCTTTTTCCTTGCAATTTTATGCTTTTCTGGGTGACAACTACAGTATACTACATGTGCATATTTTAGTTGCCACGAGTGCATATCCATGCGTAAAACACAAGATGATATTCTTAAGATACAGATGATTCCAGATCGATGACCCATTATTACCTTTTACCTTTCAATCCAGTCAAATTCCTTTCCTGAGTTCCATGCTGAGAAGTTTCGTACTTAAAAAGAGACTTTATTTATCAAGTAATTGTTTTTTGTTTTTTGTTTTGGTGAGGAAGATTAGCCCTGAGCTAATATCTGTTGCCAATCCTCCTCTTTTTGCTGAGGAAGATTGGCCCTGGGCTAACATCCATGCCCATCTGCCTCTGCTTTATAAGTGGGATGCCTGCCACAGCATGACTTGATAAGCAGTGCATAGGTCCACATCCAGGAGCCCAGCCCAGGAACCTGGGGCTGCCCAAACGGAGAGTGCAAACTTAACTACTACGCCACCAGGTCGGCCCCTATCGAGTACTTTTTATATTTACCTTTTCATCTATTTCCAGTCTTCTATTTTAAAATAAATATTCTCGGGGCCGCCCAGTGGCGCAGTGGTTTAGTTCATGCTTTGGCAGCCCGGAGTTCACAGGTTCAGATCCCGGGCGCTGGCTGGCACACTGCTTGTCAGCCATGCTGTGGTGGTGTCCCATATAAAGTAGAGGAAGATGGGCATGGATGTTAGCCCAGGGCCAGTCTTCCTCAGCAAAAAGAGGAAGATTGGCAACAGATGTTAGCTCAGGGCTGGTCTTCCTCACAAAAAAATAAATAAATGAAAAATAAAATAAAATAAATATTCTCATTTCTTTTCTTTTTTCTTTCCAGGATTGTGGTGACTAATTTTATGTGTCAACTTGGCTAGGCCACAGTCTCCAGATATTTGGCCAAATACCAGTCTAGATACTGTTGTGAAGGTATTTTTTTGAGATTAACATTTAAATCAGTAAACTTGGAGTAAAGCAGATTAATTGAAAAGACTGAAGACCCTGGAGGCAGAATGAATTCCAGGCGGCCCTAGGACTTGAGCTGCAGTATCAGTTCTTCCCTGGGTCTCCAGCCTTCTCTCCTGACCTGCAGAACTGAGACCTGCCAGCCCCCACTACTGCAGAGGCCAACTCCTTAAAATAAATCTCTCTGTCTCTGTCTCTCTTCTTCCTCTCTATACACACACACTAACACACACACACATACATCCTGTGGGTTCTGTTTCTCTGGAGAACCCTGACTAATACACAGGCTCTCAACCCTGGCCTGGCACACATACTCTCATGTTATTGCCTACTCTTGCTTTCATTAAGACCGCTAAAATTCTAGTGGAGGCTATGTCCACATTTCCTATAAGTTGTATGAATATAAACATCTCTTATTAATTGCTGTTGATTAGCCAAAAGGCAAATATTTAATTAAACCTTGAGAGATAATAAAATTGCACATGAATTATCTATCTAAGAGCACACAGGTCTGTACATTTCATTAAGATGGTTTAACTAATAATCATGTCTCTTATACCCAGTCTGTTTGAGAAGGTTGATTGCATTCTGGGTTTTTTTTCCTAAAGTTCCCTAGAGGGACAGTGTTGTCTTTTCCCAAAGTCATACATTTGTTGATTTGTATTTACTTTGCTTTTCATCCACGTCCCAGTAGAAGCACTGCTGATCACATCACAGATGAACACTTTTGTTTATAACCCTGGAAAATGTAGATTCAAGAGTAATTATTGACAAGATTGAATGACAATGAAGCCTCTGAAGAGAACAGATTAAGCTGGCAGGTGAGCACAACTCAGTTTTCTCTTGGTTTTCTTACATACTGCTGTTTCCTAGGGTTTTTCCTGGTGCTGCTCTTCCGTGTGGATTTCCACAGAACACGAGGGTTACCCTAGTATTGGTTGAGCATGTTTTGAATGTTTACTTCTGGTACAGACACAGATTTTTATTTAGTTATTTTAAAAAGCAGTAAAATTCTAAACATCTCCCATGTGCCCGCCTAGGACTGAACAGAAGTGGCTGTGTGATCTTCAATACAGACCTTGTGAAATTGCTCCCGAAGTGGATGAGGCAGGAGGCTTCCAGGGGCAGTTGCCAACACTGAGCCATCAACCACAGTGACCAAACTGGTAAAAAAGAAAAATAAGGGCACTTCCACTTAAAGAACTGCTGAAATTATGCCTTTCCCAATTTTTTTTTTTTTTTTTGCTTTAACTGTCCTTTCTTTTATGATGAGGACAGTTCATAGTAGGGTGTGTGTGTGTGTGTGTGTGTGTGTGTGTGTGTGTGTGTTTTAATAGCCTCACTTTGCAATAAAAAGTTTGCAGGTCTATATTGGTTCTGCTCATTCTTTTAAAAAATATTTTGAAATTTTCTGTCTCATGAAATCCAAATGCCTGGGAAATGCCAGGCTACATACAGGTTTCTTGCTTATGTTTGATGCTACCAATTCTGAATTGTAGACACTCCTCCTCTGATGTTGCAAGAGTGTATTTCTATGCAATGGAGAACACATGAGTGTCTTCTCTGTGGGGCAGGGAGTTGATCTCTGTGACCAGATGGCACTACTGGAGGGCTTGACACAAAGTTGTTAAAAAAGATGTTCTGCTTTAATGAAATGGAGCTAGAACAACTCAGGAAATGCACATTTCCCTGGCACAGCACTGGCTTCTCATCTAAATGAGACTGCTAGGAAAACCTCGACTATGCTCAATAGATCACCTGTAGGGATTGTTTCCACAACATGGGCCAGTGTCTGGGGCTCTGAAGAGTGAGGAGAATTAAACCATTATCTGGACTGAAAAATACCCTACTAAGGCTCTGAGGTATTACTCTAAGTAAGCACAGGCATAATCCACTTTGTTCACTCAAGCAAGGAGTTACTTTGTACAGTCATGTGCCACATAATGATGTTTCCATCAACGATGGACCACATATACAGTGACAGCAGTCCCATACGATTGGTACCATATAGCCTAGGTGTGTAGTAGTCTATACTATCTAGGTTTGTGTGAGTTCACTCTGTGATTTTTGCACAATGACAAAATCACCTAACAACACATTTCTTAGAACGTATCCCCCCATCTTTAAGCAACACATGACTGTATTGTTTTTCTCTAATTATGCATGCTACTCTGACTGTATAAAGAATAAAGAAGCCTTCTTATATAAAGATGGCATAGGCATATTTAAAATCATTTTGTGCATAGGATTCAAAGTGTTACCTATAAGAATAACACTTAGGAAAAAGACCACCTAAAATTGTTCTAGCTATAAAGCTATGAATTTTGTAGGTCAGTTGTTTATACTGACTACCTCAGATTTACCCTATGAATTTACACTGTATAATTAAATGCATAACATAGTAATTCTTTTTGTTGTCACAGTTGTAATATCCTTGCAATTCATTCATTCATTCATCAAGTTTCTCTTATGGGACAGGCATTGTGCAGGGTACTAAAAACACATAATCAAATAAGTGCAATACAATATGTAATAAAAAGTAGTAAATTCTATGTCAAGAGCAAGCTGGGACAGCTGAGAGCTTATATTCATGGACAGATTGATGATTCACAAAAGGAAACCAATCCTAATCATCATCTTCTTTTTGCTCTTTTCCATACCCACCTTAGGCACACACACCTTTTAGTGACAGCTAAGATGATGTTTTCCATTCCTTCCTTTCCTACCTCCTCAAAAGCATGGTGAGTTTGAAATTTTGACTGATTTAAACCATGGGGCTTAATAGAGGGATAGTGATTTATTAGGACTGCTGAAACACTATTCATTGATTTAAGACTCTCAGAGAACCTGCTGCTAAATTATCTAGTTCTTGTTTGAAAGGAAACTCAAAGCAACCACAGTGGTCACAAATATATGAATGCGGAAATAGTGGCTTAGCTGGAATATTGGAACGAAGGCTGGAGAGAGCTGGATGCAGAAGCTTGGACGATACCAGCAGTGAGGTGGACGCAGAGGGAGCTGGTTTAAACACAACCCTAAAATTGTTACTGGGAGAGAGGAACAGAGTGAGCCCAAGTCACACCCGCAGCCAGATGAGAGCCTCTCAAGTTCACTGCAGAGGCTTTCCTTCTTGTGTGCAGTTATTGAGACTGAAAACGGAAACGTGCGACTGTGAGGCAGATCTCATTCATGCATAATTGAAACACCCAAGGGTAAAACAGTGAGGCACAATGGATGACATCTGATAAAAAGAGAGCAAGAAAAGAGAAGAAGTTAAAAACAAGATACAAGACCCTGGGGACCATAGAGAAGAATACCTGACACAGGCCAAATAATCTCAAATAAAAATATCCAAATTACCAGACAATGCAAACATAAAGACAAACACATGGAAGAGACATGAGGATTGGGTAGGAAAAGATTCTTAGAATATGAAACATTCAAGGGATGAGTCACTGGTGAGTGAAACTCTTATTCTAACAAAATACAACCACAGTAGTATTTACGTAGTGTTACCCTATACCCAGGAACTAACCAGAATTAAACTAGCATGAGAGTCATTGTCTTTAAAGAAGTTTTATTCTAAATGACCATATGATATTGACATATATATATATACACACACACACATATTCATATATATTTTTGGACCATATATACATATACATATAAATATATAAATATTAAAATTATCTTTTATATATACATGGACCATATATACATATAAATATTAAAATTATCTTTTATATATACATGGACCATATATACATATAAATATTAAAACTATCTTAACTTACTGAGAGAACAGTGGTGTGTGTATACATGTGTGTATCTGCATATTTTTGGCTTCCTAGTCATGAAGGATAAACTCCATTTTATTAGGCTCAGAGAAATTGTCACACAGCCTTGTCTGAATGTAAACCCACACTCTCTCATTACACAGTTCTTCCATTCCCTTCAAGAGATGAAAAGGGAAGGCTGACTGGAGAAGTTCTTACAATGCAACATTTCTAGTATTGGGCTAGAAATTCTTTTTATTCACTCAGATGATGTACGTTTTCATTAAACAAAGCAAATATTGCCAAAATTAAGCTATGTTTATTTCCTTTTGTTAGAAAAAGGAAAGAGAAGCCTCTAGATTGCTTAATAATTCTGCAGATTTGGTTCTGTATTTAGGCCCAGGTCTTGCTCACATTCTTATTCTTTGCAACGAAAAGAAAATCTGAAGAGATGCAGCCCACACCAATGGGAATATGAGCAAGTTGTAGGAAAATGATCCATGCCAAATACTCTATAAATTTACCATATATGTCCTTATTAACTAAGAAAGTAGTGATGGGGCATCTAACAATGTCAGCAAAAGTTTATTACATACTCATATACTAGGCATTGAGAATTCAAAGAACTGTAAGTCGCAGTTCCTGCCCTTCAGGGACTCAAAATAAATCTGTCTGTGTGTAAACATGTATATATATGTACTTGTAAATGTGTGTAAGGCAAGTGATAAATGCCTTATGGGAGACACGGGCAATAAGTACAACAGGAATTGGAGAAGTGAAAGATCTTCGAAGGCTTGAGTTAATCCGGCTTCCAACACCTGTGCCCCCAAAGTTTGGATCTACACATCAAATGTTGCTACCTCTGCTCTTTTCTGATGATTTGAAAATGACTTTGCTTTCAAGAATCATCATCTCAGATTCTGGAGGATCTATTATGATACTATAGAAAACTGGTCCAGCCTTGTCACAAAGGTTCAGAGGGGCTAAGTAACTTATCAAAGACCACATGGACAGCTAATTTACTTAAAAATATCTTTGAGAGTAAATATGTTACACTGAAAGTCTTGAAAATAAACCTTTTAGCTAGAAATCAGGGCTGGCTACAAACCAAGTGGAAAACATTAAACTGGGGGAATCAGGCAACCATGGCACTCTAATAGTGCCTTTAATTGATAGGTATTATATTCCTTTGGAGTCATCAAATTTAATACTATTAAGATCAAATGATTAATTGTGCATTGTTTATCCTTTTCTTACTAGATTAGATTATTCTTACTCCCTTCTGATTTTTTAAAATCCTCTGAAAAAAGTTCTTACTTAAGTCAACCAACTATTAAATCAAAAAGATCGTCCATTGCTTATCCACTGATAACCATTGATGGATACTGGCTATTGGGGCAATTCTTGCTCTAATAAAATGTCTATATTATTTTTAAAAATTGTAAGCATATGCCTATGTCCAAAGTAAGTAGATAGCAATGGTGCAATGAAGCTGATGCTTGTCCATAGCTTGTGGAGAGTCTACTATGGTGGAAGCCCTTGGCCTACAGGTCCTCTCCCACCAGAGCCCCTCCAGGCAAACACACCTGGTCTGAGAAGTCCACCCAGGGCAAAGTCCACCATCTCTTTTTGGACAGATTCTTCTGGTTACAATCACATCCAAATCTCCATATTGGGAGCTCAACCTGCAGTGAGAGAGAGGAAGTGGAGGAGATGAACATTTCTAAGAGCAGCTGAGAAAAGAAGGGGAAAATGGTTAGGTTTAAAAGACCACTCTATGGGTCCAATGATGAACTCTTGGATCTATAAGAGGAATACTGCAAACTGTAATCGATTAATGTGTTACAATATTACCTTGCAAGTTGATACCACAATAAGTGACATGATGATGACTTTTAAAATGCTATCAATACAATGGAGAGTGAATTGGAAATGAGAGTGAGAAGGACAGTTAAAATCTCTCTCTGGAGAGGAGCACAGATTTTGCTAATTCAAATTCACATTCTAGCGCTGCCACTTCCAATTTAGGTAATGTTGGGCAAGATACTCAAATTTTCTAGACATCAGTTTATTCATCTACCTTATGAGAAAACTAATAATTGCTTTATAACAATGATAAAAGGATTAAATAAAATACTCTGTATAAGGTGCCAGACACACAACAATTATTGAACTAATGTTAGAGATTTTGTTTAGGAACAGGGAACAGAAAGGATAAAAAACAATTTAACTTTAATGTTAAAAGTTTAAACTTTTTAAATAAATAGGATGCTGGAGTAATATTAAAACCTCATCTCACTTAAATGGGCAGCGCTCTCGTCTGCTGTAGAAATTCTGTAAATGAAAAGAAGAAGTATTTAGAACAAGAGGAGAATCCACAAAAGTAATGTGAATTCACAAAAGTTTATGAAATCAAATGTTAATAGTCCACACATTTACTGTAAGAGTAAGCATCAAGTAAGAAATAAAATGCAATCATTTATAGTATAAAAGAGCTATCCTTAAAGCAGGTAGAGACACAGCAAAATAAAAATATTATCTAGTGTCAATCATACCTCAATGAAACGGTTTAAAAAATATTGTCTAGGATCTCTCTGACCCACAATCCTAGAGACCCAGGGAACACCTAGAGCCTGGTGTTCTTGAAACCATTATCCCCAGGCAACACCAGTTCCTCCCCCTCGTACTGGGAACAAAGACAGAGTGGATGCTAGCACATGAAACTACAATTGGCATCTGTGAAAGCAGCCTTTACCCCTTTAATAGAAATTGCATTTTGTCGCTGTGGTCCAAGATTGTGTTTGGAGAGTCTGGGTTGCCCTCTTTAGATTAGTTGTCAGGATTTGCCTACCAAAACCAGTGTGGAAATCAGTCAGAACTAGGTGCAAATATTGGTCTTAGGCAGGTCATTCATTAAACTTCTTGCAGTCTCAATTTCCTCCTTGGTAGGTAGGCACAATAACACAAACAGTAACTTTCTTCCCATTTTTCTCCTTGTCCCTACTTATGCATACCTGTGTTAAATTGGCTTCTTCCAATGACCTAGACCAGCTTCAACTGGTCCCTTTTACATAAAAACGAAAGCAAGAAAGCCTCCTGGATACTTACTCATGTATGTTCCTGTTATCACCTGCCTCGAACATCGATCACATTTATTTTCAATCTTGCAAAATTGTGAGACTCGCTGTGGATCAGACTTTATAATACATCTGCTAACCTTGAGGTTGCTTGGGTTCTTGAGTTCTTAATTCAAACGGACTAGAGTCAAACCTTACTAGATGTGTGACTTTGGGCAAGTTTTGCAACCTCCCAGAGACTCAGGTAACTCATAAAATATTCAATACTCAGTAAGTAGCTGATTCCAGGTCTGATCGGCTCCCTTCAGTGCTGTGATTGTCTGCCTGCTGTTTCCTTCCTCTTTGCCCTGTGACCCCCAACTCCTAAGCCTATGACAGATTCTCTTGTCCTGGTTCGTCACATAGACCAGTGACTCATAATCTTCTGACCTAGATTAACACTGGCAATAAAAGGGCAAGCATTAACCCAAAGGAACTCTTCCCAAAAGAAGAGGAGGGTCCAGGACGACCAAGAATTTTCTTTTCCTTCTTTTGAGTAGTGTATGTATGTGTGTGTGTGTGTGTGTGTGTGTGTGCATGTGGGTGCGTGCAGGTAGAGGGGCAGAGTGGATTTTAGGAGTCCCAGAAAGTTCTCTATACTTATCTCACATTCTTCTTGAAATTTGACTTATATCTGTGGCTCCAGCTATAGCCGAAACAATGTCTACTACTGGGATTCTTAATATTATATTTATTTTTTTCATTGACTTATTCATTGGTCAATTCTACAAAGATTCACTGAACACTTACTACATGCCAAACACAGGTATAGGCTTGAAAGTCAGAAGATTTAGTTGGGTAAAAGTCCACAGGCAACTATTATTATGAATGAAGTTTCATGGAGGTAGATAAAGGAGTGGGGGAGGTGGGAATACACTTGAAGATTGAGAGTTTATTGCTTCATGTGACCCACCCCCAGGGATTTCTAGTGGAGCCCTATGTAAACAGGGCTTGAAGCAAAGAGCTAAAGGAATTGTTTTTATGAGACTCCTTGAGACACAGGTTCATGAGGTTACTTTGGTGTCGATATGTGACCCAGGGTTATAAATGGAAACATTGTCCTCACTACTGGATAGAATGGCTTTAATTCACTGAAGACTCCAATGACTGTGTCTCCAGAGTGTTCCTAATATTCTCAGGTACATAATACTTAGTACATAGTACTTTTGATTTGATTTGGGTGACAACATTGTCATGAAGGACACCAGGAACAATGGTCATTGTGAGGGGGCTTGCAGGCAGCGTATGAGTGAAAAGGGCTACAGTTGGACAGGAGGACCATGGTAGATGCACTACAGGCTGTTACTGGCTAACTTGTATCTAACCTCGTGTGAGACATTGCCCGAGACTTTAGAAATCATGGAGGGAGATTTTGCAAGGGGGTGAGATGGTGCATGAACACATAGAGTCAAAGCCAGTGAGATTAGAGTCACTACTATTAACATGATCCCTTATCTGATGTAATGGTAATGTCTGGAAAATTCAGTTTACATCTAATTACAGATTCATTTGGATTAACAACATGTTACCATCAGGAGAATTAAAAAGGATCTTATCAGTCACTTCAACTGTAGTACAATGTAGTTTAATCAAATTGCTTTCCTAAAGTCAAGCTATGATCAGAAGCTGCTTCTCTGTAGGAATGTGAGTTTTGGGTGACAGAAGAAAGTAGAAAGAGGAGGATTTTTGTCACTATGTTTGTTTCTTTTCTTTTTTTAGTATAAGGCACTTCAAGGAGGGTCATGTTTACATATACCAATAAATTATAAAGATTTGCACAGCCTTAAAGTAGTAAAAAGATGTGGTACATCTGGGAGAGGAGAAAGTACATGAATAGAGAGTTTTAAAATGCCAAAATGTATCTAGGAAGGTCCAGACAAACTTTCAAATTTAGATTTGATAAGAGAGAGCCTGACACTCAATCTTCCTTGTCTCATCTCAACTAAGCACAACTTTCCTTTCACTTTTCTCTGATTGCCGACTCCTGCCGTCCATCCTCATTGCCCCATCAAGCCTGGAGAATAAAGAATATGGCAAATGGTGAGGTGGGAGGGAATCTTGAGTCTCGGAACATGAGTCTCTGCTCTTCAGTCTTCGTCTATAGATCAGTTACAACGGGCATAACTAACCAGTCCTAACCTTGTACTTCTTCAATAACGGTCACTATAATTTAATCTATAGTCTATGTATATGCTCTACAAAAGAAACAGAAGGCCAGCTTGATAGAAGTTTATGTTTCTAAATATGCTCCTTTTCATTACTAATATTTGCTGTGTACATGCAGGATACACGCAAAGCACAGTATCATTGGTTTAAAAAGGTAATTTGGCTTCTACTATGTTAATCCAAATGTTCCAATTAGTTTAGTGCTTTCATAATTATGTACAATTCAGTTTGCATTTATGCATGAAATGTTTATTTCCATAATTGTAACAAGCACTTAAATTAATTACACTCTAACCTCTTGATTCTATGGGCCAACTGTTGAGTCTTTTGTTAATATTTTAAAGTTATGCCTTTTTATTGTGAATTTCTACCCCCTGCCTTTGATGTGTTGTTTCTTGTCTTTGTTTGGAATTCTCTATGGAATACTCTCAGAATAATCTTGCAGTTTTCTTTTATGACTGAAACTTTGCATTTTAACAGTTGTCTAGAGATAGTTTCTTCCTTGTGAAATATCAGTTTTAATATCAGGAAAAGAAAAATGCCATAAATCTGCACTAACCACGTAGAGCTGAAGTCTCTAAGAGACTGATTAACATGGAGACTCTACACAGGTTTTGCAATAATTAGAGGATGTGCTTGCATGGAGCCATGACTGCTCTGGCCTTGAAGCCATTTCCCAGGGCAGCCAGCAATTATTACAGCCTGGAGTACATTTCTTATATTCTATGCCCCTAGCTATTGAAGCTGTTTTCAAATAAAGGTCTCATAATTTCACAAAAAGTTAACATCACCTTGGATGAACAACATTTTTCTGCTAATACCTTTGCTACTTAGTTGAAAGTGAGCCCTCAGAGAGAAGGCAATTAGAAATTCCTAATTTGTTGTTCATCCACCCATAAAAGGTTAAGAATATTCTGGTCTCTGATTACATGAACTGAGCAGAGGGCAGAGCCAGCCTCCTGCAGCGCCCAGCTAACTGTCTGCCCTATCAGTGAATGCTGCTGAACAATCTCTTCAGAGCACATGAGTGAGCTGGTAGCTTTATTGTGCATTTGAGTATTTGTTTTTATCTTTTTGTCTCAATGAATTATAGATAGCAAATATAGTATGGAAAGGATTGTCATTTTTCCTTTTGGCATTGGTACTATCAGTATACAGTAAGTGCTAAATGTTGACCACGATGATTTTAGAGAAAAAAACTAATCTATGTAATAGTTCATCACCAATAGCCACAGACTTCTACTTTCTGAAGCATAATTGCTTGTATGGTCTGGATGTAATAATGTAGCATTATGAACAGTTATGAATAATGTATCTCACTACAATATTTTATTTTATTTCAATGAGTGCTGATGAAATTTTGACTGCATAATAAAACTTGCAGAAACATAAGGCTTCTGCCTGGTGGGTTTACTATCTAAATAAGCAACACATACTATAAATGACAAGAGAAAATTAATCTCATCAGTCAAGGTAATTGACTTGGCATTTTATTATTCTTCACCCATTCCTTCTGTTCTGCCAATTCAACCATTTAATGTGGCCAAATGGGCAAACTGAGTTCAGAACAAAAGTCTCTTTAAGCTGGAGTGGGTGAGGGGATGGGTCTTGGTGAAGAAAGGGAAAAGCAAAGAAAGGAGATGAAAGAAGAAAGCTGAGAAAGTTAAGCAAACCCGCATGTGGCCAACTCTCTGGCAGTAGAGATGAATAATACTGGTATGAAAGAATCATGACTTGGCCTAAAGTTGAGCAAGTTGAATTGACTTGATAAAATATGATCAATTTAGCTTGCTTCATTTTTTGAATGTGGAAGAGATTCAGAAGCATCCATTTTGTCTCTTTGGGAAATTAAAATAATTCATTGTAAACTGCATTCAACACATTGACTGTTGATGCCATAAGCCCAAGCTAACAAATAAGTTTAGAAAAGACTGATTTTTGACTCTAACTGCTCTTTGTGTCTAACCGTAAATTTTGATTTTATTTTGTAATATTTCTTTTTGAAAAATAATTGTAGTAATATATGCTTAAACTTATATGTCGTATAAAACGTGCATCCTCAGTGAGCTTGTTGATTCATATTTCCGTAAACCTAGAGTACACAGAAGTTCATTTTCTGTGTGCTATGCTGATGATTAAATAGCTTCTATAAGAACTCTGAGCTCTTGTCAGAGCTCCATTTGATCTCCGGGAGGTTACTTAATCTCTCTGTGCTTCAGTTTCTATATTTATAAAATGGGGATAATATTCCTTGTTCTGTTTTCTTCTCGTAATTGCTATGAGATTAAATGAAATAATGTGTATGATGTGCATGCTGTGAAAACAATAAAGGACTCTACAAATGTAATGTCATTATTATATCCCAATAAGAAACACTTTGCATACACAAAAAACAACAGTCAGTAAGTCAATATGAGTCAAAGAAGGAAGGGGGAGAGAAAATGATACTGATTATAGATAGCTGGCAATTTACTGTGTTGGTCTGTATTTTTTACTCATTTTTCTCAAGTCCTTCTAGGTGATAAACTAATCTTAAAGTAAAAGAAACCAATTTTTGAAGTGTTTTTGAAATAGAAGTGTCAGGACTATGACCCTTAATTCACAAGATGGCCAAAAAAATGGCAGCTGTTGCATAAATGTAATCTTTAATTAAAGATCTTGTCTTTGAAAACAACCATCTGGGAATCCATTGGTCATAGCATCTCTCTATGTGTGAAACATCAAACTTGAAATGTTGAGCAAAGTGGATTACTCTCCCACAATTTACCACCTGTAAAAAACAACTAAAAATGATTTGGGAATATGGCAGTTTCAGTTCATTTCTCAGTGACAAGGAAAACTTTGCCCTCACAGATTAACATGCTCTAGGTAGAACATAAGCTGTATGTTAAACATCAAGAACCTTTAAAATATAATTCCTTTCTGCTTTCTCCTTTTTAAAACAAAGGTATTATCAAAAAAAAGGTAAACATTAAACTAGTTGTAAACTTGTATTTCTTGCTAGTAGATGCAGAAACTAAAAAAAATTTACCAATAGTTACCAAGTAGAAGACTCCTAAGGGAAGAGATGGTCCTTATCATTTACTTCATTGAAAAAGCCATTCAGTACTTATGATTATTAGAGATCAGGTCCAGCAAATATTTCATATGTGGTAACATTTTCACGGCCATTTAGGGGCAACAATTTCATGAGGAAGAAAGATAGAGTGGGGAAGATTGGAATAAGACAAGAACAGAATTTAGATTTCCATCATATATTATTATTATTATATTATAATATATAATTATATTATATTATTCCAACATAATTCGTATTACTTTTCTACAGCCATATTCGAGGGCACTAGTAATTTGAAGGAGACAAGGCAAACCTCTCCACCACTATTCTGTCAATTCTTGACTTTATGTCTGATTAAATAATTTTATGTAATACTGGACACATTATCTTGAACACCACTGGCTGAACCAGTAATTGATCATGTCACTGTCCTCCTCTCAATCCCTCAAAGGCTTCACCTCATACCTGGAAGACTATCTTAAGCCCTTGATCCTGCTCCTGTGAGAAGCAGACACCAAGACAGGACTAACAGGCAGGGATTATATTACGGGAAATGCTTGTGTTAGAGAAAATGGGATGGAAGCTGTGTTAGACTGGGAGCACGATCAGACAGCCATGCAAGTCTGACCCAGATGGAAGGAGGAAAGGAGGGAAGAAAGGTAGTTTGAGTGCTGTGCAGTCTCAGCAAGGCCACTGGGGAGTCCTCAAGTTCAAACTGGCTGTCAGAGGATGCCTGTGTCTTCCAGGAATTGGCCTGCCTTAGGATCACCGCCATGAACCATGCACGTCACTGGCTGCAGAGAGCATGGATTCAACAGAAGTGCAGCAATGGACTTCAGAATGCAGCAACTGGAATCCTTGGTCAAGTATTCACCCTGTGGTTGGAGATCTGCAAGGTACATTTATAGCCCACACTTAGGCCACACAGATCTACTTTTCTACAGATTCAGAAAGCAGCTCCTCTGTGGTTTCTGTGGCCTTTTCTTCCTGTAGGAGAACCCAAAGTAGGGAGGTGAGTGGGGTGAACTACAGCTTCCGTTGCTGCAGTTGGTTTTGAGGCCATAACTGGGACTTATCCTCCCCCATTCTGCACTATCCTTCCTAATTCCCTTTGCACTCAGCTCTTCCCTTGGCAGGTCTTAGTAGTGTTCTTGTAGTGTCTAAACTCTTGAAAATTATATCCCTCTCAGTCTGGGGTTGCTGCAAGTGTCCATTCACAGTTACAATAGGGAAAGGGAGAACCAGGTGGTGTCCAAGTAGACCACCTGGGTTTCCCATGTATTCACCTACCTCTGTTGTGTGAAACAGTATTGCCTCCTCTTGCTGATTAGGGTCAATTACTCCTGCCAGTATGGTGATTCCTCTCTTCACCAGCTGGCTTCTGGGAACAATGAGTCCAAAGTGCTCTAGTGGCAGCCATAACTTATAGTTCAATGCTCTGTCTCTTCTCAGAATGCATTTCTTTTGGGGACCAGGACTCCCAGCTGTGAAGAATCCAGAGTTGTAGGAACAGGAAGCACAAAAACATCAATGTGTCATTGGGAGTCATGGTAAGTAGGGCTACTCTTGCTTCTCTCCCTTGATGTTTAGACCCATGTCTTCTTTACATGGAGGATATAGCATATAGTACCTCTGGTTAATTAAACATACCACATCCTGGGGAATGGAATGCCACTTTTCACAGTGTTTCCATTGAGCTGGTGCTTAGTTGCATCTTTATAAGGCTATTCCAGTGTTGTATAAGCCAGCTGCCTCTGGGTGGTATGATATGTGAACATGACCATTGAATTCCACGATCTTAGATCCACTTCATTGTAAAATTGATCTCATGGTCAGATGCTATGCTGTGTGGGATTTTATGCCTGTGGATCAGGTATTCCACAAACTACTGAATACCAGTGCTGGCTGTGGCCCTGGGATAGAAAAGGCAAACCCATACCTAGGTTAGGTATCCATTCCTGTGAACTCCTGACTTTTCCAGGATGGAAGTCCAATGTAGTCAATTTGTCACCAAGTGACCAGTTGGTCTCCATGAGGAATAGTGCTATATTGGAGAGTCAGCTTTGGTCTCTGTTGCTGGCAGGTTGGAAATTCAGAGGCAGCCATAGCTAGATCAGCCTTGGTAAGTAGGAGTCTATGCTTTTGGGACCTTCATCATATGCCCATAATGCCATCATGTGCCTGGGGTAGTTGATAATGAAGGCTGGCTAACATCCAATGGCCAAGTCATTTTATCTACTTAGCTGTTCAATCCCTCTTCCATGGTAGATGCTTTCTGGTAACCAATAGTGTGTGGTACAAAAAGCTTCATGCTTTGTATCCACTACAGTGTGTCCAACCAAAAGCTTCTACTCCTGAACTACTTGTCTCAGATATTCCAGTCCTTTTCTTTTGAGGTCCCTGAACAATTAGTTTAGGCCAATGACCACTGCCCAGGTATATTTATATCTTCTCACTTTGAGTTAACTGCTTCTTCCAAACAAAGTGTATGACCAAATGTACTGCTCACAGCTTGGTGAATTGGGAAGATTTTCACTCTCTGTGTCTTTCAAGGACATGCTTGACTGTAGCTATAATGCAAACACCATTCATTTTTGGCTTGCACCCACATACTGAAATGACTTAGGTTCAAGTTGGGATCTTCTTAAGTGTTTGGCCAAATACTAAGCTTTGTATGTGCAATGAGAGACTCTGAGAGGTCTGGCAGAGAAGAACAATGATGTGAGGTGTGCTGTGAACTGAACAGAGATTCTAAAGGCCACACAGGACAGGGAGATGTTGAAATTCCAACCCACAAAGTGGAGAAATCTTACTGAAAAACTCAGGCATTCACCTGAGACTCCAGAAAGGCCATACCTTAGGAGTCAGCCTTCTCCAACCCTAGAGTGAGGCTACTCTAACTGCCATAATGAAGCCTAAACCAAGCCTTCACAGCATCAAGCTCATCTGCCAGTAAATAACTTCCTGTCAGAATAAAACCCCAAAACTCAGCACTTTTTAAAGGATGATAATAAAATCCAGATTCTCAATAATGCAGCATTCACAATGTCCAGCATACAATAAAATGTTACCAGATAGAAAAAGAATCAGAAAAATGTGACCTAAAACTAGGAGAAAAAAAATCCAGAGATGACAAATATGTTGAAATTAGCAGTCAAGATCTTTAAAAGAGCTATTATAAATATGTTCGAGAATTTAAAGAAGAAATGGACATAATGAGTGGGCAGGTGTAGCATCCCAGCAGATAAAATAGAAACTATAAAAAAGAAACAATTGGAAATGCTAGGATTGAAAAATATAATATTAGAAATGACAACTTTGCTGCATAGGACACTGCAAAAAAAAAGATCAGTGAACTTGACAACAGATTAAAAATTAAAAGAAACTATAAAACTGAAGCACAGGGAGAAAAAAAGATTAAACAAACAACAAAAAAAGAACAGGGCCTTAAGTGATACGTGGGAATATCAAGAGTCTAATATGCATGTATTTGGAATCTCAGAAGAAGAGGAGAGAGAGGGAGAGGCTGGGATAGAAAAAATATTTGAAGATACAATAGCTGAAAAATTTCCAAATTTGATTAAAAGTAATAATCCACAGATCCAAGAAGCCTAAGTAGATTGAACACAAAGAAAGCCACATCTAGGCACATCATAGTCAAAACGCTGAAAATTAAAGAAAAAGAGGCAACCTTTAAAGCAGCAAGAGCAGAAGATACATTATATATGGGGTGGCACCCAGAGGAGGGTCCTCAACTCAGGGCCTGGGATGGTGATGACCCTTCTCCTGCCAGTGGTCATCACTCCTGTCCAGCGGTGCTCATGGCCAGGCCCATCCTCTGTGCTGTGTCCTGTCTGAGTCCAGCTCTTCCTCATTCATGTATCATGATGCACAGCGATATGAAGGACTGCTCAATTCTCATCAGAAATAATGTAAGCTAGAAAATAAGGTGACGATATTATTGAAGTCCCGAAAGAAAAGACCTGTAAAAGTAGAATTCTAAACCCAGGAAAAATATCCTTCAGAAATGAAGGCAACATAAAGACTTTTTCAAATAAGCAAAAGCTGAGAACTTTTATCAATAGTTGACTTGACTGGAGTAAATGATAAAGATTTGGGGTTGAAAAAAATGATATAAGATATAAATATGGATCTACATAAATGAATGAAAAGCATCAGAAATGGGAAAAATGAAGGCAAAATAGAAGAGGTTTTGCTTGCATTTTAATTTCTTTAAAAACATTTGACTTTAAATTAAAAATAATAATATACAGCGAGGAAGTATAACACATGAGGAAGTAAAACGTCTGACAACAATAACACATATGATGGGAGTGAGGGAATGGAAATTACTGTTATAAGGTGTTCACATTATACAAGAAGTGATATAACTTCAAGGTAGACTAGATTAAGTTAAGGATGCATATTGTAATCCTTAGAACAACCACTAGAAAAGCTAAAAAGTCAATAAAGAAGGTAAAGTTGATTACTAAAAAACCCTGATTAATCCAAAAGAGACCAGGAAAGAAGGAAAAAAGGAACAGAGAGGAGACAGGAACAAATAATAAGACAATAGATTTAAACCTTAAACGCAAATGGTCTAGAATTTTCAGTTAAAAAGCTGACTGAGATTGTCAGTTTAGATAAAAAATCAAGACCTGACTGTATGTGGTCAACAAGAAACTCACTTTAAATATAAAAACATAGGTAAGTTAGAAGTAGAAGAATGGGAAGAGGCATAACAAGGAAACACTAATGATAAGAAAGGCCAAGAGGTTTTATTAATATTAGATAAAGAAGACTATAAAGGAGGGTGTATTACCAAAGACACAAGGGGATATTTCATAATGATTACAGAAGTTATTTAAAAAGAGAGAATGATTCTAAATGTGTATACACCTAATAGCAGAGTTTCAAAATGCACGAAGCAACAGCTACTAGAAATAAAGGAAAAAAGAGAGAAAATCATAATTATCATTGAGATTCTATTACTCCTCTTTCAGTAACTGATACAACATATAAATTTAAAAATTCAGTAAGTATATAAAACACTTGAATAACTCTCTCAACCTATTAAAACAATTGGCAGCTGTAGAACACTTTGCAAAGGGACTATGGAATATACATTCTTTTCAAGTGCACATGGAACATTCACTAAGACCACCTGCTAGACCACAAAAAAAGGTTATAATTTCAAATAGTTGAAATTATAGCAGAATATGTTCTATGATTATAATAAAATCAAATTGGACATCAATAACAAAAAGTATCTGAATTTTTCCACTTATTTGGGAGTTAATCAAAACACTTCTGAATAACCCATAGACCAAAGAAAAAACCACAAAGAAAATTAGAAAATATTTTGAATTTAATAATAAAAATATAGCCTATCAAAATGTATGAAAGGTAGCTGACGAGATACTTGGAGGGAAATTCATAGTTTTAGATTTTTATTTTAGAAAAGAAAAAAGCTTAAATCAATTATCTAATCATTCCACTGTAAAAATATAGAAAAAGAGTAAAGTATATCAAAAGGATAAATAACAAACATATGAGCAGAAATGACTGAAATAGACAATAATGAGAGAAATTGTCTTTAATGCAGATGATATGATTGTATACTTAGAAAATACTGAAGAATCCACCAAAAAAAAAAATCCCTGCTATAACTAATAATTGAATTTAGCAAGATAGCATAGTAAAAGGTCAACATGGAAATATCTACTGTATTTCCATACACCAGCAATGAACAATTGAGAGGTGAAATTTTAAAATACCATTTACATTAGCATAAAAATGATTAGAGATAAATGTAACAAAAGATGTGGAAGATTCCTACTGGAAAGTATAAAACACTGTGTATAGAAAGTAAAGAAGAGTTAAATAAATTGAGAGCTTATACCATGTTCATGGGTTGGAAGATTCAATAGTATTAGGATGTCAGTCGATCCTATATTGATCTATTGAGTCAATGCAATTCCAATCAAAATCCAATGATTTTTTTTTGGAAATTTACAAGCTGACTCCAAAATATATATGGGAAATGCAAAGGACCAAAATAGCAAAAACAATTTTTAAAAAGAACAAAGTTGGAGGACCTATACTACCAGAATTCAACATTTGCTATAAAACCACAACAATAATGGCAGTATGATATTAGCTTATGTATAAACATATAGATGAATGGAGCAGAATATATTGCCCAAAGATAGAGCCAAACTTATAAGGTCAATTGATTTTTAACATTGGAGCCAAAGCAATTTAATGGGGGAAATGAAAGTCTTTCCAACAAATAATGCTGGCACAACTGGATTTCATTTAGAAAAATATAAACTTGACTCATACTTTACACCATACACAGAAATTAATTCAAGATATGTAATAAACATAGACATAAAAACTGAAACAAAAAAGCTTCTAGAAGAACACTTAGAAGAATATTTTCGTGATCTGGGAGTAGGCAAGATTTCCTAGAAAGTATTAATCATAAAGGTATCAATCAGTTTGACTATACCAAAATTTAAAACCTTTGCTTATCAAAAAACATCACTTAGAAAATGAAAGGCAAGCCATGGAGTGGAAGAAAATGTTTGCAACACACGTGTCTGAATACGGACTTGTATCCAGAAATGGAAATAATGCCTACAAATCAATTATTAAAAAACAATTAGCCCGGTTTAAAAATCGGCAAAAGTCATAGACATTTCACAAAAGAAGGTATATGAATGGCCAATAAACACATGAAAAAGTGCCCAACATCATTATTCATCAGGGAAATGCAAATGAACACCACAATGAGATATGACTACACTCTCACTAGAATGGGTAAAAATTAAATATTCACGAAGATTTGGAGCAACTGGAATTCTTATACATTGCTGATGGGAGTGTAAAATCGTACAACCACTGTGAAAACATTTTTGGCTGTTTCATATTAAGCTAATCACCTGTGACGCAGCAATTCTAATCCTAGGCATTTACTATAGAGAAATGAAAACATATGCCCACAAAGATTGGTACAAAACCCTTTGTGGCAGCTTTTTTCATATTAACCCCAAACTGGAAACAATTCAAATATCCATCAATTAGAAAATAGATAAATAATAGGATATTTGTACAATGGTATACTAATCATTGATAGAAAGGAATGATCTACAGAAACCCTCAATGACACAGACAATCTCAAAAACATCGCGCTGATCAAAAGATGCCAGACATGAAAGAGTGCTTACTGTATGATTCTGTTTATACGAAGTTCTACAGGCAAAACCACTCTCTGGTGATAGAAATCAGAATACAACGGTTTTCTTCAGGAGGGCAGGAATTGACTGGTTATGGGTATGAATGAACTTTCTGAAGAAATGGAAATTTTGTATGGCTCATTAAGGTTGTGGATTGCACAGATATGTGCATTTGTCAAAACTTATTGAAGTGTACAGATCTGTGCATTTTAGTATTTGTAAATTTACCTCAATAAAATGAATGATTCATAAAAAGTAATTTGATACTTTACTCAGCCAGTAAAATAGCAAGGCTATTTTTCACAAGCCTGAACAAGTAAGAATTTTGATTTATGTGTTTTTGTACAAATTAAATTATATATTCTGGCTATTTTTCCTACTATTATTAGTGAGTTTCTTAGATAATTTATTCAGACTGTCATTAAACTCCATTTGGCCCACTATCTGCAACCTACAACTATGCGCTGGCTCACTCTTGGACTTCATGCGCATCAGTGCATGGTTTCAAATGCTTGTGCCTCTCTCTTGACCCTACTTTCCTTATTCTGACTCAGTTAGGCCCTGGCTAGCTGATTTATGCTAACGAAATACATGACAATATTTCCTCGGTTTAAAAGTTTCTTCCTTTTATTTCAATTGTTTTCAAATTACTTGTTATGCAGGGTCTATTATATGGGAAAACGTATTTTAAAACTACATATTTATTTGCTTACATGATAGACTTTGAAGAATTATAACCCATAAAATAACAGTTTAACTCAAAGATCTTGAGAGAAAATATATACACCTTTTATACTGGTGTTTGCCTGGTGCCTAGAGCTAAATATGTATTTGCCTTATCAAAGGAACTAATCTGAAACAATATGAAAGTGATGACTGAATGAAGAGGAAAATTATTCAGGTACAAGTATATGCCAAGGGTTATTGTTCTGTATGAAAGTTTTAAAAATGCTTTTTTTCTTAATTTTGGAATGCTTTAATAGAATATCCTCAGTGAAACCATACATTCATCCAATCAGTAAAATTGCATCCTTGTATAAATTAAGAATTTACTCTGATGTATACATATTTCAGTGAATATAGTATGTCAACATTCAAACTTGCTTTGTAGCCTGGGACATAACCTAGAAGTTATGATATAACAGGGCACAGGATGAGTAGGCAGTTTTGTTTAGAAGAGCAAGCCAGAGTTTACAGACACTTGGAACAAGTCTATACCTTAGGAGCAGTAAAGAAATTGTATTTGTCTTAAAATATTGAGTACAATATTACTTAAGCTATGTTATTTAAATTGTCCAAAAGCTTGAGCAAATGTTCTCATCTAGAAAATCATTTGAGCAATGTGAAAATGAGCTTATGAATTTAACTTTTTAGTTCCTTTTCTCTGTTTCAAAATATCTTGATGAAATTAATTCTAAGTGGGAGAAAAAATTTCTGATATCAAATGCATTTCACCTTACATACTTAGCTCTTCCATATAGCGTCACGACACAGATGTCTACTGTCTTTTCAATTTGGCTGCACACTAGACTCTCCTGGGTAGTTTAAAATACCAATGCCTGGGTCCCACCCTCAGAGATTCTAATTGAATCGGTAAGAGGTGTGGCCTGGCCATTAGAGTTTTTTAAATCTTCCCAGGTGATTTTAATGTGCGGCAAAATTTGAGAAGCACTGTTCTAGAAAGTAAGTGGTAAATGTTCCCAGAAGGGGGAATTCTCTCTGTGTTGGAATTCTGAACTCATCCGAATAGTCTTAATGGAAAATGTGACGAATAACTGTGATGTTACAGAGAGTGTTCAGTTGCAGAAAACTGAAGCTACTCTACCAAGTTTAAGCAGAAAGGAATTTATCTTGGAATATTCAATGGCTTACAGATCACTGGGGTGGTTAAAGAAATAGACCAAAAGTTGAGCTTTTAGAAACAACTTTGGGAACCATGTTTAGGAACTGAGCCATTCAGGGAGCTGTTACCGAATTGTGAAGTTATTGCTACAGTTGTCTATTCCCAAAACAGATCTCCACTCTCAGGACGAGGAAGATAGCAGCCTCAGGAAATGGGCATGATAGGAAACCACCACAGAACACCTAGGCACTTCAAAGGTAGGTTTGAGAAACACAGGTTTCCCTTAGGCAGAGTTACTTGAGGAAACCTAGGTGGATGAGAAGGAATGTCGTAGGTTCCCAACAGGAACAAAGGCAGAAAGAATGGGAAGGCAAAGGTACAGAGGCTTGAAAGAGCATGGGATATGTATAGGGATCTGGAAGTAGTTGGTTATAACAGGAGTAAAGGATGAAAATGGTGGAGTGGTAAGAAATGAGAAAAGAAACAATTGATGCAAGTGGGAGAGGTAAGGAAGGTGTGATCCTGTTTGACATGTAAATCTAAAATTTTGAAATTTAGTGGGGTTCCAAAGGGAGCATAGTGCTGTAGTCAAGAGCATAGTCTCTGCAGATAGACTCCCTGATTTGGATATCAGTACCAACACTTACTAGCTGTGTGATCTTGGGATGGTATTTAGCCTCTTCATGAGAATTAACATATGTAAATGCTTAGACAGAGCATAGCACATAATATCTACTTTAAAAAGCACTATTATTATTATTATTATAAAAGTAAAGAATGAGAGAAGATCTCTTAGGATTAATGCTACAAGTTGTGAGTCATCCACATGTGCTACTCCCTCCCAAACCCCTTCCCCACTTCAAAAGGATGTGGTTTTGTTGAGAATCACTATATGAAAACAAAAAGAAGCAAAAGTTCACATACTTTTGTAAGAGTCCAGGTGTAACTGAGCAAAAGGGGCTCATTCTGCTCACCACAATCCAGTGCCAATCAATTGCAAACGAGTCGGTGGTTGAGAAAGGAAAGTTTATATGAGTAGCTAGCACAATCAGAAGATTGTGGACTAGTGTCCTAAAGAGCCATCTTAAAATCATACAGAATCTTGAGGCAGTTATATAGGGTAAATGGGCAAGGAAGGAGGGTATTTAGGGTGATCGACCATCCAGTGTGATGAAATTCAAGGCTCCACATTATCTCTTTCTTCTGTCATTTGTGATGGATACCAGTGCAGAGTTTTTTTTTTTTTTTTCTGGAAGTCATCATGATCCTGGGTAGGGGGGAGACTCAGAGAACAAAGTTATCATCTTATCATAAGCAGGAGTCATAATACTAGCAGATCACGTATTTTGCAAAAGTGAGAGGTGCTTCATTATCTAGGCTACGTGCAGGCTAGACTGTACTCACAGGGAGTAGTGAATCAGAGTCATAGTCACAATATTGCTTCCTTTCCCTAAGATGGCTTCCCCCATGCTAAATGAGATCTAGCTGTTACACAGGTAGGAGACAGATGATGATGACCTGAACTAAGGCAGTAGCAGAGAGGAAGATACAGAATCTAGAGATAGGAGGCAAAATTGACAGCACTTGGTAATCAATTGACTTGACAGAGAGAAAGGTATCAAAAATGTCTTTAAAAATAATTGGGTAGATGCTTGTGCCATTACTTGAGATGGGAAACACAGGTAGAGGAACAGGCTAAGAAATGGGGTGGGTGGAGACGAAAGAACAGGAGAATTGCACACGTTCACGCTGAGCTAGCTGAGTAACATCCAGGTTGATATTATGGGTCTGGAGCTTGAGAATGCAGGGCCAGAAAAACAAATTGGCAAGTCAGTGAGATCTTGGCTGTAGATTATTTTCCCATGTGATGATTTCATATTATTTGCCACGTAGATGATTAAGGAATGGGCTAAAGAAGTGCGGCCAGACCAAAGGAGGAACAATCATACAGGTGCATGATTGTAGACGGGACCCATGGAGCTCAGCAGATGGGCAAATAATTCTCACATAGTAGTGAAGGTAGCTCTGAAATGGCTCACCAAGAGTCTTTGCCTGGACTGAGAGTTAGAAGCTGAGAAGAAAGCTAGTGAGCTGGGGGAAAATATATGGGATGAGTGGTTAGAAGTCACAGAGTAGTTTTGGTGGATCAGGTGGGATGAGAGAGGTGAATGAACAGACCCCTCTACTGTCCAGCTGCGGTTACTGTCCACACAATTTGCAATGCAATTAATCATGTGCTGTCTTTTGACATCTCTTTTGTAAACTTTTATTTATATATTTCATTGTTGTTTAACTCTTGTGCCTTTTTATCTTGTCTCTCTAGCTATACTTTTTAATTATTTAAAGAGAGGGACTTTAAATAATTTCTTTCCATATTTCACAACATCTGGTGCAGTGCTATACACAGGGTGCTCAATAATTATCAGTTGATTTAATGAACTTGAGTTCATCTTGATTTTAGAACAGCTCAAGCGTCTGGAGATGATGCAGTGCTGAGCGATCTCATGGGGGATGCCTCTGTGTTGGTGAGTGGGACTGAAAGTCCTCAAACTGAGGAGAGAAAGGGACTGTGAGATCAGAGTCCTGGTTAGATTATCAGGATGAATATGAGTTCCAGATGCTAACTCACTACAGGGTTGAGATGGAAAGGACATTTTATAGCAAGGATACAAATACTGGACATGGCATGAGAATCACTCCAGATCCGTGCATGTACGTTCAATGAATCCGTCTTGGTGCCAATCCTCAGTGAAGCCTAAAGTTTGAGCACAACTGGGTAGGGGCTTTATATATTTATTGGGATGGTTCCTCTGTCCACAGGTGCACAGCTGAAAAATTCCCATTAAAAAAAAATCAAAACTTCCATTTCCAGCAATATCTAGAGTTCTAGAGCAAATCTTTAACAGTAGCACACCATATCAAAAATGTTGCTAAAATATTTTAAATAAGCTTTATTGAGGTATAATTCATTGAGTTTTGGCAAATGTTTAATCTTGAAACCACTATCATAAGTGATACCTAACATTTCCATCACTCAGAACAGTTCTCGCATGCCCCTTTTCATGACCCAGAAAGTCCCTTCCCCCCACCCCCAATATCTGACAAGCAGGAATCTGCTTCTGCGACTAAACTTTTGCATTTTCTGGAATTTCATGGAAATCGAATCATTGGTAATCTTTGATATCTGACTTTCACTTAGCATAATGCTTTTGAGATTCATCTATGCTATTGTGTTTATCCTAGTCTGTAGATTTTTATTGTTGGATAATATTCTATTGCATGAAATGCCACATTTTGTTTATCAATTCACAAGTTGATGTATATTTGAGTTGTTTCCATTGTTTTGTTTATTATGAATAAAACTGTTGAGATCATATGAGTACAAGTCCTTGTATGGACATATATTTTCTTTTATTTTTGGAAAACACTTAGGAGTAGCATTACAAGGTTGTACAGTAAGCATATGTTTCACTTCATAAGTGCCAAACTATTTTCCAAGTGGCCATATAATTTCACATTCCTGACGTGCAAGAGTTCCTAATGCTCCAAGTTCTCAGCAATACTTGGTATTTATTGTCAGTCTTTCTATTATAGCCTTTCCAGTATGCGTGTAATTTGCATTTCCATAGTGATTAATGATATTGCATCTTTTCTTGCATATTTGCCTTGTATACATTCTTTGGTGAAGAGTGTGCAAAGCTTTTAATAATTTTTTGATCAGATTAGTTGTCTTATTATTAAGTTGCACAACTTCTTTGTAAACAAGTCTTTTACCAGATATAGGTTTTATGAATATATTCTCCCAGTCTGTGGATTGTCTTTTCATCTTCTTAACTGTGCCTTTCAAAAAGCAAATGTTTTTAATTTTGATGAAGTCACTTTAACAATTTTTTCTTTTATGGTCTGTGCTTTTTGTGTCCTACTAGGAAATCTTCGTCTAACTCAAAGTCACAAAAATTTCTCCTACATTTTCTTCTAGGAGTTTTACAGCTTTAGCTCTTGCTTTAGGACTGTGATCCATTTCAAGTTAACTTTTAATGTATGGAATGAGGCAAGGGCAAGGTTCATTTTCTGCTTAAGATTATCCAATTGTTCCAACAATTTTTAATTTTTTTGGAAAAGTTATCCTTTCTCCATTAAGCATCCTTGGTCCTCTATGGAAAGTTGATTAACCATCTGTGAGTGAGTAATTCTGACACCAGTTCCAACGTGTGGGTTTTTTCTCCATACCAAGCAATTCTCTGACACAAGCTGGGTGCCCTACAATTCAACTCAATTCTGATACTAGCTACCTGGAGATAGCATCAGATCCCACAGGTTAAGGGCTCAGTCCTAAAACACTGCTCCCTACTCCCAAAATCAGATGCTAATCTCAAGACCAGGTTGTCACCTGTGCTTCTGACCAACCGGCTATAGATCTTGAGATTACCACGACTTCCTTCTTGGGTTTGATTAATTTGCTAGAACAGCTGACAGAACTCAGATAAACATTTTACTTCCTGGGTTACTAGTTTACTATGGAAGATTATAATTCAGGAACAACCAGATGGAAGAGATGCATAGGGGAAGGTAGAGGGAAGGGAGCACAGAGCTTTTATGCCCTCTCTGAGCACACCACCCTCCCAGCACCTCTATGTGTTCACCAACCTGGAAGCTCTCTGAACCCTGTCTTTTCTGGAGTTTTATGGTGGCTTCATTACATAGGCATGATTGATTAAATCGTTGGCCATTGGTGATTGAACTCAATTTCTGGTCCCTTTCCCCTCTCTGGAGGTCTGGGAGTGGGACTGAAAGCTCCAACCTTCTAATCACTTGATTGCTTCCCCTGGCAACCAGCCCCCATCTTTAGGTCACCTAGGGGATTTCCAAAAGTCACCTTATTGACATAATGAAAGACATCTATACGGCTCTGATCACTTAGGAAATTTCAAGGGTTTTAGGTGCTCTGTGCCAGGAATGGAGATGAAGACCAAATACAGGCAGACCTCATTTTATTTCACATTTTATTGCATTTCATGGATATTTCATTTTGTACAAATTGAAGATTTGTGGCAACCCTCCATCGAGCACATCTGTCAGTGCCATTTTTCCAACAGCATTTGCTCACTTCATGTCTCTGTGTCACATTTTGGTAATTCTCTCAATAATTTCAAACTTTTTCATTATTATTGTATTTGTTATGGTGATCTGTGATCAGTGATCTTCGATGTTACTATTGTAATTGCTTTGGGGTGCCATGAACCGCACCCATATGAGACAGTGAACTTAATAAATGTTTGTGTTCTGACTGCCCCAACAACCAGTCATTCCCCCATCTCTCCTTCTCCTTAGGCCTCCCTATTCCCTGAGACACAACAATATTGAAATTAGACCAATTAATAATGCTACAATGACCTCTAAGTGGTCAAGCAAAAGGAAGTCACACATCTCTCACTTTAAATCAAAAGCTATAAATGATTAAGCTTAGTGAGGAAGGCATGTCAAAAGCTGAGATAGGCTTAAAGCTAGGCCTCTTGCACCAAACAATTAGCCAGGTTGTAAATGCAAAGGAAAAGTTCTTGAAGGAAATTAAAAGCACTACTCCAATGAACACATGAACGATAAGAAAGTGAAATAGCCTTATTGCTGATATGAAGAAAGTTGTAGTGGTCTGGATAGAAGATCAAAGCAGCCACAACATTCCCTTAAGCCAAAGCCTAATCCAGAGCAAGACTCTAACTCTCTTCAATTCTATGAAGGCTGAGAGAGATGAGGAAGCTGCAGAAGAAACGTTTGAAGCTAGCAGAGGTTGGTTCATGAGGTTTAAGGAAAGAAGCCATCTCCATTACATAAAAGTGCAAGGTGAAGCAGTAAGTGCTGATATAGAAGCTGCAGCAAGTTACCCAGAAGATCTAGCTAAGATAATTAATGAAGGGGCTACACTAAACAACAGATTTTCAATGTAGATGAAACAGCCCTTATATTGAAAGAAGATGCCTTCTAGGACTTTCATAGCTAGAGAGGAGAAGTCAATGCCTGGTTTCAAAGCTTCAAAGGACAGATTGACTCTCTTGTTAGGGGCTAATGCAGCTGGTGGCTTGAAGTTGAAGCCAATGCTCATTTACCATTCTGAAAATCCTAGGGCCCTTAAGAATGATGCTAAATCTACTCTGCCTGTACTCTATAAACGAAACAACAAAGCCTGGATGACAGCACATCTGTTTACAACATGGTTTACTGAATATTTTAAGCCCACTGTTGAGACCTACACTTAGAAAAAAAATTCCTTTCAAAATATTACTGCTCAATGCACCTGGTCACCCAAGAGCTCTGATGGAGATTTACCATGAGACAAATGTTGTTTTCATGCCTGCTAACACAACATCCATTCTGCAGTCCATGGATCAAGGAGTTATTTTGACTTTCAAGTCTTATTATTTAAGAAATACATTTTGTAAGGCTATAGCTGCCATAGATAGCAATTCCTCTGATGGATCTAGGCAAAGTAAAGAGAAAGCCTTCTGAAAAGGATTCACTCTTCTAGATGCCATTAAGAATATCTGTGGTTCATGGGAAGAGGTCAAAATATCAACATCAACAAGAGTTGGGAAGAAGTTGATTCCAATCCTCATGGATGACTTTGAAGGGTTCAAGACTTCAGTGGAGGAAGTAACTGCAGATGTGGAAATAGCAAGAGAACTAGAATTAGAAGTGGAGCCTGAAGATGTAACAGCATTGCTGCAATCTCAAGAGAAAACTTTAATGGATGAGGAGTTGCTTCTACAGATGAGCAAAGAAAGTGGTTTCTTGAGATTGAAACTACTCCTGGTGAAGATGCTGTGAAGATTATTGAACTGACAACAAAGGATTTAGAATATTACATAAGCCTAGTCAATAAAACAATGACAGGATTTGAGAGGATTGCCTCCAACTTTGAAAAAAGTTCTGCTGTGAGTAAAATGATATCAAACAGCATCATATGCAACAGAGAAGTCATTCATGAAAGAAAGAACCAATCAATACAGCAAACTTCATTGTTGTGTTATTTTAAGAAATTGCCACAGCCACCCCAACCTTTAGCAACCAAGACCCTGATCAGTCAGCAGCCATCAACATCGAGGCACGACCCTTCACCAGCAAAGATTATGACTTGCTAAAGGCTCAGATGATGATTAGAATTTTTTAGCAATAAAGTAATTTTTAATTAAGGTATGTACTTTTTTTTAGATATAATGCTACTAACACTTAGTAGACTACAGTATAGTGTATATATAACTTCTATATGCACTGAGAAACCAAAAAATTTGTATGACTCACATTATTGCATTATTTGTTTTCTTGCGGTGGTCTGGAACCAAACCCACAATGTCTCCAGGGTATGCCTGTCTACACTTCTTATTATAAATAAGAATATCGCAATATCACAGCGAGTCTATTTCTGAACTTTCTACTCTGTTCCATTGATCTGTATATCTATCCTTACTAGTATCCTAATTAGCTTTGTAGTAAGTCTTAAAATTAAATAGTGTGAATCTTCAAAATTTTTTTTTCCCAAAATGTTTTTGGCTATTGTAGGTTCTTTGATTTTCCATGTACCTTCTAGAATTAGCCTGTCAATTTCTAATAAAAGTCCTGCTAGGAATTGCCTTGAATCTTTAGATCAGTTTGAGGAGAATTGCCATCTTACCAACATTGAGCCTTCTGACCCATGGACAAGGTATATCTCCAATTTATATAGGTGTTCCTTGACTTCGCTTGATAACATATTGTAGTTTTCAGTGTACAGGCCTTTGCACATGTTTTGTTAAATTTTTCCCTAGGTATTTCATATTTTTATTATATATTAAATGGCTTTGTTTTATTAATTTCAATTTCTAACTGCTTGTTACTAGCATATAAAAATACAGTTGATTTTTGGATGCGGCAGTGTTGCCTAACTCATTTCCTAGTTTTAGTCAGGTTTTTTTTTTTTTTTTTGATAGATTCCTTAGGGTTTTCTCCATAAACAATCATGTTGTATATGAATGAAAGCAGTATTACTTAAATATTTCCCATCTGGAAGGGAAATATTGCCTTGTTCCTGATCTTAGGGGAAAGCACTCCATCTTTCACAATTCAGTATGACGTTACCTGCATGTTTTAGCAGATGTCATTCATCAGGTTAAGGAAGTTTCTGTCTCCTTTGCTGTGAGTTTTTATCATAAATGGCTGATACATTTTATCAAATGTTTACCTTTTTTTACACTAATATTATGAATCATACTGATTTATTTTAGTTTGTTAACTTTGCATTCCTGGGTTAAATTCCTTTTGTTTTGATATATTATCCATCTTATATATTTCTGGATTTGATTTGCTAAAAATTTTTAAGAATTTTTGTCTGGTTTGTGTACTAGTGTAATGCTGGCTGCATAGAGTGAGTTGGGAAGTTTCCCTTCTTCTATTATCTATTATGGGTAAAACTAATATTTTTTTCTTTCTTCTATTTTTGGTAGAATTTGAGTGAAGCCATCTCAGCCCAGAGTTTCCTTTGTAGATCTTACCTCAAGTGCACAGACTCCTTTGTCCTATCTTATTAATTTTAGCCACACATTTATCATTTCCTTTGCTCACCATTACTTTTTGTACCTCAGAGTTTCTTCCTAGGATCATATTATTTTCCTTCTTCTTGAAGTGAATATTTTAGAAATTCCCTTACAAGTGTCCATTTGCATTTAATGCTCAGATAAAAACTTTTGGAATCACAATGTGCCAGCATCACAATTATCTCCTTACTAGCACTTGTAGCCACATTGTCCGTCTTTCATCTTATTGCTCTAGGTGACCTTTTCATGCACATAGCTAAGGCCAGAGTCCCTCTTGCATACTAGATTCCATCCCCTCTTGCTATTCAAGGATATTGCTGTGGCCATTTTCTCCCACTGCACTACATTTTTTGATTCATTCCTATCAGCATACAAGTATGCAATTATTTCTACCATCCTTAAAGCAATGATCTCTTGACCCCACATCCAAATTTTGTATCAGGTAGGATTCAAGCAGAGAAGCAGAACCAGTAGGGGACACACACACACACACACACACACGGATAGATTTACACAAGAGATAGAATTGGCTTTCACAGTTGAGGGATCTGACTAAGCAGTCTTGGTGAGACTGTCTCTGTGTCCGCTGCTCAAGCCTGAAGTGCGCCGGCAGACACTCAGGAAGAGAAGATTATGGGCAGGCTAGAACCCTATGAGAATAGACTGAAGCCCATGTCTGTTCTTTTTACCTCTGATCTTGATGACAAGGGTGTCCTGCAGAAGCCAGGACTCTTCTTCATGGAGCTGAACACACTCGCTTGAGCCCAGGAGTTAGAGAAGCTGAAGAAAGATCCAGAAGCAAAGAGAGAGCAGTTGCAGGCCCAGCTGCCTCTTCACACCACTGAAATGAACGAGCAGATCAGCAACAATGTAATTATCGAAGTTCTAGAACACAGAAATATTTACAATTTCCCCTCTGCTGCGTGGAACCTTTGCAACCCCAGAAAGTTAGGGGCCATTTATTTTTTTCTCCCTTTTTCCTATTCCCAAACTATAGGAACTAACCTAGAAGAGGGAGGGAGAGAAGGTATTGGAAACCCAGACCATGTTTTACCACCATGTTAGAGCCTACAGTCAGAAATCTCACCTACGTTAGGAATAGGAAAGAAAAGCTTTGGACTGGATTGTGATCAAAGATAAGATGCAACAGACAGATCTTAAATACAGGAGTAGGACTAGATAAGTAGCTGAAAAGTGATGGAGTCCTGCTAAAGTGTCATGGAGGAGAGGCTGACTCTGACAGCAGTGGGTGGTGAGGGATTTAAGGGAGTCACAACTAAAGGCATGAAGACCAAGAAAGAATATTCTGAAGAAACTCAGCCAGAGGATGAGAACGGTCTCATTATTCTTATAAATTTGTTAGTTGGAAAGATGACTCTGGCTGGAATAAAAAAAGAAGAGCTACATGAATATTGTTGAACATCATGGTGGAGAATGATTAAGAGACTTGTGCACAGTCACTGGGGGAACTGTGAGCCAGAAAACCTGCCTTCTATTCTCTAGTTCCATCATTTCCATGGACAAGGCATTTAACCTCCTTGAATCCCAGCTTCCTTCTGTAGGCAATATTTCCCTTCCAGATGGGAAATATTTAAGTAATACTGCTTTCCTTCCTTCTGTAGATAATATTTGTGCTGTTTATCTCAATGCTTTGGTCGGGCTCAAGCAAGATGACTTACGAGAAAGCATTTTGAAAACTTAAAAAAGTAAGATTGTATTATTAAGCAAACCAATAAAATTAACTTGATTTTGTATTTTAAACCTTTTAAGTATTTTCTTTATTCCAGGCTGGTGGGGTGAGACGGTCAGAGAAACAGAGGAAGAGAACAAAGGAAGATGGGAGAACTGCCTCTGTCCATCATTTTGGTCAGTGTAAGGAGACAGGCAGGAAGGAAAGAGGCCCTAATCTGATAGCCTGAGAACTCAAATGCACAACTTTCATCCTCCTGGCAGGTGGATCGCATATCCTCCATCCAGCATAGTCTCATTTACACGCAGTTTTGCAGATAAGGATGCTGCTGCTGCTCACTTGTGAAACTATTTCCAAAGCCGCTAATAAAAAGGTAACCCGCTCTGTGCTATGATAGATGACAAGCACACCTTGGGATGAATGATGGGTAAAGAATTGTCATTTCTCTTCTCAAAATCAGGCTATCACTGGCTTATGTGGCTTGGCACCTGTGGCTTGTTAGCAATTACATGTGGAAGTCGCCCCATTCAAAGTAGCCCCTGTAGAGCAGTTTCAGGCTGTTACCTCTGGTCTGTAGTTACACGGTTTGAGGGCGCCCCAACACGTACTTGAGAAGAAGCTTTAAAATCAGTTTTCTTTCTCTTTCTAACATTTTCTCTCATTTTGTTTTTCAAAGTGATTTCATTAGCTTTTCCTCAGGATTTAAGGAGGAGTGAAAATAGCAATCCCTTTGGGTGTGATTATTTTAGTTATATTGGACTTAGTTCCAGAATAAATTATTTGATATTGATTCGTATTAGAAATGGTAGTTGTATTTCAAAAGTGATTCAAAGTTGCTTGTACCACCACAGTGCCTTGTATTTTGATAAGTAATACCAGCAATAATAACAAAGCATTTTTCACCTAAAATGTACCGGGCACTATTCCAAGCACTTTAAATGAATTACCTCATTTAATCCTCATTATCATGCTATGATTATCCTCATTTTACATATGAGAAAACTGAGGCATAAAGATGTTAGGTAATTTACTTATTTGATATATATAATGCACATATACTTTATGAAAATGCAAACAGTTATACAAACTGCCAAATTATTCTCTCTAAATCACAACACTGATTCTGTAATTCTCTAGCCCAGAAATCTTTAGTAGATACCCTTTGTCTATCAAATTAAGTGTGAATACCCTATCCTGACATACCAGATCTCTCAAACTGTGGTCCTAACTTCCTTCTCCAGCCCTGTTTTCCAGCAATTCCCTAAATCAGTGGTCCTCAACCAGAAGTGATTTTGCACCCTGGGGGATATTTGGCAATGTTTATGACTGTCACAACTTGGGAGATGTTACTGGCATCTAGCAGGTAGAAGTCAGTGATCCTACTAAACATCCTAAAATGCACAGGACAATCCCTTCCCACAACAAATTATGCAGATCAAAATATCCATAGGGCAAGGTTGAAAAATGCTGCCCTAACCTATTCTCCAGTCAAATGGGACGACTTGTGGTTCCTTAGTCTCTGTGTGTTTCATCTTTGTAGATTTCTTTCATTTATTCCTTCACTAAACCATCACAGAACACCTACTGTTTGCTAGGCCCTATTACGTGTAAGACATGATCCCTGACCTCACGCTGACTGGCTACCTGGCTTCCCATCCTTGTTCCCCTCCAGCATGAACACCTGCTCCTCAAGACCCCTCTCAAATGCCATTTTCCTTCATAAGTTAAATCCTTGCTCATTCACAGTGACTTTTAAAAATAAAATATTATGATTTGAGGGTCTTGACGTTAAATGGAAATTGATTTAAAAAAACTTATACGATGAATTTAACATGAACATTTAAGTGCCATTTTTCACTGCAGAAGTATTTAAAAATCTTCTCAAACTTAACATGTCTCAATGTTGTGGAACAGCTTAATTTTTATTCCCAATAAGTTTTTTTTTTAATCACAGTTTTGGAAGTGAAAGTAGTAGTTCATTGAAGTTCCAGTGAGCATACTGTAGTATTTGAAGGGGAAGATGTGAAAGGCTGTGTAAAAATGCTAACACTCATGTTTCATTTCAGCAATAAAAGTTTCAAAAATCAATTCGGTAAGAATTTGAGTGCCACTATAAGCCAGACACTGTGTTAGAAGCTGGAATTCAAAAGAAACGCCTCATGTTCTTTCCTGCAAAGAGGTCAAGTAAACATACTTCATACTTCAAAATGTTTTATTATAGAAGTAGAGGAATCCTTTACGTCGATAAACATTCTGATGACTAGGTAAATGTAGAAGTGACGATGGGTGCAAGTAATGAGGCATTGCTTCTTCCTAGTACCATAGAAGAAAGTTAAGGAGAGGAAACTAAGAATGCGTGAATTGTTGATGGTCTTAACAATGACATTGAATAAGAGTATATGGAAATGATTTGCATGGGTAAGTGTTCCATATTTAAAGGGATGATTCCATATTTGAACAGTATAGTCTGCCACTCCGAAAATATTTCTTAATATGCCTAAACCTACATATTTTCACATGTTACCAAAATTAGAGTTATGAATGTATAAGACACTTACCATAAAGTTTTGACTCTCGCCTCTTGGTTCAGGCCTCCAGATTTATGGTAAATAAGACTCAAGTCATTGACATTTGCCCTTCAGTTGTACAATCTTTTGGCACAATACAGAAAGCAAACAGATAAAACAAAAAAATTGCCATTCTTTATAGGCAGATGATACAAATGATACATGAGTCAAATTTTGTCTATCAAGAGCCACAAGACATGTGTTGGTGGCCTCTAAACTGTGTCTGCTTCTTGAGAATTCTCTCCTTACATAACTTCACTGAAGTGGAGGCTTGAGTAATTCAAAGGAGAAAGAGGTAAAGGTAGAGAGAAAAGAGGAAGACTGGAAAATTAACTACTGGAACATAAAACAGAATTCATTTGAATCAAGAAGGAAGAAATTATACAGTCCTGGGGATAATGATCTTTGTAGCATCTTTTCAGGTAATGAGAACAATTCTAGATCAGGGTTTCTCAAATTTTAGTGGCCCCTATCACAGAGGTGCTTCTTATAAATGCAGATTCCCCTACAATGCTTCTCAAACTTCAGCGCTTATATGAATCACCTGGGAATCTTGTTAGAATGCAGATTCTAATTCAGTAGGTCTGAGAAGAGACCTGAGAGTGTGCAGTTCCAATAAGCCACTTGTCCATGGACAATATTTTGAGTAGCAAGGGCAAGATAGCATTGGTTCTTAAACTTTGCTGCACACTGGAATCACCTAAGCAGCTTTAAAATTCCTGCTACCTGGGTTCCATTCTTAGAGAGTCCTCTTTAATTGTTATGAGGATTTTTAAAAGCCCTGCAGGCAACTCAAATGTGCAGCAAATATTGAGAACCACCGTGCTAGGGATGCTGATTATGTAGAAAGCCCAAAAGTCTATATCCCAGCTATGCCCAAGTCCCTCCCCAGTGCCCTTTCACTGCCATGGACCTAGAGCTATGAGTATCTGTGGTAAAAGATTTCGGTCCCAGGAAGACACTGTAGATTACCAAAATTTGATTATGTTAAGTAACAAAGAACATTTGTTGCCTAGAAGGAGTGTTGAGTGGGTCACTGTGGAAAACCATCGGGGCCTGGTGAATTAGTCAATCCTCTTGGACCATTGAAATCCAAAGCTTTGCTCCTCGTTTTTCATCCTTAAACCTAAGTATCCTGTCATATCTATTCAGCTACTTGGAGAATTGTGGTCTACCTCACACGCCAAAGAAAGAGGGAAATCTCCCCTGGCCTGTGTTTTAGAAAGACTTGACATAGGTGTACTTAAAGCATATGAAGAAAAGCAGAGATAACCTGAGATGAACCTGGGAGAGCAAGTCCAAAAGAAAAAAAAAAAACCTATATTTACTACAGATGATGGAGCATCTAAGGAGCAGTGACAGTCTTTCCTTGAATGTGTTATCCTGCACATTAGAGTCCTTGCTATTGTGGCCCTCCATGTCACTAGGGTACATGGGTTGTGTGCGCTGGTAGACTGGGGTGCATTGGTAACATATGCACTCACTGAGCCAGTCTTTTCAGTGTGTGAAACTGTTTTACAATGTTCCTCATTTTGCCACTGGCTGGTTCATTGATTTCAGAAGTAAGCATTACAAGTCAATGTTGGAAGAATTCGTTGTTTGTATGAAATCCAGCAAGGATTTCCACGGTGTTATTAACCAAAAGAATGCTATATTCTTGGACAATGCCACCTGCAGCAGCATCTTTTCTTGATTTCATAGACTCCCTGGAAAAACAATCATGAAAGTGGATCCTAAAATTCAAGGCCTTAGGCATTTCTAAAAAGAACTTCATGTATTGGATGAAGACATTTTCTGCTGAATTTTTAAACATAGTTCATGGGGCACCCTATAGTCAGAATGAGTTTCATGCTGAGATCTTATTTTTTTTCTTCTTGAATAAGTTTAGAGCTGGAATGGCAGATAATGAGAACACTTTAGCATGCACAACAAGGCAGGAGTTAATGTCTCTGACTGACATTATTTCCACCAAGCTGAATATGGCAGAAATGAAAAATAATGTTTGCTACTTCTGTATAAGTTTCATCAGGGAAGAAAAATATTACAGGAGAACAAATCAAATTCCCCCAGTGAATTTTCTAAAATTTATTTCATAATAAGCATTATTCTAATTTTGAATACTTGAGAAAGACTTAAGTCGCTGTCTGCGGTTTGGTGTGTGACATCCAGTAAAGCCATTTTCTGTTCATAGTATGGAACTTGCTTGTTAAACCTCAGCTAAAGGTCACCTGACACTCTGTAGTCAATTCTGTTTGAGCATGAAGCTTTGAAAGGAGAACTTATCACAAAACACAGGGTCCCTTTTTGTACTGCCTGGTCTCAGTGAGGTGCCGCAAATAAAACATTGGTGAACTAAAACACAAGTAGACAGATCTTTGGAAATGATCTGGAAGAAATCAGAATAAACAAAGAATTGCTTCTGGGGAACCGTCAGGTCACATCTCCTCACCTGTCCTACATGTAACCGATAAGGAAGTTACTTGTAGTTACACACTAGATGCAGGGAAGCAAATGATCTCATAGAAGAGCTCTTGTTATGGAGACTCCACATTGCTCCCCCTGCAGCCCTTCAGATAAAATGTTTACACAAAACAAAGCAAACACATATGTCAACAACTAATAGAATACATGGCGTGAGGTTAAGGCAAATACTGTTAACCAGGGCCTCATTTCACTTTAGATAGCAGGAAAAAAGTTCTGACTGCAAGGTCCCTGATCTGTGGAAACTCTGGGTTCTGATTAATCAGTGCTCATATCTGATGTCTGGAAGTCTCATTTACATCTGGAATGCTGCTCCCTTGCTGTGTGGTTCCCAGTATACTTTCCTATCTAGCCTGAAACTGTTCATTCTTACAAGCCAAAACATTTTCTGCAGTTTGCTCAAGTCCTTTTTTGAAAATAATCAATGAGGTGGTATTTTATTTTCATTAGAGTGCTTCAGTTTTAAAGCCTTGTGACCTTGAGCACCTCCTTGTCTGTGAAAATGGCTATAATAATATAGCCATTTTTGGAGTTGTTGTGAGAATTAAATGAGTTAATGTATGTAAAGCACTTGGGCAGTATCTGGCACACGTTATGTGATCAATAAGTGTTAGTACCAGGCCAAGATAAAAAATATTCAACAATTATATCAAACTTCCCAATTAATCCAGATATCCAATGAAACCCAGTAGAGCTTGTTTTGCTCTTTTTCATACAAAAAAGAGAGGCATGGCAAAGTACATTTCTCTAAGATCTCTTCATTTTCTTTAGATCTGTCTATATAGGTGTCACAGTTTACTGGTCAAAGTTTCTTTTCATGGTGAACCACATTGTAAGAAAGGGATGGAAATTGTTTCTTTGCATCTATGACCTGTTGCTTTTCTTGTTCATTATTTGTCTATGACCAAGGTGAAATAAAGGTCAGGACACTGAGTCATCTCATGACCTAAAAAGTACCTTGACCCCATGTTTCTACTCCAGCAAAAGACAAAAGTAGACAATAAGTTTGGCCAGCCCCCTACAGGGAGTGGCCCTCTCTGGGTGTTAATGACACTAGAATTGATCATATCAACATAAACAAACTTCCACCCCTCTTCAGCTTCCCTCTAAGCCAGGAAAGAGACATTTCTCTCATATGTTACTTTCCATTTATTGTTCCAGAAATGGTTTGGTGAACATTTACCTAAAATTGTAAACTAGGGTCAATGTAGAGAGCTGTGAATTCCTTGGGGCTCACATTCACAGGGCAGGCTTGGTTTGAATTTGAATCACCCGCAAATGTCATCCCTGTAAATCCAGGTGGTTTTCTGACTGGCTGGACCTGCCCTTACACCACAGAGGAGCCAGCAATACTTATTAAGTATCTCATTTCCATGGAGGATTTTTTTTTTTGTTTAGTCAAGCTCTGTAACTCATTTCCAAAAGCACCCAAATAGTTTAAATTTTTATAAGTTTGCATGCACCGATCACTTCCCTTGAATAGCTAAGTAAGGAAGGCAGGGAGGGCTGAAGGGAAGTTTTCCCGTGAATATGGTGTTTGTGACTGAATTAACATTTTCCTGCTAGAATTGCACATCCTCTTAGCTCTCAGAAGGTCCCAATTAGGCCTGACACATTGCCATCACAGCACACACACTCTCTGTAACAACCGTATGAAGCTCAGTTGGTGCTGGGTGAGTTTTAAAGTAGGTTTTCCAACCAGTGTGGGTGGACAGGTTCCCACTTCATCACCCTCACTCCTTCCCCCAGCCCACTGCAAATTCCTATTATAACACCCTGTTAGCAATATGCTAGCTCCCGACACAGTTGGTGTTTATTTGTCAACAATTTTATAAACGGGAAACACAGAAAACCATTCTGCCTACACTGGATGGGAAGAATCACATTAAAACACCATGGACTTTGTGAAGCAAGTCAGAAGTTATAAGATAATAGCCACTTAAAAACTTCAAGTTTTAAATATGTTCAAAAGAAATTTAAATAGTTCATATCTGATAAGCGCTCCAAATAGGAAGCTGAAAAGAAAAGAATCTCATTCATGAAGCCAATGTGTTGCCTACATGATACCAAAAGTATGCTTGCTTTAACTGACTTTCTTCTTGTATTTACTTGTCATTTTGGCATGTGGCACATGCACAGAAATACATATAAACACAGAGAATGATCCATTCTTTGTCAAGATTCTCCATCACGAATCCTTCTCAAACCAAGACAACTCATTTGTTCATTCATTTTTTTCAACAATCATTTACTGAACTCTTATTAAATGCCAGACTGTTCTGGTTCTTGGGGATATATGTTTGAATAAGTTCTCATGGTCCTTAACCTTTAATGCAGGGGAGACAAACAATTAAAAAGTAAACAAGAAAACAGCAAATGGTGATAAGCGCCAAATAACAAATATAATCAGAGTGATGTCCTATAAAGGCACCTATGGGCTGTTTTTGAATGAGTGATCAGAGAAGTCTCCAAAGAGTAGATGTAAGCTGAGGCCTTTGTGATAAGAAGGAACATGCTTTGTGAGCATCTGGGCTTACTAGGTAGAGAGAACAGCTATTGCAAAGGCCCTGTGGTGGGAACAAGTTTGACACCTACCAGGAATAGGAAGAAGGTAAGTGTAACATGAGCATGCTGGTTAAGCTAGATAGTAAAGGATGAAATGTAAGAAAGTTAGGCAGGTGCCAGGTGAGGCAAGGTCTTTGTAGGCTAGGTGAGGAGGTTGGATTGTACTTTAAATGCTACAGGCAGCCATTGAAGAGTTTTAAGCAGGAGCATGACATGATCTGATCGGTATGTTTACAAGATTACTTGGGCTTCTCATTGGAGAACAGAATGTAGGGGGCAAGAGTAAAAGCAGGAGGGCCCAGGAAGAGGCTACTGCAGTCGTTTACGTGAGAGAAGATAAAATTTGGACTAAGGTGGTAGCAGTGGAAATAGAAAGAAATTTTAAAAATTATGACACTTTTGAGGTAGTACTAATAATCTATTTTACAGCCTACTGCCTCTTCACTCTTCAGAAAACCCACACACTCAGCATGGATTCATTTACTCTATCATTTAACAAAAGTTTATTGCGCACTTACTATGTGCTAGATACAGAGCAATGTAGTAAGGACACACTGAAGGATGAATGTCAGTTCAGTTTCCAACTAATCGTTTTGCTTAGTCATTAACCCAAACCACCTTGTCCAAAGAAACAAGTTCTGAATGAGATACTACTTTATACTAAAGTCTCACATAGAGAAGGCATAAGGAAAATATCGGGGGTTAAAACTTACAGCCAAAAATGGGGCCAACCCGGTGGCGCAGCGGTTTAGTTAGCGCTTGGCAGCCCGGGGTTCGCGAGTTCGGATCCCGGGCGCCCACGGACGCGCACTGCCTGTCAGCCATGCCGTGGCGGCGTCCCATATAAAGTAGAGGAAGATGGGCACGGATGTTAGCCCAGGGCCAGTCTTCCTCAGCAAAAAGGGGAGGATTGGCAACAGATGTTAGCTCAGGGCTGGTCTTCCCCACAAAAAAAAAAAAAAACAAAAACTTACAGCCAAAAGAATTCTATTCATTAGTTCAATTTTTCTGCTTATAGTATACTCTTATTCCACAGAATTCTACTTGCTGATTTCATCTCATTCATATCTTCTCATCCATCTTCATGGCCAATTAGAAGACCAGCTAGGAGAGCTTCCCCAGGCACTTGCTAGGAGAATTGTTCCTGTTTTCAGTTCACCTGACTTGCTGTGCTGGCGAGGTTGAAGGAAACACTCAAATACCTTGTTTCATAGGCTGAAATCTCAATATGTGTACTACCACCTCTCTGCCCCATTTTCTTAGGTGGCTTTTTTCAGTACTTAACCTCTGTTCTGATAAGTAGAAGTTGAGGAGCTAATCCTGCAATTCTGTGTTGCACTTGGACATTCTAAATGAGAATCGTGATGCTCTGCAAAGAAAACCAGACAATACTAGCCTTAGGAAATTTTTTTAAAAATTCCAAGTCAGGTACAATTTAAAGACCTTCCTAGATAAGAAGAAAAATGATCTCAATTTTTTTTTGGGGGGGGAAGATTTGCCCTGAGCTAACATCTGTTGGCAGTCTTCCTTTCTTTTTTTCTTCCACCAAAAGCCCCAGTACATAGTTGTATATTCTAGTGGTAATTCCCTCTAGTTCTTCTATGTGAGCTGCCACCACAGCATGGCTACTGACAGACGAGTGGTGTGGTTCCACGCTTAGGAACTGAACCCAGGCCACCGAAGCAGAGAGCCCTGAACTTTAACCATTAGGCCATCAGGGCTGGCACGATCTGAAATTTCTTTACCAGTTCTTTGAAGAATTAGCAATGATCACTTCTTTTCCATTTTATGAACTAAACCTTTCCTATTAGATTTTCTTTTCATCTATTTTACAATAGAGTCCTTTCTACTATTTTGTGCTTTCATCATTTATAATATGATTCATTCTCGATTCACAATGATCCAACTTGCTGTGATTCATATAGACAAACTTCTGGAAGTTATACCCATGTTATTCACTTATAGCACTTAGTGAAGAGAACAAACTAAGTGCCCCACCTGGCCAGGATGCACTTCCCCTATCCTCTGACCTGACCCCCTTGGTCCAGGCCTGCCCAGGATGGCCCCAACACAGGAGTCCTCATTGCTTCCTGGGGCTTCTCTGAGAATCCACTGGACAAATGTATATCATTGGTTCTTTTCTTGCTTCTCCATTTGATAAACATGTTAGAGAATGTGATTTATAATTCACCATTTTTGGAAATTTGATTAGAACATTTTAAACTGTGTGGTGTAAAAATGTATTATTGACAGTTAAATACTACATTTGTGGCCAGTTCTGTTAAAAAATTAGGCACCAGCTCTTGGTCAGGAAAGTAGCCCCTTATTACTGTGAGTCCCAAATGTATTCAACTAGTAGAACAACTAAAAGTTGTAATGTGAAACTTGATGAAATACTGACACAACAAATTCAAAATAATTTAATTCTGAATAAGATAACATTTTATACTTTAAATATATGTGGGGTTACAAATTTTAGCAGAGAGAATTCTACTAGTTAATTTAATTTTTTCCTACAAATTTGAAAAAGACCACTGCCATTAAGTTTTAATAGTGAACCCCCATGGTCCAGTTTGTGGAATGGGAACAGAATCTGAAACATTACCCTGTTATAATATTTTTTATAGGCACAAATCAGGTTTATCTATATTGTTCACACTCAGAGGCTACTATCCAGCCATAACACTGAAAATTACTTGTAGTAAAATGTCCTTAGCAAGCGGGTTCCACATTTAGGTATAGGCTTTTGAAGAAATCATCTTTACTAGGTACATTTTGCTTCATCTTAAGGAATTTCAAATATATGTAAAGAGCTGGACTTGATGTTCTCAGTGGTCTCTTTTAGCCCTGAAATGTTGTGATTTCATACTGAATGGTTTAGGTTACTGGATAACTTTGTAATTTGAAAAATGCTTCACATTTTGATAAGCCCATGATGCAAGGGCTGTGTGTCTGCAAATCATTTCCATAAGCAGCCTGAAGGTTGGTGTCGGACTCTTTGGAAAAATGTGTCTCTAGGAAATCTCTTAAAGTCTGAAAATAAAAGCAGATTAGGGAGCAGTGAGTGGAAGAAATTTACATACTAGAATCTTAAGAAAATCTTTCAGAAAAGTCTTTTTAATCTTTGGATAATTGCAAAGCAAGTAGGCCACTACTGGAGGTAGGAACATCCTTTTCAAAGACTCCCTTTTCCAGCCAGGAGGATACGGAAACTTATGTCAGGGATCAAAAATATTTACAGAAAATTTACTTTGGAAAGTTTTATACTAAAATTGGTATTTTTAATGTAACTGCAATAAGAGATATTTTATAATCATTTGAATTAATTGTTCTCAACATGTTTGTAGGCGGAAGCCCTGCCACACCTGATTTCAGATGTACTGAGACCCTTAATCATTGCTGTGGAAAGAACTTGAGCGTTGGCATCTGGAAGCCTTAATTTTGGATTTGGGAGCTCTGCCACTTAACTAGCTATGCAAAATACCAGTTTGGGCATGTTACTTAAATTGTCTATGGCTTGCCCTACTATCAACTGGAGATAATAACAGCTGTCTCATGGGGGAGGACTAAAATAATAACACGTGAGAAAATACCTACCACCAAGATCAGTATGTTTTCTTTCTTTTCCCTCTGACCCCTCATCACTCTCTTCCACTAATGAAAACATTTCTGAGCAAACACAGGGCACTAGAGTCCTCCAAAAGAATTTGTACTCTTACCATTCCTTTCACATTTTTGTTTATTCTTCTAATGTATGACACATTAGTACCACATCCAATAAAAGAAAATTAAGTTAGTAAAATTCTGAATTAATATTATGTTTTATAGGCAAGAAGTGGCGCTTTACCTCCATTCTTCATAATCTTTTAAGACATGGTCATGGTGGAATGCTTGCTTATCTTTCTTCCAAGATATTCAGCACCCTTTATTTATTTTAAAATATGTATAACATTTCTAAGAAATGAATTTGTGGGCAAAATGACTGGCTAAAGGAAGAAACACTGAAGAGATGCAAAGTTGTTTTCCTGTGTCCACAGCCTCTCCTTACTGTGTCCATGGCCCACTTTGGCATAGCTTCCTTCTCTCCCTGCAGAGGTCATGACCTCATGCTCTGTCCCTTTCAACCCAACCTTTTACACCATCACCTTTTCCTGAGGTGCATTGCAGAATAAAAAACTCTGCCTCCACTACAATGATTTCAGACATTCATAAAATGGCCATTTTTGGGGTGGAGGAGGGAGAGCAGATTTGAGGGAAGCAGTTCAGTACCTCCCTCCTCTACCCAAGCTCAAGCCTGTTTCTGTGGCAAGGATTTCTATTCACCTGCCACATGCAGGACCCCCTCCAACCTGCCTTTTCACATTGCAAAATGGCACCTCAGAGTGGGGCAGCATCTTCATTTCAATCAGAGCTCTTCATGGGCCCATTAATTCTTAACACATCCACTTCAGGTGACAAACTCTGCCCTCCATCATTTTCCAACTACCCTTTAAAAGGGATTGGTGCCAGACCCACCTTGAACTTGGTTATCAGGAAAATAAAAACTTCTGATTTCAAACGTATATTTGATTTTCCTTGAAATGTAATTTCAATTTGATAAATTTACTATATACGTCTTCATTTATATTGCTTTGATATTTTCCACACAGAAGAAAAATATATAATACAACATAGATAGATAGATATAGAGTGAGCACACTCTTTACCTTTGTCCCCTCAGTGCACACATAAAAGTGAATATTTGTAATCTGAGATAGCACTGGATTTAATGAGTAAGAGCAGACCTGTGCCTGACGCATGCCATTTTCTTTGTAATGTCAATCATTTTTGCCTTTATTTATAAAGTTAGGTTAATGTTTGCAATTAATGAGCAATTGAAGTGTTTCACTTAAAAACCAATAGACTGTGGAAGTAAACGAATTAAATAATACTATGTAACCTATTCAGGTTTCTGAGTGATTTATGATTGATATATAAATAGTGTCAGACATTTTAGTTTAAATCTGGAAGTGTATTCCTATGATTAATGCATTGAAATAAGAAAAGTGTTCTGGTGGCCATGACTCATTCTAATATGTTAATTACATATATAAAATATGAATCAGGAGAAGAAATTATTTTAGATGTGATCAGGAAAAACTGCATCAAAAGAGATGGCATTTGAAATATTATTTTGGAGTTCCTGCAAGGCAAACGTTAAATTTATTATTATTATTATTTAGTGTGAACATTTTAGCTATGATATGCCATATTATTACCTGAAATATTTTTGTCAGATATTCCCACATTTGTTAGTAAAACACCTCTATGTTCAAGTACATTAGGATGCCAAATAAGAACAGTATTAGGCAGTTTGTCCCAATATTAATTATTGTAACATTCTTATTATTTAATTTGTGGAATTGTAAAACTCCTTGTAATCATTTCAAAGCACCAAGTCTATGCATCTGAGTTAATTTGCATGCTAGGTACTATTTATTTCTAACAGAAACTATCCTATAGTAAACAGATATTTCATGACATGGGATACAAAGCTTACATTTTCAAAAGAAATGGGGCTGGTATTTTATAAGCCCCAAAATAAAAGTTCAGTCCCTTAAATCTTGAATTTTCAATATAAATTCGAATGGGTTCAGACTCGCTAGAAGCAGTTACCGAAAACTCATTTCTTTGGTCACCCCCCCACTCCCACCCACCGTTGCAATAGTTAAAATTTAACTCCCTGGGCATATTGAGAACTAACCAGGTAGGCTCTGTCAAAGCACACCTGGTTACTACTGATGAAGGAGAGCTGCTGGCTGGCAGACCCTGCCTCACGGTATCAGCACCATGTAGTTTTCCTCTTTCACAAATAGAATCTCCTTTGATCCTCACAACAACCCCGCAAAGAAGGCAGCAGGATTATTGTCTGCACCAACAAATGAATGAATGAACAGAGGGTCAATTTACAGTTCATCAGTGGCAGAGAGCGTTAAATCAAGAAGAAAGACCCTCCGCGTGAATATATCGGCATATACATTTTTATACATTTCAGATTGTCACTTCAGTTATTAATTAAGAGACTGTTCAAATTATCCAATTCCTACACTTAGATGTGTTGCTTATTTGCTCTTCCTAAAACTGTAGAGATAGAGATTTAATCAAAAGACCTTAAGACCAGTGCTTGTCAGAGCCAAACATTTTGAAATCCCAATGAAAATGCAGTTTAATGCATCCTGTTAAATCGCCTGAGAGGAAATAGTGAATACAGCTTTCTTAAAGCCTTTCCCCTCAGGCCATTAACTAAGAAACTGGTCACTAACTGCTGGTAACAACCCATTTTGGAGGGATTATTGCTATTATTGGCATTCTGTGGTTTATGGCAACATTTTGTTAAAGACGTTAGAAACGATAGTGCAGCTGGACTTGGTATTTCAGAAAAGTCAGTCCCTTCCCTTGTGGTTAATGCCCGTTTTTTGTTCCAGTCTAAATGTACCGAGGCTGAACTGCGCTGCAGAGTTTATTATCTACTACATTTCTTGTTGCTCTAAGAAATATGCCTTACACGGGAGTCAGCATTCAAATCAATGGAGTAAAAATATAACATTTATTGTTAGTAAAATTGAATCATGCTGAAAAAGCTGAATGAATGCTTGACTTGAACTGCATGTTAGAAATCATTTCACTTGCCACGAGCGCTTTCTGGCTGACGCACAGCCACATGCTATTCTCTTCCAGTGATTAATTGTTAGCTGGAGCAGGCATACGTACATCGCCAAATGGAGAATAATAACCAAAGTTATATTATTGATTTCCCATAATTCTACGTGAACCTATATACCTAGAGAGGGGCCTGCCCTGGGTGGCTTACAGCTGCCTGCTGATAATTCTACACTCTGATAATTCCGTTTACTAAAAACAATTAGAAAGGAGACAGCCCTGGTGAAGGGCAGGCAAACATCACACAATGAAAGAAAAGTTCTGGAGAGTTTCAAAAATATTTCTTTTGTTCACTTCAAATGGCAGAAACGAGTCAGAACCCCGACAGGTTGAAAGTATAAGGTGTATTAGGGAGACTGAATGCAGATTACAAATATGTTATTTGCATGGGAGACATGTTTTTTTGCCTTTTTGGGGTTCATTTTTCTTCCCATCTTTTAATTACAAAAAAAGGGAAGATCAGAACATATCATTAGCTCTGCTTCTTAGTGAACTTGACTTTTCTCAAAAAATTTACATCTTTCTCTCATTTTCTGTTAAGGTTTCTTCCCCTGTTTTCTCACCTAAAGAATTATAATGAGGTAGACTGAATGAGATCTATGGGGAGAGCAGTGGACCCAGAGACGAAAGGTAAAAGGATGATTGATGGTATGAAATTACCATAAAAGTACAATCAGGATCAGATTTTAAAATGAATTTTTAAGCAGCCTAAGAGATACTCTTTGATTTGCAGTCTGGTGGAATGGATAACGTCTCATTCAGTGGATAAAGTTTCTCACTGTGTGACTTGAGCTTTTTCTGATCTTTCTGACTGGGAGTAAAATAGAACCAAAGCCTAAAGTGGTTTTTAATGCAGAAAATATCAAACACAATATTCTTAATGTCAAAACCTGGGCATAGCAGGTGAGGAAAGAAAAATAAATAGAAGAATATTACTGTTAGGATTATTGTATTAGGCTCTCCTCTCACTGACAAATGGGGTTAAAACATACATTTTTTAAAGAGCAAACTTGTTTACATATTGAAAAAAATTAACATTTAGGCTGGTGTCAGATTTTCACTTTTCTTAGGGGTATAAAATGCTCCAACTGAAACAAAGCAAAACGCATTTCATGGGCTATATGTTTTCCCATTTGCTTTTTTAAAATCTAAAAACCCTTTATTTTAGGATAACTTTAGATTTACAGAAAAGTTGCAAAGATATTGCAGAAATTTCCCATATACCCCTCATCTAGTTTCTCCCATAATTAATATTACACTACTATCAGGGTTGCCAGATTTAGCTGACAAAATACAGGACACACAGTTAAATTCGAATTTCAGATAAACAACAAACCACTTTTTAGTATACATATGTCCCATGGCAGCATTAATTGCTAATGGACATTTGTCACAGCCAAGGAACCAATGCTGGTTAACTAAACTCTATACTTTATTCGGATATCATTAGCTTCTCCTAATGTCTCTTTTCTGTTCCAGGATCCCATTCAGGACACCACGTTACATTTAGTCATCATGGCTCGGTAGCTTCTCTGGTCTGTGTGACAGTTTCTCAGATTTCTCATTTCTTTTTAAATACAGTACAAAATGAGTTAAAATATTAACTGATAATCTAATAGTATTAATAAACACTTGATGTTGTACTTAGAATACTTTTTTAAATTAATGAATTCAAACAGTGTTTAACTTATAAATCATTTTAATAGTCTGTATCTCCAATGCTCTGTATATGAGATTATAAAACAACAATAAATCCTAATTATAAATCAGGAATTTTCTTTTTTAACATTAGAAAAAAAAATAACTAGTAGCAACTTGTAAACATGTCCAGGCTCATTGTCAGATTGAAAAAATTGAATATTAGAGTTATCGTGGTCCTTGAGTATAAAAATAATTACTAAAAGCTTTCAAATAGTGTGCTTTTGTTTTCCTCAGTTTAAACTTCCATTTCATCAGTCTTTTACATAGAATATGCCTGCTTCTAAGAACAGATCCTTAAAAGATATTGATTCATTTTGTTGTAAACTTTGTTCATAGCCATAAGTACAAAGGTTTATTTTTATTCTGATTTTTTCAGAATTTTTCCAAGAAGGTTAAAATAAAAGAAAAAAAGAGGGATGTGGTGTTAATGAACCTAGCAGAAAATATTTGAAGTTTGCAGCTTCAGAATTTAGGTGGATTTTCATTAGGTTAAAATCTCCTGATTTAAAATTGTTAAACATTATGGGAATCTTTAACATTTCAGACAGTTGCTTCTTGTGACAGTTTCCATTTCTTCCCCCCTGCTGACAGTTCCTATAATGACTTTAATCATAGAGTCTGGAAACCGAACCGGCTATTGAATAGCAACAAACTCAATGGTCAATGTCTATGTCACTTTTCTGGGAGCAGGACTTTCTGAGCATCAAGGAGCTAATACTCAGAGCCTCCCGGAAAAGTGCTAAGTGCATTAACTTTCTGTCAATCACGTCGGTAACACACAGGCCAAATTATTACTATTTGGCTCAAGACATTCCATTGAAACTTATTTGTGTGGTATTCGTATCTGTGTACCGTATATCACTAATGATGATTGTTTATGGAAAGGTGCCTGTCCAATTATTTTTGAAGAAACACAAGAATGCAGAATGACTGGAAGCATCAGGTTTTTGCCAGAGAATGCCTCAGGTAAGAGGAGAATGGCTAGAGGCTATAAGGAATCACAAGAGACAAGTCAGAGTCGTAAATTGGGAAACTGACATATCTCATCTAATATACTTGCTAACTAGGCCTTTAAAAACCTTGACATTTAACTAAGTTTGTGGAAAAGTTATGGGTTTTTGTCCTTTTCTGTTGGCTCTAACTCATTAATCCAGGGAATTAAGGTGTTGATCATTGTTACCAATATTACTAGATAACGGAGGCGACTGTTTAGAGAGCAGGTAAGCATCTCGCGGCTGAGCAGCTGTTTACGCAGGCTCTGCCTGTTTCAAAGTCAAGTCAGTCAAAAATGATACTTCAAGTTATTTACCTTTTGGTACTTCACGGCTTGAAATGACATGAAAGGAGCCTTTCATTCAGGAGAGGCATTTAAATAAAGCTTTCGAAAGGCTGATGTGTTTGGAAGAGGGTGGGCTCTGTACTGAAATAAACCAGTTTCCGGAGATTTTAAGAAAATCGTCAAGAAATGAAAACTTTCCCGTGAATGTTGTCTACTTCAATATCTGATTTTAATCGAATTTATATTATTTAAGGGCATAGCAGTGGCCCATGGGAAGATAATCTTGAGCTTTATGTGTTAATGTTCCTGAAGTACATTTAACTTTACCATAGATATTTAACTCCAGAAACATCAAGAAACAAAACAAAAGACATACAGTTTATAATCAGAAAGCAGCGCAGTTTCCCGAAAAGGCAGAAAGAGAAAGAGAAGGTGCTGCTCACAAAGCAAATAGTAAAATAGTTGAGCTTTTTATTCAGTATTTTATTAAATGTTTGTTAAAAGCAACTTCATTAAACTGAAATGCTTCAAAAAGAAGTGTTGGCATTTGCCTTTACCAAATATTTGTCACCAAAATACTACCCTCCTTTATTCTTTATAATTTCAAGGCTCATATTTTCAATTTATTTATATAAAGTGGATGATCGAGACGTCCAGAGACACTTTAGAAAAGTTTGAGATAAGATTACCTAACAATCGGGGGCCACCCTGTGGCGCAGTGGTTTAGTTCGCGCTTGGCAGCCCGGGGTTCGCCAGTTCGGATGCCGGGTGCCCGCGGACGCACTACCTGTTAGCCATGCTGTGGCGGCATCCCATATAAACTGGAGGAAGATGGGCACGGATGTTAGCCCAGGGCCAGTCTTCCTCAGCAAAAAAGGGGAGGATTGGCAACAGATGTTAGCTCAGGGCTGGTCTTCCCCACACAAAAAAAGAAGATTACCTAACAATTAATGTGTGAAAATTATTACTTAGAAACCCTCAGAAACATTTTACCTCCTTTTTCAAGTTATTAAAAACCATATGTGTGTTTCGTTTTTCACCATTTATCTATGAACTATGGAGATTCATCTCTTTTTAAATTTTTTGGTAAAGATAAAAAGACTATTTCTTCCTTCTAGAATTACCACTGACAATTTGTAGCGCTTATAAATTTATTGGTCAGATGAAAAATAATTCAAAACGTATATTTTAAATCATCAGGCCTTTGCAAACATGAGGCAAAGACCAGCTGTCATACCTTCCCAGACACCTTCCAGGCTCTGCTCCCAACCTCCACCATGTTTTATATGTATTACTTCATTTTATAAGTTTTGTGTGTGTCATCCCATATAATTTAAATTTAAATTATCAACTTATTTACACTAGTTCCTTCTTTTTTGTTAATCCTTGTCAACAATATATCAAGTCAATATTCATTTAGCAATTTGTGTGAATGTAGCATAACATTAGATTCTTTGGAGAAAACATAAAAGAAGTTTAAGATATAGTCCTTACCTTCAAGGGAGTTGTAATTTTATGTGGAAGACCATTCCAACACATACAGAAATAAAAAGCATAAGAGAACAATATAAGCTGATATGTAGTGATTAATAAAGACCTTTTGTAATAAATAATAAATGCCATGTTATGTGGTTTAAGAAAAATAGAAAGAAGTGCTTATGGCAGTAGAGAGAAGGAAGATGTCTGTGGATGGAGGAGTCAGGGAAGGTCTTCGTGAAGACCTCAAGGTTGAGGGGAGGGCTGTGTTGTCCATGAGTGATAAATCAGGGGTGGCATGTTTTGAAAACATGGTAGTTTGCTTTATTTGGTGATTAGTCTGTGGGTGGAGACCTGGAGACAAATGCTTACACATCTGAACAGCCCATTCCAAAGCTAGAAAACAAACTAGACAGTGGTAGTTAATGAATTGGCTAAGGAGTTCATAGGGGCAGTAAATTATCCTTGACAAAGAGGGTAGCACTGGATGAGGGGGTGTGGAGCACACAGGATGCCCTCTGTGTACATGTGTCTGTCACATTAAGCAAGCTATTTAAACTCTCTAAACCTGGGTTTCCCTATCTTATCTGGGTTTCCTTACATGGACCAAATAATAGTTCCAATCTCATTAATTTTTTGTGCATAGTAAATGACAAAAAGCCACACCAATAATGCCTATTCCATAGGACTGTGGTGAGAATTCAATGAGATAATACATATAAAACATGGTGGAGGTTGGGAGCAGAAACTGGAAGGTGTCTGGGAAAGTATGACAGCTGGTCTTTGCTTCGTGTTTGTAAGGGCCTGACCTGGGAATGCTGAAGATGAATTTCGATGGCTCTGTTTATATCTCATATGTGAGGTGAGTCAACAGGGAGTAACTCAGAAATTGAGGAATGTCCTGATGTCAGTTGTTGTATTTTTATGCATTGCCTTTAGTGGGGGCCTTAGGGAAAGGCCCTGTGGATACGGATGGGGTTATTCTCCATCCTGGGGTTGAAAATGAGAGCCTAAGGATTAGGTTTTAGGTAATATGGAATAACTGTTCCTCTGTTTAGAACTGGAGAAAAAAGGAGTTTGGACTCAGAGTACAAGATACATTTGCAAGGAAGTCTCATTGCCAAAACTTTAAATTGGCCTCTGCAACAGGTTGGAAGAAAGGAGCTAGAAAATCGGTATATTTTAGGGGCCTGGGTCTCAGAAGGGGCCTCAGAGAGGCTTGAGCCCAAGGATTCTGAGAGCAATCATATCTAATAACCAATTTTAAGTCCTCTATGTATTATTCCATTCTGTTCCCCAAAGCCATCATAAGAGTCTTGCTAAAACATCGAAGCTCAATCTTTCCTGTCACAATAGGGAAACCCGGGAGGCATCTGAGACACTTGAGACAAAGCTGTGCCAGGGAGAATAGGAGCTGCTGCCTGAGTGAAGCAAGTCTTGGGGCAGGAGGAGGAGACCTGAAGAAAAGCCCAGGAGTGGACCAAACCCAGACCAACATGGCTTAGACAGCCAGGTTTGGGGACGGAAAGAATTTCCTAGGGTTTCAAGAGGTTTATGGAAAGGAAACTGGTAAAGATGCTGGACTTCCAATAGTGACAAGGGATGGATACCCAGGTTCCTGTGATTTGGGTATTAATGGGGAGTGTGATCTTGCAATTTGCTGACGTATGGAGCATCTGGGTTACATGGGATTGTTGTGAGGTTGAAACAAGATAACAAATGAAAAATTCTTAGCCTAACAACTGGCTTTTAATAGGCTCAAAATGAATGTCTGCTGTGGTTGACATTATTGTTATTAACCATAGGATGTCACGTTAGGGGATTCTGTAACGGTCCTGGAACAGAAGGTCATACAAGAAGTGCTCACGAAGCAAGTGCTGTAGATAGCCAGGCTCTTGCATCTGCACATACCAAATGGCACCATTGTGTGCACAGCCAGACCGAGGCGTGACTAGGTCATTTTCCACTTGTCACTTTCTCAAATATGGGCAAAGTTGTAGGTACCCAGAAGTATAATTTTCTAAAAAATGACAAATCACAAATAATTCAACAGAGCTGTTTCAGAAGGTCATAAATCTGTAGGTGCAGGTGCAAGCCTCAAATGGTGAATCATTGAGGCAGTGGAAGCTCTGTGGGAGTCTGTCCATTTTTCTTTCATAAGACTACTAGAGCCCCCCATTGAGCTGGTGGGTGGTCTAATAAACTTCTCTGTAATTTGAGGTCTTTATTCTTCTATGAGCCTAGTTAGGCTCAAAGAGGGAGGTAGTTATTTGACAAAAACACAGGCCCCAGTGAAACATGTGTTGGGAGCAGTCTTCTGTGTCTACAGACATCTCCCTCTAAGACACAATTGTCCTGGATCCCTGGCACTGTGGTGGAGAGTGGACTGGGGCTTGGCAGGTGACATAGGTAGTACTGGTGACAGAAATCTCATATAAAGCAGAAGGTAGAGTTGATTTAAGGAGTTGAATGGATGGCTAGCCAGTAGAAACCGAGATACAGGAGGAAGGAAGGGCAGCAGAGACACAGGACTAGCTTCTCAACATGTTACCCACATTCACTAGATTTACCAGCAGAAAGCAGCAGGTGGCAGTGTCCCCAAACATCAGGGTGGCCTCAGGTCAGGTGGAAAATTGGACCAGCTGGGTCAGAATATATGAAGCAGTCTGATCATACTAACAACTAGCATTCATCAAGAAATATTTATGTACAGGTTCTATTTAAAGTTCTTAAATGAATTAACTCATTTAACCTTACAACAACTGTATTTAAGAGGTAATGTCATCATCCCTAGCACAGGCCTAGTTTCAGGCCCTTTGCACTAACAGTTTTCTCTAATAGAAACACCAGTTACATGCAGAGCTTACTCCTCACTGCATTCAGACCTCTGGTCAAACGTCATCTCTTCAGAGAAGACTGTTCTGATTACGCCAGCTAAATACTCCATGTCATTCTTTATTCTCTTACTGTGCTGTATTTTTCTGCATGGCTCTTATCTCTTTGACAGTATATATTTATTTGTGCATTGTCTATTTCCCCTCCAGAACTTAAGAGGCATGGAAATTACCTAGTTTGTTTATGGCTGTAGCCTCAGCCCCCCAAATAGTACCCTTCCCAGAGAAGTAGCACAGTAAATAATTGTTGAATAACAAAGTTTCAATTTACAAAGAAGAATTTGAATTACAGGGAGTTGAAACAAATTGCTCAAGGTCTCAGAGTCATACATGCAGAATGAGACTTGGAATCCAAGCAGTGTGGCCCTAAGACCCCACCTCTTGACCTCTGCTCTATATTGCCTCATGAGTACTTCATTACATCACCTCAGTCCTGAGAAGAAACATCCACTGCAAGCAGGACAGCAGCATGTGGAACACTGCTTTCTATGAACAAGGACTAGAAAGGGTGGACGCACACACCTGGCCTTCTTGGCTCTCTCTTCCAGCCTGGGCCTCCACACATGCTGCTGGGAGGCCCTGGGGCTCCTGGCTGAAGGGCAGCCTCCTTCTCTCTCTCTCTCTTTCTCTCTTCTGCAGAGCATGAAAGCAGGAAGCTAGACTAAGTCTCTCTGAAAACATAGATACCAGAGATACCCTCTTTGATGGAGAAAGAATGGCAGGGTCTCTGTTTGCCAGTGATTTCTAGGCACAGGCTGGATCTTGGAATGCTCTGGTCAAAATGCTTAGATCCCCGTCCTACTGGCTATACTCAGATCACCCACTGTGGAGGGCACTACTGAGCCTCTGGACAAACTGGCCTTTGGAACTCAGCTGAAGACAGGGCTCCATCTTTATCTCTAGCTGACTATCTAGAGAAGCAGGAGTCTGAAGGCCTGTGACTTCAAGCTCCGGGTGTGTCCTTGTTGGAGGTATGAAGGTCCCAGAAGAAATAAGTCACTCAGCTACACTGGCAGTTAAGGAATCCCAGCATGCACAGCCACTATCATAGATATAGGAGGGATAGGAAAGAGACTCAAAGACGGATGTTCAAACAACCCTTCCGTTAGGTGGTTACCCAGTAGGCCGAGGCCTAGGGCTTGGATAAGGCACAAGCTTGAGGCAGGGCAACTCTACAGATTATGGTTTGTAGTAGTTAAAGAAAGGAGTCAGAGCTGAGACCTAAATTTAAAACCAGTGGCTGGACAAGAAGCATAACTGAGGTCAAGCAACAGAAGAGAAGCTGATATTCTAGGCCAGACTAAGAGCATTCAGACACAGGGTAAGAAGTAGAATCCAGAGACATTCCTGGTCTATGGGATGTCACCACCACCCCTTTCACAGCACACTGTCGGCTGTGGTGGGGAGAGAGGCAGAGTCAGCTTAGGTAACACTGTAGTTATAGAGAGTGGCTCCAATAAACTTAGGAAAAAAAGAAAAAGTAAAGTGAGTATCTGTTTTTATATTTCAAAAGCTCAAAACATTTTGCAGATTCTACTCTTCATGGATCACTACTTTCTTTCATTAATTCAACAATTATTTATTCAGAGCCTACTGTGCTAGATGCTGCAGTAATTTATGGCTGAGGTGAACTGACCAAGTCACAGTGATTTTTTTCAGTGTTTCTTATGTAATTCTTTCAAAGAGAAAAACCAGCTTGTCAAATACTTGCACGCATCTTATCCTGTCCTATGAATATATGTTTCTTCTAATACTAAAAATTTTTTAAAAATCGAAAATGATGCTTTTGATTTTCTAGAAACTCAGCAAAAAAAGTTTGAAAGTTAATGTGAAACTGACTTTTTTACTATAAAGAGGCAATAATTTTTGCTCAGATGTTGCCCTCAAGCTCATCAATCTAGTCTAGGGCTACTAATGTGTGTATTTCCAAAAAGACCATTATCCCAATCCCACTCAAAGCACTCTTCAAGTTTATAGACTGGTTTCCCTGAAACCTTTTTTCACCTTATTATTTTGTATTGTTGCCATTTTGAATCCTTATTGTAACTCCTCTGAAGGGCCATGGATCAGAACATTCTAACAAATGTTGATTCTCATCAATTACATGTCAACATGACTTCACAGTGAGAGGACAAGGTCTTTCAAATAAAAGAGGAGAGTGCTAATTACACACATTGTGGATGACTATTGATAGACTTACACATATTTACTGAGCACCTACTTAGGCCTACAAGTAAGAATGTAGGTTAAAGAATACAACTTTAAGTTTCAGTAGTGACAGTCATTTCAGGTTATTTGTCTCAGGAAACTTAACTAAAAAGGATTAGGCATCTGAATCAAGAGTAGAGAATATATGGAGGCCAAAGCTGGAAAAAATAAAAATTAAAAAATAACTTAAAAATATTAGTCTATTAATCATGGGGCCTGCTCAGTGGCCTAGCGGTTAAGTTCGCATGCTCCACTTTGGCGGCCTGGGGTTCACAGGTTCGGATCCCAGGCGGGGACCAATGCACTGCTTGTCAAGTCATGCTGTGGTGGTGTCGCATATAAAGTAGAGGAAGATGGGCACAGGTGTTAGCCCAGGGTGAATCTTCCTCAGCAAAAAGAGGAGGATTGGCAGCAGATGTTAGCTCAGGGCCAATCTTCCTCACAAAAAATTAATTAATTAATTAATCGTAATAATAAAAATGGAGGCTGAAAGAACAATTGGGAGCCTAGCTCTGACTCATTTAGAAAGACTCCAAAGTGGCCAGAGGGTATCTGGTAGACCAGGAAGAGCAAGGTTGATCTCAGCAACATGTGCCACCAGCAGGCATTTTTTAGGTATTTAACGAAAAGTCATACATACTTAGCCATTTAATTCAAGTGAATACTGATAATGATAAATATGTGGGAATTCTTCCCCTTAGCACTTTTCACCTCGTATACCTCACAAATGTACTGAATGATATTAAGAGTGGTTTGAAACAGTATGCTTATTTTTTAAAATAATTTTTTCATTAAGGATATTACAAGTGTTAAAAACTTCATGTTTTATAACAAAGTGTACGTTGTACTCTCCCTGCCTCCTGTCTCCATAAAGTTATTGCACTAAATTATTCTCTCTTGATTGAATGTCTCTATACAAGTTACAAATTCTGTTGAAGCCATACTATAGTCTAATACACTAATTTTATGGACCCTTATTATCCCCATTTACCATTGAAAAAAGGATGTCATAAACAGGCTAAATGGATTTCCAAAAATGTTAGATGATAGTATTGGCAAAATCCAGCATAAAAATCCATTCATCTTCACTTCCAAACCATGAACGTTGACTGCAATGCCAATGAACATTCTAACACAGGCACTAAATATTTTTTATTTTGACCTTGGGCAGAGGTCATAGTTCCTAAAGTCTTTTTGATTGATGAAGAAAATCACTCTGGGATCACAAGGCCTATGGTTTCTCAGTATACCAACAAACCAAAAGTAACTTGTCTCTCACAGATATCCTTTGAATGAATTTGGCCACATCTTGGAACGTTGATAATGAAGCAGAACTGTTTGATAACCAAAGAACGTGATTATAGTACAGAAAAAGAAATTGAGGAACATATTAGTGACAACTAAAATTTTTTTTTTCATATTACAATAATGGGAAATACCACCTAGGTTCCTGCTGAACAGAGTAAGTCTAGGAAAAGCAAAAGGGAGGATTATGAGATTGTGTGAGACTAATGGAAATAGACGTCATTGCTCCAGGCCAAGTTCTCCTCTCTTAGATCTGAATAAAGAGCCACCTCTGCATTGCCAGGTGAGATGTCTTTCAATAACAAGGCTCCAGGCTGGCCCAGCCCTTTTTCTTGCAGCTCTGTGTTCTGTGACCAAGGGGGACTGTGTGACTCTTCCAATTTCAGGACTCCCTCTGTGGTATGTAAAGTCCCAGCCCTCCCACTGTGTGCTGCTCTCTCCTGCTACCAGACTGAGCTCCTCAAGGAGCCTCTACCCTCATCATTTACCAAAAATGATCATTTCTTGAAAGAGTCCATTCCCCTTGGAAAGATCTGGATCTCCTACATTCCTTCTTACTCCTCTGAGTTACTAAATCCTTATGGAAACACAATCATTTCCTGTCCCAGAAACTTGTAGCCCCAGCAATTTGTTTTCTCCTCACTTGATTTGTGCTGTTGCTAAGCTTCAAGCCCTGATGTTTAATTTTGATGTTTGTATTGTATGCTAGACCTGTGCTATGTCCTTTACAATCATTATATAATTTAATCTTATTTTATGCTTATGGAAACCCTTCTAAATAGCTTTTATTATCCCCACTTAACAGATGAGAAATCTGAGGCCCGAAATAAATGGTATAATTTGCCTAAAGTCACAGAGCTCAGATGTAGCACATTGATCCAAGATCTGAGATTCCAAAGACTATGTTGTTATTCTGTAAATTATATTACTTCCATCAACCAAATCTGTAGATGCCATGCATTGACCCTTATTTTTCTTCACAATGTTCATCACTGACATTATATAACTCTTCCATTTAGGGCCATGTGATCTTGAACAAGGTACTTAACCTATTTGTGCCTCATCTGTAAGATGGGAATTATGATAGTAGCTACCTTAAACCTTAAAAGAGGGTTGTGAGAATTAAGGGAGTTAATATATGTTAGAGAATATGAGCAATGCTTGGCCAATTGTAAGTATCATACAAGTGTTAGTTATCATCATTAGTAGTATAGTAATAGTAGTAATAGCAATAGCAGTACATTTATTTGTTTGGGGGTTTATTATCTGTCTCTTGCACTAGAATGTAAATTCCTTAAGGACAGAAGCTTTGTTTTGTTCATGATTACATTCTTATTGTCAAGAACAGTGCCTAGTGCAAAGTAAAGTATTGATAATTTTTTTGAATGAATGAATGAATACATAAATGACTTCAAGCCTTCATTCTTTTTCTGTGACTTTTGGGATTTGGGCAGCTAAAATTCACAAGTGGGTGAACATAATCTCCGATATCCAAGCTGTACACACTTTGTCCTGCACTCCCATATGCTCAATGTTAAAATACAAGTTGACAGGCCCCAAATGGGGTTGTTTATGCTAAGCCCAAGTCACCAAACCAACACCTAACTTAATTATAGTTTTAGCTTTCCCAGAAATGGAATCCTACAGCAGTCAATCAGGAATGCCTTATCAGTACTAGTCAGGTCATCTGCCTGATAGACCCTTGCCATCCCCAAAGGAAAGTTACCTTGCAATAACCAACCTGCTTTTTGCCTAGTATAATCTTCTGTTCCTGCTGCCATCGGCCTATAAAAGTTTTTCACTTTGTACAGCTCCTCAGAGCTCCTTTCTATCTGCTAGAGTTGATACTGCTCAATTCAAATTGATCTTTTCTTAAATAAACTCTTAAAATTTTTAATATTCCTTGGTTCACCTTTTAGCACCAGATACAAAGTGGGTACTCCTTATGTTCTTTGCAGTGCTTCATGGTGATGGCCTTCATCTTCCCAGGGGCCTCATGGATGGCCAAGTCTCTCTCCATTCCCTTCAAGTTGTCCTTTCCTCTCCATCCCATATAAATGAACTTGTCCTTAATTTTATTGCATAAGGCCTCCTCCCTGGTGGGTGATACCTAATTACTCTTGCAAACTAACATGCTATTCAAATTTTTCTAATGTCCCTTGCAATTCTAAAACTCTGACCTCATGTGACTGTGTGGTTACTTCACAATTTGCTGTATGTGTGATGATAAGAGTTTATCAAAAATGTGCTAATATTCATCCTCTATTTGGTAATGAATGTCTTCATCCAAAGGAGTAGCTTTAATGGTAGAACTCAGGCATCAGGGCTGACTTCCTGGAAAAAAAATTGGTGCTGATAGCTCCTTGATAAATCCCTTCTTACATCACATGTTTTTGTTTCCCAGAAGCAGGGCTATTGCTCTCTGGTTCTCCTGACTTCATTTGAGACACAGACTTCATTCCTGACTGGATAAGTTTGGAATTTAACTTCCCTCTCTCCTATGAAAAGTAGCAGAGTTTCCTGAGAGAAATCATGAGTGTGAGTAGAAAAGAAGAAAGAGCAAAGGACAGAAGGAGAGGGCAAGAAATCTGTGCAGTATGCAGCAGAAGAGAAAGGATAGGTCAAAGCAAATGGCAGAGCGAAAAAGACCACCATTAAGCCAACAGGAAAAAGGAGGAAATATAAGGGAAAAGCAGAGATCAGAGAAATTAGCACAAAAGAAGGTGGTGAGATGCAGAAGATTCCACCCAACAACTGAGACAGCCTGGTATGGAAGAGTGAGCTAAGATAAACAGACAGGGTACAAATGATTAAGACATGGAGGAGCTGTTGTCAGTTACCTCGGTAAGAAAATATTTGTGGTCTAAATAAAATGCACATTGTTTATAATTCTGGTGGTTTAAGTTATTTATGAAACATCTAGTTGTTTCATTTAGTCTTACTAAGTTATAGTTGTGATTTTATTCATTACATGCAACCAATTATTTTCAATGTATCATATATTGTTAAAAAAAGAAACAACAGGCCCAAAATGGAGTCACTTCTGCTAAGCCCCACATCAGCAAATCAAGATTTAGTATCTAACCTAACTGCAGTTTCAGCCTCTCCCAGGAATATAACATTTAACCGGTCAATCTGGAATTACCTGGTTAGCACTAATGAGGTAACCTGCCCACTAGACCCTTTTGTCCCCCATAGGAAAGTGATCTTGCCTGAAACAATCCACTCTTTGCTAGCAACTTCTTTTTCTTGCCCCCTTCTGCCTATAAAAGGCTTTCATTTTATACAGCTTTTCAAAGTTCCTTTCTGTTTGCTAGATGGGATGCTGCCCAATTCATGAATCATTGAATAAAACCAACTAGATCTTTTTGGTCTCATTTCTGATGGCCTTGGGGAGAACAAGAAACACACACATGGTACCCACAAACCCTTTGAGTTCTCTGTCTTTTCTGCTGTTTCCAAAGGCCATGGGTAAATTCCTCTCAGTTCTGAGTTCCACTCTCTTTGTGTTGAGCATCTGATCTAATTGGCTTTCTAGTCAGTTCCATGCTGGGAACTACTGGTAGTTCAGTTCACAATTCCCCATTTGGTTGGAAACCCCAGCCCTTGGTTCTGTCTCCAGATTCCATGTTGAGAACTGCTGGTAACAGCTACAGTTCCCCATTTGTTTGGAATCAGTCCAGAGTCCCCATTCTTTGGGGTCTGCTGGTTCAATCCCTTCCCAAATCCCTACTTCCACATTGGGAATTGCTGGTGATGCACACAAGGCCTTCTATTGGCCATCCCACAGTAATATCTCATTGGCTAGTGCTGGTGTGCTAATGTGCACATGAGGTACAAGCTATTGCTAACGAGGGTCTCAGAAACCAAAAGCTACAAAATTAGTGGGCATGGATTGAGCACTTAAAAGCTGTTACAGTGCTTGGCACTTAATGCTAAGACTCCTGTGTTAGGATAAGCTGGTCACAGAATGGGTTAGATTGACACTAGGTCACCCATCAACCTCAAGAAAATTTCTGTGCAACAAGGTACACTGTAGAACACCACATAGTCTCCAACTTAGTGGCACATCTGCCTTAGATATTAGTTTGGCTCCAAGAGACCCAAAGGCTTAGCTAAAAAAGAATGGGTTCCTTAAGCTCCAAAGAGTCAAGTGCACCACCTTCCAGCACACCTGCTTATTTTATGTCTAAGAACTATGGTCCCAGAAGCTATAAATATCTAGAAAAATGGCAAAATCTTACTAAGCTTGTTTTGTGTCCTGAGAACTTGGCTTGGTAACTGTCAGGTTGGGGGCTCCAAAATATGGCCAGACAGAAATGTGGATTGCAACCCATTTGTGGCTAGATATGGCTGGACAGAAATGTGGGTTGAACTCCATTCACGGGTAGGGTCCTACCAAATTGCTGCCAGCCCTCAGGGAAATTACAATGGCCATTATGAGGAATGTTCCAATTACATAAGATCATTTAAGAAGTGCACTTGAAAGTGAGGACTCCTAATTCGAACAAACAGAATGGGATGCCTATTTTAATTGGTATGTAGAAGTCTCCAAAAGACTTTGAAATTTCAAAATAGCTTCATTGAAAGATTCACTGCAAAAGCTAATGAAAAATTAAAGATATAAGTGGTAACTAAAACAAAATACTGATACGACTGATGTAACTCCTACTCTTCCCCTCTATCCTCCTTTATTTGAGTACTCATTCTAGTAATCCTCTCTCTGAATTGTTTTTCCACTCTGAAGAGATTGCATGACCATAAACAGAAGTATCCCAAGTTAGTAGCCTTACAGACATCCCCATATCTGTCCTGGAAGAAAGGCCTCCATATGGGCCCCTCCCAGGGTTGATGAGACTCATAGGGATTTTCTGATAAACTGCTATGTTATTCCCTTAAACAACCAATGGGAAAGTAAAATTGAAATTAATAAAAAAAACCTTGCCAAATTCTGGTAGATACCAGAGCCTGCAGATGGGATCCTGGGAAAACTGATAGAAGCCAGAGAAAGGTGAGAATTCTTACCAGAGTCAGCTCTCCCAAATCTCTGTCTGTAGTGCCCAGTCAAGAGAGAAAAATAAAATATCTTTTACACCCTCTTTAGGAATGCCTCTTAAATCCAAAAGGGGTTGTTCAATACTGCCAGAAATATTTTCTGTTTGTCCTGGCTGAAAACCGATAAGATATTTAAAAAAAAATTTTTAAGTAGCTCTGTGGTCAGAAGTTGGCCAAATTGGAAGCTGATATTCAAAGCCTGATAGGAACTTTTTTTAGGCCTTCTCTCCTAAGCTAAAATAAAACTATGTACCCAGAGGGAAAGAAAACCCTTTCAAATCCTTTGTGGAAGGATTTACTAAAACATTCCAAAGACAAACAGTTCTAAATCCAAAACACAGAAATCTTTTGATTTCCATCTTAGTTGGAAATCTTCTTCCTGATATAAAAAAGTAAATTGAAGAAAATGTAATTAGATGGGTGGATCAACCTGTGATGTCATTTAAGTTGTAATCCAATTCCTTGAGGAATAAAAGCAAATGTCCTTATCTTATAGATTTTGGCAAAACCAGAAATGTGGCTCCAGAAACAAATCAAAATCTACCTATCCTTCTTACCAATCCCAAAACCTCACCAATTTATCTCAAAAGTCTTGTAAGAATTGTAAAAATTCTGCAATAACATGGATGGACCTTAAGGGTATTATGCTAAGCAAAATAAGCCAGACAGAGTGTCTGGCTGCATGCCCACTTAGGTAAGCAGTGCAGGATAGGTAGTGGAGAGACCAAAGAAAAGACCCAGAGATGGCAAATGAGACATATAGGTTTATTGGGAGTTACTTACAGGAAGGTCCAGTGGCAGCTGGCTGGACAGCAATGTGCATCCACAACCTGCGGGCATGAGGGGGTTGCTTATATATGCAGGGTACACAAAGGCTATATGCTTGCCAAGAGGGGCTGTCCCTGGTATGACCAGCATTCCCAGGAACAGTGGCTCACTTGGAGGAGCTCTGTGTCCCTTTAAGACATGATGTTCTTTAAGTGAGATAAGGTAAGATCGGGGCTGGCCAGGCCCTGGATTGTTACAAATCCCAGCAGCTGGGTGTCCTGCCCAGAAGGGAGCCAGAGGGACACATGGTTGCAGTGGGCTTGTGGGCTTTTGCTGAGCAAGCAAGGCCCAGGCCCTACACAGAGAAAGACAAACACCCTATGATTTCACTGGTATGTGGAAGATAAACAAACACATGGATAAGGAGAACACATTAGTGGTTACCAGAGGGGAAGAGGGTGGCAGGGTGGGTGAAAGGGCTAAAGGGGAACATACATATGGTGACAGATAAAAACTAGATTACTGGTGATGAGAATGACATAGTCTATACAGAAACAGATATTCAATAATGCACACCTGAAATTACACAATGTTATAAGCCAATATGACCTCAGTAAAAAAACTAAATAAAAAAATTCTGGCCTCAGGAGACAAGAGTCTTGAAGGAACTTGCATTCTTCCCCTGTGCCTTTAAGATGTAAATGTTTTACCCAGTCTTCTCCAGGAACTCTTATCTAAATCATCCCCAATTCTTAGGAATAAAGAAAAAAAGGGGGGGGGGAGACTTTGTAATTTTTAAATTTTATAATTTAAAATACAAACTGCTAAAGAAGCTCCCTTGCCCAAAACCTAGCACATAGCTTCCATGAGATGATTTGACAAGGACAAATACAAATCTTAAGTGTTTTCCCCACAAATATTAGTAGTAAAAGCTTTAGCCATCTGAACCAATAAACTTAACTTGTGCCAACTGTTCTTTTATAACTAATGAGCTTTGTATTATTGTACCTGATTCATGGCTAAAATTGCAAAACAAAGCTATAAGTTCTCTGTTTACATCTGTATGTATGTGTATGTGTGTCTATATATATATGTGTTGTAAATGTGTGGTATTTTTCTACCTCTGGATGGTATTGCCAAAATTAATTTGTAAAAGATCTCTATTTAATTGGCTTAAAAACAAATAAGCACTTACATGAATTAAGAATTCCTAAAACTCTCAGAAATATAAAAACTAACCCAAACTAACCCTTTTCAGGTTCACATGATATGAGAAACATTCAGTATTAAAGCTGATTTAAGACAAGTCCTTAGAGTTATCAACACTAAACATAATGCAGACATACAACTTTTATTCTACCTGGGTTTATTAGTCAAAGTTTGTGTTATCTCTGTTACAAAATTAGTCAGCCAGAAAAACAACTTGATGTAATAAAATTTTCAGGAGTATTCTAAACATAATTGCTAAGAACAAGTGAATTAAATAGATGTAAGTGGGATAAGAGTTTTTAGGTGAACTTTTTAAATAGTTTCCCCAAATCTTTTTGGTAACCTGAAATGTTAAAGTTTTGCTAAGTTAAATTAAATTATGGATAGTCATTAAATATCTAGATTATTTCCAAATAAGATAAAATAGTGAAACATTAATTACTGAACATAAGTTTATTTTACTTTTGGCTTCCTTTTACAAAGGAACTAAGATATTTGGGTCTATTAGCGACATGCCTTGTGCCACACTGAAAAAACTTACTATAAGGAACCATATGTTTCTAGAAATTATAAAAAGTATTTAAAAATTTGCCAAGCCACAGAATGCTAATGTAAAAGACAGTTCACAATTGTTTACTTCTTTATTTTCACTAGAAATTAAGATTTTTGAGAGTTAAAAATTCTAGTATATGTAATTAAAGCTACTAGAAATAATAGAAGAAACATCTCCATATGCAAGGAAAGTAGGATGTGTGCTTTTGGTAAAAGAAGGTATAAGGAATGGAGATGAATTTTTTTGTTGAGGGAAGAAAAATAATTTTGTCCTAAAGAAAGACTGGTTATTTCAGAATGGAAAAGAAGAAAAACATAGGACAAAATCTGAATGTAAAAAAAAAGTTATAGAAGGTTTGTGGAAAAAAAAAAGCTTGAGAAAGGAAATTTTATGTGTAGTCAAGATCAATGAGACTAAACAAAATTTGTTATAAGGGTTTTTAAAATAAGCTTTAATATCAATAGTGTACTTATGTGAAACTAAACCTTAATTTTCTTTCATTAGTTAAAAGGACAAAGTTTTCTTAGATTATGGATCTGCTCTTAATAAAAAAGTATAAACAAAGATTTTTTTACCTTTTAAGTAATATGTCTAAAAAACAAAGATTCTGTGTTTTGTCAAAATAATTTTCTGTGTTTCATGTTGCCTTTATCAGGTCTTCTATTACTTAAGAAAACTAAGTTTTCTCTATTAAAAGAGCTAAGAGGGTTTTTTTGTTTTGTTTTTTTTACAACTATTTAACTTTCTGTATCTGCCTGCAAAGTCTTTAATTGTCAGTATGGTTAAATGGGTAACAAGTATTGTTTCAAAATGACCTATGATCCTATTTGACCAAGTGTTTTTAAAACCTTTTGATATTTTTGGCAAACTTCCCCCCAAAATCAAATTCTAAATGAAGCCTTTTGACCTAGAAGTAATTTTAGACTTTCCAGAGGGCCTCTGGAACGCCTCAAAATATTTCTTCTCTCTCATTATAAAAAGAAAGGTGTTAAACTAAATAAGCTTATTTGACATGTTAAATTGCACAGGAATTGTTGTCAAATAAGAAGTAATGTTAAGCCTTCTTTATGTTATATTTGTATATGTATATGTTATAAGTGTTCCAGAAATTGTATGAAGTTCCTGGAAATCTGATATGTCCTGGTATAATATTATCAGTCATAATTCTAGTTATCATCTTAAAATGTTGTATATCACATTTTCTTATCAAATAAACTCTCATAGATCTTTAACAATGGGTATTTTACGTCTTTATTTACAGAGAGTTATTTTTTACTCAGATGCTTTTGCAAAAATATTCCTGCAAAAGTGCTTTATCTTCAAGGAGATTCATGGAAAGGACATTGACAAGCAAAGGTTTCTGATAGTTTTAAGATGATAAAACTGAACTGGGTAAGAATTCCCAGAACTAATGGAAAAACTGAGTTCAAGCAAAACAAGTATTAATTACATGGGGCTGAAGGAACTGAGAAGGATGATTATAATTTTTATGACTTTTTGTTTGAAATATTGCTGGTTTCTTAGTGTTTTGTTTTCCAGATTAAAAAAAAAAAGTCTTTTCTCTCAAGCTATCTATGACTTACAGCAATTCGGTAAAGTATATGTTTGTAAACAAAAATGAAACATTTACTTTTTCTCCCTGTCTGATCACTCCAGAATTCAGAAACTCATGAGAATTCTTTTCATGGCAACATGGTTAGTTATTTGCATAAGTTCAATAAGAATCTGTTCCTTGTAACAGGACACAAATAGAAACATTGGCTAAATTACCAAGGCTTTGACTAAAATGGCATATTTGAGAGAGATGTGCATAGACTCAGATATGACCGGACAGCTTTAAGGAACTGCTTTAAAAAAATCAACCTAGTACCTTGCTTACAGGGTTCCCAGTGGCCTCACCAGGTGAATAAGGAAGGTCACTTCCTGATAAGCCAAGGAACCTCAAGATATTTTGGGGGACCTCAAAAAAAGAAGAAATCACAAAGTATAAGTATTGCAGGCAAAATCTTGGTTTGGTTTCCTGGCCTCAGAGGCTTTCAAGCATTCAATCTGAGATTCCTTATGAAAAGTTTCAGTAAAGTAGTCTTAAAAAGAGCTTATATGGTCAATCACTATTCTTGCCACACTTATGCAAATCATTAGGCCAAGTTTAATGAAAACAAATTAGTTTTACTGCAATTACCTTTGGTAAAAAAAAAATGGGGGTGATTGTAGAGAGAAAAATTATGTTTGCACCTTTGTAGATATCAGATTCTAGTCTTGATAATTGTCTTTGAGGTTCTGTTATATATCTATAAACTAGACTAGATTGTGAATTCTACTTTCCTCAAGTATCTGGCTACAACTCTCCAAGCTAACATTTCTAATTTTCTCCCACCCTTCTGATCTGGAATCACTAGGAACAAAGACTGCCTTGAATCTCCTTGGAAGGGACTATACCAGATCCTCCTCACTACCCAGATGGCAGCCAAACTTCAAGGACTTGAATCTTGGGTACACATCTCACAGTGAGAAGGCCCCATCTGCTCCACCTGCCATCTGGTCCTATACAAATGCTGGGGACCTCCAAATCAAATTGAGCAGGAAGAGGAGAAGCTGACATCAAGGTAGACTGCTTCTCCCCAAGATGCTGGATCAAGACTCCATAATTTACCATGAAGCTGTTTCTTCTTCTCTTTCTTTCCTTTACTCTGGCACTGGCCTGGAAAAATAACACCATCATCCATATCTTCCAGGCCATTGCTAAGGGGGAGTAACTTTTCAGACTGCTGGATTTACCATCAAAAACGCCAATCTGTCCATTAACAGCACCATCTTAGTGGGAGCGGTTTGTGCCCCAGTAGGGTTTATCTTTGTCTGTGATGATTATCATTAGGTCTTGGGCCTATGAAAGCCTGAATGGCTAGCACATAGCCAGGCAATGCCTCTTAGGTCACCTAACTGTGCTGCTAACTGTTCACAAACAAACTGAGACACCTCACTAGTCAACTCCTCTGAATTTATGTTGTCAAGTTACAAAGAACCCACCAGGAGGCATTCAGGATTCAGGATTGGCTTCCTTTGGTAGGTCCCTGCTTCCCTGGTTAGGAGTGAGAACAAATGAGGCTATGATTAGGAATCTCTCTTCAACTCTCAAAAATATCGCGGAATCTGCTGCAAAAGCAATAGCTGTCCAATAAAAATCTTTAGACTCTCTGGCCAAAGTTGTTCTTGATAATAGGATAGCCCTTGATTATCTTTTAGCTGAACAAAGAGGTGTCTGTGCTGTGGCCAACACTGCATGTTGCAATTGGATTAACACTTCTGGGGAAGTTGAAACTCAGCTACATAAAATCACTGAACAAGTCGCTCTGGTTAAGAAAGTGACTCCTTCAACAGGGTCTTTCTTTGACTTATTTGATTTTGATTGGTTTAGGCCTTGGGGACTGTGGCTCTGATGTGTATTCCAGATATTGGGAATTATCCAGCTTATAATAATCATAGTAGTCTCCCTGGTGTGCTGTATTCTCTCAAAAGCTTTAAATGCATGTTCACAGCTGCTAACCACCACGCAAATGATATCCCTAAGACTGAAACACCAGAAAAAAAATGAAGAAAGTGACTGACTACAAAAATTGTGAGCCTGAAGTCATGACCTGTGAATACCACAGAGATTTAGCAAAATAAAGGCATCATGACCTGTGACTATCACACAAAATCAGTAAAAGCCATAAAAATGACAGAGTGGTAGCTGGGAGTGGGACTAATATCTTAAATTTTGGCCATATCTCTCAGTTAAGCTGAGAGTCTGATCACAAGGGGGAATTGTTAAAAAAAGAAGTGGTGCAGCGGTTTAGTTCGCGCTTGGCAGCCCGGGGTTCGCGAGTTCGGATCCCGGGCGCCGGCTGACGAACTGCCTGTCAGCCATGCCGTGGCGGCGTCCCATATAAAGTAGAGGAAGATGGGCACGATGTTAGCCCAGGGCCAGTCTTCCTCAGCAAAAAGGGGAGGATTGGCAACGGATGTTAGCTCAGGGCTGGTCTTCCCCACAAAAAAAAAAAAAAAAGAAAGAAAGAAAGAAACAACAGGCCCCAAATGGAGTCACTTGTGCTAAGCCCCACGTCAGTGACCCAAGACTTTATACCTAACCTAATTGCAGGTTCAGCCTCTCCCAGGAATATAACCTTTAACCAGTGAATCTGGAATTACCTGGTCAGCACTAGTGAGGTAATCCACCCAATAGATCCCTTCTGTTCCGCATAGGAAGGTGAACTTTCCTTAAACAATCCATTCTTTGCTAGAGAGTTCCTTTTCCTGCCCCCTTCTGCTTATAAAATTCTTTCACTTTGTACAGCTCTTCAGAGCTCTTTTCTATTTGCTAGATGGGATGCTGCCTGATTCAAAAAAAATCATTGAATGAAGCCAATCAGATCTTTAAATTTACTCAGTTGAATTTTGTTTTTTACCAGTATAGATGGTCCCTTATCAAGGGGTAGAAGTGATAGAGCTTCACTTAAAATCCATGATTATCCATACATGAATTGACCTTACATTGTTGGAATCTTCCTGGCAGTGCCTGGCTGTACTAAGCACTGTCCTTGACAATATAAGTACTGCTGTGCCTATTTACAAGAAGGGAAGCAATTATTTCCCAGAAAATAAGATACAATGTAAATGCTTTGGCCTAATTAGTGGTGAAAAAGGACATGGTCCAGGTAGAGTTTGCAGAAAAGCCAATTCACATATGTCACGCTTCTCTCTCCATTACCAATACCCCACCCTAGTTCAAGTCACCCTCATCTCTCACTTGAAATGTTAGGATAGTCTCTTAGCCCCTTTCTTCACTTCCACATTTTATCTTTCCAGTTATCCACAATGCATCTAAAGTGAACTTTTAAAAATACCCTTCAGTCTCTATATAAACTTTTCAATGGTTTCCCACTGCACAAGGGATAGACCTAAGATCCCATAAGGGTTTAGACTATCTTACCCCTGTGTATCTCATCTTTATGTTCAAATATGCTGATCTTCCTTTTTCTCCTCAGATGTGCTACTGTCCTAGGGCCTTCACATAATTCAGTCTTAAAAGTGGAACACTAAGGGCCGGCCCAGTGGCATTGTGGTTAGGTTTGCATGCTCCGCTTTGGCAGCCTGGGGTTCGCGGGTTTGAATCCCAGGCATGGACCAACGCACCACTCATCAAGCCATGCTGTGGTGGCATCCCACGTACAAAGTGGAGGAAGATGGGCACAGATGTTGGCTCAGGGCCAATCTTCCTCACCAAAAAAAACAAGTTGAACACTCTTCCACATTCTTCATCAGGCTAACCAATACTCATGCTTCCTGTCTCAGCATAAATACTGTTTTCTTCAGAGAAGCTTTGCCTGACCTTCCAGCTTAAGCCAGGTCTGTTACATGTGCTCATGGCATATTTTGCTTCTACACATCAATTCACATCATTATTATTTAATACTTATTTATGTGCTGTCTCTGACCCCTTGTTGGTTGTAAGTCTTATGAAAACAGAGGCCAGGGCTATCTTACCCATCACTCTTTCTCTAGTGCCCGCCATGGTTCCTGTCACATGAAAAGCACTCAATATATTGGGTGAAGGAGTAAGTGAGATTTGCATTTCCAACATCCTAGACTTGTTTGCAATCCCAAGAAGTCTGCCTCAGGTGGAGCACATACAATGCTTTCTACACATTTATTTGCAGAGAGGAGAGAGAGAATCCCTTCTGCTCCCTGGCTGGCTACCATCATTCTAAATGGGCTCAGTTTTGCAGCACCAATAGTAGGGATAGAGACAGCAAGCCTGCGGGTCTTCCACGTGTAAAACAGTGCCTCTCATTTTCCTGCATGAAAGCAACGTGATGTTCAGTATTCAAAACCTTTTCAACTGCTGTAAGCAGAGGATTTGCAGTCCTTTTTAGTTAAGATGAAATCTATCTGAAAGGCAGAATGTAGTTGGAGTGAAGAGAAGCATTACTAGCACTTCATATAAAATAAGAGACAATTAATATCTTTGGTTCTCTACTTCCTTGACACTACTTTCTTCAGAGCAAGTCTCCTATTATCCCCTCCTGATGTGCAATTGCAGCCTTCTTCAGACTAGTCACCAGTCCCTCATGCTTTATTCTGAAACAATGGCATCTAAAATCTGTACTCCTCAGGGAAATGATTGGTTTCAAATATCTCAGGAGGACTGCCTCAAGGACATTTGACCAAATGTTGCCAGTTAGGTTGGAGTGGTCTCCAGCAGGGCCAGATTCGATCTAATGCAGCTTCCAGTTGTCTTCCTATATTCCTAAATATCGTTTTAAAGATGCTGACATAAGCTGAGCTATCATACATACTTGTCCCTTTCTGTTGGTGATAGGGACTAGGGAAGACAATGCACTATTAACTCTAAGTGATCAAACAGAATTGTTAGAATTTGGTGATTCTCTTCTGGCAGCCAAACCTGCTTGTAGCTTCTAGAATTTATGCCCACTAATGGCATTAAATACTTAGGCCTCTCATAACAAAAGGACACCATGTACACAATTAACTTTCCAATGGCTAGATCAGCCCATGTCAATGTCATGTTTAATATTTAAACATACTCTATTGTCTTTTGTATCTGCTTACTCAGTAGCCATCTGCAGAACCAATATGAATAAAAATGGAACTTGTGGGGCAAGAAAAATATATTGAGAATCATTGAGTTGGACAGACCAAGTGGGAAGAGTGTGTCTATTCAAACACCTGTCTTCCACCCTCCCACCATCTGTGCAATCACTTCAGCCTTCAGCCTCACTACTCACCCCTACAATTACCCTGTCAAAGGAGAGTGCAGCTCAGGTGGATTCAGTGTAGGCTTAATATGGCCTGTTGAGTTTAATGCTGATTTCATTTAAGTAACTGTTTCTGTTCTTGCTATAAATCCATGTGTATGTGTCTATGCTTAATTTGGAAGAATCCATCTAAGGCAAGAGTCAGTTTATTTGTTTTGTAAAGAGACTAGATCAAATAAGCAGATGATAGGCCATGCAAACTGTAGGTGAAAACAGCAGAATGATGCATAATTTACAGGTTACAGTGAAGTTAAAAGAGAAGGTTATATTTTAATGCACTTTTAAGAATTCTTTCCCTCAAATTCTCAATATGGATATAACAATCATCTATATACAGTTACAAACAAAAGGCAAAGAACTAATATACAATCCAGACCTACTATATAGTATCTGGTGTGATCCTAGAGAGTTTACATTCATTTTCTCATCTAATAAAACAACTCTTAAGGTAAGTATTTTAAGACGAGGGGCCTTGCGGGCGGGGCGGGGCGGGGGAAGGTCGGAAAGTTTAAGAGTCTCAGGATGCAAGCCTAAGTCTGCTTCGAAAGTATGTGTTCTTTCCTTTAAGTGGTCACATTTTTTACCTGGTGATAATACCCCACTCAGGGTCACTCAGGCTTCTAAGGGTCTCCCCTCACCATGTGTGATATATTATGCTATATCCTCTGTAGAAAACAAAAAAATGATTAGAAAACATAAGAAATTGTCCACCCAATTACTTACACATGACATTATTAGAGCTCAAAGCAATTGGATAACCATAATCGTTCTATTTCCACCCATCCTTTCTTTCAAAACACACTCATTTGATTGCCAACTATGTGCCAGGTACTGGGATAGACATTTTGGGTAGAATGATGAGCAAGATGGACATGCTGTCTGTTTTCACAGAGCCGAGTGTCTACAGAGCACATCACAGTACAGATTGGCCTCTGTGGATTCTGAAGTGGCACATGGCTCCATGTGCCTGCCTTAGAATGTGAGGAACTGTGTACAAATAGATGCTGCTGCTTTGAAATAATTTATGAAATTTAAAGAAGGCAGCAGGATCATAATGTTTTATATTTAGTCAGGCTTAAAATATTTTGTCAGGCATACTTCAGCCATAATATTTCATAAATATGAGACAAGTCGTTAAAGGAGAAGTTTGTGGTTGATTTGCTGAATCTGTCAACATGTTTACACCACTGAGCACCTTTATATTTTGCAAGCGTATTGAGGAAAGGCACAATTGGCCTTCAACTACAATGTCCAGCACCTCGGTACTGAACCAAGAAATCCTATTTAAATAGTAAGGTACTCAGAAACATTTAGCAGCACGCGCAAGTCATAAGTCCTTCTCAAAGGAAAATTTACCCCCTTCCCTGGTACCTGAGCCAAGAGTAGAGAGTGGCATTCACTCTTTCCTCATTTTTAGACTTAGTAAGGTCAATCAAAAAATCCATAAGAGATATATTGAGTGTGTCACATCAATTTATTTGCTGTTTAGATGAAATGAGCTTTGTGTTTGCTCTCAACTTAGACACTCATCATACACAATTAGCCCCTTACATAGAACAGCTGCCGGCTTTTACAATGCTTTCAACCCAGTGCTGAATGCACCCATTATTGGTGTTTACTGTGAGCATTATTTAATCAAATCTGTGATATATGCATCATTTGATTTGATGATAAAACATAGGAAAGAATTACCTAAATAAAAGCATGGTATGCTCATCTTCACCTAGAAATGTTAACTCTGAAGTAATTATATTAAAAAGCATTGGGTTATCACATTGGAAAATCAATTTTTTTAAAATTAAAAATTCTTTTAATTTAATATTAAATATTATTCTGTGACTGCTTATGAAAAAAGAAGAACCAGCACATTTCCCATCAGTACGTTCAAAGGACTGAAGAGGCAATTGAATCACCAGGATGATGATCTCATGGAATCAAGAAAATTTGGACTTAACTCTAAAACTCTGCTAACACACTTACTCCTTACTTTTGCCATCTGTACAATTGAGAAATAATCATCAACAAGCATTTATATTAAGCACTGTAAGATGCAAATTGTTACCATAGATATACAAAATGTAATTCTCAGAGTATAGTTCTAAATTTAAACACCATAATGACTTGTATTTGCCAGAAATCAGAGATCTTGTAGTGGATTCTGTTAGTGATGATTCATGCGTTTGAGGAAGTGGGGAAAGCTTGGGGGATATCTAATGTAATCATTACAAGCAGCAGTCTGCTACCTTTTATTTTTAAGTGTATATATTTCTTATCTGTAATTAGAATCATTGTTTTACAAATAAGATAGCTGAGGAAAGAGAAACCCACAAAGTCACAGTGAGTTAGATAAGGAGATATTACTACAGTTCCTCAGTTTATGAATTTTATTCTTAATCCCATGAAGCTAAAAAGAGAAAAAGAAATTTAATATATCATATTTTAGATGGCAAAGGATAATGAAAACTGTGTCTTGAGCACAATTATTCTTTTTCATATTATAAAGGTAAATTTGGCTAAGGGGATATATTCAAATTTTCACTGCCAATGTGCAATATTTCTGTTAAATTGGCTTTCATGGGCTATCCTAAATGCCATTTATGATACTGAAGCAATGTGTTTCGAAGTGATATATTTTGAAGAACTGTTTTGGAAGTTAGAAGTTATCTACCTGATCATATAAACAGACTGTACATATATGTGGGTGTATACATACACACACACAAACATGCAAAACAGAGTTTATTAAACAGAATTCAATAAATGTTTGTTGTTGATACATATTTTGTTTTCTTTAATGGGTCCACTTTTGGAAGTTTGCATACATAGGACTGATATTCAATTGGTATACAATCAGACTGGCTAGAGAAATTGTTTACAGCTGGCGTTCCTTCTGCTTTATCCAGCAGGCATTCATTTGGATTGGTTAATGCTTGTATCATGCTGGTTATTAAATATTTTTACTATCACTCTAGGTGTATATATTTTAATGTAGTCTATAGGCTGCCCTATAAACCATTGACAATAGCAATTAGTAGTTAACAATTAGGTAACAATGGCAAGAAAAGTGAAGATAGTATTTATTTGTGAATCTTCTTTACTGCACATTGTTACAGAGAAAGTTGGTAAATAGGAGGAAATACCCAGAAATAGCATTACGTTCAGATTAAACAGGGAGCCACGTAGTGAAGCAGATCAACACAGTTGTGTGTATGTGATGGTAACAATGCTCAGGGAACACGCTGATGAACATTTTCACCCTGTAACGAGAGACTTCGTCACTTACATTGCTTTAAGAAATCCTCATATGATGGGAATATTTTTTATCATCTTTGGACTAAACAGATGAAATTTCTATCTCTCTCTCTCTCTCTCTCCTCCTCTCTCTTTATCCCTCTGTCTCTCCCTGCTTCCCCCTCCCTCTCTTCACATTAATCATAAAGAAAAAAAATGACTGGCTATTAATGCAATTAATCAAAAATACCCTGAAGCAATAGTTTCCACAAATGCTTTAAAAATATGATATGTACATTTTTTAAAGGTAGGTATTCTAAATTTTAATCTTTTGTGACATTGGTGGATAAGTTTTTCTTTATCACTTTTATGTACGTTGTCTTTTATTCTATTTCAGTGATGTTCACACAGGCTGAGCTGGGATAGAAGGAGTAATTTGGCCACCATTTATTTGGGGAGAAAATCATTAGAAAATAATTCTTTTATAAATAGCATTTGATTGAATTCAACTACTTGTTCTGAGAATAACTGTTTTACTTAATTCAACTAGTTTTTTCAAGTTAATTTGATTGAGTAAATTCACTTTATACTCAAGATCTTTATTTATTTTGTTTAATAAGGCAGAACCCTGCAGAATTAAATAGGAAAATAATCATAAGGGATTCTCTATGTCTATTCTCTACATCTAGAAAGAACCATACCATTCATCATGAAAAATAAAAGCTAAATAATTTTTTAAAGGATGTTTGAAAAAGTTATTCTATTACCATAAGTCTTAGTCTTGTTATAAACATCACCTTTATAGATAACTTCCTTGTGATATTCCGTTTGTATAAATATATATAACTGCTCCAATATGAAAATGTATAAAGAAAATTTCTCATCAAGAATCCTTACTTCAATCTAAGTGACATAATCCTTACCAGGATTCTTTAAATGCACTTTAATGATTGGTAAAATATAGTCTCCACTGAAGTACACGGACTTCAGAAAAAAACATTTTCAGTAAATCTTTTAAAAGAAACAAAATAAAATTATATTAACAAATGTATTTAAAATATTTCAAACATCATTTTTCCTTACTTCCAAATTATATATTGAGACAAAAAAAGAAAGGAAGAAAGGAAGGCAGGATGGAAGGAAAGGAAAAAGGGAAAGAAAGAAATTATCTACACTTCTACCATGAAAATATCGGAAAGAGGTTACATTGATTCCTTAGGGCAAAGGCTGATCCAGAGTGGCACTTCACGACAACACAGTGATATGGAATGTTCTTTCTTTTATTTCTTAGAGATAGTTAGGAATTTAACATTGATATCTTTTGATGATTTTCCTAGATGATATTGCAATTATCATAGAATGGGTGCATGGTCTTTAATATTTAGATCAATTTGTCTTTTTTTAAAACTAAAAGCCATATTGCCCTGTAGAAAAAAAATTTTTTTTCTAGTCTAAAAGGAAAAGGAAAAGAAAGTCAATGTTGAGACGGGTTAGTAGCCGTGTGTGGAAACTGGGCAAATGCAGTATTCCTATGGTGTTTTGTTAATAGCAGTGCACATGGGTGCTGCCACAGAAAGTCCTGTTAAAAAAGCTGAGAGTTAGAAGACTGAAAAAAAACGGGAAGCATCCATTCAAATTTATGAAAGAATTCATTGAAGAGTTCCCATTGAAGAAATTCAGAAAAAGAAAGGAAATCTGTCCAACATTATATAACTGAAGCGTATATAATGTGTCTACATGATGGTGTGTTTTCAGCTCTCTCATTTTGTTATGACATACTTCAAGGTTTGTCACAGAGAACCACAAAGGAAAAATCACTTAGGTATGCAAACAAGGGCACATGTTCGGAGGGGAAGAATTTTCAGTATTTGCATTAATCAATCAATCTTGCAAGAGGTTTCAATCACTAAGTTATAGATGGGCCAATGAGGAAGGTATACCCACCAGTAAAATTCGAGAGAGGAAGCAGTTAACCTATTAGGGTTATCTTCACGAGTTCTAATTAAGATTCATATGAAGAGCGATTTTAAAAACACAGGCAAGGCACTGTTTGATTTTCAACTAAGAACTGAAAACTAGTTCTTCCACTTATTCAAAAAAATATTATTGAATGCCTACTATTTGCCGGAGACCATTATATATGCTAGAGGGGAAAAACCCACAACTGACTTTTGTTTTGTTTTCTCAAACTGACACGTCTAATGAAGGTAAATGAGAGAGAGCTGCAAATGGTGGCAAGTGTTCTGGACTGAATGTTTGTGTCCTCCCTCAAATTCATATGTTAAAGCCCTAACCTCTGATGTGATGGTATTAGGAGGTGGAGCCTTTGGGAGGTAATTAGGTTTAGATGAGGTCATGAGGGTGGCGCCCCCACAATGGGATTAGTGCCCTTATAAGAAGAGACCAGAGAGCTTGCTCTCTCTCTGTCTACCATGTGAAGATGCACAAGATGGCAGCCAGGAAGAGGGCCCTCACCAAGAACCCTACCATGCTGGCACCCTGAACTTGAGAACTTCCAGCCTCCAGAACTGTGAGAAAGAAATGTCTGTTGTTTAAACCACTGGGTCTATGGTATCCTGTTACAGCAGCTCAAGCAGACTAAGATAGCAAGAGAGGATACTTTCAGGAGAGAAATGAAGGAGGGGGGATTTCAGCAGTAAGATACACTACCTAGAGAGGATCATCAAGGCCTCTATCTTTGGACAGTTTATCTTTACCTCTTCAAAGCAGTAATTGATTTACACCAAAGCAGGCCAGCAAGTGCAGCAGGCCTAAACCAGTATGGTTCATATGCTTTTTAATAGTGAAATGTCTGGTCGGGAGAGTCAGGCCTGGGCTCTACTTCTGGCTTGGCTGTGCAACTTCAACCTTTCTGGGCCTTGGGAAACTCATCTGTACAACACAGGACCAAAACCCTTCCAGAGTCTCCCTATTGTGATTCTGAATCCTGGCCAGGCACCACAAATATGTGCTAGTGTTCTGGGATGAAGATGTTTGGCTTAGCCCTACAAATAGCTCATCAAAAATCTATTTCCATTCCTAGAGAAAATAACTCACAACACGTTCTGCTGTGGGTGAATTAGTAGCAACATCTTTAAATATGAAAGAGAAAACCCTCAGTTTATCCTGTAGATGTGAATGAAGGAGAACCAAAAACCAAATACTAGCTAGGCTGTGCTTAATAACAGCTTCAACAGTACTTGCTTCAAAAAAAGGGGCTTGCTTTAGATTATATATTCAGTTCTAAATATGAGCAGATACATTTAAAAAAAACAGGCTGTTCTGATATACATTTATTTTTCCAAAATAGATGTTGAATCTCAATCCCAAATCAAAAGAAAAAATTTTTCGTTTGCCTTAAGTTTAATATGGGGCAGATTTTCCATGATCCAAGTCTTCAAATATTCACTTTCTCAATTATCTGTCACTCCTGCTCAGATTCAGACAGATGAGTGAGATTGGACTTGTTCTGAACCAAGCCAAGCTTTTTAACTTGTCAAATGTGTTCTTTGTGAAATAGGATTGTGGTGCAGGGAGGAGTCGATGACACTCTTAAGATAAATAGTAAATATAATATTCACCATAAAAATATAATTATATAAATATGATATACATTTTGAAGTATATGACTGCAGACACTGGAGTCTGAGCAAGAAAATTGAGATGCATTTTCCCTGAATTTAAGCATATTTATATACCCCGCTTTTTAAAAAATCCCTCAGGTTTATCCTTCTAAAGTTTTCTCGTGGCTTTGCAGCCTGTTTCCCTCTTGGGATAACATCCCTGGGGTCTGCAATCACTGATCACGTCAAGTGCTACAACATCAGTAAAGATATAGATTTTAGTATCTCGGGGAGGAATAAATATAGAACCAGAAGAACTTGTCTGGAATGAAGACCTTATTCAGGGATAATGAAAACGACCTAATCTATGTTATTAGCATTTGGGTTTCAAAACAGAATGCTTTTTAAGTGCTTGCTTTCAAGTTTCACCCTCATCGTAGTTGTAGAGCTTTGTTAGGGCTTGGCTTCTTTCCTAAATATAAGTGTCTGTATGTCCAGAAATATATAATGGAATCTCATAAACACATAGAGAACTTTTAAGATCACTCAGTTAACGGAAGCATCCTTTCTTACCTCTCATGAACTCTGCACCCTTGGGATTTTAGAATAGGGCTCATTAGTGCCTACGCTTAACATAAACCTACCAGAACTTCTAATATACACCTACCAGAACTTCCTCTCTCTTCTTAGTGAATTAAAGTGGGTTTTTTAAAGATCATCATTTTTGTGTTTTCTCTCCCTTTTAGCAGTTTTAACATGCCACTCTCTGCTCCACACCCCTCCTTACCAACATGTTTTCTATCAAGGACCCATTATTGTCTTGCTGTTGTTCTTTTCCTCGATTCCCACTTTCCTTCTGTCCTTGAATGTCTCAAGTTTCTTTCCAGTGCCATTTCTTTTATTTCCAACCATTTTTTTTTTAATTTTTTATAATTGGGTTCCTTAACTCCTGACCTGCATAGGCTTTTTCTGACCAGCACGTTCCCTCAGCTTTTCCTCACTGGTCATCTGCCTGACCCTCCAGCAACCACCTAGCTCCTTCTCTATCATGGGCAGCCCCACATTCTTCCCACAGCTCCGGAACGAGACTTCCCACTCTCAAGTTAACCACTAGCCTGGAACTTTTCAAAGCTCTCGGGCATCGTCTCTCTCTCTCTCCTGCATGAGTGATGGTCGGAGCCAGTTCACATCTTTTGGAGTTGAGGTGGGCGGCACAAGCCCTTGGTTTTGCCTGCTGGAAGATTACTGCTTCCTTGTGGTGGAGATATTGTGCTCTCCGGAGAGCTTATCGTGGAGCTGTCACTCTCCGCCGGGTTCAGAGGGTTTTTTTTTTTTTTATTATCCCTGTCAGTTAGCAGCCCAAGGTTACTGCCAGCTCTCTGTCAGGGCTTTGATTTTTGTCAGCTATGGCCAGGTCCTTTTAGTTATCTGCTATCTTTTCAGCTTTGTTCAGGCTGAGCTCTACTTGTCTACTAATTAGCTCTTTGGAGATTTCCCTTTTAAAACTCACTATCACAGAGGACAGGAACCGTTCAAAAGTTTTGTGCTTCATAGACATTCCATATTCATCCATATCTCGTAGAGCCATATTTTTAAAATTACAAGTGGCAGGTCAGGCCAATTTAGGTATAGAAGGAACATTGTCTATAAAGAGAGACCTACAGGTTCTTGATCAGGTATGTAGATGAGTGACAGCAAAAGGAGAGGGTTTACATCAAAAAACACTGAGGGGTACAAATTAAAAAGAAACTATCGCTCTGTATAACATATTCACATTTTCTTTATCTTCTGGTGTGCAAATATTGTGCTAGCTGAATATAAAAGTAGCACAACTTTAGGGTACAAAAAAAAAAAAAACACACTGTAATAACATCAAGAGTGGTCTTACATCAAGGAGGGCCCTGAGGATGTCTTTGTTGTCAACTTCAGAAGAAAAGAGAGGAACAGAAGAGGAAACTGGCAGAAGGAATAGATGCCAAAGAGAACTCAAAGGATTAGGTCCGGGTGAGGTGATCGGTATTCGAAAACAGTCTGCCTTCTGGCTCTGATCTAAGGGAATAGGCTGGCAGCCAAGCCAGAGGGCATAGCAGCACAAACACACCTTCAGCACACTGCTTCAGGGCTGCCTCAGTGCCTTAGAAATTGTGCTAGCAATTAGAAATAAAGATATGGAAGAGCAATAGGCAAAATACTCTATGTATAGATAAAACTCTGCTTTTTACATAATTCCCAACCTAGCTGTCCCCTGGACACAAACATACCTTTCCTTTCTTTCTTTCTTTTTTTTTCTGTCAACCCCCTTGCCTTTTTCTAGGCTCCTAAGTACATTTTTCTTCTGCTAACTTAGTGCTGTTGTAAGTTGCGCTTACATTGCATTTACACATGGTTAATGCCTGCAAGATGAAAGTAAAAACCTTTGAATATATTAATGCTATAACACAGATGTCTTACTTTTTACTCTTTTTTTTAGCAAGTTGATGTGGCTAATAATGATGCAGATTGTGCTGGATGGATGTGCAGATGAAACAGGGGAATACAGATTAAATAAAAATTTCTTCAAAGCTTACATTTGCTTCATAATTTAACTTCTGGGCTTGTCTCAGTGGTAGTAGGTGCGACCAGGCATCACAACATTGTTCTAAAACATCTTGGCATCACAGAGCCACAATCACCCAAACAGCACTGCTGTACTTCTTCGATGCCAGAGGAAAATAACAGAGAAAATAGAGACTGCCAGTGGCTCCGTACAGAGAGGCCTGACCCAACTGCTAATAATGCATGAGCAGTGAGAAATCAGGGACAAAGATTCTGTGCTTAAGAAGTAATCTGATTGCACACTGAACTTTGCTTTCTGTAGCTACATTCAAAGTATCAGTAGCTTCTTCTTCCAGATGGTGAATGTGGTGTTTGCCAGAGGTGGTCACATACTCACTCTGGAAACATCTATGGAACGATTCTATCATTGAGCTCTTTTAAACAATGAATTGAAAGGGGTATGGACGACTTAGGCCTTGGAGCAGGCACAGCCAATTTCTTTTTCATGGATCCACTCATTCAAGAAGCATTTATTAACATGCTGCTCCATGCCAGGGATTTTGCTAGGTCCCTAGGATATGAGGAGGGGTAAGATACAACCCCTTCCCTCAACGAACTCACAGGACATGTGTAAGCAAAAAAACCTATAATATCTTTTAAAGGGATGAAAAAGAGCTGTGGGATCTCCTAGGAGGGAATAGTACTGTCTGCCGGGCCAAATGTGGCAAGACTGCATCTTTAATTTGTGAAGAGAAGCTTACTAGCTGGACAAAGAGGCGGGTGTTGAGGCCTGGAGTCATGGATGAGCAGCAGTGTTGGGGAATGGTGAGAACGTCAGCCTGGCCAGAGCTTAGGTTGTATGTATGGGGGTGGGGGGGTTAGGACAGAAGGACAGGCCACGAGACTAGGAAAGTAGGTCTAAGCAGAATCCACAAGGCCTCATATGCTAAGCTAAGGCATTTAGAATTTACCCTGTAGTCAATAGGAAGCCAAGTGGAAGCTTCTAGCAAAGGGAAAGTGTAACATAATCTGATGTCTTTTTATGATAACTCTGATAGCTGTAAAGAAGGGACATTAGCCCCTCTACAAGAGACTGGTGCAAGGAGACCATTAGGACATGTGCAATTCCCCAGATGGATGACAATAGGCTGCTGAAGAAAAGAGGCTAGATTCAAGAGACACCGTGAGGGACTTAGATTAGCAGAATCGAGCTTCAGCTAAAAATGTCTGCCAGTGGCCACCTTGTTACCCTACCCCTCCACCATCTTACCTGATGTGGGCAATTCCAAGGCAACCTGCTGAGAATCCCATGCTTCTTTCTGTGTGAAGGAACTCAGTTCATAAGGGTCTAATAAGATACAGGAAAGAAAGATCATTCTTCTGCCTCTTACACGGGGAGCTTTGTGAATGCAGACAGCAGCCATCCCCTCATCCACTGTGTTACCTCTCACTGCACCTAAATGGAGGACTGAAGATAACACACACGCCTCATAATGTCTGTAGAAACAAGACTAGGTATGTGTTACTTAGGGAGCGGTCTATAATGCTGATATCTTGGCCTCCCAAGGGATACACACAGCATGTCTATATGGTTACATGGCAGATTTGCTTCAGGGAGTGACTGTCAAGGCCTTGTGCTTTTGGAGGTGGTGAGCTCCTGACGCTGCAAGAGAAGAGAGCTATTGCCTTCTGCTGATGCTACTAAAGAAACAGTAGATAAACACGGCTGACAGGGACAGTTGAGCAGGCTGTGCTCTGTACAAGGACACCCTGCTGAGGGGCAAGTGGCAACTGAAATCTAGGAGTTGTGTCTGACTTGAGGGAGGCTTTATTTTAATCACATCTAAGTGCTGGATGGGAGAATGGGACCCTGCATTTAAGGTAAAAGGACTAGAATGAATGGAAAAGGACACTGCTCAGAGCAGTTCCATGGACAATGTCCTAAATATACCCACCCCCCACCCCCAGCCTGCATCGTACCCTTTTATACTATCTTCCCTTTATTTCCTCTTGTGGTTTTTGAGCTTCATATCAGTCTTGCTGTTTGGACCTTCTCTCTCACACTTCACTTGGCTTGTACAGCTTTAAACGGACCTAAAAGGGAACAGGTGCATACAGTGTCCTTAAACACGATTGACACAACCATCTGTCACAACCAAGGGCATCTGGGAGAGATTGCTCTCCATGCTCATTTGGCCAACTGGTCGACTGTGGGCCCTAATAATTACATTATTGGAGCAGGAGCATCATCCACTGGATGAAACTTCAGACATTACTTATGGATGAAATGAGGTCAGAAGAGGTCAGAAAAGACAAGAGATGAGCTGGCCATGACAGCTGTCCAAGCTACCTTTGAGAGGCAACATCACAGCATTGGAACCAGGGCTGCATCTTTTCTTGGAGAAGGAGTTCTGTCCACCAGAACAACTGCTGCTGCAGCGTTTCAACCCCAGGACAAGTGTCCTGGGCAAAGCAACTCTCCTGGAGGAGGATGCGGGAAAAGCAAGCAAACACTGCTTTGAAATAATGAAAGCATTAACCTTAGGTTTGTGCTTTTCTTGTGAGCCTTACTGCCAGGCTGGGAGCTCCACGAGAACAGCTATTAATTAGCATTGTGGTCATCCTTAACCATCTATCCAAGTGAGAGCGTGCATGCAGGCATGAGTGAATGGATGGCTGGAGGACTGCAAAATACACACAGTCCGGTGTAGAGTTGGGGAAAGAGCTTTTTAAGAGCAGGTCTCATGAAAGAAAAAACATTTTAAGTACATTTTTTGGTTGTACAGACAAATAAAAGGGTCTTCTCCTGTGAGTGATAGTTCACCACCATTTGCCTAATTTTCGGGAGTAGAAATACAAAGTTAGAAGTCCACTTGAAGAAATTCTAGGATTTACTCTATCTTAACAAATATGAAACCACAAATGAAACCTTAAAACACAACCACCTCAGCCTTTTTATAAGTTGCCCCTAAACAATGGCCAGAAATATTAATAAAGGGAATAGATTCAGATACTTAAATTTATCATTCATAAAATTTCTATTTTCTTTCACAAGAAAACATATCGAATTGAGAATTGGTCACTTCATTAAGTGTTGCAAAGCCTCCTTTTAATTTCACCTTGAATGTTATCCCAATAATGGCCACCACTTAAAATGAAATATGTATATAATTCACACATTCTTTATGAAATATAATAATTAACATTAACCTCGAGGAGCTGAAGGTTAAAAAAGCCAGAGTTTCCATTTCAAGTGTAATGAATCAATCAAATTTGTAGTCAAGGTTGTAAAAACATTTCTAGACTTCTTACTGTAAATACAATGAGCTCAAGAATTTTTCCTTCTGAAGAAGCAAAAAATGCATTTCTAAACTGCAAGCACTTCCAGCATATTGCTCCATGCCAATGCCAAATGCAGCTTCCTTCTATAGCACTTTATTTTAATGCTATTCTTTTCACAGATGGAAGTTTCATTTTTTTAAGAAAAGATACAAGAATATGCAGATAGTGTGGCAGTGATGGCTGGGAGGGATAGCAATAGTTTATGTGGCCTGGGAATTCTCTTCTGTGTCACCAGCCTCCCCCTTCTGTGAGTGTAGCAAAATAATTGGCCAACATAATTAAATATGAATCCGCATAACTTCAGACTCTGAACGTGTGATCAGTTCTTTGATAGGCTAAAAGGGGTGCTTCACCCAGCCCTGTGTTCCGAAAGCAAAGTGGAAAAACCTGTGCTTTCTTTGATTTGTGAAAAGGTACCTCTGCTGCAAATAAGAAGCACATACTTGACATTTCCTTAGGAAGACATCTGAAACCTTAGACTGTATTAATCACAAATGCGGTGGGGACTTTATAATACATTATAGTCCTTCAGTCCCAGTTTCCCCCACCAGCATCCATATGCTTTTGAAAGAAAGAAGTTTTCAGTTTATTGGGAGATAGCAGCACCATAGAACTAAAATAAAACAAGCAAAAAATCATAATGTAATAGTGAGAGCAGTTAGAAAATGAATCAATAATATTTACTGAAGACTTGTAGTAGGCAGAGCTCTTTACCAGGTACCATAGAAAGGTATAAATAAAATGGAAAATAAATATCCTCCCTCAAAGGGCCTACAGTCAAATGGAAGAAAGATGTATAAACAAATGCACGTGAATGTATAAATAGCACATGAACCTTAAAAAGTCAGAGCATGCAAAACAAATTACAACTGAACACACATGAGTTCATGCAGAGGCGCCGCACTGACGGGCTGATTTCATTTGAGATGGCTTCAAAACTTGGACCACCAGGCACAGAAACACAGCTGGATGCTAGTATTGTCCACAATATAAAGTCCTTCATTTTCTGTCAAAGCATTTACATATTGTGAGATAGGACAGTAGTTGCATAATTTGATCATAGGATAAACATTTAATAAAATTAACCCAATAATTGATTTACTGACCCTTCTTGGTTGTTTTAAACAGACTATGAATTTTGTTTTAGCTAAAAAGAAAAAAAGATAGTTTGTAGAACTTTAACTTGCAGTATTTAAATAATGGACCTGAAAGATGATTTTTTTGTTTAGATTAATTGGAGGGAAATGTGATACATCTCTATGCTAACTTAGGGATTTTAAATTTAGAAGGCAAGGAATGAGAAGGTATTTTAACAGATTTACCCCCTTTAAGACTCACTAACAGAGATTATCATCTTAATTTTACTATCACCTTAATATTTAGTATTTCAGTATGGTAAAGAAAGAAAAAAGTGTCTGGTTCTAAAAACAAAATTTCTCATAGAAAATTCTAATATTTACAACCAAATCTCATGAACATTCAAAAGGAATAAGCAGAAGATCTACCTGAGTACAGAAATACTGGCTGCTATATTTGATAAAGATTTAATCCATAAAACAGTGAGGACACAACCATAAACATGGCAGGATTGCAGGCAGAAATATGAGCACAGTAAGAAGTTACAGATCACTAAATTTGGTTTAAGAAATTAGGGAGACAAGTTAACTTTTAACAGGATTCTCTCTGTCTAAACAACTGTACTTACAGGTATATAAGTGAATGGTCAAATAAGTCCATCACAATTTCGACATCTATGAGTTATCACTTACTTGGCGAAGCAGTATGGTTTGATTTAATTGACAAAAACATTATTTCAAATCCATCTCTGCCATAAATGACCTGGTTCTTCAGGGTCTTCTTTAACATTTTCATATGCAATCTCTGAGATGTTATAAGAAATAATATGTACCTAGAAGAGTCAAAAACACAAAGAATAAAAGGATCTATAGAGCCCAAGTAAAATTGTCATATGTAAATTATCTATTTATTTTAATTCTATTAGTCAGAAAACCCAACTAATTGTGATATTTCTGGTAGTAGTTTAATAATAATAATAATAGGTATTTAAAATTATAAACCTGGAACTCTTGAAGTACCTTCCAAATCATTAGTTTTAGAGATAACCTACATGTATTTTATTTGTTAACATATATCAATTCATGTCAAACTGCTATCTGAAAAAAAAAGGGTGGGAGCTTGAGATGGTATACCATAAAATATATAACACACACATTAAAAATATTTTTAAAATAAAGATAGTTACTTAGTGCAATAGAGATAATGATTTAATTCAAAAAAACTTTTTTGGAACTGTGGGAATTGCAGAGAAACAGGACAAATGCCTTCGGAATGGGGTGGAGCAGAAAAGTCCCCGCCATGGAGTCAGGCAACTCCAGTTCCAGGCTCAGGGATGGCGTTTTGAGTGTCGCAGTTTCTCCGTCGGTACAAGGCGGAAGCTCTCTACAGCTCCCAGTGCCGACCTTCCGGTATTCTAATTAGGAGGGTTAGAAAGAAATCCTTCTCTGGCACATCCCACACATCCTGCTTGTAGAGCAGAGGGTGGAGAACTTAAAACCAAGCTGAACATACGTGATACATTCATGCAGGACATTGCTCAGTGAGGGGTCTTAAATAGCCGAAAAGAGGAAATTTTGAGGTTAGGATATCAGAGTCAGTTCCCAAAATCACGTTGTCTTCATCATTTCATCTGCCCCAAAAGCGGCATTCACCATAAAATAATGCATAAAAAATGTTTTAATTAACTTTGTACATATTAATACGCTAATTTCTACAAGTCAAAATTTACTTGCACACACATTTACAAATCTTGACCCGTGACAAATTTTTCTTATTCCACTAGGCATTTTTGTTACATAATCTGTTTTAAAACATGTAACTTTTTTATTTTTGAGAAGCTACTTTAATTGTCTTCCAAAGATGTTATAAGGTGATGGGGGCAGAAAAGAAGGGAACCTTAGTTATTTTTATAAAACTGGTGAAACAGAGCAGTTTGTAGATTCCCTCCTGCTTGACAGGTGTTTGTGTTAGGCACAGGAGAATTACGCCAAGCTGAGTAAACACCAAGGATCTGTAATACAGCAGCTTGAAATATTGGGGAAAGTTGGGTTCCAGCTGAGTAGCCTGCACCTTTAATTTCTCATGGTTGAATAGGAACGGGGTGAAAAACTATAATTAGAAATTATACAGGATACAAAAAAAAGCAACTTCTGTGTCATAAAAGCAACGTGGGTTCTACCTGGTCCCTTTTGGGCTAAGTAAGCTGTTTGATCAGCTTCTCACAGTCTCTGTGGATGTCCTTATATGAGTCTAATTGAAGGACTCCTGTTCTCTTTTCATTTTTGCTCTATGAAAAATGTATCAGAGATGTCTTATAATGAACTTTGATATGGTGAAATGATAATAATGTCCTAATTATATATAAAAATGTAATTACACTTGCTTCTATTATAGAAAAACTCCCTTTATAATGAAGTGTTATGTTGGAAAAAGATTTTCATTATAGGCGGACTCCTTTACTTGTTAATTTGAGCTCTGATTCATCACTTTAATATTAAAAAAGTTCTTTGTAAGTTACTTTTGATGTGTCTCATTTATGGTTCTTTTCACTTCCTGGGCACCACCAGGAGCCCAAATCCAAACTTCTTTGAAAGACACTTAAAAATACATCTTTCAAAAGGAATTCTTCTTTCTATGTGCTGGAACAGGAGCAGTCAAAAAAAATATTACTGACCTCATTTACTTGAGCTCTGAAAACTTTTGTTTTGAAATTTGATGACAAAAATATATATATGGCTTCTCATGGGGCCAGCCCAGTGGCATAGTGGTTAAGTTCATGCACTCTGCTTCGGCTGCCCAGGGTTCGTGGGTTCAGATCCTGGCCGCAGACCTAAGCACTGCTTATCAGGCCATGCTCTGGCAAGCGTCCCGCATATGAAATAGAGGAAGATGGACACAGCTGTTAGCTCAGGGCCAATCTTCCTTGGGAAAAAGAGGAGGATTGGCAACGATGTTAGCTCAAGGCTAATCTTCCTCGCACACACACACACACACAAATATATATATATATATATATATATATATGACTTCTCAGATACTTAAAAATCTGTCAGTGCCTATGGTGGTAATATGTAGGCTATTTAAAAATAGGTTTTAGCCAATAATCAATTATATAGCAACTGCATGGCACTCAAACAATATGGCTTCTTTTCTACTCCTTTTGGGATGGCTCAGATCATCATTTCACCAAATTAAGTGCAAAACTGAAAATTACAACAGCTTTGTCTTCTTTGTCATTTATAACAAATCTGGTCAAAATCTTGGTAGAAAAAATAGTTAGATAGTTAAAATCAGTTTTGAGGTATTCACTTATTTAGCTAAATCTATCCACCACCATTGCAGGGGATGAATATTTCATCATTAACACCAGAAGAAAAGAGATTAAGCTACAATTGTCAGAATCAACAAGAAAATTTAATTCTTAAATTCTTAAAGAAGACATTCAAAAGTGTTGCAAGAAAAATCCAAAAAATAACCTACAACTACCACAGAGTATTATATTTACTTTAGGGCATCCACTTTCAAATTTTAAGTTTAATTCATTTAAAAAGTAATTTATTTTTAGAGTGATGGGTCCTTAGAGGTTAGGGTATTAAGTAATAAGTTAGGTAATTAGTAATAAGTAATTAAGTTAGGGTATTTAAATATGATTTAAATATGTCTGATTTTAATAACATCAGAATCACTACTTATGTTTATTGTTCTATAATTTGTAAGTAGAATAGGAATCTTGAAAATTCTAGAGAATTCCAATTTCTTTTATAATCTCTTCCTGAATGTGGTGACTGTAGAAATTTTACTATCACTTTAGTTATGGAACTTTAAAGGAGTTGTACTTGATTCTACCCTCTCCACTGCCCCAACCCAACATCCAGTCTTTCAGCGAATCCTTTTGATTCCACCTACTAAATATCTTTCAAATCCACTGTCACCACCTCCCCATCCCCTACCCCCTTCACACCTCCCACCTAAACCGCTGACATGTCTCACAGGGATTCCTGCAATGGCCTCCTAGTCTCTTTGCTTCCTCTCCAATCTATTCTCCATATATCAGTTAATGACCTTGTAAATCATAAACCAAACCATGCCACTTCCCTGCATAAATCCTTTCTGTGGCTTCCCTGTGCACTCAGAATAAAATCTAAATTCCTTACATGGCACAAAAGGCTGGAGATCGTCTGATTCCTACACACCGCTCCAACTTGATCTCCTTCCACTCCCCCTTCACACACTCAGCTCTTCCCAGACACACTTTCAGTCCCTTAAACACACAACATTCTGCTCCCTCTGCATGAAATGCTCTTTCCCAAATGTTACATGGCAGGATCCTTTCATGTCTCAGTTTCAATCTTGCTGAAATGCCTGGCAGCCTGTCTGAGCAGGGCCCAACTTTGGCTGTTTTCTCTCATAACATCCTATTTCTCCTTTCCTTCTACCCTCCCTAATTGTCACTTACTTAGGCATTTATTTGTTTCATTTCCGTATCCTTCATAAGATGTGGCTTTCAAGACCAAGAGTCGTGCTAAGCCCCAAACCACATCCACTCTTCCATCTCCTGCCTCCAAGAATCTAACCTTCCTTGTTTCCCCCAAATTACCAGGCATATCCACACCTCTGCTCATGCTCTCCTCTCTGCCTGGAATGGCTTCCTCATAGTCTATAGACTTTCAAAATCTTTCTGTCTCTCGAGATCCAGCTTGAATGCCACCTCATCTCAGAAATCTTTAATTCTCATATTCAGAATTAATTTTTCTTTGAGTTTCAGTACCATTTTATTTGTAGTATTAATCCCATCTTGGTTTGCACCAAGGTTAGTTGTATACAGGTCTGTATACACTTCTGATTATTTGCGGTATTTTTTCTTAGTATGAGATTTTCATTTTTAAAACAACATTTAATTTATGCCCTCCCTACACCTCCTTTCAGCAAATAAATTATATAACTTAATAGACAAAGGATATTCCCATTCCTTAAACAAAACTGGTAAATAAGTCAGTGGCTTTCTACATCAGAATTTTCATAAAAATCTCTAAAATCATTGCTATCTGTTAGACTTTAACAATAAATGAGTTAATTGTAAAATAACTCAGATGATTATTTGGCAGATAATAGCAACTTAAGGAAAGCAATTATGTTTCCTCTTTTACACTTTTACTTTGTGTGTGTGTGTGTGTGAGGAAGACTAGCCCTGAGCTAACATCCGTTGCCAATCCTCCTCTTTTTCACTGAGGAGGACTGGAGCTGGCCTAACATCCATGCCCATCTTCCTCTACTTTATATGGGACGCCTCCACAGGATGGCTTGACAAGCGGTGCATCTTTCTGCTCCCAGGGTCTGAACCTGCGAAACCCTGGACCACCCAAGCGGAGCGCGCAAACTCAACCACTACACTACCAGGCCTGCCCCTGCACTTTTACTTTTATCCAAGTGAAAATGAAGAATCAGTTTGTCAACAACCACTGCTAATGTGAATGATATCATAAGACAGTAAACATGATGACGTCTCAGATACGATAATGTGGACCCATGAGTTCCCAAAGGGAATATGGTGCTTAATATTAACAGAAGGAAGACATAGCCAAGAAAACCCATTGATTTTCAAAAAAATTTTGTACAACTAACTTTGGGAATGATATGGTAAAAGGTAAATATGAGTAGCCGGCCTGTTTTAATTCCTGCTCAAAAAGATAAATATAACAAGCAATGATACATTAAATTCAAAAGAGTGGGAATTTAGAATTGACATAATCTCTGTTGGCTTTTTGGACGTTTTGAGGTTTTTCATTTCTCTACTTATAAGATCTTTCAAGTTGTATCATTTTAAATGTTAAAAAGAATGAATGTACATATGAATCATCTCTGAAAACATTTTTCAAAAAACATTATTAGTGCTGGGAAAATCCCTCTCAAAATACCTCTATTTTGTTTTTATCTTAGCAATGTCTCTTCTCCTAGTAAAATATATCATATTTATTCTCTTCTGATAATTAGTATTTGAATCCAAAAGGTAAAATCTAAAATAACACCAGGTGTCGTGTTTCTGAAAGAGTTATGTTCAGTTGCATATAACAGAAAATCCAAATTGAATTGGCAAGAAGCCTTGATTACTGTTACTATATTCCCAGAACACAATCTTGTGTCTAACACATTGTGGGGTTCAATAAATCCTTGTTAAATAAATGGGGAAAAACACCAAGAAAATTGTAATTCAACTAGTAAGTAAAAGCATCACTTTGCCAACATTTTCATTTTGTGTGACCAATTAAACCTTAAATCCCTTCTTACAATTATAACCTATATGAGTCACGAGAATCAGGCTTTATATGTGACAACCTAAGGGCAATCCAGTTGGTTGGAATCGTTCTGCTGGACCCAAGAGTTTATCCCTTTCTGCATGACGTGATAGGAAAGTTGGATCTGCAAGCTTGGCTGTGGAAGTCTCCAAAGAAAAGTCCCATTGAGCACACGGTATTCCTGAAACGTTTCTCGTAGAAGCCTAATGAGCCCATCCATGTATCTTTTTTGTTCTTTTAATATATCAGAAGTTTATACAGAAATGTGATTCTAAAGCTTTTTTCTAAAGTAGTATTTTACCTGGCATTCTTTTGACATAAATGCAAGGATGGAAGAAATTAAATGGTGAAAGAAGGAAGGAAGAGAGGGCAAGAGGGAGAGAGGAGGACAAAAAAGGGAAAGGAAGGGTAAAAAAAGGAACATTTAGTTTAGCAGAGAAGAACTTTTCATTGTGACAATTTGAGTCCTAGTCTTTGTAGAATTGCTGGAAGACATTTTAGCATCTAACTCTTCAAGTAGCTCGTTAGGGTGATGAAAAGCCAGTGACGAAGGGGCAGTGCCATGTCTGAAGAGCCAGGGGTTTCTGTTATCCTGAATTATTCAGTAGTCAATATTCAGTGGGCCACTGCCTGACGGCCTGTCTTCAGCAGGTGGTGCCCCTCTGCCTTTCTCTGGAAAGCAGCTGCTTACTCCCAGCCTCCCCAGAGCCTACAGCAGCCATTTGTTTCGATTTAAGACAGACACTGTCATTATTTTGTGCAGAACTTCACAGAAATACTTCCTACTAAATGCTTGAGCCATCTGACTAGCACCAGACAGGCTGCTGGCTTCATTAATAATGCATCCATGCTTATCAATAGGTTTAGACAACTGGTGTTTAGAAGCTTCTTCAGAAGGAGCAGGGTGGGTTTTTTTCACACCAGTTAGCTTCATTCTGTCAGTTCCTTGATGTTGACATTAGATCCAACTGTGTTCTGAAAACCAGAGGTGCTAAAATTGTGTCTGGGCTGTTGTCACTTGCTTCTTGATGGAGTTAAGTCATGGTGGTTGGCCTTTTCCTCTTTCTGCCCTTCCTTTCAAGTGTTCTCTAAAGGAAAAAATATTTCCAATCACTTCACTTTAAACCTTATTACAGGGTGGCTCCTCACATTCAATTAATTTGGGCTGGTTCTTGTTGGCACCCTGCTCTGGTCTCAGTATATTTCAGTACACTGCAATAGGACTGAACTCTATGACATGTATCCTGTACATGGAAAGTTACACAACTATTTTTAGATCACTTACAGTCCAAAAGAAACAATGCATCTTCTAGACCTAGGGATCTGAATAACTATCCATTAGAAGAGCTATTGCAAAGTTCAACCTACTGGTCTGTCTGCAACCTGTTTGTACCTTGCCAAAAAGCAATGCCGAAAGTAATGAAGGTACTCTGAATTCCCATAGGACACTAATTTACAGAAACTGAAACATTTTTTTCAATGCTGGAGTGTGGAATATATCAATGTAGCAATTTCTTTTCAAAATGATGATTTCTTAGGATTTCCTTTCCTAAGCAATGTAGCATTGCTGCTTACCAAAATATATAGCTATCCAAGCGAAACTAATAGAGCTGGTATCAGAGTCCCATTGTTAATGGAGAAACTGCAGAAGGAAGCCTAAGAATTTTTTTCTAGAACCATACACAAAGAAGTACAACATACATAAAATGACACACACACACATATATATACATATATCTGCACATAGGTAATGTAGAATTTAAATTGTATGTATCAATTCATTAGAAATTCTTTGCTATGTTGTATTTTTCCTCATAAGAAATGATACATGTGGTAGGAAGAATAACATCTACCCAAAGATGTCCATGTCCTGTCCCCAGAACCTGTGAATATGTTATGTTTTATGGCAAGGGGAAATTAAAGTTGCAGGTGAAACTGAAGTTGCTGATAACTGACCTTGAGATGGAGAGATCATTCTGGATTATCCAGGTGGGTCAATGTAATCACAAGAGTCTATAAATGGGGAATAGGGAGGCAGAAAAATCAGAACCAGAGAGACGATGTTATGAGAAAGACTTGATCTGCCATTACTGGCTTTGAAGATCGAGTGGGGCCACTAGCCAAGGAATGCAGGCAGCCTTTAGAAGCTGGAAAAGACAAGAAAACTGCTTCTCCCCTAGAACTCTGCTGATACCTTGATTTCAGCCCCATGAGACCAATTGCAGACTTCTGGTTTCCACGACTGTAAGATGAAAAAATTGTGGGTTTTTTTTTTCACCCCACTAAGTTTGTGGTAATTCATTATAGCAACAACAGAAATCTAATATAAGCAGTTTCTCGAAAAAGCATGAAAATCATAAAAACTAAAATAAACAAGGTTAAAGTGAACAATGACAATCAAAATAACCACCTAAGAAATGGCCACTCTCCTACACCACTGGCAGCATAGCATTTCTTAAGAACAATTTAGCACTATTTATCAAAAACAATAAAATTTTTTCCATATTTCTTGATGAACAAATTGTGCTTCTTGGGATTTTTTTTTGTAATGAAATAGGTGCAATTTCATATGTACGTGCAAGCACACGCATTTTTTTGAAGCATCATTTTGAAATAGTAAACAATTAGACACAACTAAAATATGCAACAGTATGGGATTGATTAAAATAAATTATAGTGTATGTGCATATTATGCAGCCAATGAAAACGATACCCTAGGAAAATATCTAATGACATAGAAAGATCTCACAATGTAGTATACAAAGAAAGGTTTACAAAATAGCATGATTCCATTTATATAGAATATATACATTTATACAAATTTAAATGTATTTGTAAGAATAGAGTAAAAGATTGAGAAATATTAACAATGATCATTTCTGGGTATGATGACTATTTTTTTCTTTTTCAAAATTTTCCAAAATGAAAATGTATTATTTTCATATTCAGAAAAAAGCCTACAAAGAACTCTATTTTAAAAATTGCCTCAGAGAAATGCCTTTCCCTAGTTCAAGATAGGAGAGATTAAACCATTTCCCTTCCTAGGCACTTGTATCCTTTGCCCCCAAATGAATGACTGTTAAGTTATTCAAAGTAGCAAGAATTCTGAGCTGAAAGTATTGTATATGTGCAGAGAAGTGAATTGAGATGGGTTGCATGCCATCAACCACTGACAGCCCACTGACAGCCCAGATTTAACCCAAAATAGGAAAGATGCCTGCGGGTTGTTTGTTCATGAGACAAGGCAGGATACTGGAAAGCCAATGAGTAGGTCGGAGAAGAATTGCTCGTTTGGCACTGTCTGATGTTCTCTCTTCAGGTTTTGTGAATTATCAATGTGAACCAGCCACAGAAGACTCATCACGCAGAGGAAAGAGTTTTCCCGGCTTAATTGAATGCTTTCCCTTGCTTTAGAAGCCTCTGACGCCTTTGTTAATTGATTTGCGATTTCGTAGCTGCCAATATATCTCTGGCTCACAGATTGGCAAGGGAGTAAGGCTTTTGTTTATTTTAAACCATCTAATATATTAAAATATTGTGTTTGGGAAAGATTTTGGAATACATATATATATTCTAAATATATATATAGTTTCTCAAAAGTTTTGGTTGATCCATAGCAAAATATTTGGAATTTAAATTTCCAAAGGCATTGAAATAAATCTACAGTTTATTGAGCACAGCAACTCTTGCAAAAGTGGTATTTCAATGTTGCCATGGTGGAATTGACTAGTAAATTAAGTTTGCTCCTTATAGTTTTAGACAAGTTTAAAAAAAAGAAAGAAAATTTTAATAATATCTTACTCTTTTTTTCAATGGGGAACTGAACTTAAGAATTTAACACAATTTAAACATTGAAATTTTAATTCTGTCTATATGATTTTTCATAAATTGGCATCAGTTTATTCTGCCAATTTCACTTCCTTTTTCCTGACAGGAGTACAAGTCCTCCTCTAATAGAGGAATCTCCCTGGAATACATGTTCTTATTTGTATAGCAGAATGAATATATATTATCAGATACCACAAGGGTTCCCCTGTTTGTTTAGGAAAATTCCAAGATGGATGGTGGCCTTGAGTAAAGAGGTTAGGTCCCAACTTAGTCCAAGAGGACAGCCTAGAGGAGAGAGTAGTAAACCAACAAATAATTGCATTGTTCCATTCACAAAATTAATGAGGATTAGGGATAGGAGTAAAATGGAGAGAAAGGAGAACAAAAGAGAACCAAAAAAGGAGACTAGGCTAAGCAGCATGCTGGGAAGTCAGATCTGACCAAGAAATGACTGGAGAGAGATGGACAGGGGTTGGGTGCTCATATAGACTATTAGAAGCAGGACTTCCTAATAACCAAATGAAAGGTATTTGCCTGCTTCAATATAATCCCTCTCTGTGGCTCTAACCCTTCAGTAAGTCTGCTCTACACCAAGGCTGGTATGGGTATTTTGATCAGTAAAGGAGTGAGGGTGTTGTTCACAATGGGACCGAATGGCACAACTGAGACAGCTAGAGGATCCAGGAAGTTGGGGTCAGAGGGACCTGATAATCCCAACCTTCCTAGTCCACCCCAAACTCATCCCACAAGGACACTCAGAGGTTCTCAGGGAGGCCAAGTCTTCCACTGTGGGTGAGATGGAGGTTTTAGCCAATTTTTCTAGAATCACAAAAGCCTGGATGACCTGTGCTAATATCCGGCTTGCATATAGTTTTATAGGGTCATAGAGTTCTCTGATAATCTTATGCAAATCTTATGTAGACTTGGGGATTTCTATTAAGGTTTTTATTGAGTGCCTATTATACGCCTAAAATAACAAGGTCATTTACTGGTGTACAACAAGGGAAGTTGTAATCTCATGACAGGGGATAAGCCATGCATACGTGAAATTCAAAGCAAACCACAACTCATTATGTATGTGTAAATACATACCTCAGAATTTTTAAACTAATACAGAAAAGTCAGAAGTGGTGCCATGCAATCAGAATGGGTGAGTAAAGAAATCTACAGTAAAAAGTATAGTAAACTCTATTCCTATTGCCACTGCTCATTATCTCTCATTAGACTACAGTAAAAGCCTCTTGGCTCTCTGTCTTCAGTACTCTCATCACTAAAATTTATTCTTTACTTTGCTACTAAATTAATCATAATGGGGTAGAGTCCTGTCTGGCACAATGCCTGGCACAGGATAGGGTCTCAAGAAATGCTTCTTAAATGAACAAATCAATCAGTGATCCTTTTCCATCCTACACAGAATTTTCAGCGTCTCATTATTTCCTATTTATCTTTCTATCACTATATCTCATTATTGCTTATTATGCGTCTATGTTCCAGCCCTGCTCTCTTTCTTATCTCTTACTCTATGCTCTTCCTTCACTTGGTGTGCCCTTTTCTCCATTCTGGAAGTTTGCTTTATCCATCTTTCAAAGCTTTTCTCAGGGAACAACAGCTCTTTCTCTCTGAACACCCAAGCAAGAAATAACTCTTCCTCCCATCTTTCATACAAATTTATCTTCACCTTACTATGGCACTAATTATTGTTTACTTGATATTGAAGTAATTTGTGCCCACAATATCTGCCAATTGTATAGTACAAATGTCAGGATACTTTGATGCAGACAACAGAATCCACTCCAGCTACCTTACACAGAATGAGATTTGTTATAGGTCATTGCATGGTTTATAGAATTACTAGGAGAGCCCGGGAGTCAAGCTTAGATCACTCACATCTAGGAACAATGCAGCCAAAAGAACTGTTTGGCTACACCAAGGGAATTGTTTGCATAGAAATTCTATTTCTACTGCCTACTCTCAGTTCACGGTACCTACAACACCAGGGACAAATGTAGAGTCTAAAATCTCAGATGCCTTGGGAAAACCAAATGTTCCAGCACAACATGCAATCTCCCCACACGTGACCCCAAGCTCATGTTGCTCACTTCTGTTTTCAAAGTCTTATGTGGGTGCATTTGTTTAGTGAAACTTAGTACCCACGTGGAATTCTAGCTACAAGGGAGTCTGAGAAATGTTATTTCTAGGTGTCCATCCTATATATTACAGAAAGGCATGATAGAGGTGGGTCAGAGAGGATTGATCCAACCTGCAATATCTACCACATTTAGTAGGCATACTGAGAGCATAACTCATGTCTGTTCATCTTTGTTTTGCCCATAGGCACTGCTCAATGACTATGTGTTAAATGAATGAATGCATGAGTGAATGTATATTACATGTGCAGTATGAAAAACAAGGGCAAAGGAGAGTTAAGACAGGGGAACTGGAGTCAGTAAAAACCTTGATGTTTCCTTTTAAGAATTCTTTTATCTAAATCACCAAACTACCGCCCTTTAAAATAAGTTACCTAGTTTACCAAAAACTATGAAGAAGCAAGTGGCAAAGAAAGAGGATCCTCACCACCAACTGCCTCTTTTTTCTTTCACCACTGATGAAAAGATGCTTTGATGTCCTGGAACTGCGAGGAATACCAATTTGTTCATTTTGCCTCCAAAAAAAAAAAAAAAGGTGGGTTTTTTTCAGAAATTTTATAGACTAACAATTAAACCTTAAACAACTAATGATACATATATCTCATAGATTCATAAATCACTAAAATAACTTTTCTTATTTCTTCTATTCAAAATCTATCTAAGAGAACCTTATCAAGTGCCAATTTAACTTCACCTACAGGTTAGGAACACAGATAATAACATTCTTAACGGTTACTTACCAAGAAAAATCCAAGAAAGTAAAATAGTGGGTGTTTCGTATTCATGATCAATTAGACATAAACTATTGTGAATTAAAAAGTGAATTAAAAATAAACAATGTTAAACAACATTTAGATAACTCACTTCTCTGATAAAGCCATGAAGGCCATCATTGACCAAGGCAAAGTATTTCACGTATTCATAATATTCACCATTGAGTATTGCCACCCCCAACTCCCTGGCTACCAACAAGCTTTAGTCCCTTCTGCCTTCCCTAATGAGTCAGTGACAGTTCATCACTCAAATGCCAGAATTATTAAGGGATTCAAAAGCAGCTTCTGGGATCACATCTAATGGAAATAATGGTGGATAAAAAGTTCCAAATTTAATATACACAAATAAAATATTTCAAGAAATCATAAAAATATTTTTTTGCTTAGTGAAATAGTGCTTTGTTAGAGAAGGGAGAGGTAAGGTAGCTATTTTTCCAAGCTCTGTGGTAATTCACTTTAGTAAAAAAGATTCTGGGGGCCAGCCCAGTGGCATAGTGGTTAAGTTCACGCATTCTGCTTTGGTGGCCTGGGGTTCGCTGATTTGAATCCTGAGCATGGACATACTCACTGCTCATCAACTCTATAATATATCATCTTCATAATTTTCCTTTAAATTTCCCCATAACTGATTGAACAGACTATCAATAGAAACCAATAATCAGGGAGGCAATGAAATGCAACTATGATTTTAAAGAAAATAGAGAGCAGTAACATAACATTACATAACACACTTCATTTGAGGAGTCCTGTGTCATTTGAAATTAAGAACACACCCATTACAAAGGACAAGTTTTCTTCTCAAGTGCCAGAGGTTCTTGCATGGTCTGTTTTTGTTGCTGTTGTTTTGGTTTGGTTTTGTGAAAAAAAAAAAGGTGTTTGGGATACAGTACACAGGTACACACGCTGCGAATATTTAAGATTGTTTTTAAATGTTCATTTGGAGTTAAAGAGTTGGACAACTATTGGCTTCTGTTAACTGGCACAAGACCAGATTCAGCAGGGCAAGTTGCTTCCCCATTTCCTGATGTACTTGTGGGAGGCTGCCTCGTGGAGTAAGGGAGTGAAGGCAGAAGATGGAGAGTTTCTCTTGAGTGGACCAAAGTGGGGAATAGAAAAATGCAGGAATTCAGAGTTTACCTGCCTCCTTTGTGCCCAGTCAAGGGAAAGCTCTCCCCACCACCTCAAAAACTCCTCAATTAAATGCTCGCACTTTTGCAGTGGAGAATGTAATTCTCCACTAAATGTAATGTTCTACAACTTCACACTTTCTCTTTCTGTGCATCATTTTCAGTGGTGATTGTGTACAGTTAAGAAAAAAGAATCCAATAACGTAAAACTATTTTAATAATTTTTAAAGGAAGTTTAAATGATACGCACTCGATCAGGGTCGATGGAAATGGCACTAGTGTCGGAGGGCAACAGGTTGCTAATAAATACAATAGTTTAGGAAAGTGCTGTTTCTGTCATGGAAAAACTATATTCTGGGAAAAATAATACTACTGTAATTCATTTTTGAAAGCTATTGAGACTTCTTGGATGAAGAATGTAGTTATTAAAGGCAAAAGTACACAATATGTTGTAATGAAATGTTTGTGCTTCACACTTCATTAAATGTTTTGTGGACCTCTGGGGAAATTCTCTCTCTCACACACAGAAATAATGTTTATACATGGTGATATCACTAGAGGGAGTGCATAGAGCAATGTTCAAAGGAAGAACTTGCTACAACTTCAGTATGCTCAATTTATTTTTATTTTTGTTATTATTTTTTATTGCAATAACATTGGTTTTTCACACGGTATAAATTTCAGGTGTACATCATTATGCTTCTATTTCTGAATAGATTACATCATGTTCACCACCCAAGTACTAATTACAATCCATCTCCGCCGACATGTGCTTAATCATCCTTTTTGCCTGCCTCCCTCCCCACTTCCCCTCTGGTAACCACCAATCCAATCTCTGTCTCTATCTGTTTGTTTGTTGTTGTTTTTATCTTCTAGTTATGAGTGAGTTCATATGGTTTTTGACCTTCTCCCTCTGACTTATTTCGCTTAGATAATACCTTCAGTGTTCATCCATGTTGTCAGAAATGGCTGGGTTTCATAGCTTTTTATGGCTGAGTAGTATTCCATTGTGTATATATACCATATCTTCTTTATCCATTCGTTCCTTGATGGGCACTTAGGTTGCTTCCAAGTCTTGGCTGTTGTGAAGAATGCTGCAATGAACACAGGGGTGCACGTATCTTGATGTATTTGTGTTTTCATGTTCTTTGGATAAATACTCAGCAGTAGAATAGCTGGATTGCATGGTAGTTCTATTCTTAATTTTTTGAGAAATCTCCATACTGTTTTCCATAGTTGCTGTAGCAGTTTGCACTCCCACCAGCAGTGTATGAGAGTTCCCTTCTCTCCACATCCTCTCCAACACTTGTTGTTTCCTGTCTTGTTAATTATAGCCATTCTGATGGGCGTGAGGTGATATCTCATTGTAGTTTTGATTTGCATTTCCCTGATAGTTAGTTAATGATGTTGAGCATCTTTTCATGTGCCTGTTGGCCATCTGTATATCTTCTTTGGAGAAATGTCTCTTCAGGTCTTTTGACCATTTTTTAATTGGGTTGTTAGTTTTTTATTGTTGCGATGTATGAGTTCTTTACATATTTTGGAGATTAACCCCTTATCAGATATATGGTTTGCAAATATCTTCTTCCAGTTGTTAGGTTGTCTTTTCATTTTGTTAATGGTTTCCTTTGCTGTGAAGGTTTTTGCTCAATTTAAAACATTAAAATGAGACATGCAAAAAAATATGTGTGATACTGACGAAAAAGCATGCATGATTTTGCTGTGACTTTGGTTATCCTTATATTTAATGGAAATGCCATTTTTCTTTACTTAATTTTAAAATAAAGAATTGTAGGTTTGGCTTGAAGTATAGGGTGATGGAGAAAAATGGATGGTTTAATGAGTGGGATTAACTTTAAAAGCATCAGATTCCAAATTCTGCTTCCAAATATAGCTAATAACATATTTAGGACTCTGAGATTCAGAAAGGTGGCAGCTTGGGGTCTGTTGACTATGTTAACTTGTAGTATTTAGAAAGTGAAAATGTAAAATAGTGGTGCCATTGCAAAGAAATCCACAAAAAATAAAATTCTTCGGGAGGTGGGAAAGTACACTCAGAAAATATACAAAAAAATATAATGAGTAACTTTATAAAATCTCATTAGCAAAAGGTCTTTAAACAAGAAAAGTAAAATTATGTGAAGAAAAGAAAACTGTGGAAGTTCTTGCCTGTAAACACCTTGTTTTGTTCATTGCTTGGATTCATCCTCTCAGCGGTGCTTCCTTAAGAGGAACGTGCCTGATTGTCTGATCTAAATGAACATACTGATGCAACGTTTCCAAGGAAAACAGACCAAGGAAATGTAAGAGGGAATCACATTCAAAAACAAAATCAGGAGAGAAATATTAAAGACAATGGCTTATGTTCTATAGACCACCAGGTAAAAAGTACCAACACCAAGAATCTTTTAAAAATACTGTATGAGATGCTCAAGGAAGTATTCCTTTGCCTTGAGAACATTTTTTTCCCCTTAAGAAGTGTGTTAACCTTAATGGCTTTCCCTAGAGCTAGAATTCAATTAGCTACTTTACTACCATGATTCTAGTCACATAAAAAAATGGTGACTCTCCCAAGATTCTTGTTCCAAGCCATATTCTTCATGTGCACATCTAAGTTGAATTATTTTTTTTTTAATTTCCAGGCTCCTGTATGATAATAAGATGCTAGTTATAAGAAATGTACAACTTGAACTTGGAAGAACATAGCACTTGGGTTTCCTTCTTGCTAATAAAAATACATGTTATATAAATTGATTTATTTATTGAATAATCACAAATGTTATTAAAAATGAAAGCTTTACTCTATAGCAGGACTGAGAGGATGATGCCAGAATGTAACAAAACTCTGTCTCTATAATCATTTTTATCTGCTGCATTACACTATATTAAGCATTATGACAATATAATTATATTTTATATTGTTATACTACATTAAGCATTATAGTAATAAGTTATGAAAAACTAAAAAATATAAGCCCTTTGAAGAGTTCACATTCTGAGGATTACCAGTTGTACAACATCAAATAGTGTGTTCCTAACTGAGGTTTCCAAAATAATTTACTACTACAATAATATTTATATGGGCCTTTTCATGGTTCTCTTGAAATACACATAAGCATCATCTCTGGGGTTATTCAGAATGAAACACAAGTGACAGATAAATATCTAATTAAAACTTCAGAAGTCTATAAAAGAGCTAAGAAAATGACAAGATTTCAAACAGTTTGTTCTCTTGTCTGCCACTCGTATTTCAGTTCTTTAGGCAATTTCAACATTTTTGGCTTATTTAAAAGGCATATAAGGTCTTATTTCAGATTGCCTAAATTACCCAAATAAAAGTAAAAACTTATCTAAGAGGATTATTTAAAAAAATAATCCTCATCACAAGAAAAAAGTTTTTTGTAACTATGTAAGGTGATGGATGTTAACTAAACTTATTGTGATAATCATTTCACAATCTACACATATATCAAATCATTATGTTGTATACCTAAAACTAATACAATGTTATATGTCATTATATGTCATTAAAACTGGAAAAAATAACAATTCTATTACAAGCATGTCCCTCAATTTATAAGCTGTTCAAGCTGCCCTATGGTGGCAGTGCTGGCCCTATTTAGGATATTACTCTCGTCACCCTTTGCCTTTCAAGCAGTTTCTTTCTTTTTTTTACTTCGTCTGTTTATTAAGCCTAGAGAGGCCTCGATGTTAGGTAGTTGGACTTTTTGATGTCTGCATCAATCAGGGACCAGTCAGGAAAACAGAAATCACTCGAGGTGTTTCCAGTGGAGAATTTAATACAAGACTTTGGTTACACAGGTGATGGAAAGAAGCCAAACAGGGGGTGGTGAGACAACTTAGAGATTGGCAAGAGCAGCAAGCTGTTACCACCCTTGGGGATAAAGGGACAAAGGGAAGAGATAGTGCTGCCAGAGCCCAGAAGCTGGGGCCGTTGAGCAAGAACTATAACACGGCAAAGGCTGCCCAGCAGGAGCTGTGGTGATGTCCAGTTGAAGTCATGGAGGAGATGCAGTAGTTGCTAAATATGCTGCATGTTAAGAATGAAGAAATACCCGGGATTTTCCCCTTTTCTCACCCTCAACCATTGTCTCTCATTGTTTATGGCAACCTGGAAGCCAGAAGGAAGGAAATCTGAAAAATGTAATTTTTGAAAATGAGAACAGAGAATAAGGATGATTAGGGTAGGGAAGAGATCTGAGAGCACAAATGGCAAGAATATTTCCAAACTACCCTAGTAATTAAACTGCCTATAACAAATGCCCTGGTTCACTTCATCACTTTTTACCTGATATCTGTCAAAAACCCCTATAGAATTCTTTTTGTTCTTAGTTTTGCTCCTCCCAATTCCTCTAAACTTTGGCCAAAATACTTTTTCTAATGGGAAAACCTGATACAGGGCACTTTCTGGTTTTACCTTCTTCAATGGTCCCCATGGTCAATAAACTAATATCTAAACTCCCTTAGATTACATCCTTGACCCTAATTATCTCTTCATTTTCAATTATGTACATTTACATCTGGCAAAACTGAACTTCTTGTAATTTCCAGAACCTTCCATGCTCTCTCATGCCTTCCCATATTTGTCTCCTGGGGAAATAACTACTTACCCTGTGTGAGGTAATGGTTATGAGCATGGACTCTAGAGCCAGACTGCTTTTGTTTGAACCCAAGCACCAATGCTTACTAGCTGTATGGACTTGGTCGAGTTACTTAAATTTTCTGTGATTTAGTCTCCTCATCTGTAAACTGGGGATAATATTAGAACTACTCACAGGGTTGGCTTAAAGATTAAAGGAAAGTTTATACATGTAAAGCACTTATAATAGTGGCTGGCACTTAGTAAGTATCACATATATGTGTTGTTAAGATTATTATCATTTTATTATTCTTTAAGACTCAACTTAATTACTACCACTTCTGTAAATGCCTCTCTTAGAAAGAGCTAAGTACTCCTTTTATTAAGCTTCCTCTAGATCTTTTGCACATCTCTAATGGTGTTGTGGTTTGTATGTATGTTGTGTGTAAGTTGATCTTCAACAGCAGAGGATAGAGTTTGAGGGGAGGGCCTCAGCCCTGCCCTCCTGATACCACCAAGTCTCATGCAGGGCCTGACCCAAGTAGATGTTCATAAAGATGCACATCCTTCACAGACATGAATTTCTAAACAATATAATCTGAATAGAACAGGATAAGAATAAACTTAAATTGAATGAAAATAGTGTCTTAGGATCTTTAGATAATAGAAACACTGGAATCTTTGTCTTTATGATTCTTCAGAAAAAAATAAATATTCCTTTATGGCAGGTTTTGCTTCTAAAAACCACTTGCGTGCTCATATCACAGTCCTCCATTTTCTTCAACCTTCTTTCAAATGCCACCTTCTCTGTGAACTTCTCTTTGATACATGCAGCCAAAAAGTGCTCATCCTGTCACCTCTAGTCACTCAAGTAGTTCTTTGTCAGCACGGCCTGTGACATATCACTTCACATACCCAGCACTAAGCCAACTCTAAAACATTAAATCCGTATTCCTCACTCTGACCGCAGGTACCTAACACCCCAGACCTATCAGGGCCCCCCCACTGCAACACTCTGACTTCACTGAAATTGTAGCTTTGACCTCTTCCCTTTTCTCTCAATCAATCTCCCCCCACCCCACCAGCACCCCTGCTCCTGCAACATTTTCTTTCCTTTTCTTTTTTCTCACTACCAAGGCCCAAGAAGGCTCTCAGAAAAAACTGCAAGCTACCTTCCACCCTTTCAATAGCTATCTTTGTGAGGGTCCCTAAAATGATGTATTGGATTGGATAAATTGGGACTTTTTATCCAACATTGTGCACTAAGTCTCATCTCAGAAGATGCTTTTGTGTTCCTTAAAAATCCTGGTAGTTGAGTGATGATCTGTCACTAACTGTGTGAAGACAGATGGTGTTAAAGGAATGTTTCAACTCCTTTAGGTTGTATTTGGGGTGTGTTGGGGATGGTAGTGTTCAGTGGCCATGTAATGTAAGAAAGAGACTACTCCGCTTTCCTGCTGTCTTCACTGTAATAGTCCACCATTTTCTGGATTTGTCCCTCAGTTATCCTGCTCCTCCTCCACTCTGTGGTAGCCATAATAAAATTCCCAATATGACCCAATTTTAACATCTTTTGTCTTCACTTAGAACTAGAGAAAAATCACAAACTACATTAAGTTGGAATGGTTCTAAATGTATGGTTTCCAATCTTATCTTGACCCTTAACACCACTTGTAAATTGTTCATGTGTCTTCCATTAACTTCTTCTCCCATTTCCCAAAGCAGCTACTCCAACTTCCACTGAACCCCACACATTGTCCATTGCACAAACTCAATGTAAGCTTGATTAACAAATAAATTAATTCAGCAGAGTAAAGTCTAGCATCAATTATCTATATGTTCTCCTATAGCAAACAAGAGGTTCCCAAGAGGCCTTGGGTTTTTTTAAACATCACCTTAGTCAAGCACTATGCAGTGCAAGTCCTGACGGAGAAAAGTTGCCGGCTGCTGAGCATGTGAAGTGGACCTCTGTTACTTTAGCCTGATCAGTACTCATTCCTCCATCCTCTGAGAGCAGCACACCACGTCTTCCTAGGACTGGCCAATCAAAGATTTGCATGTCTCCCCCATCCTGCATGCTGGTCATTGTAACTGGTTCAGGATTAGATAAATGACTTTATCAGTAATAGAGTGATTCACACGGGAAGGATTTTATTGAAAAATTGGAAAAAAGAGTATCTTTCTTTTTTTCTAGGGTAGCTAAGTGTATAGAACATAAGCCTGGAGGTAGGGGTGGACATTTCTTTCCCATTAAGGGAATGTCAGTAGTATGAAGCCTATATAGAAATGTAGAATCAAGAGAGTTAAAAAAAATTTTAAATCTGATAGCTGATGACATTTTTTGAGCACTTGGATCCAGTCATATCTGAACATCAGTCTTGGAAACCAATAAATTTCCATCTTCCATAAAACAGAGTCAGATTTTGATTGTTTATAACTAAAAGAATCCCATCTAATAGAGCATCTTTCCCCATTCAAGAGGGTAGAGAGAGGAAATAAACAGTCTGTATCCATAAAGGCACTAAGAAATGAAGATGGATATGTGATGGGAAGTGTTTCAGAAATCAGAGTTGTTTCTTTCAGAAGTTTTAATTTTTATTTTTTATGAAACTGAATAATGTGAAGTTCTTGTTAATCTATTTACCCAATTTCATGCCTCATTAGCAGAGAGATATATAGTAGAATGTTGTATCCTCTCCTGACTCCCTGCAAAAATGTATTCCTTCCCAAATGTCCGCCTCCAGCTTGAACTTCCTCTTCCTTTGACTGTAGTTCATGCTTTCTGTTAGTATCTCTAGGATTCCTCTGTATCTGCTTTTAGGCCTGTGTGTGTCCTGGTGAAGTCTTCATTCTTTTCATCTGTTTCCTTTTAAAGCTGTTTCAAGGTTCATTGCTTCTTGACCTATTCAGCCTTGCTGTTCTTCTAGCCCAGTTGAATTCCCCAGTTGGGGCTTCAAGACTCTATTACTGCTGTGCTGTCAACAACTTTTTTTTTTCTTTCACCAACTTTTGGCTACTGCCTGGTCACATTCGGGGTGCAAAAATGCCAGGAGTGAACAGTCAACCAATCCACAACCCCCTCCAGCAGCACATATGACAGAACCTATTTGGAATCTTTTTCCATGATGTATTAGCTAATCCGGCTAAACTCCGTAGCATCAATTCACCCTCGGGAAGAAATGTAAATAGCAACACAAGAAGAGGGTCAAGGATTAACTGATGCTAATAGAAATGTTCACAGTGATAGTGCAGATGAAACAGTGCATCCTAGCTGATGAAGGTCTACTTATCATTACAACACTATGGAAAGGTATGCTTCCCTGGGAAGGAAAACCCCTTTCATTTGTAATGTAGCTTAATAGTTCACATCTTGTCTGCTAGCTCTATTGACTGTGGTAAGAACTACATACCACAAGAAGAGTTTATAATGGCAGTGTGAACCACAAAGATGATGTTTATTCTATAGCTAAGTCAATAAGGTCAATGCAGCATTTCACGGCTCTTCATACTTTTCCACATTATATTAGGCTGATCCTTTCAGCAGGAGTTCTAATGCGTTGTAAACCTATTTGGTGGCCAGCTTTAAAAGCATTTAATAAGAGGAACATGGAGGAAACGTCATCAATGAGCAAAGTTTGCCTTTACGATTCCTTAACCTGTTTATTATTATCTCCTGTTTCCTAGAGATGATGGTTCAGCAGTTCTACAAATCAAGCTGAAAAAAACCCTGAGACATTTTGGAACCAAAGGTCCTTTATCCCTGCATCATAATAATACTAGCCTTCCATAATGGGCAGGTTGTGGTTTATTCTGTTTCCTCGAAGGGACCTTCTGGAATGAATTTTATAGTCATAGGTTTTGTATGAGCATTAAGCAATCCATGGCATGTGTAGGAAGAGAAAGCATTTGTCCCAAAAGCCATGGCTTCAATTTTCCTTCCTACTTGCTGCCCAGGACTTGGCAGTCTCCATCAGACGCAACGCCTCTTTGGAGAAAGCATTTTAAAAGTTGTCCCTAGACCATAATCATTCATAGGACAGGCAACTCAGGCATTCTTGGGGGGAAATCTAAACTTTGCTGTTCACTAAATCACTGAGGTGGAGAAATCCAACCTGAATGGAAGAGTTTAGGAAAAACACTTTCCACTCCCTGAATAGGGGCTGGCCTTGCTTGGAGAACATCTGGGGGCCGATGCTGGTCACCTTCCTCATTTTCACTTGGCCCAATCTTTCCCTTTGGTAAGCACACATTTCTACAGACAGAGACATTCTGTTGACTTCTGCCGGAAAGATCTACAAGCAAAGGTGACGCAGAACTATGTGGAGCAAATGAAAATAGAACCTGTGGGATAAACTGCCACTTTATAGAAGTAAATATGACAAACTTAGACCCACAGGAAATAGTTTTATGGCAAAGATTTTGTCCTTTCAAAGAAAGGACTAGGCATTTTATTTTTCAAAATGAAACCTTAGATTAGTGAAACTATTGCCAGATGTCTGGTGGAAATGATTTTGTCTGCAGGGACCTTCATGGTGCTTTCCCATGAAAAGAAAAATTAACCTTCAATAAATAAAAAAACTTTAAATTCCATGTTGGTAAAATTATTCTTACATTCCAGTTCTCATCAAGGACTAATATATATAAAACACTTGAAGTTTTTCCATTAAACTGTTTTTGAATTATGAGTGACAAGAAAAATGTTTGAAAAAATTGAAGAAAAAAAATGAAAAGACACAGCTTTCACGTCCCTTAGCTAGAAAGTATGTTATTTACATCTCTGGGAATTCTCTACACACCCTCCCCCACCCCAGGTAGCTATGGGTGATGCCATTATTTACAAGTTTTAGGTAGAAAACCTTTTTACTTTAGCATTTACTTTAATTCAACAAATATGTCTACCTACTAAGGGCAAAATTGTGTACAAAGTGCACAAAACATAATTGTGATGTAGCATTTGGATTTTCTCGAAAAAAGAGGATGCTTTATGTAATGAGGAATGATGACCACTTACATTTTGGAAATGTCATATCTGAAACATCTGCAAGACAAATGAGGGGCAATGTTTATCAGGTAGCTGGAAATTCAGTCAGTAGACAGGCGAAACGGGGCATATTGGGGTGGTAGTCTTCTGTGTCCTATGACATGATACAAAAGAGATTTCCAATTAAAAATTAATTTAAATGACCACTAAGAAACTATTATTTTAATCTCATTTAAAATCTCTTCTAAAGTGGTAAATATACTTTCCCTTGAAGCATTTCACAATAAATATGTTCAGTTCTCCCCACTGCCAGCTGAGCAAGTGAAGGGCTCAGGGAACTGTAGTAACCTTTTTTTTCAGGTGCACATCATTATATTTTGACTTCTGCATAGACTACACAGTGTTCACCACCAAAAGGCTGGTGTCCATCCATCAGAGCATGTACCAAGCCAGATAGCCAGTAGCCTTTGGACCCTTACAAGTGTCACCTAGACAAGTGAGACAGCAAAGACTAGACACTTGCTATGTCAATTATGATATTTTGGGAATATGATATCTTGGCATCCCTTTTTCATTACACTGCTGGTGATAGGCTGACAGAAGGAAGTTATATCAGAAAAGCATGAAAGCCTGGAGTGCAAATGGATTCGGTCACAAGTTCTTGGGATGGAAAGAGTTGCTTTGCAGATGCCTCCCATGGAAGGAAAACACCTCTGCTGGATGTCAATTTGGGTAGCAATGAACATGGTCTTCTAGGGTTCCATACTACTGAGGACCAAAGCAAAATTCTTTTCCTGGAAGTTACTTTGAAATATACATTTGGTTTCAGCTGAAATTAGTAATAGACAGAGACTGAAGTTCATGCAAGTAAAGGAAAGGGAGATACAGTTTAGAGTAGGTCTGATTTGAGGCTTTTAAATTTTTAAAGTGACATTTGTTAATTTCTGGATTTTTAGAAACAAAAATAGCATTTGAAAGTATAAAGATTTGACTTGAACTATTTTAAAATAATAACCCAGCAGGAGTATACACCAGTGCTCATTCATTTTTTAGTGAGAAAATGATCATTGTCTCATGAATTGTAGCTTTCTTGTCTAGCGCTAAATAATGCAACCTTAGTGAGAAAATCAGGGCTCTGAGACACATTACAAACAGTTATAAATATGGCAGTTATGTTACTCTAGCCCTTTGAGCAGAAGTTTTCATTATAAATATGGATATTAAGAGGTTCGTTTTTCATATACATGTACATGCTCTAGTCTGATTCTAGACAGAACAGGGAAACGATCTCTTCTATGTGTGAGTGAAGATATTTTCTTTTCTTTCCTCTTAATTTTTCTAGAGACAAAAAAAGCACATTTTTTGAAAACCTCTTTCTTGAGAACCAAGCCCGTTTTAGAATATTATCTGATCTTCCTGGGTAAAGATGGAGACAGGAATGAAATCCCACCACTGTATAGAATCTCTTCTGGTTTTTAATTGCACAAGTACTATGTGAATACATTACCATTGCAGGAAATTAAAACAATACAAATTTCCGCTAAGCCTTTTTACTGGGGCTCTGATGCAAAAAAAAAAAATCTGATTTCTTGTTTGAGGAGAGATTCCTGGTTGTAGCGCATTTTGCATGTGTTTGAAGAGCAGATTGGGTGATTGTTCTGTACACAGATTTTTGATACGATAACTTTTTTCTGGTCCAATCTCATTCTTACCCTCCGTTATACCTGATGATTCCAAGTCCTGAGCCTATCCAAGATTATTACCCAGAGCAGCGGCTCTCTAGAGTGTGGTCCCCAAACCAACAACATCAGCATCCCCTGAGAACTTACCAGGAATGCAAATTCTCAGGCTCTACTCCAGGCCTACTGAGTCAGAAACTGTGGGGACAAGGTCTGGCAATCTGTTTTAATTGCTGGGCAATTCTGATGCACACAGGCATTTGGGAACCACAGATTTGGAGCAAATTGTCTCCCATGGAGGAGCCCTGCTCTCTGCCCTCAAGCTCTGACTTTCTCTGCCCTGCTACACCAATCACCACTCTCCATCTGCTCTGAAACTTTCAAATATGTGTTCACGTCCCTGGTCTCCTAACGACCTCATTCCTATTGTCTTTATGTGTGTGTTCTTATAGACTTTTTATTTCTTCTCTACCATTTCGTTGGGGAATCAGGGAAGGAGAATTGACAGACGTATGCTATTAGGCTATTATTATTAACCGTAAGTCTCAAATATTTGTAGAGATATTTCTAGTCACATGTATATTTGTACTTAGTGCTTATTTATCTTTCCTAAAACTGAAATCAATAGAGGTTAGTCCTGGGGGATGTGTGTGTGTGTGTGTGTGTGTGTGTGTGTGTGTGTGTGTAGGGAAGAGCGTCTTTAAAATGAACAAAATTTTGTTTTACTGGTGAACTCTATTTTATTTCATTACCTTCCTCCTTTATTTTTAGTAATCACTTCTTTGCAGGGAGGGGATTAATTTTCGTCTTCTAGTTTCTTGGGTTGAATATGTAATTTTATTTTTTGCTGTCCAATAAATGCATTTAAGGCTATAAATTTTCCACTAAGTACTACTTTGGATAGCTCTCACAGTTTTTGATGTGTATCTTCATTGTTATTTATTTCTAATGAAATTTGAAACTAAATTGAAATTTAGTTTGATTTCTTTATTAAATAAAAGTTATTTGGAAAAGTTTTTCCTCTCTCTTTCTTTTTTCATTAAGAATGTAGGTATTAAAGCAGGTAAGGAGAAGCAATGGGCTTTTGGGAATTTTTTGAAAGTTTTTTTGTGGTCTAGTGTTTCTTTGGCTTTTATGACTCTTCTCCGTGCATATGAAAAGATTATGTATTATGCTTTGGAATGCAAAATTCTACATGTATCTGTTAGGCCAAACTTGTTTATTGTGTTATTCAAATCTTCTGTAGCCTTGACATTTTAGGTCTATTTTAGCTGTTGAATTCTGAGAGAGTTATATTAGTTTTCCATTATTATTATAGATTTGTTATAATTCCATAAATTTTTGCTTGCTATATTTTAAACAATGTGGTTAAAAATGAGTAAGTCCATAATTGTCTGTCTTAGGGGATTGTACACTTTTTATTATGAATTTAGTATTGTTTATTATTTATTTTAGTGCTTTTTTATCTTTAATTCCACTTACTTGATAATAACTATACTATATTTATTTTCATTTTATTAATATTTGCCTGGTATATTTTTTATTCTTTCATTGACCATCTCTGGCCATGTCTCACGTAGACAGCATATAGCTGGATTTTTGTTGTGTTTTTTTGTGAGGAAGACCAGCCCTGAGCTAACATCTGTTGCTAATCCTCCTCTTTTTGCTGAGGAAGACTGGCCCTGGGCTAACATCTGTGCCCATCTTCTTCTACTTTCTATGGGACGCTGCCACGGCATGGCTGACAAGCAGTGCGTCGGCAGGCTCCCGGGATCTGAACCTGTGAACCCTGGGCTGCCAAGCGTGAACTAAACTGCTGTGCCACTGAGCCGGCCCCTGAAATTGGCACTTTTTATTCAAAGTTCCATGTTGGCCCGTCTGTGAATGCTGTTTCCATTTAGAGCAACCTACTACAGTATTGTTTTCAATGGGAAGAGAGGAGAGAGGAAGAAGATGTCATGTGACAGAAGCTGATTTTTCTGGGTGTGAGTGCACCTCCTCTTCCTCCTGGATGACACATGGCACCTAGAGCACCGCCTACCTCCCAAGTTCATGCACCCACACTCTCCGTCCTGTCAAGGCAGATGGTTTCTCTCTATATTGTCCTCTGTACCACACTCTGAGCCAGTTAAGGCACACTTTTCTCACTTTAAAGATGGAGAAAACTGAAGCACAATGGGGTAAAGTGATTTGTTCTAGCACACCACTAATTAGCGATGGAGCCAAGAACAAAACTTAAATCTCCAGACGCCTGGGTCTATAGCTATTTCCTGGATCATGCTAAGTAGATCTCTTATCTTGGTCTGATTTAAGTAACTGCCATTAAATTACAGACCAATTGGAGAAAAGAGTTTTACAAAGTAAAAGCATATCATTGGGGGGGGGGGGTAGAAATTGACTGTTCTTTAAAACAAAACAAAATAACGCATATTTTTCCCCACAAAATGAGATTGGACCAAAAGAATCACAGTAGAAGACATTTTTCAAGGTGAATGTTAGTGTCAATGGCCACCACGGTTAGCCAGGGTATTAGTGCTGCTGCTGCCACCATCACCACTTACTTTGAGCAAATTGGGCTTCTGATCTGACCAAGGACATGACTAAGCTGTGAAAATTCAACTGAATCCTCATGAAGCTGAAGCACTGGTGTGGAAGGTCGCCCAACACAAGCAATTGCTCGATAATGCCAGTGTCTTAAAAGGGAATTCTGCATGCCTGCACATGCATGCTACAAAGAAAGTGTAGTTTGGTCAGACTATGTCATCTCAGAAATTTTAAGAACACCATATCCAAATGGAATTTCAGGCCAAGGGTAGGTAATAGACTAATTCTAAAATGCTGAGTTATTTTACGGTGATAAGACCCTGGAGTGATTTTATTTTGAATGGTCTTTATGATTTTCAAACATCATATCATATAATAATGTTGTATCAGATAGCTTTTGCAGCATAAGGAACAAAAATAAACTACTTCATTCACAGATCTGCAGTTGGCAGTTTGGGCCACTTTGACTGATTTGACCTGGGCTTTCTCTTTGTCTGCGGTCAGATGTCGGATCAGCAGAGGCAGGCTGAACTGAGCTGGGGCACCTCAGTCCTCCCCACATGGAGGAGTGAATTCACACTGCCGCTATCGTGATTTTAGGATGCTTTCTTTGTTGAGGATGAATAATGAATCTTCTCCTTGATCTGTTAAAAATAAACCTGTGATTATTCAGCTTAAAAAAATTCACCAGAGAAAATAATGTAATGGTTTATTTGAGAAGTCTCAAGTCATTGATGTATAAGTGTGGAAATTTTTATTTTCCAATAATTTCTATCAGTTGTGCTGCCAACTCCCTTCCCACTAACAATCTCTGAATCCAGTCTTATGGTTTTCCTGTCATCTTCCATTGTTCACCCTTGGTCCAGATCAACCTCCTGTTAGAGTCAAGGCTTTTCCCCTCCTCAGACCTATGAAGGCCACCACACCTTTGGCTCCAGAATCTTGCTCTGCTCCTTCCTCCTCGTACTTTTCCTCTGGTGTTAGTGAGGGGAGGAGGGAGGGAGAAGATGCATCTCCTGACATGCCCATGCATGGCAAATAGGCTGTTGTCTTCTTTCTTGGCCCAACTACCTTTCCCTTATATGAATAATCATACTCCAGTAGTGAAAAACTTGCTATTGCTTTTCCGTGGTCAGCTCCACTAATCAAGCTGTGATCTATGAAGTAGAAGTGCGTAGGAAGAGGTCCCAAGACTTTGGTGGCATTGGACTCAACTCCAAGGTATTTCCTTTAGAAATTTGAATGCATCTTCAAAAAGTTGAGCCTCACCTGGCCAGCATATCACATCCTAACCTGTAGTGGTCCCCAGAAAGCTTACAGCCACCCCTCCCCATCTCGTCTATATTCTGCATCCTTTCCCACCCCATTCTTGGGTACCATGAAATGCTCAAGAGGGCCAATTCATGCCTGCTCCATCTGGCTCTTTATCCCACCATCTTTCCTCAGTGCTCCTGCCCCCAGGACACCATAGCAAGTGTGCAAGCCCTATTACTCAGGAGACATCAAATGGGGAACAAGTGTCCATTTCTTGCTGATACCCACAAACTTTATGAAGAAGTCTTTTATCTCCCACTCCCTTTGGCTTCAGAGAATAAACCAATAAGTCCCTGCACCTTTTTCCTTTAGGGAAGTAAGAGGAGGTCAGGGCCTCTAAAAGTTATCTCCTGGCTCTTTTCCAGACTTCTTTATACAAAAAGAGGATGAGAGAACAGTGATTTGAGAGAAGTTGGAAAAAGGTGCTCGTCTCTGATTCTGTTCAAATGGCACCTTTCAGCGAGTCCTTTGGGGAGGTAACTGGCACCCCAGCCTGAAGTTCTCTCTGAATTTAGAATGCAGACTATATAGGGGCCTTTGCTCTCAGCTGTGAGTTCTAGGAGCCAGTGCTGGGAAGTTAAAAAAGATTACACAAGGCATTTTACACTATTGTGATAAGACTTTAATACAGGTAAACATTTAAAAGAGTCCCAGGTGTAACTTCACTATCACTGTGAATGGAAATCTTTTACTTCAAATTCTGTGGACCATTTTCCTCTATCCTTTATGTAGATCATTCTTCTTTCTTTGCAAATCAAAACAATTTATTGTAAGAGTTTAAGAATATCTTCATAGGTATCGATTAGTTTAAATATCAGTTCATTCTCTTTCCTTCAGCACCAAGAAAATGGATGTGATGGCCTGTCTTAAGTTGGTTTCCTCTATTGGTCTGTTATCTGACAAGACACCTTTGGCAAAGTAATGACAAAGGCTCATCAATATGCTACTTTTCATCTGTCTGACACTGAAATCAATGGAGTGCAGAAGAAGTCCCTCTATCAGCAATGTCAGAAATGATCATTGTCCAGGACAGAGCATGCTACCTGATTTCTCTGAGCACTCATTCATTCCTGAAAGCTTTCTCTCGGCTGTTACAACAACGACCCTGCTTAGAGGTCAGAGATAAAGATGCTGTACAATCAAAGGGTACTCAGTAAGTCTGGAAAGGGGAGACTCTCTCTGAGTGTGAGATGATATAATGGTCTGCATATCCTGCCCCTGGGAGAAATCACATTCTCCATCTCTAGGACATGTGATCTGCATTTGTGGGCTTGCAAGCCCTAATTCGTCATAAGTGACAGCTGGAATTAGAGGGTTACACTTAGCACCAAGGAAAGAACTTACCCAAGCAAAAGTGGTTGGATTGGTATAATGAGTCTTGTGAAGAAAATTTAAAGTCTTCAAAAATTTTTAAATAATAAAGTATAGACATGATTATATAAATATTTTGCTGTGATTAACCAATAATAATAATTCCCTAGAAGAAAACAATTTGCCAAATATATTTTAACATATTTAAATAATTTTCAATCATCAGTGATAACAAGAATTATCACAGAAAAACTGAATTCCGCTAGCAATTATAAACCTCATAGAATTAGGTTTCTGTGAGTTGCAAGTTGCTGGGCTGTGCTCGTTCTAAAAAAATAATGTCCTGGGAACTTACAGCTTTCACCTGGAACCCTAACTCAAGGTAGAATAAAAAGTGAAGACTGTTGATTTCAGAGGTGATATCAAATTATTCCGATTAGTGAATATCTAAATCACCAGGGCAGTTGATTGTTCCCAGGTTGAAGAGATGTGAAAACATTGTGCCCTAAAAGGCAAGAGATTCTTTCCCCCCAAACCCAAATTTTGCCTATTTAAAGGACACTTTCTTTTGTTCCTCATATTAGCCAGTAGTTATATACTCTCCCCAAACAAATAATTGCTTATTCTAAGGTAGCAGTATTGACTCTTTTGAGATTTGTTTTCCCCTTGTCCCATCAATGATGAAATCCTACAGGTGGTGACAGTGTAGTTAAAATCCTGGGCAGCTGTGAAGGTGTGTTGGTAAGTAATGAGTTCAGAGGCAACTGTCAAGAATTCCTCTGAGGAGGTAAGTGGTGTGTCCTTCAATGGCATCTTATTAATGGGTGGCCAAGGAAAACTCAAACCAAAATTGATTGAAAAGAGGATGTGTGGATGCTATAAAGCAATCCCTTCAGGAACACTGATCACAATGTCAGGGGCCAGGGTATATCTTTAGAGATAAATATCCTGTAAGACCCCAAAAAGCATAGTCAAAATATGGCTAAAAATCACAGAAGAGGTGGGAAGGAGAAACTGCAGCACATATCTGGCTTCTCAGCAAGACCTCAAATGAGTCAAGTGGTCAGGAGTTAGAGGGATTAGAATTAAGTCAGGAAGTGGAGTAGAAGATGAGTTCACTATTTATGAAATTGTGAGCAAGGAATTCACCTCAATGCAACAGTAAAGGAGAATAAAAATTAGAAGGAATTGCTTCTTATAAGTCAAGTAAGCATTAATTTCTCCCAGCTAGTAGGACACTAACCAAGAACTCCAAGATTATGTAAATTACTCCCAGAAAATCATTTATGTGAGACAAAAACTTTTTGTTGTCACCCAACAGCCACTTCTTTGCTAACAGACAGGGCTGGATTCATTGGCAATCCCACAGGGCCCCACGCTTAGAAGGACCCTGCACTTGGTTTAATGCTCTGTTGTATTTGTCTTGAAATTCTTAATAATTTTCAAACAAGGGGCCTCACATTTTTATTTTGCACTGAGCTCCACAGATTCCCAAATTTATTCTCCCTCCTTGAAGCGGCCAAGACTCCCCAGAGAGTCTGGGCCCCTCTGTAGCACAGAGTCCTTTTTTGTCCATCTGAGCCATACACTGCAGTCTCATTCCACTTGCCAGGGAACTGATTTAGATCTAGGTATAAGATGCCATTCAAACAACTGAGAACCAAGAAAAAGTAAGCTGGAAAGTTTCTGGAAAACTTTTCCTCAAACTTAGAAAAGGATACTGTAGGAATGTTCCTTTTGCTCCTATTTCAGGATATTCATGAGTGATGCTATCAGTGTATCCTGAATATGAGCACTTCTCCCTCCTCCCACCACTGTACCCCAGTCACCTCTCACCTGGGCTGCTGCAATAGTCTGCTGAGCACACTCCATATTTCCATTCTTACCCCTTTACAATCACTTCTTCATAAAGGAGGCAGAGTGCAGCCTTTTCAAACATAAATCATGTCACCCACCTCTCAAAATTCTCCAAAAACTTCCCACCTTATAGTAAAATTCAAGATTCTAATTACGGCCCCTAATGCCCCAATGACCCGACATTTGCCTACCTCAGCAATCTCATTTCCTACCAATCCTCTCCTGCTCACTTCCTTCCAGCCGCACTGTACTCCTTGCTGATTCTCAAATATATCACCCATGCCCCTACCTTGGGGGCTTTGAGCTAACTTGGAAGCCCTTCCCCCAGAAGTTCCCATGACACACAGCTTTCCTTCATTCAGGCCTTTCCTCATGGGCCAAAGAAGACTTCTTGAACAACCACTTATAAAGTAGCAGCCCCTTCACCATTCTCTATTACTTAGCCTGGCTTCATTGTTCTTCGCTTTTCAACTATTGAAATATTATATATTTTTCACCCCCCTCCCTTTTTTTTGGTCCCCGTTCCCATTAGAATGTAAACTTGATAAAGGCAGAGAATTTGTCTCTTATCTAATACTATAGCAGGAGGTCTATTCGTTAACTTATGGCCAACTTATTCCGCTGGGTCTACATAGCCCCATTATACTCCCAGTGGCTAGAACCTTGGCACATGATATTCACTAGATAAACAATTGTTGAATAAATGAATAAATGTTATGCTTAGAGCTGCTGCAGCCATCCTGTGACCCTAAAGGAATTTCTTGAAGGTAAGCAGAAAGAATCCAGATCCACTGTGAAGTGTCTGAGCTGTGGAATGCATCAGTCGGACACAGCCCTACCTCCTACTTGTCATGTGCAACAATAAGTTGTTTAAGTCACTTTAATATGGATTTACTGCTTACACACAACTAAAAGTGTCCTAATTGGTGCGTAATTCTAACCTTCTGGAAAATTTTGACATTTTAAGTTCTGGAATATATCATCCAAGGGCATTTTTTTCTTTCCCACTGCTCATACAATCTAGATAAATTTAGCTAAATGGTTTATGACTTTTAGGATTAACTTGATAATACAAATCCCATCACTTACCTACCATGACCTACTACTACAGGTATTTGAATTTCCCCCATTCAGACAATGATGCAAAAACTATTTTCTTGTGCAACGAGGCAAAACTGAATTATGAAATTTACAATAAGGAAAAAGAAGAAAACAACAATAAATACCTAAAACCTTGCCTTCCAGAAAACTTGTCTTCAGATATCTTTCTGATAAAAGTGTATGCAACCTCTTAGAAACATTCAAGTGAAAAATGCTTCTGGAAGTTGACTCTATAAGAGGAAAGAATGTGCTACAGAGATCTGCTAAAGTCTAAATCATACACATATTTCATCCTTCAAAAATGTCTCCCAGATTCTCAAACATATTGAGCTAATCTTCAAGAACTAAATCTTTCAGTTCCAAATATCTCCCTATGAATTCACTGTTAACTACGTGTGACCATATTATTACCATTCAGAATTAGTTCTTTATTTACTGAGTGCTTACTTTGTATCAGACTTTAAATCACAGGGGGGTGTATACGAATAAGATATAGCTCCTATTCCCAAGGAGCTTGGCTTAGAGAGGAAGTCCTCTTGAAAGTCTTCACAGTAGTATGCACCATAATAGGTGCTAAGACTTTGTTCCCTTCAGAGGCCTATAGAGTCCATTGCAAACTTCCTCACTTACACTCTGAGGCCTGGGCAGTGAACTATAGTCCCAGAACCTGCCAACAGAGAGTACCAGTCACACTGTAATCTATGTAACTGTTTATGTAAATGTTGCCCCATAGAGTTGGGCAATGCCCGGCCTGTGTGCCCTAGGATAGGTGCCAGTCCATTCCGACTGTACCTAACCTTGCAGCGAGCTACATCTGGAACCCTATGGCCAACTCCGGTACCTCAGAATGTGATGTTATTTAGAAATAGGGTTGTTGCTGATGTACTTAGTTAAGATAAGGTCATACCGAAGTAGGGTGGGCCCCTCTTTCAATTTGACTGGTGTACTTATAAAAAGAACACTATGTGATGAGACAGAGATACAGGGAGAACACCATATGAAAGTGAAGGCAGCGATTAGAGTCATGTACCTATAAGCCAAGTAATGCCAAAGATCGCCAGCAAACCACCAGAAGTGGGGAGAGAGATCTGGAACAGGTTCTCCATAGCCCTCAGAAGGAACCAACTCTGCTGACACCTTGGCCTTGGCCTTCCAGCCTCCAAGACTGTGAGACAATAAATTTCTGTTGTTTAAGCCACCCAGTTAGTAGTATTTGGTTATGCAGCCCTAGCAAACTAATACAGCCCATCTGTTCCTCCCATTCTCATAAAAAGCTTTTAGCTGTGACCTCTGAAACCCCCATTTTATGTTAAATAAACCTCCCAACATCTTTGTTTTCTTCACCAAACAATCTCTCTACTTCTGGCACTCTCTTGAGAATGGTGCTTTGTATGTGGCTATCTCGAGTACTATTTATCAAGTTCTAAGCTGGAATTCTTTGCTCCCTGTGCTATTTTCAGGTAGTTATTCCCCCAATATGTTGTAAAATTCCTTCTTGCTGTGCAGATGAAGCCAGTGGATATTTCCTACCCCCTCCACACAAATCCATCACTGTTGTCTTCCAACCATTTCATCATATTCATGAATAAATTTGACACCCGCTTTAAACTGTTCATCTTCATCAAACTTATCTCAAATCCTGCCATCATCCCAGGCATCCTTGATGGCCACATGAATAAGCCACCAAACTCCTCAGTCCAACAACTCATTGCTCTCTTCAAACCCAGTGGCCACTGTTCTCTACTTCATTCACTGATACGTAGGCACCTTGTCTCACCTGGATCTGCTCTACATCAGAGCCATTAAATTCCAGTATTCCACTCACTAGCCACAACCTCCTATCCTTTTCTCATTGTCTCTTTCCTGCCAAACTTGTCTCTCTTCTTTTGGCTTCATAGTTATCTCTAAGCAATCCATGCTTCCACATTCTCCCACATGATTAGACCTTTCCTGGCTTTACTTTCCCACTTAGACCATACCTCTTGACTGATCACCAAAAATGTCTCTTCCATAAAGGTAGAGTATAAGAGTATAGATGGTTCTAGGGGTATATCATCAAATGGGGTGTGTGCCTGTGTGTGTGAGGGAGAGAGAGAGAGAAAGACACAGAGAGACAAAGACAGACAGAAAGAAGGAGAGAGGGAACTGGTAGAATGCTAATGACTAGGTCAATCAGCTACTCTAATCCTTTTCAATTTATTTCAGAAGGTAATAGTTACTTATTGCACCTAAAATTTTTATTATATCACTAATTTGCTTATAGTTCTTCTGTTCCCCATCAGTTATAGACTTGAGTTCAAGCTCTTTAGACTGGCTTCCTGGGCTGGCAATAATTTGATCTTGTCTACCCCTCCAGAATCATTTCCTAGCACTTCCTACCTCTCAGATGGTGCAACTTGAAGCCTTTCTGCTTTGGGGTGTGCTTCTGCCTACAGTTTTATCTGCCCTTCTCTATGTAATCCCTTCAGGAAGTCCCTCTCACTCCAGTCTCCGGTGAACTTCTGTGCCTCCTGCAAAACTCATTGAAGACTTGACATCCCTTTCATATCCTTCAGATTTGTGTGGATACAGTTTCTAAGTCCTGTCTTTAAGACACTTCTTCACCTTGTACACATTTGTACAACTGTACTGTTTTTTTTATTTTTATTTTTTCCCTGTGTATCTTCTTGGTGAGGCAGAGTTTCTCAACCTCGGCACTATTGACATTTGAAGCTAGTTAATTCTTTGTGGTGGATGGTTGTCCTATGTATTGGAGGATGCTTAGTAGCATCTGTGGCCTCTGCTCACTAGTTTCCAAGAGCATCTCTCCAAGTTGTGACAACCAACAACATCTCCAGACATTGCCAAACATCCCCTGGAGGACAAAACCATCCCCAGTTATAGTGTAAGCCACTCCTGGGTTGTAGGTTGTCTTTTTCATCTTATTAAACTCAGAAACTAGCAGAGTACCTGGCTAGTAACATACCCTCAGCCAATGTTTAATGAATTGATCTGAACCACAGAAAGTATGACACTGCTCCAGCAAAATGTCGCAGAAATTCCTGGTGGTGTCAAGAGCATTCTTCCAGGTATTTCTAATAAAGATATTTTCTAGTTAAAAACAATGTTTCACTACTAAGAAGGACAAAGAAATTCTGGGTTTTCTTTCTAAAAGCAAAGGGCATATTTGAAAAGGTTTTCTGAGCACTCTGGCTCAAGGCTATTTTTGACTGTGTAGTTCCTGAAGCCTTGTGGGCTCCCTCCCACCTGCTTTCTCACCTCCTTGAAGCTCTTTCTACCTGTCCCTACTTCTCCAGTGGTTTCATTCAGCTGTTCTCTTCCTCCCACAGCACTGGGGTAGAGTCCCTTGGTAGGCTGCTCAGAACCAAACCCTCAGCAAAGGTGAATGGCTCCAGGGGCTGACTGCCAAGTCCATTGTCTGTCTGCTTTCTGTGCCAGCGCATTTGTCTCATGTTTACTGGGCTTTTATCTGCGTTTGTCTTTTCAACCAAATGAATTTAAATTATGTCTTTATCTTTTACTACTGAGGCAGCCTAAATTCTCTTTCTTTCTTAACATGACTTCCTACTATGGTCCATTTTCTTCTCTAAGAGAGGGTTATAAATATTTTGATATGGGAAGTGGACTGCTTCTAGGAAAGCCATGCGAGCCCAGCCTGCATGTGGGAAGGGTTCAGACTTCCCAGCACCATAGGGTAGGACTCAAAGAAGGTATTTCATATTTAAAACAAAAGATTCCTTATGGCTTTTCTCCCACCTGCCAAATGGCAGACCTTGCGTTCTTCTGTTTGCATAGTTAATTATGGAAAGGCAAAGAGACTCTGCAGAACTCAGCATGGTATAACCAAATAGAGATTGTTTTTTTCCTTAAAACAACTGTTCAAATTAGAAGAGAAGATAAATTCCTTTGCCAACAGCTAATGGACCATTGTGACAGGGCAATGTTCTCTTCACCCAATTGTATTGCCTTTTGGTTTCTCTGCCTTGGGCTTTGTGAAAGTATGAAGCATTGATTTGGGGCTCTTATGTTTAAAACTATTATGGCAGACATTGTAGGTTAGCTATCCCAATTTCCATTCCCAACTCTCTTCTCCCTTGTCCTGACTCTAACTTAAAAGCTGGCCAAAGAGAATACTCACTTTCCCAGCTTCTCTTGAAGCTTACATGGTCATGTCGCCTGTTTTTGCCCAATAGGACATAAGAAGAATTTTGCTGGGATATTCTAGGAAAGTATTTTCTTTCCTGATTTAAAAGATGGATGTTTCTTGTGCTACCCTTTTCCCCCTCTTCCTGTTTGAATGTGCACACATTCCTGGAGCTGCAGTCGCCATCTTGAGACTGTGAAGCATCTCTCCTATCAGTAGGCAGCTCCACTGTTCTGCTACATGAGAAAAATAAACCTGTTTCTCTAAACCTTGTAGACAACTGTTCTATTGTTTGCTGCCAGAAGCATTTATAATGAAGATAGCTGTGTTTATACTCTTATCAAGTCACTATGAAAATAAATGTTTGTTGTACTCCTTCTCTCTTCTCTATGTGTTTTCACCAGCAAAGCATCAGGATACAGTGTGGCTAGTTCAAAATCTACCTGGCATCAAGCATTAATCTAAGCCAACAATGACGTTATAGCTCAAGCTGGTTGCAGAAGACATGTTGAAAATCTACGTCATAGTCCTTGGATGCCTGGCTTTCTTATAGCTAACATTTACTGAATGCTCACTTTGTACTAAGCACTCTTTAGGTGCTGCTTTAAATGAATTAACTCAGTATTCATAAGAACCCAATGAGGTAGGTACAAGATCATACTCATTTAAAGATGAGGCAATGAAGACAGAGTAACTGACTCACTCAGTTACCCAGCTAAGTAGGAGAATATTATTATCTATGTGGCTCAGACTTTCTGAAGCTGTAGAGGACATACCCTGAAGAGTACATGCGTTGAACAAGAAAAGATTGCCATTCTAGACTGGATGGGAAACAGATGAATTCCCCTTTGCATCTTTGAGAGAATATCGGAGTTACTACGCTGTAAGATAAAACCAGCTCTAAAGGGAAAGGTGATTCTGACCACATCACTCCGAGAAAAAACCCATTTAAATGAAATAATATTAAATGCTAATATGAATAAAAATAATGACCATTAAATTTTATTATGGACTTATCATGTCTCAGGCACTTTGCTAAGCATTTTCATGGATCATTTTACTCATTTCTCAAAACAATACAGAGGAAGTGAGGCAGATACTCTGCTGCCAACCCCAAAGCCATGGCTTCCCCTTCCTCCTTACTGTCTTTGCCCTGATACTTTTTCCTGTGTTTACCACCCCCTTGCCAAGAGCTCAGAGAAGTCGATTCCCTCCCCAGCCCCAGGGGAACAGCCATGATTGGTCCCTGTCAACAATCCCCTTTGCCAGCTATTGATTCAAGGTAGGCATATTCCACCTTGAGAAACTGTAACCCAAGAGAAATGAAAGGTAATCTGGGGATTTCTGGGAAAGATTTCCCTCACTAGTCAAAAGAAGCACCAGGGGGGCCGGCCCACTGGCCTAGTGGTTAAGTTCGCACGCTCAGCTCTGGAGACCCGGGCTTCGCAGGTTCGGATCCCGGACGTGGATCTACGCACCGCTTATCAAGCCATGCTGTGGCAGGCATCCCACGTATAAAGTAGAGGAAGATGGGCACGGATGTTAGCCCAGGGCCAATCTTCCTTGTCAAAAAGAGGAGGATCGGCAACGGATGTTAGCTCAGGGCTAATCTTCCTCATACACACACAAAAAGAAGCATCAGGAGGAAATGGCCACATCATGCCAGTAACTGCAGCAGTCATCTTGGAACCATGAATCGAGAAGCCTAAGCCAATTAGCCAGTTTGCTAAGCATGGTAGACGAAAAAAGATAGAAAGAATCTGGGTTCCCAATGACAGTACTAACTGCTGAGTTTCCTCTAAAACTGCCTTCCTTCTGGGTTTCTTGTTCTATGAAATAACAGACCCTTCTCTTGATAAAATATGCTAAATAGGTTCTATTATTATCCCCATTTTAAAGCTGAGGAAACTGAAGCACGGAGTGTGGAAACTGGGATTCAAACCTAGGCAGTCTGCAGAGCACAAGGTATTTGCTTAAAAAAACAAAACAAAATCTCATCACCACCAGCCCTTCCTAAACCTCTGAGCTTCCTCTTGCTAGCCACAAAAAAAAACACTGTTTTTAATACCCCCGTAAGAAAATTCACAAGTGAATTTTTGAGCAATAGTCATGTTATCTACCAAGTTATATTCAGATTAGCAGACCACAAAATGACTTTAGAAATAACTTTGCCTTCTCCAGATTAGAATGTAAGACCTAAAGTGTTGATGAAACGCTTGTTAGATAAGACAATAGCATTCATAAGAAATAACTAGGATAGGGGTGTAAAGGAGAATTAGGCAGCTTTTCCATGCTGATCTTCCACCACATCCTTCTCTCATGCTCCTCAGATCTTCTGAACAAAGTTCTTGGCCTTTCACCAAATACAGGAAATTTTCATCTGGGTCCCTTGCTCAATCCTTCCTTCTGGTACAAGGCTCTCCCCCCAGTCTGCCAGTCTAAATCTTACCCCTTCTGTGGGGCCCAATTTTAACACCCCAACCTCTCAGAACCCCTGTCACGGTTGGTCTCCCTCTCCATTCCATTCTGATAGCATTTGACCTGTATCATATGCAGACATTCATCTTGTTACTCTGCTTGACATTATATTTGTTTGTATATATGAGTATATCCCTGTCTTCCTTGCTTAGACTATACATGCAATGAAAGTAAAACCTGTTTTATTCATAATTTTAATTTCCAACGTCTACCAAGGACTTTCTACTAAAGCTGTCTACAAAGGGTCTCTACAAAGAGAGATTTGAACTTTTTTAAAAATCAACTTCATGAATCCTATAGCATTAACAGACTATCTTTATGAATAAACACACAGCCTAGTCCTTCTAAAATGAAGCCATTCACTCTTTTCTAATTATTTTTAAATTGTTACACTTTTATTTTAACTTTAGAGATACCAAAAGAGAGAAATTGTATGAAATATTGCCCTTGGTAAAATTAGGATTTTCAAAGGATTTTCCCAGGATGTACATTTCCTTTTTTTCCCTCTCTCCAGCCCTTTCATCCCTCCATTCAGTGATGCAGAGAGAGGATACAGGTACAGGGTGGTGAATAGAAAAAAGAAGTCCTTTAAGCGCTGTACCAGGGTGGGTGGCAGAAATCAACTCTCTCGTGACAATAAGTCTCTGGCAGCACACAGAGGTTGAGAGAAGTATTCAACTGTCAAGGAAAGTCATGTAAGGAGCAGGGACCCTGATTTCAAAACTGGACAGATAAAGCTTTATAGCCTAATAAAGTAGGCCATCCAGGAGAAAAACCCAGATCACTGTAGTTAATATGAGCCACATGGCAAAGTAAGAAGCGCATAGCAACTGATGATGACTAGAGCCAATTTGACCATAAAAAGCAACTTTTCTTAAAACAATGACCATCAGTCTGGTCACCTTATAAGACACATTAAATTCGCTTATGTTTTCACAGAACACAGCATTTCTCTATTTGTGAATAGCATTTCTTTTTCAGTCAGTGTCCTATTGCTTTCATACACCTTTGCTACTGTGGTCTATTCCTATTTGCATTTTGGATGGCTTAACTAGAGAACTAGAAAGTAATAGGGAGGAAACCAACATTCACAAACTTAAATACCCTTTGTGTGTCAGAGGTGTGCTATGCATTCCTCATGTAGTCCCCAGCACAATCCCATGACATGAGTGTCATTGGCTCCATTTTACAGATGAGACTGTTGGACCTGGGTGTTCATGTGCTTTCACCAGCTGTGAATCATGTGCTGGAAGCAGCAGGGCCTCCAGGTAGAGACGGAGATCTGCTCACAAATGGACGTATGATGAGTGTTCATTTGCTGAGCAGAGTGACGTTGTATTCAAATGGCTGAGAACTTTACAGTCCTGCATTTGCTACTTGAAAAAGGGTGAAGAAAGTAATTCTTACCAAATGTGTACTCCTTATGGCAAAAGCAATACGTGGCCAATGCTAAAAAGAATTTTAACCCAAGTCAACAAACAAATGTAGTTGGGGTAGATACCATTGGCCTTAGGATTTTGAGCAAACTCAAAGATGCAAATAGAGAGCCTTTCCTCAATATTTACTCTTGTTAATAATGACTTCAAAAGGATGATATTGACCAATTACAAGGGTGACCACCTAGAATAGAAGGGATCCACAGGAGCCCTTCAAGATCTACCTACAAACTGAACGAGCTTGGGGATCCTAAAATAAACCCATCACTTAAGAATAGCCTATGGAGAAGGTCATTATTTCTGTAAGGGGGTGGGGTGGGGAAAGTATAATTTTTCATTTACTAGAGATCTCTGAGGTGGGAAATAGGCAATATGGAAAAACGTAAAGTGTATGCAACCCATCTAAAAGCCTTCGATAATACTAAGAGTAGATGAATCATGATAGAATTGGGAGAGGGCTGTTGGGGCTTAGACAAGCTAGAATTGGGTGTGTTCAGTTAAATCACCAAGTCAATGGCCAAGGAAATCAGGGACTCAGAATTTTAAAGTATGAAGAGATCTTGAAAATTACCAAATTCAACCCCTAATCTTATAAATTTGGAAACTACAGTCCAGAGATGGTTCTAGAACATCAGATTCTTGACACCTAGGCCAGTGTTCTTTTACTACTTTATGATGTTCTATAATACATCAGTTATAATCAGTTACGAAATATATATAACACAACATACTATATACTCACTCTCCAAAAGTGGTTGTAGATTAGAACAAAAATCACCTCAAGCTTCCCCAGGGCCAGATGGGAGCTGCCTTCAACATGTAAATATTTATGCATTATGAATACCAAAACGAGATTTTTTCTAAGGCAACTCTAGAGCAAGTTTTAGCATCATCAAAAAGTGTACAGAAAATATGCCAGAAGACAGAATCCTAATCTTTAAATAAAATATTAGTCTCTCTGCAATGGAACTATAATATACAATTTTATTTATTCTTGCTCAAGAAAAAATAATAAACCCAGAGAATTTTGGAGATCATGTGTAAAGTAAACACAAGTGCTGTTATTCTCATAATTCCCAATTCCTCAGTAGAAAAGGAGGACTCCTTTGGATCAAGTGAGGTGAGTTAAGGACAAAAAAAAGGAAGTATTACTTTACTCAGAAAATAATAAACTTATGGAGCTCATTACCCCAAAAGAGGAAGAGGCAAGGAACATAAATGGATTCATAAAGGTTTTGACCAAATTTATGAATGTCAGAGCCATAAATGGCTACTGAGGGTACACCTAACCTTTAAGGTTAATGTCAGGGAGGAAAACTATGTCCTTTCCTGGTAATTCCCTCGAGGCCTCTGTTGTCAACACAATATTGGGTTGGATGGAACAGCCGGCTTGCCCAACAGAGCAGTTCCTAAGTTCCTTTTAACAAATGCATAGCTGGGCCAGAAGAACATTCATCTCTTCAATAGAAGCATAAATGAAAAATGTTCCATTTTAAACAGGAAACTTAATGAAATGCTGCTGTTAGACTTTATTATTTATGTAATCAGGGTTAAACAAAAGGAAAGATTTCAGTTTGGGGAATCAGAGAGAAGTCAAAGTTCAAACCAGGCCATACCACTGAGCAGGCCCTGGTGCAAGTTACTTGCCTTTCTGTGCTTAGCTTTCTGATATGTAAAATGGGGAGAATCATATCTGTTACAGGCATTTTGCTGAGACTTATATAAGAAAATACTTTGTAAACTGGAAAACAAAATTTTATATTATTACTGAAGCAATAGCCAGTTTGAAACAAATCTCAGTCATTTTGGAAGAGGATTTGTGAGATACCTGAGATAGAGCAATCCTTGCTTCATTTTTCTGGAAAGAATTGATAAGAATATTCAAAAAGTCCTCAAGATACAAGTCAAATGCCAACACCCCAAGTCAGAGTTTCTTTCTCCTCTAAATTTCCAGAAAACTCTAGTTATGTCTCAGTTAGCATTTGTATTATTATCTGCTTACTCACCTCCTTCATTTAACTGTGAGCTCCTCTAAGACAGAGACCTTGTCTTATTCACCTCTGCATCCCTAATATTTATCACAGTTCTTGGTGTATAATCGGCAATCAGTAGATATTGAATAAATTACTTAATGTGTGACTGGTACTGTTATCTCCACTTCACAATGGTGAGAAAAAGAAATGATCCAACTATAAAATGCAATAAATTGATAGTGACTAAGGTACAAATTCAAGACTGATCTTCAGCTTTCCTAATTTCTAGACTCCAGTCTCTAACTCCCATAATTCAGAAATAATAGCATCTTGGTTCTATTTACATGAAAAATAAAAAGCAAGATATGAATCACAGGGTAGTGAAATCTTTACTAAGTGCACATACTTGAAATCCTAAAATTACATTTCTAAAAATAGAGTTTGTATTCTTTAAAATAAGATGAATATAATATAATTTTCAGCCATAACATCAAATTTTAGATAAGTGCAAGATTTTAGACAGTCTGATTGCCACTATCATCTTCTTCAAAGAGAAAGCCTCCAGTGCAGGTGTAACCTCACAGGACTCAGTTACTTAGGTTCTTTCCTAAGAGACAAGGTGGTTGCGGGGAGGCACGGAGTGTGAAGACACAGGCATGCTGGGGAAGAAAAAAAAAAAAAAAAGAGAGAGAGAGAGAAAGCCTCCAGCCTATTTATCTGCAGAATTCAATAAAGAGATTAAAATCAAAGTGAAAATGCAGACCTCCTATTTAGTCCGTGACATGAACCAACAGTTGTAGATATTTAGATATTTTCAAAGGTCTAGGAAATTTTCTTCTCTCCCTCATAAAGTTAGAAAGGTAGATAGGAAATTAAATAAATATGTATGCCTACAGTATATAAAAAGAATTATATACTATGATCAAGTGGGATTTATCCCAGGTATGCAAGACTGGTTCAACATTCAAAAATCAGTCAATGTAATCCATCACATCAACAGGTTAAAAATAAAAAACCACATAATTATATCAATAAATGGAGAAAACATTATTTGACAAAATCCAAGACCCATTCATGATAAAAACTCTCAGAAAATTAGGAATAGAGGGCAACTTCCTAAACTTGATAAAGAACATCTACAAAATACCTACAGCTAACATCATACTTAATGGTGAGAAATTAGAAGCTTTCCCACAATGATCAGGAAAAAGGCAAGGATGTCCCCTCTCACCACTCCTTTTCAACATTGTACTGGAAGTCCTACCTAATGTAATAAGATAAGACAAGAAAAGGTATATAGAGTGGGAAGGAAGAAATAAAACTGTCTGTGTTCACAGATGACATGATCATCTACATAGAAAATCTGAATGAACCAACAACAAAAAAATTCCTGGAGCTAATAAGCAATTATAGGAAGGTTTCAGGATTTAAGGTTAATGTATGAAAGTCAATCACTTTCCAATATACCAGCAATAAACAAGTGAAGCTTGAAATTTAAAACAAAATACCATTTACATCACCACCCAAAAAAAATGAGATACTTAGGTATAAAGCTAACAAAATATGAAAAAGATCTATATGAAGAAAACTATAAAACTTGGAAGACTGAAATCAATGAAGAACTAAGTGGAGACATATTCTATGTTCATGGACAGGAAGACTCAATATGTCATTTCTTCCCAACTTGATCTATAGATTCAATGCAATCCCAATCAAAATACCAGAAAGTTATTTTTTGGATACCAGAAAGTTATTTCTTGGTGGATATCAACAAACTGATTCTAAGTTTATATGTAGAAGTAAAATACCCAGAAAAGCCAAAGTAATGTTGAAGAAGAACAAAGGTGGAGGACTGACACTACCCAACATTAAGAATTACTATAAAGCTACAATAATCAAAACAATATGTTATTGGTGAAAGAATAGACAAATAGATCAATGGAACAGAATAGAGAGCCCAGGAATAGACCCCCATAAATAAAGTCAACAGATCTTTGACAAAAGCACAAAGGTAATACAATGTGGCAAAGATAGTCTTTTCAACCGACAGTGCTGGAACAACTGAACATCCACATATAAAAAGATGGATTGACACAGATCTTACACCCGTCACAAAAATTAGCTTAAAATGGATCATAGACCTAAATGTAAAATGTAAAACTAGAAAACTTCTAGAAGATAACATGGGAGAAAACCTAGATGACCTTGGGTATGGCAGTGACATTTTAGATATAACCCCAAAGGTATGATCTAGGACAGAAATAATTGATAAGCTGGACTTCACTAAAATTAAAAACTTTTGCTCTGTGAAAGAAAATGTCAAGAGAATGAGAAAACAAGCCACAGACTGGGAAAAAATATTTGCAAAAGACATCTGATAAAGGACTGATATTCAAAATATATCAGGAACTCTTAAAATTTAACAATAAGAAAACAAACAACTCAATTAAAAAATGGGCCAAAGACCTGAAAAGACACCTGTTCAAAAAAGATGTACAGATGGCAAATAAGCATATGAAAAGTTGCTCCACATCATATGTCATTAGGGAAATACAAACTAAAACAACTACGAGATACTAGTACACACCTGTTAGAATGGCCAAAAATCCGGAACACTGACAACAGCAAATGCTGCTAAGGATGTAGAGCAACAGGAACTCTCATTCGTTGCTGATGTGAATGCAAAATGGTACAGCCACTTTGGAAGACAGTTTTGCAGTTTCCTACAGAACTAAGCATACTGTTATCACACGATCCAGTAATCATGTTCCTTGGTATTTACCCAAAGGAGTTGAAAACTTATGTCCACACAAATACCTGCACACAGATATTTATAGCAGCTTTATTCATAATTGCCAAAACTTGGAAGCAAGCAAGATGTCCTTCAGTAGGTGAATGGATAAACAAACTGTGATACATCCAGACAATGGAATACTATTCAGTGCTAAAACCAATGAACTATCAAGTCGTCAAAAGACAAGGAGGAAACCCAAACACATATTACTAAGTGAAAGAAGCCAATCAGAAAAGGCTACATACTGTAGGATTCCAACTTTCTGGAATAGGCAAAACTATGGAGATAGTAAGAGGATCAGTGGTTGCCAGGGGTTGGAGTGGGGAGTAGGGAGGGATGAACAGGCATAGCACAGAGGATTTTTAGGGCAGTGAAACTTCTCTATATGATGTTATAATGATGGATACATGTCATTATACATGTGTCCAAACACATAGAATATATAGCACCGAGAGTGAACTGTAATGTAAACTATGGACTTTGGATGATTATGACATGTCAGTGTAAGTTCATCAGTCGTAACAAATGTACCACTCTGGTGGGGGATGTTGATAACAGGGGAGGCTACGCAGGTGTGGGCCAGGGGGTATATGAGAAATCTCTGAAACTTCCTCTCAATTTTGCTATGATCCTGAAACTGCTCTAAAAAATAGTCTTAAATAAATAAGCATGTATATAGCTGCATCTGTGTGTGTGTGCATGTGTAATCCTTTTCTCACTTAATAACAGTTGAAAGGATGAGAATGAAATGGGCCAATAGGCCACTGGACACCAGCATTTTCTTCAGTGTCCCCAGGGGCTAACCCAGCCCTGCCACTGTCTTTCTGAGAGCAATCTCAGACCAGTTTTACTCAGCACGTTCCATTCAGTAGTTGCAGGTCTTGCAAAGCTGACGCTCTGCTCCTCTCCATTCTAAAATGCTACCACTAATATAACAGTCTTTCTTGTCAAAGGGCCTGTAATGAGTGTTTATTCACATCTACCCTTCCTTAGCTTATCTGTAGCCCAACCGACTTTGCCACCCTCAGATTTCAGCCTTTTTATTCCCCAAGCCCAAATTTACATTGGTAGGTAATAATATCATGGCTTACTCTGACCAAGGACACATATATATCTCTCCCACCTCTCTGCATGATAAATGCATCCTACACAAACCTTATAGTCATTATTTCCTGCTGTCGATCTCATATTGGAATAGGCGACATTGCTCCTCTTTGTCACGGTGAAAAGTTTATCCTGCAAATTTTCAGTTTCTTAGGTCTTCCGTGAATGGCTCTGCTTATCTCATGTGTGCTTCTAGGCATCTCCAGGGCTCTGCATTTAACTTCGTACTTCTGAAAGCATCTGTACAGAGATAATATTAATGTTATTGCAACAGACAGGCAGAGCCTCATTTCTCTCTGCTTTGACTGAAAATGCCTGTTCCTAGTGAAAATGTGCAGACATTGGCATTTTTGTGTGAGGTCTGAATGTGTGTGGGTCCAGCCATTGGCGGCAGGAAGAAATAAGACACAACTGCCAGATGGTTTGGCTTAAAAGAAATACCAGTCAAAATTGGCTGGTAATCCATAACCATTAAAATTATTCTCCCAAAAGATCCTCTATTCTGAAGCTGGGAAAAACTCCCGAATTCACTCTCAGTTCTGAGATGGTTTGCTTGGAAGAGTGGGTGATTTAAAAATCACTTATCTCCCAAAATAGCTACTAACCTAGACATGTTGGGTGTTTTAAATTCTGGATACAACTGTTGATCATATTTGAACTTTTTAAAAATTAGATTTATAATTCATAGTAGGAAGGTAGAAAGTGGGAGAAAGATGATTGGGATTGGAGTTAAGTTCCAGTCTCTACTGCTAATTGGTTATCTTAATGCATCCCTAGGCCTCCGTTTACTCCTCTGTATCATGGGGACAATAAAATCTGTTCCGACTAGGTCCTAGTCATGGGGTTGTTTAAAGATCTAGAGATAAAAATGCATGGGAATGAACTCTATAAGCCATCCAGTGCTGTGGAATCTAAGTTGTTATTATAATACTAAAAGGGAAGTTCTTGAAAAAATAACAAAGGGAACCTATTAACGGCCTTGGAGGAATTTATAGTCTGGGTTTTCTTAGATCATCCAAGTTGCAACTTTCATTTTGTTTATTTGTTAGCTCAATTCTCCTTATGTTTTCTCATTTTTATCCCCAAACAACTGAACCCCAAGCAGAGTTGTCTTACAATAATAAATAATAATGTTTAGAAAAAAATCCAGTGCAAAACAATGGGAACTACTGTAAATTTTCACCACGCACATTGGCAATAAGAATTTCAGTAGAAAATAATTTGTTTATTGTCATCACATCAGTTTAAGTAACAGTGATGGTTATGCTGAGGCAATACTGATTCTTCACCTTACACTCCCACTCAGTGTTCCCACAAGGGTCTGAGTGATCCTGGGCCTGCCTAATGAGGATGCCACCTTCCCACCAGCCTCTTTCTAGTTACTGCTGGATCTGCAGGCTCTAAGCTCTCTGAGGTGAGTGATGTCTTCTCTCCAGCTGACACACAGGTGCCATGGACCGGCTCGGTTCCCCAAGTGCAGTAGGAACAGGGTGGAAATTTGCAGTATGAGTGAGTGAGTGACGCTTCTCCTTGAAGAAGAAGAAGACACTGCAGGTGAAGGCAACAGAGGGAGTCAAATCCCACATCTGATCATGACTAAACTCAACATCCCCGAATTCCTGTATATGACTTTTTCCTAAGATATAATCAAGGAGTAAATAAAATGGAATGTCATGTGCCCTCAACAATACTGTTCTCAGGGAGAGTTTTCTCTAACAGCCTCTATATCACAGACTATGGAACGGCAGTGCTCAGAAACATTTCAGAAGGAGAGAGGGAGCAGGGACCTCACAGAGGTCTAAGGATTACTGTACATAGCTCTAAAATATTTTTAAATCTTTATTTCTAGGCTATTATTCCATCTCAAATAAAAGTTCACGTTTTAACAGGAGATTGCTGTACCACGAAGTAAAACTACAAGTCTTTAATCTTTAACTGTGTTCATTATTAGGAAATAATGACTATGGACGTATAATTATTGATTACAACTTTTTAAATAACCATGATATCGAGTCACTATGCATATGAAACTATGAGGTTATAATATACAATAAATTAGGCTCTGAGCACATAAGAATTCCAATTAAAAACGTACAGTAGGAGATACTGCTCCAAACTATATTTCTTCAGTTAGTCTTTCACCATTCATATTTTGCAGCCTACTTCTGTGCTACAACACCTGGGAATGATCGGAGAAAAATGTGCAGTATTGAAATCACAAGAATTGGAGTCAAACCGTATAGGTCCCATTCCAAATTGCGTGATTTGCTAGTCCTGTGATATGGGACAAGTCCCTTTGCTCTGTTCGATTCAGCCTATCGGTCTGTTATGTTGAACCTCCTAGTTGTGGTGGTGTTGAAAAATGTTGATGACCAAGTGTCAGTTTTTATGAACTCTGAGTTCCCATTCTGTTTTTAAAACATTGCTTGCTAAGAATGGATTAAACCAGGAAATCGGTTTTTATTTTGGTTATTTTGTTATCTTTGAAGGCTGAGCTCTTCATCGGTCCTTTTATTGTAATGATTACTACCCAAACAGGCATTCATGACCCCCAACTATGAGATCTTTGTAAAAAGTTACCCACCAAAATGTTAAGGCTTTCTCTTCAGTGTGTTATTTTATCACTGAACTTTCTTAAGCACTTTACAAAAGTAACTTCAGACATGCTTTAGTTTTGAGGCCAGCCTGTGACACTAGCAATAAAAAAGCAAAATTTTCAATACGGACATGGAGTGATGGGTTGCCTCCCTGTTCGTGTGTTCAGACGCTGGAAGCCCAGCAAACTTGGGCAACGGCGAGTAGCCTTCCAGGGCAATTGCTCAGCCGTGGTACCTGGAGCAACCAGCAATCTAATGTGAAATTCTTTTCATCTTCCCTCCACACTCCTGTAAAAACTGGGAGGATTTCTGAGAGGCACAGAGATTCTCAATCATTGCAACGAGGCAGCTTTCTAGTGTGAGCTCGTGAGAAGAAGGGCAATTTCATGTTAAACATACACAAAGATGACAAGGAAGGAGGCGCGCTGATAGCCGGAAATACATATGCAAACCCTCCCTTGGAAGCTGGCTTTTCACCGTCTTGTACAAAGTTAATGGAAACCAAGGAACTACCATTCCAGAATCATCGCCCCCTTTAATCCTTAATAACCAAATAAAAATGGGCAGCCTGTATTCGGGAGCAGCTCTAGCAAGCAGGTCTCCAGGAAACAAGGCTCCCTACAGACTTTCCCTTGATCTTAAAGCGAAACTTGAAACATTTATATGCACGGAGTACCTGGCCAGGAGATGTGAGGAGGACTTTTTTTTTCACCTTGGCTCTATTTCTTTCTTTAATAATAAATTCTCAGCTTTCTTTTTTCCCTTCCTGGAAACTGATTCCATTCTAAATAATGTTTTTGTTCTTTCTTAATAGTTTAAGAAAAGCAAGACAAACTTGAAAACCCCCCATTAACACCCATCAGGTTCCCCACCTGCCGATCGGTATCGTCTTCGCTTTAGGGAAGATGAAGCAGAAGTCAGTGTAGGTTAATTCCAATCAGGTTGAGGACTTTTTTTGTTTGAATTCAAAGGGCTTGAGTTAACCTATTGTGCGGTTTACTATCAACTGGCTACACAAGTCTTCCTCTTTTACACACCTTGCTGGGTGAAGAAGTGATGAGCCCAAGAACCTGTTGGGACTACGCCAATTTAAATACGCAGGTGTCTGAATTGTGGTCAGATGTTTAACAAGGAGGAAAACTGGAGTTTGTCCGAAAATGGTAAGGCCATCAGGGTCACATCCTCAACGAGGATACAACGCATTTAATGGTGAAAACATGCAGAGAGTCTGCTATATAGCTTTTGTCCCAAATCGAGGCAAACCCAGGACAGAAACCTTACAGCTATTAAGAAATAAATGTATTTAAAGAAAGGCGTACTAGTTCGTAAGTATCCTGTCCTTTCTTCCATCTTTCCTTCCTTTCTTCCTCTCCATCTTCATGCCACAAAATATATTTGAGGAGACTTTCCAAAAGACACAGAATACAAAGGTATACAATAAACAGTTGAAATTGGAGCAAAAAAGGAAAATAGGTTTAAAAATGACAAAGGAAATATTCCAAAATATATAAATGCAAAGCATTCACTCCTGTATGGCTGCTTGAAGGTGGAAGGGGTAAATTTGGCTCTGTGGATGCCGCGACCCTAGTCCAGCGCCCATCATGGCTCCTGGGAACATCCAGTTCATCTCCACGCCTCCAGCCTTGCCCTCCTCTGATCTCATTCTCTGTGCTGGAGTGATACCTCGAAGAAGCAAATCAGACCAGGTCTTATTCCTGCTTACAGTACATTAACAGTTCCCACTGTATTTAGGACAGAGGCAGAATCCCTCCCCGTAGCTTACAAAGCCTTTGTGACCTGGCCCCTCACTGCACTCAACTTCATCTCTGGCCATCTCACCCCTCTGCCAGCTCTGCCCTCCAGACACACGGAACCTCAGTCAACAATTCAGATGTGCCCTTCCCTGCACTGCTTTGCCAGTGAGGCTCTCCTGCTCTCCCCTGGGGGAACTTACACTTAATTTTCCTCCGGTTCTGTGTTCATCTCCAGTTCAGATGCTCCTGAAACGTGCTCCCACCTGCCCTCCCTCATCGTGGCATCTGTCACACTTTACATTTACTTAATAGCTTGCTTTTGCTGTCTGACAATGCCCTCTTTGAGAAGAGGAACTGGGTCTGTGTTGCTGTGTATTTTACTCCCAGCATCTAGCAGAGTGACTGATATATTATTATTGCTTACCTGTCTGTTATTGTTCATTGAATGAATAAATAATAATAAAAACTGACATCTATTAAACATTCACCATGGGCCACAAAAGATGCCTAATGTTTTACCCTCAGTATCTTTGTGAAAAAAAAATCTATTCTTCACAGTAAAGCCCTGAGGTAGGTTATCATCATCTTCATTTTACAGATGAGGAAACCGAGGCTGCCACCGACTACATGTAAGAACTAAGCTACCAACCCAGACCTTTCTGATTCTCAAGTTTGAGCTCTAACTACAACCCTATACTGCTTCTCTAATGACAAATGATACTTCCTAACAGCCAAAGCAAAAAAGGAGCAATGTTCAGTTACAAGATTCATAGCATGTGAAAAAGCATGCATCAACTGTTGGGAAGAAACATGGCTTTTCCTGGATTCTGAAACTTAAAAAATTTCTCCCCCAGAGCCATGTCAAAGCATTTCCCAGTGGCCTGATTTTGTGGATGGTGGCCTGGGGATCCCTGCAGTGAGTAGAATGGCAAATTCTATAGAGCCTCTTCCCGGAATGTCCCTCAAGACAAGCCAGTGGCACCACATAAAAGCTTAATTCACCAAAGTCCATCCTCTGCCAGGCAAAATATACAGTTCTCTGGTGTGTATTTTGGCTTAAACCATGGGATTATTTAATTGACCGAAATCAAACCCAGAAAATACTCATGTTGTCACTTCAAGATCATTTTCCCCTTGAGAAGAGTGAGGAAGAGGAGAGATGGTGGGAAAGAAAGAAAGATGGGTAGTGACCTATCTGACCTAGAAGAGTAAGAAAGGGTGTGCAGGGGAACTGCCTTTGCCAGCACAATCTCGCTGAGGGATTACTGAGGGATCTCTGAAAAGACACGGATGTCTGGGCCTGGCTTCCTCCTCTGTAACCTGGAGATCCCAGTGTCTCAATGATCCTTTCTGCTCCAACGTTCCCTAGGTTGTCAATGGCAGCTCTCCTCAGGGGTGCCATTTTCCTTGGTTTTGTTTAGAAGTTAAAACCCTGCTTCCTGTTTAAAAGTTTCGGTTTGTGTGGGTCTTTGTCATCAAAACTGAGAAAGAATTAGCCAAGCAGTTCTGGCTACCCCTCTTACTATCTGCTGCCACAGAGGTGAAAAGCCCTTGGCCACAGACAATAACACACACACACACACACACACACACAAACATAAGTCTTCTTTTGTGTCGAGTGCAACTGTCCACTTCAGGATCCAGTGCCATTTGCACATTTGCTTTCTGAGTCAGCTCGAAGAGTTTTCTCTGAAACGACTGTGCGTTTACCAATTATTGCTGGTCTCAGTCTGTGTTCCCTATCCTGGAAGCATTTCTCCTCAAAACCTGACTATGGTTATTTTATTCCACCTCCTCTACAGCACTGTGCATGGAAATCTTAGATCTTGTGAATATAGATGTCTAAAGGAGAGCAAATTTTCTCTTAATCACAATATTGTAACATCTCAACAAAATCAGTTATATATGTTAGTCTTTTCCTTTTAGACCCATGCAGTTATACATCTGTTTTTAAAAATATACACTTCTTGTCTTGCAGATATTTGCAGTTATTCCCAACATTTAAGTTATGCTCACAAAATGACTCTGAAGTAGGTCAACAATGTATAATCTTTGAACAAAATAGACTCCCTTTTCCCATGAAGACATGAAGAAAAAAATATTATACACAAAAGTGAAACTTCTAGGATAAAAGAAGAGAGGCTGAAATCTTTAGACTACTTATAACCTACTTGTTTATCTTTAAGGAATTTTGTAAATAAATGAGTCTGATTCCATCAATTGGGAGAGAATAAAGCTGCCTACTTATAGGACATGCAATTTTATTCCTTCTAGTCAGCCACAAAATTTAGAATTCTACAATGGTAGGTTTATACTATAGTTCGATGAATGGTTTTCATTTATTTTATCCTGAGTTTCTTTTAATTCAACAATTACCAGTTATTTAATATCACCTTATTTTTAGTTAATTACTACATAAATAAGAGGAATGGTGAAAAGTTCAAAACAATTCAGAAGAGAACATTGAACCAATTGAGGAATAAGTCCAAACTTCAGAAGGAAAATGACAAACACATGGAACAAAAGGAATTTGGTATATTTGTCTTGTCAAAGAAAAGGAGTGTTCTGTATTTTTCTAGTAAGAAAAAAAGTCATCACCTTAAATTTGTGAAGGGAAATTTGGGTTCGACTTCTAGAAAAAAATGATCTTATGTATTGTGAGAGGCAGAATGTGTAGTCTATGGAGGAATTAAAGACTAGAGTAAATGCTCATCTTAGAGGAGGGAAGGAGGCAGATATCCAAGATGGAGTGCACCTCTAGGAAGAAGGGTGGAATGCAGTTAATGATTTCTGAAGATCAGTTCCTACCAGCCATAAGGACTGGAAATTTGCCTACCATTTAGTAAATAGCCTTTATTTAGCAGAGGGTGGCCTAGTGTTTTAAAAGAATAAGCACATCTCTCATGGTCCCTGTTCATCAGTGCACACAGACCTCAAGAATCTCTGGTGCTGTTTTAATGCCAAGTGCTCTCACTTAAGTGGCACAGCCCATGCTCCATTAGCGGCAGGGAAGGAGAGGCACCATTTCTCTTTTAGCAACCAGGTTTAAAAAAAAAAAAATTGCCCATGTTCATCCCAAACTTTTCGATAGCTTGTCAAAATAAGGGACAGTGGCAGCATACAACATAACAAAATGCAAACACCAAACCGAGTCCTTTCGAGAAAACGCCTCAGCGTTCCCTACATGGTTCAATCACACTGCTCATTAAACAAGTCATTTTAATACTCACTGTCAGCCCCGTCTTCTAGGTGCCAGGATTTCCTTTTGAAGAGAGAAGGTACTCTGTGGGCCAGATTTGCAGAAAGGTAAATATTGGGAAACCAGGACAGGGTTTTCTAGTGTCTAAGATCTGGCATCTTCTAAATTTAGAGACCCTCCTCCCCTCTTTTTGGGTTCAAAATATTTTTGAAATTTATTTTATTTTAATTTTTTAGTTTGCACAGGCATAAGGTGCTGTGAAACATACCTCAAGTGTCTTTTAAAAATTGAAATGGAGTTGATTTATAGTGTCAGTGATTCCTGCTAATCAAAATCACTGACAATTTTCCAGGAGAGAAGAGGGATGGTTTACTCTCTCACCAGAGAGCACTGCTTCATTTTTCTGTTTTGATCTAAATCTGAATGTTTTCCTGCAGATAATTCTCTTGCATTTTTTAAAGGAGAGAAACAGGGAATAAAATTCTCAGAAAATAAATGTTTATTTGGACACAGATTCCTATGCCTGGCCCTGGACAAATGAGCGGTGCTCCCGGTCCCTCTGCTGGCCCAGCTCAGTGGGAGCCTCTCCCACAAGTTCGGGTTCAGAGACTTCTGCCTCTAAATTGAAACTTCCAAAATAGAATGTTCTGTTTACTCTGTTCCTACCACCAAAGACCATCACAGGAATGCAGGGAGTGGTACGTGTGGACACCACTGATGACAGGAAAACAAGCACCTGCCCAAATGAGGATTCCTCTAAGTCGTGTATCTGACTCTGAAGCCACTGCATATTTCAACTCATATTCCATTTTCTGACTGTGTTTTTTGCAATTGTCTTTAAAAAATTAGAAGCGGCGGGGCCGCCCGCTGGCGCAGCGGTTTAGTCCGCGCTTGGCAGCCCGGGGTTCGCGGGGTCGGATCCCGGGCGCCCGCCGACGCACTGCTTGTCAGTCATGCCGTGGCGGCGTCCCATATAAAGTGGAGGAAGATGGGCTCGGATGTTAGCCCAGGGCCAGTATTCCTCAGCAAAAAGAGGAGGATTGGCAACGGATGTTAGCTCAAGGCTGGTCTTCCTCACACACACAAAAAAATTAGAAGTGGCTTTTATGAATTAGAAAGCTTATAGGAATCTCCTTGTCCTTAAATTCAAGGATTTCTGAAAGAACCAGAGAAACAAAAGAAAAGACACAGAAATTTAACAAAGTGGTAAGTTTCCCAGAATCTTGCCTTCTAGCGACAAAAAGTCATATAAGTATAGTTTTGTGACAGCAGATTGATTCTTTTAAACTAGAAGATCATGTTATGGCATTCTGGTGTTCTTTTTCCTCGAAAATATAATTGTTCTATAATGTTTAAAAAAGTATCTGTAGTTTAATGATAAACACATTCAAGAAAACATCATTCTCCTTAAATTGTCATTATGAGGGTCTTTATATACATCCATGAATTAACACCAGAAAAGGGTGGTGTTATTTTCTAATGCTAATAGCCATGATATTTTTAACAACAATAGATAGTATTAGATAAAGAAAAAAAAAAAAACTCATGAGGTCAGTTGACTCAAATGGGTCAAGGCAAATGATATTTGAACAGTGATTAATTAGTCTAAAGCTATCACATTAAACCAAAACATAAATAAGATTCCCGAGCAAATAATGCCAGAGAGAGAGAGACAGAGACAGAGACACAGAGAGAGACAGACAGACAGAGAGGAGGAGAGAAAATGAGAAATGACAAAGAAAGCCAGTACTTCATACAGCTGATGGGACCCTCAAATTTTTCAAAAGTGATAATTAATGATTTTTAAAGATACACATCCTAATATTTAATAGACTAACAATAGAGCGACATCATTCTGGAATCTCTGAAATCATTTATGTAGAAATCCACCACTGTCCAGTTTGAGAATCTTCCATCTCGAGAAACACGCGGGAGAGGTGACACTATTTGCAAGCTTTCTTTCTCATCACATCAATTCTGTCCCATATGTAGGTCTGATAACCTTCGTTTTAGACACATACGGTGAATAAATATTTCAATTACTAGAGCTCTACTATTTTTACAGTGATTCCAACTTTTTCATAATTGAGATGCTTGAGGATTTTTAATTAAGACTTTTCCTCTAACAAAAGTGTATATGGCAATTTAAATCGAGTTAAAATTCATTGTATTTTGAGGATTCTGTTGCTGGAGAAATTAACACTAGGTCCGCTTCCAAATTTATTGATAATCAAAAGCACGTGGAGGTGCTTTTAAAAATCCAGACACCCATGTCCCACTTCAGGTCTACTGAATCAGAATCTCTCAGGAGAGGTCCCTGGAATCTTATTTAATATTGTGTCTCTGGGTTTGGAAGCCACTGCTGCTGGATGTTGCAAAATAAAGAAAGATGTTAAATGATTTGAATAAAAAGTCACCCAACATCTGGGCAGTTCCCTGCAACCACAAAGACCAGAAGAACTTGGCCGCACTATGGTCTATAAGCACCAGGCACAAACAAATGTTCTCCATACACAGATACATAGAAACAGAATGTTGTTTGGTACACCTTCAAGGTAAGTAAATCGCAAAGTCATAATCTAATATGTTCCACCTTATTCCCATTATACAGAGTGATGCTTTTAAATTACTAGTCTTTGTTTCTTAATTTTTTAAATTTGGGGGTTGGAAAAAGAAATCCACCGTGTTTATCGTAGCCAAAACTGTAGCATAAAAGAACAATGTTGCCATCTAGTGGTCAATTGGAGACATTAAAGAATCAGAATGTCTGAAATGCCAAGTGGAAGGAAATGAACCCTAAGGAAAGAAGGTAAACAAATTTGAATAGAGAAGACTTCTATTATCAAAAGAATTTCTCTAAATTATGGATTACTACCACCAGGCTCTCTGGACCCTCATGTCAACCTCTAGTCCTAGAATCACAAGCAGTGGTCAGTTGATGGCAACGTTGTGTTTTATTTAGCTTTTTAAAAATAACGTTATAAATTTGCTTGTGTTTGTGCATTTGTGTAGGTACACAGGTGAATTTTAATACCAGGAGTCTCTCAAACCATCAGTGACACCATCCTTCACAACTGTGGCAGGCCCGTTAGTTTCCTCCAATCACTCAGGCTGTCTGAACCCATAAGATCTTTAAAAGGGAGATTCCACAGCCGTTCTCTCCTCTGACATCTCAGGGGAGGTCACTGAGATGTTTCTAGAGATATTTTCTCGACAAGCCTTCCTTGACTGAGCCTCCCCACGTTCGAAGCATTCCATTGTGTAAAGGACCTGGCCTCCAAGTCACTTGGATGAGGGAGACTTTCATGTCCACATGCGTATGTACACTGGTCCGCAGAAGTTAGTGCACAGATGATCAGATCAAAGAAAAGCCAATTTTAGTTATTTTAATTTAAATATTTGGTTCGGTCTAAGTGATCTCAATTACATCATGATATTTCTTAAGTTTAATGTTGCTGTAACTTAATTTTTTGAGTTCTGAGAGTTATTAGTTTGGGGGCAGCCATTGTACCTGTCTTTAAAAGGGGAAGGGCACAGCACTGTCTTTCAAACAGCTGTAAAATAGTCAGTCTTATACATTGAAACAGGGCCCCCTAGGGAAGGAGGGACAGGACTATCCTGCAGTAGAGCTCCCGAATGAGCTTCTTAGGGGGAGATCTGGGTCACTTCTGAGAGTTACCTGTTCCTTGGTCTTTTCATTTAATGGAACACACTTCCATCTTTACCTGAATAGAAGGCATTCTTGCTCAAGATTTCCTTCTTGATTGATTTAGGCATCTGTATTTGCTATCTAGTCCCTTGAAAATGAAAAGGTGCCTGACCAGTATAGGGCGGTGCTTCCCTGCTCCAATATGAGCACACACAGGAAGACCTGCCCAGGGAGAATGTGCATGGATCACTCAGAGAAAGCGGGTAGAGAACACCAGATTAATAGCAGTCTTCTGGATGATATTGCAAACTCCTGGCTGGTGAGGCCTTAGATATAGAGTTTATGGACTAATTACATGAAAGGAAGAGAGAGAAAGGGCTTACTAGGTGTCAGATACAATTCTTTGCTCTTTTGATAAATTAACTCATTTAATCCTCAAAACAACCTAGGAGGTAGGTACTTTTATTGCCCCCATTTTACAGATGAGGAAATTAAGGCATTGCGGGGTTGAGTCGCTTGTCCAAGGCTACACAGCTAGCAATCATAGGAACGTCATTTGATTCCAGGCAGTCTGTCTCCAGAATCCATGCTTCTAACTGCTGTACAAAACTGACTTGTTCTCTGGAACTTCAGCCTTTTTCAAAGAATTAGAATTCCATAAAAGACAAGTAAAATTATGTGGAACACAATAAATTTTCCTGGATTAATTTAAAGGCTCTGGGGGATCTCCAGTCCCTCTGGCTCCTCATCAAGAATGCTAGTCTTTGTCATACAGTCCTATACTGGCTAGATCATAAAAGAGATTAGGCTGTGTCTGGGCCAAGGCTCACAGCCAGCAGATGATGTAGGTGATCAAAAATCATTCTATTCTAAATTTTAGAAGCTGCATTTTGAAATTCTTTTCTTGTATCAATTTCTTGTATTTCCTTTTTGTCACTCTCGAAATTATGACATTGGAGCCGAAAGAAAAACATAGGCTTTTTCAGGCTTTTGGTAGTTTGGCCATCAAACATATAGATAAACACAAACATGTTTGTTCTATAAATGCTTATTGAGCTCCTACTGTGTGCAAGGCATTTGCCTGATGCTATTGGGGATGGGAAGATAAATGACAAGTCATTGCAATCAAGATACTCAAAGCCAGTAAAAAAAAAAAAAAAAGATGTAAAAATAACTGTGATAGTACAATGACGTAAGTGATTCTTTCTAAATGAGAGGCACCGAGCCATGGGGCCTGTGAATCCTGTAATTCTCTGTGGACCAGAACTAGTCTACAGCTTGACCACAATGGATAAACAGCATTTCTGGAACACATAATTCACTGTCTCTTAAAAAGCACACTAGATCTTAGTTTAAAATTCTGTAAGCAACCACAGAGCGATAGAGAGGCACAAAGGATGCAACTAGAGAATAGAATAATGTGGAGGAGGCAAGACCAAGATGAAGCACCCAAGAAGAGCAACTGAAACGTGCTCGTTAGCTCTACCATTAAGCCGTGGCTCTGACGTCATTCCAGTAACAGGAGGGGTTTATATAATATTCAGAAGATGGTCAAAATTTCTTCTAACTTCATTCTGATCTACAGTATCTTATAAAAATTGTCTAGAGTGCCCCTCAGTTTTTCACCCACTCATGGAGAAATCACTGTATGTTTCCCCTCTCTAGTGCTGTTATCCAAGACTGCTAGCCCCCAGGCCCCATCTCCAACTTAAATGTTTCCTTCACCTACTTCCCGCCCCAGCCCCTTCCCACCATTGAGGATTTTCTGTCACTTTGTAACTGCTATTTGCTTCTATGCCAGTTAGGGTCCCATTAAGATACTCAGGTTAGGTTAGGTTAAAGGACTCAGGGGACTTCACAAAGTACACACTCTTGTAGGGCTTAAAATAAAGGCAAAAACTATGATGCACCAAGAGGAAGAGAGTGCCCGCAAGCATCGGGAGTCTGAGAGATTCCCAGGCAAAAGGCTCCAGGATTCTTATTTGCGTAAGGAGTTGCTTGGTCTCCAGATTAAACCACTAAAATTTGTGTTACGAATCTTGGTTTCCCAAGACTTCCAGGCAGAACTTCCCAGTAGAGACTTTGATGACCCCTGGTCATGTTAACTAAGCCTGGCTAATTGGTTACACCAGGTGAAAGCTATCAACAGTCTGGCCCTGGGTTTCACCAGGGGAGTTTCAGACTGTAAACGGTGCATCATAAATCATTAGTTAGTTGGTTAGTTAGCCCACTGACCTTAAATTGGCCAAGAGTCAAAGCCAGAAATCCAGCCATCTGTGGAAATAAGCAGAGAGCTGATCCAGTCCAGCTGTAAAATAACTCTACAACACAGGTGCTTTGACTGAGAGCAAGGAAACTGGTTCTGATGAACTTAAGCAAAAGGGAATAGACTTGGAGAGATCTCACAAGGAAGGTGAGAGAACTGCTCTTAGAACAGGCATTTAACAAGGTAGTTTCTGGATGAGGACGCAGGAACGACAAGGGGTTGCCAGCACCGGGTGGAGTTCCAGCCAAGCTTCCGGTCCCTTTGTTTCTCTATTCAAAATACAAATTTACGGGGAAGGGGCTAAACTTGGGTCGTGTACCTGCCCCCAGTCTAGAGAAGTGTAGGACCCCTGATACCAGTTGAACTAGACTGGGTAAGAGGTAATTTCTGAAAAGAAAACCGACTGTTAATAGAAAGGCAAAATGCATTCTGCTTTGTCAAAATCCAGCCGATGTTCATTACAGCTTATAAGCCATCTATAACCCTAAATGAGAAGTTTCGGGCAATTCAAGTAAAATATTTATGTCAGACAATAGCATAAATTCATTCTTTATGAAAATATTCTTTTCTACTTCCCTCTTCCTATAGTATAGCCTCCACCTGTCAGCAGCAGCATGCATCTATTGACATTTTAGAAAAATCTATATACTAGCTGATAATACTAGCTGATATACTAGCTGTGTCCGTGAAAACGGACACAAAAAAAATAGCTAGTGGTTTTAAAGTAGTTTTTCTTCTTATAAAACTTATATATGCCCATTATAGAGAATTTTGAAAGTGAAGAAAATTATAAGGAAAACAAAATCGCTTGTGATCTCACCACATAGAGGCAGATTCCTACAAACATTTTGTTATATTTCCTTCCAGGCTTTATGTTGTTATTGTATTTATGTCTATGCATTTGTGTAGCAATACAAACATTAATCTATGCCTATATTGTTACATAATTTGGACCATATAGTTTATTCTGAGTGTGAGTGGGGGTTTGCCTTCTTTTTTTAACTTTGTTTTACAATGAACATTTCCTAGTCATTACATTTTATTCAAATTTATGATTTTTCCCCATGTATATATATATTTTTAAGAAGTATATATTTTTGGTGGCTTTTAAAGAACCATGTAGAGTAACTGTAGCTAAAACTATGAAGAGAAAAATCAACTCCATGATCTAATGTAACCCTGGAAGAGAGTGCCCCTAAGGGGAACAGTTGGAAATCAGCCCTGGAGTTTGCTAGGAAGAGGCAAAGAGGGCATGAGCCAGCAGAAATCAAATGATTTAGCAAGAGGGAAAAAAAAAATTCTCCCAGAGTCCAAGAACTGCCCAGCCAGTCCCTTCTGAGAAAGAAAACGCTATTAATAACAGAACTCTAGGTTCTGGCATCAATTTAACTTGTATCTTAGTCCTCCCCTACCTTCTGGCCTCAGTCTCCTACCTCACCCAGCACTGCTATATTTTCTGTCTCCATACCCTTCCCAGACCCACTACGAATCGATTTATAACTGGGAGCTCAGCTGGGGCCACCGTGACACGCAGACTTGTGGAGGCGTCTCCTGAGAAGGGAATCAGTGATCTTCGAGGCTGTAATGGCCATTGGAATAAGCACCACCTCTCCTCACAGCTCCCTGTTCAGGTCTGTGACTCCTCCAGAAATAGCCAACATGAGTGAAACTGCAGAACATGAGCATTTGATTTTTGTTGTTGTTGTTTTGGCTACAGTAAAATGATAATACTGGGAATATTTTTTACTTTCTGTAATTTTCTACCCCTCTTAATTTTTAGTGCTGCCTGGCCCCTGACTCATTGACGTTAGAGATGGATAAATCACAGAATGTTTTCTTGAGATAAAAAAGTTTAATGAGATAAAATTGTGAAATTGACTAGGGAGTGACTTTTTAAAAATTGTCCCATAAAAATAATATTGAATAACCAAATAGTATTTGATCATAACAAAAGGGGGAAAAAGTCTAAGTTTTTTACAAGATTCAAGCTCAACTTGACTGAAAGTTACATTTAAGAATTGACACCATGTTTTCCTACAAAAATTCCCTGGTCTTTTAATTTTCCAGTGGAAATTACGGAGCTACTTTTGTTTGCTAACTCCAAACATGAATGAGACTTGATATTGTAAATCAAGCGACTATGATATGTGAGTCAAAGCCATCTCGCACCAAAACAGCACTATAAATGTGTAATGTCTAGATCCTGGTTAATAATAACATAGACGGATCACAAATTTATTCACACTGTAATCATATGTAAAGAAAATCCAGATATCCACTTTCCCCTATAATTGAGTCTGTCTTTCTCACAGGCCTCCACCTGCTGGATAATGGGAGAAAAATACCTTAATCAACTTAGTCTGGCACAATTAAAAATACCCCTTAAGTAAATGGTCCATCTCTTTACATCTAGTTCAGTCTCTCAAACGTTACCCTAGATCATCTCTGGTTTTATTAGCAGGAGTGCGGCTTATATGATCATATGGTGGCAGAGGAGACAGGTGGTCCATGGAACCGGGTGGCATTCTCTGGATCCTCACAGACCCCTTAGATACAGTGACTTGTTCAGGCTGGATGTAAGCACTGGATTGTGGTGAGTTCATCCCTGGGCTTCCTGCCAGCATCTGCTGTTGAGAGGCTGCAGTTTTTCCAGGCTTCGTGTTTGGGATTCTGTGGAGCTCCCTCATGTCCCAGGCTTCGACTCGCCTTGCACAAGTGCCGCAGGCCCATCCGAGTCTCTGCCTCACCTTCCATCTGCCCTTGGCCATTCTGCTGTGGGGTTATCTTCTCATCCTTGTCCCACTGTAGCTCCATAGCCCACTCACTGGCTCCCCTTGGAGACCTATGGGGCTTTCTGAATTACATTCAAACCCCAGAAGAGCCAAAGGAACTGCTACAGATTGAATATTTGTGTCCCACCTCCCAAATTCATTTGTTGAAATCCTAACTCCCAAGGTGATGGTATTAGGAGGTGGGGGCCTTTAGGAGGTGATTCGTTCATAAGAGTGGAGCCCTTATGAATAGAATTAGTGCCCTTATAAAACAGGCTCCAACCTGGCCATCGGTGTGGAAGCAAGTTCTCACTAGATACCAAATCTGCTGGCACCATGATCTTGGACTTCACGTCTTCCAGAACTGTGAGAAATAAATATGTGTTATTTATAAGCCACTCAATTCATGATATTTTTGTTACAGCTGCCTGAACAGACTAAGGCAGGGACCTGGGAAAGACAAACCTGGCCTTCCTGCTCGACCCTGCTCTACCACTGAATCTCCTCAGTTGTGCCATGTCCCACCCCACTCCCAGTGTTGATATTGTTGGTCCATATGAAAGCTCCTTGCAGAGTTCTGAAGTGGGCAAATGATTCTCATCCTTAAACCCAATATCTCTCCTCCCTCAGCACCTAATCTGAAAGAGGAAAGATGGGGATGTGTGTCTCATGCAGCCTCTCTCATTTCCCCTCCTAACAATGTCCTGGTGGGAGAAGGGTTGGGTCGGGATTCCCCAATGAAAACACCACAAACTGGCCAACCAGTCCTGCCTCTTGACATTTTAAAGAAGCTTGGTTATTATAAATTCCTCCATCTTGCTCCCCATGGCCTGGCCTTCAAAACCTTTGGTTTGCCAAAGAGGGTAAGAAAATTGGCCTTGAGATTCAAGCCTCTCTAGCCAATGGTTTTTAATGAAGGTAGCACCACCACTACAGGGCATTTTGGAGAGTTGTGGGGTTATTTTTGGTTGTCACAAAAATTGGGGAGCTGGAGATTATTGGCAGTTAGTAGATGAGGACCAAGGATGATGAATATCCTGTAATGAAGGAGGCAGCCCCACAATGAAAAATCATTCTATCCAAAGTTTGTGTAGGTGAAAAATCTGTTTATAATTTTCTGAGCTTAAAACCTACCTCTAACAAAGTGTTTCTGCATGGTTTAAATATACACCATATATTTAGTTTATATAAACCACTATAAAATTGCCAGCAATGCAACTAACACGTAAGTGAGGGAAGATCATTCTTTGCCTTGTTTGAAATATTACCAAAAATTTTACACAACTTCAAAAAGTCACCATGAGCAGTATTTGTTGTATCTGAGTCACACTGCTGAGTTGGTCTGCATGGTTGGCTGTCACACTCGGGGCCATCACGGAGGCACAAGCATCCAACAAGGCAGCAGGATGTCTGCCTGCACACATCCCAAGTGTACCCGAGCATCATATAGAAGTGCATATGATTTCACCATAAGTCAACTTCCTCCATTTCTCCTTTATATTTCAGTTAGAGCACTACATTGATATTTAAAGAATGTAGTAGGTAGGCTAAGATTAGCTCTAAAATTTCATTTCAAGATAGTAAAGGGGGAGTAAAAAAATAAATTTGTTATGTAAAGAGGGAGTTGGAGTCAGATAAGGTGAAGAGCCTCTGCTCCAGGCAGTCCCCATTGTTCCCCTCTCCATCGAGAGCACGTACCGTGTGCCAAGAGCTAAATGTTTTCCAGACTTGCTCTCCTTTACTCTTCTCAACCATTCTGCGAGGTGGGCATTACCATCACTATTCTGTAGACAATGGAACTGAAGCTTAGAGAATCTCAGTAAACCAGTAAGTGGAAAAGCAGGGATTCAAATTCAAGTCCACCTGGCTGCAAGGCCTGGCATCTTAACCATTCCATGTATTTAACTAATGTCAAAAAACTTTTTTTCAGGTCATCTTTTGTAAATTTTACTTATTACTAGATTTCTATTTACGTAGTTTAATAATCCCCCCTTTGAAAATATTTATCAGGCAATCGAAAGTAGCAGCAACCAAGAACTACAGTCTTCTGTTTTAACGAACCCTCTGTAGACTCCTTTATGAACTAATTATGTTACTTATTGCTTTACTTAGCATAGCTCTGTGCTGTTACAACCTCCTCAATGGTTATGTGGGAAAAATACTAATCCTTACAATGTAAGTTATTAGCTAATAATTTTATAATGCAATATTTCTTTAGAATCTTTCATCCAAGAAACCCAAAGCACTTTAGCAACATTGGTCCTATATGGAAAATAGTCCTACCCCCTAATTATAAAAAATGACGATGAGTACATTTCCACCCACACTGTCACCTGAGAGAGGAGTCAGCTCGTAGAGCACCTAAAAAGTACTCATCCAGTTTCAGAGAAGGGTTTTTCTCAGAAGTTGTCTTGTACTAGGTCGATGAAGAACCTTGACTGATAAAAATAAAGACAAGGATGATAGCTAATTACAGGGTGCCTACGATGGGCTATATGCCCATCACTTTAGGTCCGTTATTTCATTAAAAATCTCATGAGAACCTATGACTTAGGTATTATTATTCTCATTGTATATATGAAAAAATAAGGGCTCCAAGAGGCTGCAAATGGCCAAGAGCTTCCAACAACAGAGTGGACAAGCTGAGATTTGAGCCCAGCCGGGTTTCATTATTCTGGCTTCTACTCAACTTGACATGTGTGGGGATCCGAGGGCCTTGCAGGAATTCACAGATCTTTAACCCCACCACTGTTATCACGTCAAAGAGGAGCTTTGGGGGCTTTGGATTAAACCTCCAGTTAAGTTTTACTTACACCTAGGATGTCTACTCTCTAGGGAACGTTCTTAACTGTCTCTAACAGAATTTAGCTGGAATTTGGGCAGTTGACATGCCACTTCAGTGATGGGAATGTTTCTTGGGAAATACAACAGTGACAGGAAAACTTGAGTACACTCTTTAATAAAATGCAAAATAACGGGGCGGGAAATTCCCAGAACTGTTGTCCCCACCTTCCAGCACTCTCTCTATTTTTGGTATTGCTGTTAGGTTGTTCCCATGTCCTAAGAAAGTCATATCATTGCCGAGAAACTCTTTCTTCAAAGGCGTCCATGACTACCATATTCTCATCACCTTCCTAATTTGTTCTGGGATAGAACCTTGCAAAGTTAAATTGAAAATAAAAAAGGTCAATATAAAAGCAGCAGCCACTGGGTGTCACTGATTTACCACTTGAATATACCTCTTCCCACATTTCTATAGCAGGAGAAAACTTGGCGTTTTTCGTAGAATATTTCAAAAACCCTCATGTTCTTGGGTGGTAGAGATAAATATAGAAGAATTTAAAATGTTTGAAATGTGAATCTTGTGACATTAAGAAGCGTAATGATAATTATTCTTCTGTGCTCTGTTATAAATTATTCGTGACTAATAATATTCCCATTTTAAAGATGGAGATACCGAAACAGAGCAACCTAACATCCAGGATGGCAGAGAACACATTCCTGAACTTTATTTTTTTAAATCAGGACTTTAATGTTTTATTTTAAGATAATTCTCTAAAGCTAGGGACATAATAGCCTGTACTTTTTCCTTGTTCCTCCCTCCCAATTCTACATCTAAGAAGAGAAAAAAGAAATCATTTCAGAGCATCGGAGAATTTTGGGATTCAGATTATGTCCCAAGTGCCTAAAACATGACGTTAGGAGCTATCATTTATCATATGTCTATTCTAGGCCCGAGACTTTCATAACAGTATCTCATTTAATTCCCACCGCAAAACAGTATGTAAGTTATCATTATCCCTGAATGAAAAAACTGAGGATCAGAGAGCATAAGTAACTTGTGTAAGATAACAAAGGAAGCAAGATGAAGATTTCAGATTTAAATCCACAGTTTTGGCCCCCAAAGCCATGCTCATTCTGCTACACCAGGCTGCGTCTCTATAGAAGTGCTATCTTTATTCTGGACACATCCCTTTCGAAACCATTTGTGCCAAAACTTTGGTTAACAAAGTAGTAGGTGATAAAAGTATTAAATCCAAGACGATTGTGTCTTTTGTGTTTTAGGATCATTTCCCAGGTAATTCCATTTGCTGAGGGAATCAACTACAGTCTTTCATCCTGCAAAGATTAGGAATTTACCCCCAAACTCCTCAGGGTGAAGTTCTGGCCTGAGATTTAGTTTCTCCGGATCTTCTGCTGTCTAAGAGGCTGACTCTTATCTCTTTCCACAGTGGATGTGTTCCTGCTCTCATTTTTGGCTTAAAAATACCCGTCCATCTGGAGGAATGTAATCCTTATTTAGGCTAAAGAGTAGTGGAGAGCTTTGGGTTTATTTGTTTATCTTCCAAAAAGGTGCGGCAACAGCCCAGCAAAGCTGTAAACTCGTAAGCTTCCTGATTCTTCCTTGCCAACACGATTTAGCTCAGAGCCGGAGGCTTTCTCTGGGGGAGATAAGATAGTGTGTCTACATCACCATTAACTCCTGCCAAGCTCCCTGCTCTGCAAAGAGACCAGCCCTCTAGCTGGTGGCTTTCTGACTCCTCGCCTTCCTGAATCACACCTTGATTGTGGATTTTTCCTTCCTTTAACCCAAAGTCAAAACATCACGACTCCTTTGCTTTCCATTTTCTCACTCCAGACCCCTGGGTTTCTTTTCAGACTTGGTTATGGTGGAAACTTTTCTACTGACGCAATGTAATCTGGCGAATAATCTCATTATTTCATTTTTTTTTTTAAATCAGGTTCTAAAGGACAACTCTGTTTAGTTTTCATTCTTCATTTTAAGGAAAATGTAATATTTTTCTTGTCACACTCAGAGAATCTCAGATATCTGGGGGATGAAGGGAATCTCTTTTCTTCTTTTCCTCTCCTCCTAGTTATTGCTTTTCTTCTGCTCCTTTCAATAATTTTCATAATTTTTTGGAAATTATGTTGGAAAATACACCTGGAAAACTCACACAAAATTTAAGCTTTCCCTCTCAATAACTATTTCCAAAACAGAGATGAAGCAAATGTACAATAGATGCAATCTAGTTGAAACTTGACTCTCTTTTCTTTATTAAAAATAATATTCCAAAATTTTATCCTAAAACCTAGATTGTTTACAGTAAGAAAAAAACTCCACAAATCGTATGTATTTTTTAATATGGGCCTCTGCTGCCCACACAAACCCTGTTGTTGGTTGGAGGAGAGGTACAGAGGATTCGGAAGTGTGGGAAGGGACTTGACATACTTGTGACATATCATGCACTAGATCATCTGTATAAACACAGTGAAGCACTTGGGCTCTTTTTGCCCAAAATTTTTAACAGGAGCATCGCTCATCTTGTTCTGCTTTCAGGTCACCTGGCCTGACTAAGCACCTGCTGGCCCCACCACCACCATCACATAATCTTCACTTAATTAACCTTTGCTGTGCACTGTCCTTACTCCAGACTTAGATGCTCTATACCATTTGTCACTTCATCCATCCAGCACACATGTCCTAAGTGACCACTCTATTCCAGGCACTGATTTCACAATTTTACTTCTGTATAATGCCCCATCTTCTTCAGTCACTGCTTCTATTAGCACGGCTACAAGGAACCGGTCCAAAGTCACATAAGCAAGAATGGGCAGAGGAAGGATTCAGAGCAAAACTGAGGCTTGGCACCAACAAGTGATACCAGCTCTGAGGCTGATCACACTTGAGTTGGGAGTATTTGTCCTCTCCCATTCCTGTTATTTCATTTCTCCATCTAGCAGGTTTCCTGAAAGACAAGGTCAATAGAAAATAAAATAGAATAAAGAACCTAAAGCTAGTGGATATTCTAAAAGACAAGGCATCAATACAGATGAAATGGGTGTTTTGTTTTCTTAAACTTAATGACTACTACATGAAATCTGACATGTAGTTATCTCTGTAGTTGTATCTACGTGATTTTTCCTTCCTTTGCCAATGTATTGTAGCCGTTGGTCATCACAAAGATCAGAGTAATTATCTTATCTGGGGAAACTGATTTTAGGAAAATGTGTTACTTTGGAGAACACGCCTCCTGAAAGCAGGTAGCAGCCTCACACGCCCTTCTAGGATCAGGTCAGGATTAGGACAGTAGGGGAAATAACCGAAGACTCGTGTTAGCAAGGGCTCCATCAGAATTCTCTCACTTTCACAATCCACATTAACAATTTAAAAAGTGAAAGTTTTCCAGAGCAGCAGGTGCAATCAGGCATTGTCTGCAGCGGAAGAATTCTAAACTCTGCCTACCTAACGAGAATCAAGGAAAATCGGAATATGTACTTTAAAGAACATATTAGGAAAACTTGTCAGAGGTGAAAAGGATTCCCTGTCCCTTATTACAACATTATTGCCATTGTCTCACTTTCTGATAATTTGTAAGGGAACACTTCCCACTGACAAGTGCACTCTGCTCTCGGAGAGCAATTTGTGTCCTCAGGGTGCTCTAAGTGTGATGGTGGAATCAAGATGTTCGGTCCGTGGGAGGTTCACATCAGAACATAACCCTGCTCAGTTTCTCCAGCACAGATACTGCACTGTGTCATCCGGGTTTGTGCTCGAGGCCAGAATAAACCAGGCAGGAGAAGACCACCACCGGGGAATTCCCGCTACCTGGATCTCCGCCCTTTGCATCCTCACCACCACCCAAGAATTTGAGCAGTTCAGCTAATCCATCCCCATCCGATCAGAGCTCCCCTCCCAGCATCACTTCTGCTGAGGGACCAGAGAAGTTGCAGAGATTGTTGGTCCTTGCTGAGGGCTGTCGATCCTTAAAATACCATATTCTAATAAGAACACAGTCATGCAGAGCATCTCCAGCTGGCTCACCTCCATTCTTCCTGACTCCAGCTTGCCCAGCTAGCCAGAAAAGCCTCCACCCCTGCTGACTGAACAAGCCCTTTTCCTCTCCACAAAGCATGCAGTTAAAGAAATTGATTATAACTTCACTAACTAGAAGAATAATATAGAGGTTTTGTCAACTAGTACATCTCATAAGCCCTGACACAACGGTAAGACTAACTTCACGCTGCCAGTTCAATCAGCTGCTAAAAACTACTTGGTTAACTATGCCCAAAACACCAAAGAAATGTGTAAGATAAACGATTTCTTTTAAACTGCCCTCAAACAAACAAGCAAAAACCCCTTTGTTAAACATCTTCAAACATTAGATTTTCTGTTTAAACACACTATTCAAAACATTGTGTGCTGTGTTATAAGAGAGAAACAGAGCAGGAGCCGAGACCTGCCATCTGGAGTAAGACACTTCAGGGATACAGAGCTTGCAGGTAGCCTGTTGCTTAAGGGACGCGAAGTGTCTCCAGATTTTGCTTTAGGTTTTTATTCTCCCCTCCTCTAGTACCCTAGTGTAGGTGCTTTTTGTGCCTTCCCTGATGCAGAATAAAGAAGGAAAGGAGAAGAGAAGGTAGAGAGAGAGGGACACAAATTTTTCTTCCTCGTAGCAGTTTTTCTTTATTCTAGTTGAAAGATGAACAATCTGGAAAGATGCATTATGATACAGAAATTGCTAATTGAGCAATTGGAGTTACCAGGGAACTCCCAGTCTGTTAGCATGATCCCAGAGCTATGGGAGCCTGCAAGGATGCTTCATGCCAAATTGGCCTGAAGTGAGTGAAGGATAAGCCTGAAGAAGACTGGCCCCCAAAGGATTCAGGATGTTTTTAAAGAACCCTTCCATCGAGTTTTAGGAATAAAGCCAAGCTGAATTAAGCTTAGTTGAAGGTGAGAAATCATTCCTTAGACCTGGTTTTCTTTTAAAAGCATACTCTCTTGAGCTCACTTTTAAAGCTAAGATGAGCTTTCTCATATTAATATTGCTCAGGTTCAACCAAACTCTGCCAGAGTCTATGCGTGTGGCAATACCATCTTCCTATTTAGGGTGCCAGCTCTTGTTTACAAATTTATATATTTTAGGAATTAAAACTTTTGTAGGTTAAATCCACAATCATAAACATTTAAAATGATGTTAAAGTTCAAATCTAGTCATCTATTACCTGAACATATTGTCCCAATTGCTGCACTTTGATAAATATAGTTCTGATACTTACTCAGTGTTCCAGTTTTGTTTATTTCTCTCATGATAACATTCAATTCAACAGCAGTAAACCTGTAAGAGTTCTTGTGGCCAAGATCAAGCAATGTATTCTAGTCCTTTCATAAGAAAACTGATGTAAGAATAAATAGAATGTCTGGGAATTAAAATAATATAAAGCATCAGACCACATAAAAATACTTACTGATGGCAATTATGGTGAAAATAAAAGGCTGGGTCACGACAGAAGAAAAACAAAGAGGTTCTGAAGCAAAATTTTCAAATCTTTTTTCTCCAGTTAGGTCAAAAAATATTTTGTGTACAAATAGCCTTGTCCAACAGCTAATTTTGTGTTTCTTTTTAGAAAAAGATGAATTATCATTTTAAAAATGTTCCACAGGGCCCGGCCCTGTGGCCAAGTCACTAAAGTTCCACGTGCTCCGCTTTGCTGGCCCAGGTTCATGGGTTTGGACCCTGGGCACGGACCTACTCCACTCACCAGCCATGCTGTGGAGGTGTCCCACATCCAAAAAAATAGAGAAGGATTGGCACAGATTTAGCTCAGGGCTAATATTCCTCAAGCAAAAAAAAGAGGAGGATTGGCAGTGGCTGTTAGGGCAAATCTTCCTCAGCCAAAAAAAATGTTCCACAGATGTACAGTCACTCCCAGACATTTGTAGTAGAACTCAATATTTGTGGTTTAGAAATTACAATCTCAGAAAGAGGGTGACTTAGCCACTAAAGAGATTGACTTCTTAAAATGGCCAGCTTAACTACTGTTGTCCAGATGTATTTTCTCTTCCTCTATCTCTATTGTGAATTATTTAAAACAGCATACTCCACAGTTTGAATATGGACCACATTTTACTTTAAATTCACCAAAATTGTGTGTTCAGTGTACCAATTTCCATTTAATAGAAATATTTCTATAAATTCATAATATCACTGAAAGGCAGTATGAAACTAAGCACAAGAATATTTCTAAAAACTCATTTTATCCCAGAAGAAATTAATCTTTGTACAAAAATATCATGCAAATATTTATTTGCAAAGAATTCTAAGCACGTCTCTAGAAAACCACATATATAAGCAAACTAGAAGGGCTGTTTAAAAAGACTCTGCACCAAATTGGTGGTTCTTTCATGTTGTTTTAATTACTTTTGTAGAAGTGTATTGTGTATGAAAGACCTACATGATTTCTGACTGGATAGGGAAGTTTCATTTTTAAACAGTAAAGATGTGTTACAGTGTTACCACAATTTATTGAGACCAGTTCTTCCAATAGCTAAGCTATCTTCTACAGGGACAAATTTTCTAGAAAAATAAATGGAGCAAATGGGGTAAGAAGGAAGTCTAGATTATAGGATCTAAAGTCTAGATGTTCACCTCTGCCTTCTCTGAATTACTGGGAACATTTTCAGGTCAAACAGTAATTTATGGGCCCTCATAGAGGTCTTCAATTTCATGATACTAGCTTGTAAATCTCTCAATCTTTTCCAAGGTAATTCTCGGCAAAATTTAGGAAAATGCTCCGTGTGTTTGAGACTGCCCATGTCACTTTCCTCGGCTCCATCCTAATCTTCATTAGTTCAATGACCTTGTAGAAATTATAACAGCCACCCATCCAACCAACACATCTATCCACACCCAACCAATTTGTATATAAATATAAATTTGTACTTTTGTACCTATGTTAGACTTAATCTGCTATATTTTGACAGTGTTGTTTTGTGATGTCATACAGATTGATGTCTCCGCTAAAGAGAGTGGATATTTCTGTGACAATTATCTGGGGAAGAGGAAAGTCCTTAGACAGAAAACTGGATCTTGGAAGACAAACTTTAAATTCATTCATTCTTTTATTTCATGAATATTTATTGAGTGCTTACTACACACCCAGCAGTGTTCTCCAGCCTGAACCATTGCCCAAACTAGAAACCATAGGGGAGGTATATTTTTACCTTTTGCCGCTTAGGGTTCTTTTGGCTGAGCCTCAGAATTAAATTGACATAAGATAGATCAACAGCAGAAAAGCATACAAACGTATTTAATACAAGTTTTACATGACACGGAGCCTTCACAGGTGAGGAAGATGCAAAGAAATGGCAAAACCTATTTGCTTTTTTATATTAGGTTGAACAAAGAGAGGCAATTGTGGGAAAAGTGACTAAATTATGTGGGGAGGCTAAAGGAAGATAAGAATTATTTTACCAAGGTCTGTTTGTATAGAATTCTCTGTTTCAAGTTCTCGTCCTTGATGATAAGAATGTTACTTTCCTTCTGGTATAGGAAGGACATCTTTCATATAGGAATTTCATGTCCTGCTTTTAAGAAAAAGAAGGAAGGTCAGTGTTTTTCGTGTATTTGCTGTTTTTCAAGTGCCTTTAACTCAAAATGGTCAATATGCCGGAGTGGTATATTTTGGAGGGACATGTCCTGAACTCCTTCAAGGTCAGATATCTAACACCCACTCAGCGTTTCCATTTGGGTATCTAAAGGGCATCTCCAGTGCAATGTGTCCTTAACTAAACGCTTCACATTCTGACTCCCTAACTTGCGCCACTCACTGCTCCCCCATGTCAGATGGTGGCAACCCTATATTTCCAGCTGCTCAAACCAAAGACCTGATTCCTCTCTTTCTCTCACACTCCATATTCAATCTTTCAGGAAATCCTGTTAGATCTACCTTCAAAATACATCCAGAGTCTGGCCCCTTTCTACCACCCCCACTGCTAACACTCTGGTAGGACCCACAATTGTCGTGACTGGAATGTTGCAACACCCTCCATACCAGTTCCTCTGCTTTCACCTTGCCTTCCTATAGTCTATTCTCAGCACAACAACCCAAATGATTCTGATAAAATTTAAGTTCAAATCATGCCACACCTCTGCTCAAAACTCTCCAGTGACTCTGCATTTCACTCAAGAAAAGACAAGGTCCTTACTATGGCCTCTAAGGCTCCCATGACCACTTGCTCCCCATTACCTCTCTGACACTATCCCATGTCCTCTCCTCCTAGCTCAGTCTCCTCGAGTCACACTGGCCTCTGCATTATTCCTTTAATTAGCTGAGCATGAAATCAACTTAGGCTCTAGGTGCTGGTTCTTTCCTCTGCCTAGAACACCCTCCCCCCACTCCCTGCCGTATATTCACATGGTTAATTCTCATACTGCTTTCAAATCTTGTCTCAGATTTCACCTTCTCCATGAGGGCTCCCCATACTATTGCAAAGACAGCCCACCCCAACACACAAACTCCCTGCTGGCATTATGATCTCCCTTAACCTGTTCCATTTTTTTCCATGGCACTTATTTCAATCTAACCAAACTTATTTATTATGTTTTGTTATTGTCTCTTTGTTGCTGAATGACAGTGTTTTGTTTTTGTCTCTTTGGTTTCCTGATGTATCCCAAGCATCTGGCACAGGGTGAGTGCTCAATGAACAATTGTTCAGTGAAGGAATGTGACCAAAACAGATGTGATCTCTGCCGTCAAGAAGGTTCCAGTCCTTAGGAGTGGTAACTCTTGTCTCTCTAGGCTTCCTTTTGTGGTCAGGACCTTGATGAGCCCCGATGGGCCTGAGGGTGCCAGAGGACACTCCCAGATGAAGGAGAAAGGCTGGTCTCTGCCACACACAGCTAAACTGGAGCTGCTGGACCACAACCTGAAGAGAAAGGAGTCACTCCTTTTTTTCCCTCAGCCTTATTGAAGGATATTTGACAAATAAAATTATAATATATTTAAAGTGTATAACGTGATGATTTGATACATGTACACATTGTGAAAGGGCCCTTCCATCAAGTTAATTAACACATCCATCACCTCAGCCTCACATATTTACCTTTTTTTTTTTCTGAGAACACTTAAGTTCTACTCTCTTAACAAATTTCAATTATACAATATAGTATTATCAACTATAGTAACTATGTTACACATTAGATCCTCAGATCTTAATTTATAACTGAAAGATTGTACCCTTTTACCAGTTTTTCCCTATTCTCCCGCCCCCACCAGCTCCTGGCAATCACTATCCTATTCTCTGTTTCTATGAGTTCAACATTTTTTTTTTCCAGATTCCACACATAACTGATACCATGCAGTATTTGTCTTTCTCTGTCTGGTTTATTTTACTTAGCATAATGCCCTCGAGTTCCATCCATGTTGTCACAAATGGCAGTATTTCCTTCTTTCTAGGGTTGAATTATATATATATATATATATATATATATATATATATATATATACACACACACATATGCACCACATTTCTCTACATTAGAGAATCATTGGATTAATAAGCACTGACTGCGGACACTTAAGTTGTTTCTATATCTTGGCTATTGTGAATAATGCTGCAATGAACATGGGAGTACAGATATCTCTTCAAGATAATGATTTCATTTCCTTTGGAATATATACCCAGAAGTAGGATTGCTGGATCATATAGTCCTATTTTTAATATTTTGAGGAATCCCCATTCTGTCTTCTGTAATGGCTGCACCAATTCACATTCCCACCGACAGTGCACAAGAGTTCCCTTTTCTCCACATCTTCTCCGACACTTGTTATTTCCTGTCTTTTTGATGATAGCCATTCTAACAGGTGTGAGGTGATATCTCATTGTGAATTTTTTTTCTTTTTTCTTTTTTTTTTTTGGTGAGGAAGATTGACCCTGAGCTAACATCCCTTGCCAATCTTCCTCTTTTTGCTGAGGAAGATTAGCCCTGAACTAACATCTGTGCCCATCATCCTCTATTTTGTATATGGGATGCCGCCACAGCATGGCTTGATGAGCAGTGCATAAGTCCACACACGGGATTTGAAACTGTGAACCCCAGGCTGCCAAAGTGGAGTGCATGAACTTAACCACTATACCACCAGGCCGGCCCCCATCTCACTGTGATTTTGACTCGCATTTCCCTGATGACTAGTGATGTTGAGCACCTTTTCATATACCTGTTGGCCACTTGTATATCTGTCTTCTTTGGAAAAATGTCTCTTCAGGTCTTTGCCTGAATTCAGGAGCCTCCTATGTTGCCATCTTGGTGATGTCTCTAGGAGTTATTCCTTATAATGCAAATCACTTAGTTTTATGTTCCTGTTTCTATTTTCCTTCAGATATCCATAAGTTATCAATAAAATTGTGTTCAAATGTTCCTGCTCGCATTTAGCTGTGCTCTGAAGATTTATCTGAAGTTATGTGTCCTCATTTGAGGCCAGTTCCAATAAGAAGGCAGCACTCTGGGAGGTCAACTTGGTTGTGGAGTGGTCATAAGGCAAGAGGACTCTCCAGGGGACAGGGTCAGGTCAGAGGGCAGCTGCCTCACCCTCACCCCTGTGGTAGTCTCTCTCTGGGGCCACTCTTGGGAATGGATCAGACTTTCCTCAGGTTGCTGGTTTCCCTATGGCCTTCATGCTGCATGCTAGAGGCAGTGACACCCATCTCCATCTGCTTTAACCCAGGGAGACTGCATCTCCTACAGTGTCTCTTATTCATCCCATCCCTAACCTTGTCAAAACTTCCACTTTCTCAGGGAAGATGGGCTCAATGAGTCATGAGGAGGTATAATCAGTGTTTATTAATCCAAAGATTCTCTAATGAGAGCTATTCAGTGATGTGAACTCTCTCAGGCAATCTAGGAGAGATCTGCTGGGTCAAGAGAGCCTTCCAGGTCCCCTAGGCCAGGCCTCACAGATAACTAATGACTTCACCAACTCAGTGAGGCCCCTTCTCTATGCATTGCCCTCCTCAGGGAGTTCACGTTTGGTGCTTGGTATGACAGGAACTATTAACAGTCTCGGAAGTTCCTGGGGAAAGGAAAGCTAGTTAATCCAATTGTTTCCTGATGATAAGAAATTTTAGTAAAAGTAGAATTAACTGTTTAAAGTCATAACAATGCCACCTAACAAAATACTCACATTCTAAAGAAATAATGACCCTCCTCTGTGCCCAGATAATGTACTCATGTAAAGAAGTTGTCTCATTTATCTTTATAGTCCCCCCAGAGGCTAGCACAGGGTCTGGCCAAATAGATGCTCAAAGAATGTGAACAACTCAACACCTAGTTAGCCAACAAAGTCAAAACGTATAGCTCACATTGTCTCCTTTCTCTCCTTATACACCTAACTATAGACACATATCACAGTTAGATCTTTAGTCCCCCAAACAAACAAACAAACCATTTTCTTCCAATTAATTAACAGGGCCTGTGGGCTTGTACTACAAAGCATGGTTAAGACATTTATTTCCCAGGAGCCAAATTCAGTAGCTTTTGCAATTTCCTTTTAATGTCCAAATTGGAACTTCCTTGGAAATTAATTCAATTATAGTTTACTGCAGAACTGCACTCAGTAGAGTCCTGGACAGCAAACCCATAACTTCTCGTCTAGATTTAAATCACGCCAACTTGTTATTTTATGTTGCTCTCACGTCTTCAACTTATTCCTCCCAATGCTGTCTTGAAAGGGAGAGTCACTGATCTGACCATCAGTTCAAAGTTCTACCAGGCTAAGGCATATAGAACACAGGCATCTTGATTTATTTTATTTTAAAAGTTATTTCATTAGACTGAATCCAGGGTTTCAGTTTTTTTTAATCATTTTTGTGCCATGGACCTCTTCAACACTTTGGTGAAACCAATGTATAAATGCATAAAATAAAATACATAGAATTACAAAATTAACCAATTATTATTATTTTTGACATCCCATGGGTCAATACAAAATTTTCCATTCCCTGAAATTTAAATCTGTGAATAGAGGTTTTAACTATTCATATTATTAACTATTGTAGAGTACCATCTCTAATATACCTAGATTGACTTGGAATTTAACATAGAATTAATAATTTAGTAATTCAAATTACAGTTTATAAAAAAGCTATGATAATATTTACATCTAATAAATAAACTTAGCAATCTTGTTTGAGGGGTGTCAGATTTGGCCACCCAAAATGTGTCTCCTTGGCATGAGGATTATTTTGGGCTAATGAGGATTATTACTTTTAAAAACTGCAGACGTGGGAGAAGCTCTGAAAAGTAGAATTTTCCTTTTGTAAGAGACATTTACATTTGTAAGGGAAATCTCCATCTGTAATGGTATCTCCCTCTCTGTACCAGGAAGAAGCGGGTATGACCTCATCTCTAGAAACTCTTATCAATGGGGAAGGCAGGGACTTAAATCTGCATGGTAACTTTACTCTTGTTTACTGTGCTTTTCTGGTAATCTCCCATAACTGACTCCTCCCACCCCCAACATCCTCCTTTGTCTTTAGCTGAAGATAGTATTTAAGATGAGAGCCTCCGCCATTTTGGCAAGTTACTCAGTTTTCCTGACTCTCTCCCATGTATACATGTTTTAAAGCTTTGTTTGATTTTCTCCCGTTATTCTGTCTCATGTCAATTTAATTCATACCCTGGCCAGAAAGACCCAGAGGGTAGAGGATTTGTCTTCCTCCCCTACATGGTGTTAGCCCCTCCTGTTTGACCGCTCTAGTACTGTTCCTGATTTGCCACATATTGACTCTTCCTGCCAATATGATTTAGACTCTTAAACTTTTCCAAATTTCTCCCAAATCAAATTAATTTTAATTCACTGAGCAGTCCTTGAGGATTTCTAGGTATAGTTGAAATAGGATGCTCTAGTACCTATATAAATGGCTTTCTTCCATCACCTGCAATTTTATATAATTTGCCCCTTTTGCATAAATATCTGGAATGTATCAATGAATAAATGAGTGGTCTGTGTTCTTGTTTTCCCAACCAGGTATAACCAGTGAAAAGATCCTTCTTGGTCCTTGTTATCTCAGAGGATGAAGATGCAGCTGTCTGTGACCTGACTTAGTTTGGGCCTGGGGATTGCTCTAGAGACTTCTCACCTCCCTACAATTTAATGAGGCTTTGGAGGCACTATCTGAGTTGGAGATGATGGCCAAAGAAGAAAATGAAGCTGATAGCTAATAATTATTATTAAATTAAATATTATTAAAAATTAATTATTATTACTCTTTATAACTTACTTATAATAAAAATTTCCATTATTATTATGGCTATCATTACTGAGTTCATCTGTTGAGTAATCATAAATATTTTACTTGTAGGACATGTCCTAATTTTGAATTTTGTTGAAAGGTAGTATGTATAGCTCATATGTAGGCATTTGTGCACACATATGCTATAGAGTTTATTCAACAAATACTTACTAAATGCCTGTTCTCTATCAGACACTATATAAACTATTATTGATCTGTTAAGTTTGCCTTATTGCCCTGGGAACCCTGAAAACCCTCTGAATTTAAAACATGAAAATTATGTTGATGTGTCCCACCCCAACCAAGCTTCTAACACCTGCCATCTCTAATGCTATTCACATGCAAAATTTCCAGCAATGAGTAGTGGCTACTTTCAATTGGCTTTCAACATGTTGTAATGACATTCTTCAAAACTCTTTCACCAAAATCTCACCCTTAGAAAATTGTAAAAGGAATGAAAAATGTCAGCCCAAAGGCAAAATCATTCAGCAATTTAAAAGTGAAAGCAGAAATTTGCAGGGGAAAGTAATCTTTTACCTTGAGCTCTTGTTTTCCCTCTGAAGAGAGAAGTATGTGTGGTTAATTTCCACGAAAGGACATTTCCATTTTGTTTTACAAATAAAAGATGTGCTAATTAAGCCTAGAAGTCAAGGATTTTACCAAAAAGGATGAGGCCATTCCCAATTAGCAAATTATTTGGCTGATATCACAGTTTAAAAATGTGAGAAACAGAAAATACCCAAGTGAATCGTACCTCCCAAGGCCACTTCACGATATCTTTGAGAACAGAGATAAAGCCAATCCACTCCCCTTCCCCCCAGACATGTGCATTAACAAGATGTATCACCACTAGGTGCCCCGAGGAACTCAAGGGTGGGTTTGGAAGCAATTAAGTGTTTTTCCAAGTTCTTTTTTTCCTTTTGTACGTTAAGGAGACCGCAACCACCAACCACCCTGAAACTGACCAAGCCCCACCACAAGAGCTACGCCCATGACCTTTGCCTTTTTTTTTTTTTTTTTTTTTTTTTTTTGTGGGGAAGACCAGCCCTGAGCTAACATCTGTTGCCAATCTTCCCCTTTTTGCTGAGGAAGACTGGCCCTGAACTAACATCCGTGCCCCTCTTCCTTCACCTTATATGGGACGCCGCCACGGCATGGCTGACAGGCAGTGCGCGTCCGCGGGCGCCTGGGATCCGAACTCGCGAACCCCGGGCTGCCAAGCGCGGACTAAACCGCTTACCGCTGCGCCACCGGGCGGCCCCCACCTTTGCCTTATTTTTAATGCTAAGATCTCTCCAGGAGGAGCTTATGCCTCATTACCGGAGCCAGTGTACGTGGAAGCGTGTTTTCGAACTGAGACTGCGCAAGTGAATACCCACCTCTCCCTTTTGAATATTCAGTCCCCATGCGAAATAAAGGTCCCTGCTGCCCTTTGTTCGAGGACACTATGACTTTGGAAATGATTCCTCATGGCCTCCTATTTGCTGCAAATACACTTTACTTTGTGAGACAACTTCCACTGATGTAGAGTCTTATTTAACTTACCAGGAAGCGAGCCCACATCGTTAGGTAACAGATGAACCTTTGCAGAGTAAAGATGAGGCATTTCTCATCAAACCAAAGCCACTATCTTACTTTCTGGAAAGACAACTGAACCAAACAGCTATTTGTTGGTTGGAATGACTCTAAATTATTTTAGAAAACGTCAAAAAATAAATTACATTTTCCTTCTTGCATGTATTTTCCAGTTCCTTTTAAAAACAAAATGTTCATTTGGGGCCATGACAGCTAAAATAGAAATATCTTTGGCATAAACTCAGCTTTCTACCCTGCAGGCAAAATATAAAATTGTTGTTAAATTGGAGTGGACCAGAAAATGGATGATAAAACTTGTCCATGAAACTTCTGCTAATAAGAACCATTTGTCCCATGACACGACTGTAAGTAATAACACATGACAGGTGATGGATGCATCACTGTCCAGAACAGTGGGTTTTGGTGCCTGTAAGGCAGTAGGCCAAGTTCACCAACACTTGAGCGGTGGCTTCCTATGAAACTGTTAAGGTTAAAAACACCGTTTTTAAACTAGGAAATACTTGGGAAGAGAATTCTCTGGTATTTTGGTCTCAGTAGGTCTTCCTTTAAAGTTTTAGAGGCAGCTTGGGTTGTTGTGTTATTTAACATGAGCAAGCACAAATTTCAGCTTCTGTTTTCTGCTTTGGCAGCATTTCTGTTTCGAAGAGTTATGCCATTTATGCATTTTGCTTCCATTTCTCTTTCAGTCAATAGTCAGAAAGAGATAGGAAGCAACTTTGAAAGAGGCAGATAGCTGGTAGCTGAAAGGACTGTGTTGATGGCTAGCACATTGTCAAAGACAATAAGTCCTTTCTTTTTTTCTGGCTTTGTTTTACCATATTTTATTGAAGCTAAGACATCATTGATTGTGAGATTCACCATTTTATGTATCAATATGAAAAAAATATATAATTTCTAATCAATCTATGATATAACACCTTAATGATAGTCCTGCTTGAAGCTTGGGTGGGCCACACAGCCTTCTTTGCCAGGGAACTTCTTTTATCTATTCCAAATTATTTGGCATTTTCTCTTGCCTTCTATTGCACTGCTTGGCCTGTAATAGGCATTCTTTTGCACTTATCTCAGTAACAAAATGTAACAAACCCTCATAGACCTGTAGGATTTTCCCTTCTTAGGTTTCCCAAAGCATTTGGTTGCTCTTTCCAAGAAGAGAAGGAATTGTAGTCATCTCTCCAACAAAGAACATTTGCTTACTAGCATCAAATTCTTGGCCAGCTGCTGTCTTTCTTCATATACAGTCACTTTTCATGTCAAGACTGAATAATGGGCTTCTTATTAAAGACTTTTGAAATAGCAGTTACATTCAACATGCACCTTTCCAACATTGCACATAAACCCAATCAACTCAACAACAGCATGAAGAGTTATGACCAAGTTTGCAGGCAGTGGCCACTTCACCATGACTACTGCCAGGCTGACAGCAATTCTATGATGTGTCTCAGTTTCAGAGATGCTAAAATATGAGAAAAAATTGTCCATCTTAGTACTAGCAGAACACAACATTATCCGTTCACACACTGTACAGGGGTGGCAAACTCAAATGCCTATAGGGCCAATTAAATCATGTACATTAAGTCCACCTCTATATAAGAAACATGTACTCTCTATGTCAAATATTTCCTGTCTCACTTTTAATAGAGATGTGGATACAAAGGAACATTGCTCTCCATAAGGAAAGCACCAGGCTACACAACTAGGAGTGGTAGCAAACTGAAGAACTCATGTCCCATCTAAAGGGGACAGGTGCCACACAGCTCAGGTCAAATGTTACCTTGTCAGAAATCCTTAAGACTTTGGACACAGTATTGCCCAATCTTCTGATTTTATAATAGAACTTGGGAATCTGGATTTTTATGTGAAATCATTTAATTTTTAAGTTTTGACAACTAATTCAAAAATTTCAAAACATGCCACACAAAGCAAATCTGTGTGCTATATTGCTACATATTTCACCAATTTGTGGTCTATGCAAGATACACCTAACGTTGGTCAGCCATGCTGGAAACACGGCCATCTGTCCTGTGGGTAGATTTAATGAAAAAAGTTATCAGCATGACTGGAAAGGCAATCCTATCATGGTAACATCTTTGCCCATGAAGCATCAGGTGTACTGGGTTTCAGTAGAAATAATGAACCAGAAAGTCTTTTCAGTCAATTTGTTTTGAATATTTTTCTTACAATTGTCTATGCGTAAAAGAACCAACTCACTAGAAGGATTTCAAGGCTTGGAACTGGAAACAAGCAGTTTTTCAGAAAGCAAAAAGTGATTTTTATTTTTGGCCCTACGTATCTCTTTAAGAATGAGAATTGCTGCTCTGGGTCCCCGTCTTGCTTGGTGCCCCTTGAACCGCAGTGCCTTGCCGAACCACGGACGTGCTGTCCGGAGCCTCCCCCCTCTCTTGGGGCTGTGTGAGGGGAAAGCCCAGGGTGGGGACTCAGAAGAGCTGGAAGTAGAGGATGTGGCTGACTACTTGGGAATGCCCTTTGCATTGTCCCTACTTCCTAGGCCTAGAAAAGACAGCACTCTTTTTCTTGGAGAAGAGTGACAGGAGAAAAAAGAGTAGGGGCTCTATGGCTCAGCCCAAAGCACTTATCTCTGGTTTAAAGGATGGGAGTCAGCCAAGATGCTGAACCCTGAATATACCTGCTCTCACAATGGAATTCAAGGCATGAGATCCTCCATGGGTACTTGATTTTCTGGGACTCGATTTTCCCATCCGTAAATTAGTGACCAGATTAAACAAATGTTTTTCAATCTGTGTTCTGAGAAACTTTAGGGACTCAGATACTGCACTTAAGGAGGAGGATCTAGTTTTTATGACTTGCGTTTGGTCTTAAAGGTAAGACTTCCATTTAATAGGAAAAGACAACACCTAAACAAAAACAAGCAAATAGAACCCGCAGTATTTGAACCCCACTGGCTAGGTGATTGAAGTGATCTGCATTGAGGCCTCTCCAGCTCTAACACTTTGATTAGAAAACTTCTCCAACTTGCATGTACATTTCGATACCAACCTCACAAAGTAAAATGCAGAGACATTTTCAGATTAAATAGTAACTCCAGCTTTTCCCCACAACATGAGTCGATATGAAAATTCTGATAAGGCTGAGTATGCAAAGTACAAATGGCTTTGACTTTTCTCTTCGAAATGAAGCTTTCTTTTCTCAGATTTTGCAAGAGATGACAGCAAACAGTATAAGTATGGGAAAAGCAGCTCACGCTAGGAAGAAGGAGACCTTGAGTCTATTCACTGTGGAACCCACACTCCCTGATTGAGTCTGTCCATACAAGTGAGGGGGAGAACTGAGGACATTGGCAGCATATAAAGGCTCCAGACCATTTTCTTCTGGAAATACAGGAAATTGAAGTTAAAATAAACTCCACTATGCAGACCAGGCATAAATCTAACTACTCCCTAAACACACTTAATGATTTCCCACCCTTTTCTGCCTGTGCATGGAATGCCCTCCAGCCTGTTCGTCTGCACCTCTCTAAATCATGTCCTTCACAAGCTGAATGGTGATTCCATTTCCAATCTCTGCATTCTCCCCTCTTCCCAAGCCCCATAGCACGTCTTATCTTTTACAAGTACTTTCTACAAATGGCTAGTTTTGTGAACTCCATTTGGACATACCCATGTATGACTTTTACCCACATACTCCCGAATTTAGGGAACACTATTGTTCTTTTGTATCCCTCGTGGTTTCTTGTACATATCTAAGAGGGTAGTCAATACATCAATCGAAGGATTAGATATATTAACTGAATAACTTTGTATCTCTGGGGAAGGACACTACTACTCTATGAGAAATGATAGTATGGATTCAAAAGCACTTTATGAAAATGGCCTAATTGTTCATATAGTGGTAGGAGACTATGTTGTATCAAAAAAACAACGCTTACAATACAGCAGGGAATGAAGAAAGGAAGATGTTGTGTAATGCTATAAGTTCAATGATACAGTTAAAGAAAAATATTAAAAAAAGAGAAGAAAAGATTTCACAATAATCTTTAGGATTATTGGATTCATAGTTGTATTTTTCTATATTTTTTCAAAACATTGGTAATGAGGCTTATATTACTTTTATAATGAAAAAAATAATAAGAAACATGCTTTGAGTTTCTATGCCAAAGGAATGTCAGTGAGACTTTGTTGTAACACGAATTTGAGGTCCACATAATTGCCATTTTTCAGAAGAAGTCATTTTATAGCAAATGTTCCTTTGTGGTAGTTCACAGAATAAAAGTTGATAGCCCCTTCTGTGGGTTTCATCATGGGTCTTTCTTTTAATAAATTCCATTCCACAGAGAACAGTGTTGTAGCAACATGTCTGTGTCTCGCTACCAAAGAAAATTTCGTAAGCAAACTGAACCAATTTGTTTCCTGGTGTGTATTTATCCCCATTAAGAGCCCAGAGAGTGAAGAAACATGGCAATTATCTCAGAGGTGTCTAAATGCTTTCATGTTTTAAGCCATAGGCTGGATTAGGTCCTGAAAGATCCAATCTAGTAAAAGCAACAAAGTCTACTAGTAAACTGAGGAAAAGCCCCAGAACATTTGTCCTCTGCTAACTGACTGACCTAGATCTGGATGACAAGCCACTAGACTGTTTCCAGGGATGGAGGCGCAGGCATGTCTGCTCCCAACCCAGCTTTAAAGGTGTGTGTGTGTGTGTGTGTGTGTGTGTGTGTGTGTGTGTGTGTGTATTTTTAAGAAAGTATACTATTCCCAGGGCAAAAGAAAATGGGGTGTTTTATCTTTTTTTTTTTTTTCAGAAGGACCTGGTTACTTTAAAAGACTTGCCTAAAGGAAGCTGTCTAAAATAACACATTCCACTTCCATATTTCTACAGCTTGAACTACAAACAATCATTCCAAACTCCTTTTCTTACCTCAATTCTGTTACTGCCTAAGTCACCAAAAAAACTTCCCAATTGATCAATATAAATTTCCAATTTAATCTCTCCCACAGCTTTTGGCTTTGTGACGCAGTCCTATGCAATTAGATATATTCACAAGTGTGCTGTGGTGTTCCTGAAAATGCTTTCATCTTCCTGGTTAAAAGAATAGCCTCTTCCAAATCCTTTTTCTTTCTCTTTTTCCTGCCTAGGATGCAGATGTGAGAGTCAGAGTCACAGCAGTTATACTGGAACTATGAGGGAATAGCCAAGAGAAATAAAGAAATCTTGGCTCTAAAATTGTTAAGGTGCACAAATAAAACCAGACACCACCTGCCTTTAGTTTTCTTATTATTTATTTAAGTCAGTATGGTTGGATTTTTTTGTAGGTAACAGCATTCTTAGAACCCATTTGTTGCCAACCTCAGCTACTGTGCTCTATTCCTTCCTTTGTTTTTCTCTTTGTCTGATTGTCTCTCTGTTATTCTTAGTCCCATATGTGAAAATATGTGCATTTTGCAGTCATATATGTTCTATTAAACCAGTGTTTACTAGTTTATGTGATCAGAATATGTGTTTGATGATACATCCACCAAAAAAAGAGGATGGGGGCAGAGAATAAGGAGATTTTGTGATCACGTATATTTGGAAAACATTGGATACTCTGTTCTCCTTCTAGAGCTTCACAATACACACAAAATTATTGCAGACTTTGAAAAGGACAACTATAGAGAAACTGGAATAATATTCAGATGGTTCCCAAACTTATTTATTGACCACTGAACTGATTTTTCCAGCAACCCCTTTACCTACTTACTGCCCACCTCTCAGAATCAGGGCCCTCAGGCCATATGTGGGAAACACTGTTCTACATTCATCCATAATCATTTTAATAATTATCTTTTTATATTTTCTTATTTGCAAATGACCCATATGTTCTGATAAATTTTAGAGAAACTCCCAGGGAATTCAAAGCAACAGATAGGTTGACACATACCAAACAAAGGCAGGTAGTAATGATTCTGGCTAGTCATAATTTCCCCATTTTCTTTAGCTAGAAGATGCTGTCCCAGATACTGGCAGCGATGCTAACCTGCATGTGCATTTCTGGAAGGAGACAACTCTTTCCAGCCTCAACGCTTGAGACATGATACCTTAATTAGTCTTTGCTGTTGCTCTCCGTTAAGGACAGTTGCTGTGATTCTGTGACAGGAACAATTCTTACTAATCTATAATATTTGCTTTGTCACGTGTTCTTAAGATCCTTCTTTACCTTTATTCCCGAATTTGCTTTCCCTTTGGGGATGGTCTGTTCTCTCAGCAGAGGCATTTGATGTGCCTCCAAGGAACCATAGATTGTAATCACCACCCCCAGCAAATCACTCTGTGCGTGAGCCCCGCGCCCCGCTGTAGCTACCCGGGTGTGGGTTTTTTCTCCTTTGCTCTCTTCACATTGTCGCAACTTTTGAGCCAGAATAATTTAAGTACTAAAGTCTTGTCGGTTTTGCAACCATGAACAGCCTTAGAAAGTCTAGGCGTTTTGCCAGAAATCTAAACTTTGTTGAACTATGTTAAAAGGTTAAACATTTCACAGAGTTTGGATTCCCCACCCCCACTGCACTCCCAGACTCTGCCTTGTTCTTAAATGTCTGTTTTATCAAGAAATGGAATAACTAATAATGTGCTGGATAGAACATTTTCAACCATCACCCTGTAACCATAGTAGTGCTAAACAAATGTTAATCACACTTCTCTCCTTAAGCAAAAAGAGCTGAGGACATAGAACCAATTCAGTCCGTTTTAAGATGAAATGCTAGAAGCTTTCCATAAAATCTAACTTTTAAAATGAAGCTCTTATTAATTGCTTGTAATAATTTCTATGTTAACAAAAACATTTCCTAAAATGAAAGTAAATGAATAAAAATAAATCATAACCTCCCCAGTCTGGAGGGAAATATAAAATACTGGCGCCTAAGCCCCTAGTTTTGAAAGCCTCCTTGTGGTTATCTCCTGGAACACCGGATGCCTGTTTACTCTTGGGCAGGATGCTTCTGAGGTTCTCAAGCCAACAGTCAACATGGATGTTGAAGGGAAAGGAAGTAAAAAGTCTAGGAATCACCCCTGAATCACCCAGTTCCCCACATCCCATCTGAGAGTAAGTGCGGTCGGCATTTCTTCTAAAATATTTCCCAAGTTTGCACATTCTCCGCACCCTCCCTACCACCATCCCAGACCCAGCCACCACCCTCCTGCCTGGACTCTCGCAGTGGTCTCCTAACTGGCCTCCCTTCTTCCTCTCTGCCTCCATTCTCCTCAGAGTAGCCAGGCCATCGCGTCTCCAGAGCCTTAGAATCAAAACACAATCTTCTGAGCCAGCCCTGGTGGTCTACTGGTTAAGATTCAGCTGCAGCAGCCTGGGTTCGGTTCCCAGTCATGGAAACAGGCTGCTCACATGTAGAATTAAAACTAACAACTAAGATACACAACCATGCACTGAAGCTTTAAAAAAACAAAAGCAAAACAAAACCCACAATCTTCTTATCCTGCTTTATAAGGATCTTCTTAAAAACTCTTCTCATCTTAAACCATCTCCTCCTTTCCCACCACATTCCTGCCACTCAAGGACCTTCTTTCTCTCCTGCAAACACACCAAGTTTATATCTGCCTTAGGGTCATTGTGGGACATGCCCTCTCCCATCTTCATATGGCCGACTCCTCCCTGTCATTAGTTCTCAGCTTAAGCATCATCTGCCTGTCTGCCTAGAACAGCCTTCCCCAACCACACAATCTAAAAACCCTCCTCCCCAAACCCTCAGTTATTCTCTATCAGATCCCCTTTTTAGATACACTACATGGCACTTTCTCTGATATTTTCTCCATCTATTTATTAATCACCGATCTGTCTTCTGATTCCCTTCAGTGGTCATGAGCAGGAATTTACTAGTTTACTGCTGTATCTCCAGCACCTCTAATACTGCTTGGGACATAAGAAGAACAAAATAAATACATATTGAATGAATACAGGAGCAGGATGAGAACTGAAAACCGGGTGCTTACCTCAGCTCCTGTGGCCCAGCCATGGGAAGACGTAACAAGACCAGTTAGCAGGTAATTTTGGGTAAGAATGTGTCAGGGGTTAGACATCCTGATAGATGTCTTGGGGTGTGCCATGAGCCTTCACAAACTAAACTAGAGAAAATACAGACTGACATAAACAGAGACAGCAACGTCTGTCTTCACTTGTGGGGAAATGAACTTCTCTGGGTGACTGTTTGTGTCCTTGACATCTTCAGCGTAGTTTAAGCTACTACTTTCCAAGGCAATCTCCTGAGAAGAAATTTCCTTAAGCAGAGAATAAATAATTTTTACTTAATGTTTTAAAGTAAATTACTGGCGGTTTTCTGCTAGATAGTCATGACTTTATAAGGAGTTTATGAATACTGTTAAGTAAAGTGACATAGTGTCCTCACTTCTCAAAGCAAACAGCCAACTTAGATGACTCATATACATAGGGTGAAAATTATATCTGCAATCAAAGGTCGGAGCCAAAGTTGGTTGCTGGAAAAGTGCTTAACAAATCTTTGGCTTCTACGTCGGGTTTCATATGCAGCCAGGATTAACAAGGGAAAGCATGACCAGAATGGAATGTGAGGTTTGAGCACTGCAGAGAAGATGTCCCCGGGGCTGTGACTTGCTTTTGGTCCGCAGTCCTGGGAGCTGGGCTTGTTTCAGTCTTATGCAGTTTTGCTCTCATGACCAGTCAATGGGACAGGAAGACAAGGGGAAAGGGGCCTGGGTGAGCAAACACACCAATGTATTGTGAAGAGGAAAGGTAAAGATCATGGTAAGCTCACTTCTGGGAGGATGCAGATAATGGCAAATTTACTGACAAGAGAAAAATCAAGAAAGTCAACTGGTCCCAAATTCATAAATAACAGAGCTTACAGGAGGCACTGTTTTTCCGAGATTCGTGCTTCCACATAGGCAAAGTAGAACCTGAATCTGATAATATTAGTATTCAGCAGAGAGCTTCTCATAAAAATCTTGTATTACCATTGACCATACAATAGAAATGTGTAAAAATACAAGGTGATAATAATGATAAGCATCTAGGCAATCCCAAAATCTCACAGGAGAAAGTATATGGTAAGGAAAAGGATTGCAATTCCTTTTGAAGAACAACGTGAAAAGAAAAATTATAGACCTGGATCAAAAAGGACATTACTCTCTTTCAGTTGTTTATTTAAGAAGTATTTATTGGGCAATACTTTGTGCCAGATACTGCATCAGGCACTGTGGACGTAAAGATAAATAAATTACACATCTTGAAAATAGATTTCAGAAAAATGTGGACCATAGTAACCCGTAAAGACTAATTCCAAAAGACTAGGAAATAAACTTCTAGATAGGACTTTAAAATAGTATCTAAGCAATGTCTTCTCCCAATTCTCCACCCTCATTGTCTCCACAACATCCCCCCCAAAATTAGATGGTTTCCCTTAATTACTATTATTATCATATTAAACAGGAAACCGCTGCCCACCAATTTTGCATTTGAATCATTCAGTTTCCCGAACATGTGCTAAATGTTTTTTTACTTGAAAATCTTTTTTAACTTTAAAAGTTCTTTGCCAGCATTATATAATTTTTTTTGACAAGGATCCATTCATTCATTCAACAAATGTTTACTGAGTGCTTCCACTCTGTGTGAGCTACCGAACCAGGCAATGGGAAGAGAGACAAGCAAGGCGCAACTGACCCTGCACTGGGGCATTGACGTCCTAGAGAGCCCAAGTGCACAGGGCAATCCCAGGAGTGTGCTAAGGGGGATCAGCTCTAGGAACTGTGGGGGCACATTACCAAACAAAGTCTTGGGGTTACAGGAAAATTTTTCAAGGGAAACAACATCAAAACTGAAACATAAAAAATGAGAATTTAATCCAAGTAAAGAACGGAGGGAAGAATGTTCTAATCAGAACTAGATGTATTTTCAAAATCCCAGAGGTGAGAGATACATTCCAGAAATTACAAGTATGTGACTATGCATATCGGTGGGGGGATTTGGGGGAGAGTAGGGTGGAGGTGTGATGGAGGGGTAGGAGATGTGAACGGTACTCAGGTTTCCAAGGACATGAGCAAAGGAGAAGTTGTAAAGGACTCATAAGCCATACTAAATATTTTTAATTTTATCCTGAGGGCAATGGGAGTCTTTGGAGGTTTTTAAGCAGGGGAGGCGTGAATATGGACTTCTGTTTTAGAACACTAACACTGACTACAGATGAAAAAATGGATCTTAGGAAAACATGGGTTACAGTAGCCCACATATAAGTTGAAGGTGGTCAGAACAGTGGTGGCACAGGCCAAGGGAGGGACTTTTTGGCAGGAAGGGAGAAAACTGGGCATGTTAAATATTGCTGTTAACAAACTATATAAAAGATTGGAGATACAGAAGAGAGGGGACAATCAGCAAAGCAATCCCTGAGGACCTAAGAAGGGATGTGATCCAGAATGCAGAGTGAGGAAGCAGCATTGGAGGAGAGATGCATCTTCCATTGGAAGAGGAGGAAAGAGAAAATGGTGGATGAGGGTGAAGGTCGAGTTTTAAATTTGGTGGCAGGAATTGAGGAAATTCTCTTCTTGCTTTTGTTTTCACTAAGATCTGCTGGCAAGATTTGTTGCTAAGAGTGACAGGAGAGGAGGTAGGGTAAGGAGTTTGAGAAGAGTAGGAAATCTGAAATAGCCATATTGGATGACTGAGTACACAAAAAAATTGTCTCTGGTTAATGTTGAGTGTTTGGTTGCGATCGAAACCACACATTTCTAGTGGCATGAGTTGGGCCAATTGCGTGAATGCTCCAGCAGAGCTCAATAGCCCAGGTATAGGTGTCTAGAGAGCAGACATTTGGAATGACTTATCTTTAAAGTTTTGCCAGGCAGGTATGGAGGAAGGACAAAAGGGCAAAAGAGTCTGAGGGTACTGACAAAAGTATGGCCCAAAGGGATAAAGCATGGAAGCAAAGCTGGAAAGAAATAAAATTGGGATGGGGAAGACTGATGGATATAACAAAAAAGGCCAGAAACTAAATACCTCTATGAAGTAGAAGGACAAGTATAGTGGGAGACATTATTTAAGAAAGACTGAAGGAGGTTGATGTGAAAGAGTGGCATAATTGATTTTAAATATTCAAAGGTGGAGAGAAGTTCCAGGAGATGACAAGATCCCGTTGTCAACATGAAGAGTGAGCAGCTGAAGAGGCTGTGGAGGAGAAGGTCATTGAAGTTGAGATTGTCAAAGAACTGAGAGCCAAGGTGTTAGTGGGTCATCTACATAGACATGCAGGAGTGGCAGGACTCAGGGTGGAGAGAAAGACCACAAGTAGCTGCTAATGTCTTGAGTAAACAAGGGCATAATTACATTGGCAAGTAAGGTCAGTGAAGAGGGATAGAATATGATACAGTCAGATGCCCTGAGCCCCAAAGGGGCAGTGCTTTTATGTGAGGGTAGATGAGTAGTGGTCTGGAAGAAGCCAAAGAGGAGCATGCTGAGCCCACTTCCTACCCTGAGGAAAGTGAAGTGTAGACAAATAACCTGACTCTACCTTCAGAGAGAGCTTCAGGGGATGTGATTTCCCCAGGAGCCGCCAGGTATCTGAGCCTGGAGGTGAATGGAATCAACAGAGATGGGTTGAGGATGTAATGATGTTGGTTAACAACAGAGGAGGGTTCCACAAATCACAGATGAAAGTCTGAGATGGTGGGGAATACTTTGAGGTTGACTCAAGGAAGAGGAATACCCGAGAAAAGAAATAACTGGAGGGTCTTATGTCTTGAGTGTTGACCATTGATGCGAAGCATGGTGGGTTCAGCTGGCCTCAGGGTTTCCAAAAAATTAATCACAGTTTTCTTCTTAGAATTGTAGACACTTTAGGTTGCTTAGAAGGATTTAGTCACAGACTGGATTCAGTTTGGCTTACTAGAGAGCCCAGTCAAAGTGAGTATACTAGACAATGGACTATTTGATCCCCAAGCCTCACTTGTTAGGAAGGGCAGGAGTCACTGGAGCTGGAGCTGTCATTCAAGGTCTGGATTTTTGACCAACTGCTAGTCTCTGAGGGATGGAGAAACTCTCTCCTCTGGACTTTCCCTAAGTGTCTCTAAGAGCCAAGACTGCAGAGAGGCTGGCTCTTGCAAAGAGGCTCCTCAGCTCCTTGTGGAAAGGCTGCCAATGAGAATGGTGGTTCCTAGAAGAATCAACAGAGCTGAGGAACAGCTGCAGCATCTGGTGGCTGGGGAACTCTGACCTCTCCAACTTTTAGAAAATTTTATATATTTTTTTAAATGATAACAAACTTACAGGAAAATCGGATGTTCAGTATACAGAACATTTTATTTTTCTTAACCGTTTGAGAGTAAGTTGTTGAACGGATGCCCCATTACCCATGGATTCTTTAGTGTATATTTCCTATAAACAAGAACATTCTCCTATATGATACAATACATTCACCAAATCAAGAAATTAATAGTGATACTACCACCTAATTCTCAGATTCCATTTAAGTTTTGCACATTTTCCCAACAATATCCTTTATGACAAAAAAAAACTCAGTCCAGAATCACACATTTGGTTATCATGTCCATTAGTTTCCTTCAGTCTGGAACAGATTCTCTTTCCCTGACTGTCCTGACAGAAGTACAGGCCAGTTACTTTGTAGTATGTCCCTCAGTTTGGCTTCTTTCAATGTTTCCTCTTGATTAGATTCAGATTGTGCATTTCTGGCAAGAATAATTCAGAAGTGACAACATGTTCTTCTCACTTAATCCTATCAGATGGTAAGTGATTTCTATTTGTCCATTACTGATGATGCTTACTTTGATCTCTTTCAAGAGATCTTGAAGTGATGTCTGTAAAGCTTCTCCTCTGTAAATTTCCTCCTTTCCCCTTAGAAATTAATACTTATTTTGTAGGGAAATACTTTGAAACTATATGAATATCCTGATCCTCTTCAAATTTCCAATTTATTTATATCTAAGTGGGTTTCCAATTTTATTCAATGGGTTTTAATCCATTATCATCATTATTTTTATTCTCAATTGTTCCAAACTTGGCCAGAAGGAGCCCATTCAAGCTGGTTTCTGTTTCCTTTTGACATGTCCCCAACATCCTTTTAGCACTTCCTTCCTTTCTGGCACAAGATGTCCTGACTTGTATTTTCCCTGCCCCATCCCTGGAATTCACCATTTCTTCAAGGAGCCCTGGTTCCTTTGCATAGAAAATCATTTTTAAAAGCCAAATCTGTGTACTAGATTGCTCATTGCTATTGGGGTGTCACTGCTCCAAGCTCCGCTTAGTGGAAAGGGCTAAGAAATATGTGTATGTAGATACATATCCAAATCACTCCCATATCCATACACTTACACCTTTAATTATTTCTACATCTATCTGTCTGTCTGTCTGTCTGTCTATCTATCTATCTATCATGGACCATGAGTTCGCATGGATACTTCCAAGTCCAATCCAACACAACAGGATTTATTTTCATTTTCTCCCTTTTTTATTGGTAACTCTCTTCTCCAAAAGTGAGAAAGTTGTCTCCAATATTTTTATTTAATTGATCAATCCCCCTGGATGTAACCTGCCATCAGTCTTCCCCTGTGTGGCTGCCTTTTCTCTCTGCTGCAGCTCTGATTCCACGTTCCAAGATGCACCTCCACGTGGACAGCCCCTCACTCCACTGGGGCTCTGACACCTCACATCACCTCTCTGCAGGGATGCCCTCATCATCTTACTTGGGCTCTGATACCCCTCACATTGTCCTCCTTCTCCATCCCACTTGGTCTCCAACACCCCACACCAGGCCACCCCCAACATAGACAGTCTCTTCTCCCTGCTCGAGTTCTGCCACCCTGCACCAGGCGAGTGCTCCTTGGAGATGCTCTTTTTATCCTGCTCTGGCTCCAACTCCCCCTACTGGGCCACCCTCCACGAGGACTCACACCTTACCCTTCTCAAGTTCTGACACTCTGTGCCAGCTGCCTGTTCCTCCTCTGCACTGGATGCCCTCCTTACTCCAAACAGGCTCTGACTCCCCACCCAAGCAACTCCTTCCCTTTGCACGGATTCCCTCCTCCCTGTGCTAGGGCTCTGACACCTGATGCCCTAGTGTGGACCATCTTCAGCCTGCTGAAGCTCTCAGCCACTGCCACCCTCCCTGACACACATATCTAGGATGGTTGCTTTGCTCTGCCCCATCTAATAGATTTAGGACTGAATTTCTCAGAGAAAGAAGAGAATGGCTCTGAAATACTTTTAACATAGTCAATGAAGGGCTTCAAGATGTCTACAAACTCGTGATTTATCATTTTTTAATGTAAATGTTTATAACTGTCTAGTTGGTATCACTGTTAGAAATAACCAATTTATCTGAGATGGATAAAATTCAGTGAGCTCACTGGTATCTCATAAGATATAAAACTAGCCTTTTCAATAATTCTGAGGAAAGATTTATTTTGTCTGATATCTATCTCCCAGGAGCAGATGGAGTGGGCCACCCACAGTGTCTTTGCCATTTTGAAAAAGACTTTAGTCTGAAAACATTTTGAGAATTGTAGGTCCCTCGCAATTGCTTCATAACGAATAACAAACCAGGCAAAATTTCAGCATCCCACTTTGTAATCACCACAGTTTTAAGGAAAGTCTGGCTTTAGCCATGATAGAACCAGCTCTTTGGACTACACTTACTGTCTGGCAAATGCCATTTTTTTCAATTCTCTTAATTTTTTATGCACATTGTTGGGTACTGATGTAGACTAAGAGAATGAATGACATTTTTATTATTTTTAATGAGATCAGAAAATCGATTTACAAAACATTAACTTTCAGTAAGGACTCATTCTTTTCATTGTGTTCACTGTCTGATTTTGTTTAGAAATTTGATACATGTATGTCTGTGGGTCTCAGCACTTTGCATTCAAGTTTTCTCTATATAGTTTTATTTTAGTATATTTCATGTTAAACCCCTGATTAGTGTTTCACATTTGTGGAAATGTATTTATTCTTGTTACTTAAAAGCATTCACTAACCACATGCACTACCAATTTCTGTATTTTACCTTTTCTTTATGATATCATGAACATGTTTAAATAATAATCAATTAAAAAGTAAAACTGTTGATTTGATTACTTTCATGTAGCTCAGAAGAGAATGAGTCCACATTACTGAATTTAATTTTTTCCATTGAAGGTTTTCTTTTCTTTTCTAAAATATATGCATAGTCATTTCTTAAACTAACATAATTTCTAGCCCTATTTCTGCATGAAGCTCAATTTAAAATAAGCTATTTTGAAATTCAACAGTGGCCAAACTAGAATGTCATTTTCCTTCTGGAATAGGGACAGAGTAATTTCTCTTCCCAAATGTGAATGGAAAAAATTCATTATTTTTCTCTGATATTAAACTGTGTACGTTTCATAGGCTTTTCCTCTTTCCAAGAATGCTGAAACTGCAGGAATTTTAACAGCACGTTTTGTTTGTATTTATTTTTCAGAAGTCTGTTATTTTAAAAATATATGACAATACACCAAACTTAAAGAATTTGCAATATAATGTACAATACAGATTTCAGTAAAGGCTACAATAGTGTAGGTGCTTTATAATTTATTAGTTTTACTAATGAGCTCACCTTTAAATGATGTAGTTGGTTGTATAAAAGATGCTGACTATGTATGTCGATCAATTTCCAATCCTGTTAGAAATTCTTTTGATCCTTTTTTGTATCTTACCTTTTTTTCTTCTCATCTTGAAACAACACATTTTTTTTCTATTAATAAATATATGGGATTCAGGAGTAATTTTTTCTTTTCTGCTTCTATTACAAAATGAAAATGAGTGTGGCTTATGATTTAATAATGCCACAGTTCCTGGTCTTGTTAGTATTCTTATCTTTGCAAGCATGTTTCGAGGCCACCAATCTCAGGCACCCATCATGTCATGTGGGCATCAGGAATAAACAGCAAATCTCATAAGCCGTCTTCCTTTAAGTACTGCATCAAGTGCAAGGAGAAATGCAAAATTTTTGCCATACAGTTTTTCATTCCACTGAAGCTTTTTTTTTGCTAACTCATAAAAATTTATATTTCCGCTTAGAGTGCTTTAACACTTTTACCAGTCTAATCACTGAATACGTATTTGTTTTTAAGAAATTGTGCTGAAATTCTGCCTTTCATTTACAATGCAAAATGTCCAAACATTTTCACATCCTAAAATAGAATATAATTAAATTGTGCCTACAGTTTTTATGATGAAAGGCTTATGTAGCCTGTGATAGTTTATGAAAAGGAATAATTTAAAACAAATGTTATCTGATTTTTAAGTCTGGAAAATGTTTTGTAATATTTAGTATAAAGCAGATGAAATATAGTATATTTACCAAAACAATATCTATTATACACCCTCCTGCTTCTTCTGAAACTTTATTCCCTAAACTCAAATGAATAAATTTCCCATGGGGAAAAATGTCTCTCATCTTCAATTAAGTTCTTGATTAGATCAACACTAGCAGTTTGGTATGGATTGGACTTTTCCCCTCAGTGCTACTATACGTTGTGTAAAGTTTGCAGAGGAAGCATGCTCTCTAGGAGCTGGAACCAATTTTATAAATTTGCTTAATACACATGTCCAGTCCGTTGAACTGCTGACTTAACTCCATCTTTTAAAGTCAGAGTAAGGCTCTGCACAAATGGGGAAAGGTCGAGTTATGCTAATGAGAACCGTTTAGTCAGCTGCTTGACACTTATTGGACATGATAATCAACTTGCAGTATAGGCAGTAAACATCACTGTATGGTAGGGCTTTTAAATCCACGAAGTCTGCAAAAAAATTCTTCCAGACCACTGCTTTCAGCTCAGAGATATGTTAAACTAAAGATAGGTGACTCTGAGGCAGCCTGGGGGAGGACCAAGGAAAAGGGACGGCTGTGCTCCTCAGCAATGACCCTGCCTATTGGACAGAGAAATAGTGCATGTAAGAAAGAAGCCAACCTGTGAAGATTTGGTCATAGGATTGAGATGAAAGGAGGAAAGAGGGGAGAGGAAAGGACTTATAAAAAGGCAGGACGGGATTAAATTTCAACAGTGAACATAGAGATGTATCAGAGAAGAAAAATGTATTTACCAGTTGTCAAAAAGCTACATGCAGGGATAAGGTGGGGGTGGGTGGGAAATGGGGTCAGGGAGGGTCTTTTTACTTCTACTGAGAATAGCCCAAAATTACACCTAAATTAGACAATTTACTTCTTTGTTCTTTGGTATTATTTTGTAGTCTAAATTAAATTTGAATAACAGCAAATAAGTAAATAATAATTCTGGCCAGACCTTCATATTAATTTTATAACCTTCTTCTCAGGCCCAGCTTGTGAACTTGCCATATATATATATATGCAGGTCAAGATTGTTGTGCAATTACATTCCAATGCTATTTACATATGTTATATGAGTACAGCTAATAATCAAAAATAATAAGATCTAAACAGTAAATGCTACCATACAGTATCTCCTAGTGTGATCAAACAGTAGCATTAAGGGGAAGTTGGGCATTCTGATAACAGCAGAGAAGGTTGTCATTTTAGACCGAGAGGAATATAGATAGAGGATAGCAGGGAGCACTCAGTAAAGAGATAAACTTATAGAATGTGCAGTGGGGAAGAAAGGATTTCTTATCTAGCAATTATTTTCTGTTTCTAGATTATTTTTTCCAGCCTTCTGCAAGGGATGTTTCAGGAATAATGGTTCCAACGATGCTCTCGTTAAAAAAAAATTTCCTGTTTAAATGAGTGTGAGAATGTGGCATATTAAACCCTCATCTTGGAGAATCATAATATTCGCGAGCAAAATAAAGGTTACATAATGTTATACAGCTTTTGAAAACCTGTTTAAAATAGTTTTATTTATCTGACCCTAATAACTTCCTGTATTTAACCCAATAACTTCCTGTAACAACAGTACTGTTTTGCGATACACAATTTTTTAAAACTGATATATTTTTCCACTCATCTGCTTATCCATTCTGGTAAAGTAAAATCCTCTCAGCCATTACTTTTCCTCTTCAAAATATTTCAGCTCTTCCTCATCTGTTTAGTTTTTTAAATTTATGTTACAACTTTTGCAAATTAAAACAACACTGAGTTTTTAATTAGAATTCATTAATACTTTGAATTAATAGGGAAGAACTGATATGTTTATTTTAAGAAACCTACTCTTTAAGAACAGATCATGTCTCCAAATGTTCACATCACTAGTTGTGGAAGGGAAAATTACTCAGTAAATATTTAAAGTTTTCTGTATATAGGATTTATCTAATTTTGTTGTTGTTGTTGCTATTGTTAGTGAGATCTTTAGTCTCACCCAACAGAATATTTAGGTATTTAGTAGAAAACTCTATTGACTTTTTCCCCCACATTTATTCTATACCAACCAGTTATCTGAACTATTGGAATTTTTTTGAATGATTTCCTTTGGTTTTCTAGGTTAACTTATATTATCTGAAAATAATAATTGAGTGCATCTAATATCTTTTTTATTGATAAACCTCTTGTTTCTTCTTTGTGTATTGTATTGGTCTGAAATATAAATGTTAGGGGTAACAACAGACATCCTTATCCCATTTTTGATGTAAAGGGAATGACTACAGTTTTTCACCATAAAATAAAATGTTGGCAATTGATGCGAGGTGAGGACTAATTATCTTCTTCAAGGCCTAGATCACAGATAGTTTCATACAGAAACAGATGTTTCATTTTATCATGGGCTTTTAAAATCTTTCTCAACGATCATAAGATTTATCATTATTAAACTTTTGAAATTATATGTTAATTATGTTAATAGATATCCTAATAAATAAACTGCCTTTACATTCCTGGCTAACACTAGTTAATTATGTTGGATTTTTCTTAAATATTCTGAGGAATATGATATACTATTAATATTTAATATTTTTTGCATATACATTCCTAACAATTATTCTGAGATTTTCTTTGGCTAGGGAGAGAGGAGGACAGGGAAAAGATCTTTTCCAGATATTTGTAGCAAGGATATTGTCCATGATTTTATACACTCCAAAATGATTTGTTATTTTAATATATAGTGTAAGAATATGAGCTCCTTAAAGATTCCTACAAATTAACCACAAAAATACGTAACCTAGAAACCTACAAGAAATTTTTTGATAGGTTAAAAATTTTATTCTGTAATTACTGATCTGTTAAGGCTTCTTTCAAAAATTTATGTTTAAAATTTCTTTTTCTGTGCCACTTTTGGTAAAATTTAACATTAAAACAGATATATCTATTTTCTTGCATTTGTCAAAAAGAAGAATGCAAAGCTGGTATGTTGAAAAAGGAAGGATTGGAGTCAAGTAAACTTGGGAAACATTGGACTGAATAAAGTTTAATAGGTTTGCTTACTACAGAACTTCTCAGAATTCTCTAAGAGAGTCCTTTGAATCTCTTAATGAGAGAGACATATAGTAAGCAGGCAGTGATTCTCAAACTTATTTACTATGGAACTCTTTCGCCCTGAGCATCTTGTAGAGGGAATACACTTTGAGGAATGCCCATTTATATCATACCCACCATAGGGAAACAAATAGATAGGTAGGTAGGTAGATGCAGACATGTAAGTTTTTGAAATATTGCTATAATTTGCCTATGAGTTTTAGCCATATTTTAAAATTAATCATAATTTGTCTAGATTTAAATTTTTCTTATAGTTTCAGAAAGCACTGCACTTTCTTGACTGAATTTCCTTGTTCTCCATGGTTGTGAGTTATATAATGGTCACCTCTGGTCAGTCAACAGATCCTCTTGAGGGTTCAACATAAACAGAGTTATTTTCCCTTTGACCTTGTACCCTGGTCAATATTTTCCCTTAGGCATTACTTGAATATTCTCTTTTTAGAAAGGGTTAGTGCTGTTGACTGCCATTTAGGAAAGAAATTCTGAATAAAGACTAATGAAAATAAACCATGACATATCAGAGTTGAGGATTCTTAAAAAGACATGACCTAAATGAGGGAAAACATAGACACACTTCTTATACAAAACTACACTGCCCATGACATATAGAACCATTCTTAGCTAAGGACTTTAACGTGCTTAACCAATGATACACTGAAGGTAATAGCTGAATTATTATCATTTTTGGAAGACTAGGACTGGACCCACTGGCAGACACACCCACAGACTCACATATACCTTGACACAGATATGCACTCACCCCTAAACTTTATTTAGGCAACACAAGTGAAAGACACACAAAAGGAGAAAAAGATAAACTTTACCTCTTTCCTAATTTTGCCCAGACCCAGCCTATATAAATCTGATTTTTTTAAAAGTCACACTCCCGGGGCCAGCTGGTGGCCTAGTGGTTAAGTTCACTTGCTCGGCTTGGATGGCCTGGGGTTCACAGGTTCGGATCCCAGGTGTGGACCAACACACCACTTGTCAAGCCACACTATGGCAGCATCCCATATAAAATAGAGGAAGATGGGCACAGATGTTAGCCCAGGGCTAATTTTCCTCACAAAAAAAAAAAAACAAGTCACACTCCCTATCCCTGTAGTTCAGTAAGACTCACCTTAATGCTGAATCGTGAATGCCGTTTGTTTAATCTGCTCACATACTTTAGTGTGTCACCAGCTATGAAACGTCATTTGCTCAACGTGTTTGAGTGGCTTTTCAGTCACACAGGCTCTTTGGACCTCATTAAATCTAATCAGCTGGGTCACATAGGGCCCAGAATGAGAAGCCTGCTACTGTTCAGAGGAAAGAATAATAATCAAAATTTAGTTTTGTTACATGTCAAGAAAAATGGGCCCGTACTTCATGTCATTCTTAGTGTGCTAATATAGCTGGCATTTCTGAAATACAGTTACAGATTAAAGAACAAAGACCAAAACATGCAAGGTAATCTCACTAGCCCGAGAGTCTTGTGGTCCATATATTCAAAGCAGGAACAGCTTTTGGCATCTGAGAAAAGACCCATCCATGCCACAAGCCCAGAGGAGCTCCTTTGCTTTTCAGTAGACATGGCCCTCGTTATCACTGACCCCACTTTCAAACTACCAGGAACAGCCTGTTGGTCTGGAGGAATCCAGTCCTTACATTTCCCTTGGCAAAAACAAAACCCAACAGAAAAACCATTCACCGTTCTCATTTTCTTGGTTTCAGCCAAGGCAATTTCCTATGACCTCTCCATACCACAAAATGCAATTGATGAATTGTCTAAGTGGCCCTAACCTGCACAACTGTGCCGACAGGAGTAGTGATTCCAGCCTACCCAAATGGTCTGAAAGAGCATATGGGAAGCAGTCACCATCCCCTCATGTGAGGAAAGGGCCAGGAGTAGTGGGCAGGCAAAGGTATCCACTGGGGTACAATGATCTACTTTTGAAACTGGCTCTGCAACAGAAACACTTGTGTGATGCATTTTAAGGGACAGAGTGGTTTACATTTTAATAGTCAAATAGAAAAATGAAGCAGTTCATGTGGAAATTGGACCTGCCCAGCCCAAATCATTCACTCACCTCTGTCTATAAATTCTGGAATCCTATTTCCTTCTGCGTTCCATAGGATGGAACCCAGCACAGCCAGCCACCTGAGTACAGCGAAGAGGCCTTTCCTCGTCCTTCGGTGTCTCCTGCCACTGTCTGCAATCGCTGCACTCGCCACTACTCACCTCAACTCTCTCCTTTCCAGGCATTCTATATACAAGTCCTTCTCCATTTCACCAGAGACCTCTCTGGCTTCTCAGAGCTGGCTACCAGCAACTCGTCAAGTTTGAAGACAGTTCCAAGCAGCTGAAAGCAGAGGCTTACTTAAAACACATGATTGAGGAAAAGAAGTCACCAAAAGGTTGACACAGCAGCTCTGTGGGGAGAAATCTATTTCAGCACTGCTCATAAACCTGGAAACTGTGAGATGACACGATCACTTGACATCTAGTCAATATCCCCTTATCCTTTGTGACTCCACTCTGCCCTGGCACTTTTCACTGCTTTGATTTATTTCACTGAACATGACCAAGTGTACCTATAGGCCCCATGCTAACTGTGTGCTTTGCGGGGAGAGGCGGACAAGATGAAAAAGATCTAGCACTGTGAACCGTCAGTTCTATGATCTAGAAGAGCTACCTGAATGGTATTATACCCCCAGCATTTAAAACAGTTCCTAAACAGTATCATTTCCCTAGTATCTAGAGCAATATATGGCACACTCTAGGCACGAAGTATTTGCTAAGTCAGTGAGATAATCATAGTTACTGCCTCACAGCCACTCACAAAGAGCAGCTTTATGTCATGCTTGAGACCAGGAGTTGCAGATTTTGATTCGCAAACAGAAACTGGGCTCTGCTCTGCTCTGCTGCCCACCACCGGGGAGATTTGTGTCATCGAACAGGAGAAGCTGCATTACTAGTATCGTCTTTGCCTCATCCATCATCATGAAACTCCACAAGCCAAGCCCCATGAAGCACGTCCCCTCTCTCCCCCACCCCTGCGTCCCTTTTCTTCTCTGAGGGGCTCCTGGAGCTGCAGCCCCCTGAGTCCTAGAGCTCTGCACAGCCGCTCCTGGCTACTCTGGAGGCAGGCGCAGAGTGGAGCTGGGTCAGTGGGGAGTCAGGGCCCCCTGGGCCTGTCATTCAGAAAGAGTGATCCAGGCTCAGTGACAGCCTCCTGACCCTAGGGGATAAACCATCTCTGCGAGTACACCAGATCAGAGGGAGCAAGGCACGCTCGTCACGCTTCTCCCATTCCTATCAGAGTACCCTTGCCTGGAATGTCCACGTGTTCCTGCTGTGGCTATTGTTTCCTCTTGCTTATCACACAGGACTGGTTGGATGGGGATGGGCGTTTGAGTGTGAATTCCATGAGGAAAAAGGCAAGCAGGAAAGACAAGACAGTGAAACCACTTTCCAGAAGTGCAATTAATTCCTAGCAAGAAAAAAAATTACAGATGGTGACTTTTTTTTATTAAGTTCAGTGCATCAAAAAGATTGGAATTAGAATAAGATGTAAATAAAAAAGAAATTCCTTCTTTAAATCAATTCCTGGTTGCTCAAATACCCAGGATAGATTATAGTATGAAAGAAATGATGCTGACCAAATGTTGTCAAAATATGTATATATTTCTGATTTGTTTTAAATAAATTATATACTAGTAAAATTCATTACTAGTATTGAATATCTTCCAATTGTCTGAACTGATTTTAATTAAGCTGTTCTACATGCCTGGGTTGTGAGTGTTTTAAGGTGTGGCCCATGGGCATTTTAGTAGTCCATATGCAGATTTTATAACTTTAAATTTGCATTGTGTTGTAAGAGACAGGCTTTGCCATCAGGTGACCTGGTTCAAAGTCTCACTCAGTCACTGACTGTGTCATCTTGGGCAACCTTCCTACAATTCTTTTCATCTGTAAAGTTGGGGATAATAATAATACCTACCTCATGGGATTACTGTGAGCCTTACATGAGGTAACTACATATGCAAAGACTGTGCCTGGCACAGAGTCACACACAGTAGCTATTTATTTTTGCTAATTAATTCTGCTCAAATGATAAGAAAACTAAGGACCATTTCAAATCAACTATAATGTCGAAATACTTAAAATGGGATATAATTGTCCTCTTTATATATTTTGGTATTTTCTGAACTTTTTTGCAATGAGCATACAAATAGAAAAATGATCTATAGTTATAATATATAATTAGAATAAATGTATCCAAATAACAGAAATCATTAGGAAGCTTTTAGAAATTTTGGTATTGAAAAGAGGGAGAGACGCACTCAAATGTAGAGCCTGTTTCAGCAGGAAGGCATGAATCCTGTTCATTTGAAGTCAAGGTCAATAGTACAAATCCTAAGGAGGGTTGATGAACTAAGAAAATGTCATTACTAATACTCCTTCACCTAACTGCAGACAATAACATAGGCACTGGCACCTCTTTAGTGTTGGAACCAAAGAAGAATGTGTCATCCATCTAGAAATTATAGGAGAACCTTCACTTTCAATGTCAACTGCCTTAAATTCTATATTTTTGTGTGAACCAAACAAGTAGCTAGGATTAAGTAAATCCTTTCATTTTTCAACAGTTTTTGCACACAAATACATACAAACACACAATACCAAATTAACTATTAGTTGTGCCCTGTCAATTCATTCAATCACCTTAAAAACTGAGATTTTTATAAAAGCAAAATAATTAAAATTTAGTATAAACATTTATTCTCAAGCATAAGCAAAGAGACACCATTCCCATACCATTTTAAATAATTAAAAATATCCCATGTGTATTCTCACAAACTCTTTATGAGTTCTTAAACCCTATTTTCTTCATTCATATTATTCTCTTTTAATTATGTGATAAATAATGATATCTGAAAATCATTTTTGAGACTTTTAATTTACTTTTTTTAAAAAAGTAAATCTTAGAAGGGAAAAAGGTTGAAAATATTTGATTAGGAGATAAGGTACATCTCCATTTAAAGATGTTTGAAGACAAAAAATAGAATTTTACTCTCTCTGATGTTCTCTTTTGCTAAGACTTAGCAATTCAATTTTCCTCTGAGATTTCTACATATATTATCAAACTGTGGTGGTGATGGTAGTTGTGAGTGGTGGTTTTAAGAAAATATTTTTTTGGAGACTACTACTCCTGGAATGCTTATTTAAAGCCCTATATTCTGAGGAATCAAGTTAAAGATAATTCCTTTATGAGGAAGAGAGCAAGCTTGTCTTAACTGACATAAGGAACAACCATCACAATGAACACAAAAGATCTTTAAAAGCCAGTCAGCCCTACACCAGTTCAGCCACTGCTGGAGGATACATTTGTGATCTCGTTTCAGATGTGGTCCATCTGACCTACAACTGCAGCTCACAGCCACCAGGGGTCAGACTTTTACATCCATCCCTAATGGACACTAAACGATTCTTGAGTCCACGGTGTCTCTTTTCCCAACACTCCATTTTCTTCTTCAATTTAGCTTTGTCACCACCAAATATAATATAAGAAGATTACATATAAATATAAGAAACACATATTTTACTGTCCCAGGTGGAAACGGCTTCATGATAAAGAGAGAAGGAAATGGTGGAAATTAAGAAGACAGTTCTTCTAAGGAGAAAGCTCTGGTACTAAGAAGGAAGGGTGAAAACCAAACAGCCTACAAATTATTTCAAAAAGACAAGGAGAATGCAAAAAATCTCTATGAGCAGTCGGATGATCACAATTGTATTTAGAATGGTAGTGGGGGTGGTGGCAGTGGTGGACGCAGCAGTAGCCAACATCTATTGAATGCACTGTTATAAACACTTTACATATTATTATAACCTCATTTTAGGGTTGAGAAAACCAGGCACAGAGGATTTTCTAACAGTTATCAGGAGCCTGGAAAATGTTCTTATCTTTTGCAATATAATCTCACATTTGAGAATTTGGACAAAGTAAAGAATTCAAATGGGGGGAAGCCAACAACTTCCCACTGTTGATGTGAAGATATCGTATTAATCCCAGCGTTATTTATAACAGTAGAATTTGGAAACAACCAAACTACCCAATAATAGTAGAATAACAAAATAAAGTAGTAAATATTATATAGTCATTATAATTATGAAGGTGGGAAGCAATGAAAAAAAGTTGGGTGAAAAGGAAAAAGCAATTTAGGAAATTGTGTCTGTACCATAAATAAAACTCTGTAAAATATGTGCATTTATGGAAAAGAATAAAGAAATCTGATAGAAAAACAATGCATGTGTTAGGGTGTAGGATTATAGGGATTATATACACATTTTTAAAGTAAAAATCCTGGAAAACATTTTTAAAATATTGCCAAAGGATACAATGTGAAAAATTTTCCTCATGGGACCTTCGAGCATAAGCAAACGCAATTTATTTCACATAGTTGACACTCTCCCAAGCTTAGTCCACCAGCCACATCCAGCCCTTTCTCCTAACCATGTCTAGGTTGGCCAACTACATCCTTCAAAGCACTCAGAAGATTCAGTAATAATAGTTACTGTTTTCGTTAGTAGTAATAATAACACACCAAAAGTGTATAGAGCTTTACGGTTTTGAAATATGTTTTTGCTTAGCTTATTTCAAGTCCAATTCCTTATGAATAAACATTGTCACTTAGCGATCTCAGCAGAATGATATCCCAGAATAAATCATGAGAGAAATTCAGGTGGGTATGGATGCACTTTGGACAACAGAGAAGGAACATGTATAATAAACAGGGCACAGCCTCACCTGGCCTTCCAACAAACCCCATTGCACCCCCAAGTCACAAAGATATAACACACTGGAAATATAAGCTATCTCATAGGAGCATTCTTACAAAAGACAGAAGCCTTTCTCAAGAAATAATGGATATCCCCTTCTCTCTGAATTCCTTTCCCTCCCCCAAACAACTGCTGTTTGTGGTTTCTAAACCTCGTTATCATCGCAATCACCCCAGACCAACTAAGTGCAGTGTCTGAAAAACTGTATTTTCTAAGCAGCTCCACAGCTTTTAAAAGTCAAAGCATTATCTTTTTTAGATAACAAAGCCAAAGGGGTAGAAAATTATATCCAACCTTTAAAGTTTTACCCTTTAGCCCAGGCCTAGATAGGTCCTTCCCTGGACAGGAGCATCCTTTTTAAGGAATCACCTACCAGTTAGGAAATAAGGAGTCTTATACTAATCCACACAATCTCCAGCTGTTGGTCAAAACCCACAACTGCTGTTCTTCATACCTCCCCACACACTGTCCACATTGGACACATGCAAATCAAAGAGAGTCTAAAATGCCTCTTTCTTTACCACATTATGGCAGAGAATAAATCCAGAAATGCAGTAACAGCACTACCAGCAGAGAGAGGCAGATAATGCAGCAGTAGATATTTCCATGTGGTCACTACAACAGGCAGCTGGTTTTGTTCAGAGCAGATTCAGGGGAGAAGATAACTCTAGCACAAGAGTGATTAAAAACCCTGAGCTTAGAAAAAAGTGCAGGCCAATATCCCTGATAAATATAGAGGCAAAAATTCTCAACAAAATACTAGCAAACCAAATTCAGTAGCACATTAAAAGGATCATACACCATGATCAAGTAGGATTTATCCCTGGGATGCAAGGATGTTTCAACACACACAAAGCAATTAACATGCAAACCACATTAATAGAATAAAAGATAAAAATCATATAATCATCTTAATAGATGCAAAAAAAGCATTTGAAAAAATTCAACATCTTTTTGTGATAAAGAATCACAACAAATTGGGTACAGAAGGAATGTACATTGACATAATAAAGGCCATATGTGACAAGGCCACAGCTAACATCATACTCAATGGTAAAAGGATGAAAGCTTTCCCTCTAAAATCAGGAACAAGACAAGGGTGCCTACTCTCACTATTCCTATTCAAAGTACTGATACTGGAAGTCCTAGCCATAATAATCAGGCAAAAAAAAAAAAAAAAAAGGAAAGAAAGAAAAGGCACGCAAATTAGAAAAGAAATAAAATTGTCTCTGTGTGCAGATGATATGATGTTATACAGAAAAATCCTAAAGACTCCACCCAAACACTGTTAGAATTAATAAATGAATTCAGTAAAGTTGAAGGATACAAAAATCAACTTACAGAAATCAGTTGCATTTCTATACAATAACAATAAATTGCCTGAAAAAGAAATAAAACAATTCCATTTACAAAAGCATCAAAAACAACAAAATACCTAGGAATAGATTTAACCAAGGAGGTGAAAGATCTGTACACTGAAAACTATAACACTCTGATGAAAGAAATTGAAGAGGACACAAATAAATGGAAAGATAGCCTATGTTCATGGAGTGGAAGAATTAATATTGTTAAAATATCCATACTACCCAAAGCCATCTATAGAGTCAATTCAATCCCTGTTAAAGTTCCAATGGCATATTTCACAGAAATAGGAAAAACAATGGAAGCACAATAGATTCTGAATAGCCAAAGCAATCCTGAGAAGGAAGAGCAAAGCTAGAGGCATCACGCTTCCTGATTTCAAACTCTATTACAAAGCTATAGTAATCAAAACAGTATGGTACTGGCATTAAAAACAGATACATAGACCAATGGAACAGAATCTGAGCCCAGAAATAAACCTTCATATATGCAGTCAACTAATACTTGACAAAGGGCCAAGAATACTCAGTGGAGAAAGGAAAATATCTTCAATAAATTGTGCTGGAAAAACTGGATATCCACATGCAAAAGGAATGAAATTGGAGCCCTCTCTTACACCACTCAAAAAAACTAACTTGAAATGGTTAAAGACTTAAACACAAGACTTGAAATCATAAAATTCCTGGGTGAAAACATAGGGGAAAAGATCCTTGACATTAATCTTGGCAACAGTTTTTTGGATATGACACCAAAAGTATAAGCAACAAAAACAAAAAGTCAACAAGTGGAACTATATCAAACTAAAGAGCTTCTGCACAGCAAAAGAAACAATCAACAAGGGGCCAGCCCAGTGACATAGTGGTTGAGTTCATGCACTCTGCTTTTGGTGGTCTGGGGTTCACAGGTTTGGATCCCGGGTGCAGGCTGACACACTGCTTGTCAAGCCATGCTGTGGCGGCGTCCCATATAAAGTAGAGGAAGATGGGCACGGATGTTAGCCCAGGTCCAATCTTCCTCAGCAAAAAGAGGAGGATTGGCAATGGATGTTAGCTCAGGGCTAATCTTCCTCACAAAGAAAAAAAAGAAGAAAGAAACAATCAACAAAATTCAAAAGCAACCTGTGGAATGGGAGAAGTAGTTACAAATCATATATCTGATAAGAGGCTAATGTCCAAGATATATAAGGAACTCAATAGCCAAAAAACAAAAAATCCATTTAAAAAATGGGCAGAGGAACTAAATAGACATTTTTCCAAAGACATACACATGGCCAACAGGTACATGAAAAGATGCTCAACATCACTAATTATCAGGGAAATGCAAATCAAAACCACAATAAAATATCACCTTATATCTGTTAGAATGGCTATTATCAAAAAGATAAGAGATAAGTGTTAGAGAGGATGTGGAGAAAAGGGAACCCTGTACACCATTGGTGGAAATGTAAATTAACACAGTCACTATAGAAAACAGTTTGGAGGTGCCTCAAAAAATTAAAAATAGAATTATCATATGATACAGCAATTCCACTTTTGGGTATATATCCAAAGGAAATGAAAGCAGGATCTTGAAGAAATATCTGCATTCCCATGTTCATTGTAGCATTATTTGCAATAGCCAAGATATGGCAACAACCTAAGTGTCCATCAACAGATGAATGGATAAAAATGATATGATATATAAATATACAATGGAGTATTATTCAGCCATGAGAAAGAATCCTGCTGTTTGCAACAGCATAAATGGGCCTTGAAGGCATTATGCTAAGTGAAATAAGTCAGAGAGAGAAAGACAAATACTGTATGATCTCACTTATAATTGTATCAAATCACACATTGTACACCATCAACTTACACAATAAGTCACTTATTTTTAAATAAAGCTGAAAAAAGTTTTAATTAAAGAAAAGAAGTAACATTATCCACCTACCCACAAGAGTGCTGATATATGAGAGCAACACTCCAGTACAGACAGTATAGGGCCACAACAGTCTAGCACACTGAGGAGAGGGTAATTACTTGTTCATTCACCCAACAAATATTACTGAGCATCTTCTATGCGCCCAGCACTGTTCTAGATACTTGGGATACATCAGTGAACAAAACAGACATGATGCCAGTCCATGTGGAGCTCACATCCCAGTAGGAACTTGGATGTCACAAACTAGATCAGAATGGAATATATTCTCTCAGCCCCATTCCAGGCCAGTTCCATAGGAAGAAAGAATTGGAAGTCATATCAAAGGCTCCACAGCACATTTGCACATTCCTTGTCATGTGTGTGTGCGTGTGTGTGTGTGTATGTACACGTATATATAATTACCATCCCACAGTGTTAATTAACTATCAATCATTCCTTTATTTATCTACCCATTTCATAAATATGTGAGTGCCTACTATTTTCCCAGCCCTGGCTAGATTATGAACTTTTGCTATCTTTATAAAATACTTAGTTAAATCACCCCTTCAGGGATTATGACATATCGATACCTCAGCTGGATAGAACCTTCCTGACTATTAAAATCAAGATTCTGGTCCTTAGGACAAAAACCCAAAAGTGTACTCCTAAAGAATACTTCTTTGTGGAAGTTTCTTTTTTACCAAAGTTTTATACTTTTTATTGAAGTTCCTTTTTTTCTGAGGGGATGGCACAGGACACTTACAGTACCTTGTGCATCAATACATACTCACATATCTGCTGAATGAGAAATTGATGCTCTGTGATTCCCATGTCAAAAAAATAACCCAAAATCAGGCTTGTGCCACTGCTTTCTCCTCCCCTAATTGGTCAAACACTATACTCAGCCTTGAAAAATCATTGACTGAAGAAGAAGACTGTTTTATTCCAAAGTAATGTGATAGTGGCACATGAGGTCAAGGACCTTTGATTCCGGATGTCAGCTTTAATAAGAAAAGCTCTTACTTTATATGGAATTGATTTGGGAACATTATGAAAATGAAGACACCATCATAAGGAGAAAGAAAACAAGCCTAAAAATATGTTGGAAGACAAAGAGTCCTCAGAGTCCTCTCCATTACAGCTGGTGAAAATACAGTTCTTTCTGGTTATTTGGGGAACTTACATTCTCTAAAGTCACCACAATCACTGAATTAGTGAATGCTGATGCACTGCTCCTAGAGGAAATACAGGGTTAGGTTCCTATGAGCCCCTGCTCACATTTTCCTCAACCAAAACACCATTTGTATGATACAGGTTTGTTAAACAAGCCAGTCCCATCAACACTGAAAAACCTGCTCTTCCACGTGACCTTTTTCCTCTATAACACTTAGCAGGTGTTTTTTAAATTCTGCCAAAGCCTCCTGACCTGCAGAACCTGCCTTGCCTACAAGTCTAATATTTTTTATGCTGTATCACCTTTCAAAACATGCAAGCACTAGCCAAGAAGAGTTTAACATTTTCCTCACCCGGGGATGAGACTGTAAATTTCTTTGGTTTTCAACCTCATAGTGCCATCTACTACACTTTTTTATCAAACATCATCTCATGAATCCACAAATTTAGCCACTTTTCCATAGCTTCATCACACACTGCAAATGTTACTTTAGTACTTTGTGGAGCAGCCTCACGTATAGATGAGTGAATTTCCCCTTCCTTTTTCAGGATATATCATATTGTTGATTCATTTACATTGAACACACAGCCAAAAGCACTATAACTCATCCCTAAATGAAGCTTGCCTAACAAATGTATTTCCTGCACAAGTCATGCTGCAGCCTCCCTGTGCTTAGGAACACTAGACAGCACTTCAGCACTATTCTTGGGAGTCGTTTTAAATAGCAAAATCACCAACAAAAAGCACAAAGAAGCAGAGACCAGCCCCATGGTCTAGTGATTAAGTTCAGCACACTCCACTTTGGCAGCCCGGGTTTGGTTCCTGGGAGCAGACCTACGCCACCCATTTGTGGCCATGCTGTGGCAGCGACCCACATACAAAATAGAAGAAAACTGGCATAGATGTTAGCTCAGAGAAAATCTTCCTCAGCAAAAAAAAAAAAAAAAAAAAAACACAAAGAAGCAAAAAATGTGACCTTAAATAGATGGAGGAAGCATACTTATTTACAGTAGGAGAGCTGAAATGAGAAGGCAGAGCATCACCTTGTTTGACCTCATCTGGGTACATATGTGTTGAGTGACAAACTTTTCACCACTCTTCCCACATCCACAAATGACCACAAAAGCACCATGACTATTGACTTGGGGTTTACAAATAAATTTTGTAGTGAGTAGGCTAATTTGCAAATATGAAATTGGTGAATACTGAGGATTGACTGTACTTTGGAATGAAGATGTTCTTTCATATTTTAAAAGGAAGAGTTCCATGAACATTTAATACCGAGCATACCTTTAGATGTCATTTAAGATAATACTGAAATGATGGGAATTAAGGGTCCAAATCAACATTTCATCCCCATATTTCCTGGTATCCTTGATGTTGAGAAAAGAATGGAGGAAAACAGACACAAATTGACTCATATCCTAACTCCCAAGCATCCCCTCTGTCTTCCAGGACCATCAGTTTGCATAATACTTATATTGGGGAACCAATGATTTGGGGGTTACTCCTTGAAAAGACACAAAACACTTTTTAATCATCTACTTGGAACCTTTTCTAATGCACTGCTGTGTGACTGTTAATTTTAAGTCCTAATGTTTTCAAATCCTTTGCTGGAGGTATGATAGCTTCATTCAAGAAGCAATAGGGAGTCGTAGTTAAGAGGAAGAGCTTTGAAATCAGACAGGCCCAGGTTCAAGTCCATGGGCCCACCATGTACACTGTGCACCCTTGGACAATTCACTTACCTACTTTAAGCACCTTAGTTAAATAGGGGTGGTGATAGTGCATTTCACAGAGTCCATGCAAAGATCAAATGGGAGACTGTGTATAAAGCTCCTAAGAACACAATAAGCATTTGAAAATATTGGTTATTGTGATGGTAGCAGACAACATCCTGAAGAATCTGGAGAAAGTAAATGTCTTTAAATGTTGTTTTCCCAAGTAAAATATTTCTCCAAAAAATAAGAAAATGTCCATGAAAAGAAAATATCCATATATCTAGATAGAGAACAAACTTCAAAGTTTCAGCTCCACAGACAATTTCTGTAAGAAAAGGGAAATGTGAGACACTAGTATAGTTCTCCCAACAATGCCATCACTTCTCAATATTCTGAGAAGAAATTTTTTAACATTTTCCATTTCAACCCTCCTCAAACCTTTCAAATTCGAAACCACAACTGCCTTTACCTAACTCTAAATGAACAGACTTTGTCACTTCTAGATACACAAAAGGTTACATTAAAGGCATGGTTACATGCTTGCTGGGGCTATATGGTGGAGCAAAAAGCCTTCCCAACTCTACCCCAGCTTCCCTTTCTTATAACTTTAAATCTTATCTGTGGTTCCTCCTACAGCCCCAAACTTCCTTGGAGAGCCAAAAGGTCCCACAATACTCCTCCAACCCAGTGTGGAAACTTGATAAATAAATTGGGATTGCAGCAGCCAATTGATCTAAGTCCCTTGGGTATGCAGGTAATTAAACTTAAAATGAAACAAAGAAAAATCCTAAATCTTAGCCATCTCAGGGTCACCATAATTATCTCCTTCTTCCCTCTCTGGCTCTTGCTTTTACATAAATGTATGGTGTCTCTTTAAGCATACCACATGGGCAAAAGAAACAATTTTTAAAGATTCAAATTATTTGGTTAGTGTTTATGAGACTTACTGGATTTGAAAAAAAATGTGGCAACTTTTAGCCCTTTTTGACTTTTTCTGAACTTTCTTCTTTTTTCTCTTCCTCTTTATATGTCTCTTTAAATACTTAAAACAAGAAACTAAGTGCCATCCCTCAGAACTGCATTCAGGTCAACCACACTCCCTGTCAAAAACAGGTGTGAAACAGAGAGGAAACTTCTGTGTTCTGCACTTAGAAGTGTGTTTCAATGCTCTATATGCTTGAAATATTATTAACAGAGCCAGCCCTGATGGCCTAGCCGTTAAAGTTCGGTGCGCTCCACTTCGGCAGCCCAGGTTCGATTCCCAGGCATGGAACCCACACCACTCGTCTGTCAGTAGCCATGCTGTGGCAGCGGCTCATATACAAGATCTAGAAGGACTTACAACTAGGATATACAACTATGTACTGGGGCTTTGGGGAGGAACAAAAAAGAAAGAGGAAGATTGGCAACAGATGTTAACTCAGGGTGAATCTTTCCCAGCAAAAAAAATATATATATGTATATATATGATTAACAGTTTTTGAGAAAAAGTCTCTCTTTTTAGCTCTTTTCAGTGCTTTTAATGTTAAGGCATGTAGTACGAGAAATTTAGAAGTCACCATCACAAGGACCTCCTGAACACCAGAGTCAAGAGTGCAGTCCTCAGCCTTGCAGGCTTAGAAACCTGAGAATTAACACCATCCCAGCTGTAGACTCATTAGCCAAATACATAGACTGATCAACCAGAATGCCAACTTATTCACCAACAGTGAACAAAATACTTGTCAATCAAGTGGAAATGCTTGAATCATCAATTAGCACTTTCTCTCTTTAGGAAAGACACGGAGATGTCAGATTATAATTGGAAATTGCTCAGTAAGTGACGAACCTAATGGAGTGATTAGTTAGTGGTAGATCCATACCAACCACAGAGACCTAAGTGCCTGTGTCTAAAAGTTGGGAAAGCGCCCTCCCAACCCCTGCCTACTGACTGCCAACTCTGTGGATTAGTCTGTGTTCTAAGCTAACATCTTCCTCCTTTTCACCCAGTCTATTTCAAAATAATACAGGTCAGATTTTTGTTTATAATATTACAACTGTGTTCTAGATAAGCTGTGATTATTCCCAGAACACTTCAATAAGAGTTCATGAAAACATGGCCAAAGCCAGTGAAAATAATTTTGAACTAGTTGAGGGCCTGTTTATTCATTCATTCTAGAATATTTATCACAAAGCATTTAATGAACACTTACTTGTTACTTGGCACCATACACCAGCACTGAGGTAGATGTTGTGAGAGTTACCAAAGAAATAGAAGATAGAATGACTTCCCAAAAATAAAGATCAGGGAAATTCTTAACTGCATTCTAACAGACAGAGTTCATAGAAGGGAGAGAACACTGTGGGAGAACATTCATGGCTAGAAAGCTTTCCTGTAAGGGATGGGATTTGAGCAAGACCTGGAATGATGCATAGGATTTCAAAAGAACAGCATGAGAAAAATCTATGTGGAAGAAAATGAACACACTCAACATTACTTTAGTCAAACACAGCCTAGAAATGATCTGGTCCTGTTCAGAGAGGGAAAATTCTACTCTCACAGCAAAAGATTTAACCACTTCCATCAATTATCTGTAGGCAGTCCTTCATTACCTATTGCATTTTCTTTATGAGCCAATTTATAAATTAAGACAAATATATGTTTGGTTTTGTTTGTTTGCTTTTGGTGGGGAAGATTAGCCCTGAGCTAATATCTGTTGCCAATCCTCTTCTTTTTGCTGAGGGAGTTAGGCCCTGGGCTAACATCTGTGCCCATCTTCCTCTACTTTATATGTGGGATGCCTGCCACATCATGGCTTGATAAGTGGTGCATAGGTCTGCGCCCGGGATCCAAACCTGTGAACCCCAGGCCATAAAAGTGTAGCACGTGAACTTAACCACTGTGCCACCAGGCTGGCCCTGACAAATATATGTTTTTAACCTCCACACAATTAGTGAACGGGAATTAATATTCCTGAGTACATAAAGGAGCATAGCACACTTCACCCAAGGAATCAATAACCCTAACTTGGGGTGCAAAGATGTACCATTGGGGCATTTTTTTTGCAGTCTGGGAATATATTACTGCAGTTGATTTCTCTACTACTGTTGGTTTCTCCAAAAAATGTGGCTTGTTTACAATCTACATTCTACTAATTAGAAAGCCTTTGATTATTTGATGACAGCAGATGCATTTCTATGCACTGCAACTTTAACTCTCCTAAAAAAGCTGTTGAATTTATAAAATATTGGCCTTACATTTTATAAGTTCTGGAACCTCCTGAGATTTAAGAGAACATAAATATTTCAGCATAGAAAAGGTAATCCAGTCAGCGCTCCATATCTGCAGGTTCCACATCCATGGGTTCAGTCAACTGGGGATGGAAAGGCTTAACAATGGTTGCATCTGTACTGAACATGTACAGACTTTTTTTTCTTGTCATTATTCCCTAAACAATACAGTATAAAAACTACTTACATAGCATTTACACTGTATTAGCTATTATAAGTAATCTAGAGATGACTTAAGGTATACAGGAGGATGTGCGTACGTTATATGCGAATATTACGCCATTTTACATAAGGGACCTGAGCATCTGCAGATTTTGGTATGTGGGGGGTGGGAGAGCTGGAAACAATTCCCCTCAGAAACCAGGGGAAGACTGTAATTATCTTCCCGTGGTCACAAGGAACCCACAAGGACCCATAAAGCCAAGGACACACGGCAATATGGTCAATAAGTTTCTCTATCATGGATGCAGGTCTTAATAGTCTTTCCAGATTTCAGAACAGCTAGTCACCTGATGCAAGAAACAAAATCATCATATTTTACTGTATTTAAAACACTCAGGTAGAGCCTTTCATGTAAACATGGCCATAATTTCTTTTTTTCTCCCTCATTCAAGTTCACAAAGGAAATAATCCTTTGGAGAAAATTAATGGTTATTAGTAGTTAAGTTATGAATAAGGAAAGGTGATGCTAAAATTTTCCGGTCTTGTTCACTGGAATGCCAAGTGAAGCTGTTCCTCAAGATGGCCATCGGTCCATTAAATACAAATTGATAGGGGTGTCATCATCAGAGAGCATCTGAGAGGACATTTTGGTTAATTCCCAAGATAACCTCAGTGGAGATTGATGGTTGACATGTGTTTACTCCATTTTGCTGATGGGGAAAGCAAAATGCACAAAATCCTATTCTACTGTCCCCTTTCTCTAGCCAATGAGTGATGAGAACAGAATGCATGTTTTCTGGTTCCCCATCAGGGGCCATTTTTTCAGCCACCAGATCCCATTCAATTATAGGGATACTTAACACTCACAACTTGATGACTCTGATTTCATCTCAACACTGAAGTAACCACAAACAGTAATAACATGTGAGTGTAAAACCACACCTCCAGAACAAAGCATACTGCAAAAACTAATTGCAATCCTGTAGAGTAAGCAAGCCTTTAAAAATCATTCTCAAACATCATTATATGTATTAAAATAAAGTTTGGATTAGCCCCACCCATTTTAACAAGTGGTTCCATGCCTCTCCCTCCTAAATGAGTCTACATCAGTGTTTGTTTTGCTTTGGAAGCTATCAAAAAACTAAACAGCTTGCAAAAACAGATAAGGTGACAATCTGATCAGAAATACGAGAATGGCTCAGAGGCACCCCTACCTTCTCCGCTCACCCTACCTTCCATTGCCATTGCAGATTCTGTAGCTCTCCTGAGTCTGCAACTTGACAACCACTGATCTTAGACCAATCCTTTGAGTTGACACAGGAAAAACCTGAGGCCCACAGAGTGACCCACAGATAGAAGTTAATTACAAAACAGAGAGAGAAAACAAATGATCTGATTCTTAATTCAGTGTTTTATAGCATTGCCCCATCTTGCCTTTACTAGGTTAGGAGACTATTGTTGTTCAATTACGGTATATTCTCCCCAACTTCTCCTGTCCCCTTCTTCTGTACCATAAATAAATACATAAACAAATAAATAAATAAGAGCTGAATTTCAAAAAGCTTACCTCTTGAATCTTTGTAGGTCCTGGAAACAACACTAAAAGATATTTTCATGGCTATTGTAGAGCATAGAATGACTTCATGCACATACTCACAGCTCAAAATCTCATACTGGTGAGTTCACCTTTCTATCCGTTTGTTAATTTTAGTCAAAGGGCAAGTGAACAATGAGTTTAGTCACTGGCAATAGTGGTGCTACAGTGAATTGACTGAAAACACATTAATCATTCATCAAAAAAATACCTACTGAGTACTTAAAAAGTGATATGTATGTGAAATAACCAAATTTCCATAATCACTTATTCCAAATAAAATTAAACTATCAGTCACAAAACCTCTACAGCTCAAACAAGTATAGGTCAAATTTGACTCATGCAAATAAAAAGTGGCTATTCTACCATATTGTTGCACTAGTTCAACTTTTTCATTTTCCCACTAAAAAATATAAAATTTAAAACTTTTATATAGTTTCACATATTGGAAATGTGTTATTTTCACATTCATCTTTAAGATGGCCCTTTGAAATAATAAAATGAAAATTAAATTCTACCAAAAATACATTCAACCAACATTTTACCTGTCCAACATAGTCCAAACCTCTGTAGTAAATATTCACTATATAACTCTAAATCTTATTCAACAGATTTTAGAACTGGTAGATTCAGACGTGAAATATTTGCTTTAAGCATCTTTCTTTTTTCTTTGTTAAAAATAACATTTCCCCATTATAATAACAGCATATGGTTGTTGTAGAATATTCAAGAAATAGAAAAAAATAATAATATTAACATCAAGGGGTAAAAATTGAAAATATTTTGGTACTACATTTTAATAATTTTTGTATCCTATTGCCTCTCCTTCTTTGGTATTAATGAATATTTTACCACATTGTTAGATATTCTTAGAGAATATGATGTTTAATGACTGCCTCATAATCTCCTTAATTACAAACCATTTTATGTCATCAATTCCTAATGATGAATGTTTAAGGGACTCTCTTTTTCAGAGAGCTATAACAACCACTAATAGGAATAAGGCCACTGCGACATATGACACCACCCACCCACCTTGTGCCAATCAGGGACAGAGTCACAGCCTGACATCCTCCCTCATCCCCAGCAGATTTAGGAACATGATGAGGTCTGATCAGGTCAGATTTTGATGGAGGTGGCCCCTGTAGTTCAGTGGCCTGATATTCTGCATGGAATGTCACAGTTGACACTTTTATTTGGCATATTAAGGCAGACACTTGCAGAGCCTATTTTCAAATTCTTTACTGTTGGGCTGCCATCCCCTCCAACAGCTGGTTCCTCTGAAACCCCAAACCTAACAGTTTGTGAGGCCTTACCCATACATGACTGTCTTGGCCACTATTCATCCCTAATTTTTCTTGAGCAATATATCTCGATGAAAGCAGTTAGAACACGACCAATCCAACAACCACTAGATATAACGACTGCCCTACTTTCGTGAAGCAGACACCTTTTATTTTGTTTCCAAGACCATATATGTACTGATTAAAAGCAGGAGTGCCTGTTCAGGCCCTGTGAATGGAGGTGATGAATGGTATGTCTGAACAGCTTGGTCCCTGGCTTAGTGTCACTGAAATGCCACACTCCTCACTAAAGTCTGTTGATAAGCCTGACAGTGCTGAGCAACTTTTATCAGCAGACTTTATATCGGGGGACCCAAGCTGAAAGTTAGCACATGGGGTGTTCTGTCAGCACAGAAGTCTTACACTATTAGTAGATCTAAATCGAGTCTAGACTGTGGAGCCAAACAAAAATCTAGGTCATTAAGGGCATAAAAGAAAAGGTTACAAAGACTCCAATCTAAATAAAATGCTGTTTTGAGGGAACCAAAGAAACTAATCTTGCAGTCTATTGGTAATAAAGAAATACTGACTTATATACTGTTTTACATATATTATTTTAGTGCCATTTGGGGCAGCTTATTCTTCAGGCTATTTGAACTAAAGCATATGCGGAGGGGTCTGGAGTATTACCAGGAACCAACTAGGGATTTTTTAATATAAAAAAAAAAAACCTCTCTGATTTCTCTGGAGAGTTCATCCCTGGAGAATAACTAAACATTACAATGCCGTATGACCTTGAAAACATAAAACTGTGAAAGAAAATAAGATGCCCAGGGAAATCCTAATTCTTGAGACAAAATTCAAAGATGTTGTTCTTAGAAATTTAAACCCTTGACATTTATCAAACACAATGTAAAGTAGAATAAAACATGGTTTTCACACAATAAAATGGATGCAAAATGAACTGGAAAAAATTCAACAGTTTTCTTTAGGGACCATCAAAAGCCACGATATGTTCCAAATATCCGCCAGAGTTCAAGGGTAATGGAAAACATGTGTGAAAAACATTTGATAAATAGATTTCAGTGCTCAATAAAGGGAAAATATAACAAATTTGCCTTGAGTATGCTTGATTGTGAGAAAAGAAATTTTGGACCTATTTCCCAATCCATTATTTTTAAATACGAGAATCAAAGCTGACTAAATTTAGTTCCTTCACTTATTCTTGTCCATGATGTACTGGAAATCCAATGAGAAAGGGATTTCCTGGAAAATAAAACTTTAGGAGAAGTTCCTGAAAGAGCAAGAGAAACCCATGAAACAAGGAAAATAACAAAAATATAACTTGAATAACCACAAATTTAATAATCAATATGTAAATGCAATCATGGGAGAGTCTCCCTAGGAAAGTCGTATTAAAAATACCTGCACCTCCAGGAAAAATAGTGACCTGAATACATGTAGTCAACACTCCCACTGAACATAAAATAGAGAACAAGTGGCATCAGTGATAGAAAGTTGGGAAGAATATCAAGACCATCCCAGAAATGTTAAGGAAGTTTTACTAGATGTCACAATAATACAACACAGCTGAAGAAGATATGGAGGCTGTGGGAGGCAGAGTAATGGTCCTCCCAAAGATGTCTATATTCTAATCCCTAGAATCTGTGAATATGCTACATTACATGAAAAAGGGGAATTAAGTTTGAAGATGGAACTAAGGTTGCTAATCAGCTGATCTTTAAACAGTGAGATTATCCAGGTTGATAATAATCACAAGGGTCCTTCAAATGGCAGAGGGAGACAGAAGAGGAGGTCACAGAGATGAAGATTAAGAAGTGCTTGACTCATCTTTGCTGCCTTTAAGATGAAGGAAGGGGGCCACAAGCTAAAGAATGCAGGAGGCCTGAAAAAGCTGGAAAAGGCAAGGAAATGTCCCCTATCCAGAGCCTAAGGGAAGGAATGCAGCCCTGCCAATGCCTGATTTTAGCCTGGTGAGATGTATGTCAGACTTCTGAGCTCCAGAACTGTAAGATAATACATTTGTGCGTTTAAGTCACTAAGTTTGTGGTAACTTGTTTTTGTCAGCAATAGAAAACTAAGACAGAGCCCTCTTAAGAAAGTAGTGTAGAAATGGATAGAGGAGAGCCTGGAAACAGTAGAAGAGATCCTTTCAATAGCTCCTAACTTAGAGAAGCAAGGTCTGATAACCATACAGGATCTTGGAGAAGAAGCATACCACTTGGAAAGACCCTTTGCCACTAGAATCAGCAGCATGCAAAACAGTTGTGACAAAAGGCTCAACGGCTCATAAAATAAATATATCAAAGAAAGCCAAGAGTGGGGTAAGGATTCTCTAAGATTTGGGGGGTGGGCATTTATACCTGAATGTGGATGGTCACACTACAAAGAAGGTGTCTGTCTGCGCACAGACACCACGTAGCTGGTGTGGAATGACCCAGCAGAAAAATGGATACAGGAACCTGCTCCTCCAAAACAGAAACAAAATGTTCCCCTAATGGGACCACCCAAAAGCAGCTGCTCCCTCCCCACACCCCTTCTCTGGCAGCCCAACTACTGAACAAGTAATGTAAACTTATATCAACCGGACGCTGGATATATGAAAGGAGATAGCGAGAGATGGCAAGGCACAGCTTCCACACTGTTTATTGGTTTGGATAGCCTGTTCCTCATTCGGGGATAGAGGGAAAAAGATTTTTCTACATAAAAGAGGAAGAAGATATCACACAAGATACAGAAGAAGAAAAGAATAGTACTGATAAAGACATTACAGAAAAAGAGAAATAACGGTCAGAAAGATACCCTATGCTTTCAAAATGCAGAATGTAAAATAAAGCATGAGATGAAGAAACAACAGAGTAAAATGAAAAATGAACTATTAAATGGCAGTAGATAAAATATTCCTCCAAGGAAACAAAAGTTGTTGGAGACATTAAAATATTCATTAGAGGAAAATGAGAGAGAAAATTAGACCAAATGAATGAGACAGAGCACGGAAAACAGAGATCGAACATAAGAATGATTATTATTTTTTAAAGAGTCTAAAACAGATTTAAAAAATTAAGATGTAATCAGATATATTCCTGAACTGAAAAAAAAATTAATGTGCAAAACAAATGGGATTTACCATAGATAAGGGGGTGTTACTGAAGAAAGATGAGCCTTTAGCTATATTCCAGAGGAATAAAATTAAATAACAAGAATAAAGAGAGAACACAACCAGAATCCAGGCAGAGGGAAAGAGTTAATCTCAAATTTTTTTCCTCAACCTTAAAAACCAAATGACAGTGGGGCAATGTCTACTCTACAGAGTTTTTAGGAAAAAGTTTGGGTCTCATGATTTTACAATCAGCCAATTTGTATGATCAGTCATTCATGTACAAAGGCATTGAAAGATACACACAACAAGATTAGTCTCACTCATAGACATGCTCTGATCTCATGCACTCCTCCTCCAGCCCACTCCAGTCATCTGGCTTCCTTGAAGTTCTTAGAAATAGTCATCTCTCTCCCCTCCTCTTATTTAACACACAGTTTAGCTGGTGCAAGGGAACAAACCTGCCGATGCCTTGACTTCTAGCCTCCAGAATTGTGAGAAAGTAAATTTCTGTTGTTTAAGCCACTCAGCCTGTAGTATTTTATTATGGCAGCTCTAGCAAACTAGTACAAAAGACAGCAACAAATTGTAATATCCATAGGGCCTAAGTGCACTGCTGGTGAGAGTATAAGTTGGTACCACTGTTCTGAAGGGCAATCTGCAACATCTAGCAAAAGCTTCCTAGTGCTAATATTCTTTTCCCAAGAAATGCCACTGAGGACATTCACCCTAAGAAGACCACAGGATACACAGAAAACCTATGCATAAGGAAGTTCATAGTAGCAAAAAGTATATACACATAATTCATATACTATATTAAAGGTTTTATATATATATGAAGGGTTTAATACATGTATTAAAGGTTATATATATATGTCATCAAATGAGTATATATATAAATAATGATATCATAGGATGGCATCCATTTTAAAAACATGTAATAGAAGAATATTTACTAATATGGGAAAACACAATACATTGTTGAGTAAACTATTCAAATTACACACAATATTTACTAAATGATCACACTTTTAAAAAAGTATCTTCATTATTATTGCTTTCTACACAACCAAGCATTTTTATGATGTATAAAAAATGCTGATAATTATCTCTGGGTGATAAAGTTATAGATTTAAATTTTCTTTACTTTCTGTAATTTAAACATTTTCAAAATCAATCATGTATTAATTTCATAAGTGATTTCTTTAAAGAACCCAGCTGTAAGGGAGACTACAAGGCAGACCTACTAACCTCTCACTTACTCTTTATGAAACTCTTAAGAAAGAAAAAATAAAGGAAAACTCCTAGTAACACTGAAACTAAGTGCCAGAATCTGAGACAATTTTCTACTAACTAAAAGGCCAATAAAACTATACTAAAAAGTATCATCAATGGCCTGCCTATGTTTTGCCCACCTGAAAGTCAATAAGAATATCCTTTCTCAATCTCTCTCTCTCTCTCTCCACCTGTCTCCTGTTTCAGAACTCAAGGTCCATGCCAAATAGAAAGTTGTTTTTCTAGAAAGGCTTTATACAGTAGGCCTTCTCCCTGCCTTATGTTGTAATCACCTCCTCATTCGTATCATAGGAGGAGCTACTGCTCTCAGAAAACACTGAGAAGAAAGTAAGAGTTGTGTATTGTCAGTGACTTATTGCACTAAAGGAAATGTAATACTCACAAATGTTATAGTTGAGCACAGTGACAAAAAATCCCTAGTACTTGTGTTTATAGTTATACTGTTACTGATGCTGTTGTTTTAAGCATTCTTGTTTTAAGAAGATCAAAGAGCCTGGAAATGGGAGAAGATCTAACTGAGTAGAGAATTACATTAAGAATTATGCACATTTTTCTTCAATTGAAAACAATACAATTGATAAATAGTACAAGGTAAGGTTTTTATTTATTTATATTTTTTTGTGAGGAAGATTGGCCCTGAGCTAACATCCATTGCCAATCCTCCTCTTTTTGTTGAGGAAGATTGGCCCTGGGCTAATATCCCTGCCCATTTTCCTCTACTTTATAGGAGACGCTGCCACAGCATGGCTTAAGAAGCAGTGAGCTGGTCCATGCCCGGGATCTGAACCTACAAATCCTGGGCCGCCAGAGGCAAAGCACATGAACTTAACCACTACATCACCAGGCCAGCTCTACAAGGTAAGTTATTTTTAAATATGCATAAATTTTTAGAAAAGCTAAAAAACACAGGTGTAAAATCTTAGGAATACAAATATACAGATTCACAAAAGATTTAAAATGTAAATAGAATGTTATGTAAAATTTTATGGTAAAAATATGAGAAACTTATATGAATTTGATTAATTTATAAGAAAATACAAATAAACAAAACTAACAAGAAAAATTCGAATAAAATTAGTAATATATGGCTATCAATCTAGCCCTTATAGAAATTGAGATTAGTATTTGGAACATTCTAGAAACAATGTAAACTCCTCAATCTCACTAATCTTCCATTTCCAGTCAATCATCAAATTTTGCTGATTCTACTTTCTAAATCTCTGTCTCATATGCCCCTCCCTCCACCCTGCTGTCAACATCACTGCTTTATTTCAGGCTTTCATCACCTGCTTCAGCACAGGGAGTTCAGTTCTCATTTCTCCAATCCCAGAACCTAGCAAAGGACCTGGAACTAGAGAGAGAGTTAGAAAATGTTGAAAGTTTGAAAGACCATGATGAAGCTGTCATGAACCAACCATAAAACATAGGTTGATTTTGATAGTCTTCTGGTTTGGTGAATTGAATTGGAGAATGTATACCTCATGTGCAATTCTCTGTCTAATAGAGATAATGAAGAAGGACAATAGTGTGTCCATCTGGCTGTGACTTAAAAAAATCTTTAAATCTTAAAGAATCTTTACAATGTATGGCCCAGAAGAGATTAGGTGGGGCATGCTCTAAGGGGCCATCAAGGTCCAAAATGTCTTTGTTTCCCTAGCAAGAGTATAAGTACTTTGAGGTCAGAGAGTTTGTTTTGTTTCTTTCATATCCTCCTGGGTGCCTTACACTCTAGAGGGCATAGGAAAAGAATTCTCTGCTCCTTTAAATGTGTCTTAGGTTATATCCCCTCTATCCCATTTAAAGCTATCACTCCAGCAATTTCTCCTCTTTCCAACATCATCAAATTTTTGCTCTCTCCCTGGATTATTCCCATCAGCGTACTATCATGATGTTATTTCTCAAATCTTTAAACATGCACATACACATACACCTTCTCTTACCCCTTTTTCCACTTTCTCACTGTAGCAACTACCTTATCTCTTTGCTTTAAAACTTGAAAGAGTCGTCTCTACTGCAGTTTCCAATTGCTCTCCTTCTATTTCCTCCAAGGCACATCTAGCAGGAGCTATCTCCTACCACACTAACAAAATGCTTTCCCTGAGAACGCCCATGACCTCCAGAGTGCTAAATCCAATGGTAAATTCTCAGTCCCCATCTTACTGAGTGATTAATCAGCAGCACTTGACACAGTTGCTCCCCTTTTTCTCTTGGCCTCCAGGACAATTCACTCTCTTGCTTTTCCTTCTGTCTTCCTTCTCAGGTTCCTTTTTGGTTTCTTCTCTCCATTTTGATTTTTTAATGGTGGCTTGATCCATGGCACACACGTCTCTCCTTCATTTACACTTACTCTGGTGATTTAATCCAATATTATGTTCTTAAATGCATGTTGGAATCCCTACATTTATATCTTCAGTACAGATTTCTCTCTTCAACTTCAGACTCATACAAAAAACTCATACACATCTCCACTTGGATTTCTAATAGACATATCAAGTTCAACATGTACAGAACTCAACTTCTGATCTTTCCCCTCAAACACTTCATCTGTAGCCTTCTTCATCTCAGTAAAGGGCAATTTCATCCTTACATTTATTCAAGCCAAAAAAACTTGGATTCTTTCTCAATTATCTTAATCACACAGCTCACATCCATTCCATCTTCAAATCCTGTTGGCTCTCCTTCCAACATATATCCAGAATCTGATAGCTTATATCATCTCCACAGCTCACCATCCTAGTCTAATCCACCATCATCTTTCACTTAAATTACAACAGTTTCCTACCAGGTCTCACTTTCTCTATCCCTGCCCTTCTGCAGTCTACTCTCAAGACAGCTTCCAGGGCAATCGTCTGGCCTCTTCATGACATCCATTTCACTCAGAATAAAATCCAAAGCCTTAAACAGCCTCAAGGCCCCTCAGGATCTGCCTACCCCGTTGCTCCTCTGTCCTCATGGCCTGCTACTCTCTCCTTTGCTCACTCCTCATTCATCAGAAATGTGTCAACTTGGCCACTGCTCACCCTAAGGGAGGCTGGGAAATCAAGCGTTTTAACTGGGCACATTGCCACCCCAACAAAATAGGGAGGAAAGGAATGAATAATAGGGAGGCAACCAACAGTGTCACGCACACATGATTATCTTATTCTACAGGTAATGAAACAAAGTGTCAGAGAAGTTAGGTGACTTTCCTAGAATGTTCAGTAACTTCCCTAGAAAGTACCTTAACTAGAAAATGGTAAACTAGAATTCAAATCCAAGTCTGACTCCATATCCCCTTATCTTTCTATTATATCAGGCAACTACCTTCATTTAATAGAAAATTACAAGCCATCAAATGATTCTGAGTAGAAAATTTGTTCTCTCAAACTGCCTAGCCCCAAATAGTCATCTCACAAATGTTCTTGATGATGATTAAAATGTTATTTTTAGACAATGGTTACCTGTGCTAAAATGAGATTTAAAATACTCATTTTAAGTATTTATATGTTTCTTCCCTCAATAACCACTGGAGTAAAGTCTATCAAATATTTGTTTGCATTTTAACAATAACAAAATCAGTTTTTATCGATCTAGTTTACACAGTCTGTTCCTCTATGGAGCATTTAAAATTATACAGATTCTTGAGTGTTATCTTCAGGTTCTGATCTAAGTGGATTGGGGGGGGGGCCTGACACTGAGCATCAAGATAGAAACTTCCCTTATCATTTTAATGTGAAGCCAAATTTTAAAATCACCAGGTTTAGCTAAACAGTCTTAATAGCTCCAAGCTCCTCACAAAATGATGACTACGAAACTCTCCTGCCTCCTCTCCCCTCACTTCTACCCTTACTCTATATTTCCCAGACTTAACAAAGTAGGCCACTTCCCTGCCACTACTGTAAGGTTTCATATTTCCATCCTTATAGTCATGTAACTCCTTTGAATGCTTGACTCTCCCTACACTCCCTCATCTGACAGCTGAACTGTTTTTCCATCAAGACTCATCATACACACAGATCTCTGTGGCGAGATCTCCCTTTTGGCCCTCACTGCACTGTTGCAGAGACTGCTAGAGGCCACCAGAGATTGCTGCTCCACTTCCTTGTGAAGATTGCATTGATTTTCTTAGAAGTAGCTGCCAATTTTCCAGCTCCCTTCCATGAAGGTAGAGCCATGTAACTGGTTCTAGCCAATGGAATGTGGACATAAGTGACATGTCTCATTTCCAGGGTGAAATCTGAGTGTCTGGGGTAGGATCCTCCATGAATTCCTCCCCCACCTACCATCTGGGTGACCTTAAAAATACAACATAGTGGAGATACAAGGTAGAAGCAGTCCCAGTCTCTGAGTCATTGCTTAGAGGAAAGACAGCCAGGAGAGCTGCTCATTCAGGGTTATTAGGATTGGATTTTACATGCACAAGAAATAAATTTTCTTTGTATTAAATCAACAGGATTTGGAGTTCTTTTTTAAGTGGTTCCCATATCCTAAAACCAGAACTTTGCCCCGTATTCCATTTAATACCTTTATAGAATGACATTTATTTCTTTACATGTTTGCCTCCGTTACTCATTTGTGGATTACTTGTGCCCAGTCCCAAGCCCAGCAGAGTAGGCACTTAATTAAAGTTTGTTGAATTAAACTCAGTAAATAATACTAAAGGATGCTGGTAGAGCCAGTGCTGCTATACAACTCCATAAGACTCTATCTCCCACCTTGGATCTATGGTACCCAAGAGTTGGCTTTCCTTTAACTGACACAGCTGTCCTAATTCCACACTCCGGACACCCTGACCTGCCTAACTTTTTCCCCCACCAAAAAACCAAGTTGATTCTTCATCACTTCCACCCTGTGTGTCCTACCCATAGCTATCTAAATTTGCCTGGACACCATGCATTTATCTGCTGGATCAATAAATCCTAACTAGTGAAATTTAACCTATGCAGAAACCATACAACAATTTTAGAACCTATAGGTTGTTTTCAAAGCTGCACATCTTGAATGATATTTACTCTTACTGGAAATACTTAGCTTAGGAATCTTTACTGTATTGCTCCAAAATTCTTTGCATTCTAGAAAGGCTGGGAGGTCTCAAGAACTATGTTTCCTTCTGTTTCCCTCACAAGGGACAAGCTAATTGCCCACTCAGTCTACTCATGTTGCCTTTTCATTAAGATTAAATTATTAAAGATGTGAATCTGACATCTTCATCTATGTCACTGCATTCCTCCCTAGCTTTGGAACCTCAGTCATTGCTCGTTTTTATAACCAAACTAAGAACATGTGTGTCTGATTTAGCTCTCAGAAACTGGAATTGTTCTTAACTTTAATCTACACAACACCCTGGATTTCTTCAAACCATTCATTAAAACTACACTTGGCTCTCTTTATTCTTTAATCTCCACGTTTCAGATAGAGAACCTATGAACTCAGAGCACACATTTAGGATTGTTAAAAGAAAAAAATGAACACTACATGTATTTGCCAAGTCGTCCTGACTTTGGTTCAGCCGGATCAGCAACACTCCATCAGCAAACCAATCTTATGAAGACTCCAACCTATATTTCCAGGGGAGATGTGGCTTAAGTTTAGGCTTTCAGAATGATTGGGAGATTTCCAGCTGGTTGTAAAGAAAAATTTGTTGGAAGATAGTGTTCACGTCATTTATGGTGTTCCAAAGTCAGAGTTATAGGAAACTTCCTTATTAGGAACAAATCAAAATCCCAAGATACACAGAGAGAGAGAAAGTGCCCCACATAGAGGCATATTGCCTTAGCAGATATTTAAGACACGTGGGAAACAAAAGATATTGTTTAAGCATGACATGGAATCCAACTCACAACCAAAAGAGAGGCCAAATCAAAACCAGGAGACTTGGGATCTGGTCCTGGCTCTGGGCCTCTGGTTCTGATGGACATATGTGAGGGGCTACCAAGCTTTGCCTCAATTTCTGCCTCTTCAGTTGGCACCCCTGGATCCTTTAGTGCATTGACTCTCAAATGCATCAACACTAGCAGAATATTTGATGGGGTGGGGGCATGCTAGCAATGCATGTTCCTGGGACCAATCATAACTCTACTGGATCAGAATCTTTAGGAATGGAGCCTCTGAACCTTGGAAACAGAAGCACAGAGAGGTTAAGTGACTAGGCAAGATCCTAAGACTAGCAAGTTGTAAAGCCAAGATATAAACCCAGGCAATTTGGCTTTATCCATTTAATTATCTCAGTTCTCTACTGTAATGCATACAGAGTGGAAGAATGTTAAAGTTACAGGAAACCATAGCAACTATTTAGTTAGCCTAACCTCCTCATTTTATTAATAGTAAACCCAAGACCTAGAGATTATGAGATTTGGAAAGATAGTTCGTATATCAGAAAGAACATGGGATTTAGAGACAAACAACTGGGTTTGATCTCTCTTTCTGCCGTGTATTACCTATATCATTTGTGCAGATTGCTTAATCTCTCTAAACCTCAATTCCCTCACCTGGAAAAGGAGGATAATAATATTTACTTACTGGGGAGATATTAGGATTGCATAAGACAATGCATATAAAGCATTTAGTAGAGCTCCTTGCATATAGTAAGTGGTGTTATTAGATTTAGTAGTAGTAGTAGTAACAGTAGTAGTAGTGGTAGTAACTAGTTATACTACTACTGCAACCTACTACTAGTAGTATACTAGTATACAGTATACCAGTATATAGTACTACTATAACTATTACTTACAACTACTATTATTACTACTATAACTAGTAGTTACTACTATGACTTTTACTACTACTATTAATAGTAGTAACTAGTAGTTACTACTATTACTACTAGTAGTGCTATAGCTACCTAGTAGTTACTACTACTACCTACTACTACTACTACTAAGACTACTACTGCTATTACATCATCATCATCATGCCAGATCATACAGCAGTCAGTTGCAGAAGCAGGCTTAAAATCTTGTTGTCTAACTTACCATCATGACATATTTTCTTCCTTATTATAGAAACAACATTAAAATCCAACCTGAGAAAGCATTTAATAAAGACCTTTGGCATCCCATAGGTTATTTGTAATGTGGCCACAAAGTTGCAGATAACACTGTACAAAAATGTAAATAGCATAGAGCACAAAAAAGCGAATTCAATGCCATGGAATCTTGGGCACTAATGATGTTTCTTTAGAACATTTTGCAAGTAAAATATAGAACAAATACATACATTGGTTTTCGTTTCATTCTTTATTTCTTTTGGCTCCTGTATGTGCACTTTGAACGCATGGAAGACAATCCTTCTGGACTTTGTAGCATAGATTTAAGAGTGTAATAACAGACATCCACAAACTAACACAACAAAGGTCTAATTTTGTGGTGATATATTTCTGCAAAAGTCAACAAAATGACAAACCTAACACAATTTCAGCTCTGTGGTTACTTATGCAGTATTGCAAGAGGCCATCTTGCCTCTCTCTTCTCCATTTGACAAAAATGAAATGTTATTAACATACATTCACATGTATAAATGTTTCTAAACAGGGGTACATGGAAGCACAGTTTGCAACACTCTCTTTGTCATACACAAACCATTCCACATGGTCATTTTTTATTACACAAGTAACATATGCTATTAGTGTGAAAAATCAGAAAAATAAATAAATTAAAATAAGAAAATGAATGTTTTTTATTGTGGTAACATTGGTTTATAGCATTTTATAAATTTCAGGTGTACATCATTATACTTCTATTTCTGCATAGATTACATCATGCTCACTACCCAAAGACTACTTACAATCCATCACCACACACATGTTCGTAATCGTCCATTTTGCCCTCCTCCCTCCCCCCTTCCTGTCTGGTAACCACCAATCCAATCTCTGCCTCTATGTGTTTGTTTGTTATTGTTTTTATCTTCTACTTATGAATGAGATCATACGGTATTTGACCTTCTCCCTCTGACTTATTTCTCTTAGCATAATACCCTCAAGGTCCATCCATGTTGTCACAAATGGCTGGATTTCATTGTTTCTTATGGCTAACTAGTATCCCATTGTGTATAGATACCACATCTTCTTTATCCATTCATCCCTTCTTGAGCACTTAGGTTGCTTCCAAGTCTTGGCTATTATGAATAATGCTGCAATGAACACAGGGGTCCATGTATCTTTACACATTCATGTTTTCACGTTCTTTGGATAAAAACCCAGCAGTGGAATAGCTGGATCGTATGGTAGTTCTATTCTTAATATTGTGAGGACTATCCATACTGTTTTCCATAGTGGCTGCACCAGTCTGCACTCCCACCAGCAGTGTATGAGAGTTCCCTTCTCACCACATCCTCTCCAACACTTGTTGTTTACTGTGTTGTTAATTATGGCCATTCTGAAGGATGTGAAGTGATATCTCATTGTAGTTTTTATTTGCATTTCCCTGATAGTTAATGATGTTGAATATCTTTTCATGCACTTATTGGCCATCTGTATATCTTCTTTGGAGAAATGTCTGTTCAGGTCTTTTGCCCATTTTCTAATTAATCCACAATCTGATATAACTGTTGGTTATACTTTGTTGTTTATATTTTCTGACTTTTTCTAAGCAAATACAAATTCATACACAGGTAAATATGCACACAAATTTTTAATGTATTAAACTATAATCCCCTTTCGCATGGCAAAATATCATAAATATTTCCCATATACATTACATATAATAATTATATTCCATATCATGGTTTTAAATAGTTGCCTGACATTTCATTTTGTCAATGCACCATAAGTTACCATTCAATCCACCGTTCATGAATAGTTGGGTTGTTTACAATTTTCTTGCTGTTACAAATAACTCATTTTTATAAACATCCTTGTTTGTACACCTTGGCACACTTGCCTAAGTATTTCCTTAGACATAAAAAATTCCTAGAAATGGGATTACCAAATCAGAGACTGCATATTTTTAAAGCTTCTTAATACATACTTTGTAATGAGTACTACGCGTGTATTTGTAATATGTATACATAAATATTGTCATATTTATCTACAAAACCAGTGCTCTGGTTTGTACTCCCAGCAGCCAGTATAACTGACACTGCCCCACTGCCATTTATAGCTTAGTGAGCCAGCGGCTTGCCTGGGTGGTCATGGCATCCAACAGAAAAACTCTATGAAGATCTTGTCATCTGTGCTACCTTTGTGACACAAGAAAAGGAAGAGAGACAACACACAGCTGCTGTGAGGACTTCCTGCCCCACTGGCTGGCTAACAGCTACTGACAACACCCATGTGTAGTATGGCGTCATAAGCCATCAAAGGAAAACATCGTCCGAAAAAAATAAGCGACTGAGAATTACTAGGCACTATCAGAGAGAAAAGTTCTAACTTTTAAATGCATATCTGTTTTGCCTTAACAAATGGGACAGAAAAAAGGTCTGGCCACCTTTGGCAAATAAGAATACTTTTTCCTCTGAGAAAACTTGAAAAATAGAGAGGAAAGAGAATCATTACAGATTTTCAAAATCTGCCACAAATTTCCTGGCCAGCTGGAGTAGAATATTAGAATGCCCAAAGGGCAAATTTTTAAAAAGGTAAAACTTCCTCCTGTGCCTGGGTAATATTTTTAATCATTTCCTACTTAAAGATTTAAAAACTAAAACCCAAATGTCTCAGTGGCTGTAAGAAAAGGCAGCGCAACAGAACAAGATTTGACGCCTCTTCCTCAGGTTGCTGACTTTGCACTGGAGGGAGCTCCTCCCTGCTTCTAACAGGCTGCTCTAGCCTCTCCTGGAGCCCACAAAGCAGAAAGACAAGATCTGGGAGTCAGAGCCACGAAGACTCTGGACGTGTGTACACCGTAGATGAGGATTCAGGTTGGGAGGAGGCAGAAGTGCAGTACACACTTGGGGCAAACTGATAAATAAATAAAGTACTGTCTTCTACATCATAGGCCATGATAGAGGAGACTTAATTTTCTTACAAATAGTTGCCTGGTGCTTACTACAGCCTTTCCCAATAGTAACACATTTAATCTTATTACAAATCATCTCCATTTTCCAATGGGGAAACTGAGGCATGCAGAGATTAAATATTTTGCCCAAGATAATATAGCCAATAAGTGGAAGAGCTAAGATTCAAATCCAAGGAGCCTGGCTCTAAAAATCCATGCTCTTGGCCATGTCGGTTTGCCATCTCTTAGGGAACAGTTATAGAGACAGGGTAGGACTGAAGGCCAGAAGAGTAAAGTTCAAATTCCAGGGCCACCTCCGTTTAGCAGCTCTAAGCCACCGAAGATTGATTTCTCTAAGCCTCAGGTTCCTAAAATAAGTGAAATCCAGATATCAGCTCTGTCCTTATCCTCCCTCTCCAGTCTGTGACCCATGCCCACCTGGATGCAGAGCTCAGCACATCTTTGAGATCCCCATCCCACCCTGCTTCTACTGAATTTGAATCTGTATTTTTACTTACTACCCAAGTGATTTTTATTCACACTGAAGTGTGATCATTATTGCCCTAGAGAATCCTTTGGTATAAAAACATTGGAACAATAAATTTTGTTTTTCTGAACATTTTGTAAGGGACAAAGAGGAGGGAGGGGAAACACATTTCATACCGCAGAGAAAACGACTTAAAACTTCCCCATAAATATCCCTACCGATTCCGTAGCTCCACACAGCCAAGTAGGGGAAGTCACTTTTAATGCCATTTCCTTCTTTCAGATCCCAGAATTGATAACGGTCTTCTTTCTGAATTTTCACCTGGGCATCTTTAAGATAAGATCTTTAAGATCTCACTCCTTTCTCATGTGTTATAAAATAAGTAATTTAACAAATATGATGCTCCATGAGATGATGGATGTGAAAGCACCTCATAAAAATGAAGTGATCCGTTAATAGAAGGTATCGTTAATATTCCCCTGAAAGATGGTACAAGCTGCATAACTTAAAACACTGACTTATCTAAACTTATGATTGATGAATGTACAATGAGTAATTAGAGAGATCATTTCTACACAATGGTGATTGTAGACTCTCCCACACACCGTGCCTTAGCAATGACATCTGAGACAATGTAGAGCTGATCAAATTCCCAAATCTGCCTTCAAGCAACTCTCTCTTGAAAATGCAAACAGCCCCCTCCCTCCCAGTTTGTTACTCAGTACTCAGTCTTTCTCTTACCCTCTTACTTTCTTACTTTACAAAAGTCTCAAATGTATATTCTGTACCCACCATCTCCATTTTTTCCTCAGAATGGTCCAGCAAGACCTCCCTATAGAGAAATGCAATCACCATGTCCCCTTCCTCACTCTCCTGGCCCTCCTGACTGCATTTGACATTTTCAGGGTAACCTAGGGAAGAGTTTCAAGTAAGATGACTCCTACTCAAAAGCAGATGATATGGATCAGTTTGCCCAACAGTCTTTTTTTCTTAAGTTATAAAAGGAATATATTTTTACTACCTGCTTTGCCAACTCACATGGCATTGTAACATGAAGGTACAGCTAGTCTTTGGAAAATTCTTCCAAATCGTACAGCTCATGTACGAAAGAAACTTGATAGAGGTCTTCCCAAACTGACAGCAATCCTAACAACTTACATGACATTACTGGGAACAAGTTATAAAGCTGAAACAAATTTTGCTACGTTATTAATAAAGAATAAATTTCAATCAACCACATTAGAGAAAAGATTGACCTTTGCATTCTCTTTATGGAAAATATTACAAAATTACTGTCTTATGCAGAGATGATAAAAAAAGTATGTACCCCAAAAAACGTGCAGGAAAAGTGAAGTGTGCAGGGCAGTGTATTAATAAAAACATTATGCTATTTTTCTGAATTTATGATGAACGTGGTATTGCTCAAATTTTATTAATTTGTGACTTTGTGTGATTTCTTGTTTGTAGTAAATATTTACTTTTTATATGCTTTCCTATTTGTGATTTTGTAAAAAGATTTTTAAGGAAAGTATCCCAAATTGTATAAGCTTCAGGTCCACCCAAACCTGTATCCTACTGATTATACACTAGTTCTTCTCTCATAGGAATATAGACTATTAACTCAAGTGCTTTTCTGGATAATAAAAATGATATCATTATTAATATCTTGTTAAATGACAGTAATTCCTCCCATTTCTCCTGTCTTCCCAGGCCCCCTACCACTTCTCTGTCTATGGGTATACTCATGACTGTGCTACATGCTGAGAAAATGAGATAGATAATACCTCTGTCTCGGGTAGATTCAAGCCTAGTGTGGGGAAGAAGATATGAACACTAATAATCATGCAACAACTTGATAACTGCTCTAAAGGAGTTAAGAGCAAGGGGTCCTCAGAACATAGTAGTGGGAGAGAGTGATTCCACCTGGGGAATTCAGAAAACATGTCACAATAAAGTAATAGCTAAACTAGGCATAAAAGAATGAAAGGAAAGATGCCTGGCAGAGGAGGGCAAGAGCATCCCCATGGGGAAAATCGCAGGTTAATTTATGTAAGTAGAGCAATAAAGTCATTCTAAAGAACAGTCAGATTGCTGTGCTGGTGTGCAAAGAACAAAGATACAAACAAAAACAAGCCACTACTTAAAAGAGAAGAATTACCAGCTTCTCAGATGGATTAATAAATGATAAGCTTATACATGGCATCCTCTAGTATACCAAATGTTTGTAAGGCTTGAAATTTTTCAGGCTCAAGTTCTGGTATCAGAGGCCTGGGCACTGAATACTCCAACATTGATTAGATGTGTCACCTGAGACAACTGTTCATTTCTCAAAGCCTCATTCTTCTCATCTGTGAAATGATCATCCAGTACCTACATCAAACATTTGTCATGAGGATTAGACCAATTATGTGTGGCATAAAGTAGTGCTGAGCAAACGTCACCTGTTATCATTAAGTGAGGCTAACATATCCAGATTTTCCTAACACTAAAGATAGATGGGAATTGCACATCTCCTTGTGATCATTAACTTGGGGAAAGTCAGCACCTCTCAGCCAAAACAATCAAGCTGGAAGCAGGAAAGTTCTTGCAAATAGCCAGAGCATTCCAAAGAATTCTAGAAATGCTCTCACATTCTCTATCGCATTCCTTTAAGCACAGACTAATTTAAACAAATAGCCAAAACACTCCACATCAGAAATGTACACACAGGGGACAAAGGCCAAAAAGCAAGTCCCAAATGAAAAATAACCTTCTTATGAGGAAATTAGCACTTAATGCCATATGCTGTAAGACGTGGTTCAGAATATTTTCCTGCAGAAGTCAAGGTCCGGTCACTTCTAGGCTCAGCAGGAATGTCTCCAGGCTGTATTACCTGGCGCTCCTTGGAGAGAGCTCTTTTTTAGACAATTGCACCTAAAGCAATAGCTTGATCCTTTCCAGCCTTAATAGAATTGACTGTTTAATGGTAAAATGTGTGCATTTTTAAAGAGGGACACCAACCTTCTGGATTTAATCAGAGAAAATTATAGAGCAGTGAACTGCATTAAATTAAAATATAGCCCAGTAGGCCATTGAACTTGTCACTTTAGAATTAAAAGGTAAATAATCAGTCCTAAAGACACTGGGAAGGGGCAGATGATAAATATATTTTCTCACAGTAAACCAACCTCTTGATTTTTGTGATGAGGATTCCGCAACTGTTGATATTTGCAAGTTGATCCTCCTGACAAATGTGGCTATAACAACAAAACCTGTAAGTATTCGTTGGTTTTCTGTTGTTTGTTGTAGTACTATGGTACTACCAAGTTTCACAATCTAGAATCTTTAATTTATAACAATTTCTTAGGCGTGTAACAATTTCTCCTGAGCACAAAAGAACAAGAATTTATGCTATCAAAAGTGTTATCAACCAGACCTGACACATTGCTGGCCATCATATGAGGATGTACAAACATGGGACACCTCTGAACTTACTCATTTCAAGGCTTTTTTCTAAGCACTAATTTCATTGAAGGTGTCGTGCCAGAAGATCATTCGCAACCCTGACCAATAATTTCTTAGAAGGCAAACAATGGGTCATGAAAGGAGAAAAGACAAATCACTTCTTGAAGGGGGATTTATATGAAATAAAGATTGCATTGTTTCACTGGAATAAGGCACCTTTACAGATCTCATTACATGAGACTAAAATAACAAGCAACAGTCATGAGATGACAGGTAGGGCATTGAGCAGCTCTGCAGGCATCTTACACATACAGTTATGACTTCTGAAGACAATATGCGCTGATGGAGTTAATAGCTTCTTCATTACCAAACTGAATGATTTCACCTGGCCATCTGAGAGCAAGTGATCCTAGAACATCTTTAGGAAAAATACTACACACGTGGTCATTTTTGTGGCCCTTCAGAGGATCGTTATACGGTGACATTAGGTTAAACCTTTACTTAAGGTAGCATGAGTTTTAGAGAAAAAATTACATTTAAGAGGGGACTCAGAGAAAATGTAGCAGATAATAGTTGTCGTTAAGTTCCATCCAGCCACACACCTTTATGTTCCCTCCCATCTCAATGCTAAGAAAGAAGTCTCCAAAAAGTGTTTTATTGAGGGAACTGTGAAGGGTTTCTGTTATTTCCACATCCACCTGGCTCAGGGCTACACTTCACCAGCCATGCTTGAATGAAGTGCAGTATATTTGCCTTAATTTGCACATGGCCAGGGCCCCTGGCAGCCTGCCTTCATCCTCTCTGCCTGTCCCGGTGTCTCTGTCAGATTTGGGATACGCCAATAGTCTGCAGAATTTCATATTTATCTTACTAGAGAAAGTTAGGTCTGATGGTACCAATATTTAAAGCAGTGTTTCCCAACTTTTCCCAAGTCATGGCACTTAGAGAAAACAATAGTATTTGTACACTGCTATAAACAGATAAGGCAGTGTGTGCCCAGAAATAACTAGCTAGGGGAGGAGAGGGAAGCGGGGACAAGGGTTCAGGCACCCTAGGTCATGCCCCACAAGCCTGGACTGTGTAGATCAGTATCTACTCATACCAAGAATCCAGCACAGCATCTGCCGGGGAAACGCTTCCTCCAAGGGTGTGGATGGTTCACGTGTTTCTGAAGCCGGGTACCTGAGAGGTACTGTAGATGTTAAACCAATTTGCTGTTTTCCTGTTTAACTCGAGGGGTGACTCAGGGGTCTTGAGGAGTTGTGAGTTTGTTTTCCAGAAGATTTGTGAGCTTGTTTTGCAGAAGAGAGAGAATGCCTTCGGGGATGCTACCAGCACCAAATGGCCGGCCCTCAGCAGCCGTTGAAGCCCAAGAGTCGGATTGCCCAGGGGCTTAATGGGAGTGACCCCTTTGTTGCCCTGAAGCTCCTCCTGTCAAGCCCCCTAGTTCCATAAACGCCCCTGCTTTCTGTTGTTGGGGAGGTGGATTTGAGCGAACCCAGGCTCCCACCTACTCATTCAGCAGATTTGAATAAACCTTTCTCCATCTCCAAGCACCGATGTCTCAGTGTTTGGCTTGCTGGGCCTCGGGCACACAAACTTGAGATTAAGAGGTTTGGTATCATTTCGTTGGAAACATAAGATTCTAAGGTTCTCATGGTGTCGTTAGCCTTTATGTGATGAAATAGGGGACTGAGTCAATATTATTTATTAAAAGGTAATACTCTTGTATTGCTAATTATATTTTATCCACTATTTAAATAATTTTGACTGCTATGAAAACATCTTATAAACAAACCATTCACTTATGGCCTTACTTTCATCTCTGAATTCTCTAAGGACTTGGCATGAACGTAGGGGTAAGCACACAGGGTTTACAGTGAAATAGACCTCCTCGCAAATACTGATTGTGCACATATATGGCTTCAGACAGATCCCACATCCTGTCTGAGCCTCACTTCTCCCACATTAAATGGGAACAATAATACCTATATTTCAAAAGATAATTACGATTTTTGAAAAAGTTTGAAAAGCCGGTAGCACAGACAAATAGATGCTTATTAAATATTAGCTCACTTTCTCTCCATAGAAGAGAATTATTATTACCAGTAGTTCAGTTCCCATATCTGTTATCTCACTTTACGCCTTCTTTCTGTTTTTCCTTCCTGCATTCTGTTATCCTCTGTCACTGGCCTCTCTGCCTCTTTGCCTTCATTTCTATTTCTGTATTGTCTGCTGCCTCCCTCCTTATCATGCTCTCACTTTCTTCTCTCTTAAAACTGAGGCAAGGAGGGAGAAAAGGGGGCATGGATAGGAATGAACAGGTAATGTAGTCATTTAATTCAATTCAACTCCCAGCTCTTGTAAGTTACTGCCCAAATCATTTCAAATAATAATAAAAAAGAAAAAAAATCATCTTTTATCAGGCAATTTCTGTGTTCAAGTCCTGTGCTGTTTAATCTCTCAGTCTCCATCAATAGCTTCCCTTTGGACCAGTGGCTCTCAGCCTTCACACCACTTCGCCATGCCAGAAAAAGACAACACAGATCCATTAGTAGGAACAGTCCATGGAAGTAGAGGGTCTCATTAAGAGAAAGAGGACCAGACGGTAGGTGCTCAAGTAATATTTACTTATTGTATTAATGTTTCAAATATCCACCAGTACTAGTGCATGAGGATGCAAAATTGAGCTATGCTATGAATTCAGAAATCAGATACAAACCTATTGCTCCAGACCTAAGAAAACAATCAAAGTCAACATAAAATAAACCTAAAGGAATGATATTAAATATTTACAGCCCCTTTCTTTTATATGTTTATTTCATTATCGTCTGTGATACAAGGAACACACAGAATGTATTTCTTTTTTTTTTTTCTTTTTTTTTTTGTGGGGAAGACCAGCCCTGAGCTAACATCTGTCACCAATCCTCCCCTTTTTGCTGAGGAAGACTGGCCCTGGGCTAACATCCGTGCCCATCTTCCTCCACTTTATATGGGACGCCGCCACAGCATGACTGACAGGCAGATGCGTCGGCGGGCACCCAGGATCCAAACTCGCGAACCCCAGGCTGCCAAGCACGAACTAAACCGCTGCGCCACCAGGCGGCCCCCGGGATGTATTTAAAGTGGGCAAATGTTCTCTGAATTCTCCTAGACTAATCACCAAAAAAAGTAAAAAGAAAAAGTTAACTATGAAAGCATAGTGGAGACAGCAAGAATTGGCATACCAATAAAATTTCCAAAATTGGATGATTTCTACAAAGAATTTGCAGGCTGGGATACATCTACAACCACTTTCTGAAACGCTTACTCTCGTAGTTCAGACACTATGACCTTAGTTGAACAGAGCAGGCAGCATACCATCTTAGCAAGCTTGTAAACAAAAATGTCAAAATGGTTTGGAAAGGCAATAACACTAACCATCTGAAACTGCCACTGATAGAAAGCAGTGTAGAAGTCGGAGGACATATGAGTCATTTCACAGTCATCTCAATAATAGCTTTGTCCAAAGGCACTACTTGTAGCTCTTAAAATAATAATTACTGTTGTTCTTCTCTGTGATGCCATCACTCACAGGATCCTAGACATGGTGAGTCCTGTGGGGAAAGGGGTTTCTGATGGAGCTGGGGGGAGGTCCCCAACTATATTGATGAACTTTCAGTGAATTTGCCTATGAGATGTGAGGCGCTCTGTAAAGATATGTTAGTAATAAGACCCACAAGTCAAGAAGCATAATACTGTCAAAGACTCCAATTTTATATTCTTGCTGAGAACAATGAGATCAGGTGAATTTATTGTCATTTTGGAAGAAAAAAGCAATCATATGTGTGCACTTCATAAAATTATACTAATATCTCTATATTAGTATCTATATTATTATCTCTCAATACCTGTACATTAGAAATTTCTGATTCATTTATATTTTTTATAGTAGCAAGATTACATATATTTCTGAAGAGTATTGTTTTAATAAGACTGGGTTTGGATGGGGGCAGGATGGCTTAGTTGCACAACAGGGGATTCCATTCACATAGAATTCAAGGTGAAAGCTGCCCTCTGGAGTGGGGCAGCAAGGCAGTCCTGGATGAAAAGAAAAGAGGCAGAAAGGAGAGAGGAGAAAGAGAGGTCGTAGGAATTATTGAAGAAATATCCTTCTAGGCAAATTTTCACTTATAAAATGTGTGATCACTGGCGGGTGTTAGGAAACAAAGTAAATATGTTTAAAATGAAAATACTGACCTATCAATTTGAAAAGCAAAAGTCCCCAATGAGAGAGAGAAAATGGGAAATAGAAGTAGAGGACAGAGGTTAGAACTTCCTGGTTATCCCTCTAGCTTTCTCGATCAATTAGAATAATAAACGCTCCTATTATCCCTAATGTTCTTCACCAGCTAAATAACATGCACCAGAATTATCAGCAAAATGGGCAGGAACTGAAGGAGAGAGTATTGGTTAGAGAAGGAAGAATGTATTGAGACAAAAATATATTGGCTAGTTTTATGCTGTAAAAAGTAGAGACAGTAAGAGACTTGGAAGAAGGATGGGTGAAGACAAAAGTAGACAAGTTTTCTGAGGCAAGCAGAGGAAGGGAGTCCATTCTACACACAACACACCATCTCATGCCTTTCTGTAGCCAAAGAAAAGCATGTGTTTGACCTGCCTGACTTGTTGCTACCATGAACACTCATCATGACCATCAGCAGCAGCAGCAGGATTACTTACTCTCTCTGTGCTCCTGTACTGTACTAAACACTGCATAGAGATGATTTTACTTCATTCTTCCAGCACCATCATAAGAGCATAACAACATCCTGTTATTTTTCCCATTTTTACAGATGAAGAAATCAAGTCTCAGAAAGTTGGAGATAATATTTACAACTTTTCATTGACTGTTTAGAATTGATAAAATTCTGCACCCACACACTCAAATTCTTAAAGATTAAAATTAACCTCCATCCTGCCTGATTCAACTTGATGGAATTCTACACTCCCCACCTGCATAGCAATTTTAGCATACAAGCTTTTGCAAGATGATGCATTTTCTTTCTTCTTTCTTTTTTTTTTTTGCAGGGAAAGATTCGCCCTGAGCTAACATCTGTTGCCAATCTTCCTCCTTTTTTCTTCTTCCCCTACAAAGCCCCAGTACATGGTTGTATATCCTACTTATAAGTCCTTCTAGTTCTTCTATGTGATCTTCCACCACAGCATGGCAACTGACAGACAGGTGCTGTGGTTCTGCGACCTGGAAGCAAACCCAGGCCACTGAAGTGGTGAGTGCCGAACTTTAACCACTAGGGCATCAGGGCTGGCTCAAGATGATGCATTTTCTTATCTGTTTCATTGGCCATTATTCTACAATTATTATATTTCAACACCACTCCATGTCAATGATCCAGACAATTACCTGCCGACTGTAAATATTTACTTTTAATAAAACTTCATTAATATTCTCAACAATGATAAAACTTCTAGGTGAATGTTAGGACAACATTGCAGTTGACTTTAGTAGGCCATCATTTGAATTTATCCATCTAATGCTGTAGCCAAATTATTTACTCTTGAGTGACTCAAAGAAATTCCTCATTTTGTGTAAAAATCTACTGGAAAAGTAGACATGTGGTTGGGATTGAGAAAGATTATAACTTCTTACTAACCACATTGATAGACACATTCATACATGTTGATATTCTCTTGCTGGAACAGACACTTAGATTTTGAACAAGTTCATATACATATTTAAATACTTTTGTTTTCTTGTTTAGAAGGTGCCTAGCACAAATGATATTTGAGATCCTGATCCCTCTGCACACAAGTTTTTCCTTTGGTGATCTAATGTATTTGGTCCAATCATAAAGTTGAATTATAGAGCTCCAAAGCTCTGTCAGAAGGTCAGAAGGTATTTGTTTAAAAAACAAAAGGGTTATTCATGGTTTAAAGCGATGATATATTCAGATCCATATTATGGCAGGATTGGGTAGATATTCACCAATTCTACTTTCTCTTTCTCAGAAAAAAAGGAAGAATAAAAGTCCCAATGTTCCCTATAGTTGGGTTAGGTACAAGTGACTGGGTTTTGGCCAATGACATGGAGAGGAAGCAATATACCACTATTTTCATGCTCGTTTCATAAAATCCAATGCATGACCATCCACGAAGGCAACCACGGAGACCAGGCACTGAAGATGGCAGCATCACAAGGTGAAGGAGAGCAACCTCAACTGCACTGGACAGTGATTTGAGAAAGAAACAAACTTTTATTTACGAAGCCACTGAGATTCCATAGCTTGTTTAGCACTGTTTCGTAACTCAGCCCAACCAGGCAAACTGAGAAAGTGGTACCGGCAGTGGGGACTACTGTCATAAAACTTTCAAGATGTGGCAGTGCAGCAGGCAGCAAAGAAGCTGATATCACAGGCTGGAAATGCGGGGATCTAAGTTGTGCAGTGGGAAAACAGGTTGTAAAACTCTTATCAGTGATAACTTGATAGACAGACTGCAGCCTACTAAGTCAGAAGCTCTAGAGGAAGAAGGTGGAAAACAATCATACCATTAGTGTATCTGGCTAATACAGGTTGCATTTGGCAAGGCCTTACATGAAAGAGATAAGCCCAGGAAAGAATTGGCTGGTTTGGAACACTCTAAAATACTATTTGTCTCAGGAGTCATACTTGAAACAACAGCATTTCCAAATTTCTACAGGGCCATTATATCTTTAACACTAAGGATTAACACTGTCTTCCTTAAATCCAGTAGCCAAAGGTCATTTTTAAGCCAGGCCTATTCATATTGAGTGGTAGAGGGGCAAAGGCTAGGGGTGGAGAGAAAGAAAGGAATTAATACTGCTGTTATCCCAAGCTTTCCGAAAATCCTTTCTGAGTGAATGAGTTAGAGGTTGTTTATGCTCTAGATAACAGTAGTCATTTTTTGTAGCATTATGGGCTCTCCTAAATTTCAACGGAATACTTTGGACAGGTTAGTGAATTTTCATATCTAGAAGGAAAAATAAAAAAGACCATTGTCTTACAACTTTCTTCTTAAAGCAGAAAGAATATAAATTCAAACACAATATTCAAATTCCCTTGAAAGACTAACTATAGATCTGGAGTGGAGGGACACAGAGAGAATGATCTGGTATTCATTTCAGTGAGCTGAACTTAATTTTCTACTTTGGGAGGCAACACATGATAGTCATTTTTTAACATCATTCCATTTAGGACTCAAAAATCTCCATAAAAGAAACCTTATGGGGAATTTATATGCCTCGCATTATGTCAAAGTTTTGAAAAGAGTGAGCTTGGACTTCGTGACCAGTAGAGTTTCCTTCTGTCCAAAGAGGGGAATAGCCTTAGTCACCATCTAAACCACATGAAAAGCAATGAGAACCTAGTCAGGGGCGGAGCCAAACAAATCACATAGGTGCGATTTGTCAAAGCTAGAAGCTGGGAAGGAGGTGGAAATTGCCATGAGCTCGTCCTCAAGAGACTACCGAGCCAGAGAAAAACTTAATGAGTTAACAGAGTAGGAGACTTACTGAAATAAGAATAAGGATACCTGGGCTGTAGAATGGATTCTTCCACTGACCAGATTGGGACCAGTCACATCTTCATTTTGGACTTCAGTCTCCTCTTCTAAAAATGAGAGTTGGGCTTAATTATGGATGGCCAACTCAAATACCTACAAGGATCCAGCAGGCAGTCTAATGGATTGACCCAGGCCAAGTAGGGAACCACGGCTAAGTGAAGAATGCATGCCCCGCCAAAAGGGCAGCTGCTACTCAGTTCCAGCTGATTAATGGTATGCAGGAATACAGGCCCAGTGCTGCCAAACTTCCAATTTTTTAAGAGAAACTAGAAATCAGGGATTTTTATGGAAAATTTTCCATTTCTAAGTGTTCACACCTAATTCACTTTTTTTGTTTTTTTTCTTGAGGAAGATTGGCCCTGAGCTAACATCTATTGCCATTCTTCCTCCTTTTTTTCCTATTTTCTCCCAAAAGCCCCAGTTGATAGTTGTATGTCATAGTTGTACATCCTTCTAGTTGCTCTATGTGGGATGCCACCTCAGCATGGCTTGGTGAGCAGTGCGTAGGTCCATGCCCAGGATATGAACCAGGGAACCCTGGGCCATGGAAGCATAGCATGTGAACTTAACTGCTGCGCCACCAGGCCGGCCCCCCTAATTCAATTTTTTATGCAATCTATTACCCAAACAAAAAAATATATATACTGGCATGGTGCAGCCTGGAGACCACATTTGTCACCCAGACAGTCAAATAACTATCTTTGAACTAAATAATTTCTAAGCCCCCTTCTGTCTTTGAAGATAAATTTAAACTAATCACTCGATAAATGACATTTTATTTCCTCTATCTATAAGCCATTTTCTCTTATTTTCAAAATGTTTGGGAATGAACTCCCATGCACTCTGCTTGGGCCCTGAAGATTTGGCTTCCTCCCCAACTCCACTGAAGCTGTGTCCCCAATGTTATCCATGATCTCCTGACCACAAACTCGAAAGGCAATTGCCTCGCCTTCATTCTTTACCAATTTGTAGCAACTCAAGCTGTTAACAACACCTCTTCTTGAACACCAGCCTTTTCTGGTTTTTCACATGTTTCTAATCACTTTGTCCCAGATTCTTTTGCTGCCACTTCTTTTCCTTCCGCTTCCTATATGTGGGTGTTTCCAGAGACTCAGTCCCCAGCACTCTATTATTCTCTTCATGTTCTTATCTTAAGATCTCATCTGTAACTTCAGCTCAAATGTCACTAGATTCATTCACATACACAAACATCTCTCCTGAGGAACTCCAACTTTCCATTTCCAATGGTTGTTTGAACATTTCTATTTGGACTATATTGCTCATTCCTTAAGTTGAACATGTTTCAGATTTATTATTTTCTCCAAAACTTCTCCCTTATGTTCTTGCTATTAAAGATCTCCTACAATTCCTCCAGTTACTCCAAGTTAAAATCTGTTATCTTTGACTCACTTCACCCACCTCTACATTCAATCATCTATTCACCATATTAGGAACATTCATCTCTACCTTTTTAAGAAGGCTCCTACACTTACCTCTTCAGGGTTAAATACACCACTTGTGTTCTTCTGCTTCCTCACTCCAATCCGTATTAGGCACTGCCACCGTGTTATCACTTGCATCACGTTACATCCTCACTACCATTGCCCAATGGGATAAATACCAACTTCCTGCATTTGGCATTCATAGTCCACTGTTTTGCGCTTAACCATCTTCCCCATCCTCTTGATACAGAAGACAGTCTTATCCAGCCAAACCAGCCTAATCATTGTTCCCCAAAGACTATATTTTGTTTGTGCTTAGAATGTCCTCCTCTTTAATTTCTACCTGTCCAAATCCTACCTATTCTTCAAGGACCAGCTCAATTTACATCTTCTTCAAAAAGCTTTTTAAATTACCTAGGCCAAAGTGATTTCTTCCTTATCCCAACTCAAGGAAATGTTTTCCAACACTGCTTCCCTATCAACAGGTCAGGAAGGAATCTTAGAGGTTAGCTGCTAAAAGCTTTATTGTCTTGCCTTTCACGTGTAGGTCTAAAATTAGTTAGGTGTGTGTTATAATGAAGGGGCCCGATCTATTCTTTTTTTGCGTGGATACATAATTTTTCCTGGCACCACTGATGTCTGTCCTTTCCCTATTGTTATATAGTGCCAGCTTTGTCATAAATTAAGGTATCATAGATGTCAGAGTTGGTTTTTAGGCTGGCAATTCTATTTTATTGGACTGTTTATCAATTCTTGCAGCAATTTCACACTGGCTCAGTTAATATAGCTTTTATAATAAGTCTTGATATCCAGAGATCATCCTATTCTAGCCCCTTTGTATAAATTTCCATATAGATTTTTGTGTCAACTTTTCAAGTGCCCATCTCTCCATCTCTTTCCAAAAAAAGACGATAACTCAGTTGGGATTTGATTGTTTTCTCTTTGAATTTTAGATCAACTTACCTCTTACTAACTCAATGTTTCATTTTTTTTGTCTGACTAGGCTTTATTCTGCATGCTTTAGTTTTAATTTGCTATTTTGCCTAGTTTCTGAAGATGAAAATTTTGAGTGTTGACATAAAACTCCTTGTTTTCAGTATAAGAACGTAATGCTGTAAATTTCCTTTTATTCATTTCCTTTTGTTATTAGTTTATGTACTTAGGTGCATCCCCAATTTTTAATATATTATATTTTCTTATTCATTCTATTCCAGATATTTTCTAATTTCCCTTGTGATTTCCTCTTTGACTCCTGAGTTACTTGGAATTATGATGTTTAATCACATATTTTGTCATTTTTCCAGATATCTTTCTATTATTGGTTTCTAGTTTAATTCTTGAGTGGTCAGAGAACATACTTTGTAAGATTTCAATTCTTTAAAACTTGAGATTTGTTTTATGGCCCAGAATATGGTCTACTTTAATGAATGTTAAAGGCCAATTAAGCCAAATTGGTTAATAGTGTTGTTTATATCTTCTCTATTCTTATTTTCTCTCTACTTGTTTCACTGATTACTAAGAGAGACGTGTTGACATCTCCAACTGTAATTATGGATTTTTCGTTTCTATCAGTTTTGCTTCTTGTATTTTGAAGTCCTGCTGTGCTTTAAATACACATTTAAAATTATTATGTCTTCTTCATGAATTGACATCTTTATCAATATGTAGTGCCCCCCCAGTCCTGGATATTTCTTGGGTGAAATTTATTTTGTCTGATTTTAGTGTAACTACTCCAGTTTCTTTTGATTTGGGTTTTTATGGTATATCTTTTCCCATCTTTTTACTTTTAACAGATCTATGTCTTTATATTAAAGGAGTTTACTTTAGACGGTACATAGTTGGGTTTTGTATTATTATCTAATACAATTTGTCTTATCTGACAATCTCTGCCTTTATACAGCATATTTAGACAATTTTTAAGGTAATTATTGATATAGTGGGTTTAAATCTACTGCTTTTCTAGTTGTTTTCTCTCACCAAGATGTTCTTTTTTCACTTTTCTATGATCATTTAGGTTAATTGTGAATTTGTTATTTGATTTTTTTCTTCGCAGTTAGCTTATTAGTTATACCCCCTTCTTAAAACTTTTAGTGGTTGCTCTGAAGTTGACTCTATCCATCTATAACTTATCACAGTCTCTTTTAAATAATATTGTTACTTCATATATTGTGTAAGAAACTTACAATAATACATTTCCAGTTCCTCCCTCCTATAATTTGTATTTTTGTTGTCTTACATTTTATTTTTACATATATTATAAACCCTACAGTATATTTTCACTATTTTTGCTCTAAACTGTCAATTATCTTTTGGAGTGATTAAAAATAAGTAAAAATGTATCTTATATTTATCTTTATTTTTAACATTATTGGCACTTTTTTTTTTTTTTTGGTAAATCTAAGTTTCTACCTGGTATCATACTACCTCTACATAAAGAACTTTCTTATAGGGCAGCTCTACTGTCAATGAATTCTCTCATTTTTTTTTTTGTTTGAAACTTTTGTACAAAAAAATTTTTACTTAACCTGCATTTTTTGAAAGACATTTTCACTGGCATCAAATTCTGAGTTGATGGTATTTTTCTTTCAGTACTTTAAAGATGTCACTCCATTACCTTCTGGCTTTCATAGCTTCTAGCAAGAAGCCTACTATAATTTTTTTTGTTTATTTGAAGTTGTAAATGTCTTTTTCTCTGGTTGTCTTCATGATTCTCTCTTTATCTTTGATTACTATGACGGTTCAAATTTTCTGTTTATTTGATTTTTTAATTTGTTTTATAGAGTGGGTATGTATCCTGCTTCCAGTTCTCTGAGCTTCTTGGGTTTGTGATTTGATATCTTTCATTGTTTTTGAAGAGTTTTCAACCTTTATCTCTCCAAATATTTCTTTTGCCTTTATTTTCTGGTAGGACTCTAATTATACATAGTTTAGACAGTTTAATATTATCTTACAACTCTCAGATATTCCTTTTGTCTTTGTTTATTTTAAATACTTTTTTTTTCCACTTTGTGTTTCAGTTTGGATACTTTCTATTATTCAGTTTGGATAATTTCTATAATTTTTCTTGACATCTTCAAGTTCACTCATTCTTTCCTCAGCCGTGTAAAACCTGTTGATAAATTTATCAAAGGAATTCTTCACTTCTAATATTAGAATTGAAGAATTTTTTTAAATTGTTTATGAATTACCCATTCTTATAGTTTACCATCTGTACAAGTAGGTTGTGCACCTTTCCCAGTAGATCCTTTAACATCATTGTTATAATTATTTAAAGTCCTTGCCAGATTGTTCTAACATCTTGGTCATCTCTGGATCTTGATCTTTTGATTCCCTTATCTCTTAACAATGGGTTGTATTTTCTTGCTTTTTTGATTGTCTTGTAATTTTTTTAAATGAATATTTGTCATTATAGGTAGGACAATAGAGGTTGAGGTAATGAATATTTATGCCCTTCCCCTGTCAGGTCATTTGCATGAGAGGTTGAGCTAATCTAGTCAGAAAATGGGCCATGTCTGGGTTCACTTCAGTGCACCACAGGCTCCAAATTCCTCCAGCAGGGTGCTGCATTGCCTTGTGCTTAGTTTGGGACTGGAGTGCCAGTCAGTTCTTCTCAGTGTCCATGCTTCACCCTCAGCTTTCAGCCATTGCTACATGCCTACCCCACAGAGGAGAGCTCTTTCCATACTCTTGCCACACCCCCCAGCTGTAGATTCCTATCACTTGATACTCAGTGCTAGGCGCAGTGAAGGGGGTTTTCTCTTTTCCTAGTTCAGCCTCAGTCTTAGGCAGGCGCTATGTACCTGGAACTTGGAGTGGAACTCTTTCAGCATTTCTGCCTTCTTTCCCATGGCAGCCAAACTCTGCATTGCATATGTGGTTTATCTTGGGGCGGAGGTTCCTGCCCTCCCCTATGGTAGCTGACCAGTGCTTGGTATCACTGTAGGATCCAGAACCCAGGTAGCTTTCCTGTTCTCCCCTAGGGATAGATGTTTTTTTCCTTCTTCTCTTTTCCTAGCTAAAATGGTTCTTGTGCACTGTGAGTAACAGTGTTTCCTGCCTATCGTCAGGGACTTGAGGCTTTTTATTCACAGAAGGGAAAAGACCAGGAAAGAAGAGGCCTTGAGCTTTTGCCCAGAAGCTCTGTATCACCTCTCTCGTGTCTGTGCCCCTAGGAGAGGTGGTCTCTGCAGTCTCCTGTCCTCCCCTCATGAGCATCCAGTGCAGGTGAACAGAAAAATTCTTGCTAATAACTGAAAACCCATTTATTTCAGGCTGTCATGCCAGCCCACACTTGGCCTGAACAATTGGTTAAAATTTTGACCAATTTACTCTGATTTGTCTCTTCCTTATATGGCACTTGTCTCTGCCTCTAGTAGTTGAGACAGTTCATATTCCATGGACTTGTCACTCTTTGGCATTTAGGTTACTGTGTGACCTCAGCTCTGTAATGGGTTCAGGAAAAGTTAGGCTTTTAGGGTGTTTATGACTTTTTCTCCTTGTTAGGATAGGTAGGAGCGGCATTCTTTCCAGCTTTTTATATCCTGGGGGAACATGGAAACTTAATTTACTTTTATTTTTAATACCTGGCACTTCTTTAGTTCTTTAGGCCATGAAAAACTATACATAACTTTGTAAATGCATTTAAGTATCTTAGGTGTCCTGCATCATTACACAGAAAAAGTAATTATTGTCACAACATTTAAGTTCAGATGTTCATAATCCAGGAACTCGCTTTATGACCCTTTAAAACTTAGTAATAATGTTTCTGAATAATCAGAACATTTACCAAGAAAGACTATAGAATGTATTTCCATTGAATGGACCTCTACCTTATCATAATTCTAGCTAATATACAAGAGATACAATATTTAGTAAAACGTGGCTTGGCTTAAACAAAGAGGGCATAGTTAATATAATATTATGTTTAATATAATTATACAAGGACCCTGGTTTAAGTTAGTTTCCAATAAGCTAGTCCCATAATATGGAACCTGAGGGCTCACAATGATATGATTTCAAATCAAAAGCAGGACAAGACCAGCTTGTTTTTAAGGGTGTACCAGAGGTGTGAGGGTTTTGTGTGTGTGTGTGTGTGTGTGTGTGTGTGTGTGAGGAAGATTAGCCCTGAGCTAACATCCGTTGCCAATCCTCCTCTTTTTGCTGAGGAAGACTGGCCCTGGGCTAACATCCATGCCCATCTTCCTCTACTTTGTATGGGACGCCACCACAGCGTGGTTTGACAAGCCATGCGTCAGTCCGTGTCCAGGATTCGAACCTGCGAACCCCGGGCCACAGAAGCAGAGCACGAGAACTGAACCGCTATGCCACCAGGCCAGCCCCTGATGTGTGAGTTTTATACCTCTATACTTCTTATATTTAAAAATAGAATACTATTCATACGTATTTCTAATAGCTAATTCCATACTTCTCTGTAGATTCTATGGCTTAAATAACAAATACCACTTTGCCACATTTTAGTTTTATTTATTTATTCAACAAAAATACACTGAGTGCCTACTCTAAGCCATATGCTGGAGATAAAATGTGGAAAAGGTATGGTCCTTCAAGAAATTTATAATCTCTGTTTGTGAGACATATGTTAAGATAATACAATGTGATAATTGCTAATAAGGAGGCATAGTCAATAGGAACAATAGAGCAATAGAAACATGGAGTAACAAGAGATAGAAAAGAATAAGGATTAAAACGGTAGATCTACCAATCATAATGGCTCTCGTTAAGGCTCTTTAAAGTTAGTGATTAACACAAATAAACCATTTAAGGAGTGGGAAATAGATGCCAAGGCACAAAACACATTATAAAGGTATCAAATTACTCTGTTGAGTTACAAATGAAAACTTCACTTTAAAACAGACAGTAATTGGTAAATGTGTAACAGTAGAAATAATCACAGGGGATTATAAAAAGTCAAATGAAATAAATCCAGGATTTATATAGAACGCTAAACAAACCCAAAAATCCTTAGACTTTAAAGGCAGCATAAATCTAAAGAGTGACTAGAATTTGGAAACCTTTGAAAAAACTGGAATTAAAAAAAAAATCATCTAACTGAAGCATGTTCTGCAGAGAAGCACCACAAAGGAAATAAGAGATTTGTACTTTTATGAGCCAAGCCAAATTAGCTGTGCTATTCTCTCAATATTCAATGAGTTAATTCCTGAGGGGCTATAAGAAAGCATACACTATATGAACCAGAAAAGTGTTTTCACCTCAAGTTGCAAAACAAATCTGTCCTGAAATGACTTTTAATTTATCTTCATTTGCCATAATTAAAAAGACAAAAGCTCCTAGCATTGCTTTGGAATAGGTTCCAGATATATTAAATCCTTTAATATTTTGTCATTATCTCTAAATTTTAGCCATCTGTTATAAGAATGTTAAATTTTAACAATGAATTTAAAATATGGGTTCCCTTTCATTTATAATTTCCCCTACAAGGCAATGTCTATAATGCAAAGTTTCCAGAAGCAAAGACCTTTATTAAAATGTAGCTAATGGAAGCCAAAATGGAGGTCTTCACTAAAATTCCTGTCAGGTGTAGAGTTTTCATGCTCCCTCTGCACAAAAAGCAAAGGTCCAGGAACTCTCCTGACCATGACTTCTGGTCAAACAAATGAGCATCTTCCATCATCATGGCTCCTCTGGACATGTAGAAGAGAGTCAACAGCATCTTCCTGGGGCATGTTTGATCACACCATCATATTTGCAAACCTAGTGGTGTCAAGTTGAAGTCAAAGGCTGGGTGGCAGGCCAGCAGCCTGATTAAAACCAGTCTAATACTCTTTCATTTAACAAATTATTGAGCATCTACTCTCTGCCAGGCACTCTGATAGGTGTTTGGGATACATCAGTGAACAAAACCAAGATGCCTACATTTGATGGCACCTACATTCTATGATAAGGAAAATGCCCACAAGGGCCATAATCAACCACAAAGTGAAACAGCCTCAATAATAATAGGTAACAAGTATTTACTTATTATGCACTGAGTCCTCTTCTTAGAGCTTTGTATGTATTAGTGATGGGTAAATTCAGTTATAACACTGATGCACTTTGCAGAATGTTTAAACAGAATTTAGTCCCGTAGCAGTATGAGGCTGGGCCTACAACTCAGTCATGATAATTAGCAATCCACCACCAAAGAACCACAGAGATGAGAGCCTTCAGTTTTAAAATATAAAATAAAATACCCGGTGCTGCTTTTGGCTCACTCTGTATGTGGATTTTCTTCTGATTCTACTGTAACAATTAAAAATAACCTAATTACAGCAACTAGAAATGCAGATCAAGAAATCCTTAGGACATGTGAAGCATCTTGTACCATTAAAGGAGAAGAATATTGGATGTGCAGAAGAAAGCTTCAGCTCATGAACTGAAGGCATGTTGTTCTGCAATAACAAGATCATATGATATGGTAACTATGAGAAAACAAAATTACACAAGAGAGACCTCCTGAATAAATATTTTGCACATTAGCCAAAATTCAGCAAAAAAGAATTTCAACTCAATTCAGAAGGTTGCTGTGGAGCTCTTGAGTCTTTGCCAAGAGTTCCTGCCTGTGACTTTGCAGCCATCAGGAGTGTCTGGGGGAGAACTTGGCACATACAGTTCAGAAGAGCAACCTCTGGACAAATTTGGTTGAACTGAGCTGAATCTTCAAATTAAGAAAGACTCTGCGTGTCTCATGTCCACAAAGAGCAATAGAGTGAGTGAGAAAACTCCCAGTGTCTCATTCCTGATTCTAGGAAGATAAGTTCAGACAACTTTCAGGAAAATTCTTATTATTTGTGAGTTTCATACTTTGCATAAGGAGGTAACATTATCAACCAGGTGAAGGAGAAATTGTGTCCTGCATGAAGAGTCTACTCTAAGCCAGGGATCTTAGAGGCTTAACTTGCCTGGACTCAAATTTTTACACACTATGAATATGATAAACTAATTTGGATTATTGGGATCTGGCCCCAAACTCAAAAGAAGCTGAAAACTTTTCCCTGGAATACGTCTGAACCAAAAGAAAGTTTTAAAGGCTGTGGAGTTTGGAAATAGGACACTGATCTTTTCCATCCATTAAAACAGATACCCCTAAATCTATGACTGTATAGTCTGTATTTACCACAGAATTTAGGACATTAGTCAATCCACTGAAACTCTGCCCTTAGTAGCAGCCATTCCATTTCCTCAACCCCAGTTAAGTTTTGGTTCAGAGTCAACTAATTGTTTTTCTCTTTCTTTCAGCCAAACTTCACATGCTTTGAAGACAGTCCAAGAAATAGTCTAAGGATGGGGTTGGTAGTTTGTTTCCATTTAAATAAAACCTGTTTATTCTTTCTTACTAGTTTAGCTTGTAAACAGTTTTCAAAAATTTTTGGTGTACATAAATGTTAATTAATCTACCTGATTAATAAAATAATACTGACTCAGCTCACATCAGCATTGCCACTGCCTCTGCCTATTGCTTCTTGTATAATAGAGAAAATTCAAGTCTTAGTTAGCAGTAGACATAATCTAAACATTCGCCCCTACAACACAGATTGTAAAAAAGAAAATAAATATTAATACTAAAATGTGGAAAGGGGTGTATTACATTTTTTCATAAGAACCGTATGATTTGTTTTTGGATACTGCTTAATTTTGTGGTTGAAACTAGCACTGAAATCCACCAACATGTTTTTCATTTTACAATAAAAAATTTTGCCCTGAGTTCTGTTAGATGGCTTCCTTGAAGTAGCTGAATTATTGAAAATGGACTTAACATAGTCTTCCATGAAGTATGCATGCTTTTACAAGTTTGAATACATTTATTTATAAGTTAACATTTTAAAAGTTTGTGTGCATGGAATGCATCTATCTCTAAATATTTATGAGTGTACTTCCCCGTTAAGTCAGGAGATAGTCAGGAATGAAGAACTCAATACAGTGTATTCTCAATACAGTGGATGTATTCAAATCTCAAATTTCAAAAAAAGGAATGAACCCAGTATCCTAATTCTTGTGGGTTTTTAACCATTTTGCGGGGGTATGATTGACTTTTAAAAAGCTGCACATATTTAACTTACACAACTTGAGGAGTTCGAAGATAAGTATACACCCATGAACCATCACCACAATCTATGCACAAACACCCATCATCCCCAAAAGTTTCTCCCCACCTCTTCATTTACTAGTATTATTATTTTGTGTGAAATAATTAACATAAGATCTATCCTCTTAGCAAATTTTTAAGTATATAAAATAGTATTGTTAACTATAGGCTCTATGCTGTACAGTAGATTTCTAATTCTTTGCTGTATTTCGAGGGCCTTTTGGTTTCAGATCATCGCTTCCAATTAAAGGAAACTTCCAATACTAAGTAACTTATGAACTATACCAGAGTTGATAGCCTGTTAGGAAATAGGCCAATATACAGAAGAAAGTAGAGTGAAAGAAGTGGAGAGATCTTTTCATTCTTTGCAAACCTTAATTTAGGGAAATTCTCAGGTCTTGTGCTGAATTATTTAGGCTTCTTGGAAATGTGCCTTCAATGGAATTAGAGGGAAAGTTCCCTGTTCTACTCTCTTTACAAAAAGAAAAAAAGTACTCTCATACTTATTTGATAGGAGAGGTATCAGAGAAGCAGCAGTCTGAACAAAGGAAGACTTTTCATGTGTGTTTATTCTAAATGAAAAGTGAATATGATAAATCTGGTTAGAAGGATAAAATGGTTCTCTCCCACCTCTCTGATGATTGGTGCCATCAGGAATCAACTTCCAGATTTTCTGTTTGATTATCTGCTACCTTTTGACTTAGAAAATAAATTTTCCTTAAGAGCCGGTAGATATTTCTTAAGAAACATGATCTTTTGACACTTTTTTTCCTACGATTTTCTGTTTTAATAAATGAGGGGAGAAGCTCAACACAGTAAAACAATACCAAGGTAGACTTTATATTTTGGGAAACACAGAAGAAAGCAAAGATGCAAAACTCTCAAAAAAACATTAGATGAGCATGCTGTGCATTTCCCACATCTGCAACTTGTGTTTATTCTGTGACATAAATAAATGCATCTTCATGTGTTCTGAAGTTTTTTCTTTACTTTTAATCTTAAAATCATGGGAATATATCTAGTTTCATATTTAATTATAATTCACTTGCAAATAAATCCCATACTTGGGAACCTGAGCTGAAGAGTTTATCATGTTCACAGTAAAATATTGAATTCTTCTCTTCCTCTTTGCAATTCTCAAAGACACAGCCATATTAAAGAGTTTATCCACCAAGAAAAAAAAATTCTACATAAATAAGTTTTTGTTTTATTTTTAAATTAACATAGAAATAACATACCATAAACATACTTCCCAATGTAAGTATTATCATTTTTGTATATTCCCTTCATTGTTTTTATAAGTGCATGTTTTTAATACTGTTATAATTATCAAATACATAAAATACTGTACATTCTTTTCCCCACATAACATTACATGATATTGATATTTTTCACATGTACAATTTTATTAGAAGCATAATATTCTACTAATTCACCTCAGTGTTTTCTCATTTGGGGCATGTATATTACCTTAAAATGTTTAACTTTAAGCTCCTTTAAGTATTTTCTGGATAGTTTTCAGATCTACTACTGTGATCCCAGCAGCAAAATGTGTAAATATCTTCTAGATCTATTACTCTGATACCTCGATCTATGCAAATTTTTCTGTATTCTCTCAGATAATTAGTTTCATGGCATGTTGGTAGATGGTATACACCTCACACTAGCTCTGCCCAATATTCTGGGAATGTTTAAAATAAAGGACAAGCTCTCTCATCAAAGAGTGATGATAAGAAATATAAGCAACAGAAAAGGCTAAATGGCATATATCACATATAGATGTGTGGATCGTGCAAAGACTCAAAGACAGGACGGCATCAGCCTACAAAACTCAGTCACATCCCCCCATGTGACTCTTTGAGGTCAGTGCTATTTACTGGTTCTGGCCTCAGTGGAACTCCTTGAGTGTGCTGACTCTGGAAGGGTTTTCAGTGGGGTGTGTTTTCACTCCTTCCCTTGGCTCGCAGGACCCTAAATTCCAGAGTTGGGCTGAAAAATCTTTACCACAGAATTAGTCCCTCCCGGTTTCTGCTGCCAATATCCCAGGTGCTTGAACCACCATCTGCTATGGTTGCTGCTTCTGCAAATAGTTAGGTCATGCTGTCAACATGGGCCGAAAGTGGGAGGAAAGGTTTTAATTCAATGGCGGTTGGCATTTTTTCCCCTCTCTCTTTTCTCTAGCTTTTCCCAGTGTTTACCAGAAAGATATTTCCTGATTCCACTGGGCTCCCTTTTTCCCACTGAATCATCTTTCTGCCCACTCAGTTCTCCTAACATACACTTTTTAAATAGTGCCTTCTTCTACCACAGTAGGGTTACAATAGATACCAGCTTGCTAAAACGTTTTCCAAAAGAGATGTTCCAATTTGCACTGTCACCAGAAATGAGAGAGATTTTGTCTCACGACACTCCTGGTAACAATGACTTCTCTGAATTTTTCTCTATTTTAGTTTAACCTCAGTAAATAATGTTAAGGATCCAAGATGGCCTCAAAATTCCTTCTGAAGATAATATACAGCAGCAATAATAAAACCTATGAATTATGGAGTGTCAATTATATGACTGGCACTTCGTATGCACTATTTTATTTATCCTTAAATGACCCCAAACAATAAGTATTATTCTTCCCATTCAACCTGTAAGGAAAGTGAGGATCCCAAAGAGTAACTTGTCCACATCTGTAGCCTCAGTGGGAAGTGTAGGCTTGACTGAAACCCATGTCTCTCTGAACTTAGCTTTCTCAAGCTATCTATGCTGTGCTAGCTCAAAGCTATAGGGCTATAAACCAGTGCATTTTTCATTCATCATTCCTTTTCAGAATTACCTGCTCACTATCACATTGTTCAAATGAAATCTCAAGGGTATAAGTAATGAATTAAACTCTAGTTAATTAAACTCAACTACGCCATTTTTTTCTCAAACCACAAATCTAAACCTTACTTGTTCTTTCAAAAGCAGCCAGCAAATTAAGTTACATTGAAACTACTCCAGGACTATGATGGATTCTTTGCTTGTTTCTGGCATAATTTAGGAAGTGATTAACCTATTTGCTTAGCTCATTTGAAATTTTTGTAAAATCCATAAGTTACAAGTTTTAAACCAAATTCCAACCTTTTGGGACTCACGAAATATTATTTGGACAAAATGTGATTTCTTGGGGTCAGAACAGAGAGAATTGTATGCTGTTTAAAGTTTTTATGATACATGATCCTAATTTTTCTGGATATCAAATCACTTAAAATACTATTTCAATGATATCAACTTAAATAAATCAGTGCTCATGTGCCACGTGGTAAAAATGTCCCCCTGTCTACACCTTCCTAGGCACTCCTCTTTACATAACATTGGCTCACTTAACTTCAAAGAGTAGAGACCATGATGGCTGCAGTTTTAATTAGTAAAGGATTGGAACAGGCAGAGATTAAAATTTCTCATGAAGACAAAAACTGGAATAGAGGGGCTGGCCCGGTAGCATAGTGGTTAAGTTCATGCACTCTGCTTCAGCAATCCCGGGTTCGCCAGTTGGGATCCTGGGCACGGACCCACCTACCGCTCATCAAGCCATGCTGAGGCAGCGTCCCACATAGAGCAATTAGAAGGATGCACAACTATGACATACGACTATCTACTGGGGCTTTGGGGAGAAAAAAAAAGGAAAAAAGGAGGAAGATTGGCAACAGATGTTAGCTTAGAGCCAATTTTCCTCAAAAAAAAAAACCAAAACTGGAATAGACTCTGATAATTAGATCCACGTACTGACTTCTAAAACCCATATCCACCTACACATAGACAGTTTTAACTTTACTCAGTAAAAACATATATAGCCTCTATGAAAATGTTTGGAAATAATTTTAATTAGTTTAACTAAATTCATAATAGTTGTAGTAAGACAAATTGTCTTTTCTCACATCCTAATATCTCTGAAATAATACATTGCATTTGAAATTTTACTGTATTTTTTAAATATTAGTTAACCTTCAAGGTTTTGCTCAAAGATCATCAGCTTTCTGAATGTCCTTCTTTTTGCCTTTCTAATCCTTCACTGTCCCCTGCTTCACATTCCAATAGAAATAATCTCTCCTTTCTCTGAACTCCCAAAGCTTGTCAATATAACTCTCTTATAATAATTTATCACATTCTACCTAACATTAGAGTTATTTATATACACTCTCACCTACTGGGTTATGCCCCCTGAGAGTCTACATAATTAAAATAATGTGGTTAAAATAAGATAGGTTACTAATTTGAAAATTTAGAATTTTTTCAAAATTATAGTTTGTATTTAATATCAGAGGCTGGGGCCAAATATATCCTGGTGTTTTCCAGACTGGTAGTTCCACTTGACTTTTTCTCCCTATACAGAAATTTTTAACTATTATGATTTTATCAATTCTTTTCCCCTTGCTGGTTAAACATTTTGCATCAGAAGTAATAATGAGGAGCAAAGAAATGCACACCAATTCTACTCCTTTTTTACATTTGATTTTCTATAATAACACTAAGATTAGATTTTACAGAGGGGAGAGAGATGGAGGAAGATTGATTCCTGCTGCCCAGAGTTATTTCCCTGAGGAACATAGGCTTCTTTCCATTAGGTGATCAAATGCAAGAAGAAGGGGACAAGAGATTCTTTACACCGGGGATTTAATTGAAACAGCAAAGCATGACCTAGAGCAAAATAGCAATTAAAACCCCAAAGTACAGTTCCTACCCATTGCCCAGCAGCGAGCCATTGTTGAGCTTCAATTCCCTTAATGGAAGCTTGACTTTTGATGCCATTGTCTAGGAAGCTATTGCTATTGTTCTATAGGAGACGACTCCCTTGAATTTGCCTTTGTTCTGTTTAATTGCTTAAAATTCAATAACTTTTTACAATCTGTAAAAATACAGTGTATCATTTGAAATCTCATTCTTTAAAATGTCTTTCAGAAAAAAAAACCTATTGCTTTCATTTTTTTTTTTATTTCAAAAAGGGTTCAACACAAAATCATTACCTTCTTTAATAATAAAAACACTATCAAGAAAAAGGATTTTTTTTCAACTCAAAACTAAATAGTATGGACTAAATACACTCTTGGTATTTGCTATATACCAGGGTTGATTCTGTTAGTAGAACACTCACTGTGTAAAGATTATTTCCACTTTCAAAGCCAAGATATACATGTTCGTTCTGTTCTCTCATTCCTTGTGGCTTTTTCAAGGGTCAAATTGTACAGAAAAAATTCAAAGAAAGCAAGGCTAGAATGTATTTATTTAACAGTTTCAGCATTTTACTAGACTCTTTTTTTACCCTTCCTTCTAGCTAGATTAGATTGTGAACATACAATTAATCATTAGTTTGAAAAAGTTTAGCAATGAAATGATTTTGTTTGACTACCTTCCTGTCCAGGGAAAAATAGGCAGAAGTCACTTAAGAGTATATAGTTTAAACCAAATCATTCCTAATTCATCATAAGAAAACATCTACATATTTTTTATCGTCAGATATTTTTTTCCCCTCTTAAGTAAATGGATATTTAATCAATCGTTACTTCAATTAAGTATACTTATTCTTTAATCAAAATACGTGGCAAAGAATGGATCCATGACAGTTTGGCTAGATTTAAGAGAAAGGAAGGGAGGAGAAAAAGGGGGTAAGAAAGGGAAGAAGGGAAGGAAATAAAAGAAGGAAAAATAATATTTATTAAATTTTGAACATTATGCTAGGAATTGGCACCTAGATCTCTCATTTTTATATTGACATGAATCCTGTGAGGGAGAATTATGACTATCCCCATTTTGCAAATAAGGATGAGGAATAGGGAGATTAAATCACTTGCCTAGAAGCACAGAACCAGTAATTAAAAGAGCTGAGTCTGGGACCTGGTCTATGTACGCTGTGCTGGCTTGAACACCACCTGATGAGACGCACGAGTGAATTTTTTTAAGTTCAATTATACAGATTGTTAAGTAGAACTTGTTGCCAATTAAAAGATCTCTAGTTCTAATTATTAGTAACTAATAATAACATTTGTGTGACATTTGCCCCCCAGTCTCTGTTTTTATGATAAATGACAAAAGTAAGTGTTGCCTGGACTTCTATACAGCATGTGACTCAAAATAGTCCTGTGATTCAGAGTCAAGTTCAATCAATAGTGAAACGGGTACCAAATGGAAAGTTTAAATCACATTTTGTTGCACTAGAAAACAGTAGATAGAAATCTGAAAAGATGACATCTTGTCCTTTGCTTTTGAAAAATATCCTAAATATGTTGAAAATCATTTCAAATTCTACTCTCTGTTGTATAAAGTAGGAACAGAGCTGCATATTAGAAACACGTAAATGTTAACAAGCAAGAAAATTGAGGTGCCCATCTTGAATACCTTGGAGAAAGAAAAAGCTTCACCACTATAAATTATTAAAAGAATGAAATAAATGCATGAATAAAGCAAAGTTTCTGAATCCTTCAGCAGATCAATTTTAAATTAGTTCAGGAAGGGTCTTGACATCTGCCTGATTGAATGGTTTAAAGAATAAGTTGAAAAGGTGGTGGTTGTTTTTTTCCAAGCATGTTGACAAATTACCCATTTAGCTAAAATTTTCAACTGTCAAAAGAGTATTCACTCTAAGACCTTGTGTTAGATTTGTTATTTTATTGTGTGTTTTCGGCATGTCCACCACATTTTAATAACAGAATCCTCCTTTCCTTTGGAGAGACCATTTCTTGTAATTCACATGGGATGAACTTGCCTGTGGCCACATGGTGATCCTATGACTCACAGCTGGCCAATCAGAATACTCCATCTCTATCCCAACCACAATGATTGGATGAGAACATGACCTAAGGAAAGCCAGTCAGAATCTGTGATCAGATTTGATATAATCTTGTTGTGAGAGAGTCTTTCTTCCTTTTAATCAAAATTCAAAAGAATATATTCTTGGGGCTTCCTTTCCTACCATAGTGAGAATGTGCTGGCCTGAGTAATAAACCAACAGAAAAATAGGGCAAAGGGATAGAGAAACTAAGACCTAAGGACATTACTTGAAATCTTGAATCTACCTGTACCTGAAGTTGATCCATCCTTGGATGGATGACTATAGATTCCAAAAAATTCCCTTTATTTTGTGTAAGGTAGTTAGAGTTGGAGGTCTGTCACTTGCAGCCAATAGATTTCTAACTAATAAAAGTGTGTTGTTATTTTCTAAGTCACTTCAAGCTATTGTGCAGTATCTCTTCTTACTTTTAGGCAACTATCAGATAATATAAAGCAAGATCAAATGAAATGGCCAAAATCATTAAGGATAACTCAATTTTCTTTTCAACAATACTTCTGAGAGCCTGGAAAGAAAACTAATGCTCAATTTAATTCAATCACACTATCAAGGGAACTATGGTTTTCGACTATAAACACTCATTAAGTTCATTTACATTCTTTCCATATCGTGAAACTTTAGAATAAAAAAAGGACCTTACAGTGCCTCTTTCCCTGTCCTCATTTTAGAGATAAGGAACCTGACTATATTAACTGAATTGTCCAAAATAATATAGCTAGTTAGTGACAATGTTAGAATGAAAACAAGGTCTGCATCCATAATTTACCAGAAATTATAAAATTATACCTATTATAGTATTCACATTATTCTGAGATGAAGTGACTGGAGTCCTTACTAGAATATTATCATTTTAAAAATAGGAAATTAGCTTAGTAAAGCACACAAGCGATTCTGCTTATTTATCCATTAATTCTTCTGAAATGAGGATGTACCAAATGAGCCAAAATTCCATTAAACACACACAATGATAAATGACCTGAAATGATCTCTTTGTAATGCTTTTGTGTTTTCTTTATAAATAAGTACCAGAAAAGGGTAAAAATAATGATATTCTAATGGGAACTGGTAACTTCTATTAGATATGAAAGCTGAATTATACTCTGAGTGAAAAAGTGCTGATTGAAAAAATGGTTTTCTTTTGGATAAGGATAGCTCATCATTCTTCCTCTGAGTTGATAGGCCATATCTAATAATAACTAAATTCCAGGAACCAGACAATACACTTATAGAATTCTAACAATCAAACAGCCTTTTTGACCAAGTTGTTAGATATCCACCAGTTGGATCAGCAGATTTTTTTTCTCCATATTCTTATTCCAGATTTTTTAAAAGTGGAGGACTCTTATTACTGGTTCAATAGATATAATTACTGTAAAATGTTTAATATGCATTTGTGGATTTTTAAACCAACTCTAATCTTCAGCCGAGGAATCCTATTAAACCAAAAGTGAACTATTTTCTTTGGAATTGTTACGTAGATGCATAGAGTAAATTTGTAGCCCTAGAAATCAAACAAACAAAGAAATGAGGTACACCCCAACTGGCCACAAGCAAATGAAAGAAGGTCAACGGGATAGGAAGAATTTTAAAAGCTAAATTAATATTCATCTGAAAGCCTTTTCTCCAGCAATTTTTTTATTTTTAAACAATTTTTAACTATTTTATTAAAAATAGTTATTATTGATTAATATTTTATCACAATCTATTTCTAGTAGGGTAAACAAGCTCAAAATGAGTTATTTTTGCTTTACATTTGCAAAAAGTGAATGCAATATCATAATAAAATGTTATGATAAATTTTAAACACATCTTAAATAGCTAGACTTTGAAGAAGGAATAAAATAGTGAACATATTGCCTACAGAATTCTAATGACTAAAGGAATAAATAATGATTTTTTTCCAACCACAATCACACAATTTTTCTATTTCAGCAAGATATTTGCTGCTATAAGGATTAATCCGCATTTGTAAAATGGCTAGATTAGGCTCTTTATAATAGTTTCTCTTTCTTAAGATCTGGCTGGAACTCTCCTAGCAGACAGGCAGACATGAATGCTATCTCCAGAAATCTGTGTTCCAATATCCGCGCTTTGCCACCTCCCTCCCTACTGTCACTCTAACGAATCATCTCGTCACTCAAGTGCCTATCTGACCCTCTTTGCCTCTAACTCCCAGGAAGTTGACAAATACTATTCATAGCTTCAAAATACAAATGCAGACTTCCCACGCTTTGAAACCATCAACTCTCTCCTCACAGAATGAGAAAATCATTTAATCCACTGACTGTTCTACTCACCAGGCTGGTCAAGGAAAGCTGGTAGTGGCTATTTCAAGGTGCTCCGTGTACAGGTTCCTTTTACTGGTTATTACCATTTATTTTCATCTACGAAACAACGTGCAGTACATAACCCTGCTGCTTTTCACATGCTGCCTCCTAGGTCCCTGCCTCTAGGAAAATTGTCCTGCCTTGTTCCCACTCAGAATCTTGTTGCTATAGCCTTCCACGGTGCGGTAGACATTGGGGTGTTTAGGGTCAGCCAGACTATGGACAATTGCTTACTGTTACACAGGGCCCTAAACTGCAGAAAACAAAGACAGTTCAAAGAGGGAAGATTTTTATAAAAAGTTTTAAAGAGGCCACAGGCTCTTCTCTCATTGACAAATGCTACTATAAATCAGAGGACTGAAATCTGAAAGCAGGCTGGGTCCAGTGACTCCACTTTAATGTCAACATACTGTTTTGCTGCTGCCCCTCTTTTTTTTTTTTTTTTACGAGTAAGTTTTCCCATACGCTGTAGTTTTAAAGTGCAAATAAATACAAGACCCAGTCCCTGTTTGGATTCAGTGTTTTCACTCGGAACCAGTGCCTTGCAGATTATGACATGCAGCGCACAGAAAATGAGATTAGAAAAGGTGCTGTGGCCATGGGGTTGTCCTCGGGCTGTAGAAGGCAGGAACACCCTTCATTATTCTTCCCCTCAAACTGAGGAAGCTCATGATAGCTATGTGTCACCTCTAATGTCATCGTCTCCCTCTCAGGCTTTGTCTCCCTGTCTCCCTCTTCCCTTCACTGTCTTTCCCCCACCACCCCTCCTCCTCTCTCTCCTTGGCTCCCAGGACCAAAGAAAGGCAGAAGAGCCGAAGAGTGGATCCACCATTCCCTAATGAATTAATAACCATGCCCAACCCCAATGCAAGCCAGAAAGGACTTTTCTGTTCCAGAGTGTTAGGAATCATTAAAAGATATACATTAAAAGTTAAAGATTTTGGTTTTTATTTTTGCTATGAAATCTGTTAAAATACTTAGTTTTTAAAAGGAGGGGGTTCAATCATTGTTACATAAATCAATGTTAATGCCAGCTAATTTTTAAAAATACGCTAAGAAAATTTACAATGGAAAAAGGAAAAGAAATCACTGTTTCTATCCAATACATAATGGTAGACTGGAGGACTATCAACACAGATGTGGTACAGCAGAATGCCTGAGTTCTTTGTTTTTTTTCCTATTACTTAGAGAAAAAAAATAAATTATGTTGTTTGAAATTATAACCAAATCCCCTAAATTGAGAAATGGTCATTTAGGTTTTATCTAAATAATCATGTAACAGTTAAATAACATGACTAAGTTAAATAACATTTTCATTTATAATCATGTTTATCGCAGTTCTTGATATTCAGAACACAGATATTAGGAAAGACAGGGAAATAAAACAGCACTTAAAGTAATTTCACAAATTTATACAATTCCCCATAAGAAACTGATTGGAGATTCTCAGTTTAGCTTTCTTGTCACTGTTTATCCTGCATAAACAGACTCCTCTACCTGGATGGAAAGGTAACCTGTACGAGGTCTGTGTTTCCAGTAAACAAAAGATGCTCTGCCTCACAGCCTAGGACTCACTGAAATGGGGGCTCTTCAGGCAATGCAGCTTGACAAAAGTATTCAGCAAATAATATTCTTCATCAAACATTGCTTTCACTTTCTTTCTGAAGCTCTTGTTTTGGATTGCTTATTGAATTTGGGTGACAGAAAGTATATGTAAAATAAGGAAGAAATTCTCATAAAGACAAGCTAGCCGTCAAATGAAGAGCTCAGGCAGGGACTTAGACACACATACACACACACACATGCACATACACACACAAGGCACAGCTGTGCAAATTCTTTTGCTCATTGTTTACTTTATGAGTGGGCAATATAGTAAAGAAATGTGTTCAAATGGTCAATGCATAGTTGAAGTTATTTTGTTAGTCAGCTAGGTAAATGTGGAATCATCAAAAAATAAACATTCTACTTGTAAAAATAGACTTACTGATTACAATGCTAGGATAAATTCTTTACACAATGTAAGATAAAGCCCCATTAATTTTATTCCTAAGTTTTAAAAAGGTGACAGCACATCAAGGTGTATTTATATTGCTTGCTGATTTTCTGATGTAAAAGAGAAAAATAGGGGCAAATTTTTCCTTCCAAGACATTTGTTAACCTGATTTTGAAGCCCAAGGAAGTGGGGGATGAAGATTCTAGGTCATCCTAAAATGTAAACCAGCATTCATTCATTCATTCATCAGTTAAAACTTTAGATGGAAAAGGCTTTATTGAAAGGAAATGGACATTCGCCTCCCAACCCAGCAATCCTTCTTCTGAATATACATTCTCACAGGTCCACAAAGAGATGTGTATAGGGATGTTCACAGAAGCATTGTTTATGGTTGCATAGAGGAGGAAACACAGCATCCATCCCTAGGGAATGGGAAAATGTCAAATGTGCACACAATGAAGCACGAAGTCAGGGGCAGAACTTATGAGCCAGACTTACATTTAACAACACAAAAATAGCTCAAAAACATAATGCATATTTTTTAAAAGTAATACGTTGAATGAAATTTATAGCATAATATCATTTATATAAATTTTAAAACATACTCAAAACAATCCTATGTATTTTCAAGAGTATACTTAAAATTTTTTTACATATATTTAATTTTATATATTACATACAATTTTTATGTATGTATCTATACACACACACATATATGATAAGAATTTCAAGAACATACAATAAGTACATTAAAGCAGATGTCTATGGCGCAAGAGAATGGGAGTGGAGATTGGGGAGCACGTGGGAAAATGAAATGAAACAAAAGAGAAGCTCATGCCAGCCCCTCTATGACATAGTGGGCTGTGAATGAGGACAATAATTGACTCAATTCTGCATATTTGACCAAAAAAAAAAAGTATAAAGGACTTTGGAGCCATAGTTATTGACAATAGGATAAATCAACATATCTAAACAACCAGCCATATGTAAAAATAAAATTCATCTAAAGAGAAAGAAAATGATATTGTAAAAGACATAGTCAAAAAATATAGATTGGCGACATCCTTAAGCTATAATGTTTATAGTTAAGTACAATTTGGAAATCTTAAAAATCATACACTGAAATTTTTCATTTGTAGCATCTATTTATGGGCCTGATTACATTTAAAAGCATGGAATAAAAGGAAATCACAGTAAGGAAAGACCATCTGAACAGTTCCTGCAGCAACAGTGCTCACACAGTACATGTGTGTCTAACTCATGGAATCAGGGCTGTCACTGAGATGGCCACCACCACCTGGAACAGGCAGTTATATCAGGGAGCAGTTTCCTGCTTTCCTGCGTGTGTGTATGGGTTGAGAAGATGAGAAAAAAAGCTATTATACATATATATGAAATTTTGACTCAATAATCTAGCTGTTTGAGGTGAAATAATGAGGTTTGTGCAAATGAAGACTCTGTCATGTGCCCAATTCACTTTATATGGACCAGACATAATTACATCACACAGTGTCTAATAAGAGTTTGCAAAATTCTGTGAAAGGTAAACTATCTTGTTAAAGCTATTCTGAGTGATCCATAATATTAATCCAGATGCTAATATGGAAACTAGAGAGTTTCTCTGACTTTTTTCACTCCAGTATCTTTGAAAATACTTCATTACTATTTCAATTTCCAATGAAAATATGCAGACATTGATTATATAATTATAGTTACACAAACTGATACACTATATTACTTAGATAACAAGTAATATTTAAAATGTATTGACCTATGTCTTCATTGCTCAGGAAGTTAAACATATAAAAGTTGTTAGTCCTAATTTGATTTTTCAGCAAATACATCTTGGAAACATCATCCCTTTTTAAATCCATTATCTCTACTCATCTTACCATTACTAACAACATTGGTTTCACAAGAATATCTTGGGAAGTTACTGAAACCACACAAATGTCAATAATTATAAATGAAGGTAACTCTTATAACATAAGGATAATAACAAATTATTTGAGGAATAATCCAAGTCCATCAACCACATCATCATCTCAACATTATAAAAAATTGCTGAACTGAGAATTTTACCCAAAGAGAGTTATACATAAAAATTTATAGGAATAACCACTATGAGAGTTGACCAATGAATTAATACCTCCAAGACTCTCACTGTAAGGTAGTTATGAGAAGCTACAAAACAAAAAAGAATATACAGCAAAACGCACCAACTAAAAAGTCTCAAAGACACATAAACTTCAAAATGTGTATTTTTAGGAAATGGAAGCTGTGTTTGTAACCATCCACTGACCATACACACACAAAAAAGTAGCAACACTCCAAGGTATTCATCCCATCATCTCAGTTTGTTTGACAAGAATTATAAATCAAATCACCATATTCATAAGTGGCTATAAAGCCATATTTTATGCCTTGGCACTATGTAGATAAAACTACAGTTTAGCGAATTAAGAAATTTGCTTCCTATTGTCTAACATTTCCCTGTTCAAAGATTGTCCACAAATGGTGAGGAAGAAAAATCTGGAAGATGTATTACACTTTACCTATTTTTTAAGACTGTAAAATTGTGCACAGACCAAGCATGTCCTCAGATAGTTAAATGGTCGCACCAGAGAGCTTACCTGAAATTTCTACAATAAATGGCCACCTTAAAAGTTTTAAGAAATACTGAGAAGTACTGAAAAAATTTTATTGGGTTTTTTTTCTCCCTCTCCCCTTTGCAACAGAATGAGGGAATGAAGCATTTTTCTTGGACACTGAGTATAATTATAGCTAATCATCTCCTTCTCCTTGGAGCAACATTCGTTGACGTTCCTTCATTTTAGGGTGGCTGGCTGACACAATTCAAATATAATTACTCTTCTTGCATGATAAACTCCAGCACCGTGAGCAAATATAGTATGTCTCATTGTCAAGTATGGCTAGACAGCAGCAGTGTAATATAGACCTTTCAAGCCCTGGTGTAGCCCCCTGCCTTTGAAATCTGTGTGAGATGACAAAACTGACTTTCATTTCCCTTGGACTTTCTCAAGGTATCCTTATTAAGAAAAAAAAAAAGCCTAAAACCCATAAATTTAATCTACTGCCTGCCAATCACAATAGTTTCTGCTGTCAGACACTCATGATACATAACCACAAAATTTAAACGTTATTGTTTCATACAAGAAGGAAATGTTGCTCATGACTACCCCATACAGTCATGTGACAATTCACTGCGGTTCCTTTGTTTGCCTCTTCACTACCGAACAATAGCAAAAGCAAGAAACCTGTAACTGATGGACCAAGTGTGGAAGCAGCTACACAATAATAAACACCATAGATCATTTTTCCTAGCTATCTTGTAAGAGACAATTGTGTAATGACAGAAAGTTTGTCTCTCAACATATATTTCATTTCAGATTAGGAGTGATACTTGCTTATTTCATACTCAAATGACTTCTAATTTTAAAAAAATCAAACAAAATTGGCTGATCACTAGATACAACTTGCACCAACTTTTGAAAAAGAAATAGTAATGAAAGGAAAAATGACATCACATCGTCATGAATGTTGAGTTTTGGCAGGAAACAAAAGCTTGAAACTTAAAATGAAAATTTTTGACACAGCCTACCAACCCCAAAGAGCTATGTTTTCATTAACATGGTCAACTTTATGGCTTTCTCTCACATGTTCTGATCAGCAGTATTAAGAAAAACATATTTTTGTGGATGACCACAAATACTAACTTGACATTTTGTCCCTTACTGAATTATAGTGAAAAGTCAAATGTAATTTTTACCTACAGTTTTCTAGGAGAGTATTCCACAATGGGCCTTCCAATTCTAGATGTGTTTTTTTTTTTTTTCGAGTGTATGCAAACTCACTTTGAGTGTGTAGCATTGTAAATGGAATTACATCCCATCACTGTCTGTGTGTTTACCTATGGGGACAGTTATAGGCAATTGGCTTTTTATTCCTTGACCTTCTAAAAACTAAGTAAAGTAACCATCAACTGTTTTCATTAGCAGTGGATAGACTTAGCAGGTGAAGAATCAGATTCGGACAATAGAGTTCTTTTGTTTCTTGGGTGGGGGAATAATTTGGCTCAGCACATCCCCTGGCCTCATCCCTCATGATGGGAAACAGTGAAATCTAAATACAGTTATATAAAATTAAAAACAAAACCTTTGTTTGCTCTATACATGAGCAAATCCTCAGCAATTTTTCCTTCCAAAACAGAATTCTACTGCACAATTCTGTTGGAGAAAGGATCCACTCTAGTCACTCAGAAATGATCATATATATGTGGCTAGCAGCAATTAAAGGAAACCCATATATATGAAATAAAATGGAACCTTTGACCACTGTATTTGCAACAGCTGACTGGCTTGTTATAAGAGAATGCCAGCTGTAATAAATATATATGTGGTCAAAACAAACAGAAAAAGCACCCTAGAGGGACTCGGACTTAGCATGTTTATCAATAACTTAGAAAACTCAAACTCTGGTGCAGATCAGGTCCTCCAATGCACACAAAGAGAGACCACCCATCTCCTTATAAAACAAGGACATTTTATTAGGGAAAGTCTGATCGTCTACAAAGGGCTTTTTAGTTTTCCATGGGACACTATTCTAGCAATCAACAATGCAGTTGCCCTAAAAATACCTTGATGGCTTTCTCCTTTTGTTATGGACAAAGCTTGCACTGAAGTCTTTTCAATAGCAGCCCCCGTTTTCAACTTAACCCTTTCCTTTCCCTGGGAAATAGGACTCTACCACTCTGAAAGCCATCAGACCCACTGTTCTGATTCAGGACATTCACCTGATCCATAATATTTGTCTCTTGAATACACTTAGACTTCTTTGGGCATGCCACCCAAATGCGGAAGTCATTTAGAAATCAAAACCAAATAAATATACAAATCCACCATGGGAATTACAAAACACACTTGCTTTAATATTCTTCTCTGAAGTTTAGTGAAAGGAATAGGAAAGAGACATGAATTTGTGATCTAACTCCTTTGTCTGTTCTTCATTATCACGACTTCCTTCTTCATCCCTCTGCTACCCATATAGCTTAGTCCTAAACCCTAATAAGCCAGACTTCACTCGACTGACCTATTACCCATAAAAAGTCTAAAAGTCAGCAGTTTGAACTAAAGCGAACTGGTTATATAAGTGCAACCCAAGCCCCAAAATAAAATAAAAACAAACCAAACAAGAACAGGTGACTGAGAGATTTGCATTTGGTTTGCCATGTTGCTTCTACTCAAAGGCTGAAAATTCTTCGCCTTGAGTATTTAAATATGCATCAGCTCAGAAGAAGTTACACAATGTTTCCATCAGCAGAAGATGTGGCACTTAGAGAAAGCATCAGGAAAATAAAAACTACAGACAAAATAGGATGTATTTGCATATTTCACTTGAAATTAGGCTATGTCGCGGCATATTGGAAACTCATATGCATTGGATGTCAGCTGAGTTACTTTTCTTTCCCCCCAAGGTGACATTGGTGCTTGTCTTACCAAATATGATGCAACTGACAAGTGTTTTCATGTAAGGAAGATATATGCCTCCCATCACCTTGTCAAGCTGAGTGAAGGCAAACTCCAGCACATCCTTTCAAAAGTGATTAGGTGGTCGGAGTCATTAAAAGTCATAAAGTTAGACTGCAGCAGTGTGCCATGCATATATATGAACTCATCCAAAGCTGTCCTCCTTGAAGCAGGTGATAGCTCTCAACTTTGCCTCTGACCGAATCATAAATTCTTGGCTGAGCTTTCTTTCCCTTAGCATACCTTTGAAATTGTACTGAACAGTAAATGCTGCTTTGGCCAGCCTCATTGTCTCCTGCTTTCCCAGCCAAACCCCTAACAACCACAAGTCCAAACATCTGATTTTGGTTCATGAACACAAAATAAACAACCAGATTGTCACTACTTATTCTTCACAGCCTTTTTAAATCTTCAAAGTACTTTAAAAACTCTTGCTAATCAACCCACTTTAAAATTTTCTAAAAAGGCAGGAAGAAAAAGAGTGGTATTTTTTAACTATTTCACAAAATGAGGAAATTAAGGCACAAAGAGTTGAAGTGACATTGCCAAGAGTCTGGACCATTAGGGCTCATCAGGAGCTCAGGACAAAGTCTAAACTCTTATGTTATGATCTCTACAATCCTCCCACTTTCAACCTTATAATTTCCCAGTAAATAAATCTGATTTTCTATAAATCTGATTTTAAAAGTACCTTCGACAATACAAATTTAAAAATTTTTAAATGTAATTTGACTCAGAAATCCCACTTCCTCGAATCTGTCCTAAAGAATTAGTTAAGTGTATGGGTAGAAATATATGTACAAGATGTTCAATACATCATTATTTATAATAATTAACTGCAAACAACTTAAATGTCCAAAAATAGGGGATTCTTAAGGTTCTTTGATCAAATATTATAAATCCAAACTATATTTCTGAAGAATTTTTTAATGCTAAGAGAAATAATCATGATATAATGTTTATGAAAAAAGCAAAACACAATACTTAAGGGTCTCAACTATGCTAAATATATAAATGTACAGAGAAAAAAGGACTAGGAAAAATACAACAGAATGGTAATAATATTTGGACGGTTTTTTTTAAGTTTAGGGATTCTCAGGAAATTCTAATTTTCTTTTTCAAATCTTGTTTGAATTTTCCAAATGTTTTACAATGAGCATTACTTACTTTTATAGTTAGAAAAAAAATAATAAAACATTAAAGCTCCTAAGTGGTTGTGTAAGAAAAAGTACCGACATTCCATAGGTCTCTTGCAAATCATCTCAACATAGACTACTCAATACTAAGCAATTTAAATGCTTTCTAAAATGTATCACAGCAATGCAGTCACTCAGCATCTGTCCTGAGTGTATGAACTTTGTCTCATTATGGATCTGAAACAGTGGCCAATTCCTTTTTTTTTTTTTTTTTTGGTGAAGAAGATTAGCCCTGAGCTAACATCTATTGCCAATCCTCTTCTTTTTGAGGAAGAAGGTTGGCCCTGGGCTAACATCCATGCCCATCTTCCTCTACTTTACATGTGAGACTCCTGCCACAGCGTGGTTTAAGTGGTGCATAGGTCCACACCCAGGATCCAAACCTGTGAACCCTGGCAGCCAAAGCAGAATGCGCAAACTTAACCACTAAGCCACCAGGCTAGCCTGCCAATGCATTTTTAAGACATGGTAACTGAATGAATATTGATGGGCCAGAATGCCTTTCCCAGAATAATTTCATTTCAGTATAAGTACCTAGAAGTTTGTCATCCAGCATAGATTGCATACAATCATAACTGAATAGAGTGGTGAGGAAAATAACAGCAGTTGAAGACTTTCATTTCAAACTGTCCAACTTTAATAAAACAATTTTGGGCTTCAAGCACTGCAGCAATTAAGAACAACTACTCTTGTGCTTATCAACTAGACACAAATTTCAGCCTTCATAACGATCATTAAAAGAAAAGTTTTTAACCATCAGACATCTAAAAAGTAAAAAGCCAAGACTGGGATTCATGTGCTCTTGTGTAATCTCTTATATTGCATTTTCCATCGTTCTGGGCCAACAACAAAACATAAAAAAGCCCATGCTATTGGCTATGTTAATATGATAAAAACAGAAATGTCTATGTGCCTACCAAGTAGGACACACATGCATAAGTACAGAATTCTTTCCACCAAACATATGGATTTAATTTTCAAGTCCGTTGTCGTCATCATTATATGGAACAGACGGTCGTTGAAGTAATTTCTTGCTCAGTATAGTTGAAATGTTTTAAATATTCAAGCATATCAAGCATGTGGCTGAGAAATTTTTAGAAGAGACTATGTTAGAGGAAAAGAAGACTAAAGGAAAAGAAAATCTGAGCCCTTTTTGTCAGGTCAACATCTCTTCTCTTCCGGGCTGTCCTAGGGAAGAAACTCTCTGGTAGCGTCAGTTACCCATGAGGAAGCCATTTTGATATTCTGCCCGCATGAATTCTGCTTCTACATTATCTTTTAGAAAAGACAAAGAACCAAAAGCCATTCAGAAGTTTTGCTGCTGGTTCTCATGTAATCTCAACACTTAAGCAATCTGTACAAAAACAACATTTAAAAAATAATTTGTTATTAACACAAAAACTGTGTCTTACTTCTTATTAACAAAAGCTATATTCAAATCCAACCCATAAGAAGGTCTTATGAATCTGCTTTCTCTCTCCCTATTCATTCACTTTGAATCATAGGGTTAATAAATAGTGAAATCAACAGAAGCTGAGCTTCAGGAATGAAAAAAGGAAAAGAAATAAAATTCTTAGATAATAAACAGGGTTAACAATCTCTGAAAAATTCGACTTAATATACTTAATGATTCTGGATAAGAATAATTAGAACAAAGATTTTTCCTTACTTTAATTTTTATAATATTTTTTTCTCATTTAAAAATCAATAAATACTCAAGGCAGAAAAAGTTGTAAAATAAAGAAAAATATAATGAAGGAAATAAATTTTTCTCACATACTATCAAGACATAACTATTATTAGGAGTCACTTGTGCCTTTTAGCCTTTTGTACATAAATAGGACTTAAAATGCCTAACTGTATTTCATCATACGTATGTGCCATAATTTATCTAATCACTCTCAATTGTTGGACACATAGAGGGTATCTAACTTTTCACTATTATTAACTCTGACATGAAAAGTCTAGGAACATAAATATTTCTGCATATTTGTGATTTTTTTTTCTCTTTAGAGTTAATTCAAAACTGTGAAATTTATGAGTTCAAAGAGTACAAGCTTTTTAAGGCTTTTAAAATATATTGCTGAATGGCCCTCCCTAAATTTTGTCCCAGTTTACACTCCCAAGAGCAATGTTTGTGAAAACATCTTTCAAGATAATCCTGCTAGTCTTCTCTTTGTCTTAAAACAATAGGTTAGCTATGGCAAAATGTATAATAAAAGGCCCAATGAACAGCATTCCATCTGTCTAGAAATTATTTATGCCTTCTCATACTCTCAAAGAGAGCACATATGTTTATAGTGAGGACAATATTCACCCCACATGACTACATCATACAAGGCAGAAAAATATCACTGGCCGCATACATCCACTTATTTCTATCTGAATGAAGCACAAGGAAATGCACTTTGAATTTATTGCATCACTGGCCTTCAGAGTTTTAAAACCCTATCATTTGCACTATTCTGAATGACTTAAGAGATCTAACATGGTGGAGGCATTAACAAATTCTGTTTTCGTTGCATCCTACACATAGAACATACTTAACCAAACTAGAAAAGGTAAGATTCAAAGGAGTGAAAGGATAGGCTCACCAGTCAGGTGATATCAGGCACTAATGTCCCTTAGAGCAAGGCTTCTGTGTGTCAAGAAGCATCCAAGAATTAGTGGGTGCCAAGATGGCAAGATTTTATTTCATAGGAGAGGAAATTTGGAGAGAATAACAAACGAGAAAGCAATAAAAAGAAGGGAAAGGCAGAAAGTCAAGGTCACATTAGGGCAACTTCCCAACTTTGCCGAGCCAGGAAGAATAGGTGAGCTTTCCATGGGTGAGATTCCTAATCCAAAATATCCCCCAAGTTATGCTCTTGTTCCTGGCACCCCTCAGGTGTTAGGGTAGAGTTGAGCTATGCTTACTGAGGGGAGGGTGGCAACTGCTGCTGTTTTCCCTACTCAGTCTCCCCAGAGGGTTAAACATTGGCTTCTAGATGTGCAGCATTTACATTATGTCTCTCACATAGAGACATAATGGTGGTCAGTGCTGCCCTAGGTGACGTCTCAGTCATCCTGTAAGTTACAGAGCTAAATGGATGCATCACAGATGTGCAACTGCAATGAACGAGGACCCTGCAGTACCTCTGGCAATCAAATACTTTGAGGGGATTTCTAATTTGTGACTTTCTTATCCAAAGCATAGATATGGATTGTCTTTACTGAATCAAAGGCATTCAAATGATAAACAAAATATTCAAATTGGTTTGGGGGCCCCTGGCCATCAATAGAAATGCTCCGAATTGAAATGGCTTGTTTACTGACTCACATAATGTAAAAACTACACAAGAACGTCTCCAAAACTTCTGGGGGTTGATTAAAACCTTTTCGTTGGCTATTTCTGAGAGACTACAAAGAATTACTACATATGTCTTAAATTTATAAAGACCATCGTGGTCTAAAACAGAAAACAATAGAACAGCCTCATCCTGGGGTTCAGGCAAGTACCTCTTTGCTCCGGAGTCTGTCTGTCTGAATTTCTTTCTTTTTTCCTCTCACTTCCCAGTCTGCCTGATCCTCTAACTCTAGGCTGATGCTCTCTTTCCAGATGTAAATCCATCCATGTTCTGGAGACACTAAACCGCCAGCAAAACCATACATGTGGGGAAGCCCTTACCCAAACTCAAACCGACAACCCAAATCTTACACAAGATGCAAATTGGGCTTAAAATTGAAGGAAATGTTTGAAGCAGTCTGTGGACGTAGGATTGGCCCTTAATTACAGTCTTTCCAAAGAGGGCAATTTCCTAACAGAAGTTTCCCAACACAAAATTCAGCTACACTCCAAGTATATTCTTGGAGTGGACTATCATTCAAATATGTTTTATAGGGAACAGTCACTCTTTAGTCCAGTACTGAATTTATTTTTTTCAGTTTACAAATCCTATCACCCACCAAATGAATCGTCTATGAAACAGAATGCTTATTGAGTCACTTTTAAAGCGACTCCTGCAACAGAATATTTCACAAAAGCAAATCTCCTTCCAGCCTTTCTTTGATTAAATGCTAAGGGAGTGTTCTTAGCAAAATAGGGTTTGTTTTAAACAATAGTGACTTTTGATTGAAATCAGATGTTTAAACCTCAAATAAAGAATAACTCACAGCACAATGGTTGTCAATCCTTGGCTCCATCATTCAAACGTTTCTGTGAATCTGAGAACTTCATTCCATTTTAAGAGTGTGTCGTATTGACTCTGATATTTGTACTTAATCATTGTCATTCTGGCAAATTTTCTCCATCTTCTGGCCAGGATTCACTTAGAGGAACCCTAGTACTTCCATTCTAAAAGCCACCTTTTACCATATTATGGGAAATATATTCATTTTCCTGCAGCTTTCATTCTAAAGATTCCAAATCTTCTAGTGAAAGGTATCTTTAAAGAAACCAAGTAGTTTGTATTCTAAAAAATGACTTATACCCATAAAAATACCCCACACTCATAAAAATGGTATTAACTTACTATTCCTTGAAATAAAACTAGAAAAAGTCACTGTTTACTAGGGTTCACATTGACAGTAAAGTCCTCTTCAACTAAATTTGTATTTAAGCTATCTTCACATATAGCAAATCATTGAGTTATAGCAGATAAATAATACAGAATCAATTTTCATAAGCAAAAGTTGATTTTCACTGAGTTCTTCAACTGTGCCTGTAAAAAAAAAGTATACTATTTAAAGAGAGCTCGTGAAATTTCAGGAATGTCATATATTGGTAAACAATTCAAAACTACATGTGTAAAGAGGCAATTAATTTGTTGAGTAAATGAAAAACAGGTTCTCCTAGAAGTATTTTTCTCTACAAACTAACTCTGGGGTGATCTTTCCTAAATTCAGAAAAATACTAGCAGTTTTGTCTCAAAGTTGCAACTGAGAGCGGAGTCCCACTCCTCAATTCCTGCATCCGGCAAAACTTCCAACATCTGGCTAAGGGGCAGATATTCTGACCATGAACCTGGACTGTGCAGCTGTTGTGACAAAGGCAAGAGTGAGGGGCCTAAGGGGAATAAGAGTGCTGTCTCAGGACACAGTCAACATGGCGCCACGTTCCCTGCTTCCTTGCTCACTTTTCAGATTAAATCTATTCACATTAGGCCTGAGGCGACCTCAGAGGAAGAAATTAGGGCAAGAAATTTCCCTTCACTTCAAGGAATTTTGATAAACTGTGTCCAACGCAGCTCTCAAAGTCATGAGTCTTTACTGCAACTAGTGATTCTGGGAATTCCTTATAAGAGAGAAGAAGGCATTGTCTCTACAAAGCCAGGTCATAACGACTATGGCCATTTTCCTTTCCATCTGCTAATCTCACTGCAGCACTTCATATGCTCTGTCAGTCTGTCAGGGAGAACAAAGAGGAGGGAGGGAGGGGCGGTGGGGGAGAGAGAGAGAGAAAAAGAGAGAGAGAGAAAGGAAGGGAGAGAGGGAAGGAGGAAGGGAGGAAGGAAGGAAGGAAAGAAAGAAGAATCTTTTCTATCTCAGAAATACAAATCAGAATTATTTCTCTCCTCATACCTTTCTTTCTTGCTGGGCCCCAAGTCTACCCTCAAATAAAGGTAAAATGGCTTTGTCCCTAGTTATAAAAATCTTCAATCAGGAAACAGTCACTCACTCACAGAAATTTCCCTTTGTCAGTCTCTCTCTCTCTCTCTTTTTTTTTTTATGGACTCAAAGCTTCTAATCAACAACTTCTGCCAAATTTCCTCCTCTCCTAATCTCTAACCTTCAAGGTGTCTTTTAAATGCCACTCTCTGAGCCACTTAAGGTCAGTTCTAAATTCCTTATGCCTCCAAAAACTTGAGTATATTCTTTGATTACAACTTCTCTTCCTTCTTTCCTTCTCTCTCCTTCTCCTGAGTCACATATCAGGGCTTCCCAACTTCAAGTGGCCCAGAGACATCAAGTTAACACTTTATAGCCTCACCTTCTTCATAGAACAAACATTGGCTATATAAAGATCTGTTTGATCATTCTTGACCCAAACTGGCAAGTAGTAATCTCAAAATCACCTATAACTTAAAGAGGGGATTTTTTTTTTTTAACTTTGGGCAGAAGTTGCAAACTTAAGTGTCTCCAGAGGAGCAGAAAGGTATCATATAAATGACTGAAAATGGTCAGGTGGAGACTGGCGGAGTCTGGAGAGCGCCTGGTCTCAGAAGCTAGTCAGACCCAACCGGCTACTTCATGCCAAGAGAGCCCAAATGGTCAGATCGCCCACACTTTCAAGGAAAGCTAAAAATCTGGGGGGGGGGTTGTTGTTTTTTGGGGTCTTTTGGTGAGGAACATTAGCCCTGAGCTAACATCCATTGCCAATCCTTCTCTTTTTGCTGAGGGAGACTGGCTCTGGGCAAACATCCGTGCCCATACTCCTCTACTTTAATGTTTTTTTTTGTGTGTGTGTGTGGGGAACACCAGCCCTGAGCTAACATCCATCGCCAATCCTCCCCTTTTTGCTGAGGAAGACTGGCCCTGGGCTAACATCCGTGCCCATCTTCCTCTACTTTATATGGGACGCCGCCACGGCGTGGCTGACAGGCAGTGCATCGGCAGGGGCCCGGGATCCGAACCGGCAAACCCCGGGCTGCCAAGCGCGGACGAAACCGCTGCGCCACCGGGCGGTCCCATACTCCTCTACTTTATATGTGGGACACCTGCCACAGCATGCCTTGATAAACAGTGAGTAGATCCATGCTTGGGATCCGAACCCATGAACCCCGGGCTGCTGAAGTGGAGCACGTGAACCTAACCACTATGCCACTGGGCCAGCCCCTAAAAAAATCTGCGTTTTTATGTGAAATAACTCCCTACATTTAAAGTTTGCCGACTAATTCAATTTTTTTTAAACACTGTATAGGCCAAATGAAAATGATTTTATGCTAGTTTTAGTCTGAAGGTCTTCATGTTGTCTTTTTTCCTCAGACATTTTGAAGTATTTTAGACTATATAGGGAGCGAGCACAACATTTATTCTGGAGAAGACCAACACAAAAGAAAGTTGATTCTATTGGAATGTAATGGAAAGTTTAAAGCCATAAAATTTTACAATTTGGTGAAGTAAAATATATTATGTAGGGAAAAAAGAGGTTATAAATGTTGGTTCTTCACCTTCTTAAACATCTCTCATCCATCCACTTCTTTGTGTCCACACTGCCACCAGCCTTGTTCACACTACCAGTATGTCTCCCTGGAATAGTGCCCTAGCCCTCCAAGTGGGAGGCACCATGCACAGGATAGTTTGCTTTATGTTTTACTTTTTGTGTGTGTGTGAGGAAGACTGGCTCTGAGCTAACATCCACTGCCAATCTCCCTTTTTTTTGCTGAGGAAGATTAGCTCTGAGACAACATCTATGCCCATCTTCCTCTATTTTCTATGTGGGATGCCTGCCACAACATGACTTGATAAGCAGTGCATAGGTCCATGCTCAGGATCCAAACCTGCAAACCATGGGCCGCCAAAGCAGAGTGTGCAAACCTAACCACTACACCACTGGACCGGCCTCCCTTGTTTTTTGTTTTGGGGGGGGGAAGATTGGTCCTGAGCCAACATCTGTTGCCAATCTTCCTCTTTTTTTTTTGCTTGAGGAAGATTGTCCCTGAGCTAACGTCTGTGCCAATAATCCTCTATTTTGTATGTGGGACTTCGCTACAGCATGGCTTGATGAGCAGTGTGTAGGTCAATGCCTGGGATCTGAACCCACGAACCCCAGGCCACCAAAGCTGAGTGCACAAACCTAACCACTGGGCCAGTCCCATGTTTTACTTTTTAATGGAAAATTTCAACCATATACATCCTGATCATGATATAATTAACTAAGTGCATGTGCCCTACTATATTTTTACCCTTATGCTGACATCAATTTATTTTAGAACTCTAAGTTGAAGAACTCTAATTGTTGTGCACAAAAAAATAAAAATCTCCATTTTTTTCTCTCAAAATGCATATATACATACATACATGCAATAATAAAAAGCATAGCGAGTCAACTGGCCAAAATTAAATAAAAGGCCCAAATTCATTTCCAACCACTAAAATCAATTTAGACTGTTTAGAGTCAAACTTAGCACACCACAATTTCCCAAGATTCACAGTGAAAGTCAAATCTTGGCAGGGGTCTTAGGATCATTGCTAAAGTGTTGGACCTAGTACTTGATACCTTTTTTCAGTTAGCAATAAAGTAATTTCTAGGTTTTTATTCAATTTATAGCCCATAAAATCTTGGCTTGCTAATGGAAAAATGTGTTTTTTAAACAGATATTTGGTCATACTCTTGGTCAAATCTTGGTTCTTTTGAATGGAACAATGTATCAAAGTATAATCTCTAAATTTGTTACAGCATCAGGGACAAGGGTTTAAATGGGACCAAATCCTGCTAAACCTAAACTTTGCCATATTTTACATTCACATGAGAAGAATTTTCTAAATTTTAATTCATTGCAACTGCTCTGTCCAGTTTTTTTCAAAACAATGAGAGCAAAAGGCAGTAAAATTTTAATAGGATAATTTTTTAAAATCTAATTTTAATATGATCATTTTTTACCTTATTTATGTTTTTAGCCTCTATTACCCTTGAGAAAACAACTTCTATATATCCATTAATCAAAGACAAATTTTCTGTTCTGTAGCCTTTATCTTTCAAAACTGAAAACCTCTAATATTATATTATATGCATATCTGTCTGTCATTATGATTTCTCAACAATAGAAACCAGAATTGCATGAAATAGTCCAGACAGTCATTCATTTTATTTTTGAAAACTAAATAAAAATGTTCCATTTTCTCTCAGTTGTCTTCTACATCTTATTGGTCATTGTGGACATAGCACACACTTCCCAAGAACTAAGTTTTTCTGACTTTTTAATAAAATCTAATCTTACAGAATGTAATATATTACAAATATGTTTTCAAATGAACACCAATTGGAGCATGTTATATAGTCTATATGATAAGATCTTTGGAGAGACAATGTCAGCAAAAATGGCAGAGTTTGGACTTCAGAAAATTCTCTCCCCATAAAAGCAATGATAAAAATAGCAAAAATTGTCAGAATCAACTTTTTCAGAACTCTGGAAATTAAACCAAAGGTTTACAGCAATGCAGGGAGCACTTATTTAAGAAAAAAGGCTGAATTTTGGTAAAAAGAGCAAACTTTGTGTCATTTTCACTTGACCTATTCTGATCCTCCATTCTATAGCTCTGAGATAGTTTTAAAAACCAAAGCCTGCAATTACAGGGAAAACCAATAGCCTTCAATCACAGTGTAAACCAACAGCTTATGATCATGGTGTAAACCGATAGCCTGCAATCACATTGTAAACCAATGGCCTACAATCATGGTGTAAACCAACAGCCTGAAATCATGGTGTAAACAAACAACCTGTAATCAAGGTGTAAACCAACAGCTTGCAATCTCAGTATAAACCAACAGCCTGAAAGCATGGTATAAACCAACAGCCTGCAATCATGGTGTAAACCAGCGACGTGTAATCATGGTGTAAACCAACAACCTGCAATCATGACATAAACCAACAGTTTGCAATCATGGTGTAAACCAACAGCCCGCAATCATAGTGTAAACCAACAGCTTGCCATCATGGTGTAAACCAATAGCCTGATAGCCATCAGAGGGGGAAGAAAGGGGGTAGAGCTCCTTCAAAGCCTCATTCCCAAAGCATTGTCATTATTTGTCCTGTCTTATGGTTCCATGAAAACCCCACACTCAAGGCTGTGTTTATCTGACTCAGAGCTCACTTAGTGCAAAAGCTATTTCCCCAGGAGCATTTGTCAAAAACAGAGGCAATTCATTAACTTCATGGCTGCATGGGGCAGTGGATACCAGCTGGGGCAAACAATAAGCTAACCAAAATGCTTAAAAGGAAAGGCTGGGGAATGAGATGCCGAAAGGGGCATTGAAAAGTTCCAACATATTTCTGAGAATCTAGAAGCTCACACAATGCATAGGGCTATGTACACGTCCAGGGCTATGAACATGCTCAGGAAAGATCTGAGAAGGTTCTAAGTTCTTGCTGCAGGCTGACCTTAAGGCTCTTAACTATCAAGATGGAAAAGTTATTAACTGCCTAGCTGAGTGTTGAAGGTTTTCCCCAACACACACACAGGGCCCTTCAGCAAGGAGACATTGATTCCAGTTCTTTAAGAAAACTTCTGTCCAATCATTAGCTGACTACTAAGCTAACCAGATAGAAACTCTAGTGACCACAGATGACAAAGAATACACACTTTGTAGAATTATTTCAGAGAAGACACTAAGCAAACAAACAACACTGGGGAGGGAGGAGAATCTGATTTCTAGAGTAGCCACGTTATACAATTTAAAATATCCAGTTTTCAACAAAAAATTACTAGACATGAAAGGAAACAAGCAAGTGTGGCCCATACACAGGAAAAGAAATAATGAACAAAAAGTGTCCCTGAGGAAGACCAGACATTGGACTTACTAGACAAAGACTTTAAAGAAGCTATATTAAGTATGTTCAATCAACTAAAAGAAACCATGCCTAAAGAATGAAGTATAAGAATGATAACTCACCAAATACAGGCTATCAATAAAGAGATAGAAATTATTTTAAACACACCCACAGAGAAAGTGTGGAGTTGAGAATACAATAACTGAAATAAAAATTTTACCAACAGGACTCAGCAGCAAATTTGACAAAGGGGAAGAAAGAATCAGCAAACTTGAAGATAGGTTGGTCTAGATTATTCAGTCTGAGGAACAGGAAGAAAGAAGTATGAGCAAAAATGAACCAAGCCTCAGAGACCTACGAGACAATATCAAGTGTACCAAATATGCCTAGTAGGAGTCCAAGAAGGAGAGAAGAAAAAGAAGTGGGAAGAAAACTTATTTGAAAAAATAATGGCAAAAAATCCTCCCAAATTTGATGGAAAAAATTAATAATCTACATCCATAAGAAGCTCAATGAAATACAAGGAAGATAAACTTAAAGGATTCTACACTTAGACATATCATAATCAAATTGTTGAAAGACAAAGGCAAAGAGAATCTTGAAAACAGCAAGAGAGAGGTGATTTGTCATGTACAAGTGATCCCACTAATATTAACAGCCAATTTCTCATCAGAAACCATGGGGATCAGAAGGCAGTGGGAATGACATATTAAAAGTGCTGAAAGAGGGGCCAGACTGGTGGCATAGTGGTTAAATTTGCACCCTCTGCTGTGGTGGCCTGGGATTTGCAGGTTTGGATCCCAGGCATGGACCTACACACTGCTTATCAAGCCATGCTGTGGCGGTGTCCCATATAAAGTAGAGGAAGATGGGCACAGATGTTAGCCCAGGGCCAATCTTCCTCAGGAAAAAGAGGAGGCTGGCAACAGATGTTAGCTCAGGGCTAATCTTCCTCACCAAAAAAAGAAAATCCTGAAAGACTGTCAATCAAGAATTCAATGCCCAGAAAAATTATCCTTCAAAACTTAAAGAGAAATTAAGACATTCCCAGATAAACAAAAGCTAAGAAAATTCATCACTTGCAAACCTGTCCTACAAGAAATGTTAAAGAGAGTCCTTCAGGCTGAAATGAAAAGCCATTAGAGAGCAACTCAAAACCACAGGAAGAAAGAAAAAGCACTGATAAAAGTAATTACATGGGGGCCCGACCCGGTGGTGTAGTGGTTAAGTTCATGCATTCCCTTTGGTGACCCGGGGTTCACCAGTTCAGATCCTAGGTGCAGACCTACTTACTGCTCCTCAAGCTGAAGCAGCATCCCACATAGAAGAGCTACAACTCTACAACTATGATATACGACTAGGTACTGGGGCTTTGGGGAGAAAAAAGAAAAAGAGGAAGATTGGCAACAGATGTTAGCACAGGGCCAATCTTCCTCAAAAAAAAAAGTAATTACATAGGTAAATATAAAAGGCAGTTTAAATGTCTGTTTCATTTGTGACTCATTTTTTTATTATATGATTTGAAAGAAAATTACATACAGCAATAATTATAAATTTGTGTTAAGGGGTAACAATGGATAAAAATATAATTTGTATGAGAGTAACAGCACAAATGAGGAGGAAGGATTAGAACTATATAGGAACAAATTGTTGTATACTATTGTAAGTAAATTGGTATCAATCCAAACTAGATTGTTAGACGTGAAGACATTAATTGTAATTCCCAGGGCAATAACTAAGGAACTATCTCAAAAAAATACTAAAATAAATGACAAGGGGATTAAAATGGCACACTAGAAACACAAAAGGCAGTAATGAAGGACTAGAGGAACAAAAAGAGCATAAGACATGTAGAAAACAAATAGCAAAATAGCAAATATAAATCCTACCTTATCAGTCCAGACAATGGACTATTATTTAGCCATAAAAAGGAATGAAGTACTGATTCAAGCTACATCATGGATGAACCTTGAAAACACTACGCTACATGAAAGAAGCCAGACTCAAAACATCCATATTTGATTCCAGAATAGTCAACTCTATAGAGATAGAAAGTAGAAGCAGTGCTATGGTCTGAATGTTTATGCCCCTCCAAAATTCACAGTTTGAAATCCTGAACCCCAAGGTGATGGCATTAGGAAGAGGGAAGTGACTCGGTAATAATGGCAGAGTCTTCACAAACGGGATCAGTCCTCTTATAAAAGAGCCCCCACAGAGTTCCCTAACCACAAGAGGGCCCTCACCAGACCATGCTGGCACCCTGATCTAGGATTTCCAGCCTCCAAAACTGTGAGAAACAAATGTTTCTCATTTATAAGCCACCCAGTCTATGATATTATAGCGTCCCTAATGGACTAAGACAAGTGGGAAGTGACTGCTAATAGGTACACAGTTTCTTTTGGGGGTGATTAAATATTCTGAAATTAGACAATGTTGGTGGTTATACAACCTTGAGAATATACTAAAAACTATTGAGAGGGTAAATTTCATGGTGTGTGAATTATATTTCAATTTTAAAAAGTCTTTGGAATTAGGGACCATTTTATCATCCCCCAGAGTGCCTATCTCTGCATGCGATCAATGAGTGTTGAATAAAAGACAATTTAAGGACAATGCAAACAGCAGGTCATGGCCTGTAACAATACTAAAAAAAGCGAGTTGGAAACTCAGACTTGATCAATATTTCTCCAGCTCTTTGTTTTAGAGGGTGTTCACTAATTTTAATGACATCTCTCAACTTTCTGTAGACAGAAAAGCCTTTGGTATAGAGATATCTACCATAAACTTTTTTTTTTCACATACCCATCACTGCTTTCTTCTTACTCCATTTCCTGTCATTGTACTGGGTAAAAGCAACGCCCAGGTAGATAACCAATCCCACACTCTAGTCTCTGATTTCATGAACTGCCTCAACTCAAATAACTTCCCAGTAGCATTCCTCATGAGCCACCACCCACACATAGGCAACACCCAGAAACTTGTTTTCACCTACAACTTCCCAAGACAGAAATATTCATTGCAAGCATTTCTCATCCTGACCACAATCTCCTAATTTTCATGTTCTCCTACTCTGCACTCTCCCTTTACTTGTTCTCCTACCCCACTGAGGTCATCAGACTTTTACTTCTGTATTTTCTCCCATTCTATTAATCACTTGTTTAGCCTAAAAATGATACCACTGTGGAAAGAGAGGAGTGAGAAGGTAGGAGGGAGGCAGGCGATGAGGTTTGGAAAATCAGGCAGGTATCCAATAACATTGGGACTTTTTGGACCTGGAAAAGAGTTGGGATTTTATGCTATTGAAAGATTTTATTTATTGAAATTTTATTAAAAAGCGACTTTGAACATAAAAATGGCAATCTGGTTTATGATTTTAAAAATCACTCTGGCTCTTGTACAAGGAGAGTGTAAAAGCGGGGTCAGTAAAGAGGATATTATAGAAATCTCAGTAGGAGATGACAGCATTTTGGACTTAAGTGATGACAGTGAAGATGAAGTGGGATTGATAAATTTAATATGTATCCTGGAGATATAACAAACAGAATTTGTCAATGTTTTAGACATGAAGGATGAAAGAAAGCACATATCGTTGATGACACCCAAGTTTTTGGCTTGCATTAGTGACTGATTAGTTATGCCATTTACTGACATGGAGAAAATTTAGTAAAGACTGGTTTGAGATGAATAATCAGGAATTCTGTTTTGAGATGATTCTGATAAGGTGGCAGAGGCAGTAGGAGAGTAGTTTTTATTCTCAGCAAAACCCACCCATAAAAAAGAGGTGAATCACTAGATGGTGGAAAATAGATGGGCAGCATCTAAAACAAAACTAGGTGACAAGGTATCTCACAAACCCCCAAATACTAGTGGATGGAGACACACCACCCATATTTATAAGACCGACATGGTATATGAACATGTGTGCTAGAGGAAGCAGAGGAGGCAATGGGACATCCACCAGAAAGGAGAACAGGGAAACCAAAAGAGACAACAAATACACAGTAGACAACACGGTGGGACAATTTGAATAAAACAGTTGAACTGGAGGAGTTTTTCACACTTACAGGTGATTATGCATGGGATGTGAAGGAGACGAAATAGACCAAGTCTTAGGAACTCTAAAATCTAACTAGTGATTGTTCCCTTCTAAGACAAGGCCCTGCACTGAGGAGAAATAGCTGAGAATAGATTCCAAATCATACAGAACAGAGGTAATAGGAGCAAATTAAAGAGAAAGTCAAGTAAAAGCAAGGGAGGGGAACAGAATCAGGAGATCTCAGAAAATACTAGATTATATTTTTAATATGTCATGCAAACAACAGATCCACAGCTATCCTCATACATTCTTCCTTTTAAAGTTCAGGGAAACTGATCCACACAGATGAGCAACAGAAAGGATTTGGGACATATATAACTATTTTAAGAAAACAGAGAGTAGACACTGGTACAAAATTCCTATGAAAACACACCAAAACGATATTACCACAAAACAGATGAAAATTAGAATGTGATATTTCAAACTAAATTATAAAAATAAGAAAGTTATGCAGAATGTGAAAGGAACTAGAAATGAAGTGTTAGAATCAGTAAAGAAGTAGAAATTATTTTTTGAAATTATTTCAGAAAAGAAGACTAATCTACTTTCTGCCTCTGTAGAGTTGCTTACTCTGGATATTTCATATAAATGGAATCATACAATATATGGTCTTTTGTAACTGGCTTCTTTCACTTAACGTAATGTTTTCAAGGTTCATCCATCTTGTAGCATGTGTCAATCTTTCATTGTTTCTTATTGCCAAATAGTATTCTATTGCATGGATATACCACATTTTATTTATCCACTCATCAGTTGATGGACATTTTCATTTCCCTTGGGAGTGGAATTGCCGGATCATATGGTAATTCTATGTTTAACCTTTTGAGGAACTGTCAGACTATTTTTGAAAATGGCTGCACCATTTTATATTCCCACCAGTAATAAAAGAGTTTCCAATTTTTCCACATGCTCCCAACACTTATTATCTATTTGATCTTAGCCATGCTAAGAGTGCAAAGTGGTTCATTTTTCTGAAGCAATTGCAATGGTATTGTATTTTAAATTTCAGTGTCTATGTATTCATTGCTAGTCTATAGAAATAGGGGTGATTTTTGTTTATCTTGTATCCTGTGATCTTCTTAAACTCACTTATTAATTCTACGAGAGATTTTTTTGTTTTTGTTTATTGTAGATTCCTTGGGATTTTCTATGTAGACAATTTTATCATTTGCAAATAGGGACAGTTTTATTTCTTCCTTTCCAATCTGTGTGACTTCTTTTCTTTTCTTGCCTTAATTGCACAAGCTAGAAATTCCATTACTATGTTGAATAAGAGTGGTGAGAATGAACATCCCTGCCTTGTTCCTAATCTTAGAAGGAAAGCATTCAGCCTTTCACCATATACATAATGTTAGTTGTAGTTGTTTTATAGAGGCTCTTTATCAAGTGAAGGAAGTCCTCCTTCTTTTCTTATTTTCTGAGTGAAAGTCTTTCCCCACCGAATCCAGTCCAAAAAGGCTAGAAGAGGTGACTGGTCCCTCAAATGCTCAGACATGAACGCAAGTCCACTAGAAATATGGAAAAAGCAAGGAAACATGATGCCACCAAAGGAACACAATTTTCCAGTAAATGACCCCAAAGAAATGGAGATCTACAAGTAACTTGAATAAGAGTTCAAAATAATTATTTTAAGGGCATGCTCAGCAAGATTCAAGAGAACACAGATAAACAAGTCAACAAACTCAGGAAGATAATATATGAACAAACTGAGAAGTTCGAAAAAGGGATAGAAATCATAAAAAAGGAACCAAATAGAAATTATGGAACTGATGAACAAAATGAATGAAATGAAAAATGCAATAGAGAATGTCTTAGTGAATTCAGGCTGCTGTAACAAAATACTACAGACAGGGTAGCTTAAAAATAACAGAAATTTATTTCTCATGGTTCTGGAGGCTGAAAGTCCAAATCAGAAGGCCAACATGGTCAGGTCCCAGTGAAGGCCCTCTTCCTGGTTGCAGACCACAGACTTCCCGCTGTGTCCTCACATAGTGGAAGGGGCGAACTAGCTCTCTGGGCTCTCTTTTACAAGGGCATTAACCCCATTCATGAGGACTTTACTCTCATGACCTAATTGCCTCCTAAAGGCCCCACTTCCTAATAGCATCATATTGGGCATTTGGATTTCACATATGATTTGGGGGAGAAGACAAACATTCAGACCATAGCAGAGAACTTCAACAGCAGACTTGATCAAGAAGCAATAAGAAAACATAGAGAATAAGGTCCTTGACATTGGTCTTGGCAATTATTTTTTGGATATGATACCAAAAGTACAGGCAAGATAATCAAAAATAAACAAGTGGGACAGCATCAAACGAAAAAGGTTCTACACAGCAAAGGAAACAATCAGAAGAATTAAAAGGCAACCTACAGAACGGGAGAAAACATTTGCAAATCATATATCTGATAAGGGCTTCATATCCAAAATATACAAGGAACTCATACAACTCAATAGCAAAAAAATAAATAACCCAATTAAAAAATGGGCAAAGGACCTGAATAGACGATTTTCCAAAGAAGACATATAAATGGCCAACAGGCACATTTGAAAATATGCTCAACATCACTAATCATGAGGGAAATGCAAATGCACAATGAACTATCACCCTATACCTGTTAGGATGGCTATTATCAAAAAGACAAGAGATAACAACTGTTGGCAAGGATGTGGAGAAAAGGGAACCATTTTACACTGTAGATAGGAAGTAAATTTGTACAGCCTTTATGGAAAACAGTTTAGAGGTTCCTCAAAAGATTAAAAATAGAACTACCATATGATCCAGCACTCACATTTCCGGGTATATATCCAAAATAAATGAAATCAGGTTCTTGAAGGGGTATCTGCACCTCCATGTCCATCGCAACATTGTTCACAGCAGCCAAGATATGGGAACAACCTGAGGGTCCATCGACGGATGAACAGATAAAAAAATTGTGAGATTATATGTATATACACAATGGAATGTTATTTCTCCTTAAAAAAGAAAAAATCCTGCAATTTGCAATAATATGGATGAACTAGAGGACATGATACTAAGTGACATAAGCCAGACACAAAAAGACAAACATTGCATGATATCAGTTATATATGGAATCTTAAAAAGTCAAACTTAGAGAAACAGATAGTAAAATGGTTGTTTCTAGGAGCTGAGGGGGAGGGAAATGTTGGTCAAAGGGTAAATTCTAGGGATCTAATGTACAGCATGGTAGCTATAGTTAATAATGTATTTTATACTTGAAATTTGCTAAGACAGTAGATCTTACCTGTTCCCACCACAAAAAAAAACGGTTAACTATGTGAGATGATGAATATGTTAATTAGCTTGGTTGTGGCAATCATTACACAAGGTATACTTATATCAAAACACCACATTGTACACCTTAAATATATACAATTTTTAATTGTCAATCATACCTTAATAAAGCTGGGAAAAAAATTATGTCTTCTTTCTCTCCGTTGTTCAGATTGTGTCATTTCTATTTTTTTACCCTTCAGTTCACTGATTCTTCTGTCCCATCCATTCTGCTGTTGAGTTCATCAACTTTTTATTTTGGCTATTATATTTTTCAGTTCAAAAATTTCCATTTGATTCTTCTTTATATCTTCTACTTCTTTGCTGAGACATTCTATTTCTTGCTGAGGCTATTTTTTCATTTGTTTCAAGCATGTTCATAATTGCTTGTTTTAGCATTTTTATCATAGCTACTTTAACGTCTTTGTCAGGCAATCTAATATCTCTGTCACCTTAGTGTTGGCATCTATTGATTGCCTTTTTCATTCAGTTTGAGAACTTCCTGGTTCTTGGTATGATGAGTGATTTTGAATTAAGAACCTGAACATTTTCCTATTATGTTATGAGACTGTATTATTAAACCTTCTGTTTTAGCTAACTTTCTTCAAAACTGCTCAGAAAGGGAAAGTGAACGGTGGCATTGCCTCATTTTGCTAGGTGGAGGGGGAAGTCTAGGTTCCACTTTGCTTCAACTGACACTGTTTTTTGTTGGGGGGGGGCAGTCCTCACTACTGCTTGGTAGGGTGGGAGTTCCAGTTGCCCATGTGGTCTCCACCAACACCACAGGGCCTTGTTATGAGGTTGGCAGGATAAAGTCCCTATTTGGCCTTCTCTGACATCACTCTAGTGAGGTTGATGGACTGTCTTGTTATAGCTTTGTAAAGGTGAAACTCTAGGCTCCCCACTCAGCCTCTGCTGGCATGAGTGGCAGTGGGGCCACAGTTTTATATGGTGTTTGACCAGAGTAGGGCAGTTAATGTTTAAAAGTTTTCTGTTTTCATGCACTGCCCCTTTCCTGGTCTTTTGGCTAAAAATATACTGCTTTTATGGGAATTTGTCTGCATTCATTGGCATTTCTGTGTTGCTGGCTTTTCAGATCTGGGTCTGAGATAAATGAGCCAAAAAGAAAACCTAGGAGTTCACCACCATATTGTTCCTCAAGTCCCAAAAGAAAACCTAGGAGTTCACCACCATATTGTTCCTCAAGTCCCAAGTTCCCTGTCAAGTCTGCCCTCTTCCATCTATCTTTCAGTGGCTTTTCACATTTATTTTATACATAAGGGCCAAGGTTTTTAGTTGTACTTAGCAGGAGGAATAGGGGAAAGTACATCTAGAAGTGGAACTCCTTTATTTTAAATATTAGGTTTACAGATTTTATCTTCAGCGTCTTTGGGAATGTTGCTCTACTCATTATTCTCTTTTTTTCTATAATAATTTATGTAGGACTTAACCATAATCTTTTTATGTTGCTCATGTTTAAGCACAATAAGTCTTCCTGTGCTCCTGTGAGGGGCCTCCTCTTTAGGGGAGCGGGGTGGACCAGGACAGCCTTCTTAGTTTCGTGGCTGTAGGGCTCACGGTTCTATCATTAACAATGAAGAATTTAAACTATGTCCACAGTTCTTTCTGAAATCTGCTTTCCCTTCTCTTCTCCCACTCTCATCTGAATCCTTTTTTTCCCCTTTGCCGTTAGCCTCCTTGCCCTAGTGTCAATTTGTATTCTACTTCCTGCAGTTTCTCTTCAATAGGGGGCTTTGTCCTGGAAAACAACTTCACCAAGCTGGTTTCAGGAGTTCAGAGTGCCCAGCCTGACTCAGCATTGTCAAGTCTCCCTGCACTCATACAGTTTGGGCTGTTCTTCCCAGACTGGCTGACAGTTTCCCTCCACTCCTGAGTGAAGCCTCTTTCTTTGGAAGGTGAGTATTTGTTAGTAATTTCAGGATTCCCTGGCTCAGTTTCCTTTGGCACAGTTTTAACAACAGAGGTGTTTTGTTATATTTTGGACTTTGTGGGTACCCAGTCACCTAGTTTTGTTGAATATGTTGCCCATGGGATTTTGGTCTTCTTGCGCTAGTTTCTACGTCTGTTTTGTGGGAGGATTCAGGCAGATTCAGAAACTATGCCACCAATGTCACCCGGCCTTCCTTCAAACTCCTTCTTTACAGATGTATAAATTCCGTCTTCCATGACATCCTGTTTCAAAATTTCATTGCCTTCACAATTCTACTGAATCTATTCTTGCCCAAATAGCTGATAACATCTTTGCAATTGAACTTGCTTTCCTGTTCCTTCTCTCATCACTCCAAATAATTTATTCAATTCTTTAGCTAAAAAGAGTAGATTTCAATGCCTTGAACACACATCAGGGCCTTTGTATGTGCTGTTATTTCTGGCTGGACATACTTTCCTTTCCCCTCCCCACATCCCTTTGTTCTCAGTTTTCAACAAACATTCACCAATCCCTCAAGACTGAGTTGTGTCTCTCATACGCATTTCTTACTCTGTGCTCGAGCTTGTAATAGTTCTTAGAATGGTATATCATACTATTATTATATGGTCCACTTATCTCTCAACCCCCACTATGTATAATCCCTTTAAGCTTTGGAACTATGTTTTGTTCATCTCTGTATCCTCAGTCATATTTTAATCCCTAGTACATTCCTTCAATAAACATTGAAATAATTAATGAAAGAAATGATAGTCCTTTTATGAACCTAGTCTTTTCAATATAAATCTGTTTGCAAATGATCTTATTTTTATTAATTGCTGTGTTGTTTTACTGAGCATAAAGGTAATCATGTATACTGTAGAAAATTTATAAAAGCACCAAGAAGTAAAATTATAATCACCTTTGCTATAATTCCAATACTCAAAAATAACTGCTGTTAAAAATTTTAGTTTATATCCTTCCAATCTTTTTTCTGTGTATGTTTATGTGTGTATAATGGAAACAATCTTGAAAATATTAAAATAACATTTTTCATTTCACTTTTAAAGCCTTATACATGAGGCAGTTTAAAATGGGACTTTTTCAAATAAGAGGCAACATGGTGTAGTGAGAAGTGTATAGGCTCTGAAGCCAGAGTGCCTGGGTTCAAATCCTGACTCCACGACTTTATAAGCCATGTAAACATGGACTAGATACATAAATTTTCCGTGCCTTAGTTCAGTAGTAAGATGGAGATAATGATAGTATCCATCTCAGGGGACTGCAATGAAAGCTAAATGAATTAATATTCATGAAGTGTTTAGAATAGTGTCTTGCACATAATAAATGCTATAAAGTTACTTGTTAAAGACATAAAATAAATAATTATGATTCTCTGCATGCATCTCATCATAACATCCTGAAAAATAAACATTATGTAGAGAAATTCCCAGCCAGACTGGAAAGGAAAATGAAAGAAAGAGAAAACACTTCCACTTCTGGAAGAAAGAAAGAGGAAGTCACGAAAGGGGTAGAGCAAGGTCATCAAATTCCAGACCTCCATGGGATATGGGGAATGAACTGCAGAGACACTCAAATAAATATCAAAGAATAACAGAACACCAAAGCTAGTGCCCACTCTTCCAGGTGTTGTCTGGAGGAGGCTGCAAACTCTCTCAGAAGCCTCGCCTTCAGCCTGGGACCACATCCAATATGGTGCAACAGCAGTAGTGCAGCACTATCAGAGGGAAGTGAAGTATGTAGAAAATCTCTCCTACGTTGTATGTGGTATGAAGAAAATCCAGATCTTTTTAATACTCCCACCCAAAGGGGAAGACAGGTCCCATAAAAGAGACCTAGAATCAGGAAATAGATATTTCTGAGGGTGAGGACTTCAAGGCAGAGTCAAGGACAGAGTTTACAACCAACAGTTGCAGATGGCACCATAGGCCCAGTGTCCAGGTAGGACCAAATACCAGCAACAGGTTCGTGAGAAAGAGGCCAATGCCAAAGACAAGTGGGATGCTGTCTCTCAACAATAGGGTGAAAATGATGTAGAGGACTATCCAGGGATCCCTGCAAACATACCCAGGTCTTCTCCCTCTAGCCGACCTAAAGTCTTATCTACTCAGATATATCTGGAGGTCGTATTAAGGAGAAGAAAGTGGAAGGGCAAGAACTGTGACAGGTTGAAGATTTGCCCAAATAAGAATGTTTTAAAACAAAAAATCCTCTTTTTAACTAGAAGAGTACAAATTACATTTAATTGGCCAATTTAAGTAAGATACGCACACACCCCAACTTTGAGCCCAGCTAGATGAAGGAGCTCAGGAGAAATATGATAGTTAGAGACAATGAAGAAGCTATATTTTCTTTGTACATTTCAGAAATGACATTAAATTATCAACTCTTCCACATAATTTATTTTTTTTTAATTTGGGATCGTGTTTCACATATAATGTGTTCCCTCAAGAATATATGGAGAAAACCATTTCCCCACAACATTCTTCCAAAATGTTTTTAATAACCAATAAAATTTCATAAAATAAGCATATTTCACCAATCTTCTACAATTAGCATTTAAGTTGTATCCAATTTTTTAATGCTATCATTAATGACACAATGACTATTTTAGTTACATCTCTATTTCTTTGTAACACATTTTTCATTGTGGAATCCTTGTAGCTTTTAATACACATTATCAAGTTGTCCTCTAGATAAAGTTCAAACTCCTTAGGAAAAAAATCTATTATGATCTGGTTCTTGCTTCGTTGTGCAGCTTAAATTCTCTCCATCCCTATCCACCCCAAACTGTATACTTTCTCTAGACTCTCCACTCTATTACCGTTAGAACCTTGCACTTGGTCTCTCTTCTTGCTGAAGCCATTTCCCTTGTTCCTTCAACTTCCCTTTTGCCTGGCTGAATTCTCCTCTTTGTTTAGGTCTTAGCTTAACCTTCATCTCCTCCTCCCCACTCTCAACACCTGCTTGCACCTCACATACAACTATGTTGAGTCCTTTCCAAATGATAATTTTATTTCCTTAGTAAATTAATGAATCTTCCCAGCTGAATAAATAGTCTTATCTCAGAGTAGTAATATATCAATAAAAACAGAATTAAATGAGTAGTTACTAAATACCAAGTACTGTGCTAGGCACCAGGAGTACAAGTGTAAGAAAGACACAGTGCAACGAATACAAATGTCTAATAAACACTCGATTCAAATATAAACTCATCAGAGGTCAAGTAAATATCACTTATAACACAATACCATTTTTCCCCTACAAATCTTGCCAAGTTATTTTAAATCATGAACTTTCATGATAATGAAAATGTAGGAAAATAGACACCCTCATACCTAACTGGAGAGAATGCAAATTGCTGTAGCTTTATGGAGGGTAATAATTATAAAAATCTACTAAAGTAATTTTAGTGTGTATATTGAACCAGAAACTACACTTAAATATACAAAGATTTTCATGCTAAAATTTTACTGTATGTATAGATAGTAGAAGATTGAAACCCAAAATATTAACAGTGGTGGGATTGGGGTGAAGGGGATTATTTTTTTATTTGAATACTCTCATGTATTCTAAGTTTCCTACAATAAACATCCATAGATTTTATAATGAGGAAAAAAGTCTTTATAAAAACCACACTCTCTTACCTTTAACCAGCTTCTTCGGAGTTAAGGAAGCCATTTTCCTGGAAAGCCTCTCAATAAAAAGGTACCCAGTTTCCAAGCCTGCAAGCTGAGAGATTAGATACTGATATTTGGAACTCAAGGAGATGCAACTGCACCTCAGGTTCAAGCCTGAAACAGTCATTAGCTTCCTTCATATTGTTATTATTTTCATCACTTGCCATTTAACTATGTATAATTGACCATTGAGATTATTTATAAAAATGTTAATTTAAACATGTGTCAGAAATAATTTTTAGGATGTCACACTGTCAATATTTCTTTCTTCAGAAAAACACTGTTTATTTCTGCCTTTTATTCCTTGACAGCAAACAAAGACTTTATGGGGAAGAGTAACCCCTCGATCACGGACGACTTAATTTTCTCTCTTACTGAAGCTTATGAGTATTTTTGAAAGACTGGATAAATTATGTTTCTTGGTTTATCTTTATTCTCATGTTTATTTGGCCTCTTCAAAGATTCTAATAGAAATTACTCTGCAGACAATTCTTAGTTTTTGTTTTAATTTCAGTTGTAATGAAAGACTTTTTTTTATATACATTTATGTTGATCAAACCTCTTAGGAGATTTTGGTGTGGGAGAGGTTCTATTAAATGTTTTTTAATTCATTATGTGAAATGAAACCATCTGTAACCTTTTCAAAGCAAAAGTTCAAAGAAGCACTGTCATCTGATAATGAAAGCAATAAAATTGGACATGAAAATATTGGCAGTCAACGTCATCTAAGAGAATGCTAACCAGGAAGGTTCATAAACCCAGTAAGATCGTCTCTCCCCACTCCCATTAAGTCATTGCCAGCAAATGCAATCCGATTTGAGTGGCACTAATAACAAACTGCTGAAAATTGGACCATATTCTCAAAAACTTTCAAGATTATTCACTTAATAGCCAGAGACTAAAAACACTAGATATGATCAACCTGGGACAAGAAGAAGAGACCCAACAAATTATAATCAGCAACTTGAGTCATCTGGGCAAGCTCTCCCTTCTTTTAGTTCACAGCTTGGCAACTTCACTAGCATTAAGCTTTGCGTTATCATTTTAAATGATGTGGAACGCAGTATTTCTGTCAAGAAGAAGACAAAATAAAGGATAGCTAGAGATATAGATTCCACTCTTATTACATGCTGTTGCACATTCAGATTAAGACATGATGGAGCATTTACACATTTGACTTATAGGTGACTTGCTACATAAACTTTTTAACCAGTCCTGTTTTCAAACCTTCCAGCTGAAGATAAGATTTCCCCTCCCTCCCCCAAAATATACAACCTTCTGAAGATTTATGCAAGTTATTATCATCCAATAGCAATAACAATAATTTATTCATAGAGGGCTTTCTGGTTTTCATGGCTCTTTTGTCTACAGAATTTCACCAGTAATATAAAGTTTTCTCCTTCAATTTCTCTAGAGTCTTGCTACTCAAAGTATGGTCCCTAAACTAGCAGCAATGGGATCACCTGGGAGGTTGCTAGAAATGCAGAATCTGAGGCTTACCGCAGACCTACTAAATAAGAATATGAATTTTAACAACATTTCCAGGTGATTTATATGCACATTAAATTTTTGCATAGATCAGAATCATCTAGAGTATTTATTAAAACACAATCATGGGTCTCACCCTGAGTTTTTGATTCACTAAGTCTGGAGTAAGAAAAAGAATTTGCATTTCTAACACTTTCTCAATGATGTTATGTTGATGGTCTGAGGACCACAGTTTGAGAACCACTGCTCTGGACCAGAGGATACTTTGTCTTGACCCTAGTTTAGCAACAGATTATTCATATTTCAAGCAAGATAATGAGTGGTAAGAATTTAACTTTAGGCACATTCTATTGAATAGCTACTAACTTGATTGATTTGAAAGTATATTTGAACTTATGTCCATACAAAAACCTGCACACATATTTATAGCAGCTTTCTTCATAATTGTCAAAACTTGAAAGTAACCAAAATATCCTTCAGTAAGTGAATGAACAAATAAACTGTGGTACATTCAGACAATGGAATACTATTCAGCACTAAAAAGAAACAAGCTATCAAGCCACGAAAAGACATGGAGGAAACTTAAATGCACATTAGTAAGTGAAAGAAGTCAATCTGGAAAGGCTGCATACTGTATGATTCCAAATCTATGACATTCTGGAAGTGATAAAACTATGAAGACAGTAAAAGATCAGTGGTTGTCAGGGATGGAAAGGAGAGGAGATGAATAGGCAGAGCACAGAGGATTTTTAGGTCAGTGAAAATATATGGTACTAGAATGATAAATACATGTCATTATACATTTGTCCAAACCCATAGAATGTACAACACCATGAGCTAACCCTAATGTAAACTATGGACTTTAGGTGATTATGATGTGTCAATAGATTCATCCTTGGTCAAAAAAAAAAAAAGAAGAAAAGAAAAAGGAGGGGAAGTATATGGGAAATCTCTGTACCTTCTTCTCAATTTTGCTATAAACCTAAAACTGCTCTAAAAAGATAAAGTCTTGTTAGATAGATGATGAAGATAGATAGATTAGATAGATAGATAGAAAGTGTTTTCTAGCCACAATGTATATATATTTACTGTATATACATTTGACCCAAATAGTACATACATATGCAGGGGGGTGAAGAGCTGCCCGACTCACCAGGACTCTCCCGATCACAGCAACTCTGCTCTTTGTCCTATCTCCTGGCAATGTAGATGACTGGAACCAAGGCAGAGATAACATACTCTGTCTAGTCTAGTCAAATTCACTCATCTGAAGAATTGGAAAACCTGAATAAAGACAAGGCCTCTACTTCCTGTCCCTCCCCAGGCTCAGTTGTTTAATTCTTCAACCAATCTTGTAAGCTGCCAATATTCTTCCAGTAATTTATTTTTTCCCCAAATTTGCAGAATTATCAGAAATGCTTTTATTCATAAGTTGTTTTCAAGAACCATTTCCTCCATGAATCCTTTTTTTGGCTTTGTTCTACAACGTCTGAACAAAGGATCCATGAGCAAGTGCCAGAGAGTATAAATAATGAAAACGGGCACCTCTTAGGCAACCCCAGTGGCCATCATCCTTGTTCCCTATTGTTCATTGTCTGTTGAATGAAGACTGCGTATCCTCAGGGGAGAGCCCAGATAGGGATTCTGTTGGCGTTGGTTCAATGCCCGGAACTGACAGTCACTGTGGAGCCCAGCTTTCCCACACCTTCCCTTTTGTGGTTAGAGAACAGTCACAAACATGTTGAGATGGGAGTCCAGGAGAGTGAGGGAAAGCAGTATGGAGATCAGCAGGAAAAAGGGAGGGTGAGACATGCCAGGAGCAGAAAAAATAATACCTTGATCCAGCAGTTTGATGAGGCGTTCCCCCCCGGTGGAATATGCCACAACTCCACCTTTGACATAAATTTTGGTGCTTGGAAAAGACTTTCATTCTGGGCAGGATACTCAGTGTATGAAGCCGCTTCAATAATTGAACTAAAAAAAGTGGCAACTGTCTGAGGTGATGAATATGGTAATTAGCTCGACTGTGGTGACCATTTCACAATGTATATGTATGTCAAAACATCAAGTTGTACACCTTAAATATGTACAATTTTTATTTATCAATTACACCTCAATAAAGTGAAAAAAATAGTTAAACTGTTCTATGGGGGATCACTAGACTGTATGCAAGATTTCTAAAGGCAAAATATAGTCTGATTCACCACCACTAACAGTATCACTGCCATAAAAGATTTCAGTGTTTAATTTCTTCAACTTTTCACAATTTAGTGTCATCTAGGTGAACAAGATGTTAAGAAACAACACTCTAGATATCCCTAATTAGCACCACGTTGAGGTCTACCATTAACCTCGAGTGAAATCCTTTAATTGGCTGTTTCTTCTTCTGAGGCTTAAAAATATTTCGAACCAATCAGTGCTGAAACCAACACATAAATTTACAGAACAATGCATGACCATGGAGACCTCATGGATTACTGAGGAAGAGGGGGTGGGAAGCAGGCCAGTTTGCCTCAAATCTCAAAGTAGTTGTTGCTTCCTTTCCTTCCCTCACATGCTCACAGAGTTTTATGGATGAAGAGGATATGAAGATGAATTGTAGCAGGGAGAATATAAACCTCTAAATCTCTGAATTTCCTCAGAAATAGAGACTGTGACTGAAAGTTGTAGGCGTGGTATTCATGAAGCCCCAATACATCTCTCTTGTTCCCCCCAGCTGGAACGGAACTGTGAAAGCCTTGTCCCCTTGGTCTCCCCTAAAAGAAGTTTCCTCAAACCCTGGGCTGGTGGGGTGGCGCCTGATTTCCCAGAAGTTTGAGAATATCCACCCTTCATCTGGAGGTCAGAATAAAAATGACCTTCAGCAAGTAGCTGTTACCTCCCTATTGTACCCAATGAATTCATGAGGAAACCAACAGGAGCCTCTGGAGATTGAGATTTGAAGAACTGCAATTGAAATATTGCACTCTGCTTTCCTGAAGGGAAGACTTAAGGATAAACACAACGCAGATAAGAAACATAAGAAAAAGTGACCCAGATGTTAGCTGAGGCCCCTCTGGCCCCTAGAGAATTGGATGTGATTGATTCAAACCCCCATTTTCATATCCCATGAAAGCCCAACTCCTTCTCCAAGATAACTGTAAATTCCAGTGAAGGGAGGTGTAGGATGTAGGGGACTAACATGTTATGGATCTCCTCTGGCTACAACCCACTGCTTCTTCAGTTTGCTGATACTTTGCTATCTCAAACATGCTGTCTCTCTTCCAAACTTCACCAACCCTTAGCAGAAATCGGTATCTGTCTTAACTTCTTCACACAGGCACAAGCACATTCTCTCTTTCTGTCTATCACTATCTCTCTGTCTCTCTATCTCTTGTCCCTCTCTCATTCTCTCTTTCACACACACACACACCTTGCTGGGAAATGACTGAATTTCACATATTTTAAGATTTGTCCTGATCTGGAGGAGGAATTTTTAAAGATCTGCAAGGACCTCTCTACCAGGCTTACATCAATAGCTGCCTTGATCTCTGCCTGAACCTCAGCCTCAGGCTGTTTTGCTCATGCCACTTCTCTTCCTCCTTCTCTCTCCTCCTCAGCTCCTCTTTCTCAAGAGCAACAGCATACTCCTTTTATTGCCTCATGCAAAACAGGTTGGCCTTTACTGCCTTGGCTCCTGTCTTCACTGTGTCCTCAGGAGCTCAACTATGACTCAAGCATAGCACTTGAGGGCAGTGGCCCGTAAGTGTGGTCTCCAGGACAGCAACCACCTGGGAATTTGCTGGAAATGAAAATTCCTACACCCCATTCTAGAGCTACTACATCAGAAACTCAGAAGGTGGCCCCAGAAATCTGTTTTAACACACCTGCCGGGTGATTCTGATACATACTAAAGTTTGAGAACTGCGGCTTTAGAGGGTAACAGTTAAGAGACTGGTGGAGGAAGAGCTGCCAACAAGAGATGGAGAAAGAAAGTTTCCACAGTAGAAGATTGCTTTCAATGGCAGTGCCAACAAATGGCTTGAAGAGAGGGAAGCTTAGCCACCACACCACCAGCAACGCCATAATCTCTTGTTACTTTACCAGTGTTGCTTCAAGACAAATGCCCTGCCTCCCAGTTCTTACTAGATTGCCACACTTCTCCAAAGTGCACCTTTATAAAAAAAAGTGTGAAGCTGCCAGTGATCGCTCTAGTGTCACTGTAGCCATTACATAGGCTGATAACATAAGATTCAAAGATGGTGCATTTATAATGAAAAAATAATTGTTGGGGCCAGCCCCGTGGCCTAGTGGCTAAATCCCTCATGTTCCACTTCCAGGCGTGGACCTACACCACTTGGATGGCCATGCTGTGGTGGTGATCCACATACAAAATAGAGGAAGATTGGCACAGATGTTAGCTCAGGGCAAATCTTTCTCAGAAAAAAGAAAAAAAAAATATATATATATATAGTTAAAGATAGATACAAAGTAAGAATAGGGTAGTTGAGCACAAATACTGCGGGAACCAGACAGGAGGGTTGACAATGAGTGATTAGCTCTAGCTTTGTTTTATATTATAAAATCATAGACTCTCTTCTCTGTTTCTTTTGTATAACTAAGTTGGAGCACTGAGCAAATAATATATTCAAAAGAGAGGGTGGGAGGATACTACAGATGTTGTTTAAGGATACAAACTTGCAATGAGTAATAAATCAGCTCTAGAGATCTAATGCACAGTTTGGTGAATATAGATAACAATATTGTGTTGTAATCATCAAATTTGCTAAAAGACTAGAACATGATTATTCCAACCACTAAAAAGAAAGGACAATTATGTAATGGGATAGAAGTGCTAATTATCCCTACAATGGCAACTATATTACAATATATAAATGTATCAAATTAACATGTTGTACACCTTAAATTTACACAATGTTATATGTAAAATATATTTCAATTTAAAAAAAAAGGTCATGCCAGTTTGGCTTCAAATTCTAATAATAAATCATTACAGAAACTGGCCATTGAATAATTACTCTGTGACAGATCCTAGCACAAAGGTTTTGGGACGCCTCCATTCATGATCAAGGTCAAGCATTGCAAACAAACCTCACAAAAGGAATCATATAGCCAGCAGCCTCAGGGGGAAAAAAAAAGATAAAGGAGTGTGTGGGAGGGTGAGAGGGAGAAACTTAGAAGGTGCCCTAGGTTCTCCTTTATCCCAATTAAGAAAAAGCAAAACAAACATCCTTCATATTTAGACAATTCAGTGATCTGTCTCTTGGCCTGATGTTAACTGTTTTATGCTAATAATGCTGTTGTAATTACAAAGGCAAAGGTAATCTGTAGGATTTTTCAATTATATTAAAAATATTCTCCTGATTTTCTAATATATTTTACATGCCCCCCTACATATTGATATATGGGTTAGTTATATATATTACCGTATAAAAATTACTGCAAAATTTAGTGGCTTAAGACAGCAGATATTTATTACCTCGCATTGTTTTGAGGTTCAGGAATCTGGAAGCAGCTTAGCTGGGCATTTGTGACTCAGGCTCTCTCATGACGTTACAGTCAAGATGTCAGCCAAAGCCATACTAGAAGACTTTACTGAGGCTGGAGGATTCGCTTTCAAGAAGGCTTACTCATGTGGCTTTTTGCGGGAAAATTCCTCACCATGTGGGCATCCTCATATGACGGCTCACAAGATGGCAGCTAACTTCCACCAGAGTGAGTATTCCGAGAAAGAGAGTGGTGTCCTTTATGACCTAGTCTCTGAGGTTGCATACTATCACTCCCTCTTAATTCTTTTTGGCAGAAGTGGGCCACTAAGTACAGCCACGCTCAGTAGGATAGGATTAGGCTCCACCTCCTGAAGGGAGGAGTAGCAGAGAATTTGTGAACATATTTAAAACCACCACAATATTTTAAAATATTTATTGGATTTTTCTCCATAGATATTTCACACCCCTTCAAAATTTTTTTACAAAACTCAACCATAATCAGTAGTGTTTGCACAAATCTACACATGTAATAAAATGGCATGGAATTATACACATGTGCTGTAAAATGTTGATTTTGTCGGTTTGATATCATACTATATATTTAAGTAAAATGTGCATGTGACCACTCTGTACTATCTTTGCAACTTTTTGTGAATCTATAACTATTATACATAATATTCTTGAAATGACAAAATTTTAGAAATAAAGAACAGATTAGTGGTTGCCAGGGATTGGGGGGTGGGGGGGAATAGGGGTGGGAGCGAGGTGAACTTGTTTAGAAAAAGGCAATGTGAGAGATCCTTGTGGTGATCTGTCTTCATCTTGACTGTTGTGTAGCAGTGGATACACAAACCTACACACGTGATAATATTGAATAGAACTAAATACACATACATACACAAATGAGTACAAATAAAGCTAAGGATATGTATAAAATTGGTGCATTTTATCAATGTCAATATCTTACTTGTGGTATCGTACTATTGCAAGATGTGACCATTGGGGGAATCTTGGTAAACTGTATTAGGTAATAGAATATGTCCATGTGAATTTACAATTATCTTAAAATAGAAAAGTTTAATTTAAAAATTATACCTTCATAAACTTGTCTTTATAACCAAATGTAAAGTCTGCAAAGACATTCCTACTGAACACTTAACTAATGTTACCACTCCTGCAGCATGTTGGGGACTCACAATCATTTAGTTGGAAGGTTTTAACAAAGATGCAAAGGTGGAGTATTAGAGTCCCTTTTAGTGGAAAGTGTGATTACAAACTCCTGAAGGAAGCACATGATTACTAAAGATTTAGAACCTCCCAATAATGAAAAGTATTGCTCTAGCCTGGATCCCTGCTAGGACATGCAAGATAAGCAAAAGGCTGCAAACTAGTAGAAAGTCAAATATATTTTCTTTTAAGGAACTTACAACCACAATAAAATTAGCACAGCTTGCTTAAAACCAGCCTATGCATTCAAGTGTACATAAGACCTCAACTATCTTAACAGATTTTCCAGGTAGCCACTTTAAGCTAGTTTTGTCTTCAGTCTGTACAGGGATGTATATGTGTGTCTGTCTGTCATCAAGTCTGTCTGTTAGTCTGTCCTGTGATGCAGCTGTGTTCCTATTTCTAGTTCTACCTCAACCAGCTTGACTGCATCATTATTAATTCAGCCTTTTGTTCATGTGGAATCCAACATTAACTCCTCAAGTTTCCTTCGGGAACTTTAAAATAATGTATTTTTCTCTCTGGTAAACGCCAGGTGCTCTAATCTCTTACTTGATATTGCCAAGATTAGGGAGTTACCAGACATAAGTTGGTTTTTTCCCCAAATATTAGCCTGATTGTAATTATTTGCCCTTACAACTTAATATTTATAAGTAAGGACAAAACAAATTAAATTCACTTTTTTAAAGTTTAGGTAATTCAGATTTAATGAGAGCTATCATGTGAAGTTGTTGATATTTCTTATCCAGAATATTATTAGAACTTTTAAGAAATGCTTATTTTTGAATCATGTATTGCATGTAAAAAACACTATAAAGAAATAAGTTAAATATAGAAAGTAATTATTTTAGGTGATAGGATTCAGAATAATTTTAATCTTCCATTTTATCAAAAATGTCTTATTTTCCAAATTTGCTACACCAAGCATGTATTACTTTTTAAATCAGAAAATATATTCTTGAATACATTGATATATTTAATTTTGTGTGATGATAGTCATGTAAAAATAATATGCACAGCAAAACGATTAAAAGGAAATGCATCCAAATGCCAACAGTGATTCTTTTCTGTTGAGCTTTTGGTGACATTATCTTCTATTTTTCCAATTTTTCACAGTTTGCATAATGAGCATATATTAATTTTGTAGTGAAAGGTAATATAAAACATATTTATACCACCCCACCAATGCTTTATTCTTCTCATATACCAGATTAGTAGTAGTTTCCCTTTAGGACATCTTGGTTCTAGTGTCAACAGAAGAATTTGCCAGTAGACAGAGGTTTACAATGTCAGTCACTGAGCAAAGAGTAAGAAGCAAATAATCAAACCCATAAAGAACTTCAACAACTACAAAAGAAATCAAGTCAAGCATACACTAATTTACAAGTGACAATATATGATTTTCCACAGAGATTATTCATAACATAAATATCTCCTCTTACCTTCTTCCAATACCAATATAAGCAGCTCAGAGCAAGAGAAGGAGATTGACATGGAGGTGATTAAAGAGAAAGGTGGCTTTTCTAAAAATAGAGATTCCCACAGACGCAGGATCAGACGGTGAGTTTTCACCTTTCAGACAGTGCAATTCATGTAGAAAACTACAAGGACTCTAACTCCCCAAAATCAGTTTTGAAAGCCTCAACACCTGCTCCCTGATGCCAGACATGCAAGCTCAAAATGGAAAACACTATACTTAAGAAGGAAGTATAATCGTCAGGGGAAAACAATTGTTGAATCAATACTGAGTGGAAAAAAAAATTGTAACAATGGTTCAGTTTCAAAAGAATAACACTGGCTGTTGATTAAACTGGCCCCCATACACAGAGGGCAAGGAGAGACGGAGGAAAGAGGTAGGCCATCCCAGATAGGTAGGTGGCGGGTTTAATAATCAAGAGAACTTACTTACAAGGCTTGTCTTGGGCGGCTGCAAGATGAGTAGATCTCTGCACCCAACTGCCAGAATCTTAAAAGTTTATGAAGAGGCCTTAGCTGGGTTCAGTCATGTACACTGTCCAGACAGTCTCAACAACACCTTACTCTCTCAAGGCCACATCCTTGAAACAGCTCCTAGTGTGGAAATGGTGGGTGAAACATACATTCCAAGGACTGGGGAGGAGGTGAGGAGCCTCCGATTGCCCAAGTCCAGCTTAAGGATCAAGTAGTCATGTCCTCTCTGTGACCTCCTCCAACACTGGCTAAATTAAAACTTAGTCATAACTTTGTATATCCTTATCTTGATTTTCTCAATCATAGTAGACCTTGAAGAATATCAAACAATTTTTAAGTAAAATTAGTTGAAAATAATAAGTGCCAATTTATCATTTATTGATTGCTTTCTGCTTTTGTCTGAGTTTCTCAGGAAGAAGAATCTAAGGCAAAAGCCTATATGCTACTCCTTTATTAGGGAGCACAATCCCAGGGAAGCAGGAGTGAGGGAAAGAGGAAGGGAATCAAAGAAGTAGAGAAAGCAGATGCAAGTAGTTTGTACAGCCTCTTGGATTGTTCCATCTCCTGTAACCATCTTCCAATAGGCTGTATAAACTACTATCTCAGAACAATCTACCCAACAGGAGAAAGGAAGAAAAATTTATGCACTGGTTAACATCTCTCATTGATCAAAGTTTTTCCCCACCGACATTGACTCCCCTGTACCTCTGGGTTGCATATGCATAGGGACCAAGTGGGTCTTGCAGCATCTCACACATCAGCAGCAACAAGGACATCATAGTTGTGAAAGGTACACAACATAGGCATAGGGTAAAGCACTGTCATATTTTTCCCTTGTGAAGTCAGTGGCTGAAACAGCTCAGTGCAAGAAGTTCTCAAAGACTCTAGAAAGAGGGGAATCTGAAAAGATTGGAGCTGTCACATAAAAGGTATCTGAAACAGCCCACCCCCTTGCATTGCTCAATCCTCTCACATAACATATAGCTTCCGTAAAATAACTTAGGCTTCCACTGTTGTTAAAATGCTCTCATTTGTTCCCTGAGTGGAAGATACAAGCCTAATTAGAGTGCTTTTCAAAGTGATGACCACTTTGGAACTGAATTAAAATGAAAGCACAACATACCAAAATGTGTGGGATTCAGCTAAGACAGCACTTAGAGGGAAATGTATAGTGGTAAGTGCCCATATTAGAAAAGAAGAAAGATCTCAAATCAGTACACTCAGTTTCTACCTTAAGAAACTAGGGGGGAAAAGCAAATTAGATCTAAAGTAAACGTTAAAAAAGGAAAAATAAAGAGAGGAGCAGAAACTAACAAAACAGAAAAACAACAGAGAAAATTTTCAAAAAGAAAAACTGGGTCTGTGAGAAGATCAATAAAATTGATCAACCACCGGCCATACTGATCAGGAAATAAATGAGAGAGGACACAAATTATTAATATCAGGAATGAGACTGGTGACAACTATAAAAGTCACAGACATTAAAATCATAAAAGAGTTTTTTTGAACAATATCTTGCCATTAGAGTTAAAACTTAGATTAAATAGGTAATACTCATTCAAGAAGTAACAGATAACCTGAATATTTATTAAATTTGTAGTTACAAATGTTCCCACAGTGAAAACTCCTGGCCCAGATGGCCCCACCAGTGAATTCTCTAAACATTTAAAGAAAGAAAGAACACTAATTCTACACAAACTCTTCCAGAAAATAATGAGAAGGAAGATGTCCAGACTCAGTGTGTGAAGCCAGCCTTAACCCAATGCCAAAACCAGACAAAGCTATTACAAGAAAAGGACACAAACCAATATTCATGGACAGAGATGCAAAAAGTCTTAAAAATTTTTGCAAATTAACTCCAACAATACATAAAAAGGATAACACATTTTGATTGAGTGGAGTTTATCCCAGGAACACAAGGTTGGTTTAACCATCAAGAATCAGTCAATATAATTCATCATATTAATAGACTAAAAAGAAAAATAATATGATCACCTCAAAAGATACAAAAAGCATTTGACACAATTCAAACTTCATTCCTGATTTAAAAAAAAATCCCTCAGGAAACTGAAAATAGAAGTAAACAACCTCAACCTGCTAAAGGGCATCTACAAACAATCCACAGCTAACATTGCCCTGAATGTTTTCCCCCGAGGTAAGTGACAAGGCCGGGATATCCACTCCCATTATTTCTACTCAGCACATTGGAGGTGCCAGTCAGTGCAATAAGGTAAGAAAAAGAAACAAAAAAGTTATATAACTTGGGAGGAAAAACTAAACATTTATTTATAAACAACATAATCATTTATGTAGAAAATGCTATAGAAGCTACAAAAAAGCTACTAAAATTAATAAGTGAGTTTAGCAACATTGTACAGTATGAAGTCAATATACAAAAATCAGCTATGTTTCTAAGTAATAGCAACAAGCAATAATAACTGATATGAAAATATATATATATAAAATATCATTTATAATAACATCAAAATGTGAAATTTGCAGGGATAAATCTGAAAATAGACGTGCATGACTTGTACACTGAAAACTACAATAGAGTACTGAGAGGAATCAAATAAGACTTAAGTAAATAGAGAAATATACCATATTTATGGATTGGAAGACTCAGTAGTATAAGACATCAATTCTCACCAAATTGATCTATAGCTTCAATGCAACCCCTATCAAACTCCAAATAGGCTTTTCTGTAGAAACTGACAAGTCTATTTTTATATTTATATGGGAAGTCAAAGTACCTAAAAAGGCCAAGAAAACTTGGAAAAAGAATACAAATTTGGAAGATATCCACAACACTACTTGATTTCAATGCAGCAGTAATCAAGACAGTGTGGTATTTTAAGAAAGACAAATCGATGGAACAGAAGGAAATTCAGAAATATCCCCACACGTATCTGGTCAATTCATTTTCAACCAAATACTAAGACAATTCAATGAGGAAAGGAAAATAATTTCAACAAATAGTGCTGGAACTACTAGATAGCTGTATGTGAAAAAAATTTAACCTTGACTCCTATTTCAAACCATTTACAAAAATTAACTTAAAATAGATCAAAGATTAAATGTAAAAGCTAAAACTATAGAACCTCTCAAAGAAAACATAGGGAAAGATCTTAGCTACCTTGAATTTGGCAAAGATTTCTTAAGTATGACACAGAAAGCATGAGGAATAAAAGAAAAAAAATCAGTAAATTTGACTTCATCAAAATTAAAATCTTTTGCTCTTTTAAAGATACCGTTATGAAATAAAAGGCAAGTCACAGACTAGGAGAAATATTTGTAAATATATATCTGATAATGAACTTATATTTAGAATATATAAAGAATCCTTAAAATTCAGTAATAAAAAGACATATGCTTCCATTTTTTAAAGTATGCAAATGATTTGAACAAACACTTCAGCAAAGAAGATATGCAGATCTCGTAATAAGGACTTGAAAAAATGATAAAAATCATTTGTCATTGGGAATATACAAATTAAAATCAAATGAGAAAACACTATACACCTACTAGAATGACTGAAAAAGACTGACCATACCAAGTGTAGGCAAAGAGGCAGAGCAACTGAAACTCTCATACACTGCTGGTTTGATGTGAAATGATATAAACATTTTGCAAGAGAATTTTTCAGTTTCCTAGAAGTTAAAACTATACCTACTGTACCATCCAAGCCTTCCACTTCTTGTTGTTTACCCAGGTAAAACAAAAGCTTATGTCCACACAAACACATGTACACAAATGTTTACAGTAGTGTTAGTTGTATTAGTCAAAAATTGAAAACAATCCAAAAGACCACCAACAGGTAAGTAAATAACTTGTGCTATATCTATACAATGGAATATTACTTAGCAATAAAAAGTAATGTCACTTGCAACAACATGGATGAATCTGAAAATAACTGTGCTGAGTGAAAAAAGTCACACAACAAAGTATACTTTCTGAGGTTCTGGTCACCAATTCCAATGTGTGTGTTGTGTGGGGGGAGTTCCCCACACCACCAAGCATTTCTCAGACACCAGCTGAGTGTCATACAATTCAACTCAATTCTGACACTATCTACCTGGAGTTAGCATCAGATCCCACAGGGTAAGAGTTCAGTCCTACAAGACTTCAGATGCCCCCAATTCAGATGCCAGTTGCAAGTCTAGGTTATTACCTGTGCTTCTGATCAACTGATTATTGACTGCAAGTTCCCACAACACCCTCCTTGGGTTCAATTAATTTGCTAGGGTGGCACACAGAACTCAGAGAAACGTTTTACTTACTAGATCATCAGTTTATTATAAAAGGATATGACTCAAGAACAGCCAGATGGAAGAGATGCCTAGGGCAGGGTATGGGGAAGTGGTGTGCAGCTTCCACACCCTCTCTAGGCCCGCCACTTTCCCAGCATCTCCACATGTTCACCAACCTGGAAGTTCTCGAAACCCAGTCCTTTTATGGTTTTGTGGAGGCTTCTTCATTACGTAGGCGTGATGGATTAAATCATTGGCCACTAGCAATTAAACTCATCTCCAACCCATCTCCCCTCCCTGGAGTTTGGGGGGTGGAACTGAAAGTTCCAACCGTCTAATCACATGATTGCCAACCTGTCCCCATTCTTAGATGCTTTCCAAAAGCCAGCACTTTCTCTCAGCACTTAGGAAATTCCAAGGGTTTTAGGAGCTCCGTGCCAGGAATGATCAAAGACCAAATATATATTTCTTATTATAAGTTACAATATCACACCATATGACTCCATTTATATAAAATTCTTAGAAATGCAAGCTAATCTATAATAACAGAACGATCCATGGTTGCCTGTGGACAGAGGCCGGAGAGAAGGAAGGGAGAAACTACAAAGAACAAAAGGATATAGATTTGGAACCCCACACCTTATTAATTCTGTTATGAAAAATATCTCTAGATCTGGGGCCCAGTGGTGGTCCTTGGGGTCCACAAAGACAGCCCATTTTTGGCCTCAGATAATATTAGTATATATCAAATGACCATCTCTTTTCTATTGTTGTTTAACATGTTTAACAAAAAACGCCAGTTCTCTCAGGAAGGCAGTGTGGTTTAGGAAATCTTTCTCTCATTAAGTAGTAAACTAACTGGAAACATTTGGGAACCACTGACAATGTAAGTTTGTTTGTTCTTTTGAAATGGGGAGAGAAATGGGGGCAAAGTCTGTGCAGTCCACACTGTGAAAGCCTTTGAACCTCTTTGACCTGCCATTACCCAGTTCAGCTTGGACCAAGTTCAGAAGAGCCCTCTCTATGGTAATGGTGGCGTTAATTATGTGGAAAGAGCAGCATGAATTATGCCACACTTGTGCAGCTTTAGCATCTATGTTCCCATCTGCTACAACTAGAAGACCACTGGACTGAGCTTGAAAACTTTGTTATCATTCAGGTTCAAGCACTGGGCAAACTTAGGCAAATCACTTGTTCACTCGGATATTTATTGTGTACCTACTATTTGGCAAACACTTTTCCAGGCTCCATAGATAATAAGATGAAGGTATCACCTCTGCCCTCAAAAAGTCCAGAGACTAGTGAAGAATTTAAAGTTTAATGGAAAAATTAATATTCCAATGTAAAAGTCTACCTGAATCTCTAGATCTCAGTTTCCTAAAATGGAAAACGCAGCCTAGAGGATTTATAAGATCCTTCCAATTCTATAAAAACTCAGTACCCACAGCAAAGAGCAAAAGTAAATAAAGCAGAGGCCTCATCCCTCTTGCCTTGCTGTGCCTAACTAGTTCACAGTGCGCCGGTGCTGGAACACAGACCACCTTCCTCCTAAGCCAGTCTCATTGCATAGGTCTCAGGAGGCTAGGTTGTCAAACTGCAACCTAGATTTTGAGCCAGATAGAGTTCAAGGTCATTATAGTCAAGGTCAGTCTTATAATTAGACTGCAAACCCCCTCTAAACATGGCTTTCCATCTTTGTACATTGCTATCAGTGAAAACCCAGTATGCCTTGCAGCAGGGATTAGAAAGGTGAGGACATGAATGACCTTCAAGTTTCCTTCTAGTTCTAAGGGTTCTAAGAAACCTTGGTAAGGTGCATGTAAGAAGCCACATTTTAATACTAATGGAAGTGCCATAATCACTGCTTCCTCAGAGGGCTTTGAGTGCATGCAGAAAGGGGCACCAAGGGCAGGATATGAGGGAAAGACAGGGAGAGCTTCCAGGAACAGGTGACACAAGGAAGGAATAAACTAGCAACATCTTTCTATGATCAGTTTAGCCACTTACATGAAATCCAAAACTATTGATCATAATAAAGCTCTTCGGTGAAACTGAGTACTATATTAATTAGGCACTACACCTGGAAAGAACATGCACCTTCTGTGGGAGTAGGTGAGGGAGTTTCAACCCTGGATGCTCCTCTTAGCAGTAAAGAGAGAATGATAACCTCTAGAGCTATGCATCGCAAACTTAAGCCTGAATAAGAACGCCCTGGAAGAGTTATTAAAACACAAATTCCTGTGTCCTGGATTTTTGAGAACCTGCCCCCAAGAGATTCTGATTTAGTAGATCTAGGGTGGCGCTGAAGAATTTGCATTTCTAGTAAAATCTCAGATAATGTTAATGGTACTGGTCCATGTTGGTCCGTGATGTTGGACCACACTTGGAGTAGTGTTGCTCCAGAGCAAAGGTTCTCAGATGTTAGCCTGTTTCAGAATCACCTGGACAGCCTGTTAAAACACAGGCTGCACCTGAGCCCTGCCCCCTGATTTAGTAGAGTTTGAGAATTTCCATATCTAACATGTTCCCAGGGGATGCCCATGCAGCCGGTCCTGGGACCACACTCTGAATAGCATTGACCTAGAGGAACTTCCTGCATGACAGTTTTTTTGTCAGCAATCGTCCTGACCCCTAGAAATCTTTATAAAAGAGGTACTGGAGCAGTAGAAATCAGACATAGGCTAGAGTCAAATGGAAGGTAGAGGATATCAATGGAAAGAAGAGATGATGGGTGGAGACCAAATAGAAGGAAAAGAGAAAACCTTTAAGCACACCAACAAAGTAGTTAAGTAGAAAGACACGTTTTTTAATCACACAGACATAGGCTCAAATCCCATGTATGGAGCTGTCTGGTGCAAGATATATATTCTAAACACTTTTCTCATCTGTAAATGGGGATAATGATGTTTTTAAAATAGGATTCTTGTGTGTGTTCCATGTGGGAAATATATTTAACTACCTAATACATAATAAGAAGCAATAAAATAATAGAGCAGCTTATTGTACACAACCTCATGAATTTTAGAGTATAGAAGGAACAGTCTGGATCATTTTTCAAAATTTCCTTTATGTTTTTTCCCCTAGAAGAGTTACAAGATTTGAGTCAAGTGTTCACATATTCCAAAAATCTTTGCTTTCTTCTCAGTAGACATTAGGTCTAGATGGCTTTAGATTCTCCTCTTCTTTAAACTACTTGATTATTAAGAAAAAAAAATCTCTATTAAGGGCTCGAATAAGTGAAAGTACATCTAAAGCATATTATCATTCCCAAAGCAGAAGAAAATAGTGTCTGATCGACTTAGTCGAATTCAGCTTCATAACAAAACACCTAACAGAATTGGAGGCTGGCATGAAATCCATTGCTGATTTCAAGCAACAAGTTAGGCTGAACATCCCCACCCACCACCATCCCCTCTATCTTCACCACACCTCCCTTACCCTAAGGTGTGTTGGGATTTGGGATACCAGCATTTCCAACGATTAACATGCTAGTGGTACTCTTGAGGAGACTGTACGTGGAGGAGAGAGGGAACACGAGTTTCATTCTCATTCTAATCTCTGTCGTCTTCTCAGCGCATGCTGTGCTATAATCCAGGTTCAAGGGATTCAGGTTTCTGCCTACTCACTCCAAGCCAGGGTCAAGTCATACATAAATAAGATTTTCCTACTGTTGTCAACATAACATTCCTTTTCTTGTGCCAGGATTTATTTTGATATTCCCAAAGTCCCCAATTCTGCATGTTTTCCAACTATTGCCTGCCTTCCTGGAATAGTGGCAGGAGTTGACCTAGGAGTTGTTCCTGTCAGTCATTGGATGAGAAGATTTTTATGATGTGTTTGTACAACTGTCACACTAGGACAGCAAGAAAGGTAATGTACCTTCCATGTCAGCATTGCCCCTCCCACTCCTTGACCATTTCAACTAACATTACATGTGCTTCTCAGCTTTTACTATCCTCTCTAAGCAAAGACAAGATTACAAGCCAATGTGCACTTTTTTCCCCTTTTTAAATCTTTATTTTTTTAATTTATAAGAAAGGAACGCATACATCTTTTTAAAATATCAAATTAAACCAAAATGTTTACAATTAAAATGACCATATAATTTATTGTCCAAACTGGGATACTTTTGTCTGGTACAAATATGAAACCAAACAGGATATGAGACATGAGGCATAAATCAGAACTGCTGTGGGTAAACCAATATATAGGGTCACTGTACTGACAATGAACAACAACAGTTCCTGACCTACTCCAACACTCACTCTCCCCCATCAATCACTGTTAACTCTTTCAGCTATATCTCCCGGAAGTTGTCTCCATTTTTTAAATAATATAAGACTAGTTCTTGATTAATTGATTTTAGGCTTTATTGACTTCCTTTTATGAGAGAATAGAATTCAGTGCTCCGTACCACTGATCTCCCCTCCCCCATACTCCTAATATAATTGCACCACTATTTTTAGTTAAATTAATAATTCACACTTACAGAATTGACTATGTAAATATTATTCACTGCAGAGCCAAGTAATATAAAAGGATTTTATGAAAATTTACATTTTGGGGCCAGCCTCATGGCAAGTGGTTAAGTTCAGGATGCTCTGCTTCAGTGGCCTGGTTCACAGGTTCAAACCCCGGGAGTGGACTTACATCACTCATCAGCCAGGCTGTATTGGTGACCCACACACAAAATAGAGGAAGATTGGCACAGATATTAGCTCAGAGCTAATCTTCTTCACCAAAAAATAAAAAAGTTTACATTTTCTTTCTTATACTCTTTATTCTTGTTTTCCTGAATTTAGTAGTTGCCTTGTTTCTTGATTTACATAATTTTCAATACGCACATCTTTATTTTTTTCCAAATGCTCCATCATATACACCATTATGTATTCTCCCCACGCCCACTGCATGTGCTATTATATCATCTGTTCTACAAAGTCCCCTTATTTCCAGGTTATCTCCTTCCTGGACCCCCTTCCTGTTCCAATATGAGCTAATGGCTGCTGCCCAGGTGTCATCTTGAATATTCTTTTTACATATCTTTTGAGTTGTATTCACTGTTTCTTGGAAACTATATCTTCCTCTTTTTTATTTATTTCTTCATTGTGATGAAGCACATTCATTAGGATGCTTTCAAAGAATGCATGAATGCGTGAATCCTCACATATGTGAAAATGTCTTCATTTTAGCTAACCTTTTGCTGATAATATGACCAGATACAAAATTGTAAGTAGGAAATCATTTGCACTCAAAATTGTGAAGAACTCCATTGACTTCTAGTATCTAGTGTAGCAACAAATCAGATGTTATTCTGAGGCTTATAGCTTATGGGTGATTTGATTTTATTTTTTCTCTCTGGAAACTTTTAGAATCTTCCTCTGTATCCTTGGTCCATAATTAAGTGATCTGGAGTGGATCTTTTTCAGTCACACTACTGGGCACTCACTGGACCCATATCCATTTGTTTTGGAAGTATTATTCTATTACTTTGCAATGATTTCTACTTTTGTTTTATCTGTTCTTTATTTCTGAAACTCATTTCATTCAAATTTTGGATATCATAGATAAATTCTAGTCTTTAATTATTTTTCTAAAATAATCAATCTCTTTTTCTCCTTCTTTCACTCTCTGGGAGGTTTCTTTAACTATCTTCCAACGATTTTACTTAATTCTGTATTTCAGCAATTACATATTAAACTTGCAAAACTCTACCTCTTTTTCTAATTTCTCCTTTTCCATAGCATCCTCTTACTGTCTTATAAATACAATAATCCTTGTCTATCTCTGCATATGAAAAGTAGAATGCTCCTTCTGTTTCCTGAATTATCTTTGTTTCCTCTGGGTTCATTTCATCTGCTTATTTTTGTCTATTTCTGGGGGGAAAGCTTTCTTCAAGTGGACAGTAGTCCATGATTGTCCATTCACATCTAACAATAAGACACTAAGGCACCAAGGAGATGATTGGAAACCCTCTGATTTCAAATAAGGATCACTGATTAGAAGCTTCACTTTAGGGTGCTCTGGGGTAGAACTTCCCTTTAGGCCCCTCTAAGAGCCCCCAGTGTCAGTGAGTGGGTATTCTGGTTATCTAATGCTGCATAACAAGCCACCCCAAAATGTAGTGGCTTATAACAAAAGCGATATTTATTTTGCTTGTGAATCTGGAATTGGAGGGGGGCTCATCAGGGACATCCGGTCTCTGCTTTATTTGGCATCATCTAGAGCAGCTCAAGGGCCAGGGCTGCAACACTTAGGGCTCCTCAGACACTTGTCTCTATCTCTGTGCAATCCTCCATGTAATCTCTCCAGCCTGGCAGTTTCAGGGAAGCTAGATTTCTTATGTGTTGGCTCAGGGGTCCCAAAGCATTTGATCTAAGAGACAGAGAGAAAGAGAGAGACAGAGACAGAGAGAGGAGATCTCCAGGGAAAAGCTATATAGCTGTATCCTCTTTATTATCTAGCCCCAGAAGTTGCAGAGCACCACTTTAGCCATATTGGTTGAAGCAGTCACAAGCCTCTTCTCAAATTCAAGGGGAGGGTGCAGAGACCGTACATCTCGGCATCTCCATGTGTCCCACCCCACATGTGTGTGTGTGCATATCCAATCTATATACATATACATTTATATTTGGAAAATAAAACTTGCCTCAGTTTGCCATCTTTTTCTGAGGCCATGTAATATCTCCAAAAAAAATGATTTCAGACCCTCTGTCTGGGAGGTAAACTCCTCCTGCAGGTGTTCCATGAGCAGGGAAGAGCAGGGGAAAACTGGTGTCTCTGAATCCTCAGCCTCTGAAATTCAACTGTCCACAAAAGAACACTTTGGTCTTCGATCTAAATGCTAGATACCTGGCCGTCTATATTTCGGATTCTGAATACCGACTTTCAAGCAATCCTCCTATTTTCAGCACTGCCTTCTTCCAGAATCTCAACCCACAAAGGCTCTGCCAGGAACATCAATCCTTTTCTCATTAGCATTTCTCTTTGCAGGCTATGACTTTCTGTCTGTTTGAGTCTATATAATTTTTACTTCTTTACCACCACTTGACTAGGTCTCAGGAGCAAGAGAAATAAACATTTATAGTCAATCAGTCACCTTTAACCACATCCCAATGATGAGGCCCCAGCGAGAAGGTATGTAACGCAAATCAAAGGGTCTTCAGATTTTGAAGACCAGAACTTCAAACTCTAATAGGAAGGTAGAGGTAGGAGTGGGAAACAAGTTAGTTCTCTTGAGACAATTTACCCTCAGGTTCCCTAGACTATTTGCAAGCAATATAGCACAGCAATTACCAGGCTGCATCGTGGGAGCAGAACGACCAGACCCCAAACCTCCACTCTAGTCTACTAGTTTGGTTGGCAAATGATTGAAGCTTTCTACACCTGTAGAAGGCAGTGGTACACCTACTTCACACAGCTGTTTTTTCAATGTACCTAAAGTGTTCAGAATAATTCCTAGCACTTGGTAAGCATGCAATTGATTTCAGCTATCATTATCTAGTAATGATCCTGACCAATTCACACTTCTCTTAGTTTTCCCTTCAAAAGACACTTTTGGAGAATTTCAGTTTATATTTTCACAAAAAATTCTTGTACTGAAGTCCTGTATCTTCAGTCTGTTAACCACTTAGTTCACACGAACCCTTAACCATCTTCAGTCTATTGCGGCATTGATAATATATTTGGAATCATTTCTTTATGCAGCTTGCACACCATTTATAGCTGTACACCATTTAGAGCACAAGCTTTAGAGAGAGTGAAGCTCGATAGGAATCTCATAACTAGTCTTACTTACTCATTTAAAATAAATTCTTATTTTTTGGTCACCTGAAACAGCAACCACCATAAAATGTAATTGAATGTACACTCAAAACGAAAAAAAAATCTAGTAATTAGTTACCTGGATTTCTACTCATTTCCATTCTCTGTGTACATGTGGACGTTTAAGAATGCTGTCTTGAATTTCTCTTGCCATATGTATTGAATATTAACCCAGAACAGTGTCTTGGATTTTTCTTTACAGTTAGCTAATATTTGTTACATATTAAGAGAAAACTGTTGTGGAGAGTTTTAGGATAAATCAATTGCAAAGCTGAGATCCCTGAGGACTACAAAATCAGAAAGAAAGAGGCAACCTAGCCTAAACGGAAGACCTGATTTGCAATCTCACTCTGCCAGTAAAAATATTTGCTGTTGCAGAAAAATCTATGTACATTGCTGCGATATTTGTGGTTTGACTCTAATTCACCCATTGATTCACCAGTCTGATTTCTTGTATTCATATTTGCTGAGTCTTTTTTTTTTATCAGCTAAATGGATTTTTCTTTTATCATTCAAGGAAAGTGAGAACTAGCTCCCTCTATAAATATTTCCATTCTTTGGAACAGATTACATTAAGTGTTCATTAAAATTTGAGAATATGCATTTAGTGTACCACTTAGTAGACTCCCCTTTGTGACACACAGTTTTATTGCTGTAATTACATTTTGATAGGGTAGACAGGAAAAACACACAAAAAGAAATTTAAAAAATGATGTTCCTCCAGAGCACAAAACACTTCTCCATCACGTTAGTATTCTACCCAGAATGTTTATGGAATATGTAAAATACACAGAATTAGATTTAGTCACTAAAAACAAAACATTTTGCATTTCATATGTCATTATTAGATATAGCGCTCCCAACCAAGAAATTCCACACAGTTGAAATCAAAATCTACATAGAACAAATGCTCACAATCTGATCCTTGTTTTTCAAAGTCATTTATAATTGCTTGCCCACTTGTTTTTTAGATGATTCATAAGGGGGATTGCCAAATAGGCCAAAAGCACAGGAGAAGGCTTCAAAGTAATTAAACCCATGGTGAGGATTGAAATAAGGTTTTTTTCATCTTTTACTTCTTCCAGAAAGAAAAGTCAAACGTTCATGCTCTGTCAAAGGAGAAGACATACTTTCAAGTCTTTTCAAGTGGTGGATGTTAAGTTGTCATAAATAACTTTGAAATGAAAGGGAATGTGCTCCCCTTGAGTACATCTCTGTATTGTCTGCATAAATTGAAACAAAACCAGAGACATTCATGATGAAGTCCAACCCTTAGAGGTGTGGAAACTTGCCTTCCAACCATTCACAAAGGAGAATCAATCATGCAGCTAAAGTGACTTCTCAATCATCGTCTTTCAAGGACACAATGGGACTGTTCACAGCTAGCCTTCTCTCCACTCTGTGCAAGAGGAAATGGCTAGTAACAGTCCTCTCTTCTTGTAGCATTAGACAGTGATGGGCCCACAGTGAGATGATTTGCAGAGGGTAGTGCTCTACGGCCATTAAGCTATAAAAACACTTCCAAAGATATTCACTCCAGTCTAGAAAATAATTTTTTACCATTAGCATGAAGATTCACAGTGCACACGAATAAATCTCTAAGTGTTCATCAATACTCTCTACTCTGAAAGGAGTTCTAAATTCTGTAAAGCATCCTGCAGTGGTTTCAATGAATCATGGATAAAAAACATGTCTCCTTTCCTACAGGAAAACATCAAATTCATGAGTATGAGATAGGAATGTTTAGGGGAGCAAATAGAAAAGGGCTAAGACCTGATGCAACTCCTTAAAAGTTTTGATGTTCATTTTATAGGGTCCCCTCAGTGCTTCCCATGAAACCAAGATATTTAGCCATTAATATTTGTAACAACTTTTATTGAGAAGTTTAGTTTCTAAATTTGAAGGCCTATCTAACAAGTTCCCAGATAATGCCCACAACACTAGTCCAAGGATCACACTCTGTATTGCCCTAGAGGAACTTCCTGAATGATAGTATCTTCTGTCGATAATTGTCCTGACCCTGAGACATCTTTATAGAAGAGGTACTAGGGTGGTAGATGGCAGACATAGTCTAGAGTAGACTGGAAGGCAGAGTATATCAGTGGGAAAGAAGAGATGGTTGGTAGGAACCAAGTAGAAAGAAAAGAGAAAACATCTTGGATACATACAACAAAGTGGTGAAATGGAAAGAACACCTATTTTTTTGGTCACATGGACATAGGTTCATGTTCAAATCTCATCTCTGATGCTATGCATGATGCTATCCAGTACAAAATACATATTCTAAACCCTTTTCTCCTCTGCATATGGGGATAATAATGCTTCTCTCGTGGGATTGTAGAGTGTGTTTAATGTGGGAAATATATCGAAGCACCTAGTGCATAGTAAGAAGTAATAAAAATAATACAGAAGTTTCTTGTACATAAGTGCATGAATTTTAGAGTATAGAAGGAAGAGCTTGGATCATTTTCCCAAACTTCCTTTATTTTTTTCCCCTAAGTAACTTGGTCTTCTCAACCAAGAAGGAAGTCAGCATGTCCTGACCGGATTTTTAGTGACATGTGGTTCTCAAGTACAGTAAACTGTATTTCTTTTTCTGGATTTCATTTCCATTCCCACATTTACATGATTATGGAATCATTTCATCTATTATAAGAGGCAGCAGCTTTTCATTTCACATAAATGATGATGAACGACAGTTAAGACCAGTTTTGATATTTTAAACACACCAGAGGATAAATTAAAGAGTTACAGTTTTATTTTGAGAGCCTAGAATCAAAGGAAGTCCCAAGTTGCTTTTGATGCAAGTGTCGTTCTTTCATCTAGGCAAAACTTCACCTATGTATTTTGGCTTCATACACGTTCTTTTCTCCTAGACCTAAAACTATCAAGATGAATTATTATTTTCTATTTTGCTATTTCTAGCTGTAATAATTTTATCCTCATGTAACACCACATGATTCTTAAATGCATTAATATTAGAATAAATCCAATAATACTTTAAATATAGGTATATGCTATGTTATGAAAATTGTCATAATCGCCAACAGCCATTGATTGAACATCTCCTGTGTGCCTGACATTAAGCATGTGCTTCATATTCATTCTTTCATTTCCTTGTAAGAGATTTGGGGACATCTTTCCACAGTCATCAAGGTTCAAAGGGCCCAAATTGAAAGTTGCCTCTTCACCAAAGTCAACTTGCACTAATTCCTTCTCATGACAGATCATGTTCACAGGCCATAAATCACATTTGTTAAACCTACGGTTGTTATCAACAACTGAGTCCACACCCAGAAGGTAATTACTGATAAATATGGGCTGCCAGGATCCCAACAGCCCCTGTCACTCCACCCCACATGTATTCATCACTGCCTCACCAGCCGTGAGGCACAGAGGCAGCTTTAAAAGGAAGTGATGACAAAGGTGTCCTATCTGTAACCTTCCCTGCAGGAATGTGCGAAAGTGAAAGGGCACGGCCTTTCACCTTTTTAATCTCTACTGGCTTCTTGCCTTCATCCTACAAATACAATCCTCTCTGTTTTCCTAAAAGAAATCCCTTTACTCCATTTTCTTCTCTCTTTTCTTCCTCTACTGGACTTCTTTCATTATTTATGCCTAAACATTTATAAGCGTACTCCTACCATCTGTTGGCCTCCAATTATGAATGAGATGTTTGCCATATATTTAATCCTCACAAAAACTTGCAATGATGATGAAAAAACTGCAGTTCAGAAAGTTTCACTACTAGGATTCAAACTTCACATCTGTCTCATGCCTAGGCCTGTGTATTGCTTCCCACACCACCATGGAACCTCCTAGAGATGTCCAAACCAGCTTAATCCTATTCTCACCAGATCAGAATACAGGCCCATCTTCTACAGCAAATTGGCATTCGTAATTTTCACTATGAAGTGTGGTTATCAAATGCAATATTTCTTGCATGTGGTTTTCATATGGCTGGAAGTGTCTTAATATAAGGTTATAACATGTCAGGACCATCTTTTGGAATGTTCCTTCAGGGGACAAAGACCATCTTTAGTCTCTTTGCTGGGAGGTCTGTCAGAAGAAGAAAACTTTAAACAGAGAATAGCTCCATGAACACGTCTGGGAAAGAGAGAGAAAGAGGAGTGGAGGAGGAACAGAGGAAGATGAGAAGTGGGAAGTTAGGAGGAGCCTCCATTTCCAAGCCTAGTGAGTAAGCATTTTTAATTAGTGGCTAATTCGGTCCACTTGGTTAATTCCAACCAGTGGTATATTCCACCTCTAAAGATCCAGATCCCTTGCCTCTGACTAGCTAGGCACTCTCTACCTCAGGACCTTTGTACATACTCTTCTCTCTACCTGGACTGCTCTATCCAAATATCCACATAACTCTGTCCTCTCTCTCAGGACCTCTTTCAAATGTCACTTTCTCAGTGAGACCTTTCTTGATTTCTTTTTTTACATTACAACAACACCCCCTGCCCCATCCTTCCTCTTCTTTGCTGCTTTATTTTTCTCCAATGCACTTACCAATATCTTATATACTATATCGTTCACTTTTTTATTTTACTTTTTGTCATCTCCTCCCACTAGAATGTAATCTCCATGAAGATAGGGATTTTTGTTCACCACTGTATCCCCAGTGCCCAAACAGTACCTGGCAACATAGTAGGTGATCTGAAATGTTGGTTAAATAATTGGATGCATTGGAAAATAAGTCTCCCTCCACCGAAGTCCCCTCGTTGTACAGCTATCCGGTAATGCGATATATTCTGGGCAAAGTTGGGTTTTCCCTGTAGTGGCTAAGCCCTACCTCAGTTCAGTGGGGCTTCTTTTCCTTGGTCTTGAGCCTGGAGGTCACCAGGAGGATTTTCGTTCCAGAGTTACACATCAACCCCTGGGCTGGAAGCTGGTTCTTACCAGGACTCCTCTGCCCTAGGCACTGGGAGTAATGATCAAGAATAATGTTCACACTGGGGCCGCCCGGTGGCGCAGAGGTTAAGTTCGCGCCTGGCAGCCCGGGGTTCGCGAGTTCGGATCCCGGGCGCCGGCCGATGCACTGCCTGTCAGCCATGCCATGGCGGAGTCCCATATAAAGTGGAGGAAGACGGGCACGGATGTTAGCTCAGGGCCAGTCTTCCTCAGCAAAAAGGGGAGGATTGACAACAGATGTTAGCTCAGGGCTGGTCTTCCTCACAAAAAAAAAAAAAAAAAGAATAATGTTCACAGCTGTCACACTGTGAATGGTAAAGATGAGAGCAGCTGCTTAAGAAACCAGTGCCTAAAGTCAACTATTCTCTGAATCAAGGATAAAGAGCTGAAATGGCTATTCTCAATCTGCCTTATCATTTTCAGATTACAAAATCTTAGTCCCACAGGCCATAAATTGTAAGGTTGTCTGCTTCAGAAGGGCTCATGATATCATCGCATTGTCATGTAAATTAGTAAATACCCTAACTCTTTTAAAAGCCAATTTAGATTACTATATATTTGGTGCTATTTAGTGAACAGACTCATTTTGCCCTAAAAAACTAAGGGCTCTAACAATATTGGGTTTGTTTTTCTCTTTTGGTTTTTTCGCTTTTTTTGTTTTTGCTGTTTAGTATACTTGGCTTGAAACTCAATGAAAATGGAAGATTTACAAAAGTCATTCTCCATTGGCCTTTCCCAAGAACAATTTACACTGGAGTCTGCTGCAGGGTTAAACAGAGAGGATGCTCACAGCTCAGATTTCACAAGAAGGGAAATGCATGGTGTGTCTCCAAGGAATGTCAAGCCCGAGAAGCTGAAAGGGGACTTGAGAAAAATTAAACATGTGCAAATTTTAGTTGTATATTATTACAAAGTAAACAGGAAGTCTGACATTGAATGTAACAGCATCATATGCTGCTCATCAGAAAGGCTTTCATTTAATAAAAACGTGGTCAAGTTATGGAAATCTCAGTATGGTTGAAAACCTGAAAGATAATTATAGCGAAAGCTTATTTTTAAAGTTTAATAAAATTAGTTGAAACAATGGGCTGAACCCTGGGGGCAAATCCAGTGATGAGAGCAGACATAGTCTCTGGACTGCTCCCAGGCGCATCTCCACAAGGCAGCGGCAGCTCCTTTCCTCTTGTCTGGTGAATTAAGGCAGCTTCACAGTGATTCACAGAAAGTCAACCCCAAAACTGTGAGGTACTAATTTAAAATTTTATCACACCTCTGAAAGCAAACCGAAGTTCCTTATATGGCCACTTGGAAGAGACTAAGTAATTTGTATTGTTGATGAGGCTTTTACTCTGGTTTAGAACCTCATGAATTTAAAATGAGATCACTAAGTAGATTATTAGCCAACATCAATGTTTCCCAATGTGTGGTCCTAAGACTACTCACCCAGAATCACCAAGGGGAGTCTTGTTAAAAATGAAAATCCCCAGGCCTTAAGCTAGACCTACTGAATGCAGAATCTCTGAGGGTGAGGCCCTAAAATCACCAGATTTCCATAATGCTTGCTACAGCGTAGGGCCAACACTAGAGTGAGTCCCACCTTTAACTGCATGTGGAAACACCTGGGGAGCTTTAAAAGTAAAGCTTGATCCCACACCCAGAAATTCTGTTGAATTGTTTGGGGCATAGCCTGGACATTGGGATTTTTAAGAATCATCTTTGGACAATTCTAATATGCAGGCGAAGTTAAGAATTATTGCAGTTGGAGTCTCTTCCCAGTAACAGCCTCCTTCTCCTAATCGTGTAGAAATAATACATGAATCATAAAATAGTTATGATCAAATAGGCAAATTTCTGTGACTTATTTCTGACGCTACTAAGAAGCTGAAATTATTCTCTGATTATATGGGGCAACCCAAGGATTTGGGACATAAAGTAGATCAAAAAACTGTCTGACGTATGATTTAATTATTTTAGACAACAAGAGAGATCTGAGGAGTGAAGTTGTAGACTTTACAGTCCCTGAAGATAAACTAGAGCAATGGGGATTTCACAGATCTGCTAGAACCCTTCTTGTTTCTTCAAAGTTGGCAAAGGAGTTGGATAAAACTTTGAAATTTGTGGCCACCATCAAGCATTATTCAATATGTTTTTAAACCTTAATTATTTTATTTATAAGTCAAGACTACTAGTGGTTAATAATAATATCCAATATTGATTGACTTCTTACTATGGGTCAGGCACTGTGAGAAGCACTTTAAATGCATTATCTCATCTATTTCCTTGTGGCAAACACAATTATTAGACCATTTTACAGAAGAGAAAACTGAGACTTAGTGAGGCGAAATGCTCAAGGTTACACAGGGTATTAATAAATTCAAAGCCTATGTTCTTAATCCATTTGATAATATCATAGATTTAAATGAAGACCCAGAAGTTACCCTGTAGTAGTAACACAGAGAAAAACAGAAAAGAGGAATATATTTATTTCTGTCCAAAAAATGATTCTTCTATCATACCTGATTACCCAAGCTCTGATGAATGAGCCCCTATTCCCTGAAGTTGCACTGCTTCTGTCAGGACAGGAAACCTAAAATTATCTCAATGAATCCCACCTCCCCTGGGAGTCTGCTGTAGACCAATTTGTCACGGAAGGTACAGTCTTCTATTTTTAAACTACAAATCAGCTCTCAGACAAATCCCATAATTTGAAGGAATGAAGACTTTGTTTGGAAACTGAAAAGGAAAACTCAAAGATCCATAGGAAGAATAAGGCACAAAATGACACATGTTCGAGGTCATTTGCCTACTCAATGAGAGTCCCAGTTCTAGAATGCTCGTGTGTCTATGTGTTCAATGATCTTCACGATGTCACGGTTGCTCCCATTGCTGAAATTGATCCTTGTCTTACTAAATACTTAGAAGATAGATTCCTTTTTAATACTATCTTTCACAACTGGATTTTCCTGTAGAATGTATTTTCACATCATTTTTTGAAGTTTTTAAATGTCATGGGAGGACTAGGCTTGCAATACTTTAAAAAAAATGTTGGTGCCCAGTGAAGCAATGACCCTCTTCAATCATGTTGGGGAAAGGAGAAATTCCCCATGGTACTTCTATCAAATGAAAGTACTGCGGGTAAGAAGGAGATGAGTGGGAGAAATAAAAGCATTTGCTGATTCTGGAGTCAGTTCCTGACATCTTTTCATCAGCTAAGATATTTTTAGCCCAAGAAGGAAAGCCAGGAATCCTCATTTCTTGTCCCTTTTTCCACTTCTGACTCACCGTGGCCTGAACAAGTTGCTGTCTCCCTGGGCTAGTCCCTTCCTCTCAGAAATGGAGATAATGATACATTTTTCAGCAACTTAATCCCAATGATGGTGCTAGGATTAATGACAGTGTTTTGGAAAGAAAAGGAAAAAAAGTCTTTGATCTAAGGTGTGGGGTAAGTACAATATTTTATTATAAACAATAATAATGGGCCTTATGCTCCTGATGCCTGGGGAGCAAACCATTCCCCTCTTGGCCTGCATTAATACTTGGACCCAAGGGTGTTAATTAGTGCAAAAATGTATGTACTGATGGCACCCTAGGGGCCTAAAGGAGTTAATCCATCTCCAAAAGGTGACTAATTTACCCTCCAACCCTCACCTTTCCCACACTAGTCTCCTGTCTATTATTATTAGTGTAGAATAACTGCACCCTTCTTACAGGTCTATTGGGCCTCACGTGTTTCCTCCAATTTATTTAATAGAATATAAGGGATCTGAAAGTGCTAGCAGAATAATTATCTTCTATTTGAATATCTCCTCTTGACTCATTGGTGGAAGCAGCCCCAAACTAATACTGATTACCTGTGACAGTTTATAATCAGTGCTATTTCCTACGTCATTGTCAAGATAATTTTTTTCACAGTGTACAGAATAAGTCTCTTCTCTTTAGGCGTTACACTTTTTAAAATCTCTCTCTTCTTCCTCAGCCTCTCTCCAACACTTTTTGCATTTTGGTTTACATAGCATGCTTCTTGCGCCCTTCACTGAACCAAACCTTCTCACAGTTTAGCATAGAAGCTACCAAGATGCTGGGTAAGTCACCTAGATTCTGGCTTCTACCTACCAATCTTTTTTTAACCAGAAAAATAAGCACTTACTGCATGATGACAATTATCATAAAAATCATTGCAACTTTAACATAGCAGTCACTTAGTTTGGAACAATCATCCCCTCATAGCCATCCTACTCACTCTCTTTCATGATAAATACCAATATCAATGTTCAGCAGAAGTTAGAGAATCCTACAGAACTCTAGCACAGTTAGTAAACCATCGGACCTTTACCAAACAAATATGTCTCAGAGAATATCCTTACTTATTCTAACGTGTTGTGATTAATATATAGGTTTAAGGGCATGACCAGCGTATACATCATGTTGAAAAACCTAATAATGAATGTATGCATGGTGCTTACAGTGCATCTTATGGCGACTTTTGAAGCCCAGACAGCTGGAATCACCTTAGCAAGCATGTAATCCAAAATTTTTACCTTAAGATAGAGTAACCAAAACCCAGAAAGGTGAAGTGGCTTTCTCAAAGATCACATCTGCCCATTCATGGCTCTCTCCTCTAACAAATGTGAGGTGTGGAAAAGGAAAATACTTGATTTAAAGACAACTCCAGTCAATTAGGAAGATTTCTAGAGATTTGATAGAAAAATCACCTTAGGGTAACACCAACTTTATCCAAATCAAATTGAAATATTACTCCAAACTACAGTGTCAGCCCTAGTTTAACACTGAGTTGAGTTTTATTTTTCTTTAATATAAACTAATCTCATAGAAAAATAATTAACCATTTACGTAAATAAGGTAGAAAAGAGAAAGGCTAGAGAGAATGGATTTAAAATGTACATACATGCATATGTTTATGTTAGTTTGACTTACTCTACCGCAGCCCTGCATCCTGACACCAGTAGATAAAGAAAAATTCTCGTAGATCAATTTGATAACAAGGAACACCCAAACTCTCCCTAAAGCATTAATCTTGAGTTTCTGAGAGGCAGAGCTTGTCACAGAGGCTTGCAGGGGATCTTAATGACCTGGCAAGAAAGGAGCTGTTATAGGATGATAACTAGACAGAGAAATGCCTCCAGGTCATTGATAGCAGGAAGTGCAATGGAGACTTGTCTTCTCCACCTTATGTATAACAAGCTTAAGCTGAGATTCATCCAACACTTGATCTTGACTTTCTCCTCATCCGCTGCTCCCTACCTTAAGTAAATGCAAAAGTAATGTACACAGTTATTTTAAAAAACACTCTTCAGAAAAGTTTCCAAGAATAGTTTTACCTTTGCAAGAGGCAAGGAATTAGATGCTCTTTTGATTGAAGCATAAGTCTTCAGAGAACATTTATGACAGTTGATACAGAATCCTTTTACTATGCGTGACTGAACAATTAAATAAACTTTCAAGCTGCATTTATTTTTTCTTTACTTCTTCTATTTCTCTTAACTATCTTTAACCCCCGAAGAATGTCTTTTTGTGGTTATAGCCTGTCAGTGAATTTTTGGGGGAGGGAATGATCTTTCAGGAACTCTGAAATAAGCATTGAAGTATTCCTGTCGACTGTGACTGACTGCAGCTTTAATGAAGAATTTAAACCAGGAAGTGAACATATAAGCCTACTGATTTATATTTAAGAGAATTTACAATAAACTTTTTAAAGCTTTTTTTAATCATTATATCCACAAAATTTCTGTGGTGCTTCCCTACCATTTGATAGTAAGTCCACAATACTTTTCTATGAAATCAGAGGTATTATAGGCAAATTAAGGTAAGTAAAGCAGGTCTTCAGTAAAACAGTGCCATATGAATTCAAGATGAAGCTTTCAGAGCAATAGCTTACAATATGATCTGCAGTCCAGATACTAAGACAGTGTTTAAATTTTACTCCATGAAATAATATGATGTTGGGCAGTAGTTGGTGCATGCTTCACAGATATTGATTAATTGACAAAACATTTCTATTTGAAGCTCCAAGAGATTTTACTTACGCTTTTTCATAGAAATTCTCTCTGGGAGGACTAATTACTGTGTCAAATCTGTGCTTCTTGAAATGAGGTTGTGTTATATGATCAAATTCAAAATCATTTGCATTTCTGTACACTAACAATGAACTAGCTGAAACAGAATTAAGGGAAACCATTCCATTTACAATAGCATCAAAAATAATAAAATACTTAGGAATAAATTTAACCAAGTAAGTGAAAGATTTATACACTGAGAACTATAAGACATTGATGAAAGGAATTGAAGAAGACACAAATAAATGGAAAGATATCCCATGTTTATGGATCAGAGGAGTTAATATTGTTAAAATGTCCATACTACCCAAAGCCATCCATAGATTCAATGCAATCCCTACCAAAATTCCAATGGCATTTTTCAAAAAAATAGAAAAAACAATCCTATAATTCATGTGGAACCACAGAAGACCACATATAGCCAAAGTAAACTTGAGAAGGAACAAAGCTGGAGGCATCATGCTTCCTGATTTCAAATTATATTGCAAAGCTATAGGAATTAAAAGAGTATGGTTCTGGCATAAAATAAGACACATAGACCAATTAGGCAGAATTGAGAGCCCAGAAATAAGCCCACACATATATCATCAACTAATATTTGACAAGGGAGCTAAAAATACTCAATACGGAAAGAATATTCTTTCCAGTAAATTGTGCTGGGAAAACCAGATATCCACATGCAAAAGAATGAAATGGGACCCCTATCTTAAACCAATCATAAAAATTAACCCATAATGGATTAAGGACTTAAACGGAAGACCTGAAACTATAAAACTCCTAGAAGAAAACATAGGGGGAAACCTCCTTGACATCAGTCTTGGCAATGATTTTTTGGAGATGACACCGAAAGCACAAGCAACAAAAGCAAAAATCAACAAGTGGGACTAAATCAAACTAAGAACCTTCTGCACAACAAAGAAAACCATCAACAAAATGAAAAGGCAACCTATAGAATGGGAGAAAATATTTGCAAATCATATATCTGATAAGGAGTTAACATCCAGGATATATAAGGAACTCAGTAGCAAAAAACCCAAACAATCTGACTAAAAAATGGGCAGAGGACCTGAACAGACATTTTTCCAAAGAAGACATATAAATGGCCAACAGGTACATGAAAAGATGCTCAACATCACTAATCACCAGGGAAATGCAAATCAAAACCACAATGAGGTATCACCTCACATCTGTTAGAATGGTATGATAAAAAAAAAAGAGAGAAATGCTGACAAGGATGTGGAAAAAAGGGAACCCTTGTGCACTGTTGGTGGAAATGTAAATTGGTGTAGCCACTATGGACAACAATAGGAAGGTTCCTCAGAAAATTAAAAATAGAACTACCATATGATTGAGCAATCCTCCTTCCTGGTATAATATATCCAAAGGAAATGAAATCAAGATCTCAAAGAGCTATCTGCACCCCCATGCTCATGGTAGTATTATTCACAATAGCTAAGGCATGGAAATAACCTAAATGTCCATCAACAGAGGAATGGATAAAGAAGATATGAGATTATATATATATATATATGATGGAATATTATTCAGGCACAAACAAAAAGGAAATCCTGCCATTTGCAAGTACGTGGGTAAAACTTGAAGACATTATGCTAAGTGAAATGTCATACAGAGAAAGACAAATATTGTATGATCTTACTTATATGTGAAATCTAAAAACATTGAACTCATAGAAACAAATAGTAGAATGGTGGTTGCCAGGGGCTGAGGGGTGGGGGAAATGGGGAAATGTTGGTCAAAGGGTATAAACTTTCTGTTATAAGAGAATAAGTCCTGGGAATCTAATACACAGTATGGTGATTATAGTTAAAAATACTGTATTGTATACTTGAAAGTTGCTATAAGAGTAAAGCTTCAATGTTCTCACTATAACAACAACAACATGGTAATTGTGTGAGGTGAAGGGCGTGTTAACTTTCCTTATTGTGGAAAACATTTCTCAATATTTCTGTGTATCAGATCATCACATTGTACCCTTAAAATTATACAATGTTATAAGTTAACTACATCTCAACAAAGCTGGAAAAATAAACCAACTTTTAAAATTCACAAGCTGATCTTGAACAAAATCACAAGATGATTCCAGGACAAAATCATATGGAACTTGAAATAAAAATGAAAATAGTAATAATCACATGGCTCTTATCCAGGTCTCATATAGCCATGAAACAATCATGCAATCAAAATCCTGAAATAAACTGGAAAACACCTCCCAAAAGCCCAGTTACGTACAAGTAACTCCTTGCACTGATCTGTGTACACTTCATTTGTAAAAATGTACTTAAAAGTGACTCAGAGCCACTTTCCCTTATTTGGGGCACAATTTTATTTGGCTCAGTAATCTGTTTCTCTAAGACATAACATAATAAAAGCAAAAAACTAGAAAGGAGGATTAGAGCTCAGGAGACTCATTGAAAGCAATAAAATATTTTAGCTGACATAGCTTAATAGGGAGGAAAAGATATTCTTTTAATAGAACTATAAAAAACAGATCTTAGAACCCACAATGCAACATGGGGTAATTTAGTCAAAGGGCAGAGATCTTCACCAGTCCCAGAGAACATTCTTATATTACCATAACAACTATATACATTAATGATCCTGAATCATCAAGAAGTGGTTCATTTATTATTATAAATTCTATTTCCTAAGGTGTAGAAATACATAATAGAAATTATTCTAAAATATATTATTATCAAAAGAAATAAAAATTTAAGTTTTAAGACTTTTTATGATTCCTTGAAATTACTAAACATTGTTGCAAAGTAGATCACTGTGTCAACAAAACAAACACCAAATCATTATAGCACTTAATTTATACTAAATTGAGGTATTTTCTAAAATCTAGCAATCTGAGAATTCCAGAAGTATTTGGGGTGAAGACACGTGAAGATCTGGGAAGGAGCATTCCAGGCAGGGGGGAACAGATGTAATGACCCCAAGACCAGAGCAAGCCCAAGCCAGCTGTCAGGGATGCCGCAATGTGACCAAAGGGCTTGTGGGGTGAGAGAAGGCGAAGGATTAATCAGGAGCCACACCACATAAGGAATCTGGATTTTGTTCTAATTGCAAAGGGAAAACATTGTAAAGTTTTACGACAAGTAAAAATGGAATCTGGTGTGTGTGTGTGTGTGTGTGTATATATATTCTTTTAAGGTTCTGCAACTGCTCTATGGAGAATGGGTCGTAGGAGAGTAAGAGTGAAAAATGGGAAATGAGTTCAGAGGCAATTGGATTGTTCTAAGCAGAAAATAATGGTGCCCAATGAAGACAGCAAGTATCCTTCAAATAAACTAAGCATCAGTTTGAGCATATTAACACAATTGCATACTCCACATGTTATCACTGGTGATCAGAAGTATATATTTCATTTCCCTTAAAACTTGTTTACTGCATTAAGCGTTTCTAAAGGCTGAAGTTGCCATTCATGAAGACAACCTACAAAAGTTTTTATTATTCTGTGCCAGGCAGAAAGTGACCAAATTGGGGCCAGAGAATACCAAAGGAGAATTTTCTAACTAATTTTTCTCTTTTACTCCTCTTACTCTTTCCAGACTCTGATTTTAGAAATGTGACTGATCTAAAATTTAATACTGACACCAACAGTTTTATTATTTAACAATTCTTGGGCCACTACTCTTAATCTATGAACTATTTTCTAGCAAACACCTGAGATCAGATTATTTAATAATGAAATATGAGCTTTGAAACCCCTTCAAGTCCTTTACCTTTAGGTATAAGACCAACAATAAGAAATTTCTAGCTAAATATTGTATGAAAGAAAGCATGGTTTCTTTCCCTGTACTGAGTTTCAATCCCCACTTGAATCCCCTGCCTTAGGCAATACCACCTTTCTAGGTGAATGAATGTCTTGAAAAAGAGAAAATACTTGAATTTTTTTTCATGAAAGATAAGGAATCTTTCTACTCCTTACTTTCTTTGTAGATGCTGTTAGGAAGAAATCCAGTGAAAGCTGAACTGGAAAGAATGTTATCAGTTTGCCAAAGGAATATGACTAGGTTGCCAACTTGGTGTAGATGAAGATATTGTTCCAGCTGTCATAAGTATGATTTTAGTTTCTAGAGTCCTGAGTGCCTCCAAGCTCTTCAAGAAGGCTATGGAAAATTTCACAAGTATCAAAGTGTTCAGCCACAAATGGGCACTAAGGATGGCCAAATAATAGATATGAATCTTTATTTATCCAAGTGTGAAAAAGTGGGGCATAGGAGAACTGGGGTGCTTGGCTGCCATCCTGCTTCCAACACACAAGTGGGATCTGGGAGAATCAATAAGCAAATGACTGCATTTAGTTAGTGCATGAATAATTATAGCTATTAATCTAAATTTAGAATTATGTTCACATGCCTATGAAAATAGAAGTTAACAAAAAGTGGGAGAAATATTGCAAATTCATATCTAAGGTTATACCCTAAACACTTCATAAGATTTTTGTAATAATGAAATACTGTATTCCTTTATTCAAAAATTTCTGAAGCACTTACCAAGAGAGATAAGACCTCTGACCAATAGCCCCAGTGCTCATTCTCCTCATGTAGACTCTTGAAACTAAACTTTCATGCCTCTCATAAAGAGCAAAGCATGTCAGCTCTGGTCAACATTGCCTAGGTTCACATCCTGACTCTATCGCTACCAGCTGTACATCCTTGACCAAGTGCCTCAGTTTACTCATGTGTAAAAAGGAGCAATAATAGTACCTATCTCAAAAGCTTGTTAGAAGGATTATATGAGTTTATATATGTATATATATATGTTTATATATGCATATAAAAAGAGCCTCTGGCATATAGTAAGTCTAATAAATGTTAATATTATCCCTACTTTCATCGGTTAACACCAAAAGTGTATTCCCTCCTCCACCCCCAAATAAAACAAATGTGTTTTCTAATCCCTTAAGAAAGTAGTTGTCTAGGACCACCAGCCTTGATGCCACCTAGGAGCTTGTTAGAAATGCAGAACCTCGATCCTCACCCCAGATTTACTGAATAAAATCTGCATTTGAACAAGGTCATTTGGATACACATTATAATTTGAGAAGCACTGCTCTAAAACACCATCTGCCTACAATAGCTATACTTCCTTCCCCAGAGCTGCCCTCCCCTAGACTCTCCCACCATGCCCTCAGAATTATTGTTCCAAAATCAACAAACTCTCTGCAACCTTCTCTAAATGTTCCCCCATCTCCTTACCGTACTTGAACCCCAGCTTTCCCCTGAAGCTACAATTTGCTCTGCAGACTTCTGCACTGATGACTGCTTATTCTTACACACTCCAAGGACATCAGAGTTGGGAAGTGAAGTTGCTATCTTCCTTCTTCCCAGCTGCTGTCCTCCTTTCTAGTAAAACACCCTGCTCTGTTGAGGCCATATCATTTGACTCTACAACTCTGTCCTACTCCTTGACCTTCCAGGCTTCAAATCTTTTATCCATCCTCTTTCATCCATCAGCCTTTGCCTCCTCTTCTTTCGAAGCCATTGTCATCTCTTTGGAGGACCACAACAACCATGTTGGCAATCTAACATCCCGGCCTCTCAGCCACCTTGTTTCCAATAACCATCTCCAACGCTTCACATCAGCACATGTTTCCGGGTTACACCTGGAACCCTGTCATCATCTGGAATTCTCCAGACCTGAGAGCATTAGTTTAAGCACCCCACTCTCTGGTCATAATCTCCTTTTCTTCTAGCTTGCTTGCTGTGACCATTCTTCCACAACTTCATTGATCTTTCTAACCTCTCTTCTTATCCAATTTCGATTCTGTGGTCTATCATATTCCAATAATATTCTTGCTAATTCCCTAGCTATGCATTATCAATATACAAATCTCCCTACAACTATTCTCATCCTTCCTTCCTGTGACAGTGAAGGCGTTGACTTGAGTGTTGTATAAGGCCAACCTCTCCACTTTGCTTTGAATGCTGTGTCCGTTCATCTTCTCGGGAACCTCAGGAACTATTGATTACTACTTTCCTCTCTTTAATATTCAATTCCCCCCATCAAATGGATCCTTGCCATTGGCTTTTAAGCATGTTCAAGTCTTTTCCATTAAAAAGTAAACAAAATTTTCCTTAATCTACATCTTCCTCGAGCATCCTTTCTAGTTATCTCTTCTCCTTTACAAAAACATTCTCAAAAGATTTTTTACTCATTGATTCCATTTATTTACCACTTGCACATTCCTCAGCCCATTTCAATCTGACTTTGACCCCTAACACTCCAATGCAACTATACCCACTAAATGTTCTGATGTCTTCCAGTTCTAACAGACACTTTTTGACTTTGTCTTCTTGCTCTATTTTATTCAAGACTGTTAGCAAGTCTCTTCTCCTTAAAACACCCTTTTCCCTTGGCTCTACTGATACTCATTCTTCTGGTTTTCCTTTTATCTCTGCTGTTTCTCCATCTCCTTTGCACAAATATCAGTTAGTGTTATTGACATTTTTAGAGTTGAGTTTGTAAGTATACATTATCTTCTACATTTATATTTATTTTAATATTAACTGTATACTTTAATATAAATTAATATCATTTGGGTTGTCTTATTATAATTATTTTTGATTCTTATTATATAATAATCTTCTGCATGACTTATCAAACCTGTAAATTTCCTCTTGACAAACCCAAACTTAGCATGCCCCTTTTATCACCTTGTAGTGTAAGTTTGCATTTTGTGTTTTGACCATAGATATATTGATTAGTCAAAGATTTAACAGCTAAAACAAACTTCCTAAATGCATATAAAGCCACAATGATGTATAGAGAGATCAACATTCAATATTTGAATATTCCTTCTTTTGCATATACTATTTATATATGTTCCCTCTTAGGTTACAATGGCACATTGTGATAACTGCAGATGATAGGGACCTGGATATTGGATATTTTGGATAAGATTAAATGAAAAATAATAAGGAGACACTTTTGAACTTTCCTTTCAATAGGAAACAATAATTTCTTAGAAAATCAGCTCTAAATAACCTCCCCCACCCCACCAAATGTGAGTTCTCTAAGTCATAGTGACCTTTTCCCACAATAATTTTATAATAAATATTCTCCCAGGACAATTTGAAATTCAGGTAGTTTATGTCCCTTCAAATAGCCAAAAGGAAAGAACATAAATAAAGAGAGCTGAGATTCCTATTTCAGATCAGGTTTCTTCCAAAATTACACATTTCAGAAGCTAATTTCCCACAAGTATCCAAATGGTACCTAGAATTATATTTTCATCTTACTAACACAATGGAATCCATTACTGTAAAAGCTGAATATTGGGGCCAGCCCTGTGGCATAGTGGTTAAGTTTGCACACTCCACTTCGGCGGCCCAGGGTTCACAGGTTCAAATCCTGGGCACAGACCAACACACCACTCATCAAGCCATGCTATGACGGCATCCCACATACAAAATAGAGGAAGATGGGCATAGATGTTAGCTCAGGGCCAATCTTCCTCACCAAAAAAACAAAAGCTGAATATCATCATCAAAGCAACTCTTAAGTATCCATTAATTATGAGGATTGTCTTCACCGCAAGAAAGTCTTCTCCACGAGTTGCATTTCTTCAGTGATGAGGTCAATGTCTGACCTGTGAGGCCTCTATGTTCTCTTTCTCTGTGATATAGGGGAAAGAGGACCTAGTTTTGAATCATTCCTCTACTTCCTACGGGTGGGTTGGCATTGGGAGTGACACCCTTTATTAAAGCTTCTTTTTTATCACTTGTAAAATGAGCACAACAGTGTTTTTCTCAAATATTGACCATAAATATAACATTAAGTATTGTAGCAGAGACGAGGCATAGACAGAAATATTAACATATAGAGGAAAATATTAAAAGACAAAATATAGGTGGCAGGAAGCATCAGATCAAGGAGGACTGTAGCCAGGAGTCTAGAAAACTTGCCTTGTGGGGATAATCTAGTATGGGGTCTATGAAATAGCAAATATATATATTGGTCTCTGCCTCCAGTTGCTGGCACAGAGCTCCTAAAACCCTTCTAATTTTCTAAGTGACAAGAGCAACAGGAGCATCTTTTGTTCTAGTATTTGGTCTTTGACCCCATCCCTGACACAAAGTTCTTAAAGCCCTTGGAATTTCCTGGGTAATAGTAATGTCTTTTGTTCTAATAAAATGACTCTGGGTGGGCTCCTGGATGGGGGCTGGTCACCAGAAAGACCAAGCCATGATTAGAAGCTTGGAATGTTCAGCCCCCCCCCCCCCCATTCTCCAGAGAGGGGAGAAGGGCCGGAAATGGAGTTAATGATTGATCCTGCCTATGTGATGAAACCTCCTAAAAATCCCCAAAGTACAGGATTTGGAGAGCTTCTGGGTTGCTGAACAAGTGTTGGTGCTGGGAAAGTGTTGCACCTTGAGAGGGCATGGAACCTCCATGCCCCTTCCCACATATCTTGCCCTATGTATCTCTTCATCTGACTGTTTATCTATATCCTTTATCATATCCTTTATTAAATAACAAACTGGTAGATGTAAGTGTTTCCCCGAGTTCTGTGAGCTGTTCTAGCAAATAATTGAATCCAAGAAGAAGGAGGTAGTGGGAACCTCCGATTTGCAGTCAAGTCCAAGAGAAGTTGTGGGTCACCTGGGGACCTACTACTTGTAATTGGCATCTGAAATAGGGGGCAGTCTCATGGGACTGAGCCTTTAACCTGTGGAGTCTGATGCTATCTACAGGTAGATAGCGTCAGAATTGAATTAAATTGTAGGACCCAAACTGGTATCACAGAGAATTCCTTGATGTGGGGAAAAAAAACCCATATCTGGTATCAGAACTGCTTTGAGTATAGGACTAGAGTGAGAGTATAAAGGAGAAACTTTGGCGGGAGAGTGGGTTTTTCCTAACTCAGGCTCTAAAAGGCCATGTGTTTAAACAGGTGGAGTGAGTGGTAGAGAGAGTGGGAAGCAGCAAGCAGGTAGAAAATACAATGTAAATCTTGGGCAGGACTCCATGAAACTGGCATTAGAAATGCAATGTTAGGACCTACAGGCTATTCAGGAAAGGACTCAAGTATGGGGAATTGGGTTCTTGAAGAGCAATGCAAGTCCCTACAGGAAATGTGGCATTTGTCTGAGACAAGAGAAAAGTAGATGTTCTCCATAAAAAGACAAAGCTCAGCATAGAACACAAGGATCTGGAGACTGACAGTCTCAATAAGGAGGAAGAATAGCTTATATAAAACACATCAGTAGAATTTAAGTACAAAGGTGTGTGGTAACTATTAAAAATAACTATTTTAGGAGCAAAAAGCATTCAGGAAAAAATATTCTACCACTGGGTGGTAGAGGAATTGGGAGCCTTCAAGCTTAGAGGGAAAGTAGGTATTCTGGTATCCAGCATTAACAACTAATATGGAGGCCAGGAAAGAAATAACTGAGAAAACGATTAGAGAGGAAATGTAAGCATATAGTGCCGTATATATCTATATCTATCAATCTATCTATCTATGTATTCCACATATAGGTTCATTACCATCTCCTTGAGAAATGAAAGAGAAATAAAACTACAGGGGGGTAAAGGAACTGGGGAAATTATGATTCAAAATGGATGTCTTTGGTTGCACTTTTTTTCAATAAAAAGATAAATTTGGGAATTCTGTATTGAAACAAGGCTTTTCCTTGCCACAGTTTACTGCTGATTATCAGTTTTCTGGTTGTAACATTGTGTTTTACATAGAAGAAAATGTCTTTAGGTTATTATGTGAGTCAGTGAGAAGATAAGAGTCAATTATGGTTAGTACTTTTGATAAAATATGTGTAAATTGATCAGGAAAGTAATTTTTCACAGATTCTCCACATCCTGATCTTGACCAATAAAGCATAGAAATACAAAAATCTCACGCATTTTTCTCAGCTCACTAAAGGTATTCTCACAAGAATAGAATTGGAAGACTTCACTACCTATTTATAGGACACTCCTCAAATCTCCCGCATCCTCAACCACTCTACGTCTCCATGCACCTCCACCCTTCCCCATTCCCAGATCCCCAGGCCCTCTTCTCATATGAGCTTGTGGGTTGAGTTAGGTCTCAGGCTCTAGGACCCACAGTTCTTAAAAACCATACTTTAGTTCACTTTTACTGCCATTTTCTAAAACTAAGTCCTCATTTTCCACAACCTCTCTGATGCCTAATTGTCTGCCTTGATCTTTTCTACTTGTGGCTCAGTAAATGACCCAGAACTCAGATCTTCTAGAACTAGGAACCTATCTTGCCTTTGCCAATCCTGCCCCTAGGGTGTGTGCCCAGTTCCAGTCTGGCCTTTCTTATTCCTCTGCAGTTAACCTTCATAGAACCCATCATGTCACAGGAAGCAACACCCCCAGACTCCTCACCTATTTTCATTAGGCAAGAATTAAACCACTGCCAGAGTATTTGTTGATCTTTTAGACAAAATGCAATTTCTTTCTATCTCTTCTTTGCTAATGGCCCAAGAATTTTTCCTATGATCTGCATATTTTTTCACTAACCACTTTATTCATTGTTCTAGTTAGCTGTTGAAACAAAAGCATAGATTATTTTGACTCTTTGCTAGCCTTTCTTAGGAGGAATAAGGACCAAGAGAGATTTGACTCAATCTCTTCATGTAGCTGGTGCTATGATATATAAGCATATGACCAATGGGGAAACCATAAACCGCCTGCCACATTCACGGCAGTGCAGAGAAAGTGAATCTACAAATGCATACAGGGAGCAAAGACAAGGCATAAAGTCTCAGACCGCCAGCCAAACCTCGCTTCCCTTGCCTTCTTATGGTTGCATTTCTCACTCTTCAGGTTCATTAGAGAGCCCTGAATCTGTATGATAAACTTCCCTGAGTTGCTTTCTGTCCTAAAGTGCCATAACCAATATGCATTATTTGTGATACATCTAAGGAGGGACATGCGGTTGCCAGTTGATCATGTGGGTCTGGAGAGAGATACAGAGTCAGGAGCACAGGGCCTCTCATCATTTAAAAAAGTAAATGACTGTTGAACATGGTTACCTCTTCACAGGGTTCTTTTCTCCATCTCTCCACCACCACCCTAATCACTAACTCAAAAGTTACTCCTTATGTCAAATGTCACCATGTAGAGACAGCCTCTCCCTTCTCTAAATTCCACTGTAATCTCTTCAAGAAGGTAAATTATATTTCTTACACTGTTTTTTCTAAAAACACATTGGGGTGGCGGGGGGAGTGCTTATTTAAGTGTACATGTCTGTGACAGTTTTTCTCACTCATGTAGGATTGCTGAGAAACATTCCACAGGAGGCTGAGTTCCTGCGAGGCCTGCTATTCAGATAACTGCTACTCAGATAACCTCCCCCCTTGGAAATCCCAAGATTTTTCTCTTTCCCTTGTAGATCATGGATGCAGATTCCCACCTGAAGTCCGTGAGCTTTTCTGAGAATCCTGCATCAAGAAGTACACGGCTTCAGAAAAGCAGATGGTTTCGCTATGTGAATGTGAAAAAAACATCATCATAAAAATCCTCAAACTGAGGCATTCACATTTCCCATAATACAGAATTATTCTATATGTAAATCACTTTGCTTCCATCTGATTTTCATAAATGTCAATGACTGAGAAAAGGGAGGAAGGGAAGAGCAGTGAGAAGGGAAATTGAGCGGAATTCTATCCCACTTACCTTCCAGAGGAATGCGCTATTATCCCATCCTCTTCCCTATAACAAAGAAAACACCTTTCAATTGCCATTGCATGGAGAAGCAATAAGTTACAGAACTCCCACAATAGAATTGGAAAGTTTTGCTATTTTTAAATTAACATAAAAATAGTGAATGAAAATATGAAACAATTTGAATATGAAAATAATTTTTTTAATACTTCATTTCTGAGTCATACAAAGTTAAGGAATTGTCACTTGATGTGGCCTGGATGAAAGACTCCAGAGTTTTCTATTTTATAAACTTGCTTTATTTTATTTATTTCCTTAATGTATAATAAGCATGTTTTTCTTTTTTTAGTCTGTGAAAACGATAAAAATAAGTCTATTTTGGTAAGAAAGTCCTGAAAGTCCTTTTTAAAAGCCAGCGATGAGATAAAGAACATCATACCATAAGTTGTTGCAGGTTAAATTTCTTATTAATCTATTAATATGAATAGTTATGCATCAAGAAATTATAGAGGGCATATACCATATTGGTATGTCTGAAGTGATATACCAAATTGTTAGAATTTATCCTTTTTGTTAACAGAGCAAAGAGAAATGCAGTACTAGACTTCTCCAATGTAAATAATATAGTTCACTGAGAAGATAAACAAAAGTTTAGATAATGAAGAATTATGAAGTCTTTAATGTTTAAATATCTTTTGAAAACACTTCAAAGTAAACTTAATGATTCTAAAGAATGGATAAATGGATGGTTGCTGTTGTGAGCATCAGGCCTAAGAGTCCACGCCATCAGCAAGAGAAATAAGTTAACCTCATTCCCAGATCTGATGGACGTGAAGCTAACATGCTGCCAAGAAAAACATTTCTCATTCACTGCCCTGAATAAGAGCCTTTTCTACGTACATGGGAGGAAGTCATTTGCCAGATGTTGCTGTTTATTTTACAAGTCTCCCTTTGACTTGTGCTTATTTTCTCTTGACCTCCCCAACTTCTCCCATACACACCACACGGAGAAAAATCAAGACTCTGTAAACCTTGCTGAAGAAGTACCTAGCTGTTCTAGTCAATACCTCAGTCTCAACATGTGTTCTTGTTTATGAATCCAGACTAATTGCTGATGGAGATTGAATGATTAGGGCTCCCCCATTCAGTGCTATCTGGACATCCATCAGTAAAACGGACTATTTTACAACTTGGCATCACGAATGACATCTATGATGGAAACTTTCTCTTTTACAATAACAACAAACTTATTAATCATAAATTAAGATAAATAAAAGGAAGTCAAAATGAAAAGGAAAGATTATGTCATTTTCTAAAGGCATTCTGTGTCTTTAGAACCCCCAAAAGATCATGTAGTGGAATGTCAGAGGTTACACTTTACCAAACGGGATTCTAGCAGAAATTGCACTGTAGTCTTGCTTTCCCTTTCCAGATAGAAAATCAAACTGGCTGATTCAGCAATAAGGTCTTGATTGTTCAATTTCTGTGTTATACATACGTTGCTATCTTTATGTTAAAAATGACATTGGTGTTCCGGTAGGTCACTTTGTCCTCAGGGGTCTCATACCCACCACACCTATTTGCCCACTTGCCAAAGCCAATTATTTTTGTGGTGGAGGCTGCCTCTGCAGCTATGTCCCAGCTTTAGCTTTTGCACTTTTTTGTGAATCCCATTGTCTTGACCCATTTGCTATCTTTTGGGTCCATTCCAGAATTAGGAGCTGAGAAAACTGAGGTGACAGACAATGGGGCCAGGAAAATAGAGAAAGCATGGTTGAAGTCCAGCCGGCTAAGAACATTCTGTAAATGTGCTCAGTGGGCTGAGTCCTTTAAGGGCCACTCAAGGAACTCAAAGGGCTTAGATTTAAATAATTTCTAAGAGTATTTGTATTTATACAGACAATCGTTTATATTATTCCTGAAGCACATCCTAATATGCAGAGAATGGCCCTGCGCACTTACTGGGTGCTCAGTAATCGTTGAATAAATGAATGAACAAATAAATGAACAAATGGTTAGACAGTAATTCCTTGTGTGAGAGACTGAGCAAAGATATCCTCACAATATCTTTGTGAAGATATTTGACTTTTAGGCTAGTTAGTAGGGCTTGCTCTCTCCCAAATTTTTGGCAAAATTTCTCACTTCGAATTAAGCAAAAATTGCCTCCATGTGATCGCAAATCTGCAAAATTCTTTGGATCCCATTCACATAGTTGACCAAAGGTTGAAAAATACCTAATGCTATAATTTACATATTTTAATTTGGTATTGTATACTCAATGTGTCTTAAAAATACATTCTTTTCATATTAATAACAAACCTGACTTGATTGTGGTTTAACATAGTGTTCTCAAACTATCTGTGGTGGAATACCAGTTTGTTTTTTTAAATTTTCATCCAAAATAGGCAGATATTTTTATAAAATAAAATAAAGATGAATTATCAGAAAAAGAAAGACACCCATGTTCACTGCAGCATTATCCACAACAGCCAAGATATGGAAACAACCTAAGTGTCCATTGAAAAATGAATGGATAAAGAAGATGTGGTATGTATATATAAACAACGTAATATTATTCAGCCATGAGAAAAAAGGAAATCCTGCCATTTGGAGCAACATGGATAAACTCAAAGGACATTATGCTAAGTGAAATAAGCCAGACTGAGAAAAGACAAATACTGAATGATCTCACTAATATGTGGAATCTAAAAGAGAAAGTCAAACTCATAGAAATAGAGTAGAATGGTGATTACCAGGGGGTAAGGGGTGGGGAAAATGGGAGATGCTGGTCAAAGAGTACAAATCTTCAGTTATAAGATCAGTAAGTTCTGGGGAATCTAACGTACAGCAAGGTACCTATAGTTAACAATAACTTGCAATTTGCTAAGAGAGTAAATCTTAAGCGTTCTCACTACAAAAAACAATAACTATGTGAGGTAATGGATGTTTTAATCTAATTATGGTGATCATTTTTCAGTGTACACATATATCAAATCATCATGTTGTGCACTTTAAATATATACAATTTTATTTGCCAGTTATACCTCAATAAAGCTGGAGAAAAAAAAGAAAATACAAACACTATTGTTTTTATCATTAGATTCGACAGACATAAAATTACATTGTCAAGTTTCTTTCACTTATGCAAAAAGTTTCTAAACACTCTCAATTTTTGTATCTATCTGGTCACAGACTATTCACAATCAGTCTGATTAGCAGTACCAATCTGTGGATCACACTAAAAGTCACACTGGTTTAGGTCCAGTCTTCTTTCTTTTGTCCTGAATTGACCATATTTAGGGCAATAACTCAGAATATGTTCATGTTTCATATCACCTCCTTTCCACAATACTTAGCACTAAGATCTTTGCAGAGGGGAAAGATCACTCTGTGTTGTTGAAATTAGTTTCCAACGTTTTCCAAGATCAAAAGAATTCTTTTTCAATCATTGTAGCATTCCAGTTTTTGAAATACTAAGGATTAAAATATTTGTCAAAAGTCAGAAAATAAAGGTCGCTAGGAAAATGTCTCTTTTTTCAGAAAGAGTGATTATTCTCACTTATACACATCTCTGTTCCCCCCTTTAAATGTTACCGAGCAATATTTTCTTGGCATTAGGGAATAATGAAGATATATATCTAAACAACACTGAGCTCATACAGAAGACTACATGATTCCCAAAGTGTTGCCCTTTGAAAAGATTAGGAGAGGGAAGACCATGTCTTATATGTTCTTTTAATATCTCTTTCTACACACACACACACACACACACACACACACACACACACACACATGTCTGCACACATGCACAGCACATATTATAATGGCTTAGCAGTTCAGTGTGTGGCTTTGTAACCAGAGAGACTTTATTCAAGTTCTGACCATGCCACTTATTAACCACGAGACCTTGGGCAAGTCACTCACTCTTCTGTGTCCAGGTTTCACATAGGTTCGCCATAAATATTTTGTGAATTTGCAAAGACATGAAAAAAGTGGTATTGAAGAGTAGCACAGTATAAATGGACAAACAGCATCATATTTTTTCATTTGTGCCAGTTTCATAGAGTTGGGGCAAAATATATATGTATATCATAATGAAACATCTGGCAATTACTGAATCACGTCACAGTCTAAAGTACATTATCAAGAACAGAAACCATGGAATATCCTATGAAAACTACTAATGAATGAGCACAGAGCTTTCTTTCAGTGCTAATGCCCTCCCTTCTGATGGCCAAAAAACTACCTAAGCAGCCAAATACAAAACCTGAGTTAAAAATACCACTATTCTCTATTATGAAGTCTGCGCTCCCACGTGCACGTTTAAAAAAAAAAAAATGAATTGAATCAGAACAAACAGACATTTCTAACAAAAACCATTATTTGAATTCAACCACTATTTTATAATTATTTCCAGGGTGTAAATGTAGCAAAATGGACTGAATCTACCAAAGAGCACTATCACAGGAGAAATTTCTAAAGTTATTATTGCTTCATTACTCCTTCCCTTACAATAAAGATGCAGATTATGGAGCCTCACATAAGCAATGAAGTACAATTTCAGAAGAGCTTTGTTACACAAAGGGTAAAAGTTTTAGTGACAAACCTCCAGTTACAAAATAAATAAGTACTAGGGATGTAAGGTACAACATGATGACTATAGTTAACACTGCTGCATGATATATAGGAAAGTTGTTTAGAGAGTAGATCCTAAGAGTTCTCATAACAAAGGGAAATTATCTTTTCTTTTCTTTTCTTTTCATTGTATCTATATGAGATGATGGATGCTAAACCATCAATAAAACTGGGGGAAAATGTTTTAGTGAATTTTTATCCTGTAAATGGAATAAGGCCCCTATAGCAGAGGGGCCATAAATCATAGGGAATAGGGGAAAAGGACATGGAATTTGAGATAGAGGCTGTGGGAAGAGTATATTGTACTACCAATTTTTAGCTGCAAATTTAGTTTTCCTTCATCTTTAAAATATGAATGATACATACCCCCAAAGGAGTATTATAAGAAATACATGAGACAACATATCTGAAAGGCATTTTTATAAATTTGTGAGTCTTCAAATGTTTTTAAAGGCAATATAGAAATAAACACTGCACTTTATTTTAATTTTCCAAGCTCCCATAAGAGCAGAAATGCAGAGAGCATTGTTTAAGACCATAACATAGAAATATATAACTTTACAACCATTGATATAGTCTTGGCATCAGTTGCACAAGTCCCAAGGCTGAACAGTCTACCAAGAAACTGCCACAGAGCAATGTGAGGCATGTCACATTTCCTTCAATAAATATTCTTCTTATTCTCCATCTTCTAAAGAGGAAAAAATGCAAACTTTTTTCCAGCTGGCCAAAATAATTGTCCTGTGGTAAGGAATAATGCCCTGGGTAAGCAGCCCCCAAAGCAGTGCTACAACACAAACAGAAAGGGAAGCATGAATACATGCCTATCCCCTTCCTTAGTTCTAAGGGGGGAAGGAAGCACAATTGCTAGATGGGGAGCTCTTTCCCACAATGTCTCTTTATTAGCTGTGTGTGGATATTTGCATTTTTGGAAATATCCTTTCCCAAGACCACTTCCCATTCCCATTTGCAAACAGCACGTGGTCCTTGTCAGCAAGCACACTGTTCAAGCGATTCGTGTTGCAAAGAGGGCCTCCCCTCAGTACTGAAGACTTCAGAATTGCTTTGGGGTTCAATTGCCAATTCATGTTAGTTTTTGGCAGAGCAGACACATGGAAAACTGTTCTCATATTCTTTGGCTCCTACACTTTGCATGTCAGGTGAAACAGCAATGCAAAACTAAAACCGTTCCAGACCAAAGAAGACTCTGAATTTAGTTTGGCTTTTGGGAGACACAGAGTCGTGGTGGGAAGGGCACTCTAAGGGCAGTCTAGAGATGTACATTCTAGACTCAGCACTGTTGCTCACTGTGACGAGTCACTCTGCTCTCTGAGTCTCAATTTCTGCATCTCTGAACTGAAGAATTTTTCCTAGGTTAAGATTTGAGGGGCTGGCCTGGAAGCGTAGTGGTTAAGTTTGCATGCTTTGCTTCGGAGGCCCAGGGTTCATGGGCAGATCCTGGGTATGGACCTGCACACCACTGATCAAGCCATGCTATGGCAGCGCCCCACATACAAAATAGAGGAAGATTGGCACAGATGTTAGCTCAGGGTCGATCTTCCTCACCAAAAAAAGAAAGATTGATGATCACAAATGAAATAGACCACATTAGATTAAGTTTTTCTATATTTACATTAATAAATAGCTTTACTAAAAACAATACCATCTGTTGTCAGAGTCAAGATTGGAAAGTAAAATTACTTAAAGAAAGAAGTCACAACCAGATTTCTACTGAACCATTTCAATCATTTAGCTATTCATTAAATGTGTGTTAGTCTATATACTTCTTAAGAAACTAGGTGAACTAAAACATTACTTTTATTTATATACCTTTTTTCTTCTCTCGTTCTACCATCTACCAACATCACTTATAGAATGAGGAATTGTTATTTCAAGTTACTGAAAACAAAAGGGAATTTCATAATGATTAGTTTGCTTTGTTTAAAAGAGAAAGTATTGAATTTTTATTTACATTGTTAGAATGACACCATATCTATTACAGAAAATTTGAAAACAGTTAAAGTAGAAAAAAGGGAATTGCCAATAGTTTGACCACTCATTGTCAACTATGACTTAGTAACTTTTCTTTCAGATTTTTTTAGGCATAAATTTTTTAGAAGGAAGCAGAATTCTTTTTTAACTTAGCTGTGGTCACAATGCATGTTCAATTTCGCATTTCTCATTTAATGGATTAATGTAAGCATTTTTCCAAGCTACTACAAACTCTGTATTTGTTTTTGTGTGTGTGTGAGGAAGACCAGCCCTGAGCTAACATCCATTGCCAATCCTCCTCTTTTTTTCTGAGGAAAACTGGTCCCGGGCTAACATCCGTGGCCATCTTCCTCTACTTTATATGGGACGCCGCCATGGCATAGCTGACAAGCAGTGTGTGGGCCAGCGCCCAGGATCCGAACCCGCGAACCCTGGGCTGCCAAAGCACGAACTAAACCACTGCACCACCGGGCTGGCCCTCCAAACTCTGTATTTGTATTGGTTGCATACTATTCAAATTTATACCAAAATTTACAGAGACACTGCCCAACAGATGAGCATATTAAGTAGTAAGTTGTTAAACAATTTTAATATTTGTGTGTAAATTATGTAAAGCTTTTGTCAAGGGGAGAAACTGCAGTACGGGGAGATGGAATAGGAGCAAAGAAGAGCAGCAGCGACAAGCCACTAGGCAACTCTTTAGAATAGATGCACATAAGAGGCCCAGGGAGATTCCTCCCACTGTCTCAATTGAGACACAGCAGACAGGAAAACTGGGCCTCCCAGTAAGTAAGTCAGAATAAATGTCTGTTCCCAGGAGAAGTCCCACCCATTCCACAGCCAGGCAAAAATGTTCATCAAGGAAAATCTGATTTTCTATAACAGCAACAACTGGCTTCCAAAGTAGCTTGAGGTAAAGGGCCAAGTGGCAATGACAAATTCTGCTGTCCTAAAGTGCTAAAATGTGGTGAGGTGAGTGAGCCATCCCCTGTAGTGTGAGAGTTGTAAGGAAAAGGAAATGTAGTTGGTTTTCAATCCCAGTATCAGTAAGGAAATTTTTGTAATTGCTCACCAGGGTCTGCAATATATTCATTTATATTATTTATAGGAGTTGTATTAACAAGTTTCTCATTTGAAACTATTTTTCTTCCTTTATGTAGCACCGGAGTTGGGACACAGAGGAGTCATCCTTCCTTTATGGAGCCATCTTAGCTGAATTTTATGTTTAAACATTTTATAACTACCCTGAAAGATAATACGGAAGACATAAAACAATTTTACTAGAAAATTTTTCCCAATAGTAATTTAAAATGTATCAATGACGATAGATACCTCTGTTGATGACTTGGAGAAATAACTTGGCTAAATTAACATATGACTTGAAATTTTAAGGCAAAAGGTAATGATTTTGCAAAGTGGTTTAGAATTAAAAATAACTTTGATAAATTCTTTTAAAACAGGCAGAAAAATAAACTATATAAATCCAAGATGTAAAATGACTAAGTCTAGAGGTCCTAAGAAAATACAAATTGCAATCAGAGAAGTTAAAAAAAAATTTCAAAGAAAACAATTTTGATGATGAAGTTGATTAGACACTGGACTGATTCTTCCGAGAGTTTCTTAATTCCCTTTGCTTCAAAGTGTTTAAGAATATGGCAGAGAATTTTCTCTCTAAAAAATTTCGGGAGGAGTTCTGTGAAAGAGAAAGATGGCCTAGAGTCTAGACAGTCTCTTGAGAGCCCTTCCTGTGTGCTAATCCTGAATTTCATTCATTACTCATCTCCTTAGAGGTAATCCAAACAGATTAAGAAATAAAATGCTTTTTTCTTCCCTCTTCTTTTTGGCTTTGGGAACTATTTTTAAATTAATACTTCCTGCTCCCTCCCAAGAACCCTGGAACCTTTGCAAACAGTTGTTAAATAACTATAATTCCTTCCCATACTCATTCAACATTCACTATCACCCCCAAGATAAGCAGCACTCACTTTAAGGTATCGTAGTGTCAAACACTATAAAAAAGGAAAAAGCGATTTATAGCAGCTGGCAAACATAGGCTTCTAATTCAAGAAAATACTGCAAAAGAGAGAGATATTTTTGCTTTAGACAAGGATTATGAGAGTTTCTAAATTCTGCTAGTACGTCAAAGCCTCATTCTATTACACCATATACAACTCAACTCATAACTTATTTTTCATTTTTCCTTGGGGCCAAACTATACTTAAAACAATAACTAGACCTGCCAAATTTATTTTTTTTAATTGTGTGTTCATTTTATTGTGCAATTCAAGTTTGTTGGAGTCAACTGCAACAATGATTTATAATTTACTCTGGTAAATTTCCACCACTTTTTGTAAAGACAAACTCAAAGAATTTTATCAAAAAAAAGGATATGCTGCAAAACATACAATTTATACATCAAGTTCAGAATGTTGCGAGAAACTATCAAAGAAAAAATTGCTCCCACCATCATCCAGACAGAAATTTTTGCAAATGTAGCTAACCAAGGATTTATATAATTTAGTATTCTTAAAACCATTTATTGTTTAGTTGAGAAATACATTAAATTGAGTAACACTCAAAAGAGAGAAAACAAAACCCACAAGACTCTCTTTGAATTTAAACCACTCAACTGCTGGCTTTACCAAATAGCGGTAGCAGTCCCATTAATGCAACAGAGTTAATCAACAACACTGTTAATTGACTAACAGTGTAATCTGTTAATTGTTAATTGATCAACTGTTAATTGATTAACAGTGTTAATCAGTCCCTGCCCCCCACTGGCCAACTGATTTACTTGATTCTATATACTATTGGCCTACATTTTAAATAAAAACTCTTTTAAGGTTTAAAGATCCCTAGTTCCATAGACAATGATTCGAGAGTCCAAACTCAAGACCTAACTGCAGAGTTTGGATAACCACAAACAAAAATACTCTACAGTGTTTCTCAATTCATCAAAGGAACCCTTGATCTAAGACTGAACCACAGCATCCATAGTCATATACAACCTCCTTACTTAACACAATCTACTAGGGAGCAAGAATTTACAATGTTGTAACTTTGTGATTATTTTTGTTTTTATTTGTTATACAGGTTTTTAGAAATAAAAGGATTCCACTTCAGGCACCATAGAAAGTTGCTGTCTCAACCAATGACTCTGGAACTCTGAGAAAGTATGGTAGGAAGTTCATCACTGAATGGATTTTAACATCTGGGTGAGTGGTTCTCAAACTTGAGTATGCATCAGAATTGCTGCAGTTAAGTTGAAGCATCTATAATTTTAGTTTCACAGGTGATTCAGAAGCCCACCCAAGCTTGAGAACCACCAATCTAGATTGCACAGTTGAGATCTCTTCCATTTTGTCCAAGAAATTAATTTTTAATGTATCTTGCCTTATCAAATCTGGATTAAAATGTGGTTTGCCCTTAATTTCCAGAACTGCCTATAGTCTTTGTCTCCTCTGTACATGATTATTCTCTGGTCTTTAGCACCAACTCACCAACTCAGAAGAAAGAGGGATCAGCCCCACCAGAGGGAACCTGTGTGGCTGAATGAGAAGTGAGTTCAATTAGCTAAGTTCAATGCTATCTCAATTTCCTTAGGGAAAAAGAACATCTCTAGTCTTCAAATAAACTGCTGTAATAGCTGGATCTAGATGAAATACATGACACTGCTTCCTCTTTAGAAGATCCTAGTTCTTCAGAAAACACCGTGGGAAATCTGTTGACAATTTCCTGTAGCCTGACCAGCACTAATTCCCAATGATGTCAACCATTTCCTTTCCATGAGGTTGTGCAAAGCCCTTTACCATGGCAAAATTTGTTCTTGAAAAGGTCATGCTAAGATATATTTTGTTCTTGCTATATCTAATGTGTCTGGAACTTAGTAGGCATTCAATAAACATCTGTTGAATGAATAAATGGTTTCTTGCCACATAAAGTGTGTGATCTTTAAAACTGTGAAAGACCTATGTAAACTTATACATAGCCCTTTGTAAAATATCAAGGGGGCTATCTTTGTGCATTGTTGATCTACCAGAGTTAACTTCCATTTTGCAAACATATTCATCAACGAATCTTATTTAAAATACAGCACTATTTAAAGGTTTCTTACCTATACAATAATGCAATTCTGATTCAATTCCAGATTTTCAGTATTAGTTGACAAATTTAGACCGTCTGATGCCAGCTAATATGTGACGGCCCTAGACTTTACCCTAATAGATTTTGAAGCCTGATCTCATTCATAAAAGACTTTCTACACTTAAATATACAAGCAGAATCCTGATGTAATGCTCTGCCATCTGAATAGTGTTGCTGTGTGTGAAATGACTAGATTTTTCTGGAATAGGCACCTCCTGTTTTCCTAATGACTCATCAATAGAGAGCTCTTTCTACATATATTAGAAGCAGAAAGTTTTCTATTTAAGTGGACCTTAGATTACATGAATTAAAACTATCAGTTTTACTTAAGCAGAGGTAGATTCTACCCAACAGATCTCTAAAAGTTGTGTGTCAATCAAATTTTATAGACTGAATTATAATCTAAAGTACTGGAGGAGCTCATCAGTTGATGGAAGCCTATGATGTTGCCTTTTGTAAAGTGATGACAATGTAAATGCAAAAGTAAATCCTTTTACTACAAACAAATTTGTCATTGGTGTTATTAAAGTAATGCCTTGTTTCAGCAGCTTGAGGAGGCCCTTTTAGATGTGATTCATGTTTTAAAAGGATAGACTAAGGCATTAAAAAAAAAATAACACAGAAAATCATCAGCCAAGTGGATTTTGCCTAGGCAAATCCCTTCTTTCATTCAATTTATTGAATTGCTCTCCATGCCCAACATTAAGCAGTAGAGAACAAGACAATCACAGTCCCTGCCTTCATAGAGTTTACACTCAAGAGGGAAACGTCAACATTAAGAAAATAGAAGTGCAATAGGTGTTAAGAAAAGGGAAGTTCAGATTGATATGGGGATATTTAAAGTGACATCTTCAAGGCCTTCCTGGGGATGTGGTATTTAGGATGAGTTCTCAACGATGAGTGACAATTGTGACAAAGTAAGAAGAAACAGCATGCTCTTGGTTCAGAGGCAACAGAGAGACTGTCCTGTGAAAGGAATTGAAAAAGCCCAATAAGGCCAAGGTAGAGAAGAGATGGGGCAGCAAGTTGGGACAGGAAACTGAAAGTGTGGTCAGGACTCAGTTTGTGGAGGCCTCTGCCACCATGCAAGATGTTTGAGACTTTGTCCTCAGAACACGGGAAATCTATTGAAGGGGGTAAAGCAGGTATCATGGTAACAGTGTCATGAACACACACCAAGGAAGCAACACTCAGCCAACTGTTATTAGAGCTGTCTGTCTCAGCTAAGGAGCAGAGCCAGAGACATGCAGCGCTGGCAAGCCAGTAGTTGATTTTAGGCAGTGAACCCAAGGAGCAGGAGTAGGGGACTGGGAGGAGTGAGACAAAGGAGAGAAAGCCAGTCCAAAGGTGCACTATTGAGATCTCCACTGTGGGCAGCGGGTCTCCCCCGACGTGGGACAGCTCCGAGGAGGAATGTAAAAGATGCCTTGGAATCACCCAGGCAAGGGGTGGAATGGGGGAGTACTTACCCACCACCTCCCATTGTCAGTGGGTCCAGGTTCCCACACACGTCCAAATGGCTGAAAGGGTCCATGTGGGTGTGCCACAAGGCAGCCCCAGGATTGAGCAAGAGGCACCTGTGCAGCTGAGACAGGTGGTAGCAGGCATACTGCCCTGCAGCTGGTTGCAACAACAAGGCTCAAATTAAAAAGTGGGATAAGAGCTTGTGAGGCAAGACACGAGAAGTATCAGACACGCCACTCCATTAACCATTCACTCAGGAGCCTGCTGTAAATCTGGAATCATTCATCAACTAAACGCAGAGCCCATATAAAGCATTCGGAATACAGGTGCTGGAGAGGAGAACTGGTCCTCTGGTGTCCAGTTCCATCCATAACTAATGCTCTTATCTTTCTGAGTAAGTAAAACGCTTACTTTGTGCCAGACTCTGTGCAAAGCCCTTACATTGTCACACTGAATCCTCCCAACAATCCTCTGAGGGAGTGTTATCATTATAATTGTATCAGTTATCTATTGCTGTATAGCAAGTTATCCCAAACGCAGCAGCTCAAAACAAGAAATATTTATTATCTCACTCAGTTCCTAGGTCAGGGGTTTAAGAGCAGCTCGACTGGGTATTCCTACCTCAGGATCTCTCATGAGGTTGCAGTCAAAACCTCAGCCAGGGTTGCAGACGTCTGAAGGCTACACTGGAGCTGGAGGATGGGCTTCCAAGATGGCTCACTCATACGTGCTTGTTGCTGGCAGGGAACCTCAGTTCCTGCCAGGTGGGCCTTTCCTCGGGCTGCTTGACTATCCTCACAACGTCGCCCCTGGCTTCCCCTAGACTGAGCAATCCAAGAGAAAGGGCAAGGCAGACACCACAATGTCTTTGATTACCTAGCCTCAGAAGTCACATACCATTATTTCCACAATATCCTATTGGTTACACAAGTCAACTCTATTCGACATGGGAACTGACTACACACAGGCATGAATTCCAGGAGGCAGGGATCACTGGGGCCATCTTGGAGACTTGCTGCCACAATCACCATTTTACAACTGAGGCTACTGGGGCCCAGAGAGGTAGAAAAAACTTTCCTAAGGTCACACAGTAGGTTACGGACCTAATATTTGAGCCTGGTTCTCTCTGACTCTAAGTTCTATATTTTTATCACTATACCATACTGTCTCTTTAAATAACCTGGTACTTAAAGCCAAAGATGTTTATCCACACAGGGAAACATTTAATCTAAAATCATATCAAGAAGAAAAAAAAAAACCTGGAGCCTACCAATAGACTTAATTTAGTGCAAATTTCTGACTCCGGCTTCCTTCATCTGCAGACTAAACTGTCAGCTTTATAAACACAGGTGTATTTGTGCCAGAGTTAATCAAATGTTACATGGCATAGTGTAAAGAAAAAGGGCACAATATAAGAAGGTTTAATTTAGTAAAATAAACTGACTTCAAAGCAGCGCAGATGGTTTCAATACCACCTTAAAGAAAAAAAAAAGGAAGATGAAGGGAGGACGATAATGAGACATGAATAACCATTCTGTCATCTGACAGGAGGGAGCAGGGACTGCTTTCTTCTCCTTTGTATTTTCAGAGGCCTGATGACTAAACGTTGCTATAAATCATCCAGGATGCCCAACTCAAGTACTTTGCAGGAAGGCTGGGGTTACAGTTCTCAGCAGCACGGTGCTGTGCAATTCAAGCAAAATGTGAAAACTGAGGAGCAAAGAATAGATGAACTGAAGGTTGTTCTCCACCTGTACCTATGTGGTATACCCACAGGACTTTTAAATCATTATATTCATTTAATGAGCTATCAGTGTTGGAGTAAAAAGATAAAAGAATGAGCAACATTTACCATTCTTCAGTCCAGTCAATATCAAACATGTTGATATTTAAGTCACATAGAGAAAATCTAGGGACAATATTCTCAGTGTAGAAAGTGAATCTGTATTCTCATGACCTCCTTACTCATCACACCAAGTCCTACCTTTGGTTGTCCCATGGCATCTCCAAGCCCTCCTGCCAATGGAGGAAGCCATTTGATAGGACTAGGGAGTGATCCACCTGGGTTCTTGCTAATGAGTCTGTCAGTCTCTCTCCATACTCCCCACAGTGCTGTCACTCGGAACAACACTCCATCATTTAATGTAAATAATCTTAGAGCTTCATGCTCTCGTTCTTTCCAAGTATAGCCATTCTGAAAGCTTTTGCTCTCTATACTTCTTTCTCTTTTATGAAAGTTAACAAAAAGCAGGCATATCATGGGCTGAGATCCACACAGTAAATTAAAGCCATTGCACACTCAATGGTTTCCAGCAGTTTTTCATATCTGCAGAGCAGGCCTACAAACTCAATCATTTTCATTCATTTCAACTTTTGTTACAAAGCATTTGGAATGGAATAAATTAGCCAGCTCATCTTTCCCTCTGTTTCATAAGAAACAGAGTACTATTTCTTTAGAGAGAGCATTTCATGGAATAGACACCATTTCTTACAGTAAAACAGCTTGACAGATAGGGTAAGAGATATGCAACAGTATTGAACAAGCTTTCAAAGGAGATAGGAATGTGGAATGAAAAGAGGCAGGGGCTCCAACTCTAAAGCACCTTGAACTTTCCAGGGTCTTTGATCTTAAAAAATGAAACTTTGGAACATCACTGTAACAGGCTCGTGGAATATTTCCAGTATTTTTTCTTTTTCTGAGAAAATGGAATCTCTAAAACATGACTATTAACATACATGAATTTCATCATCTTTTTTCCATTCCATCTCCCGGTCCCATACCATTTCTGATACTCTCAAGTGAACCTCAGAGGTATATTGTTACAAAGGATGCACCGTATACATTTTTGTGGAAGGATGAAACAGTTCAACAGAAAAACTCCAAATCATTATAAGACAACTGCAAAAAACAAGAATTTTTAACCTGAGCTATTTGAGTCAGGGAGCGTTGGATTCCTCTGGAGGATGAGGAAGGAAACAGAGCGGGGAACAAAGGGCAAGACCTCTGAAGAATGTTGGAGAGAGTGCAAGCAATTCTCAAACTTGAAAATCAACTTTGGTTCCCACCTAAAGCCATGACTCTCTATAAAACCTTTCCACAATACCAGAAGTGAGTGGACATATTGTGACGCAATGAAGCTTAAACTCTGGGGCCCCTCACTTGCATGGGGCCCTTCCAAGGACAACTCTGTCCCTAACCTTATATTTGTAAATTTGAATTCTTTTTCCTAAAGAGGACTTCCCAAATTGCTTATGATTTAGGGCCCTTAAAATTTGGATTTATTTCTGCACCACACATTTGCAGAAGTATCCCTTCATCATTTCTACAAATACAAGCAAAAGCAAGGAGAAACAAAATAACTAAAGCATTTAAAAACACTTAGAGCTGGTTACCCAGTGACTATGCTTGAAAGCCTTCAAAGGCTTCCTATGATACTTTGAATAAAATCCAAACTCCTTCCTGTGGTTTGCAAAGCCCTCTGTGATCTGGCTCCTTCTTCGAATCCAAGACATTCCATTCTCCTTCTGACCTTCTGTATGACCTGCTCCTGTCACACTGTCCTCCTGGCATCTCTGCTATGTTGTCAACCTCTTTTCTATCTCAAATCCTTTCCCCACTGTTTCTGCTATTGAACATCTTTTCCTCCCCCTTTTCGCATTGCTGGCTCCATCCTGTCTTGGGGGTTCTCTGGCCCTCCCTGATGACTCTAAATAAATAATCATGTTCTCTACCTCCTCATTCCCACCCCTGGGGTTCTCTATCACAGACCATATTCTTTTCTCTTGTAGCCTTTTCCACAAGTTGAATTATGCTGGGGTTTTGTGGAGGAATTTTTGCCTGTTTAATAATTGTCTGTCTCCAGTGCAATCCCGCAATCTCCATCAGGATAGCAATGGTGTTTCTTTTGTGCACCTCTATGGATCTAGCTTCTAGTTCAGTGCCTGGCATATAGTAGATGCTCCATAAAAATGTGAGCAAAGGATGATGCAACACAGGTAATCTCCCCATTCATTGAACTTGACCCTTTAAAGCACAGAAACTAATAATAATAACAATTTGGTGGAAATATTTCCATGTCTTTTTTTTTTTTTTTTTTTGTGAGGAAGACCAGCCCTGAGCTAACATCCGTTGCTAATCTTCCTCTTTTTGCTGAGGAAGACTGGCCCTGGGCTAACATCTGTGCCCATCTTCCTCCACTTTATATGGGACGCCGCCACTGCGTGGCTGACAGACAGTGTGTCGGCAGGCGCCCGGGATCCGAACCCGCGAACCCCGGGCTGCCAAGCGCGAACTAAACCGCTGCGCCACCGGGTGGCCCCTCCATGTCTTTTTAAATTGACTACTTGAATGTAACATAACATTTTTCTGGCAACTCAGTGCTATAATAATGAAGAGTAAATATTGTGCCTTATGGCAACATAATGTTATTCTCAGAGATTATTGATACTTGTAGGGTTATTTGTAACTATGCTCATGCACCTAAGATTGCTATGCTTTTTGCATTTGTATGTCTGTTTTCCTTGGTTTTTCTGCTTCTGTCTTTGTCAGGCTGTCAAATCAACTTCTTGAACTTCTCAATGAAACTTTCTTAAGCAACTCACAACCTTGTTCTACCTTGCTACTTTAATCTGTTAATAAGCTGGGAAATGAGATAACAATCATGGAGAGATGTGTGCAAATTAACAGTAAACAGGCTCATCAAATGCCCGGGAGATAATCCAGTGAGTAGAATCACATCTATTTTAGCCACTCAGGACAATCTTTTCTTACTTACAGGGTGGTGACTGTGCTCTGGATGGAAGAGTTTGCCAGGTAAGCCATCCTTGAGTAAATGAAATATGCTTGAATTATTAAATGGCTAAAATGCCCTGGCCACCTAAAAAAAGTCTCCTCTCAAGCACTCTACTCTCAACACTTCTGGCCACCACATGTGTGAGGGTTTTTCCCCACCAAGCAATTCTCTAATTCTCTGAGGACATGAACTGAGTGCCCTGCAATTCAGTTCAATTCTGACACTATCTACCTGAAGATAGCATCAGATCTCAAAGGTTAAAGGCCACATCCCACAGGACAGCCTCCTCCCACTTCATAGGCCAGTATTAAGTCCAGGATGTTACCTGTGCTTCTGACTGACCAGCTATAAATGGGAGGTTCCCATGACCCCCTCCTAGGGTTCAATAACTTGCTAGAATGGCTCACAGAACTCAGGAAAACAGTTTACCTTGTGAAAGGATTTTAATCTAAAATGAAACCAGATGCTATGAAATGGAGACTCTATGCATGCACCCTCAGAAGAACAGAACTTAAGACCTGAGAGACTGATTTCCCATAAATGCCTGATTGATGAAAGACCAAGACTTATCTCCTGACCAATGAACATCCACCAAGAATCCCTCCCCACCCTCAAGCCAATGAGCTTACTGCTTGGCCTCTGGCTGGGCTTCTCCCTCTTTGCACTCCTTTCCCATAAATACAGCCCACTCCAAATCCTCAACGGACTCACCTGTAGCTTGCTACAGTATGCATTTCCCGAATTGCAATTCCTCTGCTATTTCTGAAAAAAGTCAATTTCAGTTAATTTGATTTTGCCTCAGTTTACCTTTTTATTTAGGTTAACAACCTACTAGATTACTGGTTTATTATAAAAGGATACAACTCAGAAACAGTCAGATGGAAGAGATGCATAGAGCAAGGTATGGGGGAAGGGGTGCAGAGCTCCCATGTCCTCTCCATGTTCACCACCCTCCCAGCAGCTTCACATGTTCAGAAGCTCTCTAAATTTAGGACTACAGGGGTTTTTTTATGGAGGCTTCATCACACAGGTATGATTGATTAAATCATTGGCCACTGGTGATTATTATTTCAACCTCCAACCCCTTTCTCCTCCCTGGAGGTGGGGGGGCAAGGTCCTGAAAATTTCAGCTCTCTAATCACAAGGTCAGTTCTCCTGGCAACTAGCCCCCATCCTGTGGTTATCTAGGGGCTTTCCAAAATTCACCTCATTAACATAAACTCTGGTGTGTTTGAAAGGGGCTTGTTATGAAAAACAAAAGACATTCCTTTCACCTTTATCTCACTGGAGTTATCTCATGACCCAAGAACAAAAGACTAAGTATTATAACAGAAAATGCTCCCATACTCTTATCACTTAGGAAATTACAATGATTTTAGGAGCTGTGTGCCACGAAGACCAAATACATATATTTCTCATTATAAATCACAGTATCACACCCCCAGACCCATTTGAATTCTTTGTGCTTCCATTCTAAAAGGGGTGAAGGGGAGGAAAAGGATCCTCCACCTGCTCTGGGTCCTTTCTGGCTGAACTACAAATTAATTGACATGAGGCCGAATAGCAGGAGAAAATCAAACAAAGCTTTATAACATGTATACATGGGAGAGACCCGGGGAAACCTAGTGTCTCTTGACAAAATGGCAGAGGTTCTCCTCTTAAATAGACAAAGGAGGATATTGGGGGTTGGGTGTGTCAGCTATGGGGGATTATGAGAAAAGCACAGTAAGGTTATTATGCAGATTTAAGGCCTCACCTTCCACATTGACAAGCCTCTAGAGAGGAGGCCATTCACCCCTCTTCCCTGTACAGAGAAGGAGAGACTTTTACAAACAGAGATTTTCCTTACAAGTGTAAATGTCTGGTAAACAGAACTTTGATGAAATGGGCGTAGCAAAGACCCTCCCAGTCTATTGATACCCAGAGTTATCCAAGGTGATGGCCTATCCCAGGGAGAGGACTTCCATCCCAAATCCCTTTAGACAGTTGAGGGGGGGAAGGTCAAAGCTTCCTTCAGAGAAAATAATCAAGGTAAAGAGGCATATTTTGAGGTGGCCAGTTCCAATCCCCCACAGTGGCAAGAGAAATGCAAGTTTAAGTATAAATGCAAATGTTACATGGAAAAATATATTTGGATTGATTCTTTTGGAGAGAAAAAGAAAATCAAATAAAAATATTGTGCACCAAAAGTATAATTCAGAAAACTTACCTGAAAGTAATGGAAAGGATCAAAAGTGAAAAAATACCTCCACTTAAGGAGGCTTTTTACATGTGAGATAATAATCTGATATGGACCAATAACCAAATTAATGGTTTGTTCCTCCATGAAAACTCCTTTCTGAGTTAGAAAGGAGGAAGAGGTAAATTGTAGAGCAGAATGAAAATGAAGAGATGAAGTCTATGACTGTTTTTTAAGGATGACTCACCATGGGCTCTTCTAGATGATTGATTGTGAAGAGTGAGAAGAAGCATGCATTAAACCATAGACATTTGAGCCTAGTAGCTCTCTGGGGAAATAGCCTCCACTATTTGAACTATTTTATTGCATAAGCTAACCCTACAAATATTACCAGTGTTAAATAATCCCAACATTTGATTCTCTAGTCTTTCCAGAGTCCATTAACATCATTCTCTCAAGTGAAGCTACAAAAGGCACATTCATGTATGTTTAACTGTTTTGATTGCACCTCATCTCATTTCAAAAATGACGAAATAGTTTATAATAAACACTTGTACACAATAAGGAAGTTAAAAATGAAAAGAGGAAACCAATTTTAAGAAGTAGAAAACAGGGCTGCCCGGTGGCGCAGTGGTTTAGTTCACGCTTGGCAGCCCGGGGTTTGCGAGTTCGGATCCTGGGCACCTGCTGATGCACTGCTTGTCAGCCATGCCGTGGCGGCGTCCCATATACAGTGGAGGAAGATGGGCACGGATGTAGCCCAGGGCCAGTCTTCCTCAGCAAAAAGAGGAGGATTGGCAACGGATATTAGCTCAGGGCTGGTCTTCCTCCCAAAAAAATAAAAGAAGTAGAAAACAATTATATCTAAGCTAATATAAAAATGAGAGATGACATTAGGTTCAACTCTGAGCTTTCTAGAAGCCAAAGTAAACAAAGATCAGTGATGAATTATTCATTTCTTATCTGAACGAAATAAATATTTATTTAAGAGTTACACATCTTCTAAGAAGTATTTATTGCATAGATCCTTTTACAAATGACATTAGACAACATAATAAACAATCTACAGAAAATTCCTCTCCAGATATTATTTACATGTTCACTAATATGTACTAACATATCACTAAGTTATTTCTGTATGCATTATAAATATACATACATGTACATTTCTGAGTTATAGCATACATATGTACATACACACTCACATACATTACAATGGACTAAATGTTTGTGTCCTCCCCAAAATTCATATGTTGAAATCCTAAGCCTCAATGTGATGGTATTAGGAGGTGGGGCCTTTGAGAGGTGATTAGGTCATGAAGGTAGAGCCCTCATGAATAAGATTAGTGTCTCATAAAAGAGACCCTGGAGAGTACCCTTGTCCTCTTTCTACCATGTGAGGATACAAGGAGAAGTCAGCAATCTGTGACCCAGAAGAAGGCCCTCACCAGAACCCAACCATGTTGGCACCCTGATCTCAGACTTTCATCCTCCAGAAATACAAGAAATAAATTTCTGTTGTTTACAAGCCACCCAGTCTATGGTATTTTGTTAGAGCAGCTCAAACTGACTAAGACATACATATACACGTACATACACACATGAAGTAACTCAGAGGAAGTGCTTCACTAAAGGGGTAAAGCAATGGGACTGTGTAAATTGTTGGCAATGATGGCCACACCAATTTCTCCCAATCTTGTATGCTAACACTTTGAGGTGTGACTTTGCCACTCCCTCATCAAGAGGTGGAACATATTTCTCCTTCCTTTGAATCTGGACTGACCCTGTGACCAACTTGGACCAATAGAAGTGACGTGTGTGACTTCCTCGCCCGGGCTTTCAAGAGGCCTTGAAGCTTCTGCTCCCACCCCCTAGTTACAGTGCTGCCACCACATTCAGAAGCACAGGCTGGCTTTCTGAAGGGTAACAAGCCAGCTTGAGAGAGAGGCCCAGCTGATGGTCAGCACCAACTGCCAGACACATGAGTGAGGCCAATTTCAACGATCCTACTCTAGTCAAGACATCAGATAAGTGCAGCTGCAAGAGTCATCCCAGGAGAGGCCAGAAGAACTGCCCAGCTGTGAGCCACCAGAACTGGTAACCACCAGAATTGTGAGCTAAACAAATGGCAGTTTTAAGCCGCTAAGCTTTGAGGTAGTTAGTTATATAGCAAAGGTTGATGTAAGATTCAAGGTGTATAATTTTCCATTAACACGAGAAAAACATAGAGAAATCAAGGGAATTATGACTGTTCACACTGCATTTCCCTAAGTCCTTTTAGGAGTTCTGAGGAAAGAGAGATGGAGCCTTTACCTAGAACAGTTCCATTTTCACCTCTTGCATAGAATGGGTCTTAAACTTTCTTTCTCTAACATAAGTGTTCTTAATCTGATTTTTAAAATAAGCAACATTAGGGCAAGCCCAGTGGCATAGTACTTAAGTTCGTGCACTCCGCTTGGACCGCCCAGGGTTGGCAAGTTTGGATCCCAGGCCTGGACAGACACACTGCTTGTCAGCCATGCTGTGGCGGCACCCATATAAAGTAGAGGAAGACGGGCACGGATGTTAGCCCAGGGCCAGTCTTCCTCAGCAAAAACAGAGGAGGATTGGTGACAGATGCTAGCTCAGGGCTAGTCTTCTTCACAAAAAAAAAGATAAAAAATAAATAAGTAAAAGGAGCAGCATTATAGTTCAAAGAGAGAATTCCTGGCAACAGCTCAGTGCACACATATTTCCTGCTTATGATGGAAGGAAACTTATTGGTCTAGATTTCCCAGGATAATTCTAAGTTCAAAGTCTCTCATCAGACTAAGTATTATTGAGGTAAATCTTCTGATTTGGGGTTGAAACAATGCAGATGCAATGTCTATATATTTTGGATACCATAATTGGCAAGTTAGACATTTTGTTTAAAAGTTTCCAAAGCCTGACCTGTATTCTCACTAGATGGACAAACCCCAAACCTTTCCAAAAAAGCATATTATTCTTTAATGCACACAGATCTAAAAAGCAGGCACATTAAAGTACATGGCTGTCACTGTGATAGAAGATAAGACTCTTACAGAGTGTGCCAAGAGCAGAAATGGGGAGAACAAAAACTGAGTCTATTCTAATTGTCCAAGTCAGAGATGATGGTGACTTGGACTAGAGTGTTGGCAATGGAGTTGAGGAAAATGATGAATTCAAAATTTGTTTTGGAAGCAGAAATGACAGGACTCATAAAGTAATTGTTAAGGAAGAGAAAAGAGAGAAGAGTAGCACTATATTTCTGTTCTAAGCAGTTAAGTGGATGGGAAACGGACAAGTTTATGGGATGTATGTGTGTGTAGGCAGATTAAATTTGAGATGCTGTGAGACATCCAAGAATATATGCCAAGTATACAGTTACATAGATGGGTCAGGACTATAGATGAAAAATTTTAAAATGGGAATATAAGTTTGAGAGTTGTCAGCAAATAGGTTGTATTTAAAACCATGAAAGGGATGAGAGCTCCTAAGTAGAGAATGTGGATGGGGAAGAAAACAGGACTGGGATCTGAGCCCTAGGTCAGAAAGAGAGAGAGGAAAGGTCAGGAAGAGAGAGAAGAGCCTATAAAGGAAACTAAGAAAGAAGTAGAGGAAAACCAGAGAGTGTAAAGTCACAGATGCCAAAAGACAAGAGTGTTTTAAGAAAACACAGGCAGACAACTGGCTGGTACACAGTTGAAAGATTGAACAAAATGAGAGCATATTAATCTCATTGGATTTGACAACATAGAGGCTATTGGCGATCTTGGCAAAAGCAGCTTCAGTGGAGTTTTCTGGATTGAAACCAAATTGGAAAGGATTGTAGAGCGAATAGAAGGTGACAAGGCAGAGGCACCATGTATAAATAACTCTTCATAAATGGCTTGTTGTAAAGGGAGACAGAGAAATGAGATGACAACCAGAAGAGACTGAGGTATCAAGAGGGCACTTAGGGGTTTTTTGGTTTGTTTGTTTTGTATTTTAGGTTGACATATACCAAAGCCTATTTATAAACTCATGGGAGTGATGCGATAGAGATGGAAATATTGATAATGCAGGAGAGAGGAAAAATAAACAAAGAAGAAAAGTCCTTGAGAGAGGACGGGGTCCACAGCTCTTGGGCAAGTTTGACTATTGATAGAATTATGACACCTTAATCAGTTTCATTAGGAGGGAACAGGGATGATATGGGTGTACATGTTGGTGGGTCTATGGGCTTGGTGGTGAGAAGATTAGGGTTTTCCTGGCTGATTGCTTTTCTTTTCTCAAACACATATGTCTGGATCATCAGCTAAAAGTGTTATTTGGAGTGAAAATGTCTACACAAGAGGAAGGGATCTGAGATAGTCATTCACTAAAACTAGCATGCACCTAGTAAACAAATGTAGTAGGATTATTTTGTAGTTTAGCTGGTCTGAGACCGTTAATTTGGCAGAGAGACAATCAGCCTGGTTGGGAATTCGTTAGCAGCAGACACACTACAAAAAATTACTAAAATTGAATGTAAATGTTTCTAGTCTGGCAACTTTCCTCCAAAGAGTAACTCAAAGATCCAGACTCCTTCTATCTTTCAATGCTGTGATCATCAACATATGACCCCCAAGGTTACTGAGGAAGAGAGGGAGAGTGAGCAGTTGGCATCCCAGATGTTTTACCACCTTGCCTGGAAGGGACATGTACCACTTCTGCTCACAACTACATTGGTCAGAAGTAGACAAATGATCCCACCTAGAAAAAAGGGGGCTGAGAAATATGATCCTGGGCTGGGCAGCTGCTTCCAGAAACACTGCCGCACTATGGAAGAGAAGCAAGAATCTTTGGTGGTTCACTAACTGTCTCTATAACATTTATGAACAAAGAGAGACAACTTTTCAGGTGGATTTAAAGTAAATCAGTATGAAAATAATAGAGAGTGATAGGGACTACTTTTTAAAGAGGATAATCAGTGAGGCCCTCTGTGGAGGTGAAATTTAGATAGAGGCATGAAGTGAAAAGAGAGAGATATTTGAGTTATCTGGGGAAATCATGTCTGAAATAGAAGAAACAGCAACTGACTACAAAGGCCCTGAGGCAGGCACATGTTTGATGTATTTAAGGCAGGGGTTGGTCATTTTTTTTTCTTTTTTGGTGAGGAAGATTGCCCATGAGCTAACATCCGTGCCAGTCTTCCTCTATTTTGTATGTGAGACACTGCCACAGCATGGCTTGATGAGCAGTGTGTAGGTCCACACATGGGATCTGAACCCACAAAGGGTTGGTAAACTTTTTGTGTAAAGCATCATATAGTCAATATTTAGGCTTTCAGGACCATTAGAGCTCTATTACAACTACTCATCTTTACCACTGAAGCATAAAAGCAGACATAAACAATATATAAATGAACGTGTGTGGCTATTTTCCAATAAAACTTTATTTACAAAAACAGGCAACAATCTAGATTTGGCCATGGGCCATAATTTGTCATCCTCTGGTTTAATGAAAGCAAGAAGGGCAAATTTCTTCTCAGAAATTTGAATAGTGGGCAAGGGGGCCTAGCGGAGGATAGTGAAGTTGGAAAGGAAACCAAGTGTTAGAGAGACAGAGTTTTATCAGCTATATTGAAGAGTTTTGGCTTCATTCCAGTGGTTTGGGAAAGCTGTGGGAAGATTTTTAGGGATGTAAAATGATCTGATTTACATTGTAAAAGGATGACTTTGGCTGCTGTAAGAAATAAACTCTAGGGAAGTGAGAATAGAAGTAGGGCGACCAGTTAGTATAAACTAGAGATGATGGTGGCTTCAACCCATGTGTTAGCAGTGAAGACGGAGGAGTTGCCGGTTGGAGACTTGACTTGAAGGAAGAACCCACAGTATTTGCTGACAAATAGATGTCCTGTAGAGGAGGTTCTTGAGCAAAAATAAAAAACGATGTAAATCTGAGGTTTCAGAGGTGACACAATTTCTAGGGTTAACAAGGTCCATGGCATGTCCACAGAAATGGGTGGCTGTGGTGGCAGCACCAAGAAAAAAAACAAGATAGTGAAAATGAGGAGAGAGGCTGAGAAACCATGCTCAATGAGAAGTGAAAAATAACGTGTATTGATAATCTTATGACCTTTGAGTCAGCAGTGAGTGTGATGACAGACAGAACCAGCTGTGTCCTGTACTGTCCATTTGATACAATACTCTAATCAAAGAGCAATGTCTCCACAGATCTGCCCAGGAACCACAACCAAAAAAACAAGTAAATCAAAAGAACTACCATTACATAGTATGAAACAGGCAAATCTTAGTGCCTAGTTCCTCATTGTCCCCACGAAGAAGCAAACTCTTGCCTAGAAGCCAGCCTTGACATGCTCTCACAATCAAATGAATAGCCATCCAACACCATCCTAAAAGTAAAATTGAAAAGCAGTTGAGGGGGCCCGCCCGGTGGTGCAGCTGTTTAGTTCGCGCTTGGCAGCCGGGGGTTCGCGAGCCCGGATCCCGGGCGCCGGCGGACGCACTGCTTGTCAGCCAGGCAGCGGCAGCGTCCCGTATAAAGTAGAGGAAGATGAGCACAGATCTTAGCCCAGGGCCAGTCTTCCTCAGCAAAAAGAGGATTGGCAATGGATGTTAGCTCAGGGCTGGTCTTCCTCACAAAAGAAAAGCAGTTGAAACTGTTGTGGTGGACATTCACAAAATGCCACTGGGATTGCTTATCCTTAATCTACTTCAAAACACCTTCTTGCTCTCAATAATCCACAAAACCAGATACAGCAACTGTCCTATAGTCATCTTTCTGGCCTCAAAACTTCCCAGAAATTTCTCTGAAATTTGGCCTATGCTAGTTTTTTCTGTATTGTCCCACATTCTCTTAATCTTTTCCATTCTGAGTAATTCTTCTTCCCAAACTTAACTAATCAAGCTGGTCTCAGTCCTTTTCATTAACCCAGTTCTTCACAACAAAGTCCCAGAAACTAAACTGGCAAAGTCAGCATTCTCCTGAGCAGGCCTAAAAGAGAAAGATGCTGTGATATTGAGAGCAGTACTTCTCAAATTTCAGCATGCATCAGAGTCACATAAAGATATAAAATGCAGATTCCTGGGCCCCATGCCCAGAGACTTTGATTCAGTAGGTCTGGGTGGGGCTTGGGAATTTGCATTTCTAACAAGCTCCAAAGTGGATGCTGATACTGCCGGTCCGCCAGCCACACTTGGAGTAGAACTGATGGAGCCTTTGGGAAAAAGATTTTAAGGGTCATTTGGGCAAGACCCAATGCAGTTCACTGCAGAATTTGATACTTAGTAATGCATATCTCTCTGTATACATTTTTTCTTTCTGAATAAGTAGATAGATAGGTAGATAGATAGATATAGAGATGGATAGATAGATAGACAGACAGATAGATAGGCAGATAAAATGACGGTTAACTTTATGTGTCAAGTTGACTGGACTAAGGGATGCCCAGATACCTAGTAAAACATCATTTAGAAGTGACTGTGAGGGTGTTTCTGCAAGAGATTAGCATTTGAATCAGTAGACTGAATAATGAAGATCACCCTCACCAATGGGGGTAGCCATCATCCAATCTACTGAGGGCCTGAATAGTAAAAAAGGTGGAGGAAGGGCAAATTTGCTCTTTTTGCTTGAAATGGGACATCCATCTTCTCCTGCCCTCAGACATCACCGCTCTTTGTTCTCAGGCCTTCAGACTCAGACCTGGATTTACACCATCAGCCCGCCCCCACCCCCACTCCCAATTCTTGGGCCTTTAGATTTGGACTGAATTACACCACCAGCTTTCTTGGTTTTCTAACTTGCAGATGGCAGATCATGGGACTTCTCAGCCTCCATAAGCACGTGAGCCAATTTATATAATAAATTCCCAAATAGGGGATATATATATATATATCCTTTTGTCTGTGTCTTGGGAGAAGCTTGTCTAATACAGACAGAGAGATAAACAGGTGATAGATGATAGATAGCTGATAGGTAGGTAGGTAGGTAGGTAGATAGATAGATAGATAGATAGATAGAATACTCATTGGAGAAAAACAGCGAGGGAAGAAAAGAAATGGGGAGAGAAAGGAAAGAAAGGGAGAAACAAAAGAAGGGAGAGAAGGAGGAAGGGAAAGAAAGAATTCAGGATCCTCCTTGCCCCTTGCCCAGTCATGAGTGGTAAGTACTGTTTACCACATTGCCACCTGTCAAGGATTTCCTTCTTCAGAGTGCAGTGCTCTAGGATGGCATTTTTTTATTGCTCCCTTCCTGCCCACCACCTAGTCTAATGACGTCTCCAAGATTCCTGCATGAGACCACAAACACTACTTATTATTTGACAGAAGAGCCTGCAATACTGTAGGCAGTCAGAAAATGTGTGTGGACTAGCAGCTCGTGAGGCCCCCTTCCAGACAAGGTTTCTCAGCCGTCTCTGGCCCTTCAGTCCTGCCTCACACTTACTGCAGGGCTGCAGGGTTTATCATGAAAAGTTACCAGTCTCCTGCCCAATCTCTCTCCAGGACCATTTCCACGCCTGTGAAGCAACCACATTTTACTATTTTAGCTATTTCTTGTGGTATTTGCCTTTATATTTCTAAATAACATAATATTATGGTACATACTTTTTTCTATTTTAGATAGTGTCTGTTTTCTTCCAACTGTAGGTAATAGGAATTTTTTTCTTTAAACCACACCTCACACAGATATTTTTCTTCCTAATTTTCAGAATACAGTTTTATTACTTTTGGATAAATCAACATTTTATGTTTTTATTATGACGCTACAACTGTTATTCATCATTGAATCAAGTAGTACATCATAACTGTATTTCTCTTTATTGAATAATTATATGTTATTCTTGGAATAAATTGCTTCTTTTTTGCCCCGATTTCTTTGCTTTGGGAAGCTCTGCTAAATCTCCCCATATTCTTCAATAACTCCATTCAATTTTGTGTATGGTCAAAACCGTCATATATGTCTATCAGTTCCATTTTTTCTGGAAATATTTTCCCCCCGAGCCCTCCATCATCCTATATGAGATGCTCCAGGCCTGCAGGATTTCCCTGCTCTTCCCCATGCTGGATCCCTCATGTCCTGGATCCCAGATCTTCCTCTTTCTTGATTTAACCCTTTGTTTTATAGGACTATAGGAATGTAACCTTCCATAGCTTGCTGGGAAATTGTGTGCAAGATTTAAAAATAATAAAAAGATTTCACCTGTTTGAAAATGTGTTTATGTTAATTTCACACTGGATTGGTCATTTCACGAGGTACAGATTACTGGGTTGGAAATCATTCTCAGAAATTTGGAGCATTGCACCAGTACCTTCTAGCTTTCTGTCTTGCAGTTGAAAGGCTGGATGCCATTCTTAGCTCAGATCCTTGGATGTGACTTGTTTCTGTTGTTTTTTCTCTCTGGAAGCTTCTAGGATGTCTTCTTTATATGCATATTTCTGAAATTTCGTGACCATGTGCCCTTGACTAGGTCTTTTTTCCAACCATCATATTAGGTACTTACTGGCCTTTTGCATCCAAGAACTCATGTCCTTTGATTCTGAAATATTTTTATATAAATCTTTGATAATATTTCCCCTCCATTTTCTTGTTCTCTCTTTCTGAATGCCTATTATTTAGATGTTAGATTTCTATTACCATCTAATTTCCTTATCTTTCTCTCCCACTTTTCACTCCTGACTTTCTAGAAGTCCTCTAAATCTTCTCTTGAATTGTTTTCATCTGCTATATCTTTATTTTCCATGAGCCTTAGTCTTTTAATAAATGTTTTTCCTCCCTTAATAAATGTTTTTTTAAATACTCTTATTTTTGTTCTATGTATATAAATTGTCTTATCTTTCTGAGAATATTAATCTCTCTTTTTTTTTATGCTTTTTTTGTGATCCATGAGTTGAATTTTTTCTTCTGATTTTTTTCCATTTGTTTGTTTTTGTTCCTGTCTTCAAATTGCCATCTCTCCTCTTGGTTAACCCTGCATACTTAAAGGCTCATCACCAAATCCTTACTGGAAGCTCTAGAGTGTAGTTTGTCAAATGATGGGCTCAACTGTAGGATGCCTGGCAGATGTCTATGCCAGTCAGTGCCTATAGCTCTTTCCCTCATTCTCCTGCCAGTGTCCTGGGAGCAGAGTAGAGAAGAAGTCAGGAGAATCTCACAGTCAAATGTAGACTGTTAATCCTCTTTCCGGATGGCCTCAATTCCATCTTTGGCTGCCAAAAGGCACATTTTTATGTCACAGTTTGTGTCTTGATTTGTCCTTAGAAAACCTTGGTTACCATCAATGTGGATCTTATGATGTTGGGGCAGGCCCAGGAGACTTACCATGGGATGAAAGGAAAAACACGCCTGAGGGCAGCCTGAATTCATTACAACCCTACTTGGGGGAAGTAGAAGAGGTGCCAGAACATAGAGACAGCAGGAGATGAGGGTGGCATGCAGGTAAGAAGGTGCCACTTTGAAACTTTTAGGCTCATCCTTATTCACTCACTTCCAACAGCCAAGACAATTCACTTTTAATTCTCTGCCCATTGCTGTCTTGCTCCATATCTTGGGACAATGGAGTAGCAGGGAAGGCAAGCCTAACTTGGGGAGTTTATACCACAGGAATGTACCTCTCTGGTGGTCTATTGTGAACAGAACCATTTTCTGGATGCATCATCACATACACGCCCAGTTCAGCAGAAATTCTGCTTGTGATCTTCATGTTTCATTTACCCAGATAAGGTCATCAAAAAATGTCATAATAGCTATCACCATTGTGTAATGGACTGCAATTTTAAAAGGCATAATAAACCTTGTGTATTCCAACCATAAAAAAGAATTTTCCCACCCCTCCTCCTATTTCTCTTGGAACATCAGCAGATTGAATTGCAAGGGAAGTATAATGAAAAGATTTTAAGTTATCCTGCAGACATGAAGACATGGGAAGTTGGCTATAAAATTACATTTGGGTATTTTTGCTTATTCCCTGTTCAAACTCTGTCCAAAATTTCTCTATGAAATAGGAAACTTTCTTCCCTTTTCTTGCCTCTGCACTCTGCAAGTCTAGAGCTAGCTGGACTTTTATTAACTCTCCTCTTAACTCCCCACCCCACTCCTAAAATACTTAGCAGCATTAGAGACTCATTCTTCATTGCCTGGACTGTTAAAAAAAATTAAGTCCATAACAAAGAGCCTCCTACCACTGCCAAGATACACTGTGATCAATCACCAAAAGCAGCACATATTCCAAGAGAATAAGTATCAGCAGTTTTAAAGAAAACCAAGACGTATGACCAAATAAACATTGCGCATGCTTAGATACATAGAATCAGATGTGCAGTATAAAAGGCAGAGTGTGTCTTAGGATTTATTGATTAAACCCGAAACTAGAGTTCATATGGTATTTCAATAGGAAAACCACAAGCTATTTTCCCTTGCTTTTCCTTTTCTTTCATTTTTTTCTCCTCTCCTATTCTTCTCTGGGTTGAAGAGTGAGAAGTGGTGAGAAGAGTAACGATGATGTGGATTATAATCAAAATCACATTCACAGTGAAAGTTGGGGTATAGTCTTCACCTAGAACATCTTGATTCTTTTCCCCGTAGAATTTGAAAGTGGAAAGTGTGGTATTTATGTCAATCTTTTGTTCTGCATCTTGAGCATAATTCATGGCCCTGCAATCCGAAGAGTATGTTACATGGTCGATACGAAAGCACTCAAAGCAAGTTTCGTTTAAAAGCTATGTGATGGGGTCAAGCTCAAATTATCCAAAGGGAGTTGAGTGCATGAACTAAGTTCATAAATGTTTAAGAGAGCCTAGCCTTGAGCTTTCCCATCGGACAAGGAGAAGGGAAAGAGAAATCAAATAAATTCCAGCTAGATAAGCAGTCTGGGTAAAGGACAGGAATAGTGGGAGAGGGAGGAGGTAGAGGAAAGGAGATCATAAGGCCAGGAAAGAGAAAGGTTCATTAAACTTGAGTTTGAAAGGAAATTGTACAAACAGTTAATAAAGAGAGATCAAAACATGGAGGGTATGTTCCCAGGACCCTGGGCGAGTCAGCATCTGGCAGCTGACTTGTATATATGGTAATGTGAACAAAGGAGATATAGAAAACACAGTGGATTGAGAATTTGAGAGGGTTTGGAGCAGGCATCTTCTATTTAAGCATCACTGAAATTGTGAGAGATGCTGCATAGCTAAATCTTTAATTAAAAACCAAAAGATTCCATCCTGAGCAATGGTGGTGGGTTATAAGCATTGTTCATAAAAGAACTAAAAAATCTTTTAGGACATTTAGCTAATGAGGTAAAGAACATTATATTCTAGGTTGTGTTGTCATTCTGAACTTGCTCTTATTTCTCCTCTGCATCAAGCAGCTCAGCCTTGGCATTAATCGTAGGATATGCAAACGTTCATGGCCAGAATCTGCAGAAAAACCCAGAATGCCACATAAAGTAATTCTCATGGGAATTATTTGCAAAAGGCATGAATAGACAGCATTTTAGCAAATGTATGTGGAAAAGAAGATTCACCACATAAACTACTCTTCTCTCTGCAGGAAATGATAGTCCAATATCAACAATGTTTCCTGCAGGCTGACCTCTTAGTCACAGGAGTCCAGCTGCTCTAGTTAACAACAAAGGCATGATTTATCTCTCAAGGATGTAAAGGAATGAAAAGGCATAACCAAGAAAGTTATGGCTTATACAGATGGGATTGATCCCATGGGACAATGACTTTCCCACCATTTGTATCTCCTCCTTTTTACATTCTGGTACCAAGCTGTGTCTCAGGATCATTCTAGTTGTTAATGTCCCATCACTATCCTGATATTTCATTTTTTTCAGTCTAGTACTTCCTGTAGCTAAAAATGCATTAATTACATTGCTTTAATTTACAAGGTAACCATTCTTTGCCAGAGCAAGTTTCATTTTGTTTGACTGTAAATTTGTTTTCTTGGACATATATTAATTTGCATGGGTTAAGCCATGTTTCTAAACATGCTGAATAATTTTCTGAAACACAATTCCAGTCTCACCTTCCCTTTCCTGTCCATTTCTAAAAGAAAGAAGAGATTCAACATGAGTTGTAATTTCTGCTTGAGGAGGCAGATGGATGCACGAAATAGGAAATAGGATTCTCCCAACCCAAAAATCCACACCCAAAGATCCAGCTGAGAGAAAGGCCAATATTTTTATCTTTTCTTTTACAAATCATTGTCAAATTCCTTTTCCCTAAGTTACTGTAATGCCCCTTTCCAGAATTCAAAAGACCAAAGAGTTCAGATAACTGAAAATTTTTTCTACATTTTACCTCAGTAAAAAAGAGACAAAACAAATAAAAAAATGGATATCAGAGACTTGGGGATTTTTGGTGTTGTGCTGTTGTTTTTCTACATTTTAGAGTGATCATAAGTTTAGTATATCTTAGACTAATTGCCTACTTCTTATACACCTATGATACTCAATAATGACATGTATACTCAATGATAATTATATTGAGGCTCTTTATGACATGAACCATCAAAAGAATAACAAATTCAATTTAATGCTGTGTGTACTATATTTTATTTGAAAATTTTTTAAACTGGAGATCAATGTAACTCTCAATTAACCATAACATTTTCTTAACCAGGACACCCCAATGTATATACATATTTTATAAGGGGTAAAAGTCATCTAAATTCAGTAATAAAACACACAAATACAAAAAAAGTAGTTTTAACAGGGAAGTAAATTCTGTCGAGAAAACAGAATTTCAACAACACTTTCAGGGAAAGAAGCCAGTCACAAAAGATCACATATTGTGCGTTTTGTATTTATATGAAATGTCCAGAATAGGTAAATCTATAGGGACAAAAAGTAGATTAGTTGTTGCCTAGGACTGGGGGCTGGGGGATGAGTAAGTGACTGCTAATAGGTATGGGATTTCTTTTTCAGGTGATGAAAATATTCTAAACTTAGATTGTGATGATGGTTGCACAATTCTGTGGATATGGTAAAAATCTATTGAATTGTACACTTTAAATAGGTGAAATGTATGGCATGTGAATTATACCTCCATAAAGCTTTTAAAAAATATACCCTCTCAGAGATCATTTCCCAGAGCTGCCCAATGCCTGGGTGGGTCAGTAAAATCCAACTGAGAGAGCAGCAAACCTTTGGGTGAATCTCCTTTGCCTCACCTCCTCCTCTTTCTTTGTCAGTGATAGTTAACTAATCTCTGTTTCCTTCTCTGCTTTCATCCCTTTGATTTGGAGTTGTACTTCCCCATCTGTTAACTAACTTGGCTTTGAATTTCTGGTCCTCCTTAAAATAATATAAAATAAATGCCCCCTTTAGAATGTCCACTGATCAAAAACCCTGAGTCCTGGATCTCATACAAAGTTCGACACCCGAGCACAGTCTGCCATTCTTAACGAGCACACTCTTGGACTCGGCCAAGTTTCCATTGTTTTCTAATCCAAACCTCAGTCTTCTAGAGACATTGTTAGAACCAAGGTAGGGGCTCTGAGCAACACCAGGTCAGGCTCCTCAAGAAGACTTTGCTTGATCTTGTGGCAGTCTCATGTATCTAAATGAGATGTCATGAAATATATGGGAACTCACACTAGAGAGCACTCAACCTTTCCTTTAGCCATTAAATTGACCTAGATACGAGTGGGTTTTCCATTTGGACTAGACCACTCTGTCCCCCATCAGGATGCAGATTACGGAACAGAAGGCCAGAAAGTTCGCAGCAATACTATCTGGCCCCCAGCATCAGAGATGCCCCCATCCACCCATCATATTCAAGTAGGCCCTGGAAGCATCTCTCCAAATAATGATCATTTACTTAAAGTCCCTATGCAGAATGGCTTAGAGAAAGGAAAAGTCCTAAGAGTTTTTCTGATCTCATGGAAAGATAGAAGTCAGACATATGGTTTCCTTGTTTGTTTAGTTTTTCCCAGTCTTCTCCAACTCACACTCAGAGCGCCTTTGCCTTCATCTGCAGACTCTCTTCTGGAAGTGGTGTCTAAAGGCATAGGTGAATCACTGAGTTGTTCTGTGGTCTGACTCCCTGAAGCTTTAGATTTTGATTTGAAGGAATTGTTTGAAGGCACTGATATCTTTTTCTCGCCACTGGCAAATGGCAAAGTTTTCACATCCTGAAAGCAATGCTTTTAAGTGAGAAATATAAAAATCAATTTGTCCATCATTCCATTATTTTGCACAAACACTTAATAATTAAAGGACAGGCTAGAATAACTCAGTTAACTACCTAAAAGGTTTAAAAAAATAAAAGTTGATTTTGAAGTTGATGTGCTGCCAAAAGTCTAAGAAAAATTCTTTTAGGCGTTTACCTGGAAGTTGTCACAATTGAATGAATGGCTTATTCAAAATGAAATTTAAATTTGTCTATAGCAATTTTAGTTTCATGTAACTTTAAATCTTAGAAATTAGTACAACTCCCTCACCTCACAGATAACAAAAGTAAGACCCAGTGAAGAGAAGTGACTTGCCCAAGTTCCTAAAGCTAAATATACGACAAAACTAGGACCAGAAAAGCCCAAATCCTCAGACTTCTGAAACTGGACCTTCTTTTATTCCACAATGTGACAATATTTTATGATGAGGTGAGCCTTATGAAATTTATACTTGAATCAAAAACTGAGGTTAGATCAAGGCAGGGATTTGGACAGGATGAGGAAGAATGAGAGGATCAAATAGCATCTTTTTTTCAGGCTCCTTGCAATGACTAAAACAGAGAACATTGTGAAGACTGTTACCTATCTCCCTGAATCAAAAATAACAAAGACCTCTTGGCAGCTAAAGAAGCTGGGAGATAGAAGGACACCCCACGGCCCCGCGCTCAATTCTTGGACACTGAAGGCCCACAGCTTACTGTGTCAGGACACAGACAAGTTCAAAACAAATCATGACTCATGCCAGCCTGAAACAGGTGCAATAATCTCTTACACGCGTTTGAGTATTACTCTTTTATACCAAAATAATAAAAACAATTATCTACTTATATTTTATAAATAAATGCAAATTTGTCCTCAAAGGATCACCTAATGGAAAGGAAATAAGGAAAGAATTACAAGGAAAAAATAAAATACACTACATTCCATTAGACCAAGCTCCTGATTTTCCTTAGATTTAACCTAATTTCTCTTGTAAGCCTACTAGAAAATCACTTTCTTCTGTCAGTAGAAATTGTCTATAACCATTCTTTTGTAATGAGCTATTCCTGGCATTGCTGATCTGTAATTTTACAGAGCACTTTCAGGGGGGCAGAGGGCGACTGGGTGAGTCAGAGAGACTCTTAGGAAGAAAGTAGAGCTCTTTGTCTGAACAAGGAGTGGTTAGTTGTTGAGTGGGTTTGGGGCATATCAGTTATTGGTCTCCTTGGAGATGTTCCTCTGAGTTGAATGATAACATTTTAGAGAGGTTCAACCCAAGGTAAGTTGTTTTGGATCAGGAGGACAGTACCTGTGGTGATAAGTACAGAGCCTGGGTTACATGTTAGTTCCCTGATTACTAGCTTGATGATATTGGGTAAGTTATTGAATTTTTCTGTGAAATGAGACCAGCCGTACCAATGCCATTGAGTTGTGAACATTCAGTGAAGTAAATATACGACTATACCTAGCTCAGTGCCTGCACAGATTACATCCTCCATAACAAATAGTTCTCCTCCTTTCCCTTTGCTAAAAGAATCAGGGGTCTGACTGTACTGCTGGAATGAAAAGTTATACCACAACCAGGCCTCACTGGTGCCACAAGAAATCTGGGAAGATTGGGCCCAAACAATAGCTTATAAAATCAATGAGGGAGTCCAAGTATATCCAACATTAGAACCACGATTTTAATGGTCTAAACCAGTGCAATTCAAAGTGTGGACGCTGGCCCAACAGCATCAGTACCATCCCAGACCTTCTAAATCTGGATCTCTTGGGGTGGGCTCCAGGAATCTATGATTCAGCTTTCTAGGTGATTCTTTTGCATGCTCAAGTTTGAGAAGCACTGCTCTAGAGAAAGTGTTTCTGGCAATCCTGAAAGACACAGACCAGGGAAATAATTCAATTTTCAGGTGCTCAAGTCAAAGAGATTTTAAGGAAAGATGAAAGAGACAACTGGTAGGAAGCCTCTGGGGAAAATCTTTAGAGATCATATAACAATTATAAATTTTACAAATGCTTTCATTCACTTAGCAAACATGAATCCACATGGTGCTTATTAACCTTCTACTAGAAATGAGCCACCGAGTTTATTACAAATTGGCTCAGTAGGCTGATCCCCAAGACAAGAAGGGATCAGCAGTAAAATTTTTAAGTAAAAAGAGATTGAATGCTTATTTTTTGTGACAACAAGTAAAGAAGGAAAGGGGAAGATAGCATCTTACTCAGCAATTAGTCTTGGGAGGAAAACTAAGGAATAGAAGCAATTCAAATCTCTAGGAACAGGAAAGGAAAAACAATAAGAGTGAGACATGGAACTGAAGTCCAGGGGCTAAGACATACCCGTCAGCCATAACTGGCAGGAGGCCCAACAGCAAGGCTCCTTCTTAGGAACTAAACATCTGCCTGCTTTCACATCTCCACAACATGTTAAACTGTGAGCAAAAAGTCGTAGCATTCCACAAAGATCAAGGACACACAACACTTAGAAAATTCAGTCACATGTAAATATTTACCTAGCTGCTTCCTTGGGGTCTACAGACCTGTTTTATTTTATTGGCAGCTGAACTCCATCATTTTAGTGAGCCACTATAGTTTACTAGAAATATGTGGGGGGGGGGGGAACATAACTTGAAGCAACTGGGAAAATATAATACAGATATTTAGTAGTAATCTCACCAATACCCCTGAAACTTGGGGGGAGTGGGGAGAAGCATTCTGAAGTGGCATGTCCATGTCAGACAGATTACTATTCCAATGATTCACAAGGATCCCAGCTCCTGCAACTTTCTCTACTCAAAGTTAAGGCCACTTGACTCCATTTTCAGGTTGACCTTGTCCCCAGAATCTGTATCCAATATGACCATTAATAAGAAGAAATTGAAGGAGCTCCAGTTGAGTATTTCAAGTAGACATGCCTTCTAGGTAATCTTATTCCTAAACCTGCTCTGGCTTGTAGTTCCAGTTGAATTTACTTTGCCTTGGTCTTGCTCTTGTGGGCAGCTCTCTTCTGTTTCATTGTATACCTACTGTACGTCCACCTTAGACACTGAAGGTGGCTAGACACTGAAATCCAACACTTTCTTCAGGAGGCCAACAGTCCACTTCTAGAAAAATATTCTAAACTTCCTTCCCAGGTAAGTGGGAGAACATGTGTTCTGGCATGAGTGGAAATTAAAAACTCAATAGAAAGATTGGAAGATAGGTTGGGGAAACCTCCTAGAAAGTAAAGCAAGATGGGAAACAAATGGAAAATCCAAGGGGAAAAGATAAGAAAATTGGAACACCAGTTCTGAAAATCTAAAGTCTGAATACCAAGTTTCCTTAAAAAGAGGACAAAGAAAATAGAGAGAGGAAATCATCATTTAAAAAATTCAAGAGAATTTCTTAGAACTGAAGAACATGCATCTGACTGTTCAGCATGAAGCACGAAAATAGAACCACCCCTAGGCTGATCACTGAGAAATTTCGGAACCCTGGATGTAAATGGAAGAACAAAAAAGATACGGAGGAATCAGAAAATAAAATAGCCCCAAGTGACACAAAAGCAACTGAAAACTAGAAATTAATGGAGTAATGCCTTCAAAATTCTGAAGGAAAATTATTTTCCACCTAAATTTCTATAAGCAGCCAAGCCGTCATTTAAGTATCAGGGCAGAATACAGATATTTTCAGACATTCAAGGACTTAAAAAAATTTTAGAAAGGTGGTGAAGTCCTTGGGGATCAAATAGTGATAAGTGCAATTAAAAATAAGCAAATTTAAAACAAGATACTCCAAGGAATACAGAAAGTTATACAGAGAAGGAAAAAAATAGCACATGCACATACTTACTCTATAAATAAAGTACAGAGGTCACAACGACATAAACCTTTCTATTGATCTAATCAAAAATATAATATAACTAGATTGGAAGCTCAGGGGGATAGGAAGAAAGTATGCATGTGGGTGTGTGTGTGTGTGTGTGTGTGTATTTGTGTATGAAGAAAGAGGAGGAAAGAAGGGTAACATCTTCATCTTCCCATGTGGAAAGTCAATGGATAACGTCTAAAATTGGAGGGAAAAAGTCAAGGAATAGAAATATTATTCAGAAATATGGAGGAAAATATCAAAACCAAAAGCCAGCTAGAGTTTATAAGTATTTTCTTCTGGGGACGGGGAAGCGGACGGTGAGAAAACAAGGAAATTGTTTTTCATTATTAATTCTGTAGGGCTTTTTTTTTTGTAAGGATGATTAGCCCTGAGCTAACATCTCTTGCCAATCCTCCTCTTATTTATTTATTTATTTATTTATTTATTTATTTATTTTTTGCTGAGGAAGACTGGCCCTGGGCTAACATCCATGCCCATCTTCCTCTACTTTATATGGGACGCCACCACAACTCGGCTTGACAAGTGATGCGTTGGTCGCACCCAGAATCCAAACCTGCGAACCCAGGGCTACCAAAGAGGAGTGGGTAAAACTTCACTACGACACTGGGCCAGCCCCTTTTGTAGGGCTTTTTGACTCTTAAAATTGTGGACAGAAATAATGTTGATTAAATTAAACATGGAAGAGGCTGAGGCCCAGCCCAGCTATGAAAAGTGAGGGTAGATCACCTTGATTCCCGACCTGGGTCTGCCCCTAACTATGTGATGTTGGGCATTTTAATCCCTATAAAAGGGAGTTGCTATGAGGTTTGAATGAAAAAGGACTAGGAAGTGACTAGCAGTGCCTGGCACATTATAAGCTCTCTTCCTTTCATTTAACACAGTTGAAAGGGCCTACCATGTGTCAATCACAATTGTAGACATTTGGGATATTTCAGAGAGTATAAAAGATCCCTGCCCTCCTGGAGCTTACTAGAATTAGTGGGAAGAGACAAACAAGAAACAATAAAATACTAATAAGTAATATAGTGCATTAAAAAATGACAAGTGACACATGCTACGGAATAAAATAATGCAGGGGAAGGGGCATCCAGACTACTGGGAAGGGGAGGGGGGTAGTGCTTGCAATTTTAAATAAGTTGGTCAAGAAGGCCTCATGAGAAGGTGGCTCTTGAGCAAAGACTTGAAGAAGTAGGGAGGCTGACGATTCATATATTTGGGGAAAAGCATTTGAAGGCAGAGGAACAGCCAGTTCCAAGTCTCTAAGGTGGGTATGTGCATGGCTGTTTAGGGAAAGAGCCAGGAAGCCAACATGGATGGAGCAGTGAGGGGAGAGTAGCAGGCAATGAGGTCAAAGGGGGACAGATGACCAGAGAGATCGTGGAGAGCCTTGAAGACATGAACAGGACGTTGGCTCTACTCAGGGTGAAACAAGGAGCCACTGAAGGGTCTTGAGCAGGATGCCATGATCTGATTCACCCTGTAAAAAGATCACTCTAGCTACTGTGTTAAGAATAGAGCATAGGTGGGTAATGGTGGAAGCTGGGGGACCCGTAGGAGGTGCTTTTAGTGTTCCAGTAAGAGAGGATAGTGGTGGCTCAGACCAGCAGAGTTGGAGAGGTGACTGGATTTTCTATACTGAATAGATTCAGCTCTTATCATTTATCCAAGATGATGCAACAAGTAAATGGCAGAAATATGAAGCATGCTACAGCTTCCTAGTCTCTTTCTGAATAAAGAAAATCTAAAACTGGAAAGTCTAAATTGACATACAGTATTATTTCATCTTTATGTACATTAATAAAATCTGTAAGGGATGCATTTCCCCTTGATCACAAAATCTCTCTTATTCTGTGCCTCCTGACTTTTGTATACAAAAAAAGTGAAGACTTATTCAACCATGCAATATTGATAAATAAGGCATAGACTCTACCCTCAGATTGCTTAACACACATAAGAAGTCAATGCCAGAAAACTAGCTGGGTTTAATTGCTCTAGGGAGCTCCGAGGACAGCACTTGTTCCTTTCAGCTGAGGAAGGGTCAGGAGGTGATATGGGAAAGGCTCCATGGAGGAGGTGACATCTGTGGGACTGTTTGCATTTGGATGTTGCAGGATGGGGCAGAAGGACTGGATATTCCTGGCAGTGAAAAAAAAATTTTTTTTAAGGCACTTAGGTAGAACATTTCAGTGTATATAAGAAGAACAATAATTTTCAAAGAGTCACTGGAGCACAGGGCGTGGCAAGAGGAATAACAGAAATATGAGAAATAGAGTAAAGAAAATCATATTAAAGAGAGTCTTAACACTGCCACAGAAAGGACTCTGGAGGAAGACGATCACAACAAAAAAAGAGAGAAATGCTAATGAGAACCCAGTCCTCAGAGAAGTGTTCTCATGCGCTCAGCCAAGGCATTGACCCCTGGTCTGCCTGTGAATTTCCCAGTTGTCAAATTCACTGTCCAAAACTAGAATGTGGGCAGGAACTTAGAGGTAAAACTAAAACTGCCAGCCAAAAAATTGATTTCCTATTTTAATTTTTTTCATTTAAGATTTCGTTATCTTTGGACACTTATCTCTCTACGTTTCTTTGCTTTCTTTCTGAAGTCAAGGATGGAATTATAGCAATTCTCTTTTCCTCATCTCCTGCATCACTCCTTTTCCAGCTTTAGAAAACAACACCATCAGTGGATCCAATGATTAGACTTGTGCTTTGTGTTCATTTTTATTGCAAGTCACTGGGGTCAGAACCAGGACCAAGCCAGGACCCTCAAAAAACACACCAAAGAAACTTCAGATGCTACACGCAGTGAAATAAGCCTGTAGCCAGCCTCTGCACCCCAGTGAGCACGACCTCTGCAGTTCAGTTCAACAGCGTCGTGTTCCACAAATCTCTCACATGCCCTAATAAGTAGAAATGTAGCACCCACTCAGCAGGCTCTAAGATGTTCTGTAACCCAGATTATCTGTAGAGCTCTCAATTTTATGAGGGAATTTTCCAGTCTTTAGCGAAGTCCCGCAATCCCCATTGCTGCCAATAATAACAACAGCTAACATTTGTTGAGAACATCCCCTGTGCCTGGCGTGTGCAATCTCATTTAATCCCCACAACAACTCTGTGAGGTAGGTGCAATCATCTTGTCCATTTGCAAACAGGTAAACCAAGGCACAGAGAAGATAAGTAATTAGCCATGGATCCTAGAGCTAGAAAGTACATGAATGAATAAACAACATTTCTCTCTTCCTTCTCCATCAAGAATCCGCAGTCTCTGGCAGCAGCTCTCACCTGATTCTCCCCTTCCCCATCAGGGTGCTCTCCTGGGTCCAGGAATGAAGTCAGACTACTACTCAGACTTCACCTCAGTTTCTTTCTATGAAGGAATCTAGATTTGTTTCCTAACCTGGGCACTTGCCAAATCATCTTATCCTCTGCAGCTTTTACACTCTTTCTGTCTAAAAAAAGGCCCTGACTTAACCTTACCCTCTACCATCATTATTTTATCTTATCAGAACTTTCACTATTTTATCTTGAGGATTCTTTTTTTTCCACTATATTTCATCATTTTCAAGTAGATTAATTTGTCACCATGTGTACCCTTCTGGAGACCGTAAAATCATGGTTCATCAAGACCATGCTGGAACCCAACAACTCAATCCAGACAAAAATTGAGAATTAAAATGTCATTACCAGAATGGGAAAGAAAAAGAAACACTGTTCTCCAGCTGCATATACATCTGTGTATTTCTTTGGATGTTGCCTTTGAAATGCTGAAACACTCCCACATGGAAAAGATCCATCATTTTGTTGTTTATGCATCTGAGTACACAAACATATGCTTGCAAATATCTGGAGAACCTGGTTTACAATGCCATGCTAATTCAACCAACAATCCATTAATTTTACAGAAATTTATAAAAACAGGCATATTGCCCTTGTACATAAATAAATTATGATAATTTTTATTGGATCACTCATCTAAGAAAGTTTGATCCAAATAATCCATATTCTCCTATAGATGTAAAGAATATTTTTCAAACTTTGTACTTAATCATTTTTTACAGGAAAAAAACTAAAGAACATTAAGCTCTATTTATATTTCTCTAAATTCCAACTTTGTCACTGTACATACATAAGCACATTTTTATGTCATTGTTCACGCGTGCATTCTGTTTTGTATTCTGCTTTTTCTTTACTTTATTTAATATTCTTTTGTACCTAAGAAAGCCCCATACTTGCCTTTCTTATGTCATGGAATAGTTATGTGCTGCTCCTTTGTGGTGCTATTGTTGTTCGCCTTTGTTTTTTGGTTTGTTTTTTTTTTTTTTTTTGGCTTTTGGAGTTGTGCCCTGTTTTCTCCTATTTTAAACTGAGTTATTTTTAATATCTTCATATAATTCACATTTTTCTCTTTAGGGATACCTCTATAGAGCACTAGCTCCAAAAGAAAACACACAAAATACATGAGCAGGGGCAAAGGAAAAACCCTAAACCCTAACCTTGCCCACCCTCTTTTCCTCTAGGACTCCTTAGAGCCTGGTCTGAACATCACGGCCATGGGTAGAGGCCCGGAAGAGAAACTACCACATCAACATGGAGGAACAATGTTAAAACTTTCTTTTTTCAATTTTGCCAGACTACTCTCAAAAGGACTAAAGCAATTTACAAGGCCGGCAGCTCTTTATAATTGTGCCTTCCTCGAAGCCCACTGACTACCATTGTGTTTTGCTATAATTATTGATTTATGATATTTAAATAGATATAAAATGGTATCTAATACTGTTTTAGAACCCATTCGCTCAATTTTGAGCAGATCCATAACCTCAATTTTGTCACATGCTGATTTCTTTTCTCAATGTTCTTGTGAGGACATATACTGTCTTTTCATCTCCATATTGAATTCACTTTTAGTATTGGTATGACACATTTATATAAATTTATGTAGCATGTTTATAACTATTTTATTATTTTGTATCATAGGTTTTTTTCATATCCATAGCATATGTATAAGATATACAAAAATTTTTTGTAACAAATTTTATCTATTATTTTGTCATTCTGTTGTTTTCTTTGAAATTTTGTCCTTTGAAATGTATTGTTATACAAAACTTTTTTGGCTTTATGTATTTAGATCCCCTTGTCTGAGGCCCAGACCCAGGGATGCAGGCAGAGACTGAGAGAGCCAATCACAGCCAACAGCATCATCCATGGGGCAGTTCTCAGGCAGGCTCCCCAGGCAAGGCAAAAGAGAGCAGGCAGACAGCCCCGCACACAGCCCATGATGGAGGGTCTGAGAGAAGCTTTGCTCCAATGAGACGGACTGAGCCACTGAAGTTGGCCAATCAGGATGCACACTGGAACGGCTAACTCAACTGAGGTCAGAGAGCTATTGAGGATTCAGAGGTCAAATTGAGAGCTGCAATTTTCGTAGCAATTTTATAATAATCATTCAATTTGATCACCAATTTATTAATATAAACTGGGAATAATAATACAGAAATTATTTAAAACATGTTCTCAATGATCTTTTGCATTCCTGACTTTAACTAATATTTTAATCTCTTTTCTCATCAATTAGAATAAGTTTTTTAAATAAATCCTGTCAGTAGTTTATTCAATTTACTCTTTATTTTGAACAACCAACTTTGATCTTAAATGTTGTTTTATTCATTTTCCATTTTATTTATTTCTGCCCTTAGATTCATTTCAGCATCTTCTTTTGCAATTACATGGAGTTTTTAATAGATCACATTTTACGGATAGCTTATGCCATTTCTATAGGAAGAAAGCCAAATAACAACTAATTTGCTTAGTACAGCTTGGTTTTTATTCCTGTAAGGGTCAACAAATCTATCTTATTATATGAAAATGAATTTACCCGGAGTGGAGCTAAGACACTCACAAACCAATAATCATCAGACTGGATATTCTATCACTGACCTATTTATCATTCAAACGCTGGAAGAGAAAAAAAAAAGAAGAAGCTTTCAGATAGACTAGGAAATGCCAAGGATATGTAAAACAATTAACAGGGATGGTTGCATTGGGTGTCTGCCTTTTATATAGTCATGCTTTCAAAAGGTTTGTATAATAAGAAAAAATAGCCAGACTGACATTCAGTTCTGACTCCTATCAGTCTACACATACCGCCAGGGCAAGAACTGCCCTCATATCCTTGCTTCCAGGTGTGACTCACCTCACTCAAGCTCAGCCAACTTTTCTTACTTTAAAGAACTTCTTTTCCTCAGGGTGCTTTCAAATTCTAATGAGATTTCCAGATGTCTATTGCAAAATACCTGTGGCCCTTTACATACTTTCATCATTGGCTCATAAACAACTCTTCTTTTATCTTCAAACAGCCTCCACCAGTTTCAAAGTTTATTTCTAAAAAATTTTTGATTATACAGTTCTAGAGGATTTTGTATTTTTATCTGAAAGCCAATGAACTTTGGCTTTGAGGAATTTCTTTTTGTACCTGAAGATATCTTCAGTTTACATTTTTGCTGATCATAGAGCTGACGGGTCCTGTCAAAAATTACGTGTTGTCAACCTGACTAATCTTTGTCCTTAAAATCTGAGGCTAATCTCAGCAGGGTCTGTGAAGCTTCTTGACTTTACCTGTTTGCTGTTAAAGATAGGTAGAATAAACAATCAAAAACTCATACAACGTAACATTTACACATAACAGCATCCTCATTGAGTGGCTTACATTTTTCATCCTCTTTTGCTTCACTGCTTCAAGGTAGGGTAGGTTTTACATTGCTGTTTTTGTTTTGAAGTAAAATCCTAGGTATTAAGCCACCGCCACACAACAATGGAAAAAAATAATAAGAGGACTATTACTTTAAAATAAATGTTAGAACTGCAAAACATCCAGCTCCATACGAGGCTAGAAGCACCAAAAGGTCTTAATCTTTGTGATCTCTCTCCCTTAAGACCGTCATGGATGTGGTTCTCCACTCCTATCAACAAGGACTGGCTTCCACTAATCCACACAGGGCTTCCACGTAAATTAGAAAAAGACATCGCTTCCTCATGCAAAAGTTTTTAAGTCAGTACAGTATTTATTTCTCAGTTATAACAACTACAACGAATGTAAAGCCATTTTTTATAAAATTCACAAATCAAACTATTGAACATAAAATAATACAAAATTCAAAATTGTAATCACAATAATTAGAGTGGCAACTAATTACAATATACTATTTTGTTTAAAATAATTACATATCATGCTTCCTTGGCAAATAAATTTATTACAACAATTCCAGTCTTTATTTGTAACTGTCTCATTCTGTAAAAACGGCCACTGGGTTAGACTATATTTTTTGTGATATGGTAGACCTTAAATCATGTTTAACAAATTTGCAATTTCAGAATAAATTCTCCACTGGCACTGATATTGACAAAGTTAAATATAAAGTGAGAGCCAGAGAAGTTTTGGAACTATATGCAGTAAATTAAGGCTGCACGATGATGTCCATCCACTATGTTTTTCCTTACTATGGTCATCAGCCAATTTCAACTATAAATTTTTATGTACTTGTAGTAATTCATTTCTTCAATTTTTCAAAGTATATATGCCGTCTAGAATAGAACCCAGCAAATAATGGCTCACAAGCTAAATCTGACCGACCATCTGTTTTTGTGCAGCCCATGAGCTAAGAATGACTTTTGCATTTTTAAATGATTGAGAAAATGTTAAAAGAATAGTATTGCATGAAAGTGAAATTTTTATGAAATTAAATTTTCAGCATCCATAAATAAAATTTTATTGGAACACAGCCATGCTCATTTGCTTACATATTGTCTATGGCTGCTTTATACTTCAACAGCAGAGCTGAGTAATTGAACAGAGACCATGTGCCTCACAAAGCCTAAAATATTTACTACCTAACTTTTTTGCAAACCCCTGTTCTAGAACTCTAAAAAGGCTGTAATAATCTTTTAATATTGAAAACTTTTTAAAATGATAGTTGTATCATTATGATGTATTAGTAGTAATGGTTATATTATGACATCATTATATATTATTATTGTGTATTATGACCTAGATTTACTGTATTAATATTGCATGTTATTATTCTTTATAGGTCTATATCATTAATGTATCAATTTATGTATTTTGGTATCTTTACATCATCAGCAATTTCTAAAAGAGCATGACACACTGCTTCTAATTTGGTTTTTAGTGACATAATGTTATCAATTGACTTCCCCATATTTTTAATTAAAATTAACTTAAAATTTGTAAGTTTTATATATTTAGTAAACATGTTTTAAGTACAATTCAATGTTTGGTTGAAGTCAAAAAGTAGTTGATTAGTTCTTGAAAGATAATTAAAATTTAGTGGTGTCAAAAAATATTTTTTAACCGCATTGTTAACTATCAAGTTTAAAGAACGTACAGATCAAGGAATAAGGCTCTTTTGTACAATCTGTTATGTTTCCATATATATATACTTGTCATATTATTAGTCCTTAAGACATTAATTTGACCTTAAGACATGAGGCTAATCCCAACAGTGTATGTGAAGCTTCTAAATTATTTTTGCCTTTATTATTTTTTAAGTAGTTTAGTCCATAAGAAATATACATAATTCTTTTTTAGTTATTTAATTTACATAGCAAAATTCCAACCCAAGAATTCACGTATGTAAATACATGCATTTCTATAATTGACAAATCTAATAATAATTTCTCTTTACTCTTTACTTAGCGTACATCAGGGATTGTATCTAAAATAAGAAAGTCATGTTTTCCATTTCATTTGTTTTTATCCAGACAATTCTTTTATAGTTTTACAATTTTGGTTTTGTATTCCATCTCCTAAGAAGTATGTTATGTTGCCAATGTTTGTATTCTGTGCAAACGTCTTCCATGACATTATAAAATTCTGCTATAGTTTCTGCAAAATACAGCAAATCACCATTATCTCACTCATAAGCTTTCTTGAATAATCCTCTTGATGCTAGACATAGTCCTATCAAAAACTGAATCATGTATATCATGAGGTCAATCATGGTATGTGAATAGTTTTCTCTTTTCCAAATAATCTCTGGTAGCATCAATAGTTATAAAATATTTCTGTAAGATTTCAATTTTGAATACTTACATTACTGTTGATGTTCATTTCATTTTTTTCATGTTTACTAAGAATGTATAAGAAAAACTAACAGTCATTGCATACTTTCTCATTCATTAGTGGATTTTTTTTCTATCCCTGAAGCATTTATGTTATAGACAAAAGAGAGAATCTTTTGAGATAGAATAACCATAATCTAATCATTTCCAACATTTGGAATACTTCGTGTATAATCATTTCTGAAATATTCTCACCTATAGTTTCTTTGGGGATGTTATACTTTCTTACAAGAATTGGATACTTTTCAATAAAAGTGTCCTGTCCTTTTATTTTGTATTCAAATTAGATGACCATGAACATGAATCTGCAAATAGAATGTTCAGTTTAATGGATTCTTTTGTGTTTTGTTCACCTTCAAGTTGTTCTTGAAATTCTTCATTTAAAGTTTACATTGAAGTGGAAGGTAAATTTACATCCTGCCTCGTTAATGACATATCTATGCTACACTCTGCTGAAAACTGTAGTTCTGAAATCCTTTCCTTTTTTGTTCTGTCATTCCACCTATTTCTCCAGAAAATTTTTAACTAGCCAAAGTTTCTCTTTACTTTTCTTTTCTAACAATTTCCCAATTATTTCTTTTCTGATATAATAATTTATTTAAATTTTCTTTTCAACATCTGAGGGGAAATAGCACCTTTTTCAAAAATTTGTGACATTTAAAAATAACGTCTCTAAATTTTAAGTAGTTAATTTTTGTAACAACATTTCCATAGTAACAAAAAAAAAACAATACTATAACATAATTAACAAAATTTTACATGGTAATCTCTAATTAGTATCTATGTAAAACATAGTTTGTAGACTAGTAATGGAAATTGAATCATTACATAGGAATTTGTATTATAATATAACAACTTGTAGATTAATTGGTAATTTAGCAGTACAATTCTGCTCCAGGAAACAAACAGCAAATGGTATAAACTATAGTATATGACACTCAGTTAAGCCAGTGTATTAAAACCAATAGGGAATTTTTTTTTAAGACATTCACCAAAATATTCAATAAAAAAACTCCTTGTTTAGAGGCCCAGGTTATTGGATCAAAAGTTTTTTTAATTGTAAAACTCATTCCTCTTTTGTAAGGTAAAGCAGAATGATAGATATCTTCTCTGTTGTAATAAGCCGCTATATGTCCATCTGCTGGAAATTTGTCACACTACACTGATTTCAATAGAGCAAAATTCCTTACTGTCACAAGCCAGAAAATTGTCATAGTAAATATGCAGATCATCCTGCTTTGGAGTCAACAATTAGGATCAAATAATTTTAAAATTTCAAAATAAGGATGTCTTTATGTGATGCAACTCCCATTGCTATGCAACCCTTGTGCAGTGCACAACCTGAACAATATACACAGCAGCTATCTATAAGGGGGAACCTGGAAATATCTTTCAGTCTCTCCAGCGCCTAATGTGGGAGTAGGTTAACAAATATTTGTTGAATATGTGGTACCTGGTATCTAATCTGAGCCTACACTTTATTTTTTTCTCATTCCCATCCCCATCCTCTTTTCCATTTTTGTGTCTTTTTCATTGTGAAGTCACTTTTAAGTTTTATGACATAGAACTTGGAGCCTCAAACTTTCTTCTTTTAACTTGAATCATTAGTGAAAGTTGAGATTGCTCTGGGCATCACCAAGCATTTTATGCATCTCAACAAGGTGATCATCCAAGCCCGAAGAAAGAGTAAAGTCTAAAAATATAAAAGATCGAGTAAATGTAATAACTCTGCATTTGGATGGGCTGTCCACATAAACAGTGAGAATACCACTACTACTTGTCTAAGAAGTGATCAATTTTGAACATGAGACAATATACAGATTGATTCTATACTGCTAGAATATAACATCTACTATAAAATAGGTACAGAGAAAGTGCTATGGGGAAATAAAGGAGAAAGAAATCACGTTGCCTAGAAAAGATGGTGAAATTTTCATTAATTGATTGACCGAATATTGACTGAGGACCTACGATGTGCAGGAACTCTTCTCAGTGCTAGAGCAAGCAAAACAGCAAAAACTATCACCTTCATGGAGCTTACACTCTACTGAAGGGAGCAGACCACAAGCAAATAAAGTTAAAACACCTCCCAAACAGTGCAAAGTGCTATAGAGAACAACAGCAGCAGACGACAGGAGTTGTGTTGGAGAAGTGCAATTTTAGGTAGGGTATTCAGGAAGGCAATGTTTCAGCGAAGCCCTGAAGGAGGCAAGGGAATAAGTTACGTGAATCGTGTAACTATCATGCAGGTTGAGCGAACTGCCTGTGCAAGAGTATGAATGGTGAGTTGGAAGAATTACATATTCAAGGAACAGTGTGAAGGCCCATGAGGCTGGGATGGAGGGGAAGTCGAGTAGCAGGAGACATGGAGAGAGATAAAACAAGGGGCCAGATCAAGTAGGGCCTTGTAGACCACTGTAGGGGCTTTATCTCCCAGTGAAAAGGAAAACAATTAGAGGTTTTGAGCAGAGGAGTGACACAGTGTGAGAACAGACCCAAGAGAAGCAAAGATGAAAACAGAAAAACCAATCAGGCAGCTATCTCAAAACTCTGGATTGGAGAGAATGGTGGTTCAGACCAGGATGACAGCAGTGGAGACGGTCTGAGGTGGTCATATACGAATACATAAATCTCTTAACAAATATCTACAAGATGCCAGGTTCTGTAGATCACAGTGTGTATAAGCAGCTGCATTGAGAGATGAGACTGGAAAGTGGTCTTGTTCTGGGAGCACCTCCATATGACACTTGGACTTTATCCTCTAGGGCAAGACCAATGGACACACATTTCTTATTGCATGGTTTTCATCAGTGCAGTAAATTGGATTATTGTTCATCAAGTGTTCACTCTCCCTTTTCCTTCCAGTCAAGAATATATGATCCTACCATCATTGACATGAGCCTTAGGCACGTGCCTTGCTTTGATCAATAGAACATGGGCAGAAGAAACAGAGCACTAGTGAAGTGGAGGATTTAGGTGGCAGAGTGAGATTCTGCCAGGCCTTTTGCAGTTATGTGCTTCGCCATGAGAAGAGTTTTCTCTGACTAGCTGCTAGTCCCAGAATGAGGAGAGACATCAAGCTGACCTAAATCCAAACCAGAGCCTGGAGCTAAGCCCAGACAACTCAACCAACCAGAGTTGACCCACAGCCAATCCCAGCCAACCTAGCAAGAAGTAAATGCTTATTATTGTAAGCCACTGAGATTGTGGAATTATTTGTTTCACAGCATTATTGCAGCAAAAAGCTATTTGATACAATCAGAAAAATTTTTGAGGATACACTCCCAGTATATGTATACTTTTTTATTGGAACATACATATGTACTACTATGCAAATATAAAAACATAAAATATAAACATGAATTAAAATGTTGAATAGTATGTTCTGAAAACTATTTAGGAATAAAACCTAATATTTTCTTTCCACATTCCAATGGATAGTCTTAAGCATTATCTGGGATGGTGGGTCCAAATTTGAAGAATAGTGTGCTCTTGGCCACCAGATTTTGTTGCTTAAACAAACTAAAAATAAACATTGTTAAGCACTTACTTTAATCCAGGAACTAGGGATGGATGCAAAAAAAAAAGAACAAGAAAAGGGCACTGGTCTTGAAGATCTAAAGCAGGAAAGAGCATAAAAGTTTTAAGAGAGATTACTTTGGAAGTAGAAAATAGAATAGATCACAGAGAAGAGGGGAGAGATTTTAGTGGGTACAGTTATAAAGTTATGGAAATAGGCTAGGAAGGAGGCACTGGGGAATGACAAGAATGGAGGAGAGAAGGGAGAAAATTTGGAAATAGTTATAATGATCCTCTACTTTATAATAAGATTTACCTAACAAATAAACTTTAGCCAATCTCCATACCTACCCACGAAATAATACTTTATATTTTTAAACTATGATTTGAAAAGTATTCTCACATACTTTACTTCATTTAATTTTATTCATTTTAACCCTCACAGTAACCCTATGAGATGAGTACTAATATCCTCATTTGGTAAATGAAGAACACTGAGGCTCAAATACCTTCCCTCACATCTAAAAGGATGCAGAAGAATCTGGAACCATTGTTCTCTCCAGCCTGGAGCTAATTTTTACAGTCAGATGTGTGAAGACCTTCTTCCTTCATTTGGAAAGATCACAGCAGTTTTATACGTTCAACTTGTCTGATAAGCAACCAGCTAAAACTGTGGCCTTAGGATAAATGAGTTAGGGTAAGAGAGGCCATACGGTTTGGTGAGTTATGCAGACAATATTTTAGATATTTTGCCGTGTGTGTCACAAAACCTTCACTGGTGTAAGGAAACACTCGGGTGAGGGTGTCTAGTGGGAATGGACTCTAATAAGGATGAATGATGCACACCCATAACTGAGATGTGGGATTCTCATCTAAATTTTACACTGCATAAAAAAAGACTTGTACTTAGAAATAATAGTAAAATATCAGAATGAATTGAAAGACAGGAAAACATAATACGATGCCTCTGTTAAGCACTAGATTTAGAGAAGTATAGTGTTCAAGATCGAGCACCACCAAATTATGAGGAGAGGGAATTTGAGTTGTTCACGTATATCTTTATCTCAAGGAATGATTGGGAGGGTCAAATAAAATAACAAATGGGGAAGTGCTTTGAAAATTAATTTATTCATCCAAGTGATGTGTATTGCGTCAGATATACACATGTGAACACTGTAGACATTGCCTCTACCCTCATGGAGCTTGCAGTCTTAAAACAAGTATTTACTGAGTGACTTTTATGAGCCAGGCACTGAGATAGGCACTGGGGATAAAAAATGAGCAAATTCTGCCTCTGTTCTTGCCGTCTAGGTACTTAGAGTGTAGAGGAGAAGTGACAAATACAAAATACACAAGCCACACAAAGAAGTGAAAACTGCAATGGGGAAAGGAGCCCAGAAGGAGAGAGGGCCCACTGCTATTGCAGGGATTTCACCTCAACAAAGAGATCACTTGAACCTAATTCTGAACCATGATTAGGAGGAAACGCAACAAGAGGCCAAGAGCAGACGGTAAACTTTCCAGAGGGAAAAGCATCTGCAAAGGGAGGGAGCAGGGTCCATTTTATGAATGGGAAGAAATCCCATATGAGTAGACTGAAAAATGAAAGGGATCACGGAACAACACGAAGCTGGGAAGGCCGTAGGGGCCATGGCTGTGTAGGCTAGCTCAAGGAGTTCCTCACCTTATCCCAGGAGCAGTGGGACTCAATTGCAGAGTTTTAAATGGTGGTAATAGGTGTTGAATAAAATGCTCATATTTGCCTTTTGTAAAGATCACAGGGCTACGATGTGGAGATCTACCTGGAGTATTCTGGGGCAAGAGTGACAGAAAAGACAGAAAAGTCCGAAGGCTAATGAGCAGTCTGAACTGGAGGTAATGGTATTCTGGAGAAGGGCAGTGGTGGTGGTGGAGAGAGGACATATACAGGCATTAAAATGACAGGATTTTAGTGATAGTTTGGATACGAAAGTGTGAGAGATGAAAGTGTCAAGAATGACAGGATTTAGGGCTTGCAGACTGGATACATGATGGTGTTATTCACTGAAATAGAATTCTTCACTATTAATCCTAAGTATAAGTCTCTTTTGTAATCCATTGTAAAATTTAGATAAGCATCCCACATCTCATAAAACAGTTACAGGTATACATCATCGTCTCAGTGCTTTCAGGCTGCTATAACAAAAATACTGTAGACCGGGTGGCTTAAACAGCAGATATTTATTTCCCATGGTTCTGGAGGCTGGGAAGTCCAAGATCAAGGCATCGGCAGATTTGGTGTCTGGGGAGAGCCTGCTTCCTTGTTCATAGACAGTTGTCTTCTCACTGTGTCATCACGTAGCAGAAGGGGTGAGGGAGATTTGTGGAATCTCTTTTATAAGGGCACTAATCCCATCCATTAGGGCTCCACCCTCATAACCTAATCACCTTCCAATGGCCTCACTTCCTGCTACCATTCCATTGGGGATTGGGATCTCAACATATGAATTTGGAGGGGGACACAAACATTCAGTTCCTAACAATCATTTATCCTTAAGTGAAAATGTTTGTTCCTACTAGACACACTCACCAGTGTTCCCTTGCAGAGGTGAAGGCTGTATGAGACACGGCAAAATGTCTATGATGTTGTCTATATAACTTACCAAATCTTAGGGTCCCTCTTACTTTAACTCATTTTTCCTAGGATCACAGATTTAGCTGGTTGTTCATCAGACAAGCTTAACATATAAAACTGCTGTAATCTTTCAAAATGAAGAAAGAAGATCCTCACACATCTGACTGAGAAAATTAGCCCCAGGTCCAGAGAGAAAAGTGTTTCCATATTCTTCTGCATCACTTCTACCTGTGAGATAGGATTTTTTAAATAGTTTATGTGATTCTTCTAAAAACCATATGTAACTAATTATCGTATCTACCTCTAACACACTGAATTTAGAAGTAATAAAACTGAATACTAGTCAATTACATGATCAATTTTTAAGAAATGTCTTGACTGATTTGTACTAGATTGGAAAATCCACTCTAGTGAAAAGTTAGATATGCCTGAGTCTTGCCATTTAAAATGTGAAATTATTTTTTAAAGACGATAGAAGCAGAGAGATGTTACCTTAGAAAGAGAAAAAGAGATCGGAGAGATTTTAGTCAGTAATATTGGCAATTAAGTTTATACATAATAATAACAGATGCCCTTTTTCGAGTAGTTTCTATTTACCAGGCACTACACACACATAACCTAGTTTAAACTCACAAAACCCCTCGGGTAGGTATTATAGCCATTTTACCAATGTCAAAACAGAGGCTTCTCAGCAAGTGTGAGGAACTTGTCTGAGCTCACACAGAAAGCTAGGCCTGTGTATGTGCCAGCATCCCACACCATCTTCCCATGTGGAATCCACCAAAATGCCTCACATGGAACATGCCCATCAGTGCGCTGTGTTAGCCTGTAATTCAGAGAGCTCTTTGTCCCACACATTATAAAGCAATGCTTCACAGAAGAGGTCATGTTGGAGGTAGATTTTGCCATGAAGTTTGGCACTTAAAATAAATATTTGTTGATCAAGTGACTGGAAAATTAAATGAAACAAGTAAAATAGTATTAGGAAAAGACGACTTTTGACTGTTTCAAAGTCTAGAATACATCCTTTTACTAAACCCCACAGACTCTCTACAATTTTCGCCGAGAAAGAAAAGAGATGAGTATAAGCCACTTTGAGGAAAATGAAGATGACACTTCACATCATACTCCAGGATGCTGTCTAAGCTTTGCAGTGAAAATGATTCTATGTAAAAATGAGGTACTTTCACGCTCCCAGAAAGCCTGTCCTCTGATCGGCCCTAGGCTTATGCTGTTAACTGAATACACAGCGTATAGTAGGCTGACCTCAGCTCCTCCTCTGAACCTCCCTCTATATGACTAGCAAGAACCTGCTTTCTTAACACATGCCCATACTTGAAGTTTCTTAGGCTCTTGTCCATGTTTCACTAATCTCAAAGTTTATTGGCAACTCCATCACGAGAGTATGAATCACACACACTGAAGTGATAGATTCTCCAACATTCTTGAGCAAGATGTGCTAAGCCTTATGTTACATTTGGCCCATGTAGACTTGGCTAAAGGGCACACCTAAAGTTCAGTGGAGCTAAAGAAGAGCCACCTTCGATCCCTATAGCTTCCTCGTGGTGATATATTAAGTTTTAAAATATTTGTATTCTTTCCTTTTTTCTTATGTTCTTCAGCATAAGACCAACCTAGAGACTTTGCCTACCTGAAGCATAAATAATTGTTTTTTTTTAAATCAATAAGAGAAAAATAAATTAAACATTATTTTTCACTGAATAGAAGAAACTAGCAAGGGAGCAGATTTTTCACTCTACAACTGTTCACGTTGATGCTATGGTAACAAAACACAAAGTAGACAGTGTGTGTCCCATACAAAATAAAGCATAGCCTCCAAGACCCTATGTGACAGGCCATGCCTTCCTTTTGCCCTTACTTCCTAACATTCCTTTCTATGATCGCTCTTCTCTAACCACACGAAACTTCTTTCCGTTCCTCAAATAAAGCCTGTTCCTGTTGGGGCTACTGCACTTTGCTGCTCCCTCTGCCTAGAACGCTCCACACCCAGCAAACCACGTATGATTTGCTTCTACTTGTCATTCATGACTCAGCTTAGATGTCACCTCAGAGACACTGTCCCAGGTCACTCTCCTAAGTAGCACTCTCCCTCCAAAACTAGTCAATCCCTCTCTCTTTGCAGCTGTATTTTCTTCATAGCATTTTTCATTCTCTGAAATATCTTGTTCATCTGTTTGTTTAGTTGTTTTCTCTCTGTCTCTCTCATCTAATATAAGCAACTTAAGAGCAGAAAACTTGCCTGTCTTGTTCATTAACATATCTCCAGAGAATTGAACATTTGCCCAAGACAGAGTACTTAACAAATATTTGCTGTATGAATGAACAGATGGACAAATATATGAATGAATGAATGGTTTCTATGAAAGTTGTAGCAAAGCCTTTCATACCAAACATATCCAAGAGTTATGACAAATCAGCAATCTTCTACAGTGGAGGTGAATAACTTGGGGAACAAGGTTCTATCCTTGATATTCACCGTTATGTTTAACCAAACTCCAAGTAGTGAAAGAATGAGAAAATTCTTCTTTTCATTGCCATGTCTAGGTTTCCCTCTTTGTGCCAACAGATGACAGTCCTGAATAGAAGCCAACAAATAGAAACCAATAATATAGTAACTATATACTTTCTTTCTTCATAATTAAGGAGATTTCTCCATAAGCAAGCAATTCTGGGTTTTCTCAATTTCATGTATTCCAAAGACTATTTTTGGCTCCCCAGGTATAAAATTTGAATGTATACAGTTCACATTCTTTGGTTCTACTTAATCTTGATTAATTTCTGGAAATTTCCATTTGCATGTTCTTTCTTTCCTTTGTCCTCTCTTTCTCCTCTCCTTTCTCTGACAATATATGCCTAAATTAAAGATAAAAGATGAAAATAAGGACTTGTAGTCCACAGCATAGACATATCTGGAGTCATCTCTGCAGTCAGAAAGACAAAGAAAACAAGCATGTTATATAACAAAGTGAAAACTGAACTAGAAAGATGTTGCTTTTACCTAAAGAAAAGCCACTCACAGTGGCTGCCTGACATATTTTTTTTTTAATTTATGGAGGCAAAAATACTTGTTTTATTTAATACTAAGTATAGAAATTTAATAATCCCAAACATATGCCATCCTATTTAAAGCTGATTTTTATTTTTGTTGAAAAGCAGTAGCATTCAAATTGTTATATTCATATATATAATACATTTTACTACTTTATGAAGAGGAAGATTTAAATATTTACTATTTATCTAGAATGCCTATTCACATACATTAAGAATCCATAAAAAACACATTAAAAAATCTTCTAAAAATTAAAATTTCCCTTTATTTAGAATTTAAAACATTCAAGATTTAATGACCAACATTTAACAAGTAGTAATAATAGTAATAAAATAAATAAAAGAGAAATAATTTCTTCTCATATAAATGTCTTCACATTTAGGCAAATCTGACAAATTGCCTCTGGAAAAAAGTTAGCCAGTACACAGATTTAAAAAACATTATATTATGGGCAAGGAGTCAACATTTTAATTACCTAGCATTTTCCCCTACAGAATGAACTTCTCCAGCTTTAACATGCCTCATCCTCCATTTATAAGCCAATGTCAAAACCTGCCGTTAAGCTAATATTCAGATAAAATGAGGTAATTTGGTGATTCAAATTGATCTTCCAGTACCCTTAACCTTTGGCAGGCAAAAAGCCTTAAGTGTGCTGACCGACCCTCTTAACCTAATCCAAATGCACATGGCTAGGTTTTTGCTGCTTTAAAAATTGCATTGCAAAAATGACATGATGACCTTCTCCCTCACCACCAAGAACCTCTGTGTCTATCTTCCCTCAAAGGTGCAACCAACACACACACACATTCTAAGACTGTGTCAGTCATTGTCATATTAGTCTAAGAACATATCAGATGAGGCCTAGCTCTGGCAATAATGAGATTTTCACCCCATGTAAGCCCATAATGTGTCCTGTCTTTTATATAGGCTAAAAAAGAATTCAGTTGATATGCTTTCCCAGGAATTTACAAAAAGTAAGACATTAAAAATGGAAAACCAGAGAGACAAAACCCTTGGAACTGCTTTGGCTCCAGTCTAGAGAGAATTTCGAAGATATTAAATTCTATTGTTGACTAGACTTTAAAGAGAACAAAAAATTTTTCTGAAAGTAGAATCAACTGTCTTGGACAGTTTCAGTCTCACTGAGGTTAACAATGACGTGGAAGTTCCTGGTTATCATTGTAACAGAAATATATAACAGAACATAGAGTCAGCCCTCCGTATTCGCGGGTTCTGCATCTGCGGTGGTTTCGTCTGTACTGAACACGTACAGACTTTTTTTTCTTGTCATTATTCCCTAAACAATACGGTATAACAACTATTTACATTGTCTTAGGTATTGTAAGTGATCTAGAGATGACTTAAAGTATACAGGAGGATGTTCCTAGGTTATATGCAAATATTGGTCCTGGAATCAATCCCCTACAGATACTGAAGAAGGACTGTTATTTTAAGTGAGTGATATTTTGCCAATTAAACTTTCTGTTTATTAATGTCAGGACTCAGAGTTTACTACAGGTTTACCTTTCTGAAGAGGGAAAGAACACGTAGTAAAAAGAGCTGTAGAACTACTGTGCAATAAATAAATGCCCAAGTGAAAAGTTTTTATTTTTTTTTTAATTTTTGTTTTAAAGGCAGCGCTCAGGCTCAGCCCTATATAGCTTACAGGGCTGATATGCAAAATATTTTCAATACTTCATAAATTTGGGTTTTTGGAATTTAATCCAAATTCACTTTTAATTTAGTGCTAAGAGTAACTGACAGCTGTTCTTCCTCACTAACAGGCCAACTTCATGAGGGGCCATCACAAAACTGCCCATTCATTTCGATCACCACTCATGGTGTTATGGCTTTAGATGGCACGCTGGCTTGGAAGGGGTGGATATGAATGCGTTTATGTGTGTGAGTGTGTGTTGTTGGGGATTTGCTCTGTCTTGAATTCAGTCTGACTGAGCAATAGGACAGGAGCCTCTATACCCCTGGCTGCATTTTTCTGTGGGGAGGACCCCCACTAGACTTAGAGGGATGCATTTGGCTACTTGCCATCTCTTTATACATATGTGTGTCTATGTTTAAATACAAAATATACCCTCCCTTTCAGGTAAGCACTCTGCTAACTCTTATGGCTTTTACTAAAATATTAGGATGCTCGGGAGGATGGGAAGGTACACATCAATGTGACAGTCTGTATTTCCACTGAAGTCAAGAATTTGGTCGCTCAACTCTACTGAGTATTTGATGTGTTGAGTTGCTCACACAATAATTAGCAAGTTATTCAGGGTCCTTATGCTCATAGGGCTTACTGGAAAAATAATGCTGAGAGAGAAGCATTATACCTTTCCCAAATATGTTTTCATTGTAAGGGTTTTCTTCCTTATATCTTCAAAACAGCCTTTGGTTGGAAATCCAGGGATAGAATGCAGCTGTATGCCAAAAAGAACAAAGAAATACCTAAAGCAGTCCAAAGAAGGAATGGATTGCCTCACAGGCAGTGCTCATAAGGGGCACAGCCATCTGACTTGGGTTGTCTATTAGTAATTGCTTGGACTGAATGACTTTTAAGATCCCATTCAACGCTCTTCGAAATTTTTAATTACTTTTCTAAACACAGAGTAGGCAAAATTGAAGTAGACAGCATGGAATTCCAATGATCCCAATTGAAAGAAACTTAAAAGTATTAGCAATTCATCACACATTCTACTCTCTTTCTTTTAACTCTATGGTCTTACACTGGTCACTTTCCCATTCATAAATTCATTTATTCAGACAAAATTTTTAGCACTATGCTAAACCCCAAAGAATTCTTCAAATGAGCATTATATCTGAGAAAAGGTCCATTTCCTGGGTTTCAAAATATATCTGTTTAAGATAAAGTGGAAAGAAGTCAATATTTATATTTATTGGCTAATGCATTTATGAAGTAAGGGGTCTGCTCAATGCGGGAGAGGGATTTTCACTATCATCCTTCAGAGAATAATCTAACAAAGTTTGTTTTTTACTTTGTTATTGTGAAATATAATACAGATAAATAAAAGTGCATAAAACAAAACTTAGCAGCTTAACTAATTATTATACAGCAAACACCTGTGTATCCACCTTACAGGTCAAAAAATACCATTCCCAATCAATTCCATCAGTCATCTAAATGAAATATTATCCTGATTTGTATAGTAATCATTTCCTTGCTTTTCTTTATAGTCTTATCGCCCAAGTATACATCCATAAATACCTAAATAGTTTTGAACTTTATAAAGATGGTACATATTCTTTTGTGAGTATGAGTTCTTCAGTTCTATATTATGTTAGTATGATTTGATCATGATGTTCCTTTTAGCTATAGTTCTTTCATTTTCTTTAATGAATAGTATTACATTCATGAATATGCACTATTTGTGCATCCATTTGTCTGTTAATGGAAACTTGGAATGCTTCCTCCTGTTGAGGCTACAATGAATTAAGCTGTATGCATTTCAATAGAAGTGGAATTGCTAAGTTATAGAAACCACAATATCTTTAATTTTAGAAAATAATGCCAATCTGTTTTGCAAATGGCTGTACTAATCACACACCCACCAGCTGTGCATGAGAGGGTTTTTTTTTCATTTGAGTCATTCTGTTGGGTATGTAGTGCTATTTCATGATTTTAACTGGCATTTCCCTGATTACTAATGAGATTGATCACTTTTTAAGATGTTTACTGGACATCTGAATTTCTTCTTTTTTTAAATTATCTTTTCAAATCTTTTTATAATAGGTTGTTCTGTGTTTTTTTCTTATTGATTTGTAGTTCTTTAAGTATACTGAATGCAAGACTTTTACTGGTTATATGCATTGCAAATACCTTCACTCATTCTGTGGCTTGCCTTTTTCAGTCTCTTGTGGGTTTATACTACACGTAGAATTAAATATATGGCAACATTAGAACAAATGGTGGGATGGGAGAGTGTAAAAAGATACATATTGTTTTGAGTATAATTAAGTAATTGTGATATCAATTCAAGGAAGACTGTATTTAAAACATAAACGTGTGGTTAGGTTTTTAGCTTTTAGTTTTAAAAGTACTATTAAGTTATATGTGCCCTTGAATGCACTTCCTCTCTCGGTAAGGGTCAAGTGCCCTTCATCCCAGCTGGGCCCAGAAGGGGAAGGCCCAACGGTTGGGCCCCAGGATGCCTGAGGTGGCTTCCCACCACCTGTTCCTGCTGCTCCCTCAGAGACCTGTAGACGGCACCATTCCGCCCCTGTCATCTAGCAAGGATTTGGCTCTGACATTCTGAATCTCTCCACCAACCCCCCCCCCCCCCCACAAGCAAACTCTGAGCAGGGAAGTAAGAAACCATAACCTTTAGCTTTTCTCTTTGGACCTTCTCCATTTTCCCTCAGGCCTTACGAGCACTGGAAGCAGCAATGAAATTTCGTGTCTCTGGGTAAAGAAAAAAAGAGCCAGTTTCTCCTCTACCTCTGGAACTTGAAACTCAGTCCCCAGTCAGCAGTTCCTGGTTCAGCTCCCAACTGACAGGAAGAATCTCCTCGCCATTAACCTCACAGCGTATTTTAGGGTTTCAGATAAAAAGAACATTCTTTTCCAACACTTCCCCATCCCCCTCAAACCACAGCAATCAGTCTTCAACTGGTAAAGAAAGACCAGTTTTTAAATAATTTTTTTAAAGAATTAGTTAATAACAAAAATCATCAACTGCTGCTAAGGATGTGAGCAATACCACAAAATGACAAAAAATGACTCAGAGGTTATATAATGTTCTCGAATCCCCAGAGGGTCCAGAGAGCCCTGCAACCTTTGCCCTCCTCATGCCTGTCATTCCAGCCCAGACTGACCAGTGTCCAGGCAGTGTTCTTAGTGTGTGGCCATCCTATCTGACAAGAGATAACAGGCCTGCGGTTCCGGCCCACCGCTACTCAGAGAAGAGGGAAACAAACATCTGGTGAGCACCTACTATGGGCCAGGCCCTATACCAGGCCCTTTACAGGCATTAGAAGTAGCAGTGGATGAGAGGAGGGCTCTGGAGTCAGGGAGACCAAGGTATGACTCTCAACTTCACCTCTCACCAGCTGAGCGACTCCAGGCAAGTCACTTAACTGCTCTGTACCTAACTTTGCTCATCTGTAAAATCTAATGGTTCATATCTCATAAGGATTGTGGTGAGGGTTGCATTACATAACACTTGTCAAGGACTTTGCACATAGCCTAGAACAGAGTAATTGCTCAGAGAGTATCAGTTATTAATAGCAGCACTATCATTATTATTGTTCCATTATCTCACATTCTCTTCTTAGGCAAAGTCAGAAAACTCTCAGAATGAAAACAAGCCCTCTCAGATCTAAGTCAGCTCCTCCTGGTTAGTTCCAAGAGACACTTCAGAGTGTAAGTTATTCCTTTCACCTAGAAGTGTCCCTGCCACCAGGAAGCATCTGAGTGGACATCAGGATTCAGGGCGTTGCTGTTAGCAATGTCTGCTCTATAGATTCCAAAACACAAGTCTCTGTAGTTCTTTCTAAATGGGCTTGTGGAAATAGGATTCAACGCGAGGTGTAACTTGTGCCACTCACTGAAACAAAAGTGCCATTTCAATTGGTGCCACAGGTCAAGGATGGTACAAAAATGAAACACCACCAACTCACTATTTGAATAACTGCCTCCTGCTAAGTGTTTACATTGCTACTGTATAGATGAAAATTCATCTTTAAAATGTCTCCTCAGTGATGGGTCAGTTGAAAACTTTTGCCCATTTTTAGAACAAAATTGGAATTGGCCTTTTATGGTGATTCAAAAGCAGACAGATAGTATCTGCAATTATTTGCTTCTTTGCATTTATGGAATTGCTGGTCCCCCAAAGCAGGTGTCCTGAAGCAAACTGTGCCAGCTGCTTCCAGAATAATCCATGTTTGTACATTCACTCCCCACACACACTCCAAAAAAATTCAACAGGAACTAAACAGAAACAGACATATGCAAAAAACAGGTCTCTGACGCATGCGCCTCAGCCCACAGTAATCCAGATTTCTGTCTTCCCTTTTTGCTCAGTTAAATGGACAATTTTTAGCTCTTGTCTTACATTACATGACTGTTTGAATACTTTTTGAAGCATTTACACTGTTCTGTGATGGAAACTTCACAGCTTTATGGAAACTGCCTCATCCTGGTCCTAGTGACATCCTGCTCTCCGTGTTCTCTGGCATCTTTCTGGCTTCTCTGTTTCTGTCTCTTTCATGGGTTCATCTTCTCCTGCCCTCCTCACTTACTCTGTGGGTGTTCCCTGGGATGCTCCTCTCCTCTCACTGTACAGTATATGTAGCCCCATGGCACATTAGCCTGTTGCTGGGAGAAACAGAATCTGAATGCAGCATTTCAGTTAGAGACCACTCTAAAAACTTATATCTTACTTTTTAAAATAAAGTATAAGCTTATATAATTTCAAAGGTATTTACAAGCCTAAAATAAAGCAACTTAAGGTCAAGCCTTTAGATCACGTTCTGTTTGCAAGAAGGCAGGGACACAGGCATGTTGGACCAGCTGGTGGGAAAAGTAAATTGACACAACCTTCTTGAAAACAATTTAGCAATAATCGTCAAAAAGTCTTTACAATGTCCATAAACTTTGATGCAACAATTCTAGTTCCACGTAACAATTAGGAATATGTGCTAATATTCACCTTAATGCTCAATTAAAAATGCATTTGAAATACCTAAAAATTGAAAACAATCTAAATAGTTCAATAAACTATGGTATATCCATATAATGATATTTAGAAATCTCCAAAATATATTCTTACATGAAAAAGTTAAAAATAGCAAATAGAGTATGACCCCAATTCTTAATATAGGTATGTATGTTTAAATAGACATAGATACATATAGAAAACAAGAGGGAAAGAAGTCACACCCGGTGTGAATAAAGATTATTTCTTGGTATAAGAAATATGGATGTAAGAATATAGACTTGTATTTTATTCTTTGGGCTTTTCTATATTTTTAAAATTCACTGAAATAGCATGGATTACTTTGATAAAGAGAGGAAATAAACTTTCTAGGAAAAAGCCTCTGAGAAGAGAGAGGTCATCTTAACAAAGATGGTAAAGTAACCATTCTCCTGGAATACTGACTTGTAACTCCTATAAGAAAGATCCAGAAACTGAGACTATTGGAAACAAAATACATGCTTCTGAAGGAGATGCATTTGATTAAACAGACTTTAAATCCTGTCTGAGGCCAGTCTAGGGACATCTCCACCATCTAAGTGGAGAGGTCTCACTTATCACAACTTTATGTAGGTAAGAACAGCACCTGGCTGACTCCAGAATTTCTCAAGATCCAGCTGAGCTTTCTCAAATGCAGTGAGAGACAGTGCAAAGATGGAAGCACCGCCCTTGGAATTAAAGGAGCATCGTTGACCTTCGATCCATGCCACTAACTAGCTGGCTAGCCTTAGGGAAGTGACTCAGCATCCTGAAACCTCAAAGATTTTTTAATTTGTGAAATAAAGATAACTCACTTCACACAGTGTGTAGAAGAAATTAGTCAATTATTATTCATGGTTCCATGTTTGTGAATTTGCCTACCTGCTAAAATTTGTTTGCAACCTCAAAACCAATACTCACAGTGCTTTCCCGGTCATTCGCAAAGATGCTCAAAGCAGGGTAAATTCTGAGCCACAACCCACACGTTCCCAACTAAGACTGAACAGGCGATGTTCTGCCTTCTTGTTTCAGTTCTCATACTGTAAACAAACGTCGTTTTCACGGTCTCTTTAATGCCACGTTTTTCACATTTTTGTACTCTTTGTTAGTGATTTCGCTGTTTAGAATGGCCACCTAGTGCAGTGCTGAAGAGTTGTCTAGTGTTCCTAAGCACAAGAAAGTGCAGAAAAAATACACGTGTTAGGTAAGTTTCATTTAGGCATGAGTTATAGTACTGTTAGCTGTGAGTTCAATGTTAATGAATCAACAATATATGTTAGATACGGAGTCTTTAAAAGCAACACACATAAAACAAGATTGCATATTCATTGGCTGACAAAAATGTTGTGACCAGAGGCTCACAAGAACATAATCCTGTATCTCCCCTTGGAGCGGTGGTTTGGTATTTGCTAATTCACTGTTTGCAGCAACTTTATAGACCGTAACTATCGTGAGTAATGAAAATTGACTGTATACACAATTCATTCATGCTTTCCACAAATATTACATTCAATGCATCGTGAGCTAGATGTAACACAGTGCCTAGGATGAAGAAAAATGGATAATAAATGTTTGTTGAATAAACTTAATGTTACCTTAAGTAGAAATAACAGATGTCATAATACATCTGGTTTTAGTTTAAATTTTCTGAAAAGCCTTAAGCATGATGGCTTTACAAACCTCCTTTGCCTGGGCTATATTTGCTTGTAATAGCAGTTAACCTCTATTTCTCACAGGCCAACCCACCCTTCTAGAACCAAATATTCTTACAAAAGAGATCATCCATAACAGCTTCAAAATTATGTGTTGGCTTAAAGGTAATTACTGATTCTCTTTAAGGACAGCTTACCATCCTTTAAAAAAAAAAGGCATCTAGCTTCTTTCCAACCCAATCCTTTCTCCTCCTGCAGGGGATACAATTACAACTTATCTTTCATTCATTAGTGGAGATACACTGATTTGACAATATTCAACATCAGCATTTCTGAAAGAGTAGCCAGGAAAGAAGTTGTTTAAAAAGAGAGGGAAATAGCTACACCTCAATCTAACCACGAGGACATATCAGAATATCTCAAATTGAGGAGCATCCTACAAAATACCAGCACTCTTGAAAAGTTTCAACATCACAAAAGACAAGGAAAGACAGAGGAACAGTCACAGATTTGAGGAGACTGAGGAGGAATGACAACTAAAAATAATGTGCAATCCTGGGTTGGATCCCAAAACACAAAAAGGACATTGGTGGAAAACTGAAGAAATTTGAATAAAGTCTTTAGTGCAGTTAAGAATATCGTATCAGGGGCCAGCCCGGTGGTGTAGCGGTTAAGTTCGCTGGCTCCACTTCAGCGGCCTGGGGTACGCAGGTTCGGATCCCGGGCACGGACAGATGCACTGCTTGTCAGCCATGCTGTGGTGCCGTCCCATACAAAGTAAACGAAGATGGGCACAGATGTTAGCCCAGGGCCAGTCTTCCTCACACACGCACAAAAAACAATATTGTATCAATGTAATTTCTTAGTTATGCAAATTGTATCTCTGTTACGTCTGCTGTCAAGATTACAGGAAGCTGGATGAAGACTACAGGAACTCTCTGCACCATCTTTACAATTCTTCTCTAAGTCCAAAATTAAATTTCAAAAAAATTTTGAAAAGAGACAGTAAGAGAGAAAAGAGATGGCTCATCCTACATTCAAAGTATAAATATTGAATTGAAACCAGGTTGGGGGAGGGGTGGACAAATAGCTATTTTGGGGAATTGGGCACATTCCTTGCAGCCCATAGGGGCCAGTCATTTTCTGAAAGAATTGACAGGAAATTGTTCTTTATTAGTACTACATGGGAGGGCAACTCTCCTTCAGAGCCCTTAAATTCCCGCCTCCCAGAAGATTTCTCTGAGCACACTTTTACTGAGCACACTTTCTTGGCTGAAACGGTCTATACAGAAGAGGAACCTAGAAAGCCAGAGTTCCCCAAACAGAGAGCCCATTTGAGGAACAGTACTTGATCTGAAAACTTAGCGTAGGGGTCTAGTTGTGACCTGGCAGTGTTTTCTCTGGGCGTGAACTCTATGTCTGAGGGACAAGTGTCTTCAAATGTCCTTCACAGGCCCTAGAGCTCCAGTATTATGTCATTACATGATCTACAGTTCTAGCTCATAATCATTACAGGCTACAATTTCCTCCCAAGTTCCTTTGAAAGCCTATTGCTGTTTAAAATCTTGTCTTTGTGTAATTGCTAGGAATCACAACGGGCATGATCCAAACAGAGGGCAGGGAGCTTCTTATTCTCTTCCTGAAAATACACAAGGCTGGGGTCTATTAATCTGAATCATTGAGAAATCTATTTTATTCTTCATAAGTTCCTCGAGCCAGCCCTTCCTGACAGCCAGCTGGTGAGTGGGAGGCATTTAGCCCTGATGCAGAGATCTGACTGTCCACTGTGCATCTTCATAACTTTGCAACAGTTCACATGATCATAATCTTTATCTAAACAGGAAATATGAGGTTCTCAGAGCTGTATACCAAGGTCAGTCTATCAGATGCAAGAAATCCAAAGTACTGGCCTCAGAGTGTCACCGAGTCATGATTCCTACTCCCAGAAAAACTCAAAAGGCCCTAAAACTTGTGTTCTGCTTAGAAGAAATCCTCTAATTCTGTAACAGACGCCTAAATGACCCAGGTGTAGTGGCAATGATGAAGGTGTAGAGCAGTAACATAGTAGCAGTAATAATAGTAATGATAATAAGAAACGCTAACATTTATTGAGCATTTACTGTGTTCCAGGCACTGTATTAAGCACTTGATGTATGTTATCCACAACCTTCTGAGGTAAATATTATTGTCCACCCTTTGAATGATAAAGGAACTAGGGCTTTGTGAGGTTAAGTAATTTGCCAGAGTTCACAGGGCTAGTAAACGTAGGAAATGAACAATATTTCCCTGACCCCAGAGCCTCCAGCTTAACCACTAAGCTGCACTGAACAGTGGGTAACTTGATAAACTCCAGGGTTCCCTGTCACCCCAATTTCTGTACCAACATAACCTCTATGAGACGCTGTTAGGCAGAGTGAAGTGTGGAGAAACCACTCTGGCCCTCTCCCACTCCCTCCTGCCTCCCGAAATACACAGCTTGCTCAGGCCCCTAGTTTTTGCTCCCGATGCCAGCCTCACAGTCCCAGAGGCTTGCCTTCACCAAGGAGTTTCATGTCCAATGGTCAAATGTGACTACCTGCACCCTGGTCCTCGGGGTAAGGTCTCCGCTAGGGATAGGAGCACCGGGCCAGGAATAAGGCCTATCTTCTGGTCCTACCTCTGCCACTAACTACCTCCTTGGCCTTCAGTAAGTCTCTCTATTTCTGTGGTTTTATATGTGTGCATGTGTGTGTGTGTTTACTTCACGGAATATTTCAAGAAAAAATTTTTAACTGGATGTGAAAATACTTAAGTCTTACTAAACCAGATTGATTGAATAATGAAAAACCCCAGGAGTTTAGACTCACTCTGGGGATCTAAACGTCATCTAACGGCTCAGCTCTCACGATCTATATTACAAACACCGCCCAGGCCCTTCTCTAGTGGAATCACTTTCATCGCTGCGGCAGGCTGGCAGTGTGGCACGGTGTGGTTTTGGGAAATGTCCTCCTGCTCTCCACATGATTCTGTTGAGTCCGTCCAAAAAAAGCTCTACAATCCCTGCGTAGGTGGTTGACACATCACCCAGGCTGTCCAATCAGAATAATTCATCTTCCCGATAACAACAATCCAAGAAGGGTTCATCCAAGTCCTTTCTGAGGGATTGACATGGATGTCTCTTTTGCACTTTGATCCCAAGCTGTAAGGCTGCTTGTGGCCACTAGGGAAATGTTGCCATAGAGAAAGCCTAAGAATAAAACAGACTACTGATAAACAATACTGAGAGACAGACAAACAGAGAGAGACAGTGACAGAGACAGCAACAGAGAGACAGAGAGCCGATGAGATCATTTGAACCCCTGGATCCAACTATGTCTGAAATCAAACCTACTGCTTGAAGTTCCCAGTTAAGTAAACCAAAATATTCCCTTGTATATTTGGTTTGTATGGGATTTTCTGTCACTTGCAACATACAATCCTCACCATACAGTGGACATTACAGTGTCACTGATACCAATGTTTGCTTCTTAGTTCTTTTCATCTGTTTTTAATTTAAAGTGGGAAAAGTATGAAATAGTACCCTTTCTCTTAAAAAAATAGATAAAATCCATTATTTTTCATGTACTAGCAGTGCTAAAGAAATTGGAGGTATAGAAAAATCATAACGGTATGTTGAGTTAAAAAAATAATAAGATAAAAAGGCCCAGATATTGTTAGCTTCAGAAATATTAATATTACATATAAATTAAATGTGCATATTAAAACAACATTTAATCTCTAAAACTGTGTGTGTGTATACATATCAATGACTTCCAAATTTATGTCTCCCACTTTGACCTTCCCCCTGAACTCCAGACACGTTTATCCATGTGCCAATTGGGCATCTCCCCTCTGATGTCAATAGGCATCCAATGTCCAAAAGAGAACTCTGCATGCCCCCTTCAACACCTGGTCCTCTTCAGAGTTTTCCTTTTCAATAAAAAGAGTCTTTAATTCACCCAAAGGTTAACGTGCAAATCTTAAAGTTATTCTTGATTCCTCTCCTTTCACCTCACATCTAGTCAACCAGCAAATTCTGTCATTGTGACCTATGAGGCCCTGCACGATCTGGCCTCTCACAACCTCTGATGTCATCTTTTATTACTGCTTCCCTCATTCATTGTGCTCCAGTTGCTTTGGCCTCTTTGCTATTCCTACAATAGTGGCCAGCATGCATTCGCCTCAGGGCCTTTGCATTTTCTATTTCTTCTGCCTAGAATGCTCTACCCCTTAGCTATCTTCATGGCTTGTTTCCTCTTTTCATTTAGGTCTCTGCTCAAGTGTCACCTAGTCCAAGCCTTTTCTCGGTGGCTTATCTAAGATAGTCATCCCCTCATTTGCTCTCTAGAACTTGCCCTGCTTTATTTTTCTTCATCGGTCTTATGCTATGGCATTATGTTATTTTTTCATTTCCCTACTTGTTCATCGACTGAATGCCTTTTCTGGAATATAAGCTCCATGAAGGCAGGACTTTGGTTTATTTACTACGGTGTCTAACCAATGCCAGATACAAAGTAAGCACATGCTAAATATTTGTAATTTGTAACATATAAGACAGGCAAAAAGTTAATATCTCTAATATAGAAGAGATATTCCAATCAATAAGAATATTATTTTGGGGCCAGTCCAGTGGCATAGTGGTTAAGTTCGGCGTACTTCGCTTCGGTGGCCCAGGTTAGTGGGTTTGGATCCCAGGCATGGACCTATGCCACTCATCAGCCATGCTGTGGCAGCGACCCACATACAAAATAGAGGAAGATTGGCAGAGATGTTAGCTCAGGGCGAATCTTCCTCAAGCAAAAAGAGGAAGATTGGCAACAGATGTTAGCTCAGGGTGAATCTTCCTCAATAACAACAACAAAAAAAGAATATTATTTCATTCCCACAGAAGATATGGGTACACCCAGTGCCCAGATCTTGGTGTTGAAATATTATTCTCCGATCAAAGGATTCAGAGCTTAGTCACTTGGAGAAGTGACTAATTCTAAGACTGATGCATGAAAAAAAAGAAACCATGATGAGCCTGGACCATCTTGTAGGACCAGAATGTAAGGAAGTACTCAAAAAACAAAAGGATGGGGTCATGTCAAAGGGGCACATGAGCCAACCTGAAAGAGTTCCCAGTGGCCAAGCTAGAAGAATTTGTTAACATGATATTGTTAACATGGTTTTAGATTATAATCAAAGTATAAAATAAGTGTATGTGATTCCACACTGATACAAATAAATGGTTGAATATATAAATAAATGGAGGGAAAGAGACAAATCTTCTTTACAGAAAAGTTACAAATAATATATAGATACTCTCTCTGTTATGGGCTGAACTGTGTCTCCCCAAAATTCATATGTTGAAGCCATAACCTCCAATATCTCAGAATGTGACTGTATTTGGAGATACGGCCTTTAAAGAGCAAATTAAGTTAAAATGGGGTCATTAGGTCATTAAGGTGAGCCCTAAACCAACCTGACTGGTGTCCTTATAAGAAGAGGAAATAAAAATACAAACAGGGAGAGACACCAGACACATCACGCACTCAAAGAGAGACAGCCATGTGAATGAGCAAGAAGGCAGCATCTGCGAGCCAAGGAGAGAGGGCCCGGAGAAACCAAATCTGCTGACACCTCCATCTCAGACTTCTAGCCTCCAGGACTGTGAGAAATAAATTTCCATAGTCTAAACCACCCGGTCTCTGGCATTTTGTTATGGCTGCCCTAGCAAACTAATACACTCCCTTTTCAGAGGTGGCACTTAACCCCACCTCCCACCTTGAGTGTGGGCTGAACTTAGTGACTTGCTTCCAAAGAATAGAGTATGGGAAGTGAAAGATAATAACTTTACAGTGGAGAAACCTTGCAAACACCACCTAAACAAAGTAATCAAAATTAATATCACCAGTGCTAAGTCATGTTAACAGCATGTGCTCCCTGAGGGGAAGCGATGGAGAAGGCATTTCACCCCTGTGGTATTCTTCCCAAATACCCGTCATCCCAGATGAATCATGAGATAACATCAGAAAAATCTAGAGTGAGAGATATTCCACAAAATATCTGACCAGCACTCCTCAAAACTGTCAAGGTCATGAAAAACAAAGACTGAAAAACTATCACAGACCACTGGAAACTAAGGAAACATGAAGATTAAATGCAATGTGGTACCTGGACCCGATCCTAGAACAGAAAAACGACATTAGTGGAAAAACTAGTGAAATCTAAATAAAGTCTGAAGTTTAGTTAACAGTAACGTACTAATGTTTGTTTCTTAGTCATGACAGATGTACCACAGTAATGCAAAATGTTACATGGGAATACAAGAACTTTCTGTACTGTCTTTGCAGCCTTTCTGTAAATCTAAAATTATTCCAAAATAAACACATTTTCTTTTAAATGAGCAAGGAGAATGAATAAGCAAATCACTAAAGAAATGGATATGGTCAAAAATCTATGGAAATCACGTACAAAGAAACACAAGTAATCAAAGAAATGTAAATGATAACAATGAGTTATCGTTTTTCATCCATCAGAGGGACAATGATTTTCAAAAGTGATCATACCCAATGTTTTTAAAAAGGTGTGGGAAAATGTGTAATTTGCCAATGTATCTAATGTCTTTATCAAGTACATACCTCCATTCACTTCCCAAGGAAATAAGCTAGCAAGTACTCAATATAATAACTAACATACATTGTACATTTGCAATGTTTCAAGTACTGTGAAAAACAGTACATATGCACTAGGTCATTTGATTTTGATGATAAGTCTATGAGGTAGATACTATTATTGTCAACTACATTTTAAGGATGAGAAAACTAAATTGTAATCCTTATAAGAACTAGAATATTTATTACAGTAATGGCCTCCTCTAATGGATCATGCTTCCCTGTATCTAATCCCCTGCATAGTCCCATCCCACAGTGACTTGTTTTGGCCAATGAGATATAAGCAAATGTCACAAATAAAGGATTTCCCTCTTTTTGTTCTTGAAATCTTGCCACATGTTAAGAAACCTTAGCCTGCTAAATACTCAAGGTCAGTCAACAGACAGTACCAAGCACCAGACATGGGAGGGAGACCAATATAGACCATCCAGCTATAGCTGAGCAATCAGATGGTTTTAGCCACATGAGTGACCCCAGGTGAAGGAAACAGAAGACCCACCAATCTGAGCCCAGCCCAAAATGCTGACCCAGACTTGTGAGCAAATAAAATGATTGTTTTAAGCCACTAAGTTTTGGGCTAGTTTGTTTTGCACAATAGATAACTAATAAACAACCGTATGAGAGTTTTGTTCTATCTAATTTATACACGAGGAATCTAAGACTTAGTTGAGTAGTTTGTCTAGTAAGTGGCAGAGCCAGGATTCACAGGGACATAGCTAGTCATTTTAAGAGCCAGCATTCTTCAACTCTGTGCTGCTCCACTCACCATTCATCTTAGTAAAGTTTAAATATGAGAAATTACAAACAACTGAGAAGTACTTCAAAAGGGATTATTTCAGTAAATTATGATACAAACAGATACAATAGATGATAGAATACCAGATGATAGAATAGAATAGAACACCGCTAATGGTGGAATAGAATGCAATTATCCTCCCAGCAATATCAACCTATTGTTGATGTGAGAAGATATTAAAATAGATATTCACTTTTATTGGTGTTACTATGTGTCACGCACTCTTCTTAGTGTTTTACTTGCTTTATTTCATTTGCTGTTCACAACAATTCTGTGAATACATTGTAAATTATTCTCGTGTATTATTATTCTCACTTATTCCCATTCCCCACTTCCTTACGAATGAGGGAAATTGGCTGCAGAGTAATCGAACAACTTGTTCAAGATCACGTAGCTAATAAGCAGCAAAGCTGAAATGCCAGCTCAGGGAGTCTGACTCCCAAGGCCATGTTCCTAACCACATCAGCGTCTGTTTTTCCCACAATATATCTTCAGTTGAGAAAGATCAATTTACAAAAGCAATATGTGTTTCCATTTTGATAACAGAAAAGAAAGTGTGGGTCGTTGTGTGGCATGTGCTTATGCAGGTATAGAAAAGAATATGGGGGAACGTCTAAGCATACATTGTCAACTGTAGTTACTCCTGAGTGATAGGACAATGAGTGACTTTTATTTTCTTCTACATATTTTTCTGCATTTTCTGATTTTTTGCAATGAAAATTTACAACGCTGATTATGGGAAATACATAACTCTTTTTAAAGGAAAAACCTCCACACTCCAATATTAAAAAATGATAAAGTAGATTTAAAAATTCTCAGAATACATATAAAGTCCCACATGACCACACAAAAAAGGTACAAATTATTTTGTAACTATGTATAGTGACGAGTATTAACTAAACTTATTGTGGTGATCATTTTGCAATACATACAAATATCAATCATTATGTTTTACACTTGAAACTAATATATGTCAATTATACCTCATTAAAAAAGGGAAAATATGAATTAAAACAATAATTAAAATAATTCATCAGTTAAAACAGTTAATCTTTTTCATCAATGGTCATCTTTTAAATGTTAATTCTCAATGCTTGCTATGGTCCTGGGAGATAAATATTTTCAGCTACTGCCACCGGGAACATAATTGACAAAACCTCTCTGGAATTGAATTTAGCAATATGTATCAAGAAAGAATTCAAATCATATGAAACAGTAGCAATGAAGTATTATTTATAATGCAACAAATTGAAAAAACCAAAGTCCAACCACAAGAGAATAATTCAACAGGTAACACAACATCCATATAATAGATAAGAGTACAGCCATTAAAAATCCTGTTTTCAGAAAATATTTAATAACATTCATTATCCCATATCACTTTATTTCTCATATTACTTAAAGAGCAGAATATTGGTAAATACCAATATAATTCACATGCAAGTGAATTTGTGTGTATGTATGTGTAAATGGACTCCCCATCAAAAAACCCTGAAATTAAATACACAAAAATTTAAGTCATTATCTCTGAGTAGTGGCATTTTAGATAACTTCAGTTTTCTGCTTGTCAAGTGCCTGGACAAGTCCATGTCAGAATCAGTTGATACTAAGAGGCACAGACGTTAGTAGTACTCGAGGTCAGGATCTCTGGACCAGTTCCTGGCCTGGGCAGCGACTGCACAATTGAATCACAGCACACTGAAGGCCACCATACGTGCAAGTGCTGGGAGAAGTTTTGCTGAGTATGATCAGAACCACAGTACAGTTGAAGAACTTCCATCCCTGAAATTCTCAAGAAAAGGACCTCATGAGGGGCTGACTCAGTGGCCTAGCGGTTAAGTTCACATGTTCCGCTTCACTGGAGGCCCGGGGTTCACCAGTTCAGATCCTGGGCTTGGACCTACGCACCGCTCATCAAGCCATGCTGAGGCAGTGTCCCACGTAGAGCAAATAGAAGGACCTACAACTAGGATATACAACTATGTACTGGGGCTTTGGGAAGAAAAAAGAGAAAGATTGGCAACAGATGTTAGCTCAGGGCCAATCTTCCTCAAAAAAAACTGTTAAAATGGCAACTTAAAAAAAAAGGACCTCACGAAGCTACAGGTACTTCAGGGGCGTCAGATACACACTGGATCCCCAATCAGAGCACATGAGAGTCTTTTGAAGCTTCTTCAGCATGTAAGTCATTTTGGAATTGAAGCTATTACAGAATATCAACCACAGCACCTGCCACTGAGATGTGTTTACAGGAAACATCTGGGGCCAGATCACCCCACAATCACAACATCACACCTTGAATGTGGCTTCAGTAATCAGAATCTTACATTTCAGATACTTCTAACCTGCCAAGGCCACCTCCTAGGAGGAGCATGGGAGGCCTCAGATCCTTTCTGAGAGAGTCAGTCAACACTCTGAGTTAAGTATTGTTATCTCATCTGTACAAATAAATGAATAAGCCAGGATTCAAAGTCAGACTGCAAAGCCCAGGCTAAATTTTAACCTGTGTCCTATGAATGTGAAGCGGTTAGTCTTCTCCCCATCTACTCCCTATTGAGGTTATGTGGGGAAAGCATTGTACTAATATTTGCATATAATGTGTGCTTAACTAAGTAACAGAATGGATGAATCAATGGCAATTCCTAATTTTGATCCAAATTAACTAAATCTTGACTTTTAATCCAAACTATTATTTTTTAATTTATAGCCCCAGTTTGTTACCAAAAAGTAGCTTACCAAGATGCATAAAGGGTAGCAAGATAATATAAATTAGAAGCAGGTGAAAAAGAAAAGTGAACACTATGGCAGGGACATGAAAAGGTGTCAGGATTGAGGCTAATACAAAATCATATCTCACAGTGTCTGTCTACGCACTCGGTATTTGTTCTTTTATAAATGTACAGAGCATCTTAGAGTTGTGCCAGTAAAACTCTAAGTCGGTATGATTTATTATCTATTGCCTGGTTATGTCCTAAAATGACAGGATAGCTTTACTATAAGTTGCTTTACATGACACCCATCACAGTGTCAGAAAAGTTCAGTAGTTCAGAATTGTTGTTAGAACCTGCTGAATATGTGACCACAGATTGTGGACTAATAGATCTTGAAGGACACGTAACAGCAGTTATCTGACTTTTCTATCATAGTGATTGTGATCACCAACAGCTACATGGGATAAAGATTGAATTTCAAGTCAAGTAAACATTCAATTCACCACTTCCAGTCTCTATTATGTGCTATAGTTTTCACTCCTCAAAATAATGATAGAACAGTGTTGGGTATATGGTAGTCACAAATATATATGGCATACATCATTTATTGTATTTAATGTTATCAATAAGATATAATTGATTTGGAGCCAGCCCTGATGGCCTAGTGGTTAAAGTTCAGCACTCACCACTTCAGTGACCTGGGTTCGTTTCCCGGTCACAGAACCACACCACCTGTCTGTCAGTTGCTGTGCTGTGGCAGAGGTTCACATAGAAGAACTGGAATGACTTACAGCTAGGATATACAACCATGTACTAGGGCTTTGGGGAGGGAGAAAAAAAAGAGGAAGATTGGCAACAGATGTTAGCTCAGGGCAAATCTTTTCCTTAAAAAAGAGCTATAATTGATTTGATTGATAATAATCAGAATACTAACGCAGACATTGATTTGCACTTTGGAGAGTTATTTTATCAGTGAACTACATCTCATAACATACCACACAGAACAACCACATACTTATTCAGGAGCAATGATTTTTCACTTTAAGAAAGCCTTAAGATTCAAACATGCTATCCCCCACTCCAAGAAAGGAAGAAAAAACTCAGAAGTTGGTGAGCAGATGTAGCATCTTGAAAAATCAAAAACATGCATAGAGCGATTCTAATACTTCCCCTACAAGAGAGAGGAGGCCCCTGAACCCCAGAACCCAGGTGGGAGACATGTAGGGAGGGCATTCAGAAGGAGTCACATAAATGATTTGGATAAAATCCTCACTGCTTTCCCCCACCTCCATCCATGAACTAAGACTGAATAGTTGGTTTATATCAGTAATGCTCAAACTTTAATGACACATAAACTGAGGATCTTGTTAAAATGCAGATTCTGATTCAGTAGATCTAGGGTGGGGCCAAGATTCTACACATGTAAGAAACTCATAGATGATGCTGATGCTTGCTGGTCTGAGGACATCAATTACAAGCAGTAAGGATTTTTATTATTTTTTTTTATCATTAAGCTGATATATGAAGAGAGACTTGTTTTTACTTGGTATGATGGTTAATTTTATGTGTCAACTTGACAGGACTAAGCAATATCCAGATGGCTAAGTAAAACATTATTTCTAGATGTGTCTATGGGAATTTTTCCAGAAGAGATTATCATTTGAATCAGTCGACTAAGTAAAGAAGATCACTCGAGCCACTGCAAGTGGGCATCATCCAATCTGTTGAGGGCCCCAGTAGAACAAAAAGTCAGAGGAAGCGCAAATTCACTCTCTCTGCTTAAGCTGAGACATCCATCTTCTCCTGCTCTCAGACATCAGCTTTCCTGGTTCTCAGCCCTTTGCACTCAGACTGAATTACACCATTGGCTTTCCTGGTTCTCCAGCTTTCACACCATGAGATTTTCAGCCTCCATAACCACATGAGCCAATTCCTATAATAATCTCCTCTTATATACACATCTATACATATCCTGCAGAACTCTAACTAATATACTTGAATAAAAACAAACTGAAAATTGATGTTTGGAGACTCAACTGGATTTGTGCTATGCAATATGGAAACTTCTAGCCTTGTGTGGCTATTTAAATTTAAATTTAAATGACTTTAAATTAAATAAAATTTAAAATTTATCTCCTCAGCTACATGACCCACATTATAAGTGCTCAATAGCCACATGTGGCTAGTGGCTACCATATTGGACAGCATGGAAGAACATTTCCACTAGCATGGAAAGTTCTATTGAACAGTGCTGAACTGGAGACGGTTCAGTCACCAAACAAAAATTTAAAGAATATAAGGTTTACTCCACTTTAAAACAAATCAAAAAGTGAAATCTTGAACTGTCATCTGTAAAATTCCAGCCATCTTCGCTCAGAAAAAAAACAAGGATAGGTCAGGACAACATGATACCCATTAATAAAAGAAGCTTACATTCCTTCTTCTCAGCAAAGTGCAGTACAGCTCAACCTCAAATGGAACATGACATTAATGGGCTGAAAGGGAAAGATGGGTAACAGAGAGTTGCTGAAGCTAAACAGAACAGGCCCCACGCTCTGCATGCTTCATTCCAAAGCCATTTTCATTACCCTTTACTTTTATCAGTCAATCTCTTGACTTATGGGGAAACTAACACCAGTGAGAAAAAAGATAGGTGATGTGGAGCACAATTTTATGTCCAGCTGAATCTGGAATACTCCACTCTGACTATTCAATACAAGCAACAACAACCAAAAAAAAAAAAAAAAAAAAAAAACAGGGCCGTCCTGTGGCGTAGGGGTTAAGTTCATGTACTCTGCTGCAGTGGCCCAGGTTCGCGGGTTTGGATCCCAGGCACAGACCTACACACTGCTCATCAAGCCATGCTGTGGCGGTGTCCCACATAAAGTAGAGGAAGATGGGCACTGATGTTAGCTCAGGGCCAGTCTTCCTCAGCAAAAAAAAGGGGGATTGGCAGTGGATGTTAGCTAAGGGCTAATCTTCCTCACATACACACAAAAAAAAACCCAAGAGGTATATTAGTCATGGCTTTCTAGAGAAACAGAACCAATAGAATATATAAATATATATAAAATTTAGTTGTTTTTATATTGTATATAATATAATAGATATTGTATAGATAGCATACAGAGAGACAGACAGACAGAGACAGACAGATTTATTTTAAGGAATTGGTTCACGTGATTGTGCGGACTGGCATGTCTGAATCTGCAAGGCAGGCCAGCAGGCTGGAAATGCAGGGAAGAGCTGATATTGTAGCATTGAGTCTGGAGGCAAATTCCTTCTTCCTTGAGGGCCTTCAGGAGTTTCTCTTAAGACCTTCAACTGATTGGATGAGGCCCAACCACATTATGGAGAGTCCACTGGTTTAAATATTAATCATATCTAAAAAATCCCTTCACAGCAATATCTAGACTCGTGTTTGATCAAACAGCTGGGTCCCATAGCCTAGCCAAGTTGACATAGAAAATTAACCATCACAGGGGATAGAGATTATGAGTCTTTAGCTCCAGGTCCATAGTATTTGGGGTCTCCCTACCAACTCCCTTTGTTGCTACTTTCCCCAAACTCAACAGCTACACCAGTGGGAACTATAATGACAGCGATGCTGTAATAAAGGCAGACTTACCTTTGGCGGCCACCTGTCACCTGTCCCACTTCAGATTGTTGATAATCACAAAGTCCCCATGAGCACTCAGAATGGGACGCCTGATGTCAACATCGAGATTGCTCTAGGACAACGGGATAGTGAAGAGCATCCGCTTTTCTCTTTTCCCCAAACTCCCCCCTGCCAAGCCCCACACAAGACACTGAAAATTGGAATTACATTTTGCTGATTATATGACCACTTGGGTAATCTGGAAAATAAATGAGAGGTTCGTCAATTACTCTGAGCATCTTAAAACACAAGCACTGCTGGAGGGGAAAAAGGATTTGCATTAAAAGAGCCTTTCTAGGGTTCTAAACCCAGCTTGAATTTTCCCCTGGGTTTGGTATAAAGAAGAGAAGGGAGTTTGCTCGCCTTCTACAAAAAAATAATTCTTTCAGACCAGGGGCCAGCCAGGTGGTGTAGTGGTTGTTTGCGCATTCCACTTTGGCCGTCTGCGGGCGCTGACCTAGCACCGCTTGTTAGGCCATGCTGTGGTGACAGCCCATATACAAAATAGAGGAAGATGGGCACACGTGTTAGCTCAGGGCTAATCTTCCTCAGCAAAAAGAGAGGGATTGGCAATGGATGTTAGCTCAGGGCCAGTCTTCCTCACACACAAAAAATAATAATAATAATTCTTTCAGACCATGGTCTTCATAGTCTATGAGAGATATAAGTTTATCCTTCCACTAGAAAGTTCCTTCTGCCTTTACTCCTAATTTTAGTTTCATAGCTGATGAATCAAGAGCCTGCAGAGGTGTTATCTGAGTGAGAATAAATTAAGTTATAAATCTATAGACATCCTTCCTCCCACAATGATATTAAATATCCAGGTACCAAGTTTCTGGACTGATTTCCTTAACCATTTACTTCAAAGTCTAACCATAAACGTTGTGAATCACAGGTATTAATATCCAACTTGCAATCCAGCTGTAGCTTTTCGCCTTCACCTTGGCATAGTCCTTGGGACACTTTTTCTAAGCATTTGGTTGGAGACTGAGTCCCACATTCTCTGTGTCTGTTTATTCCACGAGGCACCACTAAACTCCACAATTATCAGTTACTCTCAGCTGTTGACAAGAAAAGATTATCAAAAGTACAGTTATTTAAATCCATATAAGTATTGGTTTATTTCCACTTTTGATGTAGACTTTGAAAGATTCCATGAACCAAATTCCATCACAACTGGGTTTCATAGGAAATATAAGAATTGTGTATGATCAAAGTGACGTCGTTTCCAATAGTCAATGTAAATTTAGGAAATGAAACGAGTAAATTCATTCCTATGGGATGAAAAAAAGAGACTAAGAATATGCTTCTTCTATCCACTCTTCCACATTCTAGATTTATCTCCTGCTACCCTCACCTACCCTGTCTTGCATTCCACCTTCTCAAATTCATCCCTCCTTTGAATTAATCCAACCCATTTCCATTTATAGACCCATCAAAAGTCCCGTGTGCTAGGTACTTACCACTCAAATCCCATAATTTCCGTAAACCTTCTCAGAGCCAATCACTTAGAATTAGTCTCTCCTCCTCTGTACTTTCAGAATACATTGTCTTGACCAGAATTAGAGTCTTTATCACAGTTCAGGTTGGGGTTACTTGTGTATCTTTCTCTTATGTGTGAGCTCTGACTCAAAAATTTACTGTGTGTTGTTTTTCTTTTTCTCCCAGCACCTAACACACCACATGCCCAAATAAATGTTTAAAATGGAATGGGATGGAAAGGAATAGAAGTAGCTCCAAAGAGGGACAGTTTCATAGGCCCAGGTTAAGCTGCTAATACAGCTTTTCTGAAGGCCCAGTGATTCTGTAATGTAGCACAATGTTTCCAACCCACAGGACCCCAGAGAAGGGAGAAAATGTCCTTTGATAAATGACAGAGAGAAGTAGAAAACGACAGGGGATCCAGTTAAGGGGACAGTTTAGCAAGAACCAGAGTGTACTCTCTCCCAGAATTGCCTCAAATCTCCTATTCTTGCAAGAAGAATCTAACTCTGCTACTGAATTTTCCCTAGCTAAATGCAAAGTGGTAAACTATGACTATCCTCCCACCACACACTATAATAAAAGAACAAGTTGTGTTTAAAGCTCTTCCATACACATTATCACATTCCATTCTTATGAACCTTGTGAGGTGGGCAGGGAAGTTTTTTCTCGTTTGATAGCTGAAGAAAGAGAATGTCAGAGATTAAATAATTTTCCTAAGGTCACATAGGTAGTTTATGGCAGAGCTGGTACTGTAACTCAGGCCTTATTGATTCCTGTTTCAGAATTGGAGGTGCCGGCTACACTCCCACTTTTGTAGGAGTAAGATTTCCAAGATTTGACTACCATGTACTATTTCTACTCCAAACATTTTGGGCTTGGGGTGGAGAGGACAGCAAGCAGCTCCAGATGTGGAAGCAGGGAAGGCTCGGGCAAGACAAGGGAGTAGGGCAGGCAGCGAGCCTGGGTGTTGGATTACTGTGTCAGGGAAGTTCAGATTTCTGTAGAATCTCTCCCCCTAGAAGCAGAAACTTTGTTCTTTTCAGACAAATCCTTCAAAGATAACCAGTAATTATAATTATCCAAGTCAAGTCAAAGTACAGGACTGTATGCTGGAGTGCAGGAAGGAGAGAGCTCCTGGGATCCATCCAGGAGTCATTGATCCAGCGAGGGTGGAGAAGGGACCTTCCATTTCTCAGAAAGAAAAAAAAAAAAAAAAGTCGGGGCTGCCCAGTGGCGCAGCGGTTTAGTTCGCGCTTGGCAGCCTGGGGTTCGCAGGTTCGGATCCCGGGCGCCCGCGGACACACTGTCAGCCGTGCCGTGGCTGCATCCCACATAAAGTAGAGGAAGATGGGCACGGATGTTAGCCCAGGGCCAGTCTTCCTCAGCAAAAAAAGAGGAGGATTGGCAACAGATGTTAGCTCGGGGCTGGTCTTCCTCCCAAAAAAGAAAAAAGAAAAAGTTGGGATCCTTTGAGCTCTCAAAATTTGATCTTGAAAGAAAGTACAAGTACCTCCTCAAATAAAGTCCAGGATGTTCGGCCACGGGCGGTAGTCACTTTTCATGGACAAGATTTGCTGACAAGTGTGTCTAATTCAATGTTGTCACATTTTATGGGAATTAAGCAAACACTAGGGTCATATGCTAATGATGGGCTGGATAAGGAAGACATTCCAAAATGCAAGGCAAAGTTGTTCACAAAAACTTTTGACTCTTTGGCATTTAATATGAAAGGAGGTGAAGGGGGGAGCATGTACATTAAGCAAACATATAACAGATGTAAATGATACATCTGATAACAAGAGAGAAAAAACATTTCTACATGAGATTTTTACAATGCTGAATTAGTCCTCAAAGTGAGTAGCTGAAGAAAAATAAAAGACTGAAGAGAAACTGGAAGAAGAACCTGAGAAATCCCTAAGGTGGAGGAAAAAAGAGAAAAGCAAACCAAAATGATGGAAAGAGATGAGTGATAACTGAGAGAGACAGAAAAAAAAAAAGCAAGGCTCTGCAAATATGAATATCTGCCCAACTAAAAAGATTTTTACTTTTTAACCTAGGTTGTAAGAGGACCATTTCATAAATTTATTTTAAAATTTTAATTTTTAAATTTTATTTCAAATATTATTCCATTTTGCTTCAGTAGGTTTAAAATATGCAAAAAGAGTTTGGAATAGGAAATATTATAATACACAATTTACTGAGAGGGTGGGATAGTGAACAATTTTTAAGTTTAGATAATTCTACTATTGTTTGGAATATGCATGTGTGAATATATATGTGCATGTGTGTAATATATAATATATATAAATACACACATGTATTTTTTATATATTGTATAGAATAAAAAATATGAAAGTACATATATGTATATACATACATGCATACATATATATACATTTCTTTAAGAATACTGGCAAAGACTTCGAGATCTTAAGCAGGTTGTGAACTTTGGGTTCACTAGGCTAAACAGAATAATTTAGCTAAGGAGCCAAATTGTTGAGAAAAACAAATGACTAGATTGCTACAAGAATTTTCTCCTGGCTGGTCCCAAAAGACAGATATAGGGAACTATTGAAAGTGAGACCTTTTCCTCACTCACTCCAGACACATAATGCCACCCCCGCCCCCCCTGCCTCCTGCCCCACAGATGTCAGCCACTAGGAAGTGAAGCAGGAAAGAGCCCAGCCTTCCATTCGGAAGAGGGGCCTTTGGAAAGCCATAGGCTATGGCTAATTAAAAGAGCGAAGCAGAAAACCACTACGTCCTTTCTGATAAAGAAGAAGAAATTAAAGACTTCATTACAGGGTGACTGTATCGAGTGTATGTACACATGTTTGTTTTAATGCAATGTTAAATCAAGTTGTCAATTACTGTCAGACAAGTAGAACCTAGACACAAATTTTTGACTCTGGAAAAAAAAATCCTAATGAATTGTATTTTATCCAAAGAAGTAAACCCATTATTATTTATCTATTATAACTTCTTGCCTATTTAAGAGAGAGAGAGAGAGAGAATTTGATGTAGCTTTTCATTAAAGTCAGGCATAAATGCTGTTGAAATAGAAATTAAAACCAGAAAAGAAGAAAGAAACAAATATCCTGACCACAAAGGATATAACAGTTACTATGACTGAGCTCTGTGCTTGGCCCCAAGCTTCTTGGCAGTCAAGACCAAAAGGAAAACATAGTGAGTTATATTATGCTGCTGAAAGAAAGCGTACAAATGCTTCAAGGGAGAAAACCTTTGTCTCTGGTAATAAATTTTCCAAAAAGCATTCATCACTAGATTAAACAATAATCGATAACAGTTGAAGTCTCGTGGAAAGAGCTGCTTGCATTTGTATTTCTTAGAGCGCTATATTTTATCATGGCATAAATTTATTTTTCAGCTCTTCCTCATGAGAAGTTACTATGTATGCTAGTGATACTACCATTGTATTGTGAAAATATGTATAAGAACATGGACAATACGTTAAAGTCTCACTTTCACTCAGTTATTCAAAAGCAAACTTCACTATTTTAACCAAAGCTAGACGCCAGTCCATGGTGGCATCCAGTAGAATTGGTTTGCATCTTCAGATCTACCAATGGATATAAGGAACTGGCTCTATCTTCATGAATAAGTAAGCACTCTCCAAAGAATAATAGTGCTAAAGGGATTTTAAGATACCTTGGATATTGTACTATCATCCAAAGCTTTTGGGAGTGCAGTGGGTTTGTTTCCATTTTAATCTCAGAAGTGGGGGAGTGGGTTTATTCTTCTTCCTTGGAATGATGGAGAGAAGTGTCTTCACAAAAGGGTAATACTAGCACATGGGAAAAGGTTATAGAAAAGATTAAGAAGTGAATGACAAAGCCTTATACCAAGAGAAAACAAGGGAATGTAGATATCAGGGAAAGAGTGCCAAGAGACACTTATGAAGGACACGAGCAAGAGATACAGGTAGATTTTCAAGGAAAAGGTGAATTTTAGAAAGAAATTATTGAAAATCCTGCTTTAAAAGCAGAACTCAAGAACAAATAGGAGAAATAACTTACAGAGACTACAGAAATTCTGGATATCCAAGGGGTTACTTAGAATTTAAGAAAAAGTGCACAGTTCTAGAATATATTACATAACAATTTTATATTATGTAAGAACAGGAATGATTACACCTACATGAGGACTTAAAGCCTTGTGACTATTACTGCTATTGCCAAACAAAATGGCAAGAAAAGGGATACTATAGGTGATTCAGTATAGAAATAAGAAAAGAGAGAGTCAAGATAAAAACCAACAGCATAGGGGGGCCGCCTGGTGGCATAGCGGCTTCGTCCGCGCTTAGCAGCCCGGGGTTCGCCAGTTCGGATCCCGGGCGCCCGCCGACGCACTGCATGTCAGCCACGCTGTGGCGGCGTCCCATATAAAGTGGAGGAAGATGGGCACGGATGTTAGCCCAGGGCCAGTCTTCCTCTGCAAAAAGAGGAGGATTGGCAACGGACGTTAGCTCAGGGCTGGTCTTCCTCACCAAAAAAAAAAAAAAAAAAGCAACAGCATAGGTAAAAAGAGCATGGATTTGGAGTCGGACTCACTTGAATGTAAATCCCTTTTTACCACTCACTGGCTCTGTGATATGGGACAAGCTACAAAATTTCTCCTAGCCTCAGTTCCTCATTCAGAAAATAAGGATAACAACAGAATTATGAGGAGCCTTAAATGGAATTATATGAAAAACACCTAGCACAGTGCCTTCCACAAAGATTATTGATGGAATTGCAGAGGCTGGAGGTGGGGGGCTGGGTGGGGGAAACAAAGACAGAGAGAGAGTAAGAGGGGGATAAAAGGAAGGAAGGATGAAAGGGAGTGAGGAAGAAAGGAAGGAAGGGAGGAAGGGAGGGAGGGAGGAAGGAAGGGAGGGAGGGAGGAAGGATGGAAGGAAGGAAGGAAGGAAGGAAGATCCCTACTTAGGGAGCCTGCAAAGAAATTCAGACAGCCAAATAAAATAGAGAAGAAAGCCTGTGCTACAATATACTGCTGGATGTCTTAGAGTAGAAATGCCCCTTAGAGATTATTGAATTCAATTCCAATTTTATAGATAGTTAACCTGAGACCCAAAGTGTACTAACTAAAGGTTACACTGCAAGTTTGCAATAAATCTCTTCTCTGGAAAAAAAAATATCTATTATGGTTATTTTAGGGAAGAAAATTAATATCAGGCAAGGTTGGGTGATTTATTTATGGCCATAAATAGAGGATGAGCATTAGCCCTGACTGACCTAAATTTCCAAAATTTATTATTACCTGAATTTTTCACTTGCTTCTGGCCTGGTCACTTGAAGGCTTTCTCCTAAATTTAATGAATAGTGTTTCATATTCTATTTAAATATAAACCTAAAGAATCTACTAAACATTTTATTCATTATAAGACTGCCAAGAGTGAGCATGTAGCTCTTTGGAGTAAATAATTATTACTTCTTTGTTACTTTAACCACTGTCTCTGAAGACAATTTAGCCCAGACACGTCAATTAATACCGGAATCATTCGTTCTTGGCAGCCAGTGCTTCTCGATACCTTTTCCTTGATTCTATCCAAATCCCGGCAGCTATAATCACAGAGATCATTTTCAATGTCCTATAACCTAGTTGTTAGTTTTAAATTGTAGCCAGAAAGAGTATTTCTCAAAAGAAAAAAAAAAAAAGTTTTTTCCAAGGAAAGAAATGATGTGTTCCAGCCATGAGGCATATTGTTGAATATTTGTAGAAAGTGTAAAAATATGTCTCAGTTCTTTCTTTTATTGTTTCAAAGCCCAAATCACTAAAAAATACTTGCAATGAGATTTTGGCTTATGTTTATTTTTTATACCAGCATATGCCACAAGATCTATTCAGGTTGTCTTCATCTTAGGAAAATGGCAGAGGTATTCGGTTCTACTTTTTAACCCAATTTTCTGACTTTTCACTTGGTGACCACTATCAGTCTCATTTCAATCGACACACACCAGCTATAAGATGTTTTCAGGTCATTTTAAATCTTTACAGAGAAGCGTCAGACAGATTCCCCTATCCTCTTGAAGAAGTTTAGCATCTAAAAGAGGAGACAATACTTAAAGAGTTTAAAGATAATTACTATCACAAGAAAAGACATCATTTTGCCAATTACTAAATAAGCAATTTAGTCAATATATGCTGAGTTAAGAAGAGGAATGTAAAATGGTTAGGAAAGACATCATCATCAACATCATCATCATCACCACCATCATTACATCTAATATGTATAAAGTGCTTATCATGTGCCACAGGCTACTTTAAGTACTTTATACACATTAACTCATTTAATTTTTACAACAACTTGTGAGATAGGTAACAGTTTCCTCATTTATAGATGAGGAAATTGAAGCTCAGAAAGGTTAATGACTTGCCCAAGGTCACACAATTAGTAAGTAGCAGAGCTGATATTTGAATCCACACATTCTGGTTTCAGCATATAAACCCAAATGAGGTCCAAAGGAAGTAAGATTTGATCTGGATCTTGAAGGATGGATAAGGTTTCACTAAATGCAGAGGAGATTGGTGGGAAAAGGTATGAGCAAAAGCAAAAAGGTGAGAAAAGTCAGAGTTTTCCTGGAATGGAGAGATATAAGATTGGAAAGATTGCCTATTGGTACCAACAACAACAAAACCCCTGAGACTTTTAAACAAGAAATAGACAAACCAAAATGACATTTTCGGAAGATGAATCTGACAATAACGCGCAAGATGGATTCAAACAGCTGGAAGACTAGTTCGCAGACCTTCATGGTAAGACTTGCAGACATAAAGACTTGAACAAGTGGCAATGGGAAGAAAGAGATGAAAAGGAAACTTACAAAATGAAGTGTCAGATCTCAGCCATTGAATGAGCCTGAGGGGTCAGAAAAAAAATGAAGAATCAAAGATGGCTCTGAACTAAACCTGGACAAATAGGAATATGAGATCACTATTGACAGAAATTGGAGAGTTGATTTTATAAAGACAACAATGAATTAAGTTGCTTATTTCCCTGAAGTCGTTGGTTCTCCTACACAAATGATTCTTCATTGTATTACTTCTGTCTCCAACAATCCATGTTCGTATTTCTCAAGGCTTAGTCCTTAACCCTCTTTTCTTCTTTCCCATCCTTTACCCTACAGACAGTGCATCCATTCTCGCAGCCTCGATGTTAATTTGTATGTTCTTAATTCCTTAATTCCATATCTATATCCAGCCTTACCTATCTCCTGAGTTCAATATCTACTCTAGTGCTAAGGCTTCTATCTGGATACACATCCACCATCTCATATTAACCTGTCCTCAAATAAGTGAAATAATGGCAGAGCAGGCAACAAAGCTGAAAAGGCAAACCTTTACTGCCAACCCATATGGTCCATAGATCTTGATCCTTGCTATATATTAAAATCAATCATGAAGCATTTAAAATTCATACATGGCCAGTCCAGACCCCAGAATTTCTAGGAGCGGGTCATGAACACATATGTTTGAAAACCTCCACAGGTCTTTCTATTGTGAAATGAGGGCTGAAAATCACTAGCCAATGATGAGATTGATCAGTAGACCTACAGCTCAAATTCTGGAAAAAGGAAATGGAACCATCAGAGTTGGAGTCAGGTTGTAGAACAGAGCTCAGTTTCTTGGATGAAACAACCCCAGCAAACACGGAGTGGTGTTAGGATAGCAAGGACCAGAAGTGGATTTCAAGGCAAAATCAGGGGTATTGGATAAGAAAGTAATGAGAAATAGAAGAGGCATTATGGTTTGGACCAGCAGTTCTGTGAGTGTGATCCCCAGATCAGCAGCTTCAACATTACCTGGAGACTTAAAAATGCAAAATTCCTCAATCACATTTGACCTACTGAATCCAAAATTCTGGCGGTGGAACCCAGCAATGTGTGTTTTAACAAGTCCTCCAGGGCTGTAGTGATTAAGTTCACACACTCTGCCTCAGCAGCCTGGGGTCCGCGAGTTTGGATCCCAGGCACGGACCTACACATCGCTCATTAAGCCATGCTGTGGTGGCATCCCATATACAAAGTAGAGGAAAACTGGCACAGATGTTAACTCAGGGACCATCTTCCTCAAGCAAAAAGAGGAAGATTGGTAACAGATGTTAGCTCAGGGCCAATCTTCCTCACCAAAAAAAGAGAAAAAACCCAAGTTCTCCAGGTGGTGGTGATGCATACTAAAGTTAGAGAACCACTGGTCAAGAATCTCAGAGAACAGACAGAAGGAAAGTACAGAAGAGGTTGTCTGGAGGCCTTAAAATGTTTCTAAGATCTTGTGGAAATCTTATTAATTAACCATGCCCTATACTACAAAGGAAGTTTCATCTAACAGTAAAGAATTGATATTATACAGACGGTATTCTCTTGTAGCAATGCAACAAAGTTAGAAATCAATAAGAAAAAGTCTGTAAAAAATACATTGAGAAACCAAAAACCATACTTCTAAATAATTCATTGAAGAAATAAAAATTATACTGGAAATTATAAAATACTTAGGACTGAATGTCAACAAAAATACTCCATATAAAACTTGGACAATGCCAATAAAGTGATACTTAAAGGAGCAATCATAATCTTAAATATGTATGTTAGAAAAGATCAGGATTAAAAATTAGTGAATTAAGATTCCAAACATACATGGAATACAGTATACTATTTTCTAAATTTATCAAAATTAACTCAAGAAGAAAGATTGAACCTGAATAGACTTGCAATCATAATGTCAAGGGTTCTCAAATGGGCCCCCAGGCCAGAAATAGCATCACTAGGGAACTTGGAAATGCAAATTCTCAGGCTCCACTCATCCCTACTGAATCAGAAACTCTGGGGGTGGGGCCTAGCAATCTGTGTTTTAACAAATCCTTCAGGTGATTGTGGTGCAGCTAAAACCATAAAGCCCACACTACAAAGGAAGCTACTAAAATCATTTCAGTTACTTTCATCTCTGGTTAACATCTAAGATATTGCTTATAATCATTATGAAGTTTTGAATGGGTTTTCATAGGTGAAATTAGTGATAGTCATGATAACGTGGATTGCCCAAAATATTTCATTCCCACTTTGCATGAAGATGGTATAAAAGTCTGGTATACCCTGTAGCCTGTACACCAAGGTGGCACTCTAGCCAAGATCTCTAATTGGTCCTGTGTCCAGCTTTGAATTCAGGGGATTCTAGTTGTCTGAATGGTGCCTCAAAATATTGTCATGTTTGCCTTAATACATTTTCAAACAAGCTGTGGTCCTCACACCTAAAAGGAGAAAGATTTGATATTTTTGTACTCTTTTTGAGCCTGATTGCTAACAAGTGTTGTGCACACATCAGAATTTGCTCTGAAACTTGCTTTCATTACAACGTGATGGTGGAGGAATGGCAAACCCCTACTTGCCTCTCTTGGTGGCTACCGTTATCTACCAAAAAGAATCTAATAGTCATACATGACCAGTTAGTCTGGGCTAGTTCCCATTAAGTGGATTTAAGAGAGAATGGGAAAAAAGCAACTGGAGACAATGAGTACAGACAGTTCTTTCAAGAAATTTTGTAAATTGAAACAGACATTTAGGGCCATGACTGAGTAGAGGGCTGGTGAAGTCAAGAAGGATTATTGCATTCTTTCTGAGAAGTCAATAAGGTAACCCTATCTTTTTTCTTTAACATTCCCCCAATACACTGAAAATATCACAAAGAAAAAAATTTGAAAGTTTGTGATACTCACAAAACATATTAAGGTGTTTTAAATTAATTCACATCTTTAATCTGTTATAGTCTACATTTGAATGTGCACATATGCAAACTATCATCCCAAAGAGTCTGGCAAACTAGAAAGTATATTTAGACCAATAAAATCAGTTTTTAAACCTTTAGCATTTTAGCCATTGAAAAACAGGACGGTCTTGGGCTTTCCATTTGGCATCTGTTGTTCTGTTCCACTTCTGTGTAATGCTATTCCCCATTAACTACCACAAACAAACTTGCAACAGTATTTGTTCTTTGGAGTATATTGTTTCCATAACTTCAGGTCACAGGAAGGTTGCATAGGAGAAAGAGACTTTTTGTTAACGAATTCTTCTCTTTTTCCAAAGGCTTAATTCTAATCCATTAGAATGCTTAATTTTCTTCTGCAATAAATATACCCCAAGGTTATTTTCCCTGGTGAAATAGCTGGGCACAAATAAATTCTGAGTTTTCATAGCCTGACTTCAAAATTTTTTCTTTTACAACTCCCTGCCTGGCAGAATTCTCAAATTAAAGACTGAGTCACATAGACTGCCAAATTGGGCATTTTGATTAAAAGAATGAGTCTCTTCAGCTGACACCAGGTATTGTAAGGAACTAACCAAGGAAAGGTGAGTCCTAAATATCTATTCTAGACAAAAGTCTTAGCCGGCCAAAATAAATTAAGTATACTTAGACCAGGCACATTCTAAACATTTCTAACCCACTATCCAGATGTTTCTATGAAATCGTCTCCAAATTAGTTCCTTTTGAGAAGCATAATTTTGAAACACTGATGAAAACAAACCTCTATTTTTCATCAGCTCTAATGAATTTTTCTAGTTTATTAAACAAAGAGTTTATTATTCTGCATTTGCCTTCTTCTCACACAAAAGATCTTATTTTAATAATAAAAAATAAATATTTGAATTCAAGTTGTCCTCTCTCTAAGGAAGTCAAGAATTCTATTCATGTTTTTAAATCTAATCTTTGTTTGAAGATTGTCATTGGTAAGGTATAAGAATACTTAACGCTAAATTTACATTTACCTAACTTTGGTTTCTTAAAGGACCTTCACGTTCATTCTCTCAAAACCTGTGAGATGGGGAGGGGCAGATGCTATTGCCATTCTGCAGATGAGGAAACTGAGGTTCATAAATTTAAGGGACTTGATCAAGGTCCCACAGCTAGTAAGTGCCAAAGGCAAAACCCAATTATAGGATTCCAAACTCCAACCCACAGTCCTTTCATGACATCACTTATGTTCCATTCGAGTGTCTAAGCAGAAGACAGTGGATCCACCAGTACTGTCTCTGTTTCCAAGGGGTTACATATCAATCTTCCTCAGCTGATTTAGTGATTGAATTCCACGGTGGCCTTCTTGAATGGACTACCACAAAGATAGAATTTTTATTTTAAAAAAAACTTTCAGTGCTCAAATAAGTTCATGGTTCAAACCTAATAAGTAGTCTAAAGATTTAGAAGTGATTAAAAGAAATATTTCTAGGCAATACTGCATTCATATCATAATGTTAAGCCATAAAAAAACTCTAATATTACCTAATCAACAGGGAGAAAAAAAAAGTGGATGTTTGTTAGAAAAGAGACTGAGCAAGAGTCTAATAAAGTAATAGCAATTGCTCTCCAGAACCCACAAAGCTTTCGGTTCAAGGTGACAGACTCAATACATGTGTTTACTTTCCATTCCTTCCCAAAACCTATTTAAAAATATGAAAAATATTTTTTAAGGAATAAATCTCTACCAACACTGGAAACAAGAAAAAGTATGATCAGTAGACCCAAAATTTTGAGGAAATAAAAAGCAGATGGGATCAGACTGATGAAAAATCCAAACCAGAGAAAACTGCAATGCACAAGAGGTGTGGGAAAGATGGCTGTGAAAGAGATGTTCATCTCTAAGGACTCCATGAGGGAGAAACTCTAAGTTCTGAATCCACGAACATGGCGGGCAGAGTGGATGAGGAGGAGATTACCAAAACAATCAATTAAAGAAATACCTATAGAATAGCTGGGCCAGCTGTGTCCCTTCTTCTCCCTGCCTATGGAAATCTTCTGGCTGGGGTGTTTGCTTTCAGGGGGTCTAATTGGGCAGGGCTCCTAGTATAGGGCAAGAAATGGAAGCCCAAGTCTGAGGTAACTCCAGACTTCTACAGTGGACACACACACTGGAAAAGGAGTGACTTCTAGACCCAAACATTCCTTGCACTGGCAATCCTGGGGTCTCTCAGCCTGCAAAGCTGGTCCCAGCTAACATACTCTAAAAGAAAGCATGTCTACTCACACAGAAATTTTTAAATTTTAGAGGAAATGCTATGTTCCTAGAAAATTTAATATTCATAGTTCCAGAAGAAGTTGTAAACCCAAATTGAATAATAACCATAGGATAAATTAAATATATTGGGGGGAAAACATATGGCACCAAAAAGGTACTGGACCCAGAGTGTTTTATGGGTGAATTTGTCTCAACAAAACCAGTAATCTCTGTTTTATTTAAATAGTCCCTAGACATTAAAAAAAAAAATGCCTCCTAACTCATTCTGTGAGGCTAGCACAAACATATACTCATACACCAAATGCTACTAGCTGCATTGTATGGGTCAAATCTGTCTTGCCAATGATTAAGTTTGGATAGCATTTTTTTTAATGCTGAATATAAATGTTATGAGACCCAACATCCATTCTCCTATTACCATAGTCTCTGCTTCTCTCTTTGTGAGCCTTATCTACTCTACTCAATTCTTTTTAACATATTTGGCTGCTCTAAGCATTTGAGTTTACAATTCTTACCATAGACCAATTTCACTTGTGAATGTGAATTTTGAAATTTTTACTAAAATATTAGAAAATCAAATCTAGCATAGACTAAAAGAACAAAGCATTATAACTAAATAGAGCTTATACAAGGACCGGTTTCTAATTAAAAAATTAATTCACAGAATTCACTATATTAATGCATTAAAGAACCATTTGATACACACACACACACACACACACACACATATACACACAAACTTGAAAATTTTATATCCATTCCTGGTTCTGTAATTCTTAGTAAGCTAAGAATAGAAGGAAACTTCCCTAATTTGATAAAGGGAATCTACCTGAAACATAGAGCAAATAACATTCTTAAGGGTAAAGCATAGGAAAGAATCAAGAAAAAGACACACATCACTATTATTCAAAATTATTCTGGAGTTCCTAGGTAATACTATAAGACAAGAAAGCAAATGAAGCATAAATATTAGAAAGAAAATAAAACAAGGCTTTGAAGATAATCAATTGAAAATTATTAGAACTAATGAGAGAGTTTCCTGATGGATCAAGATACAAGTATACCAAAATAATTACATTATTATAAATCAACAGTCACCCATTAAATGCAATAAAAAATCATATTTATAACAATTAAAAATTTTACATATACATATATTTTTAAATAACCAAACAAGAAAGGTATAAGAAAATTATTAAATATTTCTTTAAAATCTTTTTAAAAACCTAAATAAATATCAAAGTACATTTATTCTTTTTTTATAGGAAAATTCCATTGGTAAAGGTATCAATTTTTGCCAATTGATAGCTATAAATCCAATGTGATTCTGACAAAAATCCAAACTATTTTCAATGGAACTTGAAAAGTTAATTCTAAAGTTTACTTGTACTGGTAAATGTGACCAGAAAAAGAGCTTAAAAATTGAAAAAGAATAATGATGGGAAATTTTCCCTAGCAAACATCAAAACAAACTATAAAGCCATGTTAATTTAAACAGAGAATTCACATTAAAAATATAGATACATAGAAGTATACATAGATTTAGATCCAGATATAGGTATAGATACACACACACACATCTCCAGGGTACATCCAGAATCAACAATGGTGAAGGAAATATATGAAACAAGGAAATAAATGAGTCTTACTGAGCTCTGCATTCTCAGTGCATCAGGATCAGCCAGAGTGACCACCAGAAGCTAAAAGTCTGTGAGATTGTGCAGTTCACAGACACTTTAAATGCACTGTGGCGTATGTGTAAGGACCAAATGCCTATAACCTGGAAGTAATATTATATATAAAATTAATAGTAATAATTTGGTAGAGGGTGAACATTTTAGTTATTTTTAATCATGGGTCACAGTTAACTTTTTTCTTCAGAAACACATGAATTATGACCCAGTATCAAGGGCCAAAGAAAATACTTGCACTATGAACCTGTCGACCAGCGTTTCTCATTGGACACTACTGAAATTTGCGGGCACCTAATCCTCAGTTAGGCAGGATTTCCCTGTGCGTTGTAGGATGTTTAGCAGCATCCCTGGCTTCTACCTAGGCCAGAGAGACATATTTATAAATAAATCAGATCATCTCTCTCCCTTATTCAAAACTCCCCAATGACTTCCCACCAACTCACAATAAAATCCAAATTCTCTACTGTTCTGTGCCTGCCAGAAAAATGCACCACACAGATCTCCAACCTAGATGCCAGTAGAACTCTCCTCCATACACACACACCTTCGCAGTTGTGTCAACCAAAAATGTCTCCAGACACTGCCAAATGTCCCCTTGGGGGCAAAACTGCCTCCGGTTGAGTACCACTACTGTGAACTATTGAAATCAAGTCTCTGCCTCCTCTGAGTCTGAAGAACACTCACGTGGCCTCATATCAATATCGCTAACACAAATCCCTGATGGGCCCTCTGTATTGCCTGGCATTCTTACATTATACCCTAGTCAATCACTCTCCCAGAGTCTAGGACTAGAGACAATAATCTCATCCCTTCTCTTTTTCTCAAACCTCCATCAATTCGTCCTCAATCTTCACTTTCATCTAATGGATTTAATTCCTATTTCACTGAGAAAATAGAAGCAATCTGAAAAGAGCTTTCTCATCTTTCTGCCATGAATTCTACCAGTGTTATATGGCTGTATCTCCATAGTCAACCTTTTCTCCTGTTACAATGAGCGATCCCTTCCTGCTCCTAGCTATATTCATGTAATGATAATTAATACACACATTAATTTTATAGCCTTTAGTAATTCATATTTGCCACCATCCAGAGTATATGTACTTAAATTAAGATACTATCTTATTCTAGTTGTAGCACTATCGTGATAATGTTCCATTTTTTAATTCTGATCTTATAGCCTGGTAACAATGTTTATAGATATCAATGAAGTGTGAGGAGTCCTGATATCTGACTGTCAACAAAGTATTTGGAGGCCCAATGTCTTTGAAGGATGGAAGCTTTCATCCATCTGGTACCGAGCAACCGCATTTATAACTTTGAATAAATTGAAGATGTTGGAGAGAGTGAAGGTGAAACTCACTAGGTTTTGTTTTTAAGAAAATTGCCAGTGAGGAAAAAAATGTAAAAGCATCTTGTCAGGTTTTTTAATTGAGCACCTCCTATACTCTTTTTAGACCAGCTCTAAGATAAGTGGGATTCTTAGTATGTAACCTCCAAATTTAACATTTTCTCTCTGGGGAAAATAGGATCTCCTTACAATGACTCACCCTATGATGCAGTTTCCAGAGACACTCTGGTAAGAAAATGAGATTTGCCTATACCTGCCCTATTTTTCTCATAGGAATACTATGAGGCTTAAAAATATTGGCTATGAATGCAATGTGAAAAAGTTAAGTGAATTAAATGCAAACTATTAGCAAAAAAAAAAAAAATCAGTCCCTACCCTGGAAATATTCCACCCGAAGGTGGGCAGCATGATTACTATACATGCTCATCCAGTTAGCTTTTAAAATGTGTGGGACCAGGGACTATATCTATTATATTCTTTTAAATTATAAAGACCAAATAAGGAAAACTAAAAAAAAAGGAATATAATTAAACAAGCATTTAAGTAATCTAGAAGATGGAGAAAATGGATCCCTTCTAACCCCTGGAGTGGTGACTATAAGTGGACTCAGCTGGCCCAGTCTGGAACTCACTCACTGGTGAGTGAGTCAGAGGTTGTGACGGAAGGAGGAGAGTGTGTTTCTGAAAGGAACTGGGAGGGTATTCTGGTCAGAGTGACTGGCATATGTAAAGGCTAGATGACAGGAGAGGGTGAAATTGGATAGCACTTGCTTGAGAGTTGTGAAATGTATGTGTCTGACTTAAACTCAGAGAGCACGTAGGCTCAAAAGCAGGGCCTGACCTATAACAAATGATAAATACAGACTAGTAGGATTTCGGTTTGCAATGCTGATGGAGAAATAAGACAATGGAGAGTTTTAGTTTTATGTAGTTTAAGGTAAAAGACAGTGAATATCCTTGCAGGATTCTGGGTTGGGAGTGTAGATGCAAGCTAACTACACAGTGGTTCTCTGAACTGTAGAACCAGCTCTGAATAAAGATAGAAAGAGGGGATGGGTGGAGTCGTTCTTATGAACTCTTAAGTTAGTTCCTACCAGGTATTAAGGATAAAGAACAGAAACATTCTGGGGAAACATTACCACGGCTCACAAATGGAAAAGAAAACATCTCCAAGGAATAAAGTAGGTAAAGGCTCAAAGTAAAAGAGCTTAAAAAACCATTGTTAAAAACAATGTCTAAAACTTAATATCCTCGAGGCGTGATTTTTTTTTTTTTTTTTTTTTTTGTCTCACATGGACAGAAATCACAAAACCATAGCATGAATAAACTTTACCTGTAGTGACTAACATCAACACAGGATTACAAAAATGGTGAGTAACGACACATAACCACATCCTTGAGACTCACCTACATCAGCATTTCCTAATGTTGCTTAACCAGAGAAGCCTTTACGACTTATAAAATGTTGATGAAACACCAACCTAGAAGATATTATGCACTCTTGATTAAAAGGGGACAGCAAAAAAGTGCTTCAAGAAAATATCAAAACTGAATTCATATGTTTGCAAAGAAATAAACATGAATAAAATCACAAATTCAACTGGAAAATGTTCTTATATTTTAGAGATAATCGAATATTTAGAACTGAATATTAGGATGTCTATAACTTACTTTAAATTACTTCCATAGATATATATACATTTGTGAAGCACATAAAGCAAGCTGTGAACATTTTTTTAAATCCTCAAACCCAAAGGGCAGTATGTGAAGCAGCAAGTTGGAGTAGGGCCACAGAGCCTGGAGTGTAGAGGTATGGGCTAAATATGTCTGCAAAAACAGGCTGCCATTTCAGCCACAGAGTAGAAGTGTTAGATGTTGTTATCAGCTGACTGGTGACCCCTGTAAAGTTCATATGTTGACGTCCTAACACCCAATACCTCAGAATGTAACTCTATTTGGAGATAGAGCCTTTAAAGAGGTAATTAAGGCAAAATAAGATCATATGGTGGGCCCTAATCCAATGTGACCAGTGTCCTGATAAGCAGAGAAGATTAGGATATACATGTCCACACACACAGAGGAAAGACCAGTGAAGACACAGCAAGAAGGCTGTCGTCTGCAAGGCAAGGAGAGAGCCCTCAGAAGAAACCAGTCCTGCTGGCATCTTGATCTCAGATTTCTGGCTTCCAGAATTGTGAGAAATAAGTTTCTGTTGTTTAAGCCACCCAGTCTGTGCTATTTTTCATGGCAGCCCTAGCAAGCAAATAGAGATGTCCTCCCAAATATTCAAATCAGAAAGCTGTAAACAAAAGTCCTTGAGATGCTGTCTAATCTATGCATCGTCCTTCAGGCAAAGCCACTTCTAAATCTTCCAGTTGAGGGATAAAAAGAGTGCCTGGGAAGACCACCAGATACCCATGGGAGATAACTGAGTTGTTGGAGATGGCACATTGAGAACAGAATTCTGAAATCTAAATTCTACACTCTTTACAGCACAATACCCATCAACCAATTTTGGACATCTGTTTCAGAACGATAGTCTTAAAGCCTTGGTTAACAAATTAAGGTGAAAAATTTGGAAGCCTTTGCTACAGAATACACTCTGCATTAAACATTACTTAAATTTAATCAATAAATGTACATGAAAAGCTAGAAGTCTCAATCATCGTTTCTTGAACTCAGAATTCACATAAGGTCATGAAAAACATTTTCACATTTAAACAATACAAAGTAGAGGGGCGGGCCCAGTGGTGTAGTGGTTACATTCGCGTGCTCTGCTGCAGTGGCCCAGGGTTCACAGATTCGGAACCCCGGGCGTGGACCTACACACTGCTTATCAAGCCATGCTAAGGCAGGCATCCCACATAAAGTAGAGAAAGATGGGCACAGATGTTAGCTCAGGGTCAGTCTTCCTCAGCAAAAAGAGAGGGGGATTGGCAGCAGATGTTAGCTAAGGGCTAATCTTCCTCACCAAAATAAAAAAATACAAATTAGAAATTAAAAATGACTTTGCTTCAAACCTTACATGCAAGCTTCCTTGTCTCTTGTTCATCTCTATAGAAAAATGTAAGTAAAATTGTTTTCCAATAAAATTCCTTTTCCAAAAGTTTCCAAGACATCTTGAAAAACAGCCTAATGTAGCACATGCAAATTGTAGATGGTGTTGATTTTTCTTCCACATATTACAGAAATAAATTTAGCAAAAATATACTCTCCACTTACCAATGTTCCTGCATATCTTTTTGCACTGTTTCTAATTACTAAGTTATTGTGAATGTGTGTAAAGCAGAAGAGTTTGCCTAAAGGCTTGGCTTGACATCCTCAGAAGAATATTCCCATTATTGCCCATCTCTATGACCCCTTCTCACTCTTCATCCCCGTTGACCTCTCTTGACCACCCATTCATTCCTGAAACTTTCTTCTTTCTTCGTGTCACAGACTCTGCCCTTCCCTGGTTCTTTCTCTGATGTTTCTCCCAGTTTTACAAGCTTCTAGCTGTTGCTTATCCTAGCAAATGCTTTGTACAAGGTTCATTCTGGTTTCTTTGCCCTATTCTTTTTCCCATTCAGTCTCCAAATGAAATGCATCCAACTCACTGTTTCAGTTACTGATAACTACACTCTTAGATTTCAAGCCTGAAGCTCTCACCTAGTCCCAGGCCTAAAATCCATATGCCCTTAGATATCAGTCACGTCCACTTGAATGTTTTCAAACTGTTTAAAAATTGAATTCCTCTTCTTTCCACATAAGCCCCTCCTGCCCCTCAAACCTGGCTTCCCTTTACAGGTACCCTAATGGATTCACTGTCAGTCTTCCCCATCTGGCCACTCTGCTTACATATTGTGTATGGCTCCTTGCATGGGATAACAGCAGAGTTCAGCAGTTGTGAGAGAGACTGTAAGGTCCACAAAGCCAAAATAGCTACTAAATAGCCCTTTGCAGAAAATGTTTCTCGACCTCCTATCTAGCAGATAGCTCTATCCTAACACTTAGTGGGTTATTTTTAAGCTGTTTGCACATCTTTTCCCAATAGACTCTAGGGTTCTTGAGAATATGGTCATGTCTTATTCATTGTTGGGTTTTGTTTCTTTTTTTTTTTGGTGAAGAAGATCAGCCCTGGGCTAACATCCTTTACCAATCTTCCTCTTTTTGCCAAGGAAGATTAGCTCTGAGCTAACATCTGCGCCCATCTTCCTCCACTTTGTATGTGGGATGCCACCACAGCATGGCTTGATAAGTGGTGCACCGGTCCATGCCCAGGATCCAAACCTTGAACTCCTGGCTGCAGAAGGGGAGCGCGCGAACCCAATCACTATGCCACTGGGCGGGCCCCCTCGTTGTTGGTTTTTTTTTAATCTCTATTCCTAGCACAAAACCTAGTATACAGTATTTAGTCAATAAATATTGGTGAACTGTTTCGAACTCCCTCCAGGAAATTTTAGAGTCATTTTTTGACTCTTCCTGCTTCAACATCTAGATCCAATCTGTGCCCCCTGCCCCACCAAAACTATTCTTGGTTGCACTAGATTGTTTGCAAAAATGGCTGCGATAATTCCCTCTCTCTCCTTCCAGGCCCTTGTTTAGTCTACTCCAATACTGACTCTGGGCTTGACCATGTTGCCTGCTTCGGCCAATGGGATAATAGCAAATACGATGCAAGTAGACACTTGAAGAGTCCTTGGTCACTGGGGCTTGCCCTTTCTTGCTGCACTTGGAATCCTGATACCACTAGATGAACGAGCCAGACTAGCCTGTTGGATGATGAAAAACACATGGCCCTGATAACTCCTTATTCCAGCCAAGAGCCAGGTTTGTGAGCAAGGCCACTGAATGCCAGCTGACTGCAGATACATGAGGAAACTGCATGAATGAGCCCAGTCAAGAGCAGCAAAAGAACCACCCAGATGAGCCTAGCCCAAATTGCTGACCCAAAAAATTATGAGCTAATAAACTACTGTTGTTTTAGGCCAATATGTTGGGCAGGGGGGGCGGTTATACAGCATAAATTAGCTGCTACATTGGTCGTCTTCACTTTAAGTGTCTCTAGGATTTGTGCCTTAAACTTTACCCCCAAACGACCAAAGCAGTGTCCACCACCACTTTATTCTCTACCCTCATGCTTTATACTAAGATAACACACCAATCTGTCTTCTTGCACCTAGTTTCTGTTCAGATATATAAAACACTTCTGCCAAATTAATCTTCCTAAAACTTTTCTTTCACCATATCCTGATCAATGATATATGAGGACACCTTATTTCCTAAATATAGTCCATTTTATATCCTAGATATCTATTTTATATCCAAAATATCCATTTTGATCCTAAAAGCATTATAAGATAAGCTTCATGATAAGTGAATCATAGAATCATAAAGCATAGAAAAGCCTATAGACAGAATAATCTTACCACTTCCTCTTACACATGAGGAAACTGTCTATCCTGTGCTTGTCCGACCATTGTATTTTGGAAGCTCAAGTTTCATGGGTTCACAGCTAGGGAGGAATTTTGCCTCAGGATGAATCATACCTTGAGTCTCACTCATATCTGATTTAGATTATATTTAAATGACACTTTGGGCCTTAGACTTTAGAGTTGATGCTGGAATGAGTTAAGACTTTTGGGACTGTTGGGATGGAATGAATATATTTTGCATGTGAGAAGGACATGAATATGGGCTGCCAGGGGTGGAATCTTATAAACTGCATAAAATGTCTGTGTTCTCCCAAATTCATAAGTTGAAACCTTGTGATATTGTGACTTATAAGAAATATATACTTGGTATTTCAGATGACCAAAATATACGTCTTGCATATATTTGGTCTTCGTCCACAGTTCCTGGTTCACAGCTCCCAAAACTCTTGGAATTTCCTGAGCAATAAGAGCAATGGAAGTATCTTTTGTTATAATATTTGTTCTCTTGTCCTCAGTGCCTGAAAACACTTTAGATTCATAAAGGTGAAATGGGTGTCTTTTTATTCATAAAAAGCCCCTTTCTACCACAACTGGGTTTATTTTAATGAGGTGACTTTTGGAAAGCACCTAAGGATGGGGGCTGGTTGCCAGAGGAACCAACCATGAATAGAGGGATGGAACTTTTAGCCCTATGCTTTGATTTCCTGGGGGGAGTGGGGGTGGGTAGGGCAGGTAGTTGGAGATTGAATCAATTACTAATGGCCAATGATTTACTCAATCATGCCTAGATAATAAAGCTTCCATAAAAACCTAAAGTGAGGGGGTTTGGAGAGCTTTCAGGTTGGGGAACCAGAATGCAGAAGTGCCACCATGCTTAGCCCCAATCTCCACAAGGTCAGAAGCTTCTTTGTTCAGGACGTTACCCTATGCATCTCTTCTTTGGGTTGTTGGTTCATAGCCTTTAATATTCTTTGTAATAAATGTAATCTGGTGAGTAAATGAGCTTCTTGAGTTCTGTGAGCTGGTCTAGCAAATTAATCAAACACAAGGAGGGGGTCGTGGGAACCTCTGATTTACACCCGGTCAGTCAGAAGTACAGGTAACAACCTGGGCTTGTGAATGGCGTCTGAAGTGGAAGGCAGTCTTGTGGGACTGACCCTTAACCCGTGGAGTCTGATGCTATTTCTGGGTAGACAGTGTCAGAATTGAGTTGAATTGTAGGACACACAGCTGGTGTCAGAGAACTGCTTGGTGTGGTGTGGGGAACCCCCCAAACACATACACACCTTCACATATTGAAATTGGTGATCAGAACCCATTAAGGCTTAATCTCCAATGTGATGGTATTTAGAGGTGGGGCCTATGGGAGGTAATTAGGATTAGATGAGGTCACGAGGATGGGCCCTAATGATGGGATTAGTGCCCTTATGAAAAGAGATACCAGACTGCATGCTCGTGTTCTCTCTCTCCCTCTCTCTCTCTCTCTATACATATATGTATATATATATATATATATCTCATGCTTTCTCTCTCTTTCCCTCTGCCATGTGAAAACAAGCAAGAAGGTAGCCATCTGAAGCTAGGAAGAGGCCTCTCATCAGAACCTGAGCATGCTGGTGCCCTAATCTTGGACTTCCAGCCTTCAGAACTGTGAGCAAATAAATTTCTTTGGTTTAAGCCACCTAGTCTGTGGTATTTTATTATGGCAGCCTGAGGAGACTAAGACATCAACATCCACAAGGCAAGAATCACTTGCATCTCTACCAATCAAAATTAATTTTCATTTCTATGGACAAGAATCCCTGGCATTGCCATCAGTTTTCTACAGCTTACAGATTTATAAAATAGCTCAAAGATGATAAGAGGCACAGGTAACACAGAAGAATGCACTAGACAGGACACCTATTGATCTTTTTTCTGCCAATTTCAAAATCTAGCTTAAGTTTCCTTGCCATGTCTAAACAACCAATTGTAAGCTAACTGCCCTTATCTCTCTGCTCTGAAGTTACCCCACAGGAGAAATGCTGTCACCTCTTTTGATTAAGTCTCCTTTACTCAAGCTTGGGCATTTTTTTTTTTGTTTGTCTTTTATTACAAGTGCAAGCCACAGTTCCCAAGCCCACACCAGCCTAAAGGAACATTCAAGAGTCAGAGTCACATTGATGTCATCATAGCATCCATCTTGGCCTCTAATCCTCGTGAGCAAACTCTGGAACTCTCGGACCCCTCCTATCTTGTTAAAGGGACCCCTGCTGCAGTGTCGCATAAACTCTGCTAAGGAAGACTGTTCTCCTCATGGCCAACTCGAGGCATCAGATCCCTTCCAGCTTTTACCTTGCAGCTCCTCAGATGCCTTCATCACTGCTGCTATGACAACTTCCTGAAGTCACGCATGTTGTCATGTGAAGCTGCTTATTCTGCTCTGCCAGTTACCTCAATGACAAATGAGGAAGGAACAAATGAAAGTAAAAAGAACCATCATTTATCCAGCTCCTATAGATAATGTGCCAAGCCTTTAGGGACTTTTAACTCTTTTTTTTAAACTCATGTCATTTTTGTTTCTGCTTTAGCAGTTAAAAGTGAATTATATCTCTCCTAAAAGACTCTCTAAAACATAAGACCATTCTTCTATATGCCCCAAATAATCACATTTAATAAAATTAATTTCACAATTAATAAAATCAATAATTTCTTAATAGCATCCAATAACTAGTCCAAATCTAAATTTTCCCAGTTGCCCAAAAAATGTCCTTTACAGTTGGTTTATCCAGATGAGGATCCAATCCAGGACAGTGCAACTGGTTGTTGTGCTCCTTTAAGTCTCTGTTAATCTAGAAAATCTCCCTTTTTCATTGACAGACTTGTTGAAAAGAGACAGGGCTGGTTGTCCTGTAAAATGTCATACTTTCTGGATTTGTCTATTTGCTTCCTCATGGTACTTGTTTAACTTGTGTGTCTATCTCCTATCTTTCTTGGAAACTGGAATAGCTCGTCTTGATTCAAGTTAAATATTTTGGGTCAGATGGAATATATTATTAGAGGATACCTGATATCTGTTTGTCCCATCATTAGTGATGCTAAGATTGACTGATTTTTCAGCCCTCCAATGAGGCCACCAGCAGTTTACAAAATATTGGGCCTTAAGTATATTTTGATGAGATAACCTGCGGTCTTGAGCACCACGTGCAACGTTATTGTGGTGAGAAAACCCTTTAGAATCCTCAGCAATCCATCAACAAACTAACATTTTGGAATACTTCCTTTTTTTTTCTTTTTTGCTGAGAAAGATTTGCCCTGAGCTAACATCTGTTGCCAATCTTCCTCTTCTTTTCCTTGAGGAAGATCAGCCCTGAGCTAACATCTGTGCCAGTCTATCTCTATTTTGTATGTGAGTCACTGTCACAGCATGGCTGACGAGTGGTGTAGGTCCACACCTGGGATCCTAACCCATGAACCCAGGCCACTGAAGCAGAGCACACCGAACTTAACCACTACACCACAGGGCTGGCTCCCTGGAATACTTCCTTTTGAAAACAAACCGCTTGTAGTGAATTTTAATTAAAAATGGACGTTCAACCCACGGGGCTTGCTTTTCCCAGGCCAGTGACGTTTGCTGACAGTAGCAAGTCCCGGCCATGGCACTGCCCAGTGTGAAGACTCAGTGACAGACTCAGGTCTCTGATGCACATTTCCCCAGTTTCTCTACCTTTCCTCTCACAACCAGCTTCCCAGCTTTTCTTTATCTTTGTGGTTCTTCTCTGAAGCCTTCATGTTTTATTTCCCCCAGGGAGCCCTAAAATGAACACAACATTCTCAGCAAATACTGTGAGACTCAGAGCCTTTATTGCATCTCAAGCTGGAGGATCTTAGGAATCAGCAATTGTGAAATGGATTTGCAAATTTGAATCAAGAAACTTAAATTCGTATGAACATTTACCCCAAGGACACATGAAAAGTTGGCTTTTAAGTGCTATCTTGAGTACTTCTCAATCTTCAGCAATTATTATTCAGGAAATCAATAATGATAATATGATGCTGAGAAAAGTCACTATAACCACCATTACTGTAATGCTCCATGTAATGAGTTGCTTGAGCCAGAAGTTGTCTGATTAAGGAAGTCTCTCTGAAACCCAGCAGACCTGCAAATCTGCATCCAACCCGCCTTCCAGGGAAAAGAAATAACCTTTGGAAGTCAAGTTGAGAAACTTAGCCAAATATACTAATTTTATGTTCGTTAAAAGTACAAAGCAGGGAATATAGAGCAGCAAATATATAAAGTCTAGGCCATGGGGAGAGGGGTTACTGGAAGTAATTGATTTGAATAAGAACTGGTTTAAATACATTTTCCCCAAAGTAAAGCAGAGAAGATGAGAATATAAATCTCCACCAACTAAGGAAAGTTCACGTTGTTCTCACTTAGAATGAGGCACTCCCGTCCCTTACAAAGGCAGATCTATGCTGGTGATCCACATAAATATATTTATTTATATTTGAAGATCTTTCTTAGGCAGTAAATTCCTTTTATGAACTTATAGGGCAGATCAACAGGTAATATTATAGGGAGGCAGATTTCATCTTAATGTCAGGAAGAATTTTTTGTGTGTGTGGTAAAATATATATAATATAAATTTATCATTTTAACCATTTTTAAGTGTATGGTTGTGGCATTAAGTACATTCACATTGTTGTGCAACCATCACCACCATCCATCTCCAGAACTTTTTGATCATCCCAAACTGAAACTCTGAAACACATTAAACAATAAATCCTCACTCCTCCCTCTCGCCCAGCCCCTGGTAACTACCATACTACTTTTTGTCTCTATGATTTTGACTACTACTCATATAGGTACCTTATATAAGTGGAATCATATGATATCTGTCCTTTTGCATCTGGCTTATTTCACTTAGTATAATGTCTTCGAGTTCATCTATGTTGTAGCATATATCAGAATTTCATTCCTTTTTAAGGCTAAATAATATTTCATTTTATGTATGTATACCGCATTTTGTTTATCCATTCATCCATAGATGGACACTGGGTTGCTTCAGTCTTTTGACTACTGTGAATAAGGCTGCTATGAACATGAGTGTACAAACATCTGTTTGAGCTCCTGCTTTCAACTATTTGGAGTATATACCCAGAAGTGGAATTGTTGGATCACATAGTAATTTTATGTTTAATTTTTTGAGGAACTCCCATACCGTTTTCCACAGCTACTGCACTATTTTACATTCCCACGAGCAATGCGCAAGGGTTCCAATTTCTCCACATCCTTGCCAACACCTGTTGTTTTGTGCTTTTTGATAATAGCCATCCTAATGGGTGTGAACAACTAGACCTGCACCACAGTGCGATGAACTGTCCCAGGAGGTAGGGGCAGATGCATGTGTTCTACCAAAGACTGGATAGACTGACATGTTCAGTTGTGCACGTTGTGCACTGTGTCCCAGTCACAGAGTGAGTAGGGGCTGAAATTCAGCACATTTTATAGTCCAAGGTGTGAAGCCTGATGCAGAACTGCCTTTTCTAGGAGGAAGCTATAACTTTTTCTTACCTGAAAATATTGTCAAGCCATGTGCTTGAAGGGGCACCTTTTTTTTCATGCAAACTAAGGCACTTATAAAAGCTATTGGTTATCCTAGCTGGCTGACTCTCCACCATGGGGAAGCCGTAGATGGACTAGATTAATGCACAGGGTAATACCTAGTCCAATTGGACTAAATGACTACTAAAGCCCCTTTCAATGGCAATATTCTTGGATCTCTTTGATGGTTTTCCAAATGCTTCTCAAATTCTTTGACATTCTTTACATTGACAGGTGGAGTCTCTGTCCCCTCACCTTGAATCTGGGATCTGTGACTGCTTGACTAGTAGAATTCTGCAAAAGTGACACTGTACCAGTGTCCGGGCCCAGACCTTAAGAAACTGGCAACTTCCACTTCCTGTTTCTTGGGACACTCCTTGGAACCCAGCCACCACGCTGTCAGGAAACCTAAACTACCTTGTAGAGAGACACATACGGAGAAAAGCCAACACTCATCACCAAGGAAGTGAACTGTCTTGGCAGTGGAGCCTCCAGCTCCAGCGAAAATGAGCTGCCCCAGCCAAGCCCCGCCCAAATTGCAGTTTGATGAGTAAAGTAAATGATTGTTGTTGTTTTAAGCCACTACGGTGTTAGGGTGATTTTCTTTAGCTGCAATAGATAACCAGAACAGTCTGTAATATATGACCAGCGCTTCAAAATCACATTTTCACAGTATGCTTCACACCAGCAGGGCACTGAAGGACTCCCAAGGCAGGGCCTTCTTGAAGGAGCCCTCAATTTTTTTCACATGTCACAGGCGATGGCCTTTGTCCCTCATCTCCTCTCCCACTCATACAAAGATGCTGAGATCCACCTTCTGGGATATCTGCACCCTCGTTGTTTGGATTTCTTGAGGAATCATAAGTTTCTCTAAGCCACACGCTGGACCCTTCCACAGACTCTCTGGGGGCTCCTGCTTTGCCCTGGGCTAGTGATATGTAGCTTTGGGGTGCTGGCTTCAAGGGCCAAGATAGGAGCAAAACATACTTGATCCAGTAAACTGCTGAGCACGTTGGCTCTTTAACTTGCTCTAAGGTCAAGAGGGAGCATACAAGCCAAGCAAAGGGCGCGGGGAACGCAGAGGAGGAACCACGCTCGGCCCCTGGCTCTGTCTGCAGTCACTCCATCACAGATCAAATCTGCCTGCACTTACTGGGGAAGAAATAGGTCTCAACAAGGCCTTCCTCAGGTCTGAGTCTTGGTCTGTTAAACTACCCTCTTCCTTCCATTACCGCCCCCCCCCCTTCATTTCAGGAACGAAATAGTTAAAAGACTCCTGCCCTTCAGGGCCTGGGAGGGGGCGGCAGCTTTGTGCTTTATAGTGGCTGCCTCCTAGGAGGGCTGGAAGGTTGGGACGTTCTTGCTGTCCAAGAGTGGTGTAGAGGGTCTGGGAGCTTTGAAAAGAGAAGGGGAGGACAGACAGGAGGCGTGTTCCTCTGGAGTTTTCTTTTTCTTGCGAGCTCTCGCGCGCGCGCGCGTACAGTCATCTCTGGTCTGGCGATTGTGGACAGGAGGTGGAGAGGCTCCATCCCACCCGGTGGCCGGACGCTGGAGGCTCGGGGAGACCTCCCGGGAGAAGCCGTGCCCAGGAAGTTTTCCCAAGCGGAGGCAGCTGTGCAGCCGGGGCCGCCGCCTAGCCGGAGCCTGGGACGCACACCACCCACTCTCGCCGGCTCCGCTTCCTCTCGTCCAGGCGCCGCGCGCGCACCGAGCAGCTGTCTGCGCCCGCCGAGCTCCACGGTCGGTGCACCTCTTTCCTCTCGGGGACCCGACCTGGGGTGGGGGAGACGCCGCTTGGGCCCCTCGGTTGGGAGGAGAGGCGAGCCGGGAGCGTTCTCGCCCGGCGCCCTGGACCTTGGGCGACCCTCCGCACAGGGGCTGACACCCACCTGCCCAAGGGCGCGTGGCGCGGCGGACGCCTTTCTGGGAGGGGTGCGCTCCGAAAACGTTTGGGGTTTGGGGAACTGATCGAAAGCCCCTCAGCCTCCCCAGGCGGGATTCGCATTTTTAGTTCAAGGAAAACCAACAGTTCTTCCCGGGTCTCCCTTCTTCCCAAGGCATGCACGAACTTTGTGGAACATCACGCCCTTGTCGCTGGCTCCAAAGCCTGCTTGTGAAGTTTGCCCCGCAGCCTTTTCTTACTCGCCTGCTTCTCCCCGCATACCCGGGTGTATGCCAAGGGTAGCCAAGGGCACTCGGTGTGAGGGACTGATGTGTTTTGGAAAACCCCAGCGCAGCTAGTTTGGAAACCTGCCTGTGGAGGTCTGGGCATTTGTTCTGTGCTCTCCTTTAAAGGGCACTTGTTGCCTTTCACGTGCAGAAAACAAGGGCTGTGTCTAGATAATCAGCCTCTGTTTACACCATCCTAATGGCGTTCCGGAATAGAGTTGGCGGCGGAGCGGGTGGGGTGGGAGGCATATTAAAGTCAGGCGTTGTCAGTAAGGAGAGTTGCTAATTTCTTACCCAGCTGAGCAGAACCCACAGAACACTTGTGAAAAGTTCATAGTTTATTTGTTGTTGGTTTTTTTCCTCTTGTAGATGTTTATGGCTTTTCGCCCCTCCCACCCCCTCTGTTTTAAGTGTTAACTAATTGAGAAACACCTTGGCAATCATTTCATGTAAATTACCGGCTCTAAACTCATGCCATTTTGGTAAGGTTGGAATTTCCAAATTACTAATTACAGGTGAATTTTGATCCTGAGAGTCTGAGATGTTAAATGGTTAAAGTGCTGGGATAAGGCTTCAGTCCTCTTCCCTAATCATAGCTTTTGAACTCCAGCAAATTCTTAGACCCCCAGATATGAAGAATGCTCAATCTATAAACCATGTCGCTCAGGTCTGAACCTGAGATGCTTCACCAGAGCTGGACTGATTATGACTGATGATTCGAAGGACAGCATGACTTAGATCCATGGAAATGAGCTATAGACTCATCCTTGGAGGAACATGCAATTGGGAGGGTCCTTTTGTTCCGTGTTGTATTTTTCACCCAATGATAATATGGCATCCACATGCCTTTGCCAAGTATCCGTTAGCTCTGCAGCTTAATATGTGTAGAGAGCTGACGGAGATGTCATCAGAAATGATTTCTGTGGTGGTGTCATCGTTGGAGGGGGGAGGAAAGTGGTTTTAATGGCAGCGAGCTCACGCTTTGATAAGAACCCACAGCCTTGGCCTCCTTAGCTCCTGCCGTTATCAGCTGACCAAGCAAACCAGCATGCTAATGTTCAAACAGTAGTGGAACTTTTCGTGAGTGGCATAATACCCAGAGTAGCCAGGTCAGTTTACTAGATATCCTCCTAGCAGACTCTAATTGGCAAAGAGCCATTTCATTTCTGGCAAAGGCCTTCCGTCTATCTTATTTTTAAGAAAACCATTACTGATGGGTGCATTTCGATTGGGAAACTGGGAGGCTTTAGTTGTTAAACAGCACAGGATATTGAAGGGTTTCTTTTTTCCCATATCATACTCGAAAGAGAAGGATGACACTATGCTATGTTCTTAGAGTCCTGGCCTCCACTGTGGAATGAAATAGTGGCATTTTATAGGTCTATCAATATTTGGTCAGATATTCACTCCAAACTGTAAGAAGCAGGAAAAGACTGCAAACGACTTATAATTAAGTCTAGGCAGCACTGACAGGTATATAGCATGCCCATAGCTTAGAAAGATTGATAGTTTTATCATTTAATCAGACTGAGTCAAGTCCTATCAGCAAAGTAGAGTGGGGCATTAAATCTGTCCTGCCACTTCTTGGTCATGAAAACTTGACTCAACTTCAAGATTCAGTTTCCTCGTGAGTAAAATGAGGATATTGCCCCTGCCTACCTCCAGTTGTAAAGCTCAAGTCAGACAACACATACATATATAATAGATTACTACTATATGTAAAATGTTATTATTTCAGGTTCCTGGGAAAAATCTCTGGGGAAGGCAAAAGTGTATGGTAATTGCACCTTTTATTTACCTTAGACCTTCTATACAACTTGAATAAGTCTTATTTCATCCACATGTTGACTAAACCTAAGCTTTATTGATTTCCCAAGATAACTGTCAAAATTCCAAAAAGTTAATACCAACCATAGACTCAGAAAAAGGACACAATTTTTAAAAATTAAATTATGACCTGGCTTTATATGTCACAGACACAAACCACTGCATAAATAAGCTTATGGTCTTCATTTAAAGATTCATAAAAACTCACAGAAAAGAAAATATACAACATATCAAAATGGGAGGAGCCATTTTTATTTACCTTTGATTATTGTGTTACTACCAACTTTCCTCATTTTTCCCAACATCTTTTCTTTAAGGATTAAACTAGAAACCTAGACTTCTTGGGCAAGAAAGATCCCTTGCTGTCTGCAAGTGATTAAAACAAAAACAAAAACAAAATAAAAAAACCAATGGCCTTTTGAAAATGTCTAACTACCCTCCCAAGTCTATTGCTTCATTGAAACTATGCAGACATTGTTAAAACATTTTAAGTGCTAAGAAAGTACAAGAATGAGAGGCAGTATGGTCTGGTGGTTAAGAGCTCAGGTTGGGAGTCAGACTAACCTGCCTTTGAAGCATTGCTGCCCACCACCTGTGGCCTTGACAAACTATTTGACTTCCTGAGCCTCTGTTTCCCTATGTTTATAATGGAACTGTGTATCTGCTTCACAGGGTCATGGTATGGATTAGATGACACCATGCGTGTGACGTGCTCAGCACAGTGACTGGTCATAATAAATGTAGCTATATAGGATGTTTAAAAGAGAGCACGGGATAGAGATCCCTGGGAAAACCAAATAGTAGGCTTGGCCTGGAAAGGTCCATCACTCCCAGTTTCACTCATTGGCAAATATCGTGGTGATCATTTCTGAGAAGTAGAAAAGCGAAAAACTCCTGTTAGAAGATGTAGATTGTACACATTAATCATCAAGGTTTTCAATAAAATGTTTTGTCTTTACCGATTATATCATTTTTAATTGAAGTTAAGATTGTTAATGTATTGATAGTGTTAACCAGAGTTCTGATTTTCAGTAACATTTTGTAACACTTTAAATGACTACCTGTGCTGCCCTTGATTCCCATGTTCATTATTTACCATGTGCAAAACAGCACACATTTTGGAATATTGAATTGTTAATTACAGATGTGGTGATTTTATGCCTTAATACCATGTAAGTATTACACAATATTACATGCCTTAATCATTTTACGCAGCATATAATACCTTTTCTCTTCCATTGCTAAATAAAATTTTGTATCTCAACTCTTGAAGATTTTTGCAATTCAGGTTCTTATCAGCCTAGGTATAATGGAGAGAAAAAATTAACCTTTTCTCTACTACTTGAAGGAAAAACTAACATATTATAATCTGCATACAATCTATATTATATCTATAGATTATATTATAATCTAGATAAAAGTGTAAAAATGGATAGAGATGAGAGAGAGAGAGGCAGAAAGAGACAGACAGAGATATAACTTGTCCCAATAGAGCTTTGGTTTTTTTCTGGTTTTGTTCTGCCACAGAGTAATGTGACACACATCTTATCCAATTACCAAATATATCCTGCTTTTTAATTAAAGCAGTAAATTATCATGATTACAATCTTATTGGCAGCTGGATTCTGTAACCAAGATTATTTTTCCTCCTTTCTTTTTCCAGGTGAAAAAAAAAAAGTGAGGGTGTAAAAGCAGCACAATAAGAGACATTTCCTCAAATCTGCATCAAGATGGAAACCTTTTGCCTCAGGGTGTCTTTTTGGGTGGCACTCTTTGGATGTGTGATCAGTGATAATCCTGAGAGCTACAGCATGAATCTAAGCACTCATGTGGATGATTTCACTACTTTCCGTGGGATGGAGCTCAGCTTCCTGGTTACCACTCATCGACCCACTAATTTGGCCCTTCCCAGCAATGGTTCAATGCACAACTATTGCCCGCAGCAGACTAAGATTACTTCAGCTTTCAAATACATTAACACTGTGATATCTTGTACTATTTTCATCGTGGGAATGGTGGGGAATGCAACCCTGCTCAGGATCATTTACCAGAACAAGTGTATGAGGAATGGCCCCAACGCGCTGATAGCCAGCCTTGCCCTTGGAGACCTTATCTATGTGGTCATTGATCTCCCTATCAATGTATTTAAGGTAGGAAGTTACCACCAATGTATTTGCAGGTTTGATCATATGCTCTGATTCCGCAGTACGAGAGTTGCTGGAGACTTTTCTGACTATTGGAATGTTTGTCTGTGTTTCTACTGAGAGCAATTTCTCCTATCTTAAAACACAGTGGCATTTTAAAATTTTATTATTTGTTAAATGTTACACTTATTTTCTAACTTAATTGTTAACAAAACAGAATTTCAGGGATGACTCTTCAAAGTCATGGTCTTTCATGAAGCAGATTCTCATGCCAGCCTTGAGCTTGCTGAGTGGAAGGGCAATCTTGGGAAGATCACTGGATCTTTCTGAGATTCAGTTTCCAGGGTAAGACCTACTGAGCCCAAAAGTACTTAAAATAAATCTATCTTCAGTTTCTGTTACCCTTTTAATGTGATGCCATTCTGAAGCCAGATATCCAGAGTACTGCTTGAAATGAAAAGTACCTATTCTATTTGGACCATCTGGATTAATGATTGAAGCCAAAGGCTATACTGGCTTCCCTAAGTTATTTGGGTGACTTAGATAATGGGGTCCAGGTAATAGCAGGCCAGTGTTGACCTCGTTGAACAGTATTACTAAACCTGTATAAAATAGGCATTAGTTTACTGTCGCCGCCTTCATTTCTCAGTTTACATTTATGGAGTGCTTGCCCACCCCAGAGCCAGGCAATAAGGATCCAACGACAAATGAGACAAAGTTGGTGCCTGAGTGGGAGAGGAAGATAACTAACCCACTGTTACTGTGATCACCTTGCTTTAGGGACTATTAGTACCAAAACAAACTAAAGCCAAAGGGAATTAGTTGTTCTATATTTGATCTAGTGGTTTGAGGGGAAAATTGCTGCAAGAATTCAGATGAACTAAAATTCAAATGAAATTGCGTAATCTATGCCAGATGTTGTGGAATGTCTTTATTCTAAGCCCAGGGAAAGCACTTTCCTCAGCCTATATTTTTTTCTTCCATGTACTATCCATAAAAACAAAACTGTTCTGAGCAATAATATTCTGTAATATGACTTTAAATGGCAAGTTTTGTCATTGAAGACATGATTAATTTTAAGTAGAACAATAGTCACTCAAGTTTCCAATAGATACACTTAAACTGTGGCAAAATTATACTAGCCTCCCAGAAAAATCAGTGGTCTAACAATAAAGATGAAAACAACAATTAAAATTTTGAACATTACAAATAAAAAACATTTCAAAATTACTCCAATATGCTGTTTGCAAAATTGGGGAAATTAGACAAATGATCAAAAAAAAATCACATACCATCTCTTTCCACAGAATAGCATGAATACATGTGTTTTCTATTTGAACTTAAAGTGGGATTTTAGAACTAAACTATGATGCAAAACTGAAAATGTATTATTAATTTTAAATGTTTAGCGTATGCTACAGAACTTTAATTTTTTTCCCTTAAAAAATTATTTTCTCTTTATGAAATATTATGTGTAGTTAACACTTGACTTTCTCATGACTTCTCTCTTTAATAATAGATTTGAAAATGTTGACATGACTCATTCAAAATTTGACTCTTCAGCAATCATGGTGTGGAGTATTAAACATTGATTATTCATACTTATACACTAATTAACCAACCCATCCCGGATCAGAAGAATAAAATATCCCTCTCTCACTTAATAATTCCCCTTTGACCATGTGCAAAGCAGCTTCTTGGCAAATCAATATTTGCAACTGCTGGGAAGGACACTTGCTTCTCTCTCTTTGAGGTGGTACATGCCAATCACCAGACTAAACTTCATTTCTGTTCTATAGCAACATTTTAAGTCAGATCATCTGGAATATCTCCAAATTTGGTGAAATTCAAATAAAACTTTGTTTTACATTCATATAACAATGGATAAAAATTAACACGTCCTTATTTGACCATATGATTCTTCCCTCTTGGGAATCCAATACTTTATGTATCTTATTGTAGTTCTAAATAATGTGGACAGTTTGACATGTTTTTACATTGCAGGAGTACATTTGTGTAATTCCTGTTTTTGTAAAACTCATAATGAGTCATTTAACCAACATTAATTTTAGAAAGTAAACCTTTTGGGTTAAAACCAAATACTCTTTAGTTATTTCAGTCTTCTCCCAGAGGAAAAAAGAAAAGCACTGGAGTCAGCTAAAAAGCCTTGGAATATTTAGGGGTTATTTCTGCTGTCTTCTGTCAATCCTCTTCTCTAGGTTAGGAGAGCATAAGATATTGCTGCTTCTCTGATTTCTGCCCAGGATAGTCAAGAGAAATCCTCCCAAGAAATGTGAGCTCCAGGCCCTCATGCCTTTTCTCCACAACTGCCTCCTGCATTAAGAGTCTGATGCTTTGGAGTCTCACATATCAGACCTGTGGATTCCTCTGATCGTGTCAAGCTACCTCTGTGTTGCAGCTGTCCATCTCACTTTACCATTATGTTTAGATACCTGTGAAAATAATGCATAGACTTGGAAAACATTCTATTAAAGGAATATATGAAGCTTCTTTACGCTCCTACAATTAGCAGAATTAGGTTGAAAGAAGAATGATTGAAAGCATCTGCTATGCTCTTCAAAGAAAGATAAGTTTTCAAATCACCCGGGTCATTGTGTTTAACAATTCTGTCAATTGCTGTTATACTCAGTTCTAAGGTGTCTCCAGACAGAGAGCTTTGCATTGAGACATATCAGAGTCAGCATAAGTGGAAATAGACAGTGTGAAGATTGTGCCTTGGGGCAAGCTAGACTTGCTGATTAGACTGTAGTATTGTTACAAGAAGAAGGAGAGGGCATGATAAAGTGTTCTTTCTATTCACATTTTATTCCCTTTCTCTCACTTTGAAAGAGATTGTTCTGAAACTATTTCGTATATCAACATGATGTAACATACAACTGAAAAGCAATGCAGCAAGTATTGGACAGCTGGGCTGTTTCTGATCTGCCATTATCCCATATAGCTAGTGCTGGGTGGCTCTGGATAGTCTGTGGGCATGGAAGAGGGGGTCACTCCACACCTGAATTTCCAAAAGTTTCCTAATTGATCCTCATATCCTCAGGATTCCTTCCGCCAGCCTATATTGGGCTTTGCTTCTACTTACTGTCACTCTGCTCAAAGACAGCCAGGAGCTCCCGTGTTTAGTAGTCAAGGTATCCTCCTCACTCTGGCCCTACTTTACCTACTTCTTACCAGTTCCCAACATGCATGTGCAGCTCTAGGCGGAACGCCATCACTACCCTTAAGTAACATTCTCAGAGAGGCTACATATATTGCCGAATTGCTGCTGCTGAAGCATTTACAGATCCTAAATTGAAAAATGAGTTAGTCTGGAGTTATATACATTGCACAGAGAAGAAATGAACCAAAAAGTGGAGAGAACTCCTCGGGCCCTTGCTTACTCTCACACACACACAGACACACTACCTAGTGACAAAATCAGACAGTCTGAGACAATAAAACATAAAGCAAGAGGAACCAAAGAAAGCACATGGTTCTTCTTGGTTTTCAGGGCATACAAGGGCCTTGCAAATGGCAGTGTTGAAGAGAAGCTATTAATAAGTTTATCAAAGGATTACTCTAATTTTTAATTGTGCAAAAAACAATATCACTAATTGCAAGGGAAGACTGACAAAACAGAAGAGAGGAGGGGAAAAGAGTTAGCAGACCCTTTCAAAAATATCCACACTTATAACCTAAACGGATGATGGATTCTATTTGTCAAGAAATTACATTATCTGATATCCTAAATTTTCAAGAAATGCAAAAACTTAGCCAAGTAAATTAATCTGTATGTAAAACATTTACATTCATTACAACGGCAAAACAATTAAAATATTATATCTGTGTTTAGGGAACAAAAATAACCCCCAATTACTAAATGCCAAAATAGATTAGAAGTATAGTTTTTAGTAATTATATTCTTTAATGACTTATGAGATTATGTTTATGCCCTCGAGTGTTGTCTGTAGGGAGATGGATTATAATGTGGAGTAGAGTAGAAACCCTAAAAGTGATGTTTGTGCATGGGTGGGCCAAAGCTGGGCACCATGTGCTTTCAGGATGACAGGTCACCCATATGTGCACACAGATATACCCCTAAACCACTGTACCTCAGCCTCTTAAGTGGAAACAGGAATGTGGGGAAATATATATATGAGAGAGGCAGAGTAGAGAGGGTTAAAATGGTGGCCATGGAAAGAGGGAAGAAGTTGATTCCAATGACTTGGCATAGAAATCTCTGACGTGCATAGCAGGGAACTGAAACCAGTGATGTCACAGATAATACTGTAGGTGAATGTCTCCATTTAGCATGTGGGTAAAGCGGATCTGTGAGAACAAGCTAAACAGCCAGTGATAGAACCCAGTAACTGATTGTTGATTACTAAATTGGTCCGCTCTAAGCAACCACCTCTTTTTGAGGACAACAATGAAAAATAAACAAATACAATTTCTGTATGAAATTATCAGGAATATTTTGCAATGGAAAGTCAAGGCATGCCATATGTTGCTCTGGCAGAGGATCTGAGCAATGTGGAAACCAGAGACAGTCACACAGAGCCAGTTATCTCCATATTCACACAGCCTCTGACATCTCATGCAACTGGGATCCATCCTGTTGGGGTAGCCATACAAAAGTGGTTTTTCAACACACCAAATCACCAAGGCAATTTCTGTCTCGAAAATAAATTGCCACAACTTATAGACTGTATGCCTCAAACGTAGTAGTTGTTCAATAAATGCTTATTGATATGATTGGATTTGATTAGGGTCTTTACTGTTAAAGTTAACTTCTAATCAGATTTCTCTGAGACCTTCAAATTAAAATATTGGTGATGATGATGATGATAATTTATCAGAGAGATTCTTCCTTTATGGACAAGGCACAGGATATTATCTGTGGTCTGCACGTACTATTCCCCCAGATTGATCAAATTCTCACCAAACTGCATACATGATAATAGTGTTTCCCTTTTACCCATCATCAAGCAAATAAAAACAGACCTTTCTCGTGTACTCCATTAAGAGTGCTATAATCATAAAATTAGGTATAGAAATTGTATTCCTTGAATTTTAAGAGAGAAAATGTGTCCCTTAACCAAGATTTCTGCCGCTTGTTGGTGCATTGCATCGCAGCTACACTTTCCCTGACCCTGCCTGCTCTCCAGGCTCCCCTCTCCTCACGCTTTTCCTCTACCTCTATCTACTCCAGCTAACCTGGCCTATCTGAGATTACCAAGATGATCCTTCTACCTGGAATATCTTCCCCTCACGCCTTCTCTGGCTTATTCCACTTGATTCTTCACATTTCAGCTTAAACATCTCTTTGTCTGGCCAGTGTCTATGACCCAGGCTGAGTTAGTGCCTTTCTCCTGTGCTTCCACGACACCCTCTATTAACCCTATAATAGCATTTAACACACACTCTATTGTATTTGCCCGTTCACTTACCTGTCTGCCCCACTAGACTGCAAGTTCCTTGAGGCAAGCTGCCATCATCCTCATTCGTCTTTGTATCTTCTGCATCCAGCACTGTGCTCAGCTTACAATATACTTGATGAATGAATAGAATAAGAAAATATACTGTATTTGCCTCTATAAGAATGTTTTTCTCCCGTGCAATTCCAGATCTAAAAGCAGACTTGCTTTTCGAATTTATTGAATTTCTACTTTTTCCCGCAAACCAGGAGTGTCTCAGGGTCCTTCAATCTGAGAGAAATGTATGCAAAGCAGAGCAGCACATAACAACAGGTTCGTTTTTCCCCCTTTTTCTGTCTTTAGAGGTGAAGAGTTCTTTTCCTATGATTCAGGCATTGTGTCAATTTCCCTTCTCTTCTAATACGTATACCAATTGAAGGGTCTCTTCTGAAGAATTCTGTGCAATATGCATTCTTTGAGCATAGTTGTAATTATGGTTTCGATTAAAATATTAAACCTACATGTGATTTGGAATATCAAAATGAATATTCATATCATGAAAGATTTTATTTGCTCTTTAGAGAACAGGAAATAGGTTGATTTTCTGGCATTGCTAAGACACGTGCGCATTGCAAAAGTTCATCATGCTAACTAGCTGATTTAAGAATATATATCCATATAAAATGACAGAGTGATAAATTTATTACCGAATTTGCTGTTTGTTATGAGGAAGTTGCTGTCTGGAAAGGCTTCAGAACCCTCTCCAACTCTACCTCCCTTTCTGACTTTTCGTTTCCTGTGTCTGGGAACCTCACTGCTTTCTCTCATGGTCATGTTAAGTAATTATTCTCATGTGAGGCTACTCTGCTAACCCTCAGCATTTGGCTCACAGCACAGTTACTCCCAGTTCAGTGATGGGGGATGGAAACCATCCATGACTGCGAGATTGTTCCCATGGCGGAGGAGGGAGAGATGGTTTCAGTCTTGTTCTCATTAGGAAGGTGTTGAGATGTAAAAAGCATCATGGCTGATGATATTCCTCCATCAAACAGTTCAGCTCATGGAAGAGGTTGCTGTATTCTAAATTTAACATAAAATAGTGATGCATAAAAGTTTTACTTTTGAGAAAAGAAATTTTCACAGTATACACTGTGTGTGTGTGTGTGTGTGTGTGTGTGTGTGTAAATGTTGCACTAATTCCAGCATTCTGATCAATAAAGGCAGATGTTCTGGCTATTTTGTTCTGAAATAGCTCTAAAGTATCTTTATCTTTTAAGTTGCTAGGATGTGTTATTTCTTTATTATCACGCAGAGTTGAAACAGTTAGTATAGTGTGCGAACTAAAACGAAAGAGGATGGGGAATCAAGTTTACTGTCTCTGAAGTCGATTCTAAGACTAGAGTGGTTAAATAAGGAATGTTCTAAGATATTCTGTCAAAATAAATTTGATACACTGCCAGAAATTCTACAACTGCTTTCTGGATCTACCATATTCTCCTGGGAGTTAGAATAACTGCTTTCTATAACTACAATTTTATTTTTAACTAGGTCTGGTTTTCCTTGGAAAAACTTTCTTACATTATAAAGTTAATAGTTGAAATTAAATTCAATAATAGAAGTGAACGTAAGTATCATTCAGTGTTCATTTTTGGTAGCCTCATTTTTAAATTTGAACATCAAAAATTTTACAAAACCACGTGCTCTAAAATGTTTATTTAAATTTGAAAGGTTTGAAGTCCTCACTGTTTCTGAACTCAGGACGCAAAAATCAAGCATTCCCTCAGAAAGATTTAATATTATTTTTGGATGACAAATTTAGAGGTTACTTTTTAGAATTTAAACATCTCTAAGAGTTTCATTGACATTGTTTGCCATCACAACTTTACAACAACTTACTTGGAGACTAGTATCGATAATGGGAGCTAGTCAGATCATGCTTCTCATAACACTTATCTAAAACATGGGAGTCCTATTATTTTAGATCAAATTTTATACTAGAAGGTAATGGGGATGGCAATTGATTGGCCATTTGGTTACTCAGTTACATCAGGTCTTTCTTCTCTAAGTGTTCTTTCTTTATTCGTTCAATAAATATTTATAGAGCCCCTACTGTATACCAGTCACTGGGGAAATAGCATTGAACAAAAACAACCATCCTTGCCCTCATGAAGCTTACATTCTAGTAGAGAACAAGAGAATAAGCAAGTTAATAAGTAAATATATAGTATGTGAGATAACTGCTAAGGAGTAAAGTAAAATGGAGAAGAGGAATAGAAAGAAGAGGGAGAAGATATTAATTTTAGAGTTGGTGGCTGAAGAAGGCCTCAATACAAGGTGACAACTGAATAAAAACCTAAAACGTGAAAGGCACAAACCATGCCACTATCTAAGTTAAAAGCATTCAAGCCAGAGGAAATGGCAAGTGCTAGGGCCCTGAAGCGGGAATGTGCCTGGAAGGTTAAAGGAACAGAAGGAGGCTGTGGTGGTTGAGTGGGAGAGAATAGTAACAGTTGAGGTCACAGGGATATGAAGGTAGGGCAGGCGATGGGGGGAAGCAGATAACATTGGGCCTAGTAATAGGGTGACCATGTAATTTATTGTCCAAACTAGGACACATGAGAGTGAAAAAAGACACTATCAATAATTGCTTCTGGACAATAGGCATAAGCCAAGACTGTACTGGAAAACCCAGGAAACATACACACCTTTATAAGGTTTTTAGCCTTTTCCTCTGAGTGAGACAGGAAGCAGATGAGTGACATGATCTTGTTGACATTTTTACAAGAACATTCTGACTGCCATGTTGAGAAGCATTTTCTGAATCGGTGAAGGAAAAATATGCAATCTTACAATATGTTATGTATACCAATGTATAACATGAGAATAATATTACCTAAAGCTTAAGTAGTGTTTACTCTGTGCCAAGCTAACTCATTTGATCCTCACAACAAACCTATGATGCACTACTGTTGCCTGAAAATGAAGAAACTGAGGCACAGTGTTTAAGGAATTTCCTCAAGGCTATATAGCTAGCGATTGGCAGAGCCAGGGTTTGGATCCCGTCTGATCCCAGAGGCCATGCTATTAGCTAAGCTGCCACACTGCTTCTCTTCCACCTACCTTAAAAGGCAAACTTTATAGTCATCAAAATGTCATCCCTAGTACAGAAATACATTTTCAAAGACTGTGTTCAAAGACAAAGTCATCCTTTTTCTCTCCTCCATTAAACCCAACAGCTTCTTTAGTTGCTTATTTAAGACGGAAGAAACACATTATAAAGGAAGATGTGTACGATACAATATTGCTCTCCAGAATAGCATTTATGTTGTAAATCTTGCAGATTGTATTAGAACATCTGGTAAACAGATGTTTGTATTTTATACCCATTGTTATGTTGGTGAGGTCAACTGACAGAAAGGAGCCAGGAAATAAGAAAAGAAACTGAAAAGAAAGGTTGAGTTCATTGATGGACCAATTGCCTGGACACATACATCTGCTTATCTTCTCATAGGAATACTTTTTGCCATACTAGTGTCTCATCCAGTTATCTCTGGAAGGGCTAGGCAATTTTTCTGTGGACTTGAGACAGAAAAGTGAGTGTCTATGGCTAGCCCATAGTTTCAACTGGGGTGGAAACATTAGGTTTTACTGATAAAGCTAAATGTTGCATCTTTAGACCTCCCTCCCTAGGAGTTTACCAGATGCACAGAAATTAAAAGAGGAATGTTAAAGCATAATGGGTGACATTTGGAAATACTGATATTTAAAAAGAAGCTAGAAATCCTCAATTTTAAAAAATTTACATACAAAGTATACCTTTTATGAAGTGGTTCCATTAAATCTAAAACAATTTGTATAAGGAACTTTATTAATAGCCCTAATTTTAAAAGCAACAAGTAAAGCAAACAATATTGAACATGTTCAAAATGTCCAAATCATTGCCTGTCAAAATATGAAAGGTAATGGGCACACACCTCTTTCCCAAATGTTGAATAATATACCATCCTCCATCCCACATGAATTTTATGTCAGATAAAGCAATTCGGCAAAATGCCTGCCCCAAAAAGACCACTCCGACCACTGTGAACTTTTAGTTTCACAATATAAAAATGTCTAGAACACTTCAAAGTTTCTATTTTAAAATGGTGGCATTTGTGTCGTAAATACTGTGTTTCTCTGCATATTTCCATTGTTTCCACAAATTTGATTTTAGAAGCTAAACCTATGAAAATTAGGGTAGTGTTACATCCTTTAAGAGCCATAATACTTTGTAAACTTTTTAAACATTTTAAGTATAACATACACACAGAGAAATGTACATATCATAAGTGTCAGCTCTGTGAATTTTCACCAAATGAACACATCTGTTTAACCAAGATCCAGAAACAGAACGTTACCTGCACCCAGAAGTCCCTCAGTCACTAACTACCCTAACTCCCAAGGCTTTCCTGACTTCTAAGGGCATGAATTTGTTTGCCTAAGTTTATGTTTTATATAAAAGGAATCATATGATATGTATTCTTTTCTGTCTGGCTTCTTTTGCTCAGCATTACCTTTGTGAGAGTAATCCACGTTGTTGTGTTTGGTTGTAGCTCATTCATTCCCATTATTGTATGGTACTTTGCTGTCTGAATATGCCACTATTTATTTGTCCATTCTACTGTAGGTAGGCGTCTAAATAGTTTCCAGTTTTGAGCTAATATGAATAGTGTGTCTGTGGACATTCTCATATGCATCTTTGTGCATATATATGCTGAAAAAATATATATATACATATATATAAAACCTATATATGTATACATAAAATATATATTTAATACTTATATATCAACAAATATACCTATACACTAAGTATATACTTTAATATAAATCTTGATCATAATCATTTTATATTTTAATCAGTAATTTTGAAGAAGTGTACCAGGGCGTGGTACAGTATTAGGAACTACACAGAATTTCTTCGACAGAATTCCTTTCTAATTCTAAAAGCTCTGAAGACCTGTGTGGCCCATGTATGAACTTTGTTCATTATAACTCTTCTTTGACTTTCGAGAAAATCTGTTATCTGCCTCCATAATGGATAATCCCCAAATCAACTCACATATTTACTAAGTGTCTGTAAAAAATAAAGAAATTGAGGAGCCGTGCCTCAGAGGGGCTCACATTTTGTCTGAGGATACAACCATACATTCAATCAAGTTAGCATGAATGCCAGGGGAATTTTATACTCCAGTGTTCTGTTGAAATTTTTGATGCGACTGAACACACAAAAAAATAATATTTTGAATGTGAAACACCTGTTAACATTTTCTTTAAAAACAGAAAAACTATCATCTCTCCTTCTCCTAAAGTAATATATACAGCTAAAAGAAATTAATCTCAAGAGATACAGAAATAAAATTAGATTTTAGCATTTTCCATTCTGCTATGATAAATGGTTATTTATTTTAAAACACAGCATGAAACACAGATTAAGAAACACCGATTACAGACAGTAAATGTTATGAGAGGTGAACTTGGATTGATGAAATTTTCCAATCTCTGAGGTTATTTTTGTTAAGTGACATATTTTGGGTGTACCAGTTGTGAGGCGAAATTTGGAGGTTTAGTTGTAATCTGGTTACTACATTATACTAAGACAAGATTGGTAAGGGAGGGTTGTTACAGAAATTTACCAAACTGTAGCACATGAAGACAGATCTAAAAGAAAATCTCTTTTAATATCAATAACAAAATTTGCATTGCAGCATCCCTAAAAAGAAATTTTAGTTATCAAAACCACTAATTACATTTTTTTAATGGAACTAACAATGCAAATAATACATACTCCCAAGAAGGTATTCAGAACTGTGTGAAATGTGTGAGCACTGGGTTTTGCAATCTTATGAATATGTGTTGAAACTTAGATGATTTGTTGAAACTTTTCCTGCTTTTTGTTCTAAGGAAATAGTTAGCTTCACAGTAATATTTTCATTGGTTTTATGGAGTAACCTCAAAATTGCCTCCAGCTCTTGGGTCACCATAAAGGAGGAGAAGTAAATCTGAAGTAGTATGCACTAAGGTGATATTCCAGGGCCTAATTTGCAAGCACTGAGTGCTCACCTCTTCTGCTCTCTCCTGTCTGATTCTCTGACCCAGGGGTGGGCAAACTACCGCCTGGGAGCCAAATCTGGCCCAATGCCTGTTTTTGAAAATGAAATTTTATTGGAATACAGCCATACACATTGCTTACGTGAGTGGTTTCTACTGACACCATATGGTACATAAAACCTAAAATATTTATTATCTGGCCATTTACTGAAAAAGTTTGTCAACCCCTGTGGCATCTTACCAACTGTTCTGCCCTGCCTTTCTTCCCTGCCTCTCATTATTCTCCATTTTGTCCCATAGGAGGTCAAAGTTCAAGATCTGAACTTCAAAAATATGAATAAGGCTTCATAACCTTAGATATTTATGTGGCTTATGCCGCAACCTCAAAAAAGTAAATGAGCATAATCCCAAGAAATCAAAATATATTTCTTTTTTAAAATGCTTTGCCACTGGTCTTGAATAAATCACTTGACCTCTCACGTCATTATCTTTATATGAAAACATACATAATGAAGGTCCCATCTCATGGAGTCCCACTAGGCATAATCACAAAGTAGGCCTGTTTCCAAGGTGACTGCTGACGTCAATTAGAAGAACAACCAAGGCCCATTATTTTTTTTGTGTTTATTTTTTTGTTATTTTGTTCACTAACATTTATGTTAGTGAAAATCAGAACTTTGGCCTTAGTAGGAGTCTTAGCAACCAGGGCTCCTTGAAACCTGTAGGACAAATCATGCATTTTCTGACTAAAATTGAACAACTTTTAAACTCTTCGTCATGCACTTAGAGGTGTTCATTACATTGTCTTTCAAGTCGTTAAGAGTAGCACTAAACCAAGTGGCCAGATCTTTGGGCAGTCATTCGTGTTTCAGTGAAGAAAAAGAAGAAAGTAAAGAGGACTTTTCCATTTATTTTAGGGAAATTTCATCCTAAAATATAGAGGTACTCTCTAAAGATCTTAAAGATAAAAACTTTACATACTTGAAATTATTTGACTAGAAAATCACTATATATTTCTTTGGATAGACTAATTAAATTACATGGTTGTAACTAAAAATAGATGAATTTCCTCACATCTATGCTATAAAATTCAAGGGATATTTCTTTGATAATGGACATAAAAGCCGTGTTGCAGACAAGGGGGAAGGTGGGGGAATGGATAAGAAACACCTCATGTTCCTTTTTTAACCCTGTGTATGTGTGTATGTATACATGTAATTTTGTGGCACAGATATTCTCTTTGTACATCAGACCTGTTGAGGGCTAGAGGGGGAGCTACAGGGGATGAAGGAAGAAGATAGAGTTGGGTGATTGAAATCCATCCTTGGGACTCAACTCTTAGACACCATGTAATTCAGCAGGTACACAGAAGACCGTTCATATACATTTGAGGAAGGGAGGAAGGAAAGAGGGAAGGAGAGAGGGAGGGAGAATAGACTGTAAGGAGTAACATCTGTATGTAAGGAGTCAACATCTGTAGTTCCAACTGTGTGAACCAGAACCTTGAGCTATTTACAATTTTACAGAGGCATTAATTCAAATTGACCCTGATTATAGGCCAATATAATAAAGGCAGTCTCTCAGGTGGTGGACCAGAGTCCACCCATACTGTGGTGTTGAAATTTTTTACCTGTTTGCAGTAACTAATGAACTCTCACGAAGTGATAAACATTTAGTTTGTGGAAATGGCCCAGAATAGAAAGCCGGTCCTAGAATTGAAGATGTCTAATAAAGTGTTATTCCTTAGCCAGAAATTTTGGATAAATGAATGAGCAGAGAAAAGTAAGGGCCTTAGGACTCAATATGTGTCATTCAATCGCTTTTAGGTTCTGTGATCCTCAGTGCATCCCCACATTCTGTGCAGCCTACCTCTTCTCTGCTAAAGACATCCATGATCCATGATTAAGGGTTAAGATGGCAAATTTTTTATTATGTATATTTTACCACAATTAAAAATTTAAAAAAATTTTTAAAGAACTACGGACTTAAATGAAAATGTAAAAGTATAAAACTTTAGGGACAATAAGGGAGAAAATCTTTGCAATCTAGGACTAGGTAAAGAGTTCTTAAACTCAACATCAAAAGCATGATCCATAAAAGAAAAAATTAATAAATTGGACCTTATCAATTGATAAATCAAAATTTAAAACTGTTACTCTGCAAAGGACCCTCCTAAGAGGATTAAAAGACAAGCTACAGACTGGGAGAAAATATTTATAATGAACACATCCAACAAATATATATATTTTCTATATATTCTAGTATCTAGAATATGTAGAAAACTCTCAAAACTCAACAGCAAAAAAGCAAACAATCCAAATAGAAAATAAGCAAGGGGCCGGCCCAGTGGCGCAGCGGTTTAGTTTGCGCTTGGCAGCCCGGGGTTCGCAGGTTCGGATCCCGGGCACCTGCCGACGCACCGCTTGTCAGCCATGCTGTGGCGGCGTCCCATATAAAGTGGAGGAAGATGGGCATGGATGTTAGACCAGTGCCAGTCTTCCTCAGCAAAAAGAGGAAGATTAGCTACGGATGTTAGCTCAGAGCTGGTCTTCCTCACAAAAAAAAAAGAAAAAAGAAAATAAGCAAAAGACATGAACAGAAATTTTACTGAAGAGGATATAAAGATAACCATAAGCACTTGAGAAGACTTTCAACATCATTAGCCATTAAGGAAATGCAAATTGAAACCACAGTGAGAATATCACTACACACTGAAATAAAAAAAGAGTGACAACATCTAATGCAGGCAAGGATGAGAAGAAACTGGATCACTCATACATTGCTAGTCAGAATGGGAAATTGTAGAGCCACTCTAGAAAAGAGTGGAAGTTTATTATAAAACTAAACATGCAATTACCATAAGACCCAGCAGTTGCAATCTTGGGCATTTATTCCAAGGCATAAAAATTGTTTGTGCAAAAACCTCTCCATGCATGTTCGTGGTAGCTTTATTTGTGATAGCCAAAACCTGGAAACAACCCAGATGTTCTTCAATGGGTGAGTGGTTAAACAAACCAGGGCACATCCATTCCATGGAATACTACTCAGCAATAGAAAGGAACAAGCTATTCATACACACAACAGCTTGGATGAATCGGAAGGGAATCGTGCTGAATGAAAAAAGCCAGTCTCAAAAGATTACATTCTATGCGATTCCACTTCTATAACATTCTTGAAATGACAGAGTTACAGAGATGGAGAACAGATTCATGGTTACCAAGGGTTAAGGATGGCAAGGGGGAGGGGAATGTGATTATAAAAGGACATCATAAGAGATCCTTGTGGTGATGGACCTGTTCCGTATCTTGACTGGTGGTGGATATACAAACCTACACATGTGATAAAAATGCATAGAACTAAATATACACAAATGAGTATATGGAACACTGACTAAACATGAATAATATTGGTGGATAGTATCAATGTCAAAAAGAGGGATTGTACCATTTTACATTCCCACCAGCATTATATGAGGGTTCCAATTTCTCCACATCCTCACCAACACTTATTATTGTCAGTCTTTTTCATTATAGCCATTCTAATGATGGATAATGGTATCTCATTGTGGTTGTAATTTGAATTTCCCTAATGACTAATGATGTTGAACATTTTTCATGTTCTTAGCTATTTGTATATCTACTTTGATGAACTGTCTATTTAAATCTTATGCACTTTTTATTTGTCTTTATGTTCTTTAATTGTAAGAGTTCTTTATATAGTCTGGACAGAAGTCCTTCATTAGGTATATGATTTGCAAATATATTTTCCCACTCTATGGTTTTCACTTTCTTAATAGTATCTTTTTTGTGTGTGTGAGGAAGACCAGCCCTGAGCTAACATCCGTCGCCAATCCTCCTCTTTTTGCTGAGGGAGACTGGCCCTGGGCTAACATTGTGCCCATCTTCCTCTACTTTTTATATGGGACGCCGCCACAGCGTGGCTGACGAGCAGTGCATCGGCGGGCACCCGGGATCCGAACCTGTGAACCCCGGGCTGCCAAGCGCGGACTAAACCGCTGCGCCACCGGGCGGCCCCCTTAATAGTATCTTTTGAAGAGCAAAATTGTTAAATTTTGACTAAATCCAAATTATCAGAGTTTTCTTTAATGGATCATGTTTCTGGTGTCATATCTATGAAATCTTTGCCTAAGCCAAGATCACACAAAAATTCTATGTTTTCTTCTAACACTTTTATAATTTTAGTTCTCACATTTAGATCTATGATTAATTTTTGTGTAGAATGTGAGGCAAGCATCTGAGTTCATTTTTTTGCATGGGCATATCCAATTGTTCCAAAACCATTTGTTGAAAGGACGATCCTTTCCTCATTGAATTGCCTTGGCACCTTTGTCAAAACTTAATTGACAGTAAACATAAGGGTTTATTTCTGGACTTTCTTTTCTGTTCCAATGACCTATGTGTCTATTGTTATGCCAATACCATCCCATCTTGATTACTGTAGTTTATAGTAAGTTTTTAAACAGGTAATGAAAATCGTACTTTGTTCTTTTTTTTTTTTTTCAAAATTCTTTTGGCTATTCTAGGTCCCTTACATATCTACATAAACTTTAAGATCAACTTGTTAATTTCTTTGAATTTAGATAGGGATTGTATTGACCCTTTAGATGAATTTGGAGAAAATTGTCATCTTAACAATATTGATTCTTCCAGTCCATAAACATTTATTTAGATCTTCTTTGATTTCTTTGGTATTTTGTAGCTTTCAGTGTACAGTCTTACACTTCCTTTGTTAAATTTATATCTAAGTATTTCATTCTTTTTTAGTGCTATTTTGAATGGAATTGTCTCAATTTCGTTTTTGGATTTTCCACTGCTGGTATAGAAATGCAACTGATGTTTGTCTACTGCTCTTGTGTCCTGTGACCTTACTGAACTCCTCACCATTACTCTCGCACCATCAACTTTTCTACTGCTAGTATGTGATGGCGAAGCATGCAATGATTATTAGAACACTTTGGTGCCACTGTCTTGATTCATGCTAAGGCACCAGTAGTTTTACCCACCATTGCTTTTGCACCAACAGTGCAAATTTCAACCAGTGAAAAGGACAATAATCTCTTAGTGTCATCTTGATCTTGCAGACCCCATGAAAGGTTCTCAGGGATTCTCAGGGGTCCACAGACAACACTTAGAGAACCACTGATCTAGATGATTTCTAAGCACCTGTCCAAGTCTGAAATGTTATAATTCTTTAAGATAAATGTTGTTTACCAGACATGCCTTAATAACTTTTGCTTAAACAACTAATTTTCATGGCAGTCAATATTTCTTAGAAAATTGCTGCATTTGGAACAATGTACCAGGTCCTTTGAGAGAAATGAAAAGGAAGTAAAACCTTGGCCCTAATCTCAAGGAAATGGCACAAGTCTCCCTGAGTATTCAAGTGTCTAGGAAAGGAACCCTGGTGTCACTGTAGGCTAATTACATTAGATCCCAAATTTGTATGTTTTTTGTTCTAGGTAGTACTAAAAATAAACAAAATGCTTACAGTGGAAATGCAATGCATATCAAATATCAAGACTAGAAGTAAAACTAGGTTAAAATCTATCATTCTTGACTAGTACCAGTTAATGTTATCTCACTTCCAAACGACTATAAATAAGACATAAAATAATATCAAACTAATTTTCAAAACTTTTTTAAAAGCTTAATTTTACATTAATATTTATAACAGACTCTTGACTAGAAGCTTAAAATAGCCACTTACCTACTATTTTTTCTTGCATTTTACATATAGTCAGAATTATATTTACAATATGATGCTTATAGTTCACTGGACAAATTTACTATATATTTTAGCTTTTCCCTGGAGAGTAATAAAATACTATTCATACATTTGAGGTAAATAAATAGTCTCAAGGTTTCAATCTATGGGATTCCACAGGTTCTGGCATCCTTACTCCTTTTGGGTAGGAAAAAATGGAAAAAGGGAGCAAAACACTCAGTGATGGGAGAAATTGGGGAAACAAAATTAATCATATAAAATGAAGAGAAGGATCGAGGTTAGCTTATATTAGGGATAAATGGAGTTAATAATAGTTTCAAAGAAACAAGTTACAGACTAGAGTTCTGATATAAAAAAAAAAAACTATACAATTTAAGAGCTAGCAGAGAATTTAGAGATAATCTAGTTTTAGCCTAACATTTTTTATTTGGCGGAGGATGGAACCAAGGCCCAAAGATTTTCCACAGGGCTTGAGCTGGAAGCCAGGATTTCTTTTTTTTTTTTTTTTTTTTTGTGAGGAAGACCTCCGTGCCCATCTTCCTCTACTTTATATGGGACGCAGCCACAGCATGGCTGACAGGCAGTGCATCCGCGGGCGCCCGGGATCCGAACCCGCGAACCCCGGGCTGCTGGTCACGAACTAAACCGCTGCGCCACTGGGCCCGCCCCTGGAAGCCAGGATTATCTAACTTCCCCTTCAGTATGTTCTATCCTTCCCTCTTCACATTAAATATAATTTTTGTGGTTTTAATACTCTCTATGGCACCCATAGCATTTCCCTAGAAGACAGCCGGGCTTCTAACAGTTTACTGGGTGAATTGTTAAAATGCACGTCATTCTTACCTGACGTATCCTAACATGACTGGTAACTCAGACATCTTGAGTATGTCTTCATACTTCACTTTATGCCACAGCTATTGGAAATGGTGAAGTTTTATTTTCTAATGAATTTCTGTTGTTAAATATTCAAAATCACCTCCAGCTTATTTACTATAACGTCAGCTTCGGCATCACTGTATTCTTCCCCCCGCAAAAGACACATATGGTATCATTTTTCTCGTGCCGCATACCATATCTTCGTTGAGTCATTGTTTCCATCCACACACAGGATAATTGTGACCACATGACTGACTTTACAATGAAGAATTAACTTCAGTTCTTAAGATTTTATACATTTAACCATTAAATAAGCTGCATGCTTTCAAATATGCCATTGGTTTTCCCTTTTCCTTACTTATAACCACCGTCCTGGAAAGTTTTTCGGGGCTACTACCTAAGGCTCTATGTGGAGATCTCTGCCAGTTTGTTTTATTCTGCTTTGTTTTTGCTTGCTTGTTGCTTTTAAATACTATCATGTACTACCATACAGACTGCTGATTAAAATACACCATAAAACTTTTTCATTGGGTTTTGGGTCTAATTGTATGTCCAGATCAAGGCACTTATTTTCTGTAATTAACTATGCTTGCACTTTGTTACAACAAACATAAGGCTCCACTCATGACATATGTGTGAAATCTTTTTTCCATTCAGGAAAAGCCAGGGTTCTTTCTTTCTGACATAAATCCTCTCTCCATTATTATGAGTTACATCTTAAAATATTGGCACATACATTTGGCACTAACCTGTGTAATTTTGATATTGAGTATGTCTCATTTTTCTGCTTTAAAGAAGTTTTGTTCTTCTTCATCCAATGATACTTTGGTTTCATTCATGCAAAATAAGTAGAAGTCTCAAGTCCCTTGCTTCTAGATTGGCATCCTTACAGCAAACAGAGTTATTAAAAAAGACATTTCTCTTCATCCCCAGCCTTCATGTGACTGAGACTGTTGGGGATAGTGAGCCCATATCTTGGGTGAACCATCTTTCCTCTAAAGAAGAAAGCTTCATGTCTTTGCAACTCTGATTTTATGAAGCATTTTTTTCTCTCCTCCACCTGGTTGTTATTAACATCTATGTATTTCAGATTCTAAAAAGTTAAGACCTCAGCAAAAACCAAAACACTGAATATTCAAGAGTGAAAGATATGGGCAGCCAGTAGTAGCAACAATCCCATGTTTTCCAGTCTGAGTACAGAGTAGCACAAGTGGTTCCTCAGAATCCATCTCTTACAGGAACTAACATTTATGATCTACCATGGGCCAGGCCCTGTTCTAAGTGCTTTGCGTAGATGAATTAATTTCATACTCACATCAACCATATGGCATAGATTCTCTTTTTATCTCCAGTTTTCCTTGAGGCACAGTTAACTGGTCTAAGTCATGGCAGGGCACAAAGCAGCAGTTTCCAGGGCCTGTTCCCTTTGCCACGGTGCCACATCGCCTTTTCCTTCCATTGAGCTCCCACAGAATGTTGCTTACGGCTTCTTTAGGAACCGTTATTGATGTTCATCTTCCAGGCAGTAATTTCTTTGAGAATGGCGTCTTTTGTGCTTGTGTGGTCTGCCACCACCCTGCACGTGGTGACCTGGCTGATCCTCCTTCACAATCTTATTGGAAAACAGGACAAGGAGAGACTGATAACAATAGGCCATGCAAATAGCTCACGTTTCCAGCTGCTTACTTCTGCTAAGCCCTTTCTATGGACTGTCTCTTCTGTTTCTCCCAATAAGCCTCCAACGTAGCTACCATCACTATCTTCATTTTCTAGAAGAGGACACTGAGAAGCAGCGAGGTTAACCAACATGCCAAGGTCACACGGTGAGGAACACAGCCAAACTCGGATTCAGTACGATCCAGGGAGTCAAGCTTCTGGGCCCATGCTCTTAACAACTATGCCAAACCACTTGCTTTAATTAAAAAGGAGTGCTCCTCCATCCCCCTAGGTCACCGAGGACACCCGGCGCCAGAGTCTGGAACATTTATGGAGTTCCTGCTCTGCTCTGCCTTTGTCATATACTCCAAATTCTTGGGCTGGTCAAGAGGCAAGAGGAGCCTCTCAAAGAAAAAAGTTTATGGATAGGGTGGAAGCCACGGGTTATTTTATTTATTTCTCTGAAAGCTCTGCCTCAATCCTGAAGCAATTAAAGCATAATGGAGGAGCAAAATTCATTCTCAGTCACGCAAAGTGATTTTATTTATTTTACTGTATCTGATTTGAGATCTGCGACAGCCAGGGAGCACGTTCTCATTCAAGACCTGTCCTGGGCATCACAGACTTTGTAATCATCTCAGTCTGTGCTGTCAGATGTTTTTGTTTACTACCGATTCAACTGTGTACTAATTTCTACATCCCAGCCTCTCCTCCAGCAAGAAAGAAAACCTCAGAACCCCACTTTTAGAAGATTGGTACCTGGTCCATCATGTCCAATTCCAAGTGACCCTACAATAATTCATGTTGAGGGGAAAAGAACATTTTATTTACTTTGAGGTTTTCAGCTATTACAAACTGTACTCTGTACTTATTCCTGCCTAGGACGGGTGGAGTGAGATGAAGGGATAGAGTGAGATGAAGGGGTCGAGGACAATCCCTTAGCCACACCGGATGAGCTGGAAGAAAAATTAGCACAAAGAATAGTGTGCCACTGGTTTTATTTATCTCATTATTAAAATGCCATGGTGATAAAAATAATGTCCAAGTAATGGCATTAAATGGCAGGGGATATTAACATCTGGAATGGATAAAGAAGGATAAATTCATTTATATTATCCTTTTTTCATTAAGTTGTACATAAATAGTACCTTTCCATTTGTGATTACAAATTATAGCGGTTCAAAATAAGTAACATTTGTGTGGTATGCATTCAGTTTGCAGAATTCTTTCATATGCATTGTTCAGTTTGAGCCTCCCAGATGGTCATCGCACCATTGTTGCAGGTATGAGAACCACCCCATTTCACACATACAGGAATGAGATCTACAGTGGGTAAGTGGCACACGGTTAGTAACAGGTAAATCTTGGACGTGAACCTAAGTCTTATGAGTTCACAACCTAAGTTAAATGTAGGGAAAGAACAACCTTATTTTGTAGTGCCAAGCTGATGTGGCCTGGGACATTAGGCTGCCACATTAGGATCATGCATAACAGTGAGGTCACCTGTTACTGAACTGTACCATTATATAGTGATGCCTTTAGGGACTGCTGGGGTGAGAGGGTAATGAGATGCAGGCTGCATGGCCCCATACCATTATGATTTTTGGTCTCTTGTGTCTATATTATATACTATTTTCTGCTCCTCCTGCATTATCTGGCTGTCATCTATCATTTTTTGTTGATCATGGTGCCTCTAGAGCAGTGGTTCTAAGAGTGTGGTTGGTGGACCAGCAGCATCAGCATCACCTGTGAACTTGTTAGAAACGCAAATTCTCAGGCCCCACCTCAGACCTACTAAATCAGAAACTCTGGGAATGGGGCCCAGCCATCTGGTTTAATGAGCCTTCCAGGTGATTCTGAAGCTACTAAAGCTTAACCTCAACTGCACACTGAAATCACCTGGAAGCTTTAAAAACTATGGAGGCTTGTGTCCCAATCCCACAGATCCTGGTTTATTGGTCTTTGACAGGGTTTTCAACCTCAGCACTGTTGAATTTGGGGCTGGATAATTATTCATTGAGGGGCCTGTCCTGTGCATTGCAAGATGTTGAGCAGCATCCCTGCCCTCTACCAATAAGATGTTAGTAGCCTCCCTCCCCCACCAGTTGTAATAACCAAAAATGTCTCCAGACATTGCCAAATGTCCCCCAGGGTGCAAAACCATCCCAAGATGAGAAGGCACAGCCCGGGCACTGGGAGTTTTAAACGCTCCCTAAATCTTTCTAATGTACAGCCAAGAGCGAGAACTATTACTCTGGAGGGTTCCTGTTAATGAGGAACTTTGGATGTGCAATGGACAATGAACAATGAAAGCTAAACTTTATAGCACTGGGTGTAAAGTAGGAATAAATCAACCCACGGTGAAGACTCAGGCAGTTTGCCCGTAAGTAAAGCACAGGAGCTTTAGGGCATAAATTTCACATCCACCATTTGGCTCCTTACATTTTTGCTTACTTTCTGATTGTTAGATATAGTCCAGAAAACTGACATAAACAGGTATGTTGCACATCTAAAAGGTCCCAACCAAGTAGATATTGCTTTGTACTAAATATAGTGATGGATAGAGATCCTGCTTTTGGATCTAGTCATTCTAAAAACAGGGTGCTTCTCGGTGTATCATGTGGTGCAACTCCTTAGGTAAATATGTTTTTGACAGGTTAAAAATTGCAGCCAGCCCTGTGGCCTAGTGGTTAAGTTCAGCACGCTCCACTTCAGCAGCCTGGGTTTGCAGGCCTGGATCCTAGGCGCGGACCTACACCACTTGTCAGCCGTGGTGTGGCAGCAACCAACATACAAAGTAGAGGAAGATTGGCACAGATGTTAGCTCAGAGCTAATCCTTCTCAACAACAACAACAAAAAATTGCAGCCTGTCAATTTTGTAATGTTGAGTTTGACACAATCCAAATCAGCCACACAAATACAGAATTTCTGCGTTAATTTGTGCCATTTAGTAGTAGTTTAGTTTTCAGGTGGTGATCAGGGACTTTAAATTTCAACTGTAGAAAACTCTCCTAAGCTAGAACCAAGACAAGTGTCCTTTGGTAAAAATGTGCTCAGCAGATTGCCCTCTGCTGCCTCAGTGATTGCTCTGTGGTGTTCCTCTGTGATCCACTTGAGAACACCATTAGACACAGCAAGTGTGTCATCTCTAAGTGCTTGCTCTGTTGCTCTTATCAAGCTGGACAGTCTCATCACAGCCCAAAATGAGAGATCTCCAAGCAAACAGTTTGTGGCCGCTCCTCTTCAACCTGGACTCTTAGGTAGAACAGTATTCACCCACTTCCTCAACAACTAGTTGACAGGTACCTTTCTTCCTTCAACATAAAGAATGGAAATACTACTTTGGGATACTGCTAAACAACTTTAAAATAGAAAGCAAATTATAAGATGGCAAAAAAAAGTTTTAAGGGCAAAATTGGTACTAATTTCAAAATATGAAAATATTGTCCTGAGTTAATGAGTTGGAATCATTAATTCATACAACACCCACTATGTGGTAGGTACTGTGAGATTCCTTGGAAATTATAAATATGAGGGTTACATAATAGCACAGACCCTTTTATGGCAAAAAAAGCTATGAGTGCTCCAAGGTGCCAGATTAACCTTTGAACCAATCTGACTTGTCAGTTTGTCAGACGAGTTTGGCTTTTCTTTCATTGAATTGATGGTAGCTTGTTAACATTCATGAAATCAACTAGTTCTTTTGCAGTGGTCTAGATTGATCCTAAACAGTTCCTTATCTTTTCCTATACTAGTCTAAGTTGTTTCCTCGATGTGCTTTGAAAAATCAAAACCTTTTAATTAGGCAATAGAACTGCTTCCCAGAAAAGTACTCTAAGAAAAAAAATCATAAAAGACTGTTAAAAGATATTATTTCCATATGTTCCCACTTGTTTTAAAAAAAGGCATATGCTTTTATGTACATAGGAAGTTTTCTGATTAACAGTGGTTCCCTTTGGGCAGGGAGTTTAGGGGCCTTGATTGGAAGGGAGACTTACTTTTCATTGCATGTTTTTATGTGGCTTAATTTTTACCATTTTAAATATTGTATTTTCAATTTTAAATGCTGGTGAATAACAGAAATGATGCATTCCCAGTAGTCTTTCAGAAGTTCCAAAATGCCTCTTCTAAATAAGAGAAAAACAGGTGAGCTATACTCTGTGCCTCTTTGATGCCCTCTTTCTTTGGTAAATGTTTGATTGCTAAAACAGAGTGAGCTGAAAGGAAACTTTGAATGGAAGATTACTCCAAAATTAGTTCCATGAAAGAGATTAACAAGCAGGTCCTACTTGAGATTGGGTCTCTTTGAGGAATCCACCTTTAACCAGAAAGAGAAGTTGCCTCTGGGGCCTAATTTCCCCCGGTTGCATTGGAACAGTTACTATTCATACACCCTTTCAGAATGAAGCGGATTTAGGTTAAGGAAGTCTACAGTTGTTCTACCTAAAAATTTCTTCAGTGATTTCTCTCATTCCCCTTTGTCTACAATTCCCAAGAAGAATCAATGCTCACTCCTGGAGAAAAGAAAAATAATACAAAAATAACAAAACACCTATTTGTGTCAAAAAAAAGACAATTCTCTGATCTTTTGGGGGCGCACCAATTCCATGGTGTCTTTTCCTTCAGTCCTTCCTTCACACCTAACCCTAATTAAAAGTTTAAGCAAGCATGAAAAAGGAAAAAATTCAGTTGAAACAACACATACTGAGTTGTGGGTTTTTCTGGATCATTTTTCTTAGCAGTTGTCACTTAGATGTTCTCACAGGATTTCAGAGTCTCCCTTGTTAAGCAAAAAACATCCTTTTCTTTTCTCTCATTGTTGGATGTATGAACTGGGAAATTCCATCGCGTGGATTTCAGGATCCTCTGCCTCAGGGAATGAACCAACCTTCACCGTTCATCTATTCCAAAGCGTATCCTACAACAATCCTTATACATTGTAATTACATCTCCGCAGTCTTGAGTGGAGAATTACAATTCTGGGACAAAATACTAAACTCTCATTCTATAAAAAGTAGCTTTCAGGTTTTCTTTTCTTTATGGGGGTGATTCATTCCAGAAATAGTACTTTATGTCTTTACTTGCATCAAGCATGAATGACCGGCAATCAGCAATGGCATAATTACCTGTTAGCTTCATGAAAACTTCAGAGTTGAGGGCAGTGCTTCTGTGAAGAGCCCACCAGTTGTCCTTGGACAAAAGTTTATGTGGAAATTCTGAGAAGACACCCAGCAAGGCTGGTTAGAGTGAAAGGAAGAAGAATCAGAGTCAGGATTGAACTGAAGGAAAATGTCCTTTAGAAAACTATTCAGAAGAAAAAGAAATATGTTTGAAAATTAAAAAGAGAGAACTTCTGAAAATAAGTCATACAGGGTCTTAGCCATAAAAAATAGAATTACAGAGAGCCCTATGTTACTAAATTCTCAAAATACATAGCTTCTGATTTTGTATCTCTGGGGTACTGGTTTCCCACTGTCTTTCAAAGGACTCATGTTAATGACCACACTGACCATGAAATTAAACCTCATAAAATCTTTTAGAAATGGTAGAACAGAAATCCGAAGCACAACTTAGAGTTACTGTGCCAATAGGTACTTTGCAAAAAAAGAAAAAAAGACAAGTTTGTTAAGTTAGTAAGATAGCGTTTCCTATTAAGTGGAGTAAGTTTAAATTCTGAGTCACTAAGCAAAAATTAAGAAGGAAATCAATACCATTTTTACTCTTGAAAAGGCATCATATATTCAGCAGGGACTTCCCCCTTTAGGTAGCTGAGCTATTATTTAAGCCTGTGCTCCTCGTACAATACCTAATTAGATAAGTAGCAGCAATTCACAGGGGACTTTATGTTCTTGCTACTTACCACAGCCATTAGAGGATGTCCATCCTTTCCTTCCAACAAAGATTTTAATTTGTCCACATGGAAGAATGGATTTTCCTGCAAATGCTACAAACCAATCACAGTAACTGTAGTTTTCTGTATGATAAAGGGAAGTTTAAGCCTAAATAAAGGCCATTTATGACACACCTACTGGAGCAGAGTCAGCTCCTTAAGCACAGAAGAAGAGGCTAGTTCAGAATGGCCTTAGGTGTTAACCAGCTGACTAAGTCAGTACATCCTAAACCACTTCATTTTCCCAGTATTCTCCATAAGCTTGCATTCAGAGCTTTGGCTGCTTGTCAGGAGATAATATAATCTTCCAATGCCACTAGTTGAAAATGACTTGCTTTACGCATGGTTTAGTGAGAATTGATAAGAGGTGACTGCCTGCTTCTTGGTTAAGCTGTCACCCAAACCCCAAAAGTAGGCGGTGTGACTACTTCATATAAGATCAAAGGTTTATCTCATATTCTGTTGTTATATTTATCATGCTCCACATCTTTCCAGATAAAAAAATTGCTGAGGTTTTAAAATATGGGAAAAAAATCATGAAAATAATACTCTATTGCTACCATGCTAACTGGAAAGCATAATGAATAATAACATCTAGAAGTTTGGAAGGAAATTAGAAATATCTGCATCCATATATTCCATCCCAGCTCTGCCATTTCTTACCACGGTGTCTCCTTTTTTCAGCTGCTGGCTGGGCGCTGGCCTTTTGATCACAATGACTTTGGCGTATTTCTTTGCAAGCTGTTCCCCTTTTTGCAGAAGTCCTCAGTGGGGATCACCGTCCTCAATCTCTGCGCTCTCAGCGTTGACAGGTAACGTGGTTCTTTCCTTTTACTGTTTTGTTGGGTTTAGAAAAGCATTTTTCTCAAAAAGAAGAGACATCAAGGAACCTTGAGAGTTGGTGCCCAGGACAGTTGTTAATTAGTTTCAAGTGAATTAAAATATTAACAGTCTTGCTCTGCTGCTTAGAATTGCTTTACACATTTGCTGATTATTAGCCATATTTGGCTGAGGCCATTTGTACAGAGAGCATTTTGCCAATTATATCCATTTGGTACCCTTACGGCAATAAAGGAAAAAGAACATATTAGATGGAACGAGTGTTGGAAAAGGAGATTCTAGGACATGCAAATCCTGTATTTTCAGTAGTAGATTTCTCATTAGAAAAAAGAAGATACCGTTTAATGATATTTCTAATGCTTGATTACTTGGCTGAGTGGTGAGTACACAACACTGTTATGTTCTTCTCTGTGCTTTTTTGAACGCCTGAAATGTTTTGTAATTTTTAAAAAGAGGGCAACAACAGAAGCACCCCTGATCCAATTCTGAAAAACCCTTTCCAGAATTCTCCTCGAACATGGATGTCAAGGCTTCTCTAAAGGAGTCATTCTGAATTCCATGAACTTCTAAATGGCATTTTCTTCACCTTCTAATTTTCATAGCAGGAATTATAAAGAATGAAGGTAGGAAGTTTTTAACACATTCTATGGTACTCTTTTATATTGAATATAATCCTATACAAATGCTCTTTAATGTCCTATTTACTTACTTACTTACAACTTAGAAGAGGTTTCCATTTTTTCTGTCTCACACTCTGACAATCACTCTATCAGAGTACCTGAGTCCTATCAGAAATAAATGGCCCACTTTCTTAAAAAACATTTAAGTTCTTACAGATACTCTGTTATTTGTCATTTACAATTAATTTTCAGGACCAAATTGTTATTGTTAAAACATAAAAATACTCATTCCATTAATAGTTGAAAATTGTAATGGCATCTTTGTTATAAATTTATAGCTGTAATAATTGTGAAACAAAACAAAATGGTAGTATTATAAAAAATAAATTTATTGTTGAAATTAAAATACAAAAATAATTCCATTAGTAGTTTAAAATGCAGTAATGCTTTCAACAAAAATGCTACCATTGCGATGGTAAACACAAAGATCAGAAATAATTTCATGACCTATTTGTAGGATTCTTAGTGATTTCTAGGAAAACCTGAGGTCTTTCTGTATCATATCAGATGTTAAGCTGTGTTGCATAAAGATATTTACATACTATAAGTGGCCATTGTACCCCTTCCAATTGACTAAATAATTATGTTATTTGTGGCCATGTCCTAAAAAACTGAGTAAGAATTTATAATCTGAATTTTATTCACTAATGAAGTCTCACTCTGCTGTTCCCTCTCCTAGCATCCCAATAACATCGTTTCTTCTTGTATCCAAAGTGTTGTATTATCTAAAAATTAAAGGCTTTAAATTATATCTATTACATTACTAATACATGTAAAATTTTTCCTGTATTTATCAAGTTGTATATTTAGAGATATAACTATGTATTCTCATACAGAATCCATTTGAGTTTTTAATGATAATATAACTCTAAAATCCACATGGGGAAAAGAAATAAGAAAATATGACAATTTTAAAAAGAATTATTTTTCCTACACACATACCCTTCCTATATGATACATTTTTTTTAAACTCTTTTTTTGTTTTTTTTGAGGAAGATTGGCCCTGAGCTAACATCTGTTGCCAATCTGCCTCCTTTTTCCTCCCCAAAGCCCCAGGGGATAGTTGTATGTCATAGCTGTGCATCCTTCTAGTTGCTCTATGTGGGACTCTGCTTCAGTATGCCTTGATGAGCAGTGTGTATGTCCGTGCCCAGGATCCAAACTGGCAGACCTCTGGCCTCGGAAGCACAGCGCGTGAACTTAACCACTACACCACCGGGCTAGCCTCCTTATATGATATTTTTTAATGTTATAAAGCTACTATTTAAAACAATGTGGTATACACACATAAATACACTGACAAATCAATGGGAAAACCAGAAACAGGTGTTAGTGTACATGAACATAACATAAGCTGAAATCACTTTGAATATAATGGGGAAAGGAAAGATTCATCAATAAATAGTGCTATTTAGCCATCTAGGGATCTAGGGAAAAAAGCATGTTGAAGTCTTATCTTGTACTATATATCAATAATAATATTTATAATCATTACCATTTATTGAGTGTTAGTATGTACTGGGCCCAGTTAAAAATAAATTTACTTTACAGAAATTGTTTTACTTAATCCTTACAACACCACCTTGTGATACACCACTGCTGTAAGTATCTCCATTTTACAGATGAGGAAGCTGAGGTGGAAAGAGGTTAACCAAGGCCACTCTACTACTAAGTGTTGGATCCAGTAATCAAATATAAGTAGTCTGTGTTCTCAACCACTATGCGCAAGCATGTAAAAACTCAACCCATGAAGCAGTAGCAGAAAATAGACTAATACCTTTTTGATCTCTAGAAAAGGAAAACTTTTTGAACTTAAAAAGGATGGTAGAAATTCTGAATAAAATTATAAACATATTTCAGGACATAAAACTTTAAAACATTAAGATCAAATCATGGATTTGTTAAAAAAACAAATAAAGCAATAAGCTGGGAGAAATATTTGCAGCCAAAGCTACAATATGTTAATATTCTTGGTATTTAAAGAGGCCATACAAATAGTAATTAAAATCTTAAGACTTCCATATAAAAAAAGGCATGACTATAAAAGTCACCAAAGAAGAAATTAAAATAACTAATTAACATATGAATAATGTTTACATAATCAAAGAAATTCTAATTAAAAAGCATGTTTCTCAATATCTGGTGATAGTAGAGATTTGAACATCCCTTCTGGAAAGTAAAATCCTATGAATGCTTTTGCCTTCTGATCCAGTAATTAGAATTTTTAGGATCAATTCCAAGGAAACAATCCAAAATTTGAACAGAGAATTCATGAACAGAGGTGTTCTTTGCAAGATTATTTACAGCAAAAAGTTAAAAGCAACCTTATTGCACCATGTTAGGGAAATGGATAAGGATATTAAATATAATTTATATGTAAAGGTATATGAATATAAAATTCCTTGAAATAAATGGGATAAATATTATTAGCAGTTATGTCTAGGGTTGGAGTGATGGATTTTTGTTATGTTCTTCTTCCATGAGCAGAAAAAAATTTCTGAAAGTTTATTTACCTCTATTATCTGTTACCCATTTTCCTCATTTACTTTGTGCCATTCTGTACATTTTATTTTTCTCATTTGCACAGTTCATTCTTATGACCTTTATTATATATTAACACTAATTTTCTATGGCCAGGCAGCTCTCAAACATAGGCACATAGACATGAACACAGAGGCCCGTGCATGTGGAGAAATACACAGAGTTACTTCCATCCCTCCTGTTGCCTTTACAAAAGCACCATCAAATTTTGGAAAATACCATTTTATTAAAAAGTTAAATTTTGTCCCAAAGGATAGGTAAAAACCAGGATGATAACAAATTTTAGGAAAGAGTTACCAGCTGTTCTAAAAGAAAACTGCACCTCTGAGGAAACATTAACCAAAAACCAAAGGCAGACAGGAACAGCATATGACAAACAAGAATGAGAAATAGAATGAAGCAAGGAAGATGCTTGGCTCCTATACACAATAAAATCTTTTTTAAGGCAGCTAGGGTACAATCCTCTAAGAAGAGAGACGTTTATGAAAAGAGAAGCCAAAAGAGAAGAAATAATTTGCTTGGTTTGATAAGTAATATAGGCAGTTTTTATCCTTGTAATATATTTTCTTGTTAAAAAGTTTAAAGTATATTTTATAAATAGTGTTATGTGGCATGGTATAGTGGTCCCTTTTATATTTCATATAAATCTATTTAATAAATTTTTTGATAAAAAATATTTTAAGGCACTATTCCTCAGTGATATACTATATAATAAATTATCCCTAGATTGAGAAGTGTAATTCATAATTTAGTTCAACAGCGAGACTTGGGCAGGAAGAGTATGACGGACAGACATGAAGAATAAGACCTTTAGGAGTCTTATTCCTTTAGGAGCTTTCATGGTTGTAAAGACATGGACCGGGGAACAAGGGAGAATGAAATATGTGATGGAAGTATTCAGGCAATGGGATTCCTTAATCACCTAAATTGTCAAAACCCTCCATTCCTTCCCAAGTTCATATTGTTCTGCCTTCTCTTTTACCTTTGGGGAATCTCAGGGGACCATTTTGCAGTGCTTCAATCTCCCTAGTGGTGGTGGGAGTGGGGAGATGATGGGAGGTGGAAATGAAGGGATTAGGTCATAGATTCCTATTACAGGGTTAGGTTCACCTCACCAATACCACATTCTCCCCACTCCCGCCATCTCATGCATGGAGTGTTCAATCACAAATTATCTGTTGTGTATGAAATGAAATGTTCTTGGTTAAAAAAGAAAGAAAAAATAATGTCAAGCGTCTATTTCATTAAGACATGGTCTCAGTTTTAGATCAAGATGATGAACTATTTTAAAATTCCACTCCCACAAAAATCTGCCTTAATCCAGGAGATTTTCCTTGGTAATAAACTCATCATTCTTTGTTCCCTGGGTCCTTTCTTTATTATTTTTACATTTCATTTGGTATTGACTCTAAGTTTTGGTACCTGAATGTAGGAATCTATTTTGACATTTCTATTTCAAAAGCTTTCACACTAAAGAATGAATCATCACACTTAATTCCTAAAGATAATAAGATACCATTTGCTTTGATTCTTGATTTGGTTGCATTATATTCTACTAAAAATAAGAAAATCCCTCTTTTTTTTTTTTTAATAAAACAAAAAGTAAAAAGAGGGAAATTGGAACCTGTTACAAAACAATTTGCAGTTTGGGGATCCCTGCTTTCCTTTTATGAGCTGAATCAAATTATAGTTCAGGAAGAGTTCCCATGATTTTTTAACATATTTTTAAATATAATAGTCTCTCACTTCAGAGTTGTTTTTGAGGGAAAATAATGAGAGCAACTATATATCTGAGTTCTATACAATTTCTTTATTACTTCACTGATTACTCAATGAATACAGAATACTGAAAGATCAAAGAAAAGATCTAGCTTTCTTGCTATAAGCTTTTACTCTGAATAAGGTAAACAAGATGGTAAAAGAAAGCACGTGTCTTGCACCAGAATGGATGAGCTTTCATTATTAATTTCAACTATGGACTTGCCTCAGCTTAACCCTTTCACTAATTCCTCCTCAAATCTAACTTTTATTTATTTTTATTCGCATCTTTAGTCACTTGAGAAAAAGATAAAACAGAAATTTGAGAAAAAGATAAAACAAATTTCAGAAAAAGACTGAGGAAATTTAGAAACAAAATTTCTGTCCAGCCATATCAGTGAAATAATTTTTTTTAATGCTAAGGCAATATACTTCTAAAATGAATGAATTTTTCCCAACAAAATATGAATAACCAGTCATTACCAATAATTAAAATAGGTATTCTTACATGTCATAAGTGACAAGTTTTATATGCTACTTTGAGTTTGTTTGAGGGGAAAAAGAGGGGGCAGGGATGGGGGGAGGGGAATTTAATGGTGTTCTTTGTAAAGTTAACTGTGGTGTTTAAAAGTGGAAGATGACAGAGTCAGACCAGTAAAAAAGTCTGGGTACAGATCCAACTTGTAGTTAAAATTGCCTGGGGAAAGAGTCTGTAAAAGATAAAACTCTTTTAACAAGACTGCTCCAAAATGTTGTGTAATTAGATACCTGGAAAAGTTGCAAAGAGCAAATAATAAGGCAGCTCTGTTTGATATGCCTCAAACTCAAAAGCCGATGTCAGTTCTCCATCCTGTCATTTCCAGTAATTGTTCGGTGGTCTCTCTCTATGATGTTCTCAAAGGTTTATCCTAATTCAAGAAGCATGAAATTGATTTTCTGAAAAACTTCATTTTTATTTAGACTCAGACTTGGTTTCTCCTTCTCCTGGTGTTACAATTTTCTTTGGCTGCACGACAGTGGTGAAGACATGAAAGAAGTGGCTGAGCCAGAGGAGAGAGCCTGGGCACTGGACAGAGACAAAGTCAAACGCTGGTTGTAGGGCAACTCAGGGTCTCATTTTGGGGTCTGTTCCCTGTTGCACATAGTTATTTGTTCTTTTATCTTTAATTCTATTGTCAAAATCGGGCAACTGGTTAATTTTGCTACCTCATTTTTCTTTGATAACAAACTATCCCAAAACTTAGCAGTTTAAAACAACCACCATTTTATTATCATCTCACCATGTTGTGGGCAGGAATTTGGGCAATTCTTCTGCTCCCTTTTCTCTTCGACTGGGGTCTCTTGGTGGATTTCAGCTGGTGGCTGAGCTTGTCTCATGGGTCCAAGATGCATGACCGGCCCCTTGCAAGAACAGCTGGAGGTCTAAGCTCAGCAGAGCCCAACTCCCTCTCCTGTAGTCTAGGTCCTCACAACACATTCTCTCCTGCAGGCTCAGGGTCCAGGGTGGAACCTGCTGCTCTGCTTAGAGGCCAGGCCTCACACGGGCAAAGCATCATTCCAACCGGTCAAAGTAGTCACAGGCCGGCCCAACTGAAGAACTCAGTTGAAGAACTGTCAAAGTATTTACAGCTATCTTTTAAACCACTATGCCTGGTTTCTCTTTAAAAGTCTTCCTGCTGGTATTTTGCCTCCAAACCTTTGTACGGCAATCATTTGTCTATCACATAAGAGACATGAATCATAAATAAACATTACAAATGGTCATGTTTGCTTTAAAATGTGCAGAGGTAAAGATAGAAGCGCCTTTGCTTATGAGAATATAACTATGCTTATGAGAATAGAAATAGGCAAAGAATAAGAAATAAAAATAGATTTTGTTGAAGTAGTATCTTTTAAATTTGCTTTATTTTATACTGTTTTAAAGTACATTCAATAATAAATGTTTTAAAATTTAGTGACCATCCCAGATCATACCTTAAAGATTCAAAAACATGCATTAAATGCCTCTGCCCTTGAAAACATGTAAAAATCTATTTATAGACATATACAGTAACAAACATCTTTACATAAATAAAACATGCAATTTATACTTCTATTTTGGCATATCACATGACAGGGTACAAGGTGATGTCATGGGAAAAGACTCCCCTGGGAGTTGGCAGACCAGAGCCCTGGTCCAGGCTCCCCACATTCACTGGAGACCAGGCAGAGGATGGGGTAACACCTTGGCCCTCAGGTTCCCGACCAGAACACAAAGGAGAGAAAGATCAGCTCAAATGTCCTTCCTACTTTTTTTTTTTTTTTTTTTTTTTTGTGGGGAAGACCAGCCCTGAGCTAACATCCGTCGCCAATCCTCCCCTTTTTGCTGAGGAAGGCTAGCCCTGGGCTAACATCGTGCCCATCTTCCTCCACTTTATATGGGATGCCGCCACGGCATGGCCGGCAGGCAGTGCGTCGGCGGGCGCCCGGGATCCGAACCTGCGAACCCCGGGCTGCCAAGCGCGGACTAAACCGCTGCGCCACCGCGCGGCCCCCGTCCTTCCTACTTTTTAAATTATTTGATTCTAGGATTCCAAAAGTATTAGCTTTTTATCTGTTGCCCAATTCAGGGCTGGCTTGAAAAATAAGAAAATATTCAGAATGTTAGTGGCTTCAGAATATTGGCTTTGGCCAATAAAGACAAATGCATAATAAAGAAACAAAGATGCTTAATTCAACAGATAGTTATTCGGCACTTGTTGTTCAAGGTATTGTGACCAACTACAAAATGTCTGCCCTTACAGAGCTATATTCTAAAGGGAGGAGTGGACAGAGACAATAAACAAAATAAATAAGTAAAATATGTGTTTGGTAACATGGTAGTAAGTGCTATGGAGAAAAATAAATCAGAGGAGGGGGACAGGGTGAGTCTGGTGGGAATTTGGGCAATTTTAAATAGGGTGTTCAGGGAAGGCCTCTGTGAAAAGATACAATTGAATAAAGACCTGAAGGATGCAAGGAAGGAAGGAAGGAAGGAAGGAGGGAAGCGAGGAAGCAGCTCTGAGGATACCGGTGGGCATTCCCATTGGGGTGGGAAACCACGGGGGGATTTGAGCAGAAGGGTGGACATGATTGACTTACATTTTAACTGGCTCACTCTGGTCGCTGTGTTCAGGGTAGGTTGCAGTAGGGCAAAGTGGATGCAGGGAGACCGGTTAGGAAGCTATTGCAATAATCCAGGCAGGATGGTCCCAGGCGAGATGGTGAGAAGCAGTTGCGTTTGGATATATCGGGAAGAAAGAGGTTGCAAATTTGCTGAAGAATTGCATGTATGTGGGAGAAAAAAAGAGGCGTGAAGGCTAACTTCAAAGTTTTGAGCCTGAGATGGTAAAGTTTAGAGAGAAGCCAGGTTTGGGGCAAGGAAGAAGACCAGGAGGGTTTGGGTGAGGTTGAATGCCTATTAGATAACCAAGTAGAGATTTCAAGTAGGCAGTTGGATATACAAGTCTAGGGTTTAAAGTGAGGTTCTAGGCTAGAGTTATAAACTTGAGAATTAATTATCAGCATATAGACAGTTTAAATGATACTAAAGCCATGAGACTAGATGAATCACTAAGAGAGAAAGTGTAGATAGAAAAGAAAAGATGTCCAAAGACAAAGGAGAACTCCCATGCTAAGAATTTGAGGAGTAAGCAGGATCCAGCCAAGGAGATGAGAAGGAGTGGCCTGTAAGGCAGGAGGAAAACCAGGAGAATGTGGTGGAAGCCAAGTGAAGGAAGCATTTCTAAGAGGAGGGTTATTTCTGGAATAGCAGTTGTGGATGGTTGGATCTACACTTGCAGGTTTTCTATGGCAAGTGAAGATGTCATATGTGTATACACACTGACTAGATTGAAGGCTGTTTATAATCACATCTAGTAAGAACATATTTGTGTATATGTGTGTTGTGTCATTATATTCCAAATAGAAATCATTTTTGGAACATCCAGTATTACCTATTTTCCACACCTTTCCCCACCTCCATCATCACAAATGATTGTTCCTAATTGCTCTTATGGTTGTTTTCTCATCTCATGGAGACATTATCAAGATCAGTGTGATTACAAATGGGAAATATTCTAACTGTCAGTCATGTGGGTTAATGAAGGAGCAGACTGATGATGAATCATTTGCTAAACTAGACACTAACAATTACTTCTATTTATTTTTAAATGTAGAATTTACATTGGATTATAGATATATAGTATTCTGGGAACTCATGGCACATTATAAAATGAAGCTGGGCTGTGAATATATTCGTCATAAGAACATGTTGACACATTTTCTTACTTAAATCACCTTCTATCTCCAATCCTGCCTAAGAAATCTGGCTTTCTTACTCCCTTAGGAGATAAAGTGTTTTATTTAAATCACCTTTCCTGATAATTGATCTAAGAGGAGGGGAGAAGAAATAGATATAACTCCTTGACAGCCTCAGGATGCAGACATCCCGTCTCCATTCCTTTTAGTTTTTACTGGACATCAGTCTAATAAGGCAACAAAGAAAAGTAAACAGAAATGGAAAGCAAAATAAATAGCTCTCTTTATCTACTGGAAATAACCATAAATTTAAAAATGCAATCTTGGCTATATCGTAAAAGGATTTTCTTGGTCTGTTTGCGTAGCTGTATTTTATTCCATTGTGGACTAATCTGGACTTTTTTAGAGATTCTTATTGTACACCAGTCTTATTTACCTTACAAATCTTTTGCAAAACATTTCTCCAGCAAATCGTGCTGTATGTATGCCATGTGGCATCATCGTGCATATAAAACTATAGGTTCTAATCTACAGTGAAGAACTAGGCAGCATAATTCCTACGAGTTGTGTTTTCACAGATGTACCTTGTAGATGTACTGAGACAGAACACTAAATATAAGTGATAGGGGCTCATTTTGGTGACTATGTGTAGCTCGTAGCTTGCCTTACTGACTTATCTTCCACATTAAGTAGCATGTCCTGCAAATCCATATGCACCTGTCTCCAATGCCTTGGTCTGTTTTACAGCCTTCTTCTGGCACTATCTAATGAAAGCTATAAAAAGAGAATGTTTCCTTTCCATTACAACAGCAACAAAAATTTCAAGAATGAAGCCACAAAAATACCATACCACGTCACAGGTCCCTTCTTAATAGTAAGTCTAAAAGTAGTTAGCACCAGACCATCACATCAGATCAAAGAGCATAGAGATGCTGAAACCAAACTTTCCTTAGACTTAACATTAAAATGTGATTATTATCCCAAAAATATTAAAGTGAAAAATAAGGTAGACACAATTTGTTAATGCCTGTTTGTTTTTTGACCAACACAATTGTTCCATTACATTTATATTCTATACTTTTGTATGAACCATTCTTTTCTATTAGATTGTAAACCCTAAAGATTAGGAACCAGGATCTCTTTAACTCAGTTTTATATACTCTAGCACAGGACCATAGTGGGAGTGATATAGTCATTCTTTTACATTTACCAGAAATATTATTTTTCACTAAAACTGCCACCTGGTACAAGTCCACTGTGATCATATTTTGAGGGTAGAAGAATGGAGAAAATGATGGAATACCTATGGTCACTATTCACTTAAGGATATCTAGATCCACTTCATAAATAATATTTCAAGTTTTTTTAATATATAAAGAGGAATAAGATATTACCATAACAAGTACCAGCAGCTTTCACTACCCCTTCCATCCAATTTTTCCCACAGCTTAAAAAAACATGGGCACCCCTATCTGATACTGCTACTCTCACAAGATTTTGCTAGACTCAAATGAAGATCTGAGACTCAGGCCTGCCAGGCAGTTGATTTCCAGATGGGTAGAACTCTTAATGGCCCCACTTGTTTTTCACACCAGGACTCCCAGAAAGTTCCTAAAAAGCCAACAGTTGGTCCCTGGCCAAGGGGAGGAGCTTTCCAGCAATTATAATTTTTTTTAATTGAAATAAATTTAAAACTTCCTAATAACTTGGTTCCATCACCCCATTTTTTTTTTCAGGTACAGAGCAGTTGCCTCCTGGAGTCGTGTTCAGGGAATTGGGATTCCCTTGATCACTGCCATCGAGATTGTCTCCATCTGGATCCTTTCTTTCATCCTGGCCATCCCTGAAGCAATCGGCTTCGTCATGGTGCCCTTTGAATACAAGGGTGAACAGCACAAAACCTGTATGCTCAATGCCACATCAAGATTCATGGAGGTAAGAAGAGTTCAAAGGGAATTAACTGGGGAGGGGAGGAGGTCTTCATTTATACTTCACCATCACCAAGACTTGTTAATATCTCTACAATGCCCAGTGTTGTTTACTGTCAGTTCAGTCACATATTCTTCAGTTGCATGAAAAGTAGATGTTAAACCAAGGTTTAGCTTCTTGAGGAGAATAACTATTTTGCTTCCACTCTTATATTGTAGTACAACGGTAGACACAACTGTTGCTGTGCACCAAACAACTCAGAATTCTGAAACAAATTTACTCAGAAAGAGAGATAGATGTGTATGTATGTAATGCTATTTGTTTTTATAATGAGAAATTCAGCACAACAATTTCCATCTGACAGACATGCTGATACTTATTTTACGTTACTTGGGGAAATGCACATTGCTTGCACATTTTTTTAAAAGATAGATTTACTAACTCAAAGTAGGAAGTCGTACTTACATGAACTGATATTAGTACAGATTCTATGTCTAATATACAAATAATATAAATTTGCAGAACTTTTTTTGTGTGTGTGAGGAAGACCAGCCCTGAGCTAACATCCATTGCCAATCCTCCTCTTTTTGCTGAGGAAGACTGGCCCTGGGCTAACATCTGTGCCCATCTTCCTCTACTTTATATGGGACGCCGCCACAGCATGGCTGACAAGCAGTGGTGGATCCAATCCCACCAACCCCGGGCTGCCAAGTGCGAACTAAACAGCTGCGCCACTGGGCCGGCCCCTAAATTTGCAGAACTTTTTAAAAAAGTGTTTTAGTGTAACAAATTCAGTTATTGTTGTTTAATACACCTGACCACACTAATGCTTCTCTGAAAAGCTTAATCACATGACTGAGTGTATTGGGAAACATGTTTAAAATGCATATTTTCTATGCAAAACTAGTCAAATGTGGACTGAGGAGGAAAACCAAAAGGATAACTAATTCTCTTAAATCATCATAATTTAGAGCTTTGATGTAAATTTCATGCAGCTCAGATTCCACATTTAATCATTTTCAGATATCTCAAGGCATGTTTTCCTAACTTGGAAAATTCACAAAATTAGTGGTTTTTACAGTTGACCCATTATCCTGCTTGGAAATTCTTGTTTTAAAATTAAAAGTGCTCATGAAAACTGCCAAACTGGCAACCTTAAAATTAAACTCTTCTGTTTATTTACTGACTTTTTTATTAAGTCAATCTCCACAGTAAATAACAAAGGAGACAGTAGGAGGTTATCAGAATTTGGGCAGTGTGAATAAACAATCTAGATATTCCTGATGAAAATGTTGGAGAGAAGAGGTTCAATATAAGAAGGAGCTTACTAATCACTCAAGCTGGACAAAATGAAATGGGTTACTTCATAAAGACCTAGTATCCTTTATAGAGGTGGGCAAGCAAAGGCTGACTACCTATGGGATTTCAATAAAAGGTATAAGTTTGAACTGATCAATTTTTAGATTTCATTCCAAGTCTGAAATTTTCAGATTCTCTTTCTCCTCCTATTCTGTTTTTCTAATTTTATTCCCCCTCTTTGTCCTACTCTTTCCTCCTCAACTTTGCTCTAACCTAGACTGGAGGGAGGTCCCTTGTACCCTTGCTGATGACATCAGTTCAAAAGAGAAGTGTGACCCTTTACTCTACAGGCCTCTGCCATGGAGGGGACAGGGGACTCCATCCAGTCCCCTCCGGGGTCAGCTTCCAGACCCTTGGCAGCTGCTTCTGGGGCATTCACACCTAGCCAGCAATGCACCAGGAAGATGGGGTACAAATGAAGGGGGTGCTCAAAGGAGTGTTTGTGTTGCACTTAAACAGAAAGGGTCTTTCTAATTTTTGTTGTTTTTTAAGTTCAGTACTGAAATCTTTCTACAGTGGGATGTGGGTAGGGAAATATTTGTATAAACAGATCTGAATAAACTGACTCCTTTGGGAGTTTGCACTTAACCTAAGGATAACATTCAGGGGTCTGTGAACTTAAATGGAAAAGAAATTACATGTTTATTTTCACTAACTTCTAACTGAAATTTATCATCTCCTTCTATTATGAATGTAAGCAACAAACCACAATAGTGTTTAATAGTACCATGATTTTTTCACTAATAGAAATAACAGACATATTCATACCACATAACAGTTGTATGATCTCGAAATATCATTTACACTCATCAATGCTTCAACATTCTCATGGTTATTAAAACCACCATTAGAGTTATCATTTAATTTGTTAATAAACACATATATTACTATATCAGAATTTTATTTTTAATATTTTGATAGCTGTGTTTTGATGTAATTGGTTTCCATTTTAATCTTATGTATTTTATGCACATAAAAGTATTATTCTCAGAAGGAATTATAGTCTTCACCAGACTTCCAAAGGGGTCCATGGCATAAAAACAGTTAAGAACCCCTGCCCAGAACTTTTTTTCCTCAGGACCCATTTATAGATTAGTTTAATAGACATCTTATAAATGTAGCCCCCTGGGCCTCTTTCTATATTCAGAAACTGTCCAGTTTTTCACAGAGCACCACGATTATATTTTACTGTGGGAACTGAGATATTACAAGAGGCTGCATTATCCTTAGTAAATAAACAATCTGGAGAAAGAAAATAAAGAAAGAAAAAGCATTTCTTCCCAAGTTGGTGATTAATTTATCGAGAGGAAGAATTTAGATATCATTTTCCAATTTCCATTTTTATAGGGTATTAAATTTTCTCTTTGAAAAAGACATAAAACTGAGTAATCCCTGTATTTACAAATCCTGCCCATAGGGACATAATGCTAACTATGCCTTCAGATAAGGTACTCCGCCTCAATAGTTTCCAGGTGGTAAGTATTAAAAGAGAGTGAGAAAGGGCATGGTTATTGATGGCTCAAATTGGCTGGCTGCAGGGTCACATAGCAGTCATACCAGGCAAAGGGTTAACTCGCAGTCACAAAGCCACACAGATCAGCTGTTCATAACCTTCGCTTTTTCCAAAGGAGATGTTCACATTAAGTACACTTTCACCACAATAGTCAAAAGTAAACCAGGCCCTAGCAAAACTTTGAGGTTCATCAATAAATAAAGATAAATACATATTCTGTGTGTCTCAAAATCATGTTTTCTGAGCTTTGGAAGGGAATTCTTTTTATTGATTAGGGCTCTTCCATTAAGTAATTAAAACCAACTTCAGTTTATAAATATCTTTGTCAGGATAATTTTTTTTTAATGCAGTTTCTTTGGCTATTGTAAAGCCAGGATAATTTCTGGAGTTTCCAATTTAATTGAGTTTTGAGCACCACCCCCAAGCCCATATCCACAACCATCCATGAATATGCAAATATATCTGCAATCATGAAGCTTTTGAGCTACCAGAAGACACTGCACAGTTAATTTACGTTATAATGCCCCTCCTTTTCTCTCCCTTTTCTTCACTTTGCAGTTCTACCAAGATGTAAAGGACTGGTGGCTCTTTGGGTTCTATTTCTGCATGCCCTTGGTGTGCACCGCCATCTTCTACACCCTCATGACTTGTGAGATGTTAAACAGAAGGAATGGCAGCTTGAGAATTGCCCTCAGTGAACATCTTAAACAGGTAAACCTAATAAAACCATGAAAATCTGGCCAAGACCGTTTTGTCCATTACAACAAAAGGCCTACAAATACTGTATTTAGCAGATTTAGCCTTGTTTCCCAAACTAAAAATACTGTCTTGTTTGTCTATATGTCTTGTTTCTGTAGAGTTACAGTATTAGGAATTTATTTTGTGAAATAGGGAGCCTATTTGTGAAACAGGTGACCTGGAGGCAGGGCCCAAATAGAGGGGAACTACAGTCATGTGCCACATAATGATGTTTCCGCATATAAACAGTGGTCCCATAAGATTAGTACCGTGTAGCCTAGGTGTGTAGTGGGCTACATCATCTAGGTTTATGTAAGTATACTCTGTGATGTTCCCACAACAACAAAATGGCCTATTGACGCATTTCTCAGGACATATTCCCATTGTTAAGTGACGCATGACTGTATGCATTTATTCTGCCAAGAGTATATTGAACCTGTGTGTTTGTGTCTATACACTGAACTGGGCTTGGAACTGTGCCAGGACACAAAAAAGCATGTGACTTTCTCCTTTAGCAGGCTTTGTGGTCTTGTAGAAATAAAATACAAACATTAAACATTTGGAAAATAGAATCACAACGTGTGGTAAAAGTAGCCTATGCTATAGAAAGTCAAGGAGGATATAAGATAAAGTCAGAGAGAAACTTGTCCTGGATGAGAGGGATTGAACTGTTCATAGAGGATAAATTGGTCTGATGGGAAGAAGAGGACAGAGGACATTTCAGGTGGGAAGACAGGAGTCTAGTTAGAACATAGAATGGGCACCATGCATTGGGGGAGTGGGAAAAGGAGATGAACCTCCCTAACGCAACATCTAAAGGAAGACTCATGATAGGACATGGGATTGAGTACATAAGAAGAGGTCAAATTTTGGAGGGCCCAAAGTTCTAAAAGAAATTTGAGCGTGTCAATAGAAGGCTGCTGTTGGTCCTTCCCAGGCAGCAAACAGACTAGATAAAGCTGTGAGCTTGAGAGGGCAAAACTTGATGCTTATACTTGCTGCCTCTATGATGCTGGGCATATTGCTTAATCTCTCTGAACTTCTAGTTCTTCATAAAACGTACATAATAATACTTGTACCTTTCTGTATAAACACTAATTCAATTTTAAGTCTTAAAAAATTAAGTAAAATATATATAATAATACATCAAGGGGATTACCTGATGCATGTACAATGTCTAATAGAACCCAATTCAAAGTACTCGGAAAATGTTGATATATATTAATTTAAAGAGTAAAAGTAGGACTGCAGGTAAGTTCTCAGTCTCAGCAGAGAAGTACATAAGGACACTCAACCACACCAAAAGTTAACGTGACTTATTATATTGATGGAGCCTGTAAATCTGCCCTATATAATTATCATACACAAGGATCACTCTTCATCAGCAGCTCTTTTCAACTACTGTACTGATTTTTCTGAGCTTCAGCTCCTTATCTGGAAAGTGGGCATAATAACATACGAACCAATGTTATTATGAGAATCAAAGGAGTTAATGCGTGTACATGTATTTTATAAAATGTAACATGCCCTACAAATGGTAGCTATTATCTTTTATTAAAATTTAACAGGAAAATTATATTGAGAAACTTTAGTATGACTTTGTTCAGGCACGAACGTTTCAAGTACTCCAGATGTGAAACATGTTAAGCAGTTATCACCTCTCATTCCTGCAGAGGAGGTAATTAATTAGAATAGATTTGTGAAAAACAGGTTTTTAAATGCTGATTTTTGATTGAGGCTGTTTAAGCTATGAGTCGTTCCTGCTCTGAAAATAATCGAATAGGGATTAGGAGCAATAATAATATGATCCTGCTTCACATTTACATGGCATTTTTTAAGTTTTCAAAGAGCATTTCCATGTCGTTTTCTCATCTGAGTCCTTCAAGCACCTTGTGAGATAAACAGGACAGACATTATCCTTATCATACAGGTGGTTAAGAGATTGGCTCAACCAAAAAGAAATTAGAGCCCAAGACTTGGTCCTCATGCAGTAGACGTTCCCTGGCGTCACACTCAAAGCTGCAGCAGGTTCTAACAGCAGAGAGCAAGCCTGACAGAAAGGACTTCAGGTGGGACTATTGGGGAGCTAGCTCAGAGTGAAAGGTCCTGCTACTCTTGACTAGTATCCTATAGGGCTCTTGGTCTTGCTTCTTGTGTGGTTTCTTGAATTTCTCTTCATTATACTGACAACAAAGTGAGGAATTGTGTTTGGATGTTGGTAGCAGAAAACCCAAAATAACACTGAGTAGACCAAGTAGGGGTTTATCTTTCTCCCACAGCAAAAAGTTCAGATGTCATTGGTTCAGCAGTCAAGGGACTCAGAGGCCAAGGGTTTGCTATTTTGCTGACCTTCCCTTCCAGTGTTAGAAGACAGCAGCTACAGCTCTATCCTTATATCTGACTTCCAGGCAGCAAGAAGAGGAAGAACATAGACTACATGGGTGTGTGTGCACTGAAGGATTATCCCCCACTTTTAAGTAGCTTTCCAGAAACCGTACACAACAATCTCTACTTAATCTAATTGGTCAGAACTGTGTTAGGTAGACATGCAGATGATAAGGCCAGGCTCCCGCGCTGCTGTAACAAAGGCAAGGATCTGATTGATAGTAAGGAAAAGAGGAGAATGGATATTGGTTAAGCAAATATCAGACTGTCATGGTAACGTATTAATATTACCTTTTAAAGGAGTTATCCTCTTTGAGGATGTGCTCAGAGGAGCTAATCTCTCCCCCAAAACCCTCCGTTTCTATTTTTCTGGACACACTGTCTTTCTATGCACACGAAATGACCCATTAAAATGATCCTCCATTCGTGCAAATTGGAATCCTTTATTTCTCTCAATCATTGCTCAGTTTATGTGTTCTCTGAAGCCATATCCCAGCTAGCCCAGTAACTCTGAAAGATTAAAGAACTCCTAGATTTTTGAGCTAGAGCAGCAATTTGTGACAACTGCCCTGAAATCTTTTTAAATGGCTCTATTAATCACGTGGGCTTATTGTAGGCTTCCCATACTTAATGCTATATGCTCCGGGTTGAACCAACATTACCCTTCCAAATCCTGTTCTCAATCAGTTTTATTTTGACATTAACTGATCCCAGTTATAGACAAGTTGCATTTTATGTTCCTAGTTAGGCTTCCAAATGCATGCACTATAATACTCAAGCATAATGCACACAAATGACTGGTTGCAGATAATTCCTAACCTGTGATCTTTCTGATCCTGTACAGACTTGAAAACATGTAAACCTTTGATGGAAGTCAGTCTAGGGTCAACATGTTCCAGTTTTTCTAATCATCTTTGCTGATAATTCTTTACCCTCATCCCTCTGTTTGCAAAACAATATATCTTTGGAAACTACATGTCATTAATAAAAGAATTTTAAAAGCAAACAAATGCCAATGCTAGCTTTCTTTAAGATCAAGAAATGGAAAAAACACGTTGCTGTTGCTTTTTCTTTTCTGCTTCCTATTCCTGTTTTGTTTTCCAAATGTCTTTGTACATTTGTCCATTCCTTATCATGCTAGGTTCGGTCACCTTGACTGCCATGCCCTCACTAATGCTAGTTCGTTACCTGTTATTGAGGCTTTTAGCTAACCCTTTCCCCCATCCATCCACCACACACACATACACACAGACTCAGCCACAATCTTGGCTCAACTCCACCTAGTTCCCACCTCTGCCCTGGCCCTAATAAGCAGCCTGAGGCCACCATCCTTCCTGGCAGCTGCCCAAAAGGATTATTAGCAACTCCTTGATTAGAAAGTTGGACTCCTAATCTTGAAGAGGTGGAGGCACCATGAGGCAGGCTGTTCTGGCTCTTCTTTGAGTTATTCTTTCTCGGCCGTCTACTACTTCCTTGTTGTATAGTTCTTTCCTCTAGTAGGAAAATACTAAACTTATTGTACCTTTTTTCTCACTTTCCTTTAGCGTCGAGAAGTGGCAAAAACAGTTTTCTGCTTGGTTGTAATCTTTGCTCTTTGCTGGTTCCCTCTTCACTTAAGCCGTATTTTGAAGAAAACCGTGTATGATGAGATGGACAAGAACCGATGTGAATTACTTAGGTACGATCCTATGTACTCATTAGGAAATTGGAGTCTCTCTGATTTTCACATTTATAATACTTTTACAAAACCATCTAGTCTACATTCTCATTAGCCCTGAAAATTAAAACTGCAAAGTTGATTATTTTTCTTTCGCTGACATAGCCCATAACTGATCTCAAAATTTGTGCAAGCTATATCTGTAATTTGTTGCTCCCCTCCTGAGGCTGTGCATCATGGTTTGAGCTAACCAAGTGGTGGGTTGTTCTGTGTAAATGTTGTTATGTGTAAATGTTCTGTGGAACTGAAACTGGCATTTAAACAAGCGCTTAAAAACAAAATTCTGACTGCCACCTATAAGAAATGGCTTCTGGGCAAGAAAAATGCTTACTCTAGGGATAAATGCCAGGTAGCAGGTTTAAAAACATTATGTTCTAATTATTCTACTCTATTTTCTTTTGCTCTAGTTTCTTGCTGCTCATGGATTACATCAGTATTAACTTGGCAACCATGAATTCATGTATAAACCCAATAGCCCTATATTTTGTGAGCAAGAAATTTAAAAATTGTTTCCAGGTAAGACTGTTTTCAAGTATGTTTTAAGGACACCCAAGTGAGTATATTAAGTAGTCAACAGGCATAACTAATTCCAGTTGTAAATATTACTTTCATTAGCTGTACTTTTCAGTAGAGAAGTGAAAATCATATTTTGTTACCCAGAAAGAGGATCAGATTGTCAGCATAACAGAAAAGAAGTTATCTATTCAGACAACAACATATTTAGTGGTTAAAATTAAAAAGAACTAACTTAATAACATGCCAGTTTAGTACCCTCATTTAAAAAGAAATGCTCAGATGTGAGCTCCAGGTCACACAGAATACATAAAATCTATTTATGCCTTACATTGTCTTAGACTTTAACCACAGTCTCAACAAAACATAAACTCTGTTGTTAAGAAAGCTCTTACTAAATGTGATTTAATAGTATATTTAACAACAGCCTCTTCAAGAAAAGTAAATGCTTATCGCTCTGGAAATATGAACTAAGTAATTTCATTTGAAATCAGTTTCCTTCTGTTCTTCAGCCCTCCTTGCAGCTAAGCCAACCCACGTCCTCCAGAACCTCCAACCACTTTTTATTGAGGTGTCATTTTTCCAGTTCCTGGAATGATTTTAGCGTAGAGTTAATCCTAACTGGATTCTGTTATCTTTGGCCAGGATGTTTAACCTCGCTTTATGGTACATATTAGGAAGAGTAGCATAGCGGTCAAGGGTGCAGGATCTGGAAGCAAACAATCTGGATTTACATGACAGCTCTGCACTTGCTAACTGTCTAACCCAGGTCCAGGTGGTCCCCCTCCTGCTTCCTGAGTTTGCTCATCTGTAAAATCAGATGCTTACTGTGTCTAACTCATAAGTAGGATTCAGTGGGTTAGTATATGTTAAGCACTTGAGACAATAATAAGCACTCAGTATGAGTTTATTATTATTAGAGACAGAGAAGAGAGGAAAAACACAGTGACTGCCCTTGTGGAAATTACAGTCTAAAAGGAGACAGACATATATTAATCAAAGAATCACACAAATAGATGAAACTTGGTATGGAAGTTCTGGCTGCCACGTTTTTGGAGTCCACTTGATAATGTTTACAAGTCATGAAATGCTCTAAGAAAGATTCTGTCCTAAGAAAGATTGACTAAAATGCAGGTCATCACTAATACATTATATAACCTGGAGTTAATATCATTTGCTAATTAATTTACATATTAATTAGAGGGGAAGGGAAAATCAAAGTACAAACTTGCCTAAATTAAACATATTTTTTGACTGATCTTCATAAAAAGGCAGCACACCCAGGGGAAAGAGCCCAATCTAGAGAGTCCTGAGTTCTAATTCCAGTTCTGCCTCTTATTATTCTCTCTAAGCCTCCCTGTCCTCATTCATTAAAATGAGGAAAATAGCAACTACCACCTAGGGCTGTTATGAGCATCAGAGGAGGTGCCCAATGCAGAGAGCCACATAGGTGTTGCACACTAAAAAAGTGCCACACCCCTCCCGGCCCTTCGCCACCCATGCCCACCCGAAGTCGGATAACATCCTGCCTCCAGCCAACATACCCTTCCCTCCCTCTTTGACTTAGTGAATAAATTAAAACAAGAAACACGGGATCTATTTCTCTGCACTAGAATGGACAGTTTAACTTCTACCTAGAGATTACAGGATCCATACTCTATGCTCCATTACTGTTAAGGCTCACGTTCTGTCCTCAAATATATATAGACATTTACTCCTTGTTGGTGGGGACCCAAGGCCTCTGGGTTCTGCTGGGAGTGGGTTGGTAGGCTCATGTTATTTAGAGTCTATTCCTTCTCCCAGTCTTGCCTCTGCTGCTGCTGTTACCAGTCCAAAAGTCTGATGACCTCGGTCCCCATGAATGGAACAAGCATCCAATGGAAGAACCACGAACAAAACAACCACAACACAGAGAGGAGCAGCCATAAGGACAGTATAAACTAAACATTTTAAGAAACATTAATCAATATTCCTTCAAATCCTATTGGAGAAAAAAAATCACACAGCAACTGTGTCTCCAGAAATCTTTTCTCCAACCCTTCCGTGACTCAGTCCCAACCCCCGAAAAATGCTTTCCAAAACATTGGAGGGTGCGTTGGTTTATACCCACAAATTCAATGAATCTTACTTCTTTAATTTACATATTCTGCATGTTATATTCAGCACTAAAAAATGGTGGGAGTTGGCAGGGGAAAAGAGACTCTTCAATTAAACCAGAAGGACATTTACTGTTTTTGCATGAAAATAGAGTTTTTGAGGACATGACTAGCTTTCATGGCAGGTCTGTCAAATGTTCAGTGAGAACTGGTCACCATGAAAGTTTAGAGATTTATGACAAGGTTTTCTATTTTTTTAAGTGATTTTTTTTTTTGGCCAACCACAGTATGGGTTTAAGTCACCTTTATTTGAAATGTCATTCAGTGCCAGTATTTTTAAACTGCATAGTAGCCTAAAAATGAGTGTTTGAGCCTATTTACACATATTTTGCAAAAGAAAAAAAAAGAAGTAAAACAGAATTCAGGTAAGCAATTAGGTTAATGTTTCTCATGTTAGTGTTTTATTTTTAAAACATGAATTCTTAAGCTACAACAAATACAAGCACTTAAAGCACAGACTGATACTCATATATGGCAGTTTAATAGCTGCTATTGAAAGAATTTTTAAGAACTTATATTTTCTTTTTTAATAGTGTTTCACCACAGGAGATCTGGAGCATATTTTTATGTTAAATTTAAAAATAATGCTTGAGTCAAATAGTTGAATTTTTCACAAGCCCAATCTTTTTTTAATGTAAGTATCTTATGTAAAATCAATATCATGTACCAAAATTTAAATGTGTGTGTCATTAAACTATGCCCAAGACTGTCAGTGCAATGCATAGAAGGCTGAAGCACATCTAGGAGAAAAGGATTGAATATTTTTAGAAGAATTGGAAATTTTCATTGAGTTTTTTTAATAGTAACATGTATATGTGTATATATGTATATATATGTACATATACATATATGGGTATATGTGTACACATATATATACATTATACATATCACCTCATATTCTCTTTATTTCTCTTAAAATGTTAACTGGCAGTGAAACTTTTTTGGTCATTCTCTTTTCCATATAGGAAACATAATTTCAAAGTGGCCAGCTGAGTTTATCACATCAGTGAAATATAATTACTGCCAAATGCCACCATGAACTATGGTTCTTTACTTCTCTGGGTTTCCAGTATGAACCTAAACACCTCCCCGACCCCAGTCCTCACATGGTCACCATTTCAAAGTGCCCACAATGACTTTTGCTGGGCATTTTCCAAGATGTTTACAAACTGTGAGTGTAGCAGAAAATCTTTTACTGTGTGTATATAAATATATATAAACAACTGTACATTTCTTTTAATCAATTTTTTTGTGATTGTCTCTATGGAATGTATTTGTGTGTGTGATATATGCATGTGTGTGATGGTATGGACGGACTTAATGTGATCTAATAATAATGCCCTGTAGTTGTGCCAAAGCACACACTCTGAGTGGAATCTAGGTGGTTGTTCATCACAACTGGCCTTGGTCAGTTTTAATATATCTGTGATCACAAATCTTGTGACCATGTTACCATTACGAATGGAATATGGGAGGCACCATGAAAGGGGATGAGCCATGGGTTAACAGTAGGGTTTTGTTTGTTTGATTGGTTGGTTTGATAAAGCAGTATTTGGGGTTGTATTTTTTCCTGTGCTGGAGCAAAAGTCATTAAATTTTGAAGTATTACATTGCCCCAATCCTCAACTCAGCATGGTGATGAGATGGACAAGTGGTATGATGTTTCCATCAGACTTCATCAGACAGATTGCTGGTAATAAATTAGCTGAGCTGATTTGTTGGTCTATATTTTAGCACAGTCATGTATAAAACGATATCAGGTTCCAGTTGATCCAGTTGCAGGGCTCCTTTATGTGTTAGCCGTCAAATTCCATTACTCCACTGGTACATCACATGCAGTGATATATACCTGTAATATAAGCTGTAAGTTCACACCATTTTCTGTAGACAATTGTCTTTTTTTTTTTAAATGCTTTGTCTCTTGCATATGAAAAATGCATTTTATAAGTTCAGAAAGTCGTAGATTTCTGAATAACCACACAGGCTTCAATGTGCATTTTGTTATGGATCAGTAAAGAACCGTGGTTTACTAGTAGGAATGTTTTCAGTTTCTACCTTTATCACATCTTTCCAAGTAAATCTGTAGAAATGAGCCAGAAGCCAAGGCCCTCCATTGGTAGTGGCCTGTAAGTATAAAATAAAAGTTTACAGAAGGCTTGCAGATGTCTCTTCATTTTTACATAGTTCTGCATAGAAAATGTTTGTTACACAATACCTGTTGCAAACCTCTCCCTAGTCATAGCCAGGCAAGTAATTTTACTTTCAAACAGATACTTCCCAACTGTACTCTATCCTCAACCTACTTTGTTGTACTGAACACTTAACTCTCTCATTCATTCCTTCATTCACCTTTCAAAGAAATTTTACTGAGCATCTACTATACACCAGGAGTTCTTCTAGGTACTGGGGATATAGCAGTGAACAAAATAGGGAAAGTTCCTGCTCTCATGGAGCTTGAATTCTAGAGGAAGGAGTTGGACAATAAACAATTACAGTCAATAAACAACATGTCAGGTGAACACCTGGAGGAAAAGACACATATATATCCAACTGCTTATTTGACATCTCCAACTGGAAAGCTAACAGACATACTCTATCTAAAACTAAGCAACTGACATCCCTGTAACTTGTGCTACCATAATATTCCTCTGCTCATGTATTAGTCAGAATTCTCCAGAGAAACAGAACCAATAGGATATATACATATGTAGATATAAGAGGATATTTATTATGGGAAATAATAATAATGGCTGACATGATTATAGAGGCTGAGATATGCCACAATCTGCCATGTGCAAGCTGGAGAACTAGGAAAGCCAGTGATATAATTCAGTTTGAGCCCAAAGATCTGAAAACCAGGGGAGTTGATGGTATGATTCCCAATCTGAAGTCAAAAGCCTCAGAACCATGGGGCAGCCCACTGGTGTAAGTCCCAGAGTCCAAAGGCCTGATGGAGCACCGATGGAGCACCAAAGGCCCAATGGAGCACCAAAGGAGCACTGATGTCCAGGGCAGGAGAAGATGGATGTCCCAGCTCAAGAAGAGACAGAGCATTCACCCTTCCTCCACCTTTTTGTTCTTTTCATGCCCTCTACAGATGGATAATTCCCACCCACATTTGTGAGAGAAAATCTGCTTTATTCAGTCGTCTGATTCAGATGCTGATCTCTTCTGGAAACACCCTCACAGACACACCCAGAAATAACGCTTTACCAGCTTTATGGGCATTCCTTTGCCCAGGCAAGTTGATGTATAAAATTAACCATCACAGCTCAGTAAAAGACAGCTTCATCCTTTGAGTTGTCAGGACAAAAACCTTGAAGTCATTTCCCATTCCTTTTTCTCACACCTTATATCCAATGCCTCAATAAATCCTTACAACTCTATCTTCAGAGTATATCCAGAGTCTGACCACTTTTCTCTACTTCTGCTTCCCTTTTCTGAGCCACCAACCTCTCTTGCCAGGAAAACTGCAGTTGGCTCCTATCATGCCCACATGTTTCCAGCCTTGTAAACACCACCCTCTAATTGAAGCCCGTAAGTGGTCTGAAGGTGTTCACATTTCCAGACTAGGCTACCCAGCATACCCCAGGGAGTTTTCTAATAACAACTAAAGTAAGAAAGAACTCTTTCTCCCTGTAGCAAGCCTGGGAGGTTGTGAGCCTGGGAACTGCTGGCCCCGTGGTTTGGGCATTATGAAGAAAGTCAATCTAGAGTGTTACAAAGATGAAAAAGAGCATTGAAGTCCCTGGTTCCAGTTTTCCCTGATGCTTTCTCATGGCTTGAGTAAGCAAACTAACACATTTACCTTTGTGCCTATGCCAGATAAGTTTGGTTTGCTGTTGCTCACAATACACACATTCTAAGAACATCTTATCTAAGTTATCTTGATTTATCTTTTCTTGTTGTTTAAATTAATAGAGTTTATGTTTTTAGAGTAGTTTTAGATTTACAGAAAAATTGATCAGACTGTGCAGAGAGTTCCTACCTTTTCCCCCTTCCCCATACAGTTCTCCCTATTATTTACCTGTTGTATTAGTGTGGTATATTTGATGAACCAACGTTGGTACAGTATTATAAACCAAGGTCCATAGGTTACATCAAGGTTCACTGTTGTGTCATACATTCTATGGGTTTGGACAAATGTACAGTGACAGTTATCCACCATTATAGTATCGTTCAGAATAGTTTCACTGCCCTAAAAATCCCCGTGCTCCACCTTTTCTTCCCTCTCTCCCTCTCCCTCTTGATTTATCTTTTCACTCCACCATATTACACTGCGCTAGTTGCTGGGAACATGAAACCAGATGAATAAATAAATGCGCTGAAGTGTTTAGTGGTGACTCAGTAGACGTCAGCATGGGGACGGTAAAGACACAAAGGCAAAAGAAGTCAAAATTCTTTAAACCTCAGCTAGTGACATCAGCGAACACAGTGGAAGGGCTCTTGCCTCTATAATTCTTATTTTAGTGAGCATAAATATGTCACTGCTAGGAGAATGACATAATAATAAGCAATGTAGTATTGTCTCTGTATTATGAGCTGTTTAAAGTCTATATATACATGTTCTTCTCTATCCAAAAATAAACTATCCAGCAAATTTAAAATTATTAAGGTAATGAAACAAATTGAAGATTAAGCCCAGGAAACGGCGAAGACAAATGTGAATCTTTCGCTTTCTGTTACCTCTGTTGTTATTTTTAATAGCATTACTAGTCCACAATATAGTATTAAACACTATATATGTGTAGAGGGAAGAAAATGCACTGACAGTCTTCCCAAGCCTCTCCAGGCCTGAAATTCTGAGTCCACGATTCCTTTATTTGTAATATAATCTAGTACAGCACTGTATTTATTGATTTTTCTCCATACTTCAAACAAGCAAAGTTAAATCAGGGCACAAGTCCACCATATGCAGTTGATTATTTCTAAAATTTCAGTGGGGTCTTCACATTGAAAAACCCCAGTGGTTTTTATTTATTTATTTTTTTAATAATCCTACATTTGGAGGAGCTTCTGTCACACTTTCCTCTAAGTGGTAACAAAGACAAACTAGTATCTATATTTGGTCAGCAATGATACTCTGATTTTTTTGTTTCTAAAACTGAAAGGAGACAGGCCATAGTTCTTAGAATCAGGGAATAATCAAGAACTGGAAATGACGTTGTAACTGCAAAGCCAGGCTTTCCCCATGAAGCTTGCTAGCAGAGATCATTTGATCTGATGAAGCCAGAAGTCCTAATATCTCATGGTTTCCCAAAGTCACAGCATCAGTATTATTCAGTAGATACTACATTTCTTCCTGGGAAGTAATAAATTAGGAACAGCAATGCCAAACCTAGATATAATCAGAAGAGTCATGGAATCTTCCTAAGGGAATATAGAGAATTCCACAAATTTTTCCCTTTTGGTCCTAAACCACAGTCCCCTTACCTAATTTATCTTTGTGGAACTGATCATCTTTAATTAATTTGATTCTATGACGGTACATACAAGTGTATATTTGGTATTGGGTGACAGATTTGTCCCAGATGGGAGAGAGTAAGGGACCCTGCTCAGACTACGTGGTATCACATGATCAGCCAAATCACAGGCCCCAGGCACCTACAGGGCACAGCCCTGACTCACTCCATTTAAGCAAGTTTTTACAGAATTAAAGCCATTTCTCCATGAACTGTAGCTCTCTATTTCTCTCGAAGTATGACAGTTGCAATTAACTGCAGTTAAATTCTTGTGTTTTTAAAATATCCTGAAATGAGAAAATCTACTAAATGTGGCCAGATAGAGGGAACATATATGCCCTTTTAGACTTTTCAGGCATACGTTTGGTCCAGTCTTTTCTCTATTTTTTGAAACCTAACAGGGGTAGGCCTGAATCACTGCTCGTCCCTCTCAATCTAGATCCCGTTAAGAGGGATGGAATTCTATTGCCCAGCTTAGGCCAAGCAAGGACAACTCCTGGAGCTGGAGTGGGGGGTGGGGGCAGGGGATGAATTCCCAAAGGAAAACCCATGTGGCCTTAGAAAGGGGCAGGGAGAATAGCTGCCCCACTTCCTTCCTGCATCTTTGAGAATATTGTCCATATATTCTGCTGCTTTTTCACAATTTTTAGCTCAGTTTTTATTATTTTCTTTAAAAATACTTTTTGCTGTTCAAATTATAAAAATAATATGTAAAACAGATCTGGAATATATTTAAAGCCCTTGCAGTACAAGACAGTAATTAATGAATGATCCATGCATGCAAGGAGGAAAAATCCCTATACGGGGGACATTTTATATATATATATCTTACATTTAATTTATCCAGTCCTTTGCTACCACAGACAAGGCTGTGCTGTACATCTTCATACAAGTCTCCATGGAGACATGTGGATTTCTCTGGGACAATTGAAGAGGAGCAGGATTGCTGGTGGATCACAGGGTTTTTGCATAGTTAATATCCCTACATACTGCCAGATTGCCTCCAGAATGACCCCACCAGTTCTGGGTTGATCCATTATTCAAGATTTCAGAGCTGCGGGTGCCTTGCAATTGCTCCACTTTACACTGGCACCATCATGCTGGAGGAGCATATCCCTTTAGGCATATGTAGCAGACACTGTTAGAGACCTGACCAGATCCTCTTGGATCCCTTGTACCAGCTCTGTTCACCCATTCCCAGCCTCAGTGTTTTTGCTACTAACTGTTTGCACCTGCAACTTTCAGCAGCCTGCCCTTGGACACTGGAGTCTCCTAGCCCGTAAGGAGAAGAGGAGGTGCTTGGGAATTTTATGTCCACCTCCACCCCTATCAGAACCTGTGGCCAATGACTTCCTGGTGTGGGAATGCAAAAGCCCAGCTCTTGTGTCTCAGGTGGGTCAAACCCCAAGCACCGCAGGAGATCAGGCTGAGTCTGCGACTTCACCTGAAACTTCACCTTTCTTAACTTCTTCCCTTTTCCCCACCTACTTCTTCTACTCCCTTACTGGTTTCTTCTGGGGGGTGTGTCTTAATAAACCACTTACAACCAAATCCTTGGCTCCAGGTCTCCTAGAAAAACCTGACCAAATACAGCATGCATTTCTATTTCACTGCTGAATATGAATGGCAAATTCCAGACATTGAAAATGTTAGATTCTTTAGCATACTAAATTGGGACTCATATTTGAAACCACTCTCACAATTTCTCTATCTGAGGCACCTTAGCATGTATGAGATATCTCTGCTAATTGGCAATCCAAACTTCTTCACCCTCAACTTCAGTTCCATTTGCTGTGAAGGAGCATGACTTTTCCATTGAGTGCTCACATAGACCACCCTAGGAACTCCATTTCAGGCTCTTTGGAGCATGGCTGTTAAGTTTTTCTGTGTATCCAAACATTCCTCATATCAGAATTTAACTGCAATTGCCCTTAGGAGAACACCTTTCTCCCGAATGGCTGCCAGATGAAGGTTTAGGTCATTTATGAAGCTGGAAATCAATGAGAGAGGTAACAAGATTAGTCAGCTAGGGGTTGGGAAGTGCAGAAAGCAAGCACAGGCCACTCTTCCGAAGGGTTTGACAGTGAGAGTACTAGAGAACTAGGATGACAGCTTGAGGGAACAGCAGGGTCAAAGGAAAGGTTTTTATTTCTTCAAGAGAAAAACAACTTTAGCATTTCTAAGACAGAAGAATTGAGGCCAGTGAAAGGAAGAAATCATGGATGGAAAGGAAAATAATTGATGAATCAAGCTTCCAGAAGAGATGAGAGGAGTTGGAAATGGCAGCCTTGAGAAGGAAGAAAGATTCTTCCTCATTGACTAATCAACAGCATCTGTTTCTGTAGGCTGTGATTTCCTATGAGTTCCTATTCATGTATGTCCTTTGTCTACATTTTAGACTTAAGGACAAGAACAGGGCTTGTTTGTACTATAGGTAGAAGAGTGTCATTTTTAAATCACAACTTACAGGAACATCTTGGAAAGATACTCATCCAAGTGCACCTGTGTGGATGAACTCTTCACCTTGGTCAGCTCCTAGCTAGAGGGACTCAGGGAAGACTGACCTATAGCTAGAGTCAGAGGGGTCTCATTCACACGCAAGGCTATCTATAGGTGCCAGTGGAAACCATAACTCTGTGACTTCTTTCTGAACATGTGTTGCTCTGTAGTGAGTATATATAGATAGAGAAAATTTATCTTTGATTTTTGGTGATGATAGTGTTAAACGTTCTTCAGTTTAACAATTGGTTAATGTATTAGTTAGGGTTCTCCAGAGAAACAAAACCAATAGAATATACATATATAACTATGTATAAGAGATTTATTACAGGAATTGGCTCACATGATTATGGAGGCCGAGAAGTTCCATAATCTGCTGTCTGCAAACTGGAGAACCATGAAAGCTGTTGGTATAATTCAGGCCAAGTCCAAAGGCCCAGAACCGGGGGGCCGATTGTATAAGTCCTGGTAGGCCTGAGACCAGGAGCTCCAATGTCTGAGAGAAGAAGATGGACGTCTCAGTTCAAGCAGAGAGAACAAATATACCCTTCCTCCACTTTTTTGTTCTGTTCAAGCCGTCAGAGGATTAGATATGCCCACTTGCATTGGTGAGGGCAATCTTCTTTACTCAGTCTACTGATTCAAATGCTAATCTCTTCCAGAGATACTCTCACAGACATACCCAGAAATAATGTTTCACCAGCTCTCTGGGCATCCTTTAGCCCAGTCAAGTAAAAATAAAATTGACACATAAAATTAGTCATCACAGTTATATAATAAATACCTAAGATAAATCAAAATCATATCATTACATTTGTATGTTTTCTTATAGAACCTATCAGGGAAAATAAATTTCCAATAAGCTGGAGATGAATACTATCCACACAACTATACCTTAAAGCCCTTATTTTACAAACATCTCCCAATCTCATAGCTGTTCCACATCTTTCTCAGTGTTCCAAATCTAGCAGTCAGGGCAGCTGGTGGAGATCAAGCCCTAAAGCAGTCTAACATGCTTCCTTTCCCTTCCCCTGGGTGTCCATGGAGAATCTATAAAATGGTAGACTCTTTTCTAACTCCTCCTTCTCCACCGAGTGCTCCATTTCCAGATATGCCTGGGCGCAAAATTCATCAGGCAGAAGGGAGCCTGAGTTCAGTACTTCCTCCACATTGACCCTCTGTTTATCAGATTCTGCATCATCTGCAGATATTGAGCAATTACATTACAAATTGCACAATTCCTTAGGCTTCGTTAGTTGGTACAGCCACCCACTTTTGTCATCAGCCCAGCATCCCAGGGTCTCTTTCAGTCAAAAAGTAGAAGGGTCATGGGAACTTAATATTCTATTGAACCATAAATTGGTTCAGGCAAAATAACGGAATAACTTCTGACCATGCTTGGGATCTCTCATCATTCCACCAGTTTGTTCCAATACCCCAGGGAACATTGTGTGGTTACACTCGAGTACTCTCATCTAGCAATTATGCTGCATGACGTACAATCTTACAAGCTCTAACCTCTGTTGATTACACAGCATGCAACAAGTAAAAGGCTGTCATTCTGATTTCAGCTTAAAGGTCACCTCTTCAGAGGAACCTTTCCTGACCACACAATGTAAGTTTGTCATCTAGTCACTCTATCATAGCATTCTGGTTTTTTTTTTTCAGTATTTAATTTATTTTTTATGACAGTAACATCGGTTTATAACATTGTATAAATTTCAGGTGTACATCATTATACTTCTATTTCTGCATAGATAACATCATGTTCACCACCCAAATACTAATTACAATCCATCACCACACACGTGCCTATTCATCCCTTTTGCCCTCCTCTGTCCTCCCTTCCCCTCTGGTAAACACCAATCCAATCTCTGTCTCTATGTGTTTGTTGTTATTTTTATCTTCTACTTATGAGCGACACCATACAGTTTTTGACCTTCTCCCTCAGACTTATTTTGCTTAGCATAATACCCTCAATGTCCATCCCTGTTGTCACAAATGGCTGGATTTCATTGTTTCTTATGGCTGAGTAGTATTCCATTGTATATATATACCACATCTTCTTTATCCATTCATCCCTTGATGGGCACTTAGGTTGCTTCCAAGTCTTGGCTATTGTGAACAATGAAAACATGGGTGTATGTATCTTTACATATTGGTGTTTTCATGTTCTTTGGATAAATACTCAGCAGTGGAATAGCTGGATCGTATGGTAGTTCTATTCTTAATTTTTTTAAGGAATCTCCATACTGTTTTCTATAGTGGCTGCACCAGTCTGCACTCCCACCAGCAGTGTATGCGAGTTCCCTTCTTACCACATCCTCTCCAACACTTGTTTCCTGTTTTGTTCATTATAGCCATTCTGAAGGGTGTGAAGTGACATCTCATTGTAGTTTTGATTTGCATTTCCCTGATAGTTAATGATGTTGAGCATCTTTTCATGTGCCTACTGGCCATCTGTATATCTTCTTTGGACAAATGTCTGTTCAGGTCTTTTGCCCACTTTTTAACTGGGTTGTCAGTTTTTTTTGTTGTTGACATGTATGAGTTCTTTACATATTTTGGAGATTAACCCCTTATCAAATATATGGTTTGAAAATATCTTCTCCTAATTGTTAGGTTGTCTTTTCATTTTGTTGATGGTTTCCTTTGTTGTGCAGAAGCTTTTTAGTTTGATGTAGTCCCATTTGTTTATTTTTTCTATTGTTTCCCTTGCCCAGTCAGACATGGTACTTGAAAATATGTTGCTTAGACCAATGTTGACGAGCATACTCCCTATGTTTTCTTCTAGAAGTTTCATGGTTTCAGGTCTTACATTCAAGTCTTTAATCCATTTTGAGTTAATCTGTGTGTATGATGTAAGATAATGCTCTACTTTCACTTTTTTGCATGTGGCTGTCCAGTTTTCCCAACACCATTTGTTGAAGAGACTTTCCTTTCTCCATTGTATGTTCTTGGCTCCCTTGTCGAAAATTACCTGTCCATAGATGTGTGGGTTTATTTCTGGGCTCTTGATTCTATTCCATTGATCTGTGTGTCTGTTTTTGTGCCAGTACCATGCTGTTTTGGTTACTATAGCTTTGTAGTATATTTTGAAATCAGGGAGTGTGATTCCTCCAGCTTTGTTCTTTTTTCTCAGTATTCCTTTAAATATTTGGGGTCTTTTGTTGTTCCATATAAATTTTAGGATTTTTTGTTCTATTTCTGTGAAAAATGTTGTTGAAACTTTGATAGGGATTGCATTGAATCTATAGATTGCTTTAGGAAGTATGGACATTTTAACTATGTTAATTTTTCCAATCCAAGAGCATGGAATATCTTTCAATTTCTTTGTGTCTTCCTCACTTTCTTTCAACAATGTTTTATAGTTTTCAGTGTACAGATCTTTCACCTCTTTGGTTGAGGTTATTCCTAGGTATTTTATTCTTTTTTTGGTGCAATTGTAAATGAGATTGTATTCTTAATTTCTCTTTCTGCCACTTCATTGTTAGTGTATAGAAACACAACTGATTTTTGTATGTTGATTTTGTATCCTGCAACTTTACTGTATTCATTTATTATTTCTAGAAGTTTTGGGGTGGATTCTTTAGGGTTTTATATATATAAAATCATGTCATCTGCAAATAATGATAGTTTCACTTCTTCCTTTCTGATTTGGATCTCTTCTATTTCTTTTTTCCTGCCTGATTGCTCTCGCCAGGACTTCCAATACTATGTTAAATAGGACTGGTGAAAGTGGGCATCCTTGTCTGGTTCCTGTTCTTAGAGGGATAGCTTTCAGTTTTTCACCATTGAGGATGATATTAGCTGTGGGTTTGTCATATATGGACTTTATTATATTGAGGTACTTCCCTTCTATATTATATCTATATCTTATATAAATAAAAACTCTATATTCAGAGTTATCATAAATGGATGCTGTATCTTGTAAAATGCTTTCTCTGCATCTGTTGAGATGATCATGTGATTCTTATTCTTCATTTTATTAATGTGATGTATCACGTTGATTGATTTGCAGATGCTGAACCATCCCTGCATCCCTGAGATGAATCCCACTTGATCATGGTGTATGATCTTTTTAATGTATTGTTGTATTCAATTTTCTAGTATTTTGTTGAGGATTTCTGCATTGATGTTCATCAGTGATATTGGCCTGTAATTTTCTTTTTTTGTCTTGTCCTTGTCTGGTTTTGGTATTAGGGTAATGTTGGCTTCATAGAATGAGTTAGGAAGCTTCCCCTCCTCTTCAATTTTGTGGAAGAGTTTGAGAAGGATAGGTATTAAGTCTTCTTTGAATGTTTGGTGGAATTCACCAGGGAAGCCATCTGGTCCTGGACTTTTATTTTGGGGGAGGTTTTTTATTACTGTTTCAATCTCCTTACTGGTGATTGGTCTATTGAAATTGTCTATTTCATCTTGATTCCGTTTTGGAAGGTTGTATGATTCTAAGAACTTATCTATTTCTTCTAGATTGTCCAATCTGTTGGCATATAGCTTTTCGTAGTATTCTCATATAATCTTTTATATTTCTGAGGTATCCGTTGTAATTTCTCCTCTTTCATTTCTGATTTTATTTATTTGAGCCTTCTCTCTTTGTTTCTTGGTGAGTCTAGCTAAAGGTTTGTCAATTTTGTTTATCTTTCAAAGAACCAGCTCTTGGTTTTATTGATTTTTTCTATTGTTTTTTTAGTCTCTATTTCATTTATTTCTGCTCTGATTTTTATTATTTCCCTTCTTCTACTGATTTTGGACTTTATTTGTTCTTCTTTTTCCAGTTCCTTTAGGTGCACTGTTAGATTGTTTATTTGAGATTTTTCTTTTTTGTAGAGATAGGCTTGTATTGCTGTAAACTTCCCTCTTAGAAGTGCATTTGCTGTATCCCATAAATTCTGGCATGTCATATTTTCATTTTTATTTGTCTCCAGATATTTTTTGATTTCTCCTTTGATTTCTTCATTGACCCAGTCATTGTTCAGTAGCATTTTATTTATTCTTCACATATTTGTGGCTTTTCTGATTTTCTTCCTATAGTTGATTTCTAGTTTCATACATTTGTGGTCAGAAAAGATGCTTGGTATTATTTCAATCTTCTTAAATTTATGGAGACTTGCTTTGTGGCCTAATATCTGATCAATCCTGGAGAATGTTCCATGTGCATTTGAAAATAACATGTATTCTTCAGTTTTGGGATGGAATGTTCTGTATATATCTACTAAGTCCATCAGGTTTAATGTGTTGTTTAAGGCCAATGTTTCCTTGTTGATCGTCTGTTTGGATGATCTATCCATTGGTGTAAGTGGAGTGTTAAAGTCCCCTAGTATTATTGTGTTACTATCTATATCTTCTTTTATGTCTGTTAATTGCTTTATATATTTACGTGCTTCTATGTTGGGTGCATAGATATTTGAGTGTTATATCCTCCTGTTGGATTGTTCCCTTGATCATTATGTAGTGCCCTTCTTTATCTATTGTTACAGTTTTTATTTTAAAGTCTATTTTGTCTGATATAAGTATTGCTACCCCAGCTTTCTTTTCATTGCCATTTGCATGGAGTATCTTTTTCCATCCCTTCACTTTCAGTTTGTGAGTGTCTTTAGGTCTGAAGTGTGTCTCTTGTATGCAGCATATACATGGGTCTTGTTTTTTTATCCAATCAGCCACCCTACGCCTTTTGATTGGAGCATTTAGTCCATTGACATTTAAAGTAGCTATTGAATGTATGTACTTACCGCCATATTTTTACTTTTTTTCTTGGTGTTTTAGTAGTTCTTCTCTGTTCCTTCTTCTCTTGCTCTCTTCCCCTGTGGTTTGATAGCTTTCTTTGGTATTATGTTTGGGTTCCTTTTGCTTAGTTTTTTGTGTATTTATTATAGGTTTCTGGTTTGTAATTACCATGAGGTTCATATACAACAACCTACGTTTATAGCAATCTATATTGAGTTAATGGTTTCTTTAGTTTGACCTCTATCTGAAAACTCTACTCTTTTACTCCCCTCCTCCCACATTTTATGTTTTTGATATCATATCTATCTTTTCTTGTGCATTTGTATCCGTTACCCTCTTATTGTGGAAATAGATAACTTTTTCATATTTGTGGTCTTCTCTTTCCCCCTTAAATAAGTCCCTCTAGCATTTCCTATAGGACTGGTTTCTTGGTGATAAACTCCTTTAATTTTTGCTTGTCTGGGAAATTCTTTATCTCTCCTTCCATTCTAAATGATAACCTTGCCGGGTAGAGTATTCTAGGCTGTAGGTTTTTTCCTTTTAGCACTTTAAATATGTCGTGCCACTCTCTTCTAGCCTGTAAGGTTTCTGCAGAGAAGTCAGCTGATAGCCTGATGGAATTTCCTTTGTATGTAACTTGTCTCTTTCTTGCGGCTTTTAGGATTCTCTCTTTATCTTTAATTCTGGACATTTTAATTATGATGTGTCTTGGTGTGGGCCTCTTTGGGTTTATCTTGTTTGGCACTCTCAGTGCTTCCTGTACCTAGATTTCTGCTTCCTTCCTTAGGGTAGAGAAGTTTTTGGCTATTATCTCTTCAAATAGATTCTCCACCCCTTTGTCTCTCTCTTCTCCTTCTGGGACCCCTATAACACAGATGTTAGTGCACTTGATGTTGTCCCAGAGGTCCCTTAGACTGTCTTCACTCTTTTTTTTTTAATTGATGTCTTAATAGTTTATAACATTGTGGGGTTTTAGTTGTACATTATTGTTTGTCCGTCACCATGTGGATGCATCCCTTCACCCCTTGTGCCCACCCCCTACCCCCTTCCCCTTGGTAACCACCAATCAGTTCTCTCTGTGTGTTCATTTATATTCCATATATGAATGTCTTCACTATTTTTTAATTCTTTTTTCTTTTATTTGTTCAGCTTGGGTGATTTCCTCTAGTCTTTCGTCCAGCTTGCTGATCCGTTCTTCTGTGTCCTCTACTCTGCTTTTAAGTCCCTCTAGTGAATTTTTCATTTCCAGTATTGTATTCTTCATTTCTGATTGGTTCTTTTTTATATCTTCCATTTTTTTGTTGACATTCTCACTGAGTTCATCCATTCTTCTCCCAAGATCAGTGAGCATATTTATGACTCTTTGTTTGAACTCTGTGTCAGGTAGATTGCACATTTCTGTTTTGTTTAGTTCCTTTTCTGGGGTTTTGTCCTGTTCCCTTACTTGGAAAGTATTCCTTTGCCTCCTCATTTTGCCTCTTTCTCTGTACTCGTTTCTATGTATTAGGTAGGTCAGCTACACCTCCTAATCGTGGAGAGGTAACCCCATGTAAGTGATGCCTTATGAGGCCCAGCAGTGTGCTTTCCTCTCGTCACTAGTTCCAAGTGTTCCAGGGTGACCCCTGTGTGGGCTACTTGTGTCCTCCTGTTGTGGCAGGGTTGCTCTTGCCATAGGTGCCCAGGGAGGCTAAGCTGTCCCCCTGGCTGGCTGGTTTTAATGCTCAGCTGCATGTGGTTGTTGTAGGCCCTTCAGTCTCTTTATCTGGTGTGGGGAGCCCCAGCACAGTTGACTGCAAGGTCTAATAGCACAGTCCTGTTGCGGTTTTTCTATTAAATGAGTAGGCCCCTAGTGTGTCTGGTTGCTAGGCTCAGGGGCTTATAGTTGCTAAAGGCCTCAGCCTATTGGGCTCTTGTCAGCTCTCAGATGGTTGCAGCTGGGTGGGGCTGGCTCCAAGCACAGGAGCATCCAATTGTTTCAGGCTTTGTGGGGGGGGGGGGCAATCCCCTTTGTGGCTGTTTCAGAAGCACAAGTCCTCTGCAGCTGAGAAGCCCCACTGCCCATGGGCCTTCACACACAGTCAACACAGTACTGCCCCATTCGCACATCCCCAACCCTCTAAAGTGGATCCAGTCGCTCCAAGGCAGGGGCCCCACACATTCCACCCATTCCTTGGGCTCTCCCTGCCCCACAGAGGTGGACCTACTTGCCGGAGAATCCAGGCACCTCTTTTAAGCAAGTCCACAAGTTGTGCGAGGGCTTATTGTTGGGAGGGGCCAGTCCCTAGGGTAGGCTGCTTTCCTTGGCTGTGCTGGATTAAATCTGTGCTCTAGAGGGTGCGGCAGACCCTGGGTAGTAGGCCACAGAAAGAACTCTAATGGTGTCTGCCAGTGTCTGTGTCAGCACGACCACACCAGCTCACAACAATGGCCGCCACCAATGTCCCAGCCCCTCAGGAGATCTCACCTCTCACCGAGATGCACCTAGAGCCTATCAGGTGAGTCACTTCTCACCAAAGGACTGTGTGCCTTTCTTTCTGTGATTTTAGATTGCTTTCTGAAATGGGTGAATTTGTACATGGGCCCTTTAAGAGCAGCTTTAATTTCTTTGTGTCCCAGCTTTTCTGGGGGTATTCCCCCTTGTTGTTAGTAGCCAGCAAAGCCAGATATAATGACACTTTTCTCAGTTGTGCTGGGTCCAAAACATGCCAACAGCAGCAATGCTCCCCAGCTCAGGTCCCCCCCTCCTCCAGGGAAGGCTGCGTAGCTTTGAATTGCTCCCTGGCAGCTGTGAAGCATTGCAGGTTGTGGAGGTGGCATTTTTTTCCTCTCCAGAAGGTAATTTCTGCTTCTTCCACCTCAGTTAGGCCTGTTGTTTGTTGCAGGGGTTCCTCTTATCCAGTTTTCAGTTCTCTCTAAGCATAATTTTTCCAAGATCCATTGTAAATCTGCTGTGTCTGTGGGAGGAGGTGAGTTCAGAGTCACCTACGCCACCATCTGGACCTTGTACCATCACTCTGTTTTAATTCTCTGCACAGCACATATGGCTAAATGATATTTTTTTCTACTCATTTAAGTTTGTCTATTGTCTGCCCCCTCCCACTAGATAAAGGACCTGGTCTATCTTGTTTATATCCCTGGTCCCTGGAACAATTCTGGATGGCACATAGTAAGCCCTCAGTATGAATATGTTAAATGAATTAAATCAAGGTGATACAATAGAAAGTGGCTAGGAGGCCACCTTGAGGCTACTTTTAATATAGGATGGTCAGAGAAGGCTTCTCTCTGGAGAAGATTTTTGAGCTGAAACCTATACAATGACAATTAGATATGAGTATGGGGTTTTGATTATTGCACATTTCTGTTGTTGATATGAGACTGTTCTTACGAACAAAGGGCTCTATAACTATTGAAGAGTGACCCAAAAAATTATGGGCGTGGCCCAATATTTCAACAGAACAGATATAGGTTTAGACCTGCAAAGTGGGTTTAAAAGAGGTAATGAGAGAAATCATTTTCAATGCCTCCCAGAACATTTCCCTTTTCAGTAATCCAGATTTTTTTTTTTTTTTTTTTTTTTTTTGGTCCCTGAAGCTCCTTCCACCATTAAAACTTAATTGCATGAGGAGAGGGGATGGTAGCTACCACCTAGAACAAAAGTCTCCAGTGGAGAACATAAGAGAAGTATCCACCAGATTGGAGAGAATACATGCTCTTCTACTGAGCAGTGGGAAAGCTTCGGAGGGAACAATGTGCACATCCCACCTGGGTTCTTTGGGGTTTCAGTGCTCCCACCCCACACCAGTAAGATTTAGCCAGTTGAGGAGTTGACTGTGGAGACAGAAATCAGGTGTAGCAGGGACAAGATGGAAGCCTCAGATTGGCGAATTGTGTCCTGTGTAGAAAAAGGCCCTTGTGCACTACAGTTCCTATTTGGAATGCATGTGCAGACCACCTCACAGAGTGTCTGCTGACCTAAACATGAGTATCTTCAGGTAAGGAGAAATAAGCATGAGTTGTTAGACAGAGAGGATTGTATTAGCTGTTCTCAAGTCTCCCAAACTTTCCCAAACAGTGTAGAAAGGATATGGAAGTTCCTGCTTGCTCCCAGAGAAGGCCATGGAAGCTAACCAAGAGTCAAGAGCCAGAGAGCTTGCCTTTGGGTCACTATAGAGGTGAGATGACACTGAAGGCCACAGGTTAGACAGAGTAGGCCAGAGAGCCAATGTAGGACAAAACTGGACATTTCAGCAGTAGATGCAGTGAGGACAGAAGTCACTCACTGTAGAGGTGAGTATATACCCCAACTGGTGATCAACAGGAAAATAGAGAGAACAATATCATTTGCGCAAGGAGCTCTTCCTGAAAGCTATGAGGATAAATAAGCTTCCCCTTGAACCCAGACACCATAAAGAGAAGGAAGGGAGATTCTTCAGAAGAGAAACAAATCTGGTAGGGAGCCTGAATTTTAAATAGCTTAAATATAAATATATATACACCCACAAAAATGAAACTATTAAACTGAAATAGGTTAAATTACTTTTTAATCATTAACTTTAAAAAAATGATTTTCTACAATCACCAGTAATTTAAGTAGCTCCAGAGGAAGATGCAGTCAGTTATAGAAATACAGAAGCTAAACTTTTGCACAGTCATTTTAGATTGATTTAGTTTTGACCCTACTCTGCATATATGATACAACTGTCCACTTCTAATGTCCCAGCTTGAAATGCTCAAGCATGCTTAGTTCAATTCACAAACCTCCTCACTAGGCGTCCAAGGATTCCTTTAGTCTTATAGTTGTCCTAGAGGTAGAGGGAGGGTACAAATAAGAAAGTAGCTTCCTCTATTTGTTGTAGAGTCAAGGAGAGGAGATTCAGCTGGGTATTGCTTCCATACCCAAAATGGCTGTATGATTTACTGGCAGGACACTTGAGGCCAGTGACATGAAATTCCCAATAAAGAGCAGGACCATCAACAATGTGACCCTGAACTTCTCTGGCATGACCTCCCTCTCCTAGCCCTGGTGTTCACCTCTGCATCCCCACACATACTTCTCCATTTCTCAGCCTCTCCCAATTAAACCTGTGTTCCTCTTCTCCTGTTTCCACACAAAAAATGTTCTCTTTTCTCTTTTTCTAACACAGCAGCTATTAACGGCTAATAGGTAGAACCATGATCAACCATTAAACCTGGGTCCCATAGCATCAGTTCCTTTTCCCCAAGAGCAGGAAGAGCTTTCTCCAAAAACATTATTTCCAGATCTCCCATTCTGGAAGAAAAGAGAGAGTTTTGCTTTCCATGCTGGAGAAGGTTGCCCAAACATTCCCTACAACCTTCCTCCCATCCCCAATAAGACAAATGACTTCTACTAATGCCAAAGAGAAAAGACAACCCCAAGACGACTTTAGGGACAAAAGAGATTGATTCCAGTAAAACAAAGTGGTTAACCAAAAAAGAGAAAATGTGGGATCCAGGAAAACAAAGGCTCCAGCACAGGAGAGAGGCAAGTAGACTTCCCAGAATAATAGTGAAGAGAAGTCTCACGATGACAGTTGAGCAGCAGCAGGCCTAGAGCAACCAGTCCAGATAGGAGCAGGGGGACAGAAAGCCCTGGAAAGTATATCTTGTCTCCAGGGGAAAAAGAGAATTAGTAGATTATCTAATATTGTCCAAATAATGACATTGCTCTATTGGGGTAATCAGAGAAGGGAAAATGTGTGTGTGTGTGTGTGTGTGTGTGTGTGTGTGTGTGAGAGAGAGAGAGAGAGAGAGAGAGAGAGAGAGAGAGAGAGAGAGAGAGAGAGAAGAGAGATTGAGGTAAAACCTCATTTAACCTGAAAAGAAGTGAAAAAAATAATGTATAACATTGATAAATTCAGGAAAATGGCAGTGTAACCACATTGTTCAAAATGACAACAGTTTAAAATTTGAAAGTGGTTGCCTCTGGGGAGCAGGTATCAGGAGAAGTAAAGGATGGAGCAAGGGGCTTCCTTTTTGCCTTATTCGCTATGGTGAATTAAAGATGGACACAAATTCTTTGATACTCTTCCCATGAAGGGGTGGGGTTTATTTCCCCTCCCCTTGAATGAATTTGGCTGACCTATAACTCCTTACAAATAGTGTACCAGTGGACATGACACTCTGCCATTTCCAGTCCTAGATTTTTAAGAAGCTTAGAAGCTTCCACTGTGGTCTCATGAATCCCTGAACCAACATGTAAGAAGACCAGCCACCTCCCATGAGAGACCACATGGAGAGGCCCTAAAACTGCATTAAGAGAAAAATAACCAGCTGAGCCAAACCTTCTAGCCACTCCACTAAGACACCAGACATGTGAATGAAGCTGCCTTCCAACCACCAGATCAGACCAGACACCAGCTGAATATACCCAGTTAATGCCACATGGAACAGAAAAATGAACCAGCAAAGCCCTGCTTGAATTCCTGATCTACAAAATCATGAGATATAATAAAATTATTGTGGTTTAACTCATTACGTATTGGAGTAGTTTGTTATACAGCAATAGACAACTGGAACCTAAGTCTTTCAGTACCTAAGAGTAATAGGTCTTTAGTACTAAGTTTTTAACATGCACTGAATAATTTAATAAAAATTAAAATTCATTTAAAACAGTTTGATCTGAATAAAGTCAATGGATTGTATTGATGGCAATTTCATGGTTGCTGTAATTTCATTGTACTATAGTTATACAAGATGTTACCATTGGGCAAAACTGGAGGAAGGGCAAATGGGGGTCTCTCTATGTTATTTCCTACAACTGTATGAGACTCTACAATTATCTAAAAATGAAAAGTTAAAAAACTAACACATGGACAGAGAGAACAATATGGTGGTTACCAGGGGGAAGGGGGTTGGGGGATGGGCACAAGGAGTGAAGGGACACATTTGTATAGTGACTGACAAACACAATAATGTACAACTAAAATTTCACAATGTTATAAACTATTATGACATCAATAAAAATAATAATAATTTGAACAGTTGAATGTATCTTGTCATATTTATATATATTTTAACAAAGAAGGTGCATACTTTACATATTATCCTACATTTTTCCACTTAATATATTTTGTACCTATTTCCATGTCAGCACTTATAGAGCTAGTTTATTAATTTCGATGGCTGCATTATATTCCACTGTATGGATTTACTATCATTTATTAAGCTATCATCTACTGATGGATATTTAGGTTGTTTCCCTTTCTAGAGACAATGTATTCTGTCAAATCAGAAGAATTCTAAGTTCCTTTTGAGTCATAAAATCAGAGGCTGGGCAATATGGCAATATCCCCCTACTCTAAACTGAAGGAACTTATTTCTACCATTCTTATGATAATTCCTTTCCTGTCTTTATACCTTCCATAACCTGTTATAGAATCACTAATCCTACTTCTAAATCCAGGAAGTGTCTACATATAGGTACATAGCTAACTCGGCTTCTGGGTAGCAGGTTGCAATTCAAATTCTGTACCAGGAAAAAAACATAATAATCAAAATTCAGAGCACCAGCCCTGAGTCACCCTGTCTGAAGGGGTTTCAGAGAAAGTGAACCCAGTAAAGAATACAGATACATAAGAGAAAGAACTGATCTTCAAAACTAGGTCTCAAACTCAATGCTTCCAATAGCTATCCTCCCCAAATAATTATTTAATCTAATTAGCATGTTTTACATTAATGATATGATCAAAAGAAAAAGTAGAAAAGATGTTATAGGTAGATACACACACGAATTTCTGTCCAAGAATAAGTCATTCTGCCTTCTAAAGACTGTGCTTTTAAGAAAGTGTATCTGAAGTGTATTATTCCCTCCTTCACTCATTCACTCAACGAATATTGAAGTGTCTGATAGTGTGGCAGGAGTAGACAAAGGCAGCTATTGCCATTGGAGGAGCTCAGACTCTAGTAAAGGGACTGAGGACTAAATAGACAAGTATAAACAATGTGGCAGAGAATAATAAAAATAAACACACGATAACACATAAGGGCATTCAAGCCTTTTCTGAAGGAAATTAGCAAAATCTTAAAGTAGAGACAGACATCATTCATGGGGAGAGAGAGGTCATTCCAGGTGGAGGCAGCATAGGCAGAGTCCCAGAAGCCAGCATAGGGTTGAATGTAGCTTGCAAGTGAGGAGAGTACACAGAGTCAGGGATGGCTCTACAAGCAGTTATATGCTGCCCAGGTATACAGTGACAGGATGGAGTAACATGAGAGATAGCCTGGGGCCAGATCATATAGGACTGTGTGCCTTTCTGAAGAGTTTGAAGTTTATCCCTCAAGTAAGGGGGAGCCAGTGAAAAAGAGCTTTGCTTAGGGTGAACGTATGTCCCAGTTTGACCGAGACTGTTCCAGTTTATGCCTGTTGTCCCAATGTAATTATTAATAGTGCTCACTTGCACGTTCAGATATGTCCTGGTTAAGATAATAACCCTAGTTAACACCCTAGTTATGCTAGATCTACTTCCAATGGTACTCAGATCATTGAAAATCTGTTTAAGTGGAAAATAGCAGAAAATAGAAAGAAAGAAAAAAAGACTATTTCCCACCCTGCAGAGAGTTTGATCAAGGCTAAATTAAATAGTAGTGAAAGATCGAATGCAAAATTTTCATCAAATACATGCAGTAGCAATTTTTATAAAGTCTTCTGTACTAGGAAACCCAAAAGTAAGGGTTCTACAACCTCTTTCTTTTCTTTCTTATTCTTTCTTTTGTAAGATTTTCTTTCCTCTTGAAATGATACTTGTTGATTTACAAAAGGAATAAATGAACATGATAATAATTATAAAACTATAAAAGGAAAAATTAAAGTCTATGTTCCCTCCCCAACCCAGGCCTAATACCCATATGAATTCATCAGTATACTGAACAGGATGAACCTAACTGAGTAAAATAAGAGAATAGTGTTTTTATTCTTCTACTGCTTTCAAACATGTTTGCACTGCTCCTCTCAGAGTGAGCTAGTTCCTAAAATACCAAACTGGCCTGTGAGTGTACCTTTCATATGCAAACCAACCAATCCACAGCCCACACCCCCAACCACCTCCTTTATCAGCTCTCATGCTCATGACCACTATCCCTCTGCCCTAATCACCCCAGGGCCAGGAAACAAACAACTAGGGACAGCCCCTATGCCCCAGAGCACTCCAAAATTATTCAAACTATGAGTAACATCAGCAAGACGGCCAAATAAGACATTCCTCACGCAAATCACCCCCGTCAACAGCAATTTGGCATCCATCCACAGACAAAACTGCCTTTGTGGGAGATATGGGATCCAGCACCATTCCCAGAGGGACCCAGGAGGAGTCTTGCCATACACCGCCACCCACAAGCATTGGGTAATAGACATACAGACTTTGGTCCTAGCTATGGACCCTGAAGTGGCCTAGGATTCACCTCCAGCCCCTCTCACCACAGTCTGGGAGCCCCTGGAGAACACTGTCTTAGACAATCACCCACAGACAAGACAGCCTTTGTGGAAGTCCAGGTTTCCAGAAGAGAAGTTCCAGTACATCATTGGAGAAAAAGAAAAAAATCCAAGTTTGGACACATTGGAGAGGGAAAAAGAACAGTTTGACTTTATCTACATCACCTCTTCCCCAAGGCAGCACAGAGTCCTTCTCAGGAGTCATTTCTCCCACGGGGGGCAGAGGAGTTGGTGTGCAGGAGTGAGAATGTGTGAGTGAGCACCTGGCTTCCCCAGCTGTGCAACATGTTGCCAAAGAGACCATTTCTCTCCTCTACCAACCAGAGTACTGAATCATGAACTGCATGACTGGGGGGCAGGGAGCGACTGGAAAAGAAGCAGATAGGACTCTCTGGAGATGATTAAAGGGAAGCGATCCTACTAACCATATCACAGACTCCATCAAGAAGCCCACCCACAAGCCCCTGGGGACACCTTGCCCTCAGATCTCCCCAACTGGCCCATGGGCACCCCCAGCACTCCACATGCCTCACACACACACACACACACACACCTCCCTGTGGCCAGCTCCCTGTGTGTGCTCACGACAGTGGTAAGAGTGAGCTTTAGTAGACTCAAATGGATAGAATCAGAAATAAAAGAGGAGACATTGCATCTGATACTACAGAAATATGAAGGATCATAATGGACTACAATGAACAATTATATGCCAACAAATTGAATAACCTAGAAGAAACAGATAAATTCCTAGAAAGATACAACCTACTAAGACTGAATCATGAAGAAATAGAAAATCTGAACAGATCAATACCAAGTAAGGAGATTGAATCAATAATCAAAAACTCCCAACAAAGGAAAACTCAGGATCAGATGGTTTCATGGTGAAATTCTACCAAACTTTAAAGAAGAATTAATGCCAATTCTTCTCAAACTCTTCAAAAAATGTTGAAGAGCAGGGAACACTCCCAAACTCATTTTATGAGGCCAGCAATACCGATACCAAAGCCAGATAAAGAGACTACGAGAAAAGAAAACCACAGGCCGATATCCCTGATGAATATAGATTCAAAAATTCTCAATCAAATTCAGCAGCATATTAAAAGGATCATACAGCGTGATCAAGTGGGATTTATCTCTGGGATGCAAGGATCGTTAACATATGCAAATCAATAAATGTGATGCACTTCATTAATAGAATGACAGATAAAAATCATGATCATCTCAACAAATGCAGAAAAGACATTTGACAAAATTTAATATCCATTTATGATATAAAAACTTCTCAAGAAATTTGGTATAGAAGGAACCTCCCTCACTGTAATAAAGGCCATATACGACAAGCCCTCAGCTAATGTCATACTCAACTGTGAAAGGTTGAAAGCTTTTCCTCTAAGATCAGGGATATTTCAAGCATGCCCAATCTCATCACTTCTGTTCTACATAGTACTGGAAGTCCTGGCCAGAGCAATTAGGCAAGAAAAAGAAGCAAAAGGCATCTAAATCAGAAAGGAAGAAGTAAAACTGTCTCTGTTTGCAGAAGATATGATCTTATATACAGAAAATCCTAAAGACTTCACCAAAAAAATTTACAACTAATAAACAAATTTAGTAAAGTTGCAGGATACAAAATTAACATAAAACCAGTTGTGTTTGTATACACTAACAATGAAATATCTGAAAAAGAAATAAAGAAAACAATCCAATTCACAATAGCAAAAAAGGAGGAAAAAGGTCTGTACACTGAAAACTATAAGACTTTGATGAAAGAAATTGATGAAGACACAAATAAATGGAAGGATATCTCATGTTCATGGATTGGAGAGTTAATATTGTTAAAATGTCCATACCACCCAAAGCCATTTCTAGATTCAATGCAATCCCTATCAAAATCGCAATGGCAATTTTCACAGAAATAGAACAAACAATCCTAAAATTTGTATGGAACCACAAAACACCCAACATAGCCAAAGCAATCCTGAGAAAGGGAAACAAAGCTGGAGGTACCACACTTCCTTATTTCAAACTATATTACAAAGCTACAGTAATTAAAACTGTATAGTACTGGCATAAAAATAGACACATAGACCAATGGAACAGAATAGAGAGCCCAGAAATAAATCCTCACATATATGGTCAACTAATATTTGACAAGGAAGCCAAGAATACTCAATGGGGAAAGGACAGTCCCTTCAATTAATGGTGTTGGGAAAACTGGATAATCATACTCAAAAGAATGAAATTGGACCCCTTACACCACTCATAAAAATTAACTCAAAATATATTAAAGACTTAAACATAACACCTGAAACCATAACATTTCTAGAAAAAAACATAGGGAAAAAGCTCCTTGACATTAGTCTTGGCAATGACTTTTTGGATATGACCCCAAAAGCACGAGAAACAAAAGCAAAAATAAGCAACCAGGACTACATCAAACTAAAAAGATTCTGCATAGCAAAAGAAATGATCAATAAAATGAAAGGCAATCTATGAAATGGGGGAAAATATTTGAAAATCATATAGCTGTTAAGGGGTTAATATCCAGAATATTTAAGGAACTCATACAACTCAATAGCAAAAAAAAAAATGAACAATCCTATTAAAAAATGGCAGAGGACCTAAATAGACATTTTTTTAAAGAAGATACAAATGGCCAACAGGTATATGAAAGATGCTCAACATCACTAATCCTAAGAGAAATAAGATATCCACAATGAGATATCACCTCACACCTGTTAGAACGGCTATTATCAAAAAGACAAGAGATAACAAGTATTGGTGAGGATGTGGAGATAAGGGAATCCTGTGCACTACTGGTGGGAATATAAATAGGTACAGTTAATACGGAAACCAGTATGGAGGTTCCCCAAAAAACTTAAAAAAGAACTACCAGGGGCCAGCCCAGTGGTGTAGCAGTTAAGTTCGTGCACTCTGCTTCAGGGGCCCAGGGTTCGCCGGTTCGGATCCTGGGCACAGACCGATGCACCACTTAACAAGCCATGCTGCAGCAGCATCCCATGTAGAGCAACGAGAAGGATGAACAACTATGACACACAAATATCTACTTGGGCTTTGGGGAGAAAAAAAGCAAAAAAGAAGGAAGATTGGCAACAGATGTTAGCTCAGGGCCAATATTCCTCAAAAAAAAAAAAAAAAAAAGATCCAATAATCCCACTTCTGGGTATATATAGCCAAAGGAAATGAAATCAGGATCTCCCAATCTGCACTCCCAAGTCAGGATCTTGAAGAGATATCTGCACTTCCATGTTCATTGCAGCATTATTCACAATACCCAAGATATGGGAACAATCTAAGTGTCTATCAACGGATAAATGGATAAAGAAAATGTGGTATATATATATATATACAATGGATTATTATTCAGCCATGAAAAAGAAGGAAATCCTGCCATTTGCATCAATAATGATGGACCTTGAGGACATCATGCTAAATGAAATAATTCAGACAAAGATAAATACTATACGATCTCACTTATATGCAGAATCTGAAAACATCAAACTCACAGAAACAGAGAGTAGGATGGTGGTTGCTAGGGCCTGGGGATTAGGGGGAAATGGGGAGATGTCAATCAAAGAGTATAAACTTCCAGTTATAAGATGAATAAGTTCTGAGGATCTAATGTACAGCATGGTGACTATGGAGTATAGTTAATTTTATTATATATTTGAAATTTGCCAAGAGAGTAGATCTTAAATGTTCTCACCACAAAAAAGAAATGGTAATTATGTGTAGTAATGGAGGTGTTAATTAACCCTATTGCAGTAATGATTTTGAAATACATAAGTGTATCAAATCATCACATTGTATACCTTAAACTTACACAATATTATATGTCAATTATATCTCAAGAAAGCTGGAAAAATAAAAGAAATTATTCAAGTCAATCCTAAACGTGCTTATCCTTCCTCACCCTTTCCTTCCCACAGAAACCACAAGAAAGGCACTGCCCACATCTTCCCCCTACCCTCCACCTGATGGACTCTGGTGCTTCTCTGTATGCCCCTCCATGGTGTCACATGGCCCCTCTTCTTGGGGTCTGTGAGTCTAACAAATCATCTTTTCAATGACAGTTATCTCTCCATCTGTTGGCTTTGTCACATCTGAATAATAATAAAACCTACATTTTAAAAACAAATCTTCATCAGATTTGCCATCTCTAGTCTTTACAAATATCACAGACAGATCCCATAGCTTTCCTGCCACTTTCAGACATTAGAAAAGCCTCGTTTTCAAATGTTGAAATGTCACTCCGGTTTAAACCAAAACCTTAACCTCTCATCCATTTCAGAGCTTTTCCCTTCCTCCAGTTCAGGCCTGTCCCAGCTCAGGGCAGCAGTGGAGAAAGGCAGAATGATCTTGCTCTTTCACTTCTCTTCCTTTGCTGCTGGATCATCTAGGGGCAGGGGAAGGGAAAAGAGGTATTAGAGGAGAGAGGAGTAAAGGAATTTTTGTTTAGATCATATTGATGGTTCTCCTTTGGTTAACACTAGCTGCCCACACCCTCTGTTGTGGCAGTTGCTCATAGGGAGCATTAATGAACAAAAGCCACATACAAAACTACGGAGATCTCCAAACTGCATCATTTTTTGACTTGATTCACCTTCCAGTTGACATCTTGTCACCATCCCCACACAGCTCTGCCCTTTGGCAGTATACCCTGTAGCCTCTTTCTTCTGATGCGTCCTCACTCTGGCAGACAGAGCTCTTTCAAGATGACCGGAGCCTGGCTTCCTCCATGGCATCCACTTGGCCCACAGCAACTCGACCACTCTTGTCCTCTGAATGATGGAAGTGAAGTTTGCTCCCACTGCTGCCCTCTGCTGCCATGGGAAACTTCAGTCAGCCTCCTCCTGTCATCAAAATTCTCAGTTTAAGAAATGGGCACCTGTCAGTGCAGTCACCTGTGCCCTCAAACTCCAGGAAACACAGGCAAGCTCTCCCAAGAACTCTCTCACCAACTCTGCTCCAGTCCCATGGAGCTGTGATTCCACAGCTGAGACCATCAGTCAAAGATGGCTCCAGGCTTGATTATGGAAGGGGAAATTCCCATGGGGGTGAGGGATGGTCATCACAGACATCTGTACTCCCACAAGTAGCCTTCTCTTACATAGGCTGTTGGGGGTAATGGTAGCTGTACCAGACTGGCTACCTCTTGGCAAATTCTTAGCAAATAACAATGTCTCTAACACCTCTCTTTAGAACATGAGGATACCTAACCATATTCCTCTGCTTTAAGAGTTTAACCAAAATTCTGAGCCAATAGGAAAATTCTCATTCTATATGCTATTATAATAGAAGTGAGTTTTCTACTTTGGAAGGAACCATGAAGACTATAATACTCAAAGAGTAAAACTGAAACCTCTGGCTAGTCATAAAGATCCAGATGTGTGCTTACAGTATGAGTTTTTCTACTCCCAGAAACTAGATGAGACTGGGATGGGGGAGGAGGATGAAAGAAAGAAAGGGGCCAATCAGAAAAGTGAGCAAGAACTGAACAAACTTCGAGGAGAGAGTGGGAGAAGACCCCTCCATCTCAATAAAAAGGACTGAGTAGAACGTGACTCAATCCAAGCTGTCGCTCAGATGATCATCGAAGGAGCATTCACCGCTCATCATCAATGAGTTTCCAGTTTTACAATAATACTCATCAATCTCTGGAGACTTGAATGCTTTGTGAGATGACAGTAACATAATGGGAAAGCCTCATCTTTCAACCAAGATGGGATCAGGTAGAACTATCTAGAAATTGCCCTAGAAACCAGAAGAGGAGTGGGATACAGTTGCTTCCATCTGTATTTATACTATACATGGCATAAAGCTTTTTACCTTCTAACTGTCTTCCTTTTATTATTTTGGCAACTGAAGATAAATTTGCTTTCATAATATTGAGATGCTCTGTGTTTTTAATCACACAAATTGTGGATAGAAATAATTTTCTTCCTAAAGACGTTCTTTACAGAGCTTCTGTCTTTCTGTTCTATTATGGACTATTGTTTTCTAAGTCTCTATACAACCGTCATCCTGTGATTGCCTTTTGTTGAACTCCTGGCTCTACTGTTTCTGGATTCTGTATCTTACTCTGATGTTTCTTTATTTCTTTTTCTATTGAATATCTTTGGGTAATTTTTTCAGATGGAAGAAAAGGTCTTTCTTCTGAAAGTACTGGAATTGTCTTTATTTTTTCTTCATACTGGGATGACAGTTTTGCTAGGTAATGAATTCTAGGTACAAAATCATTTTACCTCAAAATTTTGAAGTTATTGCTTGTGTCATCAGTATCCATAGTTGTTGAAGAGACATCTACCAACAATCAAATGCTTATTTATTTGAGGTAATCTGTTCTTTTCTTCTTTCTGGTTGCATTTAAGATTTTTCTCTTTTTCCTTGGAATTTTGAGCTTTCATGAGGATATTTTCATCTGTAATTCATTCATTCAACAAATTTTTACTGAACAAGTGATACAGGAATACAAATGATATACTTGCAAACAAAACAGATTAAAACATTTTCAGTTTTGTTTTTGTTTTGTTTGTTGTTCTTTGCTTGGACCTCTGTGAGCCCTTTCCATCTGAAAACTAAAGTCTTTTAAAATTAGGGAAACGTGTTAATTATTATTTATTTTTATTTTTATTTTACTCAAAGAAACAAGGTATAAGAGTTAAAGAAGATTTTTCATACTTTCCATCTCTTTTTCTTTTCAGCTCTAAATTCTGGAAGATTGTCTCATTTTATCTTTTAGGTTATCAGCTTGATCTATTTCCTCATCAATTTCATTATCAAGCTAGTCCATACAATTTTTTTTTAATTTTGCCTTTTTTTTTCTAATTTCTGTGTATTCTTTCTTGAACTCAGCTTTCTCCTTTTACACAGCAGCCTGGTTTTGTGTGATGGATACAATATTTTCGTAAATATCTCTGAGGATAGAATTTAGATTTTTTTTTCTTTCTTGAGAAAGATTGGCCCTGAGCTAACAACTGTTGCCAATCTTCCCCTTTTTTTTTCCTTTTTTCGCCCCAAAGCCCCAGCACATAGTTGTATATCCTAGTTGTATGTCCTTCTAGTTCTTCTATGTGGGACGCCGCCTCAGCATTGCTTAATGAGCTGTGTATAGGTCCACGCCCAGAATCCAAACCGGCGAACTTAACCACTACGCCACCGGGCTGGCCCCTGAATTTAGAATTTTTAAAATTCTCTTCTGTTCCCTGAATTATCTGTTTTCTCCAGGATCAATTATTGTTTCAACTTTTGGTCTTCCATTTCACATTGTTTGCTCTCCTCCTGCGTCTGGTAAGCTGTTATCTATTCATATTTATCAATGATGGATGATATTAGTTAACATAGGGAACTGAGACAGTTTTTCTCCCTAGTTGTATAGGTCCATTTCTCCAGTGGACTCTCCCTTGAAAACTGACAGTAGATAAGTGGACAGAGTTGTGTTTACAGGCAGCTAATATGGGTGAGGAACCAAGAACTCTCAAAATATCAAATTATGAAGGACTTTTTAGTGTATTTTACCACTGGAAAACTTCCTCCTCCTCCTCCTCCCCTTTTCCTCCTCCTTCTCTTCCTCCTCCTCCTCCTCTTCTTATTCTCCCCCTCCCCCTTTTCTCCTCCTCCGCTTCTGCTTTTTCTACCCCCCCCCCTTCTTCTTCATTTTGTTTTATTTTACAAGTCTACAGTTATCTTAAATTCTGAGGTACATTTTTTTCTCAGGCATGAGTAATCTCTCTAGGAACCTCATGCAAGCCTATGGTAGACTAGAAGCATTAATAACTTGAGCCTGAGGGTAAGGCAACTGCTCCCACAGTCCCAATTTAGGCAATGGAAGAGTAATACTAACAGTTAGGACCCAGTATATAATTTGCAGGCCTTGGTGCAAAATGAAAATGTTTTAAAATTATCAAGAATTTCAAGACTACAGCAGAGCATTAAACCAAGTACAGTCCCCTTCTAAGCACAAGGCACTATGCAATTGTACAGGTTGCATGTCCATGAAGATGGCCCTGACTCTCAGTTGGGCATTTCTCTAAGTTCTTCTACCAATAAATACCTTGAAACTCCTTGCCATTACCAATTTACTGTTTTTCTACTGTTCTGCTTTTTCCATCAATACAACACCTTTTGCTTTCTATCATACAGGAATTTCCCAGATCTTCTGGTCTGCTGATGGTACCTTTCCTCACTTTCCAAATATTTTTTGGTTTTATTACTTGGGAAAGTGTATTTTCTGTTATGTTGGAACTTTGAGAAGAAGAGGAAATAGATGTCCATTTGAACGAAAACCCAGTTTCTTTTAATGACAAATGTTTAAGTAATCAGGAATATATGGGTGGTATACTGGTTTTAAAAGTATCCAATCCCCTCTGATTTGTTAACCTTAGTAGTAGCAACTAGAGCTTAAGTTTAGAAACACTAAAATAATACATTGCTGGGGCACTTGTGCACTTCCTCTTAACATTTCTCATCATTCCTTATAGGAACTCATTTAAAAATAAACTTGGATATCAATTAAGTTGTCAGGCTTTAAAGTTGGTGGAGTTTCCTACTGTACACAGAAACATCACTACCAGGAAAGTCAACTATTTTTAAGGTCCATTTTTCTTCAGCCAAATGATGTGGTTTATATACAGAGAGATAAATGAACACTGTAAATCTGAGAGGGAATTTTCTGATTTAGCTTATTATTTTTTGCTTTCCATACACACATCTTCATAAACTCCAACACCATCAAAAAATGAAAGGTTTAACTGATACTTTAGCACATGGTAAAGCCCTTAAGTGAGAAGAGACTTCCATTTGCCCCTCTAAAACCCATTGCAATTTTATTGAAATGATTTATCAGAAAGTGTTCAGAGTCCTAGGACTTCCTTGCACATGAACATATTTTTTTCTGAGAATTTTCTTTTGTGAAGGACAACTGCATTTAACTGTTTTTAGCTATACTCTGTCAATTAGGGAGAAGTGGGCTTTACTAATGAAACATGGCATGAAACCATTATTTCAAGTCATTCATAATTTTGAAACAAGCCATTGACTTCACAAAATTTTTCTTGCAACTTAAAGAAATGAAAATTGATAAGGAAAGTGAGACATAACAATATTTTTTTCTAGAAATAATACAAGTAGGTACACTATTCTCAATGGACAGAGCGGGATCCTTAAACACAATCCAATCCTTTTGATCCAACAATTCCAATTCTGGGAATCTACCCAAAAAATAATCTGAAAAGCACATTGTATACTAAGGATGTTAATTTCCATTTTTTTCATAATAGCAAAAGGTAGTATACTCTAAGAAGTGTCTGGGTGTGGCTTCCCTCTAAAACAGCGCCTGAGACACAGACTTGGGCAAGTTGCTTACTTGAAAGTTGACTTTAGGAAACAGAGTAAAAAAGACAGAAAATTAAGAGAGGGAAGAAAGAAAAGGCAATAAATGGTCTATTTTGAGCTGGTTACATCAGTAGGTAACTGGGGTCTGGTCCTGCTGGAAACTCTCTGAAGAACCTGATACTGTGCATCTCAGAATTGGGGGACAGTGCCCCAAACCCACAGGTGTGTTGTATCCAAGCTCTCATCTTATCTGAGCCTTTAATAGGCCATTCCAACATTTTATCAGGCTTTTGTTTCTAAGTGATGTGATATATTGTAGTACTTGTGGATCTTGTGGTCATGAGCCCATGATCATACATCCTTTTCCCCAAAAATGGGTCACTTGTTCCAAGTCAATGTTATGGAGAATCCATGTCAGTAAGTCAGGTACAGTAGGTCATAGGACACTAGCAATAGCAGAGGCACTGTGGGCAGGAACTGTAAACCCATATTCTGGGTTACATAAGTAGATAACTGGGGTCTGGTCCTGCTGGGCTAAATAACTTGGGCTAGATAACTGAATGATAAGTCTGAGCCTGAACTGAAACAGGGGCCACATAGAGGAGCACTGAGGATTGAAGAATTCTTGGACCTACGAGACCAGACCAGCCACTAGCTGAATGCAGCTAAAGGAGTGGCTGACACTACAGGGAGCAGAGAACAACCCATCCCAGCCTGGCCCAAATTCCTGACCCACAGGAAGATAAAAAATGATAAATCATTTTTATTTTGAGCCACTAAGTTTGGGGATGGTTTATTAGCAGCAAGAAGTCAGTATTCTGTTTTCATGCTCTTGAAATGCTTCCTCTTAGAAGCCAGCCACCATGTAAAAAGTCTGACTACTCCGAGACCTCCACACTATGAGGAAGCCCAAGCTGGCTAAGTAGAGGGGCTTTCTGGAGGAGCTCCAAGGCTCCCTAGCCAATAGCCCTACCTCAGCTAGAACCAAGTAGTACAGAAGGACCACCGAAGTAATCCATAGAATCATGAGAAATTTAAAAAATAAATAAAATAAAAAAGAATCATTGTTTTAAACCCATACGTTTTGGTGTGGCTTGTTATATCACAATAGATCATTGAAACACATGGCCACTCCATTCATCGGCCCATTGCACAAGCACTGACGAGAGGCTGGCTGACATCCACCAGACGTATCATCTTGTCCACTTTATTGCCAACTGACTCCTCTGCCATAGATGCTTCCCAGCAGACACTGCTATGAGCACAAAGATTTTTGTGCCCACACTCATAGGCACATCCCCCTTCCTCTTTCCCCGGATATTTACTTCAGTCTTCCAATCTTGCTCCTTTTAGGCCCCTGACCAACCAGCCAAGTTATTGCCAATGCTCAAATCTCTTCTGTCATACAAAATTGACAGAAGTGTACTGCTCAAAGCTCTACCCACTGAGAGAATTTCATCTCATTACTGCCCTACAGGGTACACTCCAAGGGGGGCCATAGTGCAGCAACAGTCTGTCTTCAGATATCACCAACATATTGAGCCACCCCATCCATGAACCAAGCTGGTCATAAGGAACTTCTCAAGAAGTAATAGGGGTGAGCTAAGCGAAAGGCATGGATGCAAGAGAAGTAGGTGACATGGGGGTCAGGACTACTTATCCCTGTAACTTATTTGTGCCCTTTGACAAGCTCTCAGACGTACTATTTCATCATACTATATTGCAACTTCATCTTTCCAACATTAAGATTTGGGAGCTCTAACTCATGACAAAGTTCCTCGTGAACTCACAACTGCCTCATGCTAGGCAGTTCCAATCACATAGTTAACTGATAGTCCCATTGTCAGGCATTCAGTTTCTATTACAGTAGCATTCTAGAAGCTGTTTTTCAAACAATGGGTACTTCTTTAATACAGAAGTTATATTTTTGCTAATTCTTGCCTATAAATCTCTCATTGGTGCTTCCAGAAAGTCCACATATCATCCTGATGTAGTATGATTACTCCTAATTCTATGGGATATGCCTGGTCTTGCGGCCTGAGCAATGAAGTTGCTTTCACTACAGTCTGGACCTGCTTCTGAGCCCTCTCCTTCTCTGAGCTCTACCTAAAATGTACTCTTCTGACTTGCCTAATAAATGGGCCAGACATTCTCAAGTATAATATATGTGCCTCCCAAATCTAAAGAGGCCCATTGCTGCTGTGACTTTTTTTTGTTCTTTGAACTTTTGTAGGAAGTTCAAAGCACAGTAACTTTTCCTTTACCTTAGAGGGGATATCCCTATATAGGTCAAACCATTGAGTTCGTAAGACTTCATAGATATAGCAGACCCCTAAATCATTGTAGGATTTATCTCCCAGACTATGGCACTTCTGTATCTTGCCAGGGTATCCAGACTACTTTCCACTTCCTATGCATCAGCCCAATTAACATGATGCCATCAATACAGTGAATACTACGATGTTCTGTGGATATCAAGATGATCAAGGTCCATTCCTACTATACTGTGACAGAAAGCAAAAGAATTAGCATAGCTTTGCAGCATGGACTATATATTGCTATCCTTCTTGTATGAATGTTCTCTGTTTTGACCCTGTTTCCAGATGGGAAAAGAACATTTGCCAGATCAACAGCCACAACCAAGTTCCAAAGGCTGGACCTGGATCTATGATAATATGCTCTAATAAGATACTGCTTTAGGGGCCACCATTTCACTAAACTTGCAGAAGTTCACCATCACCCATCTTGATCCATCTGATTTTTCCAGGGATGACAGCAGTGAACTAAATGAGGATGTGATGGGAACCACCACTTATGCATTCTTTAAATATTCAAAAATAGTATTAATTTCTGTAATTCTACCCAGGATGCAATATTCCTTCTGACTTACTATCTTTGCTGGGAGAAACGATTTCAAGGATGATAGGATTTCAGAATAGCAGAAGCCAAGTGGTTACACTTAACCAGCTGGCCCTTTGTATCATAATGGTTCTTACTCCACAGGTCAGGAAAACCGTGTGAGCATTCTTTCAGTTTCTAAGAATATCAATCCCAATTATTCACAAGGGGACTGGGGAAATGATCACAGGCTGGTCTGTGAACCCACTGACACATTTTAAGATGGATCTGGGCCACTACTCCATTTATCATCTGGACACCACATGTCTCCACTCTAACCGTGGGACAGTGAGGGCATTTTCAGATTCCCTATCAGTGTCAGTTTAGACCCTGTATCCAAGAGCTGTCAAAAGTCCTCCTCTTTCCATAGTGTACAATTACTCTGTTAAACAGTCACAGTTCTCTTTGAGATAGAATTGGGACTATTTATTGTATATACTTGCAATGGCATTAAAGGGTTCTTCCTTTAAAGAACAAAGCCTCACCTTCAATTGACGGGCCAGGTACGAGAATTGACTTAGATCTGGAGACTGGAAAAGAGATTGGAATTTTCCAATATGACAGTTGGTATTAGTATTCTTCTCAGCAGCTCTTAATTTTTTTCTGACTATACAAGTCAAGCCATGCTCTGCCTCACTGTTTATCTCATTCATCCCCAAGAAAACTATAATCTATTAGACATTGTCACAGATTCCTGCAGGTCTCAATGCCCTGGATGCAACTCTAGTCCTTCTGCCTGGCATAATAATTACGTCCACCATGCCTCAGATGGTTAAGTGCCATCACCTGACCTCTGCTATTCTGGAATTCCACCATCACCATGAACTCTATGGAACCCAGTTCTATGCAGCACAGAGCTCTAGGAGTATAGCCATGGGAGTGAGTGTACTGTTCAGAATTCCTTTCAAGAGAGAAATTGCTGTAAAGAGCAGTTAACAGACAGCCTCTGGCTGCCTTAACTTTGAGATCTACTGAAGTATTCACTCCAAGGCGACACACTCCCCAGGCTCCTCCCAGTCAACGACTAAGCATGGCAGAGGTTCTAGAGCTGGTCCATTCCTGTCCATCATGGGACTCTAATGGGCAATCTTTGCCCTAGAGCTCCCCATCAACTTAGTGGAGACTTCCTCAGAGACACTCAGTTCTTGTGATTATTGTGACGCTACTACCACCAGCTATAAGGTTCTTGTTGCCATCTGGCTGTTGAGTGATCCAGTATCACTAAACAATCCCAGGCTGATTGTCTACTTTCTACACCCACCTTCAGTACTCTCTGTCTTAGACACAGACTTGAGTGTGAGAGTAGGTAGTCTATTTGGGAAATGATCTCAAGAAGCAGAATAAAGGAGCAGAACAGAGGAAGGAAAGGGAAAAATGTCAACTAAGGGAAAATTTTTAACTAGTGGGCAGTTAGGGCTCCAGGCCACTGTGGCTTCTCAGAGGAATTATGTAAATGCACCCCAGAATTATTCTCCCCAAAAACGGGAAGCTGCAGTATTTATCTGCCAGCTCCCACTCCTCTATGACTTACTTCCTTTATTACTTTGTCCCCAAGGGTGCTAATTCTTCTTGCTCTTAATACTTCCATTGAACCTAAAAAAATGTCTAAAAAGCACACAGTTTTTCAAACTCAATCCTCTGGCTCCTTATTCAGGGCTCTTCACTACCAGAACCAGCCTAGTAAAGGGGTAAACTGTCCACTTCTAGGAGGCAATTTCACAAAGCCACCAGAAAGCCTTTGTGACTAAGCAATGGACCTGTCCCACAGCTTGAGGATGTCAAAAATAACTTTTCACTCAATGGAAATGAAACTTCAAACACAAGACTCCTTGGAGAAGAAACTGACAGACCCAGCTCAAAGTTTAAACAACCAAAGACATCCTAACAAGGGGCAAGGGCAGGATTGCATGAGGTACTGGATTCATGAAGGGAGAGGAAGGATACCATGGAGAGGACCAAGGGACTAGGAAGGAATTGTTAAAATCTCTGTATTTGTTTCATACGACTGCTGTAACAAAATACCACAAAGTATGTGGCTTAAAACTACACATTTTTCTAGATGCTGGAAGTCCAAAACCAAGGTGTCTGCAAGGCTGTTTCCTTCTGGAGGTTCTGAAGGAGAAACCGTCCCATGCCTCTCTCCTAACTTCTCATGGTTGCAGGAAATCCTTGATGTTCCTTGGCTTGCCGATGCATCACTTCATTCTCTACCTCTGTCTTCACATGGTGCCTGCGTCTGTGTCTCTGCGTCCAAATTTCTCTCCTCTTATAAGGACATCAGTTACTGGATTAGGGTCCAACCTAATCCAGAATGGCCTCACCTTAACTTGATTACATCTGCACAAAACTTATTTCCAAATAAGGTAACATTCTGAGAATCCCGGTGGACATGGATTTAGAGGGGGACACTAATCCACACAGTACAGTCTCCAAAGACAAATAACTAACCACACAGCTTTGTCCTTTTGGCCACATAGATATGTGGCTTCAGAGGGAAAACAGAGTAGCTATTACTACACACTTATCATGGTTTACATCATCGGATAACTGGATAATCACAGTCTTCCCCAAGCATGTGCCAGGGCCAAAGTATAGTGGTAAACCACGCCCAGAGCATTCCTAGTTCTATGGTTTCTAAACTCCTTTACCCACGGAACTATTTGTTCAAATGAAATTTTACTAGGAGTGTTCAGACAAATAAAATGAATAAAAATTGTTCTGGTAGAAGTGGAGCTCCAGGGTCTCCTCCTCTTGTGTCAGATTATGAGGGAAAGAGCTACACAGAATATTACTGGAAATCCACTTATCCACTTTTCTATTTAATTCAGGAAGCAATTGATGAGCACAAGTAACACAGAGCAAAATAGGTACATAAGGGCTACCAGAAGAGGTAAAGAAAAGAACAAAACAAATTTAGGAAGGGCTAGAGAGGAGATGGTTATGGCCACTGTGGACAACAATAACAAAATGGATTAACATATGTCAAGGCTTCTAGAATGGAGCTGGGAGGCCATTAAGGAAATGGGACTTACGCATGCACACTACATCTCTACCCAGATGAAATGTAGCTTTTGAAACTGTGCTTCACCATTGTCGTTTTGATCTTCTTTCAAGAAACGTGCTTACTCCCATAGATAAGAAATTTCTGCCTTAGAGATGGCCTTAGCAACCAAGCATGTATAGCCAAGAGGTAACAGTTGTTGCCAGCACCAATCACAAATTTTGCAAAACAATCTGTGTGACATATTTCTTTTTGCATTTATAAACCCTTGCCTCCTTTGTCTTTCTTGGAAAACATTTTGGGTTTCTACCTGAATTTGAGTCTCCCAAATTGCAACTCTAATTGCCCAAATAAATATCTGCTATTTGAATTGTATTGAATTTTTCCTCGATTGACACTACCTTAAGTATTAGGATGCAAAAGGGAGAGAAAAATTCACAGAATACCAATCTGTGGCCTCCTGGTAATAGCAGGGGGGAGGGGAAAAGGATGAAGGGAAAAGGAAGGAAGGACCTCCTTATATAGTGATTTAGAGTAGTAGCCAGTGTTTCTATGGCCCTATTATTGACTCATGGATGAAATTGTAGAGTTTGCTGGGTCAAGTTTGAGGCAATTAGCTCCATAGTGCAGGCAAGTTTACACTGAATGACTTAGAGATCTGCTGTTTCCCAAATAAGTGGATAAACAGAAGATTTTAGTCTCCAGACTCATTAATCTAATACCTTCTGTGAGTACTCAGCATGCATAGAAGGCCAAATAAAAGCATTTAATATAAATAAATCAATAATAATTTATCTTTTGACTTCTCCAAAGAGAAATGTTTATATGTGGAGAAAAAAATAAATAAAATGACATTTAAAGGAAGAACCATCCCTCTCCACAAACACACAAGACATAAAAAAAAAGTGAGACACTAAGCCATTTGATGTGTCTTTAGAGTCTTTACCAAAGGGGGGAAATATCTGTCAAGACGCCAGGGCCTGTGAGTCAATGGGTCAGTTAAGTTTTTCTAAAGTCAGGCTCCCAAGAACGCACTTTTATTTGTTGGCTTAAACAGTTTAATAGTTTAACCCACTAATTCTCATATCTTATAACTAGCTGAGTCTTATATGGGGCAAAGAGCTAGTTGGGAACAAATCTGATATCAAAATGTTGCTAAGCAGTCTTACAACAATTTTGTGAAAGACCTGAATAAAGGATATTTTGTTCAGTGAATGCTGTGCCACTAATTCCACCTTTGTGACAAGTTCTTCTCAGCACAAGGCTCCCCTCTTAGAGGGGCTGTCTTAGTCAGCTCAGGCTGCTATAACAAAACACCATACACCAGATGGCTAAAACAGCAAACAATTATCTCTCATGCTTCTGGAGGCTGGGACATCCAAGATCAAGGCGCCTGTATACATCGTGTCTGGTAAGGTTGCTTCCTGCCTTGCAGATGGCCACCTTCTTGCTGTACCCTCACATGGTGGAGAGAAAGTGGGCTCTGGTCTCTTCCTCCTCTTATAAAGGCACTAATTCCACCAATGGAGGCTCCACCCTCAAAGCTTCATCTAAACCTAATTACCTCCCAAAGGCACCTCCTCCAAATACCATCACATTGGGGATTAGGACTTCAACATATGAATTTGGGAGTCAGACAACCATTTAGACCACAGTAGGGGCTCTTAATCTTTTGGGGGTCATGAACCCCCTTGGAAGTTTAGTGAATAATAATCTTAAATGCATTTTTAAAATATACAGAATCTATTTCTAGGGAGAATAGAAAAGCTACAATATGTGTTTGTACGCACACACATATACTTACACATATGACAGTAAACATTAATTGGAGGTGGAATTCTGGTTTGGGGATCAACTCTGTCCCAAAAAGGAAAAAATAGTAATAAAATAAAATATATAGAATTATAAGAACATCAATTACATTAAAATGCAGTTATCAGAATGTTTTTTAAAATGAATTTGTGATAAGGCACTCTATATTCTCTGTATTTAACACATTAAATAATAGGATCTAGTGGCAAGTCAAATAACTACCATAATTTCAAAGTAGTGATGACTGTAGGTGGTATTTTGAGAGATCTGCCAATAACTGTAATATGATGTGAAATTATCTGTGATTTCTATTGGTAACAAAGTCATAGGCAATGTTAATACTACTGTGATGTGTTGCCTATGTTCATAATTAGAGGAAATGCTAATTGTCAGTTGGAAGTGAGTGAAACCAAAAGTGCAATGTTTCCCCATCCACATACTGAGTCCCCCAGATTCAGGACTCCTCCATGAGGATCTCTTTGATTTCAAAAGTTCTCCTTTCCTCAGGGCTCATGAGGGGCAACAGACCTGGATGAAGAAACACGGCCTCAGAAATCCCTGCTCTTATAGTTCCTGCTCACAGCTGTTCTACTGGAAGTTATTCATAACCCACCTCTGCCACCTTTACTGGGGCTCTGCATGTCAGGGGCTACCACCCCTGGAGCATGGGGAAAAGGGTTCTTGTCACTAGTATCAGAGGTTCAAAATAATGGAGATGGAATGGAGAGTAGAAATTATCTGATCTCTACTGGAAAGGCATAGGGCAGGCAGGAAGAGGGGAGCCCCACAGGCCACTGTGCAACTAACCCAACCAGAGCAAACTCCTAAGTGGGTCGGGCACCCTAGGGTGTTTCATGTGCTGTGTCCAGGAGCCAAACATGTGCATTTGCCCAATAGCTCAACAATCCACACAAGAAACATGCAAGAGTAACTACTTAGTGCTAGGCACCGTGCGAGGTGCTGAGAGTGGACACTCCGGGTCTCATGGACCTGCAAACCTGGTCTACACGAGCATGAAAAGGCCTAAGAGCCTCTCAGTATGATAAATATGAAGGAGTAGAGAGGCCAGACAGTTCATAACCCAGAGGTCCATTTCCCAAATGATGCTCTAAACCCAAGATGCAATTTGTAAAAAGAGAGAGGGAAGAGAACTGACATTTATTAAGAACCTACTATGTGCCTGGCACTCTAATATAAACACTTTACATTCATTATCTGAGGACATCCTTAGGAAAGAGGAAGAAATTGGGTCTCTGAGTGGGTACATGGTTTGTTTACCAGTTAGTACACGACTAGCCTTCGTTTTGAATCCAAGTCTGTCTAATTTTAAAGTGCACAATCTTTTTTCAGTACAGCATGCATTGATGACACTGGGCAGGCCTCTTGACCATTTAGAATCAGTTTCCTTATCTGGATATAACAATATTGTGGATCATTTGAGAATATGTATACAAGTGCTCTGTAAACTATAAAACACTAAACACGTTACTGTTGTAATCATATAGCAGTGTTGTTATTATTATCATCATAAATTTGGTATACAATAAAACTTCTGAAATCATCAGAAATCCTGGGCACCTAGACAATTCTATAATAAATGGGTCAGAGCAAGGAGGATGATTATGTCACAGTAATGTGGGAAATAATATATTCTGATATTTCCTGGTAATTCCTTTATTAGTTAAGGGAATTGGGTCTTTCCTAATAAGGAAAATAATTTGCAAACCAAGTCCCACTTAATACAATATTTAGTTTCTAAGAAGTTACGTAAAGCAAAAAAAAGTAATAAAATTAATAGTATTTTAAATGTGACAAAGTCTCCTATTCAACACTAAAGTGAGACATAAGTTTTAATCAAGGGGTCAAAATTTCTCAAAATTCTTGGGGTCTCTGGAAATAGATATGAGATATCTTCTCAAATGCAAACTTGCTCTTGATTTTTTTTTCCCAAAAAGTTTCATTGTGCTGGTGTTCATTGAAGTGGATTTGCTTAAAATAAAAGTTTGTTTTGTAAATTTTTAAACATTTTTTCCTGTTTACAAAAATAACATTACTGGGGGTTAAAAAAAAAAAAGAAAGAAATGCACACAAAAATTAAAACACCAAAGAGAACCACTGTTAATCCTCTGTGTAAATGTATCAGCCAATTTTTAAACTTTTCAATAAATTCAATATTTTTTTGAACTCTTACTCCTTTTAGCAAGCAGTCTCCCTTTAGTGGATTTAGCAACACTGACTTTCAATATACAGGGCAAAAATATCTTCTCTGGTAAAGGAATATGTTCCAATGATCCAACTATGCACTAACGGTTTCAAAATATAGAAGATCCGTGAATGTATTCTTAAAAAAAAAAATCAGTTAAGGAAAGTTACCATCTAAAACTCAGACTAAAGGAATGTTATTGTGTCAGAAAATACAAAACATATCTGAGGACCTTGGGGCAGAGAAAGGAGAGGATAGAATTGGTTAAAAGAGGCCAAGAGGTGTTCACGTCCTCCAGGGATGCCCTGTTTCCTGGGGCCTCCAGGGGGCGCTCCTGCAGTCGTCCCCCCTCTGCCCCCGCAACCAGCAGCAAACTGGGCCTGGCTCCCCACCGCCACCGTCACTGCGAGGCTGGGGAAAGTAGTAGCGGGAAAGCTGTGTCCCATTCCTTCAGACTTTGCTTTTTCTCATCCTGCAAAGCAAAACTGGTATGCACGTCTTCGTGATCCATTGGGTTAAACAAAATGTGACTACAGAGCCCCACATTTTCTCACCAGTGTAGCAATGCTGGCATTTCTTTTAATCAGGGCTAAGCCTTTCACTTCAGAAATAGAAATAACAAGATTAAATTCCCAAAGTCTGGCTGAGGTAATATTGCAGCATAAATAAATTTTAACCTAAGCATAATTAGTTGAGGCGGGGGAAGCCATTTTGGATTACGTGTGAGGGCAGAGTAACCTGGGCAAGAAGAGACTTGAAATGAGGAAATTTATGAAGAAGACATGATATTTTCTAGAATAAATTCTGTTTACTTTCAGCTGACTGGGAACAAATAAAAGCAGGCCAAATTATTTTTGTCATTCAGTTGCCATACTGCCATACATAACTTCAAAGATGTGTCCCTGTGTGTAACACTGCCAGCCAGCATACAGGGCTTCCCTTGAAGTTTATTCCCTCAAGAACCCAAGATCCTGGGGCCAGAAGTGATCTTTAAAAATCATCTAGTCCGACCCCCTCATTTTCAGAAGAAGAAACCTAGTCCCAAAAAGTTAAAATGAATTGCTAAAGATTGGATCTCCAGCTAGTAACTAGAGTACAGGTCCCCCCCCAACCTGCCCCCCGCCCCTGGCCCGTATTGAAATCTTGATTTTATTTTGTCATTAGTCTCTCTGTGCTGATTTCAACATTAAGAGCCTTCACACATACATGAATGGGTTTTACCTACATAGGGTAGCTGATCTACATCTGTTTTTACTCAAGATATTATTGTTGCCCATTGTTTCTTTATAATGGCTATACTATGACACTAAAGAATTAATAGTGGATCTAGAAGATAGAATGACTGTCAAGGTTAATTTCGTGTATCAACATAAAATTTACCTGGGCCACAGGGTGCCCAGATATTTGGTCAAACATTACTCTGGGTGTTTTTGTGAGGGTGTTTCAGGACGAGATTAACATTTAAATCAGTAGACTGAATGAAGCAGATTGCACTCTCTGATGTGAGTGGGCCTCATCCAATCAGTTTAAGACCTGAATAGAGAAAAAGACTGTCTGTCCCCCAAGTAAGAAAAGAATTTCTGCCTGACAGCCCTCGAACTGGGACATCAGCTTTTTTCCTGCCTTTACATTCAAACTGAAACATCAGGTCTTCCTGGGTCTCCAGCCTGCCGGCCTTTGGACTAGAATTACACGATTGGCTCTCCTGGCCTCAGGCCTTCAGACTCAGACTAGAACTAAACCATTGGCTCTCCTGGGTCTCCAGCTTGTCAACTCACCCTGCAGATCTTGGAACTTATCAGCCTCCATAATCTTGTGAGCCAATTCCTTATAATAAATATCTTTATACATATATGTTATATTTCTCTGGAGAATCCTGACTAATACAGTGACCTTTCCTAATGTTCAGATGTTGTGTATCTCATATGCCCCAAAATACACGTTCAAGGTAATTTTCCAAGCTTTTGCCCAGCTGCAAATATAAACCATTCGGTACCACCACCATAGTTCAGATACATTAAACAAAGGAGCAGAATGAATATGAACTCCCAAATGTCATTGCTAAAATGAGTACTGTTAACATTCTGGTTGTCTTATGTTGATTAGCTGGGAAATTCAGAGGTTGAGTTCCTGGAATGGTAAAATGCTATTACTAGATCAGAAGTCCTCTGGGAAAGCAGGTCAGCTTGAGGGTGGCTGGTCAAGGAATGGGGAAAAAAAAGAGTCAAATAAAAATAGCAATAACTAGCATTTATTTGGTGCCTACTGTATGCCAGGCACTTTGCAATCATTCGTTCATCCAGCAGGTATTATTGAGCACTTTTTTTTATGCCAGATGTTGTTCAAGGTGCTGGGGATACAGCCATGTAAAAACAGACTTGATTTCCTGCTCCCATTAATCTTACAGTTTAGAGAAAGGAGATAGATAGAAAAGTAACAAATGTCATGGAGAAAAATAAAGCAGAGAGAAGGGAGAGGTAATACTAGGTGGAAGGGGTTATAATTTTCAATAGGGTTGTCAGAGAAGGCATTATCAAAGCCAAGGTGACTTTTGAGAATACAGCTGAATGAAGGAGGTGAGGAAGCAAGTCTTTTAGGGAGACATTTTTCAGGCATGTAATCAGCAAGTGTAAAGGGCTTGAGGCAGGTGAGTGTATACTCAAAGAATATCAAGGGAGCTAATGGGGCTGGAGCAGAGTTAGCAAGGGAAGAGTAGTAGTAGATAAGGTCAAAGAAATAACAATAAATCAGATCATGCAGAGTCTTGAGTATCTGTAAGAAAAGTAGTAATAGTGGTGTAAATGAGATTACTGGGTTTCAGAGTGGTTTGTAATTTTCCCACAATAACTTAGCTAGTAAATGGTGGAGCCTGGCATAGACCTAGGTACATCTAGGTCTAAAGCCCTTACTCTTTCCACTTCAGTATATTACCTTTCTGCAAAGAAAGCTTAGAGCCTCTCCAATTGTTCTGTGTATCCCTAGTATAGTACTTGCAGTAAATATTTCCCTTTTTGTGTGCTACCCAGCATATCACATATCCTTCCTACTTGGAGGGAAGTCCCCATTGTGTGAGTCTTGGCTTGCTCTAGTAAAACCAAATGACCAAATAGTCCTTCTCCCCAGCCCACGGCAGCTGGAGTGAGAGCATGGGACCTGGGTCAACTTGACGCCTCTGCCCTAGACTTTGAATCTTGAGGGTGTAGCCCAAAGAGGCAGGGTCAGGTGACCATATGAGGCAACTAGCAATGCTGGTGGCAAGTGTCCAGCAGAGGCAGTGGCAGCAGTAGCACCCTGACCAGAAGTGCCCTGCAGCAGGACCTTGGCTATATTCCTGATTCCTCCCATTTTCTCAGCCTGGTTTCATCATCGCCAACAATTCTGTGAGCCAAAAGAGATGAGGGAGCATCTCCTTCAGCTCCAATTATGTACTTCTGTTGGGAAAAATTGTGCAAGACTTTGGAATGGAAAAAAAAAAAGCTTATTGAGTGTCCTGTTTACTGTATCCTTCCTGTTATTTCTGCCTTTTATTATTTCTGAGCTATTTTACAGCTCTTTACAGGTTTCCCCGCTATCTGAGAGTTCGTTTTATGCCACTTTGCTTTTACAAAAGACCTACAGCAGTACCTGTTTCCACTAACTGAAAGAAATCCAAAGAGGATTTTCGCTTTTATGAAAAAGGCAAAAATAGCGTTCAGTGTTGTTTTGCAGCAAGCCATTATAGAGACTAAGCAGTCAAGCACAGTCTTTCAAGCTTTCCACATCAGCCAAAGCAGACCACAAACCTCAACCTTTGACGCTGAGGCAGGCAGACATAGAAGGTGTAGACGTTAGTGACCTGCTTGCCCTGATGGATTCAGACAATGATGAGATGTTAATAGATGCCCCTCTTCCGCCTGGTGGCGCAGCGGTTTAGTCCGCGCTTGGCAGCCCGGGGTTCGCGAGTTCGGATCCCGGGCGCCCGCCGACGCACCGCCTGTAGGCCATGCCATGGCAGCGTCCCATATAAAGTGGAGGAAGATGAGCACGGATGTTAGCCCAGGGCCAGTCTTCCTCACCAAAAAGGGGAGGATTGTCAACGGATGTTAGCTCAGGGCTGGTCTTCCCCACAAAAAAAAAAAAAAAAATAGATGCCCCTCTTCCTCTCTGTCCTACACCCCAGTCCCCCATACCTCCCACCACCCCAACGTCAGACTTAACACCCCATCATCACCACCACCACCTCTCAGCCTTCCCGTGTGCTCGCCTTCTTCCCAGTGCTGGTAAGTGAAACTACACTGTGCATACATTGTTCCTACCTTATATAGGCTGTGTGTTTATCATATAATGCCTGCTTTTACTATATGTTAGTGTTATTTAGGTTTAACATGTTATTTGGTATGATTTGGTAGGTTATTTTTTGGGTCTGGGAACACTCAAAAGTTTTTCCCATATAAATTAATAGTAATTGCTTTTTCACTTTACGCCATTTCAGCTTACAAAAGTTTTCATAGGAACACTCTACTGTTGAATAGCAGGGGAAACCTGTAATCTGTAGAGAGCTGAAGATAATACAAATGATTCTTGGCCATACAAATGCAGGTTAATTGTATCAGATAGAATGCAGTTGATCATCGCCTGTGGCTAGATCCATGTTTCTTGTGTTCGTAAATTCATTTTAGCATTCCTTATTTTCCTATACAGTCATGCATCACTTAACCATGAGAAAACGTGCTGAGAAATGCATTGTTAGGTGATTTTGCCATTATGCAAACATCATAGAGTGCACTTACACAAACCTAGATGGTATAGCCTACTACACACCTAGGCTATATGGTACTAATCTTATGGGACTACCATCACATATGCAGTTCATCATTGACCGAAATGTCATTATGCAGCATATGACTGTACAAGTTTGTGGTACTTCGAACTCTCCTTTCAACCAGTTGTAACTTCTTATCAAGTCTCCTCAATAATTAATGAGTTAAATAAAATCTATGCCGTGTCGCATTTGTTAATTCATTTCAACATTCCTTATCTGCCTATATATATATGTGTAGTACTTTGAATTTTTTCAACCAGTACATCTTACTGATTCCCTCAACAATTAATGAGTTAAACACAATAGATGATGTATGTTCTTTTTATATTTTTATCAGAGGCATGATTTTGCCACTTAAAAATATTATTCTCTAATAATGATCAGGAAGATTTTCTAACAATAATGAACAGGACCTCACTGTCCTGACTTGAGCTCAGAGCTCTTCCCCTCTGATTTTCACCCACCGTACACAGCCATCAACTTCACGAGGCACGTGGCCCAGGTGCCGATCTTAGCTCTGACCTTAACCAATTTGTTAATTCACATAGCTTCCCTAGACTTCACTTCCCTCATCTTTGACACAAAGAGAATAGATTCAATATTCTTGAAGATCCAACTCAGCTTTAACTTCTCATGATTGACGGTGTCACATATCACTATGTTTTCTCACCACTCTCCTGTACGAGTTTCTCGAACGTTTTCCCAGATACTGCTGCATTTATTTTCTTTATTTCACTTTCCGCCACAGCCTGCCCTGTTTTCCTTCTCTTATTTTCTCAAGGTTCAATGCTTCTGTATTCAGCTTTCTGTCTCCCCACTTCCCCCTACACACACACACACACACACACACACACACACACACAAATACAAACCTCTTTGTGGAAACCGAACAACTATAACAAATTTGTAGCTATTATAGGATTACGTGGAAAAAACAAGTGATTTCCACTCAGCTTTGCCCTTAATTCCTCCAAAAAAACTACCTCAAAACAAAACAAATAAGTGCTTCACTAAAAAACTACTCGAACAAACAAACCACTTTGATCTCACTGTTCAGTTTAACCCAGAGTTAGATCATAGCAGCACGAGTAACAGGCTTTCTTTTGTCTTCACCATTTCCTTTTCCAGAACCACACTCAGGCGTCTCCACCTGGGTCAGGAGAACGCACGTTCGGAGGATCACTTTGTAGCCTACACAGATGACTGCTCAGGCCTGCGTGGCAAGACTCAGGACTTCCTGATTCTTTCCCTGCGCTTCTTCACGCAACACAGCCAGAGTCCTCAAGGTCAGTCACCCTCAGGGAATCTGTGCTTACAGTATGCTTTTGTGTATATTTTTCTACCATGTTCAGTTGAGAATTTAGATGGTATCTTCTCTGTCTAAAGAAAAGACCCAGTAGGTAAGCCAAATTAGATTTTCCTAAGAGCTGTCTCTAACATTAATTGCTGGCCAATGTGATGTATTTCTAAGCTTTCTTATGGCTCATAAAATGTCATGGGGTATTTGGAGGTTGAAGGAATTGTGCCAAACAAAGAAGGCAAAAGGAACTTCCAGGCCAAGGAAATGCATGTGCAAAGCATGGACTCTTCAAAGGACCCCAGTATTCTGGGCACTGGGAGTGAGTAGTTCAGTGTGGCTGCTGCAGAGGGGCTGTGTAGAGTGGAGGCTGGACAAAGTGAGAGGATCAGGAGGAGCCAAGCCTGCAAAGATAAGTGAGAGCTAGACTGCAAGGGCCAAACTGCCCCCTGCCCTGCCAGGAAGCGCACAAAAGGAGGCCTCTGTCAGATCTGCTTCTTCATAATTCAACAAAATGTGGAGATGTGACTTTTGAAATTTCTCTTTTGAGGTACTCATGCAAACTAATAGCATTTCCTCACAGACAAATACCAAGAAGTTGTTTGACCCTAATGTTTGCTGAAAAATACAACTGTGGAAAATGGATGTGTAGTTGGGGAAGTTTTCTTTTCTCCATGCAAACATATGGGAGTGATAATGTTTCCTCCCCACACCACACCCTCTCTCCGTTAGCAAGAAGTCACTGAGCAATCATTAGTAGAAGTAAACATGCATAGTGGCAATAACTCCAGATACTTTATGGTGCATTAATGACTCAGGAATTTGGGTCTAGGAACATGATCATTCTCCATCAAAGAATTTCAAATACATGTTCACTTTGATTTTGGTCTCCTAAGGGACTTATGGACAGGTGACACTTCAGTCACCTTGCTTAATGGCTAGCACTGGGCTCTCTACAGGAAGGTGCCTCCCCATGCCTGATGAACTTATGATGAGGAGAGGCCTGGAAAGAGGGACTGCCATTTTGGTAAACTCACATGGTTACCTGAATATAAGCTCTCCTGCCCCAAAGCACAACCAGCCCTGAACAAATGCAAGATGGTAGGTTTGCTTTCAGCCCACTCCCATCTCACGCACAGCTTCATTCTTGCTCTGTCCCTTCCCCACTGGACATACCAGGTGTCTTAGCTCATGCTGCTATAACAAAATACTATAGACTGGGTGGCTGAACAGGAATTTATTTCTCACAGTTCTAGAGAATGAAAGCCAAGGTCAAGGTGCCAGTAGGGTCAGTGTCTGGTGAGAGCTCTCTCTCCTTGGGTTGTAGACAGCTGCTTTCTATTGCATCCTCATATGGCCTTTCCTCTTTGCTATCCTGGAGAAAGAGAGAAACCTTTTTCTCCAAATACTATCCCATTGGAGGTGACAATAGATTTTTACATATTGAGGTATGTGGGGTAACTATTTGGGTTCAAAACTAATTCAGCTTGAACTAAAGAAACCTGACTTATGGCCTATCAAACATATATTGTACATCTGCTTGAATCCATTAAAGAAAAGAATGCACTCTGTTAGGTTAAGAATGCATACTTCCCCTCCTGTGCCCTATTGGTAATGCCATATTGGTAATGCCCACCCATATTAGTCCCTTTCCCAACATCAGAGTCATGTTGACTTGCTAATTTGCAACTAAATACCTCTTTGAAACTTTGAAAATGTATCCTGGATGTGTTTAATATATGTTCTTTGTTCTAAAAATATATAAGACTGTACTGAAAACCATGCTTCTCTGGAACACTTTCCAAGGCCTTCCCGGATTATAATCCTCACTCTGGCTCAAGTAAAACTCATCTTATTTCTCTTATCTATAGAATGGTTATTGGTTATTTTGTGTCAACAGAAGTTAAGGCTTCAACATATGAATTCAGGGGGGACACAAACATTTAGTCCATAACATTCTGACCCTAGCCCCAGAAATTCATGTCTTTCTTGCATGCAAAATACCTCCATTCCATCCCAACAGTCCCATAAGTCTTAACTCATGCCAGCATCAACTCTAAAATTTAAACTCCAAAGACTCATTTAAATCTGATCTAAATCAGAAATGGGTGAAACTTAAGAGATGGTTCATCCTGAGGTAAAATTCCTCTCCAACTGCAAACCTGTGAAACCAGATAAGTTATGTGCTTCTAAGATACAACAGTAGTGATACTGAACCTCTTAATCTCAAGTTTGTGTGCTTGATGCACAGTGAGCCAAACAGTGAAACATGGGTGCTTGGAGATGGAGAAAGGTTTATTCGCATTGGCCAAGATGAGAACGCGGGAGCATGGGTTCTCTCAAATCCACCTTAGTAAAAGAAGGCAGGGGGTTTAATAAAGCTAAGGGATGTGGCAGGAAGAGTTTTGGAGAAAGGAAGGGGTAATCCATGTTTCTTTCACCCCCAATAAGCCCCTGGGCAATCTGACTTTTGGGCATCAGCAGCAGTTGGGGGCTGGTTATCTGGGGATCCTTAAAGGCATTCTTTCTTCTGTAAAACAAGCTCCTAAATTCTTGTGACCCTTGAGTTACCCCTCAGGTTAAACAGGAAAACAGCAAACTGACAAGATTAACTTCTTTTCATAACAAGGCTGAAAGGTAATCTTACTGAATATTGACAGTAACCCTAGGAACCCAGTAGGACAGGCATAGGATGGACATTCCCATTCCAAGAGGGAGAAATAGGAAAGGAAAGGGAGGCAGGACCTAAGCAAGTCCAAATTAGCATGGCAAATTCTATCAGATCTTAAGGCTCAAGAAAAATATTTGATTTGATGCTCTGTCTTCAGGACCCACTGGGGCAGCAGTCCCACCTACAAGGCTTTGCTGGACAGGTGTTGTGCCCCCAAGGCTCTGGGGGGCCATGGTTCTAAGGTTCCACAGGGCAGCCCCACTCCTGAGGCACTGAGTGGAATCTTCCTGGTCCACAGAAACAGAAGAGGTTGCCCTGCCCTTTGAAACTGAGGAGGAAACAGCCTTGCCCCCTGGGCCTGTGGTGGGAATGGCAGTCCCGATGATCTCTGAATATCTTTGGGATCATTCTTCCCTTTCCTTGAAGATTAGCACATGTTTGCAGCCAAATAGTTCTATGGTCCTGTCCTGTAGAATCCAAGAAGTCTGACAGCCTTTCTTCATTTCATCCTATCTCTGTTCCCTTCAGTTCAAAATGGCAGTGTTTCTTCTTCTCCTTTTTTTTTTTTCTGGTGAGGAAGATTGGCCCCAAGCTAACATCTGTGCTAATCTTCCTCTATTTTTGTAAGTGGGACACCGCCACAGCATGGTTTGATGAGTGGTGTGTAGGTCCACGCCCAGGATCTGAACCCACAAACCCCAGGCCACCAAAGCAGTGTGTGAACTTAACCACTACACTATAGGCCAGCCCCAAACTGGCAGTGTTTCTGCTGCTATAATCCCATAAACTTTTATTGAGTGATAGTGCAGCCACACCCTTGGTATTCTCTTCAGAACATGCTTTCTCATTTTTTGCAATATGGACAGGGTGAGAATTTTCCAAATCTTCAAGTTCTAGTTACTTTTTGCTTAACAATTCCTTCTTTGATTCATCTCTTTCTTATTTTACAATAAGCAGTCAGGAGGAATCAAGCCACTTCTTCAACACTTTGCTTAGAAATTTCCTCAGCTAAATGTCCACTCTTGTCACTCAAAACTTCTACCTTTCACAAAACACTAGAACACAGTTCAGCCAAGTTCTTTGCCTCATTATAACAAGGATCACCTTCCCTCCAGTTTCTAATAATGTGTCCCTCCTTTCCATCTGAGACTTCACCAGAGTCACCGTTAATGTCCTTATGTTTAGCGTGTACCTAAAAATTCTTCCAGCCTCTACCCATTATCCCATTACCCAGTCCCAAAGCTACTTCCACATTTTTAGGTACTTGTTACAGTAGCATCCCACTTCTCAGTACCAAAATCTGGGTTCTCCAGAGAAACAGAACAAATAGGATATATATATATATATATAATATATAATATATATTTATATATATAATTTATTTTTTTATTATAAGGAGTTGGCTTACACAGTAATGAAGACTGAGAAGTCCCAAGATCTACAGTCAGCAAGCTGGAGACCCAGAAGAGCCAATGGTCTAAGTTCCAGTCTGAGTCCAAGTCCAAAGGCAGGAGAAGACCAATGTCCCAGCTCAAAGATAGTCAGGCTGAGAGGAATTCTTTCCTGCTCAACCTTTTCATCCTATTCAGGCCTTCAACAGATTGGATGAGGTCCACTTGCATTGGGGAGAGCAATCGGCTTTACTTAGTCTACTGCTACAAATGTTAATCTCATTCAGAAATATCCTCACAGACACACCCAGAAATAATGTTTAACCCAATATCTGGGCACTCTGTGGTTGGATCAAGTTGACTCATAAAATTAACCTGGTCAAGGGGCCAGCCCAGTGATGTAGTGGTTAGGTTCACATGCTCCACTTCAGCAGCCACAGGGTTCACAGGTTCAGATCCCAGGTGTGGACCTACACACTGCTCATCAAGCCATGCTGTGGCAGCATCCCACATACCAAATAGAAGAAGATTGGCACAGATGTTAGCTCAGGGACAATCTTCCTCAAGCAAAGAGCAAGACTGGCAACAGACGTCAGCTCAGGGCCAATCTTCGTCATCAAAAAAAAAAAATTAACCTGATCAATCTACCTTGACCAGCTTTCTTGTCTTTTCCTCACATGTTTAACCTTAGCTTCACCTGTTCGTCACAATTTTCTAATTTTTTTTCTTTTGGTGAGGAAGACTGGCCCTGAGCTAACATCTCTTGCCAATCCTCCTCTTTTTGCTGAGGAAGATTGGCCCTGAGGTAACATCTGTGCCCATCTTCCTCCATTTTTGTATGTGGGACACCACCATAGCATGGCTTGATGAGCGGTGCATCAGTCTGTGCCCAGAATTCAAACATGCGAACCTCAGGCCGCTGAAGTGGACCATGCGAACTTAACCACTACACCATTGGGCCAGCACCCACAATTTTCTGATTTTTGCCAATAATCAGAGCCTTGCTAAGAGACTGCTTAATTGCCCTAAAAATTACTGAGATGTCGATGAGTGCAAATAACTTAACAATTCTTCTCCCTATTTGCATTTAACCTGCAGTTTACCTAAGGAAGAAAAAAATTTTTATTGTGGTAAAATAATACAGCATAAAATTCAGTTTTAACCATTTTAAAGTGTACAATTCAATGGGATTAAGTACCTTCACAATGTTGTACAACCATCAGCACTACCTAGTCCCAGAATTTTTTCAACACCCCAAAAGGAAACCTCATACCCATTAAGCAGTCATTCCTTACTCCCCCTCCCTCAACCCCTGGCAACCACTAATCTGCTTTCTGTCTGTATGGATTTGCCTGTTCTGGATATTTCATATAAATGGAATCATACACTAAGTGGCCTCTCGTGTCTGGCTTCCTTCACTTAGCAAAGGAAGACGGTGAGCCCCCTTAACTAAGGGAAGGTGAAAAATGGAAAGTAGAATATATTTTGTAACATAAATATGTTCAGGTGTCTTGAAAACCACACCGACTTTCTACTTGGCTCTTTTACCAAGATTTAGGGAACTCATTTGTGATTCATCTGCCCCAGACATTCTACTCTGTGCTATTAATTCTTTCTTTCCATGGAGGTTTCAGGCATCCGAGCACAAGCTGGCATGGGGCCAGAGTGGAGAATATGGGGACACTTCAGGGGGCCTATTTCCCCTCTTCAGGGAGGCTTTCTTTCCCTGAAAGTGACCTGGCAGGACCATAGGGGTCGTAAGGTCATGCAGCCCTGAGGGCCACAAGGATGTTTGTCCAGGAAACCTTAGGTCTTGATAAAAATAAAAGCAAGTACATCTCTGGCAGCAAAGTAAATTGTTCATGGGCTTTATTTAAAAAGAGAGACAGTATTTATAGAAAAAAAAAAAGGATGCCACTTCAATTCCAAAAATCATTTCCAGAAGAAGAAGATTTCTAATCAAATGTGAGTCAAAGACACTGCCTTCGTCATTACCCCGCACAGCTATGAGTTATCAAGAGATCCCGGGTTTGCTGAGAGACAGGTTTCTACAATGTGTCATTTGAAAGAATACATAGCTTTATGGGGAATGTACCGTGCAGATGGCCAGCCCAGACTACCAGTCTGCTGAAGTTTTGTGGGAAATGAGCAGTTTGGCAGCCCCTCAGCCTAACCGGTCTGAGAATGGCATGCCAGAAAGACTCAGGGGCCACAGGAGTCGCTTTAAAACATTGAAGCTCTGGAGGTCCCCTCGAGGGTTTGAGCCTGTGTCACAGATTTTATGTGCTGCTGACTCCCACAGCTTTATTTGGTCTAAGGAATGTACCTTAGCAGAGGCTTTATTTTTCTTTTTCAGCTCTTCCTTTTTTACTAATCTTCCTTTTTTTAGTTAATAATCAAACACAAATACGTTGCAAATATTTCATCTTTATTTCTATCCTATTACTATTTACATATTTGCTAAGATCAAAGTCTGGATTCATCCTCCAATGAGTTCATGTTGTTCTCCTGCTTCTGTTACAAAACATAGACCACATAGTCTTTATAATTTTCCTTCATGATGACTGGCTTAGATTTAATCATATACACAGGCACTTCAGTAACTCACTAAACAAATCCATGTGAGGATAAAAGGACGATCGAAGGCCTGGTCTAGGCACAAAATTTTTCTCCTTATTTTCAAAAGTTTCTGGAGTCTGTAGCTGAACACAGCAGACTCTGGTTAAAAATCCACAATGATTCCTTTTTAAATAATAGCATTTGTCTTTTTATGAGGTCTTTCAGCACAAAAGGATGTCTATTTGATCCCATAATATTTACATTCAAAACATATGACTACAAGGCAAGGTCACTGGGTTTTAACAAATACACCTGAATTTATCTATAAAATGAATGCTGTCCCCCTCAAATAGGTAGCAACATTCCCAAGATATTGCTATTGTTTAAAATGATTTTGGAACTCCAGTTAGGAACTACCTTCCTTCTCACACTGAGGGAATTCCCTAATGGTTAAAAAAAAAAATCTTTTTCTCATCAGTATAAGTTTCAGTTTCAGAAACAACCAAGTCATTCAATATGGCAGATGGTAATTGACTGGATAGAACTGTTTTAACCTAAATAATCCATACCTACAAAATAGTAAGATTAGCTTTTTCTTTAATGTAGATCCTTTAGTCCCAAAGGTAATTCCAAAAGAAGTTCGTAAAACGTTTAGAACAATAACAGTGTGGTTGAAAGAAGTGTCTAGACCTCCAAAGTAACTCCTCTGAAAAGGATGACTTTCATTTGAATATATGGATTTTTAAATTTCTTTATGAGAAAAATAGGCTATCCTCACCTTGTTTGACTTTCACAGACACTCCATGTTATCGGTGACTTGATAAGGGGAGCTGGCTATTTTCCAGCCTGCTACAGAATAAAATTTTATTTGACAATTCAGTTTTTGGAGTGAACAGAGTGAAAAACCCAAATACCTTCATAGAACTGCGCTCTAATGATCTCTTCTAAAACAAAACGTTCACATGGATATACAATCTGGAATGTATGCTATGCACAACAGATAAACATATATTAAATGAACATGTGAATATTAACAAAATATTAAAATACTAACTCCACCCACTAGAATTTATACTTTGGATTTCAAAGTCTTGTTTCCAAAGCTAATTTCATCAAGCATGTCTATGACTGGGTTGTAAGAATGGCATATATAGGAATGTTAGGCACTGTACAAATTAGTTTAAATAAGTTTTGTATTTTGCCAATATAGATGTATTTAATTTAGGTAAACTTGTGTTTTGTTTTTTGTGTTCCTGTCACTGATGAAAGGCAGAAGAAAATCGTCACACATTGGGCACCTATTGTACGCAAGGAGGGAACATATTCCTAATTTAATCCTCTCAATATCTCTGAGCTAAATATTTTTATCCCCATTTATAGATGAAGAAACTGAGGCATGGGGAATTTAAACAGCAGACCCCTGGCGAGTGGAAGAAATGCATTCAGAATTACCTGACCAAATGCGAAGAAAAAAGCCAAAGGCCATACCCACATGTTTGGAAAATGAAGTGAAATTATCTTCCCATAGAGAACCTTTTTTCCCCCAAAAAACTGATGTTATCATTCCCCCCACATTATTCTTTTTTGTTAATCTCAGTAACTCTTTTTGTCATATTTTTCTCCAAAATGAAATGGTGCAATTTTCTCCTGATGTGGGAAAATAAAATATTCTATGAATTTTTATCTTGTTATTTATACGAGGGGCCTTTGGAAACCATTTAAGTGCTTGAACCAGTTAAGTGTTTGGGAGGGACATATAAAAATAAAGCAAGCTAAATAAAGAACTGTTGAAGTGAATAAAATAAAGGAAAAAAATCTTGATCCTTAGTTAAAAGACACTAGGAGCCTTGACTATCTATGGGGGTAATAGGTTAAAGACTTAAATTAAGAAAAGAATACAGAAGACATCCTTCAACTAAAACACAAGAGGAAATTGAGAATCATTGTCAGGGCATTTCATTTGACCTTAGAGACATATTTTACTAGTGACTTTTTTGTTTTTAAGAGTGTTTCCGATTTTCTTTTTCATTTGTTTATGGCCCCAATTTTCCAGCTTGTCTCCCAGTTTCTTCTATCTAGTAAAGCTTATTCATTTTTTGCTTTTATTTCCTTGTTCGGCCCCTAATGACTGACAATTTGAAAGGAAACAAACTAAGATAAGACACCTGGATTAAATAATGAATTTTTTCATCATTTTGATGGATAACAATTCATTTTCAAAATAAATATAAGCTTTATAATTTACTAATATTTTGTGGGATTCTTACCTTATTTCTGTGAGGGTTTCATTCGCATTGCCTTCTGTCTTTATCATTGCCAGAACTAACACCACCCAAATCCTAAAAAGGGTTAAACCTGAAGTGACTTGATGTTTTGAAGTGTTATATCCAAAAAATGGTCTTATCCAGAAATTTAGACTTGTGAATATGTCACCTGAGGCGTTTTCAAGATCTCAACATGACTTGCCTAATTCTGGCTTTTTTTGTTTTCTGTAGTCTGCATCTGTTTTTAGGCCAAAAGGATACAGAGAAACTTGTGTGCAATGCTCATCTTGAGTTGACATCTTATGAAGCACAGCTGAGTACAGAATTTTCTTTCACTTCAAAAGGCATATACCACAGGCTGCAAAGAAAGAAGGGATTGGGTCCTTCCAGGCAAACCTTGCCCTCTGTCACTCACACTCAACTCCCCATGGATATAAGAGGGCAAACTCTGGCCCCTTTGTAGCTCTAGGTAACATTTCCCACAACCCCTGACTCATAAATATTGACATTTGGGAAAAACAAGAGCAGAAAAGAAAAAAGGGCTTTGCCAAAATAAAAAAAAGTTGTTTTCAAGTTGAAATGTTCATATATTTTTCGAAAGCCTGATTTATATCAAAGACACTGCTACAATTTTAAATAAAATATACCTCTTCTTGGTATTTTAAAAAGTAGTCTTATCCATCAACAACTAGAGAATATAAGAACAAAACTTTCGACGGAGTTTTTAATTTTTTTTTTCCATTAGGAAAATAGTTCTAACTAATAGGGCTGAATGGAATGCAATTTTTTCTAAAAGGAACTATAACAATGTTTTCAGAGAATATCTTTTTTGCTGAATACCAATTTTTAAATCATAGTGAATTTGGAATTCTTGATTTCCAGCAAAATCTTTTCTTTTTCCTCTTAAATATTCGTCTCCACCTTTCTTTGCTTCAAAAAACAGAAATATGGTTAACGAAGACCTCTGAGAATTCTTCACAGACCCTCGCCTGTTTGTTTCCATTGTGGAACTACAGTGCAACCTGGTGGTGGTTACTGCTATTACCGTGGTTTATGCATGTGAAGGGCCAAAATTACAAACCGAAATAAAAGAATGCCTTGTGTTTTGCCTTTTAGAAAATAAACTATGAAGAAAAATAACAGTAGAGTGGCTCTCTTAAATCATAATTACAAGTAGAGCTTTTTATAGTTTTTTACTATAATATACCTTTTAAGAATAGTTTAGTAAGATTACTGATGAGTCGTTGACATAAATTGATACAATTTTTAACATTCATGTATTTTCACAATAATCCTCTTTTTTACAACTTTTCCAATTATCTGAACAATGTATCAAAAGCATTTAAGGGGCAAAAATATCTTTAATAAGCAATAAAGTAAACTAAAAGTTTATCAGCCCTGCAAGGATTCTTTTCCCCTTTGTGCCATGGGTACAATAAGGACCATCAAAAGACAAAAAAAAAGATTCATTTGTCATAAGATTTTTCCCTAGCTGTCAAATTTTAGTTAACAAGAGCTTAGTTGAGTTCATTTCCATCTTTAAAAGGAAATGTATTTTTGACTTTTTTTTTCCCTAAAAGACAAGACAGTCTTATACACTTTTCTTTCACAGCTAGCAACACCATTGATGCAAGACTTTATGGACAAAATGGTGATTCATAGTAACTGTGATCTTTTACATGTTTATAGTAGTTTACACCCATTCTCTTATCTAATCCTTTCAACACTCTATCAAATTAAGGATCAGTATCTCCGTTTTACAGATTAGAAAATTGAGGGATGTGAAATAACTTATTCAAGGTCACTTAGCTAGTGAGTGGCAAAAGGGACTGAAGGCTTCTCCAAAGCCCATGCTCAGGATCTGGGGCATGGTAGGTCCTCAATGACTCAGTGAGCAAATGCACCTAATGCAAGGACAGTAAGGGTAAGCCCAGACCAGATCCATGATCTTTTGTCTCTACATCTAGCAATTTTTCCCATAAGGTTTAGACATATTTTGAGTTTTCTCTTGCATCTGCATGCAATTATACTCTTCTGAGCCAGCTAAGTGTCTTCTATTTTTCAAAAAAGAACAAAGAAGCAATACCAGGCCGGAGTCACCTGAGCCTCACACACCTGGGCTGTTTGATCCAGGAGGCACTTGCAGGGGATCTTTACAATTTTTGAGCCATAGATTCCTTTGGAAATCTAGTAAAGCTTCTGGAACCCTTTCCAAAGTAATCTTTTAAAATAGATTCCAAGGGAAACCAACTATTTTAAAATAAAGTTTTCAAAATATTTTTAAAACTAATTTGTAATATATGTGCTCATTTTCTGCATTAAATAATTAAATCCAGCAGCAGATTTAATTACTGTTTTAAGAGTAGCAATGCATTTAAATGATACTTTGAGATATCTGTAACCCCTGTAAATATGTTATTACTATATCTGTGACTTCTATGGGTGAGAGAGATATTAATATTAATATGATATAATATTAATGTGATAGTGTGGTTTATATTCATAATTCAAATTTCAGTTTGAAGTTAGTGAAAATAAAAATTTATTTTCATCTAAATTCATGGGTCCCTCACCCTCTTAAATTAAGAAACCAAGGCTAATCTTAAATGAGTTACTCATAGGCAAATCTTTTCAAAAACTAAATGATAAATTCTTAAGTTTAAAAAATACTTACAACAAATTTATATATTCCCCTTGGTTATACATTCCTCTTGGAATATATATATTTTTTAATATATCCCCCTTGATTCATATGTGAGACATTCACTTTAATATGAATGGTCTGATGTGAGGCAAGTCTCCAAAAATAAGCATATCTAAGACGTAGGAAGGTATTAAGACAGCCTTGCCTGAGTCTTCTGACAGTAATCAACAAACAAATATCAATTGATTGCTTATAATAATAATTCCATTTAACTTAACAAATACTTGTTGAACAGCTATTGTGTACCAGACAGTATTCTGGGAGTTTTAGGAAATAGGTTAAAAAAATGCATAATTTTATATCATTTGTGTAACACTTTATAATTTTCAAAGCCATTCTATACACATCCTTCATTCAAGCCTATTTCCAACACTGAGAGGTAAGCAAAGCAGGGTCTGGAGACTTATTCATTAATTTTGTATTCCCACACTAAACCCCACTCCACACATACCCACTAAATGCAGACACTGTGCTCAGTTCTTATCCCTCAAACAAGTCCTCGAATTAGGGTTGCCAGATAAAATACAGAATGCTCAATTAAATTTGAATTTCAGATAAACAACAAATAATTTTTTTAGTATAAGTATGTCTCACACAATATTGTAACTAAAATACACTGTATTCGTTTGATAAGGATGCCATAACAATGTACCACAGACTTGGGGGCTTAAACAACAGAAATTTATTTTCTTGCAATTCTGGAGGCTAGAAGTCCAAGATCAAAGTGTCAGTAGGGTCGGTCTCTTCTGAAGCCTGTACCTTTGGCTTGTTGATGGCCAGCTTCTACTGTGTCCTCCCATGGTCTTCTCTCTGTAACTAGCTGTGTCCTCATCTCCTCTTCTTATAAGGATGCCAGTCATATTGAATTAGGGCCCACTCTGATGATCTCATTTTATCTTAATTGCCTATTTAAAGGCTCTATCTCCAAATCCTGTCACATTCTGAGGTACTGAGGTTTAGGACTTCAACATATGAATTTGGGGGGGGGGGACACAAACACACACTAAAACATTATTTGTTGTTTATCTGAAATTCCAATTTAACTGGGCATCCTGTATTTTTATTTGCTAAATCTGGCAACCCTACCCTGGATTTCTCTGCCTGACAGCTCTCTCTCCACTGTGGGAATGCTACCATGGGTAGGAACAGGCCAGAGTGTAGGGCAGTTAACACCCCTGTGAGCAGCCAGCAATCAATGATGGATGAAGTTTGGTGATAAAGGCACTAGCTTCCTCTCTTCCTGGGGAGACAATTCTGAGCATTTTCTGCAAAGCCTCCCAGAGGTTCCCCGTAGGTTGGAGCCCCAGCTGCCCTCAGGGGCAACCTGCCCATTAATGCACCCAGCACTGGCTTCCTCCCCTTCCCTATCTCACCTTCCCTCTCTGCTTCTGTGCTTCCTGGAGTCACGTCCCAAATAAACCTTCACATTCACATTCTTGGCTCAGGATCTGCTTCTGAAGGAACTCAACCTAAAACAAAATGCTTATTGAATTGAATCCTCGTTTTCAGATGAGAGGTTCGTGGAGCATACCAGATGCCAAAGGGCATGGAGGTGGATAGTGTTAAGTTTCCCTTATTCAGCACTGCCTCTAGCTACCAATCATTACCTTCCTGTCACGTACCAGACACTGGGAGAGTCTCTTTACATGTATCCCAGCTAATCCTTTCAACCACTTTGTATAGTAACTATTGTTCAAATTGCAAATGGGGAAACATGTTCAGAGAGATTTTCTGAAGCCACACAACTATGGCAAATGTCATTCCCTCGAGGTGCTTAAAAGTGAGTTGAGAATACATAACATTCATACATGAAAAGATAGCTAACAACACAAGAGAGTAGGTGGAAGTGTATAACAGGTATCTCAGAGAAGAAGTCCTATAGAAACCCAAAGAGAGATAAGGGTGAACTGGGAAGATTAGGGAAGTCTTCACATGGGAGGTTGGACTTGGGCTGAGTCTTAGTGGATGCAGTAGATTCAACTGTGAGAAGAAGGGCAAGGAGAAAATTTCTAGGTGAGAGGGTGGAGGAGCAGAGTGTAGAAGCAGGGCTGGGCATGTGTGCTGGACTGTAAACAGACAGATGGCCTGAGGATACAGAGAACAAGGCCATATTGCAGAGGTCTGGGAATGCCAGATAAGAAACATGGAGTTCATCTGAATACTTATGTGGAGCAAATGAAGGTTGTTAAAAGAAGAAAATCAGCATGACCAAAATAAGATTTTATCAGATTCAGCTGGCAGTGGCAGGCAGGTTGGCTTGAAGCACAGATTGGTTAGTAGACACCTGACAGTTCATGCCTATGGTAATAAAGACCTAACAGAGAATAATGAACAGGAAAGTGTAGATGACATTACCAAGGAGTTGTCAAACCTGTGTCTTTAAGGGGTCAGGGAGAAGGAAGAATAAAGAAAGCTCCTTTATTGTACCAGGGTAATGGAGAAAAGGCACTGTGAATGAGACACTGGAAAGTTGGATATAAGAAGATGAGGAAAATAACTCTCCCAGGGTATTACTCATTTCTCTGAAAATTATACTCTAAGATTTTCTGAATGATCCGGAATTCTGGATATGTTCCCACTTGCTACACAAAAGTAAGTCAAACCTGTGGGTGAGGCACTATCTCTTCTCCATCCTCCCTATCCCACCCCATGACCTTGCCTAACACCTAAGACCAGATCCATAACTATAGAGGACATCTGTTGTTTCCGCCTGCCGAATATCCCCTTTCCTGGTAACAGCATTCGTGGTTTCCTATGGAGATCTCATTCCATGCAGTACAGGTGGGTCTGACCCTGTCCCGTTCCACTCCACCCAACTCCCCCCATCCCTAGCCCAGCTACAACACCCTGTACCCCTTTCAAGCACAGTGATTCAGAAGCAGGCATGTGGCTGGAGCCAAGCCAATCATTATCAATGAAATTGTCCTTGAGAAATAACAGGAAACATTTCTTTCTGCTACAAATAGGGTCCATAGTAGGAGGTAGGGTTTATAAATTAAGGGTTAAAGATCAAAGGATGGGATGAGGGCAAGGAAAGAGCCTAGCTAAAATGAGAGAAACAGAGTCCTAGCAAAATCATTTGAAGCCCTGGGTCCGGCCATATCTGAAGTTAGCTGTACTTCTGAACTTCCCAGCTACATCATCAACACATTCTCTTTTTTCCTTCTTTAAGGAAATAGAATTAGATTTCAATTACTTGCTACCTCAAAAAGTTTCTATATAGCTAATTTTACCAGCTTTTTATTTAAATGTGTCCTGCCTGTGCCAACAGTCCACACAACCTTAAAAAATCATTTTATTGAAATTTTTCCTTCCTTGGCCACCCTAAGTGTGTTACTCCTCCGTTTCTCTGCCTCCCACACCCAGTTTATTTGCACTCACTTTAAAGAATGTTTAAAAGTTTGCTCTAGGCGTACACCCTCCCACATGTGGCCTTTTGAAGAATCTCCAAAAGGGCTTCCAAAAAGAGGAGAGCAGCAAATGGTCAAGCCCAGATGACAACTGCAGCCCTAGCCAACACCTTGATTTCAGCCCAGTAGTTCTCTGAGCGGAGAATCCAGTCATCTGACCTACCAAAATTGTGAGGTAATCAACTTGAGTTGTTTTAAGCCAATAAGTTTCTGGTAATTTGTCACCTGGTAATAGAAAAGTGATACAGGCCAGATGCAACAACTTGTCCTTTACCTTGGAGGGGATATTTTGACATGCCTGAAACCACTAGGACCTTAGAAAATTGACATGGAGACATATGGGCAGATTCCCATGAAGCCGGGGCCCTGGAACACCTCTATTCTGTTGAGCCTCTTTGCCAAGAGAAGCGGCTCTTCCAACTGTGCTTAAGGAGGTTAGTCTCCCTTTGCCTGAAGAAGCTTCCTGGTATATTGTAGAAGAAGGTATCCAAAGACGTAAGGAGATTAGACTTTGTGCTCCAGCTTCAGACACAAAGACTTACAATAACAGCCTTACAGGGTCAGATCTCTATAACAAATGTGTGTGTGTGTGTGTGTGTGTGTGTGTGTGTGTGTGTGTGTTCTAGTGTTTCTGTTTCTCTGGTTGAACCCACAGTGATGAAGGAGAGGTCATTATCACTAATTCCATGTTCAAGGTGCATCCTCTTTGCCGCAGGCCCTGGTGTCCTCCAAATGTACTTTCCTGAGTGTGTTATTACCTACTCTTCTGAGAAGCAAAAGTCACACCTATTTTCCTCAGTTTGGCTCAAGAGACTCAGGACATATCAGGCAATTTTAATTAAATCACTCATCAACTTGTTCTTTATATATGAAAAAGAATGATGTGAGAAAATCTATAGTTTTTCTGCTCCAAAATTATTTTTTTCAAAAGTGTTGCCTTGATATTTCCTTTGTGTCTTCTTGTTTAAGGAATGCAAAAGATCTAGAAAAAAAAGTGACTGATATCGTTTCAGTTTGTATGTAAGTGAAAGAAACACAGCCTGGCTGTAGCAATCCGGCTTCCATCAGAGAAGCAAAGCTGCTAGAGCATGTTGGGAATAAGATTTATTACAAGAATTAGATCTCACACAAATGTGGGGGAGGAAGTGAAGGTCAGAGAATTTGAGAAAGAGTCACTAACCGGTCCTCTAAAAGCACTGGCATGAGTAGGGAAGTTGGAGCCTGCAGGCAAATCTGAGAGGCAACTGTACCTAGCTGCTTCAGTGAGATTGTGAAGGGGGAGCTCATGGAAAGAGCTATAGGAAGATGCTCCCTCTCTATAGCTACCACTTCTGTGGGTCTGCAGCCACGCTTCTGGTTAGTGGGGAGGAGGAAGCTGAGTCTGCTTTGTTCAAGCAGGGCCAGCAGTCCAAAAGATGAGCTGGACAGTGTGGAGGAGAGCAAGGATAAGCGGGGACCCATAGGCAACTGTGTCTATCTGACCACGATGACCTTTCAAGAATAATGGTCTTTGCTTCCCTTCAATCTTCCAAATTTCTTGGAAGTTCCTCTTTGACCAACCCAGAACCATGCCCAGAAGGAGATTCTGGGAAACATAATTCCTAGCTTAACGAAGCTGTCATCATGTAATCCAGCACACTAGCTAACAAAAAGAGGAATTTATTATAAGGATCCTGGGGTTGCTCACAGAACTGAAGACAGGACTGAGACCAGGTCTCAGGAATAGTCAGAAACAGGAACTCAAACACCACCAGGGCTCTTTCGGCGTCTTGTCTCTCTTGCTGCTCTCCACTTACCTGCTCCTTCATCTGCCTCTCCGGAGACCACCATGTTCCTCTGCAGGAAACCTGTGCTAACTGCTGACAACTCCCAAGCTTTATTTCTTACAGCTTCTTCAGATGTGTTAACCGGAGAGACTCTCCCAGCTCTTTCTCTTGGTGCCTAGTCCAAGAAATTCTGAGAAAGGATTCATTGACCAGAAGGCTGGGACATCTCATAATGTTGCTGCTCCTGCTGTACCATGTGGACAGGGAAGGGGCAGTTTTCAGAATAAAGTAGAGAGTTTTGAGCAAAGCATCTCATAGTTGTCCACTGCATGGGGAAGTACTTACAATATAACAGGCTTGATGCTAAAACTTTGCAACTATTATCCCATTTAATGCTTATGTCAACCCTCAGAGGTGGTTACCGTTCTTGTTCCCATTTTACAGTTAAGGAAATTGAGGCTTAGAGAGATTATATCTTACCAAAGGTCCCAGAGCTCCTGAGTAGTAAGAGTGGTCTGGCTCCAAAGAGTGCTCTTTGCACTTCACCAGTGGTTTCCAGTGTTTCAGGGAGCCCCAGTAGCTCTATTTGATTGTCATTATGTGGTGGGCTCTCCTTCACCATTGCATTTCAAGAAAGCTCACCACGTTTTTTTAAAGTGCTTAAAAACCAAGATGTCCTATTGTCCTACCTCCTGTCTCATTTCACAGGTAGTAGAGACACAAAATGATGACCCAATCTACACATCTGAAAGAAAGCTCTGACCCCTGATACAGAGCTCTTTCCCCTCTTCCATACTTCCCCTGCACCCTTGACCATCCACTGCATAAATATGGTAAAAATGACTTTTAATTTCTTAGTTGTAGCAAGAGAAAAATCTGTGTTCACTCTCAAGTACATTTAGTTTAACGTAATCAAAACAAAAACCCACACTTGGTGTAAGCATGTAAATTGCTATTGACACTACTTCAAATTCAAGAAATGTCTACCAGAAAGAAAGATCAAAGCAAAATGGAACAATAGTTTGGAAGTTCATTGTTTCTTTTCCTCCCAGGATCTCATTATAACAACAACTAATATATATTGATCATGCTATTATAAAGCACTGTACCAGGCATAATAGATAGAAGTGAGTGTGTAAAACAGTCCTAGCCTTTTAAAATTTGGTCGAGTAGATAGAATGCAAACATAGAATATAACCAACCATTTATGGAAGCCTATTCTAACCACTAAATGAATGACACAGAAAGCAGAGTAATCACTGAGGCCTGGAACAGTCAGAAAAGGTATCATGGGGGAGATAGGAGTTGAAAGCCCTTTTCTGGGATGTTAATTTGTATATCAGCACTGGTTTCAACCAGAGGCCTTGAAACCCATATTCTTTCCTGCTCAGCCAACTTCTTGCCACGTGCCTGAGGGAGGGTAGCTTTGCTTATCCAAGGGAGAAATCATCTAAATCTTCTCAGAACTGTAGGAAATCAGAGTGAGGTGGGATGGGAAGAAAGATCCACAAGTAGGACTTGAATAGGTGGAAAGAAAGGGGGCTGGACAGTCTAGACAAGGAGCTGGCACAGATAAAGGCAGAAATCAGGATGTTGAGTTCCCCAGGGTGACTCAAGTGCTTAGTACAGTGCTGATTAATAATAGGTACTCAGTCAATATTTGTTGGATGACTGAAAGATGTTCAGGAAATCTGCATGCCTAGTGCATCTCAGACTTGGTCCATAAAACAAGTGATAATGTCTGAGGGTATATTCAAAGCCACAAGACAAAAATGGCAACAATTTTACCAGATTTGCTGGTAAATTAAATTATATATGCATATATATTTGTTTTAATTTTATACATTATATGAGTGTATCTATGTGTGTGTATATTTGCAAAGTTCCAATAAATTCTTCAAATATGAGACTCGAGAGAACTTTCTCTCTTGTGGTACCTTCAGGCGCTATCTCAGATTCCTGGGAAACACATTCACTCTTCTCCACCAGTAGGGATACTGCGATGGAAAAGCTTGAGAAGTGTGAATAGTGGGTTCCTGTTGGACAAAAGTAAAAGAAAAAAGTGATGAAAATAGCAGCTAAAAGATAAGTTGTAAGATTCCTAACCTTTTCTTGAAGAAAGAATTGCCAGCTAAGACTAAAGAAATCTTTTTATTTAAATCAACAGTAAATTGGATTATGTGGCCTCCACAGCAAATATTACTATATATTATGTGTGTAATACATAACAATATTTATAATAAGTAAATCATATAAATGTTTTAAATAGAAATATGAGTTCATATCAATAGGCTTCCACAGTAAGAAAGTGTCTGATTTTATAAGCCATCATTGGGGAAAAACAAAAATTAAACCCTGCTAGATCTAAGGATTTGTAACTGTATACACCCACACACATGCACACACACTCTCTCTCTCCCAAATTGAAAATACTCTGATTAAGAAACTACAGTCCCCTCTTAAAACTGAAATTCTTTAAGGGTGTGAGTGAAGATGACAATAGTATAGCTAATGCAATCTCATTACTAGAAATTTTAAGGATTAACTATACTTGGAAAGAAAACTGGACCACCAAGTTTCATTTTCGTTACCATATATTTTTGCATAAAATTTTACTAGTCTTTAGATTCAAAATTTGCTCTCATTCTGCCTTGCTTCACCTTTTTCAGAAAATATGTCATGTGGTTTTGGGCTCCCTGAGGATAACTAGTATAGTCAATTCAATGATGCCGTAAACTTCAGATCTGGATATTGTCACCCATTTGCTCTTTCCAAAGATGCAGGGCACTTATTTCAGGACACCTGTCCTACTGTATTAGCTTAAAAAAATGCTGGTAACAGTGTAGCTGAAAATTCAAATGGAAAAGAATTTGAAAGGGTCAGCATCTTTGCTTCTGCTGATTTTTTTAAACTGATTCTTGAGAAGAATGTTTCTGGGCAGCATGACCAGGCTATGACGCCGATAATCCAATCGTTGCAAGCCCCTTCGTAATCAGTGTAGATGGCCACTTAATTCATCCAACCCATAGTGATGAGAATCAAATGTGAAGATGGCTGAAATAATTGGGTCAAATCTGCACCAGGCCAGTTCGGTGGTCACAAAAATATGAGGAAAAAAAATGAGGGCATATTCAAAAATCATAATGGATCGTATTTTCTACAGGTAAAATAGGAGTGATGATGGTGAAGTATCAGCAAATTTCAGAAGGACACTAGCAAGTAAAACGTAAATCATTAATATTTATATAGGTGTGGAATAAAAATAAGCAATACTGTTTGTCATATAAATTTAGGCAGATTTATGTTCCAAACATCTAATTTCCAGCTCATTCCCTTTTATAATAAAAAAAAGTTAGCCCGTAATGGAAGCATCAGGAAGTCAGAATATTTTATGCCAAAGTATTCTTTTTAATACTTTCTGTGTCATTATGCTAGGTTGGATTTCTTCTGTCTGTCACTCCAAATCCATCCTCTGCCCTTCTCTGCCATGCTCTGTGACCTGGGAGGCTGATCTCTTTGGACTACACCAACAGGGCCCCTTGTCCTCTGGCTTCCAATTGAGTTTGGCCAATAGGGGGCATGAATGGGAGATCAGAGGAAGGGAGGAGAGTGAAGGTGAACATTAATTGTTTCCACTCCCCTGGGTGAGGTCATCCCTCCACAGAAGGTCATAGCTCTTTTTAGATGGCCCATTCCCCACATGGTCTTTATCTTCATGTTCTAGTAACTACTTCCTCCTCTATGATTTATTACTGCATTATCCCACGTGGTTTCCATAGTCCTTGCCCAAAGCTTTGTAAACAGTCCCTCTATAAAACTCCTCAAATCACCCAGTTTGGCTGACCATGTGTAACCTTGGTTGAATCAGATGACCATTTAGAATTATTTGGCAATTAGTGTTCATTCGAAACAATTGTTTGATAACAACAAAAAGTGTGCCTGTTTCCCTTCACCTTGGCATGCTTTCCTTGATGAGCCTGAGGCAAGATTCATGGAATGTACCTTCAATATTATCTCAGAGTCCTTCCTCAAGGGTATGTGGCCTTTTGTTAAAATGGCTCTGGGTCTAAGAGCTGTTTTGGGGAGGGAAAGCAATTAACTCTGTCAGGTTGACTCAAGTCAGGCCTCTATTCACCAAATGTATAATTTTTTGGTGATACCAATCAAGTAGGTTTGGTTATCTAGTTTACTCTTTAGTCAGGGACAATTCCCCATGGCATTTCCTCATGCTTTCTATCACCTTTTGTTCTGGATTGTCATTTCAAGGAGATTCATACAGTAAACAGCCTTAGAAGGTAGAGATAGTGTCTCCTTTTAGGGCAAAGAGCCCATTCATTTCCTGACCATGGTAATAAGGACAATGTCTCCCTCCAGGGCAAAGGTTGGGCAGGTTTGCTTGCAGATCATTACAAAAGGTTGGAGTGTTCTAAGGTTGGAGTTCCTCAGCTGTGATGGTAACCCCCTTCTTGCACAGCATACACCTGAGCCTCTCCACCTCACCTCATGGAACTTGGGAGGCAAGGGGAACTGATGCAAACATGAAGCTCATACTGCCTGCTGTGCTGTGAGTAGAAGAATCCTTCATCTCTGACCTAGATGTCTCATGTCTTCTGTCAGCATCTATAAAACTGTGGCATGCTAAGCTGTTAGCTTGCAAGCAGGGTAAAAAAATCTCATCCTTTACAGTTCTTAGAAGTTCAAGGACTCTCAGCTCAGGGAGCCACCATCCTGAAGCCGTGCATTTCGATATCAGGCCTGCTGCCTTTCATACTAACTGCAATCACTTTTCCTCTGGTCAGTAAGTACTGCTACTTGGCTTATACCACATCTGGATCCTCCCACCCTCACTGAAATTAGGGAACCTATATTAACTGTGCTGCTCTCCAGTAGCAGCGACAATTACAGATGACATCCACTAAACCACTTCCCAAAGATGGTGGCACTTTTATCTATTTTTTATTTTACTGAGGTCATAATAGTTTATAAGATTGTGAAATTTCAGGTGTACATTATGAAGGGGAGAAAAAGCATTCTCTACCCACTCTGGGTCCTTTCTGGCTGGGCTACAAATTAAATTGACATGAGGCTGAATAGCAGGAGAAAATCAAACAAAGCTTTATAACATGTATACATGGGAGAGACCTGGGAAATCTGAGTATCTCAAGAATGGTGGAGGGTCTCCTCTTATATAGACAAATGAGGATTTTTGGGCAGTTGGGGGTGTCAGTCATGAGGGATTACAAGAAAAGCACACTAAACAAGAGTATGCAGATTTAAGTTTTTGCCTTCCGCACCAACAAGAGATAAAGTCAGCCCCCCTTCTTCCTGGTCCAGAGGAGACACCATTACAAATGGAGATTTCCCTTACAAATGTAAATGTCTGGTAAACAGAACTTTGTTAAGAATGCCCGGCAAAGGCCCTCCCAGTCTATCGATACCCAGAGTTATTCATTCAACCCACAGTTCGTGGGGGTGGGGAAGGTCAAAGTCTCCTTCAGTGCTTGAGGTGGCCAATTCTGGTCCCCACAATTATTACTTGCCAGTCACCATATACATGTGCCCCTTTACCCCTTATGCCCACTCCCTAACCCCCTTCCCCTCTGGTAACCACTAATCTGTTCTCGGTGTCCATGTGTTTGCTTAATGATGGCACTTCTTTTACCAATGAATTTTCTCTAGGCTCCTTCTTGGGGAGATAAAGTTAGAGGGTCAGTGATTGAACAGACCACTTGTGAAAAATCTACTCCAGCATCCCTAGTTCCAAAATCTTTAAATTCCTCTCTCTACATTATGCCAAGGAAATTTTAGCACCTTGTCTTCATTTAGTGTGGCCCCATTGAGTCCAGGTTTCAGTTATCTACACTCATTCCAGCTGCTCCAGTTAGCAAACTTTGTTGAAGTAAGGGAACAAAGTGCTAGAGGATCTTCCACCAGCAATTAAATATTTCAGCCTGGAATATGGAATATTTCAGCCTGACACACATGACTTCCCCTTGAAGGGGAGGAAGACCATCCTCTACCCACTCTGGGTGCTTTCTGGATGGGCTACAAATTAAATTGACATGAGACTGAATAGCAGGAGAAAATCAAAGCTTTATAACATGTATCTATGGGATAGACCAGGGAAACTGAGTTTCTCAACAAAATTGTGGAGTTGCTCCTCTTAAATAGAAAGACAATGGAGGATGTTAGGGGTGGGTCAGTTATGGAAGATTACCAGAGAAGCACAGTAAGGTTATTATGCAGCCTCCCCTTCCACACTGATGAGTTTCTAGAGATAAGATCATCCCCCCTTCTTCCCAGTACAGAGAAGGAGATACCTTTACAAATGGAGATTTCCCTTACAAATGTAAATGTTTGGTAAACAGAACTTTGATAAGAATGGGATTAGCAAGGACCTTCCCAGCCTATTGATACCCAGTTATCCACAGTGATGGCCCGTCCCAGGGGGAGGCCTTCCATCCCAAATCCCTTTAGACAGTTGGTGGGGGGAAGGTCAAAGCCTCCTTCAGAGAAAATAATCAAGGTAAAGAGACATATTTTGAGATGGCCAATTCTGACCCCCCACACCCTCATAACCTGTTGGCCAGAACCACATGGTCCCTCTTGCAAGGGGCACAGCAAAGTATAATCTTTCAGGGCCCTGGAAGGAGAGGAAAACTGGATGTGTCAGTACCACACCCACATCATTTAGGGCTGTCCCAGTGATGAAGAGCTACAGAATCACAAACTATTCCTGCACCCCAATGGACAGCCCACTTAGCTACACATACTCCCTTCATTTCTCCTGAATAACCCCAGAACCAGAGTTCCTGAAATCTTCAATTTAGAGGATTGTAGCAGCTGTGTTTTGTTATTTAGTAGTTTCTTTTCTCCCTTCCAACTCCCCACATCTTGTATATCAAGCATCTGCAGTAACTAATATTTTAGGTTTCAGGTGGTAGTATGTATGAACTGAAATCACCTTGTAGTAAGACATGAGTCTGAGCCTTTTGCTTGTACAGTTTATTGGCACCTTCTGGACCTGCAAGGGCCAGGTCTTGTAATTGCCACTCCTGTTTTATAATGCAATGCTACTGGGCATATCCAGTGTTCTGGTTCGGTGATCAGAAAATAGCTAGTTTGTGATGGGTGGTTTAGGTTGTCTAGTTACTTGGAGTCCCAAAGTCACATGCTCAGTTTCTATCAGGACTCAATGGCAAGCTAAGAACTGCTTTTCAAATGAAAAACAGTTATAGCAAGAACTTCCTCCAAAAGCTCATTTGCTCAGGGGCTTGCCAGAGTCTCCAAACAGCATCTCTGCTGCCATGCACACTTCCAGTGCCATCAGATCTGCGATGTCATAAGCCTCAAGTGGCATGTTAGCCCATGTCCCAGCCTGGATCTGCTGCAGAGCTCATTCTTGTTCCAGGACCCACTTAAAACCCGTACCTTATGGGTTATCTCATAAATGGGTTGGTGCAACATGCTCAAATGTAGTATATGTTGTCACCAAAATCCAAAAAGTTTCATCAAACACTGTGCCTCTTTCTTTGTGGTGGATGATGCAAAGTAGCATGACTTATCTCTCTCTGTAGAAGGGATTTCCTAATATGTCCCAAACCACTGAACTCCTTGAAACTTCACCAAAGTGACAGGGCCCTGAACTATCACAGAGTTTATCTCCCACCCTCTGGTATATATATTTTCTACTTCCTGCTCACTAGGTCCAATTAACCATCTAATAGTCAATGTAAAGGACCAACGTGATGTTTCATAAAATACAATAAAGATATACCTTTGTCTTTGCTATATAATGGCAAACTGCTTCTGATTTTGCCTACTGATTGGGTTGGAAAAGAATTCATTTGCCAGGTCCACAGTTGCATGTCAGGTGCTGGGGTGACGATCTGTTCCAGTAAATATACTGTATATAAAACTATAGCTGTAATTCACATAACAATCTGATTAGGTTTGCAATAATCTGCTGTTTTCCAAGGCCCTTCAGGCTTTTGCTCTGGTCAAATAGAAAAGTTTTATGCAAATATAGTAGGAATCACTATTACTGTTTCTCAAGGTTTTCATGGCAGTGGTACTTTCTACAATCCCCTTGGGAGTATTGCTTACCAGTTACCATTGGTGTATTGTATGGGAAGAGTTCCAGAGACTCTAGATGGTCCTTCCTTTCACAATAGCTCTCACTTCACAGGACAGTGAACCAGAATGGTACTTTGCTAGTTACCAAGTATGTGTGTATTTGTATGTATTCCCACCATATGTCCTGACACTGGAATAATAAACACAGAATGGGTAAGCAGTTCCACTAGACCCACTATTAGATGAATTTTGGCCAAAACTTCATCTAACACCTGACATCCATAAGCCCCTACTTTGGTGGACTATTGTAACGTTTTGGGTCTCCGGGGATCAGTGTAAAATTAGAGCCAGTATGTAATAGCTCCCAGAGTTTCTAGATATTTCCCTTTCCCTGGTGCACAGTTCCCTGGGTAAATAGCTCCAGGTCACTTTCTAGAAGGCTTGGGAGGAAACACACTGTCTACACCTACGGCTGTACTTCAGGGGTCTTCTTCAAAGGCACCCAGCCTCCACCTCTGTTGAGGAGCCTCAGGTCTATGCCGAGTGGCTCAGTTCTGGGAACTCGGAATCCTCACAATGGTGTCTAGTTAGTTTCTTCCCAGCAGACCTTGAAGTATTCCTTCTACTATGTAAAGCAGAACCTCAGTAGGCTGCCCATTTATTTCAAAACACTCCTATTACTATTCCTTCTCTGTGATTCATTGTACTAACTGCACCCAAACTTGCTTTGTCAGTTAAGCCTCTACCCCTCTGGAATTCCATTTCCCACTGTAATCAGGAAATGCCATTTTTGTAGCATTTCCCAGTGTTTTCTCTGGATGTCAGAAGAAAGCCACCACAGAGATGCCCTCTTGCCCCTTTGCCCAGTGCTTGGTGAAGGGAATGTCCTCTAGACTTCCTAAAGGGTATGACTAGGTGGTAGCAGAGCTGTTTGCTAAGAAGAGGGTTTAGAGAGTCAAATCAAGAAGCTGCCACTGCCACCAGTTTCTTCACAATGAACCCTGGAATGCTGCTAGAAGAGCACTGTTGTGGGGGACACCTCATTCTGCCTTCTAAGTATCAGAGAAGGCATTAGTGGAGGAACCTAATCACTATTCAGAACTTTAGCTACAAGGGGATTTGAGAAATGTAGTTGCTAGCTGGGTGGTCACGTAACTAACTAAAATTCTTTTACTATGGCAAACAGGAAGAACAGATTTGGGGGGATAGCTACCAGTCTCCCATTCTCAGCTCTCCTTCTCCACTGGTTCCTTCCTATCAGCATTTAAACATACTCACAAGTTGTTGTTTTCTTCCCTTTTTGGATGAAAGATAAAACTTTCCCTCATCTCCATATCCCCCTTTGAGTATTTTCCTCCCCTTATTCCATTAATTATATATTATAAAACAATTGTCCTCAAATTTATTTATCAGTGGATGTAGGAAAGTTGAATTCAGCATAGGAAGGGAGCTCTAGATATCAATATACAATGTACAAAACTGACAGCTGTGGAATGATTGAAAGCTGAGGACTGTTTGTTCCTTTGTGAAGTCATTTTTTTTTAACATCAGGTGTGGTAGGCAGAAAAATGGCCCCCCAAAGATGTCCATGTCCACATTCCAGAACCTGTGACTATGTTACCTTGCATGGCAAAAGGAATTTTGCAGATGTGATTAAGATTAAGGACTTTCAGATGAGATTATTTTGGATTGTCTAAGTGGGCTAATATAATCACATGGGTCCTTAAAAGTATAAGATGAAGGGAAAAAAGGCAACTCTTTAAAGGGACTCAACTCACTGTTGCTGGCTTGGAAGGTGGAGGAGGAAGACCAGGAACCAAGAAATGTGGACATCCTCTACAGGCTATGGACAGCCCTTAGCTGAAAGCCAGCAAGGAAACAGGGTCCTTAGTCCTACAACTTCAGAACTGAATTCTGCCAATGACTTGAATGAGCAAGGAAAGAGATTCTCCCTAGAGCCTTCAGAAAGGAATGTCACCCTGCCAACTCCTGGGTTTTAGCTCTTTAAGTTCCATGTCAGACTTCTGACCTCCAAAACTGTAAGATAATAAATATATATTGTTTGTGGTCATTTATTATGGCAGCAACAGAAAATACATCAGGCAAGGTACTTTTTCCACTTAAGTCTTCCTTCCTGGGGACACTGACTACAAAGCCAGGGTTCCTGAGAATAGGGAGAATAGAAAAGCTTAGTTCTGGGACAATTGCCTGACTCCTATATTCTAACTTAAAAGGGTTCTCATGGGGCCAGGCTGGTGGTGTAGCGGTTAAGTTCATGCACTTTGCTTCAGCAGCCCGGGGTTCACTGGTTCAGACCCTGGGCCCAGACCAATGCACCACTCATCAAGCCCTGCTGAGTCGGCATCCCACATAGAACACATAGAACAACTAGAAGGATGCACAACTATGACATACAACTACCTATTGGGGCTTTGGGGAGGAAAAAAAAGCAAAAAAAGGAGGCAACAGATGTTAGTTCAGGGCCAATCTTCCTCAAAAAAAAGAAAAGGGTTCTCAGGAGAGTGTTAAGCAAGAAGGGAAAAAACAGAGACACTCTCCTTTCTCCAAATGAGAAAATTGGAAAGCACAAATCATAGGATTTACACTATAGGAGCAAAAAATGTCTAGTTCTACCTCTACATACTAAAGATGATACATAAATAAAAGCACTGATTACACTGGCCCAAGCGTGGTGGACTCCATTCAGAGCTATGCGTGCACAGAATACTCATTCTGTAGTGCAGGAGAGGGATTACTTCTCACCACCACCACCACCACCCCCATATCCTACCTATGTAAAACCACACAGGACATGCACTCATGAGCTTACACAAGGGCACTGGACAGCCAGAAAAGTAAGAGGTAAAACTCAAGCTCCACAGAGAGCTCTCCTCACATGTGAAGAAGAAAATTATTCTTGCACACACAAGGACAAAATCCTCCCCTGAATTCTCCTTACCTCATGTAAGTCAAAGCCTTCTTTCTATGGGGATCACCATAGTCTAGCATCTAATGTACAAATAAAGGACATATTGTGTTTTTTTTAATCCTAAAAGAACTTGTCTCAGTATAAAATATTTGTCCTTTCTCACAATTTTTATAATGTGCAGAATCTTCTTCCTAACCAGAAATACCATATCTCCCAGATATTCTGAATTATCTAGTTTTGAATCTGTTAGTTATTAAGGTTTTTCATTCTTTTTAGCCTGTAACTTAATATTACAGAAGTGTCACTTAAATCAGCCTGAAAATAAAACATCAATGGAGATAAGGAAAAAAACAAACTTCCCCACCAGATAGAACTACTGGAAAGTTCATCTAGTGGGTAATAATTTATAGAAAAGGTAATTTATTATTTACTATGCAAGTTGTTTGCACCATTCACAGTATCTTCTTCACTTGAGTGACAAAGGACAACGTACACTACTAAGGATTATCAGGTGGCTTAAGATACTTTATCACATTTCTTGGGAGGAAACTAGAGAGCCTTACAGTCATTAATCCAGTAATTCTAGTAACACACTTTTGAAGATGAGGGAAAATGTTCTGTTCATTTAAATATTTATTTTAGTAGTTTAAACAAAGAGCCTTTATAAAGAAAATCCAATAAAAGTTAATGTGCTAATGGAATAAACCCAAATCAAGAATGTAAAAGTTAAATCTGTAAGCAAAGAAAGCTATCAGAAATTGTTAGGCAAACCCTGGAAACGTGGAGAGTAGTATCTGGGATAAAACAGGAAGCAAGGCCAAGGACAAAGGCAAGTCCAAGTCAGAAACACAAGTGAAAAACCCTGGGACTGCAATTTCCAAATTATGTGCTGAAGGGCCACAGGGCTCTGGAATGAACTCACAGAGGCACTGTGGGATATTTTAAATTTTTGAGAGAAACACAGGAACAACTGTCAGACATCATATGAATATCTATGATTAGGTTGTTTGGATGTAATTACTTAATAAATGGAACTATTATATTTTTCTTTGGCTCAAGGACACCATGAAAAAATTACTGAGATTTTAAGGGTGTCAGGAAACTAGAAAGTTTAAGAATTTCTGCCTTAGGGACATGCTAGGGTTCAAAGGACACAGCCTACTTAGAGAAGAATCAGAAAAGCAGACAAAAGTGGAAATGGCAGTGCCACCAGCCTCTACATACTCAATTATACATGGTAGGGCCTTTTCTTTCAATCCAGCCTGGCTCTACAGAAGACCAAGAACCAAGGTGTTCTATTACTCTGAATTTACTGCAGGATCCTTTAAAATCAGTGAATCTTGCTTTTAAATCAGTGAATCTTACTCTTACTAGCAAAAACAAAATCGTGATTTTTCAATGTTGGTTTGGGGACCAAACAACTAGAGTTCCCCCAAATGTTTAGTGTGAGAAAGACTACTAAATTTAAATATTTTCCTAGTGAAGAAATGAATAAACTTTATGTTAAGATTCATTCAGGAACTTCATAATAACCATTATAAAAGTTTTTAAATTTACTCTAAATTAGAGGTTGGCAAACTTTTTCTGTAAAAGGCCAGATAACCAATATTTTAAACACTCTTAATTTTTTTTACAACTCTAAAAATGTAAAAGTCAAATTGAAAGCAGTGTATATTCACACTGTTATCAACCAATCTCCAGATCTTTTTACATCTTGCAAAACTGAAATTCTATATCCAACGAACAATTCCCCATTTCCCTTTGAATACCAATGTACATAGAGCATTGGACACCATTAGCGGATAGTAAGGAGGGCTCTGTGGTCCAGAGTCAAAAGCAATGGAGAAGGATCACATCCATACCTCATCCTCTGGGTACATACACCAATGCTCATAGCATAGCAGCATTATTCACAATAAGCAAAATTTAGAAACCAGTGTCCACAGCAGCATTATTCAGAATAGGCAAAAGATGGAAACAACCCAAATGTCATATACAGATAAATGGATAAACAAAATATGATATATACATAAAATGGACTATTATTCAACCTTAAAAAAGAAGGAAATCCTGATATATGCTACAACATGGATGAACCTTGAAAACATTATGCTAAGAGAAATAAGCCAGATGCAAAAGGACAAATATTGTATGACTCCACTTATACAAAGTACCTAGAATAGTCAAATTCATAGAGACAGAAAGTAGAATAGTGGTTACACGGACTAGGGGGAAAGGGGAATGAGGAGTTGTGTTTAATAAGTACAGAGTTTCAGTTTGGGATGGTGAAAAATTTCCAGAGATGGATAGTGGTGATGGTTGGACAACAATGGGAATGTACTTAATGCTATTGAATTGTACACTTAAAAAGTTAAAATGGTAAATTTTATGTGTATTTTACCACAATAAAAAATATAGGGGGCCGCCTGGTGGCGCGCAGTTTAGTTAGCACTTGGCAGCCCGGGGTTCGCGAGTTCGGATCCCGGGCGCCCGCCGACGCACTGCCTGTCAGCCATGCCGTGGCGGCGTCCCATATAAAGTAGAGGAAGATGGGCACAGATGTTAGCCCAGGGCCAGTCTTCCTCAGCAAAAAGGGGGAGGATTGGCAACGGATGTTAGCTCAGGGCTAGTCTTCCCCACAAAAAAAAAAAAGAAATATAAAACCTGTTCTTAGTTCATGGGCTATAGAGAAACAGACTGCAGACCACAATTGGGTTGCAGGCCACAGTTTTCTCTGAATCATAAGACCTGCCAAACAGAATGAACAAAATAACATGAAATACTCAAAAATTTTTCCAAGTTATTGTAATTCTTTTTTTTTTTTTTTTTTTGCAGGGAAGGATTCACCCTGAGCTAACATCTGTTGCCAATCTTCCTCTTTTTTTTTTTTTCTTTCTCCCCAAAGTCCCACCATGCATGGTTGCATATCCTAGTTGTAAGTCCATCTAGTTCTTCTATCTGAGCCACGGCAACAGCATGGCAACTGATAGACGGCTGGTTTGGTTCCACGACCGAAAACTGAACCCAGGCTGCCAAAGTGGTGAGAGCAGCAAACTTTAACCACTAGATCATCAGGCCTGCCCCTAAAATTCATTTTTATTTCAATATGAACATACTAAACATATTTTCATATTTAATATATTTTGTTTACCAAAATTGATGAATGGAACTATAGTATTTATCTACCAAAAAATACTTGAGTCTCTTTAAGATGAGGTAGAATGAATATAAATATAAAGACATACAAACATATAGAGATATGGTGATACATATAAGTATCTACAGCTTTATCTGTTATAGATGTAGCAAGGTACAGGGGAGGTAGAGATGAATAATCCATGGTATCTTCAATGAAGCTTAAAATGTAGCCTGAAAGATGTGGTAGGTAAAGCAGGCAAAAATACTCTATTTCAAAGTTCAGATTTGAAAGTTTGACATTACAGCTTGTACCACTTTTATTTTCTTCCCTACTCCTTTGGTTCATAGTAGACCATTTTCCCTCCCATTTTGGGGGAGGAGAGAAAATAACACATTACAAAATTAAGCAAACTGTTAAGATCTGTTCAGATTTCTTCCCTGCATTCTTGCAACCTTTAAATCTAAAATTCACTTAAATCTTTGATTGGTTAGCACAATCTCAGACTCCAAAGGCAACATATTCCTAAAAAAGAAAAACCTGAGGCACCTTATCTGGGCTTAAAGTCAGCTCAGGCAAAAAAATCACTCTAAACAAGGAGCCTCTTTCAGATTAGGTAGAGAGTATATAAATACATCGACAAAAGACATTGTTTCAGGTATCTAGTCACTGGAACAGATGCATAACAAACAACCCTAAGCTCAGTGAAGTAAAACAATCCTTTCATTGTGCTCATGGATTTTTTTTTAAGACTTTATTTTTTTAGAGCAGTTTTAGGTTTACAATAAAATTGAGAGAAAGGTACAAATCATTCCCATCTACTCCCTACCCCCATACATGCATAGTCTCTCCCATTATCAGCATCATTCACCAGAAGGGTACATTTTTCACCAGGGATGAACCTACATTGACACATCATAATCACCCAAAGTGCATAGTTTAACTTAGGGTTCACTCTTGGTGTTGGACATTCTATGGGTTTGGACAAAATATAATGACATATATTCATCATTATATCATATATAATATTTTCACTGCCCTAAAAATCCTCTGTGCTCTGCCTATTCACCCTCTCCCCCAACAATCTGCCTTTTCCATAATGTCATATAGTGGGAATCATACAGTATATAATCTTTTCAGATTGGCTTCTTTTACTTAGTAATATGCATTTGTTTCCTCCATGTCTTTTCATAGCTTGATAGCTCAATTCTTTTCAGCACTGAATAATATTCCCTTGTCTGAATGTACCACAGTTTATTAACCATTTATATACTAGAGGACATCTTGGTTGCTCTCAAGTTTTGACAATTATGAATAAAGCTGCTATAAACATCCATGTGCAGGTTTTTGTGTGGACATAAATTTTTAGCTCTTTTGGGTCAATAGCAAGGAGTGCGATTGCTGGGTCATGTGGTAAGAGTATGTTTCATTTTGTAAGAAACCATCAAACTGTCTTCCAAAGTAGCTGCACCATTTTGCTTTCCCACCAGCAATGCATGAGAGTTCTTTTTGCCTCACATCCTCACCAGCATTTGGTGTAGCCAGTGTTCTGAATTTTGGCCAATCTAATAGATGTGTAGTGGTAAGCCATTGTTTTAATTTGCATTTCTTTGATGTCACATGATATTGAGCATCTTTCCATATGCTTATTTGCCATCTGTATATCTTCTTTGGTGAGGTCTGTTAAGGTCTTTGGCCCATTTTTTAATTGAGTTTTTGTTTTCCTATTGTGTTTTAAGAGTTCTTTGTATATTTTGGATAACAGTCCTTTATCAGATGTGTCTTTTGCAAATACTTTCTCTCGTCTGTGTTTTGTCTTCTAATTCTCTTGAGTTCATGGATTCTTCAGGTTAGTGACAAGAAATTTTCACATATTGAGGTATATGGGGTAGCCATTCTGGCCTGAACTAAAGCCTGACTTATGGCCTATCAAACATACATTGTACATCTGCTTTAGCCATTAAAGAATGCATTAAACATTATCTCGAAGTAAAAGAATGCACTCTTTGAAGATAAGAATGCATATTTCCCCTCTCACAACACCAGTATGGGTAACACCCATATCAGTACTCCTGAAGATAAGTTCTCTTTCCCAGACATCAGGGTCACGTTGACTTGATAATTTGCAACTGAATATCTCCTTGAAACTTTGATGAATATGTATCCTGGCCATGTTTAACATATGTTTTTTGTTCTAAAAAGGTATAAAACTGTACTGAAAACTATGCTTCTTCAGAACACTTTCTTCCTTTGTGGAGACTGCCTTCCTAGATTATAGTCCTCAGCCTGGCTCAAGTAAAGGTCACCTTATCTCTCTTATCCATAGATTAGTTATTGATTATTTTCATGGCCATTAGGAATTAAGACAAGGCAGAGCAGGATGGCTCACCTCTGGTCCACAGTCTATGGCCTCAGCTGGGAAGACTCAAATGGCTGAAGGATCACTCCAATGGCTGAGAGCTGGAATCTGCTTCTGCACTCACACGCCTGGCATCTGGGCGGGGCTGACTATAGGGCTGGGCTCAGCTGTGACTGTCAATCAGAGATTCTTCAAGAGGCCTCTCTGTGTGTCTTGGGCTTTTTCACAGCACACCAGCCTCAGGTAGTCAGATTTCTAACATGATGGCTGAACATTCCAAAAGTAAGTGTTCCAACAGACAAGGTGAGTTGCATGGCCTTTTATGACCTCGCTTCTGAAGTTACATTATGGTGACTATGATCACTCTCACTCTATTCTATTGGCCAAATCAGTCACAAGCCCACCCAGATTTAAGAAGAAGGGACACAGAGTTTATCTTTTTATGGGAAGAGTATCGAAGAAGTTGCAGCCATGTTTTAAAACCTCGAGAGTCATATCTATATAGAGATATGGAAATATATGCCAAAGGGTTAACAGTGCCCACCTCCCAAGATCCCTCAAAATGAATTTCATTAACCTATTATTTTAAGTCAGACTAATCCAAATATATCCTCCATGGATGGCAAAATTCCATCTACCCATTTTCATGTGATACAGTAACAAACAGAAACGCCATTTTATCTATATAAATTGCATCAAGAATGACTAGCAGCTTGCTTTTGACCCTAGAACCATCTGCCAGTTATAACCATTTTTTATTTTCCAAACACCATCAAACTCAGATCCACCTTCAGGTTTAGGCTAAGTCATATCTAGAAAGAATACAGAGAATATTCATAGTGAGTAAAGCAAGGAGATTAGGATCCCACCAGCATTATGACTGCGAAAATCAGTGGCTATTTCCTCTCTCAGTGATTACTAGACTTTAGGATTTCATAGGCCAAGAAAATTTTCAGAAATAAAATAAACCAAATGGGAACAAATAAAGTCTCCAACTTTTTATTCTCCAAAGTAAGAACATTTAGAAAATAACTACTCTGTAACTATCATCACACAAAAGAAATAGAATGGACAATTTCAAAACAATGCACAATCCGTAAGAGTGAGTAACCTTGACTAAATGAAAAACTCACTATATATATACATTGTTTTTTTCTCATTTCTCTGATCTGGAGAAAATTCACCATTGATAAACCCCCATTCACAACTGCTGTGGGAAACCACTTGTGCATCTGACATTCTGGTCTCTTCCCTCTCTTGCTTTATTCCAATGGTTCTAAAACTTTAGCTTGCTTCTAGGAACTCAGTCTAAAAAGATAGACAAATAAATGATTGTAACGCAACAAGAGTTCTGTAAGGATATGGGGGGAAAATCAAGGAAGGTTTCACAAATTAGGTGAAAAAGGTTTGCCCATGAGAAAGAATGGGGAAGATTATTATAGGTGGTAATGACAGTGTGGCTGAAAGCACAGAAACAATCTATGTATGCAGTATATCCAAGGAAGACTATGTTGTGTACCAAAAAAAGTAAGTAGTTATACTTGGCTGGAGAGTAAAGGTTACTTCTCTCTTCTTGATTCTTCTATTTTCTTAAATTTAATAAAGGAGTATGCATTAATTTAACAATCAGGAAATTAAAAAACTATTTCAATTTTGTAGGTTAGCCTAGGAAGAACAGACAAAAGGCCAGTTCTCTTTAAGAAAGCAGTTTTTATTAAAAGAGGCCAGGTTGTAAAATGAAGACATTAAAGATTTGGAAGAGGGATGCAGAAATCAAGCTCTAGACTTTGGCTAGGACAGATGACAGTGGAGAAGATAACATTCCCTCAATGCCTCTCTGAGAATCCTGGCTGGGTGTACTCAACACACACAGCGGGCTTTCTTGTCCATATGGCCTTTAGTCAGAAATTCTCAGGTGGCAGTGCTGACAGGTCAAATGCTTAGCAGCGCCTTTGGGGTCAGAGACCAAGGTTAGAAACGCAGCTCTACCACTAACTAGCTCAATGAGCTTCAGCAAATTACTTAACCACTTGAGTCTGTTTCCTCATCTGTAAAAGGGAAAACTGCCTACCTTTCCGGATTTTTGTGCTGATCAACTGATACAATGTAGGTAAAGAACTTAGTACAGTGCCTCCCGTCAGAAAATGGCAATTATAACATAGAACACATTTGTATATCTAAGTGAGAAGTAGATATTTATTTGCTCTATTGGTTTAGAAAGGCTTTAAGATCCTATTTGCCATTTGTTTGCTCTATAGGTTTAGCTAAAAGCTTTAAGCACACAAAATTTGTCAGTTGGAATGTTAACCTTTTGAAACTTAAATGTGTGCGACTTTCTAACACAAATTCCAAATGCGGAAAGGATATTCCCTTTGCAGTTGCTTCTAACATTAAGCTATCTTTAGAGGATCTTTCTGCAGGATCCAGAAATAACTAAGTGGCCCTACCCCTAGATTCTAGCAACTGATACAAAACCAGGCGGGGGTTTCCCATTTTCTGTCTTCTTATTCCAGGTGACTCTCATATCCACTCCCAGAGAGAATCGGTGCAGAAAAAGTTTCAGCCCTAAAGTAACTGCTTCTTACCCGGGCTTTCTTAAAGCTGGAATATAGCCAGCAGAAGAATCTAGTACGTGTTCCGCAAGTGTTCTCAAGCAATTCTTGCAGCTTCCAGAATCCTTCTCATGGGCCATCGAGCCACCAGGCAGTGAGTCCAACAACTTTCATCCCCCTCCTCTTCTTCCAACTTTCTAACCCTGATACGTATCCTTACAGCCCGCCCCCGCGAAATGGCCAATCAGAGAGTGTGAAGTAAGCCGGAAGGGGCGGGTCCAGGTTGGCGCTGTCGACGAATCACCAACCTCAGACAGCGGGGGCGGAAGCGGAAGCCCTGGTTTGGCCTTGGGTGCTGCTGTGGGGGATGTCCCGTTGGAGCGAGTGAGGAAGTCCTGGGGCCGGCGGGTTTGTTTTCACCTCTTATCTCTCTGTTGACTTGGGCGAAGAGATACCTGCGAGCCCGGAGGGGAGGAAACTCCTCTGCGCAAGAAAAGAGCAAGTGGTCAGGCAGCTGCGGGGCAGACCTGAACTGTATACAGGGTCGTCAGAGGCCGGTCCTGGTCGGCGCCGCTATCCTCAAGGCCATGGTGCTGGCGGAGCTCTGGGCGATCCGCAGGTGAGGGCAGCGGCTCCGCCCGGGATTCCACCGCGGAAGAACTGGGTAGATGCGGGGTGGGGAAGAAAGGATGCTCCCCCCACTGCTCCCCGGTAGCACCCAGAGTGACTGCAGTTGCGGCAGCAGCAGCAGAAAGCACAGCGCGGGCCGAGGAGGCGGCTGGAGCTGCTGGTAAAGTCGCCCAACAGCTCTTTCTCCGTCGTATACGAGTTGACAAAACAGCCAAAGAACAGGGCTCCCTGTTACAGTCTCCTTCGAGCTCTTTTTTATTGGTACTCGGAGCTGATTTATGCGGAAACATGCCTTGCACTTGTACCTGGAGGAACTGGAGACAGTGGATTCGACCTTTAGCGGTGGTCCTCTACCTGGTGTCCATAGTGGTTGCGGTTCCCCTGTGCGTGTGGGAATTACAGAAACTGGAGGTAAGAGGGTCCTGCACCATCGGTTTCTACCCTCTCTTCTACCGTCCTGTCCATCTAAGGTTGCCCATTTTTACCCTGGATACCCCAGACTTGATAATCCTGAAAACCATGTCATGTAAAGGAGTCTAGTCGTAGGACATAAACCTGTCTGGTTTTTTGTTCACGGTTTTTGAAAGCATGCTACAGGTGGGGGTAGGATCCGGTTAAGAAAATAGAATATATTAAGATAGTTGCTTAGAAGAATACTGTTTTGGAAGCATTCATCAATTCCCTGAAAGTAAGGTAATTTTATTCCTGAAATCTGATCTGTTCAGATATTGAACTTAACTGGATCAAATAAACTACTTTGAAAACCATGTATTGAATTTTATTAGCATTTAATTAGCTTCCTGAATTAAAAGAGTCTAGTTGGTTTAACTTTGATGTTTGTTTTTACTTGAGAAATTAACTATTAACCAACAAAGGTTTTGCAAAAAGTCCCTTGTATATTTTTTGATGTCATATTCTTATTATGACATCAGTAAAGTACTGCAAGCTAGAAGACCCCAAGGTAAATACTTAACTAAGATATGTGCTTTATAAAAATTGTGTTAATGAACTTTGAATTTGGAGTTAATAAAAACCAGAAAGTACTTTTACTTAGAAACACCTGTTTTACAAGAGCTATGACAAGACCATGGCTATTTTAGGCCCTTTATTGTGGAAATGATTTTTACATGATTAAACAAAATGTATTTAATATACATTTGTTTTCTGTGTGTTCACTAAACTATTTTTTTGTTGACTTTCCCATACTAGCATAGTCCATATAGTTATTTTTAGTGTTAATGTAATATTCCACTACCTTAAATATTTCCCATTTGTTAGATATTTAGGTTATTTCCATAATTTATCTACTAAAATTCAAGTACTATGGATATCTTAATACAAATAGGGATTTCTTACTTTGCAGTATTTCTTCAGAGTATGGTATAGGAATTACTTTTAAGGTTAATAATATGTATAATATCAACCTAGTTTAAGATCTCTCTTAGTTGTTGGTTTCAACTGTAGTTTTTAAGTGCCAGCTTTTAAGGAAAATTTTAATCTGCAATCTCCACTGCTAACACTCTGAGCCAAATTCTCATCAAGTCTTGCCTAGACTATTCTCAACACACCAGCCAAAGTATCCACTTAAAACATAAGTCACATTATGTGTATCCTCTTTTCAAAGTTTTCCAATCACTTCTAGTCCCAGATTAAGAGCCAGTATCCCTGACTATGGCCATCAAGGCCCAACGTGATCTGACACCACCCCCACCCTATCCGCCTCTGACTTTCTCAGTTCCTGGGCTTCCACCGCATTAGCTTTGCTCAAACAATGCGGACATGCTCCCTCCTTAGGGCCTTTGCACTAAATGTTCCCACTTCACAGCACGCCTTTCCCCCAGGTGGTTTTTTCATTCCTTTATGTCCTTCAGGTCTTTACTCAAATGTCACCCAGCTACCCTGTTTAAAAGTTGCGAGCTTCCCTTCCTCAACAATTCATATCTTCTTCGCTGCTTTATTTTTCTTCCTAGGACTCACCACCATCTAACACGATATATATTTTACTTATTTTGTTTTGTCCTTCTGCACAAATGTCTGATGCTTAATAAATGATTATTTGAGTCCCGGTGATAAATCAGTCTTGTGTTCCATATGGTGAGAGATAGGAACATGACACCTACCTTCATGGAACTTAGTGGTGGAGAAAAACACAACCAACAAAAACAAATCAATAAAATAAAATTGTATAAAATACTATGGAGGAAACTAAAAAAGGTCTAAGAAATGAACAGGCAAGGCAATCCTATCATCTTCAAAAGACCACTCTACCAGCTATGGAAAGGTAAGTGGAAGTGGAAGGAAATTTAAGAAGCTGTTTATGGTAGTTAAGAGGTAGTGGGTGCCTGGGCTATGATGACTGAAATAGCAGAAATAGAGATGGAAAACTTAATTGTAAGTATCCTTGGAAGTGAAGAAATAGGACTTGACAGTGGATTGTATTGGGGAGCAGAGGCAGTGAGAGAAAAGGAGAAATCAAGAATGACTCTCAGGTTTCTGTCTTGAGCATCAGGGTAAATGGTGACGCCATTGACGGATAGGAACACATAGGGACAGATTTGAGAGGAATTGAGTTCTGCTTTGGACATTTAGTTTGGGGTATATGAGAGATATTCAGATGGACATGTCAAATATGTAAGTCTAGAGCTCAGAAAGGTTTGAACTGCAGATGTAAATATGGGAGTTGTCAGAATAGAGATGGTTTTTAAAGCCATAAGCATGGGTGAGATTATAAAAGAGAAGAAGAAGAAGAGGCCGAGGACCTAGCACCACCATTTAGAGGTCAAATAGAGGAACAGAAACTTACAGCCGGTGGGGAAGTGGAATGCCAGGAGAGTGGTGTCATGGAAGCCAGAACAGAAGAGTGTTTCAAGAATAAAGTAGTGAACAGTGTCCAGTGCTGCTGAGACATCCATTGGTTTTCACAAGATAGGAAGGTCATTGGTGATCCTAGTAATGGGTTCAATGGAGTTGTAGGACCGAAACTGGGAGTTGTTTGAAGAATGAATGTGGGGTAAAGAAGTGGAATCAGGATATGGACAAGATTTTTGTTCATTTTTGTTTTTGTTTTGAGTATTTTGACTCTGAAGGGGACCTGAGAACTGAATGGCACAGTAGATAGAGAGGAGTATTGGTTTAAGGGAGGGTTTTTTTTTCCCCTTGTTGTGTTTTGTTTTTAAGATTAGAGACACTAACTAGAACATGTCCCCAAGATTTAGGTATAATTTTATTTAATCTTCTTAAAAATCCTGAAGCATAGGAATTATCCTTATTTTATAGATATGAAAACTTAGACAGAGAGATGAGTGGCTAAAGTGTCCTAAGTGCTTTATATAAAATATCCTTATCATTCTCTTCATCATTATTCGCTAAATGAGTTTATGTATCTAAAATGCTTAACACACTATGCCCAGCACATAGAACGTGCTAATAAGCCCTAATTATCACTGTTTTTAAGATATCATCACTGTTGTTGCATTGGAGCAGCAGTTCTTTGTCTTGTGGAATAGCATCCTAATTGGGATCAGGTTCTCAACTGAAGGCAAAGTTATATGCATCAGCCTGATCACTGGATCAAGTAGTTGACATGTTTAGAGACAGTTTTGTGTGAAAAATACATGTCTTTTAAACACTCGAATCAGAAATGCTCACACTGTGAGAAGTCAGTGGGAACTGAGATTGTAGAAAACAGGAGGTTCATATAGCCCGTCCCATGCCCATGGTGGGGCATATACTCATTTATTGGAATCGCAAGATGACCATCTGCACTATTTAAACTATTTCTCTCACTCTCTTACTTGGCCGAACATGTATAATTGAAGTCAAGTAAGTTAAATGCACACATGATGTCACACTGCTCTGCAGTCGTTTTGTCCTGCCCTGCTTATCCTCATGCCCCAAGTAGCTACTCACTAGCTACTCTCCATGTAAGTGCTCCTCCCTTCCCCTCAGGAGGATTGGGCCCAGAAAGCACTATCCTGTTCCTTTCTGCTCTCTGCTTTGAAAGAATTTGGCTGAGGGACAAGTAACTCACTCCTGGATGCTCGTCTTAATGGTTTTTTTCCTTACCTCTCTACTTCGCTTAAGTTACCTTAGGAAAAAAAATCTTCACTACTTATCTCATTTTTTGAGCCAAAAAAAACCCGATTCATGGCTGATAAGTTTAATAATGTTAATGGTATTCTTATATCAGTGTGTCTCAAGTGAGAATTATTTATTTAGATATAAATGTAATAATTATATTAATAATTTCTATAGATACCTAGTGTTTACTTATAATGTTACTTAAATTGTGTATACAGGTTAAATTTCTTATGCATATAACTTTTTATATAGCTCAAAAATCTAACAACTGTAAAACCAGTGATTCAAATTAATGGCATTAATGTGGACAGAAGATGTTTTTCTGAAACTAAATTACCACTTGCAATGTAAAAATCATACTAACTCTATGATGCAAGATTTTTTTAATTTGGCATCACTATACTGAAATGACTCACTTCTTCAGTCACTTGTTTCATGTCATCGTTTGAAAAAGAACTTTCTTCCTTACAGCACACTAAGGGCGCTTGGCCTTCAGTAGTCTCAAGCACATCATTTTTCTCTTAAGTCTACCACCAAGTTTTTTGGGGGACTAAGGCAATCATAAAGCAAATGTGAGCATTAAAATCACATGGCAATACTATTCTTAATGATCACCTTATAATAGAGAAAATCTAGAATATGCTTTCAATTTTTTATTATTATTACTTTAGGTCATCATTAATATGAATACTCAATTTTAAATGAAATTGAGCCAAACAAAAATCCCCAGAAAATGATTGCTCAGACATTCTTTTTAGAATTGTCACCTCCCCATGTCTGCTTTTCACCTACTGCCCTGATTAATCTTCAGCATTCTGTAAGACTTCTGTATTTGCTTTTCAAGTGTTCCATACGGTTTAATGTAGAAATTCATTGTTGTAAAAATATATTTGATCTCTATACTTTTGTTTTCTACTTCTTTAATCTTTTCCTCTGATGAAAAAAAAAAAAATCTTGTTCAAAACAGTAAAACTAGAAGTCATGGACTTCAATTCGATCTTAATTAACTGCTCAAACCCCTCCAGTACCAAAAATAAATGTCCATCTTTTTTTCTTTAAAAGTTAGCATTTGCGTTAAAAAAAAAATTAAAAGGATTCACACTCCTCAAGGCAGGAGTAAAAGTTAGTATAAAATTCATTCCCTAAGGCCCCTCAGATAGCACAGAGTTTCAAATAAATTTGTTTTTACTAGAAAGCAAGTGGATTACTTCAACTCTACCTTAGGATGAGCAAGTTTAAAGTGTATTTTTAGACATTGAGTTTTTAAAGGATAAAATATTGAACAGATACTGACCTAAAAAAGAAATTAGAGCTTTTTAAAATGTAATCTCCTGAGTTGATATGGTTGGATATGAGTGGGGTAGCATATATCAACACAGTTTGCTTCAACAGTAGTGGCAGTGCTTATCGAATGGGAGAGTTAAAAGACATAACACATATAAAGAACTTAACAAAGTATCAGGCAAATTGTCAGCACTCAATAAATGTTCTACTAATATGTTGGGTAACAATGAAATTTGCAGAAAATGTTAGGTAGAATTTTAACTTTTGACATAAACGCAAAGGAATAAATCATAAAAAGATTTTTAGATTTGACTTGCAGGAATTTTTAAAACTTCTGTACATTCCCAAACACAAATATCAAATATAAAAGGCAAATAAGCTAAGGGGAAATGACTTGATGTTAATATTCTTCTTCCTTTTTTTTTTTTTTGGTGAGGAAGATTGGCCCTGAGCTAACATGTGTGCCAGTCTTCCTCTATTTTGTATGTGGGTTGCTGCCACAGCATGGCTTGATGAGTGGTGTAGGTCTGTGCCTGGGATCTGAACCCGCGAACCAGGCTGCCGATGCAAAGCACTCTGAACTTAACCACTACACCACTGCCAGGCTGGCCCCGATGTTAATATTCTTAACATATACAGTGCTGTTAAAAAAGGCCTCATGAGGAAAAATGCTCAACCCCATGAGAAAAAATCTGCTCCCTCCCTCCACAAAAGCACAAATAAGCTGTTTATTAAAGAAAAAATAAAAATAGCCACTAGTCATTTGGAAAATATTGGGCCTCATTAATATCAAATAAATGAAAATTTAAGAAATAAAAATATTTTAGTTAGCTTTTTAGGTTTTTTGCTTGTTTGTTTTGTGAGGAATATTAGCCCTGAGCTAACATCCATTGCCAATCCTCCTCTTTTTGCTGAGGAGGATTGGCCCTGGGCTAATATCCATGCCTACTTTCCTCTGCTTTATATGGGATGCCACCACAGCATGGCTTGACAAGCGGTGCCTCAGTCCGCACCCGGGATCTGAACCTGTGAATCCAGGGCTGCCAAAGCGGAGCGCACAAACTTAACCACTATACCACTGGGCCGGCCACAGCTTTTTAGTTTTAATATCAGAGAATTTATACTAACATGTTCTTTTGCTTCTTAAGGTTGGAATCCACACCAAGGCTTGGTTTATTGCTGGAATCTTTTTGTTGTTGACTATACCTATATCACTCTGGGTGATATTGCAACATTTAGTGCATTATACACAACCTGAACTACAGAAACCAATAATAAGGTAAATCTTAAAAATTTTGATTCTACTAGTATTATGTTGGCTTATTTCATAAATATGATGTAAAATGTTTTAAATTTATGTTTTACTTTCCAAATAGGATTCTTTGGATGGTACCTATATACAGTTTAGATAGTGTAAGTATGTTTCATTTTATCTCATTAATTAAGAACTTGTTTGATGATACTAACTATATTTACAGAATGCTTAAGGTAGTAAAAGTATGTTATTTTTCAGTAAAGAATCAGATTAATAAGAAAAGTGAAGAGGTTCACTTGTTTTTAATGTTGATAAAGAAGATGAAGTATGACAATAGAAAAAGCAGATGTTTTAAAGTTTTAAAAATGTTAAGCTGTTTGCTTAATTTTTTAAAATTTCAGATTAGTAGCTCTTAGTCCTTTAAAGAATGTAATATTTAAAATTACATTATCATCCTTTTTATTTATTAAATCTTTTATTTGGACCAAAAAAACACCTTCCCCAGTAGATTCTAATACATGAGGTTATTACAGATAACTGTTTTAATTTGATTAAATATAAAGGCAGTGTCTTTAGCAGCATTTTCTATGATCTTGTCAAGAAAAATTTCAGATTATATTTAAGAACCCAAGTACATAATGTAGCTTCTCTCTTCATATTCATTATTTACCCCCAAATATGAATGTTTTTGTTTACCAATATCCAAGATGTTTATTGCTTTTAAAAATTTGTTTCACAGATTGTCTGGTAGCCCTCATAATGATAAATTTTAGGAAGTTTGATATAAGTATGTAACAAAACATCTCAAGTTTAAAAATTAGCTTATTGTGAGTACCATGAATTGGAGTGGTAATTCATTTTATCTTAGCTGTAACTAACATCTGTGCTTTTTCATAGTGGATAGCTTTGAAATATCCCAGCATTGCAATATATGTGGATACCTGCAGAGAATGTTATGAAGCTTATGTCATTTACAACTTTATGGTATTCCTGACCAATTATCTAACTAACCGGTATCCAAATCTGGTATTAATTCTTGAAGCCAAAGATCAGCAGAAACATTTCCCTCCTTTATGTTGCTGTCCACCATGGACTATGGGAGAGTAAGTATGTTTGGTTTTAATCCTTTTATGTTTTGGTTTCATTTAAGCAGAATTTTTAAGCATAAGTTAGTTCTCTGCAAAGGAGTGTGTTAAGTACCATGAGCAAGACAAAAAGTATGAGACAGAGTCCTTGCCCTCATGGAGTTCATAGTCAAGTTTGAAGACTAACAAAACACATTTTTATAATCCACACATATAAGTTAATCTCTTTTACATTATTCATCCTATATAGAAAACTTAAAATATTATGGGGAAAAAAAACCTTAGAAATCATTTAATCAACATTCTTTTACTATTGAGAACCAAGGTCTGCAGAGATTAACTTACTCAAGATCACATAGCTAGTTAATGGCAAAATCAGGTCTAAGACTCAGGGAGAAGATAGTCTTAGACTATGCTGTGAGGGAAACAGCATATGATATGAAATAGCAACAAATAGCACTGTTTATTCTAGTAATATATAATAAGTTAGTTGGCCTTATTATACATTCATGTAGGACAGTAAGGGAAAATAAAGCCTGAAAAGTTAAGTTGAAGCTGAAATTGTATTTATTATATGAATGAACTATTGGATATTTTTCAGCAAGCAAACATTTAAAGACAGCATTTTAGAAAGATTAATCTTGCAGTACTATACAGGATGCATTAGAGGGAGGAGGACTCTAGAGGTGGGGAAATAAATTAGGAGGTTATTATAATAGTCCATTTGTGACATAAGCTGAGAAGGAGGGATGAAATTGGAATAGAAGGGATAAGTGTCTCTACTTATACACTTGCAATGACGGAGCTACCTAGCTATTTTATATAATAATCTCCTAATGTGTTCATTTGACAAATATGTGTTGAGCACCTAGTATGTGCCAGTATTATGGATATATCCTAGTGCATCTAACAGACGCAGAACTGATGGAACTTAACAGTGTAGTTAGGAGGGTTAGGAATTAAATGAAGACACAAATATATAGTTATTTCAGGAAATGCTACAACAGAAAAAAAAAACTGAGGAGACTATGAAAGAGGATAGTAAGGAAAAACTAATGTAGGTTGAGGATGGGGGAGAGAGATTGTGCTCAACTCCAAATACGACAAAGACAAATAGAGATTTATAGCCAATGAGCAGATTGAGGTGGTCACTGGATGGAAAATTGCTAAGAGGAGACATCAATGGTAGGGGGATTCTCTCTAAACTGGCCTAACAGGATTCTTGCTAAAGGCAGGCCAAGGCTTAAATATCAGGAGTGAGGGAAGAGGAGCTTGATCAGATATCAAAGGTAATCAAATATCAAGGGTGAGGGCATGACTTAGCAGGATTCTTTGCACAATCTGACAGGCAAGCCAAGGACAGGGCCTAAGGATGATGCCTAGTTGAAAAGAAGGCTCAGAGGAGCTCTGTTTAAAGTTTGGTCAAGGAGAGAGAATTTTGTCAATGAGAAGCCATTAGAGGATCTTAAGCAGAGGACTGGTATCCAGATTTCATTTTCAAAGATTGCCATGCTCTTCGTACACTGAATTGGAAGTGGGCAGGGATGGAAGAGATTACAGTGGTCCAGTAAATATGATGACGATGATGATGATGGCAGCTTGGCTTTGATCAGGACTCTTCTGTTAATACAGAACCTGAGATGACACCCTAGCCGTCTCTTCAGACTGGCTCATCACAATTAGCTGGTGGTCAGCTAAAACCTCACACCTTTTTCAAATGATGCTGCTGGTCAAAATTCCCTTATTCTGTGCTTGTGCAATTGATTTATGCCTAACTACACAGGCAATTACATTTATTCTTGTTAAATATCTTTGTGTTGGTTTCATTTTTCCTGAGACTCTTTGGAATTCTCACAACTGCTGCCTAGATAATGTCAGCAATGCATCCATAACTATAGCTCAGGTTTTCTTATTGAAAAGACAGTAAGTGTCCACCAAAATCATGCAGTTTAGGGGTGTGGTTTTAATAATAATAATTATAATAATAATAATAAATATATATAATAATTATAATAATAATGAAACTTCTCTTGTATATACATAAATAAATTTTACAGTACCAGTCTCCCTCTATTAGATAACTGCTGTTACATATCTGATAATTAATCAGGCTATTGCTGTTTAGGATAATTCAATATAATGGTTTGGTTTTAAGATGCAAATACTATGATAAGTTTGCAGTTGTTAGATGATAAAAACTGTCTGCTTTTTGTACTCTGATTTCTGTAACATAAGCAGTGAGCACAATGATTTTTTTTTAATAAATATTAAATTTTGTGTGTGCTAGTTCCTGAGAGGATGGGAAAGATTTTACCTAATGATTTAGTACACTTATAAAACAAATGTTTTCATGAAACAGTATTAACCCTTGTTTATGTATTCCTTTCTTCCCTCTTGTTTTTAAAATTCGAGTCACAGCCCGCTAAGTTGAATTTGACAGTTTGAAAAAAATTGCTCTAGGATATATACCTTGGAGTAGATATACTAGGTCTTTAGGTTTTGTTCAACTTTGTTAGTGGCAAATTGTTTTCTGAAGTGGCAGGACCAAATTACTCTCCCACCAACAGTATAAAATATTTCTAATTGAAGCACATCCTCACTGATATTCGGAATTACCCAGAGTTCTTTATGTTTCCTGTCAAGAGGGCATAAAGTGGTGTATCATGTTATCTTCATTTGGATTTCTTTGATTAGTAATGAGGTTGAGCAACTTCTCATATGTGTATTAGCCATTATGTGTTTCCTTTTCTGAGGAATGCTTGTTTCTATTTCTCATTTTTTAATGGATTCTCTGTCTATCTTGTGGCTTTATGGGGGTTCTTTATATATTTAGATACTAATTTTTTGTTTAATGTGTGTTAAAAATATCTTTTTCCAGTTTTTGGCATACTTTGTCACTTTCATTATATCTTTTGATAAACGGAAGTTTTGAATTTTAATACAGTTGAATTTATCTATCTTATTTTATAGTCAGTACTTTTTGCATCTTGTTCAAAAAATTCTTCCTGACCCAGGATTATAAAAACATTCTCCTGTGCTTTTCTTTTTTTTTTTTTTTTTTTTTATTGATGTCTTAGTTTATAACACTGTGGAGTTTTAGTTGTACATTTTTGTTTGTCCATCACCTTCTGGATGAAACCCTTCACCCCTTGTGCCCCCCCCCACCCCCCTTCCCCTTGGTAACCACCAATCAGTTCTCTCTGTCCGTGTGTTCACTTATATTCCATATATGAGTGAGTTCATGCAGTGTCTGTCCTTTTCTCTCTGGCTTATTTCACTTAACATAATACCCTCTAGGTCCCTCCATGTTGTTGCAAAAGGGACAATTGTGTCTTTTCTTATGGCTGAGTAGTATTCCATTGTATGTATATACCACATTTTCTTTAACCAATCTTCAGTTGAGGGACACTTGGGTTGCTTCCACTTCTTGGCTATAGTGAATAACGCTGCAATGAACATAGGGGTGCATACGCCTCTTGTGATGGTTGATTTCATGTCCATTGGGTAGATGCCCAAGAGTGGTATTGCTGGATCATACGGTATTTCTATTTTTAATTTTTTGAGGACTCTCCATACTGTTTTCCATAGAGGCTGCACCAGTTTGCATTCCCACCAGCCGTGAATGAGGGTCCCCGTTTTTCCACAACCTCTCCAGCATTTGTTGTTTTTTGTGTTGGTGATTATAGCCATTCTAACCGGTGTAAGGTGATATCTCAGTGTAGTTTTGATTTGCATTTCCCTGATGATTAGTGATGTTGAACATCTTTTCATGTGTCTATTGGCCATCTGTATCTCTTCCTTGGAAAAATGTCTGTTCATCTCCTCTGCCCATTTTTTGATCGGGTTGTTTGTTTTTTTGTTGCTCAGTTGTATGAGATCTTTGTATATTACTGAGATTAATCCCTTGTCACACAAACGATTTGCAAATATTTTCTCCCAGCTGGTGGGTTGTTTATTCATTTTGATCCTGGTTTCATTTGCCTTGTAGAAGCTCTTTAGTCTGATGAGGTCCCACTTGTTTATTTTTTCTTTTGTTTCCCTTGTCTGGGTAGACATGGAATCTGAAAGGATCCCTTTATGTCCAATCGCAATTAGTGTACTGCCTATATTTTCTTCCAGGAGTTTTATAGTTTCAGGTCTCACTTTCAGGTCTTTGATCCATTTTGAATTGATTTTTGTATATGGCGATAGGAGATGGTCTACTTTCATTCTTTTGCATGTGGCTGTCCAATTTTCCCAGCACCATTTATTGAAGAGACTTCCCTCTCTCCATTGTATGTTCTTTGCTCCTTTGTCGAAGATTAGCTGTCCATAGGTGTGTGGTTTTATTTCTGGGCTTTCAATTCTGTTCCATTGATCTGTGTGTCTATTCTTGTACCAGTACCATGCTGTTTTGATTACTGTAGCTTTATAGTATATTTTGAAATCAGGGATTGTGATGCCTCCAGCTTTGTTCTTTTTTTTCAGAATTGCTTTCGCTATTCGGGCTCCTTTGTTGCCCCATACGAATTTCAGTAGTTTTTGTTCTATTACCGTGAAGAATGACATTGGGATTCTGATTGGGATTGCATTGAATCTGTAGATTGCTTTAGGTAGAATGGACATTTTAACTATATTTATTCTTCCAATCCATGTGCATGGAATATTTTTCCATTTCTTTATGTCCTCCTCGATTTCTTTCAATAGTGTCTTATAGTTTTCATTGTATAGGTCTTTGACCTCCTTGGTTAAATTTATTCCCAGATATTTTATTCTCTTTGTTGCAATTGTAAATGGGATTGTCTTTTTGAGTTCTCTTTCTGTTTTTTCATCGTTCGCGTATAGAAATGCAATTGATTTTTGTAAGTTGATTTTATACCCTGCCACTTTACTGTAGTTGTTGATTGTTTCTAGTAGCTTTCCGATGGAATTTTTGGGGTTTTCTATGTATAGGATCATGTCGTCTGCAAATAGTGAGAGTTTCACTTCTTCATTGCCTATTTGGAGTCCTTTTATTCCTTTTTCTTGCCTAATTGCTCTGGCCAGAACTTCCAGTACTATGTTGAATAAGAGCGGTGAGAGTGGGCACCCTTGTCTTGTTCCTGTCCTCAAAGGAATGGCTTTCAGTTTTTCCCCATTGAGTAGGATGTTTGCTGTAGGTTTGTCATATATGGCCCTTATTATGTTGAGGTACTTTCCTTCTATACCCATTTTGTTGAGAGTTTTTATCATAAATGGATGCTGGATCTTGTCGAATGCCTTCTCTGCATCGATTGAGATGATCATGTGGTTTTTATTCTTCATTTTGTTAATGTGGTGTATCACGTTGATTGATTTGCGGATGTTGAACCATCCCTGTGTCCCTGGTATAAATCCCACTTGATCGTGGTGTATGATCTTTTTGACGTATTGCTGTATTCGGTTTGCCAATATTTTGTTGAGGATTTTTGCGTCTATGTTCATCAGCGATATTGGCCTGTAGTTTTCCTTCCTTGTATTGTCCTTGTCTGGCTTTGGTATCAGCATGATGTCAGCCTCATAGAATGTGTTGGGAAGTATTCCATCTTCCTCTATTTTTTGGAATAGTTTGAGAAGGATAGGCGCTAAATCTTCTTTGAACGTTTGATAAAATTCTCCAGGGAAGCCATCTGGTCCTGGGCTTTTATTGTTTGGGAGGTTTTTGATTACTGTTTCAATCTCTTTACTTGTGATTGGTCTGTTCAGATTCTCTATTTCTTCTTGATTCAGTTTTGGGAGGTTGTACGCGTCCAAGAATTTGTCCATTTCCTCTAGGTTGTCCAATTTGTTGGCGTAAAGTTTTTCATAGTATTCCCTAATAATCCCTTGTATTTCTGTGGTGTCTGTTGTAATTTCTCCTCTTTCATTTCTAATTTTATTTATTTGAGTCTTCTCCCTTTTTTTCTTAGTGAGTCTGGCTAAGGGTTTGTCAATTTTATTTATCTTCTCAAAGAACCAGCTCTTTGTTTCATTGATCCTTTCTACTGTTTTTTTGGTTTCAATTTCATTTATTTCTGCTCTGATTTTTATTATTTCCCTCCTTCTACTGATTCGGGGCTTTGTCTGTTCTTCTGTTTCCAACTCCGTTAGGTACAATTTAAGGTTATTTATTTAGGATTTTTCTTGTTTGTTAAGGTGAGCTTGTATTGCTATGAATTTCCCTCTCAGGACTGCTTTTGCTGCATCCCATATGAGTTGGTATGGTGTATTTTCCTTTTCATTTGTCTCCAGATAGCTTTTGATTTCTCCTTTAATTTCATCAACGACCCATTGGTTGTTCAGTAGCATGTTGTTTAGTCTCCACGCCTTTGTCCCTTTCCTAGTTTTTTCCTTGCAGTTGATTTCTAGTTTCACAGCATTATGATCAGAAAAGATGCTTGTAATGATTTCAATCTTCTTAAATTTATAGAGGTTTGCCTTGTTTCCTAATATATGGTCTATCCTTGAGAATGTTCCATGTGCACTTGAGAAGAATGTGTACTCTGCTTTTTTTGGGTGGAGTGCTCTGTATATATCTATTAAGTCCACTGTGTCTAGTTTTTCGTTTAAGTCCATTATTTCCTTATTGACTTTTTGTCTGGATGATCTATCCATTGATGTAAGGGGGGTGTTAAGATCCCCTACTATTATTGTGTTATTGTTAATATCTCCTTTAAGGCTTTTTAGCAGTTGTTTTATGTACTTTGGTGCTCCTGTGTTGGGTGCATAGATATTTATAAGTGTTATGTCTTCTTGGTGAAGTGTCCCTTTTATCATTATATATTGCCCTTCTTTGTCTCTCATTACCTTTTTTATCTTGAAGTCTACTTTGTCTGATATAAGTATGGCTACTCCTGCTTTCTTTTGTTTGCCATTAGCTTGGAGTATTGTTTTCCATCCTTTTATTTTGAGTCTGTCTTTGTCTTTAGAGCTGAGATGTGTTTCCTGGAGGCAGCAGATTGTTGGATCTTGGTTTTTAATCCATCCTGCCACTCTGTGTCTTTTGATTGGAGAATTCAGTCCATTTACATTTAGAGTGATTATTGATATATGAGGGTTTAATGTTGCTATTTTATTGTTCATCTTCTGGTTCTTTTGCATTTCCTTTGTTTCTTGTCCCTTGTGTTTCGGACTGCAAATTCAATTTGGTATTTCTGCATGCTCATTCTCTTGGTTTTCTCTTTATTTGTCATGTGTGGTTCTCTTCTGGTTGTTTGTTTAGTGGTTACCATGAGGTTTATATAAGCGATCTCCTGGATAAGAAAGTACATTTTCAGATGCCTCCTTTTTCCTGAGGCTGGGTCAGTTCAATCCCTTACCTCTTCCCCTCCTTATTTGTTATCTCTTTATTCCAGATTGTGTCATGAATGTATGTTTCCAGTGATGAGCTTGAATTAATTTTTGACATTTTCCAACTGTATTTTGTTCTGGTTTAGTCTCCTTGCTTTTCTCCTTGTTGAAATCTTTGTATCCCCTTTCTCATTTGTTGTTTTTCAGGCCTAAGGGCCTTCTTGAGCATTTCTTGTAGTGGGGGTCTTGTGGTGACGAACTCTCTTAGCTTTTGTTTATCAGGGAGAGTTATTATTTCTCCATCGTATTTGAAGGATATTTTTGCTGGATAAAGTATTCTCGGCTGAAGGTTTTTGTCTTTCATGATTTTGAATATATCATTCCAGTCTCTCCTAGCCTGTAGAGTTTCTGTCGAGAGAGCTGAGAGCCTGATGGGGTTTCCTTTGTATGTTATTTTGTTTTTTTGTTTAGCTGCCTTCAATATTATTTCCTTGTCACGGGTATTCTTCAAGTTTGCTACTATGTGGCGAGATGATTTTTTATTCCTGTTTATATATTTAGGTGATCTATTGATTTCATTCACTGTTATTTCCCTCTCGTTCCCTAGGTTGGGGAAGTTCTCAGCTATTATTTCTTTGAACAAACTCTCTGCTCCTTTTTCTCTTTCTTCTCCTTCTGGAATACCTATTATCCTTATGTTGCTTTTCCTCATTGAGTCTGATATTTCTCGAAGAATTTCTTCATTTCTTTTTAGTCTTAGCTCTCTCTCCTCCTCTACCAGGAGCATTTCTGCATGGCTATCCTCAATAGTGCTAATTCGTTCCTCCATATTGTCAGTTCTGCTCTTTAAAGACTCCATTTTTTCCACTATCTCGTTGATTTTGTTTTTCATCTGGTTTTTCTTTAGGGTTTCAATCTCTTTTGTGACATAATCCCTGAATTCGTTAATTTGTTTCTGTGTGTTCTCTTGTATTTCGTTGAGCTTGTTTATGATAGCTATTTTGAATTCTCTCTCATTCAGGTTATCAAATTCTGTGCCTTCAGGGTTGGTTTCTGGGTGTTTGTCATTTTCCTTTTGGTCTGTAGGCCTGACATATTTTCGCAAGGATCCGACGGGGACGGCTTTATTTTTACCCCTCATGATTAAAGTTAGTCCTGCAGTTTCCCCCTGCTGCCACTAGATGGAGATCGCGAGCGGTTTGCTCTGAGGCGGCTGCAGCCCCGGGAGGGATTATGCTGAAACGCCGGTTGTGTGGGGGGAGGGGTCCTCTCTTTCTCCTGCTTGACCCGGGGGTTTCCTTTCTGGCTCTCTTAGGGTGTTTGCTACACCCCCTAAGCAGTCCGTCGTCGCTTCCCAGTGGGGATCTCGCGACAGTCTGTGAGAGCACCTGGATGGCGCTAGTTTTCCCCGCTGTGGGCCGCCCCTCCCCCCTCTGTCCGCGAACCGCGCTGTTTTTGCCAATCGATTGGAGAGGGGGATTACAATCTCCTACCTCTCCTCCCGTCCTCCTGGGCTTCCCGCGCCTCCACCGTCCGATGTATGGCAGCAGGGGTTTCTCAGAAGTCCTTCATAGTGTTTGATTGAGCTCTGTTGGAATGTGAATGATGTTTTCGTTGTGTCGTAGGGGGCAGAGATTCAAAGAGGGAATCTCACTCCGCCATGATGCTGACGTCCAGACTCTCTCCTGTGCTTTTCTTCTAAACATTTCAAAAGTTTCCCATTAAAACTTAACAAATACTTATTGATTTTTTTGTATATGGATGTGAGGTAGAAATGTGATTTCATTTTATTCCATTGGCTAACTGTCCTAGCACCATTCTCTCCCTTTTACCTCACTGATCTATATTGCCATCTCTGTTATATATATAGTTTCCCTCTGTATGGTCTTTTTTTCCTGTTTTATTGGTTAACTTTTCTATCCCTGGATCAATTCTATACATTAACTACTACAGCTTATTAATAAGCCTTAAAATGAAGGACAAGTGCCCCAACCCTATTATCTTGGCTATTCTTGGGTCTTTACTCTTACATATAAATTTTAGAGTCAGCTTGTCAAGTTGCTTGAAAAACCCTGTTGGGATTTTTTGATTGGAATTGAATTCAGTCTTTAATTTATTGACATCTTTATGATTTTTTTAAGTTTTCTTATCTATGAATATGGTCTAGCTTTCTACTTATTTAGCTCTTCATTTATCTTTCAATAAAGTATCATTTTTCTCATGAAAGTCTTGTACATCTTTTGTTGACTTTATAAATATCTTATATTCTATTGCTATTACAAATGACATCTTTTTTAAAAATTAGTTTAATTGCTGCCAGTGTGTAAAAAGGCAGTTGGTTTTTGCATATTGATCTTATATCCAAAAATCTTGTTGAATTTTCTTAGTCTGTAGATCTTTTTAAGTTCTCTGTGTAGAAAGTCATCTTCAAGTGAAGGATTTGTTTGCTTTCCAGTCTTTATACTATACATTTCTCTTCTCACGTAAGTATCTCTAGACGTTCTTCTATCATTCTTGATTTTAACAGGAATTCTTATAAAATTTCAAAATTGAATTTGATGTTTCTCCAGGTGTTTTGCAGGCATCCTTTATCAGGTTACATAATCTCCCTTTTCCCTCTAGTTCAATAGTTTTTAATCATGAATAAGTGTTGAGTTTCATCAAATGCTTTTTCTATACCTATTGAGATGCTCATTGGTTTAAACTATTAATGTAGTGAACTAGATTAATGGCTTTTCTAATGTTAAAAGTCCCTTGCATTTCGAGGATAAATTCAAAGTGGTTATGATGTATCATCTGCTTTTCTACATCACAAGATTTGGTTTGCTAATATTTTGTTTAGAATTTTTACATCTGTGTTCCTGAGTAAGATAAGACTATAATTTTCCTTTCTTATACTGCGCTTGTCTGGTTTTCATATCCAGGTTATACTGGCTGAATAGGAATCATTGCCTTTTATTTGTATATCACAGGAAGAGATTATATACTATACCTTGAAAGATTAGACCTTGACTTTTCTTTCTGGGAGAACAATTACAGAACTATAATTTAGGCTTCCTGTTGTTTCTGGAATCATATTTTTATAATTATAGTTTTTAGGAATTAGGCAGAATAGAGTTTTAAATTGTATGGGCATACATTAGTTTATGTCTTCTTAATCTCTTTTGGATCTGTTGTTATGACTCCTTTTCCGTTTCTACTGTTACTAGTATCTTTATTTTTTCCTTGAACATTCTTGCCAGAAGTTTGCCTAGTTTTACTAGTCTTTTGAAGAACTGACTTTTGGCTTTGTTGATTCTCTCTGTAGTATGTTTGTTTTCTATTTCATTAATTTCTGCTCTATTTACGTCCTTTCTTTCATTTGTTTTAGTTTACTTGTTCTTTTCCTAACATGTTAAAGAGTCTTAGCTCATTAATTTACAGCCTTCTTTTTTAATACTGCTTTTAAGACTATACATTTCCCTCCAAGTTCTACATTCACTGAATCCCAGTTTTTGTTTTTGTTTTTTTTTAATTGAAATATAATTGACATACATTATACTAGTTTCAGGGTACAACGTAATGATTTGATATTGGTATATATTGTGAAATGATCACCACAATAAGTCTAATTAACATCCATCACCTTATGAATCCTAGTTCTCTTTATATTTAATATTTTCATTACCATCCAGTTTAAGGTTTTTAAATTTCTTTTAGGATTTCTTTTTTACCTGAGTTATTTTGGAGTATTTCAAAATTTCCAAACTTAAGGATTTTCTTTTTGTTTTTAGTTTTTCATTTTATTTATTTGCATTGCAGTCAGAAAATGTACTCTCTATGAGACAGTCTTTGGAATTGGTTAAGATTTGTTTCATGCCCTCTAGTACATGATCAATTTTTATAAAGATTCCCTGTGTGCTTGAAGAGAATGTGTATGCTATATTAAAAAGTGGCTGTGTTACATTTATGTCCCTGAGGTCAATCTTATTGTGTTATTCAATTTTTCTATATTTCTGTTGATTTTGACCACTTGTTCTATCAGTTACTGAGAGATTTAAATTCTGCCACTGATAATTTGTCAATTTCTTACTCTACTGCTGTCAGTTTTTGCTTTATATATTTTGATGCTGTTTCTATTCCAAATATTCGTCTTTGTCTTATTTTGTCTGATATTAATAGGTATCCCACCTTTCCTTTGTTTAGTATTTCCCTGGTGTATCTTTCTCTACCTTTTACTTTTATCCTTTCCATGTCATTATGTTTTAGGTGTATCACTTTTTTTTAAGTTTAGCGTTTTTTAATTCCAGTCTGACAATCCATCAACTTAAGCCCTTTACATTTTTGTGATTATTAATATATTCTTTTATAATTTTGCCATCTTTTTGTTTCCTATTTGTCTCACTTTTTCTCCTTTCCTTTTTTCATTGATGACATTATTTTTAAAATAAACTTCTATTTTGGAATAATTTTAAACTTATAGAAAAGTTGCAAAGACAAGACAGAGATTTCCTGTATACCTTTCATGCTTCCCCTGATGTTAGCATCTTATGTAATCATGGTACATTGGTCAAAACTAAGAAATAACAATGGTACAGTACTATGAACTACAGACTATTCAGATTTCCCAACTCTTTCCACTGACGTCCTTTTTCTGTTTCAGGATCCAATCCAGGAATCCACATTGCATTTAGCCTCTTTTTAAAAATATAAATTTTCATTTGATACTTTGAGAAGACATAAGAAGTTTGAGAAGATCCTTCTAATTATTTAATGAAGATTTTAATAAATAATTTTAAAATTCTTCAAACATTTGAGGAAGACAAACAAATGTAACAGACAGATCTGTTTTATACCACCCACATTTAATGTTAATATAAGTCCATGATTCCTTATTTGCAACTGTAAAGTATAAAAAAAGTCTTGAAAACTAAAAGCTTTTTCATAACTCATGTAGTGGCAAAACTCTACTTATAATCTTTATTTGTAATTTTTTGTGTGCGTGTGAGGAAGATTAGCCCTGAGCTAACATCCGTTGCCAATTCTCCTCTTTTTGCTGAGAAAGATTGGCCCTGGGTTAACATCCGTGCTCATCCTCCTCTACGTTATATGGGACGCTGCCGCAGCATGGCTTGACAAGCTGTGCTTCGGTCAGCCCCCGGGTCTGGGCCTGCAAACCCCAGGCCGCCAGAAGCAGAGTGTGCAAACTTAACCGCTACACCGCTGGGCCAGCCCCATGACTATTTGTAATTTTGATGTGACTAGTTTACCTATTATGGAATACATATATTTCACTGCAGCTGTATCAGTGTGTTTGATTACAGGTGCTACTCCAGATCCCACTGGTAGTTGATTACATTATTTTGTTGGGGTTTTTTTTCTTGTTCTATTTTTTTTCTTACTACTGGTTTAGAAGTTACAGTTTCTATTTCTAGTCTTATTTTGACCACTTGAGTCTAAATTTTACCATGACTACTTAAAATCTAACTTTAATCTTAAAAATTAGACATTTTTTGGATAGATTTTTTTTTTTGTCTTTTGTAGATTTAACTACAAATATTAACAATTTACTTGCTCCTCACTCCTCCTTGCATCTCAGATCTTCTATCTGGGATCATTTCCTTCTTTCTAAAGTATGGCCCTTAAAAATTCCTTTAGTCAGTGTATCAGTGGCAAATTTTCTCAGATAAACTTATCCAAAAGTATCTTTATTTTACTCTCATTCTTGAAAAAATAGTTTTGCTGAATGTAATTCTATGCTGACAGGAATTTTCTCCAAGCATTTTGAAGATTTTATTCCACCTAATTCTGGCTTCAGTTGTTACTGTTAAGCCTCTACTGTCAATTTAATTGTCATTGCATTATAGGCAACCTGTCTCCAGCTGCATTTAAGACCCTCTCGGTCTTTGATGTTTTGCTGTTTCACTATGAAGTATCTAGGTTGTTTTTTGTTTTTAGACCTTCTTAATTTACAGTGTCCCTCAATCTGTAGATTCATATCTTTCATCAGTTCTGAAAAGTCTCAGCCATAATTTCTTCTGATTTTGTCTCCTTTACTCTCTCTTCTGTAACTCTGAATATATGTTAGACCTTCTGATTCTATTCTGTTCTTCGTAACTCTCTTTCACGTTTATCTCTTTGTCTCAGCCTTTGCTACATTCTGGGCAATTTCTTCAGATACATCTTCCAGTTCATTAATTCTCCACAGCTTTCAAAGGTATCTAATTGACTATTTAATCTATCTGCATACTCACCCTTAGTGGCCTCAGGTTTGGTTTGACAGTCAACTCATAGAATACTATAGGTTTAATCCAGTCCAACTTAATTTAGCTTTGTAAAGAGTACGGGACAGGAAGCACAGCATGTATAGCCAAGGCATTCTCATCAAGAGGTCTTGCAACAAGCCCAAGTGCAACTCTTAGGCCCACCACCACAGGGAGCACAAAGTGGGAGTGAACCACCTCAGCACATAGAACGCCAAGTTTTTTATTCAGTCCTAGTGACAACACCTCAAGGTCTGTATGCCAGACTCACAGTCTTCTCAGTCTAGATGTAATTCTTAAATTAGGGGAGTCATAATACATAACATTGATAACCAGTTCTCCTGATAGGAGTGCTAAATAAGCCTTTGCCCTCAAAGCAACTTGGTCTGTTAAGAAGGCTTACACAGGGCTCTCAGGTAGAGAGCCTTTTCTTGGTAGTTGTTTTGGGATCTTGTTTTCTGTTTGTTACTCTTTGTAAATTTTCCCTTACATTGAGTGAGCCCAGCCATAGAATAAAAACTGTTTTATGTAGGATCTTTGTTTTGATCTTTCAGAGTATCTAGTCAATGATATTCTCTGGAATGATATTTAAATACCAAACTTGAAAGGAAACTGAATCCTACATGTAAATAATACTTTCTAAATACACTTTCACATACACATGCACACACACAATTCATTTGTCACACAGTTTTTCTTCCAGAAACATACAGGGGCATACTTTTGTTCCTTTTATTCTGTGCTGCACCATTCGGGAGTTTGAGACTGTACAGAGAAAGGGAGATCTTTCAGAAGATGTAGTTGTCAAATAATTTTTTAAAAAGTATTTAAATAATTTGTTTGCTACCATCCACATTCTTCCCCAGTTGCCATTTAGAATGACTAAATTAAAAGAAATATAAATATGGCATCATTTGTCAAAGTGATTTTAATTTGGGGGATTTGGAGAAGTCTGATACTATTTAAATGAGTAGTTGAAATGTTAAGTTCTTTTTCTTTGGCAGAGTATTGCTGTTTAGGTGCAAACTGGGTGTATTGCAGTATACAGTTGTCAGACCATTCACCACCATCATTGCTTTGTAAGTACACAGAACTTATATTATCCTTTATTTTTTTTAAATCCTCGTGCTCTTAAGTGGGAAGAACTGAGTAGAAAAACATAGAGAGCATTAATTTACTTGTTTATAATACAAGTCTAGTCTGTTATAAAAAACACAGTATATAGAAACCTTACTATATTAAGAATCACAACAGAATTCTTCTAAATAACATTCATTTTAGAGCCTTCTGGAAAGCATTTAACAAATATTTTCTTTTTCAAATATTAATGTTCACACAGCTTTACAGAAAGATCTATTACATTAAGTTAAAATATGCTAATTTAGGTTCATTACATGGTTTTATTTTTTACATAGTTAACTTAGAATATGAGTGCTATAGTCCAAGTAAGAAATCATATTTTTCTTTTTCAAAAGTTCTGTTGAAGCTTAGCACTTGAGGTAAAATGAGTTATCATTAAGCTACCTGGTAAAACTATTCCCTAAAATTTTAAGAACATCAACTAATTTAAAGCAGGTAGATTGTATGTTTTATCTGCTAGTCATAACTAACATTCTCCACGTTCACAGAGGAAGAATAGGAAGAAAGACAGCTGAAGGAAGTATTCAGTTCTTTATTCTGCCTTGAGCTAGCAATTCTTTAGTGACATTTACCTCAGAATTAAGACTAATTCACTTATTTATGAAGGCACGCTTTATTTCTTTGCAGTTTAGAAATTGTGTAATCATGTATTTTAATACTTAGATCTGGGTCTTCATAAATTTACCTCCAGGACAATTTGAGGGAAAAAAATTATAGTTGTACTTATAGACCAACATTCTATGTTTATAACAATCAAGCTTTTGAAAGTTAGGCAGCATTATTTTTTTGAATCTGATAATTACCCTTTCTAGTTCAATGTACATATCTTATTTTGGATTTACTTTAAGTTGGAGGAATAGTCATATGGTAACATTTCTAGAAAAATGTTTTTCTTTTAATTTTTGAACCACCTCTATGACAAATTTCAAGTGATTTATCTGCAGGATCTTTTAAATAAACTGACTTCTAAATTTAAGTATTGCTGTCAATGCTGTATTTTAAAGTACATTTTGATTTAGTTAACTATAAAGTTGTCTCATTTCTACCATTTTTTAGAATCTGTGAGCTGGCTGGTGTATATGATGAAGGGAACTTTAGCTTTTCGAATGCTTGGACTTACTTGGTTATAATAAACAATATGTCACAATTGGTAAGTAAATATTCATCTTAACTGTACTAACTTAATATCTATAACTCTAAATTTTCTTAGGGAAAGTTTCTTTGGGAATAAAGCTTAATTGTTACTTGTGTGTGTGTGTGTGTGTGTGTGTGTGTGTGAAGATTAGCCCTGAGCTAACATCTGTTGCCAATCCTCTTTTTGCTGAGGAAGATTGGCCCTGGGCTAACGTCTGTGCCCACCTTCCTGTACTTTATATGGAACACTGCCACAGCATGGCTTGACAAGTGGTGCATCAGTCTGCGCCAGGGATCTAGACCTGCGAACCCTGGGCCACCAGAAGCGGAGCATGCGAACTTAACTGCTACGCCACTGGGCCAGCCCCCTTAATTGTTATTTTTTAACCTTGAAATTTGATTTATAGGAAGAACTTGCAGAAACCTTTAACATATATCTTTTTACATATATAAAGATATAATATCTTTGTTAATTATTTGGTGATTTATACGTTGACCTGTTGATCGTATTTGTTCATTTGGTTCTGGTACTCATTACATAGTTGTGTGGGTATGTCATAAGTAAAAGCACAATGCTCTCCTTAAAAAAAAATCCTAGGCATATTGAGTAAGAGAAAATATCTAATTGGTATATGACAGTACAGGGTTTGAATAAAAATGAGAGATAAAATTCTCCCCTATAACTGGAATTAAAGAAAACTTGAGAATGCTAAGTTAAAAAAGATGATGTTCTAGAAACTGAAATGTTCTAAGATATAACTGTCCGATCCTTTCACTTAATGTGCATTTTATTTAAAATATTAAGTTCATGCTTTCAGCAAAATAATAGTTTAGATGCAATGGCGTGCATGTGTGGTACTAGAGGTTTATAATAAAAATTAAATGCCTGTGTATTTAAAGCTTTCCCACATGTTCATATTCTTTGGAACCAGTAATTCCATTTCTGGGAATGCATCCTCAAGAAATGGTCAGAAGTACTTTTGCTTTGAATATCTTTGTATAGAAAGCCTATTATTTATAATAACAAAAGGCTGGAAACAATCCAAAGTCCAGTGATGGGGATTGGTTAAATATACTATGGTCCTTCCACTGGCCAAAGTATTAGGCAGTTATTAAAAATAATCCTTATGAAACATATGGACAATTAAGGCATTTTAAGTAGAAAAAAAAAATCATGCAGCAAAATTTTATATTTAGTTGATACCTGTTAAAAACCACCTATGTGTAGAAAGGAGTGGTTGGATGATGTGACTACGAACAACTTTATACTTTTCTTTACTGCTTTCATATTCTAAAATGTTTTAAATGAGCATTTTATATGACTTAAATGAGAAAAAGAAAACTTGTAGGAAAATGTTTATTGCTATGCAACACTATACTAGGTCATGCAACTGATTTCTAAAAATAGTTAATAAGAAGTCTTGAGCATTTATTTTAGAAAAGTAAATTCAGTTGGCTTAACATACTGCCCTCAAGAAAAATTGTTTAATTCTTTACTCTCAGATTTCATGGTCAGAATTTTATTGAAATAGTACTCATTTAATGTGTCTTATAAATAATATGCATACAATGTTATGTGAGATAGACTACTTAGTAAGCACGATCCTTATAAAATTAATGGTAATTTGTATAAAAGCCATTAATAAGCAGATATATTTTCATTTTGGCTGAATGAGAGCCTTTTCTTCTATTCATGGCAGTCGTTTGTTTAATGTTTTCTTTATGGGCCCCAGTAAGTGAACATTAAAACCATTTTCAGGGAAGATATTATACCTCTCTTCTGAGAAATTTCATATCATATATATTCATGCACAGTAAACTACAAAAACTTGTTAATCTAAAAATAGTATAATAAAGCCTGGAAAAATTTGCCTGAAACATTACTCTGTACCAGGTCTCTGGTTTATAACTTTAATATTTCTATTACCATAGTTATTCTTATTGAAGAATTTTAATTGTTAATCTTAATTGTTTCTAGTTTGCCATGTATTGTCTCCTGCTATTTTATAAAGTGCTGAAAGAAGAACTGAGTCCAATCCAACCTGTTGGCAAATTTCTTTGTGTAAAACTGGTGGTTTTTGTTTCTTTTTGGTAAGTGTTGCTTTCCTTAAATGTTCTCATTTTCTAAAGGGCAATAAAACTATTGATTAGGAGGATTTTAAAAATAGCCTTAACACAGAAGATGAATTAAAATGTCTCTACTTACCTTTTAAGAAGTTCATCCTTTTAGCCCTTCTTGGTTTTTCATAAAGAAACAATCAGATGCTCTCTGTAACATTTATAAGAAAATAATTTGAGACAACCTAAATGTCTCGACACTAGAGGAATCAATAAAATAAATCATGGTCCTGTCATATAAGAGAATACTCTACAGTTTGGAAGATAAACATGATATGGAATATTTAATGATGGGGAAAAATGTTTATCAATAAAAATATTTTTTAAAACAGAAGGCAAAACTGTAGATGGTCCCAGTTTAGTAAAGGGGTGGGTGATAGGGAGCCTAGAAACAAATACACCAAATTTAACAATATACAAATAATGCAAAAAGGGGAAAAAGAAAATTCCTTGAAGTCCCACCACCTAGAAAGAATCCTTAACATTTTGGTGCACATATGTCTTGTAAAACTCTACAGAAATGGTTTCGTAGTATGAGAACTTGTAGAACTCAACATGTTCAGTATACTGTGGATGGTTTCGTAGTATGAGAACTTGTAGAACTCAACATGTTCAGTATACTGTGGATATAGTTCTTCGTCAGTAGACTATAATTTTGTTGTTTGGGTTTTTTGGTTTTAATTTTTGCTTAGTATTCTGTTGTGTGAATATAACTTTTAAACCAATCTTCTCTTGACATTTATGTTGTTCCTTATTTTTTCACCAGTACCAGCAATATTGAAGTGAATATTCTTGTATATAGAACCATGAAAGCTTATCCATCTCATTATTAGCTGTTTAAATTTAACCTAGGGTCATATCCCTATATTTGCTTGAAATGCTCAGTGTGACTTCCTCTCTTGGAGTCAGACCCCTTCTGAGTTTCTCTCTAGTTCCACTGCTTCAAACAAGACTGCTTTCAAAATGACTGTGTTAAAAAATAATCTGAATAACCAGTTAACATGTGTAAATAACATTTGAGTATCTGTCCTTTATTTCATTTTAAATGCCTATTATACATGCTGTTAGACATTGTCTATGTATAGGAAGAACTAAAAATCTAATTACTTGTGCACACTTTGAAAACAAAAAGTACTGTAAACCAAGTACTGAAGTTCTAAGAATATATAAAATTCATGTGATGAAACTGTACTAGAAGAGTAAATTTGTAAAGCAAATATATTTAATATAGATACACAATGTCTTCAGGAATATGCTGTGAAGGCAGGGTGGTGGTGATAGTGGTCCACAGGTTGTGGTGGGGTTTAACTTTTTTAAATGGCATATTTTTAAAACAACTGCTCATTTTATGCTTGATATAGATTTGGCGTTTACCTTTTCCTAACATATAGGCAAGCAGTAGTTATTGCTTTGTTGGTAAAAGTTGGCGTTATTTCTGAAAAGCATACATGGGAATGGCAGACTGTAGAAGCTGTGGCTACAGGACTCCAAGTAAGTAGTTCTCTCTCAGAATTCAACAGAACTTTACTATTTGTTAAGCATTTTTACATATTATCTCCTAAACCTGACAACAGGCAGACTATGGGGCTACTATTATCCTCACTTTACAGGTGAGGAAATGAAGGAACCCTAGAGAAATTGGCCATAATTGCTAATTTGTAGTAGAGCCAAGAATAGAACCTAGATTTTGTTATTCCTAGTCAATTTCTCTTTCTGCATTTCTCCTTTTAGTCCTTGGGCAGTGGATTGAGAATGCATTGTACTTTGCTAAGAAACAATTGATTGAGATAGTCAAAATAGATTTAAATTTTTGGCATTTTGTCCTTTTTTGAAGAAGTTAAAAATAATTATTTTGGAAAAAGGAAAAATGAATATAATCTTACAGAAAAAAAACAGCTGTTAATACTTCAGTACTTTTGAAAAGAGACAAAGACAGTGCTTTTCCTTTACCTGTAAAACTAGATTTAAACTCAAAGATGGCTATTTTTGTTGTTGTTACAGGACTTTATTATCTGTATTGAGATGTTCCTTGCTGCTATTGCTCATCACTACACTTTCTCATATAAACCATATGTCCAAGAAGCAGAAGAGGGCTCGTGCTTTGATTCCTTTCTTGCCATGTGGGATGTTTCAGATATTAGAGATGATATTTCTGAACAAGTAAGGCATGTTGGTAAGTACCAGCCATTAAATTCTACCCAAATAGATAGATTATTGTAGTTCTCCTATTAGAGCAATTTCGTAGTTATTTAAAAGATTAAAAGACTTCCGTTAAAGCAGTACCACAGTAAGGCTCTTCAAATTGGAAGGGGAGAGGGGGAGCTTATTTTTTAGCATGGTTATGTTTATAGTGGTATAACTTTTGGCTAATTTGGAAAACTTTATATTACTTTAAAGGAAGGACAGTCATGGGACATCCTAGGAAAAAATTTTTTCCTGAAGATCAAGATCAAAATGAACACACAAGCTTGTTATCATCATCATCACAAGATGCAATTTCCATTGCCTCTTCTGTGCCACCTTCACCCATGGGTCACTACCAAGGATTTGGACACACTGTGACTCCCCAGACTACACCTACTACAGCTAATATAGCTGATGAAATATGTAATGATACAACAGGAGAGAAAAAAGAACCTTCAGATAAATCTGTGGCCTCCTGAACAGTGTGCAAAAGCAAACTGCTACTACCATGTTATTTCATTACCTGGTATCCCATTGCTCAGGATTTTATGCTTGGGACAAGCCATAAATGATGGAAAATTTCAACACAAAGATAGGCGAAAGCCAGGTATGACTACTGGATTTATATAAGTTTTGTATATCACAAATAATCAGTCTAAATATACTAGACTTGGACTTGATTTCTTAACATTTGAGTATCATGTACTTGAATGGTAGAAAATGTCTACTAAACATTCCTGATGTTACATTGCTTTATCAAGAAGATGGATATGAAAAAAAAATTAATGCTTCTTACCACTGCTGCATGATTATGCTCTGGAATTAGCAGAAAGTATAATTCGGAAATATGAATTAGTGGAACTTAATCATAATCATGTGCCACATACACTTATCTAACAAGTATTTCTCTATTTCTCAACTGGATGTCTTTCAATAAATAAGAATTTATCATTTATTTTCTGCAACTTTTTATGTCTCTCGTTCTTTAAACATAAACCTTTAATGTTTTATTTAACAAAAAGTTCTTGATTAGAGGCACAGCAAAAAAGAAATAAGTCCAAAAAAATTACGGGTTAACAATTATATACCTACAATGAAAGATACCTCCGTCTTATATTCCTATTAGGAGAAGAAATATCTAGGACACAATCTCATTAATCTTAAAACTACTATCTAAAAATCATATTTGCAACACTAATACAGTAATAGGTTATCCATGACTGAGATGAAAAAAATAAACTGGATAGAAGACTGTAAGAATAAATAAGAAACTTGTGATAGAAATGGAGTCTACTTTTCCTCAGTGCTATTAAAGTGTCAGCAAACGTAAATCCAGGCTGAGTAGTCCTTTTTTTTTTTTTCTCCCTGAGGAAGATTCACCTTGAGCTAACATCTGTGCCACTCTTCCTCTATTTTGTATGTGGGTCGCCGCCACAGCATGACTGCCAACAAGTGGTATAGGTCCACACCCGGGAACCAAACCTGGGCCACCAAAGCGGAGCGCGCCGAACTTAACCACTAGGCCACAGGGCTAGCCCGCAGGCTGAGTAGTCTTAATTATTCATTAAACTAGTCAGAAGACATGTAGGTGCTATTTGGGAGAAATTTATTACTTAGGATGGAGTTTCTCTAATTGCTCATCACAACCCATTGGGTCATGTTTAACATTTTATACTGAAAATAAAATACAGTATGTTGCAAATAGCAAGGATAAGTATTATTTCTCAAAACCTCTGCTTTATATATTTATACACACACATATTCACATATATATATACTGATTCACAGTAATTAGGTACAGTCTTTATTCTGTCCACTATTATAAACTAAACATTTCTATTGAAAGTAAAGCTGGGTAGTTTAACATCAGAGGCAACAAGAATAGGCAATATGGGAGAAAGTCCATCTTATTTTCTTTGTGGCTTACTTACAAAGAGCACACAGTATATACAAGGCATAAAAATCTTCCTTGTCAATCTCCCTATTTCAAGTCTTTAAAAATTGGACCAATTATTATATATATCTTACTGTGTATGCAAATGAAAACTTTGAAAAATACTGGTTTAGGTTTAACTCGTTAATTCCATTTAGCTTATAACAAATTCTTATTCAAGATTGTATTCCCAAAACACAAAACCTGAAAAGCTGTTTCAGAAGTACCCAAGTATTTCAAAGCAGCAAGCTTGGGATTTATACTTAACCATAACCCTCTGTCTTCTTCAGTGGAAGCCAGCTTTTTGGTGTTTCTCAATTCTAAGTTTGGGTTTAAGAAAAAATGCCAAAATGCCTAAAAAATTAAAAGTTTTGCTTTACTTACATATGACAATGAAGATAAGAGTCAAAATCCCTTATCTTTATAGCTTTAGAGTGCAGACTAAAGTGTTTAGCAAAATTGAATCTATAGTAAGTAAAACCAAGCAATAAAAACAGTTTCCTAATTTGAAAAATTAATGGCAGCCTTTTTCAGAAGGGAAGTCTGCAGCAATATTTTTGTAATAATGCTACTCTTTAGGATCTTTTAAATACATTTTATTAATGTCAACTTTAAAAATATATGACCGTTACAAAGAATTAAATCTTCATACTCCGTTATATAATTATAATCCCACTAATTCAGACCAGAAGAATTGTTTACTTGCTGCTCTACTTGAACAGTTTTTCATTAGGAAACTGCTCTTCATTGCTTTACTGTGATGCTGACATTGCTTTTGTGGTGCTGGATGTTGAGTACAAGTTCCTCTCCCATTTCCACCTTGATGGGATTATCTAAAACAACTGCAGCTTGTTTCCAGTGGGAGGCCTCACTCGAAGTATCCAACCTAATCTCGTCATCAAGGTACATATGATACCAAAATGGAATGGCAGTCACTTGTCCAGATTTACAAATTCGTACCTATGAAAATTAAGAAATCATGAAAATTTTCATCAGAGTAAATAGAGTTTACTTGGACAAGAAAGTCTTTGTCTTTTTAGTCAATTTTAGATCCAAATTTTATAAACAAATACATTTAGCCACCCAATTCAAATTAATTTCAACCTATTTTATCCACTAATGTTTACTCAAACCCATTTCTGGATATTGTTCAGAAAAGAATTAACATTTAAATCTTTAAAGAAAGTGGCTAAAATGTTTATGTATATAAAGTATTTCCTAATTTAATTATTCTGAATATGACAAGAGTAATCATTTTGCATTACCTTTACTTCTCTGTTAGAGGTGTTCAAATATGGAGTCATTAAATCCAGTCTTAAGAGTTCCACTGGCTTGCTTAAAGGTATACAAGGCAATGAGGACAGGTCCAAAAATACACAAATAGGTACCTAAAGAAAGTATAAATTTTTCACTTTGACTCAATTCTTTTTGAGGCCAAAAAGAATTTTGTAAGCTTATCAGGTGCTTGCTTTGTACTTGGCTCAGTATGATGCAGTGCTTTTTACATCTATTACCTCATTTAATTCCCACATCAACCTTAAGGCATAAGGACTTTTATGATTCCAGTTTTATAGGAAGAATGAACAAACCAAAGTTTAGGCAGGTTAAACAATTTTCTATGGTTTTAATTATTTATAGAGTCTTCACTTAGATGAAAGCAGATTAAATTTTTACTTAAGCCAAACAGCTCCAAAAGTTTTAAACCAAGGATGTACTTATGTGTGAAACATGAATTGATAAGCAAATACTACAACATTAATTATTGAATTGAGAAAATATGCCAAATTCAATCAAATAATTAGTGGATTTCGTTTGGAAAATAGTTTAATTTCTAGAAGGCAATGGTTCTCAACTTCGGCTGCAAATTAAAATCAGCTAAGAAGCTTCTAAAAAGTCCAACTGCTCAGACCACAACTCAGATGGATCTGAAGTTGGGATCCAGGTATCAGTAGTTCTGCAAGTACAGTCAAGGTACCACTGGTATAAAGTGTTCCATCAATTTTAGTAGCAATGGAAGCTTCCTAGTAATAACTTTTAGTCTCCTCATTTGAACTAGAAAGGAAACTGCAGTTTAAAAAAATGCCCTTTCCTTTGAATGAAATATTAGAGAGCAACTGTTCATGGTGAAACAGAGGACACAGATCCATCAACTGCTCCCTCGGCATCCTTGAAGGCATCCAACGTTCCCTCCCCATAAAAACTCACAGCAATTCCATGCCATTTCCAGGACTTTTCACTATGCTCTTTATACCTGTTTATAGCCATCACTAGAAGAAGCCCTAGATTCCTATGTCACTCTCATCACCTGCACTCTTAATCCCCACACAGCTGTACCCATCCTTCATAGTCTGTCTTCACTTTTGTTTCTCAACCTAGTCTACCGCCCACTCCTGTCGTCTCTGCTAATTCCTTCTAGATTTCCAATCTAGAGCTCATAACTTTGTGAGTTCTTTAGAGTTAAGTTCTCAGAACTCTATTCTCTTTTATACCCCCAAGGTGATTTCATCTAATCTTATGGCTTTAAATATCATCTAAATTTGACTGCCATATTTCTATCTCTAGCCTAGATAATTCTCTGAATTCTTATCCAGCTGTTCAATGAGCCCACAAACACATAAAGACAACCTGATCCTCCTGCTATTTTCCCCATATCAGTAAATGGTAACTGTCCTTCCAGGTGCTTTCTCATACCCCACATCCAATCTATCACAAAAATCTACCTTCAAAGTATATCTACAATCTGACCACTTTGCACCACCTCCACTGCTACCACCCTTTCACCTGGATTACTGCAATAATCTTATGCCTTTGCCTGCTCTCACAGGTGGTCTACTCCTAACACAGCAACCATAGTAATCCTTACAAAACAAGTCACACCATGTCACTCCTCTGTTAACACCCTCCAGATGTTTTGCACCCCTTTCAGAGTAAAAGCCACACTCTACACTGACCAAAAGGCTCTACAAGATCTGGCTCCTGATACTTTTCTGACTGCATCTTTCATCTGACTCTCCCTCATGGTTTCTTCTTGCTACTTCTTTTCTTTTGCTGAAGAAGATGTGCCCTGAGCCTAACATCTGTTGCCAATCTTCCTCTTTTTGTATGTGAGCCATCACAACAGCATGGCCACTGACAGATGAGTGGTGTAGGTCTGTGCCCAGGAACTGAACCCGGGCCACTGAAGCGGAGCACACCAAACTTAACCACTAGGCCACTGGGGCTTGCTATTTCTGAATACTCCAATCTTGCTCTTGCCTCAGACCATTGCACTTGTTGTATATGGTTTGCTTCCTTATTTCCTTCAGGTCTCTGCTTAAATATCATTTATCCATGAGTCCTTTCCTTAGGCATTATCTATATAAAATAATATACCCCATACTCCCACTCCTTATCGCCTCCCTTAACCTGCTTTATGTCCATAGCACTTCTCACCATCTATCATACTAATTCTTCTACTTGTTTATTGTCTATCTCTTGTTTATTGTCAATTTGAATGGTAGCTCCATGAGTGCAGAAACTCTCTCTTTAGTTTCACAGCTGTATTCCCAAAACCTAAAGTAGTACATATAGTAGACATTTGTTAAGTGAATAAATACATTTCTATTGTTTTCTGTATAGCATTTTTTTTTTTTTACAATCTCTCATTTTGTTTCATTGGTTCACTCAGTCGTCTGTGTGGCAGTCAAATTATCATCATATTAGAGGAGAGGAGACAATATCATCTAAGAAAATGGGTGAGTAGACTAGGAAATGTAAAACTGCCAGGCAAGTTTATGGAGCCTCTTAAATGAGTGGTCGTGAGTTGAAGTGAGACCACAATCAGCATATTCAGCTGTAGGAGTACTGGTGTAAAGAAGGCAGAGAGCTGGATTTAACCAAGGTGGGATTCTCCCAGGCCAGTAGAAAAACTGAAGAGAAGGGATATATAAAAAATATATAGACCATGGGATATAAGCTGTTAAGGGAGGATGTGAAATGGGAAGTACAGTGAAAAAGATGGCAGGATCAAAATATCAGATTCTGATGGAATCCAAGAACTGCTGATGTCAGGATCAAGAAGAATGAGATACAAAGATAGGAGATGGTGGTATTTTTGGACTACACAAAGAAATAATTTAAACTTCTCTTCTGATAACTGTATTCTCTTTATTAAACCATCCAAAAAAACGTGAGATTAAACAAACTCTAAAACCTTAGTTAGCCAGCCCTCAAAAAAAGCATTTCCTCAACAAATTGATATTTGTTAAGCAAGTACTGTTTGTGGAAGATCTAACAGTGCATACTCAAGAGCATACTATCTACAGTCTTTAGATAAAAGTTTTAAATATTACTTCTCTAATTTTGTACTTAACATCCCACTTCACACTTGGGAAGCTTTGGCTTACATGGCAATATTCCACCTATTTCCCACCTCTGTCTCCACCCCCAAACTTCTTCCCCAGACATTCCATCTACTCCCACAAAAATCCACAATTTTAACTCTCAAATTTGTATTTTGCTGCTAGTGCCTTTGCCAGCAATCTTGATTCTTTGTTTCCCAAACAGCAACTAACTGTATTGTATTTTGTTTATGGTATTGTATATTGTATTTGTATTATTGTATTTTGTTGCTAGTGCCTTTGCCTTGAGCTCTAGTTTCCTATGCTCCTACATACCTGCTCCCTGCAGTCTGACTGCCTAGATATTAGCTGCTCACACCTGTCACCTGCCAGCCTAAGGTTTTAATATAATGGAGGGTTCAAGTTTAGAACACAGGTCTTCTTCTGGCTGCTGCTTTTTTAGACAAGGAGCATTCTTCTTCATAAGACTAAACTCAGTACCCTATTTTTCAATTATAACAGTGGTTAGGAGGAAATCTGTAGACTTTTGTCAGTAAGAACAACAGAATTCCTTGACTAGTCTAACCCCTAGGTTGATTTTTAACATATTAAGTTCCTTTGCTCTAGGAAACTGATTACCATCCTAATCCAGCTAAACAAAGTTACTAGATAAAACTACAGAGAGAGATAAAGTAGACTGTATAACAGCAACTTGGTTGAACTTCTCTTCTAGACACTTACCTGAAACTGGTTAATAAAAGGTGCTATATTTAATCCAAGAGTTCGTTCTGTTCCTTGAACAGCACTCTCTTCTACCAGTGTCTGTGATTCCACAAGCAACCCAAACATCAGCACATACTGAGGAAAGATCTTGCCTCCAGATTGTAGCAAACATCTAGAGAAGGAAAAATGTTTAGAAAAGCATCTTGATTCCTTACATTTTATAAATACCAATAACCAAATCATGATGAATTAGTGAGCTACTGATTGTATATAGTCTGGTGGACTTGACGTTATTGGTTGGTAGTTCAAAATGGTAAACCACTGGAAATAATTTCCCCAAAAGTCAAACTTAAAGTGACTGCTGGAAAAATAACCAGTCAGCTGGATAGATATGTCTTTAGATTCAGGAAGAGTCATCAATGGATATTAAAACTAGTGGGTGAAAATTTGATTAGAAAAAGGATATTTACAAAGTTTCAAAGTATCCCCCCCCAGAAATGACATTCATTACTAAAAGAAAAATAGCAACTTACCGTGGAAAACCTGGTGAATACAACTTTAACTGATCTAAATTAACATCAACAGTAGTGGGATAAAACAACACTATGCCTCTGGATATGACAAAACTTCTGTGGTATTCCTCTCTAAAATGGATAACCTGAATCTAATAAGGAAACATGAGGAACATTCCACAAAATAAATGGCCTGCACTCTTCAAAACTGTTAATGTCATGAAAAACTGAGGAACTGTTCCAGAATAAAGGAGACTAAAAAGGCATGAAAACTAAACGCAATGTGTGATCTAGATTGGATTCTGGACCAGGAACAAAAAAAGCTGTAAAGGATATTGTAACAAATGCTGAAATCTGAATAAGATTTGTACATTAGATATCAGTATTGTGTCCATGTAAATTTCCTGATTTTGATAACTACAATGGTTATATGAATGAATGTCCATCTTAGGAAACACACACCAAAGTATTTAGGGGTAAAGGAACATGATATATGGACCTTACTCTAAATAATTCAGAGAGAATTAAAGCAAATGTGACAAAATATTAACAATTTCTGAATCTGGGTGTAAGGCATATGCTAAGTTCTTTGTACTACTCTTTAACTTCTCTGTAAGCCTGAAATTATTTCAAAATAAAAAGTTAAATACTCTAAAAGCAAAAAAAAAAAATCCAAACGTTCTAGTAAAGAGTGTGAGTAAAAGGTTAACAAAACCCTTTCTCCTCCTATAAATGATCTTGGGTTCACCCTCCGTTTCCCTGGAATTCCCATAAAGGTGGAATGTCAGCTGTGTTATCAACAGCAACACTGCTTATGATAAATTTTTAAATGCCTTTTAGTAGGTAGACTACATCGGGATTGAGAGAACTATGACCAAACTATAAATGTCTGATGGGAAGCCATACTACCTTTGGGTTTCACTGAGTGTAGTGTAAGTTGGAACCAAGTGTTCCTACTGCTGGAACTTGGAAGCTACACCCATGGGAGATATTAGTTCCTATATGAAATGTAGGGCTCTTAAGCCAAGGCAGCTCCCACACCCACCTATACAGTCTTGTTTCCTCACATCTGAACTGTGTGGGAGACGTGAGGGGGGGTGGGGGGCCTCCTACTGCCATCAAATGAAACAGAGGTGAAGGATCATTTAAGGTATTTTACAGCAAGTAATTATTTTCATTTGCCATATTTATAATCAAACATTAAATTCCTCATTTTTACTGAATATTCCATGCTGGTTTCCACCTGAACTTCCAGGACAGGCTACTACAGACAGGTGGACTTCATATTATCTTATATATCTTTCATAGTAAGTTTTTACTCATAAATATTTAAGAGTTACCAAAGATCTGTTTATAAAAACACAGGACTAAACAATTGACCAATACATTTGTGCACACCCAAAAAAGTAGCTCCTCCCAATTTCTAAAATTTTATGCTATATAGTTTACCTGAACAGATCATTAAAATCTCAAGAGATTATAAAACACCCCATTCCTCAAAACCACTTTGGCACTTCTGCTCTTAAATTAGTTTCAAATTATTAATTCTCCTGACTTCTACTAAACTGCTTATCTCACCTTAACCATTTAAAAATATCTAACGTCAGAATGGCAAGTTATAACAAGACGCGGCAACTAAATGCACTGGAGGACCCTTGATTAGAACCTAGATTGGGGAGAAAAAAAGCAATAAAGAATATTACTGAGACAACAGGGGAAATTTTAATATAGACAGCATTTTATTAATGCTAAGTTTCCTGAGTGTGATCATTATATAGTGACATGTAGGGGAAAGCCTCTGTTCTAAGGAGACACATGAATGTTAATAAGGGTGAAGGTTATGAAGCCAACAAGTATCAAATGGTTCAGCAAACAAAACAGCAGTCTAGTGTCCACTGTTAACTATTCTTGCAATTCTTCTTAAGTTTGAAAGTTTGAAATTTTTCAAAATGAAAAGTTGATGGAAAAGTTTACCATAAGTAGACACACTGCTCTTGTAACAGCTCTCTCTAAAGACTAGCTAATGGGAAGCCAAATCATAACCAGGTCATTCGATGAGCGTAAAATCAGCAAGGAAAGTTAGAGATGATTCCTAAGGGTAGCGGCATCAGACTGACCAAGACAAGTCATGATCCTAAACCAGGATAATCTCTCTTCACTAAATATAAGCACATGATCATTTAAGTTGTAACAAGTCCTATATATATAGATTGGCCTAAAAATGGACTCCACCCTGACCCCAGTGCTTTACTCATTTCTGTTATTCCTTTCCTATCAATTTTTTAGCATTTCAGGTAAAGTCTGGTAGAAATTCAATCTCCACAATGAGTAAAATTACACACCTCTTAACAAAATTAAATAGCTCTTAACAAAACTCCTACTAGGCCTTTACTAAACCAGATAAAATTTTACCATCTTCCTAAATAACTGGAGAAACCTACCTGTTTTCCTCAAATGGATCAAGTTTAATCTTGAAAACTCACGTTACTAAATTTATCTGAACAAATGAAGTTATCTGCTGTGATCCATTTAAATGAAAACTAGATCTAATTTTTCTAAAGGTTTTTAATGAGAGACCAGCCACAGAACTTTATGTTGCATGACTAATTCTCCCCAACCCCAAATAGCCACAAAAGGGTACCATTCTATGAAATTAGCAAGATGAAAAAGCACACAGGTTAATAAAAGCCAACTTTCTAACCATGGAATCTATGAGAAAGAAAGAGGGAGGGCAATGCCATCAAGTCATTTGGGGGTAACCAGAAAATTTAGGCTAAACAAAATGTAAAAATTCATCTACTGAAACCTAGAAAGTCAGAAAAGGCTGAATCAAGTACTAACAACCACACCAGAGATAAATATTACACAAAAGCAGTGTATGAAAATTATTTTAAAAGGCCACATTCACACTAATTTAATCTAAAATCTTGTACGAATCTTTCGTAACCTCAGTGTTACTGTCACTAACAGGAATGCTTAGTTATGTCAGATAAAATGGTAATTGCCTTGAACCTCTGCATAGCTTTCCTGACAGTGAGTGTTCTGTTGTCACTGACACCACTGCAGCTGCCAGATTCCTCAATGGAATCCTCTGCAAAGCAAATAATACTTCAGAACCATCTGTGCCTTCAGCAATGAAAAAATGTCACAACTCAAAAGTATAACCATAAACGGCAAAAATTTTAAAAAGAAACTGTTCACTGTTTCCTTGTGATACAACACAAAATGTTTTTAAATGGGTTTAAATTTAAAAAAAAATCTTACCAAGCTTTTAAACTTTCTCCTGTATTTTAACCTAGTATGAGTGAATAACGTGTAAGAACGAACGTTTAAAAACAACGCCTGCAAAGGTAACTAGAGAGTAAATACTTAAGTTTGTGAAATGGCTTATTTTTCCTTGTCTTTTTTTTTGCAGGGTGGGGGAAGGTGGGGTCCAGTGAGACAGAAGCCCTTTATCTTTTCCCAAATATAATCTATTCTCCCAATCACTAACTTCACCCTCTTTCATCAGTCATGAGGCTGTTAGAGGCTGAAGATAATAATAGGAGGCCTGGGTGTGAGTATCTGATACCTCTGGTCCCAGAATCAAGCCTACACATCCAGGGGTATCTGGTAAGAAGAATGTGCAATAGCTTGGCTGAATGAAAGAAGCACTGGTTCTCCACTGTTATCAGGAGGTATCTGGGGGGAGGGAGGAATACTGGTTAAAATAATGACTATGGGTGCTACTAGCTTTTAGTGCCCAGAGATGCCAAATATCCTGCAATGCACAGGACAGTCCTACATAGGAACTGTCCCACCCCAACTGCCAGAAGGACCCCTACTCCACTGAGAAACACTGGAAACAGGTGTTGTAGGAAGCTTTCACTTAAGTTGTTCCCCACTAATATAACCTAATCATTCAAACAGAATATCTGACAAACTGTTTTTATAACCAAAATTGCTTTTAAAAAACCCTTTACAAGGTTCTGTTTAAATGTGACTGACTGAAAGCCTTTCCACTAAGATAAGGGACAAGACAAGGACGCCCGCTTTTGCCACTTCTATTCAACATAGTTACTGGAAGTCCTAGGTGAAGCAATCAGGCAAGAAAAAGAATGGGCATCAAAATTGGAAATGAAGAAGTAAAATTATCTGTTTGCAGACAACATCATCTTATATGTAGAAAACCCTAAAGATTCCATTAAAAAAAAGTTACAACTGATAAGCAAATTCATTAAAGTTGCAGGATATAAAATCAACACATACAAATTAGTTGCATTTCTATACACTAACAACGAAGAATCCAAAAAGGAAATTAAGAAAACAATTCCATTGTAGCATCAACAATAACAAAATACTTAGGAATAAACTTAACCAAGGAGGCGAAAGACTTGTATACTGAAAACTACAAACTTTGCTGGAAGAAATTAAAGACACAAATAAATGGAAAGACATTCCGCATTCATGGATTCGGAGACAATATTGTTAAGATGTGAGTATTACCCAAAGTGAACTACAGATTTAATGCAATCCCTATCAAAATCCCAATAGCATTTTTTGCCAAAATAGAAAAATCCATCCTAAAATTTATATGGAATTTCAAGGGATCCATAATAGCCAATACAATCTTGAAAAAGAAGAACAAAGTGGGAAGTCTCACACTTCCCGATTTCAAAACATACTACAAAGAAATAGGGAAAGCGACCACATAAGCAAGACTGTGGAATAGGAAGCCTCAGACTCACCTCTCCCCACAGAGGCACTGACTTAAAAATACACAGACTAACTGCCTTTGTGAGAAATCCAGAAACCAGTTAAGAGGTTTCTGTATCCCAGGCCAGTGAACAGCCAAAAAGAACCACTTTAAAGATGGCAGGAAAATTTGTGGCATTTACTTGCCATAGCTCCTCCCCCAGGCACAGCACAGTACAATTAAGAGAAAACTCCCAACTCCCGGCTTCTCCTTGCAAAGGGAAAGAGAAAAGGGAAACATACACCCAACATTCTAACTTTTCTGGGGACTACCCAAGGGATTATTTCTGTCGTGCCTGAATCTAAGTGGTGACAGGAACAGGCGCCAGGCTGGGGACCTCTGATAACAAAGGAGATCACTTGGCTTGGTCAAGCACCAGTAAGTCTGCAGTACCAGAGATAGACGTTAGGGAGAGCTCCAGTACCATGGCTTTCTACAGCATCATGGAAGCTGCAGTACTTCAGATAGACACCAAGGGAGCTCCTGAGGGGAAACAGGCAAACCTTGTCAACTAGATAACACAAGCAAACCCAGAGAAGATGCACCCCAGAAAAGGCTTGAGAGGTCTCCAGAATCTCTAGTCAGGCTAATTGGTAAAGGTCTTCCCTGTAAAAACCAGAAAGTAAAGACTGGGAGAGATGACTGTTTTATTTTTTTTAATGCCCAAGTCCTACTAAAGATAACAAGGCATACAAAGAAATGCGGAAACATGACCCAACCAAGGAAATTAAATCTCCAGAAACTGACCCTAAAGAAACAGATATATGAATTACCAAAGAAATCAAAATGACTGTCAAAAGGATGCTTAATAAGCAAAATCAAGAAAATGATGCATGAATAAAATGAGAATGTCAACAAAGAGAAAGAAGAAGAACCAAACAGATATTCTGAAGTTAAACAGAATAACTGAATCAAGGGATTCAACAGCCAACTTGACCAAGCAGAAGAAAGAATCAAAAGCAAAAATAGACAAATGGGACTATATCAAACTTCAAAACCTCTGTGTATCAAAGGCACAGAATCAACAGAGTGAAAAGACAACCTATAGAATGGGAGAAAATATTTGCAAATCATGTACCTCATAAGGGGTTAATATCCAGAATATAAAATATAAAGAACTCCTACAACTCAACAACCACAAAACAACTCAATTAATGGGTAATGGAGGACAGCCAGGTAGCCCAACGGTTAAATTCGCGCATTCCACTTCAGCGGCCCAGGATTCACTGGTTCAGATTCTAGGTGTGGACCTACTCACTGCTCATCAAGCCATCCTGAGGCAGCATCCCACATAGAAGAATAACAACTCTACAACTATGATACACAACTATGTACTGGGGCTTTAGGAAGAAAGAAGGAAAAAGAGGAAGACTGGCAATGGATGTTAGCGCAGGGCCAATCTTCCTCAAAAAGAAAAAAAAAGGGCAATGGACTTGAATAGACAATTCTCCATAGAAGATACAAAAATGGCCAACAGGCAGATGAAAATATATTCAACATCACTAAATATAAGAGAAATGCAAATCAAAACTATCATATCACCTCCAACCCATCAGGATGGCTACTATCAAAAGAACAGAAAACGTGAGGATGTGGAGCAAGTGGAACCCCTTGTGCACTGTTGATGAGAATGTAAAATGGTGTAGCCATTATGGATATTCTCAAAAAATTAAAAATAGAATTACCATGTGATTCAGCAATACCACTTCTGGGTATATATCCCAAAGAACTGAAAGCAGGATCTCAAAGAGATATTTACACACCCGTGTTAACTGCAGCATTATTCACAGTAGCCAAAAGGTAGACTAACTCAAATGTCCACCAGCAGATGAATGGATAACAAAACTGGCATATATCTATATCTATATCTATATCTATATATACAATGGAATATTATGCACTTTTAAAAAAGAAGAAAATCCTCTTATATGCTACAACATGGATGAACCTCAAGGACATTATGGTAAGTGAAATAAGTCAGTCACATAAGGACAAATACCATATGATTCCACATATGAAGTATCTAAAGTACTCATAATAATAGTAGAAAGGTGACTGCCAAGGGCTCGGGGAAGGGGAATTAGTGTTTTATGGGTACACAGTTTCAGTTTTGCAAGATGAAAAAGTTCTAGAGATCAGTTGTACAATGTGAATATACTTAGTACTACTGAACTGTACACTTAAAAATGGTTAAGATGGTAAATTTAATGTTACGTGTTTTTTACCACAATAACAAAAAGAATTAGTTGCTTAAAACATCTTATTACAAAGCCACAGTAATCAAAACAGTTTGTACTACCGGCATAAAGACAGACATATAGACCAATGAATAGAATACAGAGCACAGAAATAAACTTTCACATATACCATCAAATGACTTTTGACAAGAGTGTCAAGACCATTCAATGGGGAATGGACAGTCTTTTCAACTAATGGTGTAGGGAAAACTGAATATCCCCATGCCAAAGAATGAAGCCGGAACCGTACCATATACCATATACAAAAAATAACTCAAAATAGATCAAAGACCTAAAGGTAAGACCTAAAACTATAAAACTCTTAGAAGAAAACATAAGAGAAAATCTTAATGACATAGGACTTGGCAATGACTTCTTGGATATGACACCAAATGCACAAGCAACAAAAGTAAAAAAATATAAATTGGACTACATCAAAATTAAAAACTTGTGCACATCAAAGGACACTATCAACAAAATAAAAAGGCAACCCACAGAATGGAGAAAATATTTGCAAATCATACATCTGATAAAGGGTTGATATCCAGAATACATAAAGAACTCCTAAAACTCAACAACTAAAAAACAACCCAATTAAAAAATCAGCAACAGATTTGAATGGACATTTCACCAAAGATATACAAATGGCCAGTAAGCACATGAAAAGAAGCTCATCATCACTAATTATTAGGGAAATGAAAATCAAAACTACAATGAGATATCATCTTCCACCCAGCAGGATGGCTATTATCAAAAAAACCCAGAAAATAACAAGTGTTGGAGAGGGGATGGAGAAATTGGAATCCTTGTGCATTGTTGGTAGGAATGTAAAACGGTACAGCTGCTTTGGAAAATGGTATGGCAGTTCCTCAAAAAATTAAAACTAGAATTACCATATGATCCAGCAATTCCACTTCTGTGTATATACCCAAAAGAACTGCAAACAAGGTCTCAAAGAGATATTTGTACACCCATGTTCATAACAGCATTATTCACAACAGCTAAAATGTGAAAGCAACCTAAGCGTCCATCAACAGATAAACGATAAGCAAAATATGATACATACACACAATGGAATATTTATTCAGTCTTGAAAGATATTCTGACATATGCTACAACATGGATGAACCTGAAGACATCATGCTAAGTGAAATAACCTAGTCACAAAAAAACAAATACTGTATAATTCCAGTTATATGAGGCACTGAGGAGTGGTCAAACTCAGAAGTAGTGAATAGAATGGTGGTTGCCAGCAACCAGGGTGAGGGTGGAATGGGGAGTTGTATATAGTATATGTATATTGTATAATGAATATAGAGTTTTAGTTTTACAAGATGAAAGGAGTTATGGGGATGATTGGAGGCAATGGTTGCACAACATTAAGAAAGTATTTAATACTACTTAACTGTACACTTAAAGATGGTTAAGATGGTAAATTCTACGTATTGCGCATTTTACCACCATAAAAAAAATTGGAAAAAGAAATCAAAACTAAAAATAAAATAAACCATTAGGTAAGTATATGTCTTTCCAAAGTGATTCTACCAAATAAAGTCAAACCTCATTTGTGTTAAAAATTCATAGAGCTGAAATGCCTTCAAGGGCATCTAATCCAGTATCCTTAGCAGAAAACTAAGGATGAGAGATATTAAGTGACTTACAAAAAATTTAACAACTCCAGGAATTCAGTGACAAATCTGAATTTAGATTTGAACTCTTTCTGTTCCTTGTTCTGTAATCTAATAGGTATATCTGTTTAAAACTTTACATATGTATTTATTTGTGTCAAACCTCTATATCTGCATAATTTATGATTTTTACAAGATTTAAAGAAAAAACTGGTGATGATTTTTATTGGTTATCCCATAAAGAAGAGGTAAGTTTGGTTAACAAAACAAAATGCATATGAAACCTAAAATTAAATTAACTATATAAGCAAATACTTTTTTTTCCTGGTTTTGGCAAATGTTTTTTTCTTCAGCAGATAATTTGCCTTTTGCTATTGCAATCTGGTCACCTTGCCACCACTGTCCCTGTATTACAAAACAACCCCTGTTCTAAATCACAAAATTTAAAATCTATAACACATTCACTTTACCTAAATTTGGGCCCCCAAATGTTAAATATTGCCATCTTTTCAGATACGAGCAGCACAACTGAAGGACTTTGAGGCTTAGCTAAATTTGCTTTCAATATTAAATATTAGGGTCAAGTTTACCTCCAGCAATCTAAACTGAAGGAGAAATACCTGAGGGAGAGAACTGTATTATAAAATAAAGATCTTAAGGCCCAAGAAGACTGGGACTTATTCCCAAGAAGCACTCTGCTCTCCCAATACACCATCAAATGCATACTATATGTTTCCTGCAGGTATTTCTTATACCATAAAGATGAAATTTGTTTTTTCCTTATTTACCCTGACTGTCTTCTTATGTATTTGTATAGATTTCTACTTAATTCCTTATATTACATGTAGGCAGTCCAATCCCAAAGCAGGCTCTCTTCTTCACATCTGCAGGGGGTCCTTTAGGAGAAAAAAATCAGTAATGACATGCACACAAAGAGAAAGGCATGGGAGTGACATCAGCATCCTGGCGGAGTGAGATTCCCTCTTTGAATCTCTGCCCCCTATGACACATCATTCGCATTCCAACAGAGCTCAATCAAACACTACGAAGGACTTCTAAGAAGCCCCTGCTGCCATACATCGGATGGTGGAGGCGCGGGAAGCCCAAAAGGACGCGAGGAGAGGTAAGAAGTTGTACTCCCCCAAAGACAGCACAGCTCGCAGACAGAGGGGGGAGGGGCGGCCCACAACAGGGATAAGTATCGCCATCCAGGTGCTCTCACAGACTGTCAAGAGACCCCCACTGGGAAGCAATGACGGACTGTTTAGGGGGTGTAGCAAACACCCTAAGAGAGCCAGAAAGGAAACCCCCGGGTCGAGCAGGAGAAAGAGAGGACCCCTCCTCCAACACACCCCGCGTTTCAGCATAATCCCTCCGGGGACTGCAGTGGGCTCAGAGCATACCGCTCACGATCTCTACCCAGTGGCAGCAGGGGGAAACTGCAGGACCAACCTTATCATAAGGGGAAAAAATAAGGCCGTCCCCATCGGATCCTTGCGACAATTTGTTATGGCTACAGACCAAAAGGAAAATGACAAACACCCAGAAACCAACCCTGAAGGCACAGAATTTGATAACCTGAATGACAGAGAATTCAAAATAGCTATCATAAACAAACTCAACGAAATACAAGAGAACACACAGAAACAAATCAACGAATTCAGGGATTTTGTCACAAAAGAAACTGAAACCATAAAGAAAAATCAGTCAGAATTATTGAAGATGAAAAACAAAATCAACGAGATAGTGGAAAAAATGGAGTCTTTAAAGAGCAGAACTGACAATATGGAGGAACGAATTAGCACTATTGAGGATAGCCATGCAGAAACGCTCCAGATAGAGGAGGAGAGAGAGCTAAGACTAAAAAGAAATGAAGAAATTCTTAAAGAAATATCAGACTCAATGAGGAAAAGCAACATAAGGATAATAGGTATTCCAGAAGGAGAAGAAAGAGAAAAAGGAGCAGAGAGTTTGTTCAGAGAAATAATAGCTGAGAACTTCCCCAACCTAGGGAACGAGAGGGAAATAACAGTGAATGAAATCAATAGATCACCTAAATATATAAACAGGAATAAAAAATCATCTCGCCACATAGTAGCAAACTTGAAAAATACCCATGACAAGGAAATAATATTAAGGGCAGCTAAACAAAAAAACAAAATAACATACAAAGGAAACCCCATCAGGCTCTCAGCTGATTTCTCGACAGAAACTCTACAGGTTAGGAGAGACTGGAATGATATATTCAAAATCATGACAGACAAAAACCTTCAGCCAAGAAAACTTTATCCAGCAAAAATATCCTTCAAATACGATGGAGAAATAATAACTCTCCCTGATAAACAAAAGCTAAGAGAGTTCATCACAAGACCCCCAACACTACAAGAAATGCTCAAGAAGGCCCTTAGTCCTGAAAAAAAACAAATGAGAAAGGGGATACAAAGATTTCAGCAAGGAGAAAAGCAAGGAGATTAAACCAGAACAAACTACAGTTGGATAACATCAAAAATTAATTCAAGCTCATCACTGGAAACACATATTCATGACACAATCTGGAATAAAGAGATAACAAATAAGGAGGGGAAGAGGTTAGGGATTGAATCGACCCAGCCTCAGGAAAAAGGAGGCATCTGAAAATGTACTTTCTTATCCAGGAGATCACTTATATAAACCTCATGGTAACCACTAAACAAATAACCAGAAGAGAACCACACATGACAAATAAAGAGAAAACCAAGAGAATGAGCATGCAGAAATACCAAATTGAATTTGCAGTCCGAAACACAAGGGACAAGAAACGAAGGAAATGCAAAAGAACCAGAAAATGAACAATAAAATAGCAACATTAAACCCTCATATATCAATAATCACTCTAAATGTAAATGGATTGAATTCTCCAATCAAAAGACACAGAGTGGCGGGATGGATTTAAAACCAAGATCCAACAATCTGCTGCCTCCAGGAAACACATCTCAGCTCTAAAGACAAAGACAGACTCAAAATAAAAGGATGGAAAACAATACTCCAAGCTAATGGCAAACAAAAGAAAGCAGGAGTAGCCATACTTATATCAGACAAAGTAGACTTCAAGATAAAAAAGGTAATGAGAGACAAAGAAGGGCAATATATAATGATAAAAGGGACACTTCACCAAGAAGACATAACACTTATAAATATCTATGCACCCAACACAGGAGCACCAAAGTACATAAAACAACTGCTAAAAAGCCTTAAAGGAGATATTAACAATAACACAATAATAGTAGGGGATCTTAACACCCCCCTTACATCAATGGATAGATCATCCAGACAAAAAGTCAATAAGGAAATAATGGACTTAAACGAAAAACTAGACACAGTGGACTTAATAGATATATACAGAGCACTCCACCCAAAAAAGGCAGAGTACACATTCTTCTCAAGTGCACATGGAACATTCTCAAGGATAGACCATATATTAGGAAACAAGGCAAACCTCTATAAATTTAAGAAGATTGAAATCATTACAAGCATCTTTTCTGATCATAATGCTGTGAAACTAGAAATCAACTGCAAGGAAAAAACTGAGAAAGGGACAAAGATGTGGAGACTAAACAACATGCTACTGAACAACAAATGGGTCGTTGATGAAATTAAAGGAGAAATCAAAAGCTATCTGGAGACAAATGAAAAGGAAAATACACCATACCAACTCATATGGGATGCAGCAAAAGCAGTCCTGAGAGGGAAATTCATAGCAATACAAGCTCACCTTAACAAACAAGAAAAATCCCAAATAAATAACCTTAAATTGCACCTAACAGAATTAGAAAAAGAAAAACAGACAAAGCCCCAAATCAGCAGAAGGAGGGAAATAATAAAAATCAGAGCAGAAATAAATGAAATCGAAACCAAAAAAAAACAGTAGAAAGGATCAATGAAACAAAGAGCTGGTTCTCTGAGAAGATAAATAAAATTGACAAACCCTTAGCCAGACTCACTAAGAAAAAAAGGGAGAAGACTCAAATAAATAAAATTACAAATGAAAGAGGAGAAATTACAACAGACACCACAGAAATACAAGGGATTATTAGGGAATACTATGAAAAATTTTACGGCAACAAATTGGACAACTTAAAGGAAATGGACAAATTCTTGGAAGTGTACAACCTCCCAAAACTGAATCAAGAAGAAATAGAGAATCTGAACAGACCAATCACAAGTAAAGAGATTGAAACAGTAATCAAAAACCTCCCAAAAAACAAAAGCCCAGGACCAGATGGCTTCCCTGGAGAATTTTATCAAACGTTCAAAGAAGAGTTAGCACCTATCCTTCTCAAACTATTCCAAAAAATAGAGGAAGATGGAATACTTCCCAACACATTCTATGAGGCCCACATCATGCTGATACCAAAGCCAGACAAGGACAATACAAGGAAGGAAAACTACAGGCCAATATCGCTGATGAACATAGACGCAAAAATCCTCAACAAAATATTGGCAAACTGAATACAGGGATACATCAAAAAGATCATACACCACAATCAAGTGGGATTTATACCAGGGACACAAGGATGGTTCAACATCTGCAAATCAATCAACGTGATACACCACATTAACAAAATGAAGAATAGAAACCACATGATCATCTCAATCGATGCAGAGAAGGCATTCGACAAGATCCAGCATCCATTTATGGTAATAACTCTCAACAAAATGGGTATGGAAGGAAAGTACCTCAACATAATAAGGCCATATATGACAAACCTACAGCAAACATCCTACTCAACAGGGAAAAACTGAAAGCCATTCCTTTGAGGACAGGAACAAGACAAGGGTGCCCACTCTCACTGTTCTTATTCAACATAGTGTTGGAAGTTCTGGCCAGAGCAATTAGGCAAGAAAAAGGAATAAAAGGACTCCAAATAGGCAATGAAGAAGTGAAACCCTCACTATTTGCAGACGACATGATCTTATACATAGAAAACCCAAAAAATTCCATCAGAAAACTACTAGAAATAATCAACAACTACAGTAAAGTGGCAGGGTATAAAATCAACTTACAAAAATCAATTGCATTTCTATACACTAACGATGAACCAACAGAAAGAGAACTCAAAAAGACAATCCCATTTACAATTGCAACAAAAAGAATGAAATATCTGGGAATAAATTTAACCAAGGAGGTAAAAGACCTATACAATGAAAACTATAAGACACTATTGAAAGAAATCGAGGAAGACATAAAGAAATGGAAAAATATTCCATGCACATGGATTGGAAGAATAAATATAGTTAAAATGTCCATTCTACCTAAAGCAATCTACAGATTCAATGCAATCCCAATCAGAATCCCAATGTCATTCTTCACGGTAATAGAACAAAAACTACTGAAATTCGTATGGGGCAACAAAAGAGCCCGAATATCTAAAGCAATTCTGAAAAAAAAGAACAAAGCTGGAGGCATCACAATCCCTGATTTCAAAATATACTATAAAACTATAGTAATCAAAACAGCATGGTACTGGTACAAGAATAGACACACAGATCAATGGAACAGAATTGAAAGCCCAGAAATAAAACCACACACCTATGGACAGCTAATCTTCAACAAAGGAGCAAAGAACATACAATGGAGAGAGGGAAGTCTCTTCAATAAATGGTGCTGGGAAAACTGGACAGCAACATGCAAAAGAATGAAAGTAGACCATCTCCTATCGCCATATACAAAAATCAATTCAAAATGGATCAAGGACCTGAAAGTGAGACCTGAAACTATAAAACTCCTGGAAGAAAATACAGGCAGTACACTCATTGAGATTGGACATAAAGGGATCCTTTCAGATTCCATGTCTACTCGGACAAGGGAAACAAAAGAAAAAATAAACAAGTGGGACCTCATCAGACTAAAGAGCTTCTACAAGGCAAATGAAACCAGGATCAAAATGAATAAACAACCCACCAGCTGGGAGAAAATATTTGCAAATCGTTTGTCCAACAAGGGATTAATCTCAGCAATATATAAAGATCTCATACAACTGAGCAACAAAAAAACAAACAACCCGATCAAAAAATGGGCAGAGGATATGAACAGACATTTTTCCAAGGAAGAGATACAGATGGCCAATAGACACATGAAAAGATGTTCAACATCACTAATCATCAGGGAAATGCAAATCAAAACTACACTAAGATATCACCTTACACCCGTTAGAATGGCTATAATCACAAAGACAAATAACAACAAATGCTGGAGAGGTTGTGGAGAAACGGGGACCCTCATTCACGGCTGGTGGGAATGCAAACTGGTGCAGCCTCTATGGAAAACAGTATGGAGAGTCCTCAAAAAATTAAAAATAGAAATACCATATGATCCAGCAATCCCACTCTTGGGCATCTACCCAATGGACATGAAATCAACCATCACAAGAGGCGTATGCACCCCTATGTTCATTGCAGCGTTATTCACTATAGCCAAGAAGTGGAAGCAACCCAAGTGTCCCTCGACTGATGATTGGTTAAAGAAGATGTGGTATATACATACAATGGAATACTACTCAGCCATAAGAAAAGACACAATTGTCCCATTTGCAACAACATGGAGGGACCTAGAGGGTATTATGTTAAGTGAAATAAGCCAGAGAGAGAAGGACAGACACTGCATGAACTCACTCATATATGGAATATAAGTGAACACACGGACAGAGAGAACTGATTGGTGGTTACCAAGGGGAAGGGGGGTGGGGGGTGGGCACAAGGGGTGAAGGGTTACATCCACAAGGTGACGGACAAACAAAAATGTACAACTAAACCCCACAGTGTTATAAACTATTAAGACATCAATTTAAAAAAATGGTAAAAGAAAAAAAAAGAGAAAGGCATGAAGTCACAGGTCCTAAAATGCAACACTTGAGGAACATAACAAATGATCTGGATTCCTATGTACAGTTACGCCATTAAAGAACTAAGGGAATTTACGTGAAGTTTGAGCTCAAAAAAACCAAATGTTACATTTTGTGTTCTACCTGGATATTGCAGCTTTTTCCATTATTTCCTGCTGAATGAGCCCAGATGGCTCAATGACATCCAATATAATTATGCTCCACAACTTGTCTGATTTTGGCCTTTGCAACACAGCAGATTCATCTTCCACATGTCTCAACCAAAACTCAAGTGCTTCTTTAGGAAAGTGATTGGCCTCAGATATGAGGTCGAGAGTGATACGATGTTGGTCTTTCTCCACAGAACTGTAAGGTTTAACCTGCCCAAGTGTGCCAGCAATTATAGGCAGAATAGAGAAGCCTTCAGACACATCTAATACATAGAAAGGTTCAGGGGCACTCTGTTCAGAATTCTGTTCACTTCCACAGCTCATCTCACTATTCTGACAGTGAGTATCCATGGCCTGACACAGTTTCTCTGGGGTCAATGAAGACAACACTTTCCTCATTGCCATTTTAAAGGCTTCATGATATGGGATGTTATTAAGCAAAGCAATTTCTGTGGATTCCAATACACATGTCTGCTCCATAGCATCTGGTTGACTGGTCTGAAGGTTAGCCAGGGCACTACAGAGTTCAGCCTCATTTCCTAAGGAGAGCAAGTCTTTATTGTTGGTAAAACTTCTCACAACATCCATTTCATGTTCTGAACCGAAGACACTGATACTCTGGATTCTTAAGTAATAATCTTGACAAGACACTTCCATCATCACATGGTCTCCAGGCTTTATCCAGTAGTCTTCATAAAACAATAAGAAAAAAATTATAATTGATGAGTATGAGTGTTTATAAGCCTGAGGATCACACAAACACCTCCATCCTCCCATTCCACCTCCTGATTTTTAAATCACGACAAGGATTATATATATTCATTTAATAAAATTAGGTGAATTAACCTATACATTTCCTACAAAAAACTAGGAAAATATCTTCAGCTTTACTAAGGGAAAAACTGAGGTCTGAAGATTCAATTAACTCATAGCATAATGGAGAGATTCAAGAGCTCCATTATTGAACCCTAACTATCAGTATTATAGTGCTTTTACTGCAATCACTAGGTATATCATGTGCCCAAACTGGGGTGTGGGGGAAGGGCAGCAGGGGACTCTTAATCTTCTTCGGCAATGAAGCCAAGTCAACAATAAGACAGATGAAATTCAGGGATCAATACCAAACCTCACTTTAACTCAAAGAGACATTCTTTTCTCTAAGAAAAACTTCCAAAAGAACAAGGCAGCATTCAATAAAACCTGATCAATACTATTTCTTAATTATAAGTATTTAGACACTCTTGCATGTTTAGGAATTTGAAACTATAAGGAAGGACTAAGTCCTACAATAAAGACTATATCATGCTCTCTTCCATGAGCTTTCACACCTGGTAAAATTTTAAAATGTAAACATGTAATTCCTTATCAGCCCTAGAGCCAGTTGAAAATAAAAGTTATTATCCTTGTATTTAAACATTTAAAGTGTCCTTTCCCTAAGAAGGATTAAAAAAAAAAATCCCATCTGTCTAAGTTACTATAAGAGAGTTAGAATAAATAAGCACAAATAAGAAATGCCACTTATTGAGTGCCAGTCACTATGGAATGCATTTAATACCCATTATCTCTAATACTCCCTACAACAATCCCACAAGGTAGGCAGCATCAACCCATTTTTATACATCACATAGTGAAAGCTCTGAGAAATAACCAGCGAGGCCAGCCAGGGAGTCTCAGTAAGTAGCAGAGTCAAGATCTGAAACCAAATCTACCTGACTAACTCCAGAAACACCATACTAGCCACAACACTATACTGATTCCATGACTTAATAACCTTGCCAAATTAGATCCTTGATTAGGAGAACAAACAGAAATAGAAACTTTTTACCTTCCAGTTTTAAAAAGATAGAATTTTTCCACATAGTACAACTGCTGTAAACTATATTGAAACCCATCAAATTGCTGGCAAAAAAATTTCTATACAAAAAATATCTTTAATATAGAAATTCCCCAGAGAAGCCCATGGATTCTTGAACTCTAAAATTACAAAATTTTATACTTACATGAGTGTGTGCATTTCTGTGACCTGCTCCACAGATGGCATCAGATCCTATAAGTGGTAAGAACTCCTGCACTAAAAGTAATACTTTTCCACTATGTTCCACAAAAAATGGACTAGCATTTCTCTTATCTACTGAAAACCAGAGTAATCAGAGCTGAAGAAATTATTTGATGATAGATATATTTTTGAGTGATATGCAGAGTTGTGTTTTAGTCTCTCTTCCTAACTACATATGATATTGATTACTTAAAACTACTTTAAAAAAAAATAAAAAAGAAAATTCTGAAAGATTTAACTAATCTCCCTTGACCGGAAACTTCACATTCAAAAGTAATTTTTTTAACACTGACAAATGCTTAGAGGATTAAAGCAACACATTCTAAAAAACAAACAAAAAAATTTAGACAAAATATACCTGCAAGGTCATGTACAGGGAAGACAGCCTGTTCCCAACATGTTTCCTCACTAGGACTTGTGGATAAACTGTGTTCATCATCAAGCTGGAGTACAAACCAAACCACAATAGCATCTAGTATGCCTTCTTTAATAACAGGAATACCAATTTTATCAGGTTTTTTAGTTGCAAGACTTTTTAATTCCTGACAAAAATGTAAAAGAAATGAGAGGATTTTATACATTTAATATATGCATATTCCAATATCACATCACTTTCCATTTCTGTAAGTTCTCAGTCCTGGCCAGCACCTTTAGGGGGATCAATGCTTGGCACACCTATAACCATTTAGGAAACACTGGATGAGAAGCTCTGATCTATTATAGGGGAATACCATGCAGCTATTTAAAACAACCAGGCAGACACATATTACTGATGTAGAAAGAAGTCCATGATATACTGCTGAATGAAGAAGGCAAGTGGCAAACCAGTAGAGATTGTTTTGTTTAAAAAAAAAAGTGTGAGTGTGTGTGTGTGTAGAAGAACAGAAAAGCAAATCTCAAAAGATGCACTTCAAACTGATGACCTGGGGAAAGAAGGGCCTAGATTTAAAAAAAGAAGAAACATACTTTTTCTTTTTCTTTTCTACTCTTCTGTATTACTTCAAAGTGTTATTAAACAGGCAGATATTACTTTCAAAATTAAAGCCTTAATATGGTGGGGGGTTTTTTATTGTGGCAAAAAAATTAAAATAAGAAAAGCTTAAAATAATAAAAGGATAGCTTTGGGGTATTCAGCAGCTATTATCATGTTGTTCCCTATGAGAATGTTATACAAGAAATGCTCTTGAAGCTCAGCCTCAGTAAGCAATGCCAAATTGTTAATTTAACTCCAGACCATCTGAAGAAAAACCTAGTAACAATTAATAAGGGAAAGCTTTTATTAAATTATAAAGATCTTAGGCCAAAAAGGCCGTCACAAAGTCTTCTGACCCCAGGCAGATTTCATTTAAAAAACTTATGTATTTGAATATTTAACTTTACTTAAAGATCTTCAGAGAAGGATTCTATGTAAACTTTCTCGATTTCTTTGGGCACTTCCTTTGTACAGCACATCCTCCCACCACCCACACACACATACACTAGAGTGATCAACTTGTCCTGGTTTGCCCAAGACTGTCCCAGTTTTAAAACTGAAAGTCCCATATCTCTGGAACCCCCTAGTCCTGGGCAAACTGAGATGGCTGGTCAGCCCAATACACACACAATCTAGAGATCTGGATTATTGTTCAATTCAAGGAATACTGTTAATCTGAAATGGCAGCATGACATAGACAAAAGTCAGCAAGATCTGGGTTAGAACTCCTGCATTCACGTGCTACATAATTTGGGGGAAATAAATGTAAACAGTAGTTTCCTCATTGTAAGGCACAAGGATAATTATATCTGTACTGCAACACTCATAACATCAACCTAAGAACACAGGTAAAAGCATGTGGCACATTATACATTCCCAATAAATCTTGGGGACTTTTTTTCTCTGTATGTAAAGTAAGTGAATAATTTCAAGAGGGAATTCTGGTTACTGTTTAATCATCATACATATTATATATATATATTTTTTGTTTGTTTGCTGGAAAACAGAGAGAGCTTGTAATAATGAAAAAAGGACAGACTTTTGTAGCCAATCACTTCCTTTCTTTTAAAAACACATAATCACATTAACTTTTTGCTTTATACAACCATCTAGAAACTATAAAACACTACCACATTGTGCATTTAACCTATTTATCAAGAAGTGAATTCCTTACTTCATAAGAATTCTACCCATATAAGAGGGAAAAAGGAGAGAGCTGATAGCATAGTCACAGATACAACTTGAGTCCTGTATACTGTATATGCATATATACACACAGTAAGTGGAATCCCATGCTAACTCCCTGAAATTCATAAAAACCGCCTTATTTAAACAATGCATGAAGTTTAATGCTCAAAAATAGTAACTGAACTTTTTTTTTTACCTGAAGATTGTTGAAATCTACTGTCATAATTTCAAAGCACTCTGTCAAAGCCACATATCCCCCAGGGACTCGACTCATCTTTTCAGTTGTATAAGGTTCAACTGTTTCTTCAGTATCTACAGAAGAATAAGCTGGACTCTGAAATTTCACATTCGTTGGCAAACAGATCCCAGCAATGTCCTTAATATCCACCCTGGTGAAAGGGGAAATAAGAGGGGGAAAGGAGAAAGATGGGTTTTTTTAATCAAAATGTACTGAACTGTTTTCTTATGAATAAATATTCAGAGTTTTTTGTTTTGGTTTTTCCAATTACAGTGTTACAGTAAGCATCCTTGTATACATATCACTGCACACATGTATGATACTTATCAGGATAGATTACCAGAAGTGGAAATGCCAGATCAAGAACTATACATGTTTAGTTTCACTAGATAATGCCAAATTGAGCTACTAAAATGTTGCACCAATGGAGTATAAATTTTTCCCACACCTATCTTGAGAAAATAGGATATTATCAATCATTTTTAATGTTTGCTAATATAAATAGTTAAAAAATGTTATCCCATTGATTTAATTTCCATTTCTCTGATTAACAATTATAAAATATATTCATGCTTTGTTGTAAAAGTCGCAAATTCTTATCTTTGTCCCCTGCCTTTTATCTATACTATCGTTCACCAAATTTTTTTCAATTTTTTTTTCTTAATGTGGTCAAATTTATCACTCTTTCATGGCTTCTAGACCCTACCCTGTGTTTTGCTTTGGAAAGCCTTCATCACTTAATAGATTTTTTCACTCATATATTTAATTTATCTGGAATTAAAAGTAAGAATCTAACTTTTCTCCCCAAATAAAGCACATTATCTCCATTTACTGAATAGTTTATCCTTTCTCCACTGATCTGAAACACCACACCTGGATCATATACTAAATCCCTATAAATTCAAAGGTCTGTATCTAGATTCTTTATTGTGTTTCGCTGATCTATTTTTCTGTTTCTGCATCAATATATCACCATTTTTTCTCTCTAGGTTTTTATTTTCAATAAGGCAAGTTTCACAGTTTTCTTGGTTATTCTTAAAACATTTGCTTGTCAAAATGAGCATAAAATTTAACTGACCAAATGGTAATTTTTATAATAATGATTTATGTTTATATATGTTTCTCCCGGATAAAACAGTAGCACTCAGGCCGGGCTGGTGGCGTAGCAGTTAAGTTCGTGCACTCTGCTTCAGCAGCCCAGGGTTTCACAGGTTCGGATTCCAGGCGCGGACAGACTCACCGCTTGTCAGCCATGCCATGGCACCGGCCCATATAAAGTAGAGGAAGATGGGCACGGATGTTAGCCCAGGGCCAGTCTTCCTCAGCAAAAGAAAAAAAGAGGAGGACTGGCAACAGATGTTAGTTCGGGCTAGTCTTCCTCACACACAAAAAAACAAAAGCAGTAGCACTTATCTATATTTTTTTCAGCACCATTCTTCACAGTCTTCAACCCACACTGGTGAACTTCGTAAAAAATAGATACTGGGCCTCACTCACCCAGACCTACTCAAACAAAATGTATGGCATTTTTATTTTTACAAAAGCTCCTCTGGTGCTTCTGTTGTACAGTTAAGACACATTTGCTATATAAGTAAATCAATGATGAAGGATCCTTTTCCAAAATGGTAGATACCAGTCACTTAATTTCTATTTCACTTAGGCAAATAATTTTAGTGGTATTCCTACAAAATATAAAGAGAAACTATTGAGGGCTAGGAGTCTGGAATTATGTTACAGCAATAAATCTCAACAAGATACAACCTACCTTTCCTGGTGGGCAATTCAGTAAGGTGTCTCTATAGCCTGCAAATGTACATACCCTTTAACTCAGTAATTTTTTATTAAGGAATTTAGCCTAAGAAAATAATAAAGACAAGTCCACAAAGATGTAAGTACAGAAATATTTATCCTTGTTCTTAAAAGCAGAAAAGTGGAAGCAACCTAAAAATTCTAAACTCTGAGAACTATAACACTAAGAAATTGACTTTAAAAAATCATTAAGTAAATCTATTAATATGAAGAGGCTCACAAAGAGAGAGCAAATGTATTTACTGACACTTTTGAAACAAAACTAAATTTACACACACAAACATTTACTTACACAGAGCTGACAGTCAACTAGGCATTCTAATTCAGCCAGTCTCCTGATTAAGGCCACTTCTGTTTGGTTGGTGTCCTATGCCCTACCAATCACTGAACATTTTTACTTATCACTCTGTAACAGGCACAGAAGAGTTAAGGAAGAATATGCAACAAAGATGAACAGTAGCTATCTACTGGTGAGGAGTTTAGGATGATTTTTATTTTCTCCTTTTACTCATTAGTATTTCCTAAAATATTTATATATTACATTTACTATTATTAAGTTATTGGGGGGGGGCCTCCTTAAAAAGCCCTAACAAAATACAGATCATTATTTTAGCAAAATATAACTTTCATTAATGTTCAAGGAAAAAAATGTAACCAAGAAGCTTCTGTAACTAAAAAAATTTAATAACACATTTTTATCTATATCATATTTGACAAGTAATCTCAGAATCTCAAGGGTAGGAAAGTCCTAAAATTTATCCTTCCAACCACAAAACTTTATAATATCAATAAAGTTATTAAGAAAAGGGAAATGGGAGAAATAAATTAAAACTAAAATTATTTTCACATAGGACATTTTAATTTCACTTTCATCTAAAATCAGCCTAAACTTAATATTTTTCTACATGAATCTATCACACATCAAAAAGATACTAAATTGTATTAAAATTAATTTTCCACTAAAAAATTGAAAGCTGATTTTAATCCTAGAGTTCCATTTTAAAAGAAAATTTTTTAAAAAAGGCAAAAGAAATTAAGACTGGAATAAACATCACAAATTTAAAGGTCAGAAAACCACAAACTCTCACCAAGTAAATATTCACTAAATAACCTCTGAAGTATAGTCTACTCCCAAAATTACTATTTTTTAATATTTACTATTTAAATAATAACTTACCTATGATGTCTTCTTATCTCGGCACATTCTACTGCCATCCCAAATATAACAGCACCGGCCGGGATAACTTTCCCATACTTTTCATAATTACCATTTTCACCTTTGGTCTAAAAATATAACAAAAATTATATTTAGTTACATGTATACAAATATATGTGTGTATGATGGCAAGCTATGAAAATTAATGAGAAAAAAAACAATAGGTAAGGATAAGCAGGTTAAGGATTTTTTTTCTTTAATTAGTTCTTTTATTTTCATTGCTATTTATGTGTGTGTGTGTGTGTGTGTATTCTTTTTTTTTAACACTACAAATAGGAAGAGGGGGAGGGCTATAAGTCTGCATACAACAAGACTATTGAGTACAACTTTCATTGAGAAGCCAAAATCACCACTACCTACTTGAAAAACAAACTGTTCTTCGCAACCTTTAATTAGCTATTTTAAATCCAGATCATTCTCTATTAAGTAGTGAATTCTTATTACATCTTAAAATCCTTTCATTCATAATACATATTACATAAACCAAATCTACAGTTTGTGAGTCATTGTAGAGATTTCAATGCAAAATGTAATTTGGCAATTATGAGTCTGTCCTGTCCAATCAGAAGACTGAGTTTAACTGGTACCTTAAAACCACATCAAGCCAGTTATCACTACACTCCCTTTTGATAATTTGCCAAAAATTCAAGCAGTGAGGGCTGTGAGACTGAAAGTATTTCCCTTTCTCAACCCCACTCAAGAATTCCACAGTCAGTCCCTCCACAATGTAACCTCAATTCCTATCTGTTCCTTCCTCGAGCTATTTCTTGCCTGTATACCTATCTGGGCAAACAAGTCTACGTTGCATTATGTTATTAAATGGGTTTTTTTGCACAGATTTCTTTCCAACTACACAGTATGTACCTTGACAATGGGATGTATTTCACACTGCTTTGCAAATATGCTAGGGGCTCAATAAATATCTGTTGAAATAACTAATTCTTAACCAGATTTAGGTGTTTTCATGCTGCTTACCTTTGGCTGCAAAAGTAAATGCTCCCATGCATGAATCAAACTCTCCACAATTCCTTCTCCAAATAAACCTGCATCGACAGTTTCTGTTACAACTAGGGACACTCTATAGAATGATTTTTTAAAGATATATGTAAGTAAAATATCATACTATTTACATAAAGATGTCAAAGCTGAGAGAAGGAAGAGTATATTATAGAAACAGTCCATATATAAAATTTTCTAATGAATTTCATTTTTAACATCTATCTTTGAATCTTGAGGAACTTGACTCAAATGTTCCTCAGGTTCGTCTGTTCTCCAACAGCACCTTCTGGTGGGGGCGGGGGGAGGACACACACAAACTTCACTTGACCCTGCTGCCTCATCAGGCTATTTTTTCATTGCCTAAATCCTTAAGAGTGGTTCAAACCCATTACCTTTACCAGTCCCCCCCTTTAATTGTATTTCTATCCCCAACACTCTATCGCCAACGACTCCTCTACTTATCAAAATGAATACTCTTTCTCAGTCCTCACTTTCCTTGATCTGCAAATAACATTTAACGCAGGTGAGAAGCCTTCCCCCTCAAAATCCTTTCTCTATCTTCATTATTCATGTTTACCTCTTACATGTTGGCTGTGCCTCTCCCGTTGCTTCTCTTGCTTTACTCACTATCTAACTGTGAATTTTCACATAAGCCTAGTCTACAGAGCTGTGATCTTCTGTCTGCTCTTTCTTTCTAGAAAATTTTACTCCAGGAAACACCAAAATAATTTCTCCCTTCTCTGAACTTCTTTAGCACTTATTGGCAGTATCATTCATTTGTGTAGTTAGCAGATAAAAGTTTCATGAATATTCCTTATCTTCCTATCTAGATTATAGATGCCTTGAGGACAGAAACAACTTTGGTATCCCCCACAGTGACTAAACGCAAAAGTATACATATATTTAAAATATATATAATTATATATATATTTGTTATATATATATTATATATACATATACACACACACAAAATTTTCAATATCTATGATTGCATACATTTATAATGTGGAAGGTATCTCAAATCATCTAGTCCAACATCTTGAAGTCTCTAAATTTGCAGAAGGTCAAAATAAATTAATAACAGAGTCTGTATTGGAATCCATATCTCCTGATTCAAAGCCAGTACTCAAAGCCAGATCCTTCTACAACACTATCTGTCAGAAAAATGCAGATTAAAGTAACTTTGATTCATGCTATGGACTGAACTGTGTGCCATCAAAATTCATATGTTGAAACCCTAACCCCCAAGGTGACTGTACTTGGAGATAGATTTTTTAGAAGGTAATTAAGGTTAAATGAGGTCACAAGGGTTAAATCTGATAGGGCGGGTGTCCTTACAAAAGTGTAAGAGACACCTGCGATCTCCCTCTCTCCTCACATGCACAAAGGAAATGCCATGTGAGGACACAGCAGGAAGGTGGCCATCTGCAAGCTAGGAAGAGAGCACTCACCAGAAACCAAACTTGCCAGCACCCTTGATCATGGACTTCCAGCCTCTAGAACCGTGAGAAAAATAAACGTCTGTGGTTTAAGCCCCCAGTCTGTCGTATTTTGTTATGGCAGCCTGAACAGACTAAGACAATTCAGGACACTGTTTATTTCTATAAAATGGGTATAATATCTGCCTCAACAATAAGCCTTCTTTCATGAGAAAAAATGTAGAGACCACTGAAAAGTATAAGTATTATATAAACATAAATATTATTAAATATATATGGAAGAAGACTTTTTAAAATGATAGTCCAAATGACAACAGAGTAGTAAAAAGTCCTCTTTCAATATAAGCTGAATTTAAGATGAGAAGATAGACTACCCAGGAGAAGCAGTAAAGTAAGTGCTACATAGAGAAAACTCTGTCTCTAAAATGATAGGGTTGGACCAGATGATTTTTAAATCCCTTTTAGCTCTAAAACTCCATCACCCTTGTGATATGGATCAAAGTGAGATAACATACCAAAAAGCCAAGACTTAAGAGATAATATTCAAAGCATTTAAAGAGCCCAGGCCAAAATACATTGATAGCTAACACTTCCAAATCTTTCATTTTAGCCAAAGATATTAAGGCAAAATGTGATAAGTCCATTACACCTAATATATTCATGTATTATTTTTAAGTACAATTTACAATTTTGTGTGTGTGTGTGTGAGGAAGACCAGCCCTGAGCTAACATCCGTTGCTAATCCTCCTCTTTTTGCTGAGGAAGACTGGCGCTGGGCTAACATCCGTGCCCGTCTTCTTCTACTTTATATGGGACACCGCCACAGCATGGCTGACAAGCAGTGCATCGGCAGGCGCCCGGGATCCAAACCCGCAAACCCTGGGCTGCCAAGCGCGAACTAAACTGCTGCACCACTGGGTCGGCCCCTACAATTTACAATTTTTAAATAGTTATTGATCACATAAGAAATATTAGCCATTTTTACAACTAGAACACTAAAATTAACAAAGGTAAAGTAACATGCTAAAGGCCAAGTTTATTAAATCCATTGCCACAAATTTTTCTCAAGATCTTTAAACATTTTTTATCAAGAATATTATCTTATTATGAAAATCCATCTTATGCTAAACTATCTTATATACATATCTTTACAATATATGGGCTTTGGCATTTGTGTCTGGACTAGAAGCTACAAATGTGAATATCTTAATTTTTAAAAAATAAAATAGTGGATTATAAACACTAAAATTAGTTTACATTATAATACCTTTCAGGAATGTGTTTTGGTATTTCAATGTCCAGTGACTTCATATGTAAGAGTTTGATATCTGTTTCCATCTTGTTTGCTGCCACTACATCACAGGCAAGTTCATACATTGTCTTGGATAACTCACAGGCATACACCAAGTGCGCTCCAGCTTTTTTAGCAAACATGCTAAAAGGGGAAAAAATAATAAAGTACGCTCCATTAAGAAAAAAATAATCCACTGCATTTTTTCAAATTTTAATGGAATTATGCTGTTTAAACATGGTTTTCCTTTTATTCTTTAACGAACACAACCATTATTCATTACACATAAAAATATGAACTAATTTTCTTGTCATGAAACAAGTCATACAATAAGTCATTATATCTACCCTATTAAGAAGACACAATTGGCAAGAATAACAACTCTAACAGACTTTAACCTAGACAACTAGAATCAACCAGAATGTTAATGCAAAAAATACTCAAAGTTTATTACTCAAAATTTCAACAACCCCCAATATTTTTTAGTAGTTATGTCTAGTTCCTGATAAAAGTTACAGTGAAAAATACAATAATAGTCGCAAGGATAATCATAAGATTATGAGAAATAAATTAAACCCTATTTAAATTCCACCGTTAAATTTTCTATATTTGGTAAAATCTTTAATGCACATCAGTATACATACGTATATAATTAAAACACAATTACAACAAACCTTAGTATTCCAGTTCCTGCTCCAATGTCCAAGACACTTTTGGATCCCAAACAAACTGCCTTTTGGATTGCTGCATTATAAATCGTATTCCTTTTGGTGTCATTAAGCATAATAAAGTGCCAGCGTTCCACCAACCAGTTTGCAACACGATAAAAATTTTCCTTGGCATCATTGAAATCAGGGTTTAGCTTCACTGCTTTATGAAAATACCCAGCTGCTTCATCTCTAAAGCCCATTCTGGAGTAAAAAATGACAGACAAAATATACAACGATATCCCATCAATTATAGTGCCTTTGTTCATGACACTCATCTGGCCTGAGAATCCCTCACCAGCACCCTAAATCCTACACAACCCAAGCACCATCTGCTTTGGGAAGCCTTCTACATGGACTGCAAACCTCGATTACTTATTTCTTTTCTGTACCCCTTTTATACTTATGCATTCCAGGACACTAAGAAGTACTTGACTATAAATTACTTTTGTACTAAAGTTTAGTGGAAGCTCTTGGAATCATCCTCCATTTAACCAACTCATTAGAACACCTGGCTTTCTAAAAACCATTCCCTCTGTAAAACATACTAATGCTGACGGCTAGTAGGCTCCTCTCTGGTGTGACTGCATATCTTTTCTCTCAGCAATTGAGGGAACGGTCATCAAGATTCAGTTGTATTCACTGCCACACCAGTTTACGCCAGTTGTACTTATTATAATTACATATTTTAATTAAATATTACAGAAACTAAATATATACGACTGCAAAAAGAGAGCCACTGTTTCTAAGGACACTAAGCTAAATGCTTTGGAAAAAAATCAAAGGCTAGTCTCCCAAAAAACTGCTACTGAATTAGATATGAGCAAATCAACAATAAAAGACGGGGAAAAAACTATCAAACCATCTAGAACAGTCCTTCTTAAACTTTCTATGGTGAGGAAATTCTCTCCCCTTTTCAAAAATATCTAATCACCAATCTATTATCTGTGATACAGAATAATTCTTAACAAGTAATACTGAAATCACTACACACCTGAAGAGATGCTCCCCCATACTATTGCAAATCACTTCATCATCAGGAAACAGTTCCAAGGCTTGCTCATAGCAACCAAGTAAGTCTTGCGTTCGATTGAGAGAATCAAGCTCTTCAGCCCATCTGAAGAGCGTATACTGAAAAGTCTCCTTTACAAAACAGAAAAGAGTAAGTTAGTCAACTACATAAATGATGAAAGATGATCCAACATTGGTTGAAGATTCCACAGAAGACAGAACTTAACTATTATTAAATGGTCACCTTAAGTTTTATTTAGCTTTAGCAGACACTGTTCGCTAAATAAACAAAGGACTAAATGACTAAATTTTACCATCTAAATTGCAATAACATGCAGAATTAGACAGTTCGACCACTCTCTAAACTCTCTCGGTTCTTAGCTGTCATATCCACCATTCTCCACCTACCTCTTTTGTGGGCTCCTATATTTAAGAGTCAAACTCTTCTCTTTTCTCATCCATCTCCAATGTATTAATTATCACCTATGTGTTGATGGATGCTACATCTACATCTCCAATCAAGACCCTCTCTTCAGAACCACAGACTCACAGATACAACTTCCTATTAGTCATCTTGACCAGAGATTGCACCCTCAGCCATCTCAAATTCAGCTCAACTCAAATATTTTCTGAACAATGTGCAAAGAATAGCAATGAACAAAATAAATCCTGTTCCCATCCACATAAAGGCCTTGTAGAGAGAAATTTAACACACAATTTTGAAAAAATTCCAAATGTTCTAAACTGAACCCATCCTGTTCTTCTCACACAGGATTTAAGGTAAAAGTACAACCCAACCTCAAACCACAAGTCACCTTTATAATGCTAACTTAACTCCAATACGATTAGTTTCAAACCCAGCTAATTCTCTCTCAATATCTTTAAGTCTGTCCCCTCTTCTCCATCCCCATTGTTACAATGTAATCTGGCCCTTGTAACCACTTTCTGGACTACAGCAATAGCCTTCCCACTGTCACCCTCGCTTCAATCTCACCTTTCGCCAGCCATTCTCTACACTGCAACACAGTGGAAAGAGGGAAGGCTTTAGCCATTCCAGCTTTATCATGAACACGTTTTATATCATCTTCACACATTTTATACAGAAGACTTGATACCTGAAACTGAATCTTGATGGAGTTTACTAGAGAGACAAGGATAAGGAAGAAGATTCTAGGGTGTGAGGGAAAAAAGCACAAACTATATGAAACGGATGAGAGGATCTATAGGGAAGTAGCTTGGTGTGGCTGCAGCGTGGGCATGGACAGTAGAGGAAGTAGCAAGAAATTAGACTAAAGGGATCTTTTGCAAAGGTTTATGCAAAGAAATATGGACTTAGTTCTGTAGAAAACAGAACTAGTCACTGAACCCTACTGAAGGTCAGGCACTGAAATGCAAACATTAGACATACATTCAATATACACTAAATATCTACAAGAAAAGTATTGACCCTGTTCACAAAAGAGGAAACTAAGGAACAAAGAACTGAAGAACTAGCACTTGGGTTGATCCATTATTCTACTGCTGCCGACCTAGAAGAGCAAGCTGTATCTCAATACAGCACCTTCTCCTCCTTGAGGCCAGCTGGTCCTGAAATGTACACTAAATTTATGTGAACTACAAACGTCTACAGGCTACTGACATCTAGTGAGTAGAAGTCAGGGATGCTGTTAAACATTCTACAAGGCACAGGACAGACCTCCTGAGGCTGAGAAACCCTGGATGTAATAAATCAAATTATCCCATCCAAAGTGTCCTGACGTTGAGATATCCTGGATGTAATAAATCAAAGTAGACTGAGGCTGAAAACTGAAGGTAAAATTGTTAAATCATTTTTTGAAGTTTAGACTAAAATAACTTGAAAAAAATGTACAGCATTTCAACAGAACTGTCACAAATAATCCAATAACTGAAGCTTAAAGACTCCGTCATCAAATGAGTATTTTAGGCTCACTGTAAACTTTACTCAACTACAGAAACCACAACAATCTTTCTACATACAGTAGGGATAAGTGCAAAGGCCCTGAAGCAGGAACATGCTAGAATTAGTAGAATTAGATATACGAGGAGAGAGAATATCACCTGAGGCCTCATTTGCAATATGGCCTTTGGAACTTTGAGTGAGATGAAAGTTTTGAAATAGACAAGTGACATCATTTGACTTTTGTTATGAAATGCTCATGCTGGCTGTGGTGAGGCAGACTTAGGAGAAAGCTTCGTTAAGAGCTTATTGCAACAGTCGGCATGGGACGACTGAGGCTTGAACAAGAGTAGTAAAGGGAAAGGTGGTGAGAAGTGATAAGATTCTGGATCTATTTCGAAGGTGGAGCCATCAGCCACTCACCTTAGCCCCCTTCTCCCAATTTATTGATTTATTTAATATTTTAACGAGAAGAACGGAGGATCCGCCAGCAAGTGAGGGAATGAAGGGCCCCCTCACCTTCACGTCGTCGTTCAGCTCCGGCGCCAGGCTGAGCACGAGGAGGTAGTGGGCATAGGCGGTGCCGAAGTCCTGGGCGCCCAGGCAGTGCTCTGCGCTCTGCAGGGACCGCGACACCAGCTCGTTCCGCCCGGCTGTCCCGACGCCACTGCCGGCGTCCCGGCGGGGCCTGCGTCGCGAGTTCGGCATCACACAGTCACCGCCCTAAACCGGCGCCTGTATAACCAAGGGGAAGATGCTTTGGTAAACAGAACGAGAAAACTGTCTCGACGGCTTCGCTTTCATGGGACTAACTAGGGCGCGAGAAGGACCTGCACAGGGAAGCTGGCCCTCAGCTGCGGGTGAGCGCGCCCGCCTCGACCCGGCGGAAGCCCCGCCTCCTCCTCGCCAAGCAGGCTCCACAGACCGCGACGCACAACCCGCAGCTACAGACACCGGCCGGCGGCGCACGCACACGTACGTCAGCGCGCCCGGCGTGGGCACGTCGCGGCCCGGCCTCTCCCGTTGGAGGAGAGGTGCGGCGCGGTTGCGGCGCGTAGGCGTCGGAGACCTTCCCTTCTTTAAGGGCGTTTTCAGGGCTTGTAGCGCTCTTCTTTTCCGCGGCAGAGGTCGGAGCTTTGTATCTTTTTCCCTGGCCTTCGGGAGTGTGTGATTTCGGCTCCAAGACCTCCCTCTGCAGACCTCGCCAGCGCGAAGCTGCACCCGCCCGTGAGGGACGTGGGTGGGAATGAGGAAAGACGGTCAGGCGTTTGTCGATCGTGAGGCACCAAATCTCAAAATGACAAGACTGCAAAGAACCTGGAGATAACAACAGCGCCTTAGATATGTAGAGGAAATGCTTTCCCGGGCATTATCTTGTCATCCTCACAAAATCTGTGAGGTCGACCTATGGATTATACTCAAAGAAGGAAAAGGTGACATTCTGAGAAGTTACTTGCTCAAAATTACGCAACCAGTTAGTGACAAACGTGGCTCAAACCCAAGTTCCCTCACTGTTAACGACGTTAGGGTTTATTTCAGTGTTCGAAGTATCAGCACCGTATGGTGGTTATGTTAACACATAGAAAACGGTTTTCTACCTTCAAGTGTGCCCCTAAGGGATAGATTCAAAACTTTACAAGGGAGAGGGACATAGAAATTACAGCTGAAAAGTCATTTTTGTCTCCAGTTTCGAACATGTTAATGGTTAATATTTTACTTAAGAAACAGTAGAGCATTTTGCCTGTCAAACTAACAAACTTCGGGGGTTCCTCCAATTCTCTGCCTTCTCTTTTGATCTGATTATCTGAACCACCCTTCCTCTGAGCACTTAGCTATGTAAATCCTAATTAATTCTTCAGAGTCCTGGTCACTAGATTGTGACCTCCGCTAGTGAGAAAGTTCCTCAAAGGCAGAAACACTTCTTAACCATTTTTGTAACCTTTGCACCTAGCAGAGTCTGGCTCAAAGTAAGGACTCATGTTTTTAAACTTTAGTCGAAAGTACATCCCCCATCCCAGGCTTTGCCTGTAGATTTTCCCAACGTTCAAGGTCCCTATTTCTCTCCCACCCTGAATTGCTACTTTCTGTACTAAACAATTTAAGACTTAACTATGAGGTATTTCTCTAACAAGACTGAAACGCTAAGGCTTCTCTAAGCATGTAGTAGAACATGAAAAGGCCACTGGACTAAAAAAAAAAAATGTGCATTCTCGTCCAAACTTGATTCTTTCTGGCCCATCCAATAACCTTTCCTTAAGAGTCATGGCTTGTAAAAAAAAGGCCTAACAAAGCTACCTTTCCTACTTTGGACACAAGATTGATACAACCTTCAAATGAGATATGTAAGAGCCTTTTATATATAGGATATACATATATACTTAATGTTATGTGTTGTTACTATTATCTAGAGTCTTTATTATCTTTAAAACTTATCTGGATTATTAAAATAAAAATTAGGTCACTAAGAACTTTAAGCATTTGTTCAGAAGTGTATGAAACTCATATCCTTTAAGAGTTGAATGTAATTGGCTGGAATTTCCTTCCAAACAGCAGGAGACCTCCTAGTCTTTTTCTCCAGAGAGGTCGGGAAGCACTTAGACTTCATCATTAAAGTCATCTCTGTGAGTCCCTGCTTCAGCTGAATTACTTCACAGATATTCTTGTACTCCTGGGCATACTTTTCCATCCCACAGGGGCAAGGTTTCTTTTGTTTTGCTTTGTTTTGTTGAGATGACACAAGTACCTGAAACACCTAGATTGCATGAGGCTTAAAGTAGATATATATTACCAATATAGGCTAAGCAATGGAGGAGTGACTTAGCAGGAAGTGGAGAGAGGGCAGAGACGAAATGAAAGAAGCCAACTTTGGTTTTTTTCTTCATCACCTACAGTATCAACCTGTGGGCAGTGACTGCTGCTAAAAAAGTGCAAGGGATGCTTCCTGCCCCTTGAAATACTTCAGATAACTTTGTGAGCTGCTAGGTCTCAGTTAGTTAAAATGTGATTAATCTAGATAGAGAACACAGAGGTTATTTGCATTTCTTTGCAGTTTTTCTATAGTTTATACACTCTACATAAGGTAAGTTATTTGAAAAACGTAGAACTGACACAAATAACATGGAACATCTGGTAACCTTAAGAAACTGGAATAGAAAATATGTTTTGATGGCTACTTTCTCTTATTACCTCATTCCCAATTGAGACTTAGAATTACTCAAGATTATTCATATTCATTGAAGGTTAACTGTATTTATTGTAATTAGCTTTCATTTCTTTTGAAAGAGCCTAATATTCCATCACAAAGAACCCAGAAGTATGATGCAAAACAAATGCAGAATGTAGATTTTACTTCTTGATCCCTAGTCAAAGCTTTCTTTAAAAATATTGAAGGCATCACTCCTTTGTTCACAGTAGCTTTTTTCACCCCTCACAACCAAAACTGTGACCTTTAACTACCTTTGAGAGTCTATTTGATTCCTTCATTTATAGGTCATTTTTCACCCTCTTTTAGGGTTCTAAGAAAAACCTCACTGATGTAGAAAACCACTGCTGACTTGGAGGCAGGTTTAATTGTGGTTGTCTTTCACTATGTTCTGGGCAGCTTGTCAACAAACCACACATGCCAAACAAGGAAGCAAAACCAACTGAAGGGCTTTCAGTCAACTTTCTAAAGTGCAAAAGTTGAAGGTTAACGGGGGGGGGGGGGGGGGGCAGAAGGCTCACAGGAAGTTTATTAATAAGGGATAAACAGCTTGCTGGACACAAGGTGTCTTGTGTTTATGCCTTCATGTGGAGATCTTTTTTGTGTGATCCAGTTCATTTTATTTTGTGGTTTGGAGCTTTGTTCTCAACTGTGCATTTTAGGATCATTTGGGGAGCATTTTCAATAATATCAGTGCCTGGGCCTCATATCCAGAGGTGCTGATTTAATTGGCCTGGTGTGGATTCTGGACATGAATATTTTTAAAAAGGTCCGTGGGTGGGTCTAATGTGCGTGCTAGGGGTGGGAGGTATGGGGCAGGCTTCTATAGGGGTTGTTAAGATATTTGAAGTGTTTAGGGTATGTAGTATAAGGCATAAAGGCAAAACAGGGAGTGGAAATATAATTTGTTTATGGCTTAACAAGAATTGTGAAGATTCTCTCAACTAAATTCTTTTTTTTTTTCTGTGGGGAAGACCAGCCCTGAGCTAACATCTGTTGCCAATCCTCCCCTTTTTGCTGAGGAAGACTGGCCCTGGGCTAACATCCATGCCCATCTTCTTCCACTTTATATGGGACGCCGCCACGGCATGGCTGACAGGCAGTGTGTCGGCCGGCGCCCGGGATTCGAACTGGCGAACCCTGGGCTGCCAAGCACGAACTAAACCACTGCGCCACCAGGAGGCCCCCTCAACTAAATTCTTTTGAACTGAAGTGATTCTTAGTATTACTTGTTAGAAAATTTATAATTGGATCAACAAAACACTACAGCCACGGACCAAATGCTTGGGCATTGATATTTGCATTGATGCATTCTCACTGCTAAATATTCCCAATTTCTTCTATCGTTTTTATTTTACTACAGTTAGTTTTTTGTTGTTGTTTTATAATAGCCTTTTCTAATTGTTCCATGTGCATTTCAAAATCTAGAACTCCAAGTTAGATATAAAACTCTAATAATGGCCAGACCAATGGTAAGTTCAGAATCTGAGTGTACAAGGGCCTATAATAATGTAACAACAGAGTTCAGAGACAGTGTGAGAGAAATCCTTTTATTGAATGCTACTCTACACCAAGCACCATGCTTGATTCTAGAGAACCTGCCTGAATCCTCTGCTGGAAAACCAACCAAAGTGTTGGTGCTGGAGATGGACTCCAAGTAATCTGTCCTAACAAAGCATTCAGGGAAATGCTAAAATCCACTAGGGAGCAAAGAATCTAAACCTGGGAGTCACCTCAACTCTTTGTATTCCTCTCCGCATTCCCCATCAGTCACTACTAGTCAGGGTTCCTGCAGGAAAAAGGCTCAAAGGGCTTAATTCAAGAGAGTTTAACTAAAAAACTATTTACAGAGGTGAGGAAAGTTAAGGGATTTAACAAGGTTTGTGGCATACCCAGATACTAGCAACAGCTGGAAGCTACTACCATCCCTTGTCCTGAAGAAGCAAAAGAAGACTGTGTTACCAGAACCCAGAAAGAGTTGTGTCTGTGGAAGAGGGACCACCTAAATGGAGGTGTGGCCGTAAGTAGAGGAGTGAATTCCCCAACCCTTTTCCCCCTCTGCCCTCCAGTCTCTTACTGAGGACTCTTACTAGCAAAACCCAATCCAAAACCAGCCTGTAAGGGAGCTTGGATGATACAGTCCATAGAGTCAGTCACCCTCCAGGACACAGAGCAGTGCAAAGAAAGGTGGAAAATGGTTTTTTAGGGCAAATGGAGAATAATCAGCATAATTACCAAGTTTTGCCTCTTTTACTTACTAAATTTTGTTTTTAATCTACCCTCTCCTCTCAATGCTTATTACCACTGCCTGTGTTCGTGTTCTTTTAATCTTTCACCTTGTCTTTTCCAAAGGCCTTTTAATCATCCAGTCTTCAGTCATGCACCCTTTGAAGTCATCTTTCATCTTCCATGCTGTAGCTAGAATGATCTAAAATGCAAATTTCCTATTCAATGTCTCCCCAACACCTTTGGCTGTGTATTATAAACTTTGTTTTCTTACTTATATGTATGTAGAATTTCCTAAATTCTGGTTAAAGATGTAATTGTCTTTCCTTAGAAAAGGGGAAGCAAGGATCAGGTTGAATGTAAAAGTTTTGACACTGAGGTTGTTTGGTTTCGAATGCATTATTTGATTAAATGAATTAAAGATCATTTGGGATCCTTAGTGGCTAAAAGCCACAAGAATGTTTAGTTATAGTGTCCTCCCTGGGCAAAATAAAATAGATGAGCCAATTAGAATTTACCTGTAGACGTAAATAAACTGATAAGGACACAGCCTCAACTTCTGTGGCGACACTGGAGGAACTGGACCATCAAGATGCAGGCTTTCTTTTTGAATGGTAGAGATGAGACAAATTGTCTTTAAAAAGGCGAAGCCCTGGTCACAGGCTACGCTTGCTGAAATTGGGCTTTTACATCCTTTGCATTAAAGGACTCTCCTTAAGACCTACTTATGGAGACATTGTAGCTCAGTGATTGTGAGATAAAATACTGGAGCCAGACTGTCTGGATTTAAATCCTAGCCCTGCCACTTACCACCTAGGTATCTTGAACAACTTAAGTTACTTAACATTTTTACCTGAATTCCTTCATCCATAAACTGAAGATCACACAGTACCTATCTCTTAGCTTTCTTCTAAGGATTAAATGAGTTAATGTACTTACAGTGCCTGGAACATATTAAGCCTTCAATAATTGCTAGCTGCTGTTGTTGTTGTTACTCCCGATTCCCCAGAAGGGGAATTCTAGTGGTTCTCAGAGGAACCAGGCTTCTACCCAAGAGGAGCCACTGTCTGCTGCCAGTCTTGTAAATCTTATACAATGCTTGACTCTTGAGACCAATAACTCGGGGGGGGGGGGAGAGATAAGAAGTCTTTCCTCCTCTTCCTACCGCCTGCCAAATAAACATCTGCCTTGAGAGGTGAACAATGATTACTTAATTTGGTTTTCTCCCGCAGCTGAGTTAAGGAAGGGGTGCATATGTGTTTTTGTTGGTGAAATAGACCTTAAAGGATAGATCTTAAACTGTGGGAACAAGCACTTGGAAGGTTCTTTGAACTTGAGGGAAAGCGGTCCATCACAGTAGATTCCTGTGACCTAGTTTTTGTGCACAGTACTGATGGATGTGAACCAGATCATAAAAAGCCATGCGGAAATAATAACATTGTCTCATCTTGTGCTTTGTCTTCAGAGTAGAGTTAGCGTAAACTGTTCAGTACTCATGCTTTACAAGCCAAAGATACCCTCTCCAACCTCTTTATTTGTGTGATTTTCATAATCACCCAACACCTTCAGGTAAGGGAAATATTTGCAAATGATGAAGGTTAGCTGTGCTGCTCTGGTTGAGGTAGGTGTCAGAACCAAAGCCATGAAGCCCAGCTGGCCTTCCGTTCCCTTCCCCCACTCAGTGAACTCTGAGGGGCTTTGCTGAGCCCATTTTGAAACTGTCCTATAAGATTAAGCTCCTTAAGTCCAGGCTACATGATTTGGCTCCCACTTAACCTCTCTAGCTTCAATCTTCAACATTTCCTACTTCACCACCTCCATTCACACCTTTGCTAAGGCAGTTCTCCCTTCCTATAATGTTTTCCATCTTAGTTTGCTCTCACTCTATATCATTCTTACTCAGTTCAAGATTCTCTACTTTCAGAAAAGCTTCGCTGTTGCTAGTTTAGGCAAAGCATTCTTTGATTTCTCAGATTCCCCTATCCATAACTCTATCTTAGCATTTATCCTATTGTGTAAAAGAAGCAAACTGTTTTCCTGACTACAAAGTGAGTTCCTGGGCCTCAAGAAGTATGCCTTATTCATTCTTTATCTCTGGCATTCAGAATGGCAACTGGAATAAAAGAAGTCATTAAATGTCTGATGAACTGAGCTGAAGACAGTGGCAGGAGGACTAGAGAAAAAGGAAAATTTGGAAGATGTAGAGAGAATAGAACTTGAAACAATTGTATGATAGGAGTAGCAAGGACATAAAGGGAGAAAGTGAAAGCGATGCCAAAACTTTTAGCGTGAGCAGCTAGGTACATGATGGTAAATGATAGGCAGTACAGGCGAAGCAAAAAAACAGATTTGAGGAGAAAGATGAGTTAAGTGGCTGTGTTTGAGATGTAAATGGGACGTCAAGTGGAGATGTCCATTGGGCAGGTGAGAAAGTGTCTCAAGCTCATGGGCAAGATCTGGTCTAGAAAATATTTGGAGGTTTTAATTATGTTGGTAAGTTGAAGTTCTGTAAATGGTCATAATTCTCCAGGGGAAATTGTGTAGAGGGAGGAAATATGCAAACCAAAGTGTAGAATGAAGAGAACAGCGAAGGCTCTGGGAGAATCTTCTGAAATGGATAATGGAAGAAAGTAAGACACTGGATAAGATGGATCATTTTGTATAAATGAGCTATTCTAAGGAATGGTTTATAAATGAGTTGCCAGTAGGACCAGGATCTCTTCTAAATCCAATCAGGGCAACAGCATGTAGAATAAGTAAATATAAGGAATGTAAATAAATTATATTTTTCTCAATATATTATAACTCACCTTTATGATGAAGATTTTTTGTGACTCATTAAAAGTGGAGATTGGAAAGTTAGAATTTATTGGTGTTTCTTCAGGGAAGTTTATATTGAATGCATTAAGTAATTTAATGTTTCACCAGCTAGCATCTCCCCTCTCTTTTTCTGGGAACTGCTTATACTAGTCACTTTCACTGGGTTATGCTATATTAACAAACAACTCTGAAAGTTCAGTCGCTTACAAAACAAGACTGTTTGTTACTTATGTTACATGTAGACTACAAGTTGCCTACAGAGCTGCTTCGGGCTCTGGGTAGGCTCTGGCTGTGCCCATGTATTGTCTCATCCTGGATTCCAGGTTGAAGAAGCAGCTCCTATGTAATACCTACCCATTCTCATGGCAGAGGGAGGGTCCAAGGAGCTGCTAGAAGATCGTGAGGCCTCTTAAAGCTTCTGCATAGTGTGTTGTATGTCATGTCCTCTCACTCTCTATTGGGCAAAACACATCATATGGCTAAGCTCAACCCTAATGGAGAGGGTATATATACTCTTTTCACAAAGAAAGGGACACTTCAAGTCACATATTCAAGGGAAGGGAGGAGCAAATAATTGAGGAAAATAATACAGTTTACCACACTGTTTCTCTGTCAACTTAAACTCTATGTATGGTTCCTATGGGAAGATTTCATGTTCTTACGTGTTCCCAATCTTTTGAACACAATTGATTTCTTCAGAGTTGAGCAAATAACCCAAACAGAGCCCTTTGATTTTCTAACAGGAATTGAGGGGGTGGGGGGGAAATGGACTCTCTGGTAGCTAAATTGTAAAATGTAATGCCTGGGAGTTATCAATGACCATATTTCCCACTATATGGAGGAAACCAAGCTGCAGTGGCAGGGAACAGAGCTGATACACAGAGTAAAGCCAAACAAGGACAGAGAGAAAGGTATGGCATTTCTGCTCTTCCTATGGTTTGGTTGTTCAATCATTCCTTGAATCCTGTGAATCATGAAGTTATTCTTTTTTGTCTAAGCTAAAGTTGGATTGGTTTTTGTCATTTGTAATGAAATCATGATTCGTGCACGTGTGTAATTTCATTTAATCCTAACACCAATACTTTTAAAATGGCAGGTGATGTAATTGACATTCACAAATGAGGCTCAGAGTTAGATATAGAAGTCTTGCTGGTACCCTGCCTAGAAGAAATATTTTACAAGAACACCCAATTACATTATTCTACACTATGTTCATTAAGCAATTTCTTGACCTGGTCTCTTCCAAGGGTACTAACACACTGGTAAACAGTGGCTAAAAAAATGGACTAATGTTGGTTATCTTGCCAGAAATAGTTGGCATTATGAAATAATTTACTGATATTATGACTTATAAATTAGTTTCTTATGAGTTTGGTTAGCATGAATAATTTCTGAGAATTTGAGTTAACTAGAATTTAAGAATCTGAAAAGTTGAGGATCATATTAAAGCTAAACTTTACCAGGGTCTGGCATTGCCTAGAGCACTTGCATAACCTCTTTTTGCACAAGATCTCCTTCTCCTTAGCTGCATAACCACTGTAAACTTAGATTCTTGAAGATGTCAAAAGATAGAAATTCTGTAAACTACTGAGTTCTGGCCACAAAACTGAACCTTCTGATCAGTTATATCTCAAAAAAGATCCGAAAAAAGTATTAGTTATCTAAAGTGTTTTTGGCCCTAGACTAGCCATTATCAAGGTTAAAAATGACCTGAGGTGACAGCAGTGAAAATAGCACAGTAAAGAACTCCAAATTCCAGCCCTCCATAAAAGCAATGAGAAATGGACAAAAATTATCAGAATCAACTTTTTTGGAACTCTGAAAATTAGGCAAAGGCCTGCAGCAACCTGGCAAATACTTATTCAAGAAAAATGGCTAATTGTTAGTAAGAACAGTGATATTTCTGGTGTTTTAACTACTCCAGTTGCATCTCCTGCTCCTCAGATCAGTGGTAGCTATGAAAATAATAGCCTGCATTCCTGTTACCAGAGGGAGCAAAATGCACTTCATGAGCAAAGAATTGTAATTAATTATTTGTTCTAACCTGTCTAGTGGCTCCCTGGAATACTGGCTCAAAGGCTTGTCTTTATTTTGCCTAACTCCAAACTAGCCTAGTGCTAAAGCTCCTTCCTACAGGGCATTTGTTTAAAATATTTACAGTCTAATGTCTTAGGTTGCTGCTGCCTGGGGTGATAGATAACAGCTGGGGCAGATAATAGACTAACCAAGAAGCTTGGGAGGAAAGGCTGGGGAATGAGTGTCCTGTAAGGGCTTACAAGCCTCTGTCAACGTCTTGAAAATCTAGAAAGCCAAGTGCATGCTCAGGGCTGTGTGCATGGTCAGGAAAGACCCAAGAAAGCCCAAGACTCTCACCTCCTGCTGACCTTGAGGCTCTAAGAAAGCAGGAAGTGAAGGCTAAGGCAGAGTTGTAAAGTACCTGATGAGGGTTGAAAGCATGAAACAAGAAACACAGGCCCTCTGCAAAGACTGCAATATTTTTTGGTTCCAGGTACTTAGGGAAATCTCTGCCCAATCATTAGCTGATCACTAAGCAGGGGCCACATATAGCAAAGAACAGACTACACTATTAGTTCAGAAAAGTCACTAAACAATAACTACAATAGCTAAATACCAAAGGGCACCATAGCTAGATTGTATGGTAAAAGTATGCTTAGTTTTTAAGAAGCTACCAAACTGTCTTCCAAAGTAGCTGCAACATTTCACATTCCCTCCAGCAATGAATGAGAATTCTTGTTGCTTCACATCCTCACTGACATTTGGTATTGTCACTGTTTCGGATTTTGGTTGTTCTAATAGATGTGTGGTGACAGCTATTTGTTTTAATTTGCAATTCTCTGGTGACATATGATTTTGAGCATCTTTTCATATGCTTATTTGCCATCTCTATATCTTCTTTGGTGAGGTATCTATTCATATCTTTTGCCCATTTTTTAATTGGGTTTGTCCATTTTTATTCTTGAGTTGTAAGAGTTCCTTGTGTATTTTGCATAACAGTCCTTTATCAGATATGTGTTTTGCAAATATTTTCTCCCACTCTGTAGCTTGCCTTCTCATTCTCTTGACAGTGTCTTTCACAGAGAAGTTTTAAATTTTAATGAAGTCCAGCTTTTTATCAATTTTTTGTTTCATGGAATGTGCCTTTGCTTTTGTATCTAAAAAATCATCACTATGCCCAAGGTTATGTAGATTTTCTCCTATGTTATCTTCTAGTTTTGTAGTTTTGAATTTTACATTTAGGTCTGTGATCTGGTTTTAGTTAATTTTTGTGAAGAGTATAATATCAGTGTCTAGATTCATATTTTTGCGTATGAATGTCCAGTTGTTTCAGCACCATTTATTGAAAAGTCTATCTTGCTCCATTGTGTTGCCTTTGTTCCTTTGTCAAAGATCAGTTGACTATATTTATATGGGTCTAATTCTGGGCTCTCTATTCTGTTCCATTGATCTGTTTATCTATTCTTTTGCCAGTACCATGGTGTCTTGGTTACTGTGGTTTTATTGTAAGTCTTGAGGTTAGGTAGTCAGAGTCAGTCTTCTGACTTAGTTCTTCTCCTTCAATATTATGTAGGTTATTCTGGGTCTTTTACCTCTCCATATAAACTTTAGGATCAGTTTGTTGATATCCACAAAATAACTTCCTGGGATTTTGATTGGGATTGCATTGAATCTATTATAGCTCAAGATGAGAAGAACTGAAATCTTGATAATATTGACTCTTCCTATCCATGAATATGGAATATCTCTCCATTTACTTAGTTCTTTGATTTTTTCCATCAGAGATTTATAGTTTTCCTCAAATAGATCTTTTACGTATTTTATTAGCTTTATACCTAAGTATTTCATTTGGGGGGGCGGGTGCTAACGTAAATGGCAATTTGTTTTTAATTTTAAATTCCACTTGTTCATTGCTGGTATATAGGAAAGCAATTTACTTTTGTATATTAACTTTGTATCCTGCAACATTACTATAATTGCTTATTGATTCCAGGAGGGTTTTTTTAGTCAATTGTTTCAGATTTTCTACATAAACAATCATGTCATCTGTGAACAAAGATAGTTTTACTTCCTCCTTTGTTTATCTATATACTTTTTATTTCCTTTTCATGTCTCTTATTACATTATCTGTGTCTTTCAGTATGAAGTTGAAAATCAGTGGTGAGGGTAGGTATCTTTGCCTTGTTCCTGATCTTAGCAGGAAAGCTTCTAGTATCTCACCTATAAATATAATGTTAACATAGGTTTTTTATAGATGTTCTTTATCAAGCTGAAGATGTTCTCTTTTATTCCTAGTTTTCTGAAAGTTTTTGTAATGAATGAATGTTGGATTTTGTCAAATGCTTTTTCTCCGTCTGTTGATATGATCATGTGATTTTCTTCTTCAGCCTGTTGATGTGATGGATTACATTAATTGAGTTTTGAAGGTTGAATCAGCCTTGCATCCCTAGAGTAAATTCCACTTGATTGTGGTGTATAATTCTCTTATACACAGTTGAATTTGATTTGCTAATATTCTGTTGAGGATTTTTGCATCTAGATTCATGAGAGACATTAGTCTGTAATTTTGTTTTCTTGTGATGTCTTCGTCTGGTTTTGGTATTAGGGTAATGTTGGCCTCATAGAATGAGTCTGCTTCTATCTTCTGGAAGAGATTGTAGATAATTTGTATAATTTCTTCCTTAAATGTTTGGTAGAATTCACCACTGAGACCATCTGGGCAGGTAATGGGTTTTTTTTTTTTTTTTGGTGAGGAAGACCAACCCTGAGCTAACATCTGTTGCTAATCCTCCTCTTTTTGCTGAGGAAGACGGGCGCTGGGCTAACATCCGTGCCCATCTTCCTCTACTTTATATGGGACGCCGCCACAGCATGGCTGACAAGCAGTGCGTCAGCAGGCGCCCGGGATTCGAACTGGCGAACCCCGGGCTGCCAAGCGTGAACTAAACCGCTGCGCCACTGGTCTGGCCCCGGCAGGTAATGGTTTTTTAAAGATGATACCCAAAGCAAAAGTATTAAAGGAAAAAAAAATTATGTACTTTTGGATTTCATCAAAATTCAAAACTATTTTTTGTCAAAAGGACACTATCAAGAATGGGATATGTTATAATATTTGCAAATCATATATTTGATAAGGGTCTACTATCCAGAATATATAAAAAACTCCTATAACTGAACTAAAAAAGATAACCCAATTGAAAAATAGGCAAAGGATCTAAATAGGCATTTCTCCAGACAAGATATACAAATGACCAATAAGCACAGGAAAAGATGCTGAACATCATTAGTTATCAGGGAAATGCAAATCAAAACCACAATGAGATACCACTTCACACCCACTAGAATGGCTATCATAAAAAAAATAATAAGTATTGATGAGAATGTGGAGAAATTGGAACCGTCATACATCGCTGGTGGGAATGTAAAATGGTGCAGCTTCTTTGAAAAACCATTTGACAGTTCTTCAACATGTTTAACATAGAATTACCATATGACCCAGCAATTCCACTCCTAGGTATATATCTGAGAGAATTGAAAATATATGTTTATACTAAAACTTGTACATGAATATTCATAGTGGCATTATTTATAATAGCCAAAAATTAGAAACAACCCAAATGTCCATCAGCTGATGAATGGATCAACAAAATGTAGTATATCCATACAATAGAATATTATTCAGCCATAAAAAGGAATGAAGTAGTGATACATACTACAACATGGATGAACCTTGAAAATAAATGCTAAATGAAAGAAGCCAGTTATATTGTGTGATTCCATTTACCTGAAATGTCCAGAGTAGACAAATCTATAGCAACAGAAAGTAGATTAGTGGTTTTCTAGAACTGGGGGCAGGGTGGCAAGTACAGTCATGTGCCACATAATGACATTTCGGTCAATGACAGACTGTATATATGACAGTGGTCCCATAAGATTAGTACCATATAGCCTAGGTGTGTAGTAGGCTATACCATCTAGGTTTCTGTAAGTACATTCTGTGATGTACACACAATAAAGAAATCTTAATGTTCACATTTCTCAGAACATATCCCCTTTGTTATTCCATGCATGACTGTAATTGAATGACTGGTAATGGGTATAAAGTTTCTTTTGGAGGCAATGAAAATGTTCTGGAATTAGATTGTGGTGATGGTTGGACAAATAGTGAAAGTACTGAAAACCACTGAAGTATGTGCTTTAAAGTGGTGAATTTTATGATACGTGAAGTATATCTCAATTTTAAAAAGTGCTATAAAGGAAAAAAAAATAACCTGACAGGGGTTCCAACTTCTGGAGAAGAAACTGATACATGAAAAATTGGAGAAAATATATGCCGCTATTCAATTCAATTATTAATTGTGGTTTCCCCTAAAAATTGCATTAGAAGTTGATTTAAACAGCTGGATTAAGTGGATAGACAGGAAGATGATGGGACTGAACCAAGTCTTGGAGAATGGGTAGTATTTGGGATATGCTGAGATGAAGGGAACAGTATTTTTCCAGGAGAAGAGACCAGCACAAGCAGAAGCAAAAAGGCGGGAATGGATTTTGGAGAGAGCAAAGGAAGTTGTCTCCACAGAAAGCTATTTAATTGTTTAAGTTGAGTAGCAGTGGCAAATAAAATGGAGAGTGTGGATTGGGCCCAAATTATGGAAAACTGGAGAACAGTGCAGGGGAGACCTTCTTGCCTCTGAAGACAATAAAGGATATTGTATATATTTATTTTTTTAAGAAAAAAGACAATTCACATTTCTGGAAGACTGGAAGCTTAGTCAGACATCAGTTACAAGGTAAGCTGTAGACGATTTTGGGCATGAGATAATTCAAGCCTGAACTAGAAAAAACAGCCCTGGGAATAGAAGTAAGGGAGATTTAAGAGATTTTTGTTTCAGAGATAGAAAGATTGTTTGGAAACAAATTGCTGTTGATGAAGTAAAGAACCAAGTAAAAATGAAACATCAGGCAATTAGGAAAATTAAGAGAAAAATGGAAATTGGGAAGGGATGACAACTTACGGAGATCTGACAATATTGAGATAACTACAGTTAGTAAATCAAATTGCAGTTAAATACTAGGACTAGAGATGCATAATTGGCAGGGTTCAGTATAGAGGTGATAATTGAAGCAATGAATGATTATTTCCCCCAAATGCATATATAATGCTCTCAAAGGACTTTCAATAACCTGGGGACATACTCCAATGTACTAAATAAGAAAAGAAGGAATAAAATACGGACTTTGGGCAAATTTGTTATCTGTGCTTCACCTTCCTCTGCTGTAAAATGAGGATAACACGAGGGACTGATATAGTAAGAGCTCAGTAACTGTTGGGTTTTTTGTTCTTGTTGTTTTTGCTTAAACAACAGAAATTTATTTTCTCACAGTTCTGGAGGCTAGAAGTCCAAGATCAAGGTTCCAGTTGATTTGATTTCTAGTGAGAGTTCTCTTCCTGGCTTGCAGATGGCCACCATCTCACTGTGTCCTCACATGGCCTTTCCTTAGTGTATATGCACCAAGAGAGAGCTCTCTGGTATCTCCCTCTCTCTTTCCCTAATTATTTCATAGTGGTAAAATACACGTAACATAAAATTTACCATCTTAACCATTTTTAAGTGTACAGTTCAGTGGTATTAAATACTTTCATAGAGTTGGGCAACCATCACATACAACCATCCCCATAACTCTTTTCATCTTGTAAAATTGAAACTCTATACCTATTCTACAACAACTTTTCATTGCACCCTCCCCCCAGCTGCTGGCAACCAGCATTCTATTCTCTGCTTCTGAGTTTGACTATGCTAAGTACCTCATATAGTGGAGTCATACAGTATTTGTTTTTTTGTGACTGACTCATTTCACTTAGCATAATGTCCTCCAGGTTCATCTATGTCGTAGCATATGTTAGAATTTTCTTCCTTTTTAAGGCTGAATAATAGTCCATTGTATCACTTTTTGCTTATCCATTTATCTGTCAATGGACTCCAGTTGCTTCCACATTTTAGTGGCTGTGAATAACACTGTTACAAACATGAGTTTACAAATATCTCTTTGAGACTCTACTTGCAATTCTTTTGGGTATATACACAGAAGTGGAAGTGCTGGATCAAATGGTAATTCTAGTTTTAATTTTTTGAGGAACCGCCCTACTGTTTTCCATAGCAGCTGTACTATTTTACATTCCCAGCAATAGTGCACAAGGGTTCCAATTTCTCCAAATCCTTGCCAACACTTGTTATTTTTCGGCTTGACAGTAGCTATTCTACTGAGTGGGAGATAGTATCTCATTGCAGTTTTGATTTGCATTTCCCTAATAATTAGTGATTTTGAGCTTCTTTTTATGTGCTTATTGGCCATTTGTGTATTTTCTTTGGAGAAATGTCTATTCGAGTCCTTTGCCAATTTTTGAATCAGTTTGTTATTTTTGTTGTTAAGTTTTAGGAGTTCTCTATATATTCTGGATATTAATCCCTTATCAGATACATATGATTTGCAAATATTTTCTCCCAATCTGTAGGTTGACTTTTTTACTCTTTTGATATTGTGATTATTATTTATTGCAGTAACATAAATTATCCATGACGTTACATGGTATAATGGAAAGAGCACTATATCAGGAGATTTAACTTCAAGTCCTTGTTCTCCATTTGTTAACTCTGACCATATGCTCTGTAATACTGAAGTACAGAGTTCTGGGTTTGAATTCTAGGCATACCACTTATTAGCAACCTGACCTCAGGCAGAATTTTGAAACTTAGTTTCCTCATCTGAAAAATGGATATACTAAATCACACCTTGTATTTTCTTATGAGATTAACATACTATATATAAAGTACCTGGCACATAGTAGATGATTATTACTTGACATTATTTTAGTGTTTTTTTTCTCTATGGGCTGCTTTACTTGTATACTTCAGTGATTTAGAGAGAGATTATCCTAGAGTGGTTTTTATCTCAAGAAATAACATAGAGACCACATAGTGCCCAGTTCCATCCCAAAGAATAGGAATAAAGAATAGGGGGACTGGGATATAGCTTTCTGGGATCCCTTATCAAGTTCTTTCATAAAGGAAAAAGAGATGGAAAGACAGAGCAATCAATTATGTTTAACTGCAATTTCAAAAGTTTCTGTCTTAGTCCAAGATGTTCAGAATCAACCCATACGATTGATGACATTAGCAGGAGGGAGGAGGAGAATTCCCGATTGTTCTTTGTAGCAAATGAAAATGTAATGAGGAGAGTCATTTGCTAGCAAATCTTTGTTTTTCTATATGGCATATAATAAATATGTATATGAATCCAAAATTTTTATTGGATGTTCAAATCTGTAGGTAGTCAAATTACCTTCAAGTGTAAGTATGGTATTCAAATATTAATTAAAATATTAAAACAATATAATTATATAAGTAGAGCTATACAATCATCCCCCTGATAAAGAGAACCAAAAAGAAAAGGTGAAGCTTTATTTGATAACACATCATGTCCATTTCTCTCCTGAAAATAATAAATATCATAAAGTATAAAAATAATATATTCCATAATAATATTTTAAATAAAAGGGCTGAAACAAAGGAAAGAAAATTATATATATTTGGATTGGTTTGAAAATATTAAAAGCTAACAAGATTAAACAGTGTCTGTGGAAGATTGTCCTCAAGGACCATATTGATTAAGCTGTTTTATAGCTTATTATTATTTGCTATTGTTATATCATTATAACAAGTTCTCTTTATAAGCTTCTTTAATGAACTATGATGTGACGCATTCATTCAATATTTGTACAAGCACAAAATATTTCACTAATTATTACTAGTTATTCTTAATAGTGACTCTATCACAGGTATTATCGATGATTCTATAAAGGCACACTGACCTTAAGAGTTTTCCCTAGAACAATGGCTCTCAAACTTTTTGGTCTCAGGATTCCTTTACACTCTTAAAAATTATTGAGGGTACCAAGAAGCTTTTTTTAAATGTGTGTTATAGTTATCCTATTCACTTTATTAGAAATTAAAACATATTTTAAAAATATTTTTATTAACTTACTTAAAATACAATAAATTCATTGTATATTACCATACATAACATTTTTATGAAAAATAATTACATTTTCCAAAACAAAAAAAGGATGTAATGAGAAGAGTGGCATTGTTTTACATTTTCAAATCTCTTTAGTATCTAGCTTGAAAAAGATAGCTGGATCCTCATATCTGCTTCTCATTCTATCAATGCAATATGTTGTTTTAGTTGACATTTATGAAGAAAAATCTGACCTGACATAGATATGTCGTTGTAAAATTGAAGAGTATTTTAATAACATTTTAGGATAATTGAAGATATTTTCCTTTGATACAATACTCAACAAGTAATATTTTCTTAAAGGCTAGTTACAGTATAGAATCTGAAAATATATCAATGAACTTTTCAAACTGTTACATTGCAATTTAGTGGTCTGACATGTTCAAATTTTCTCACAGGCAACAAATACTGTCAGTTATTTTTCTAGAAGTTGCAGGCTTACTTGGTTTGTTTTCAGAAAAATGTCTGCCAAATTTTCAAGTGTAAATAACCATAGTTTGTCTTCCAGTTGTTCTTTCAAGTAAAGATGAGTTTTCGTTTAAAAAAGAAGCTAGTTCGGGCCAGCCATGTGGTGCAGAGGTTAAAGTTCACACGCTCTGCTTTGGCCCCGGCTCGGTGTTTGCAGGTTCAGGGTTTACAGGTTTGGATCCCGGGTGCAGACAGACACACAGCTTGTCAAGCAAGGCTGTGGCCGTGTCCCATATAAACTGGAGGAAGATGGGCACATATGTTAGCCCAGGTCCAAGCTTCCTCAGCAAAAATGAGGTGGATTGGCAACAGAGTTTAGCTCAGGGCTAGTCTTCCTCACACACACAAAAAAAGCTAGTTCAGCATGCAATCCAAACAATCACACATGTGCTTTTCCTCAAAACAACCTCACACTTCTGTATGCAACAGAAATGCTTTATGCATATTTCTTGTTTTGTCACACAGAATATTAAAAAGATATGTGCTCAAGGGGTAAAATTTATTATAAAAGTTAATAATTTTTACTGCTTTGTTAAAGACTCCTTAAATGAAACTGGCTTTTTTTCCTGCAAGTGTATGGTGGTAGAGAATATAGTTACTACTACTACAGTTGGTACCACTGCCTTGATTCATGCGAGGGCACTTGCAATTTAATCCACCATTGTTTTTGTACCATCAGTGCAAATGTGAACACAGTCAAATAATGCCCTAGTATTATTACGAAAATGTTTTAGACCTCTTGCAACCTCTGAGATATTTTCAGGGACCTTCAGGGGTCCGAGGATCACACTTTAAGAACTGATAATCTAGAATGTGAGCTCTGTGAAAGCAGTCAGTTTGTTTCGTTCACTCTTATATTTTCAACACTGTTGTACCTAGAACAGTGCCTGGCACACAGTAGATGATTAATAAATATTTCCTGACTGTATTAATAAAGCAAGGACCAATGGAAGATTAATCTTCTGTGGCAAACAGAATAATAACTTAAAATGAATGGGTTTTGTTTTGTTTTACTACAGAGAGCTCAATAATTAACCAATACATGCCACAAAAATGTTATGAAAATCTAGTTTCATGATTGCCATATGCTTTGCTGAAAATTCCATTCACTTTTAAATTGTGAGCAAAGAGACTAAAGGACCTGTGTGAAGTAAGAAGTGTAAAATATGCCAGAATCATAGAATAAATGCTATTTCTTTCATAGAAGCACAGAGCTGAAATGCCTTTAGAGATCATATAGCCCAATTCCTTCATTTTCACAAATGAGAAAACTGAGTTGCCTGGGGGACAAAGGCCCAAAGTCATAGAGTTAGTGACAGGACTAAAATACAGAATCTTTCGCATTTTCTCTTGCACATAGAAATGATGGGAATGATAATGGGAAGCAAGAGAGGAACTTCTGTGCATTTCTCCTATAGGAGAGTAACCAAGCAAGCTCAGAGTCAAATCCTTAAACCATACCATGGGCGCTATAGGATGGAAGAGGAACCTGAAGTTAAAGGATAGAACACTTAAATATACCTCCTGGTAGAGCCCCTTGCTTCTCCCTCAAACAGCTCAGTCTGGAGACATGCAAAGACTGCCTGGGGAGTCACGCTAGTCTCATGGAACTGTGGAGAGGAAGAGTCAGGTTCTCAGAAGTAAGTGAGCAGGGCCTGATGCCTAAGAGGAGGACCCTGGAGCTGTATTGTATAGTAACGTGGATGGGGCCAGAGACTGGAAAAGCTGCAGCAGAGACGAATGTCTTTGCAATTTTTCAGCAGGGAGATATTGGCATTTTGAATGGAACTGTCTTGACCTTGCAGGATATTTACCATCCCCACCCTCTGGCCACCAAATGCCAGTAAATCTGAAGCTGCTGTCACAAATAAAAATGTCCTGCACATTTCCAAATGCCCACTAGGGGGCCTGTATAGCCCCCGATTACCATTTGTCACATATTTACTAATAAACACACTTTCTGATGAATGTGATGGGAAATAATCACAGGTGTTTTTTGGTTCTCCTCTCCACCACTAGTCCTCTGCCTCCACCCATTGAATCAGTAGCATTTATTGCTCTAGGATGAGGTTGAACACAGCCAAGGACAAAGAAGACAACTAAGTTTCTGAATGGCATTTTCAAATCAAAGCAGAAAACAGTAGGTTTTTTATTATAACGCCAGGTTTCCTGAAAGAAGAAACAAGTTTTTGAGCTTTAAATGAGTAAGAGCTTGGAAGACACAGGGCAGAGTATTTCTACCATAAACCAATGAGTTAGGAGGTATGAAGTTGTCTACCAAAAGGAAACAGAAGTTCAACCTGCTAGAAGGAAGAAGAGAATCTGAGGGCATGTAACTAGAATTTAGATGCTGGTAGGTGCCTAAGAAAGGATTGTACCCTCTATGCACTCTCTCAGTAAGCTGAGAGGACAAGAAATTCTCTGGGGAAGACAGGAAGAACTTGAGAGCAGAGAGGATCTTCACCTTGCTCCCAGCAGGCCTCACTGAGAAAGCCCCTGCTCACCACACAGCTGAGGCAGAATGCCTGAGACATTGCTCCCCACCCTCCAGTTTACTGAGCATCCAACACTTTGCTGAGCCCCCCAAAGCAGCACAGAAGTGGCTGAGAATGGAATGGCATAATGGGAAGGGCCTTGTGGTCAGGGTGCAGCCAGCAGAGCTGGATGCAGACATGGGGCAGCAAGGGAAAGCAACTGACAACCAGACTTGAGGGAATTGCCCATCTCAGCAGATCCCAGGCCAGCTGCCTCTGAGGTCACCACAACATGTAAATCCCCGGAAAAGAGAAGGAAAAGGGAGAGGGGCAAAACCTTTGACTGACTGAGTTTAAATCTAAATTACAAAGTTTACACAGAAGGTCAAGTTTTAAGCTCTTAAGTGGAAAGGGGGCGTAGCAACTAGGTGCAGTAATAAGGACATAAAGAACCCAGGGAAGTCATCCTCAATACATTAATGAATATTTACTCTCTCTTTAGTGAAGCCCTTTAAATTTACAGGAGATGTCTTGGTGCCAAATATCAGCTATTCATCTTGTTCAGGGTTAATTATTTGTGTGGCTTTGATGACTGTTTTGACAAACAAGTGCTCCTTTTACTTCTCTGTGATTGTAAGTACCACGGCAGTAGCCCCTAATTGTATATATAGAGAGAGAAGCTGAAGATCTGTTAATTTTGTCATATCAATGGATGAGATACTTCAGCCGGAATCTGTCCATTTTTTTAATCAATGAAAAATTTATTTTGTGCAAAATGTAGTTTTAAAATTACTTCAGCTGGAATCTATCCATTTTTAAATCAATGACATACTTACTCTCTATTTTGTGCAAAACGTAGTCTTAAAATTAGCTGTCACTAGGAAAACAACAAGCACTTAGACCTTAGGATAGTTTTTTTGAATCATCCTCCAAACTATCACGTAAATTGAGAACCATACTGTAAATTCAGAGAGAGAAATTACACCTTAGATTTGACTAAATATCTAGGAGCAAATGATTTTCTCTTTATTCACACTCTTGTAGAGGTTTTTTAATTTAGATGTCATTAACATTCAGGTTTTAAATTTGATAGACATACACGGTGTACAGAGTCAGCCTGCCTATGGAGATGACCAAAACGGGCCTTCCTATCTTATTGCACACAGTCCCTCCAAATCAGCCTAGAGTTGATTTCCTTGTTTTGACACTGGTAAGAAGCTCATATGTTACATTAGTAATTCCTACCTTTCTCTCTTTCCAGAAAACAAGAGAATTTTAGTTCTCAAAGAATGCCAAAGTAGCCTGAAAAAAAAAAGTCTTAAGCTCTCATAAGCACATAATCAGATCTTCCTGTCTTTCATGGGGACTATTGCTTGGTAAATTCTGTTTTATGTTCCAAAAGAGCAAAGTGGCCTTTTTCTAATACACTTCTAGTTTTACAACAAAGTCCTGTAAAATTTCCTGTTCTCATTATTAAATATGTGGCAGCCTCCTTGCCTTATGTCGAAACCAAGTGATAAAGGAATGTGCCGAAGTCAGTCTATTTTATTGCACACCTTTTGTGGTTGAATTTTATTACTTGATTCATGAAAAAAATCTGCAAGCTTAGTTTTCAGGTCATTTCTGATAGCCTTGTGGTTCATCACATTGCTTAGGAGCTCTGCATTCTGCTTTTATTTGTTTATTTTACTTTTCAGTGAAAATGAGTTGGTCAAGGTTGAATGGTATCTATGCTTTAGTTAGGTAAAGAATAGAGAAGACTTTTTCGACTTCTTAATCATATTAATGTGTTCTCTGGGTAAAGATGGCTGAGGCTTGAATAGAACAGAAAGTTGTGAATGTAGAATTTCTTTTCTTCTTTTGATCACTTCCTTCAGTCAGTAACAAGAAACACATGAAACAAAATCCTAAGAACTTTTAAGCACAACATTTAAAAACCAAGAAAATGTGAGTTAAAAGCTGAATATTAGTCACTGAGAGTACCAAGCAACCTATTTCTTGCACTTGTAACTATTTTTTCAAATAGGTTAAAAACTGATAAGAAGCTCTTGGGAAACTCTTATCAGTCATTGCAAAAATAGGTTAACCCATCCTAATCTGGCAAAGACTAAAAAGACCTAAATTCCTAAAAGCATTAGGGAATTTTTTTTCTATTTGCTAAGTATGCTGTATAAGAATCATTTTTGTTACAACAAATTCAGAGTTAAAATACCTTTTTATTCATGTGATGTATTCTATGAGTGCATTTGCAGCCCATATAGGGGTGGTTGCTTAAGCTGACACTGCAGAACGTTGGAGGAAGTGTTGATTAGAATTTGCACATTTGTTCTGAGTTTGTGAATTCCAAGCAGGTTTGCTAATGGGAAATAGTGGCTCTTCCACGGCTCTGTTCAGCTCTAGGTCATGGCCACCTGTGTGGGTTCCCTCTGCAATGACTGCTGCTAATATTTTGGTACATAACCTTCCTGTCTTTTCCTCTCTTCATATACATTTTTTAATTTGCAAAGTTAATCTCATAGTGTACTTGCTATTTCATCATCTTTTTTCATCAATGGTATATTATTAATTTTTTTAAAAATTATGTTCAACCATGTAAGATAATCCATTATCTGGCTGTAACAGAACTTATTAAACTCCTTTCCTATTGTTGGACACTTAGGCATTTCCAGTTTTTATTGATTGTAAATATTGTTGTGACTAGCATTCTTGAACTCAAATTTTTGGGCACATCCTAATTATTTTCTATAGATAAATTCCTAAAAAGTAATATTTTGGGGTTAAAAAGCAACTATTTTAAAATGATTACATGTAATATTGCCAACCTAGGGTAACCACTGCCAACAATTTGATGCATATTTTTAGAGTCTTTTAAAAACTAATATGTATGTGAACAAATGTATATATTCATGTATATATAGCTTTTCAAAAAGTTGTTATTGTGTTATGTATGGGGGATATGTTGAAGGATTTTAAACAGAGGGATGATAAGATCTGATTTTCATTGTAGAAGGATTACTCTGACTGCCCCGTTGAAAATAGGCTACTGGGGAGCAAGGGTACAAGCAGGGAGGCTAGTTAGAGTCTATTGCAGTAATCCAGGAGAGATCAGAGTGGGGGACAGCAGTGGAGGTTGTGAATGGTGGTCAGATTCTGGATGTATTTTTGCAGGAAGACAGATTGGATATGGAGTATGAGAGAAAGAAAGGATTGCAGATTAACTCCAAGTTTTAGAGACCTGAGCTGTTGGAAGGACGGCACTGACATCAAGTGACAGGGGAAAGGCTGTAGGTGGAGCAGGTTTGGGGAGAGGAAAGAACAGGAGTTTAGTCTGAGAGAGGGAGTTTGAGATATCTCTTAGGTATCCAAGTGGAGATGTCCCTCTAGGTTGTTGAATATATGAGTCTGGAGGTCTGGAGCAAGCAGGTGTTGGAAATACAAATTTGGGAATCATGGGCATATAGATGATATTTAAAGTCAGGACACTGGGTGAGATTACCAAGGCGGTGAGTACAGACAAAGAGAAGAGGGACTGAAGACTGGGGAAAGGGAGCATTCCAACACGAAGGGTACTTACTATGCACCAAGCACTGTTCTGTGTACTTTGGACAGATAATGGGATGACTCATTTAATCTCCAGAACAACTCAATGAAAGGGTACTATTTTTATTCCCAATTTACAGAGGAGGAACCTGAGGCACAGAAAGATTAAGTCAGAAAATCAATAACTATTTCATGATATAAATTGATGAAGTAAGTTTTAACTCCCTTTTTGAATAATGCAAACTTATTTTGAAATAAATCATTTAAACTTTTTCTGCACAGGCTTTATCCATCATGTCTCAAAAATCTTAGTAGTTATACTGTAAAGAATCAGCATGACTAATCTGTCCAAAGGTGCTTTTCTTTACAGCTGACAACACATTCTAGGAAAGAGCACTGAGAAGAAAGAGGAAAAAAAAAAAAGCTTATGTTCAAAAAGGAGAAAAGGAGAGCCATTTTTAGTGTTCAGTATTTCTTAAAGACATTGTCTTTGTTTGCTTTCACATGTCTCTTCCTCAAGAACCATGCGTTCTCTAATTATATTTAAGGATGGGAGAGGCAAGTTAATGAAGGGAAATTGTCATTGCTCCTACCACCTCACTCTATAATATTTTCAGAATATCTCAACGGGACAGTTTCTAAGGCTTTACCTCACCCTTAACAGAAATGTGCATAAGACGGAGAAAGACAAAAAGTGCTATGCTGGGTTAATCATTACAGAAAGCTTCCAGGAAAAATATTTCAAATTGTTCCTTTGGTGCCCTGCAGATTTTTACATCTTGGGACAAGGACGTGGATGAATGAACTTCCAATATGCTTTTCTACCTTCTCCTCTTCCTTGGGAAAAGGGTTTTTGTGAAAGGGCAGGTGGGTAGGAGAACTTGGAAAATGTTTTTTCAGACAGATCAATTTTAGGGAAAAGGACAAATGGAAGTTGAGGATCTGGAAATAAAATTTTCTCTGCCAATAGAGCTCCTTGGAAAGTCTTCACACGTTTTGGGGGGTTCCTGTAACTCTGGTTGAAGACCTTAAACAATTCTGATAGGAAGAAAAAAAGGGAGATATCTTAAAAAAACAGGGGTGGCTGCAGAGGCATTCCTCTACTGAGCTCAAAATATGAGACGATGGATAAATGTGTACATTCATCTAAATACTAGAGAGCAGCAAGGCCCTTGAAAAGCAATATCAGGAAAAGCAGATCCAGAATGAACTTAGAGATGTGAAAAACAATAGAAAAACAAAAAGGGTCCTTTTAAGGTCATGTTTATAGCAAGAACAAAAACATAAGGACTCTGGGGAAAGATGATGCCATGTTAAAAAGATAACAGAGAAAGCAGAACTAGCCAAGTCCTCTTTTTCTCCATTCTTCTCTCAATAACTACCTTCAAATGGAAAGGGTAAAAGAGTTATGGTGGGAGGGAACCTAGATGCAAGGAAGGTAAGAAATAATTTAGTTATTTTAATGAGTTTGTTTTTATGTCCAGATGAATTGTATCCTGAGATATTTAGTGAGATTGTAATTGTAATCATACAACCACATTTAACAATCTTAGATTTTATAAACAGTAATTTTATAAATGGAAATTTATATTTCTATTTTACACATTTTATAAACAGAAAGTCAGCATAGATTCATTAAGAATCAATGCTGTCAAACTAACCTTACATCTAAGAACTTATTACTTAACTTAAGACCTAAGCTTTGTAACTTTTTCATTTAACATTGTATTGGAATAGTTCTCCAATATTTCTTATTAAATATTCTTCTATACTACAATTTTAGATAGCTATATAGTGTTCAATTGTATGAATATACCCTAAATTACTTAACCAATCCCCATGGTCAGTTTAGACTGTTTCACATTTTTTGCTTTTAAAAACCATGCTGGGGTTATGATTATTTCATGTAAAACTTTGTAAATTATTTTTTTAATTTTAGGTAAAATTTCTAAAAAAGGAATAAATGAATCAAAGGGCACCATATTTCAAAGTATTACCAAAATTGCCTCTAGAAAGAAGTACCTATTTATATTCTCAACAACAATATATGGGTGCCTGTTTTTCCAACCTTTATCAGTAGTGGAAGATTTTGGTAGAAAAAAACTTTTGTTGGAGCTTTTTTATTGTGGTAAGATTTATATAACATACAATTTACCATTTTAACCATTTTTAAGTGTACAAATCAGTAGCATTAAGTACATTTACAATGTTGTGCAACCATCACTACTATCTATTTCCGGAACTTTTTCATCATCCCAAACAGAAACTGTGTAACCATTAAGCAAAAAAAAAAAACTTAAAAATAATTTTTTTAAATATTGTCATTCTCTGGCTGTATGTTATTCAATCCCATCAGCAATACTCCTTGACCCTGACCAATACAGAATTCCAAGATCTCAGGAATGGGGAATAGCGTTGTGTCCTTTAGCCCAGTAAAGTTGACATGTAAAATTCACCATCACACAGAGATGCTGTCTTGACTCTCAGTAGAGCTTATCCAACATAGTGCTCTCAGCAGAGTTTTTCTGAATTTGCATTTTCCATATTGCTAGTTCATGAACTCTCAGTAGGTATTCTGTGAAGAAAAAAGTTCTTTTAAAAATATAGATGTAATGTCAAACACATTTGGACAGTTATTATTCTGTGATACTTTATCCTTAAGAAAAGGTGCACTACACACTGCTAACAGTGGTTACGTATGGGGGGGAAGTCTTCTCCTCATAGTTTTTTTATTGTGGTAAAATACACATAACATAAAATTTACCATTTTAGCTATTTTTAAGTGTATAGTTCAGTGGGATTAAGTATAGTCACATTGTTGTGCAACCATCACCATTATATTTAGACACCATTAGGCAGTCTCCTAAACTGGCTTGATGCTCTGATTTAAGCAGTTGTGATGGGGAAGCAGCTTTCTAGTGCTGGAAAGGATATTGTTTATAAGTAAATCTGGAAGTATTGAAGCTGTTTGGTTCTCGTGAGGGAAGCTTTCTGGAGGCCGAAGTCAATACAAGAAAGGCGGGCAGAGCTGAGAGAATCACAGAGAAATGAAGCTGGAGTGGTAATTAACTTTCAGAGGCCTACCCTACTTCTCCAGGGAAGTCTTCAGTGATATGGTCCCATTATGTATAATTTAAACTATTTTGGTATTCCCCCCCACCCCATACTTGTGAGAGAAAATGGCCTAAAAGGGTTTGGAAGACACCAAAGACTTATCTTGTATTTCTTCTCATTATATCATTTAAGTTTTGCCATAGCTATAATTTATGTACCTCACTCATAAAGGTGTCGGCCTGTGGCAGAGACTGCGAGATTCCTGCTTAAAATCTATTGTCGTTTTTCTCTTTGTAAGAAAATTGAGATTTCATTTAGGGTGGCAATGTACCTGGATGAAAGACCACATTTTCCATTTTCCCTTGCAGGGAAGTGTGGCCATGTGACTAAATTCTAGCTAATGAGATAAAAAGGAAAAATGTTCCTTAAGACCTGCAGGAAGACTGAGAAAAGAGGCTCACTCAGCTGGGAGGGATGGGGGGCTTCTATCCTTTCCCTTCCTCCTTCTCAGAAGGAGCTCTAGGGACCATCTTGTACTAAGAAGTGACACTGAGGATGGAAGCCAGTGCTTCCCTGGGGACTGTGGAATCATGTTAGGCTATTTACTTCGGGACATCTTTTATGTGTGTGAGAGAAATAAACTCCTTATGGTTTAAACCACTGTTATTTTGGATTTTCTGTTATAATGTGTCTGAACCTAACTCTAACTGACTCACAGCCTGAAACATATTCAAAGACTCAGTCAACCCATATTTGACTGTATAGGTAGCAACTTTGTGACTCATCAGGGAAAGACAATACTGTATGTAGTGGAACCTACATAAAGAGAAGTTTTCATCCGAGTGAACCTCTATTTTATCTAGATTGGAACTTGTCTAACTTGCATTGATTCAAATCCTTAATTAATCCTGACATACAAATGCCTATACATATTTGAATGTCTCCTAGGCACCTCAAACTTAATGAGTCTGGAACTGATCTTGCCCATCTCAGTCACCACCACCACCAGCACTACCACACTGACTTCTTATCCTATGTTTTCCTTTCAGAAAATGTTCAGTAGAGTTCATATCCATCCACCTAACATCATGCCAGGAGCCTGTAGGCCATCTTTGACACCTTCTTCCTCATTTCTAATATCCAGACTATTGTCAAGTCCCAGAACCTCCCTCTAAAATATATTTTGATCTGTCTAGTTCTCTGTCTCCACTGTCACTTGGCGGGTGAAGCGATACCATTTCTTGCCCAGAAAACTCCAAAAGCTTCCCTCTGGATTTCCATTTTCCACACAGTAGCTAGAGAGGAAACACAAACCAGATCACATTACCACCATGCTGAAAACTCTTCATTGGCTCCCAATAGCATTAGGATACAATCCCAAATCCTAAATATGGCCTATGAGGCTCTGCACAATCTGGCCCCTGCATGCCATCCACCACCCAGAGTTGTCTCCAGTCAGTTTCTCTCACTAAGTGTGCTTTAGCCACCTGATCTTCTCTTTTAGTCTCTTGAATATACCAGACTTTCCCATCCCAGGGGCTTGCACAGGCTGGTTCCCTGTCTGGATTACTCTGCTCCCACTGCCTATTTAATGGTCAACTCCTACTGATTTTTCTGGTCACTGATTAAATGACCCGTCTCCAATGAGGCTTTTCTGACCCCACTCCCCATTTATATCAGGTCCCCCAATTAAAATCTCTCACACACCCTTTAATTTAACTGTATGATACTTGAATTTTAAATTAGATACATATTTGTGAGAATTGTTTTGTTTTGTACAATGTCATTCTCCAGAGACCAAAAGCACAGTGAGGACAGATGTCTGTTTTGTATAGTGCTGCATCACCAGCACCTAGCACATATAGAGACTTCACAAATATTTGTGGGAAGAATCCATTAATTAACGAACTGAAGATGAGACCTGGGAACTCAGTAGCATCTGCTTTTGTGATCACTTTCCTTAAATTGTCTTATATGGTTTAATGCTATGATTTCAGGGGGGTAGGCTCCCCTGCCCCCAAATCTTTCCCACTGACAGAATGTCATCTTCATCTCTTCCTCCTCTCCCTCCTTCCTCTCTTTGGTCCTTCATCCCCACTCTCCTCTTCCTTCTCCTAATCTTCATCATTATCATAACTTTCAGCAGGTGCCTTACAAACACAATTTCCTTAAGTCTTCTCAACCAACCTGCTGTTACAATGTTAACATCTCCATTTCATGGATGGCAAGCCTGAGATTTAAAGAAAATTTACTTTTTCCAAGGTCCCACAACTATGAGGTAGTGAACCTGACTTGGAGCTCCTAATTTCAATCTTTCCACTGTACCATAATGTTTCTCTTCACTTGATCATACTTCTCATTCATTCTACAGTTACTGATCATCTCTACCAGACATTATACAGGTGTAGTTGAATAAAACAAACTAATTAGGCCCTTCCACTCTTGGCAGTTACAGTAGACTTATTTATTATTGAATTAAGATTCATATCCACCTGCTCTTTAACACTGGTGTGTGTGTAAAGATACAAGTAATAATGTTTTTGCAATTTTGTGAAATTGTTTTAAACAACTTGTTTTGCTCCAAATATCTAAAGAACTGGCCACGTTGAATGAACCAGAGTTTTTGTTGCTGGGAGTGGAAAGTGGTAAGGAAGGAAAGGCAGTTTTGGAGCAGCCCTCTTTTTTTTTTTTTAACTTTTTGAGGTATATTTCACAGACCAAAAAATTTCACTCACTTAAAGTGTACAATTCAATGGTTTTTAGTATATTGACAGAGTGTGTAACCATTACCAAAATCTAACTTTAAATTATTTTCATCATCCCAAAAAGAAACCCTTTACTCTACCCTAGCCCCTGGCAACCACTAATCTACTTTATGTCTCTGTAGATTTCCCTGTTCTGGACCTTTCACATGAATTGAATAATATTATATGTAGACTTTTATGACTGGCTTCTTTCACTTAGCATAATGTTTTCAAGGTTCATCTTATTGTTGCGTTATATGTGGCACTGTATGGATACACACATTTTGTTCATCCATTCTTCAGCTGATGGACAGTTGGGTTGATTCCACTTTTTGGACATTATGAACAAGGCTACTATGAACAAGTATTTGTGTGGACACAGGTTTTCATTTCTCTTGGGTATATACCTAGGGAGTGGAGTTGCTGGCTCATATGTTAACTCTACATTTAATACTTTGAGGAAAGGTCAGCAGCCCCTCTTCATGAGGAAAGGTTGAGGTTTTTGCCCAGAGGATTGAGTGGCTGTCAGCATTTGGTGTTCTGCCAGGTCCTCTGTTTACATCCCTTCTGTTCCTGAGTGACTTTCCCCCCTTATTTGCCTCTTTTATTCTCTTCTCTGTAGACTCTAGCTCCCTGCTGATTTTAGTAGGAAATGAGGCTTTCAATGCCGAAAAGTTATTCCAAAAAGTTCATTTTGAACTCTCTGGAGGATGGACATTAAAGTAATGATGTTTATCTGTTTATCTGTGGGGTAGCCACTCATGGGGCTGTTTTGTAACAAAAGAGCACATTGAGTAGGAGGCTTATTTAACTTGTTCCTGAGGGTTACCCTCCTACAACATGCTGTCCAAACAGATTCCTAATTACTCAGCTCAGAGTCTGCACGTTTTAAAGAATCACTTTGAAGTTTCTTGGTGATATGACTATCATTAGTAAACCTATATATGTAAACATATGTTGTGAGCTTCTAAAAAATGTATGTAGCGTTCCTAGTGTGTGCCTGGCACATAATAATTGCTTAACAAATTGTTAGTTTCTATTATGAAAATTTACTCCAATGAACAATTGGTTTCTTTGAGGTATACATTTCAGTAATTTAACTTTGGGGGACACATTTGAGTTCTTTCAGAACACACGGAATAGTAGACTCTTCCAGGTGCGCTGACATAAATTCTCATTTGATCGTCCCCCCCACCCCGTGAGACCCTCACCTCACATAACTTGGCATTGTTTCCCAGTGGTTATTTTTGGAATAATAAAGATCGTTTCTACCTACTCAAGCGAATTTAATCTGCTGAATACAACAGAAACAACTCTTCTATGGTTCATCCACCTTCTCCCTTCCCTCAAGTCTTAGTGTGGGTACGCAGAAGAATGTAATACGACCAGTTCGGTCTCCAAGAAAATGCTCCCTGCCCTTGCAAAGCTTTCAGACTAAAGCGGCGATTTAACACGCATTTTACTTTAAGTGGGGAACGTAACTAAGGAAAAGAGAGTACGAGTCCATTGACAGCTCAGGGTCCGTCCCAGGATAAATGAGATAAATGAGTCAATCGTTTTCCCTAGCAAGCCAGACCTCTGAGTTATATCGCCCAGCTGCGGAGATGAGAGACTGCTATTAAGACACCCCTTCCCTGTCCCGGTCGAGCTCCCCGCATTGGGGAACCGACAGTGAGTCACCCCGAAAAGGGGAGAAGAAAAGGGGAGGGGCCCGCGCCGCGCGGGTGGAGGATAGTCGCGGGACGAAATTCTAGACTGAGGAAGCCTCAGAAGGAAGAGGAGGGGCAACTGTGCGCGGGGAAGAGAAGGAAGAGGCATCTGGGGAAAGGAAGGGAAGGGAAGGAAAGGGAGGAAGAAGGAAGGCGGAGGAAAAAGAAGTGGGCGAGCGGGGGAGCGCGGGGCGGGCCCGGGAGGATCCCGGGGCGGGGCGGCCTCGCGCCTCGGGGAGGGTCGGCGGCGCGGGGGCCGGCCGGGGCGGGGCGGCAGGCGCCCGAGGGTCGGCTGGGGCTGCCGGGATTGGGGCGCCGCGGTTCTCGCTCGCCTTGGCCGCCGCTCCTGCGTGCAGCCAGCTCAGCTCCGAGGGACATGTCTGCGCCGCGATCGCCGCGCGCCCCGGGCTGCTAGCTTCTCCGGGACTTCCTCCCCGCGCGGCCCCGCAGCCCGGCTCCGGCTGTAGCGCGCGGCGGGCGGGTGGCTGACTGCGCGCCGCGCGCGGACCGCTGCAGTCATGGGGCTGCAGCCTCTGGAGTTCAGCGACTGCTACCTCGACAGCCCGTGGTTCAGGGAGAGGATCCGCGCCCACGAAGCGGAGCTCGAGAGGACCAACAAGTTCATCAAAGAGCTCATTAAGGACGGGAAGAACCTCATCGCGGCGACCAAAAGTAAGCGGGGACCTGGGCGCGGGCGGGCTGCGACGCGGCGAGGCCGGGAGGAGCCTCTCCCGGAGGGAGACGGAGAGTCCACTGCCCAGGGCCAGCAGCTGGAGGAATAGGAGAGTCCTTCGAGACCGAGAGGCCCTGGGGTCATTCCTCCCCGGCTCCCCGGGCAGCCGGTGGCTGGTCCGGTTTCCCGCCCCTGCCCCTCCGCGGCGGGCGGAGCAAGGAGCCGTGCGTGAGAGCGCGCCGCCTGCCCGCCAGCCCCCGCTGCCCCAGCTCGGCACCCCTCGGTGCCTGCGTTCCCCGCCCGACCGCCCGAGGTCAGGTTTTACTGCACCCTAAAGCTGCTCACAAAATAGAAACATCAGTTTTACTAGTTCTGTCTCGTGACCTCCCAAAATAACTTTCCTGGGGATTCTTTGAAAAACCTGCTGGGTGTTGAATTCTTCAGAGGTCCCTGAAACTGCACCCTTTCCGTGCTGTTTTCCCATCTTCCCCGACAGTCTCTTCCCGGCTCATTCACTGTGCCAAACCAGAACGTCCACCTGGCCTTGTGCTGCTTTCCGCACATTCCTTCCCTCCTCCCGCGCTGAGGAGGGTTCAAAGATTGGGGTTTGGGAGGGTGACCAGACAGCCTGCCCTCGGGCTCCCTCTGTCTGCAAATAGGGAATTCCACCCCGATCGAGCTTGATGCCTTCATCCCCTGTTCTTTTCTATCTTTGGAAAAACTCTGAAGCGGCCACAGGAGAAACAGGGAAGATAGGTAGTAGTATAGCTGAGAAGAGTCTAGGAGGGAAGTTGGCTGAAATTCGTGCTGAAACAGTTAGTCGATGATGCTGCTGGAAATGGGGAGGCATTAGCTCAAGTGAGGAGCCGGACAGCCTGACCACACCTTTAGCCCATAGCCTGTTCTGAGGATGCCTGCGAGTGTCCTTTTTTCCTCTTAAAAAGACCTGCCCATACAGCAGACAGGGACCCGACAATATCCAGTCTACCAAGTCTGTGTTGGGGTCTTTATCTCTCACCTAGTTTCTGAATTCAGTAATTCCCAGCCTTGGGAGTTTGTCCTAGGTACAACTTGTTTGTAGATCATCACCTTTGGTAAAAATACCCCATGTCACCCCACCCCCACCCCTCCATTTGGCATTAAGGAAGGTTAAAACATACTGAACAGACTGTCTCAAGTACCCAGCACAGTGCCTGGGACAGTAAATATTCATTTAATGAATGAGTTGGAATAAGGGAAGAATTATTGAGCCATCCCTATAATTTTGGAAGCAAGTCACTCACCTTCTCTGGGTGACGTCCAAGGTTCCTTTTGGTTCTGTGACTTTGGTGTTGCGAAATATGGATTGGGAATCACTTTGTTTGGGACATGTGACTAGTGGGCTTATTTGTTGACAGCTCTCCAGTGCCTTGGCATTGGGTATGTGTGTTGGGTGGGATGTAGGGAAGGGCTGTAACTATGTAGGAGTGGGCATAGAAGGGAGGAGGGGTGGAGAAGGGTACAGTATGTGTGCGTGCGTGTGTGTGTGTGTGTGTGTGTAGTGAACAGGAGGGAGAGGGCTCCTTACTTCTGTAGCTTGGTGTCCGCCAGTGTCACTGGCTGGGAGAGTGTATGCCTATACCTTCTCCTCTGTTAACTGGCTGTAGCAGCTCCCACTGGATCTAGGGAGATGAGGCGGGAGGCTTTGGTGTGGAAAGAGGCAGATGGCAAAGCCAGTTTGGCCACTGGTAGAAAGCTATTTATGTCTGCATATCAGCTCTTCTGCCAGTAGGCACATGCCTAGTGTTCCAGCAGCAGCTAGTGCATCTGGGGGACCAACTGTCAGCCTTCCTCCCAAGACCGTACGCTTTCTTGAATCTGTGAATTAGTATCTTAACTCCTTTTGATTCTTCTCCTTTCCCATACGGAACAATTTATAATCATGCTTAAGAGAGCAACCAGAAAGTGTCTTTTTTCCTGTTATGTTTAATTAACTTAAATTCTTTCCCAGAAGACAACAAAAACACAGCTTTAGCTCACATGTTTTTTGGCAAGTTAGGAAGACCCTGCCTCTGCCCGGCTTGTGCCATAAAGTTTACTTCTAGTTCCTATTAAAGACTAAGAGCATTGGATGTAAATCAGGACACAGTTTAGTCCGTCTTCATTGTTAGGGCCTGGCTACAGAACAGTTGGGCAGGTCATGTAATTCTTTTGTGTTCAGTTTCTCTTATCCTACTTCTTAGAGGCGTTAGTAAGGTTCTGCAGTGTTTGGAAATTGCTAGATTAGGTCCTTTGAAATTGAACTGTAGGTCAATCATTCTCCTAACAGGTTGTGCCTTTCTATAACATCTGAAAGTCAAGAAGTAGAGGAAGGACATGAGACGCAGCTGTAGGAAGAAGAATAATCAACTAGGTCAGATTGCTTATATTTTCAGATGTTTTACGAAAGTGGCATTTTTGTGTATTTTCAGAATTGGGGGTTTAAGTGACTTCTGTTTTTAATTGCCCTTCAAGATGGCTCCTACATGCACTAAATACTTGTTGGATTTACGTAATTTTGGTGAATTGAAGCTTTGAATAGTCCATAAATGTTTAAAGAAGTTGGAGGCGGTTCTGTAGGACCTGAAGGCCAACTGCTGAATTGTTATGCAGCAACCAGCAAATACTTAGCATCTAAAATTTGTTCACCATTGGGATTGAGATACAAAGAGGCAGTAAGGTAGAGGCCCTTGTCCTTGAGTTTATTGTCCTGTGGTTGAATTCATTTCAATCTAGGGAACATGTTTGAACTCCTGTCTGCGTTGTGCTAAGTTCTTGAAGAAACGATACACAGACTTACATGTTAAAAGGTTAACAGTGACAAGTAAGTATTCCAGCTTTTCCAGGAGCAAGAGTTTGTTGTAGGTTAGAGTAGAGAAGTTCTGCTGAAAGTTTGAGAACTCATTGGTGTTTTAAGTAAGGAATAGAACCTTGTAGAACCTTGTCAGATTGGAAACAGCTGAGAAGAAATCAGAACACTGCAGTTATTTGAGGACAGTGAGGAGACCAGTTAGGCTGGAATGGACATTTCATTTGCGGGAGTAGAATGGGGTGAAGGGAAATGTCAGTTTCAGATTATGGAGGGCCATAAAAGTGAGGCTGGGAATGTGGACTTTATCCTGTGGAGAATCACTGAAGGTTTTTCAGCAGAAGCCTAACATAATGGAAAAGAGATGGTATAGAGACAGCGTTTGACATCTGTGTGCGGGGTGATCTGGAGATAGCCGTGGGGGTAGGGAGGAGCTCCAGAGGGGAGTCTGGGATCATTGACTTCTGCGGCAGATTTGGAGATCATTCATTTAATTCAATGGAGTCTTTGTTTAAATGGCTTTTTTTGTCCTTTTTCTTTTTTTCGCTCCTTTCCTTTCCTAAAATAACCAGTGTCCTCCTTCCATACAGTTTAAACTTTTGTAAGCCTTTCATGTGATGTCAGTGTAGTTTCAGATGCTGATGATTCGTAGAAATATATAGCATATTTGCCAGAAGCAGCAGTAAGTCATATATAGTTTTCTCATAAATTTTACATTAGGCATTCTTGAGAAAATATATTCTGTTCTAGAGGGAAATACATGTGTTTTTAAACAAATAGTCTTTACAGTTATTAAGCACTCACACAGCTCTATAAAATTGTCTAGCTCTGTGTGTGTGTGTGTGTGTGTGTGTGTGTGTGCAAGTTGGATGGACCCTCATAAGTGAGCCTGCTCTTGTCACAGACATGGAGGAGGATGTTAGTGGCAGTCAGAACTAGAATTTGAGTCTTCCAAGTCTTGGTTTCAGTACAACTTTTAGCTTTGATATTTTAATGATTTCTGCTTTGTTTTCCCGGAGGACAACATAATTCCCTTTTGCTGTCTTTGTGTTTATTGTTCCAGAGCAATGGTTCATGTGGTAATTCCTTTTGGGGACATTTAAGTTGCTGTTGCATTGAAACATACAGAGATTTGGAAGACTTAAAAGAATTTCACTTTGTAAACTTGAGCCTCAGTTTCCTTATTTATAAAATGGACTGCTGCAGAAAGCCTTGAGGATTGAACACAATGGTGTGAAAGTGTTTTGAAAACACAAATGTAAAGTGGTTGTGTAGACTGTTGTTTGTCCAGCCAACATGCTTTTTCTCTCTCTGACCATTCAAATTTTTTTCAGATGTCTACCCCCTTTCCCAGGTGACTCAGGGAAAGGTGATTAAGGGTAATTCTGATTAGTCTCACTCAGTGGTTCTCAATCCTAGCTGACCATTATAATCATCTGGGGAGCTGTTAAAAAAAAAAAGATGACATGCAGGGGCTGGCCCCGTGGTGTAGTGGTTAAGTTCGTCGGCCCCACTTGGGCAGCCCTGGGTTTGCCGGTTCAAATCCTGGGCGCAGATCTACACACCGCTCATCAAGGCGTGCTGAGGTGGCATCCTACATAGAGTAACTAGAAGGATGTACAACTATGATACACAACTATCTACTGAGGCTTTGGGGAGAAAATAATGAACAAAAGGAAGAAAATTGGCAACGGATGTTAGCCCAGGGCCAGTCTTCCTCAGCAAAAAGAGGAGGCTTGGCAATGGATGTTAGCTCAGGGCTGGTCTTCCTCACAAAAAAAAAAAAAAAGAAAGAAAATGGAGATTGTGATACTATCTATCATATAGGGTTGCTGGTTGGATTAAATGAGTTAATACATATAAAGCATTTAGAATAAGTGCTCAAATGTTAACAATTATGATGTAGTATCTAAATTTAAGGTATGTTTTCATATCAAGGCCCTTTTCTTGCCCGAAAAATGGCTGCTCTGGCCCAGAGACTAGTATCTAACCTTTTAATGCTTATTACCCTTGAGAGTATATTTCTTGAAATCAGTATTACCAAGAAGATAGACAAAAGTTGTCAAACTCTGGAAAGGCTTCCAAAGTTTGAACGTAGTTCAGGAAGCTGAAAAATCATGAACGTAAGTTGATGAATCAAAGCTAAGTGGTATCTTGGGAAAATATTTTCCAGAATTTATTTCTGATTCACAGAAGATTTGGAGATGAAGTAGAAGGTACCCCTAGGGCTGTTGTAAATCTAGCAGGCCGTCTGTGGCTGGGGCTCGGCAGTCAGCGGCAGGCCTCTCATTGGGCAGACTGATGAGGAAGAGTTGAAGATGACAGGAGAGCTCTGCTCAAGGTACTGAGATGACAACATGAGTGACTAGAGCCTTCAGATACTTACAAATTACAATGATACTTTTAGATCATTGTAACGTTAGTGTTTAACACACAGGAAAATGGACAGTGCTTGTGTTAGCTATGGGAAATTCACAATGAGGAAAAAAAGGCAGCTGGAGACATCCCTAAGAGGGACATTCCTGAGAGCTGTTAGGTAATCCTGTTCTCTGCAAAAGAATCCTAAGTCTCCTGGACAAATTCCCAAAGAAGCTGTTTTGAATTCTGTGACCCCAATAGCTATTTATCACCTTATGATTTTGGTTTTTTGGGGTCATAAGAGAGGCAAGAATTACGATGGATATAAAAATATTGTGTAGTCTGCTAGGTTACCGTAAATCATGCTTTAAGTGATTGCTGACTGTAGTGGACAGTGAACAGGTAAAGTGTTTACATTTGACCACAGTTAATAACATATGGTGTCATTTGTCACTTTTTAAAAGTTTGATGTTGGAAACATAGCTATGAAAACATTGCTTTATGGGATTCAGTGTTGTGGTGCATTGCCTTTGACTTTCTATATCTTGTTTAAAGAAAACTTGTCACATTGGCTCTATTTCAGGATTTGTAGGAGAGCGTTTAGAAATTTGTAGATTATAATTCTGATTAAGGGTGTCTTGAAGGTTTTACTAGGTTACTTTTAATGAAATTACATTTTGGAGACAAACAGGCAATTATAAACTATGTTTGAAACATGTTTTATGTTATTTAAAATGTATATAATTTAAATAATTTTAATAATAATGCCTAACTTTTATTAAGCGTTTACTATTTGCTTTACTTTGGGCTAAATTCAGCACAGGCATTATGTTATTTAATGTGAAGACTTTCTCAGTGAGGTGTGTTGTTATTTACCCCATTTTACAGATTATGAGACTGAATTTAGAGAGTTTAATAGCTTGTTCGAATCACACAATTTGTCAGTGGTGGAGCTGGAATGTGAGCCCACATTTGTCTGACTCCAAAACCCTAACCACAATAATAAGCCGTCTCCGTAAAGGAGTGTTAACTGCGGTCCTCTGTTAGGGGAAGTTATTATGATAAATCTTGGTTATCTGGAATGTGTGTACATTTCATGATCTAGTTAGGAGACTGTTCTTATCAGCTCAGCAGAAGGATCATGATTTAAAATTTAAGGTCCCCTGGGATGATGATTGTAAATAAAATTGATTGCCAATTTGCATAATAAGTATAGACATTCAGAGATTGGGTTGATTTAGGATCAGTTACTAGATACAGATTCTACTTGTCATTTCCTTCCCCTTAGTCTCTCTCTGTCTCTTAGTCCCCACTCTCCCCCTCTCTTAGTTCTTCTTTTCCTCCCTGTTTCTCATCCCACCCTTTAGTAAATTTTAATTCTGTTGTTGTATTTTAGTATTAGGCTTTTTTCCCTTTAAAAAACTTGAGATATTTTAGAAATATAAGAAGCTATCAAGAATCTCATGTGAACATTTCTGTATTTGCCTCTCAGTTTAGAAATAAAAGCTTCCTGTCTCCCTCTCCCGGATAGCAACCTGTCCTTCTCCCCGACAGGTAGCAACTATCTCAAATCTGGTGTTTATTATTCCCAGACGTTTTAATACATCTGTATACATTCCTAAATAATAGGTAGTATGTTTTTAGACTTTATATAATGGTTTCATACTATCTGTGTTCTTCTGCAACTTCTTTTTTCCCCTCAACATCATAATTATGAGATTTATCCATGTGGATACATGTAGCTCTATTTCATTTAGTTCAACCTCTTTTTTCCTGCAAGTGGCATTTAAAAAACTTTGTTAGTTGATGTTATGTAGATGTTATATAAAATAATGTAAGATGTTCTGGATTGTACCTTATATCCATGCATTTGTTTGATTCTGACACAGTATATTTAGAGAATTTATTCAGTATGAAAGCTTTATTGTCATTAATTTTACAAACTTTAAAACACTAGCTCTGACAACAATCTGTAAATAATCCATAAATTCTGAAGACATTTAATAAAATTTCTTTTTGATATTTTATGTTATCAGCTTTGCATGGATAATCAGAGCAAACCAGTTTAAATTTCAGGACTGTAAGAAGTAATGGTCTGAGTCACCAACAAAAAATCTTTAAAAGCCTTTTTGCTTCATTGAAATTAGACTTCCACTATTAGTGTGTAGATGAGAAAAAATGATGTTCGTATTCGTAAACACAGTGTGCATGAAGAACTCGGGTAACTGTCGGTCCAGTTAGGTCAGATGAACATGATTTTTAGGCAGGGACTGGTTGGTATTTTGTGATAGGCCTCAAAGCAAACAGGAACCACAGCCTGCTTTATTTAATTATCCTGACATGGGAACATAATTTATAGACTTGCCAAGGGGATGCTTTTGTAATGAGAGAGCCTTGACATCCTTCTCTTTAAACCAACACACACACTGAAAACCCCTTGACACCCTACATTCTAAGGGCAGGCATCTCTTTAAGCCCCAGGATCGCCTGGAATCATACCTGCATCGCTGCCACTGCTAGCTAGGCCTGCTTCCCTGGTCGAACTAGAATTTCTTCCCTCTGTTTCCTGAGGAAGATGTTAATCCTGTCCCACTTAATGTTTCAGCGGTGAGTGTGATTGCTCCTTCCTTGTTGACTTGTTCACCCACAGGCACCGTCTGCCCTTGGGTGCCAGGCATGCCTCCCATCACCATCTGCTAGCGAGTCACGGTGAGGTGTGTGGCTGGAGGAAATCAATTTGGCCAGAGTCGCGTCACCTCAGGTGTGAATCAGGATGTTTAATATTCTCTAAAAAATGAATGCTTTTATCTCTGGCTATGTAGTTGGCTCCACCACTTATTCGCAGTGTGACCTTGGTCAAGTTTCTTAAACCCTCAGTGCCTAACTTTCTGTTTCTTGATTAGTAGAATGGAGATTAGTAAATGGAGTAAGAACTCTGCCTCGTGGGGTGGTGGTATTTAATCCTCATGTTACCTATTAAAAGATCTTAGAACTCTGCCTGGCCCATGCTAGGTGCTATCATCATCATCATCATCATTATCATTACTATTATTAAAAGAGGGCTGGCCCACTTCCTTTGGTTGAACTTGAGCACAGTTGTGGCTTTACCAGCAGTGACAGTAGAAATAGTCTCTGAATATGTTCTTTTCTCTCTTTCAGGCTAACAGTATTTTGAAGCACAGGGCTGAATATAGGCCTTTCATTTATTAAATAGGAGAAACCATCTGTAATAGTGTGTTGAGATTGAGCATATTACTGAAGATCTTTGCTTGAAAGTTTTGGTGACAAAGCCAGAAAAGTACAAGGGAGTGGAGTGCCATCGACATGTCATTACTTTTATTTGAGAATCTTGCAGATAGTACTTCTGTCACTCTGACAGATGATAGTTTTGTTTTTCTTTTGTGAAATGCAGGTCAAAGGCAGCACAGCAAAAATATTAAGGATGGTGGTCTTTGAAATCAGATTTACTTACTGTGTGACCTTGAGCAACTTGCTGAACTTCTCTGTGCCTTGATTTCCTCTTCTGTAAAATGTGGATATTAATTTTATCTCCCTAAATGTTGCTAGGATTAAATTACTTATTTATTTGTAAAGCACTTAGAAAATTGCTTCTGTGTTTGCTAAGTGTAGAAAAAAAGTTTTAAAAATCTGTCCACAGTCATCACTATAATAACCTCATTTATGACAGTGGGGAGAAGTGTCATCCCAAGTCCTTGGACGCCACCTATTGTGGACTATTGCTAGAGGTTTAACAATGTAAAGAGACTGTATATTTGTGCAGAAGTTAGAGTTCTAATGGGGATGACAGAAGATTAATTAAACAAGCAATGTCATTCATATTGTCGAGTAAGAATGGGACGCTGTGGCCGTAGTTAACAGGACTAACTAGTTTTGGGAGTCAAAGAAGACTTCAAGAAAGTAGTAACTTCTAAGCTGAGACCAGAGGAAGGCTAGGAGCTTTCCATGCTGAGGGTAGGGAAGAAAGATTCTCCAAGCATGATGGTGAAATGCATGCAAGAGGCCTGGAGGCCAGAGGGACCATGTGCTGCAGCTGGAAGAACAGCTCAGGTGAGCTGGGAGTGGGGCGGGGAGCTGGTGCAGTGGGGAAGAATGGGCTTCAGAGCGGGCCGGGTTGGGAACGGCCTGGTGAAGCAGGTGAAGGACTTCAGACTTCATTCTAAGGACAATGGGAAGTGTTGGAAACGTTTTGAGCAAGAGATTGACATCATCTGAATTGCATTTTAGGATGGTTTCTCAGGCTGCGATTGGAAGAATGAATTTGAGGAACGTGGGACGGGAGATTGGGAGGTCACTCACCTGGCCCAGAGACTTTGGTGGCAAAAGAGGCAGATGCTCGACGAGCCAGGATTCAGAGGCTGCAGGCTTTGGTGGGTGATTGGGTGTGGGAGCTGAGCAAGGAGGCATCCAAGATGATTCCTGAGTTCCTGGCTTGGGCTGTTGAGTGCTATTGACTGAGGTAGTCCAGCTAGAGGAACAGGTCTTGTGAGAGAGAGGATACGTTTTTGATTTTGGATATGTTGAGGCCAAGGTGCCTCTGAGCTTTCCAGTGGATGTATCTAGTAGTTTTTTCTTTAATGAGTATATATTTCAGGAACAGGGAATAGAGCTAGAGATAAAGATTCTGGAGACACAGCATATAGATAGGAAATGACACCATGGAAGTGGATTGCAAACCTGCCTGGAGAAAGAATGTAGAGGGAGAAGGCAGAGTAGCTCATGGCACATCCTGAGGAACGTGACTTTTAAGGAGTGGGTAGAAGAAGAGATTGAGAAGATTTGAGAGCAGTGGCCATAGAGAGAGAGAGAGATGAAAACCTGGAGAGAGTCACACAAGTCAAGGAGAAAGAATGTTTCAGAAAGTAGGAGGGAGTAGACAAGGTCATGCTACAGAGAAGTCAAGTACCAGGAGTCTAGGTGACATTGCATTAGCAAGGGAGTGTCGTTGGTAATAACTGGGAGGTTAGTTTGTGGCACAGCTGGGATGGGAGCCTGACTGCGGAGGGTGCAAGGAAAGTAAAAGCCTGTGGTACAGATAGCTTTCCCAAATTATTGGTTAATGGGTGAGATTTGAACATGCTGATGAAAGTATCCAACAGAGAGGAGGAGATTGAAGATTCAGGGAATATTCCAGAGTACAGAGTGCTTCTGAATATAGAAGATGGGATTCAGATTCCAGGTGAAGGTGGGGGACATAACCTTCATCTATTTAATAACAGAAGGGGTAGAAAGGATGAGTGCACACCCAGGTCAGTTTGTAGATTTGTGTCAGGACATGGAGGAAATTATTAAGTGATGGATTTATTTTCTCTGTGAGGTAGATGGCAAGATACTTTTCAGTAATTAATTCTGTTCTAATTTCTCCCCCACCACATTCTTTTTCTGGTTAATAAATAATACATGACTTGTAAGGATTTGGTCTCATAGTCTGGATGGGATGGAATATAGATGTTAAACTGAGAAGAGGTAATGCAGGGGGAGAAAAAGTAGGAATAAAATGTCTAAAACAATCCTAAGGACACTAAGAAATGCCTCTATTTCAGACCTTATTCTGCTGGCTCTTAGAGTGGAATACTTTATTCAGACAGTTCTTAAGTTGGTTTTTTAAAAAAGTGTTAAATGAGAACACCTTTTTTTTTTTCACTGAAAGACACTGCTGATTTCTCTGTTTTATCTCAGTGGAATCATGCTGGTTCTCTTTCGATGTCTACAGAGAAGAAAATGCCTCTGGCAGCATCTAGCAAGAGATTCTAGGACTTCAGATTTCTGCCTTTTTGTCCCAGAGAAGACAAGAAATAGAAGCTGTAAGAGTGAAAATATAGTACTTATCAGTGATCTAAAATTATCTCTTCTTCCTCTTTTCTAGCTAACTGCTTAGGTTCTAACTAGTTTAAGAAACAATTCCTAGAGGAAAGAAATGCTGAAGATGACTGTAGCTCGTCGAGTGCAGTGGTGTGCAGACAGCCCTGATCTTCCCTTTAGCTCTGGATGCACTGACTGTAGGCACACAGCATGGCTTCAAGGATGTGAAGTGTGGAGACTTGCAGGTTCTTCAAAGAGAGGGATTCTAGGGCTTTAGTGGAGAAGCTCATTGCTTGTGTCCCTAGGGCTAGATTTGGTGGCCTATTTTTGTGGAAAGCATAGGATAGGGTTCAGAATTAATCTGAACTCTTTTTTTTTCTTGACAGTCTGTAAAACATACTGTGTATTCTTATTTGTTTCCTTCAGTTGCAAGTGAGAGAAACCCAACTAAAACTAGCTGAAGTGAAAAAGAGAATTTTGGGCTTGCATGACTCCACTCTAAGGAGTGGGGCTTGCTTCATTTATTTATTTTTGCTGAGGAAGATTCGCCCTGAGCTAACATCTGTTGCCGGTCTTCCTCTTTTTTTGGCTTGAGGAAGATTCGCCCTGAGCTAACGTCTGTGCCATTCTTCCTCTATTTTGTATGTGGGTCACTACCACAGCATGGCTGATGAGTGGTTTAGGTCCACGCTTGGGATCCGAACCTGCAAACCCAGACCACCAAAGCGAAGCACACCAAACCTAACCAGTATGCCACGGGGCCAATGGGGCTTGCTTTAGACACACCTGAACCCAAGGGTTCCAACAGTGTCCTCAGGTCTCTCGTTTTGCATCTGTAGCATTTCTCTCAGTTGGCTTGAGCCTCAGATGAGCACTCTTCCCATGGTGGTGACAACCTAAGACTTACATCTTTCTTATTGCTCTGGGAATTCCAGAGAACAGTGACTCCTTTTACTTAGAGCAGTTGTTCTTAGATGGATGATTTTGACCCCTTGGAGACATTTTTGGTTGTCAGAATTGGGAGGTCCTATTGGCATCTAGTAGGTAGAGGCCAATGATGCTATGCTGCTAAACATCCTACAATACACAGGACAGCCCCCCACAACAAAGAATGATCCAGCTCAAAGTTAATTGTACTGAGGTTGAGAAACCCTGCTTTAGAGATAGGGAGACCGTATAGTCTATATCAGGATACTTTTGAGGTAAAATTATGCCAGCACAACAGGCATAAACTGGGATTGTCCTGGGCAAACCTGGACATGTGTTTGCCCTCTGAAGGCTGTGTCCATCCTGGGTCATTTGCCCGGCCTAGACCAATCACTGAGCATGGTGGGTGGTATACTTTGGCCAGCCTGAATCATGTGCCTACCACTGGGGTGGAGAAGGAGGCAGCGGGTGATTGCCTGACCAGAACTTCAAGGCTTACAGCAAAGGGATGTGTAGAACATAGAAAAAAGCTGATGTACAATGTGCAAGAGAACTTGCATTTTAGAAAGTGACTTTGCCAGGCTGGTTTTAGTTGGGCCTAGGGGCTTTGTGTGGCCAATGAGGACTATGTGAAGATAGCAAGTCAAAATAAGTATACCTTCTATTTTTCCCCATCGTTTGGTTGATTAATTTCACCAAAAATAGGGAAGGATGGGAGAGATGAGAGGGTGGAAGTGAAGACGGGGGTTACAAGGTTCAGGTTGTTGAGACAATGGTTAGTGTCTGTGCCTTAGAATACCTAACCTCTGAAATAAGGAGTGGCATTTGACATTTTTTTGATCATTGTGGAAAAAGCTTAGATTGAAATAGTTAATATTTATAACATTTTAACTTGCCATAGTCCAAGAAAATATTTTAAAAATTAAGTTGTGATTTACTGGCTTAATTTGAATTTCTGACATTGATAGTGCTCCTGTTTAGTTTTGGAGAAATAAAGTATTGTTCAGAAAAACTGATCTTTGTGAGTGTAATTCATCCGGCAGAGTAGATTGAGTCATTTTATATTCTTTTTCCTTTTAAACAAAGAAAATTTTTCTTTTAGAACAGACTTTTTTCTTTCTAATTTTATATATTCCTGGCTTAATTTTAAATTTGCAATCAATTGAGAAATTCTGTAAGCATCTAGAAAAGTTGTCTAAATAAATTTATTTCCTTCTGAAATTGTGTGATAGTCTCTGGAAATATTTTTCCTTGTGTCCTTTTTATTGTGTATGCTGGATAGTATCGAAAGCAAGGATTTGAAAGTAGATCAGTGACCTATTTGGACTATTTCTTTTCATTGATAATCTAAGGGAATTGAGATGGTTAACTTAGATGTGAACTCTGAAATCTTTTAGAATTGACTGCTGTGTCTTAACTGATATTGTCTAAAAGGCTTGTATGGCTATGCAAGTCAACCTGTTGATGAGCAGTCATACATCCAGAAACCGGATGTATCACTTAACCACAGTGACAGTTCTTTGTTTGCTGTAAGGTGGTTCAGTGCCTGTTGGCAGGGTCTATGGAGTGTCTGCAGGACTGGTTTATCTTGACAATCGTAGAACAAAACAAAAAGGGTTTAAAAATGCTTCTTTGTCAGGACCTTCAAATTTTGTCACTTTGAAGTTTTCATTCCAAAAGCTTTAAAGCTGAAAGTAGTGTTGAGTAAACGCACTTCCTCAGTTTAACGTGTGCAGCGAGAACACAATGGAAAGGACTGGAGAGGGAGTTGGTTCCATGGTGGAAGCTAGTGTGTCCGTGAGCATATTTGACCTTTGGAAGGTGTTGGAGGGCCACCTTAGAATGCAGGGAGCTAGATTGTGGCATGTTTAATGAACGTGTGCCAAAACTCAAAGTTTATATTAGGAAGAGCAGTTTGAATAGAATGGAATGGAATTCATACATATTCAGCTCTGTGGAATTCATACATATTCACACATTACATTATGTGTGTGTGTGTGTGTGTGTGTGTGTGTGTGTGAGAGAGAGAGAGAGAGAGAGAGAGAGAGAGAGAGAGATCTAATCATAGTTTGGATGTAACTAAACTGTTTAAAGAAGGATTGATGATGATTTTTTAAAATGAACAGTCATCTCCCAACCTATTTTCTGTATGTGAATATCCATTTTTATATGTTGAAATTGTTTAAATGAAGGTGTATATAAAATATCTTTAAAACGGCAGTGAGGAGATTACTGTTGTCTTCAATTAGAGAAGTTAGATTTTATTGTAATTGGCCTGATAATCTATAGATAATCTAATCTATAAATTTAGCTATTGGTAAACATTATCTGAGATGTACTAAAATAAATTTATAAGTTTAGGCTAGAAGTAATAATCATAATAATGGTGATAGTAGTAGTAGTAGTAGCAGATAATAGAGTTTTTAAATTTGTATTACTTAGTGTGTAAGTGTACAAGCCTTTCACATGAATTAGCATTTACTTTTCATAACAGTCTTATTTGATTTTTACTCTTATAGTAAATACCATTTTGCAACTTAGGAACGTGAGTTTAGAGAGGTTGTAACTTGCCCAGGGGCACTCACCTGGAAAGCTGTGTGGCACCTGCCAATTACACACCCTCTCTGAAGTCTTTAGTTTTCCAAAAGAGCGTACATAATTGCCATTAATATAGTATTTCACAAACCTTATTTGCTGTATTATCTTGTGTAAAGCCATAGTGGGGGTGGGAGGGGTTGTGTCTGCAAAGTGCACTGTAGGGAATTTAAAAATTTTCCATGAAGTGATAAAAATTTCCTTTAAGCTATTATAAAGTCACAGGAAAGGAAGTCATTTTTAGATGATCTGGTATAGTGGCTATACTATTCTACTTGTATTACAAAAAAATTAAAAAAATTGCTGTTTGCTTTTTAACCGAAGTATAGTTTAAAAAGTAATATTATTGTTAATGATCCAAAGGGCACATAGCTTTGATCTGTACTTTACTGAGAGCCTAATATTATTGCCACTTTCAGCTTACGTGGCTTATCACCAATAGGCAAGGCCTGCAGGATTTCCCTCCTTAAAGAAAAATACTTTCCTTTGTTATGCGGAATGGAGGCTTTACTATTAATGCCAGTTTGGACCCTTGCTTAAATTTGCTGTCTATCACATGCCCCCAAACTGTATTGACATCTTATTTTTGTCACAAATAGCCTTTCTTTTTCTTTCTAGATGTATTTTCATTCTCTTTGGTGATGGTATTCTGAATGTATTTACCCTGAGATAAATTTTCTCCTGGCTCACCTTTGAGGAACCTGCTATCCAGAAAACTGAGAATTTTGTCCAGAGTCATATGGCAAAGTCATAGACAATACCAATGAAGATGTTGTAGTTAATTTTAAAAGATTTCAGAGTTTATCTAGCAAATATTGAATTTAGTAAATCTCAGTTTCCACCTAGGAAGCTGGAATTAAAGACCTGGTGTCCTGACTCTTGCCCTAGAGCTGGAAGGAATGCCCAACCCTGTTACTTTAGACATGAGAAAACAGGTCCTGAGCAGCCACTTAGAGATCTGCTTTGTCCTACCTGTTGGTTTCATGAAGCTCATTTGTAGTGTTGTTTACATTGAAGTTATTTTTCTTCTCTGTTTGTTTGCAATGTTAATGAATAAGCAAGTGAGGAAATCTTATTTAAAGGGTGATTTTTCCCTTTTGAAACTATTTTCATCATACTCACGTCATACTAACATTGTTGAAAATTTACATCAGGATGACAGTAAGAAAATATTGAGATTCAACCATTTAATAATTCACCTAACAGAGTCCTTCCTTTTCACGCTTCCTGAAGCTGAAGTTGAAGTAGAGAAATTAATGAATTGAACAAAGATGATGTGACATTGTTTTGTTGGTGGGGCTTCCATTCATTGGCTATCACTGGTCCTAAGAAAGACTGAACACGTGCTCCGCTTCAGTGGCCCGGGTTTGTGGGTTTGGATCCCGGGCACGGACCCACACCATTCATCAACCATGCTGTGAGGGCAACCCACATACAAAATAGGGGAAGACAGGCACAGATGTTAGCTCAGGGCAAATCTTCCTCAAGCAAAAAAAGAAGGAGATTGGCAGCAGATGTTAGCTCAGGGAGAGTCTTCCTCAGGAGAAAAAAAAAAAGACTGAACATTCCTAAAAACGTTGATGTTCCTCCCCTCACTCACATTCTAGATCCCAGTAGACTCCCAGCCCCTTGGGGGCACTGCCTGTTTTTGGTCTCCCACCAGTGCCTGAACAGTGCCTGGCTAATGGGTGTTGGGTTAATACTGGCTGAGTAAATGCCTGTCTGGCTCCTGGAATGTTAGAGTTGGAAGTCCTTGAAGTCCAGAGAGATTAGGTGACACCAGTGGAGAAGCAGATAAGAATATGAGAATATAGGACCTTTGATTCCTGTGCTGTTGCCGAGCCACTGACGCAAGGCTGAAAGTGCCTTTTGTAATTTTGTACCATGTGCTATCCCAGTTTCTCTGCAAATTCCTGCTGAGTACTTTATATCTGATGAAAACAATCAAAATCATAATGCTCAGGAGGTGAAGGCAGCTAGAGGCTGGTAGGAAAGTTATTTTGCCCTCAGTTGAGTTGACAAATCTTTGGAGCATAAAGACAGATCTGCGTGGAGTTAGTGCACAGTTGGGATAGCATTCAGATTCTTCTGAGGGCCCCAAACTGCTTCCAGATGGAAAGAAAAGCTCAGAGTGGTCATTGTCAGTTTATTTCTTTTGGTTGGCTTTCTACTGTCGTTCCTTAATGATTGTTTATATTTAATATGCTGAAAGTTGTGTACAAATTTTTCTTTAGTCTGTCTCCACATAGAGATGAATATGTATGCATTTTCAGTGTTACACATGAGGAAAGGTAGAATATTTGTGTTTAATTTGTTTCACGTAAAGACAAATAACAAGAAAAAGACAAGAATAGTAATTTTGCTACACAGTTAATTTGTACATTCTTTTTTTAGATTTATAATAGAACAAGGTCCCTGAGGGAATATTAAAATCCTTTCAAAATGATAGCTTTAAAAAAATTCCCAAGCAGTGGTGATAAAAATACAGGCAAATGTATTATTTAAGCAAAGCCAAAGCTGTGATATTAGAAGTACTTGTTATTTTTGAGGAGAACAAAATGTCACATTTTTCCTTATTAAAATTTTTTCTTACATAACCAGTTTTTGTGATAAACTCAGGCTGGATGTTCTGTGTTCATGGCATCACTTCCCATTTAATTCCTCCTAGAAAAGGGCAAGGCATTCCATTCCCTTTCACTGTAAACAGGAAAGGACTCTAGTTATAGCAACATCAGTACCGTGTTATCAGAAAGAAAGGGAGGGCTCTTTTTGAAAACATTAGTAGCATCACTGGCCTTTTCTTTGGCAAGCTGCTGATAACATATTTTAGGGAGAAGCTTTACTTTTGATCTTATAAACACAGTAAGTAGATAACGGCCTCTTGGCCTTCTCTTGCCCTTATATACTATAGGTGATACTTTTCTATTTGTCTCTTTTAGAAGCTAGACTATCACTAAGGAAGGTAGGAATGTGAGTGTGGGCATGAGTGTGCGTGTGTATATCGTACATTGTGAGTCAGCCTCTGTGGCTGTTTACTATGTATTTTGTCCTGGGTTTATGTTGCAGTATTTATCCCACCTAAGTCTTGAGGAGCAGTGCATCAGTAAACAACTGGCTGCGTATACAGAAAAGCCAGTTGACAGACCTCGACTGAGTTGGAGATTTTTTTTTCTCACATAACAAGTCAATAGTAGGTGGCTGCTGGCTGGTTGTCAAGGCTGAGGATCCTACAGATTTATTGGCCTTTTCCTCGTGGTTGCAAATGGCCTAGCCGTTATACCCCGTTTCTAGGGAAAAAGAGGAAGAAGAAGAAAGGAAGAAAAGTCTGTATCAAAGGCTTTCCCAGGAATCTCCGAACAGCTTCTGCTTATATCTCGTTGGCCACAGCTCTCACATGGGTTCCCCTCACTGCAAGGAATTCTGGGAAAGAGTTGTTTGTGGTCCAGCCTTTGTTGTAGAGGAAGGCAAGAGAAGATTGAAATGGCTGTTGAATGAGACAGTTTCTGGATCTGCCAAAAACAGTTCAAAATTCCAGCAGTGAGGATCTTAATAGTGTTCCTCCATTTAACATCAGTTCATCAACAGGTCTTCACTGAGCACTGTTAGTGTGAACTGTATTGTTACTGGTCTTTGTGAGCAAGAGAGGGAGATGCAGAAGTATAATGTGTTGTCTTATTAGAATTTAAATATAGAACACATGAAACAGAAGGTTCTGTGTATTTAAGTGCTCTGTTTTCTCATCAGATTATAAGAAGAGGGGCCTTCATGGATCCCTGGTGTAATTAAAAAGGTTCCACGGAGAAGGTAGAATTGACTGAGGATGGGTCTATGGGAGGGATAGAAGTTTCTGGGAAAGGGGAACAGCTTGAATACCCAGGGTTATTTAGGATTTAGTGGAAAACATAGGGCCTCTAGGAAGGATGAGTGTGGAAATGAGTTCTGCTGTAAAACAGAACCACAGAGTAGTTGTGGTTTTGGAGCAGGAAATATGGAGATATGTTTAAGGAAAAATAATCAGGCACTCCTCTGTGGGAGCAGGGAGAGCCTGGGGCCAGGGAAGCCTGTGGAGGGCTGTATGCTCACCTTGAGGACAAGGACCGTGGTCTAGGTTGGTGGCAGTACGTTTGGAGAGAGAGAGAAAGGCAAATGACTGATGCCAAAGGAAAGTTAACAGGACCCAGTGGCTTCTTAGATTTGTTGAGAAGTCTAAATCAAAGATAATGTTTTCAGCTTGGTGCACAGAGACCAGAACCAAAAAGTCACTGTGAACACAGGGCAGTCGAATTTTGAGCCAGTCTTTGTGACCCAGCTGGTCTTCCCTACTCTTTGCTGCTCTGTGTCCGTCATCTTGATTTCCCTTTACCAGCCTCTATCTGTGTAGCACCGATAGCTTCTGTTTGTTCTTAGTTGCTGCTTCCTCCAAATTTTGGCTTACTCATGGGTCACTTCTTTGAGTGTTCCCTCAGCCTCACTACCCATTACCACGCGTCTGAGTATTCCCATCTTCTTAAGTCAGATTCCTAAGAGAATCTGGTTGGCTCAGCTAATTACCATTGTCCTCGTTGGGGGAGAGATTGTCTGGCCCAGCTCTTGGGAGGTGACTGGCCAGCCTGTTGATTGTCTACTCTTGGATCTGATGCCTGTCCCTGTCCAGCCAGCTGTAACCTGTGATATAGAACAGGTTTGCCCAAGACTGTCACCTCACCAGGGCCTAGGAGAGGAGGAGCAAGCAGACTGAGGGGCAGGCACAGTGCAGATACGAACCTAGTACATGTGCCATAATTGACTTTGTGTTTTATAATCATTTCTTTATTGAAGGAAACTGTTTTCCATCTCACTCTATGAAGAATGTGGTGCAGTTATATATGAATAAACCTCTGGCTAGTACTTTTTTTTTGGTATTTATTTTCTTAACATGGGTTTTTTTTTTTTTTGAGATATAGTTCTAATAAAACCTGCATGCAGTAAAACACCCATGAGATATAATTCACACACCATACGATTTACCCATTTAAAATGTACAATTCAGTGGCTTTTAGTGTGTTCAAAGATCTGTGTAGCCATCACCACAATCAATTTTAGAACATTTTCGTCACCTCAAAAAGAAACCTATACCCCTTGGGCTAATTATTTCTGATGCTGATAATGTGTAACATGCTTCCACATGTCATCATCGCTTCTCACAGTGAGGCCTTTCTGACTACAATGTTTCAATTTACCCCCTCCCCATTCTTTCTCCCCCTTGCCTACCTGTTATACACCATAGCACCTAATATGTTGTGTGCTTTTTTTTTTTGATGAGAGAGATGGGCACTGACCTAACACCCGTTGTCAGTCTTCCTCTTTTTGCTGAGGAAGATGGGCCCTGAGCTAATCTGTGCCCATCTTCCTCTATTTTTTATATATGGGACACCACCACAGCACGGCTTGATGAGCAATGCGTAGGTGTGCACCCAGGATCCGAACCTGTGAACCCCGGGCCACCAAAGAGGAGCGCGTGAACTTAACCACTATGCCACCGGGCCGGCCCCTATATGTTGTGTATTTTTATGTATCTATTTTAATGTGTCTTTTTTTCTCAGAATGTAAGCTTTATGGAGGCAGGGGTTTTTGTCTTAGTTAACATGTCTAGTACGTGGTTGGTACTCAGATGTTTGCTGAATGAATGAGTGATTAATAAATCAGTTTGTTAAGCTTCCGCCTACCAGTGTTGTGCAAGAACTCTGTATGTTGTCTCATTTAAGAGCTATAATCTCCATGTTATTCATACAGAAACTAAGGCTCCGAGGTGGAATAACTTGCCCCAAGTAGATAACTGGCAGGCTGAATTTGTGACTCAAAGTGTAGCTCATTGCCATCCACTAAAGATGTTATGTAGGCCACATATATAATTTAAAAATTTCTAGTAACCCCATTAAAACAGTAAAAAGAACAGGTGAAATTAATTTTAATATGTTTTATTTAATCCACTTGTATTCAGTATAAAAGTTATCTTTTGCAATTTTTTTCAGACTGAATCTTTGGAATCCAGTGTGTCTTTTACACTTAGTACATATCCATTGAGACTGGCCACATTCCATTGCTCAGTAGCCCTGTGTGGCTAATGGCGAGTCTGTTGGACAGCCCAGGTGTAACTGATTTCAAATCTCGTGGTCTTGCATCTGTATGTTGCTGCTTCCCACTATTCTAGGTGTCACCCCTTCCAGCTTGGGAAGATAAGAGCAGTATCTACTCTTGGCGTTTGCAGGGGCTGACCATTTACAAAAGGCTTAATTTACATACTTCACTCTTTAGATTTTCATAAGAACTCGAGGAGGTAAGTATGTCAGGTCCCACCACCTGTCCAGTTAGGGTAGAAACTTTACAGACAATGATATGGAGGTCTAGAGAGCTTCATTAATCTCTTGTCCAAATTCACGAGGTTCTACTTGGCAGGGTCAGGTGTGGAATCCAGCTCACGTGAGGCTCGGAATAGCCCTTCAACATAAAGTGTTTGCCTGTCTGTCCGCCACGTCTGTACCCGGCCTTCTGAGGGGCTCACTGTCAGAGATCCCAGGGGTTCTTCCTGGCTGATTTCCGCTCTTGCTCGTTTAGACCCCTCCCATTTTTCCTCTTGTTTTGAACACTCTCTCTCGTTCCCTACCCTATTTCATTTGTATTATCTCTTCTTTCAAACTGGGTTCCTTTTGAGACTTTCTCATTTCCCCTAATTCTCCCCTGGAAGTTCCCTGTCCTGTCCCTTTCATGATAAATACTAACTTAAAAAAACCAAACGAACAATGTAAGAAAAAGAAATATTCATGTGCTGACTTGATTATCTGAGGACCAGTTAATTAATTGGTAGTAGAGAACTAGGTGAAGTAAAGATTTTCTTATTGGTAGCTGGTTTCCCGATGTCCTAGTTGAAGGGGGGCTGTGTTAGTCTCTCCTGGGGGTGATAGGAAAGCCCTGCTGCTGGGTGGGGGTGGGGGGGGGCTTTCAGTGGCTGAGAGAGGGAGTTCCTGGGTGGCTGCCAGCTCGCCACGCTTGTGGAAACGCTGTGGATTGGAACGAAAGGCTGGGTGTGAAGTTAAGAACCCTCAACTGAGAGGTGGAAAAGAGCTGCTCTGGGTGATAATTTCTGAGAGACCATTTATTGACTAAGTTAAGGTTATCCTCTTTATAGTACCCTAGAGTTAAATTTGTTTAAAACTGTTTGTCTTCTCTAGGGTTTTCCCCTTTTAACAGTAATTTCTTCACTGTCCACAAGTGCTTTTTCTGTGTGTGTTTTGTATTTGTATGTGGCTTTTTGGGTACTTTTTGAATGGGTGTGGCAACAGCCTTCAGTTTAAACCACGTGAGTCTGCAACTTGACTTTGTGGTTCCTCTCTGATTGAAAACTTGATATTTGGATTTAATCCCCGTCTTCTCTCCATAGGAGAAGCAGCCGTCTTTCACGAATGGAAGGAATGCTTTTGTTGGGGACTTAGCCATTACATCAGGCTTTTAAATTTATCTGCTATAAATGTAATTGCGTGGAATTCTGGAACCAAATCAGAGCAAACGATAGGAATTGGGAAATCTGTCCGGTCAGCATTTGTGGGCTAGTTTACCTTGTCTAGTCCTGGACTCTTCTTAAGATTTTTTGCTGATTGGTGCTAAGCAACCTTTGTGGTGGTTTTATGAAGGCTTTACTAGGACAAAAGAGGGAAAAAAGCTACATGAGTTGAATTAAATGAGTAGCCACTTGCTTCAGCCGTTCTGAGCAGCAGCGTCTTTTCTTGTGTTCCTTCTCCACTCTGATTTTCGTGGTCACATCTGGTTCAGGAACTGCCAGATTCTCCACCATTAGAAATTCATTCCTTTTGAAATATAAATATGATACCAATTAGTGTCATTATCTTTTAACAGATTACATTCCTTAGCATTGGTATTTTTGTCTTTCAGCTTTACTGAAGTGTGATTGACAAAATTGTAAGTTGCTTTTTGAAGTGTACCATGTGATGATTTGATGTATGCATACATTATGAAAGGATGGCCCTCAGCATTGATATATTTTGTAAGGACTAGTTGGAGCAGGTACAGAATGGTAACCTGGTAGGGGTGTAAGAAAAGGAAAATGAGCGTTGATGGAGTCAGTGGGATAGCTGAAAAGATAAGTGATTTGTGTTTATTTTTTCTTGACTAAGTAGACTGGGGTGGGGTGTAGGGTCGATTGATTTACTAATCAAAGAATAGATATCTGCTACTCAACTACTCTCTATCCCATTTGCTAACAATTATGAAGGATAACAACAGGTTTTAGCAATTGAGACAAGACGTAAATTTTGACAGGACATGAATGCAAGGAAAATAAATCAGAATGAGTGAAACCAACTGATGATGTAATATAAAAAACAAGACCCATAATAAGGATGTACAAGATTTATTACAAGATGAATATTATAGAATGGTGGTACTCAACTCTCAACTAAAATCAAATGGGAAACTTAAAAAAAAATGCTGATGCCTTAAAAAAAGTGATTTCATTCTACTTGCTTTGAGATGAAGGCTGGGCACTGGCGTTTTTGAGTTCCCGGGTGATTCTAATATGCAGCCAGGGTTGAGAATAACTGATATAGACCATGAATTTAGCTTTACATAGGGAGCAATTCTTTTTTGTGTGTGAGGAATATTAGCCCTCAGCTAACATCCGTCGCCAATCCTCCTCTTTTTGCTGAGGAAGATTGGCCCTGGGCTAACATCCATGTCCATCTTCGTCTACTTTATATGGGATGCTGCCACCGCATGGCTTGACAAGCCGTGTGTCAGTCTGCTCCTGGGATCCGAACCTGCGAATCCTGGGCCACCGAAGTCGAGCGTGCGAACTTAACCACTATGCCACCGGGCCGGCCCCATGGGAGCAATTCTTGAACTTTAGTGGGAAACAGAATCACCTAGGGTGCTCATTAAAAATGCAGTTTTCTGGTCTCCACTCAAATTCTGTCTGGAATCTGATGCAGTATCTTGGGCTACACTTTGAGAAACACTATGGTAGGTATAGAATGTTGGGTAATAAGATCACTGGGCACTGAATGAGGTTGGACAGGTTTCATGGAAAGTGGGACATGAGAAAGTAATGTATAGAATTCAGGAAAAAATTGGGGGCATTGATATAGTTGGTTTTGGTGGGGAGTAATTCGAGATGGGGCTGGGAAGGTAGAAGGCCTTTAAGGGCACTTTAAGGAGCTTGGGTTTTGCATTGTTGGCTTGGAGATAGAGGTTGGAGAGCCTGGGCTGAGCTAGCCCTGAGCAAGCTAGGTGAGTAAACAATGTCCAGAGGACAGGCGTCCTTGACACTATAGAAAGTGATTGTTAGGTGGAGGGTGACTTGGGAAGTACTGTCTCATTTCACATCAGCTCCTGTGCAGTAATAAAATAGTGACACTTGAGCTAAAAACCTCTAAATTTGGAATAAATTAATTCAGCAAATGTGAAGTGCCTTTTATATGACAGATATGCTGAGGAGCTATATGTTATTTTTAAATAACTTGCCAGGGCTTTGTTGGTCACACATTTGTGTAATTCCTACAGACTCACCAGACACCAACCCATCAGTCCAGGGAGAAAAATAGCAACTGTGACTTTTATTTGTGCACAGATTCTAGTGTCATGGTCAGGGTTCGTTTGGACGTGTTTTAATCAGGACAATTTGCAGTGTTTTTGATGATCTTGACTTAACAAATACAATTGTTTTGTGTTGAAATTATCAGAGTATTGCTGGAAGACTACTGGTTCATTGGGAGTGTTTTAAAAATATATTTTGGGCCATGGAACCCTTCTGAGTGTCTAATAAAAGCAAGAGCTGCTTTTTCACAAAAATGCACAGATCCATGTGATCTTGCTTATAATTTTTGGCCTTTTGGATACTCTGAAGCCAATTCATAATCCCTGTAGGTGTTCATAGACTCTAGGTTAACCCTTACAATAGACCATGGGATAACTGTGATGTCACATCATTATATTTTAGGGGAATGGAGAATAGAGATGTCCATGATGTTTTCTGTTCTTTTAATTATTAGCCATGAAGTGTCACTACATATGAGTAATTCAACATCTATTTAGCAAATAGTTTTTGAATGAGATTTGCCTAAGCCCCAACCAAGTGTTTCCATATCATAGTACTGTAATTGAAGTGTACGCTGGAACAGAGATACATATGTGAATGTATCCATTTCCTTCCTGACAGGCTGCAGGGTGATGGGTGTGTCTACTGTTGTTAGGTCTTCTGAAGTAAAACACAAGATAGGATTTGATCCAGCAATTCCCAGTGTGTTTTCTGGGAAATGCGAGTGCTGATAGAAAGAAGCTCCATGAAAACAGTATCTGAAGTCAAAATCCTATAACTCGTGACATGATCTATCCTGTCTTGGAGATACACTATACATGTGACCATATTAAAGGAAGTCTGGCAGTAAAATAACCTGTTTGGCTTTATTTAAACCCATTGATTCCTAAGTTTGTTTAACCAGGACCTCCCTTCTCGAAACACTATTTAGCCTCTCAAAGATAAATATTACGAAATATTAATTTAACTTATTGTAATCAAAGTTGACTGCATGAAATATAAATGAAACCTTATTGTGCGTGAGCTGCAGAATTTACCTTTTCTTTTTTAACCCATGTGAAAAGAATTATGTAGACACTGTGGGTGAGAACTTGTCTTCTGGCAAATCTAGTGTCAGAATTTTGAAAAACATCGTGAGAAAAGTGAGATCTGCCTGTATAGTACCTTTAAAAAAAATAGCTATATTTCCTTCTATAAAAGAATACAGAATATATCAAGAGGTTATAAAGAATCATGTTGAAAATAAAACAAAAAGCTTTACAATTTTATTCTACTACCCTGTGGCTTTTGCTCGACTGGAGTCCTTTCCCCAGAATAGATTCCAAATTTGGAAACAGTCGTGATAGGGTTGGAGGACCAGGGAGTAACATATTTGAATGATCGAGGGAATGGGTCTTAAATAATAGGACAGGTAAATTAAGAGTGCTTTATGTATGAAGGAGCAAAGATAAAAGATTGTAGAATTATGAAGAGTATTAAATATGAATATACTAGGGAATAACTCCCCCAAATGGTATATGTTTTAAGGCAAGAAAATAGTGGATTATCCCTTCCTAATAGTTTATTGATTATTTCAGAATGATTTTCAAACATTTAATTGATTTAGATCACCTATCAAACACTGAATAAACATCTCTGATCGGCCGGTACCCTAGCTGTTGAATATTCGGGAAGGGATAGGATATGGCTCCTGCCCTTGAGAGGCTTATAATTTTGGTGGAAGTTGCTTTCTTGATGCACTTTTCCTCTGGGTGGCATCTTTTTCCTTTCCCGGCCCTCTCTCCTGCAAACCTCTCCTGCCTCCCAACCCCCACCCACTACTGCTACCTACTATTGCCAGCTGAATGAATCATGGAGCTGAGCAAGGCAGTACTTATATTGCTGTATTATATTGTAAAACACTTCCTAGATATTTATAAGTGTTATGTCTTCTTGGTGAAGTATCCCTTTTATCATTATATATTGCCCTTCTTTGTCTCTCATTACCTTTTTTATCTTGAAGTCTACTTTGTCTGATATAAGTATGGCTACTCCTGCTTTCTTTTGTTTGCCATTAGCTTGGAGTATTGTTTTCCATCCTTTTATTTTGAGTCTGTCTTTGTCTTTAGAGCTGAGATGTGTTTCCTGGAGGCAGCAGATTGTTGGATCTTGGTTTTTAATCCATCCTGCCACTCTGTGTCTTTTGATTGGAGAATTCAATCCATTTACATTTAGAGTGATTATTGATATATGAGGGTTTAATGTTGCTATTTTATTGTTCATCTTCTGGTTCTTTTGCATTTCCTTTGTTTCTTGTCCCTTGTGTTTCGGACTGCAAATTCAATTTGGTATTTCTGCATGCTCATTCTCTTGGTTTTCTCTTTATTTGTCATGTGTGGTTCTCTTCTGGTTGTTTGTTTAGTGGTTACCGTGCGGTTTATATAAGCGATCTCCTGGATAAGAAAGTACATTTTCAGATGCCTCCTTTTTCCTGAGGCTGGGTCAGTTCAATCCCTTACCTCTTCCCCTCCTTATTTGTTATCTCTTTATTCCAGATTGTGTCATGAATGTGTGTTTCCAGTGATGAGCTTGAATTAATTTTTGATGTTTTCCAACTGTATTTTGTTCTGGTTTAGTCTCCTTGCTTTTCTCCTTGTTGAAATCTTTGTATCCCCTTTCTCATTTGTTTTTTTTCAGGACTAAGGGCCTTCTTGAGCATTTCTTGTAGTGGGGGTCTTGTGGTGACGAACTCTCTTAGCTTTTGTTTATCAGGGAGAGTTATTATTTCTCCATCGTATTTGAAGGATATTTTTGCTGGATAGAGTATTCTCGGCTGAAGGTTTTTGTCTTTCATGATTTTGAATATATCATTCCAGTCTCTCCTAGCCTGTAGAGTTTCTGTCGAGAAATCAGCTGAGAGCTTGATGGGGTTTCCTTTGTATGTTATTTTGGTTTTTTGTTTAGCTGCCTTCAATATTATTTCCTTGTCACGGGTATTCTTCAAGTTTGCTACTATGTGGCGAGATGATTTTTTATTCCTGTTTATATATTTAGGTGATCTATTGATTTCATTCACTGTTATTTCCCTCTCGTTCCCTAGGTTGGGGAAGTTCTCAGCTATTATTTCTTTGAACACACTCTCTGCTCCTTTTTCTCTTTCTTCTCCTTCTGGAATACCTATTATCCTTACGTTGCTTTTTCTCATTGAGTCTGATATTTCTCGAAGAATTTCTTCATTTCTTTTTAGTCTTAGCTCTCTCTCCTCCTCTATCTGGAGCGTTTCTGCATGGCTATCCTCAATAGTGCTAATTCGTTCCTCCATATTGTCAGTTCTGCTCTTTAAAGACTCCATTTTTTCCACTATCTCGTTGATTTTGTCGTAAAACACTTCCTGATAGGAATGCACAAGTGGTTTTGAGTGTATGGAAACATTGTAAACCTGTTGCCAAATAATCCTAAAGAATCCACTAGTAACATCAATTTAAAGACTTAGTGACTTACTTGCCAATTCCTTATTTCTATCACAGCAGTCTCCCTAGTTAAGAAAAACTCATTGGAATTTTGGATTTAATGAATTTTACTTACTAAATTTTCTCAGGAACAAGAGAGTTCAGCATATTCTCATCATAAAATTGTTCATTCTAAGAGTCTCCTCTGCCAAGTTTTCCATATTTTCAGACACATTTTCGCCATCTTTAAGTGGAAATGGATGATAGAAACTGTAGAAACTTAAAGAATTTGATGTCAACTTTTATGTTTTTAAAGTTTTGATTTAAATACTTAAGTACTTAAAAATGGGGGAAAATAAATTATGCAGTGGCGATATCATTGCTGTTCTCAGGAACTGGGTAATACTTAACGTAGCACGGATCTATTTCAGTGATGAGGCATTTTCGTGTATAGTAGTAGTTCTGGTGTTTCGTAAACATTTACTGTTTACTCAGTAAATGTTCTTGAGGAAGAAGAGAAAAAGGAAACTTATTCATCATAGCCCATGCTTTTAAACTTCAGGTAAACCCCTAATTAGAAAATAAGTATAAATTTTATAGGCATCTAGGTTATTATATGTCCCTGTTTTGTATTATTTTAATCATATTATAAATGTTGAAAATGAACCATGCATCAAGACTTTATTTCAAATATGAGCCACAGTACTTCTCTTTACATAGTAAATTCCCTGTCAACTGGCATTCTGTTACCCTGGAATTTCCATGTGTTAAAAAGTTCTTTCTATAGTGATGATTAATTCTTATGATTACCCTGAGGAGCCACAGAATCCTCTTGAGTCATCAAAGATTAAATTATTTTCAGTATAGCTTTAATGTCACATATTTGTTGTCTTCTAGTTGTTTGAAGATTGAGAGTCTATTTGTGATTTTTTTTCTCTTGGTTAAATGCCCCATTTCCTGGTCATTTCACATAAGAAACTATAGAATGCTATCATGGAACCTGTATTCCTTTGTTACCCTGGTTTAAAAACCAGTGGCTGGAATTAAGAAATGTGTTGGGGGAAGGAAAGAGAGGAGCCTGAAATGACTACCACTTTTCCCAACCATGGAATATATGGAGTACAGCTTTGGCCCAAGAATGATTAAAATGTGGGGTATTGGAATGTCATCTTGTCTTTAATGCACATATTCCAGATAACAACGTAAGGGACTGAGGAAAGCAGAGGGGGAAAGAAAAGCATTATGAAGCTGTCACCTTTGATCACATAGAGATGGCATGTGTGTTTATACATCAGCCACTCCTCCCTATCCGTGTCACCATTCCTTAGGCCAGGTCATTATCAGTTCTCACCTGTACCATCTCATTAATTATGTAATTGGGGCATCTACCTCAATTTTGAACTTAACTCCAATCCATAGAATTGCTGATACAGTGATATTTGTCTATCACAGCACTTAGGAATTATAGCCTTTATCACATTGTTTGTTGGCTGTGTCTTCATATGCCACATTCAGTTTATAGTTATGTGGTGTAATTAAAGAGCAGCCAGTATTTACTGAGCACTTACTGTGTGCCAGGCTAAGTACTTAACTTGGAAAGAGTAGTTTGTATTTTGACCTGGATTCAAATTCCAACACTACCATATACTAGCTGTGTGACCTTAATCAAGTTACTCAGCCTCTCTGAGCTTCAGTGTCTTTTTCTGTATAGCAGTTGTATTAGCTTGCTAGGGCTGCTGTAGCAAGTACCACAGACTGGGTGGCAGAAACAACATAAATTGATTTTCTCACAGTTCTGGACGCTAGAAGTCCGAGATCAAGGTGTCTGCATGGTTTCCTCTGAGGCCTCTCTTGGCTTGTAGAGAGCTGCCTTCTCCCTGTGCCTTCACAGTTTTTCTCTGTGTGTGTATTTCTGTCCTAATCTCTTCTCTTATCAGGACACCAGTGGTGTTAGATTAGGGCCCACCCTAATGACCTCATTTTAACTTAATTACCTCTTTGAAGAACACTGTCTCCAAAAGTAGTTACATTCTGCAGTACTGGGAGTTAAGACATCAACGAATGAATTTCAGGGGACACAATTCATCAGCCCATAACAGCATTGAAAATAGTATGTACTCAAGAATTGCAGTATTGTTGTGAGGATTAAATGAAGTAAAATATGCAAAGGCCTGGCACATGAGCTTAGTGCATACTCAGTGTTAACCTTCTCCTTGCTAGAGGTGGGACAGAATCTCGTTTTCTTTATATTCCATCCAACTAGGGACAGTAAATGTTGGTGGAATTGTGTTTTGAATATCTCGGTGTCTCTTCTCATATGATTCTCATCTTCTCTCCTGGGAAGTTCTCTCTGCTTCTGCTCCCTGCCCAGGTGGGCATCACCATCTCCACTTTTCAACTGAGCTGAGCTCTTCTTTCCTTCCAGTTAGCAGGAGCGTCTTAGGCTTCTCCAGAGAACAGCAGTGGACTTCACCTCCCTCTCTCCCTAGATTCTTTCCGTGTTTCCACCTGGCCGTATTGTGTATCTGCCAGTTGACACTTTTCAAATGTCATGGTTTGTGTTTTTTAGACCTACTCTGTTTCTTCCTCCTTCCTTGGCAATATTATTTTTTTTTTCCCCACCACATTTCTATACACAAATGGGAGGTTTAGAGCGGGGTGGGATAGGTGAGCGAGGAAGCAACGTGAAAGAAAAATGAGCACAGGCTTGGAATGACTTATTGTTTTAGTTCAGACTGGTACCACGTGGCCTATGCCTCATGGTGAGTGAGCTGTAATTCCCCTGAGAATGTTCTCTTGAAGGATAGTGTTTGACAAGGCATTAGCCAGCATTTATCATCCAGAGAATTCCAAATAAACACACAAGAGTTTAAAATCCTAGGGTATGATTTCATTTCACGAAATCATATCACCTGTTTCCTTCTAGGAGAAAATATGTATTTTATAAATGTTATTTATATGTATTTTACAGGCATTTTCATTACTGAATATGAGGAGTTTCCCATGGTGTCCTCTCAAGTCGAGAAGGGTTACTAAATGTAGTTTCCAGCTGGAGCTTGGTTTCCTGACAGCTATTCTTAGTGTGGTGGATGAGTGCAGCTGTTCATATCTCTTCATATTTCAGTTTGAGTCATTGGGTGGGCGGAACTGATTAGAATTCCAAAAGCAATGCATTCAGGCAGTTAGGTAGAACTCTTCTGGAATTTACTAGGAGAGATTTTTGACAGAACTCCTCCCTTCTGGAGTTTAGTGGTAGAAAGAACACTTTATGTAGAAAATATCTGAATAAATGTCTTCTGCATTTCACTTTAGTTTTCTTTTTTGCTTGGTGGAAGGGATACTTTTCTTTATATTAAACTGTTAAAATACGTTGTGGAGAAAGGTTCTTTGAAAATATTTCAAATAACATGTTTCCCTTCCCATAATATGCTTATTTATTATGGGTTAGTGTGACCTTATTTTCATTAATGTTCATATGTATGTTCAAGTCATCATCATTTTTTCTTTTAAACACTTTACAAAACTTTATCGTAATTCCACCCAATTTATTATAAGTTTGAATTTTGCTGTATCCCATACACTGCTTGGGAAGAGAAGTTACATTTATTGAGTGGAAAGTAGCTTTGGGCTGGTTAATATAAACAACCCTTGGAATGTTACCCAGTGTAATAAAGAGGGCAGTGGAAGGCTTCATATTTTAGGATTCCAGCTGCCCAGTGACAGCTTGGGAAGCAGTGTTATGTTTTCAAGTTTGTGTTAGGAATCAACTCAAATCCATATGTGGGCTTGAATGCTACATTCTGAGTTATGACATAAACTGACATTGTAATGTTTTCTAGTATGTGGTTTCCAAGGTTGCTATGATGTCATTAGTAAGGCTTTAAAAACAATGGTCTGTTTTTTATGGGCGAAGTTTAAAACAATCTCTTAAAAAGCATGCGCTTTATGTAATCCAAACCATAAATCAGAAGTGGAGCAATAGGGAATCCCTAAGGGGTAGAGAGGGGAAGAGGATTCTTGGTTCTCTATCGCAGGTCTTTAGAATGAGTCAACGCATTAAGAACCTGGATAGCTCTGAAGCAGAGGCATCTTTTAGAGCTCCTGGAAGCCCCTTCATAGAATTATTTCCTTTTCTTAGCTCTTTAGTCCTTGATCCATTCTAGAGTAGAAATATGTTTTTTTTCCTTTTTTTTTTATTGTGGTAACATTGGTTTGTAATATTATATAAATTTCGGGTGTACATCATTATATTTCAATTTCTGTGTAGATTACATCATGTTCACCACCCATGAAATATGTTTTGAAGCCATTTGTGAAGCAGCACATCTGGTTTAGAGCACAGACTGACTCGAGAACCTGATTGCCTAGATGGTTCACATCTGGTTCTGCCATTCTAGCTATGTAATCTTGGCAAGTTACCTACCTCTCTGTGCCCCAGTTTCCCCACCTGTAAAATGGGCATAATAATAGTATTCATAGGGTTGTTGTGAGAATGAAATGCATTAATCTGTGTAAGGCATTTAGGAGATACCTGGCACATAGCCCTGTAGAAGTGTTGACTATTATTATCATCTCAGTACATGTTCAATTCCCATGTTTGACCCTGGTCAGACCAGGTTGATATCCAGTTCCATTTGTTCTCCTGTCCTGACCTAATTTGTCCTGGGTTGTCCAGCTGAAGTTTAAGAGCCCCAGGCTAGGTAAGCATTAACTCATACTCTTAGTGGAATCTTTGTGGCAGAATTTGTTTCTGCAGGTATTCGATGTTGTTGGACAGGTTTGGTTTGTGTGTAAAGGTATGTAGGTGGAGAACCTGACCTGGGTTTGGGTCTGTAGGGTTTAAAGTATGTCTTTAGGTAGGATAAGGGTTGTAAGGGCGATTTTGAGATCGAAGTTTTTTTTTTTTTTTAAATCTCTTTCTCCCTCTAGTTTTCCCCATTCTATAGCATATATATATATTTTTTTAACCATTAAGACTCAAGGTCTTTATTTCCTGTGAATTTCTTTTCTGGGGAGGTGACCACCTGGGAGTTAGAAAGCTTGCTGCTTATGTGTTGTGGAAGATTGTATAACGTTCAGATAATGCTTTTACGCAGCCACTTTGTGTGTGATTTATTTTTTTCCTTGGGATTGCCTGAAGAGGCTGAGATAAGATAAACATTTTGGCATTTACCGAGCCCCAACAGAACTAGCTGACGTAAGCAGCATTTGCTCTGTGTCTTCTCCATGCTGATACTTTGCCGTAGCTCCTTCCCCTTTATGGACCTTAACTGCCCTCCACATCCTCCCTTACAGAGTTCAGGTGGAAAGCTTGCAGCCCTCCTCCTAGCCAGTCCTGAGCCCAGTAGAAATAAAGGGGGCTTTAGGTGGGTCCCGGCTCTTTGCTGCTCACCTCCGTGTCAGGCTGATGGAGAGAGCCTCTCTGCAAGAGTGGAGCTGTGCAGGTGGGAGGTTGCTGGAAGAAGGCAATGCACATTGTTGTAGGGGTGGCCGGAGGGCTGGTGACGGTTAAGACCTTTCCTCAGAGCTGCATCAAAGTCCCGGTCTAAACTTTGTTCTCACTTATGCTGAATCGGCATATTGTACCATGGCCTGGTCAGATGGAGATGGGGGATTATTGTCAGTATCCTTGCCTTTTGTCTCCTTTTGGTTCACCCAGAAGGCAGAGTGGAAATATGGAAAGACCACAGGCTGACCTGGGTTTGAATTCTAGCAATGTTGCTCCCTGTGTTACTACAAATAAATAATTCATCAGCCTTAGTTTCTTCCTCTGGAGCGTGGGGGTTCTAATTCCTCCTGCACGGGTTTATGGTGTAAAAAAAGCATGTAAAATGTAGCGCACCTGGATAGTTGTGGATGACGACGGCTGACAATGGTGATAATATTTATTAACATCGAGAGAGTGCTTACTAGTTACAGGCATTGTCCAAGATGTAATACATGTTAAGTCATTTGATCCTCATCACAACATCTCCATTTTGCACACCAGGAAACTGAGGCACAGAAGGGTGAATTGTACTAAGTGTGTTGGCACAGAAGCTCAGATTTGAATCCAGGCACTCAAAAGTTTGTTTCCACAGTTATCCAGATACAGAATTTTTTGATAATTTCTTAAGACTTTTGATATTATAAAATACTACAGCTAGTTTTCAGTTCCTATAGTCTGTGCATAACAATTCACTTGTTGGTGCATTTACCTTCTGTAGACCTATGGATACAACCTTCTGTGGGCAACAGATACTACCTACTAATGAGAAAATTGTTCTTTTGCAGATGTCCTGGATGAAGTATTAATGGTTATGGTTCAATATGAAGTGTCTCCCCCTCTCCCCCCAGGAGACCACCTGTGGTGCCCCACAGACAGCAAGTAGGCTAGGAATCATTGTTCTAGAACTTGTGCTAAATTTGCAAAAGAAAAAGTCTCCGGACCCTTTTGCTTCCTTTTGCGTTTTTGCTTAATCCAAGTTGGCTTGGAGCTCTGTGCCTGGTCATGGGGAGGTATCAGGAGGTCACACATTGGGACTTGCATTGGAGCACAGACAGTTTCCTTATCTGTTGTGAGGCTGAGATGACATAATGTGGTTCATTCTGATCCTGCTAAGAGTTTTGGGGACTTTTGCCAGGGCACAGTGAAAGCTTTAGGGTAGATTCTCTGCTATGGGAGAGCATGTCTGCTCTCCTCCCTAGTGGCCTGCAGTCACATGTAGGTGTCTGGCTATATTCATCGCTGAGCAGTCCAGAAAAACTTTGGCTGGGCTTGACCTGGCAGTGGAAAGTATTGTGGTGTGCTGATAGCTGTCCTGATCAGTTTTCTTCTTTTGGACCCAAGTGCAGTCATGCACTGCATAACGTTTTGGTCAACGACAGACCACATATGTGACAGTGGTCCTATAAGATTAGGACCGTGTAGCCTAGGTGTGTAGTAGGCTATACCGTCTAGGTTTGAACACTCTGTGATGTTCGCACAAGGACAAAATTGCCTAGGGACACATTTCTCAGAACTTATCCCCTTGTTAAGAGATGCATGACTGAATATGCTAATGTTCAACTGTTTTAGGATGGATGTGTCAGATTTGAGTTGCAACTACATATCCGTGTCCATTTACCATTAGGAAATTTGGTTTTCTTGCTTTGCCAACTGAATGAAGGTCTGTGTGGCTGGCTGGAATTGTCTGACTGGGGTGTGTTTTTCAAGCTTGGCCTCGTGTTGAACCTAAGTCTTGGAGATGTGACCTTCCCGTCAGACAGGCAGATCTGTGAATCACACTGACTGGGCTTCAAGGGTGATTCATGTGCATGTCATTGACAATTGTGTCTTCATTATACCTCTGATAGGGACATTTTGATTCTCTAAATAGTGATATGAATTGGGAGGAATTGAGGAAGTGTCCTCTGCTTTTTATTACTTTGAGTAACACACACAAAGTTATATATTGTGGCCCTTATTGTACCAAAAATGTTGTATTTTTAAATGACCTAAGTTTCTAACAACTAGACTCTATTTCCTGTAGATGGGGAGATGTCTTGAGAAATTAGAACCCTAAAACTAGAAAAGGACTTTGTGGGTTCAGGCAGTGTGTGGTTGCCTTCTGTCACAGTCTATGCATGGCACTAAACTAGATAATGTGAGGGTCATAATAAGTCCTGCCTCCCATCTTCAAGGTGCTTACAGCTTAAGTGCACATACAAGTGAGAAAACCATGTAGATTGTAACAGGGAAGACCCTGTTAGAGATGTCTGTTGATAATGGCACTGAGGGGAACAAAATGATTTGAAATAGATGGATCCATATCCTCTGAACCTGGCTTAGACATTTATTTTTGGTAAATTTCTTAAATGTTGAGAGAGAGAAAGAAGTGATGTTGTCTGTCATGTGACAGATGTGACCATTCGTGACAGGAAATGGATCTTTTTGTCCTTCACATAACCTGGTATAGTGTAACTGTGGAATTCTGGAAAAAATTATGTATGCATTGTGTTTACAGTGTGCTACAACTCTTTAACCTGGGGCATTGGATACTGAGACCTGCCATGACCTGGGCTGCTTTCTTACAAACATGTTGGAGACAGACCTGCCTGCCAAGTGCACAGAGCAGTAAGATGGTGCTCAAAAAGTTATGCTTACTGTAGTCTATTTTGTCTCTGGGTCTTTGACAGCCCTTTCCCCCATCTCAGTTTGGGTTAAAACCCTACGGCAGGAAAGAGACGTTTGTAGTAAGTATGCTATTGTCTCCCAAAGAAACTGCTCAAAGGGATATTGCTGATTGAAATGTCATTTTCCTACCTGGGTAGAGCCTCAGAATCTTTTTCTTTTTATTTATTTGTCAATTATTATTATTTTTTGCTCCCCAAAGCCCCAGGGGATGGTTGTATATGCTAGTTGTAAGTCCTTCTAGTTCTTCTATGTGAGCCGTTGCCACAGCATGGCAACTGACAGACCGGTGGTGTGATTCCGTGACTGGGAAGTGAACCCAGGCCACCAAAGCAGAGAGTGCCGAACTTTAACCACTAGGCTGTCAGGGCTGGCTCTCAGAATCTTTCTTAACACATGGTTCCTGGCTGTCACTAATTTTTGCTTAAAATTGGCACATTTTATGAAGTCTGTAATCCCTGCCCTAGAGGTTTGAGGTTTTGTCATCTTCTTGCTCTGTTGTCATTTTAATAAGTGTTGAGCAGGTGGTACAGAGAATGGAGTTCAAAAGACGACAAGAACACGTTAGTTGGAATAATCGATGAAGATTTCATGGTGGAAGTACTTTGAAGAGTGGATAGAATTTAGAGAGATGATAGGGAGGAAGCTATCCTGTGAACAAAGGGACAGAGAAGGAAAGTACAACCACATTCTCTCAGTTTGGTAGATTTGGGGGGGTTTCTATGGGGCAGTGGTTCTCAATTTTAGTGTCTATCAGTCATCTACTGGGCCAGATCCCTAGAGTTTCTGTTTTAGTAGGTCTGTGGTAGGGCCCTAAAATTTGCATTTCTAACAGGTTCCCTGGAGATGCTGCTAGTCCAAGGGCTCACTGGAGAACCACTGCTGTAGGGGGAACATGTAGGATGCTGCTGGAGGAGTCGTGTTAGAGTGGAGGTGGTGACTAGGGCAGCTGTGCTACCCATCTCTAGGGATCACCATTCTCGAGTGTGCTCCCTTCTGAGGTGGTGCAAAGCAGCTCCCTGCCAAGTTCTGGAGTATCCACCCAAGGAGCTGGCACTATTATAGGCAGCGGGAAGCCACTGAGGAATTTTATGGGGACGAGATCTTGGCATCTCCTTTCATTTAATTTGGTAGAAGAGGGGGAAGGGGCCAGAGGTGATAAGACAAGCTGAAGGGTAGTGCGGTGTTCAGTGAGTGGATTATCTCAGTGCATTTTGGAGAAAGAATCAGAGGGTAGGAAAGAGGAAGAATACAAAGGTGACCCAACGTTTCCTTTGTCTTGGGAGCCTGGAGAATGGTGCTCACATTGACCTAAAGGGGAAATCAGAGCAGGGGCTGCTTTGGGGGAAACTTCTCATTTATTTTTAAACTGAGTTTAAATTGTTTATCTTCTTTTCAAGGAGATTATCGTCTATCTTGTTTTTAAAGGAAGGGTCTGCGTGATTTTTCATGCCTTGTAATTGTTTTTGTCCTTAATGCCTAAGCTTTTCACGAGTTTAAACATGCAATCATTTGTCTCCCAAATTAATTTCCTCTTATCTGGAGGTATGAATGGAAGGGAAATCACTGAGCCATTTCGTTGTAATTTTCTCTAGGCTTTTACACCCTTATAGTCTTGCCATTGGTGTAAGTGAAATAGTATTCTAAGTCACTTGTGTTATGTCACCCTAATTATATTGGGTTGCAGTATATCTCTTTAACTTTTCTTTAAGTTATCAATTTGTAGTCATTTGATTGTTGTGAACAGCCACACGTTTGTTTATATTGCAGTTTTTTCCTCATTTTTTTCAAAATAAATGCTCATTTTAGAAAATTTGGAGCATAATTAAATGTATAATAAAAAGTAAGACTCAGCTGTGAACTCCCCATCAGTTGTGCCTGTAATGTTTTTGTTCGTTTCACTCAGTCTTTTCCGTGGCCACACGTGTGCTGAGGAGGAGCGCTGGGCCAGCGTGGTCAGAGCTGAGGCTCATTATGCCAGGATGTGGAGTTAGGCGACAGATGTTCTCCTGCCTCTCCTCTACCCTGTCATCTGCTATAACCCCCTCTTTTGTGTGGAGCCAGATTACTGCCAGTGACAGTAGCCTCCCTGAGAATGAAACAAAATGCCAGCATCGAGGAGGAAGGAGTCTGGCGGGCAGAGCCCAACTGAAGAGGGCAGCGTTTGTAGCTTTGGTGAGACACTGTGCTCATCTCAGCCTCCCTGGGATCTGTCTTCCTGAGGCTTTTGGGCCTTGAGAAGGAGGAGGCTGGGAAAAACAGAATTAACTGTGTCCCAGCAGGGTCCCAGCAGCTCTGTCGTGAGATTCCCCTTGCCTAATCCACAGAAAGGGACTTGCGAAGGGGAAGTGACTTGCCTATCCTGCAGAGAGAAGGAAACATTTGAGGTCAGCAACAGGTCAGCCTCCTTCTGTGGGTGGCCTAGCAGGGCAGCGGCTATGGGATGGAACAATGCAAGTGACAGTAAAGGCAGGTAGTGACGGAACTTGAGGCAGAGTGTGGGGAGCAGATGCACAAAGGGTTGTTGCTAGGGTGGCATCCTCTGAGAGGGGGTCCAGTGATGGTGGAGTGGGCTAAGGAAAAAGTAAGCAACTGGAGCCTAGAGAGGCAGAGGCACAAAAAGCGGCCTGACTTGGGGGTGGGGTAAGCCATTTCCCCTCCACCTCTTACCTTTGGGAACTCCAGAGAAAGAGAAAAGATAGAGGAAGGTCTCAAGTTTGTCATTTGGCAGTAGGATCCGCAGATCCTACAGACTTAAGGAGTAGCTGTTAATGACCTTACTTAGGACCTAGAAACTATTGAGGCAAAGGTGTGGTGACCATTTAATTTGTTGACCAAACTGCGACACTGATAATATTTACATTGCGACTGTACCTGTCAAGCCAGGATGTAGGATCACCCTAGATATTGGGGATATTCGGGTTACATGTACACATTAACAAAAATTTGAGAACAGTTTTTATATCTTAAGGACTTCCTTCCCAAGGCCCTAAACTGTTTCATGCTGTGACTTTTTTTCTGTCTTTTTAAAAAACATAAGGATGTAATAGTGCTTGTTATATCAGGACTATTTTGCTATACTAAATACTTTACTAAAAATATTATTAATGGCTAATTGTGTTTCTTCTCATAAATGTACCATGATTTTCTTTATTAGTTGCATAATGTTACTAATCTAGATTCCTTTCTGGCTATTTGCTACTATTAATGATATCAAAATAAACAAATCTTTGTGTATGTCTCTGTATTTCCATAGAAGTCAAATTTTTAGAAATAGAATAACTGGGTCACATTGTCTACTTTTTGGTATGTATTGCCAAATTCTAGGCATTTATTTTAAACCTGAATTTCTAAAATGAAAAACTCTAACAGTTGAGCTGCTTTGGTTTGCAAGTACTGTCAAATAAGTGATTTTTTTAAAAAGTCACTAAACAGTGTTTACCATTTAGTAATTCTCTTGTGACCTTGGACTGGGAAGGGGTAATACAATGAAGCAACAACTTGGGTAAAGAAAATGGTTTTATTGCTGATGTGACATTTTTCACATTGCTGTAGACTGAATGTCTTGTATAGACGATTATACTGAACTTAGCTGTGGTGAATGTGCAGGGTGTGGGCATAGACATGTTTGACTATGAAAATCCTTCCTGTTTTTATGGATAGTTTGTGTAGTATGGTTGAAAGATCAGGTCCTGGGCGTGTGTAGCTATGTGTAGTTTTCACGAGGAACATGATTCTTTATGTCAGTGATGGCAGTTGAATAACATAATGGAGCGCCAGTGGCATTTTTCACATGGCATATGCATTTTGTCATTAGCATGAAACTAGCACATTTTCAGGACTGGATTCTTCCAGAGTGAGTCAGCTTTGCAGTTGACCATCAGCTATTAGTTATAGACTACTACTTTGTAGAAAAAGTTGTCAGCAAAACAAGTCTTCCTTACCTCAGCAAGAACTCAGGCTGAGGAATTGGCTTTGAGATAACGGTGTGTGTAGATCACTGGGTCACATGAAGTGTAGTGCTTTGTAAAGCCTGTGTGGTAATTGGTTCCGTCATTGCTAATGTCTGAATGCAGCTACCAGCCCTATGTCTGAGGTGCTGGTTACTGACTATGTTACAGCTTGCTCAGAGGGGTCAGACCAGTTTGCAAACAGGAAAGAAGAAACTTCTAGAAAGTTCATGTGTAAAGACTTCCTGGTTAGTTTGAAAGCATTCCTGGGTTGTTTCCGGCTCAACTAGTCTTTAAAGTTTCAAAAGACCCAGGAAGGAGAGAAGGACAGACACTGCGTGAACTCACTCATATATGGAATATAAGTGAACACACAGACAGAGAGAACTGATTGGTGGTTACCAAGGGGAAGGGGGGTGGGGGGAGCCAAGGGGTGAAGGGTTACATCCACAAGGTGACGGACAAACAAAAATGTACAACTAAAACCCCACAGTGTTATAAACTATTAAGACATCAATTAAAAAAATGGTAAAAAAAAAAAAAAAAAGACCCAGGAAGGATTTCCTTATATTTCAAATACGGTAGACTGCAGTTGATTCCAAAACGATGAAGTGTATATTGTAACCCTGTTGTTCTAACAGTCAGGAAAATAAAATGTTACAGTGACTGTAGCACTCAGATAATAACACCTAAGCTAAAGGGGAAGAATATCCTTCAATATTGACTTGTTGAGCTCCAAGGGCCTTTATGCTTAAGATGTAAGATTGAAGCATCACTAAATCTAAAAATAAAATCACAGGGCTGGAGTTCTGCTTTTTTAGATTTCCCAATTTTCTAATAATGGCTTCTGGTGTTTCATTCCTTCTGATGAGTCTGTAATCCAGCTCCATTTTGCTTCTTTCTGTTCTCTGGGCCCAAATTGAACATGTATAGATACAGATTCCCAGTTGTTTTTGAAAGGTGACTTGACAATGTTAGGCATAAGTGGAAGCTGTATTATGCCGTTCAGATTAATAGCATGCAGCTTTTAGAACACGAGTATTGCAGATAGTGTTTTTGATATCTGAAGTACCTTCTTGAATTCCTTGGGCATCCCTGAAATGGATGTTTGTTCACGGCATCCAGGACATAAATGACATGCAGTTTATGCTTTCAAAAAAAAGTCATCGAGGCAACCTCCTCTCCCCCTGCAACTTTGTCATATCTGAGCTCTTTACTCTTAAAAAAATGGGATAGTCATTTGAAGATATTTGCTGTGAGGACATGAATTTGATTTTCCCTCTGTCATCGTTAGCCATAACTTAGGCCAATTAGTGTGGCTTTCCAGCAGTCATTTCATATAAGGAAGATTGTACTGTATGAGATTTTAATATAACAATAGGCTTAAAAATAAGTATAAATGCTTGGCTTGTAGATGACTGTTAAATGACGCTCATTTTCTTAATACTTTAGGTGCACAAACCACTTCCTATATTCGTAATTTATCCCAGAATACATTTTTAAGTCTCAAGTTAGTAGTGAAACACTGAACCTATAAATTTTCTTTTCTTTTCTTTCTTTCTTTCTTTTTCTTTTACTGAGGAAGATTAGCCCTGAGCTAATTCTATGCCAGTCTTCCACTATTTTGTACGTGGGTCGCCACTACGACATGGCTGATGAGTGGTGTAGGTCTGCGCCCAGGATCCAAACCTGTGGACCTGGGCTGCTGAAGTAGAACGCACCGAACTTTAACCACTAGGCCATGGGGCTGGCCCCTGAATTTCTTTCAGAAACAGGGTAAACTTGTTTCTGATTTTAGGAATACTAAGGTTGGTGTGTTCATGTTTATGGACAAGAATTTTTCTGAGGTGGGTCATTTAAAAGCTGTTGGTTTCCTAATTTTTCATGTGCAAAGTTGCTTTTTTGGTTAAATATAAGGCAGAGGGAGACCCTAGGCTAAGGAGCTGTGACAGTTCTAAATGGAGTCTGAAAGTCCATTGTTAAGTGGAACTCGCCTTATTAGAAGGCAGCTGGGGAGCTCTAAGCCTCTTTTAAGCAGCTGTATCATGTCAAATAACTGATTTGCATTAATGTTACTATGAAAAGCAGACCAAGTGTAGTGTCTTTAAATGTATTTATTTTGTGAATCTGGCAATACCAACATTCAGGTTGTGTGACCCCCTGAATAATTGCCCTGTGGGAATGGGAGGTTTAGGAACCAATCTACGAGGGACCCATAAAAAGAAGTTCAGTTCTTCCTAATGGCAGGGAAAAGTAGTGTCTCAAAATTTATCAGAAGGATTTTCTTCTTCTTCTTTCCCATTATCTCTTTCCTTTAACCTAGGTGCTTTCCCATCTGTAGAAGCAAAAGGGGGAAAATTGCATAAAACATTTTCACAGTGTAGTAGGAAAAATGTTGTAATGTTTCAAAGAATACTTGAGGATAAAATGGTAACTTAAATCATTGGTAGAGATGATGTGGGTCATGTATACTGGGTGGCACAAATTAATTTTTGTGTTGGAATTAATTTATTCAACAACAATTACTATCTTGAACACATAAGACCTGTTAGAGTTATTTGGGGGTATGGATGGAGGAAAGATGGGTACAGAAATGAATCTACATTCAATCTCCGTTTCCTTACTTTCCCCTCTTTTCTTTGCTCAACACACTGTAGTCTGTTTTTTACTCCCCTCCTCTAGTGACAGCCATCCTCCCCAAGGTCACATCCCTGATCTCCATGGACTCAGTGTAGTAGATGCGATTTACTTCTTATCTTCACCCCTTGGCAGCATTTGAGATATTGTAAGTCACTCTTTTGTTTTTGAAGCACTCCCATCCCTGTTCCGAAGGGGTCTGGAATGCTCAGTCCTTAAGGCTGAAGAAAGTTAGTCTCTTGTTCAGCAATCTTATCTTCCCCAACAAATACCAACGGAGGTGGAAGCTAGAAGATCAGGGTTGTAACACATAACGTGCTCTAGGCCTTTGGAAGACAGGAGGGAAACTGGAGGATCAGGTGTGATTTCTTAGTAGAAGTTGTATTGCATTTTTTTTCTTTTGGTTGAGTGGCATTTAAGATGCACTTGGCACAGTGGGGCCTCAATATTTGAATGAGTAAACGCAAGATTTAAACAAACAGATTGGATAAGTGAAGAGTATTTTCAGTTTAGGAAACAGCAGGAGTAAAATGTTAGCAGAGGGAGAAGATGGAGCCTGTGAAGGTAAGAATGAATCATTGTCTTGGCTGGAGAGGAGTGACGGAAGCGGGTGGAGCAGGAGGAGAGCAAGTGTGTGTTCTTGCCAGACTGTGGAAAGCTGCGAATATCAGCCAAGGAATTTTGGGTTGTGTTTGTTAGGTGGTGGGTGGACTGAAAGGATTCTGAGCAGGAGATGCAGTTGTTGAAGGGGATTAGAATGAGAAAAGCCTCATTTTGCTCTCACCTCTGGACTCCCCTCAGGCATTCTGCCCCTGGGGTTGGAACTGGCAAGTTGTAGCCCACTGCCTTCGTGCTGCATTGGCTGGGTCCTCATGACCTATTCCCCTATTGTCCTTTGGTCACTTCACCTGAACCACCTGGTCCTGTGACCATTGAGTTCCTATCACCTTGTGTACACAGTATATCAAGTAATAACAGCCTTAACTCTGGTCTTCTGATAACACAAATACTAATAGAGTAACCTTAGGAGAAGTCCTGGTACCCAGTGGGACGAACAACAGCATTGTGGTTGGAGTTAATTCAAAGCACCAGATCTGTGAGGGTGAGAGGGTCTTAGATTTAGAAAGTGGGTGACAAGGGTGTGAGGTGGGTGCCTTGGATAGGATTAGGAATAAGGGGCTTAGGGCAAAATCAGGACTACGTGTTGGTCTTAAAACCCAAATAGTTCCCAGATATGAAAGAAATTCATGAGAATTTACTTTAGGTTTGTCAGTTCTTCCTCTCCAGGCTTTCCTTCCCCTATATCCATAAACCAAACACACCCCGAGACTCCATATTGACACCATGATAGCTTGTTTTTCCTTTAAAAGAGTAAGTGCTTCTGAGGGCAAGTGAAATTATGAAGGAAAAATTCTGAAAGTACTTCTGTTTGTCTAAACCTTGGTGAGCTTGGGGGCAAGGACCGACGGACGGTCTGGTAGTGATCACATTGGGCCCAGAAGGGCAGATCCTTTCCCTTCACCTCTACCAGCATCCTCTATTCTTTTATGTATGTCTGGGAATGTTATGTGTATATAACCCGAGCAGTGGGTAATAGTCTGCATTAGCTCAATAAATAATATCTGTGTTAGATCTTTCTTGTAGGTAAAAATGAAAAAAATAGTGTCATTGTAAGATATTTGTAGAAAACTGTATGCACATTAGGGAATGTTCTGTGCATATGACTTGAACAGTGGGTAATAAACAAGTCTGCATTATCTCAATAAATGATATCTGTGCTAGATCTTTCTTGTTGGAAAAATGAAAAAACAATAGTATCATTGTGAGATATTTGTAGAGAACTATGATTATAAGTGTTTTGGTAGATTCCTATGACATCAGGAAAGCTAGATATTTGTGTATGCTTGAGAAAATATTCATGCTTTATTATTTGTTGTGTATAAGCTATAAAACAACATCTAGAAAGTCACTCAAATGGACTAAAAGTCTAGCTTAGAATGTCAATTAATATTTATTAAATAATCAATGTGATGTTTATGCCATAAATCCCTTCAGTCCTTGCAGCAGCAGCATCAGTTTTCCTCAGCTAATGAAATTCTCACTGAACTGATGACATTCGTGAAAACTGCGAGGTGGTGACTGCTTTTTTTGAGAGTGGCCTCCCCTCATGGCAGCTCCATCTGTCTTTGGGAGTGAGTACTGGGAAAAGAGGTTCTTTTTATATACATTATCTGCTTTCCTTTCAACCTTGTCTAAATCAGTTTAACATAATCTTAAATTCAGCCTGGTATAATTATAACCTAAGCAATATTTTGTTAAGGTATATTTCTGCGTAAGCAGACTGAGTGCCACTGGGTTATGGTCTCCACTGGATGTGGTCTCATCGTAAGTGAGAGGTTCAGAAATTTCTAATTAGTGCAATACCTAATTCTGAAACTGAAGAGACTTTGGTCACCTGGACCAATCTCATGTTTTAAATAAGGTTGTCAGGTAAATAGAGATTAACTGGCCTGCCCAGTGTCACACAGCTAGGAGGTATCAGAACTCAGACCTTTTGTATTTTCACTTCCTACTTAGGGCTTTCTCCCAATAAACTAAAGTTTTTAACTGTAAAACAATGATGGAAGTCATTTAAAATCAGAGCATTCCTGTTGGTCCAGACAGGATCCAAATGATATGTAGGAGTCTCATCAGCTCTCCTTGTCAGGGATTTATGAGGGCTTGCATCAGGTACTTTTCAGTTAAGAAGGTGCGTTCTTAATGAGCAGAGTTTTTTTTTTTAATCCCAGTGTCTCAGCTTGAGTTGCTATAACAAAATTTCATAGACTGATTGGCCGGCTTGGTGATATAGTGGTTAAGTTCGTGCGCTCTGCTTGGGGTTCACAGGTTGGGATCCCAGGTGCAGACCTACATACTGCTTATCAAGCCATGCTGTGGCAGGTATCCCACATGTAAAGTAGAGGAAGATGGGCACAGATGTTATCCCAGGACCAATCTTCCTCAGCAAAAAGAGGAGGATTGGCAACGGATGTTAGCTCAGGGATAATCTTCCTCACTAAAAAAAAAAAAAAAAAATCATAGACTGAGTGGTTTAAACAACAGACATTTATTTCTCACAGTTCTGGAATCTGAGAAGTCCAAGATCAAGATGCCAGCAGATTTGTTCCTGGTGAGAGCCCTCTTCTGGCTTGCACACCTTCTCACTGTGTCCTGACATGGCGGAGAGAGAGAGCTCTGGTCTCTTCCTCTTCCAAGGACACTAATCCCATCATGGGGGCCCCACCCTCGTGACCTCATCCAAACCTAATTACCTCCCAAAGGCCCCACCTCCTAATACCATTCCATTGGTGGTTAGGGCTTCAACATGTGAATTTTAGGGGGACACAAACATTCAGTCCATCACACATAATGATGCTGTTTCTTTTTGAATGGGCTATCTGGTAGATAGTATGTTTTCAATTTAAGAGAAGATCCAATGTATCAGTAATTATTATTTATACTCCCAAATATTCAGAGATGTGATTAATATATTTGAAAATATTCAGAGATGACTAGGTTTAATAGTTTGACTTTTTTCTACGTGCTTGTCCAGTTTATTCAGCAAATATTTATTTGAGCACATCTTATGAGTCAGGCCCTGTGCTGGGTTTTAGGCCAAGGGGATAATAAGATAAAGCCATTTATCTTATTGGAGCCATTTGGCAGCTGGTATTAAAGTCATATACAAACAGGTACAGGAGGCCTCCCTCCCTCCCCCATATCTGTGGTTTTGCTTTTTTTTTTTTTTTTTTTTTGGTCAGGAAGACCAGCCCTGAGCTAACATCTGTTGCTAATCCTCCTCTTTTTGCTGAGGAAGACTGGCCCTGGGCTAACATCGTGCCCATCTTCCTCTACGTTATATGGGACGCCACCACGGCATGGCTGACAGGCAGTGCGTCGGCGGGCGCTCGGGATCCGAACCTGCGAACCCTGGGCTGCCAAGCGCGGATGAAACCGCTGCGCCACCGGGCCGGCCCCTGTGGTTTTGCTTTTTATGGTTTGTTAGCTGAGGTCAACTGTGAGCCAAAATATTAAATGGAAAATTCCAGAAATAAGCAATTCGTAAGTTTTGAATTGCACGCTGTTCTGAGTAGTGTGATGAAATCTCTCGCTGTCCTGCTCCGTCCTACCTGGGACGTGAATTATCCCTTTGTCCAGTGGATCCGTGCTGTATATGCTCCCTGCCTGTTAGTCACTTAGTAGCTGTCTTGGTTATCAGATCAACTGTTGAGGTATCACAGAGCTTGTGTTCAGGTAACCCTTATTTTACTTAATAATGGCTCCAAAGTGCAAGAGTAGTGATGCTGGCAGTTCCGATATGCCAAAGAGAAGCCGTAAAGTGCTTCCTTTAGGTGAAAAGGTCAAAGTTCTCGACTTAAGGAAAGAAAAAAAATCTAAGAACTAGGATAACTTTTGTTACAGTATATTATAATTCTATTTTTTCTTATTGTTGTTACTCTCTTACTGTGCCTAATTTATAAATTAAACTTTACCATAGGTATGCATGTACAGGAGAAAACATAATATATTTAGGATTCGGTACTATCCACGGTTTCAGGCATCCACTGGGGATCTTGGAACGTATCCCCCGCGAAAATAAGGGGGGGACTACTGTATTTTCTTCCAATCTTCTTTCAAATAAATTTTATCAAGTTGCAACCTTGTCCTGATTTTCCTTTTATATGACGTATTGTAAACATATATAATATATATATGATATAATAAATATCTAAGGACTCATACCTGGCTTTATCAGATCTTAATATTTGAAAGAAACATCAAAATATTTCTTTTAATATGATAAATAAACATCAATGGGAATTGAAGATCCCTGTGTGCTCCTGCCTGTCCTATGTTTATCCTTCTCTTTCTAGAAGTAACCACTATCCTGGATTTGGGGTACATCATTGCCAGGAATGTTTTTATACTTTTATTATGTATGTATGAGTTTATAAGCAATATAAAATATATCATTTTTAAAACTTTATGAAAAAGTTAGCAAACTGTATATATTCTTCTGTACCTTGAGAGAAAAATACAGTGGCGATATTCGAGATTTATTCCTTTTGATGCATAGCTCTAGTTCTTGTTTTAGAAACTGATGTGTATAGTATTCTGTTGTATGATTACTCTACATTATATTAGTCTCTTCTCCTGTTGTCAGATATTTTTAGAATGTTTCCAGATTTTCATTATTGTAAACAGCACTGCTGTGGACATTCTTTTACATGTCTCCTGATGTATGCGAGTTTCTCTGGGGCCATATGTAAGTGTGGAATTGCTGGGTGATGGGATGTGAGTATCTTCAACTCCAAGCTTATCTCCAACTTTACTAGATAGTGCTACATTGCTCTACACCGTAGCCAGTTTACATTCCCCCAACAGTGGATCAGTGATCTCAATGAGCCATGTCTTCTCCAATACTTGGTATTATCAACTTTTGAGTTTTTGCACACCTATTGGGTGTAAAGTGATAGTTGACTGTTTCCGGCTTTAATGCTGTTTCCTTGATGGCAGTGAGGTTGAATATCTTATCACATGTCCATTGGCCTTTCAGGCTGCTGCTTCTGTGAATTGCCTGTTCATAATGTACCCCACCTCTTTATTGGTGGTAGTGGGACTCAGATGCAGAGAAGTGGATTGATCATAATCCTTGATTCGTGACACGTTATCGTCATTGTGCTTTGCATGGCACTCTCATTTATGCGTATTTTTAATATAACGAATACCTGTGAACTCAACAAGGTTTGAAACATTGCCAACAACTTATGTCTGCTTGTGCTTCTCCCCATTCCATCCCTCTGCCTCATACCCCCATGTATACTTCCCTAGACTTTATCATTCCTTATCATCCAGTTCTATACATGATCTTCCTTCTGGGCCTTGCTTTTCTCATTCCGCATTATTAGCATGATTTATCCAAGTTGTTGCATTGGCTTTGGTCCATTCATTTTTAGTGCCATATAACACTCCTCAGCATTATTATTTTTCTATCATTTCACCTTTGAATAGGCATTTGGATTATTTCCAGTTTTGTTATTATGAACCATTCTTTTATGAATATTCATATATCTGAGTCCTGCTGGCCGTGATCAAGATGGTCTCTTGAATCCCATCTGGGACTGGAAATGCTGGATTAGGTGTCCTGATGTTTAACTTTGTTAGATGATTCCAATTTTTTTCCTCAAAATTGTATCATTTACAGTTCCGTAAGCAGTGGATCAGGTTACTCTAGAGATGCTACTCAATTTGTAGTTCTTTTTGTGTGTATAATTCTCATTAGTAAATATTTGTTAGTTTGACAGAATTGGGTAGTAAGGTTTGATTTCATTGTAATGTGCCAGCTGGTATGGAGGGGATGAAGGTGGGACACATAAGCCTACCCTGCTAACTGTTGGAGACTGTCAATGTTTATGAAAATAATCTGACATTTGTTGGATGGCCAAGTGGGCTTGGATCAGTTTGCAACACCTCTCTTCACGTGTATTTGATCCCTGCTTTTATGTCTGTAATTATTTTAAATTTACTCGTTTTATAGTATATTTCTTAGATCTATTATTTAAAATTCACAGTGGGTCTAATCCCTACCCTTTGGTAGTGTCTGCTCTGTTTTGTTCACAGTGGACTTTCTCCTTGCCTGTTTTTTTAGTTTTGGATTGTGAGCTCCTTTTCAGTTGAGCTTTATCTGTGGGAGTCCCAGGAAACCTGGGTCAAAGGTATGTTACAAATATAGAGTAGGGATGGGGCCGCCCGGTGGCGCAGCGGTTTAGTCCGCGCTTGGCAGCCCGGGGTTCACGAGTTCGGATCCCGGGCGCCCGCCGACGCACTGCCTGTCAGCCATGCCGTGGCGGCGTCCCATATAAAGTGGAGGAAGATGGGCACGGATGTTAGCCCAGGGCCAGTCTTCCTCAGCAAAAAGGGGAAGATTGGCAACAGATGTTAGCTCAGGGCTGGTCTTCCCCACAAAAAAAAAAAAAAAAAATATAGAGTAGGGGTCTCAATTTACAAAATACTTAGCAATGTTGGGTAAACTATGATACACATCCTTAAATGTACAGCTGTGATTACTTAAAAAGTATGGAAAATCCCTAGAATCTGACCATGAGGAAAAGACATAATTCCAGAGCAGAGGAGTTGAACTTTCAGCAGGGTCAGAAGCAAGATGCTTGGGGTCTTAGCACCAATATGGGGAGAGAGAATGAAGCTTTGAGTAAGGAGTTGGACTTAGGATCTTCTCCTGTATCTCCTTAGCCAGGACCCTCCAATGGCTGTGTCCTTGGTGAAGGAGTGGACAAGAAAAAGCCTGCCCACCAGCACAGAAATCCGAAGAAGTTTGTCCATCTCAGCCTGGGCTCTGGGTAGGGGATAAAAGTGCTCTGATCTCATCCTAAAATTAGAAAGCACAGGTGTTCCCTCACTTCTTAGGGTTCCAATGTATACTACCCAAGTTTTCCAGGAATCACCAAGTCAAGGAATTGGCATAAAAACCAATCCAGAGTCAATGATGCTCCCCTGCTGAGGTGCCTCACAGAACAAATCGGTGGCTGTTTATGTGTCTTCTCCCGTGGCGTTAAGCCGCTTGTAATATGGAAACCTGATCCTACACACCTTTGTGCTTCAGTGTATTTGTGGAGTGAATGAATAAGTGAACAACTGGGAACACATGGGCATTTTTAACAGAACATAAAGTTCACCCACAAAGTAGGTTTTCAACACATTAAAAAATAGAGCTTAGAAGGGGTATTATTTTGCAGTTCAAATTTCTGACAATTTTCAAATCCTTCTTCCATTCTTAGAATATTCTGCGAATCACAGAATCAGCGGCCGTTTATTGAGCCTCTTTGCTGCTCTGTGTGTTGTGAGGGACACACAGACTGCCATGTGCTCTACCCTTAGGGAGTTGTAAGTGTTAGGGAGTGACAAGCTTCAACACAAATTGTTATGGTGCAAAGTATAGAGTAAGTGCTATAGTAAATTTCTAAAGTAGTTTTGGGATCGCAGAGGTTGGCAGCGATTCATTTAACCTGAGGGATTTTTGTTCATTCAGTGAATATTTAATAGAGCTTCTCATGTGGTCAGCACTGGCAGGATTACAAGAGTACCTGATATTTATTGTGCACTCACCCATGTATTAGGCAACAAATATTTTATATATAATCTCTATAATATAGTTTTAATTCTCACCACATCCCTATGAAGAGGATCCTATAATTATCCTCATTTTTAAAACTGAAATTTAGCATATATAGAGAGAAGTACATTTTCATACATGTACAGCTGGATGGACTTTCATGAATTGTATGCAGCTGTGTAACCAGCACCCAGAGCAAGAATACACCGAACATTACAGACACTCCAGAAGTCCCCGTTATGCCCCCTTCACTTCTACCCTTAAGGTTTTTTTTTTCTCTTTTTGTATTTCCTGGAAGTGGAATCATATAGTATGTATTTTTTTTGTTGTACTGTATTGTATATAGTTGTGGATTGTTCATTTCCATTGTTGCCTAGAATTCCATTATCCTCATTTTACAGATGAGGAAACTGAGGCTGAGAGGTCAGAGTAGCCCAAGGTCATGCATCTAGTAACAAGCATATTACAATGCCACTAAATATTTCATTGAAACATAATTTTTAATGTTGTTTTGGTGTTGTAGCATGTAAGTACAGCACAATTAATTGAACCACAATTAATTTATCCTTCTGATGGATTTCTGGGTTGTTTCCAACATATCATCATTTATACTTTGCCATAAAAGAAAAAAATCCATTTCAGTATTTAGAGTATGTTTTTAAGTTTCCAGCCACTTTGCCATTGATTATAATCAGTTCCATATAAGTATGATATGTAACAAAATATTCGTCTCTCCTGTGGCTTTCTTTGTAACACAGCAGCTGCTAGTCAGGGTGGCATTTGTAGTTTTTATATGTGGTCCACTTGCCTTTGAAAGTGCCTTGTAACAATATGTAGTAAGTGTCGTTGCTTTTTTTTGCTTTTACCCTATTTGTGTCATCATCTTCCTATTCCTTTTTTCCCCCTCGAAAACTTGTCAGATTATCTCAGTTCCACTGTAACCCAAATTACATTCCTTTGCCTGAGAGTGAGCTCTCCCTTTGGCCAGCTGATGAGTCCTCCGGGGGGGTTCTCCATGGGTCCGTCCTTCAGAGGACACCGACTTGTCTTTATGAAACATTGTCTAGTGAGCGATTCACAAAGGGAACTTCTGAAATTGAGCTCGTGGGAGATAGGAGCTGTGTAGTACTCACCATGGTACCATTGTTGCCCTGTATGTGGTAGGTCCACAATAGGTGAGGTGACCAAAGAACCTGCTGGAGCCTCAGATGTGTTGATCAACCTTTATAATGTTATGATTTATGCTTTTGGGGAACATGATTAATTTTCTTAGACTCTTCAAACAGAAATAGAATACTTGGGTCTGTTTAAACTTTTTTGTCTATTCTGATAGTAGAGGAGGAGTGATTTAGGAATGTGATGGAAAATAAGTTCATGTTGATTTTGTTACAGTATGAAGTTTCTTATATTTTCTCAATTCATTGAACATTTATTGAAGCCCTACTTAATGAGTCATGCAGTAGACATACAAAAATGAATATAATCCCCGCCCTTGAGGAATCTAGTGGGAAAGACAGAGACAATATATTATATGTAAATATATATAAAAATATATAAATATAATACATGGTGGTAAAATACATCTATATAGCTGTGAGCAGTTTTTTTTTTTTTTTAACGCAGTGGAAAGGGAGACCTAAACCTAGGGCGTGGAGAGGCTGTCAAGGGGGTCCTCCTGGAAGAGATGACACCAGAACAGAATCTTAAGGAAAGTGCGTAAATTCCTACTCAATATTCTACCCAAATGCTACTCCACCTCTTTTTCCCTTATCTCTAGAGTGGGAGTACTGCCCATAGTTACAACATTGCATTTTTACATTAGAAAATTCTGCCCTTTCTAATGTAAAAACCTCATTCTTGTCTTTTCCATCACACCACATAGTTCTTCTCTCATGAAGTCATGTTTCTGACTCTGAAATGGCTTTAGAAAGTAGTTTCTGCTTTCTCTTCCTTTCCATCCTCACATTGATACCTCCTTGGTTTGGAAGAAGAGGGATGGAAATCATTCATCTTTGTGTTTTAAGCATCTGACCTAAAGCCTGGGACATTGTAGCTTCAAACTTTTGTTGAACCAGAATGAACTGAATGATCTCTAACTGGTCTTCCTTCCTCTAGTCCTTTTTCCTTTCATTAGATTCTATACAGGATCCTCAAAGTTGGTAAAACTTTTTTTTTCTTTTGTGTCACTCCTCTCCTTAAAATTCTTCCATGACTCCTTATTACCCTCAAGATGAAAATCCGGCTTCTTAGCCCAGCTCTTTCCCGTTGACCCCAGCCTGCGTTAAGGCTCCTCTCCCTTCCACGACCCCCATTATACTGTGTACCAGAGCATGTCTGGAGTTCTTTATGTCATTCTTATGGCCTCATGTACCCTCCCCTTTCCTAATGGGTCACGTCTATCTTCGTGTTAAGATTCAGCTCAGCTGTCACCTGTCCTGTGAAATCTCCCCTACCTTTCCCAGGAAGAATTAGTCATGCCCTCTGCTGGGTTCCTTGAAATCTGTTCAGCCAGTCCTCTTGTAGCGTTTTCTGCATTACCTTACAGTCCAGTTTGCCTCTGCATTTCTCCCGTTAGACTGAGGGCCAGGAATTGTGTCTGATTCGTCTTTGTCCCCTGGTCAGGTGCTTGTTACGTGTCAGAAAAATAGGTCCTCCCTCTTCTGTCCCCTAAACACACTTTCTGCTTTTGCATCTCTTCAGTTTTGCTTGTATGATTTTTCATGATGGACACACCCTTTCAGCAGCTTTTTTTTTTTTTTTGTGGGGAAGACCAGCCCTGAGCTAACATCCGTCGCCAATCCTCCCCTTTTTGCTGAGGAAGACTGGCCCTGGGCTAACATCCGTGCCCATCTTCCTCTACTTTACATGGGATGCCGCCACGGCGTGGCTGACAGGCAGTGCGTCGGCGGGCGCCCGGGATCCGAACTCGCGAACCCCGGGCTGCCAAGCGCGGACTAAACCGCTGCGCCACTGGGCGGCCCTCAGCAGCTCTTTTTAAATGTACTGCATTATTCAAGGGCCAGTTTAAGTCATGCCTTGTCTGTCAAATTTCCTCTGATTTTGGCAGCTGAAAATATTGGCACCTGCCTCTGAACCATCTTTGTTAGCCCTTGGCTGTGGCACGTACACAACACCTACTATTATTATTTGTATTTTTGTTGTGTGTCATCTCTCCCTGATGAGATTATAAACTCTCAAGTTAGAGGTCTTCTCATAGACAATTTTAAATCTCTGTTGGAAAATTCTTTAATAGTCATTTGTTCTTTAAAGTTAGGTCTGTTAGTGACACATTCTTTTAGTTTCCTTTGTCTGAGAAATGTCTATATGCCATTCATTCCTGAAGGATACCTTGGTTGGATATAGAATTTGCAGTTGACAGTTCTTTTCTTTCAGCACTTAAAAAAAAATTGTGCTACTTCCTTTAGTCTCCATGGGTTTAGATGAGAGATTCACTGTCATTCAATTGATGTTCCCCTGCAGATAGTATGTTGTTTCTCTCTGGCTGCTTTCAAGATTTTTTTGTCTTTAGTTTTCAGAAGTTTAGTTATAATGTTATGATATATTATCATTGACCCCAGCCTTGGCATGGATTTCTTTGCGTTTATCCTGATTCAGGAGTTAGCTCAGCTTTTTAAATCTGCTTTCTGACTTTCACCACATTGGGGTCATTTTATGCCATTGTTTCTGTGAATACTCTTCTAGCCTTGACTCCATTTCTCCTCTCCTTCTGTGACTCTGATGATAAAAATATTCGATCTTTTGTTGTTCCAAGGTCCCTGATGCTCTGTTCATTTTCTCAGCCTATTTTGTCTTTATTGTTCAGATGGAGTGAATTCTATTGTTCTTTCCTTAAGTTCACTGATTCTGTTCTCTTTCATCTCCACTCTGCTAGTGAGCCCATCAAGTGAGGTTTTATTTTTGTTACTGTATTTCCAGTTATATAGTTTCTATTTGGTTTTTTTTGTATCTTCTATTTATTTGCTGAGAATTTCTATTTTTTTCATTTGTTTAAACAGAATTTATATTTGCATGTTGAAATTCTTAATAACTTTTTTTTTTTTTTTTGGTGAGGAAGATTAGCCCTGAGCTAACATCTGTTGCCAATCCTCCTCTTTTTGCTGAGGAAAATTGGCTCTGGGCTAACATCTGTGCCCATATTCCTGTACTTTATATGTGGGACACCTGCCACAGTGTGGCTTGATAAGTGATGTGTAGGTCCACACTTGGGATCCGAACCTGCGAGCCCCAGGCTGCCAAAGTGGAGCGCGCAATCTTAACCACTATGCCACTGGGCCAGCCCCTGAAATTCTTAATAACTTTTAAGCTTTAAAGTCCTTATCAGGCAATTCCAACATCTGATTTATCTCAGAGTTAGCATCAGTTGATTGGCTTTTCTCATTCAAGTTGTGGTTTTCCTGGTTCTTGGTATGGTGGGTGATTTTTAATTATATCTATTTTGTCTGGATATGTTAAGTTATTCTGGGTCACATTTAAATCTTTAATTTTAGCAGGTAGTTACTCTGTTTAGTTTTAGCACACAGGTCCTGGCCTACATTTGTGGGTTGTGGTTTCAATAACAGTTTAATTTTCAGCGGATCAGGTGTCACTGGAGTGCCCGTTGCTCCTTGCTGGTCCTGGCTGAGTGGGTGGAAGGGGTTTCCCTAGGCTGGGCCATGGGTGTCTCTTGGTGGAAGAAGGTTGACTCAGGCTCCGGGGAACTAGGCGCTTTCCTGAATGTGGTGGGATCCCCTCTGCCTGTGGGGGCAGAGAGCTCTTCTTGATCCAGTCACTTGTTGAGGTGAGATTTCTCTACTGGTGACCCATGGCTTCCCTGAGGTCTCTGGGCAGGGGGAGGGACTCTCAGGCCTCTGAAACCAAAGAGGCTTCCTGGGCCAGGTCACTTGTGGCTGGGTTCCTCCTGTTGTGTCCACCTGCCCTAGTGCACATGTCGTGGCTCCCCTAGTTGCTTGTTGTTGGCAGGACTTCCAATAGATCCCTCTTTCGGATGGTGTGGGACTTGCCTGATGTTACCAGAGGGACTCTCCTTCCACCAGGGGCAGGGATGAGCCTACATGGGCCGCCTACAGTTGTTAGGATGGGGATTGGGAAATGGCAGGTCTGAGTGGCTGCCATCTTTGTGTGGGAGGATGTAAGACACCTTTTGCTGTGCTGTTCCTCTGGTCCTGGAGTCACAAACTGGTTTGCTTTCTTCTTACCACCTTTCAGAGTTCTTCTGGTTGTTTCTTTCATTATTTCTGGGGTTTATAGTGCTTAGTGAAGAGGAGCAGGGAGAAAAGAGTCCATGCTCTTGTCCTTAGTCATTCATTCTTAAATGTTGGATTTTTAAAAGCAATTAAAAATGTCAGAAAAGTTTAGCATTTATTTTTCTACATTCAGCAAATCATATCATTGAGCTGTCTTACTTTATAGGTAAGGAAACATAAGACCCAGTCAGGTTATGTGATTGGTCCAGGAGTCCCATTGCTAGTTAACTGCAGAATCCAGACTGGAACTAGGCTCTTGGTGAGGAATCCAGTATTTGTTTCATTGTAGCAAACTAAGAGTTACTAGAAGAGAACCTTGCAGTGCTGTAGTGTTTTGGACTTTATAACATTAACACACCAAAGCATTTGTACCCCAAATAGAAAACCTATCAGAATACAAGAAAAAAAGAATCCACTCTTAAATTATATTGACTGGGATTGAATGTCATGCTGTGTATTTTTTCCCCATTTTAATACTAATCATTCTTGGTAAAGTTTAAAATAACATACCTCTGTTTTTACTATAAAATATTTGAATGACCTTATAAGATGTTCCTTCTTGCAAAAAAAAGGTTTGTCTATCACCAGTTACCATCACTGTTTATATTCTACTTCAAAGAGCGTAAAGAATATAATTAAGATTGGTGGCACCACCCAAAGAAATTAATATCATAGCTTAGCATTCTTTGTGGCTTTTTATCAGATAATCTTTGTGTACTCCACAGACATTAGATACTTCTCCCAGTATTTCCCCATGAGGCTTTCTCCTGTTGGAGAAACCCAGATGTTAACTATTTGGTCGTTCGTAATTTTTTTTTTGAAGTCTCGGGTGTTTTACAGAAAGTAGGATCAGAGCTGAATTGATGCCAAAACTCTTTGGAGATCTGAGATGGGAAGCATTTACTTCTTCCCCTGAGACTTTCCCTGAGGCACAGCAAGAACAAGGTACAATAAATAAGATTAAACACTGGCTGTGTTTAATGTCATTTGGGGAATGGTGACCCAAGGGGCCTGAAGAAGGGCTGGCACTGCCTCCCTTCTCCCCTGTGCACTTGTTCCTCTCTTTCTGCTTTTGTTTTTCTTCCTCTGCCCTACTTATGTAGTCTTGCTGGAAAGCAAAATCCCTGACCTCTATTGAAGAAGGGAATTAATAAACATATTGGGCTTTGGAGATCTTTTCCCATTACTCATGGTAAAACTCTAGCATAGGCAATTCATGTGCTAAAATCAGTTGTTTAAAATTTGGAGTAAAGTTTCATAAAAAAAATCCCATACAGTATCATGGTTAAGTTTTGAAACTGTCTTCTCCAATCCATAATGTATGTAGGTGAGCTATGATGCTAAAGATGAGATAGTAGTATTAGTGCTAATAATTCACCATCTGTTGATTGGCCTGAAAGCAAAGAATGTTAGCGTTGGACAGGACCTTTTTGGACCGCTGTTGTGACTGGCACCCTCAGCAGGATGTCTTTGTAATACAAGTAGCGGTGATGTCTCACACCTGCCTGCAATGAGGCAGCCCATTGTATGACAGCTGGAAGTTTTGCTTTACCCTAAACCAAATCTGTTCCCTTTAGCTTCTACCTGTATGTATTGGCTTTTGGATGAATCTCTAGGACCATGCAGAATAATCTAAGAATTGTCTAATTAATGTCCCTCAAAATTCAGAAATAGAAGTTATGACTCTCCCTTCTCAAGATTGCGTCTTAATCGGTGAGGTTTTTGGACTCCTCATCATCCTGATAACATTTTCTTGGATGTTCGATTTTGCCAATGTCCCTTTAAAATGTGGTCCAAACTAAACAGAGTGCCCCGTAGTTTTCTTATTCATGTGGGGAACATTATTTCTTAAAAAAAATGCCAAAAAATAGAAAAACAAAAACAAGCTTATAAAAAGTAACCACGTTGTATGCTCCGTATAATACCATGTATAGAAAGGGGCATTTCTGAACTTGAATCTTCACCTACTCTTTCTGTGTCTGTTCCCTCATTTGTAGAGTAGTAAGTGCAACCTCTGTCTCTCAGAGCCGTTACCTATATTAGAGATCCTGTGTGTCAGGGATCCAAACTTGGATGCCTGCAGTGGCCTGGAAACTGAATCTATGGCCAGCTGGATATAAGGAGTGGGAGCTTTTAAATCACTGTGCTGTGTTGCCATTTCTGTATTATCTCTGGGAACCCGTTTCTCCTTTTCATGACAGTCTCCAAGTTGCTATGGCTTGGGGCTCTCCTTTGCTCTGTGGTTTGAATGTGATGTGTAAAAGTTGGGTGTCTGTAAATTCTATTCATCAGCTTCTCCATTTTTTAAAAAGTTAGTTCTTTTTAAAGCAAAAGAATAATCTAGAAGTTAGAATTAATGATCTTACTCATATAATATCGCTTATAGAGTGGATAACTGGTAAAACTTATGCTAATACTAAGAGCTATCTCAGTAGGACTTGGTACACTTAAATGAAGCCCACAAGTTTTGTACATATACAGTATTTTCCACACAATGAGCCCTTTCTTATAATAAAATGTATGTTTACTTAGAAAATTTATAGTTCCATTCAATGAGCTCTTTATTTATGTTTATTTACCTCAAAAGAACTACTAGGTGTGTCCTAAAGTGTTTCTACACCAGATTAGAGTAATGGTCCTACCCATATTTGACTCCCTATACCAGAGGCCTCTGTTTTCTTTCTCTTCTCTTCTATTTAAAAATGCTGATATGGCTCAGTGTACTGATTTTATCACCCATTAAGTCACAAATGGCAGTTTGAAAATGCTGCTCTGGTTCAGTGCTACTCAAAGTGTGGCCTTTGGACCAATGTTAGTCTGCGGACTGTTGGTTATGATGAGATAAGGAGTTTGCTTCCATCATCAAGAAAGTCTTGCTGGGAAAAAATACCAGCCAAACTAAACAATGATTCAGTTAATTCTGCCAAAATTCCTTCTCTCTCAGAGACCCTGTGACAAACAGTTCAGGGGCTGGCACTTTGAGTACCATTGCCTGGGTTACCACAAGACTTCCTTTGCCACCCAATTCTGAGCAGTGTGGCTAACAGGTTTCCAAGCCTCTAGTAGATTTGAAACCAGCTGAAAGGATGCTACATTAATTTGGTGCATCAATTAAACTCAGTAACCCAGCGCCATTTAGTGTGGGAGCAAGTCACTGCCAGAGTTTGGGAATAAAAATATCATGAGTTGGGAATCAGAGAGATGTGCGTTTAATTCTGGTTTTATTATGGGGCTTATTTCACTTCTGTAAGTGTCTTCCCCACTTTGTCTATAAAATGGGGCTCTAATATTCACCTTTTAGGATGATTATAAGGATTAGGAGTGATTTTTACAGAATATACCCATCATGATAGTAGATGCTTATTGTTGTTAGGAAGAATTATGAAATGATAAAGCAAGTTCTGGGAAAGGAAAATAATAGGGGTGATTTGTTGTATTAGGTAATAAAAAGTATGACATGAGCCCATGGTTTAAAATGTGGCACAGAAAGAGAGACAAAGGAACAGAATAACTCAGAGATGCCAGAATTAAGTTTTTTTTCCCCCTTAAAACAATTGGGAGTATTCAGTTTAATTTTCTTCTAAAATGCTCAGGGATGTAAAAGGATGGATGCCTTTTAAGCGTGCAAATGACAGAAGAAACTTCTTCAAAGTAATGCAAAAAATTTGACTACCTAAAAATATACAGAATTCGAAATCATAATCCAAAAAAGAGGCCACAAAAGTAAAAGGGAAAATACTTAGAAGAAAATTATTACATATCAAACTTGTTAGAGTAGATAGAAAAAATAAAGACAGTACATTAACGGCAACTTACAACATAGAAATGCCTGTAATCAAGGAAATAAAAATTAAAGATGAGAAAGTACCAAAAACCAGTTTTGAAAAAAGCTGAGCAAATGGACTAATGAACTCCCATGTACCCATTATCTACCTCCAGGAATTATGAAGTCACGGTCAAGTGCCAAGATATAATTCAGCCTTGATAGGAAGATGTTTATCAGTCAAGTTCATAGCACATACAGATTTGATCTTTGAGTTTCTAGGTGCTTAAATTTATAAGAATTATATTTGCATTGTGTCTTTGCTTTATCATTTTATGGAAAAATGAAATCCAGTATTTCCTTTCGGAAGCTTTCCATCTCTGATTCAGCTTTTTCTTTCCTTCTGTCCTAACTGTCCCTGTGATAAATTTACTTTCTGTGAAATAACTTGGTGAATAAAGGATGTTAGCTGATTTCTTGCTAAGTGTCCTTTGAACTGGAGCCTGGAAGTTATTAATGGGCCAAAAAAGTTCACACAGGTCCTTATACCCTCCCTCTGCTTGTATGTGCGTATAGTTTTGGTTGGGGGAAGGGGGAATCAATAATTTAATTAAATTTAGATTAATAGTGAAAAATAGTAAAAAAATTATAGTAAAAAATTTAACTGGAAAATACGCTTTAGGGACGTGTGGATCTTTGATCAATATATAACAATTATGTCTTATACATCTTAATGTGACCTTTTTAGTTATCTGCTGATTTAGAATAAAAACCAGTTGAAGTTAGGGATGGTGGATTGTGTATACTGCAGCTACATGTGTCTGCTGTATATACACTCCTGTAACTGTGGAGCCTCAGTTATTAAAGCAGTCAGAGGCAAGCCCACCGGAGCTTGGAGAGGTGCTGGGGCTTTCTCATGCAGGTTGCGCTTGAGGTTTAAAGGAGGTGGGAGAGGAGCATTCCAGGCAGAAGGCAGGCTATGTACAAAGACCCCAAGCAAGGAAAGAAGTCTGGCATTTCTTTTTTTCCCCCAGGAATAGAAGGGGGCTGATGAAGCTGGAGTTTGGTGAGCTTAGAGGGTGAATGAGGCTGGAGAGCTAAGCACAGACAGATCATCCAGGATATTTTAGACCTTTGGTGAGGAGTTTGGGTTTTATCCTAAATACAACAGAAGGATGGTGAAGGATTTAAGCTGGGGAGTAAGGAGATCCAGTTTCAGTTAACTTTTGCTGCTGTGTGGGAATTGGGCTGAAGGGGAATGAGTGGAGCAGAGTGACCAGTCAGGAGATGATGGTGGCTGTGTTAACTGTGTTAAATGTGTTAACAGTGGAGACAGAGAAGTGAGCAGATCCACAGGATATTTTGGGTGTAGAGTGGATGTAAGGGGTTAAGGGAAGGGCGGGAATCAGGATGATTTGTCACAGAACTACTTCTTGCCAAATCTGACAGCCTTACAAAACATTTGGCACTTTTGAGCATTCTCAATTTTGCGTCTTCTCTGGTTCTGCATAATTCTTGTAGCTCATTTCGGCTGCCTTTTCTCTGTCTTTTCTTCTGCTTACCTCTTTCTCCATTTGTGAGTCTCCTTCAGGGTTTACTTCTCTGTTTTCAGCTCTAGATTTTCTATGCTTTTTCCTCCTAAAAATCACTCTTTATTTGACTTTAATCACCTTTCTGTAGATAATTGACAATTAAAATCTCTGGCCTTGACCTTTATTTGCAGCTGCTTTCAGAATTTCTGTTAATCTGCTACTTTCTGAAGTATCTAAAATGCGTTTGTTTTCTCACCTTGAATTGGCTTCCTCTCTTGACTTCCCTTATTTTTTTTAATAGTTCTGCTGTTCTCTGTCACCCAGACAGAATAATTTAGTAATCTTTGATTCATTATTTTCCATTACTACAATTTGTTATATAAAATCCAATATTATTCCCAAGTTGTCAGTGAAGAAACTGAAGCTTGGAAGGGTTGTCACCTGCCCAGGGTCACCCAGCTGGTCACTGGTGACACTAGTGTGCGAGCCCCAGTCTGTCTGACACCAGAACCCATGCTCAGTCACTGTGCTATACTGTAGGCCAAGGAGCTTTGTGGTAAGGCTTTTCCAAGGGACAGCTAACTTTACTTTGTTTGTAAAATATGTCAAATTTTCAGAGATTGAGGCTACTGCTATTGACTGTAGTCATACTGGCTACCTGAGTAGCTGATGGCCGATACTATTTTAAATAATGAAATTTAATATTTGCAAGTGTATGAGTAAATGAGCCCTTTCCTATACTAGTAGTGGAGAAAAAATGAAGACCCTTCACCCACTATTCACTGTCACGCCTCTTTTCTTCCCCCCAGAGAAGGGGAGAATGCAATTAACCTGGTATAGCAATTTGACAAATTTCTTTTGCGTTTATAAAAGAAATAATATATGCGCAGTATTTCCAGAGAATTTATTTTAGGTCTTGTGATCCTGGTTTGGGGCACAAAGGAAGAGGTTTTAGCCTCTCTTTAGAGTGAGTCTTGTTTTACTTAAAAGAAAATTATTTTAAAGGAAATAAATATTAAAGCATTTGAGAGAAATGGGAGAGTTAAACAATAACTTTGGGCTTTGGTTGGCAACTAAGTTTCTCGTTCGTGCCGTGAAATGGTGATACTCCAATGGCAAGAGAGAGGAAAAGCTCACATTCATTAAGCTAGTTGAACACCTGACATCTAAATCCCTACTGATATTTACTTTGGGCCTTAAGCATATACTGTGGTTAACAAGGTAGCTTGTCTTGACATTATCCCCTGTATGTGGTTTTGTTTTTCTTTTTGTCTCCTCTTTCTTAGGACATTTTGGAAACCACTTTGTTTGCCAAGTTACCATGTTCGGTACCAAAATGTTTGAATATTATGTTTTATCATTGAGCTTAAATCGCTGAGCTGTGAAAACAGTACTTGCAAATAGTGTTCATATCTGTATATTGCTTTTAACTCCAAGGTTATCCTATTTTTCTGAAAAAAACAGAAAAAGAATCATGGTGTATTATTTGGCTGTGGCTGTCGTAACAAAGTACCACAGACTAGGTGGCTTAAACAACAGAAATTTATTGTCTGACAGTCCTGGAGACTAGAAGTCCAAGATCAAGGTGTTAGCAGAGTTGGTTCCTTCTGAGGGCTGTGAGAAGTATCTGTTCCAGGCCTCTCTGCTTGGCTTGTAGATGGACATCTTCTCCCTGTGTGTCTTCACCTTGTCTTCCCTGTATGCATGTTTCTGTGTCCAAATTTCCCCTTTTAAAAGGACACCAGTCATACTGGATGAGGGCCCACCCTAATGACTTCACTTTAACTTGATTATATTTATAAAAATACTATCTCCAAATAAATTCACGTTCTAAGATACTGGGTGTTAGGACTCCATGTGAATTGGGAGTAGACACAATTGAACCCATAACACAGGGGAGCAAGAACATTCTGCTAATTACTACAGCACTTATAAACCAGGCTTCGTTGGCATTGGAGACAAGAAGCTTCAAAGGTGATTGCTATCCTTGGGAAAGTTTTTGCACGTAGACCCCCCTAGATCATTAGGTTGAAACCTCTGAGTCTCACCAGTTGTTGGCAGAGTTTCCAGAAATTCTTGAAAGAAGTACCATCATCTCTCACCTGGATCACAGCAGTAGCCTCCTAACTTGTCTTCCTGCTGCCACTCTCCTCCACCTTCTGTCTCTTCTCAGCACAGCAGCCAGAGTTATACTGTTAAACATCAGATTATGTCTCTCCTCTGCTCAAAACTCTCTGGAATCTCCCCGTCTTACTCGTAATAAAAGCTCAAGTCCTTCCTGAACTGGCCGCCATTATCTTTGATCTTCTTACCTGTTACTCTCCCTGCTGTCTGTCCCTCAGTGACCTTCGGCCATCCTGGCCTTTTGCTATCTTGCATCAGGCCCGTGTGGGGCTGCTCCCTCTGTCTGGAAAGGCTGCTCCACAGTTGTCTGTAGGACTTGCTCCTCGCATCCTTCGAGTCTTTGTTTGAATGCCATGTTTTCTATGAGATCCACTTGGATCTGCCCAGCCTCTCCCCAGGCATTTCCATGCCCTGAACCTTTCTTCATGGCACTTACCAGCTCCCAGCATTCCATGTAATTTACTTCTGTTTTATTATCTGTCTTCTCTCAAACCCCCCTCCCAACTTGGCCTATCTCCCCCTTCTCACCCTAATTTGTGTGATTTATTTGTTACTGTATCCCCTTTGCCTAGAATATTTGGATGAATAAACAACACAAGTGGAATGTGGATGGAGAGAATAAGGAATGGGATACTGAGAAAGGAACACTGGAGTTCTGGCCACTTGGGTTCCTGGAAGTATAGGAATGAGATGAGGGTAGATGGGATGAAGGAGGAGAACCAAATGGTTCATTGATTCAGGGGTGTGTGTGTGCTTTCTTTCATTTTAATAAATAACATTGTGATCATTTTATTCTTTTGTACTATATTATTTTAAAAAATTTGCTATAAAAGTTGCAAGATAGAATAATGAACATTGATATACCCTTTCCTAGACTCATAAATCATTTAACATTTTGTGGCATTTACTTCCTTGCTTTGTCTCCGCACATATGTATTCTATGTGTCCGTGTTGCTGGCTGGCCTGTGGGGGGCTGTTCTTGGATCAGCTGCCTATCCCTATTCATTCAGCCCTAATGAACTTTGGGTGGGGTCATGTGCTACAAAACCTGCCAGTGTAGGAAGCGAGGGCTCTGGGTCAAGCAGTTTGCTCAAGGAGGAAAAGTGAGAGGTCACGTGCTAGTTAGATGTGACATCCTGGTTATTTTCAGTTTATGGGTGGGAAATCCAGTGCATACTATGTGTCTTACCCAAAGCTGTGCACCTGGAATATGGCAGAACCGGTATTTGAACCCAGGTCTGTAAGGTTAGAAAGCTTTTCTCCTTTTCATAAACCACACTGCCTCTAGTTTACTGCACCTTTGATTTCTCATCTGTAAAACAGGATCATTAGGCTAGATTGTTTCTAAGATTACATTCCCTGCTAAAGTTTGTTAATTTAGGCCAGGACTTGAAATCCAAATGCCTCCAGGGGCCAGACAGATATTTTAAATATGTGAGGCTAATGAGTAGAATATAGTGGAGAGTGGTGAGACCAACAGTAACCAGAGGGTTTGAGAGATTGATATTAAAATCTTAATGAAAGAGATGGCCAAATAAGTAAGTCTATAGGACCAACAGTTTTTGACACTCAGATTTAGGCATTTCTCTGGAAGTGTCAAGCCACCTAATTTGCAGCATGCAGTCTTGTCATGAGAGTGTTTGTTGGCCCATCAACACTTCTTGTTTTCTGTGAAGCATAATTAGAGAAGGTGGAGGTTGGGAGTATGTTGGCCTGGATATTCTTTTTCATACTTAAGCATTTTACCTTACCTGAAAGCACACACACACACACATACACACACACACACACACACACGTCCTTTGCAGCTGTCCAGCTGCTGGATCATGTGTTCCTCAGTAACAGGTGCACCTGTTACTGTCATTTCTTTGCCTTACCAGGTTATACGAAAACTAGGATTCTATACTAAAACCTGGATTCTAGTTAGAGCTCTCTTTGAACTAGGTGTGTGACATTGAGCTAGCTGTCCAAAGTTGTGCTTTCATTTCCCAACTGTAAAGTGAAGGTGAGAGACTCTGTCAGTGATTTTCAGATCGGGTTCTGCAGGGTATGACCTCATCGGGAAGCAGTCTGTGGGAGATGGGGACCAATTGAGCGGGGTTCTTTATGCTGCCTCTACCTGGGCAGCTTTGATTATCTCTTGGTTCTACTACTTACTAGTTGTATCATCTTGGGCAAGTTGCTTAACCTGTGTGTGTCTCAGTTTCCTCCTCTGTAAAATGTGCATAATAATAGAACCTGCCTCTTAGCGTTGTTGTGATAGTTAAATGAATCAATAAATGTAAAGTGGTTAGGGGATACCTGACACTATATAAGGTAAGGTAGGCAGAATAATGGCCCTCCAAAGATGTCCCTTCCTAATTCCTGGAACCTGTGAATGTGTTATTTTACATGGTAAAAGGGTCTTTGCAGATGAGATTAAGTGTCTTGAAATGGTGAGATTATTTTGGGTTATTGTGGTAGACCCATTGTAATCACAGCGGTCCTTAAAAGAGTCAGAGAAGGAGATGTGATGACAGAAGCAGAGGTCAGAGTGATGCAATTGGTGGCTGGGGGTATGAGCCGAGGAGTTTGGGCAGCCTCTAAAAGCTGGAAAAGAGAAGAAAATGAATTCTCCCCTAGAGCCTCCAGAAGGAAGGCAGCTCTGTGAGACCCATGTTGGACTTCTGACTTCCAGATCTAAAAGATAATAAATGTATGTTTTAAGCCACTAGGTTTGTGGTAAATAGTTACAGCAGCACGAGGAAAAAGATACCTAAGTGTTAGCTGTTTTTTCTGTTCTCAGTGTGAAGAAGATTTCCTTTGACCAAAGGGATCTATGGCCAAAGACAGTTTGAAAATCAGTAGGCTGGGTGATGGCCAGCGTGCCCTTCTCATCTGATAGCCTGTTGTGGCAGGTACTGTCTCTGTACACAGAACCCAGCCCGAGTAGACTCTGCATTTACTGAATGTGTGCTGTGTGGCTGAAGTCTGGCATAAGGTGTAGCAGAGGTTGGGTGGTGGCCTCCAGTGTGGACCTGCCTGTGGGATTCTCTGTGGTGCCCAGGTCACTCCCTTCTTAAGTGTCCTTTGTAATTGGTTATTTTGGTAAACAGTATCTGGTTGTCTGTTATGTGCAGTATTGGGTCTTGAGTCCTGCGTTCCAAGTTTATGCATTTATTTTGAGCCATATGCATCTTCATGGACTCAGCTTGTCCTTTTACCCCATAAATTTGTCAATTCAAGTCATTCTAGTGACTTTAGAAGGTGCTTATTCTATGATTAAGGAGGATTCACCTCACAGACACTCCCGTTGGGCTGGAATTGGGTAGTTAGGGCCAGGAATGCCTTTACCTTACACCTCCAGAAACTATGCTGGCCCTTTCACTGCTCCTGGAACAGCCTGTGATTTGGCCTTCAAGCCTCAACTAGTCCAGTAATGCATTTGGCCTTGTAAGATGTTTGCACCATCTTTTTTTTTTTTTTTTTGGTAAGGAAGATTAGCCCTGAGCTAACATCTGTTGCCAATCTTCTTCTTTTTTGCTGAGGAAGATTGGCCCTGGGCTAACATCCATGCCCATATTCCTTTACTTTATATGTGGGGTGCCTGCCACAGCATGGCCTGATAAGTGGCGTATAGGTCCGTGCCCGGGATCCAAACCTGTGGACCCTGGGCCGCCGAAGTGGAGTGTGCAAACTTAACCACTATGCCACCAGGCCAGCCCTTGCACCATCTTTTAAATCTACAAAAAGAGTTATTTACATTCTTTTTTGATTCGTATGGAGAGGCCATCATGCTGTTCTTGTATATAGTGCTGCTGCCGGTTTTGTAAATCTGGAAAATATGAAGGAAAATATGAAGCCAGTCCACAGTCCTAGAGGAATTTTGTTTCACTTCCAAGGTACTTGGATTAACATCAGCATTATTTCCTTGGCATGAACCTGGCATGAAAGATATTAAGTTCTTAGAGTCTGTACCCTGTTCCTCTCTAAATAAAACGTTGAAGAATTTTGGTACGTGTTTTGATGTGCAGAATGGGTGGCAGAGCTTCTCTCGGCAGAGCTCTTGCATATTTGATAATCTAGTTATTTGGGTCTCTACATGTAGAGGAATGTGAGCTTCTTGGTGCAAGTTGCCTAATTGCAAAAAGGTTTTAGAATCCAATATGGGTTTGTGAAGAATCCTGTATTTCAAATTCAATGAGTGAGAAAGGTGCATTTATTTGCTGTTTCCTTTTTCTTTTCAAGCTCAGAGTTATAGAACATGCCACATTTCCTCAAGTGTCCCATTAGTGCTTTAGTTGATGGGGTGGGAAGTTTCAGGAGATGGTAGTTAGAAGCTTATTACCAGGGCCAGCCTTGTACCTTAAAGGTTTAATGCATCAGAGGGCTGCCTAGAAGTGCAGTCAAAGTAAAGCAACCTGAATAGAGAGGTTTCTCATGCACCCGCTCCAAGTGTCTGTATGTGTCTAATAGTTCATGGTCGTAACTGAAAACTGTTAACAGGTGGCTATGCTGTAAGAAATAATTTTCTCATTTGTAAAATCATCAAGGGCGAGCAATGGCTATTCAAGCCAGTGACTGGAGGTGCTCCGAGCCCGGATTTAAACTGTGGTTGGATCTCTCCTCGTGATGTGCGACATCGCAAACTCCTCACCTCTCAAACTGCTCCTATCCCTGGGAAGAGTCGCATTGCCCGTGTTTTCTTTCCCATATGTCTGGAGCTCGAAGACCTAGCAATTCCAATCTGAGAGACTCTGGAGTGGCAAGTTCATTTGAGAGCGCAAATCACATTCTTTCTTTTAAGGTAGCTGTGCTTTTTGTGTATACTGAGGCTTGGCATTATCCACCAGTATCTGCTAGCCTTGAAGGTGTTGCAGGAGAGTGGTGTTAATTCACAGCAATTAGTAGGCAGGAGAGGATGGGGGGCATGGGAGGCATCCATCTATGAATTTTCCATTTAGTTAGAATTCTGCGTTAGAGCCAGTCAGATAACTAGCTGAGATCTGGGCAAGGGACCTGGGAATAAAGTTATCTGAAAGCCGGAATGATGTAATGGAAAGGACATTGGTGGAAGCTTGAGAGACCAGGGAGTTGATCCTTTGCCTCCAGGACTTACTACCAGCGGTCTAAAGAGGTCTGTGACCTTGATTAAGTCACGAATCTATCTATCTCTGAACCTACTTACCCCATTTGTAAAATAAGGGAACAGCAACACTTACCTGCAGGCTGATTACAAGGAGTAAATGAGTAATATTTGTAAGTCAATTAGCACAGAGTAGGCACTCAGTTAAGGTAGTTCCATCCAGTGTGCCTCTCACCATCTTCCCCCAGTGGAGGAATGTTACCAGCCTTTGTAGCTTGTGAATTCAAGACTGGTTGAGTTTCATGTACAATGATACTGGAAAGAAAAAAACATCGTTCTTTGCACAAAGCATCTTTATGCTTATTTAATGGACTGTACTAAATGTAGTAAACTGTCTTATGATTTTATATTATGTTTGGAAAGGCAGACGATATCTATATAAGTATAAACTACATGGGAGAATAAATTTAAAATGTTCTCAATAACGGAAAGCTGATAAATTTGTGATTATTAAAAGGAATGAGTTCAGTGCAGTCAAATATTTAAGCAATAAAAATTTTGCATAATGAACTCTAATAACACCAGATGGAAGTCAGAAGAAAAGAAAAATGATTCTCTTATAAAATAAAGAATTGATGTGAGTACAGTACTTAGCACAGAGGAAAGGCAGAAAAGCATACTGTTTACATAGAGAGAAATATATCATATTAGCTATGTAAGTGAACCCAAATTTAATCTGCTACTGTAAACATTGCCAAGTAATAAAATTAGGAATTATGAAATAAATGTTGAAAAACTGAAGTTATTTAAGTTTTAATTTTTTAGAGAGCATCCTGCCCTGACCATATGAAACATGGCCTTTAAAGTATCCTGTGACCTGGTAATTTTGGATAAAATAGAGGAAACAACTCCAGAGAGGAAAAACATAATTTATACCAGTATTTATAAATGTGTATACTATATATGAATAAGTAAATATAAACATACATACATAAACACGCATACATATATACACACAACCACTTTACATGCCCCTATTGAGAACTAGCAAAGCGAACATTAGCAAAACGGAATAATCCAAAGTTACTAAAAATGATAATAAACCCACACACTATTAATATTTGGAAATAGGTGCATGAAATAGATTAAAAAAGAAAAACCCTGTTGTGGCCCCTGTTTCAGGGGTGTAGTTGGTTGCGGCCTCAGGGACGTGATATTCTAGAGTGGGAAAACAGATAACCATGAGTAAGTATCACTAAATAAGCTAATTTCAAGTAATAAGTGCTATGAAGAAATATAAAGCGGCAGTAGAATAGAGGGGGATTTAGGGCAGAAGGGTGACACTATTTTAGAGAGGATGGTGAGAGGAGGAGGATTCCGTGAGCTGAGCCATCAGTGTTGAGGGAGTGAGCCAAGTGAAGGTGGGGAGTAGGGAGGGAGCATTTCAGGTGGAGGAAGCAGCAAGTTTAAGGCTGTCAGACTGGAATGAGTTTTGCATGTGTGAACCAAAGGCAGGCCAGGGTAGCTAGATCTCAGAGAATAATTATATGTTTACCTGGATTGCAATAGAAACTAAATTACTTTGGAATGCCCTAAATAGTTAGGCTTTATTTTTTTATGGTTTTAAAAATTTTATTTTTCAATTGTGAAACTATGGCAAAAACACAGAAGTATATGAAACAAACGTACATTTTAAGGAAGAATGATAAAGCAAATATCTACAGACTCACTACTGGGTTATGAATTAAAATACGTTTAATGTCCTTGTAGCTTTCTGACTGCATCGCCCTCCCTTGCCCCCAGGTAAACGTCGTGTGACTTTTGAGATAACAATTCACTTGCTATTCTATAATTTTGTGACCTGTATGTGCAACCCAAGCATATAGTTTAGTGTAGCTTGTTTTGAACTTTATATGAAAGAACCGTACTGTGTGTGTTCTTGTGTGACTTCCTTCTTTCCAAATTGTGAGATTCATCTGTATCAATACATGAATTTATAGTTATCTTTACTCTATAGTGTATGAATATACTATAATTTAGTCATTGTTCCACTGCTGATCAGTATTTTTTTCTAGTGTTTGGCTTTTACTGTGATCAGTTCTGCTATGGATTTCTAGTGCATGTCTATAAATGTACATGTACAAGAGTTTATCTTGGGAATTTACCTCAAAGACCAATTTCTGGGTTGTAGAATATCATCAAATATACTAGAAAATGCCAAAGTACTTAAGGAGTAATTATACCAATTTTTACTCTCCCTAGCAGTATCTGAGGCTTTCCGTTCCTCCACATACAGAGTTACACCAACACTTGGGGTTGCCAGACTTATTAATTTTTTCTAGTCTAATGAGTGTATTGAGATGTGTTGAGGTTTTAATTTTCACTTTTATTATCACTAATAAGTTTGAGCACCTTTTCATGTGGTTATAGGCCATTTGGATTTCCTTCATTTCTTTTTGAGAAGGGCCTTTTCAAGTGTTATGCTCAATTTTTTTTTTGGAGTGTCTGCCTTACCTCATTGATTTATAGTTGTTATTTATACCTTCTGAGTGTGCCTTATCTTCATTCTTTTTATGTCTTCAAAATTTTAACACAGTCAATTTTTATTAATCTTGCTATATTAGTTTATCTATTGCTTTGTAAAAATCACCCCAAAACCCAGTGGTTTACACAGCAGCCATTTACTGATTTCAGTATGGTCTCATCTGGACCACCTCTTGCATGGGCAGGGAAGCTCTGCTTCTGCGTGTTGCCTATGTGACCAATGGGGCAGCAAGTAGGGGGACTGGGCCCAAGTCTTTCATCAGCCCGCAGCCATGGAGGCCAGAGGGTTCCGAGAGAGTCAAGCAGAGCTGTACAGAGTTTCTAGACGTGGAGGCTCTGGATTAGCACAGTGTTACTTTTCAGCCCAGATTCAAGGGGTGGGAAAATGGACTCTACGTCTTGTTGGAGGAGCTGCAAAGTCACACTGAAGAGAGAAGTGCCTACCAGGAGTGGGGGAGAATTGTGACCATGCTTGCAGTCCGTCACATTTTACATTATGGTTTGTGCTTTTCTTCCATCATCCAGGGATAAGAAATTACAATCCTATATCATCTTCTAAAACTTTTATGGTTTTGCCTTGCACATTGAGTTCTTTCAATCTGTTTTTTTATTTTAAAGAGAAAAAGAATTTGAGAACAGCAAGATAAACATGAATTAGAGGGAGAATGAAGTTTGAAAAACCATGAGAGTGGGGGATGCTGATAATGGTGGAGGCTGTGCACGTGTTGGGGCAGAGGGAGTTGGGAAGTCTCTGTACTTTCTGCCCAATTATACTGTGAACCTAAAACTATTCTAAAAAACATAGTCTATTAAGAAAAAATTAAAAAATCAAACCAAACTATGACAGCAGCTGAAAGAGCTGGTGAGCATTATTAGACAGTTTAAGAAGTGAGAGAAAGCAGCTTGTCCAGGAGGGCACTGGGGAGCCATGGTACTTCACGTTTGGAGGTAAAGACTTGGTTTAAAAAAAATCAAATAATATTTTCTAATGTAAAAATAAGAATCTTTTGCTTTGATTCCTTGTTTGTTAGCTATAATACAGTGACTAAAATAAAAAAGAGAAAATTGCTCCTACTATCTTGCCATCTTGTTAAAAACAGCCTTCAGTTTTTACATCGTTTACTTCACTTTCTTGTCCATATTTATTTTTTGTCTGAGTACTCCGGTCAGCAGTTATGGGTTGCATTTTATTTTTTCCAACTTTTCAATTTGATTGACATGAAATTTTATTTTAACACAATCTGTCAGTATTCACTGTACTGAGACAGGAGTCAGTGAGCAGCTTCTTAGAAAGTGCTTTAGCCCAGAGGCAGGATTGTACTCTGGCCAGGGCATGGGCTTTGGACAAATGGCTCTGGAGTAGCATCAAGCCTTTGTTGTGGTGGTAGCTGTGCAACTTTGTGCAGATTATTTAGCATCTCTGAGCTTTAGTGCTCCATTGTAAAATGGAGATAATCTTATATATCTCTCAAGAGTACTGAGTGAGACAATAAAAAATATATATCACCTTGCATGGTGCGTGGCCCATAGAATAAATGGTAGCCTGTTTTAGAAGTAGGGTTTTCCACTATTTTCTATTAATCTCCAGTAAAAAAGATGAGGACCTACTGGTCTTTTGGAGAGTGAATTCCTTCTACCACTTAAGCTTGGGCTTTAGTGACCTTCCTGTTGCTGTTTTCTGTGAAACCATTTTTTGAATCTTCTGGGTTTCTCTGGCTGGAGTTTGACGGTCAGTTAGGGGCATCTGGTTGGTTGACTTTGAGCTTGAGACGCTTATATCTGAAGCCTTAGCAGCCAGCCAGATCTCACGAAGCTCTGGGAGATGCTGTCAGGTGTATGTGTTCCTAGTCATAGTCTGAACTTTCGAATTGGGCAAGTTCTGACCTGAGTGAGCAGAGAAAGGAAAGTGCTTCAGGGAATGATGTGAAGCAGTCACATCTGAGGAGGAAGGAGGTGGAGGAGGGAATAAACATTTCTCCAGCACCTGGTCTGTGCCAGAGTATAGAATAGAAGACAGAAGCAACCCAGGGAGTCTGCCAGGTGGAGAATGATGGGCCCCTTGACAAAGGAGTGGGGTTGTGCCTCCCCACGGATTGAATGGAGAAGAGCTCTATAGCTGTATTGATATTAGGAGAAATAAATTTCTTCTAAGCCTTGACTGAAAGCAGGGACCCAAGTAATCATTAAATCTTTCTTTCTAGGTCTTTCAGCAGCCCAGCGGAAGTTTGCTCATTCACTCAGAGACTTTAAATTTGAGTTTATCGGTGATGCGGAGACAGATGATGAACGCTGCATAGGTATGTAAAGATAGAGTTTTGGTTTTCTTTCCTTTGCTTTGGCCACCAAATAATCATTCCTTTCTCTTAACAGATGCTTCCTTACGTGAATTTTCTAATTTTTTGAAGAATCTGGAAGAACAGAGAGAGATTATGGTGAGTTGTGAGATGTAAATTATTAAGTCTAACTTGAAGTGGGGAGAATCTGGGTTTAGAAGCTGGTTCTGATAGAAGTTTTGATGCATTTGTCCATGGATGAAGTAGTGCATAGCACTGCAAAGAGCCCTGGATGAGGTTTTGGGAGCCCAGATTTCTGGTTCCACAATGGTGCTGACCGTGGTGAGATCTTGGACAAGTTGCTGGACCTCTAGACCAAGGCCCTGTTTCTTCATCTGTAAAATAGTGGGTTAGACTGTATCAGTGCTTTTTAGATTTTTATTAACAGTGGAGTACTTTCATTTAAATTGAATCTCAAGCAGAACCTTAGTATATCAAGAAGATAAAAGCAGAAATCTTACGTAGACGCAGAAGGACAGCAGGGCAGTGTTAGAGCCTGACTCATACTTCTGTAGATTTCTAGGCTGTGTGGCGAGGGAGAGAACTTGGGCCTGGAAGTCTTTAAAATCCCACTTTGCCTTGAGATTCATGATCACAACAGTAAGAATAATAGCTACCCTCCATTGGGTGTTTCCATGTGCCCAACTGAGTGCACTGAGTGGATGATTTTATGTAACAAACTCCCAGCAATGAATTTTGAGGGTATTGAATAATATTTACTCACCTTTCTTAAAAGCTTGCATTTTGCTAACGACTGATATTTATTTATTCAACAAAAATTTACAGTAGGATTGCCACCGGTATGACACAATATCTATTCTCATCAGTTTTTTCAGGCTTTGAAAAAATGACAAACTGTTTTTCCTATGTTTTTGAGGATGATTACTACCTAGAATTATGTTAAAGTATGAGTGCATGAGTGGGTTCAGATGTGGTGGTAACAATAATACTGAACATGTTTTCTCTGTGCCCGGTACTGGTCTAAGCTATTTACCTAATAGTAACTCATTTAATTCTCACATCAACCCTATCTCTTATTGCCTCCTATTTTACAAATGTGGAAACTGAGGCACAGTACCTTGCCTGAGATCACATGGCAGCTAAGAGGTAGAGCTGGTACATGACAGAACTGGGCATTCTGAACCACCCATCACTGTGGCCGGCTTTCTAGATGTTACTGTCATCTCCTGGGTGATGGCCAGTGGGGATCTGTCTGGTATAGTTGCAGTAGGGAAAAAAGGAAGCAGTAGGAGGAGGGCACTGATTTCGATTTAAAAGTGACAAAGACATATGGCCTCTAAAAGCCCCAGTATAATTAGCACTGTATCCTAGATTCTGAGATAATTTGTATATGTTATAAATACCGTAGAGGACGTGTGAAGGTACTGTCGTCCTGTTAGGTTTTTCTGGCACAAACTGACATATTCAACCATTATTCATATGATCCTATAGTCACTGAATTTTCAGCTGTTTAGGAAAGTCTAAATGTGATAGTGGATAAAAATAGTGCCATGACATAACCTTTCTACTACATGAGGTGGGTGTGGGTGTGTGGGTGGCGATGAAAGTGCATGTTCTTGGTTTATGTTAATAGTATCAACTTTTTTATTCTCAACCCCCTTTGACATTTAGTTGTACTTTTCCTGCGATCCTGAGCATTCAGCAAATATGTATTTCCTCTCTCTCTCTCTTTTTTTTTTGTGAGGAAGACTAGCCCTGAGCTAACATCTGTTGCCAATCCTCCTCTTTTTGCTGAGGAAGATTGGCCCTGGGCTCACATCTGTGTCCATCTTCCTCCACTTTATATGGGACGCCGCCACAGCATGGCTTGACAAGTGGTGTGTCTGTCCGCGCCCAGGATCTGAACCTGCAAAACCTGGGACCGCTGAAGTGGAGCACGCGAACTTAACCACTATGCCACCGGGCTGGCCCCATGTATTTGCTCTCTTTTTGTGTTCCAGTTACTGTTTAGAATCTGAGCACACAGAGGCAACAAAGCCAAGTCCCTGCCCTCATGGAGGTTACATTCTAGAAAGGGGAGGTGATAAATAAACAAACATTTAATATCTTGTCTGGCAGCGATAATTGCTACAAAATGAAATACAGAAGGGTAAGGAGCCAGAGTAGGATGGGGCACTATTGTATCCAGAGAGATGAGGGAAGGCTGTTTTGGCAGAGAACTGTATGAGGCATCCTGGTATCTGTGGGAGGAGAGTTCTGAGCAGAGTGGTGCTGGATTTTAGCTGCTGAAATACTGTGTGACCACTGCCTGTCTTGATATTCTGTTTCCATTTTATGTTCCTTGAGATGAATTGGCTAGGTCAAAAAACTGGAATGTGGTCTTAGCTCCAGGCTGTCTGATGGAGAGAGCATGGCTCTCAGAGCTGTCGTTAGCTGACTTATTGATGTAATCTTCAGCTGTGACGGGGATTGATAGGGTCTCTGTCTTAGGTAGGATGAGGATGGTGGGGCTAGGTTTCCAGTGCAGGGTAGAAGTAGGAATAGGATGTTGTCTATAAGGCCATGAGCCTCAGAGAGTTGGTATGTTACAACCCATTTGTGGATAGCAGGAAACTATTCAAAGCCAGAAAGCAGTGGGGGGCAGCTATGATTAACCATAGAATTAACTGGACACCTCATGCTTTTTCTTTTTTTTAAGTGTTTAGTTTGGAAAATTTCAAGCATGTATAAAAGTAGAGAGAAAAATATAATTAAACTACATGTACTCAATACCCAGCTTCAGTAATTTCCACACAACCAATCTTTTTTCTCTTATACCCCTCACTACCCACCCTATTATTTTGACAGAAAGCCCAGTATCATAGTTTATCCATAAATACCTTAGTATGTAGCTTTAAAAGATAACTCTCTTTTTGAACCATGATATCCTTGTCACACCTAAAAATAAACAAATAATACCTTAATATTACAAAGAATTAGGTTGTATTCAAATTTTTCTTATATTCTTTCACATTTTGTTCCCCCCTCGCCCAACAGATGGTTTGTTTGAATCTGGATCCAAACACATTACATTTGATTAATGTTTCTAAGTCTCTTTTAAACTGTAGGTTTTTCTTTCTCCCTTTTCTCCCTTGACAAGAATTCCTGATACTTTTCTATTAGCTTTAAAAGACCTTTAAAATAGTACTGCTTCCTGAGTTATCAGTGAGTTACAATAATGAAATTAATAAAAGTTTGGCATTTAACCATATTGACATTATTTGGGTATTTCTGTCTAAACTTGATAGTCAGTGATCACTTTTTTTTTTTTTTTACCATGAAAATGCTTGGCATCATTATGGCTACCTTTGTTTCTTGAAGTAGCTTTGAACGCTTACTAAAAGAAATCTTTGATGCTTTACTGGACACCAGCCTTAAACTTTTGAATAGGAAAAGATACCTCCCTCAGGAAGTGTCCAGTGTGGTCCTAGAGAATAACTCGTAGAAAGTGAATTAAAACAGATTATACTAAGTGCGATAACAAAGGTACAGAACGTGGCTGCGTGGACCGGGGAACAGTTGAGCCTGTGCTCGTCAGGAGAGACTTTATGGAAGAAGTTGTGTTTGAGCTGGAGTTTGTGGGATGCACAGGAGGACCTTTGTATAGTTTAATAAGCTCATCCCTCCCCACCATAGTGACAAGGGGATAAGGGAGGTCTTTAAGCAGCTAAAATGGATGCCAGTGTATTCTGAGAACTTCTGAAAACTCTTCTTTTATTTAAAATTATTACAAACCAGCAGCATGTTCAAGACCACAGATTAAAAGGAGAAATGCAAAATGACAGCTGTAAAATAGAGGTAGAAATATTTTAAAATTGCTTCCAAGAATTTAACAAAATCTTAGTGGTCACTTAATCTTTAAAAGCAATTAGTATTTTCTGAAGCACTAAATTAAATGATGGTGCAGCATAATAATTGAATATTCATAATTAAGACTGATTCATTAAAATGTTGAAAAAGCTTTTTTGTATAATCTGTGTTTTAGAAGGCAAAGACCACTGCCAAATATTATTTTAAAAGTTTTCCGTTTCCAGAGCTGGCCCAGAGGTGTAGTGGTTAAGTTTGCATGCTCTACTTCGGTGGCCTGGGGTTCACAGGTTCGAATCCCGGGCACGGACCCACACACCGCTCATCAAGCCATGCTGTGGTGGTGTCCCACATACAAAATGGAGGAAGATTGGCACAGATGTTAGCTCAGGGCCAATCTTCCTCACCAAAATAAGTAAATAAAATAAAATATTTTCCATCCTAAATAAATGTTAAAATAGGATTTTGGGCTTTAAGGGATAAAGTCATCAGTCTGGAAACTCAGCCATCAGGAACAAGTTCTTTGTTGATTTTGAGCCACCAGATATGTTATTCACATGCCTAATCTGTATACCCCAATAGGCTAGATACATATAGTTCAACAGACACTGTTGTGCGCCTGCTACATGCCAAGCACTGTAAGAGCTGTAAAGACAAGGGCATAGTTCCTACTGTTGAGTAGTTAGCTGTCCATTGGGGGAGATTGCCAAAAGCATGCATTTGGGAAAGAGGGAGAGAGATGTTTGCATTTCCCCTCACTAGTGTCCAGCTCTGTAGCTATTAAAACGATTTGTTGGGGAGGGAAGTGGAAAGAAACCAGTCTAGGAGGTCAGAGTGTTTCCCGCCATGCCCAAAAGCCCAGTGTCTATGATTGGATGTGCCATGCCCTCTAAAAGGCCAATGTTGCCTTTTTCAGGACAGTGCTTTCAAGTGAGTAGTTTCCACTGATAATATTGCCAATCTTGACTGTGAAAGTGCTTAACTCGAGTTGGAGCTGAGTACAGTTAGTGGCCAGAATTGCTGTGCTCACTTCTGTGCATGTTCTCAGGGGGAAGCACTGTGTGATGTTTCCCTGCCAGAATTCCAGAGATGTTCTCTCTGGCATGGCAGGACATGGCGTACTTATCTGAGGTGGGCAGCTGTCCAGGAATTTAAGGACATTTAAAATAGTGCTGTAGTGTTGATGATATTCTTTTAAAAGCCCTTCATGTTGAATTTGCTTCTCTACATGTGTCCTTTTATCATATCTTCTAGTTTTCGCCCTTCACCTAAACATGACTTTCAGTTTCTGAGGGTTATGGCAAATCAGGGCAGTTCTGTGAAGCCAAGAGGTTGAGGGAAAGCTTCAGGGAAGAGGGGTTGCCCAGAGAGAGAAGGTAGAGCTTGCCAGGTGGTGCACAAAAGGCACCTCCCTCTCATCCGGAGGGGTTTGGGGGCCAAATGGGCCGGAAAGCAGATGTGAGGAGGCTTCTCGTCCACCAGCTGCATTGCTTTTCCCACTTGAGCAAGATGACCCTGTGCATACACAGTCTTTTTAGGCTTTTGAGACTCTCTTCTTTTTTTCATATTTTTTCCCACCACAGATTTCACGCTTGTGCAAATACCGGGCCAGGGAACACTTGCTGAGTGATTTGGCCTGAACTTAACGCTCTGATGAAGCCGCTGGGCTTCTGAGTACTGAAGGCTTTTGTTAATACGTAGTTGAGACGGTTCCAGGCAAGACACGATGGGCGTTTCCTCAAGCCTTGTCTGACTGGCTTCACTCCTTTCTCATCATTCTTTCATTGTCTCAAGTATCTTACAGAATCATGTGGTTAAGTTATTGCTGTATCTTTTGGGGTTTTTGACACTGATTGTTGTTCCGAACTTTCTACTATTTTTTTTTTCTTTCAAAAGTTCTTCACGATGTTATTAAAATAATGTTGGTTAAAATGAACTAACTATCTGTTACCTTTTGGGAGAAATTTTCATGGTATTCTTTCTTTAGGACACCCTAGGGCATTGGTTCTCAAAGCTTGGTCCCTGGTCCAACAGCATCAGCATCACTTGGGAACTTGCTAGAAATGTAAACTCTTGTGTCCCACCCCACACCTACTGAATAAGAAGCTCTGGGGTGGGGCCCAAGAGTCTGTGTTAATAAGCCCCCCAGGTTATTGTGAAGCATGCTTAAATCAGAACCACTGGCCTAGGATGCCAGGGAAATCTCCATTGGCATTCCTAGCCTTGGGGCTAGATCTATCTGAAAGTTGGGCACACTATAAATTGCTTTTTAATAACTCTGTGTCTGCCTGGAGGTTACAATAGTCTTTAAAAATCTAAGCTTTTACCTGTCACTTCCAAAGGATTTTGGACTATATCTAGTTTATTTATTTTAATGAAACAAGTTTTCTGTTGTTGGGAATTTGTGTTACTTAATTTGGGTTTAGCATTGCTTATGAGTTTCCGTAATGTGATAAGTACCTAAAGCATTACATGCCATTGGAAAGATTGTGCCTTTAGTTTCATCTTATTATAATTATAATATTTTATATGGTATATCAAACCTATTTTAATCAGTTCTTTTACAAATAAAGTGACAGATTTTTGTGTGGAATTCTGTCAGCAGGCGCATTCAGATGAGGAAATATCCATCTTGCACTTATTTCTGAAAACATTTCTCAGTTTAGTGTAAAAGTTGTCAGTGACCTAATTTTATGAAGCATTTTTCTCCTTGGAACTGACCTTTACAATTTGACAACCCTGGTTTTTCGTATAAATCCTTTTTTTCCTTGTAAACCTCTTCCGTGACTCAGTGTCCTCTCTGTTGGTGACTCATGGTCATCTGTGGCCTCGCAGACTTGTCATTGTCTGATTCTACTTCCCTATTGAAACTTCCGTTTCCTGTATTTCATATCCGTGGGCTTGTTCTCTGCTTCTGAGGAATTAGCTAGCTCTTCTGATAAACCAGTTAATACTGATGTGAAAGAGCAAAGAGTAGGCATAGACTCTTCTCCTCCCGCCCGCCCCCGCCACCCCCAAGGGGCACCAGAATGTAACCAGTCCACTCATTTAACTGTCTAATCCAGAGAAGTGGTTCCATTAATGGGAATTGGTTCAGGTGAATCTACAGTTTCATGAGGAGAATATTTTCGTTCAGATCCTGTCATGAAGTACGCAAAGGTATGGCCTTGGCTCCTAAAACAAAGAGCTGAGAGGGAACTTAGGGAAACTTACATTTGACCTCTTCATTTAAAAAAAGAAAAAGGGAAACAGAACTCAGGGAGGTGGAGTGATATGATCTACATTGAAAAATAGACTGGTGACAGAGATGAAAAGAGAATCTTTCTTCTATGTCCTGGTATCCCAAGGACGTTATTCCTTGTCTTTAGCTCCTTGTAAGATTTAACACCCTTCCTTCCACCTTTGAACATGGGTAAAATGGAAACGTGTCTTTATACCTGTTGTCCACTAAGCAAGAGTCATGAAGAAATGTGAACTTGGTTGTTATTTCTCCTGGCCTGTTTGGACTACTGTAGCTCCTCAATATTTCAGTCAACAAACCACTTAAGGAAGAAATATGAATCCTGGTGGTGGTTTGAAAACCTGCCATTGAGACCTTCTGGTTAAGACAGGGAAGTGCCAGTATCAGTACTTAAAGAGTGGGCGCCATCACCTTGGAAGAAAATCCTGGATACCATAGTAGAGCACCCCTTAAAGAAATAATGCATTTCTGATATTCTCGATGACATAGAGGAAAAATTGTGTGGAGAAAACCAGATATGAGACTCTGAAGAAGTTTTAGAAATATCTTAAATATATTTTTCTCATTGTCATGTATCATGATAAAAATATATCTGTCAAAGAGCTTTTTCAATAAATGTAAAAGTTCTAAGTGTTGAGATATTAAATCAAGATTTTATTAGCAGCATTCTTTTCTTCATAGCTATAAAAGAATGGAGTATCTTACTGTTGGTGGCGTGTTAGATTTAATAAAATAGAGTAGTACAGCAGTGGTGGGGATTATTAGAGGTCCAGGGGAATACCAGTGGCCATGATAGTGTGGTGGAAAGAGTATGGGCTTTGGAAGCAGTGGCAGCCATGAGGCCCCTCTCAGATCTCCCATTGCAGAGAGGGCAGTCGACCATCGGGCCAGCTGCTATATGGTTCCGTCACTGCATTAGTGTGAAGGCCATGCTTCCCATGTCTGCCCCCAACCAGTGACTGAGCACAGCAGGGGCAATAAGCAGGCTCATTCCTGGGGACTGTGGACTCTTCTGACATGCAGCCTTGGCCTGAGGAGTCCCTAATGGCCTCGTTAAACTTTCCCTAGAACTGCACTGCAGTCTAACACGCGTCCATCCAACCTTCCTTCCTTCCTTCCCTGTCTCCTTCCCCTGGGGTCAGACCTGCATCTCCGTCCGACAGCTCTTCCAGCCTCCCCAGTTGCCTCCCCATTTTCTCTCACGGACATTTCTCCTGATAGATTTTGTGCATTTCTAATCCTGTCTTGGTGTCTGCTTCTTAAAGGACCCAGACTAATACAGAAACAGACTGTTTTGAATGAGAGAGAATGTGTACAGGAGACTCAGCATAGGTATTTATGGTTACTGTTATCACCATCAGCAGGAAATGTTGCCTTTATGTAGAAACTCTGTTCTTTGTATCTCTAAATTTACAGGAAAATCCCACTTCATTCATAAAACAGGTATTTTTGAATGCGTTTTGTGAGTTGGGCAGTGTTCTAGCACCTGAGGATATGGTGAGGAATTAGGCTCTTGTCCAGGATGAGGTGCTCAGCCTCTGGCTATGTGGTAGAGAACCAGTTATCACGGTCCTCCGCCTCACGCCCATCCGTTTCTCTCTCGGCCAGTCAAGTAGCCCAGGCCTCACAGAACGGCTGGAGATCTAATCTCTTTGCCATTGGTCAAAGGCTAGGTGTTCTTTTCTGAACAATTTCTCTCTCTCTCATATTTCCTTGATTCAACAATTAACTACCTTATTATTCATGAGATTCCATTTCTAGCTATGCCACTGAATTACACCATTCACTTCAGAAATTAAAATTTTCTCTTATTTAAAGCTAAAAAACAAAATTTCAAATTCTCTCATGATACTTTTACAGCTTTCTGTCAGGCTCATCTTTCACTTACTTCTCTGGGGTTTTATTCCTTCTCATAATGTTCTGCCCAAGTATTTATTTTGTTTAAAAAATAGATCCTTATTGTCCCTCACGCACAGAGGAAAAGGTCAGGGTTAGATCTCTGCATATCCTTATTAGGTTAACTCATTGCTAATATGCCCAATAGCTGTTGTTTTTTCCTAAGCATAATGACAATAAAAACTCTTTACTAGTGGAGTCTATTTGATTTAAATAATCTGAGTTAAAATTGCTGCTTTTATTTTTTCGATTAATGCCTTTCAAAATTGATGCAAGCTGCTTCTTTTTCTTCAAACAAACCCCAAGATATTTGTTTGTGGAAGATAGACATTAAGGGAATCTTCAACCTTTTTGACGCACTGACCTAACTTTTTTTTTGAGAGCCAGGTCATGGCCGAATATTCAGGGAATTAGGTCAGAGAGCAGTTGTCAGAACTTCAGCTCAAATCCTCTTGTTAGGTTTTAAGCTATTCAGAGTTTAGGTCTGAAAGTTGATAAAGACTCTTATTGGGGACTTCTTATTCTTGGACTGTCTGAATGAAAGCAGAAGTCTGGTAACTGAACTGATGAATTGGGGATATATATTTTACAAATTATAGTTCCTTGGCTATTAAGTGAGACTGCTGTGGTCTGAAAGAAACACATTCAAGGAACCATTTCATATTAATTGGCTCCTAATTTTCAGGTTTAAACTCTATAGAATTAATTTGCAGCACCTCTGCACCTATGTGCCAGTTAGAGCTTTGAGTATGGGTTCATTAAGATTCTCACTAGTTCTTAGCTAGTGAGTTTGAGCTATAATCACTATAAAACTTAATTTCATTTTTACGTTAATTTTTTTCTACCAGGAGGATTAGCTTAGCTTGAGCTATGCTTAAAAATAAAATATCATATAGGGATTTATTTATTTGCAAGTTAAAATTGCTTCTAGTGTGACATCCCCTTCTTTTTATTCAATTATGTTAAGTAGGTAGGGAGCAAGTGTTATTTCTTCTTTACATGTAGTTGACAATATTCAGGTAAGAAAAGAATTGTTTTTTTCTTATGGTCTAAAACAGAACTAATTAGGACAGAGCCAAAATGAGAAAATGTTGGCTTCCTATTTGTCACTGTGTTAGGCCTCTTTTAGCAAAACCAATTGTGAAACTTTCTCATTTTTTTTCAACATCAGAGACTTTTGACTCTCTGTTCTTTTATTATTTCAGCTATTAAAAAAAAAAGTTGGAGCGGGACTGGGCCCATGGCATAGTGGTTAAGTTCGCGTGCTCCACTTAGGCGGCCTGGGGTTCGTGGGCATGGACCTATATACCACTCATCAAGCCACATTGTAGTGGCGTCCCACATACAAAATAGAGGAAGATGGGCACAGATGTTAGCTCAGGGACAATCTTCCTCAAGCAAAAAGAGGAAGATTGGCAACAGATATTAGCTCAGGGCCAATCTTCCTCCTTAAAAAAAAGAAAAATTGGGAAAGCTTTATTGTCCATTTTAATTTTCCTATTAAAACTTGAGCCCTGACTGATGGGGGAAGGCACAGTACAGGGAGAGACTGGTTAGGTGGAAAAAGAGGTAGCAAAGGATGAGTGTGGATGGAGAGTAATCTAATTAAAAATGAGTTGGTTTAATCAGGAGAAAATATTGTTTAGGAATATTGAGAAGAATAGTACTGAAATCATTTTGACAACATTGTTTAAGGTTCTGAAATTTTAAAAATATTAATCCTATATTAGTCTGGATTCTCAGTTGCAAGATCTAGCTGTTCTGAATAGAAAGGGAATTTACTAAAGAATATTAGGTAGCTTGCAGTGTCTTTATGAGTTTTTGGGAACCAGGAATGATGCCCAGGGTCACTCCAAAGAGCTGGGCTTGGAGAATACAGTCACCACTTTGCCACCGAGTATAGACAGTACAGTGTGCACCAGCAATACCACTGCCCTGGTGGCTCTTGGTAGAACTGCTGCCTTTGGAAACTGGAGTAGTTGCTACCACCCATGAGAATTTCTGGTCGCTGGTTTTTTGAAGCACTAGCTTCCCAAATCAAAGTCTTGGGTGGGAGCTTCTGATGAGTGGAACTCTGGCCAGGTGTCAGTACCACACTGCAAGATGGCTGGGAAAGCAAGTGTCTGTCATTTTCAGCCTTTGTGGTAGAAAGTGAGTTCTGCCTCATTAGGTAGAATTCCTCAAACATAGGCAGGGGTTTCAAGTGCTTGTCCACTACCTATAATATTTATGCCTGATTGTAGGGCTCTGACATTTTCCCATGAGAAGATTAAACAAAAATTTTTTTGGATAGTTTGAAAGTACACACTTTTAGGTATGCATATGTATGTCCAGTAGATAATCCTGTCTACTTTCATTATTTAGTTGATTAAATATGTGCTGGTATTTTAAGATGAAATTTTGTGTATACTTTAGGAATATTTTCCCCACTTACTTCATAAACTAGTTATTCCAACACTCGACTACTTTGACATTAATATATTTATCACAGACACTTGCTGAATTTTTCAGCACAGCTTTCCAGAGACCTCATGGCCACATCTGAGTTCTTTGAGATACACCTTTTAAAATCTCTTTCTGATGCTTTCACTGGAAATTTTATCTCAAGCCACAAGTATCCATTTGCAGCACATTTGGACAATCTCTTTAAAAAATTGATCCTGGAGATGGATTTTTCATGATTTTCTTATTGTAATCACATACCTTGTTCCTTTTAAAGTGATCTTTACAAAAACACTCAATACTAACAGTTTTGAAGTCATTTCCAGAATGACACCTGATTACATTGTCTTAAATTCTCCCATTATTTTTTTTTAACCCAGACCTGTTTGTAATCTCTGAGCATCTGAAACTATATGTGATTGGGGCTGTTTGAGGCTAAGATTCCTCAAATGGTTCTTTGTTGATAAAAATAATAGAAGGTGCACTCCTTCAGGAAACCCTAAGAACTCTTCCATAGGACAAGTCTCTTTTTTTCTGAGGGACAATTCTGGGGAAAAGATTTCTTATGTTTGGAGACGTATTGTGATGATAGTTCCTTGGCACCCTTTTTTGAGTTCTGTTTCAAGGAAAATAAGGAATATGTCTTTGCTGAATGGTTTCTTTGCTGCTATTCTTGACGTTGGAATTGGAAAGTATAGTTTTCCCCTTAGTCTAATGAAATGGGATGTATCTGGAAGGTCATGGGAGAAAATAGTGGAAATTCTCCTTCGCTCTCAGATTGTGCATTCCTGTGGGGTCAAGAACATTTGGAATCCAGGCTTAAAATAACGAGGGCTGTGGGGAATGGACATAATTCCTTCTGTTTCATTAGACTCAGTCTGTCCTTGTTAGTACTGAGTGATTAGAAAGGCATGATTTAGTGCTTATATCGATGTATTCATTGTTTTACCTAGACTGTTACTTTAAGACTTCGTTATTAAAGATATCATAGGATGTAGTTCTGCCTTTGTTGTCTTTTTACTGAATATCAGTTTCTAGCCCTACGCTCCATTCTCTTTAGAATTTACAAAATCAGAACTTAGCCTTTGATTTCAAATGTGGAAATTTAAGGTAGTGACAGTGGTTCCTCCCCACAGTGGAGTCTGCGTCTCCGCTGGTCAGCTATTATTGTCAACAGATCTCTCAGTTTTAGCTTGAACTGTAGAGGTAGGTAAAGATACTATCCTACCTTTCCTTTTCTTTTTGTACATACATCCAAATGTCTAATGAAGAGAGATTTCAGACTTGACTAGACGTGGGAAAGTTTTAATCCCCTAGACTGTTATCTAATAGTCTTGTTCTTTGAATTGTGAAGTTCTAATGGGTTCTGTGGTTTGCCATCATAGCATTATAAGGCAACATTGAAATGTAGTTTGCCCTTCTGCCTCTCCCAACTCATGCAGAATCCCAGAATCATAGGATGGATAGGCCCTCAGAGGTCTCCTAGGCCAGTTTTCTCTCAGTGAGGAATCTGTGATAAAGTATACCCGGACAGTGGTCATCTAGCTTCTGCTTGTTTATGTGGAAGGAGCTAGAGGTCACTACCTTGCTTGATCCATTGTAGGTCTTATTGAGTTCCTCTTGACAGTGAACCCAAATCTGCTGCTGTGCTGCTTCTCCCCGTTAGACCTGATTTCGTCCTCTTTAAGCAAATCAAAATGACTTCTGCTTCTCTCATACGATGCCCATTTAAATATTTAAAGACAGCTTTCATGGTCCCTCTAAATGTTTTCTTCCTCCTCAATCCCATTAAACACCTCTGGTTTTCTTACCTATTCCTCCTAAACCTTTTTAACATTCTGGTGACATTCTTGCTTTGCCCCACTTAGAAAATGTCTCTCTTAAAATGTGTGACCTGTATTATTGAGATAGGTTCTGATCTTATAGGACATAGTTGAATGATTACTTTGGATTTGAACAATATATGTAACCTATGTATATATTCATTATCTTCTAGGACAATTTGTGACTACTCTGGCTTATGCTGAACTTTTAGTTAACTCAGATTTTTAGGAGCTAAAGCCCCTATTAAAGCCCACCATGAAATTCACACAAACTGTTGTTAAGATACCTTTTACACTTGAGCAGTTGCCTTTCAGCATTGAAACCCGGTAGACTGCTTATCCCAGGCAAAGTCTATGGTGCCACTTTTGAATCCCTCTTTTCAGCTTGAGAGCTACGTGAACTGTGGTTCTCTCATCCAACATTCAACCTTCCCTCCCAACTTTTGGTCCCCTGCAAATATAGTAAATGTATATTTTAAAAAATATGCAATCAGATAAGAGTAAGTAGATCATCGTGTGCCACGATACTCAAGATGATTCTCTCAGGCAGAGATCAGCCAACTATGGCCCCGGGGCCAAATCCACCTTGCCTTCTGTTTTTGTAAAGAAAATTTTTTTGGAACACAGGTATGCTCATTCATTTATAAACTGTCTATGATTACTTTTGTGCTACACTGGCAGAGTTGAGTAGTTGCAACTGAGGTCATATGGCTGCAGAGCCTATATTGTTTACTTAGACCCCTTCTCTAAGGTGAGAGCAACTGATTAATTATGATGTTTTATGTTCATGTAGATTCATTCTGTTTCTGAGCGAGAGTATCCAAAACCCTTTCCAAGGCTCATTAGCCCAGGCTTTTTATGACTTCTTTTTGTGGCCGTTTCAAGTATTTTATGGGAAAAAATATGGTTAAACAATCTCATGTGTGGGTTATAAAATACGTTCGCTATTCGCTTTCTCTCTCTCTCTTTAAATTATCTGATTGAGTTCTAATGTGTTAGTATTTGAAAGCTTTTCTCATTATTATTACTTGAGCTGTCTCTTTCAAACTGGGAAAATGCCATCACCAGAAATTACCTTTAGAGTTTTAGGGGCAGTCCTAGATTTGTCTTTGGGGAAGAAGAATCATGTTTTGGCATTAGAAAACTTCACTAGCAAATATTATATAATACTTCTGTGAAATTATAGAAGGAACTGAGATTACATGGAGTCTTCACTCTATTTTGAGAAAAAAGAAAACAATCCTTGTTGCCCAACCAACATTGCCCCACTGAAGCATTTAGTAGCTACTTCATTATTTTGTTCTTGAATAGAATGCTTAAGGCTCAGTTCAGAAGTTACATAATTAGGCTTTCTTGAAGAAAAATGATACTGAATTTTAAGATTAAAAATTTTTTTTTATTAAAGAGTTGTTTATAGTGGTATCTGTCACAACTACTTCTTTCCTTGTTTTGGAAATTTGCTTATTGACCTGCAAACAGTAAGGCAGAAACCCCTTATATTCTTTTCCTACACTAGTGTTAGTCCTTGGAAGTCAGACAGATATTGCGTCAAATTAATTCTCCAAGTAAAGGACAAATATAATGACCTAAAAATTACTCTTGTGGAATCTTTGTGGCCTGGTCCTTTTGTGAAGGATGGCGTTTATTCCAGAGTGTGGAGTTTTAGGGTTCTCATTTTATGCATCTTCATGCATCTAGCATTTACTGAACATTTCCTAGGTCCCACGCTGATGGCTAATGACACCCATCTGATCTCTTCAGCCTCCTCTCCTGATTCCTGACTTCTTCAGCTGCGTTAGTGACACTGAATTGCTTGTAGTTCCATGCCCTGAATTGCTGCTTTCCCCTCTCCTCATAGAGGACTTTCTCTTACTGTTACCCTTTGCCAGGAGAACTCCTAGGCCCTGTTTCAGGCTCAGCTCTGCATTATCCCCTTCAGGAAGCCTTCTCTTACTCAGGCGGCTTCCTCCTCTGTGCAGCTTGCCCGCACTGCACATAACACATCGTATTAGGCTGATGTGTGTACATCTCTTGGAAATACTCTTACCCAGAATGAACCTAACTGCCTACCTGCTCCCTGTGTTGTTAGAGAAAATCTCACACGAAGCAGATGGATGCCTTCATAAACTCCTGCTCACCTACTTCAAAGGGTCTGCAGCCTGCCCAGGAATGTTTGTATTTCTCTAGGAAGTGCCATACCCCCTGTTTGTAACGACTCTTTCATTCATTCTCTTCTCTATTCAAATGTTTTCCTATGCCCAAACACTGTAAATGACCCTGCCTTGTACTTCGTGGAAGAAAATACCCATCTGGTAGCAACGTCCTCAGCTTCTCTTCATGGAATCTATTAACCTATTTGTATTGGCACTTTTTTGTGTGTGTGAGGAAGATTAGCCCTGAGCTAACATCTACTGCCAATCCTCCTCTTTTTTCTTTTTTTGCTGTGGAAGATTGGCCCTGGGCTAACACCCACGCCTATCTTCCTCCACTTTATATGGGATGCCGCCACAGCATGGCTTGATAAGTGATGCATTGGTCTGTGCCCAAGATCCAAACCTGTGAACCCTGGGTGCCGAAGTGGAGTGCGTGAACTTAACTGCTATGCCACCGGGCCGGCCCCTGTATTGGCACTTTTCTCCTCCTTACTTTCTATTTAAGGGGGGGAAGGATCTCTACTTCTATGACAGGTCAACACCTGTATGTGGTCAGCATCCCATCTCTTCCCACATTAGAGACTTTGAACCATCTTTTTTTGGATTCTTCATATGGTCATTTAGATATGCTCTCATCTCTTAAGTACAGATATTCCATCCTAAAAAAAAAGAAACGTGCCTTCACTTTACCTCATGTTCCCTTTCAGTAGTCATCTTCTCCCTGTTCTGTCCTTCATGGCCATCCTTCCTGCAAATGTCCTCACTTTTCAGTCATTAACCAACTGCATTCTGGCTCTTTCTCCCACTTTTCCATGGATATTGCTAAGATCTCATTCCTTCTTTAATTTCTCCACAGCTCACACAGTTAAACCGTTTTCATCTTTCACCCAGCATCCTGGTAGCTTCTTCCCAGTCTTCATTGCTGTCTTCTCCTAATCTTCCTTTTCCTGACCTAAGTGCTTGGTCTGGGACCTTTTCTTTCTGTTCTCTGCTACATCTTACCTATCTACTTCCATGACTTCAAATGCCATATAACTTGCCGATGACTACCAAATTTATATCTCTGTTCTAAACTTTGAGGCTGTAGACCTATGTCTCTGACAACCTGTTTCACTAATCTTTTGGATATCTCCCAGTGTCTCAAATTTAACATAATCCCTTAGTGCTTGCTCTCAGCTGCTTTTCCTCAAAATTTTCCTATTTCAATAAATAGTATTCTTGTCTATTCAGTTGCTCATGCCAGAATCTGGGAGTGATCTTGGAAACCCCACCTTTTCCACATTCAGTCTATCACCAGTTAACTTTGATTCCACCTGCAAATATCTCTCAAATCTCTTCTCTCCATTACTGTTGTCACTACCTTACTCCAACCCACTGTCATCTCTTGCCTGTACCCCTCTAGAAACCTCCTAGCAAGTCTTTCTCCTCTCAGTTTTCCTCATCTCTAATCTCTTTTTCTCCGAGCAGCCAGAGTAATCTTTAAAAGATCGAAATATCACTGTGTTAATTCCCTGCTTAAAACCCTTTAGTGACTTTCCATCATACCCAAAATAAAATAACTCTTTCCCTGGGCCCGCGAGGCTCTGCATGTTCTGGTCCTCTGCCGTCACTCATCTCTTCCCATTCACATCCTCGTTCTTTATGCCCCAGCCATGCTGGCTTTTTGCTATTTCCTATGATACTCTAACTCCTCACCTTCATCCTTTGCCTCTGCTGGTTTCAGACTGGAAACAATTTTCCTTGCTCTTTACACCACTAATTCCTTCTCATCTTTTCAGCTTAAATGTTACTTCTTTGATAAAGGTCTCCCTGAGCACAATTCTCCTTATATATCCTCTAATAAATTCCTCACCATAGCCCTGTTTTTCTCCATTAAAAGGAATTACTAGAATTTGCAGTTATACATCTTGTGTGTTCATGTATCCATTATATGTCTCCCCTACTAGACAGTAAGTTCCATGAGGGCAGGGGCTGTACTTTTGTTCATAGTTGTATCTCTAGCACCTGGCAGTGAACACTCAGCTAATATTTGCTTCATGTGTATCGTGTTTATTAAGATGGCTGCTTGGAATGAGGAAGTACCTGTTCAGCACTTTTATTGCAGTGTTGTATGGTGGTTAAGCTTGGGCTCAAATTTACATGGTTTTGAATCCCTGCTTCTCTCCTCTGTGGACTTGAGAGTTATTAACCCCTGTGATTCCAGCATATAATGCTGGACTGACTTCTTGAGCGTGCCAGACTCCACGGGAGATGTATATGTAGTTTTATTCAGGAACATTAGTAGGCTAGATCCAATATGGAAGCTAGGGAAATGACACTGGTGCTAATAGAAGTGTGCCTTAAATTAGAGATGTTGTGTGTCAGTTGGATCACTTTTAAAATGTGTGTGGCAGAACCTCTCATATTTGCTTTCCTAAATGGAACTTGGGGGATCCCATATTGGTTTGGGTAGTCAGGATTCCTGGCGTGTGCTGCTTTGTCCCTGCTCTGTTCTTTAGTACAAAGGACTCCTTGGTTTGCCCTTGTTGTAGCTCACATGATCTACAATGGATAAAATTAACATATTGTGAAGATAGTCCCTTTCCCTTGAAAGTGAGTGGAACCCATTTGCTGGCCTGGGGAAGAGGGTTCAAACGCTGGGCATCATCATGTTTATGAGGATTCCCTATCTCACAGATGAATAGTCTCTTTGGGAGAAACCCTTACATAATGAAACCCTGCAAAGGAGCCTTTCATTAAATTAAGAATCCTTTCTTATGCTAAGTCACTTATTTTTTCTGTAATTTTAAGCTTGGAATTTTGGGGGCCTTTTTTGTAAAAAAAAAAAAGGATGGCACATTGTTATAAAGTGTTTTGAGCTTTCCCTCTCTATTCTGGGTATTTCTGGTCTCCTGGAAATAGAGGGTGAGAAAGTCACTACTCACCAGCATATTATTATTCTCCTTAGGTAAATATTCTTTGATTTGCATTTTCAGCATTGTTACTTGTAGATTCTGCCTTCAGATGAAAAACCCCAAACCTGCCAATATCAGAATGAGTGCGCCTGTGGTTGGAGTGTGTGTGACTCCTATCCTGTCTACCTTCCCCTGCTGTGCTGTTTGCCTGCCCGCGCAGTATTTGCCTTGACTGTGGAGAGCTGCAGGGACTCTGCTTTAGTGATATACCTTAAATCCTCATAAGGGATTTTTAGTTATGAAGCGTAGACTGGTTGTATTTAAACTTGTAGTCACGAACCTAGCCCTTTTCATAATGTAGTCTGATTACTAATAAAGGAATGTAATTGACTTTTAAATTTCTGAGGAGGGGGAGGAAAAAAAGTCTCAAACAGAAGTGTTCTGTTAATGAATGTGATAGACCCCTTTGTTGTTAAAGACAACCCTCTTGCTATTTCCCTGAAGAAGGAGCTGTGTTGGGGCTGTGTGGCACATTTCCCTGGCGAGTTGCCCCACCTCCTCTTCCCTGAAAATATTTATGGAGATCTGGTGTGTTAATAAATTTAGAAGTGATTTAATGGTTGCATTGGCAGGGTGAGATAAAGCCGTTAAATATGTTGTTCATTTTATTTCTGGGTGGAGTGGAAGAGGGAAATACTAATTTTTTCCTTTTTGGAAACCTAATACTATGCTCTTTTGTTATCACTCTTGTTCTCTAGGCATTAAGTGTAACTGAAACCCTGATTAAGCCCTTGGAAAAATTCAGAAAAGAACAACTTGGAGCTGTAAAGGTTGGTGTCTAATTTGAGTACACTTGTAAACAGAAAATGTAGATGTCTCTGCTGCTTCAGTGTGCACTTTATTCACATTTGGCAGTTTCGAAGGAGATGTTGGAGTAAACCATCTGTTGTTTTATGTTTTAAATGTGCTTTTTCCCCTTTGGGGGATATGAAATGGAAAACAAAACAAAAACACCTGGACAGGATAGTAAAAACTGTAGTCATCTTCTTCAGCTATGCCTTTCCATACAGAGTTTTAAAAATATCCTTAACCAAACAACACATTTACTCTGAACAGAAGCGTTTTATCTCTGTAGGGTGTGCAGCTGTTTTGTGTACGCCTCAAGTTGTATGGAGGAGTGTAGGGTTTAAGGTTAGAAACGTTGGTATACCATGATACCATTGAAACTAGGAAGACAATATTAGGTTATTGGGATGTAATTTCCTTCAATTTAACAAAAATTTATTGAGCTTCTGTTACGTACCTGTATTGTTATAGGTGCTGGGGATTCAAAGATGAGTGAACCACAGAGCCTGCACTCAAGGCTCTGAGATTTAGCCAGGATTTCTGGGAATAATGCAGGCACTTGGCCACAGGGAGCTTGGGATATATTTGGCAACCTCTAAAGTTTGCAAACTGAGCTTTGAAATTATCCCAGAAAAACAATTTCCACCAACCTTTCCTGACTTTTGTGTATATACTTGAGGGAGAAAAAGTAACATTTGCCTGTTGTTGACCATTTTTGGTTTGGCCCAAGGAGAAGAGAATAACATCAAGTTTAGGTAGGGAAGAGAGTTTTTATATTTGTATTTTTTTCCCCCGCATGGCCTGGGATGTGAGATTTTTTTTTTCTTTTTCTTCCTGAACAAACTATTAAAATTCTTTTGTACAAACAAACATTGTGGCCTCAATGGCTGTAACTACACAGATGGACCCAAAGAATGTCAGCTGTTTAATTGCTATTTATGGAATCAATTCTCCTTTAAGTGACTTGTTAAAATATTAGACATTTCTTTTTGGCATAGTATTTTACAGTTTTTAATGAAGAGCTTTGTTTTGAGGGGAGGCCAAAGCAGGTATCCCTCAAGTCTCCTTCCTGGGATTGTTTGCTGAGCTGTGCGAAGCTGGATTGTGTCCCCTGGCTTCATAGCGGGAGATTGAAGGTCTGGTTTCACATCTGTGACCTTGGGCAAGTAATTGGCTTTAGTTTCTTATCTGTAAAATGAAGGACTTGGGGATCTGACTACTCTATTTTGTAGTTTTTGGATTCTGTTTTCTCTGATCTCATCTCCTTAGGCTGTTTTAAAGCTTGAACATCTTGTTTCTTTCGCTTTTAACATTTTAGGTTCTGAATGTAAACAATGTCCATTTCTTATTTTTTAAATTTTAACTGGATGATAGTAGTCATGGGCAAGGATTATTATGGAAATGAAAAATGAGTGTGACTTAATAAATGTATTTTCTTTTTATTTGCTGTCCACCCTATTGAGTTTTATAAATTTCTGACCTCCAATCTTCCATGGACTCCCCCACCTCCTGCAAAATTTTCCGGCTTTTGATGTTGTATTTGTTCAAAGCATATCTTGCAAAGCAACTTGCAAAATAAATTGCCATATTAAAAGGAGAAATTATTTTAATAATTTTAGTCTCTGCTTTGAGCTGTTTGATGGCCAAATTCTATGCTGAAGTCCAATTTTGTTATTCCTTCATTGTTCTTCTGGCTTCAAGTTTATGAAGGATTTATCCTACATTCTTGTTTGGTACAGTATGTGTGGTGGCTGTCATACCTATTGATGGTCCTTCTAGGAGGCTAGTTGTTGTGGGTTACAGGGAGAAAGAAGTTGTTTTTAGCTGGCAGTTTTGTATATTATAATAAACAGTAGAGAAAGGTGATTTTCTAGGTTATATAGTGATATATAAACATCTATCTCTTTCATTAGATTCTTAAATCTTTAAGAGAAAAGACTATGCTTTATTTCTCTGTTTTCTGACAGCATTCATTCTGTCTTACTATATAAGGTATTTAATAAATAAACTATTCAACCAATAATTCTAGAAGAACCAGGAAAGGGTTTATAATCTGGATATTTGGTTATCTTCTACATCGGTGCTTCCTAAACATTCAATCATATTTTGACAAGCACGTGTTCTTATTCCACTGGTTAATCTACTTACATGAGATACTTAAAAATAATTTTATTCTCTTGGGTTAAAGGCCTTTTTTTTTTTAAACAGCATAAAGCAGTTTTCATGTGAGAATTAAAAAAAAAAGTGCTTAGAAGTTGACCACAGCAGAATTTTTTAGGTATTAGTGTCAAAATGTTAATCTTCTCTTTTGTCTTCTCCTTTTCCCAATCTGGTAATGTCATACCCTCTGCCTTTATACTGAATCTCTTTCAGTTCCGTTTACTCTCAATTTCTCCAGTTTCCAGAATGCCAATTACATGTTTAACTTGTGGTTTTTACGTAATCTAAACTGCTAGGTGGTTTTTATAAGTTGAGTTTTTTAAAAGCCCCAAGGTATTCTTTTCTCCTGTTTGCTTCTGTTTGGATATGTTCTTCGGTCATATCTGTTTGGTTTGGGTTTATATACCTCTGTTTTGTAGGTTCTGCCGCATTTTCTTACGTGCGTGCCAGGTTCTCATCTGTTTAAAAAGCTCCATTTCCCATCGTAGGACACAGGTCATTCTGTGCTGTGTCACACCAAGTTACTATTCAGAGTTTTTTGAAGGACTAGCTCAGCTCTTATCTCCTCTGAAGCCCTTCCACTTTCCCCAGGAGCTTGTCACTTATTCCCAAGTGTCTTCACACACTTTGTCAATAGTCATTGCTCCTTGAAGGTCGATTTAGCCACAGAAAACTAATAAAGGTAGCAAACAACATAGGATCCAAGTACATTGTGTAAAATCTCTGAGAAATACCAGAACTTGATAAGAGGTACGGTGAGAGAATTTTAAAATTGCTTTTTCACATATTTGAGCAGTCAAGAAATGAAAATGTGGCTTCAGGCAAGCAGCAGCATGAGAGTATCAAATGTATACAACTAAGCTATATTGATAACAGAGCCTGTTCAAATGCTATTTTGGAAAGAGCCAATTATTTTATTCAATAGAATACAAAATTCGACCAGAAGGGTTGAAAAAAATGTTTATTTCATTTATTATAACATTGCCTCAGCCATTGCCAGACACCCCAGATTTCTTTTGTATTTCTTTCCAAGACTATGTTTAATGACTAAATGTTTAATAAAAATTGACTTCCTGAGATTTTTTTTTAAATGCCTGCAAAATATGGGTTAAAAGCAAATCTGAATAATTTCTCAAATTATATTTGATGAAGCAGAAAAAAATGTTGATTTAATTTAATTACATTTCTTTCATTTTAGTAATAAAACACTTACCAGTGCCTATCATGTGGCATAGTGTGAGAGGCCCTAGGATACATCTGTGAATTAAAACACTGGCTGGCCTTCAAGAAATTGGCAACTCTGTGGGGGAGATGTCAAATAAAAAAGCAATAAAAATATATTGTGAAAAGTGCTATAATAGGGGTAAGCATAAGTGCTCCGGAACATACCCTGTTATCTCAGCTTTGAAGCACCAGGAAAGTCTTTCAGGAAGACCTGATTCTTCCTCGTTTGAATCCCATTTCTGCCCCTTAACTGGCTTTGTGATCTTGGGCAAGTTACTTAAGGCCTCTAAGCCTTTTTCCTGATCTTCAAAATGAGACTGATGACAGCTGTCTCAGAAGGTTATTGTGAGGATTAAATGAATTTGATAATGTATTTCCCGGGTCTAGTGTAGGGCCTGGCATATACATAAGTTGCAATTATTTTATTATCCCATTTATGGCTTGCTCTGTATCAGCTTGCCAAACAAGAATTGCTTAGGTTTTTGCCCCTCTCTGCATGTGGGGTTCAGAGGGGACATGCCAGAGCGCTGTGGCTTGTGACCCTTCTGGCCAGATGGTGCTAAGATGATGGATAGGTGACTCTGGAGCACCTGCACAAGAACCAGTGGTGGCATTTTGTCAGTGTTGGTGCTGCTGCAGCCATAGACTTCCTCCTTCACTCCTTCTCTGACAGATGTCTCCTGGGCACCTACTGGGTGTGGGGTTGGTGCTCCATTCTGTGGTGATAAAAGCTGAATTCTCATCTCTTTGGAGAGACTGAAAGAACTTAAAGGAAAGGGGGAAGGGGGAGTGGGGTTGGATAAGGCAAATGAAGCGTCAAGTAGGAGTAGGTGACTTGGTGCAGGAGTTAAGGGAGGGTGCTGTTTGCCCTACTGTAGTGGTGAGGGAGCACTTCATAGAAGAGGTGGTGGCATTCCACCTGGGCTGTAGGATGTTGGTAGACCAGTAGAGGAAAAGAACAGGGATTGCAAAACAGTGGTTGGCTAGGATATACAGGATTGTGTATTAAAAAGTGCTCCTGCTGGGTATATTCCATGGAGTATGAATCTTGTTTCTTGTATGTGTGGTATTATCCTCTCCTCTTTATTTAAATAAAAAGGGAGCAAGAGTTGGAATCTCTAAGAAAATATTTAAGCTCTTCTCTAGATTAGCCATGCTTTATGATTTACTATTTATAGTTTGAAAATAAGCCTTTTCATTTCCTCATCCTAGAAAATTTGTAAAATACTAAAAATTAAAAGTCATCTGGTAACTTAAAAAAAATTCTCCTTCTCTTCTAAAACAAAACAAAAAATTCTAGTACCCTATAGAAATGCCAACAATTCATAATTATGTTCAAAATTTTGTGAATTCTTTGTATGTTCTTTATCCATTTTTCTGTGGAAGTATTAATGTGTGATTTTAGCAAAAAATTACTTAAGAAAGAATGTTTTATGGTTAAGAATATTTACTTCTTTTCTTACATAGCAATTACATCTTCCCCCTGCTTTGTTGTTTGCCTTTTGCTTGTTTATTATGTATTGTATGATATCTAGAAGTTCTTAGGGCTTTTTCCAGTAGTTTTTGCTCAGAAGGTTCTTTTCTATTCTAAGATCTGATGAAAATATTTTTTTATGGCTTCATTTTTTACTTGTGACTCTTTCAGTCCATCTGGAATTAATTTTGATATGAGTTGTGGTTCTCTTTCTATTTCCAAGTGGTTAACCAATTATACCAGCACCGTTGGTTGAATAATATTTTTTTACCCAGTGATTTGCAGTTGACACCTTTAAATATTTTTACTCCTAATGTGTTCAAAAGACCTGATTATTTAAGTTTTGTTTCTTAGATTTATGAATTCCCTCTACCATTTGTACAGCATACGTCCTATTTGACTGATTACGCTGTTTTAAGTAATAGCTCTTCCTTAATATTTTTTTTGGCATGTGTGATTTTATAATAGATTATAAGCTGACTTCCTGTGAGTCATATTTAGCTTGTAAACTTGATTTTGTTTGGCTTACTCATGTCAAAATTAAAAAAAAAAAGTGTTGCCACCATTTAAAAATCACTGGGTTTTTCAGCTGTCCCAGAAAAATCAGAGGACCTGGCCTGTATATTGAGCCTGTATTTCCATATGGCAAAAATCTGCTGGAGCTGCATTATGACTTCCTTCCCCTCTAGAAGAGATATGGGCTATCTGGTTTGCCATTGCCCCCACCACTCCTTAATGAATTCTACCTCCAGCTTGCTTCATTTATTATATTACTACCTGACTCAGAGTCACTTGAGTTCATAGTGGCGTCTTATAAAAACTTTTTTCATTGTATTTAATTTGATTCTTGATAGAGCCTTTTGTCTTCTGTTGCTCAATTTATTTTTATATATATGTCATCTGTACATATATATGTATATCCTGTATTGCAGTGTTGAAGAAAAAATGCTCCATTCTTTATCGAATGCTACTTGAATACAGTCCCCTTTAAAATTAATATTATTTCAGCACAAAAAGAAACATGAGCACAAAGGAACAGAATAATATTCTATAAAGGCATTGAGAACAAATGCAAGAAGAAATAATTATCTAAATCTTAAGATTCAAAAACAAAACACAGAAGCATTTGTATAATATCATACCACGTATGAACAAATGTATTTCCACTCTAATTGGTGGGTGTAATGTTGTTTCTTGGCTCAGTTTTTTTCTTCACAAAGCCTTGATATCATCATTTTCTTTCATTCCCAACTTTACCCACGTGTTCATTTACATTCCCCACTATTGCTGAGTGTGCTGGGTGTTTTGACTGCTGATTTAGCATCACTGCAGTCTTTGTCCTATTCTGTGATTCAGATGAAATCAAATGAGTAAAAATGTTTTCAGTATTCCTGGTAAGTACTAATCTGCAAAGATAGTGAACATTATTTACTATATGATCTTGCTTTGCAGCAATCTTGTGGTAAATGCAGTGGCATGACTTCATTCCTGTTTTGTTTAAACCTGAGAAACTGAGGCTCAGAGAATGCTGTGACACTGGTGCAGTCACAGTCACAGGGTCCTCAGTGGCCAGGATTAGAACTTGAATCTTCTGACACCTAATCCAGTGTACGCTCTACAAGATGAACTTTTTAAAATAGTAGAGATTTTTGAAGTAACGGCCATATGTTTGTTTTAGTTTATTTTCTGTTAGTCATTAAAATAGTTGATGAAGAGCGTAATACATAATGAAAAGCAGAAAAAAGAGTAATCATATGATATTAATGCCTTAAACTTTTAAAAATTGTTGTAAATTAAACCTAGAGCATGAAGGAAAATAAAGTGCTTGTGTTTCAACAAAAGCTTGCCTATGCTGACACATGGGTGAACCATAGGACCACTGAATTTTAGGATTGGATCTTAAAATGATCTAGTACAAAAAAAAAACTCCTATCTTTTCAATGAGAAAACTATGATTCTGTGTTTTTTTTTTTTTTTTTTGGTGAGGAAGACCAGCCCTGAGCTAACATCCGTTGCTAATCCTCCTCTTTTTGCTGAGGAAGACTGGCCCTGGGCTAACATCCGTGCTCATCTTCCTCTACTTTATATGGGACGCCGCCATGACATGGCTGACAGGCAGCGCGTCGGCGGGCGCCCGGGATCCGAACCAGCGAACCCCGGGCTGCCAAGCGCGGACTAAACCGCTGCGCCACCGGGCCGGCCCCTGATTCTGTGTTTTAAAATGATTTTTTTCAAGGTTGTGCGGCTAGTTTGCAGTTAAACTTGGACTAGCAATGGGAAGAAACATCAGTTCCTGAGTCTCTGTCTCCTCCATCGGTGTGGGGTTTAATTTAGGGTCTTTAGATGGACTGGGAGAGGTTCTGTCCTAGGTTCCCACCACTACAGTTTGTAGTCCCATGTAGTGCAAAAATAATGATAAATGCAAAGAAATAAAATTTATGTGCTTTATTTAATCTCTTTGCCTAATAGGAAAAAGATCATACCAGAAAAGACTGGAATGGTTCATTATTTTTGCTTTAGAAAATAGGAGGTGGAAAATAGCGAAAAGAATGTTTTTTTCCAGGAGGGCTTGGAGAGTTAGGGAGAGGTGGAAGTTAATGGAAGCATTTTGACAGTGTGAGGACGTAATTGCACTTTCATTAGTGCTCAGAAATGTTTATTGAAAATCTACTTAAGTGGGCAAGCAGCATTAGGGGAGATAGTCTGTCTTCTCTGCCTTGAAAAATTTTGTTATTTGTCTTCTCAAAAAGCTTCTATAACAAAAGGAAAGCAAATGTTATTTCTAGGCAGGACCTGAGAAATGTTTGTAATGTTAACCAAAGGGGGTCAATACAAGTATGTCAGTATCATTTTAGGTCCTGTTGACCTATCGATACATATTCTAGATTGTGTTATAGAAATCACTGCTAAGGTTTGGGAAAATAAATGACATTTCTAGTCAGAGGATCTTATTGTTATATCCTACTGGACAATTAGGGAAGATCTTTTGCAAGATTTTTTTCCAGTGGTGATGGTTATTTTTTTATGTAGTGCAGAACTTACTCAGTTTTAAATGAATTCCATTTCTATGCCAAAATCTGTAGCAAGTTTGCTTTTTTAAGCTTTATGTTCTTACACTGTATTCCTCTAAAATATTTTTTTAATGAGGGGCAAGTGACATGGCATTAATTATAAACACTGAAAAGTATGAAGAGTTGAAAAATGACAGGCTTGGAAAAGAGCCCATTAAATGAAAAAAAGAAAAGATAAGTGACTCTTCAATCCTAATGCCATCTTGTTGATTAATAAGCGGTGGCCTGGGTGTGGACAGATTTTTCAGATAACTTTATCACACTCAGGGTACTTTCTTTTATTTTCAGACATTTTTCATATTTTGAGCTTCCCAGTGGATAAACTGTGTGTGTGCATTTTTTTCCCTGTTTAATCATAGTTGTTTATGTTTTTCTGATTTGTAGGAAGAAAAAAAGAAGTTTGACAAAGAGACAGAAAAGAACTATAGTCTAATTGATAAACATTTGAATTTATCAGCAAAAAAGAAAGACTCACATTTACAGGAGGTATTGTTTTTATTTTTGTTAATTTGTTTCTAAAATTTAGTAAGTAGTGCATGTCTTTTTTTGTGTGTGTTTGTTTAAATGTGCTTTACTTTTGAAAACTTTTCATCTAGGATTATTAGAGATGGAAAAAAACGAACAGGTATTGCCATGAATTAAGAAAAGAGTTCATGTGGAACAAGACACAAAATAATTAATGTATCTTATAGTGATTAATTTAGTATGGGTTCATAGTATTAAAATTTTTGGTTCTGAGTATATTTTCACAGGAACAATTTTAACCAGCGTTACTGAAGAACAGATACATTATTTTCAGGACTAGATTTATTAATTGGCTTTCAAGATTTCTTAAAGAAATGAATTGAATTTAATAAGGTCATATATCATTTTGCTTTTGTGTAAAGGCAGCATTAATCTTATTTAATGCTGGTGATTCAGGAGGTTCAGCTTTATAGGGAAGAGAGCATCTGTTTTACTTGTGTTAATAGACTCATTTTTTTGGAGGGAGCCATATGTAAGGAGAAAGGAATTTATATCTTCTCTCTCATTTTCTCTTTCTACCTCTTTTCTGAATTCCTTGCCACTTGTTTTTTCTCACTCACACACTTGAGTGGAAACTCAGTGGATTACAATTTGGAACATATGCTTTCATTAAAAATAATGCTGTTTGCAGCTGTTAGGATCTTGACTCATCCTACAGAAGTGTGATTTTTTTTTTTTTTTGCATTTGTTTATTTTTAAACACATAAGGAATCTGGGCATAATATACCACTATAATATACACTTATTGAAGTATCATCAAAACAACAGTAACAACACTGACTCCAGTATAAACTTGGGTTATATTTAAATGTCATATTCGGTTACATACTGTGTGTGTATATGTGTGTGCGTTTATTTTGACATTACCCACACATCGTATTTTCTTTGTCTCTTTAATACCTTTGACTGACATTTGGATGGCATTTCACAGTTTGTAAAAGAGAAAGAAGCTTTTATACCACTTAATCCTCATCACAATGCTGTAGGTAGGTAGAGCTCCGTTCTCTCCTTGTTCCATATTATGTAGAAAACCATGCAGTTGTTACATAGGCTCCCTCATCTCGCCTTCAGTCAATTTTGAAATGGCAGCTGTTGTTTTTATAGGCTCTCTTTGTTAGCAATTTTCTACCTCTTTTCTCTCCTTATCTCTATTTCCAGGTATCCTGAAGGGATTTTCCTGCCCTGAGTACATTTCCATCTTCAATATACTATCTAATTAGGTATCTCATTCTAAACGTTGCTTAGGCAAAATTGTTAGAGTCATCCTTGGGCCTTCTCTCACACCCTGCATCCAGTTCATCAGCATATGTCTTCTTCAGTTTCAGAATATTCTCAGAATATGGCCACTTCTGATCCCCCCCGACAGTCACCCCGGCCCAAGCTGCTGGCTCACACAGATGACTGCAATGGCCTCTTAATTGATCTTCCTGCCTTCACCAGTATATTCCAACTGTTGATTTTCTTTACAGCAGAGTGAGCCTTTATGTCAGAGGCCCAGGCCCACCCCTCCATCCTCACACCCACATGAGCTGCCTTGCTCTGACTGGGCTGGGGCAAGTGTACCCCGTGCTCAGGGCCTTTGTGTTTGTACTTCCTTCTGCAGAGTACATTTCCAACCCAGATCAACATGCCTCACTCCTCCAAATACTCTTTCAAATACTTTCCACTGAGTTCACTTTATTAGAGAAGTTTTCCCTGACCATCTTGTTTAGAGTGTCCCCCTTACTCTGCTTTATTTTTTTCATACTCTCACAACCATTTGACTATGTATTTGGTTGTTACACGGCTTCTTTCACTAGAATGTATGCTCCTTGAAGGTAACAACATTGTTTTATTCAGATTTTTCCCCAGTGCCTAGAAGAGTACTTGTCAGGGAGTAGGCTCTTGATGAATATTTATTGAGTGAACAGGTGTGAAGTTGCTTGCACAGTGAGCTAGGGCTTTGACAATTTCATCATTCCCAAAGATAGTTAAACTCCAGATCAGAAATTTGAAGAGGCCCTCAAGATGAATAATTTTAGTTTCGTTTAAATTACATATTTCTTCCTACCTTGCTCTGTTTGCTCTTAACCAACATGCAAACTCCCACTTGAAACGGTTTTCTATTGCAAGTATGAAGGCCTTAAAATGGGGGGATGCTTTTTAAGGGGAACAAGGTTAGATCTGGATTTTCATTACTTTTGCCAGTGAATTGAGTTGATGTGCTTAAGAGATTAATAAGGTTGCTTAGAGTGGGACTGAACAAAGGCATAGAAACTTGTACCATTTATTCTTTCCTCTTGTTTCAAATGAAAATAACAGGAGAAAATTGTGGCAGACCCCAGGCTGGCTATTTGGGTAATTCTATTAGGACCTTTATAGCTCTAGGTTTATTGGGCACAATAGCTTCGACCTCCAACCACATCCCTAAATTCTACTTAATATTTGTATTATAACAAGTATTGGTATTTGAGAAAATTCCACTTCTGTTGATTTTTGAAGTACATTTTTGTTTCCTGAATAACCAAACGATAATATTTTAGTATAAATATGACTAGAGAAGTAGATCCTTTGAATAACTTTGTGTGCGACAAATCTATTCTCATTATACATATTCACAGCTGCAAGGGTCAGAAATTAGGTGATAATTAAATTGTAATTGTATGTTTGTTAAAAACAAGTGACTTTTGCTTGGTATGGTCCTGTTACCAGTTGCAAGTCTGGGTTGTTACCTGTGCTTCTGATGGACTGGCTATAAATTAGAGGTTTCTATGACCACGTCCTTGGGTTTGATTAATTTGCTAGAGTAGCTCATAGAACTCATAAACATTTACTTAAGTTTACCAGTTTATTATAAAGCATAAAATAAAGGATACAGATGAACAGCCCAGATGAAGAGATGCATGGGGCGAGGTCCCAAGTGCAGCAACTTTTGTCCCCGTGGAACTGAGGTGCGCTACCCCCCAGATGAGTGGATGAGTTTACCAACATGGAAGCTCATCAACTCTTTTTCAAGTTTTCATAGAGCATAATCTATACTGCTTTCTTCCCTCCTCTCCCTTCCCAGAGGTTAGTGGGTGGGCCTGAAAGTTCCAACCCTCTAATCACTTGGTCTTTCTGGTGCTGTCTGGGGGCACTCTAATTCATTAGTGTGAACTCACTCCACCTCATTAGCATAAACTGGAGTGTGCTCAAAAGGGGCTCCTTAAGTATGACAAAAGACACTTCCATCACTCTGGAAATTCCACGAGTTTTAGGAGCTTTGTGTCAGGAACTGGGGACAAAGACCAAATATATTTCTTCTTATACCACATACAGTGTTTGCCTTTTAGACTTTAGTCAGGCCAAAGGACTGGGCTGCTAGGTATAATTTGGACGTCCATGGCATTGTCATAATTTATGGGTTATCTACAGTATCAGGACTTCCGGTGATTTAATCACAGAGCACATGACACAGCAGTTCTGAACACTCAGAACGTTAGGGGAGGGTTGATAGAGGTTGACCAGCAACGCCAGGGTGATTGCAGTAGCACAAACAACTAGGAAAGAGAATCCACTAAAATAAAAAACAAACAAACAAACAAACAAAAAAAAACACCTGGTAAATCTGAGCCTGGTATAATTTTCTTGAAGGACATTTCCCAGTGACAATACATGAAGAACTCACTCCCAACTCCTCAAATCTTCATTTTATTAAATACTCAACAAAGTTACATTGCTTTTCCTGGGAATTGTGTCTGTTAACTGTTGGTGGCTGAAGTCTCAAACTCTGGTTATTAGAAGCATAAAAATTTTATGATTTTGATGAGTTTTAGGTAGAAATTCTCATTTTGGCTTAGTAACACTCTTATTTGTTATATTTAAACATTATTTTACTTGAAAAATCATTTGATGCTAAAAAACTTTATTACATGTTAAATAAATACTTTTTTCCTCCCAAAATTTAAAAATTTTTGTAGTGGTAAAATATGCATAACAGAAAATTTATGATTTTAACTGTTTTCAAGTGTGCAGTTCAGTGTTATTAAGTCCATTCACATTGTTGTGCAGTCATCACCACATTCCATTTCTGGAATGCTTTTCATCTGGCAATACTGAAACTCTGTACCCGTTAAACAGTAACTCCTCAGTCCCTGATTCACTCAGCTCCAAACAACCACCCTCTACTTTGTCTCTATGTCTCTTTTTCTCTATTTGACTGTTCCAGGTACTTTATATAAGTGGAATCAGGCAGTATTTGTCCTTTTGTGACTACTTTATTTCACTTAGCGTAATGTCTTCAATGTTCATCCATGTGGTAGCGTGTGTCATACCTTCCTTTTTGAGACTGAATAATATTCCATTGTATACACCACATTTTGTTTATCCATTCACCTGTCAGTGAACACTTTGGTTGTTTCCACTTTTTAGTTATTGTGAATAATGCTGCTTTGAACATGGGTATACAAATATCTGTTTGGGTCCCTGCTTTCAGTTCTTGTGAGTATTTATCCAGAAATGGAATTGCTGGATCATATGGTAATTCTATTTTAAACTTTTTTGGAGAACTGCCATATTGTTTTCCGTAGCAGCTGTATCATTTTACATTCCCATCAACAGTACACAAGGTTCCAATTTCTCCACATTCTCACCTACCCTCTGTTTTTTGTTTTCTGTTTTTTTTTTGATAGGCTTGCTATGGTATCTTGTGGTTTTGATTTTATTTCCCTAATGATTAGTGATGTTGAACATCTTTGTATGTCCTTATTGCTGTTTCTATATCCTCCTTGGAGAAATGTCTAGATAAATACTTTTAAGGTAAAATTAGCTAGTTAGGAAATAGGTAATGTCTTGTAACAATGGTTTCTAGGACGAGAATTCTTTCTGGGCTGTTCCTCTGTAGAGCCATGCTCCTCTGCCAGTTCCTTTCTAGTTAGACAAGATAAGCTGAAACCTTTTTTTGGAATGTCTTCTGACCATCTGGTGCCTGTTCATTCCCAGAGGATGGGGCATTGTGAGGGCTTAGGAACATGACTACCCGCACATGGCTTCAAGCCCTGACCTGCCTTTGAGAGCCAGGTTCTTGAGATGGTGCCATTGCTACCACCCACTTCCTCACCTGCTGCCTTCACTCATGCGTCCTGAGGTGCCTGGAACTGCCCCAACCCTCTTTCCCAGGCTGACTTCATTCTTAGAGGATTGGTTAATGGAAATAATGTGTATGTCGTTTTGATTCTATGTGTATGGTTCATCCTTAGGTGTCAGTTGCGGTTGAGGTGAGCTTTTCATGAAGAGCCTTACTGTTGCTCTTCAGTCCTTTGGGGTTAACCTCATCGCAGAGAGCAGGGGTTGGCAGACTTTTTCTGCACAGTCAGATAGTCAATATTTTGGACTTTTACAGACCATAAGGTCCCTGTTGCGACTACTCAATTTGGCTGTTGTAGCAGGACAGTACCCATAGGAGATACATAAATGAATAGTAATAACTAGTTTCCAATATAACGTTATTTAGAAAAACAGTCAGTCGGCCACATTTGGCCTGTGGACTGTAGTTTTGCCAACCTCTGATAAAGAGTTTCACCCCTCACTGTCTCTAATTTGACCAGCCTCAATTATTTTAACATAGGCAGATATCCAAGTGGAACAAAACCGGCAACACTTCTATGAACTGTCTCTTGAATATGTATGTAAGCTTCAGGAAATCCAAGAAAGGAAGAAGTTTGAGTTTGTGGAACCTGTAAGTATTATAGCAAATTGTTCTGCTACTCGAATTTTGTGATATCATAGAAATATTTTTCTTTCAAGGTCTAATTTATGGTTGTTAGAGGACATAGTGCATAAACATGAAGCAAGACATCATAAATTGTAAAGGGTGGACACAGATAGCCATGAAGTCAAAGAATCACCTCTAAATCAGTGGTTCTCAGCCTTAAGTGCACAGCAACATGTAATGAATATTCCTTTTGCTACATGGTCTAAAGGACTCTGCAATCAGTTGCTGTTTCTGCCATCCTAGTTGTAACTCCACCCTTAAAAAAAAATCCCTGTGAAAGAAATTATACTGGCATGGGAGTGAGAGTGCTGGTGTTTATGGGATAATCTTCACTCAAGTACTTTAGTACAATCTTCACTTGTACTAAAGCAAGTACACCAGTGCAAACTTCGGTACTTTCAAAAATTATTGGTAACAAGTGATTTCTAATGCAATTCACAATGCTTATGGCAACCTAAGTTAAGAACCGGTATGTGGAACATTTGACGCGATTTAGTGAGCTACTCTGACATTTCTTTACACTTATTTTAGAAACACATGATTTTTATGTGTGTTTATATAGGTGTACTTAATAGCTTCAGTTATTTATAGGTTAATATATATGCATATATTTGAATAAATGTATCTTCTGAATCAAAGTGTAAAGGATATTTCATACTGTGGGTTTTAGCAAAAAAGTAAAGAGACACTGGGATTCATGATTCTCAAGATTCATTTATTTTTAATATAGACTATTTTGCTTGTGACCTTTTTCAAAAAACAGCTTTATTGAGATTTAATTCACATGCAATACAATTTACCCATTGTGTGTATAATTTTGAGAGACCAAAAAAGTAACCAAGTAATGATTAAAAATCAGCATTTATGGAAGCTGTGGTCCAGTTGGAGTAATAGAATTAACCTAAATTAAACAATTAGAGAAAAATATCCAACCTCCTTAAAGCTTTCTTTTTATGTGAAATAATAATAATGGCCTATATTTATTGAGCATTTATAAGCTCAGTCATTGTTCAAGTAATTGTTCTAAATACTTGACTGTGCTCATGCATTTATTCCATACAATAACTGAATGAGGAGATATTACCAGCTGGCCATTTGACATCAGAGCCCCAAATTCCTAACTATTACACTATGTGGCATTCTGAAGAAAATGAATTTCAGGATTTCCTTAATTCTGACCCCAAATCACTTTTACTAACTTTGATTTACTCACATATAGGGCAGAAGCTCCTGCCCTCTAGTCAAGAGGGGCAAGTTGGGAGTTTGTAGGAAACTCAGGGCTTAATTATAGCCCTGCCTCTGCACCTCTCTGCCCCAGTGGCTGAAAGTACTTGTCAAGAAAACCAAGAGGTTGCCCTGCACTGCATGCTGTTGGAGAGAGCCTTCAGCTCTTTGATTCTGTGATCTCATTGTCCTTATAGATTCTATCAACCTACAGTGATAAAATTTCAATTATAAATGAATATAGGGATTCTCTTAACTAAAAATGACAAATGGGTGATGCAGAATTCCGTTTCTTCTATATAGCATACTATAAAAGCTGTCTAATGGCACTGATATTTAAGGAAAAATGACAAATCCTTCGTTTTTTACAGGGACCAATTAATAAATAATATGCAGTTAGATTTAATTGAATTCTAGTGACTTTTAATTATTTTACTTCAATAGAATAATAATGAGATGAGGAGAAATACTTGGCTGCTCTTATTATTATTATTTTTGTTTTTCCCTGAGATTCTTTTGTGCTAATATCCCTTTTTCTCCTTTGTCTTAGATGCTGTCATTTTTTCAGGGAATGTTTACTTTCTATCATCAGGGCCATGAGCTTGCCAAAGACTTCAATCACTACAAAATGGAACTGCAGATCAACATTCAGAATGTAAGGAAGTGAAAGCTTTCTGCTGTAAAAAGATGTTTGAGATGTGTATTTTTGATTTATTTGGTATATGAAAAGCCGTAAACTAAGACCAGGCTGAACAGTTGGTACTGAGAAACTGAGGCTACGTTGCCACCTTCTGGTCGATTCTCAATGTAACAAACCGCTCTCCGCGAGGGGAGGCTCAGGGAATTCTGCCACCTGGCGGCTTTTTTTGGTTTTTTTTAAATGAATTTCTTTCATATAATTTTTGTTCCCTTATTTTCAGAGAAGTCACTATGTATGTTTTTATAATCAGAATTTCTCATAATTTGCTTAATTTTTTTGTTTATCCAGTTTTACTGAGATATATTTGACACACAACACTGTGTAAGTTTAAGGTATACAGCATAATGACTTGACTTACATGTATTGTGAAATGATTTCCACAATAAGTTTAGTTAACATCCATCATCTCATATAGTTGCAAAAAATATTTTTCCCTTGTGCTGAGAACTTTCAGGATCTACTCTCTTAGTAACTTGCAAATATACCATATAGCAGTGTTAACTGTAGTCATCCTACACTTTGTGGGGCAGTTCTAAGGATAAGCTTTATGTAGCTCCAAGTCCACTATGTATGAAACAGACAAAAAGAGACCTCCACTTTAGATTTAAGGCATTTCAGTTATAATGATCTAAATACCTCCTTTTTACCTGTATATCTTGATATCTTTGATTTTTATTCCCAGATAGGCTTATGGTTCCAATGGAATTTATTTTCTCCGTTTTATGCATATTCACTAATGTAATGAAGTTTACAGTTGTTGTTGGTCTTTATCATTTTCCTGGAAAATGTATGCTTTCTATTAGGTCTTGGATAAAGAGATTTAGGAGAACTTTAGCTATTAAACAGTATAGTGTATGTGATTTTGGTCAGAAGTTGGTAGATGCTTTTCTTCTCAACACTTTAGTTGATTTTGGAAGTGTCCTCATTGAAAAGCTATTCAGGTTATATTTAGTATAGTTTCAGGCCTTGTTAGAAATACAGTGAGTTAGTTTTGGGACAAACTTTTAGCGCATACTGAAAGACCTACAAGTAGAAGGATGGGAATCTCTGGGCTGTTTGCTGCCTGACCTTCAATTTCTTACAATTTTAGAAATTGAGGATGAATAGTTTTCGTGTAGATTTTATTTCAAAGTGTTCTTTTGTATAGTTCCCTTACACTTGGGAATGTAGATGATGAAATCTCTTATGTTTTGTAATTCATGTGTCAATTTGTATTTGTAGATTGTTTGAACGTTCAGCTGAGTTAAATGACTTTAAGTAGATCCTCCCCACGATCAGTGACTATAATGTAACATGATTTAAATATATTTCAGGATCAGTGACTATATCGTTAACATAATTTAAATATATTTCAAAGTGTGTATGTATAGATTAGTCCTAACTTCAAACTTGTCTCTGTAGGTAGTAGAATATTTAGTCTAATGATGCTGTGATCTTTCAGAATACTTGTGCAGGCAGCAGAACACAGTGTTGTAAAAAAACCATTACATAGTTGGTTTAGAAGATTAGATTATAATCCTAATTTTTTCCTCCGCTGACTGGCTGTATAACTTGTGGAAATTCACTTTTTCTGTCTGGACCTCTTTGGTTAAGTGTGGGGCTGGCCTGGATGAGAATATTCAGGCAAAACTGGATCTGAAATTTGTGGGGCCAGTATAAGGTGAGAAGGCAGTGCCCCAGAGTCAAAACTGAAGAATGTTGAGGTAGTGACAGCAGAGCATTAAATCAAGTGTGCGACATTCTGAGCACAGGGCCCTGTGTGACTGCACAGGCTACATGCTCGTGAAGCCAGCTCTGCCTCAAGGTCTGGGGTGAGGTGTGCAGACATCTCCTGGGGGCTTCAGTGAAACTGTCTCTGCACAGCTTGCTTATGCGTGGAAGTACGTTTTTCACACACCTATGGGGGATATGGTTACCTTATATGCACCAGAGTCATTTCGGAGAGGTTAAAGATTTAAATGTGAATGAGCAGTACTCAGTCATGAAATATTATAAGCAAAACTTAGACAAACTATCATTTGAAATGGTTTGCAGAATCACCTGGTTAATATCCTTAATACTAAGAACCCAAGACACACATTTGATAACCACATTCATTTCCTGTAGTGAAGTGGGCAAAAAACAATTTACTGAAAAAAAAAAAACTTTTCTGTATCCTCTGGAACTTAAGGAGTGGCATCAGTAAATTGCCCTGAATCTTCAACCTCTTCTCTATTCCTATTTTCCTTTTGTTCCGACTATTTCTGAGGCCACTCCTGTACTCTGTCAGGTGGAGGTTCTTCTTTCCGCCTCTCCTTCAGTGTTGCGAACACCTGATCTAGGTGTTGTCTTTGCTCTTTGTTTTTGCTTTTATCTAATTCTTTTCCATTGAGAAATATCAGCATCTTTGAGACACACGCCACTCATTTTCTCTCTCCTGGTATGTATCACAGTATTGCAATAATTTACTCATTCCTTGGCCATTCTTCTCATTCCCCAATAGCATCAGTTTTTAGAGTATTAAAGGGAAAATGCTGGCTATATAAAACTACATATTACAGACAGAAATCCCTGTTACATGTTATTTTTTTATGCTATGAATATTTATATATTTAAGGAAATGATATCCAAATGTTAAAGCCAAATCTTAGAGTTAGCTATCTGTGCACTATAATGTTATAGATAATTTTGGTCAACTTTTAAGTATTTTACTGTAATAAAAAATAGGAAAACCATTTTATAATCAGAAAAACAGTAAAAGTTACTTTAAAGTGAAAACAGCCTATTTTTCCCCATCTAGTTTCACCTGTTCCATTGTAAAAAACGATTAGACCTTTTTTGAGAGAGAGAGATTCAGTCTTCATCCCTTTTCCATAATCTAGAGTAATAAATGGAAAGCAAAAAAGAGCAAGATGGCTTTTAGAAAATAGATTTTCCAGAAGAATGTAAATTGCATCAAAATTAAAGGATATTTTAAAAAACTAATTTTAAACTTTTGTGATCTCTATCCCCAGAAGAATGTGGGGAAAGAGAGACTAGAATAGAATTCTTTCTGGAAGGAAATATAATGTGAGAAATTTTAGGATTTATAAAGAATCCCTGGAAGATACCAAGAATGGTTAAGCAGAATTTTAAGAATTTGTACAAGTATTTTTTTTACAGTGTTGTGAGAAAAGTAGAACACCAAAACAATAAAATATGCTTTAAAAAAAAAAAAGGAGAGAGAGATTGGAAGTGATTGTCTAAAAATATGAACACGGTTATTTCTGAGGGATGGGTTTATGGTCAGTTTTTAACTTGTTTATACCTTTTCTCTTGACCTCAAAACAGGACTATTTGTGTCCTACCCTCTTTCTATTTTATAATGTTATGGGTTAGTTTTTATAATCTGAAAAAAATTTTAGAGTATACTTTCCCTTCCAATCAGATTTAAAATAATAAATTGTCAGTTCGACATTGACAATTCTCTTATATCCTCTGTTAGGGAATAATTGTTGTGACTTTTCAGTGACTTAATTGTAATAATAATAGTCATACCACCTAAATTAATTTTGTTACCATGTGCTGAGTGTTACCTGTGTCCGTTATCTGGATTATACACATTTAGTCTTCATAGAAGTCCTATGATGTGGATTTTTTATTCCTATTTTACAGATAAGGAAAAATAACTTCCTGAAGTCATGCTGCTCTAAGGTCAGGGCCAGACTGGAACTTGGGCGGACTCACTCCAGGGCCCAAGGTGGTTAGTTTCAGGTTTAGTGGTGGGGTAGAAATGGATCATTCGTGGTGTGTCTGGGGCCAGTGAATACAGGAGTTGTGGAACATCCTGATATGCCCATCTGATTTTCCCGGACTGTAACAACTTGTGGGTAGTGTGGGAGTCCCAGTAATTGTAAGAACTCGGATTCAGGCACTGATGGTGAACCTCAGCTCACCTCCACCTCTCACCAGTTCCAACCTACATTTCCCTTGCCCGCAGAAGGTGTCTTAAAGGTGTTTGGACTTGATCATCTGTTCACATGGCATTTGCTATGTACCACTCCTTATTCTGCCACCTTCCTATGCATAGGGCACTTGAGGGGATGGTATGGGGATTGTGGTGAGTGGTGTGTGTGTGTGTGTATGTATGTGTGTTTAGGGCCCCGCCCCTTCTTTTCTGTGATACTATTTTGGAAGGTAATTAAAGCAAGGTGGCACCCCTCATGTTTTACAGCTGTTTCGTGAAACTCTCTTTATATTTTTAATTACACTCTGCCTCTTTTTGCTCTCTAAATGAGATCATGGGGCCAAAATGGGAAAACTTAAATGAAAAATGGTGATTGTACTTGGGATCAGCCTTGCCCTCTGCCTTTAAAGCTTTATTTCTGGGTAAAACTTCGTATGAATAGCTCCTCCTTCCTCTCCTCTTCCTTTTCCCCTTACTATGAGTGAACCTGTGCTAAACTGATCCATTAGTTTTCAAAATACTCAAATGTGTCTGCTCCAGCTTAGTCCCCAAATTGAATCCTCCTCCCTCAAATAAGTGGTATTTAACTTATGAGGCTGAATTTAAGTAATTTGTTTGGAAGTTTGTTTATTTACCAAAGCATGAAAAGAAAGGAAATAATACAGCAGTGGTGTTTTATTGACTTTGGGTAGTGCTAGGCTATCTCATAGGTTATTGTGAGGAATAAAGCACCATAAAATGCTTCAGTAGTGCCAGCCACAGTGTAAACACTCTAATGTTACATATTGTAATGATTATAGTCTAACCTTATTATTATTCAATGATATCTTCATATACACCTGGAATTTATAATTGGAGATTGCTAAGTTCTAGCCATTCTATCTGTGTTCAAATTTTAAAAATGTGATTTCTACCCTCATTCATAATTTGCCTGAGATGGTAAAAACCTTTCCTTCCCTTCCCAGTGCAGAGTCATAACATCTGAGGAAGTGGGGCAGTGAGGGCGAGGGGTACTGCATAGAGGGGTCTGTGGCAGGGAAGGCGGGGTGATGGTGGGAGGCTGCAGAGGCAGCATGCAGAAGAGGTGGCTGGAGTATTTGGGAGATTGGTTCCATTGAGCAGCTATGTTAATTGAGCAAATAAGAAAATATACTGAGAATAATGGGAGCCAGTTTTCTCAATGTCTAAAAAGAAATTTACGAAATTGGAAATAGGTAGGGTAGAAAGAAACCTGAAGTATTGGGTTGAAATTAGATTTATTGATATGAACTTCTGGGTTTTAAAATACATAGCTAGATGTAGGAGTAGTGATATGTGTGTGTATGTGTAAATGCATATGTATCTATGTATACATATACGTGTATTTCCTCAGTCTGTCTGCTGAGAAGACCTGGAAGCAATGACATGCCCTCAGCTGTGAGCACACTGTGCCCAGATCTTGGTTTCTGAATACTACTCTCCACTAAAAGGAACAAGAGTTCCTTTGGGGAAATGGCTGATTCTAGGACTGGGACAGGGACAGTGTAAGATGAACCTGGGATACCTTTTTGGACCAGAAAGTAAGGGATTATGCAGAGAATTAAGGTTGTATGTCAAAAGACACAGGAGCCAGCTAGAAGGGGCCCCTACTGGTCAAATCTAGGACAATGTGAGCATTAACATAAATGATGAGAGTGTCGGATACAACTCATTGGGTAAATAGGAAGGTATATGTGTGTGCTCACGTGTGTGTGTGCTGGCATCTATACATATATGGCATGCACATATGTGTATATATGTATTTTTGTTGTTGTTAGTGCCATTAAGTCAATTGCAATTCTTAGCAACCCTGTGTACTGCAGAGCGGAACCCTGCCTGGTCTTTTTGCACCATCCTCTCATCTTCCAGCGCTGTATGAGACAGTGCTCCGCTGCTACTCATAGGGTTATCATGGCCAATTGTTTCAGAAGTGGGTGGCCAGGTCTTTCTTACCAGTCTTAGTCTGGAAGTTCCACTGAAACCTGTCTATCATGGGTGACCCTGCTGCTGTTTGAAATTCCTGTGGTGTAGCTTTCAGCATCACAGCAACATACAGCCACCCCAGTATGACAACCAACAAATGGGTGATGTGGTTCCCTGACCGGAAATGAACCTGGGCCACGGCAGTGAGAGCAATGAATCTTAACCGCTAGACCCCCAGGGCTGTGTGTATATATGCATATATATAAATCACACACACACACACACACACAGAAAAGTGAGTGGAAAAAAGCGAGGGTTGGGAGGAATCTCAGCAAAGTGACAAAGGAGGAGAATAAAATCAGGTATAATCAGTATTAAGATGGGGACAAGAAACCCTGGAGACATGAGAAATGGGAAGGCGAGAGGGAGCTGGCCATCCACAAATGAGTTCTCCTCTCTTTGCAGCCCTGCATTTTCTTTTAGTACATAAACAGATTTAAAAACAAAAACTCTCAGCTTGTGTTTTAAAAAAGACCCTGCAGATAAGTTTTCCCTTTTATAATCTACATTTATCAGACTCCCCATCCCCCTAAAAAAAATGTACCATTCTACCATTTTTCCGCTCTTAGGACCCTTGGTAACCGCTTTCATCGTAGGGAGGAGAAAGAAGAAATTTCAATAATAATTTTTCATCTCAGCTCCTCCACAGTTTCACATCAGCAGTTTTTCGGTATTAATACAATTATTTCTGAGCATGGATGAAAGAAATGTCCAGAACCTTGCTGGTGCTGACTCATCACACTTGCCTTGTAATCTTGTTACTTCACCTTGCATGTAGGTTTTCAGTGTAGCCGTTTGACAGAGATATTGGCATGCTGAGTCTCCTGGGTTTTCAGAAATGTGATTTGTCTCTTCAGATATCAAAGATGTTATTTGTAGGTGAGATTTTCCCCTCTCTTCCTTCTTCTGGGAAGAAATGTCATTTTTTTTGTGTGTGTGAGGAAGACTAACTCTGAGCTAACATCCGTTGCCAATCCTCCTCTTTTTGCTGACATCCCTGGGCTAACATCAGTGCCCATCTTCCTCTGCTTTGTATGGGACGCGCCACAGCATGGCTTCACAAGCACTACGTGGGTCCGTGCTGGCATCGGAACCTGCGATCCCCGGGCCGCCACTGAAGTGGAGCGCGTGAACTTAACCACTGTGCCACCGGGCCAGTCCCCAAATGTCATTTTCAAGTGCAATTGCCCTGAACTGGAAAAAATGACACTCATATTTATTAGTTTGCGAAGAAGAATTAAGTTTTTCAGATTCTGAGTACTTAGACACATTGCTAGTATAATAATAATAACGAGTCAGATTGATTGTTACAAAGGAAAGACTTCCCAGATAGATATTGTATGGCCTATTTTTTTTTTTAATCTGAGATTTATTAATATTGTGAGACATAGAGGCAGGAATTCTTATGTTGAATAATAGAATTATTCTTGGTGTTAGCAAGCTTCAAAAGTAAATAACCTCTAGTTACCTTGACTTAAACTCCTCTATTAGCTATTTTACCACTAATTATTTTCTTTGAACAATAATCTCAACAAAGAGACACACTGGAAGGATTGGTATATTTTGAAAAATTTATAGAAAATTCCTACAAATTTAATTATAGTTATCCAGAGACTTAAAGATCAGAGACTGAAAAAGAAACTCATGTGAGAGCTTAAAACTTATATGTGTTTTTTAATCTATTTCAGACACGAAATCGTTTTGAAGGAACAAGGTCAGAAGTGGAAGAGCTTATGAACAAAATCAGACAGAATCCCAAGGACCACAAACGTGCAAGCCAGTTTACGGCAGAAGGCTACCTGTATGTACAGGAAAAAAGTAAGAGGCCCTCTAACAGTGATAAATGACTAGTTAAAAATTATTTTAAAACGTATTATTATAATTACTCTGGTATTTTTGGAATAATTATTCATACAAGTTTCTTTGCCTCCTCCTACCCTAGAAAGTATATCTTGCATTTTTGGGGAAAACACATCCTGCTCTGAGGGGGGGACAGTGAGATTAGAACTCTGTGAGCACCCGGCTTTCCAGCCACACCACCAAATTTTGCACCACACTTTGCTGAAACTTGCTTGTAAGTGAGTTAGAACTTGGTGTAAGGCTGAAAGTGATGCGGAGTATTTTCTTTTTCTCTCCTTTCCCTTCACCCCCATCCTTGTCACCAACAAACACATATATACATTCATACATATATGCACACCCCTGCCCCCCACAACCCTATTTCTTCATGTTAAAGTGAAGAGGCAAATATTTCTCTTCTTCCTTCATATCATGTCTTTCCACCCCTATTGGAGATAGTTTGTTCTTGCTAAAATTATCAGGTTGATTGCAGATGGCTATAAAAAATATTCCTGGATGGCATCCTGAGTTATCTTACAGAGTTTTTTTTTTTTTTTGTGGGGAAGACCAGCCCTGAGCTAACATCCGTTGCCGATCCTCCCCTTTTTGCTGAGGAAGACTGGCCCTGGGCTAACATCCGTGCCCATCTTCCTCCACTTTATATGGGACGCCGCCACGGCATGGCTGACAGGCAGTGCGTCGGCGGGCGCCCGGGATCCGAACCCGCGAACCCCGGGCTGCCAAGCGCGAACTAAACCGCTGCGCCACCGGGCGGCCCCCCAGAGTTTTTAATATTGTTGCTACCTTAGTGAATATGTAGTACATAGAGTGTCCTTATTTTGAAATGAAGGCACCCAAAAATTCTTTCAAACTTTTGACAATTTGGTCTTATTTTAATAGTTAAGCTCTTAAAGTTTACTACTTCAACTGTAGAACTTGATTGCTGGTTAAGAGAAAAGAGGAGAATGTGAAAATGTTTCCGTATTTACTATTTTCGTCCCTTCCTACCCTGCAGTCAGGGTGCTTTACAGATTTCATTTCATTTGTTAAGTGTGGCTAATTTACAGGACTTTCAAACTGATCAGTTTAGTAGCAGATAATACTCAGGAAACAGCTATGTGAAGGGATGTGTGCTTTGAATGGAAGGTCACATTATATCGCAGTCAGCAGAACGGTTGTTCTTTTTCCATTTGTTGTTATTTAATCTGGGCTATCATGTCTCTTGAAGAACAGTTACATGGCATGGCAGAACTCTGAATTTATCTGATGCCTTATCTTCTTAAATCTCAGTTTATTGAATTTGAAAGGACTAAATTGAAATATAGGGTAGAGACATAAGAAGGATAGAATTTTTGTATTATCTGCCCAAGTGAAAATCCCAGGAAACTTTAATTGTTAGATTCATAACTCTTGCTTAACTTATTGACTTTGAGAGAAATTGGGCTGCAGCTAGATGGGAAAAACAACAAAAACAATAATGGCAAAATTCTTCTCTTGTTAACTGTATGTTGGGCAGTGGGCTAAGCTCTTTACACAACTTGCCTCATTTAATCCATTAAAAAACCCTATGAAGTGCAAGATACTATTATTACCCCTTTTACCATGAGAAAGTGGAAGCACTGAGAGGTAAATAATGTTGCCTAGATCATATAACTCCTGAGTGCTGGAGCTGTCAGTCTGAGACTAGAGTCCATGTTGTACCCGCCCCCCAGTATTGCCTGGAGCTTGGAGGGATGTGGAAAAGCATCATTAGCCTCTATGCTCAGAGCTGATTGAGTAGGTGGGCTCAGGTGGGTGTCAGGAGGGGATGGCAGCTTAATTAGTGGGAAGACCTTGATATTTGGGGCCAAAGACTCTGATCTGAGGTTTGCCTTCATCATTTCTCAGGCATTTGGTCTAAGCTTAAGTTTTTTCAGGTTAAAAAGCCAATAATATACCATCCATTTCTTGATGTTTTTTTCTTAGTATTGAATGAAATACCTCTGCAATATTTCTGTGAACCCTAGAACATGGTGCAAATGCTAGCTGTTGATAGCACATGCACACTAGTGGCTCCCAAATTCTGATCTTTAGACTAATGATGGTCTGAGATGAGATTTATCGTGGTCTAGTAACCCCTTAATACCCCCCCCCGCCCCGCAGATAAAAACCCAAAAAACCTCCGAAAAAACTATGCCCAATTTGTATGAGGTTGACCAGGAAAAGGAGTCTAAGAAATACATCATGTAATTAGCTTTTCCTAAAGCTAAATGCATTCCTTTTAAATGTGTCCTTTTTTCCCTCCTAAGTTTGTCCTTCTTGAGTTTTAGGTATACAAGGGTTGTTTGTTTGTTTTTAGATGAAATGATGGTGATAATAGTTGTAAATTGCTGGGTTTTTAAAAATGTCTTTACTTGGTAAAAGAAAAAATTGTCAACCTCTGTTGGGCTCAACTTTTGTTTTGTTATGATTGGACTTTTACTGGCACTTGAAATTCTAGATGCTGGGTACCCCTGACATAGACCACTGTCTTTTTTTTTTAAACCCCAAACGTGTCCAGCTAGGGAGTAAAAGTCAGAGACTTTTTTTTTTGGCAGGGGAAGATTTGACCTAAGCTAACATGGTCCTTTTTTTTCTTCTCCCCACTGCCCCCCCAAAGCCCCAGTACAGAGTTGTGTGTAGTTGTAAGTTCTTCTGGTTCTTCTCTGTGAGGCACTGACACAGCATGGCTACTGACAGACAAGTGGTGTGGTTCCACACCCGGGAACCGAACTGCTGCCGCCGAAGCAGAGTGTGTGGAACTTGAACCACTGGCCATCAGGGCTGGCTCGACCATTGTCTTTTAAGAGCTCTGATGATGGTAATACTGACTTAGTAAGAGGTAAAAAGTGGTTCTGAGAATGTTCTCGTGCATATGTGGACAGCTCACCCCGGTATTCTTCATACTTGATTCTAAAGCTTAGCTTTACCATCATTGGTAAAGGCAGCTGCTTACTGAGGTGCTATAGTAGACTTAAAGCACCAGATGGGTTTCTAGACTAGATGCTTTTTTTTCAGCACCGAGATTCTGTGGTCTTTTTGAGAGGCCAGAAGGGAATCCAAAACCATCACATGTGTTGAATGGAATTCTTGAAATCCTCGTGAACTCTTAATGCCTAGAAACAAACAAAAAATATAGCTTATAATTAAGAGATTTTCGGGTATGAGGTAACGGGCTAGCAAACTGTTTGAAAAGTATGTATTTAAGTCACTTCTGTGTTGCTGAAAGCTATTAGGAACTTTTCTCAAATTACCTCTTCGAGCCTTGTTATTTCCCCTTGTTTTTCCCTTGTATTAGAACCAGCAGTGCTGCTGACTTGTTTCCTTGAGCTGTATTAGTTGCTGCTTGTTGGGTTTTTCCTCTTTAGTAATGTGTTTGGAATTCTGCATATCTGCTTATATTTATGAGGAAAAATATAAAGTTCTATTTCTTGTTGCAGGGCCTGCTCCATTTGGTTCTAGTTGGGTCAAACACTACTGCATGTATCGGAAAGCAGCCAAGAAGTTCAACATAATCCCGTTTGAGCACAGATCTGGGGGGAAACTTGTAAGTATTGGATTTTATACTTTGTATTTATATGAGGTAGTCTTTGAGGGTGTCATTTTAATGGTGTTTATATTCACTAATGATAAATACATTTTATTTTCTATTTTGGATTAAAATCTTTGTTTTCTTTTGTTTCTAAATAAAATAGGCCAGAAAACAACAATTCTTGTGTTTTTTGAATTGTATGCATGGGTTTTTATGGTCAGATTTTTTTTTTTTAAGAGAAGAGTAGAATCCTTTTATGTCACTGTTATTGGAAGATTAACACCTACAACAAGCTTTCATGACTCAGTGGTGTGTCAGGTCAATGTTTACACAGGGGATCTGAGGTGCACATGTGTATTCACACTGTGAAAACATTGTGGAATAGATAATTATAATGAATTTTATTGTTTCTTACTTAGATTTTCAAAGTTCTCACTTAAATATTCCCCATTTAGTTTACTCTTCCCATGGAAATAAATAGCAAAACAACACATGATAGCAAGAAAAGAGCAAGAAGACCACAGGAGGTGGCTGTGTAGGAAAGGTGATATTTATATGTGTTTTAAATAGAAGCAGCAGCTCATAGCAATAATCGATAGTCTGGAGACCAAGCTCTTCCCACCAACATTGAACATGATTGTTCACACATTTTAAGAAAGAAGGTTAATTCATTACTTGCTGGGTAGATGGGCATACTTTTGCTTATGTGAATACAGAATTAACCCAAGTTCATTTCCATTTACATATATTTTTCATCTTATTGAAAAATATTTAATGCAGCTTATAAATACAAACACATTTTTGTAATAATGAAATAGACGTGGAAAATCAGGGCCATAGAGAAGAGGAGGAAGTGAGGATGTCACTTTGGAAGGCTGATGGGGTTAAGATTGAGCTTGAGCTTTGAGTCTGAATTTCCTATCAGAGCTAGCTCAAGTCCTAAGACAAGTCCACTTAGTGATTCTTTCTGTTTTAGCCACCAAACAATAATAATAAAAATACATTTTAGAATATAATGACTGTGATATTTTGGATATTTGTATATTTGGATGTTGGTTTAATATTATCTGGAGATCCCCATATTCTAGATAATATGAAAATATTTTAGAAGTATGTGCTCAGACTTCTTAGAGTTTGTTACTGAGGACTTGTGTTCCTGCATTGCTTCTGTCTCGTGTCTTCTACTTCTTTTCAATGCTCTTAGAGAGGATGGTTTAGTGAAGTAAAATGGTACCATATTAAAAAAAAATTAACATAAATTCAGAGTGATTCATTTAGGAAACAGAAAAACCATGTGGATTGAGTGGTTGTGATCTAAGGCCCTTGGTGTACTTTCAGGTAGATTCATATGGAATTGAAATTTTTATAGGTCAAAAATGGTCACATTTTTGACTATTTTGTATGGTATAATGTAATATGATATGAAACAAAATTATCATTCTTTTTAAATGTACAATAAGAGGATAACATATTCCAACATGTGGAAACTGTGTTATTAATCCACCTTTTAAAATTAGCACTCATGCAGTCTGGTTTAATGTTACTGTAATCAAAGCAGGATCTAGAGAACTGTAAGCAAAAGAGAATGACAAAAATGATTAAGATTTTAATAGTGTTTAAATAAATTAGTCTGAAAGAGAATAGGATAAAGGGACTTAAAATTTTTAACCTTGCCCCTCTTTCCCCCAAATATAGAGTACTTCAGTGTGTATATGTTTATACCGTAGTTTTTGAGGATGTTTAAAATGATTATTTGCAGGGGGATGGAGAGGTGTTCTTTTTGAAAGAATGTACCAAAAGGCATACTGACTCCATTGACAGAAGGTTTTGTTTTGATGTAGAACCTGCCGACCGGTAAGTTATGGGAATTATTGGACGTCATGAAAGAGTCATTTTTAAAAATGATTTTTCAAAAAAAGAGGTTAATTGCAACTGAGATTTCTACAGCGTAAAAGAATGTTATCTTGTTACATTTCCAGGCAATGTATTCATTGTGAGCTGTTTGGTCTTGGCCACTCTGGTTAGCTGTGGAGTGATAGCTTAATCTTGGCTGAAGTTTGGAGTCATTCTAACCAGTGTTGTCACTTAAAAAATAACCTTGGAGTATTTCATTGTTGATCCAAGCCTCCTTTGTGGCACTAAAAGAATAATGAGTGAAAGTAAGGAAGTGGGTGACAAAGGTAAACAGAGGTGGTGGTGGTGGCTATTAATACAGAACAACATTCATTTTTGAGTGTGGGAATTTTCAGTGTATACACTTTGTGAGGGAGGGTCATAGGCAAACTCTATTTATTCAAAGACGATTTTTTTTTCATGCTGTATGACTTTCAGTTATTTAGTTATAAAAGAATCTTTGCCAGAGAGGAGGAAGTAAAAAAAAAGAAAAAAGTTTATCTGACAGTATTTGTCAGACTCGTCAGGCATTTCTTTCTTTTTTTTTTTCATTGAAAAAAAGTTATTTTATTGTGGTAACATTGGTTTATAACATTGTATATATTTCAGGTGTATATCATTATAGTTCTATTTCTGCATAAATTACATCATGGTGACCACCCAAATACTAATTACAATCCATCACCACACACGTGTGCCTAATCATCCCTTTTGCCCTCCTCCCTCTCCTTTTGCCCTTTGGTAACCACCAATCCAATCTGTGTCTCTATATGTTTGTTTATTTTTGTTTTTATCTTCTACTTATTAGTAAGATCATACAGTTTTTGACCTTCTCCCTCTGACTTATTTCGCTTAGCATAATACCCTCAGTGTCCATCCATGTTGTCACAAGTGGCTGGATTTCATTGTTTGTTATGGCTGAGTAGCATTCCATTGTGTACATATACCATATCTTCTTTATCCATTCATCCCTTGATGGGCACTTAGGTTGCTTCCAAGTCTTGGCTATTGTGAACAATGCTGCAATGAACACAGTGGTGCATATATTGGTGTTTTCATGTTCTTTGGATAAATACCCAGCAGTGGAATAGCTGAATTGTATGGTAGTTCTTTTCTTAATTTTTTGAGGAATCTCCATATTGTTTTCCATAGTTGCTGTAGCAGTTTGCACTCCCACCAGCAGTGTATGCGAGTTCCCTTCTGTCCACATCCTCTCCAACACTTGTTTCCTGCCTGGTTAATTATAGCCATTCTGACAGGCGTTAGGGGATATCTTATTATAGTTTTGATTTGCATTTCCCTGATAGGTAATGATGCCCATTTTTTAATTGGGTTGTCAGTGTTTTTGTTGTTGAGTTGTATGAGTTCTTTATATATTTTGGAGATTAACCCCTCATCAGATACGTGGTTTGCAAATATCTTCTCCCAATTGTTAGGTTTTCTTTTCATTTTGTTGATGTTTTCCTTTGTTGTGAAGAAGCTTTTTAGTTTGATGTAGTCCCATTTGTTTATTTTTTTCTATTGTTTCCCTTGCCTGGTCAGACACGGTACTAGAAAATATGTTGCTAAGACCGATGTTGAAGAGTGTACTGTCTGGCATTTATTTTTATGTCCTCCTGTAGCACTAAGGAAAATCATGGTACTCATAGAATATTTCTTTGGTAATGGCTGTCAGTATGGTGGTTCCTTGCCAGGCCTGGTTTTGGCAACAATGGTCTTTAGATAAGGATGTTTCATATTTGTATAGTAAAAGTCTACAGTATGAGATTTTTACACAAAAGTTCATTTCAGGTCAGGACCAAAGAATACAAAAATAATTAATGTTTCCTCTTCCCTCAGATGATATAACTGAGTCTGTGGGGTTAGTGCAGAGAGGGAAGATCTTTGCTTTCCTTTCCACTAAATGAATTGAAGACGAGGTACATGAAAATGTGCTCTTAAGCACCATGATAAATTTGGCACTGCCTTGAAAAGGACAGGTAGTTTAATAAACATTTTTCCAAGACTGGAAAAAAATGAAAGGGAATGTCATTGTGAAAGAGGTTCAATTTCAAGCCAGTAAGGACTGGTTCAAAAACTTTAAGAAGAGATTCAGGCTGTGTAATAAACTTGAGCATACGTATGTGTGCATACACCCGTGGTTAGCATTTGTCGAGTCCTTTCTAAGTGCCAGAAAGTGTTCTAAATTCTTCTATGCTTTATCTCATTTAATCCTCACCACAGCTCTATCAGGTAGATATTATCCTTCCCATTTTATGATGAGAGACTGGGGCATAGAGAGCTTAAGCGATTCTCCCAAGGTCACGTAGCTAGTCAGTGAAAGAGCTGAGACTTGAACACCTGCATTCTGCCTCTGGAGCCCAAGCTCTTCACCACTGTGCTATGGGCCTCAGCATTATCATTGTGATGTTCCCTAAATAATTGACAAAGGTGAGTCAGCAGTGATATCTACTAGAAAATGTGTTAAATGAGGTTAATCTGATTTGTTTTGAAAGCAGGGTACTTCTAGTACTTTCATATATTCTTTTAATACAATTTGTATTATTTTTGCCTAAACCCATATCATCTGTAGGACCTTGATCACACCAAATGCTCTTCATCCTTATGATGATTGTAACCTCTTTCCACCCCTCACAAAGGTTGACGAGGGAATACTATGGAGTTACTTTTATCTATAAAGGATGATACCTTGTAAGGAGACTCTTGGAACTGGGGAAGACATTAGAGGTGATCTAGTCTAGTGGTTTTCAAACTGCTTTATAGGGAGACCCTCTTTTCAAATAAAATTTTGTGCATATATGAAACAGAAAAAATTTTTTCTTATTAAATTGGGGTAGGAGGCTGGATCCCTACCCTTTCAGCCTCCTCCTTCTTGTAGAAATCTCTAATTTACTTCTATTGACACCCAGACACCTTTTAGGAACTCATGGCAGGGGGACCAGTAACCTAGTCTAGATGGCTAAAGAAAGGCATACAGAGCATCTGACATCTAAATGGATAACTGAAGGATTATTTGGAGTCAGCTGGGATTGAGACTCATATTCCAGGCAGGGTGCATAGTATGTGTGAAGGTCTGCAGACAAGAGAGGATGTGACCCATTTGAGGTTCCTGGAGACCCTCAGCATCATTGGAGCAGAGAGCCAGGGAGAGTGGAGAGGAGGCTTGAGATAAGGGCAAGGGCCTGACCTTGAGATTTTTGAGCTTAATTCATTCAGTGGTTTTAAGCAGGGCAGTGAGTGATATAAATATATTTTTCAAAGCTCACTCTGGCAGAGTAGAGAAAAGTTTGGAGATGGCAACAGTAGATGAAAGGGCCATGAATTGGTGTGGAGGCAGTGGGAATGGAGGCTGGGGGCTCCATTTGAGGGAGATTTTAGAGATAAACTTAAGAGATAAATTAGATGTTGGCATATAAGGTGAAAGAGGGGAAGGTTTCTGGCTTGAGAAACTAGATGGTACCATTTACTAGGATGGAAAACCAAGCAGGAATAAGGATAGAGGAAGATGACGAATTCAGTTTTGGTCTTGTTGAGTTGGATTGCTGTGGGTCATTCAGTAAGAAACGCGGTAGGAAATTGGGTGTAGCACTTGGCGGCTTCAGCAGCATTTGACTTGGTACTTACCTTCTACTGCCTGCAACTCTCCCATCCTTTGACTTCCATGATGGTGAGCCATGCTAGTTCTCACTAGGTTTCTTGGGCCTCTCTTTAGTTTTCTTTTCTTTCTTTCTCTATCTGTCCATTCACATGCTTTCACCCTCAAAGTGTGTCTCTCTACAGGCTGTGTTTTTCTTATCTTATTCTGTGTTTTGAACTGCTTTTAGAATCTTTAGATCTTTATGGGTTATGTCTCCAATCCTTAATATAATTTTTGGTAATTTCAATATCATTTTGGATGATCCTTTTAGTACTTTGCTTCTTGACTCCTTGAACTTCTCTTCTTCAGTCATCTTGTTCTTTACCCTACCTCAGCCATTCCCTCTCATGGTCATTCCTCAGATCTTGTCATTACAGTGACCTGCATCCCCACCCCCCATAATCTCAATTGCAAGGCTTTCTCTTTCTGACACCATCTTCTATCCTTTGTTGCTTACTCTTTTCTAGTAAGTGTCCTTAGATTCTCCATCAATGCCTACTGTTCCTTAGCCCCTGCACATCCTCACTTCTTTCCTTACCTAGTTTAAATTTCATAGTCAGTCATTATAGTCACTCTTTTAAATACACTCAACTCCATTGCCTTTCTTTTCCTTTATTATACTTGTTTGCACAACCCCAATTTAAGTAAGATTTAAAATTCTGCCTTTTCTCTTCTTAGACTTATTCAGTCATGTTCACTAGGATCACTTCAAATTCATGACCATTAGTTTCAAATAGGCCATTAATTCTAACCACTGATCGTATTACATTTTCTTAGGTCCTTCATTCTTCTGGTTGATGAATATTTCATATTTTCCTTTCTCTGTAAGCCTCTGGCACTGCCTCCCTTTCCTGATGATTTTATTCTATTTTGTTGTGAAAAAACAAGCATTTGGAAGAGATCTTCCATTGCCATATATACCCACTCCATCATCAGTGCCTAGATACCATGACTTTCCTCCTATATTGTGTGAGATATTGGTGTTCCTAACTGAGGCCAACCTCTCTGTTTAGTAGTTTCCATTCCCTCTTCTCATCCTCTCTCTACTCCAGGATATCACTCAAGCAATTCTTCCTTTTCTTTTTTGTTAATATTAGTTTTGCCCTCTCCACTGATTATTCCCATCAGCATACAAAATACTCTTATTTCATCCATCATAAAAAATATCACCATAATCACCAAAGAAAAAACCCTGTTGTGACTAGTCTGCTCTCTGGTCTACTTCCCATTTCTCTTCTCTCATAAACAGCAAAAATTCTTCAAAAAGCTATTATTTAAGGTCTCAAATTTTCTTTCTCCTATCTTTTTTTTGAGCTCTCTCCAATCAGGCCTTTGCCTCCACCTTTCCACTGCTATTGTTTTGTTCAGGTCATCATGATCTCCACGTGCTACGTCCAGTGGTCAATTCTCAGTCCTCTTGTTCTTTCCTGGCAGCAGCATCTGACATAGCCAGTCACTCTCTCCTCCATGATACACTTGCTTCACTTGGCTCAAGGATGTCACACCTGCCTGTTTTCTCTTCCACCTCATTGGCTTTTCATTATTTAGACTCCTTTGCCAGTTCCTCTTTGCCAAGACCTCTTGATGTTGGAGTTCTCTGGGGCTCAGTCCTTAGAGCTCTTCTCCTTAACCCTAACTCTAACCCTTATGATCTTGTCCAGCCTCATGATCATCTTTAAGTGTCATCCATATGTTGATAATTCCCAAATTTATTGTCCCTACCTGGGTCTCTTCCATATATTTTTTTCAAAAGTAATACATACTTACTGTAAGATTTTTTTCTAAAGCTCTTTGGTTAACTTGAAAATAATTTTATTCATGTATGTGTCTCCTTGAGTCTTTAGGATAGCTCTACTTCTCAGTTGAATTACAAACTCCTGTTGTCTCTGGTTTATTTCCTCATTTCTAAACAGGGAAACGTCTAAACAGGCTAATGATGTTACCAGTGGATAGTGTTTGTGGGGGCCCTTAGGCTCCTGCCACTCCCCACTGTCAATGTTGTTGGTCTCCCACTTTTGGAGCAAAATCTGGAGGAGGGGGGTGAGTGTACTTTGAGGTCTCTACCCTAATTCTAGGATTTTGAGGGCATCATTGAGTGAGGTTTGAATGAGGTAGGCTCTTCTCTTGTCTATTTTCCTGATTCCTGGCCAGGTAGACTACTGGGAATTATAAGTAATTTGTTCCTGGTCTCTTAGATTATGAATTTGTGAAGGTAGGAACCCCATCTTAGTATTGCTTGGTACTGCAATACCAAATGCAATGCTTCCTATGTGGTGGGCATTCACCAAATTTGTACTGGATTAAATGAAATTGAATTGTTGCTTAGAAGTGTCAGAACTGGGATTACATACAGTCAAGCAACTGTCAGTCAACTGTCCTTTTCTTCTGTATCACACTGCAGCACTGTGAGCTCCAATGTTTTCATTCTGCTTAAAGAAAATAAACGTAACCCATTTTGGAGCATGTGGGTATTATGAATGTGTTTCTGGTGGAGTTTGTACAGAATTCCTGTTGGGTACCTTCATATAGCAATTTCACAGTTGATTGCATATGTTTTAACATAAATTTATTTTGTCTATTTTCCTGGTATCAGTTTTTGCTATTTTTTATTCCTTGTCTTGGAAAAGAAGTCAGGTAACATTGTGACAATAGGTAATATTTTATAAACTACAAAATGGAGCCTGGACTTGCATTTGATCTGTGTAGATGTAAATCAAGAGCTTTCATTTAATTATTGCATGAGTTTGGATCAGGTTTGGTTGCATGTAACAGAAAAACTCAAAATAGGATGGCTTAAACAGTGTAAAAGTGTGTTTTTTATCTTGTTCAGGAAGCATAGAGGTGGTCAGATCAGGGCTGAATACTGTGCTTTTTGGTGTCAGATCCTGCTCCCTCTTGTGCATGGTTTACCTTCCCAGTCACCTTACGTCCAAGATGCCTACTCGCATTTATCATATAGCACTGTCTCTTGTAGGACCACTTTCCAGAGGTTGCACACACTACTTTTGCTCACATACCATTGGCTTGAATGGAGTTGCATGGTTGTACCTAGTTGCAAGGGAGGCTGGGAAATGCTGAAGCTGGGAAGTTGCTGTCTTTTGTTTCCAGACATCCATATGCTGTTCTAATACTTGAGGAATCTATTACTGAGAATGAAAGAGAGAATGGCTCTGGTTGGGGGGGTGTCAAACTAGTCATTAGTGCTTTCATTAACAATGGTTTGATGGATGTGTGCTTCATTTTCCTCCCCTCGAGTCACTAAAAGTTTTGGCTATCTTAGCTAAGAGTTGGCATTTAAGAACACCATCAAAAAAGTGAAGACAACCTACAGAATGGGAGAAAATACTTGCAAAAGATATACCTGATAAGGGACTTGTATCCAGAATATATATAAAGAACTCTTATAATAACCTAATATAATAATTCAATAAATTGATAATAAAAATATAAATAACCCAAATGAAAAATGGTCACAAGATCTAAATAGACGTTTCTTCAAAGAAAATACAGAGGTGGTCAATAAGCACATGAAAAGGTGGTTAACATCATTAGCCATTAGGGAAATGCAAATCAAAACCACAGTGAGATACCATCTCACACCCACTAGGATGGCTATAATTAAAAAGTCAGATAACAAATATTCATGAGGATGTGAAGAAATTGGAACTCTTATACACTGATGGTGGGAGTTTAAAATAGTGGAAGCACTTTGGAAAACAGTTTGGCAGTTCTGCAAAAAGTTAAGCATAAAGTTACCATTTGACCCAGAATTCTGCTCCTAGTTATATATCTAAGGGAAATGAAAACATAAAAACTTACACATGAATGTTCATAGCAGCATTATTCATAATAGCCAAAAAGTAGAAACAACCCAAATGTCTAATAAGGAATGGATAGGTAAAATATGATATATCCATACAATGAAATATGACTTGGCAATAAAAAGGAATGAAGAACTAATACATGCTATGATGTGGATGAACCTTGAAAACTATATGCTGAGTGAAACAAACCAGTAACAAAAGACCACATATTATATGATTCTGTTTATAGGAAACATCTAGAACAAGCAAATCTATATAGACAGAAGTAGATTAGTGGCTGCCTAGGACTGGGGGTTTGCAGGGAAATGGAGAGTGACTATTGAATTTGGTGATGATTATACAACTCTGTGAATATGTTAAAAGCTATTGAATTGTAAACTCTAAGTAGATAAATTTTATGATGTGAATTATATCTCAATAAAGCTTAAAAACAAAAAGGAACACAGCTGCAAATAAAGACTTACCATAACTAAAATAAGGCTCTTAAAATGACTATAAACATTCACTGCTTCATGTCAGCCACATTTCCAATACTATGGCCTGTGAAATGATCATTTCACTCGTGTTAGGTTGGAGAAGAGTGTTTCGTGTAGCTGTTTTCCCTGTGGCAAGCTGCAGTCTATCAGGAGATGTGGCTCTCCTTCATGAAGGGTGAAGTAGTCTCCCCACCCCACCACCCTGACAATTTTGTTATATAACCATCATGCTTTTAGCTTCCTTGGCATGCTTGCCACATGCCACATTGTGCTGTGACCCCCACACATTTACTGGATAAATAACTACCATTCTGTGAAGTTCTCCCACACATCACATTCAGGCACCGCTTAAAGAAAATGCTTCCCATTTTGCTTTCATTAATCTGACATTTCAAATATTATATTTAGTTTTTTTTGCCTAGTTCCTAGTATATTGCTCTTGAATGGATGGCAAGATACTTCTTACTTTTATAATTCACCTACTTATATTTTCTGATGACTGTGGAGGATGAAATCACCTATATATCTGAAGCATTATGTGTTTTAGGATGCTTTTACACCAATGAGTTTATTTAGCATCTATGTGCATGGTACTATACTGTTTGTCACCTTAAAAGACTGAGTTAAGAATATGTTGCTTCCAGAATCCCATGCAATTGGACTGAATAATAATAAGAATGTTTTTGTAGTACATTAGCTGTAGTAATATTTGTAACTATTTTGTAGTGCATGACATTCAGGTACCTAAACAGTCATTGACTGTATTTGGCTCTGAGGATGCAAGAATAAACCAGAAACTAAAAGTCCTGCCCTTAAGGAAGTTCACAGGCTAAGAGGGTTTACAAAGAAATCACAGTTCACAGGTCTGTCTAAGGTGCTTTGGGTGCTGAGAAGCAATAGGGAGTGGGGCTGACTAGGAAAGCTTACTAAGAAAAATTGATTGTTAAATTGAATCTTGAAGATTTGTTAACAGTTTGGAAACTCAGAGGATGGGAGGCCCAAGGCAGAAAGAATCAGAGAAATCTTGAGAAAATATGTTGAGATAATCTTTTAAGTCAGAGGTTCTCAACTGTGAGTGATTTTGTGTCTGAAAACATTTTGATTGTCACAGCTAGGGTGGGGAGGGGCCAGGGCAAGCTGTTGCTGCTGACATCTAGTGTAGCGGCCAGCTATGCCACTAAATATCCAGCACAGGACAGCCCTCAACAACAAAGGATCATCTGGTCCAATATGTCAGTAATGTCACTGTTGAGAAGCCCTTCTTTAAAGCATTTGATAAGACAACTCCAAAAAATGTTTATGGAATTGAATGGAATTTTACTGTTTTCTTTTAGATGAATATATTTATGAGTGTATATTTCAGAAGAAAAAAGTGTGTAACAGGAGATTCATTGGTTATAGTGCAGGGGATGAATAAAGCCAGAACGTGAAGGGCTCTGTGTGGCTTGATCCTGTCACAGATGGTGCATCATTCAGGAATTCTACTAAGACTCCAGTGTAGGGAGAATAGGAAAAGAAGTTACTTTTAAAGAATTTAGGTGGAATTGGTAAAAAATGTAGTGGGTAGAATTAGAAACAGCATTTCTTGTATATAGGCCTCTGTGTTTCTCATAGAATGTAAGATTTTGCCCTGAAGATGGTATTGTTGATAGTGGCATACTGAAAGCCACATTTTATATTGGTTCTAATATTTAAATGGAAGTCTGAATTTAATATGAATTTATTCTTAAAATGCATGCCGAAGAACATCAGAGTGGGTCATAGAAAAGTTTTTAGCTTTTGTAAGTAAAGCTGTGATGAACAATTGTATACAAGGGTTTTTGTGGACATACATTTTCATTTCTCCTGGATAAATACCTCGGAGTGGGATTGCTGGGTCCATGGTGTGTGTATATATGTGTGTGTATGTATGTATATATAGACACATATATATTTTTTGACTTTTTAGGAAATTGACAGTTTTCCAAAGTAGTTTTATCCTCCCACTAGCAATGTATGAGATGCTTCACCATCTTACCAATCTTTGATTATGTTAGTCTTTTTCATCTGAGCTAATCATGACTAGTGATGTTGAGCACTTTTTTGTGTGCTTTTTGGCCATTTATATTTCTTCTGTTGTGAAGTGTCTTTTCAAATCTTTTGCTTATTTAGAAAATGATGTTGTTGGTCTTTTTGTTATTGAATTGTAGGAGTTACTCTTAAGTATTCTGGATACAAATCCTTCATCAGATATATTATTGTGAATATTTTCTCTCGCATGTGGTTTGCCTCTTCATTTTCTTAGCAGTGTCTTTTGTTGAGAAGAACATTCTGATTTTGATGAAGTTGAATTTGTCAGTTTTAAAAAATTTTATTGGTAGAGCACTTTGTTCTAAGAAATCTTTTCTATACTAAGGTTGTGATGCGATTGTCCCATGTTTTCTTATAAAAGCTTTATAATTAGTTTGTCACTGGTGAAGATTTTTGGGGTTGTATGGTGTGATTTGTGGAAGTTGAGTGTTATTTATTTTTTTCCTGTATAGATATCTAGCATTTCTAGTACCATTTGTTGAAAAGGACTTTCCCGTCATTGAATTGTTTTGGCATCTTTATCGTAAATCATTTGACTGTGTATGTGTAGGTCTGTTTCTAGATTCTCTATTCTGTCCCACTGATCTATCTGTTCTTTTGCCAATTTCACACTATTATTATTATTGTAGCTTTATAGTAAGTCTTTGAAGCCAGGTAGCGTAATTACTCTATTCTCTTTCAAAATTGTTTTGGTCATTCTTGATCCTTTGCATTTCCATGTAAATTTTACAATCAGTTTATTTCTGCAGAAATCCTGCAGGCCAATTTTTTCAATATGGAGCCTTAATAATTCATGATTTTGACTTTCTATTTACTTTTTGATTTCTCTTAGTGATGTTTTATAGTTTTCAATAAAGGAGTCCTGGACATCTTTTGTTAAATTTCCTAAGTATTTTATGTTCCTGAGTGTTATTTTTAAAGGTATTTTGTTTTACATTTCATTTCCCAATATACTGTTAGTATATAGAAATGCAGTTAGTTTTTGTGTCCTACAATACTGCTCAATTGACTTATTAGTTCTTGTAGTCTGTTTAGGATTTTTTTTGTACACAGTGGTATCATGTGTGAATAAAGAGGGCTATCTTTTTTTCTTTCTAATCTGTATGCCTTTTATTTCTTCTACTTGTCTGATTGCACTGCCAAGACCTCCAATAATATGTTGAATAGAAGTGGTGATATTGGGCATGTTGCCTTATTCTAGATCTTAGGGGAAAAGCATTTATTATTTCACGGTAAAGTACAGTATTAGCTGAAGATTGTTTGTAGATGCCTTTATCACGCTGAGGAAGTTTTTGTCTATTCCCAGTTTTAATTATGAATAGATGTTGAATTTTGACAAAACATTTGACAGTCTATTGAAATTATTATTAAATATTTTTCTTGAATCTGTTAGCTAGGTGAATTGCATTGAATTTTCTAAGTTAAACTAATCTTGCATTCCTGAGATAAACTCTACTTGGTCGTCTTGTATTTACCTCTTTGTATATTGCTGTATTCATTTTGCTAATATTTGGTTAAGGATATTTGTATTTATGTTCATGAGGGGTATTGTGTGTTATGTTCTTTTTTCAATGTCTGTGTCTGATTTGGATATCAGGGTTATGGTGACTTCAGAAAAGAGCTGGGAAATTTTTCATCTTGCTCTGTTATTTGAAAGTGTCTGTGTAGTATTGGTATTAGTTCTTCCTTAAATGTTTGGGAGAATTTACCTGTGAAGCCATCTTGGTCTGGAGTTTTCTTTGTGGGAAGTTTAAAAATTATGGGTTCAGTTTGTTTAGTGGGTAAAGGGATATTCAGATTTTCTATTTTTCTTATGTTAGTTTTGATAAATTGTGGTTTTCAAGGAATATATTTATTTCTTCTAAGCTGTAGAATTTATTAGCATAAATTATTCATAATATCCACTTATTATTTTCATATCTGTATGTTCTGTAGTGATACCTTTTTTATTATGCTTGATATTGGAGATTTTTATTTTTTCTTGATAAGTCTTACCTAGAGCTTTATCAATTTTGTTAATTTTTTCAGATAACCCATATTGTCCATTTTATGTTTCATTGGTCTCTGCTTTTATTTTTACTCTTTTCCTTTTATTTATTTTGGATTTTTTTTTAAATCACTTCTTGGGATGGAAGAATTGATTTTCCACTATATTTTTGAATGTAGACATTTAAATTTATAAATTTTCTTCTAAGGACTGCTTTCGCTTGCATCTCACAAATTTTGGTATGTAGTGTTTTCATTGTAAATCAGTTCCAAGTAATTTTTATGTAATTAGGACATAGGTGTTGAATTTTAACCCAGGTGTTATTTAGAAATGTTTTAAATATTCCAAATGATTGGGGATTTTCTGTATGTAATATTATTATTGCTTTTCTACTTTAATACTTTTTTGGTCAGAGAATATACTCTGTATTTCATCAGTACTTTGAAGTTTACTAGACTTGTTTCATTGCCCCGCCTGTGGTCTGTTTGGTAAATTTTCCGTGTGCTCTTGAGAACAATGAGTTTTCTGCTATTGTTGGGTATAGTGTTCTCTGTCACTTAGATCAAGTTGATGGGTAGTGTTGCTCAAATCTTTTATGTTGGTTGATTTTTGATATTGTTCTATCAGTGACTAATGCAGAGATGTTAAAATCTCTGATTAGGACTTGCCTGTTTCCCTTTAATTTTGTCAATTTTTGTTTCATGTATTGAATATTTGAGCTCTTTTTCTTTTTTGTATATTCACATTTGATATGTCTTCTTGATGAAGTGACCCTTATCATTATGAAATGTCTCTCTGTTTCTGCTAATAATCTTGATCTTGAAATCTACCTTGTTTGATATTAATGTAGTCACATTAGCTTTCTTATGCTTAGTGTTTGCATGGCATATCTTTTTTCATCCTTTTCCTTGTACTTGTCAGTGTCTTTATGTTTAAACTTTGTTTTTCATAAACAGCTTATTATTGAGTCTTGCTTTAAAAAAAATCCAGTCTGTTTAGCTTTTGCTTTTTAATCAGGGTTTTAGTTAATTTATGTATAATGTAATTATTGATATGTAAGCCTACCATCTTGGTTTTGTTTTCTGTTTTTCTGTTTGCTCTTTGTTCTTCTGTTCCTTCTTTGCTGACTTCCTTTTAGTGAATTGTGTCCTTTTTAGTATTCCATTTTATCTTCTCTGTTGATTTTTAGTTATGCCTCTTTGTATGTGCATTTTTGTCCTAGAGAGGATAACATGCATTTTTAAATTCATGGTATCTACTTTTTAATAAACAATATTAAAACCTTAGAACAGTAGACTTTTAATTACCACCCTTTGCCCTCTGTGCCCTTATTATATTTTAATTCTACATATATTATGAATCCAATAATACATTACTACTTTTACTTTATGAATACAGTAATCAGTAATCTTCTAAAATGATTTGTTTTTTTACGTATATGTATATATATGTGTGTGTGTATGATTTTTTTGTCTTTTTTTATACCAACATTTTTATCCATTCTGATTTTCTTCATTCTTTTCTCAGAACTGAGTTTCTATCTTGTGCCATTTCCCTTAAGTTCCTTAGGCTAATTTAATTTGAGCATTTCTTGTAATGCAGGTATGCTGGAGAAGATTGCTTTCATGTTTTGTCTGTCTGAAAATGTCTTTATTTAGCCTTCATTTTTGATGGATGTAGAGTTCTAGATTGATAGGTTTTTTTTCCCCCAGCACTTCAAAGAATTCATTCCATTTTTTTCAGGCCCTCAATTTTTTTCTCTTGACAAGACATCCATCTTTCTTATTGTTCCCCTGTATATTGTCTTTTTCTTTTGCTGTTTTCAAGATTTTCTTTTTATGATGTGCCTAGGTGTGGTTTTCTTTGTTTTATCCTGGTTGGGGTTCATTGAAGTTCTGATTTGTGGGTTGATATTTCTTATCAGTTTTAGAAAATCTTAGCCATTATCTCTTCAGATACTTCTCTCCCATTTTCTCTTTCTTCACTTTCTGGGATTCCGATTGCATTATGTTAGACCATTTGATGTTTGTTTCAGTTGTACCTGCAGGATTTTAATTTATGAAAGTGACTGAGCGACTACATGGAGAGGCTAATGCCATTGGAAGAGGATTTTATTACTCACAGTTTCCAGGAGAAGAGGGCGCGCTATGCCACACACAGCCATGTAGGCAACACCAGGTTTTGGTCAGGAGTCAGGAAGGAGTGAGGGAAAATCCTAGACCAGAGCCTTTATTGGGGTTTCTGTGGGAAAGGCAAGGCAGAGAAGGGGAAACAGCTTAGGATTCGCTAGTTTAAATAATGTCGGTGGGCGTTAGGCTATGGGGGTGCTTTTTAGCCCTGGGGTGACTTAGGGCTGGGTAAATATTGGCTTGGTGTGTGAGAGTTAGATAAAGGGGATGGTTGGGGATATAGACTTGAGATTGATTGGTTTGCATATGAAAGGTGTGCTCTTGAATTCTTCATCACTGTTGTTTTATTTTCCATTTCTTGTGTATTCATTTGTCTCTTTTTAATAGTTTCCATCTCTTTGCTGAAATTTCCATCAGTTTATGCATGTTGGCCATCTTTGCACTAGATCCTTTAACATACGTATACAGGCGTACCTTGGAGATATTGCGGATTTGGTTCCAGATGACCTTAATAAAGCTAATATCACAATAAAGCGAATATCGCAATAAAGTGAGCCACGTGGATTTTTTGGTTTCCCAGTGCATGTGAAAGTTATGTTTATACTATAGTGTAGTCTGTTAGTGTGCAGTAGCATTATGTCTAAAAAACAATGTATGTACCTTAATTAAAACATATTTCATTGCTAAAAAATGCTATCCTTCATCTGAGCCTTTAGCAAGTCCTAGTCATTTTACTGGTAGAGGGTCTTGCCTCTATGTTGATGGCTGTTGACTAATTGGGGTGGTGGTTACTAAATGTTGGGGTGGCTGTGGCAATTTCTTTTTTTTTTTGTGGGGAAGACCAGCCCTGAGCTAACATCCGTCGCCAATCCTCCCCTTTTTGTTGAGGAAGACTGACCCTGGGCTAACATCTGTGTCCATCTTCCTCTACTTTATATGTGACGCCGCCACGGCATGGCTGACAGGCAGTGCGTCGGCGGGCGCCTGGGATCCGAACTCGCGAACCGCGGGCTGCCAAGCGCGGACTAAACCGCTGCGCCACCGGGCGGCCCCTGTGGCAATTTCTTAAAATAAGACAACAATGACATTTGCTGCATTGATGGACTCTTTCTTTCATGAATGATTTCTCTGTGACGTGATGCTATTTGATATCATTTGACTCACAGTAGAACTTCTTTCAAAATTGGAGTCAGTCCTCTCAAACCCTGCTGCTGCTTTATCGACTAAGTTTATGTAATATTCTAAATCTTTTGTTGTCATTTCAACAATCTTCACAGTGTCTTCACCAGGATTAGATTTCATCTCAAGAAATCACTCTCTTTGCTCATCCACAAGAAGCAACTCCTTATTTGTTAAACTTTTATCATAAGATTGCAGCAATTCAGGCACATCTTCAGGTTCCACTTCTAATTCTAGTTCTTTTGCTGTTTTTACCACATCTACAGTTACTTTTTTCACTGAAGTCTTGAACCCTGCGTAATCGTTAATGATGGTTGGAGTCAACTCTTCCAAACTCTTGTTAACGTTGATGTTTTGACCCCTTCCCATGAATCACAAATGTTCTTAATGGCATCTAGAATGGTGAATCTCTTTCCAGAAGGTTTTCAGTTGCCTTTGCCCAGATCCATCAGAGGAATCACTATGGCAGCTATAGCCTTATGACATGTCTTTTTCTTTTGGTGAGGAAGACTGGCTGTGGGCTAACATCTGCTGCCAATCTTCCTCTTTTTGCCTGAGGAAGATTGGCCCTGAGCTAACATCTGTACCAGTCTTCCTCTATTTTATATGTGGGTTGCTGCCACAGCATGGCTTGACAAGTGGTGTATGTCCGTGCCCAGGATCTGAACCTGCAATCCCAGGCCACCGAAGCAGAGTGCGCTGAACTTAACCACTATGCCACGGGGCTGGCCCCTGTATTTCTTAAATAATAAGACTTGATAGTCAAAATTACTCTTTGATCCATGGGCTTCTGAATGGATATTGTGTTACCAAGCATGAAAACAACGTTAATCTCGTTGTATATCTGCATGAGAGTTCTTGAGTGACCAGGTTGCATTGTAAATGAAAAGTAATATTTTGAAAGGAATCTTTTTTTCTAAGCAGTAGGTCTTAACAGTGGGCTTAAAATATTCAGTAAACCATGTTGTAAGCAGATGTGCTGTCATCCAGGCTTTGTTGTTTCATTTATAGAGCACAGGCAGAGTAGATTTAGCATCATTCTTAAGGACCCTAGAATTTTCAGAATGGTAAATGAGCATCGGCTTCAACTGAAAGTCACTGGTTGCATTAGCACCTAACAAGAGAGCCCATCCTTTGAAGCTAGGCATTGACTTCTCCTCTTTAGCTATGAAAGACCTAAGTGGCATCTTCTTCCAATATAAGGCTAGTTAGTCTACATTGAAAAATCTGTTGTTTAGTGTAGCCACCTTCATTAATTATCTTAGCTAAGTCTTCAGGATAACTTGCTGCAGCTTCTCCATCAGCACCTGCTGCTTCACCTTGCACTTTTATGTTGTGGAGACAGCTTCTTGCCTTCAACGTCATGAATCAACCTCTGCTAGTTTCAAACTTTTCTTCTGCAGCTTCCTCACCTCTCTCAGCCTTCACAGAATTGAAGAGAGTTAGGTCCCTGCTCTGGATTAGGTTTTGGCTTAGGGGAATATTGTGGCTGGTTTGGTTTTCTATCCAGACCACTAAGACTTTTTTCGTATCAGCAATAAGGCTGCTTTGCTTTCTTATCATTTATGTGTTCACTGGAGTAGCACTTTAATTTCCTTCAAGAACTTTTCTTTGCATTCACAATTTGGCTAATTGTTTGGCACAAGAGGCCTAGTTTTTTGCCCTATCTTGGCTTTCGACTTGCCTTCCTCACTAAGCTTAATCATTTCTAGCTTTTGATTTAAAGTGGGAGACGTGGGTCTCTTCCTTTCATGAACACTCAGAGGTCATTGTAGGGTTATTAGTTGTCCTAATTTCCATATTATTGTGTCTCAGGGAATAGAGAGGCCCAAGGAGAGGGAGAGAGACGGGGGAATGACTGGTTATTGGATCAGTCAGAACACACAACATTTATCGATTAAGTTCCCTGTTTTATATGGGCGTGATTTGTGGCGCCCCAAAACAATTACAATAGTAACATCGAAGATCACTGATCACAGATCACCATAACAGATATAAATAATAATTAAAAAGTGTGACATATTGCAGGAATTACCAAATGTGACACAGAGACACAAAGTGAGCAAATGCTGTTGGAAAATGGCGCTGATAGACTTGCTCCACACAGTGTTGCCACAAACCTTCAATTTTAAAAAATGCAATCTCTGAAGTGCAATAAAGTGAAGTGCAATAAAACAAGGTATGCCTGTAGTTGTTTTTAGGTTTCTGTCTGATTTTTTTCCCCTTAAAATCTGGGCTATTTCTGGGTCTGGTTCTCATGACTGCTTCCTCTCTTGATGTTGGGTTATATTTTCTTGTTTCTTTGCATGCTTTGTAATTTTTTTGGTTGAATGCCTGTGTGTAAGACAGCAGTAGAGACTAAAGTAAGTAATATTTATGCCTGCCAAAGGGCATGCCCATTCTTCTGTCAGACTCCTGATGTGTAGGGCTGTCACTTCAGTTGGCAGTTGAGCTGAGATTATTGTTACTTTAATTAGATTCCATTTATCACAAGCTTCCTGTGATTTGAGGATGCCATCAGAACCTTCTCTGGAAGTTCTTCTGCCCTGCCTCTCATACTTAGCACACACACCTCAGGGGGCATCTCTTTCAGCCCTGTTCTTAGACTGCTTGTGAGCACTTGGTGAAGTCCCAGGGAATGAGTTGGAGAGTGGGTTCCGTCTCTTTGTGTCTACGTCTTCTAGGGATTCTAAACCATCACACCAGCCCATACTCTACTTTTAAATCTTTGTTGAAATTCTACTGTTTTTCTCATCTCTGATGGCTTCCTGTTTGTCTAGCTGTTTCCCAAAGGTTGAAAGGAGCCTCATGTGTTCCTTTGTGTTTGTGTGTGTGTGTGTATTCACCTTCCCTGCAAGAAAGGGCTTGTTACTTTATGCATTTTAGTTCTTTAGATTTTTTTTTTGCATCTTCAATTCTCAGATGGCTGTTTAAAAAAAATATTATGATTTTATAGGTTCTCCATCTTTTTCTTGTTAGAGAGAGAATAATGTTCTCTTACAGCCTTCTCCATTCTAAGCAGAAGCAGCAGTTCTCTAATGATTAGTGGTTTGAATTCATTTTTGTTGGAGGATATAATCCTGCTTCTGGCTCTACCATTGTTTACTTGCTTTGTTTGGAACATCTTTTTCGTGGACAGAAGAAAGAGGTTATTATGAAGTCTTCACTCTTAGTAAAATCAGGCAACATGCTTTTATCATCTCTGGAAAAATGTGTGATTCATAGATTTGCACTTTAAATTTTTTTCCAGCTACCTTTATGAGAAACTGATTATGACAGCTACATTTTTGTGACTTTTAAAAGTGTTTTGTTTGGCTTTGGCACTTCTCCTTCTCAGAGTGAAATTTACTGCAGGATTTGTAACATCCTGGTTTGGTTTTTCCCTTTTCCTTTTTAACATTCCTCCTAGAAAAGCGTTAGAATATTCCTGATTGTTACCATCATAAGTTTTGGTAGATGCTTCTTAGTTGTTTCTCTTAATTTCTCTGTTTACAATAGTGTCTCATTAATCGACAGCTCATAAATGGCTTGTGAATGTTTCTCTCCACTCTTACCTTTTTGTGTATTTTATTAATTTATTGGCTCATTGATAGAACTATAAGAAATGCAGTTGAAAGGGAATTAATTGATATAGGGTCAAATGTAGAATACGGATAATCGCTTCCTAGATGTTTCTCATGCGTGGGCCTAGGGAGTGCCTGATGCGTAATAGTACATATTTTTTTAATGAGTAAATGAAAAGAGATTGAGATGCTGATTTAAGAACAAGAACTTGTTTAACCTAAGGGTTTCTTTCTTCAGATTTCAATTCTCAACCTTATGCTCTACAGATGATAAGTATGGTTTTAAGTAAAGACAGACAGACTGTCCTGGCAAGTTGCTCTTTTAACCAGGTCCATTTTTTCTTTGTGAAGTTGTCTTTATATTCACCAGGAATCAGTTTTGCCTCACAGTGTATGGTCAATTATTCAGAGCTTAGCACAATGTCTGGCACATTTTCGATACTCAGATATTAATTTGGTTGAAATGAATTATTAGATGAAGAAGAGATGGCTGTGTCCTCAGCTGGACCAGTGTAATGCACTGCAGCAATATTGGCTCCAAGAACCAAAAATTAGAACTTTCTCAATTATAGTTCAGGCTCCAGTGGAGTCACTGATGTTGTTACCTTAGCTTCTCCATGAAGTGAAGAAGGTATAATTGCGATTTCTTTCTTTATGTAAATGTGAATAATCCAGCACATGGTTGTAAGATTTTCTGTTCTTTGCTGTCCTTATATTCACATTCATTCAATTTTGTTAATAAAAATGCCTTTGTTTCAAAAACTAGAGAATTTTTATAGTTTGTTTTGACAATGAGATGCTATTAATACTGTAGTATAAAATGTGTCCAGTGTTTCCTAAAGTCTCATTTTTGCTTAATGATTTCCCAGCAATTGATTATTAAAAAAAGGAAGAAACTTGAGAAATTTAAAATGATTAAAACATGTTTTCCTGTACGGTGTTTTATTTTTGCTACACTAATATTTTAGAGGTAGGAGCTGGGTAGATCAGGGATGACTGTGAGCAGTCTGTGATAGGAGGGGAACCCAGCTCTTTATAATACTAGTGACTGATCCCTTTAAGTAATACGTTGCAAGTGTGAAGTGTTCTGAAGAATGTGTAGTGTGATGAATTCTCAAAATGAAATTGTTTTGAGTTACCATGTTATTGTTTGTCAAAATCTAAACAGAAATAGAACTTTTTCCTTGTAGGTGATATATTTCCACTTACTCTCTCATCTTGCAACAAGTTTGTTTGTTCTCTGCTGTATTTCACAAAGGGCTAGGTGGCTCCAGTCTTAGTCATTGTGCTTGGAGGCAAGACATACAATAATACTTTAGTTTTTATGCCACACTGGATTTTTATCCAGACATAATATGATTGTTTCATCTGAAGCCTGACAGTTGCTTTTTTCTCTACTTTGATATCTGTAGTTTAGTTTGTTACTCTTTAAACTCTTTGTCATTCAGCATATTTTTCTTGTGTTTCAAGTTACCAGAACCAGTCATTCTTTCTCTTATCTAACATTTCTGTTTGCTGCTCTATGTGACTATCCAACCATCTACTTGTAGTAAGTATTATTTCCCCTCACATATTAATAGAAAACCTTAGGGGGAATAAAGGAACTCGAAGCACAAGGCATTTCTTCAGTCTCAGTGTCTGGTTTTGTGTATGTAGGACTATTCAGTCCTTATTTGCTTCAATTGTTTTTGGTTTTCACTGAATCTCTATAATAGTTATTGATGCTCTATTGTAATTGATCTGTCTTTTATTCTTTATTCTTGGAGTGACAGCTTTCTTGTTCATTATTTTATTGCCCATAGTATGTAGAAGCACCTCTTGAGTATTTCTCAAGTCCACTTAGTTTTTTCTTTGTTTTGGCCATTCCATCTCATCCTCTTAGTCTTCTAACAAATCTTGGCAGCCAACTCTTGCCTGTCTTCAGTCCATTTTCCACCCAGCAGCCAGTGTTCGTGTACATCTTTAATCCGATCATGTTATTCCCCTACTAAAAATCTTCAGTGACATTTAGGATGAACCAAATCCTTAGCATGGCCAAGGAAGCCCTGTGTGGCCAGACCCCAGGCTACCTCTTCAGCTTCCCATTGTGCCACTATGTGTCTGGTTTACAGGACCAGTGATGAGGCTGATCCCAGCTCCTCCATAGTGTGCTCTTTCACTCCTATGTGCCTTCTCAGCTTAGGGAACAGCTCTTGCACTATTGCTCTAACATGGCTCATTTGTCCTTAAAACCTTGATGTCCCTTCCCCAGGAAAGCCTAACTTCCAGGGTTAGGTCAGGTCAGGCCTTCCTCTTTCTTACTCCCATAGCACCTTGTAATCTGAAGTTGCCTACTGAGACTGGCCGCTGAGTAACTCACAGGCAAGTCTTGACCACGTGATTTAATGTATTTGAAGTTGAATGCTTTTATATTTGGGCATACATCTCCTGATGTCCTTATCGCTCACTCATTTTCTCCTGGGTAGCTGGCTTCACTCATTTACAGTTATGTATCTGACTCCTTTGCAGCACTCTGCACAATTATAATGAATCAATTATTTTTAATTTGTTTACCTTCTGCTTTCCCTGCTAGATAGTCAGCCCTTTGTGGGCCATATGCCCAGCCCAGTGCCTAGCAGCACATGGTAAGATATTCAGTAAATAATTCCTGACCCTCTGGCACAGTAGACAAGCACTCAGTTTGTGTTGAACTGAATGTTTGTAGACCCTGTGTTTGTATTCCCATGGCAGAGGTGGCCATTTTTGGCCTTAGGTCCCATTTTCTCTGCTAATTTTGCCATTTCTGGATTAGAAAAGCTGTGAACTTTCTATTATGTATTTGCTATAACATCTCATTTTATGTTTTATACTTTTGTTCGCTTAATCACATATTAAATGTTTGAATAAATATAATTTTTAGAGAGGTCTCCTGATAATTTTTTTCTCCTTTACAAGAATGGAGCGTTCTTGCAGACCTGAAACCCCCATGTGTAAATATTATTTTATCACTTAACTGATGTAAAGAAAAACATTCGTGCCATTTGAAGTTTTCCCTCACAATTTTAATTAACTCCCCTGAGCCCGGGGTGGGTTACTAAGAACAAAGGCCAAAATCTTCACGTCCCAGTTGAGAAACTTCTTAAAACAGCCTGGTCGTTTGGGCGTCTTGCCTTGATTCTTGCTCCAAAAGGATGTTTATCTAGCAGAGCTAGAGGAGGTGGACGTTGGTTCTGCGCTGCGTAGCGCCAAAGTGATGGTGAAGCTGGGCCAGTGCAGGAAGGTTTAGGGTAGACAATAAAGAGCCATTTTGCTGTTCAGGAATGGGGTTGGGAGATTATTGGTGACTTTTTCCCTCACAAAATTCATAGTCTAGAGAAAATGGTAAACAAGAGTCTATCAGTTGCAGCTGTAGTTAGTTCCTAGTGAGCTTTAAGCAAATGGCTTCTTCTCTTAGGCTTTGTAACCATCATGTGGGGAGAAAGCATAATGCCTGTGGGAGTGAGTATTAGGAGCACTGTTTATTCATGTTTGGCACAGTGCTTTTGGAGTACTTTATACTTTACAGTACTTTATAAAAATTGTAGAGATTATTGAATTATAGTTGATTCTTATAGCTTGCTTTACTTGAAAACGATTATCCAATAGTTAAAAATGACGTGAAATACTATTATGGGAGTGATAACTTTAGAAAGTAAATTCAATATCGAACGAGAATTAATATCTATTTTCCATTTCAAACATCTATTTTCATTTCCAGTTTTCTATGTTTTGCCTTTTAACTTCTTGCCAGCAAAGTTTATTTCTAATACTTTTGATGAAATATACAAAATTTGTTTCACTCAAGAAACCACCCACAGGTTAAGAGTAATTATTAATGGCTTTTCTACCTAGTATTCTTTCCTAGTATTAAGAGTTTTCGGGCAGAATCTCCAAATGTGTGAATAAACTGAACTGAGAAAGATGGACATTTGGCCCTGAGCACCAACACAGGGCTCTGAGAAAATACAAAGGAAACACACCAAATGGTTATCAGTGCTGTCTTCTTGGAAGTGGAATTGGGATGGGGTGAAAAATGACTTTCTGGTTTTATTCTCTTCATACTTGGGGGGAGTAATAAGCATGTATTTCTTTTATAAATAAAAATTTAATTATAACTACTACCTCACACCCATTAGAATGGCTACTTGCCAAAAAAAAAGAGAGAGACAGAGACAAAATAACAAATGTTGGTGAGGATGTGGAGAAATTAGAAACCTCTTGCACTGTTGGTGGGAATGCACAGTAGTGCAGCTGCTGTGGAAAACAGTATGGCAGTTCCTCAAAAAATTAGAAATAGATTACCATATGACCCAGTGTGAGGGAAAACTCTGTTTCTCCCTACTTACAGAATACTTCTGTATTTTCGGATGTGTGAGTTTTTCCACACCAAGCAATTCTCCCAATTTTCTGTGAAGACCAACTGAGTATCCTACAATTTAACTCAATTCTGACACTGAGCAGAGTTAGTGCAGACCTCACAGATTAAGGACTCTGTCCCACAAGACTCTCCCCCACTTTAGACTCCAATTGCAAGTCCATGTCACCTGTGCTTTTGACTGACCGGTTATAAATTTAGGGTTACCATGACGCTGTTGGGTTCAGTAATTTGCTGGAATGGCTTATAGAACACAGGAAAACAGTTTACTTACTATTGCCAATTTATTACAGAGGAGGAGATTTAAAAGGCTATAAATGAATAGCGAGGTGAAGAGATATAAAGGGCAAGGTATGAGGGAAGGCCCTTGGAGCTTCCATGTCCTTCCTGGGTACACCACCCTCCCAGCCACCTCCATGTGTTCACCAGCTTGGAAGCTCTGTGAACCCCAGGGATTTTTATGGAGGCTTCATTGTGTGGGAATGATTGATTAAATCATCGGCCATTGGTGATTGAACTCAATCTCCAGCCCCCTCCCCTCCTGAGAGGTGTGTGGGTGGGTAGGGCTGAAAGTTCCAATGCTGTAATCACATGGTTGGTTCCCCTGGCAACCAGCCTCCATCATGAGGTTCTCCAGGAGTCCCCAGCCCCATCATCTCATTAGTATACCAAAGAACACTTATCATTTTGGAGATTCCAAGGATTTTAAGAGCTGTGTGTCAGAAAATGTGGTCAGAGACCAAATATATATATATTTCTTATTGTATCACACCCAGCAATTCTAATTCTGGGTGTATACCCAAAAGAATTGAAAGGAGGGTCTCGAGATATTTGTATTCCTATGTTAATAGCAGCATTGTTTACAATAGCAAAAGGTGGAAGCAGCCCAAGTGTCCATTGACGGATGAATGAATAAGCAAAGTGTCATGTATGTGTACAATGGAAAATTATTCAGCCTTAAACAGGAAGCAAATTCTGATATATGCTACAACATGAAAATGGAGGACATTATGATAAGTAAATAAGCCAGTCATAAAAATATAAACACTGTATGATTCCACTTATAAGAGTTACCTAGAATAGTCAAATTCGTAGATATAGAAAGTAGGGGTGTGGTTGTCAGGGTCTAGGAGGAAAGGGGATGGGGAGTTGTTTAATGGGTACGGAGTTTTAGTTTTACAAGGTGAAGAGTTCTGGAGATCGGTTGATCAATAATGCAAATGTACTCAACACTGCTAAACCATACAGTTAAGAATGGTTAAGTTGGTAAATTTTATTAAATTAAAAATTAAAAAGCCACAGTTTAATCACCACAAACAATGTATTAGGAAGTAGAAAAGGAGGTTTGTTTATAGTGGCCAAGGGGTAACCTGATCTGTTACTGGTGTCTTTCAGGCCTGGTGTTTCCTTGACCATGCAGGCGTTTTCCGAAGAAGAGAGGAAGCAGTGGTTGGAAGCTCTGGGTGGAAAAGAAGCTGTAAGAATAATCAATGGTTGAGTTTTATTTCAAATCCTTTAGAGTTGTGTTCATTTTTATGTTATTTTTGTTTTATAGTATCTGGAAAAAGTTCCCTGCTGAAACTGGTGTTTGGATTCATCTTGGAATCACCCAGTATTCTAGTGATTTGACTTGAGGTGGCAACAGCACACATAAGACCGGTGTATCATTAGTTTTTATTTTTCTTGACTTTGCCACTTGGTTTTGCTTCACTTGAGAAAGTCATCTGAATTCTCAATTTCTTCTCTCCCACTGACAGTATTTTGGGTGATGAACACAATAAATGCTTGCAATTCATTTTGGTCTCAGTGGAGATGAAACAGTAAATATGAGGCAGTGCAGGCAATATTATAAATGACTGCTGTAGTTATTTTGCTCGATTTAACAATTTATGGTTTAGCCTAATGGTTTACAGTATCGTGTAGCCTTAGTGAGTGGGCCTCTGTATTCAGATTGGGTTGAGGAATAAATTAAAGGCAGAGATGTAGATCCAGAGGCACAGGAATTCAGTCTATTTGCTGCTTTATTCAAGTGCTACTTTCATTTCAGTGGACTGGTGGCCTTTGGGAATTGAGAATTCGGCAGGTCATGTATTGAATTGGGGACTTAGTGAGGATAGTTGTAGAAAATGCCATAGAACCAATTTAAAGAAACTCAGCTTAAAGTATTAAGACTCTAAATAAACTGCTAGTGCAGGTACCAGGTGGGCTTATCTGGAAAGTATTTGCCATTTTGGTAGGGTTTAAAAAAAGGGAAAGAGAATGTCTTGCAAAGCGGAAGAGGGGTCGTATATAGTAAAAAGAGAGGTGTCAGAATAGCTTATGGAATGGGCAAAAGATAGGAAATGGAGGCCAGGAGGCTGGGCAGCAATACATGTAGGAATCCTGATGTGGTGTTTGAAAAATGAAAACCTGAATTATACATTTTGAAAATAGATGCTACAGAGGAGAATGTATTATTCTTTGGGGAAAAAAAAGTAGTGATCAGATTTGTGTATCATTTTATTATATTTGATCTGCGTTTAGCCTTAATAGTTTTATTTCTGTCTATTCTTAATTTGTCCCTTGAGATTTTTAGCTGGGAGTCAAGAGTACTTACAGCATTAATGGTTACCAAGATCCAAAACAGATTATATTAATCCTCTCTAGTAAAGGAGATGCACTGACTAGGACTTAGCTTCTCAGAGATTCAAGAAGTGCTTTGGAAAGTGGGTTTGCTTAGCAAAAAGATCCCATGACTAAGTCATTGAGAAATAGGTCTGTTGTCAAAGGCAGGGTAGCCTTGAAGACATATATAACCTCTCCTTTAGAGTAAAGAGCCAAGTAATTAATTCGAGATGCACAGACAAAGGCAAGTCTGGAGAAAGAAAATATTCAGCTATGTATTTATGTGGGGACACTTAAGGTGCTGCATATTTTTTCCAGGTGCTATATATATGTATTGCAAATAACGGGTCAGCACTATAATTCTTAGAGGCAGTCTGGAATTATCACCTAGTGATTTCAGATGCAGTTATTTCAATTACGGGCAGGAGTTATCTCTTTTTAAAATAAATATCAGATTTCAGAAAGAGTGGTGAAAAAATGAGCTTCATCTTAGTGCTTAGAATGCAGCAGTTTCTTTGTCATTCTATACCTGTAAGGCTGAGCATTTCAACTTTACATAAACTTTCAATAAGTTTCTAAAGAATCATGGCACCTTCATCTTATTTTTGCTACTAAGGTGCCCTTTTTTGTTGTCTTGGCATTTGAGCACATGAGAATATATAATTAACTAATATCAATGTATTTTTTTGTGTGGTCAAAGGTAGGCCTACTTGAATCGTTTATATTGATTTGTTAAAAATATTGTTTCCCCTTTTTCTCTTTTATTAGCTGTTCCATAGTTTTAATAGAGCCATCGTCCCAAGACCGGAAGGAAGTAAGTGCTAATTTATAAGAATGACTCTTCGTCTCCCTTTTTCACGGGTTACTTTGTTTTCAGTCCTGATGGTCAAACTGTTGCTGGGTGCTCACTCTGCACCCTCTCTGTGTTACTCCTCCAAACACTATATGTATTCTGTCTGATCCACTGAGGATCTCCTCAGATTTTCCTGGACTGCTATAACCTTTGTTGATCTTTCCCATCTCTGAGCTTTTTTTTCCGTCTTAGTCTACAAAAACCAAAATACCTTATCTACACTTCACTTTGGTATTTATTCTTACAGCCATAAATGAACACTTAAGAGTTTCAAGTAAGCATCTTTCAACTTCCTAAGTTGTAAGCTCCTCTGGGTGGGAGCTGTTCATCAGGTCCCCTGTTCCCAGCCCCCCTCACCTCCACCCTTCATATTCTTTATCCTTCAAGTCTCTGAGTATGGACTATATAAATAGTATAGCGTTGCTCCATCAAAAATAACAACAAACGGTGACCAAACATATTCAGATATGTTGAATCTTATATCACTTGAGCCAAAGCTTGAATAAAAGACATCTCCTGTAGCCTGGCACTGGCCGTTGACAGGGTGCCATGAAACTCTGTAAATCCACCGAACAACCTTCTTAACCTCTTCCCTCCTGTCTTTCTCTTCTTCTTCCTATCTTTTTCATGTCTTTCTCTTCCCTATTTTCATCTTTCTTTCCTTTTCTCCTTCTCTCTTTCCTTTCTTTTATTTTATAGAGAAAAGAGAACATGCCTTTTTTTGAAAAATAGTTTTGCTAAACAGAGAGAAACACTTGCATTTTATAAAATGTTGTGAATAGTGGATCCATAAACAATAAACCACTGCCCAATTTTCCTCATTAAAATTCTTTTCAAGGTTAGCATTAAACTTGTGAAGTTTATATTTATGGATTGTTCATCCTATCCTCTCTGAGAGCCAAGAATTAGTATTACTATTTCTAAATACAGACAAAAAACTATTTACTTTCCCTGATTTCATTTTTGAAACAAAAATTGTCTTTTATTGGGATACTCAAATATGCCAGCCTAATCATAGGCAAGCATCTATTAGAAAAAAATATGACATTATATTTTCAAAGTAATCTTTTCTGCTATATGAGTCATCTGTTTTAAATTCATTATGAAAATAATAAAATATTGTTTTAAATACTTAGAGAATGGTATAAAATAGGAAAAGTTTTTTCAAGCTCATGGCCCAAATAATATTTTTAGAAAGCGTTTCTTAAATTGTTTCCCCTAGGTTAAAAAAAGAGAAGATTTGTGTTATTTCTCCAACTGTCAAGTAATTTAAGGATCTTCACTCATATATATAATTTTTTTAAAAACTGAACTATTGTTTGAATTTTGGCAAGATGTATCTTAACTATTTCTAGATAGCTTCCCCTAAAGATTTCTATCACGTTTCCCCCCACTGTTTAAAAGAAGGTATATTTAATAATTTGAAAATTATTTTAGTCTTTGGGTGGTGAACATGATGTAGGTCTACAGAGAAATTGAAATATAATGATGTACACCTGAAATTTATATAATGTTATAAATCAGTGTTACCTCAATTAAAAAAAACAAACTCTCAAAAAATTTTAATTAATTTATAAATTATTGGTAATAGATGTTATATTTCAGTAAGTGCATCTCTAAATATATGAAATTTTCATTTATGTTATTTAAACAGAGAATACATGGCCTTTAGCTTTCCTTTTTAATAGAGAAATAAAAATTAGATTGGATGTAAGTAATTTTTTCCTACTTTTGTGAGGAGGAGAAACATGAGTAATTAATTATGCCATTAATATTTTATAACTATTTCTTTTAGGTGCACAGTTGGATAAGATGGGGTTCACAATTCTCAGAAAATGCATCAGTGCAGTTGAAACACGAGGTAACATTATCTGAATTATTTTATTCATGAAAGTCTATAGGTATGTAAAATCTGAGTCATTTAAAATACTTATTGCATGGTTAAGTGTTGTAGAATGAAATACGTTAATTCAAAGTGCACATTCTAGGTGTCAGAGATTCAGGGATTTGTTCGTTTACTGTGACAGGGTGGGATTTTCCTTTTTATTTACACATTTCTCCCCTGTGTTGAAACATGAAGTTAGTGCTGAAAAGAGAATCATTAGAAGAATCAGCAGTGTTGGACAATCAGTCTTAGTCACTTTTGTTTATGTGCTATTAAGATATTCCTATCTTCCATTGTCTTGTGGGCCTCCATTTAAAAAATCAGTTTCATTGAGGTATAATTTACATACAGTAAAATTCACTGATTTTGACTGTACAAATTGATGAGTTTTGACAAATGTGTATAGTAGTTTTGTAACTACCACCACAATCATAGAAGATTTCTATCTCCCCCCAAAATTCCTTTGTGCCCCTTTGCCATCAATCCCCTCTCCTTCCTTGGCAACCACTGAGCTGCTTTTTATCACTCTAGTTCTGTCTTTTTCTCTTTTTTCCCAGCATTTTATATAGATAGAATCATGCAGTGTGTAGTTGGGTGTATTCTTAGCTCATTTCTTTTTCTTTCTGGGTAGTATTTCATCATATTGTATACTGCAATTTGTTTATCTGTTCTTCTGTTGATACATATTTGGGTGGTTTCCATTTTAAATTTAAGGAAAGCTAATTTCTCCTTCGACCAAAAGCTCAAAGGCATTTTCTTTCTAGTCCCTAGGGAAAAATAGAGACCTTGCACTTTGCAGCCATGCCAGCCAATTTGGAGAAACTAAATATTGAACATTGCAAAACAGACTCTTTCTGGAGGTTGAATGTCTCATTGTTTAGAGACCTAGTGAAGTTTGGATAAATTGAATATTTAATTTACTCATATTGTATATCCCAGTCCTACTTTGGATGACTTAGCGGCATGAAGCATTTCATTCACGTTTTCTGTCAAAACAGGGTCTTTGTTATAAAGCCAGGACTGCCACCAGTGAAATTAGAGTGCTGGATGACAGATGAATACGAGCTCTTTTATGATTTGGGGATTTGCCCATTGATAATAAAAACCCAAGCCACAGAAAGCCTTTTCTCCCATACTCTCTTATAGTGACAATTCAGGCCGTGACAGACTTTCATTCATTTCAACCTGCACTGAAGTTGAGCTGACAAATTTCTTCATTTTCCTAGTGCTTCAAAAATTGCCTAAATTTAGAAAAAATACTGTGATTTTTGTATCTCTCACTTCATCATTCATGTTTCTATTTTTCCTGAGCTCCTGAAGTGAAGAGCCTTAATTGTATCACTTGCATGCTTATTGTTTTGATAAATTCTTTTTCTAAAGGATAGGTATTATACATACTTGCTTCTGCCTGAACAGATGAAAATCAGATCAGTCTGATTGGTATGTGTAGTTTTATGGGGTGTTATATACATTGAATGGAATATATATACTAGAATCTGCATGTATTGAATGTATTTTTATTATAAATATATAAATTGTTGGATGTTTTTGACAGAAGAAGGAGTCTACATATTTTAAGTTAGATTTTCCCACTTAAAAATAAAAACCAAAAAGCATATGTTTTTCTTTTCAAATCTCTTATTCATAAAGGTCTTCTATTATTGAAGCTCTTGCTTTTAATGGAATAATAGACTAAAAATAGAGTTAAAAGAATCAGTGGTTGGATCCTATTAATAAAAGTGATGAGAAACATTGTAGAATCTCTGAGGCTTTTATCCTAGATAGGGAAGTTCCATCAAGGAATATTGCTTTTAATGATTTCTTGCAAATCAGCTATCATGGCTGTTGATCTTTTTTTATGCTACGGGTGTTATTGCCTCACTTTTTTTCATCAGTCAGGATAAAGCTAGTTTATCTTCTTGTCACAAGAAACCCACAAGTCTCTGTGGCTTAAAACAGTAAGCCTTATTTCTTACTCAAGCATCGGTGGGAGGGCTTTGCTCATCACTGATACCTGGGTGTAAAGGTACCTGGTTGCCTTGCCAGAGGAAAACAGCTCTTGGAGGACTTTGGACCAGCAAGTGAATGCTCTGGCCTTGAAGTGAGCTACATTTGCTCACAGCTAATTGGTCAGAAATAGCCACACGGCCCCACTCAACCCTAAAAAGTCCTAGGAAGCACAACACTACCACCAGCCTGGAAAACACGCAGAGAGCTGGAAATATTTGGTGAATAGCATTACTGTGTGTACTTCGTGGGTCTACATGCCTAATAACCAGAGGCGTTTAATGAGATCTGATTGAAGATTTGTTTTTAACTGTTTTCAGTGTCTTAAACATGACTGTCATTGTCGGAAAACTGTCATAAGTTTTGGTTAAAGCAGTTAGTGTACCTTTTTCCTAGCATGTTCTTTTAAAAATCACATAAAAGCTTTACTTTTTCTTTCTTGGGTTATCTTTTTAAAAATAACCCAACCTAAACCCAAACAAACAAACAAAACAGAATAGTTCTGAAGAAAATTGCACAATGTTCTTTTCCTTCTCTCGGGAACAGGTGACTTATCACAGTTAAACCCTTGTTCTAATCTGAAGCCAGTCAGTTAATCAGTATTTATTGAGCAATCACAGGGGATACATAGCCTTGCCCTAGGCCTTTGGGATTCATGCTAAAGATTGGTTACATATAATCCTTCATCCATTAATGATAGAGAAAATATAGAGATTTGAAGCAATTTAAGTATACTGGGTAGTAAAATAAAAATGTTACAAGTTTGCATGGATTAAGAGAATTTGAATGCATGTTGATGGATTGCTGAGTATTGATGTTAATTGAGGACTATGTTTAAGAATAAGCTTCCTTGGAGTTGAAGGATAGGAACGTATATTTTAGCATTTAGAGAAACCTCAGCAAAGATGTGGAGACAGAGTGTGACAGGCCAACTTGACTGGAAAAGAAGCATGAAGAAGCAGAGTAAAAGCAGCTACTCAGGTATTTGCATTTAATTGTGAAGGAACTGGGTAAGTCCTAGGGGGTGGTGGAGAGCAGAGTAGCAGGCTTAGAAAGGCAAATATGAAAACTAGAATTAGTAGCCATATGTGGGATGACTTTGTGCAAAGGAGCCCCAGAATTCTGCCTTGATTGGAGTATTCCATAGGGGAGGTGGCTGATGCAGGATATAGATTTGGTAGTGGAGTCAGATAGCATGGGTACTTCTGAGTGATTTGGCAGAGGAAGTACTCGCGTTCAGCAGTTGGTTGTACATAGAGGATCAGAGTTCTGCAAGGAATTTCACCTTCAAGTTTTAGTTTGGGAAACAAAGGATATAAGGGAAACTCGGAGGTCCCTGGCAGACCTGATGACAGATAGCGGGATCACCTGGGTGCTTCTTGAAAATGCAAGTTCCTGGGCTCAATCATCTTTATTGAATCAGAGTCATTGGTAGCTGGGCCTCTGCTGTAGACGATGAGAGATCTAATCAGAATAGTCAAGTTGAGAGAGGAATTTTCTCATCTTCTGCTTTTAGAGGATAGAAGAAGCCACGTGGGCTTTCTGAGAGAGTAGAGTTTATGAGGGCCATGGGTCATGGATCCATGTAGCTTTGAGATTATGAGAGTGAGCAGAGTAGATGTGTAGGGTAGAACCTCCATCATAAAAAGTGAGGTTGAGAGAAGAAATAACAAAATGGCTTAAAGTGGCCAAGTTTCAATGCTTCAGAAGCTAAGGGCAGTTCAGATTTCACATGCTTTGTAGGTAAATCCAAGGTAAATTCAGAAGTATTAACACCTGTGGTTCACTCATCTCACTTTCTCACCTGCAATCTCTGCCATGACGCCTGGTTTCTGGTGCCCTGGGGTAGGATTGTCCCTTTGTGAGAAAACACCCCACTATTCTCAAGCAGTTTTACATGACCTTTCCTCCACTGTCTTGGCCTTGCTGAAAACAAAACATTACTGTGTAGCCACCAGGATCTGTGACTCTCTCTTGATGGCGTCTGCTGTTCTGCCTGCATCTCTGGATGAAGATGAGGGGCTCATTCTTCTCCTTTGCTCTCCTGGACCTCTGAAGGAGCACCAAGTGAAGGCTTCCATGAGGACCCAGCATGCAAGCTGAGTTCTAAAGGATGAGAAGGAATTGTCCATGTGCACGATGTGCCATGTCAGAAGGAAGGATTTGGGCAGAGGAAAGAGTGGGGGTTGAAGTGTAGATGTTTGAAAGAATGTGTTGCATCTGGGCCCTAAGAGGAAAGACAAGATCGGAGGGATGGCAGGAGAGGAGTGTGGGAGGCAGAGGTGCTTGCATTGCTCTGCAGAAGGTTCTTTCTCCATGGGTCTATAAGGAGTTGTCAAGTTTAAGCTCTAGTAGTGCAGAAAGACAGGCATTTTTGAAAGATTCTTAACCTCTCATACCCTTAGTTCCTGAAAGAATGTAACCAGCAAGTTCATTCACACTGTTGATTCCTACCCGTATTTGTGAGGATAAAAGAGCTAGTTTTTGTACATAGTAGATATTCATTAAGTGTATTTCTTTTCCTTTTTCCATCTTTCCCCGGGATTGTTTTATTTGTGAAATATCCATGTTCCTTATTTGACAGTTATATTGCCTGATATTATTAATTGTATTACACATAAATTTATTTTGTTTCTGGAACTTTATTGTTTCCTTGGAGTGGAGAAAGTCTTATTTATCCTTTGCTTGCCTCTTTTCATTTCTAAGTACAGTCAATGCCTTGCACTCATGGTAAACACTCAATAAGCACTTGCTTTTTGCTTGAGTATTTAGAAAGTTGACTAAAATGCCACATTGGCAATATTATGTGTTCCAACAATTTGTGAAATTATTGGAAGAATTTATTCTTCTGTATATGGTTGGAATTAGTACTTTCAATTAACAAAAGTAAGGTTGGTTATCACTCCTTTATGAATTTGTCAACATCTTTCTGAATTACAAATATTTTAGACGTAGAAAGCTACATCATGTTACATGTGAAAGACTCTTATGGTTTCAGAGCTTGGAAGTAACTACATAATTTGCTTAAGTAAATTATTCCCCTTCCTAAAAAGGAAACACCTCCCATGCCCATTATATTGTCTTTTTCTGTAACTGCATGACATCTAGTTTTTCAGGTGCATGCATTGTAAAATATGCAAAAACAAAGTAAGACTCTGTTGCTTAAAAACTTCTTTTAGTTGCTGTTTTTTAAATAGTCATCATGATTTAAACCTAAATTTGTATGCCACTTTTGTTTATGAAGTTTTTCTTAAAAAATCTTCCATATGTGAATAATTTGAATATTCACTTTAATTTCTAGAGTATGGCATTAAAATATCGGTCTAGGCAAGCTGTCAGTTATCAAATTCAGCATTGTAACAAGCTGTGAATTCATGGGATACAAGTAGGAAGCCACATCTAAGATGTGACAGTCTTTGATTTGTTGCATGTAAAAGTGAATTTCCCTTTGAAAAGCAAAGTTTTAGGTTTTTGGAAAATCTTTCTAAGTTGGCTTGGGTAGTTTTCTGCTTCCAGAGCAATTCTGGAATTATATGGGGTCTCAAGATGGGCCTGGTAGAAGATAATAATGTATAGTTTTGGTATTAATCTTTGTGGGAGTCAAGATATCCAAAGTGAACTTGCAATATATTTTATCATGATTGCACATTAATCTTAAATTGCCAAGGGCAAATTACGTGCAAAATGAAGAAAATAAAGAACAGCTGTCTTCAGAAAATTTGCAGCAAGTAAACTAGAGTTTCTCGCTCGCTGTCTATTTTTTAATCAGAATGGGTGTGAGATGAGTGTGGGTGGATACAGAGGACAGTCTTACGTGGGAGGGAGCTGAAGAGTCTTGTGGTGTCTGCAGAAATGCAAATGCAAAATTGAAATCCTAAATCCAGGCGAGTCAGGACTGATTATTCATTTTCTCAATTAGTAATCTTACTTGTTTTAAGAACAAATAAGCTTCCAAAACTATTAGCTTCCACGTGAAGAGCTGAGTAAAATTAATAGGGACAAATGCTTAAACTACCTTGCTACAGAGTAGCATGCTGGGTTTTGTGTTTGGTTCAAATTCTGATGAGGTCTGTGGCATTTTATTGTAAGGCTCTTTGGGCTCTCTCAGCACAGCCGTGCAGAGCATGAGCTCAGAAGTCAGTCTTGATTAGAATCTGTTTCACCACTTACCAGCTCTGCGACCATGACAAGGTAGTTCTTTGTGTCTTGATTTTGTCATGCTCAATATGGAATAATGGTAATGTCTTCTTCGTAGGCTTATTGTGGGAATGAAAAGAGAATGCTGAGGACATTGGCACATATTGAAAGCTCAGTCAATGTGAGTTGCTTATTTAGAGATAAATCTATTAATTGAGGCCAGTCATAATTAAGTAATCTCATTATTGATTCAAGGCTCTGGGCTCACTGAGAAACTTTGTTTAGTTTTTTAAAAATAGTCATTTACATGGGGAAATAAATCACCTGAGTTTTTCTAGTAATTTTCTGTGGCTCTTGTAACAAGCAGCAGAATCAGCTGGCTTTCAACCTTCTGTTCCTCACTTGAGCAGTGAAATGGCCAGGGGCCAGTGAAGAAAAAGAAGAGGCTCAGGAAGAGGACTGTGGCTTTAGGATTGTTTCAAGCTTTCCCCAAGAAAGAGGCCGTCCAGGGTTGCCTAACACTGATTTAGTCCCCGATGCCAAAGCTGCTCTGAGGTGGAGAGGCAGGTGGCAGCAGCGAGACACCATTAAGGCCTTTTCTAATGTTGTGATCTCCATAGGGAAGGGATGAAAGGAGTCTTGCAAAAAGCAGCAGCCAACTTTTGCCTTGAGTTGGAGACTCTTTTCTGATTTATATAAGTAAACTGTTGTAACTACTTTATCTTGAGCTACATGAGTGATGAGTTTGAAAATAAAATGTACTTTTATTTAGCTGTCCCGTCCATTCCAGCTTACTTGAATACTTAACCTATTCCTGAGCATGCACGTGATAGGTGGGCTTTAGTCAACACTTTTTGGATGTTTCCTGCAGGAAAGATATTGGAGGAAAAAATTGTGGAGATGTGGTTTCTGTTCTTAAAGATTAGCTTCAGTCTAGTTTCAAGACAGGGATGGCTCTGAGATTTTATGCTACTTTCATATGAACAAGTTATCTTGCATAGTTGCACGAATACTGGTAGAAGACGCAAGGTTCCTTGATCAGAGACGAAGGACAGTTTATGCCTCTCAGTGGCCACAGTATTGCACTTTGTGCTGGTTCCCTGAGACCCAGTTCCCTTGGTGGGTTGTGTTATAGAAGAAAAAAGACTGCATTTTGGAAACTTGACTCTTTTTTTTTGGTGAGGAAGATTTGCCCTGACCTAACATCCATTGCCAGTTCTCCTCTTTATGCTGAGGAAGATTGGCCCTGGGCTAACATCTGTGCCCATCTTTCTGTGCTTTATATAGGACGCCCCCACAGCATGGCTTGACTAGCGGTGCGTTGGTTCATGCCCAGGATCCGAATCTGCGAACCCCAGGCCGCCAGAAGTGGAGTGCGTGAACTTAACCGCTACGCCACTGGGCCGGCCCCTCTACTCTTTTATAATAGTTGGCAAGCGTGACTGCCTTTTGCTCTAGAGGGAGACAATATCTCTATTTTCCAAGGCTGCAAACAAACCTCCTCTTTGCTCCAGAGGGAGACACTGGAATAGCTGGTGTTCACTCACCCTGGAGTATTGCTGGCAGAGGGAAGTGGGTGAGTATGATGTGAGAAGATGCTCTGTGAGCAGTCAAGACCAGGGAGTAGCAGATCCCAGGTGCTGTGCTACATATTTGCTTTAGTCCTGTAGGCAGTGGTGGGACATTGATAGATTTGATCAGGGGTGTGTTCAGATCTTTGACAGGAAGTGGAATTGATGGGAGCAGGGAGAGACAGAAGGCAGGATGGCTGGTTGGAGTTTAGAAATAATCCAAATAAGATATGATGCAAGTTTAAATTAAGGCATTGGCAATGGAAAGAAGGGATGGATAGGAAGAGAGACTTGGCAGAAAAACAGAATCTGGTGACCTGTTGGATGTAGGAGGTAAGGGAAAGGGAAAAGTAAAATCTGACTCCAAGCTTTCCAGCCAAGGTAGTTAAGACATCTTTGGCCAGGACAGAGCATGCAAAAGGAGCAGTAGGTTTAGGAGGAATATAGATTGGTTTTGGATATCCTGAATTCAAGGTACCTTTGACATTCTGTCAGAAATAGAATGAGGGTGGGCCAGCCACATGGTGTACTGGTTAAGTTTGGCAGGCTCCACTTTGGCGGCCTGGGTTTGTGGGTTTGGTTCCTGAGCTTGGACCTATACCACTCATCAATCTGTGTTGTGGCAGGAACCCACATACAAAATAGAGGAAGATGGGCACAGGTGTTAGCTCAGGGTGAATCTTCCTCAAGCAGAAAGAGGAAGATTGGCAACAGATGTTAGCTCAGGACCAGTCTTCCTTAACAACAGCAACAAAAATAGAATGAAGGCAACAGTAGAGATGTTGGGCATCATTTTCAGAGAGGTGAAGTTTTGAGTGTCAGGATGTCATTTAGGTGGATAATGAGGTGAGAAAATAATGGGGCAAAGGGCAGAATCTTTGCATTTAGGGGATAAGAAGAAGAAAACTAATGAAGGAGACAGCCAAGGATGTAGGAGGAGAATCAAGAGAGTGTGGTGTAAAGGAACCCATAAGAGGGGAGATTCCAAAGAGGAGGAAGTCACCTGGGTCAAATGCTCTAGAAAGTTCAGGTAGGAAGAGGACCGAGAAACAACCACTGGGTTTAATGGCTGGGAATGCAAGAACCTAGAGAACAGCCAGGTTGTACTTCTTATGTGTCATTCCCACAAGAACCCTATGAGACAGTGGTATTTCTCCATTTTACTTGAGCAACCGAAGTGAAGAGACATGATTTGACGTGTATAAGTCTCAGAGGTAAAAGCAGACTACAACTCAAATCCAAGACTGAGTTTTGTAATGCTGGTGCTTACAATGAACATGAGGAGATGGAAGCTCTATAGGCTGATCTGCTGAGGATGTTGGAAAGAATAGAGAAGACAAATTGTATACCATCAGCCTAAGAAAGATCTGCCCCCTTTGCTGAGAATCTCTGCAACATCTTGGGAAGTCTCTTAGTGGCAGATATAATGTCACTGTAGAAGCTGCATCTGACAATATTTAAAATCCTAATAAATGGCCTTTTATGTTTTCTGAATATTTCATGTACTCTAGCTTACCCAGTCTCTACAAAACTCAGTAGGTAGTTGAGCAGATATATCTTCTTTATTAGGCTCAGGTGCATATGAGGAGTCTGAGACTCAGAACAAGTTAAGGGTAAACCTGCCACAGTTCACACAACTAGAAAGTGGCAGAGTTGAGATTCGGATCCTGGTCTCCTGACTCTTAAGTCAGAATTGTCCTGTGGCAGTAGAAGTAAGGGGAGAGGAAGAGTTGGTTGACAACACAGTGCAGTGGTGGAAGGGAAGCTGAATTCTGCCAGAAGACCCAAAGGCTGTAAGATACCCCTTTCCCCAAGGTTCACACTGAGGAAAGACTGAAGGAAGGACAAGTTGAATGAGTCATGGCTAGCACCTTTGTTCTGTACTGGAACAGATAGACTTCAGACCTCTGGGGAGAGTTAGGGAACCCCACTGTTACTAATGAAAGAGGAAACTCCCTGTTCTTCTGTAGCTTTCCTCTTGCCCCTGTTTAGGCACCCTGCCCACTGGCTTGGTACAAGGAATAGTAACAAGCGGTTTTCTGGTCTGGATCAAAAATGCCTTCTCTTGTTTGGCTGGAAGCTGTAAATGAGGCCATCCACACAGAGTATTGGGAATGTACAGTCCAGACCCTAATGCAAAGGTAGCAGCTAATAAACCAAATACCCTTTGTATTTGAGACTTGGATTTGAGAGGATGAGACAGAGTCAAGGTTAGATTTATCTGAAGAGTCCTGAAATTATCAGTAATTCCAAACATATTGGCTTAGACCTGGAATTGGATATTTGCATTGTGTTTTTTCCGTATTTCTCACTTATGCTGGGATGGGAAACAGTAACAGAAGTGGATGTGACGGCTAGCCTCAGTAGGCACAGCTGCCCTCATTATGCCAAGCTGTTGGATTTCTGAGTTCAGTCTCTGGTTGGTTTGGGTGTGGGAAGACCATGTGAGTGAAATCATAAGACCTTTCCTCAAAGTGACTGCTGGTGGGGAGGCTATTCATCGTAGTACACAAAATGGATTTATATGAAAAGACTATGAGAAAGCCAACGTGAAAGTGAAAGCAAGATTTCATAGGAAGGGAGAATGCAGATTAGTTCCTGGCAGATAGTAGCTGTCTGTAATGTTTTTCTATCTGCTGCCCAAATGATTATCATCCAGGGGAGAAATTCCAAATGTGTTGGTGAATAGGAATTTTCTATTTTCCATGAGTCATCCATATTAAATAAACTTTGACTCTCTTCCCAACATGTGGTTTATTTTATGTAAGGGGGCTGTAGACTACATGCCCTTGGTTAGGGTGACTCTTATATGTATTGTGCTGTTTTTTTGATATTAATTTTTATTTTATGCTACAGTTAAAGTTTTTAATATGAGTGCTTGGTATGTGAGGCTCATGCAAATCCTTTACAAACATCATCTCCTTTAATTTTCATAACAACCTCATTCCACTGTTAACCTCATTTTCCAGATAAAGAAGCTGAGACACAGAGAGATTAACTTGCCAGGTCACACAACTGGGAGGTGGTAGAGTTGGAAGTTTCCAGGATATCAGTAACCTTGACTTGTGATGATTTATATCTTACAACCTTAACAAATCTGTGTTTCCAGGATATGCTTTTTAAAAAATTTTTATGAGGGCTCCAAGATCTAGAAAGGTTAAAATGTTAATCAGTATCATTTTGAGCTGCTTATCTTTTTTTCTTTTGAATACAGACTTTTTTTAAAATTAAAACTATTTTTTAGAGCAATTTTAGGTTCACAGCAAAATTGAGGGAAAGGTACAGAGATTTCACATATACCCTGTACCCCTACACATACATAACATCCCCCATTATCAGCATCCCCCACCAGAGTGTACATTTGTTACAGTTGATGAACGTACATTGACTCATCATAATTACCCAAAGTACATAGTTTACCTTACAGTTCACTCTTGGTCTTCTGCAGTCTGTGGGTTTCAGTATCATCTAGAATAGTTTCACTGCCCTAAAAATCCTCTGTGTTCCACTTATTCATCCCTTCCTCCCCCCCAGTCCCTGTCAACCACTGATCTTTTTACTGTCTCCATAGTTTTGCCTTTTCCAGAATGTCACATAGTTGATATCATACAATACATAGCCTTTTCATATTGGCTTCTTTCACTTAGTAATATGCATTTAAGATTCCTCCATGTCTTTGCATTTTTTGATTGAGCTGCTTGTCTTTGTACAGCTATAGTTAATCTTCTAACTGTCCTGGTGTTTAGAAATTGTCTCTTACCCTGCTTTTTGAAATACTTAATGCATTGTAAGTGTTAAAAATAATGCATTTTTTAACCAAAGTTTTAGAATTCTATAATTGTATAAATACACTATCTTAAATTTATGGTGTCGAATGTTATGTCCCTTTGATGGAACAGAGCAAATCATTCTTGGTTTTGTCTGCTTATATTTAAAACTAATTTAATATAAACATGCATTTTTTTGCAGAAGCTTAAAATTTTATGAATTGCTTAGTATCTTGGAAGAGTATCTTTGTGTATGAACCTTTTTTCATTGAGGAAGATTGGCCCTGCGCTAACATCTGTTGCCAATCTTCCTCTTTTTCTTTATTCTCCCCAAAGCCCCAGTACATAGTTGTGTATCATAGTTGTAGTGTTGTAGTTCTTCTATGTGGGACGCCGCTTCAGCATGGCCTGATGAGTGGTGAGTAGGTCCGCATCCAGGATCTGAACTGGTGAACGCCGGGCTGTTGAAGTGGAACGTGCAAACTTAACCACTACGCCACCGGGCCGGCCCCTGAACCTTTTTATTTTTATGTAACTCAGCACAGTGGATAGCCTGGAAAGTGTTTACCGTAACAGACACTTACACGTAGTGTTTATTGAGGATTAGTTATAAATATATGGTAAAGGAAACATCAAACTTTTGTAATTCACCTATGACCTGGAACAACATTCATGAACCTTTTATTGCTTTTGAGTCATCTTTATAACACATCATTCTATAACACATCACATGCTAGATGTTTCCTCAAAAGTTTTTACTAACCATTTTACCTATAGTGCTTTTTTCCTTTTATTTGCAAGGATCTTTCAGGATTAGTTAATATTTACAATTATGATTAATATTTACATATACATAAAATTGTATATTTTTTTTTTACGTAGCCCTTAGGAAAATTTGTCTTTGCAGTGCTGGTGGGATATGTAAATCTATATTTGTATTTATGTATGCATATGTATATATATGTGCGTGTGCCTCATTAATAATGACATGTTGCAGACTTTTGATGTAAATCTTGTGAATGTGAACATGAGCATTAATGACCTTTCACCCCTGTTGTCAACATGCACAAGTGTGAAGAAGCAGTTCAGTCCCTCCGCAAATATTGACCAATTACCTCATTCTTTCAAGCACTCTGCTGGTTACCAGACAAAGGCTGAATGAATGTTAGTTTACCAACCTATGGAATTTGACCATTTATTTCTGTAGAATCCTATACTTGGAAAACTCTTTTTACTAATTTTGTGCCATCAAAATTTGTACCATCAAAAGTGTTTATGTTCCACTTTAAGCCTTACTCCTTAATATTATCTCTATCTTTTCTAGTTATAAATAACCTTTTCCATCTCTCTTTATTTTCTTTCCATATCCCTTTACTAATCAATCATCAACTTATTAATCATGTATTCAATTCATTCATTAATTTATTCTATTCATTTGTTAAATGTTTACCATGTGCTGAGGACCATGCAAGGTGTTAAGAATACTGAGCTATTGGGTATAGAATCTGCTCTTGAAGCCAAAAAAAGGAAAGACTTTATGGCTGGGTTGGTTTCAAGTTGCTGTCTCTTTTAATTTTAATTCTCTTTTTAATTTTACCCTATGTCTTCACTTTTTTCTACCTCAGTGCTTAAAATATAATGTCTGCAATAATTTTTATGAAATTAATAGGACATGAAATGTTATGTGATTTCTAGCCTATCTACTCATTTATTTACAATTTCTCCTTCCTTTCATTTTATATTTCTCTTCTCCCTGTTTACCTTTGTGTGTGTGTGCGTGTATGTGTGTGTGTGTTAATTAACCTGTCTTCTCTCTTCGGCTTCCTTGACTCTAAATGCCACTTTCTGTTCTCTTCTTACAACATTTACTTGCCAGTTGCAGCCATGCCAGCCTTTGCCTCCACCTCTATTAACTGAACTTATCAACTCTTTAGGTTTTATTTTTCTCTTGAATCTAATTCTTTTCTCGTCCCACAGCATCTGATTTTCTCTTTTGCTTCTCTAGTCCACCTACAAAGGCCTCTGGGTGCTCACGAGTGTTCAGTTGTTCCATGCAGGTCTTTTCTGGAGCTGAATAGATTCTGGCTCTTGGAGCATCATTTGGGTTCTGAGGGGAAACGGTCCGGCAGAGATGATGATGAAACTTGACTCATTCCTGCTTCTTGACCCTCTCTTCAAGGAGGATATGGGTGGTGCCCTATGACAGCACTGCGTGAGATTGGAGGAGACAGGTGGTGGGAAGGGAGACACATTTGATTTCACCTTATCCACTTTGCCCAGGGACAGCTGTCATCCGCTACTCATCACTGGAATGGAGAGCACTTTACCTTTTCCTTACTACCAGTCAGAACCAATCTTATTTATTACAAGAAAAAAAATCTTTGGGCCTATAAACACTTTGACCAGATTACAAATTTTTGTTAAAAGTTAGAAAGTGTTGCAGTAATGATATCTATCAATAAGCCTCGATATCCTGAAAAAGTTTTAATAACGAATATTTTAACTTTACATTTCCAGTTCCTAATTATAATATCTGTTTTGGCCCAAGTCCAATCTATATCTGTAGTTGTAAATTAATTTCAAGTCAAATCAACCTACCCATACCTATTCTGTATCCAACTATTCTATGCAAGGCACCATGATAGCTTTGAAAAATAAAAAAACAAAAACCATGATTGACCTAGTATGTTTCCAAGTAATATCTCTGTGTATTTGGGGAGGGAAGGTAGAACACAGGTCTGCAATTCTTAATCTGAAAATTCTGAGGTTGGGTGGTTTTTAGACAAGATAATGTGGGGCGTGTACTGTATAGGATATAACATCTCCAGATAGGTTTGGTGTGGAAATTACTTTTAACATGGTGACATATGAATATTCATACTGAGTGGGGAAAAATACAGACTTCAATAACCTGATGTTAGGTCAAGCATCCAGATTTTTGATTTGGGGAATTGTGAATAAGAGATTGTGGGCTTGTTTTAAAATGTAATCAAGTATTAAAAAGAATTAATTGTGAGTCATGTTCAGAAAAAGGGAATATCCCTGTGGGGTGGTGTCAGAAAAGGAGGGATTTTATCTGGTTTGAAGGTCTGGATGGGACTTTATTTTGCTCACTGTTGAATCTCGGGCAGCTAGGATAGCACCTGGCACGTATTTGATGAGTAAATATTTGACAGATGAGTAATTTGTGAAGCAAGGGGGAAGAACACTCCTGTCAGAGGAGACTTCCGCCTGAGGTGGGAATGAATTTGGTTTTTTGTGGGTAATAGTCAGGGGTTTGCTCTGATTAAGGCAAATACTCTGTGGTAAATGTGGGTAGGCAAGGTGGGGCCCATTATGAATATTTTTTGTGTTTATGCCTTACAACTTGTTAAACTTCGGACTTGATCTGATGATGGCTTACTCTTAAACGGGGATTGAGGAGATCTTAGATAATCAAAGTGGTTTGAAAAATAAAAAGGGAAAAAATGATGATGATGTCCAGAATGGATTATCGTTGTGTGTGTTTCCCTGCAAGGATACCTTAATAAATGTGTTTCCATAAAATTCAAGACTGTGTTGAAGAAGCAGAGATTAGTCTGACGTTTGAAGAAAATGCGGACATGGACCTATTGAATTTGGAAAGTGACAGGGAGGAAGTCAAAGAAAATTTTTCATTCTATTATTTGGTGTTTAGAAATAGTGATCCCTTTGGCTGAAAGAGGAAAATTTGGAAGAGAAGCTGGAGAGGATATGATAAACCCACTGATAGGGCTTGGCATATTGATGGGTTTATATTCTTCTAATGTATCTATTTGATGTCTTTTGTGTGACGTGTATGTGTTCATAGATGTAAATTATGTTACAATTTTCTTAGTCCAGAGCTTTTAAGGACAGTGCAACAAGAAACAAAATCCTACACAGCTTGAATGTGTATGTTTTACCTGCTGTTTCCAAGCTGCTTCTGTACAAGATTTATTTGAATTTCATTTGAAAAAAAGTAAAAACTGTTGAGTAGCATTAATTCCCCTTTGCACCCTTCATTATACATTAGCAATTAACTTTCCTTCGCTCAGGTTGATGAACTTGAACTTGATCAATTATCTGATAGTAATTAACAGCAAATAGTGATGATTATTGCTGAAGTAACATTCTTATTTCATTTCTATGTATATTTCGGGCCTGTCTCTTACAGGCACATTTGTTTGACTGCAGAGTATGATTTGCTCTTTTGGCTTGCTCCGGGGTCAAACTATTTTAGGTTTCTTAAATAGAGTAGTATTGAAAAAAATCCTATGGTATTTTAAACTCTGGACATGGCCTTCTGGCCTCTAGGAGAAGGAAGGAATGAGGCCCAGTCTTTTCTCCTGTAACAGACTCAAACTCTGATTTTTATCTTTTTTTGACAATTGCCTTTTTTTTTTTTCCAACTGCTGGTAGGGCTGACCTGTATTTTTCTCCTCTCTTGTAGTGAGTGAGCATTCTCCATCAGGAAGGTGCCCCTCTGCTGCTTTGATTCGTTAGCATTCTGAATAGACTTGAGTAGCCTTTGCTCCTCTGGTTCTTTGAGTTCTATTGAGACCATGGAGAGAGAAGGTGTATATGTTTGCTAGGGCTGCCATTATAAAGTACCACAGACCGGGGGGCTTAAACAATGAAAGTTTATTTTCTCACAATTTTCAGAGCTAGAAATCTGAGATCAAGGTGTCGGCAGGGTTGGTTTCTTCTGAGGCCTTTCTCCTTGGCTTGTTGATGGCCATCTTCTCCCTGTGTTTTCACATGGTCTTCCCTCTGTGTGTGTCTGTGTCCTAATCTCTTCTTATAAGGATATCAGTCACATTGGTAGGTAACCACCTAATGACCTCATTTTTACTGAATTACCTCTTTTGAAGACTTTGTTTCCAAATATAGTCACATTCTGAAGTTCTGGGGATTAGAAATTCAACATATGAATTTTGGGGGGACACAGTGCAGCACATAAGAGACAAATAGGACATTTGAGAAGCTTAAAAAAGTGAGGAGAAATAAATAAAAAGCAAAAAAGAGAAAAAGAAGGGAAAGAAATACTCATTTTTGCAAGGCATAATAAAAGCTTGTGTGTGTGCTGTGCATTATAGTTGACAGAATACGTGTGGGTAACATCTCATTTCCGTCTCACTGTAACAGAGCACAGGATGCTGTCCTTGATCTCAGATGCAGCATTGAGACTCAGAGAGATTTCCTGTCTTGCCCAAGGTCTCAGAGCTCAGGAGTGACTGAGCTGTGACTTGAATCCAGTCCTTTAGACTCTGTCTAGTATTCTTTTCATCACCCCATGCAGGGAGGTGAAAAGAAAGTAAGCTCCCTTGGGCAAATTCATGGCCTTTTTGGTGTTGTTTTGGAAACTTTGGGGACTAGAGGCATCACCTCCTTGTCAGCCAGTCATGTTCTTGTTAGTTTTAACATTGGTAGTGAAGAAAATAAACAGGCAGAAAGCTGCAACTCTTTCAAAAAATAAAGTCACGTTTTTTTGGAAGTCATTATTTTATTGTGAAAGTTTTCAAGCATAAAAAAAAGTAGAGAGTGGTACAATGAACTCCCATATTCTTATTGCTCAGACTCAACAATGATCAAGATTTTGCTACAATTGCTTCCTCTATCCCTTCCTGGATCTTAAAACAAATCTAAGATAGGTTACTTTCACTCCTTTGAGTATGTAACTTAAAAAATAGAGACATTTTCTGACGTAATGTTAATGCCACTCTAAGTTTCTTAATTGCCTCAAAAATGTCCTTTTACAATTGGTTTGTTCAAATCAGACTCCAAACAAGGCCATGGGTTTAACATACTAAATGAAGTTAAACCATAAATATTCCTGCCTTTATTTCTTGTCTGTTGTGCTCAGGGATACTTTGTTGCCAGGTCTCTGCAGAGAGAGACTGCAGGGACTTGATTCATTTTGATGGATAGTTTGTGGTGATACTCATTTGAAGATTCAGAGCTCCTTACTGGACAGTGCATGTAATGGCTCTTAAAAAAAAAAAAAACCAAAAACAGTTCTGTCTTACTTTTAAATGTATTTCCATGGTCTTCAAGAATCATCCAATGATTTCTTTCTGTGTACTAATCAGCACCATATTATTTTTAAAAGGCTAAAACTTTTCAAGAAAAATGTCAAGAATAAGTAAACATAATAAACATGAAAGTTATCATACATTTTTACAAATTGCATTGGGTTCTACAACAAATCACATGAGTACTACTTAAGTAACTTATTTCATTAATGTTGACTCCTTACATTTTGACCACATGGAACATTGTTTTATGAGATTATTTTCCAACTGTAACTCATGAATACCAGGCTGCTAAAACAAGTTGGTAAACACTTGCTTTTGTCAAACGTTATTTTTATAGTCAACAGGAATGCTGCTAATGCGAGTTAGCAAAGATTCTGAATGCAACTGTTTGTTGATAGCTTTTAAAATATGGCAGTCTTGGATTTTGCTAACATTTTATCTCTTCCAATAGGTATAAATGACCAAGGATTGTACAGAGTTGTGGGGGTGAGTTCAAAGGTCCAGAGACTTCTGAGTATGTTGATGGGTATGCCTCTTTTCTAATCATTTTCCATGCATTATTTGTTTATGTTCATTGACTTGGCAACTTAATATTTCATAGTAATGTACAGAATACTTGTGAATCCATTCTTTTCTTCTACTGCCTAGAGTAGTTTTTTCCTGAGCAGAGACAGTTGACTCGGAGAAGTAGATGAGTGTTTGCATCAGCACAGATTATCCCCTCCCTCTTTACTTACTAAAACATGGAAGAAGAAAAGAATGCAGCTCATGGGTGAATGTCTTCTTGTGCTTGCTTCTCACAGGAAAGTAGCAGCCAGGCCTCTGTGATTTGCATGGCTTCCAAATTGCCTGTCCAGAGTCTTGACAGTACATTTGGTTGGACAAGACCACTGGGACTCGCTCATTTTTATGGAGCTTCCAAAACTGTCACTTGACAGCAAGGGTCTGATTCTCAGGGATTCATTGGTATTCACAGTGGCTTGTTTGTAGTTTGCACCAGGCTCTTCTCCAGAACCATGCATGCTCCATCTGTGCTGATAACACAGTGTTCTTTGGCATCGCAGACTAGAGGAAGCCAGAAAGTGAATTCATTTCATTACTGCAGACATTATGTGAATGACAAAGCGCTTTTACATTACACACTGCTGTCAATTCAATGCCACCTGTAAGATGCCCCACTTCTCTCCCCACCCCAAAGTAGGCTGCCTCTTGAGGAGCGATGATAACTCCTCAGGCTCGAGGGCCTGTGTGTCAACCCAATCTGTCATTATGACCTTGCTAAATGTTAATTCTATATCTCACTTTAATTAATCAGTATTAACAATGCCCTCAGGTATGCTGTCAATGCATTTAAATCCATCCTCATCTTAAAGCATTGTAGCAAAGACTCATTTTTAGGAAGTATAAACCATGATGAATAAAATCAACTGGCATGTTACAGGTAGGATTGCTTGTTTGGCTGTGTTTGAATTAAGGATTTAATAAGCAACCACCTTTTTTTAGCTGTTAACCACAGGAAAAATTGCCCGTCATCAGTTGGAGAGCTGTATTAGAATACATTTGTTTTCATGAGCTGTTTTCATTTTCTGCCTCTCTGGTTTAACTAGAGTGTGCAGTTTTGGCAGTCCCAGGTTTTCCTTTTTACCATTAGTGGTCTCCAAATTAAACAGACTTAGGTTGCCAGTGGTTCAGTAGCAGCTGGAAGAGTTTAATGGGATGACAGCATCTGCTTTTAGTTAATTTTAAAATTAGAAACACTTCTCTCATTTCCAAGATAGTGTTATAATGATTAGAACTGGAAAACTCGGTGGGTATCAGAAGGGAATATTTTGGCTGAACAGCACAGTTTGGCAGTAAATTGGTCATGAGAATCCTAGCATTGTTTTTATTATCTACTTGTTTATGTTCAAGGGAAGTTCGAACAAGGGTGTTTCTGTGGTCATGCTGAAGTGTTAAGCTGTCTCAAAATTTGTTCTTAATCTCATAAAATCCCACATGATCTGCATCCCTGAACGAGGGTGGTAGTTTTCTCTACTCGTGGGAAACAAGATAGTTCTTAACTTGCAAGGTGTTTTAAAATATCGAAACCCTCAAAAATTCATGACCTGGAAAACTGCTTTCACTTTCCATGAGACTCAGAATAGAGGAGTCCAGGACATAAGCGTGACACAACCTCATTTCAGTTGTTGGCAAAGGAAATGCTGTGTTTTCAGTCATATCGTTCTCCAAACAGAGGAAGTTGGAGAATTGATGCAAGGGAACGATACTGACTTGTTATTTCCCTATTAAGTAATTCATTTAAGGGGGGCTACACAATATAAGTTTTTACTTGATCTATAATAATTCCTAGTATGAATTTAAGATTGTCAATCACAAACTTTCAATCACAAACTTTGGTTTTTTATTGGTATTCATACCACTTTCTTGTTACTTTGTTACCCACCCAAACTTTAGCTCTCAACAAAATAGATTTAGTCACTATATCCTAATAAATTTAAGATTTCTTTACGATATTTCTTTCCTTTCATCCTGATTCAGTGAGTGTTCAAACTGAAATTAATTTATACCTCTTCTAAAAAAAAGACTTCAGAGTTTCTGAATAGTTGTGTATATACTCTCCCATGGATATTCTTTCTCTCCAACTTTTCCCACCTCTCTACATTGTTTTAAGGTTATGTATCTTAAAGAGAAAAAAAAAAAAGAGTAAGTCTGCCAGATTTTTAACTCTGCTCTTTAAACCAATGTTTTTGCTCGCTCTAGATAAGTTAATTCTGATGATTTTGCCCATTTGTGGCACTAGGCAGTTATTTTTTAAAATTACTATTCTTCCAGATAATGTTTATTTCAGGTTTGAGTTTTTTCAAATAATTGTAATGTGTTTTTCTTTGTAGAAATGAGAAATAATCTAATTTTTCAGTAGCTGAGAAAAAGTTCCAAGCCATTTCATATTTTTTGACAGGAACTTCCATTTACCTTACTGGTTTCTTTAGTCCTTGAGAGCTAATTATTTACTTTGGTGTTATTTTTCTATTATTGCCATTTCTACATAAAATATTTTTGTATTATTTGGTTAAAATGTTTTAAGTATTTAAATACTCTTGTGTAAAAGTTTGTGATTTCTAAAGAAAGGGTGCATGCTTAATATCTTGCATGTTTTCTTCACTTGTCTCCTTTTTTAGTATGCTTTCACCCTTTACATTTAAGATTAAAATAGAGAAAAATGTTTTTCTCCATTATTCTTCTTCCCCCTCCCCCTCCTCTCCCCCTCCCATTCCCCCCCTCCTTCCTCTCCTCTCTCCCTTCCTTCTCCTCCCCTCTCAACCCTCCCCCTCCTTTTTCTCTCCCTCCTTCCTCCTTTCCCCCCCTCTTCCTTCTCCCCTTCCTTCCCCTCTCCTCCTCCTTCTACTCCCCTCACCCTCCCTCCACCCTCTTTTCTTCTCTTCAGAGCTGCCAACATGAAGTACTAATGGCAGGTGACCTTAGAAAGTTCTCTAAATAGGCAGGTCATTTGTACTCCTCCAGGCCAGGTGAAGGAGTGGGCAGCTGCCTTCCTCCTCAGGATGGTGAGATTTGTTTGCCGCCTTAGTCTTCTTCTGTCCTGGGAGCAAAAGGTAGCCGTCTGCTGGATTTTGCAGCCTCTTAGCCTTTTCCTAGACCAAGCTTCTTAAGTTCCCAAAAGGAAATGCCCAAGTGAGCCATCGCCTGCTTTCCTTCACAGATGTTTCTCCTTTCCTTCCCTTTTTGCTCTAATATAGGGCACACATAGTTGGGTAAAAGTTTTTTTTTTTTTTTTTTTTTAATAGAAACTTGGAGCAGTTGGGGAAGGTGGGGAGAACTATCAGGGGAGGTGTCTTTGGGTGAGTCATGGCTCTTTAGTAAATGGAGTGAGAATGTAACAGATTCATTACAATAGTTGTTGGTAGGTTAGAACTGAGATGAGTTAGAATTGTCATTATTCTTCATTCTTCCCCACTTTGGAATGAGAATCTCAGAGCAGGGGAGGGGAAATTGTGGGAAAATGTGGTAAGAGCTTGTTTGTGCTGGTGACTTTGGTAGTTATTTCTAAATTTAATTTGCAAAAAAGGCTGGATGATTTTATTTATTTTCAGACACACAACCATAGAAAACAAGAAAGAAAACTGATTTTAGAAGAGTTATATTTTAAAAATATGACCTTGTTTATTTTGTTTGTAGGCCAACTTTTTCACATGGATTGGGGGAAAAAGTAAACTAATATAGCTTCAAAAATTCTGATTTTGGATTATAAAGTATATTCTCAACATTCATTCAATCCCTGTGCTTCTTCAAGTACTTTAAAATGGGACCCAAGTCAATGTTCAGTTGGGTGCCAGCACTTTGCATTTAGGTTGGGCTGAAAGTTTCCAGTTTCAAAGACATGACCTCTGGTTAGGTAATTATGAAACAGTTACCCAAATAAAAAGTCAGCTATTTGTATCTGTGTTTATTAGTTTAGATTTTAAACTAATCCATGAGGTGGTGTTCCTTGGCCAGAAAGGAAGCAGAATTTTTACATAGAACGTATATTCTGATTGAATACTCCAAATGCCTTTTTAAGTTTGAATCCCAAATAAGTTATTGACAAACTTACCTAGTCCCAGTGCATCCACTGATTGTGAAGAACGACTAGGGATGATTGAGTTATTTAGAAACAGTGAAAATATAACAGAGGATTAGTACCATAGAAACTGTGTAGTCATTAGCTTCTGTTGTGACAGCTACTTTTTATTCCATGAATTCAAAGGATGGCTTCTTTTTCCATAGAAAGAGTGTGATTCTCAAAGTATAGAATGATTATCTGGTAGGAAGCTGGAAATAAAAGATCTCCTTTAAAAGTCTCCTGGATTTTAAAATGGTGATTTGCTGGTAGCAAGTTGATTGAGAATGTTATCTGACTTGTATGTTAAAATGAGATTTAAATAATTGATTTAATGAGAGAGAGAATATTCAGTTACTGAAGTAATTGGTTGGCAAAGCCTTTAGAACAGAATTATTTAGTCCTAGTTATAAAGGATTGCACCTTTAATCAGGGTGCTTAATTTGATTTCTTGAATGTATCTGTGGCTTGTCTGACAAGCTGAGTAACAAATGAGTTCTGAATTGTAGGAACTGATCAAAATGTAATCAGTGTCAATTGCCATTGTTGTAGTTTATTGCATATTGCTGTCAGTTGCTGTAATCAAGAACTGTTGAAGTGCTTTAAAAAGTCTCCAGACTTTTGAGTAATTGACTTTATATGTATGATGTTATGGCTGTGAAATCACCACCACTTCCTGTTTTACTTTGTTTTCAAAAAGTTGGAGAATAAATTGAGTTGTCATGCATCCTCATGCCCAAGCCTAAAACTTTTTAAGTGACTTAATGCGGTGGTCCCATTTTGACAGGTTTTTCTTTTCAGTGCTTTTAAAAAGGAAATACCAAAAAGATGTTTCCTTTCCTATATAGAAAAATACAGTGTAAGGGAGAAAAAAAAAAAACTAAACCAACTAGTTTTTTTGGGGTCTTAATTGAAACATCATTCTGGAGAAATGAAGTCTCTTCCACAACTCTCTTAATTTCTCTCCTGCACAATCAGAGTGTAGAAAACCAGACAAGTTTCTATTGATTGTGTGACATCAGTCATCATAACCCATTTACTGCTCCCTCCCTTTGATATACTTTTAGTGACTCAGCTGTAGCAATTACCTACTCATTTAATAATTTATTTAAATCTGTATACATTCCTGATTTGCTTTGACGCCCTCGGTGGTTCAGCGAGAGCATTTACATTATCTCCATTGTGCAGAACAAGATCTGAAGTGCAGAGAGGTTTGGAACTGACTTACCTGGGGTGGCGGAGCAGGTCAGGGTGATGGTGGGGATGTAAGCCCAGGTGTGTGATGCCATGCCACAGCCGGTGCAGTAGCCCAGCCTTACAAGGATCAAAGATGCCTCCCTACTGAGAATACTTGCCTTTCCCACCATCCTTTCCTTTTATTTCAACCAGGACTGACTTTTTCATCTCCAGAATTTATCACCTTTCTTCTACTCCTCTCTTCTTTTTTTGTTAGCCAGACATCTTCCTCCTTAGAGCTTACTAGCCATTTGAAAGAAATACATCATTAGCACACTTTTACAAAGAAAACTAGTTTAATGTAGAATGAATGTCAGAAGTGTTACACTGAGGCTTCCAATAAATATTTCCTAGACGATTGTATAAATTGTAATGTTAATGTGAAAGATTACCTGTAAATGAGTTTTTAAGTTTGTGTCATCATATTTCTATTTTGGTTGATCATGTCTTAATCTTTAGAAAGATAATATGATGAGTACAAATCTCAGAAGTGTGGGAACACACTTATCATTCCTTCCCCCGCTAACTTGTCATCCTAATAGCCATTTTGCCATTAATGGTGCTGCCTGTTTCCCCCGTCATAACACAGTGTGGCAGCAATAATGCCACTTGACACATGTTAAAATATACGGACAATGCAATACCATATGTTCTAAACCATGGCTACTGAATAATACCTTTAATAATGATAATAATAATAATAATAGCAGCTATACCTGCTTTGCAGTTGTGAATGTGAAATGCTGTATACTATGTCCATTTCTTTCCTCCTCCCAGCCCAGCCCTTATCCCTTTACTTTCATCTCCACCACAGATTTTCTGAAGTGCTAGAAATGTCTAATAATAGAACATGGCTTATAATATTATAAGAAAATGTATATAATGTCTTTATAAGAAACCACAGAATTAATTATTTGTGGTTTGGCCATTTAAAAATGGAAGCAAGTGAGGCAAGTGGACCTTTGAATGGTCAAGGTTTTAATTATTTTTTCTTTTTTGCTTGCCCGCTAGATGTAAAAACATGTAATGAGGTGGACCTGGAGAATTCTATAGATTGGGAAGTGAAGACAATCACAAGTGCCCTAAAACAGTATTTGAGGTAAGCTCCTCTCAGGAACAGAGGGAAGAGTGGATTGTTGCTTATCTAACACACAATGGATACGGACTCTGCACATAAATCTCAATAGTTACTTAAATCTCATTAAAAAGGAGAACATTTATGAGGTACATAATAATGTCCCAGAAAGTGAGGTAAGTGGTTGATGAGCATCAGTTGTTAGGTAAATTAGAACAGAATTGGAATAGACTTACTCAGAAGTTTTGAAACAGATGTCTATTCTAGATGTGAGTTTTAGGAATTAAACACTATGAAATAGTGAGGAAGAAGGCTATTTATTGAATTCATTGAATCTTTTATTTAGGTTTTATGCTAAAATGAAGATTTTTTAGTTTAAATTTAAACCATTTTGAATTTCAGGGTTTATAATGATAACACATAAATACAAAGCTATTTGAAAAGAAGTATACTTGATGACGTTTTAAGATAAACCCAAGTTTTGTGTTTATTTTAGAAAATATTTAGGACCAGAGTTAGAAAAGGGTTTAACATTTCTGTGAGTCATTACCCTTTCTTTAAAAAAACAAAGAAATTTAGTGTTAAATGCTTGGGAAATAAAAGGCTTAGATGAAGAACAAGCATATGGTGAAAAAAGAAGTGAGGAAATGAATGGAAAAAAAAAAAATCCCAACTATAATTCTTACACTGTGGTTCTATTGGGGACTTTGATTTTTGTGTGACGAACAAATGGTGGTGCTCCCCCAGCATCAATTCTTTTTAACCAACAAATAGGATTGTTTTTCAGGTAAATATTTGCATTCCAATGAGCACATTAGAGTCATCATATTGCCTATTTTATATTTAAAAAAATATGTATATTTGAAAAATTTCAAATATGTAAAACCAGAGAGATGAGTGTAACGAATCCTCACGACCCCATTACCTGCTTCATTCGTTACCAACATTTTGCCCTTCTTGTTTCATCAGTCTTCTTACTGCCACTTTTTTAGGATGAGACTTGAAGGATTTTCCAGAGCATCATATTGCTGCACTGTAAATACTTGAGTATCTATCTCCAAAAAGATAAGGACTTTAAAAAAAAGACAATGTAGAAAAGATGAAAAGAATATAATTATTATATCCAACAAAATCAGTATCATCCAGTACTCAGTGTATGTTCCATTTTTACTGATTTTTTTTCCAAAAAGTCTTTTTATATTTGTTTTCATTCCTCCGGGATTTAAACACTGTCAACGCATTTCATTTGGTTGATATGTTTTAAGTAGCTTTTAGTCTGTACAGTCCCCTTCCTCTGACCCTCCCCTCCCCTCCAGCATTTATTTGTTGATGAACCTGCGTCATTTTTTATGTAGAATTTTCTACATTTTAGATATGGCTTATTGCATCCTCATGGTGTCATTTAACATGTTTCTCTGTTATCTATCATCTTTCCTGTAAACTAACAGTTAAATCGACAGCCTTCATTAGTTTCAGGTTAGGTTTTTGTTTATTGTTCATTGCAAGAATACATCATAGTGGTGCTATGTTCTTCCTGTTATATTACATCAGGAGGCCTGGGTTGTATTGTTCTCCCACTTTTTAATAAAATTAAAATTTATCAGTGGGTTTAGGTGTATGTTACCTATTTTCAAGTATTTTATTTAACCAAGATGTTTTTAGTTATGGTTTAAAATTTTTTTCTTAAACCATTAAGTACACTATTATTATCCTTCGTCTGTAAAGGGGTAAAATTAAGGTTGAATATATTTGCTTACGCCTTGTTTGCTACTGAGAGTGACTGACTGGTTTGGATGAGGATTTATGGTAAAACTGAATCTCGTTAGCTCCCACCCTGGGATTGGAATGTGAGCTTCCTGAAGATAGACATTTGATGTGTCTTGTTATTGCAGTGTCCCCAGCATCTAGAGCTATACCTGTCACTAAAATATAAGAGCAGTGGTTCTCAACTGGGGATGATTTTGCCCCCCTCCCAGGGGCTATTTGGCAGTATCTGGAGGCATTTTTGGTGGTCAGGGTTGCTGGAGAGGGGGTGCCACTGGCGTCTAATGGGTGGAGGCCAGGTGTGGGCTGCTAAACATCCTACAATGCACAGCACAGCCCACTCTTCCCCGCAGAGGTCCAAAATGTTCACTAGTGCTGAGGTTGAGAAAGCCTCTATTGGATGGATGAAAGAAAGAATGGGTGCGGGATATAAAAATGCGATGAATTGCATGTGTTAACTTGACCAGCAGAGAATGCTGCCACTCTAGGAGGTAGCTTTAAACCCATTTTACTCTTTGGTAAACTCACGCCTAGTACAAATAAAGGGATTGACCAAGGTGACTCAGATATTGGAGGGAAAATAAGGGCAAAAATCTGGTTATTTTGTTGTGAATTGCATGTGTTTTTTTTTTTTTTTTTTTCCTGCCTCACATGGTTCTTTTTTCCCTTGGGTGGGGGGATCAATTTAATAAACTGGAGGATCTTTTTATTCAGTACATGCGATTTCTTTTTGGTTCTTGAACTCTCTGAAGCTAGGTCCTCATTGCCCCTGGTCTTGTGTTGCTTTTTCTGCCTTTTTCTCTCATTACGTTGCTTCATCCTATTGAATTCCACTTTTAAGCAAACATTGCCTACAGAACAACATTTATGAGATTCTATTATTATATAACTTCATTCCTAACAATATACACATTCTGCCTGAATGTGATAAAGTGATTATCATAAAATGGCAGATGCCTTGGGAGGTTTGAAAGTTAGGTTGCTGTTCTTTTCCCCTATGTTATTTTTAGCAGCTGAAAATGCAGTAATTAGGATTAAATTGACACTTTCTGGTGATGCACCAAATGGGAGAAAATTGAGTTTTTTGTTTACCTCCATGTTGCCTCCCCAGTTATGGCCCAAGCAAGTGTATTTCTTTCAGCACAAGAGGTCATACGGTGTGATGGTCAAGAGCGTGGCCTCTGGAGCCAGCCTGCCTGCGTTGGAATCCCAGCTCTGTCACTTACAGCACCGTGGCACCAAGCTGAATATAGCTTTTCTCACCAAAAAAGCTATTGCCCTTGAATTCATCTCACTGCAAATAACCCAGCCACCTTATTGGATGGGAAGTTGGAGGTAGAAGAAGAGAAACAGCCTAACCCCCAAAATACTAAGCAAAACCTCCAGGGTCTGGGAGAAAGAAAAAGATGTGCAGTGGACATTTGTATGACATCTCCCTTTTTCTTCTACTGACTTGAGGCACATTTTTTTACTTTTAGTGTTTTTGGAGAGCTGAATACCAGCCATCTGATTGATGTCCTTTCTATTCAGACCATGATTTTGATTTCCAGCAATGTGTTCATTACAAGTTTCCCATTATGAAGGGACAAATGAGCTATTTTGTGGGGTTTTCAGTAAACTGATTTTTACCTGCAAGAAACCTTTAAAGGCTGGAAGTTGGAATGGGACTTTTCGGGAAGAAAATGCCTGCTTAGGTAAATAGTATGCTTTATATCCCCAGACAGAGCCCAACAGGTGGCAAAGAGAGGTAGTTCAAAACATGTTGGATGGGAAGTTGAAAGATATGGTGACTCAATATAATAAATTTTGTATGGAGAACTTGTCATTTTTATTACTGCTTCCCTACCATTAAGAGTATCTAATACTTATTTTTTAGGCTGCATTGCCTAGCTAGACATATGGCAATGATATAAGTAGCTTGTAGAAGATATTTAGATACAAATTTATTTTTATTGGAAAAGAAGAGCTCTCTATGGTTTTTCTAAGCATTTTCATTTTTCCTACTTTTCTTTTCAGCACACTTTAACTTTCATTTTCTGCCAGATAACCATTGTCTTTCTTTGCTACTTCTTGCTTCTTCATATTTTGAAACAAACCCAAAGGTTTACTTCTGATCGCCCCTTCTTTCTCTTTATTTAGGCTGTGGTGTAATTTTATTTTTCTTCTTTAAATGAGAGTGTAGGGGATGAAGGAGAGGGAGAGAAGAAATAAGAGAACAGGTTATTCTTCACAAGTGCTTTAAGTTTTGTTGTCTACAGTTGTCATTTTGTGTATGTGTGTCCTGCAGCATCATAAATTGTGTGTAAGGTCAGATGGTGGCTACCAGCAGATAGGAGGGATAAGATTGATGCTGTTTAATGATACAAACTTGCATTGCATAGTAAATAAACCATACAGATCTAACGCACAGTATATTGAATATAGACAATAATACTGTACTGTAATTATGTAACATGATGAATATTGCTACATCGGCAATCATATTACAATATATAAATATACCAAAGTAACATGCTGTACACCTTAAACTTACACGATGTTGCCTGTCAAATTTATTCTGTAAAAAAACATTGTATCTAGGGAACATAACCTGTAAATATATTTTTGCATCTTTTTGTTTTTTAAGCAGTTTTATTGAAGTGTAATTGGCATACAATAAACTATATATATTTTATAGTGTACATTTGGATAAGTTTGACATATGTATACATCTGTGAAGCCATCACCATAGTCAAGATAATGAACCTATCCATCACCCCCCAAAGTTTCCTCATGCCCCTTGGAGATCCTTCTATCCCACCCTTCCCTGCTTCTTTCCCCACCCCTAGGCAAACTACTGGTCAGCTTTCTATCACTATACATTAATTTGAATTTCCTGTAATTTCATATAAGTGGAATAACACAGTATGTACTCTCTCTCTCTTTTTTTAAGTCTGAGTTCTTTCACTTAGCGAAATTAGAGATTCACCTATGTAGTAGCAAGTACCAGTAGTTCATTCCTAGTGCTAACTAGTGTTCCATTGTGAGGGTACACCACAAATTTATTTTTTATCCATTCATCTATTGATGGATATTTGGATTATTTATAGCTTTGGCTATTACAAATAATCCTTTGTGTACTAAAACCTTGTGTACAAATCTTTGAGTGAACATAGGCTTTCATTTCGCTTGAGTACATCCTAGGAGTGTAATGTCTGAGTCGTATGGTAGATGTATGTTCATCTTTTTGGAAAACTGACAAACTGTTTTTTCCAAAGTGTTTATATATCTTTACATTCCCACCAACAATGTACAAAAGTTTCATTTCCTCTACATCCTTGACAACTCTTGATATGGTCAATCTTCTTAATTTTAGCCACCCTAATAAGTGTATGATGGGATCTCATTGTACTTTTAATTTATACTTCCATACTGACTAATAATGTTCAACTTTTTTAATGTGCTTATTTGCCATGTATATATCTTCTTGGGTGAAGTGTCCATGTCTTTCATGCAATTAAAAAATTAGGTTATTTGTCCACTTATTATTGTGTTTTGATAATTTTTTGTATATTTTGAGCACGAGTCCTTTCTCAGATATGTGCTTTGCAAATGTTTTCTTCGGTCTGTGACTTGTCTTTTCATTCTCTTAATAGTGTCTTTCAAAGAGTGTTTTTAAATTTTGATGAAGTCCAGTTTATCAATTTCTCTTTTTATGGACTGTGTTTTTGGTGATGTATCAAGAAATCTTTGCCTAATCCAAAGTCACAAAGGTTTTCTTTTATATTTTCTTCAAGAAGTTTTATAGTTTTAGGTTATGATCTATTTTGAGATGATTTTTGTGTAACATATGGGATATGGATCCAAGTTCACTTTTGAATATGGATGTCCAGTTATTTCAATACCATTTGTGGGAAGAACTATCCTTTCTCCCCTGAATTGTCTATTGAGATGATCACACAGTTTTGTTTTTTAGTTTGCTAGTGTGGTGAATTGCATTGATTTTATTTTAATATTAAGGCAGTGTTGCATTTCTGTGATAAACCCAACTTGGTCATGATATATTATCCTTTTATTTATCTTGTTGAGTTTGAGTTGCTAACATTTATTTAGAATAGTTGCATCTATATTCATGAGTAATATTGACCTGTAATTTTCTTGTAATGTCTTTAATTTTGGTACTAGAGTAATGCTGACATCAAAGAATGAGTTAGAAAGTATTCCCTCTTATATTTTCTGGAAAAATTTATATAGAATTGGTATTATTTCTTCTTTAATTGTTTGGTAGAATTCACCAGTGAAGCCATCAGGGTCTAGAGTTTTCTTACTGGCAAGATTTTGAACTACAAATTTAGTTTCTCTAATAGATGTAGGACTACTCAGGTTACCTATTTCTTCCGGAGTGAGCTTTGGTAGTTTGTATCTTCAAGACATTTGTCCAGTTCATCTAAAGTGTTGAATTTGGGCATAAAATTGTTCATAATATTCCCTTATTTTCTTTTTAATACTTTTAGAGCCTGCAGTGATTCTGCAGTCACCTTTACCATTCCTGACATTGGTAATTTGCATTTTCTCTCTTTTATTTCCTAATTATTCTCACTAGAGTCACCAATTTTATTGATTATCTCAAATAACTGATTTTGGATTCATTTAGTTTCTCTATTTCAATGATTTCTGCCCTGATCTTTATTTTGTTCTGTTTTTCTGCTTATTTTGGGTTTCATTAATTAATTTTTTTTTTGGCTCTTGAAGGTGGAAAGTGAAGTCATTGATTGAAGACCATTCTTTTTTTCTAGTATAGGTGTTCAGTGGTATAAATTTATCCCCAAATACTACTTCATTAACATCCCTTAAATTGTGATATGTTATATTTTTATTTTCATCTATTTTTTCAGTTCAAAATACTAATTTCCCTTTTTTGGGGTTTTCCAGATATCTTTCTATTATTGATTTCTAATTTAACTTTTATTGTAACCAGAGAAATACCCTGTGTAAATTGAACCCTTTTAAATTTATTGAGATTTGTTTCATGGTCCATAATATGGTTTATCTTGATAAATGTTCCATGTGTGCTGGGAAAGAATGTGTTTTCTGTTGCTTTTAGAGGAAGTGTCATTTAGGTGAAGAATATACCAATTAGGTGAAGTTGGTTGAGAGGTTTGTTCAGATCTTCTGTATCCTAACTGATTTTCTGTCTACTTGTTCTATCAGTTATTGAGACTGACAGGTATTTAAATCTCTGGCCATAGTTGTGGATTTATCCATTTCTCCTTATACTTCCATCAAGTTTTGCTTCATGTATTTTGATGCTCCTGTTATTAGATCCACTAACATTTAGGATTATTATGTCTTCATGATGAATTGACGTCTTTAGCAATATGAAATCACCTCCTTTACCTGGGCATTTTTCTTGGTTTTTGCATATGTTTTAAATTTTTTTGTGTATGTATCTTTGATTTTTTTTTTTTTAAGTATTCAGAGAGGAATTTCTGGGTTACATGATTTAAACCCTTTAAAGGTTTTTAATATCTTGCCAGATTGCCTTCCAGAAAGGCTGTACAGATTGATACTTGTCTAAGTGTTCTATAAGTGTTTATAGAGTTCAGAGATCTGGTCTTTTAAAATTTAAGATGTATAAAGGTTGGCTGAACTGTAGTATTCTGTTGACCAGCGGAAAAAATATACTACCATTTATATAGTCTGTTTTGTAGAAGACTAAAATGATGTGGATATTTTTTAAGTTGTCGTCAATTTTATTTCGTATCTCTCTTTTATTGTTTCATAGGCATAAACCAAAAATGGATATCGTACTTTTATAATAGAGACATAAGAAGAGAGGATTTGATTTCTTCGTTTGTTTAATCTTTTCTATATATTTTTTGTGGCATCTTCAATTAATATCCTAGAGGTGATTTGCAAAGTTATATGATTATATTTGTTTGGATAGAATGTTTGACTTTAAGTAAGATAATATGTGGAACAAAGTTTTATATATAAAGTCAGATTTTGTAAAGGTACTTTCCAAGATTAAATATGAAATTCTTTGTGCTGAGATCTGATAGGGATTTGTGGCTGCTTAAGCTTTGATAGTGCCTGATGCGAATAGCACTTAATAAAGTAATCCATTTGATTCATATCTTTTTGATATGTAAAAGTATTCCCTAGGGAAGTTTTACACATTAAGAAATGCACAACATATTTAGTAGTCTTTTATAAAAAATGAACACAAAGAGAGGTGACCTGTTTGAATTCGTTTGGTAATTCTGAGCTGTCCTTTTCATACAGGAGTCTTCCAGAGCCTCTTATGACCTATGAGTTACATGGAGAGTTCATTGTTCCAGCCAGTGAGTATTATGTAGAGGTACAAAGAAACAGTTTTGTGGTTGATAGTGTGTATAAACTAAAATTTCCACATGACAAGTTTGACTTAATGTTATTGTAATCTGTGTTAAAAATAGAAATCACTTTAGAAGATGTTTGGTTTCTTTCTCCTTTTAGAAGGTGAAAAAAAGGGACAATTAATATATTCATTCATTCATTCACGAACGTTTATTTATTGCCTGCTGTGCGCTAGTCACTGGTAGATACTGGATATGGAAAGTCATGAAAGGATTTCTGCCCCAAGGAGCCAATTCTCTAGCAAGTATTGGGGCATAAACACCTCCCACTATATCATAAAATATATAATGGCATGAGCAAAATGCTGTGGGAACACGGAAATATTTAACTTGCAGAAGGTCGGGAAGATTAGCAGATTTGGAGAGATTAGCAGGTTGGAAATAGCTTCATATGGAAAGATATTTAGATGGAAATTACTGGCAGAAGGAATATTGTGAGATAATGCCAAAAGCCCACACGATACTTGATAGAGAGTGAATTATATGTGATAAATGTTAAACGAAAACGGCCTATAGTTGGTAGAATTTTAATTTGATTAAATTTTTGTGTGTCATATTCACTTGAAGCTTTCTTGTTTATTTTCTATCATATACCTCAGTTTTAACATTCGACACATGTTTAATCATCACAGTCTTCTGAAATACACTGGTGTGAGGTATTTAATAGTTAAGGAAATGAAGGTTGAGGCTTGCTAAGTAACTTGCCAGATTATGGTGATCTTTATTTAAAATTCAAAACCTCTGTTCCCCTGGCTAAAACCTGCAGTATTGGTTTTCACAGGTGCACTGACAGTAGCTGTAACTGTATTTTCATTTCCTTTTATTTTTTTCTCTTGGATGTATTCCATAGTTTAATCTGTTGAAAAACTTAGATCAATCCCTTTGGGTCCTATGTTACTGCTGCCTGAACATTGCTTTAAATGTTATCTTCTTGTGAGATCTTTGCTTCAGCCAGTGTAAAGTTTCCTAGGATGTTGCAGAAAGAAGCAATGTGTAGGCTCAGTTAGACTACATATATAAAATAGGCTTTCGGGAAAGGCAGAAATATGGTTCCATTCACTTTTGTTTTCGTGTGGAAGAGAATTTTTTTTATAAAAGAGAATTTGTGTGATCACGGAAGTGGGGGGAAGTTTTCTTGGCGAAAACTCAAGCAAATGCTTAGTTGTTTTGATTTCTTCCCTGTGGCATTTTTGGCAAACCAGAGAAAGAGAAATTAAACTCTAGTTGGAGGACAATTGTTTCATGTTGTTCGCCTTAGAGACTGGAAAAAGCAGAAGAGTGCCAATTTTAATCTAGAATCCTTTGAGAATTGGAGGAAGATAAAGTGATTATGGAATAAGGTTTTAAATTACCACAAGTTAGTATTATTATGATTATCATGCCTTGTAACTGAAGCCAGTGTATTTGAAATTCCAGTATCAATGTATTTTACCAGATGAAGTCTTCCTAAGAGATAGGAACTTAAGTGGCAATGATGTTCATGGTGGTAGGAAATGAGTTTAAAGAGTTTGTCAAGGCTATCCTTGAACAATGTGGTAGGAAATTCAGAAGGTATGATCACCTTTGAGACCAGTACCTTGTGTTTTACTTCATAACTTTGTGGAGATGCTATAATAGTCTTCACAATGATTTGAATAACAGGCCTGTCCCAAAGAAATACTGTAGCAACTGTAATTATTGGCATGTATTTGCACCTAAGTGGAGTTGTGCTTGGAATGGGGCCTGTAGTTACCTTATTTAATGAGAAAAAGTACATGTATTAAATGGGTGTATTTTATAGGCCAACATTTCCAATGTAGCCTTTAATTTTTTATTTGACTCTCTTCTGAGTACCCTTGTCTGTACTCACTGTGCTTCTCTTAGCAAAGACTGTGGGAGCAGATCCTCTAATCTTTTGCATATGTACTTTCAAGTATTGAATAAAACAGTTACAGAAATCAGGTGAACAAAATTAGTCTCCCCTTTTGAATATTGTTGGAGGATTGGGATTGTGGTTAAACTATCATTTTCCATTAACAATAGCCGAGATTACCTTGTTTTGCTGAAGTGTCTGTTAGCCGAGCTGACTGCTAAAATTATCAAGCCTCAAGCATCCCAGTCTTTGTTACCGCTTCTCACACCAGCCTGGAAACTAATTTTTGATTCTCTTCAGTCGTGTGCAGTGGTTTCCATCTGTTCTGTGGTGTTGAGATCGTCTCTTCTACCCTTCCTGCTTGAGAGTTCCCTGAAGGTTTCTCCTAGGTCCCTTCATTTTCTCTCATCAGTTTCTTTCCTGTAGAGGTCTGTGGAGAACCTGTGAGTTAATTTCTGGAATTCAGGATACAAATATGAATTTTATTCCTTTGTTACCACAAAAGGCAAATCTTTTTCGTTCCTCATTCTGAAAAAATCAGTTTGCTGACTTGCTATTCAATGTTGAATGCTTTAGGAAATGAAGAAAATTTTTTTCTTTGAGAAAACTAAGAGTTAACTAAATGCTCTCAGCTCAGAAAGTTAACTGCAATTGCTAAAAGGAACTAGAGACCGCCTCTCTATGAAAACCACTCCTGTGTTTCTCCTTTACTGACATGCACAGTACTTCACTTCTGACACTTATGGTCATCAGATATGTGGGTTTTTTCCCACACCAACCAATTCTTTGACACCAGTTGAGTGTCCTACAATTCAGTTCAGTTCTGATTCTATTTACCTAGTAGAGTCAGCATTGGATCCCACAAGTTAAGGACTCAGTCCCACAAGATTGCCCCCCACTTCAGACACCAGTTGCAAATCCCAGGTTGTTCCCTGTACTTCTGACTGACTGGCTATAAATCAGCGTTCCCACAACCCCCACCTTGGATACGATCATTTGCTAGAATGGCTCATAGAACTCAGGGAAACACACAATTAACGTTTACCAGATTATTCTATAATAAAGGACATGATAAAGGATGGAGATGAACAGCCAGATGGAGAGATACATAGGGCGAGGTCTCGAAGGGTCCTGAGTGTGGGAGCTTCTGTCTGTTTGGAGTTGGGGTTTGCCACCCTTTTGGCATGTAGACATGTTCATCCAGAAGCTCTCTGAATCCTGTATTATTGGGGTATTTATGGAGGCGTCATCTTATAGGCATGATTATTAATTCCATTTCCAGCCCCTCTCCCCTTTCCAGAAAATGGGGAGTTGGATCTGAGAATTCTGAGCTTCTACTCATGGCTTGGTCTTTCTGGTAACCAGCCCCCATTGAGGAGCCTACCAAAAGTCACCTCATTAGAACAAAAGACATTCTTATCACCCATGAACTTGCAAGGGATTTTGGAGCTTGGTGTCGGATGCTTCTATCACTCAGGAAATTACAGAGGTCTTAGGAGCTCTGTGTCAGGAACTGGGGTCAAAGACTGAATATTAGAGCAGAGAATCTCTGAGCCCCCCCTATTTACAAGCGTTTTAGGAGCTCTGTCAGGAACTGGGGGCAGAGACCAATATATGTATTTCTTATTATTCCACACCATCTGTCTTGTGAGAGAACATAATGGGCTTTTAGTATAGAAATAAGATGAAAATGCAGTTTACATGTTCTACGCAAGAATGCAAAAGATTGTGCCCACCTGAGGAGGGCTAGTAGGCAGCTACCTGGATGCGTTACTGCATGGCGTTTATTCCCATTGAGAATGTTGTAGTCCATGATCTGTGTCTCAGTCTTTCAGGCTCAGAGTCCTGAGTATTGGTAAGAATTGACCCATGCTTCAGGGTTGGACTCATGTCAGACTTAGTTCGAGAATGACAACTGAAGCCTGGGTGCCTAATATGGCATCATATGAAAAATTTCTGTCACCTGAACCGGAACACTTGTGTTGCTGTGTTCACTATGTTTTTTTCCTGTAGTCAAGTTACCTGGGAAGCAAAATCATAGGCACAAAGTTCTTTAGTCATTTATGATAAGAAATATAATGGGATTCAGGGCACTGGTGCTTGCCAAACCAGAACGTTCTCTCCTTGTTGGTTAACTTGCATAGGAAGCAAGACAAAATCATGTGGTCTTGGTGGGGAAGGATGCAGAAGCTTGGAAATTAAAGGTTTGAATGCTTAATGACATCAAGCTATTTTAGCCTGATGTCTTCATTTCTCAGTAGATAGGGTCTCCCACAGAAGAAATGGAATACTTGGTGTCTGTTGACCAAAGCCCCTGTCCCTTGAGAAGGGCTTGGATGGTTACTGCTAATGCTTTCCTAAAATTACAATATTATTGACTTATGGCATTTAAATATTGAAATAATTTAACATTTATCTGCCTGTGTGTCTTTGATGAGCTCCAGTAAACTATGATCATATCTTTTTCAGTCTCCGTTAGTTGGCACAGCATCATAAGCAGATAGACATTAAGTGGTGTGGATGCTGATTTATAGTTTCATAATTAAAAATGCTTTTGCTATTATGGTAAACTCCAAATTTCCTGGCATATGTTGTGAATTTGGTGTTATGATTAATTCAGCATCCTTGATTTAAAAAAAATTATGCCTTTCATTCTTTGTCAATTTATATCAATTAAAATATAATGAAATGCATATAACATAAGCAACTGAAGATAATTTATCTTAGAAAACTTTTTTTTGAGTACCTTAAATTTATTACTATGTTGTAGCCACATGGAAATGTCCATCAATGGAAAGCTCTGATTAATGTCAAAATGAAACAAAAAGGAGAAAAAGTAGTTTTACTTTAAAAGCCTTACTTCCAAAAATTCTTTTTGGAAGAAGAGGGAAAAAGCAGACTTGGAAAAAATGTGTGTGTGATTTCAAATGAGACGGGAGTGGGTTAGTGGGAGAGGGACTCAGGAAGTGGAAGGTTTTGACTCTATTTTTCAAAACTGATTCTACTATTTTTAGAAATGAAGAACCTTATTTTTAGGGGATGGGAAGCTATTTCTCTAGCTTGTATTTCTGAATAAGTAATTCAAAAATATTAAAATTAGGTTTTCTTTGGAGAAAGATGACTATTAATGACAAGATGGACATGAGTTAGAGGTAGCTTTTTAATGCAAAGTTTTCAAAAATTTTCAATTTTTGAATGTACGAAATTCTTATCGTAGGCAGTTAGCCTTTTATTCTTTTGTAATTTTTGACAGTTTTTCAGTCTCTGCTTTAATTTTATTTTTAAAATCAAAGCTGTGAATTGGAAATGTTATTATATTTTTATTGCTTTCATTTCTCTTCAGCATTGATTTAATAAGGCATTATCTTGGTTTTAACTCCAGATTAAACCCTTGATTATAATTGATCACCTAACTCTTCAGATAGTTGTACGTTTGTTTTCAATGACAAATGTAGTCTGTATCTAAGAGTCTTTTATTAGGTAATATGATTTGATTATTTGTGTTCTACTTTATCATGTGCCTTTTCATTTCTTGGCCTTTTGCTTCCTCTCTCTTTAGCAACAACTGTGTCCTATGTTATACAATTTCATTCCTGAATCTCAAACGCTACTATTGGAGGTGTAAACTGGAACAACCTTAACTTTACAAACATTGGACACTACCGAAATATTCATCAAGTTGCTGGCCTGGAGCTCCATTTAATGACATGGAGAGATATCTATGATATAGTAAATGAACTATGCAGCTTGGACATTTCATTACAAAGAAAGGAAGGAGAACTCTGAAAGGATTAAACCTAAAATTTACTAGTTTATCTTAGGGTGAGATTTATTATGGGTAATTTTAATTTCAGTGAAATTTTTGTTGAAACATAACAGAAATATGCACAAATAAATGTACAGCTTAGAGAATTTTCACAAAGTGAAGATAGCCATGTAATCAGCCTCCAGATGAAGAAATAGAACATTATCAGAACCCCAGAACCCTTCCTCACACCCACACAGTCACTTTCCACTCCCAAGACACGTGAGCACTCTCCTGACTTTTGACACCAAAGGTTAGGGTTGCTGCGTTTGAATTTTATGTAAATGGAATCATTTACATCTTCTGCATCTAGCTTCTTTTGCTTATCTTGTGAGATCCATCCGTATTGAGTCAATCAGTAGCTCATTCACTCATTGCAGTACAGTTTTCCATATATGAATATATCACGATCTCTCTCTCTCTTCTACTCTCGATGGACACTTGAGTTGTTTCTAGTATGTGTCTTTTAGTGAACGTTTATGTCCATCTGTTGGTTATATGAGTGAAATTTTGGGGTCATGGGGTATGTATTTGTTCAGCTTTAGTAGATATTGCCAAACAGTTCTCCAAAGTGGTTGTACCCTTTAATTATTCCCACCTAGTTAGTGTATGACAGTTCCAGTTGCTTCATATTTTTGCCAAAGCTTAGTATTCACTTAAAGCCATTCTGATGGGTGAATAGTAGTCTCTTATTGTGGTTTTAATTCTTTTTCCCTGATAACTAAGGAGGTTTAGCACTTTTTCATCCATTTATTGGTCATATGGATATCCTCTTTCATGAAGTTCCTGTTCCATTCTGTAGCTCGTTTTACTTTTTTTGGGTTCTTTCTCTCTTGTCTGGTTGATTTGTAGGAGGATAAAATTCAGCCCATAACAGGGAATAATCTATGTGCTGATATTTTATTTGCAGTCCATTGTGAGTCAGTGACCCAGTGACTGGGCTCCAGTAAGTGATGAGCAGACTTGAAGTGCAGCATGCTAGTAGGAGAAGCCATAGTAGCTCCCTGTTCTTAAATGTAAACTGAGGGAAAGGCACTAATTGCAGCCACACTGAAATTACCTCATAGCGGAGGTGTAGAAGATTAAGAATAGGGAGAAAGATGGATTTTCTTTTCCTTTGAAAGGTGGCAAAATATGTTTCTATTCTCTGTTTGAGGATGTTGGACAGACGAGCTATTGTAATTGTTGATTTTTAGGAATATATGTGATTCCAAGTACCCTACTAATTATTATTTTCGTTTTTTAAAGAAAGTGGCAGCCCAGAATCTCGTGTAAATGCTATCCACTTCTTGGTCCACAAACTGCCAGAGAAAAATAAAGAAATGTTGGATATTTTGGTGAAACACTTAACAAAGTAAGCCTCTTTTTCTCCCTAACTTTCTTCATTTTGCCCTGGGTGCTGTGCGCTGTTCTTGGATTTGTAACGATTGAAACTGGGGCTGTATACACAATACCAGGGACCACACCTGGAAGGGCAGGCTGGACATTTGACTCATCGTGTGTGTTTTGGACAAGAGTGTTGAAATATGATGCTTTCATGAAGTCGTATAATTATTTGCTTAACATCACTGCCAGCAGCTCGAGGTTTGATTTGAAAACTGAATATTATACATTTCCCTGTACACAGATTCTGGAAATGTGATTATAAGTCTGTTAGCAAATTTAGGTTGGTTTCATACCTACATAACTCTAAGTTTGAATATGTCCTTTAAGTTTGTTAATTCCAGTAATAGGTAGTTATTTCATTGGATCCACTCTATTCTTTTTACTCTCTCTTTAAAAAGCAAACAAAATCTAATAATTCAGTGGAGAAATTAACCTTTTCTTAAAATATAAATGACTCTTAGATTACTGTAATTATAGAATTTTAGAGGTGAGACGAAGTGGGAATGCTATGTTTTAGAAACTTTATTTTACAAATAAGAAACTGAAGGCCAGAGGATGTTAGAAACTGCCACGGGTCCATTTGGTCAACAAATATGTAGTGAATGCCTTTTTAAGGTGCTAGTGGATACATAGTTGAACAAGATAAACAAAGTCCTTATTTTCATGAAGTCCCTTCTTTCTAAGAGGGAAAAGATAATAAACAGATTGTAAATAAAAATATAAAATAATTTCTGTGATAAGTTATAAAAAGACAACATAGAGTGAAGGGATAGAGAATGTATTTTGAGTGTGGGGCTATAAAGAGGGTTATTAAGGGAGGTCTCTTTGAGGATGAGACATTTGAGTTGAGACCCAAATCAAGTGACAGGGCTGCTGAGAACAGTTGTCCAGATTGTTCACTGTGCAATGGTACTGGGCCAAAAGTGTAGTGCAGGTGCTCTGACCAAGCTCTGTATGCTTGTGAAGGTAATTATTAAAAAGGTGCCATGTAGTCTAGTAGTCTCTGGAAGCAAGAGTATAATGATCTGGGGAAAGAAGGGATGTTCTAAGTAGAGGGGAACAGTAAATGATGGACACTCTGATGGACACAAGCTTAGTATATACATGGAATTATTAAGACACTGTGGCTAGAGCAGAGCATCAAAAAAGATAGAAGTAAGAAGGTCGGCAGGGGCCTCATCATGTAGGGTCTTGTCAGATCCAGTTATTTTAGAGGCAGACATGGGGGACAATTGAGTATCTTGACTTCTTTTTTGTAGGGAAATACAGTTGCAGAATACTGAATGTTCCACAGTGATTGCCCCTCTTCTAACCAGAGACCTTTCTTTCCCCTTCATTGATATTAGTGTTTCAAATCACTCCAAGCAGAACCTAATGACCGTGGCAAATTTAGGAGTCGTGTTTGGACCAACTCTGATGAGGCCACAGGAAGAAACTGTTGCTGCCATAATGGATTTGAAATTTCAGAATATTGTTGTGGAAATTTTAATTGAAAACCATGAAAAGGTAAAACTCTTTTTTTTTTCCTTAAGGGAATTTCTGTTTTTGGACTTGTCACCAGATGATGTACAACTATCTTTTTCGATTTCCCTTCTCTCTCTTTTTCTTAATGATTCTATTGTCGTGATAATGAACATGGTTCTGAGAGGTCCTCACTGAGCTTCTGTCTTCTGATGGAGTCCTAAACCTGAAGCTTCCCTGGTCTTCTGTTGTCTCACTGGTTTAAGGAAGAAACATTTAGTCCAGATGCAAACGAATATCAGCAATGTAATTGTGGACTGTTTAGATTTCTTGCTGCCTTCATTCCTATCCTTGGATTTCTCACTCAGATTCTATTTCTGTAACACAGGGAAAATATTTTTGTCAGTCTGTTCACACTCTCCCCAGAAAAACACACATAACTCCCCTTCTCCCCACAATTGTGCTAACAATTTCAGGGGATTCACATGCCTCCCTGAATCTGGGGACTCCAGGTTAAGAATCCCTGGTTTAAAATGAATAATCTCTTAGGTGACATCTTGTTATTTGATTCTCTGTATTCAAGGGAATACATGATTTTTCAAAATAACAATAGACAAGAACTTTTAGATATTTCCCCCTTCACTCTATCAATTATAGATCAGGACCTTGCTAATAACTTTCCTCACTTCTCCCTCTAAGATAGGGAATTTGAAAACTGTAAAAATGCTTGGTCAACAACTTTAATTGTTTATTAAAAATTTTAAAAATTGAAATTGCATTATATGCCAAGCACATGTTAGGTGCTGGGATGTGAAGATGGAAGGCAGGTCACAGTCTGGGGTTGGAGCCCTTTTGGGGACTTGCATCCCATGGTGCTTATCCCTGTCTAACATACTGTATCATTTACTTATTTATTTTCATAGTTGTTATCTATATCTCTGTGCTAGATCCTTGAGGGCAGAGATCTTTTTGTACATTTAGAATAATACCTGATACATATTAGGTGCTCAGTTAATTTTTATTGGGTGAGTTAATGAATTCAGTAAATTTTGAGGTCAGAGGAGTGGGAAGAGACAGACAGACAGAGATGTAGTCCCTTAGAGCAAAGCATTACAAGAGTATTTCTTGGGTCTTGTTGCATTAGCTGTTTGCTAGAGTGATTCCAGCTTGTGCAAATATTGGTTCCCACTCAAAAGTTAAGCTTGAAACCTGGTGAGAGATTTTCTTCACCAGTAGAGCAAAAGCAGTTGTTTATGAATGTATGAAGTTTGTGCGGGTGTTTTTGTAGGGTAGCTAGTGGTGAATTTCTGCCTCCTCCTATGGTCCTGTCAAACTGTCATTAAACCTCATTAGTGTGCACTAAGCTCTCCAGACAGCTTCACGGAACGATGGCTACTATTCATTTTTAGAAAAAGAAATAATTAGACTACAAGCTTTGAAACAATGTTTAATAGTGCAGCTATCATTAGATTAAATCCCAATTAGAGAACTTTTATCCAATTTTTTTGTGAAAATTCTGGCTCTGGGCCTTGCTCTTGGAGAAAAGGCTCTCCATTTAATGTTGCAGCTTCCAATTTTCTTCTTTTTTTTGAAGCTGGGAGGATGAGTATATGATTTTTTCTGTGGGGAGTAGATAGTGCTGCTTTTACCTTGTTAACAAATCTTACAGGAATTTCCGAGTGGTGTTGGTGAGTGAATTACAACAGTTATGGTGGATGAAACTGGACCCGCTTTCAGAGATCGAGCTTTAGCGAGCTAAGAGGGCCATCAGTTTTCCCTCTCTCCCTTTCTGTGGCTAGGCTAGAATGCACAACCCGTGTGAACTGAAATATTGAGATTTCCTACCAAGAAGGGAGGAGGTGGGATATTGAATTTCTGATTCTTCACTCATGCAGAGGTTTAGGTTTAGAAGCAGAGGGTTGCTTGGGGTTGGGGTAGAGGGGAGCTGTTAGCTCAGATTAGTTAATATTTCTGAGAACTTTATTTCCCCATTACCTCTTCTTTTCTCTCCGATTTCATCCTTGTCTACTTTTGCTGTCACTCCTAGCTCTTTGTTCCTGCTCAGCTGGACTTTATTGCAGAGTCCAGGCTCTGCTACAAGGAAAGATATTTCTGCTGACAAGGGTGGTTGTGCAGAAAAACTTCACGTGATCGTATATACCCATATGAGCCACAGGTTTCCTTGACAACTGATCCACATATACCACCCAGAGATCTTATGTTTGACTTGAACGTGGTGAGAGAGGGATATTGTTCCTTTTCGTAAATGTTTGAGAATGAAAAGAAAAAGAAAAAGAAAAGAAAAAGAGTGAGGATAGGAAAAGTTAAAAAGAATAGTCTTGTGAGGAAGAAAAAAATTTAGTAACAGATAAGGGGGTAAAAGGAGGAGAAACTAGAGAGGAATTGAAGAGGCCCAGGTAGTGTCTTTGAAGGAGAACAGAGAGGGGGAAATGGCAGTGGAAGGAAAATGTTTTCTTTTCCTTAGTTACTTATTTTTCCTAACTAGGAATGTGAAAAATGTTGACTCTGACTAGGAAAGTCACTAAAGCAGAAGAAACTTTCAACATATAATTAAAGCAAGAAAGCTCTAGATTAATTTTGGCATTAGAAAAAGACCCCTAGTTAATCTGCTTTGGAGATCGCATTTTATCCTAGCCTCTTTGCTGTTTTCATAAAATCCATATGTACTTTATAGGAAACTTAATCCATATGTTTTGGCTTCATTTCCACATAATACATTAAGATGTTGTTTTAAAAGAAGTGTTTGTGAGCCAAAAATATTATCAAAAGTCTTTCTTCTCTTGCAAACCAGAAAATTGCATTTCCCAGGTGGAAAAGAGTACTGTGAAATTCTCAAGGATTTTTATATTGGGGTTGTGCCTTAGAATTTGTGAGTTTTGCATAAGTTTTGTTCTTAACAAAGTATACTTGTTATGGATGAATTCAGTCATTTGTAATGAGTGCCTGCTCTGAGTCAGACATGGTGTGAGATTCGGGGGAAGTAGAGGTGGTGAGTCCATAGGGGAAAGAAGAAATATCCAACAGTAACTGCAAGATATGGTGGAGAATAAGAACTCTCAGAGAGATACAGAGAAGGCTGCTGAGACGTTAGGAAGAGTTAATGTCCAACTGTGGGGAATCTGGAAAATTTCCTGAAAAGGTGGTTTGAATAGGTTTTAGAATGCAGTTTTTGAACAGGTGGAGATGTTTTAAGAGGACATTGCAGGTATGGGGGATCGTATAATCAGAGAAACACAGAGAGTAGGTGTGTGTTCTGGGAATGCAGCTCCTGTTGGAACATGGACAATGGCAGTAGATGAGATTGGAAGGAGATTCGGGCCAGGTGTAGGGAGGCTGAGAATGCCACCTTGGGATTTTGGATTCAATTTTATAGGTACCAGGGCCTCTCATGGTTTTCAGGTAAACTGCTTCAGGAAGCTTCATCTGGTAGCAGGGTTTGCAATAGAAAGTAGAGGAATAAAATACCAGGTGAGAGGTCCATGGCATTAGATTAAGGGCCTGGTAGTGAGAATGGGGAATTAAAGGATGGAGAGCATCATTTTGAGAGGTGGAATAGACAAAGTCTGGGGACTGGATTGGTGGGGCATCTCAGAGGAAGATGTTAAAAATGATGCTGAGGACTCAATTCTGGGAGAATATTGGTGTCATTAACAATAGGAAGGAAAAAAATGGGTTTGGGGCAAGAGTCAGATAAGTTCCATTTCTAACATGCTGAATTTTAGTTGTTATCTGGTTATCCAGACAGTTGCAAATGTGGAGCTCAAACTTGTGAGAGAACTTAGTGGTAGAAAGTTTAATATAATATAAAAAGGCATGGGATTGACGTGAGAAAGTATATATTGGATGCTTATTGTGTTATTTGCCTTTGATCTACTATATGGGGTGTTTGTCTCATGTAACCCTGGTGTTTATGTGTGTGTATATGTATACACTTAAAATACATATTTAAAATAGATACATATTAAAAATTATATAAACTCCCCATTTCATATATATATGTAATAGTGTCCCTATATATGTACAAAATTCTTATTGCATACATTATCCCTTTACACATATGAGAAAACTGAAGGGTGAGCATCAATTTGCTCATGGACACACAGCTAGTAAGTGGCAATGCTTGGGTTTGACTAAAGATTGTCCAACCCCAAAGCCTTTCCTTTTCATCACTAGGAGAAGGTAAGAACAATATCCTTGAGAAATACCGAGATTTTATTATTAGAGATAAAGAAGAGCCAGAAGAAACCCAGGCAAGTTCAGTGTCAGGGTGGTCACGGGGTGTTGTCAATGATGCCAGATGCTGTCACGAGATGAGAGAGTATGAGGACTAGCGGAAGGCACGTGTTCTCTCCAGGAGTAAGATGTCTGTTGAGAGGAAGAGCTGAAATGTACTTGTTAAGGGCTTAAAGGAGTGAGTATGCAGGAATGGTTAATAAAAAGTATGGATCTGCTTTGTGTTTTTCTCATATGAGAGGGAATATACAGGAGGAAAAGTCAAAACAGACATGATGGGGAATGGAAGAATGGAGTATGACCACTAGCACCTGAGTTGTGTACAGCCTGCCAGTCACTCTCATGTTCTGACTACCTGCTCCTCATATCTGGGGTGGGGAGCTCTTTAGAGGAACTTAGTTAAACAGATATGTAAAGAATCCTCTTGAAAGTCATAGGATTTCTTTAAATCAAGCCCATTCTGCTATTTTATACATTTTTAATGTCATAAAAGAAATTTATATTTACTGTGACTCCCTCCTTGTCATCCCCCAATTCCCTGAGGGCCCTTGAAGATTCTGAAATGCCTTTGAGAATCATGAAAGAAAACATTACTAGCAGGGTGGTTTTCTTTTAATATCTGTCTTATTTTATGTTAATACGTAAATTGTCAGTTCATATAAAGTAAGATATATAATGTTACTTTCAGCCAAATCACTTCATGTAATGTATATAATAATATAATTATAATCCAGGTTATATTTATCTTGTTAAGGATTGCAATTGGATTTTCAATGTGATGTGCTGTATATGGTGCTCTGGGCTGCTCTTAGCTTTGTGTGGTCTTCCGTGTGCATTGATGTTCATTGCTTCTTTGGTGGGTCAGCAGGTCCTGAAGTTTTTTCCAGTAGTAGCGTTTATGTATTATAGTTTCTGTGGACCACAAGGTGCCCAGAGATAATCACATTTTATTTACATAAAATTTTTCCTTGGTGAGAGTTCTTATAACTTTGTCAAAATAAGCATTTTAGCCTTTGAAATGAGTTCTCTGGCAGTCTCTCTCGTTTTTCCTGTGTGAAAATGGAGGCCATTTGTGATGATCATGCTTTGTGGAAAAGGCTGATGTCACGTTCCTGTTCCGAGGCTCCTTCAGGACATTTTGATTTATCCCTCTTTGCGACAAGCTTTGCAAAGTCCTTAAATAGCCAGTGTCCCCAAGTCATGGAAGAGCCTAGAAGTGTAAAGGTGAGAAGGGCATATATATGTTCCTTTCAGGTGTCCAGTATCATCACCAGAATATTAAATTACACAACCACATAGAAGAGTGTCAAATGGTGCATTGCATTACTCTTGTTAACCTTGGACCAACTTTCTCACCTGCATCCCTATCTTTCTCCCCAAAAGCTAGAAGAATGCATTCCTGCCCCCAGGTTCCATGGTGGAATGGATTCCTTGTTCTGTTCCACCTTGTGGTCCAGCAGCAGCCACATGTGGACTGTTTGTGTTATGGAACAGCCCACTTCTCCATTCCTGTTGCTGAAAAATCAACACACATCCTAGCCCTCTTCTGCAGGTTCATCTCTCTCATCCCTTAATGTAAAGGAGGCCTAAGTGAGTAGTATGCAAACCATTTTCCTTCAAGTGTGAGGAATCTTCCAGTCTTAGAGCATGCTTGTCATTTAATGGGAAAAAGAAATCTCTTTTTTAAAAAATGCAGCCTAAAATGCTTCTTGATTTAACTTTGCTGGCACTAGGTTGCTAGGCAGCACCAGTTTTTATGTGAGAGAAAAAATAAATGTCTTAAACAACAGCCACAACAATAAAACTCCAAAGTTTCTAAAAGGTTTATATCTGCCTGAGTAGTGACTGTTCAGTGTAGAAGTCAAAACCCTGCAGCAAGAATAGTTGACAAATTTTCATAGGGTGGATTTTTTTCTTCTTCTCTTTCTAGTTTTCATGAATGTTGGCCTCTTTGGCATAGCCATGAAAACTTACATTACTGTTATATATATTTTTCTCAATAGGGCCTTGCTTTTTCCGGAGTGTTTAAAAAGAAACTTTAAAAGCAGAAAACTTTGTCTTTCTTGCTCCTTCCTTTAAGGAGGCTTGGAAAAGGATAATGACATTGTCTTCCCAATTCTGCTCTTTTCATTTGGCTACGGCATAGGAAGTCTCAGCTTTGTACTAAAATGTAGCTCTGAGATGGTAGGCATTATTCTCCCATGGGAGTACTGTGGTTTGATAAGAGAAAATTTGGGAGGGAGAGAAGAGTCTTCATTCTGCAGCATTTTAGTATCCAGTATAGACAAAGCACGGGGACTGTCTCAAGAAAATTGAAGAGCTGCAGTCTAAAAGGGGGGGTACATTTATTCTTTGTTGTATAAGAAAGCATACTCAGTACAAGTGAGCAGAACCTGCCAATAGATTCAACAGAAGGAAGAACTTCATAATATTTTTGATAATGAGAAGATGTTCACATTAGAGATGGGACTGAGGAAGTGGAGTATACCTACGGGCCTGTGAGGTCTGCCCACGCTGAATTCTCTGCCGAAGTCTCTGGAGATGCAGAGCTGCAAAGACAGGTCCTCAGAGCATAGCTCAGTGCTTGGAACTTGCCACTCAGTCAGTATTCGTAGAATTAAAAATGAGGAATATGATCCTTTCGTTCATCTCCTTTTTATGTTGTTTATATTCCCAGCAACACTAAGAGTCTTTGTAAGGGAAAAGAAGAATCCAGGGGTGAGGGGTGGGTGTGGTGGTGGCGTATGTGTGTGTGTAGGTGGGCTCTTGACAAGGAACCTGCCTTTCCTTTAGGGGAGAGGAGAGTGGGGGATGTTTATGGGCTTTTTGCATGGATATCGCGCCCACTTTTTTTTTGCTTAGTAAAATACATCAGCTTTCAGAGCTGTCTCTTCCATTTCTTTCAAGATTAAATTGAAATCAATAAAAATTATAATAACCAACACTGACAGAGGGATGATTATGTGCCAGGTACTAGGCTCAGTTTTTTTATGACAATTTATTGAAATATTCTATAGAAAGTATCATATAATGTAGCGTAGTGAGCTCTCAAGTGAAACTCCCTGGGTTGGAATCTCAGTTCCAATAAGTTGTGTGACTTTGTGTGATTTGGACATCCTATTTAATATCGTTGTCAGTTTCCTCATCTGTGAAATAGGAATAACTAAAGTACCTACCCAACAGAGTGGTTGCAAGGATGAGATGAGCTAATCCATGTAAGATTTTTTCTCACTGCCATTTTACAAATGAAGCTCAGGAAGATTCAAGAATGTGGCTGAGCTGGGATTTAAGCCCAGTCTGTCTGTCTCCAAGGCCTATCCCTTAACCGCTACACTGTCACTGTCTGATAATGTGTGTATATAAATACACACATTTCATATTAAACAACTGTAATGACTTGTTTGTATTTTTTTAAAGCCTTTTTTAGAGCAGTTTTAGGTTTACAATAAAATTGAGAGAAAGGTACAGATTTACTGTATACCCTCTGCCCCCACACATGCAGAGCCTCTCCCATTATCAGCGTCACTCACCAGAGTGGTACATTTGTTAACACTTGAGAAACCTACATTGACACATCTTTGTCACGCAGAGTCCATAGTTTATTTAGGGCTCACTCTTGGTGTTGTACGTTCTATGGGTTTGGCCAAATGTGTTAGAACATACGTATTCATTATTATAATATTATCGGCGTATTTTCATTATCCTGAAAGTCTTGTGCACTCCCTGTTCATCTCTTTCCTTCCCAGCAAACAGTGATATTTTTATTGTCTCCATAGTTTTGCCTTTTCCAGAATGTCATGTAGTTGGAATCATACAGAATGTAGCCTTTTCAGGTTAACTTTTTTCACTTAATAATATGCCTTTAAGGTTCCTCCATGTCTTTTCATGGCCTGATAGCTCATTTCTTTTTTGCACTGATTTATTTTGAGAGAACCAAGGGGTGCAATGATTGTTACACCCAGTGGAAAATGATAGGAAAGCAAACTCTTCTCAGCTGGCCATCTTCCTTCTCCTCACATGGCTCTTAGTTTGCCGTCTCAAGTGTGACATACACCCCACTTCTGAGATGCATTCTCTTCTAGGGTCAGCAGGCAGTGACAGGCCCCTCAGCTTCACCTTTGGTAAAAGTTCTAGCTAAGATGTGGTTATCATCCTCTTCCTCATCTTCATCACTATCCATATAATTAATATTAATCACAATATGCCTAATATTAAGTGCTCATGTTCTGTTAAGCATTATTACATCATGATCTCATTTAATGCCCTATTCAACAACTCCATGAGGTAGACATTATCATCATCCTCATTTCACACATGAGGAAACTGGGGCTTAAGGTAAGAATTTGCCTATCCGTGAATTGAGGTCACACATCTGGTAAGTGGCGGTGCTGGGGTGCAAACCCAGAACTGTCTGGCTCTGGACGTGGAGCTAGGAAGCCCTGGACTGTGCTGCTGCTCCTTCCATTCTAAATGGGCTGAAGTGGAAGGCTCTCATCTTTCATGGTCACTGTCTTGTAGGCTGGACTGCTATAATCTGATCCTCAGAAATAGCAGATGTGGAATATATGTAGATTGAACTAAATCATTGAAAATAGAATATTTTGATGTCTCAAATATATTTTCAGAAATCTAAAATTACACCAAATAGTATAAGTGGGAAAATATAAAAATGAAGTATCACTTCAATAATATGTAAAGAACTAATTTTTCTAAACTGTAAATCAGAGTACTGCGGATAAGCTATGTGCTTTTAGCAAAAACTTTAGAATTAAAAATGAGAGAAGGGTGTATTAATATAGTATGTAAGCTGTTGATGCCTATACAGTGATAACATAGTCACTTGCATCAGACTAGGATACTTGCAGAGAGAAGTTTTTTGTATTTTTTTCTGGAAAGATATCCTGCCATGTCAATCAGTCATAGACAGGCAGGGCTGGGAGAAGGGTATTTTTCTAGACTCTAAACTCACAGCTACTTCTCCTTTTTACCTCTCTCTGGGTCCTCCCTCGTCTGTAGTGCTCCATGGTCACTTAGTACAAATATGTCTTAGCAGACAGCCCAGCCCCTCTGGAACTGCTCACTGTGGAGATGGACCCCTCCAGCCGTGTTTGTGGGACTTGGTGTCGCTCTGATCTACATCTGACGAGAACCAGCTAAACACAGACGAGTCACACTAGAATCCCGGCCGAGTCAGGTTCTCTCTTGTAGAGATTTGGAATCGGGATGTGAAGAAGCCCAGCTAGTTACTGTGAGATTGCCCCTGGGCTCGGGGCAGAAGAAACCAACCCCTGTGGTGGGTCAGGTGCAGGCAGAGCAGAGTGGAGGAAGGCAGTGTCCAGGGAAGGATCTGGAAGCTCATTAGAAGAAAGATGCAGAGAGGAGAAATGGAGAGGTGCTGGTTGATTCTTGATGGCCTCAAGTTACTAATTCAGGGAAGTCTTGAGTTCCAGTTCTTTCTACTTTCTAATGATTTCCCCCCCCTTTTTTAATCTGCTGATTCCTTTTAATAAATCCCTTTTTACTTATGTCAACTTGGTGATGTTTTGGTTGCAACCAAATCGTCTTTGGGCAGTGTGAGAAAATACAGGGGGCTGAGTACCTGCAGTCAGGTACCTGAGTACCTGACAAATTCATTGATTTTGGTTTAACTCAGTTGGGTTTGTTTTTCAGTGTATCTTCTGCATGTTCTTGAGGCTGGCTACTTCTTAGACCCTGTGAAAACAGATCAAGTGTGTCTGGTCAACATACTTTTAGGTGAAACCGGTCCTTTGAAGTCACTCAAACCTGAACTTGTTGCTGTATTCCCATAGTTTTATGACTAGAATTTCTTCTTCATTTTTCTCTTCTCAGACCAAGGTTTAAACCAGAAGTGGCTTTTCTCTCAACTCGCACATAATTTCTTTTATGTAGGTAATTTCCTAGCTCGTCGTCTCCATTCTGATATACCCATTTCATCCCCCACTGCATTCTCCCACATCTCCTGGCTGGGTTGTCCTCTGGTCTCCCATTCAGTCAGTCAGTTAGCATTTTAAAGTCCACTTCTGCATCCGACATCCTTTTCCTCTATCTAGAGCAATAGTTCTGAAGCTTTATTACATTAGGACCCACTTTGAAAATTTGATGAAAGCTTTGGGTCCTGTTCCCGGAAAATAGTATATTATATATACACACAAAAGAAATGTATATACAATTTTAGGAATTTGGGGGACTCCCAGGTCAGGAATCTAGAACCATGGGGGAAACCAAGAGTTGCAGTGTAATCCATGAGAAGTTAGGGTCCAGAACATTTCTTCAGGCTCAGCCTTTCTTGTCTTTTGCTGTTGACCTAGTTTCCACATTTCTGCGCAGGAACTGGGAGGGGGGCAGGTAAGGATGTCACTCATCTCAGATTCATGTTTATTCCCTCAGTGATGCTTTGTTGTTCCTGTTCCCCACCTGGGACCAGCCACCACGGATACTTTTTATTAAAATATTAATTCCTCAGATTGGCCGTGGAAAGTATGAGCCCACACTGAAAGACTTTCTCCTTAAATCATGAACAACAGCCACTTTCCAATATTTTGAGGTATGTGGTATTCCACCTTCTGCCTGCATGGGGAAGGGAGAGGAAATCGACTTGGGGCAGACTGAAGAAGGCATCTTTGTCCAGGTCAGGTCTTCACAGTGCAACCTCATTATGTCATGTGAATTCTTCTGAGTTTCCCTGAAATTAAAACCATTCTGCAGCACCACTGCTACATTTAGTCAGTGGTAACTGATATTGACCATATGGCAGTATCTCAGTTCCTGCAATCTTTAGAATGGTGAACACTAACATCCAACCTACTAAATGTTTTGACTTGCGAATGTTAGCCAGAAAATGGGTTGACAGTCTTAGCTCATGCACATTGGGGCATAACAGTTCTAGTTCTGCTAGACTTCTATTAATCCTCCCATTTCCACTGTAACTAAAAGTCACATTGGGTAAAATGACTACTTGATGAAGCAGCCCACTACAGAGTGTCCTCCAAATAGAATTCTGCCTGTTAAGTCTAGTGCCTACTTTTTTGGGTGTGTCTGGGGTCCTCGAGATCACCCCCATGTTTGGGGATTTAGTGGAAGGACTTGTGGGACTCGAGTTATACTTACAGCTAGATTTAGTATAGCGATGTCATAAGGACACACAGACAAGAAGATGATGACACAGGTGGAGTCTGGAGCAATCCACATGTAGTCTTCCTGATGCTCCGCGCTCCCAGGAGGGGTCACAAGAGCAAATTCATCCCCCAGCACCAAAAATGCAGCACCATGTGTAATGTTTCTGTTCAGGGAAGCCCATTGGAGACTCAGTGCCTATTGGGAGATAGTCACATAGGCATCCTTTGCCTAGTATATACCAAAATTCCAGACTCCCAGAAGGAAAGCAGGTGTTCTACATAACACCCGCAGGTGCATTTATGTGCAAACAGTTTAGGCACATTGGGCCATCCTAACCATTTAGGGAATGTTTGATATAAGTGTAGAGAACTGTTTACCTGCCAAGTTCCCAGATGCCAACCAAGGGCCAACTTTGCAAGCTGGCTGTTATAAAGAGAGCCATCGCAGGCGTGCTATGTTGACTCTTTTCTGCACACTGGGCGTCTTTTAACTGCCACGGTGGGAACTGGAGAGGCGGTCTTGAGGGTGAGGTCCTGTTTCTCCTGCAAGGATGTTCTCTGTCGTTGAGATTCACAGCCTTTTCTCTTTTGCTTTGAAGTGTCTGCTTCATTCTATTGGTGAAATGTGAGTTGTTAGCCATATTAAGAAGTGCAGGATTAATTTTACTGAGGAGCATGGGAATCGAGAAGAATGTGGTCAGTACATGTTAAGTAAATTACAAGCCATGCAGCCTTGTGTCACTGGATTAATTTGGCACAGGATGAAAGGTCCCTCAAAAGCCTTCCTTTTTTTAACTTTACAGCTGGTTTATTTCTCCTTGAGAGTGACCCCAAAGGGCAGGAATCAGTTTTGTTAGCTTTATTTCTGTTTTCACCCTTAAGCTCTATCGAGTGGTGTCTTGGCTCCTCACCTTTTCTCATGGATCAAGGTGCTGCCGTGTCTGTCCTGCTTTCTCTCCTCTGCATTTGGTCAAAATTCCCTCCTTACCTTGGCCTGGGCTTGGTAGTGTCTAGGTGACACTGGTCCTCCTCAGATCTGCTTTCTCCTCTATTTATCTTCTGGATTTGTCTCTAAAAAATCTTTTTATAAACAAGTTTTAAAACGTATCTATAGGGGTCGGCCCGGTGGCATAGCAGTTAAGTTCACACATTCCACTTCGGCGGCCCAGGGTTTGCTGGTTCGGATCCTGGGTGCAAACCTACTCACTGCTCGTCAAGCCATGCTGAGGTGGCGTCCCACATAGAAGAGCTACAACTCTACAACTATGATATATACAACTAGGTACTGGCTCTTTGGGGAGAGAAAGAAAAAAGAGAAAGATTGGCAACAGATGTTAGTGCAGGGCCAATCTTCCTCCCCCCGCCCCCCAAAAAATCCATAGACTTCTGTCAGCATTCTTTAGGTGAGCTTAACATCTGGTATTAATGCTGTCTTCTTCCTCCCATGAGTTATCTCAAAGTCATTATTTCTCCTCATGCAGATATTTGTAGAATTATTGTTTCTCCTTTTTTTAATATCTTAAGTAGTCATACTAATAGCACCCCCTGATAGCAATTTAGGGGAAGGGTTCGATTTTTATTTTTGTTTTGTCACAGGTCTTCTGTTGACCAAATAGCAATGAATTCTGTTGATCTTTATTCAGTATTGTATGTTTCTTGTTGCTGTAGAGGTACAGATACTTAGAATTCGAGAGTAGAGTAAAACCTAATCACCTAAAGCTTCCTGAAGAGCTGTACTTAGTCTGGAATCTGTTTCAAAATAATCTAGGGATATAGATGAACTAAGACTGGTCATGAGTTAGTGATTGATGTAGCTAGGTGATGTGTACATAGTTCATTATATTATTCTTTTTACCTGTATATATATCTGAAATTATTCATGATAAATTTAAATGATCTGATAATTGATATTGGCATCCTTTCTTTTATGCAATTCTCAATTCATTCAGCAAACATTTATTAAGCTGCTCCTCCATGCCTTGTACTCTATGGATGGGCGCAAAAGATTAAGAAAAAAAAGCAGGTCTTGCTTTCCAGAAGTCCAGCATTTAGTGAGAAAGACAACAGCGCAACTGACTATGACACAATGGAAATCTAGTAACATGGCCTGAAGGTTGTGTGTGTGAGTTTGGACCTATGAGAAGGTAGTGGCATTCTTTGTCCACAGGTTAAGACCATTTCTGTACTTTAAAGACTTAATATACTAGGCATCACTTTGTGAATCAACTTAGTTGTTTCTCCAGAAGCTATTTACTTATTCCATTTATAGCAGTAAGCTAGGCCTGCAGGGGATATGATGGATATATTTATGAAATGCAAGATTCCTTTTCCTAAGCATTCTAGTTTGCTTAGGAAAGAGATTTGGCAGTAAAGGCTTGGTGAGCACCTGGTCTTCCAGACACTGGCCAGCTCAAGTTCCTACGAACTGTGAATCAAACAGCCAACCCTGAGAGCATAGGTAGTATTGGTTTGTCTGCAGTTTATAGATAAATGCAAGACACTGAAGCTTGGAGAGTTGAAATTAACATACCCTAGGTCACACAGCTTGCTTTATTCATTTATAGCCTGCCTTGTTCCAAAAAGGCTTTCAAGCAGTTGAGCCACACAGTTAGAAAGTTCCTTGTGGTCTTTCTACTGTCCCAAGAAAAACAAGACCATATTTTTTTTCTTTTAAAGCTTAAATGATGCATGTATTTCAGTCAATGTTACTACATGGATAGCTCCAAGTTTAAATTGCACAAAAGTGCTTATGTATGTCTCTCTTGGAATGTGTGAGAGTAAGAAAGGAAATCTCTGTATTTGATTTCATAAAGTCATGAGCTTTATGCAGTTGCTTGAGCCACACATGCCAGGGCCTGGTTGTGTGCACAAGAAAGTTCTTATTAATCATTGCACAGCTGGTGTGTTGTTTGTCATCATTATTACTTATTCTTAATTACCAAAAGTGCACATGGGCTACAGACTGTAGATTGTGCCAAACCAAATCTCTAAAGTGGTTGGATTAATAGGTTTTGAGGAAGATTTATAATCCTTTGTAAATGATAGTAATTCTGTGTATGTTCATATAAAGAAACAGTGCACATCAGAAACTTGCACAAAATCTGGATCATAATCTCCAGTATATTATTCTCAGTACCCACCTCCTGTTCTCTTTAATTTGTTGCTGAATCAACTTTGCCTTTTTTATATATTGAAAATGGAATTTATTTATAGGCTGAGACCTTTTTTAGGTAGTTATTTTTCTTTCCCTACCTCAGCAGTAAGTAAAAGGGGAGACATTCTTTCTCCAGGGAAGGGTTCAAACACTTGATTTCTCTAGGATGTCATTTCTCTTTAGGTGGAAATGAGGGAAATGACCACTAAAAGGATTAGTCATCATTTTCAAAATTTAATGAAGGAATTAGGTCATTTCTGCTTAATGTGTTAATAAGCTCAGAGTAAGCTGTTCTTATTGATGGATTGATGTGGAAAGGTCCCTGGAGTGATAATTGTTTCTTGTATGTAATCCTTTTGTTCTGTGGTTCCTGCAGGACTGTTGTCTACAAGGCCCAGGGCCACAGACACATCCATAGTTGGACTTTTTTGGAAGTCTGCCGTGGCTTTATCCAAATTCCACTTAACGTTAAAAGAAAACTCTTTTACTTGACTTTATTATTCAGATCAATCCAAACTGTTGTAAATTGTTTCTAATTCTTCATTGTTTCCCATTCTTGGCAGCTCTCCTGTTCATTACTCTAGGTCAGTGATGTGTATGTTTCATACCCCTTTGAGAATTTGATGAAGGATAACACTTTTACTTTCTGAAAAAATACAAATGTATATACACCATTTACATATGATTTTAGGGCATATACTAATACTGAAGTCTATAAGGGACCTCACTTTGGAGCTGCTGCTTTGGTGAAATAACTTGGGTGATATAAAATAGCTTAATAAAAGTATGTGGCCCATTTACGCAATGTGGAGACTGGGGAGTTGTGAAGCTTATCAAGTTACAGGTTTCCATATGTGATAGTATATTACTTTTTACTTGTGTATTTACCAGTATTATTTATTGTCCAATTATCTAAAACAGATATTTCACACACATGCTTTAAGATGGAAGAGTAAAGAAAGAGCTCAAAATCTTACAATATAAACCAAAAATAGGTTAAAAGAAAGAAAAACACCTTGCTATCAGTCAAATGGAGGAAAAGGCTAGAGATCAGCAAATGGAGTTGCCAAAACTTGGCATGGGCTATCTCTGTTTTGCTCCTAACTCGACCTTCCACAGACGCCATGAAGAACACAGACATATGCTATCATCAGAAATCCCCATTTGGAGGGAGGTGGAGGAGATGGCTTGGGCATCCTTGGGTAAAGACAGGCAACTTCCACGAAGGCAGAAACTCCTCCTGATCACCCCGCTGTCCTGCCAGAGAAAGGAGGATAGCTGGGGCAGGACATATCAGGGACTCCCTCTCAGAGACACCCTAGGGTCAGTGATCTCCAGCATTAAACAGAAAGTTGGTCAGAAAGAAAACTTCAAAACCAAACCAAAATCAAAAAGAGCTTCTGTAAGAGAGGAAGATGGGAAACATAAGCCCTGAGAATAGAGCAGGGAGTGTCATTTCCCACCCTGATAGCTTCCAACATGAGTGCCTACAAGTCATCATCTCTTTCCTGGTCCATCTTCTCCCTGGAGAATGATAGGAAGTGGTTGATAAGCTTGCCACCTAGGACAGAGACTCCTGGCGGGGGCTGAAGGGCCAGAGCCTCTGCTGGAATTTTATACAGCCCAGGCAGGGGAGTGAACACTGACACGGGCATTTTAGCAAAACTACAGAGATGAGGTCAACAACCAAGCTGCATCAAGTCCTGACTGCATCCTGGTTCTCCCCATACCCGCTGGTTATGGACTGAACTGTGGCCACTCAAAATTCATGCGTTGAAGTCCTAGCCAATGTGACTCTGTTTGGAAATGGAGTCTTTAAGGAGGTAATTAAGGTTAAATGAGGTTGTAAGGATGGGGCCCTAATCCAACAGGACTAATCCAATAAGAAGAGAAGGAGACACCAAGGATGTGCATGCACAGAGGAAAGGCCATGTGAGGACACAGCGAGAAGGAGCCATGTGCAAGCCAAGGAGAGAGGCCTCAAAGGAAATCAGCCACGCCGGCACCTTGATCTTGGGCTTGCAGCCTCCAGAACAGTGAGAAAATGGATTTCTTTGTTTAAGCCACCTAGCTGTGGTATTCTGTTGTGGCAACCCTAGCAGATTGATACACCATTCTCTCAGGCTATAGAACTCTGGGCAGGCAAAACTAGTGCATAGAAGAAGAAAACAGATATCCGAAACATGGGAAGAGATTCAAGGAGATGTCACCCATAGTGTAGTTGTGTGAATAGAAAGTGTTGACAAAGCTGCCCATTTAAAACATTAGTATAATTGAAATCAATCAACCAGAAATATCCAGTGTGGAGTCTATGGGAATGTAGTGCAGCAGAAGGGGAAAAAATGTAAACTGTAGATGAATAATCTATTTTGGAAGAAATACTGAACTAAGGAAGAGAAGAAATGAACTTACTATAATTTATCTCTATAGAAGAACTAAATATTTATTCAGTAAAATGGAAGTTTAAAAATAAAATGATTAAAGAGGATTTTTTTAAAGGCGCATGCTGAGCTAAGAAAACAGACTGACATCTAAAACAACATTTCAAAACAAATGAACAAATTAACAATGGAAATGAATAGAATCCAAAGTTAAAAAGCAAATTGCCATCATTGGTGGAACAGACACATGCAATGAAAGGAGAAGAACAGATAAAAGAAGTCAGAGGAGACCGTAGATATGGATGGCAAAGATGACCCATCAGAAGGCATTGTCATGGAGAGTACAAGTGCAGATACGTGGGACAGGAATAGTTTTTTTTTTTTTTTTTTTGTGGGGAAGACAAGCCCTGAGCTAACATCTGTTGCCAATCCTCCCCTTTTTGCTGAGGAAGACTGGCCCTGAGCTAACATCGTGCCCATCTTCCTCCACTTTATATGGGACGCCGCCACGGCATGGCTGACAGGCAGTGCGTCGGCGGGCGCCCGGGATCCGAACTCGCGAACCCCGGGCTGCCAAGCGCGGACTAAACCGCTGCGCCACCGGGCGGCCCCAACAGGAATAGTTTTAATGATAAAAGAGTAGAGAACTTTTTTCTGAATCAAACTGAGACCTTAATCTGATCAAAGAGTTCACTGAATTTCAGGAAATGTCAATTCTGAATTTTAAGTCATTCAGAATTATCCATAGAGAGACATAATGTGGTTCAGTTTTTGGATTTTGAGGAAAAATTATTCCACTGGGGGGAAACATCTGTTTGCCTCATATTTTCCTACAGCCACTCAGAAGACAGGAAAGCAGTGTTTATAAGTCTTGAGTATCTATTTTTGGCCACAAAGAAAACTCTAAATTTTCAAAAAGGCAGAGGTAATACAGACCACTTTTTCTGATCCGTAATACTCTAAATCCAGTAATTAACAACAGTAATAATAATATAATCCAAAAAAAGAAAAAGTCCCTGGTCATCTGGAAATTTAAAAACTTTCATGATTTGCAGATCGAAGTAGAAATAAAAAAATTGTAGAATATCTTGAAAAATATTATGAAAAGAAGTATATGAAACTTCAAGGATAGGGCAAAAATTATATTCTGAGGGAAATTTGTAATCTTAAATGACTGTATAGCTAAAACAGAAAGAATGAAATAAGCTTCCATTCATCCACCTCCCTCCAAATTTGAAGAAAAGAATAAATATTAAAAAATGTAATTAATTAGAAAAGAGAGAAAAGGGTAGTTTTTATAAATACCTCCTATGTTTTTAGGAGATTGGGGAGCATAAAATAAAATAGATAAACTATGGGCTAGACTACTCAAGAAAAAAAAGGGGGCGGGAAGAAGGCTCACATATGTAAATTAAAACAAATATGAGAATAACCACAGATACAGAGTGCACAGAAATTAGAAAATCTGAATGAAATTAGTGAACTAATATGAAAGAAACTGAGAAAATTTTCAAAGAGCTACCATCCATTCCCCAAAATGTGCCAGGCTCAGATATGTTCACAGGTGAATTGTTCTAAACTTGGAAGAAACAATTAAATCTGTTGGTATTTAAACTGGTCCAAATCATAGTAAAGGAAAACTTCAAATTCTTTTTATGTTGCCAGTAGGGCACTAATGCCAAAGCCTGTCAATTTTACTTATGGATATTATGCAGAGATCTTAAATAATACATCAGCAAATAACAGCAGCACTTTAACAGTATAATATTTCAATCTAAATTGAGTTCATCTCTGAAATACAAGGGTGGCTCAATATTAGGAAATACATTAATGCAATATAGCACATTATTAAGTCAAAGGAGAAAATCTTTCAGCAGATGCCTAAAAGCTATTGATGAAATTTACGTAATTCTTAATAAAATAATAAAGCAGAAGTTGTGGATACTTCCTTAAAATGATTCAAAATATTATTTTAACTCTTGTTAGTATTCTGTTTAATTGTTTAAACGCTGAAAATGTTGAAATTGTGACTCAGCTCACTAGTACTAATGAATTATTGTCCTAGAATTACTAGACAAGAAAGGAGAGAAAAAAATAAGAGATGGTATGAAAACTGGAAGGGGAAAATTTTGCATTATTTACAGATATGATTATATCCATAGATAGCCCAAGAGAACAGATTGAAAGACTATTAGATACACTAAAATGATTCGTTGGGATGAAGGATTAAAAGTAATTACCAAAATCGATAGCTTCCTTATATACAACAAGAATCAGAAAATACAGTGGGAGAATAGGCCCTATTATCGGTGTCATCTGAGACCGGTGTCATCTGAGTGTAAGCCTAACTCAAGAAAAGATAAATCACCCAGGTGTAACCCTAAATCAAGAGATGAAGAACACCTATTTGAAGAAAGCTGTAAAGTTCCATGACTTTGAGAGGAGGAAATAAGTGGTCTGACACACTGCTGGTGGGAATACGAAGTGGAGCAACCCTTTCTGAGACAATTTGGCAGTGTCCACTAAAGCTTGATGCACTCGTGCTTGGAATTCAATGTCTCTCCTACAAAATACTCTACCGATATTCTCTCAAAAGTTTGCAAAAATGTAGAGCAGCTTCGCTGCCCCATGTACCTCTCAGTGCAAAAATCAGAAACAAATAGCCCTCATTGGTGGAGAAGAGGGTTAAATAAATTATGTGGTGGCCATAAGAAAAAACGCTCAGTAGCCCATTAAAAAGACTAAGGAAGATTTGTAAATACTGATACTGCTTGTGGTGGATACCCTAAGGTGACCCCAATGATCCAGGTCCTTGAGTTCCTGGGACCTGAGACTTCATTCTAACCAGTAGTACTGAAGATGATGGGATGTCTTTCCCTTTGTTATATAAGACTCCATTGGAGCAGACTGGAGAGAAGTTCTCCTACTGGCCCGGAGAAAGCAAGTAGCCGTGTTGTGAGCTGCCTATGGAGAGGGCCACCTGGCAGGGTCCTGTAGTTGGTCTCTAGGAGCTGAGGCCGTTTCCAGCCCGTAGACAGCTAAAAGTCAGAACCCTTAGACCTACAATGGCAAGGAAATGAATGCTGCCAAAAACCTGAATGAGCTTGGAAGCAGATTCATCCCCTCCATAGTGCAGACTGGCTGACACCTTGATTACAGCCTTGTGAGCTGAGGACCTGAGCAAAGGACCCGGTGCAGACGTGCCTGCGCTCCTGACACATGGAAACTTTGAGATAATTGATAGCTTCCTCGTATACAAGAATTAGAAAATACGATAATAGTAAATGTGTTGTTTTCAGCTGCTGAATTTGTTATACAGCAGTAGAAAATGAATACACTGAAACTGCATGATCTCCAAGACACTGGCATCCTATCTTACTCTGAATTAAATTAAAAAACCTCCTGCCACTTTCTGATCCAACTTCCCATTCATACCCTCATGTATTACCCTCAAGTCACCTGGCCTCCTTGGTATTCCTGGAACATGCAAGTCACATTTCTACCTCAGGGCCTTTGCACTTATTCATTTAGTCCCAATGTCTACAAAGCATTCAGTTAATATTTGAATGGATAATTAAAAACTGAGGTCCAGGGGCCGGCCTGGTGGTGTAGTGGTTGTTTGAGCGCTCTGCTTTCGCAGCCCGAGGTTCTCATGTTTGGATCCCGGGCACGGACCTACGCACTGCTTATCAAGCCATGTTGTGGCAGCATCCCACATTCAAAATAGAGGAAGATGGGCACAGATGTTAGCTCAGAGCCAGTCTTCATCAGCAAAAGGAGGAGGATTGGCAATGGATGGTCACAGAGCTAGTCTTCCTCACAAAAAAAAAAAAAAAAAGAAATTGAGGTCCAAAACTGTATCTCTATTATGATCCTCTGTGTGTTAAAATGCATACATAGAAATTATACATACAAGAAGACATATACATAGGCAATTGTTTTTATTTTCCTGGAAGGAATCAAAGAAACTATTGACAATGATTACCTTGGTGGGAAGGAGGGGACCCTATTTTTCCAATATTTTGTGTGTCGATATTATCAACAGTGTTATGAGGATAGGGAGATTATGGCCCATTTGTAGTTTTATTCTTTGACTTAAAGAATAAGCCAAATACCACACACTTAAATTTACATTACAGAATAAACAGATATTCCAGTTCTGTATTTCAGAGCATAAAAGTATCTGTCAATTTGGCTAATATATTGGATAAAACGGAAATCACTGAAGAGATGAGGTTTCAGTTTGAAGAAACTTTTCAATGAGTCTGATTGTTTTTTGAGTTTCATCCATTCTTCCATGTCCTTCCTTTCTGATGAATGAAGCTCTTGTGTGGCCTTCTTGTCCTTAGATGACAAAAATGAAGCAGTGATGAGAGTATTTGTATGTATGATCTGTTGAGCACATTATATTTACTGTGAAGTATTTATGTCTTGAAGTTACTTTGGGAATGGTTGTTTTGCTCATATTCAAACTATCGTCTGGTTATACACAGAAGATAGATGAAGAAATGAAATAAGTGTGTCTCTGTGGCAGATTAGAGATGGCCACAAATTTTTTCTCACTCCTCCCATAGAGATATGAGGATCTGTGTCTCCTTCTAAATCTGGGTGAACCTTGAGATTGCTTGGAACATTAGACTACGGTGGAAGTGGTTCTTAACTATGGCTTGAAGGAGCTGATGGCTTCCACTTCCTCTTGGAACACTCTTTCTGGGGGATGTCAGCCTCCACGTAAGAAGTCCAGCCACTCTGAGACTGCCAAGCTGTGAGGAAGCCCGTGCTCGCCATGTCGAGAGGCTGTGTAAGGCAGAAGGGGAGAGGGCTGTCAGCCCTAGCTGTTCCAGCCTTCCCATCCCAGGCATCAGACATAACAAAAAACAGCTTGGTCATCGCACACTCCAGCAGACAGAAGTGAGGAACCCAACTGACACCGAAACAGGTTTCAGACAGTGAAACCTAGTTGCTGTCCCAGCCATCTCCAGGCATTTGACTGACCCAGCTGAGGCTGCTCATTCCTGCTGGGCCATGCCCAAATTCCTGAGCCAGAAAATTATGAGCATAATAAAATGGTAGTGGTTTGATACCACTAAGCTTTGGAGAGGTCTGTTACGCAGCGATAAACAGAAGGAATGTCCCACTATTTCACTGAAAATGAATTTTGGTTTAGTGAATTCTCTTTCCCTATTGACTTCTAGAGGAGTGTTCTTTTAGGTGGGAAAAGGAATATTTTTGAAGGTTATATATTTAAAGAACAACACGTTATCTGCATCCTTTCATGCAATAAAAATTTGAAAAATAAAAATATAGTGCAGGATCTGCAGGTGGTTAATTATCTTCTTCTCATATTGTTTTCCCCATATTGACAGCAATTTTAGAGCTTTAGCCTCCTGGCTAAGATTTCCACCTACCCTGCCCTTCTCCCTCTCATCCTTGCCTAACATGCAGATTTTGCTTATTAATGGAACTCTCTGGCCTTTTTTGAAACAGTACTCAGTACTACTGTAGTGCCTGTATAGTTTTTTGGGGTTTACATATTTTTACATAATAAGATATAGGAAACTAAAGTTTAAATGCCTATAGGTGCTGTGGCTCTTAGTAAATTTCAAGGAGGGTAACCATCATGCTCTTATACAAAAATCTCTATCCCTGTCTGTGGAAGAATTAAAAGGTCAGTATTTGGGGGGGCCAAATAAGGACAACTTTATTTATAATGATGTATTTGTGAAATGGTAACAATTTTTAAAGCCTTTTCATGTTCTTGTTAGTACCTGACACATTCTTCTTTGGGAAAGAGAAAACCAGAATAAAAGGAATATTAAGATGAGATTACACCCTAAGCAGTCAGGGCCACCCCTTTGGCATGTTAACCATGCACCACAGATGTAATCAGAACCCAAAGCATGGCTGACATGAAATAGCGAAAGAAGAGAGCTCCAGTAGTAGTACAGTGTAGTACAGTCAGCGTAGTACAGTGTGTGTTTATCAGGAGTTGGGGAAAGGTTGCCCCGCCCTGCAGAACAGGGTAACAGGTCAGCTTGACAGGCTTGCTTCTTTATTGAGAAGAGTAAGTCACTTGGCTCAAATAGCTTGGTGAGAATATCTTTTGGGGATGGGTACAAATTGTCTTGCTCACAGATTCATGGGTCAACTATTAGAGCCCTGCATGCAGTGTTGAAACCTCTTTTGGAAGGTCTCTAGTTTTACCTTGTAAAACTCTGGTGACATGAATCTCACTATCTCCCAAAGTAACCTGCCCAGGAGTTGTATAACTTCTATAATTTAGAAAGGTTTTTTCCTCATGTTCAGCTGACGTATGCCTTCTTATACTCTCAACCCATTAGCCTTGGTTTTAAACCGCTGGGCCAAGTACAAGGTTAATCTTAGTTCCATATGATAGTGTTTTTAGAATCTGAGGATTGGTAGGTACTGTGACCTGTTGGATTTCTTTCCAGATCCTTCAGTTGTTTGATTTTGTTTTGAGTTTCCCACCTCTTTGGTCATACTCCTTTGGAGACACTTCTGCTTCTCAGTGGCTCTCATATTGCAGAACGGAATGTGATGCCCTAGTGTGGTCCAGTCAATAAGGAGTACAGTTGGGATTAGCATCTTTCTCATTCTAGGCATGCTCTGTGTCTGTTAATCCTGTCTAAGATATCATCAGCCTCCCAGTCATGACATGTGGTGGCCTCGTCCTGGCCTTACTGTCCACGCTGACTTTTTTCATGGCTGCTGCCGGGGCACATATTTCCCATGCTATTCTTGAATAGCTGCTTTTTAAACTCCTCTAGGTATTTCCAGGTAGTTTTATCTTTTGAGCTGTGTATTGCTGGTCTGTTTGTTCCCAACCTGCTGAAAGCTTCTTGCACACACTTCTTCCTCAGGAAATTGTTCAGTCTCTCTCCCAGTTACTTGTCATCTGCTGATGAAGACCCAGCCATTGTAACAAATATTGAGCTAGAGCTCTGAGACATTCTACTAGAAATATTTCTCTCAATTTTTAATGGTGGATCTTAACCGTGAGTGATTTTGCTCTCCAGGGGACATCTGGCAGGGTGTGGAGATATTTTTGATTGTCACAACTGGGGTGGGTGCTACTGGGTTCTAGCGGGTAGAGGCCAGGGATGCTGCTAAACATGTACAGGGCAGTCCCTTCAGCAGCAAAGAATTATCAGGTCCAACATGTCAATGGTGCTGAGGTTGAGAAGCCCTTGTCTAGATTAATGTAGTTTTCTAAACGGTGTCTGGTGGGTATGATATTTTAAATTTTGTTAATCAGACTTACTGTATCAGCATTTAAGACAGGGATTCTCAAAGGGTGAACTTGGGGTCCCCTGAGACCCTTTCAGGGGTCTGTGAGGTCAAAGCTATTTTTATGATAATTGCCTTTTTCACTCGCATTCTTTTACAATTGTAGAGTGGAGTTTTCCATAGGCAATGTGACATTTGATGTCGGAACAGATTGAATGTAGAAGCAGACATGAGAACCCAGCTGTCTTCTTTTAAATCTGAAATTAAAGAGATTTGCAAAATGTAAAACAATGCCGTTCTTCTCACTAAATTATTTTTGTTTTGGAAAACAGTTATTTTTTTCGTAAAAACATTATTTATGTTATATGTAATGGGTTAGTTTTTTAATCAACTAATAATGTATTTTTTAACAATTTGACATTTCAGGGTTTTTTTTTTCCCAATACTAAGAATATCGATAAATATAATCCACACAAACAAAAGTTCTTTGGGATCCTAATAATTTTTAAGAGTATAAAAGGTCCTGAGATGATGAATTTTAAGAACCTCTGACTAGGCTATATTGCTTCATTTTATATGCAAGGATATCATATCATGAGTGACAATTTTAAAGGCCTTGTTAGAATCTGGATGTACAAAATTTTGATATGTTTCTCAGCTTGAAAGCCGTGGACTAAAGGAAATTAATTGGCATGTTCCTGGTTAACCTGTGGTAGTTTCTGGTTATTCTTTTCTGCTTTTCCAGGTGATCACCATTCCCTTAGTAATCAGTCCGGAGCCTAATTTGGGATCTTCATGTAGTCAGAAGGATTTCCTCAGCTTCAATTCCCTTTCCTCATTCATGTGTAGCATTTTTTTTGTGGCAGAATTTGGATTAAACTTTTGAAAATATCCTTGGCCCTTTGAGCTGGCTTTCTCAAGTGATGGAAGCATTCGTAACTTTATGCAGAATATTTTGAAGTCTGCTTTCAGGAAACCTAAGCCTGGTATTTGAATAAGAGACAGTGCTGCTCTTTAGAGTGAATGTGTGGCTTAAGTCTTGAACTTTTAAAAATTTTTGAAATTATATTTTATATGGTTAACTAACTCAAAACTTCATAGATGTCTATAATTTGGTCTTGGTCATATGGATACAGTGTTTAGGTATGTTTGCTTTTACCTTTTCATTCTACCGTGAAACTGGAGGGAGAATAAAGTCCTGTCCTAATAAATCATGTGAGGAATTTAGTGATCGAAGGGTACATTGACTTGTGTTAATAACAAGGTGTTTGAGATGCTAGAATGATCTGGTCTGGTGCAACCCTTTTAGATGCATCAGGAAACTGAGGCCTAGAGAGGTTAAGTTACTTTTGCAAGGTCATCATGCATTTTAATAGCAAGAAACATTATTACTTAACTTGATGACCTTGGGGCCCTTTACTAGTAACATGACTGTGCACAAGTTGTTTAATCTGCCTGAGCATCTGCTTCCTCATCTATGTTATTAAAATCAAAATAGCACCCTTGTAGGATTGTTGATGTTAACATACATAATACTTTTTCAAATTTTTCTTCTGAAAAATTTCAGGTCCGCAGAAAGGTTGCACCAATAATACAAAAGACATTTGTATACCCTAAACCCTATACGATATAATTATATTATTATTGCTATTGTTAAACCATTTGAGACTAAGTTCCCTTACATCATGACCCCTCATTTCTAAATACTTCATCACATGTCTTCTAAAAACAGGGACAAATTCAGGAAGTTTGACACTATATTGTTATTTAATATATTGTGACTGTGTGGCCCATAGTCCAGCATGTTGACTAGAAATTTGTTAGAAATGAGAATTTGGGGCCCCACTCCAGGCGAGTTGAATGAGAATCTACATTTTAACAAGACCTCCAGGTGATTTATACGTGCATAAATGTTTGAGAAGCACTGGTCTAATAGGTAGTCCATATTCGTACTTCACCAGTTGTGAAATGATTCCTTTGATAGAAAAATTTCCCCCCATGCAGGATCTAATCCAGTATCATGCATTGTATGTAATAATTATCATGTCTCTTTAGTCTGCTTTAATTTAGAATAGTTTCTCAGTCTTTGTCTTTCATGATACTGGCACTTTTGAAGAGTATAGTTGCTTTGTAAAATGATCTTTGACTCTTCATGATTAGATTCAGGTTATGTATTTTGGGGAGGTAGATAAATGCTGTTGATTATTCTAAGTGCATCAGCTGGGAAGTCTTGAATGGCTGGGGGCTGGAATCATCTGAAGGCTTCTGTACTCACATCTGGTGCCTGGGCTGGGGTGACTCAGAGTCTCGGCTGCCCTGGGACTGTTGAGCAGAGGCTCCTACACAAGCCTCTTCACATAGCTTGGGCTTTCTCACAGGGCATGGCAGCCTTAGGGCTGTGAGTGAGTGTAGGCCTTTTATGATCTAGCATCAGAAGTCACAGAGCATCACTGATACATATGCTGTTGGTTGATGTGGTCAGGAGCCTGCCCAGATTCAAGGGGTGGGGACATAGATGCTACTTCTTGATGGAAGGAGTGTCAAAGAATTTGTAGCCATGTTGTAAAACTGCTAGGGGTGATGACTGCCAGAATTCTCAATTATAAAAGCACCTTTTTCTCTTCGTAATGTTGGTAATCCATTAGGAGATACCCTGAGAATATTTAAGAATCCAGTTCCTTGGCAGACTTTTACTCTTTAGTGTTAGCATTCATTCTTGGCTTCTCTATGAGTTGGGATTTAAATTACATAAAAACCTTAAACATAATGTGTTCATCTTGCAGTAAATAAACATATAATGATAACAGACAGTTAATCCAACAGACAGTGTTGGATTCTTGAAATCTTCCTGTGACAAAGATAACTGTGCATGACCCTATTTGACAGATACTAACATTTCATACTGATGTTTGTGCCAAACACTTGATTATTAGAATGTCAACAGCAGTATAGATGAAGGGGTTCTGCTCTCTTCTGTGTGTGGTTCTATGGCTATCTTATCCTGACTATTCTCTCACCTGCCAAATAAAGGAATACACTTAGGGCATCATTGCACCATTTACTGTGATTAGAAACATTGGTGTCAGAGCTGGTCCTGAATGAAGGGAGATCAGCTGAAGGAAATCCCTTTTGCACTTCAAACACAGCTACTATACCTGAGAGCTCGCAAGTTCCAAACTGGCGTGAAATCCAAGAAGCTAGGCATTTACCTCTTGAGACTTTCTTTTTAAGGTGCAGGAACTAGGTAAAGATTATGCTTTCATCATAGTTAAGATTATTAAAATGAATTGCACTGTGTACACTGAAGGAGAGGCTGGTGTGGGCCTCCAGTATGTGTGACTGCACAAAGACTTGAGTTGGCGGGGCGGGGATCTAAACATTGGGCTGTTTGGAATGTCCTTAAAATGTATGCATGACTATTTTCTAAACCCGTAATTAGAAACATTTGAATTGGGAGGTAAAATCTAGCTGTGTCCTAATGTGTTTAGGAATCGAATCTTGCCCCAAACTTACTCCTAACGGATGTGTATAGCAGAGGTTACCTCTCCCGTGTAAGTAGGGACTGAATACTGGTAAATTCTAGGAGCCTGAGGTCCTCATATAGTTGTATTGATGTATTGACTTCTTTAAAATCAGACAAATGTTGCATGGAAAGAAAAAAATTCTGAAGAATAGTCATCAAAATTTTAACAGACATGTTTCTGTGTGTGGGATGGTGGGTGGTTTTTATCTTCTTTAAAGAACTTCTTTTTTGTGTTTACCAGAATTTTTACAAGGAATGTAATATGTATTAGTTATCACTTTTGGAACATGAATAAATTGTAATTTGAAAAACCTTATCAATAAAAAATGAAAACCAAACAATTCCCATAAATTTTAGGAGCAGTGATTAAATATTAAGGCTGATAAACAACCCCTCCCCCCCCACCATGCAGCTTCTCATAAAGTACCACCGTTGACCACCTTCAAAATATGGTTTTGCTTTAGGCATTTTGTTATGAGAGCTAAAATGGAGAAAAAAAAAAAGTGTGTTGCATTATCTCTTAAATATGTAGGCCCTGCCTGGGGCATACATAGTTGGAAAAGATTTTGGATGATTATGATAAATATAATCATATACACACTTCAGGAGATGTTTTCTTCAATATGATTAAAATTCATACATTTCTTTTTGGAGAATTAATAGGTCCATGGCTTATTTTTTTCTTTCTAGGGAAATGGTCATTCCTGCCTTCCCAAATGACCAGGAGTCATGGCTTGTATTCCAAAAGAAAAATGTCATTCACCTTGAAAATTTCGTAAGATGATGAGTGAGGTAGTTCTAAATGTGTTTACGTATACGCACGTTAAAGTTTCATAGGTAACACTGAGAGAGGGCCCTGCTTTTTGTCATGGCCAGAGCTAGCCCTGGGTGGGGGAGGCCTCTCCTTGTGGATCCCCAGGCCTCCGCGGACTGCAAATGGTAGGCTTCCTGTGGGCTGATACTCGGTGCTGCTGTTAGGACCAAGTGGTTTCTAAGGGAGGCTTGAGTCCTGGAAAGATGAAGGTGAAAAAGAGAGAAGAAAAAGAACTTTGGAGGAAGTTGTACATCAGAATTGGAGAAGGAGGAGGAAGAGAAAAAACAAAGGAATATCATGATGGAGTATACCTTACTGTTCACATAGAGTGTCTATATTTCTTTGTCATTCTAGGCTTTTATTGCTGAAATGTAAACTTTTGGATTGCATGTGAGCAAAGGACATGTTGATTGAAACAAAATTCTAGCTAGGCATTGGCATTTTATTCAGTGAAGAATATTTGTAGATATTTGGATAATGAAAGTCACAGTTACAGCTGTGTTTGGGAAAGTGTTTCCTTCTGACTTTGGAGAGTGTGTGCTTGCGTTTCCCAAATGTTTGCAGGTGCAAATTGATAAAACTGCACCTGGAGTATTTTTAAAGGTTTGCAAACCAGAAAACAACATTTTATTACTGAGAATATGTGTTCACACCATGAATCTAAGAGTGATACAGCTTTGGCTTAATCAGGAGAGGTTCACCTTATGAATTGATCAGGGAGAAAGTTATTTAGTGAACATATGAAAATTTCTTCAATGCCATTTGGTTCCCAATATGTTATCAAAGTTATTTATTATTATTATTATTACCTCTGTTGGTCTTTGTTGAACACTTAGAAAAGCCAGGGCCCTGATGTTGCATCCACAGTTTATGCCACTGAAAATGTCCATGGTTTGGGGTACATAGTTCTGGGGTATGTTCCATTTTATAAAGTCTGATTGATAAAAGTTGTCATTTACTGAAATCTTGAAGTCAAATCAAAGTCAGTTATGTAGTCCTTTATCTGGTACATAGAGTGCTACAGAAATCAATGTGGTGTGCCCCAATAGGACTTGGGAAAGGGGTCTGAAAATGTCTCCTGAAATTAAAGCTAAAAGCTTAGAAAGAAAAAGAAAAACAGAAACTCTGCTAATTTGGTAAATTCCAAAAAAGTACACTTTTTGCTTTTTTTTCAGTTGTAAACTAAATTGAAGTTGTTTTTCAAAAAGGTTGTGGTAAGTCAGGGCCACAGTCAAAGCCTGAGCCTGTGGGATGAATGACCACTGGAATGGGAATGTCTCCTGCCCCCTTCTTTCCTTCCCTTCCATTCTTCCTGGATGCCCTTCTGTTTTTTTCTGGTGAGGAAGATTGGCCCTGAGCTAAGGTCTGTTGCCAGTCTTCCTGTTTTTGCTTGAGGAAGATTGTTGCTGAGCTAACATCCGTGCCAGTCCTCCTCGATTTTGTGTGTGGGATGCTGCCACAGTGTGGGTTGATGAGCGGTCTGTAGGTCTGTGCCCAGCATCCAAACCTGTGAACCCCAGGCCTCTGAAGCGGAGCGTGTGAACTTAACCACTATGCCACCAGGCCAGCCCCTGGCTGCCTGTGACATCATGGGAAGGGCTTCATGCTGACAGGTAGCAGCAGGATTCCAAATAAGACCCTATAGCATGCTCCAATGTCAGCCTCACAGATCTCTGTATCATGAATATGAAATGCATATGAAAGGACTTTGCGGAATTTCAGCTATTGAGCACAATCTCCACTGATGAAGAAGTAAAAGCATGAAGGATAGTCTGTTGGAGAAAAAGGGTCAGAGCCAGCAGGATGGTAAATAGCAGTTGGTGTTGAGTTCTTGGTCTGGGAATAAAGCCTGAGTCTGCCACTAATAAGTGGTGTGAATATGAGCAAATCTTTAACCACAGGGGCATCAGTTTTTTCAACTGTGAAATAAAAGGGTTGGCCTGAGTGATAACCAGGATACTTTTCAGCTCTGAGATTCTGAGTTTTAATGAACCAGAACAAACATGAAGCCTTAGAATATTTCCAGCATTAAGCCTGAACCCAACTGGTATTTTGTTGTCAGTCCCTATTATCAGTTCTAGTTAAATTTTCTATAAAAGACCCATATTTAGTCATAGGGTAGTGCTGATTTAAGGACAGACAGCTGGCAAGTTTTCAGGGCTCTCTGTATACTGTTCACATGGTAGCTAAACTCTGAAGTTGTGTTGTAGATGGAATTCAGGCTACCTTGGAGGCAACTTAGAGTCATAAAACCCCAAGGTGATGAGTGTTTGTCTCAACACACCATAGACTCTGAAGCTGAAGTAATATTTGGCTATTTTATACTTATTTATTTTGGAAAGAAGATTGGAAATTTTATTTTTATTCCTCCTGTGTTAAGGGTTTACTAAGGGGAACATGCATGGATTTCTAACTGTCTTCTAGTTATACCTCTATCTGTTTATGGATAGACATAGTTGTGTGACATGGCATCATTAAAGAGAACATAATATGAATGGAGCTTAATGTGACTGGGTAATATTGGAGGTGGAGGAGCCTGGTAACCAAGACATGCACACTGGAATCAGGAAATCTGGGCTCAAACTTTGTAAGTCAAGCACTTGGCATAATGTTAGGCATACTGCAAGTACCCAAGAGTTGCAACTGCTATTATTCAAGATGATAAGAATATACAAACATATTAGTAATCTTCCTATCACAATAAAGACTCTTCTGTAGAAACATCTTTTTTAAAAAAGAATTACCTCATCCCCCTTAATTTCCTTTAACCATAGTATTTATTAATTCAGTGAGTCAATGCTGCAGGTTTGTGTTGGGCACTAAAGCAACATTTTCAGAGACCATCCTTATTTCCTGTTATCTGCAAAGTATTTCTGGCAGAGGTGGCCCAGTCATTTCCACATGTGGCCCCTGGAAGCAGAGCATGAAAGACTTGGGGATGTATTTATATGTATGGCTGAGTCCCATGGGCATAAACATCTAGTTTGTTGAGTCTGAGGCATCTGTGACTGAGCAGTAGTGCCAGACTTGTGTTTGTGCTAGCACTCTTTGGAGACCTGAATAAGCGCTTACTTATCTGACACGCCTACGTGCAGAGTTTTGTTTTTTGTCATTGGATTGTTTGGTTTTAGTTTTTCTTATGTTGTAAATACGTAAGTGCAGTGAAGACATTTTCTACCCTGAAATAAATAAGTTTTGAGTAGACTTGATCTCTTAGTATTGCGTAAGATGTGTTCACCTGCCCTAGAACATAGGTAACATAATGCTAGGGAGTGAGGAGAGTCAAAAGATTTTGAAAGGAGACCTGGGCCGTAGAGGAATTTGCATCTGTGCGGTGGTTCTGGAATTGGAAAATCAATGTTATATTTAAAGATGACACACATCTTGGCTAAATAGAACAAGATAAGCTACATTTTCACTTCTAGAATCAGATTGGCAAAAAACAGGACAAAATCTGAAAGTAAATAATTTACTATTTCCCCCTTTTCTAAGTTAAATAAAATATCCTTTTAAATCACTTCTGGTGTTTCAGAGAGAACCATGAGAATTTAAAAAAAAATTGAGGACTGAGGCTAGTACATTGGCAGACAAGGTAAATGCATATAAAAGGTAATGCGTTCTTGAAACATCTAGCAGGACATAGCACAATGATGGTGAGTCTCTATAGGTAATCTCCAGTTTTAGTCTTTCTAAACAGAGAACAGTATAGTTGGTGATTTTTTTCCCCTAAGAATTAAATTTTGTTTGTTTTTTTAAACTGGCAACAGAGGCTTTGGAATCAGAGTTGAGAGTTAAGATGCCATTGCTACCATTTTCAAACTGTGGAGACTTGGGCTAATTGTTTTAATCTTTGAGCTTTCATCATTTAAAATGTGGGGAACAATACTTACCTCAAAGGCTGTTGAGAATATTAAAGTGCTTCGGAGAAAGCCTACCACCTAGTAGGTGTTTATTAAATGTTAAATGTATTCAGTGAAAAAGGAAGTAATTAAAATTTCAAATTTCAGTGCTGAAGTGCAGAAATAAACACACAAAACCATCGTGTGATTCTGGGTGACTTGGGAATTCTGATTAGGGGCTCCATTTGTTGCTTGATGAGCTTTTTCCACAAACACTTTAGAATAACTGAACACTGAATTTGAGGAATATTTAAGACCTCAGGAAATTAGTGCCCTCCCAAAATGGTGGTTGAGTTGAGTAGTGAGGGTCTGCATCCATTTTTATTATCATTATTTACTGGATGTGACATTAGAAATACCAGTAGCTACTGTTTATTTCTGTTTACTGTGTGCCAAGTGCTGTGCTAAACATTTTATAAACTTTATCTCATTTAATCCCTGTAATAACTTGAGATGTAGGTATTATGGCCCTCATTATACAGATGAGAAAACAAGGTACACTGTTCTGTAATATTCTAAGCTTCCATAGCTAGGAAGACTTAGAAGCCAGGATAGTGCCTTCTCAAGTCAGCATCTGTGTGTTGGTACTACCTAATCTGGATGATAGGTTAGCTCTTTGAAATGCTAATACAACATAGAGTTTATTGAAGGAATGGTTGGTCTTTAGTTTATTGAGGGAGTGGTAGATCTTTATGCCTAATTAGGACTTGGAAAGGTCCAAGAATTGATTGCATATGTCCAGTGCCAGTTTTCCTGGTGTTTTGATTTGAAACTTGGGTCCATCCAAGACAAGTATAGAAAACCGTGGAGTGACTATCTAAATAGCTGTTTCTCAGTCTTGGCTACAAGAAAGAATCACCTGGGGAGCTTTAAAATGCAAACCAGATGGAAAAATAACCCCAAGCCCAGTCCCCGTTTCTAGATATTCTTTTTTCCCCTCAGTTTTATTGAGATATAATTGACATATATAACATTGTATTAGTTTGAGGTGTATAGCATAATGATTTTGATATATGTATATATTGCAAGATGATCGCCACAGTAAGTTTAGTTAGCATCCATCACCTCTCATAGCTACAAAGTTTTTTTTCTTGTGATGAGAACTTTAAGATCTGTTCTCTCAGCAACTTGCAAATACACAATACAGTATTGTTAACTATGGTCACCATGCTGTACATTACATCTCCAGAACTTATTTATCTTATAACTAGAAGAAGTTTGTACCCTTTGACCACCGTCACCCATTTCCCCCTCCCCAACCCCATGCCTCTGGCAACCACCAATCTATTCTCTGTTTCTATGAGTTGGGTCTTTTTAGATTCCACTTGTAAGTGAGATCATGAAGTATTGTCTGTCTCTGTCTCTGTCTGACTTAGCACAATGCCCTCAAGGTCCATCCAATGTAGTCACATATGGCAGGATTTCCTCCTTTTATATAGCTAAATAATATTCTCCCAGATATTCTGATGTAAAGTAAACAATGCTTTAAGTCTTTTGGAGGCTTCTGGAGGCCCAGCCCTGGGATGTCTCAGATCAGTCCCCTAGGAGCATTGGGGTTACACTCCTGGGTCTCGTTTTGCATGGTAGCCTGGCTCTGCAGACTGGGGCCGCCCCTGTGCCTCACTCCCCACACACCTACACACCCTATCACCCTGGGGTAGAGGAAGAGGAAGAGGAGGAGGAGAAGAAACAGTTGTCAGCATTTGCACTATTCCAGTCAGTGCGATCTTCCAGGAAGGTCTGCTGGGAAGGTTATCAGCTCTCCAGTGCCAGTTCTTGGGATGTAACTTTTCCACTGTTTATTTAGGCTTTGGGTGTATTGGTTCAGTGTCTTGTTTGGTTTCCTATTTCAGTAATATCCCAGAGGCACTTCCATATTTGTAATGATCAAACATAAGTAAGTCAAGGAGCTATTCCAAATGTTGGTCACACGCAGGTGCTATTTTCTTTCAATGGAATTAAGTTTTCCCATCTTCTCTTCTTCACCACTGTCATACTCTAACTTCTCTTCTATTCCTCCCGCTCCACAACCAGCTTTAATTTGAACAATGACAGACGGCAGTAAATCCAGCTGTGGACAATAGTCTAGACAGCAGAAGATTCTTTAAGGCAGATAAGTAGTTTGCTATTTGCCAGAGTGCCCTACTGGAACACAGATTCTGTGGAAATATGGTGTTAGCAGGTTACCAGTCGGAGCACTAAATTAAAATTCCACTAGCAAATATTTGTTCACAGTAATTTAAATCATTTTTTATTCCATTTACACATGAGGGGGCAGTATGGTACTATAAAGCAAATGCTCTGTTGAAATTGTTTATTTTTATTGGTATATAATAGTTTTTAGGTGAGAACTTTCAGACTGTGCGATTAGAACTCCGACATAGTTGTTAGTTGTTTAATATGATACATGTATGTAAATGTTACCCTCACTTGTATATACAGGTCATGTGCCTGTTTTTATTCAAATGCATAAATAATAATTCCCTTGCAACAGTGGGGCTTTCACGCAGTGCCTTTTATTGTGAGTTTTTTTTTTTTTTTTTTTTTGTGAGGAAGACCAGCCCTGAGCTAACATCCGTTGCTAATCCTCCTCTTTTTGCTGAGGAAGACTGGCCCTGGGCTAACATCTGTGCCCATCTTCCTCCACTTTATATGGGACGCCACCACAGCATGGCTGACAAGCAGTGTGTCGGCGGGCGCTCGGGATCCGAACTCGCGAACCCCGGGCTGCCAAGCGCAGACTAAACCGCTGCGCCACCGGGCGGCCCCTGTGAGTTTTATATTTATGTTTTGTTTAATGCTAGCTGACTTTCCTCCTGTTTTCTGGTTCCACCTGAGGAATGTCAGCCGTCTGGAGATGTAGTGTCTGTTAGGTTGATGTCTCTAAATATTTTATATTATGACTTCATTGGAGGTTGACGGATCTCCAGTGTTGTTGGGGGCCTGGACTAAGGTCTTGGCAGCTATGGAAGGTCTATTATAAATCACCTCTATGATATGCTTCCCTTATGGCATAGATTACTTTTTTCAAAAGAAAACAAAATCGCTGAGCAAAGCAGCAGCACATTTTAATTAATGTTATTATTGCTGCTATATGAATGACACCATAGATAATCAAGATGCTAATAGTCTAGCTTTCAAAATAGAGGGCAAATTATTAGGAGAAGTTGGAGGGTATTAAATGAATTGATAAAAATCTATAAAACATTTTATGAAAAATGTACATGGGAATCTGAAAGGGAATTTCATAAGCACAAACTATTTTTAAATGTGTAAAAAATATTTGCAGTCATATGTTTCTGTTTATGTAGTTTGAAAAAATTTGAGACCAGCATTTTGGCATAAATATAACCCTGTGTGAAATTTAATGGGATATTTGTTTTTAATGTTTTATCCTGGCTCCTTCCTTTGTGGATGGAGAGCTGTGCTATTGTCTACACCTGGTAAAAATAATTATGTGGTTGTTTAGTTTGGGAAAGAATTTATTTTGAAATATAATAATTTGATGTTGCTTTTCCTTAATTTTAATGAGAAATTTTATTTTGAAATCTTCTGTTAAAAAAATAAATAACAGGCTTATGACCTCTACCCAAAATTTGAAGGAATGGATTTTTGGCTCCCGCTTGATTTGGAGGAACTCCAAATCAAATGTTGTTTGATACCGGTTTACTGTTGCAATACACAGGTTTCTGTTCCTGGGAAACAATTAATGTCCTTTATGCTTTGATGGCAGATTTTTAGGACCCTGCCTGATGCCACATTCCCTGAGCCAGTCTCCCTGTCAGCGTCACCCCCGAATGCTCCACCAAGGCAATCGAAGAGGCAAGGCCAGAGGACGAAGAGACCCGTGGCTGTATATAATCTTTGTCTTGAGCTGGAAGATGGTAAGATGTTCATTCTCTTGTTCTGCTTGACAGCATGTTGAGGCGGGATAGGGCGTTTCGTATGTCCCCAGGGCAGACTTTCCATCCTTTGTGTTTTAATTTCTTTTCCCTTTAAGATTATAATTTTTGAGATTAGCAGGGAAAAGCTTTCTTGTCAGGGAGAGAATGCGAGTTTCAGTTCTGTGTTTGTCTTTGTTCTGCGTGGTTCTTTTTTTATTTTTAAAAGACAGCTTAAATTTCTTTTTTGGGAGACTTGTGTGACCTCCTGCGAGATTACATAACCCTGAGACAAATGGAAGGGGAACTAAAATTAAAGCAGATCTTTTATGAGAGGAGCAGATAGAGTCTAATGTTAAATGCGTCTAGATTAAAGGCACAGCTCACTGTTGCGCTGGAGTTTATGGCTTCTATATCCTACTTGCCGTGTTTTTCTGACTTTTTCATAAGGCAAGTATCTCATCACATGGCAAGGGTGGCAAATTGACCTGCGTTCAGGCGCCGAGCTGAGTGAACGGAGCTGCAGTGGGACTCTGGCAAATGGAAGTTCTCACGTCCCATCCAGGCTGCCATGTTCCAGCTAATTCTTGTCAAGTGGCCATGTTGTCTCAGTATTGCCAGATTGCCTAGTTTTTAAAGAGAGCCTGGAAATTTGAATTTTAAACACTGATCCCTACAAAACAAGACTGTGAGGCATGGAGAGGCCACCAACTGCGGATTTGTAACCATGTGGTTAGTGGCGTGGAGAATAAGATGATCATGGTCTCAAAACCTGCATACACGTCTGAACTGTGACTCTTTTGTTGTGGACTTCACCCCTGTTGAGGACATTTCCTGAATATGAAATTAGTCTTCATTTTTCTTCCTCTTCTCCTCCTCTTTTTGTGTGTGTGTACGTGTCGTTCATTTATTTTCCTTTTGAGCTACTGAGGTTATTCGTTTGGAAGTATGAGGTGATTGTCAAAGGGAGGAAAGGAATGAAAATAGAAACAAATATAACACCTTCATCATAAGCAGCTATGTAATCAGATGTCCAGGTAGTTAATATCCCAAGGTCCATGCAAGCAAGGGACAACTGTCTTCCAATCAACTGACTCTGCAGGAGGACTCAGAACGTGTCCTGTAATAACACTGGGGGCTAACACATTCTAGTATTCTCTTAAATTGTTTAAGACATATATCATATGATACAAGTATTAGTTTTACAGTCAGATCCTTATTTTCCAGAGGAAGGGCATGAATCATTAAAATCAACCTAAAATTTCAAGGCTTCCTTTTAGATATTAATTTCAGCTTCTGAGCCCAGCTAACTTTTTTATTCTCTCTCTCTTTCTCACTTTCACTCTCTCTCAGCAGAGTTGCTAATAAGGAGTAAAACCGACTGGTTCTTATATCTCCCTTGTCCTCCAGTGGAAGTGTTAATAAATAGTGAGAGAGGCAAATGTTGAGAGTAGGAGGGGGAAAAGAAGTCAAGAAGACATAGAATAATACCTACATTGGCTCACTGGCCCTTGAGCAAAACTGAATTGACTATATTTCATAAAGGAAATGACCAGAGACCTTTCATTTTAGAATCACATCTTCTTTTTTTGGTATTTTAGGAATTGAATCATAAAATCCAGTTGCATGTACAGAGTGTACTAATCTTTTGATTATTAGATTACGTGATTATTAATAGGTAAGAAGCTGTAAAAGTGGTATTCAGCACATCTTTTATGGGAATACTCAAGATGGTGTACAGTTATAGCTTTCCTAATCTTTAGGTCATATAAGAATTCTTAAAAATTATTTGATTATAAGGGAAAAAGGAAGATTGTCAAATATTCAACTCTTTTAGTCTGTTTTCCTGTTCACTGTATGATGTTTTATTGTACATTTTGTATTTTATAACTTTACATAATCCTTCTTGATTTTAGCCTTGGATTGTTTTTTTTGGAGAGTTGTTGGATCAGGAAAGCCCATGATTTTTTTTTTTTTTTTTTTTTTGGTGAGGAAGACCAGCCCTGAGCTAACATCCGTTGCTAATCCTCCTCTTTTTGCTGAGGAAGACTGGCCCTGGGCTAACATCCGTGCCTATCTTCCTCTACTTTATATGGGACGCCGCCACGGCATGGCTGACAGGCAGTGCGTCGGCGGGCGCCCGGGATCCGAACCAGCGAACCCCCGGCTGCCAAGCGCGGACCAAACCGCTGCGCCACAGGGCCGGCCCCAGCCCATGATTTTGATCATGGAATTATTTTATTTTATCTTAGAGGTTATGAGATAAAGCTACTAAAAACTATTATTTATCCCCCCCTCCATTGTTTGTAGCTAAACTATAGTGAAACTCAAGTTGTGTGAAAAAGAATTATTTTAAAGAGAACAAAGTTAGATCTCTATTTTGCATATTCTAAAAAAGAGGGAAATAAGTGAAGAGGGGTGGTGAACATGCTTTTGAAAGGAAGCATACAGGGAAAGGATACTAAAAAACTATGTTATTGAATCCACTTATATTGAGACTCTACCCCTTCAGAAAAAAAGATAGATTCTTGTCATTAGGATTTAAATGTTTTTTCAGTAGTCATCTAATTTTCAACTCTACTTGAAGGTTTCAAAATTTTAATCTTTTTTTTGTATTTTTTCTTATTAATGGTGGTAGAATCACTTCCTATGTTTATCTAGTTTTGGTTAAGATATGCATTTTAGCCAACTTTGGTTGATTATTTTTCCAAATTTTTTAGTTTATGAGTGTGATAGAAAATTTAAATGCAAATATGTCTTTCTCTCCCTCATTTACTCACTGTAGTATAAGTTAAATTTGACTTAATAAAATCCAGGACAAAAAGTTTTTGTTTTAAAAGTTAGGTAGTTTGTTTGCCAAGATTCTAGAAACTAGATTGGATGACTAGAGATTTTCATCAGTCCTATGATTTGGTCACAGATTTAAGTGAAGTGGTTTGTGGTATGTTATCTTTTCTTTTACGTTGAATAGGGTATGAAACTATGTGATGTGCCAAACAGCCAACCCTGGAAAACAGAATTGGTTTCAGTCTAATATCAGGCAGATCAAAAGTCATTATTACCAAAGAGTCAGCAAGCCTGTTAGCAGGAGCCAAAGTATAGGATAGGCATGGAAGCAGAGAATCCAATCTGGCATGAAATAGGAGAGAAACCCTCTGCTGATAGACATGATTTTTATTATGTTATATTCAACCCCACCCCCACCCCCAATTGAGAGATGATCAGTTTAATTAAAGACCCTTAGCATTTTACTTTGACAAAGATTTTTATTGGCTGTGGCACATTTAGCCATACTGCATACACAATGCTCACTTTTTTTAGTAATATATGATTAAATGATATTAAACTTATTTGCAAAAGACTTTAAAATTCTAGTTACTTGCTTAAGGATCTTTGTTGATAATTAATATGAACTGAAATGGATGTAGCATCTAGCTAGATTTCTTTAAATAGAGAGCTGTTAAATCATTAAATCTTTACTGAAATTTTAGTCTTATATTATTTTGTAGAAGCCATATTGTTCATTTTGATATAGCATTTAACAACGAACTTCAAAGCTGAGTAGATTTGGCTAAGTCAGTTGTTGTGAAATAGCAAAATATGAGGTAAGTTGCTAAGTGCTAAAAAGAAGATAAAAAACTCGAAGATTTGCTTTCATTTCATTCTCAGGTTATCTTTCTGTTTTTTATTTCCTTAGAACTAGTAATAAAGTAACTCTAAAAAAGTTTAGTGTATGTTGTATGTTTGTTTTCTCCTGCCCACTCCAAATTTATATCCTTACCACCTCTTATATAAAGAGAGACTGTTGTGTTTGTTTTAATTCCCCCAATACAAGGCAAGTCCATGAGGCTATATGAGATATGTTCTTTGTTATTTTTCATTCAAGACAGAGGAAAAATTTTAAAAGAAGATTTGGGGAGAGGAAGAGAAGATGATTACCATCTGAATTTTGACTGAGCTCTCCCTTTCTCCCTTTCTGCTAGCGCTAATTTTAAACAGAACTAGACATTCACAGGACTAGTTTTATTTGTATCTTCTTGGGTAATTAGATATTCTGTGCCTATCTTCTTTTGGACATGATATAGCAGTTTATTTATTTAGGCAACTTAACAAATATGATTTATAACAAGTTGAAAACAAAATCATCTTGCAAGCCAATTGGCAGGATTTGATATTATTTTAGAGTAGGTCTTACTTGGGTATCATTGGGTTGGCACTTCCACACTTGGATCCCGGATGTGCTAACTGCAACACATTTTGTTGAACATGTGTTATTGTAGTCCTACAGTGTGGTAGATACCATGACGAGGATGCAGAGCCTTATAAGCAAAAAAGTGAAAATACAACTGTTGAAGGGGAGATGGATAAACAATGAAGCATGATCATTTTCCTTCTGTCTTAAGGAGGAACATATGCTAATATGGATGAGTCTCTAAAATCTGGATAGTAGGATAAATCTGTCTGTAGGAATCAGGAAGGCCGTGGTAAAAGGCTGGTTAAGCAATTTAGGCTTAGGTTGATGTGGGCTTGAACCAGCACTAGGAATGGAAGATAAAATGGATATCTGGGAGAGATGTTAAAGCAAGTTGTTGGGACTTAACTGACCTGATATGAAGGATGAAGGCAGGTCATCAAAAGGGACGTTATCAGCCACATTTTAGGCTCATAGGTAAATCTGTCTTTGTGTTTATATCTTAATTTTTGCCCTGAGGTTTTTTTTGTTTTTAATATTTAGAACGTTTTTCCATCAAAAGGAAGGAAACATCTCATTTTGTTAGTATCTTCAATACATATTACTATATATAACTGCTTTGGAAAATAGGTTTAGTAAAAATAGTGTAAAATATATTGATATAAACAGTGTATATAGAAAGTCAATGGAAAGAGAAGTATTAAATAATTACTAAAATGCTGTGTCTTCTTAGAGAAAGAATAGTCTCATAGCCATGAACAACGTAGAGCACATTTTTCTCCTACTTTACCTCCCAGACATGTATCCACACTCATTCATAGGATGGGAGGCTACCGCTGTACCAAAAGGTGCTTATTTCGGTGGAAGTCAAGGATGGATGCTGACAGTCATGGCAGCTGTGTGCTCTCTAATCTCAGTTCCCAAGAGAGTATCTTTAGAAATCACCTTCGTGAAAACATGCTTTTGTAAGTGAATTGTAACTACCCTGACCTCCCCAGAATGTTACCAGGACATATATGTGTGAGAAGACCCACTGTAAAACCATTGTTGACATGAATTTTCAGTGATGTTCTACAGCTATGGATATTTCCTTGTAGACATATTTGATCAGCTTGACACAGAATTATAATCGACCCAAGTAACTGGGCACAAGCTGATCTGTGTCTTAAGCTTGGCAGTCTTCTCTTGATTCTTCCCATTTTCTTTTTGCTTGACACTTCATGGGTGGGCTCTGGATAATAACTTTGTTAGTGCTGAGACCTCTTGCCATCTCTCCGAGCGATGTTATGCTTCCTTGACATGGAATTGCTGTGTTGTGGAGTTAAATCTAAGACCAGGCTTGAATCAGTGACAGTCTGTGTAGACAGATTATTTCTTAAGTCACTTTTACAATGATGAGATCAATGAGTTGGAAAAGGCAGCCAGAAATGTCAGGGCTGTAATTGAGTTGTGCCGTGCCCATAAATCATGCAAGCTGCCTCCCCTGCATTGGCGTCGCCCCAGAAGCCTCCCAGAAGCTCAGCCCCCCTAATGTCAGTGACAAAGCACAAGTCAACTTCTTATATGACTTCCTATATAATCTTAACCATGCTTCTGTGTGGGATGAACATTTTCCCCTTTCTCTAGAGGGGAAAAAAGCTTATTTAACGCCTTTGAAAAATACCATAGCTGCTTCTGTGGTGAAAATAAGTTCATGGCAGGTAACTAGAATTTATAGAAGAGAGAAAAAGTCTTTAAAGCTTGTCTCCCTGTGGTGTGGGTTTTTTCTTCACTTCTAATAGCTTTTATTTTAATTTCTAGTTCTGAATTCAAACAGCTGTCACTCTCTTTATAGCCCTCTTTGAAACTCTTACAGCGTAGGAGGTAGCCGGGCTGTCTAAGAAACATCTTTTCAAACCAACCAAAGTATTGTTTATCCTGAATGAAATAGAATTTTTAAGGCTGTCAAGAGTGACTGATTTGAAACGTTTTCTTTGGTAGCTGGGAAGATGAGCAGAAACCTTGAAGGGGAAGGTATTATCTCAGTGTGGCCAATTCCAAATGACTTCTGTTACTCAGAAAGCTCTATGGACCATGATAAAAATTACCACGAAATAAGGGTGCTATCTACGGTTAATATAACAGAACAAACCTGTGGCCTGTTCATTTTTACTTACTGAATCCTTACCAGTTGTTGAGGAAAAAGAAAAGATGTGACATTGAGTCAACTATGGAGAATACTCCTGTCACTACTAGTCTCTAGTTGCCTTTTATGAGCTCTGGGTAGCATCTTTGCAGCTTGGCTCCCTCTGAATGCTCCTGCTTTCCATAGCATTCCATGTGCCTTCTGAGCAGTATTTAGGAGGAGTCCAATGTCACCCTTGGATGGAAAAAAAAATCTTCAAGCCTATTAAAATGAATTCTTGGGCTGACATTTTGTATGTACTAATATTCTCTAAAATCAGCAGCATGACTTTTTCAGCTTGAAATGTGCTTGTGGTCATGATTTTATTTTTTTTCTTAGAGACAGAATAGAAATAGTGATTATTTAAATCTCAGTTGATTATCTTAGTTATTTTAAAGGTATATCTTTTTCTGAAAATTTTTAATAGTTAATGCAAGAACAGGTTACAAACTTTGGAGGGTAATAATAGTGAACAGTTACAGATACCATATTATAGGCCAGATACTGTTTTTAGTGATATTTATTAAAGTTAGGTAATCCTCATAACAATTCTATAGGTATATTATTATCCCGATTTTATAGTTCAGGAAACTGAGGCACAGAGAGGGTCAGTAGCTCACCCAAGTCTCACAGCTAGTCAGTGACAAGCCAAGACTGAACCCAGGCAGCCTGAACCCAGAGTCTGGGCTCCTTACCACCCCACTGAAGTGCTGAACAGAGGTGCTGCCCCAAAGTTTTCTCTTCTCTGGAGTCAACAAACGTCGGCAGTTTTTTCCAGAGTCGTTTCAGAGATACTCTGTGCATTTCAAACTATTTATTTATTTATTTATTTTTTAATTTTAAGAATGATTCTTAGTTTTTCCATTTAAAGAAGGGGGTAGTTTTCTTGTAAGGGAATCAGAATTATGGTCTTGATGATGAAGATGAAGGAGAAGAAAGAGCCAGAGATGAGTATGGTTTTAAACCTGGGACCCAAACACTGTAACAAAAATGGGCCCTCCAGGAGAAAACAGGATGCTCATCCTTATGGAAAGGTGGAAGGGAAAACAATCATTTTATTCTAGTGATATATTTATTTTGTCACGATTTATGCAACCATTTACCTAAATGAACAAATATCTGGTCTTAACATTAGTTGTGATGTGGATATCTCAGGTACCTGATGCTTTAACAGGTTGTTAGAAATGAGTAATGTGAGCACAACCAGGAATTTGATGCTGCCCGAATATATACTGGATTTTGCTTTGCTTCTTTTTTTCTTTCCTCTTCCATTTATTAAAAAATTTTTTAAAAAATAATATGTTCCCTGGTTTGAAATACCAAAAAGTATAAATTGATAAAAAATGAAGTCTCCATTCCATCCCATCAACTCAGTTCCTGCACCCTGCTGCATCTGTAAACCGGACCTGTAACCATTGATATTAATAGGTTGAGCCATATATAAGTGCCATCTTTTAGTTCCAAAGTTATCTAATATTGACAATTTCAAATTTTTTTTCATTTGGTAGGTCAAAATAGAGTGTCAGGAATTTCATGTAGTTCAACCTATAGTTTCTGAAATCCTTTCAGAGTTGAGATTCCAAACTGAATTGCTAATCACTGTTATTAGTAGGGTTGTAGCATATGAAACTGCTGTTTGTGTACTTCAAAAATGATTGAATAGCAGCAATTTCACGTGGTTCAACCTATAGTTTATTTATCCTTCCAGAATTCTTTATGTGTATGTAAACAAATATGAATATAGATCCTTATTTACCCCCTTGTGTACCCAAAAGCTAGTTTTAAAATTTTATAACACAAGTATATCTTGTATTGCTTTCATGTCAATACAAAGAGAGCTCCCCTCTCCCTTTTCACTGCTGTATAGTATTCCATGTGGTCTGTTGTGTGTATGTACTCCTAAGAGGGCCTTGTATCCTCAGCCAAACACAGGCAGATGATGCAGGCCCCTTATGAACCACATCCAAGCTTCTAGCCTTCCAATGATAACAAAAATATTTCCACAAAAATAATATACATGGTATGCTTTTAAATGAACAAAGCAAGTTATAAAACGATTTTCAGAATAATTTCACTTCTGAATAAAAAACTATGTAACTAAATGTATAAGCATAGAAATAAATCTGCAAGAATATTAATCAGTTATGACAGTGGTTATCCTTAGGGGGTGAGAGCCTGATAATTTTCTTCTTTATACTTATCTGTATTTCTTCCTTTTTCCTATGGTGTATTACTTGTTATACAAACATGTACATATGCACACATATAAATACACGTACATACAATATACATATGTATATTTGTATTTAATTTACAGAAGTTTCAGCTTAACACTAATGCAAGCTGTGCTTGGTACTTGATGTGCTGTGTGTAAGTTTAAGATTTTGAAGTAGAAAGAATGAAGCAGAGCCCTGGAAAACAGCACGTGGAGTCCCTTTAGTATGAGTTGACCTGGAGAGCCTTCCTTGGCCCCACATGGAGAATGAATAGCTCTTATTGCTTAGTGTTTTCCTGTTAGATTTAATATCTTCAACCTTCTTTCTGGGCTGCTGTCTCAAAGTCACTTACCACCTATTACTCTATGGACAGTAAAGAAGAATTCCCTTTGAACAGTAGGGTTGGATTTGCTTTTTAAATGTTCTAGCATTTTGGGAATCACTATCATTGGAAATACCTAGGCAGCTAAGAGTTTTATTGAGTGGTAGGATTATTTGTGGTTACGTTTGGATTTTAACTAACCTGGATTTAAATCCCTGTCCTCCTCCTCCTGTCTTTCATGATCTCGGCAAATTCCCCTCTAAGCCTCAGGGGTTTGGGGCAATAAAATTTCACAAGCTTTTGCCAAGAATAAATAAGTTAATGGTGGTAAACCACCCAATAGGTAGTAAATACTCAAGAATTTTAGCTTATATTTTCCTGAGGGCCTGATGTATGAAGTCCAGGGCTTCAAATATACTTTCCTATGTGATATACTTTCAAAGAAAATGTAACTTAATCTTTTATTTTTGTCCGGCATAATACCTAGACTTATTGTTTGCTAGCGTCTTAATCTGGCAATTAAAATGTTATGATATTATAGTTATTTTTATAATAATTAACATTGATAAATAATTAATTATAATTAACAAACTTTAGTTGAGAAGAATAGCAAGGGGAGGAGGACAGGTTAATATCTAGGCGTCCAAGAGCCCTCATTGTCTCAGCTGGACTAGCGTTTGCCTTCTGAGCACATTGCTCTAAATTTCCTGAGCTGTCCAAGTGTCAGGCTTCCTCAAAAGTTTATGGAAGACAGTTTGATTCAGTGTCTGATTACTTTTTGGTTTCTAAGGATAATAGTACCTGGCTGTTTTTATTTTGTTTGTTTATGTAGGCAGCAATCTCAGTCTGTAAATAATGCCCCAGGACTGTGACGATGATATAAAAATGCTCTCTGCTTTACAGAGTAAAGCAATTTGCTTTGACTTCTGTGGACATTGCAACTGAACTGGTCTTATTCACTTTATAATTGAATTGCTACAGACTTCCATTGACCTTCCCAAGTAGTAGAGGTGGTTTCTGGAGTTGTAACCTAACGCTGATTAGCTGCTGCTATAACATTATAATGGGGTCTGTGTTTTATGTCATGTGATTGTAACACAGCTGGTCCTCTCATCAGCTTTTCCTAGTACACACAATTGAAACATCTTAGCCATTCAGTAGCTTTTTTGGGCAAGCATTGTGCTTATTTTTTTAAATCTTTGGGGAATAGAAAATAAAATCTGCTTTATAATTTAATAGCAATTTCATTACATCTTTTCATGCCTTAATGTGATGCTTTAATTTATAGTTCAGGAGCTGCCTTTTTTTCCCTTATCTGGACTTTTGGGGGATGCATATCTATATGTAGTTTTGTTTTTTGTTTTTTTGGGATTAGGGGGTGGGAGGTTATCCCATTGAGAGTCGCATTTCCCTTCCCCAGACATGATTTCAGATAAAGAAATTGTATTATCCAAGTGCATATTCTCATCTAGCCACTGACTGTCATTAATCTGCATGTTATTTAGCTTCATTACGGTTCCCAGTATGGTTTTTCTTGTCTGGTGAGGGCAAAATGAAATGAGAAGAACTGGGACATCTTGCCCCCTACCCAGCATGACATTGCTTTAACTTAACAGGGGGACTGAGAATTGGGGTAAGTGGGACTTTAGGAACCTTTCCTTCCAGTTGGCAATTACAGCTTATCTCAGTGCACCTCCCACTGCTGAGAAACACAATTAGCTTTCTTTCCTTAATGGGCAGTTGGCAGCGTTAATTTCTTATACCCCTTCCCCTTTTCCCCTAGTGTAAGATTTCGAGAAGATTTTCTGATCAAAGAGTCTAAACTGTTTTCTTTTCTTTTTTTTTTTTTTTGTGGGGAAGACTAGCCCTGAGCTAACATCCATTGCCAATCCTCCCCTTTTTGGTGAGGAAGACTGGCCCTGGGCTAACATCTGTGCCCATCTTCCTCCACTTTATATGGGACGCCACCACGGCATGGCTGACAGGCAGTGCGTCTGCGGGTGCCCAGGATCCGAACTCGCGAACCCTGGGCTGCCAAGCGCGGACTAAACCGCTGCGCCACCAGGCGGCCCCTAAACTGTTTTCTAATGGTAATCACTTACCACCTACTACTCTGTGGACAGTGAAGAATTCCCTTTGAATGGTAGGATTGGATTTACTTTTTAAAGAAAGATACCCAATTACATTAGCAATTTTAAAAGTTCAATTTTAAAGTCAAACTTGGAGTTCCCTAACCTATCTTTACTATTCTAATTAGTTTAAGAAAGGAAGTGTGTGTGTGCGCGTATCCTTTTCCAGTTAAGGAAAACTAATGTATAAGACATGATGTAATTCTTTTGGCCTATGTTTTGAGGAGGATAAGAATAAATATCTGGCCTGAAAAATACATCAACTTTCATTTTTGTCTTTGGACTTTTTCTTTCTATAGATCTTACCTATTTAATCCCACTATTGATAGCGCCTCATAAAGCAAGTTATCTCAATTCTTTGGCCATTTCAGTTGAAGTAGATTAGCATATGGAAAGACGTGAAGGGAGAGCCAGATGTTTTTTGGCTGGTGCCGTGTTAATTGGGTTTTGGATCTGACCATGACCCTTTTCAGCTGTGCTGCTCACAGACCGCTCTGCTGTGCACCAGTCATTCCATTTGTATATTGCAGCTTCTAGTTAAAGAAGGTCATAGAACTCAATGAGGTTCTGGGCCAGCCAAGCATCTGCGTAGGTTGTGGAGAAATAAGCCTGTTCACTTTTCTTCAACAGCCAAGGAATGGGCTACTTGGAAGAAACCAGTCTTAGATAATCAGCTAGGCAAGACAGGCTGCTCTTCTGTGTTGTTTTGGTATGGCCTTTTCCATTTTCCTCAGTCTTGCAATCAAGTTAGGTATCTGGCCACCCTGGTGTCTGTAAGTCAATAATTATGGGAATGCTAGTGCTAAGGACAAGATGCAAAAACAAAATACTGGACAAAACTGTAATCCTCCCTATGGAGTTTCACCATCTACAAAAATGTCACCCAGTAATTTGGAAGCAAGGAGACATTATGATGTACTTTCAGGACTTGAGTAGGAAGGGTGAGGCCATGGATGACTTGAGTGTCCTTGGATGTCCTTGTTAAAAGTAAATTCCATAATAGATGGGTTATTGTTCTGATCCAGTATGACAGTTCTATGATGTCTTATATCTTATGAGTCAAGTAATATCCTTTGACCTGTATTAACCACATCTCAGGGAAGAGCACTTGTTGATGCATGCTATTCTTCCCATGTGCGAGATCGTTAATGAATGAATGGTAGCTATATCTTTTGATCTCTGTCAGTCTTAAAATTCCATTGTCGGCCCCTATCCCATCTGTTATGTTGACTTCATGAAAATTGGTAAAGAAATGTTTTCTTTCTACTGTTTTCATATATCTGAAGCTTCTCACCAGCTCCTAGACAGATTTAGTTTATTTATACAAGTCACTTCCATATTTGTTGTTTAGCATTAGGTTTTATTTGCAATGTCAAGTCCAACAGCATATTGAACCAGAGGGAGGGAAAACATAAGTTTTGGCTTATTCTAATTTACGCTAGTCAGTGCAGTATTGTTGTTAGTGCTATTGAGTTGATTCCGACTCTTAGTGACCCTGTGTACAGCAGAGTGGAACCCTGCCCGGTCTTTCTGTGCCATCTTCTCACCTTCCGGTGCTATCAGACAATTACTCCATTGTATTCATAGGTTTGACCAATTTTTTTGGACGTGGGTGGCCAGGTTCTTCTTCCTAGTCTGTCTTAGTCTGGAAGCTCCGCTGAAACCTGTCCACCATAGGTGACCCTGCTGGTATTTGAAATCCTGGTGGCATAGCTTTGAGCATCACACTAACATGCAGCCACCACAGTATGATATCTGACGTACAGGTGATGTAGTTCCCTGACCAGGATACAAACCTGGGCCGTGTCACTGAGAACGCCAAATCTTAACCACTAGACCACGAGGGCTGGGTCACTGTGGTATTAGAAACTAGTTTTTGACAGGTAAAAAATATAGTGACTCGGACTTAATTTTAGCAAAGTAGAAATTATGTTAGAAGATATATGAGATGAGTTTGGGAGTACTTTTCTTGATACTAGGCACCCCTCTCCTTTTCAGGATATGTCTTAGGTAACATTAGGAAGAAAGACCACTATGGCTAGAAGGAGATTTTATTGATGTTGTAATATCTGTCATATGGTGAAAACTAGGGCAGCATGAATATTTCCTGCTTAGTTCAAAGGTTATGTTTTGAACAGGCTTATGTAATTTACCAAAACAAACAAAACTTGCCTCCTCCTGCAGCATTTCATAATCCCCTCCCAGTTTCAGCCTCTTCCCATCAACTTCATTCCCAGAGCTGTTAGTCTGTCTGCTACTGTGACTTTTACCCAGAAATGTTTGTCCTTGAGGATATCCTTTCTCTTTTACCCCCCTTCTGAGTCCTCTTCAGCTTCAGACATTAAGCCTAAATTTTTGGTGGTTGAGCCTTCCTTGGGCACAGCATCGTTAGAGGAGACACATCAAATGGGCAAAGAAGTGGAAATACTTTAAACAAGATATTATTGGTTACTATTGGGCAGCCCTGTTTACAAGATAGGAAATGCAGAATGACAACAGGATAATTATAATGCAGAATGACAGGAGAATGAATCCAGGCACAAGGGGAGAGGGGCAAGGGGAAACAGAAACGTTGCCCCCTGCTGGGAAAAGACTCCACCTAATTGTGGTTGAAGCCACCCTCAAAAGTTAAATAGATCATGTTTAGCCTTGAGATTTATTTCTCTGTACTTAGGGTGAGTTTTTATATGTCAAATCACATTTGACATATGTCAAATCACAAATCTCATCAATGTCCGCTGTGATTTTGGAGATTTTTTTTCCTGGAAAGCCTTTTTTTTTTTTTGTGAGGAAGACCAGCCTTGAGCTAACATCCGTTGCCGATCCTCCTCTTTGTGCTGAGGAAGACTGGCCCTGGGCTAACATCCGTGCCCATCTTCCTCTACTTTATATGGGACGCTGCCATGGCATGGCTGACAAGCAGTGCATCGGCAGGTGCCTGGGATCCGAACCCATGAACCCCGGGCTGCCAAGCGCGAACTAAACCGCTGCGCCACTGGGCCGGCCCCTGGAAAGTCTTACATAACAATAAATAAATAATAGTTAAGTATATTAGCTTTTGACTTTATAGAATAGCCTGTGTATATTAATTATAGTTTACAAGTAATCCCTGTTAAGTGAGTACACTAAAATACAAAAAGGCATCAAATATATTTCAGTAAGTTCTAGTTTTATTGAGAGTTCACTGTGACTGAATTTAATTTGAATATTTAAACAGTCACGATAACTTTCCTTTGACTATCGGTATTTAGGGAAATTGTCTATTTAAATATGGCATAAAATGTTCTGAACCTTTGTTTCCTAATAAATATTTTAGAGATTTCAAGTTCTCCTTGGTATTATTTTGCTGTGTTTCACAATTTTGCTATGAAATATTTTTATTGAGTTCTAAATCTTTCTTAATTTCCATTATGATTTTCATTTTAACCATATTTAGTTTACTATCATATGGAAATTGTAAAACCTATCCTTTTGTTTATGAAGTTCTAAATAGTTTGCAGTTTTGATCTGAGAAGAAAGTGTGTATAATATTAGTCCATTGGAATTTGTTAAGACTTGAGTCTTCCTTCAAAAATGTTCTGTATGTTCTTAAAGAATATGTATCCTGTGTTTATGCAAGATGTTGTGTGTGTGTATGTGTAAAATAGATCAGCTTTGTATTACTGATTACAGATAGCTTTATTATTATTACTTTGCCTACCTGACAGCAGTATCTGAGAGGAGTGTGTTAAAATCTCCAGTTACAATTGTTGATGTTTCTGTTTTTCCTTACAGTTTTATTTTTTCCTTGAGGCTCTGTCATTAGGTGCTTATCTTCTTGTTCAGTCATCTTATCCCTTTATCAGTATAAAATGACTATCTGTGCCTCTTGTGTAGTTTATTAAAATCATTATCTTTCTTTTGGTTATTTGCCCAGTATATCTTCTTTTGTTTTGTTTTTTTTTTTCAATCTTGCTTTGCCTTTTGTTTTAAGCATTTTTTTATAGTCAATGTAATGTTGGATTTAAAAAATACATTTAGAGAGTCACTGTCTTTTAATTGGTAGGTTTAATTCATTTATATATATTGTAATTACTATTTTGTTAGGATTTTTGTCATTTTATAATTTTTATTTAGTGAATTTTGATACTTTTTTTCTTTCCTGCTTTCTCTTCAAAAAAGCAAATATTCTCCAGTTTCCAATGATATATTCTGCTTTTGTTTCTAAGGTGGTTGCCTTTGAGACTTATAATCTCATTTATTCATTGAATTCTTAAACTTAATTATCTGTTTCTCTCTCACCCCAATAAGACAGATGATTTAATGGATGCTCATCTCCCTCTGGGCTACTGACCCCCACCATGTTGATAATTTCCAGAATTTTGGTTCTTAATCATTTTGATTATGTTTTTCCCTTTTGTCCTAATTTTTAGAAGACAGCAATAGGCATTATTGAGTTCGTTGAACATCTCATATTACTTTTATTTAAATACTTAAAAAATTTCTTGAAGAGTGTTAGCAGTATAGTTCTTTGTGTGGCAAACGTTGGGTATTTGTATGTCTAATAATATGTTTATTATGACCTCACATTTGAATGGCAGTTTGGCAGTTTAAATATATAATTCTGTGCTCAAAATTCTTTAATACTTTAGCTATATTACTTCGATATTGTCGTGTGTTCAGTGTTGCTGTTGAGAACTCTGATGTCAACCTGGTTCTTTTTCTTATATTATCTGCCCTTTCTATCAGATGCTTTTTTTTTTCTTTGATATTCTTAAATTTTGCAATAATGTATCTTATGCACGGCATTTTTTTTATTTCCCTGTTTGATACTCTGAGTCCTTTGGATTGAGGTCATTGAAGTTCCTTTAATTTTGAGGAGTTGGTCATTATTTCTTTAAATATTTCTTCCTCTCAGTTTATTTCTTCCTCTGGAACTTGGGTGTTGGCAATTTCACTTCTCTTCTACATATTACAAATCTTTAAATTTCTGAAGTTTTTATTTGTTGAGTTTGCTATCTTAGTTTTCTGTGCGTTGTTAGGAATTGTAGTTTACAAGTCCATTGTGAAGGAGGATTTTGTGTGTGTGTGCATGGTTATGATGAGTTGGAGCCTCCTTCTCTTCCTTCTTTCTTTTTCTAGTCCCCCTCTGGCTCTTGCCCACTCCAGGTTCCCTTAGGTGCTTTGGTACACAATCAAGTCTTCTTATTCCTGCACATAACTCTCATCCTGGGCATGGAAGGGGGGTAGGCGTGTCAAATCCAGTTCCCCAGGCAAGTGGGGACCTTGGTCATAGATTTTTGGCCTTCATTTAGTGTGGAGGGCATCTCTCATCCCCTAGTTCCACAAGCAGAGCCTGGTTCTAGCCCTGCTTCCCCATGCCTGGTGTATTGTAGGTGTTTTGACCTAAGGACACCACAGGATTTAAACATCTGGCTGGTTCTGCTGGTTTCGATAGATCCTGAAACGAGTGGGCCTTTGGCTTGTGCTCCCACTGACTTCTGAATCTGAATATTTTGTTTCTGTTTCGCAGAGATGTATAACAAGTTTTTGAGTGCAGTAATTATCTTTTAATTTACTTTTAAAATGTTATTTTATCATGTTTTTTTGTTGTTGTTGGGCATATGTGGGAGGAGAGGTGGGTTTCCACTTAAAATTTCATTGCCATCTTGACTGGAAATTTCCTGACTGGCCTATATTGTAAAAATGTTACTGTGCTGTTTTAAGTGCAATTACTTTGTTCTCAGTAAATCTTTCTTTGATCCTAGTGATGAACTGTTTGCTATTTAGAAGTGTCTGAGATTGTTGTGACCTGACAAGAAGTTTGTTTGTGTGCCAATAGAACCACAGCAGTAGGCTGCAGTTGTCTTCCCGTTAACCAAATGCATAACTGTGAAGTTTGCTAGAATTAAGTTCAACTAATAAATTAGATCTTTTCTTTTTTTGCTTCTCTCTTCTCTGTCACTTTTTCCTTTTCTTCCTCACTTCTGTTAATATATAAGCCAGGATATTTGAGAGAGGGGAGCATGGAATTTGCTTGTTGCTGTAAAGACAATCCATATTTCTGAGGAATAACAGAAAACTTCTGTGGTCTCATATCATACCCAAACATTTTAGACTAAATGGAAGACAGCAGGTAAAGGATTCAAAGGGAAATACCTCTGACTTCTTACCTGTTAGGAAATACATCTGAGAGGAAGACAGAGAAGAAATGAATGAAATGGGAGGGAAAACTCAGTCTCGTTCCCTACAACAATGCAATAGCAGTTCTATTTAAGTGAAATGACCAGAGGATGAATGGAGAGAATAGCTTATCATCAGAAAAAGTTCAACTTACTAGAGTAAAAACTTATCACTATATTAAAATTGAGGAGATAAGCATCCTTGGAATTGTTAGATATGGTAGAATTGTCAAGTTCTTGTTCCCTCTTCTTGCTCTAATTTTCTGCCAGTCTTTGAAGATTGTTTTAGTCTCTCATGAAAATAAAACACTTCTTCATGTACTCAAGGTCATCAGGAAATAGTAAAATCCAGTAGCTGTTGTGAAAGATATGTCCTCTTCATACTTTTTTGCCCAATTTTTATGAGAATTTATGTCATTGGAGGGAGTCTTAAATATTTGCAAAATAACACTTCTCTGTATTTAACATAATAATAACAGCAACAGCAACCACCAGCACCAATATTGCTTAAGGAGAAACCTGCTCCTTACATCTGAAGTTCAGGTTGCTACTGTTTGGCAGGAAGGAAGAGAGAAATTCAGATACTTTATTGTTATATTCAAAACTCTTCACCCTACTTCATAGTCCTACTTGCTGCCTTTGATCCTACTGTCCAGTCAAAATCCAACTACCTGTGGCTCTGAAAACTGCCACATTCTCTCTCGTTTCTATGCTTTCAGTCTTGATGTTTTCTCTACTAGGGTTTCTTTCCTTGGAAGTCTGGCAATAATTTCTTCCTATTCCTGTTGCCTGACTCCCAAGTCTTTCACCCCCACCACTGGCAGATTTGGAAATTCCTTTCTCTGGGTCTCAAAGCTCCTTGATACATAGTGTAGCTTACACCGCCTTCTGCTATGTTTGTCTTTACCTGACTGTCTTCGGCACTAAACTATGAGCACCTTTGGGTTAGGAACTGACTCTTCACCTTTATAACTCAGCGTCCGTGATGTGCCTCGTACATAAGTAGGAGCTCAGTAAACGCTTGTTGATTGCATAAAGAGGGTGAGAGGTGTCATGGCTTGAATGGGGAGAGGATGATAATCGGAAGCTGTGAGCAGATTTTGTAACAACACTTTAAAGTTTGTAGATTTTTCCTCCTTCTTAATTCCTGGAGGCATTGGCTTTCCATATTCATGATATTTCACATGGCAGTGAGTCCACAGTCAGTATTTTCTGAAGTCTGATTTGCCTGGCACTGCGTGTGTTCTCTAAGGGTTACCAAGACTGAGACATGGTCTCCACCCTCAAAAAAATGCGTAATGGAAATGGGAACCTACAACCAGGTCATGAAACCATTAGATGACAGTGAAATGCTAACTTGATTGCTCCTTATAGTTGTGAGAAGGAGAGAAGAGGCAGAAAAGGTGGTTGGCAAGTGCTTTGTGGAGAAGGTGGGAATTAAGCTGGATGTTGTGAGGAAGCCATTTTCTCCTCCAGATGGTGGTAATTCTATTTCTAGTGAGTTTCTTATCTTGGAGTCTGTTCATAATGCAAGTCCTTCAGCACCATTTTTGTTCACTTACCGGAACATCCGTGCTCCTCACAGGTGATTTATCTGTCTGTAGATGCCTGTTAAAAGTAACACCCAAGGAAAGAAGTCGTGTGACACTCAAAAGAAGCGAAAGGTGAAAAATGATGAGAGTATCTGACTTTAATTCTTAAGTACAAATTAGTTTCATAGGATATAAAATCTTTATTCCAGAAATTGTTGAACATAGAATTTTTTTTAGCAAGTTTTATTATTTTCATACTAGTTAAAAAGTAGTAACTTGATTTTGGTGAACTAAAGTTTCAGAAATGGTTATAAGTATTTGATGTTTATGTGCCTGGTATTAGTGTTTCCTTGAATTCAGTGATTCTCATGTGGATAGCTCATTCCTGAACAGTGAAGGAGAAAGGAATTTCGTGCACATGGAAAGTAGGGTGAGATATCTCTTCCTTTGATCAGTTTGTATAAACATATTCCCTTCTACCAATATTCTTTTCACTTGAGGGTTCAGGTTGCTACTGTTTGGCAGGCAGGAAGAGAGAAATTCTCTGAATAGAATGTGATATGATACGTTGAATGATAATTTGTGCTGTGTCAGTCTGCTTGGGAAAAGGATTGGAGGCAGTGTTGATGAGCTAGTGTATCTGATTATAAAAACATGTGAGGCACCTTTTGAAAGTAACATGAGACCCTTACACTCCACTTCCCCAAAGTTGCTTCTCATTGACAGATTTCTCCTTGTAGGAATGAGTCAGGGAATAGCTGGTCCCAGACTCTCATTTGCTGCTTTTGCTATGTCATGCCCTGCCCTGGAGACAGGGAATGAGGCCCAGAGAGCAGAGGGCCAGGATCCAGGCTCCTGAAGCCAGGAAGCTGCTAGCATCTGACTCACTGTGGAGGTTATCCTGTTCTGCTTCAAAACTGATCATATTTTGCTACTTCTGGCCAAGCCCTGAACTGGTAGCTATCATGCAGGTAAATGTTCAGGAGTTCACTTTAGATTCCTTGCTGGGGTTACATTTTGAGACTTGTTTAATTTTGAAGGGAGCCGTTTCTCATGATGATTGAGGGACACAGATGGGCCTGGGAAAGCTGGAACTCCAGCCCCTTGTTCTCAGGCTTGTTTGTAGAAAAGAACTGAATGGACTTGAGCTATCCAGGCACAGGGTAAGAAGTAGCCTTTGTTTCAAAGTGGACTGTGTCCCAGAATGAAAATAAATCCAAAGGAAATCATAGTGGTCTATCCGTGGGTTTTGGTTCATTTCCCTGAAAATTGGCCCTTCTTTTGGGGGCTGAATTACTCCAATTAGCTAAAACTTTTGTGGTGAAGGGCTATAGAAAAAGTGACTCCACTGAGAGAATAATCATACCGTATTCTAGACTGTACATTTGTCAGTGGGGACAGAACAAGGCTTTACAGGGAGACTTAGACCGGGGAGAAGGCCTGTCCACATTCATCTCTTACTGCACCATATCTCCCACCCTCCCCAACAAGGCCTTATGAAAGAAAAAGCTCAGAAAATTCTACCTTAACAGAATCTTTTGCATAGAATCATCCAGATATCTTTCCCTAACTGCCCCATAAGGAATCCTTCTTCCAGCCATCACCACCATGTCTAACTCCTACTTCCCTGAATTCAGCTTTTCTAGATCTCCATTTCTACGCTTCTCTCTTAGCCTTAGTTGTAAGCTGGGTCAGCGTTAAATAAGAATTTTTTCATACAGTCAATTTTCAAGATTAGCATCTTGGGATCTAGCTTACTCAGAGCCCAGAATTTCTCTTGTGCTTCATTATTAGTAGAGTTGAAATCCATCTAGGATGGTTTTCTGAGAGCAAGTTCCTTGCTGTTCCCAGCATTCATGCATACTCTATTTCTAGGACCTAGGACTGAGGAAAAACCATTTAATCACCTAGAAGCTGTTTGTGGCTGGGGGTATAGACCTCCACATTGTGTATCATCTGCTCACATGGCAGTTTGTCAACCAACCATTGTGACCCATCACTTATATAATCAAGGCCAAGTCAGTGTCGTCTTTATAGAATGTGCTGCCTCTGCAAGGCATCCCGGAGCAGCTAATATTAGTGGGGACTGTGGATTTGGCTGAGGGGTCCAAGCTCTAATGGGTGCTGTTCAGGTGCTTTTATGGTAGCTGGGAATAGTGATAGCAAGAAGATCAGTGGAGGGAAATAGCTGCTCTAGTGAGTGCTCTTTTTCATCTTCTTTGTTTTCCACCCAAGCCCATAGTGTGTATAGATGATACTAAACGTGTTTCCTAGAATGGTCCTTTGTGAATGAATAAATTATGCAACCCATTTAAGAAATGCTTTTTAGTTTTGGTTTAAAGTTATCCCCTGCAGTCACTGCAGGGGCCTGATTCTTGTATAACATCCTCTCTAATGATCACAGGGAAATGGAAGTTTCTCTATGTCTGGGATTTTAATAAGTTGGGCTATTAAACTGTAATGCAAGACACCAGCTCATAAGACAAGGTCCCTTTAGAGTTGTTTAATTTATTATGCACTAAGTGGTGACTGGCAGTGGCTTAAAGAACCATCAGGTGACTAGAAAGTGAGAGGTTGGACCCTGCGGGGCTGGTGCACTGCTCTGAATTGTTCTTGAGGTTATCAGTGATTTGTAGCTGTGCTCCTCCTAGATGAGGAAGTCATTGTGGCCGCCATTAAAGTGTTCATCTTCCGTTTGATCTGATTTTGATTATTGTATTTTCTTGTGCAGTAAACACTCCTCACTGTGTATTATCTATGATTTATTTTAAGCATCTTTGGCTAAAAAAAAATAACAACTTTATAGACAGGACACCTAAATACTCTCAGGCTGAATTATAAATGTAATTTTGGATATAATTGGATTGACTAATCAACTGATTCCATGTAATTATTAGTGGCGTTATTTATTCTCCTCTGAGTATCTGAAAGTTGATTTTTTTTTTTCCTTACTAGGTGACAGTCCTAACCCTCCTAAGGAGGACACCCCTCCCAGCAGTCTAGACTCACTCTCCTCCCCATCTCCCACGACTGCAGCTGTCCCTGGGCCTCCTGGACCAGACAAAAACCACCTTCTCACAGATGGGGGCAGCTTTGGGGACTGGACATCCACTGTGTAAGTAGCTGTGCTTCTGTTTGGTGCTGAGGGAAGGAGGGCCGTGACCTTCATTTTGAAGTTTCCACGGCCAGCAGGTACTGAAGCCGTTAGATCTAAGGACCTTTGTTCTCTATAACTAGTGGGGCTTCCAAAGGGAGAAGGGTCTATAAAAAAGGCCTTTCTAGAATAGCGTCTCTGTGTTACCAGGATGGAAAGGGTGGATGGGGTGCTATTTCATATCTGTTTTAAGTTCAGTTCTGTGGCAGTTTTGGGTTGCACAAAAGGAAATTTGTTATTTTCCTACTCAGGATGTTTTCTTACGAGTTATGCAAACTTGTAGAGATGAGAATGCATGCATTGTGATCAATAGACTCTTGAAACTCTCTATAGAATGATATTTTAGTTATATGAATTTTTGAGAGCTTTATGCTAGTGTTCTGCTCTATGTATTCCCTAGCACTCTGTATAATTGACAACTGATGGATGAAATATCTGACTTCATCTTCTCACTTTGGTTTAGTGCCAGGCGTGTGTAGATTAGCTCAGGTATATTAGGACAAATACTACCAATACAAACAAAATACCATGGACCTGGCTTGACTGCATGAGGGTTTGTCTTTCTGTGCTGACCGAGGCTTTGCAGTAAATGCAGATTGGTGGCGTGTGGGACATCAAAAGAGCATCACATTTCAAATGCTCAGAGAAGAAAAAAAAGAACTCCATTAATAATTACATGGCTTGATTGGTCAATCAAGTTACATCTAAAAATACATTTATAAGTCAGTCTGAGAGTATTGGGTATCCTGTCTTTAAAGTTAAAAAAATTTTTTTTAAATCAAAGTTGCTTAAAATAAATCATAGATAATGATGTCATCCCACCCTGGCTGGGCATTCTCGGGACTTTAAATGGAATTGGAAAGTGTTCCTCACATTACTTGGCTTTTTATAGTTACTGCTGGATTCACATGAAATCATTATGAACTTATTAAGTATTAACAGAGGCTGGGAGAAATTTGGTATGCTAAAATTTTGGGGTGACCTGAAGACTTTGAAATCTAATCAAAAATCAAAGTTAAACAAAGTGTAGAAACACATTTCCCAGATGAGATTTTTTTCCTCCAAGATTGTCACTTATGTATATTTATATGCTGAAGACTGTGTATTATGGATTTAAATTATATATTACTCAAACATGCCTGTCATTTTTAGTATTCTTTTTCCAGAATAAAAATATTCTTTTCACTTTAGTACTGCAAGCAACGACGACAGTGGTTACATAGGAACCTAGAATCTGTAATCCTGGGCGCTCTCGGGTGGAATTTGGCCTCTGTGTGTGCGTGTGTGTATGTGTGTTTTAAAGCAAAACCCAGATCTCTGATTATTTCTCTCGGTAAACGTATATCACAGTCAGTGGAGAACTGGTTAGTCAGTCATCCTTCCTTAGTGGTTCTGTAGAAAAGTGACATTATGAGCCACGATATAGCCAATGCTCAATTCACAGCACGTCTATGCTGGAAACATGAAGAGCTTGATATTTTTGGTCATAAATCAAACAAGCAGTGAATTCCCCAGTTTCCTATTCATACAAATTTTAAAATGTCATGGAAAGCACTCCAACATTGAGAGGCCAGAAAGAGAGGGGGGGAAATAAGTCGTTGAAGCAAGTCTGGAAAGGAGATTTTTGTAATAATCTGGACTTTCTTCCACTTCAAGACTTGATTTTTTTCTGTGCATTGGATAAAATACATCTGTATTTCTCTTAAGTATATAAAATGTTTCTTGGGTATCTTTTAGAGGATTTACTTATAAGCATATTTCAGTCCAGAGTTATCATTAAGTTAAGAGTGTTTCTCAAACTTGAACCCACACCAGGGTCAGCTGGAGGGCTAGTTAAGCCCACATTCCTGGGCCCCACCCCAGAGTGACTCTTAAGTTTGAGGGGGAGCCTAAAAATAGGCATTTCTAACATAATCCCAGGTGATGATTGGCAAACCCTGATATAGACACCTGTCCCTTCCCCCACCCCGCCCCGCCCCGTGCTTCTAGGCATGTGTTGATTGTAAGCCGCTTCCCTGAGGAGCATAAGTAGGACAAGTGATATCTCCTTCTTTTTTTTTAACCTCTTCTAGGATGGTGTGTTTGTTGTCTCCAAGTAGGTGTGTGCCTCCCCCGTATTTTGATTCCCTCTGCCTGAAATATCTCCCCTCCTTTTTTACTCAAGATAATCTGACCTATCTTTGGGGTCTAATTAAGTTTTCACTCTCAGGAAGCTGTCTCTAGTGCCCTAGTCTATAGAAAGATTCTAAATGATGTCTTTCTCTGTCTATACCCAATGCTTGACATTAGGAAAATATTGCATTCCAGTAATAGTTAATATTTACCTTTTTGTATTATTTGATATTTAAGTGGTATATGTGTATCTATGGATCTATATCAGTATCTCCATCTGCCTGCCTGCCTTCCTATCTAGCTATCTTAGTTTGGGCTGCTATAACAAAAATACTTTGATTGAGTGGCTTATAGACAACAGAAATTTATTTCTTAGAGTTCTGGAGGCTGGATTTCCAAGATCAGAGTGTCAGCATGGCTGGGTCCTGGTGTGAACCCACTTCCAGTTTACAGACTGCTGACTTCGTAACTCTTATGAGGAGGCTTATAATCCCATTCATGAGGATTCCCCTCTCAGGACCTCATCTAATCCTAATTACCTCCCAAAGGCCTCCCTTCCTAATACAGTCACATAGAAGGGGGTAAGGTTTTAACATCTAAATTCTGGGGAATGCAAACATTCAGTCCATATCACTATCTAATCTTTCCTTTACTCCAAGGTAGATTATACAATTCTTGATGATAGAAATTGGGTCTTTGAACTTTTTAGGGATGATAGTTATTAATTAATATTTTATTTCCCATTTTAATTATGTATTTATAAAATATTTTTCTTTTGGAAATCTCATTTCTTTCTATATATCATTGAAAGTCCCTTAGATTCTTCTTCCTTCTAAAGATTAAAAACTCTTCCTCCAGGAATTTCACAGAATTAATCTCACTATGTTCTGTTTATAGCATTTTTCTTTGGTTTCCTAGCATTTTTAAATTTACTTTTCATTGTTTGTGTGTGGGTTTTTTTTTTCTTTTTTGTTTAATCCATCATCTCTGCATGCCAGCCATACAGTATTAAATATAGTAGGATCTGAGTAAATGCTGATAAAGATTTCTTTTAATAAAACCAAAGTTGCTGTGGGGTCATTAAAATTCTACTCAGGGCTTACAAAAGAGGCACTGCCTGGGCCACTTGGTTTTAATCCAGGGTGGTGACTCTCCAGACCAATATTTACACTTGCCTTATCTCAGGTCCTGAAAAATGGAATCCAAATGTATGTGGATCACATAGGACCCCAGTAGCTCTGTTGTACAGACCTGCCATGACCCTCGCCACCCAAAAGCAAATTTATAGAGGAAAACATACAGCCACCAAGATTCTGATATAGGCAGTGTGTAAATGCAGCCATAGCCTCTGACAGGTAGAAAACAATACAGCAGAATTGGATTTCTCTGGTTTCTGCTGATGTTTATGACTTGTGGGTATTATTCATTGCAGTCAATCCATCTGGAGCTATTACTTACCTCTACACTCAGTAAGGTGATGGGTGACTTTATTGCCAGTGAATAATTGCTAGCTCAGTCTCCTTGGAGGACATTACATCATAGGTCAAGATATCTCCAATATTCCAAAGTCATTTTTTTTTTCAATAAAGTAGTTTTCTCTCTACAAGTTTTCTTCAATTGTAAATGATGGAGCAGGTTCTTGACAAGTTCCTGTCACAAAAGAAAATCTCTTTTAAGAAATACCAGGCATTGCTGTCTGCTTCTTCTACAGATTTCAAATGAAAAGGAACACCTCCTTTTCTGCCATCACATTCCTGCATTCAAGATGGCAGCATCTTAGAAGAGCTCCTTGTAGCTGGGAATGTTGGTCCTCCAAGATACACCTTACTCTGTGCTCTGGCAGGCCGGGAGAGCAGTAGATCCTCCTCTCCCATCTGATGAGGGGCTTGGCTTAGTTTATCCTGAATGTTAAGACATTCCTAACGCATCCATCCCAGGTGCTGTCTACCCAGACTTGATGCTAATTGCTTAAAATCACTAGACAGTAGACCCCCACTCCATTTACAGCCTTGTGCATGTCATCCATAGACTTTGTGTCTTTGTTTGCACTCACTGGTGACCATTTTTATTCTTGTCATTGAAATAACTTGCTTCCTTTAAATTGAGCAAACAAATAGAGGTTTCTCATAGACAGCTACTTGGCATTTTAAATTAATTGACTGTTGGTTCCATGATTGCTTTTCAGGAAGTCAATGAATTTTGCTGGGAGATATCAAAGTGCTCCTTAAATTTGACTTGTGGCTTAGTCTGCCACAACAAACCATGAGTGATTTGTCTGAAGTTCAGGAAAATAAACAGTTTTTAACAGATTTCTGTAAAATTTGGCACGCACCTAGAAATTACTAGGTAGCAGTCATCGGCCAGCTTTGTCTTCATCTCCTCCCTTCCTGTCTTTTTCTTTTCTTTCCTCCTCTCCTCCACCCCTTCAGAGAGGGCTTCCTCACTTCCTTCATTCCTTGATCTTACTGTTCCCAACCCTTGTTGGGCCAGAGGCAGTCAGTTCACCCTAGAAGTTGGTGTCTTATATTTTTGCCTCTTTTATTATGATTATTGTTTCAAAAGAAAATAGGGAATTTATCTTTTAAAAATTCTCTTTCTTTTTTTTTACATATCTGCTTTTTGTTGACTTGACTAAAATGATCACATATCAAGGTAACAAGGGAAGGAAAGCTATGTAAATTTAAAAAGAGATCAGGAGAGGGTGATACTTAACCCAGTGGAATGAATTGCCCATCACAGGCATTTCCAGCATCTTTATTGGTTAGTGGGAGGTCATATCCTAATAAGATTAGCACCTTTTCTCTGCTTCCCTGTCCGTTGACCCTGGTGACAGAATGTGGTGGGTTACATTGACCGAGATCTCTAACGGAGCCAGTGCCTTCCTGTGGAAGGATGTGCGCTCTCGTGCTGGGTGCTGTGAAGAGGGGATTGGAAACTAGTCTCCTCTCCCATACTTAAGTGAGTGGCAAAGTTCCTGGGTGGGTTCAGAAAGATCAAAGTGTAAGAAAGCCCAAGTGCAAGGAGGATCAGGTTCAAATGAGCAAGAGGAGCATGTCACCTTGCTGTGACCCCCCCCACAGTAGCCTTTTAAATTCTACTCAGAAGTTAGCTCCTTTCTAGACCTTCTGTTGGGACACTGGGGATTCACAGGGAACAGAAGCTTTTGCAGAGGAGGCTTGATTAGATAGTTACCCTCTTGCATTTCTCAGGATCAGAGGCCATGGAGCATTAATTATTGGGGGCCACTAATTTTTGTTTTTAGCTGCTTTATCTTAATTCTTACATCAACCCGGTGGGGTAGATATATCTTCATTTTTAAAGATAGAGAAACTGAGGCTCAAAGAGGGTAGGAAAATTGCCCCAAGCCACATGACTAATAAGGGACAGACAGAGGTGGAGTTTGACCCTGATCTGTCTGGCCGAGTAATGTCTGGTTCCCCTAGACTTGTTTTACAGTAGGGATTGAAATTGTGTGACTGCTTATGGGAACACTGTTCAAATTTTAAGTTATCCCTGATTCTGAGACCCAGTGAGATGACCGTGGCTGTCAGCTGGTCATTGCCCTTGTTTTGGAGAGGAAGCAGAGACCCTCCATTAAGTCATATGCCTGTGGTTTATAATTATCTGTGGGGAATAAACACTTGAATCTGGTGGCTGCACATTCATGGCTGAGATTTGGGGAGGAGGGCATCCTCCCCCGCAACAGAGCTAAGAGGCTTGGAAATGTGATATTTTGCAACAGAGCAGTATCCATAAGCTTTTTATGAGTAACATGATATCCAGTCATCTCCCTTTAGCTTCAGTAAAGCTCTTGAAGCTAATCACAGGGCCCACATACTTGGCCATCGACCTTAAATGCCTATTCATATTCATTTTTGGAAGTATAATTTTTGTCCTATATATTTCCTTGAATCTTCTCTCCAACTTTTTTTATAGAAATTATGCCATCCTGACACATCTTTCCACACACGTCCCTTGTGTTTTGGGTACTTGTGTTGTGTACTTGGCACTTGCGTGTGGCCTAATTCACATCTTCCTTTGCTGTGCTGTAACTACAGGTTCTGAAATTCAAAAGTTTTATTTTCTAGCCATAATGTTGATTGTTCATAGAACTTTCAAGCCGCATAATGAAGAGTTGACTTTCCAAAATGAAGACACATGTCTGAATTTCATAGTAGCTTTTCTACTGCTTAAGAGTCAAAAAAAAAATTAAGTTTTCTCATTAGTCTTGTTTTGTTTTTGTTTTTAGTCTCATTGGGCTTTTTTGTTGGATTTTATCACTTGCTGTGCATCGATTGGTTGGCTGTGTCTCAGTATCTCAATGCAGGCACAGGCCTCCTGAGCACTCTGTAAGTTGGAAGACAGTTGAGACAGTAAAGCACTGATTTTAGAGTCAAACAGGCCTGGCTTTGCATCCTCATTCTGCTTCTTAAAACCTTGGAGGCTTTATATAAATTATTTAAGCAAACCAAGGCTTAGCAAGATTATCTATAAAAGGTGAATAGCAACATCTGCCCCCCTGGACTGCTGTAAGGTTTCAAGGTCCCACATGTGATAAAACCCAGTCACTGCCCCCCTGAGAGCTCAAGGCGGCCCACCTGCTTGGATTTCCTTCCCTCTGAGAACCTAATCTGATATTCTTAGTGAAACTTGACCCGACTTCCTGGTTGTCTGTTATATGATCTTCTCACTAAACAGCTCAGGGAAATAACCTCTTTGGTCCTGGAGAAGCCTCAGATGTTGACCACGAAGTTGTGTTGTTTCCAGCAGTTACAGTAGTTATCCCAGGAGGACTCACCTTGTTGGGGCGCCTCTCTGTGTAGGAACCTCTGTTGTAGAAGCCTCTGAGAAGAGGGCCCTGAGATACCACATGACCAAGGCGTGGGTCCCCACGGGGTCCTAGCCAACTCTGTAAATTGTTCTGAGAGGTATGGGTGGCTCACCCATCACAGCAGGTAACCCTTAAAACAGGTTGGTAAGTCACTGGAGGATTTTTCTTAGCAGAGTAACATGGTACCCCTTTCGAGCTGTGCTTGCCAGCCTCTGTGTTATATGTGTTAGCCCTCATGTTGGGTGACAGCTATTTTCCATGTAAGAATTGAGCTGGTAGAAACATTCCTGTCAGTTACCCTGCAGGACCACAGCGCTGAGACCTCTAAACCCCCATAATTTTCTGAAATGAAGCTACAGTTCCTTTTCTGTTCAGCCAGCCAGCTAAAGTTCAGGCCTCTTACCTGATTCCACAGTGATCATTGGAAGGAAGATAAATGGGATTCAAGGAACACTCTCTGAGTGAAAGATTGATTGGAGATGTAATTGCAAGACTTCTTTTATAGCAAAACTGAAGAAAATGATCACCCTGGGAGCAAACTCTGTAAGATGTAGGATGACTGGATGGTGATATCTTTTCTTGTTAACGAGGGAAACCACCCAGGAGCCTCAGCATCCCATGGGGTGAGGACTGAGTGTGCAGTGCGGCCGTGTCCAACTTCGAAAGCCTCTGTCTTTGTGCTTTAGTGATGTCCTGTGTTGTCCTGCCTCCTCTCCCTGCCCATCCCTCTCCTGCAAAGGACATTTTTCTCAAGGGTGAACAAGTTATTGCTTTTACGCACTGACTTGATACATTGACTGCCTCCCTCCTGCATAGGAGGTGATTGTGAGCAATTGGTGAAGAGAGCTTCTGCTGCAGGAAGGCCCTGGGCTTTTGCAGGTCGGCTCTGGCACACATGGGAGCCCCATGCCACAAAGCCTGTGAAGACAGAGGAGGGGTAGCAAGGGCTTCTCAGGCCTGGAGGAATTTGCCATCATCATTGTCTTCATCTCCCCTACTTCTCCACTCCCAGTGGATTCTCATCTGGTCTGTCTAGTCCGGGGGTCAGCAAACTATGGCCCACTGCTGCTTGTTTTTATAAATAAAGTTTTATTGGAACACAGCCACCCAGTCATTTACCTTTGACTGCATTTGTGTTGCAATGATGGCAGAGTTGAGTAGTGGCGAGAAAGACCATATAGCCTGCAAACCTGGAAGTATTTACTCTCTGGCCCTTCACAGGAAAAGTTCACTCACCTCAATCTAACCTATAAACAAAACTAATCTTTTGGGAAAAGCCCACGTTTCTTAAAACTTAGTTTCAAGAACTGTGGTTAATTGCCATGTTTTCGATGGTCATTGCAGGTGACTTTTAAATTTAACCCTCATGACTCTTTTCTTGACGTTGAACCAACCAAAAGTTTTCTGTATGCTTTTTGGGTGCGTTCGAGTGTGTGATTGTAATTTCAAGAGGCCTTTAGTGTTTCAATGATTAAAAGGTTCTGGGGGTTGTTCTTTTTACTGCCTATTGTTTAAAATAAAAATTTTATTTTGAAATAGTCTTAGATTTCCAGAAAGGTTACAAAGATGGTATACTGAGTTCCCATAGACCCTTCACCCAGCTTCCACCACTGTTAACATCTTATCAGAACTGTGGCACTTCTGTTAAAAATGAGAAATTTTGGTACAATACTATTAACTTACAGACTTCATTTGGATTTCACTGCTTTTTCCAGTCACGTCCTCCTTTTGTTCCAGGATCCAATCTAGAATACCACTACGTTGCATTTAGCAACGTTTTTTTTAAACGGTAGCATCCACTTAATGTCTGTAGTTTTTCACCTTTGACACAGATTATTTGTTGTCTTTTGGTAAAGGAAATGATTCATTATGGTGATATAACCCTAAAAACCAGAGGCAAGATCTGATTCAGAAATACCAAGTGCTAGTAATAAGGGCTTCATTTACTGAGTACTTGCTGTGCTCCAGTCACTGTGGGGGGCTTTACACCATAAGCTCATTGAAATCTTACAGTGACCCAGCCTATTAATGATTACCTTCATTTTAGCTAAGGAAACCAAGACCAGGGAGTTTGTTACTCAGTTGTGGATGACCCTCAGCCAAGGCTAATAATGCCAACTGTGCACCAGCCCCCGAGAGGCACTCTGAAATCATTCTCTTCCTCCTCGCACAGCCTCTAGCTAGTGAGGAGTGTCCTTTTTATTTACAAAAAAAGGAACAAGCTTAAGGTGATGGAGAAACTGCAAATGGACACAAAGCCTGAGCTGGCTTGGGAACCCAGATCTCTCTGTAGAGTGGTGGCATTTCAGGCACTTGTAATTCACGTGATTAAAATCCTTCAGGAGCCCTCCTTGCAAATGGTCCTGCCCCCTGAGTATCTCTGACTCCCATCTCTTTCCATTCTTCTCCTTGTATTCTGCTCCAGTCTCTCAGAAGGACTTGAGATTATGAGCTCTACGCGGTCTTGTCAAAACAGGTTTTAGTACCTTGAGTAAGTCGTGACCTTGAGTAAGTCACTTTGACCTTTCTGAGATTCAGTCTTCTCATATGTAATGTGGAATGGTAGCATAGTTGGGAATGAGTAAATTAACATATGTGAGTTGTGTCCAGCATAGTGCTGGACTGTACAGTTGTGCTTAGCAGGAGCCTGGGTAAGTGGAGGTGATGATATTGATGGCTGCATCAGCTCAGAGCCTTCTCCAAAAAGTCTTCCTGGATGCCCACTTGATAGTTAGATGCTCCCTCCTCTGTTCCCCTGAGGGACGCCAGGCAACTCTCTACATGGCACTTGTCACACTGTGTTATGATTATCAGTTTGTTGTTCTCCACTCACTTGACTGAGTGCTCGGGGAGAGCAGATATCACAGTCCCCTGAGTGTTCCCAGGGCCTAGCACCGGGCCTGACAGGTAGTTCTCAGACCGTGAATGATGAGTGAGCAGGGTCCATTTCTAACCCTCCTAATGGGCAGTGAAGGCCTCCCTGCCCAACTCCGTGGTTATGGCGACTCGCTCATCTCAGGCTCTTGTTTGCTCCTCCACTGCTATCCCCCTCGGTGCGCTCATTTGGAACCAACAATGTGCTAGCTATGGAATTTTCCCTCTCTGGCACTTAAGGAATAACTGTGGCATTTATTGGAACAGAGATTTCCCATAATATACAGATCTACAATATTTCCTTCTGTCTTTATTAACATTTTCAAACACTTTTGCCCAGGACAGCTGTTCTAGACTTATGCGGTACATTTCCCAGACTGGAATGAAAGAGCATTTCACTGGTGTGTTAGCTTCTGCTCGGAGACCTTGCAAATGAGGTTTTAAAATCTTTCATTCCAGTGCAGACTTCTGATTTGATTCTGACATCATACAACCATAGTCAAATATCTTGGTATTGGGGGGATTTAATCACTTCAAATAAGCAGTCATCTCTTTTCTTGGTATGTGTTCTCTCTGTTCTCCATCCTTTGAATTTTAAATTATGCTCAGTGCTCCAGGAGCCTGGAACTGGGTGCTGGTATAGCCAGCACTGCCCAACGCCGGACCCATCTGTGCTATGTAAGAAATGTTTGTCAGATGCAGGAACCTTCTGGTGACTGGTGCAGCTGTTGTCCAATTTTAACAGTTAAGGTCCCAACTCCCCTCCCCCATTTCTGAAATGTTTGTGCTCTTCTGCTGCCAAAAAGTTTTTAATATGCATGGAGCGTAGAGTCTGGTCTTGAAGAAGATTGGGTCACAGTTTGAATCGGGAGCAGCATATACTGCTGATTTGTTACATTTTAAAAAAATAAACGCTGTAAAGTGTACACATACACAACTACTGTCATAATTTCATGTTTTTGAGGTTTTATTCCTCCCCACCACAAAAGCTAGAGGGTCTTCCCCTGAAATACAGACCTGTTTTTCCAAAGCAAGAGTGTTGATTCTTTTTATAGAAGAGAATTCTCTCATCACTTTCACAAATGCATATTCTACTCCCTGCTCATCGTCTTCCCCAACCCCTCCGCCCTGCCCTACCCTGTCCAAACACAGGAGACTTCTCTGTGGTTTTAGGAATAGCCAGGTTGACTTTCAGTATAAGTATTTTCAAGAAAGAGTTTCTGAGTTAGCAGTATTAAATCTTTACGTGTTTTTAGTGAAACTCTCTTGTTTCCATTCATCCCTTTTTTCAGAAGGAAACATTTCTCCTCCAAGGAAGGTGTTAATGTTGGCTCTTCTGCACTGAAAATGGAGAGGAGTCATGTTTTAGGAGAAGATTCTTTCAGTTTAGTGTGTGAAATTGAGAAGATAGCAAACAAACAGATATTAGTATTTCTCTCTAATTTATTTCTGTTTTGGTAAATGTGGTTTCTGAGCTTTTCAGGAAGAGTTGAGTTCTGCCTCCATTTTTGCAAACCACAACTTGGCTTTCAGGAAACATGTGGTGCTTAGGTACTTTTTTGTAATTGGTCAGCAGCCCATCATTAAATAAAATTCGTGGTTTGTGATCATGCCAGTCTTACTCATCAAAAATCTGTAGTTAAAGGGGCAGCAGGAAGAAGGAAATAAGTAGATTTTTAAAAAATGTTTAAATTTGGGACGTGGTAGAAGAAGACACTCAAAATATTTCATTATGTTCTAGCAGGTAATGAGCTTTTTATTTTTAGATTATTCACCAGTTTTGATCTTTAACCCAAAGACTGTCTTAGCCAGGATTCTTTGAACCACAGAATACAAAAATGACTTGAGTATTTTCTCACTTCTCCCAAGAAGGGTATTGTCAAGAACTGTAAAATCTGAATTTTTACTCTGCTTGCAAGCTACCAGATTTGCCTGCCATGGTTTCATGGATGCTGGCAGAAGACATGGTACTCTGGTCAGAGTCAAAGGACTCTCCTAATCACAGCCCTGGCAGTAGTCAAAGTATCAGTTCCTCCAAGTCCCAGTTCCCACAGGGTGATGCCCTGTGGGCCAGGTAACACCTGCATATGGGGTTGTAAGAGAGGAACCCAGAGCTTAGGAAACCCAGATCCTTTTTTTTTAAATTGAGCTCACATTGGTTTATAACATTATATATGTTTCGGATGTACATTATTCTATTTCAACTTCTGTGTAGACTGGATTGTGTTCACCACCAAAACTCTAGTTTCCGTTCGTCACTGTACACATGTGCCCCTTTACCTCTCGTGCCCTCCCCTCACCCCCTTTGCCTTTGGTTACCACCAATCTGTTCTCTGTATGTTAAGCGAAGCAAGTCAGATGGGAAAGACAATTACCATATGATTTCACTCAGATATGGAAGATAAACAAGGAAACTCAGATCTTTTATGATAGGCAGTAAAGCTTGCTCTTTGCTCCACAGGGAGAGACAATCTCTATCTTCCAAGGCTGTTTGCTCTACAAACATCCTTGAAAAGATAGTTCAGGACAAAGTCAGCCAGTACCTCTGCTCACTCAAAGTGGAGAAACACGAGAGACTCATGGAGAATTGTCTCCCAATCCATAAGTATCTAGAACCATTCTAGATGTATAGGCAAGATGTTCATTCATTACGTATATGGATGCCTTAGGGCTTAATTCTCTCCTAGGGCCCAGGCTGCGAAAAACTGCTAGGCCTTTGCTATGGGCTGCCATTTTCAAAATGCCTAGTGTTCCCCTGAAAGATTTCAAATCAAGAGAAAGAGAATATCAGAAATTCTCTTTTAAAAGTAATATTTTCCTCTACTGCTTTTTGAGAAAATATATGTATTATATTTTAAAGAATTAAATAGTTAACAAAAATTTGATCTTTATTACCAAAAAAAAAATAAATTATGCAAATGCTGGCAAGTAGGAGATGGTTTCTATGAAGAAGCTCATGTTTACAGTTTCTCGCTTTCCAAAAAAATGCGGACAGTTTGCTTTTGGAAGACACCTATGAAATATACCATCATCTGACCTCTGCTGGCTGAGATGAGAACTCATTTTAGGACTTAAGTACGGGTGTATTTATTGAACCACTTCTTGCCTCATCCCCACTCCTTGCCTGTGAAAAGTTTCTTGTATCCAAGCAGCTACTCTGTTCTGTTTTCCAAACTTTGTTTTGCTACATGGGGCTCCTCTTTCATGGGACTTCCAATTCTCCGCGTGATTTATTATGCCTCATCTCCATAGAGACTGTTTCTATTGTGTTTTGCTCCCTCTTATGAATATTCCAGCTCACGAAGTTAGCCCAGGTGGGATTCTGAAATCCACAGAAGTACCCAGCCGAGGCTTCTGAGATACTGTGGGGAAAACCCAGGAACTCAAATACAGAAATTTAAGTCTAAGTGGGAAGTTGGAAAGGTTGTCCTGGTCAACTGGTTAGTGCTGGATCACACAGCACATCTCTATGTTGAACGGTAACAAAAAGATCACAGAAAACAGAGGAAAAAGGCGAATGTTGAGAGCTTGACCCTGGAAAAGGATTGCTGATTCTGAGCTCCTGTTTTGGGACAGGATGGAGAAAGCCAGACTAAGAGATAGGCCCTCACCTTCTGCATCTGCTATTCCAACAATTCTTCACGCTCCAAAAGGGGTATTTTCCCTTTACAAAAACACTTTTTTTTTTTTTAAAGAAAGATGTGAAGATTAAGTAGATAACAGCTATAAAATTTATGATTTTTATTTTTAAAGAGCCTTATAAATGTAGTCACATTGTTACTTTATCTTCATCCTGTAGCTGTCCTCCCTCTCGGCAGATGGATGATCATCATTTAATCGCTTGAGTATTTATGACTAGAAAGAGTTGATGGGGGTGTGGTAAAACATCTCATCTTCCACCACCACCACCCTCCAAGCACCTTGAATAATTGCTAGGAGATAAAATGGCAATTGTTTGGCTAACTGTGGTCTTAAATTCACTGTCAGAGCTTCACTCATCCCTCCCATCCCTTCCTGATTAGTAAGACACCACGTAAGTTTCATTTTCTGATAAAGAATTGAGTGACTTTTGCTACTGGTGATACAGACCACTTTGAGATTTATAGATTTCTTTGCTTGGTATGAAATAGGTTTTATGACTTCCAAATGAATGGCTGGATAGGGGGATTGTAAATAAGTTGTTCATAAAATAATGTTTTTTCAGTGCGCATCTGCCACCCCCTTTCTGATCAAAGGGTCGGAAACCTTCTGTGTACTAAACATCTATTAAGTCAGTAATGTAGTATTTTATGTACCTGATTTATAAAATCCAATTTTAGTTTTAGAACATCTGAATTGGTTGCTCAGATGTTGGTTGAAGACTTCATGTGCCTGGTATACTGCCTGGCTTTGTGAGGGCTACAAAAAGACTTACAGACCCACTCTTGCCTCCAGAGCAAGAGAAATATCTGAAACCATCACAGAACAACTCATGTCAAGCTGCCCTCCCAATTTTGGGTGTGACGGGCCTTCAGAGACAGTCTATGACTTAGGAGAGGCCAAAGTGGAGTACTGGGGGAGGCTGTTCTGGAGCTGAGCTGAGGAAGGGACAGATGAGAGCAACCAGAGGAGTGGGAGAGCCTGAGGGGTGAGGAGAGACAGGAGGCTGAGTGCAGGAATGTCAGGGAAGCAGAGCTGCAGGATGACCGGCCAGGGTGTGGGGCAGGGGAGATCCTGGAGGGCAGGTGGGGGAGCATACTAGTTCTTGGGGAGGCAGATGGAGTAGACTGGGTCTTAGGTGGCTGAGTGTGGCTGATTGACCTGGCCAAGTTGGAGGAATGGGGCTAGGGGATTAGCCAGGAGGCCATAGTGGTAATAGGGGCGTGAAGCTGTGAGAATGGGAAAGTCTCCTGACGATGATGAGAAGGTAGAGAAAGGAACAGCCTGGGAGCTATTTGAAGTACAAGTGGACAGAACGTGGTGTTAGTTCTGCTCTAGAAGAAAGAATCAAAGATAATGCTTAGGAACATGGAAAGATGAGGAAGCTGCTCATGGAAACTGGTTTTAGCCGAAGAGGGTGAATCTGAGGTGAGGAGTATCTAGGTATAGCAGCCATTGAATACGTATGTTTTGGAAACAGAATTGAACGAATGAGACGCTTTCAGCACTGTGCTTTTAAAGTAAGGTTCATATACCATAGTCGCAAGCCTCCAGTTTTGAGATCGTTGAATAATAATTTAATTCAGATCAATACATATTTATTGAACTTTCCCTTCATGTTTAGAGGTCCTCCATGAGTCTGTTCGCTGACCTTTTTATGTTAACTTTTTTTTTAAATTTGTAAATATTAGGGAATGTTAGGTCATCAAACATTTTTGCTGTTCATTGGTTTCTCCCTTAAATGCTAGTCTTTAGTCCACTCTAGAAGAATCTTGATTCCCAGTAGCAGTTTTTCTGACTTGCCACATGTATATATGATCAGATGAAAGAGCTTTAAACGTTAAAAGGCCACATGTTGAATTTTTGGAGCTATAGATCATGGGCTTGACTGTAGATTCTTGTGATTTTTTTCCTGTAGGCAGAAAATATGAATGCCTCAAAAGTCCAAGCAACTGGTTTGGGCAATTGGATTCTGGTGTCCTAATTAGTGAATTGATATGATGCTAGGTTGGGCAAGACTAGATCTTCTCCACAAACTTGGTGAAGTACAATAAGGCATCTCTAGTTTTGGGATGTGGCTCTTGGGGCTATAGACTCGGGAGGATGTGGAGAGGATTCTGTCCCTTCTGGTCATCAGGAGAGATAAGGGAGCTATTATCCCAGCCGTTTAGGATTGGGGTGTTGTGTATTTGATGCTCTGTGGCCTTTATAGTATTAATCTTGTCCTTCAAACTTCCACCCTTAGCCCAAGCCAGCCCCGATCATCTATGGTCCAGTGGCTTAACCCGCAATCTCCAACCACACCAAGCTGCAACCCAGCTGTTACACCTCCTTCACCCAAGTTGCCACCTTTCCCTCTCTCTCTTCCTGCCACCATAGCGGACAAGCCACATGAAAGGTATGTGGTTTGGAATATGATGTAGACCAGGGGGGCAGCACACAGAAGGGGCTCGATCAACCTGAGCAGGTTCTTGTGTTCTCGACTGGAAAACACTTGCTCAGGTTGTTGTGGCCTCTTGGACAGAGTAGACAACATTTACAACCTTGTCTCGGGGCTGTGCCTCGGTTCAAGAACAAGTATGTCTTTATGAGAAATTTGCCTTACGTGCGAGCTGCTTGAAGGTGAGCTCCTCTGCCTTTTTGGTGCTGGTTGTGTATTTATGTAAGTACTTACGTTGGAAGACCTTTTTATATGTGACTGTAAAGCATGTGCTTTGTATTAAGAAATGTAAACTGGGCACTGGGAGCGGGAATTACTGTGTCCATTTAATGGGCAGTTGTGCAGAGGCCAGAGTTGCTGGCCTTTAGCAAGCCCTTCCTCCTGGGTAGCTGGCTGGAGCTCTTCTTAGAATTAGTAGCTTCTCCAGCCCCAGTGAGAGGGGAGACTTCCTTCTGCTTCGATTTGGATCGAGCTAACAGCACAGTTTCTGTCCTTCCCCTGTATGGTCTTTCCTCACAAGGACACATGGGACCTTTGGACAAGTGGTAAGATGCTCAGCCTGACGTTCCTTTTGAAGTCAGGAGTGAGGGGTTCAAATAAAGAAGACCCAAGTAAGAACAACAGGCCCTTCCGGAGTGGTGTGGAAGCAGACTGCCAGTGTAGACAGATCGATGTCTGCGGCACATTGCTGAAGCCACTCAGTGTGCGCGCCTCTGCCCCTCACTGCCTTGTCTTCTGTCTCCAGGCACCAGTGCTTTTCCTAACAGATACACCGAAGTGCTTAGGAAATAAGTATGTCCTGTGGTTCTGATCATGCTGAATGTTAGGAAAGGGCATCCCCCTGGGCGGGGAGGAAAATTAGGTGAAGAGCTTCGGTGAAAGCTTCTCAGAGAGGCTCTCTAAAGAAAGATCTGAATTTGAAACCCAGCATTTACTTGAAAATCAAGTGCTATAGTTTTGCCTGATGTTCCCTTCCCTGCTAATTTCTTTTTTGGGAGGAGTTGCCCCACTGGTGACACATAAATGAGATTTGGGACATGGGGGTGGGAGGAAGGTGAGGTTTGTCTCTCCCAGTTTCTCGCATTTTAACTTGTGTCTTCCACATTCCCTTTCCAGTGTTATCAATCGGAAGGCTCGAGCGGTGTATCCGTGTGAAGCAGAACACAGCTCAGAATTATCTTTTGAAATAGGAGCAATTTTTGAGGATGGTAAGTGTTAGTGGGAGCTCTGTGGTAGGATATATTCTGTCACCCCAGAATGTCTGCAACCCAGAGCGAGCAATCACTGGGTATGGTGTCATCAGGAGCACAGGTCTATGCTTTGATGCTTTGGACAGGAGAGAGCAGGCCCATTTGGCTCCCAGGAACTGAGCGCCAAGGGCCTATGTCTTTGTTTTCTTTTTTTTTTTTTTTGCTGAGGAAGATTTGCCCTGAGCTAACATCTGTTGCCAATCTTCCTCTGTTTTGTATGTGAGCTGCTGCCACAGCGTGACCTCTGACAAGTGGTGTAGGTCTGCACCCAAGAGCCGAACCTGGGCTGCTGAAGTGGGGTGGGCCAAACTTAACCACTAGGCCACCAGGGCTGGCCCCAGGGGCCTATCTCTGGGTGGCTGGAATATCACTTCTGCTTTAATCTTGGTTATTTTCCACGCTTTTAACTCTCGTGGGTCTTCATTCAGGACATCTTCTCCTGACATAAAGAGGCCAGTGCCACTTGGAATTAAGAAGTATTTCTGACTTCCATCCTTCATTTCCTCTCCCAGCAATCCCAGCCAAGCCTCCTGAAGGCTTCAGGTTTGCCAAATCTGAGTTGCAGAAGAGTAGTATTGTTGAAAAATGTTGGTTTTTAATTCCCTTACCATTCTTATGCTTTGTATGATGTTTGCTCGTTTGAAGAGTGTGTGAATCTCTAGTTATGGGTATTGACTTTGCATATTGAAACAAGGGTGTAGATTTTATTTGAGTGTTTTATATTCACACACAGAATTTAGGAGCTCTACCCAGCTTAATATTTCACAAATTTCTCCTGTGGTTCAGTGTTTGTTGTTCCCTGCCCCTCGCCCATGTCTTCCTTCCCAGTCCTGCTCATTATGAAATTCATTGGTTGCTGTGGAAACAGTGATGTTGTGTGTGGGTGGAGCTGCCCAAAAGAGTTCTGGGGAAGCAGGGAGAACCCTAGATGCTTGGAATGGAATGGTTGATTAGCCAGAATATTTGGAATATATGGAATATATCAATGCAACGCATTGTGGTATATTGTCAGTAATGCAGTATTGCTGGTGATTATTTTTCAGAAAGCAAGTTGCCTCATTCAGAATAGATTTCTATATATGTGTGGTATGTACTCTCGAGAGCCAGGGACTCCTGATAGTGTCAGAAAACAAACAACAACGAAAAACCCCACATATGACAGAATTGTGCTTTGTGGAGAAATTTGTTCTGAGAGGAGAAGCAAGATCATTCCTCTGTCACCATAACATACCTACATGCACATTTGCCAGGAAAATGTGGTAAAGCAGCTGTCCTACTCCAGGCCTGTCACATACTGGCACACCATATGGCAGGAGGGAAAGCTGAGATGCTAGCATTGAAGCCCACCCATTTGAGAAATGATAAGTTTTTCCACGGTGTGATTAGATTTGCTTAGGGATCCCTTACACAGTGTTATTTGTGAGATATTTACCTTGGTAGGAGGTGTATCTATTAGGATGCCTTTGGCTGCCAGTAATAAAAACTGACATAACTGGCCAAATCAGTCATGAAAATGGATTAGCTCACACAATAGTAAGTCTGGAAGTAGGGAGCTCTAGGGTTGGTTAATTCACATTCTTAAAGATGTCTTCAAAGACCAAGTATTTCCATCTCTGCTGAACCATTCTCAGCTTGTGAACAGGGCCTCTGGCTGGTTTTCCTGGGATATGAGATGGCTGCCACAGTTCCAGGCATCATGGCCACAGTCAGCCCCAGTAGAAAGGGGTACCTCCTTCTTGTGTTCCTTTTTTTGAGAATGAGAAAACTTTTCCAGAACTTTCTTCCTAGCTTACCTGTCTTCACATCCCAATAGCCAGAATGGGATCAATACTCACCCTGACCAGCAAGGACTTTGACCAATCAGAATGATACTGGGCACAGGGACACCTCCTCTGGGCACACAGACATGTGAATGAGCGTCAGGACCTCAGGCAAATCTGGTTCTGCCAGCACAGATAATGGGAAAGGCCGATAGATGTCTGACACAGGAGGCTGAAGTCCCTAGATGACTTTCAGGAGTCCTCCTAAAAAAAGTATGTGGGTGACTGTGTTGATGTGTGTGTGTCTGTCACTTTCCACACACACACACACGCACACATACTTGCACACACACACCAGTATCTCAGTGTGTTTTGGACGAGGGGCGTGATTGGCAGCAGGTAGCTTTGGGTTGTCAACTCTGCATTTATTTTGCCTGCAATCAGATCTTGGCTTTTCCAGTTTCTATGTGACTTGGGACAAGTTCCTTAAGTTCTCTGTGCATCACATTCTTCATCTTAATCTTCAAGGATGTCCACAAGATTGATGTTGTGTCAAGACAGTGTTTTGGGTCATGGGCATGTAGGGCTTTGAGTGCAGCGCAGACATCAGTGGAGGGAGGATGTTGCTGACTGTGGAGCTGAACTTGGTGCACCAGGACGTGCTGTGGCCGTGGCTCTGGGCTAAGCCAAGTCAGCCCCCCTGAGAGTCTGTGCTCTGCGGTGCTGGTGTCCACCTCTGTCTGGATTGCTGGCTGGGGCACCCAGGGGGTCTCGGTTGCTCGTCAGTCCCTCCCCCAAGGCTAACTGCCCTGGATCTGCCTTGGTGATGGGTTGACACCTCTGCCTACACGGGTATGTGAGTGTCTCATTTTATGGGAGCTGCTTGTCTTGGGGGTGCCTCCCCCTGTTCTTCTGCAGTGGCAGAGAAGCATAGTGGAGGGCATTCAGAACTCGCACCACTAAACTTGCTAGTTCTTAGGGTCAGTTCTTAAAGGACACAGAACATGGAAAGCCCTTAAGCAGGATTTATTCTTTTCTGTGTGTTTGCACCTTCATCTTCTGTGCATAGTTGATCTCTTAGTAGAGAATTTCTGACTAGTTAAAAGCATGTGCTTGCTCAGAACATGTCTAGTGAAGGCCTTTCTCGAATGGCTGAGGTCTTCCCTTCTCGTGACTGACACAGGGCGGGACAGACCGGCAGTTCACCCGGCCTCAGCTTCCGTGGAGCTAGGCAGTGCTCTGGTTGGCCACTGTTTATAATTCAGCCATAGGAGTGTCACCAGGAACACATCTTTCTGCAGACCAGCAATACTTAGCATCCCTGAAATGCCCAAGACATTTCTCCTATGTTCGCTTGTCCATTTGGAATCTTCCAGCGCTCTTGCAGTGCATGCCCCTTTTGTGCTTCATACAGGCGACAAAGTAAGTTGGTTTATGGCATTCAGTGGCCTTTGGAGAAGACAAAATCCAGGTCAAAGTGGCCCCTGGGCCACATTGTCAGTAGTTACATGGTTTGGGATATACACAACAGTGGGAAATCCTACACCGGGGTGTGGAAGGGAAAGGGATCTTTAGTAATTAACTAGCTCAATAACTGTTCCTTGCCCTCTGCTCTTACTGTGTGGGTCTGGACTTGAGTTTAAATTCTAGGCTGAAGAATCGTTTCTATAGTAGACATGCTAATGCTTAGCTGTTGTTCTGGGGTAATGCCTCCCACATCCCCCAGGGTGGGCTATGTTTGTAAAGTCTCAGGGCGGCCGATGTTTCTGTGACTGCCAGAAAGAACTTTCCCATTTCCCTGGGACCAGGGAACCCCAGAAATGCATTTCCCTGGTGAGCAGTCAGCCCTGCTCTCTTTCCAGACAGGCGGCCCTGCAGCTGCCGGACCCTCCAGTCAGGGCAGGAGGGTTCCCTCCCCTGGGCTGCCCGGCAGGACGGATTTCCGGGAGCTGGCCCTCTCTCAGCAGCAGGCTGGCTTCCTGGCTTCCCAAACTGTGTTGTTTCCACCTTGGAGACATGATCTGTCTGTTGTTTGAGAAGCAGGTGTGGCCCAGATTAGTCTTTAAAAGCTGCTGGTGATTCATTTTAAAGCCCTCAAATATGTAAAGAGTAATCCTTGGAAAACAATTTGGCATTTTCTTGGAAAGTTGATCCTGTGTAGACGCCACAACCCAACAATTGTATTCTTAGACATATTCCTAACATGAGGGAGTCTTAGGAAAACATGTTAAGTAAAAAAAGTAAGTGCCAGAAGACTCTGTATGATGTGATTCTGGTTAAATTCAGAAATACACAAAATAGTATATTTTTTACAGATATGTACATACATGATGAAACTGTGTTTTAACTGTAGCTGGGGTGAGAGAACGAGAAACACAACATTCAAGCTACCGGTCACCTTGAGGTGGGGATGAGTGTGAGGTGGGGAGACAGGACACAGGGACAAGGCCAGGACAGAGGCCTCCATATTGGCCATGCTGCAGCTCTTGAGTGTGGGTTCCTGGTATTTGTTGTATTATTATGATTTAAATATTTGTCATAAAAATTGTTTACATTATGCTAAAACAAAAAAACAACAAAAAACTAGGTCTATATTCTGTTCTGGAGAAAGCTCCTCACAAATTATTCTTGTCACTAGCTCAGTGTCCCTGTTGTTATGGGGAGGTAAATCGTAAGAACATGGGAAAACCACAATGAGATACCACCTTACACCCATTAGGATGGCTCTTATCAAAAAATGGAAAATAACAAGTGTTGACAAGGATGTGGAGAAATTGGAACTCTTGTGCATGGCTGGTGGGAATGTAAAATGGTGACACTACTGTGGAAAACGGTATGGCAGGTCCTCAAAAGTTAATCATAGAATTACTGTATAGTCCACCAATTCCACTTCTGGATATATACCCCAAAGAATTGAAAGCAGGGAGTCAGAAAGATATTTGTACACTCATGTTCACAGCTGCATTATTTCCAATAGCCAAAAGGTAGAAACACCTCAAATGTCCATTGATAGATAAATGGATAAACAAACTGTGATATATACATATAATGGGATATTCAGCCATAAGAGGAATGAAATTCTGGTACATGCTCCAACATGGATGGACTTTGAAGACACTATGCTAAGTAAAATAAGCCAGTCCGCAAAGGACGAATATTATATAATTCCACTTATATGAAATATCTGTAATAGGTACACTCATAGACATGTAGAGAGAAAGATGGAGGTTACCAGGAGCTCAGGGAGGGGGACTGGGGAGTTAGTGTTTAATGGGTACAGAGTTTCATTTTGGGAAGATGAAAAAGTTCTGGAAATGGACAGTGGTGATGGTTGCACAACATTGTGAATGTACATAGTGCCACTGAACTGTACACTTAAAAATGGTAAATTTTATGTTACATATATTTTACCACAATAAAAAAAATCATAATATGTACCAGGGAGCATTGGTGTAACCATCATCACATACTCACTGGGTTCTTGGGGTTGTGTGACTCGCCTAGAGTCACACAGCTCATAGGTGGCAGGGCAGGGTCTGTGGTGTAGGCCCTCCCGCAGCACCTGGCACATAGATAGTGCTCCCCAGTGCTTGCTAAGTGAATGCTGTACTGTCAGTCTCTGTGTCATGGGAGTCTTGAACGAGCAGCTGGTTCCCCACAGCCACTACTCAGGGTGAGTAGTGAAGCTACTGACCTACCCTGTCCCCCACAACCCCTATAGGTTGTGGCTGGGTGGCAGCGCAGCATCAGGGAATGAGGAGGAACTGTCTTTAGTTCACATCCCTCATTTGTTTCCCACGTCTACTACTTCTTGGAGCGTTTGAGGAAGAGAATGACTGCTCTTCAGTGCTCCTTAGGGTCCCTGGCCCCATACCCACCGTCATAGTCAGTTCAGGCTGCTGTAACAGATACCACAGACTGGGGGGCTTCAACAATAGAAATTTATTTCGCACAGTTCTGGAGGCTGGGAATTCCGAGAGGATGTCAGCATGGTCAGGTTCTGGTGAGAGCCCTCTTCTTGGTTTCCTCACATGGCAGGGCGTGGGGGAGAGGAAGCAGGCTCTCTCCTGTCCCTTCTTATAAGGGCACTAATCCCATCATGGGGACTCCATCCTCAGGACCTCATCCAACCCTGATTACCTCCCAAGTGCCCTGCCTTCTGATACCATCCCGTTGGGAGTTAAGGTTTCAATGTATGAATTTTAGCAGGACACACATGCAGTCCATGACACCCACACGCCATGCCCTTCTTCCAGCATGAGGCTGGCCAGGGCTCCACGGCTGAAGGAGAGCAAGGCTCCTGAACTGAGGCTGACACACGGAACACAGCCCACAGGGAAGGGCATGTGGGATGTGACAAAAACTGAGACCCATAATCATTTACTTTCCTACATGGGACAGGGCATGGAAATGGTGTGTGCCTGGCCTCACACTAGATGTAAATCGTCTCATTTTAATCCTTGCAACAACTTTGAATGAGTCATTATTTCCCCTCTTTTGGAAATGAAGAACATGGCGGTCATAAGAGATTAAGTAAATTGTCTAGGGTCTCTCAGTCATTAAGGAGCCAGAGGTCCAGCCAGGATCTCATGGACTCCAAACACGTCTCATTTACCTTATCCTCACTGCCTCTTGGAGTCAAAATTTTCCCCCAAATGAGGTTCTTATTCCTGAAACTGCCTGTTATTTGTCAGGGTTTTCCAGAGAAACAGAACAGATAGGATGTATGTGGGTATGTGAATGAATGAATGAATCTCTCTTGATAGAGAGAGAGAGATATTGACTTATTTTAAGGAATTGGCTCCTGCAGTTGTGGAGGTGCAAGTCCAGAATCTGCAGGGTAGGCCGGCAGACCGGAGACCCAGGGAAGAGTTGCAGTCTTGGTCCAAAGGCAGTCTTCTGGCAGGATTCTCTCTTCTTCAAGGGAGCTCAGTCTTTATTCTATTAAGGCCTTCAACTGACTGGGTGAGGCCCATACACATTATGAAGGGTAATCTGCTTTACTCAGAATCTACTGATGTAACTTAATCCATCTAAACATCTAGAATAATATGTGGGTACCCCAGTCTAGCCAAGTTGCCTCATAAAACTAACCTTCACACTGCCGTTGGAGGAAGCGGTTTGATCAGCTGAGTACAGAGAGGAGCTTGGGGTGAGTATTTTGGGGTTTGATGCTCCCAGGAGAGACTAGGTCTTCAGAGAGGGGGGAGACCCTCTCAGGCCTCACTGTTGCCTCTGAGCCAGCTTCCCTGTGCCTGGGGACGCCCGGCTGTGGGTGCCCTGGACTCCTCCCTCCTATCTCACCCTACCGCCAGTCCTTGGCCACTTCCGGGCTCTTGGATGTTGCAGGAGTCCCCTTGGTCCCCTCGGTAAGTTGGTGACATCTCTCTCCTCTGCAGAGGAGGCAGGTGGGGTGTGGACAAGCCCCTCCGGTCTGTTGGTGGGGCTGGTGCAGGATTCCCGGCCGAGTTCGGTTTGCCACATGCAGGCCTCCTCTCACCCCCAGCTTTGTGGGAAACCACCTTTCTTTTTCTTCTGTCCAGCCTGTGTTTATTAATACCGACTCTGTGTGAGAGTGTGTGCTTGTGTGTGGGGGGAGAAGAAACTGAGTTCATCCAAGGTTACATAAACAGACTCGTCACAGCACTCCTGCAGGCGAAGTGCTAGTAACCCCATTTTGCAGGTGAGGAGACTGAGTGAGGCCTCGAGGCTGAAGTAACTTTCCATGCGCCCCCAGTTAGCACTCATCATCCGGAGTCCCCTCCAGGCCCTCTGACCAGAGCCCCGGGCCCCTTTCCACTCAGGCCCACCAAGTTGCACAACCCCTGGGCTCCTTTCACGAAGAATCCAATCCTTTTCCCTGACAGTGGCTGTGCCATAGTCACATTTGCCAGCTAGGGTGGTTTGAATTAAGCGAGAAGCCTTTAAAAATCCTGGTCTGAGGAACAGTGTCAGGGTCCGGGTCAGTGAGGGCACGAAGAAGGTGATTTGCTGCCAAATCACCTGGAGAGACATCTCTCATTCATTTGTTTATTCATTTGTGAATAATCACGTGTCAGTCACTGTGCTGGGGAACGCGAGGTCCTGGTCTCATGTTCGAGGACTAGAAGAGTCTGCTTCTCCCTCTCTCTCGTACACACCCACACCTGGGGATTGTGTAGGGTGTATAACTGGGGCCCTGACCTAGCCTGGAGCATTAGGAGTGGTCCCGGAGGGAGGTCCTGGATGCCTAAGCCGATATCTGAAGGGTGAGGGGCTGTTGTCTGAGCATACATGGGGGAGAAGGGCATTGTGAGCTGAGGGAACAGTCCTGTAAAGGTCACACTGTGGGTTGCTACACATAGTGGGTTATGAATTCCATTTGCTGAGTTGCAATCAGCATTTAAAATAATAGAATAAAGAGTGCCTTGCACATAGCGAGGGAAGGTCTGTTTCATGGAGCTTGTGTGTGTTGTACATGTATGTGTTTGCTTGGTTGCTAACACACAGTAGTTCTTCTGGGCTGTGATCACAGCTGCATTGCTCAGCAGCTTCTGAGTCGGTCAGCTGGGCCACACCTCCCCTTCCTCTGTGCACATGCTACCACTCCTGCTCCTGGCCATGGTCGAGTCCTGAGCGGGGCCTCCCACAGCTGGGGGTAATAAATGCTTCTGTATTTGACTTGCAAACCCTGGCGATGAGGGCTTGGCCCCGGTGCCCTTTGCTATCCAGCCTGCGGCCATTCTTTTATGTATCCGTCATGGATATTTACGGACATCTGCAGTGTGCCAGGCACTGTGCCCAGGTACGTAAGGCCTAGGCCCTGCCCTCAGGAGCTCCCTGTCCAGTGTGGCAGACAAGTGCCCAGACGATGCTCTTGAGGCCTGATAAGTGCTGAGAAAGGTCGAGGAAGACTCCCCAGAGGAGAGGGCGTTTACAGTCTCTAAAGAGGAAGAAGTGAGGAAGCATGGGACAGGCTTCCTAGGCAGAAGGCACTGTGTGCAAAGGCCTGGAGGCCCGGTTGGGGATTTCTCTGGATGATTCACTGCAGGTGAGAAGGATGATGTGATTGTGAGGAGTGTGTGGGGCAGCTGGAGAGGTGGGTGGGGCCAGATGCCTGTGCACCAGACCAATAGAAGCTTGGGTTTGTTCCTGTAGACAGTGGACTTTAAGCAGGGGAATGATGTGATCAGCTCTCTGTTCTAGAAAGTTCCTGAGCTCCTTTGTGCACATTGGATTGGAAGGAGCCAGACTGGAAGCTGGGAGACTGGTTAGAAGACTGCTACAGGAAGATAGATGAGGATGTGGTGTGGTGGCCAAGGGGTAAATCCTATAAATAACCCTTGTGCAGATTTGTGACCAGACATCCCAGAAATGGGCCCCATTCACTCCTGGCCACTCCCTGGTTGAGCCTTCCCGATACACAGTGGTACAGTGAATTCACAGGAAGCAAATACTTGGGGCAACCTGGTTAAAAGTAACTTCTCTTCCTTTTCAGTGCAAACCTCAAGGGAACCTGGCTGGCTTGAAGGGACTCTGAACGGCAAGAGGGGGCTGATTCCACAGAATTATGTCAAGCTGCTGTAGCGCCTGGCCTGTGAGGGCCCCACGCGGACCCTGGCACCCAAGGACCTGCCTGGAGGTGGCGAGCCGCCTTCCTCCTCCTGGGCAGAACCCACAGCCACCAGGACACATGGGAATTACAGATCACGACTGACACTCCAGGGATGGGGAGGAGGGGACATCCTGCTAGAGGTGGGGGGAGAGGGGACGACCGCACAGAACTGTGTAGATCTGTGGAGCGGGAGAAGAATTTCAGGATTAACAGAATGGACTTTTCATTTGTCAAGCCTCGGGACTTGTGATTTTTAATTATCCAGCCTATGGAATGAGAGGGAGGGCAGCCGTCTGCCGGCCCAACCTCCCCCACTGGACACCGGACACCTCCCGCGCACCTGCTGCTGAGATTTGAAAGGGAACTGTACTCACTCAAAGTGTTGTTTGCAGGATGCGCTCTTGGCTCTGGTCGGTGTGGTGTGGAGGTGGCTACTGCTGGTGGGCAGGAGAATTGGTCTGAACCCAGAGGGCAGCAGAGAGATGCTCCTTCCTAGACAGCCCCCCTGAGTCCCCACGCTCACTTTACTTAGAGCCACCGGTATTTATGACAGGCTTCTCGGTGCTTCTCACCTGTGTGCTGTTTTCCAAACACCGCCTTTTGGCCCCAAGGCCTCTGTAAATGAAATAAAATGTAATTTACTATTTGATTTGTGTCATAATGTGGGCAAAAGCTCGTGGAATTCATTCCCTCTGTAATGTTTTATGATTTGGCAGCCAATGGATGGAAAGTCGTTTCCTCTGGCGTTGGCACACTCACAGGTAGGTTTCTTAACGAGGAGCATTGCTTTTTTTGCAGCAGGGCATGTTCCCGGGGCAGTGGCCCTCTCTGATGTGTGAAATCCTGGAGGGTCTCCTCCAGCCACCTGAGTAGGCCTTTCCCGCAATGGCCTGTGTGACCCCTGGCCTGGAGCGGGGCTGAGGCTTTGCCCCCCCGTGGTTTTCACATGAGCTCTAGCTCACGTGTGGAGGCCAGCCCTCCTGACTAGCTTCACTGTACAACTCTGTCCCCACCCCGCCCTCCCTCTGCCTTCCAGGCCTCTGCTGATCGCTCCGTCTGGATTCAGCTGGGCTGTGGGGCGGCAGGTCAGGCATCCAGACCATTCCTGAGGAGCCTCAGCCATGACCCTGCATGTGACAGCAGCCCCAACCGTGGGCAGGCCCCGCTGTGCTGCTTCCTCACTCTCCTCAGCCTACGACTCCCAGGCACAGGCTAAACCAACCTCTCGGGGAAGTGGAGACTTCTCCTTTGTCCCTTGACCTGCAGTCCTTGAAATGTGGAGCTCATCTTTAGTGGCCTCGGGATTCTGAAGCCAGCTCTGTTCCTGGGCCTCCTCTGGGGGCCTGGCATGTTTCTCTTCCTTGTGGGAGGTTCCTTGGCCTGTTAGGCCAAACTCCTAAGAATTTGTCACAGGAAGGAAATTCTTATGTCTCCAGATGAGTTGATTCAAGAGCTTGCTGGTCATCAGGTTTGAAGTTGCCCGCCTGGACCATGTAGGGTGTCGAGTTTGAGGTTGTATATGTACAGGGGAATGGGCCTGTTGAAAAGTGTCCGTATTGTACATAAAAATAAGGACAATGTCACTGCAATGTAATTTAAAATACTGAACTGTGGGCCCAGTGGAGTATTGGGACTGCTGAGGAGCCCAGGGCTAAACACAACAGTAGCCAACCCTGCGGCCAAGGGCTAGGCCTAGGCCTGTGCAGTGGGCCAGCTTGGCCAGGGCATGGGGATGGCATAGCCCCCAGTGTCCTATGTTCTGAGTCGTCATTTCCTGCCCACGCCTGCTGCTTAGGGATGCAGAAGGAAACCTGACTTGTGAGAATATAGGTTAGTGTTGTGCCCCACTTTAAGAAAGCCCTCTGGGGGAGATGCAAAATTACAGGCAGGTAGTTATGGTGGGCTCAGGTTAGCACTGGGGGTGATTTCCTGGCAGTATTCCTAATTGGTGTATCCCTGTGAGGCGTTAAAAATTAGACTCACCACACTGGGACTTGATTTATTTGCTTACTTGAGGAAGATTTCCATCATTCACAGTGAGGTGCACCCAACCTGCTGTGATCCCCCCAAACTGCTCTTAGTTCTCAGGGCGTTCACCCGCATTTACTTGGTCAAGGAAATCACCAGTAAGTCTGGCTACCTGTGTGGGTTGGGGCAAATTAAATCGCCTCTGTGATTCTGTTCCTGTCGCCTAAAAAGAAAATGATAGCCCGAGGTTTGGGCTTGAAATGATACATACTGGACACGCTAATACAGCAGCGTGCCAGTGCATCACCTGTGTTCACTTAATGGGAACTGTTGTCCCCTGTATTGTTACTGCTCTGCTCGTGACTTGTGTCTTTGTCATCAGGGTCGTCTGTGTTCCGTAGGATGACAGTGTGACGGTTGTGAAGCCTCAGAACAGCGCTGGGTGCAAGGCCTCCAGGCGCTGCGGACCCCTCCTGTGGTTACCTGGGGAAGAACGCAGCAGCGCCAGGCGTGCTTTCCTCTGCAGACAGGACAGTGTGGCCAGGCTTGCCAAGGCCGCCGGGCAGGGAGCTTCCCTCCGGGCCTGGCCCAGAATGGACTCAGTAATGGGACTGTGAGGTGTTCTCTTTCTTACGTTGGCGGATCATCTTCGTTTCCCCAAAAGAGGAATGGGGTGTATTTTTTTGTGTGTTTTGCTGCATGGGTGTGACTGATCTGCTGAGCAGCTGCTGAAGGCGCCTGAGCACTGGCCCTGCCTCACCCAGGGCTCTAGCCCCTCAGGGCCCCCTCGCCCAGGTCCTGCGGCAGCAGCCTGTGTTCATTCAGAGACAAGATGGGGGTTTTGGGCAAAAGAAGGCACTCAGGTTTTGTGTTTCCTGCTTGCAGAGGGGCTGTGGAGCTTGCATCTGATGGTGTCATCCAAGGGCCTGCCCTGGTGGCCTCTGCACTTGTTAAGGAGATGCCAGGTGAGAACAGAGTGGAAGGGCCTGTGAGGGCTGCACCCCCTTCCTGTGTGGTAGCAGAAGCTCTGCAGTTGGGGGTATGGGTGGGGGAAGCAATGGATTCTCGGTGCCAGTGATGGAGGTTTGACTCATTCTTGCCTCACCGTGAATGAATGAGCCAGGAGAAATTATCCCATTTTATAGATGAGAAAATGGAGGCTCAAGAGCAAAGAGCTTTGCTCAGATTCAGTAAGCTAGTCACTGTCCTCTCTGCTGCACCATCTTGGCTCTGGGGGCCAGTAGCGGATAATGGCTGTTACGGGTTGAACTGTGCCTTCATTCCAAAATTTGTATGTTGAGGTCTTAACCCCCAGCACCTCAGAATGTGGCCTCATTTGCAAATAGGATCATTGCAAATGTAATTAGTTAAGAAGAGGTCAGTAGGGTTGGGCCCTAATCCAATATGACTGGTGTCCTTATAAATAGGGGAAATTTGGACACTGAGACACCCACAGAGGGAGGACAATGTGAAGGGACACAGGGAGAAAACAGCTATCTGCAAGCCAAGGAGAGAAGCCTGGAACAAGGAGAGAGATCCTTTCCTCATGGCCCTCAGAAGGAACCAACCCTGCTGACATCTTGATCTCAGACTTCCAGCCTCCAGAACCGGGAGACATTTCTGATGGTTAAGCCACCCAGTCTGTGGTACCTTGTTACAGCAGTCCTAGGGGACTAATACAGTGGCTAAAAATGCATGTTTTGAGTTAAAAAGAACCGAGTTTGAAATCCTATTTCTACTATTTTATATCTTGGTGACCTTGGGCAAGTTGACCTCTTTATGCTTCACTTTTCTTCTGTGAAATGAAAACAGTACCACCAACCTCACTGGGATGTTGCAACAAATCATAATGAATGTTAAGTGCCTGAAGGGTGCATGGCAGGACATACAGCCTAGTAAACGGAGATGATGGGAGAAGGCAGTCTCTGTCCCCCTCCTCATCGCCTAGTCACCCCCTACTTCTCTCTAGCATCCCTTCTCCAAAGGCCAACCTTGCTCTTTCCCTCTGCCCTACCTTCTCCATCCTTTCCCCTCCTTCCCAAGGCATGCTCTGTCTCCGGAATCTTGGCCTTGTCTTCGTTCTCCATTCACCTGAGTGCTGGGCCCCTTCTTACCGGTAGTCTTACTGGTTCTCCCTCAAGTCTCTCAAAGCCAGTCTTTGTGACGCCTTCCACCAGATGTTTGCCATGACTTTTTGAATCTTCCTGAGCCATACCACTTTCTTTTCTTCCTCCTGTCAGAGGACATTATTCCAGGAGAGTGTCCTCAGACAGCTTTCCTCCTCCTCACTCTGCAAATGTCTTCTCAGATGCTTGTCAGCACTCTTTTTCCTTGACTGGCCTGGGGAGTAATTTATTGCTATCCCATTTGGATAACCTGGCACATTCCCCTAATGCTTTAATGTCTAGCTAAAAGTGTCTCAATCTACTGGTTAGAAGAATACCTTGGAGAATCGTTTCCTATTATAAGATCAACTTGATTGGAAAGCAGACTTCTGCGTTTTGCCTAAGAAAAGACCTACACTTTAACTTGGGCAGTAAATGCCTGGGATTCATTTAGGCAGCTCAGTGTCATATGCTGGTGTCTGGAGTTCTCCTTCCTTGGAGGGTTTAGCCATCAAGGAAACTTGCAGGCAGAGCAACTCAGAGAGTGGGAGGAGCATGAACCGACCCAGATCAAGCCAGTTTTCACAGGAGCCATGACCCTCTTCACAGGAGCCAGTACTCTCTCTGGGCCATGCTGGCCCAGGACATGAAGATCCAAAGAAATGGGTTTTTCAGACCACACAAAATTTAGAAACCACTGTCTTGCCAACATAAATTCTATGAAAAAAATACCCAAGTAACTGCTAGTGGTAGATTGATTTAATGATTCCCGAATTTCCCTCCTCCTTGGATCCATGCCCTTTTAGTGGAGTCCTCACATGCTGACTCTGGGTTTGACCTTATAACTTGCTTTGGCCAAGGGGACAGGAGCAAATGATACAGTCAATCATCAGAGGTCTGAAAAGTGTTGTTATACCTGTCACCTTTCTTAAGAGCCTTTTCCTCTACCGTGAAGCTATGCCCAGGCTAGCCCACTGGAAGATGAGAGGCCACGTGGAACAAAACCATCCCAGATCAGTTGACTACCGGCTGACCACAGATGCATGAACAAGCCCAACTCAGCCGAGCCTGGGCCAGATCAGCAGATCCCCCGAGCTAACTCATAAACTCAGGAGAAATAATAAATGGTGCTCGGTTTAAACCAAGTTTTGGGTGGTTTGCAACTGTCTGCTTTCTGCCCCACTGTTCGCTTTGCTTTGGTCCATGCTGATCATTAAGATCAGCTCTTAATCGTCTCTCAGCCCATGTTGTTTGGCAAGTCACTGTTTTATTATTTCCCAGAAAATTGCTGCACTAGCAATTAAATGACGAGATTAAAGTGCCAGAGATACTTGTAATCAAGTCATTTTAGTCTGTGTATACTTGTAGTTGATCAAAAAGTATGTTAGAGCTGACTTTAACATAAAGAGACAATGTTTTCTCTTTGCTTGAGGGGGCATTCAACACACAGAAGCAAACAAACAAACCCCTAATTAATTATATATATATCAATCACGATACATCACTTTCACTGCTTTCACATACAGTGGCTGGCTGTCTCAGTAGCACAGTTCCGAGCTAATGATTCCTAAATGTGCGGCTGGATTCTTTTGACCTGCGAGCACTTTTTTAGAAATTCTTAGAAACACAGTCACACTTGACCCAAGAATGAGCCTGCTCTGTTCAGAAAGGGCACCCATTTGAACCAAGGGTGCTCACTGGTGTAGCCTCCCCCTAGTCTTGGCGGGCTCACAGCCTAAGATGGCTTTTGTTTAAATAGGGGCTCTCTGTGAAAAGCCCTGCTCCTTAATAAATAGGTCAAACTGCATAAATTTTAAGATATAAAGTTATCTCCAAAATTAGATGTTTTACAAATTTGTACAGGACTCAAGTTTTTAAAATATTTTTCCTGTGCTGTTTAATGGCTGGGTCGTGTTCCCATGTATCTGTTGTGTTAAAGCAAAGCTGAACTCTCAAATAGTCTTCTCTTTCTGTAAGCACATAGTTTGAATGATCAGCAGTTAAGTGACACATTAAAAATGTACTTGAATTTATCTCGTGGAAAGGAAATGTTTTTTAGTTTTAAAATGAGCTGATAATTGCTTACTGCTCTTTTGTGGTCCATACTAAGGAGTGAAATCAAGGGGAGCAGCATGTAAGAGGTGAGAGAAGCATCGTGGCTGGTGGGGAGCCGAGTCTCTTGACAGCCCAAGAGGACCGGGGGTGAGAGAACGAGATAAGACTACGTGGGGGCAGAACTCTCCAGACGGGGCATCTGGTCTCCTCAAGTGAGTCTCAAAGACTGTGAAATGAACAAGCTTTCGTATGGTTATGAAGATAAAGGACGCAATGGACATACAGTATTTTTAACAATAACTGCTACTATGTAGCTGCTAAACAGTTACAGGGTATTTTAGTGAACCAAATATTAGCAGTAAGAAACAAGGCATATTTATCAGTCCCCAACAAGTATAATTAACAAGTGGCTAACAAGGGCTCTTCTAACATGGGGAAAAAAATTTGTTACTCCATCTTGGATGTAGGCAGAAGCGCATATACTCAAGATTTAGAAAGGCACAAAATCCAGGTGTTCCTATAGACATTCAAATGAACTGTTTCCAAAACAACAGGTGATTAAAGTAAAGGATTTATTGTAATCTGCTTACAGTCCTTTGCAAAGACAGACATATGTTTTTGCATAAAGATATAAATTGCTTCATTTTAAACTAATTTAGTGTGTTTTTTAATTCTATGAAGAAGTTTTGGTGAATTATGAATTGTACCAAACCAAGATTTTTAAGAGCAATATGGTACAAAAATAAGAGCAGACAGACAATTTGGACTGGGACAGGCATTCAACAGTGAATTTAGAATATGGCTTTGCTGTTTAATCAAGCAAAGTTACCCGGAGACACACAAAGAGCCAGTAACTTTGTTAATACAAAAAGCTGATGCAGACCGTCTCCATCCCAATCCTGGTTACGTCGCAATTCCGATTTCATAAAAAATAAGTCTGAGCTAAAAGCTGCTCTTGTAAGCCATTTCTTTCCTAGAAACTCCCAGTCTGCATGCTGTGTATTTATCACCTTCCTAGTGTGGCTTTCATATTGCTGTGCGTGTAAGTTGACTGTATTTAAAGATCTGCCTATAAATTAAATTCCTGAAATTGCAAATTATGTAAGAAAAACGCCTTCCTCTGAGTGCAGCTTTCACAGGTTTCCCCTTGCATAAGGCAGGTGTCTTTTGAAAGACAAGGTAATGTTGCCTGCATGGTGAACCCTGGAGAAAAGTGTTGATCCCAACGCTGCCTTCTCCTGGCCTTGGGCTTCTCCAGCTTTTAGGTTTTGGAAAATAATGTGATTTCACTGAGTACATGATGATTATCATCACTTTTAAAAGATTAATTTGGCCTCTATTCAAAGTAGTTTATTTAGTGCAATCATATTGTTAAGTTTCCCCAAAGATATATGTTTGTGATTTGGGGCAAGAGAAAAGCCATAAATTGCATCAGTGCCCAACAGATTAATGAATTAAAAATTTTAGTGCCACTGTCTTGCTTATATGATCTGTAGTTTTTTTTTTCCAAAACTCTTTTTATGTATAAAATTTATTTTTAAAACCTACCTTTTAAAAATCTAAAAACCCTCTAATGATCGTGCGGTCTCCACGCCATTCTGACTGAACTGTGCCAGTATGCATCTCCCCAGTGTCCTGCCACAACCTACCAGTGCTCCCTTGACCAGTTCGGAGTGCAAAATGCCTTTCCAAGACCCGAAGTGAACATTTCACCTTTTACAGAGAGAGTGCTGGAATTTCTTTCCTAAAGGAGAAAATTAGATTTTCTAAAATGGGATCAGACTGCTCTCCGAGCCATCACGTTTCCAGACTTGCTCTCCTAGAGCTGATTCTGCTTCTTAAGGAAAAAGGAAAAGAGGCCGCTTTCCTAAAGCTGCAGCACCCCCAGGACATTCTCTTACATGTGTGTTGTCAAGTGACAACTTCAGGGAGCTGCAGACACCACAGCATGTTGTTCCCCGATGGAAGAAGGATGAAGCAGAAGCCAGAAAATGTGCTCAAGCCCCACGAACACCCCGCGCAGGAGACCGAGGACAAAACAAAAGTACAGAAAGAGTAGAAAGGCTTACAGACAACCAAAGAGGTTTAAGTGTGGTTATTTACAACAGAGACTGTAAAATGGTAAATTAGATATGAAGCTAAAAAAGGCACAGCTTTCCCTTTCTTAAATACACTGTAAACGGTTCATTAGGCATGCAGAACATTTCACTTTACAAAAAAAAATTTTACCTTGTTTGTTTAGACAAAGATAGTACTTAAATAGTCTCCAGCAAAATAGAATTCTTTCAAAAATACTTTCCCATTCATCCTATTAACCATTAAAGTTTTTTTTTTTTTGTATGTGTCTCATTTACAAAAGTTCCTTATACCTTATATCAGGTCCTTCACAATTTATACATACAGTAATGTACAGCACAGCAAAAGACTGCAAAAAATTATTTGTAAAGCCAACACAATAGATACTAGAAATCGAAACCAAGGCATTTAACATCTTATCCATTCTAATTAAATAATAAATGGACGCTAAAGGGTGTGTATACCAGTGATGCAGAAGGACGTGGGCGAAAAAGAGCCCTGCAGGGGGCGCTACTCCGCTTCACGGGCTCTGTTATTACACAACAGGAATCTGTATATATTTTTTCTTTTTTTGTGTTTTTTTAAATAATAAAAGGATATTAATGCCCCATATTGACTATACGTTTTATGTGCAAACCAAGGATAAGCTTTAAAAAGTTCGTTAGTCCTTGAACCCTTTTAAAACAAGCGAACGATACCAGAAACTACATGGCAGAGTTAAAACTTCCATCTGTTAAAATATCAAAATCAGAGAGTTATTGACTAGATATGGCTTTTCATCCAGAGGAACAGGAACATGTTTCTAAGTGCTGGGCATTGGAGGGGAAGAATTGTTTAGACTGCTCAGGTCTTGCCAAATCCACGTCAAATTGCTTTCCGGGCTCCAAACCCCTTGACATGATTTTAAACTTGAGAAACTGCTGAATGCATGTGAATCAACCATCACATGTTAAAAATATGATTTCTTGGGTCTTTCGTGGTGTGGAATAACACGGGGAAACTTAAGGCAAAGTTCTCCTGGTAAGACGTCTTCTGTCACTTCCTGTGAAAGTAAAGGGGCTTGGCGTTCCCGGACTCCACCTTCGGCAGCTGATCGCTGATGATCTCCACCAGCATCGCAGGGAACTCCACCTTCAGGGCCTGGGACTCTCGGAAGGTATAGAAGCAAAATTCCAAGAGGTCACTCACCAGCTGCAACACAGAAGAAATGGGACATGATATGGAGGCCTTATTTCCATCCCTGTCCCTGGACCCCTCTGGTGTAAACTCAAAGAGCAACATCAGAGATCCAACCAGGAAACCGCGTCTGTGAAGGTGCCTAATTAATTCAGGTGAGTCATCTGTCTTAGGAGAGGAAGAAGGGTGATTACGTCACCTGTCATATAATATGTCCTTATAGCAAAACAAATTCGGCAAAGAGCTGTGTAACTGTCCAGGATTGAATATATCAGCAGCAGCAGGGACAGTTGCAGAGTTCACAGTGGCTGGGTCACTGAGCTGCTCTCATCAAATTCTCATTTCTAAATGTGTGGCCTGGGTGGGGCAGGCACATGGGTTAATCTCTGGATGTTGGTGATGGGCCCTCCCCAGGCTGAAAGGTGGGCTGGGGATGAAGGGGCAGGTGCTGGCTCAGGGCCCTCATGGCCGATGCCCAGGAGAGTGAGGGCAGGACGGAGTGCCTTTGCTGGCAGGTGCTGGGCCCCCTCTAGGCCCTGCCAGTGGAGCTGTGGCCCCGGGGGCAGCCAGTACTTCCACTGGCAGCCCCCTGGCCCTCATGCCATCACCTTCCTTCAGGCATCCTGCCCTGAGTTGGGGGCAGGGCTGAGACTTCTCAGCTACTCTCCCCGCCCCCAGCTCGATTAAGGTATAACCGGCATATAACTTTGTAAAAGTTTTAGGTGTACAATGGGTTGATCTGCTACACATATACTGCAAAATGATTCAATAACACCTCCATCCTATCACATAATTACCATTTCTTTTTTGTGGCAAGAATATTTAAGATCTACTCACTTGGCAACTTTCAAGTATATAACACAGTATTATTAATTCTAGTCACCATGCTGTATTAGACCCCCAGAACTTATTCCTCTTACAACTGGAAATTTGTACCCTTTGACCAACATATCCCCATTTCCCCTACCCTTCAGCCCCTGGTAACCACCATTCCATTCTCTGTTTCTATGAGTTTGGCTTTTTTAGATTCCACATATAAGTGAGATCATACAGTATTTGTCTTTCTCTGACTTATTTCACTTATCATAATGCCCTCAAGGTCCATCCATGCTGTTGCAAATGGCAGGATTTCTTTCTTTCTCATGGCTGAGTAATATTCCATTGTGTGTGTATACACCACGTCTTTATCCATTCATCTAGTCTCAGCCACTTTCTATTTCAGGCTGATTTTGAGAGAGAGAGAGTGAAAGCATCAACATTTATGTCTCCTCACCTGTCCAGCCATTTTCCCTTCTCTCTGACCCAAGGACCTTTCTCATCCTCCTGGATCAGCACCACCCCCAATTCTGTAAGTTAAAAAAACCACAAACCACAAATGCAGTGTAGCATTACTGGTTGCTATTCTATTTACTAGGAATATAGTTCAAATCAGAAAAATACTTTCTAATTTTTCTTCAGTTAATTCCACATTCCCTTATGGGAAAAAGGTCATTTCCCACTGTATTAAAGCAGATAAGATTAATATTACATGTCATAAAATAACTCTATAGTGATTCTAGTGAAAATACATCTGTAACTTTCCCTCAGGATTTTTTAAGACTCAGTTAGCAAGCTTAAATTGAGTTGGATAGTAAACAACTGTGTGGTAAAGGCCTTCAGTACAAACCAGCAATCAAGTAAATCTCATTGGGACACAACGCTCTTTGTGGCTGTGAATTCCCTCAGTCTGCAGAGTGATATTTCCCTATGTGGGTTCCAAGGACTGTGAGATTTAGTAAGTGTTCTGCACCCACACGATATTGGGGACAAATAGGCTGGGAAACAGCCCAAACCACTGTCTGCTCTGGGCATGTTCGCATACACGTGCTTGCTTTGTGAATGCTATGCCTCAGTTTTCACATCTGTAAAATGGGGGTAATAAGAGTATCTGAGTCATCTTTGTGTAACTTGGTCCTCAGGTCCCTCTTCTAGAAAATGAAGGACAGGAGAACCTTGTTTTTTGCCTTTCTAGGAAAAAGATTCTTAAAATAGAATTGGGCTGGCAAGTTTCTTAATTTTTTTCTAGGTGGCAGGCTAGTGGCTGTGAAAGCTAAAAGTCCCGGTAGGTCCTGCTCTCCAGATGTGGTCACACAAAGGAGTCAGCAGTACTGACTGCAGGGCACGCCCTTCAGTGGGGGACAGCAGAGCCCCACGCACCTGCTGCAGCTCTCAGGATCAAGTTCAAGTTCACCTTGATCGCCCCCGCCCTGAGGTCCCTCCGTGGGGGTGCCTGAGGGCTGTGAAGGAGGATGGTTTTTTCTTTTAAATTTTAACTCTGACGGTAGACATCTCAGTTTCTAGGCAATATTGCCCTACTAGGCCAACTCTGCTTGGCAGCCACACCTTTCAACGTCTCTGGGGTTGGGCCTTGTTCACGTCCAGAGATGAAGGCTCCCTGTCCTCAGGCCACAGGGGGTTTGGGAAGGGCCAAGGTCTTTATCCAGGACTCATCCTCCTCGTTCATCCACCCAAGTTCCCGAGCACCTGCTCTGGGCCAGGTACTAGGAAACTGCAGTGAGCACAAGGCCCCGCTCTCAGGGCGTCCACGTTCTCTTCTCCCGAGAGGCAACACAGACGGGTGCCGACAGTGCTAGGAGGGGACAGAGGACGGAAGAGGTGCTGTTTTTGGAAGAGTGGTCAGAGTGAAAAGGTGGCCTTGGCACATGACCTGAAGAAGGTGAGGCTGAGCTGTGTGGCCATCGGGGCAGGGATCAGAGCAAGTGTGGGTCACTCAGCGGGTTCAGAACACTGGGAAGCTCGTGAGGTGGTGCCTATTAGCCAACCGATTGACATCTGAAACCAGTTACCAGGGCCACTCAGGGTTTGTATTTGTACACAGGGCACAGAAATGCCGATTCATATATGCAATAAGAGATAAGGAGCAGAGTAAATCAACTCTTGAACATGAGGCAGAATGCCCAGGAGCACGTCTGTGAACCTGTTAATGGGGACAGGTCCCAGGCCTTCTCAGTGCCTTTGTCCCTATCTGTAACACCGGCATGAATGTGTTCTCGGCACCCAGCATCACCTAGGAGATGCTGAGAAAACACAGCAGAATGAAGAGGGGCCAGGGGCTTGGCTGTTGTTCCTTGCAGATTGCTTGGGGACAAGTGTCCCAGACACTACTCACTAACCATGCACATTAACCTGGGGCTGGCATTTGCTGCCCACCTCTGTTCCATGTTTCACAGACTGAGAAAGCAGCTCATTTCCAGTCACGAGCTGATACCCGGGCTTCTGTTGACAGCAAATGCCTTGGCCAGCTGCAGAGGGATGGGGGCCTTCCTGTAGCATGTGGGGTCAGCCTGGCAACCCTGGGCTGGGCACTTGACCCTGTGAACACCTCAGGGGGAGGGGGCCCTGTCACCACAGCCACTCGCAGGAAAGGGCTCACTCCTTCCTCTTGGGTGGCCATGATGCCCCTGGGGCTGGGAGCTCAGGGGGCCTCAGCAGCTATGAGAAGGTGCTGGCTGCTTCAGAAGCCTGCTGGGCCCACCCTGCACTGAGACAAGGCTGAAAACCTCTGCAGGACTCAAGTCAGTGGGTCCTGAGCCAGTGACTGCAGTTGGTGAGGTCAGGGGTCATCTGTGAGACTTGAGGCCAGGTGCCCCCAGTCACTGAGTGAGGAGAACACGGGCCAACCTGGTCCAGGCTGCAGATTCTGCCTGCCAAGTGCTCGCTGACCCACAGAGCCCTCCCACTGCCCTCCACAACCCTGGCCTGTCGCAGCCAGTGGGTCAGGGCCTTCAGGACAGGACCCATGGAGTCCCAGCCCTCAGCAGAAGTTTGAGGTGGGCTATTGCTACAGTACAAGGGTGCCATCCCTACTGGAAAACACAGGCCCAGGAAGGGTGACACTGTAGGTGGTCAGAGCATGGTGGGGACTAGGCCCCGAGAGCTGGGCGAGAGTCACATATTGAACTGGGTCGGCAGGGACACTGACCAGCCAGAATGGACACTAGTTCATAAGCCAAACTGCTATGTCATGGCGAAGGCTCTAAGGGTCATGCTACACACATGCACGGGCGCCTCCTGGGTGTCAGCCCACTGCGATGCGGAGGCGTGTGCCACGGACATAGCAGGCGGGGCCTCTGCCCGAGCCCAGAGGAGCCAGGAAATAAGGGTAAAAACAGGTACAATGCACATGCTCTCATCGGACGCAGTCCCCAACCCCGTCTCAGGCAGGACTGGCTGCTGCCCCAGGTACAGGCAGCAGAGGCAGGGCAGGCTGCGGTCACACCCTGGAAGGTGGCACCGGATGGTGGCTGAGCATCACTAATGACGCCAGAAACCACCAGGGAAGAGCTGAGTTTGCCAGGGCCTGCTGCAGTTCTGGTGTGTGTCAGGGGAAAGCCAGACCACCTCACAGGCCACCTTTCAAAGGAAATCACTTCAGGATGACTGTGTGGATAGCTCCCCAGGGAAAATCCAGCAGTTTCCTTGGACACTTGGCATGGAAGGATTTTTCAAAAATGTCACTTTCTCTTCAAACGATGTGAGTATTGGCTTCTTCTGCTTGTTTCCCAGGATCTTTCTTTCACGGATTGCCCCCCAACTCCCTGCGGTCACCTCCCCTCCTTGGCCTACCTGGAGCCCCAGCCTGAAGGAATCTTCCTCTCCTCTGAACCCACAGATGCCACCTTTGTCTTTCCAGTTTGTTTGACAATTAGCCAGGAGCCAGGTGACGCCACTTCCTTTTAGCCTGTGGTTCACATCTCTTATGGGTGTAACTTTTCACATTTGCAGCTCCTTAAGTGGCCTGCAAGCTCCTTGAAGGCAGGAAGCCCCTGCACAGCTCGACAGCATCCAGGAGAGGCCCCTCCGTGTTACTTCCGCGCAGCCCTGGAGAGGCGCGGAGGGCTACAGGGGCTCACGGCCTTGCTCCAGTGTTTCCCCGACTTCTTCTGAACTCTAAAGTGCTCAGGGATAACTTATTTCAACAGTAATTTTTTAGGGCGGCGTGTTGCTAGTTTTAATCAATGAACCAAAACTAAAACTGGGTAATTTAAATGGGCATCTTCATTTTAGTGGCACTAAGTAAATAATGCAGAACTCAATACACAATGCTAACCTCTTTCATCAATACACTACACTAACCCCCTTCACATTTCTCTGTCATTCCCACTTCCTTCGGCTCGTTTATGCTGGGTTTTAATGTGACTTTGTATGCACGCCGCACCATGGGCGCCATGAGCCCCAATCACTGCTCACTGTGGTTGGAGGGACGGGTGTAGGGAGGGTGGTCGTGGCTACAGAGATAAAAGCTCTGCTCTGTTGGCCTGTCAGCACGAATGCCTTAATTACAATGAGACAAATGGCCAGGCCAGGCCTGCCGCCTCCATACCGATTCCCGCCGGCCTTTCCTGGTAAATACCGGGCTACATGGAGAGGCAAGAACCCTAATTATAATCAGTAATAAGAGCCCCACATTATTAGGAATCAGAGAAAGTCTTGTTCACTGACTTCATTCTGTACAAAATGCATCTGTTGGGATCACAGAAGTCGAGCTTGATGCTGAGCACGATTTATCCAGCACAATGACCACAGCTGCCAGGGCAACAGAAGAGCCTGGACTGTCACAGGGTAACTGATGGCACTTTGCTTGCTCCGAAAATAAAGCCATCAGGCTCCATCACGGCCCTTTCCCTACTCCCTCCACCAAGCCAGCAGCTGCTCCCGTGCTGGCTCCCACCAGGACACAAGCAACGGTGGTCTCAGTCTCAGGGTGCCATGCGGGGAGGGTGTGGCGCTGCTGTTCCAAGGTCACACAACCAGTAAGTGGTGACATGGCACCTGAATGGTCACAGCCTCTCTGAAGTAGGTCCCATGTGTTTTCAACAGCATGTTCATTTGTCATGAGTTAACTGCTGACTCCAGGTCTCTCACCTAATTAAGATCAAGCTTTTGCCTGAACGGGCACTGGGGGGAGGTCTGAAGCTTTATCTTCAAAGATGAGGATTTTAGCCAGCTATATTGATTGATAGGGTTAGGGGCGAAAGACATCTAGCTTCAACTCTAAATACTCTGACAGTAATAGACAGAAATGGCCAGCGACTACTTACTCCCGGTGTTCCAGCGATAGCCTTGTGAACACTGGAAAAGGATGCACAGTGATTACATAAGGAGTCTGGCCTTCACTCAAAACCCCCAATCCAGAGGAAGACAGGCACAGATGTTAGCCCAGGGCCAGTCTTCCTCAGCAAAAAGAGGAGGATTGGCGATGGATGTTAGCTCAGGGCTGGTCTTCCTCACACACACACACAAAAAAACCCAATCCCCATCCAGCACAGGCCAGTCTGGAAGACGCCTGCGTGTGCACAGCTGGGTGCCCTGTGGCCGTGCAGGACTGCTTCTCTCTGGCTGATGATGTCTCAACAAGATGTGATGGTAACACGGTACAAAAGTAACAAAAGCCCCCCAAATTTAGCAGCATTGGTTTCTACACTCGGAAGAAAATATAACCTTTAACAACAAGGTTAAACCACTATTTACTTGTGGATTGCCTTTGGAAACCCCGGCCCCACAGTGCTACTACTCCGCTGAGTGCTCCTGGCAGGCTCTCCTAGAGGCTGAGTTTAGGAGAGTCCTGAAGGCCTCCAGGATGTGACCAAGAGGAAAAGTATCAGCAAGATACCATCAAGGAGTCACGTCAGCATCATGGCGGTATAAGATGGTTCCTTCTTTTTGTCTTCTCCCTTTTTCAACAGAGTTAGTCATCCATCCACGAACAAAAGCACCTTTGTGGGAGCTGTGGGATCCAGCACCATACACCAAAGGAGGAGTCTCGTCCACCTGTGCATCCAGTAATAGGCAGACAGAACTTGGTACAGGCTGTGGAACCAGCGGAGCAGCAAACCTGCCCCTACCCCTCTTGCCACAGTTGGGGAAAAACCTGGAGACTGCTGACCTGGGCAGACACCCACAGACAGAGAAATTGCAGAAGTCCAGCCTTCCCAAGGGGAGATTCCAGCATGGCACTGGAGCAAAAAAAACCCAAGTGAATCTGGACACATTGGAGATGAAAGAATTTTACCAGCACTGCCCCCACCCATCAAGGCAACAGGTAGCAGCAACCTCTGCCACAGGGGAAAAGGAGGCGGAGAGTGAGTGCCCAGCTACTTCAGTGGTGTGAGACATAGCTGGAGAAACCTGTATTTCTCCAGTAGCACCCAGAGTACTGAGGTGGGACCTCCATGACTGGGAGGGGGGAGGAGATTGGGAAAGACGCAGATAAGAATATCAAAAGGCATTAAAGGCACACAGTTCCTGATGACTGTGATCAGCAGGAAGTCCACCCATGAGCCTCTGGGAGTACCACACCTGGGGATCTCCCTAGCAGGTCTGTGGGCACCCCCAACACCCCAAGTGCTAAACTCACACCTCCCTCCACTCTGCAGCTGGCTCCTTTTGCACACTCCTGAGCCAGGTGGCAAGAGTGAGCTCCAGTAGACAGGAAGTGGCTCAGAAAACAGGCCAGGATCTGTGGGCAAGGGAGAAACCACAAAGTTGAGCTGTCGCGCTACCTCCTGGAAAACAAGAGAGGTTTCCAGTGGCCAGCCTGGTAGGCTGTAAGAACCAGAGAACCAGAGAAGACATAAAAGCTTAAGAATTCTGCCAGAAGAGGGATCAAAAAGAGTGGAACAGGTGTACCCACACAAAGGTAGAGAAAACTCCAGATAATAAGAGCGCCAGTGAACAGAATACCCCATCTGAGGGCAACTAGCAAAGATTTAAGGAGGTGTCTGCTACTTCAGATGCAATAAAAGGAATGCAAAATTACAAGGAACATGAAAAATCAAACATGTCATCTCCAAAAGATAATAATAATTCTCCAATAACCAAGCTCAAAGGCATGGAATTTTGTGATCTAGCTGATAAAGAATTCAAAATAGCTGCTTTGAAGAAACTCAATGAGCTACAAGAAAATTCAGAAAGACAGTTCAAAAAAAAAATCACACAAAAAATACAGGTTCAAAATGATATATTTACCAAAGACAGAAATCACAAAAAAGAACTAAGCAGAAATTCTGGAGTTGAGGAGTTTGATGAACAAAATGAAAAATGCAACAGAGAGCATCTGCAGTAGAATAGAACAAATGGAAGACAGAATAGGTGAGTTAGAGGATTTTGAAATAACCTAGTTAGAGGAGACCAAAGGAAAAATAATGAAAAACAGTGAAGAAAACCTACATAACCTAAGGGATTTCATCAAAAGGACTAACATTAGAAAAATCAGGATTCCAGAAAGAGAAGAGAGGGAGAAGGAGGCAGAAAGTTTAGAAATAACAGCTGAGAACTTCCCAAACCTGGGGAGAGAATTGGATAACCAAGTTCACAAAGCTCACAGATCACCCTATTATCTCAATGCAAAAAGACCTTCTCTAAGACATATTATAATGCAAGTGTCAAAAATCAAAGATAAAGAAAGAATTATAAAAGCAGCCAGGGAAAAAAAAAGATTGCAACCTACAAAGGAACCCCCAATTGGACTATCAGCAGATTTCTCAGCAGAAACCATACAGGCCAGGAGGGAGTGGAAGGACATATTCAAAGTGTTGAAAGAAAAAAGTTACCAGGGAGAACACTCTATCTGGCAAAGTAATCTTTCAGATATGAAGGAGAAAAAGACTTTCCTAGACAAACAAAAGCTGAGGGAGTTCATCACCTCTAGACCTGCTTTGCAAGAAATGCTGAAAGGAGTTCTTCAGGCTGAAATGAACAGATGCTAATCAGTGACACGAAAACATATGCAAGTATACAACATACCGGTAAAGGGAAATATACAGTCGGACTTAGAAAATTCTAATTCTGTAACAGGGTGGTGTGTTAACCACTTAACCATAGCATAAAGGTCAAAGGAAAAGAATATTAAGAATAATTTTAGCTACTGTAATTTGTTAACAAATACACAGTATAAAAAGAGGTAAATAATGACATCAAAAATATAAAAGGAGGGAGTAAAACGGTGAGGCTCTTGTAGATGATTGAAGTCAAGTTGCTATGAGCTTAAAATGAACTGTTTTATCTATGAGATGCCTTATGGGAGCCTCACGGTAACCACAACGAGAAAACTTAGAGCAGATGCACAAAAGATAAAGAAAAGGGAAACAGAGCATACCACCACGGAAAATCACCAGTTTACAAAGGTAAGCAGAAACAGAGGGAAAAGAAACAATGGAAATATAAAACAACCAGAAAACAATGAATAAAATGGCATTATAACTCTAAATGTAAACAGACTGTAACTGGGTGGATAAAAAAACAAGACCCGACTATATGCTGCCTATAAGAGACTCACTTCAGCTTTAATGTCACACCTAAGCTCAGAGTGAAGGGATGGAAAAAGATATTTCAAGCAAGCGAAAACCAAAAGAAAGTGGGGGTAACTATACTTCTTTTTTTTTTTTTTTTTTGTGGGGAAGACAAGCCCTGAGCTAACATCTGTTGCCAATCCTCCCCTTTTTGCTGAGGAAGACTGGCCCTGAGCTAACATTGTGCCCATCTTCCTCCACTTTATATGGGACGCCGCCACGGCGTGGCTGACAGGCAGTGTGTCAGCGGGCGCTCGGGATCCGAACTCGCGAACCCTGGGCTGCCAAGCGCGGACTAAACCGCTGCGCCACCGGGCGGCCCCGTAACTATACTTCTTATATCAGACAAAACAGACTTAAGCCAAAAATGGTAACAAGAGACAAAGTCAATATATAATGATAAAGGGATCAATTCCTCAAGAAAAATATAACAGTTGTACATGTATACTCACTCAACATTGGAGTACCTAAATATATTAAGCAAATACTAACAGGTCTGAAGGTGGAAACAGACAACAATACAAAATAGTAGGGGACCTCAATACACCACTTTCAGCAATCGATAGATCATCCAGACAGAAAAATCAACAAAGAAACACTGGATTTGAACCATACATTAGGCTAAATGGACCTAACAGACATTTATAGAACATTCTATCCAACAGAAGCAGAATACACATTCTTCTCACACATAGACCATATAATAGGACACAAACTAAGTCTCAGCAAATTTAAGAAGACTGAAATCATACCAAGTATCCTTTCTGACCACAATGGTATGAAGCTAGAAATCAACAAGAGGAAAGCTGGAAAATCTACAAATATGTGGAAATTAAACAACCAATGGGTCAAAAAAGAAATCAAAAGGGAAATCAAAAAATATCTCAAAACAAATGAAAATGGAAACACAACATACTGAAATGTATGGGATGCTGCAAAAGCAGTTCTGAGAGGGAAATTGATGATGATAAATGCATAAATTAAGAAAATTTACACCTCAAGGAACTAGAAAAAGAAGAACAAACTAAGCCCAAAGTCAGCAGAAGGAAGGAAATAACAAAGATCAGAGTGGAAATAAATGAAATAGAGATCAGAAAAATAATGGAAAAAAAAATGAAGCTAAGAGCTGGTTTTTCAAATAGATAAAATTGTTGAACCTTTAGCTAGACCAACAAAAAAAGAGAGAAGACTCAAATAAATAAAATCAGAAATGAAAGAGGAGACATTACAACTGATACCATGGAAATAAAAAGGATCATAAGAGACTACTAGGTACAATTATATGCTAACAAATTGGATAACCTAGAAAAAAAAGATAAATTCCTAGAAACACACAACCTGCTTTGACTGAATCAGGAAGAAATAGAAAATATGAACAGATCAATAACAAGTAAGGAGATTGAATCAGTAGTCAAAAACTTCCCAACACAGAAAACCCTAGGACCAGATGGCTTCACTGGTGAATTCTACCAAATATTTAGAGAAGAGTTAACATTAATCCTTCTCAAACTCTTTCCAAAAACTGAAGAATAGAGAACACTTCCAAACCCATTTCACAAGGCCAGAATTACCCCAATACCAAAGCCAGAGAAGGACATACAGGAAAAGAAAACCATAGACTAATATCCCTGATGAATACAGATGCAAAAATTCTCAACAAACTATTATCAAACTGAATTCAACAACACATTAAAATGATTATACACTATGACAAGTGAGATTTATCCCTGGGATGCAAGGATGGTTCAATATACACAAATCAATAAATGTGATACATTATATTAACAGAATGAAAGACAAAAATCATATGATCACCTCAATGGACGCAGAAAAAGCATTTTACAAAATACAACATCCTTTCATGATAAAAACCCTCAATAAATTGAGTATAGAAGGAACATACCTCAATATAATAAAGGCCATAAGTAACCCACAGGTAACATTATACTCACTGGAGAAAAACTGAAAGCTTTTACTCTAATATCAGGAACAAGACAGGGTGCTCATTCTTACCACTCTATATTCAATATAGTACTGAAAGTCCTAGCCAGAGAGACAAAGAAATAAAAAGCATCCAAATCAGAAAGAAGTAAAATTGTCATTAATTGCAGATGGTATGATCTTATATAGAGAAAATGCTAAAGACTCAACCCCAAAACTGTTGGAACTATTTAAAAAATTCAGTAAGGCTACAGGATACAAAATCAACATACAGAGATCAGTTTTGTTTCTGTACACTAACAATGAAACAGCTGAAAAAGAAATTTAAAAAATATCCCATTCACAATAGCATCAAAACAATAAAATACTTAGGAATAAATTTAACCAAGGAAGTGAAAGATCTATACAATGAAAACTACAAGACTGTTAAAAAAATCTGAAGAAGATACCAACAAATAGAAAGATATCCTGTGTTCATGATTCAGAAAACTTAATATTGGCAAAATGTCCATACTACTCAAAACCATCTATAGATTCAACACAATCCCTATCAAATTTCCCATGGGATTTTTCATAGAAATGGAAAAAAAATCCTAAAATTCGTATGAAACCACAAAAGACTGAATAGCCAAAGCAATCCTGAGAAAGAAAAACAAAGTCATAGGCATCACGCTTCCTGATTTCAAACTATACCATAAAGCTATAGTGACTGAAACATTATGGTACTGGCACATAAGTAGACACATAGACCAATGGAACAGAAAGAGAGCCCAGAAGTAAACCCCTGCATTTACAGTCAACTAATATCTGACAAGGGAATCAAGAACACTCAATGGGAAAAGATAGTCTCTTCAACAAATGGTGCCGGGAAAATTAGATCACCACATGCAGAAGAATAAAATTGGACCCCTATCTTACACATACACAAACATTAACTTGAAGTGGATTAAAGACTTAAACATAGACCTGATAATGTAAAACTGCTAGAAGAAAACATAAGAAAGAAGCTCCTTGGCAACGATTTTTTGGATATGATACCAGAAGCACAAGCAAGAAAAGCAAAATTCAACATGTGCGACTATGTCAAGCTACAAAGCTTCTGCACAGCAAAAGAAACAATTAAAAAAAATGAAAAAGCAACCTACAGAATGAGAGAAAGTATGTGTAAACCATATATCGGATAAGGGGTTGATATCCAAAATATATAAAGAACTCATACATCTCAATAAAAAATAACACAACAATCTGATTAAACAATGGGCAGAGGAAATGAACTGACATTTTTTCCAAAGAAGACATCCAAATGGCCAACAGGTACATGAAAAGACGGTCAATATTACTAATTAGGGAAATGCAATCAAAACCACAATGAAATATCAACTCACACCTGTTAGAATGGCTATCATCAAGAAGATGAGAGCTAAGTATTCGTGAGGATGTGGAGAAAAGGGAACCCTTGTGCACTGTTGGTGGGAATGCAAATTGGTGCAGCTACTATGGAAAACAGTAAGGAGGTTTCTCAAAAAATTAAAACTAGAACTACCCTACGAACCAGCAACTCAACTCCTGGGTATATATTCAAAGGAAATGAAAACAGGCTATTAAAGAGATATAGACACTCTCATGTTTATTGCAGCGTTATTCACAATAGCTAAGATACGGACACAACCCAAGTGTCTGTCAATGGATAAAAATGTGATACACATACACACACACACACACACACATACACATACACATACACACTGTAATATTATTCAGCTATGAGAAAGAAGGAAATCCTGCCATTTGTGAAAACGTGGATGGACCAGTGCGGGCATTATGCTAAGCAAAGTAAGTCAGACAGAGGAAGATAAATACTGTATGATCTCACTTATATGTGGAATCTAAAAAAGCCAAACTCATAAAAACAGAGAATAGAACAATGGTTACGAGGGGGTGGGGGAATTGGGGAGATGTTGTTTGAGGTTACAAACTTGCAACCAGAAAAAGAGAAATAAGTCCTAGAGATCTAACGCACAGCATTAGTGATTATAGACAACAATACAGTTTTATAAACTTCAAAGTTGCTAAGAGACTAGATCTTAATTGTTCCCACCACAAGAAAGAAATGATAATTATGTGACGTGATAGAGGTGTTAGCTAATGCTACAGTGGTAATCATATTGCAATATATAAATGTATCAAAGCAACACGGTGGACACCTTAAACTTACACAATATTATATGTCAATTATATCTCAATAAAAGAAAAAGATACCATTAGAATAATACCTAAAAAGATTGGTTTTTAAATATTCACTAGGAGGCATTTCATGGCAAAAAGCTTAGCAGCAAAGCACGCTCAGTGCATCAGCTTAATTCTAGGCCTGCAGGTGGCATCCGGGGAACTTAGTGAGATGCTTCGGGGCTCTGAGATAACACTGGTGACAAAGCTGCCATCTGGAAGGGAAATCTTTTGTTGATTTCCCATTTTAAAAAACTGCCCCGCCTCTGCCAAGCGTCAACCTGCATGGACAGCAGGCATCCGGATTCCAGTGTGTCCCTGAAGCAGGAGACAAGCCTCAATGGGGCTGCTTGCTCTGGTATGAGCTCTGCCTGCAAATTCTACATCAGGGGACCCCCTGTGAGGGTGGCCAAAGCCAGGGCTCCAGGACAGAATGGGCACCTCTGGCTCTGCTTCCAGAGAGGCCCAGCTGTCTGATGGAGCGAGGGAGGCAAGGATGTCCCACGTGGCCTCACAGGGCTGGTTCCTGGGTCTAGGCTGGTGCAAGGTCAGGCAGTCTGGGCCAGACCAGGTGGCCAGGAATGGGTTGGCTGATGGGGTGTGAAGTAGCTGCTGTTCAACATCTCATGAAAAACCAAGGGCATTTCTGAAACTCATCCCTGCCCCCATCCATTAGCATCTGATTGCTATCTGAGGCTACATTTTAATTCGTTCATCACCATTTTTATAATAAATTCAACTTCAATCATTGATCTCTGATCAGTGATAAATATTAAAACTTCAAAATATGTTGTTTAGATGCTGTGCTAAGCAAGATGGGTTCAATTTCCTTCTGAGTTTTTTGGACTTAAATTTATTTAATTTCCACCCTGTTTAAGTTTCCTTGTATTACAAGCTTCGGTCTAGATCACAGCTCCGCCCTCTTGTGAATAAAGTCTATTGTACATGTGAAAAACACAAAGAAAAATGACACAATGGAAAAGGAGAAAGTAGAGCTTAAAGATAAAGGGATAATTAGAACATTGCTGAACAAAGGAAGTCTAATGAAAGGGTTGTGTTTGAAATGCATTGGCATGTTACTGTATATAGAAGTATGAACTTTTCCTAATTTTGTTTCCAATAATTCCTAGATCCTCCTTGCAAATGTACACTACACTGAGCAATGCAAAAATCTAAACCAATACATGTTTATAAGTTACCAACTTTACTATCTGTTTAAATCAAGATTAAGCAGTTAAATCCTTATTCCAATCTCTAAAAGAAAAGGAAGACTTAAGCAAACAAGGGGCAGGCCCCATTGGCCAGGGGCAGCCTCTTCTGATCCAAGTAGGGACCCTTGAGACCAAGGTGGCCTAATTTATTCCCTTGATTCTATGATGCTGTTGAATGAATCAGGGGTCAACAAAGTATGGCCTGCAAGTCAAATCTGGCCTAAATGGTTTTTGAAAGTTTTTTTCATTTTTGTCTGTTTTTCACACTTTTAAATGGTTGAAAAAAATCAGAAAGATAATATTTTGTGACATGTGAAAATAATATGAAATAGTTTTACTGGAACACAGCCATGCTCATTCATTCAGACATTATCTATGGCTGTTGTCATGCTACAGTGGCAGAGCTGAGTAGCTGTGACAAAGTTCATGGGGCCCATAACGCCTACAGTATTTACTACCTGGTCCTGTGTGGGAAAAGTTTGCTGACCCCTAGATAGGAAGGCATACTGGGGATTTAGCAACAGCTTATGGGAGAAGAGGTTTTGGTTGTTTGCTAAAATATACAAATCAAGTATAAGATGTCTCCTGATTTCAGAAATATTAAAATGTGGAAAAAAACATTCTGGGAATCAAGTGATATGGTGGTAGCTACCTCTGGCTTTCCAAATATTATACAGATTCTCTGAGCCTTTAGGAAATGCTTTAGAAAGAATTCTTTTACATAAGGGAGTTGAACTAGGTAACTGAAGACTGTCCGGCTTCATTATAAAGGCTCCAGAATTTGTCATTCAAAGGGACAGCCACCATCACTCACATCTTCCATTGTTGGCTGTTTAAGAGTCATTTCCCCTTTGAATCTATAGCCCTGTAGGTTACATACATTTACAGTTGATTCTCTTATTCACTGCAGTTAGGTTCTATAAAGTCATTGGAAACAGTGAATTTGCGAATACTGAACCCTTGCTCCTAGGGGAAATTCAGGGTTAGGTTCCTGCTAGCTACTGGTCACAATATTTTTATCAAATGATCAATATATAACCTTGCTTTATGTGTGTTTCTGTTTAAAGACACCTTATTTAATATTTATTGCTAATTCCTTAACATTGAACTCATGGCCAAAGCACTATAACTCATGCCCGAACAAAGCTTATTGAACATACTTATTTTCTCCATGAGACACATCACAGTCTTCTTGCACTTAGGAACACTAAACAGTGCATGAGCACTACATTTGGGGACCATTTTAAACAGCAAAATCACCAAAAAAACACCCCAAAATATGGCACTAAATAGACCACTGAAAGGACACTTACTGTCTGAGAGCTGCAACAAGAAGGCAGAACATCACCTAATTCGACCCTACTTGGGAACGTGCACATTGGGCAACTCAAATTTTTTACTGCTTGGCACACGTCTGTGAATGACTGTGAAAGTGTCGCATTGATTTGGGGGCTACAAATACACTTACCTAGTAGGCAAATTTGTAAATGCAGAATCTGCAAATAATGATGATCAACTGTGTGTATGTTACTGCAAATGATGATTGACAGTGTGTGAAACCATATACACTTTCTAGTTCCTTTAGCCATGACCTTGATAAACAAAATTTATCAACTGGCATCTTCTCAGCCTTTTCAATCTCAGACATTTAAAATGATCTGCCCCAGTCTAAAATTGCACCAATAATATACGTTCCTCTTTTTTATTGCTTTACAATGTCTGTCTCCCTTATGCAATTTCTTCACTATTTCTTTTTGTGTCAAATCAGGCCTTAGGTTTATAGCTCCTTTCTAGGGTATCGATGAGTCTCTTGTTTCATTCAATTCTTATATACATTCTGCTACCTTCTTTCATAGACACACGTGCATGGTGTGCCACAGTTAGCAAACTGCTCTTCGCACTCATCATCTCCTCTGATCAACACAATCTTAAATAGATGACATTATGCCCAGGACAGGCTGCATTATTTGTGGGGCCCAGTGCAAAATGAAAACATGGGACCCCTTGTTCAAAGTTCACTAAGAATTTCAAGATGGCGACAGCAGAACATTAAGCCAAGAGAGGGATGCTCTGCACTGACATCCCCCACAGATGCTTCTTTCCCTCTTCCTATCCTGTCTTCTGGTCCTGCCTCATTTATGAACCTGGGAAAATGCACTTAATCACTCCCTGTCTTAATTCCTTTCTCTATACAAAGGTTAAAAAAATGAGTAAATATTACTATTATTCCCTTTTAATAGAGAAAGGAATTAAGATGAGGTGATTAAGTGTAAATAGTAATATTGACTCATCCTTGCCTCATGGAGATATTAGAAGGATTTAATGACAGGACTTAGGAAGAAAGGCACTAGGTAAATCCCAGGTATTATATAGTTATTTTATACCGTAAGAAGAGGGATTTAGGCTGCATAAGAGGGGAGGATTTATTGACACAGGTGTTAGACAATGAGCTAGTTTTCCAAAATCTTCCCTAGATATATTTCAGATTAGGAAGAGATTCCTGTGTGTCAGGTTAGATGTAGATGTGATTTTTCTATGAGCATGGCTTCCAGGACCCTCAGCTGTTCTTTCTACCCGATATTGTGTTTTTTCCAGAAAGCTCACCCTATGGCAACATAAATCTTGCAGAGTCAGGAGGCAATGGAAAGCACAACTCCTTCATACCTCCCCAAACAAGGCAAAGCCCTAGTTTCCCCACAGTGTTCTTTCAAAACAGACTGTGAACAGCAGTATATGTTCTGTGGGCATGAGATTTATGAAATGTTAATTAAGAATGAAGCCAAAGGAGTAGTTATCACATGAAGAAATGCTTTTTCTCCCTCTCTTTAAATTAGGATGAGACTCAACTTTAAATTTTGTCAGTTAAGGATTAAAAGAAACAAACTACTGTCTATTATCATCGTAAGTTCATAAGTGAAAGATTTTGACACCAAAACAAACAAAACTAATGGAATGAAAGAAATATTTGCAAATCATATATCTGATAATGGGTAAATATCCAGAATATATTAAAAACTCCTTCAACAACAACAACAACAAAACAACCAATTAAAAATGGGGAAAGGACATTTTGAATAGAAAATTCTCCACAGACGACATACCTGGCCAATAAACACATGTAAAGATGCTCAGTATCACTAGTTGTTATCGTTAATGCTGTCAAATCGATTCTGACTCTGAACAACCCCGCGTACAGCAGAAAGGAACTCTGCCCGGTCTTTTTGTGCCATCCTCTCATTTTCTGGTGCTGTGTCAGATAATGCTCTGCTGTTCATAGGGTTTCCATGGCCAATATTGTAAGAACTGGTAGGCTAGATCCTTTTTCCTAGTCTGTCTTAATCTGGAAGCTCCACTGAAACCTGTCCACCACCTGGGTGACTCTGCTGGCATTTGAAATACTGGTGGCATAGCTTTCAGCATCACAGCAACACACAGCTGCCACAGTATGACATCTGACAGATGGGTGGTGTGGTTCCCTGACCGGGAAACAAATCCGGGCTGCAGTGGTAAGAGTGCCAAATCTTAATCACTAGACCAACAGGGCTGGCATCACTAATCATAAGGGAAATGCAAATCAAAGCCACAGGGAGAGACCACCTTAACACCCATTAGGATAGCCACTATAAAAACCCCAGCAAATAACAAGTGTTGGTGTGATTTTGAGAAATTGGAACCCCTGTGCCCTGTTAGTGGCAATGTAAAAAAATTGTGGAAAACAGTTTGGTGATTCCTCAAAAAATTAAACATAGAATTATCATATGATCCAGCAATTCCACTTCTAGGAATACACCCAAAGAATTGAAAGCAGGGTCTCGAAGAGATATCTGCACGCCCATGTTCACAGCAGCATTATTCACAACAGCCAAGACGTAGAAGCAACCCAAGTATCCATTGACAGATAAACGCATAAACAAAATGTGGTATATACATACAATGGAATATTATTCAGCCTTAAAATGGGACAAAATTCTGACATGTGCTACAACACGGATGAACCTTGAGGACATTAGGCTAAGTGAAATAAGTCAGTCTTAAAAAGACAAGCACTGTATGAGTCCACATATATGAGGTACCTAGACTAGTCAAATTCAGAGACAGAAATAGAATGGTGGGTGCAACAACTTCGGGGAGGGGAGATGGGGAGTTGTTTAACAGGTACAGAGTTTCAGTTTTGCAGATGAAGAGTTCTAGAGATTGGCTGTACAACAATGTGAATGTACTTAACACTACTGAAGTGTACAGTCAAAACTGGTTAAAGTAGTAAATTTTATGTTTGCGTATTTTACCACAATTTAAAAAAATGACAAACTCCTACATTGAAGTTTTTTTCTTCATTTCTCTAAAATCTAACACAACTGCATCTTGGAATTTTGCCTGTCTACTGGCCAGCAGCTGGTAAGCACTGTCTTATATAGTCTAAACATTAACCACTGAAAATATTTAAATGTTTTAAATCAACCTTTTCCAAAGAGGGAAGGAAATAACCCAGATTTTGCATTAAGTTAGCCACAGAAACCCATGACCAACCATGAAAGACCAAAGGAGATAAAGTTCTGTGGCTGCAAGTGGAAATTAACTGTCATTATGATTAAGGTATAATTAATGAATAATCTTCCAGATTGGTAAGAAAGGACTCAGGACCAATATTATTGATAAAATCATGACTTGAAACGCAAGATCAGCTCTGAAGCATCATGGCTGCCTTCAATGCCAAACTCTCTACATGTGTGATATACACAGACACACTCAAATCTACATCTGTATCTGTATCTAGTACATATGTATACGTATATAGTACATAACAAAGCTTTTACTCATTCCAAATTACTCATACATGAGTCAAGATCTGTAATAAAGTTTGTTTTGGGGTTATTTACAGAGAGTTTGCTAAGCTACTGTGATTCCTTAGCTGTACTTAAACATATAAACACAGACTTTCATCCACATTCGAAATGCTCATTTACATACATGCCATCACATAACAGAAAGATGCATACTTCTTTTCTATTTATTAAAACAATTTTACTAAGAAGCTTTACTAGACAACACCTTACTTTTTTTTTTTCAGTTAACTCTCATCCCTGTTTGCTTTGTGGCTTTTGACGGAGTTATTGGAAACCTAGTGAGCATTAACACAAGTTGATTCAATCAGCTATTCTTGATAATAACCTCCTCATTGCTATGGCTACTGAACAATTTTCAGACTGTTTGCTAACCTTTCTGCAGCTTCTGCCCCTCTGACTACTCATTTGCATGGTGGGGGACACACTTTTTACTGGCTGGTCCCCTATGTCCCTATTTTTGCCTCCTTATCTTGCCTCAGCAGCAGCTCCTTTGCAGACTGTCTGCAGGTGCCTTCCTGGTTTTGGTTCCTTGGTGATTTTTTTCTTCGGGTTCAGTTCTAGGCCTTCCTTTCGCCACACCAATGCCTGAGCAGTCCCATCTAGCCCCAGGCTTCAGTGAGCACCATGCGCTGCCACTTCCTGAGTCTGCATCAGCACTTCGCTTTCCTCATGTTCACCTCCAGAGAGCCCAGTGCTCACCTGACATTTTCCCTGAGATGTCCTAAGGGCACCTCAAATCAGTACATCTGAAACACACGCATCTTCTCCCTTCACAGAGCTCCTCCCTTGCATCCCCTCTTAGTGCTGGTGCACCCCCTGCCGCGCCCAGCTATCTTGGTCCAAATCCTGGGGGTCATTTAGACCTGCTCCCTCCTGTCTCAGCCTCCTCTTCCTGGCTCCCTCATCAAGAGCCATCCGTTCCACCACCTGAATATCTCCTCGGTCCCCCTGCTCCCACACTCTTCTTACCTGGACAACCGCACCAACATCCTAACCCGACTTTTGCTCCTCTTGCCCCTCCTCTAAAAGATTCTAGATCAGCATTGTCCAATACGACTTTCTGCACTGCCCCAAATGGTGACAACTAGCCACACGTGGCTACTGGGCACTTGAAATGTGGCCAGTGTGATTGGGGAACTCAATGTCAAATTTTACTTAATTTACATGTAAATAGCCACGCATGGCTAGTGGTTACTGCACTGGATGGAGCAGCTCTAGATTCTCTACAGATGTGCTCAAATTCCCTCAATAGCTTCCTTAACGTGGTTTATAGATCCCCTCATCATCTCCATCCTCATTTCTCTCTGTTCCTCTCTGATGCTCCTGGATACAATGAAGTTCTCCATTTCTCAAAATCACCATGCTTTCTCTCCCTTGGGATATGAACTCCCTTGGCTTGGAATAGCTTCCCTCTGTCTGGCCAATTCCTACTTTGCTTTTGGGGCTGAGCTTAGCAATCATTTCCTTTACCTCATGCCATGCCCATCTGTACCCTCCTATTCCTCCTTCCAGATACTCTACCTATGGTCCTTACAGTATACATGGAGCACCTATCGTGCTGCATTTTAATGCCCAGTTTACTTGTCTATATTCCCCATTAGACTGTACACTCTGTGAGGGCAGGGACCAAGTCTCCTTTGCTGCTCTGGTATCCTTAGCACCAGTACTGTGCCCGGATGGGTGGAGGTGGCCGTATGCGCACCTGCTCTGCCAGGGGCTCATCCCAGAAGCATTGCCCTCACTCTAAAAAGTAGAGCCCCTTAGCAGCGCTTTCTTTGCATACGCCCATAGACTGTTTAGAAGGGACAACTGAGGTACAGATGGCTCATTCCACAGGGTATAAAACAACCAGGTACTGAAAAATAGCTTTTCTTATGTAGTGTCCTGGTTATTCAGCTCCTGTTTTCAACTGGTTTAGGAAGATAGTAATTCAGCTATTCTATTGCCTCTCACAATATGAACCGATTAGAAACCCTAGGGGAGCCTGGAGAGACACAATCATGACCACTGACCAATGCTACCCTTAAACCATTAATGTGGTGAACAAGGAAGGAACAGCAGGTAAGGACACCCTTCAAATCTATAGGGGGTTATGTCTCCCAGCTGGGTTTTGTGGCCCCTGCCACCAGCATACAAAACACACCAATCCTTGAACCAACCAGACCTTTCCTCATCACACCCAAAGTCATCAATTCCCTATTTATCCACGATATTGAAATTAAAAAACATTCTGACCTATTTTTTCCCATTTCCCCCATTTTTATTTTTAAATATATTTGATGCATTTTTTCAATTATACAAACATTAAAATGTTTTAAATGAAAATAAGCACTCATTGGAACAATTCACCCAGGGCAATGCATTCTGAATTACGCTATACCCCTGAAATGAGCAATTTGTATGGCAAATGGCAGTCCTTATCTACTATAGAGATGCAGAAAGAGACACTGTAAACCATTAATAACTGTTCCACTGGTTTCACCAACTAGACAGAGAATCAGATCTGCCACGTCCATTATTCATTTAATTTGGAATCTTCACTATGAAGATTTCTTTTTCAGGAGGAGTGGGTCTTCGCCTCCCCTGGTGCCCTGGAAGATAAGGCTTTGCTCACTTGGCTGACTCTGGAATAAACAATTCTTCCTTTATTTAGAATCCTTCTTAGTCATGATCTTGTCAAAGAAGAAGGCAGTATAACACTGCAAACAACTCGGTGAGACAGAGAGAGAGAGTGTGGCTTTGCATCTTGATCTCTTTTACACACACACGCACACATGTGTGGCAGTGCCAGCACTGGATATTTTATTACAGATACAGAAGCAAATAATCTCATTTTATTGTCACCTGAGCAACGAGAAGACAGGGAAATTTCTCTCCACACACTGCAGCAGCATGGGCAGCCTTTATTGATTATTAGCAGTGCTCTGATAACACCCTGGGCAAGGGTGTTTGGTTCACCAACATCAATCTTTCCTGATGGTCACCCCACAGCAATCCACCATCACCTTCATCATCAAACACCTTTAATCCCTTCAGCAATTTAGAAAGAGGCTCAAGCACACCCCACCATGTTTTTTGCCAATGCCAGCCTCCCCTGGTGAATTTCTAGCAGGATGCCCAGATATCTGACTGGCATGCACCGGGACCTGCAGGACCGTGGAAATGCTTCTGTACTGAATGAATTCTAAGTGCCTCACTGTCATATCACTTACGCGCTTCCCGCCCTACACTGTGGAATGGTCTTTCCTGCCTCTTTCCCAGCTTGACCTTGCCCATGTTAGCCTGTCAGCTCCTTGAAGGCACATGCTATGCTCCTGTTTGTGTGTCTCAGAGCTTAAAAGTAAATTACAACTGCCTGAAGGATGCTCTTTGATGGTGCAGAGACACGGTTCTGGGGAAACTCAAACATAGTCTGAGAAAAGGGGAAGCGACTGGGTGAACACCTGTTCGGTGTCTGTTATGTGGTAGATGCCTCAGTCCCTGTGTTATTTCATTCACTTCTAAAAATTTCTTATAAGATGGGTATTATTCCCATTTTACAGCTGAAGAAACTGAGGGCTGAAAAACTTCAGTAAAGTGCCTAAGTTTACTGAGAGAAATGGTGGTGACAGCACCACAGGCCATGCTCTTTCTGTGTCCCCCGGGGTCACATTTCTGTGGTGGGCTCAGAACTTCTCCTGGGGAGAAACTGACTGCAAAGACGTAAAACAGAATCAAATGTGCAAGTGAGCAGGCTGCCCGAAGGGTGGGCTGAGCCAAGCTTGTGGCTCTCAGTTCTCTATGTGCGGTGAGACATGCTGAAAATAGGTGTGCATCTATCTCGAAACCACCTATGTGTAATCACGATGGAAATTACCACCACCACAGCCTGGATGCAAAAGTACCCACTCATTACATGAGCAATGGGAATCTCAAAATAATTTGTTAATCGTCTCGGCTGCTTACAGCTCTATCTCTTTTGTTGGTGATTGTGCCACTGAGACGTGACGCCCCCTTCCCGTAAAGAATGAAGTCTCCCCGGTGTGCACGTGTAGCATCGACTGTATCATCAGATGTTCTGCTCTCACCCCACCCACCTTTCCCTCTCGCAGAAGGGAACGCTTGGCTCCGAAAGCCTGGCTAGAGAAGAGTCACTTCAGTGTTGGGCATTCCCTCTGGAACCACGGAAAGCAATTATTCAGCAATAGGACCCTCACTGTGTTTCCTCTGGTCATTCAGAGAACAGCGTCCGAGTGACACACAGGTCACTACCTGCCCAGGTAGGACCCGGGTTTAACGATCATATGCAGAGACAAGCCTGCACACTGAGGCTGCTCAGCTTATGCTGAGACAGACCTAACGTTTTGTTTTGGAAACTGCTAAACGTGCGTGATATTTGAACACAACACCAGGTTCACTGCCTTCAAGATGAAACCCTGTGCCTCACAAAAATAATGCATTCCAGAAGATGCCAGAGAAGATCCAAATGAGTCTGGAGAGCGGGAGAGCAGTGCAGCTGTTTTTAATGTTCCTCAGTGCCAGTTTTCTGATCTCCAAAGATGAAGCCCAGCCTAAAACTGAGCAGCTGCTATCAGCCTGCAGCTCTCCATCTTGAGGGTGGTGTCAGGAGCACTAGACAGTGAGTCGAGAGGGTTCCAGCTGCCCCTGGCTACCTATGGACCTTGAGAAATCACTCTGGGCCTCTGTCTCGTATTCTATGACAGAAAGATCCTCTGACACCCCCTTGGAAGCCTTCCATGACCCCTGCCCAGCACAGCTGGCTCCTACACCTTTTCGACAAGGCCTTGCATCAACTCAGAATAAATGTCAGTGAGCCACAACTCGTGGCGTCCTCACCTCGTCAGATCTCTCGGCGTAATGCCCCGCACAGTGTTCTCTGGTTGCCTGGAGCAGGCTGCACACTCCCGGAGGCCGAGTGTTGGGTTTCTTCCTCCAAGTACACTGCCTGGCACTCATAGATACCAAAGTACTTGTTGAATGAGAGGAACATCTCCCTCCATCAGACAAGTGGGATTCCCAGGGACAGGCATTCTGTTCACACTTGCACCTCTGGTCCTAGGACATGGTAAGGGCTCACTGACACACATACTCTCAAAGGTCCCACTGCCCAGGTGACCAATTGCGGCACCTGATTACCTCCTGCCTTGCATCATGCTCCAGCTGCCTTTCTCGAATCTAAGCTATCTGAGGGTTGGGTTGGTGTCATACATTTATTTTGTATCCTCTGTAGCCTTATCAATTTTGCTAGACAAAAGGCACATTTCTGCTATTGTGTTTACTGAAATCAAGTTGATCACAGTGGTATGACCACAAAATTATTTAATAGAAAAAGCAATTTTTGCCTCTAAGAAGTACTACTAATATCATTTAATATTTACTAACTGTTCTACACACTGATCACGACATAAATAGTCCTTGATCTCTAAGAATGAATAGAAGTTACCAACAAATTCATTAGAAATGTGCTTCTTAACACCCATTGGCAATTAACTGCCACTTCTACCAATAGCTAGACAATGACTAAAAATTGTCAATTCCTTCTAGAAGAATAAGGAATCTCTATGCTTTACATATAACACCCAAATATTTACAATGCCAAAATACATCTATTCCTAGGAGCCTGCCCACAGCTGCTTTCTTGGAAACTTTTTCTGGGGAAAGATTGATGTTCAGAGGGCTTATGATTCAAATACTTAACTGCCAACCTGTTCTTTCAGAGAATGTTCCTTTCACTCACCTTGGCACTATTCTGCCAACACGTGTGCACCATGTGGGAGAAATCCATGTGTCCCGAGAGCTGTGTATGTGCGCCCCAAGAGCTGTGCACATGTGTCCTGAGGGGTGGCATACTATGTACGCTGTTTAAGCAGAACTTTGATTACATTCACAGGGTTCTTATCTGTGTGATCCTTAGGAACAAATGCTCTCTTTCCACAAAGTGACCAGAACTAGGCTCTGAGTACAGAGCCAGTCGTCATGTAGCTCTTTGTTCTCTGGAAGAAAATTTCACAAATGTCGATTCACTAATTTACTCTAATGAAAAAGCTGTAGGCAGTCTCGAGTCTGAGTAAGCGTGAATGTTAGAAAGGTCTCTCTAGACTTACAATGCATTTTCAATGTTCTGTCCGGAATAGGAATATAAATAGAGCACCCAAGATGCGTTTGTCAGGCTATTTCTAAGATTGAAAATTTTTGATAATTTAAAATAAAGGTTTTAGAATCAAAATAATTCCAATGATTCCAAAAGAATGTTCTCCTTCCAGCCAAGTGGAGTAAGATGGATTGGATTCATCCTTCTATGAGAAACAACAAAAAATGCTCAGAAAAAAAAATACATGAAAAAAAAGGTCTTTGAGACAGTACATATCAGTCAGTGAAGGAAAGTGATCTCTAGAAGAAAATGCAGGAGAAAAGCTTTGTGACATCGGTTTGGACAAGGATTTCTTAGACACAACACCAACGACATGATTCATAAAAGAAAAAATAATCAATTGGACTTTTAAAATTGAAAACTCCTGCTCTTGAAAACACATTGTTAAGAGAATAAAAAGACAAGCCACAGACTGGAGGAAAACTGCAACTTATATATCTGATAAAGGAACTGTATCTAGAATATATAAAAAACTCTCAAAACTCAACGATCCAATTTAAACAATCCAATTAAAAACAAACAATTCTATTTGACAAAATGAACAAAAGGGGCTAACCCCATGGCCTACTGGTTAAGTTCAGCATGCTCTGCTTCAGCGGCCCAGGTTTGGTTCCCAGGTGTGGACCTACACTACTCATCGGCAGCCACACTGTGGCAGTGACCCACGTACAAAATAGAGGAAGATTGGCACAGACGTTAGCTCTGGGTGAATCTTCCTCAGCAAAAAGAAGAAAAAAAAATGAACAAAAGAGTTAACAGAGATTTTACCAAAAAAGACATAAAGATGGTAAATAAGCATATGAAAAGATCATTAATCATTAGAGAAATACAAATTAAAACCATAGTGAGACATCACCACACAGCTATTAGAAAAACTAAAAAGACTAGTCATACCAAGTGTTAGTAAGGATGTGGAGCAATGTGAACTCACACACACGTCTCAAGGGAATGTACAATTGTACAGCCACTTTGGAAAAGTTTGGCAATTTCCTAAAAAATGAAAATACACCTACCATATGACCCAGGCATTCCACTACTAGCTATTCACCCCAGAGAAAGAAAGAAATGTCCATCCAAAGATCTGTACACAAATGTTCAATGCAGCTTTATCTGTAATAGTCCCAAATCTGGAAACACCCCAAATATCCATCAATAGGTGACTGGACTACCGAATTGTGGAATATCTGCACGATGGGATGCTACTCAGCAATAAGTAGGAATGAATTATCGATATATGCAACAGAATGGATGAGTCTCAAAATAATTATGTTAAGTGAAGGAAGCCAGACAAAAAAAGACTACTTACTGTGTGATTCCATTTACCTGAAACACTAGAATATATAAACTAATCTACACAGTCATGTGCTGCATAACGTTTCGGTCAATGATGGACCACACATATGACGGTGGTCCCATAAGATTAGTACCACATAACCTAGGTGTGTAGTAGGCTATACCATCTAGGTTTGTGGAAGTACACTCTATGATGTTCTCACAATGATGAAATCACTTAGCAATGCATTTCTCAGAACGTGTCCCCGTCATTAAATGACGCATGTCTGTATCGCCAGAAAGCAATATAGAACGCAACTGGGGAGCAGGAGGTAGCAGGAAAGGTTAAAAAGGGGCATGAGGAAACTTTTGGGGTAATGGATATGTTTGTTTTCTTGATTATGATGATAGATTCATGGGTGTGTACATGTGTCAAACTTCCCAAATGGTACACTTTAAGCATGTTCCATTTACTGTGTATCAATTATACCTTGATTAAAAAAAAAAGTAAAAAGACACTTATTTGCCTTGGGGGATTTGCAGAAAATCATCATTTATGATATAGCCATTTAGCAACTGTTCACTGAGTTCCTATCTTGTGCCAAATACTGAGCTGGCACTAAAAACAAGCTGGCAGAGGACGGTTTGACACATCGACCACTGGTGTGGTCCCTGAGTGTTTCCGCTGGGCTACTTTGCTTAAGGCACAAAGTTTCTGAAAGATTGTGGAAAAACAAGTTTTAACTTCTGTTGTCAGTCTCATTACAAGCAAATTGCTTCAAAATGTATCATCTATTATCATGTGTTGTGATGACAATTACATACTCATTTTAATATTGCACTTGTGCCTGCCCGATACATTTGAACAAATGAGAGATTCATCAAAAAGAACCACATTCTGAGTTCTACTAAGTTCTACTAAGAAGGACTTTCAAGAACACCAACAAAAGCAAGTAACTGTGCTCCTTGCTCTCATGTAGACGATCCATGTTCCATGCTCTAGCTTCCTTTATTTCCCTTTGTGAAAGTTGTGAAGACCATCATTTGCTGTGTTCGCCAAAGTCTTGTTTGTCATCATCTCTTATTAAGATTTTCCATTAAACCATGCTCTTTAGGCCACTGATAATCAGCAAAACTATCTATCACTGAATTCATTTTGTGGGGATTTGACGCCTGTCATATGAAAAGTTCAGAGAAAGCAAAGGTCAACATGACAGCATGTGGTCTTCAGTGTAAAACACTGGAAAGTGACCTTCTTTTATCAATTAACCCACTATTCCACTGGCATAGACAAATTTCTAAAGGATGAACCATTACTTCAACAGTAATACTATTATAATATTGGTCATCAAGTCTGTCAACATTTTCCTTAACAATAGAGAAACATTTGAAAAAGAATATCTTACACAAATCATATGGGCTGAACTCGGGCAATAAATTTTCCAAAAGAAAGTATGAAAACCTCACAAATATGAAAAACTAAATTAGCGTGACTGCATACAACCTTTTTGAGCCAGAAATGGAGAAACTGCTTGCACAGTGAAAGAAGCATATTTTAAATGACATAACAAAGCCAGTTATCCAAATCGATATTTTGTAGAAACTGCTAACAAACACCTCAATTACATCTACAATTGATTAAATTAGAAGCAAGCCCAGAATTTACTTTCTATATTTACATAAGACAAGAAAGGTGACTCCTATGAAGAATAGTGAATATAGGATTCAAAATTTGGCAAAGATTGAGATGATCCAAGCTGGCCCTGGACCACTAATAATGTTTTTGAAAGATTGGGTTATTAGATTAACAGTTGTAGAAGATGGACACTATTTATGCAATGTTAAAGCAAACATTTTTATTAACCAGACATTTTCTAAATTGCAAGCAGAAATGTGAAACTTGATCTGACATCTGTAGCAAATCTGAGGGCCTTCCCCGGCCTAGGACACAGGCGTTTTGCCATTATGGTGCACATTTCTCTAATTCTGCTCAGAAATGAAAAGAGACACACCCTTTACTTTACATGAGGTTTGTTTCAAAGCTTATCTGAAGAAAAATTTCCTTCCTAATTAGTTCTCAACTCTTGCTGCCTCCCACTGGATAATTTACCCTTATTCTTCCCAAAGCCCTGAGAACTCTTCCTCAGCTCTATGGTTTCATTTGGTCAATAATGTCTGGCTGTTGATCCTTCACTTAAGAGGCACCAAAGGGCTCTACTTACATCATGCATGGAGTCCAGAAGCTTGGTCAGTTGGTAGAACCTCTGCCAGCTCTGCCCAGAATTGTTGGGACACTTAGTTACCATCTTCCTTAGTTCTTTGATATAATTTGTCCTCATTTCTTCAAATGCAGCCTGGCATTTGAGGCCATCCTTTGGAACTGTGTTTAAGGAATACACACATGTAAATTCCCAGATGGAAAACAGCTTTAGCATCTTAGTAGTTAAATGGCCTAGAAGATTTTGAGGTCATTGGGCTCACACTTTTAGACTGATACCGAACCTCAATTATTGTATTTATGAATAAATATGGCAATTGTCTATTGGTAAACACCTGTACACATACATACACAAAAGAATAATAACTGCTATTTATTGGGTGTATATGATAATGCACTTGGCATATATTAGAGTGCTTAAGCTTGATATCAATTTTATGATATACCATTGTATTATTCCCATTTTATGGATAAGAAAACTGAAGACTGGGGTTTAAACACTTGCCCAAGGACGCAATAAATAAATGGCAGAGAAGGGGTATAAAACCTAGGTCTGTCTGTTTCCAAAGCCTGCCTCTGAACCACAATGCTACATTGTCTCGTGGCCTGTCATCAAAGTTTTATGAATCCTAACTTGCCAATATCTCAGAAGTAGGAAAATATACTTTAATTTTCCAGGACAACTGGAGAGCCACAGACAATTTAAGCTAGGGCTAGAATTAGAAAGCAACATCTTCATATTCAAGTTCAAATATCAAAGACACTCAGGGAAACTGGCTGTCTACCAAGAGGAGGCTATGGATGCAAAGAAGCACTTTCCATCCTCCTTGCTCCAGGATCACATGACCACTGAGGTGCTGTCACATGACCTCTCAGACCACCTGATGGTGGGTCTGAACACTGCTTTGTGTTTGTGATGGGGCAACACAACAGTGGCTCTGCATGCAAGGCGAAAGCTAAAACTTTCAAAGAGAATAAACCATGTTCATTTTTATCTTTGATAAGGTAGAAAATTAAAGATTATGTTTTCTTCTTTCTTTTTAGGTAGTGGCTAGCTTTTACAATCAAATGAAAAAAGCTGACTTAAAAAAATACTTTCGGATTCAGGTCTTGGAAGCATATCAAGTGCTTTCGTGACCTGCTAAAAGGAGACGCTCTTCTCCAGGACACACGTGAAAGCACTTTATGGAGAAAGGGTGCGTCTGTGCCTGCATTCTGGAAGGAGTTGTAAGGCAGAACCTAAGCTGAAGGTATCCCCTTTGAAAATCCAGTTACATGTTTGCTTTTTTCACTATAGCCAATATACAGTTATGTTTATGCTTTAACTTTGAAAAATAAAATCACTTAAAACTTCATTTCTAGAAGATGAAGACCTAATGAAAATTCATCTTGTAATATTAACATTCTGAATTTTAAACTGCTTTTACTTTCACTTATTTGCACATCATATTTACTAATTTATTGTAACTGATATAAATAATAATTTACTTGGGTCATCAGCACTTTAGAATGGCTAAGTACATTTGTGGGTATTATGTGCAACCCTAGAAGTCACGAATACCACTGTCTCTAAATAAACCCTGTTGTGTATAAAACATGAATTATCTTGCAAATTACCTTCACATATTATGTTAGTAATCTTCTCCTTGAGTTTAATTGTTGAGGCTTTTGATCTGTGGTTTATCTAAGTCTATTTTTGTGGGGAAAAAAATAAATCCCTAAGAGCAAGTTCCTGAGGCTGCCACAATATTAGTTGTGGTTTCAGACATTCGACATTCACATTCAGAGTTAAATGCCATCCATTATGTAACACATAGTTTCTTTTCTTTAAAATTAAACCCTTGTTTTAAAAGTAGAAAAAAACATCAAGAAGGGTGTAATAACAGGACGTTATTATTAGGTAATAACTAGGACGTTAACAGTAAAACCATAGATTCACTCTCTACCAAAATTTTAATGTTAACCTAAAACTTTCTAAAGGAAACTGAAAGTTTGCAAATAACAGCCTACACTGCCCATTCACAGATTAACATTTATTTTTATAAGTTATAAAATTTTATGCAGTAAACCTTTAGTTTTTCAAAATAGATACTTATGGATGTTAACCTATACATTAAAAAATTACCTAATGTTAGGATACAGTGAACACATTTCACTACTATATTCCAATACTATTTGGTACATATAAGGTTAACCAAAGGCCTTCATAATTCTGATAGTTCTGGTATCAAAAATTCTCAAGATTATGAACAACTTTTGCCAAATATTACTTATATTTTACTGCTATAACTCAAATGTAGTGTAGCATTTTCCCAGCCAGATTTTTTAGAAGTTGAAACAAACCCGCAAATAAAAAGAACTTAAGTAAAACCTCAAATTTTGGAGGTCTGCCCAGTTTTTCTGAATTTACTTATTAAATGCAGCACTGCAGCTGGAAATTAACCAAAATCTGTGTGCTGGAGAAGAGCAAAGAGATGACTGGGGTGAAAGTTCGTCTGCTTTCCTCTGTAAGCATGAACAGGAGGCTTTCTTGATACACTGGACATCAGGTGTGCAATAAGGAGAAAATTTTCATGCATTCTATCATAGATTAGTAAAACAAGCTTACTAAAGCCTGCGGTTTCTATGACTCATAAAATTCTTTACTTATGTTTTCCTACCTTTTTATTTTGCTTTTCCTGCATCTACAAAAATCAGAATTGAAAGTACTGAGCTGGTTGGAAGCTAATAAATTAATTCGGGTAGCTTCAAAATGATATCAGAATTGATTATAGGCTGATTAAATGGATGTAAAAGGATAAGACACTAATTAAGACTGAGGAGTAAAAATTTATGAAGAATTAGTATCGCATGCATTTTTAGAAAAAAATATTTAAATTCTATCATCCGTCAGATAATTTTTCTACATTTTTCTAAGAGTAATGGCTAATGACACAGCTTGGAAAGGGGAATAAAAACCACTGTCACTGAATGGAAAGATGATATTCCCAAAGTTATATTCCAGAAAGGATAAATGAGGAACGTCCGAAACCTGGAGGAAAAGTGGAGCAGGGAGAAAGTGCCTGGTTCTATTGACCATGCAGATGAGCGGTTGCAAACACAATGCTACAGGAGATGGGCTGAGAGTAATTAGTGAGGAATGGTCGGGCCTGTGGCAAACGGGAGGGAACATGCCCTGCCCTGGGCCATCAAATTCAATGAAAATAAAACATGACAAAAGGCCAAAAGCAACCTAAAAAACCTGTGCTGGCCAAAAAAAACACAGCTGTGAAGTGCTGGCCCCACCTCCCTACCAGGCTGCCGGTTTGCCCCCTCTGCTGGAGTCTAGAGTTCAGCCTGCCCCCGGCTCCACTCTCCCGGCTGCTGTCCTGTGCACCAGCCTCCTTTCCACCCCTTGCTCCCCGCTCTGGGGCGAGTGGGAACAACACTGGATGTTGAGTCCTAACTCATAGAGGCTTCTGAACAAATAACGCTTGTGTGCCTCCTTTTTGTTAACTGTAGACTGGGGCTATCAATCTCAGAGGGTTGTTTTAAGCATTAAATTAGATAATATAGGGAAAACCCTTTGTAAACCGTGAGGTGCTAAACATACATGCAACAGATTCTTATCCACAGTTGCCATCGACGCCATCCCCTCTTCCTGATTCAGGCTCACTCTTCCTCAGACCCGGCCCTCTTTTGCTGAAAATAACATCTCTTCTCACCCCTGTATCCTTATTACCTTGGCTAGTGATGCCACTTTCTCCCAAATGACTCTATTGAAAACTGCCCCCTTTCCCAAGCCCGATTCACCAGCAGAGGGGAGGGCTGGCCTCTCCCTGGATGCTCTTTTCTGCTTCCAGGTGGTCACTCAACAACCTCTCCTCCTTTGAAGTCCATGCCACTTGCTCTGGCATCCCTGGTATCCAGAACATTTCCCAGTTTCCCCAGTGGCCACAGCACTTGGCTCAGAGATTTCCTCTTCCTACTGTCCCCTGCCATCATTCTTGGTTTCACCCTCATGTGATGTGAGCTTCCTCAAATTCTTTCCCCTCCGTTGAAAATGCTTTGCTGTTGTCTGAGGAAGGAATGCTCAACATCCTTGCCAAGGCTAATCCTGTCCTCTCCTGTCTCTCCTGGAACCTTATGCCATCAGCTTCTCTCCTCTCATACTTGGTGCCAGAAGCCTAAAAAAGCTTCCCATCAACCTGCAAGTCCCTGGCCATCTGGCACCTGCCTGATGCCGAATGGTCGACTCCGGTAGGCTTCTCTCAGCCTTCTCGACTTTCTCTGTGGAAGCCACGCAGTTAGTCACGCCCTCTGGGAAAGCAACTCTGGCTTCCATCACTGTACACTCTCCCAGTTTCTCTACCTCTCTGACAGTTCTGTCTCTGTCCCTTCAACCTCTGCCATCCTCCTTTCATGTAGCTCAACTGGATCTTTCCCATTCTTTCTGTGCCATGGCGACCCCACTCACCATTTGAGTTTAGAGAACAATTTTCTACAAGGTAATTTCCAGTTTATATCTCAATACCCAAACCTGTCTTCTGAGTTCCAGTCCCAAATTTTCCCCACTGTTTGGCTTCTCTATTAAGATACACCTGAAAATGAACCCGTCCAAAATAGAACTCAGTATGCTCCACAAAAATCTGCTCCAAGTCCCAAGATAAACATATTTCTCATAATGGTATCACTACCATACTAGCCATTTCTCTGTGCTTAAAACCTATGTCGCTTCTGACTCATACCATTTTTACTTCCCCTTCTAGTCAGTTGCCAAGGCCAACTCTGCAACGTTTCTTGAATGCATTTGCTCCTGTCCATCATGCCACCAATCGTCATCATCCAGGCCATCATTTCAACAGCCTCACTGGTCTTATGCTTCCAGCCAGGTCACATTCTCTGTCTTTGCCTCTCTCCTCCCCCCACACCCTTTCCCTAGTCTACTGCCAGAAGCCATATATCTTCACGAAGCCATAAAATACAGTTTTGATTATGGCACCTCACTGCTCAAAAGCCTTCAGTGCTGCCCACCTAATAAAGGCCAGATGTCTTCAATAGGCATTGAATATTCTGGTTCAATCTACATCCCAACCTTATTCCCCAGTCCTCTCCAACCCAATATAACCTGAGGAACCTTGAAAAATTAAATGAATATATAAATAAAATAAAAATTAAAAATTAACATGCAAAACAACTCTCCAGAACTAAGTGCTATTGCTAGGCTAAGCTTTCCCACACTTCCACACTCACACTGTACCCCAACAGGAATGCCATCTCACACCTCATATTCAATCCGAAACCCCTGCAAAGCTCTCCAAGACTCAGCTTCACCATGAATCCCTCCCTGATCCCTAGAACTGAACATGCTCTTCCCTTCCTTGAGCCACCATGACACTCTTTAGCTCTATCATGGTAGATAATCCCTTTCCACAATGTATTAAAATTATCCTTGAATTTATCTTACAGTAAAACTCCCTGAGGGTAGAGACTGTGCCTCATTCACCCTTGTAGATCCTGAATTGCCCAATCCTACCACACACATTACAGACACTTAATAAATATTTAGTGGTCAGATGAAGGAATGGAGGGATACGCTCTTTCATATATTCAAAGCTTCATACTCTGCAAGTAACTTGGTTCATCAAAGACCAAAGCCCACCTTCCACCTCCTCAAATTTTTTTTTTTTATACCAACTACCTGACACTATAAATAGGCTACTCTCCTAAAGGGAAGACGATTTGACAATGTAGAAAAACTGCCAGGGTGAACATCAATTTACTTGTGCTTAGCAGCAGTAAAACTTTCATTATGGTGTATTCTTCAAAGGTGAGCTGCAGTCGAACGAACTGAAGGCTGATTTGGTGCATCCCCTGGCACAGTTCATACATGGCAGACTGATGCATCTTCTCTCTGCAAAGGAAAGGAAAAAAATGAGAATGCAAGGTTTATTATCAAACCCAGACTGGCGGCCCAAGGCAGCTTAATAAGAGATCTGCGTCAAGAGTTTTCCTTTTGGCTTCATCAGGGAGTCGTTGTGTATTTTAAAGACAAGTAAGATGCTTTTCACATTGATTGGTAAATTGCTTCTGGACCCACACTGCCATGCTATTTACTAGTACCCTGTAAGAATGTATTAGAAGCACTCAAACCAGCCTTCCTCAAAGTGTGCCATTATTTCAATTTATGTCAAGAGTAATAATGACTGATCTGGTGTGTGTTATAGAGAGGTCATCCACAGAGTGGAGAAGCTGCTGTGATGTGGGGTGAAGCCCAAAGACTCCTGTTCCAGAGTCTACCAGCCCAAGATACCAAGCACTTTGGAAGTCTTTGGAAGGACCGTGCTAGATGCTATGGACACAAGACAGTGATGACCAGTTTTATTTCCACATGGACCTCTCTTACAGTGGTCATGAAACATGTTTGTTAACTATTTGCAGCAGCACATTTAAAAAGGGGAATTAGATAAAATTTTAAAAGGTGAGAACCTCAAATGGAATCTCTTTGATAAAGGGTGAAAGCAATATGGGAGTTTGGGGCAATACATGTACATTTCTACTCAACCAACCAACCCTCTCCCTCCACCAAATCCAAATGTTTCCATAAAAATCCACTTTACAATAGAAGTCATTATTTTCTCTTTCCATGAGAAGAAAGCAAGGCATCCCTTAGTTTTTCAGATGGTTTTCCTCAACGTAATAAATCTTTTGAGAGGCCCTGGGTAACTACTGCTTTATGATGACCAGAATGTAATTAGTGAAAAAGAAACAACTAGTTAAAAATGGGAAAAGACTTGACAATGGCCAAAGAAACAGAAAAAGAGGTCATGATGGCTGATACATTTCTACATTGACTGAGAGCAGGTGGGCACCTGTAGGAAAACAACATTGTGATACCTCTTCCAGGATGCACTCTCGGGTTTAACTGGCAGAAATCTCTCATTTCATCTCGGAAAGCCATTTGTAAAGAAGCCAAAATGAAACACAGAACATTTTGCTCTGCATTATTATTATGCCTTTCCTCTCCCATAATAAGCTGGAAGTTATTTTTAATTAAGGATATATTTTAAAAACACAAACACACACACCGAATAACAGCAGGAGCCTATGGATCTCCATCCAGAATTAAAAATGTAAATAAATGCTAATATTTTTGCCATATTTGCTTCAGATCTTTAAAAATTAAACATGGCAGAGTTAAAGCCCACTCTGTCTTCCTCCCTGATCCCATTCATCTTCCTCATTCCAGAAGGGAACCACCCACTTTGGGTGATTATCATTTCCTCTCAGATGTGTATATTTTACTACACATGTATGTGTCTATAAAAACAGCACACAGTACTGCTTTGTTTAATGTAAATTTGAAATTAGATATGCACATCCTTCTGCAACTTATTTTCATTCAAAGCTGTAATTCTGAGATGTATCCATTTTAATACAGGTAACTCTAAGTTAATTCATTTTCACTGCTGCAAGTTTCATTTGTTTGAGTATCATAATTTACTTATCCATTCCACGACTGATGGACACTTGGTTGTTTTCTCTTTATTGCTACTACAAATGATGCCCAAGGAACATCCTTATGCTCTAGCATACATCGTTATGCATTCACTCTAGGATACAGTGTGAAAAATAGAACTGCTGAGTCATAGATTTGTGCACATCTGCTGCTTTCATTCCAACCAGTAGGAGATGAGAGTGTCCTTTTATTCCACATCCCCACCAGTACTTGTCATTATCCAATTAAGAATTTCTTGCCATCTAATGGGGTTGAAAGGGTAGCTTCGTTGTTGCTTTTATTTGCATTTCCATTATCACCGGTAGCCTGAACATTTTTTCAAATGTTTTCTGATCATTTGGATTTCTTCTTTGATTTTTCTCTTCATATCTTTACCCATTATATAATAAGCATTTTTTCCTTCTGTCACTAACACCATCTTCATTCCTAATAATATATTTTGCCTTGAACATTTCGTTTGATATTAATGTAGTTTCTTCCTTATTCCCTCCCTCCCTTCCTTCCTGTCTTTCTTTTGCTCTCTCTTTAGAATTTGCCTGGTATGTCCCTTTTTTTTTTAATCCCTTATTTTCAAGCTTCCCACATAATTATATTTCGTATGTCTCTTATAAACAGCAAAAAGCTAGATTAAAAAAAATCTGAGTCTCTGTATTTTATTTTATTTATTTATTTATTTGTGAGGAAGACCAGCCCTGAGCTAACATCCGTTGCTAATCCTCCTCTTTTTGCTGAGGAAGACTGGCCCGGGGCTAACATCCATGCCCATCTTCCTCTACTTTATATGTGGGACGCTGCCACAGCACGGCTGACAAGCAGTGTGTCGGCAGGCGCCTGGGATCCAAACCCGCGAACCCCGCGCTGCCAAGCGCGGACTAAACCGCTGCACCACTGGGCCGGCCCCGAGTCTCTGTATTTTAACAGCTTAGTTTAATCCGTTTTCATTTATCACAATTACTGATTTATTTGGATTTTTCTAATATTTTAACTTTTCTCCACTCCGTTCCTTCTTTCTAATTTCCTTCCTTTTATTGGATTGACCCAGCTTTTTAAAAATCCTCCTCTTGGCTCCTCTACTGGATTTGGATTTTTACTCTTTAAATAATTATTCTTAAATTATGAACTTGCATACTTAAAAATCTAAAGTTAATCAATAGCTTTTCCATAAGACAGAAAAAATGTAGAGTGCTTTCTCTTTGGTTTACTGCTTCCCATGTTCCATGCTACTGCTCTTTAGTATTTAAATTTCAACTTGTTTTCAAGTCACCCTTGAAATTAGTCTGTCTCGCTCACACATCCACACCCATGTCTGTTTAGAGTTACCATTGTGTTTCTTTGACCACCATTGTCTCTTGAACTTCACTCCATATTTCTGGGTTCAATTTCCTACTTACTGAAGAAAAAAATTTTGTAATTCAGCAGCAGTCAGTCACTGAATGTTCAAGTCTTTCAGTCTTAATTTGTCTGAAATGTTATTTCACCTTCATTCTTGAAGGATAGTTTAAACAGTTATAGATGTCTACCTTGACAGGTAATTTCCTCAGTACTTTGAAGACAGTATTCCACTACACCTGGGCCTTCACCGCTGCTTTTGGGAAATCTCTCATCAGTCTAATTGTCGTTTTTTTATAGGTAACCTGCATTTTCTCGTTGGTAGCTTAAAAAATTCTCGCCATTTATTTGATATCTGCAGTTTCATTATGAAGTACCTAGGTGCAAACTGATTCTTATTTTTCCTGCTCAGGACTCTATGTCCTAATTTGATTTGAAGATGTCGGTATTTTTCCAGTTCTGAAATGTTCTTGCCATTGTTTCTCCAAATTTCACCCCTACCCCAATCCTGTTATTTTTTTTCTTTTTAAACTCCTATTAGCAGTGTGTTGGACCTTCTCATGTGTCTTCCACATTAACCTCCCTGCCATATTTTCTATCCTTTTCTCTCTCTGTACTTCATTCTAGGTGATTTTCTCACATCTATTTTCTAATTAAATATATTTTTTTCTTTTTCTGTGTCTAATCTGTTTAATGTCTACAGTGTTTAAATTTTAATGGCAATATTTTTCAGGTGCCTGGAAATGCTCTATTTAGTTCCTTCTCAAACATTTCTGCTATTTTCCATAAGATACTTCTTACTTTATGACTATTATATCTCCTTTCTCTAAATTATATCTTTGTCTATTATATCTCTAAATACTTTTAACATGTTTATTTTATAGTTTCTTTCAGGTTTTTTTATTCAATGTTTTGGGATGCTAATATGCATGTCTAACATGTATTGTTTTGGCATATATTATCTTCTGGGTGAATCCCAGAGGCACTGCCTTGCAGAAGGGACTCTACAGGAAGTTTTAGCATTTATAACTGTCAAGGGGGTAAGCATTTCACTTATTCTGGACCAGTTTTTATGCTAATTTCTCAGCTTAAAGTCTTTTTGCAAGATTAGTGTGGTTTAAATTTAGATTCCACACTTGATGTGGTGCAGGCTTGTGTTTCTTATTTCTTTCAGCTTCCTTGCCATGTCCCTGGGCTGGCTGTCTTATTGAGTTTTACTGTCCTTATTAATAGATATGAATTTTGCAGAGCCCTGGCTTTAGGTAGGGGGCTCTGTTTCAGGCCCCAGCCTTGCTACTATCTAAGTTCTTGTCTCCTGTTCCTGTTTGCATTTGAACACCCACCCCTAAGACATTTATCTACATCCAATAGTCTGTGGGCCAACTGCAGCTTCAGCTCCAAGTTAAACCACTCTGGCTGTGAATTCCCTGTTCTTGCACCTGTTTTTGTTTTTTTTTTCTTTTGAGCTTGGCTATATATTTAAGACTTTTTTTTTACATAGAATTTCTATGTGTGCAGAGAGGAAAATAAATATTCAGTTCTGTTTTACCATTCTGATTGCTAATTACAAGCTTCTCAAAGGCAGGATCCATGTCTGACTAACCTTTTTGAATGTCAAATAGAATATGACAGACAAGTGCCATGTGTCAATCTTTGTTCAATAAGTATTTCATGAATGAATGAGAAAGAAGGAAAGAGAATAAGTGAAGACAACAAAATGGATTGAAGACATACCGATTTGCATTATCATGATGATGATTAGAGAAAGATAATACTGGAAATATACAGAAAGGTAGATCAAGTGGCTAATAATACAGGGCATTTGTGAAGTTCTCAAAAAGTTTCTCAAAAAAGAGGAGAGACTGAGATCATAAAATGGGGTGAAGCAGACTGCAAATCAGGTGTCTGTGGAATGTAATACAACATGCATTTGACGCTGCGCATTTTGCAGAGTGGACTCATATGCATTTGATCCCTTAAGCTACCTTGTGCTGAAGGCAGAACAGGCATCCTTGGCTTTGCCACAGCAGGGCCTAGAAATGCACAACCCACCAGCCCTTCAACATGCTGGCTTTGTGAGCCCGTGACAGCGTCACTTCTGAGACCCAGGGTTATCATCTGTAAAATTGGGATAGTAATAATAATTCCAACCTTGCAGGGATGTAGAAACCAACTGTATGGAAACTCTTAAATTACAAAGTACTGTATAAATGTTAGCTTTTTTTTCCTTTTTGATATAATAGAGAGAATAAAATGCTTCTTGAAAGACCAATGATCATTTTGGTTAAAACAAACCAAGAAATAATTAAATTCTTAAAATGACTTTTCAGGAAAATAATATTGTGTTATTATTATTGTTATTATTTCTATGTGTACGATGGTAAATCAAGAGAAAAACCGGAGAGAATGCAGATTGTGCAAGGTGAAAGTGACTTGCCTTGAGTAGAACACAAGAAGTAAACACCTCTGTGTCAGTGTTTCTGTTATCAGATGTGTTAACAAAACATCCACACACAGATTAAAAGTTACTTAAAAAGAGACTTCAGATTCTACTTGAAAACAGATTAGAACATTAATGTGTGACAACACACCTACAGAAAGCATTGTTTGCCACTTCAGTATGAATAACATCTCTTTAACTCTTTCTTGAGGTATTATTACCTGAATAACCTCTGCAGTCTTCATAGCTATCACTGATGGAGTGCCTACCACATACCACAGCTCAATTCCCTCTTGCTAATTCTTACAACGCCTTGTGAAGAATTATCTTCATGTTCATGATAAGAAAGTTAGGTACATGATGCAGCCAGGATCCAAACCCAGGTTTTTGATTTCAAAACTCATGCCTTTTCCTCTCTCCAGCACAATGGTTTTTAGCTCTTTACTTCAGAGTACCTCCTTACAATTATAAAGAGATATTTGGTACCTTATATGTTTTGTTACTATATTCATTTGTTTATCCTTTGTTCCCCATTAGGTGGTAAGATTTTGTGTTTTCAAATTCCATTGCTGATTCCACTACATGAAATTGAGTTATCTAAATGAAAAGTACTGTGTACTAGATATAGCTTGAAATTTCAAGAAAATAGGCCATCTTAAAAACACATTTTACATCACATCATTTTTGCACAATTAGACTAAATGCCCAGAAAGGTACATCCAAAGAAGCTGAAATAAGGACAATCTTTTTGGCATCATACTGGTATTAATTTTGCAATATTACTTCACAGAAATACTCTTTGCTACATGCTTTTACTCATTTAATAATCTTACCTCATTTTGAGTAGAATAATGTATAAATATATGGACTACTTTGGGAAAGAGACAAAGATTGTATAATGCTTCTAAAAAATAAAAAAGTAAATCCAAAAATCACCCTTCAACAGTGGACTAGCATAAACGCAACAGGAGATTATTTTGGTAGGAAATATCCCTGTATTAAATTGAACATCGGACCTGAATAACTGACAGCCATCAGTCTCTACTTCTGAACCATGGCACACGTCAACCATTTCTAAACACCTCATTTGCAGGAACAGAATAAACTCTACTTTGGGATAAATAAATACAACAACCAAAATGGGCATAGAAACCCAGCTCCGATTCCAAAGATCTTGGGTTAAAAACTACAAGAATGGGGGCTGGCCCAGTGGCGTAGCAGTTAAGTTTGCGCGTTCCGCTTCAGTGGCCTGGGGTTCGCCGGTTTCGATCCTGGGCGCTGACGGACACACCGCTCATCAAGCCATGCTGAGGCGGCATCCCACATAGAGCAACTAGAAGGATGCACAACTGTGACATGCAACTATCTACTGGGGCTTTGGGGAGGGAAAAAAAAAAGCAAAAAAGGAAGAAGATTGGCAACAGATGTTAGCTCAGGGCCAATCCTCCTCAAAAACAAAAAACTACAAGAATGATAGTTCTAAAATATTTTAAAGAAATAAAGATATTTTTTAAATATCTTAAAAAAAAAAGAAAAATATTTCAATAGTTTTGTGAACTTGTCATTCTCTCCAACTAGGAAACCAATTTTATTCATAGCTCTAACTTCATCTGTTCCTCCCTTAGAACATCCATTACACTAAACTACAATCATATGATCATTTGGAATAGTTTTAAAATATTAAATTAAAATACTCTAACATCTCCAAATCTGATTCACGTGGAATAAAAGTGAATAATCGCAGAGTTAGAAAATATTTTATTCTTGGCTTTTGAGAGAATTTAGGGATGGAAATGGAGTTTATTCACATAATAAGAGTGGGAATTAGAAAAAGCCCCATAAAAACAGAGTGGGAAGGGCATTCACAATTTAAATGATTTGTACACTAGTCGCCTGCTTTTAACTTAGTAGTTAAACAATCTGAACACTTTTGTATCTATAGGACCCATGACCCCTTGCCATCGTTATATGTTAACAGTGTTGCCCTGTTTCACATTATGAGAATAGTCCTTTGAACCTATTGGCCAACGGCTGTCAGAAGAAACACTGCTATTTTGGTACTCAAATACTGGCTTACCAAGACACTACTAAAAGAAGTGTTTGAAAAGCTTAGTCATTCAGTTATGTGGAGGCAGGTGATTTGGGAAATAATTGCCCCAAACTAAATGCAATCCTGGAATCATATTCATGTTCTACTCTGATAGAAATAGTAGATATTTCATAAGCACAAATCACAAAGCATTCCAGGCTACAGGCACCTGCAGAACTCAGGAGCTCTAAGTATTAGCCTGAACACCTGCAGGGACTCCTCATGCTGTGGCCATCCACAGGGAAAACACCAAATAATTTCTACTTAAAGGATCTCTGCAAGAAGTGAAAGCAGGATCTCAAAGGATTTTTGTACATCCATGTTCACAGCAGCATTATTCACAATATCCAAAGGGCAGAAACAGCCGAGGGTCTATCAACAGATGAATGGATACACAAAATGTAGAATATATACACAATGGAATATTATTTAGCCATCAAAAGGATATTCTGACACATGCTACAACATGGATGAACATCCTGCTTAATGAAATAAGCCAATCACAAAAAGACAAATACTGTATGATTCCACTTATATGAGGTACCTGGAGTAATGAAAATCATAGAAACAGGAAGTAGAATGGTTGTTACCAGGAGCTGGAGGGAAGGGGGAATAGGGACTTGTTTACATAACAATGTGAATGTACTTAACATTACTGAACTGTATAGTTAAAAATGGCTAAGACAGTAAATTCTATATTATGGGTATTTTATCATAATTAAATTTATTTAATTTAAAAAAAAAAGAATCTCTGCAACCCTTGATCCTCCCTGCTATACTTTAATAAAGATTAAGACACCAAGATTTGTGTTTATGTAAATTCTCTTAGGGTTCAGGCTTTTCATTCATTATTCTTCTTTTATAACATATGAAATATCTCTTTTCTCCTCTATTTTCACTACTTGCCTTTTTGTGTCTTGATGGAATTTTAGTCTTACTGTATCAGTGCTTTTATTGCAAGCTGTGCTAAATGCTTTTTGAAAGAAGAAAGAGTAAAAATTCTTTAATAAATCATAATTTCAAAAAGTCAGTCATAAACTGTTCCTCAAAGGCCTGTCTGTTGCAATTTAGGTACCCGAAGGGGGAAGGGAAAACAGAACTACCTTGATCACTCTTTTCTTTTTCCAAGAATTCACACTTAATAAACGTAACCCCTTCACATTGGCTGATATTATAAATGCCAAGGCACAGGAGATTCCCAGCTCTCCCGCCTATGGGAGCCTATGAAAGGGACAATTACATTTCTGAACTTAAGATCCTTTAGCAATATTGCACTAAACTGTACATTTGTTACCTAAAAATCTTTTAGGTGTGTAAGATATCCTTTTATTTAGTAAGAAACTATAAAAATAAACCTTTGAAACATTTCACTTTAGTCCTTGGATTAAACAATAGGCAACTCTCATCACTTGGAAGGTCTGTATCCTTCTTCCGGATAATAAGGCCATATCTTTCTTTGATTGATTTTTGTATGGTGCATAGGTCTGAAGTTATGTGCGTGCTAAATAAATATCTGGTAGCTACTGAGAACAGGTAAATCAATGGATTTCACAGACTTTGAGTTGCTCTTCAAATATAGATATAAACAAAACAAGGCAATCCTCATTCAGGGCTGAACTCCTTGAAGTCCTTGGAATATCAAGAGGCCTCTTAATAAACATGTTTGCTAACACGCTATTACTTCCATCAATTGCCCCTAGGAATACATGTGGGTATGTTACATCGTTAGGATGTATGCAGCAATACTGTCAATCTTACAACAGAGAGTTAAATAACTTGAATGGTGTGGTGCACACACAGAAGCACAGCAGATCGGAAAGACTAGACCTTACATCTGATACTGCAAACCACATCATTATGTCTGAATAAATCTAACATCTTGTTACATGGTCAGTGTAACAGATGGTCCCTGTCTCAGGCTTGTTATTTTCCTAAAAAACATCATGCAGAAATAGTTTTTTTTCAAACCTTAATTAGAATAAAAATGACCTCAATTTGAGCATTCAAATTATTCCAGTTTATGGTTTTTAATTTTTTTCATAGTCATTAGATTTTTCCATAACTGACAAACAAGATATATCTGTAGGAGGACCATTTTGCTAGTTGCAGTTTTGATGTGCGCTCATTTTTATAGTATTTACATCATTTATTTGCAGCCAGGGCAGAACTCAGCTGCTTTGGTCTAGGAATCGCTGGAGAATGTTGTGTGTGGCTTGCTTTACTGGATTAATGTGCCAGAGAGAGTGGTCCCAATGGTCTCTACGACGTTCATCTATTCTCTATTAATTTTCATGGTCAAGTCTAGTAATAGTTAAAAGCTAATTCAGTGTTTTGTTTGTTACCTTAATTGATGTTCCAGAAGAGATATGTTTTCACAGAACTGCCCTTGGACTCAAGCATCACAATTTCCACTGACTTTAATGAATGTTACACAGATCAAAATAATATGTGGCAATCCAAAAATCGAGAAGGGGCCTGGTTACATGGCAATCATAATTTACCATTGACAGTCCTAGAAATCTGGATAAAAAATTTTTTTATCATAAGCTATATATACAGCCTTTGGTAAAACAGTCCTTTGTACCTTAGATTTTTAAATACTTATACAGTTAGCACAGTTTCCTTTGGGTACAAGGATACATGTTTTTGGTAGAGGAAAGAAAATATGAAGCCATAACCCACTGTGAAAATTCAGATTTTAGAGAAAGTTAAATTGGGGGTATCTGTGATAAATCACATTACAGAAATGTTTTCGCTTGGCCAAATTGAATTGTGAATTGCCTCAGGCCGGTTACAATAATTCATTTTAAAAAGTGATTTCTAAGCCACTTTTTATGACTGTACCCATCATATCATGTGAGACACACCTGTCCCTGAGATATGTAACTAAATATCTCACATTAAAATAAAGTAAGGAACACAGAATACTGCAGAATATTAAAAAAGAATAATAATAGCTCACTGTCTATTATCTATACCAAGAGTGGGGGCCTCTATTCCCACTGGTGACAGTCCTTCCAGTAGGGGGCACAGAGACTGGCCCGATTAGTCACTGGACATTTTAAGTTCTAGTGAACCTAGACTTTGGGAAGGAGGTTTACATATGTCCTTGACAAAGGAGCAGGCTCTAGTTTTTGACTAGATAAAGTGATTTACTTATTCTAAGTGAAAACAAGAAAGTCAAACCTCACTGAAAATAGGATTCTAGGATTGGGATTCAAGCAGTCTGGTCTCAGAGCCTGCACCCTGAATTGCTATACTAAGGCTGAAACACCCAACAGCATGCTTGGAACCTTATGAGCACTCAATAAATGCTATCCATGTTAAGACTATTGCCAGAGTTGCTCTACACATAGAAAGGACAGAAAAGAACAATATTCTCTAGTGAAAGAATTTTTTTAAATTATGAAGGCTCATTTTTGTAGGCTGTAGACTTTAATACTAAATTTCTGCAAACTTAATGGTATGCAGACCACAGATGGTTCAACAGAAGACACAAAACCTTCAGTTATTGCTTCAAAGAGGGACATTTTGGGTATACAGTTGGCCCTCTGTATCCGTGGCTTCTGCTTCCTTGGAGTCAACCAACCTCAGATGGTGTACTTACTAGTTTACAACCTGAGGTTGGTTGAATCTGAGGATGCAGAACCCCTGGATATGGAAGGAGGGCTGTCTAAGGGACTTGAGCATCAGCTGATTTTGATATCTGTGGGGGTCCTGGAAGCAACTCCCACCAGATACTGACAGATGACTGTATACTTAAAGACACTGCTTAATTTCAGTAAACGACCATAGCTTCCTTCTTATAAAAAGGAGCCATAAAAAGGTAAGCTTCTTACTTGATAATTATTAAATTTCAAGAATGTGAACAAAGATAATTGCTGAATTTAGAAGTGTTGCTCGACTACTGTTTGGGTACAGGGTGGGAGCAAATCACTTTTTCCTAGTACAATATGAGATTTATATTAAAATGCACGTATGGAGTCATATCCTTCCTGAGGCCAAAGTCACATTATTCTAGCAACCAGAACCTGTCATAGGTTATAAAGAAGGACACTGACTCTGATAAAGCCCAAGTATGTGGTTGTGCTTCCAAGGCAACAGCAGAGAGAGGCTCACACTGGCAGAGGTGACTTTAGCAGTGAATGTGCCAGGGTGGGGAGGGAGAAGGTAGAAAGCAATTGTGCGCTCACTTTACAGGATCACAATTTCTTCTACCTTGAAAGTCTTGCTTTGGAAGAAGAAAATAGTTAAGTTAAAGATAACAGTCCAGAGACTGTAATCACAGACATTATTCACTTCATTAATCAAACGGTCCTAGAAAACATTCTCAGGTGCCGTAAGTCTGGATGAAGGGCTTTTGTTTGAATCATTCTAAAAGCCGATAAATCATCTGCCTTAAAAAAAAAGAAAAAGATGATGTTCAATTAAATTAATTTATTAGAGACTAGCCACGTGTCCTTTCTTATTACTGATTCTGAACATCTGTCACAAAGTAGATTTTGTTCAGGACATTATGAACAACTGCATCATTCATGATTGGGTGAAATAAGTCTTAACACCACCAGGCCACCACACCAGTGGTGACATCGTTTCCTGTAAAACGTTAACACCAAAACACATACTACCTATGCAAATGAAATGACATGAACACAATGCTTATTCACAGTATCGCCTAAATATTTCTTGTCTTCTTTATCTGCTTGTAGAAAATCACTAGTCAATGTAGCTGAGGAGTACAGCAGACGCTTCTAACCTTCTCTTCTACTCTGAAATTCTGTGAACTTCTGAACTTCCTCTAATCAAAACAAAATGGCCATGTAGTCTCTCTTTAACAACAAACAAATGACTCTTTGGGTTTTTGTGTTCATTGCCTAGAAGCAATGAGAGTTAAGGCCAATGCTTCAAAAGTGTTAGGTCCCTGTGCTCTCTTGAGCAGGCAGGACCCCAGGCCCCAGCCAGGCACTGACTCTCAGCAACCTCCAATCTCAAAAGAGAAAAGCGAGTGTGACTCAGCCCCTCCCTCACTGAACTGCTCAGAACCAAGAACTGGGGGCTGGGGTTGGGCGGGTGCCGCGGCCAGTTGGCAGCAATGTTTTCTGCAACAAGGACAAAGGGCAACAGTCAGGAAAAATATAAAATGTAATAAAAATTAGAAAAGCAAAGTCATTCCTTCAAGTAACTTCTGGAACAGAAATTTTAATGATTTTAAGACCAAGACCAAGACTGGAGGAACTTGCGAGAAAAAGTTTTCCATTTAGCGTTACCGCCCCCCAAAAAAGAGCACAAAGGGTCATATTGAAGTAAAAAAGCAACTTTGTGTTGTCAGTTTTCCCCCCCGGGAAAGTGTACAAAGGCCTTAGCATGCTTAATTTCAATGTTAAGACATTGGGATGTAATATTTTTACTCAATAAATGAAACAACTGGTGATATCGTCTCACTCTACACAAGATGTAGTGAAGAGAGAGGAGAGGAGAAGTGAAAGAGAGGAAAAGAGAAAGCCAGAAAATGGAGGGAAACAGAAAGAGTCAAGCAGAAGTGGAAGGACGAGACAAGAGAGAGAGAGAGAAAAAGGTCATTTGTGGAGGGAAGGAGGAACAATGAGAAGAAAGGACAGTGGGAAAGAAACAGCCCCCTCCATTCTGAAGTATGAGCCCACAGTTCTTCACGCCCTGCAGTCCCCTCGTCCCCTTTCTGCGCAGTACAGTTGCTCATGCCTGGACTGTATGTAGCACTGTTCTAACTCTCCTTTAGAGGCTAACACAGCCTTTAAAGCTAGACATTTCTGTCAGGCAGCTTTCCTGGATCACTTTACCCCAGAGGAATCACATTGTCTTTAAATCCCTGGAGCACCCATCTTAAATAAAACTTATTTGTCATTCATCACATGAGCTTCATTTCGTTAGGCCACTATTCATATGTCGATGTCTTAATTCACCAACCACACCACAGAATCTGGAGGATGGAAATTGTGTCTTTCATGTCTTCAGATTCCATGGTGCTTTGAGTATTGTAGATATTCTTGACATTTATTACTGACTGGTGAAATGCTGGTCATTGTTCGTTATTTCTTCAGCTAAACAATAAAAATAAAGAGATTTAAATTTCACCTTAGGGGAAATGACTAGGATATTCATTTTTCCTTCTGTCCTCTTTTTTAACTGACCTTGTTCTAACCACACGTTCTTCTAGCTGTAAGAATAAGTTATCTGATTGGTGAAGCAGAACTACAGAATCAAAAACTATAGGAAGTTGGAAGGGACCTTAGAGACCCTTCCATCTCCATTACTTGGTAGATGAGGGAAGATATGCGGTATAATAAAAACATGAGCTTTCAGGGAAATCCTGGGCTCAAACCTGAGCTCTACCTCCTGATGGCTGTGTGATCTTGGATAATCTACTGAACCTCTCTCTGCCTGAGGCAGCTGCATCGTTTACAAAACAGTGATAATAAAACCTGCCTCAAAATATGACTGTCTGGAAACGAGATGGTTCATATAGCATCAAGCACAGCAAATGGCACAAGGGAGGCTCAGTAAGTATTCTGCTACTAGACTGAGAGCCCCGTAAGTGCAGGAACTATGTTCTAGTTAGCTTTGATTCTCTGATGTCTGAAATATAGATTATTAAGTCTTTCTTGAATGAGGAAACAGACCTCAAGTGAGACCTCCTGAAAGCCAAGGAGAATTAGAGTCTGGGTTGGGTTTTAAAGATCATAGACCAGTAGTTCTCCAAGTGTGGTCCGAGGACTCTGAGGTGTCCCCAAGACCCTTTCCAGGAGTCTGCGAGGTCCTCCTTTTTCTAACTATGTAACTGAGAGAGGCTGAATTTTTTTCATATACTTCCACCAAAACAACCTATTACTGAACGTAAGAAGACTGCATGTAAGAAGCTGATAAGAGAATGCAACACTCTTCATTGAAGCCAGATTGAAGGGATTTACAAAAAGGCAAAACAATGCCACTATTCTAACTTTTTTTGTTTTGGAAAAAAAAAGTTATTTTTCATAAAATGTTTATGCTATGTTATTTATATAATATGTAACAGGTTATTGTTATTTTAAAATGAATCAATAAATCAATATTTTAAAAAATTTCTGTTTTAATTCCTGATATGGGTAAATATGAACAGTTATAACTTACATAAACAAAGCTCTTTGGGGTCTTCAATGATTTTAAGAGCATAAAGCGGGTCCTGAGAACAAAGAGTTTGCGAGCCGTTGATCTGGTCTTATTCCCTCATTGTGCAGAAGGGAAACAAAGGCTTAGTGAGGTTTACTCACTGACAACATCGAGCTCATTAGCAGCAAAGTTAGGGACTGACCCCCCATTCTTTAGCAACTGAGCTCTTAAATATTAAAAAAGAAGAAGAAGAAGAAGAAAAACAGATTTGGAGAAATAATTCAAACTTCGAACCAAAGTTCTAGTTTTTCTAGGAACACTTTATTTTCCATTTGTATTCTTTATACATTGGGCATATTCTCACCCATTTATAAGAATAACTCTTATGGATGATGATATATGATTTGTCAGTAAAGGTTCAAAATATAGACAGCCTCTGAACCACCTAATGAAACCAATATTAGCTCCAAAGTTCCACTCCGTGTATAACTGCCTGAAAAACAAAGTTCCACGGTCAATGTACAAGCCTTGATATAGCTGAAAAATTTTGAGTTTTGGACTGAGAGACATCTGAGTCCAACACTTTGAGCCTTTGTCTCTTCATCTTTAAAAGAGAGATAATAAATCCTCACTTCACAGAGTTGTGAGGATTAAATAGGATAATGTATTAGAGAGAGCAGATCATTCAACGCCTTTCACAAGCTTTCAGCATCAGCTCCTAATCCTGCAGATTCCTCCTCTAAACTACTTGATTATTAACTGCTTTTGCACTCTAGCATCCATGTAAATGGAGAGTGTTATGGACTAAACGTTTGTGTCCTCCCTAAATTCACTTGTTGAAGCCATAAGCCCCCAGTGTGAGGGTATTAGGAGGTGGGGCCTTTGGGAGGTAATTAGGGTTGGATGAGGTCGTGAGGGTGGGGCCTCTATGATGAGATTAGTGTCCTTACAAGAAGAAGAGACACCAGAGCTTCCCCTCCCTGTCATGGGAGGACACAGTGAAAAGGCACCATCTGCAAGCCAGGAAGAGGGTCTTGACCATACTGGCACCCTGATCTTGGACTTCCAGCTCCTAGCACTGTGAGAAATAAATGTCCGTTGTTTAAGCCACCCAGCCTGTGGTATTTTCTTATAGTAGCCCGAGGTGACAAAGACAGAGAGGGATATCATACCTGTAGCAAAAAGGAAATTAGGAGTTTATAAACTAGTAATACCATTCAGTCTTGAGGTACTGAGGTAGTGTCTATTTCAAGATGGAGGGGCACAGACGATGGGCCAAGTTAGACAAAGGCTGCTATACTTGTCAATATGCACACTGGCTGGGGCAACACTCCTATTGCAGCCCTAACAATCCAGATACACAGAAGAGCTTTAACAAGGAGGCTGAGGGTCTCCAAATATGACCTTCTTGTTTTTTTTTCCTCTCCTTTCTCCACTTGTTTCTTTCAGAAAAGTTTCAATCCCAGAACCCAAGAAAAATTAAATAACCTCTTCAGAGCCCTCCAAATACACAACCTTATTAAAATAGTTTAGGATTCATAGGTGGAAGTGAGGCATATAAAAAACAAAATCATCTCTCATGTGTGATACATAAAAATGGATAATCATGTGGCTCAGTTTTGGTTCTAGAAGTGTCTAAAGACACAAGTTCAGAAAACACTTGATATATCAAGACACACGCAAATGTATTTCCTCCTTCAATCCAGAGAGGCACCATCAAAGCTACCATCTCTGTGTCCTATGACCTGTGTCAAGGGAGGAAGCCTGGAGCCCTCCTTGGTTTTGTAATTGATTAATCCATTCCTCGCCGCCTGCCCAATCTCACGATATAATCACTGCATCAAAATTAACTTTTCCCTATCAATTTTTCAATAAAGAAAGGCACTCCAGTGATTTTATTTTGTATTGAAGAGTATTTTTAGCTGAAAAGACCAAAGTCCTTGAGCACGTTAACTGAAATAAAAAGCCACAAGCTAATATTAGCCACACTAAGCCTCTTAAAGATAACATAAGATCTTAAACTGGTTTTGACTTTTATTCAAAATGAAAAATAGCTCCCTCTAGTTAGCCAGAGTAAATCTTGGACATATTTCTTGCATCATTACTGCTTCATGTGATCCCAATATAGTTATATATAGCTTAAACAGTTCATTCCATTTGCAGTCTCCTATTTGTTTTGCTTAATTTCATACTATACTGGCAATTACCCAGCTTCATTAACTACTTAGGAAATTTCCCAAGTACACTACAAGAAATGTCATGCAAGAAATATTAATATACAGCAGTATTCTTAAAGTAAAGTTTGAAAGAAATTTACAGAAATGAATCATTTTCATTAAGTCTACATACTAAGCCCTAAATGCACTGTAGGGTAAACGCACATCAGGAATCTTGCTTCTGGTCCTCGTGCTAAAAGAGTACTCATTAACAAACTGGAAATAGTCACTGAGTGCCAATTACGTAGAAAGCATTTTGCTAGATGTTACAGAAAATTTTAAAAAGTATACTGTCTGTACTCTAGGAGTTTACAGTATATCTGGAGTGAAAATGTATATAAAACACAAAAAATACCAAATGATTGATACAGAAAAAAAAGAGTTTTGGGGGAAAAAGGTCACACTTGATTTTGATGGTAAGAGAAGTTATCAGAGAGGAAGCATCCTTTGGGTGGGGCTTGAGGGAGAGAAAAGGAAAATGTGAGGAGCAAAGGCACAGTAGGGGAAAGACAGGACTAAGAAAAGGGAAAGGTTAATTTGGCTGGCACAGAGTTTATGCAAAGAAGCAGCAGGAAATAATGCTGAAAATAGGATTTTAAAATCAATTAGTTCATCAAGCACTTACTAATGCCAGACAGTATTGTAGGTACTGGTGATTCAACCAGCCAGGTCAGGTTCCTGTCCTCCCTTGAGCCTATGTTATGGGGGCAGGAGACCTACTATGGAGAAAATAAACATGTGATATAGCGGGGAGGGACTGGACGGAGGGGTCCACTGGAGATCTGGTGGTCAGGCACAATCTGTCTGAATGAGGAATATTCTGAGCTGAGACAAGAAGGTGAGAAAGAACTATCCTCCTGAACAGAGAAAACAGCAAGTGTAAAGGGCTTGAGTCAAGAATGAGCTTGGATTCTTCAAAGCACCAAAAGGAGGTCAATGTGACTAACCATGGGCGCTAGTAAATCCTTGGAGAGAATTCATTCAAGGTGCACCTTACTATTTTTTTTTTTTTTGTGAGGAAGACCAGCCCTGAGCTAACATCCGTCGCCAATCCTCCTCTTTTTGCTGAGGGAGACTGGCCCTGGGCTAACATCGTGCCCATCTTCCTCCACTTTATATGGGACGCCGCCACGGTGTGGCTGACGAGCAGTGCATCGGCGGGCGCCCGGGATCCGAACCTGCGAACCCTGGGCTGCCAAGCGTGGACTAAACCACTGAGCCACCGGGTGGCCCCGCACCTTACTATTTTAAATACCACTTTTTTTGTGGTTGTATACAAGGATGATGGCATGTTAGTTGAGCCATACTCCCTGGGGATACAGTGGGTGGGATTTCTTCACAAGGCTTCCTTCATATTTTCCATGATCCCACCCACCTGCACCAGAGCGTGAGCTCCGTGTTTTGCTCGTTGTTGTATTGCCAGTGCCTAGAACAGTGCTTGGTATATTGAAGTTGCTCAAGAAGGATTGTGTTGAATGAATGCACTGAATGAATATCACTTACCTCCTTCTCCAAAGAGTGGTCCAAAATGAGGCATGGTTTGACGAAAAGGAAGACAGATCCAGAAGCAAGTCAGAAAGTCTACCTACAGTTCTAGTTGTAAATCAGTACTACTTGTTTCAGTGTCCTCAATCTTTCCCAGATGAGGGCAGTCCCTGTCCGTTGCATGCTCATTTCAGGAACTTTTCTTGATGAGAGTAACTCAGAAACAGTTTTTTACTCCAACTCTACTTCTTATCACTATGCTAGGTTGATAAAGGGGAAGAAATACTGTTTAAATGAGAAGAGAAAAGAGAAGCGAAGAGAATACCTCTTGTTTTGGGGACTGTGACTACCCTTCCTCTGCCCCCACACAAGACTGAATGGTTATTTCTCGCTCATAGCTCATAAAATCTCCTCAAGCCCCACTGCACCTTACCCTAGAGTTCCCTCTGCCTAGCCTCCTTCGGGTGATAAGATATCCTCTATAATCTACCTTTACACAAAAGAAATATAATCCCATTCTGCAATGCTTTTGTCCTTGCAGACAAGTATTGACCATTTTCTATTTGTGACATTGTTTTTCTTTATTAAGGAGTCTCAAACTCACCCATCTACAGGGGCCAGGCATGGGTGAAGAGGGTTGGGTGCAAAACAGCAGGCAGCAGTGGGAACTACGGTGACTCAGGAAGCACATGCACCATCTCAAGGGAAAGCTGTGACTCCCGCCCAACAAACAAAATGCTCAGCCCATTCTGCAGCCCATGGCCCTCTAGCTGCTAGAAAAGGGCCTGTGTTTTTGCAGGGTCCAATGGAGAGATAAGGCACAGCAGAGGGAGTTTTTTTTCTTTTAAAGTTTATTCTGTCAAGCTGAGTCAGAAGTGAAAAAAATAATGGAAATCTCAGAAGGCTGATGGTTTTTCAGGAAAAGAGGTGTAGGTGTAGGGTTTTGTGTGTGTGTGTGTGTGTGTGTGTGTGTGTGAAAGACAGAGAGAGAGAGACAGAGAGAGAGGGAGGAAAGAAAGGGGAGGAGAACAGCAGGAGGTGAGGAGGGAAGGAAGTGAGAAAGTGGGGGAAGGGAGAGGAAAAGGGAGGAGGTCAGAGACTAGAAACTACAGAAGACACAGAGGCTGGAGATAGAGGAGGGAAAGCAAGTGGAGCCAGTGACGGGGAAGCTGACCCAGGCTCATCCTACTTCCCTGGCTCCTCTCATCAGAACTCCTGTCCCTCATCTGTCACTGGCCCTAACCCTGCTAGAGCAAGGGTCCAGGCACAGACGTCACCTCTACTGGCTCCAGAATATCAACCACCCCACCTCGGGAGGGGAGGTCAGGGCATGCCACATTCTAACTCCAACCACCCTTGGCCTCCATGAGGACACTCTGATTCCAGCCTGAACAACGCTGACACAGCCTTGGAACATGCAGCCCACATGTGAGCCAGGCCTACTGGTGCTTTAGGATCTTAGGTGCGGTGGGACCTTAAGAGCACTGTCCTGTTGGCAGAGTTCCCCAGGAGAACCCTTTACTAAGGACAACTGGACTATGGCCACATAGTGATCCCCCAATGGGGACACAACAGGGACAGGCAGCACTCCATGAAAACATGACACGAAATGACTAGCAACTGAGTCCTATACTTTTCTACTGGTGCTGCCATCGTACAACCAGCGCTTAACAGGGAGGACAGTGTGGGTTGAACTCACCTTCGCTCAGTAATGCGTGGAGGCGAACGCCTTCCCCCCTGGAGACACACTCAGAGCACGCACGCAAAGGGGCTCTGAAAGTGGCACTAAGACTTAAACTACCTTCCTACCTAACACTAAGTCTCTCTCTTGATCTTACCAACAGTCTCTAAGCCAAAATAATAAAAGGTTCAGAACTAGGAAGAAGTGAAAGATCACCCAAAAAACATTTTTAAAATTTTTTGGTGAGGAAGATTAGCCCTGAGCTGACATCTGTTGCCAATCCTCCTCTTTTTGCTGAGGAAGATTGGCCCCGGGCTAACATCTGCGCCCATTTTCCTCTAATTATATGTGGGATGCCACCACAGCATGGCTTGATAAGCAGTGCATGGGTCTGCACCTGGGATCCGAACCCGCAAACCCCAGGCCGCTGAAGCAGAACACACGAACTTAACCACTATGCCACTGGGCCAGCCCCTGCAAAAACATTTTTTATTGGGTTAAAACTTGAGACAATATAAAGATGCTTTTAAGTATACTTTTAATTCTAAAACATTGGCCAGGACTTAAAAGAGAATGTAATACTGAACCTTCATTTCAGAAATTAGAAAGAAAAAAAACAAGTTGAAGAAATTTCATTACAAGCTTAAGGGAGTTTTAATATGTGTACAGAATTGATAAGAAATTTGAAGACTTGCAGGGATCTGCGGCAATATATGATAAGTTGTTTCAAGGTAAAATTGAATTATTAATCATTTAATACATATTTGAAAAGTTTTGAGCTTATAATAAGAAAAGTTCTAGGCTAATTTGAAATATGAACTCATATCTTCACACTAATGTTTAGTAAAAAATTGGAAAGAATATTTTCCTTAATTATTCCCTACTTCCCACCTTTTCTCCAACTCCAATAATGCCAGTACACAGCTGAAGCATAAGGTCTTTGGAAACTTAAAGATCTGTTTCACAGTTGAATATGAACACAAATAATCATCTATTAAAGTTTTCTTCCCTGTTTTAAATATAACAATGTCTCCGTTCATGAAAACAATGTATCCCCATATCACACTGCTTTATCATAAACTTTGTCCTCACAATTAGCGATAACTTAGAAAGCCTCTTCTAGACTGATTATAGTCATGTATTGCTTAACCTGAGAAATGCATTGTTAGGTGACTTCGTCGTTGTGCAAACTTCATAGAGTGTACTTACGCACACCTAGATGGGATAACCTACTCCACACCTAGGCTATATGGTACTAATCTTATCGGACCACTGTTGTATACGCAGTCAGTCAACCGAAATGTCATTATGTGGCGCATGACTGTAACAGATGGTTTATTTGTTCAGTAATTTATTTATTCAGCACATATTTATGGAGTATCTACTATGACTTGGACACAATGCCAGGTGCTGGATATTAAAAAATTATTAAGACGAAGTCCATGATTTCCGTGAGGAGGTACAAGTGAAAAAAGGGAAGGATAAAGATACCTAAAAAAGAGCTGTCAGGGCAGGTGAGGGTTGGTGGGAGAGACAGGGAGGATCACTTCAGCATATTCCACCCTCAGCTGAGCGGCATATATTACTCCCTTGCACAAAATGCCAGATCCATCTTTCACTTTGGTTGAAGGGTATAGAAGTACAGGCACTGGCTGATGGAAAGAGTAGGGACATGTTCAGAAGATAAGAATGTGCAAAGTGTTGGCAGGCAACGGGTAAGGCCTGCTTGGAGCCCATGTTTCACTGGGATTCCAACAGCATTTAACATTGGTAGCCATATTTTCCTTCCTGAAAACAACATAACACTCTCCTGTCTTTCCTCCTTTAACCATCACCTCTAAAATGAGTTCAAGATTCGTATCTTCAGCCAGGACCTCTCTTTAAGCTTCTGACCTATATAAATAGCTGCCTATTTAATATCTCCTCTTGGATAATGTTTCAAAGGCAATTCAATCTTAATACATTCAAAATTGGACTCATACTCTCCCTCCCTCTTCCCTTCCAGACCCTGGTCCTCTACTCTGGCTCCCTATCCCAACGAGTGGCACTAAATCCCAGCTGGCACTTAAGGTGGAAGCCTGGAAGTCATCCTAGACTTCTATCTCCTCTCTAGTCTCTACCAGAATCCAACCACCAACAATTCCTGTTGATTTTGCCTTTCAACATCTTTGTACTTCTCTCCATGCCCATCACTACACTGTCTTGCATTCATTTCATTCCTGCCATTGGGCCTTTGCACATGCTGGCCCTTCACCCTGGATCAATTTTCCTCCTCCTATATTTACTTCACCTGGTCGACACTAGCTTAATCAATCCCAGGGAAATCTTTCCTGTAGATCAGTACTTCCCATTAACTGCTCTCAAAGCACTTTTCCTTTCAATACTTACCACAATTATAATTTTAGGTTCTTTGGTTAATTTCTGTCTCCCCGATTAGACTATATGAGACAGGGACTACATCTTTTTTTCCTCACTATTCTAAAACCATTGCTTAGAACATTGACAACAGTTGTTAGTAAATATTCCTTGAATAAATGCAAGAAGAAGCAAACATATGCATTCAGACTTTAGTTGCACACCATCTTCTGAAACTTAGTACTGTCCCTAAAAAATGCAAGGTCTATCATAGTATAGTGTGATAGAGATACTACATCGAGCTCTGTTGATGTCATTTGACCAACAGGCTTTATGTCATTTCCAAATGTTTCCTGGGAGTAGCCCCCCACTTTTAAAAAAGCTCCACCCTATTCTTTCCAGTTGAGAGAAAACCTAGAGAAGTCTAGGTTGGGATTGAGGTCAAAAGTTTTAAGAACAGAGAAACAAAATTTTTATTCTAATAATTACATAATACAAAACATTTAACTACTTATAATATTAGAAATCAATTTTTTCCCCATTTTATCTCTATTATTATTTTCTAGAACAGACAAATGTATACAAAGCTTATATGACCTTTTCTTTTTTTTTGGTTTCTTATTTATTTCTAAAACTCCTTAATGACATTAATTTTTCCAGGCTTCAAATATAAGGTGCTTTACTTATCTTCATTTGTTAAAAAGGTTTCTTATAATTTTGCATTCTGTTTGGAACTTGTACACTTAGATGTCTGCACACAATTAAAAATTAATAGATGACACCAAAAGCATAGGCAACAAAAGAAAAAAATAGGCAAATTGGATTTAAAGTTGAAAACCTTAATTTTAAAAGCACGTCAAAGGATGCTATCAAGATAGTGAAAAGACAACCCACAGAATGGGAGAAAATATTTACAAATCATGTATCTGATAAGGATTTAACATGCAGAATATATAAAGAATTCCTACAACTAAAGAACAAAAAGACAAACAAGCCAATTAAAATTGGGCAAAGGACTTGAATGGACATTTCTCCAAAGAAGATATACAAATGACCAAGAAGCCTGGAAAAGATGTCCAACATCATCAGTCATCGGGGGAAACGCAAATCAAAACCACAATGAGATACCACTTCACACCTAATAAGAGATAAGAAAGACAGTAAATACTGTATGGTATCAACTATATGTGAAATTTTAAAAAATGCGAACTCACAAATAAATTGGTGGTTACCAGGGGTGGGGGGATGGGGGAATAGGAGATATGTAGTTTAAAGGTACAAACTTACAACTAGTAGACAAGTCCTGGAGATCTAATGCACATTATAGGGAATTTAAACAACAATGTTGTATTATAATCACCAAACTTGCTAAGAGACTAGATCTTAATTGCCCTCACCACGAAAAAGAAATGATAATTGTATGACTGATGGAGGTGCTAACTATTGCTGCCATGGCAATCATATCACAATATAAAAATGCATCAAATTAACATGTTGTACAACTTCAATTTCTACAATGTCACGTTATATATATTTCAATTAAAAACAAACAAAAAACCCCCAAACAACTTCACATCTACTAGTATAGCTATTTAAAAAAACCTCAAAAAACAAACAAAATAAATGTTAGCAAGGATGTGGTGAAATTGGAACTCCTGTTACTCTTGTAACTCTTGTTACATTACTGGTGGGAATGTAAAATGGTGCAACTGCTCTGGAAAACAGTTTGGTGGTTCCTCAAAAGTTAAACATACAATTACCATGTGCCTCAGCAATTCCATGCCTAGCTATACACCCAAAAAATATGAAAGCAGGGACTCAAACAGATACTTACACACAAATGTTTATAGCAGCATTATTCACAACAGCCAAAGGTGGAAACAGCTCAATTGTCCATCAACAGATGAATGGATAGATAAAATATGGTCAATTCTCTTTATGTGGTAAAAATAAATAAAGTAGTTATATTCTATAAAGTTGCAGTGAACACTGAATTAGCAAACACTGAACTACTCCTCCTAGGGGAAATACATGTTAGATTCTCCCGGAACCACTGATTATGATGTTTTCATCAACTGATCTACACATTAACTTGTTTTATGTGTATTTCTGTTTAAAGACACCTTATTAATATATATTGTTGATTCATTAACATGAACTCATGGCCAACAGCACTGTAACTCATGCCTGAAAGAAGTTTATCTAACACACCTGTATTTTTTCCCCAAGGTACCTCACAGCCTTCTCGCACGTAAGAACACCAGACAGCAGTTCAGCACTATGCTTGGGGGTGAAATCACCAACAAAAGTACAACAATGCAAGAAACACAGCCATGAAAAGGACACTCGTCTACAGTATGAGAGCTGAAACAAGAAGGTAGAGAGTCTCAGCTGCAATTTATACGCTGGGTGACTCAAATTTATTGCCACTCTGTGCACACCTGCGAATGACCGCAAAAGTGCTGCAAGTATTGACTCTGGGGTTACAAATAAATGTAGCCAGAAGGCCAATTCACAAATGTGGAATCTTCAAACAATGAGGATCAATTCTATGTACATACAATGGAATATTATTCACCCAAAAAATGAAATTCTGATACATGCTATACTATGGATGAACATTGAAAACATTATGCTAAGTGAAATAAGCCAGACACAAAAGGACTCGTATTGTATGATTCTACTTACATGAAATATCCAGAATAGGCAAATTCATACACTAGACATTATCAGGGGTTTGGAGGAGCAGAGAATGTGGAGTTATTGCTTAATAGGTTCAGTTTCTGTTTGGGATGATGAAAAAGTACTGGAGATGGATAGTGTTGATGGTTGCACAACAATGTGAATGTAATTAATGGCACTGAATTGTACACTTAAAAATGGTTAAAATGGAAAATTTTATGTTATATTTTATGACAAAAAATTAACAGATGTACTAAATAAAATTAAATGGATCATTTTAATCTTCTGTTAAAACAAAATCAAATGGAGACACGCTGGAAGGCACTAATAGAGATTCTTATTTACCCACACTTCCTTTTGAATCAAAGACTCTCCTTAATATGTTTTTCTTTTGGTTTATAGACCATATTTAAAAACAGGCTTACTATGTAATCATATCAACTGATTATGAGGAAAACAAGTAAATTAAAATGTGTGTGTCAGTTGTTTGGCCTCACTTCGCGCTTTTGGTGAAAATTTATGCAATTAAATTATTCTTTCTCACTAATTGCCAAAAGAAAGGTCACCTGGAGAACCAACAACTGATATCCCTAATTTATCTTCAAATAAAGTTGTCTTTGCAATACATTATATTTGGGTGAACTGGTACTCTTAGGTAAATTATTACTGGTACTATTTAGGTATCTTGGCACCACGTGTCCACTTTTAATCTTTTGTACTGCTTTTCTTTCTTTTATCACCAATCTATTTCTCATCTGCTTCATTCCCTACTGAAAACCCCTATTTTCATATCTCTAGAGAGAGCCATCTGTTAGAATGTGGCTGTGGTTACTATCATAATTCAAATGTTCCTTTTTATTTTAAGCATTTCTTGACCCAACAATTACAAAGAAGCACCGCTGGATATAAACAAATGAAATGTGCTAATATGGTATGCAAACAGTATTAAAATGTAAACTTAACATAGGAAGGGAATTCATGGCCAAAGAAAAATCTATTATAATTCTTTCAATCTTTTTAAATGCATCATAAAGCTAAAAATGTTTCACTACAGAATAACATTTTGGCTTCTTTTATGATTGCAAAGAAGGGTAATTATGATTGTCACGAAAACACATTGAGCAGCTGTATACTGTTAACAAAAGAACCATTATATGAATACACGAAAAAACTGGCACTTCATATATTCACATTTCCTAGAAATTAGATAGTCTTCCCAACTGGAGTAGATACCAAAAGAGACTGTTTTCTATTAATTGTGGCTTTGTACCAGTCAAGTTTTTGGAGCCAATTGGATTATCTTTATTTTGGGACAATTCCCACATACTATTGTGTGAGATCTATATATACTGATTTATATATACTCAGACACGTGCACTATCATTTTGTGAAAAGTAACTTTTAAGTTCTCAAATGATAGATTTTTAACTCTTAAAAAATGCTAGTATTGGTGGATTCTTTCACAAATGTACATCTGTTTAGAAACCATAAAAAAGCATAACGAATTAACTCTGCAGTTTATTTTATGAAGGCTAATTAATAGGTACTTACTCATTAAAGACTAGGTCTGGTGCAAAATAGAGAAATTGGCTGTTCGTATGTTTGTACGATCTCCAGCTCAAGGCAAATGATGATAGACACATCCAAGAATACTGGATTAGGGTAATTTGGTCCTCAAGAGGCAAGTTTTTAAATCCTGAAGAACAGAACAATTAATCACAGAAATACACTTAGCATTTAAGTACATTCCAGGAAGAAGCTTCTTAACCCCAAACAGCCACCTTTCTCTAACAAATCAATTCCACAGTCATTTACGGAGCAACCACCATGGGCCTGGTCCTCTTCAACATTTCATTTTAGATTCATTCTAAATTCTCAATGAGGGTGAACTGCCAGGGCAATAAAACTGGGAGTTCAGGGAGTTTCATTGTGGATGATGGTCTAAAACTCTTGGTGAGACTGAAAGAATTTGTGTTAATGTGTGAAACCTGCTTCATCCTACTCACAATGAATAACATTAAAATAAAGGGTAATTTAATAACTGTCAACACCTGTATATCTGCAATAGTGGTGGAAGATTTTACTTTTCATGAATTTGCAGTTGTTGAAAAAGTATTATTCTTTGTTTCCCATAGTCGAGGATAATACCAGACTTCAACAAAGTTCTGAAGTAGAATAAGCATCCTTAGCACCTGTCCTCCCTTCCCCGCAGTCTTCCTTCTGAAGCCCTTCTTCTGTTCCTTTTCTCCCTCCCTATATTCCCAGTGGCATCATGGAATTCTTCTGTTTGTATAGTTTCACCTGGACAAGCTCCTCTTCAGAGAATCAGTCATCAGAGCTTTCCCAAATCTTTATGGGGAGAGTAAAGATGGCTGCTGGTTGACCACAGGGAATCTAAGAAACTGCTTTGGATTAATGAACTGGAACGACGTAATAGCAATTCTAAGTGATGTTTCTGTAGATTAATAGGAACCTTATTAATAAAATTCCATAGCATAAAAAAATGACTAAGGTAGGAGTTTCAAGGACAATTTAAAGGGTGCTGGGGGTAAAATGATATTTTCAGAAAGAAGAGTCTTTCAGGGTGTTAGACAACTTACTTGATAGGTCTTAGTTAACCTGGTCTGTGCTTAGACTAGCCCTGATTATGACCTGCTAATAATGGGCTCAGTTTGTGCTTTCACAAACAGAATGTATTTGACCTCATTAATATTTTCAGGATAAAAATTTCCATTTCAATCAACATAAGAAATGTATATGTTATATTAATAATAGAACCCTTAACCTTAATTTCTCAGGAGAAATTAGCACAATAACTAGATTTTTCCTACACACTCGATGAAGGATATCACTTTAAAAATTTGATATCAGAAATTAATAGAAAGCTTACTCCAATCACACTGTTGGATATTGGCAAAATTTGTTGCCCTGACTTGTCCAGATCAAGATGCAGGCAGTGAAAGGAGAGGCAATCCTACCTGGAATTACCTTTGCCCACTTCACGACTTGAATCATCTGTTTGCCTGCTAAGCGGTTTAGCGTGGAGAGCAGATTTTCGGCTGTATCTGGTTTTGAGTTGTCATAGCCTGCATACACAATTTCGGGTTCGATGTTTTCAAGGACCATAGCAGGGGAAGGTGTGAGTGCTCGTGAAATTGTGGAAAGTTGAGGAACCAGTGCTGTGTTGACCGAGGGCTCTTTTGCAGGAGCGATGTAGGTTGTCCCTTCCTCGGGGCTCTGGGGGGGTGGAGGTGGGGGAGGGGGCTGTTGCTGCTGTGACTGTTCCTCGTGAATCCCTTTTAACTTTCCCAACTTCTTTGACTTTCGAGCTGTAAAAAAGTTATAAATGATAAAAGCAAATTAAAATTATGTTTGGGATACACTACATGAGGTAAATTACAATCAAACATTGACTTATATTGGTTAAAGCATACTTTTCCTCTTAAGATAACTTGTTATACTAATAGGAACAGTAACTTTTCAATATTTTTCTAATACCAGGCACTGTCCTTAATGCTTTATAAAAATTAACCAGTTTAACAATTTCATGAGTAGGGACTAGTATGATTCTCATTTTATAATGAGGAAACTGAGACCAGAAGGGTTAAAAATCTATCTAAGATCATACTGCTAGTATATGTAAAATAGAGACAAGTTCAGAGGAAGGATAAATTACTTCATATGCTAGTAAGTTACATACACCTCAACTAAATCTTATATAAGCCAACAAGTCCCACTTATTATCCATCAAAGAGTTGTCAACAGTGCTAGAATGGTCTCACTGAATTTATTATAGTAGGGTGGTCCCTGCTCCCTCTAATTAGCTTTCCTTGGCCTCTATACTAGTTCTTCTTTGGTGCTTCTCTACCACTTACTCTTTCTATTGTGGTCCATGGGCAATCACTTGTGTATGCAGAGTAGATATTTTATGCAAATGCTTCTAGTCCTATGTCCCCAGCTACATTGTGAACTGCTGAAACACAAAGATTGGGTGTTCCTCCTTTTCTGTAGCCCCCATGGCACCTTGGTAAATACTACACCTAGAAAAAGTGGTTTATAGTTTCCACTGAATGAATGGGAGAGTAATCAATCCCAAAGCAAGGCAACAAAAGGGAAGAAATTAAATATCTAGTTGATTCCAAATTGGAGAGCTAACCGGTAAAGGTACAGGAATTAATGCTACAAAAAAATTCAGGTGAAAGTTACACCAATACTCACATATACAATCTTTAAAAATCTGTCCCAATTTATATTTTTAATATAAACAAATAATTCACATCATATAGCCTAGAACTAAAAAACATCATAATACTTTATAGGAATAAACTCACTTTAGATTTTTAGGAGAACATATTATGCACAAGTGACTACATGTTCTGATTTACCCAGAACAGTCTTGGTTTATGCTTGCTTCCCAGCATGATCACCAGTAAGTGCCCTGTTTACTCCTAAAAGTGCCACATTTTGGACAATAAATAAATAATGTGGTCATCTTAATTAAAATCAAAGAATCAGTATTAACTTTAATAGCAACTGCTTTTCTTTCACATTTCTCTCAAGGGCTCTTAAAACAGATAATAAAAAAAATGAAAGAATGGGGAGTTGGAGGGGTGGATTGGAAGGTCAATGGGAGGATTGGTGGGTGGATGGCAGGTGGGTGGGGTAGATGGGTAGATGGATAGATAATTGGGAAGATGGACGAATGAATGAATGGGTAAAAAGAAGAAAAAGTTTAGAAATGCCAAACTCAGCTTAAAGCTGTGATAATAACTTCCTTTGCAATTGTAAGGTTTTCAATTTTATTAAAGAATTTATTTTAAAATTCTTGAAGAACCAGACACCTTCTACTTAGTTCTAACATGTGTGAAAAACTCCTAAGATACCCATTTAACATAGAATAGGGCCATGCCACCTTCATTAATTTGATTTTAAAAATAATCATTCATGTTTACAATTATGGCCATTAATAGTTACCACATTCATCACAGAAACATTTACGGATTCAGACAAAAGACAAGCCACTATCCAATAATAGATAATTGCCACACATTCATTAAATATTGGAACTGGGCTTAAAAGATGAACCAGATATAATTCCTATCTTTAAGGAGTTTAAAATTAGCAACATGATTTTAAAATTTCAGTCATTTCAAATCCACTCATTTCTTCATAGACTGTCTCCTTCAATACAGGATTTGTGGCAGATAAAGGATTTTTAGAATTGTTTCAACGAAAAGCGGATATATCACATTCATGTATGCTAACAGGAAGCTGTGACCAAGTCCTGCCTGGTAGTGCTGAGCTTATGGTAGGTAACAAAGATGCTTCTGATGAATGCATGAGTCAACAAAGGAAAAAATTATCAGCAAAATGCCTCCCAAACTAGAAAAACAGGAAAGGAGGAGAAAAGAATAAAATGATTTGGTCAACTGATGACTCCAAGAGCTTGAGAAAGTCTTCAATAGCATAGATTGGTCATTTTGGGGCATTAGATACTTGGAACTGCCTCTGTGTCACAAACTTTTCTCTAAGCCTCAACTGATTCATCTGAAAAATGGGGACAATGGTGCTTCCCTCTCCTATCTCACAGACAGCTAAATGGATAAGAAAAATAAAAATATGTTGAAAATTATTACTAATATCTGAAACAAGATTTCAATGTTACTTCTATTCTTTCCCATAATTTTGCAAATATTAAAAATGTTCCAGTTCATTAAAATGTCCTCATACTTTATAAGACTACATCTGATGATAATAATAATTTGATTGACTAGAAATAGCCAAGGGTGATATTTTCAAATTTTATTAAAAGTGATATTTGCTTGCAAATTAATTATAAAATTTGTATTTGTTTTAGGCCTTAGGTCTATAATGCTGTGTTTATTCTCAAGGCTGATTTAAGGTCAATGCTATGAAATATCATGAAGAAGAATGCTTAATAGTTTTTATAGCACTCACACGCAAGGCTGTGGCCTGTAGCATAACCTATTGAGCAAATCATCAACATTATGCTTAGTATTTCAGTTACATTTAACTTTATGCTGTGATTTTGTGAACATATGTGGGACACACTTGGAATTGAACAATAATCTAGTTACTTAAATAGTTCAAAGTAATAAATACTATTCGTGCACAGATTCTTTAGCCAAGTGTATTCAACCAATATCTTTTCTAAAAGCATGGGGAAGATAGTTACATAATTAATTATACTTATATTACTCAAAGTAGCCTTTCTAAAATGCTTGAAAATTTTATGCTGCTCTTCTACTACATGCTGTATGCTAAAATTAAAGCTCCTGAAAGTTAATAATGTCTTATGTATTCCCGTAACATCACTTTCTGTGATGCTTATGGGTACTCAATAATTGTGGAATAAATTGACTTAAAATTCAAATTTTAATAAACTATTATATTCCATTAATGAAGTATTAATTTACTTCCATGTAGAAAACATAGGCAAGTTTCTGAGATTTTAAGATAAAATTTCTGAGTTGTTAATTATTATTCCTTTTCAAAATTTCTACTGTGTAATGATCCATTTGTAGAGCTATTACCCTTAAAATGCCATATCTAAAATAACAAACAGCTAAATTTATTGAGCGTTTATGTGCCAAGCACAGTTCAAAACACTTTTTAAATGTTTTAAGTGTTTCAATGTTCACCATGACCCTACGCTTATGCAATGTTATTTCCATTTTACAGGTGAAGAAACTGAAGCACAGAGAGAGGGAGTACTTCTTCAAGCCTGCAGAGCTAAGAAACACCAGGGCTAGGCTTTGAATCCAGCCATGGCTCAGAGCCCACATTCTTAACCTCTGTGCTATGCAGTCTCTCTTATAACTCTTTTCTCTTTATCTAATTTGTACTATTTTTATACTTTAAGATTAGCACAGCCTTCAAATTCAAGTGTATAGTTAAGATGTTTGGTAATTACACAGTAAAATCTTTGGCGAAAGATACTTAATGAGCATGTTTCCATTATACAAAGCATCAGTGAACATAAATTTTGGGTCTTATCACTACCTATCACCTTACTAAATTAACAGGGAGTTAATGGCCATTGGACATGGAAACTCACCCTCCCAGGTTGCCAGGGTCACACTTCATTTCTCAGTTGCCATTAACAGTAGAGATATGTGTGTGTGTATGTGTGTAGGGTGCATTACTGTGACTGTAAAGTCCCACTTAAACCTAGAGGAGTTTCACTTGTTCTACCTGGATGTTATAGTAACTAGTATGTGCTTACTGGCTGTCCTCATGTGCCAAGTCCTTAATTGCTAGCAGCATCTTGGCAGCCCCTTTTTCCTGACACTGCTGGGAGACAGAACTTTATAGATTCTCCATGAATTGCTCCCCCAGGAGCTGTACAATGGGGAGGCCCTGCTTCCTATTCTGACCAATATGCAGAACAGCAAGCAGGGAGCATCTGGTGGGACCCTATAAAAACTGTGGAAAATTCCCAATGGGATCTCAAGACTCACAAAGGCCTTGAAACACAGCATGGCAAGACTTCCTTTTTGGTTTCTTCTACCTCCTGAGGCTGATAAGACCTGTTGCATACCTTTTTGACAAACTACTGGTATGGTAGAATGATGGCTGCCTAGGAATTATATCATTCTTGTATCCCACAGCAAAAAGACGACATAAACAAGGTTCTCATAGTACTTTCATCATGATCTTTCTCAAGTGTGTTCAATTAAAGATTCTTTAGTCTTAGAAATGAGTAATCAGGACAGCTTTCTTTTCTCCTGGAGTAGAATAAAAGACCGATATGGAATTTTTTCAATCACAACATTTCACTGGAAAAATTTAAAGTGAAAATTCTGTCATTTTAGAAATGCTTCATGATGTCTTGAAATTTTAGATCTTGGCAGTAAACATTAGAGAGGGTATATTGAGCTTATATGAAAACATATATTTTTCTGTTCACAGGCCAAATGTAATTACTGGTTTACACCCACAGGACAATAACAGCACCCCCATCCTCTTTCTTTCACAGACCATTTCTCTTGCCACGCTCACCCTTAACATGCTTTCCTATTTTCCACACCCTCTTTATTTGTATGACTTCTCTTTGCCTTTCTACTGCCAGAGGAGGAATACTCTGTGAGTGAAGGGGACAACCAAGTATTTTTGTGTCATGAAACCAAAGGAAGGAATGCCATCTTTCTACAGGTTTAATTTGTTTTGCAACAAAATATCTCTAATTTGTAGTAACAGGAAAAAGAGCATCTGTGGTTCTCAAGGCAATATACACTAATAGAACTGGGGTGAGGATCCAGGGGCACCTTGCTTTATGAATAAATAATTAGCTTCTCAATTGATAATAAGGAAGTGGCATTTCAATTGTTTATAAATACTTGAGTGGTTAAAGAACTTGAAAACAGGGTGTTTTTAAAAGTATCTCTAAACATTCTCACATTAATCTACAAACTTTAACAATTAACAGGCATTACTGATTTTATTGGCACAGAAAATATGCTAAGGCAAACTCAAACCAACCTTTGGCCACTTTAAAAGACATTCCACACTACACACATGCACACACAAAAGGGTTAACTATGGGAGGTGATAGGTATGTTAATTAGCTTGATTGTGGTAACCATTACACAGGTATACTTATATCACAATACCATGCTGTATACCTTAAATATATAAAAATTTTTATTTGTCAATCATAACCTCAATAAACCTGGGGGGAAAAAGACATTCCAAATTAGTGGATCTCCATACACTAAATTTTAATGTGTATATAAAGAGATCCATAGATATCTTTATAACTGTAACAAATATAATTTTATTGCTATTGTTGTAGAATGTTTATCCACTACTTAGCAAACAACCAATATCCGCCTATTGTGTACAAAGTGCCCTGGTTTTGTGAGCAAGGCAATAATGAACAACAAGATATGAGCCCAGACAAGAGATTACAATCTCAGGGAAGATGGACCAATACCTAAGAAAGTAATTAGGTTTATAAAGCAAGCGATGGTAAGTCTTGCCTCAGTGGTACTGATGATATATTCAGAGAGTCGGATAACGGCAGGGAAAAGTTGCTTTATCTTTCTATGGGAGCTCACACCTTCCTGCACCCCTCTGTATTAATTCCCACCATGCCCTGGTTTGCTTTCGGTGTGATTCAGGTTACACAGAGGGCTTGTGTGGATTGGGCCACTTCCCTGTGTAGGGATCCACCCAAAGTTAAGCACCACTGATCCCCCTAAGAGGAGAGTCCTTCAGACTAGAAGCCCAATCTGAGCAGAGAGACTCAAAGGAATCTGAGGGAGTCAGGATAGGGGTCCACTGATTTTTTTTTTCTTTTTCTTTCTTTTTGGTGAGGAAGATTGGCCCTGAGCTAACATCTATTGCCAATATTCCTCTTTTTGCTTGAGGAATAGTGGCCCTGCACTAACATCTGTGCCTATCTTCCTCTATTTTGTATGCGGGTTGCTGCCACAGCATGGCTTGATGAGTGGTGTAGGGCCATGCCCGGGATCCGAACCTGGGCCACTGAAGCAGAGTGTGCTGAATTTTACCAGTACACCACCAGGCCAGCCCCCTGGGGGGGTCCACTGATTTTGTAGAGACAGTAACAAGGTTCTGGAAGACAACCTCCAATGACATAATCTGATATCTTCCCTGCTGAAGATAGGGAGTCAGAAAGGGGCAAAGCCAGTATCTGCCTGTGAGGTGGCTAGACAGATTTGATTTTAACATGATTGTTTTTATGGCATTTGTATTTTCTGTAATTATATTCTTTTTTCTCCTCTAATACTTAGCAACATTTTTTTTCCTCCCGTTTTCCCTTTTAATGCCAGTCAGGCTCAGGAATGTGTGTACACATGAAGACATGTGTGGGGAGGGTTCCATATTGGACCAGAGTTTTAAAGGTGAGGCAGCATGACTCTGAAATCTGACCAGGCTGGGACTGCATTAAACCAAGCAAGAATCTCAGAAGAAGAGGAAACAGAAATGTCAGAGAAAAGACCTCTTGGTGACAGCCTCTGGGTGATAGAGAAACCTTCCAGAGCTTTCTTCCACTGAAACCTTGGCTAGGTTTGTATTAAAACAAGAGAGACTGCCACAGGACTGAGCAGCAGGTGGCTGAGCCTACACTGTAATTCCAAAGCTCCTTCTGGCACCACTCCTGAAGAACTGCAAGCTGTGGTAGAGCAGTGAGGGAGCCACTGCCTCCTGGCCAGGTGGGGTAGACAGTGGGTTTATTATATGGAACACCTCCCACCTGGGTGTGCTGATTATTGTTGTGCTGATAACTCGGGGAAGTATCAGAGGAGAGCAACAAAATGAAAAATCCTCCACCCACAATGTTTTGGACAAAAAATGCTTATGGAAGAAAAAAGGTGGAAAAAGACTGGGATTGACTTATTCTAGGGTAGAGGGTGAGGGATATGAAAAACCAAACACCAATTTCAAAAACTTAACAAGATATTTGCCAAATCATGGTGAGCATCTATTTTATATTTCCACTGAGTCAAGATAAGATATAAAGGGTTTAAAGGGCAGAAGAAGGGATTTAGATTAGACATTAGGAGAATTTCCTCCAAGTCTTCTGGAATGTGTGTTATGGAGAGAGCCTGGAATGCATTACTAGCAAGAACATGTAATATTCCTTTCTAAAAACTCTAAAGTAACAGGTAGTCGGGTATCTTGCTTGCCTGAGCGCAGTTCTGCCCTAAGGGAGAAGAATGCGATTACATGAGTTATCAAGATCCTGTGGCCCTACGATGCAAATAAAGAAGACCTCCAACATACATTCCAGACTTACATTTGTCTGAAAGGAACTTCTCTGGTTCATGTTTGTCTGAAAAACAGGAGTAAATCCCTTACACACATAAGTTTGATAAGAGAGAATTTTGGAAATATTTTTCCAAAGTCCAGCACCATGCAAAAAGTGCTTCAAGTCCTCTATGCTCCCTTCTACCCTATCCTCCAGCAGTCACATACTTAAAAAAAAAAAAGTTTCACCACTATAAGGACAGGACTGTTTGCTCAGTTCTGTATTTAAAATGGGCTCTTTGGTTTCTCCTGATCCTGAGATTATATAACTTTATTAAGGGGGTAAGTAGTAATAGTAAAGAGCTATCATTAATTGAGAATCTCTATGTTGGGTACCAGGAGAGCATCTTTTAAAAAAATCACCCCATTTAATCCTTACAAGCACCCGTGAGGTAGGCACTATTGTTAGCACTATTGTACAGAGGAGTGAAGTGGTTTGTACAGGGTCACTAGGATGGTACTGATAGTTATTGTGGTAGTTAGAGTTAGAAAAAGGTGATTGATCGTAATGACATGGAAAAAAACAGAATACAGAAACCCCATTACATTTGCAGATGACATCAAATCAGGAGGTCAAAGGAGTGTGAAAAGGACCTAGAGCTCAAATGACTTTTCTAAATCATCTGCAAGGTTACCATTGGATCACTGCTACTGAAGAGATTAGTCTTTTTAATAGGAGGCATATAACAACCTGTACCAATACACACAATGTTTTCTCTCCTAATTCCCTGGGTAGAGCAGGCAACTTCTCCATACCCGGGGGCTGTTGCCATAGTAGATAACCTAGGCTTTTTGCTTTTGCTCCTTCTTATGACACCTTAATGCTGACGGGAGGAGAAACCCAAGAAGGGAGAAATCAAACCAGTCTGTATAAAAAATAGAATTTAAGGGAAGAACTCACAACTTCTGATTAAAAATAAAGTTCCTAAGCTCCACTGCAACTGATAGTTGAGTTCTTTGAACAAATATGTTTTTAAAACCAAATGAGCATTCTTTAGAAAATACAGATTATTTATCTGCTTTGTAAATTCTTATTCTTTGGGAATAACTAGGACATGCTCAAGACTGATATATGTGTGTAGGCCAAACAAAACACAAACAAATGAGCAAAAAAAGGAAAAAGAAACAGAACCTCCATCTAGTTTTATAATATAATTAAAATAAGAAAACAGCACTCTGATAGCTGTGGCAGCCCAGCAAAAGGTCCCTCCCTCAGTTAAAAAGTTAATTCTTTAACAGCTGCAAAGGCTGCCTTCTTGGCATATGTTTGAGCAGAGAATTTATGACATGAAGCACAATCTCATTGGGTATGCAAGGTAAATAGTCTCATTAAGAATGTTTTATGAAGAAACATTACTGTTGTAACAAGGTCAAGGGGTAAACAAGGTATGAGAAAGAGGCAAAAGGCAGTGACCTGGAAATAGACTAGAGCACCCAGCTTAATTTACTGGGCCTTCCCAAGACCTAGCGTGATCCTCCACAGGCTCAGGCTGAAAAGAACTTGCCAGATGCTAGAACACACATGGGACAGAAAACCCACAGGAAGGGTCCTGTGCACACCTCCTCATATTGGCAAGTCTGCTAAGGAGGATCGACCTTAAGCAATACGATATGTGCAAATGAGAGTTTATCCAACAGATACATTAGGAAGCTATTTACCTTAAGTAACGGCATTTTTCTTTACAAAATTTTCAGCAGGAGATTCCTAAATAAGCTCTCAAAGAACATTTAAAGTACAATGCATGAACTTTTGTTTGCACATCACTTTTCAGGCATGTTTCAATTATGCTGTTTTCCCCTCTTAGCATTTGCTGCTACTTGACTGCAATGGTTTCCTCACCTTGGTCCCTTTAATTGCACCCAGTGACCTTACAACTTGGAAGTATCCGAGAATTCTAAAACAACTAAGGAAGCTGCCTAAATTCACTTTCAGAAATTTTTTTATGATTAGTATTTGTGTACCTAATAAAAACTATGGCGTGGAATGGAAAAATATACAGACTAGTAAAACAGTTTTATCCCAAATACTAATTTTCTTCAAAATATTTCATCCCTCTTAGCTCAACATTCTTTCTGTAAAATCATTACTTAGAGTCACATCATTACAGTTTTAATTATTTTTTCAAGGACTATTACTTACAGCATATTTTATATAAAATCACCTTAATTTTCATCAAATTATAAGTAATGCCTTACCTTCTTTATATGAAGAGTAAACTGACTAGGTTTTATTTGAGACCACCAATGTTGAGATAACTGAATGATTAAAAATTATTAAAATTGCTTAGTAACACAAAGAACTGGTGAGGCAGATAACCAAACATAAAATAATCTCATGAATTGATACAAACAAAAGCATTTTTCCACAATTGGTATAACACAGAAAATATTCTGTATGTTTGAGTACTACCACTCTAGTATTAAGAACATTTTACAAATGCAAGATAAAGACGCCAAGCAGAATTTTAAAAAATCTTCAGGTTAGAAGCTAACACTAAGAGAAAAAAAGATGAATATAATAAGTACATGTTAATGAGTTAACAGGATGCCATTCAAGTTGGGGGGAAATTAAATAGGCCTGAGGAAAACGAAAACAAATGTCAATGTTTATAACTATTATGCATTTTAAATAAATATTATTCCACATTTTATTTCACTGACATTATCAGAATGAGTCTAAATTAAGAATTAATAGTAGCCAATGATGCATGTACTTGAAAAAAAAAAATTATTTTTCTAGGCTGGGATCTCTTCAGGATGCAGGCTGAATTGGTCTGGAAACTCCCAGATAAAGCAGAGCCAAACCAAATGGCCGTTTTTCAATGAGTCTCTTGCATTTGCTTCTCGTGTTTCCATTCCAGCTTTTCTTTGCACACAGGATTAGTCCTGAAACATCTTGAGGCACTTTGATGATGTCTTGTGTTGGCAGGTCTCGGGTCACCGCTGAGGAGGAGCCTTCTGAGTTGCCTGGTGGTGAGCCGGGCCATGCCAGGGCAGGGGCAGACACACACGCCTGACCTCTCAGCTCTGGTTAGAAGACGAACTGCTATTTTTTCCTTTGGTATTCTGCCACAGTGTAAATTCCAGAGCGCTGGCGACTCTCAAAACCTAGTTCAGCACAGCAGGCTGAACAAAAGTGTCTTTAAAAGAATATGCTTTCCATCTAAGTTTCAAAAGTATTCTCAAACTTATAACATTTAGCTACATTTAAAACATAAAGGTCCAAGAGAGAATTTAAGAAAGTTCTTAATAAATATGATGCTAACTCATTAAAAAGAAACTTTTAGGAGAAGTAAACATTAAATGCCTTTTTATTTTCAGTGATTCCTTAAACTCCCTATTTTTCTTTCATATATGAGATTGAGCCGTAGACTTAGATGGAAACAAGTCAGCCCTTCTCCGTCAAAGTTGTGAAGATGGGTGACCCTGAGGGGTCTTCTGTAGACAATTTAGGTAGTTCAGGAAGGATAACTGGGCCATTTCTGAAAGTTTTCTTCGGGGCCACAATTCACATGTAGTCACTGTCAGCAATTTTTAAAGTAACATCACATTTACAATAAGGAGATTAAACACAAACAGTCATTTGTTTCTTCTCACAAATTGCTTGCCATTTTCCTATTAGTATTCTGTTTATGTTCCAAAGATAGGTTTCCCTTCATTTAAAACAAAGTCTGCTAGCGTGTGGTGATTTTAACACTCCTATATGTAGCTCTGAAGAACGAACGGTGCCTTTGATGATGGATTTCACTGATGGCTTTGCTAGTGTTAGAACGAGCCTCTTCGATGTCGCAGGGTGGCCCACGGCTGTCACCTTAGAGCAGAGGTCTTGATTAGGAGTCAGTTCTTCACTGCTGACTTGGGTTAAGGCCAATTTCATGCTATGATTTTCAAATGGATGATGTGGTTCTAAATCACATACCACATAAAACACAATTTTTAACGCCCACAGTAATTTTTAACTTCCATAATTGAATAGGGATGATACAAGCCTACAACGTTCCCTTTAGAGAATTTCTATTCTTTAACAGTATTTTCTTTGGACTCACAGTTAGGATTAAAAATTTTCTTTCAGATTCAAAAATTCTCCCTTTACAGCTATGACTATAGAGACTAAAGATCGTGAGATCATGCCCAACATAATGATATAGTCTATCTTCATTTGTTTGATTTCTGGATTCTCATGCTTAGAACTTACCTAAGCATTTTATTGCATGGTACACAGTAGGTATTAAATAAGTGCTTACTGAATAAAAGGAAAGAAAGTGCAAATAAACAAATGAATGAATGCTTTCCTGACTTCTGTAACTGGTTAGATTTATTACTGTGATGACTATAGCCACCATTCTCTAACAAAGCTCTTAAGGAAAATAGAGAGAGAGGATGTTAGGTTTCACTCCAAACCCCAATGAGCTAGGCTAGTCTATCTAGAAAACAACTCCAGCCAAGACTCAACTCAGCCTTAGTCTGATAATAAAGGCAGGTCAGGTGGTCCTCCAAGGAGTAGCAAGCCAAGTACAGTAGTGCAAGCAGCCCTGACACTTCTAACCTTGAGAGATTCTAAAGAGAGAGGAAGTTCTTTAACTTCATAGAAGAACCATAATCTAGAGACAGAATCCAGGAAAGAGGCACTACACATCCCTAATTTTGGGGCCCAATTACTATCATTGAATTAGACCCATCAGCATGGGTTCCTTTTCATGGGTGGAATGACGGGAAACGTTCTTGTGCTTGACCCTGACACAAATTTTGGGGAGAGGTGGGGATGCAGATAAAAGCTGTGATCTTCTCCAGCCCCAAATGACTGTCATCAATTCAACATTTTGATACTCACTAAAAGAATCTTAGCATTCTAGAAGGAGAGGGACCTCAGAAAACAGCCAGTTTAATCTCCTCATTTTAAATCAGAGGAAATAAAGTTTCAGAAAGATGAATTGGCTTGCCCAAGATATACACACAGTCTCATCAATTCAAGTTTAGTGGCTTGTTGGCAGTGTCAGCATTAGAATTTTTATATAGGAGGGGCTTAGAGAAATGTGTGAAAACACATTTCCTCAATGAGACATTTATTTATTTATTTATTTATTTTTATTTATTTATTTTTTGGGAGGAAGACCAGCCCTGAGCTAATATCTGTTGCCAATCCTCCCCTTTTTGCTGAGGAAGACTGGCCCTGGGCTAACATCTGTGCCCATCTTCCTCTACTTTATATGGGACGCCGCCATGGCATGGCTTGACAGGCAGTGCATCGGCGGGCGTCCAGGATCCGAACTCACGAACCCCGGGCTGCCAAGCGCGAACTAAACCGCTGCGCCACCGGGTGGCCCAGAGACATTTATTTATAGTAGGTTGGAAGGCACTGGATGAAAATTATGAGGAGAGGCTAAAGACCTCTCCCTAGGCCATCCAACAACCACTTTAATATCTGTTTAATTTTGCAAAAATACAAAGCCATCCAAATGGAATGCCAGTTTTCTCAAAAATAGTTTCTTCAGGATTATCATGAGAAGTGATCAAAGTTGGATAACAAAGTTACCCATGACTTTTGGTGTCGAGCTGGTTAGCAGACTGACAGTGTTTGTATGACAGAGTTGTCTTACCTGTGTAGAAAGACATCTACATTTTGGTAATGACATACCAGAGGATATGCCTTGATAAATGGCCCAATAATTGCCATGTATCATTTTAACAGTAAATTTCAAGAAGTCATTGAATAACTGCCATAGACCTGACTTTCAAAGCCCCATGATTGGAATTCAATACATTATAACACATAGGATATCAGACATGAGTTGAAGCCCCTGAAGGCAGGTACGTACAGTGGCATAAATGTCCAGTTTTCCTAAGTGTCAAGCAGCCCTTGGAGGACTAGCTCTTAGGCACCTACAACTGCCACCACCATTTTGCCTTCATGGAACAAGTACACGGCATAAACTAATATCTCTGGGAGTTAATCTTTTGTAATGTTTTGTATGTATAAGTTTGGTTAAGAAATCATTTACATGGATTATTTTCAACTGTTATAGTCTATGCTTCCTTTTCTTTTTTTTTTTTGGACTTGGTTCATACGTTTAAAAAACAATTTTTTAATCTTGTATTTTTAGGGAACCACTATTAACCAGCTTCTTATGGGAAAGATATACAGTATATCACAAAAAACTGGGGAAAAGAGACTAGAAATTTTGAGAAGAAGCCCTCTAAGATATAATAACCAGCCACTTGTATGACTTATAAGGACCAAATATGATTATAATTTCAATTCTTTGTCCATAAAATACATTTTAATTTGCTTATTTCCCAATGTATAATTATTAAAAGCTATAAATATTTTAAGGGCTTAATAAAAGTAACAGGATATAATCAAGAAGTTCAACTAAAAAAGGATCTAAAAAAATGCACAAAAGCATAGGACTAGAGATTATGAAAACAAAGATTATCCTACCACTTCTCTAACTGCGGGTCATGCATGGTCTTCTTTAGAATCATTTGGGGGCTTTTTCAAGATGCAGAATCTTGAGCGACCCCAGATCTACATCTCAGAACATCTATAAGGGGCAGAAAGTCTTCATTCTTAACAAACTCTCGTGTGATTTTTTTTTTTTGCATTTTGAAATTGAGAACTACCAACCTAAAGGTTCTCAATCAGATTACAGAAAGAGGGAGAAACAGAGAGAACTTGAGAAAAGGTTCTTTAAAAGATAGGAAGGGAGGGAGGGAGGGATAGACAGGAATAAAAACATGGTCTGCACCACGGTTTCCCATCCTCATCACTACTGACATTGTGGGCTAGATAATTCTTTGTTGTCAGATTCTGTCCAGTTCAGTGTAGAATATTTAGCAGCATCCCTGGCCCTCTATTCCCTAGATGCCAGTAATATCCCCCCACTCCAAGTTGTGACAACCCAAAATATTTCCAGACTTTGACAAATGTCCCCCCTCGGGGTATAACTGCTCCTGATTGAGAACCACTGGTCTACACTAAGGAAGTTCATAAACACAAGAACAGTAAGCTAGAAAGCTAATTAAATTCCTAGACTATATAAAAAACAAGCAAATGAGAATTGAAATAAGAAGCATGCTAATTCATTATGCTCCTAAAGTTAGTTTCCTCGATAGCAGAAGTCATAAACTGGAAAGCGAGCTAAGTATAATTTAAAAACTTAATTTAGATCTTTCAGAATTTGGCATAATTCAAACAAAAATTTGTATTTCTGATATCCTAAAAAGAAATCTTAAAATCTGTCAATATCTTCCCATTTTCTCCCATGGCAACAAACGGCTGGAGCTGAGAGCCGGCCACTCCCTTTAGATGGAGAACTGAAGTTTTTCCCCTATGCTTTATAGATAGGTGAATTCTATACACAATTCCTTCTATATGTCATTAGTGTTGTAAAGATTAGAGCCTATCTATATATTTAAAACCTATATTTAGTTTCCTAGAAATTCAAATCTGATTATCAGTGCCACACTTTTTAACTATAAACATAATTTACAAGCAACATAGGCACCCACATACAGCATGCTAGAGAAGGTCCACAGTTTAATTATAACATCAGGTTTATAATTCACAAGGCATGGCCAAGTACCTACCACACCCAAAGGGTGTATGTACTGACTGACAGGTGCATATCCTGTAAGTTAGTACACTCATAAAAAAATGAGTAATGACTGACTGATTTCAACATTCTCACATTAAAATTCAAGTTGGGCTTTATACAATAGCCTCCTTTACTAACCATCCATTAAAAAGAATATTTGTTCCTGTGATGAAACAGGACCTCCCCAAAACACAATCTCCCTTCAGCTGTGTGGCTGGCACTGCTCTCCACGGTCAATTTCCTGCTGACACCACCTGGAGGTAAAAAGGTCCACACCCCTAGGTTTATAGTCTGTTTCTCATCTTTGGAAGTTGCACTTTCTTCCCTGTCCCATGACTGGTGGCCCTGAGCCCAGACAATTTAAATGCACAATTAAACATGACCACAATGTGAAGGAATTTCCAGGTATAACCTGCACAGAGTTACTTCAATCACGAGTGTAGTATCACACTATTCAGTTATTTAGGCACACATTTTCTCATGGATGAATACCTTATAGGTCTTCCCTGATGCCATTCTCCTTTTTCAGCTGATAGGCTTCTCTATTTCCCAGAAATGGGGCTGGAACACTGCTTTTGTGTTTATGGTCACGAACACAGCATTGCTTATTTCCACTCTACTCAACTGGCCACCCAAACATGGGCTGAACATTTCTGTCAATCTTGGTAAAACTCTTGGGAAGACAAGTTCTTCTCCCACCTGAAATAAGCACATACCCCTGACTGTGACCTTGGGTTACAACTGTTCTGGAGACCACGGATTCCACTGATTTAGTTAATAATCCTTGGGATTTACTTCACTAAGCTCCTCAACTAAATCTTCATCTTAACCTACTCATCTTGGGTTGGCTTCATTCCTTTTGTATTCTTTTCTTTCCATTACCTCTTATCCTTGGTTTTTAACATTTATTTTGGAGACTCATTCCTCCAGTCCTTTTACTCTAGGTCAACTATCCTAACTTCCCTTGACCTTGAACTTTATGCTTCACTATGAACCATCAGCCCAAGACTAGAATTCCCACCTTAACAGCAGCAACAGCTATCCCAAAATGCCATTCTCCCATGCTGGTGACAGAAATTGTGGTTAAATGAGCATAATCAAGAAGTTCAACAATCACTTAAAATTCCTCATCAAGGAATGGAAAGATATGCACAACCTTTTCTGCAATATATTATTCAAGAAGTTGCCAAATTATACTATATAAGTCAATGTTAAGATCAAGACTTAAATGTTTTTTGGAAACTGTACCTTCCTGGTGCTGGGATGGAAAAAGTAGTATTTATATTAGAACTTTCTTAAAATATCATCCTTGGAATCTTTGTTACAGGACTGGTTTAAAATGAAGTCCATTGTGCCTTTAATAACTGTATAAACAAACAGGATTTTTTTTGCTAAATTCAGCTTAGTAACATATGAGCAAGGTTTAACTGCATGTGCATTCATTCATTTATTCAATAAGCATTTATTAAGCATCTACTTGTGCTAAGTACTCTGGATATAAAGACAAAAGGACAACTCCGTTCCTGAGAAATTCAAAGACTATCTGGTAAGAAATACCTGTAAACAAATAATTAGAATAAAATCTGGTAAGTGCTACAATAGAGGCTTTGGAAGCACAGAGGAGACACTAGTTAACTTGATCTAACGAAGTCATAAAAAGCTTTTTAGGAGAAGTCTTAATAAATTATATACATACATAACGTCTTAGAACTGTCTAAAAGGGAATGAAAGCTTGCCCCACTGTGTAAAAGACTGATCTGTGAGGGTTGCACTTAATGTGAAGGTGATGAGTTTTTTGAGGTAGGTCCGAAACGGGTTAAGAGAGACTTATTAGCATTAGGGAGGAATATGTAGGTCATTTAAGAACTGTATGCACAAAGGCACAACTGGAAGGTTGTGAACAAGAAACCAGAGTAGCTTTATGGAAAGGAGGGGTGGTGTCAGGGAGTAAGGAGAGAGGGGGGTGAGGTGGGTGAGTACTTAGAGGGCCCAAATCAGGAAGGTATCCCAGAGTGGCAACATGCTTTGTTGGACACAGGTCGTTACATAGTGTGATGGGCAGAATAATGGTCCCCCGAAGACGTTCACCTCCTAATCCCCAGAACCTGTGAATGTATTACCTTACAGGGCAAAAGGGACTCTGCAGATTTAATTAAATTAAGGATTTTAACATAAGGTAATTATCCTGATTTGTTCAGGTGGGCCCAATATAATCACAAGTGTCCTTATAAGTTTAAGACGGAGGCAGGAGAGGTAGAGGAGATGTGACAATGGAAACACAGGTAGGAGCTACGTGTTTAATCTGGTTTTGGAGATGGAAGTTGGCCATGAGCCAAGGAATGCGGGGAGCCTCCAGAAACTGGAAAAGGCAAGCAACTGAATTCTCTCCTTGAGCTTCCACAAAGGAATGCAGCCTGCTGATACACTGGTTTTAGCTCAATGAGATCCATTTTGGACTTCTGACCTCCAGAACTATAAGATAATCAACTTGTGTTGTTTTAAGTTTGTGGTGCCCTGTTATAGCAGCAATAGGAGACTCATACACATAGGAATGCAGGTGGCTCCCTTGTAGCCTTCTTATGTCTCTGGTGCAACCGAGAGATCTTTGCTGTGCTTGACAAAGAGGCCCCTGTCACTCAAATCAGCAGAGCTGACTTGGAAGAAACGGCCCCATAGCACTGAACCAGAGGGAGCTGGGGGCGGGAGAAGTCGCCGACTATGTGGGGGACATAGTGGAGCAGGCGGCAGGACTAGTCACACAGGATGATGCCCAGGAGTGGCTCAGAACCTTTCAAAGTGCAAGGGAGCAGGCAGAGGTAGAAAGGGGTGTGTGTGGGAGTTGAAAACAAACCAGCATTGCGTTCACTGCTTTCTGTTCGCTCATAGGATCCCACTTATTTTGAATCTCAAATAACCTGCAGGGAGGCTTCCGATTTTGTTTATTAAAGAAGTCAGTCAGTCAAACACTTTGAGAAAAATTGACCTACTGGATATGAAAGCATGTTTGGGTACAGGGCAGTCAGTGAGCCTTAAACTAAATAAATCAAATAAAGCTAAGCTCTTTCAGTTTTGTTTAGAATCTGTTTTCAACTCCAGAGTATTTTAATCAATTCTCTTATACAATATTTAGAAGCTAGATAAGGACTTTTCTTTAACCATAAAACAATTGGAAAGCCAACAATAGTGCCACCACTAATATTATCTGAAAAAGTTTAATGATGTGACCCAAACTATCGCTATTAAGCAAAGATGGAGAAGTGAGTCAAGAGGTTATTCACTCTAAAGAACAAATAGTATGGAGGAGAACAGACCTGCTTGAGGGCTTAGAAGACACCATGCACATAGACATTTCCTTCTAACCCTCTGGCTATAAGCATGAGAGAAGGAAACCATGGCGGGGGCCTGGGGCGCTGCAAGTGTGGGGGGCAAGATGTAACCCTGGCTCCCTGTCCTCTGCTCTTGCCTCTCCTCAGTGGGTACCAATGTCTGTACATGTCCAGCGTCTGAGATGGGGGCAAATGAGCAGAGGTGAGGTGACAGGGGGCACTTTTTTGTTCCCTCTCTCATAAATAATCACAAACTTCCCCGGGGTCCCTTCTTTTCCCCTCAATTTTCTTCCCGAGATTGTTCCTGACCTTCTCATCTCTTTCCCTGCTCTTGGCTCCCCAGTGCAGAACTGTAGGTCATTCTTTCTGTACTTGTCTTCTCTGAGGATAACGAACCTACCCTCACCTTCAAGTTTTGAACACTCTGCCCCAAATACTTGTACCATTTAAATGTACTTATCAAATATACCTAGCTATTGCTTAGTAAGGCACAAACCTAGTAAAGTCAGTAGATTAAATGCTAACATGGCCCTGTGTAAGGCTATGTTAGGGTTGGCAAGAAAAATGTAAATACATTAACTTAAAACATCATTTTTAGGGGACTTATCCCGATGAAGAAATATTTACCAAGTGCTGATTAGTGATTTACTTGAGACAAATCAAAATAACATTAAACAGAAAATAATTATAACTAAAGGGCTTAAAAGAAATATCAACAAAAGGGCTTACATATCCTAAGAAAAATGCTGCCAGTGTTATAGCAACCCCTAGAACAGAGGTTCTCAGCGCTAGTGAACTGATGCGCAACATATATTTATAAAAGTAAAGATGCCTATGTAAAAAAGTAAAGACACCCTTTTCAGTAAATTCAGATTTATTGCATGAGAGTCTCTAGGATCAGGGAATGGGTAGGTGCGTTTAAAACAAAGATTTGACAGATGAGTCTGATATGCAGTGAGAACTGAGAACAAGGACAAGATCACTTAATTATGCAGTCCTCCTAGGATTCCTCCTAGGTTTCCCATCATTCCCGTGTAATCTTTTGATTTTTGCTTAAAATTTCTAATCTGACTCGACTTTATCTAAAAATATGAGTATATACAGGATGAGAAAGTGTTTTTACTTTATGGGATTTAAGTTGTTGCTTAAAATAATTTTTAAAAAGTGAGCTAATTAACATATGCAAATGTTTCTCAGTAATATGAAATGTCTTTCACATATATAGCTAATAAAAGATGAAATTGTTGGAATTTTCACTGGTGCATTATTCTAATTTTAGAATTCAGAATGGCTTGAAGATGGCTAGATTAAGAATACTATGTTGAAAGAAATCTTCAAGAATTAAAAAAAATTTTTTTTAGTTGTTCATAAAAGTTTGTCTCCCACTTTTTCTGGTGGTTACTGAAGGTGAGCTCTGAAGAGGTTCCAGGGAAAACAGTAACAGGTTGGGGTGGGTCAAGAACTGAAGGAAGATGACAGAAAGTTGGCTGCTACAAAGTGGCTCCCCAAGTCCCAGCCTTTCTTCACAAACGTTTCCCAGTATCTGTTACAAGAGCTTCAGGAGAGATGGATGTGGTATGTGTTCCGAGAAGATCAACCAGACCTCCTTCAGTCATCCTCAGACTAGAAATGACTTAACTCTCAGGTGGTCCAAAATCTTTACAGTAAAGTTGGATTCAATTTTTCGGAAGAATGTGAAGGGCTGATTTTCATAGTCCAAGTTGAGGGAGCCAACATCAAGTGAAGAATTTTGTCTACTGATAGATGCTGAAATTGGAACAGAGGTCGTCTGCAGTTAGGAAGGAACTGTGAGTCTTCTGCAGGACTTCATGATGCAGAGCTGTTCCTTTCCAGACAATGTCCCACACAAGCATTGGTAGATGCCACAGGACCATTTGATGGGATCAATGCACAAAGGAAGCAACCAGGATGAACCAACTAAATATCGAGGGACAGAGTCACAGAAAGCCATTTTGAGGTGCCACCACCTTGTTTCAATAGACATAAGTCAAGAAGTTGCTGACACCACTCTAAAGCAAAGAGAAAGAATTCTAGGGATTTGGGTCATCGTCAACACTAAATGGTCCTCTTAAGTACCCTGTTGCTAAATTTTCAATGTTTATCTGGCTCATAACAAATTTTTTCATTCTTAAAAAGATTAGCTCTTTAAAAGCAAGGTCAGTGCCTGCCTTCTCACTGCTACACTGACAACATCACGTGGAATATCTAGAATTTCAGAGGCGTAAGATGAATATTTGCCGAATGAATTGGTGAGCGGGTCATCAGAGATGCACCTTTTAAACACTATGATCCCCTCCTATTCAAATTAGATTAATCTTAATATAAAAAAATTATACGGTAACAGAGTAACTACTTATCTTTATCACTATTTGAAAATATTTCAGATTATTATGCTCTCAAAACAAATACTGTACAAAACACTGAAAGAGGAATAGAACAATTACATTTTGGAGTTTCTTATTTTCATGACCTAACTCAGCAACTGCCTTTATATTACTGTTGACAGATCTTTTCAAAATAATGAAGCAGCACATTCTGAACAAACCATTTTCATTAGCTCTGGTAGTTCAGCTTTTAAGAGCCTCTCTGTCAAAACGTAAATAATTATTTTTTAATCAGTAAATAAAGTGCTCACAAACATCTTGACTCTTATTCTATCTTTATTCCCTCAATTTATTACAGAGAACTTTTACTCTCTTTATTAATCACTGTAATGAGTATTTTATAATTTGATATATCAATAAAAATATTTTAAAAATCTGTTAGAATTGGGCTAGCCTTTAAAAAGTATATTACCTGTCCCAGAAAAATCATCACCTTAAAATATACTAATGATATTAAATGTCATACATATTTACTACCGAAGACTGAAGGACTGTTAGAAAGTTGAGTTGAATGGTTTTCTGTACATTCTAGAGGTGAGGATTCAGAGAACTCTACCGTAAGATAAATAGCTTCCTCTCCCCATCTTCATAATCACAATATTTTACCGTAAAGATGGGGAGAAGAGGATATTTATTCAGAAAGCCAGCAAGCAGATCATTAGTCACTAGATTTTCAAATGGAAAAAGATTAAATTAAATTCCTCAGTGGACATATTTGTTAATTGAAAGTAAATGAGTTCAATGATTATAACTTTGAGAAGTCAGAGTCCGAGGTAGATGATACAAGTGAATCCTCGAGAACAGGCAGGGAGGGACCTTACCTGGAATGACAGATGGCCCCTTTCCAAGATGGCTGAGTGCCGTAAACCCATGACACCTGATTCTAAGCAGTTTGTTTTTCCTCCTCTACTGCCTCCATATCCCTCCATCCCTTACTCTTCCATGACCCCAGAGCTCATCCCCAATCTTAGAGCCTGGCATTCAGGGACAGAGAACAGTTCAGGTATAGAGAGATGCTTTACAAGAGAATGCCCACCTAACACATTAATTGGTGACTAAACAAAACAAAAAAAAAACCTTAAGATTTGCTTTGCTTTTTGTGTTTTGGTTTGGTTTGTGTGTTTGCAAAGTAGCCATATCAAAAAGTCTTAAACTCTAAAATAAAGCCTTAGTACTTGTGTTTCCAAGAAGCATGAAAAGCTATTATTTTGCTTTGTCAATCTGTTTATTAAAAACGGACACTTTTTTTACTTCTAAACATATGGATAACTTATGTGAATAAATATCAGGTGTTGGAAAATTGCTATGATTTAAGGATGCACCATAATTAACCGATAATTATAATTGTTATGAGTTTGTTGTGGAGGTGCATCTATTATACTCTGACTGCTGTCTATACTTATAGCTCCTTTCTGGAAAATGGAGTCAAAATGTTTCTTGTCATGGGTCATCCTGCTTTGTACCACAGGGACCTGTAACCTGGCCACATGAGCCTGGGTAAGGTAAGGGCAGCAGAGGCAAAGGCAGTGGTTTGTCTATATCCTCTGGAGGACTCAATCCAATCAGAAGTTCTATTTTGGATAGTGACCAACCAATTGACCTGAACCCTCTCTCAGGAAGCTTGAATACAGGACACTCAGGTGACAATGAAGCTGAGAGAAAAGGCAGTAAATAGAAACACATATAGTGAAAACCACGAGTAAGCAAGAGCAACAAGGCAGGGAGGAGAGAGCTGCGTGGAAAGAAGCAGGTAAAAAGAGAAAAAAATCAGAGAAAAGTCCTAGAAATAAAAAAAATGTTGCGTTCTAAATGACATCCCAGTACTTCACAAAGACTGTGAAATTATCAATATTCTTATAATAAGACCATGTCATCTGAGGGAACCTGAAAGCGTGTAACAATAATGTGAAGCACTGTGAACAAACAAAACCAAAATCAAACCCCCCACTATCTTAAGCAGAGAGTCAGAAAACGACTGTGTATTACAGAAAATATCAGGGAGTGTGTGGAACTGGAAGGCTGCTGGAGGATGGGCCAAAAGAGAACCTTATAGCTGAGAAGTTGCTCAGAAAGAGAAATGATGGCTCTGACTCTAGGTCTCTTGAGACCACCAAGCCCAAATGACGAGATATCCTAGACCCAAAAGGTTGGGAAGGCTAAGCTCTCAGGCCCTTTAAGTAAGACTGGGATGACACCCTACCAGGATGGATGGCAAATGGAAAAGTTAAAGGAAAAATGGAAGCACCAGAGGGCATCGGTATACCCAAGTAGAATGTTTCCAACATCCCTGGGTTATATATTTAAAAAGATCCAAGAGAAAAGCAGCCTGCTTTGGTAAGCTCACTGAAGCACGAGTGTGTGCCCACAAATGTGTATATTCTTGGGAAGGATGAACGCCGACAATGAAGGCCTGTATTCCTTTTGCTCTAAGATAAAAGTCATAAAATAAGACACCAATTCAATTAGAGTTTTGAAGGAAACTAATAAAAATTAAATGTACAGACTGATTTCAAATTATAACCACAACACTTAAAATTTGACAGAAAAAAATGTCTTGGAATTGAAGAAATATAGTAAATCTTCAAATTCTATCTGCTTTGGGACCAATCCTGAACTTTCCACTATGAAATTTTGCAGGGTAAAAATACCAGTTATTGAATTCAAGTTAGATTACTATGACAATTAATATGGCTTAATTTATATATGAAGGCTCAAAAAACATACATTCACTGATTTATAAAAATGTGTTATTTTCCCCTCCACTTGACTGTTCAAAAGTCCCATTGAAATTCTTATTGTCTAGAAGAAGAGGAATGGGAAAAAAAATCTGAGGAATGGTATTTCTTCATAAAACTCGGGACACTTGGGCTTTCTAAACTTCTACAGATTACTGCCTATCCCTCCTCAGGAGACCCTTATAGATATAAAAATTGTTTTTCTTATTGAATTTCAGATATTAAACCTACTCTCTCACTGGCGTTGATCCTGTAATTTCTCTCACCAGACCTACAGTGCGTGTGAGTTTTGCAGGTGACCACGCCAACTAGTTGCAGCTAGTTGCTGGCAGGTAAAGGCAATTTTCTTCAAGTAAAAAGCTCTCTCTCTCTCTCTGGGCTTGGCATGTCAGTCATGATTCTGTCATTCTTTGATCTCTGGGTCTTTTGTTTTTCACTCATTCTCCATTTCAGTTTTTAAAGCATTTCACGGCAGGAGACTTAGTGATGTCTCTCTCTCTCTCTCTCTCTTCTTTTCCTTTTCCCCTCCTTCCTGTTCAGGGAAAACTCCTTTGGCTATCTGGATGTCTAATTCTTTTACCTCTTCTGCTCAGTAGAACTATTAGTCTTATGTTTCCCTTCTTTTTTTAGTTCAAAATTGTGAACTCTATTTTAAGTTTTATTATAAAACATGTCTGTATTATTAATAAACTAGAAAACAGAGAAGAAAAAGTCTTATCCATAACCTTACTTCACTAACACAACCATTTTTGGTACTCTGACATTTGTTCCTAATCTTTTGACTCATGCGAATCTTTTCATATATAGTTGTAATCGCAGAATAAGTAACCTAAATAATTTTGCATACTCATTTTTCATTATTATATTTCATCATTTCACTAAAGTTTTCAGAAAGTATTCCATGTTGTTATGAATTTTCAGAGCTGATTAATAATTCACTGGCTGATTACTATTGCATTAAGTGGATGAATTTTAATTTAAATATTTTCCTGTCTTTGGTTCCATTCTTATCAGGACTGTACTAGAGTACCTGTTTCTTTGAAGGATTCCCAACATAAACATTATGTTTCCCTTCCTTTTTCACCTAGCTGCCTTCTCTCTGTCTCCAAAAACACAACCACGTCTGCTGTTGCTACCACTTCCTGTGTCTGAGAGCCTTCTCTCTTCTGACACAACATCTTCCATTCCAAGAGGAAAAGGTGGACCCGATGTGGCCACCCTTTAAAGGCTCCTGCTAAACTGAGTGAAAGTGATTGCCAGGATTAAGGAAAGCTGCAGAAAGGCATTGGAAGTGAATTCGAACCAGAATTAGGAATATTCTGTGGCTTGCGAAGTCTACAGTTTTAAAGCTACAGGAAGCAAGATTTTATTATTTTAGAGTCTTCATTAAAGGAATGTGAAATTGAACTTCTTAGCATTATCTAATGAAAAGTGAAATAAGGTGGGTGGTTTGGAAAAGAGGAAAGATGACTGAATTAGAATCCGTATGTTGCATTTTTGAGGTTTCTAACGATATGATCTTGGATTCCAAGTTCCTCATCTGTAAAATGGGAGGACTAGAATAGAAAAACCTGTTAAGATCCCCTCTAAATTCTATGGCCAGGGCACAGTCAAGCTAGAAGCATCCCAAAGGACACATTCTTCATCTGAGGGGCCTTGGCTTTAAATGCTATGCTTTATATTTTTTACAAGAAGCTCTTAAAGAGATGTATAGATCGTCCTCTTCAGAACAGGAGCAAGTAAAAGTAAAGAGATGAATTCCTTTGGAGAAGGCTATGCAAAGCAGCAAATTCTCATGTATATAGAACCACAACTCTTTCAGATCTACTAATAGGGGCTATACAGAGAGTGGCAGGCCTAGCTTGGGGCCAGAAAAGCTGTTATATTCCTTTCAATTTCTGTTGACATTCTCACATCTTCTGCTATATTTTCCTTTGCATGCAGACTAAAGCTCAACAGGCTTTTAAAGAAAAGGAATAGCATTTGTGGTAGGAGGAAGGGAATGGATCTAGAGAAAAAGGAAGAGGCACATTTTATGAGAAATAAATTTCTAATTTCTGAGAAATACAAACCTACTCACTCTTCTTCCTTCCTTCCACTTTCTAAAGGAGAGGCTAATTTAGGGACTTGGTTAGGATTACATGCTAATTAGCTGATAGGACAGGAAAAAAAATTATTCTAAAGTATTTTGGATTCCTGAAGTCTTTAGAAGGAGATGGCTAATTTTGTTCCCAGAGTTATAATCATTCACTAACAGAATATGTCTTCCAGGTATTATACTGAGTTGCCATCTGACTTACCCCCAAGAGAGGTAGTGGCGAAGAACAGTGAATAAAGAGACTGGACTACCCTGCTTTGCTAGGAAGACAGGGGTCAGACTGGAACAAGGTTTTAATTCAATTTAAAAAATTGTTTCAGAGGAAGATGGGCACAGATGTTAGCTCAGGGCTAATCTTCCTCAGCAAAAAGAGGAGGATTGGCCACGGATGTTAGCTCAGAGTCAATCTTCTTCACCAAAAAAGGAAAAAAATTGCTTCATATTAAAAGGCTAAATTTCATATTACCTTTTTTTGAATACAATAAAATTGCTTGCATTTCTTTTTTCCCAAATTGAAATGAAAGGTGAGGCTTTAAAATAAATTAGAAAAAGAAAATTACAACATATGTTACTGCAACTGGATAATTAGTAAAAGTTAATTATTTAATCCATGATCCAGAAGTGGTTAAATTACAACCTGAACCTAAAGAAAATATTACTTTCATAAATATTAATTTCCACTCTGCCCATTCTCGACTCACTACTTTCAATGACCTCAAGATTCAAAGTGAGCTTTCTCTCTAGTAAAATGTTTTACCAAAACCCACAAAACCTATCCCGTATATAGAGAAACCAACAACAACTATGTGAATTTTGTATCATATAGTGTGCCAAATCTCACTTGCAGATCATTACAGACACAAGTAAAAAAACCTGGGTGCCGGGGCCGCCCGGTGGCGCAGCGGTTTGGTTCGCGCTTGGCAGCCCAGGGTTCGCGAGTTCGGATCCCGGGCGCCCGCCGACGCACTGCCTGTCAGCTATGCTGTGGCGGCGTCCCATATAAAGTAGAGGAAGATGGGCACGATGTTAGCCCAGGGCCAGTCTTCCTCAGCAAAAAGGGGAGGATTGGCAACAGATGTTAGCTCAGGGCTGGTCTTCCCCACAAAAAAAAAAAAAAAAAACCAAACAAAAAAACCTGGGTGCCATGGCTGCTGTTAATAGATAATTTGGGCTATTTTAAAAATGCCAATCTAGAAACAGTGGACCAATGTCATACAGGTGAGTGACGCTGGGCAGAGGCTTTGGTACCAGGAACAGAGCTCTGAGTTATGACTCTGCCACTTCCTGGCTTTGTGGCCTTGGGCCAGCTGTTTAACCTCTCTGTGCCTCCCTGAACTCACTTCTAAAATGGACAGATTAATAGTATGTATCACAGTGTTAAGTGAGGTTTAAAAAGGAGGACACATAAGAGGCTGAGCAGAATGCTTAGAACACAGAAGCCCTCAAAAATGCCAGTTCGTCATTCATTCATTCAACAAATAGCTATTGAACACCTACTTTGTGCCAGGCACTGTTCTAGTCACGGGATAAAGCAATGAACAAAACAGACGAAAATTCCTCCCCTGATGGAATGTATATTCTAGCAGAAAACATCTCACAATTAAATAGCACTTACAGTTGTTTATTATTGTTGCTAAACCAGTGGGTCTCAATGCCACCCAGGGGACATTCAGCAGTCTGGAAATCTTTTTGGTTGCAACAATGAGGGGAGGGGGGTTGCTACTGGCATCTCGTAGGTAGAGACCAGGGATGCTGATAAATATCCTGCAGCACAGGACTGTCTCCCACAGCAAAGAACCATCTGGCCCAAATGTCAACAGTGCAGAGGGTGAGAAACTCTGTTCTAAAGGTTATGTATGGATTCAGTTAATCCTTAACACAACCTTACGAGGTAGGAATTATAGATATTATTATTTTGTTATTATTTTATAGTAACCAACTGGATATAGAGTATAATTTTATACGGTATAATTACATGTTTATAGTAATATTTACGTAGTATATGTAAATATATATTTGTAAAGTTATATAAAGTTTATATATAGATATTTCAAAACACTCCTCAATAGTGTGTATGTGTGTTTAAATTCAGATGGTGGATTTTACAAAATTGATTTAGAGTTCATTTTACAATCAATGGCTGTAGCCTTGTGCCATCCAGAATTTAAATTATTAATCTCTCCCAATCCTCACGCGCATGCTTCAAAAGGTGATCTTTGTGCCACATCTGTGCTGATTTGGATATTAGAACAAGAGAGCAGTGTAGTATACCAGAAACCCAGACCAGGAGTCCAGAGATCCAGGGCCTAGCTTCATCATCTCACTGGCTGTGGCATCTTTGGGCAAGTCACTTACCTTCTCTGGGCACTTGAGGTTCACCATCACCAAAACATGGGGCAATAATGTCTTTCAGATCATGTGTGAAAGTGCTATGGGAACCATGACCCACCACACCACTGATGTGTATTGAGTGATCACCTTCTTTTCACTGTACTCATTTAACTGACTCATTGAATCCTCACCACGGTGTATGAGGTAGGTACTCTGATCAATGCAAGCTGAAGATCAGGAAATAGGGACACGGAAACATGGTGATGTGCCTGAGGTTACAAGGTCAAGAAGTGGCAGAACAAGGGTTCCCATGAGCTCCAGAGCCTGCCCTCTTAACCAGCATGTGCTTCTCTGGCTGAGCTACTGTTTAAGGCATTCAGGACACCCTCTCACATGAGCAGTCTCAGGGGGCCACAGCTCATCCTCTTGATTTCTGAGAGTCACTCTGCTCTGCACGCAGTCAGGTTGACTCTCTAGTCCTGACTAGCTAGCCGGTTGGTTCATTCATCAAAGCAAAGAAGGATGAAGTCTCTTTTTCAAATTACTTTATTTCTATTAAATAGGTAATACGGCTACACAATACATGTGTTAAATACAATATAAAATTCAAAGGCACAGAAGAATATACAGTGACAATAATTCTCCTTCCTATCCTTGTCTCCCAGCTGCCCAGCCCTACTTCTACTGAGACAACCACCATTACTGGTTTCTTGTATATCATTCCAGAAATGTTCTATACAATATGTATTCTTTTTCTAAAACAGATATACGACTTGTAGTATATCAAACATACTATTTTGCAACCTGATTTTTTTCACTAAAGAATATTTTGGAGATCGATCCATATAGAGCTGTCTTTATTCTTACTAATATCTGAAGAGTATTCCGTATTTAATCAATCCTGAACACATGAATATTTATTTCTGATTATTTAACAGTATTTCTGATATTTAACAATGCTACAATGAATATCTTATGCATATATCATTTCTTACATTGCAAGAATATACTCAGGATAAATTACTGTGAGTGAAATTGTTGAGTCAAAGGGTATGTGCTTTTTAACATTTTATTGAAATAGCTAAATTTCTCTCCATAGAGGTTGTATCAATTTATACTTCCACCTAAAATATATGAGATCACCACTGACTTTTACTTTATTTCTATATCACCAAATGATATATCATAAAAATGTCTTATCTTTGCCATTTGTGAAAAATATCACATATTTTTAATTTGTATTTCTCTTATTATTAGATTGAGAATCTTTTCATGTGTTTCAAGAACCAGCTGTATTTCTTTTATCTATGAATGTTCTGTTCATAGTTTTGTTCTGTTCATTCTCATTTTTCTAATGAGTTGGTTTCTTTTTTTCTGAGGAAGACTGGCCCTGAGTTAACATCTGTTGCCAATCTTCCTCTTTCTTTTTTCTCCCCAAAGCCCCACTACATAGTTGTATATCCTAGTTGTAGGTCCTTCTAATTCTACTATGTGGGACGCCGCCTCAGCATGGCTTGATGAGGGATGAGTAGGTCAGTGCCCAGGATTCGAACCAGAGAACCCCAGGCCACCAAAGCAGAACGCACGAACTCAACTGCCATGCCACCAGGCTGCCCCTTGGTTTCTTTTTCTTATGAAATTATAGGAGCTCTTTATGTGAGAAATAAACCCTTTGTCTATAAGTTGCAAGTATTTTCCCCCCATTTCTTACTTATTATTTGTCTTTGCAGTAATATCTAATTTGTACAGTGTTGATTTCCTAACTTTTTTCTTTCACAGTTTCTGGGTTTATTTTATACTAAGGTTTTCTCCACTTCGAGAGTATAAAAAAAAAACCCCATGTTTTCTTTTAGCACTTCTGGGTTATATTTCAAAGTTTAAATCTTTGAAAGACCAGAATTTACTTTTGTGGATAGTAAGCATTTGGATTCAACTTTCTTGTTTTCCAGATGGTTTCCCAGTTGTCACAATAATTTCTATTGAATAATCTAACCTTTTGTCACTGATGAGAAATGCCAACTTTATTATATAAAATATTTTATTATACACAAAACTTTATTATATACAAAATTCTCATATTGAATCTTATTTCTTGAGTTTCTATTGATCTGACAATCAATCAACAAATACAGAAACTATTTTAACTACTGTAGCTGTATCATATATTTTACTATTTGGTAGAGCTAGTTGCTCTCATTATTTATCTTTTCCAGAATTTTTCTGGCTCTTTTTTAGGAATTTAGAATAATCAGTTGGTATTGTTAAGATTGTGTTATATTTATAAATTAACAGGGAAAACTGGTACCTTTAGGATGTTGAATCTTCTCATCCATGGACATTGTGTACTTTTGTGTATACATTGTGTTTGGTTCAAGTCTTTTATCCCCCTACCTCCATTTCGGTGAGCTCCTGTAACATTTTAAAGTTTTTTTCATATAGGTCTTCCTTTATTACAATCACTCCTAGAGTTAGGAATGAATTCCTTTCTGGTTAATGTTATCACATATAGGTCTTATTTATAAAAAAAGACATGGTAATAAAAACTGTTAGATATGGTTTTATGTAAAAAGTAATTCACTTTTGTTTTGGTTTTGGTTATGTGGCCAGTTCTTGAAACCTTAGCAAACACAGGATTGAAAACTTCACTAGGACCATAGCCACATAACATACTTCCTTTTAACTAATGCAAAGAGATACTTTTCTCCTAGAACATTTCAGCGTGAGTGTATAACTTACCAGATTTTCAGACATCTTTGCTCCATGTTAGCTTCATCTTAACTTTTGGGAGTACCTGGAGCCCAGGAGTGTTATATTACATATTACCAATTTTTACTGAGCTAAAAACACAAAACTTACCTCCTAAATTCATTCCAGCTTGAAGACATTTCTGAAGTCTGCAGGCAGGACAATTCTTCCGTCGAATCTTATCAATGATGCAATCATTTCTTCCAGCACATAAATAGTTGTGTTGCCCTGAATAAAAAAATAAAAAACAATTGTTAAAATAAAGATTATATTATACTAATATAAAGTACTAATATGCATAATCAGAATATGGAACTTCCCGTCTCCTGCCTTGAAATCTCTTCTTCAAAAAAGTAGAATGGAAACATGATTAACAGATAATATAGGTGCAGGAATGGTCAGTTTAACATAGCTGAGACTTTGGATTATAAATGATAAGATTATTCCCAGTAGGTGCTCATATAAGTAGAGCTACACTCCCCCATTGTGATAGCCGCATGAGCACTTTCAGGCAATGGAGCAAATTTCATTCAGACATCACGGCAGCACCAATCTAAACAAAGGCCCTGCTGCAGCTGTTTAAGCTGCTCTGCTGTCCACCATTTACACATGTGATCTCAATGGGAAGACTTTCAAATTATACAACTGGAAATGTCTAATTATTTCATTCTGCAGACTAAACTGGAACTTAAATAATTCAGATGCGGGAATGTACTTAGAGAGGGGCATCTACTGGCAAAATGTAAAATTGTAGCCTAGCTCTATTGTTCATTTATTTATTAAAAAAATTTACCAAACATCCACTAGGTACCAGGCACTAGTAGAAACACTGGGGAGACAGCAATGAATAAGACAGACAAAAGTCCCTGCTCTTGTTAACTTTTATTCAACTGGGGCAGACAGACAAAGGACAAGGTAATTAGATAAAATGTACAAATGTTGGACAGTAATAAGTGCTGGGGGAAAATGAAGACAAGGGGCATATATCGTGATGGAGGTGTGGGAGGATGTTGACATTTTAGAAAGAGTGCATAGGGAAGGCCTCACTGGAGGATGATTTTTAAATAAAGGTCTGAAGGAAATGAAGGTACCAACTGTGTGGATATCTTGGGGAGAAATATACTAGGCCTCTAGAGGGAAAAACAAATGAGGTAGGCGCAGGGGTGAGGAGGATGCTTAGCATGTTTCAGGGACAGTCAAGTGAGAAAGAGCAGAAAGAATGAGTGGAGAGTAAGAAGAGATGAGGAAAAAGAGCTAAATTTGACTTAGATCACGCAGGGCCTTAAAGATCATATCCAAGACTGACTTTTACTCCGAGTGAGATGGGAAGCCGCTAGCCTAGAGGGCTGGGAGCAGAGAAATGACTTGATGTGACTTATATTTAACAGGATCACTCTGACTGTTGTGTTGAAAATGGACTGCAATGGACTAAGAACAAACACACAGAGACCAGGGGTAGGAGGCTATCACTACAGGCTAGGGAGAGATGATGGCAGGTTGGGTCAATGTGGTAGCAGTCACGGCAGGGAGAAGCGGTCAGATTCTAGACGCAACATGAAATTAAAGCTGCTAGGATTTGCTGATAGACCGGAGATAAAGGGGAGTTAAGAGGCATTAAGACTCTTGGGCTGAACAATTAGAAAAATGGAACTGCCATGAATTAAAATGGGCAAGACAGTAGGAGCATGTGGTTTATGGGGAATTATCGCAGCTCAGTCTTGGACGTGTTCAGTTTGAGATGCCCGAGAGGTATCCAAGTGGAAGTGTCAAGTCGGCAGTTAGACACACTGGTCTGGAGTTAGGGAGAGGTCTGGGCTAGAGATGTAATCATCTTGTGGTCATTATTTTAAGCCACGAGACTGGATGAGATCATATGGAGAGTGAGCACAGACTGGAAAGAGGAGAGGTCTGAGGACTGGTCATTGAAAACATGCAGACAAAGGAGTGAGGGAGTCACCGGTTCCTGTAAAGCAATGAACAGGCTCTAAAGCACTCCCTTCAGCCTAGTAACATCATGCTCCCTTGTTTGAGAATTACTAAGTAAATTGCAGTAAATACTCAATACTCAATAGTGCACCACTTAATGTAATTAAAATAATTTAATCTAGAGCACATTCTCAGTAACATTACGGTAAATCTTAGTAATAATATCAATAAAACAACAGTAATAGAATAGAGACATCTGTCAAAGTGAAGAAACAAAACCCCTTTATAATAATCTAATGACTTTTTTAAGATCTGAAGGCTCTTAGTGAATATAGGTAGGCATAGATAATTATACAAAATCAATCAATACCCATGGTAAAGACTACAACTAATTAATATAACATTTTGTGATGCTGCACAATATCTTAGGTAAGAGGTTACCACTTTTAAAATAAAATTTTAAGGCCTGACTACAGCACGATCTTATTTAAGCTTTACAACAACCCTACGACATAGCTAAGGCAATTATTATTATTGCTACCGTTCACAAGAAGAAACTCATGCTAGAATGGGTAAAGTGATTTCCCAAAAAGGTGGAATTAGAAGTAGAATTCAGTAAGTCTGACAATATCACTGTGCCTTAGCCCAGAGCCTCTTCTAAACATCAATTTGTAATATAATTTACTGGTGGTCCACTAGGATGCTGTAAGTGCTCTTTTGGAAACAATAAGCAAAGAGACATTCTTTGAATGTGGCACACTTTACTTTATCACTCAGTATTTCCATTGGCAACCAGCATTATGTGCCTTTTGCATGGTGTGAAATTGATTATAAAACCACAGATTTCACCTATAACTCACACTGAATTGAATAAACTTTAAAGTCCAAAGGGAAAACTAAATGTAATTTTAATTGGCTCTAATTCAACACATATTTACTGGGAACCTACTATGTGTGCAAGGCCACAAAACATCTGCATAAGAGGTTGGGGTTGTCTAAGATTCTTTCTACTTCTGTAAATCTACAATTAAATGTGACTAAGTCTCTCAGATTATAGGCACACAACAAGGCATAAGAAATGGCCACTGTCTTATCTACACACTAGAAGATTTTCTTCTCTGGGTGTTCAAAAACAGAGACTTACAAAAGCTGAGATTCCTCTATAAGGAATTTTTTTTTTTTAATGAACATGCTTTAAAAATCCATGTTCCTGTAATAGCTGCAGGATAATGTCCCTCTAGGTGCAACATTTCACCAACCAGTGTGGTTGCTGCCACCAATTCATCCTCCACAAATACAATGGGAGAGTTGTAAGGGACCACTGCAGGAATGGCATAATAGTTTTCAGACAATTCTCTGTCATTTATATTTTTAGTTGTGCAAACATTAAAGATCTGAATTGCACTTACACAAACACATATTATGTGTCCCATCCCTGAATCTATATTAAAAAAAATAAATAAAAACCCCCACAATGAAAACAAGAGAATGCATCTAGAAGACTTAAGAAACTTCTGATCATGTCCTATTTAAAGACTGTTTTCTCCTAGTATTAAGATTGCTAATCCAGAATAAGCCCCATCCCAGGCTTTTTGGGGTAAAGGATTTTCTACTATAATGCTACTATAGGACAGACAACCAGAACGCTGGGGACCAGAAAGTGGAAGCTTTGAGGGACCAGTTAAGGAACTCAGATTTGATTCAGCAGGTGATGGGGTGTTACTGAAGATTTTTGCTTACAAAATATCAAGTCCAGAGCTGTGTTTTAGAAACATTAGTCTGAAGGTGATATACTAGGTAGGTAGAAAGGAAGTAGGAGACACTATTAACAGTCCACTTGAAAGTTCTCAGAGATGGTCTCCATGCAAGTTAGTTGCTATGTATTTGTCAGAATACTGTGGTATCTCAGTGGTAAAGGAAACAAAGATTTATTTCTCATTCAAGTTATTTGTCCATTACAGGGAGAATTTCAGTTCTAGTAGTGGCCGAACAGCTTGAATCAGATAAACCTCCTACAGACAACAGTTGTAAACTGTCCACAAAAGGAGAGAAAAAAGATTTGAAGGCACTGGGGAGCAACCAAAAGCAGACAGAAGCTGGAGGAAATTAATTCTTGAAAAAAGAGAACCACTGTAGACAAGATTCAAGTTTGAATGGCTTTTTCCCTGAGGGTCTTGTATTCCATTCAGTAGGGTCGATAGAAACCAGGCAAAATCCTCAATTTCACTGGCCTGAGAAGGCAGAGAACAGACTTTGGGACTGCCAGAAGAGCTAGAAATTGAAGGAGAATATTTTGGAAAGGAGGGTATCATGGGGGATAGAGGGAGATAAAATGTACATATTAACTCTGCTCAAATTTTTGGCTGACCCTTGAACTGAGCACGAGACTCCAAAGAGCCCAGGGGTGAAACAACAATTTAAGGCTGAAAGAGCTGAGTAGTTATTTCAGCTGCTGCCCATCAAAGGGAGAAAGAGTTCAAATGCCACTAAATTAGAAGGTCTCACTAAATACCCCAGGCTTTCCACTGAGATTCTAGAAGGTCCCTTCATCAGGAGGAAATATTGTATCCCAGCATTAAGGCATTTACCCTAAAGTTAAAGGCATAACCAAAATAGACCTAAAAGCATAAAGCAAACACTCCACAAGTTCAAAGTGATCTGTCAGTAATTTGACTACTAGAACAAAATTCAATACTCTTCAGAGAAATATAACAGAATCTGGAGTCTCCAGAATGTCTAGAATACAATAATAATTATTAGAAATATTTAAAAATAGAAATACCCCATAGGTTGAATTAGCAGAAAACAATTTTAAAATTAATATGTTAGACTATATAAGAAAATATGAATAAAAGGGGTTAAGAAATGGGAACGATCAGGACAGATTTGTGAAACTATAAAAACAAACAAAAAAAATAGATATCCCCAAACTGAAAAATACAGTATCTAAAATAAAATAAAATATTGATTGGTTAGAATTAACAGCATATTGGACAGCAAACAAAAATAGATCAGTGAAGTTAAAGAAATATAAACAGAAATCATCCAAACTGAAGCACAAAGAAAAAAAATTAAAAAATAAATGAACAAGGCATCAGTGGCCTGTGGGACAGCATTAGGTAATTTAATATGTTGTAGTTGAAATCCCAGAAAAAAGAAGAAAGAAAATAGGTTGGAAAAATATATGAAAATTTCCAAATTTGACTAAAATAACAACCCACAAATCTAGAAAGCTTATCGAATGCCCAAAAAGATAAATATGAAGAAAACCACCAAGGCACAACATAGTTAAATCACTAAAAAACAAATGTAAAAATTCTTAAAAGCAGCTGGAGGGGGGAAGAATTACATTACATAACGGGCAACAAGGATAAGAGTAATAACTGCTTTTCTTTTATCAAGAAAATTGAGGCCAGAAGACAACATATAATATATTCAAAGACTATCAACCTAGAATAACCAATGAAGACATTTCTCAAAATGAAGGTAAAATGAAGACATTTTTGGATAAGCTAAAGCTAAGAGAATTTGTTGTTAGTAGAATCAGATTATAAGAAATGAAAAAAGTTCTTTATGCTGAAGGAAAATGATATCAGATTGAAATTTGATGTACATAAGAGAAAGTAAAACTGGACATGATAAATATATGGTAAAATTTTTTAAAAGTTTTCTTTCTTTTCTTAAATTCTTTAAAAGTCAAATGACGGTTTAAAGCAAATAATAACAAGGTATTTGGGATTTATAAATTATGTATGAGTAAAATACCTGAGAACATAGCAGAAAGAACAGGAAGGGATATAAATGAAATTCTACTGCTGTAAGTTTCTTACATTATACTTGAAAGGGTATTTAAATTGGTAAACTTGAAATTAATCCAGGGTAGACTATGATAAGTTAAGAGTATGTCCTGTAATCCCTAGAGCAATGGTTCTCAAAGTATGGTCCCTAGATGAGGAGTATCAGAAATTTAAATTCACAGGCCCCACTCCAGGCCTACTAACTCAGAAACTCTGTGGTGGGACCTAGAAATCTATGTTATATATAACCGTTCAAGTGATTTTGATGCACATTAATGTTTGAGAAATACTGCCAGGAAGCAATCACTAGAATAATAATACTAAGAAGTGTAGACAATAGAGATATAAAATGGCATACTAAAAAAATAATACAAAAAAGACAGAAAAGGAAAAATAAGGGAACAAATAACAGAGGGAACAAAAGGAAAACAAACACCAAGATAACAGATACAAACCCAGTATAGCAATAATTACATTAAATATAAATTGTCTAAACACTCCAATTAAAAGTCAAAGATGGTAGACTGGATAAAGAAAGCAAAACTAAAGTGTGTGCTAAGATGCATTTTAAATATAAAGGCACAGATAGGTTGAAGGTTAAAAGATGAAAAATATATACAATGTAAAATGTAAGCATAAGGAAGCTAATGCGGCTATATTAGACTTCAAGACAGAGTATCACCAAAGAAAGAATGTCATTTCATAATGATTAAATTGATAAATAACAATCCTAAATATGAATGCATCTAATAGCAGAGCTTCAAAATACATCAAGCAAAAATTAACAAAACTAAAAGGAAAAGAGATAAATCCAAATCACAGTTGGAGATTAAAAAACCTCTCTCTTGGCAACCGATAGAACAATCACTATCCAGAAAATCTGTAAGGATACAGAAGATGTGAACAATATTATCAAACACCTTGACCTAATTTACGTTTAGATCACACAATTGCACAACACACAAATATTCTTTTCAAGTGTACATGGAACACTGAGATAGAATATATCCTGAGCTATAAAACAAGTCTCAAATTCTAAAAGGATTGAAATTATGCAAAGTATGATTTTTGACCACAGAGGAACTAAATTAGAAATCAATAATAAAATGATTATCTAGAAAAGCCCCACATATTTGAAAATTAAGCAACACACTTCTAAATAATTTATAGATCAAAGAAGAAATCACAAGGGAAATTACTGAATATTTCAAACTGAACGATAAAGAAAACTCAACATATCAAAATTTGTGGGATACAGCTACAGCAGTACTTAGAGAAGAATTTTTTAGCTTTATATACTTATATTAAAAAAGAAGAAAGGTTTACGTTTGATGATTTAAGGGTCTACCTTCAGAAGCTAGAAAAAACAGAAACTGAACCCAAAACAAATAGAAGAAATAAAATAATGGTGTAGGAATCAATGACAAAGAAAAAAGACAAGGAATAGAGAAAAATCAACAAAGTCAAAAGTTGGTTCTTAGTAAAGATTAATTAACTAGGCAATAGCAGATAGGCTGAAATTCTGTTCCATATCTTCTCACTGTGGGCTCCAGGCTGATGGAGTAGCCACCATGGTGAATATTGTGAGTCTCATGGCAGAGGGGCTGTAGAATCTGACAAGAAATCTAATGCTCCAGTCAGGAAGGAACAACTCATTATTCATTGCTCAGACCTAGTCCAATGATCCCATTAAACCACAAGGAGGCAGGAAATGGAATCTTACCTTGTGACCAGAAGGCAGAAAGCTGGAAATACATGGGGAACCTCACTGAAGATTACATCCGTGAAGGGGAAATGAGAACATAAAATTCAGCCTCCATATTAGTTCCTCTCTGAAGTATTAAACCATTCACATTATTGCTTTTCTTAGGGATAAATTAATTTTAATAGATGAAGATGAGGGCTCTTTCCATAAATAGCTGAACTTTTCAAAATGTTAATGAGAAGCTACCAACATCTAATACATTTCCTTTTAGAAGAAAATAAACATCTATAGGCTATTTCAGTAAAGAATATAATCCAGTGACCACCACATCCCCAAGCCCCCCAAACCCACAACCTATTTTATCAATGTCAGTACACGAATATGCATATGTACTCAAGAACCTGTATAAAATATTGGAAACTAAATAAATTAAAAGCTATAATTATAGGGGAAATGCAAATTTCCCATTATTTTCAAATAGATTGTAATTATTTTTCCTCATAAAAATTTAGAGAAAGTTCTGTCCAGCTAGCTGGTAGCAAGCACTGTAATAGACACTTCAAAGAAAATAAAAGCACATTTCCACAAGATGGAGTGAAATAAAAGCTTAAAGTAAAAGGGATACGATTTGAAGATTCTAAAATATTCCTTTAAAATAAAACTTTCGCACAAAATTGCAGAGCATCCATCTACAGGTACTATGGCACTCTACTAGACACTATGGAGAATTAGTCTATCAGCTAACAGAGAAGGCAGAGATACAGTACAAACAGCTTACTGCCTGGCACAGTTGCTACTGAATGAATATTGAAAGAATGAACGCATGGTTACCGATAAATTGTACGACATACAGAACTTTCATGTTCATACGGTACGTTGTATATAGAAACAAACCACAGTAATGAATGTTCACACAAGGCCTACTGGCAACTAAGTAACTGGCTAACAAAAGACCCACACGTACAAATCATCTTTGCCCTATCTCCAGTCTCACGTCTTTCAGACTCCCCCTCTACACGCTCGCCAATTAAGAAAAAGAGCTCTGAGGATTTGCAAGTGAGCAGTAGAGGGTTCTGTGAAAGGCAGAAACAGCTTAAATCAGGGTTAGAATCCCAAGCAGAGTAAGTGGACCTTCTTGGTGTCCTGGGTCCTAAATACTTCCCCCATACAGCCCACTTCATTCTCCACTGACGTTGGTTAGATTGCCTTAAACTGTACCCATTACAGAGTCACTTGGATGTAAAAGCATCTGGTTATAAGAATGAAAATCTGTCCAGTAGAACTCAGGGAACTTTAGTCACTCACCCAGCTGTGTGTACTAGTTCAATGTACTCCTGCCTGAGGTAGTGGCAGCTTTTTGGAGATAAGGCAGTCATTCTAGAAAATAGAAAGCTACCAAGGTTAGGGTAAATCTGATTGGGGTACCAGGAAGCTTAGTTAGTACCTATGTAATATAAACTCACAGACTTACACAAAACCCAGAAGTACTCAAATCAAAGAGAAAATGCCTATGAACTCAAAAAAAAAAAAAAAAAACAACAAAAAAAGTTGAGTTCAAAAATTAAAACAACTTAAGTATCATTTTTTTCCTATTGTTTTCACCAATGGTATTGCTTTTAAGCGTAGTTGATTCAGCAAGTGCTTAAAAGTTTTTCATTATTTTAAAAGTTACTGAACTCAATAAAAATTGTCTTTTAAAATTTTCAATTACTTTGAAATCAAGAACCTTTTTTTTTAAAATACTTGGGCTGGTCCCAAATGAGGAAATACAGATTGGGTGACATACGGGTCTTGCCTTAAAGCATCAATAATGCTAGAACAGAGAAGGTGGAAAAATGGAAGGCAGCAGGGAGAAGGCACCGTGGGAAGGGCACAGCTTTGAGACCAGATACACCTGGGTTCCAATCCTACCTCAGTTAGTCAGAGCCGTGAGATTCTCAGCCAAGTTGCTTAATGGTTCTGAGCCTCACTTTCCTGATTTATAAAGTGGACATAGTAATGCCTATATTGTAGGTTGTTAGATGGATTCAAATGAACATACATAAAATAAAAAGCACAAAGCCTGGCCTGAGGTAAGAACTTAAAAAAAAAAGGATGATACTGATGTTATCATGCATCATTTATTTAAGGGTTAGCTCAACCTTTAAAAAAAAAAGTAGTAAAAAAAAAAAAAAAAAAAACCATGTCAATCCTTAATTAAATATAAGTGAGTAAAGAACTTCTTGCAAGAGTGAATACCACCAGTGACTTAGGAAGGCCTCTAGAGGCAAAGGGCCCCCTTGAGACAAGACAAATACTCTTCAGTTCTGATCTCATCTTCAAGCCTTAACTTTTTCTAAAAGCTGCAAGGATGTGACAGTGGTGAACTATATCCTTAAGGTAAACACAGGACAAAAAGTTAGGACTCTGATCTGTCTGCAACTCAGCTAAGAATTCTAGACTAGGGCTCAAGACCATAAGAGCGGTATCAAGATTCTGGAGAGTTATAACTGCCTTGCACTGCTGTTCCTCATATGCTTTATCTGTTCTTTAATATTACTTAATATCAAAACTCTCAGAAGTAAGTAGGCACGCACATTCAGGGGCAGAAGGAAAGGTGAACCTGACAGACTGAATTCCATTCTGCCAGGAGCCTTGAGGGAAACTGCACCCCCACGAATAAGAGTGGGTAAATGTAGCAGATATTTAGAGGCAAGCAGGTTGAGGACCAAGGCCCTGGCAAAGAAGCAAAAAGAGGTTCTAGGATTTAAAATGTGTTCCCAAACAATGATTTACTTCTATTCAGCAAAGATTTTTAAAGCAATATATAAATAGGCAAAATATAGTCCATTCCCTCCAAGACCTTTCTAGTGGGTGGATGAGCGTGGGAAAATTTATATGATTAAGATATATCATGTGAGATTGACGTGGTATGACTTTAAAAAACAAAGTGATTGTATCTGAGGGTGGGGGGATGAGGAAGGCTTTATGCAGAAAGAAAGAATCTGAGGTAAGCCTTGAAGAATGTTGTGGAGGAACCTTCCCAACAGGAAGAGGACAGGCACACAGACACCCCAAGCAAAGGATGAGGCGCAGGAACAGCAGAGACACATTAAATGTGCAGTGAGCAACTGATGTGGTCGGTTGAAGCCCAGGAAGGCAGGGATACAGAGAAAGAGCAAGCAGTGTCTACACACTCCAGTAACCAGAAGATGTCCGGGGGACTGCACACCACGTGGACACCCACACATCCATCTGTCCACTGAATGTCCCCACCTGAATGTTTGACACTTCAAACCCACCATGTTCATAAATCAAACATAATGTCCCCACCCCACAGACAGCCCTCTTCCAGCCTCCTACATTCTCTATCCTTAAGGCTACAACCAATTGCTGGAACTAGAAGCCTCAGGGTCATCCTTGATTTACACCACTCCCACCTTCCCCTAAGTCCCTGCAATCCTCCATATTCAATGGGTGACAAGGTCCTGATGATTCCCTGAGTTTCTCTTGAATCCTATCCATGCCCACCAGTACTTTCTCTAATTATTTCAGGAACTCTTGCTTGAACTTCTGAATTATGGAGTTTGAATCCTTGCTTACTATCTGTGTGACATTAGACAAGTTACTTAACCTTTCTGTACATCAGTTTCTTCATTTGTTAAATGTGAATTATCAAAGTGCCTATCTCATGAGTTATCCCGATGATGAGTACACCATATAAAGCACTTAGAACAGTCACTGGGATCCAGTAAGGATCCAATGAATGGTATTTGTTATTATGACTGTATTATTCCTATTAACACATATTATTGCTATTATCGTGTATTATTTTATATTATCTTTATTATTTCAAAGGACTTGTAACTAAATCTACCTGCTTCTACTATTTCCCCACTTCTAAACCAAATGATTCCAAAAGTTTAAAAGCTTTCTAAAAATATTAACTCTTCATAGACCTCAAAATGTTAAAACAGAAACAGAAGAGCTACTCTGGCAGAAATGAACACAAGGGCCCTCCCTGGTGCCGCCCTCCAGCTGGCACTCGGCAGTCATCCAGGACGCACTCCACCGGAAACCCATGGCTCCTCTGTGCGTCAGTCAGGCCGTGGGCCTCCATATTCCTTAGAGCCTGTACAGTGGTCCTTCTGAATCACAAATCGGATTATCTCATCCCTCAAATTTAAAGGCCTTCTAGGGCCCTTCACTACTTAAACTTTCAAGTCCAGACTCTTATGCACCTTCTTCAAAGTGAAACTGATCCACTGGAGCAACAAGAAGGGAGGCAGGCAGGCGGACATAGCTCAAAGATGTGCTTAGCAAAACTTACTGCCATGTCAGGAAAAGTAAGCAAAGGTTGGATCAGAGGCATTTGATACAGTAACACCGGACTGTTATTTTTATTGGTGTTTTTAGTTTTGATGTTTTTGTTACTAGTCCATATTATCATCATTATTACTATTGGTTTGAAAGACAATATATTTTGTGGTTTATTTTAACAAAATGGAAAAACCCTGAAGATTGGTCACTTTGTACATCTGTATTTCTATTCACACATACAGACCTGGAGGTGTGTCCTGAATCACAAACACCGTCCTTAGAGATGTCTTAAAGTGCAGATGTATAGTGCAGATGGGTAGTAGAGCATGCAGCCAGCGGTCCCCTGCCTGTCTGACCCTGGCTGATGGGCAGCCCTAGGCTGTGGTAGCACCTGTGGTACATCTTCCCCATTACCTCTTTTTTTGACCTTAGGAAGAAGTCCTATTTCTGCTTTTCTCCAGCTGAACTAATTTCATCTTCAGTGATATCTACAGACATACCTCCTTCAACTCCCCAGCAATTTTCTGCGCCTCTAACTACATCTGGAAAAACAAGCTATCCTCTTTTATTTCACTTGGGAGCTAAGCCATAAGGATGGCTGATAATCAGGGTAGTCCCCTTTGAGCAAGTAAAATACTCAAGTTTTCAGGTAAAAGCAGAGATGGAAAGAACTAGGTTCTAGAAGCTCTAATACCATGGTGAACGCCTACAAATACCTTTTAGAGTTTTTAAAGAAAGATGCACACAGAAAGAGGAGGATGAACTAGATCTTATGAGCAGGCATTTAACCAGGCGGGGATTAAAGTGATTCTAGACTGAACAGAATCCCCAAATTTCTACACTGTGAAAAACTGACTTCTCATCACACGTTCGGAGCACAGCCCTTTACACACGGGGGACTGATGAGAAAATAAGAACGCACTGAACACTGACATTTGCCCCTGCCCAGCACCCCCGATCCTTTCCCATCTCCCTGAAGAAGCTGTGCGTGGGGTCTCAGATCGGGCCTCCTGGAGGGGAACACTTCTGCCTCCTCCTCCCTCCTTCACGTTTCCTTCCAGGTGGAGGCAGCTCCACAGATGTCATACCTCAGGCCTCTATCCCCTTCTCTCACTCTGCCTTGATCAGTAAGTCTGAGAAGAATAAATCTGACTTGCCTCAGCACCATCCTCTTCCTCTTGGGGGAGCACTCCCTCAGCGAGCAGGTGCAGCCTCCAGCCTTGGGGTGGGGGTGTCGTCCTCATCCAGCACTCTTGTACCTGTATCTAATTCTGGGGCTCAGGTAGCAGGCCCTTCCCACCTTCTTTTCTGTTCTTACCACGAACCCATATTCTTCAACTTATTTACCAAAAAAAAGTTGATAATTTATCTTCCACCAGCTGCTCCTTTATTTCTCAGTTTGTTCAGAATCTGGGTGGGAAAATGTGGTGCTATTTCACGGGTCCCTTAGAGATGAAAACAGAGTCCATCCAACACCAGCGTCCCTGGGACTCGGATCTCAACAACAGGGACACGATACCAAGTGAGTTCCCCAGCCTGAATCCTGCAAGAAGCATCCTATGGTCCCCCTCTGTCCACTCCCCTGGAATCTTGCTTCCTGATTTCTGACTCCCCAGATCTGCAGTTCGTCAGAAGGTAGGGAACCCAGAGGGTGTGGTGACTGCGAGAATCCAAAGGTTGGGGCACAAACCTCTTGATGACAATTAAGACATATTTTAAACCCTTTTCTGTTGTTGTTTTTGTTTTCCCTTTAAAAAAATAATCTATCAAGGAAATTTTACCATAGAATCTTATTTTCATGCTTACCATTGTTATGTAAAATATAATTTTCTTTTTCACACCTTGAATTTACAAGAGAATTTAACTAAAAGGGAACTTATAAAATAGTTTAATATTTATCACTATCTGAATAATACATTGCTCAATAATTTGTTACACGCCCGAAGCCATTAGCAAGTCTGATGCTTTTGCTGCTGTTGTTGCTGTTTGTTATAACATGAGAACTCTGTGCTTTAGCAGGCAACCAAACTTTTTAAGAATCCTCTTTACTTGACTACCCCTGATAGACACTCTAGAATAACCAGACCTCATGTACATTGTAAGCTTCCCTTTTTCAAAAAAGTCATTCATTTCCAGTATCAGAAAGGCAATTTCACCAAATCCCTTTTAAAATTAACTTTTTGCTTTAAATCTCTTTTTCATTTTTAAAGATCCATTTGTTGTCCTGCTGGAAGATTTTTTTTTTAAAGCAGTTGACAACTGCCCAGCAACAGCAGCCTGTGTTTGCAGTCACTATTTTGGGCTACATCACATGTCACTTACATAACCTTGTTTAACTGCTCTTGAACTGGTTCGAACAACTGGGAAACAGATTAGGGCAGTCCCAGCGAATTCCCGCATTGCTGATTCTGATGAGCGATTTCCCATCCCCCTCCCTACATCTTATAATGTTGCCCGGTAAGACGGTGTCCAACAAGAACTGGTTATTCATTGTTAGAGCCAGCTTAAACATTCGATAATTAACTTCCTCTGCTCAGTTTAAACCAGTCCGGTCTGCCCATAATAAACCAATGAACAATGATCTCCCGCTGCTGAGGTTTATGAGTGAGCCTGGATTAACATGCTTTAAAATGCCATGGGAGGGAAAAAAAACTCACTTGAGAAGCAAGCATAGGTTGCCTTTGCCACCTTTAAACACAAATGTTTTGAAGTTATGTTTTTAGCATTCTAAGATTTTAATTTAGAAATCAGATCAGACTTATTTTTCCCCTGCGGTGTTTCATGAGTTCTTCCCACATGGGTAAGCATAAAATTCCCAGATAAACATTCTTCTTGGTGTGAAAGGTGTTAGTTTTTCATTTAAAAAAATATATATAACTTCTAATCACCATGATTGAAGTTTTTGGCACTCTGCACATTTTAGTGAAAGATAATCAAAGAATATATTATATGACAAAAGCCAAGTGCTATAAACTTTTAACCTTGAGAAACATTTATGAAGACGTGCAATAAGAAAACACAAGTTATCAACAAGGAACAAGGAACACTTTTTCAGGAGGAGTGACTTACGCCCTACACACATTCAATAGTAGGAATTTAACATAGTTGTACTTCACTATGCAGAAACATCTGTTATCTAGATAAACTAATAAGTTATTTAGGGCAGTGAGCAGGGAACTAACATTTGTTGAATTCCTATTATGTGACAGGTGCTTTACCAATCATATAATTTAATCTTTAATTAAAAAATCCTATGAGGCGGACCCTATAGGATTGGCCATACTACCCCCATTATGTCAGTGAAGACACAGAGAGGTTAAATCATGTGACTAGCTTAGCTGGGATTCATATGTGGAGCTTTTTCATTACAGCACCTACTCTATGGCTCCATACATATCAGAAGTTTCCTTAAAATGTTTATACCTAGAGGATAAAATGGAACAGAAACAGAATCTTTATAGTGAAAAACATTTAGGCTACCATATAAAGGACAACTCGTACACTAAAATGTCACTAACTACTCTGACTCTTGGAAGAGGAAACTGCATGAACTTAGGGGTACCTACCAGTCTCAGCCTCAACTGAAATATGAATAAGATGGCAAACTTACAGACTGCCTAATCCACCACTTTCGGCCTGATCCAAATGTACCTCTAAATCCCAGACCTCGAAGCAGGCATGTGCACAGCCACGCAAGAACTGAAAAATCCTGTGTGTTGGGTTCTTAATGATCAGACTTCATTCATTTTTGCCCAACCAGTGAACCCCACAAGATCTCAAAAGTAGAAATGAGGCCTGGGCAGAGAGAGGGGACTCTTGTTCAGCCACTCTGGCTTCAAACTCTGTTAAGATGGAAGGTCTCAGCACAGTTTAGTGGGTCCTTATCTGCCATCTCAGGCACAGCCTGGTTTCTAAACACCCTTATAGCTCTAAATCCAGATGAGAGCTGTACTGGAAATAGAGGACAAGTGCCATAAACTTCTACTGAAAATCTAAATTTTTGCTAGAAAAGAAATTATGAAACCATTCGATATGAGGTTGTTTTGCTCATACACACACACACACACACACTAATTTAAACTAGTTTTGGGTATATAATGATATAATGCATGCACATGGTTCGATTCAGAATTCAAGAATTGAATACGTAATTGAATTGAACTGAATACGGAATTCAAGAGGTACTATGGGGCATATGGTGAAAAGGTTCTCACTCCCTCCCCTGTCCTCTAGCCAACCAGTTCCCTTCCCCAGAGGCAACTGCTGTTATCAATGTCTCTGTATCTTTCCAGAGGTTTTCTAGAACACGTTTTTTAACCATAGTAAATATGAGCTGTTTGTTAAGTTAGGCACTATTAATTCAATATGTTTGCTTATTCTTTTACTAATTAATTCAGCAAATAATTATCAGGTGGCAATTACATGCCAGTTATTGTGATCAGCAAAGGGGCTGAGAGATGAATAAGACGAGATCCCCATCCTTGAAGGATCATATGTGGCTCAACGTGGGAGACAGGGTCCTAAGCAAATCACATCCTGGGGCAAGAACAGCACATGGACAAAGTGCTATGGGAACGGAAGAGGAAGTGAGGATCTTCCCCTCAGAAGTCAGAAAAGGCTTCCTAGAAGAAATAACATTAGGCCAGCTTCTTGAGAAATGTTTGTTGGATGGAAAGGGAGTTAGAGGAGTCTTCTAACTAGAGAAATTACATATTACAAAAATGAATGTTGTCAAAGAACATCATATATTTAGGGATGGGTGAGCTTGGTGTGGCTGGAGCATAGGGAGTGTATATGGAGGCAGTAAAAAACAAAATAAGACTCTGAGGACTTGCTATGCTACGCTATGCAGTGTGGACACAAATCTTTAGGCAGTGGGGACGCCAGTCCAGGTCTAATTTGTGTTTTAGGAAGTTCACTCTGGCGGCTCAGTGGAAGATATCTTGGAGTAACGGCAAAGGGATTGGTAAGCTCAGAATCCAGATGACTTTTTCAGAAGAGGGTGGTTAGGATATACAATTTCCAATTAAACATCCTCATCTCTGTTACTCCTTAGCCCCACATGTGCTTTTCCATATCTTAATTGCTTCAACTTCCACTCATTATCCAAGTGAGATCAGTTGAAGTCATCCTAATTTCTTTCTTTCTGGGCCTCCACGCAAATATTCCACACCTTTCAGATTTTATAACTCAAAGTTGTTGACTTCTGCCCCCTGGGTCCCATCATTGTCTCAAAGAAGCAGATGATGTGTCTGCTTGCGAGAAAAATGGCAGCCTTTGAGTTACCTACTTAGGTTGCCAAAGCAGAGTAGATATTTTCTTTTTTAACATCCCAAACTGGCCAGTCCCCCTTTATCCAATTATTCCCAATAGAAATGACTCACAATTTTAGTATGTTTGAACAAAAATTCTTGTGCTTATGAGGAAAAAATGGTACAAAACATAAATCTGCATACACTAGAACTTTCTATAAGGTTATTTTACCACTTGGAGTTGAATATTCCAATCAGATGAGGGATGGTGGAGGGGAGAGGAACTATGGGAAACTGTTTTGCGGAATAAGCTGTTGGCTGGGAATGGCAGACAGAAGTGAAGAGGACTAACATTTGTTAGGTAGCCACTGTGCTCTAAGCTACTGGACTAGGAAAGTTATATTCTTATATTTAATGTTTACTACAACCTTTTTGATAGCTAACACTATCCTCATGTTCTAGATAAGGAAATAAGTTAAACAGCTGCCTGTGGTGCTTCACGTGGCCAGTGGTGAGTCAGGATTTGAATCCAGATCTGACAAAAGCCTATGCTCACCCTAAGTCTCGCCTGTCAAGTTCACTCAGAAGCAATCCTAAAATCTTAACAAGCATGAAAATACTTTCTTGCTTTCTAAGAAAGCGTCATACTTGCACATTTAACCTTGTAGATTTGATCAATTGACTAAATTTCTTAAAATCAAAGAATTTCCCATTTAGAAAACAGCTTAGCCCTTATTTACAGCTGAAACTCAGGACAAGAGAAGTTCCTAAGGTAGTTCGTGATGTAATAACGGGCTTTGGGGTCAGACACACACGAGTTACATCCAGACTCTTGTCAGTTATGAACACTGAACAAGTCATTTAACCTCATATATTCTCATCCATAAAGCTAAAAGGAACACAACTTGTCTGAGAACGAATTATAAAGAATAAACGTAATATTGTATTTAAAATGTCTAGCACCATGCCTAAAACACAACAGGTGCTCCATGAACCTTCTGTTCTTCCCCAAGGTCATATCCCTAGAGATCGAGATTGGGAAGGGGGGCCCTGTTTCTGGGAGCAGACTGCCTGGTTCCCACCTGGTTTCACCACTCCCTGATTGTAAGAGCTGATGTCAGTCAGCCTCATGAAGCTTTAGTTTCCCCATCTGTAAAATGGGGACAGGAATGGGATCCTTCCCTCAGGGCTGCATTTAGCCTTGCCCAGGCCATTCCTGACTTTGGGCAGGAAGAATCTAGTCCTTCTATTCCAAACCTGGGATCTCTGGGTTAAGTCATTTTTTTTTTTTTTTTTTTTTTTACTAATTATGTTTGTATTTCAGGTTCACTGTTAACTGGGCTTGTGCCTCATTCCCCTGTGTCCCACTGTCTGTTTTGTAGCCTGCTTAGTACCTCAATTCTTATTGGATCAAATTCTTAACACTCTGGCCTCCTCTGAAGTCCAGCCCCAAGACTGGGGTCTGACATCTGCCTTCCTTGAGAGCCCACCTGTCTCTTCCTGCACCCAAAGACCTCATGAGGTCCTGCCCACATCACAGGGGCTTCTGTGCTCTGCCTTCTGGACTGTATTTCCTTACTGCTCCTGTGCCCACGCTCCAGTTATCATCCCACCTTGATGAGCAGGTTTGGTTTCATATCCCAGGCCTTTCCAGTTTGCCTCATCACTATCTTCATTAATTTCCAAAGATACAGTTTCTTTTTCTAATTCCTGTCACCATTTCTCTTATACAGAAGAGATGACACATTATGAAATAAACAATAACATTTAGTTTATTTGCAATTGTACTGATTTTTTTCTCTCAAAAGCAAGAGCTTGTCATGAGGAACATACCAAAATTGCTTTATTCAACCATCAAGAAAGTATATAGATTTACACATTGATTGCCTAACTATCATTGGAATCATTTGTAAATGAGCGAGATGCATTCATTTCAGTGGCCCATGTAACTGGAAACTGCCAGCTGATTTTTAGTTCATTTGGAGAATCTAAATGAGCCTGGGATGGTTGCTTCCAGCCCTCATCTGCCTGGGCCTTCTCCTGCTCTTCCAGGTCTCTCATCTCCAGGTCCCATCTAGCCTTAGGTCCTGGGTTGGTACTGCGTATGGCTAGAAGTTCCTAGAATGTTCCAGCCTTTCTCCACTCCTGTTCCCCAATCTATGATGCTGGCCTCCTGAGTTTGCTCAGAGCTACGCTACTGCATAATGTTCTCCTGCTAGACAAGAATTTCCCAGGCCTAAGTTTCTCTACTGGACCCAGGTCATAAGTTAACAAGGTCCTTCCATTCTGTGTCCTCCTCTTAGAGGAGGGTCTGGATGGGTTGGCTTCTAGAGGATGGTCCCCTTTTGCCAACAGAGAATGAAGGTGGGCAGACAGAGGCCTGCTTTGGTGTGATGCCTGACTAACTCGGAGTTTCTAACATTCTCCCCAAGCCATTATAACAAGGTAATTTGCTTCCACACTTGTCAGGGTTCCCTACGCATACTCCTAATGGGAGAAAAAGAGCTGGGTTTTAGGCAGGGCTGGGCCTTGGTCTTTGTCCCTCATGCTAGCTGCTTTCCCAGGCGCCTGTCTGACATTGCTGGTGTGTCCTTACTAGTTCCCATCCTTTATCCTTGTACTCCACAACGTGATGTAAGCTCCACAAACTATGGGTAAAACTCCAACATGCCAACTGTCTACCTGGATTCTTATTCTTATGGCCTGTCCATCTGCTACATGATCTCTGAGGCCTCACGCCAAGCATTCACCTGGACCGCGGCTGTAGCTGGGGATTGCCATGCCCTTCGACTCTCGACCTTATTCCTATTTGTCCTAAGATGTGTTATAAGTACAGTACCGTGCTGTGAGAATGAAGAAATCCTGAGATATAAAAGTGCAAAGCAATCATAATGTGGTTTTTTTATGCCTTTTCTATCCATGAGTAGCAAAAAATTATTACTTTAATATGGTAAACATTTTCATATATAAGTTCCTCTGCAATCTTTGTAAATCACTAACTTGCTGATCATCCTGGTCAAGTTTTAGCCTTTCTAATTTCTTCTCTCATCTGTAAAATGTAGAAATGGGAGTAGATGATCTCTATTGTCTCTGTTCCTCTATCTCTTTGCTTCTATGGTCCTAAAAAGAGGACCAGTTGAGGGAAAGATATAGTCATCATTAGAATGAATAGGCAGTAAATAGGGCGATGGAGTCTTACCCTGTCACCTGTGTAAACACACAGTTTAACTGGCAAAGCCAAACTAAGAGCAAATTGCTAAAGACAGGAGAGGGAGCTGTAATCACTGTCCTTATCCCACATAAGAGTCCTTAGAATTGCAAATTACTTAAAAGAATTCAAAAGCAGTCACTACGGCCTTTGATGAGAAAGGCAGTGGAAGATAAGGGAAATTACTTGTTTGAAAATACTTCTAAGGAAAGTACTCCAGGAGATAAAAAAACAAAGAAAAATAAGATTGTGTATATATGTGTAGAGTTATCTATTCATACATATATTTTAAATAACTTCAACAGTGTTGAAAGTTAAAAAGCAATCACACTGCAATCTTGAAGCTGTGTTCTAAAAAAAAAGTCTAGAATTTTTCATTATGTATTCCAAGATAAAAGAAATGCAGAAATGAAAGGTTCACTCTCCTCTTTTTCCCTACTCCCTGCAGTCCTAGAAGTTTTTAAGGAGGCTATTTGTATATGTATTTATCTTTATGTTGCAATTCTAAAATTGATAAAATGTGTTGGAAAAAAGTCTAGAAGTAATATTTTAAGTCAAAGAAAAATGAGAGATTATTATACTTGATAAGCTGTGGCTTTGCTGGAAGAATATTAAAGAAAGAGGTACTGTGGTTAACACCTTAGATCAAGTTACGTGAGATAATGTGCCTGTATGAACCAGGATGGCAATAAACAAAATGCAGCGTATGGGCCAAAAATAGCCTAGTTTTTCCCAGCTCTGAATTCCATCTGTCAAAACAAGGTGGATGGCATTCACCAGATACCAGCAATGCCTATATAGCTGGACTGATTCAATCTCCTGCAGGACTTAGTTTTATTATCCAGAATAATAATCAACCATCAATTAATGGAATTTGCATAAATGTTTACATAATGGAGGCTTTGGTCATTATCATCAACCCCTTCTTCCTCCCTTTCTATAGACTAAGGTCAGAACACTTCCACATCCTCTCTACACGTGTCTAAGGCCCCGACTAAACCTCAACGTTCCCTGAAACCTTCACTGACCTTGGAGAGATATATCTCCTGTCTCTGAAACACCCTCATGCTTTATTTGAACCTCAGGGATCCAGCTACCTTTGGCTGAGAACTATCATGAGTTGGGCCCCACAGCACTGCATTATCTTAATTAAGATTTGCAAGAAAACCATATACTATTAAAATGATTCCTATTTCATGCTGTTCTTATTGCCCTGGCAAATTCTTACTGGCAATTATCGTCTTCTTTCTTAAGTGAAGGTTGGGTGTTTGTATGTCATTTCTTCATTTCTATATCAGAACACCTTCAAGGTAGAGAGCAAGTCTTACGTATCGTATCAATAGAGCCCCATGGTGGCCTAGTTCATAGGAAGTGTTCAGTATACATGGCACAGGCAGTTACCCCCTTACTCTCAGCAGTCAAGAGTGCAGTCCTTTTGTTTAGCAGTAGGCAGTAGGCCACCACCTACAGCAGAAACGCCCTGTTTTCTCAGCTGATGTAACAACCCTATGCTGAGAACTGCACTTTCCTCCCAAACTCTCAGTGCCCAGGCTGGCAGAATAGCAGGAGTTCATGTGTAAAATCTTGCCCCAGAGGAGTCATGAGCTACTGTATCACCATATAATAAGGGAAATATACACAGAGGGCCAAGGAAATATCTGAAAGTGAACGAGAAGTTCATCTGAATGAAATGAAAATTTAAACAAAAAGTTCATTTTGACTATTTTCAGTGGTCTGTTACAAGAGGAAAAAATAAATTCTCATTTAACCAAAGATTAATCCTATGATACAAAATGATTTGTGATAAAACAAAAGCATTTTATAATTGCATGGTTTCAGCCTCTGTTCCTTTATAAGCACCTACTGGGTGACAGGCATCATGTATACTAAGCACACAACAGGGTGTAAGAAAAATATCTGTTCACAAGGAGCTATGATAAAATGCACTAAGGTATAAAAAGTATTATGAACCTCACACCTCTTAGGATGGCTATTATGAAAAAGGCGAGAGACAAACGCTGGTAAGGATGTGGAGAAAAGGGAACCCTTGTGGACTATTGTGGAAGTGTAAACTGGTGCAGCCACTATGGAAAACAGTATGGAGGTTCCTCAAGAAATTAAAAATAGAACTACCATATGATCCAGCAATCCCACTTCTGGGTATATATCCAAAGGAAACGAAATCATTATCTCGAAGAGATATCTGTACTCCCGTGTACATTGCAGCATTATTCACAAGCCAACGTGTGGAAACAACCTAAGTGTTCATTGACAGATGAGTGGATACAGAAGATTATATATATAAAATGGAATATTATTCAGCCTTAAAAAAGAAGGAAATCCTGTCATTTGCAACAGGATGGATGAAGCTGAAGGGCATTAGGCTAAGTGAAATAGCCAGACAGAGAAAGACAAATACTACAGTGGTATCACTTATATGTGGAGTCTAAAAAAAAGAAAGGTCAAACTTATAGAAACAGAGAGTAGACTGGCGGATGGAAGGGGCTGGGGATTGGGGGAAATAGGGAGAGGCTGGTAAAAGGGTGCAAACTTTCTGTGGTAAAATGAACAAGGTCTGAGAATCTAATATATAATACAGTGACTATAATTGATAACACTGTATTGTATAAATAAAACTTGCTAAGAGAGTAGAACTTAAGTGTTCTCACCAAAAAAGAAAAACAATTTTAAAAAGATAAGTATGTAAGGTTATGTACGTGTTAATTAACTCAATGGTGGGAATCCTTTCACAATGTACACATATATCAAATTATCACATTGTACACTTTAATATATTATAATTTTGTCAATTATACCTCCATAAGGCTGAAAAAAAAAAAGTGTTATGAGATCACAGAGGAGGAAGAAATTACCGAGGGAAGGAGGGGAAATGGCCAGTGGTGACCAGAGAGGCTTGATGAAGAGGTCATCTTTTAACTGGACCTTAAAGGAGAAATGCAATTTCTCCCAGCTGAGAAGGAAGAGGGAAGGACATTGATCTTTTCTTTCAGACAAGACCATACCTCCCTAGGTGGGGTCATAGCTGCCTTAACATGGTCCCACAGCACACACAGTACCTTCTACAGAGGACTCAGAACAAATCAGTTAAGTAAGTGTATTGTAAAATTCAATGAAGTCATGGAATTAATTAAAAAACGAGCATAATAAAGATATCAAAAATATTAGTAAAGATAATCATATTGCCAAACCCAGGGGAAAACAGAAATCAATAGATATGATTCTAAAGTCCACGGAACGTCAAGCAAAGGTGAGAAACTAACCCCCAGCACTGATGGAATTCTTATGTAGGTTTGGAGTTATATGATAACTTACTTAAGAATCAGTTTTCCACTTTAATATTTATAGTATTCTGAACTGAATATATTTATCTCATATGAAATTAAAGCTGAACATTATTATGCAGCAGTTCCAAAGGATATGGTCTTTCACATGTACTCAACCTTTAAGTCAATCCAATCTAATAGTTTAAGAAAAGAAGGCATTACATTTCAGACAGCCATTCTGCCTAAAAAACACTCTAAATTATTTAAATTGAATTCTGATTAAAGTTAAAATAAAATCATCTTCAACAGGGCATGAAAGGTTCTTAGAAATTCTGCAAATGAGATCTTTGTAATCTGATTCTGTTTCATCCAGTAAAACCATATAATAAATATGCCATGAAACTGCAGTCACCGTGGCTTCTGTGGAATACTTTTCAACTTACACAGCCCTCTTGTTCTTGAAGTCTAAAAAGGCAGGGGAAAATGATATAAATGGTTCTTCTTAAGTCTGAACACTAGGTATACTACCTTCAACTACTGAAAGTTTTGTTTCTTATAGAAGGAAAAAGGTTTTTGTCTGTTTATTTTAGAAAATTATATAATTTTAGAGCTGGAGGAAAATAGTTCATTCCAACCTAGAGTTTATCCAAGATTACAGAGATAACAGAAGGACACCAGACTTCAAATCAGGAGACCTGAGTTTGAAATCAAACTCATCTAGTCACTAGGTGTAACTTGGAACAAGTTACTTTACTCCTTAAGGGTCAGTGTCTTCATCTGTATAATTGTAAAAATATAATCTACCTTGCTAGATTATTGAAAAGGACAGAAAAAAATACATTTAAAGTGCCAAGTATAGTGCTCAGCAGAATAGGTACCCAACCAGCTTAGCTATTAATATGGATTATAAAGTTGAGCCTTGAACCAAGCAAGATCTCCTGGTTGTCAGTCCACCATATTATCTGGGCCATTTTTATTTTGCTCTGCTTAAAAAAAGAAATAAAAAAGAAAACTACAGAGAAATATAACAACCATGTACCCACTTTTTACAATTTGGGTCATTTTTTCAACCCTAGAAACAAAAGAAAAAAGATATCCCAAATCATAGTCTAGGCTGAAATGAATGCATTTGGCTTTGTGACCATTTAGCATTTCAGATGGACAACTGAAAATTACCTATAACTAAGGAACCAAAGATGAGAAGACTCTACTCCTGAAGAACTACCTGAGCCACATCTAGGAAAGGTGAGGCCCAGTAAGTTGCAGTGAGGCTGGGCCATGAGATCATGAACTGGGGGAAGCAGTGGGAGACTGCAGGCCCTGGCTCAAGGAAAGAGCAGCTGCTACAGCTGCTACTCAGGGCTTGCCAACTGCTGGCATGCAGGAATGCAGGGCGGTGATGCCAGATCTTCCACTGCTTCAAGAGAGGCTGGGCGTCCAGATTTTATATGAAATCTTCCGATTTTTAAATGCTGGAAACTAATTCAAAAATCAAAAAAAAAAATTGTATAAGCCAAACAGAATACCTCAGCAGGCTGGATTTCAGTCTGGGGAAATCAGTTTAAGACCCTTGAAAGGACAAGAGCACCCAGGTGTGGGGGCTGGGGCTGCATGCAGCCTTCAACAACCGGATGGGGACTTGGAGTGAGGAGTGACTTCTCCACCGAAGCACGGTTGGGCAGGAATCTGGTCTTCTGTATTTGGATTTTTATTTTTATGCCTAAGAATTCACAACAAATCCTGGAAATTGGCATCAGGATAGATAACATAAACCATGTTCAAGGTATGAGAAGGGAAAACAGGGCATCTAGAACACAGACATGTCCCTGAATTCTGTTACCCTTATGTCCTTGGGATTCACGGCTATATGCCTCCAGTGTTTCATAGAGTATTGGGAAAAACATTCAAATCGACTCTCAGTTCTCTGGAAAACCATTCCAGTTCACTAAGCTGCAAATGTTATTAAATGCCCTTGAGGCGTTTATCCACGAACTGCTGTATGCTGGTGGTGACTGCTTGGCAAGCTTACAGAAGCTGATCTGGGCCTTCCTTGTGAGGAAGCAAATGCTGTGGATAAACAATATGGAGAAAGTGGAGGTAATTTATTAAGTCGAATCACAGCAATGCCATACATGACCAAAGATAGGCGTTTGTAACATCAGGATTAAAATAGCTATTGAATTGGTGCTTCCTTTGACATACCCCAGTAAGTAACACTGGGCATCAAAAAAACAAAAACATCAAGGCAAAAAGACTTTCTCATTCTTTGTCCTACTTGAGAGAGAGGACGATGAACCTGCTAGGCTCTGAGCACTGCAAAGACCTACCTAGAGCAGGAGTAGACAAATTTTCTGTAAAGGAACCAAACTGTAAATATTTCAGATTTTGTGGGACACAGTTTCTGTTACAGCTACTCAACTATGTCATTGTGGTGTGAAAGCAACCATAGAAGATATGTAAATGAATGAGCCCGGCTATGTTCCAATAAAACTTTATTCATGGACTCTCAAATGTGAATTTCATATATTTTTTATGTATCAGAAAATATTGTTTTTCTTTTGATCTTCCCCCATCCTTTCTTAGCTCAAAGTTCATATAAGAACAGTCAGTGGGCCAGATCTGGCCCCAGATTTAGAGAAATTGTCAAACAAACAAAAAGCATATCATGGTCAACTACCAGAAATCATTGAACTACGACCACAACCCTACGAAATATTCTTACTATCTTCATTTTACACATGAGAACACTGAGACTTGGAGCAGTCAACTCGCCTAAGCGTAAATAGACAGGAAGTGAGGGGCCAGGATTTGAACCCAAGCACACTGGCCATGGGCTCCATGCCACATGCTGAGGGCCACACAGGCACACAGTGGTTCTTGACCCTAGCTGGGCATCAGAGCCTTATCAGAGATTTTTCAAAAATACAGATTCCTGGATTACCCCCATTTTCTAAATCAGAATCACTGGACATGGGACCCAAGCATCTTGATGTTAAAAAAAAGTTTTCCATTAGTGTTTCTGGGGTACAGTGAGGACCTACTATATGCCCAGACCCTTGCTTTGTGAGACCAAGTATTATCAGACATGCTCCTACTGATACAGAGCTTATATGTCTTGAATGTAGATCACCCTATTTGGATCTGTTACTTAGTTCATGTTCACAATCATAGGCAAGTTCTTTAAAGGCATCAAATTACAGATTAGGCTCACAAGAAGCCAAGTCCCAGATGGTGCCTGGAGTCTTATTACCAAAGCCATATTTGCTGAAAACTACCACCACGGAGCTGGAGATGAGCCAAAGTTGAACTAAAACTGGACGCCTAAACCATATCATGAGCAAAAAGTGGCAAGATAGCTGGAAAAGGCAATACAAATCACGTAAGAACTTTAAATAATACATTTCAAGAGAATAAGCATAGATAAAACCCAACCTGATTTGGGCAAAGCATTTATTTGCATGACTGCAATGGGTTTCCAGTGGTCAGACTTCCCCCTTATAGCTCTGGGAAATATTTAAGTTTCTGGCTCAGAAAAAATTCACCATATGAAGCTCTTATGATCTCCCTTGCTAGATTACCCCAATGGAAACCACAAAGGAAGGCAATATGTTCAGGGAATGTGCTTCTACCTTAGAACAAAAATATGAAAATCTCCTAGGACATGCATAGGAAAAGTCTCTCATGTTCCACAGAGTCCAACCTAGTACTTTACACCTTAGAGATTTTCAACCTGGGGACAGGGCCAGTCATGTCTTCCTGAACTTGCCCTTGTCAGAGGCCATTAGTTCAACGGATTATTTGGAACTCACTCAAATGGTGTGACTGCCCCTACTGAAGTCTTCCCGGGACAAATCCACTCTTCTACTGTAACTTTACCCTTTCAATGGAGGTTCTGCCTCCTTCCACCTTTCCTTTTAGATGATTAGATACCCTGTGCTGATACACCTGCCACTGTCTCTGTTGACACTAGCCGATCTTTCCTTCCTTTTGTCTCTGACACCAAATGTGGATCCAGGGTCCTATGACCCAGAGCAGTCTAAATTTTTTCACTCTGTCACTGGGATTGAGTGCTTGCTGCTTATCAAGTATTCAAGAAGCTTAGAGCTATAATCCAAGAAGACAGACATGGAGAAGAACTATATATCTAAAGGGGCAGACAGAACCTACATGTAACAGACTGCAGCCCTTGTAATGAACATCTGTTGCCAGAAACTTCAATGATGGCACCTTTGAATATAAAGGAGAAGGAAAACTTCTTAAAACCAGGGCAAATCTACTGCAGCTACAAGTTTTACTTGCTGGGAGGTTAACTCAATAAGATGAATAGTTTTGCTGTCTTGTTTTAATTTTCTAAGGGATACCATGTAACTTTGGCGGAGGGGTAACAAAAGAAAAGAAAAAATTACCAATATTTGATCTTAACTTCTTAAGACACTAGGAGCCCAGTGTCTGGAGTGTGTTAAGGCTGTGAATTTGCTATAAGCTTAAGTACAAAAGCAAGGGCAAACATTGTAGTTACAAATAATATGTGTTGCATTCATGAGAAAAAATGTAAATTAGATTTTAGTGATAAGAATACACGGGCACCATTGGAAATATATATATATATATATATATATATATATGAGAATGGCAAAAACAAAATAATACTTTGAGAGTGTGGTCCAAAGAGAATCCTCAAGCAAAAAACATGTCATAGTTGAACAGTCGACCATACAAACGATATACAATTCTGCAAAATCATAGGAACCGCTACTGTTCTAAGGGATCTAAAGGCTAAAGGATACAGCCATGTATTCTCTCATAGGTAACAAGAATTCAATATTGTTCTAGGGGTTTTATTGTTTTATTTTGGTTAATATTTTGCTGTATTTCTCATCTTATTTTTCAAGTACGCATTTTTTTAAAATATAGAAATTTTTTTTCTCACCCATTTTAAGTGTAAGGTGGATACCTAGGAGTGGAATTTATGGGTCTTAAGGTAAGTTTATGTTTCAATTTTTAAGAAAATGTCAAATTACTTTTGAAACTAGCTACATCATTTTACATTTCCACTACAATCATATAAGGGGTTCTAATTTTTCCACATCCTAACATTTAATATTATGTTTTATTTTGTATTTTTATTATAGCTATTCTAGTGGGTGTGAAGTAAAATCTCAAGATGGCTTTAACTTGCATTTCCTTAATGACTAATGATGTTGAACATCTTTTCATGGAATTATTAGCCATTCATGTATCCTCTTTGGTGTATGTCTATTCAAATTTTTTGTTCATTTTTAAGAGAGCTGTCTGTCAACTTATTACTGAGTTCTATGTATATTCTGGATACAAGTGCCCAACTAGTGTTTAAACTTCGCATGGAACTCTAAAATTTAAATTAAACTTTCATTTGATGAGCTAGAACAAGGGATCTCAAATTGTGGTCTAGGGTTTCAAGGACTGTTTTAGAGAGTCCAAGAAGTCAAAAGTACTTTCATAATTATAATAAGACATTATCTGCCCTTTCCATTCTCATTCTTTCATGAATATACAATGGAGTTCTCCAGAGTTTTACTAGAAGTATCCACAATTACCTGAAAAGGCTCTTAAAATATTCTTCCCTTTTTCACCTGTATATCTGTGTGAGGCCAGATTTTCTTCGTATACCTCAAACAAAACAACATGAGAATTCAGCTGTCTTCTATTAAATCAGATATTAAAAAGATTCATAAAAATATAAATCAATGTCATTCTTCTTTTTTCAGAAAGTTATTTTTCATAAAAATATGTAAGTTGTATTAATATATAATGGGTTTTTACTGTTATTCTTAAAGGAACTAATAAACATTTTTAAACTGTGTGTTTTAATTTCTAATGTGAAAAATATAGATAGCTATAACACATAAACAAAAGCTCTTTGGAATTTCCAACATTTTTAAGTGTATCAAGAAATCCTGCAACCAAAAGGCTTGAGAACCACTGAGGCAAAAACCTGTAAGTTAAGGAAATATTGGAGTGACGTGTGATTATAGAGGCCACCAGAAGGCATTTTCATATGCCAAAGTTAAGCAAACAAAATCTATAATCAAAGGAGAACTTCCTCATGGAATCCAGCTACAGGTGCAACAAACAAGAAAGTGGAGCAAATCTGGAGAGGCTGAGTGCTCTCCTGGGCAGGGGTTTGGTGGCGGGATCTCTGCTCCTCATCTGGGCCAGTGGAAGGGAAAGGGAGAGAGCACTGTGTTGATGTGAAAGAATACACAGAGTGGACTCTGATTAATCCCAGGTTTTTAACATCTGCTTCTTTACTTCAGGTTCAACAAACACTTCTGAAGGCTTTGAGGCCTTTGCCATCACATGCTGAGGAGTGAAATAAAAAAGCTAGCAAATGAGAAAATACGTGCGAAGAATATCTGGAGGTGAGACCAAATTTCTGATGAGATTATTGTTGAAACCTGTTAAACTCTGCATTTTATGGGTCTAAACAGATGGCCTCTTGGATGATGTTTCCCCCATGCCATGTTATGCTGACTGTCTACCTCCTGGGACACTGTTGTCAGAAGATAGTGGCTAAGTGGTTTGAAAGGTAAATTGTAAGCCTTTATTATTATGTGAATCTACCAAAAGTTTCTTTGGAATACATCTGCTAAATCTCAAACAAGATTTCCACACAGAGTAGTAGCACTATAAAGTTATATGAAATAAATGTATAACTCATAGAGTAATTCTTTCTTTCTCAATCATTGTACTTTATTCTCAGACATCCTGGAGTTTGAAGAGGACTATCTGTTTAAATGCTGGTCATGAAATATTACAAATGAAAAAGCAAATGGATGATAAAAACTGGAGGAGGAAATACCAAGAGTAAATTAGATAAGCTTCTTCAAAACAAATTGATGAAAGTTTCTTTATCTTTTTTCTACTTATTGAGACTAGAAATGAACAAAACCTCCAATAAGTAGAAGATTTAAAGCAAAGGTAAAACATCTTTATTACATTGAAGAGCCAATTTAGAAATAGTACTATAATCCTAATATTCTACTATGGAATAATTATAGTAACCTAACTTATAGATTTGTATGTGTCAATACACATTATCTGTGAATTAAATGAGTTAATATAATATATAAAGAGCTAGAGCCATGTCTGGCAATCACTAAGCTTACTTGTTTACTCAATCACCCAGTGAGTAAGCAATCACTAAGCTTAACTATTATTATGACTGTTATTGAAACAAAAGAAAACTCATTGATACCAAATAAGATTTTTGTTTATTTATTTGCTTAATCTATGGAACATCATCATATTGTCTTGAAATTAAACGAAACATCATTGGAATTAGAATATATCTTACCAAGAGTCATAAAGCACCAAGAAGACTCATTTTCCATTATTTGCAATTATGGAGAATTAGGAGAGAACCAACAATTAAAATTCCCCAGTAGATTCCTGTTTCATAGGAGGCGGACCAGGTGCTAAGCACACAGAAGTCTTCTGATTTGGTAGATGAACCCAAAGCCCACTTTAGCCCTAACTTTGCCTGAAAAATTCACCCTGGTTATCCAATATTACTAAGAAGAAGCTGGGCAAATTCATATTTTCTTCAATAGCAACTCTGCTCTCTGGTAAAAGTGATAATAATTCCTGAAATTTTTAAAAGATGATAATTGAAGGAGAAGCAATGTACCTAGTAGTGTATACACTGATTTATTAATCACTAAAAATTGAAAAATTTCAGTACACTTCGTTTTTCATTACAAATGGTAGCACTTAGGAAATTAACAAAACATAATAAAAGCAACACAGTTTAAAAGGCAGATTTTATATTCTGTGTGATTGAGAGTCCTTATTTAATTCAGATAATTTTATAGCTTTCCATTTGAAATGTTCACTAGGAAGGAGCAGAGAAGGTAGAATTCAATTTATTTTACTGCAATCAATAAAATAAGTGTTTATGAATCACGTACTGTGTGCCTACCAGCTTCTTAGATGCTATGGAAATACAAAGACGTTTCAGATAACATCTTATGCCCTTGGGAGCTCATGGAATAGATTGATGTGACAAGATCTATATACATAAATGTGTGGCTGGGCAAGAGAAAGAAAGTGAGGGAGAGGGAGGAGAAGATACCAAGGGTGAAAATGCATGGTAAAGATAATATGGGTAATTGGGTAAAAGGGAACAAATAATGTGAGCCAGAATTCTTTAGAAATACTTTAGAGAGAAAACTAAAAAGGGGATATAGTCAACAATACTGTAATAACTTCGTATGATGACAATTGGTAACGAGTCTTAGAAGGTGATCATTTTGTAATGTAAGTAAATGTCGACTCACTATGTTGTACACCTGAAAACTAATACAATATTGTATGTCAACATACTTGAATGAAAAATAAAATTAAAAAAAAGAAGACAATGTGTAAACAATATGATGATAAGTGTTATTTTAATTTCTCTTTTATATTCTTTATGTAGGATAAAAAGTACTGTCATAATTAATAACAAAAATTAAACTAAAAAATGAAATTACTTGGAAATTTAAAAAAAAGAGAGGGGAATACAAATTGAATAGCTAGAGAACTAACAAGTATTCTGGTTCCGGCCCCACTTTCAACCTCATCATCCACTCTGTGCTATACTGACACTCCCCTTCAGAACTATTATAGAGCTAAGCATTAAGCTGCAAATATTCCTTATGTCCCCTTCAATCTCCACTCACTCTTTCTCTTCAAATACATTCTTACTTTCCTGCTTCTATAATTATTATTCTCCAAGACTCAGCTTAAGACCCTAAAGGAGGCACTCATTTGGTCCTCATTAAGCACTACCATGTATCATTAGTGTTGTTTTCACACATATGTTTTAAGTCTCTAACTAGACCATAAACTGCTTGAGCACATGGACTGTGTATTACACAAATCTGTGTATTCCCCACAGTGCCTGGCAGGCTTTCAATAAATATTTGGTAGTTGATTAAGGTAGAATCTGATTTAAAAGCAGACAAAGTCAGACTGTTATTGAGCTATGATAAGGTCTTATTAAAGGAAGGCACAAAGAAATAAGCATTGGAGAAATACCAGCTGAGCAGTAGTAAGGTTAGTTTAGGAATAGGGAAGAGTCTGCCAAGTGATAGAGAATAAATACCTGAATAGATAGGAGGAGAGAGAGCAGATATTTTGAAGGAAGAGTGAATAAGATTGGGAGACTGATTTTACATAAAGAACAAAGGTGAGAGATAAATCCCAATGACTGCGAGGTTATAAACCTTAGTGCCCAAAATAATAATGGTGTTATCGTTAATAGTAACACAGACGTTGGAAAGAACTGCCAAGTTTACAGGAAGGCTTAGAAATTAAATTTTCATTTTGTTTTGTCTTAGGCATCTGAAAAATATGAGCACAGAAAAGTTCTATAGGCAAATGAACATATAGAGAATGTGACAGAGAACTGAAGCTGGAGAGAGGAATTTGTTGATTTGGGACACATTCACAAACATATGTTGACTGAGTATACCAAAGGGATTAAGTGAAAACGGAGAAGACCAGCAAGTCAAGAACCTCAAGTTTAGATGGGAAGAATATGAATCAGAGAAAGAACGAACAACAAAAAGAAGTGGAGAAAAAAAGAGTGAATTAGCATAGACAACATGGAAGCGCCTAATCTCAAGAAGAGGTAGGTTATCTTGCAATAAATTTAATGAGCTGGACAGTCAAAAATTTTATGATTAAGGGACAAGCCGAATTTTAGTTTAAATACTTTATAAAAGACTATCTATATACAGATACACATATTAGTCAAAATAGAATGTATTATCCTATTTTACGATATGATATTCAAAGCACAATGATTTTATCTATTTCACCTCTTCATCCCTAATGCACAGTCAAGATCAAAGCAAGCAACAAATAAACGTTTGTCACATAAACGTGCAAGATGTTTCTCTCTGCTTAGAAACAGTGAGGTACCATTATACTGTGGATGACAGACACAATGGAAGATGAGGCTCTCAACTCTCCGCTGAGTCCTGAATTTAAATTTCATTGGTGGAGATCATTTTAAATTTTTTCACATTTTATGGATTTCAACAAATCCCAAACTTCAAGAGATAACATGGTATGTGGGAAAATGTTTGAGCTTTAGAGGTGAACAAAATGGGTTAGAATCACAGTTCTGCCATTTATTTTAAACCTCTGAAGCTCCTAGAAGTAACAACTTCAATGATCTCATTTAAAAATGGTAATAACAATATCTAATAGGATTGTTATGAGGAGTAAAAGAGATAGTACATGTGACAGGGCCTGACTAAAAGGAGGAAATCAGTTTATTTCCCCTGTATTTTCGGAAAGTTACCTTCAGAAAAAGCTCCTAGAGTTGAGATTCCAGCATCTCATTTCCACGTTATTCAAGTATTTCCTCTTTCTGTTAAATCAAGGCAAAACTGATGAACAAAGAAGGACATAGTACTAGGAACTGAGTCTTAAGGAACTATAACTTAAGCAAGGACATCATGTATAAAACCGGAACCTTAGGGCTTTACTGAGCAGACTAGAAGCCATGAAGATATATATTGCTGATGAAACATCAATTATTTTTCTCTCTCCTGAAGGCCTCCTCTTCTAACTGGAATCCAATCGCCTCAACCCCCTACCCCAGCTGACACAAGATTCTAGAGAAACCTGTCACCAAACCCATAGTGTTCCTGTGGACTACAGGAAATGTGCTGAGGCTTGACAACTGACAGAAACTTTCTGCCAAATGACTGATAAAACAGTCTATAAAATGCTGTATGAGTTTCTAGAAAACTTTATCCTCCTACACATTAGAAAACATGAGTTAATGTTTGCCAATATAATTCATTATGAAACAACATAAAATCAGGCCTCAAAAGGTAGATATAAAAATTAAAATTCTCCTCATCTCTGGAACTTTGTTTTCAAAAGTTTATACATAATAATTTTATGAATTCTGTAGGAGTTTAATTTTTTTTCCTCTGCTGAAACTGACACAAATATTCATTTATAAAATATTCATTCCCATCATCTCCTAATGAATTACATATAATTTGTGAATATTAAAACTTGACTAATTTTGCAATAATTAGAGCTCTTTTGAAAAGAAAATTTCAATATCACTTCTATACCACTAAAAGATTTACTTAGTTTCAGAAAAAATGTCAGTAAAAAATACATGAAAAACATTTTTATTAACAAAAGCCAATCTCCTGAGGAAATGAAGTGAATGCAAGGTATTTAACAGCAGACTCATTTAGAAGATTATAATCCTAATGTTTTTACCCTCTTACTTAGGCTGTCTTACTCAAACATCTGGCATTCTACTTTATTACTTATTAGGTTATTTTCCTCCTTTCAAAAAGAATGTTTATGACTTACCAATAAATGTCCTAGCTTTATACAGAAGTTTACTGACATAAGAGTAGATATTTTCAGATGTCTGCTATCCATGATATAAAATATATTAATAAAATTTAGATAAAATATGTCTTTACACTTTCCTAAGATACATCTAATCAAAAATAATACATAGTAAAATTTCCTTAAGGCATCTACCACAGAGTAGTTACTGAAAGCTTTACATACATAAATATTAACTTAAGGTTCCAGTTTTATACATGCCATTCTTGTTTAAGTTATAATTCCTTCAAAATTTTACTAAGAGCTTATTAAATACCAAGCATTCTGAACCATTCTGGGCCTTGTGTTTAACTGAGATAAAATATACTGTATAATTCAATAAATCTGGAGAAATATATATATCCACCAAATCAAGATACAGAATATTTCCATTATCCCAGAAAGTTCTCCTGTACCCCCTTCTAGCCAATCCCTGCCTACCACTGGGCAATCACTATTCCAACTTCAATCAACATAGTTTGGTTTTTGCCTTTTCTTGAACTTCATATAAATGGAACTGCACAGTAAGTATTCTTTTGTGTCTGACTTCTTTCACTGAACATAAATTTTTAAGATTCACCCATATTGTTGTATGTATCACTACTTCATTCTTTTTCAAGGCTGAGTAGTATTCCACGATATGAACACACATAGTTTATCATATTATAAATAAAGATGCTATGAATATTCACATACACATATTTGTGTGGTTATGTGTTTTCATCACTTTGGATAAATACTTGGAAATAGAATTTCTGGGTCATAGGGTAGGTACATATTAGGTGGGCATAGGGTATGTATAAACTTTATAGGAAACTGACAAACTGTTTTCCAAAGGGGTTGTATCATTTTATACTGCCACCAGCAAATTATGAGAGTTCCAGCTAATACACAGCCTTGCTGATATTTGGTGATATTCAATTTTATCACCAAATTTTGTAGGTGTAAAATAGTGTCTCATTGAGCTTTAATCTGCAGTTTGTATTTCTCTAACTACTAATGATGTTAACATCTTTTCATGTATTTATTGGCCAGCATCTTTCGTGGAGTGTGTCCAAGTCTTTTTGCTAATATTTTTAACTTTCAATTTTGAAATAATTTCAGACTTACAAAAAGTTGAAAAAAAGTCCAAATTCCTGTTTACCCTTCACTCAGCTTCTCTAAATGTTGACATCTTACAGAACCATAGTATAACAAGCACTGAATTATAATACAATGCTATTAACTCAGCCACAGACCTTGTTCCTATTTTACCAATTGTCCTTTCCTGGCTCGGGATCCAGTCTAGGATTCCACATTGCATTCAGTTGTCATGTCTCCTTAAGTTTTCTTCCTCCAAACTGGGACAGTCACTCAGTTTTTGTTGTTCATGACCTCGACACTTTCTTTTTTTTTGGTGAGGAAGATTAGCCCTGAGCTAACATCTGTTGTCAATCCTCTTCTCCTTTCTGAGGAAGATTGGCCCCGGGCTACACCTGTGCCCATCTTCCTCTACTTTATATGTGGGACGCCTGCCACAGCATGGCTAGATAAGCAATGTGTAGGTCTGCGCCCAGAATCCAAATCCGTGAACCCTGGGCTGCTGAAGTGGAGCATGTGAACTTAACCACTATGCCACCAGGCTGGCCCTGATGACTTTGACACTTTTGAAGAGTACTGGTCAGTTATTTTGTAGAATGTTTCTTAGTCTGAATTGTCTGATAGTGTCTCATGTTTAAATTCAGGCTCGGTATTTTTGACAAGATCATTACAAAAGTGATGCTGTGCCCTTCTCAGTGCATCAGACCAGGTGGCACATGATGTTGATTACTGGGGATATTAACTTTGATCCCTTGGTTAAGGTGGTGCCTGCCAGGTTTCTCCACTACAGTTTTATTATTCTTCCCTTTGTTATTAATAAATATCTTGTGGGGAGATATTTTGAGACAAGGCAAATATTCTGCATCTTATATTTTCACTCACTAATTTAGCATCCATTAATCATTCTTACTTGCAGCAATTATTACTGTGGTGTTGGTCAAGTGGTGGTTTTCTACTTCCCTCATTTCTTCTACATTTCTTAATGGAATTGTACTGTAAGGAAGAATTATTCCTCTCCCCTCATATTTATTGTGTATGGAATTATGGACATTTAATTTATGCTATGGGTTATAACCCATTACTATCATTCATTTATTTTATTGTTCATATTATCCCAGATTTGCCACTGTGAGCTCCTTCAGATTGGCTCTTGTGTGCCTTTGACATGCCTCCATCATTTTTTTAAAAGACCTACTTACTTTTTGGTGCCACAAGATGTTTCAGGATCATCCTGTAGGTTCTCTGCCCCAGCCCTGAATTCAACCATTTCTCCAAAGTTCCTGACCCTTTTATTGGAGAATGCTATTCATTAGAAATCAAGATCTGGACATTAGTTATGTTTGCTGCTACTGAGTGTCACTGCTTCTGGGCCTTCTCAAGAGACAGAACAAGAAAATGTATATATGTATATATAAACAGACATATATATTTCTATATCTATATATCTGTATGCATATTAAAAATCATGAGTTCATACTGCTATTTCTTATTCCAATACAATACCACAGGGTTCATTTCTTATTTGTCACCAATCTCATTAGTTGCATTAGTTGCTGGCTTATCCTTCCTATACAAATATGCAGATATATGTACATTAGATCTTATATTTTCATTTTTCTCAAATGAACAGTAGCATTATATAGATATACTCTTGTAGTCTGCTTTTTTGACTTAATAATATGTGTTCCATACCAATTCTGAGATCTTTCTCATTCTTCTATAAAGCTGTATAGTATTCCATTGTATGGATGTACCATGGTTGATTTAACCACTCTCCTATGTATGGATAGTTAGGTTGTCTCCAACATTTTGCAATAACAAACAAAGCTACAATGAATTTTTACATTTTTTTGAATGATCTGTCACTTTTTCAAAAAGATATATATATATATATATATGTATCCATTATATATTATGTAAACAAGCCCTTTGTCAGATGTATAAGATGTATATTGTAAATATTTTCTTCAGTCTGTACTTCTCTTTGCATTTTCTTAATGGTATCTTTCGATGAACAGAGTTTAAAATTTTGATGAAGTCCAAATTTCTGATGAAAAGATAGTAAAGCAGAAGAAGGCTTAAAAAAGTCTGAAGAGTTACTGAAATTTAAATGCCTGTTTTTAAAAAATGGCTCAAATATGCTAACTGTAAATATACAGTTTATGAAACCTCATATTCAAGCCTATATAATAACAGCGTTCAGAGAAACAGAAAGTATCTTTCCATTGCAGCCAGACTGCTGGCAGGAGAGAAGGGAAAGAACATAGTCCAAACTTCTGTATGATGCCAATAAAAGAGTTGGGAGGCCTAGAAGAGATTAACAATTATGGTGAAAGATCTAAGGACTAAGAGAAACATTGTGTCCAGACTCCATGAAAAAGACTACTGAGCAAAGAGACAAGACATAGGCTGAGAAGCCATCTCTTAGCTTTTTGCTGAAAGTAGACCAAAGCAAGTGAGATTATAGACCAGTGTATACGGCCAATTATGGCACTGGAAAGGGTCCCAAGACCCTGACTCTGTAGAAATGAATGCTATCTGGGCTGTGGCTTTCCTGGCAGAAAGGGATGAGATATGGTCAGAGAGTGCTGACATTCTCAGCTCATAGATGCACGTCATGACAGGTCACAGAAACTCCTGTGATACCCAGGTCTCCCAGTTCTAAGACCTGCTACAGCAAAGAAAAAAGACATCAAAAGGAAAGTCACCAGGGTGACCAGTGGCCAAAGATGCCAATTTAAATAGTTAGAAGAAAGTTTACTTTTTCATAAGCTGCTTGAAATTAAAGAGACCTTGTAGTGGGCATTATTGTAGCCTACCTACCACCATTTCCTCCTTCTCCCTTCCCAAGAGAACTCTAAATATGTCTCCTTTCCACCCCTTCCCACACAGTTTATGAACTTCAAGGGAGCTAACTTCAATCTCAGCCCCAGGAAAATTCTTAATCCTACAAAGTAATACCAATCCCTCTGTCAACAATTGTTCACAAGTGAGCATGTAAGTCTAAGGCCAAAGGTTTGCTGAGGACATCTGGGAAAACAAAGCTCTCTCTCTCTTTTTTTTTTTTAAAGGAGAATGCTTTCCCTCCTCCTGTACATAAATGAGAAAGCACATAGTTCCGGTCAGGTTGGAAGCCAGCCTTGGGGTAAAACGGCACTCGGAGGGGACACAGAAGAAAAGAACCCGGATCTTGATATTGTTATTCATCTGTATAAGCCAAACCTGATACCTGTCTTCCCTTTGGATTTGCAATTACGTGAGCTAGAAATATTTTGTATTGTTGAAGTCCATTTGTGTTGGATTTTTGAAAATTAATTACAGCCCAAAGCATCCTAAATGATAGAATATTCTACTTAACATCTAATACCTTTGCCTTAGCTAATTTCTTCTCGCATTTCATTTAAGCTGGCATCCTCAGTTCTAACCATGCAGTAGGATGAAACACGAGGAAGCACAAGTTGAAATTCACATGAAAAATGGGAGAATGTAATTATGCTTTAAGTCTTAGCCCTAAATTCAACATACCGTGTGGTTTCCTAGGATCACATTAAAGTTTAGCAATAGCTAAAGAATGAGAAAGATGTGCTCAGCAAATTTTCAAAATTTAAATATCAGTTACTGAAAATAAGCTCTTGTAACATAAACCCAAAATGAATTCTAAGACGTGAAATTCAAAATTGTGCATGGTGATCAGACGGCCTGACAAATAAGATGGATTTTTATTCTTAGTACGATCTAAAAAATGTCTTAGATCCTATTTGTCAAGGTAATTTTCACCCCTTGGTGAGTATTCCAATTCCTCTGACAAATTAATCATCTCAAATGATATTCTGTTAAAAGCGCAGCGCTCTCAAGTAATGACTGGAAGTACCATGTTCTAAGAGACATAATTCTCTACTGCAAGTAAAGACCTAGATTCTAGGTCCAGATAAAAAACTAATGATGATTTTGCACAACTAATTAAAACTTTTTAACTTCAGGTCCTTTGTCTTAAAAAACAAAAAGTAAACAAGACTTGCCACAACTATTGATAAATACTTGCATATTCATTGTGAGGATAAAATAACCCACCTGTAAGTCATTTGAAACAAATGGCCCATATTTACTGAATAATTATAAGGTTGACCACCACCCACAAGCAATCCCCCAAAAGCAATCTCCACATGCACATTTGGTTTCTATCACGTACTGTCAAGAGTCTTAAAGCATTCTGCTTACTGAATACACTACACCAATATGTACAGTTTCTCCACATTAGATTTTAGGAAGGTGACATAATCAATGAATTTTAAAACAGACTAGAAAGGTCTGCTCTACATGAAAATATTTTCACAGGATATTTGGGCTAAACTACATCTGCTATTTTATGATTTCGTGAAAATATTTACAAGACCTTTGATATGGTTAATAAAGCACATTTAAAACTACAACTCCTAGCCTCGAAGATCCTAGTTATACACTATTTAGGACATGAAGATTTAAGGAGCTTGTTGGTTCCTTATTTGAACAATTACAAAAAGACATTTATGATATGAAACTAAGGAAATTTTCAATGATTATTCTTTTAGTGATAATGGTATTTAACATTTTTAAGTGACAATTATATTTTAGTTATATTTTTAAAAGTCCTATCTCTTAAAGATACATATTGAAGAATTTATGGATGCCGGGACATGCTTTAAAATAATCCAGTGAGGCAGAAAACAGAACATACTGATAACTGTTGAACCTGGGTGATGGATACATGAGGTTTCATTAAACTATTTTATCTACCTTTGTGTATTTTTAAAACTCTCCACAATAAAGTTGAAAACATTTATTTTAAAATATGAAGAATTAAAAGCAGAATGGTTCTGTGGATTTTTCTTTTTTAGTTTAAAGATACAACAAAGGCACTCTGAAATCTGATTTTATTTTTTTCACTTTTGTCTGCTTTATTGAGGTAGAGTTTACATCCATATAATTCACCCACTGTAGGTACATAGTTCATTGATTTTTAGTTAGTTTATACAGTTGTACAACCACCAGAACAATGACTTAATTTTGAATCAAGAGAATTTTTTTTTGGTTGAGTATTTTTTATTTTTTGCTGTTATGAAACAAAGTTCTACTTAAACAACGGAGAGCATAACAGCTTAGCTGTGCTTTTAGAACCATGCCTATTTTTCTCTTTTTGTAATATCAGTCATCCTAAAAAACCAGCATTAATCAGCAACTAGATTTTGAGACTAAAGCTATCCTTTTTCTTCCATCTTTATTGACATATTTCCTCCTTGCCAAGTTATGAGGAAGAAACACACATTTTTCCCCCTTTTCCACATAACTTCTCCCTTGGCAGACCGTCACCGCCAGCAGCAGCAGGCAAACACAAGATCTGAATCGACTCTTCTGTGTTTCTAACGTTCAACCAGGGCAGGTCTGAGAAGGGTTCCCAACCCCCATCCAGGTTCCCTTGGGAAGAGCGGAATATAATTTGTATTTCCCACTCCTTAGGAAATAGGAAAAAATCGAACACACTAAAGAAGGCCTGTCAGGACTGAACTATCAGGTAAACCAATTTTGTCGCTGCTCCACCACCATTTCTACCCAGGCCTTAGAGGGTGAGGTAAGTTATCATCCAGATAACAATGGCTTCTGATATTTGTGTCTACATAAATCTTTCTGGGTTACTTAGGTGTCGGCTCTAGGAATCGGCATTTGTGCTTTCATTTTCAAATTCCCAGTCTCGAGTGAAAAAGAATGGTTGATTTTTCTAAAGAAATTCTATAGGCTTTTCATAGATAGGTAGATGAAAAGATAATATTAGAATAATTCACTTTGGACATATACCAATAATATATATAACTAGCGATTGATATTCCTTACATTAAGAAAATAAACTCAGAAAACTTTTGTTTGAAGGTTTAGGGATACCATAAATAAAGTATATATGGCTTTACACCCATGGTCATAACAATTCATATACAAAAACAATTTATTATCGAAACATTTTTGAGTGTGGAAGGAGGTGGTATTAAAAATTACACCAGGGCAACAGGTGTAAGCAAAACTATCCCAGGCAAACGGGGATACAAGATCACTCTAGTAATAAGCAAGTTAATGCAAAAACATTTAAGATAAATGGGATTTAGCTACAGTTCCCAGTTCTTCAGGGGCTGTAATTCAGTCTCCAGTAGTTATTCTCAAGCTTCTAACTTTGGGAAGCTTTAGCCATCAGTACAGGAGAAGCTAAAAGGAATCTCTTTTTTAATCCCATCCCTTAACTCTGATATTACCTTTGTACCATGCACATCTTTATCTTTACATTTATAATATATATCACCGAACTATGAACTTTAATGAACATTGAACATAATAAAATAGATTATAACTTATCAAATGAGAATTATGACAATCACCCAATTGTAAAATTTTGAAAACATCATCCAATTCTAGGGAAGAGAGTTTCATTTCCCAACTGGATAACTTAATTGTTCGAGAAATATTGCCAAAAACCATTAATACCACAAAATACCAACAATTTTGAGACTCAGAGTATACACAAATTATAAATCCAAAATAGAAAACGAGTGAACCTGGAGGTGCTCCCCACAACTACTTATATCATTTGGATAGTCCTAGAATTTGAATATCATTTCAATTTCTTTTAATGTCTCCTCACACTGAAAATGTCACAATTAAAATTCTCAGCACTACTTAACGTCCACGAACGTTAAAACCCATATCAAACTAAAAAATTAAAAACAGCTGGAATTTATAAACCAAAAGGATTTTCCACTTTGGTAACGAGATTATAATGAAGTGTGGCACAATTTTATGAACTTATTAGTCCAACTAAATGAATTTACATTCTGCAGCACTTCAAAAACATCATAAGTTGGAGCACTGCCCAAAAACAAAATGGGAAATTTTTTCTTGTTGCTTTTTATGCTGAAGTCAAAATGACTTACATTTATAAATTAAATTACAGAATAAAATACATGGCATTAAAAATCAATACTAATAGAATACCAATGCATAAAGTTGATATATTTTGTAGAGTAAAATAGTGTGATATGTTTCTTTTGTGAAGCTAAAATGGTTTATAATAGGTAAGTAATAGCAATGTGATTTTCCCTCTCAAGAAACAAGCAATATACATGCTAAAACTATTTCTGAATGAACTTCCAAAACTATTAGCATCATTTACTTAAATCGTCTGATACTAAGATGATACCAGCTTAAATATGGGTTCTGACACTTTATTCCATTTATACAAGATATTACAAGAAGAAATTTAGACACATTCTGAGGATCCCAAATGAGAAATCTCAATACAACTTTTCTACTAATATTTAGAGGAAACCATCTGAGGACACCATCAAATATATTTCCCTTTCCCTAACTCATCCCACAATTACTGCTGGTATCATATTTTTATTTAAATTACAAACTCTATTGGCAAAAGTATCTATTTTCAGGCATCCTCACTTGGTATGTTCAGACATGGGTCTACAAGAGGGAGGAGGTAGTACTCAGCCACTTAAGAAGACGCCCAGCAGGTAACACTATGCAGTCACAGATGGAAATGACACTCCAATTTATCCTTGATATCTGTTTCTCAAAGCCAAAACAATGTTTTCCCTCAGTTGAATTTTACCGTTGGATTGATCTGTAAGTAAGAAATGACTTTCCTTTCTTAATGTCATCTGGAAGAATGTGAAAAATTTAAATAAATCACTATGACTAACGCTACAACAAAAAAAGTAATTTTGCCAGACAAAGGAGAGGTCAGAGAAACCAACAGAGAAATGGAACTGAAGTAAGCTATCAAAAGTGTGAGAACAATTTAAAAATAGTAATAGATATAAATTGCATCAAAAGACCATCACTAAGTCTTGAATTACAGTGTGCTGCAGAGAACCAATTCAAAAGATGATAAGCTTCCACGTTCCTCCCACTGTTAAATTTTTAAATATTGTATTTTCCAAGATCTGATACAAGACAGACATTCAACAACTACGTATGACTTTAAGGAGACTCTGGTATCTGGATTTACAGCTCATTCATTCATTCACCTACAATGCACTAAGTACTGTGTTACTTTTAGGAATTAAAGATTCAACGGTACACTGTACCTTCTCTGAGCAGTCCAGTGGGAAGACAGAAACAGGTCCTTTTAATAGGGCATGTTAAGACCTGTGATGGGGCAAGTCCAGGTGTCACAGGACACAGGAGTTAAGAAAGCTTCCTGGAGGGAGCCACCTCTGAACTGAGAACTGAAGCTCTAGGAGGAGCTAGCTGGCACAGATCAGAGACAGGGAGGAAGAGAGTGGTCAAACAGAGGGAACTGTGTGTGCAAAGTCCGGAGGTGGACGGACAGCCAGACAGACACATGGGAGGGACTGACACTTTCATAAGCTAAGTGGAGCTGAAGAACAGATTCCGAGGCACGAGTGGAAAGTGATGAAGCTAGAGAGGTAGGCAGGTTCCAAAGCTCGTACATAATGCTGAGGAATTCGGAGGAACCTTGGAAAGCAAAGCCAAGTGGATGAGTGAATGCGGGTAGGCTCACTGGCTTTCCCTGGTATCTGCTCCCCAGCGTCACCCTCACTGCACAGGTATTCAGAGTAGTGCTTCTGCAACCCTATTAAACATAATGGATCTTTCAATTAAGGCCGGGCTCTCAGACTGGCAAGATGAGTTTGACCGACACAGCTGATGACATTTGGTACCTGCAGGCCTTAGGCAAGGCATGGAGTCTTCAGTTCAGCACTGGGTCCCACCTTTCCCTTTCCCTGGCTGCTGTTACTTGATTTACCTACCCACCCTCCGGGGTACCTCAGTCTGCCTCTGGTTTAGACTATCGAGAGTAAAGCCACAGGTGAATAGGGAATGTCAAGAGTCTTCTGCACTAAGTTCCAATATATGAAAAGGACCATCACGACGACACAGATGCAGAAGATGGGCAACTGGTTAGTCGTCAGGAAGTGCCACTAGGTCACCAGAAGCCACAGTTCTTAAAACTTGTTAATGAGTCTAACATGTTTGGCTGTAAGAAGTTGTATGAGGCTCATAGTTTCTAAAGACATCTTATCGTATTTTTGGCATATTGGGGAGATGAAGAAAACACCATGTGAAAAACGAAGTGCAAGAAGAGAGATTCTCCATTGTTTGGGAGAATGTGGGGCCTTTCAAAGTTCTGTGGACAAATTTTCAAGTTTTTTCCTCAGTGGTCAAATCTTAGAAGCTCTAGAGAAGACACTGTAATGGGATCTGGTGTCGTCCCTCTTCTCTCATGAGGATGGTGTTTAATAAGTACACATAGAGCAGTCTGGTGAAAAAACACTGCATGAGGTCCTCTGTGCATGTGTGTGTAGGTGTGTGTGTATGGGAGGGAGAAGGAGGCAAATAAGAGTTAAAAGAGAAGGGCTCCAAGGTAAATATTTTAAATTTCCTGGTAGCTACATTAAAAAGTAAAAATAGGGGCTGGCCTGGTGGTGGAGCGGTTAAGTTTGCGTGCTCTACCTCAGTGGCCCGGGATTTGTGGGTTTGGATCCCAGGAGCCCGCCGACGCACTGCTTGTCAGCCATGCCGTGGCGGCGTCCCATATAAAGTAGAGGAAGATGGGCATGGATGTTAGCCCAGGGCCAGTCTTCCTCAGCAAAAAGAGGAGGATTGGCAACAGATGTTAGCTCAGGGCTGGTCTTCCTCACACACAGACAAGAAAAGTAAAAATAAACACGTGAAATTAATTTTAGTAATATCTTTTATTTACCCCAATTTAGCCAAAATATCAATTTAATATATGATCAGTATAAACACTGAGATATTTTACATCCTTTTTTTCATACTAAGTCTTTAAAATCCAGTGTGTATTTTACATTTACAACACGTCAACTAGGACTAGCCACATTTCAAGTATTCAAAAGACACTTGTGGCTAGTGTGTACCACATTGGACAGAGCACGTTTGGAGTATTTTACTGAACATTCCATCTGCCATTCACCATAATCCAGAAAAATATATGGACATTTTTCTCATGGTAGAAGTAGCTAGCCTAGGATTAGGGGGAGGCTCCCACTGCTAGAAGATGCTAGTTTCATTGGGTTTATGCCAGAATACCCAGGGGCAGCGGGAAAAATGTACAGTGACAGAGGCTGGGTTAGGGGTGTGGTAAAGTGGCACAGGCAGTAGACTTGAATAACCTAAAATCTACCACTCTCCATTATAGGAACAGAGCTGTTCTGGATGTGAAAATCTGTTAAGCTCCGTTTTCCAAAACACCTTTTCCTTCCACTCCTGTTATTTAAGACTAAACGTTTGGGTACAGCTTTTTAACCATATCTCAAATTGGTTTAAAAAAGTAGACTAAAGGTCTGGAAACAAAGGGATGTATCTGTCTCTTCTTTGCAACAGCGAGACAGTGGGAAGCAAGTCTCAGGCCTTATTACCTCACTGATAAAATGGGAGCAGATGCTAAGTGTTATGCTTGGCACAGTGGATCCTTTGTAATTTTTCTCACTTCCTCCTGGATTTACTGTTAGGATGAAATGAAGTACTTCTCTGGAACTATAAAGGGCAAAAACCATTCCGGGCTTGCTTCCAAGTGCCCTTAGAAAAAATAAAATCCAACCTGCTTGCTTACAATGGTCTTTGAGGTCCTACGTGATCTGGTCTCACCTATCTCTGAGCCCTAACTCTACCAGCATCCTCATTTAATCTCCTTCTTGCCGACTCCCCAGCCACACTGGCCGCCATCATTCCAGTCTCCCTCCTGCCCCAGGGCCTTTACACATGCCCAGGGCCCCTCAGGGATCTTAATTCCATTTCATACTTCAAGTTACTTCTCCTAGGAGCCTTTCCAGATCATACTGTCTAATATAACCATTGCCCTGCACCCCAGTTACTCTAACTTATCCACCTTTTTCTTTTTCCTCCTTTATTTCACCTATTTGCTTATTTGTAAATTGCCCATCTTCCCCACTAGAACGTATTCCCTGTGACAGCAATGGTGCTGCTCTGCCTCCAGCGCCTAGAACAGCATCTGGCACCCAGGAGATGCTCAATAAATATTTCATGATTATAGGAACAAATGAATGCTATTCAAACAGAGACTTTCATCATTAACCACTAGGGCAAATCATGTCTTGAGGAGTTATCTTTCATCATTTAAAATATCTTTTTATTGAGGACATTATGCTAAGTGAAATAAGTCAGTCACAAAAGGACAAATACTCTTATCACTCCACTTATATGAGGTACCTAGAATAGTCAAATTCATAGAGACAGAAAGTAGAATGGTGGTTGCCAGGGGTGGAGATAAAGGGGATGGGGAGTTAGTATTTAACAGTACAGAGTTTCAGTTGGGGAAGACGAGAAAAGTTCTGGAGGTAGAAGGTGGTGATGGTTGCACAACAATGTGAATGTACTTAATGCCACTGAACTGTACACTTAAAAATGGTTAAGATGGTAAATTTTGTTATGTGTATCTTCCCATATTCTTTTAAAGTAAAAATGATATATACACCCATTAAACTAGCATAATATAAAAAGTGTGGTAGTATCTGTTGCTGGTGGGGATGGAGGAAGGGTACTCAAATATACTTCTGGTAAATTATTTCAATCTTTTGGAAAGCAATCTGGCAACATTTCTTAAAATTAAAATCCTCATTTGATTCTGAGATCTTAGTCTGGAAACCTATCAAATGGAATAAATATAAGGATGTTTAGGAAAAATTTTCTTGGAAGCATTCTCTTTCCATGTGGGAAGAGTCCATAGCACATATATTTTTGTATTCCTGTGGGCCCTGCACTTACTGGACAAGTAAAGCAAACATCACAACACCGACTGGCTCTCGTGTCATTCCCTGCTATGCTCAACGGATAGATACCTTCTCTGTCTTTCTCATTCTTTTTTTCTAAAATTTTACAGAAAGTATTTTCTTATACAAGCAGGGGAAAGGAGTACTTATTAAAAAGCTGATTAACCAATGCAATTTTATCATCAAATCAACTATTCTTTCAGATTAGAAGTTTAAGTCTATAACAAACTAAAGAGAAATAGTTCTTACATATAAGAAGCTGAGGAATATGAGTGAGTGAATCACACTAAGCTTCAAACATCCAATTTTTCTAAACATTTTGCCAAATCAAAATTTTAAGTCTACTCAAAGAGGCTAACTTAAGACATAAAGGAAATACTATTAAAATAATTCTAATAAAACTAGGAACCTTAATTGGTTGCAAGAAGGTTACCATTTTAGGTAGCAGGATTTTTCCTGATTTTTTTCTTTTTTGTTTTAAATGAGATAAATAGTTGGCTACAAAGTCATTTCTTTAACTCTGGGAAAGATGGTCCTGTAATAAATAGGTTCTCTTCAAGTACCACTGACAAGCTGATTACTATTACAAAAAACAACTCAGAGCAAAGTTAATTTCATTTTATTTAACTGCCTCAATGATGATTAGTTTTTAAAAAAGATTTCCAGTATCCCCATTGTATCCTTTCTGAGTTCTGTCTGAGACCAGACTGTTTCCTTTGATGTCAAAGGGCTCCAGGGCACCTCCTTACACACTGAGGAATAACATATACCACCTGAAGACTCATTTACATAATTTTCATGTCAACAAATACAGACTTCCACAAGTGGGTTTTCTTTATTTTTTAATTAATTTTTTTTTTTTGTGGGGAAGACCAGCCTTGAGCTAACATCCGTTGCCAATCCTCCTCTTTTTGCTGAGGAAGACTGGCCCTGGGCTAACATCCGTGCCCATCTTCCTCTACTTTATATGGGACGCCGCCACAGCACAGCTGACAAGCAGTGCGTTCGCGGGCGCCCAGGATCCGAACCTGTGAACCCCGGGCTGCCAAGCGCGAACTAAACCGCTGCGCCACTGGGCCGGCCCCAAGTGGGTTTTCTTTCTATGAGGAACAAAGCGCAGAACAGTGCTCATGACCAGCTCCCTGCTGCCCTAAATGTGTCAAAGAAAATCTATAACGACACATTCACAGATTGAAAACGTGAAGCCATTCTGATTTCTTATGATCGTGTAGGGCATTTGGAACTCTTGAAAAGCAAATCGTCTGTTGATTTTAATAGTGTGCCAAGTATGACTTTGGTACCAGTTTATTGAAGAAAAGTGCTCTATGATTATTGCTATAATTTCTGCAACAGACAAGTTTCCTGTGGTTAGGTCATTTACAACTGGCACTATGCACAAAGTTGTTCAGACAGGTTGGTTTGAGGGACAGTTGCTCACATAAGAGAATGAGTTTATGTCATAGTAAATTCTGGCTAATATGTACCAACAGGGTCCGCCACATGTATAGGTGGAGCTGGCAGTTAACTCCTGACAAAACTAACACCTAGACAGATGGAGCCTAGAGTCCTATCCTGAGACATTTATTGACTCCCTTGGTTTAAAAGGCCAGTGACACAACAGCCATCCTCAGTAAACTGTACCCTCTTAATCTTGGTTTACATATTTGCTTCTAAAGGGTCAGCTATAGGTTTTGGGATGTGAAGGGTAAGCAATCCAGGTATTTCCAGGGAAAACACTAGAAGTTTAAAAAAGTATTTTTGGACAAAGTAAATCAACTCCAATTTAAAATTTTTAACCAAGAGGCACTCCCTCTCTCCACTTTTCTCCAATATGCCACACTCAAAGTACTAGCCTCTTTGTCAGAGAACTGCACTGGCTTTGGAGTCAGATTCAGGTTTGAGTCTAAGCTTTGTCATTTATTAGCTGTGTGAGCTTGCGTAAGTGTTTACTGGTAAGAAGACATGTACAAATATAAGCTGTTATCATCACAATTGTACATGAAGAAATGGAGGTGAGTTTTGCTGCATATTTCTTCTCACGGGCAAGCCCATGGGGTCTTAACTTAGGCTTTCATGGGCTGCCAGTGTAATCCGGTTTCTGTAGACCTGGTCTTCAAGGGAGGGAAACTGCCTAATATTTTTATCAATTATTGCATTCTCTTCCCTTTTTTTCTAAAAGTCTTTTAAAGGATACTTCTATATTAGGCCTATGTGGACAGAATTTTAGTAAAATTTTGCTTCAAGTTAGAATTTAAATTACACCTTTTAGAAATATTACAGTTTAGGACTTTTGATCCATGCCCACACCTAATATCATGCAATCTCCCTGACAAAACAGTATTAAATAGTATTATAGCTTTTAACATCATCCATCACCCTATTTGATAATAAAACAGAGCTACTGTAACAATTGGAAAAGCTGCTTTCCCTAGGTCTACATCAAATTTCAATGGTATTTATTCTCACCAAGATTCAAAGCAGCCCCTTACTGGTTTCAAACACACATTTTATATTTAATGTATTGGGGGGGAGGTTGGAATCTGACATAAAATTATGATTCCCCTTACATTTTTATATACTATTCCATCAAGTAACCAATTAAAAAGCTTTGTATACTCTGTGGTATATGTCCAGTCTAACAAGCAATGAGAGCACTGTGAACAGCTATTATTTATTTAGAGTCTACAATGTGCTAGTTAATTGGCATACATCATCTCCAATCACCAAAACATCACGATAAGCTGGGTATTACCTGATCTTCATTTTACAGTTAGGAATCAGGGAGAAGCTGGTAACTGGCCTCAGGTCCTAGAGCCAGTAGTGCAACACGGTGAAATCAAATAAAGGAGAGTCTGGAGTCAAAGACCTGACGCAATTCCCACCTCTTTCCTTCAGTGTGTGACTATAGACAAATTGCTTAATTCTTCTAATTAACTTCTTAATCAAAAATAAGGACACTATTTAACTCCTACAGAAACTGTACATAAATAAAAGCACAGAATGTCCATTTCAGTGCCTGGATTACAGCAGCATTTAATAAATGTTAACTATGATGAATACTATATAGAATGATACTAGAATTTGAACACAGGCTCCTAAGGTTATGATTTGACTATAATATGGTACATCTACACTGAATCTGGAAAATGAGATACTATCATCTAGTTTCTACTAGATTAAAATTACAAAAAAGCATATGTTAAAAAAAAACATATAAAGACAGAAAGTATAATGGTGATTGCCAGGGGCTAGGGGGAGGGGAGAATGAGGAGTTAGTTTAAAGGGTAGGGTTTCAGTTTTATAAGATGAAAAGAGTATGGGGAAAGACGGTGGTGATGGCTGCACAACAATGTGAATATATTTAATTCCACTGAAATGTACACTTAAAAATGGTTAAGATGCAAATTTTATGTTATGTGTTTTTTACCACAATGAGAAAAATAAAATAAATATTAAGCTTTATTAGACTGAATCTGGAAATATTGTCTTTGATGGAAATTTTGTATGAGAAAATAGAATTCTGATCTATTTTACATATGATAGAATTATTTTATTATATGATCTTAATAGAATCTTAAACATTAGGAAGAAAATTTATTCTATGATTTACCTTGTAATATAAAAAAAATCATTGCCTGGGATTGATTTCCCATGGATTTCTTAATTAGCTATTCAGTAAGAATGAGTGGGTACATGTAATGTGTTCTAGAAACCTAAATGTTAAGAAAATGATTGGTGTCCCCTTGTCAGATGGAAGGCAAGAAAGCAGAAGGCCCTTTCCATGATTCTATATGCAGCAATTTCTATTTTAAAAGAGATCGATCTACAGTAGGCAGCAGGACTACATCACAGGTACATACCTCTCTGCCTAATGGCATCTCCTTTAGTAATTATTTTTCCCAAATCACGTATAACATATAGTAGAATGAAGTCATAATGCAGTTGCTAAAAGAAAAACTACTTACATGTTGGAAAATGTTTACTACTGTCTTAAATCTTAAACTTATTTCAGTAAATGTAAAAAATATTTAATACAAAGTTGATTTTAAAAAATTCTTTATTGAAAGTACCAGAGCCACAAGTATCTGAAATGACATTCTTCTTGCAGTCCGGTTTGCAATTGAGGGTCTTCAAAAAATCATTATCAGAGATGTTAAGTAATTTAATTTAAAATTTTAAAGGGAAAGTTGCTTGATTGAAGGAACTGTCTATCTAAAACCATTTAACAATGGTATTTCTATAATTATGTCTAAATCTATTCTTTTTAAAACAGTGATTTTTATTAATGTCTATTAATATTCTTTTAAAATTACTATTCCTTTTAAAATTGTAATTTCAGGTCATATTGGATAGTAAAAAAAAAAAAAAAGCACAATTAGTACTTATGTAATGGTAAGTTATGGGAAAGAAAATAGAAAGCTTACTCCGTTTTCCTAAATAAACGAAGAAACATACTTTTATGTTACACTTCTGACATGTTCCCCTCACTATAAGAAATACAATTTGTCTGATTTTTCAAGTAATTTTAAAAATGCTTTAAATTTCTGTTTTGTTTTTTTTTTACAAAGCATGTCTTAACAGCTCAAAAGAGGTTAATTTTTGTTACTAAAATAATTTCTTTTTTGTTCCCATCTTCTCCCTGTGGGTCATGACTATAAATTACAACTTACTCAGTCTAATAAAGAAAATAGCTACCAGCACTTGAAAACTCCAATTTTCTGCCTAGTAAACTGAGTTCAACAGTGAGAAACTGTAAAAAGGGAAACCTTTCCTGGTTCCAGTTGATTTTTGCACAATTTGTACTGCCTACCTGAAAAACACAAAGTTAATTTCTAATAATTGATATGATTATTTTGCTTTACAGGTAATTTTCAAGATACAGTAGATGAAGGAAAAAATATGCACACTGCTTAAAAAGAAGTGAAGAGTGATATCTGGCATCCTTGTGCCTTTTTGTTAATGGGACTGGAGCACACACGAGTGCCTAGTACACAGTAAGCACTCAACAGATGTTTGCTGAAGTGAATGAATGTGCCTTGTTTCCATCTGGTTCTACACTGTGGCCACATGTGGGATATTTTCCTTTCCGTTTTCCATGACTGCTTTGTCCCAAATTGGCCCCGGCCCTGTTGGTTCCTTGCGTCTTCATCTGTCTTCTCATCACTAGCTCTCCATGTTCTGAACCTGGTTTTTCATGTTTCAGTGAGATTCAACCTTAGTCACTATTATAGCTCTGTTCTGTGAGATGCTGCTTAAGTTAGGCAAAGGTCAGCTACTTCAATATTTGGGAGATGTAACAAATATTTTGAATTTTAAGTATCACTGATTATAGCAACTAAAGCTCTTCAAATAAATCTAAATCCTAATCAGATGTGTCAGAAGCACATTTAATTTTAAAAATTGAAAGGGAAGGTTGTTTGAAGGAATTTTTAAATCTAATATCATTTAATTATGGCATTTCTATAACAATTTCTCCATTTATTCTCTTTTAAAAACAGTGATTTTTATTGATTTCTAATTAATGGCTAATACTCAATTTTTATTAATTAATTTTTTGAATGCAAACTTCAGTTCATATTAGTAACAAAACAAAACAAAACAATTAGTACTTATGTAATGCTAGCAATATCAAATTGCTGAGCCTGGTTCAGCTGGGACAATGCTAAAACAGGCCAGATGAAAAACAATCAACTTAGAGTAATTCTGCATTGGTTTTCCAATTAAGTTGTTCAACAAGTGGGAGGGTAGGAGAATGCAGTGTGTTTCAGAAATCTTGGTACAGTTAATTAAAAAAAAAAAAAGAAGAAGAAGAAAGTAAGAAATAGTTGTGATCTTCCAAATGTTTAAGATATAGAAAGAGCGTGAAAACTGTCTGCTCTTTGATTCTGTATTCAGGCAGATTAAATTTAAATCCTGATCTTAAATACAAAGGATTCCCCGCTGTGGCCCTGTTGTCCATTAGTCATGAAAAATACAGACCTACCTAAACTAGTGACAAGGAGGTCAAAACTCCAAGTCCTGCCTAAAATAACATATGCTTTCCTTGAATTTTTACTGTTTTTTCCTTCAAATCAAATATTTAACATGTACATAAACTAGCTACAATTTAAATATTCCACATTTTATTGAGAACCAAGGTATACTGATTAAGTTACTTCCTGAGAAGGGGAAGATTCTTTTTTAAATGTAATGTTCGTAAAGTAATCTTTTATTGTTTTTAAAGTAGTTTAAACATGCGTGTACTAATTTTTATCCTCCTAACTTTGAGAGATAGGTAGGGCAGATACTTTTAAGATTTATTTTCTTTTGTTTATAGAAGAGGAAACAGATGTTCAATTATTTGCTCAAAGTTTCAGAGTGGGCAGCGTCATTCCAGACTGAAGTCTAGCTTGTCTGATGCCACGGTCACTTCTCCTTCTGCTCACATTGTACCTCTACAGAAAAATGACTTTGGAAACTATGCTGGTGATGCTTTATGAGACAGCTTCTTACTGGAGAACTCTCACAGTAAATGTTCAAATTGTTGGATAATATCCAAGTAGCCTTTCACTAAAAAATTAGTGAGTAGTCAGTATGACTTCTAAGAGGGTGGTACGAATCTCAAAACTCAAGCCCTGGTTCTTCCTTCTGAATTGAAGATGAAAATAAAATATAAGAAGGGATTAGGAGGGAGGAGGGAGGAGGAGGTATTTGCCCCCCCATTACATAGTTTTGATTGCACTGAAATAAACAAAATTTAATGAGCCTGTATTATATCTAGTGTTATATATAAGTATGAATTTATATTAAACTTCCTAAATACCTCACCCCATCTACTCCTCAGCTAATTTGCTATGACTTTTCACTTCTTACTGACAGTCATGAGGCCCTTCTAGATTTATATTCTTTAATCTTTTGTTTTAATTTGCTTTATTTCATGTTTTACCATTAGAAAAGTAAACAAAACATTTTTGTGAAGATGCATTGGGTTGTCAAATGCCAGTGCTTTAATGGAGCCTTAAGTCCTATACCTGTAAAGAGAAAACACATTTCTCACTCTTCCTTAGGGATTGTTCTTTGCTGTGTGAGGTGTAAGACTGCACTGTTAATTAGCAACACAGCACACACAGGAAGGTGATGCTTTTGTAAATGTAATATTATAGTCAACTAATTCCAAGAGCTCGCAATCATTAAAAAGTTTCAAATAGGGCCAAGCTGAGGGCCAAATGGAAACAATCTAAGTTGCTTATGAGAGTTGTGAGCTTTATTCTTTGGTGTCAACTTGCTCTTCTCTAGACATGGATTTGGTCTATGATATTGGAGGGATGTGTGTGAGAGACAATGTGAGCATGTGCACAGATGGTTTTACGATAATTTCAGGTGGCAGTGAAGTCTTCTTGCTGACATTCAAGGTTTACCCCCTCTCCATATGCCTGAACAGCAATCACTGAGTGACTGAGTGAGATGGGCAGAGCTCTGGAAGTATGTGTGCATGCTTGTATGTGTTTGTTTTAGACATATCTGCTTATCTCTAGAAAAATCATTATCAGTCCCTCTCTCTTGCCTAAGAGATAAGGATGGGCAGTGAACATAGATACCAAGGAATAAAGTTAAAAGAAAAAAAAGTCACTATGGAAGATACATAAGTCTTTAAAGAGCAAAAAAATTACAGGAAAAATTTGGGGGACTTGAAACCCTGCCATGATTTTTTTAAATTTGCTACGGAATCCTGTCTTCTCAATCATTAATAGCTTCATGCTGTGGCTCCCTATGGTATCACAAGCTGCTAATATCACCATTTGGTACCTCTAATATCAGAAGTGACAACAGGACAAGTCCCCCAGGGATCACAACTCCAAGCAGGCCTGTTCCATTGGTGCTGTGGGCCCAACACCTTCGCCAGGCTTTCAGTTTCACTGTATAACTTCCCATATACTGCACCAAACAGCCATGCAGCCACTGACACCTGGTGCCTAAAACTAAGCTGATCTAAATACCAGTTGTCTCCTCCTCCTCTAGGTGGCACCTGCAATGAGCCACTGAAGAGCACCAAGGGACAAAAGTGTGCCTAAACCACTGTATTGATTTTTTCCACTGTAAAGAAATAATCTTATAAAAAGACTCGCTGTATTTAAGAGAAGGACTGAGATTTCTCATTCCAACATGAGGGCCTGCCTCACATAATCTGACTCCAGTGTCTTTGTCAGTCTCTTCCTCCACATCTGCTGGGCACCGGCCTGCTCTAGTCAGGTCAGGCTTTCACTGAATGAGGCCTGCTCAAGTAAGTGGACTCAGGCTCAAGTCTCCATCTTCCCCTCTCTCCACCTCCCCCCAACTCTGTCAATCTAAATGCCTCCTCATCCTCCCCATCCTTCAAGGGCTCTATTTTAGCATTTGATTGCAGTCAATTTAGCAATTTTCATTTTCGGTGTCAAATCCTTCTCCAAAGTATCAAATCATATAAGCTGTATGATCCTAATTACACCATGAGGGCAAATTCTGTAAGAGCAGCTTTGCGTCTTATGGCTCTTGGGTCTGTTTCTGAGCCACTAGAAACAAAATGGACATCAAAGAGCCGAAGAGTTAGTAGCTTTCAGCTTTGTATGAGGGAGGCCATTCTCACAATGGTTCTCCGAGCCCAACAGGCTACATCTAATTTTTATCACACACAGGAAATGAAACACAGGAAGATAAAAATTTTAAATAAAGCTTTAGATTAATATCAAGATGTTAAAGAGGTACTTCAGGATGTTAATGGTAATTTTTTTAAAATATGGAGTTCATTCCTTAAGAAAAAATAGAGACTACTCAATTTCTTTCCCATTAGGGCAACAGAAACTCAAATTAGAGTTTCAACTTGGAATGGCTAGGAGTTAATTATTTAGAGTATAGCGGGATAACTGTTAAATTATAATGTGCTCTTCCTAAGTATTCTAAAGCCAGAGATGTTGCCCTACTTTTTGATGGGTAAAAATAGTTGGGATCTGATATAACTCTATGAGAGGCAGGATAGCTATGTGTTAAGTATACAGAGTCAGAATCCCTGGGCGTCCTGGATTCAAATCCCAGCTCTGCCACTTCCTTTGATCTGGGTGACCTGAGACTAGTTACTCATCTTTTCTTTTATACCTCGGATGACTGATCTCTAACATGCAGATAGAAAATAATCACACCTATTTCATATAATGAAATTTCATTAATGTGAGGATTAAAATGAGAATATACAATAAAGTTCTTAGCATAATGAGCACAAAATAAACACTCAAATATTTACTATTATTGCTATTAATTTTAAGAGTTGAATGATCATACCATTAAGCCTTGTTAAAAAAACAGTCAATGTTTTCCTTGTCACAGCAATTGCTTAGAGAGTTCAGATTTAAATATATTATCTTTCAAAACTCACAAAACTTTTGGATGTAAGAAGGCTGTTATGAGGAACAAATGGGATAAAACATGGAGTCCCCGCACAGTACTTAGCTTCTAGTAAGTGCTCAAGAAATGGTAGCTATTATTATAGGAGCAGGTGGGTGACAGAATAAAGCATTTTTTTCAGCACTGCTCCTTAAACAAAAACCACCTCTCCATTAATACCAATGAAAGAGTTACTTTTTAAATCTCAGGTTCTTGTTCGCACTTAAAGAACAGGCAGATTAAAACCAAAGTAGCTCAACAAAATTTTCTTAGAAACAGGCAATCCCCTAAACCAGTTTTTAAGAACATCGTAGGGCAGGGGACTCATCACTGTCTTTGGGTTGGCTGCTGGAAAGCTGAGAGCCAAAGGCCTCAGGGCATATATTCTCTACATCACCCCCATTTCCCACTCTGTCTTTCTCTTTTTCTTACTCTCTTCACTTTGTCATGTTTTTCATTTCACTTACTTTAAATTTCATTTTAACTCATGTAAAGCTATAAGCTGCTTTGGATTTTTTTTTCTGGAACAAGATGGGCTGTAAACAAACATAAACATGGGGAATCACTTTGAAAATTACTTACTGTGCTTCTAATTTATGCTTTTCAAATTTGCCATGTGAAGTGCACTTTAATTTAAAATTTTAAGCTACAAGAAGCTCTTTTTGGATAATGCTAGTTTACCGTTGGCCCACATGTCCCCACTGAAGTAATTTTCTAATAAATTATTTCAACATACTTTCTACTTCAGAGAAAAAGTGACACAATCAAAGGTCAATCCCATATATTTAAATAGTTATCCAACAATCAATCCACAAATGTATGAGCACCTGCTACACGTCTGGCATGATCTCTGCACCAGTTAGCAAATCAAATCCCCTCGAGATCATGTTTGGTTGTGGGCTCTGGAGTGGCTAAGATTCAATAATAATCAAAGCTTAATGACGAATAAAGAACAAAAACTGGGACTCAAAGTTCCACAGATATAATAATGTTTAAAGTTTAGCTAAACTTGGAATAACCAGAGACCAGGTTACTAAAAATTTTCTGTGTGCAACTTGGAAAAGGAAAGAGAGAAAAGTTATTCACACATGTGTAACACACATACACACACACAAACACACACATACACGATGTCCCAGATTTATGTTCTCTAAGCTTCTAACCTTGGCCTATTCTCTGTCTCTCTAAATACCCATTTTTGGGGGCAAACGTATTGGCTTTCATAGATGACGATTCCAAAATCTTTATTTTCAATCTTGCCTTGTTCCCCAAACTTCAGAATCACACACCCAACTTCCTGTTAGACACCTGAATGTTCTATAGACATTTCAACTCACTGCCCTAAATGAAACCTCATTCCAATCCCCTTTCTCCTGGCAATGCTTTTTTTCCCCATAGCACCTATCAACTTTTCATATGCTACAGAAATAATCTCCCCATCACTCCTCATTAGAAGGTAAGCTTCATCAGGGCAGAGATCTTTGTCTGTTTTGTTCACCTGATCGTCATCCAAGACGTCCCCAGGTATGCCTAGAATGACGTCTGACATTAAGCAGAAATTGAATAAATGTTTGCTGAATGAGTGAACTTTTCCTCCCATGCCCCCAAAGCTGCTCCTGCTTCAGTGTTCCAAATCTCAGCAAAGGGCATCAGTAGCTGAGCCTGGAGAATCACCCTAGATCTTTGCTTCTTTATTTCCAGTATAGAACCAGCCACATCACATCCCAGATAGTCCTGTTCACTGTCCCCTCCTCTCAATTCCTAACACTACTGGTGTAGTTCTATCCCTGGTCATCTCTTACCTAAATGATTTGAAATAACCACCAGAACTGTCCCCCTTCCAATAAGCATACCTCCCTGCAGCCAGATATTAAATGCAAAACTGAACTTACCATTCCTATGCATGAAAACATTCAGAGGTTCTGTTTTGCGCAAGGATCAGTTCAGACCCCTCCTTAGAGTCCAGGACCTGGACCCAATGTGCACATTTAGCCTCCTCTTCTGTCACCTCACACCTCACAGTGGTAACACAAAATTGCTTCTGCTGCCCTGTGCAGACAGCCTGTCCTTATCCCCCCCTCAGCACTGCCAATTCTAATCTTTCAAGATTCAGCTTGGTGGTCAATTCTTTAAGAACCCTTCCCTGACCCTCCAGGTTGGTCTAAATGTCATGCCACTGCATGTTACCATAGCAACCAACTGAAGGGATATCAAAAATCTAGGCAAACATTTGCAATTAACACTAAAGCCTTATGCTTATGTAAGGAGGAAAGGAATGTTCATAAAAATCATACATATAATCTACTGTGTAGGTATTTATTTAAGCTCTTACAGTAAGTAATTAGAATCAAGTTACCCAGTTCCTAATTTCTGGTAAAGGAAAAAAAACAATCTTTAAAGTGTTTCATGAGAAAACTGTAAGCCAGAACAGTCTGGTCTCCCACCTCTGACTCAGCAGTTTTATAGTAGTGACAATGAACTTTGAAGTCCAGTAGCTTCCTGTACATGGTTCATGGGAACACCGAGGGCTGTATCATGTCATTAACTGAAGACATATAAAAATTATTATTTCTTTGCTTTGTCATTTCCTTAATTTTATTTTGCCAGGTATAAGGGGGTAACTATATTTCAATGATTAATATACAATATCCTCCTGATGTGGCTTGTGTCCACTAAATTTAAGTTCTTCATTTTGTGGCACAATTTTATTGTCTACCCCACCTCCCACCTGCTCACCCTCTTGCTTGCTTGTCCCCTCTTGATCAGGAGCACATACAGCATTGATAAGGATAACTTGGGCATATAACCCGGTGAGACATGCTTTCCTCTGAACCTGTTCAGTTTGCTCATTAATTTTAGAAAAGCAAAGAAACAACTATTAATCAACCATTACATTTCCTTAAAAACATTTTCCCCTATAGAATAACCAATCTATAAATTTAAAGATTTTGACCTATATGCTGTGAACTACATGTGAAAAGAATGAAGTATACGTTTACAGGCTTGGATGTCTTAAAATACTGCATATTTGAGGAACCCTGAGATTAATCTACAGTTACATTTTTTAAAGCAATTTCATTTCAGGGAATAGATTTATAAGTTTCCTACTTAAATGGAGATGTCTGAGTGTGGAAACCGACATCATGTGATTTGGCTGACCTTACCAAGATATGGACTCTTCTGCTTAACAATTAACAAGTCTGCTTACAAATATATAAATCCAGTTGACTTTATATAATAATGAACTCTCTTCTTCTTTTACAGCCTTATAACTCTTCAGTAACTTGTGATAGCTGTGTCTTCCAGACACTGCTTGTGTACTGAGTATCCAAAAAAGAAATTAGGTTATAAAATAGTGTGCTGAATGTAGTCAGCTCTGCTCACTGAGGGATCACAAACCAGAATACACATGAGATGAAACTAATGGCAATTTACAGTAGGAAAGAGAATAAGATAGCAAAAACTCAGACTAGATTTAGAAGTTGCAGATTAGAAGTCAAAAGGCTTGCATAAATTCTTGGGCAAGTTTCACTGCTAATTTGGGGGGAAGCCATTTAACTTCGATTACTCTTATACTGCATAGGTATAACCATGTGTACATTCAAACATTTATTTGGTGGCTACTAAATATCTACAGTCTTGCTACATTCTGGAATAAGACACTGTCCTGCCCTAAAGATGTCTAACAGAGAAGCCAGAAGTCCATGTGGTGGCTCTCAATATTTTCCCTACTGTGCAACTCCCAAAGGTGGGACTTCCCTAATCAGTTACAGAAGTTCATTAGGGGAGTAAACCTGAACAGTCCAGTCCACACTGGAAAATGTGGAAAAGCCCCTCCAGAAAATTCTGATAGACCCTCCATTCCCCCCACTCCCCACACACACCCTTTGAGAACTTTGAGAACTGCTTGTCTAGAAGGATCTTACAACCTCAAAGGGCAGCTCTATGGACAAAATAATGTATTACAGGAAAAATGAAGAAAAAATGAAGAGCTAACAATGTAATGTTGTGTCATTTACATGATCTCTCTGCACAGACATTACCAGAGAACTTTAGCATTTGTTCCTAGAGAATCATAAAGATCTAATATTACTAATGTTACTTTACAATTTTTAAAATATGCAAAAAACATTTTGCTTTCATGTAATTTTTCATAGCAGTATTAAGTCCGGACAATACTACTTTTCCCATTTATATACAAAGAAACTGAGACCCAGGTAAGTTAAATAACTTGCCTTAATCTCACATCTAGTGAGTGGCAGAGCCAGAAATAAAAACTAAATCTTCTGACCCTAAAGCCAGTCCAGTTTCCACTACAAGGGAGAACTCTATTTAAATAAATATATTTATATTATATATATATATATTTATTGATTTATTCTTTTTCTTTTTAAGATAGAAAGGTCTGACAAACCTTCAAGGCAAATAAGCAATTGAAATTAAAAATAAAATTATAAACTTCCATTTGTAAGGTACAATAATACGGCTCTTAACTGACATTATTGGCAAATAAGGTATTCTGGATGAGACTTCTAAGTGCTTTTATATTAAATGTTTAAGAAGAAAAAAAGCACATATATACATCCCATTAAACAGAACACAAAGAACATAATTTACACTTTTACAAAATGATTCACAGTCTCCCTACACAGTCACCACTCTGCAATTATACCAAGCTTTAGAGTGGCGCGCTCTAGGGCGTAAAGCCTTAAGCCAATAAACTCAGAGCTCAGACTGTTAGGTTTTCCCTCCTGTCTCCTCTCTAGTGGTCCTTTCCAGTTCTACCCATGGTGTCGGTTACTTCCTTTTGGCTTTAACTGACTCCTCTCATCTCAGTTCCCTCTACCCACAGCTGCTTAGAATTCTCTGTTTTTGTGATCTGAGGAAGAGCTTAAGGTTATCAAAGAAAACCGAAAAACAAAGTTAGTAAATATTCAAATATGAAAACATAAGTACATGTGTTTGTGTATGTGTATGTACAGACATACACAGTCACACACACATACACACATATCAAGGGTACCAAATTGTGTCTTCTTAACACTTACATGGCTTCCTTCACTATCACCAAGTAGGCATGAACAGAATGACATATACGGTAGAATTTTCATGAACTTGAGAATTACGGAAAATGGAAAGAACAGACTATGAGATTCGGAGTTAGGAGACTCTAGGTTTGGAGTTAGAAGACTAATATGGGTCTAAGTTTGGCCTTATGATTCTGAATAGATTAGTTGACTAGGTCTGATCCCAAATGTCTTCAGCTGTAAAAGAGGAATAAAATAACATCCATATGCCATAATCTTGTGAAATTCATGCCTCAAATGATATAAAGTATTAGAAAATAATTTATTTTTAAATCAAAAAGTTCTGATACGAGACACATATTCTCTCTCTCACACACCTAATAAAACAGTAAAAGAACACAAAATACAAAATAAATAAGTCATTCCTCTCATGAAATTTATATTTAAAATTTACAGCCTTGTTTTATGCAAGTAAGCACTAAAATTCTAATTCCCAAAGAAACAGGGAATAAGTTATATTAATACAAGTCTTAGGCACTCATCCAGTTTCATTATCCATTATTGATCAGCTTTCCAATGAAAGAAAAAGATGTACAGACATTTAGGCTTTTCTTCATTTATTTATATCTCATTACAAAAACAATACTTTCCTCAGCTAATTCCACAGAAACTACTTAAAACATCAAAAATTAAGCAGAACATCTAGAAAACCTTTTGCTTCAGAAGCAAAGAAGGTCAGGTTGTAGAAATAGCCGAAATGTGGGTTCTGATACAAACACTGACCCACAGGTAGGGCAACACAGAGGCTCCCTCTCCAAACGCCCTTCTCTACACCACTTTATTTTGACATATCGCCTTACTTTTGTTCACTAATTAGTGAGCCTAGCAGGGGAGTCCTTACACTGGAAGGTACGAAGTGGCATTAGGAAGGTGCCAGAGGTAAATTTTACCTGTTTGTTTTCTACTGAGCCAATCATATAGTTAAGGAAAGACAGAGGGGGTGGAAGAGAAAAAGGTCTTAAAAAATGAATTGATTTCAGTATTATACAAATTAATTTTCCCGACATCAACCTTCTGGTAACAGAACCTACCTTTTCCTATGGGAAATGCTCCGCCCTACTGTTGGTCTAGGTGGCTCAGGTTGGCCGAATCCAGCCAGAACTAGCCTATCGCATCACTGCATTCCCCAGCCACAGTGATGGGTTTAGAGGAGGGCATGTGAGCCAAGTTCAGTCTAAGAAGATTCAACTGGGGTCTTTTATAGAAACTGAACAGAACAGAAAACCTCTTTTTAGTGGAGGCCTGGTAGCTGTCTCATCACCACAAAAGAACTTACATGAGAACAGAGCCAGAGCAAAATCAAGTGATGGAGAGAATGAGATTGAGTTCTAATGACCTGGCTTAAGACCACAGCTTGCCTGAAGCCAACCCTACACTAGGACTTTCCAGTTATGTGGGCCAATGAATTTCCATTGGTGCTTAAGCCAGTCTGTGTTAAATTTTCTATCACCTGTAACCAAGAGCCCATATCCTAAGAAAGAAATATGAAACTCTTATTACCAATTCAATGCTGGGTTTAGGGACTATTAATTAATAGTATAATATAAAATCATGTCATATAAATTAAATAATGCATAATAAATCCCAGAAGCACAGAAATAACTATTTGGTCAGCTTTTTCATCCCAGAACTAAGGACATTTCCTTGTGATCACCAGCAAAACAAGGATGAAACATTTGAGTTGCTTCTGCTTAAGTCTCTGAAACTTAAACAATTCATCTCTGAGAAAACTGCCCTGAGAAATAAACCTGCAAAAGTCTTAATGTTGAGCTCCTTAGTGAAAATAAGTGTCAATTACACAATAATACTTCTACTAACAGCAAAAATTCTATACTTTGACCAGTTATAGTAGTCAACATTAATAAAACCATCTGGCCTAAGTCTGATATTAATCAATTGCTTGTAAGTGAGGATGGAGGAAGGTAAAAACAAACTAAAAGGAAGTACAATTACTTGGATAGAAGCAAAAGCTAGCCCAAATATACTTAGAGAATCTCCATCAAATTGTTCATTCAACGTACTGGTCTGGAAACTTGCAGTAGGAACAAAGGTAGGACTCACACCAGGACCTAGAATCTGAGGTAGCTATTAGATGAAATTATCCTGTATGGAACACAAATTACAGACATCATCCTGATATTAATGTTTTAATTTGCCACAAACATATATTTACAGAAACACAGAAAAGGCATAAATGATGTATTCTCTGTGTGCCTAGTAAAAACAGTCTTTCAGATCATGCAAATTAAATTTATGACGACACAGAATTATCTAAGTCTCACTAAAAACCAAACTGAGACAAACAACAACAAAAAATTCTCTCTGACTGGATGATCTCAGTTTGCAATTTCAAATTTTGCCTGTTAAATATCGCTCAGTAGAAAACCTCCAGGTGGTTTTTAGATAAGGCGTTATGACTATTTATCACTGACAGATTACATCAAAAATATTTTTGAATTATTCCCCAATAATGCTATAGAGTTAACTGTGCAAGAAAACTACAAAGTAGAAATGTGTAAAAGGAACACCCACATGAACATTTACCTTCCACTGCTCTTTTGAAGAACACTTTGCAGCTGCCACAGGTTACTACCCCATAATGACATCCTGAAGCCTCATCCCCACACACCAAACATATTTTGGAAGGTCTTGAGGATCCAGTAGAAACACTTCGTAAAGTAGAGCTGGGGAAAGAAATCAAGATTTAAATAACTACACTGTAATGGCACATTTGATATGCTGTACAGCTTAGCTCAAATTTTGTCAACAATCATGGTTCCAAAAACGAATTCAGTATGTACTGGTCACATACTATGAAAGTAATGAAGAAAGAAAGAAAATGAAGTGGAGGAAAGCTACCAAGAATTCTGCATAGCAAAGCCTATTCTCAGTACCAAGAAATAATAAATGTAATACATATAAACATTTTTCTTCCTTTTCCTATTTTTGAGAAAGTTTACCAAAAGATATTATTTGCATTCTAGGTGGGCAGGAAGGAGAAGAATCTTGAGCCGAGTCATCATGGAAGTATTTTTGGCATCAAAGAGCTATTATAATACTTCTCAACTCTCTTCACCCAGACTCAGATTATGTATCTCAATTACGCCAGATAAAAAAGTCTCCCCTGTCCAAAACAATCCACTAATTAAAATTTTAAAATTCTTGCCCCTACTGCCAGCAATCTTAAACCCCTCCAAACTCCTGCATTTTTTCCATATCACCTTATATAGTATGTTCAAATTACTTCATTTTGCTTACTAATTTGAAGGGACACAGTCAACAGGGAAAAAAAGCCATATATGCTAAATATCTCAGGTATCTTTCATGGTAAGAAACTGAAAAGTTCTGAGCAACAGTTTTCAGGGACATATTTAACCCTTTAGGCAACAATGAGTATGAATACTTTTCAAGAGGAATCATCTCAAGATATATTAAATATTGCTGTGCTAGTTAGTGGCACATTCTGAATAAAATTGTTTTAAATTCTAATGTGGAATTCATAGTTCAGTGACAGACGTGTACTGAGCAGGCAAAGAAGTTGATTTTTTTCATTCCTAGTCCACATGCATTTACTGAAGAACTACCTACAGGTCCTGTGCAAGGTACTGAGGAAATAAGTATAAAAAAACTTAGTCTCTGTCCTCCAAGTTAGTGGGTCCATGAACGATTGTGGTAAGTGCTATGGTGCAGGGTAATATGGTGGCACATTATAGGTTCAGCTTTCCATACTGGGAAGGGTGGGGATATACCAATCAGAAAGCACTTCCCGAAAGGCAACAGCTGAACTGAGTTTTGAAGCACGACTAGATGACAGCCAGACAGAGAAAGCGGGCAGAGGAGGCAGAACGTGCAACGGCTCAGAGAAATGCGAGCTGGATGTATTCAGAAAACTTTGGATAGATTTGTTGCATGTCACCGCCATCACCTTGCTGTCATGGCTTCTGTCTCCGTGTGAAACAGCAGGAATGTGGGAAAAAGACTCAAAGAAAACATATCAAAAGGCTAGAATGGTTATGTTCTAGTGATAATTTCTCTGGTTTTCAAAATAGCTAAAACATGATAATATTGCCTTGATAATTTTTTAAAGAATGATTTTAAATGTTTTAACTACACTCTCACTAAAAATAAATGAAGGAACAAACAAGTCAGCTGCTCAGAGCATTGCAGCATGACTGACTTTCTAGAAAATGACTTCTTAAATCAAGGACTGAAACAATGTTCTCCAAAGTTGTTTCTCCTCCTGAGAAAAGTGCTCTTTATTATTTTTATTAGCGTCCTTTGACTTCTTTATGGCATTCAAAACATTCCATTTCAGCACCAGTAACTTCTTCAGCATATTAGCCAGTAAAACTCAATCCATACTCTGTCTGACTCTCTCGCAATTCACAGGGAAACACCATGACTTTGTAAATAATTAGAATATAACTTAATCATCATTAACACATAACCGCTTTTTCACAACTATAAGCTACAGGGGATTTGTATTTAACATTTTTGTGAGCCTTGGTCTTGGTCCCCAAACTTAATTAGCCTCTTAATGTTAGTCTTCGGAACTCTCCTATTCTTTCCCAACTCACTTTCTCAGTGATCTCAGCTACTCTCTTGGCTTTAAATATCATCAATATGCTCAGGACTTCCAAATGTTTATCTCCAGCCCAGACCTCTCCCCGGAATTTCCAACCCATTTATCTAACCATCTATCTGACATTGCCACTTGCACGTCTGACACGCACCTCAAACTTAACATGTCCATAACTTTGCTGATCTTTTCTCTGCCTCCAAATCTGCCCCTCCTATAAACTTTCTCATCTCAGTTAATGGCAACTGTTATGGGCTGAATTGTGTCCTCCCCCAAATTCCTACGTTGAAGTCCTCGACCCTAGGACCTCAGAGTGTGACCTTATTTGGGAATAGGGTCATAGCAAACACAATTACTTAAGATGAGGTCATTCGGGAGTGGGGTGGGCCCTTAATCCAATATGACTGGCGTCCTCATTAAAAAGGAGAAATTAGGACACAGACAGACACACAGGGAGAATGCCATGAGAAGATGAAGGCAGTAATGCTTTTACAAGCCAAGGAATGCCAAAGATTGCCAGCAAACCACCAGAAGCTAGGAGAAAGGTATGGAACGGATTCTCCCTCAGAGTCCTCAGAAGGAACCAATCTTACTGACATGTTATTCTTGGACTTCAAGCCTCCAGAACCACGAGACAATACATTTCGGTTGTTTAAGCCACCTGGTTTGTGGTACTTTGTTATAGCAGCCCTGGCAAACTAACACAGCAACTTGGACTCATCCCCGACTCTTTTCTTTCTCTCACATCACACACCCAATCTGTTAAATCCTATTCACTTTATCCTCAGAATATATCCAGATTCTGACCACTTCCCACACCTCCTCTAGCACCACTCTAGTCAAAGCTATCAACACCTCTTAACCTGGGATTTGCAAAAGCCTCCTAGTGGATCTCCCTGATTCTCCTTGCCCCCATCCTGCCCCTGTAGCCAGAATGATCCTGATTCACTCCTTTGCTCAAAACCATCCAAGGGCTTTCCCCTACACTCAAAAGTCCAAGTCATCCCTATGACCAGAGGGCCATAGTCTGGCCCCTGAGATTTCTCTAACCTCTCTTGCTTGCCTGCTCCACTTCAGCAACACTGGCCTCCTTGCTAGCCCTCAAACACACCAGGTGTGCTCCCACCTCTGGGCCTTTGCACTGGCTGTCATCTCTTCACCTAGATATCTACATAGCCCCCTCCCTCACCTCTTCAGGGCCTCATCCAAATGTCACTTTCTCAGTCAGGTCTTCTCTGACCACTGTACTGAAAATACCCCTTCCTCAGAACTCCCTCTCTCCTTTTCTGCTTTATTTTCCTTCCCAGCGCATATCACCATCTAACATGTTGTCACCTTACTTCTTTAGTCTGTTTATTATTTGCTCATCCATGCAAGAAAGTAAACTCAATAGGGGGCAGGATTTTCATCTGTTATTTACCACTCTTTCCCTAGTGCGTGGAATAGTACCTGGTGGTACAGAGTACACATTCAAACAAATGAAGGATTTCAGATAACTGGTATTTTCACAATAGTCATCCTAAAACCCACCACATCATCAATTTTCAAGTCCTACTACATTCCTTATATAAAGGAATGAGATTTGCTTTTAACTTTCTTGAGAGTGAAAAGTACTTAGAGGAACCAAATTAAGAGAAGTTGAAGACAAAGCTAGCACAAAAAAGATGCATTGTGAAAACCAAATTAAAACAATAAATTTGTTTAATTATAAAATTAAAGCAAACAAATTATTTTTCCTCCTTGTTCACTAACACATTTCAAGGACGAAAGAGCATATGCGCCCCTGCATGCCTTTCGGCAGCCCTCTGCCTCTTTGGCTTCTGTACTGAGCTCATTCTCCTAACAATGCCTCCTCTATTTGTTAGGCTCTTTCTCATTTTCTTGATCACCAATATAGATTTTCTTCCAAGTTTTAGCTTTGGCCATCTTTTTTCTTATTTCCACACTCTATTCCTTAATGATCTCATCCACTATCCCAGCTCAAACAGTTTTCTTAGTGAATGACTTCCCAAATCTTTATGTCCAGCCCCAACCTCTCCCCCATGTTCCAGTTCATGTTTTCACCTCCTTTACATAACCTCTTTGTCTCTATGTTCTATTAGTTTCTGGAAGGGTAGTGCCCTCTGCTAGTCACCCAAGTTCAGTTACCAAGTCCTGCTTGTTCCAGCCTTGCACACTCTCACTTCACTTCTTGTCACCCCACTGTTGGGAACACTAGTTCAGGCCCTTGTCATTTCCTAAGAGGTCTTCCCTAACCCTGGTATCTCCTCCTTCCAATTCATTCTACAATGGCTAACAGTGAATCTTCCTGTTAAAGAGTTCTGATTCTATTACTTCCCAGCTCAGAAATCTTCAATCATACCTACTCAACACCACCACAAATAACTTAGTAGGACATTTAAGACCCTTTCCCTTCTCAACTTTTTGCTGCAGGTCCTCCCACACCGTCTACCCTTGTGCTCGCTACACTCCAACATCCCCGCTGAGGTGCTGTGGATACCGCCACTTACACAACCCAGCATTTCCTCTCCCTGAATCTCACTCCTGGAAATCCTGTCCATCCTTCAAGGGCCCCTGATGTTCTCCCAGCAGGAAGCACCACTCTCCCTTCTCCTGATTCATTTCAGAATGTTGCTAACCCCTCCCCTAGAGCAGGCATCACTTTGGCCCTTACATTAGTGACCTGTGCACTTATCCAGACCCCTTGAGGGCAAAAACCTTGTCCTCTGCATCTCTGTGCTCTCTGCTGCCATTGGTGCAGTGTTGGTACTATTTATTGAATGAAAGAAATCGCACTCCTACTCTCATTACAGTAGAACATACATTTCCAAAATGCGATTTTACGGAAGGTAAATTAATGAGGCCAAGGTTATAGGTTCAATTCCCATACGGTTCATTTAGCTTTGCACAGAGGGAAAAAAAACATCCAGGGACACAGACTATTCTCAAAAGCTCAGCCAGCTGTCTCACAAACATATGCATTATTAACACAGAAGACAGGCCACAGAGTATGGATGGGCCAGGAACCTCTAGTCTCTATGATGTGGTTATCTTTGAAACCGAAAGAAGGAACATGGTTGTGAGGATATATTTCCAGTTTTAAGAAATGCATCAGTACATTTTATAAGGGGGGAGGGGGGAAGTGAAGAGAGGGGAAGAGAAGGGCAGATCTTGACCTCACTTCTTAGACACTGAGTATTACCAAAATATAAAGCTTATTCAGCGATTTTGTATGTTAGAATTCACCTTTATAGTATAATGTATTTACTATGCATCTGCGTAGGATGTGAGGCCCAAACATGCAAGGGCAAAGGCAAGAAGAGAGGCTCAGTAAGGAGGCCTGCATTCTAGTTCTCGCTCAGCCATTACCTGGTGAAACCCTAGCAAAATCACCTCTCCTCTCTGGGCCATAATTCTCATCACAAAAAGGTTGAATAGATTATCTCTAAGATCCTTTTCAAGATATTCTTTTACAATAAAGATGGTACAAAAGATAAATGGGACAGCCTGTCATGATCAAGTTTTATCCAACTTGAATTCCATGCCCAAGTTCAAGACAATGTATTATACATTATCTGATCTGGACCAAGTGTAAAAAAAATCTACATGTAAAAACTTATTCTTTCTAGAACAGCTAATCTATGGCACTTAAAATCATTCTTGCATCTATATGATTGTATCTAGGCTAATTTTGGTTAAATTTTCTGTATAAATGTATGCATTAAAATGGTATTCTACCCCCTAAAAACCATTTTAATATTTACGAGTTGGGAAAAACTATCCAAACCGGTCATTTTTGGTCTCAGGAATCAAAGAAACATTGTTCACAGAAAAAAGTTTATAATCAACAGATAAAGGCAGTTCATAGGATTTTATACAAATGTTAAAATATTATGAATCAGAAATGAGTGAACATTATATTTCCATTTGTAAAGACAGTGTCTCTCTTGGGGAAAGACGAATTAGATGCAACTATTTTCAGTACCATTTCTAATGACCCAGTGAAGAGATTGAAGAGATCAATCAAAGGTTCATGCTGATTTTGGTGACAATTGGGGGGGATATACCAGCCAATCATCAAAAATACTTATTGAGCTATCTTTTTCCCTGAAACAGTTGGATACTTAGGGAGAAGCAATAAGAAGCTGTGTGAGAAAAAATGATTTTTACTGATCAAAAAATGACTGGAGAAACTGGCTCACTGAGAATCTATAATGCACCATGTTGTTCCAGAAATTACCATATGTAAAACTATCTTTCCCCATCTTTACAACAATTATATGGCAATACACTAGTGATTGATCCACTATTAAGTGACCAGAAATTCTTCATATGAAAAGAATACTTTGTCTCATTTCTTAAACTCACTCGATATGAATTAAACAAACCCATCTTTTGTACTATCACTTATCAGGTATATGCTTCTACCATCACCACCAGCTGCTAAAAAGTTCTTTTCCATGTGCAATCAATTCAAGCATTCATTCAATTATCAAAGCAGAGTGAGAATTTGGAGGAATATATGAACAATACTTCAGTAAACATTCTTATATCTGAACATGCTAGCACGTTTAAATCATTCATTAATTAAGCTATTCATTGAAAGCCTACTATGGGCTTCACTAATCTAGGCACTCAGATGAATAAGAGAAAGTACCTATTCTCATGGAGTTTCTACTGTAGTAGGAAAGATAGACAATAGAGAAGTAAGCAAATAATTTCAGATAGTGCTAAGTGCCATGAAGAAAATGACAGAGACTGGGCCTGGATGGGGCAGTAGGGATAGGATTCTTTAGAAAGGTAGCCTGAGAAGGCGTCTTTGGAGAGATGGAAATGACAAAGTAGCCAGCCATGTGAAGATGGCAAACAAAGCGAAGAACAAGTACAAGGTCCCTGAGACAGGAATGAATGTGACACATTCCAGATACAGAAATGAGGGCAATGTGGCTGAAATGCAGGCCACAAGGAGGAATGGGGGGTGAGAGGTGGGAGGATGTGAGGCCCAAGAAGAAGGCAGAGATGGACCACATGGGTCTCAAAGGCTATCGTAATGAGTTAGAATGCTCCTCTAAGTCCGATCAAGAGTGATGTGAATATCAAAATGCTTTAAGCAGAAGGGTAACATGATTTGGCTGACATTTGAAAATCTTACTTTGACTGTTGCATGGAGAATGGACTGCAGGAGTGGGTGATATTGGAAGTGGGGAGACCCGTCAAGGAGGCTCCTGCAATTACCCAAGCAGAAGATAATAATGGCTTGGATTACACTTGAAGTAGTACAGGCAGTGAGAAGCGGCTTTTTTTTTTTTTTTTTTTTTAAGTAGGTAGTACCAACAGGATTTGCAGAAAAATTGGATGGTGGTGCTATTAAAATGTAAGTTTGGGGTGAAGAGCAGGTTGGCAATAGGGGGAGTTTATTTTGGCCCTGACAGTGGTAGAATAGTACTGGTATAGTATGTTCCCATTTTTGAAAATAATACAATAACAACAATATTAATAATAGTCAACCTATAAGAAAAACTGGGAGCAATATATAATCAGGCTTACTTAACCTTAATGGGCCAGTTTCCTCATCTGTAAAGTAGTGATAACAAAGGTCCTACCTTACAGGGTTGTTATAGATTAAATTACTCAATATATGTAAGAGCACTCAGAACAGTGTCTGACAAATATTCAGTGTTATTTAAATTCTGGTTAGTATTAATCAGCATTACGGCTGAATCTATAATTCTCAACAGTGACTGCCATAGTAGTGGAACTACAGATAATTCTACTTTTCTATGTTATATTTTTCTGTACTGCTTTTAATTTACATAAGGAAGTACAACATCAGTAAGCAGAAGAAGAAGCTTTTAAAAATATACTATAAAATAGTGGTACTACAATAGCCATATTGTTTATTTACTGTACAGGCAGTGTTTTGTGTACACATGGAGTTGAGTATTTCTCGTAGGAATTCTGGTTCCTCTGGTGTCTGTAGTGTGTAGGTGGGGAATAGCCACATTAGATCATGAGGATAAACAATTATATATACTCTGTCTATATACAAAAATATATACTCTTTTATATAAAGAACACTAAATCTAAGAAACATAAGAATTTGGAGAGCACTCAAAATAAAAAAATACCTTTCAAAAACATAAATAGCCCTTTAGCAACTGGTTTACTAAAATCCTTATTTTCAACCACACATAAAATATGCCAAAAAAACCCCCGCCTTTTGCTATTTCCTTGTTTTGATAAGCATATATTTTGAATTATAATATTTAACCTGAGGTATCTCATTTTGGTTTTACCACTATTTAGGAGGAAAATTTGGGAGTGATTCTTGTGGTATATATTTTTTTATGGTGTTATCTTTGATGATAAATGAATCATTAATATTTTGGAGGTTAATTCATCACTAAATAAGGTTCATCCTCTTAAGCCATGGTTCATAATGAACCATAGACAGGAATTAAAGATTGGTACACATCTTACAATCTCAGCTGTATGAATAAAGTTACAGATAAAGTTACCCAATACAGAAAATGTAAGGACATAAGTCCCTTGGAAAATAAAATTTGAAGCACAGCGATGGCTGATTAGTTTTTGCCAATTAACTTTTTTTGTTTATTTTTACAATAGTTTATACCATTAATAATATTCATTAGAGTGACTCTGTTTAATGAGGCATGTATTTTCTACACTCTAAATTTCATGTAAATGAACGTAATTTGCCCATAAAAGACTTAAAATTATAATGAAGAAAGAATAGCTTCAGAACAGCAGAAAAGTATCCTGACATAGATCTGAAAAAAAAAAAAGGTACAAATATTTTGCATCACAAGAAACTGAAGCCCACCTAGTACGTGTAGAATTTCATTTTAAAAATAAGATCTATGCCAGAAGGTTATTCAAGTAACTTTTTTCTCCTTAAACTATGGCTAGACAATTTAGCATTAGATCAAAATATGCAAAATCTATTTTTTGTAAAATAAGCAAAAATATTTAGACTAAAATGCATTTTCTAACAAAGAAATCAGTCAAATGTAATTATTGGCCACTGTCTTATTAACAAATCATTTTAATCAAATGATTTTTACTGAACACAAGCTATGTGAAAGTCCTTCTGAGAATACAAAGATAACAAATGCCTTCTACTCTCAATGGGTTTACAATCGAGTAGAGTAGATAAGACCTGCAGACTGGTAAATATTAAAGTCACTACGTGATAAGAGTCATCCATGGCTTAAAAATAAATTAGAATTCAAACAGAGTCCAATAACCTGCAACCAGGTTGAAGGAAAGCTTCACAGAGGAACGGGGTAAGGTGAAAATGAACTTGACCAAGAAAAGTCCAGACAATGGCAAACACACTGGGATCCAGAACTCAATGAGCTTCACTCTAGACACAAACATGGAAAATGGCCCAAATCATGTGAGGAGGGTCTCTAACACCAGATTACGTAGTTAGAGATGATTCTAGGACAATGACTTAAAACATCTGGTAGATAACTGAACATGCAGCATGGAAAATGAAGAGAGATGGGTACAAAGATCTACTATGTTAAAGGACATAATTAAAGTGATTGATTATGATTTTTAATATGTACCATACAGACAATAAAAGCAAAAAGGTCCGATGAACCGGAAGAAAACTAAGCACCACTGAACAGGGCAAGCATGAAAAACATGTTCAACAAGAGAATGGATGTAGTGAAACTTAAAAGATAAGTTATTCTAAGGGAGCAAGGACTCTAGATTTTATTCATGGAACAATGAATGAGTTCACCCAAGGAACAGTTGAAATAAGGAGGAAAGAAGGTCATAGATGGAAATCTACAGAAAACTAACATTCCTGGTTAGGCAGGGAAAGAGGAACTCGTTAACAAACTTAAGGACGAAAAACCAAAGAGGCAGGAAGGCAAGAGATGCCAAGTCTTGGAATCAAGGGAGAAAAGCATCAATGGGAGGTCAACAGTGCCAAATGCCACCAAGAGACAAGACTAAGGTTGACCATTGGGATGTGGTAATTGTTGACACCATTACCCTTAACGATGGTCGTTTTTTATGCATATATAAGATGCATATACAAGACATACTGAAGTGAAAAGCACTCCTCATCTTTTCTATTAGGGAGTTTCCATATTCAGGGAAGTTGTCTCTGTCATAAAACTATACCTGGTAGTATAATTTGAGCATATGCAGAGTCTCTAAAAAGATCTAACATCAAATCATTTCCAGAAACATTTATTGAGCACGTATATGTCAATCAATGGTTGCCAAGACAATGATCAAATATATGTGCTAAAAAAAATGCCTCCATATTTAATTTTGCCTCTGCAATCACTGACACGTGTGAATGTATTTGTATACATTATAAGTTAGTTAGACTCCCCTGGAAAAGAATCATATCATCTGTGGGTCAGTACTTTAAAAAGTATGTTTTAAGAAGATTACCTCTAAATGCTTGCTCAAGTGTATAAAGTATGTTTTAAGAAGATTACTACCAAATGCTTGCTTGAGCATTTTTAATTACAGTGACTTTGCCTTTAAAATGTAAAACATATATTAAACCTGATTTAACTTTTCCCCCTGAACATTAACTATCCTTGTGTTAAGACGCAGACTTAGATGCTGTTGACACAGACGGCATGAGACACTGAGCACTAATGGGTACTGGACCTAACTGTGGACCTTGAACCTGCGTTATTTAGAAGTTATTGATTTCAGTGTGTTTTTTGTTTACCGTATTTTCAAAAAGTTGATGTAAAGCATGCTTCATCATGGCCTTTCTGAGCAATAGAATATGGTTTCTTTCTATAAATTTAATTAATGAATCAAAGCTCCAAACAGCTTTATCCCTGAGTGGTTTTTCTTGCATTCTAGAAATAATCATTTTCATTGCCATTGGTATTACCCTCTGAGTTGGAAATTCAATTCAACTATTATTGCTGCTGTGCATGAATCATATGTAAGATCACAGGGGCTTTTCGAATTGCACCCTGTTCTACCTGCCTTACACTAAGTTTTTTGACATACGATAAAGGGATATCCTTCATTATTTCAAGAATTTACATGTGAAGCTCATTCCAAAATCTATAAATTAATGACAACGTCACAGTACATTTTGAGCAGAGTTACCACCCTTTGAAATATTAATAATAGCATCTTTACATGACATCAGAAGTCCTAAGAATGCTTATATTAATTGGATTAAATAAATTCATTCTTTAACATTTCAGTTTCTGAATAATCAATGAGGTATCACTTGAGAATTAGGAAAAAAATTTAAAAAAAAAACTCCCAAGTAATAAACTTATTTTCTCAGGGTTAATTCTATAATTGTGAAATAACATCACTGCTTTCAAGTCAGGTTAGTAGTCTGAAATGATCTTTCAGTAAACGTATAGGAATCTATCAGAAAAAAAAACAACCTTTCCCACTCATACCTTAGCTTATTATAACAGGTAAAAAATATGTCCCTTTCCAAAACACTAATGAATTTTTCTAGTCAAGAGGATTTTCTTTATGGGAACCTATAGTATAACCACACACAATATGAGCAATCCTGTCTTTATTCTGCTTAAAGGCAGGGTGACTTGCACCTGGCTCCTGTTAGCAGGCATCACCAAAAAGAATGGTGTTGTCAGCCCTGCAAAATGCTACTCAGGGGAAACATCAGCCTCACTGGTAAGCTCTGAAAATAAGGCGTGCGCACATGCTCACACACTGCAGAGGAAGCAGGTACACTCAAACGTGCAAGAATCTTCTACAGTGTCATGATTTGCCGCTCTTCAGGTATTTTTCATTAAGAATTCCCTCAGAAGAAAATGGCAGAGGCTTTATGTAGGAGCAACCACAGGGCACTAGTCAGTAGACTTAGATGACTGAGTCTGTGAAGAAATTCAGAGGTGCCTTTTCCGCCCCACCCCCGATACCCTTCAGGATTGACAAATCAATGCCACACTGTTCCATCAACAGTTGCCTAAACTCAAAGTCCCCTACATAGCTCCCTTTTAAAATTCTCCCGCTTAAGCACAGTTTGTAGAATTAAGTCATATGAAATTGCTGCTTTTCAACCATTTTTGACCTGCAAATCAGGAATTTCTTATGGTTCCATTTACATTTCTGGCTTTAATGATTGAATCAGGGTCTGCTATAGGATAACAGCATTTCCAATTCAATAAAATGATCGTTTACTATTTTGTGGGCAATAGCACTCTACTAAGTATGGTGGTCTTAGGCCTGCAAGGTGAAGTTAGACATTGCTCATCCCCACCCCAGACTGCTGAGTTCCCTTCCATTACCACATTCTTCACCAATTCAGGTTATTATTTTAAAAATTGTTATTACATATTTGTTCATTTCTTCTGATCAATTTCATTACTTCTACTTTTAAGTGAAATGCTAGTTTAAAAAAATGATTTTAATAAATCAAACTGTATGCTCATTTCCTGACTTGGCATGAACAGAACAATGACAGAATCCTTAGTACTTTCTTTGGAACTTTGTTTTTCTTAGGGTTTGAAGTTTGGGGCTGTTTCTTTGATTTCCTCCCTCTAAAAATATTTGAAGCCTAAGGTTTCGGGAAGCTGTTCTTTGGCTAAAATGGCATGCTTACACGTGTGCTAACACACGGCTACTGAATCAGTGCTGCTCCACGTGGCCAACACAAAGGTACAGAAAAATGCAGTGTTTATTTCTTAGCTACCATCTTTTCCAGCTATCTCGCACCCTACCTTACTCTTAAGGAAAAAAAAGAAATCAAGAAAAACAAAATCTGGCAAATACTCTGCCTTTTCTTCCTTCTCTTCTCCTCTGTCCCCCTTCCTCCTGCCCCAACTCCACTCTCATACGTATTTTGGCATTGAGAAAAAGCTACCACTGTTATCAGGTGTGGGTATATTTGGTCCTTATTAGAGCAAATATTAAAATTATTTATATATTTAATTTAAATTAAAAGGACCATTTAGATATTTGTCAGTAGTTGGAGCGGAAGAAGGAAGAAACGAATCAGGGCCCACGATTTTTCTAGCTAGTTCACTGTACCTCCTTCCTCACCTTATCTCTGTTGCTGTTCTGGGTATTAAGGAACAGGGATGGTTACCTCCAAATCTCTCTCCAAGCCTATCGGTTGTGTGATGAGCAATAAGCAGGTACTCAAACAACTGTTTCGTCCCTCTTTTCATTTACTCAACACCATTACTGAGCACCTTGCATATGCCAGGGCTTGTTCTAAGTCTCTGACACCTATCAACTAACAAAATACACTAAAATCCCTGACATTTGGAGGTTTCATTCTAGTTCTGGGGTGGGGGTGGTGGGGCCAGAAGTGCAGCAAATCCCTACTGGAAAGGAAAGGAATATTAATATATACATATTAACTTCAAAAACAATTTTATATTATTTTCCTCATTCTTACAAAAATATATTAAGCCTGCTTAAAACAGCCCTTCCTCAAAGCAAGAAAAACCAAAATGAAAGTTCTAGATTCAGTTACTTCAATGTAACTTGTATTTCTTATAAATGAGATGAGAATCACAAGATTAGAAATGCTCCCAAGAGTATTGAATCAAGACTTGAATACATGCTTTTTTTTTTTTTTTTTTTTTTTGTGTGTGGGGAAGACCAGCCCTGAGCTAACATCTGTTGCTAATCCTCTCCTTTTTGCTGAGGAAGACTGGCCCTGGGCTAACATCCATGCCCATCTTCCTCCACTTTATATGGGACACTGCCACGGCATGGCTGACAGGCAGTGCGTCGGCGGGCGCCCGGGATCCGAACCTGCGAACCCTGGGCTGCCAAGCGCGGACTAAACTGCTGCGCCACCGGGCGGCCCCTTGAATACATGCTTTTACTTAGTCCTTTGTGTGTGTGTGTGTGTGTGTGTGTGTGTGTGTGTGTGTACGAGTGTGAAAATACCCTTGGAATTTATTTATGTAAATATGTCAGTCTTTTCTTTCTTTCCGTGAGATGTGGCAGTCCTTCAAATAAAACAGTACTCATATTTTTACTACTGGCTTTAATTCTCTAATTATCTTCCAAGGTTGTGAAAACCTGTACTTATAAAAGACAATTGTTAACTTACACCAAAATAACTTTTTATCATCTCCCTGACATTCTTAAAAGCAATTACAGAAGCTTTTCTCAAAAGTTTTTAAATTTAGGCTTTTGCCTTTGGAATAGATCTGAGAAAAGATGAAAAACATGTTGAAAACAAGGCAAATGGCACAGATATCAAAGCAAATGTGACATTGTTCAGTGGTCAGAAGTAGTTCCACTGGAGTTTGTGGGGAGAAAAAAGATTTCAGTGCACCTATAAATAGTGATGAAAGATGGTGAAGAAGTTGAGGAAGGGCATTCCTTTGCTTGTAACTGCAACAAGGCAAGAAGCAGCGTAGGAGTCACCAACATCTCTCTTGCTTCGAAAATGTCTTCCTGCCACGTACCGCTGCCAGATGAGGAAGAGAAGGACGGCCATCTGATACCACCCTGAAGACCCACTACCAAAGACAGGAGGGAGCCTGGCCTTTCCCTTTCTATTTTATTATATGAAAATACTTAAAATAAGATTTACTAAACCTTCTATGTTTAATTTCAGTGCCACAGAACCAGGACTGCTGGGTGTCTTGACTTGATTTCAAGGACATTGCATATAACCTCTTAAAATTGTACAATAAACACCTGCTTGCGATAAAAATTTTGAAATTTGTATTAACATTCTTTTTCTAGTGTTTGAAACAAAGTATATACTATATGTACTCTTTGGTAGAGATTAATATAACATCTTTTCAAATATAGGGAATATAATACAAATGTGTATACATACATATATTTATACCTAGGCAAATTTTACCCTGCTTTAAAGAATATGGTCACCAACATAATTTTTTTTTTAATACAGTAAAATAAAGTTCAGGAATCAAGATGGTATCTGGGCTTTTTTCCCCCCTTAATTTAGTAAAACTTACCTACACTGATAATATAATTTTTAAGGAGTTGTTGGCCCCAGGGTGCTGTGCTGTGATCCCAGTAGAGTGGGTCACAGAGACAGGAGGCAACTTACAAGAGCCCAGATGGACATCTGAGACGGGACCCAGGGCTGGAACAAGAAGGTGGTCAGGAGGCAGGAAGAAAAGAATGAGAGGCAGAGAAGGGACACCAGGAAAAGGCTAGGCAACCAGCTAGAGCCAGTGAGCGCAGAGCTACCTAAAGTTACGAAGAAGGAAAGGATCCAAGTCAGCAAGGCCATCAGAAACCAGGCAACAGAATCATAGACGTCTGTGCAGTGGGCACAGGGTTGAGCTCCAAAGCAAGAGATGAGGTGGCTGGCCTAGGCTGGCTCAAGTTGGGGGACAGACGTAGATCTGTTGGGGCAGATAAACTTTGAGATGTGGAAGCTCACCCCATCCAAGGGGCCTCCCCAGCTTGCCCAGGGGCACTGGAGCCCCGCCCTGGCCATGAGTCTGGGTCTGCTCAGCCCAGACCATGTCACACGCAGCATAAGACAGGCTGGCATGTTCGATAGGTAATAGAAAGCTGGCTTATGGGGAAAAAAAGAAAGTTAATGCAGGTAAGAAAGGAAAGGGAGAAAAGTAAATCTTTTAGAAAAACAGGTAGCCAGAAGCAGCATAAACTTTCCAAATATGGTTAAGTGTTTTAAGGGAACTGCTGTTAAGAACAGATGGTGTTCAAAGACACAAATGACATAATTTATGGGAGTCCTAGAAAGGTGGGTATATACAAGTTTAGTCAGAAAAGTTACTTAACAATGACATGTATTTCCAAGGAAGAAACAGGAAAATAATCGTAGAAATAAATATGAAATAGAGGGAAAACAACTCTGAAGTATGCACCTGAGTTCACTGTTTATCTTCTGTTTAGAGAAGAATACAGTGGTACCCCCTTATCTGTGGTTTTGCCTTATGCAGTTTCAGTTACCTGTGGTCCGAAAATATTAAATGGAAAACTCCAGAAATAAACAATTCATAAGTTTTAAATTGCTCGCCATTCTGAGCAGCATGATGAAATCTCACGCCATCTTGCTTCGTCTGCCTGGGATGTGAATCATCCCTTTGTTTAGCATGTCCACACTGTAGATGCCAGCCGCCCATTAGTCACTTAGTAGCCGTTTGGGTGATCAGATCAACTGTCACAGTATCGCAATGCTTGTTGTTCATGTAACCCTTATTTTACCTAATGATGGCCCCAAAGCTCAAGAGTAGTGATGTTGGCAATTCAGATATGCCAAAGAGGAGCCATAAAGTGCTTCCTTTCAGTGAAAAGGTGAAAGTCCTTGACTTAATAAGGAAAGAAAAAAATCGTATGCTGTGGTTGGTTGCTAGATCTATGGTAACTTTCATTACAGCATATTGTTATAGTTGTTCTATTATTAGTTATTATTGTTAATCTATTGCTGTGCATAATTTATAAATTAAAGTTTATCCTAGGTATGTATATATAGAAAAAAACATAGCATATATAGGGTTTGTTATAACCCACAGTTTCAGGCACCCACTGGGGGTCTTGGAACATATCCCCCTCAGTAAAGGGGGACTACTGTATTTATTAATTGAAATAATTACAGCCACACTAAATGGAAGGATCATTAGAAAGTGATAAGTATAAGAAATTAAAGGTAGGAAAAAGGATTTGTTAGGATCAAAGAAAGAATTTTCTACTGTATGTTTGTAGAGTAAGAAAGTAACTTAAGGTCTAAAATTTAAAAGGTTTGTTTACTTTTATTTCCAAAACTCAAACTACAAAAGCAAAGAAGAGTTTATGAGGAATTAAATACGCTATAAAGTAGATAAAAGCTAACCTTATATTATAAACCATATGGAAAATATGAAATGTAATGAAAATAATTAATATTATCATATACCATTCATACAACTAATAAAATCTGGAGTTTCCAAGAGTCAACAGATACCAAGCAACTCAGAACAAATTTCTAATTCAATTTACAATTCCTGAAATAGGGAAAAATATTTCAACATAGGTTTATTTTAGAAAAACACATTAAGTATGAATAATGTTAAGATGTGATTGTAATAAAAATGGGATAATTTGGTTTATGGAATTTCATAGTACTATGATTATATTCATAAACTAATCTTTTTTCTTAAAACTAGTGTTAAAATCATTCTAAAATGTACAGAGTATGATGAACCCAATGAAGATTTTCACCTCAACCAGAACCTTAGAATTCTTACAATGAACATTTTATGAAAGTCTTAATATATTTGACCTGAGAATATTTCCTGGAGTGGGGGAAAGGAGGAGCATGTGCAGGGTGGGGGCACCATTGGAGTGAGGTGCTATTTTGTTGATGATTTCCTATTAACTACTGGAATTCTGCATACAAATTAGCAATTGTAGGCCCTGATTAACTTGGATATATTTAACTGTGAGTTTTTGGAGTGTTTTTTAAACACAGCTCTGATGCAGTGGGTCTTATGATGTGCATTTTATAGATCTTAAAGTCAGACCCAGAACATAGTAATGAAAGACCAAAGATAAGAGAGTTTACTCTTGTTACAGTTGCGTCAAGTTAAAAGACCTAGTATAAGAATTACAAATAATGGCATTACAGTAATATAGGGACAGGGATTTCCTCTTCCTAATGATAGTACAGTTCCAGCAAATCTTACCCAAAACTAGATAAAGGACTCCAGTCTGGTAACAAGAGTTACATAATGGTGTTTGTTTAGCAAGTGGAACTGGATGGAAATAGATGAGTGTAGGCACTCTCCCTTTCCCACAATTAGTAATAGGCTGTTCCTGAGAAACAAATGTCAATCATACACAAGTATACCACAATTTCCTATTATTTGTTCAAGAGAAACTAGGGTAACACTTCACAGAAGTATAAGGGAAGGCAATAGTTTTACTATTTTTCTTTTATACTACAAAATGACTTACTGCTAAGTTATAACATTCATACCACAACCCAGTGATAAATTTCTCTTTTATAAAGTTTCAAGAACATTGACAGCCCATCTTTTACTCAAGTTAAAACAACTGATTACATTTGTTTGCATATTATTTCAAGCAAGATTAAGACTGAACATAATTTACTGTGTGTTTAGTGACTTGATAATAGCTTTAATAGTATTTGTTTCACTTGAGCTTTAGAAGCAAATTTTCAATTTATAAAAGAATCAAAATATCCATAAATAATATCTTCTGTATTATTCTTTAAAAATCAAAGATCTTAGGGGAACCAGATATATAGTAGCAACTTGAAGATCAACATCACCATATTTTTTGATAAATATTAGCATAAAATCCTACAAAATGGAATATTCTCATAAATAAAAGCTTAGATTTCAGCTCTAAAAAAATTCAAGTCTGTTACTTTATAATATTAAGCAAGTTAATGAGTATCCAAAGAGGACATTTAAAGACTATTAAAACCATATGAATCATCGCTCTATAGAAAATAATATGCCCTGGAATCCTCATAGCCATGGGTCATCCTCACAGGCATATGAGTTACTACATGATTTTAAATTTTATAACAAATATCTAAATCTCTAACAAATTAATCTACATCAAAATTATGTCTTCTTTTATTTGTGCTGTAAAGTTCAAGTGAATAACAGGAAATAAAAGTTTTACAAATGGTGCCCGAATTTAAAATAATCCACACCTCAGGAAGGCTGCTCCCATTAGCTTGACCTCACGCCAGAAATCCTACTAGCTTTGTGGCAGTAGCTACACTAGTCATCTGTACCCAAAGCCAACTGCTAAGGCCAAGATGGGGGAAGGCAGGAGACAGCTCTACACTCACAGGACCTCATGAAAGGAAAGCCCACAGCTTCGGTCACAGTATGAATTACCTTCCTGGGAGCCAAAGTATGTTCTCTAAGAGAAAATGAAAATAGGTTTCTAGCACCCCAAGATGGAACTCTATGCTATGAATAATAGTATTTAGTTAAGAAAACGTCTTTGAGGACGTGTTCCAAAGTACTTACAGAATCAAGTTTTGAAATACAACTTATTTTGTAAGTTGAAGACAGCTTGCATTTAGACTTACTAAATGCAAGGACTAATTAGAAATGATATGTGAGGAAGACTATATAATAACATATTTTTTAAAGTTTTAGATAGGGCCTGTTTCTTCTCCCCAGACCCTTCACCCCTCAAGAAAGTTCAATTTTTCTTATGACTTTGTCAGGAAATACCTCCCTAGGAAACTCTATCTGATGAGAAATGCACTGAATTTTTAAACTTAAAATACATGTATACACACATAACATATGCAGACTACTGTATTTCACACTATGTACTACATAAAGAGACAAAGTATGTATTCTTCAAAATGAGAATGACTCACTTTTTTTTTAACATTCTGGCTTTGAAATCAATCTTGAATTTTGAACCCAAGTACTGTCAAAGGGAAAAAAAAAATCAAGACTGATTTCTTGGCTTGTGAAATAGCTAAATTTCAGCCTACCATGCTGGTGAAAACATTTCAGAAATTGTTATTCTAAAGCAAAATAATAAGTGATTAAATTAGATCAAAACTTGGTGGAGAGCACAAAGCTAAACGAACACAATCTTTAATTCCTTTTCTTCCTGTTATTGGAAGTCCTGTAATTATCGAGAATACATATTTTATGCTAGACATGCAAATAGGAAACAACATACTCTAAAACTTCATGACTAACAATTCAAAAGTAAACTATGAGCAAAGCCAAGTCCTAACTCTTCTAGCTCAGGGTATCAACCAGAAGGGTTCAGAGTCTTCACAGAAAAGCAATGTATATGTTGACAAATTTATATATAAACATAAAATGCACCCATTATCCTTGATGTAGGATGGATAAGAATTTAACCTGAATCAAGTCAGCATTGCATTCATTCCTTACCACACTTCGTAAAGTAGTAATTTTAGCTGGCTTCAAACTGACAAAAATATCTTATTTTTACCTTAAAATAATGTTTATATGAGGAAAAATGAAAACTTAATAACAGTAGATAAACTTATCCATTAACAGAATTTCACTGAGTTCCTATGGGAGAATAAATCTAGTTTTCAACAACTGTTCAAAGAAATTTTAAAGCATAATGCATCCTCACAATTTTTCTGAAGTGCACTTTTTGCTAACTACTATCAGAGGTAACATGATCTTATTTCCCTGGAGAAATAAAAATGACTTGTTCTGCAATTTTTCAGTTTATAAATATAGTTACCTGTTCACCTAGAAGGGTTAACATGGAAAGAAAGTTATGAGCAGTATCAAAAAGAATGTCAATTATAGCAAAAAAAAATTGAGTGCACTTAGAAATAACAAGAATGGGAAGGGCTTTCAGGCCTAGTATATCAAGTAACGGAGCATACATATGTACACAATATTGTCTCTGGTGAACCACATTAAAGTAAGAGAAACAGACTCATGTGCATTAATTCCCCTTTTATGCTAATTTTCGATTATTAAAATGTGTTTGAGAGAAAGGGTGGAGGCAATGAGCAGAAAGAGAAAGGATCTGAGTCCCAGGCCACCTGTGCTCCTTGGGCCAGAGTTGCCGGCACCTGCTGGAGCCATTTCCTTGAGAATCCACCCAGCCTGCCACTCCCTTTTTCTCCCACTGACATTTCACTCTGTCTTGCTCCCCAGTTTTTCAAGTTCAAACTGTCATGGCTTCGACTTTTCTTCTGTTTTTTTTTTTTTATCCCCTTTTTTAATTATAGTGCCAAAAGGAGAGGAGATAGACTGTGACATTAGCCAGTTAGCCCCCTGGGAAGAAAAGTGGGTGAAAGATGAGAGAAAGCATTTTTTTCCTCCATAAAATTAGGGTTTGAGGTTATAAGCAAACACAAGGATAACTGTTTGAACTGTAGTTAACTATATTTAATTGAAACAAAAGTTTCAAGTCATTCAAACATTGATAAGCACATTCTATGGTTCTATATATTGTTATAATGACTTCTGTGTCCTTTCCTAATTTAAAATGATGAGCACTTTATGTACATTTATACACTTTTGTTCATTATCAAATATTTTTATTTACATTTACTCCATAATTAAGAAACTTCAATTGCAAAACATTCAAATACTCATGTATCTTAAAGCTTCGAAAATCAGTGTTTTCTGAGATATGTCCTATACTTTGTGCTTTCTCAATTTAAGTTCCAATCTGTGACCTAAATCACACTGCTTCTTTCTGTTTTATGGCTTATGAAGAGATCTGGTTCAATATCAAAATTCTCCGAATTTTCATTTTCTACATTCATTACACCTATCAATTCAGTCTAACAAATATTCAGTGGGTATCTATGCCATGCAGGGCATCGTGCTAAATGCTTCTGGAGATGCAAAGATGATTCCTGCCCTTGCAAGGAACTAATAGGGAAACAAAAAAATATATATTTATATATATATAAATAAAGATAACCATATATAATATTAATGCTATAAAATATATAGAAATTGTGTCATGGAAGCTAAATAGGAATAGATTAATTCATTTTAGAGGCAGTAATACTTGAGGTGGGCCTTGAAGCAGAGGTAAGATTTTAACATCTAAAAGTTTTCATTAACTTTTCTGAATATCTCTTTTAGATTATTTGGTTACTACATGGTAGGCTTGGACAATAATTACAAATAGAACCATTTTATGTAATAGGAAAATCAAAAGGAAATGTGTTCAAGATAAACACTGCAGGCAAGCCTAACATATCTTAACAGTAGAGGAGTACGTGCAGGAGGGATAAAAGTAGAAAAGTCAAATGGCTATTCCTTCAACAAATATTGACTAAGCACGTTAGCAGAATACAGAGAGGATGGTGACAACATCCCTGCTGGGAAGGAGCAAGGAAACAAAGAATAAAATCCCAAATTAAACAGTGTGTGTGTGTGTGTGTGTGTGTGTGTGTGTGTGTGTGTGTGTGTGTGTGTGTGTGTCTGTCTGTCTGTCTGTCTGTAGATACCCAAAGGGACAGAAATACCAGGAAATTGCCTAAAACTCATTTGGCAAGAGTATTCTAAAGAATTCCAAGAGTGGTGATGAGGGAAGGAAAATAAAAGTCAAGGAAAGACAGGGTTAGCTGAAAAGACAGAGTAGCCAGGAAGGGATACAAGATGGGCCTAAGTAAAACATGGCAGTGACAGGTAGAGCAGGGTTTACATGACTGAGAAGAGAAACCAAGGGCAGGTCCTGAAGGATGAGGGTTGAAGAACTGTGCAGGGAATATGAGGAATAGACAACAATGAGGAAGTGAGAGAAGAAGGAAAAGGAAGGAAACCCAGAGCGGAGGAAAAAAAATCACACCTAGCAAACTACAAGGAAAAAATTATTATAAATATTCGACGTGCTACAGTGCAAACATATAGCACTTGAAAGAAGTAAACAATCAGAGTAATTGGGTTATTTTGAAGATAAGAAGAAGCATGTGAAGGAAGAAGATAACTTTAAGTCAATAAAAATTAAAATAATCTTGCTTAAGAGTGTGGTCAGGTAAACCAATTTTAGCAATTACACATAACTGAATCAGAAAAATATAAGCACCAAAGGGCAGTCTTCTATAGAAACTATGACATGGCAAAATTGATGAGGTTTTTCAAAAGAATATTAAACCTTTAAATAAATGATACCAGGTTTATAATGCTTGGAATTTATAAATAGTGTTTCCTTCATGCCAAGGGATATTTTTGTAAAGAACCCATTGATAAGGCAAACACAAGAGCGACACTGACCCCAAGAACTCTCAATGTTTTTCCCATTGTGATTACTGCTGACAAGTGTTTTAAGAATCTTGAAAGACTATGAAGAAATTTAAGAAGTATTAACCTCAAATTCGGATAATTGTTGTTTTTCAGTTGAATCGCATTTACAGTCATACATTCGTTCCTTATCTACCTCTTTTTGTGATGTAATTGGCAAAAAGCACTTAAAATTTTTCTCTCCGTTTTCGGAATATAGCAAGAAAAATGCTAAAAATTATGCAATCTATATAATAAAAAACAGCAACTTATAATTCAATTCTTGGTTAATTCATAACTACTGCTTAGACAACAAATAACTTAGTTCATTCATTCATATTTGATTGCATCAGCTTCCGGTAAATCATTACAGTCATACATTGCCTAACAATGGGGATACATTCTAAGAAATGTGTTATTAGGGCATTTTATCCTTGTGCGAACATCAGAGTTGTACTTACACAAATCTAGATGGTAGAGTCTACCACACATCTAGGCTATATGGTACTAATCTTATGGGACCACCGTTGTATTCAATTTTTAACAGTAGTAATGACAGAAATCCAGAAGAACATGAACTCTTTCTTGTCACATACGATAGAACCGAGGCTGAGGATGGTTACCGACCCACCTCTACAGATGGGAGTAATTACTACTTCCAAGGTGTTCCCATATCAATTAAATTCACTTTAAGAAATACTTTATTGACTTTCTACCATATACCTTATACCATGTGAGAGATAAGGCTATAAAGAAGAATGGGACAATGTAATAGTGAAGGGATAGGGCACTAAGGGAACACCAAGGAGAGCTTAGTGTGATACACCTCTATTAATACTTATTCCTCTTGGGGCCAGCCCTGTGGCATAGTGGTTAAGTTCAGTGCACTCTGCTTCAGAGGCCCCGGTTTGCAGGTTTGAATCCTGGGCATGGACATACACACCACCCATCAAGCCATGCTGTGGCAGCGACCCACATATAAAATAGAGTAAGACTGTCACAGATGTTAGCTCAAGACCAATCTTCCTCACCAAAAAAAAAAAAAAATTATTCCTCTGGGTTATCCTTTGCACACGTATATATCCCCCATAAGCCTACTGACTCCTTGAGAACACAGGTTGACATTCTAATCTTTGGGTACCCAGCAAAAGGTCTGACATATATTAATACTCGATACATGTTTGCTGACATAAATGCATGAACAAGTGAACCAAAGGACAAATGAACATGTCTGAGTTTTCAGATAGTTCATAGTACAATCAAGTCTAGATACTGACCAGTGATCTTTCCTTTTACCTAGAGGAATAGATTTGTTTCTTTTTATAACAAATCATGTATTTAAGGGTTCCTGCTAGTCCATTTTGCAGTCAAGAATCTTACTGTTACAGCCTTCTGACCATCAAGGAAGGTGAAAGGATCCATAACTTGCTATCTTGTGAGCCAAGCTTTAATTTATACTGACATGCAGAGCTCCAATTAGTGCTTTCTGCCATCAGATGGCACACTGGCCCACAGCACTGTAATCCCAGGCCACTGTCCAAACCTTCTGACCTTCAAGGGGAGAAGCAAGAAAATTAACATGTGCTGAACCTAAAAGCACAGAGGGGCTCGAGTCTTCACATACATTCTTTTATTTAAAATTCTACAAACAAGTGCTCCTGCTATAGATTATTGTTCTCACTTTATAGATTAGAAACTCAGGCCCAGAAAAAGCAAAATAAAACTACCCTCTGGTTACAGAGTGAGTACCTGGGAGAGGCAGACCTGAATCCAGGTTAGTCAGAATCAGAGGCCAATTCTCTCTCCATCTCTCTGGATTATACAACATATGGTTCATTTCCAGAGCCCAGATCTCTTGATGTGAGGTGTAGAAGTTCTAAGAGTCCTACTGTAGAACTGTCATGGGTTTACATCCCACCAAAAAAGTGAGCGAGACTGTCAGAAGAGACCAGGGCCCAGAATGTTTTCTGCCCCAAGAAGGAAGTGATTTTCCCTTTGTAGTTTTTATCTTGGAATGAATGCATTAACAAATGCTCAGGGCTTTCTAATCCGCAACTCGCATCATGGAAGACAAAGAAAAACCAACTCTCCCGAAGAACGAGGCTGAAGTTGTGCAGATTCTGGTGGTGCCAACAAGAGAAGCAACAAGCCTGGCTCATAGAAAAGGCAAGAGAGGAAGTGTACTACTTCATCTTTTGAAATTAAAAAAACTTCCTCTGTGGGCACATACTGCAGCTGTCTTACTGTCACCTACATGTGGGGCTATGACAAGGTAACTTCAGTCACAGTCAAATATACTGTCACCTTAATAAGTCTGATACTTCCTTGTATAATTTCTATCAATCTATTTCACACATGTGGTGTGTTATAAAACACATTTATCTTTCACAGAATATACTCTAGAGGGAAAATAGTAACATGCTGGTTTTATTCAAAGAATGATTTTACAATGTGTGTTTAAAAAGATGATGAAAAAGAAATGAAATTTTATACATCATTGTTTTATAATTAACATGACTAGGAGAGTTGAGAAGCAATGTACCAATTTAGGAATAATTGGAAAATTTTTGCTTTATATAAAATGACATTGCAGGACAAACCTCGGTGTGTGGCACAAATAATTCTGTTATTTAAATTTCTGCCAGCAGTCCAAACTCTGTAGAAGACCACATGAACAGGAATACAATTTTGCTGGGATATGCTGAACTGTTAAGATATTATAACATTATAAAGCCAGTTGATAATAGTAACAGCGCAAAGCAGCAATCACTTTAAAAAACTCAGCTACTGTGAACAGCTTTTCAGTCTGTCTCTGCTGTCTTCTAGGGTACTTTCATTCAACTGCTCATGAATGTATGAGTCAGTAAAAAGCAGGTTGTACAAAGCTGAGGAAAATGATTATATGAATCAATTGTTTGGATTCTATAGCAATAGAAATTCTCTGTGATTCATGTCTACAAATAACGGCATGGATCTTCACAATGACCATATGGTCACTGGAAAAAAGAAAGTTCAGTCAAATCTGTTATTTCATGAAATAAAAGAGCCCCCAATAGTCATTCTTGGCTCATCCAATGGAATCTGGATGAAGGAGAGATGTACCCCTTTCCTGAATAAATCCAAGAGACGACAACACAGATTGTTCACAGCAAAGATAAGAAAATCATGCAACTGTCATGTAAAAAGATGTTTTCTCAATAGTTGCATACAGTGTTTTCTAGGCTTGAGATGGAATATAGGGTTAAAGAAATCTATGTCCAATCAGAAAAGCATTTTAATCAATTCAACCTCTTATTTTATAGATATCAACATAAGTCCACCCATTGAACTCAGTTACAGCAAAAATCTCATAACATAATTTCTGCCCATTATTACTTTACAATCATGACAAATTCTTTTCTGAATGGGAAAGTCATTAGAGAGTCAAGTGCTCTCAACTATCCTGCCCACACCACATTCTTATTCTGCATCTGTATTTCCTGTTGGCTTGTGGTAGAATGCTAATTCCAACTAATTTAAATGAAAGCCCCACAAAATGTAGCACGCTCATTTTATTTAAACAAAAACTAGAGATAAGGAGTAAGTAAGAGATGGCCCATGAGGCGGCTCAACCCAGCTTTCCATTATTTAACAGAGAATTATTAGCGATGCATGGTAACCAATTTTTTTCTCTAATGTTTTTGAATTCCGATCAGAGCTGTTACTACTGTTTCTAACTTTGTACCCTCTTTTGCAAGCTTTCACAAGCCCCTTATTAAAGCTCTGGGAAGGCTTCCTATCTGATGCTCTGCCAGGCACTGTCCTTTTGGACACAATGCATTCAGGTTATTAGCTTGATGTGCATCATTCAGCAAGCTGTCTTACCATTTCACTGATCATCATCTAGTAGGACTGAATTGCTGCCTTGCCCATGGCTTTTATATTTATATAATTAACCAAAATTAGCTTGATGTTTAAAACACAATGCCAGCCTACTCATTTATTTTTGGAAGAACACTTTAGTGAACACAATGAGTGGGCTGATTTGGAACTGCCAACTTAAACTGTCAAAGTTTTCCTATAAAATTACTATACTTAAAAAATTCAAATTCTATTAAGGTGAATACCATTAAAAGAAAACTATGTGATAAAATAATCAGGTACCATATTATTTTCATTTTAGTTCACTATTATACTCAACTAAGTTCTAGTATAAAATATTTCACACAGTTCTTCGGGTGTGTATTGTAAACAGTAATAACTCCTGGAAAAGTGTATAATGGTTTTGGTCACATAGCCCTACAAAGACATAGCATGCACAAAATGACATGTATAAACTCTATCATTCAGAAGTTACTAAGGTCAAACAAAAAATTAAGAAGTGCCAACTACATGGTAAATGTTACAGTCGACAGTAGATAATATTTTAGGGTAGAGTTTGAGGGTTTTTTTTTTTTTTTTACAACATTTTTGCTTGTGTTTAGATTTGCTTACTTATATCAAATTTACCTTCAATTGATCCATGAAAACATACTTTACATTTTTCATATAGGGACTGAAAGAGAAAACCAAATATGATCTCCATAAAGTGAAACAGTCTGTAAATAGCATATAGAAAAGCTGAAATTGAAATCCCGCTCTCCTGGCTAGTTCTAGTTCCACTAAAGCCAATAATATGAATTTTAGAGTGTGCCAGACCTTGGTTTGAATAATTTTAGGCAAATTCAAACTTCTCTGTAGCTCCGGTCTTTATAGATAAGATGGTGACAATAATACCTGCCTCATAAGGATCTAGTAATACATGAACATCTTACCTCTGTGAACAGCACAAAGCATAACTGATATAAAATAAGTGCTCTGTCAATGTTAGTTAATTATAATTCATTCACATCTAAATTTATTCAGCCAATATTAATTGAGCACACTTAAGTGCCAGGCATTGTTCTAGGCACTGTCACGTGGCGCTGTCATTCTAGTAAAAATAATCAGGAAAGGTTGGCTTGTGGCATAAATGCCAACAAGTGGCCCCTCAGTCAACTTGTCCTCACCCCTCCACTCAGCACGTGGTTCCTGGGCACCAGCGAATTGCTCTGGAGCATACAAAAGGTTGTTACGATTTGAATCCTGCCCAGCTGCTTCCTTTTTTCCTCTCTTGTTCGCTGTCCTCTCCTTTCTTTTCTTCCTACACTGTCTTTCAGTCTCAACCATCTATGATTTAAAATAGTGTGCTTCAAATTGTGCCAAACCCAGGGGTTCAGCCAGGAAGGTGGCTGGGAGTAGGAACCGGGGTGGCTTGGGGAGACGGGTCTCTCAGCTGTCCCTAAATCAGAGCAGATGTCTCTATATTATGTTTCATGCCTTCTACTCAATAAACTAGGCATCTAGTGCGCGATTCTGGTGTGAATAAATAAGTTTAGTGCTAAAGGAATGTTTGGGGAAAAGAAAAAAAATCACTGATTTAAAATAAGTCCCATTCTTAAACAAGTCAAGGTACAGAAAAAGAACTGAGGGTGAGGTAGGGAATCTAATACACTAAAAGAGACTTATGGAGACATAAAAACCACATGGAATATATAGTTCTTGACTGGATCCTGGTTTGAACAAGTCAGCTATAAGAAGACATTTTTGAGACAGTCAGGGAAATTAAAGTATGAACTAAGTATGCGATAATTGTTAATTTGATTATGTGTTACTATGATAACATGCTATGTGGCAAAACCTGCTTTGTAAGAGACGAGTACTGAAATATTTAGAGATGAAAAACCACGTTGTCTGTAATGACACTTTGACTACTTACAGCCAAAAAAAGACGATATAAATACAACAATCGATAAACCTTGGTGATGAGTGTGCGTTATATGCTTCTACTGACTTTCTGCACATTTGATATTTCTTAAAAAAATCTTTTTTAAATATTCAGTAATGCTCAACACCTACTGGCATTTATTGGCCCTAATATGCCTTAACCTCCTTCAGCTACACAAGCTAAAACTATACTCAGGTTGTTAGTTTTGTACGTAAAAGTTATACAATCCAGTTATACCATTTAAAAAAATATATGAAATGACTAACTACCATAAAAAAAAAGAGATGGTTTACAAACTATATATAATCATTACTGCATGAGGAATCTCCACCTATGTGCTCTGACTCTTTTTATTATATAGATAAACTTAATGGCAAATATATACTTATGAAGACTCTAAAACCCTCAGACAACCAGGTGTGGCAGGCAGCCTCTAAGATGGCCCCTAATGAGCCCCATCTCCTGGTATTCAATCCTTATATTATCCATTCCTCTCCAGTGGTGGGCGGGACCTAGAGACACTTCTAACAATTAAAACACAGCAAAAGTGATGAGATGTCACTTTGGAGATTGGATTATAAAAGACCGGGACTTCTAGACTCCCTCCTCCTCTCGATCTTTTCCTTCTTGCTTGCTCGCTCTGAAAAAGGGAGGGCTATGTTGCAGCAAGCTGCCCTTGGGAGATTCCCACATGGCCTCAGAACAACAGCTTATAAGGAACTGAGGCCCCCAGTTCAAGAGCCTGCAAAGAAATGAATCCTACTAACCACTGCATGAGTGTGCTTACATGTGGATCCTTCTCCAGTCAGGCCTTGAGACGGCTGCAGCCTGTGAGACCCTGTGTTAGTCTGCTAGGGCTGCCATCACAAAGTAACACAGACTGGGTGGCTTAAACAACAGAAATTTATTTTCTCACAGTTCTGGAGGCCGGAAGTACGTGATCAAGGTGTGGGCTGGTTTGGATTCTTCTGAGGCCTCTCTCCCTGGCCTGTACATGACTACCTTCTCTCTGTATCCTCACATGGTCTTTCCTCTGTCTGCATGCATGTTTGTGTCCAAATTTCCTCTTCTTATAAGGATATCAGTCATATTGGATTAGGACCCACTCCAACTGCTTCATTTTAACTTAATTACCTCTTTAAAGACCTTATTGTCAAATATAGTCACATTCTGAGGTATTGAGGGTTAGGGCTTCAACATAGGAATTTAGGGCAGGACAGAATTCAGCCTATAACAGACTCTGAAGCAAAGGACTTTGCTAAGTTACTATTGGATCCCTGATCTACAGAAAATGTGAGATAATAAATGTTGTTTCAAGCCACTAAGTTTGGGGTAGTTTGTTATATAGCAACAGATAACTAATATACCAGGTAAAATAGTAATCACCATTCACCATCGGTGCCTAGTGAAAAACAACCGTATTAAAACTTTTCATAAGAACTTAAACATAACAAACTCAAAATTTTATTCCATATTTTCCTGGTTTTGAAGATATATATCCTGAAATGGTTAATGTCCTTTTAATGCAAATAATTGCTTAGCAACTGTCATGCATGAACCTGGAACATACCCATCCTGTAAACACCAATTCCAGATTTCAAATATCTTTCTAACAGGTTCTAGCTTAACATTACTTCTGGTACTTTTTCCTGCTCTGACACTGTCAAAACACAATATTTTGAAAACTTTGAGGTTCGTCATGGTCATCTTCTCTGCTCTAAATTTGAAAAATATTTTCATTTTTTATTTATAATAACCCATTAGAATGAGCAGTACAATGATTTTTTTCACCTGTTATTTCCTTTCATTCAACTTTGTATACAAACCTGCCTTCAGCACTTGTCTACTTACAAACTGTATCAAGTAAATTAGCATTTTTATTACAAGATGGTACATATAACAAATCACCTTTCTAGACTGACATCTACTCTTCATTCCATTTGCTAATTAAAATGAACAAGCCACATTATTTAAAAGCAAAAAAATACACTCTCTTCAATTTTGGTTTTATTCCCCCCTCCTCCTAACTACAAACCTGTAACTATATTATGGCTTAGAATTTTTTTTCTAACAATTCTAAGACAGTTTTTTTTTTTTTTTTTACCACTTAAGTCTTTATGTCAAGAATTTCTACTTTGCTTTTAAGGAAAAATTATGGATGCCATCCCCAATTTAGCCCTTTGACATACTATTTTCCAAAAATGTCTCTGTGCTTATGTTTTAGGAGATACAATCTATCTTAGAGGACTGCTTTGTAAACTTGTTTTTATATGTATTATTTTTATATCTTACTTTTGGGGTTTGAAAAAGCGTCTATATCTTTTCCTGTTACTGTCAATTTCAGTATGCTACTGTACATTAGTTAATGAAATCCAATTCTTGTCTACAAGCGTTGCCTTCTGTTCAGTTCTCACCTGTATTTACATAAAGGGAAGTGATTTTGCTCACCTTGTTTTTTCTTTGACTTTATCACTCTAAGTGAAGTTTAGTTACTTTTTATTTAATTTCTTAAAATGTTTCAAGACCTTGAGTTTCCCAGTGAGCAAAAACTACAGTAGCATTGTCATCTGCAATTTACTTTGTAGTAAATACTACAAATTATTAGTACATTCCTAGTAACATATTACTTTACTTGGAGTAGCTTTAATTTTCTTTAATATACTTTCCTATTAAATTCCTATTTTTCTAGGTCTTTCTTCTTTTGGTCTTTATTATACTCTATTACCACTATCTCTGGATGTCATTTATAACATAGAGAGGATAAATACTTTATTCATGTAAAATCTGCTGTCATTCTGATATTCTCTGTAAGAAATTGTTATTCTGGTTCTAGATTTACTTTTCATGGTTTCTTAACTGAAATGCTGTCTGGCATATATTAATGCCTACTAAATATTTGTTGCTTTATATACTCATACTTTAAAAAGATAGATATAAAATGTCATGTTAATATTTCTAAAACCACTATGGTACACAGCACATTTTTAAAAGGGATCTAAAAGAGAATATTCTCAGATTTTAGACATGTGCTATATTGATTTATAAAGTTGGGAAAATAAAGACCTACATATAAAAATATACTAGTTCCCCCATTCCCTGTCCAAGAATCTTTACAGTCCAAAGCAATCCATTCCAGGTTGGTGGCCAGGGTATGAGGTTTCTCTCAGATTTTGGTTTGAATGAGGGTGAGGGGTCAGAATATAGAGAATTTTAATAAGGTCTTTTAAAAAGTCAAACAGCTGAGTTCTTGACTGTATCCCAACTATAGCTCTCAAAGGTCTGTGGACTACTTAGGACCGTTGCCAGACACTGGGCAATGGAACCAGCCATAATTCTGATATGATAGGTTAAGGTCTGCAGAAAAATAGGATTTGATAGATAACCTTTCAGAACGCATCTATCTTACATACTCTGTTTAACAAGCAACTCAAAGTGTACTGTCTTCCAGACACCAGGGCTATGACAGGTAAAGGAGATACAGAGATGATATTGAGTAACAGCCATACAGAACACTAAATTATATATTTAGAGCTTTTGAAAGAAGGCATGACATGAAGCAAGATTAACAATTAACTTCACAGTTAGAAGACCTCGAAAAATCTCAAAATAAGAACATCTGAACCCATGGCAAGCATTTTTCTGCTTTTTATTTAACTTAGAAATATAAGGAGAAAACTTTTACACCTTTCTCCAACAACTACAAAATAATATATATACATATCCATAATATACTATGGATTACAATATAAGTAATACACAGTATAATATATGGATAATATGTAATACATATAATATGGATAATATCAGAACCTTGACTGTAGGGAAGATTAACTAGATAAAAACACTTCTAGCAGAAAACTGAGTTAGTTTATAACCATTCATTTAGAAGATCAAATTCCTCACTTGGACATATCCAGGGAAATGATTTTGTATGGTAGTCTTCAGACCAAACTCAGCATCAGAATCCACTGGGTAAAAGGGCATCTCGTCAGATCATGCTGTGAACATTTTGGAAATCTAGAGACAGATTGCTCAGGAACTCCCAGACACTGACTCTGCTATCCCACAGATGGGGCTGACCGATGCTAAGGCTGGTTCAGTGTGGACGTGTTTTTTGCCCCCTCCAACCCATTAGTGATCAGAAATGCCTTAACAATAAACATTCACCCCAAATGATGAAATTTTAAATTACTTTCTTACAATCACAACTGGCATAGCTCTTCACTCTGAGAAGTTTGTGCTCCATGTGAGTGCTTCTGTTCTGGCATAAATCATTTAGAGTCTGGCAATACATTTCAGAGACAAAAGAGAGAGGAAGAGTCACGTCCCTGACAGAGGACTTGCTCACTGCCTCTAATGGTGGAAGAGGTCAGTTTGGTCATCTGCTTGTTAGATATCACACTTCAGATTTTCCAGAGGTAATGGTTACATAAGTCCTCACATCAACACATGACTCTGGTTCATTGGTTGCCCCTGACCTGGCCTCTGTGTCAGAGCAAAATCCTCTCCACGGGAACTAGGCCGATCTTCCAAGCCAAATCATGAAGGTTGCCTTTAGTACTCGAAGCACTCTTCTCCAAGTACCCTTCCCCCACAGGAGGGATTTGGCCCTACTGGGTATCCTCCTAGGTACCTGTACACTCTTTCAAAAACTGATGTGGTGAACTTAGTGGCGGTTACAAGCTCCGGCTGTATGGGCAAACAGAGCTAGGTTCAAACTGCAGCATCCCACTTAGCCATGTGTGATCTTGAATTAAGTATGTACTGCCTCAAGCCACAGCCTCCTCACCTGTACAATGGCGATAGTTCCCGCATTATAGTTTTGAAGATTAACTGAGACAAATGCTTGGCACAGTACTAGGGACACAATCGGCACTCAGTACTAATCCCCAATTACATGTCATAAATTTGGATAAGTCCTATGTGGTAGTTCCATTCTATATTTGGAGTGAATTCCAACTGATTTCATCTATATTATACATACAACTACTTTGGTTCTTTTCCATATACAGACAACCAGTGCATTTCTATTTTTAACAGTACACTATTTAAATTGTCTGGAAATACTTTAACCGTATCATTACTCACTCCCTCACAAAACAGCCCTTTATCCTATGTTCTATTGTAATTTAATGCAAGCACCTCAGTTGTGGATAATCTAAATTTCAATCTAATATTATATAGTACTTGTTCCTCCATTCCAGCTCAAGAATTCCTCTTAAGAGTTCTTCATTGATATAAAAAATATATTGCTTTGTACCATTAACCCAATGACAATGAAATAAACAGTTTCATACTATTTAAATATTGACAAAATTATGAAATATTTAAAAATCTATTTAAATATATTCATAAAGGGGCCAGCCCAGTGGCATAATGATTGGGTTCGCGTGCTCCGCTTTGGTGGCCCGGGTTTGTGGGTTCAGATCCTGGGCACAAACCTACACCACTCATCAAGCCATGCTGTGGCAGCATCCCACATACAAAATACAGGAAAGATTGGCACAGATGTTAGCTCAGGGCTACTCTTCCTGAAGCAAGAAAAGAGGAAGATTGGCAACAGATATTAGCTCAGGGCCAATCTTCCTCACCAAAAATAAATAAATCCGTAAAAAATGAAAACTATAAAAGATAAAAGAGAGAGGGAGGGGCTGGCCCAGTGGCATAGTGGTTAGCTTTGTGTGCTCCGCTTCAGCGGCCCAGGATTCATGGGTTCAGATCCCGGGTGTGGACCTACGCACCACTTATCAAGCCATGCTGTGGCAGGTGTCCCACACATAAAGTAGAGGGAGACGGGCATGGTTGTTAGCCCAGGGCCAATCTTCCTCAGCAAAAAGAGGAGGCTTGTCATCAGATTTTAGTTCAGGGCTAATCTTTCTCACAAAAACAAAATAAAAAAGAGGTAGGGGGAGAGGATCACTATATTCTACCTGATTTTAGACATTCCACAAAAATGGAAGTTTCTCTTTAAAATAGGATATATTGTAAGATCATCTTTTCTGGAATTCAATTAATATTTAAGATAATGCTGATATAATAGGAGAAGACGATCTGTAGAAAAATAAAGAAAACTGAATGAATTGAGAAGTACATTTAAGTATGAAAATAAGCATTATTCCAAAAAAGCCCAAAAGCCACAGACCTGAGTGAAAACCCTTACAATCAGGCTCTAGCTGTAGTACCTAATTTCTCTACCCCAATACTAATTCCCAGTAGGTACCCACTACTCCAGAAACTAAACATACAGACATTTCTGGTATGTCTGGTCTCTGAGCCATTACCCCTGTCAGCACCTCCATCTAGAATGCCTACTCTTGTCATCTTGGCCCATCAAAAATCCTGCCCATCCTGTAAGGCCATGCCCAAAAGCTACCACCTGCACACACCATGATGGATGGGCTCGCTCTCTTTTCTACACCCTCACTGTTGGCGCTACCCTGATTATCTAACATATGTCTACCCTCCTCTATTAGAACCTAAGCTCAATAAGGACAAGAAATCGTTACCACTGACTAATTCATCTTCACATCCCCCAGCAGAGGCACTTGCAAAAAGCATCAACAGATGCATCCTGAAGGGGTTTCAACAGCGGCAGCTAATGCTGTCCTACCTTCCCATGTGGTTTCTCATCTCCAAAAGACTCAGGGCACACAGAGACTGCGGCCCAACAGGAGCTAGAAAAGTTGTATTTTTTATTCCAGAATCAACCCCTTTCATTGAGAAATACAGCAAGCACAGAAAACATAGGTCAAATTTGTTCAAGTTAATACTGTGCTTAAAGCAGAGAGATCCTTAATATGAGCTGAGGGGGGAAAAAAAAAAAAGAATGGAGTTGGGTCACCAAGATGGCACTGGGCAGACCTAGGATGAGCTTAGTAAGGTCATAAATATCTTACTGGACTCACATCCTCCTTAAATTGATTACCAAAACATCTGTTTACATAACATCTATTATTAAAAGATTATTTTGAAGAATGAAAGTAATATTTTTACTGTCAACTTACTTATCTGTGCTCCAGCATCACTTAAGATGTTACCACACTTCTGGGAATTGACCCAAAAAAGCAGTATTCACAGTTATTCTTTAAGATCTATAAAAGATTCTAGATTGGAAAAAACAGAAACAAGTAATATTTTATTTTGTCCCATTATATACAACAGTAAAAGAGAACTCTGTCTAATTAGGATCTTTTATTTGTTTTCTTTCTTCACACCGAGACATTATACCTTTCATAATCACATTATCATTGAAACCAAATGACTTCATTCTTACGAAAACCGGTTTGTTTTTAAAGATTCATTGTCTTTATGATTTCAATCTGCTCAGTAATGATCTGACCAATTAAAAAAGCACATGCGCCTATAACATAAATGGAACATAAAAGAAAGTTTCTAAAAAGAAGGGGGTCTGAATCAGCTGCCCATTTCATTTTATGCATAGGAACAACTGATCAGTAGAAGGAATGTTTTTATAGGTGGCTATTATTCTAAATGATCTAAGCATCCGATCAACTACACACAAAATATAACTTCACAATACTGGGAATTTGGGGCTTGACTGTATTGTTCTGGTTGTGATATTGTAGTAGAGTTTTGCAAATTTTACATTTGGGAAAAAGTGGATAAAGAGCATTCAGGATCTTTATTAATTCTTATAACTGCATGTGAGTCAATAAACTATCTTGATAAAGACTTCAATTAAAAAATAATAAAAAGATAAAATTTGAAATATCAAAAATTTAAGTGATATTAAAGGCAATGATTACAGCCAGGCTTGCACTTTCTAGTATATAAATAAGAAAAACATTTTCTTTATTTTACAATATAATACAAGACCAGATAACACCTGAGTATACTTATTTAGACATGCATGATCCAATACAGTAGCCGCTAGCTATAATTAAAACAAAATAAAATTTAAAAATCCGTTGCTCATTAGCACTAGCCACATTTCAAGCGCTCAGTAGCCACACATTGCTAGTAGCTACCCATATCTAATAGCACAGAATGACCATGTCCATCAACACAGAATGTTCTGTTGGACAGCACTGTTAGACAATCACAATAAAAACTTGTTTACAAATGAATAAATCAATAAATAAATGACTTAGCTAATGAACAGACAAACCTATTAAAAACATGTTTCCACATTAAATGCAATGAAGGCTTATAAGTGCCTAGTTATCTTTCATCCTTAATCATTATCTCTTATCTTTAATTGTTAAATAACTCAAACCAATTAACAAAAATATCTGTGCAAGTACAAAGAGCCCAAAGTTTCTAATTTTTAAAAAAATACCAAAATACGTAGGTAAAACAGAGTACTTCACAGTATTCAAATTAAGCTTAAATTCTTGAAAATCTATCTGTATACTAAAAAGGCACACACTATACATCCACTGGAATGGCTAAAATTAACAAGATGGATAACACAAAACATTGGTGAGGATGTAAAGAAAAAGGAACTCTCAGATATCATTGGTGGAAGTGTAAATTGCCATAAATACTTTAGAAAAATGTCTAGCAGTTTCTTCTAAGATTAAACACATATCTGCCCTATGACCCAAAAATTCTCCTCCAAGATATTTATCTAAGAAGATGAAAACATGTCCACAGAAAGACTTGTAGCAGAACATTCATAGGAGCTTTATTCTTAATAGGCAAAAACTGGAAACACCCTAGGTGTCTACCAAGAGGAGAGAGAAACTGTGGTATATTCAGACAATGGCACACTATGTATGCAGCAATAAAAAAGCACAACTTTATAACACCGAAGTATTATGATAAGTGGATGAAGAACATACTAAATGACTCCATTTATATGAAATTCTAGAACATGCTAAACTAACCTCTGGTAAAACAAAACAAATCAGAACAAAATCCAGAACAGTGACTGCCTCTGCAAGAGGATGAAGGAGAGGAACGACTAGGGTGATGGAAATGTGTTACATCTTGATTGCTATTTTTAGAATTTATAGGTTTTGTTTTTTAACCAAAATAAGGAACTAAAATAAAAGAAGCACAAATTGCTAATTTAGTTTCCTCTTTACCAGCAAAGGCACAGCTAATTTAAAAATCAATAATGGCGAACTGAGACCCTGAGATATGACAAAATGATCAAATGGTTTATGTGGATGTCTTAGATAGACATCAGAGTACTTTCTGCAGAACTGCTTCTCCTTGTTAGTCTCTCCTCATCCACTGTGAATCAGCACTTAGGCTGATCAGAGTTCAACAAGGCACGAAAATTCTAGCTATTCTGCTGCAGAGAAATTACAAACACCATTGCAAATAACATAAGGCTTTCATATTTAGAATTTATCCTTAAGGAATAAACAATCTGTATATAGTTTTCTATGCAATTTATAATTTCTTGCAGTTCTTGAGTGGTCAACGAAATGATAAAAATTTCCTCACGTGTAAAACACTGAAAAAAAGTGCAAAGCATTTTTGGTGTCATTGGAATAATTTAAATTCTGGTACACATATTGAAAAGGGAAGTATGAAGTCATTCATTTTTCATCTAATTTGGATTATTGCTTAACTTTTTCTCAAGTTTTGTTCTAGACCAAATATCCTTGGGATCTAGGAAGAAATAAAAAACTTGTTCTCCTTCATTCCCTTATATAAAACACAACCTCCTCTTAAAGGTAGTGAGGAAGGCAGCAGCAACAGTCAAAAGAGGCTGGCAGAGGCTGAGGGAGAGGCATGTCCCAGCAAAACCAGACTCCCACCTGTTGTGCCTGCTTCCAGACCTGCACACACGGGCATGGTGAGAGGCATGGTGCTGGCTGCTGAATGGTGCAGAGTCCACCTGATCATTTTGTCAAGTATCCCATTCTTCCTTAAAAAACTCCTCTGAAAATCTCCAAAACGAAGAAAAGGCTATGTTTTGGGGGAACTTTAGGACAATGTTCTTCTATAGGTGTGCACATAAAAGCTCCTCTCAGATTAACTGAGCAAAGCAGCACTTCGCGCATGCATGAAAATGTATGCCTTAGAGCTAGGAAAATGTGGGGGCTTGCAGGCAGTTAACTCAATTTGGAGATGTAGAAGTAAAGAAATCTTACTACTATTAAAACAGGTGAACATTCTCTTAGGAATATGAATATTTTATAAAAATTCATAGAAGTTATAGATTCAGTATGTGTCCTGGCTATTCCAGCTGCTCTTATTTTACACGCCAAAAAAGCAGCTGTTCCTAGAGTTCTCAGAAAAGAGACTTGCAGGAGCCGGAGGGCCATGGAAAGGATTCTGAGGCTAGACTAACGAAAGGATAAAAGTTGATTCTATTTTAAAATGAAATGGTCCGTAACAGCCATCTGGCCAACAGCATGCACCACACCACTGCCTTATATTTATCTGCAGAGCACTTTACAGTTTAAGACATGTTTTCACAAACTGAATGATTCTTCTGCTGTGTATCACACACTGTTCTAGGCAATCTTATATTTTCCAAAAAAGGGGAAATATATCAAATAACTGACCAAGGAAGCAAGAGGTAGAATAGGGGCTTAGATGTGCAGACTTTTTCAGATTGAAATAGAGTGCTCTTTCTTCTGTCACATACTTCTTAAGTTACTGGTGGTGGCATGCGGGGACCTAAGGAAGGAAGACGACTTCTTTCATTGGTATTTAAGATAGACACCTGGGACACTTTAACTTTTCTGTCCACCAGAGTTGTAACTGGGGGTACAAGATGCCACAGATATCGGGAAGAACAGCTCATAAAAAACATGTGGGAATCATAAACAATTCATACTTTATCTCTGCTCTCCCCCACCTTTAAGTTTGAAAAATGTTCAAACCTACAGAAAAATTGAAGGACATGTAAATACTCTTTACCTAGATTAACTAATTGTTAATATTTTGCCACATTTGTTTTCTCTCTTTAATTATACATAGCTATGATAGATATAGTATGATGGTTAATTTTATGTGTCAACTTGGCTGGTCCATGATGACCAGACATTTGGTCAAACATTCTGGATATTTCTGTGTGGGTGTTTTTGGATGAGATTAACATTTAAATTGGTGGGCTTTGAGTAAAGTAGATTGCCCTCCATAATGCGGATTCGCCTCATCCATCAATTGAAAGCCTGAATATAACAAAAGACTGACAGAGCAAGAGGGAATTCTGCCAGCCTTCAGAATTAAGCTGCAACATCAGCTCTTCCTGGGTGTCCAGCCTGACAGCCTTTGGACTTGAACTACAACACTGGCTCTTTCCTGGGTCTCCAGCATGATGGCCCACTCTACAGATTCTGGACTTGACAGCCTCCATAACTGCATGAACCAATTCTTTAAAATCAATCAATCTTTCTCTCTCTCTCTCTTTCTATATATGAAGATATATTTATACATGCATTTTATTGGTTCTGTTTCTCCGGACAACCCTGACTAATACATATAGTTCTCACTTTCTGCTGAAACGTGAAAATACTTGTAAACATCATAAAATCTTACCCCATATACATCAACATGCATCTCCTAAGATTAAGAATAGTCTCCTACATAAACATAATTCTATTGCCATACCAAAGAAAATTAGCATTAATTCAATAATATCTAACATAGAGTCAATATTAAAATTGTCTCAGCTATTCCAAAAATGTCTTTTATGCTTTGATAAGGATCCAATCAAGTTCTACTCATTGCATTTGGAAAAATCCATTTTTCTTTTTTATTTTTTTAAATGGGGTCCACATTCTGGATTTGTCGTTTTCTCGTGTTTAGACCTAGGATGAACTGTTTCAGCAAGAATACTACACATAGGTGATGCCGTGTATTTTTTATTGTGTCACATCAGAAGGCACATAATAGCAGGTTATCCCATCACTGATGATATACATTAGCAATTTTAAACACAAAATATTTAATATCAAGTATACACCCCTCCCCTTCTAGTCCAAATTCTGTTATAATTAGTCTCCAAATAACTTTTAAGGAGATTGCATTTAAATCTACAACATACAAGAACAAAGGGCCATGACCCCATGCTTAAGATCTGCAGTTTTAAAGTAAAAACTTGCAAATGATGGAATTAGTTTTAATGAAGTAAATAGCAAGACAATTCACCTCAAAGGCCTTATTTATACAAACAATGCTGGGGAACGACCAGAAATGATGTCAGTCTGTCAATCTCCTACTCACCTTAGGAAGACCAGATCCTGTTTTCTGGTCTTTAGTTTCCTGTACATTCCTCACTTTCTTGTTTTTATTGTTGTTGTTTGGAATAAAGAAAGAAAAGCTAAAGAACAAGTTTATATTTCCAAATCCCTGGGGAAAAATATTCTTAGATGAAATAGATGAAGCCGACTGCAAAAGAGAATTCCCTAAAGTCTATAGTGGAAACTAAAACCCAACCATCTTTTTCTTAAAATGTTAATGGTTTGGTTTTGTTTTCAAACGACGACTTGACTATTTTAAGCTATGGTGCAAGTAAAATGAATTTCTATCCTTCACCTCCCAGGCTACTAATATATTATACTTTAAAATTCGGAAGAGATGGAGAATACTAATCAAAGTAGAAAGCTGAGTGACTGTTAAATGAAAAAATTCTGGGACATAGATTCTTGATTTTAGTGACCTCAAGAAAATATGATTTTACTTTAAGATGTACACGGAGGATCCACTGAACCAGGTGTATTTTGTCATTACTTTCCATTTAGCATCTCCACACATGTATTTCACTTATAAAAATTTAAATATGAATTTGAAATATAAGTGCCAACACAGACTTTGAAACAGTGGTGCTCTTCCCGTCTGTCTTTCCTTCTTTTGTTGGTGGTTTTACAGCAATGGTGGAGCAGCACCTAGAGATCTTGTACCAGGAGGGCTTTCTCCCTATTGGCTCTTAATCTTTTACAGTAAGTCAATGAAATATTTGCACTTGCAATTCTTGAGGGAGTGTTTATTTTAATATTGAAAGTCATCCATAAACATTTTCACAGTTGGGGGGCGGGGCGGGAGATTTAATATATATATATATTTTTAAAAGGTAAAATTTCCTAGATATTAAGAAAGAAAAATTGAGAGGAAAAAAAGAATAAATCTGATAATACTGATTCATTTCTAAATGGATAAAAGTCAGGAAGAAGTAAGTAGAATAATTTTCTTAGCACAATTACCTATAAATTGATTACACTGAACAAACTGTGATCAATTTGTACGAAATTTCTTGTACCTCTCTTTTGAGATTCATCATATTCTTTGGTTATGAATTATGAATATTTTATAGCTCTATTAACTTCCTTAAAATTAGGGACTCTGTTGTATTCACTTTCGAATCCACCCCCTACTTCACCTTCTCCAATTGGTCAAGTGAATTTCCAAATAAATAGATTTATCATTCCTATATCTGAAGACAAGTCTATCAGGAATATTCCTCCAACATATCCTCAAGTTTAAAATCTAAATTACTATTAACTGGACACATTTTTTGTGCTGCCTTAGTAAATCATAAATGTTTATTTTTATAACACAACAATTCTGAAATACGACAGAATACAAAGCAGTAAAGTTTGATTCCCCTTGTGGGAACACAATAGAACTCATTTTCAATAATGTTTCTCATTCTTTCAGTTGTAGACTAGGAAGGATAATATTAAATGTTTAAGTCCCCAAAATAAGGAAACACATTAATGAAGGAAGTTTCTATTTTCCAGTAAGTTCTAACAGATGGTTTCTAAATACATACCATAGATTTAAATGCATAATTTCACCCTATAAATATGCTGCAAAACATTAAAAATAGATTATAGCACATATGCCTTATGGGGCAAATGAAATGATAAAAGGAATTTTGTAGTGGATTAGCTCATAGTTAAGAAATAATACTTGTTAACAACTATGTGTCCCTTTTAATAGAATTAATGGATTAAATGTGACAGCTTTATAAATAATACTTAAGACTGTTTCCTTAATTTGCATCTTAGTATTCTAACATAGTATAAGAGGAAAGATTTTCCCTTTAAATTATTTTTGTGACAGTTTACGGTTTTTTAAGCTAAATTTTTTTTCTATTTCTATCTCACTAATAAGAAACCAAGTTACAGTCAAACATTAGGTGAGTTGGTTATTGTATTATATTATATTAGGCAAAAAATGCAAAGAGATAAAACTTGGCAAAGAGAAATGACAACCATCTTTTAAGGAATTTTCCTGTTTAGGATGATTTTCTCTGTTGAATTCTCTCTGAGAACAGTTAGTTTTGATGAATTCAGATCTACCTTACTATTGCAGTTAAAATGTGTTGTCTACTAGATGGTGAAAACAAAATGATGAGTTAAAGAATTAATCAGTTATTCAGTATTATATTCCTAGCATCCTTTATAATTTTCAACATAATTGCCTGAAGTATTAATTTACAGATTCATGAGGAAGAAATGAGATTGGTAGGCAACATTTGACAAATGAAGAGACTCAGAGCATGACAGACGTGCGCATGACACTAAAATATCTTTTATATCAAAATCACCAAGAAACTGTACTTTATGAATGCCCTTATACACAAAGCACAAAGCCAAACATGACTGGATCTTCTCTTTGGGAGCTCATGTTTATATTTATTGAATCTGCATAACAATCTAGAGACGGTGTTAACACTACTTTGGGGGGGAGGCCCAACTCAGCTGGGAAACACTTAGAACAAGCTTCTTCCCCAAAGAGAAAAGTGACACAAGATGACAACAAATGTGCTTTCTAAGGACGGTGGGTCCTGCTGAATGAAGGGGAGTTGTTTGTTTTAATAAGTTTGTGTATGGGAGAAGAGCTAGTATAAAGTTAATCTCTGCATCATAGAGGAAAAGGGCATTTGAAGATACTTTAAAAGGAAAAAAAATCTAGGATGAGGCACAGAGGAAGCGGAGAGGCTGGGATCAGCATGGCGTGGGATCAGAGGAATGTATAGCAGGGCCAAACAGGGACCCTGGAGGAGGGAACCATCCAAAAGCGGATTTTTAAGTTAAAGTTGCTGTTGAGCTGCTGTTGAGGAGGCTCTGAGATGCAGTGTCATTCTTTTATCTTCACTACAAAACATGTAAGAAAATTTACACCATTTGTGTTCCTTAGAAGAACCCAAAGACACGCTAAGTCCCATGTCCAGGTGAGCCTGAGGGCGGCATCTGCTGATGCTTGGGGACAAGGGGCCAGTCTATTCTTCCTAAACACCAGAAATATAAATGTGTACAAAGACATTAGTAAAATCCACATTGAAATCTGTGCTTTTACGCATTACAAGGGAAAATTTCTGAAGAATAATAAACCACCTAGTATTCAAAATGAATACTAGAAATATCACAGCAAAATTTGTTGCATATGTGAATCCCAACTGCCCTAATCAATCTGTTTTTTTTTTACGTGAAATCCCCCAGCATATCAAGCAGATACATATACCCGAAAGTATGCGATGAGCACCAACTTATCCCATACTTGCCATCAGAAAAGTAGAAGGGCACTACAATTTATTAAGATATATTATGTGCTGGAAAAATAATACATAAAATAGAAAACAAAAGTGATAACTTCTTAAGGCTCTAAGTTTAACACTTAAGTTGTTATTTAATTAATAAACATTTATTAAATATTTACAGTTATGAACAAAACACAATTTTGCCCATAAGAGACCCACAATCTAAGTAAGAAGAGATGCACATGCACACGGTTAAAAGATATGTAGAGCTGCAGTTCTACACGATGGAAAGAGTTCTAGAGATGGATGGTGGTGATGGCAGCACATTATAAATGTATCTAATACCACCAACTGTACGCCTAAAAATGGTTAAGATGGTAAACTTTAGGTTTGTGTACTTTACTACAATAAAAAAATTGGGGGAAAAAAAGATGTAATGTTTTTATGAGCAGGAATAGACTTGAGAAATCTTCATACCATCCTTCTCATTTTACAAATCTTGGAAGATCATGAAAATCGTCCAACTTCACAAGTAGCCAGGTAGCATTTGAATTTAAACCACTGACTTTCTCTTTATCTCTTACCACAGTAACTATAAAACTCATCGAATGTGTTAAATGAACAATTAGATGATACCACCTGACTCATCATAGGCATTTAATCAACACAAGTTTACTAAGTGATAAATGAGCAAACAAAAATATAAACATTTTCCAGGGTGGGGTGGGAGGTGGAGGAGAGAATTAGAAAAGAAATCACAGGGTTTATAAAAATACTCTTTGCTATTAAGAACTATAAATGAACGTGATACAATTATTTAACCACAATTAATAAGTACAATTGTTTTTACAATGAAAATTAGAAAAGTTTTGAGCTACCTCCTAAAATACTAACACAGACTCATGCTAGAAAGATTATTTCATTCCCATATATTTTAATCACTCCTGTTGCATATGGCCTCAATTCCTCTTGCCACCTAGTGCTCATTTCATCATACTCGCCTAGCAAAACCCCAATCGTGCTTTAATCCAAGTCTCCACTTACTGACTCCACACCTGCATCCATGCTGCTGAACAGGGCTAGACAAAACTCAACTAAGAGGAGGGGTCTCATTTTAATTTCAAGATCAAAAAATCCAAGTGAACTTTCAGTGCTGCCCCCAAATCACTCAGGCATCACAGGGCATTTCTCTACCCTATTCATTCTCACATGGACCTAGAGAACTACTTATACCTCCCCTTCTAAGTGAGAAAACACAGGCAGTTGGAAGAGACCTCTCCTAAGTGTCCACCAGTGCTTCTGCCTACCTGCATCCATGTACCCTGCGTTCCCTCATGTTTCTACGGATGAGCCAACAATGCTGCTAACTAATGCCGATTGTTCCCCTTGTGTGTCAGATCCCCACATTCTCATGCCTGCTCAGGAATGGTGGTCCACTTCACTTTCTTCCTTTTGGTTCCTTCATGCACTTCACTTGCTTTCCAGACACTATGCACTTTTTGTGTTCCTTCTAACACCCAGGCTAGATTTCTCAGGCTCCGTCACTAGCTCCTCCTTATCTTCCCACTGTGTTGGACTGCCCTTGGCCTTTTCTTCTCCATTCTCTTGGTAACTTCATCTATGTCTATTCTTACGACTCTCAGATTTGTATCTCCAAACCAAATCCCTCCCCACATTCTGAAATCCAACTGCCCACTGAATATGTCTACTTAAATATCTAACAGGCACCCCAAACTCAACAGATCCAAACAAACACACCTCTCCCCTCCAAATCTGCAGCAGGCTCCTCATCTCAGTTAATGGTAACTCCATTTTTCCAGCTGCTCAAGCACAAGCCTTGGAGTCATCCCTTTCTCTCTCACACCTCACATCAGCCAATCCAATCAACTCTACCACCAAAATATATCCAGAATTTGGTCATTTCTTACCACCTCCATCACTACCACCATGGTCCAAGTGATCATCAAATGAATTACTGCAATAGTGTCCTGACAGGTTTCCATACCTCCACCCTTCTTCCCTAGAATCATACAGCAGCCAGAGCAACCCTGTGATGCCTGCAACAGATGTCATTCATTCATTCAAGTTTCCAGTAGCTTCCTACCTTGCCTGAATAGCAGCCCAAGTCCTAGTAATGGCCTACCGGGGCCTACATGATAAGGCTCACTTAATCACTGACCCCACTGCCTGTTCCCCTACCCCCTCACTTAGTCTGCACCAGCCACACTGGCCTCCTTGATGGTTCTGGAATGTGCCAAGTCACTCCTGCCTAGGGCTTTTGCATCTGCTGTTCACTCTGCCTGGAATGCTCTTCCTCAGAGGTTGCATAACTGTCTCCTTTACCTTCTTCAGAAGGTTTCTCAATGACAACTTCTCAGTGAGGCCTCTGCGAACCACCCTTTCTAGAACAGTACACATGCTTGCATGTGCACACATACATAGCAACTCCTCGTTCCCTTTCTGGCTTAAACGTATCACCTTTTAACATATCACATTTTATTATTTTATTTTGTTTGTCCAGTAGCAGTGCACTGGAGACAGCTTGTACCGGCTCACGAAAGCCAATGCTTAAATTTTCAGGAATTTTGCAAATAGGTCATTAAACTACGAAAGTTGCTTTCCATAAACTTATCATTAATTAATTATATAAAAAAATGTAATAATATTGAAAACTCATTGTTTCCTAATGATTTTACTACATTTTACTCTATGTTCTTTAAGTTATTTACATTTACTCAGTATGGTGAAAATACTACATAATTGTGTACTACTTAGCACCTTTTCCCAACTTTACATTCAGTAACGTCACATTTGTAGCTTGAAATCAGTTGTGGTGGGAGCATTTACACCACAGAAATAAACAAACACTAAAAATCAGGGCCTTCTTTCCTCGCAGACAGCCAGTTATTAAACATTTTCCAGCACAGCGCAGAGGGTCTGTCTGACTCTACTATGCTAGAGGTCAGCACCTAGGACAGTACCCAGCACACAGTAGGCACTAAAATACTGAAGGAATGAGAGAATAAATTTCTTTGAAAGTTACTCACAAAAGTAGAAGGAGAAGAAAGAAACTGCAAAACTATGATGTATTCTCATTTGACAAGTCATATACAGTTTTATATGGAACTCTATTAAATAATGTCACATTAATTCAAATAAATGTCTCATAAAAATTTCAACTTAGCTACAGCTGGCATTTTTCCAAACAAATAATCATACTTTTAAAAGTAATACATTCCTGCTTCAGAGTTACATTTACTATTGCATTCCAGCAAATCTATAAAAAGGCTCTTTTTTAAAAAGCATATGTCTTTAGTTAAAGATCTGTTGCACAATTAAATATTACAGAAAAAAATTTTTTTACTGCTGGAATGATTCACCTTTGAATTACTAGAAGCTGTAAGCATAGACAATAAATGCATCATTAACCCACAACAAATAAAATTAACACTTTTCAAAGGCAGGAAATAGTAAACGTCCTCTTAATTACTTATTTAAATGACCCAGGACTCCCTTTTACTGCCAACTGGAGGGAATCAGCCACACCAAAATAAGATAAAACATGATGGATAATTTACCAGAACAGGGAAACGTAGCAGTCTTTAGAAAATCCTTGGGCTACAGTCCAATAACGTTTATCTTGCGAGTAGTAAGCAGATTTATTACAATCCATTAAAAAAAAACCCTATAAAACATGATTACTTTTAACATGCTTAGTCCTGAAAAACGTCAAATTTGTAACAAGTCCATTTCATTCAGTGCAAGCTTTGATATATAAAAGTATTTTTAGACCATCCAATGTGCTCTATTTGTGAGAAAACTACCTGATGGACAACAATAATATACTTTGGGATGGTCCCTACTAGACTTTGTATTGATTGAAACATCTTTAGCTTACATTATAAGCTAAAAAGAACTAATAAACCACTGTTATTGTTAATTTACTTAAATGCTAAAATCCTTTTAAATATGAGGTCAAACCTGGGAGGTAGATATTATTGGCCTCATTTTAAAAATGAAAGAAAACTGAACTTCAATGGCTTACCCAAGACTACACAGTAAAGTGGGAAAATGGGTCCTGGGTTTTGGCTCTGATTTCACTGTTCTTTCCATTCTACTATGCTGAGTTTCCAAATATTCTTCAGATACCAGTTTTTAAACTTTATTTGCTTTGACCTTACGTACTGCAGCCTGGCTTTCCCCTTCCTTTATGTATTCTGTCTTGCGAAGATCACAAACACACCCCCAGGCAAAGCAATTTTCTTGCTAAGCTCAACAGTAAAAACTAAGATCCCCAAATCCTATGGCAAGCCTTTCTTGCTAGCACACACTTGCAGGTTTTATGAAAATAGCTAATACAGCCTGTGTGTTAGGAGGAAAGCAGGTGATGGAAGGGTCTCATTTACAGAAGCTGCCAACATTCTGACTTCTACTTGAAAGAGGTGTATTTTTTTCTTTTTATAAGAGCAAGTGGATGGTTATTGCAGTTCCAAACCAACGAATCACAAACTCTAATGAGAGCAACTAAGAATGGATCAGTTAAAAAAACCTAAAAAGGACTATATGGGGAAAAAGATCTTCAAAAGTAATACGATCACATAGTTTGAGGTAGCAATGAAAGAGAAGAGCAGGTGCGAAATGAGGGAGATGAAGCATCCACCTTGCCATTCTTCACCAGAAATCAACACGGTTTCAGATGCAAGAACACTATTTCTTAGCACAGTATTAAACTCAGCCATTTTTCAGTTCTGTGAAAAATATTATCATTCTTTCAGATATATAACCATGCTTAAAATATGAGACCTTTCTACATTTAAGAGCTTTATTCAGTATCAGTCATGGAAAAGATGTTGTGAGTTTACGACACACATAGTTTTATAGATGTTTTCCTATTAATGGTCTAATTGGTATAAAATTATATTTTACATTTATATTTACAATTTACACAGTAATGAAAATTGAGTACTTATAAAATACTATATAGCTATTTGCATGTCCATATTTTAAACATGATCTTGATGTTACTAATAATCACTTGCAAATAGTTGTGTAATTTCTTAGAAAGGTTAACTTCTTTTGGAAGTATCTAATGTCTACATTGGTTCTGAAGTGAAAACTAAGTGTCTGACTTCCTAATAATCCAGTGGATTTTAAAAGAAAAATTAAAATCCAAAGCCTTCCATTATAACACATTTGTAAAAACAATTGTAAATTCTATACCTATTTGTGATATAAAAATAAATTACCATAATATTCTCATAACTAAGAAAACATACATCCAACAATTACAAAGAATCTTTAACTAACATGGTAAACAACTGAGTGTTTCATACACTAAGAATGATGTAAAATCTCTATTATGTAAAATTCTAACACTGAAAATAGTGTTCCTCAAACATTATACAATAAATGACAATTATGTACTTTTAATGTTGAAAGCTTGATTATGTATAATTCAGACAAATAGAAGTTTAAAATAATCAAAGTTTTGACAGTATCAAAGTTGCTATGAAAATTTATTTTTAGAAGAACCAACCCCCTTGAAGGTAGCTCGGTTTTTTTTTTTTTTTGGTGAAGAAGATTGGCCCTGAGCCAACATCTACTGCCAATCTTCCTCTTTTTGCTTGAGGAAGATCATCTCTGAGCAAACATCTGTGCCAATCTTCCTCCATTCTGCATTTGGGACGCTGCCACAGCATGGCTTGATGAGCAGCGCATAGGTCTGCACCCAGGATCCAAACCCACGAACCCTGGGCCACCAAAGCAGAGCACGTGAACATTTAAGCACTATGCCACTGGGGCGGCCCCATGAGAGAATTTATTTTTAAAAAACAACTTTTGCAGTATGTCATAGGACCAGGATAGTTAGGGCCAGCACTCGATTTCCTCCTACATCAGGGCCACCATTCAGCCACTTTGATCTGCCAATTACTCACAAAGTCCAATAGGGTCTTCCCAGGGTTTGCTGAACCCAGCTCTTAATTACTCAGACATTCATTCCATGGCAAACCATAGCCACTCTTGGTGGTTTAAAGCTGTCACTGTGCCTGAGCCCACCCGTCACACAAAATAATCTGCAGTGTCACCTCTGAGCTACCAGGTTTAGTTGTTGGTATTCCCAACCATCCAACACTTAAATAAAACTTAAGCAAGATAAAAATAAACTCTTCTGGAAAACTCTGAACTCCTTACTCTCTATCCAACCAATAAGTAATGTTGCTTCACAACAATGCTTTCAAGTTGTAAAATCCTACAATACCTTCTGAATATTTTTTCTTGATGTAGCTCATAAGGATGTTTTGCTTTCACAGAACTCTGAAAATTAATGCTGAGAAGAATGTAAGTTGCACTATATTTATGAAAACAGGTTATGACAAATACTTGCAAAAATTCTTACTCTTTGAACTTGCAATCCTCCTTTTTTGAATTAATCTTAAAGTGTCAGAATTCAGATGAAGATTTAAGTATGAACATGCACATTACAAGAGTAACATGAGAAAAACAACCAACACAAACTTGAATGGTCAAAAAGAGAACACAAACATATTATGATATGTGATATAGGCTATAAGTTTTTTCAAGCACTAAAAAATATTCTCTATATTGAAAATACTTATGATATGCTAACCGAAAAAAGCAGAAAACAATTGTAATATAAAACCTGATCTCACATATATTCTATATATGTGAGTTGGTACACACCCACACACAGAGAAAAGACTGGAAAGAAATATGTAAAATACTCATAGTGGTTGTCTCTCATGTGGTTGAAAAATGTTGGTTTGCTTAATCTTTAGTTATACAGTTATTCTGCATAAAAATTTAAAATAAAGTATATTTATATATTTTTTATAGTGAGCATGTATTATTTTTATTCCCTTTTTAAGGGGGGAAATTAGATTATTTACTCTCTGGGAGGTGACAACCCATGTAAATGTAGCTTTAATTTGCTGTACATATATTTCTGTAAGGCACTGACTTAATACAAGTGCCAATTCTTATGGAATATGAGAGAAAAATATTATCTTACACATTTTTACCAAAAGGATGGGATGGAGAAATTGGTATAATTTAACATATAAAGTGCTACTTAGAATTTTGAGAAATAAAAATCAATTAAGTATTTGTGAAATCCTCTTTTCAATTTGTTTTAAGAACGAAATTTTTATAATTAGCCAAAATCATGCTTGGGGTTATATAGGTTTTTGATTTATGGATGTGACTCCAATTTGATACTATACATTTATACTTCACATGATTTTAGGAAAACATGCATTTTGGGGTCCCACATTCTACTGAAAAATTAAATGTTCTCTATTAGTATTTTTAAAAGGAAAATCATAGTCTTATTAATGCTTAGGAATTTATTGACCTAAGGCACTAGAAATTCAATCTATGTATTAGAAAGATTCTTATAAAAGATAGGTATTTGAGTAGAAAAAGAAGTACTTTAAAATTTTCCAGTTATAAAAATTAAGACAATATTATCTTATCAGTTTTCTTCATAACTGCAGTAGCCCAACTGAATGTAACTAAACCACGTTGCTTTGTACCTATTTTGAGCAACTCAGAAAAAGATTAGAAGCTACATAAAAGAGAATACAACTGGCATGGTTATAATGAAGATGCTGATAGGGAGTATGGGGATTTGAGGATAATAAACATAGAAATAAACCAAAAAATGATCTCAAATAGAAAGGTATTTAGTATTCTGTATTTGTTTCCATTTCACAAATTGCTCACTTCCAACCTCTACATAGTTCTAACAAGAACAAATCTAAATCCCAGCGCAGAATGACAACCAGCTGATGAGACCAGCACCTACCACTACCCCATTATCTTCTTAGGTGCTCCATCATCAACCAGAGAAAAGAGCGTAACTCTGAGAAAGGTTAGCTATCTTTAATTGGATAAAGAATCATTCTACTACCTGCCTTAACAACTACTGTAGAAGTCTTTTGTTTTTGCTTTGTTTTAATTTGCCACAGGCTGGCAAATTAAAGACATAGCAAAATACCTGTGACAAAAGCCAAATGTTACTTCAAAAACTACATGGGCATGAGAAAAAAAATCAGTATAATAATGCAGGGACATCTAAAGATCATTTGTACAAGCATAATTTACCAAGATAATTCTCTAATACAAGCATTAAAGGTCTGCTGTTGTGACCAAGCAAGGAGTACAGGACTGTGTGTGCATATATGGTGATGGGGTACAATAATGAATACAAAATTTCATCATACCACAATCTCTCAGCTCTGTTACCAAAAAGCTTTATAAACTTAAGCAATACATCTTAGTTCCTGGTATCCTTATCTGCAAATGACGCCCTTCCTATATGACATATTATGATTTACCAAAATTACAGGAGGTGGGAGAAGAATAAGCAGACTCAGTAAACAGTTGCAAAGCAGCCTCTGTGTATATGTGTATTTTAACTCCTCTCTTTTTTATCCAGAGTACATCATCCCTATTGTTTGCCTCCTCTCTAACACCAGAGATATCACAATACATAGGTATGCCATAGGCCAATGAGAAAGAGATTATTGGACCTATGGCCAACAGGAGTCTAGACATATAAAGTACAGTAACTCTGCATGAAATCTCAGTGTTCTCCCATGATAGTAGAGGTGGATGTTTCATACATGTGATTGTCATCTGTCAAGTATGCTACAGCATAAACAGGTTATGGTCAAAACAGATCTAAATGATAATTTATTGACCAGAGAGAGAGCACCCAAACTTTTACTGTTGCTGTTAAGTAAGCAAGCTGGTAGCAAACGGTAAGGGAACTTTCCCCAATGATGTCAACAAAACCATATACATCCCCCTGCCTGTGTAATAATCAGAGCAAATTACTGATTATCCTTGAATATATTTGAGGTGAATCCTTACAGTAGTAGACAGTATCTAAGATTTTGTTTTATTTTGTCTGTTAAGTAGGAGATACCCATATATATCCATGTGCTTGTTTGGCTGCCTTTATCAAGATTCTGTAAGTTTTAGGTTTTTTTTTTCTCCCGTGAACCATATCATTTAAGTTTATCAACAAATAAATTTGATCCTCAAAAATACACTTAATCTCTAACTTACAGTTAAGTTTAGATGCGAACTCTAACCAGCAAGATCATTTGACCCAGGCTGTCATAAAACCTATAGATGTTTAATTTCTAAAATGTATTTTTTTCAAAGCATCTTTATAAGCTTTATGTAAAGCTTCAAGTTTGCCAGTGTTAGGATTCCAAAATGAGAGAGTTCTTGAGAGAAAAGAAGAGAAGGTTACACGCAGCTAGAGCTGCTCCAGGCAAGGGTTTTATTATTATCCATTATTTTTATTGTTTTAGTATGCAAGCTGGCAATCTTCAAAACACTTGAGCTTCTCAGGCTTTTCCCCTTTAGGTTGAAGGATTTTGACACCAACTGTTTACGTAACATACAGATTTAAACAATACATGTAGAACAAGGACTGACAAAGTTAACCTTTGTGACGGTGAAGCTCACCACTACTAACAATGTTTATCTTTCATGAAGTAAGCTTGAGCCACAGTCCTGAGAAATCTCCTTGTCTAACGCTTATGACTAAATATAAATATTTTAAACTTTTCTAAAAGAATATCTGCACTGTAAATTAATCCAAAAACAAAAATGACTTGAAGAAGTAAAAGTTCAGTACTACAATATAAGCTTTAGTAATACCACTAAAAATACATTACATTTATAAAACGTAACTTAAATGGATCTAAAACATTACTTTAAATACCTCTTTACAGATATACCATCTAAGACAAGTCCATAGTTGAATAAGAATTATTATTATTATTTTTTTGTGTGTGAGGAAGACCAGCCCTGAGCTAACATCCGTCACCAATCCTCCTCTTTTTGCTGAGGAAGACTGGCCCTGGGCTAACATCTGTGCCCGTCTTTCCTCTACTTTATATGGGACGCCGCCACGGCATGGCTGACGAGCAGTGCATCGGCGGGCGCCCGGGATCTGAACCTGCGAACCCCGGGCTGCCAAGCGCGGACTAAACCGCTGTGCCACCGGGCAGCCCCCATGAATAAGAATTATTTTTGTCTGATAATTCAGCTCTAGATTTTCAGGTAAACAGAAGGAGAAGCTACACAATGGGAAGAAACTAAAATTAAACTGGAAAAAAATGTCAATGGGGTTAGGGCAGTAATCTTCAACAATCACTGTGGCTCAATAAGAACGTAAATAACATCTGATTTCCTCAATTCTAAGTTGCGATCAATGGTAAGATGCAGCATTGATTTACCTGGAAAAAGAAACCTGTTTCATATTCTTACTGATTGAAAGAAACATCTCAATTTCTGAAAGTTCAAAAAGTAGACAGGAGAAAAAATACATTTTGAAATTAAGGATATGTAGCTAATTTAGCTGAGGACATGTGAATCTTCAAACGCAAGTTCAATCTTATACAGCCCCACCTTAAAAAAAAATACACCCGAACCTTGGACATTCCTATATACTCTTCAAATTCACCACTGTGGTCCCTTAGAGTACCGTGGGATCTTGGGGGCTATTATTGTGGCAAAAATGTGTCTACAATCTGGAGCACCTCCAAACAGACTATAAGGATGGTTTCTGGAATGCCAGTTCTTCCCCATAGTCAGGAATCAGCTGACAGCTTCAGTGCATGGAGCTCCTGAAGTCCCTTCTGTGACATGGTCCTGGAGATTTTACTGAAGGGAGTGGAAAGAGCAATGGGATGAGAATGGATACACTTGGACAAGGGGCAGGATGGGTGTGCTTTGTTACAGAAGTCAAATAAAACTTGCTCTTGCTAGTATTTGACATATTAGTATTATCAAACTGGTATGAAATTGTTTGGTTTCATCTCTCAGCCCAGATTTAACTTGCTAGACGTCATTTTATTCTCTCCATTTCCTTTATATCTGTCCTCTCACATACACTCTCACCCGCATGCAGAGCAACACAGCTTAGCCAGACAGAAGCATGTGAACTCACGTGTTAACGGCAAAGTATTTTCCTATCCGTGGCCCCTAAAGCCTCTTCCTTCTTGTGGGGGGATTTTGGTCTTTGCAGTTGTCCCTTCTTGCCTTAATACCATGCCCCAGCTTGTCCTTTTCCAGAGGCAACAGTGGGGCCCAACAGCTTTGGGTTTTTATTTCAACCCTGGCTTCCCGCCAGGACTCTGCCACTTGTAGCCAGGGCTGTATTTGCTATAGAAATGACTGAAGCAATGAGGAAAGAGGTGGCAGCAGCTGCCGGAGGAATGAATTGTTCTACTTCCCCTTTTGCCTGTAACAACATAAGCCTGCATAGGGCAGTGGCATTAAGAGGCTGCAGATGGGAAGATTCTACTTCCCATTGTAGAGGGAGGGAAAGGAAGAGGAATCAGCATGGGCAGGAAGATATGCTTAAGGGAAAGAGAAGCATTCCTGTGGCACAAAACAGACCTGCTCCCCACCTAACACTCTACAAATTCTCCTTCTTGCAAGGTGGACACACAGTACATTCCAAAGGGAGAAAAGATACAATGCCAGAGCCTGCCTTTGAAGTAGATCCTAGCATCTCCCTTTGTCTTCCTCTGCCAAAGACACAGAAATGATAATCAACTTCAGTGTACAGGGGATGAGAGTAGATCTCTCCCACCAAAAAAAAAAAGAAAAAAAAAGAAAAAGCCTTCTTCCCAGTAACTAAGAACAGCAACCGAGCTACTTGACCTCAATTTTCAGGTGGTATCCACTCAGCCAATCCAGATTCTTAAATTTGTATCCTCTAGTCTGAATAGTAAAGGGGGCATCATTGACACAGAACTATATTCAATTCTCAATTAATAAAGGGAACAAACTCACAACATGTTAACTACCACCAATGAGCCAGGTATTCTGCTAGTTTACAGAATTTATCCAAGGCCTCACAGCCAACAAATGATGGAGTGCAAATTCTAACCCTGGGTTTTCTAATTCCAAATAAATTTTCAGTTATTTCAAAATCTTACTTTAGCACACAGTCTCAACCAGTCTCCAGCCACACTTCTGTTAGATTTCTTGATGATATACTTAAGTTTTTCATTTACTCCACCTGCAGAAATTTAAAACCTCTAAATTTATAAAAGACTAGAAAATAAGATGATGAGATGAAGGTCTATCAGAGGTCAAAATTGCAAACATCTTCAGGGGCCTGGTGACCAGTCACATAAACAAGGAAACCAGGCCTGGGTATGAGACTCCAGGGTGTGTGGCAGCTCTGATGAATGAAGGAACACCAGCCCTATGTCCCCTCCACATCCAAGGACACAGGCCTACAGAACCTTTTAAGAACCGTTAAGTGTCACGTATCTATCCCTTTTTCTTTTTTACACTTTTTTCTTTTCTATTCTGCCTCCCCCACTGATGTAATAAGATTCAATCTTAGCACTGTATTATAGAAAATGAATATATATGTATATATATACAGATATACACACACGTGTGTTCTATAGTGTCTATTTCTTCTATATTGTCTATTTTTTCAACACACTTAAGCCCTAACTCCTAATTTTATATGAATCATCTAAAATGGAACATCTTCATTTGCCAAGTAATTCAAAGAACAATCAGTATTTCTTTCATTTACACTGCTTACAGATTCTATCCTTTTTGGTTTTTCTTCTAAAACTTCATGTCCCTTTCTTCCATAAAACCAATTTGATATCACAAGAGATTTCTCTGTTAAACTGTAATTCTTTTAAGTAAAATGAAAAGAAGGCAGTAAAAAGACAACTTCTATTTGCTAAATACCTACTACGTACCAGGCAGCACACTAGTAGATTTACATACACCAGCCTCAAGCAACTACTAGAAAAACTACATAAGTTTCTAGGACCTTCTATATCTTATAGGTAAGGAAACTGAGGTTGAGAGCTTTTCATTTGCCCAAGGTAGTGGAGACTGGATTCGAATTCTCAACATTTTAAAGTCAGCAATTAATTCAATTAATAAAGGGAAGTTTAAAATTAAATTTTAAAAATTAAAATTCAGTTAAAAATACTGAGTGATTCTTCAATGAATTTTAATCTGTTATCTGGAAAAGGTTTTATTTAACTCATTAGTCTAACTTGAAACCTAAGTCACAAATTGGGGCTTAATTGCTTTTAACTCTGTGATCACCTGCTACCTTTACATGCTTGGCCACTGATCATCTCATTTACTTCTGACTAACCAGGGAGACTGTGTTCCAACAATGCAAACATTTCTGCAATATTCATTTGAGGGCAAGTTTTAAAACTGGGTGACTGAGTTGAAAATTCAACCGTGAGTTTCTAAGGTTCATCTTTCATTATCTAGAAAATATTTTGGTGTTAATGTAGGTGGAAAAAATTAATATGCCTCTTGGAACCTACATGTGCTTTTCATCTTCATAAAACTCAGCAAATATTAGCTAATTAATCTTAGTGAAAGCCCCACAATATGCATAAGGTCAGATTCATTCTCAATAGGCATTTATAAACTAGACAAGTTGTGGTTTCAAAATTTATGAGGTCTTCAGCTCACACACGTTACGAAATACTGCCTTAGATTCACAACTGGCCCATCTAAAGTCCTGACGAAATAACAAGCTCTGCTTCATCAATTTATAGCCCAGTGTTTTACAGAGGTTCTACTGGGCTAGTCCCTTGCCTCCTCCAACCTCATGGCACCCCAGAAAACAACTCCCTAATGTCACAAGCAGAGGCAATCCAATTTAGACACCAAAGTATAATCTTTTATGGCATATAATCTTTTCATACCTTGTTAATATTTTTCTTTTTCTGATTTTGGCAAACAAAGATTGAGGAATAATCCACATGCTTTTGTTTTTTTCCAAACTTTAGGCCTATGTGCACACACACGTGAAATACCCAGACATTCCTATTCTCTTATTTGACTTTATATGCAAAATTTCACTCATAGTATATAAATGAGATACATATAGTCTTCATAATGAGTCAATATAAAATAGATCTAATCCTCATGTTTGGCATTTATAACGTTTCTTGACAGGCGCAAAAGAAAAAGATAAGGGGGGAGGTCATTGAGCTAGTAGCAAAAATTATATGTAGAAGTCTTTGGAAATTTCTTCTTACAAGAAAAAATATGGGTTAAAAGAAAAACTAAAATGACTGTGAAAAAAGCCCAAACATGAAAAGAATTGGTCGAACAAGGGTTTTGGAAAGTGCCCTCAGAGGACCAGACACATCAACATACGAGGGCAGTACAGAGGTGACAGTGTCTTGCAAGTGTAAATATTACATCTAAGGACCAAGGTAACGCTCCTTATTCAAAAAAATAAAGACACGGCAATTAGAAAACTTTTACATTTCAAAGGTATCTCCAGGATGAAAGACATATAAACGACACATCTACAAGGTTTCTAAATAATAGTTTAAACTTAAGTTTTTCTTCCACACTTATACAAAACATCTATGAATCCTATAATAAACTGCCCTTTTCATGAATAGAAATATACTTGGATTTTAGAAACAGAAAGAAGATAAGTAGCTTTCTAGTAAAGGAGGAGTAGTGACCCTGCAAAAAGAGAGAATATCTACGTATTCTGATATTCCACACTCAGGTGAACACAAGGACATGAAACATGACATTGTGCAGAGGACATCTGACCCGTCACATATAAAATACCTTCTTTCATGACCAAGTGTAAATGCAACTGTCATCTCTCACCTTGGGGCTCATCAATTCTTCCTCGTAGCTCCATCTCACCAGGTTGGAGAGCTGGGGTAAGAATATACGCTTTGCACATTAGTTGTTAAAGAAAAATCTGAAAGTTTGATGACTTATAAGACTATCTGAAGAAAATTTAGGAGAATTGTCCTACGAACTTTGGGTTGGAAAGAACTTTCCAAGTCTGTCACTAAAACCAGAAATCATAAAGGTTGATAGCTATTATTAGAAAAAAAAACTTTGAAAAATATCAAGACAATTTACAAACTTGAAAATGGCATAAATGCAACATATTGTGCTAATTAAATTCCAACCTCTTTCAAATCAGACTGAATAAGAAATCCAACAGGTTAAAGAAACCTATAAAGAAGAAATAAGTGTTGTGGTAATGATTACACACATCTGTGAATATACTAAAAACCACTGAATTGTACACTTTAAATAGGTGAATTGTATGGTATGTGAATTATATCTCAATAAAGTTCAGCAAAAAAAGAAAGAAATATGTTCAATAAATCTATGCAAGCAGATAATCATGGTGAGAAAAAGTGCAAAGGAAAATAACTACTTTTTGCCCAAGATTACAACATTTATAATGCCTATTGCCACTGGTAAACTGATTCAGTCTTTTAAGAGACCATTTTAAAAAATGGTTCAATATTTAAACCATTATAACCTTTGAGGCAGAATTCCACTGGGAATGTCTATTTTTCTCAATACTTAGGTGACATCTATATAGGTATCTATATCTATCTATACAATACCCTCCCATTTGTCAAGTTTGGAAGAACATACACAAATATTTGTTAGCAGGAGTTACCTCTAGGAGGTTTGTTCGTTTTTTTGATCTGTGTCAAAAAGTCCTGTATTAAAATGGCTACCACACTGTCATTAGTATGCTAATGTCTGTGGCAAAACATCTTAGTCAAAACATCACATACCTATAGCAAGACTAGGGTAAGGCTGCCATCTGACCTAAGAGCCTTGCTTCTCACACTGGAATACTGGTGTCCCAAAAGGCACACAGTACAGCCATGGAATACAGTGGCACACCCTCACAGAATATCAATTTTGATAAAATTGAAGAAAGTTTTAATTCTTTTCCAAAGGGTTGTTTTCTGTGTGTGGTTCTTTGTTTTGTTTCATTTTTTTGTATTTTGCTTTTGTTTTGTCTTGTTTTTTGGACATAAGAGTACAAGTAAAATCTACAGAAGCTTACTTTTCCATATGTACTAATTTTGTGTATTTCTCATAGAAAAAAACACAACTCAGGGTAAAAAAACTTTATATGTTGTCCACAACCAGAAACGTTGGCATTTTTGTACAATTAGTGGATACCCGATATCTAGTCTCCCATCTTAGTAGAATAACTGATTTTAAACTGGACACACTGCTGCCTACCCAAAAGACTACATTTCCCAGTCTCCTTTGCAGCTAGGTGTAAGCATGTGACTAAGTTCCAGGCAATGAGATATGAGCAGAATTATCTGATGGAATTTCCAGAAAGTCTCCTTTAAAATCTCCCTAGTGATAGAAGGAAAAGTTGGGAGAACCAAGAGTCTCAGATGACTATGTAGAGCCAGCAGGATAGCCCCAGACAGCCACTTCCTACGTTCTTTCACATGAGATAGAAATCTTATTGACACCACGATTTGTGTGTGTGTATAGCTAAACCTAATTTCAGTTGATGTAAAATCAGGACAAGCAAGGCAGTATTAGCGTGAGAGTTTTTTCAAAGTGAAACAGATACGTTTTTGCTGCAAGAACAGACTATGCCCAGGACCCTGCCCCGCTGGACCAGTTCAAAAGAATCAAAAAGCCGGAATTAGTGATTTCAGGCCTGGTCCTAAGAAGCCCACAACAGCTAGCTTTCATTGAAACTAGCTATGAAAAACTGGATAAAAACTAATGTTTTCTTTCTATTTTTGACTGTACACTTTAAAAATCAAAATAATTTTCCATTTATTTTCAACTTAGAATATGGCTTGCTCATTAGAAAACAAAAATCGCGAAGCTGAAACAAGAGAGAATACACAAAATGATAAGGTGAATTTGCAACAACCAGAAGTTATGAAATACCATAATTGACTTGAGTAGAAAGATCATACAAATTATGAAGAATACTTCAGAAAAATTATGAAGAATACTAGAAACATTTATGGTTAAAATGAGAGAGGTTTTTTGATTTAGAGAAAGTACAAAGCATATAAAAATTTGCTTAAAGTATCCTTTAGTAACAGAATGGACATAAATGTGGAATAGTGCATAACAGAAACTGTGGAATTGATATGACCAGAATTTTTTCTAGATGACAAAGAGAAGGAGCAACCAATCTAAAAGGGAAAAAAAGTACCCCTGGTTATCAAATAGATTATGGTAAAACATTCTTAAAGTGGTGTATTAGTCTGCCAGCGCACCCACAACAAAGTACCATGCATTGTGCAGCTTCAAGAACAGAAATGCATTGTCTCACAGTTCTGGAGGCTAGAAGTCTGAGATCAAGGGGTCATCAGCGGTGGCTCCTTCTGAGGGCTGTGAGTGAGAATCTGTTCCAGGCCTCTGCCCTAGCTTCTAGTGCTTTGCTGGCAATCTTTGTCTGCTTCATTCTGATCTCTGCCTCCATTTTCACACGATGTTCTCCGAGTGTGTGTGTGTGTCCCAATTTCCCCATTTATAAGGACACCAGTCATACTGGACTAGGGGCCCACCCTACTCCTGTATGAATTAACTAATTACCTCTGTGATGACTATTTCCAAATAAGGTCACATTCTGAGGTACTGAGAAGATAAGACTCCAACATATGAATTTTGGCAGGACACAATTCAACCCATAACAACCGTTAAGAGTCTAAGGCAAATCTGATTCTTTCCCATTATAGCTGGATGAAAGCAAGTGCATGTTAACAACTGTACCATTTAATAGTGCTTTTTATTTGTATTTATTTATACAAGTCTGTGAAACATGTTAATTTACAAAGTATTTGATCACAAAATAACTAAAATAAATAATAAACTAATGGTTAGCTAAATAAGAGCTTTTAGTGGTAAATAAGCTAAATAAGAGCTTTTAACAACTAAAGAAAAGTGTGTGGAGATGTGCACAGATGGGGTCACGCCTAAAACAGACAAAACCATGGAGTGATCACCCACAGAAGAGCAGCCTGAACACAACAGCAGCCACTGACTCATCCACTGGGCGCACTGGCTCCTCTCAAGTGTCTCTGTGTGGTGCTCAGTGAGTTTGGTTAAACTGGAAAAATGTATTAAAACTAAGCATTAGAATTACTTGAATACTCATCATTTTAGAAAAATTTGAAACAAAAAGGGGAATGACTTTGAAAGGCTCTTCTAGTCACTACACAGTTATGCCTCCCAGAATGTTCTACTCAGTTTTCAAATTCAGGGTTAGAAAGCATTCTGGCTATAAAGTGTCTAAAAAGTCATTAAGAAAAACAAAAACAAAACTTCTAAACCAGTAATGCTACTTCCGAGAATTTACCCTAAGGAAATCATAAATAGAGAAAAAAGTTTATGCACAAAAATGTTCACTATGGTGTTATTTATAACACTGAAGACATAATAAACAGCAATTGTCTGAGAAAGGGGAATGAATGCATGTAATACTATGCAACTATGACTGAGTAACATATGAGGTTACTGAGTTTTGTTGTGTGTTCCTTCCCCTACTGGCGCCCTCGTCGTGGCCAAGCACTGAATGTCCCTCTCTTGCCTCAGGTGATGGTGTCTCAGAAAGCCAGAGGCAGATGCTGCTTACAGACAATCTGACTTCATCACATTTTTTGGAAGCCTGTGCTCCTAAACAGGATTAGACCAAGCGTTCCTCTGGGTGGAAAGGGAAGAGAGAGCATGCCTTTGAGAGATGTAAGAGAGATCTATCCAAGCCAAGACTAGGGCAGGCCTACGGGAGTAGGTGGCCTGCCAAGAGAGATGGTTATTTGGTTGGGTCTATGCAGGCAGAGTCTCAAGCTCCAGACGTCACAGACCTGACAGGATTCTCACACCCACTAATGGCTATGAAGATATAGATCCATCATACTTGGAAGGATGGCAGTGGCTTGGATAATGGGCATATCAGTGGTGTGGGTATAAGGACCCATTACTGGGGGACCTCCATGATGGTATATAAGACCCCCCCACATACCAGAGGATTTTTGCCAGGCCCTGGGAGGAGAAGGCTACAGTTGAGAAACTGAATGTCACTCTCCCTAAACTGTCTTGCATACCCTAGTTTGTGGATTAAGAATCATACTAACCATTAAAATGGTATGAAAACATTATAATAATGCCAAGAATTGTTTGTAATATGTTATGGGAAAAAAAGGCAGAATACAAAAATAAGTCTAATGACACATATATATTGGTGTTGTTTGAAAAAACATAGGAAAAGAGCCTGTGAGGAAATAAATCAAAATGCCAATAGCTGCTGTTTCCTCTTTTTTAGTGGCACGGGAAGAGGGGATATTGTTTTTTTTTTTTTTTCCTGTAATATAGTTATATTATTTTTAAGATGGAAAAACAATTTAAAATAAACACATGCTATTAGAATATTCTTTCCTTTCAAACCTAAATTAAGTCAATTTTTGGTTCATGTGGCCTTCTGCTGATTATTTTTATGATTGCTGACTGTCACAATATCTCCTGTTGATATAGAAGTTATAGTTTAGTGGTCGGTTTGCTGGGTTTTAAGCAGGTACATTGCAAAGTAGAAACATTAGAAAGAAAAGATCTTTCATTAAGGTTTTATTTGAAGTTTCAAATATATTTAAGAATTAGAATTTGGTACCAATAAGAAGTATAAACATAATTTTTCTGTTTTTATAAAGGATTTAATTTGGTCTAAAAAGCTTTGGTTTCAGTTCTGGGTAAACACTCAGGTTGGACTATCTTTTCTTTTAGCAACTGAAAGTAAAATCAATGTTAAAAATTCTCCTTTAGACAAGCAGAAATAAATGGTACATTTCCAAAATTAAGCTAATATTTCAGGCAAAGTAAATCAGTATTTTCATTAATACACTTATGAGGCAATGATTTCGGTATGCAAAAAAAAAAAAAACTTTGTTTTTTGTTTTTTGAGGGAGAGGAGCTGAGGGAAGGGTGTTTCTTTTTTTAATTTTGGAAAATAGCATGGTGGTTAAGTATTTATAAAGATAGAAAACCTGAATTTGTATCTTGGATTTCTCACCAGCTTTGTGACAGGTATACGTTTTCTAAACTTTACATACCTCATTTTTCCCTCATCTGTAGCACTGGGATAATATAAAAGCTGGCCTCACAGAGATACTGTGAGGATTAAATATTATGTGAAGTATATAGGCACCAAGTGAGCACCAATATATGACCCTACTGTTACTGTTATTATCAGGAACCGGACTTGCTTTCAAAGGAAGGCTTCCCTTCATTAAGGGGAATAACAAAACTCTATGTAACTTAACAAAAGTCACTTTCCCTTTAGAAATCCCAGTTGTTTCTAATAGTATTAATATCTACCTTAGAAGAAAATATACTCATTTATAAACTTGTTCCTCTTTACTGGACTACAATATTTAATATCTAATTAATCAAGAAAGAAATGTTCAAGACAAATTAGGCAGATCCAGTGCTCCGTAAATTAAGGCACCTGGTATATCAAAAGTATTACGTTCACACAATGCATTTATAGACTAATAATGAAAAATAGGATATCTAAGAGCTAAATGTAATGTGACTCTTAACATAGTGGGGTTTTTTTTAAAGCAAAACTACAATGTTTTTATTTTTAAATGGTGACACGAAGGAATCGTATCTAGACATTTTACTTTGCTCATGGTGTAAAAGCTTTCTCGTGATTTATCTCGGATTGGTTTATTCATGTAAAAGTCAGAGGTCAAACTAAAGGTTTATAGGAGTCAGGCAGGTAAAATAAAGGAGGAATGTTCTCAGGGTGGGACAGGGTAAGCCTGATGTTGAACGGCAACCAACCCTCGGTCTTAGCACGAAGGAGCAACAGGCAACGGAGGCAAATGCAGTGCCCCAGAGACACGTGTCCCATCGAAGCAAGGCAGCTGCTCTGGACAAGGCAGAATTCAAATCCAGCAGTGCCAGACAGTCTGGTCCCTCCCCTACTCCTCCATAAAGAACCAGAAATAACTCCATTTTAAGAGTTAGCGACTAATTTAATTAAAAACAAAACAAAACAAAAATGTAGGAGCCAAACAAAACACACTGCAGGGTCAAATTTGGCACGGGTGCCAGTTTGTGACCTATGATGTAAGTGTTCCCAATCACCCAAAACGTTTTAAGTAACATCCCTTCTGGAGTGGTTGAAACAGAAAAAAAAAATATTTTTTAATTAAAAAATGGCATTTCACATATATATACACACTCATTCATTTTAATATATTGACTTATTTTTAAATCAAGAAAAAGTACCTGAAAACTAGAATAATAACTCATATCTGTAATCAGGATACTCCTAAATGCTGCCCATTCACAATGTAGTCAAAAGCCAACCAACAAGCAAAACAGGGCTTCTGAGCAGAGAACACTGTCATCACAAACTCATGTACTGGATTTACTTGGAAACCTTCTAACTTTTCTTACTCTGGTTTTATACGTTTTGCAATCAGCCTGGAGGAGGAGTAGGGTTGCTGAAGACAGTCCCACTGATAATAGATTTCACGGTACAAAAGGTGACAGGAAGACTCTGACACAGTGACAGCTACAAGTAGTCAAATGTCAGAGCCTGAGATCTTTGAGGAACGGGCATGTTGCCCAACGTGACCCACAGAGCTCAGAGTATTGCGAGGTACTTTACCAAAGGGCCTGGTAGCTTTTCTACACAGCACAGTAGTTCAAACTAGCACCGTACATAATACACGCACACCACACAATCAGGGCCCTGGGTTCTCAAGACAGAGATACATGACCATCAGCATTATATTTCAGAAAAATATCAGTTTAATTCAACAAACATTTATAGGAAATCTGTTTTGTGCAAGGCCCTGGGCCATTATAAATACTTGATAAGAATTATTTTACGAGCTGATGTTTCCATATAGGTCAGACTACATCTCTAAAGTGCCTTACAACTCTGAAATCAGACTGTGCTTTTCTCCGAAGGGGTTAAACACTCAAGCTAACCAGAAAATCAGATTTGAACATTTAAGAGTTCCAAATGGTAGAGATAAGGGGTTTTTGTTTTGTTTTAAATCAGAATTGTGACTATAGATAATAAGTTACTTAAAAAAACAAACTCTGATGTTTAAGGATTTTTAGCTATCAATGAATTGATCAAAAACAAGTTTGCTCCAAGAAGCAGTCACTCAAAGTTTGCCCAGTTAACTATGATCAAACTTTTCTGTAGGTGGACTAGATTTTAATACCGACTCTGCCATCGCTGGTGGTACATTCGGATGAAAGCAGGAGGTGCTATCCTTTCCCTCTTAGTTAACAGTGTCAAGGAAGGAAGCAGCAGCAATTAACCTTCAGCTCAGTGCACACAAGGTACTGGAGCAATCAGACATGCCTGCCTTTGTTCCGCTGAACTTCTAGAGAGGTAGCATTTAAGAAGTGATGCTATACATTTTTGCTGTTATTAGGCTGTGGTTATTTATATCTCTAAGATGTACAATTTCCAAGCCTAGAGAAAGCAAGAGCTATTGAAAATTTTAAGTAAGTAAAACATTTGTAGGTGACTTTTAAATAACTTATTTCTAAGCCTTCACTGAGTCCTATTTCATTTTTAAAATTTTGTTTTTTTTATGTTTTTACTCCAAAGATTTAGATTTCAAATAATTTATACATTAAGGTGAGAAAAGCCTGCATTTCCTATATCACTTAGAACGACTCCAAGTTTGGCTTTTAGAGGCATAAAAACAAAGATTACAGTGTATACCAAATAAAGCTTTTCCTAAAGAGTCAAGCTTTGTGATATATGCAAGGAACCACAAAGGGAAACAAAGGAGGGTGCAGTTCAAATTAGGAAAGACAGGTACTTTCAATGAAACAGAAAACACAGCTGAGAAAGCGAGAGAAGAGAAAGGCTTATGAGGAAATCTATTATATTGTTTCTTTAACATCATAGCTAGTACCTAAAAACACCAAGGAGAAAGAGATTGAACATTTAAAAGCACAGTAGAAACTTCTCCATTAGGGCACTCCATACATGTATTGTGATGGGCATCAAGTGGCACAAAGTAAAACAACTCTGAGAATACACCTGTATTTCATATCTGATGAGGCCCTGGTTTGCTGATCCATAATAAGCCCCTTATGAGCTAAGCTGTGCTTTCACTATAATCCTTTCCCACATATCTGAACCTGCTGTGGGATTTTTTTTAAACTGCTATTAGCAGTGACTAAAACTTCTAATCCCCTGCTATGCCTTTATTATTAACACATACAATTATCATGCTGTAGCATTAAAGAACTGTAAAAAACCTTATCTTATTTCTAAATCTCACCATTTTTAAAAGAATAACAGTAAGATTTTCACAGAAATACTATTTCAGTCATTTTGTCTGTATTTTTACTATAAATTACTTTAGCTATAAGGTTAATTGACATTTCTCACAGGCTATGAGAAACTTCAAAGTACCTGGAATGATTCCATGACTAATGCAACTACTTCAGATATAAAGTAATCTTTCTGTAGTTTACTAAAGACAAGGGCAGATTTTTCAGCCCATTTCTGGAAAGAAAAATATAACCCATTTTGGAGATTAATATGGTAGTTGGATACAGAATGGAATTCATCTGACTCCATGGTAATTATCAAATCAAATATCATGGCTCTTTCCCTAGTCAAACTTAAGAAAGATTACTAAGCAGCCCAAACTCTGGAAATTGCAAAGCAAAGCCACTATACCTCAACACCTACTGAACTCTGAGGCAAAACTGATGGCCTTCTACCCCTCCCTGTCATGGGTAGCTTCTTATCTCCTACCATCTTCCTTCCATTCCCGCAGTCCTTATTACTTTATCAATTCTTATTTTGCCTTTGTTCAATTATTTTGCCTTTGTTAGTTTCTGTGTCACTGAATGAGGACTGCTAAGGAACGAAAAAGTTTACACACTTAATTTTAGCCCAGACTCAGGGTCTCTGCATCTCACTGATTCAAGCACCAAGGCAGTCAGGGCCACCCCTATTTTTTGACCTACCTGAACTTTAAGGTGAGAGAGGTTAGAATCCTGGTTGTCTCCTCACTACTGACACCCACCCTGACTGGCATGCTTTTGGTCACCAGGATTTCACTAGGCTCATTCTTTTTAATCCACAAGGTTTGGAGTGGAGTTGGATGGTAGGAAGCCCAAATTTTTCATTGTGTTTGTAGATAATTCCAACGTAAGCCCTTAGAAACTAGGATTAAAACTTCCTGTAAATGAGAAATAAAATTCCCCCAAAGAAGCACTTTAAAAGTATATGATGAAAGTTAAAGGTTAAAGTCAGATTAGGGAGCAAAAATCACTGAGTGACAAACCCATGCACAGACAAACATAAACTCCAAAAAAATAGCAAAAGCAAAAGAAAATGTAATAATTTAATACTAGCTATCTCCTTTTGAAGTCAGGACATTCAGAATTTGGGGGTTAAATTACTTCTCTATAAAAAGACACGTTGCAGAGTGGCACCTGGTTCAGCTACAAAAGTTACAAGGCTGGTTGCATTCCTGTTTGTCGAGCCTCAGGAATGATAAGCAGGACTAAAGTTGTTGACAATTCCTGATATAGCTTTAAATTAATTGCTGAATGCCAACTACAGCAGAAGCTACATCTAGGGAAAGGACGATAGACTCATGTTTTATTTAAAACTTCACAAATAATAGTTCTAAGGCTCTTATTTTTTTTTCCTAGGATTGCCTTCACTCCTACAAAGAAAAGAAACTTCCATCCAATTTCTCTCCTTGAGTAACAGAAATGGCTACTTGTAGGTAACAGAAATGGCTACTTATAGGTTTACATCTTTAGAAATATTAATAATTAGAGTTTATAAACTTCCTGAAAATACTCAAATGTATTCCTTATATTCAGTTTAATTAAAATATTATTAGAGGGGGCCACCACTCATCAAGCCATGCTGTGGCGGTCTCCCACATACAAAAAACAGAAGATTGGCACAGATGTTAGCTCAGGGACAATCTTCCTCAAGCAAAAAAAGAGGAAGACTGAGGCTGGCCTGGTGCGTAGCGGTTAAGTTTGCACTCTCCACTTCGGCAGCCCGGGGTTCGGATCCCGGGCACGGACCTATGCACCGCTTATCAAACCATGCTGTGGCAGGCGTCCTGTATATAAAGTAGAAGATGGGCACAGATATCAGCCCAGGGTCAGTCTTCCTCAGCAAAAAGAGGAGGATTGGCAACAGATGTTAGCTCAAGGCCAATCTTCCTCACCAAAATATGTATACGTATAATTAGAATTATACGTAATATAGTGCAATATTGGAATCGTTAGTAATGTCAAAGCCAATAATTCAAGAAATCTAAACAACATAGAGGCAGTACGACTGGAAGAAGCCTGGGCATTAAAGCCAGATACCAGGATTGGAGGTTAAACTCTACTGGGAGCTACATAAACTTGGCAAGTTACTCAACCTCTGTAATTTATAAAATGGAGATGACACCATGTTCTCAATGAGATAACATACCTAAAGCACTCAGTGCAGGGCTTGGCACCTCGCCAGCACTCAATGCATGTTAGCTGCTCTGAGCAGGAGCTGGAGAACAGAACATGGCCAGCCAGGAGTTGAATTTGCATCTGCCTAACTCCAAAGCCCAAGTTTTTCCTACGGCTTCTCTGTAATTAGTCTGAGGTCATCATTACTACTATTGCTCAACACACAATATTATTAAGAGGTTTAGAAATTCTAAAACTAGATGATGAAATTTGAATTCTCTTGAGGAAGAACTGGGATAATACACAGGATCAAGTTTTGCTTCTCTTCTGGATTTGAATCTGATTCTAAGGGTGGAAAGAAGAATGATTAACCCATTAAAGTATCTGGTTCCTTTTAACATAATTCCAAGACGATATAGGCTTAGCAATTCCGCCATTTTCCTTTCCACTGATTAACAAAGGATTAAAGACAAACAAATTCAAGTTGATTTTCAGATGCACAAAATTAAAGACTGAGAAAACTTGTATTTTCAAAGCATGCGCCAATGAAGGATTTCTTTTTCATTTTAATTGTTCTTTTCAAAACTTTTAAACATGCAGTGAAATAATCTCAATTTGCTTTTCTTTGTTCTTTGCTTTCAAATACTGTAAATGGCTGGATTCCAAATAGAGTAGTTATCCTCAAATGCCTTCCAATGAGGCCTGCCAGATTCTTTGGTTCAGAAGTAATTTAAAAGCAGAAATGTGTAACAAATGAGACCTAATGGAAAACACTGGATGCTTTATAGTTAGAAAGATCACTTTTTTTTTTCCAGTGAGAATAGACAGTACATACACACACATGCATATGAATGCATACACATACAAACCCACGTAAACAAGACAGAAAATGAACTGACATGTTTTATTTCTCTTCATTGTAGACACTAATTGGCAAGAGTAAAAAAATATATACATTACTGTGTTTTTCAATGGAAAATGAAATTCATGATGCAACTACTAACCACACTCAACAATAACACTGAAGTCAAACCAGAATATTTAGGATAATACCACTTTTATCTTAAGCAGTTTTTTGGGGAGTGGGTAATATTGGTTGAAAGTTTACAAGCCACTTGCTTACATAAGACAAATTCTTCCTCTATATAATAAAACAACTTTTTAATAATGACTTATTCAGAAAAAGAAATGCCCATCTAGTTAGTTGAGATTTCCATCACTAGTATTCAAGCAGAGGCTGGGAAGTTCCAAGGGTAATTCACATACCAGGTAAAGGTTAATTAAACCTGGAGACCACCACTCTGTGTTCTTTTTGGATTTGCTCATTTATCTTTCCAAATATTGGTAAAATGCTCATTAAATTCCAGGTACCTTACCACACACTACATGTATAGCAGAGCAAAAGACAGACCCAGTTCCTACATTCCTGGAGCTTAGAGTCCAGTAGGGAAGATGAAATAAAATACAAGGATTTATAAACATGAGAGCCATGGGGAAGGTTAGGTTAAGCTGGGGGCAGTGAGAGACTTCTCTACCAAAACCACTCGAGGGACAAATTAAAGTTAACTGCACAAGAGTAGAACGCTCCAAGCTGGGAAAATTGTGAATGAGAGTGAAGGAAAGCCAGGACGGCTGAAACAGGAGAAGAGGGTAAAGCCTGGAAAGGGAACTGACCTTGATGAACACAATAAGGCATGTTTGGATTTTATCCCAAGATCAATGGAAACTATTGAAATATCTTAAACCGTGGAAAGACTATTAGAATGATGCAGGAATTGTGGGCAACAGTGTGTCATGGCAAGAATGGAGGCAGGAAGACCAGACAGGAGGCTATTACCATAGCCCAGATAGGAAATGATGGTGACATGGCCCAAGGAACTGGCAATGATGATGGAGTGTGAACAGATCCAAAGATATCTGGTTGTTACATATAAGTTTAGATGTGTAGGTGAGGGAGAAAGCAGTGTCAAAGAAAATGCCTAGGATTCTGGCATGGGCAACTTGGTAGATGAAAGTGTCTTCATAGGATGTGAACACTGGAGGCAGAGCAGGCTGAGAGAAGGAAGGGAAGATGATGTGCTTTGTTTTAGGCTGCATCTGAGGTGCTTCCTAGGCAACTAGATAATGGATCCAGAGCCCTGTGAAAGTTGTGGGCTAAAGACAAGGATTTGGTAGACCTGCGGGGTCCAATATGGTAGCCACCAGCCACACGTGTCTGTGGAGAACCTGGGTTGTGGCTAGACCAAACTGAGATGTCCTACACATAGATACATCCTCAATTTTGAAGAAATCTATATGAACAAGGAATGTAGGATCTCGTTAATAATTTTTATATTGATTATATGCTAAAATGATATTTTTGATAATCAGTTTAAATAAAATATATTATTAAAATGGATTTCTTCTGTTTCTTTTTACTTTTATAATGAGGCTACTCGAAAACTTAAAACTACATGTGAGGTTTGCATTGTGACTCACATTATATTTCTATGGGCAGCACTGATACAGACAGTAACTGAAGTTCAGAAGAGTAAAGAAGAGCATTACTGAGAGTTTGGTCTCCGATGAAGCTGCAGCGTTCACCACATGGGGGGTGGGCGTGGTAAAGAGGAGCTGAAAACGTGGAATGAGCTGAGAAAGCTGGATAATGTGGTGCAAGAGAAGACAAGAAATGCACAGGCTCTGACCAGCAGAGAGTAGACAATAGGGTCAAATTCTGCTGGGCAGTCAAGTAAGAAAAGAAAAGCAAAGCATATTTAAATTAGAACACAAAAGAATAAATGGTTACTAAAATATTAGTTTGTGAAAAACTGCAATTATATTACTGTAATTTAATTTTCCTGCATTTTATGCATATTTTACTACAAATTTCCAAATTCTTATTGCATCGACTTCCAACTGAAATATTATTTTAAATAAAAGTTTTTCACCTTTTATTAACCCATGCTTCTCACCACCACCCCTGAAATGCTCCTTTGGTATTATCTGAAATTCCTAATAGATATCATGACTGAAAACAAATCAAAGAAAAGAAAAAAAAAAGCCTCAATTGTTTTCAAACTACATCTCTTTTTACCCCATGATTCAGATATGGCCTCTACTGGGTCAGGCTTACTAAACACTATAGAAGCATTGATTTCGATAATCTCTAAAATTCTTCAAATTCTAAAATAGAATAGAATAGAATAGAATCTACATACGTAGATCTATTGTTAATGTCCCCATAACTCTTCATTCCATCCTCAATAAAATCAGTGTTCTTCCAAGATAAAATAGACTCACTAAAAGCATCCACTATGAACAAAGTACATATACCTGCACATTTTTTTCCCAGTAACTTTCCCAAAGCATTTATTCAACAAATATTTATTGAGAGCCTACTGTGTGCCCCCTGGGGATACAGCAGTGAACAAAGTCCCTGCCCTCGGTGAGTTTACAATCTAGTGGCACAAAAATAAAGACCACTGTTTCTAGTAATAACAACAACAATAAATAAATAACAACCATTCTAGCAGCAGTGGTTTATAAGATTTACAATTGCCAATAACCACGTCATTAAGCCCTTTACATCCATTGCTTACTTGATGCTCACAATTAATTCATGAGCCTATTTTATAGATGAAAAAAATCAAGACAGAGCAGCCAGTCCTCAAGCCACACTCTGCCTGGGTAAATCGAATCCCTTGGTTAGGGATCTAAGTAACATTCCCTTGCCAGCTGTATGTATCAGCCATAAACCTGATGTTACAACATGCCCTTTCCTCCCAGAGCAGCGCCCACCATGGCGGTAACTTACACTCTGTAATTCACGTCTGATTCACCTACTATACTGTACACTCCCTGAAGGCAGAGATTGTATCTGCTTTTCTATCCTCGACACCTAGAAAAATTCCTGGAACATAGGGAGTGCTCAGAAAATATCAGTTAAATGAATAAAAGTAAACTTTCCCAAATCAGGAAATGTATTCATGTACAGGCCCAAACTTTTATTTTTACCATTCAATGGTCAACTCTTTTATCCTTGTCAGCCTTCTTGTATAATGCAGAACACATGTAACTGTACCTTCTCAGGGTCATCGTTATGAACTCTAATTTTTATACTTGCTTATAAATGCAGTGATGCTACTGGGGAGCTAATGAGGTTTATGGGGTCATTTGCCTGGATAACAGATAGCTCCCTAATTGCTGTGCTAAGTGCTTGTAAGGTTTTAATATCTTATCCTACCACTTTCAGTGTGTTTGTTAGCATCCCATAATTTACTGCTTCCAATATACGATAATCCAAGAAACCTGATACTTGTTTATTGGCCTTATCAACAGCGCATGGGTTTTTGTGCAGAGATTTTGTTATATCTATTTTAACTACTAGAGTGACTTTTCTCCCTCCTTCCTTCTGACTTTTCAACCATTTTCAAGCCTTAAGGTTAACTTGTCACTCAATTTTTGTTGCATTCAAAGCAATATTACCAAGTACAAAGAAAATAACTAGAAGGGGGACGGAATAGCGGAACACACAGTAAATTAACGTACCCCTTTGTTACACAGAAGTGGCAACAACTTCTAAAGGCTTGAAGAGGATGCTTCCTTACTATGAACCTGGAACCTGACATGGATAAAACAATGGCTTCAGAATGTGTCACCTTTTGGTGTAGAAAATTCCATTACATACTATGCAAAACAAGTCTTCATATTTCTGGTGTTGAGTGTTCTCTCTCACAAGAGTTCCTCCTTCTCACTGATCATTTTATTTGGGTGTCTCTACACTTTTTTTCTAGGGTTCATTATGTCTGTCTTGTACTATAATCTGAGTCTGAGATATAGCAACTTTCCAGGCACAGCTCATGATTTCATCTGCTGGAAATGATGTTAAGGTCAGTTAGAAAACAAGTCTAAAATAACAGAAATTGTACTCAGGGAAAGAAGGGCATATGACAAATACTTATCATCTTCTTTAGGGTGGCCCCATAAAGGGTTCCTACAAAAAAGGATCCTGAATGCCTACATAGATGCTTCCTGGCCTAAGAGACAAGCAAACCTTTTAAATGACAATCATTGTCCTACGAAGGCTCTGTTTGTTGCTTGGGAAAAATGTTTATAATGACCACTTTCCTTAGATGTTTACAACGCATTTGATTTTTCTGTTGTCGATGATAATATATGACATGCAATATCCTAGTTCATTTCATGACTTCCATTTCCCATTAGACAATTTTTCATTATTTGCTACATTTGAGTCCCCAGAAAAGTGTAAAAGAAAGGTTTATGGTGTATATTGTTGGTATCAAATAACACTATAGTATACTGCTCCCAAGGCAATATTATGAGGCTGAGGGAAAACATTTGAAGGAAGAAGAAAAGATATATTAACATAAAATTGAGGAAATATGCAAACAAGGGTCCTATTATACAAGTGGCAAAATAAACTAGGCGGCCTCAAAATACAATATATATTTCCTGAAAGACAAATACCTTATTATGTAAAAAAAAAAACAAAACCCACACATACACACACACACACGAAACATTTACTTATTGCTTAGAATGTGAGCTAGTATTGTGCTAGACGCTCTATGCTCATTATCCCCCTGATCCTCACTAACTCTATGCGCCAGGGACTCAGGCATTATGCCCATTTTACAGATGAGAATACTGAGGCTGAGAAAGATTAAATTGCCCAAGAAACACAATGGCAAAGTACAGAGGAAGGTCTGTTTGACTCCAAAGTTAGTGCCCTTGCATGCTGACCCTTTCGAAAGCAGCTGTACCCTGACCTTCCACTGCTGACTATGGGAATTTCCATAAAATTTCAGGTGGTGAGATTGGAACCCCATATTTGAATATAGTCATAACAAATGAGATTTTTAATTGCCATATATTTGAATAGAAAAGACCAACTACATACCCTTTACTTAACTTTTCATATAAATGGTACTAATATGTTAAGGAAAAAATCTCAAAAGTTTAGAAATATCTCTAAAAGGCTTTTTTTTAAATTCTTAAACTCATTTTCCAAATTTTATCCTCATTCAGGCCATGCTATTTTCTCAAACTACTGGATTAGTCGCCTAACTGATCCTCTCAACTGTTTTTTACATAGCCACCATAGTAAAATATCTAAAATACACATTTAAAACTGCCTCTCCTCTGCTTAAAAGCCTTTCAGTGGTTCCTATCATCTACAGAACACACTCCAATCTCCTTGGCATGGGATATAGAGCCCTTAGTGGCTGGTACCCATCACTCACCTATCTTAAAATGGCTGTGAGCTCAAGGGCAAGAAACTAACACATTTTATTAGTTCAATAAATGTTTATTGAGATGAATTAAATTAATAACCTTAAACTTGCCACAAAATAGTCTTCTATCCTTCTATTGTTCTTTTCCATGTTTTATTCTCTTCTTCCCATCCTGAGAGAAAGAAACTATATTGTATACACCTTTGAATGCCAAAGTATCTGGTGTGCTATAGTAGACATTCACTAAAAAACTAATTGATTATAAAATCCTTATCAGGCTCATGTTTTTATGTTTCTATGTCTTCAGCTAACACTTAAAAGGTGCTGCATATGAAATCCAAGTGTTCTGTTTTGCCTCTTTCTTCTCACTGCTCAGGAACACCTACTACTCCACCTTTCAGGGGACCCCCTACCCTCTGCCTTTCCCAGCACCGGCACAGCGGCAAGAGACCTGCAGGACCCCTGGCTCCACTGCTTAATGACAACTTTGGTGAGGCTAAAACCACCTGAGGGCAGGGACCGCATCTTGTTCACTTTTATCCCCAAGCATCTTCCCAGGGCAGTTGGCAGGTGATCAGCAAATGCTTGTTGAGTAAACGAGTGAACAAAAGAGCAAACAGATTGACTCATGGTGACCAACTCTGAGTCTAGGTTTCCCCAGTTATAAAGGGTGACAAATGCCTACCTAAGAGGTGACATTAGACATTGCAGGTGATATTACTGCCTCATGAAAGGCTTTCTCCAAATTCAGTTTCTGTTCTCTTTTTATTGAGTTATAATTGACATATAACATTGTATTAGTTTTAGGGTACAACATAATGATTTGATAGATGTCTATATTGCACAATGATTACCAGAATAAGTTTAGTTATATCCATCGCCACATATAGTCACAACTATTTTTTTGTTGGGATAAAAACTTTTAAGATCTACTCTTTTACTACCTTTCAAATACACAACACAGTTATTATTAATTATAGTCACCATGCTACACATTACATCTCCAGAAATTATTTATCTTATAATTGAACATTTATACCTTTTGACTGCCTTCAGCCATTTTGCCCACTGCCCATCTCTGCCTCTGGTAACCACCAGTCTGTTCTCTGTATCTATGTCAATCTCCTTTCTGTTTTTAAAGTGCTGGCTGGTCAAGTATAAGATGTGTTTCCTCAGTACCCTCAACTTACAATACTGAAAGGGTAGATAATCTGCAGGAGAAAAAGAGAGGAATTTTGGAATCTTATTCTTAAATAACCAATGGAAATGTAGGTTATTTAATCTTTCTGACTTGCTAGAGGGAGGATGGCTGATAAAGAAATCAGATCTTGTTCCTTTGAAGACTTGCTTAAACCAAGAGGATGGATTTTGCAATATTAGTCTGGGGAGAACAGTGTCCTATCCATTTTCCAGCAATGAAACATTTGAAATATTTTGCTGGATTTCTCTCTCAGTTTCTGGTAGTCATCTTGAGAACAGGTGATTTGTGGGGTGATATTTATGGAGTGTTACTTTATACTTTATTTTTGAGGTCTCTCTTGTTTTCTCTTTTCTGTATTAAAATAATAAGTTTTAACTCTACATAGAGCTATTGACAATATATATCCTTATTCATCTAGCCAAAATGCTGCTTGGCATCTTTGAGATTCTATTTAGCTAGGGATGCAAACTACCAGTAGATAGTTTTTATCCAGTAGATAGTTGTATGTCATAGTTGTGCATCCTTCAAGTTGCTCTATGTGGGACGCTGCCTCAGCAGGGCTTGATGAGCAATGCATAGGTCCGCACCCAGGATCCAAATCGGCCAATTCCGGGCTGCCGAAGCGGAGCGCACAAACTTAACCACTACGCCACCCGGCTGGTGGTCACTGATCTTCATCTTTTTCCTAAAATCAATCAGCAATAAGCTTCCTCCACAATGAAACCTAGTAGAGAGCAAACTACATATTATTTATATTTTTAAAATCATATCTTACTAAATGTTTTGGAAATGCCAAACAACCAGGTTATTTTGATTAAGTATAAATATGTAAATAATGTGAATGCTAAATCACAAAGCAAATCCCTGAAAAATAAATACTCTTATATAAGGTGGTTCAAAACTGTAGAGTAGCTAACAAGTTACTTAACACATTTTCTGAAATAACGTAAAATATAAAGTCAAACAATGAATTAATAAACATTAATGAGAACACCAGAGGTGGCAAAGCAGGTCTTACCATTTAAAAAACTCCTCAGAAACGGTTTGCATAGATTATAGATAGCAAAAAAGTGAAGTACTCACTTCAGGGCAATGTGTCAGTTTTTACAAAACTAGAAAGATCTTATTTCTCTGCCTAAATAAGTAGACTCAATCTCAAAATTTCCTAAGATATAATTAATTCAGATACCATATTTTAATATTTAGCTATATCCTGCTTTATTCTAAAAAATGTAAGGAGGCTTATAATAAAAACACTAAATTAATTCCAAAACCCTGATAAAATACACTACTAAAGCACCAATTTATTTTCATTAAAACAAATTCACTTTAATTTTTGAACTATAGAAATCAAAAGAGTCAAAGCTAAATTCACAGTTTGTCAAAACCACAGTAAGAAACAACTTGTCTAATAACAGAAGATTGTTTAAATACACCAACATAAGATAATTATATATACATCTTCTGTATATATACATATATATTCATTATATATAACAACACTGGAAAATTTTCATGAGATACAGTAAATGCAAGTGCATACAAAAAGATAGTTTGCACAAAATTAGACCATTTTTACTTTTAAAAATATACGTATAGCCAGGCATAGAAGAGTGGAAATAAAAATTGGAATTGCAAGTTTTTTCTACAATGAATGTGTTTTACTTTTATAAAGTGGAAAATTAAACTTGTAAGGAAAATGCATCTTGCTCCTATTATTATATTCCTATATGAAAAGACCATGACTGCTACTCAAAACAACAGACTCCCTGTAGATGAGTAACAGTAGAGGACCTTTTATCACTCTTCTTACTGACCTAACATGTTTTATCGAGATTTTATTGCTTTATAGGACAGAGTTTCACCCTAGGCCAACCCATGTACTGTAAATAAGGAACCATATCCTAGTGATGTTTCATTGCATATAAAACAGGTTCTACTTAATGACATTTTTCATTCAGGATGAAACCTCTTTCACCATCCCTTAAAAATATTATTACACAGCTTAAAAAATTATCACACAAATCATAAGTCCTAAGTTATATATCTGGACATGCAAAAATTATTTTAAACCTACACAACTTTGCAAATATCTACTCACTCAATGAAGAAAAATAATTGAAAAAAAGAAAAAGTGAAATACATTTTCTGAAGGATTGTATTATAAAATAAATTACATTACTCTGTAGGATAAATAGCTGTAAAGGCATATATACATTTTTTTTTCAAGCCTGTGCTAGGTATTTTAAAATAAAAGATTCTGGTATAAAACTATGATATAAACCTAATAACTATAATAAAATACAGATTTTTTTCCAATGTTATTGGTGCACAAAGTATCTCCAGAAGAACACAGTTCCTGAGGTTACTTTTATGAAAACTATCATAAAACTGCACACAATTATGAGTGATACAGACTCATCTTAATCAAGGATTGCTTCATTTTATAGGTATAAAATTAAACGAATCTTTTGCAGCTAGGAGAAAGGTGAAATGAGAACAAAAACATTATACTCCAAATTAGCAACAGAAATTAAGAAGTGATTTGATGATTTTATGCCAAGTTTATGCTATATTTTTTAAAAAATATATCTATCACATAACTAATATCACTAAACTAGACTAATGAATGGGGGGCAATAAAATAACAGTTTTTAATGGAATTGAGCAAAATTAAACTACTACCTATTTAAACAATCAAAAGTTTAAAATGAGCTGTTCTTACTGTCAGAAATTGTCTAGACATAAATGTTCTACATATAGTAAGGATTCTTCTTGTTGTTCCCACCCCCTCCACAATTTCTCAGTTGGATATCTATACCAAATTTCTTAAGGTGAGATCCACATACTCCTTGGGATAAGTGAGATTAGAAGAGAGAGATTAAAAGTCCCAAGAAAAACTATAGCAGGTCACCTTAGGTTTTTCACTTTATGACGGGAATGCTGCAAAGAAAAGTATCTCAGACAAAAGCACCAACATGCTTATAGGCTCTACCGTTACCATAATGTTTCTGTCTCTCAGTCTTTTTGCTTGTTCTATCTTTTACCCAGAACATCCTACTCAACCCCCACCCCAATTCTTTTCCAGATCAATAACTTCAATCCTGGTGTAAGAGCCAGAAGAAAGCTTTCCTGAATTTCCCAGGCAGTGCCCCTGCTCGGGCAGTACGTCCAAGGCACCTCGGGGACAACACTGCCAGCACACCTGCCCCACAACAGCATCTCCAGCATCTCCCCACTAGAGGAAGAGCAGGGATGCTCGGTCAGCTGTCTATCATTAGTACATCACTGGCAAACAACAAGCATTGCACAAACTGATCTAAAGCTTGGAGGTCCTCCACGATCACTGGGAGGACGCTGGTAAGCCACCTACTAATAAATGAACAATACTTTGAATAAAGAGGTTTCTTGTCAGAATCTACAGAGGAAAAGTAAAGTGTAGGCTTTGGAGATCAAATCCTGGTCCTGCTACCCGACCTTGGCCAAATTACTTAACCTTTCTGTATTTCCTTGTTTTTAAAATGTGAACAGGGCTAATACTCACCACACTGGGTTAGAGTGTATATTAAATGGGTCACGTGCATAATGTTCTCTTAGCACAGTACCCGATGAGCAGCTAATGTTCTGAATGCCACTATCAGTCAAGATCTTGAATATGAAAACTGTATAATGCTCACATGTAAACTTCAGATATACAGACAAAACTTTCATCATGCAAGTTAATAGCATGAAAAGGGACAAATTAAAAAAACATTTTCTATATTATCCTTATCAAACAAAGGAAGCCATTGTTGCTTAACAACGAAAGTAGGCTCTCTGCATACTTACGAAAATTTCATTCTAAGTACTTAAAATACTGGTGAAAACTAAAATACGTTTGCTGCAAATACAGAAATGACTTTGCAAATTCCATTAAATTATGTGTCCTATATATACATAAATGTACATTATATAATTTTGAAGAAAACCATATGAATGCACAAACAGCAAATTCTCATTTGAAGAAAGACATCTGTGAAACAGACATCCAGGGGAAAAAGAGGAATATTTTTTCAGTAGTTTCATCCATAAAGGTTGCCAATATATGCTGTAGCTTATTGAACCACAATTTTCTACATGTAAATATACTGACAGCTTAATATACAGCTATCTACTATAACTCAGAATTTGCTAAAGGGATACTTAGGACACATTTATAACTATCACATTATTTCATAATCAAAAAGACCACTTCTTAATATATGGCACATATTCCAACAACAGACTCCTTTACAAAAATGCTGTCACAGTAGCGTATGTGTGCATATGTAAAAATAAAGTCTTATCAAAATAAAAATTTTACTTCCCCACAGCTCTCTGGTCATAGTTTTATAGTTCTGGTCAAATCTTCATTTGCAAATCTTTAAAATTAGGATCCATTCATTTCTGTACTGAAAGCATTAGTGTAATACAAGACAAGACCATTTATCTACTGAAACAGCACCTATGCTTTTAAATGTCATAATCATCCTCCTCCTCTGTAGTGAGAGGATTGAATTCTAAGGAATATTTTCCAATGTAAATTTATGGACTTTTAAATGACTAGACTATAAGTATCTTTCTACATGATAGATATAACATGGAAGTCTCCCCCCAAGTCCTAACTTTACCAAAGTTAAGCATATATAATTCATACACATATATTTATGCACACACATACTCCAAATATAAAATACTTTTGTGATATCTAAAAATTTTAAATTTCTTCCTAGAAGAACCTGGGAAAATGCTAACATGACAAGCTTTTATGTTAAATACAATTAAACCTCCATCAAAGGCTCTTTTTTAAAAATTTAACATTATTTCTGCTAAGTTGTAGCATATTTATGTTGATTTTTCTCTGTTTATCAATCCCCATTATATCTTTTCCTTCTCAATTGTCATTTAAAAAGAAATGCAATAGAAGTTTAGTTCCTGGCATGTTAAAATTGAAAGTAAGGCAAAGTCTATGAAGGGGAGCAGCAGGTCAAAAAGGGATAAACAAACAGAGATCAGAAATTTTTACTTCTCAATTTATAGGGTATTATTATAAGAGAAAACCACAAACAAATATCTTTAAATTATGAAAGTGCACTGAAAATGTCCTCTTTCAAAAGGGCTATATTTATTCAACTATGTGTTCCCAATACAAGGTAAACCCCTTATTAAAATGCCATGGCTCGGTTCTTTGTTTGCTAAATTTAAATTACATGAAACTGCTTAATCACTGAGGTTCTAAAAGTAGTAGGTCCTAGAATCTCAAAAAAAAAAAAAATGCTTCCATTTTCAAGCCACTCGTAGCTGGTGCTTATACTAATCCATTAGAGTACTTGGCTAATAAGTTAATATTTAATTGGCTATTTCCTTAAAACACGCTAATAGCATACCAATAATAGTATTTCCATAAGCCAAGTTTGGTCTTGAAAAAGGGAAAGCATCTAACAAAAACACTAAGCAGATAATATAAACTAAACCACAATTTACAAAAAAGACAGATATACTGCAAAAAAAGAAAAGAAAAAAATGCTATATATGTGATTCACTTGCTAGGTCATAAAAGATACTATTTTTCAAGCATCATTCCTTTGGATCACCATGCCAGAAGAGAGCTGTATAAAGGAAGAATTCATGCTAGAATAAGTTGATAAATAAATTGCTTTTGCTAATCCATAATTTTGGTCCAACTTCCTTACACAGTTCTCTCTCTTTATTAATTTTCTTTTCTGGATCATTCAACTTGAATATCATCCAAAAAGATAAGCCAGTTCTCCTAGAACAACTGCACCCAACAACTGACTAAATCTGTTCAGTTTCTCTGCCTTGCCCTCACCATAGGTATTTAAAAAGGAAAACAAAAAAAAGGTTAACAATTTGAACACCTCATAACCTGAATAAAATTTTTAGAATTTATTGGACCACATGGTTCTTACACGTCCCTGATAGAAGTTAGGATTTTATCACCTATAATTCTCACATCCACTTGGGTTACACATAGGAATCTGCACTTCCCCCAAAACTAAAAGATTCTAGTTACCTTCAGTTTCACCACTCACAAGTGGCAGATACAGCTCTGAAAGTATAGGAGAAACAAATGAGTACCAATAAATTTTATATGCACCAAACAAATCAGTCATCACTACACCTTTCACTGCTTTTCGACAATCAGAGTTTAGTTTAAAAAAGAAAAAAAAAAGAGGATATGGCAGTATTGGTGGAGATCTACGAGTCAGCTCCCATTTTCTTCCACAGTTTTGGTGTCCCAACCCCTCTGAGAAATAGCTGTGTATCCACTCCTCTTCCACATGTACAGATGTACAAGATGTTAGATATAATTTCAAGAAGCTCAGAGAGGTCCCCAAATTGAGAATTTATAAACTTGAAAAACGGAAATGTCATGCATAGGGGAAGCCAAATCTCTACACACACACAATCAGTTAGATCACCCTGTGTAACTGATTATGGGGGCTGGAGACAGGTGAGTGTTCAGGATGAGAGAATAAGGCAGGCAGGTATGAATGAGAAACTGATGCACAGTGGCATAGCAGAGCCCCTGGAGTTTGCTTTGTTTACTTCTAGGCAGAAGCAAAGGTAGTAAAATAAAGTGGAAGGAAGTTCTTAGTCATAGTGGCTGGGAAGAAATGGCATTTTCAAGGCAGCCTGTTCAAGAACAAAAATATAGAAGGGATACCATAAGTCATTTAGTAAAATCTTGGCAATACAAGGTGTTTTTAATCTCCCCCTGCTTCACACCTCATTATCATTTTGCTTATTTAGCATCAAGCACTATAGAGAACTTTATAAAAATAAAACTAATTATATAATTAACACTATTATTTGACATATGCATAAACATAAGTATACTGAATATATGTTCTTTCCCCACATAACAGTGTGTGCTTTCTTCTTTAAACAAAACCAAAAATAAGCTTCAACAGAAACTGGATCATAGTAACATAGGCTAAGATCCATATACTGTGTAATTGCAGTAAGTATGCTCATTAATTTCTTACTCTGTGCTATGGGTATTAAAGGGTCTTATAAGCTGTGAAGCTAAGGTGCTCACAGGAAAGGCAAACAACTCAGCCAAAAGCATCACAAAAACTGTATAGTATTATAATTAGAACTATATTTTCTTCAGTAACAAACTCACTTTTCCCTAAAGAACTTTTTTTTTTTTAATTTATAAGCATCTGACATATTAACTAAAGATTAATCATCCCAGTTTGGATTTAGGAAGTGTCTAGGTTATAAAGAGAATCATGCTTTTGAATCACTGTTAGAAACATGATTTCTCAGATTCTGGAATATTCCAGTTCACATAGCAATTAACTGGGTTTATAAAAGAGAATTTTAAAAAACTTTTTAAGTGCTATGTGCCAAGTATTTTAATTGGAGTTTTCATGTAAGTTTTCACTTTAATTATATAATGCTAACATCTTTTATAACACAATATTAAAAGTGGATTGACAAGAAATAGTAATGGTAAATTATATTTTAGACCCATGAAGTCTGGGGCTCCAGGACAATGGAGCGTATGCCTCCGGCCACAGCTGTAACCCTAGTAGACGCCTCCTCAGGATGCCACACAAGCCCCATTGTGGCATCAACACCCTGGATTGTAATTATCTATGTATATGTCTTTCTCCCTCCCTGGCCTGTAAGCCCCTAGAAGGCGGAAACCATACATTAATTACAGTGCATTCTGACACCTGATAATAAATCTCTGCTGAATTAAAAAAATGAGGCATTTGTTTACAGATGACCTTCTAACAAAAGCTGGGGGGTTAAAGAATGCAAAGATAAGGGTTGGCCCGGTGGCGCAGCGGTTTAGTTCGCGCTTGGCAGCCCGGGGTTCGCAGGTTTGAATCCCGGGCGCCTGCTGAAGCACTGCTTGTCAGCTAGGCCGTGGCGGAGTCCCACATAAAGTAGAGGAAGATGGGCACAGATGTTAGCCCAGGGCCGGTCTTCCTCAGCAAAAAGAGGAGGATTGGCAACGGATGTTAGCTCAGGGCCGGTCTTCCTCACAAAAAAATTAAAAAATGCAAAGATAATACAAATCGAGAATAAACTTTAGGGGCCAGCGTGGTGCCATAGCGGTTAAGTTTGTGCTCTGCTTTGGAGGCCCGGGGTTTGCAGGTTCGGATCCCAGGTGTGGACTGACACACTGCTTGTCAAGCCATGCTGTGGCGGCATCCCATAAAAAGTAGAGGAAGATGGGCATGGATGTCAGCTCAGGGCTAATCTTCCTCACACACACACACAAAAAGAATAAACTTTAAATGAAAATAAAGAATCTCTAAATTGATAGCCCTCAACAGGTCGCAGGATCAACTTAGACAGGAGAATCCTCAATAACAGTTAAAGTGCTAAACCTTTAATCACTTTGAATAAAAATCTCTAGACTGTGATATTCTTTTTTTCTCAAATGTAACATAATTCACCATTCTGCTGATGACTCAGTAATTATTGGGAACATCAGTTATTATACAGGACTTTGGAGGTAACTATCAATGGCACAAGCCAAAGAATGAGAGAACCACGCTGAAACTCGCCCCAGCAGTGGCTCTACAAGCTGACGCCCTTAGAGACCTCTGAGATTGTCCTTTTCCATCCTCCTCAAACACAATGTACTTAATGGAAAATCATGGGCTCTGGTTTTAATCTCAGCTCTGACACTGAGTTAAATCTCTCTCCCCATCTCTTCAGTGGTGAAGCCTATGTTAATACCACTCACTACAGGACTACTGGAGAGGTAGGGTGAACACTCAGGACCCAGGCCCCTCGACCTTCATTCTTACAAAGTGCACCTTACCTTTAATGGTTAGTGACGTATAGGCGACCATATTTTTTGAACCAAAAATTGGGGGACATAACCACACAACTAGACTAATATTTAATATATGGATTTCCTGGAAAATTCAGGATGCGTGGCATACCCCAAGATTGCAGGCTGTTTGCAGTATTTCCTTTTATTAAAAGTCTGAGTCTTTATTACCACATTGGTCCTTCTATTATTTCCACTCAGTTATAGAATCATATATATTCATCCCTGCTTTCACTTGCTCAAAAGTTACACAGTACCAAGCATTATGCTCTGAAACTACGGCAGGGAAGAAATGTGCACAGTTCCCATTGCTATGGAATTTACATTCTAAACTCTTGAGGGAGAATGAGGTGCTTCACCCCAAAATGACCCAAATAATTACAAATTATGATAACTGCTGTGGAGTACATGAAGTATCACAGCATAGGAAAACCAGATTTGGCAGAGGGCTGGGTAGAGGAGCGAGGGAGGTCAGGAAGGGTCTCCGAGGAAGGAACACTTAAGCAGAGGATTGAAGGAAGAGTATCTGGTCCCTGCACCAAGGCTCTCGCGATGCTTCTGTTCACTACATCTTTCGACATTTCTTTCTGCAGCTTTTCACTTTCTCCGTGATCTCTCTCCCTTTCCACACCACGACATGGGATATGGCTGAAAGGTGGCCAGATGTTGACTCAGAAGACCTAGCTCTGAGTCTCCCCTGTAAAGGTGACAGCGTTGCTTCATGTTCCCGGGCTCAGTTTGTGAAATGGGAAGACACCTGCAGTGAGCACCTCCAAGTTCCTGTGAAGAAGGACTAAGTGTGAAATGACAGACAGCAAAGCTCTAGGTGACAGCAGGGCTAATTAACAGAGTAAACATTTTTCTTACTAAATTTTCTCTTTTTCTTACCCTTTCTGTTTCCTTACAGTCAGAATTTTGACTCATCACAACACAACATGCATTCCTTCCATTTTTCAGTCACTCCTTCACTTAATAGACCTTCAAAATGTTTATGTATCCAAGTCCACAGGCATCAGGGGATAGGATTTTAAAAATGAAAATATGGCACTCCTCATAATAACTGAAGTTGACTCTTCATAAATCTCCATATCAAGTCTTACCTAGAATTTCAAAGGAGTACAAGTACTCTTCCTCCCAAACTATATACTCAATCTCAAGCATCAATGAAAAAAATGAATGGTGCATTAGAGATAGAAAATTCTAAAAAAAAGATCTCACATTTCAAAATTAATGCCTAATTTTACTCAGTAACTATATTTTAATTAAATCACATGGCTTTACAATTAGTCTTGAATATGAATCTAAGTTTTTTAACTTCTGAGTAATGGGACCATTTAATAAGTTGATACTGGGCCGCCTGGTGGCGCAGCGGTTTAGTCCGCGCTTGGCAGCCCAGGGTTCGCGAGTTCGGATCCTGGGCGCCCGCAGACGCACTGCCTGTCAGCCATGCCGTGGTGGCGTCCCATATAAAGTGGAGGAAGATGGGCACAGATGTTAGCCCAGGGCCAGTCTTCCTCAGCAAAAAGGGGAGGATTGGCAATGGATGTTAGCTCAGGGCTAGTCTTCCCCACAAAAAAAAAAAAAAAAAAAAAAAAATAAGTTGATACCTAGTTCAGTTTGCTCATCTGTTAAATGGTGTAATATTTATGAGCTAGATAAGGTTATCATAAAAACGAAACTTCTGTGAACCATCAGATACAATGCTCAATATCTTTGTTCTTCCCTCCTCCCATTGCTTATATTCCTTGATCAATAATATTGAATAAATAGAGGAGCTCCCGCACGCTGCCACACTGTGGTTTGTTGGAAATGAAACAGGCACTTTTCTCCCATGCTTTGCCTGACTGACACATTGCTTTGGGGAGCACTGAAGCCCATCAGTTTGGATTAGAGAATTGGAGAATATAGGAATCAATTTTAAAAGAAATATTTAGGGAAAAGTAATCTCTTTGCTTCCATGAATGGTAATGTTTTTGGAGCTACACTGAAACTGGCGTGTTCCCGTAGCAGTTCACTGTAAAGTGGAATGACACTGAGCCATACTCTGAAATTGCAGTGTGAAAGCAGAATTTCTATTTGATGCCTCATTTATGCCCTTAACAATTATTAATAATATATGCCATGTTCTTTCAAAGGCAAAAAAAAATCCATTTAATAACATCTTCTGTGTACATAATACTAAAATTTTTCAAAACTATTTCCCTTATCTTTACAATAACTTCCTAAGCCAATGAGGTCATCATCACCCGGCACAGATGTGCTATATGGTCTCACTGCCCAAGCCACACAGGAGGGACTGGTAAAACAAGCTCTAGAAGACCCATATGCTTGGTTCCCCTGCCCAGGGGCCCTTTTTTGTTCCATGAATCCTTTTGGCAGTCTGGTAAAGTCTATGTACCCCTTCTCAGAATGATGTTTTTTGAAGTGTGTAACCAGATTATATAGAAAACAATAAGACAAACAGTTATCAAAATATTTTAAAATGTAATATAGTAATGTACTGCTTTATTGATGTATTAAATAAGATCTAGCTTTGGGTCTAACTGTAATTTTTTTCCTGAGGAAGATTTGCCCTGAGCTAACATCTGTGCCAATCTTCTTCCACCTTGTATGTGGGTCACCACACCACAGCATGGCAGAGGAACCGAACCCAGGCCATCGAAGTGGAGGGTGCCAAACCCAACCACTAAGCCATGGGACCGCCCCTAACTGTAATTTTAAAGTAGTGATGAGTTTCAATATTTTGAAATATCTACAACTATAATGTAACATGAAAATATTTGTGATTTCTATCAGTGGCAAAGTCACAGGCTGCCAGTACTACTATGGTTTTATTGCCTACATTCATAATTAAGGAAAATGCTAAATTTTAGTTAGATATTAGTGAAAATAAAAGAGTAATTGTTTTCTCCCATCCAGGCTCACAAACTCCTGGAATTTCTAGCCACTGACCCCATTCGGTCCCCTGAGAACTCTCACAACAAAGTGCACCAATTTATAAGATAGTCACAGGAGTTTTCATGTATTTCAATATATGACCAAAAGTTATCCTTAATATTAATATCAAAATCAAACCAAAACAGGCCAGAAAATTCTATGGTTCATAAATTCAAAACTTTTCTTTTCCAACCTCCACCAATCTTAATATTCCAAATCTTTATATAAATCTCTAAAAAAGGTTTCAGGAAATATGTAATTTTTAAAATCTAATCTGCTGAAAACATACAATGTTGGATAGATTTACTTGGTTTCCAAATCAAAGAAAATGCCAACACAGTAGGTGTATCCACACATGAGGATGTTAAAAAATAAGGGTAGGATATATTTGTTTCCATACCTTTTCCCCAATCCACCCCACTGTTTGTACCTTTCTCCAGGAATTTTGTGCACCCATTGCTTGTTCTTTGACTTCAGTATCATCCTATACAGCTCTAACCAGCACCAAGGTACCCCATGTAGGCGGACCTCAGAGTAGCCCCAAATTCATTCCTTGTAGATACAGAGACCACAGTTTCTGAACCCAAATTAAGGAGACATGGTTTGACAAGTATAAGTACACCGTGGGGATAACTAGACAAAAGACGTGATATCGGAAGGCTCCTGGAAAATCCATAAGGAACAGTTCAATGTACATAGACACAAGTTCTTTCTCCTCCTAAAGAAAAGGTGGACCTTCCTGCACTATAGTTGGTATACACGCCTACTCTACACACTGCCCACTGAAGGAAGATTCAGTAAATCTTTAGCCAATTATGTGATTGAAGTGTTTAGGAATTTCTGAAGTAATTTCAGCTACTTACTTTTTTATACAATTATTTTTTAGAAACATTAAGATATTCTAGAAGATATATTAGCAGAGAAAAAAGTTACCGGTTCTAGAATTCATTTATAAATTTCAAGACAAAAGTATTAATTCAGGAAAATCTAAATTGATAAATTCAAACCTATGTCTCCATTCTTTCTCAACAGTTCACCAGCCCCCTCACATACGAAGTAAAGATAAGACCTATCAAATCATTAAAAAATCCTGTTTTATCTCCTCTTTCTCCCACATACTTAAATCCTGAGTGACTACATTCCATCCTGAATATCAAAAGCTAGAATTACCAAAAAAAAAAAAAATCTCTGTAAGAATTATAATAGAAATGGGTTTTCTAGAACATCAAATCAGCAGTGAAATGACCTTATATTAGTTATGTTTGGATTTTATTTAATAAAACAATAGCTAGATGTAAAATTACACTAGCAATGTGATTTCAATAATGCCAGCCTACAAAAAAATACTTCACTCTTATGTTCTGTATATGGTGACTTATTTTCTACGGGCCTATGCTAACATCATATGATCTATTAGTCAGTAAAAAAGAGCTTTTATAAAGTTCAGAAAGAAGTATGTTACACTCTATGAATCCAGTCTTGAGTTGCCATCTCCGAGGTTACTCATTTGAAATAAATTCATGGCACTTGAAAAATGTAAAAGGATTCCAGTACCTCTACATTTGAGAGTCATTGCCCCCAAAAATATATAATAAAATGGATTTGTCATGAGATTGTGTGCTTCACTACATTTCAAAAGCTACCTAAAAATTAAGAGGTAGTTTCAATGAATGCAACTGGTTGAGCTGATACAGCAACCCAAACATTAGACATAAACTTTCAATATACTATAATTGTTCTGGCAGTCTATGTCATATTACATAAACACTGTCATAATGTCAAATCAACAATGCCATCATTTAAGTGGAAACTATAAAGTATTAAAAAGTTTAAAAGTACTCTCAAACTGAAAAAAATGTCTATTAAAATTCAGCTTGGGTTTAATATGAAAAATGTTAACGTACCAAAAGAATTCTAGCTAAGCAATCATGTATAAACATAGATATTAAACTGAAATTTCAGACAAGCTGCTGGATTGAATGATGAGACCGTCAGCTTGAGTTCCTCAGTTCATTAGCTTAACCACAATCCCAACCTAATATCCATAAAGTTACAAAGGCAAATGTAATATACCTCCTAAGTTTAGAGAACTACACAAATTTTTCATTATTCACATCATGAAGGATTTATGCTCTGCATTACTTCAGTGACGGTAAAGAGAGAACTAGAACAGTCTTTGAGGAAAAGTTAACTTTTTAAAAAACATTAAAAACCTGTTTTTCTTACGTTCAATGCCAACATACTAAAAAATAGAAATACATTCCTCTTTAAAAAAAGACAAACAAAAAAGAACTCTGCAAATTACCCAGTATGCTTCCACCCAGAGATACACCAAAGCAACACTCAATCTTCCTCCACGAACCTGCCCTCCTGCTGCATTTCCTCTACCATCTACCCAGATGCCAAAACCAGGTCCCAGATATCATCCTGAACTCCCGCTCCTCCCAAAATCCCCACCATCCATCACTCACCAAGTTCTATTGATTCTACCTGTCTCCCAGCTCCATCACTTCTGATGCCCTTATCAGAGTAATGGACCCCCCTTCTCTCCACAAAAAACACCAGTCACGGCTCCTTCCCCTCTCCTCCACATTCCCTCAGACACTACCTCTCCTGCTCAGACTCTTGCAGGGTCTCTTACCTCTGAGCCTCTGCACACTTCCAGTTTCACCTTCAAGTCACTTACTGTGGGAGGAGGAAGAGTTCTAAGAATAGGTACTCACTTTGGTTGGGATGTACTTTAATATTAAGAAAGTGTTTCAAGTGAATTACTACCTCCTCAAAGAAGGGAGTAGAATCCTGAGCTCTGCAGTCATACTTTAATCAGAGCTGATTTTTAGTTCCCTGCCACCCTCCATCCCCCGTCTCTGCTATTATTATTATTACACCATTACTATTAATAATAAATAACCAACAGTAGTATATTTTTATCATTACTAAAATTAACATGGTACTTTAACATACACAATCACATATTTAATCCTTCCCTGGTCCTAGTGATACTGAGCACAATAGGAGTCCTATACATTCTATCAGTATATAATGGTTCACTGAATTCTAAATGTGGGTGAGAGAGGAAGCAGCAGAAAGAGATCTGAAGACTGGATGGGTATATAAACTGGCACTGGAAAGAAGAGAGAGAGTAAAAGAAAAGACAGGACAATAAAAAAGGCACAAATGAATATTTAGGAGTTATCCACAGGGAGACCCCAGAAAGTGGTCATCTCAATTCCTGTCTCCTGCTTCACTTTGTCCAGCATGACTTCTCAAAAGACACAGCCCTGTGGAGAGCGAGCTGGTTTACACTATACTGGGGATATTTTCCCTGATACTCACTACCTTTCCTTCTGAACTTGTTACATTCAGCCCTGTTCTGGTCCTACCCCTCTACCGCCTGTTGCCATGAACTACATTCGGTAAAAATGGAGTCTACACTTTAGAATTCTTTGCAAGTAGTGCAGCTGGTCACACTTGACAATTACCTGTTAACAGGGGAAAAAAATATTTCCCTTAATCAAGTTTATGCAAAAATGATCCAGAATGGATTGCAAGAGCAAGTATAAATTCCAATTCCATACATGGCTTTGCATTAGTGATTTTATGTGGTTTTAAAATGTTTGCTATAAATAGATAAAATGAAAGCTCTTTAGAAATTTTAAGGTACCCATAACATGAATTAAAAATAAATTAGAATATAATTTTACATTGATGTATAAGCCACTTTCCAATGCTCTTAATTTGTACTTCCCCCATAAATTTTATGACTACAGCATTTGCCCATAGAAATTTAAATGGCCCAAATGGCAGCATTATCAGAAACGTACACTTCACTTGAAGCATGAAAAATTAGAGTTGGACTAAAAAAATCAACTGATAGAACTTAACTGATAACAGACCTGAAAACTGACATTTAAATACTTCTTCAGCACTTCGAGTATAATCATCATTCTCACCATTTCTCTTAAATCCTTCACAGTTTCTCTAAACTTTGAAGCATAATCTGCCACTTCTCTACAGCAAATGGACTGTGCCCACTCTGATGTCACTCTGTACATCTCTATCCAGAGACACCTATCTACCTCCTTGGCAGGATCTTAACAAGAACAAGACAAGACAAGCATAATAGTTTTGTAGAAGGGAAGGCAGTAGAGGTGAGCTACGCTGGCTGTCACAGTCTCTCCACATGCAACACAGAATCCACTGCAATTGACGGGCACTGAGGGGTTGGAACCAAGCACTACCTTTTTAGAAGCAGTAACTTTCTAAATCAGAAACAACATGCTTTCTTGTATACCGAGATGATGTGGCCACCCCATCCACAGGGAGGCACATGCTTTGAAGTATTTTTCTAGAAGTGTTGAGGGATGGTAAGATTTGTCCCGTGGGGATAGATGGCCAGTGACAGGTGTGAGACAACTGGCCAGAGTCAGCCATGCAATGTGACCACAGAACAAAGCGGAGTTACTGCTCCTTATGAAAGGACACCTGCACCTGGGGCCTCATGAACCCCTGACTGACCTGGTCAAATAGGCTATAAAAGGCACAAAAATCAACCAAGAGTTCCAAAGACGATTTTTCTGTCTACTGAATACTTATTTTCCCAAGGATCAACATTTGGAGCAACCTCACTGCAAACCAATTAAAATAATTCAACAGTAAAACAAAGCCAACAAACAACAAAACAAAACCAACTTTACTAGGCAATGAAAAGGCTACCATTCAATTTATTTTTCTAAAGTTTTTCTTGTGAATATAATCATGAAAGTGGTATGGTTAGAAGAATCATAATCACCCTTCCTATGTAACTTTTTTCAATGCTGTATGTATGGGTGTCAGTACGTCTACACATGAAAGAAACATATGTGTATTATTTTGGGTGAAATTACATGCAATGCCTTCAAAATCAAGAGGTTGAGGTAGGAGTTCCTAACTATGCAGTTTGTAAGAAACTGAAATGGATGAATGGGAGGGGCTGCTGAAATTTAGATATCTGGAAAAAACAGAAGACATGCCCACAGTCTGGTTTACTTTAAAATAAACCAGGAGAATCAATCTTACCAATGAGCATTTATTTAGAGAATAAATTATGAATTTAAGTTCTCTTTGTTACTTTTAATTCTTATAATCATGTGAGGGAAAGTACAACTGGTTAAAATTTCTCTGGACATGTCTGCAGAGGGAACTAGACAAATGCCCAAGGACACTTGGTTTGATATTTTATAATTCTACAATTCTATAAATATACAGAAACAAAAGAGGCTCCCAGACACTATTATATACAGAATTAAACAGGCATATCTCATCTTATAGAAGGTGAAAAACTTTTTACCTAATAACCTTGTGCATAAGCAGTCCTTTTAAATGTAGTCTCTAATTCACATAAAGAGAAAAAAATGGAGGAAAAGACATTCAAAAGCACCAAGAATTTAGGAGGGATACCAAACAAATTTGCACTGAACATTTTCCTTAAAATATTGCTAAAATGAAAACATTATCTAACTTAATCGTCACTAACCTGAGAGACAGTACCACAGTACCTACAGAGACTATACAAATGGAGAAACTAAAGGTTAGATACATTAAATAAGGTCATTGCTTAGGTCATAAGAGACTGAGTGACAGCACCCAAACAGCACAAGATTAAAAGGACAAGGTGGAGAAACTCAACTTTTCAACTTTTTCTCATGAAAATGATTATTTCTATGCCCCTCATTTTTCACTTATTCATTCTTCAAACATCCACTAGTATCATATACCAACTACTATTGGCCACCTAGTCAGAAAAGGAATAACAAGGGATGAATATTGCTAATGTACAAAAAAACTCATGGTCATAATTTTAGTAGAATATATCTAAAACTAGAAGTAAAATAGACGTGCATGATGTTTTAGCAAATAAAGACTAGTCTTTCAACCATAATGTATCTAAATTAAGATCCAGTCTCTGATAAAACACAATAACATTAAATATCATCCTCCACCTTAAAAAATGTTCTATGGATAGATAAACCAAAGCAGAAAGATATCTCACTTTCTGGAAATGTCCTAGTGAATTAATGACAATGGCAGAAATAGAATCCTAGATATTATACCACGATCTTCTGTCTTTTAAATACGCCATATTCCCTCTCATTTATAATATGTCCTGTTAATATTTTCTTCAAACAAAAGCCCTGGCATTGACCTCTACTTCTAAGTAATTCTATTCATATCCTTGAAGATGATGTGACTGGTAATCTCAGCACTCCCAAAAGCTGAACAGATGCAGCCAAACACTAAAGAAGCTTTCTTAACATGTAAGGAAATATTTGACTCAAGGTTTAAGAAAAACATTTCCTATTGGCAATCAGAAATACAATGTGCCTATAAGCAATCTAATTCATAGTAGTTGATTTTAAATAACATGTTATGAAATACTATTAAAAATGGTTTGTTACCAAATGGAAGGCATATAAAAGGAAAAAGCTGATAACTTTTTTATCCTTCAAAGTCATTAACACTTAAATTCAGATATTCACTGGATCAAGTCCAAAGAAGTTATTCAGTTATAGCCTGATTTTAAGGGATAATAACCAAGATTAAATATGCCAATCCTTCCACTGATCTCTGAGTATGGTTCAGACAGTTTAATCCCTTTAAAGAACTTTTTCATCTTAATTAGTTTAAATCTGGAGTACAACACTCTCCCACTACTAGAGGAATTTATATACCACTTATAATTGAAAATTTTTTCAGCAATATCTGATTATATATATGTGTGCGTGTGTGTGTGTGTGTATACATGTTATATGATTTGGAAAAAGTGTCCAAAGAAGGTAGACATCTTTTATAAGACATTAGGATGAACCAGCACTTTATATAAGTTTCCAATTTCTAATGGGAATAAACATTATTTCTTACTATATAAAGCGATGCTATACTTTGATTTACTCCTGAAGTAACTTCTATTGGTCCGTCTTTCCTTCCAGGGGAAACCAAGTTCCATCAACACAGTAAGCCCTCCAACACTGATCTCTCTCTTCCTCCTGCCCGGAAGCCCTCCTGGCTCTTCCTTTTTCTCCCTCTGGTAAAATGCTACCCATCTTTCAGGCCTAGCTCAAATCCACCTTCTTATGCGGTCTTGCACAATCTTACCAGTTGAAATCCATCATTCCATCTACATCATTACACTCTCATTCACCTGCTTTACAACTAACTTTTCCATATCATGCTATCCAGGTATGCATGTCCTTCCCCTGAGTACCTTAAATACCCAACAAAGGTTTGCCACCTTGAACTGAAAGATGACATTTTTTAAATGTTAAAATTGAAGTTAAGGGTAGTTACACAGACAATCTAATTTAAACTCAGTTAATACTCACAGTATGTCTGTGAAACTGTCATCATTATCCACATTTTAGAGACAAGGTAACTCAGCATCCGAGCATTTTAATGAATTATCCCAGGGATCAAAACTTCTGGGTAACAGAACCAGGATTCAAACCCAGAGTCTGGGCTCAATCTTGCAGCACGGCCCTGTGAAGCTGTCTCTCAAGATATGAAATGGTATCCCCCACCTAAAAGGTTTTCTCTACAATGGAACTCTTCAAAATTACCAAATATCCTAATCTGGAAGCCATTCTTCTCACAGTCTCTCTATGAATGACATAGAGAGACATGTCAAATGACAACAGCCTATCATAAATAAAAGAAAAAAGAATTCTAAAATCAGTGGGAACTAAGGAGACAGAAAATTTCTTCAAATTATACAACATTACAAAATTATACACCTACATTCTATGAATGTAAATTAAATATTCCCTACATTAGAATATCATGTCCTCATTATTCACAAATTCTAGTCTATAAAAAAGGCAAAATAATCAAAGAATTTTATCTAGACTCTTCATATCGGAAGGAACCTCTAAGATCATCTAGTCCCATTCATTATTTTACAGATAAGGAAACTGAACCCAGAACAAGTCAAGAGCCTCAAGGTCATATTAGCATTAAATGAAGGCCAAGATATGAACCTGGCCTCCTAACTCCCCATCTAATTGCTTTGTCCATTATATACCATATACACCAAATATATATACCATATTTATACCAAATATACCATATATACCAAATATATACCATATTTCTAGAGGAACACTGGAAATAAGAATTACATATATCAATGCCTAAAAGAAACTCATGGATCCTTAATCTAATAACGCAAACCTTCATGTGAGGAAACAGACACAAATAGCCGATACATTTTGCCAACATTTTAAAATCATTTTCAATCATTCCAATGAAAATCCTTCCCAGCCAAATTAAAAATATATTAGGATATAAAGAAAATCATCACAGTAACTGACAGAGCATCTTTCTAAAAGCAGACTATCTTTTGTTAATCATCTATACTTTCTTAGATCCTCCACATATCCTAAAAAGACTGTCATAAAACCTATCCGACTATAAACATAATATCTTCTACCTTTAACTGTATCTGGAACAAGACAAGTATTCTCTAATTATATCCTAGTGAAATTTCCTTTTTATAATAAACAGAAATTAATGAGTGAAATGAAAAGGTAAATATGTTGACGTGTCTACTATATAAAATAATTTTAATGTCAATGAAGGAGGAAAGGACAGTACATTCAATCTTAGCTTGATTTTTTTTTAAAAATAATCACAATATACTTTTAATTTCTACCTGGGTCTAGAAGAAGTTTCTAGATACAAAATGAATCGATCAATAAAACTGCAAAATTTATATATTTTGACTAAATGTTATTTATATCAAGAAAGTATTTACTTCTTTCTGGCATCCCTATTTTAATATCACAGCAAATAATCCTTTCAAAAATACATTTCCCAGTTTTTTCTTATATTAAAAAGAAAAGTTTCACAAGGGACACACCCTGTAGTTGAAAGGCAGAGCTCCCCACCCTTCATTTCCCTCCACCACTTTGCAATTCAGCTGCAGCCACACAAATTCCAACACAAGGCGAAGGCAACTTGGCAATGCCAGAAATAAAGCAGGCACATTAAAACTAGAATCCAAAACCAAAAATATTCTAGGACAACAAGGAGTAAAACCATGATAGCAAAGACAAGTAGAAAACACCAGTACAGAATCAATTTTCACAGCAGCACGGTATTAAGAAGTGTTCTGAATTCAACTCAGTTCATACTGCTCCACTCAAGTTCTTTTCATTTGTCATGAAAGGACATGATTCTTTTAAGATTTAGGAATAATGAAGATATTCTGCTTATTTCACCAGAAATCTACCCAAAGTTAGAAGGAAAGCAGAAAAAATGGACTGTTTGGGCATTCTTTTCCCCGACCACAACAACTATTTTTCTCTCTTACGATAGATGAAACTCTTCAGTGTAGAAGGAGAAAGTAAATAAAAGGAAGAACTGTAATTCTTGAGCCTGTGCCAGTTTACAGTATTTAAAAAAAAGAATCTGCGCCACAGCTTGGCAGTCGGCCATATTTACAGTAAGCTATCTAGTGTTTTGCCCAACAGGAAGAACAAAGGACTCAGTGTAGTGCTGCTGGTTTTCTGTGTTTCAAATATTGTAGAGAGAAGGAATGTAGCTCCACATGCAATAGACCCTTTCCTTTTACAGCTGTCTCTCCTCAATGACTCAAAATATGGTCAAAAGAGTCTATAAAAGGGCAAGAGAAAGCTTACTGCTCAAAGGGTTTTAGCTTAAACTTTAAATAACCATTTATTTTACTTATAAAAATAGCATATCTATTAATTTAGTTTGAACTTTAAAATTTTAAAAGCACACGATGCTTAGCAATATAGGTAATTCTGTCTCCTAAGAACAGCTAACCTGTAACAAGAACCTTAATTACAATTTTCTTGGTGAGATTTAATGCACATTCCTTCCATTATATTATTAGAAGTTTTTAGCAAATAAATGGACTGAACACCAGGAAAATTATATTAGGGACTCAATTACTATTTTAATATAGTGCATTCCTACTTTATCTCCACAAGTAAATAAAAATTTAAAGTTACAATTTTATGATCAACATATTAAAATCAACAACTCTTTTCCCTCAAAGTTATAATAGTTCTTTTGAAACTATGGCCAAATATAATGTAAATCAAAACTAAGTATACTGAAATTTCTATTTCTTTATATATACCTGGAGTTACACATTTGCTTGGGTCAAAAAACTTTTTTATCTTAAATACCAATGCAATGGACAACACATCCCTGATTTAACTTTTAGTTTTCTCATTGACATTTTGTTCTAGTGGGGAAGACAAAAGAAAGGTAAATAAGTATAATATATAGACAGTGAAAATTGCTACAGAGAAAAAATAAAGAAGGAATGAGGGGATATGACTTGGTGGGGCAAGAAGATCTAAAATTTTGGATGAGTCAGAGAAGGTCTCTGGGAAGGTGAATTTGGAGTCTACCCTGCATGGTATAAGGGAACCAGCCTGTGGGTAGTGGGGAGAAGAGCACTTGAGCTGTTCTGGCCAGCAAATGATGCGGTTTCCTAATAAATAAGTATTCTCAACTATTGTGAAGCTCTTCCAAAAGGTGGGGGGGGGGGCAGCAATGAGAGCTTTGTTTAAACATAGATGCTGCTCACAAAATGAGAAAAAGAGCTGGCTCAGGGAAAGAAGGAGCACCAGCAGCTGGAAAGAATGTAATAAATAGAAAAGGTAAGGGAAGAGCAGATGAGGACAAGAGAAGCAGAGCAACAGACAGCTGGGAATGATGCGAAGAGAAAAGGTTTGGAGGTAGCACCCTAAATATTAATAGGATTATTATAAGAGCTGGACATCAGATATTTGTACAGAATTTGTAAACTCTTGCAGCCTGGAAGAGGTTTCTCAGGAGAGTCTGAGGAGCTAAGCAGAGGACTCACCAAGACGATGTCAGACACTTCTACAACAGGGTAGTTTATTGAGATTTTATTTTTGTTGTTTCCATTGTTTTATTTTGTGTTGCTTCCTTCCTTGTGAGGACAGATGGGGGAGGGAACTTCTCTGGGATACAGGCAGTAGGGCCTCCCAGTGCTCAGGAGATAGAAGGACCAGAGAAAGGAATGGGTGTGTGGAGCAAAGAAAGAACATGCAGACATGGCCTGGAAATTTTAGTGCCACGTCAAGGTGTGACATGGACTTGGTTGATAGACTCACCAGATAGACAAGGGGAAAGGGCAGATTGACAACCAGAGGGAACTCCTCAAATGTTCTACTCTGTATATAATCGCTGGGTCCTTCAAATCAGCCATGGAGATGGTTAGAGGAATAATAATGAGTCTGAACTAGGAAGATTTAATTTCCCTCCAATCTGGTTGCTTAGGGGCTCTTTAGAAAGAAAAAAGTAAATAAGAAAATATTCATACCCATTAGAATAGCAAAAACTTTAAACTCATTAATAACAGTGTTGGTAAGAATGTGAAACAGAGAGGACTCTCATACACTGCTGGTAGGACTATAAATTGTAGAAAAACTTGGCAACAACTAGAAAAAAATAAAAATAGGCATACTCTATGCCCTGTCAATTTCATTTACAGGAACATACCCAGAAAAATTGTTGTATCGTTGTACAAGGAAACACACAGAAGTATTTATTGCACTATGGTTTGGAACAGAGAAAAATTACAAAGAATTTTCATTGAAAGGAAAGGAAAGAAACTGTGTTCATATACTAGAATATTATACAGCAATGAAAATGAATTCACTAAATCAGTTTTCCCAGCAAACCCCCCCCCCCAAAAAAAGATGGAACAAAGGAAGATACAGAAGAATACACAGTGTGACACATGAAGATTAAAAGCTGGAAAACAATGCTAGAGAGAGATTAAGCATCTAATGAAAAAGGATTGGGAATTAAAATTTATCTCACAATCTAATTACGTGTCTAAATTTAACTCTATAAGAAAATCTACAGGGGCCGGCCAGGTGGCGCAGCGGTTTAGTCCGCGCTTGGCAGCCCGGGGTTCGGCGGTTCGGATCCCGGGCGCCCGCCGACGCATCTGCCTGTCAGCCATGCCGTGGCAGCGTCCCGTGTAAAGTGGAGGAAGATGGGCACGATGTTAGCCCAGGGCCAGTTTCCCTCAGCAAAAAGGAGAAGATTGGCGACAGATGTTAGCTCAGGGCTGGTCTTCCCCACAAAAAAAAAAAAAAAAAAAGAAAATCTACATACTTCTTTCAGAGTATGCATATTATTTTAAAATAATTTTTATTTAAAAATTCAATTTAAAGACGTAAATTAAGTATTCTTAATGCCAGGAATTCTCAAATGGAGGTGGTTAGGAATTCATCAGTGAATCCCAGCAAGGATGTACCTCCTCTCCATCTGTCCATGAGGAAGAGAGGAAAGTATTCAAACCGTGGTGTGCCAACAGGCAGAGGAGAACTGCACAGCTGTAACAACAACATGTGCAGCAAGCTCGTCCTCCCTCCCAGAGCCAGGCTGTCTCTGCTTTGAGAAACAAGGTTGCAGGGGAGCACCAAAAAGGCGTCAAGAGAATTTCTAAGTAGGATTATCGAAGGGGTCTAAGAAACTTTCCCTTTATAACAACTATTTAAGCTTCTATTCAGAAACAAGAATTGACAAGAGAAAGGCCAATTGTGAAATAAAAGAAAAATGAAATTTTATAGTCTTCTCCCATATTATCTACTAAATAAGAAACATCAATTTTCTAATGATGCCAGTAATAAAGACAGATGAGGTGCAGTGAAGGGTTCAAAGAATAATTGTAAAATCTATTTCAAAAGTTCGAGGAGGTTAAGCAGCAGGATAACACTGAATTTGGCCTCTGAACTTGTTCTTCTTCACAGATGCTCACGTATTAAGTTCATACTTCAGTATGAATACACTTTAATTCCAACTAATCCTCTACTTTCACCTAATTTGAAAAACTAAAACTGAAGATTATATGAAAAAGTTCATAAAAATAGATTTAAATGATTTTTATGTTATTCAAAAAGGCATATAGGAAAGTTAGATATCTTCTTAAAACATAGTGATTTAGGGTAAATATAGTGCCAGTGGTGGAATACATGCACAGAGTTTTTTTCCTCTGTTTTTTATAGAGATATAATTCATATACCATACAATTGATGTTTTTAAAGTATGCAATTCAGTGATTTTTAGTATATTCACCAAGTTGTACAACCATCAGCTCTATCTAATTCCAAAATATTTTTATCACCCACAAAAGAGACTCTGTACTCATTAGCAGTCACTCCCCATTTCCCCTGTTGTCTCTAGCCCCTGATAGCCATGAATGTGTGCTCAATGTCAATGGATTTGCCTCCTCTGGACACTTCAAACAAATGGAATCAGACAATGCGACCTTTTGTGCCTGGCCTCTTTCATTTGACACAATGTTTTCAAGTTTCAGATATGTTGTAGCATGTATCAGTACTTCACTCCTTTTTATGGCTCAATAATATTCCACTTTTTAGATATATCACATTTGTTTATCCATTTGTCAGTTGATGGACATTTAGCCTGACTTTTTGGCTATTATGAAATAATACTTCTATGAACATTTGTGTGCAGGTTTTTGTGTGAACACAAATATTTTCAGTTTTCTTGGAATTGCTGGGTCATATGGTAATTCAATGTTTAACCTTTTGAGGAACTGCCAGACTATTTTCCAAAGCAGTTGTGCCTAATTTTACATTCCCACCAGCAACGCATGAGAGTTCCAATTTCACCACATCCCCACCAATGCTTGTTATCGTCTGTCTGATTATAGCCATCTTAGTGGGCATGAAGTGGTATCTCACTGTGGTCTTGATTTGCATTTCCCTAATTACCAAATGATGTTGAGCATCTTTTCAGCACATAGACTTTTAGAATAATAGTTTTTCCACATAGTTTAGATTGATCTAACAAGTACTATAATAATAATGAATTAATTTTTTAAATTCTTACATAATATTTTCTTACATAATTAGACCTCACTAACAGACTTATATACAGTTGATGAGTTTTATTTTGTGAATAAAAAAGCCGTTAGAAGATAAAAAGCAAATCTTTAAAAAGTACATACACTGATATAAGATTTTATGCATTTATATACTTATGAGATATTTTATATATTTATATACTTATAATACACACACTTTGTCCTTTTTTAGCAAAAATGGTTGACCAAAGGAACATTAGGATAAGAATAAAGTTTGGAACAAACAGTTCAACATGTTAGAGTAAAGTAGTCAATGGTGGTAAGCAAGCTAGGCCAGTTGTTTAAATGCCATTTATTATTTCTCTAGAAACATGTGCTGATTCTAAATAATCACTAAAGTTTTGTTTCTTGTTAAAGTTTTTAAATTGCTTTGAACTTACTTCCGCGACCTTCCTATTTGCTAGACAAAAATAAAACATTAACTTAAATTATATTCAGAAACATTTCATTAAGTAAGAGAAAATATACTTTCTCATGTGACAAAATACATTAGTACCCACACTCATGACATATAAGACTTTTGCACAATAAAATTTAGGATGGAGACTGGTGTTTAAAACATAGAAAGTTCAGTCAAAATGTTCCTATTTTTTAAAACATAAAATAAGAAATCAAACATTCCAAGTACTGCTGATGGCAACAGCTAAACTCATTCAGGCTGCGATCATCCTAACTCATTCAGGATATGCTCACTTTTATCATTTAGTAATGATACCACAATTTTTTCCACTGGAAGTACCAAACCCATTTAGTGACTTATGTTAACACTTTTTATGGGTGTTTCAGATGTTCTGGTCTAACCACTACCCCCCCCCCCAGTATACTTTGTACTTCCAGCCTCAATACATTTGTTCATTTGTTCATGCAAGGAATTTTCTTTTCTCCAGGCTTCTTTTTCCTCACCACTGCCATCTAACCAGATCCAATACATAATTTATATAATTTATATAAAGCTGTCCCTGACCATTCCCTCCACTGAACAGTTACATCAAATGTCAGTGGAGGCGACTAAATTCACAAGTAGGTAAAGGAGGTTGATCCTGAAGAATCAAGGATGACTTCTAGATTTCCAGTTTGTTTGACTGTGTGGAAGGTCACATCCCCTTCCACATAAACCTTTAAGAAGGTATGAGTCAAGTCAAAAAGAAAAATCTCCAAATTGAAGGTACAAAAGTAGGTGCGATCCTTTCTAGGATCTCTAAAGGAGTTAGTTATTATTTTTTCATCCATTTATTCAACATTTATTCCACTTCCTCCTAAGTGGACCCTTAACTAGATGCTAAGGATAAAAATAAGAAGATGGTTCATGCATTTAATAGCTAATATTAATCAAGCACTTACTATGTAACAGTTGCTCCACACCTGCATTATTACTTTTAATCTTCACCACAAGACTCTATTATTGTACCTATTGCATAAAGAAAACAGACTCAAAAGTTAAGTGGCTTGTCCAAGCTCACAAAACCAACCAGTACACAAGCCAAGATCAAAGACAGATTTGTGGTCACTCAACCACAATGCCTCAAGCAGATCAATCAGTGAATGTGTGTATGAAAGATATAAAATATATGTCATATAGATGCAATCATTATGTATTTATATAGATGTAATCATTATGTATTTATAACATAAAATTAATATCTATAATTTCCATGATATTATACATTAAATGGGCCATTTTATTCTAATTTGTAACATCATCTCTTTTAAAAACATGCTATGAATGGCAGTAAACAATTTAGTAGAGTTTTTATAACACAATCTATTTATGGGTTAGTAACTTCTTACTGCCAACCAAGAGATCTGTTTTGGAGAAAAGAGTAAAGTAAAAGTCACTCTTAGTAATATTAAAAGAAGAATATAGTTAGAATCTTATAAATAAAGTAGGATTGAACATAAAGCAGTGAAACAATATTACCCTTCTTTCCAACAAAAAAGACCTGCTCCCCACCCATATTCTTAAACAAAACATAAATGGTTAAAGTCTCAATTTCCTCAAAGACAATATTTTTTTTTTGAGGAAGATTGGCCCTGAGCTAACATCTCTTGCCAATCTTCCTCCATTTTTGTTTTTTTCTCCCCAAAGCCCCAGTAGATAGTAGTATGTCATAGTTGTGCACCCTTCTATTTGCTCTACGTGGGACGCCGCCTCAGCAGGGCTTGATGAGCGGTGCGTCAGTCCACGCCCAGGATCCAAGCTGGCGAACCCCGGGCCACCAAAGTGGAGCACGGAAACTTAACCACTAGGCCACTGGGCCAGCCCCACAAAGACTATTTTTAAATCCAGTTTATAATCACAAGATAAAGATAATTTATCCAAAGTGTGAATAAGAAGACCTATAAAGTAAACACACCCAGCATATTCTCAAAATTAAGCTGTGACAAATTAAAATATTCACAACTTGGAATACTTTAACGTATGACAACATGTAGGGTAGCATGAAATATTGTCATGTTGCATATTTCATTATATTGTATAAAAAGTGGCTATAATAATATGAACTAAAGCAGCAATTTTAAATGATTTTCTAGCATTTTCCTTCCTGAGCTGAGAAAACCAAGCCCTAGGCAATAAGGATTGGAGATAAATCGACTGTATTAAGAGGAGTTTTACCTTCATCAAGACAACTTAGTTACTATTTTCTTATGCTCCAATTTGTAGGAGCCTAGAAATCTAGTAGATCTTTGTTCCTTTTAGAATGATTTCATATTTTTGCCTGTGGTTAACAATTATGAGTCTTTTATATTCTGAATATATCTGAAATTAAACATGACAGCTTTGCCACAATTTTACGAAGTTTTGTAAATGTCAAACAACAGCTGTTTGACTAAGGATTTCCCACACCAAAATGTAAACTAACATCACCAGTGCAGAGGGTCTAAGTTTACAACTTTAACACCATAATCCACCGACACAGTTTGACTTCACAAGGTCTATAAATAAGCACCTTTTAAACTTGAATGACAGCAATAAGGAACTACACACTCAGTAAAATGATAGGGGTTTTTGTTGTTTTTTAAGAACGAAGATTCATTGGCAATTTCTGGGAAGGAAACACATACATTTTATGTAGACTACACTTGGCATCTATTATTCTACATATTCAAAGTAGAATTCAAATAATCATGTATAATAAACAATTAGTGTTTTCTATTACCAAACATAGTAAAAATGTAAAAATAAATATTTTCTAAATGTAATAATAGAAGCTAAAATTTTCACATTAATATGTGAATACTTGATAGTAATTTTATTTATTCTTATATATGTTTCATGTATACTATAAATCTTGATTTAAAATCACACAGGATTTTCTTTGTCAATAAGAAAGTGTCATGAGAATTGTATTACCAATTTATTATTTTCTAGATGTTACTGACAAAGAAATAAAGACATACCATGTGGTCCAATCAACTGAATGAGCTTTTTTAAAATTCAAATTGTATACATAAAACCTACTAATATTATGCATATCATGTGGTTTTGAACTTATTACTCGAGTCTAAAATTCAGTACACATTCTAAACTATATTTGCTAAATTTAATTCCCTAATTGAATACAACAGGTTTTTCTTGTTCTATTTGGTGAAAACTACAGATTTTTCCTATGCTTTCAACAATTCTGTAGCCAAAATGTTCTATTATCTGTTCTTCATAAGATGCAGTGTCAATGAAGAACTGTGAATTACTTTAATAAAACATTTAATTGCATTGTACTGCTTCTTTTCAAAATCAATTGTAAAAATACAGGTAACTAGGCATATTGGTGACCACACTGCAATTACAGGTCCTATGATAACTGCAAAAGAACACTCAATAGTCACAAAGGCCATCAGGGCAAAATCTGCACCACTCTATTCATGGAAGAGTGTTCTCCCAGGACGCCATTTTCCTGAGGGTAGAAAGGAGATCTTAGATCTTCCCACATCCATTTTACTAAAGTGGAGGAACATTCCTCTGGTGTTCACAGGGCCTTCAGAGATTAACAGGTATATAACTACAAATACAACATGGATCCAAGGACCTGCACCATAACCACGGAGATCCTCCTGTAGGACAGCGACACTGAGACTGCCAAAGAAAGGATCTGAGAAATAAGCTACCACCTAAACGAAAGAACAAATTCCCAGGAAAACAGACTTATCACATCACAATTATATAACAGGAAGAAACTCTATGCATCATTGTGCTAAAATGCTTAGTGATCTCATTCTTACCATAACAAATTATCTGCCAGAAAGCACCTTCAAGGTCAACCCTGGCAACAATTAAAAAATAATGAAAAGCATTCACCCCTAAGGCAGAGTTAGAATGTTTTACTTTGAAGCAATGTGCTGTATATTTTATTAGCTATAACTTGTTTAATTATTCATTGCAACTCTTCTTATATTCCATATAGAAACCTCAGGTTGCTCAGATTTCTATCTGAAATCCTTTTTTTTTTCCCCTTATTCAAGGGCAAATGCCTTAAGAGACCAAAATTTCTATCCACTATTTTCAACTCAACACAAAGATACATTTGTTTAGAATAAAATACTAAATTAAAACCAGAAAGAGACAGAGGGGAAAAGAGGGAGTAAGAGAGAGAGAAAAGAGAGACAGTCACACTGTTTCATCACTCAGTCACAAAAACCTCTGACAAGAGCTTCACAGGGATCCTCCCTCTGCGCCTCAGCTGCACGTGCCCCTCCCATTCCACCTGCCTTCTACAGACACCCTGTGCTGTTCTCAGGGTCCAGGCCTTGTGCAGGCTCAAAGTATTGCTAGGACACTTTCCAAAAACCTCCACATGGCTTCCCACCAGTGATGCCACACCGCCTCCTTGAGTTGCTTTCCGGCACATTTTGCCCCTAAAAACAGAGCTACTGTCATCGGTGTAGTCGTCTGCCTATTTCAGATACAGCGCTATATTGAAGGTGCTCCCCGCTGGAGGAGCAGACAGGGGCACGCAGGAACCCAGGGCAGTCCCGCACTGGAACGCCAACACAGACAGAGGGCTGCTGTTTGGGTCTGCAAGCCTGACATGGCCCTGACGAACATCTGGGAGTAGCTCCCCTCACTCACGTGAACTTGAGGATCCCCCTCCCCTCTCTCCACAGCTCTGAACACGAGAGTCTAGAAAAGAAAATCTGACTTTAACACCAAAACTCACAGCGCCACTCCCTCATGTGGTCACAGGTCCGAGCCACAGATGAGCCTCAAAGGGGTAACATCCCTACAAAACAGCACACCTTAGCGTTCCACAGAAACAAACTAAAGCCTTAACAAGAAACCTGATGGTAATTTTTCATAAAAATGACCACCAATACGATATATACTTAATCAGCTTCACATGTGGTAATGAAAAAGCGCTAGATGTGGAGTCAAATGGAGTCAATTGTAAACAAGCGACCTAGGTAATGAAGAAGCCTTTTACCGTGGAGGGATCACGGTAATTAGTTCAACCGCCTCATTGTAGAGATGATGGAGGAAACCCATATGCCAAGAAGCATGAAGTGATTTGTTGAGCATAACCAAGTCAGACACTGGCATATCCAGGGCCAGACCCCCTGGTCCCCTAATGCCAGAAATGTAGCATTTCTATTACACTGCAAATTGCTGTAATTCAAGAACTCCCTGTGGTCAATTTCAAAAGAATGGACCATAGAATATTAACTTCTTTGTACCTGTTTGTTCCTTAGAGCTTTGTCTTGCTTCTAAATTAGTGCTAAAAAATGTAGTTCTCTCATCCATGCCTTTTTTTCCCGGGCTTCGTCTTGGCCTCTCTACCATGGCAATCTGTGCACACAGGTGTGGTGGATCCCGCTAGTCTAGTCTACCCTCCTTCTTTCTCAGTGACATAACCAGTTTTGTGCAGAGCAGCAGTTCCCAGCTAAGCAACCACATATCCCAACCTCTAGATCAGAATAGATGATGAAGAGACTTAGTTCTGGCTGATGAGACCTGAGAAGAAGCCACCAGTTAGAGCTTCCAGGGAAGCTTTTTAGAAGGGAGATTTGGTTTGTGCCTTTTGCTCTTGGCCTTTCAGCTTCTTCATTCCTAGGAGGATACTGGAGGTGCAGCAGCCACCTTGCCATCATGAGGCAACAAGCATGAGGATGCAAACTGGACAAGCAAAAGGAGGGCCAAACAGAAAGTCAGAAAGATCCTCAGGTCTGCTGACTGACGTGAAGCTACCTACCTGCCCCAGGTGCCTTCCTCTAAAGAAAAACAGACCCCTAATTGATTAAGCCACTGTGGCTTGAGCTTTCTGTTATAGATAGCTAAAATTATTGTTGACTTGTATATCAGGTGTCAATGGATGTCACCATGAACAAGAAAAAGAAAATCACAATTGTACACTGATTTGTGTGTGTGTGTGTGTGTGTGTGTGTGTGTGTGTGTGTGTGAGGAAGACTGGCCCAGAGCTAACATCTGCACGCATCTTCCTCTTCGTGACATGGGACGCCACCACAGCGTGGCTTGACAAGCAGTGCGTCAGTCCACACTCGGGATCCGAACCGGCAAACCCTGGGCCGCCAGAAGTGGAGCGCACGAACTTAACTGCTAGGCCACCAGGCCGGCCCCTGACTCCCTTTTACAGTAGCATGTTTAGACCAACCACAGACTGAATGTTAATCTACAAGAATTAACGTGACAACACTGCTCCGGGGTGGGGGGGGCGGATGGCACGTGGAAGAGATATCACTATTTCCCACTGTAAAAAACACAGTCATCTGAATCCCTAAATTACTAAAAATGGTTGTATCCCGAGAAAAGATGAGGTAAATTGTGTCAGTAACTTATGGCAATCCCTAAGAATTTAACAGTGACAGCAACATCGTCTACAGTGAACTGGGGATATTGTTTTCTCAGAAAGATTTGTTTTTGGTCTAAATAGCTGATCTCTCAATGTCTTAATTCTGAAATTTGGAGAAAGCAGTATTTTACAGGTGGCACAGAGAACATCTAAGCAACTGGATACCCTTTTCCTATCAAATACTTTGTTGCCAGAAACAAAGAATATGAAGACATCACTGAAAATCTTGCCACCTACACTGCATTTCTGATAAGTCATTTTCTATGTCCAGATTCATTCCTGAGACTACCCAAAAATTCGGGACTGCTACCACCTCTTGCCTCTGCCAGATACACTCATTTTTATTCTCTCATCTGCAAATTCTAATAAGCTGAAATGTGAAAATAGCTTCAGAAAATAACTTATATGCTACAGTAGTTTTCTTTACTTTTTCTCTAAATAGTAGGCAAGTAAATAAAAGTCCAATATTTTAGGACAAAACAATAAAGTATTACAAGACTGCAACAGCCTTAGATACTCACTTTTCTAAATTTTAAATTACACAAATTTTACTCTTCAAGAAGTATATTTCTATCACATCACAACTTCACATAAAAATATATCAACCATCAACAACCAATTTCAACATATAAAACCAGACAGAAAATGACAAAATGCTTATATATAAGTAGGAGAACATTAAGCAGTCATTTATTTGGAACTAAACAAACCTATTTTTTAAAAATGCTATCACTTAGTAACTATCTTGCTCAAATACTAATAAATGGGTAATAAATGGAAGTATTTGTAGGGATGGCTGCCAACCAAAAGGCACTCTTTAATCATGAGGCTTGTAGAAGACCCAGATGAGAAAGTGGAGTGTCTGTGGCTCCCTAGCGGATCAGCCAACATCAGTCTGGGGACTTGGGTGGCATATATCCGTAGCAAGTAGGTTGGAAACAGACAGTGCTCTCATACATGCTGCCTTTTCAGGCCACTCTACAGAATGCTGGCTTACAAGAGAAAGCTTTGCCTGCCTAACAGATCACAACTAAGTTGCGCTACATGTCAATATTTTAAAGACATATGTTATACCTCAATTGATTCAACGTTCAATTTTGAGGTCTAGCCTTCATCTCAGATTTCCACTTTCATCTACCAAAAACATCACACTTGTCTCTTCCTAAGACTCAAGAAAAACCTCTCTCAGCCACACCTCCAAGTCTTTGAAGCAATCCAACTTGCAATTAACAGCCGTGAGGGGCCTGGCCAGATCTTGCAGAGAGAGCAGAGCCCCAGGTAGAAGTGGTTCACTGCAGAGAGAACTGGTCTACCTGTGTATGGAAAGAAACACGGCAGGCGCTTTGCCAGGATTCTACACTGCATAGACAAAAGGTAGTTCAGCTGCACAGTTCAATACAACTTTCAAATGTAAATGCATTATTTTCAGGATATTAATTTGGTAAATTTACCTGTCTCTCCTCTTTACAGTATATTTTTAAAATATACTGTTTTGTAGTTTTCGAAGTCTTCTGGTCCTTTGCTCTTTTCCTCATTTATTTCTTACTTTTAACTTTGTGAAATATGAGGCTTTCTTCCCTTCATAATTACAGGAAAAAGCCCTCATGTAGAGAGGGTGCCAGTTCAACTTTTAATAAGACAATCTTTGTAGGTAAAAATTTAAAAACTGAACTGCACAAAAAAGCACTTTCTTTGGACCAACAGAAATATATCTTATATCTTCATAGTGATTACACTGAGATAATCAAGTCTTACATGTACATTATTTCAATTAAATATACAGAAGGCATGCTATTGGCTACTAACTATAACAGAGCATTAAGGACAAAAATATTATTGTACTGATACTGCTGAGGCTAAAAACCTGTATTCACAAACTATTTTTCATATTAAATGAATTAAATTTAAATTCTAAACAATATAATCATATTACTGAAAAAATTTTACCTGCACATCATATGTCATCAGAGAAATACAAATTAAAACAATGAGATACCACTACACACCTATGGCCAAAATCTAGAACACCGACAACACCAAATGCTGGAGAGGATGTGGAGCAACAGGAACTCTCATTCGCTGCTGGTGTGAACGCAAAATGGTGCAGCCACTTTGGCAGTTCCTTACAAAACTGAACATACTCTTAGCATATGATCCAGCAATCACGCTCTTTAGTATCTACTCGAACTGAAATCTTATGTCCACACAAAAACCTGCACACAGATATTTATAACAGCTTTATTCATAACTGCCAAAACTTGGAAGCAACCAAGATGTCCTTCAGTAGGTAAATGGGATAACTATGGCACATCCAGAAAATGGAGTATTACTCAGTACTAAAAAGAAACAAGCTATCAGGCTATGAAAAGACATGGAGGAACCTTATGTGCATATTACTAAGTGAAAGAAGCCAACCGAGGGGCCGCCCGGTGGCGCAGCGGTTTAGTTTGCGCTTGGCAGCCCGGGGTTCGCGAGTTCGGATCCCCGGCGCCCGCCGACGCACTGCCTGTCAGCCACGCCGTGGCGGCGTCCCATATAAAGTGGAGGAAGATGGGCATGGATGTTAGCCCAGGGCCAGTCTTCCTCAGCAAAAAAGGGGAGGATTGGCGACGGATGTTAGCTCAGGGCTGGTCTCCCCACAAAAAAAAAAAAAAAGAAGCCAACCGAAAAGGCTACATACTACATGATTCCAACAATATGACATTCTGGAAAAGGCAAAAATATGGGGACAATAAAAAGATCAGTGGTTGCCAGGGGTTGATGGGGTTGGGGAGGATGAAGAGGCAAAGCAGAGAGGATTTTTAGGGCAGTGAAAATACTCTGTATCATACTATACAATAGATACATGTTATTATACATTCGTCCAAACCCATAGAATGTACACCACCAAGAGCGAACCCTTAATGGAAACTACGGACTTTGGGTGATGATGATGTGTCAATGCAGGTTCATCCTTGATAACAAAGGTACCACTCTGGTGAATGGCATTGATAATGAGGGAAGAGTATCCACGTGTAGGGGCAGGAAATATATGGGAAATCTCTGTACCTTCCTCTTAATTTAGCTGTGAACCTAAAACTGCTCTAAAAATGTCTTTAAAAAAAATGTCACCTGTAACACTGTCTCAATATTTAAAATCATTACCTTTTACATATACAAATTTAAGAACATGTAATGCAAGAATTCATATTGTTTGTGGATATATAGGAATGTGGCAAAAGTATAACATGTGCTAGAAAGGGGCACACCAAGAGAGTGGTAACATCTGGGGAAGGAGGGGAGGAAATGTGATTAGGAACACCGCAATTACACAATCCTTAAAGAAAAAAAAAAAAAGATTTGCAGTAAATACTCAAAATGTTGACAGTAGTTTGATCTATTATTTTCTACTCTTTTTTGTACGGGAAAAAAATTTTGGGGTGGAATTATAACACTCTCAGGTGAAAACATGACCAAATGGGATCTGGGGTTAGGTAGGAAGTGTCAGACTGCAGTAAGAATTTGAATGTTTGGGGGAAGTGGCAGGAAGGGTATTCAGAAGGGTCAAACAGTAGCGCCAGAATCACCTGAAAAGAAGACAAGGTAGGATTGTCTGGGGAGACAGGACACTACAGGCACTGTGCAAATGGAAAACACAACAAGGTACTATTCAAGTAGCTGCTGTTCACTTGGCGATGTGTGACCCCAGAATTCAGGACTGTATAGATCAGCTTACTATGAACCCAACAGGAAGACGCCTGATTTGCTGCATAAAATGAAACCTTAAATACAGAGGAAACCACTAAAATAATGTTAGAAACAACAATGTTGAACTAAGATTTTGACAACAGACACACACAAAAAAAACTGATATAAAATACATGCTTACCTATAAAAGTAAAAATTCATGCCTGCTCCTAATATGACATTTAAGAGTGAAGGCAGGAATTCATTTTATCTGGTACACCACAGTAATTTGCTATAACGCTTTATGAAACTGCTAAAATAATGTTACAGCCAGAAACCAATTGTTGCTAAAATGCATTCTGTTAAAATGGAAAATATAGGGAAATAAAACACTGTAATTGTCTCTCAACCCACATTGTATATTATGTTGCTAAATTATATACTATATTTTCTACATTTTAATATGCTTTCCCATAGAGGAATTGATAACATAAGGAAATGATTCTCTGCTTTTATTCCTGAAGCCCTAAATAATAAACCACACATATTTATAAACCAAACAGGGCTTCAGTCTCTTATTAGATTCGAAGGCTTACAAAATCTATTTCACAAAACCATGACATGTAACAATCCATGAAATAGCTAACACAAATGGTTTTCTGTTCTACTTCTTACTTTGATTCACAATTGGGGAATTACATATTTAAAGTGAGCTATAAAAATACATAAGGAAAAAAAATCAAGGTTTTCTTAATTTTAGAAAATCTTTTAACAGTGTATTGTATAATGTGTACAAATATTGTCTTTGGCCTTGATGATATTTTATTTAACCTTGTCCATCCACTGAATAGTTGGTGTAAGCAAAACAGAGACTTCTCTCCCGAAAAGAGATGAGAGAATTCCATGGTCCTGATCCAAATTTAACAGGATGTTGACAAACCATATTTTAAAAGTAACATGTATAGTACTTAAATAAAAGGTCAAATGTCTCCTTTAATAGAGACTTTGTGAGAATTTCTTATATAATAAACCATCATAATATATAATAGTAGAAAGGCTTTGGGGAAGTGTAAGAAATTTACATATCTCAAGACAGTGAATAATTTGCTAAATTAATTCATAAAATTAATAATACTATCAGGTGTTTGGTTTAAACAGAGTACTAGACCTGAAATTTGGGGTAATATTTCTAAGGCCTGAAAAGAATCTGGTCAGCCAACCATATGAATGTACATAGCTTCAAAGATCTGACAGGACAAAAAAGATGCATTTACCAAATATTAACAGAGAAACAAATCAAAAGAGAACAGACCTTAGCAGAAACTTTAAAGAAGCTGCTTCATAACTCTTTTCAGGTGAAATTATCAATTCAGCTTTTCTATGAATATCTTAAAATATGAAACAGGAAAGATAATAACATGCTTACCCCCTTTCTAAGGTTCGGACTTCACTGAATTCATTCTAGGGAACTATAAGGCGTTTCTGAAATGTTTGCTAGAATCAAGATTTAAATCATGTCTTTCCATTGACTTCTAGAGCAGCTAGCAGGAACTCTCTCTCTCAGGGGATTTACAAAGTGCTATAACTTCCGGCTCCCCTCGTGCTCACTGAGGGCAGGCATGTCTGACTGGCGTCCCCAGGATCAAGCCCTTACGACTCTATGAATCTGTACTACACAGATAGAGAAGACTGGGCTAACAAAATGGAGAGGCAGGTCAAGGAAAACGAAGGCTGGCCTTCAACCATGGTTCTTTTGAAAGAATCTCAAATCAGAGTTGACCACATCTAAAACAAATATATAATTTTGACCACTGTAAAGTAAAAGTATTTTACTAAAATAAAATACTGTAAAAGAAGCTGCTTTGTGAGACACACAGAAGAGGAAGATACACTCTGTGTGCTTCCTCATCTCTTTAGTATAATTTAAGGCTTGACCTTAATTTTAAGGTAAATAGTACTATCTCCATTGTAGCTTCTGTAGGTAATCAGACGTTGCTAATGTTCACAATCCTCTCCCATCTTTATAAAGATCTCTTTCAACAGGTAGAGATTCAGGTGCTTGTAAAAGGATCACCACTAGAACTTATTGTTTCCATGTGAGTTTCCTATAAATGGAACACCCCTGAAGCTGTAATAAATGCTTAGGTTTCTGTTTTTTTTCTGAAGTATGGAGAAGGTAAAGTTTCAGGAGACAAAATTCAATTTCCCAGCAATTCACAGATTAATTTCCCTATCTTAGTTTCATCAATACTCTCTTCACAGAGAAGTCATGAGGAAAAATGAAATAAATGTTAGAGCAAACTTTTTTTTTAGCAGAGAAATAAGTAAATTCAAAGTACAGTCATTGCCAGTTATTCAATATTATTCAAATACGCAGGAACCTTATCTTGAGTCAGTGGTTCTTAATGATGGGTGTCTATTCGAGTTGCTTCTGAAGCTGTGTGAAAATGCATATACCCAGGCTCTGCTTCCCAGGGGATCTAATTCAAAGGGTCTCAGGTAGTATCCGGGAATCTGCAGTGATAGAAGCTTCACAGGTGACTCTGACACATGGCCCTGGCTGATGATGAGCTGTCACAGGCCCAAATGCCTTGGAAGCCAGGTGGGTAATTTGAACTAGTGAATGGGCAATGATGAGAACTCTGACAAACTGGAAAAGGCACCCCCTCGCTGAAGAAGCAGTCTCCTTAGCGCCAGCTCCTCAGGGACTTGCACATGCAAGCCCGGTATTACCAGGGTTTCCATTTTGTTAAAGAGAAGACAGAATTTAAGATTCAGTTTAATGTAAAATCTCTTGAGTATTTAAACATGCCAATGATCACACTGAGGCCCTGGCAGTCAGATTGCAATCCTTGGTTTAGAAGATCAACAGTACTGAGTCATTTTTGCTTCTCAACTGGAGTACTCTGAAGGCATGTAATAGTGGAATGGTGTTTAAAAAAAACATGGCCATAGTATTTTGTACTCTTTCCATCAAGCAATGAGATCTATTTTCCCCGCCCCTTGAGTCTGGTGACCTTGTGACTTATTTTGACCAATAGAACATGGCAAAAGGACACTGTGTGTGTTCCAGAGCTGGCCCACAAGAGGCCTTGCAGCTTACACCTTGCCCCTCTTTGAACACTCCTGCCGCCATAGAAGGAAAGCTGGGATAGGTTACTGAATAATGAAACACCATGTGGAGAGAAGGGCCTGCCTGATACCCAGCACCAAGGCCCCCAACACCTATGTGAGGCCACCTTAAACCCTCCAGCCCCAGTCAGGCATCAGATGACCACAGGTGCCTGAGTGTGCCCAGCTAAGACCAGAAAACTGCCCAGTCAAGCCCACTCGAAATGCAGAATCATGAGCGAATAGCTACTGGGGAGGTTGATTAAGCAGAAATAGAAAACTGATACAGAAACTGGACTGAAAGTAGAGTGCTGCCATAATAAGACTCAATAATAAAAACTTGAAACATGTGGCATCAGTTTGGGGACTGGGTAGTAGACAGAGTAGGGAAAACAATACAGAGATAATTAAAGATTCGAGAAACAGCAGCCCCGTTGTGGTGAAATGACTGACAACATTTTTGCCTGAGATAACTCGGAAGATAAAAATGTACCTAATGAATTTGCGGATCTGGCTAAGAAGATCTCTAGAAAGAATGCTGAAAATATAATTTGGTTTCCTTAAGCTGCCTATGAAAATGGCACAGGAAAAAAAAAAAAGGAGAGCTAAATAAGGAATTGTTCAGTTTGCAAGCAGAACATAGGGGAAAAATAGAGAGCCCAGGATTTGGTGGGTTGGAAATAAACCTGTCTCTCATCCTCAAAGTTTCAAACCAATGTGACTGGTGGGAGTGAGGGGGAAGTGATACTTGAAAAAAAGCAGGATATATACTTAAATACATACACGTGTGTGTGTAGATGCACTGTTCTACTAGATATTTAAAATATTGCTTTACATTAAAATAAATATGAATATACAAATAGATTTTAAATTGTCAGTAATTTTTAAGATAAAATATAAGATTTCAAAGAAATTTTATTCTTGTGGCTGGTGGTTTGGGACACACCCCTAAATCCTCTGGGATAGGCATTTCCTCTCTTCCCCCACATGAGGGGTACTTGGTGGAAAAGGTGGAGTAACAGCGAGATAAGCCACCAGGTGAGTCCTCATTTGACAAGTTTTGGAAACTTGGCATCAGTTCAAGGTCCAAACAAGGTGGGGAGCACGGCAACAAGGAGTTGTGGAATTACAACTGTGCCACAGGATTATCCCAACCTTCACAGATCCATCTCACAAAAGAAAAGGACTGAAGCAAATGGCAGAAAAATTAAGAAACACAGACCTCTGTGATTAAAGCAGACGACCCCAAATCTACGTGCCAAAAGTGCTCCTGTACAATTATTGTCAGTCAGAATCCTACTTGGAGCTTATCTGCTCTCACTGTACATGATATTGAACTAGACTCAATTAAATTTTCCAGACTCATGACAAAGGGAAGAAGGTACTTAGGATGAGCTCTACAAACTAGAAAGATTATAAACCCAAAGCAGGAAGCAGCAACAGCAGTCTGAGATCACTTATTTTGATGGCAAAGTACACTAAATATATCAGTTGGTACTAAGAGCATCATATTTTGGCATAATAGTTTCATTCATTCAACTGAAATGACTGACCACGTACTGTGTACGGGCCAGGAATTAACATGTTAATCGTGCCCTCAGAGGACTAACAAGCAGGTAGAAGTGTTGGGCATCCTAGGGATGAGGCATTCTACTATGTTTACAAAAGCAACCAAGCTCCCAAGAAGCTTAAAATAAACCACAGTTTGATCACTCATAAAGGAAAGGTTTTTGCTCAGTACAATCTATTTAAGAAGACAGGAAAACGGGCAATTTATTTTAGACAGACTTCTATTCCAAATGTCTAAAACAAAACAGTCTTGAATTTTAAGCAAATTCTCAGCTCTCTGGAACAATCCCAACGCCAAAGTTGTACTGCACATATCATATGCAATATTTCACAATACATCATATAAATATAAAGCAGCACATAAAATAAATTACATATATAAACAGAGACTAAAAATTCATATGTTAGTACTTACGAGTAATAAAACTTGAAGTGGTTATATTTTCCCTGGGGCAAAGTTTCTTCATTTTAGCCATTAAAAGTTCGAGGCAATTTGAGAAAAATTTATATCCAACCATTCTGTATACATCTAAATTACCCTCAGTGTTGTATATAACTAAGCACCTCTCACTAACAAAGACTTTAGAAAAATAATTGAAGCCTAACTTGAAATTTTTTAATTGCAAAAAAAAAGAGAGATTATTTTCCTTCCATAGTTAACTGAATAAGTTGGTGGAAACATTTTGATTAAACTATAAAAACAAGCACAACTTTCATACCATGAATTTGATATATTTCAACCTAACTCATAATATAGGGACAAAAATGTGTAAGTCCCTGGAAACAGGTTCCCATAAAATGAGTCCCTCCTTAGAAAACATTGTAGGCACTAAAAGATATTTTTAATTCACTTAGGAGTCACACAATAGCTCATTTGAACGTATTCCATAAAGTAAAATTTACTCTTGATTAGCTGAAGACTTAATATACTCTAATAAACCTTGAAGAATTTTAAAGCAATTTTTAATCTTTTCATTAACTTTCTAAACTTTTCCTTACAATGTAAGTACATTACAAAAGGGAACATGGTTCTCTCTAATCCATTCTTCTATACATCAAGGACAATTCAATTTAAAGAACTTGATGCTTTGGTTATTTCTTTCCATTTAGAAATCTAAGAACACTTCTTTTTGAAGGATTCAAAGGTTTTTAGCACTAAATAAAAACTACCATTTACAAATGTTCTCTAGAAGTTCTAGTATCAAAACTTCCCACATATTTACAGTTTGAATAGCCACTTTGGCATTTTACCTTACGGATCATATACCATGTTACAAAGTGGCACCTTCCACTGAACATCCCTCTTGGGCCCCATGGCGGGAAATGCCATTGAGGACCAGCCTCCCCACTTTCCCTCGGTCCTTGACTGGCTGCCCTGACTGCTAGGCTGGGCCCTGCATCCCCCAGGGGCAGGGCAGCCCCACTCCTGACCCTGGAGAGCCATGAACTTTCATCATGATCCCATTTCAGGTACCCCTGTGTGGTGAAAACAGGAAAGCTTTTGGAGCCAGACAGTTCTGGGTTCTAATTCTGACTCTACTGCCTAAGAACTACGTGGCCTGGGCCAGTCAGATCACCTCTGTACAGCGGATACACATAGACACCAATCTCATATATGCTACCAAAATGTACTGTCACACATTTAGCCACTTTATATTATCTGTTTTACATTATGTAATCTGAGATAAGAACCTAAGGTATAAAGAATTCCCAATTGATAAACGAGAAAAACAGACCCAAAAAGTTAAATAATTCGCCCATGGCCACACAGTTAGCAAGGAATCATGCTGGGGAGAGAGTTCAAACTCCTAATTCATTCATTCAAAAATATTTGCTAAATGCTCCATATGTAACAGCCATAAATCTGTAAACATAATAGATAATCTCTGCCCTCATGGAGTTTACATTCTTTAAGGGAGACAAGAAGTTAAGAAATTCACAATAATTACTGATTGTGATAAGCTCAGGAAGAAATATACACGGTGGTAGGATAAAGAGTAACGTGTGTTTGCGCATTTGGATGACGGTGAGGGGTTCAGAGTGTGTCTCTGGGGAAGGCCTTTTATGATGGGGTTGTGTTGAGTCACAGTCTGAGAACAGGTAAAGCAGTCATAGGAAAAGACATTTCCACAGGAGAAGAACATTCTAGGAGAAGAGAACAAATGTATATTTAAGATGGCACAGACAAGACTATAAACCATCTCCTGCTTATCTCTCCAGGGTCATTTCTTGTCACTCTGCCCAGCTCAAACTGTGTGCTTCAATTATCCACTCTGAACCACTTTCAGACCCTTAAAACAGGTGCCCACTCTTGTCCCGGCCTTTGTGTAACTGTTTCGGTATGCCCACCTGTACTCAGAATACATATAAGATTATTCTGCTTTTATACATATATAATGAACATTCTCCATACTTGTATGAGCTTCATGATTATGTTAAAATGGCAAGATAATATTCCACTGAATGCCATGCCATAATTTACTATATTACTATTCACTTACTTTTTAATACCTAACATTGTATTTTTCAACTATGGAAGTATCCAGGCTGTAGATTCCAAAATGGGGCACCAGTACCAGGCTATGTGCAGGTTTTTAATCTTAGCAGGTGGAGTGGTCAGTGTTATATGTACAGTAATAAGCCACTTGGACAGTAGATAGACACAACAACTACCTTCTGGGCTTTGAATTTTTAACAATAAACTGCCAGACTAAATTATGTCTCAGTAATTATTCTGAACTAGGAATAAGCAGAGATGAGAGAAAGAGGAGGAACTAATCAAGGCGAACCTGTTAATAACCAAGCTGTCTAATATTTAATAAGGGAAACATCATCACTAAGTATATCTGTACTGTGGCAGATGAACATGAAACATCTGGCCAGGATATTGTTATTTTCAAATCAATAAGGTGGTATTTACTGAGTTTCAGGCTTTGTGGGAGACATAAAATTCACATGAAGTGTCAGTGAAGCAACTCAGAGACTGATGTAGGGACTCTTGAGTCACTGGACTCTTCAGTATGACTTGCTAAATTTGCAGCTAGAAAGTATCTTTGATATTTATATTACTTTTGTGTATGGACACAAAAAAATCACTATATAAGTCTTTGAGGTCACAGAGCTGTATCTTCATTTCAATATCCCTAGCACCTATGTGACAAATGATAGGCATTCAATAAATGTTTATTTTATGAAGGAATAAATGCCTCAAATTTATTTCTTTAAAAGTTTTAAGATTAAAAAACACACATACAATGGAAAATTAAACAGGCTTACAAGGCTTTCCTGACTGACGTGGAAATAAGTCCAAAATTTATTATTAAATTAAAAATGGCAAGTTGCAGACAAACAAGTACTTGGTAAATACATCAAAAAAAAATCTCTGGGGGCCGGCCCAGTGGCATAGCGGTTAAGTTCGCATGTTCTGCTTCAGCCACCCGGGATTCGCCGGTTCGGATCCTGGGCACGGACCTACTCACCACTCATCAAGCAATGAGGAGGTGGCGTCCCATATAGAAGAGCTACAACTCTACAACTATGATACACAACTATGTGCTGGGGCTTTGGGGAGAAAAAACAAAGAAAAGAGGAAGATCCACAACAGATGTTAGCACAGGGCCAATCTCCCTCAAAAAAAAAAAAAAATCTGAGAGGATATACACCAAATAGCGGCTCCTTTGTTTCTGAGGGTTTTTTTTTTTTCTCCCTCTTGTAGTGAGGAACAATAGAGAACTTTTTACTCTATATAATTAGGCATTACTTCATATATACATATATACTTGTACATACGTATGTATATACATATATACACACACATAAACATACATACATATTTTTAAAACATGTTCTATAATAAAGCACTTAAAATGATTTTTTAAGTTAGTTTTAAAAGGGATCTAAATGAAAAAGTATTACTCAAATAGTTTAATTCACAAAATTGAAATCACAAAAATAAATGTCTGTAGTATAAAATCCTTACATTACCCCTCAAGTATTACTATAAAGCTTCAACTGTATGTTTCAACAAATTATTATTTGAGATCCAAATCATATACTGGATGCTGAAAAGGGAAAAAAAAAAGAGTTCTCTCTATTCCACCAGCCCTTAATTTTTTATACTTTGTTATGGTTTGCTTTCCATTTACTGGTAATAATATATTTATTACAGACTAAGTCCCTCCTGGCTTCAAAAGGAAATCTTCCATTAGAAAGGAGTCAAGTGTTGAAAGGAAGGTGATCAGGCCCAAAGGAAAATAGAAATTTAGGGAGATGTTCTATTTTCTAATGACTGGGAGGAAAATATCTACTTCCAGCGTATTTCAATGTCTGCCCTCTACATGTCACTCAATTTTATTTCAGAATATCCTTTACAAATTACTCTGGTGCTTCAGAAAATACATTCTTATACGACGTCAGATACTGATAGAAAAATGAGGCCATAAAATTAAGACAAACTTTTTACTGCGCTAGATTTGATCGCAGTAATTTGCAAATGTAAGTGTTCTAAATAATAAAGAGTGGAATATAAGTCCCAGTGTGGAAGTTCAAGATTCTAAGAATTATGAGCACTTTTTATACTTCTTCTTCTAACTAGTTTTTCTTTATGTTTTAAATGGAGGTACATTTACTGAAGTCTTTTCAAATGTCAAAAAATTTCAAGTTCTCTTTTATATACTTTCTATCTTAAATATACCAGGGGAACTGTTTACCTAGAGGAAGCTAGTGATAATTTGTTAAATATATAAAGTTTCACATTTCACAAACTTTACATATTTGTCTATTCTTTTTGGTAAGTATTATCCCTCTTGCTTGGGTGGGCAATCCAAGGGTAAAAGAAATTATATATCACACTCAGGCTCAGAGAGCTGGGTCAGATTTTGAACTCAAATATCTCTGATTTCAAAAATCTGTGCCTCTGCTGCTTTCTATTTGGAACTATTTTGTAAAGTATAAATTCATGTCTCATTTGTCTTCATTTTATAGATGAGGCTTAAAGGCTGGCACATCTGCATAAAATAACTGAGGACTTGAGTTTATAAAAATGTATATTTCAAAACAAATTATTCACTGATTGCTTACATTAGATAATATTTTTCTTTAGAATAGGATTCATTTAAAATTAAAGCTATTCTGAATAAACTTTAAATGTGATATATGGAACTTAAGTTCACAAAAGAAGAATAAGAACACATTTATTAAATGAGGTACACTAATATTTAATAGTCAAAATTTTGTTACTGGCCCAAGACCATTTCAAGGTTCCCAGAGCCTTTGTTTTGTTTTTGTTTTTTCTTGAGTGGGGGAGACATGTATCTGCACATAAAAATGCAAACAAAGTATTTCAGGTCTCCTGCCTTAAGCATAAGTATGAAGCTAGTTGTAACACTCTGTTAATTTCAAGGAATCATTTTCTAACACTTATGATCTACCAACTCATCTAGAAATTCAAATTCAAACTAATATACATGGATCTTGATGAATTTTTTGGAAAGAAAATGATCATTTTAACACATAATATCAAAGCATAAGAAAACAATAAAAAAAAAGGAAGAAATATACTTAGGGGCATACTTTCAGTAATGATGAAAGTCTATGTAATGTTTTTCATTTACATTCACAATTTATTTGTAATATTTGCTTTTCAGAATGTTACCTGAAGGAAAAAATTATAATCAAATTTAACTGACTTAAAATAACCAGAAATAAAAGCATATATTTGGCAGGATCTTCTAAGCTTATAAACTAAAATGCATGTGAAGAATTAAAATGGTTCCAAATTCATGTATTGAATTTTTTAGCAAATTATTTCAGCATACAAAAGCAGTGGGCTGTTAAATTTCAAATATTTTATATTCTTGAAGATTCATTTCCAGTAAGATAGTAATGTTTTAGAAATTGTCTTCTGCTCATATAATGTCCAAAACCCAAAATAGACTTATTTTGCTTAAAGAAAACTTAGTAGATGGAAATAACAAATCATGTCAATGACAATTTGACATGCAATATGCCTCTGTACAGAAAGATACACTATTCTCACCAAAGGCTGTATGAAGAGCATTAAATATAGCCATCACCCTTCTCTCTCCAACTTTCAAGAGTGAAAATATCTTGCAAAATTTTCATCAACTACACACATGCATGGTGCATGCGCGCACATACACACCTTTCTCACATATTCCCCAACCAGGTCTAGAAAAGGAAGAACAGATATACCTGTCAACCACCAGGACCACATCACCTCTTTTTACAGACACATTCATAGCAGAGGTGTAAAGACTTCATTCACTTCTCCTGGTGAAGGATTTAACTTTTGCAAGTTACCAAGTTTAATAAAATTCCACTCCAACAAAAATACTGACTAGTTCTTGAACTAGTCATAACTAGGTTTTACACTAAGAGGAATTGGCTTATTTCCAACAAAGTTTGAATGCTCTGTACTGGTAAAAACTGAAAGACCTTTGAATTTACAAAGCACTTCAAAATGCAAGGTCTCTACCGCAAACTTAGAGGAGGTCTCTGAAGGGAAGGTTCCTGCTTCATACTCAAAGAGCAGATGGCAGGGCACCTGGGTGTGTACCTGCAGACGTAACAGCAGTCCAACAGGTGATGTGTCCCCCCAGCAGTTTTCGCTGGCCTTGCTGCTTTTCGCCAACTCAGAGGCTTTCCCACTTTCAAATGCTTTCCCACTTTCAAATGCTAACCTCTGTAGGAAGATAAGAATGAGCAAGAGAGATACAGCACTGTCCTCATGGTGCATGCATTCCAGAAGGGAGGACAGTTAAACAAATAATAGAAAATAATCAAACAGTAGTAGCACTAATCATCACAATACTAATACATATTTGATAGAGAAGTATGAAGGGGATAAAAATATGTAGAAGGAGAATTTAAGATCACAGAGTTTGGAATGTCTTCCTGATGGAGAAATGTTTAGGCTGAGCACTGAAGTACTAACAGTCAGGACACACATGTGGGCAAGGCAGTTGTGGTGGCTGGAGGTATGCAAAGAGAATTGCCCTGGGCAAAGAACACTGCCCAGAGCATATACTGTTGGAAAACTTGGAAGAGATTCAGCACAGTGAGAACTAAGTTGTGAGAGAGAAGGTAAGAGATGAGAAAAAGGGCTAGTGAGGGTCACACTAGGGCAATGGGATGCCACCAAAACGTTGAATTAAGGGGGCCGGCCTGGTGGCGCAGCAGTTTAGTTCGCACTTTGGCAGCCCAGGATTCGCAGGTTCGACCCTGGGCGCCTGCTGACACACTGCTTGTCAGCCATACCTGGCGGCGTCCCATACAAACTAGAGGATGGGCATGGATGTTAGCCCAGGGTTGGCCTTCCTCACAAAAAATAAATAAATAAATAAATAAAATAAAAGATTGAAATCTGAAAAAAAAAAAAAAGGTTGAATTAAAATCCTGATAGGATCTTAAATATTGACATTTAGGATTTTTCAAATACTAAACTCTAAGAATGTTAAAATAAAACAATTCATTATAATACAAAATAATTGTTAAGAAAAAACTTTTGTTTTGATTTCTTAACCATCAGGATGTATCATCTGGAAAACACAAAACAGATTCATATCTCAGTGTTGAAATCTGACAGTTGACAGTTTCGGGGAGATGTGAATTTAAGTTGCATAATTATTGGACTCACATGTTTGGTCTAAGAAAATGTTAACACCAAGTAATTAAAAATATGTATCTGAATTAAATAATGTCAGCCATTTGCATACAGTTAACATTTACGTAAGTGCTAAGCACTGTGCTAAGGGCCCTATGTGTATTATTCATTTAGTCTTCACAGCCACCCAATGAATTAAGTAGATTATCACAAAAGGAGAAACTGAGGCTTACAAACATTAATAACTTAGGTCACAATATACACTAACAGCTATCCAGAACCAGAATGCAAACACAAGTCAGTGCAATTTCAATTTTTGCCACTACACAGTAATCAAAGTCATATGTGTCTATTAGGAAGACGACATCTGTAACATAAGAGAAATATGGCCTAGTAACAACAACAACAAAAACCCTGTTACACATAGGGATCACTTGATTATATTTTCTCCAATTAAAGAAAGTCTTAAAATCAGTTTATGGCCATAAACTGTATATAAGGTCATAAAAAAGTATCTCTTTTCACATAGTTTCCCATATTAAAATGATTTTATCATACCTCCCAAACGTATAATTAGTTTTGATTCAGTGGTTTACTTTTGTGAAATTGTATTGATCCCTTCATTAAACAGCTTATTCTTCAAAGAAAACAGTGTTAAAGTCTGCATAAATTACCACTGATAGATGGGATTTCACTAGACTTCCAAGTATGCCAAATATCTTGTTTCATAGTTCTAGAGTATGATTTGCAAGCATATGCACATAATGAATCTAAATGAATGTAAAACACTCAAATCTATTAGAGGTCCCACTTCATTAGGAATACATCCTTCTAAAGAAATTAGCTCACTATGCCAGTTTTACATTAGTTACCAGCTTTTTAAACTATTTTAGTATTACTGTAGTATTATAAAATGCCACACATTTCTGTAAAAGATCAATATGATTGCCCCATCACTTTACCACTGGAATAGTGTTCAATCTAGAATATTTACACTAATATTAGAGTATTTTCTATTGGCAAACTGATGTAAAGAGAATTCCAACAGCATAGTGACAGGGCCTCAGGAATACCTTCCTGGAAATTAAAAAGCAACAATTTTTAGACTTTAAAAAAAAACTTAAAAGAATTCTCCCTCCCACCTCCCTCCTCCCGCTACTGTACTGTAGCAGGAGGCAATCCAACATGTGGCCAAATTAATATCCTTAGCTAAAAAATAAAAAGGTTCCTTTATTAGCCATCACATATGAACTTGCAGGGACTCAACACCCACAAGTCAATGTTTTTTAGATTTTAATATAAACACAGAAGGGAGGCTAATAGGCCAAATCAGGCTTCAGTGAATGAGAGTAGACGATCAAATTATTAATTCTAATAATCACTACCAGTTATCAAGTAATTATAAGAACATAAACTAGATTTCCATTCTCTACTTTAATGTAACCATAACATTAGGTTCTGAACACTCAAGAGATTTTATTTGTAGGATTTTCAATCGAGTTTTATCTTGCCTCCCGGCCCCCAGTTTTATATTGCTGGAAGGCAGAGGTCATGCCATATTTCTTTATACTCCACAGCATCAAACTCAGTAATTTACATTCAGTTGAAATAACCAAATTGTCCATAAAAACTTTACAATTGAAAGAATATTTTCTTTTTTAAAAGAATGCTAGTTTCTTTGCTTATAAACAGGTAGCTGGTTTCTTTTATTGAGGTCATAATGGTTTATAACACCGTGTAATTTCAGGTATACATTATTCTCTATCAGTTTCTGTATAGACTGCATCATGCTCACAACAAATAATCTAGTTTTTATCCATCACCATACATAAGGGCCCCTTTACCTCTTTTGCCCGACCCCCGACCCCCTTCCCCTCTGGTAACCACTAATCTGTTCTCTTTATCCATGTGTTTATCTTCCACATATGAGTGAAATCATATGGTGTTTGTCTTTCTCTCTTTGGCTTATTTCACTTAGCATAATACCCTCAAGGTCCCTCCACGTTGTCGCAAATGGCACAATTTTGTCTTTTTATGGCTGAGTAGTATTCCATTGTATATATATATATATACCACATCTTTACCCAGTCATCAGTTGATGGGCACTTCAGTTGCTTCTACATCTTGGCTATTGTCAATAATGCTGCGATGAACAGAGGGGTACATAAGTCTCTCTGTATTGTTGATTTCATGTTCTTCAGATAAATACCCATTAGTGGGATAGCTGGATTATACGGTATTTCTATTTTTAATTTTTTGAGAAATCTCCATACTGTTTTTCATAGTGGCTGTACCAGTTTGCAGTCCCACTAGCAGTGTATAAGGGTTCCCTTTTCTCCACATCCTCTCCAGTATTTATTTTTTGTCTTGTTAATTATAGCCATTCTGACGGGCATAAGGTGCTATCTTGTAGTGTTGATTTGCATTTCCCTAATAATTAGTGATGTTGAACATCTTTTCATGTGCCTGTTGGCCATCTGTATATCTTCTTTCAAAAAATGTTCATATCCACTGCCCATTTTTTTGATTGGGTTATTTTTTGTTGTTGTTGAGCTGTATGAGTTCTTTATATATTTTGGAAATTAACCCCTTGTCGGATATATGATTTGCAAATATTTTCTCCCAGTTGGTGGGTTATCTTTTCGTTTTGATCATGGTTTCCTTTGCCGTGCAGAAGCTTATTAGTCTGTTGTAGTCTCATTTGTTTATTTTTATTTTTGTTTCCCTTGAGTAAACAGGGTATTTGAAAAGATGCTGCTAAGACTGATGTCAGAGTATACTCAAGCAGCTGTTTTAACTATTTAATTTTCTGTTTATAAAAACAACAGACTGTAGAAAATAGAGAACTGTTAAAAAAAAGTGTTAAGAGAAATGAAATCACTCATAATATCACCACCCAGAGAAATAAACATTTAGTGTAGTTCATCTATGAATACATCTAAGAATGTATATTTTTGCATATATGGATATATGAAAACATGTTGTATATATTGTTTTATACCCTGCTTTATTTAACTCGTGTTTTCCTATATCTTGAAAGTTATTAGAAAATGTTTAAAATATTTATAGCTATAAAGTCCCAAATAATACAAATGTACCAAACTCTGTTGAATAATTCCCATATTAGTTGTTGTTTTCTAGGTCTTGCTAACACTGCAATGAAACTTTGCAAATGTTTGTGCACATTTCTCATTATTCCCTTAGGAGAGTTTCCTAGAAGTGGGGATACTGGGTCAAAGGGTAAAGAAACAAGGCTCTTAACATATTGCCAAACTGCTTTCCAGAAAAGATATCCCAGTTTCTACTCCCATTAGAAGCCTATGTGTGTCTCATTTAAAAATACATAACACCTATTTTTAAAATTGTATCAATATGGAAAGCAAGCAATAGATTTATTGTCTTAATTCATATTTCTTCGATATTAAGTAACATAAAACATCTTTTCATACATTTATTAGCCATTTATATTTTCTCTTCTTTCTCTACAAAAATTTTTAGTGTTTTTCCTTACCAAATTGAGCCATTCAGAACCTAATTTCAATAAAGCATGAATTGCCATTTTCAGGGGAGCCATACAGTCCCAAGTATTCATCCACAAGACTTAGGCCTTACCTTTATTGCCACAATTTTGTCTGTCAAAACTTGTAAACTTAAACTTCATTTCCAATGGACTTTTTTTCAGTTATAGTAAGCATATTTTAAATGTTATTTTTATCTTTCATATAGTTACCTAAAAAATTATCCCTAATTATTAAGCCAAGAAGTCAATTTCTAGTTAGTATTCTGTAAATTCAGAATATTGCATAATAAAATGTTGAAAACTGAAATATATTACTAAAATTGAAATATTCCCACATTTATACTTAAAATTCCTGTAAAAATATTTGATGGGGCCAGCCTGGTGGTACAGTGGTTAAGTTTGCATGCTCTGCTTCAGCGGCCCAGGGTTTGCAGGTTCGGATCCCAGGCACCGACCTACGCACCACTCATCAAGCTGTGCTGTGGTGGCGTCCCATATACAAAATAGAGGAAGATGGGCACAGATGTTAGCTCAGGGCTAATCTTCCTTAGCAGAAAGAGGAAGACTGGCAACAGATGTTGGCTCAGGGCCAATCTTCCTCACCCACCCCAGCCCCCCCACCCCGCCAAAATTCGATTATCAAGGTGGTCCTTTTAGCTATGATATCTTAAATAAGTTCATGGTAAAATGTCCCAAGGAAAGTAATTTACTTAGACCTAAATTCTGTTTCTACCAGTAATTTTCCTTAGGACTTGAAGGAAAACATGCTTTCTCTCTACTAAAAATTCCCCTATACAAACAGAGGGTTTAAGAATGTCCCTACAATCACATGAGAAGGACTTATGAGACTAAATGACATAATGTTTATAAAGTCCTATAAACTACCTTAAATTTAAAAAGAAATCTACATCAATTCCAAAAACTATCATTATACATGACGTTGTCTATAAAAACTACTAGGTAAAAGACACATCAAAATTTAGGTACTTTTCAAGGGCCATTTCATTTTTCAAGTAAAAGAAAATTCTTTAAAGAACAACTTATTCATTTCTCAATTTATGGACTGTCAAATTCAAAAACCATGTCAGAAGTTTTAGAAAATACGCTAATGATCTTATACATGTAAACTGACTGTTATTACGAAATATAAGTAGTTACCAAATTGCTCTCTGAACTAAGCTCATCTCAAACCAGCTGGTTGCCTCTCACCCCTATATTCCAAATCAGATCACCTGTGCTTCCAATAAATGAAACAGTGCTTAAATTACCTATTAATAAAGTTTTAAATAAAAGTCCATTCTTAAAATGAGGCAACGACTGAGAAGACTCCAAGAAACCATCCTTCAAAAGATAACAGCCGATTCTCTCAAATCTTCAGTTCACAGCATATTCCCCTTTAATTGAGCAATAACAGGAGTTTATGGGCTTCAAATTTATAGAGATTTAATTCAGGGAACTGTTAACACTACATTCAAGCTTAATTGCAGAAGCTTAAATCAAAGTTTAAGATACAGAAATAAAATTAAAATACAAGCTGGTGTCTTGTGACCTACATACATGGTTGGGGACCTTTGACTATATCTCAAAGAAGGAGAGTCTCTCAAAGAAATAATCTTTCTTACCTATCTGTGAGTTAATCTGAACATCCTAGACTGCGAGGGAAAAAAAAGTCACTCCAAGCAGTGAGTACTTGTAGACTGGCCATCCAGATTTCTTCCTTACCTATAATAATTGAGGTTGTACTTCTATCATTTATGTGCCCACAGAGCACAACAGCATCACACACCATTTGGCCAGGAGTAGTGACAAGGTATGCTTTACAGATTGTTGCCAGAGTTCACAGATATACAGATCACACACAGCCACAAACCAAACCAAACCAAACCAGGAAACCTCAGATAAACTTCAGTATTCCAATTCACAATGCAATGTCACCTTACACAGTTTGGGAGTCCTAAATTGTACTTTGTTGTTACGTCCCAACTATACATTTGCAGTTTTGGCAAGAAGAGCTTAATGCCCCTCCTTTTGGCTGGTTGCACCAGGCTTCTTCTCTTTTCAATGAACCAAACTAAGAATCAAAGAAACTATTTAGTTCTCAATTCCAAAATATGTTTGTTTAGGGGCACAGTAATTAGTAGCAAATCCTCCCGGCTTATGACCACTTTTTGTTGTGGTGTTATTTGGGGGAAAAATTCAATTACAGAAAAGTAGAAGCAAGAATATAAACATATAACAAAACACCCATAACCCTACCACCTAGATTTAAAAGATGTTAACATCTTATGAAATCCATTTCAGATCTTTTTCAAATATAAAATTAAAGTATTACAAGCAAGGGTGATATCTCCTCCCATCTCTTCTTCTGTAGGGGCAACAACTAATTAAATTTTGGTTGATATCTTTGTTCCATATTTTTATACTTTGATTATATACACACACAATAATATTATATAGACAATAAATGGACATATTCCAAGTGCTTTTCCATTTTTATACACGTCATCACATGATATGTATTGTTCTACAACTGATTTTTCTTTTTTTTTAACTCAACACAATGTTATCATGGTCAAACTTTCTGGACAGTGTGGCCCTACTTAGGTCATCTTATACAATGTCCCATCACAAGACATTTATGTAGGGTACCATATGCATCCATATCCAGGACGAACTTTAAAATTAACTACTAAGCAAACAAACTTTAGTCTTCAGGGTTGCTGGAATAAATATTCTCTTTTCGCTCACCTTGCCTCCTCTGTAGGCACACAGCAAGATGAAGGAACCCATGACGCTTCTTCCTCTCCTCTCCCACCTCTTCCCAAGTAAAGAATGTGAAAATCCACCCATGCTGAGGCACAAAGTCATAAAATTATAAAACTTACCACTGCTGATTTTCATTAGGAAGACAGTATTGACAAGAAAAGGGGTTTTAGAGTCGGTCAGAGCTGGGTTGTAATCCCAGTTCTAGTATTTACTGTGTTATCTGGGGCAAGCATCTCAGCCTCTTAAAAGCATCCATTTCCTCATCAGCAAAGCAGTGGCTAGCACACCTGTCTCCCAGGGTTGCCACAGAGACTAATGCTTGGAAAGCACACGGCAGCACGGGGAACACTGCAGGCAGGGTCGACCACTGCTGCACATGGCCTCCATATATATGCCAATGGGCTTGTTTCTTCTCTGCAGGGAGGGGTGGGTGCAGTAACGCCATCCATACTGCTAGGAAAGCAGTGAATCCCTTATATTATTTAATCACTTATTTTCTAGAGACTGACTTATTCTTAAAAGTGTAGTTCAAATTAGTTAAATTTCAGAAGACTGAAATTGTGTTAGAATACGTAAGTGAAATAAAAAAAGATCAAGCTGGTAATTCTAACTAGTTTCTTGGCTAAGTAGTCAAAGTTTGGGGATTCAGATTTAGCCTTTCAATGATAAAATGCAGGCAGTGTCTATCGGTAATTTAAACTGAAAAGAGAGGCAGAAGCAAGAGAAGTAGAGAGAGACACTAAAAAAAAGTTCCTTCCTTTCTTAGGAAGAAAAAATAGGTTTGTCTGAGAGCCTTATAATGGCAACACCAACTGTAGCCTCAAAAACTCAACTGCTGGCACTTTCCAGGCTCATGAACATTCACTTACTTGTATTTTCTAAAAGTGTGTAATTTTTGTCTTTTAATCTGTGACAAAGCCCTGCCCCTCTGACCCAGACCACATCACTGTGAACATCTGTCTTATTGAGGGATCCTCCCCAAAGGACTACTGAGTGCTCCTATCACACTTCAGGTGACACACTACGTTGAGAGTACACAGCACAAATTTATGTCATTTGAGCTTTTCCAGTCTGCATAGCCTCATATTTATTTCCAAAGAAGTTTAAGATAATAATCTACATCTACACTGAATAACTGTGATCATCAAAACTAGAAGTTCCCTCTATTTCATCTTCCTATACCAGCATATTATTTTTACAAATATTTGAACCTCAAAACCAAATAAGAAACAAACACAACCCCGTCTGTGTTGTATCTTGTGTTTATTGAAAGCTTCTAAATAGTTGCATGGCAGTGGCTCTTGGTAAGTCAGCAGGTTACTATTTTCTGTAGTTAGACCCTTAAATATCAAAGGAAATTATCCCGATTGTTGTGAAGATTATTTTAGATGACGGGAGCAGCAATGCATGATTTCCTAGAGTAACCACATTTCTGAAAAATAAATTCTTTTATCAACTACTACGTGAAAAGTTTTAAAAAACTTAAAGAAAACCAGAAATACTACTGAAAGCATATATCAGAAAATATTTTTATGAATGTAAGGTGGGGAAGGATTTCTTGGGTAAGGTATGTAAAGCACAAATCTTAAGTAGGAAAAATTGAAAATGTGCATCAAAATTTAAAGCATCTGTATGAAAGGCATACCATAACAAGGTTAAAGAATAGACCACAGATTGGGAGATCATGTTTTCAACTCACATACTAAAGGTTTAATGCATGGATTACTAGCTTTTATAAATCAATAAACGGAAGGCAAGCCAAAAGGAACCTAATGAGATTCACATTTAAACCATAAATGAGACGCTATTTCATACTCACAATACAAAGTGTCAGCAAGTACGCAAGAAAACTAGTACTTCACACATGCTGTTGACTATGTAAACCATTACAACACATTGCCCAGCATCATACAAAACTTGTAAAATTCAAGATATACACATTCTCCTTTACCCGGAAATTCTACTCCTTATTATACATGCTAGAGAAATCTTTGCTCATGTGTATAAGGAGACATTTACAAAATTGTTTTTTGCAGCTCTATTTTTATTAGCAATAAAATTGGAAACAACCTCAATGCCCACTAATAGGGCGCCTGAGAAGTGACAGAATACTATGAAGCAACTAAAGTGGAATCAACTACATCTAAATGCCTCATCACACCTAGAGCTCAAAAACTGTTAGCTGTTTTGCAAGGGTAAGATTCCATTTCTGTAAAACTACTGAATATATGTATTTACATGTATATGCACCATAAAAATATGGGCAGAGAATACACATGACCTTCTTGACTTAGACTATCTCTGCAAAGACAGAAAGGAAGGAGAAGGCGGGGAAGGGATCCAAATAGGACTTGAACTTCATCTGTAATACTCTGTCTCTAAAGAAAGATCTGAAACAGATGACAAATTAACATGTGTTAACTCTGGGTGGCAAAATATGGATATTATAATTGTCTTTGGTAATTTAATTTAAAAAATAATAAACGGACAAACAAGGCATCATGTGACAATTCCTAACCCGTCTGGATGATTTGGCCTCTGTTTGGTTCAACTGATGCAGCTTCCCAGGAGATAACCGTAATCCATCTTGGATTGTCAGACAGTCAACCATCTTGACTGGTGTCTACCTTAAGTAATTCCTCTCTGAACCTGATGCCACTTTCGAAAAATACACCCCAAAATTGCCACCAGTGGGTCACACTTAAATACATTAAAGTCTTTTGAAGGATAATTTGTCATATATACTGATGTTAATCGTGAGAATTTCTGAAAGGAAATTTATGTATAAATTATTTTTCCTCTAATTTGCCTCATGAAAAATTTAGTTTTTACTATAAATACTACTTAGCAATAACAGCTGAATAATTATAAATATAAATCTAGACAAGTCACTATTTCCACAGTCATCAGAGCCTCAATGGATATACTCTCCAGTTGGCAGACCAACTCCAAACCATAACATTATTGATAATATTAGGAGTTTTTAAAACAATGAGAATTTCATACTATACATAAACGCCCATGTCTAAAATATTTTGCAATGGATAAGCCTACAAAAAAAAATAGGTTTACAAATTTCCAATGATTCACCTAATACCAATTAATAAACAAGACTCTTCCTGTTTATTCACATTTAACTTTTCTTCATTTTATTAAGCTAAAGGAACTTTATGTGAGAACTGCACAACTTTAAAAAAAATGGAAAAAAAAAGTCAAAAGATTGTTCATCTATTCTAAGTACCTGAAAGAACCATTCTTACACAATCACAGGAATTGAAGGGGTCAGATCTCAGGCCTGGTAAAACTGGGACCCCACAGTGGAACAAGAGGAAAGATCATTAAGGTAGAGGAGAAATAAATGTGAGGATAATGGATTTTTTATGCCATATTTTTATTCTGCCCTAATAGCTCTTAAGTGCCTTTATTAGCTTAGGAAATAAACTATATTATGAAAAACCTGATTTGTCATGCTCACTTATTCAGATAATTATAAACATAACAATTTAATTTACCCTCAAGTAGTTTTAATAGATGTTACAAGAAATAGTCCTACAACCTTAAAGAATCTAGCAGCAGGTGTAACCTGCAAAAAACTGAGGAACATTCTCAGGGGCGTGTGCAGGGCCTACCCACCTTTATTCCTCCACGATCTTACTCCCAAGCCCACCTAGGTCTTGGTCTGGAAAGCAAGGCAAACATATACATCAACCTCAGATCATAACTAAACAAAATGCCCATCAGCCCAGAATTCTTTACTTCTGTGTAAAAATGGTAGTGCCACCTGGAGGCAAAGATGATCTTGTTCTTATATGTGAGAGATTTCTTATATTCTCAAATGAAATCTGGTGCACTTTTAATAATTTTTTGCAGTAGAAATAATACACTCTCATTGTAGAAAATTTGGTAAATACAAGAAAGAAAACTTAAAGCAGTAATCTTACTACTCAGAGATAACCACTTCTAATTTTGAGGCATTTCCTTCCATTGAGAATGTCATATACACATTTATTTCCACTGAGAATGGAATATACACATACATAAATATGCACACAAACTCTGTAAATACACTTGCATATAATATGTTAAGTGAAAAAAATTATATTTTAATGATTTCCCTGCTATTAATTTTCCACATAGAAATGACTGCATATATGACATCATAAAAATAGAAGTAAATTTATTATGATTTGGCTAATCCCCAATTCACTGGAAAAAAAGATATTTAAATTTTAATGTTATGCTAAAATGAACACCTTATATATGAATCTTTGTCCACATATATAATAATTTCCTGATGATATAGTCCTAGAAACTGGACTTTTTGAGGTACATAAAGGCAATGATAATTAATAATAATAACAATAAAGCAAACATACTTATGTAGGGCTTACTATGGGCGAAGTACTTTTCTAAGCACTTTACATATACTAATTCAATAAGCCCTTATAACAGTTCTATTTGGTAATCTCTATCACTATCTCCGTTTTACAGATGGGAAAACTGGAGCACAGAGAGGTTAAGTAACTTGCCCAAGGTCACACAGCTAGTAAATGGTAAAGCTGAGATTCATAAAAGGCCATCTGGCCGGAGAGTTCATGCTCTGGAATCATATCACACTACTTCTGATGTTATATGCTGCCAAATTATGTCTCTCTTTATACTCCCCATTGACTTCCTTCCACAGTGGTATCCATCTACCCACCATTTGTTCTCCTCTCTGAAAATCTGACAGATGAAAAATGCTAATTGTTGCATTCATTTCTCTCTATTTACAAGCATGACTAAATATTTAGAAGTTCATACACTTCATCTGTATTTTCTATGAGCTGTCTGTTCATGTTCTTTGCCTTTTTTTTTCCCCACCTCTACTGGAAGTTTTCATGGTCCTATTCATTTGTGTTAGCTCTTAATATAGAGGTATTAACCTAATCACCATTTCCTGTCTTAATTTTTTGGAATATAGGCATTTTGCATTTTTATAAAATCAAAATGTTCAGTTTATATGTGTGCGCTCTCTTCCACTACTCTGTTCTTATAATGTACTTCTCCATCCAGGAGTCAGATATGTGTTCAACTAAATGATTTTCTTGATTGAGGCTCTCTTTAAGCCATCTGGAAATTATCTGGTGTATGGTGTTGGCATTAAATCTTAAGCATAGTGGAACTGTAAAGACTTGATACTATACATGGTTTTTACATAATATGTTTTTATCCTCACGTAGTTTTTAGCCTAGACAGCAACATATGCTAACTTATTACAACAGAATTACTCAATCTGAGAAAAAGTCATAATCTAAGACATTTCTATTCTGGTTACAGCCACACAGAAAGCATCTCAAACATGAAAATTATTCTTACCTTCAAAAATCCACAGAGTAAAAGCTGTCATGGGCCTTCCCTGAACAATAATTCTAGCCCAACATTGAACAATAATAGAGTCAGTAGATTTTTCATAGCTGATCTAAGTCCCTAACAGGGTTTCTTCTTGTTTTATTCTGCTGTCCAAAGAAAATAACTATACACTTGGTGTCACCAGCTTAAGAGTTCTTATATTTGAATGGCATTATTATAGTTAGTGATTTTGACTGTGCAGGAGGAGGAGGGCTTTTTGACATTTTGACTGACTTCTCAGGCTTTCCTCCAAACCAGAAGGCCCTATAATCAGAGCACTATACAATAGGGCATGAGCTGTGTGCCAAGTAATTTGTTAATGTTAATAATAGCAATGATATTGATGTTTGTGAATTATTTACTTTTAAAACAGAAACACAGAACAGATTCACGATTCTTTCCGTAATGAAGCCACTCACTTGTTTGCTTTCTTATGTTTTCACAAGTGGGAGAAGAGGTGGAAGTGAAAACCATCACAATATATCACCATGCAGCCCATCTTCTCTATGCTACAGCCCATAATAAGCAATTCTAGCGAGTAATATTTTTATGTCAAGTATTGATTTTTATGAATACCGCAAAAACAAAAAGCTCACGGTGCTATTTGCTTTACTGCCCACACACACATACCCACACAGCGCTTTCAAAGCAAACCTGCCACGGACTATGTGATATACGCGAATATGAATCTTCATTTGTACTGCTCTAAAAAAGAGTTGAGAATCACTCGTCTAAACTATCTTCATAATAATCTCTATTTTTGGAATTCAGAAAAGAATAGAGTTCTCAATTAAGGATCTCATGAGGGCACAAAGTATTGGAAGGATTTCCTCTGAAATGATGTTAGTTTTGTGGTTGAATTTATTAAAACTACATTGCTAATTCTTTTCACGATGGATTCTCTTAGGTCGTACTTTCATATGAGCGATTATTTATCCATGTAGCTCTTATGTGTTCCTAGTCCTCTATTTCAATTCTAATTGAAACTAATAATAAAAATCAACAATAATGATAATTAAAATTTTATTGCGTGCTCACAATATGCCAACACTTTACATGGATTAGCTCAGATAAATTTCCCAATAGCCACAGGAGGTAAGGACTATTGTCACTATTTTAAAGATGTGGAAATTCATTTAGAGAGGTTAGGTAACTTGCTCAGGTTCATATGACAAGCAAGTGGAAGTATGGCCCCAAAGTTGGCCTTTCTACTCACCACCATTCTATATATTCATTTCTTACATTTTCTCCCATTAACCAAGATTAATTACTCTGACTTCTGATAACATCCTTCCTAAAACGATGCTATCTCTACCTGTCAACATTTACAAGCTTATTGATCTTCATCTTTTTCAGCTGATATCTCTGGCCTGTGTACATGGGCCACTAAGCATTTTCTATTTCATGGGATTCTTTTGCCCAGATAGCCATCTTGCTTAAATATTTACCTGTTAACATTTACATGTTACAAGATGATGTGAACGAATGCATAACTTAGCACTACTGTTGAACAAACAATTCAAATTGCATTTCAACTGCAAATGTCCTATTGGTAGTCGATCACTATGGTCCTCTTTCTGTAGTTATGTAATTATACTTTAACAACGACCAAGAGGAGTGGTTGTTAACCTTAATCATGGGTTCTTAAAATAATTGCTGGAGGAGGTGGTCCACAAATCCTTGTGAAGCCATATGCAAAATTACATGTGTAAGTATGCATGTATATTGTACTGGTGAGCAAGTATAAGCTCATTTTGTTAGTAATCCTTCCACACGAAGAAAATATCGTTTGTAGCAAGAATGGCAGAGGCTCTCAATGAACAGACTAAAGAAAATACTATATAAGACACTTTTTAGATGCTCCTAGGTGGGCAATGATAACCAGCTCTGGATGGTTAGGGTCATATTTATTAATGGGGTCAATTTAATGAGCCTTTTAGAGTAATATTAAAGCCAATCTTCCCTATGTTTCAGAGAATGGGACTGAATTTGCAGTGTACTATTCTTGGAACACATTCTGGTTACCATTAAATTTTCTCATCATTAAAGCATCTATAAATGTACTCCACGAAAGAGAGATCTTCCCTCCCTCTTAAAATAATGTTGCATTGGCCCTTTCCAATCATCAATTTTCTGTCCTCCACAAGTTCTCGATATTACTAGATAGTTCACTTCAATGACAGTAAAGTCTTACTAATGATAATGCTTAGAGAATCAAACAATGTGGTTAATGTTTCTATTTAAATAAGGTATAATTAATAACTGACTAAAAGATCAGTTTCTAAACCTACTGATATAGTACAATTTTGTTTGCCCAGAACACTCTGGAGAACCATCTTCCTACGTTCTTAGTCCACAAGGGTGAGTGAGGCCAAGCACCCACCCACCACGTGCATACATGTACACACATGCACCATCTCTACCTAAAGCTGGACATAAGATGCAAGCCAGGCCAATCAGAATCTATCAAGAAAGACGCTCTTCTTTTCACCGGGATCAATAACTAACGAAAACACAAGTCCATAGTGATGCTGGCCATAGTTCCCCAAAAACAAAGTTGAATGAAAAGAGAAAAGCTCCAAAAGATGGAGAAACAAAGAAATTTATGACAACACCATCCGAAACCTGGGATCTGGCCAAGCCTGAGGTTTACCCCTTGAACTTCTCCCATTTTGTGAGCCAAAAGATTGTTTTGTTTAAGCTAGTATGAGATGGTTTCCTGTGCTGTTTACAAACCAAGAGTTCTGACTAATCACAGTAAATTCACTTATGACCAGCATGGAATTTTATTAATGAAATTAATATTTAATTTCTAAGTATGCCCTTTCCATGTTCTCAAAACATTATTTGGTACCTCCAGACAAACATTTACCACAATCTGCTTTGCAGTGGGATCTTGGCTGTATCTAGATTGAGTGTTCCTAAAGCATGTGGAATTTCTCATTCTTGTTCTGACCACACACCCTGGACTATGCTTGGACAGAATCAAGTGCTTAATAAATGCTTGTTGAATGAAAATCAGTACTGAACATAGCATACATATGATATTGTACTTACTAGATAGTGCAGAAGAATCAAAGCTAAGTATGACACAGTCCCTGCTTAGTCTCAGCTTAGAGGGGCTCACACACTGGACTTTCAGTATACCTTATCTTTCATTAAAAATGTGCCAAATTTCATCAATGCAAGGCACCCCCATTTTTGTTGGGTTTAAGTACTATTTTTTATTGTGATAAAATATACATAACATAAAATTTACCATCTCAACCATTTTTAAGTGTACAGATCAGTGGCATTAAGTCCATTCACACTGTTGTACAACTATCACGATCACCATCATCCACCTCTGGAACTTTTTCGAATTAAGTGCTTTTAATGTGCCATGTCATTTGTTACAGACTCCAGGGAGTTTAGTAAATACAATTAGTATTTCATTTACTTATTTGTGGGTAGCAGTGCATTCCTCTATTAAAAATCTCCATGTTTTCTGTCTTATAATAGTATCTCCTTCCTCTCCTGAGCTAAGGACCAGGGAAGGGCACCCCCTTTTAAAGTCAAGCAACTAAAATATCAAAAGCATTACAACACAGTGTCTAAGAATAGTATGACGAGCAAACTTTTATCATTCTTCATTGATTAAAAGCCTTGAATAACTCAGAATTAGCATGCTGAACATCAGTTACATGTCTGGAAGAGACTGACTATGTACGGACTCTGACACAGTCATGGAAATTTAGCCATTTTACCCATTAAATAAAACATTAATTTTTTAACTTGTTTTATATCTACTTTCCTTAAAACCCTCATAATACTAGATTTGATTACTTCTGCTAGAGTAGAATTGTCAAGAATTAAATTTAAAAAAAAAAACATATTTCATCAGTGTTAACGAAATCAGAGACTAGGCCATGTTCACAGATTTCTATTCTTTACTTCTTCCATTCTTAGGTATTGGCAACAAATTCATCCTTCAGAAAATATACAGTTCATGCAATTATAATCTCTTACAAAAATCTATGGCTTTCTAAATGAACATTAGCTCAAAAATAGGGGGTACCTGCTGATGGACATCTAAGAACCACCTATGGAGATAAATGTTTCAGAAGTCATATAAATGGAATAGCTATCAGCTAAAATGTTTATGATGAAAGGTTGCTGTGTTTCTAACTCCTCCTTCCCCTATTCTAGCATCTGTCAATTTCTTCAATTCCCTAAAAAAACAGTACTTAGGAGAGGAAAAAAATGCTGTTTTTACCTGAATCATAGCAACCACGTCCAAAATACAGGATATATGTCAACAAAATTATCATATTTCTACCACATACAGAAAACTCAAAACGCTTCCAGAAGTCTCAAAGGAATACTGCACGTGTACACTTACCTCAACTGGGTCTGAAAATGACAGAGAAATGGAGAACAAAATACATTGTATTGTATGACCATAAATTCTTCAGTCACACCTTAAAGTTTCCAAGAACAAAAGCCTCTCTCAGCATAATTTCCATTTCAAAAATAGAGTGAGAATCCAAATTGAAGTAAATTAAAGAATATCTGCTCCCATTACATCTTTAAACTCCCAAACTTTGCACTCGGAATCTCTTCTCAAACTTATCAGAAAAATATTTTTTAAGTAAATACAAACTCTACCACGTGATGGAGGAAAATAAGCACATATCCACTTCTGGAAAGAGCACTGTGAATTCAAACACCAGTTACTTGAGGACACAATAAATGGACTTCCAAACGAGCTGAGATTCTGTTCCTCTATATCCTTGTATACATATCAGAATTCCATATGTCACTATTTCTAATTCATTTACATAATCTTTCACTGGCTTGCTTTCCAGCTTGTCAAACCAGGAGTTGGCTCTTCCTGTTTCCATTTCCTGGGGGTATTTTTTCCGTAGTCTAATAAAAAGTATTCTATTTTGGTATCAAAATTATCAGGTTTTACCTTCATCCAAATAACACAACTATTTTGCTCCTTTTCTCTTAGAGTCATAAGTATGCTTAAGTTTTCTACTTATTACTATAAAACTCTGCATTTTTCTTCCCTATACTCCTTGGCAATCCACTTTTTGTGGGGCTGTTAACACACATGGCTTAGTGGTATAGTGGAAAAAGAACAGGCTTTGGGTCAGATAATCCAGCATGCAATTATTTCTTCCTTTAAACTGTCTCTAATATCTATCTCTTGCTCACCTTTTCAACCACCAAGGCCCTTATCCTCTCAGCCTGAACTACCGACGTGGTAGCCTCTCCACCTCTTTGTTTGTTTCAGTCGCTATTTCCTATCTCCTTTACCAGACTGATCTTTCCGCCTTTTTATGTCATTTCTAGGTTTAAAAGAACATTTAATAGTGCTATATTAAAAGTGCCAATTATTTCTTTTTATCATTCACAGATTTTTATAATCTAGTTTTCTCCAACTACCATTAAACCCCTCCAAGTAGACTTCGTTTGTCCTCTGTCCATAAACTTGACCTGTGCAATTACTTATTCCTATAATACTTCTCTACTCCTCACCAAATATCACCAATCTTCAAACATCAACTGAAACTTCACTTCCTATATGAAGCTTTCCTTGACTATTCTAGCCCACAAAGAACTCTTCCCAAAAAAAGGGCTGTATGAACTCATGTAAGTCATCTCCCCCAGCTGGATGGGAATACAGGGGAGATATCTGGCTTGTTTCATATTCATTTGGTTTGTTCACTCACATCAAGAACACAGTAGGTACTAAATTATTTGAAAATTGCCTATTATTTTTCCCTTGGCCAATATAGAATTTCAAATAGCTATTTTTCTCTTAGTTTTAGGTCTTCTATGAAAAACTTACATTAAAATACACTGATAACAGAACCCAAAAAGAAGAAAACAAACAACTCAATCAAAAATGGACAAAAAGAGTTAATAGGAATGAAAAGAAGGCTGTATGGATAGCAAGTCAGCACATGGAAAGATGTTCAGTACCATTTAGACATTAGGAAAATGCCAGCTTAAACCACAATAAGTTATCACTACACACCCATTATAATGTCTAAAATTAAAGACTGACTCTCGAAAGTGTTGGAAAGGAATGGCATCAGAACTCTCACAAACTGCTGGCGGAAATGTAAAATAGTACAACCACTTTGGAAAACAGTTTAGTAGTTTCTAAAAAATTAAACATACACCTACCATATGATCTAGCCATTCCACTTGTAGGTATTTACTGAAGAAAAAAGAAAGCATATGTCCATACAGAGATTTGTATGTAAATATTTATAGCAGCTTTATTTATAATAGTTAAAACTGGAAAAAACCCAAATGTCCATCAATAGGTGAATGGATGAACAAACTGTGGTAAAGCCATAAGCAGAATACTACTCGACGCTGAAAAGAAACTAACTACTGACACACGCAACAATATGGATGAATCTCAAATGTATTATGCTAAATGAAAGAAGCCAGAATCAAAAGGCTATATAAAGTATGATCACATTTATATGAAAATCTAGCACAAACAAAAGTATAGGAACGGGGAACATATAAATAGTCACTAGGGTTTAGGACTGAGGAGAGGGGTTGACTATGAAGGGGCAACACGAGGGAATTTGGGTGGGTGACAGAACTGTTCTATATCTTGAATGAGTGGCGGCAACATTACTATGCATTTGGCAAGACTCATATAATTGTACATCAAAGAGAATTTTACTCTTTGTAAATTAAAAATAAATAAATGACCTCATAATGAAGACTAAGAATATGTCACCATTTTAGCTTGGAATACACCATTACGAACTACTCTATTTTGTTGAGATTTGGAACAGCATCTGTTAATTATTTTGTGAAAAACCTTAAAAATATGCTGATAGAGGTCACAACAATTTTTTGCTAAACTCAGTAGAACTCTGTTATTAAACAATAATTTTACTAGTCATACACAATTGCCAACACTTACCTAGACCCCAGATACATACTTGCCCCCCAAGTCCCTCTAACCGATTCATCCATTCATTCAACCAGGATTTACTGAATATCAACGATGTACCTGGCACTGTTTTAGGGATGGCAAATATCCTGGTAAACAGGAGGGATAAGGTCCCTGCTTTCATGCAGTTCACATTCTAAGAAGCTAAGTAAACAAAGGTTAATTTCTGATAAGTATGTGCGATGAAGACAGCAAAAGAGGGGATGTGTGAGAAGGTGGGGGGTATCACCACTATAAATATGATGGTCAGGGAAGGCCTCTTTGAGAGGGTGACATTTGAGTTAATGCTGAATGACAAGAAGGGGCAGGAAACCAAAATCTGGAAGCAGAGTCTTCTTGGCAGAGGGAACAGTTAAGCACAGAGGGCCCCAGAAGGAAGGAGGCTTGGTTCGTCTGAGCCACAGAAAGGTCAGTGTGGAGAGTGAACAAGGAAGCAATGGACACTAAATAAGGTAGTCAGGGACCTGATAATTTAGTGCTTTACAGACCCTAAATTATTTTACTTTATGCTGCTTGCAATGAGAAGCAGCCAGAGGGCTTTATATCAGCTACATAATCTGATTTATGCCTATTTTTTTCAGGACATTCAGCTTTCTTCTTCTCTACCTCAAGTATTTGTTTCTGAGTTTACCTTGGCTATGTGTCCTTAGGCAAATCACATATACTGTCTGAGCCTCAGTTTCCATATCTGAAAAAGTGACACCAGCTGCCAGCAACTGCTCACACCTATCGGCAGTTAAATATCTGACTCCAAGGCTACCTGCAACCTCACTTCTATTCTCACCTTCCCAGGACATCACCCCCATCAATTACCTTCCCTCTCTTTTACATTTTCAATCTCAGTCTCAGCACAGGTCCACTGCCCTCTTCCTATCTTACCTGTCCAACAAAATCCTTAACTCTGATCCTGCTGTTTCTTTGTTCTATGATCTCTTCCCTCAATGCCCTTCTCTTTACCACCAAACAGATGGCTCTCAAGAGTAAACACTGTACCCACATCCCCTACGTTTCTCCTCCTCATTGCGAGCTTATCCCTTAGCCAATCACAGTCTGATGCCCAGTCTACAGAATTCGTTCTTTAAAAATCACCAGCACCAACTACTGTTCTAACTCCTGGTCTCCCAAGTCCTATTACCAGGTTCTGAACCACCACGTCCTACTGCAAGCAAAGGATAAGGTAATAGACAAAAGACAGGATTCCACTCCCAGCACTGTTACTAACTGCTTTGTATGACACTGGAAAACACATGTAATCTCTCTGGGCCTTAGTTTCAGTATCAGTGCCTGGAGAGGGTGGGATTTATGGAGAGCCTAGAGGCCTTCTAATTTGGAAATTCTAAGACTACATGATTCTTCCCTTTGGCATTCATGACTCTGCACTATCTTGATTCTCTAAACAACTCTGTCTCCTGTATTAGAATGTGTTGCTCATTTCCTAAATGGGGTTCTGTTCCTCCAAATTCCTAGGAAAATGCACTTTAAACTATACTTGAGTCATATATACATTCTCTTCCTTGACAATACCACCCACATTGACCCCCTCACCTACCACTTCTATGAGGAGGCCTCCCATACCTCCAGACCAACATTTCCACCCAAACCTCTTCCAATCAGAGGTAGTCTGGAACTTAAAACTCATGTAACCAAGACAAACCATCACTTCTCCAAGCCTGTTCTTCTTGACCTCTCCATTTCTCTTAATTGCTCTCCATTATCCATGATAGTCAAGCTCATCACGTGTGAGTTTTCCCCAATTTTCCACATACTTCATATTCCACTTCTACTCAAATATCAACTCTTCTCCTTCCGCTTAACAATTTATTCCTAAAGCCATTAGGAAAGACATAGCAAAGTAGAGACCCACAGTGGGAGGTCGGGTGTGGACAGCCGTGGTGGCCCATAGTGGGGCACCAAGCCCAAGGATGGCTCTGACGTCCCATGCAGAGAGTTAGAGTCCTGGTAGAGGTGGGGGCATCCATGTATTCGCAGGGTCTAGTGCAGGGTATCAGAACCCAAGCAGGGTGAGGACAGCCCAGTAGGCAGAATCAGTGCCTGAGTGGAGTAAGGAGGGCATCTGTTGGGGGAGTGTGGCCTTGTGATCCAGAATGTGGAGGCAGATCCCAATCACAGAGAGGGGAGTGTCTGCGGGGATGGGGGCACTCCTTGGAGAAAACGGCTGACTCCAGGACTGGGGCAGGAAAAGTACAAGATGGGCCTAAAGCAAAGAAGTACTCAGAAAATGACAGAAGTACTTGGAAAAAGAACACAGAAACCAACTTGAATGGGCTCCCACTGGCTAAATCAGGAACAATCTGAACATCACAAATAAGGACAGTAACAGGCTATAACTCACTGCATTAAATAAGAAACAATGATGCCATGCAGATATACAGACAATTAAGTGAATAAAGAAAGTTTGATGAAGAATGGGAGGTTTATACAGCTTCAAAGTACCTCTTCCCAAAATATCTCCTAAGTGCAAAGGGAAAAGAATAACTCTAGCATGGAGAAGCCTGGCAGACAGCATCTGAATCAAGTGATCCAAGTGGACAGAAATGGCACAAGGGGAATTCGCTTGTCACCTAGTAGGAAGCAATGAGGAAAACACAGCATCACTTCTGTGATATTCCTGCCAAAGGAGCATCATCTGAATCGAATCACAAGGAAATATACCATAAACCCAAATTGAGGGACTTTCTACAAAATAGCTGGCTTTTAATCTTCAAAAGCATCGTCAAGTTGTGAAATCTAGAAAAGACTAAGGAACTGTCCCATTCTGAAGGAGACTAACAAGACATGACAACTAAGCACGATACACAATTCTGAACTGGATCCTTTGATAGAAAAGATATTATTGGGATAACTGGCAAAACCAGAATGATGTCTAAGGAGTAGATGTCAGTAACTTAATGCTAATTTCTTGATTTTGATGGTTGTATGTGGTTATGTGAGAGAATGTTGTTGTTTATAGTTCTTCATAATGGGCTTTCAATTTTTTTGGACTTCCCCATTTTTCCACCACCCCCGACATCCTTGCTCCAGAGAACCAAGTTCCCATCCTCCTGCACTGTAGCAATAACTTCTTAACAAGGCTCTTTACGCTCCAATCCACCCTACAACCACTGCCTAATTAAGGTTTTTCCAATGTGCACTTCAGCTCATGCCACTCCTCTGCTCCAACATTTCAATAGCTCCTCATTACCTACCAAATTAAGTACAAATTTCTTAGTGTGACTTTCAAGTTCCACTTTCTTCTTGTTCCAGCTAACCTCTTCCAGGCTTTCTTTCCCCAATTCCCTATACCACAGCCTGCCACACAGCTTGACCACACTCCATGTTTTCTGCCCATCTCGAGAGTTCTGCTCAAGTAACTCCCTCCACCAGGAAGTGTCCACTCCCACCCCTGCAAATTTTCCAAGACTAAGGATAAATACCAACTCTGACCACCGCCTCCCTCTTCCTACTTTCCAAGACTTGCCTAGATAATCTTTTCTTGTCAGAATACCCAAAGTCGATTTTGCCCATTACAAACGTTACTTCACTCAATTTTAGGTTGCAATTTTTGTATATTTGTTTCAACAACTCCTAATATATAAGGTGAGGATACAGACCAATGAAGTAGTCATCATTAATAAAATTAAGTCATAGCCACAGTTATGAATTCAGATCGCCAGTTATTATCTCATACTCTCTCCCTGCGGTATTAACTTTTTAAGTATTCAAATTACTTTTGGTTTGTCCTCTTTCCTTCCTTCAACGAGAGTTTTCTATTTCTTGCATAAAATACAAGCATTTTCTACATAGAAATTTTGGCCTTGGCCATACCACTAAGAATCATAAATCTAGAGGTTTCCAGAGCATCAATTAAGTAACACGTGCTTATATGTAATTACATTTTAACTTCATCATTACCTTACTATAGAAAGAACAAAATAAAACCCTTAAAACTGAAAACAAAGTCTGTACTTAACAAGTTTAAAATGAGAAATTCTAAAATTTAAGATGAAGGCACTATCCATTTAACACACATACTTCCTGGATTTTCACTAATAAATTTTGGAATGCAGTCCATAAAAATCTACAATTTAATGGCTATATTTAAACACACTCAAAAAGCCAATATTTTTCTCATGATTTGAATTTAGTAAAGAAAATGATAAATTGTTTAGCAGCAGAGCTGAAATGTTATCAGTAGATGAGTAGTATGAAACTAAAGCAACAGTTGAAAGCCTAGATAAGAAGTAGTATTGTGGAGAAAAAAATTAATGACATCAAAGCATTAGGGGAAGTGAAGTGTTAAGCCTAAACCAGTGGTGGTCAATATAACATCTGATATTATTCTAAACATTACAAGGATAGAAAAGGTTCACATGCCCAGAATTTCAACATTGCAAAACACATCAAATCTATAAACTATAAATCTCCAGGTCCTAGTTTAAGCACGTCCCTGGTATGTATGCATACTTGCCGAAGTTGAACAATTTGAGTTTATTTAACTGAAACCAGGGCATTTATCTCCACTTTATTTTTAAGTATGAAGTAAACAGTTCTAACTATACTAATACTTTTGATGATAAAAGGTGGACATACTGACATATAAGCCTAGGATACTTGTGATGTTAAAAGCAAAATTTATAAAAGCACACTCTACATAGCTATTTGTATATTAAAAAACACTAAGGTTCTCTTTCAATAATATCACCACTCTTACCAGAAATACCAGAAATGAATGAAAGTAAATGAATCATCAGGAGAAGCAATTCTCCTTTTAAAATCATTTCTAAAAATATTATTATGAATACTAACCTGGAGAAATTCTAGGTACACTAGCAATTTCAAAATCAAAATATTATCGGACAAATAATAAGAAAAAGAAAGTTCCATGTTTTCATTTCCAAATGACCTAAGTAACTCTATAATGGATTAATTTATTATAGTAAGCACCAATAATCAATCTCTCCAACCAAAACCCATCATTCTTTCATACTCTTGCATTACACTGAGATATTTATAACTCAACGGTTTATTCAGAAAGTTTACTAAGAGAGCAAATTTTGTAACAAACTCCTTGAATTCTGAAGCTTTTGGTTTATTATTGAAGGTGAGTTTCAAAAAACTCCAGGGACAATTGATAAATGTAGGTTACGTACTAAATTGTTTCATTCTATCATGGAAAAAAATGCAGCATATATTAAGATAAATACCTGATTACTTGTCTTGAAACCTACCAGAATATGCCCTTTGAAATAATAAACTTTACATTCGAAAGTCTAAGTCAATGCTAGCACCTGTTATGATGCTATCAAAGTGATTATGACCATCGCCATAAACATCCAATGTTACGTCAACAGGAAAATCCTGTTTCCAAAAGGAATAATGTAAATTAAAAGAACAAGAAATTCATGGTAACTATCAAATTTTATAAAATGAAAGATCTGATTTTAAAAAACTCTGCTTTTCAAAGTAAAAAAGTCAGTCACCCCTACTCACTTTTAAATGGTAAATGTAATTTTTCTATCCAGACTCCCCTGGAAACTACAGAGCTAGACTTGTGATTAAAATATACTTGAAACTAGATTAGAAAATATCTTAAGGGATACTTCTATTTCGATTCTTAACATATATGACTCCAAGGAAACTACACAGCCACTCAATAGTTTTACTGGCAGACCTTAGAGAGCATCTCATTCAACTTGTTCTCTTTAAAATGCAGAAACTGAGGCTGAGAGAAGTTGTGATTCACTCAAGGTCACAGTTTGGTTTCTGTCCAAGCTGACAGGGGAACTCCAATTGAAATGACACATGTAGTGTGTCCATCCTAAGAGCTTTACATTCAACTTTTGTCATAATTTACTTTACAGTTTGGCACTCAGACAATCCATTCATTGGAAATTATTAACAGACAGATGACTTCTGTCACCACTCTCACAGACTGAAATGAAGACAACACATACTTCACAGCCATTACTCATTTTTATCAGCTGGAAAAATTAATCTAGATGAGAAGCATTTTTCTTATTTGAATAGAGCACTCTTTCCTCAGCAGAACATTCAGTAAGGCTAACATAGAGTAATATCCTTTTTCTTCATTAACCTCCAAAGGGTGTACAGAATAAAACAGACCAGCAATTCTGAACTTTTGGGTCTCAGGATGCCTTTCCACTCTCAAAATGTATTAAGGATACCAAAGAACTTTTTTTATATGAGTTATATATGATATTTACCTTTTTAGAAATCAAAACTAATATTTTAAATCATTTAAAAATAAGTCATTACATGTTAACATAAACATATATTTATGAAAAAACTGTATTTCCCAGAACGAAAACCTTTAGTGAGAAGAGTGGCACTGTTTTACATTTTTTGCAAGTCTATCATCTTGCTTAATAGAAGACAGCTGGATTTTCATATCTACTTCTGCATTCAGTGTGTGGTGATATTTCGTTCAAGTATATGAAGAAAATCTGGCCTCACACAGGTATGTTGTTGGAAAAAGGAGGAGCATTTTAACGGTTTTTTCAGAAGATACGATTCTTTGATACTACACCGAAAACTGACAGTGAGTAGTTTCTTAAAGGTTAGTTGCAATGTGGAATCTGAAACCATATCAGTGAACTTTTCATACACTACTACATTATAATCCATTGGTCAATCTTCCATTTTGAATGGATCTTTTACCAATGTACAATTTTTGACTTCATGAACCTCCTGGAAAAGGTCTCAGGAAGCCAAACCATACTTGGAAATGTACTAGAAAACAGTTTAGAGTTCAACCTAAAGATGAAGAATATCATGAAACCTAGAAGCAATTACATACTGCCTTGATCCTTTATAATTTTTAATACATTAATTTATTCAACATTCCCTGGAATGAATTAACATCATTATAAATTATGAAATAGGCAAAAAGGTTGAATTTTGGTCCAAAAGACACAAAATAAGAGACCAGTGATGATGCTTGGATGAGGTTAAATATTATAACATGTAGCCTGAAATCTAGAAAAAGATCTAAATATCCTGTGATCCTTGAGCCTTTATTCTGAGAATGATCAAAACAAACAGATCTGGATAATATTCACCAGGGAAAGCTATAAAAAGAGTAATCTATAAGAGATTTCAAATAACATTAAAGCTTTGACATTAAAGTTTTTAGAAAACATATTCACTAGCACAATACCAGTATGTATGTAAACAAAAATGAATCCCCTCTGATTATATTAAGAATTTTGGAATATTCAAGAAGAGTCACCAGACAATACCTCCAGTGCCCACAAATGCAAGTAGGCGCAAGGTCACTGATTCCTATTAATACGTAAGGCTATATGGGTCACTAGACCATCAGAAGGGGCTTTACAAGTTGAGTGTAAAAACTACAATTAAAATAGTAGACATAGGAGACAGAACAAACATAAGAAAGAATTCATGATTTTAGCTGGCATATCTCTAATATTTCTACCAGAAATATCATTACCTAAAGCAATAGCGTTGAAAACTAACAGAGCATAAATAGAAATATAGTAGTAAATATACAGTGCCTAACCATTAAAAAAAATCGGAGTAGAATTTAATCATAAGAATTATAACAAGTATTTCCTTTAACTATGTATATAATATTTCTTTAAAAGATTTTGTGGAATTTCATATAATGAAGAATAGAGACAACTAAAAGAAGTGGAAACTAAAGATTATGAAAACAATAATGTTAACAGCAAGAGCTAAAATGTATACACTATATAATGCATACTATATACTAGATAATATTCAAAGTGCTTCTCATAAATTAACTCAATTGTCTAAACTACCTTTGAAATGGGGACTAGTTAATTCCCTTTACAGGCGAGAAAACTAAAGCCCAGAGAGAGGAAGGAATGTGCACAGGGGCACAAAGTAAGTGGCAGAAGTGGGATTTCAGCCAAGGCAGCCATGCTCTTAACTTGCTCTACCTATAGCCATGCTCTATCAGGCTATACTCCCTCCTACTAACTCACTAAAACATCGCTTACAAAAATATCTGTATCACATGCAAAATTTCCTTCTCTGAAAGTAAAACAAAGCACTAGCAGGAGAACACACTCTGAGTTTGGTCCTGATGAAAGCCACGCTATCTCAGGACTTGTGTTAAAGAGTTTAGAATGTAAGAGATACAGACAGCATTAGAATATGAGTGAATAGTCCCTGCTGCTGAGAACAGTAAGAACACACAAGTATCCTTCATGGAACATATGCTTCCATAAAAGCAAGAGGAGCACAGTTTGAGTCCATGACAAGGAAAAGAAGGTACAAATTAAAGTTTTTGGTTTTGGTTCAGAAAAAAACAGAATAGAAGGCAAAAGATATAGGAATACGTATAGGAACCTTATATCCTGTTAATGGGATGGACATATTTCCCACAAAATAAGTTTTTAAGGAAAATATCAACATACTCTGAGATGCCAAAGGAATGAACTATATCTAGGAAATCTATTCTTTATATGTTCAATAAAGGGATCATTTATTACAACCATGTAATAAAAACAGTACTGAAGCAAAGTCCAATGCAAGTATTCATTGTATAACTTAGAACCACCCTTTATAGTCATATCTAAACTTCTTCCTTATTTTTTCTAAATATACACAGTATGCTATCTGCAAGAAGGAAAGCCAAGAGATATTTTACAATAAGTATGTCTTCTTGCAGATCTTAAAAGTTATAAATAAACCAATTCAAAACTGCAGTGACATATTTCACTTCTAATATGAGTAAGAAAACAAGACAGTCCACTTTGTAATTTTAGATGTGCTGAGTCTTTAAAAGCCCTCAACAGTTAAAGAAATGATTTATTTGTATTGAAAACCACAACTTACATACAACTAATCTACCTAGAAAAGGATGAAGAGGGTGGGGAGCTTGTGGATAACAGATTTGGGGTTCAATTTCATTTTTCACAGCCAATGAAGTGATTAATAAAGATAGCTTAAAAAAAAGACTAAGACCACAAAGAAACTAATTTAAAGCAATTTTAGTGAAAAAGTATAAAGCTAAAGAAAAAAAAAATCCAGCAGTAGCTGGCTAAAGTAAATATAGTAACAGGCAGTGGAAAACAAACTTTTTCTAAACACCTACAAACAAGCAATGTAGAGAGGGGAACACCTATATATGCTCCTTCAAAACCAACACAAATATTTTCTAAGAGACTTTAAGAATTTTTTGTTTCTCTATTTCAAAAAAGGAGTAACATTATACCAAGCAAAGAGGGAAGCACTAAATGACCATTCTGAAAACAAAAAGAAAACAGGAAGCTGAAAAGTATTTAAATTTATCAACTGTAAAGATAATGCTAACCTTCAACATTTTATAAAGCCATGATTTTTAAAAAAGGAGAAGAAGCCAACTTACCTTGATACGTTTTCTGGAATGTATTCTAGGACCGGATATCCATCACTTCTTCTAGATGACAGGTCACCATGTGATTTCCACGACTCCACTAACGTATTGACAGGAGGAAAGGAACTCAGGTGTTGGAAAGATTGGTCTCTAGCCGATCGTGATAAAGATATTGTACCTTGAGCACCAATCCTGTAGTGAAAGGACTGTCCACCTGAATTCACACCAACAATGGCAGAGGAAGGGATGCTGGCCTCCGGGTAATAGCTCCCATCATCCGGTTCTTGTTTAATCCCCATTGGGAATCCGCTGCCTTCACAATTACCATCAAAGCCAGGCACAGGTGGTCCTAAAATTCCTGATAGAGAATAATAGTCTTTATCATCCATAAAGGAAAAGTAGGAGCCATCCATAAATGGAAATGGGTTTACTGTTGGATTCCCTTTAAAAGAGGCGCCAGAACATGAATGCTTGGTTGATTCTTGTTTTATTGGTACTGAGAACGGGGAATCAGAATTTATTTTGCTATTTCCTCCCAGACATGAGCTGCTGAAAGCTCCATCTGGCTCTGGTTTTATGTACTGGACAATGTTAAGCTGGCCAGTCCCACCACTGGAGATGGCATTCTCTACTTCCTCAGTCTTAGGAAAGGGGACCTCTTGAGCACCTTTCTCCTGTGTGTCTGGACTAGAAACCACATCCCGGCCTGCAATGGATCCAGCAGGGGTGCCAGAAGCAGTGTAGCTAAAGGCATTGTTTATAGGGCTACAGATAGATCCCACAGTACTAGCAGTTGGACTGGAAAGCGCGGATCTGTTATTTGTGTTGGAAGGGCTGGAAACAGAGCACCTTGAGTTGTTGATATTTGCAGGGCTAGACACAGAGGATCGCAGAGTGACATTACTCGGACTGGAGACTGGAGATTTCACACTGCAGTGACTTGGAGGGCTGGAAATTGGGGATTTCATGCTACTTAATGGACTTGAGAGAGGAGAGCCCACATTGCTGGCGTGTGCTGGGCTGTGCGACCTGGAGCCTCGATTTTCAACATTAGGGGAGCACGTCAAAGGAGTCCCCTGGGTGATAGGACTGTGCACTGTGAAATTGCCAAAGCTGGTCGAGGTGGAGGACACAGAGCTGATTCCAGCAGGGCTGCAAACTGAAGACGTCATGTTCAGAGGGCTGCAAACAGATGAGCTCTTGTCATGACACACGATAGGGCTTTTAACAACGGTGCGCATGACCCCACCATTCACAGAGCTCCCAGAGTCAGACATAAATGATCTCAAGGGCCTGTTCACACTACCTAGAGTGGAAGGACGATGGCCATTTTCTTTGTAAAATTTCACCAGCTGTTCAACATTTTGATAAATCTTTCCTGGACTCATGCTTCCTTGGTTCTGCTGATCATAGGCGTAGTCAGCATCTCTTACAGAATCCATGTATAAACCCATGGACTCAGCTACAGTTGCTGAAAGTTCCTTAGATTCCAGCTCAGTTTTAATATCAGATGTTAGAATCCCAGACCGATTATTGTCTTGCTGAAGGCAAGGGAGTAGTTCGTGTTTTTCTTTGCTGCTTCCTTGAGTACTGTTGTTTGGAATAGCACCGGAAACACAGCTTACGTTGACAATCTCCATGTAGTTATTCTCATCGGTCCTCTCTGTAGGTCCCAGGGAAGACCGCTCCACAGCCTGAGAAACTTGACCCCACCGTCTTTCCATATCTAGACCTTCAGGGAGACTGTGGTAGCCTTTGGTCTCCATAGCTAACAAATAAATTTATATTAAAGAATTGAATTAGAGTCATTTATAGCAAAATTACTCCAACAGACATTCTAAAATTGCATTTACTAAGCTATAAATACTTATTCTACTTATTATAAGCAATACCTCTAGTTATATTACAATTGTTACCTTTTTAGGTGCTGACATAACAGTATGGACTATAACTTGTCCAGAAGCCAGAATATAAGCAAGCATATGAAACTATTTTACATCTAAGTAAAAGTAACATATTTGCTATAACACAGCCTTAAGAATTTGCAAAGAATATTTACAAGTGTTAACTTATTTATTATTTGAAGTAATCCTGGGGACTGATGAGTCAGGCAAAGAGGAAACTGAGGACTCCGTGAGGTGAGTGACTTGCCCAAGGTCAAAGTCAGGTTAAAAATGAAATCTTCTAACTCCAAAGCCTGTGGAGTCTTTTGAGCATATGGAAGCTGCTTTTCATATTTAATACATGGCTTTATTAAAAACAATAAGGAAATGCAATTAATGTTATCATTTCCCAATAGAAAGTTATCAAGTGAATTATCACAGGAAAAATAATTTAAGAATTATTTTTAAAACAGTAAAATTTTCTTAAAATGAATTAGTGACGAAGATAATTTAATGTCCATTCTGAAAAGTAAAGATTCATATATCGATGAATTAAGATGGTCCATAGCCCACAAAGGCTGTATGAAAACTTGGGAATGTCAGGACTGTCTTCTCTGTATTTTGATACTGGCAAAGACTTGGACATGCACCCTGACCTAGTGGTACTTCTGCTAAAAGGACTCCCAACAGACAGACAGTTTCATTCTCAACAGTAAATGGAGGAAGTCTGAGACGGGTCTTGACAATTTACGTGTTCATTCATTCAACAAATATTTACCAAGTGCGTGCTACATCCTGGGCCTACAGACAGTCACTGAATCTGTAGTGATAAACAAAACATGCATAGTCTCCATCTTCAGGGAGCCCACAGGATTGTTTTAGATATACAATCATATCCACTGGCTCTCTATATAAATTTGTTTCATAGAATAATCATAATAGGCTATATTTATAATTATTATGCATTATATAATTCAATGCAATATTATAAGCCTTTCACATATATTAACTTATTTACCTTTATAAACAACTCTATAAGATTAGTAAAAGTATTATCCAAATGATACAAGTGGGAAAGCTGAGGCTCAGATCACACAGCTGAGTGGCAGAGCTGGAATTTGATCCCAGGTCTCTCTCTACACCAAAGTATCTCAACCATGGCACTACTGACATTTTGAACCTAATAATCCTTTGTTGTGGAGGTCTGCCCTCTGCACTGTAAGATGCTGAGCAATATCCCTGACCCCTACCCACTAGATGCCAGTAGCACTCCCTGTCCCCAGCTTAACAACCAAAAATGTCTCCAGGCCCTGCCAAGTTCCCCTAGGGGGCAAAATCACCCCTGTTGAGAACCACCACTCTAAAGAAACATATCTTAAAGTAAATTAACTCATTCTTCATAAAATTTTCTTTGTACATTTATAGAACTCAAAATCTTTATATATGCATTTTTCAAATCCTTTCAGGTGTGTAAACAATCTATGACCCAAATAAAGGTCCTGATCTAAAAGAGACAGTTTCTGCAATTCTGTACACAAATATTACTTTAGGCCTCTCATCCTTTTTCCTCTTTGCCACTTACTACCTCCACCCTCCCTACCTTTCCCCTCATAAAAAAAAAAGAGACTAGGAAGTCTTTTTGCTACAGAACTTACATTAACACAGAAAAATAACATAATGAGTCTACCAAATAAATTGGCATTAGATACCCCAAGGCTCTATAATGAAATTTAATGCCCAAACTGTCCGAGTATCCTAATTACTTTTTACTTTTCTGTATTCTACACTAGATTTTAAGTTCTCAGAAGGCAGAAACTTTGTCAATTTCACCACCACATTCCAAGCAGATACTACAGTGCAAATAAAAAATTTTAAACTATATAATATAATCAATACCCAATGATTTGTGAACCTTAAAATCTACCAATTATGTAGCATACTTTACTTAAAGAACATTATTCTATAAATTCCTAATCTCAAATCAATCACAAAACAGAAGAAAATAAGTCAAATTACAAAATTTGAAGAAGTTACCTGCTAATTTTTTGGTAAGCCAAAAAATTTAGTGTGGATGAAAGCCAAGTAAAAGTTGAAAAAATATGGGACCTAAACAGCTAATACTTGCCTTCTCTACTTTACTAAAAAACCATTTAGTCATATCCAATGTTGAAAAATACCAATAAGTATTATGCGTTGCTTCTACTACCTAAGAATAGTCTGTCCTCCCCATACTGAACTTGAATGGATGTATATCTAAAGTATAGATGTTTCAGGTCCAAATTAATTAACCACCACAAGAAACACGACAAGACTGAACACCCTCTGTGTATGATCCCCCCTCCTCCGACCCCATCTCTAAACCCACATTCCCTGTCTCGCTGAACTGCGCCACCCTCTTCCCAAATCCCTGGAAATCACCCATGCCTCTGCACCCTTACCAAAGGTCTCCAGAGGTTCACTCTCCCCACTCCCACACCTACAGCCTCCTTCTCTCTCCCCTGGTCCTAGGCAATAGACCTATCCGCCCTGAGTCTGAAGGAGGATCTCTATCCAGATCCCTCTCCAAAAATCCATCCTTCAAACCGTGTTTTGGAAAGGATGATCACTTAGTGATTTTTTGAAGTTTCACAGTGAAAATTTGCATGCTAAAACTTTTAGAGTGCAGAAACCTGTTTTCCTTTTTAATCCTTTTAATCCACTGCAAGCTTTTTTCAAAAAACATCTACAAATAGTCTGAGGGACAGTCTTCATCACTCTGCCCTAAGGCAGGAGTCATATCTCAGATTTGTGAGGCTTTACATGAAGATTTTGAAGAGAAACTATACAGGAGATGGCGGGCAAGAACAATCTTAAAAGTACGCTACAAGGAAGAACGTTATCAGCCAAATCATGCAGCTGATCACAACTTTCCAAGTCCTGTTTGGCTAGCCTTGAACTCTCTTAACAATAACATAAAACAGCCTGCATGTCACCGCGTTATTGACAGGGCTATTATTAAAGAACATGCAAAAGGCTTTAGTGAAACCTAAATGAGCTTTGTCGAAGGTATTCTCATCTACCAATCTAATGCACTTCTCAATAAAGAAAATAGAGTCAAGGTTGGCAACAAACACAAAAGAATGGAGGACATCTAGTATCTGCACGGCTTCCACTGTAAACATTTCTAAAGATCAGATTTTTAAGTAGGATTATTGAAATATTTTATGCTGAATTCCCCCTATTATTTTAATTGGTCTTCTCTGTAAACAAACAGATCAGGTTAAGAATTTATTTCCTATATTGTCCAGGAAACCCAGGTTATCTTTTTGAAATTGGCATAATGACCATGGTTTGAGCAGAATTTCAGTCAACCTGAACTTACTCGTGAATAATGAAAATATTAGCTGATGAATATGATCCTAAGAGAACTTAATATCCAGAGGGTTAAGGGAAAGTTTTTGCTACAAAAGTGTAAGATGAAGCAGATACAAATCTAGCTTATATAAAATCAGACTTGTCTCCCTTACTGTGGGAACTATAACAGAGACTCTCATGCAATAAAGACAAAAACCTTTACGACCCTTTAATTTTCATGCAAACAGCTTCCCCCCCAAAACATAAGGGAATTTCACAGAAGGAAAGTAAGAAAAAGCACTGATAGAAGTTCTACCTTAAGCCATATATATGCTCTTCAACATTATTTTTGCAAAGGAAAAACCCTGACTTGAAAATTTTATGCTTTACAGTCTGTGCTAAACTGCCCTTTTCCATAAGGAAGTAGTTCTTTTCTGGAATATTAACAAAGATTCTTGCGAATTTATATTTTATCTGAAAACACTTTCACTTTTAATATCCTCAAAACACAGTCCCATTTTAAACACATTATTTTCTATAGTTATTTCACTACAATACAGCATCTTAGGGACAAACCTTAAGAATTTCACAGTTTCACCGGTTGCATAGCTGTAAAAGTTCGCCCTATGTAACTACTTTTCTGTCATCGCTACTACAAAACTATTATTATGTTACCCTCTTTTCTAGATGAGGTAAATGATAGAAACCTGCCCAAGGTCACCTAAGAGAGCGGGAGAACCAGTTAGAACTGAGCACACCTGATTTCTATTCACTCACCTAATTCACTGAGCCACCTGATCTTTCCAAAATCCCCAAACAAAACTATTTCTCCCTCAAAGAAAAAAGCTCCCCTTTAGATTATTTTTTCTCAAACTTCTCCCCTCAAGCATTCCCATGATAGCGTGCCATGAAATCAAACGTAAAATTAAAACTTCACAGCAGAACTTCACAGATAGAGAACGCTGTTATCATTACTACGTTAATATCATCAATAACAGCACCTAGAGAAATGGCAATACAAACGTTAAATAGTTCAGTGCATTTGAAATTCAGGTTTCAAAAACGTGTCTGCTATCAAAATTCTCCTAACTTCTACGTTATAATAAATAGCTAAAACTGTATAATAAATAGTTAAAGCCATTATGATTTAAAACTGGTCTTCTAAAATTCAGTAGGAAAAGCCCTACACCTAAATTCAGTAGTAGGGTAGGGATGCCATCCCTTCTCCCCTGCCTTTAGAATTCCAATTGATGCCACAGAGCGCATAGTCTCTCTAAAGAGTTTCGTGAATATTAGGGAACGGGAAATGCACGAATTTCCAGAGCCCCTTTCACAAAAGATCAGGATCTGTTATCTCCTTCAACTGCCCTTTTCCACTACACCTCCAGCTGAGATTTGGGTGCTTCCGCAATTGCTAGAGGAAAGAAATATTATTCAACGTCCTTTAAAAATTGTACAAGGAAAACGATCCGAAATTCATCTTTGGGGAAAGGGAAGGGTGGTAGACCTCCCACTGCCAAAGGCGGCCGAAAGCTGCTCGTTAAAGGGCATTTATCCAAAGTGGCCAAACTTTCCCAAAATAGTCCTCTGGCGGCCAAAGGGGGGAAAAAGTGGAAAACCAAAACAAAACAACAAGCACACAGCACTGTACTGACTGTGCCTCCGGATTACGCAGCCACTTCTCCCTGCAAAGTGCACGCTCCCGCGCCGCAGCCGCACGCCGAGCCCTGCAAGCGGCGCCCCGCCGCGCACCCCTACACACCTGCCTCGACCGGGGTCCGTCTCTCGGCGTCTACCTGTTGCAGCGCTCGCCAACGCCACGACACCCCAGCTGCGGAGCCCCCCTAAATCCAACCACATCCAGGCCAGCGAGTGCCGCCCTCCCTGCAGCAGGAGAGCCCGAGACAGCAACGCTCTTGCACCCAGGTGACTGCACGGGTTTCCTCCGAGCAGCCTGAAGTTGGCTTGCGTCTCCCCAGTCCAATGACACCCCGGGCGCGGAGGGGCGGAGAGGAGGGGGCAGAGCCAAGGCGGGCGAAGTAGGGAGGGAGAGAGGGCGGGCGAAAGCCCGGAGGGGGAGTGGGCCAGCTCTAGGGCCGGCCCTTTTAAAAGCGGGTCACATGTCCAGATAAAGTTCAGGTTGCTATCCCGCCCCCCGAGCCCTTCCCATTGGCCCGGAGGGAAGCAAGGCTCCACGCTGCACGGGTCAGGCGAGCTTCTCATTGGACAGTCACGGCTGTCAGTCACAAGGAGGGCGACATGACTGATACAAAGTTGCTGCGACACAGCCTGGACTCGGCAGCTCCCTTAAAGCCGCAGCAGCGGCGGGCGCTTGGGGTGCCGGGCAGCGGCTACGACACTAAGGCACCCTGCACGCGCTGCCCCCCGCCCCCTTCACTCGACCGCCCCAAACTTGCTCACGCCCACCTGACTCTTCCTGGCGGACCCCAGGATATCTGGAAAGACGTGAAAAAAGTGTGGTGACGCGGAAGAAGTCGGTTTTTCCAAGAGCCAGTCTAGGTGGTGTCCCCTCACGCTCTCCACCTGCAGCGCCAGGTGAGGGGCAGCCCTGGCCCAGGCGCCGCCCACAGCGTGCGCGCGCGAGGGTGCACTGCTAGTGGGCTTCACTGACCCCCGAGGTTGTCTCCCCGCCCCTTTCCTCGGTCTACCCAGTTACCTCGCAGCGGAGCAGCTGCAGCGTCCGCTGCCAGCGAGCAAGAGGATCACGTTCCCACTCGATTTAAATTTCCGTGTTTTAACTGTGCAGGAAAAGCGGGTGGTTTCATTGCAACCAAAGCCTTTTACACACAGCCTCTCTTCCACCCCCAAAAAAGTGTCAGGGTCAAGAGACGCAGCTCTCCTTTCTTAAATTTTGTTGCTGTATTTACTACTTTAATATTGGATTTTTCCACTGGTTCAACTTGAAAGAAAGCTTATCATCGAGGATATTAACTTCTTTATAATGGGTGGGAGGGGTGCACATAACTGGGAGAAACATAGAGGAGAGGGGGAAGGAACCAAACTGTTTTCTAAGGATAGAGTGTCTGCAAGAAGAAATTTCGGTTTCCCTCCAACCGCCCCCACCTCGACTCTCCTCCCGCCCACACAAACGCTGTAGTTACTAAGCAAAAGGATGGCCTTCTTAACTTTGATTTCTAAGGACTTTGAGGCTCCGCGTTTGAGGCTCCGTTTTAGGCTCCTGGCTGGCCAGGAGTCAGCACCAGTGACGTACACACCTAAATCTGGTCCTCCGGCCCTCGGCGACCCGCAGCCCGGTGGCGGCAGCTGTGCAGCTTCCCGCCTCACCCTTGCCCCGCACCCGCCAAAGTCGGGGGGGGGGGAGGTTCACCCTGTGCCCAAAGGCCCCTCCTCTCCTTACAGTTAATTAAGCTTCAGGATGCCAGACCCCGAACGCAGGAAGACTCGAACTCTCTGCCGCTCCAGGTAGGGAACTCCCTGGCGGCGGGGGCGACAGCAGCGGCGCGGGAGAGCTGGTCCCGACCCCCGACTCCAGTGCTCAGTAGTCCCCTGCGCGGAGCGGCCCCCGGCGCCCCCGCAGCCCGGAGTCCCCGCCAAGCGTCCCAACTTTCCCGCGGGGCCCGCCGTCACGCGCGCTCTCCGGGCCAGACGAACTGTCGGGCATCGATCGCACCCGGGCCGAGCACGGGCGGCGGGCAGGAGAGAGGGGAGTCCCGGACCTAGCGCCCGGGCACGCGAGGAGGCGGCGGCAGAGTCTGCGCTGCCGAATTATTCATTATTAAAGGAATGGACGTGTCTCTTTTACTAAGTTTTTACCTCCCTTACGGAGGGCCAATCTTGCCCTGGATCTCAGCTTCTTGCAAAATCTAGGTTAGAACCGTGCAGGGACAGCCGCCGCGATCGCTCGCCCGCCGCCCAGCACCCCTGCCCGGAGGCGGCCCGGCGGGCACCTCGTCTCCTGCTCGCAGCCCACCTCAGTTCGCCAACCTGCGCCCTCTTCGCGGATCCTGCCTTCCCCAGGGCCGCCCCTGCGCTCCCCGCGCCCCCTCCCGCCGCTGTCAACGCAAAGTGACTGTCGCTGCACTCACCTTTTCTAGGACATGGTGGGGAGGCTGGGGCGGGGGGTGGGTGGGGGCAGCGAGACTCCCGCCGCCGCCGCAGCCGCTGCCGCCACCAGCAAGTCCGATATTAGCAGATCGGCGGTAAGGATGGAGAGGATGAGAATCCCGGCAGTCGCCCTACTGACGGTGGGTAGAGCAATAGAGCAGTAGTGTTGTTACCCCGCAGGAGGAGACGAGGCGGCGGCGCCAAATCGCGCAGAGGGGGACGCGGGCGCCCGCCTGCCCCCAGCAGCGGCGGCCGGGCCTCAGGCGGGCCCCTCTCCCGAGGCTGCTGTCTCCCGGGCCTTGACGGCGGCGGCCCTGGGAGCCGGGAAGTCGGGCGGGATGATCCCGCGCCGGCCGCCCCGCAGCGCTGCTCTCCGAGCACCCTCCCCGGGCGTGGGGTGGCCGGTGACAGCTCGGGCGACGGAGCGTGTGTGTGTGTGTGTGTGCGCGCGCGAGGGGGCGGCCGCAGGGGGAGCCCGCGGCGCCGCGGCCCCCTCCCCGGGTCACACCCTTACCAGCAGGAGGAGGCAGCAAAGCGTCCAGCCACCGGCTAGTGGGAAACGGGGCTTGGGGCGCCAGTGGACGCCCTTCCACCCTGGTCACTGGCAGCAAGGAGGCCAAGGGAAAAAGGAACCCCAATGCACGTAACCTTCCACCCCTCTCCACGGCCCCCCAAAGTCCCCTGACCTCGCGCCCTGGCCTCAGGTGCAGTTGCCACCCGCGGGGGGAGGCGCGGGCTGAGGACCACGCGCGGGGGGCGGGAGGGAAAAGTTTCTTTTCCTGCTCCCTCGCTGCCCACCCCTGGAGGCTGCTCCTCTCTCCCTCTTTCGGGCTCGCCGCGCCTCTGCCCCACCCCCACCGTAGGGGGGCGCTGAGGAAGGCCCGGGTGTCTGCACGCGGGGGCGTGCGGGGAGGAGCGGCGGCCGCCACCGGTCCCCCAGCCCTGACAGCGGCTCAGACGCCGACGGCGGCGGCTCGGAGGAGCCAGCCGAGGAAGGGGCCGAGCGCCAGGACCCCTCCCCCCTCCGCTCGCCGAGCGCCGCGCGCCCCCGCGCCGCCCGGCGCGCCCCCGAGCCCTCGCGCCCGCCGGGGCAGACACCTACGCAGACGCGAAAGTGAAAGGGGGGCGACAGAGCGGGGAGCGCGGCCGGCGGCGCACCGCGGGGGGCGGAGGATGGAGCTGCGACCCGCGATGCCGGGATTCTCCCGCTGCCCTGCGGAGCCGCCTGCCGCCTCCTGGCTCCGGAGCCTCCTCAAAGTCCCACGTCCCCCACCCCCGCCACACAGACCACCCCCATTGGGATATGTTTGCTTGTGTGTGAGTGTTCACGCGCCCTCATGTGTGTGAGAGATACGCTTCAGACTCTTGCACCGCACCGTTACACTTACCCTTCGTGGAAGATTTTGGGTGGGGGGACGCGTTGTGAATGTCATTACCACTTACAGGCTCCCCTGCTTGTTCTTCTTTATGACTCAGTTAAACCCCGCGAAATGACCCCACACACCCTTTTCCCCCCCCCGGCTTAACACTCCTTTTTCTACAGGCTCTATTGACACCCCCCCCCCCGCCCTTTTTTGGGTTCTTTCCCGTTTTCTTCCTAAATAGCTGTGAAAGTTGTTAATCCCTTCCCACATAAAACCGTGTTAAACACGGAGCTGCCCTGTTAAAACAATCCCTACCTCTCTTCAACCACACTCCCACTGTCCGAATACCGAGCTTCCTGTTGCGTCCATCACCCACACAGTGTTGGCACTGCTCAGTTCTTAGATGGCTCAAGGTGGCATTTGGCCTCTAGCAAAACAACTTTTTGCCTCTGTTTCCTTATTTGTAGGGAATGCGAAGTTCTTAAGGTATTATGTTTTAGGTGAAATTGAGAAATTAATAAATAATATATTTTCAAAATTAACATATTGATATGTATTCAATGAAGTTTAAAAAGAACTACCATCTAGACGTACTGAATGCAAGAATTGAATTTGAAATGTATCAAAAATAAGATGGACCAACATTGACGGACTGATAAAACGGACAGAAGGATGGATTAGATATGTGATAAAGCATGTATTAGTACAATATTAATGGTAGAATCTAGGAGGTGGGTATACAGGTGTTCACTGTAAAATTCCTTCAACTTTTTTGTATGTTTGAAATTTTTCATAATGAAATGTTTGAGAAAAAGAACCCTCATTTAAGGTAATCTGTATAATATAAATTCTGTTTACAAAATTGATAAATTAGGCATTGATTATTCCTTCCCTCTTGACAAAATGATTTACCTTAAACATTTTTTACCTTGGTACTGGGTCACTATTTTAATCAATAATTTTCATTACAGACAACTTGTCAGAGATCAGACTATGGTGTAAAGTGGGGTTATTATAACTGCCACATTTTAGAAATTTCAAAGATTTCTTTCTGTGTTTTTTCTTGTCCATTCTCAAATTTTGATCTTCCCAGACTTTAAAACAGTTTGATATTATAAACTAAGATTGAGTTTTTAAGCATATGTAGATATTGTTTTGAAACTTTTTCACACCAAAATAGCCTGGGAGTGGTCTATATGCCCATATATATGAGCTTCTCTTATCCTTTGGCAGAGATGTTAGGGGATCTTGTAATTACTAACAGGCAAACCTTTATTTGTTTTTGGATATCTGAATATTTAAATATTTGCCCAAACGTTTGAATAGTTGTTTCCCTCTCCTCTTTATTTTCTTGTGCTGGCTGTAAGACAAGAGGTTGTCCTGTGCTCCCCTGAAAGGAGAACAGCTCCAGGATCACATCTGAGGCTTTCTCATCTGAAGAGAAAGTGGCACTGGTTTTGCTTGGAATCACCCCACAAGTGATGCCTCCGAGAGACTCCATCAAAGATGGAGATGCAGGGTTTTCTGGTTATTCAGAATACTCTTCATTCCAATGCCCGTTAATAAAGAGCCCTATCAACTTAAAACATATACGCCTAGAAATGTCACCACTTGCTTGTTTTCTAAGCCGTCTCTTAACAAAGTTTATTTTCATCCTTTTAGATATATTTTTTCTTTAATTAAGAAAGGAAAAGCATAGAAAAGGTCCTGAATTTATCTCCAAATAGTTGGAGACTATTTACAGCAGCCAAATAGTCTTAAATCTTGAAGCAGCATTAGATATCGCCCTTTTGACAATTGTTCACCCTCCGTTCACAGTTGCTGCACCTTAGGACACCTCCCTCCCCCATCCCATTAGTGTCAAACTCCCTGAGGTTGCCACCATAAAGTGCAGGACTCAGCATTTGCAATTTACATGTGTGACATCACATCCTCTATTATATAACTTCAGATCCAAAGCCTAATATCATCTAAGTTTGTGTTGGAAAATATCCTCCCTTGCTCTTTATTTCAGCTTTAGCAGAGCCACCCCTTAGTTCCCTGATCTTAATCCCATTTCTTCAAACAGCTGACACTGGAGGGGAGAAAAACAAAGGCATAGAGTTGTTTGAGCCATGAAATCATAACCACCCCCCCAACTGAATATGTATTAAATATCTCTACTTTTTACTGACAAGAAAGTAGAGACCATTAAGTATCATATAATTTAACTGTATTCAGTAATTTTAAAAAGTTAAAGGCTAAGCATTTGGTATAGCATTAATAAGCCTCGCCATTCTGGCTTTTTTTTTTTCTTTCTAAAAAGCTAAGCTTTTTTTTTTTTTTTCCTGTCTCTTAACCAGCTGTTGGAAAGAGTTGAGAAAGACAGAGAGAGGAAGGAGGGGGGTGTTGGAGAGAGAAGATGAATAGGGGAATAATATAAGATAGAACTTCTTCTTTGTTTATTGCAAAACACACATGTTACAGTTTATAAACATTGCAAGCAAATAAGAAATTGTAGACCAGAAGAAAAATACAAAACGTATCAGGGTTTTTGTTAATATCCAAAGTCGACCAAACTCAATTTTCTACACTACTGGAATATTTTTATTAGCTTTGGTTATTCATTAATTTCTGTATTTGTTTACCTAACTATTTATTCATCTGTCAACTTTAATTTCATTTGTAGTCACTTTAAATAGAAAATACACAAACCTAATACATGTCTATGGCCAGATTTTGAGATGACAGAGCACCAAACAGCACATGCATCACAATTAGTATGCCATATTATTAGAAGCAAATCAGATTTCACTGTGCCTACACTGATGTTCTAAATTTAGAAATAATGTACAGTAGTTGAAAACGGGGGGAGGAATTTAGAGCAGTATATTTTAATAAAAATAAAGATATTTTCAATTTCTTCTCTTTTTCTCTCCTCTTTTTCTTGGTTTAGTAGAGGAAATTCATCACCTTTAAATAACTGTGCTAATCTTACATAAATAACTGCATGGTTTGTGTGCTTATTAAGATTATGCATCGAGGCTGCATCTCTGATATTATATGCAATAACAACCATAGAAAAGTGAAACAATCCAGTGGGTCAGGTGTGGGAAACATAAGAGTCTCTGTTGAACTTGATGAAGAACTCATTTAGAATTCCTCATTAGGACTTCACAGGAGCAGTTAGCTTTTCAGTAGTTGGTGCTATATTTTTAGCAGCATTTTAACAGCTGTCAGTAACAACTAAGACAACATTTTGATCAACACTATTTTTTTTATTCTAACAAAGTTGATTCCAAAGAAACAAAATGCTTCAGGATTTAAATGTTTAGCTATGAAAACAACAACAAAAAAGATATTTTCTTGTGATATAAAATGTTAATAATGAATCAAGGGCAGGACATAGGTATCCATATAAAATGAGGCCAAGTGGATTTTTAAATTTTAATTTTCTGATGCCCATGTGCACATAATAAAACTGATTTCCTTCTTAAAAGATGTGTTCGATGTCAGAAATAGAAACGTCAGAAGAAGAGAATGTGCAGTGTATCTTGTCATAATTTGCAAGTAGGTCAAGAATAGCCATGTGGGCACCCAAAATGAATAAAATCTTTTCCCTAACATTAGAGTTTATCAAGGGAGGTTATCACATGTCAGATATATGACACTGGAAATAGCAGACAGAAAAATATAAGAAGCTTCATGACAGATGTCATCTTTATTCCTAAAGGTAGAGGTAAATTTGCTATGGGTAATGCATTACAAAGCAAACTAAAACTAAGTGTCTGCAAGTGTCAAATTTCCCTTTCACCTGTAGTCTCCAAAAATTGAGTGACTTTTGTTCTAAGGGAAGCAGGGGTAATGGTATATTACTAAGGCAACTTACTGAATCATCCTCTTCGGAGGTCATCTGCTCATTTCGAGGACCTAATCCAAGTTTTGAGCTTGTCCCAACTAAGGCAGCTGAGTATTTCTCACTTCATCTAGCTGGCACAGTGGGGAATCAATGCATTCTTATATCAAATGATATTTTGATTATATTGCATTTGTTTTTTTAATCCTTTTCAGGGCACCGATCTATTAGCTCTTTCAATGTGAAGCATTTTTAATTGCTTGGTAGGACTTTTTTCAACAGACATATGAAATTTTAGTAAAAATTGAGGTTAGATATCGTTTCTTCTTTCCCAGTACAAACTCCTGCCAGATGCAAATCTTTTGGTGTTGATAGTTTTTCACAGAGCATTATATGGTTTTCTTAGTGCATAAATTTTGACATTAAATATCCATGTGTAAAAACGGAACATGAATAAACACTTTCTATGTGGAAGGTATATGCCACATAAATTATTAATATTTACACTACAATCTATTTTGAAGTGCTTAGTGCTAATTATAGCTAGACTTTAATATTTTATCAAAACAAGTAGACATGTTTCCATTTAAACTAGTTCATTACTTTAAAAAAAAAAAGCTTTTTAATGACCTTCACCATGAATGGTAGAACCACGTCCTCTAAGTAGAAGCTGAATAGGCTTGCGATGCCACTGTATGATGGCAGTAGAGATCGCTTGTTTGTATAAAGGACTAAATAAGTACCTAAAGTCCTAGGATTTTTCTAATACATTTATAAATGTAACTTCTACTTTGTTGTTTTGATTTAATACAAAAGCACATGTTTTTATAATAATTGTATATCTCAAAAAAGAAAAAAATTCCAGGAAAATTATTTTTCTTCTTCTTTTTTTTTTTTTTTGGTGAGGAAGATTAGCCCTGAGCTAAGATCCATTGCCAATCCTCCTCTTCTTACCGAGGAAGACTGGCCCTGGGCTAATATCCATGCCCATCTTCTTCTACTTTATATGTCGGATGCCTGCCACAGCATGGCTTGGTAAGCACTATGTAGGTCTGCACCCGGGATCTGAACCTGCAAACCCTGGGCTGCCGAAGTGGAGCATGCAAACTTAAACACTACACTACAAGGCTGGCCCCCCAAAATTATTTTTATAAAAATTATTTTATAACTATTTTTATAACTATTTCAACATATACTATTACCCCATTCATTTATAAATTGTATTGCCTTTATTTCCAGTTTGAGTACCACATGAACTGAAGTTTTGTTTGAAAATATAATTAGTTTTTAAATTACTTTTATTTGTAAAAAAAAATATTGTTATAATAAAATAAAAACTGCCAAGGAACAAAATGCAATATGATATATACATATCTTTTTATCCACTATATGTTACTTCCATGGCACTGTAAGATTACAATACTAGAACACAACTACTGGTACATTTACAAGCTATGAGTCCAGTAGCTAAATCAAGATTATTAATCACAAGTACACTGACTGAGAAATTCAAGCAAACGCTAACTTCTGCAGAGAATTCAAAAAGCCAAGGTACAAGAAGGAGCCTCAAGGCTCAATCTCCTTGAATGAAAAGTCTAAACAGCAACTTGCAGCCTAGAGCTGTATTTCACTACCCCTTTTCACAGAACCAGCAAATCAAGCCGGCCTGTAGAGTCAGCTTGCATGATGTTGAAAACTGGCTCCATCACGTACTAATTGTATGACCTGGGGCAAATTACTTAATCTTTCTAAATTTAGGTTTCCTCATTTGTGAAATGAGATTACTGATACCACAACAGGATATGTACCTAACACAGTACCTGCTCTCCAAAAATGTTAGCTATCTACCTCTAGATAGAAAAATCAGGATTGATTCCCTTGGGGATTGAAGATCTTGCTTTCAATTCAAAGACTTTTTAAGATCCTCAAGAATCAGAGCTTCACCTGATCAAGTGCTTCAAACTTTCAAGAATTCTCTTCACTAGAACAGTAATTCTCAAATTTTAGCATGCATCAGAATCACCTGGAGAGAATGTTAAAAGAGATTCATGGGGCCCACCCCTAGAGTTTCCCTTTCAGTAGGTATGGGGTGGGGCCTAAGTTTGTGTTTCTAACACGTTCCCAGGTTGATGCTGATGCCACTGTTCTAGGACTACTCTTTGAGAACCACTGCCCTAGAGTACAGTAAATGAAACAATTACCCCCCAGGTGCTCATTTTGCAGAGTTTAAGTTATTGCTGGCAGCTGCTGCTAGGAGTAGGGGCGAGGAAGGGATGAGAAGCAGGAAATAGGAGACAAAAGAAAGAAGATGTCAGGGAGTGATAAAAACGAAAGGGAGGTTTCACAATCACATAATCAGAATAATGAAGCTTGCTAGCTGCTGTCGAGGACTCTCTCTTAACAGCTCTCAGATTGTGTGTTGATTTTTTCATGACCTCTTGATTCTTCCCCTGAATCAGTATTTGGGACGTACTTTACCACTTTCAGGCTCTTAAAGCACTTATTAGTTTATTATTATATTATCTTAAGGCACTAACTAACTTTGGTTTATTGGGGTGAGTTGAGAATTGATAAACCACATTCCTTCAGTTACCTTTGCATGTAATCCACTGTGGTCAAGTCCAGATCACTTTTCTCCCTGTATCCTGAGTGTGTCATGGAGGTGGGCTCATTACTCTTGAGTTAGACTTTAACTGATGCTTTTTTTTTTTTCAGCTTTCCTCCAATCAGAAAGGAACATTAAATCAATTGGACGTGATGATCTTTCAACAAAGCCATAGTGGTCATTCCTAGTTTTTAACCAATTTTTGTGTCCAATATTTTTCTGAGGAACCCAGGCTTCCTATTTACTTCTATAACAATTTCATCCCTTTATTAAGAAATGATGTTAACATTGTAGGATTTTACTTCCTTAAGAAGTTGAAAAATGAAATTCAATCAAGATAGATGAAGTTCCTGTATTTAGAAAGGAATAACGAATAGTGAAGGAAAGCCAAGAGGAATAAAATAAAGCTAATTCCTAGTGTTACTTAAATCAAACTTGACCTACAGTGAGCAAGATAAAAAGGGGACAGTAGAATATGCTACCTGTGAAGAAACTTGGTGTTATACTTAGCAGTAGACTCTGATTGGAGCATTATGTCATCTAAAACTTGTGGAAACAGAAAGACAAACATCATTAACAGTTTTTGAAAGTAAGACACACAGGAGTCCTCCCTGATCACGTTTTCTGTGGTCAACCTTGGTCTGAAATATTAAATGGAAAGTTCCAGAAATAATTCATAAGTTTTAAATCTCCTGCCCGTCTGAGTAGCATGATGAAATTTTGCACCATCCAGCTCTGTCCCACTGGGACGTGAATCATCCCTTTGTCCAGCATGTCCATGGTTGTATGCACTACTCAACCATTAGTGACGTAGTAGCCGTCTTGGTTATCAGATCCATCGACTGTGGCAGTATGGCAGTGCTTGTGTTCAAGTAACACTTAATTTACTTAATAATGACCCCAAAGCTCAAGAGTAGTGATGCTGGCAATTCAGATTCTCCAAAGAGAAGCTGTAAAGTGCTTTCTTTAAGTTAAAAGGTCAAAGTTCTCAATTTAAGGAAAGAAAAAAATTGTATGCTGAGGTTACTAAGATCTACGGTAAGAACAAATCTTCTATCTATGAAATTATGAAGGAGGGAAAAGAAATCTGTGCTAGTTTGCTGTTGCACCTCAAACTGCAGAAGTTATGGCCACAGTGTGTGATAAGTGCTTAGTATAGGACAAAACATAGTATATATAGGGTCCCATACTATCTGTGGTTTCAGGCATACACTGGGGGTCTTGAACGTATCCCCTATGCATAAGGGGGGACTACTGTAAATGAAAAACATTAAAGTAATTAGATTCCCTTAACCTGGTTGATAGTGACCTCATATAAAACTAATCATAACAAGTCAGGTAGCCCATTGAGTTCATTTTATTTTTTGCTGCTGTGAAAATCACTTAGAGTTTTTGACTGCTTTTTTAATATCATTATATTAATATTTAATTATTATATTATAAAGCATAACGTATTTCATAAGTTTATCAATGTTTCATAAAATATTTCAAGCATACTGAAAAATAGTCACAGGCTCCAATGAAGTCACCCCTCACATTGTGAGGTGGGAACATTTTGTCACATTTGCTGCAGAAGTATAAAAATTTGTGTGGGAGTGATACATTCCTATTTCTTGACAGGGGCTACTGTTGGAGAGGGAAGGAGCCAAAAAGTAAAGGGGGTAGGGTTTCATCACTTGGGGGTTTTACTCCCATTGTTATAAGGCTTGGGTATTGCACTTTCGGCCCCAGATCTTGAGAAGAGGGAATTGGTTCTTAATATATCCGAACAACACTCAAAGTGAGGTTGGTAGATAATCCCAGCTCATGGTTTTGGTTGAGGGCAGGGATTTAAAAGTCAGACTATTCTCTCTGAGAGCCTCAAGAATGAAGATGACTTCAGGGCAATGAGAACCGACCACCTTGGAGAGTACAGGTCCTCGGAAAAGAGGAATTCAAATTTAGTTCATTTCAGCAGTACTCTTATTGGGTCACTTTCCCATCATCTTTCCTCTTAGCCCAGTTAATTCTAATCACCTTTTACTCAGTGAAATGCAGGGCTGATATAAATCATTGCATGCTGATCTTAAGTCATTACCAGAACTATTCTGATTGGCCTATCTATGTTGTATGAATTGCTAAGTATTTTCACTCTAATCCTAGAGAAAAGTGTTCAGTCCAAATTAGACAAGTGTCTTCATCTGTTTGGGCTCCTTTAACAAAATATCACAGACTGGGTAGTTTATAAACAGCAGAAACTTATATCTCACTGTTCTGGAGACTGGAAATCCAAGATCAGGGTGCCAGTATGGTCAAGTGAGGACCTTCTGGGTCACAGACTTCTCATTGCATCCTCATATGGTAGAAGAGGCCAGGGAGTTCTGTGGGAGCTCTTTTATAAGGGCACTAATCCCAGAGCCCTCAGAACCTAATCACCTCCCAAAGGCCCTACCTCCTAATACCATCACTTTGGAGATTAGAGTTTCGACATATGATTTTGGGGGGCCATAAACATTCAGAACATAGCAACAGGATTTAGGAATTTAGTGAGTTTAACCACTATTCAGCTCACTTTATTTGGTAATATGTTGACCTTTAACCTAGAAATAATCTTCAGGTATTTCATACATACTGATGTACTAGTCAGGTACAGATGAAGCTCCTATACAAAGACACCACCAAAATACAGTGGCTCATATAGGAAAGAAGTTTAATTCTATCTCACATAAAGTCGAGAAAAATGAATATGGTCCAGGGCAGATAAGTGATTCTGCTGCATGAGGTCTTTAGGAACCCATTTCCCTTGTTGCTCCCTAATGCCATAGAGTATTGTCCTCATCTGTATGGTGGAGGCCGCATCACTAGCATCATTTCCATGTTTTTTTATTAAAAGACAAAAACTTTGACCAAATAATTTGCACACGTCACTTGCTTACTTCTCATTAGCCAGAGCAATTTTCAAGAAAGGTTGACTGGCTGTGTGCCCTGCTGAAACTGGAGTTCTACTACTAAAGGAAAGAAGAGGAGAATAAGTACAGCAGACAGTCAGCAGTCTTTGTCAGGTGATGATCAGCTCCACTGAGCAGAGAAGAAAATGGGACCGGCTTAAACTGTGGCACAAAGATGTAAGGTTATAGCTAAGGAGGGATGTAAGAAATGATGGGTGGAAGCGCTTGTGAGGTCAGGGGCTGGGATGTAGATGCTGGGATCAGGATTTACACTCTCAGAATCAAGGGAGCCATCTTTTGCAATAAACTGAGATAGTGGAATCAGGGAACTAAATATTTTAGTGAAGATGAGCTACTCTTGCACTGAGCCACATGGTAAGTTTGCAGAATAAACTAGATTCAATTAATGATTTTTTAAAGTGAGAAGAAACATATCCAATACAAACCAACCTAAAAAAAAACATTGAAATGTAACAGGAATTTCGGCTATATGAGATAAATTAGCAGAGTTTGAAATGCAAGTAGTACTATTCCATAGAAAGCCAAAAAAGCTTCCCCTGACACAGAGAGAGAGCTAGTGTGTGGCTCTCCACGTGTATGTTAACACAGTGGGAATGTGCAGGAGATCACAATCTCCTTTAGCATGGCTTCCAGAACACCACAGCACACAGTTAAGGTCAGGACTGATGTTCAGTTGGTTAGAACCAGGACAATTGGACTCCCTGCTTACAGCCCTTGTCCCTTCTGATTGGCTGATACCCACGCCTGACTGGTCAGTGCTGCCGTACAGGTCATTAAACATTATCAACATTACCCCCGCTTTGAGGGGCTATTCAAAATTTCCTTGAGAGATGTTCAGACCACAATGGGCCAGGGAAAAAGTACTTATATGAAAAAAGGAGCAGTTTATTCTCCTCTAATCTGCAAAAACTCTGCATATGGGATAGATAAAATGGAGAAAGAAAGAGACAACACCCAGGTTGATTTGTCAACCTCTCATTTCAATACGTGTGGAGGGTCTGCAGAAAGCATACATTTTGCCATTTGGGGATCATATGCTATTCAGAATTTACTGTCCTTCCTGAAATGTTGATGAAGAACTCCAGATTTCCCATACATTCCAGATGCCATATATCTACTCTACTTACAGATTATAAAATGTTGAGAGAGATTACAAAGGAAGTTGTGAATTTCCTACTCTGGAGGAATTTAGATTTCCTCTGATCTGGAATGGCAAAGGCAGGGGTCCATAAGCAGAGTAATTGGGTAAGATATCTAATAGTTTGTTTAGCCTTTTAAATAATTACTTTGCAAGGAGGAAATGAGATCAGGAAGAAAGGCCCAACAAAGCCTGATGAATGAGTAGGTGATAAAGTATGTACATTGGAACTTTGACATCCAGCCTTTCACGTTTTCTTTTGAAAAGTTGCCTCTATATCATAAACCAGGTATCATATAAAAGAGAACACCCGGCCACGTTTGTCTTTTAGAGTGACAGTAAAGTATAAAGGTTAAAAGCATAGACTCTGGAGCCAGACTTAGCCTGGATTTGGATCCTAGCTCTGCCTCTGAGTAGCTGTGTGACTGTGGATAAATTACTTGAACTCTGGGCCTCAGTTTCATCACCTATAAAATGAGATAATACAAATTACCTCATAGGTCGTTATGGGGATTAACAATCAGTATAATGACTGGCTTATAGTAAACAATAAACATTAGCTATGATATTTTTACATACCCTTAATCCTAAACCATTTGCTCCTACCCATATTCTTTCCTGCTCTCCATGCACTTGGCATCTGACCTTATTGGATCACTTCTTCCTTTTTTGTATTTTTCTTACTGGGCTATTTGATATGCAGGGCTGTCTGCCTGGCTTCCTCCCACTAACATTCAGGCAGACTTTCTTCTGATATCTCAAGCCTCTCATCGCAAAACATGCTACTCTTGTGGCACAGTTCCATTCTCCCTGTTGTAACCTAGTGTTCCATGGCATAAACTTGACCTTGATCTTTATGTAATGTTTACAGGTTCTTTTGCTACTTGAAGGGGTAAATTCCCTTAAACGGTGTAGAAGAGACAAGGCTATGGGTTTGCCAAGTTCAGTTTCATTTTGTTCTTTCTGAGCATGGAGGAAGGCTACATATCTCTGCTTCCCTTGCATTTAGATTGGTGCCATATGACTGGGCCTGCATCCTGGTGTATTGGTGGAAGTGATTTGCTCCACTGGTCATAAAACCCCTTGAGGGATTGTCTAAGCTCTCTCTTCACTTACCACGAATGCATGGGAGGCCTCAAGTTTAGGATGTCGGCATCATAGTAAGGAAGGAGACTGTATCCCTGAGTCACCTCTTGGAGGAAAGATACCAAGGAGAGTTGCCTGAACTGCATTGGATTGTGAAGAGAGTGAGAAATAAAATTTTATTGTGTATATTCCATGAGATTTGGGTGCATTGCCCTGATTAATTTAGATGGTACAAAATAGGAATATTTGAACACAATGTAAGTCTATAGTATTATAATGAAGTTTGAATGTATTTCTACTAGGGTGTTTCCTATATTCAGTATTACTGAATTCATTATGAAGTTTAGGTAACTGAGCAGAATATTGTAGAGAAAAGGATATGGACTGTAGAATCCCACAGAACCAGATTCAAATTCTGTCTCAAACATTTATGATTTTGACTTTAATATGTTCTTTCTCTGGAATCCAAATAATATTTTCTTTCTAATAGGGTTATTGGGTAAGTCAACTAAAACCTATTAGGTAACTCTCTTCCACCCCTATACCCTTTCCAATATCCAATATTTTTAATCCATCATTCAATTTCTGTGATTCTCCATTCTAAGCTGCTTTTCATATATTTGACTTTATAGGAGCGCTGGACTAAAGCCTCAATGACAAAAGGTAGCAATTTGGTTCAGAGAAAGTATCCATATCCTTAATTTGTGCCCAAATGAAAGAAAATCATTACAGAATTTTACTTGCTGAAAATAGTACTTAGTAGAGAACAATTTTCCCTTTATTTAGTGCATTATTCAGAAAGTTCCCAAGTTAGAAAGCCTATGCCATGCACTATAGCACAATTTTGAAAATATTGTATTTAATTAAAATGAGAATGTCTGAAATGATTACTATAGAATTTATCTTTCCAAACCTCACATAAAATTTTTGATCCATGCAATATTTATGAGTTAATTTTCCTTTTCCCCATCTCATCTTAACAATCAGAAGAATAGTCTCCATTTCAAATTATTGAGGGTGGGCCACCGGCAGAATGTGCACCAGCAAAGACAGAAATCACTAGTGACCACCTATTTTTCAACCTCTCTGTTCACACACACACAAAGCCACTTGCACACACAATATAAACACAGACAACAAAGGCCCACCTGCAGAGCTGCCATCTTTACTTGCTGTTTAATATTTAAACAAATTGTTTAGAATTTGTGGCATATACTTGGTGGCTTTTTAAATTAAGAAAACAAGCTAACACACAACTTATTAAATTAAAAGACAAATTTGACAAATTTTGCATTAGGCACACAAGAAAACAGAGTTAATTCAACAGGCACTACATTGTAAGTTTACAGACCTTGATCCTGGAATGTATTGTAATGCTTTTAAAAGATCAATATTGCAACAAACTAAGCTCTCTGTAGCATAGCTTCCCTTTTATAAAATTAGTAAACTTTCCCTTTCAATGGTCAAATAGATGTCCCTGAAAATTGACAGAGTAGGTATGTGCTCTTTCTTGGTCTTCTTTGCCTTTCTGATCTTTGCTCACCATTTCCTCTTTTCTTTTTCTTCTCACCATCCCGGCCTCTAATTTCCCTCAAAGCTCTATCCCAAGACCTCTACCTCCCCTCTACCTCTCTCCTAATGTGGAGTTGCATTTTCCATAGAGTTTATTTCTAAAGTCAGCGAGCAAAGTGAAAAATCATACCAAGTCAGAAATACCCTAGAAAAAACAATCCCTTAATTCACCCTTAAAGTACAATATACATGGCCATTCTTTTTATGCACACTTGAGGCTGATATACCATCCAACTCAGCCAGTTTTTCCTCCAGCATTGGAACAGATTGCTGTTTTCTCAGCTAAACACCTGATGAAGTATTTGGCTTACATTTAGCAGCCATGTTGTAAAAAAAAAAAAATGTATCTTTAAACACTTGAATCACACTCAGCATGGTGAGATGCTCATACTATGAGAGCAATTCAGGAACTGAGACCAACTGAAGGAACATCAGATTCACATCTCCCTTCCTGCGCTCCTCTGGGGCATATGCTCTAGTGGAACGTGGGACAGAATCACCCACACTATTTACATTCTTCTCTTTCTTTCTCTTTCTGGCAGAGCAAGTGGAGTTGAGTATGGATGAAAACTTTATTCTATATGTATTAAGGAAAACTTCTATTCAAAACCACAACTTTTTCTGAGAAGGGCAGCTGTGTTAAAGGAAATGTCAGGGTCTCTGTTGCTCTTCTGTGTCACAACAGGGATCAATGGTCCCTTCAGTTTAATGGAGGGAACTGCCTCATAGGTAATGGACATACAAAGATGGGAGAGACTTGGAGTCTGGGAGTACAGAGGCTGGAGAGAGCTGACTTGCTCTATATCATGGTTTCTCAGTCTTGGCTCTATTGACATTTTGGCTCAGATAGTTCTTTGTTGTGGGGGGCTGTCCTGTGCAATGTAGAATGCAGCATCCCCAGCCTCAACTCACTAGATACCTGTAGTTACACCTGCTCCTCCAAGTTGTGAAAGCCAAACATGTCTCCAGACATTGTCAAATCATCACTGGGGAGAAAACCACCCTTGATTGAGAAACTCTGCTCTATATAACAGAGTGGAAAGAGTTTGAAATCTTGGGGGGGGCAGGGAATTTGGACTGGAAGAAGTGAAAAGGAAATATGGGGTGGGGGTGGGAGGAGTTTTCTAGATAGTGCAAGGCTGGGCACTATGTGAGGTGAAGTAGCCTCTGAAAAATCCTTAGTCATGGGCTGGTTGAAAGCTTTGAAAAAAACAGATTATGTCTAAAATCCCATTTGAAGCTGTTTTCTGTTATATGAACCCACTTCCATTTCCCCAAACCTTCAGTAAAGTCTGTTGTAAACACCAACACCATGTGAGAATAGTTACCTTTGGCCACTGAGGAAGGGAATGAATTCCTTTTCTGGGCTGACACGGTGTGAAATAGAGACAGCCCACATGGAAAGGTTACCTTCCTCGGAAGGAAATGGCATCTGGAATCCAAGGTAAGCATTCCCAACATGGATTGTGTAAGAATCCTTGGATTTCCAGAAGTGGGTTATGGATTTGAACAACTCTTATCTGGATCTTAGAGGACAAGGACCTCTCAGTGGCACCATTAGTGGCACTCTAAGGTTTTATGACTTGTGGGTTCTACAGGCCACACAGAATCACCACCATCCCTGGCAAGGGTTAGTGTGGGAGGAGATGAAGATACTCTTCTCCTCTCTCCTTGCCTCTCAGGGGATTAGGATTGGAATTTGGGGCCTCCAGAAATGGGAGGTGATCACTTCTCATTGCGAGGATGGTCTTTACTATGTAATGTAAATCTGCCCAAGACATTGCTAATTTCCCTACTCCCTCACCCTCAAAATCTCAGTCTCTTTTGCTTCTTCATCGTAGTTGCTCCTCTGTTACCCTGTCACAATGTCCTATACATTTATCTATAAAAATTTTAGACGTATCTCTTTGTCTCTTTCAAAGCTACTTCACTTCCTGGGTACAGATTTGGAAGGGTTCCACTTCTCACGGCCCACTCCCCTTTTACGGTCAGGTCCATCTGTCAGATATAAACTGTTTCCTCAACACATTCTGCTCTTTATTACTGCTATGCTCGTCTAGTATCAAGCTGCTCCTCCCTATAGAAAACCTTTTATTGCCATATCTTCAGGACTTAATTTGATCTACTGTATTCTACTTTAAAATATCGGTTCAGTAACACTATTTCTTATAGTAAGATAAACTCTGAACTCATAGAATTTTATCTATACCCCTTTAGTGGCATTTATCATTTTCTGTCTGCTGTAACAGCTATTTGTGTACATGGTATCTTTGCTTGTAGACTAAGAGCTCCTTGAAAACAGGACTATGTCTTAACATAATAATTGGTTCATAACAGCTATTAAGTAGTTGATTTTAATTTTTTTCTATTTTTCCCCAAAAGAATGTAAGATGGCTTAGAAGGACACAAAATATTGGCTAATGACTTAAATTAGAAGAAAGCAAGAATAAAAAGAGATGATAGAAAATTAAGAATAGTGGGTTATCAATAAACGCTTGCTAAAAAATAAATCAATTTTCTTTACATAAGAATTACCAGTGGGGGGCCGCCTGGTGGCACAGTGGTTTAGTCCGTGCTTTGGCAGCCCGGGGTTCACAGGTTCGGATCCCGGGCACCGGCCAAGGCACTGCTTGTCAGCCATGCTGTGGCAGCGTCCCATATAAAGTGGAGGAAGATGGCCACGGATGTTAGCCCAGGGCCAGTCTTCCTCAGCAAAAAGAGGAGGATTGGCAATGGATATTAGCTCAGGGCTGGGCTTCCTCACACACAAAAAAGAATTACCAGTGGATCCAATCTTAGACACAGCTGTATTTGCTTCCTTACTCGCAACTCTCTCCCAGTGGTCATGTCCTTGCCTCATCCCCCTTCTTTACTCCCTGTTTTCTCCCTTCCCCAAATCTGGCATGTTTTATTATGTGGTCTGTTAGAAACTGCCATCTTGTTCAAAGACCTTACCTTCCTGACCACAGTGCTGGTTCTAGGCATGGGCACTTGATTCAAGCCAAGCCAAATAGAATCCTTCTTTTGGATTTTTGGAGCTGAAGCAAGAGGTAAGAGCCTTTTCTCCATGGATGGTAAGCCAGGAATGTGTTGAGTCACAACAGTCCACCACTGGGTAGAGAAAGCTGATTTTCAGGAGAGGAAATCGAAGCCAACCTACAAAAAGAAGCAGAGATCAGAAACAGAGGGAATTCTGATGGTATTCAAACCCTTGGTTCTTGTTTCTGAGAACCCCCCTCAAAAATTCCCTTGCCCCCTGCCTTCCAAAGCATATTTGTTACAGCTTCTTTTGATTTTTATTGGACTAAGTCCAAACACTTGAGTCTGACAATCTGGCATTTCCAGCACCCAGTCAGCCTTATCTTGCTTCTAAATTCTCAGTTGAGAGCTGCCTTCTCCCAGAGGCCAGGCTCATTCTTTCCTCTGTGGTTTTCTTACAGTTATTTCCTTACCTTGAATGACCTCTTGCCTCCTCTCTCTGCAATAGTAATTCTAGTCTTTCTTCAGGGTCCAATTCAAGATCTACCTCCTCCATTAAAACCCTTCTTGATTGATTTTTTTCCTTTCCTGAACTACGGTAACCCTTATTTCCCCGGCTTTCACGATGATGTCTGAAACATATCTATTTTTCTGCCTTGGTTTGTGCTCTTATGTGTTTTCTGTGTAAGAGAATTTTTCGGTTTGTTTATTAATTACAAACTTAACTGCTTTTAAGAAATGGTATCTTCCCCTTTGTTCTTTAGCACCTTGATTTGTTTGGGTTTGACAGCTTGGGGTGAGGATTGAGGGAGAATAGAATTGGTCTACACAAAAAAGAGAGCAGAACATGAGGCTTTTGCAAGCAATTTAGAAGAGGAGAAATGAGGAGCAGAGACGGGAGACTGGGAGTGAGGAGGAGAGTAGAGCAGTGAAGCGGGAAAGGTTGTGTGTAGCCCAATGTGGTCATTCTCCACAATCCTCAGTTGCTCAGGAAATTAAAATAAACTCACAAAATGCTTGGAGAGCATGTATATTTTATGGAAATTGGTGAAGGGATAGAGTTTGGGGTGTATACTGTCAAGGGGGAAAACAGAAGCAACACCCATGGATGCAGGTGCTGTAGACAGAGTGACCGTGAAAGATATGAGCCCCTGGGGATTTGCAGAAAGCATGAGAAGAGTTTTAAAATTCAACCAGGTCTGGATTTGGGGGTTCAAGCCAAGGGCAGGAGGTCCCAGGAAACATCTGGGTTACAAGTGTTTATTAGTTTAGTGTTAGACACATTAGTCTTGCCTTCCCACGTTGATTGTAAGTTTCATGATATAGGGACCACGCTGTCTTCTGCCTCAGAGGCTCTCACGCTGTGTCAGGCTCAAAATAACTGTTTCCATCCCTTGTCTCTTTACTTTCCAATGCTTCTTTTCTATCAGTGTTAGGCTAATCACTCTTATAATTTTGCTTTTATTATGTCAGTTCCCTATCTATGGAAAAAGGAGGAGGAGGAGGTTAGTCGATAATTGGTCTTTGCAGCCATGTTAAACTCCTCTGCTGGTGAACAAACTCCTCCATTATCTGGCCTCTCTGATTTATCCAACCTCACCTCCTCTTACCCAACATAATTCTCTTTTCCAGGAATGTTGAGTTCCTCTCTACCTGTTCACATCGCATGGAGGGTCTCGGCTCAGGGTCTTTTCTATGCTGTTGTCCTCACCTAAAACACTCTCCACTCTCCTCTCTGTCTACAAACCTACCCGTCCTCAAATTCCAGCACAAGACACAGTTCCTCTAAGAAACATATTATACCTCTAAGTCAATCTCCAGTTATCTTTTTTCTCAGAACTTTAATTGCATTTATAGCTTGTGCCATGCCATATAGCATTGATTATTGCTCTAGTGATTTTATGAGGGTTAATCTTCTCATAAGCACCTTGAGGACTGAAAGAGTGATTTACAGTTTTTATACGATGGATGCTCAGTACTTATAAATGTTTAAGAAGTCCCTCCCCTAAGTGAATTCACAAAAGGCAGAGCCTTTGTTTGGTTTCTTACTGTTCCCCCAATGCTAGAACAGTGCCTGGAAAATAGTGGATACTTAATGAATATTCGTTTAATAACGAATGATCAAATGCATGAATGAAAGAATGAATGAATGAATATTGGCCTGCCAACGTTTTTGACTCCCAGTAGTGAAGAACAATCTTTTTACTTTGTCTTTCTAAATTAATATTTAAGGCCTTTACATAACTCTCTTGAATCTAATAACTATACTTCCTTCGCTGGATTTCTTAGTCTTTGAGATAATGTCAGATGCTGCTACCTGGCTCCTTTAGTGTGGCATCAGTCATTCTTAAAGCACTGCGCTTATTTCAAATCACATTTATGCCCAATTTAATCTATTTATACTGGAAGAGAAAACAGGGGAGCAGGGCATATGCATCGCCTGCTCTTTCACTTCTAGGCCCCCTTGGGTATATCACAATATTGAAAAACTGGGACTTGGGCATGTATATGATAAAAAAGAATCTCTCTGGAGATTTTTCTAAATAACTCAGAAAATGCATCAACCATAAAGATAAAAAGATGAATAAATTTGATTGCCTTAAAATTTAAGGCTTAATTTTGAAAAAATATATCATAAAGTTAAAAGGCAAGGCACAGACTGGGAGATGATATTTCAAACCATACATCTGACATAGAATGGTATCAGGAATATACATTTTTTTATGCTCAATAAGAAAAAGACCAAGAATTCAATTTAAAAAATGGGCAAGGAGATGAATAGGCAATTCATAGAAAAAGAAAAATAAATGGCATTTATGTTCAACTCTAGTAATATTCAGGGAAATACAACATCTAATAAAATTGAGAATTCACACACCCTAGTTTATTGCAATTCTTCTTTTAGTTGTACATATATATATATGTATATATATATATATATATATTAGAGAAGCTCTTGCATATGTGAACACATAGATATGTACAAAGAATCTCAGCAAAAGTGTAATTGTAAAATATTGGGAAAAACCCAAATTTTCATTAATAGGGGAATAGATAAGTAAATTGTGGTATTTTCCTAAATCAGTTAAAATAAATGAGTTACAACTACATGAATCAACATGAATAAACCTCAAAAACATAATCTGAAGGGGAAAAAGCAAATTGTAGAATATGTACAACACAATATCATTTACACAAAGTATAAAAACACACAAACAGGGGCCGGCCCTGTGGCGCAGCGGTTTAATCCGCGCTTGGCAGCCCGGGGTTCGCAGGTTCGGATCCCAGGCGCCCGCCGACGCACTGCCTGTCAGCCATGCCGTGGCAGCGTCCCATATAAAGTAGAGGAAGATGGGCACAGATTTTAGCCCAGGGCCAGTCTTCCTCAGCAAAAAGAGGAGGATTAGCAATGGATGTTAGCTCAGGGCTGGTCTTCCTCACCAAAAAAAAAAAACACACAAACAATATTTCATAGTATTCATAGACATATGTTGTATAGTATAGCAGACTGGGTTCCCTATAAAGCAGGTTCTGAGATAGAGATTACCAAACAGGAGGTTCTCTAGGAAGTGGCTCTGGGAATAACATCTTGTGGAAAGGAAGTAAAGGAAGCAGGACTGGGTGAAGGGAGAGCTTAGGCTATGATGTAGTTCTTTTTTTTTTTCCTGAGGAAGATTTGCCCTGAGCTAATATCCACTGCCAATCTTCCTCTCTTTTTCGTATGTGAGCTGCTGCCACAGCATGGCCACTGACAGACAAGTGGTATAGGTCTGCACCCGGGAACCGAACCCAGGCTGCCAAGCAGAATGTGCCAAACTTAACCACTAAGCCACCAGGGCTGGCCCTGATGTAGTCTTAACAAGGGCCTCAGTCAACCCCTCTGAAAGCCTGTGAAACTAGGATTGCCTTTCAGAATTGTCCTGACTTGGGGTGAGGGCCCTAGCCTTACACACCTTCAATGACAAGTCACTGGATGTGAGGAGGTGCATGACCTCGGGGGAGGCAGCTCCCTCAGCCTCTGTGTAGTCATTAGGAACAATCACATGAATATTCTGATTTTCTTTTCCTGGACATGTGATAGCATTATACTGCTCCATGTCCTTTGAGTTAGGGATGGCCATGTAACCTGCTTTGGCCAGTGGAATGTGAGCAGAAGTTGTATGGGTGACTTCTAGGTAGAAACTTTTAATAGTCCACACATGATTCTCCAAATTCCCTTCCCACGGCCATGGTGTTCCATGACCTTCTAGATCTGTGGAGACTCTTCCAGCTGCATGTCTGAATGAAGACAATGTGAAGCAGTGTCCTTAGCCTTCTTCATCAACATTAGGCATGAACAAAAAATAAACACTATCTGTTTTAAGTCACTAATATATCAGGGTTATTTGTCACTGCAGCATAATAACCTAGTTATCCTGACTGATGCTACCTATTGATTCCAAATGTCACTTTTGCCATCTTTGATGTCTCTTCTTCTTGCCATATGTATTAACTTAGTAGTCTTTCTTGTCTTGTTTCCTAGATCAAGTTTCACAAAATGTATTCTGCAGAAAACTAGTCGCGTAAACTGCTCTCTAAAATCATGGTTTTTATGGTCAAGGAAGTAGGAAACCACGTACTTTATACTCTCTCAGGGATTTATAATTGCTCATTAGCATATTAAATTTCCAGAGCAGTCTTTCCATAAAGAAACCCATTTTAACTAATTTTAATCTTCCATTTCACAAACTCATTTGACTATGGAACCCTAAAAATAACATCTATTAACATCCGACAGAGGAAAACATTTTTGGAAACTATGCCCTAAGCAATCTTCCTTTTTCCATTTCAAATTAAACACATCCAGCAGGTCTACTTGCAAGTGCGGAGAATGGAACTGGGACTTATTTACAATGAGTTCAAGAAGTAAAAGCCTTTCTATAAGTACAAAATGTCAATAGAATTGGTTTGTGAAAAAAACCCAAAATATTCCATTGGCTTCAAAATGAATCAACACACATGTAGGGTATACAGACTAGGAAACACAAATATGTATTGGATATAGGGCCCTTAAACACCTAAGATTGGCAATATGTTTGCAAAGATACTATGTAGCCACATAGGAAGCAAAACAATAAAACTACATAATCACTGCCAAATGAGTGGGTATAGACAGAATCTTGAGGTTGTGTAAGATCACACAATGAGTGAGGGTCAGAGTCAGTGTCTATGGTCCACATATTGGATCTGAGAATCAACGATGCACTGAGTCATGGAACACTACTTTTTGATATCATTCTGAATCTCTTACCTGATGTGCGATGTATAAGAACTTAAATCTTGGGCACCAACAATTAGAGTGATTAGCATTTCTGTATATTTCCACCATGGCATCAGAAAACAAAAGAATACTTGCCAGTTTCCCAATCTGGCAAAGTCCAAAAAATGCCTGCCTGACTACCTTTTCAATGTAGCAAATTATAGCACGGCTTGTTGGCTGAGAAAATGGCCCACTCAGAATGAGGAGGCAGGGCAGCCGGCTGCTGGTGCCTTTACAAATTTTTTTTTTCCTTGTAGAATTTAGATGAGTTAAGGAATTACTTATTTAGAATGAAAACTCCATATTTTAATAAATTAGAGTGGTCGACAACCTGGAATGGATGGAGCAGAATGTTACATAATTTCTAACCTCCTCCTCTTCCTTTTTACGTGTTCTGAATGAAGAGGGAACTATTTTAGCTGACAGGAAGAAAAGACAAAAACTTCAAAAGAAACACAAAACTACTCAAATCTTGCTTTTGCCTCCACACATGAGACTTTGAGGTAGGAATAAAATTCATAGTATAATGTATTAGAGCCTCAGAATCCAGATATTTTGGGAGTAGATGGCTCAGCAAAAACACAAATTACTTTTAGACCCAATCTATTATTTATTATTTCAGTTTATAAAAAATGCACCCAATGCATCTTTAGGATGAAGAGTTCAAAGTCACTGTGATTGTTTAGTTGGCTTATCTCTGGCTTATAGAAATCTGCGTATTTTATGTTGACTTGAAATTGTGTTCTATCAGAGACAGTCATGCCATAAAACCAAAAAGTTAATTTTAAAGAATAAAATTCACGGTGTCATCATAAATACATTAATTACTTTTAAGTTACAGATCAAATGATATCCTGTCAGTAAGAGGTTTTAATTAAATTATGAGGATAGGCTACTGAGATTTGGAGGGGGGACATTATTTTTTTCACTTTAGTTAATCATTCCTATTGCCTCAAGCCAGAATAAAAAATCCTCCACAGAATTAAAAGTGTGAACCCCATTGTTTGTAAATTGAAGTAATTCGTTTCTTTAGTTGGGTTATCTGTGCTTCTGTTAAATTACCATTTCTACCAACTTTCTTCTTCCTCCCTCCAACACACCCCTCCACTCCCAATTTCCAAAAGTTTTGCTCTGCTTAGACCCAGCTTTCCAATTTGAAAAAAGAGAAAGGGGTTATGCTGAGCTCTAAGGTTTTCCATATCACGTTAGTTTGAGATTAGTACTAATTCTTAGAAAGTTCTAACTTTGCTTCGGAGACTCTTCTTTCTAAAAAATCTTATAATGGTGAAAAATAGTATTTCTTATATTAAAAGTTAATTTTAAGTGCACATTTAATTGAAAAAATATTACTTTGAAATCAATGTCTTGCTTTTTTTCTTAGAATATACTGTATGTAAGCAGATAAGGAAAATTAAGCTATCTTTAAAAAGCTGAATTTTAGATCCCTCCATACCTAAATATTTAAATCTTGAGTCTTGGGTTTTGTTTTCTACTTGATTTTCTATTGTTTCTTTCTTGTGTAATATTCCATATCTGATGGGGTGCAACTATTTTCAAACACAGTAAAAGTAATCAAAGTTTAGCTATGTAATAAGTACAGATTATTACTCTCTTTATTAAAGGTGAGAGAGTTTAATGCATTCATACATTCATAAATCAGCAGCCAGTTTGGCGAACTTCTTGTATTAAATTAGATGGCATTTAATTATCAAAACAACTAGGCAATGAGTGAGATGCTAATTAAAGCCTCAGCAAACAGCTACTCTCTATTCTCGATTTATAATTCAGTGTCCATCAAAAAAGTCAAATAAAGGTCATCATATCTTCTCATACCTGAATATCTAGGAAAGAAATTTGGCTGTTGAATCTAGCATCATTAGATCTAAATCTAAATATAAAAAAAGCATATAACAACCAACCAAACAAATAAACTAAAAAACTCCCCAGGGTGAGATTTCAAAAATGACAAGGATATAAGACAAGCTACTTAGAAAAGTACATTCCACATTTTTGTGCAACAAGTGAAAGCAATACAGCATTTTCAAATAGCAGGTAAATAGACATTTGTGTTCTTGCATCACCAGTTCAAAATCTCCGTAAAGCATTAACAGGATGAATAAAGCTATATGGTACAGAAACAGATTCTTAAAAATCGAGTTCAACTTTTATCTTGCACATCATCTGAATGTAAATGAAAATAATTCAAAAGCTTAATCCAAACAAACTACTTATCATGGAGCACTTGAAATACTGGTTTCACACAGCATTTAGGATACAAGCTATAGAATGAAGAATCAGAAATCCCATTACCTGGTACAATAAAGTGTTGTTGAAGCTACTTTAATTCGTTCCACCTCTAGTTGATAAAGATGATTGGACCACCTTCACGAAGAGGCTGGGTGAATTTCTATGAGGCTGTCCACCTAGAAATTTCTAGGTCCAAATTCATATTACACCAAAGACTGCTGCTGCTTTCTCTGCACTGCCTTCAGGAAAGCATAAAACCACCCCACATGTATTGTGAAATGCCCAACTGCCCAAAGTCTTAAGGAAATAGGAATTTAAAGGACCATGTACATTTTCTCTAAAATTTCAACTCTGAGTTGTGTTTATAAAATAGAATTTAATAGGAGTGAAGAATTTACTTAGTCTAATTCACCTGGTTAATTAAGGTAACTCTAGGATAGTGGAGTCATTTACGTTTATTGAATTAGCTAGTCAAACACTTTTTTAGTGAAGCAAGAACTGTACTGGGCACCTCTAGTGGCCTGTCTCATTGTTCATACCCTCCTGTATCTGTGCTTTTAGAAATGTGATTCGCAGATCTGTTGATCAAGAGGTAGAGTTCATATCCCCACCTCTTTAATTGGCAGTAGAATGTGGCAGAAGTGATGGTGTGCCAGTGCACAGCGTAAAACTTAAAAACCTTTGCAGACTTTTCTCTTGGAGACTCTTTCTTCCATCAGGTAAAGAAGCCCTGTCTATATAGCTAGGGGATGAGAGACCACAAGGGCCAGAACCAAGTCAGCCCAGTTATCACAGCAAAGGCCCCAGAGAGGTGAGTGAGCCCAGCCAAGATCAAGACCTGACCTGAAGCTTCAGATCTGACCTGAAACTGATCTACAGCTGATCACAGACACATGAAGGAGCCCAGCTGAGGTCAGAGCAACTGACCAGCTGAGCTCAGCCTAAATCGCCATGAGCTAAATAAATAGTTAGCTGATACAAATCAGTAGTAAATTGACAATACCCTGTTGTCCTCAATTAGTGGTGTGGCCCCTGGGAACTGATTCAATAAGTTCAGGACCTAAAGACGTAAACACATCAAGCTACATCTCTCTATGGACTACCATCTTTAAACTATCTGTTGACATATGTGTTGCAAGGCAGTGCACAAATCAGATTGATAGTCACTGCCTTTCAGTAACTTTTAAAAATTATTTACCATATAACACACATTTACATTTCTTACATTGTATGGAGCTATACAAAAAGTGTGTCTGTGCTTGATTAATTGGCATGTTTCATATATTAAATAAATTAAAGTTGAAAACCAAAAAGAGATGAACCTAACAAGCCCCACATACCTGCTAAAAACCAACCAATAAAGTCAAGTATGTGTACATAATACTATGAAAGTTCATCAGTTCTCACTGTATCTCGGCATTTCAGATCACTCAAGGACCATTCTATCAAAGTAGAGCTATAAAGCCTCCTTTGCCCACTATCTCAAACCCTTCACATTATGATAACTTTATTTAGGCCATTATAGATCAATGCCCAAACTCATCATGAGCCACAGAGCAGACAATTGAGAGAATTTTGAAGTTAGAAGGAACTTCAGAGGATACTGAATGTGGTGCGGAAAAAAGCAATAGCATATTCAGAATCCTAGTCTCTCCCTAGCTGTGCTACCCGTACCGTCTTTAGTCAATAGTTTTTGATCAGGAAAATGAGATCTGTGGTATTGATGGCTTCTTTGTGTGAGAGGGCAATTAATTCCTCTCTGAATTCTGAAGGATGGTAGAGGAGCTGAATTAGTGAGGACAACAAAGAGGGTTTTTGAGAGGCCAAGTGGGGAAAAAGAGAGGAGAGATGTCACTAGACCAAAGACGTCTAATGGAAGAATTTGAGGAAGTTTCTTTTGTATGGTATGTGAGTTTTCCAAAAAATCTTGCCATATTTTTGGAGTTAGAATAAATATCGGGGCAGGTTGGGAATGGATAGGGGACAGACTGAGAAGCATAACCAAGTGCACCTAGGGGCTCTAGTATGGGCTAGGAGAGAGAAAAGAAGTTGCCTCCTAAAGCCCAGTCATATTTGGGTTACATAAGATTCCTTACATATCTAAAAATCTCTGGCTGTGAAGGCTGCCGCTGCTTCACAGCATTTATACTAAATAACAGTTCTCTTTATTCTAAATTCTCTAACTCAGAATTTTTGATGAGTCGTTTGGAACCTGGCTAATGTATATCTGTGTGCTATATATAAAGAAAAGATTTGTTAAAGAAACAAATGGCACAAACAAGATCATAAAAATGACACTCAAAATGCTTGAAAGAGCAATTTTCAAAGACCCTAAGTAATTTAGGAACACGACTTAATCAATTGTCCTCCATAAAAATACGTTAAAGTCATGACTGATGATCTAAAAGGATGTGTCTATATGTTTTGTCTAATTTTGCAGGAAGGTAATCAGAAGACATTGGTTTTTTAATGTGTGAATTATAACAAGATTTAGGGAAATTAGCTGATAATATGGCAGGCTGATTAGATGAATTAGTAAATTAACCCAAGCTGTTACTGTACATATGTAAAGTCCTCTAATATGGGACTTTTTAATTGATTCCTCAAGGGTGCTTGTTAAACTGGCAAGATGGCTACTTGACTGTTTATGTAAATTGAAAAAAAAAAAAAAGGCAGTTAACTTCCATACTAGTGGGAATGGACTTTAAACAGACACCATAACAACTGAACATCAAAGTTCCAGTTGAAACTCAAGGCTAGTTAATTTCATTTGCCCTCCTCCCATCCAACCCCCAACTTCCTACATCCCCAATGCCATTGATCATAATGTCTGGTCCCTGTTGTCAGCTACCCTTGCCCACCGTCTAGTCTCCTCCAGCTCATTTCTCTTCATCTTTTGCCTCTGTCCTCTACTAGTTCTTTGTGCATCATTCTAATGTTTTATATTCTCATTTCTCCTATAGAGCAATGAACACATCAAGGTTTAATGTAATATATTGGAGTGGAAAGGGGATGGGAAGTGATCTGCCTGAGTTGGGTTCAAATCCTGACTGCTCTGTTTAATAACTGTGCAGCTTCGGGAAAGTTACTTAACCACAGTCCCTATTCTCTCATTTGTAATCTGAAAGTAGTAATATCTACCTTGCATGACTGCTGTGGGAATTCAGGATGATAAAGATAAAGCTCCCAGAACTTAGCACATAATTAGTAGCTAAAATGATTTTCTCTGCCTGTTTCCTTTTACCGAAACCCAGATTTACTCCTAGTGACACTGCTTCCCCCACAACACATTAAGTGTTGCTCCTATATTTTGGCTTCTTGAAGAGGACTCAGTATTATTCTGTCTCTCTGCAACTTCTTCCTGGCAAATTTATGTAGTTTTCATTTAACAATCTCTCCTCCTTCGAAGGACATGCTGTCCACTTGTATTTCTTACTTCCCAACAACAACAAAAAAATTATACAATTATTCTTTTATTTGATCCTTACAAGAATGCTGGGTGGTAGGGAGGGCCAATATTATCTTGATGAAATATACCAGTCTTGTTGCTGTTACCTCTGGGTCATTTCTTAATCCTCATGGATTTTGGAACTTGGTTCATAGTTTCTCTCTTTACTCCAGTATCTGCTGTCATCTTAAGTGACTTCATGATATATAGTGATGAGCCATCTGACAGCCTGCCCTGACACTGACATTTACCTCCATCCCACTTTACCAATCCCATTTACAAGAGCACATCTTGGACCTTTTAAGCACTTAGAACTGCTCCTCTGAAAATTTGAATGTTGAAATGACTCTCTGCCCACAACCTATATTCTTTCTCTTCTCAAACTCTTTCACTCCCGCAATATGTGTTCTTCTTCCTCATCAACACTCCTGCTTCTCAAATCCTTCCTAGCCTTTCAGTCTATTAACGTCCTCCCACTTCATTTCCTCCATAACCAGACTGAATTTCAAGTACGTGCTTGTTCGTTCATTCATTTGTTTGTTCAGTCATGCATTCATTCTACATTTATTGAGTGCCTTTTGTATGCTGGGCACTGTGATAGAAACTGTGACAGGCCGTTACCTTAGTGCTGAAGCAACTTAGGGTAGACTGATCCGTCCTTTTCATCGCATATTCATCAACACTTTGGGATTCCTCATCCTCTTTTCTTTCTTTTGTTTCCATTGGGCAAAATATCTGTTTTATTTATTGTTTTTGCCCTGTTCTTAGACCTCTGGCTCTAATCACTGCTAGAGAACATCTTATCTCTGTATAACTCCTTGGCTGAGCTGGGTCTTCAGTGCAAATCTAATTTCTCACACACCCAGACAGCATTCTTTCTCTGCAGCTGTCATTCCAAAACTTTACTCTCTTCTCAAGCCTTTACCTGCTTTCTCACTGGATGGCCTAGCCTGGCTTCACAAAGAAAATAAATGCTATTAGTTATGAACAACCTTAATATCCCTCACCATCCATCTATACTTTATCCATATTTCTCTTCTGTCTTTTTAAAAAGGGCAAGATAAAGCAAGACAAGACATAACTTGCACAGTGAGCTTCTCCATAGGTACTTTGGTCCCATCTCCTCTGACTTCCACCTTGATTCCTTAAGTTATTCACTTTTTCAATCTTCCATTTCTCCTTCTCCAATAAACTCTTACCCTCAGCCTACAAATATCCTAAACAAGCTTTCTCTTAACTCTGCCTACTACTCAAACTTCCACGACAAAATTCCATTAATGTCAGCAATCTTGAGGAAGACATCTTCATTCACTGCCTTCACTTACTAACCTCTCCTTCACTCCAGTGCAATGTGGCATCTGCCTCCAGAACTAACAAAGTTGCTTGAACACCTAATTGCCAACCCACAGTGGCCCTTCAGGTCTCTTGTTACTGGAAACAATTGACCATCTCTTGTGTTTATTCTGACACAGTCTACCATCTGGCCAGAACTCGATAAGAAGAAATTCTGGCAAAAATCCTAGACCTTTTGTGCCTTTTTCCAACTTGATCCACCACATCCCTGGTTCTGCATTTACTTGATGTTTGACCTCTTGCTCTATCTCTGATTTCCAGCCAGCATTTATCACTTGAATCTAATGACAGATTTGCATTCTCTGGAAAATGTTTGGAACATGCCCACAGTGTTCAACATAGTTCCAGTCTCTATAATCCTACTGTGTGACTAGTTAGCATATCTGGTTTCCCTGCTGGGTCTGGTCTGAACTCTTCTGAGTGGGTAGGAGTCTTAAAGTCTCTCCTCCCCTGGTTTTCATGATACTCTCCTGATGCTTTTTATACTCCTTTAAACACTCTTTCAAGTATTTTGTTAAATCTTTTCTTCCTTCTCTTAGTCTATACACTTTTCTTGGCAGATTTCATCCACTCCCATGGCTTAACCATCATCTCTCTATGTTGCCAACTCCCAAATTTATAATTCCAATTTTGATTTTTTTCTGAGCTCTACATATGTAATGCAAACTGCACCCTGGATAGCTGCTCTAATTTGGACTTCAAATTCAACATATTTAAAAGCAGATTCATCTTTTTCTTCTAACCTCTATCTTTTCTTGTGTTCCCTAACTCAGTCAATGTTACTTTAAGTTCTTACACCTAACAGCTACTTGAACATTATTCTTTTGAAATGCCTCCTATGAATGGTCTCTTGTATCTGTTTTTGTATCAATTCTTTCTGATGCAGCCTAGATCAGCCTTTGCACTGTATCTTACCTGGACTTTTCCAATGTTCTGGTAACTGATCTCTCTCTCACATTTGCTTCCAAGTTATTTTCCACACTGCATCAGAATTTACCTTCTAATGAAGGGTTTTGTTTATGACACTCTGCAGCTTTAAAAACTTTTCTCAATTGTACTGCCTGTATGGTAAAGCCTACACTCCAGCTTGGCACACAAGGCTTTTCATGATCTGACCCTGCCTCAATTTTTGTCTCAGTGCTCAAAGGTTTGTCTGTGTTCTACTGCGTGCTCCAGCTACATTAGACAATTTGTTGTTCCTGCAACTTAACCCAAGATTTTCACATGTGAAGCTCTGTGTATGCTTCCTCTTCCATCCAAGGTGACTTTGCTTTCTTTCCCTCCAGTTTAAACCTGAATTCAATGTCCATCTCTGATACAATGACTTCTGAAAAGCTTTTTCTAAGACGTTCTGCTGTGTTCCCATAGCACTTTTTTCTCTCCTCCAAATGGTGACTCAGGGACCCAAGTTCCTTCTATTTTGTGGCTCTGCCATCTCCTGGGGCTCAGAGTGTTCCACTAGACCTTCTGCATCTGGTTAGAAGATGAGGGAATTAAATGGAGGATCACAAGTGCAAGGGCTTTATGGCATGCATCACTGCTGTTGACAACCCAGGGGCCAGAACTCAGTCACATGGCTATAGCTAACTGCAATGGAGACTCAAAACAGGAGTCTTACTGTGCCCAGAAGGAAAAGGGAAATGGTTTGGGGAAAAGCTGTGAATGTCTTCCACACTTGCACACGGGAGATGGTTAGTATATATGTTTGTAAAGTGAATTAATTAAATTATTATAGAATGAGCATTCGCTGAGATTCTATATCAATGTTCCTGCCTTCCAGATTCCTTATGGGCTTCTAACATTGCAATTCAAGAAAAATAAACATTATATCATATGGTTATACCATATGACCAATTATACTATTGGTCAGGAAATTGATTTTATTGCTCAACCAAATATTTTCATTAATAATATGTAACCCTTACTGATCTAATGATTTTCAGAGATAGACCACTATTTAAAGAACACTAAAAGTGTAATGAAAATCATTTAATCTATATTCCCCACAATGATTTACAAATCACTAAAAATTACTTCACAATGTCACCATGCTTCAAGGCCATTAATTTCAGAATCCATCCCTTTAACAGCTTGTCTGGGAATGGCAGACCCTGTGCAAAATGTGATCCAACTTGTGTAGTAGAAAGAGTATTGGGGTTCTGACTCCACTGCTTCCTAGCTGGGTACAACTGATACAATTTAGCCCAAATTTCTTCACCTTTAAAATGATGAGCTGTTAATGGATGATCTCTCCAGCCTCTTGCAATTTTAACATTCACTTCTAGGATCTGTTTGAAAGTGCTAGTTAATAGAGGATAGGCTGGTTAATAGGCTGATAGAATGGCAGTCAGTGGAGACTTTACTATTTCTAAGTGAGTTAAGTTAAATAAAATTGTGTTTAGCATTAGAAGTATATTAATAATCCTTAAAAGCCTGGGGAAAGTACCATCTAAAATTATATAAGGTCTTCTTTATTGCTATACTTATAATCAGACTGAAGCCTTGCAATTATTGGACCTATTTGCAAAGGCTGTTCCCCTCTCTGGTGCTCGTGCAGTATCACATACCTGTCATGCTGCTAAATGGTCCACCGCCAAGAGTAGCCAATGGCTTTTGTTATCTTAATAGCATCATCTCTCAAGACGCTATTATTGTAGCAGAAATAACTGTTTGCTTATTGACAAAGAGTGCTTTGGAATGGTTTGCAAAGGGCTTGTTCAGGGACCATGTAAGTAAGATTAGCACCCAAGAAAATGTTCATCAGTTCTCAGCATGGTGTGGATTGATCTACCTACACCACAGCTTAGATGTTTTCCTACCATCCTACCCAGTATCAGTAAATGTAACCTGCTTTAATTTTGTTTTTTGCTCCAGATAACACTCATGAAATGGTAAAAGAAGTTTCCAGACATTAATGCCAGTGAAGTCAATAGTGTAGATCAAGTTAGCACAATGTCTCTGTGATAGTCCTGAAAATATAGCAGGACTTAGAATGAACAACTATGATCCAGAACCTAATCTACCACTCATTAGGTGTGCCATGTTGGTCAAATCTCTTGAATCTGCTGTTCCTGACTCGTTATTTATGAAATGGGAATAAAGCATTCATTTAGTTATTTAGCATCTACTATGTGCTAGGCAATGTAGCACATTGCCTTGGGACTGGGGAAATAGTAGCAAATGAAATAAATTCCTACCTGCATGGAGCTTACATTCAAGCACAGCAAGACAAACAAAAACCACATTTTGTCAGATGGAAAAAAAAATGCATTGGGGAGTGAGATACTATTTTATCTGGATAATCAAAGAAGTGTTCTGAATAGATGACACTTAAGTGAAACTTGACAGAAGTAAGGGAGAAAGCCATGAATATATCAGGGCAAAGTGTGTTTCAGGAAGAAGGGAGGGTTCATGTAAAAAACCTGAGAAAAATAATAATTTCTTTTTTACCTTTATTATAGGGTTGTTATGAGGATCAAATGAAATAATATATGTGATCTGTATATTGGTAAGTGTTATATTCATTTTTCACTGCTGTTGTAGTTTGTATTTTTATAGTTTATTGTTGCAGAATGAACCATTTTTTGCTTCATTAAAAGAGAGAAATTCTCTGACAGAAAACTTAAAGGACATGTAGCAACTGCCATAATCTTGAGATTCATTAGTGAAAATACACTTTATCTCTACCTTCAAAGAATTTATAAACTACTAGAAGAAGTCTGTAGGAAAAAAGCAGAGCATAGGAGAAAATAATGCAAGGCAAATGACAGGTTGATGTAGCGGTCTAGTGAGTCATCTTTGAGATCTGAGAAGTCAGTGATTCTTACAACAGAAGAGACAGATTTCTCTATTTAAGAATCTTTCTCTCTACTTCAGGCTTCCCTCTCCCTCCCTCCTTCTCTTTCCTTTCTTGTTTTTTCTGCCTTTTGCATACAAATTTTGAGGTGGCTTATAAGAAGAACACAAACAATAAATAGTGGTTAAGAAAGAGGAACTTATAACATTCACATAAATTTAGCTAAGAACACATTCCTTAATGTTAAATTCAAACACTGTTAGATGTTTTCATGACAAGTTAAACAGCAGGAAAATTTTATAATTTTCACAGATAAACAGGAGTGGAGAGAAGATAGCTCCTTGCTTCTGCTCCTCTAATACTGGGGAACAGTTAGCTGGAGTAAGGAAACACTCTTGACACCTATTTGTATTTGTTTCTAGACATACATGGAACAAATATTCAAAATCCTTTGTGAAATGAGGCAGGATATATACAAACATATAACAACTAACTTTGGAAACAGAAAAACAGAATTGAAAGAATGTTTACAAGGGTACACAATGAGAGAGAAATTCTATGGGGGGATTGTTTAGCATTAGTTGAAATAGCCATTCCTAGGGTAAGTCATATAATATTTAGTCATGCATGTTTATAGGTGTGACCATTATGTATTTTAAATATTATTGAAAATTATAAATATATTTCCCAGCCTTGACACTAACCCTTACCATGAACTGAAGATCTGAACCTCTTTTGTAATGATTTGTAGACAATAAATTCTATATCCTTTCATTTATTCATTTATTTAGTCATCTTAAGTTCAAGATTTACTACGCTTTCTAGCATCTGATATATAGCTTTGGGGTCATGGTTTTACAGTGCTTGTGATAAGAAGCGGGTTCTAGAGGTATAGAACACTGGGGTTTCAATTACTTTAGTTGGCAAAGAGAAAAGGATTTCTGCCTGAGTTCTCCCAGGTCTCTTTTCTCAAGTACATGCCAAGTGTCATTGCCCCCCCACCCACACCCGCCCGCCAAATCGTTCCCAGGAGACTCATGATTGTTAAACTTAAATGTGCTTAAGACATACCTGGAGTGCTTGCTACAAATGTAGAGATCCTGATTCAGCATGTCTGGGGTGCTGCCCAGAATCTGTATTTTCAATAAGGACCCAGGTGCTTCTGATGCAGATGGTCTGGGGACCACACTGTAAGAAACACTGTTTGGACAAATTTACTCAAAGGTAAAGAAGTCTTCAAAGTTGAAAGTTGTAATGAGAGACAAATGGTTGATAGGTGGTTCTGCTTGAGCAGGATGCTGGAAGTCCTATGAAATTGGTGGCGGCAGGGAGAAAGGATTCTAACAGATAATTTTTATAAAACTTTAATAAGTAATTATGATTTGATATGGTTAGAAGGAAGTATGGTGGGTATCAGCAAAAAGGACATTGGTTGATCAGAGTTAGAAAAGCCTTGAAGGCAAGGGGAAGATTTTTCCCAGGCAGATATGGGACCCAGAGGAAGGATAATTACTAAATAGGTTGTTCCAGTTACTATAGCTATACAACAAACTACCCCCAAAACTTAGTTGTTTAAAACAACATCCATTTTATTGTGCTCATGGATTAGAAATTTGGCTCGGGCACATGGGGGCTAGCTAGTCTCTGCTCCGAGATGAGGTCTGGGACCTCAACTGGCAAGACTCAAAGGCTAGAGGTAACTCAACGAATGGGTCTGGAATCAGCAGGCTCCTTCATTCATGTGTCTGGCACCTGGAATGCACTGATTTGAAGACTGGGACTGCCAAATGAAGTTCCCACATGTGGCTTTTCCATGTAGCTTAGCTTCCTTGAAATATGGTGACCTCAGGGTATTTGGACTTCTTACATGGTGGCTCAGGGCTCCATGCATGAGTGTTCCAGCAAACAAGGAGGAAGCTGCATCATCATAAGACTATGACCCAGCCTCAGAAGTCACATGGTGTCACTTCTGCCATATTCTATTGGTTGAACCAGTCACAAGGCCATCTAAATTCAAGGAGAGAAGAATTAAACTCCACTTTCTCATGAGTTAGTGACAAAAAGTCATATAGTAAAAGAGCACATGGTATGAGGAATATTGATGTACCATCTTTGGAAAATAAAATATGTCAGGATCTAGAGAGTTGGGTGGCTGGATGAATGGGAACAAAATGGATAAATCAATAGTCATAAGTTTATTCAATGCAATACCATACAGTAGTAAAAATGAGTGAACTACAGCTACATACATTAACACGGATGAAGCTTAGAAATACTGTATGTCATTAAAAGTGTAAGTTGCAGAATACTTACAGTATGCTGCCATTTTTATAAAGTTTGAAATAGTTAAAAATAAGCAACACATTTTTATTGTTTAGGTTAACCTTCATATGTGGTATGACTCTAAAGAAAAAGCAAGCCGATGGAAAAAAGGAAAACAAATGTTGGGATAGTGGTGACTCTGGGGGTTATGGGTGGCAAGATGAAGGAAAGAATAGAACAGGATACAATAGAATTTCTAGGTTACAATGGTGCTCTACTTTTAAGATGGGGGATGGATTCATGGGTGTTTATCCCATCCTCTATTCATTTGCTGATATTTCGTCTGTGTTTACTGAGTGATTAATTTACTTATTCATCCAACAAATATATATTGAGGGTGCCATGTGTTAGGCAGTGAGAATAGAATGATGAATAAGATAGTCTTGGTTACCACCTTTTTGGAAGGGGTTTGTGGTGAAGAAATACATAGTGGAGAAAACAAATAAACAGGGAATGAGATAAGTTCTCTCATAGGAGGACAACAGCTGTGAGGGGCACATGACACAGAATTGAAAGTCAGGAAATATCTTTGTAAGAAAAAAACATCTTAATAGAGACTGAAAGATGAATAGACAGAAAGAAGAGCATATGCAAGGAAGGGTTTGTGGAGGTGAGATAGACCTGACATGTTTGTGGTACCAAATGAACATTGAAGATGAAGTAGGAAGTAGCCAGATATGAGCTTTGATGGTTAAATAGGGTCTAGATCATGAAAGGCCTTGTAAACTATTGGCATCCAGAGGGACTCTTGGTTGCAAGAGCCTGGCTCACACCTTGACCAACTCAAGTGAGAAGATGATTTTTATCACAAATATGCTGTACCATTGATAGAGCCCAAGAATAGTTGTGGGGCTAGTTTGCAGGGATATCTGAAACCAGGAACTTGAATGCCATTGGCACTTTCTTGTCTTGGTTCATCTCTGTGCATCTACTTTCTCTCTGCTGTCACCTCTGCTTCTAAGGGTCACATAACAGAAAACATGACCACTGACTCCCTCAGTCCCAAGTCCTAAAATCCAGGGGAAGAGACCCATCAACTGTATTAGAGTAATAATCCAGCTGTCATGGAAGCCATAGACCGATGGGAGCAATTGCTTGAGACAGTATCCTCCAATGTCCACATCTCTATGTTAAGGACTGGTACTTTTTCCTAAAAATAATAGAGTTTTAATAGGATGGCAACATAACTTGATTTGTATACTAGATCAATTTGTTTAGAGTTTGGAGAATAGTTTGGGGTAGTGGTGATAAGGTCAAAAAGACAAAGATGAGTTGGTAGCTTGCTGTAGGTGAGAGAGAACGTGGTGTGGGTGGTGGCAGTGGGACATTGAAGGCATGTGATGAATTTCTCTCTATTCCCTACTAGACTTGAATGTTTTAAACTGTGTCATCAGAGCATTTTTCCAAAAAGTCTTGCACCCAAAAAGGGGTGGGAAATGTTTTCCTGACCAATAAAATAGCCTCCTCTAGGAGAGTAATAATACAAATTAGCATATCAATGGATCTGAGAAATTTATGTTAAAGACACAAGTCCCATTTTCTTTGACTCATAGTTTCCTGAATATACTTGTCAGGGAAGATCTTCTTGTAATACCTATGAACAGCCCATAGAATTATGTATTTGCAGTTTGGAAGGAAGTACAACACAGAGACCATGGAGAGAACAGAAAAGAATATTAGAGCTAGTTGACTCCTTCCAACCATGCTTCAGGATCTTCCCAGGGAGGATGTTGCTTTCAACCATCTTCAGGTTGAATTCTCTTTCTCAAGCTCCAGTACCACATCATACATTTCTATTTTGGAGTTGCTCCATCAAGTCAACCCAACACAACCAAAAACCAAACAAGTGATTTTTCGGTTCTTCCAATTACCGAAGCTAGGCCTCTTCCATTTTCATGATTCCTATAGAACAAATATGATTCACTGAGATGTTCTGAGTTCTCCTTAATGTCTGTATCTGTCCTTTTTGTTTTATTCTCATTGCTATAATCAGGTGGTGGATCCCTTTTAGAAAAAAACATCAAGTATTATTAAAACAAAATTAGACATTTTAGTTTTCAATTAGACTGGGAAAAGGAATCATAGCTGATAAATACCACAAACATTACAAAATCCATAAAAATAACACAACATTTTTATTAATTCACTGCTTGATATACATCACTACAATTTTTTTCCTGATATTTTTTTTTTGGCTACCTACTTGTTGATCAGCTTCTTATAAGGTTTGTGTAATATTTTCTATAGAGAAAATAGAAAGACAATTCAGTCTTTTCTCCAACTTGGTGGATTGAAATTTTCAAAAAAATTATTAATAGTTTAGAAAAGTTTCTTTCAGCATCACAGATCATTATTGGTAATGTCATATAAATTGTTCTCAATTATAAATTGTTCTTAAATTTATGAAAAAAATTCTATCAAACTTTTTTTCATAAATGAGCTGCTTTCATAAATGAGCTGCTTTAGACTTTCTGTGAGGTGGGGCTTAATGTTTGTGTTCTATAAACCTAGGAATTCTGAAAAATTCTATTTTGTACAATTCCATTTTAAAAAGAAACAAAGTATGGTGTGTTTATAATTATAACACAGTTAAACAGTTAACATGTATATGCTGCAGTGTTGAATGTGCTCCTGGCAGGAGAGAACATATATTTTGATTAGTTATCAATGAGAACCAAATCATTCACATTCAACTTTACACATCTGATGGGTGGAAGAATTTTCCACAGAACTGCTTCTGGCTCCATGCATTTCAAAATCCTCTCTACCCCCACACTTTGGGGCCTAAGGGCCTCGGGACATGTTATGTTGTAGTACAACCTGTGGCCATGCACCTTAATGTCAAGATTCCACGTAAGTTGGCACTGGGGCATAGGAGTATTTCTGAAACCGTTTCTGCATAGGAAAAGATAGTAATAACTTAGCTGTACAGGGAAGTGCATGAAAACCACATAAATATACCTCACAAGACCCAAACTAAATCTCTCTCCAACTCAAATTCTCCTAGTCTGATTTCCAAAATGCCCACAGCCTCAGCAGAGCACCAATGGAAAGTGACATGGAAGGAAAGTAGGGGTATGTTATAGACTGAATGTTTGTGTCCCCCTAAAATTCCTATGTTGAAGTCCTAACCTCCAATGTGATGGTATTAGGAGGTGGGCCTTTGGGAGGTGATTAGGGTTAGATAAGGTCACGAGGAATTAGTGGCCTTGTAAGAAGAAGAGAGAGCTCTCTCTCTCCATGTGAGCACGGAGGAAAGCCCAAGTGAGTACATAGCATCTCACATGGCCATCTGCAAGCCAGAAAGAGGGCCCTCACCAGCGCTTGACCATACTGGCACCCTGACCTCAGACTGCCAGCCTCCAGAACTGTGAGAAAATAAATGTCTGCTGGTGAAATCACCCCGTCTATGGTATTTTGTTATGGTACTCCAAGTTGAGACAGGGTAGAAAGAAACAGTGGTCTTACCCAATCAATATCTTATTTTGCAAAGTTGGCAAAATCACATGAATATGTAAGGTATCACTAGGATCCTTTCTGAGGCCTTGGATGAGGCTCATGCAAGTAAAGGGCCCCAAATTAAGCTTCATTGGCTTCATGGTAAATTCGTCTTTGGCCCCAATTCTAATTCTAGTTCTTAATGTCTGGTGTTCAGATCACTGCATTTACCTCCTAATGAATTTCTCTGGATCAAGTCTCCCCTCTCAACCAGGCTGTATAACCACTGCCATAATCTTTCCCAAATACTGCTTTCACCGTGACTTTCTCTGCTGAAAGCTATTGAATACCTGTAGATAAAATCTTAATTCCTTAGTCTAATACACAAGGTCTCTACAATCTGGCTGTAAGTTTTGTTTACAAATTTTTATCCTGTGGCTTCCTACACAAAGTAAAAAAAATTATGGGGGGGGGGCTATTTAGTTATAGGCATTTTCCAAAATGTCAATATTTTAAATTCTGTAACAACCTTGCATGATTTACAAATGAGAGAACAGAGCTCAGAGATAACACCTGGAATTGGAGGGGTATCTGTCTCACTCCAGTTCCTCTGCTCTTTGTACTGTAGTATGTGCCTGTAGCTCAGTCCTTGACTCTCTGTGTGGATTCTGATATGGTTAAAGCCTCCATTTAATGCCAGTTCTCTCAGTAAAGCTTTTTCAATTTACTTCCTCAAATATGGGCCCTTCCCTGCTCTGAACTGCTACAGTATTGGGTACCTATATTATTTAGTGGACATATATCCTACACTGCCTTGCATTTTTAATTTATTTCACCCTTTCTGTCCCAACTCTAACTTGGTTGCAAGCTCTTTAGAGGAAGAGAGACTGGTTGATGCTTTTTTGTGACACCTGTCAAGGCTCCCTACACCATTTAATAGATAATTCTAGGATGAGTACATTTGTTTATCAGTGGGACTCACAAGATTAAGGTCAAAGGAGGGAATAGCCAGCCATGCTGCCTCTCCCCGTTTCTCTACCTCATTATTAGATTATTAGGGCAAGGAGAGTTGCCACTGAGGTTTGGTTTTAAATTCTTCTCAGAAGTACAGCTGCTGATTGACAAGACCTCAGAGAATATTAAAACAGCACAAGCACCAGTTGGCACTAGCTGACACAACTGATGTTATTCCTCAAAGCGTCACTCTCAGGGGTGACTGACACACCCATCAGCTTTCACAACGATGACAGAAGACAAAGGAGTTTGGTTCCTTGGGAATTCTGAACACTTTAACTGGAGAAGTTGAAATTTCCTAAATCACCCTGATACGTGTCCAGTGTACTTTAGTAAAGTTATAAGTTTACCTTTCTATCACATTTATTGTTGGCCTCTATTTTTCATAAGGAGTACTGAATTCAATTTTGAAGTTTTACTTCCTATTTTCAACCTTTCATCTTAGAACATTTGAAATACATACAAAAATACAGAGAATAATATAATGAACCCCCTTGTAATCATCACAAAGCTTCTAAAATTAACATCCCATGGTCAACCTTGTTTCATTTCTTTACCAGCTGTGGATTATTTTGAAGCAAATCCTAGAAATCATATTATTTCATCCTTTTCTTCTTTTTAAATTATGACAAAGTCTTTGACAAAAGCTTAATATGGGAAAATTTAGTGATAACACTTTTACCGTGACAAATTTTTTAAAAATTGTGACATTTGATTTATATTTTACAAAAAAAGTTATGCAAAATATCTCTTTATTATAAATTATTATATATATAAATTATTATATATATTATATATATATATATCTCTTTATATATATCCTGAATGTAGAAATCCTGAGTAATATCAAAGAAGAAAAAAATTAATCTTGTTTATCTTAATCAAATATTGGGCACTAGCTACCAAGAATAAGTAAAATATCCAACTCGTACAAATGTTGATCTGGTGTCTTAGCTGGAAAACGTTTTCAACTCTGTTTACCTAATTCATATATTCATATTCTGCCAATCCAATTCCTTAGCAACACATTTGTAGAATTTGTTTGACTCCAGAATGGTCCCTGGATTATTGAGACGTCCCCAAGTGAGTAGTTTTATAGAGCTTTGGAGAAGAATGTGTTGATGGCAAAAGTCACCCCTCTTCCCCTGTCAACTCTCTCATGATGTCAGTTTTCCTCCTGCCACAAAAGAGACCCAAGGCTCGTTTTGACACTCCTAACAAACTTAGAATGCAGGGCAGGTGAAGAAGGTAAAACATAGACAATTTAAAAGACATTTAAAGAGCCTATAATGAAACCAATTCAATTTCTTTATCTTTTTAGTTTATGACATCTCTCATTGTCTCTTAGAAAGATTCATGCTCTCCTTCTGGTTGCTATGATGAGACAGATGTGGAACTTTCATTTTCCTGGATTGTGTAGACTTCAGCTGTCATCTCGCTGAATAAGTCAGCCCACAAGACAGCTCAGTTCAGGCCTTTTGTTATTTTTATTTTTGTAATAGTAAGAAAAAAAATGACTGATGTAAAGAGAGGACTGCATTTCTAAACCCCACTGAGGGGAGATTCTCTGCAGGGGGGTAAATGATGAGGGAAATGGAAGTGCTAGGCTGAAAAAGGTGTAGAGATTGTCTCTATATCTGAGAGGGAGGGGAAAGTGGGTAGTTTGGGGCTTTGAAGAGTAGTAGAAATCTCTGCACTGTTCCCTCCATCTAGTGCCCCTGGGGAGGTAGGACCCTAGGGGTCATGCTTCCAATCTCAGCAAAACCCCAGCCCACATCTCAGCTCTGGAGCCACCATGTGGTTGGAACCACGGGCAGCCCACCAGTGGTGATAACCAGTGTGGGCTGAAAAACACTGGGTTTCTCCAAATGTTCTCAGCCAAGTAAGACTTTCAGGAGCTACACTGGACCTGGACAAAGGGGAGTGAAAGAGCCCAAAAAATAGCCAAAATTGATTTTCCTCCAGCCTGTTGGCTGGATTAAATATTATTTAGAAAAATAACAAATGTGGCATTTCTTGAGATGTGGAGTAAAATTCATGACAGCTGTATTTTATAGTTTGCCTAATTTACTTTCTCAGAGGTTTGGAAAGAATCCTCAGAAATATTAAAAGAATTTTCTTTCAATGAGATTACTATATTCATAATTTATAGTTTTTTTGTCATGTGTTATGGACTGAATAGTGCCCCCACCCTCCAAATTCATATGTAGAAGTCCTAACTCCCAATGTGACCGTATTTGGTGATAGGGCCTTTAAAGAGACAATTAAAGTAAATGAGATCATAAGGGTGGAGTCTAATCCAGTATGATTGATATCCTTACAAGAAGAGAGAGACATCAGGAATGTGTGCACAAAGGAAAGGTCATGTCAGGACACAGCATGAAGGCAGTCATCTGTAAGCCAAGGAGAGAGGCCTCAGGAGAAACCAACCCTGCTAACACCTTGATCTTGGACTTCCAGCCTCCAGAACTGTGAGAAAATAAATCTCTGTTGTTTAGGCCCCCCAGTCTGTGGTACTTTGTTATGGCAGCCCTAGCAAACTAATACACCGTATTCAATACTTTCATGTACAGGTCTTTACTTTCACAGAAAATTTCCAATATTGTATGCTAGTAGACATTCTCATGCTGTGTGGAATTGATTTACACTCTGCTAGGTAAAATGACTCACTTTCTGAAAAGAGTGTTGCAAGGGGCTACAGAACATACTGGGATGTCATTGACCAAACACACAGAAAACTAATGCTGCTCAGTGACTGAAAATCATGGGGAGTAGGTGTTTGCAAAGGATGAGGAGGCTCTGCTACTGTAAGTTCAAACTATAAGTACTTTCCCCAGATACTGTGGTAATGCTAGCATCACATTAACCTTTGTTCGTAGGAATGTGCTGAACACATATTAGTTAACCAGGGACAAGACATTAAATTATAAAAATTACTTTCTTACTACCATATTTGTCTGTATGCTGCCATTACAATTCTGCTTAAAATCTTTAAAGATTAAGAGTCAATCTGTTTCTGATTTTATAGGCCTCTAAAATTGCTAGTTAAATTTCATACACACTACTTAAAAAAAAAAAGGAGAGAGAGAAGACAGGAAAATACAAAGACAAGGAATACATATTACTATACTATAAGTTCCCAGAAGTCAGGGATATATCATTGTATCCTTGAGACCAAACACACTGTTTTGCTCATGGTTGGCATTTATGATTGATTTAATGCATTGCAACTCTAAGACAAAGAAAAGCACATAACTAATATGACTGTAGAATAAGAATTAAATCTTGCATATGATATGTGAAATCAATTTTATCACTTTATAATTATATGCTGTATATGAGTGAAAATATGTGAGTAGGTTTTTACCTGGACTACTATACTGACAAAAATATAGGTATTTTTGAATATCTAGATATTTCCAAATATCTATGGTATTAAATATTGTGAAGAGCAAATCGATTGTCTCAATGGGTCACTTTTTGCTTGGTTTGCTTTTTTTTTTTTTTCAGCTTTGCTGAGGTATAATTGACAAATACAGTTGTAAGATATTTAAAGCTTACAACGTGATGATTTGGTACACGCATACACTGTGAAAGGATTACTCCTGTTGAGTCAATTAACACATCCATCACCTCATATATTTACTTCTTTTTTGGTTTGCTTTTTCTAGAAATATGTGATATCAAAAACTTCCTCCTTTTCAAGAACAAATGATAGGAAAGATTAACAGCATCTAAATTTCCTAAATATATCAACCTGGTAATATGTAATCATTTGATTTACAATTTATCATATATTAGTATATATCATTACATTTGTAGCATCTATCATATTTTAAAACAAAAAGAAAACTATTATTTCTATATCCCAGGTAAACATGAGATTCTACGAGAAGTCAGTGAGACTTGAACAAAAGTACATGGTTCTCTGTCTGCATAATCAAATGTATGGTCAAGTTCCCTTCATGAATCCATCACTTCACCTCTCTGACACACACTATAAACTATCCACTGTGTGTTAAGGTACAATCAGAATACAGGAGACAGAGAGGAACCTGGGTGACTGGGGAATGGGGAGTGACCCCCCAGTGCTGCTACGTAAGCCCAGTGTGTCTACGTTGGCTGAATGCTAGCTGTGCTCTCTGCAACCTAATCATAACAACAGCAATAACATCAGAAAGCATTTATTTAGTGTAGACAAAACATATAATCTTCTGTTAGATGGTGTAATTCATTATGTTTAATCCTACCAAAAACTCAGAGCAAAAACAAAGTCTAGCTTGGTTTCTGCTCATAGGGAAAAGTCTAGCAATGGGGACTTTCTTAACCAAACGATGTAGCAAGTGCTAGAATAGAACTGTCACAATGCTAGCGTCATGGATCAATGTAATCGGTACCTAAAGTGGCTTCCTTGAGGTGGTCACACTGGAACTGGACCTTAAATTATGGCTTTAAATTTGCCAGGAGAAGAAGGTGTTGAGCACTCAAGACAGAGGGAACCAACTTTGAAAAGCATTTGGGCATGACACAGCATGACACATTCAGGGAACAATTCAAACAAGCCTCAGAGTTTACCAGAGTCCCAGTACATTTCTCTTTCTCTCTGAAAAGAGAAAACAAAACACCCCACTGACACAGTGGTTATTTTTGTTGAGTCTTTTCTAACTGCTGTTTGACTTGGTATTATCTTTGTAAGAGGCCCCACCAGACATTCTAGTTTATAGGACCTCATATTCTCTCCTAGAAAATCTTGATTATGGTTTTTATAAATCTGGTGGCCTTATTCAAAAGGCGATTGCATTTTATATTTCAAAACTCAGTATTTATACTTAAAAATAAACTAAATTGGAGATACTTTTTATATTTATATAAAGCTAATTTATTTTCATTTTGTAATTTGCACAAGCTCTAAAGGATAGAAAACTTTGGCCCCTAATCAACTTTCTCATGTTTAAGACAGCAAGTAAAATGAGATAGTAATTTGACTTTGGAGAAAGGAAGGAAAAAATTGTCATGGTTATATCTATGAATTACTGGTTTTCTTATCTGAATCCAACAGAGATAGTAGCATCCAGCTTTAAACTGTTAAGGAATATTAGGACACCCTAAATGGTGAATTGCATTTTAAGAGAGAAGGTGATCTGAGTCATAATTGAAACCAATAATTTTATTATTGTCTATTCGAGAAAATTCCAACTTCCTCTTAACTTTCAACATGAACAAAACGAGTCTGAAAAATTTTATGTGAAGCATATTTTTATGTGAAGCCATGCTGTCCCAAATACAAGTATAGGCAGGCAAAAGACTAAAGAGAGTAGTGGAGACTGTTGGTTTCTTCTGCATACAATGTGAGCATATTTACTTTCCTAGACTGAAGCAGTGTGGTGCCGTTACAGTCAATTTGCAGTATCTGGCTTTTTCTTGGAAGAGCTGGTTTTTAAGACACATGTCCCTTTAAGGGGCTGCAGGTTTAGTTAATTGCATGGGTGAGGTTTTGCCCACAGGATGCTGTTTTTATATCTTTCTCCTTTGTCCCTTAGTGTCTTTTTCTCATCCCTGGAAGACTGCCTGGAAAGAAGGGCATTGTAGGAACCACAGCAGCCTGTACTCCCACAGTTCTGTTTCATGAAGAATGTCAAGGTCAGCTTCTGGTTACAAAACGTAGAAGCTAACCTCCAAACCAAGAGGAAGTACCAGCTTTATAATTTGTCCAGGAAGCTCTAATCTTAATATTTCAAAGATATGCATGCTTGATAACCTTTTAAACATCAACCAGGTCAATGAGTGTGTTCTGTGGTAACTACTTTACATATTTCTATAATGTAAAGTACTTTAAAAATTACTGAATCAATGGAAAGAAAAGATTAGAATCATTTAAGTAGAATTTCACATTGCAGAATTCAAAACTCATGTCAGTCAGCAGTGGAAGGTGAATCTGGCACATATATCCTGGCTTACCCAATAAAGTCTTAAAAATGTAGCCAGACTATTAGTTTAAATAAATTTTCACATAAATACAGTTACCTAGGAATGCTTGAAAGATCAGTGTTTAGTTTTCTTGGCTCAATCAGATTGTCTGCATGTATAATTTATTTGCTGCTCCAACTGTACAAGCTGGAGAATGTATAAATTATGCTATGGCTTTTTGCTGGGGAAACTGAGTCATTTCCAGAGTCACAACATGAGTTGTATGATACAAATTCAATAGTTTCAAGCTACAAAGCACTTTTTCTGTTATATGTAGCCATATGGTTCATTTATTACAGAGCTTCCCAAACACTCTTGGTCATGACACACCAACAGTTGTCTTACTTACATAGCAAACTAGAGTATATGGAAAAGGGTGCTTACAATGATGGGGCCAGGAGCTCCAGCTTCCCCAGTCTCCTCCCCTCAAGCCTGAGAGCTAAGAGACTTAGCATCCTGTTACAATCTATTCATAGGTACACACTGCTAGTAGGAATGCAAACTAGTGCAGACACTATGGAAAACAGTATGGAGATTCCTCAAAAAATTAAGAATAGAACTACTGTATGATCTAGCTATTCTACTTCTGGGTATTTATCGAATGAACATGAAAACACGAATGCAAAAAGATATTTGCACCCCTAGGTTCATTGCAGTATTATTCACAATAGCCAAGACTTGGAAACAACATAAGTGCCCATCAATGGATGAATAAATATAGAAGATGTGATATATATACACAATGGGATACTACTCAGCCATAAAAAAGATGAAATCTTGCCATTTGCCACAGCATGGATGGACCTTGAGGGTATCATGCTAAGTGAAGTAAGTCAGACGGAGAAAGTCAAATACTATACAATTTCACTCATAAGTGGAAAATAAAAACAATAACAACCAGACACATAGATAACAGATATTAAATTGGTGGTTACCAGAGGGGGAAGGGGGAGGTAGGAGGATGAAAAAGGTAATAGGGCACATGTGTACTGTGATGGATGGTAATTAGTCTTTGAGTGGTGAAAATGATGTAGTTACACAGAAATCGAAACATAATGACGTACACCTGAAATTTATATAATGCTATAAACCAATATTACCTCAATAAATAAAATGCTCAAAAAAAAAAAAGATAACCAAGGAAGAATTAGTAACCTGATAGAATGGGGAAGGGAGGGACTTGGTAAAGAGAACTAGGGGCATCTGTTAAGTATGTCCGTACTCTTAGGTATGCTACTAAGCCACATCCTCATCTGCAAAAGAGGGATAATTATACTTACCTTGCTATAATATTTTAAGATTAGAAATAACATATGTGAGTTGCATACCAGCATGGTACATGACACATAATTAATTGCTAATTTGCTAAGTGATTTTCCTCGTTTATAGAGCAAGATATAGAGCCTGAATTACAATTCTACACCTAACTCCCATCTCAGTGCATTGTTCATACATTGTGATATTTCAGATATTTTAAAATATTTTGACCCCTTTTGTTAAGGATTGAATGTTTGTGTCCCTCCCAAATTCATATGTTGGAAACCCTAACTCCCAATGTGGTGGTATTAGGAGGTGGGGCCTTTAGAAGGTAATCAGGTTTAGGTGAGGTCATGACGGTGGAGCCCCCATCATGGGATGAGTGTCCTTATAGGACGGGGAAGAGACCAGAGCTCTCTCTCTTTGCCATGTGAGGATGCAGCAAAAAGGCGGCCATCTGCAAACCAGGAAGAGGGCTCTCACCAGGCCGCAAATTTGCTGGCTCCTTGATCTTGGACTTCCCTGCTTCCAGAACTATGAGTAATAAATGTTGTTTAAGCCACAGTCTATAATATTTTCTATAGTAGCCTGAGCTGGGTAACACACTTTGCTTCTATATACTTGAGTTGACTAATGTTGTAGCTCACCAATTTAGTGGTTATCAACTCCCACTTTATTGTAGCAAGTGAGCCTGGGGGAAAGAGATCCTTTTGTAATAATCCTAAAAGTAACCAATATTTGGAGAGTACTTATAGTTTTCAGAGTGTTTTCACAGATTTGGAGCCTCTGAACAACCTTGAGGAATTACAACAATCAGTGTTTTCACCACTCTCGATCTATCGATGAGGGAGCCTCAGTCAAAGGAGCTAAGTATGGCCAAACCTGTTGCCTCAAACAAGTCTGTCCCAAATCCTTGTGTTTTCACTGCTCTAAGTGTTTTATCACTGGATATCACAGTTGATTATAGATGAATATGCTGATGGTTCAGACTCCTAACCACACACTTTGGATCAGGAGGTAAGTGATTAGAGAAGCAGGAATAAGACATGCAATGGAGATGGAGAAGGCAGTTATGATGGTGGTGTGGTGGAAGCAGACACAGGAGGAAACTGTGCTGGGAGCCAAGAAGTGGATGAGCCAAAGGCTTCTCCAGATGTTTTTAAGCCATGCAGGATAATTTTAATTTGCTAAAAAGAATAGTGTGATTTGAGGCCTCTGTAAAGTGGAAGGATGCTATCTAACGGTATCATATGTTGCTTTAGGCACAGACTAAATTTTTCTAGTGTTTTGATAGGGTGAGGGAATATTTTACCAAACATATTTAGCTCTCAATTTAACTCTAAAAAGTTGAAGTGAATCATCAAAAAAAGTTGAAATGATCCAGTTTAACCAATGTTTGTAACAATCTAAAATGATATACACTACAATCATTTGGAGAACTAATTCATTATGTAGGGTTTCTAAGTTTATTTACCTTGTTTTGAAGATAGAGGAGCTATAAAACTATAAGGCATTTAGATTAATATTAAAAGAGATTACAGTAGCTAATCCACATAGCTTTGTGGGGCCTAAGAAAACATATGCTGAATTGTACCAAAATAGATGTGCAATTAAAAATAGAGGCCTGATCCAGTGAAATCTGCCCTCAAGTGCTTCAGCAGGAATTGGGACAGACCTCTATTCCTCTAAAGGGCACTCATTTTTGACTCTTCAGCAAATCATTTGTTCTTTCTAGACTAATTTTTCTCACTTATGAGAGGTTGCCCTAGCCTTTGGCTTAGCATTTCATTTTAAACCTTCTTTAATAGAATGAGCTAAACAATAAACGGTAAAAATAATGTCAATTTTGGACATAATAATATATATCAGGTATTCTACTGGTCTGTGTGCATGCACGCATACGCACACATTACCTATAATCCACCCTACAATCGGGCAGAGTATTCTAAGTCTCATTTTATTTCATTTTTAAAAATTTTTGTGTGTGTGTGGGTGAGGAAGATTAGCCCTGAGCTAACATCTGTTGTCAATCCTCCCCTTTTTGCTGAGGAAGACTGCTCTGGGCTAACATCCGTGCCCATCTTCCTCAACTTTATATGGGACGCCGCCACAGGCATGGCTTGACAAGTGGTGTGTTGGTCCGCACCCGGGATCCGAACTTGTGAATCCCGGGCTACTGAAGCGGAGGGTGCGAACTTAACTGCTACACCACTGGGCCGGCCCCCTAAGTCTCATTTTATTTATTTATTAAAAAAAATTTTCTTGTTGAGGAAGATTGGCCCCGGGCTAACACCTGTGCCCATCTTCCTCTACTTTATATATGGGATGCCTGCCACGGCTTAGCTTGATAAGCGGTGTGTAGGTCTGAGCCTGGGATCTGAACCTGCGCACCCCAGGACGCTGAAGCGGAACGTGCCAACTTGACTGTTATGCCACCAGGCCAGCCACCTACGTCTCATTTTATATAAGGGGAACTGAGGCTCAGTTCATTTGGTGATTGCCCTAGATTATAATCCAGCCTTGCCTACCTGTAAAACCTTCTTCACTAGACACATTCTGAAGGGGTGTAGATGTGTTTAGTATTTAAGAAGACAGTTTAAATACACAGTACGATTCACTCTTTGATTCTACAAATATTTATTGAACTTTTATTATGTTCCAGGTACTGTGATAAGAGCTGAGTCTACACTGATGAACACAATCAACAAGGGGCCCCATCCACGTGCAGTTTTACTGTCTTGTGGAGGAGTTTGGTGGTTAACTATTCTAATATGTAGAAAAACATGAATGGGTGTTATTAATAGGTGCTATTTCAAGTCCCCAAATGCTTACTTTAAGAAAAGAGAAATAATAATTATGAAAAATAAGAATATAATGCAGCCATTTTGATTCTTGCATTCTGTCTCTAAAGGTTGCAAAGATACTTCTTAGTTATTCTTTCGACCCCTTCTTGGAAAGATAGAAATAAAGTCATTCTTTCCCAGGTAAACGAATACATTGGAGACTCCTTCTGAAGATTTACCATAGGTAGTCTCCTTAACTCCCCTCCCTGAGAGTCAGGGTCTCTGACTACATCTAGAATTAAAATTACTTAAGAACATTTCCATTTTTGCAAAGAAGCCACTTAAAAAATACTGACAGAGTGAGAGGCACAGGTACACTATTTCCAAGAATTGGCTTTTTTTTTACCTTAACATTTCTAACATTGTCATTAGCAGAGAATTCAACATCATCTCTGAGTGTTTATTTACTTTGGGAAATGTAAACTAAGAGTAACATTTATGTATCTAATTAATAATTAAAATTTATGGTCCCTCCCTAATATGTTTTCTTTCATTTCAAAATTTAATGACTCTACTATTCATTGTCCTAGGTACCAACTAATGAGATTTGTGGTATTTCATATGTTCTTGATCTCATCTCTCTGTCAACCTCTCTGCCTTACTCTCTGCTAAATTTGGTCCCATCTTGAACCCAACAGTCACTGCAATATCTCCCATTCATTACTAACCTCAACCTGGCTTTGATGCACCTGTTCTTATTATAAATGAATCTCAGAGTGAAAGATAATCATATTCAATTTCCATTCTTCCTGAGAGTGAAGATCTTTTAGCCAAGTGGAGAACTTCACTGTGGAATTTTCAGCTTCCTTGAAATGGGGCTTAGTGTAACTCAGCTTGCCCAGATGTGCCTGAGAAAGATTGTCAAAAGGAAAAAGATCAGAATAAAGGCACTAATGAAGCCAAGAATAGTTGCCTATTGTTCTTGACTCTTAGATCCTTTTTTAAAAATGAAATGCTTGACTGACAAGGATTCAAGTGCTTGCCTTTCTTGACAAAGGCTAACTCAGTGTGTTGACATAATTGTGCAAAAGTGCCTGACTCAAGTGCCAAATAAAACAACCAGGTATAAGCCCAAGAGATGTTGCATTGACAAATACAATTCAATATTTCTTAAGATTTTGCAACTAATAAAAATTTTTCCTATGAGATTTAAAAATTCAATCACCTGAGTCAAATCTTGCCTTTACTTCTCTTGACCTTTTCATGTTTTAACTCTCTTTTGGACATCATCTATTCTGGTATTATCAATGTTTCCATTATTTACTCAACTCTTATTGACATTTTTATTCTTCTATTTACCCTGTTTTAATTATAGCCTGAGGCCTGCTGGAGTGGAAGGAAGCCCCACATTCAGATTTTGCTAAAGGGAAAGGTTATTTAAATAAAACTTTCCATAGCCCAAGTTCCTGACTTGTAGGTTGGAGGTTATTTTGCCAACTTTCTCCAAGTATAAGAAGTGACTTCAGAGTGTAGAGACCATTGTCATTACATTAAAATAGATGACTCATGCTGTGTATATTTCCAGGATGGAGAGTTAGTTCCTCCTGCCTTTCTTCCCATGTAGGCAGAGGACAGCGTCTTCCTCTCAATTCTCCCTGACTTCAAAGGAAATGTTATATTCCTGTCTCCTCCTAGTGCCAGGATCAGAGTGGAATTAGAGAATTTAGGCAGACAAGGTCTCTCCTTTCTAGAAACTCACATAAAAAGAGAGAAAAACTTATCTAGATTTCTATATGTAGATTGCTATATAAATCTTATCTAGATGTCTATATGTCAAAACATCTAGAAACTTATCTAGAAACACATGTATATTTTGAAATTTTGAAAAAATATGGTAGTAATCCAATTTATATTGTAGAGGAAAGACTGCTGAACTCTTGAGTTAGAAAACCTGGGCACTTACTAGTCATGGGACCTTAAGCAACACATGAAACATCTCTAAACCCAGATTAGTTTACTCACTGTTACACTAATGCTAATAACTCCTGTCCTACTTACTAGGTTATTGTGAGCATGAAATAAAGTGATATGTGTAAAAGTGATTTAAAACCTGTGAAGCCTTATGCAGCAGTAAAGTATTAAGTATGACACCTTCTTTTACTTACCTGCAGGGGTCACCAACTTAGCTTATGTGCCTTGAGGATCTCATCTACAAAATTTATATTGGAAGCCGAAGGAAAATGTGATTTGATTTATAAAAATATTTGTTTTTTCTATAACATTTACAGCTAAAGGAGCGAAAAAAAATGCATTTGTGTGAAAATTATGCATAGTAGAATGTTTATAAATGAAGTAGAATAAAAGATTAGCAATATGCCCTAGCCAAGAGAGTAATTACACATTTCAGGGTGGAAAGTACAAGTCACAGGAGATGTCTGGTCACTGGTGCCAGGACAGGTGTGTGCTTAGTCTCAGTAGCCCAGCCAACTGGTATCGGCTCTGCTGTCACTCATCACCTGCTCCTCCCTCCGATGTTCTGTGAAAGCCACTGAGACTCTCGGCATGAACCTATAGCAAACTGTAGCTTTACTCTTCTCCTATCGGTGTATTGGCAATCTGAAATTGACTTCAATTCAACTGAGCACTGCGGCAAAGTAATTTATCTGAACTGATTTGGGCACACCCCCTAGGCATCAGGATTAGTACCTATTTTCATGCCTGTGTTAGCACATGCTACACTTGATCCACTAGTAAACATACAAAGGCTAAATCCCTTAGAAAACCTGCACGCTTTCAGTGCGTTCACCTTTGCTCTGAGCCGTTCACCTTAGCTTGCTTTCTTTCCGTCTTTGGCCAAAGACACCCAGGTATGTTTGCCGACACTTTTATATTTCTATAATCAGCCTGCACAAGTGTGCACAGCCTGTAGGCTACACTCTTACCTCTGATGTTTCCTAGATACACCCAGACATCACCCACAAAGGTAACTTACATGCTCTGCTTCAAAGCCCACTTCAGAATGGCCAAGTTCCACCATGCCTCTTAGTTTCTCCTGTGCAAACATGGCTGCTGGTTGGCACTATGTGTACATGCTGGTGTGAGTTTGCTGAAATTCTGCCCAATCTCTGAAGGTTGTGTTTTCTCAACCATGATTTATACTTGATCTTATACCATGTGTATGTTTAGGGCTTAGAGTAGAGAAGAATTATTAGTATTTTTATAGTTCTGAACTACTTCCTCCAAAATCCAATTGCATATGAATATTACTCAGTCACTATGTATCCTAGCCTGGGCATTCTCTGTTCTAAATATTTTGATATCTCTTTTTTGAAAGGAGGTAGTTAAAACATTTCTGCAACAGGTAAGTGTGTGGAGACCATTGGAATAAATTTGTGACTTTTTCCTGCCAAGCAAGTATCAAGAGGTGGTGTTTAACTGAGATTGAAGGGAGTCATTTTAAAATTAGCAGAACAGCAGGAAGTAACAAAATTATGGTAGCGTTTTGGCATATGTTCTGGTATTCATATATTCACAAGTCTACCTTTTACTTGCTCAAATGGCAAATGGTGACTGTATTTGATATATTAATCATGTTTCTATTTCCTAGAATTCAAGTCCAATTACACTTGGTTAACTCTTACATCTTTGGGAGATATAATTTATATTTTCAAAAATTCCCAGGTCAGAAATTTTGCATAACATTTAAAAACTGAATCTCTTTCTATTTCATCTGTGATTAAGATGTAGTGGAAATTTTCAGAAAGGTTACATTCCACCTTAATGTTCATGGGTAGAATTTCTGGAATGCTGCTACATTTCTTAAGAAGTATTTCTTAAAAACATGTTTAACATATATGTGTTTAGAAGAATTTAACTTAGTGGCAATATTAGATATTAAGAGAAAAAATATTCACAGCTGTGAAAAAAAAACTACCATTATACAATATTTGCATTCTTCAAATTTTGCCTGTCCATATTTCTAGAAATGCAATGCTTTTCCATTGACTCAGAAATTTGAGAAATATGTTTTCATACAGACTTATCTTTCAAACATCATACAAATCATTTTTCAGAATGTGATAAATCTCTTTTCTTCTTTGTGCATTTCCCTTCCAAAAGTCTACAGTGTATATGAATGGCTTTTGTTATGAAAAAATGTATTTAATTTTTCTATAAATTTTATAAATTTCAAGTAATATCCAACACAAGATTAGCTAAACTATTGCATCTTCAGTCATTAAAACTCATAAAAAGTTTTAAGTCTCATATAAAAGAGAATTTATGACATGAGAAAATACAAATAATATATTACATGATAAAAGCTTGTTGCAAAATAGTAGAAATTAAATTTTGGAAAGAAAACTATATGTGTATGTATGGATAGAGAAAAATACACAATGAAATATTAACTGTGATTGTCTCTGAATGGAAGCTTTTGTTCTTTTTAAAACTTTTCTACATTTTCCAAATTTCTCTGAGAATTTTATATTATTTCAAAGGTAGGAAATAAATATTTAAGTAATAGAGTATATAGTACTTATATACATCTTTAAAATTCTATCTTTAGCAGGCATGAGAGGGAGTATAGTAGATTTAGTCATAGGGATCATAACAAGCAAATTCACAGAAGTAGAAAACAAGACATTACATTTGGTGAATGGCAAGTAGATCTATAAATCTGAAGAAATAGACAGGCTCAGCTCACATAAGAGCTCATAAACCTTACTAAGAAATTTAAACTCTATGTAGATGGTATATACCAGTTTACCTGAGAGAGTTTCATTTTAGTCCTATAGTAGCAGTGTAATTATTAATAGCATCCCCTTTTATCATCAAAATTATCTGGGTTTAGATGATAAATTATGTGGTCATTCTATATAGCTGCTGGGAAACCACTGAAGGCTTATTACTAGGAGATTAACACAACCAGATTTATACTTTGGAAAGAGACCCTCGGCTGCATTATGAAGAATAGATTTGAGGGGGAGGGGTGCAGTGCAGGAATGTGGGCAGGGAGATCAATTAGGATACTATTGCAAAGTTTATAGGAACTAAATCAGTAGCAATAGGGTTAGTGTGGAGGAGACAAGAGAGAAAATTCATACATAGGAGCAGGTTTAGACTTTTGTGTGTGTGTGTGAGGAAGGTTAGCCCTGAGCTAACATCCATTCTCAATCCTCCTTTTTTTGCTGAGGAAGATTGGCCCTGGGCTAACATCTGTGCCCATCTTCCTCTACTTTATATGGGATGCTGCCAGAGCATGGCTTAACAAGCAGTGCGTTGGTCTGTGCCTAGGATCCAAACCTGCGAACTCCGGGTCACCAAAGTGGAGTGCACGAAGTTAAACACTACACCACTGGGCCAGCCTCTAGACATTTATATAAGAGAAATTTTAGGTATTTTAAGGTAGAGGTGAGTTTTTTTAATGTCATTTGTAGAAAGTTCTAGAACAGCACTGTCCAATAGAACTTTCTGCATTCATGAAAATGTTCTATATTTGTGCTGTCCAATATGGTAACCACTAGCCACATGTGGCTAGTGAGAACTTGAAATTGAGTTTTAAATTATATTGAATTTTAATTCATTTAAATTTGAATTCGAATAGTTCCATGCGTCAAAGACTTCTGTACTGGACAAAGCAGCTCTAGATTGTTATCTGTAAAGTATGAGAGAGATCTGGCCCAGAGATGTAGTTTTGTGAGGGATCAGTTAGGTGCTGGTTGAGTCAACGCATTTGGCCAGCAGAGTTTGTATACTAAGAGAGGAGGGTACTATATTTAAGAGATTCGCAGAGAAAGAGGAACCTGTGAAGAAGTATAAGGATTAGTCAAAGGGTCAGGGAAGAGCCAGGGGATAGAGTTGATTTGGTAGTCAAAAAAACTGAGAGTGTCAAGAAGGGAGTGATTAACAGTAATCAAAGGTCTTATGCTGTAAGACAAGTAAGTAAAATATAGACATTTTGGAAGGATTGAAGTTAGGAGATTATAGAGGTAGGGAGACATTTGGAGGTCAGTAGAAAAGTCTAGGTCTCAAAGAGTTGGTTAGCATCTGAATTAGGATAATGCTGTTGAAACTCCACTCTCAAAGGTGGTGATGAGAAAGAGAGTTCAGAAATAAAAACAATGGGATTTGACACCTAACTCAATGTGCTGAGAGTCAAGGGGATGGGATTCAGAGTTGACTATGTCGTTAGTGAAAAGGCAAAGCTATGCTCTTCCTGAGAGTGAACTCATAGTCTCTATAACAGTTGAAATATGAAAACTCAGCCTTATTCTACCCTCTACCACTAACCCCAATCCTTAAGGAATTTTTCTTGATGTAGCTTCTTTCATAAGAATTGATGGCTTCTGCCAGCCAGGAAGGAAATCTGTTTCATGAGTGCAAGGAAATGCCATTATTTTTTATTCTTTGATGATATCAGAAAAGAAACTAGAGGTTTGTTTACCATTTCAGCAGGGCAACTTCAGCAAAGGGCCACAGATGAAAGAAAGGTGGAACCCAAGAAAGGAAGACAGAATCAAAACATCCTCTCCCTTTCTTATCCCCAAATAAAAAGGGTGATTACTGAAGAAAAACTCAAAGATAAAGGTTTATGTTCGGAACGTTAGGACTGCAAAGATGCAAATAGCTCTGTGTTCATCCATAAACTGCTTTTGGTTGTGGGGGGGGGCAACATGATGTGGTGGAATAAATAATTGAACTGGTAGTCCATCCAGTAGACTTGGGTTCTAGTGCTGGTTCCATTGTTAATTAACCACGTCACCTTGGCATGCATGCCATGCCATTTAACTCTTCTGGGTAACATCTGCTCATAAAGCTAGATTAATGTTCAAGTTTACGTTTTCCAACTTTAAAATTCTATTAGTGTAAAGGTGAAGTTAAAATTATATTTTATTCACTAAAATAAATCTGGATGCATGAAATCCATGCTAAATTTTGTTGACCTCTGTCACAAAATGTCACTCACTGCTTCGATGGATACATTTTAAATGACTTTAATGGCTGTGTTGGCCATCCATATATAGGAATTCTATGCTAAAATGGATAGTACAGAAATAAGCCAAATTTTGCAAAGTTAAAAAAATATAAAATACATAAGGAGTTATTTTCAAATTACAAAAAAAAACAAATAATGAGGTTATATCTAGGCTGAGAACCTGTATGACAAGTTTCAGTTCAAAGAAACTGCTGAAAGTTTCTTAGTTCTGCCTGGAGGGGAGATGGTGTGGTGGGTTAAAGTATGCAATACATTTAATCTTTGGTTTCAATTCTTATTAAATTCAAAAAAAGAAAGGAAAAAAAAGGAAGGAGGGAAGGTGAGAGAGAGAAAGAAAGGAAGGAGGGAGAGAGGATGAGAAGGAGGGAGGGTCAGAGGGAGGGAGGTGGAAGGAAGGGAGGGAGGAAGGAAGGAAGGAAGGAAGGAAGAAGGAAGGAAAGGAAAGAAAAAGAGAAAATGAAATCGGTCGTTTATTGTTGCAAGAAAAGTTTGGTGTAGTAGAACATAACTAGAGTTTCAGTCCTCAGTCTTCCAGTAACTATGTGACCTTGGGCAAGTAATTACACATCTTTGAGCCCCCATTTCCTTGTAAGTGAAATGAGGGGTTTGGGCCAGAACCTTTTAAAAGTCCCTTCCAACACTACGGTGTTAAAGCATTGACAATGTAACTCACGTGGCCCAGGACAATGTAACTCACGTGGCCCAGGTTTGTGTTGTTCAGAAAAGAGCAAAGCGTAGTATTAGAAAAAGTCATCTATTTGTTATTTCATTTTAAAGCATATATTCAGTTGTAGGAAACTGTTTTCAGCTGACTAAAGTGAGAAAAAAAAAAAAGGCAGTTTTACCAGTTAATAATCCCCACTCTTCCAGCTAAAATGGAGCGGCGTGCCTAGAATCACTAAAGTTGCCCAAGGGACGAGTCCTGAGGCTTTACCTCTTCTATTCTCTCTGCCACCGCCTCCCCAACAGCATCAGTCCTGGGAAGAAAATGTGCTCATCTCTACTGCAGAAGACAAAGGCAAACCTCTGTTCTAGAAAAGGAACGTGGGGGAGATCTAAAAAATACCCTGAGACACTGGACTGTTGAAATTCATGTATTTTCTTCAATTAATGTGTTTAACAAAGATTTATTATAAATAAGTAGCCTCCCTGAACTTACGTAGTTTGTTACTCCTTTGAAGCACTGAGGTTACTCTGCAATAACATGAGAAATGTCTTTGTGGAAGAGACAGCTTGCCCACGTTTTCATGTGCCCAGCTCCTTCCTTATGCCGAAAAAACAAAAAAGTTTTCTTTTAAGATATTGCAAGTTTCCAAGAAATAGAAATTTTTCCTGAAAGTAAAGGATCTTCTCTTAAAAATCTTTCTTTTTGGAGCAGGGTTTGGCAATAATTTCACTGTCAGAACCTTTAGACTTATCAAAGTGCTTTCTGAGATTCTAGAATTAGGATGGTCCTACATGTTTGAGATTTCCAGAAATCACTGTAAGTTTGGACTGTCCATAAAGACAGAGTGAGGGTAACAGGAGTTCACCCTGCTTAGTTTCCCAGGGTGCACATTACTTCTTTGTTTCATGTAAACATAGCTGAAATGATAGCATGTGATGATTCCTCTCAGAATTGTTGTATTTTTTTCTTTTATTATAGAGATTTGTGAAAACACTTTAAGTGACACAAGGGGCCAGAATGAAAGCAGTTTTCTTTTAATATTAAACCTTGTGGGACTTTCAATATCAGGTTTAAGGAAAAAGGGGCTGTTACTTGGGTTGTAATGTTCTTGACCTTTGGGTGTTAGACCTGGCTCACTTGTAATGGCTTTTTATCCTTCTCACATCTTGATGGGTGAAGCTACAGAGTAGAACTTTCCCTTTTTTTTGCACAAAAACATTTCAAAATCTCTTGACTACTTGGCACTGTAGTTATTCACTATGGGCATTTCTTTGAAATCAGTGAAACAATCCATTATTCACATTTTCTGACTAATCTCTTTATTAACATTCACTACTTTACTAAAACTACTTTCTTAAATGTCACTCAAAAGTAAATGATCTCAATCAATCCTCATTCTCCAAGACCACTATTCAAAGTGGGCTTGGCTGACCAACTCTTCCCTTTTGAAATTCTCCTTCCTTGACGCGTCCGACATCATCACTCTGATTCTTCCCCTTACTTTTCACCTTCCCAACTTTATTTTTGTTGCAAATTTCTTCCTACTTTCCTTCCTCTTCAAACTTGGCACTTTTCTCTCATATTTTTCTGGAATATGAGCTCTTTCTTAGGCTTCATCTACCATTTCTAGTCTGATAACTCAAAATTTAAATCTCTAGCTCTGATTTGATACCAGAGTTGCACTTGCACTGTCGAGTCTCCAATTGCTTCTTAGATGTTTATAACTTGTGTAATTGGTGCTGGGTGAGGTGGAAGTTAAGTGTGTTTCCAGTGAGTGAATTGCATTAAAAGTTACTAGTAGCTTTTAGCTGAGGAGGCAGAAATTCACTTTGGAGCAGATCTTTGCTTTCTTAAGTTATACAACTATAAGGCTAATATTTAATCTTGGGGTGGCTCTGAATGATAGCGAAGTTATCTATGTCCGAGATGTCAAGTGTTCTGTTTAAGAAGATAAAAATGTTCTCTTGCATCAATATGAATACTACAGATAAAATTTCATGACAATAAATTTGAAAATTCAGAATAAGTAAGTACCTTTAAAACTACAACTTATTAAAACTGATGCAAGAAAACAAAGTCTGAATAGCTCTATTTAAGAAGTGGAATCCCTCTTTTAAATTCTTCTCAGAAAGAAATATCCAGGCACAACAAATGCTCTAGGCATTTAAGGAAGAAATATTGCCAATGGCCAATCACCAGGCCATTATGAAAAAGGATCAACAGGTCAGTGTCACTCGAACATAAAAGCAAAAATCTCAAACACAATATTAACAAAAAGAATCCCACAATATGTTAAAAGGATGATATTTTACCAGTGTTGCTGATGTGGCCTGGGGGAGGGTCAACTTCTACCTTTCAGTATACTCATTTTTTGCCTGAGGGCGTCTCTGGAGCTGCAAAAGACCCTTTGCCTTTATTCATAGAAGTCACAGATACCAGAGAATTAACACTTTCCAGGAACAGTCCTCAACAAATGATTGATTGGTGGGGAGGGGTTGGTTTATAAATATTCCAGTTCTCTCATCTCTCAGGTGGGCTAACTCAGACATGTGCCTACACCATTTCCCACAGTTTCTTGCTAGGCTTAAGCTCCAGTCACCCACCATGGCCACTGGCTCACCCTTTGTTGGCTTCCTTCCCTTCCATGCCTCACTTCTCCACTCCCCTATCAGAGTTTTCTTCAGCTCCCTAATAAACTACTTGTAACCAAATCCTTGTCTCAGGGTCTGCTCCCGGGAAACCCAAGGTAAGGCAAGAACTAAGTTGGATTATTCCAAAAGTGAAAAGTGGTTTTAACATTAAAAAATCAGTCAATTTAATCCATCAGATTTCCAGAGTGAAGGAGAAAAAATATCATAGGATAATCTCAATAGATTCAGCAAAAATGTTTTCTAAAAATAACTACTTTTTTATGGTAAAAATTCTTAACAAACTAGGAATCAATGGGAAGTCCATAATCTGAAGGGTAGTATGTACAGAACAATTCTACAGGAAACATAATACTTAGTCATGAAATATTGAAATTTATTTCCTTAAGATAGGAGACAAAAATATTGGCTATCACCCCTTCTAGTCAACATTCACTAGAGGTCCTAGACAGCGAAATAAGGCAAGAAAAAATCATAAGGCTTGGAAGAAAGAAACAAACTGTCATTATTCACAGACAAAATAATTGTTGTATAGGAAATCCAAAAGAATGTGCACATGAATTATTAGAATTAATAAGTGAATTTAGCAAAAGCACTAGATATAGGGTTAATATAAAAATAAATTTCATTTCTATATACTAGCAACAAATAATTAAAAAATAACATTCAAGAAACAATACAGTGGACAATAGCATCAAAAGTAACAAATACCTAGGAATAAATCTAACCTAAGATGAGAAAAATCTCCACACAAAACTGTCAAACATTACCGAGATAAGTTAAAGAACTAAATAAATGGAGAGATTTTCCATGTTCATTAATCGGAAGACTCAATATGGTAAAGATGTCAATTCTTCCCAAATTTGTCTGTAGATGTAATACAAGTATAATGCAACTCCAATCAAAAAGTAAAAACACCAAAAAGTCTTTGTTTGTTTGTTTGCCCTGGAAAATTTGACAAGTTGATTTTCTATTTATGTAGAAACATAAAAGGTCAAGAATAACCAGGATAATCTGAAGAGAAGAAGTATGTTTACATGATCAGTTATCAAGACTTACTATAAAGCTACAGTAATAAAAATGGTGATGTATTGACGCAAGGATATATAAAAAGGTAAAGAGTAGAATAAAAGTTCCAAAACTTACTACAAATATATGGTAACTTGATTTATATTAAAGGTGCCCCTGGAGGGGGCAGGCAGAGATGGGGAAGAAAAGCCTTTTAACAAATGATACAAGATTGATTGGATATCCCAATGGAAAAAATTATACAGTTATCCTTACTTACTGTTGATGAAAGAAAAGAAAGTATGAATTGTTCTACTCAGAAATGGAATCTCTAATTTAAGACTTTCCCAGAAAGAAAGTCCAGGCCCAGTGAATGCTCCAGATATTTAAAGAAGAAATATTACCAAAAGCCAATTACCAGGCCATTACAAAAAAAGGATCAACAGGCTAATCTCACTCATGAACAGTAAAAATCCTAAACACAATATTAGCCATGAAAATGCCACAATATATTAATCACAGAAAGCTGAACACCATACAAAAAAAACCCAAACACCTCCAAATAGATTGTAAGCCTAACTGAGAAAGGTAACCTGATAAAGTGTCTACAAAATAACATGGAGAATATTTTAATGACTAAGCTATTCTTAAACAGGCGAAGATTTTTTCCTCAGCTTTATTGAGATGTAATTGGCATATAACATTGTGTAAATTTAAAATGTTGATTTGATACACTTGTGTGTTGCAAGAGGATTACCACTGTAGCCTTAGCTAACACCTCCATCTCTTCACATAATTACCATTTCTTTTTTGTGGTAACAATATTTAAGATTTACTCACTAAGCAACTTTAGTAATATAGTATTATTAACTATAATCACCAAGTTGTATATTACATCCTCAGAACTTATTCCTATTATATCTGGAAGTTTGTACCCTTTGACCAACATTTCTCCATTTCCTCTACCCCCCAGGTCCCGGTAACCACCACTCTACTCTGTTTCTACGAGTTTTTCTTTGTGAGTAGCTTGTCTAATTGTTTTTCTTTTGCAGGGGGTGCAGAGGCTGGCATCTCCTATGTCGCCATTTTGTTGGCAAAGATTTCTTAAATAGGATGTAAAAAACTCTAATAATAAAAGAAAAGCTTGATAAATTAAACTATTTTAAAATTAAGACTTTTACTTACTAAAAGATATCCTTAAGAGAGTGAAAAATTGTTGTTAAATTATGGACTTTAATATAAAAAATCATAAAGGGTACTATAGAAAACATTCATGTTGCCATGACCCAGGTTAAGAATAAAGCATTTTATGATATATATTACATATATAGTTGCTACCTCTGTGTCTCCTGTTCATCATCCACCAATCTCATTTCTCTCCCTCCCTTCTCATCCTGGGGCTAACCACTCTTCTGAATGTTGTGTTCATCTTTTCCCTGCAGGTCTTTATAGTTTTGTAAGACACATATCCCCAAATACTATTACTTTATTAGTCAGGGTCCCAGCAGGAAGGTGATGTCACACTCAGTTGGGTAAATGGAGAGAGTTTGTAAAGGGACTATCTGTAAAGATGTGATAGAGTTTGAGAAACTTGAAAGGATCAGTAGTGCTCTGGGACTACTTGCTTTGGAGTTCCGTTACCATCCCTACATTTCAAGAGCTAAGAAATGATACTCAAAGAAAGAATGTGGTGAGAATGAGAATAAGGCTGCCTGACAGGAGCCCAGCCCTTTGGTCTAGGTAGGCTTCAGTCCATGAGAGCTTGCAGGGAGGGAGCCAAGAGAATGGACTTCTCTGACCTCATGCTCCTGCCTCATGATGCTCCTCAGTGGCAGAACCCAGCTGAAATCCAGAAAGCAGGGGGACCCAACGATGCAGAGGACAGAAGTCAGCCTTCCAAAGCACAAAGAAATGTAGAGGAAGGGGAAGTGTGCAGCTGGGTGCAGGAGGGCTGCACTCCTTTGTGAAATATCCAGCATTTACACTATTTTGCATATTATACAATTATATTAAATTTAGCATGCACTCTATATATCCTTTGCCACTTGCTTTTCTTCCTAGTTTTCTAGGACTTGTTCTTAACTTAGTATCTTTACTAATATACATTTTTTTCTTCTTTCTTTCTAGACAAATATTGATTCAAAAGTCACATTCTGCTCTCGTCAGTCTGGTCTCTGTTAAGTTTTGTAGTTGCACTATTATAAGCAGAATAAGAAACTTATAAAAGGATAAATTTTATATCACAGAGTCTCTGTGATGGCCAGAGAATCAAACTTGGTGGACTTGCACTCAGGAACAATCTCCAAACTGCAGTGTTGTACCATTCCACAGGACAACTTGCTGCTGGGTACAGGCTCTGAAGTTTGCACGGGACACTAGAACTAGAACCGCTGCCACTTCAGCCTCTGAAGGCTGACTGTCTTTGCCCCCTTGCCAGCATCAATTTAACACATACTCCTTCATTCACTCCACCTCTTCCAAACTCATGTCTTGTGTATGAGGAGCACTGGAGAGGCCCGGGTCATGAGCCCATACCCTAGCTTCAAGGGAAGCTGGGAAAGCAATTTTCTAGCTTCTATTTTGGGGAGGTGAAAACTCTCCAACATAGGAAAGGTGTTCAAAAGTTCCTGGACAGCCATGGAAGTGTGACAAGTGTCCATCCATCTGCTATCATCTGTCACTTTCATGCTAATTCCTGCCTCAGTACCTCATATTATTGCACACAACCAAAGGGCCCCACACCCTGGGGTGCAACTGTATACATATGGTCCCTTTTCTGAGAGTACTTGCTCTGCACGAAGCACCTGGATTACTCTGTACCTTTTAATCTCTGAATTTCTTTAGTGATAATGGATGGTACCATTCAATTAACCATTGATTTTGCCTGTTTAATGATATTTGTGATTTTCCTAAAATAGGGTGAAATGCCATTTTGTTGTTGGCCATGTATTTCATTATTTGGTCTTCTCTCTTGACTAAAATTTTAAGGATCCTTGGGGGAGGAGGATAGTCTTTTCCTCTTCACAGGAACTAGCATATTGCTGTGAATATAGGAAGTGCAAAATAAACACTTGCTTTTTGATGGTTCCATGATTTGAGACATGAGGGACAGAGACTACAGTCAAGTAATTCTTAACAAATAGATTCACACACACTCTACTGTCCAGATCTTGATACAAAGCAATTTACACAATCCCAATTCCTAGTTCCCCAGGAGTATACTTATTATTTATTAATACATTTTTGATTTTCTTCCCCTCCTACTCTAAACTTTGTCTTAGATTGTATAGAGGGTAAAGGCTGGGAAGTAACATGGTATTTACAAAAAATGCAAAGGGAAATGAAATTTGGGTAATAAAATGGTTAACCTTTTTGAATCCAAATTTAGGAATATAACAAATAAGACCTTTTGGGAGGGTAGAATTTACACGGAGTAAGAAATACGAAGTTGGGTAGGTAGGATTTGTTGAAGAACTTTTATAGTAGGAATATATCAGTAGCTCTCTTTGGGATATTCCCAAAATATAGTCTTGTCAATAAATAACCAACTGACCAACAAACCTCTAACATGCTTGAGCCCATAGGGCACAGGAAGAAGGTAAACAAATGATATGCTCGTGCTTGTGTGTTCTAGTCGCCTGTTATGTGTCTTACCTCCAGCTGATGTGGGTGTGCTGATGGATATTGGTGTTTGAAAAATATTCATGGAGAGAAGGTGAGGCAGCATGTCAAGACTCAGACAAGCCTCTAAAATCCATGCCATGAACCCATACTTGCACACCTAGAATACAGTTGAGGAACTCGGGGGAAATGCGAATAAAACAGATGAAAATCTTGGCGGAATAAATATAGGCCCATAGCCTTCATATAAGTCTGAGAAGAACAAAATCATACCCTAGCTTGCAGAGAGGAAGCAATATTGTCAGTTAATTATTTTGATTGGCAAAGGAGATCTAAAAGCCATCATGATTTTTATTACCTAGGCAGTACGCAGATCCAGGAGATCCTGTAAGCAGGAGTGGAAAATGGAATAAATCAGAGGTCCAGTGTTCTCCAAGGTTCACTGGCAGATAAGATGTGTGTGTGTACATACACATGTATACATATGTATATATGAATATACATATTCATACTCCAGCATAAAATGAGGTTTTCAAGAATTCTGACCAGTCTTATCAGCATTTATTAAGCACTTATTAGGTGTAAAAGAATGGTCTCAGTGATATTAAAGAAGAGACACTATCTCTACCCTGAAGTGGGAAGAGAAATATGCATCACTGTGCTAAAAGCTCCACTGGGGCAGTGACGCTGTCTATTGCTGAATTCCTGGCACCTAGAAGAGTGCCTGGTGCTTCAATAAATAAGCAGGAAGTAAATGAATAAATTATTACTTGAACCGGTTCATCGGTTCCTCTTGGGAGTGAGATTTGACTTTAAATGGGCAAGTCAGACAGCAAGGACCTAAACTTAGTTAGTGTTGTATATTCTTACGGAAGCACGAAGCTTTGCGACTAGGCAGGTGTGAAGAATGTATGACATAGGAGACTCACATAGATATTGTTTGCTAAGCTGAAGGATGACAAGCAAAAACAGAGTGAGCAGGAGGAAAATTGAAAAGATCCCACAAAGTAAAATTTCATATGATTCAGTGTAATTCTGGAATTCCAAGTGACAATAAGCAGGACATCTTTACTTGCCTCAGTTAGAAGTATAGCTATTTATGAATAATAGTAATGGGCAGAGGATGATTTTAAATGGTGGAGTCACAAATAGCTGCAGGCTCTGCAAACAGGGCTACAGCTGCCAACCATAGAATAGTCTTTATGTGTGTACAGTGTGGAAAGAACAGTTGGTCAGGCAAAGGTTTTTTCAGCCACACCTGTTCACTCAGATAACAATCATCACCAGTAGTGCTATCTCAAAATATATATTTTATATATCTATGGCTATAACTATACACACAACTTGTAAACTAAGTGAAAGAATAGCTGATTTTCTTCTTTTAAAAGAAGAATACAGTCCATTATAGACACTGGGTAGAAACTGGCACATCTAACTTACATACAGGGATCACTTAGTTGAGAGGATTCTTTCAGAGTCATTAGCATGGTTTCATTTATGAGTACGATACTGGGAGAACCTTGTTATGAAATGACTCATTAATTATATCCAATCAGTTGTATCATGGGTCAAATCACATCTCCTGAAGTACAACCACCACAAAGAGCAAAGCCTGAAACGATGCAATTGGCCCATTAATCATTCACTCACTCAATAATTCATTCACTCGCTCATTCAACAAATACATATCAAGTGCCTCCTAAACCAGAGGGATTATGGGTGATATAAAGATGAATAATTCATAACCTTTGTCCATAATTATCCTAAGAATACTAGTTTTATCTTGTGAGATTTGTACTCGAAAAGAATTCTTTTAGGTTTTTTGTGGCAATATTAATATCAATTATGAAATATTTTCATCCTATATTTTTTGAGAAACATCCATGGCATCCTTCTCAAAAGTATTTTGAGAAGGATTTTAAGCAAAAATAAAATAAAAAGTCAGTAATAAGTATCAGTGTGCTATTTGGATAAAAAACCTGATTATGTGTCTTCATTATAATTATGAAGTTTAAACATGTATAGCTACAGGGTAAAAACTTGTTAGAGCTGCTGTCTCTCAACTCAGACTTAATCCCGGCTATTAACTATGATTAAAATTCAAGATACTTAATTGTCATGATTTAGGATATGTCTATGCACTCTAAAACATGCTTAAGTGGAGTATGTTTTTTCCCGTTAAAGTCACAGAAGAGTTAATGTTTGCCTGCTGTGAGATTCTCTTCCTCTATCAGAGATTCTAACTTAGAAATTATTTAAAACAAATTAAATTATTTCTTATGTAATTCTGGAAGGTGGTAATCTCAGTTATCCGTTGCTGCATGACAAATTACCCCCAAACTTTGTGACCAACATTAATTTTATTTGCTCACAGTTTTTTGGGTAAGCTGGGCGGCTCTTCTATTCTGAGCCAGCTTTGTTGATCTCTACAATCAGCTGGCAGCTCAACTGAGGCTGGAGGGTCTAGGATGGTCTAGGATGTGTGTCTGTCAGGTGGAAGGTTGGATAGTCTAAAGCCTTTCAGCTGACGTGGCTCATTTTTGTGCTACATGGTCTCTCATTCTCCAGTAGACTGACATGGGCTTCTTCACATGGTGGTGGAAAGTTTCCCAGAAATGAGAGAGGGCAAGCCCCAAGGCATAAGCCCTTCTCAAGTCTCTGCCTGCATCATGTTTGCTGACTGCCTTTTGACCAAAAGGTAAAAGAAAAGTAAAACAAAACAAAACAAACAACCCAAGATTCAAAGAAGGGAATCAAGTTTCTCCCTCTTGTTGGGTGGAACAGAAAAGTCACATTGTATAGGATGTTCTTGCAGAAATGGGAGACATTTGCAGCCATTTATTTGTAATCTACCATAGGGTGTTCTACAATAAAAAGTTTCACTTTCCTCTGTCAATGAACATAATGTTATGTAAATATTAAATTATCTATAGATCGATTCAGGTTCTTGAAGTAGAAAAGAGTAAGCAAATATTATCAGTCTGGGAGCTGTTTTTAAAAAGCAATGTTTACTTATCATCAGAGGTTAGGAAACATACTTCGCCAAGAAAAAACAATAAAAAATTTAAAAATTATAAAAATTTAAAAAGTGGAATAACCAGAGGAAGCTGATTAGGATAAAGAAAAGCTGAACTCTACCTTAGCCCTAAGGCTAAGCCCTTTTAGCCCCACTAAGTAGGACACTCACTATCTTTTAGTTAGTATGATGTGTACAGATCTCTGGTTTTTTTTCTTTTGTCTGCTTATTCTCTTTGTTCCACTCTCTATGGGCTATGCCTTCAGCCACTCTCATCTACATTATGATGATTCCCAGTTTTTGTCTTCAGGTTTGACCCATCTCTTGAGTGACAGACCTATTTAATTAAATGACTCCTTGATTATCTCTAGGAGGCTATCCCCATAGGCATTCCAAATTCAGCATGTCCAAATCTGAATTCATGGCCTTCTGCCCAAACCTTCTTCTCCTACTATCATCTCTAACTTAGTGAGTGGTAATGCCAAAATTCATTCTATATGCAACTGGAGACTGGAGAATTAGCTTAGGCTCTTCCTTCCCTCCCATCATCACCTCCTTCTCACCAATCACCAAGTCTGTGGTTTTTGCCCCTTGAATATTTCTGGATTTCGGCTCCTCCAGTTCCACTGCATCTGTCTCAGTCAGACTCCTCAGCTCATCTCCCTGCTTTTCAGTTTTTCCCAAATCCCTCCAGTCCATCTAGAGCAATTGTTTAAAACATGAATCTCGTCACGTCATTCCAAAGCTTCCATCAAAAAATTCCCATAACCTTCAGGATGTGATCCACTTCCTTATCTTGGCATACAAATCTCTCCAGGATCTGACCCCTGTGCTCCATCAGAGGAAAGTACTTTTCTTGAATGCATCATGACATCTCTCATCTCTTTGTTCACTTGATCCCCTGTCCTTATTATCCTTCCCGATCCCTTTCCTTTTCTACCTGGTTAACTATTTCTCATTCTTTAAGAAGTCAAAGGCCATCTTCCTTGGGAAGTAGTCATAAATTTACACTAGACTTAGGTGGGTAGTCCACTGCTTTCTCTTATAGTACACAACTATCATAAATCATATCTCATAGTTTTTAATTGGTGATTTACTTAGGTCATCTCTGTTGTTGATCTGTGTGATGTTAGCAATTAACGCATTCCCTGACACATAGTAAATTCTCAGTACTTGAATAATTACTGAGATTGAATGAGTTGATTGAATGATGAGTGAGTGGATGAAGGATGTGAGGGGAGTATAATTAGATTAGAGTTGGCCACCTGTCTTGGCTACATCTCCATCCAATGAGCACACACGATGGAACTATTTATTATTGAGAAGTAATTTATGTAAGTCTGGGTGCTAGAAGGGAAGCACTTAGAGTTTAAGTCAAGATTTAGCTCAGATAAGAGTGGAATCAGGTTGAAAATGAAAACTGCTCTGCTTCTGAAAATTTAGGGATTATTTATTTATCAACTATCTCATAACTGAAGAAAGAGCTCTGTTAGAAATTTGTCTCAATACAATTGAGGGGATTCATTTTCTTTATTCCTTATTATTTGTTGCTAACTGTTAATCTCTGTTTGGATTCTCTCTAAACTTGAATCATCTTCTACTCCCGATATCACTGAGTATTTTCCTAGAGAATTCAAACTAGTTTTAATATTTCCCTAAGTGAGGCAAATTAGGAACGTAAATTTAATGTAAATAATTATGTTTTTCAAAACCCAATTTAAAATCATTTTGGAATATCTGCTGTTTTAGATTATTCAGATCAATGCTTCTAGCATCTAACCATGGATAATGGAATTGTAGATGATCAGCAATTTGAATCTGGTTCTCTGCATTTGCAAGAAGTTGAGCAGTAGCAAAAAACAGCCTGGATTCTCATTTTGGAGTATTCTGCTATGAAGGAGAGATTATTCTTCTATAGATGGAGCTCTTTTGATTTGCATCTTTATCATACATGAAAAGTGGTGTTAAGAAGATATTTCTATCATTGGTGTATGTGTGTGTGTAAAAGTGGTCTCATAGTACTTGAAGAATACACACTCACTGAAAAGAAGAGCTATATCATTAACATTTTGCCCTACTGTCTTTCTTTCTCAGACACAATGGGTTCCTAGTCAACTTCCTCATTCTTCCTAGCAGCCCATTTCTCCACCATTTACCTTGAACCACTGATTGCTCCATTTTTTCCTTTATGCTCAGGTGATTATTCTTCCTTCTATTTCATAAGAAAGTGAAACTATTAGACCAAATACTTCTAACTTCCTGCCCTGAAATTGATAAGCTTGTCAGCAACTATATCCTTTCTTGTCTTCCTTCTTCCTCTCACAAAGCAGGAGGAGTCCATCCTCCCCGATGCCTGACCTGGCACCTTTGTCTAGAGTCCATCTTTCTACAGGCCTCAGTACCTCCCCATCAGCATTTAAACACACTCAAGACTGTCCCATCTTTTGACCTCACATTCCAGTCCAGTCTTTAAAGTAACTCTGTTTTGCTCCAGAGCCAGATTTCTTGAAAGGGTTGTGTATATTCATTGTCTTCATTTCTGTCCTCCTGACTCACTTCCTATTTTGTCTACAACTCATTTCATTTTGGATTATGACCCATCTCTCTACTTAAACTTGTCAAGTTTACTGATACCCTTGTCTTTAGATCCAATGGGCATGTTGAAGTTTTTATTTTATTGTCTTGAACATTCAATACTGCTAACCATCCCCTGTCAGCTGAATAAGATTATCCAACAAGTAGACTAAGCACATGCTTGAGGCTTTTGCAAAATCAAGGAAAAATTGAAGAAATTTAGCTTCAATGAACTTACCTAAATTTTTCCATCAAGAAATTTAGAAAGAAACCATTTTAATTTTAACATATCTGTTGGATTCATGCTTTATGAAAGGATAAATATATTATACATAATAATTTAATTTTAATATGCATATGTATATAAATATATATTTATGTTTTAATTCCCTATGGGAGAGAGAATACCACAATCTTTTAATGTCTCTAAAAGCCTTAATCCAGCTCCTACTTCCTGGAACTCTCTTCTATTACTCTTGCAATACCACCAACTCCTAGTTTCTCATGAACATCTCTGCTTGTTGTCACTTTCTCTGCAGGGACTTTAAATATTGGTGTTCTTTGTCCAAACCCCTCTTCTCTTCTTACTCTGACCACACTCTCTGGATGAGCTCATCCACATCTAAGCTTCAGTTTCCGTTTCTGTGATGGTGCCTTCCAAATCTACATCTGGAAGTAGGCCTCTTTGCTGAGTTCTCCGTTACTATACTCAATGATCTACCGGAAGTCACTGCTCAGATAGATATCTTGGAGATGATTCAAGCTCAATGTGCCCCAAAATGATCTTGATATATTTCTCCACACTCTCTCCTCCCTCCTCAGTGCTCATTATTTTAGTGAATGACACTACAGCCAAAAGTGGAAACCTGGGATTCTGACTTAACTCCTCCCACTTCTTCATTGTCACAACCAGTCAATCATCAAGCCCTAGATTCTGCTTCCTTCTATACCTTGATTATGCTCTCTTCTCTCCAAAGCCACTAACACATCATTCCAAGCCGCCATTATTTTTCTTCCAAATTGCTATAATAATCTTCTAATTGGTCTTTCTCCTGTCTATTCTCCAATTTAGAACCAGAGTGATTCTTTTTTTTTAAGCAATGTGATCCCATTTCTCTCTGACTTAGAAACCCTCCATGGGTACATCCAGAAAATGGAGCATTTTTCAGCACTTAAAAGAAATGAGCTATCAAGCTATGAAAAGACATGGGAGAACCTTACATTTTTAGCATATTACTAAGTAAAAGAAGCCAATCTGAAAAGGCTACAACTATATGACAGTCTGGAACAGGCAAAACTATGGAGACAGTAAAAAAGATCAGTGGTTGCCAGGGGTTAAGAGGGAGGGAGGAATGAATAGGCAGAGCACAGAAGATTTTTAGGGCAATGAAACTATTTTGTATGACACTATAATGGTGGATACATGTCATTATACATTTGTTAAAATCTATGGAACATACAACACTCAAGTGAGCCTTGATGTAAACTACGGACTTTGGGTGATAAGGCTGTGTCAATGTAGGTTCATCAATTGTAACAAATCTATCCTTCTGGGGCAGGATGTTGACAGTGGGGGACAGGAGTATATGGCAACTCTCCTTACTTTCTGTTCAATTTTGTTGTGAACCTAAAACTACTTTAAAAAATAAAATATATTAAGCCATTAAAACCCTCTATGGTCTGGCCTCTCTATATAAAATAATCTCTTCTCCCTTCTGCCCTTGTCGTATTATTTTTCATATGGAACTTCTTTGTTTCTTTGAACTAGCTATGTTCTTGTTCATCTCTTAGCCTTTGCCCATCTCTTCTGACTGTTCCTCTTCACTTGATGTTTTTTTGTCATCCTTATCATTTATCATATTTTATTGTTATTACATTTTCACTTGTCTGTCTTCTTTGCCGGACCCTAAGTTCTGAGTCCATCTTGCTCACTGTAGTATATCCAGTGCTGGGTATATAAAACACTGAATAAATGAAAGGGTGGTATAGAGTTTAGAATAATTTTATCCCATTCTATCTAGGCATACCCTGGTTTTGTTTTCAACTGCTCTGAGGTCTTTGTAAGAAAGCATTCTAAAAAATATAATAATCACAGGTCTAGGTTGCCAGATTTAATAAGAACAATAAAAAGTACAGGACATTCAGATAAATTTGAATTTCAGGCAGACAGTGGATAGTGTTTTAGTATAAGTATGTCCCTAGATATGTAGTATTTTTATATTTAGTTTAATATTTATAAATATTTGGGGACATTTATACTAAAAATCTATTCATTGTCTGGAATTCAAATTTAACTGAGCTTCCTGTATTTTATCTGACAACCCTATTCAGTCCTTAAGAACTATTTCCTGGTTCCTGGAATCATTTCTTCAAACACGGATAATAGAATTGGGTAACTGCCTCCATACTGAGTTCTCTGCAGTAAATTTTTGCTAGGGACTCCCCTTTTCCCATGCAAATTTTTGTTTCTCGGAGCTTGCAGCAGAGCATTTCTATCTCTGCCTATGGGGAAAGTTTTTGCCATTTACTAGGAGGAAAAAGTTTTGTCTTTAAGCTATTGCCTTGTCTTTTGAAAAGGTGTTATTTACATATAATTCACATACTACACAATTCACCCATTTTACGTGTACAATTTAAAGTGAACAATTTAGTATATTCACAGAGTTGCACAACTGTGACTACAATCTAATTTTAGAACATTTTCATCACCCCAAAAAGAAACCTTGCACCTATCCCCAACTGTCACCTACCCCCAGCCCTAGGCAATCACTAATCTACTTTCTGTCTCTCCGGTTTTGGACATTTCATTTAAATGGAATCATACAATATGTGGTCTTTTGTGACTGGCTTCCTTCCCTTAGAAAAATGTTTTCAAGGATCATCCATGTTGTAGCATGTACCGTATTCCACTCCTTTTTGTTGCTGAATATTATTCTACTGTGTGGGTAGACCACATTTTGCATACCCATTCATCAGCTGATGGACTTCTGGGTTGTTTCCACTGCATTTTGTAAGAGCAACATCCTAAAATTAATTTTTGTCCATTTTGTATTTAATGTCTGTGGTCAAACTTAGGGAAAAAGCAGAGAAAATGCTCTGCTTGTTTTAATAGTTGTAGGATTTTACTTCACTTTTGAAATTTCTTTGGATTCTTCGATCTATCCCTGTTTTTATCTAAATCTTTTCTTTCACATGGGAATTAAGTTAATACTTGAGGTATAGTGGGTGTTGTGACAAACTGCAGATTTCGTCAGGCTGTAGTAGCATTCTGAGATGGCTCAGAAACTTTGAATTTGAGGATCCATGGTGCAACAGGTCTGTCCAATGTGATGTTTTTCATGACAACAGGGAATATTATAGACTAGAGCATCTGGACTTGATTACAGGCTTTGACGGGCACAGACATGTGACATTGCAGTGTGAGGCTAGAGTTTTTATGTTATATATTATCTTTATGTAATATATTCTATTCTGATCTGATCTGTGAATGACTGCACCCAGGATGGTAAATCAAAATATAAAACCAAACATATCAGGGCAATAAGGATGTTTGAGTCTTCACAGACACAGAAATGTTATTTTGAAAGCAAGTAATTTCCTAGAGAAGGTGAGTACTTGAAAGTCAACGCTGATCATTGTGCGATACAAGAATATTAATTATGCCCTGCAGAGTCACGTAGCTATGTTTCCAGTAACCCCCAAATTGGAAGATTTGTCAAATTAAATTTAAACTTGCTGTACTTATGTTATCAATGCATGACACTCTTTCTTTCCTTCTTTTTTTAAAAATGACTTTCCCAAAATCACCTGGGTAGAATGCACAGTTGGAGATAACTTAAAGGAACCATAATACTGTGGACATTTTTACATGAATATTGATGACTACAAGGAAGTGACTGTCAAACTCAGGTTTTGTGATGACCTAGGGAATAAATAATTATTTCAAGGAGAGTGAGCAGATCTCAAAATAAAATGAATATATATTCACTTTTCATTTTTAAAAGCATACACCTGAATTGTTGTTTAAAAATAACAAGACGCGAAACAAAAACCACTAGAGTGTCAACTCTTTATAAAGCTTAAATGATGTCTTAATCTATTGGAAGTTGTGCATTAAGCAGTTTGAAGCACATACTCTTTTTTTACGTAGGTACCTTGTTCATATCTGTCTTTTAAAATACTCTTAAAGTTGATGCTCAGAGACTAAACATCCAAGAAGCAAAGCAGATCACCCTGGTCCACTAATTGGCAAATTTCTGTTTGACTTTCAATCAGGACTCACTGAATATTCATTGTCTGGAATTCTATAGGTTAACATTTTAGTAAATTCCATTCATTATGTCCCAGCAACAAAGAAGAAAGAGATAAATTAATTGCAATAAATTGTAAGATGTATCCTGATTTCAGAAATGTAGACGTGAGGAAAAATATGCATTCCAGAGTTAATGAAAAGTAGCAGCACTATTGGAAGTATACGAATATACTCAAAGGCAACTGTGCACTGAAATGTATAAGGCAGTGGTCAATTTCGTTTAGTTAGAAATTAATTAAACACTTAAAATATGTTAGCTCTGGGCTAAATTCTGGTCCAATAACTGGGCTGGAACCATTTAATTATCTAGAAGTTTCTGTTTGTTAATCACCTTTTCTGTGTACCACATTATACCAGTTGGAGTAGGTGGAGTAAGTAGCTGCCCATGAAGTGTGGGTTAAAGTTCTCTGGGAAAGTCTATATCCTTATTATCTTCTTACTGATGCCAGGCGTTCTCCTGTAAGAGTTTTCTTCCTTTGGCCTTATGTCCTTTGGACATGTGGATATTTCTGGAAGGATGCATTGAGTATTTTAATCATTAACTCTCCAATATGGAATCACTGATTATGTTTTTCCAATGGGACAGCAACTGAGACTTTTTTTTTTAAAGCATACTATCATAATTGATGAGGAATCAGAGTTCCAGAGAGTTCATGTAACTTGCCAGGACTGCACAGCGTGTAACTGGTTGAACTGGGCTTTCAACTCTGTGCTATTTACTAGGTCAGACTGCCTCTAATGAATGCCTCAGATATACAGAAATGAAGTCTCCAATCTAGCTGAGCTTTTGAAAGATAAGAGGATAAAGAGACTGGTTGAGAGTTTGAGATATTGCCTGAGAAGATCAACCTTAAGTGGGAATAGGATTGGGGGTTGGCTTGGGCAGTGAGAAGGCAAAAGTTTCTCAAAGTGAAAATGGAAAGATGCCAGAAATAAGCTTGTTGCTTCATAATTTTCCCTCTGTGCTTGCGTCAGAATTACTGACTCCTAGAACTGAGCTCATCTGCCTTTCACATTTGTTAGGTTTACTTCAATTCAATATTTAACTGTGGTTCCTCAGAAAGACTTTAGGATTCACTTAGGAATCCTGGCAAAATTTTTATCTTGAACCTAGAGCTGAAATTATTGCAATTTTAACCCAACATTGAAGGCAAAGTTTTCTGATCAGTATTTAAGACTTTGGGGATTCCTTTTTTACACTTTTTCTATGATTGGGATGGGAAAACAATTGAGAAACTGCACTAAATACTAGTGTGCAAGCATTTGAACACACCCACACCCATATCAGTATAGCTGAATCTTAATGGCAGTTCATAAAGCTCACGGAAAGATGAGAAATATTAATATCATTTTTTAACACAGATAATTATTGTCTCTATGTCCTTTAATAACACTGAAGAGTAAGCCATAGCTTTGGATATGAACACAAGGATGACATATACTATTATTTGTGCAGTAGATCCTTGACATGCATAAATCATACCACTACAAACTGCTAAGTTTAATCATCAGATTAAAGTAACCAGAGTTCCAGGTTGGAAGCTGTAAGTGGAAAATAACAGAGCTATGCTGAAATCTATTCATTCATTCCACAAATATTTGTAGAGATCCTACTGTATATCACCATACATGCACTTTTCTAGGAGATGGATATATAGAAGTGTGCTAACCAGACAAATCTCCTGCCCTTATTCTAGTGGAGGCATAGATGAGTATAGGGAGAACAATTAAATCTTGTGATTTATCACAGGTACAGTAGTCTTCACATCTGCTACTCTTTGCTTCGAAAACTTCTCACCCAGACCTTTACTAATTCCTATTTACCCTTTCAGCCCTGGTAGTCTAGTGGTTAAGATTCAGTGCTCTCATTGCCAAGGCCCAGGTTCATTTCCTGGTCAGGGAACAACACCCCCCTTCGTCTGTTGGTTGTCATACTAAGGTGGCTGCATGTTGCTGTGACGCTGAAAGCTATGCCACTAGTATTTCAAATGCCAGTAGGGTGACCCATGGTGGACAGGTTTCAGCAGAGCTTCCAGACTAGACAGACTAGGAAGAAGGACATGGCCACTCAATTCTGAAAAAATCGGACATGAAAACCCTATGAATAGCAGCAGAGCTTTGGCTGATATAGTGCCAGAAGGTGAGAGGATGGTGCAAAAAGACTGAGCAGGGTTCCACTCTGCTGTACACAGGCTCACTAGGAGTTAGAATCCACTCCACAGTAGTAATAACAGGAACTTACCCTTTCTGTCTGCATTTAGACAATTCTTCCTCTGGAAGCTTTCCCTGACCCCGCAAAGTTCAATATGCCTGCCCTTCACATGTACTCTCAGGAAACTTCGCATTATTCATTTTTTAGCTCTTGTGCTTATTGTTTTCCTTGTATGTTTTCTCTACCAGATTATAAACTCTGTGGCAATATGAACTACAAATCTTTTGCTCATCTTTGTACCCTCAGCAGCTGGCATTGTGTTTGGCATAGGATGGGAATTATTCTTTTTTCAGTGAATAAATGATTTAATGAAATGTCTTGTTCTTGTACATCCATCAATTACGGAGTATAATTCAAATTCATATTTCCTCATATTTACAGATTATTAGACGGTTGTTCTGGAAGAATCCACAAATGTGAGATCCCAGTTTACCAAGAATCTAATGCATTGAGTTCCTAGTCAATGTTTCAGTGTGGTAGAGTGGCTGACAAGATTTTAAAACGTTCTTACTTGGTGTGTGTGTGTGCTTGAAGATGTCACCTTTGATTTGCCACATCTTGGTAGGTGAAACTCCAAAGTATACTTCATATTTCAACACCTGCAAATAAGAGCATTGAGGAGTGACATTGCACAAAAGCAGTGATATGGGAAGATAATGGTCATGCTGAAAGCAACATACACTTACTTAGTCTTACTATGTGCCAGGCAATGTTATAAGCACTTCATATATCGTTTCTCATTTAAATATACCCACAACTTTATGAGGAAACTGAGGCCCAGGGAGCCAAGTAAACAATGGAAGAGGATGTGAATTGCAAAGCTTAGCTCTAGAGTTCACATCCTTAATTTCTACATTCTACTCCTCCAATTTGAAAAAAAAAATCTATTGATCTGAAAAAAACAAAACAAAATAAAAAGAATAAAACAGCTAAAGGAAATACCACTTGAGTTCGACCAACACATTCTCTTGACATATTAAAAACTAATATACTAAAAACTACCACTGATGCCTATTTTTTCTTTGTCAAGGCAGTTAATTACTTACTAGACAGATGGAAAAGTTCGGTTGAGGGGGAAAGCGCTAAAGTATGTAGCCTGTGCGAGAGAAAGGGCAAGCTTGGCGTGCAGTGAAATGCCAAAAATACTTGAGAAAATATGTCAGAAAGATAGCAGGCAGGTGACTAGCACCCCAAAGTCCACATGACTGAAGCCAACATGAGAAACGAAGAGAAGGCAATGAAAAGAAAGATGACAGGTGAACAAAAACCTTTTATCTTTTAAACGAAGTCTTGTGCAATGAAATAGAAGAGATGAGTCACGGTGCCATAATTAGATAGGTAGAACACTGTAAATCACAGATTATTGGTGGAGTAAAAAATTTTAATGACTTAACCAATTAATATCAAATAATATTTTTGAGAAAAATAATTTTTGATCATCACCCTTTTGATGAGCATTCTACAGCACCAAAGTAGATTTATTAATAACTGCCTTGTAAACGTTGAAAGTTTTTCCACAGTCCAGGGCTAGATTGGATTGTGGGAAAAAGGAAGGGAAATTTGTAAATGCCTTTGGAGGATCTTAGAAACAAATATGTATGATGAATTAAAACTTGAACATAGGCAGTGTGGTTTTTAGGGTAAGGATGAAATATCTTATTGAGAAATTCTAAAACAGAATACAGACATTTCTTCTGCTATAGTATGACGTACGCTTTTCTGAAAAACCTCATGTTCAGTAAAATCATCTCTAAAAAAATAACAAAGCTTAATGGAAACATAGAACTGGGGCAGGTCATTCCAAACTTGTGCAACTTTATAACCAGTGCATAACAAATAAATGAGTCCTAATTACTAACACTAATTCAGTTAAAAAGACATGCAGTACTCTTTAAAAATAACACTACAGTAAATTTTAGATTTATCCCTTGCGGGAAAAAAAAAGGTAAATGTAGCTGGGTGGAAGAGAATGGATGAGAGGGTTGAAGCTTCTGAATTATGGAGATGAGTGGAGAGGTAAGTTGCAGGTAGAAGAACAGTTTCAGGCTTTGCACGAAATGAATAAAAGGAGGAAAAGCTGCCACCAAACACTTCTAAGATAGTGCTTGTTCACTGGGTGTAGTACCATGTCTGTTTGCAGCCCGCTGCAGTGAGCTGTGTTATTGTATTGTGTTCTGCTGCTGTTACTTGGTGACATAAAACACTAAGGGGCTGGGAAAATTCATGTATAAACCAAGGTGATTTTTATGTACAAGCTGCCACATTGTAGAGATTTGTATTAATTGTGACTTTGTTTCCATCTATCCATCCATCTACCTATCCATCCATCCATTCATCATCCATCCGTTCATCCATCCATCCATCCACCTAGTTAGCATGAGGGACTAAGGATGTTTTTAGGATGAGTCTTTCCCTTTCATTGCCCAGAAAACTGTGATCCCTCCTCTCACTGTAGCACCTTTGAAAACTCCCATTTGGATCTTCCACTGCTCGAAGCTGTTCCTCATGTCTGTGACTCTTTGCCTGTACTGCTGACTTTGGAGGTCAGAAATCATGTCAATATTTTTTGATTCAAATATGTTCAAAATTGATATTCCTGATTCAAAAAATTTTAAATCTCCAAATACTCCTGATTACAGTAAAATTAGTCACTCAAATTCCAAAAAAATCGTAAGAATATGGCAAATCTGAAATATATATTTATCCTATGAAATTAAAGTAAACACAGGCAATTTTCTCCTTTGTATTGAACTAAATTGCTGTTAATGCTTTTTCAGTTCTATTTTTGTACTGAGTGTCTAGGTTATATGAATTTTTATTGCATGCTGCTTCCTTTGCATTGGTAAAAATCATTTTGAGTGAAGAATTACTTCTCTCAATATAGGTTAATTATTTCTGAGGAGTTGGCAGATGAAAAAAAAATGACAGGAATATTATTGCTTGTGTTTAGCTTTTAGCATATTTAACATGTGTAGCTGAGATAATTAGAATGAAAAGAATGCTCTTTTTATTTAATGAATTAATGGAATGGGCATCCAGAAGTTGCACTGCGAAAGTTCAACCAAAGCTGCTTAAACATGCTTCCATAAATCAACTGAGTTGTTTCAGTAATTTCATAGCAAATGAGATAATAATGTCTTCCTTTGCTTTGCTTTTCTCTTCTGCATTCAAGTTACAAGCACACACTCGTTTGATATACATGTGAAAGATGCAACATAATTTTATTCTAAATATGAACTTGACAATATGGATTCAAATTTGATTCACTGATGTGCAACCTTGCGTGTGATATCTGAAACCAGAAATTGTCAAACGGTATATCAAAAAGGTAAATTAGCATTTGCTCAGTGCAACCTGACATAACAGATGGGTAGGAGGAGGGCTGTTATCCCCGAGAAGAGACTAAATATATTATAATTTGGATGTATACACAAATTGGATAAAAATTTCACAAAAGACTTTTCTATGGAAAATCTATTTTCCATATTTATAATAATTAGTTGAGCCTCCTTCATCACTCACTTCTTTATATGCTTCTATGAATTGCTTTGCAAAGCGTCTATACATGAAAATTACTTTATAGGATTTGTGTTTATTGAGCATATATTCATTTCAAGACACTATGCTAGGCTCTGTAGAATACATTGGTAGATCATTTCCCTGATAATACTATTAGTAGTAGTAATAATAAAAATAGTCATACTGATAATAGCTTATAGCTATTGAGCACTTATCATGTGCCAGGAACCATTCTAAGTGTAGAGTATATTCTGACTTTCATACACAGATACACACACATACACACATCACACAGTCAACTAACAATAAATGACAAGTGAGTGATGTGGACAATATGTGTTTTGAAGATCAGAAGAGGCTTACCACCTGAAGGGTCACATGGAGAAGGTGGACTGAGCTAGACCTGAAATGAGCCAGAGTTGAATAGACAGCATTGAGAGGAGAAGGCATTTTTTGGGGCAGGGGGTTGAGGAGAAGCTCTGTAAGCAAAACCTTAGAAGTGGGGAACTGCAGTCTGGATGGAGGAACAGAATTTATATTAGGAAGGAAGTAATGGTAAAGAAAGCGATGTTAATGTCAAGAATAAGGCTCTTGAGTGCAAAGCTGGGGGGTTTAGATTTGATGCTATGTAAGTCATGGGGACCCATTGAAGTTTTTGGATAAGGGGAGTGATTTGAAAGTAATAATTTTGGAAGATTTGTATGGTAACAGTGCAAGTTGGGTTGAAGGAAGAGACTAATGAGGAGAAGGTATTTGTCCAGGAATTGACATAAAGTGGTAATGATAGGAAACTTTATCTGCTTTCAGAGGTGAGGAGAGAGGAATCCATGATGACTCTGATGTTTTTGATCTAAATGACTGACAGGATGAGGACCTGTTTGTGGGAGGCAGGTGACCAGTCATGTTCTAGAGATGTCCAACGGACGTTAACAGTGAGCTGTCTATGCACAGAGGGTTGTAGAACATAATCTGAAACTTACGGGAGGGGCTAGGTTTGGGGAGTCCTCAGCCTAGAACTGAAAGCTAAATTGGAGAGATGGACAAATTCTGTTTTCAAGAGATGTAGAGTGAGAGGTGTGGAAGGCTAAGGAGAAAGCCCAACTAATGGTGGAGGTAGATGAAAAACCAAAGAGAAAATAAGGTAAAGAATGGTCAGAGAGGGAGGATTGAAACAAAGAAACAAAGATAGCACAGTCTATGGGAAGGCAGGGGAGGAGGGAGGTTCAAGAAGGAAAGTGTCTTCAATAATATCTGATGTTGCTGAGCAAGCATAGAGAAAAGGGGCTGAATAAAGATGAGTAAATTGTAATTGCAAAGTCACTTGAAATCTGAGAGTACTACTTTAGTGAACTGGGGCGATTAAGACCTTATTTTAGACTGCATATATTTATTGATGGCAAGTTACTTGATGTCAGTTGCTTGCACTCTGATAGTTTCTAAGTAGACTAGGTTGTCTAGAAAAAAAAAATCATGTATGTCTCCAGACTTTCAACAATGACATAGGCAATTGATAAAGAGCGGGATGGAGCACTACTGGGGATTCTATTTTATATTACCAAACTAGAGAGACAAAATAATGTGAGAGGCTTAGATTTATTTAATAATATGCTTAAAACTATTCTTTCCAATGGAGCCAGAGAGTGTATGGAGGCTGGTGTTGAATTATATGTTCAATTTTTGAGGAAAGTCTTCCTGTTCGAGGCCTTCAGCTTTTGTTTGCCTGTTTATGTGCTTGAAACTTTTAAATAGGAAAGATGTCTTATTTGTGACTCTTGGGATGTTAATAAACTTAAGCATGAAAGTATTTCTATATACTAACAATTATAATCAAAGGGATTAAAATTTAAGTACCAGTGTTACCCAGAAAAATCATAATCTACCAATCCCAACCAAATAACAAAACAAAACAAAAAAGCCAACAAAAAAGAATCTTTTTAGGAGATACAGGTTTAATTTCTGAGATAATTGGTGATGAAACTATAGGCTTATTCAGTACAGTATTAGAGATTGGCCAAATATGGCAATTTAAATTTAAATTAATGAAAGTCAAAGTTAAAAGTTCAGTTCCTCAGTCATACTAGCCACATGTCAAGTGCTCAATGGCCAGCGCACATAAAGAACATTTGCATCACGACAGCAAGTTCTATTAGACAGCACTGGTATGGGCTATAACACCATCTAAAGCACAGCCTGGTATCATAACCAGATGTGGAGTGCCATATATAGATAATAACTTAATTTTAAAGGATACAACAATATTTCAAGACTGTTTTTGTGTTTGTTAAATCTTGTTAAAATGAGGCTTATTTGCTACACAGTCTTGGGTTAAATTTTCTTTTATAGTATAAGTGGTTTTTGCAAATAGCTATGAGCTGTTTCCCACATAACTATGAATGGAAGTGAGGCGTAGAGGAAATAGCAAAAGGAGACATTTGGAGAACTTGCTGTCTGGGTTTATCCTTTCAGCCGTTTCTACTTGAGTTCTCCCTATGTTCTTATTTTGTATGGCTAGTGAAAGCTTCTTATGAGCACTGAAGCTAAATCCGTGTCTGTAGGAGCCCACGGGCTTGGCCAGCCCATTTTACAGAGTAGCTCAGTGATGTAATGGTATTGTGAATGGGGAGGAATTAGGCATGTGACAGGCAGAAGTGGGGATTGGAGGTGCCACCCATTTTAAAGAAGAGATTTTTCAGTTGGGTAGCAAAGGGTGGAGGAGCCCAGAGTGGAACAGGATTGTGACACAAAGCCACAGGCAGCATTTGTGAATTCTGCACTCCACAGCTGCGGGAGTTTGCAGAATATGATAATAGAGAAACAGGTATTTAGCAAGTTACACATCACAACGTAAGTAGCATTTACTGAAGAGGAGGCTATATTTGGGAGCATAAGGAATGGACATTTCATTAAGTCATTGAATCAGATTTAAACATGCAGCTTTCTGGTAATAGCTATTGTCTTAGTTTGGGTTCTCTTGAAAGCAGAGCCTGAAATGGGGTGTTGGGATAGACAGTTTACTTGAGGGGTGATCTCAGGAAGCTGGAGAGAGAGAATAAGGAGTATGAGATTGGGGAGGAGGAAGACAATATGAGGGTACATTGTCATGGTCACTGCTATGAGCAAGGGCCCTCTATTCTGCTGGGACATCCACAGTTCTTCTGATGGACAAGAAGCTGGTTGCTATCTACCATTTGTTGAGGGTTGTTCCAGAGGTCTTAACTTCCCCACATTCCTGGGCTGCATTTTCAGCTGGCCCAGCACTGCTCCCAGGACTTGGCGCAGAATGCAGAAAGATCAGAGGCAAATCCTGAGAAGGGATGCTGTCAGTGCATCGAGAGTCTGAGACACAAAAATCTGTCCACTCCATCTGTGGCTGAAATCAGAGAGGGACCCATGGGATGTGACACAGGGCACCAGAGGCATCCGCTACAGCTACCATTTACTTAGAACAATCATTATGTGTCAAACACTGTGCTAAGACAAAGCATCTACATTTTCTCGTTTAGCCATACAGTCCCCTGTGAAGTGGGTGTTATGTGTCTGCATTTCACAGAAGAAGATACGGAGGCTTAGAGAGGTTATGTAACTTACTTGAGAACCCAAATATATCAATTGCCTAAGATCACAAATGGCTGACATGATTCTCACCCTGGCGTGTTACCCACATCCCTAGCTCCACTCTACTTTACCTTCCCTTAATGGCTCTAAACTTTGCCCTCTGTCTTCATACTATTATTTGTAATACTTCACCTCTACACGTTTTTCCCCATTTACTCTTTGTAGCGCAGTGTTCTGCAAGTTTTGGCAAACATGTACGCTGTGTAACCATCTTCACCACCATAGTCTATGTATAGAACAATTCTATCACCCTCAACTCCGCTATGACCCTCTGAAGTAAGTCCCTTTCCCTATTTCCAGCTTCTCACAACCACTAATTTGTTTTATTTCCCTATAGTTTTGCACTTGCAAAAATGTCATATAAATAGAATCAGACCATTTATAGCCTTTTGAGCCTGGTTTCTTTTGCTTAACATAATGCATTTGAGTATCTCCCAAATCATTGTGAGTATCAATAGTTCATTCCTTTCAATTGTTGAGTAGTATTCCCTTGTGTGGCTGCACCAAAGTTTGTTTATACTTTCCTGAGCTAAGGGATATTTGGGTTGTTTGCAGCTTTTGGTGATTACAAAGAAAGCTGCTCTAGTATTTGCACAGAGGTATTTGTGTGAACATAGGTTTTCCTTTCACTTGGGTAAATACCTAGGAGTCAGATTACTGACTCTTTTTTTAAGTGTTTGTTTAACTTTTTAAGATATTGTCAAACTGTTTTAGAAACTGACTCTACCAATTTGTTTTCTTACTATTAATTGCTCCAGAACTTGGTATTTTTTTTTTTAAGTGTAGCCATTCTAATAGATGTTTAGTGGTGCTAATCATCATGGTTTTAATGCAGTTTCTTAGTGACAAATGATGTTGAATGTCTTTTCACGTATTTACTTGCAATCTGTGTATCTTCTTTGGTGAAGTATCTGTTCAAATCTTTTGCCCATTTGTTTGCTATCTTATTGAATTTTGAGAGATCTTTTTATGTTATGTATGTATAGGGGTTAAAAAAATTTTTTTTAATCAGATATCAGTACTGCTAATGTTTTTTCCCAGGATAGGGCTAGTCTTTACATTCTTTTAATAGTGTCTTCTGAAGAGTAGTTCTTAATTTTTATGGAGTCCAATTTGTCATTTTTTTCTTTCATGGTTTGTGCTTTTGGTGTCATGCCTAAAAATCTTTGGCTAACTCCAGGTCACAATGATTTTCTTTTGTTTTCTTCTAAAACTTTTATGACTTTAGATTTTACATGTAGGTATATGGTCTATTTTGAGTTACAAATAGTAAAGGTATAGATCAGGATACTTTATAAAAAACACGAATAGCTAATTGTTCCAGAACTATTTGTTGAAAAGATTATCCTTTTGCCATTGAGTTGATTTACACCTTTGTCGAAAATCAATTGACCATGTATGCATGGGTCTATTTCTGGACTCTATTACATTCCATTGATCTATATGTCTATGGTTTCTCCAATACTACACAGTCTTGACTACTGTAGCATTACAGAAAGTCTGGAAATAAGGTAGTGTTATTCCTTCAACTTTCTTCTTTTTTAAAAATTATTTTTGCTATTTAATGCTATTTTATTTTGCCTTTTCGTGTAAATTTTAGAATCAGCTTGATGATTTCCAAAAAACAATCCTGCTGGATTTTGACTGGAATTCTGTTGAATTCACAGATTGTTTTTTGGGAAAACTAACATCTTAACGCTATTTCTCTTATTTTTTTACTAACTAGTTGTCACATAGAGGGACTGAACATAGCAGTATAATGAAAGGGAGACATGTTTATTGAAGTGTGACTGCTAAATAGTCAGGAAATTGTGGACACTTCTTTTTTCCAAGTTTCCATATAATATAAATATCAACAAAATTATACAATCTTGTGTTGTTGGCTAAAAAAGGAAATGGTGTGTGTGTTGATCTGGAGAGAACAGGGATATTTGAATCTTGCTTAGCCCCCTCTAACTTTGCTAGCTTTCCCTCCTGTGTGACTGAAATATCTATATCTGGCAAATATAAATTATATATTATTTTTAAGTCTTTAGGGAATCCAGTATGTTGTTAAAAAATCATTACTTCTTAAAGTATGCTTTAAAAGTGAAATATTCCTTCCTCTTAAAACTAAAAGTTGGGGTTCTTATAGGAAAGAAATCTAGCTTATTATTATTATTATTTTTTAATGTTGAATAGGCAAATAGAGAGAAGATCTTTAACACAGGTCTGTGACATTGAATATTTCAATATTTGCATCTGCATGTTTTTCAGTGGCAATTCTATCTAATTACTGGAATTTTCTGAATGTTTAGGCATAGTTTTTAACTGGTAATGAAAAAAAGACATAATCTTTCTGATGCAGCAGAAGTGGCTTTCTTCAACGTTGGTCTCTTAGAATTTTGTCACCTTTACCTCTGGGCGTCAGGCCTCCTTTCTGTTGTTCATGCCCCAAATTCAACTTCTAGAACTCTGCTACTTGCCAGCTCAGTGTTTTAACCTTCCCCAGCCTATTGCTGGTTTCTTGGCAGAATGTCAAACCTGTCCAGGCAGGACGTCAGACCAGTCCAGATTCAACTAGCTTGATCGAAGAGACAAGCCAGTGCAAAACAGCAAGATCCTCGTTAATTTTAATTAACAGTTCCAAACAGAGTTGCCTAACAAGGTCATTTTCCCTAAATGAATTATTAGAGATAATATAAGAAGTAGACTTCTCCAAGCAGTATTTTTAAAACCCAGGAGTTGGCCAAAACTGTCGAGAATCTCTCTTTCCAAGGCATTTCACTCTCATAAGGTTGAGGTCAATCTTCTCTGAAAACACGGAAGCCAAAGTCTATGCCTTTTCCTAAGATTCAAATTACAAAGTTCAAAGCTTTTCAGAGACCACGATATTTTCTCCCCTGGAAAAAAACCAAGGATTCAAAAAATCTAAACAGATTGGAAAATCCTTTTTCCTTATAAATTGAGAATATCTAATGTCTTCTAGAGAGCTCCAAACAGTGTCCTCTCTAGATGTCCACATGCTTATCTACTTTATTGACTTTTTTGTGTATTAAAAATTAATTGGGGGTGTATTTTTTGTAAAATAGGGCCATTGGTTTTTTTCACTTATTTTCTCTTTTGCTTACTTGTGTGTGATCTTAATCTCCCCCAAAAGCAAACAGTACTGTTTCTATGAAAATGCTTTCATTTATGATGAAATGTACAGAGTATAGAATTTTTCTAAGCCTTTGGGATCCCACTTTTATTGAAATACTATCTAACAATTCAAATAAAATTATCTGTAAAAAAATGCTAAAAAATTTTACTTGGACATATAAATATAAATATCACACTAGACTGACAGTCTTTCAAACTTCTCTCTAAACTGTCAGAAAATGTTTATAAACCCTAATCATGTATCTCAATAAATATAAACATGCATGAACATTGTTGGCTTCCTTGGAAGTCTGATACCCCAGTGAAGAGATAAAGGCACTTAGCCTAAAAGTTTATCTAAGAAACTCAGTTAGATTCAGAATTACTGTAACAATTCCTGTGAAAAATCAAAACACTGCCAAAAGCAGCTGAAGCCGCTGACCTAGCAGCCTGAGTCTGAAAGAGCACACACGAAAAGCTGTAGGGGTTGGACTAAACATATGGTATCAGATTACTATTAATCTGGAGAAACAGACCATCAGCAAATTGAGAAAAGCATCTCTTACTGCAGTGATTTGTCAAGCCTTTGAGTCTGCATCCTCACTCTTCCTTTCTGATTTGTCTTCTCGTGTTTGCCTTATTGTCATGTGGGATAATGGTTTTCATGATGAATGGATTCCCCATGCAAAAGCTTATATACATGTTCCCACCAAGAAACTGTCAAAGTTCAAACTGACACTGAAATATATGTATATATACCTATATCTGCAGATATAGATATAGCTATATATCTACAATATTTTATATATAAAATAGATATGTATATTTATGTGTATTATATACTGAATATATTATATATACAAAATCAGGCCATCTTTTTTTCTTTTTAAATTCATGTTTAACTTATTAAATAATTTGCTCAACGTGAATTATAATAGTCTACACACACTGTAAAGAGATGGTGTGCAGGTTTAGATACAGTCTGGTGACCATGGTTTTTTCACTGTGCAAATTGCTTGACTGATGCATGAGTAGGACAAGTTCATTGCTTTCCCTCTGGCTTTCCGACTTCACTGGATGTAATTTTTGGGGTGAGCTTTTGAGGCACATGGATATATAAAGATGTGAAGAGAAAAGAACAGTTCATCAGCTTGATTTTGGCATAAGATGGCTTAGAGAGGATAAAAGAGGCTATATTTCATTAAGAACAAAATCACCTGATGATTAGTTAATGATATTAAAAAAACTAAACCGAACCAAGTCAAATCAACAAATAAATTTGTTTCAACACATTCAAAGATCAATTCAGTCAAAGTGAGTTCAATTAGTAGCCCTATAGAAATAGTTTTATTTACATGTGGTGTATTACAGCCTGATAATGTGTGTCCTTTCCCTAAACCATCAAAGTATTCAATATTTACATATTATATCCTTTATTGTATTGTGTTGAAACACACCATTTTTGTGCTTGTATTCCCCCATCAGACCCTTGAGTGTAGGAAAGTCTGTTCCCCTCATGTTTTCAGTGACTAGCTTGGTGCTCAGCACATTGCAGAAAGACCTTGCAGGACTGACTGGTGAGCACGGTGGCAAGTAGAACAGGCGGTGGGTTGCTGGAAGTGGCTGAGATAGGACACGTTTCAGATCCCAGAAGCTGCAACCATAAGAGGTCTGGGTAATGCCAAGGGCTTCCCACACAAACACTGAAATGAAGCTCTTTGCTGTAATTATCTATGGCTCTAATTCCCTCCCCAATTCCTCTAGACGTATGAATCTCTGGACTTATTATACAAATTTACTGTGAATGTAATATTCCCCTTATTTTTTATTTATTTCTTCTGCCTTAAACTATGGTGTTTAAAAATGTGAAAACTTTGAGCAGGAATCCGTATAAATTCTATTAGTCTTCTAATAGTAGTCTTCTTATAAGCTACTACTAAGTAATCACAGATTCTTCTCTGTAGGATGAATAAACAGAACAAGCGTAAGACTTATGAAAAATCATTGAAACCCAGAAAGAAAGAGAGAGAGACACACAGACACAGACAGAGAGACATACATGTTCAGAGAGAGACAGAGAGAGAGAATGAATATGAATATGGATGTAGGAGCCATATGGAAAAAGAAAACAATCTAACAATCTATGATCTGGAAGAATTACATGTATATGTAAAACTTAATTATTTAATTAATAGAGAAAATGGATTCAGTGGAAGCAAAATGATGAAAATTGAATTGACACAGTAGAAGATAAATTAATTATATTCACCCATAGTTCAGAAATTAAGAGTAGAAAAATATGAAAGATATAGATGACCCATTCAAGAAAGTAACTTTATAAAATGGGAATTATATAAATAGAAAAACAGAAAGGATGAATCAAGAGCAATGATCAAAGGAAAAAGGAAAACTCTATTCAGCTAAAAGAATGACCTCAGTACCAAAAGCTAGAATGTGCACTGAAGTTGTTACAGGTCAGCCTTATGAAAACAGAACCACACCTAGACATAGTCTTATGCAATCCTTAAAAATCCAGGATCGCATAAACATCAGGAAACACAAAGAACCAAAATGTTAACATAGGTTCCCCAAGTTTCCCACAAAGGATATTGTCTTTACATTTTCTTGCTGTTAAATGTCAGAATGTAAAGGGATAGATGTTAATCGTCAAAATCATGGAGAAGCTGGAGCCAGACTGCCTGGTTTCAAAACCTAGCCTTGCTGAATATTAGTTATTTGAGCTTGGGCAAAGTCCTTATCCTCTTTGTGTCTCATTTTCATCAATAGTACAATGCAGATAATAAATGTATTTTCTTATGGTTATTCTTAGGATTAAATGAATTAATGTATCTGAAGTATTTATAAGAGTACCTGAAACATAGTAAGCAAAATATATGTTCTTTTTCCTCTGCTTTCCCTCTTCCTCCTCCTCTTATTTTTCTCCTCCTCCTTCTCCACCCTCCCTTTTCCCCTCCTCTTCCTTCTTCCTCTCATTGTTGCTATTTTTATTCCAGAGCTTTGAAATAATTTTATACCCAGTCAAGTTATCAATGTGTGAGGGCAATAGAAAGGTATTCTTTGATACAGATGGATTAAAAATATGCTATCCAAGCAACATGAATAATGTGAAAACCTGAGTTATAACACAATTGTGTCAAAGATCAGAATTCTCAACAAGGGGAATAGTTAGCTGCAAAGGGCCACTAGTCTAAATTATTAGTAAAAATTATTAGACTAAATTATTAGTCTAGAGAGTTACCAAACTCTCTTACTAAATTTGCCAAACTAAATTATTAGTCTAATACTTTTTAAAGTACCACATGAGTTACCAAAATTAGGCTATGGTTTCCCTTTAAAATACATGGTTTCAATTGTATAAGATATTAAAGAAGGAAAAAATACAGGGTTAATATCCTAAATTAAATGAAAATCTAGAAACTGAAGAGCATGAAAGCAAGGGCAAAAAGCATTTTACTCTCCATCAGTGGTAGTTAACAAATGATTACTTTGCCCTTAACTCTAATGGTTACTTTAATATAATTTTACGACTGTCTTTGGAAATTTTAAGGTAGTTACTTAAGGAATAAATGTAGACTTTCTTCTTTCCAAATTAAAGATAATAAACAACAGCAAAAAAATCCCCAAACTCCTCAAACCAAACCTCTATTCAGGAAAAATAAATAGGGGAAAGCCAGCAAGCAAATATTGAAAAACAATGAAAAGAAAATACATATTGATAGAAAGATGACCAAGTATTAGTTAGATCAATAAACGCATATTAGTTAAACATCTCAATGAAAGAGCAAATACAGTGGTATGCTATTTATAATTTCCTCTCCTGAAACACATATATTTGGAAATATTGACAAATAAATGCGAGGCAAATACAAATCGAAGAAAGCGATATTAGCATTACGTAAGGCAGAATTTAAAGCAAAAACATCAAATGCTATGAAGAGGGTCATTTTAATCAAACGATGGTAAAATTAATAACAAAGATAAAAACATTCAAAAATTCTCATGCATGGAATATTACAACATTATCTTTATTAGAAGGTGAAAGCTTTTGAAAATTCAAAGTAGTTTTGGCAAAATTTAGTTATTACATGGTAGATCAATTAGATAAATAAATTATTAAGAACATAAATACATAATCTCAATATCATTAGAAATAAAATTAAACTGAATTAAAATAAGATACCTTTGCTAGCTGTCAAGTGATCAAATGTTTTTTGAAAATATAATAGCCAATCTTCACAAGTGTTTGTTGAGATGGATCCTCTCATGGCTGATGGATGTGTAAATGGATACAATTTGTGAAAAAAAACAACTTGGTCATATCTTTCAAGGGCCTTAAACAAGCTCATATTCTTTGTCAGAGTGTTTTCAATTTGAGACAGATTGGACAGAGATTTATATTTGTGCACCTCAATTGCAGAATTCTTTGAATAGAAAAACAATGTATATAAAATATCCATTAGTAGAGGAATGGTTAGATAAATTATTTTTGCCACACATTATAATATTATACTTGAGAATATCTATAATAATATTTTAGTAGAATATTGATTGACAAAAGAAAAAGAAAAATAATAATATTTATCACTATTATAAAAGAAAAATGATTACACATGATTCAATAAATAGCATCATCTTTTTTTTGGTTAAAAACCTGAGGTGTATAGAAAAATGTCTAAAAAGAAATACGACTAAATGTTAACAGGGATTATGTCTGGGTGGTGTTACAGGTAATTTTTCATACTCTTTTTTGTATATTTTCTAATTTTTCATTAAGGATGTATTACTCATAATGAAAAAAAAATTTAGAAAAGAAAGAGCAAGGAGAGAGTTGCCAAATAAATGTGCAGAATAGAATGCATTGAAAAGTACCTTTTCTGAAATATTCTCTTGTTTTTTGCTCTTAAAGAAATAATATCTGTACATATTACTCTATTGTCTTCCTTCATCAAGACCAATAAAACACTGAGTATGACTGAAAATTTGGAACATCAGCCAAATAATCATGTTTCTCTATTATATTAATAAATATTACTATCTACATAGAACTCTATATATTAGGAAACATTTTCACAATCATTCCTTATTTAACTTTCACAACAGTTCTCTGAAAAAGTTGATACCATTCCTCAATCTATAGATGAGGAAAATGAGACTCAGAAAGATAAAAATTACTTGCCTAGGAACACACAGATGAAATCCTGAGCTCTTTCCAGCATTCCGCCTGCACTGTTTATGCAGATATTGAAAAGTGCATTCTCGTGCTCTTACTCAGCACCTCCTCCCCTTGAGCTTTTATTAGGATACCGGTATCACATGGTATTACTATTGTGCAGACATACCTAAAAAAGATGGGGAAACATTTTATTCCTAGGAGCAATATATTATTAAAAACTAAACTTATGATGCAAAATTGTGGTTATGAAGAAAAATTCATATTGTTTTACTTTTCATTGGGCTACCAATTTTGAGGCACATAGAAATAACCTACGATTGTAAATTTACACCTGTTAATAAACAAAACTGAGTAAATTTGATGATCTAATTGGCTTTATTAAATGATTCACCAATTGTGCAGCATTCCACCCAGCAAGTAGAAAGGAGCTCTGGGGATTTGTACAAAATGGAAGGTTTTTATAGGCAGGAGGAGGGCAGGGCAAGAAGGTATTAGCAAAAGAAAGGATAGGATTGTTGCAAGCCAGGACATCTTCTTTTCGGGGGAAGGAAATGGCAAAGGTTTGATCATGCAGATTGCCTTTTCTTCCTCTGGGAGATAGGGAGGGCCCACATGACAGATTATCTCACTGGTACCGACCAGGAAATTCCAGACTGTTTGGTTAAGATTACCTTTCTGGGGAAGGTCAAAACTGCAGTTAGGTTAGGGATTAAATCTAGGTTTGGTATCATGAGTTTTAGGGCAAATGACGCCATTTTGAGCCTGTGGTTTTTCTCTTTAACACTTCTATTATCTTTTTTTTTTTTAAAGACAATTTTTTTTTTCCTGAGGACGAGTTGCCCTGAGCTAACATCTATTGCTAATCTTTCTATTTTTTTATGTAAGCTGCCACCACAGCATGGCCGCTGACAGATGAGTGGTGTGGTTCCACTCCTGGGAACTGAGCCCGGGCTGCTGAAGTGGAGCATGATGAACTGTAACCACTAGGCCATCAGGGCTGGCCCAACAAATTTTTTTTTAACGGCAGTTTTAGATTTACAGCAAAATTGAGAGGTAGGTAGATACTACACCTATTATCTTGATGTCTCTCTATATGCTGCAATTCACATTGGATGGTGTGCACTTTTGTGCCTGAATCTAACATTAAATTTATTAGGGTCTTCGGTCTACATGTCAGACTCAACCCAGCATTAATGGAAGAGCCACTGGGTATTGAGAGCGAGTGTATTCAGCATTTTGTCTGGGCTAGAAGTCAATCAGAATGCAATCATTCATTAAGACTCTTGCAAGCAACAGCCACTGTGCTGTGCCAACATTCATCAAGTTAAGGGCCAGGAAATGTGAGTGCCAGGGCAGATCTCACAGAGACAGCACAAAAGTCAGCTCGTCTCAATTACATCGCGGCAATGACTGTCTTCCTTGGAATTACCCTCTCGGAAGGGAATCTGAGAGGCTATTCAGACCTTTTCCATTGAGTTCATTCCCAGCAGGAATACCCTGTAAGACACAAAGTAGGATACTTATTTTCTTGTTCTTGATTTTCACCAGAATGGTTGGAATACAGTGCCTATGTCTTGCTGACTCAAGAAATCAAAGCAAGAATGAAGAGGAGTGAGTATTTGGTGTCATGTTGAGGGAGAATATTGAAGTGGAAACACTCAACAACTTTTTAGGAAGACAGTTCCAATCTTAGCTCTCCCTCTTGCTAACTATGCCTCCTTAGGCAAGTTCTTAAATTTGCTGTACTTAAGTATACTTATCTGTAAGCTATCTACTCCAGAGGGTTGTTGTAGGAAACATATAAAATAAAGTACTTGGAAAAAGTGCAGAATAAGTGGTAGCTATTATGATGGGGCAAAATATCACCAAGATTAGAATATTCCCTTTCATTTGAAATTGGATGTGGATAGCTTTGTTTTTAATAGTCAGATAAAGAGTTAAACTTTGGAAGCAAGAGGTAGTGATCAAGAACGTAAAATAAATGCTGAGAACTCCTTAGAGAATCTTCACCTCCCCTGGGGCTCATTGTGAAATTAGAACGATGAATGCTTCTCACATAAGCCAAAAAGATGTTTGAAGCTCATCTGTCAGCATGGAGACATCCAGAATAATTACTGAAAACAAATGGAGCTTTTACAAGTCCGAGATATTTTGACAGTGGAGGAAATGACAAGCAGGCTTGACTTTGTGTAACATTCACTCATCTTCATAGTTTCTGTGTGTGCGTGAACATGTATGGGTGTTACGAGGAGGTTGAATTACAAAAGCTCAACTGTTTACTTGGTTTTCCCCAGAATTAAATGTAAACATGATGTAGTTACTTATAAGTTAAAATGATATAACTATAATGATGATGTGAATGCTATTATCAACATGGTAACATACTTTGTATCTATTCTCACTGTGATTTACCATGTATCAGTAAATGGCCCTGCATCATCCCTGGAACAGTCACATAGTGATGAGGATTCTAGTTGAGCTCATGGTCAGTTTCTACCACTGTGTGTGAGGAAAGCCCACGGTACTATTCACAATCGGAGTTTCCCTTTGCACTCAGAAGCCTATGGCATGCAAGCCCGTAATTCTGGTATGCATGACTCCATGGACGAGGAATTGGAGTCTTGCTTCAAGGGTTGGGCTTGATGTTACTGTACAGCACATGGCCATGGTGTTGCTGGGCAACAGGATTTGTTTTCCCACTGCTGGGATTCCCACTTCTGCTTTCATAGACGCATGTTACATAGTTTATCTGTGTGGTGTGTTCTAATTCTGTTTAAGGAGGGTGGCTGCCAGCACCCCAGGCTTGGCAAGTTTGGACTTTGGTTATATAACACGTATCTCTTTTGTTATAAGGTTAAGGAATAATATAAATCTTCCATTATAAAGATAAGCTTTACTGATGCTATTGTCACACTCTTGCTTGCCACCACCTGTTCAAAAATCTCCAACCACTGGCCCCTGTCCCACTGTTCTGTGGGGGTACTAAGTTTTGATCTCTGAGTAGTCTGTGTAAAAGTAGCTGCTAGAGGATAAAGGAATGACGTATGTGCCAGCGAGGATGGTGTTTACTGGAAATGTATTTCAGACTAGACTGACAGAGGAAGTTGCCTACTGGTTCAACATGGATGTGACAACATTCTTTAGGACATGGGTCATCCCAGCCCAAAATACACAATCTAGAACCACTTTCATACACTGTCCTGTAGGGAATTGGAGTTGTTTCCACATGATGGAATTAGCAGTAGTTGTGGTTGGAGAAAAAAATAATTAGAACTTTATACTACCTAAGAAAGGTAGTATCGCAGAAACAGAAAATTTTAAAATTGTCTCTTCCCGCTGCTTTGAAAGGACTAGAAATGTTTTGTCCTACTCTCAGATTTCTACACTCATACAGCAATGCTGCAGGAAGTACCTTTTGCTTCTTTTACTCTCTCAAATTCTACTCTTCCCCAACCTTCTTTTTAGTGTTTTTAAAAATTTTTATGAAGGAATTTTAGTATGCCAGGAGTAACAGAATTTTGATTTGCTTATGAATTACAAAAGAAGAATAAAACAAATTTAAAATGATTAAGGACAACCAGATTCCAATTAAAGGAAGAAATATAAAGCACACTTTCCCTGTGTCCTAGGAAATGTTGAGTCAGCTAGATTGGTATGCTGAAAAATGTTTAACAACCAGCTCTGAGGGTAGGTGGAGTCCTGATTTGTAGTGTCTGCTGATTTCCATGGTGTAAATGCTCCCCCCATGGCTGGGGGAGCTACCAATCCAGTGTTACTAAACGCAGAATTGGGAAGAGATGTGCACAACTGGATCTCTGCACCAGCTGCTCCAACACACCCTAGCTGCTACACATTAACAGGAATTTGGGGACGAAGGCATTCATAGTTTAAAAAAAATTGGGAAACCCTGGGTGAAGTAAAACACGTGGGAATTCTTATAACATTTAAAACACTAATTTGCATTTTGAAATTCTAAGATATTCTTTATGCTTTATTTGCCTACCAAACATTTTAACTGAAACACTTATTAACGTCTAGTGGGATACTAGTGTTCCAGGAAACACAATTTAAAAAATCCCTAAGTTAAAGTTTTAGTGTTTGTGTTTTCAATCTTTTAAACCTTATAATTCTTTTAAGTTATAAAAATGATATTCAATTCAAACTAATGTCAGCAATAGAAATTTAAAGAAGTTAAATTTTCTCTTTTAATTCCACTTCCTTGAGTTAATCAATGCTAAGGGTTTGATATATGTCATTTCATATTTTTATCATATCAACACAAAAAACTTGTGTCTACATACATAACAGAAGTTCCGCATTGCCTTTTTAAAAAAACGTATTACTCTGCAACTTAAAAAAATGTTTTAACCTTCTTAAGGTGAATACCTTATAAACACAATACAGGTGAGAAAATAGAACTTCACTGCCGCTTAAGAATACCCTCCACGCAGCCCATTCTAACGAGAGTCCTTCTCTCCCTTCCAAAGTAACCACTACCCTGATTCTTACAGTAATCACTTCCTCACATTGCTTTGTTTTTTTCCTTATGAACATTTATTTTATTAAACAAATTGGGATCATCATGTACACACTGTTTGTACATGCCACAATATAGCATATTTCAAGTCAATAAAATACTATTAGTTTTTAAATTAACCAACTCTTTTTTAGAGGAGTTTTAGATTCACATCAAAATTGAATGGAAAGTACGAGAGAGTTGCCATATAACCCCTGCCCTACCTCTATTCCCCCGACAAACTCACTCACTGGCGACATTGTTACAATTGATGGACCTACACTGACACATCATTATCGCTCAAAGTCGATGGTTTACATTAGGGTCCCCTCTTGCTGTATACGTTCTAAGGGTCTGGATAAATGTATAATGACATGTAACCATTCTAGTATCATACAGAGTATTTTCACTGCCCTAAAAATCCTCTGTTCTCTGCCTATTCATCCCTTCCTCCCTCCCTCCTTCTTAACCCTGGGCAACCACCAATCTCTTTACTGTCTCCATAGTTTTGCCTTTTCCAGAATATCATAGCTGGAATCATACAGCATGTAGCCTTTCAGATTGGCTTCTTTCACTTAGTAATATGTTAAAAATGTAAAGTTTCTCATGTCTTTTCATGGCTTGATAGCTCATTTCTTTTTAGTACTTAATAATATTTTATTGTCTGGATGTACCAGTTTATTCTTGATATTGTCTCTTATAAAGCAGAAGTTTTTAATTTTAACAAAATCTAGCTTATCACTTATTTTTTTTCATAAATCATGCTTTTGGTGTTGTATTTAAAAAGACATTGTCATATTCAAGGTCAAATAGGTTTTCTCCTAGTTATTTTCTAGGAGTTCTATAGTTTTGCCTTTTACATTTAGGTCTATGATCCAATTTGAGTTTATTTTTGTGGAGGGTGTAAGTTTTGTGTTTAGATTCATCTTTTTGCATGTGGATGCCCAGTTGTTCCAGCACCATTTATTGAAAAGACTATCTTTTCTCCATTGTCTTGCCTTTGCTCCTTTTTCAAAGATCAGTAGACTATATTTATGTGGCTCTATTTCTGGGCTTTTTATTCTGTTCCATTGATCTATTTGTCTATTCTTTGGCCAATGCCATAATTTCTTAATTACTGTAGCTTTAAGTTAGGTACTGTCCATTCTCTGACTTTATTCTTCTCTTTCAATATTGAGTGGGCTATTCTGGACATTTATCTTCTGAATATAAACTTTAGAATCAGTTTGTCCATATCCATGAAATAACTTCCTGCAATATTGATTGGGATTGTATTAAATCTATAGATCAAGCTGAGAAGAACTGACATCTTGACAATATTGAGTCTCTTATCCATGAACATGGAATATCTCCCCATTTATTTAGTTTTTCTTTATTATCATTTATTAGAGTTTTGTAGTTTTCCTCATAAGGATCTGTTACATATTTTGTCAGAATTATACCTAAGTATTTCATTTTGGAAGGTGCTAATGTCAATGGTATTGTGTTTTTAATTCCAAATTCCACTTGTTCATTGCTGGTATATAGGAAAGTGATTGACTTTTGTGTTTTAACCTTATATGCTGCAAACTTATTATAATCACTTATTAGTTCCAGGAATATTCTGTTTTTTCAGATTTTCTATCTTCAATGATTATATCATCTGTGAACAAAGATGGTTTTATTTCTTCCTTCCCAATCTGAATATCTTTTCCTTTCTTTTTTCATTGCATTAGCTAGGACTTCTACTATGATGTTGAAAAGCAGTAGTTAGATGAGCCATCCTTGCCTTGGTTCCTGGTCTTAGAGGAAAAGATTCAAGTTTCTCACCATTAGCTGAGGCTTTTTGTAGCTATTCTTTATCAAATTGAGGAAATCTCCTCTATTCCTAGTTTGTTGAGAGTTTTTTTTTTTAAATTATGAATGAGCATTGGATTTTGACAGATGCTTTTTCTGCATCTATTAATATGGCCATGTGATTTTTCTTCTTCACCCTGTTGATGTGATGGATTACATTAGTTGATTTTTCAATATTGAAACAGCCTTGCATCCCTGGGATAAAGCCTACTAGGTCATGGTGTATAATTCTTTTCTTATTGTTGGATTCGCTTTGTTAATATTTTGTTGAGGATTTTTGCATGTATGTGCAAAAGAGATATCTCACAAGAGATGTTGATCTATAGTCTTCTTTTCTTGAAATATCTTTATCTGGTTTTAGTATTAGGGTACTTTTGGCCTCTTCGAATGAGTTAGGAAGTATTCCTTCTGCTTCAGTCTTCTGGAAGATTGTGTAGAGAATTAGTATAATTTCTTAATTAAATGTTTGGGAGAATTCACCAATGAACCCATCTGGGCCTGGTGCTCTCAGTTTTGGAAAAATATTAATTATTGTTTCAATTTAAAAAAAATAGATATAGGCTTATTCCCATTGTCTGTTCTTCTTGTGTGAGTTTTGGCAGATTGTGTCTTTCAAGGAATTTGTCCATTTCATCCAGGTTATCAAATATCAAATGGGGAAAGAGTTCATGATTTTTCTTTAATGTCATTTCCCCTCTTTCATTTCTAGTATTAGTAATTTGTATCTTCTCTCTTTTTCCCTTAGTTACCATGGGTAGAGGCTTATCAATATTATTGATATTTCAAAGAACCAGTTTTTAGTTTTGTATATTTTTCTCTATTGATTTCCTGCTTTCAATTTCATAGATTTCTGTTCTAATTTTTATTATTTCCTTTCTTCTGTTTACTTTAAATTTAATTTGCTCTTCTTTTTCTGGTTTCCCAAGATGGATATTTAGATTACAGATTTTAGATTTTTCTTCTTTTCTGATATATGCATCCACTATTATAAATTTCCCTCTAAGCACTGCTTTTGCTCCATCTCACAAAATTTGATAAGTTGTGCTTTGATTTTCATTTAGTTCAAAATATTTTAAAATTTCTTTTTAGATTTCTTCTTTGACCCATGTACTATTTAGTTAAATAGTTTCTTAATCTCCAAGTGTTTTGGGATTTTTCAGCTTTCTGTTAATGATTTCTAGTTTAATTCCATTATGATCTGAGAGCAGACATTGCAGGATTTCTATTCTTTTAAATTTGTTAAGGTGTGGTTTATGGTCCAGAATGTGGTTTGTCTTGGTGAATGTTCCGTATGAGATTGAGTAGAATGTGTAATGAAGTAGTATATAAATGTCAATTATGTCCAGTTGATTGATGGTGGTGTTGAATTCATCTACTATTTTTAATAGAGGGTTGTTGAAATCGCCAAGTTTAATAGTGGCATCATCTATTTCTCCTTGTAGTTCTATCAGTTTTTGCCTCATATAGCTTGATGCTCTGTTGTTAGGTGCGTACACATTAAGGATTGTTATGGAGAGTTGACTCCTTTATCATTATGTAGTGCCCCTCTTTATCCCTGATAGCTTTTGTTGCTCTGAAGTCTGCTCTGTCTGAAATTAATATGGCTACTCCTGCTTTCTTTTGGTTATTGTATCTTTCTCTGCCCATTTACTTTTTATCTATATTTGTCTTTATATTTAAAGTGGGTTTCTTCTAGATGACATATAGTTAGGTGTTTTTTGATCCATTCTGACAAACCATGTTTTTAGCTTGTTTTGAAATAGTACTTTACAATTTTTTTCCTGTCTTTTGAATGTGTCTTTCTGGCATATTTTTATTGTCTATAGAGATGTCTGGTTCTTAGTCTTTTTTTCTGTAGCAATTTTGTATGTGATTTGATTTCAATAATTTATATTGTTCATTTTAATATGATTTTAGCTCCTCTGAATTTTTAGAAGGAGCGTGGTTCATATATCTTTCTGCCTTCACAAATTTCTTTTTCTGTTTGTTTTTGTGTGGTGTTAAAATTGTAACATATTGCTTTCCAAGATTTCTTGGCTTTATTCACTTTGCCCAATATTTTTTTTGACTCTTCTCTTTCCTTTGTTCCTGATATCCTCGTCCTGCTCAGTTTTCATTTTGTTCCCATCAATTTTTCCTCAGTGTGTGGCCTGTCCTACTAAGGAGCTCTGTTAATTCAGTTTCAAGAATTCACAGGTGCTAGACTTTTCCAAACTCTTTAGACTTCATCATGGCTCTTTGCACTTATACGTTATTATAGGGTGCAAAACCCTTCCTAGATGTAGCTACTAGTTCTCAAATTGGCCTGCCACAGTTTAAGGTGGCTATTTTGCATTATACTATTCTTAGGTCAGTCACTTGCACTCCTGCTTCCCTCTGCTTTTTCTCATACGAATGTCAATCACAATTAGATCTCGTGGTTGTTCTTGGTTTCTATCTGTTTGTATTTTGGGGTTCATGGGGCTACCTCATTACCAATTTTTGTTGTAAATATTTTGTTTTTGCTCTCTAGTTACTTTGACTAGAGGTCAAAGTTACTTGTTTTTATGTGAGGACTCAGCAAGATCCCAAATCTGTACTACTGCCATCATCTTCCCAGAATGAACATTTTTTCTTCTTAAAACACATGTCCAGGTCAAAGCATATAGATCTAATGTATTGTTTTTAATAGTTGAGTAACACTTTGCTTTAAGAACACAATTTACTCAATTTTCTTTTATTATAAGCTTTGTCATATACAGTCGTCCTTCAGTTTCCGTAGGGGATTGGTTCCAGGACCCCCTCCTCCGCCCACCCCCCTGTGAACACCAAACTCCACAGATGTTCAAATCTCTTCTATAAAATGGTGTAGTATTTGCATAAACCTATGCACATCCTTTGGTATACTTTAAATCATCTCTAGATTACTTATACTACCTAATACAATGTAAATGCTATGTAAACAGCTGTTATACTGTATTGCTTACAGAATAATGACAAGAAAAATATTCTATACGTGTTCAGTACAGATGCAACCATTGTAGGCCTTTTGATCTGCTGTTGGTTGAATCTGCAAGGTGGAACCCGGGGATATGGAGGCCGACTGTATATTGCAAATATTTTCTCCCAGTCTATTTTTTAATTTTGACAGAAAGGTTTAATTTTTATGTACTCAAATCTGTTGATATTTTTCTTTATGGCTTCCGAGCTTCACAATGTTCTTAAGTCATCTGCCATTCTCCAAGTTACACAAGTATTATTTTAAATATTCTACTACTATACTTATTTTTTTAACATTTGGTATTTAATTCATGTGTGATTTATTTTTTGTGTGGTATCAAATAGGGTATAGTTTTATTTTTCTGGATGAATAGTCATTAAATGACTTGCATTTTATCCAATATATTGTAAAACCATATTTATTATATGTAAAATTCACATGTATTTGGGTAAGTTTCTAGACTCTATAGTCTCCTATTTGGCTATTCCTGTGCCAAAATAATCTATTAAGAGTATGGTAACTTGATAGTAATGTATTTAGTAGGACAAGCATTCCTTTACTATTTTATTTTCAATTTCCAATTATTATCAATTTTTCATAATTCCTTTTGTGCACAAATTTAAAATATAATTTTTACATTGCAAAAACCTCTTATTGTAATTTATTTGAAAATGCATTAGATTTATACATTAATTTGGAGAAGACTTACATTTGTAGGATATTGTCTTTGTATTTACGAATATGCTACTGCTCCGAAGTTATTCAGGTCTCAATTTTGTGATTGTGTATATACTTATAAACATAGACTTTACAATTTTTCTTTTATGTCCATGGAATATTTTAAGTGGTTATTCATGTCCCTGGTCACAAAAATAATTTACCTTCTAAAAAGTAGAGATTTTGTGAGAGAATGTTCTCTGAATACGATCAAATAAAGATGGAGAGCAACAATAAAAAGTTGCCTGGGATAGTTTTCTTACACTACTGGTGAAGGTATAAACTGGTTTAACAACTTTAAAAACTGTCTGACAGATTAAAACTGAATATACTCATACCCAACAATTTCACAACTAAGTATAAGCCCTGTGGACAGATTTCTACAAAAATACAATGCAAGAGTGTATATAATAGTACTATTTATAATAGCCCGCAAATGGAAACATCCCAATATCCTTCAATAGTAGACTACTTGAATAAATTTTGGTGTCTTCAGACAGGGAATACTATATAGCAATGAGAAAGGACAAACCATTGTTATATGGAAAAACATAGATGACTCTCATAAAGACAATACTGAATAAAAGAAAGAAGATAAGAAAGAGAACATACTGTATGATATCATTCATATAAAGTTCAAAAATAGGCAAAACCAATTTATGGAAGGTGTAATAGTGGTGCCCTTGGGGGAAATAGAGACTAGGAGGGAAGATGATGACTACTGTAGTACTAATGATGTTCTCTCTGTTGATCACTTTGTGAAAAGTTATTAAGCTGTACATTTATGATTTATGCACTCTTTTGTATGTATGTTACACTCTAATAACAGATACTCTTAAGAATGTGTCCAGGATATATTGTTAATTGTACTTATTTCCTAAACAAACAAGCAAAAAGCCACTCCCAAATCCACACAACCAAATAAATACATATATCAATTTCAGTGCACAAATAGACATTTTTGTTCAGATGGAACAGAAGGTTTTTGTTGTTGTTCATCAATTATTTTTTTATCAAAAGAAGTTTTGACAAATGGCTCTGGAAGAATTACAACGATGAGAAAAGATGAATATTAATGCACAGGAAGCAAGTATCTGGTCCTGCCTGTTTCTTTTAAAGCCATCAGGCTGACCCAATGCCATGTAAGCAGTTTCCATAAGAGCAGAATTTCCAATGACCTTGCATCGTTTAAGGTTTTAAACCTAAAGTGCTTGCTCTAATCCATCTCATACCTTGCTTGCCAATTTCCTGAAAATCTGAGTGACTTCTGACCCCATGATTCTTCTCACATTCAGGACTCTACACACCTCTTATATCTCTTACTTCTTTTTTTGACCATATTTATACCCTCCTAATTATGCTGTCCATGGCCACCCTGAGTAAACAGATGCCTGCCTCTTAATATCTTACGTCTTGGTGTAGCCTCTCTTACCCTTTTTCCAGTGTCTATAGATTATTCTTGGCCCTGAAAAAGGGTTCTGGACCAAGGTTATGGATTTTTTTTTTAATTTGTTTTAAAATTCAGACTTACAGAAAAGCTGCAAAAATAATAGAAAGAATTCCTGTATATTTGTCTTCCAGATTCTCTAAATTAACATTTTGCCATACTTGCTTTATCCTTCTCTCTCACACTCTCTCTTTCCATGTTCTCGTTATTTGTGGTAGTTTTGTTCCATAAAGTTACCACGAACACTGAATTAGCAAATACTGAGCTCGGAGGGGAAAGACAGGGTTAGTTCTCATGAACCTCTGCTCACAACATTTCCTTCAACTGATCAATACCAAACCTTGTGTAATGTGTGTTTTTAAAAACTTATATTGTTGGTCCATTTACATTGAACTCATGGCCAATAGCACTATAACCCACGCCTGAATGGAATTTATCTAACACTTGCCTTTTGTCCTTCAGGCACATCACAGCCTTCTTGCACTTAGGAACCCTAGACAACACTTCAGCACTATGGTGGGGGCCATTTTAAACAGCAAAATCACCAACAAAAGTACAAAAAATATAGCACTCAACTGACCGTGAAAAGGACACATTTACAGTATGAGAGCTGAAATAAAAAGACAGAAAATTGCTTGTTTGACCTCAACTGGGACATGTGCATTGGTGACTCAAATTTTTCACCATTCTGCACATGTCCATGAATGACTGCAAAATTGCCACAAGTATTGATTTTGTGGTTGCAAATAAATTTTAGTGAGTAAATGAATTTGCAAATATGGAATCCATGAATAATGAGGATTAACTATATATAGGCATATATGTATATCTGTGTATGTTTATATATACATGCACACACACAGGATATATGCACCCCATACACATATGTTTGAACCATTTGAGAGTAAGTTGCACATATAATACTCTTTTAGTCCTAAACATTTTAGTGTGCATTTACTAAAAACAGAGACATTATCTTATATGACCACATGACAATGATCACAACCAAGAAATCAACCTTGATAAGGTACTATTATTGCAGCTATGGGTTTATTTACAGTTCACCAATTATTTCACTAATGTCCATTGTATTTCAGCATGCAATCCAGAATCACAACTGCATTTAGTTGTCACGTCTCTTTAGTTCCCTCTAATCTGTAACAGTCCCTCAGTCTTTATTTGCCTTTCATTGTTACTGCCTTTTCGGTGGTATGAGGGTATGGAAGTAACACGGAGAAAACTGTAAAAGATATAAATGAACAGGGATGAGAGAATATTCTTTATTAAACATTGTTGGCTTCTCATGATGATAATACAGAGGAAATGCAGCAATGAGAAGTAAGAACTGACATTTTGCCACCTACTACACTAGTTTCATTTCATTCTTTCTGAACTAATTCCATCTGTATGCAAATGAGGGTCAGAGAAGGTAAGCATTTGTGGAAGATGACAAAGCTAGCAGTGGTGGGATTTGAATTCAAATCAGGTTAATAGGGCACTAAAAAGCAATGCTGTTTTAAATATACTTCCTAGTATTACTAAAATGGTACCCAGTGAAGCATCAAGTAATCTCATGTACTACATAGTTGCTATACTGCCCTTATTTTTTTCTTCACCATCTTCAAAAAAACCCCCAAAAAACAATATAAGAGAAACAGAATAGGCTTTAACAAAACAATTGTAAATCCAAACAGAACCATTAAAAACTTTCAATCAGGAGGTGGCCTAGAGGCAATCTCATTATCATTTTTCCCATCAGCATCTCCCATGAGTATGGATTTAATTTTATTGTTAAAGTTGACTTTTAAGACTTGTAAAAAGCAGTATTTACAAAGTTGTTAGCAGAATCTCCCTTAAGGTAGGAGATATATGGATTTGATTAGTCTGTGTTCTCAGGCATGTTGGAAAGGGATATATATTGGGAGTTAAGTTTGAATATAGGAACTGTAATTCCAATCCAGAAAAAGGCTACCCACTTAAGTAGAATACTTGTTCTTGTCCCAGTGGTCTAGTGAACACACTGCTTGGTCAAATTGCTTTGTATAAGCTGAGACTCTCCGTATATCAAAGAAGCATGCTGTATATGCCATGTTTGGTGGCTTTTGAGCGTCTACATAAGAGCCAAGCACGAATTGTTTCCCTGATTCTTCTGCTTTCATTTGAAATCATAGAATCAGAAACACAAAACTGGGGAGGATTTAAGAAATCATCTTGTGTAACCCTCTAATTTGGAGGATATTTTCCTATTAAAGTAGATTTTTTTAAAAGCTAACATTCGGTGAGCCCTTATGATGTGCTAGATATTGTACTATATGTGTTTCATCCATTATTTAATTTTCACAGTTCTCTGAGGTAGGTATTACCATTCAGTTTACAGATGGTGAAATTGAGGCTCCGTAACTTGTCCTAGATCACGCAGCTAATAAGTGATAGATTGATGTCTGGAGTCGGAGCTAACCAAAAAGTTTGCATTCATTTCATCACACCACTGATTTCCTAGGTATATTTTCACCCTCTCTGAGGGACTTGTTGCTGTACTAATAGTTATTAATAACTACCACTGGTCTAAGAAGAATTGTGAATTAGGTGTGTCAACCTACTAGAACAGAAACCAGTTTAAGAGGCAAAGTGTTTATTTGCAATCAAAGAATTGCATATAATACTTCCATCCTGAGGGACTTGTTGATGCACTAATAGTTATTAAGAACTACTACTAGTCTGAGAAAAATTGTGAATTAGGTGAAATCTACTCTTGGTATCTTCCTAGTCGTCATTTAAAACAATTCCTTTACAAGTCTGGCTCATATATCTTGGCCCAGTGTTTTGAAGATTTATTTCCATTACCTACCACTCTGATTTTCTCAGATCCAAAAGTGTCACCTTGAAAGTCAGATAAATTAATACTTGCAAATGTGAAAATGGGAAATAATTATATGAGTGTCTTTTGGAGAACATATGCCCTTTTTTTCCCCCTAAGATGGAGTTAATATTGGTGTCTAATTCATTGAGGTATATTTTTCAGGCCAATCTATAGCAAGTTGTATGGGATCAAGTCTGCTAATGAAGTAAAGAGAAGCTCATCTGTGAAAATGGGTAACAGCTCTTTTATGTTATCTGTTTCATAACTCCTGACAGTTTAACAAAATAGGTACAGGAAATGAAAATGGTTCATCAGGGGAGGTAAAGGAAGCCTGAGCTCTGAGTTCAAACAAACAGGTTATTATTTTGAAAGTAGGCACGGAGAAGTTTAAGAATGCTTTGCTAAAAGGTTTTCATTATCTTTTAGCACTGAGATTTGTAAAGAATGTAAAAGTATTAGCAGAAATATCAGAGTCTGAATAAAGTAATCATGATAGCTTCAATTGTATGTTGAAATCAACTGGTAATCTCTAAACCCACAGCATTTCACTCATTCCATTATGCAGAAGAGCTTCAAATGGTTGGAGAGTTTCATAATGCCCTTACTTTATGAAATGGAAACATGGAAAAGTTCTTGTTTTAATCATAATGTCTGAAGATTATTGTATGTCAAAGAAAATTCACATCTGAACTCCATGTGTTTAACATTTGCAGAAGGAGGAAAAAAATGAAAGATTTGACCAATTTATTATAAAACTCTAGAAACAATTACTCTACCCGTGTATAGAAATGTGAAAACTTAGGAAGTGAAATGGAAAATCATTGTTATCAAATACATTTTATAGTTAGTAGTTTCAAAGAAAAAATCATACACGTATACATATAGTTATACATGTGCATATATTTTTCTATTATCTAGTGCCAAGTTAAGTGATGAAATATGGGAGAGAGCAGGAGGGTTAACTAGCTCCAAGGCAGGACCATGAAGGTAAACTGCTGTCCTTGCAAAGAAAAGGTAAACTGCTTCTGATCTTCTATAGTCAGGAAAATTTTGTTAAATAAATAACTACTTACTAAATTCCAGAGCTGTGATGATCTCCCCCTGACAGCATGAACAGAAAAATAATAAACATGTTTGAATTAATTAAAGTTGAACTACATACACAAAAAGAGATCTAAATGCAGTACATACATGAAAAACATAAATTTCTAACTAAATAAACAGTGGATAGGATATCTGTTGCTGGTGATAATGTAGTAACTGTGACTAACTTACCTTCCCACAATAAAGAACCAGAAAACTGAATACATTACATGGAACAGTAGTTTTCTGACCGTGGGCAACAGGCAGTGGCAGATAGTGATCCCAAGGAGAAGGCAAACAAAGAGGTGAGCCCTACAATCACATTGGTTTGCTGCCTGCAGGCATTTTCCAGACCACAATGCATGCAGGGCCTCCTCAGCAAAACACAGCAATTTCACTGAGTTGAGGAGACAGACATCAGAATTTGGGGAGGTCAAGGCAGTTAAAAATTTGGGGCTGAGTACCAGAGAACAGAGAACTATGCAGAGAGGAGCTCCAGAAATCTGCATACAAGTCTCCTTGAATCTGTTGCACTAATAGAGTGAAACTCCATGACAACTCTGAGAGCTCACACAGATTTGTAAGACATTTGAGTTCTGACTAGGCAGACTAGAGTGTCCTTGTTGAATTCTCAGGGCATTCAGTGGAAATTCCAGAAGAATCATGCTTTATTATTAGAACAAATGTAGCTCCAGCATAAAGACTGCTCTAGGTCCATTCTAAAAGTGTTTAAAAATAATCCTTTGGAGGGGGCCACCCGGTGGTGCAGCGGTTTAGTCCGCGCTTGGCAGCCCGGGGTTCGCGAGTCCGGATCCCGGGCGCCTGCCGACGCACTGCCTGTCAGCCATGCCGTGGCAGCGTCCCATATAAAGTGGAGGAAGATGGGCACGGATGTTAGCTCAGGGCTGGTCTTCCTCACACACACACACACAAAAATCCTTTGGAGGATCAAGTATGCCAATAATTTAGTAATTTAACTGCAAATCCAGGACAAAGTCCAGCACTTTTTAAAGAATGCAAACGTAATCCAGTATTTAATAATGTAAATTTCACGATATTCAGTATCCAACACAATTACTAGACATGATGAGGCAGGAAAATGTAATAATAAGGAGAAAAATCAATCAATAGAAACAGATTTGAAAATGACAAGGATGATGGAAATATGAGACAGACTTTAAAACAGGTATAGAATTTAAAGGAAAACATGAATATAATGAGGAGAGAAATAGAAGATATAAAAATGACAAATGATATTTCTAAAAGTGAAAAATACAATAAGAAAATTCACTGCCTGGGATTAATAGCAGTATAAATTCTATAGAAGAAAAGATTGCTGTACTGAAAGATATGCAATAGAAACAATTCAACCTAGAGCAGAGAGAGAAAAGTGATTGGAAAAAAAATGAACAGAGCAGAAATCAGTTAAATAGAGAATGAACAAACAACAAAGAAAATAAGTGAAACCAACAGCTCGGTCTTTGAGAAAACTGGCAAAATTGATAAACTCTATCTAGAAAGATCAAGTAAGAAAGAAAGAAGACACAAATTACCAATATCTGGAATGAAAGAGGGGAAATTACTACAGGTTCTACAAGGATTCTAAAAGGATACAGATTCTAAATGGATAATAAGGGATTATTATGATGAACTTTAATCTAAACAAAATAGAAAACCTGAATTCCTTTAACCATTTAAAAAAATTGAATTCACTATATAATTGAATTATACTCACCTTCCGAACCCCTGAAAATCCAAGTATAGGTGGTTTCACTGGTTAATTATATAAAACCCTCAAGGAAGAAATAATATCAATGTTATACAAACTCTTTCAGAAAATAGAGTGAGAACACTTCTCAACTTATGAGTTCAGTGTTATCCTGATACCACAAATCGATGAGACATTACAAGAAAAAAAAGCTACAGATCAACATCCCTTATGAACATAGATGTAAAAAGCCTTAAAAATATATTAGCAAATATAGCCATGAATATAGAAAAAGGATAATATATCATTACCAAATGTGTTTATTCCCAGGAATGCAAAGTTGCTTTAACATTTAAAAACCAATCAATGTATTTTCCAATATTAACAGACTAAAAATGAAAAGCCATACGATCGATCATAGTAATAGAAGATAAAAATTGACAAAGTTTAATCCTCATTCATGATAACACTGTCAGCAAAAAGAAGGTAACTTCCCCAACCAGATAAAGGGCATCTACAAATAAGTAGATAATATGAAGGAGTGGGTAGTCACTGTTCAAATGCAAATTAATGGCTTTGAAGGCCAATTGGAAGAAATATTTTAAAGCACAGTGAAAAAATAAGAAGAGTTAAAAATCATGAGGAAAAGGATAGAAGTCTTGTATAACGGACTCAGAACACCTAACAAAAAATAGACACTTTAGAAGAATATGCAGCAGGTAGAGAGAAGTAATAATTAAATAAATAATGCAAGAAGTTTTTCTTAAACTGAAGAAAGATCTGAATGCAGTATTGAGGAGAAAAGACACACATATAGGCATATCCTTATAAAATTATTGAAACCTAAGCATAGAGATAATATGTTATAAATTTTTAGAGAAAAGAATAAGTTTTCTACAAAAGAAAATGAATTTGAATACATCAATCATCTATCTACAATACCAGAAGGTAGAAGAAGGTAGAATAATATCTGTAGACTGCAGAAAGAAAGGAGTCATTACCCAAGAGTCCTCTATCCAACCTAAATATCATTCAGTGCTAGGGAGGAAGAAAAATATTTGAAGATGATCAGTAAATCATGAAACTCTTCACATATATATCCTATATAAGGACTCTGAGAAAACAGCAAAAAATTGAAGAGAGACATTAAAGTAGGGGAAAGTGATGAGGAAATTAAATAGTAGTGAGCATATAAATTTGTTATACATACTTTATGTATATCTAAGTGTATCCACTAGCTGGAATTCTGCAAAGTAAATCTAAATAATAATTCAGAAATAAAAATACCCAATTATCTCAGCAAAATTGAAAATTGGGAAAAGAGTCTCAGTATGGAGAAGAAGTACAGAGGAAATTAAATTTAATGAGAAATGGTGGTTATCTTATTTTTGAATAATATTAGAGAAATGTAGATCTGATAATACACACAGGGAAAAAAAGTTCATTAATATGATAGAATAATCAAGCAGAATTTCAAAGTTTTCAAGGGAGGAAATGCAAAAAACAGGAAGTAGACAAACAGGAAAAATAATAAAGAAATAAAAATGTAAAATAAATGAAATGTGTAACAATATTATACTAGGTGTGCACAAACTATATTTATTACATGCTTTTTCAAGAAATACATTATAAAACAAGTGATTAAGGAAGATTGGGAATTAAACAAGAAGATCTTAACATTTTTCTGGAAAAATAAATATCTAGGAACTGTCAGCAAATATACAAATAAGAAAAGTAGTAATAAAGTATTTGCCTTATCAGATCAAGAACATACTATAAAGGCACTATAATCAAAGCAATATTGTGTTGGTATATGAATAGATATATAGATCCGAGAATAGAAGACAGAATCCAGATATGTTATATTATATAAGAAGATTTACCATATAACAAAAATGATAGCTTACATCAGTGAGAAATAGATGGATTACTTAAAGAAGGACAATGGCTGTCACCTGGGGGGAAAAATGAATTGGATCTCTCTCTTCAACTTATACAAAATTAAATTTCAGAGGAATTAAAGAATAAAAAGTAAACAATAAAATAATAATAACCCTAAAAATCTAGACATGCAAAGAGGCAGGAAAAGGAGACATAATTAAGAGAGGAAACAGTATATAGAAACCAACCCACAGATGATTCAGATACTGGAGTTAGCAGAAAAGGACTTAAAAAAACCTATTTTGAATATGTGACAGAACATAGAGAAAAAAATGAAAAGGTAGACATTTTAAAAGAGAATTAGAGATTATAAAAAAAATTAAGTGGATATTGTAGAACTGAAAAATATAGCACTTGAAATTAAGAACTCATTGGATTGGATTAACCATAGGCTGGACACAGAAACTCAGAGACAGGTCAAAATGAAAAATGGAGAAATAATGTGGAACAAAACAGAAGAGAGTGTAAGAGACATGTCGGATCCATTCAAATGGTCTAATATTCGTGTAATCATAGTTTCAGAGGGAAAGAAGAAAGAGGACAGGACAGAGCAATAATTGAGACCTAATGGTGAAGAATTTTTCAAAATTGGGGAAAGACATTAACCTACAGATTAAAGGAGCTTAGTGAATCCTAAGCAGAATAAATATAAAGAAAACCACAACTAGGGACATCATATTCAAACTGCTGAAAAACAAAGATAATGGGAAAAACAGTTTTAAAATTGCCTGGGAGGTGTATAAATTGCTTTTAAAAGAGGAAAAAATGAAACCGATGGCTGAGTTTTCAACAGTACTATAGAAATCACAAAATAATAAAATGACATTCTTTTGAAGTGCTAAAAGAAAAAACTGCCCACTGAAAATGCTATATTCAGTTAAAACACCCTTCCAAAATGAAGTACATATTCAATGGTGAAAAGTTGAAAGCTTTTTCTCTAAGATTAGGAACAAGACAAGGATACAGACTCTCGTCACTTTTATTTGACATAGTATTGGAAGCCCTAGCAAGAGCAATTAGGTAAGAAAAAGAAATAAAAGCCATTCAAATCAGAAAGGAATAAGTAAAACTGGTACTATTTGCAGATTGCATGATATTATATGTATAAAAGCCTAAAGATTCCACAAGAAAACTGTTAGAACCAATAAATGAATTCAGTAAAGTTGCAGCATATAAAATCAATGTAAAAAACCTATTGCATTTCTATATACTAATAATAAACTCTGTGAAAGAGAAATTTAAAAAATAATCCCATTTACAATTGAACCAAAGAGAGAAAAATTCCTAAGAATAAATTTAACCAAAGAAGTAAAAGACCTATACACTGAAAACTATAGGATATTGATGAAAGAAATTGAAAAAGACACAAATAAATGGAAAGATATTCCATGCTTATGAACTGGAAGAATTAATATTGTTAAAATGTCCATACTATCCAAAGCAATCTACAGATTCAACACAATCCCTATCAAAATTCCAATGTCATTTTCTACAGAAAAAGAACAAACAATCCGAAAATTAATATGGAACCACAAAAGAACCAGAATAACCAAAGCAATCTTGAGAAAGAAGAACAAAGCTGAAGGCATTGTGCTTCTTTATTTCAAACTATATTACAAAGCTATAGTAATCAAAACAGTACGGTATTGGCATAAAAACAAACACATGGATCAATGGAACAGAATAGAGAGCCCAGAAATAGAGGCACACATATATGGTCAATTAATTTATGACAAAGGAGCCAAAAATACACAATGGTGATCGATAAGCTCTTCAATAAATGGTGTTGGGAAAACTGGACAGCCACATGCAAAAGAATGAACCTGGATCACTATCTTACTCCATACACAAAAATTAGCTCAAAATTAACTCCATAAACAAAAATTAATGAATTAAAGACTTGAACATAAGACCTGAAACCATAAAATTCCTAGTAGAAAATATAGGCAGTTACCTCATTGACATAGGTCCTGACAATAATTTTTTGGTTTTAACACCAAAAACAAGGGCAACAAAAGCAAACATAAACAAGTAGGACTACATCAAAGTAAAAAACTTCTGCACAGCAAAAGGAAACCATCAATAAAATGAAAAGGCAACCCATGGAATGGGAGAAAATATTTGCAAATCATATATTGGATAAGGGGTTAATATCCAAACTATATAAAGAACTCACACAACTCAATAGCAAATAATAAAAAACCCAATTAAAAAATGGGCAAAGGATCTGAACAGACATTTTTCCAGAGAAGACATATAGGTGGCCAACAGGTACATGAAAAGGTGCTCAACATCATTAATCATCAGGGAACTCCAAATCAAAACCACAACAGATATCCCCTCCTGTTAGAATGGCTATCATCAAAAAGACAAGAAATACCAAGTGTTGGTGAGGACGGGGAGAAAAGGGAACCCTTGTGTACTGTTGGTGGTGATGTAAATTGGTTCAGCCACTATAGAAAACAGTACAGAGGTTTCCCAAAAATTTTAAAATAGAATCACCATTATGATCCAGCAATTCCACTTCTGGCAATATATCCAAAAGAAACAAAAATGCTAACTTGAAAAACTATCGGCACTCCCATGTTCATTGCAGCATTATTTACAATAGCCAAGACATGGAAGCAACCTAAGTGTCCATCAATGGATGAATGGATAAAGAAAATGTGGCATGCATACATACAATGGAATGTTATTCAGCCATAAAAGAGAATGAAATCTTGCCATTTGTGACAACATGGATGGACTTTGAGGGCATTATGCTATGTGAAATAAGTCAGACAGAGAAAGACAAATGCTGTATGATCTCATACGTGGAATCTAAAACAAAACACAAAAAAACCCATCTCATAGATACAGAGAACAAATTGGTGGTTAGGGAGTGGTCAAAATGGGTCAAGGTGGTCAAAATGTACAAACTTCCAGTTATAAGTCTTGGGAATGTACAGCATACAATGTACCGCATAGTGACTATAGTTAGTAATGTTAATATAGTTAATAATCCTGTATTGTATATTTGAAAGTTACTAAGAGAGATCTTAAAAGTCCTCATCACAAGAAAAAAAATTTTTTCTAACTATGTGTGGTATATTTAAGAAAAAGTCATCACAGATGGAAGCAAAGAAGTGCAAGGCAGAATGAAGAGCACTAGAAAGGTAAATGTGTAGATAAATATAAAAGAATATTGACTGTATAAAACAAAAATAATAGTGTCTTGTGTGGTTTATAGCACATCTAGAAATATCACAACAGTGGAAAAGATAGGAGGAATAAAATGTTACATTTCTTCAATGTTCTTGCACTATTTGGGAAATGGTAAAAGTATCGATTTAAGTTAGGCTATAATAAATTAAGCTTCCAGGTTTTAATCTCTAGGGTAACCACTACAAGAAAAAATACAAAATGTTATAACTACAATGCTAGTAAAGTAGATAAAACAGAATTTTAAAAAGTACATGATTAGCCAGGGCCAGCCTGGTGGTGTGGCAGTTGTGTTCTTATGCTCTGCTTTGGCAACTGGGGGTTCACCAGTTCAGACCCTGGGCGCGGACCTGAGCGCTGCTCATCAAGCCGTGCTGAGGTGGCGTCCCACGTAAAGCAACTAGAAGGATGTCCAACTATGACATATAACTATCTATTGGGGCTTTGGGGAGAAAAAAGGAAAAAAAGAGGAAGATTGGCAACAGATGTTAGCTCAGGGCCAATTTTCCTCACCAAAAATAAATAAATAAATAAGAAATTATAAAATATTTTGAACTGAATAATGATGAAAATATGACATATTGAAACTTATAGGACATAGATAAAGCAATATTTAAAGGGACAAGTTTAGCTTTAAATATATATATTAGAGAAGAAGGAAGATTGAGAATCTAAGATAAAAGCTTTTCTCTTGAGTCTAGAAAAAGAACTGCAAATTATACACAGAGAAAGTGAGAAGAAAGCTATATACATATAAAAAGGAAAATAAATGCAGTTGAAAGTAAAGGTACGGTCAAGAATATTGACAAAGCCAAAAGTGTGTGTGATGATGAATGTGTCAATTTGCCTGGGCCACAGGGTGCCCAGATATTTGGTTAAACATTATTCTGGGTGTGTCTGTGTGGGTGTTTCTGGATGAGATTAACATTTGAATTAGTAGACTGATTAAGCAGACTGCCCGTCCCAATGTGGGTGGGCGTTTAATTTGGTAAAGGCCTGAACAGAACAAAAAGGCTGAGAAAGGGAGTATTCCTTCTCTCTCTGCCTGACTGCGTTCAAGCTGGGACATCCGGCCTTCACACTTGGACTCGGACTGGAACTTACACCATCAGCGCTCCTGCCTCTGAGGCTTTGGGACTCACATTGGAACAATACTATCAATTCTCCTTGGTCTCCAGATTGCTGATTGTAGATATTGGGATGTTTCAGCCTCCATAATTAGCAAATTCCTAATTTCTCTGGAGAACCCTGAATAGATTTTGGTACTGAGAGTGGTGCTTCTTGGGACTTCTCAGCTTCTATAATCACCTAAGTCAATTCCTTATAATGAATCTCTTTATATATATCCCTTATTGACTCTATTTTTCTGGAGAACCCTGACTAATGCAAGTTACATCTTTGAATATTTCAATAAAATTTTATCAACACTTAGCAAGACTGATAAGAAATAAAAGAGAAAGAAAACAACAACTACTATTAGGGATGAAAAGTTTTTATCATCATACATTTAGGATGTATGAAATTAAATTAAAAATATAATAAGGGATATTTCACACAACTCTATAACAATAAATTTAACACCTAAAATGAATGGAAAAATATCTTGAAAAACACAACTTACCAAAACTGACACAAGAAGTAATGAAAATCTCAGTAGTTTTTATCTGTTAAATTGAGTCCTCAAGTAGAAATCTTCCCACAAAGAAAACTCTGGGAAGAGAGGGCCTCACTGGTGAATTCTCCCAAACATTTCAAGAAGAAAATATATTGATCTAACATACTCTCTTTCAGAGATTCTAGAAAGAGAGAACACTACTTGTTTTATGAGACCAATACCAAAACCTGAAAATAACATTAAAAGAATGGAAAATTAGAGGCTTATATTTCTTATGAAAATGAAAGTGAATTTGTTTTTCCTGAGAAAGATTAGCCCTGAGCTAACATCTGTGTCAATCTTCCTCTACTTTATATGTCAGTCACCGCCACAGAGTGGCTGATGAGTGGTATAGGTCTGTGCCTGGGATCCGAACGCGCAAACCTGGGCTGCTGAAGCAAAGCATGCAAACCCAATCACTAGGCCATGGGGCTGGCCCCAAAAGTGAATTTTTAAACATAAGTTTAGCAAACTGAATCCAGTAAAATGAGAAAAGGATAATAAGTCATGATTAAGTGAAGTTTGTCCAAGATGTGCAAGGCTAGCTTAACATTAAAAAATCAACCAATAAAAAAAATCAATCTAATTCATCACATTAACAGAATACATGAGAAAAAAAACCACATGATCATCTCAATAGATACAGGAAAAGAATTTGATAAAATTCAACCCACCTTCATGATAAAAACTCACAGGAAACTGAGAGTACAAAGGAGCATCCTTAACCTGATAAAGAGCATATATAAAAAATGTACAGCTAACCCCATAATTAGTATTAAATTTTAAATGCTTCGCCCCTCCCTGAGTTTAGGAAGAAGACAGGATGTCCACTATCACCATTTCTACTTAACATTATTCTGGAGGTCATATCCAGGGCAAAAAAACAAGAGAAAGAAATTGAAGTGTTAATACCAGAAAGAAAGAAGTATAACTGTTATTTTTTTCAGACATGATTATATAGATAGAAAATCTGAAATAATCTACAAACTGTTGTATTTAATATACAAATTTAGCAAAGTCTTTGGATACAATGTCAATATAAAATTATTTGTATTTCTAGTAATAAATAATTAACACTTAAAATAGCACCAAAAATCATAAAAATTTCTAGGAATAAGTTAGCAATGTGAAATATGTACAAGAGTTCTACTTTGGATAATACAAAATATTGTTGAGAAACTAAGGAAGACCTAAATAAGTAGAATGATGTACCATTTTCACAAAAGGAAGATTCAATGTCTTTAAGATATCAATTGTCCCCAAAGAGTCAAGGCAATTTTGAAGAAAGTAAACAAAGTTTAGGAACTTACACACTACCAGATATCAAGACTTACTAAAAAGTTATATAATTAAGACAGTGTGGTATTGGCCCAAGGGTAGATATTTGTCCAATTGAAAAACATAGAGAATTCAGAAAAATCCTACCCATATATGGTCACCTGATTTACTACAAGGGCACCACTGCATTTCAGGGGAAAAGGATGGTCTTTTCAATAAATGATGGTGGAATAATTGGATATCTATATGGGAAAAGTAAACTCTTACCACTCACAAAAAAATTTGTTTAAGGTACATCAAAGATCTAAATGCGAAAGGCAAAATAATGAAACTTCTAGAAGAAAGCAGAATATCTTCATTATCTTGGGCCATGTAGTTTTATTAAATAGGATACAAAAGCACTAACTATAAAATAAAAGATTGATAAATTGAACTTCATTAAAATTAAGAACTTCTGTTTTTCAAAAGATATCATTGAAAGAGTAAAAAGGGAAGCCACACACTGGGAGAATATTTTCCTAATACATACATCCAACAAAGGCTTGAATCCAGAATATACAAAGAGCTTTACAAATCATTAATTAAAAGACAATCTCATTACAAAATGGGCAAAAGATTTGAACAGGCACTTCATAAAAACCAACAAGGCTATGAAAAAAAACTCAAATCATTACTCATCAAGGCAATGCAAACTAAAACCAAATGAGATCCCATTTAACACACACCAGAATGGCCACATTAAAAAGGTTGCTAATCAGTACCACATATGGACCAGGATATGGGGCAACTGGATCTCACATGTATTCTTCATGAGAGTGTAAATTAGTACAACCTCTTTGGAAAACTATTTTGCAGAATCTAAACATACGTCTACTCTACAAGCCAGTAGTTCTTTCACAGTGTATACCCAAAAGAAATGATTTTTCATATGCACAAAAAGACACCTGAAATAATAATTTTAGCAGCTTTATTCACAATAGCCTTAAAGTGACAAGATCCAAATTTTTAAATAAATCATAGAAAATTCATATATAAAGCAGTGAAAAGATTAAAGTACTTCCATCCTCTATGATATAATTGAATCTCATACATGTAACATCGAGCGAAAAAAGAAGATAATAATGAGCTTGCTATATGAACTATCCACACGAAATTCAAGTACAACTGAAGTTAATCTGAGGTGACAGAAGTGAGAGCAGTGATTCCCCTGCGGGTTGGAGTGAGGTAGCAGTGTGTACTGTGCACAGGGACACAAGGAACCCTTCTAGGATGTTGTTGATATTTTGTATCTTGATCAGGGAGGTATATGCTTATGTAAAAATTCATCCACATAAGATTTGTGTACTTTACTATATGTATGTTATACTTTAATTTAAATGTTAAAAAAAAAAGTAAACAGGAAATTCTCAGAAGAACTAGTTGAAATGGCCAAGAAACAAAGGAAAATATGTTCAAATTTACAAATAACGAAGTGCATGTTAAAGTAACAACGAAACATCACTCTACACATATAAGGCTGCCAAAAAATGAAAAAACAGGTAACATATTGCTGGTAGAAATGTGAATTATTGTAATAGCTTAGAACACAATCTGGCAAGATCTATTAAAACTAAAAACACGTACTTTTGACCAAAGATATCACATTTGAGACTCTCTCTCATAGGAATAAAAACTCTGGTACTTAATTGATATTTATAAAAGTTGTTTATTACAGCATTCTTTGTAGAGGATAAAAATGGAAACCAAGTTAATGAACAAATAGAGTGATTGATTTCAAAAATTTTGATACATATACATCATGCCATAGTAAATAATAATTAAATAGGCTGAATTACAGCTATATAAGTTGACTTGGAGGGATATGGGTGAGAAATGGCAGATATAGAGACGTGGATATATTTTTATTATATTTCGATAAAAGATGAGAAAAATCCTATATACATGTATAATTGTATGAAATTTTATGTCTATGCATAGTAGTACGTGTGTATGTGTTATAAGGATATGAGAAAAAATAAGGAACAATATGCTAGATTTTTAAACATGGATAACACAGTAGGATGGGTGACGGGGGAGGTTGGAGATGTTAACTAAGTAAAACAAACAAAAAAAAGTAAGAGTGCACCAAAAATTTCCATTGTATGGAGATAGGACTACATTTAGGCATTTATGTCAAATTATGTATATATGTGCATATATAAAAATAAATTTAAAACTGGCATTTATTTATAAAAATTACCAAAAATTAAACACATCATTATTTCACCTGATACATCATAAGTATTTTTACTTATTTAGTCAATCTATTGCGGTCATTGTTAGGTCATATAATTGTACATTTTTTCTCTTAATTTTATTTGTAGACACTTTTTTTGCAACTCTATGATCTTCGTGTTCCTACATTTAAGTGGTTTCGTGTTTTCTTCTAGATACTATATCATAATTTACTCACTCTCTAGATGCTGAATCATTTATATTTTTAAAATCAGGATTATATTAACATTCTTGTCATAACCATTTTTGCCCATATAACATTCTTCGCTTTGTTTTTAAAAAATTGCTTCATTAATTTAAATTCCTGGGAAAGTGGTTATTGGGTCAAAGTTTATAAACATTTTTATGACTCTTGGGATGTATTGCCAGATTTTATCCCCAAAGAAGGACACAATGCATGCTAATAACGGAAATGTGTGTCCTGAGTTTTCAAATTTTACTTCTTTTTATTTTTGCTAATTCAATAGAGGTAAAAGGCATACCTTGTTGCCTTAAAGATTGATTTATTTTTTTCAATATTGAGATAATATTGTCATTCCATTTTTGTTGATGTCTTTGAACTACATTTCTCTTTGAGCTTTGGCATTGCTCTTTATATAGTGACATTTAAAATATGTTTTAGATACTTACTATTTTGAGAGCATATGGGAATTTTATGAGGAATAAAGGAATTTGATTTGTGCAAATGGAGTCTTGCCTAGACACTCAGAGTTGGGGACAATGAGAACACTAGACAACTAAGGGGAGAAGGGAAATCTGCAAGAGAAGTGGAGTTTGCAGTAGTTGAGTAGCTGTGTTTGAAGATGATTGTTATGCAATGCATTACCCTTTGCCTGCCTAGTGCTTTTTCATCCTGCAGGTCTCAGTTCAGAATTCGCTCCCGCAAGAAGGCTGCCTTGATGCTTCCACACTTAAACTTCCGCATTTACATAGCACCTAGGAATGTCCCTATCACCTTCATTTAACATCCTTTTGTAATATTTTGGTTACTTGTTGGTCTCCCCATTGAACTTGAGAGCTGTGAAGACTGAAACCATCACCTAATAGAGTAGCTAGCACATAGTAGGCAGTCAATAAATAATGAATGAAGCAATTTATCTCAAGCAGGAAGTAACTGCCTTATTTAGTATTGTTGATAATTAAGATCACTATAATCATGATGAAAACTGTGTTAGCAGGAATGAACATACTTGTTCCTTTATCATCTAAGAAAAATACAAATTTGGGAGTAATCTCAAGTTAAACATCCATGTAGAGAGATAATTATGTCTTCAATGAAGCAGTTTTTATAACTTGCTATAGTAGTCCATTCCAATGTGTAACCAGTGAAAAATTATGAGTGATTTGCAAAACCGTCTGTTACAACTGAACAATGCAATTCTGTGGGAAAATTATGTAAAGTGAGTAATTTATTATCATAAAGTGATATATGCCATTAAATAGTTTGTTTTCTATATATATATATATTTTGTGTGAGGAAGACCAGCCCTGAGCTAACATCCGTTGCCAATCCTCCCCTTTTTGCTGAGGAAGACTGGCCCTGGGCTAACATCCGTGCCCATCTTCCTCTACTTTACATGGGACGCCGCCACAGCATGGCTGACAAGCAGTGCGTCGGCGGGCAGCCGGGATCTGAACCTGTGAACCCTGGGCTGCCAAGCGTGAACTAAACCACTGAACCACTGCACCACTGGGCGGGCCCCTGTTTTCTATATCTTTCAACCTTATATCTACTATGGCTACATATTTGATATCCTGGGCGCTGACAAAAAATATTATTATAGAATATTATTACCAAGAGATAGCACCCAGAACACGTTGATTTTATCATCACAGAAGGGATACTGACTGTTCACATATAGGACCTGTAACAAAAACAATAGTAATAGCTAATGCTTATATTGTATATGCTTGCTATATGTCAGGCATTGTTCTAAATGCTTTACTTTTAAATATATTTAATTTTCACAAAAACCCTATGTGTTTCAAACCCTAGGGTTTCACAAAAACTCTACATGTATTATAATTATAATATGTTGGCACTCCAAGAAACTCTCGTGTTAACCTGGTTCAGTGAGGATACTCAGCCACCTAGCGCTTAAGTGATTAGAGTCACATAGCCAGTGTAACAGGAGGCCAATGCTTGGTCACAGATTTCCTGAGTAGTATCCTTCAGGTCTACTTTCCCTCTACAGTCACTTCCAGAAGTTTGGATTTTATTTTTATTTTTAAACAAAAAAGGAAGAGCTGATATAATGTTGCAAACTTTTTTTTAATTCCAAGTAAGGTGATTAAAAAGCAACATCTTGACTTAAAAAGCAACAGCAGCAAAAAAAAAAAAAAAAAAAAAAAGCAAAACCAACAAAAAATAATGAATAATAACAATGATAATAATGATCTACTTAACATTTATTAATCATTTGCTATTAGCCAGGCAGTGTGCTAACTTTTCCATGGATTATCCTGTTTAATCCTCACATAATCCCATGAAGTAATATTATTTCCATTTTGCCATTATCATTTCACTGGAGAAAGAATATTTTATTGAAAAATTAGTAGAAAGGATATGACTTTAGGATGAAGTTTAGTCTTTTAAATTGAATAAAATCTAGCTTTTTGAAAAACAATATTGTGTGTATATGTGTGTATGTGTATTTTTGGTTTGCTTGTTTGATTTTCTGTAAATTGTAAAACTAATTCATGGCATGATGCTATAATGGTGGATACATGTCGTTATATATTTGACCAAATGCATAGAATGTACAACCCCAAGAGTGAACCCTAATGTAAACTACGGACTTTGGGCAATTGTGATGTGTCAATGTAGATAGATTGTAACAAATATACCAATATGGTGGGGGATATTGATAAGCGGGGAGGCTATGCAGCTGTGAGGGAAGGGAGTATAGGGGAAATCTCTGTACTTTCCACTTAATTTTGCTGTGAACCAAAAGCTGCTCTAAAAAAAAAAGTCTTAAAGTACAAAAGAAAAATAAAAACAAACCCTTAACCATGGACCAGTATTTGCTAACCTGCCTGATGCTATGTTACTCCCCTACCAAAAGAGAAAAATTTTAGCAGTTGTTTGGAAAACTGAAGCAGGAGATGACTGCAGGTTCCAGAAGAAGAAATGTTAACTTGACATCCTGAAATACAATTTATAGCCTTGCTGTATAGTTAAGATATTCTGGGTATAGCAGCAGCCAAAAGACCCACTTGGCAGTGAGTAAATCCATGTAGCTCTTTTAGAGCAAAGACATCAGTAACCCATTGAGACAGAGTCATGAGAAATGATTTGTTCTAAAATGGTCTGTGGAGCTACAAAAATAGGACAGTCCTCCCATGCATCTGCCCATGTGGCAAGACTGTTAGTCTCCCTCTGAGATTTTTAACCTTATCCATATATATGGCAAACAACTCCATTAGTAGTGTTATCTGTGAATGCAAACTACAACAATACATTATATATGTGTGCTAACATATTTGCTGAATTTTAAAGTATGCAGCAATGTGAGAGTTGGAGGCTGTTGTTTATAATGTATATCATAAAATGAAGAACAGATGATCTAAGAATGAACATTTGTTGGAATGATCTCTCTGGGCTTAAATATTTATTTTACTTCCTCCACTCCCTCCCTTTTTGACAAAGTATGATGTTTTCCAAAGTCTACTATATGAAACCATGGAAAGTTTATGACAAAATCACCTCAAATTGCTACCATAAATTATTACCTCCTACATAGTCTTTTTTTCTGCAATGTACAATTAATCAAGGAAACAACTTATTCTTTGCAATTAAGGAGCTGGTTCTAAGAGTTTTATTTTAGCTATGAAAAGGGGTGTTGATTTCAGGGAAAAAAATACGTGGTTTCCCTTTAAAACCTACTGTGCTTTCATTTCTGTCTGTGTGGTTTAGTATATGATCCCTAGGAATGGACACCATTTGTCCTATTCCTCAGGGCAAATGGGAACCCATAACTGTAAAAATTCAAGGTTTTGAAGATAGTGTTGAAGGAAACGATATCTCAATAGGGAGTTCACATGGCAGAGTTTTGGGAGATACACTTAAAAGAGTTGTTGAAGACCAAGATGTATAACTCATTAGAGAAGATGAAGAAGATTCATTTTCTCTGTTAGCTCCTGCAGGGAATGGTGAGGGTCCCATTGCCTATTTTATAGGTTTCTTAGTTTTTTTGCTTGTTCTGATAAACTATTTCATCCAAAGCTCATTTATCTTTGTGGTGCAATGATTCATCTGTTTATTCATCCACCTATCCATTCATCCTTCCATCCACTCATCCATCCAACCATCTTCTAACCAACCAATAAACAAATATGTATTGAACACTTGCCAGATGTGTACAGTGTAAGGTCCTGAAAACTCTAATATGGATAGGAGATGATCTGCCTTTGAAAAGCTCAGAGGTCAATATAGTCATGCAAAATAACATGTTTCACTCCTTGAATTATTTTTCTAAAACTGGATCATGTCAAGACTCTTCAAGGGGTCTATATTGCTGTCAGAATAAAACTAGGCAGTGTGCAATTTGAAGTCTTCTCTGAATTCATCCTCACTGACTGTTGTAGCCTCACCGCACACCGCATTCCTTCTCAAGGCCCACACTTGATGACTCAAGGCTCAGTCATCTACTTTCTTCTCCTTATACATTTGGTCCTTCTATCAGTCCTGAACAGCCTTTCTCCAATTCCAGGGCCCAGCGCAAGTTCTTCCTTGTTCAGAGAATTATTCTATTTTTCACAATCCAACACTATGTTGTACCTCTACTGAGGGGCTCCAGCCTCACTTTTCTAAAACCAATTTTCAGAATGATCTTCTAAAGCACAAACTTGATTGTGTCACTCCTCTGTTTAAAACCTGTTAACGACTTTCTGTAGCCCCCTTAAGATAAAGTTCCATTCCTTCAGCATGGAATCCAAGATCCTTATGATCTGGCTCCCGTTTACCTCTCCAGTGATGTCTCACTGTTCTCCCACCCCAGCCGTACAGAATCATGAACATTCCTTGAGCACAACATGTTCTCCTGCATGTGCGATCTTTTGCACAAGCTATTTTCTTTTCCCAAAATGCACCCATTTCCTTTTCCTACCTGAAAACCTTCTGATTTTCTTTCAGATCCCAATTTTAATGTCACTTCCTCCAGGAAAACTTCCTGATCCCTGAAGATTGGGTCAGGTATCTCCTGTGTGTTCCTATGGTGTCTTGTATTTCCCCTAGCAAAGCACAACAGCAGGTACTTTGTCATGCTCACGTGCAATAGGTATTAGCAATAGATAGTCAATGAAGGTTTGTTTAGTTAAGAATATTGAGTTGAGCCACCACACTTTCTCTCAGGAAATGTATAAGCTGGATATTGATGGTAATGGTTTACCATGTGGCCAAACAGCAGGTGGAAACTGGAGGAGAGCAGGTGAGCATTGAGGCTAAATATTTCCACCCCAATATGAGTAGGTTAAAGTTCCTTATGCAACTTGATTTGAAGCATAGTTTTCATGGGGTAAGAATAACAATTCTCTATCTAGAAATACAGCAGATACGGATCCAAAGAGCCAAATCACTAAGAACTAGAAAACCAATTTTGGACCCAGGCAGTTCTTTTTTGATTTTGTTTGCTCTTGGGGGAGGAGGTGTCTTTTCTTCATATCTCAAGAAACCACTAAAGTCTAGGTTGATCAACAGAACTCTTCCTTAGTAGTTGTGCAAACAGTGAGCATGGCCCTGGGGACAGGGTCATTTCTGCAGTGTGTTCAGGTTCTAGTGGTTACTGTTAAAGGAACCCAAGGGAGCCAAGATCAGTGTGCCAGGCTCTCTGGAAGTCACCAGTTCTGGAGATCTGCACAGAATGTGTCTGATTCACAAACCATAATAAACAAACCTGGGGAGACTTCATAATTTGTGTAAGTGTATGGGAGAGGGGGCCACTATTACTATTCTTGGATGTAGAGATTAGAGTTACTGTACATTGGATTTTAAAGGTAATAGAACCAAATTTTGTAATCAGAATTTGGGGAAGATCGAGGTTTTCTGAGTTGTAAATCATTAATTAAGCCATATCAAATTTTCCCTTGTTTTTCAAATAATGCATAGTTTGCACATTTAAAAAGTGAGTTAATATAAAACTATAGAGCATAGGCCCTCAACAAATTACACGTTCATTTCTCTTTCTCCAAGCAGGTCTTCACTGAAGAAGTTGTTTACTTGACTCTTAAAAATCTTGAGGGGGCCAGCCGGTGGTGTAGTGGTTAAGTTCGCATGCTCCACTTTGGCAGCCTGGGGTTCATAGTTTCGGATCCTGAGCTTGGACCAATGCACTGCTTGTCACGTGATGCTGTGGTGGGGTCCCATATAAAGCAGAGGAAGATGGGCACGGTTGTTAGCCCAGGGCCAATCTTCCTCAGCAAAAAGAGGAGGATTGGCAACAGATGTTAGCTCAGGGCTAGTCTTCCTCTCTCTCTCTCTCTCTCTCTCTCTCTCTCTCTCACACACACACACACACACACACAAAAGTCTTCAAAGTGGAAGATTCCATAACTTCTTTTGGTAAAGAGTTCTTTTGTCTTCTTTGAAGTAATTTAGTTTACTTCTGTAATAGTCCCTCCTGCAGCAATGTAAAATAGTTTTCTTTTTGTGGTCTTGACTTAAAATGACAGCATTGCTTAGTGTGCTGTGATAGATGAAACAAACTTTCAATTATCTGTGCTAATGGGGTGGGCAAGTGAGGAAGAGCATAAATAAATGAAATCTAATGTATTTTCAAACCTCATTTTAACTTTTGGTTTTGACTTTTTCTGCAACAAACCTTTCAAAGGGTCTACTAAAGAGCAACATGATGATTTGAATTTCATGCCTTTTCTTTTTCACTTGTTTATTCTCTGGTGGAGGTGATAATGATCATTGAGATGCCCAAAGGAGACGGGGACAGTGGGAGATGGAGAAGTCAGAGATGTGGATAAATTGGAGGCTACATTCATGTATTTATAAAAGCTTTAGGTTTCTGGCTTACCAATCTGCTTTCTCCAATTGCTCTATAACTTCATTTAGCATTGTAAGTCGTGAAATCATTGTGCATGCAGTCATTTTGGATGTGCAAAATGTACACTCTTTTAAACAATATTCTGCATTGAGCAATGGTAGTGTAGCCAGTCTGAGCTCAAAATCCATGAACCATGACAATTAGGTGCTACAAAGGAAACTGAACTTGCTATTTTGTAAAAGTGGGACAATAAAATAATAATTGCTCTTTGGTAATTAAAAATGCAGCCAATTAAAGGCATGCAAATTTACATAAATGGAAGAACCTTAAATTTTGCATTTCCTGACTGATAGGATTAAACTTCCAAAGAAAGTGTGAATTAATGCAAATGTTAACATGGCATCTCCTAAATCCTTTTCTACTTTTACCAGCAAGAACAGAATATAGAAAAGTAAAAATACATAATGAGAGGCCAGTCCCTACTTGTTTTGTCATTTACCCAAGGAATACCAAGTATGCTTAGAAACCATGGAAAACTTAGCAAGATTTCAGGTAGCAAATACCTATACAGATATAGCTATGTTGATACCTATATCATCTATGTCTAGATCTATGTAGGAGAGACTTGACTTCATGTGACATACCATGCATTTCAGACTACCTGACAGGAAACTGACTGGCTTTTTCTTTGCAGAGGCTGTCATATTTGCTGGTACCATTCCTTTAATGAGACCTTCCTCTGTCATCTACAGGAGCCTTTCTAGGATGGATGCCTGGTTCCCCTCTGTCCCCAGCAAAGAGTTTCTTTGTTTCCTTCTTTGTTCCTCTGTTTGTTCTCTTTCTAGGGGGAGCTAAATCCTATGATGACAGTCCATCTTCTTCACACATCTCTTCTTTCCAACTGGACTCCCACATTCATCACCCTGGACTGGGGAAGTGCAGGTCTCTACAGGGCAGCCTTTGTGTGCCTGTGACCCTGTAAGGTCAGGCATGTTGCAAAAAAAATCATCCCAATTGGACCTTGAGCCCCACAATGCTAGGTTTATGATTACAGTCATGGCTGTGTTACTGTAAACTGCTTAGGACATCTGGACATTTGGATTCTGAATTGATGCTTATTTACCAGATTTTCTTTGGAGATGGGTTTAAGAAATAGCACTCTAAAAGTCTCTACTTTCCTCTGCTTTGCGTGTTTGGTACTGCTTAATAAACATTCATGTATATTTCTTCTCATCTTTACCTGCTCATTTATTGAAGATCTCACTGACATTAAATATTTTCTAACCAACAAGTGCAAAGGCTTATGCTTATTTTTATAAAGATTCATTTAATGTACAATTTCCAGAAGTGTTTTGCATTGTAAAAGCTGGAGTCATCTGTCAAAAATAACTGCCTATCTGCTAAACCAAAGATATAGAAAAACACAGTGTTTGAAAAATGAGTTTCCATAAGAATACAAGTTATAATGACCCATAAAACACAGTTCTTTGCATACCACCATGTGCAAAGTCTTTATTCAATTTCAAATAACTTTCAAATAGTTTCTGCCCACCCTCTTCTGATAATAACTGCATTAAAATTTTTATGGTTCAGCCATGTTGGGATGTCTCACTGCTAAAAATATCTATGGCTCATGGCCTCTTGGTTCATGGTCTCACTCTCTTGTAAGGCACTGAGGGGGGTGTCCCCAGGCTGGGATCCTAGTTAACTTGAGTCCCCATCAGAGTTTCTGAGCCTACAAACAACCAGAGGAAGGACCTGTGGTTGTACTCTCCTCTTAAGATGTGAATTTGTGGTCAGCGATGACTCAGTCTAGGTGGTAAGAGGTGAGGAAGGGCAGACTGGAACCTTAGGATGCTGGGATTCTCAACTCCCTCGTACTGTTCAGCTCCTATTTTTTCTTTTTCACTAACACAATACTGCATTTTTTTGTTTGTTTTTAAATCTCACAATTTACTTTAGAGGAAGTCTTTTGTCTGTGTCCAGAAGGTTTTTTGAGTTTTTAAAATTATATCATTTTTATTTTTTAATTTGAATAAGCCATTTTCAATGTCTCAGGAGCATTTCTAACTTGCTACTGATGTACAGTTCTCTGTGCTTTAAGATGCAACCCACATCCTCTGATTTTCTCTCAGCACTCTTTCCAAGGGGTTCTTCCGGCTCTGCAAACCCCTTCTGGTTATTTCCTAAATGGAGTGTTAGGGGAACCTATTTGGTTCCATCAAATTCCTTTTCTCAGGGGCTTTTCATCCAAAGGAGCCTTGTCCCAGGTGGAGTTCTCCAGAAGCAGATGCTGAGTCAGAGATTGGAGTCAAGGACGTATATTATTGGTCAACAACTGTGAAAAGAAGTAGGATTGGACAGAAGGAGAAGTTGAATTGCAATGCTGGCCAGACATCCCATGGAAGCTCTGGAGTTTATGTATTGCATCAGAGTTGTCCCGCGGGGGGTTGAAATGGCCAAGACTTTATGTCCTTGCTGCAATCAGTCACCGGATGTGGGCCACCCCTGGAAGGGCATGGCCTTGGCTGAGGAGGGTCTCTGCAGCTGAGGCAAACCTCAAAGAAGCTGGCGACTAGAGGATGTTGGCTGACAAGATTCCCAGCAGCTGGTACAACAGTATCTTCCTTGAAAGGGATTTGGGCATCACAGCTCCATGTTCACTGCAATTTGTTTGTTACTCTGGGTCTCAGGGCATGCTACAAGTATCCCATGCTTTCTTTAGGTAGATATATGAACAGAAATAATGGGCCTCATAATTCCTTTTTTGGTGGGCTGGGGACAGGAGGGGACTGTCCTGTGCATTATAGGATAATTAGCAACATCCCTCACCTCCACCCACTAGATGCCAGTAGCAGTCCCCCCTTCCTCAAGTTATAACAACCAAAACTGTCTCCAGACATTGCCAAATGTCCCTGGTTGAGAACCACTGTGTTACAAGGACAAAAGGCAAAAGTATAATTTTGTTTTTATAATTTAAATTAGCTGATATACTTTAGCAGAAGGAAGAAAAAGCTATCTTTTGATAATTTGAGGAAACATCCATTCATAATTATTATGCCAAAAGAATGATTGCTCAAGTAGTTGGGAAAAAATGAATTCTGTGCTTCTGGGTGGCAATTTTTAGGCATAAAATAAGTTTGCATGTGAATAGAATGCTACATTTTCTTTTTTCTCCAGTGTTCTGTTAAGTTTGCTAAGGTAGTTTTTTCTTCTCTTTCTCTCTTTTGTTTAAAGACACGAGATTGCAGATTCCATCTTTTCCCCAGCTTCTCCAGCCTGGCTTTGGTATATCATGTAATCGGGGCAAGTTATATTCTGGGTGAGGACAGTGGGTAGAGGTGGATTCTAACTAAATAGTTTGGTCAGTTGTAACTGAAGTAAAAAGAAAAAAGCTCAAGAAATTGAAATAAGACATTTTTATTTCTTGCTTTTTCCTCATCTCCAGATGTGGGTGACTTCAACTTATGCCTAGGCATCATTTTAATGATTGATCTAAAACTGATATTGATTTCTTATCTCTTTTTCCAAGATTGCTCTGGAAGAGCAGTTGATGTTTTCTCCTTGTCATGTGTAGAAGAATGACGTATTGTATGAGAAAACAGGAACTTAGGTACCTCTAAGTGTGGGACAGAAAGTTTCCGTGAATGTTTTCTTCACGATTGCCAAGGAATTGATGATGACTAACACGACAGAATGTTATAGGTATGTGTCAAATAATGGTGTGAACTAGATGCCAAGATATTCTCTCAAAAGGGAAGGGACAAGATTTTCTCTGAATGGAAAATTCATGATTCAAATGTCTGCATGAAATATATAAGTTACAATATTTCCATTTTGGAGCAGGAGAAAGATTAAGCAAAAGAAAAATGAGTTAAGTAAAATAACTACGAAGAGTTTTTATTTGGTAGAAAAATATAGATTTTAACTTTAGAAAACATAAACAGATTAATGGTGAATTTTTTTTTTTTAATTTTTTTTTTTTTTTTGTGAGGAAGACCAGCCCTGAGCTAACATCCGTTGCTAATCTTCCTCTTTTTGCTGAGGAAGACTGGCCCTGGGCTAACATCTGTGCCCATCTTCCTCCACTTTATATGGGACGCTGCCATGGTGTGGCTGACAAGCAGTGTGTCGGCAGGCGCCCGGGATCCGAACCCGCGAACCCCGGGCTGCCAAGCGCGAACTAAACCGCTGCGCCACCGGGCGGCCCCTAATGGTGAATTTTGAAACCTTATGTGTTGACAAATATTTAAAATTGCTTTGCAATATGTGTCCCTTTACAGTTGTTGGCAGGTACTTCTCTCCATTAGAGATTTGTGGTTCTTTCTTGGAATTATCAAATCTCATTAAATCGGCAGGTATTATGAAGTGTGTTCAGTGCTGTGGCTATAAGACTAATACAAAACACCTGCTCAAATTCTTGAGCTAAAAGTACTGCCAGAATAGTGATTGTTCAAGAGATTTGAAGTTTATTACAAATCTCTTTGAAGATTTCTTTGAGAATATACAATAAGATCACTCAGATGGAAATATCAAAACAGTTTTTCTTCGCCTTTGTATGACCCAATTTGTTACAGCCGACACACAGTAGAAGTCACATACATTCTTGTTCATGGATAAAGCTGGCAATTGCCCACAGAGTCTGATTGGATTGGCCCAGAGAAAGGGATCCAGCCGACACGTGTGCCCAGTGAGGGAGCATATCCCAGTGCTTGGTAACGCTGTGTTAGAGGTGACCAGGGCGAGGACGAGTTTGTATCCCAGGCTGTAGGCCACAACCCCTTGGGAAGTTACTGTAAACACTTTTTGCACAGCTACTGAATGTGAGAGTTTGATAAATCTTTTTAGATCAGAAAGGGTCCCCGTTCTGAAAAAAGTTGGGACTCCACAGAGATTTACGTAAAATTAGAACATTATTAACTTAGAGCAATAAATGTAATTTCTGCTCTCTCTGCAGATGCCTTGCTAAGTACGGGAATCTGAGCAAGAGGAAATGGTTGGATAATCCAATCAATTAGTGATCTCCAACCAGGACTCCTAATTCAGCAATGCTTGCTCTCTTCTCAGGACAGTGCTAGAGATATTTTTCAGCTCCTTTCCTTCAGACACCTTGCAGATCCTAGACATTGAAAGCCCCGTTGGGCCTGGGGAAAATCTTGAAGAAAAACCCAAACTTCCCAGCAAGGTGGACTGGGTAAAAATATTTACAAGGTATTTGTATTGATAACGTTGTCAGATGTCATTCCACTTTTTCTTTGGAATAAGTTTTCTTAAAATATCCAGGTTATGTTGATTATATTTTGAGTTCTTCTGAACCTCTTCAATCTCTTGCATTGTGTCATTCCTAAGGCCATTGCATTTTATTTTAACATTTTTTTGATGTATTACACATATAGAAAAGTGCACATATTGTAAGTATATAGCTCAGTGGGTTTTCACAAACTGAACATACCCATGCAACCAGCACCCGATCAAGATTTCCAATATCTAGAAGCCCATCATATCCCCTTCCAATCTCTAACTGCTTATGTAAGGGTAAACACTATTCTGACTTCTGCAGCATAGAATAGCTTTGTTGAGGCCAGGATGGTTTGCTTCATCAGAATTTTGTTTCTAGACAGTTGTGTTGATTTCAACCTTACTGTTGCCCCATATCCTGCATGTATATAGGACACTGTCTGAGGAAGGTCTACCCAAACTGAGCTGCTCCAACAGTGTGAAGTAGCCCTGGGCAATCAAGATATAGATAGAAGGATGGATCCCAGGAGGAAGTAGGCATCATGGGAGAAGAACTTTGAAAAAGTGAGATGCACAGAGGCCAAAGAAAAACTTCCCTGTCTTTACACCTCTGCTTAGGAAAAACACTAGGGATCAGGGTTCTCATTTCTTATTGCAACTTTCCTCTTGAGACCTCTGTATGGTTTTTATTGTTGACTTTGCCATTTGTACTTGTAGAAGAAGATTAAATGTTGCTTTCACTACAAAATTACTAGGTGAGTATTAAAGACATAAATACTGAGATTTATAAGAACATTGTGCTTACATGACTATTTTATTTTAGTGCATTTCCAGGGAATGTCCTTTTCAGGGCTGAATAGGACCCATATTTTCAGTTCACCAACAGATCATTAGTCACTAACAGGAGGTACAAAGATCAGTCAAAGCATTGGAATGCATCATTAATGAGAGGGTGGGTGAGAAGAAACTGATGGCTTCAGGTGTGGATTCCTGTTGACCAGAAGAACTGCTGAGGAAAAGACACTGAGTAACTTACAATAACACCTAACAGCTCTCACTTGCTAAAAGCAGAGGTAATTATTTCTTTCTTTAAGGAACATCAGTCTAGAAAGCCTTTTACTAAAGATGGGAATAGTCATTAGCTGTGTGACTTATCGAACGCAAGCAAAGGCTGAGAACAACACCTTCTTTTCTTATCCCCAGCATAATTCTTGGAAGGTCCACTTCATAGAAGAGTATGACTCAAGGAAACGCCTCAACAGCCACGAATGCTTCCTTTCTCTTTGATTTGAGACAGCCCCCACCCTTCCACATGCAACCATGGTCTCAGGTGTTAGAAGATGTGACTTATTAAGACAACTTAAGGAAGTCATTGTCTCCTCTGTCTAATCTACTTTTACATGGTCCCCCATGTTCTTCCCAGCAGAGCTAGGGCTTGGACCAGGGGAGATGGAGAGCTATGTGAGGCTGGAGACTCACTGCTCCATTCCTCCACGCATGCAAGAAAACAGCCATACCTGTCAGCTGGAAGTGGGTTTTTATATCCTGTGAAGTCTTGGTAGTCCCTAGGCTGGGAATGAAAGACTCCTACAGTGTTAGGTCCGGGATTTTCCCTTCAGGTTCATTCTGAGCCATGGGAATCTCACCGCAACCTACATAAAAAGAATGTTCTGAAGTATACCCTTATTTACACCTGCTTTATGTCATACTTTCTTCTCTTGAGTCTCAGTTCTCTTTGCCGTCTCAATTTTGATCTCTATGTATTTTTTTTTCCACTTTTTGTCCCTACTCAAATTCCTTTCTTATACCCAGTAGGTTTCTTTTGACTTCTGATCTGACTGTTCCTCTGGTATTCCATTTAGCTCCCACTTTGTGAAGTTAGGTCTACCAAGGCGAAACTCTATTTGATGAATCCTGGTTTCTGTGTCCTAGTTTTTCCCAAGAGGGATAACTCAAGCTGTGGTTTAGCCCTGGGCTCTCCCTCTCCTTCTCCACCCCTCCTCGCCTCTTTTTCCACCTGTGCCAATTTATTAATTTACAATGAGAAATACAAATTTCAAGTTTATCGCTGTGCTTATTTTGTTAAATTGGTTTATTTTTTTCCCCTGTAGGTAAAAGAAAAATTGCTTAGCAAACATGGAATCAGACATAGGGTAGTCAATTATTATTTGATTGTTTAAGCTGTGCATCTCCAAAATGGGAAAGTACTTTCCACTTGGGTCATACACTTGTGCTTGAGAATCCTTCTGCCACATTGGATTGTACTGGTGGTGTGTTCCGTGGAGCTTGGGGAATCCTCTTTTTCCAGGCACAAATGCTGCAGTCTATATGGCTAAAACTTTGGCTTTGAAAGTTCTTCCACCTTCTCAAGGTCTCCTTATTTCTTTTTCTACTGCTTTAATAATACATTTCCGTACTTCGCTCCTTTTTCCTCATCTTCCTATCTCTTGTTTCTTCCCCTTGGCACTCCCTTGCTGTATGTCGTATGCCTTATTATATACTCTTGGCACTGTACCACCATCTCTGTCCTCCTGTCCCCTGCTTCTGTTTTCCTACAGTGGAAAGACTATTCATTTGCCATAGAAGCCCAGGTCATCATTGGTGACTAAAAACAGATATCCTGCAGAATCTGTGTTTCTTTAGCATTTCCTAGAAGTAGGAAAGTGTAATCACCATTACTTCTTAATATTCCTAGGATCAGCAGTGTGGCAGGGACCAAGGTACATTAAAAGCTATTGGACAGCCTCAGCTAATTGTCAGCCATGGTAGTGATCCATAAAATGCCACTTTGGAGCTTTTAATTCATTATTATTTATAGTGGGTGTTTTATAATAACATCTACCTTAAAAAAATCTTATCTGTTTATTTATCTTACAAAGGGTGGGGTGGAGTGGGGAGGCACATTTTAGGTTCTGTTCTTAATTAGTCTCTTTAGGACTTGCTCTCAGCAGCATTTTTCTGTTTTTTATTTTCCTGAATAAATGAAGAAGTAAGTAGGTAAATGGAGGAGATCGCAAACCTGATGGGAAGATGAACCCGAGAAGAATTAAAGATGGATAATGATATCATTCTCTTTTGCTTTTAGTTGTCCAAATCCCACATGTTCATTAACTAAAATGAAGGCACTATAAATGAATGAAACTAGAATGAGAAATTGGCAAGGTAGTGTATTTTTAAAGAAAACCTTTTTTCCATTTTTTAACAACGCGAATTAACCCCAATTAGCTATTTACGTGTTGCCAAGTAGAACTCCTACCACAACTGTTTTAATGAAGAACAAAGACTCATAAGTAGTCATTTTTTCCCCCCAAGGATATTGAGAAAGTGTTTTTGGTTGGCTTATCATTGCCCCTGCAACCTGGCTTATATCGATTTACTCAGATCCTTGCTACTCAAAGTATGTTTGTGCACTGGTAGTGTAAGTATCAACAGGGAGCTTGGTAGAAATGCGAATCTCAGGGCCCCATCCTGGAGCTATTGTATTAGAATCTGCATTTAACAAGATCCCCAGGTGATTCTTATGAACATTAAAGTTGGAGAAACATTGACCTAGAATATCTTTCACCCCAAATTACCAAAAAGGTAAACTTTAGTCTATTCTTTATGAAATTATCTCAAATGAATTAGTGGAGTCAGAATTAACCAACTTTTATTAAATTTCATTCCTATTTATAGATTAAATTTTACTCAAAATTTTAAGTAAAATCAAGTAAGCTATCTAATAGCTTATTTCATAGGCTTGAGTTATCTACTCTAGAGAAAAACATCTATTAAAACCTGGAATCATACCCAAATCATCTTTCAACCTATTCAGCATAGCTGGGCTTGTCCACAGGATCCTATTTGAGAGAGTTTTTGACATCTCGGCATTTCATTTTCTCTGGAGTATTGTATTCTTTCCTCTAATAGTGTGTTGGATAATTTCCTCCAGCCCTCAGTAAAAATCTATGTCATGTTGCTATTTCCTGAACTAAGAACTCCCAAGAGACTTAGAGAAGTCTCCTGGAATATGTTCAATTGACAATATTTGGAACCTATTTGATGAGGTAGAAATTTCTAAAATACTGTAAAACACATTCAAAGACAACTTTCAGCTTTTGGTTCTAATGGGAGGGAGTTTGTAGAGTAGCAGGGAGAAACTCTGCTGATCATGGATACGCCTTACACTTCTTACATCCACTTTGTCTTTTATCTTTGTGCTTCAAACAATAGCTTTAAGTGGTTCAAACATGTGTAAGCCAAAAACTATAAGGCGAAACAAAAATAGTACAAGTCACATTTGCCTGATATCCTTCAAAAGGACAATTTTTTGATCAATCTGGGAACCTATGTTTTCTCTTTAAAGATGTATAATATTGAAGTTATCTGGATTGCATCTTTAATCCTACTTCTTTATAAATACTCCCTGAGGTAAAACAAGTTCAAGATTGCTACTTTACAAAAAGAAACACTTTTTGGACATTAATTTATTTGCAAATAAATCTCAAATTATTATAAAACTAGAATACAAACTCTCTGAAGGCAGACATTTTTGTCTGTTTTCTTCACTGTTGTATCCTCCAGCACCTAGGACAGTGCCCCACACATGGTGTATGATAAATACTTGCTGACAGAATGAATAATTGAATGAGATTAAAAATGTAAAGTCTCTTCAGAATTAAACAGATTGGATTAATGTCTTATTGGTAGCATTTTGCTAAAAGTGTCTTTGAGTAATAAGATTCTCCCTGGAAACAAGATCCTGTCTAAACGACTAAACAATAGGAGCCAGAGATAATTGTGATTCTTGAAAGTACTATGTAGGAACGGCCCCAACAACAAGTGCAGTTTACCTATAGCTCATCTATATCTTGACTTTTGTCTATGATGGTATCACAGCTGATATCCTTTTCTCTTAAAGTGCCTCTTCTTCCTGTTCCTTGATCTGACTCCATCACATTGACTTCTGGTAACAAAACTGTTCAGAGAGATTTCCTTTCTGCTTCCACCTATCTCATGCCTGGTCCTGAGATGGAGCCTATTTTTTCTTTTAACCTTGACTCTGATGCCCTTCTCTCTGCTTGGTTTGCTGGTGGCATGGCTCTCTACTAAATTTATCTGATAGGCTTATGACTCTCAGTTTCTCTCCCTTTTCTCTATGGAAGAACACAATCTATGTTGATGGTGAAGCGTGTAGATAGGTGGATAGGAAATTGTAGAGTGATACTTTCCCTTTTGGGGAAGCTTTGGGCTCAGGGTAACTTCACTTCTCTCTCTTATTTCACCTCTATGTCCTAGAAAAAGTCCCCCAAAGAAACCTGGCCTCTGTACACCCCTGCTGAATTCTATAGTTTTTTCAGAGGGCTCATTATTTTTAAAATGCATTTTATAATTTTAAAAGGAGAAGGCAACTCTCTCATTTTCTACTTAATTTTACTGCTAAGAATGTGATGAGCAACTCCACATTTTTGGTGCACTGGCCTAGGAAGCTTAATTCCTACTGAAAAATACACTATATTAAAAAAAATCACAATTTGCTAAGGAACTTTCACAAGTTGGGAACTGTAATATATAGAAATGATATATAGAAACGTATGATTATATTCTAAAATCATAAAAGTTTCTGAAAGAATTGGAACAAAAGATAATAATTCCTTAAGCCATTGTAAAAGCAATTGATTACTCATCCAACTGTTAGTAAAAACAATTTGTATGATTTATCATAACAGAGTAGGGTGGCAAACAGGTGTGGGCTCTCTAGTCAGAATCCCAATTCTGACATTTAAAAGTTATGGTATCAGCAGGTTACTTTACCTGTTGGTGTCCAAGTTTTCTTATCTGTAATAAGAGATATACTAATATAACCCACTATATAGAATTATTATAAGGATTAAATAAAATAGTGCATGTAAAATCTAAGTACAGTGATTATCATGTATTAAGTGCTAAATAAATAGCAAGTTTAATCATCTTATACATGTCAATACTTTATATGTTTATTTAAAAATTCAAGTGCCTTTGAAGGAATCTGAAAATCAACAGCATGCTAAGGTATGCTGAGGGAGAGTTTTATATTATGTGCCCTGTGAAAACATGGTATGAGAGGGAGTTGTTTAGCTAAAGAGGGAGCTTAGCTCACCCTCCCATCCACATCTCATGCAATTTGTCCTTTTCCATTTAATGCCAGGTGCAACTGATGGCCCTGGAAGGGAAGCCAGGTACTTATATAGGCGATAGTATTGGTGACTCTGAAGATGCATGGTTACATTTCTTATAAGAGCTAGGGGTCTACTGTTTATATTTGTTACTCCTTAAAAAAGTAAGCTGCTAATATCATCCTTATTTTTCAAATAAATAAGATTCAAGTTAAATAGCCCATAACTTATGGCTATAGTACATCAGTGGTGGCTCACATATTACAACTCAAGCATTTTTGGTCATGGTTACAGAGGCAGATTCTAATGAACTTCAAGGCACAGAACTAGTTAAGACATAATTCAGGCACACATTGCTGTTTGAGCCAGGCCTGGAATAATGGGGCACAATCAAAAAAAGGACCACACCAGTTATTTTAACAGTGAGAATTCAACGTATTATTGAAGAATTGAAAAGGGCTAAAAGAGAACCCAAAAGTATCTTCAAGGTAACAAGTGCAGGGAGCAGCTGTCACCCCTGGGCTGGAATGGCTGAGAGAATAGAGGGAGGGGGTTGGAGTTATTAAAACTTAAAAGCTTGGAGGAGGAGGCTGATGGGGCTGAAACTCAGACCTGCTTCAGAAGGGGGAGGGCTGCTGCTTGGCTGGTGCTGGCGTTTGGATGGTCCCTATGCACCCAGGACCCAGATTCCTAAAGAGAGGACACTGGCTGCAGCTTGTGTCTCTGAGAGGGCACAGTGAAGTTGGAAAAAACTGCAAACTGGATTTGACAACTGTTACTGGGATTAACTGTCATGACCAGGGTAAAGAAGAGGCATTGCTGGTTGATGCTTTCAGGACCAGAAAGCCCACAGAGAATGAACAAGAAGAAGCAGCCCCTTTCTCCTCCTCCAACCCTGTCGTCTTCCTCTAGGATCCCTATTAAAAAAGCAGCCCTATTAACAGAGCCATTCAGCAAAGCAGAAATGAAGTTTGCAGAGTCATAATCTCAGCAGCACAAAGCAGAGAATAGAGGATGAGTTTGAAGCTGAGAGAACATAGCATAATATCTAGCACAAATGGGGTCTATATGATGGTGGTTATGGGTGGAGGGACAATGCAGAATCAGTGGTTTTATGAGATCTGTCTGTCCTTCCTTGGGCAAATGGGGTACTACCAGATAGGATAGCCAGGGTGAATACCTTGTGGTGGAAGCATGAGCCATAAGTGGTGCTAGGATTCAGAGGCAGTCTTGGGGGCATGTCCCTGGAACTTAATGTTCTGTCTGCCAGCTTTATGGAATGCCACAGCTTGCTAAGTGTTGAGCTGAAGCTGTTGCAATTGTTGTCCCTGTCAAAATGCCTCAGAAGCTGAGGAGATTGTGAGGCTGTAAGTGAGGGTCATCAGTGATTGCTGTGGTGGTGGAGGAGACAAGGTGGGGAAAGGGGGCTGAGAACCCGTGTTGGTGCTTGTAATATTCCATGGAGACAGAAGCCAATGCTCCAAGGGGTAGACAGGGAATACTTGTTTTCACTTGCAGCAACAGAAAAAGAGAGAGAAAGAGAGCTTTTTAGTACTGTGTCTCTTGACTAAGAGAAGGTTAGCAGTCCTTAGGACACTGTAGAATTTCATGATGGAAAACTACTCATTCAAATCTCCAAAGACCCTTGGTCAATCAGAGAGTCCATGGTGAGGGATGTGACCCCAGAGCAAGCTAGTCCTTAATTGCCTTGAGCTGGCATTCATGAAGCTCTACAATCTTACCTTTACTCACTTCCCCAGTGCTGCCTACCACCACTCCTGGTCAACATTATAAATCACCTGTGGAACATGGCAGATAATACTGGTGCTGGATCCTGCCCAGACCAATTAAATGAGATTATCTGGAGGTGGAACAGGGGCACTGGTATTTTTTAAAAACTCCCCATGATATTCTAAAGTCAGCCAAAGTTATGAACCATGTGCTATGAGAATCCTCTGTCCCAATTAATCTGGCCTATTTTTCAATTCAGTTTAATTCAATTCAAAATTTTAGATATTTGCAGGATACTTTGCATTATGCTTGATGCTGGAGATATAAATGAGACAAGATAAGTATCTCATAATTCAATAGGAGAGACCAAACATACATATATATGATTTAATCTGGTAAGTATTATATTATGGTAATTAGCTATTGAGAAGGATAATAATCAGTTCTACCTGGGTGTGTCTGAGGAGAAAAGATGAAGAACCTTCACAGAACAAATGAAAATATGCATCGAGAATGTAGTAGATTAGTCTAGTGTGGATTGATTCTTGGAGGATGAACAGGATTTTAACAAAGAGCCAGAAGTATGAAAGAGCATGATATGTTCAGTCATGGTGACTAGTTTATACAACTAGGAAATTGGTTGAATTGGGTGAAAGGCTAGAGATGAAACAGAAAAGCAAAGTGAGAACCACATTTTAAAGGATTTTTGACTTCAACATAAATTGAACATCCATGAGAATCGAGGCACATGGCTACATCCTGAAGGTACAAAAATGAATAAAAGTCAGTACCTATTTTTTTGATGCTCTCAGTTGTATGGATGAGTCAGATATGAAGTCATATAGGGAAGCATCACAGGCAGAGAGAACTACATGGACAAAAGCACAGTGGCTTGACAATGCCTGTGATTTCAAGGAACAATGATAGCCCAGCACTGCTGAATGTGTGATGGGGATGGACCGAGAGAGATCTTAAAAGGCAGATTGAGACGATATTGGAAGAGCATTGTGTACAGTACCTAGAAGTTTGGATTTTATGCTATAATTAACAAGGGGCTATGAGGATTTTAAAGTGAAGATTAACATGGTTCATATTTGGTTTATGACTGATAACTTTGGTGGTATTATATGAATTGTGACTTGACAGAAAAGTGGGAAGAAAGATTGGAGACCAAAAGACCAGGTAAGGACCTTAAAGTGGTCCAGACAAGAGGTTTTCTGATCTAAGGCAGCTAGGTTTTGTCATTAGTGGGTATTATATTTTGTGGGGCTTAGGAAGACAGGAAGGATAATTTTTTCCTTTGCTTGTTTTCTGGTGAGAAGAAGGAGGACACCTTGTGTTTGAGGTATCTGGGTTATCCAGCTGGAGAAGTGAAGCAGACAGTTGAAAACATGCATCTAGGGCATAGATTAGTCTAGATTGAAAATGTCTACCTGGTGTCAGCAGCTTGTAGTGGGTAGATGAAGCCAAGCATACAGCCAGAGATGAACTGACTTGTAGGAAAAATCAACATTTGGAGATGAACAAAAGAAAAGAACAGAAGGAGACTAGGAAAAAGCAGGAGAAAATCAGGAGGGAAGAATATTTCAGAGGTTTAGATTCTCCCTAGACTTTGGAGAGAAGATAATTTCAAGAGGAATGGGTTGGTCAATAATGTCAAATACTGCAAAGAAGTCAAGGAGAATAAAAAACTGAGAAGAAACACTTCCAGACTAAGTTCCATGAGGGCAGGCACTGTATATGTGTTGGACACATATTAGGTGCTCGGTAATATTTGTGGAACAAATGAATGGATGTACATTCTGGATTTACCCTGAGGGACGCATACTGCTTCTGTTCCCCAATTTGCTCTTGCTTGTATATGATTACTTATTATTCAAAATGTAACCCATATTAGATATGGATATTTCTCTGGTTTTCAAAGAATGGAGACAAAATTAATCTAAAAGGAACATGATCAGATTTTTCTAGTTAAAAAATGAGCATTATTCCACATGAAAAACCTTTTTTTCCCTCATCATTTTCGAATAAATGATATATTATGCATTAAACAATGGAAGATGAAATAGCACATACTTAATTTCCTATGTCATCAGAAGTATGATTCTTTTGACCTTTACAAGTTAAATTCAAAAGTTAATTCAATTTTCCCACTAAAGGCTATTAAGGTTCTGAGGCAAGGATTTAGGTTGGATTCAAAAAAGATTTTAATGAGTTGGAAGTGGATCAAAAAACATTTACTACTCATTTTAAAAAAATGCTCCTGATTGGTCATGGCTTTCTCCCTAACATTTTCTTAGTTTGTCCTCTATCAAAATTAACTCCTATTAGCTGATCAACTGCTGTATTAATTTGAAGGTAGCCAAATCTCTTTCAAGGGACCTAAAGAAATAATTTATAGATCATTTAAAAAATATACCACTTGAAAGGAATTTGACATTTTTTTTCATTAAAAAATCTTCAAAACTGCTACAAACCTCAATATGATTTTAAAATCTCCACTAATTTGTACTATTCATGTTTTCAATTTGATATTCACATTCAGTAGGATGATGTTTAGTTTTATATTCTCTTCGAAGGAGAGGTTTATAAAGGTAATTAGTAGACTATGTGGAATTTTAGTCAGTTAATATAAACTAATTCAGAGAAAATTCTGTTTTTGAACATTATATATATATACACACACACACACATATATATATATATATATACTAATAATTTTAAATTAGTAGGGAATTCAGATGGCATTGTTTTATTAAGGGTTTGAGCTACTGTCTGAGGTTAGTTTCTCCGGAACCAGGCTCAGAGAAGAGGATTTGTAACCAAGTGATTTATTAAGGAGGTAGTTCTGGGAGAAGTTGGCAAGGGAGTGGGAAGCTGGGCAGGGAAGGGGGCAGACCAAACAAAGGTGGGATTTCAGGCAATGTTCTTCTTGGTCTCAGCTTGAACCCAAAGGGGAGGTCTGGAATACATCTGCGTGTCTTACCCTAGGCAAAGAATTGGACTGTTTAGTTTGGTATCAGCTAGTCATTTGCTAAGGGCTGTGGGGAGGGTGGGGTAAGAGGGGAAGGCAAGGGAAATACATTCCCAGGACTTCCTTCTACTTTATATGGACGAAGTGCTTCCAGTAGCCTAAGGGCAAGCCTCTGAGGAGAGTCTGAGGCTTTGGCCACTGGAATCAAAAGAGGTAGGTGTGGGGGTGAGAATGGGGTGGTAGAAAGGGTAGAAGGGATCTGAAGTAATCTGAGTGGAGCAACAACAATATGCTTTATATAGTCCAAACCTAATTTCCTTGAAAATGTTGCAATTTCCAAATTTCTCTAATTTCAGCTCAGTTTCTAATCCAAAAGTCCACACAAACGAGGTTTTATGTAACCACTTATTTGTTGCTTGGTTGCTAAGTTAAAAATGTCCTCTTTTCTCTATAGACAAAACCAGGTAGAAATGCATTTAGAGACACACTAGCTGGCTAGAAGAAAATGTTCTTTATTGCTCCATTTTTATTTAGAGAGGTTCCTTTCCTGTCCTAGCACAAACTATTCCACGTGACGTGTTTCCGTAGTAGAAATAGGTATGTGATTCACCAAAATAACTTTCATATCACATCTGACAAGTGACCATTTTTCTCATTCAAAAGAGTTTTTTCCAGATCCACACAAAGTTTGTTTTGCTTTTGTTATGGGTGGCCACTTTTCTTATCTTTGTCTTGCTAAGGTACTACATTGGTGCAAGGAAAAAGCAGCCATATAAATGCATATGGTGATGTTTTTGCTCAAAAGTGCTTCACCAAAATCTCTCAATGATTAGTTTCTCTTTATTAAGAGTATAAGAAGTTAGTTGGTACTAAAATTCCTTCGTGGTTTGGAGTAACTGCTGGGAAGATTAAGAGAAGCAGTTGAAACGATGTATTCACTTAGCTTTTGTGAAAAGAGTGCTTTTCTGAGCTTCAATGTCCTCTGAAAATATTCAAATTTTGATGGAAGAAAATATCATGACACAGATCTTAAGATAATAGCTAGTATTTGTTGCTTCAATTGAGGGCACTTGTGGTTTCAAATATTTCACCACTGCACTGATAAACCACCGTCAACAGGCAAACCATATGGAAGACTGGCAGTCCTTGCCATCATAGAAAGGTAGGATCCTCTTCTCCTGGCTTTCATTACATAAAACAAACCTAAAATCAGGGCTGATTCACCTTTCAGGGCACTTGCACAATATGTCTGGCTTTCTTCCCTTCCCCCCCCCTCACTCCTTCCTATACTTAACCAGTGTGGCCAAATTGCAGTTTGACAGCAGACAAATCATTGTCCCTCTTGAGCATCCATTTTCATCACTATAAAGCAAGGAGACTAGTCCTTGTCTTCTTGCTGCCTCATAAGAATTTAAGGAGGAGGAAGAAGAAAGTGTGCACAGAATGTTCTAGACATCAAGGGAAAAGGTGCTGCATACCAAAAGTTATCTACCTATCTCATGGGGATGTTATGGACTAGGTGAGATAATATGTGAAATATTTTGAGTTTCATGAAACACAGCAGCATATGCATTTGAGCTATTATGATATGTTCTATGTAGCTAAAGCAGCATTTTACTTAATATGTTTATTTACTTCATTACTTCTATAGCAGACTCCACACGGGCAGTGACTCAATAATGGAAAAAAGAGATCGCATTAAAAAAATTCCAAAGGAAATATACAGTCATCCAATAAATATTGCACTCCCTGTCTACACCACCACTAGGATGTCTATTGTGATTTATATTTTCCTTCCAACCAGGAGGGAGGTGGGAGAAGTGGTGAAGGGAGAGAGAAAAGAAGAACAATGTCAGAGAGGTTTATATTCAAGTGATTCCAGGTCTCCTAACGCTCAGCATACTGAAAGTACCCAAACATCAAGGTACTGAAATGTCTCTTTGGAATGATTGATCAGTAAAATGGGTTTGAATATCTGTTTGCTACAGAATAAAAAGCTTTTTAAAAAAAATCATACTTTAGTGGAAATCTCTTTTAAGAAACATGGGCCATCCAGATCAACCCCCTCCATGCCCATTCACCTTCCAAAGCACCATGAAAAATATTTGTTTATTGAATGCTCAAAGTTTACTGTAATTAGCATGTTACTTTTAGACAGGCTAACAGAAAACAACATAGACTAATTTAATCAACAAAAGTATTGTGGGGGAAGCCGGGCAGCCCATACAGTCTAAGAAAGAGCTGAACCAGCAGACTCTGAGAATGACAGAACATCTGCTCCTGCCCTCTGAAGATCAGGAATTCAGGGCTCTCTCCTTTGGTTGGGGCCATCACCCAAATCAGTCTCTGTGTTCCACTCAAGATTTAATTCCTTGGGAGAGGGTATAATTGGATTAGGTTGGATCAGGTGCCTATCTTGGTGGGGGTGGTTGTGAAGGGATTCTAGGGATTGGCAGCCCCACTGGAAACATATGTACCTGGGGAGGGGCAATTCCCCAAAGGAAAGGAGGTTGACAGACAAAACCCAAGACATGACTACCTCAAAACTATGCTAAATGGTATAATTAAGTTGATTTTTTAAAATATGTGGTAGGTACATTTTATAGTGCACTGGACTCCTGACAACTTTATGCTGTGGTTGTATACACTGCTTAATGCTTACGTAAAGGATGCAGCGGCGTGTAGTGGTCTGTATTGTTGGGTTTGCCTTGGTGTGTCCATTAATTAGCTATATGACCTGGGCAGGGACCTTAATCTTTCAGGGTCTCAGTTTCCAGAGTTGAAAAATGAGGGGGTTTATAGATCTATCACTTTTTACAAAACTTGTTTTTCTTGTTGACCTGAGTTACAGAATTAATTAATTATATACCTCACTGTATGGTACATCATAACATTCTTCTAATAAGCAAGGTACTTTCTTGTTTTACTTCGTTTTCTACTTTATCCCTAATCTTCATTCTTTTTACCCCATAGATAACCAAACTAATACTTTCAGTACATGTTCTTGTATATGTAAAACATACAATATTTTTTGGGTGTGTGTGTGTGTGTGTATATATATATATATATAATATGTATGTATTCAATTTAAGCAGCTGTTTGTAACTTATATACTACTGATCTCATTCTGTTTTTTTAAATTGTTTTCATGCAACATTATGTTTTTAAGGACTATTCACATTGGCCTATGTATATCTAGTACACTTTTTCCAACTGCTTTGTAGCATTTCATTGTATGCACCCACAATTATTGTATTTACCTATTCCTCTAGTGATAAATATATAAAGCAGCACCAAATCCCACCAATACTAGTAAATTGCTTGCTTGTACATGTTTTTGTATAGCCCTCAAGAGTTTCTTTGGCATATTCCTACTATATGGGATTAAGATATGAAAATTCATAATTTCACTAAGAGCAGTCAGACTGCTTTCCAGAAAGATCTTACCACTTACCTCTCCCATCAGTTCTGCATAAAAGCTCTTATTTGTCTATATTCTCTTCAAAACATGGTATCATCCAACTTTCTACACTCATACATATACATATAAATATATACATGCATATATATACATGTTTATATATGTGTGTATTTTGCCCCTGATCACCAAGCTATTCCCCTACATTTTCTTCTATTTGCCTTATTGTTTTAACTTTCATATTCAAATCTTTAATCCATTTGAAATAAACCTTTGTTTGTTTTTCACTTTGCCTTTCTCCATGTAAACTAATTTTTTCAAGACCATCTACTAACTAAGCCATTTTTCACCTTTCTCACTTATTGGTGTCAACTTTATAATATAGCAAGTCACATGTAAATGTCAGCCTATTTTGAGCACTTGTTCTATTCCATTGACCTGTCTGTGTACCTACATCACACTGCTTTAAATTATTGTAGCTTGTGGTATGCCTTAATATCTGAGAGGTTAAGTCCCTGCTCTTTGTTTTTCTTATTTCAAAATTGACCTAATGGCCAACTAGCTATTCATATGGAAAGGAAGAAAACTGTGCCCTATCATACAAAAATAAACTCCAGATGAATAAGGGCTTAGAAATAATAGAAAAATAAAACTTTGTTGAAAATGTATGAGAATAAATGCACAATAGATGGATTACTAAGATCTTCCTAGCAAAACTGGGGGCCCAGAGGCTATAAAATAGGAGATAGAAATAATTGACTATATAAAAATTGAAAACTTTCATATGGCAAAACATTCCATAAAAAATCAATAGGCAATGATGGAACAACAAAAACACATTTGTAATTCAGACCAATTATTAATTTCTATATTATTCAAAGACGAACAACTCAATTAAAAATGAACATAAGATATGAATAAATAATGCAGCAAAGAACAAATTTAAATGGCAACAAATGTTAAAAGATGCACAAATTCAAAAAAAGACAGAAATTCACATTAAAGAAATGATGAAATATAACTTTATACTCATTGGACAGGGATCAGGGGAAAGGGTAGTATGATACATATTGGTGGTGGGAATGTTAAGATGTATAGCATTTTGGGAAGGAAAAATGGTAATATTTATGGAAATTAAAAGTACATATTCTTTTTTGCTCAATACTCCTATTCCCCCAAATCTCTCTATTATAAAAATGAAAGTACAAATCTTGCCCATAAAAATAAAAGTACAAATTTGTACAAACCTACTACTTATAAGGATCTTTACTGCAGGATTGTCTATACTCACCAAAAACGAGAAGTAAAGAATATGACTACTGAGATGAATAAAACTGAATTATGGTTCAAATGCTATGTAATATTCTACAGCCATGAGAATGAATTACAATGTATGTATGCATATGTATAGGATATATGATTATGGAGAAAAATAGAATGTTAGTATGGCTACATGGAGTTGGTGATGACAGTGGAGAAAAGATATCCAGGATAAACAGAGAATGTAAGATATGATCTCACCTATATAAAATTATGTCTGCATATGTATGCATAGGTAATGCATAAATACATGGTTACAGAGTGTTAAAGGTGGTTACTATAGGGTAGTGAAATTCCAGATGACTTCTTTACATTTTTGTATATTGTTCTAATTTTTTACACTGAACATGTTTTATTTATATAATCAGAAAAAATAACAAAGATATTTTCATTGTGGGAAAAGATTATAAAAATGCAAAACAACTACAAAACAAAAATTGACAACTATTTATGAACCTTTATTCTTCCATGTAATATTAGAAAAAGGTTGTCAAGTTTACAAAAAAATTCCTATTGTCATCTTTACTAGCATTGCATTGAGTTCAAGAAAAATTCTTTGCAGATTTGATATCTATATAACGTTATATTGTATTTTTTTTTCAGTTCTGCTCATTTTTTATCCTTAAAAGACTTGAAACTTTTTCTCCATAAAGGTCTTTTTCATCCTTTATTAGGATAATTTCTAAATACATTATTGTTTTTGTTGCTATTTAAATGTTTTCATATTTTCTATTTCACTTTGCAGTTTGTTTTGAGGTATAGAAGGACCTTTTTTGCTTTTATAAGTTGATCTTTATCTTGTAATTGTGCTGAATTATTATTTATTAGTTTTATTAGTTGGCTTATTTTTTAAGTAAAACTTTTCTTGTTGTGGTAAAATACACAGAACAAAATTTACTATCTTAACCATTTTTAAGTTCACAATTCAGTGGTATTAAATACCTTCATATTGTGTAACCATCACCACCATCCATCTCCAGAACTCTTTTTATCTCGCAAAACTGAAACTCTGTACCCATTAAACAATTACTCTTCATTCCTCCCCTTCTACCAGCCCTGGCAATCACCATTCTACTTTCTGTGTCTATGAATTTGACTGCTCTAGATACCACATACAAGTGAAATCTTGTAGTATTTGTCCTTTTTGACTGGCTTATTTCACTTAGCATAATGTTCTCAAGAGTCCCCTATGTTGTAGCATGTCAGAGCTTCTTTCCTTTTTAAGGCTGAATAATATACCATCTTATGCATATATCACATTTTGTTTATCCATTCATCCATTGATGAACCTTTGGGTTGCTTCCACCTCCGGGCTACCAAGACTAATGTTATGAACATGGGTATACAAATCTCTTTGAGACCCTGCTTTCAATTCTTTTGGGTTTATATCCAGAAGTGGAATTGTTGGATCATATGCTGATTCTATTTTTGATTTTTTTAGAAACTGCCGTACTGTTTTCCATAGCTGCTCTACCATTTTACACTCCCACCAACAGCGCACAAGAGTTCCTATTCCAGTTTCTTCACATCCTCGCCAACCCTTTCTTGGTTTTTTTGATAGTAGCCATCCTAACATGCATAAAGTAGTATCTCATTGTGGTTTTGATTTGCATTTTGATAATGATTAGTAATGTTGAGCATCTTTTTAAGTGCTTATTGACCAGTTGTATATCTTCTTTGGAGAAAAGTCTATTCAAGTTCTTTGCCCATTTTTGAAATGGGTTGTTTGCTTTTTTGTTGTTGTGTTTCAGGAGTTCTCTATATATTCTGGATATTAATCCCTTATCAGATATATGATTTGTAAATATTTTCTCCCATTCTGTAGGTTGCCTTTTTTCTGTTAATAGTATCTTTTGATGCACAAAAGTTTTTAATTTTCATGAGTCCAATTTGCCTATTTTTCTTTTGCTGCCTGTGCCTTCGGGGTCATATCTGAGAAATCATTGCTAAATCCAATGTCATGAAGCTTTTGCTCTGTCTTCTTCCAAGAGTTTCATGATCTTAGCTCTCATGTTTAATTTTTGTATGTGGTATTAGGTAAGGTTCCAACTTCATTCTTTTGCACACAGATATCCAATTTTCCCAGCATCATTTGTTGAAATCAAGAGTTTATTTTGATATGGATTATCATATCATTTGCAAATAATGACAGTTTTCTATTTTTTCCTTCTAATTCTTACAACCTTTTTTCCTTTTCTTTTTCCATTGGCCAGCGTTACTAGATAACCATGCTAAGAAGAGGCAAAGTGAGCATCTTTATCTTGTTCTAAAACTTAAATGGCTGTATCTAAAGTAACTTTGTTAAAAAATGAGATTTACTTAGGGTTTTTGTATATTCTGTTTTTCAAATTAAGGAAGTTGTCTTCTATTCTTGGTTTATGAGATTAAAATATGGTGTGTTGAACTTTATCAAATGCTTTTTCTGGCACCTGTTGAGCTATCATAATTTTTTTCTTTTAATCCATCATTTACTTTAAACTAAAATTTTAAATCATTATTTATAATTATTAATTATATTATTCATTAATTATGATATTCCCTGCCTCTGCTTACTTTTTTCTTGCTGCCTTTAAGAGTTTCTGAGAAGGTTGTGGTAAAATAGCTAGCTATAGTTATTGATTAATCTTTTTTTCTAGATAGTAGTTCTATCAATATTTGCTTTATATAATGTGAAGCTATATTCTTTGTTTCATTTATGCCCTTGATCAGTTGTTCTTTTATACCAGCATATAATGTCTTCCTTAGCCTTTTATGATTGTTTTTGGTCTTGAGTTCTCTTTTGTCTGATATTAAAATTGTATTCTAGCTTACTTTTTTCTTGAAATAACATTTTTATTTTAGAAAAACTTTAGATTTATGAAATTATTGTGAAGGTAGTACAGAGAGTTCCCATATACCCTCAAACCCAGTTTCCCCTATTATTAACATCTTACATTAATATGGTATGTTTCTCACAATTGATGAACCAATATTGATACATTATTGTTAAAGAAAGTCCATACTTCATTCAGATTTTCTCTGTTTTTACCTAGTGTCCTTTTTCCAACCAAGGACCTCACCCAAGATTTAGTTATCAAGTCTTCTTGGGCTCTTCTTGGTTGTGACTGTTTTTTATATTTCCCTTGTTTTTCATGACCTTGATAGTTTTGAGGATTATTGGTCAGGTATTATGTAGAATATCCCTCAGTTGGGATTTATCTGATGCTTTCTCATGATTAGATTTGAGCAATGTGTTTTTGAGAGGAAGACACAGAAGTAAAGTGCCATTATCATCATATCATATAGAGGTTACACACTATCAACATGACTTATCAATGTTAATGTTAACCTTGATCACCTGGCTTGAAGTAGTGTTTGTCAAGTTTCCAGTGTAAAGTTCCTCTTTTTTTCTCTCCCTTTCCATACTGTACTCTTTGGAATGAAGTCTCTATGTGCAGTCCAAACTTAAGGAGTAGACAGTTATGCTCTATTTCCTTAAGGGTGGAATATCAACATAAATTATTTGGAGCTCCTCTGCATGGGAGACTTGTCTATTCTCCCCATTTATCTATTCAATTATTTATTTATATCAGTATGGACTCAAGGATATTTATACTTTGGGATATAATCAATACAACCTAATTTTGTTACTAAAATTGTTTTAACTTTGGTCCTTGGGAGCTCTTTCAGTTGGCTCCTGTATCTTTTTGACATATCCTATCATTGCAGGGTTTTGAGTTTTTTTTAAAGCATTTTTTAAACTTTTTTAGTGCTGCAAGGTATTCTAGGCTCATCTTGTACATTTCTTGTTTCAGTCCTAGAATCAGCCATTTCTCTGAAGAACTCTGGTTCCTTTTATTGGAGAATGGTATTAGAAACCAAGATTTTGGTGGCAGGTGTTCTTGTTGCTAATGGGGATCATTGCTTCTAGGCCCTCTCAGCTGAGAGAGCAAGGAAATATATGTGTGCATACTAATCATGTATATACACATATCTATAAATATTTCTATACATTACCATCTGTATTTATATTAAGCTAAATATGAGTTCATATTGATGACTCCAACACTAATGTATTACTACATGTTCATTCTAGAATCCTCCCCTTGTTTATCTGTAACATCTTACTCTAACAGTGAGAAACCTGGTTCCCACTATTTGCCATTCTTTTTCTTGCCTCATAAACTTGAGAATCAGTTTGTCTATTCTCTACGAAATAGCTTGGTGAGATTTTAATTGGGATTGCACTAAATCTATAGATCAAGTTGTAAAGAGTTGACATCTTAATAGTACTGAGTCCTCAAATCCATGAACAGTCTCTGTCTTTTTTCTTTAGGTCTTCTTTGTTTTTTATCATTTGCATTTTGTAGTTTTCTGTATGTAAGTCCTATACATATTTTGTTAGATTTATATCAAAGTATTTCAATTTGTTGGGGGCTATCATAAATGACATATTTAAAAGAAAATTTAAATTCCTAATGTTCATTGTTAGTATTTAGAAAAGCAATTAACTTTTGTATTAACCTTTTTGTATTAACCACGTATCCTGCAACTTTGCTATACTCTTTTATTAGTTCCAGGAGATTTTTCTCATTGTTGTTGATTTTGGGGGTTTTCTATATAGACAATCATGTCATCTGTGAATAGAGACAGTTTATTTCTTCCTTTCCAGTTGATATGACTTTTGTTTATTTTCTTATTTTATCGCTCTAGCTAGAAGTTCCAGTACAGTGTTGAATAGGAGTGGGAGAGAGGAGATCCTTGTCGTGTTTCTTATCTTAGGAGGAAAGCATTCAGTTTTCCACCATTAAACATGATATTAGCTATACGCTTTTTATAGATGTTCTTTATCAAATTGAGGAAAATTTCTTCTATTCTTACTTGGCTGAAAGTTTTTATCATTTATAGGTGTTGGATTTTGTCAAATGATTTTTCTGTATCAAATGATATGATCATATGATTGTTCTTTAATCTGTGGATGCAGTAGATCACACTGATTAATTTCTAAATGCGGAATCAGCCTTGCCTGCCTGGAATAAATACCACTTGGTTGTGGTGTGCAATTTTTTGTGAACATTGTTGGATTCAATTTGGTATTATTTTGTTAAGGATTTTTGCATCTATGTTTATGAAAGATATTGATTTGTTGTTTTTCTTTCTTTTAATGTCTGTATCCGGTTTTGATCGTAGGGTAATGCTGGTCTCATAGAATGAGTTAGGAAGTATTCCCTCTGCTTCTATCTTTTCAAACAGATTGTGGGGAATTGATATTTTTACCTTAAATGGTTGGCAAAAGGCACCAGTGAAACCATCTGGGCCAAGTATTTTCTTTTTTTGAAAGGTTATTAAATATTAATTAAATGTATTTGCTATATATAGGGCAATTCAGGCTATATATTTCTCCTTCGTGGGTTTTGGTCATTTGTGTCTTTGCAGGAATTGGTCCATTTCAGCTAAATCCTCAAATTTGTGGGCATAGAGTTAGTCATAATATTCCTTTATTATCCTTTCAACGGCCATGGGATCAATAACAACGATCTCTCTTTCATTTTATTTTTTTTGTGAGGAAGATTAGCCCTGAGCTAACATCCGTTGCCAATCCTCCTCTTTTTTTGCTGAGGAAAATGGCCCTGGGCTAACATCCGTGCCCACCTTCCTCTACTTTATAGGGGACGCCACCACGGCATGGCTGACAAGCGGTGCGTCTGTCGCGCCGGGGATCCGAACCCGCGAACCCCGGGCTGCTGAAGCCAAGCGCTTGAACCCAACCGCTACCCCACCGGGCCAGCCCCTCTCTTTCATTTTTGATATTGGTAATTTGTGTCTTCTCTCTTTTTCTTGGTTAGACTGGCTAGAGGTTTATTGAATTCATTGATTGTTTCAAAGAACCAGCTTTTGGTTTCATTGATTTTCACCGTTTTCTTGTTTTCAATTTCACAGAATTCTGCTTCAGTTTTTATCATTTCTTTTTTTCTACTTGCTTTAAGTTTGAATATTCTTTCTCCATTTTCCTATGGTGAAAGCTTAGGTTATTGATTTTAAATCTTCCTTCATTTTTAAAAATATATGCATTTAATGCTATAAATTTCCCTCTAAGCACTGCCTTTACTGCATTCCACAAATTTTTATAAAAGTTGTATTTTCATTTACATATAGTTCAAATATTTTAAAATTTGTCTTGAGAATTCTGATTTTTTTTACTTATGTGATATTTTAAAATATGTTATTTAATTTCCATTTATTTGGATATATTCCAGTTATCTTTCTTTGATTGATTTTTAGCTTAATTCCATTGTGGTCTGAGAACATACTTTATATGATTTCTATTCTTTTGAATTTGTTAAGGTGTATTTTATGCCCAGAATGTGGCTTATCTTGGTGAGTGTTTCATGTGAGCTTAAGAAGAATGTGCAATCTGCTGATGTTGGATGGAGTGATCTATAAATGTCAGTTAGATCAAGTTGATTGATAGTGCTGTTCATGTCAACTATATCTTTATTGATTTTCAGCCTGCTTGGTCAATCTGTTATTGAGAGGGAGGTATTGAACTCTCCAACTATAATTGTTCTCCTTTCAGTTCTATCAGTTTTTATCTCATGTGTTTTGACATTTGCTGTTTAGGTACATATGCATTTAGGATTGTTATGTCTTTTCAGAGTATTGATCCTTTTCTAGTATGTAGTTTTGCTCTTTATCTCTGATAGGTGTCCTTGTTTTGAAATCTGCTTTGTCTGAAATTAATACAGCGACTCCAGCTTACTTTTGATTAGTTTTCTTTCTCTATCTCTTTGCTTTTAATTTGCTTGTATCTTTACATTTAAAGTGGGGTTCCTGTAGACAACGTAAAGTTTGGTCTTTTTTTTTTTCCACTCTGATAGAATCCGCCATTTGACTGGTGTACTTAGACCATGCATATTTAAAGTGATTATTGATATATTTGGATTAATATAAACTATGTTTGTAACTGTTTCATATTTGTTGCCAGACCTTCTTTTTCTTCCTTATGTGGTTATAATTTAGCATTTTATATGATTCCATTTTATCTCTTCTCAGTGTATACATTATATTTCTTTACAAATTTTTTTTAGTGGTTGCCTAGAATTTATAATATATATTTTTAACTATCTAAATCCACCTTCAAATAACACTGTTTTGCTTCACAGGTAATGCAGGTATCTTAGAGCATTTCCATTCCTCTTTGTTGTCCTTCTGTGACACTGTGATCGTTCATTTCACCCACCACATTGTTACTATTATTACTTTAATTAGTTATTTTAAGATTAATTAAGAATAAGAAAAATAAAAACAAAAAATTTTATTTTACCTTTATTTATTTCTTCTCTGATAATCTTTGTTTATATAAATCCAGGTTTTCTTCTGTTTGAAGAAAGTCTTTTAACATTTCTTGCAGGGCAGTTCTGCTGGCAATGAATTCCCTCAATCTGTTTGAGAAAGTCTTTATTTCTACTTCACTTTTGAAAGATAATTTTGCTGAATGTAGAATCCTATGCTGGTGGGGGTTTTTATTTCAACACTTTAAATCTTTTGCTCCAATATCTTCTTGTTTGCATGGTTTCTGACAAGAAGTCTGCTGTAATTCTTATCCTTATTGCTTCATAGGCAACATGTTTTTTCAAGATTTTTGCTTTTTGTTTTTCTGTAGTTGAATATGATATATATAGATTTATTTTTAATTTTAGGGGGATTTATTCTTCTTTCTGTTCTCTGAGCATCATAGGTCTGTGGCTTAGTGTCTGTCATTAATTTTGAAAAGTTCTCAGCCATTATTACTTCAAATTTTTGTTTTGCTCTGTTTTCTGTTTGTTCTCTTTCTGGTAATCCAATTGCTTTCCAAATTTTTTCAATGTTCTTTGATATATTCTTATTGTTTTCTTTTTATATTCATTTTTCTCTTTGCATTTCAGTTGGTGACGTTTCTATTGACATATATTCAAGCTCACTGAGTCTTCCCTTGGCTGTGTGCAGTCTACTAATGGGTCCATCAAAGGCATTCTTTATCTCTGTTACAGTGTTTTTGATTTCCAGCATTTACTTTTGATCTTTTTTCTGAGAGTTTTCATCTCTCTGCTTGCATGTTGCATCTCTGTTCTTGCCTGTTGTCTACCTTTGTCATTAGAGCCCTTCACATATTAATTATAGATATTTTAAATTCCCTTTCAGATAATTCCAAAATCTAGGTCACATCTCAGTCTTGTTCTAATGGTTGCTTGTCTCTTCAGACTGTATTATTTTCTTGCTTTTTAGTACACCTTGTCATTTTTTTTTGGTGAAAGCTGGACATGTAACCAGTTACAGAAATTGCAAGAAATAGGTCTGTAGTTGAGGATTTGTGTTTCTTTGGCTAGGATTGGGCTCTGTTTAATGTTTTCTGTAGCTATAGGTACTGGTGACTTTGAATTCCTCTAGTATCTTGGTTTTTGTCTCTTTTCTTGACTTTTGGTTTCCCTGAGTATTCTTCCTCAGAGAGGGTCTGTTTCTTGCAGCTCTTCTAGCTGTAATCTACTATTATTATAGGGGAGTCCAATTGGTATGGTTGCAAAGCGCGGGGATGGGAGAGTGTTCTATAATCTTCCTATTAAGTCTCAGTCTTTTGGTGAGTCGTTGTCTTTGGTTTGTGACCTTCATAAGCATTTCTTCTTGTATAGCTCTCCTCCTCCCCTCAGCTAAGACAAGGAGACTAGAGTGGGCTGGAGTGAGAAAAGCATCCTTCCTCCCACAACTATTACACAGGCTCTGGTAAAGTATTTCTTCCTAGAGAGTAGGCCTTTAGTCCAACCTAAAAGTCTTTCTTTTGATCTGTGAATTTAAACAATTTACGTTCATTGTGAGTTAATGCTAAAATATAAGTTGTTTTGTGTTATTTTGCATCTTCTATATTTGCTTCTTTTTGTGCTTTCTTTTCTTTGTTCTATCTATTGCATCGTCTTTACTTTAAAGTTATATTTTTATTTTTATTCTTTGGGAGATTACTCCTAACCTATTAAGGCTCACACCTAAATTTATTTTCCTTATTAATTTTTAAGTTCCTGTCTCCTATCTTCTTCCTGAACTAAATGAATACTTTTGCACACCTACAACTACTTCTGGTTTATCATTACCAACCTTCTACGTTGCATTCCCTTCATACTGATGTTGGTATCTCTCCAGGTTTAAGTTCAGGTGAGAGAGCCATCAACCACACTACTTGCTATTTTATCAGGTACTGAAAATCTTTGCTTTAACATTCAGTGGTCAAAATTCCAAATTCTACTCCATGTATCATTTAGTAGGGGCAGCAATGATGCACTTTCTCAATTTGGAATTAGAATCATACAATTTTTGTGTATAAAGTGACCTTAGAGTCCCTAATCAGTAGATAAAGAATCATTTTCTTGTGTGTCTCCAAGCAGGTTGCTCCCACCATTTCCGTGTTGTGGAAAAGAAATACAGTTAATTACAAAGCTTAGCTACTCTACATAGTATTCTTAGTGTCAATCCTATCTTTAAATGAGCTCCCAGAAAATTTCAGATAAAAGATGAGTATCACTTCGGTGTCATAAGGGACACCTGATTTAGTCTAATTCTATGTTTTTCAGCGAAATAAGCATAGCACTAGGTGGATTAGGTGACTATGGTCCAGGTCATGTAGTGTGTTAGAAGCAGAGCCAAGGCTGGATCTTGGGTTCTGACTCCTGCTCCAGTGCCCAGTCCCTGGAACCATAATGGCTCCTATTTAGACTGTATTTTGTGTAGGAGCATATGAGGAAATAGCTACATTTGAGTACGTGGAAATTCCATATTACAATACAATGCTGTGTTAGAAGGAGAAAGTAATTTTCATTATAAGCCATTCCTTTCAGTTCTTCAAAGCCTTCTGAAATAATCTGTTTTAGATTTGAATTATCCATGCTTGGAAAATGCATGGCCAAAGCCCAGAGGTAATTTTATTTTGAAAAATTTGGGCATACTCTTTTCAGATACATCAGATTAGTGGAAAGTTAAAAAAGAAAAGAATTAGTGAAAACTCAGAGACTTCTTCTTAGCTTCCCTTTAACTCTCAACTTGCTGAACTGGTAACAACTTTCTTTAAATTATTTATTTAATTGGAAGAAAATCATAAAGTAGTTGAGTAATTTAAAAATTTTAGGCCACTTAATTTTTAACTTATTAATTGAAGTATCAATAAGCATCATGGCCTCTATTTTTCTTGTTTCAGCTAGCACTATTTTTTCTTTTAAAAATATCACAAATACATACAATAACAGAACCACACACACAAACTTGTATTTAAGAGGATCATTTGAACACTGTACAGTCAGGAGTTTTCAAATTTAAGAGTCTTTCTGAAAGAAAACACAAATTCAAAATTTCTTGCTATTTCCTTTTTCTTGCTGAATAGTTGGGCATTTTTGCCTTGACTGAAAGGAATAGAGAACTGTGCTAACAACTCAACCAATGGGGGCTTATTGGAAGGATACATGTGGACTGGAACTAGAAGAAGGAACCCATTGAGAACTGAACTGCTCTTTCTTGGTCTCACTTGTGGAGTCTTAGCTTCTCTCTAGGTGTCTATTTTGGCTCTTTTCTTCTTTCTAACAGATCTTTTGTTTATTTAAAGCTTCTGCTCCCTCCTGACTTCAATGCAATGACAAAGCCATTGCAGTCTCTCTGGCCTCTCTTTATGTCATGACTGTTCATCTCCACCTTATCCTTGGGGAACAGAACATACCCACTTACTGGTCACAGTGATGTCCACCTAGATGCACCTGGTTTCCAGTAGGTGCCAGTGAGGTCATATAATACCAGCTTTGGCTGCCTTCATTTCAAGGGCTGACAGAGAACGCATAGATCTCCTTATGTCTCTAGCACAAATATGTACTTACGTACATATTTAACCAGGAATGACAGATGGATACATATACATTACCATGTCTACCTTGTCATCATAAATTATTGGTATTGGGGACCTCACTGGGTTACTCCAAGGAGTCAAAAATGATAGTGTATGTAGTGTATGCCTTTATAAGATACCTTCCAAAGGTACTTATTATGAATCTCTTAGCTGGATATTATTACGGTATTTGTATATAATCTAGACCCATTGCATAAATCTCAACATATACAGTGGCTACACATTGCCACACCTAAGGAGTTTCTATTCACAGTTTCAGTGGGGGTGGGGGTGGGGTAAAGAATATGTGATTTCAAAAAAAAGGAGGAACAAGGAACTCAAATTGTTAAATGCTTGTTCTATTTGATCAATGCATATATACAAAGGTAGAAATATTTGGTGGGTCTTATCAGATAATCTTTGAAGCCAGGAGTTCCTCCATTGACTATTCTTAGCAGATTTTTCCTTGGGATTTCCTCCTCCTAGCTAACTATTTCAGTTGCCTAGATTTGAATTTCTAGGAAGAGGCAGCCTGAACACTGAGCTTGTCCCTGGTACTATTGTGACTTTTCACTGGAACTCAGGAACCATTTTGTTCCAAACAGGCTGTAGGAAATGAATGGAGATTAAAACAAAAGGTCCTGCCCCCACTACTCTGTGCTTTCAAAGGCACAGAGCTGCAGGGGAAGTAGGACAAGTGGAGAAATACAAGAGGTCAAGCTCCTTCCAAAATAGGGGCTTCTATTGATGGAACAATAGAGGTCAGGGACACAAACCTTCAAGTTCTAGTTTACCTGCTTTCAGGTTCCTGCAGCCTGCCTGACTAACCAAGTGGTTCATGTGAAAACCATAATACTACAGTTTGAAAAAGCTCCATTGAAGTGCTAATTTTGTATTTATGTGAATGCATCTGGTATTTGTAAATCTTCTGCAACAGCAGAGGCTCTGGCCAGAGCACATTTCTACAGCAGGAAGACTCTCTGTGGTGTAATGGAAAAAACCCTGGAATAGGCATCAAAGCTTCAGAACCTCAATTTGTCCTGATGAGCTGTTTGAACTTGGGCCTTTATGGCACTGGGTTCTTCATCTGAAAAATGCAGGTGCTTTTTTTTTTTTAAACAGTGAAACACTCATCCACTTTTCCTTCAAATGAAATTGTCAATAGAAACCTAATACATACAAGATTTAAAGCTGAGTTGGGATACTCATTAAGCTTTCTCTTCATTCCTACAGCAGTCCCTGAACCGCCCCTCCAGAACCTAGGACTCAGAAAAGATTTTGAAAATGATAAGATTATCTCATGGGCTCCTGGGCTCTGCTCCCAGAGATCCTGATTCAGAAGTGTTGGGGGCAGTGCCTAGGAATCTGAATTTTAAATGTCCCTTCCCTCATGAATTGATTTTGATGTATCCCTTGATGATGTAGTCATTTCTGAGTCTCAGTTACTTTAGCTTTGTGAAATTCCAATTTGCTCATCTGCAAATATGAAGATTAAAATATCATCCTACTTCAAAGGTTTTTTTTTTGTAGGGATCAGATAAGATAATGTATACAAAATTATGACTTTAAAATGACATCCATTGAAAGATGATTTAAATACCTGACAGACTACAGAATACTACACTATTCTAAAAATAGCTTCATGTAAAAATACAACCCAGAGAGTGTAAAAAAGAGTCTTGAACTCCAAAACTTCTGTATTAAAATTTTCTAGAAAGAATAACTATTTGGATATTTTTCTTCTGTTAACAGAAAGAAAGTGATAAACATGCAGTCTGATTGATTAAAGTAATATAGTTCTTAAAAGAATAGTACTTATTTTTACAAGTGTTCTTTTAGTGAATTTTCTATGTAATAGGGTGATAAAAAGGAGATCTTTATTAAATATATGTTTATCCCACAATAGATCTTCAATTTAACAAGAGGTGGAGGGTCTACGGCTAATTTTCATTGTTTCAAGGAACATGAAGAACATTCTTTCTTTTGGATGAAAACAGACTTGTGCATATTTGAAGAAATTCAGTTCTTGGATATATTATGTTCATAATTTTGTATACATTATCTCATCTGACACTCAAAACAATTGTTCATTTCAAAAGTCTCTGGAACTTTATTCCCTCATCTACAAAATGAACACCCAGATAATCTTTAGGTCTCTCATTCTAAGCACAAGCTTTTGAAGTTTGTAAATAGCACTCTAGAGGGGATAAGTTACCCCAAAACATCCATGTAGTCAGGAAGAGGGTGAGGCTATTGTTTGACTCACAGTCAGATTAAAGGTCAGTGTTGCAGCAGCCAATTCTTCTGATGATTCTGTAGAATTTCCTGATTTAACATGGTTATATTAATTAGCCTACAACTGGAAGATACACTAAGTCATTAGTCCCAAACCAGGCTCCTCTCAGACCTATTGAAGAGTAGAATTCTGATATTAACCAGATTTGGAAACCATTGCGCAAGAGAGCCATTTGTTGAAAATGTAACTTTTCCTGATGTGACTCAATTAATTCTAGTCACTCTATCCTCTCAAACACAGCTATAGACAGTGAATTTTTCTATATAGGTGCTGCATCCATTGTGTGTGTGTTTGTATGGTCTGTCAATGGTACATCCACTATTTTGAATAATTCTGGTAACTGTTCATACGTGATTATTTAAAAGCAAAATACAATATATCCTACTGCAATACATAGAATACATTACTTGCTGTGACAGAAATCTGAATGTTTATCACATAATTTTTACAAAGTCAAGACTTTCTTATAATTTTATAGCTATGGGGAATTTAATATTAAAAGTATACAAATAGGTAGGGTTGTATTATATCCCCACATAGAATAAAATGAAAATCCTTTCAGGAATTTAGTCAATATACCTAAAGTTTCTGAGCCTGCTCTGCTTTTTGCATATGCAAACGTATCTTTCTGTCCAACTCCCTACAGATGCTACATGATAGGTGCTGGGCCTCAATTATTCCACCTCAACTCTAGAATTTCGTTGTAGATGAAGGGGACAAAGATTTTAAGGGAAGTAAAATAGAAAAATGTGGAGAATAGAAAGCTGCTACTGAAAAAATTTATTATAAATCAATAGCCCTCCTTAAGTCCTGGCATGTCGGCAAAAGACTGATGTGGGCCTTTTTAGTAGATATTTTTAAAAAATTGCCTTTGAATATCTTCTACATTTCCTCCCACAGCCCGGACATCTTCCCTGCACCTGTGTTTTTGAATATCTCTTACAACTGGCTTAGAAAATGTTTGTGTTGGTTGTGAGACAGCTGGTAACCTTAACTTTGACCTCATTATGTTCTTCTTCTGAGCTCATTGTTTTGATTGTACCCAATGTTCAAGCTCCGTTATTCTGAATCCAATACAAATATGTACCACGGGCACTCTGCGAATTTCTTTGGGTCTAATCAATATTAAATCATAACAAAATATCCCTTTCATGTATCTTGTATATGTTATTACAGGAATCATAAAGGAAAAGTTTCAGTCTGAAATTCTGGAATATTGCTTTTTATAGTTGTCTTAGGGATGATGTTAGCAAAAACAGAAACCCACTCAAGCTAGTGGGAATAAAGTGGGTGCATCTCATGACCTTTCACTGGGAGCTAGGAAGTCAGAATTTTCCTTCTCCTTGAAATTATAGATGTAATGTCTTCAGCATTAGTCTTTGGCTCCAGTTCCCAGGAGAGAGAATCTGATTGGCTCAGATGTCACGTAATCAAGTCACCCTTCCTAGGGCTGGGAGTTGGTGGGGAGCAGATAGTACAAGAAATGGCACGAGGACCGGGCAGAATTGATGATATTTCTAGTAAATGACTATTACTACTTTTTGAATTTTGGTCTTAATGTCTATCTTATATCTTTTTTTTTCTAATGTAGTTGGAAGGTTAAAGCATTTTGAAAGCCAGGTTAATTCCCCTCACTAGTATCCTTGTTTTATTATTGTAGTTATTATTATTTTTGCTTTTCTGCTGGTCTTGGGCCAGACTGCTCCAGATCCCTGCCTCTCCTTTCTCTTGCTCTGGTCTGTATTACAGGGGCAGCTGATCCCTACTGTCCCATTGCCCACCTCCCATGATAGCTCATTTAGCTAATAAATGGCACCCACAAGAGACTGGGGTGGGTGAAGGGAGAGGCATAGGTTTTCCCTCCTCTTTCACTTCCTGAGGTATCTGTCATGTTGGTGGTAGCATCTTCTCTGCTGCCCCAGCTCCCATGGGCCATTGTGGTTCCAGCTTTCTCTATGTCCCAGCCCTTGAGTGTCATAATATGTCTTCCTCACTTTGCCTTTTCAGCTTAGAGGTAGGAGCTGCTTCCCGCTACTGCAAACCACCCAGATGGCCACACTGTCTGCATCCCCTTTGATTTTTCATCTCCCACCTCACCTATGTAACCAGTTCTTGGTATTAAATTCTCTCTAGTTTAAATACTTGCAGTGATTTCTGTTTTCCTGTTTGGACCAAGATTGATACAGATTGATAGACTGCTATCAGTCTAAGACAGTGTTTGGGCAAAGTGTAATTCTGCTTGTCTCTTGTAATCTTTTTTATATTAATGGACTTTATTTTTTAGAGAAGTTTTAGGTTTACAGAAAAAATAAGCAGAAACTACAGACAGTTCATTATACATGCCCTCCCCACACGCACGTACAATTTTACATATGGTCCTCTATTATTAACATTTTACATTAATGTGGTACGTTTGATAAGATTGATGAGCAAATAGTGATACACAATTATGAATTAAAGTCCATAGTTTACATTCGGGTTCATTCTTTGTATTGTACATTCTATGTGTTTTGACATACATCCACCACTATAGTATCATAGAGAACAGTTCCACTGCTTTAAAAATCCCCTGTGTTCCACCTATTGATTCCTCCCTCTCTCCTCCCTCCTTTTGACAACTCCTGATCTTCTACTGTCTTCATAGTTTGTCTTTTCAAATGTCATATAGTTGGAACTGTACAGCCTTTTCAGATTGGCTTCTTTCACTTAGTAAAATACATTTAAGTTTCCTCCATATATTTGTGTGGCTTGATAGCTAATTTCTTTTTATTGCTAAATAGTACTCCATTGTATGGATGTACCACAGTTTGCCTACTGTAGGTTATCTTGGTTGTTTTCAAGATTTGGCACTTATGAATAAAGCTGCTATAAACATTTGCATGCAGGCTTTTGTGTGGATGTAAATTTTCAACTCATTTGGGTAAATACCAAGGAATGCAATTGCTGGATGACATGGTTGTTGGATGATATGAGATGCTGGATGATTCTTAGTTTTGTAAGAAACCACCAGACTGTCTTCCAAAGTTGTTGTGCCATTTTGCATTCCCACCAGCAATGAATGAGAGTTCCTGTTGCTCTGCATCCTTGCCAGGACTTCTTGTAAATGTTTTGTATTTCAGCCATTCTAATAGCATTTTTTTTCTACTATTGATGACACCCAATCTTTTTCTTTTCTGGTGGTGAAAAGATTAGATCAGTGGCCATATCATGACTATCTGTAAGCATGTTTTGTTAATCATTACTATTTCTTAAGCACTTATTTGTTTTGAAAAACTTATTACCCATTTGCTTCTTTTGGTTCCCATTGCTTTTTTGGTCACTGTTAATCTAGTATTTTATTTCTTAATTGGTAGTGTGGGGAATCAGAATTGGTTACCCCAAAATGCGAAGATTATTTGACAAAGATTTTGGGCTGAAATCTGCAGACAGGAAAAGAGCTCTGAAAAACAAGTAGAAGTTACTCTTTGTAAGAGACATTTACATTTGTAAGGGAAATCTCCATTTGTAAAGGTACCTCCTTCTCTGTACCAGGAAGAAGGGGGGATGACTTTATCTCTAGGGATCTTGTCAGTGCAGAAGGCAAAAAACTTAAATCTGCATACTCTTGTTTACTGTGCTTTTCTTGTAATCCTTCATGGCTGACACCCCCAACCCTCCAAAAATCCTCATTTGTCTATATAAGAGGAGAACCTCTGCCATTATGGCGAGAGATACTCACTTTCCCTGAGTCTCTCCCATGTATACATGTCATAAAGCTTTGATTTTCTCCTGCTATTAGGCCTCATGTCAATTTAATTTGTAGCCCAGCCAGAAAGGACCCAGAGTGGGTAGAGAATGCTCTTTCTCCCCTTCAGTAGTAAAACTAGAAATCAAGGATGGTATGTGTGTATACGTGCACACACACTTATGTGTGCAGTGTGCACTTAAGCATGCATACAAAAGGCAGGTGAATAAAAGATATTTCCTATATTTTCTACAAGCACTATCCCTATCCATGTTTTGTTTTTTTGTTGGATATGTAGACCAGTAAGCCTAAATCATTATTTACTATAGTGGTTGGTAACTCATGAAAAAGAAACAAGATTGTGCTTTTTCCCTGTCATTTTAGAAAATGTTTGAGGACTTAACCTATTTTTGCAATATTTTCATGTCCATTTCCAATGCGGCAACCTCGGCTGAAGTATTCACATCTCACTTGATCCACTTCAATAATCTGCTGAGCAATGTTCCTGCCTGCATGCTGTCATTCATTCACTCCATAAACAAAACGTCATGAAGAACCTATTACGTATCAACATTGTGCTAATTGGTAGGGATAAACAGACCAGTGAGATCTAGTCTCTGCCATCAACATTATATTGTAATGTCATATTACAATATTGGATATATTACAATATAAAATTATATTACAATATAATAGGACAGAGAATTAGGTGACGATGTGATCGGAACAGAATTTGGTAAGTTAAACAATAGAGATATCCTACAATAACCATATACTTATTCATGAATACCCCCGGGCAATTAGTTTTGGGTGGGAAACTGGTTACTCTGCCAGTAATTTCAGCAGAAAAAGGGTGAGGACTTTAACCAACTCACAAGCAAAATCTTTAAGAACATCTGGAAGTTTAGCTTAACGAGGCAGAGTGCAGATCATGGCTGTTCAAAATTGTTCAGTGGATTTGCATTTACTATTAAACTAAAACCAAATGCCTTAGCTTGGGAATTAAGGCCATTCATGTCCTGACCTTTGCCTCTCTCTTCAATCTTGTCTTATTTTATTCCTGCAAACACTGTACATCCTGGTCGGATGAGACTATTCACTTTTCCCCCACAAAGGCCCCCAGTCCTACTCTGTGGATGCTGTTCTTCCTGTAAAACTTCCACTTGATCTCTACCTGTCAAAAAATCTTATCTGTCTTCCTATTACAAATAGCAGTTTACTTGTGAATCTCTCCAAACACATGCAATGTCCTGATTTCCTCAGTCCTTATAGCCCCATATACTTATCTCTTTATATTTTATCAGAATGTGATTATTTGCATAATTTGCATGCTTGTCTAGTCTTCTTTAATAGTTAGAAGTTTCTTGAGGGCTTTTCCCCACAAAGGATCTAACACAGGGCTGTGGTCATAGTATGATCTTCATAATATTTGTTCAGTCAGTGAAAGGATGAGTTCTCCTTCCCCATGAACACCAGCCGAGACTTGAGATTTGCAGTTTGAGAAGGTACAACTCTTAGAGAAGCATAAATCTCACTGTCCTTCCAACCAAAAGGCCCAAATTTAACTGAGCAATAAAAAACATACTCTCTGTTCTGCAGAAAGAAGCAAGTTACTCTTTAGAATATTGTTTGTTCCTCTCACAGGTTTCCATTAAGGTCGTATATAACAGGATATAAATATCCTGCACTCTGACCTACAATTCAGCTACAGTTCTTTTCCCCCCTGGTTCTTAGGATTCTATCCTGTGTCTAGGGGTTCCTGGGACTGTGGAGAGGCAGTCAGAAATATTCCCTGGATAGGGGAAAGCACAGAGACCTTCATCTCTGGAGGCTCTATGGGAAGGAAGCAGTGAACGTGTGGAGTCACCACATGGAAAGGGCAAAAACAGACCCATACGCATGTGCACGATCACACAACTGACAAAACTATTCCTTGTGGTCTCTAAAAATCAAGCTGGCTTTGATATATGAGTTGTTATTGAAGACTCTTTATGTGCCTGGCAAAGTGCTGGCACTTCAACGTGTATTCTTACTTTGAAATAAATAGGCTACCAAATTTGTCAGCAAGGAGATGACTTGATGAGAATAACTTTGAGGAGAGGTGGTTAATGTATGGCTGAGTACACAGAAGGGGCCCTGCAGAGAAGCATATATTTGAAGCACGAATAGGGAGAACTTGAAGTGAGAAAGTAAACTAATAAAAGCAGTCCTTAGGGAAGACTTTCATGGCAGTATTTCCCCAGCCCAGGGGATTTGACAGCAAGGTAGATCTCAGCAAGGAGGGCCTGTGCCTGAGATGAACTCAGAAGCTCTCCTTTGATCCCCAGTTCCCTGTTCTCTGGAGCATGTTATAACTTTTGCTGTGTCTGGCTTTTTAGGTGCTCTGCCCTTCCAGTTGGGAGGTCCACTTAGCTCTGAAGGTAGAGATGAAGGGGTCAGAAGCACAGATGTGGCAGGTGACCCATGAGAGGGAATATGGTCAAGACAGGAGATTCAGGACTCGAGGACTAGAACTTGGGAGAGAAAGAGAGAAAGGAGTCAGCAAAGGGACAGAAATCTTTGTTACAAGATCAAGAGATAAACACTGAATCAGGCTACTTTCATATCAGCAAAACCAAGTGAGTTTATAAAGGCGAAAGGGACACATATGTATGGTGACAGATGGAAACTAGACTTTTGGTGGTGAATATGATGCAGTCTATACAGAAGCTGAAATATAGTGATGTAACCTGAAATTTACAAAATATTATAAACCAATGTGACCTCAATAAAATAAGAAAATTAAATTAAATTAAGAAAAACAAGAAGAAAGGAGTGTTCTTTGGTATCAAGTGCAGTGGAGCCTGTTAAGAATCTAGGAAGCCTATACCACAACCCTGGTTAAAATGGACTACTCCCTCGTTTCTGCTCACCCCGTACAGCTACCAGTTTTTTGAGGATCAAATATACAATTGGCACCATAACCTTCTTTACACATTTTATCTATCTAAGTCATTATAGCAGGTTATGAAGTAGATATCATCAACATCATTTATTTATTTACTTCCGATGAATAAACTAAAATTAGGTTAAATAAGTTGCCCAAGTTTACATGGCTAGTAGGGTTGGGATTAAAACCCAGGTCTGTTTCCAAAGTCTGGGTTTTCAGTGCCAGTATTCTTTTATAGCACTTGAGTTTTGTATGTGTGTCTCCTCTGCCCCCGGCAAAAGTTAAGTCCCCTTTTCTATTGCTTCTTTGATCTTCACCATCTTATGTGCATAGTAAGGGTGCAATACAGATTAACTAAAAGAGTGAGAGAAGTGGAATGAAAAAGAACAGGCCGTTGGAATGGGTGATAGACAAGTAATTGCTACCATCTGAAGTCAAATTGTAAAGGAGTTACCTCTGACTTAAGCTTGGTTTACTATTCTCTCTCCCAGGTGGTCAGCAGGCATCTCCAGATTCCCATTTCTATTTATCTGACTGGTCTAAGAATCATTGTGTAGCTACCCCATACATACCCCAACATGATTGTTAAGTGTAACATTCTAAATCTAGGATAATTTTTGACTCACTGACCCTTCCCATTTCCTGAACATGGTATCTAACTAAGTTTTATTTGCTTCGAGTTTTTAAAACGCTTTGTGTGCTTATCTTGGTAAAAGAAAACTCAAGGAGTGTTGAGTGAAATGGAAGCATTTTGCTCACTCTGAATATAATATGTGATTTACCCTTCCTGTGATCTGAAAAAGACATACCTACAGACGAAAGATAAATAGAGTGAAGAAGGACTGCAGATCCTCGGATAAATATGATCGGCAAAAGGCCTGAAGAGTTAACTCCATTTACAGACACTTCTGTGCAGATTAGACAGTTGGATTTTCCTCTAGGTAAGTGAATGTTGGAGAATATTTAAAATTAGGGTGGTGGATGGCCTTTTTATTAAAATAAAAAAAGCAGCGTGTACAATAGAAGTTTGCATATGAATGAACCACAGGGATCATGGATTCACATGGCCTCTCACAGATAAGGAAATTGAGATTACCTAACTGGCCTTAAAATCACAAAACTAAGAAGGCAGGGAGTACCCCTAGACTCCTGTCCTATTCTATTCTCTGGTTATCATAGCAAACTGCACCCAACAACTCCACAGTCCTGCCTCTCATCTCCCCTGAAACAAAATGCTCAACTTTTCAAATGTTTCTAATATTGGGTTATAAAATTCATTTTGGGATATTAATACCAGAGTCCACTTCTTGATGTATATATAAAAGAATAATTGGAAGGATAAAGAACATGGTTTTAGAGCTAGGTTGATTCACTGACTTAATAAATGTTTACTAAACTCCTGTTAGGCGTTAGGCTGTGCTGGATGCATTAGATCCAAGGGACTCAATGGTGAGCAAGACATGGGCCCTAAACTCCAAGAACTTCAAGGGTAGTATAATTGGCTTCTTGTTCTGCCATTTAGGAACTTGACCTTGGTTTAGCTACCGAACCTCTTAGAGTCTCAATTTCCTCCTCTATTCAATGGGATAATAATATCTCATAGAGTTATTGTATAAAGGTATGAATGAAAGTCCTAGTACACAGGAGCTTAGTAAATGGTAGCTATTATTAGCAGCTTCACTTTACAGGCAAGGAAACTAGGGTCCAGAAAGGCCAACCAATGTGCTGAAGGTCACACAGTTGTTAGCAATTGATTCATCCACAGGTCCTGATTTAGAAGGCTGGGACTCTCTGAGCATGCTCAAGGATGCACCCTTCACTTAAATTTTGTTGAATAATATCTTGTGCAATAGTTGCTTTCTGAGTATTTTTCACATTGCAATCTCTTGGAATGTGGAAGCAGATGACTGAATACCAAAGATGATTTAGTAGGTGTTAAGGGGGAAAAGCCTGATATTGTTGAATCATATTCTTCATCTTTTATGATGAAAGGAACTTCAGAGGCCATTTAATGCATCCTCGCTATTTGGTCATTCAAGTAATCTTTGTACTGGCTTTCTTAACAGCTATCTGGCGTTAATTTTAAAGAATGCTTATTAAGTATCAGATAATCATCATGTCAAAGCACATTCATGGTTATAGAGCTTTCCATTTTAGAAAATCAAGCATTATGGAGCCTATGCAAATAGTGTGTCCTCTTCAGGCTAGCATGGTGAGTTTGCTACTGTGTAAAGTAAAGGAAGGTGAAGAAGTAACTGGTATCTAGTCAGTAATATTCGAATACTTCCAGAAAGATTTAAATTTAAGGGCAAATGAAATTTTAATAAGTACTCATTTTCTGTTATCCTAAACCAAACTTCATTTTAAGAAAAATAAAATCTGTTACCTCTTTCAGGACTGAGTTTTAGTGCGCTCACTCTGGACCAAGGCTAGGAAGAGTTATCCTCATCGTTACAGTTCCACCTTTCCTCTTCTTCATCCTCATCAGCCATCTCTTCCCCAGGGCTTCTCCTGCCTCAGGATCACTGGGGAGCTTGTTACAAATGTAGATTCCTAGGGCTCATCCAGACCAACTGAATCTGACCTTCTGAGGGTGGTGTGGGGTGGGTTTGAGAGCATCCACAATTTAAACAAGCTCCCCAGGTGACTTTTCTCCATAATAATGTTTGAGAACAACTGCAGGTGTGTCTGTTTATTGTCTCACTCTGGTCCTTGTTTTAAGTCAGTGGTTCTCAAACCTGGTTGCATGTAAAAGCCACCTGGGAAGCTTTGAAAAAACACGGATGCCAGAGCCACACCCCTAGTGATCCTGAAATAATTGGTCTGGGATGGAGCCCAGCCATCAGTCTTTTCTCCAGGTGGTTTTCATTTGAAGCAAGAGTTGAGAACCACGGCAATCCTTCTGGGATTCCCACCTGATGCTCTTACGCATCCTCCCTCTCTCAATATTCTGCTCCCTTTCTATCACTTTCCAATTTGCTGCTTCCTTTACTTGCCTTGTAGATCCCTAATTCCTGACAGATGGGATTCACAGACCATTTGGCACATGAAAAGGGATACTGTAAAGAACAAAAAGCAGGAAGTCACTCAGTATATTTAATGTCCCTATTGCTTGCTTGTAACATCCAGGAAGGTTGTGTTCTAGTCACCATCCTATAATTCAAATGATGCCCTTTGCACCTGGAGCTGCGATTCTGATTATGGAGGTGACACACCTTAAAAATAAAACAACAGAAAAGGAGTGATTGATCCTATTGCGGGTGATGTTTCCATTTACTATTGTGACATGGAGGAGAGTTTTGGGACACACATTATTGGACCTTATGTTATATCTCCTGTAACCTTCGGAGGCTCAGGTTTAAGACTAGAGTTGGTCCATTTCCTTCATTCCATGACATGTGGACATTTACTTCCTCTTTTGGATTTTAGTGATCATTGTTTCATTCATTATCTTCATTTAATAAATATTTCTTGGGCACTGCTGTAATGAGAGTGAATGATCTATAACCATGTGTAACAATATGGATGAATCTTACTAACAATATTGAATGAAAGAAGGCAGACACAAAAGCATATGTACTGTATGATTTATGTAAAGTAAAAGTAAATGCAAAATTAATCTATGCTGTTATAAACCAGGATTATAATTATCCACGGGGATGCGTTGACTGGAAGGGGCACAATGAGGGACTTCCGGGGGCAAGCAATGTTCTATTTCTTACTCTTGGTGCTGGACACAGAGTGTTTGATTTGTGAAAATTTATTGAGCTTTTTATGTATGATTTGGACATGTTTTTGTAACTATTTTATATTCCAATAAACGTTTAAAAACTATATAAAGAAAAAATATTCCACGAGCACTGAAAGACACTAGGGATTCAATGGTAAATAAGTCAGACATGTACCTGCTTTCATGGTGTTTGCAGTCATGTATGGAATACAGGAAAGTTGGAGCAAATGGAATGTTACAAGGTATCCTGGGGAAAATGACAGCTGAGAGATTTGAAGTGTGAATACGAGTTGGCCAGCGTAAGTGGTGAGGAAAGGGAGAGTGTTCATGGTAGCAGGAACAGGATGGACAAAGCTCAGAAGGATGAAAGAGCGTGGTGGGATGGAGGAACAGAATGAATTGACGTGATTGGAATATCATAAGGAGCAAGTGATAGAAGATGAGACTGGATAGATAAGCAGGGGTTAGATCAAAAAGAACTTTGTAAGCCATTTCAGGAGTCAGACTATATATTATAATGAGGTCACTGTAAAACAGCTGAAGGGGACCAGACAAGGTGCAGTCCTGATCAGATATAGTTTTAGAAAAATTATTGTCACTGAAAGGCAAGTCTTCAGACTGGGATGCCTATAATCCAGGCAAAAAATAATGGAGGTCAAGCTATGATGGTGGTGGTGGGGTGGAGAGAAGAGGTCTAGAGAGGCATTTAGGAGGTAGGCTTACCAAGATTTGGTGCTAGATTGGAAGTGAGGAAGAAGGAGGGGTCAAGGTTGAGCAGCTAGATAGATGGCGAACGCTGACAGGAAGATGGTGAGTACAGTTCTGGGCACAGAGGGAACGAAACTATCTTAATTCCAGCTGAGAACTCTCTTACAAAGGTGTGTTTTCCTGCTCTGTCTTCAGTCCTCCCTAAGAGCAAGGGCTATTGCAAAACAACCACGTTAACGGTGAAATGAAATAAGCTATTAGGTCCATTTATTGGGCAACTTGAGTCAAGTCTCTTAACCACTAGGTTTCTCAGCTGCTTTTCCTGTAAAATGATGACAATTAACAAGCCCCACCTATCTATAGAGAAGTAGAGAAGATAAAATGAAATCCTAATTCTAATCATGCTATCTAAATGCAAGGAGTTATTACTCTTGCTACTATTTCATCATATGTAGTCTTGGAGAGCAGTTCCCAGTAGTTTAGTTTTACTGATGTTAAATGATATACGATATCTATGTTCTCTCTAATATCACGTTCACATGAAAGGCATTTCTGATATCTGTGGAGAAAGGACAGGAATCAGACCTTCCTTCATTCTTACCTTGGCGGTGAGATCTTTCTGTCCCTATCTTTGCCATTTTGGCCTTTTGGTTCATCCCGTGCTCCCAACAAGTTGCTCCTGAAGTTCATGCTCCTGGAGCTCTCAGCGTGTTTTAGTTATACAACTGGCACCACCATCTCACAGGTTGCATATGCAGCCTTGGCCCGCTACCAGGAAATAACTCAAGAACTTCGACCTCCTAGATTGAAAGACAAAATGACTGCCCACAGATTGTCTCTGGCCCGCTTGCTAATGAAAAAAATCATGGATATCACTTTAGGATTACTCCCAAATTTTATTAGTTGTATGTCTAAGAAGATAGATGAAAATTCTTTGATTATGTGTGTGTGAAAATTGCTCCAGTATGAAAGGTCAGGTTTATGTCTAATCATGTTTTATTCACAATTTAAACTATAAATCACGAAGTCAGAGATTACTTCCAGGCTGACTAAAATTTCTAAGTTATGTTCAGTGGGTGGTATTTTTGGGGGGAGAATCTGATTCAACTGTGTATCTTCCCTAGATTCTGAAATAATTTTGTAATCATTATACACCACTATGAAAGCTCATTATTTTTTATTAGGCAAAATATGGATAACTATTTCATGTAAATATTAATCACTAGAATCAACTCATATAGTTCTGTCCAAGATACAATAAATAACTTGGTAGCTGTTGAATATATAGTATTACATGGTATTAGAAAAGAGTCAATCTGACTAAAGAATTGATTACATATTAATTTATTTTCAATATCTCTGTGTATCCAGGTGCCTTCTAAATGTTGAATTTGTGGGATGATCTTTAAGCCCAGGGATTCCAGATATGGTTTAGAACATTTTCTTTCTCACATCTCTCCTCTAATGCCCTAATTCTTTCCTTACCTGTGCCCAGACTTCTTTAATCCATCCACTAAGATTTTTACTGCACTGATTATACTTTTCATTTCTTGTATTTATGTTTAGCTCCTTTTTAAGTCTGCTTGTCATGTCTTTGCTTTATAAATTACGTAATTTTCTTTGTTTCTTTTAAGACTTAAAATAATTTTAGGTGGCTTTTTATCTGTAACTCTTAGGTTGTGAATCATGCTGTTCATTGCATCAGCAGATTCTTTTCTGCATCGATTCCCTTCTGTTTGTAATTTTTGACTGTGACCTCCTCTTCCATGCAAACTCCACCACATGCCCTGGCTGAGGGACTCAACATTCAGTGGGATCCAGTTTCCCCAAGACAGACTCTCTCCTGCACCTTCTTATCTTCAGATCTGCCTTCTCCTCTACTTCCAGAAGTGCCTGCTGCCACTGATTTCTGAACCACTGTACTGTATCTATACACTTCTATTCCCATTTCATCCATATAGCTGTGGGTAAGAAAAAGTCATATTTGAAAGTTTCAATTAAGAATATTTTAAAATACTATTATAAAGAGCATTAAATATGACCATTGGATGATTGATTGCTTTACCGTTTGTACATTAATTAAGCACACATGTATTGATCGCATACTATGAGCTGGGCCCCTTCTGGTCATTGGAACACAACACTGAGCAGAGCTTATCTAGTTGAGGAGATTGACAAGTGAACAATTATTATATGACCTGATAAACACTATTAAGGAATTATGACAAAGTGTTCTGGGAGAACAGGTGATAATAATTATAGCTGTAGTTTATGGATACTTACTTTGTGCCAAGCACTGTGCTAAAGATTTAATCATAGTAACAACCCTGAGAAGTAGCTGACAGTGATAGACACATGTTAACATTCTCGTTTTGCAAATGAAAAAACAGGGTTCATCCTGTGAGCAGGAGTTATACCCCAGTAAGTGGCAGAACTGTTTTTTTCAAGCATATCTCCCCTGACTGTAAACCTCTCCTTGTGAGGAGACACTGGGGAGACTTCACAGAAGAGATGGCACCTGAGCTGGGTCTAGGGTGAGTAGACATTAGGCAGTCAGGGATGTTCTTGGAAGAAAGAAGAAGTCACAAAAGCATGTGAAGGATCTGGGAATGGGGAGCAGCTTGCTGTGATGGGGACATAGGGAATGTGGAGGCAGGGTTGGTAAGGGGTGGAAAATGAGTCTGGAAAGGTAGAAGGGGGAACAAATCCTGAAGACCTCACAGCCACCGTCATCTCTGGTACGGGCCAGCTCCAGCACATCACCGGGACTGGAGAACAGTAAGAGGGTTGGGGGTAGGATTGGGGTTAGGGGTTAAGTCTAGTATTGATGTGTATTTAAATAAGGAAAATATAAAGTTAAGTTGTTGGCGTTGTGTATGAGTTCTCTGCTCCTGTTTACCTCATGTATAATAGTACACAGAGCTCCTGTCCAACGAGCAGGCTGTGCCTACCATCGTGGTACGGTGTTTACCCTGTAAACACTTATTGCCTCATGGCACCCTCCTTCCCTCACTGCAGAGCACCTGTTTCCATTTATTACTGGACTCCACCTCAAGGTTCCAACCAGCAACCTTTCTAAAAATGATTTGCCATGGTTGAACTTTGCAAGGAAGAACTCCCAAACTGTGTGAGAGTATATACTCTATTTAATGACTTCAGACAACCAAGCTAAAAACACAATAATGATAATTCGTAATGATAGTTAGAGTAGTGCCAGTGATCTATGGTGTGTCGCCCTTTGGTCGGTATGTAAACGTTTGGTTATCACATAGGTAGAAGCATCTCCCTTTAATGGACCTCACTTAGGTAATGTGCTGCATGTTGGGGCTTTTTCAATGCAACAGTGACAGTTTTTCCAATTTGTATGACAAATAATATTTTGAGGCATTTTTTCTGTGTTCACAAGGAGATTCCTCTGTATTACTAGGGTATATTTTGGAGAAAGTAAAGACACAAAGAGTTGTTACTTTGTTGATATAGATATTTCTCTCTCAAGTACGTGTGCACCGTGATTAAACAGAGGCTATCTGAGCACATTATTTCATTTGAAACCCCAATTAAAGTGTCTTGTAACTATCACAGGTGTCGTTGAACTTGTGTTCTTGGATTGTGCTCACTGTCAGCCGTTCTTTTTATTTCAGTGCTGGATAATCACTAAATTCTTGTATTTATTTCCATTTTGCCAATTAGCTTAAGTGTTAGTGCAAATTTATATGTCCTGGTTCTTCTAAGTCCTTGCCAATTACTTTGGAACATTGAACACTTAACTGTGCTTGCTCTGGGGTACTAGCAATGAAACGGTAATTAACCGAGATAGTTGCCTCTTTTTCCTAAAAGCTAGAGGATGGCATTATACTCCGATAAACAGGCTTAAAGCAACATGATGATAACTCTTTTGATAACAAGTTTTTAATCATAGTTTACATGTAATTTGTTTTTTACATTAGTTAAACACTACAGAAATGAAAACAAACCAAATTATGGTTTGCCAGATGTAATAAAATGCTAACAGATCAAATCTGGCTTGGCTCAGCGGTGCTCTGCAATTTATATGACGTTTTAAATGAATCATAAAATGTTAATCAAGCAGAAATCTTGACCAAATCCAAGTAATCTGATTCAGTTCTGCTATAGATATGAAGCAAATGGAATTTTCTTTTCTAATTACATTTTTTTATCTTTTAAAAATTCATTTATGGTTATTGAAGAACAGACAGAAATAATTTTTAAAATACTTTAAAATTAATGTCTTCCATAACCCTCAACATTTTGGTCATTTTCCTATGGAGAAAAGTGAAATGGAGATAATTTATCCCAAATGTTGTCTCAATAGTTAAGCTGAATTTCAGACACACTTAGCAACAATCAATAGGTTAGCAACATTTGCTGAGTCTCTACTAATGCGTCTGGAAAAGGATGCTAAAGAACTGAAACAATACTAAGGAATGTGTGTGTGTGTGTGTGTGTGTGTGTATACGCACTATATATATAGTATACATGCATATATCGTGCATACATATTATGTATATATAAAATGTGTATATATATGTGTTTGTGTATATGTATGTATATATATAATTTCCAACCTACTGTGATTTTAGAAGCTGCTTTATATGGATCTAGTACTTTAGGAGCATAAAATCCAGAGATGATATGAAAGGATTTTTTGTATTGTGTGATCTTCAGATACTTGGTTTGGGGCAAAGACTGAGAGAGAGATGAGAGAGATCCGAGTTGAGAAGTTCTGAAAGTGACACAGAGGAAGAGATCTTCCAGTAGACAAAGGTGTAGTGTATTCAGTGGGAGCAGCATCCACTTACTCCTTCACTTTTTGAAAGTTTTTAACTCAGTTTACTGAGAAGTCAATTTTTTTATGTCAATATGTGGTCAATTTTGTTATGTAAATTAAAAACATTTAGTTTTAAAAAGATTATATGGCCATTTTTTTCTAGATATTATCTGGGTTTCATAAAATCAGAAATTCTTGTGAGGAACTTTAATCAACAACCTCCTAAGTTCGGTGCCATTTGTACCTGCAGCAGGAGGTAGCGTCCACTGCCGACATTCCTTAGCCATAACACTCCTTCTTTCAGAACCTGGGTTTCTGGGCAATGGGAATTTGTGCAACCAGAGAAGGAAAAGTAGCTTGTGTTAGATATCCATATCCCCAAGGAGGTTCATTTCTTCTCTTTGTGAAACCTCTCCATGTGGTTTATAGTTTACTTTTCTCTCCTTTAGGACCCAAGTGTCTGTTTCCCATGAAGTTTATTACATTTCTGAAAGTAAAACCTGGTACAACTATTCTTATATGGACATGTCAAGACTAGACAGAAATATTTTTAACTTCATTCTTATCAAAACTTAAGATATTTATAGATGCTTTTCATAGAAATCTAATGGCTCATTAGGACATCTGTATCTTCGTTTTTCTTTAGAGGCTTCTAATTTTCCCCTCACCCTCTGAATGAGTGTGACAAAAATCACTCTCCTGCTTTGTCTTGATAGGGTATAGAATGAAATGTATCAACAGATGCTCATTTCTAATAGACATATGAGTCTTGGCATATCCGAAACTGAACTCATCTCCAAACTTCAACCATATGCCCCACCACCCTCCCCTCTTGCAACCTGCGCTTCCCTCCACCTTCCCAATATCATTCGATGGCAACACCATCCTTCCAGTTACTTGGTACAAAAACCTTGGTGTAATCCCCACCCCACTTCAAACCACCCCATCCTGGTCTACCCTATCTCTCTTACCTTGTTCTATTTTTTCTTTTCCCACAGCATTTATCGTCTCTATCACACTATATGATTTATTACTTGTTTATAACATGTATCATCTATTGTCTGTCTCTCCACATTAGAATGTAAGATTCTCAAGGCACAAGGACAAGGATCTTTGACTCCAGGACCTAAAATAGTGTCTCCATAGAGGACACTCAGAAAATATTTGTGAATAAATGATGAAATAAACTATGAACAAATTCCCTAAGAGATTCTTGAGTTAGCTATTTTTATTGCTTAGAAGTAGTGTAAAAGCACCGAGTATCAAGGAATCCCTTGCTGACTATCCAATTTAGAATAGTTCCAGAATTCCTATGATTTGGCTTTCAAAGTAAGAGTGTGCTGGGTTACGTTGGTGTCTGGGCACATCCTGCAAGAGAAATGAATTATAAGGACTAGAAGAATGATCTCTAATCCTATTGATGTGTAATCTTTGATAAATCTTTTGTCTGTAACATTTTGAGAACTGGTGGGTTTAGGGAAAGACGTTCTCTATGTTCTTGAGAAAAACCCCTTTTATGTTTTGCTGTTGTTCTTGTAATTCATTATGATCACAGTTCAAAGAACCCAGCTTCGATCCTGACAACACTCTCAGTAAATATGGATGATTGAATCCTTTCTGCTGAAACTCACTCAACCTAGCTATAGGAGCTACGATTAGATAGTTTTGTACTTGTTTCTGCCCCCAAGCAAAAAAATAAATTTAGTTTTCTTTAAAAAATTTCTTAGAACATGGGAAAAAAATAAGAAGAAGAAAGCATTCAGGAGATATTTCATTTGCTTTTCAGATAATTACGACAAAAGGCTATTATTTGTAAGGTAAATTGTATAGATACTTTGTGAGATGTAAAAATTGAATTTTTATTAAAAGTTAAAAGTGCTGTTACTATTTTAATTTTTCCAGAAGGATTGGCTTTTATTTAATATACTGGATTAAAATATCTGAGTCTCAGAGATTTAAAAGCTGGTTAATGGCAGAGCCAGCATCAGAATCTCAGAGTAATGACCGCTAGGGCAGAACTTTTTCCCAATACACTATGTAATTTGTCTCATGTATTTCTTTCCTTCTTAATTTCAGTTAATTTTATTATTGCTATTGTCATTGGAATATAAATTCTGTCATGTTTAAGACCAAAAGGTAACCAAGAGGCCAGGCTAGTGTGGAATGGCGTAAATTCTGCCCTGGGGCGTAGACTGGCACTTTTGGCAGCCAAGCGATAATGTTATAGATGTGATATGTAACATATGACTTTCTGTATCTTCCAAATTTTCTATAATGAGCATATGCTATTTTACAATAAAAACAATTTTAGAAAACGTTACTAAAACAAAAAATATTCATCATATATAACACACAAGTATAATACACAATACATATAATAATATACATAATCTATATTTAAATATATATAGTAATCTATAAATAAAATATTATATCTATAATAAATATATATCTAATAAATATACAATATCTATAATAAATACATATAATATCTATAATAAATTTATAAATAATCTGTATTTACTTTTCTCTTTAAAGAATAAATTCTGTCATGTTTAAAATGTTATTTGTTACTTTTGATGTTTAGAAAAAAGCACACTAAAATAAGCTTTGTGAATATTTGTCCTTTCTTTTTCTGATTCCTTTTGTAAAAAGGGTCCTTGTCTAACTATATCCGCTTGCTCTTCATATATTCAAGACCAAACCTTTCAAGAATCAGATAGATGCAACAGGTTATCATATTTTTTTTCATTTGTGGGATTTTTTTTTCCCAGTTAAATTTCTCTTTTCTTGTATGGTAGATACACTTGACTTACCCCGTCAGGCTCTGCCTTTCTTGATAGTGACTGTACAATCAAAGGACAGTAGAAGTTTAAACTATATTTAGGTGCTCTGGTTGTTTTCATTTTAACTTTCCAGAAGCTGAATTTTGAGCTAAATTAGCTGGCTACCTTGGAACCTCTCCTTTGACCTTAACTTGGCTGAAGAGAGCATTCTTATTATGGAGAAATAATTCCTACCAGGAAGCAATTTGTATTCAAGAACTATCATGTTTCAGATACTTTTAGTAGAAGCATTTAGCAGTGCTGATCAATTTGGATAAATCTGGAAAACAGAAATTTGTAAATTATTGTGGGAAACAGAGTCTACAGTTTGGTTGGAGGAAGGAAAAAAGACCAAAGGAGGAAGGAAGCAATATTCTAGATAAGACAGAGTGTGTGATATCCTGGAGATACAGTAGGGAGAAAGAAAAAGGTACTAAGCTGCTAAAGTACCCTGCTCCCTCTTGGAAGGAATGTGATTTGGGGTAAAACAGCCCTAGATGGAGGCAAGTGGAATTAAAGCCCCTCAACTAAGGAGCACATGGTTGATGAGTCCAGCAGTAATGGAGAGGAGAGACAGCAGTTTATCTGGGATCAAGTTGAACCTGGTTCCAGAACTGGGTGGGTCCTAGTTACAAGGATATACTTTAAAGATAGAATTTTTTGCATCCAGAATGAGTCTTGAGGGGGGGCAAGATATGATGTAGATTATAAGGAAACATGGGAAGCTGTTCGGCCTGAACATACATTAAGATCTCATAGGTCAGCCCAGGAGGGACATAACCCCAGAGGCTGTGGGGGATGTAAACTGGGTTTTATAAATTAGGTCACCTTAGGCTTCTTGTGTCTAGACATAGTTTATCTAGCTAGTATTAAATATGTGCATTATGGTATATTATTTGTCAATATCCTCTCTATTATCAGTCCTTGCTGCTCTGGTCTTCTTTCACTCACTAGATTCTTCTAGACTCTTAAGAGGAGGGACTGTGTGCTATCCATTGTTCTATGCCCTGACTACCCGCTTTACAACTGCACCCCCACTGCCATCCACCTCCAGCATTTCTAAACTCCCTACCCTGGCCTATTTTTATCCCCTTGGATCTATCATGATCTAATATTCTATATAACTCACGTATATGTTTATAATTTATTTTCCATCTCCTCCTTCCAGAATGTAAGCCCCATGGGAGCAGAGATTGTTCTCTCCTCTTTTTTTTGTTTTCCAAATGCCTAGAAAAGTGCCTGGGGGTTAAGAAGTATTGAGTAACTAAGGGTTGCCTAAATTGTTGGGTTCCTAGTTAAATATCTTGGTTGGTGGCATATGTCTTATGGTTATGTCATTTTCCTTCCCTTGCAAATAGAGCTGCAAAGCCAGATATTTAAATTAGCATAGTCTCTTGTTTTTGATGAGTTGCAAGCAAGTATAATAGGCATTGGCCTGAAGTGAGAGAAAGAACATAAATTAAGATGGTACTGATCTGGGACCTGAAAAGACTGAAGCACAATTAAGAAGGCTTTCTGCTCTTGTCTATTCTAATTCAGAGACCCAGAATTTCCCTCAATGTCCTGAGCTTATAGTTAGGAGATCTTGGTTCTAGTTCTCTTCTGTCACTAATTTATTTTGTGACATTGAACAAATCTGTCTTAGTTTCATTGTCTATAACATGGGAATAATAATTGCCTTTTTTGTCTCACATTTTTCAAGATAACCCTGTATAAGGCATACCTTTGTGAACACATTATTATTATTGAAGCTTTTATTTTTAAAAATGTTTTCCCTAAGACACCATATCTCTATGTGTGGAATAAAGTTTTAAGGCATAATATACAATTTCTTTAGGTGATATTATTTGCTTAATATCCATATGAAGTATTTCCTGGTTTAGAACACCAATCATTTTTGTAAAGTATGATTTTTTTGTGTGTCTTCTTCATTTGGATATGAACATAAGTTACTCTGCTGGCAATCAGAAAATGAAGTTTGGCTATTTGTGATCACTGCTTTTGGCTGAGAAAATATGGGATTCCAAGTGAGGAGCCGAGTGGACATTGTACAAAGGGCCTGTGAGGAAGGCTTAGGCAGGCAGCGAGCACTGACGAGGCATGAGTCTGTCAGGAACTACCCTATCAGGTGCGTGGGCCATAAAATGAGGCCATGAGGAACACAATGTTCCTGATGACAGTAGTAAATCCGTTTCAAATAAAGTGAACTGTTTGCTTAAACTTTCCTGTGTTCTGTCAGACCTTTGGCGCTGAGAACCAACTCAATATAGAAATTAGCTTGCCCAGAGGCTGCAGGGCAGAAAGACTCACAGTACAGATTGTTGCATCAAAATTGTGTTTAGTAACACAAAGCTCTCATGAAATATTTCGTATGTTGCTTTTTAGAACTTTCTAGTTAGAACAGAATTGCCCCTTCTTATATTACTGCTCTTTTGGCATAACATTTGGAACAAAGTACTTGCCTGATGAAATACATATATATTCAGCTCTGACAAATCTATGCCCTTTCAAATTTAATTTTTTATTAAAATTATACAAGGAAAATTGTTTAGCATTCCAAGGAAGCATTAATTGTACTTATTTTCATGGATATTTCATGTTTTATTCTTATTTTTATGTGGACTCTTTTCTTCTCCCCTTTTTCCAGTGAAGACTGTTTCAAATAAAGCTGTCTGATGTAGAAACACATGGTTGCTAGGGAGCCAGAGTCACGATGGCTGATGTTACTAGGGAGGATACAGAGGTGAGTCCCTGATTATAGAAGAGAACCATTTTTCATTCTCCTTGAAAGTGAGTCTTCTTTATATATAGATGACAAGTTCACTAACTGTAGGAACAAGACTTCAGAAAGAAATATGAAATTTTAATATGTTTTCTCAGAGTGATGTAAATCTAAAGATATTTCTTCAAGATGAATAAATGGGGTTTATGCCCACCTATACCTTAATCTATGGTGAAAATTCTTTTGGGAAGTCCAACATGGTGCAAATATGATTTATAAAACTAGGCAAGCTCTCTAAGGCCTGGGTCTTGTCACCTGGGTGGGGTGAGGAATCTTTGTCTAATTTTTCTTCTGTATTCACATTTGGTTAAGGAGAGGACAATAAACATTTATTGAGATCTACTATGTGCTAGGCATTTTACTAGGAACTTTCCACACATTTTCTCATTTAATCCTATAATCCTGATGCGAGGTATTGACATTTCAGTAAACACTAGGAACTATTCTAGTCAGTGGAGAAGGTAGAATTTGAGTCCTGTTCAGTGTCACTAAGGTTTTTCTGTTTAAACATCTCCTGCTAATGAAGAATAGAATAAATACATAAATATATTGATTTCATATAAACCACACCACTGGTACTTTTTCTGTTAGTTTTACTAATACTTTGGAAAAATCTATAAATGGTAAAGTTTAATGAAATACTTTTAGGAGATTATTCTGGCTTTTGAAAACAAAATGTGCTAAACATTGCTTGGTTTTACCATTAGATAGTTTAATTGGTGCCTTATTGTTTGGGCTCCCTGTAGGATGTTGTTAAAAAAAACTTACTGGGTAGCCATTCCGTATACAATATTATGCTAGGATGGGTAGGACTGTCATTACGAAGCCTTTTATGTGATGCAGTGGGGATATTGTCATCTGTGACACAGATTGTAAAAGGAAAGCATTTTGAGTAGAAATCTTAAATGGCTCTTCAATATTTGAAAATGGCAAACAGTCAATCCTATCAACAATATGTCGCACTTCAGCTTTAGATAACTTCAACCTCCAACACCCTAGAAATCTTTAGTGGAGTCACAAGGCCAAAGCCAAGGAGTATCTGTAACTTCTTTTGAGATTATGGAATTTTCATTGTCACTAGTATTCACTTATGGAATCTGAACAAGGGCATATGGAATCGACCAATACCCTTTAAGAAAAGGTTGTGAATGTTTGGGTTCACATGTGAAGAAGGCATGAGCCAAGCTGAAGAATGGATTGGCACCCTACCAGCCTGAGAAGCCACATCTTGTAGCCCAGAGTATCTTTTAGAAAGCAAAAGTGGATTAAAAAAGAGAAAGAAATGTCCTTGGAGAGCTGGCTGTATGACCTGAGTGAGATTTATTGAGGCAATTATTCTGTCTGGGTTTTCAAAAGTGCTGGAAAATTTTATGATCACCACTAGGCACTTGTAGCCTGGTCATTGGAGATATAAGAGAAAGGTTATTTAATGCTTCTGAATATGCACTCATTGTCCATGGGAATTAGGATTGAGAGTCTTTTCCATGTAGTGCTTTTTCCTACACTACGTTATTTTTTTTAATAAGTTAAAAAAAATAACTTAGGTCTCCTCCTCTGAAATTCCTGTTTGTTGATTACTATTAGGGGCAAGACATTTGATTAGGTGGACTAATTCAAGTGTAGCAAATGCCACCCTACTTTAATAGAGGTTGCTTAGAAACAGTGTTTGGGGATTACTACCTTAATGGTTATCTGTGACTTTAACACTGCCAATCTCTTATCTCACAGAGGGCGTGGGCAAACCTTTAAATGACTCCAATTTTAGAGATTGTGACACTGTGCATTAGACATCAGCCTTTGCAGCAGACCTGAGCCTTGAACACAGAATGCGATAAGAGATTTATGTCAAAGACATGACTTGTTTCTCAAACCACTGGGTCCTCATAAAACATGACAATCAGATAGAACTGTATGAATTTTAAACATAGGAAGAGAGAAGAGATATTCTTCTACACACTTTGTGATTTTATCTTTAAGCCAGCTTTCCAGGGAAAACCTTATAAATAGTTGCAGTAAGATGCCGTATCAATGCAGGTTGTTAAGGAAAATAGCAATATTAAAATCACCTATAAGACTGAATTGTTTGTCAATAAGCCAGTTTGTTTTGAGGGATTTGATTGATCTAGTGAGGCAAAATAGCCAGAGTACTTGTATAAATTACCGATGTTGATATAGTCTAGGGATTATACGCATAACGTACAGTTCACAAAGCATCCGGTAATTAGTAGGAAGCCTTGGACATGGTTTAATGTGGGTCTCCCTTTAGTACGGAAAAGGGTATATTCAGTTCACTCCCAAGATGTCTACTGAGTCCTTATTTTATGTCAAGCATTGCAGATGTGACTAGGGATTAGATACGGGGAAAAACAATTTTACTATTAAAAAAAGAATATTTACTAAAAACAACATTGCTACTGAGACAGATTATGCAAAACAAAATAGGATTATTTAACCTTGGTGGCCATGTCAGCCATCATCACCTGCTCTAGAAAATATTGGTCTATCATAGCAAAGATCCAAGAGACCTGCATATTTTTAGGTTACAATTGCAAGAAATTAAAAAACTTTCATAAACATTTAAAATCTTTTTTTTTCTTCAGACATATACGAATGAGTGCTGCTACATTTTTTCTTTTCTTTTTTTCTCTTTCAGCAGGCAGTGACTACAATTGATTCAGCACTACTTTACCAGAATAAGTAAAGGTCTATTTACCTCGCATGATATTAAATTAAATCTGTCTGAGAGATAAACAACTTAAATTTTAATGCTTCACATTCAAGAGTACATCTGCGCTAATATTTAAGTAACACAACACATCTATCTTTCAGACTCTGATTCAATGTTTTGGTCTTTTGTTGAAAGCTCTAAATTTATTTAATCTTTCTCTTTTCTAGAAAGGTGAGAATGTTGCTCTGAACCTTGCTCAACTAAAAAAATTGTGCAAATCCTACTTCAGATTTATCTACTGAGTTATTTATTTTACCAGTTTAGATCAAGGCTTAGTCATAAAGGCAAATAATATAAAGCAATGTTACCTGTAATATTCTTTTACTATATTTGATAGAAGTATAGAATGATCACATCATCAAATATGTGCCTATAAAGAAATTTGTTTCATGTCTTTCCCTACCAATTTGAATTACTCCATCCCCCAAATCACTGAAGATGAAGCAATCCTTCTAGGATGCCTGTATGAATATAGGTATTTCTTTTTCACTTTTCATATATCAGATGAACCAGTGGAGTATAAATATATTTTCCTTTTCAAATTTTTTTCCTCCTTTATATTAGTATATATTGCTGCTGAACTACCTCCTTCTTTATGGAGAGTTTGTAATATACATATCTATATTTATAAACTTTCTCCTTTCTCTACACACACACACACACACGCACACTCACTTTGCCTCATGAGACAAGATAGTGTAGGGAAAAAAATTGGGGACTTCAGTTTCTTTCTTTCTTTTTTTTTTTGCTAAGAAAGAGTTGCCCTGAACTAACATCTGTTGCCAATCTTCCTATTTTTTTTGCTTGAGGAAGATTAGCCCTGAGCTAACATTTGTGCCAATCTTCCTCTATTTTGTGTATGAGCTGCCACAGCATGGCTGATGAGTGGTGTAGGTCTACGCCTGGGATCTGAACCCACGAACCTTGGCCACGAAAGTGGAGCAGGCCGAACTTAACCACCAGGCCACGGGGCTGGCCCCCGAACTTCAGTTTCTTTATTTGCAAAATGGAGTCAATTATATCTACCTTTTTTGGGTTTTATGAAGATTAAATTAATATGGAAAACAAATAGACCTTGACAAATTATGGGCAATAAAAAAGTGTCAGCCCTTTTCTCTTTGTTGTTATTGTTGACAATAACAATTGGGCAAAGCAGGCCATTCTTTACTTTTTCTACTAAGATTCAGGAGAATCTGTAAGACTATATTTTACTTTTCATAATGTATAAGGTTGTCAATCAGAAGAGACAGGATTTAGCACAAGGAGATAATCATGGTGGTATTTCATGTGTTTTCTTAGAAGTAACTGAAATGTTCTCATTTGATTAACCATAGAAGCTATTTTGTAGTTTGACAAATTATTTCAATGAATGAAGTTGGTTTAAAATTTTGTGTTTTTTGGAAAAGCTTGTGTACAAATACATTTTTCTCACCATGCAAATATTCAGTTCATAGTTGTGCCAGAAGGACTTCTGATGAGTTTTAATATATCAGAACTCCCAGATGTAGCAGATCACATCTAATCTTTTAAAAATTCTATAAGACTTAGACATTTGTGGTAGTCTCCAATGATGGCCACCACCAGTTCCTTTCTTCTCTGCACATGTTTGCTGCTCCTTGTGTCAAGAGATGGAGTCTAATTTCCATCTCCTTGAGTCTGGGCTGGCCTTAGTGACTAGTGTGACCAATAAAATGAGGCAGGAGTGGTATTCTATAGCCTCTGAGCCTAGGTTATAAGAAGTTTCATATCTTCTTTATTGATCTTTTGGGATGTTTCCTCTCAGAATCTGTGAGAAGTCCAAGACACCTGGAGAAGCCATGTGTAGGAATTGACCAGCCCAGCTGAGCCCCAGTTGGTAGCCATTATCAATGAGCAGCCATGAGAATGAGCCATCTTGGATGTCCAGCCCAGTCAAGGCTTCAAATGACTGTAGCCCCAGTGGCCACTGGACTGCAACCACATAAGAAACCCTATGTTAGAACTAGTCAACCTACAGAACCATAAGAGAAAATAATATAGTGCTGTTTTAAGCCATCAAGTACTGGGTAGTTTGTTATGTAACAAAAATGTAGATAACCAGAACAGCATTATAAGCCAACAACATAGTGACTCAAACAAACATGTTCACAAAAAGATGCGGTATCTATTATATTGGAACTCAAAATGTTAAGCAAGCTGTGCCCTTAATAGGCCCAAATCTTATTTTTGATTTCAATATGATCAGGTTTCAAAAAATATAGTGAATGTATGGTGTTTGATTTTAGGGGGAGAAATTGAAATATAGCATTTTGGAATTCAGCTTCATATGCATCCATCCATTCATTTAAATATTGATTATGTACATATGCAAAGCAATATGCCAGGTGCTGTGGGGGATAAAGGGATGAGTCAGAAAGCTGTACTGATATTAGCATTTTGGAAGACCCTCCGTTTTCCCTCTGAAGACAATAAAACACAGTGTTTCCTGGTGGGATTTCATTTGGTGTTCTCTTTAGTTTTCTTTCTTCCATCCTTCTGACCATTCTTTTCAGATTGTTGGTTTCTTTGAGTGTTTGGAAAGTGTAAAAAGTAAAAAGTCTTAATTTGAAGGAAAAATAGTTACATATAAAATGACATAGTAATCTTTAAAAAAAAAAACCCCAAAACTAGTAGTACTTGTAAGCAATCTAGAATTTTGGTGAAGATTTTTAGATTTATTATTTTGGCCCCCCCCCCCTTTTTTTTTTTGCTGGAGGAAGATTAGCCCTGAGCTAGCATCTGTGCCAATCTTCCTCTATTTTGTATGTGGGATGCCTCCACAGCATGGCGGATGAGTGGAGTAGGTCTGTACCTGGGATCTGAACCAATGAAACTGGGCTGCCAATGCAGAGTGCACAGAACTTTAACCATTTGGCCACAGGGCCGCCCCCCTCGCCCCAGTTTTTTTTGACCCCATAATATTGCTGTTCTTTTGGTGAGATTTGTGTTCATGATCTGGTGTAAATGACAGAATGGATAATAGAATTCTTATGTATGCTTTAAATGTGATAAACCAACTATTTATTGCTTTCAAATATTGTGACTTTGTTAAGAACATAGGCTTTGAAGGGAGAGAAACTGAGGTCTATTTCTGTCTCTGACAATTACTATTGTTTTTATTTAAGGTAGTTTTGAAAACACTCTAAGTCTCAGTTTTGTTATCTATAAAGTGAGTATAAAAATGGTATTGATATCCAAAGGCTATTGTGAGTATTTGCTGCAATTATGCATGTAAAGTACTTGCAAGGGCTCTAGCATATAGGAAAAGAACCAACATTTTTCTGAGATCATGGACATGGGGGATTGCATTTTCTAGTGTATAATAAAATGCTGATGCTGAGAGTTCAATGCAATTTTATTTAGGTTCCACAGTCAGTGGGGCAATTTAAAAATTATCTAGACCTATTTACTTTTTACAAGTGGTTTTAAAATTTAAAACAACCATTTAAAAAGCAATGCAAGCTTTCTTTAAGTGAAATCCCATGTAGATTGACTATTCGTCTGGTTGAAATGAGGAATGGGGACCACGCTCACTTTCTGCAGTGGTTCTCTTATGACAAACTCCTAATGGCTTAGCAAAATCCAGTTTAAAAATGACCGCACTAGGCTATTATTTCTGTTTGTAGCTCTACTGCTTTCTAGTCCTGCTTTGCCACATGTTGTAAGCACTTGAAACTATATATTATCCTAAATGTCCTATGTTATTTCTTGTCTCCCTTCTGGGGTTCCTGCCCCTCACTGGGAATGCATAGTCCTAACCTGTGCTTTTCCTTTTTAGAGAGCAGCCTCATTGCTCCAGCTTGGAGGTGAAAGGATAAGAGGGGAATATGTTTTAAGGAAAAAAACCCTTAAAATGCATTAATTTACCACTGCAAACGTTTTATCCCAATTACAAAATGAAATCAAAGACGCTTCACCTTAATTGCTCAAGCCTACTGAGCTACATTTTCACTCCATAGTTTTAAGTTTTGTAATTTGGGATTTCTCCAAATATATTCTAGGAAAGCTGGTGAAGGCACTTCCAGCTGGTGAACACAGATGTTATTTCATTAACATATTTAGCCAAATCTTGATGAATCCTAATATACATTTGCTTAAACCAGGGAGTTCCTTTTCTCAGAGACTTCCAGAAATTTCCAGGGATGTTGACAATATTCACAAGATTTGTCTCGTTGTAGGTCTCACTTCAGTAAGTCCAGTCCAAACTCCATAGACCTTAGAGTTGCTCCTCAATTCTTGTGCCCCTCAAGGCTTTGCTATTGCTGTCACTGATGAGGGTAGGTATCCTTTATATTTGGCATAAGAGGTCTTAGAGCCTGCTCCTGCACTTGTAAAGTGTAAACGAGAACATCTCCTATGTGCTCAAGTATAGGGAGGAGCTAAAATTTGCTCAAATAAATAAGTGCTAGAATAGTTGGTGATAGCTCTTTTAATTAAACAAAAATCAAATTATAAGAATAAAATATGCTCATTTTAAAATTTAAAACAATACAGATGAATATAGGTAAAAAGGGGGAATCCTCCATTTTTGGTCCATTTTTTTCAAATCTTCTATATATTTCTACTTTTTTGTTTGTTTCTATTTTGTATATTTATTTTTTAATCAGAGGTCTTAGAAGGAAAGGAGAGAGAGAATGAGGCAGAGGCATTATTTGGAAAGATAATGGATGAAAATATACCAACTTTATTTTGATTATTGTTTTATGATATATCTTTATCCATGTGTTCATTTTCAGCCTTTCTGTTTTTTCTGTTATATCTCTGATGATTAATATATAGTTGGAGTTTTAAAAATGTAATCTAAAATTTTTTGTCCGTTAACTGGAACAGGTAGTGCATTTAGATTTAATGTAATTACTAACTTTTCAAATTGTCCTTTCTCTTCTCTGTTTTCTTGCCTTTTTTGCATTGATTATTTTTTATTATTCCAGTATTCCCTTCTACTACACTGGAACTTGTATGCCATGTCTCCTTTCTTTTAGTGGTTTCCCTAGAAATTATAATGTGAATAATTAGCACATCAAAGTCTAATGTCAAACAATACATTTATCTCTCTCTGAGATGATACAAATCTTAAAAAGCTTTAATTCTGTTCAGTCTTCTCTTGGTTTATATTATTTTGCTAGGTATTTTAATTCTATCTTTTTTGTACTTCACAATACATTATTACTATTATTGGTTTTATATTGACAAAATTCATTTAGATTCACTCAAACACTTACTGATTTCTTTGCTGTTTATTCTTTTTTATATCTCAGATTTTCCATTTGGAATCACTTTCCTTATACCTGAAGAATATCTTCTACAATTTTATTAGTGAAGATCTGCTAATGGAAAACTTTCTCAATTTTTGTTTTTAAGAAAAATGTCATTATTTCTCCCTTTTTAAAAAAATATATCTTCTCTGTATATAGAATTCTAGATTGACAGTCTTGTTTTCAGCCTATTGAAGGTATTATTCCACTGTCTTTTGGCTTCACTGAAGCCGTTGAGAAATCGGATGTCAGTCTGTAGCTCCATTGAAAGAAATATTTCTTTTTCTCTGGCTTCCTTTCACATCATCTCTTTGTCTTTTGTGTTGCGCTGCTTTACTATAATGTGACATTTCTTCTGATGGGGAAGTATTAGGCTTCTTCAATCTGTGGATTGAGGCTCTTATCATTTCTGGAATATTTTCAGCCATTATATTCCCAAATATTGTCTCTGCCTCATTCTCTCTCTCCTCTCCTTCTAGGGCTTTGGTAGTAAATGTCAGACATGCTAACTCTATCTTCAATCTCTCTTGACTTTCCTTTTATTTTCCTCCTATTTCTTTATTTTTTCGTATAGCATTGTAGACAGTTTTTTCTGATCTATCTTCCATTTCCTAATTTTTTCTTCAGCTGTGTTTAATATACTTACAAACACATCAGTTGAGTTCTTAAATTTAAATAAATGTGTATTTTTAGTTTCTAGAGTATCTCTTTTATTCTTTTCCAGATCTGCTGGGTCAGTTTTTATAGTGTCCATAGATATGTTAATTCTTCTCTTTAATAGGCATTTTATAATTTAGCTAATTATTCAAATATTTGAAATTTCTGTCTGTTTTGGCTTTTTTGTTGTTGCTGTTGTTGTTCTCACAGAGCCTTGATTTGGTGTGTACATAGTAAGTTTTAATTCTGAGTTGCTTATTTAGGGGCGAATTTATTTGTGGAAATTTTTGAGTCCTAGGATGAAGATAAATTTCTCTAAAAATCTGAATAGTATTTTTGTTTGTTTCTGCCATGTACCTGAGGGAACTATATCTGGGACCATCTTAAACTAAATTTATAGTCTGAGGTCTTTTATGAATTTGGGCTACAAATCTATACAAAGGGTAGCTTAAGATTATAACTTTTCAGGGAAGATTTATCTTTTTTACTCTCCTTAATACCAAGGTAAATCTACTTGTAGCCTCCTGGATGTGGGGAGGGAGGGATGAGTTTACTTCTGATTCACTCTCATTGAGCCTGTGGTCACCTGAAGTCCCAGATTATTGGTTGGCAAGAATCCCATCACAGACTTCTTAACTTGGGTTAACCTTGTGCTTGGTTTTCAATCCCCATGACCCTGTGAGGCTGTGGAAATGAAATTCAAGTTTCTAGGTTTAGAAAATGCCCCCTTGGCAAAAGCAGCCTAATTCTCTGCTTACTCTTTGGATTCTCTTTTCCACTTAATTTTTGATTGGCAATAACTTACTATTTTGTCATATCATAAATATTTTTAATATGACATTTTTATATTTAATCCAGTATTCTTAGTTGCTTTCAGAAGGATAATCAATCCCTCCAAATTTCTAGCCACCATAATATCTGAAGCATTAAATCCCCGTTCTTTTCTATACTAGTAGTATATCACTTAATCATTTGGAGATTTGGCATGTCTCTTATTTGTTATTAATAATTATTGGGTTGTATAACATTTTATTTTTATGTGCCATCATCCCAACTGTAGTATAAACTTCCTAAAAAATCTTTGCTCTGACTTGCATGGCACCTAAATAGTGAGGTTCACATTACTGGTGCCCAGAATATATTGGCTGATTGAAAGACTAGGGTACAATTTTTTCGTTCAAGGAATATTCTCTTTTTTATCTATCAGTATGGCACCACTGACCCACTGGCAGTAAGTCATACTCTTTAAGTTGTTTTCTCCATCAGTACTGATTAATTTGTATTGATCTGTCTCTACTCTCTGGGCAGGAACATTTGTCACCAGGAGCTTGCATTCATGAGACAGAGGAGATTAGGAAATGCGTATGGAGACTACTTGCAAGTGTGTGTGAAATGGTAGTGGCAGAGATGGTTAGTTTTCCTTTTAATATTTCTATTCCTAGAATAACAAAAGATACAAGCCAGCTTCCTTTGTAGTGAAGTATGAAATGTAACTATGTTTTGGTCAATGGTACGTAAGTGGAAATACCATGTGACAGCTTCCAAGACCCTTCAATATGAGACAACTGGCATGTATCCACTGTGCCTTCTCTCTTTTCCGTAACTTGCTGCCTAGAATATATGTAATGGCTACAGTTCCATCTCAGTCCGTGAGTGAAGACTATGCCCAAAGGATGGCAGAGTAGAAAGTTAGAAGGAGCCTGGGTCCTTGAGGACTTCGTGGAGCAGGGCTGCCCTGCTGTCTCTCTGGATTGTTTACCTCTGGACTTTAACCTGAGAGATGAATAAAATTCTAGCTTATTTAAGCCACTGTTATTTTAGGTTTCTGTTATTCCCATCTGAACATTATCCTAACTAATCTAGTGAGTAAACAGTAAATTCCAGAAATTATGCAGCCAGGGGATTTGTTTATAAATATCTGGGATCCATGACATAGCATTTAGTCACACCTGATTAATGGGTTTTGTCGATCCTTAGAGAGGTTAAATTGGATGTAAATAGCACAAACGAACATATAATATCAGTTTTATGTGTTTAAATTAAATGCGTAGTGAACTGAACAGGTTAAAACTTAACAGTTTTCAGTATATATTTTGAGTTCTATTATTCTATAACATCTTTTGTTATCTTTTTTTAAAGTCTCCAGGTTAAATATCTTTCCTGTATATTATTGATTGTATGGATTGTGTAAAACCCCAAAACAAGTGTTGTCAAGCTTGGTTGCGCTTCATGTCATGACGTATTGGGTGACCCTGGTACCATGAGACATTTTTGTAAACAGCATTGTGGTTTATATCCACGTATATAAATTTCCCCACTAAAACCAAAATGAAGTGATGAGAGCAATTTCTACAATATTGATTTTTTTGTCATATCATTGAAGTATTAATACGACTCTCATTTCTGCAAATTGATCAATTTTATGAAAATAACAAGGAAAATGTAAACGTTTTACCAAATTATTCAGGAACACGTAATTACTATATAATATATCTATTCCAGGGCTTAGAACTTGTTAGCTTTCCAACTCATTCTATGGGAAGGCAAAACCCTACTATTGATTCCAGAAAAAGTAACCCAAAAATGACAACTAAAGGCAAATTCACTTACGGATATAGATGCAAAAGTCCTAAGTAAAATAATAGCAAATTGAAACAGCAGTATATTAACCACCATCCATCGTGACCAAGTGGGTTTATCTTTAGGTTTGCAACTATGGTTCAACATTAGGAAAGTTACTAGTATGATTTATTTTACCAATAAATTAAAAGTGTGTGTATGGAAGAGATCACTCAATAGATACTGAAAAATTCCTATTCCTGATAAAATCTCTTAGAAATAAAGTGAAAATCCCTTCACCAAATGTAGTATTTATAAAAGACCTTAAACAGGTCTTACTTAATGGTAAAATATTAGAAGTGTTCACATTAGAGTCAAAGCACAAGATAAAAATGTTCACGACAAGTGGTAGTATTCCACATTAGATGAGAAATACCGTTCAATTCAATAAATTAAAAAAAATTATATTTTATATAAATCATATAAGGTTGACCTATAGTATGATTTATATTATACAATATATAACATACAATTTACATATTAATTACATATTATATAAATCTCTCTCCATATAATATATATAAATATATTTAAAAAATACCATTGATGCAAAAAGAATTGAATAGACTAATGGGACACTAATAGATCTCTGAACAGATTTATATATGTAAGAATTAATATATAATACAGGTAGTATTTCAATTTTTTTGATGAATGCTTTCCTAAACAAGGCAGAAAATCTAGAATCTAAAAAGGGAAAAACCAGAGAGATTTGATTCCTATAAACTAATGAAACAAACAAACAAAAAACTGAGCATGTTAAAAGATAAACAAATTTAAAAGGTAAGCAGTAAACTAGAATAAAAATATGTATGTATGTATAATAAAATTATCCTTTTAATAAAAATAGTATATATGTATGTATAACAAAGAATATCTAAAAATCATCTACAAATCAATAAAAAATTAAATCACCCAATGAGGAGAAGTGCAAAGCATATGAAATACATACAGATGCATAAATGTTTGAAATGCTGCTAACTGCTGTGAAAATCAGGGAAATACAATTAGAGCAACTGTGATATACATATATCTCAAGTTAGAAAAAAGTGAAAAAGATCGATCCAAGTTTCATGAATTTCTGGGGAAATGGTAACTCTGAATATACTGTTTGTGGGAAGGGACTACAAATTGGTTAAACCTCTTTGGAGGATCTTTGGAAGTCTTTATCAAATTTATAAAATAAGCTTAACACTTGAAACAAATTCCAACTTCTATGTGCAGAGGTACAGACTTATGTACTAAGATACTCACTGAAGCAGAGTTTGCAATTAAGAATAATTGAGATTGGCCTAAATGTAAATCAATAATGGAATGGTTAAATATCAACTTTATATAACGAATATTCTGACACAGTTAAAAAGACTTAGAAAATACCTATGAGAATATTCTTAAGTGAGGAAAAATGATTTTTTCAGAACAATGTATATGGTATGATTTTCTTTCAGAAAAGAAAAATATGCTTATTATATACATACATATTTTGTATTTAAATGCATACACTAAAGCATGGATAAAATTTACGCTAATGTCCTTTTGGGAAGGATCTATGAGAGAGTGAGAGGAGGGCAGTGGGGAAAGTGAAAGGTGGTATTTACTTTGTCACCTATATACTTTTGTATTATTTAAATTTATTAAAAAATTATAGCCTATGCAATTTTTAAAACAATTACACAGATCCAAGATTCTTTCTAGTTTGGGGTTATTCCCATCTAGATTTTCTTTCTAGTTTGGAGTTATTCCTGCATGAAATGATCTATCTATTCAAGAGTAAGTCACATAGCATTCCATGTAGCTATTTTAAGGAAAGCCTGATGGATTATTAGGAATTAAGTTTTGCAGGAATAAAAGCAGTATAAAATGTTAGCTATTGTTAGAATAAATGTGTGTGTATAATATACGGACAGGGTTTTCACTCATAATAGGTGTACAGGTTCTAACAATGCCATTTGTTTAGGTGTAAATACAATTCTTAGTGAAGACTTGGGGTAAGATAGTGCATTTCTATATATTTCTTTTGAGATAATCTTAAAAAGCTTGAAAATTAGAGGAGAAAAAATTAAGTGAAGATTAGTACAGGAGTTGTTTCTGAAATGTTTCATATTCTGCTAGCTCAAAAAATCCTCCTGAAGGCACCAGTGCCCTCACTGATTACTTGCTATGTTTTCACTGGGTTAGGAATAAGAGACTCCAATAAACCCTGCAGCTTACTTGTAGCCATTGGAATTCCTATCATGTTTTTACTACCTGGTGGAAGCAGATGTTTGTCACACGGATAGGAGTGATGGCTCTTGTTTTTTGACATCATTAAGTCACAGAAAGTCAAGGTTTTCACTTGAGAGAAAATGCAAACTTAAACTGGGGAATAATAATGCCCAGTGCAACTGTTGAGACCTTTCTAATTTACACTGAAAGAGAGGTAAAGGACTTTAAAAAAGGTATTGTGACATCTCCTGAGGGACCCTGCTCTGGGTCTTCTGATGTTGGAGGAAGGCAAAATGTTTCTTCTTTTATAGTTGGAGAAAATAAACTGATGAAACATGTGTACCAATTACATTTTCACTGTTACTGCTGATAAATTCAACTTCATGTTGATTCCATTTATGAAACCTGAACTGATTTTTTTGACTCACTTAAGAGCTCTGCCAGCGTGTGGTGGGTTCTAACAATGCCTTGGGAGACAGGTTGGTACGCAGAATGCAGACTGAGACTATGGACTCAGGAAGACCTCAATTTTCAACCTGCTGTTGAAATTTCAGCATCAGTGGAAATTGCAGCCACAGAGGCAGCACTGAGTTTTACTGTAAAATTCTGAAGTAGAAGCAGGTCCCCCAAGGAAGGGCCTCAATAAAATGGAGAAAATCGAAAGTTTAGCAAGCTGAAATGCATGGCTGGCACTTTTATTAACTGCGGGATTTCAGGGGAGTAGTGTGTGAAAGAATGAAATTGAGACTCAGATGAAGAAACCAAGAACAAGGGAGGTCAAACAGTTTAGCTCTTGTTTCATTTCTGGTGCATCAAGGGCAACTTCCTGGCTCTTAGTCTACAGCCTTTCTGCTACATCTGGTCATTCTTTTCCTTTAAAGAGAAAGCTTTCTCAGGAGCAGCATTGAAGCAGGTCAGAAGGGAATCTCTATGGACGGAAACATGAAGAGCGATAAGGAGTATGGTAATTATATAAGTTGATCAGCACAAGAGTGGTAAAAGTAAATTTTGGGATAGAATGTGGTTAGAAAGCTTCTTTTCTGAAACTGGGTGAAATACAATTTTAAAAGCCAAATTATATACAAAAAGAATAAAATTGGAATATGAAATAGAGATGCAAATATCTATGATGCTGATTATGTGTTTGCAAAAATGATTTTTCCTCTTGAGAATGATGGCTGTTTAAATAATTATCCATGCTTTTGTATAGGTAGTTTGATTGTTAAGAAGCATTAACGATATCCCTGGCCTGTATAAATTGTACTGCTTAGGTTCAGATTATATTCATCATCCCTTTTTGGCAATCTTTGCTTTTTATTAATGGGCACAGAAAGATGGTTACTGAGTAGCATGGAAAAAGAACTAACACTTTAATGGTAGGTGTTTGAACTTAATTACTTAATTCATTAATGGATTCAATATGCATTTACTGAGCACCTGTTCTGTACCAGATATTGTGATGGAGATAGAGTGGTGAAGAAGATGATAATGGTCCCTGTCATTATGGAGTTTTCAGTCTAGTGGACTTTAGTAGATGCCTCCGTATCAGAATTTTTTTAGATAATTTTTTATACTCTGTATAAAGTTAATACATAGTGTTAATGAAAAATACAGGAAAAGATAAAGATATTCAGGATAAATGAAAAAATGGTATCACTTCATCTCTTGGAGGTAGCCATTATTAAAGTTTTGATATGTTGCTTTCAAATTTTTTTTGAGGGTGTGGAGATCTGTGTCAATACCTGTATACCTTTATCTGTCTTTCTCATATTCATCATCTGTCTGTCTATTCCTACACACACACACAAACACACCCACGCACTTTAACTTCTGCTCTACACTGTTCCCTCACACAGACATCTCTCTGACTTCTTAAGATGTCCTTCCTCACTGCACCAAAGCTCTTGATCAGAAGAACACCCAGCTGCTTCCTACTGTCCTTCCTAAGTGGGTCAAATCCATCATACCACGTAGCCCTCAGGAATCTTATGGTTCCTTGCCAAGCTGCTCCTTATGACTGTTCTCATCTTACAAACTCAGGTGACTCCAGCCCATTGCCTGCTTTCAGACTGAAAAGCAGGCTCCAGTCTCTCCTCATTCCAGGAGATGCACATCAATCTCTGTCCAGAACTCTCACTGTATTTCAGTCCCATGCAGCAATGGGGACACCATTCCACAGGGTTGGGACTCAAGAGTGATGCCCGTCTCTCTATCTTGTGGATGTCCTCCCCTCTATGGGTGCTTCTTTTTGAAGCATTTGAGGGGGGGCTTGGAAAGGAAGGGAAAGGGAAAGGGAAAATGCCACTTTACTCCCTGTGGCTACTCTTCTCTCTTAAAAGTGTTCTTTAATCAACTTTTGAAGTTTAGGCTTCACTTAAGTAGGTTAGAGGTGGTGTGTGTGGGGGTGTTGATAGTTACTGGACCAGCTCTGTTCTCTTCACTGAATCCTCCATGGATGGGTCTAGCATCTCCCTTTAGAATGTGTAGTTATTTATAACCCATTGTTCTCAGTTTTGGGGTTACAGCCAAATTTCTAAGACAACAGGAAGAGTCCTATTCAAATTCCTATTCCATATGTATATACAAAGATACAAAGTTGATTTTGCACTGCTTATGCAGTGCTTTTTAACTCTTTTTAAACTCTTTTTTACTTATAATTATATCATGAGCATTTAATCATGTCATTACATTTCTTTGGAAATGAAATATTAGTAGATTATATTATTTCATCTCATGAAAGTATCATAATTTATTTCTCTTTTTAATTGTTTAAAATGTTAGTTTTTCTCTATTTTATTATAACAGTAATACATACTCATTATAGAAATTTGGAAAATACAGAAAAGTACAAAGAAGACAACAACATCATTTGTAATCCCACAAAAAAGAACTACCCACATTTTGCTATGTTTTCTTCTAGGTTTTCTCCCCCTGAACAGATACAGATAGATATATGGATATATGTAGATACTTGTATCTATGTATGTGTGTATATATACAGATATGCATATACAAACATATTTAGTGTGTGTGTATATATATATGCATATACAAACATATTTAATCTCATTTATATTTTGTATTATCATACATCTGCATTTAAAAATGAATGGAATTCCTACTGTATATAGTTTTGTATCCTGTTTTCACTTTCTATATATTTTGATCTTTCTTCATATTTGAAGAAATATTTTTAAAACTTCACTTTTACTACTATAGAATGATATGTATTAATTATAGAAAATTTAGAAGATATAGATTAGCAAAAAAAAAAAAGTCACAATAATACTATATGTTATCTATCCAATCTGAATTTATCAAACAGACTTTAGATAGAAATGAGATAACAATAATATGAATCCCCAGTTTCACTAGCTCTAAAATATACCAGTCTTCTGCAAAGTTCTCTCCTATCCCCTCCTCTCCAGTTATTCATGGGTACTCCTCACATTAGAAAGCTAGTCAATTTCACTTCTTCTGCATACTCATCTGGTGGTAGCAGTTGTATCGAGATGAGATGACCTAGGAGGCTACATCCCTCCAGAGAATCTGGTGGGTGGGTGCAGTATCAGCCGCCAGGTTCTGGTACCCAGAAGCACTACTTTTTGCCCACCTGGGAGCTCAGTCCAGTTTGTTTTACTGAGCTTCTTCTCTCCTTAGGATTCTCTCGAGGGACCCCACAGTTCCTCCTTGAAATCTGGCCTTTGTACTATCATCCATCCATCTCCCATAGTCTGAGAATTTTGTCTGTATATGTGTGCAACTCGATTGTAGACACAATTTAAAATATACCCCTTCCCAGGGGATACTTCGGCCCTGTTATAATTCATTAGAAGTTAGAAGGGGTGTTGACACTGGCAGTACTTGGTTACACTACACACACACACATGCACACACACATTTATAATTATGGAATAAGTTTTATAATATACATGATATTTTATACGATGTATTTTCCTGGGTGTGTTTATTATGAAATATTTTATACATTTAAATATTTTTATCTGTCTATGTATGTGTACATGGTGGTTTTAAAGATGTGTCAACAGAAGCTCCACTCAAGAGATGGAGCTTAATTACCTTCCCCTTGAATGTGGCCTGATCTTAGTGACTTGCTTCTAGTGTCAGAACATCACTCAATATTAGATTAAAAAGACTGCACATTGATCTTAAGCGCACTCTCTTTCTCTTTTTCTCTCTCTCACCCTCTCTCTCTCTACTCTCTGTGGGGGAAGCAAGGTTGTAAACAGTCCTATGGCGAGGTCCACATGGTGAAGAAATAAAACCTCTTGCAATCCTTCTCAGCTCAGAGGAAGATCCTTCAGTCCCAGTCAAGTCTTCAGAGACTGTCGCCCTGGCCAACAGCTTGACTGCAACCTCATGAGAGACGCTGAACTGGAACCACTCAGCTAAGCCACGCCCAGATTCCTGACTCAAAGACACTGGGAGAGAATAAAAATGATTGTCGTTTTAAGCTGCTTAGTTTCAGGGCAATTTATTACACAGTAATAGATAACTAACACAGGATAGATAGATAGATAAAATAGATGATAGATAGATATAGAGATATGTAAATTATAAAGAAGGTGTAAAATACGAACCTGTGACCCAGCACTCAGCTTGCAACGTGCTTTTCCACTCAGTGTATCATGAACACTTTTGTATGTACTAAATCTTATCCTATTAGAACATTTAAAAACAATTACTAGCATTCTGTAGTGTAAATATAATTCACTTGACCCCAATACCATATTTTGAATATTTAATTAATTTCTAATTATTTGTAATCAACAATCCTGTGATAAACATCAATAACTGTATAGTCAGGATCCTTAATTGCAAGCAACAGAAACGTTTTCTTGTTTACTTAAGCAGAAAAGAATTTATTAAAAGGTATGAGACCTAAAATTATTTCAAAATAAAAAGTAAAAAACCCTGAAAAACAAAACAAAAGATATTAGGAAATTGAAAAGCAACATACTGTATGGAGGTTTAGATACTGAGAAGTGAAAAAGAGCGCCAATGTCCACTGAAATCTGCGTTGGCATATACAACATCAATTTAAACTCTTCTTTCAGTAGTTAAACAAAAATTCTCCCTCCAACATAATGCAACTACCCTTCATGTATTCAAAATGCGTTCACCTTCTCGCCAGAAAGGGAGCACCACGAAGTCTCATTCCTTGTTGCATCTGACAAATCTATTTTCCTTCGAATTGATTTACAATCCATTGTAATCCTATGAACCAAACTGAAAAGTTGTTCAGCACCAACATACCTTATGCAAAATAGTGGGAGGAAAGGATAGGGAAGAAGTGAGAAGTTAAGTATATAAACCCAGGAAAGGAAGAAAACACAAAAAGTCGTTGCAGTCTTCGTTCACATGAGACTGAAGTTGGTAATTATGACTTTTCTCTTCTTCTACTCATTTCATGTATCTTTTTTTATTTAGCCAATACCTCAGATGTTCAAGGTTCTTTACCTGATGTAGTGTCCCAAACCTTCATTCTTGAAAAATCTAAGCCTTTGGTTGTCTTTCTTACATTGATGCTGCGGCCTCTCAATGAATTTTATCAATGAACAAGTCAGAACCAGAAAGCACCCCAGGACAATCTTTGAGTTCCTTCAATATTCCTTACTTTCCTGATTGTGTAGCAGCAATTCTAATTCCTCTTGAGGGTCAGGATCAATCTCAAAAGTCAACACCATAATCCCCTTTATTGCCTGTTCACTTAGTAGCATAAAGAGCCTGAATTGGCCAGGTGGTATTGTCAACTTACCAATTAATGATTCCATTGTTATCTTCTGATACAAGCATTTCTGCCTCACTTACTGAGATGACCAAACCAACAGCACTCAGATGGATGGAAAGCTAAATTTTGAGAGTGCCCCTATTTTGTGCAGGGCCTTCTGAAATCCAGGATTTTTTCCCCTTTTCAGTCAGATAGCTCTCCATGATAGCTTAGGCAAGAATAGAGGAAGGGACAGTAGTGTGGCTCAAAACTTACTTACGCCTTCAGAACCTAGTCAGGTCCAGTTCTATCTATTCATTTCCATTTGATGATGGAACACGTTGGGGTATACCTGACTTTATAGACAACTGGATTAATACACAATTTCATAATGCAGAGTTGCATGTCCTACGGTCACATGTTTAGTTGTAAACAAGCACCAGAGAGAAACTAGGATCTATCATTCAAAATAAAGAAAGACACTTGAGAAAAGCCTACTGGCTTTGCCCACAAGTCTTAAAGATTTCTTCTGTGATTCTCCTATTGGGGCTGGCCGCCAACTTACCCATTAGATTTCCTGGGTATAAGAGCAAAGTTGTGAAGCTACTTCCAGTAGAGTCTGATCAGCTGAAGAGCCTTCTCTTCCTCTATGACCTTACTGGAAACTGGCACCCTTTAATATATCTTATAAATTCTCAGATGATGTACTCAAAAGAGGTTATGTTTTCTCCCCTAAAACAAAAATGACCCAAGTGTTATGCCCTTTGTAGCGGATACAAATTATTGTACCTTATCATTCACCTTGTTTGGGAGAACCCATGTTTCTCTGGAAACATCTTTTAGAGAAGTTAATATTAGGCTTCTGTATTTTTGTGGTTCTGTCTCCTACTTTCTGGCAAATGTATATTTTACCCAGGTATATTTTACCTTGGGTTCCTACTATTTCCCATGAACCAGAATAATGTCTGTAGGGTGGTGAGACAATCCACTCCTCTAAAGCAAATCCAGCTTCTCTTATCAAGACTCATAAGAAGTGGAATTTCCCATGTACTGTATAGGAGTCTCAGGAAAGTGACAAGGGTCTACTACAATAATGAATGATTCCTGTTAGGTCTGAATTTGCAATCAAGGAAGATTAACAACTTGAAGTACTTACTAATTTGAATGAGACTGAGCAATACAAGTACACTTGACAACCAGGCTCTTAAAAAAGAAGATCATTAATTACATACATCATTCAAATACAAAACTCAGTGTACTAGTCACTTTTACCATACCGTGACCCGATGGACAGGACATGTTTAGTTTGTGTTGTTTTGATATGGAAAATGTGAATGTTTTCTTCATGGACTGATTCAATCTTTCTGAATAACCCTGGGCTCCTATAGTTGTTTGTTCTGGGGCAGATATGGATAAATGGGTTTAGACCAGGATGGCAAGAGACACCTACTACACTGAACCTACCATGCTTTGGATTCTCTGCTTCTTCTTAATGACAGAAAGGGGACAGTTCCAATGTGGTCAATTTCTTGTCTGTGCAGAGGAAATAGTACCAGACTTGTCAGTTTGTCCCGTGAAAGATGACATGAGTGGAGCCATATTAAAATAGAACCAGAGCAACCATTTCAGAAGAATTGCCTTGCACATATTGTCTTTTTTTATCTTCCAAACTGTACCAAACCATCAACATTCCAAGAAGTGAGTAAGGACAAGAATATCCTGTTTGTAAGGACTGATGAAACTGGACTTTGCTGATGACTGAATTGCTAACCAATCAATGACATACAAGTCTAGCCTTTTGCCTGATGACTGAATCTCAGGCCAATCAATGAAGTACAAACCTACCCCTACCTCACTTAGCACCAATACAACTCACCTAATCCTCCCTTTTCCCCCCCAAAACCCTGAGCCCCTCTCCTATAATTTAGACACTATTTGGGTTTCTACCTGAATCTGTGCTCCCCAAATTGCAATTCTTTGGTCTCAAGTAAATGCTTTGCCTCTTAAACTGGTTTCTGTCTTTGTAGGTTGACAGTCCATTCTTTATTAAAAATTCCCTGCCTACTTTTTCCTGTTTATTCAACAAATCCTCCATCCTTTTTCATGTTTACCCAACCTGGTCATTTGGAGTTTCATTGTCTCTCTTCTTTCACCTTTTTCTGGCCAAAGACATTCCAAGGGTAATTACATAAGCATAGCTTTTAATGATTAACAAATAACACTCAGAGAATGCCATGTTTAAAACATTTTTAATTCCAATTAAGTGCAAATATTACTACAGGATACAGGTATTTCAAGTTATGAGCAATATCTGATGGGTGAGTGTTAGATCACTTTGTATTATGCTTACAGATACATACCTGCACATCTATGATTATTTTAGGATTAATTCTTATAAGTGAAATTTCTGAATCAAAGCTGGTACATATTCACAAGGGGCCAGAGTGAACTTGGCCCCAAGAAAAGATGACTTAATTTATAATTCTGCTAATAGCATACAAAGAGCTTCTTTTATTTTTTGAGGAAGATTAGCCCTGAGCTAACATTTGTTGCCGATCTTCCTCTTTTTCTTTTTTTTCTCCGGAAAGCCCCGGTACATAGTTCTATATCCTAGTTGTAGGTCCTTCTAGTTCTTCTATGTGGGTTGCCACCTCAGCATGGCTTGATGAGTGGTGAGTAGGTCTGCGCCCAGGATCTGAACTGGCAAACCCCGGGTTGCCGAACTTAACCTCTATGGCACTGGGCTGGCCTGAGCTTATTTCTTTATACCTTTGCTAACCTTAGATATTACAAAAAAACACAATCTTTGACAATCTGTTTGGTAAAAGGTGTTATCTCCTTATTTTTTAAATGTGCAAATCACATATTTTTGTAGGTTTCTTTTAATAATTTTTGCCATTTTTTAAATTGAAGTTTTAATCTTACTATTGGTTTCTAAGAACTTTTTACTTATTAAGAATATTGAGCATTTACTTTTCATTTATGTTTAAAATTTTTCTCCTGCTTTTAAGATGGCTCCAGTTAGAAGAAATATGTTTTAAATATATGTGTGATAAATATATCAACATTTTCCTTAATTTTTTTTGCCTGGATGCATTGATAGCATGCCTAGAAAGTCTTTATCTGTGTTAAGTTTGTGTAAATGTTCCCTCACAATTTCTTATAAAACATTTTGTTTCATTACTTCAATATAAATCTTTATCCAATCTGTAATGTGTTCTGGGGTATATCTTGGGGTAGGGATTTAATTTTCTTTCCCAAATGGTAAGTTTACTACTCCTTTCATTAAATAAACTGTCCTTTCTCCCTTGACTTAAAGCACTATCTTATCCCATACTGAATTCTTAAATATGCTAGTACATGGTCTGTTTGTGGACATACGTTCCTGTTTCCTTTGTTTGGGTTGATTGTGTGTCTCCACACTGTTTGGATTATTGCAGATTTTTAAAACATTTTATACAGTATATTCAGTTCTCATTTTGACTTTGGTTGGTGAGAACATATTGTTTTTGAACCATGTTATTTTCTAAATGACTCAATTTGTGAAAACTATTTAATCTAGAGTTTTATTCCTAGGATATTGCTATAAAGTTGTTTTGAATTGGTGTTATATTCCTATTCTAAATAATTATTTATGACATTTGTATTCATCTCCATTACTATATTGGTAACAGCTGTTTAGTTTTAACAATGTTTACTGGTTTCAAGGTATTATCTTGCCTGAGTAGATAACTTATTCTATGTTCTAGAGATCTTTGTTTTGATCCCCTTCTTAGTGGGTTCAAATTAGATTTGGAATAATATTTTGTTTTCCAAGGGTCCATTAGTAATATTTCTTATTAGCTCATACACAGACACACATCCATGAACATAAACACACATAGATATATATCTAAAGCTCTCTTTCTGTTGCTAGTATACAAGTTCATATTTTAGCTGGGTATATATTTTGGGGAGATAAATTTTTTTCCTTGAAAATATCTGTAGATGTTACTATTTAGTACAATTCTTAATTTTGATTCATTATTCAGATGAATCTAGAATACTTCTTATTTTATCGTGGAGGACTCTGTGTTGTGGTATTTGACCTATTGCATATCTTAGGTTATCACTTTGTTATTCTTATGTAAAAATGCTTATTTTGATGTATATACATTTATTAATTACTCCATTGTCTTTGAATTTTGTGTCCCTGAGTATACAGCTGAGATTTTTCTAAATTTTTTTTATGTAGCATAATTTTTCTGCCTATACACTTTGTCTTTGTATTCAAAATTTTATTCAAGAGAGTTCAGGTAGTTGGCATCTTTTCAATAAAATTTTTTGCAGCATGTAGAGCAACAGCAGTCCTATAAACCTATTGTGCTTGCACTGCAGTTTCAAAAGGTTTTCTACAATTATGTCCTTGATTTTTTTCTTCTGTTTTAACGTTTTTTTTTTTTTTGGAATTTGTCTTTTGGATTCACTGCATTATGGGTTATCTCTTCTGGTTTGTACATCTCATCACTGATTTGATTTTTCTGTACTCTTTATTATACTTTATACTGATTTTAATTCTTCTATTGAAATGCCAGTTTTCTCACATTATTCCCTTATTTCATCCAACTCAAGGCTTATCCTGGGACCTACTCTCTATTCTGCATTTCAGTCATGCTCAGTTTTATTTTAGTTTGATGTCATATCATTTCATTTGTTTCTCTAATTTAATAGACTGCATGCTTTCAGGAAATTTCTGATAACATGAAGTGTTGCTTTCTTATAACTGTAAGTCTTCTGCACCTTGTGTGTAACTTTCCTGTCTAGAATCCCTTCAGATTTCCTCTTATTATTGATTTATAATTACTCCTTCTTGAATAAAAGAGATTAATTCAAGCCCAATGTTTGTCATTAAACATTAAACACTTAGCTAGTTGTGTTTACATGTTTTCTTGTTAGATCATAAGCTAGTATTTGGATGATTATTGCCTGATTTTGGAGAGTTGTGATATTTAGGTAACGTCAACTGTACTGAACTATAGACGAATCTCTTACTTCTGTGCCAAGCTTATGGAAGATAATTTTTTTCCTGAATATCTTGAGGCATTTTATGTTTCTTCCTCTATGAGAAACAGTACATTTAAAAATTGAATCCCTGAACTGCTCTTTGAGTTCTTATTTTCTCTGTCCTTCATAGTTCTGACCTCATGTCCCGACGGGCCACCGCCCCTTCTCTTTTAATCTGACAACTGCTACACATGACTGAAATTGTTGTCATTAAAAGAAGAAAAGCAGGAAGGTGTGAGAGTGTGAGAGAGAGGTGAGCAGAAGAAGAGAATTCTCTTGAGTGCTAGTAAAGAAATTGGATGTGAACATTGATTAATATCCAAACTGTTACTGCTGCAACTTTGCATCTTCTTCCGTGGTGTGAGAGTGGTCAGTGTTCTCAGAAGAGAGAATGTGTGTGGACCGATAGGTGGAAGAGACCACTGCGGGCCTGGGACTGCAAACAGACTGATGAATGGACTGTATATAGAAAAGGATGGGAGGAGATGAGGCTGAGGAGGAGGTCAGGGAATTCATCACTATATACACTTGCCTGTGGAGTTTAACTTTATCCTGAAGGAGATGTTGAAATGTTTAAAGCAGGTGTATGACATGGTGGGACAGAAAGATCTCTTTGGCAATTATTTGATCAGAGCAGGATGAGACTCCTGATGAATGGAGCACATAGGAAGTTATTGCAATCATCCAGGCAAGAAAAAGATAGCAGCCCAAAGGGAAAATGAAATAGACTTTGTGATTAGAATAGAGGGCAAGGGAAAGGGAGGAATCCAGGATGATTCTTCTGCATTTGGTTAATATTACAGGGTCAATTAAGTGTGACATTTACTGAAATAAACTGCTTTGTAGGGGCTGCAGTTTGGAGTGATAATGAGTTCAATTTTGGAATTTCATTAGTGATTTCATATAGACAATTTTTTACACAGGCAATGATCACTTTAACTTTAGTGGCACAACAACAAAATGTTTCCAAGGATAAAATAAGCTAAATTTTTAGTATGCGTGTATTGCCTATTTAAACTATTTGGATTGTGGTATGTTGTTGTCAAGGCCAATGAACGGGGAGAAATTAACCAGCAAGATCGGTATTTCAATCAGGATTGAGTTGGCAGCATGGGGGAGTGAGAAGGAGCTTAGCTTTGGAAGACAGGAAATTAATATCCTTCAACGGATTTTGCTCATTAACAGTAGGATTTGGGGCAAGACACTTAGTCATTTGGCTTCTCAGTTCCCTATTTGTAAAAGATAGATAATATCATCTTTCTAAATTATTTCACAGAGTCTTAAGATTTGAACTAGATAGCTGATATGAAATTGCCCCATATGCTGGTTCATGTCTGGAATGATGAGAAACGAAATATTAGATATTTGTTGGAAACTGCATTGGGGAAACAATTTTCTGATGGGCTACCCTATGATGTAAATAAGACTAGCCTTTTGGGCATTTTAATGCCACCTTTGACAAACGAATATATTTAATTCAATTTTTCTAAACATAATAGTTTGGAGACCAGAACACTGCAAATGTAAATTCTGACACAGTACACATAAAATAAAGCTAAATGGCAGTACTTAGTGCCAGAGAGGATATTTTTTGCAATCAATTTTTAAATTAGCATTTTCCTTTATTAAAAATACAAGAAGAGAGAAAAGAAAACAGTTTTGCATTCAATATTAATATAATTTTCAACTCCTGGCTATGATTACATCATAAATATCAGAGCCAAACTTCTCACAGAACTAAATACAGAGCATTTCATATTCTTTCAAACAAGTTCACATAATTAAGAAAGTGTTTTTCAAATGAAATAGAATTATCTCGTTTACTCTGCTGTATTTACATATGTCTTTCATGAAGAGCTATTTGGCAGTAAATGTAGCTGTTCTTTAAATAAGCATACCAAAATACTTCTTTGGAGTCTAAAGTTCTGCTAAGAGGAAAAGAAATCCACACCAATTTTGCCTCTCAAAAGATATTATCACTGCTCTTTTTGTTGGTCTAGAGACAAAATATTGGAGAAAATGGAATTTTACCAAAAGCAAGTTATGAATTCTCTTCCACAGAATCTTATCCTACAGTTTTTTTAAAAAGCAGTCAAAATTAATGAATTAGAAAAAAAAAAAAAACCCTACCTATTTGCCTCAAAGCATTTTGGAATAAAGAAACTGATAATTATTTACCTAGTTGCAATCCAAGGTAAGCTCCCCTGGGGCAGAGGTCCAAATGAAAGGCTTAAACATTGTAAATTGTGTTTGTCACACAAAGTCCTACACATTCAAACCTCAAAACAAGTTGGCCCCACCTCTGATTGGTAGATATTATTAACTAATGTCCATTCAGCACCTCCAGTTTCACTGCCAAGTTTAAATTTTGGAGTGTGTTAATATCTTTCAGAGATTCTATTTTAACTTTATTGTTAAAAAATGGAAGCTATTTTAACAGCTGAATGGTTTTGAGAATCACTTTCTGGCTTGTGCCTGAGTGTCCAGTGCACTCCTGTTGGTACCAGGGAAGTAGTCTAGTGGTTCAGAGCTGGTCTGTGCAGTCAGATTTGAATCTTGGCTTGGCTACTTAGTAACTGAAACACAATCCTTTCCCTCCTTGTGCCTCAGTTTCCCTAATTATAAAATAGGGAAAATAATAGTACCTATCTCATAGTTATTGAGAGCATTATATGAGTAAATATATAAAGTGTTTAGACAGGTTCCTGATATGTTGTAAGTGCTCAGTTGTTATAAACTATTGTTACTATTATCAGCTCAGAGGGAATTGTTATAACATGGAGCTGATAAACAGTGAAAAAAGATTAGGCTCTTTGACTGGTGCCCTTGACATTGTAGGGCTTTGGGGAAGGAATGTACCACTGATGGGCTCTACCAAATGATGCCCCCTCTTCCTAGGGCTTGGGAATCAATCTTGGAAAACCAAGAGGAGGAAGAGTATATCTATATCCCTAAAATGCTGGTGACCTAACTGGAACTTTCAGTTCTTTGCTTATTGGTAACATTCATTCCCAAACGAATCCCTCCTCTCCCAGTCCCTGCCCCCGCAAACTTGCAAAACCCACATGCTTCACTTGAGAAATACATGTGCCAAGTTTGAAATTTTAAAATTCAAACTCCTTTAATTTTTTGCATACACACAAATTCTGGCAAATTTCAATGCTGGTAAAAAAAACCACGTTTTCGCTTGTTGGAATGCTATTATCGCTCCAAACGATTGAACAGATTTCTCCAGCCTTTCTAAATGTAATTCATTTTTGAGAGGACAATAAGGATGAAGAATTTCTTCCTCAAGGGTCATGTGGGGGAAAGCTTAGAAAGTACTGAATTTGTGCACATAACACACAGAAAAGTTTCTTCTCATCCATAACTGGTTATTTTATATACACCTCTTTTTAAAACTTCCAATGAGACAACATAGCCTTGACAAAAGGAAGAATGAGTTTCAACTGCAACCTATAATCCTCACATAACCCATTTTGATGGATAGTTTTGTGTGTCAAGTTGAGTAGGCTATATTACTCACATTTTCAATCACACACTAATCTAGGTGCTGCTGTGAAGTTATTTTGTAGAAGTGTTAACATCTGCAATCAGTTGACTTTAAGAAAAGAAGACGATCCTTGATAATGTGGGTAGAGCTCATCCAATTGGTCGAAAGGCCCAAGAGCAGGGTTTCCCTGAAGAAATTCCATGTGAGGCTGCAGTGCCAGCTCCTGCCTAAGAGCTTCCAGTTTGTAGGCCTGACCTACGAATTTTGAACTTTGCCCAACCAGTTCCCACAATCTCATAAGACAATTCCTTGAAATAAATCTCTTTAATATATATATCCCACTGGCTCTCTTTCTCTGGTAGGACCCTGACTAATATATTCTTCACCTCAATTATGATGTAAAATGCAAAGTACAAATTTCACTGGCCTAAGACTTTTTACTTAAACTGCAACAACACTACTTATTTTCAGAAGTATATTTGGTTTTTTAACTTTTTATTGAAATATTACACACATATGAAAACACATATCAAATCGAACACACCTGTGTAGCCAATGCACAGTTCAAGAAATGTAACATAATCTGCACACCATAAGTCGCCTTGGTATTCCTTGTCATCAGGCACCTGCACCCTCCCCCACGGGTAACTAGTGCCCTGACCTCTAATTGCATAGGTTAGTTACCAGGCCTAAGATTTTAAGTAGGGTTAAGTACATGTGATTTAAGGATAGATGGCATTATCTTGAGACCTTCAGTGAGGTCTTGAAGCAAAGAGACAACCTCATTACTCAGAAGCTGCTATTTGTTAGGACTCACTAAAAGTTTAGAGCAGATGTTGAGTTTTTCTTACTATTTTAAAGTCTTAATCACTAGAGAGGTTCTTTTTAAGTGTATATTATAAATTCTACTGCAATTAATAGTTAAGAAAACCTAAGTCTAAAGAGCAGAAGATTTAGTAGATAGATTTCTGCCCCCACATTATTTAATAATTAATTCCCCACATAATTAATTCTATAAAATGGAAGCTTATGTTTCATTTTGAACTTCAAGCCAGTGATATTGTAGTGGCCTGACTGAATATTCCAGCTTTTCCATAGAGACACATAGATCGGTTTCTTTGCAGAAGAGGGACTGTGATATACACCATAAGAAAATGTCCCTATTGTTGACATTTACAAGATCTATTATTGGTAGCACTTGACTGACTTTGTGAAGCTCCCCTAGGTTTCTGCAGCTGTTTCCCAGTATCACACATGCAATCAATCCACAATTCCTCACTGGCAAATTAGAACCTGCTTTACAAAACTTCAGAACTTGCATTACATAAATTCTGCCTCAGTGGTGAGAAAAAGGACTCCCATCCCCAGAAAGGTTTGTGAAAAGATGAATCCCTAGGAAATGAAGCCGGTACAGGACTCCAGGCATCTGTTATAGCATCCCCTCTCTCAGTCAATTCGAGCTCTCAATCCTATTCCTCCCTTGGAGGGCATTACTCAGATCTAAATATGCACCACTCCCCAAATCCCTTAGGTTACAGAAATTTTCATGGCATTTGATTTATTGATGTGAAAAAAGAAAGGGATCAGGGAACTGGAAAGCCCTTGTTAAAAAGCTCGGCCATTCTAGCTCTTAGTGGGGTGATGAAAACAAAATCAGATTAACCTGACCGTTGAGGATTTCCACTTTGACAAAAGCGAATGTATTTATATCATAGTTATATAGGTATGTCTTATCTTCGCTACCACAGACTTCTTGAGGGAAAGATATCTTCCCAATAAAGCTTTGTGTTGCCCCTATAGTGCCTAGGGTGGGTGCTCAATCAGTATTTATTACACAGATTATAAACAATAACCATCATTTGGTTTTTAGTATTAACCCATTAAAATTAGAGCAAATTATGTAGTTTTGAAGAAGAACATTGTTTATCCTCCAAAAGACATTTAGATTTCCAAATAAAACCTTGATATGCCGACACCTGGAGGCTGCGTGTTATTCTGGTTATTTCATCTTGAGAAACAGAAGGTCAACAGAAATAATCAAGGGGACTGACTGGTTTCCTTATAGAAAAAGAAGAAGGAGATCAGGAAAGAACTGTGACAAGGACACAGCCAAATCATATAAAATTCTTATTCTCATTTCTTCCTTTAGTTATCAACATTTATAGCAAAAATCCTTGAAAAGTATATCCATACTACTTGCATCTAATTTCTCTTCCCTATTCTCCCTCAAATCCTGTACCACATCTGCTCTACCCAAACTGACCTCTGAGGGCCACACATCTCAGGCCTCCTAGGACTTGATTTACCACTCAACAAAACGCCCTCTTTTTTGAAGTTCTTGGCTTAGCTTCTAGGACACACTCTTTGGGACGCTCCTCTGCCTGCTCCTTCTCGGGGGTGTGCCTATTCCTCCTCACCTCTCAGACACCTTAATGTTGGCATGCTCGGGCTCACTTCTTGCCTCTTCTCCTCTCCGTTTATATTCACCTTCTTGATCATCTCCTCAGTCTTATGGCCTGAGTTACCTTCTGTATGTTGACAATTCAGATTTATAATCTCAGGCTCAGCTCTTCCAAGACTCCTGGTCCCAGCTGCCTAGTCAACATTTTAAATGGATATCTAATAGGCATATCAACACTAATGTGTCCAAACTGGCCTCTCTCTTCTCCCAAACCTCCCCGATCTTTCGCTGCCAACTTGTTTCTCGCGTGTTCCTCCTTATCTCACACTGAGGCCCAGGGGCTCATTTTTAAATTCTCTCTCTCCCATTTTACATCCAATCTATCAGCAATTCCCAGTGGCTCTATCCTAAAAGTGTTTTCTGAATTTAGCCATATTTCACCAGTTCTGTTGCTACCCTAATGTCTCACTTAGATTATTGCAATTATCTCCTAACAATAGCCACTCTGCTTCACTTTTGCCTTCTTACAGTCTTTTCTCAAAACAGCAGTCAGGATGATCCTGTTAAAAAGTAGTCAGATGATGCTACTTCTCTGTTAAAAACCTGCCATTGACTTGCCAACACACTCAGAGCAAAATCTCAAGCCCTTATATTGGCCTGTAAGAGCCAACATGATCTGGCAACCTCATTTCTTACTACTCTTTTCTCCCTTGAGTCACCCTGGTCTTCTTGCTGTATGCTCAAGGATTTTGCCTTTGCTGTTTCCTCTGCCTGGAACACCCTTCCCCCAGATATCGCTTCCTCACGTCCATCAAGTAAGCTTCTCAGAGAGACTTTCCTTCTCTATCATATCTCAAATCACAACCACCTCCACATTCCCCATCTCATTTTCCTGATAGATTTTTCTCCAAAGTACTTATGAACATGTGGCATACTATATATTTTGCTTATTTAGACACAGAATGAAAGTTGTAAGAAGGCAGAGAATTTTTTTGTTGTTGTTCTCTGATAAATCCCCATCACCTAGAATTTTAAGTATTCAAGTTTGTTGAATGATTGTGGCTCTTTCCTTCTCTTTTCTCTTCCCTCCTCTCCTCCCTTTCCCCCTCCCTCCCTTCCTTTCCTCTATTCTCTTCCTTCTCTTCCCATTTCTTGTCTTCTCTTCTCTATCTAGATTTATTCTTTTGAGGATCTCCCCAGTTACATGGCTTTAGTTACTACAAGAAGTATAATCCCAAACTTGTTTAATAATTACTGCAATATAAAATATATTTAGAGCCATCTGTTCCTATTGAGAAAAGGGCTAGGCAACATAGAAATAAAATGTTGTTTTAAATAATTGGTAATGACCATATGGGACTTATTTCTACTACCAACAACTTCACTCGCTCTCTCATCATTTTTGCTTGGATTATTAGAATAGCCTCTTAGTTGTTATCTGTAACTTATATGTGAATATCTCCAACGTTTTCTTCGCCTAGTTGCCAATGTAATCATATCACACACATTTAAAAATATTTCATTGGTTTCCTTTAGAGGGAGATGGTAAAAGTGATGATGATGATAAAGGTATAGAATTAAGTATTTTGAAACTGGAATGAGCCTTGTTCTTTTCCTCAAAGTCAAATATATGTTTTCCCTTTATTTTTTTTGCTGAGGAAGATTCACCCTGAGCTAACATCCATGCCAATCTTCCTCTATTTTTTGGTATGTGAGTTGCTATCACAGCATGGCCACTAACAGAGCAGTGTAAGTCCATGCCCAGGAAGTGAACCTGGGCCACTGAAGCAGAACACACTGAACTTAACCACTAGGCCACTGGGGCCGGCCCTCAAATATGTTTTCTATATGAGTTAACCATATCAAGGAGACACTCTGAAGAATGCCTATATTATATGTGTACACAATATTTTCATTGCTTGCAAGATACTTCTTAGTTGAATCAAAAGGCCTATATTGTCATTAGAACTTTTAAACATTTCATTCTTTTGAAGAAAGTAGAAAGAAAACTGAAACCTATCCTGAGGATCATGACGTATTTCTATAACTCTGCAGACTGTTGCTTGTCATTAGGCTCCAGTTTTGGTTTGGTCAGCATCTCCTTTGCTAAGAAAGTCATCCGTGAAACTCATTTTAGATCGATTCATTTTTCTCTTAAGTTACACGATATTTTAGTGGTGTACAACATGGATAAGTTTTCTTGCAGGAAACACAAAAGTAGTAGTGTTTTCCAAGTCTTTATATACTTGAGTGACATTCTTCACGGGCCCAAACTTCTTTGGCTAATTGATTCTCTAAACAAGACCTCAGCCAACCTTCAGAGCAGCTGTTTCTGGAATAACGGAGACTGGCAAGTGAGGGAATAACTGTGGCTTTAACAGGCATGCTTTGCTTTCCACCACATTCTAAATTGCCTTTGCTGAAAGGGTTGCTTTTGATGACCAAATGCATCTTGTTTTCTCTTGGTTAAAAAAAAAAAGAAAGAAAATACAGCCCTATTTTTCAGACCATGATAACACAAAGCAGTCACTGGAAAAATTGGCAAGAGTGAGTAGAGTTCCTAATAGGCTGGCCACTGTGACTTGGGATATTTTTCTGAGAAACCCAGTAATGCCTGTTTCATTTTGGAATAGATTCCTTTCCCCTAGTGGCACTCAGAAGCCTTGCTGTCTGTTTCAATTATAAATCCCCAGTCTTCTCATCACAGACTCAGGGCTATAATCGACTTCTGGCAATTTACGATCAAACCTAAAGCATTTAGCTAGTGAATTGCACCATTTGTTGAACATGTGAAAAATCTCTGACACTTGGGGCTGAAATTAAAATGTCATTTAGTAAATGAGTGTGTTAATAGCCAGGGAATCTCATAAGAGAGATAACCAGTGTCTTATTTAAATTCCTAGAATTTTAGAGCTAGAAAGGAACTTAGTGATCATTTACTCTAACCCTGAATTTTACATGTGAGGAAACTGAGGCCAAGGGAGATTAAGTACCTGGCTCAAGGTCACACCTAGCTTAAATAGATCAGTCACCTAATTCCTTCCAAGTATCTATTTCATGACCCACAATTCTCTTCTCACTCTAATTGACTTTTGTGAAAGAGCAAAATTGGAAGACAGACCAAAGATCTTAGGTGCTTATTTTCCTTCTTTGACAGTTCTCTTTTCATTAATGGGGTAGGGCAGGGAGGGCACGGGATAGGGGATGACTGTGCAAGTTGAGAAGCACCTGAGACAATATTACTTAACTTCAATGTACTTAGGGGTGTTACTTTTGCAGGCTGAATGAAACAGGAGGGTGATGAAATTATCTGTCCTGGAAATAAGTACAAATTAGAACCTTTTGGGGTCTGCTTAGTAGTAGAAGGCATGAGGGCATTTTGGATTGCCATTTTTTGTCAGTGTGTTTGGACACATTGGGTCACTATCAAGAGGTCCTGGCTGTGTCATGATATCCTGAATTTTCAGTTATTTTTGGTTATAGGACAACTACTATCAGATAAAGCATGAGCCTGAAAAACAAACATAGAAGACCCTTTGGAAAGACTGTATAGACTGAATTTTTGGAATTAAGGCCTTTATCATTCATGGCCAAGACACTGGATTTTTGTAGACAAATGATGGGAAGTTAAGAGAAGAATATTTTTGTAGTCTTATACCTTCAGAGTTGTTAGGTGCAGAATCAATCTGTTAAAATCGGCCTTGTGGAGAATGCATGCCCCCAGAACACCTGCATCATGCTATCCAGGGTCTTGGGGACTCTAGAAATGTATCAGGATTTGAGTTTCCCTATAGTTGGCGGCAAGGCTGGCTCTGAACTAAGACAGAAGGTTGCCTCTCCGATAAATATTTTTTTCTCTAACTAATCTTGAACATTCACATTTGATTGTGTCATATTCATGTCTTAATTATCAGGATATCAGAGAGTGTCTGATGCATGGTAGATACATAAATGTTTTTCAAATGAATATAAAAGGATTATGAATTTGGATTTAATTTAGAGAGGGACAAAGAGGGAATGAAATGTTTTAGTATTGGATATGGCTTTGTTCAGGGTTGGACAACCTCTCCCGGCACACTGGATCATATCACCCCAAAGTTTGTGGGAGTCACTTGTTCCTGCATTTCATTCTACCCTTTAAGACAAAAAGAACAGATTACCCATCAAGCCACCAAACAATAACCAACAAACTTCTGTGGTGGCCTGAGACTAATGTTTTGATGTATGCAAATTAAGGAATATAAAAAAAGTGAAATTGCTAAGGGTCACCCAATCTCCAATTTCTAGTAATTCATCTGCTAGGTTAATAGATTCAGTTTTTCCCAACAAGCATATATTGATTTCCTGCTATTTGTGAAATATTTGGCTTCCATAGAGATAGAAGATCCCAGATGTTCCATATGAGAAAGTCCAAATTAGAATTTCTATTAAATTTTATTTTAACCTGAAGATTTATTTGAAAAAAGACAAGAGAATCTGACTTCTTGGTACTTTCACAAATTGTATATAAAATAGTAAATTGATTGCCCTTTTGCTACTTTGAGCAGTTCTTCCCAACTAACTGATTATGCTAATACGATTATTTGGAAATATCCTGGCTCCAGTATGTTAGTTTTGGTGACTATAAAGGATTTCATATACCACATAAATGTAGGAGACAATGTTCATAATTTATGTCACATAATGTGAGTGAATTCAGCATTTAAAGAATTGATTTGTTGGAACATCTGATCTCACTGGAAGGAAGTGCTGGTAAAGGTATAAACGTTTTCAAAACAGAGAGGTATCAAGTTCAGTAACACTTCATTAGGTGCAAGTGCTTTGTCTGCAGGGAAGAGAAATTAATGATTATCTCCATCTCTTGCAACATTTGTCTTCATAGTTCAGCAGTACAAAGACCCTGTTTCTATACTAAAATTCCCTGTAAAACTATCTTTTCCTGGCCATAGTCTTTGACCTCCTTCTAGTAGACTCATTTTAAAAGTTCAAAATTGGTGAAGAGTCATATGGAAACATTTGGGACAATAGGTTGGCTATCGAGGAGTGTAGACAGAAGGGATAGAGTGATAGAGTCACCTGGGCTGGGTAAGGAGGCAGGTGGATGCGAGCGGTCACTAGGAACTCTAAGTGTCTCTTTCAAAAAGCCAAAAAATCTTTTCTAGTAAATCTAATGATTTATGTACTACAGGGGCCAAACCATTGTTGTGCTGAGCTTTTCTAATTCTTGGAAAACTTCTAAAATAGCTATGGATATCAAAAAGTTAGTTGGTGGGAAGTACTTATTTATTAATTAGAATTCTTAAAAAAACTAAACAAGTATTGTATGATTAGGCAAGAAGATGAACCAGCACAGGTTCTTGGATCCTTCCCCCAGATTAACCCCTAAATTCCAGAGAAGATCTTGGACAGATTTACAGATCTTGGAGCTGTCCTCAGACACTAAAATAAAAACACTGAGAAACCTGTGGGGAGACAGAAGATAGTTGGGTCTTGGTGTGGAGGTGGCAAATGTAGGCTTGGTGGGAGAGAAAATCAGGGTTCTAGAAGGAGATTGGCTGAGAAAGAACTTTCCAGTAGTACCCTTTCCTATTCTTGATGCTGCCCTGGGCAAGTCATTGTCCTGCCTTGTTCTCACTGTGGGCCAGGAGAGCCACTGTGCCAGCCGGGCATAGGGAAGACATCACGATCATGGTAGTGCTTGGGCCTGGCTGGGGGAAGAGCTGCAGTGCAGGTTGCACTGGGCTGGATTGCTGGTGAGCATTTCCTCTTTGCCCCACCAGCCTATCTACCCTGTGGGCATGGCAACCACATGAAAGGCTATAACAGTTATTGAGTTAATTTTAAAAAATTGACTAAAGAGAAGAATGATAAAAATTTACTAGTGTACCTTGACTATATTATTAATTAAAAATATACACATGTATATTTATTAACCTATCTATTGATGTAAGGCTAAGGTCTTTCCTTTGAAAAGGAGTTCTATTATCTTTATTGCATAAACCACACTCTTATTAATATCTATCATTTCTATATATTTTTTTTGGTGGGGAATATTGGCCCTGAGCTAGCATCTATCACAAATCTTCCCCTTTTTGCTGAGGAAAATTGTCCCTGAGTTAACATCTGTGCCCATATTCCTCTGTTTCGTATGTGGGATGCTGCCACAGCATGGCTTGATGAGCAGTGCATATGTCCGCACCCGGGATCCAAACCTGCGAATCCCGGGCTGCCGGAGCATCGTGCGTGAACTTAACCACTACACCACCAGGCAGGCCCCTATCATTTCTATTTTTGATTCTTTAAATTGGAGTTAAAATTATAAGACTTTTGATAAGCAATATAAAGGAGACTCCTTCTAGATTTTTGTGATAATTTCCCATTATTAAAAATAGTTATGTTGCCTATACTTACTTTGGCTGAATTGTTTTTGAAAATTCAGAATTGTGTTTTTCTCCTAATCTTATTTTCATAGGAACAAGTTTTTTCCTTTTCTCCTTTGTATTTCATCAACTTATGTAATATTTAACTCAGTTGTGTTCAATAGCAATAGCAACTAATATAAATAGGTTTGGGAACAAATCAAACCAACATTTGTTAGTAGGGAAATGAGTATGGTATGGGGGATAGGTTAGAGACAGGTGTGAGCCTGTAGAAGTTTTTATCTCATTCATGGCTAAGATATAGATATTTATAAACTTTAGCAGAACTAGGGGAAAAAAAAAACTTCATGAGTTTTATGCAATGAGTGCCCACCAGAAAAATAAAAATAGAATGTATAAATATTAAAATAGCAGAGGAAAATTGGATTTAGCCAATGGAAAGGAATAAAAACAAAGATAAATGAAGTGAAATTATTGTAAAATAAAATATAAAATAAGATGGCACAAATAAGACCCACTGTAACAGTAATTACAAAAGTGGATACATGGGATAAAATTGCCATTCAAAAATAAAGATTCAGATTAGTTTATTAAATAAAATAACATCTAGGAATGTATTGCCTAAAAAAATGATTTAAATGATAGGGTTTAAACAATAGTTTAAATATTGGAAATACTATACTATTGGAAATATAAAGGCAAATATGAATAACAGGAAAGTTAGGTAGCAATTTTAGAAATGACAAATACAATTTAAGGGTTAAAATGTAAAAGGAAATAAGAGGGATGTTATATGCAAGTAAAAGAAGATAAAATAATAATGAAGATATATGCATCTATTAATATAGCCTCAAAATATATAAAGCACCAAAATGATAGGTAAAAAGAAGGTTATGTCAATAGCTGTAGTTGGAGAGTTTAACTGATAAATTCAGAAGGGAGAAAAAAACAGTATAGAGGATTGGAATAAGAGGATTTTATATTATGTGAATTTACATACAGTCATGTGCCGCATACTGACATTTTGGTCAATGATGGACTGCATATATGATGGTGGTCCCATAAGGTTAGTACCATACAGCCTAGGTGTGTAGTAGGCTATACCATCTAGGTTTGTGTAAGTGTACTCTATGATGTTTGCACAATGACAAAATTGCCAGACACATTTCTCTGAATATATCCCCATTACTAAGTGACATGCGATTGCATACACATATAGTTTTCACTCAACAAAACAGAATGTGTTGTTTTGAGAACACATTCACAAAAATTGACAAGGTACTAATCTGAAAACTAAGCTCAATAAATTCCAGAGAATTAATACTATTCATATTATACACTTTAAAAAGAATAAAATTTGAAATTTATAACAAAAATTAGCTAATTTTTTGTGTGTATTTGAAACTATAAACATATTGTTACATAACTCTTGGACTCAAGGAGAAAATCATATGAAAAATTATTAATTATATAAATATGAAAACAGTACATATCAAGACGTGTGGGATGCAGCTAAATCAGCATCAAAAGTAACTTTTCTGATGTTAGATATATTTATCAGAAAACAAACAACAGCAACAACAAACAAAAGCAAAGGAGCTAAATATTCAACTCAAGCAGCTTTAAATTGATCATCCAAAGAAATAAACAAGAAAGAAGCAGTAGATAAGGGAAGAAAACAATAAAATGAAAAACAGCAAAAACAATAACAACAGAAAAGGTATAAAAGGAAAACATGATCCTTTAAAAAGCTTAATAAAATGCATTGAAAATACCAATCAAGAGAAATGGAGATAAGTTGCAGATTTTAAAAGTGGAAAATAACTAGTAGAAATAGAAATTTTAAAAATTGAGAAATAGTGTTCAGAACAACTATACGCCAATAATTTCACAAAGCCTAGATAAAATACATAAAATATTTGTTATGATTTCCATGCATAATTTAGCTTTTAAAAAAAATTTAGAGGGATGTTTGCATTGGTTGTATGTTCCAAAGAAGTCTTTCACTACTAAGACCATGGTAATTTGCCAAGCCTGCTTTTGGGAGCATAGTAGCTCAGCCCTACAGTTGTATTCCTAATCTCTCAGGGTTTGCAAGAGAAGACAGTATATTAAACAACTCCCAGTAAAATACTGTATCCAGAGAATACTAACCAATGCTGATAAATGAGTGAGAAATTGAATCATATAATTATGGAACAAAACACAAAAAAACTCTTGAGGGCCAAGGATTCATCATCAGAGAAGCAATGCTAGCTCAGAGTAACCCAATTATATATGGTCATCTCATGCTTGAAGGGCTCTAGGTGTTTTATTTATTACTAACTAGATAGTGCAGCCCCTAGACTGGTGGTCTAGTGTGAAGATTCAGCACTCTCAACTCCGCAGCCTGGGTTGTTCTCTGGTCAGGGAACCATACCTCCCAATGTCTGTTGGTTGTCATACTGTGGTGGCTGCGAGTTGCTGTGATGCAGAAAGCAATGCCACTGGTATTCCAAATACCAGCAGGGTCACCCATGGTGTACAGGTTTCAGAGGAGCTTCTAGAGTAAGACAAACTAGGAAGAAGGACCTGGCCACCCACTTCTGAAAAAATTGGCCGTGAAAACGCTATGAATAGCAGTGGAGCATTGTCTGATATAGCGCTGGAAGGTGTGAGGACAGCATAAAAAGATAGGGCACCACTCAGCTCTGCTGTGTACAGGGTCATTAGGAGTTGGAATCAACTCAACAGCACTAATACTAACAACAAAACTAGACAGAAGAATGTGACTGGGCACTTGGAGCTTTAAAGGGGTTTTCTGATTTTCTATGGAACTCTGTGAACCATGCTATCCTGGATCCAACTTAGCCTTTGGTCATGATGTTGATTCCATTTTTTCAAGCTCTCTAGCTTTGATACTCAGAAAGAGTTCTGAGTGACCTTCTGCTGATATCAGTAACTTAGATCAGATACTAAGGGATTCAGTCTTTGTGAAGGTGGCAGAATTTATACGTTTCTGAGTGAGAACTTACACTCCAGAGATCCGAAGGGAATATCTTACACCAGAGTAAAATGGTATCATTTCTGAAAAAGACTGGAGTGTAGTACTTCTTAAAGCAGTTGGGACCAATAGACAGGATTCCAAAGGGAAGGAAAAAGTATTTGTTCTCTTCAAAGCATATGTGAAGCATGTCCATCTTACACTTACCATTATTTTACACTTAGATAAGATGCCCAGTCGAATAAACCTCTGGCACATTTATAAAGCTAACCACCAAATTAGAATAAGAATAAGACCATTTGTATCTGAATATTCAAAAGTAGCTAGAGATAATAAAATAATAAAATAAACTCTAACAATAACTGGCCTTGTTAGCTAACTGGTTCTGGCTACAAAATAGCGTGCTATTCCCAAGAAGGAGATCCTTTAATTCTTTTGATTCTGACCTGGTTGCCTTCTGGGTTGATTCTAGTCTGGATTCCGCACTTTTTGAAAGCAGTTATGAATTTAACTCTCATTTGGCTTCATGCTTGGGTCCATGGCTGTTAGAGAAAAAACAGATAAATTAGTTCAGGGGTTGGATAGGCAGTTATCTCTAACTCATAAATGATACTTGATAAATCCTAATTTGTATACAAGGAATGAAGTAGAGTCCATTTCTTTGCCACACCCTGAACTTCATCTTCCATAACATGACTTGGAACTTGAAGCCTAAAGAATTTGTTCATTTTTCTTCCAAAACCTTTAGTAGCGCTCCTCTATTTCATATTTTTACTGTAATGGAACATCTGGGGAGAGTCACTTTGCTTTAGATTAATGGACTTGACTGATAGATTGATGGAGATGTGGACTACTTCTTTGTTAGATGAAGACATTTGTTTCTCATCTCCATGTAGAGAATGAATATTGTCTTTTTATAGTGCAGGAAAATACTTAGATAACAACTTTAACAAAAAGGGGGGCGTTGAGGATGGAAAAAGTATCTAGAAATTATTAATGCTTATAAACAACCATCCAAAACAGTAATAACTTGCATAGACAGTACTTTAAAGTTTACAGTGATTTATATATATTATCTCACTCATTCACTCACCCACTCACTCACTCATTTATTTAGTATTTACAGAGCACCAACTATATAGGCAACACTGGGTTGCCTTTTAACCCTCCAAACAATTCTGTGAATCCAGTGCTATCCACATTTGAGAGATACAGTATATGTTTCTATGTGAGGCCTATGTATTGTTTTGTGATGTGGTTGATCTTATTCATATTTCTATTTATTCAGTCTTTCTCAGGGCTTCAGAATTATAGTGCCTACAAGGCCAAGAACTTTAAACAATGCCATACCTTGCATGGATAGCTGTACACTCTCCAAGTACCCACTATGTACAAAGCAACAGATGTTTCATTGGATTTAGCAGATATAAAAATTGGCCAAAACATACTTTGTGCAGCAGACAACTGTGAATACCTGTATACTGGTAGTTATATGAGGAAATAAAAGAAGTAGAAAAGACCACTTTAAATATTTAAGAACTAATAAGCTTTCCTCTGTGACCCATTTAAAATTAAATGCCTTTGCTAGGCACTTGAATATAAATTCCAGTTGTCGTAAATATCATTTGATTTATTACTTAGATTTCTATCATAGCAAGAGTCTCACTGACTGGGAATCACTGGTCTATTTGACCATCTCTTCCCCTAAACTGAGCTCCTTAGAGTATTTGTGTCTTTCTGTTTGCTCCTTTCCACCATTAAGCACAGTACTTGGTACCTAATAAGCATTCACTGTAAGTTCTTTTTAATTGATAAGTGCCTAAATCATAGATCTATAAGTGTAAACATTTCCAAACATTTTTCTGCCTATGCGCAGTGCCATTCAGAAGTCATTTCTAAAAGGGTGCCTTTTCTATACATACACTGCAGAAGCCAAACTCTACTCACCTAACTGAACATTAGTGGAGAATATGGGTTGACTGCTTTCAGTATTTATATTGTATTGAATTCAGAGAAATTCTGCTTTCACCAACAAGTTATTTATCACAAAAATTCAGTTAAGAATATTCAATTATGAACAAAATAAGGCTATGATAAGTGCATAATTTGACCACCATCAAATTCTCACCATCTCTCTTTCTCTCTTTTTTTTTTTTTTGGTGAGGAAGATTAGCCCTGAGCTAATGTCTGTTGCCAATCCTCTCCTTTTTGCCAAGAAAGATTGGCCCTGGGCTAACATCTGTGCCCATCTTCCTCTACTTTATATGTGGGACGCCTGCCACAGCATGGCTTGATAAGCAGTGCGTAGGTCCATACTCAGGATCTGAACCTGTGAACCCAGGGCCACTGAAACGGAGCACATAAACTTAACCACTATGCCACTGGGCTGGCCTCTTTTTTTTGTTTTTTTGTGATAAGGTTTAAGATTTATTCTCTTAGCTAATTTCAATTATATGATTATATTTCAAATTTCAATATATGATATAATTATATAACACAATATATAATTATACCTCCTTTCTTATGTAACTTTTAAAATATATCTAAAATGACCAAATCTGGACAGCCTATCACATTTCATCCTGAAACAATTTGCTACAAGAAAACTTTTACTAGTTTGATCGAGTGGACTAAGAGTGCCCAGATGGAGAAAGACTTCTCAAAAAGTATTATTCCTCCTCACTCCCCAAAAAGCTCAATGTCGTAGGTTCATAAGCACTTCTCGCCTTGGTAGAATATAATGAAAGTACCATTTTCACTTTCATAAGATTGAGCAAAGAAAAGATCTAAAACGATATAACTATTTGTATTCTCCTTTATCCTATTCAGTTAGACCAGTGCAATTGCAAGGATAAGAAAGGATACTTGCTAGTGCTGAATGCGATATGCTTCTACAAAAACTTTTCTAACGTGTTATTAACCACAACTTTATTGATGCCTGGGTTGAGGTTGAAGACTTGTAATGTAAAGAATGTGTCAGTTGTGAATCTTGTCAACATTGTGCTGGTGACAGACTTTGTTACATGTAAGAAGAAAAATCAGCTTCAGAACATTTCAAATGTGTTGTCTGAACAGATATAAACAAGAAGAGATTGGCATCCTTGTAGCTATAGCTTATGTATTCAAAAGCCCCTTTCCGTTCATGGAAAAAACTCCCAGAGTTCATTATGTATTTATGAAAAACAAAATTACCTATTCATAAAAATCAAAAGCAATATGCTTTGCTTATATCAATGGGTAAAATTAATACAACTTTTCCTATAATAGCTCATTTGCTCGGACTTGATTTTGAATATCAGAACAAAATGTCAAGAAGAGTTATAAATCGGAATAAGATAAAATTCTTCAAGAAAATTGTTTTCTCTATAGAGTTATAGGAATCAATTATTTACTTTTCATGGAAATGTTAGCACTTCTAATTTATACAGGAGCTTTCAGCTTTACTTATTGATTTACCCACAGGGCAAGCCCCTACTGTAAACATCAAGGTACATTATTATTATTGCTGGCACTGACTATTAATAACTGGATATTGGAGCTGTGCTTCCAGTGACATGTTTAATCTGCTTTTGATTAAACCAAGCCTTCAATTATTCCTAGATAATATTCCCTTGAATCATACTTTTGAATACTAGGAGCAACAACCTTACTCTTCTTTCTCTCATGTACTTTTAAATTTGTCCTTGTCGTGTAAAAATGACTGAAGATGTATTGAAACTTCATGGTGGCTGGTCTTCTAGACATTGGTGCTCCCTTTCTAGAATAGGCAGGGATGGGAAAGGAAACTTCCTACCAAAGAGACAGCACTTGGTAGGATTATTCAATTCCTGAACTTGCTGCTGCTACCAAGGCTGTTAATTAGAACAACTATGACAGCTTGTGGCATGATTGGACTCTTGTTCAACACAAATAATCATTAGCTGCTAATGACTTTAAATCACTGTGAACAAGGCAGAGACTGACCCTGTGACCTAAATGTTCCAGGGGATGCTTAGAAGTTATACGGTCTCTTGTAATGAATGAAGCTGGGTGTCTGGATTGAAAACTGGATTTTTTTTTTCTTAGCCACAGAAATAATTTATTTGAACAAATAATATATCAAATTGGGGTTTCAATTTACATAATTTAAAAAATAAATCTTTTACCTGATGTAGTATATTGTGTATATAAGATGAGTGCCATACAAAAATGCCACATAAGAAATGCATAAAATACTTCCTATAGATTTTGTTTGCACCTTTGTTAAGTTTTAGGAAATGCACTCAGTTTTCTTCCCATGGTGATTAGGATGGTTAGTTTTTTCCCATAGTCTCTAGATAATGGGTCACTTAAGAATGGCTTGGGTGAAAGTGGAATGAATCAATGTAAAATGAAAAATGATTCCCTTAAAGCATTTTGGAAGATTAAAAAATGATGAGCTGGTGATGTAGTTCATTATATATTTTACATATATCTAATATTTTGCATAACAGTTACTGAATTTATACGTGCAACTATATCTAAAGACAGACCTATAAAAAGGACCTTAAAACACACCAGAATTAAATAGAAGAGATTTGATTTAACAAGACAAAAACTTTTAATGTAGCATAAGGAATATAAGAAATACAAAAATACAATAAATAAAATATTTGAGACCTCCCAATAGCATTGCTAAATAACTTTATTATAGAATTACTAGATGCTTTAACTGTTAGACTGCTAGAGCATATGAATTGGCATGGGCTGGGAGTAAGAGTCTTGGGTTCCATTTTTATTTTATTTTGCCACTCCTTGCCTAACAGCATCCAAAACAGTTGCCACACAGAACCCCTCAAAGATGGGCCATTATTGCCACTCTACCAGTGGTGACACTGGAGACACAGTGTTGTCACCATGCCTGTCAGCAGCCAATGGATGGTGTATACAAACACCAAACATTACACACGTATTTTCCAAAACGGAATTTTACTTTCAGATAAGCTTAATTGCCTTTTCCTTTGCTAAGATTCCCTATAAATTTGTATGCATTTATTAAGAGATTATCATATATGGGGTTGGTTTAGCAACTATTACTCTCCACTGGAAGATAACGTGGAACAAATAAAAATGGAATGACTTGGAAATTTGCCTGGCTTCTTTTGCAATGATAGCTTAGGGAGAGTTAGAGATGGAAAAGAGGAATTCTTAGGTTTTCCGAATTGAATTCAATGATTTTGATATTCTTGGATGAAGGTGAGGTTTAGAATTTTTATGGTAACATTGTGTGTTCTCAGCTTGAAGTGTTTCATTCTAATTGGCTCAACTAAATTGTAACTTTTCTTTACCAACTGGGTAAATACTGCTCATGACAAGAAGATGCTTAATATAGTAGTGAAAACTTATATTTGTTGGGTGCCTGCCATGTCCAAAGAATTCGGCTGGGTACTTTCACATACATTTTCTCATTTTCACAAAAACACAGTCCAAAATTGATGGAGAAATTAAAAGCCAAATGTAAATGTATTTCAACTCATATGAAGCATGGGGTTGATTCTTGGCAAAATTGTTACTGTTTATCTTTGGTCTTTCCAGCTTCCCTTTTTCTGTATCCTCTCCTAAATCCTTGCCCCATGAATACCTGCTCTGAAGAAAGTATATGATACAGGCCATTTGCATCTTATAAATATTTAAGCAATATCAAAGACAAAAACCCAAAAAATATTAATGCTAATATATAAATAAGACAATAGCTTATTTTAGGATAAAATCCTGGGTGCTCCCTAATGTACAAGAATCTGGAATTCTCTGAGATATTGAGACTGAGAATGACAGGTGCTTGCAAAAACTGAAGGTTACTGTTGGACCTGGGAAAAGAAAATACTATCCCTGTTATGGGTAAAATGATGGAATCATGATCTCAGAAATGTTCTACAGATGTACTTTATGATTATTACAAGACCCAGGACCAAACATATAAAAGTGAATGCCTAAATTAGTGGCAAACCAAAGAGCAAAAACGCTATCAATATTTTTCCTTCTTTTATGAGGAAACCCTAAATATATTTGTTCTTACACGTGCGTGTGAGCCCCCATCTCTGTATGGCCTTGTCTAGGAGCTTGTATCTTTGTGTTGGTGTGCACGTGCATGATTTCTCAGAAAGAAAAAGCACAAATAATGCAGGAGACCATGACAGTTGTCACTGAGTGATAATACCCCAACAAAACAGAAGCAGAAATTTTATTAAGCTATAGCCCTTCTGTAGATAAATCCACATTCAGGTTAGATTCATACAAGAAAAATGAAGCAAACGCTCAAATGAAGTTATGGGTGTGAAAGACAGGGAAGGAAAAACAAAGGAAAAAATCATCCTAAAATTGTCAGTTTCAAGCCAGGGAAATGTGATCGGAGCCATAAAAACGTCTAAAGTGTAACAAAGCCACAAGACTAACTGGATAACTGGACGTTTGATAAATCTAGCAAGACCCTGTTTCTATCTGTGAATTGAGGATAATCTTGGAAGAGAAACATGGGCCTTTTGACTGCTTAGATTCTTCTTCTAAACTCAGCACTATAATCTAGGTCAGTTAAAGGAAACTGGCAGAGGTTCCACGGCGAAAACAAAAGCAGGTTTTCATGCAACATGTGCTCTAGGTTAAGTAATGGACTGTTGGCTTCTGGAGCCAGGATGTACTACTGGATATGTGCTAGGTTCATTACAGAGAGAGCTTGAAGCATCCACCAGGGTTACAGTCAACAGTTATTAAACCCGTTTCCTACTTATGTTCTCTAAGGTTCATCACAGGCCTCTTTCCTGAAGTGACCTGATTCTTCTGCTTTGGATATATGGTGTGACTTGCAGAGCTTCTCTCTACTAGGATAATAACAGTACACTCTTTTCATTATTGTCTTCTTCTCTAGGGCTGGGCGTTTGCCCCAGTCGGTTCTTATTTGGCTCTTGAGAAATCAAATCCTATCCTGGCTCTGTGTATATCATCCTACTGCTTTACTGTTTTATTGTTTAATATTTATGGATGTGACATCATAATTATTATAATCCCATCGCTAACTTCCTTAACCTCATTTTGACGGTCTGTACCCACAGGGCTACAGATGCTCTGTGAAAAAAGGTGCAGCTTTCAGAGAGCACTTCACTGAGACAGCGAGTTGCTAATTAGTACGTTTTATCTGCATCATTTTGGATGGTCTCTGTCTTGCTTTCAGCTCTTCTACGGCATGTATTATTTTTTGCCTGTCTTAAGAACACACCATCAAATTTCATCAAATTTCTACATCTGGAAAGAAAATATCAATCATTTTCCAGTAATTAAGTGTGGCTATTTCATTGCTGATTTACTATCTGGTAAAATCTCAGAATTTCCTTGAGCATTATTCTAGAATCTAGCCCATGAGAAGTGTTATCACAGATATTTAAAGTTTTGTGATAAACCTAATGAGATCTCATGATAATTTTGGTGATACCTTATTAAAACTCCCTGTGGTATAATTAAGCCCCACCATCCTGCTTTTAACTGAAGGGAGGAAATTCTGAACTGTAACGTCAACAGCTGCAACCACTTTGTGCAAATGTTAAGATAGTTAGCAAAGCCAAGACAGATACAGGTTACTATTATGTAAATTATAAATTTACATGCACACACATACACACAACTGCAGCAGATGAGATTTTGCCTTAAAGTGGAGGTATAGGTAGATGAAATTTATGTCTACCTTACCATCAAGTCTTATGTATAAATCAACACCTTCTCCCCTCCCACTTCCTCTGTTACACAGGTCTATGGAGAACCAACTCACCCTCAAGATTCTCATCTCAGACTGGTTTGTTCTTCCAGCTACTATTTCCTTTGACATTGGAAATCCTGCCCTGTCCCCACCATAACTCCTAGGACTAGTTTTACCCATATATGAAGTCACAAGGCTATAAAACCTGGTACAGAGAGTGCTGGGGCAGTACCAGCTCCACCTACCCTTGAGTCCAAACAACTAGGCATGGAACCAGCTTCTGGAAGCTGGTTCCCTCTCCATCCTTGCACAAGAAATAGGTGCTTCATAACAGCTGGGGATGTGTCCTACCTTGGATTCACTGAGTCTCCAGTGCCTACCAATGTATTGTGCATAGTTTTCATCTGTTGATGACACAAGTAACATGATAAAAATTTCTGGATATCACTTTTAATTGAAATTTTTATTGAGATAAATGTAGATTCACATGCAATTGTAGGAAACAATACAGAGAGGTCCGTTGTACAGTTTGCCCAGTTTCCCGCAGTGGTAGCATTTTGTAAAACTACAGTATAGTATCGCAAGCAGGATATCGGTATTGATACAATCCCCTCATTCGGATTTCCTTAGTTTTATTTGCATTTGTGTGTGTAAGTTCTAGACAATTTTATCACCTGTGGAGCTTTGTGTATCAACCACCACAGTCAAGATATTGACTCTTGCAGCCCTTTTATAACCATCCCCACCTCCCTTCTTCCTATTCATGCCCCATCCCTAACTCCTGGCAACCATTAATCTATCCTCCATTTCTAAATGTCATTTCAAAATGTTATATAAATGCAATGAGACCTTTTGGGACTGTTTTGTTCCACTCATTACAATTCCATGGAGAGTCATCTTAGTTGTTGTGTATCAACAATTCGTTCCTTTACATTTTTGTGTAGCATTAGTATGTAAGCACGACAGTTTGTTTAGCCATTCATTAATTGAAGGACATCTGAGCTGATTCTAATTTTGTCTATTACAAATAAAGCTGCTATGAATATTTGTGGATAGGTTTATTGTGAGTGTAAGTTTACATTTCTCTGACATAAAAGCCCCGTAGTTCAGTTACCTCGTTATATGGTAGATGCATGTTTAGTTCTTAAAGAAACTGCCAAACTGTTTTCCAGGGTGGCCGTACCATTTTACATTCCCACCAAGCAGGCATGAGTGATCTTGTTCTTCCAGTTTCTCCATATCCTTGTCGGCATTTGGTTTTGTCAACTATTTTCTACTTTAGCCACTATCATAGGTGTACAGTGACGTCTCATTGCGGAATTAATTTGCATTTCCCTAGTGGCTAATGATATTGAACATCTTTTCTTATCTTTTTTGCCATCTGTATACCCTTTTCAGTGAAATGTCTGTTCATATCTTTTGCCCGTTTTCTAACTGGATTTTTTTTTCTTTACTGTTGAGTTTTGAGGCTTCTTTGTGTATTCTAGATATAGTCCTTTGTCATATAAGTTGTTTGTAAATATTTACCCCAGTCTGTAGCTTGTCATTTCATCCTCTTAACATGCGCTTTCACAGAGCAATAGTTTTTAATTTCCGGACATCATTTTAACAATGCCACAAGTGAGGTCAGAGGGAAAACATTGAAGACCATCATCAAGGTGTAACTTAAACTGCAAAGTTTACAGACACTGTGGTTCCATACCTGGTTCAGTATACAGATAACTGCTGGTGGCAAAATAAGATATGTGAGGGCATGTTGTAATTAATAGTTCTCTATGAATTCATTTATTCATTCAATAAATAATTACTGAGGGGCCGGCCCAGTGGTGTAGTGGTTAAGTTTGTGCTCTGCTTCTGTGGCCCGGGGTTTCGCAGGTTCGGATCCCAGGCACAGACAGACGCACCACTTGTTAAGTCATGCTGTGGCGGCATCCCATATAAAGTAGAGGAAGATGGGCATGGACATTAGCCCACGGCCAGTCTTCCTCAGCAAAAAGAGGAGGATTGGCAATGGATGTAGCTCAGGGCTAGTCTTCCTCATACACACAAAAAATAAAAATTAAAAAAAAATTATTGAATGAGCCTTATGTATTCGGCCCTATGCTGGTGATGCAATGGTGATTTAAATCACAAGAATGCATAACTAAAACCGAGGTAAGAACGCTGAGGTAATGTAATATTGTACAATAAGAACATTTAACAGAGGAACTAAAATTCCTCTTAGGAAATAATGCCTGAGTTGAGAGCTGAAGGATGATAAGTGTTGACTGTGTAAGGAGTGGAGGAGGAGGATGGGCAGTGAGGGTGGCAGATGGGGAGATGTATTGTACTCAAAGGAGGGCCACAGTGCAGAGACCCTACAGTGGGAGGGAACACAGAGCTGAGGAATGAAAAGAAGGGCAACTGTAGGGTGAGGAAAGTGAGGGGAGAGTGATGTGAGATGAGGCTGGATGTTGGTCATTATTCTGAGAAGTAATCAAAGGCCTTGATAGGTTTTAAGAGAGAGAAGTGAGCAAGGGGATCAAACTTGCATTCTGAAAAACATCATCTAAGTGCTGTATATAGAATGAGGAATAGAGGGAGCAAGGATTGGCTGTGGGCCCACAGTTAAGCAGCTTGGTGGTTGTCCAGGTGAATGTTAGTGGTGGTTTGAACTGAAGTGCTTATGAAATACTCTCAGTAAAATTTTCAAAGGATCCATAGTCAACCTCAAACAGAGAAACTGAAGACAAAATTTGGACTGCATTTTTTCATAGAATTGGGTGGACCACCTTTTGGATACATAGTGAAAGGACCACTATAGGAGCAATTTCTTCTTTGGGAAGGGACAAGACAACCATTTACCTGCTTTTGGGTCTGAATTTAGAGGCCTCAGTGCTTTGTTTTGCTACTAAGAGCAAAGGTGACACTCTATTCCAATCAATTTTGTGATGCTTCCCTTCAGTTATACCTAAACCATTTTGTAGATATAGGGCCCACAACCCAAATGTCCTGAGTAGCTCTCCTAAGACCTAAGTCGTACGAGAGGCGGTATGTTAAAAAAAAAAAAAAAAAAAGAGTCAAGAAAACTTTAGGAAGTAAAATAAAAGGAAGGGAGGGAGGGAAATATAAACAGAATCTGTGACAAATAACAATAAGGACAAAAGGGTGCATATGGGAGGGAGTGCCATCCATTATCAGTTGGCATTTCCTCACCGACAGAGGCTTTCGCATGGGTGTAGCTCCCTCTCTCCAGCCATGATTGATGGCAGTGAGCTATTTTTGTGGAATAAGAGTGTGGCAACCCAAAGAGCCAAATTGGAGCCATCTATGGGGGAGTCTTAGGAGCCAGAAAGCGTCCATGTTAAAAAGCAGCAATTACGTTCCAGAAGCCATTGGAGGGATCAGGCAGGAGTGGATGTTTATGTCATCTTTCACATGAACCAAGGGTGAAATTTTACTCTAAATTCAGAGTCATGTTTCCAAGTCCACTTGAGATATTTGGTGTCTGTGTTTGTTTATATCTGGCAAATCATAGTTTCCTTTGTGGGTGTGTTTTAATAAAGAGCTTGAAGAGAAAAGAAATACCTCTAAAACTTCTGGATGACAAATAGATCTTACAAAACATTTTTGAATAATCTAAGTATGAATGATTCAAAAGCATATAGACAGAGTTTCTCAAAATATCAAGAGAAATAAAAAGGAAAACAAATATGGAAGGAGAATAATATATTGTTCTTATCAAATATTTCAAAATTTCTCTGATTAATTTGCAGAAGGTCCTCAGTCCCAGATGTGTTTACCTGTTGCAAGGTTAAAAGTAAAGGAAAGGACCTCTCTATGATCTAACAGACAAGTGAAATCTAATTTAATTTGGATATGTATCAATAAATATGTATCCAAGAGTTCAATTCAGTTCTAGTGGTTTAGGCTGCTAAGTAAAGTTGCTTTGTTCACAGAGAAACTATCTGGTTTACTCAGCAAGTTCAGAAGGACTCATTTTTGATATTGTTGGCCTTTAGAAAAATGACCTTTTTTTTTTTTTTTGCTACATTTTCCTTTCAGTCACTATATTTGCATTCTAATCCTAGCATATGGCAAAGATTGGCAGTGCTGGTAGTCTGGGCTTTGGGGCAGTGGGGCAGCTGGCATCAAGAGAAAAAAATGCTGAAATGCTCAGGATGGTATTTAAGAAGTAATTGTAATTGTGAATGGCTGTCTCAGGCAGTGTCAATTCGGATTTGCCTCTATGAACATGACCTCTTCTTTTTTATGCCTGGAAAATTCAGGAAGATGTTGACTTTCTATCTCAGATAACCACATTTTGCACATCTCCTTTTTATATTCCATGAGGCAGACTGGGGTTGGCCAAGTGGTTATACATGTTAGCTATTCCATCTGTAAACTGTTGTAGGACCAGATCCTCTCTCTTGTCCTATTGAATGAAAAAAAGGAGAAAAATATCTGAAGATAGAAAAATCACAGGAAAATAAGTCTTGACCAGTTATATTCTTCTCCTTCATCTCACCCATCTCCTTGAGATAGTATTAGACTTACAAATGATTTTCCTGTTTGAACTCACAATGCTTTTCTCACAATTCTATTTCACCTTAGGAATTCTAACCTATTTAGTGAAAAGTTATCTAATTTGGGGGAATTTTCTGATAGCACAGAATCCTCTACTTCTTGGTTGCCTCTAAATTTTCTGTGTTACCCAAAGAGAGAAGAATAAAGTTGCCTGCAGGAGAATTTATCAGTATGGGAGAATTCTGCCAGGATAGAGGATCCTGAGAGTTGATGCTATCCTACAGTTAGAAACCACTCTTAGGAGCTTGGGGAAAATGATGGCCCACGTTAAGTGAAGTAGAATGCCAACACTGAGGGATAGGTGGTGAAGAAGGAATCAAAAAGCTCAGAGAAGTAAATATCCTATGCAAGGCTAGAAAATCTGCCTGCTTTCTATGTTTTAAAGGAAGTTCCAAAGGACACTCCATCTATTCAGGCGGTAAGGAATGCTTTGTCTAGAGGCACAACATCATAGAGAAGCTCTGGGGTAGATGTGCTCCATAGGCCAGAGTTGATGGTAGGAGCTGCTTTAACAGAACTGGGCTCCTTGACAGCAAAGGAGAAAGACAGGACCCTGAAATAAGAGTCCAATTGTTAAATGTCAAAACTTGGTTGGGCACACTTACTATAATGAACAGCAATGCCGGAGTGATAGCTAGGAGACCTGAAATGCAGAGAGCGCTGGAGATGGCTAATGTAATATGGCATCTCTCTGGGCAAGATAGATGGGAAGCCAGCAAAGCTACTTCTTAATCTACACAATTAAAATAAATCAAGAGTAGATCATCAACAGGCTAGGCAACTTCCCCAATAAAATGTCAAAATCCCTTACCCTTTTCCTGAATCTGAGCCAGTTTACCAATCCGTAACCCACTCACTACAGGAGAGACCAGATTTCCAGAAGGAAGGACACAGCAGGATCATGGCAAGTGCGTATGATAATAAACCCCCCAGTACTTCCACAAGGGAGCCTATGGGCATTTACTTCATAACTATGTAATGAGGAAAGGGGAATACTCACACATTTTGAGGAATGGTGGACACAGAGCCTATGGGGAATAGATAATAAATAAAGTCCGGGCCCAGGTTTGATTCAAAAAGTCCAGAGACCCACCCAATGATTATTTCCCCAGCCCCGCAAAATATAATTGAATGTAGCAGGAAGATCCCACATTAGTTCCTAAGCCCAAGCCTGTGGGTAAAAGCAATCATGAGGAATGCCAAGTAAAGTCTTGGAAACAGTCTCCCATCCCCACTTTCCTTCCTGGGACTGAATTTATCATTCTCTAAGCTTCTGGGAGTGTTGAAGGCCAACAGTGCAAAGCTGAGTTCCTGTCTCCTCCACAACTGGGTCACTCCTCCTTCCCAGGGGAGCCTGGATCTAATGGTTCATGAGAAGGTTATAAAGGCTAGCTCCTTTACCCAATTTCCAACATCTGTGCTGTCAATGCTTCTAGGTCTGGAACTCCCTATAAGATTGACTGAGGTCTTTGTGGTGCCCACTTTCTCTCTGCTCAGTCCTACTTCTTTTACTATCCCACAGGTGGTAATGCCAAGGGTACTCCCCAATAAACTTTGTGCATGCAAATCTCAGTCCTTTCAGAGTTTGCTTCCCAGGACCTGACCAGCAACATCGTCCTTTCCCTTTTCAAAAGAAAAGAATTATGGGACTTGCCCAGCAAAACAAATTCATCAGTTTATTTTGGCCAACTTGTCCAAAGTGTTAGGTATACTAAGTGATCATTTATCTGTGGGCTTCTTAATATGAAAATTACCTTGATTTGGTGAAAGGTAAATTCAGAAAAAATGAATGATTCTTTTGTTTGGGCTCAGCCTAGTCCCCCTACCAGAATTTAACATCAAAAGATTCAAGGTATAGAGGTGCCTCTTCCTTTGGGGAGAGATGTCTACCTGCCTTCCATTGTTGGGGAATTCAGACCTGCCTTGAGCTACACCACTGTGTAGAAAGGAGCCTTCTTATTCTCTTGGATTATTACATGTGAAATGGCAAGAGCCTTTGTTGAAATCCTCCAAACCTGAAATGAATGGTTCTTTTCTCCCTTCTCTACAATAATTAAATTACTTTTCATATAATAGAAATCAGGGACAATTTCACCTTTCATTTTGATATTTTGAAATTAACTTTTATTTTAAATCTCAGGGTCTAGATTGGCTTTTATCTATTGCTTTTACAAGACTTTACAGTGACTATAACCTAAAGGATGTAACTATACCTTAAAAGATGTAAACTTCAGATAAATGGGGAAAGGTTCTAATATTTACCTAGTGTCTACCATGTGCCTATTATGCTCAATTTATCCATATGCATTGTTTCATTTAATCTCTAACCATCATGTATTGTAATTATTATTCCCATTATATAAAAAGGTGAGAGGTTAACAGGCCTTGACTAAAGTCAGACAGCTCATAGCTGAATAATCAAGGCTAGAACCCAGGTCCTAAATCCAAGTTCAAAGCTCTTTCCACAGCTAATTTGACTGTGTGCTTTATGACTGAAGCCCATTTTCTCTTCATGGCGTTTTCCTAAGGTCTTAAAAATTGTATTATGCCTATGTGCAATATTGTGATTTTACAGAGACTTAGACTCTATTGAAATTTTACTTCATTTTCCAAAAATCACAGAGGAATTTGTGGGGTGATTGAGAAGAGATATCCTATTTTTTGCTTCTGAAAGCAGTAGACTATATAATCATCCTTTTTAATTCTTTGGTCTGAACTTGGAAAATATTTTCTTTTGTACAGAATGAGAATTTTGAATTTAAAATATAATTAATTGTGGCTCCTGTGTGTATGTATGTGTGAGTTTGTGCTTGTGTATGTATTTAATTTGTATGTCATATATTATTGCCTCCTGGAAGCGAATTAATAAACCATTAGAGTGGTTTAGAAATATTTAATGTATTTTGGCGATGATTCTTTGCCTACCTCACCAGTGGTTTTAGAGGACACCAGGATGATGGGGTAAGGCAATAGTTTCCCTAAATGGATATAAAACCAATGACAATGACTTTCCCAGACAATGACTGTACAGGGGAAAGGGCAGTACTCTTCCTCCTTCTGCTGTGCTCTATATGTTAGATATAGTTGTCTCTACCCCTGACTGAGTGGTAATCAAAGGAATAACTTTAGGAAGTAAATCCTTCTGCTTTATCATTTTAGTTACAAAAAACCCTTCTGAGAAAGCTAGCAGAGTATGATAGCCTAGTATAGCCTGGATAGGGGCACTCCTTTTAGTAAAATAAATAGTTGGGAGGAGATAAATAAGTGATTCTAGAAAGTACTGAGAAGTAATCATATGTGTCTTCTTAAATCAAGAGCAGAATTTTGTGAGCAACACACGTCTCAGTTTTCTTTCCACTCTGGTGAAGAAAACTGGGCAGTGCAACACGTCATTCATATCAGTACCTCCAGAGCAATTCTCAGTGGTTCGACGCCTGGAGCAGTGACTCAAGAGTGCATTGGATTGTTGTCCATCAGATAGCATTTTCTACTTGTTGTTACTACAGCTTCATTTTAGCAACTTGGGGTCAGTGTGTTTCCATGTGGGAAAACTCTAGGCTACCCAATAGAGTCTATTTTGACACTGATTCAAGAGGGTTACGTAAGAATCCAATCCAGTGCTCTAACAAACGTTTAATCTTACGTAACACTGCCGTTGTTCTGTAAGTACAAAACATTTGGCTTAGTTACTGAAGCAAACAATGCATATTATATCCATTGAAAGCCCTCATGTCCTGCAGTTAAACTATTAGAGTGATAAGAATTCATTCTCGTGTGTTTACTTTATAATTTCTAAAGTGTTTTGTTTCATTCAACATCTTGAATGTTTAATGTGACTGATCGCTTCTTACTCTGGAAAGGAGCATGTTCTTTGATAAATTATTCGAGTGTTTAGGCATATAAATTGAAAAGATTTAGATTCTTGACACTGTGTATAGCATACAAGTTGATGAAGGGAACCTCACTATCACATGCCAAGCAGGTTCTTCAACATTAGGTATTTCCAGAAAGATTGCTGAAAATTAACATAGACTTTGGGAAGTTAACCTCTCATTTCAAGGTTGTTTTTTTTTTTTTTTTTAAATCTAGAAATAATTGAGCCATCATTGAATAGGTGAAAAAATCATAAAGGTTTACTTTACAAACAACACACACCCACGCACCCACCCACCCATAAGAAGTCATTAAATATTATGTATTTTCTGAAGCATTTGTGAAAGCTAAGGGAAGACATTGAAATAACTATTGATGATGATGGTGATGGGGGAGATAAAACAACAGTGCCACCAATTACCTTTACCAGCCATGTCACCCCATAATGTAATTCACACAGATATGTAGATAAATCTTTACAGATTGGCTTTGGTATATCTATAGAGACAGATGTTGTAATCTGAGTTGAACCCAGTACATCATACATTCATAAAAGCCAGATGGATGACACTGCTTACAGGGAGTTTAGTGCCTGTCTATAAAGGCCAGATGGGTGCCGCTTCACAAAAAGGTTTATATTGGCCAGCTATGGCTGCACTCCAGAGAGTAATGAAATGTTCTCAGTTCTCCAGAGAATTTCTTCACTCTTTATCTTCCGTTGTAATTGTCTGCAGAAACATTCAGGACCAAGACTTACTATTGATATAATCATATACATTCTGTAACTAAAGACAGTTGCTCTTAGGGTAGTACATAAAATAGATAAGGCACTCAGCAGCCACTAAAGCCAAAGAAAATAAACCAATCAGATTTTAAGATGATTTTATGTTGCTTTTCCTTTCACTTATAAATTGTTTTGGGCCCTATAGATGTGGCTAAAAATATGTCAAAATATACAAGAGACTTTTTTGATGGAAAACACCCGAAATCTGTTCTCTTCACCTGTGTTAACACACAAGATTCCAAAACCTCGTTGTGAATGAAAATCAAGCCAATGCTGAATGGAGACTGAATTGATATTCCATCTCTATGTGGTTTCCTCATAAAACATTTATTTTTGTGACTTGTTCTCTTTGCTGACTTGGTGACTGAATTGGTTATGCTTGGTTTCTTAAATTTTCAGTCCTATAAATAGCTTGCTTGTGATACAATATTATGATTACTTAAAAATCCTAGATTTAGAATAGACTAAATTCAAGAGAGAGCCATTTAGAGGCTTTGTAAATATTCAAATTTATGAATATCACAATAACAAATTATTTTTTCCATGAAAGTTTTTATATTCTAAGACCCATAACTTTCTTAGATTGTTTCACATTCTCTCTCATTTCTGCCTCTAGCAGTAGCAATTCCCTCTTGTTTGAGGACTATTTTTTCACAGGGAAACAAAATTTATATCACCTCATGATTTTTAGTGTTTACGTGATGACAAGTAAAGAATAACAGATCTTAGTTGTGGATAATGAGACTCCAGCCTGCAGAATGTCCAACTTAAATTCTTCAGGGTTATTCACTGTTGGTGAAACCATGGATGCTAAATCTGTGAATGCTAAAGAGCTTACCACATTGTCCAACCCAATATACCCATACATGATAAAGCTCTTAAGGCTTTGGAGATAGATGGATATTTAATGTGGCTGAGAAAAAGAAAGAAGCATTTCAATTAAAAAGAGGGAGAGCATGAATCTCTCCTGCTCATTGGGATCTTTTTTGCCTTCAAATTTCTTTGGAGATTTCAATATAGCTTCACTCTACACAAAGTTTGGGGAACTCTGAGCTGAACAACCAATGGGAGATTCCCTCAAATTTCAGGTGTCTGGGCCAAGAATTCAGAGTGAATACCACTTGGATTGCTCAGTGAGAAAGCTCAGAGAAAATGGAGCAGCAACGTATAGTCAATTCACACTGCTCATAGGCCAGCAAGCCAAAGAGATGGTTAGTCAAATATGCCAACCACACTTGGCTCTTCTAGTTTTCACAGAAGTAGAGATTCTTTGCAGATTGAAACATAACGTAATGGTATTGTTGACAAGTGAACACAGCTCCATTGCCACCCTCCATCAAGAAGCAGAATCTATGGCCCTAGCAGTAATCGCTCAGTCATCTTGGCCTACAGAAATAGGGTCTAAAGAGTGAAGGACTTGAGCCTCGGCATTGACATACTGACAAGACACAGTTTATCTTGGTGCAGAAGGTAAATAATAGAGTGCGACCGGATGTCTGAGATTCTGGGAATCTGATCTCCTTAAAGATCTTTCACAATTCGAAATAAAGCATTGCAAAATATTAGAAATTGCTGTGGCTCACCACTATGGACAATTTTTTCCCCAAATAAAAGGAGTCAGTGTTGTAGATAAAACAATGTCTTTTAAGTTCTTTTATAAAGTGTTGTTACGAATTGCATAAATATCTGCAGCTATTACAATCCAGCTGGTTTGGGAAATTTTATAATTAACAATAAGTTCTTAATTGGAATGATAAAATTTTCCTTGCTACATTTAATGCTAATTTTAATGATGGTACTATTGATAAAACTTACAACAAATTTGGATCCACTGGAAAGAGTTCAAAGTCACATTAATAAGTGGGTTTAAAATGAAGTCCAGGAGGAATTGTAACTAGGGGGTTTTGTTTTGTCTTGTTTTAGCTTGAGGAAGATAAGCTGTGACTTCGTTAATATTTATTCAAATATCTGGATAAAAATGATACTATTTGGAAATTGTAAGAATATTTTGTCTGTATTAATCTGGATAGTTAGGTCCTGAAGTAGACCTCAAAAAGATGATTTTGAAGTCTAAACTATAGAGGTATTACTGCAATAGCAAAATTAAAATAGGCACTTGATTTTTCTTGCTTGATTTCTATGGCTTTCTATTTCTCTAGACTGTACATAAACATGATGCAAGCCAATCATATATATATTTTTTTCTTTTTTTTGCCAAATCATATTTGATCTTTACTCGGTTTTAATAGTCAGACAAAGTTAAATTTTAAGGGCTTACATTTGGTTTCAAACACATTACACATTAGCAGTCTTTTTCTAATGTTCTAAGTCATTATTGCTAGTTTGCTTTTGTAAGTGAGCAGAAATATAGCATTGATAGTAACACCAAAGGAGTGTTTTAATTTATTAATTAGAATGTTTATGGCTTCTTCAAGGCTGGTACCTAAATGCAAGCTAAGGCAGTGATCTGTGAATTAGTTTCTATTTTTAAAGATAGAGTTGCTATGGATATTTAAACAGGATTCAACTGAAAATGAAAGTTCTCTGGCTAAATCAAAGCATTATAACATTTTAGTGAAGTTTAGATTTTGTTTCACTTTCCAGACTTGCAAATGAACCTCCCCATGCGTGAAAGGCAGAAGATGAGAATGCTGGGAAGGATGCAGTCACTGTAAAATGAAGCACAGTCTCTGATTTCTGTGTAATTGCCACCCTTCCTTTTCAATCTTTATTTCTAAAGTCTGATCATGATTTCTTTTGTGGTCATATACAGCTGAAAATGTCGAACTGACAACAAAAATCCGTTTGGTTGTTCTCCCAATACTTGGATGGCAGATAATTCGTTTTGGCTTAATAGCCTGGAGGAGAACTTGAAGAAGGAACTAAGGCAATTCCTTTTCCATAATTTTATTCCAAGAAAATGTCTCAAGATTGAACTTGGTTGAGAAGTTCCAGACAACATTGGCATTTTGCAAGGTGGACTCAGCAAACGGTCAGTCACTCATTCTCTGACAGATCTGGTCTAGACCATCTTAACCAAAGATACAGAGAGAGGATGAGAGCAGATCTAGGCTAAGTCTCTGGTTTACCTACAGCATTGATCTCTTTCATCTTTGCTTTTAAGTAGACTGACAACAAGTTGGTGTTACCTTTTATACTATTCCTTCCTCAAGGGAAGCTTTTCAGTAAGCAGGGTGTGAGGAAAGACAATGAAAATTGCAGCATGAATTTTTGAAGGCCCCCTGGCCACATACCAACTTTCTATAATGTGTGCTCTATTTCTTATCAGTCTCAGTATCTAATGCTTTTGTTTAGGCTGAAAATGAGTGCTTTCTTGGTGGTTTAATAGAACTTGTAAATTAAATCTTTACAAATTGGTAGGAGAAAATATGCAGATAAAAACAGAGAAACTTAGAATAGTGCATAGACTTAGTCATTGGGGAATCACCTACAAAGGAGGAGAGCTGACATGGAGCCATGACAGATGCAGGTTGCTATCCATATAACTCATTAAATATGACCTTGGAAAACACCTGTTACTCCCAGTTGTGTGCTACCAAGTGAAATGATACTGTAGTCAAGAGGAATCTTGGATTGCAAACACACTCCCTAAGATATACAATATGAGTAAAATGGGTCTGAATTTTCAATATATCCTTCCCGGAGATCTTACAAGTATAATGGCGTTATAAAACTAGTTCAAATTAATAGAGAAGAACCTAGAAATGATTACATTATTTTTAGCAGATTAATGCAACTTATGAGAAAACAAACACATTTAGGAAGAACAAACTTCATGAATCTGGGTCTCAGATCTGTTGCTCTCTTTATCGCTGGTTCTCTAGAGAACGGAGTCTGTGACAAGGCTTACATGCTCAGACTTTATTGGTAGGTGCAATCTCAGAGCAGCAGGTCTGAGGCAAAAAAAGAAAAAATGAGGCAGGGAAGGAGTGAATGCACACACAAAAATATATATAACCAAGTGGCCAGAACTTCATAAAAAATACAACTGATTGCTTAGGTCTGTACGGTGTTTTCCAAACAGGCCCTGCCTCTGAGTAAACCTTTAGGGCAGGGGTCTGAAAACTTTTCTGTAAAAGGCCAAATAGCAAATATTTTAGACTTTGTAGTGCATATGGTCTCTGTCACAATTACTCAACTCTGTTGTTGTAGCATGAAGGTTGTTATAGACAATAAGTAAATGAACGGGCATGGCTATGTTCCAATAAAACTTTATTTACAAAAATAGGAGGCAAGGCTAGATTGGCCCTTTGACTGTAGTTTCACAACTCTTGTCTTAGAGGGGAAAGGGAGAGAAATTTACTTGCCCTTTCTTTCCTGTCTCCCCTCTCTCATTGGTCCAAGTTCCATGTGGCGTTAATACTTCTGGACTTTGTCACCTGCCCCTCCAGGTAATCACTGAGAAAGCAGATTCCACACACCACAGTGTGGTGCATCATCTGGGCTTGGAAAAGTCAGAGGAGTTATAGCCTTCATAGGTCCCTTCAGGTTGGACCTGTTCCAAGAACCGCTGTGGCTGCCACCACAGTGGCAGAGGCTGAGATGCTGATCCTGTGGGGATAAGGGACAATGGTGGTAGCTTGGGCTATCTATCTGAACAGGCAGCCATGGACTGGGGACTGGGACTTTGGTGGGGCTGGTCCAATCTGGGGAACTTACTAAACTGGGTCTGGTAATGTATTCAAATAAGGATTAGCTCTCCATAAAGAAAATATAAGGGAGAAGGGCTGATTGAACATATCTGACCTATGTTCTTTGCTTTAAAGTTTGTTAAACTACCACCACTATAAAGCTGTTAAGAACATTCTCTGGAATGTTGCTGAAGGCATTTTCCTCATTAGTGACTAAGCCTTAAATGGCTACTGAGAAAATTGAGATAAAACCAACATTTGAAGATAATATCCAAGAAGACATAGTTGTCCTCCTGCTGCCCCTGGGGCTGCTGTAACAGGCAGAATAGTTAATTGGTGAGACGCCCATGGGAGATCGAGCCATATGTGTCACACAGCCAATCCCAGGCATTGGTGTCAGAGAGCCTCAATTCAAGTCCAAGTTTTGCCTCACGGAGCAGGATGACGTGGGGCAAGTTAATCCCTCTCTGAGACTGTTACCTATTGCTGTGAGGATTAGATAGGATAGTAAAGCAACTGACAAATACAGTGCTGGGCACACATGGGCCTTTAATAAATGGAAGCTATTAGCTACTTTGTGTAAAGCTCAGCATGAGACTTTTAAGAGGAAGCTTCCAGTGGATGACATTGTTGGTCTCCATTCCAATCTTTACCATGTACTCCTATTGTAAACATGCATCACGGGTGACTTCATCTCTGTGAGTTTCAGTTTTCCCATCTGTCAAATGAGCATATTTTACACCTACCTATAAGCTTTTATTGGGAGCATAAATGATTTAATATGTCTATGAAGTACCTGGTACAGCATCTGACATATAGTAGGAGTTAATTCAATGGTAGCTACTATAATTATTATAATTCATAATTCATCTTATATAGGATTGTAATCTAACAAGGTCAATCACTGTTTAGTGTCTGTCTTTTCTTAATAGCCCCTTCCTATAAAGATATAATGGGTGGTGAGTAAAATAGTGAGATCTGTGAATTTATTATCCTTATATTTCAATCCTTCTTAGAGTTGTCTGATAACATCGGTACTGTCATGAGCATTGTACTGTGCAGTGGGCTAAACGGCAGATTAAAACAACACAGGCTCTGACTTCTAGTAGCTTTCACACAGTGATGCTGTGATCGTGGGAAAGGAGCGTGAAAGCTCCCCTATTTTGAGCATCAGCTACCTCCCAAACACTTTACTGGTTTCCTCAACAATCCTATAGGTAGGCACTCTTATTTCCAGTTTGCTGATGCTTGGAGAGTTTACGTAACATCCCCAAGGCTGTAGGGCTGTTCCATGACCCAGCTGAGATGCTGGGTAGTCTGGCACCAAAGCCCTTGCCTTGCAACTATGCCACACTAGGCCCCTGCATGAAAATAAAAGTCACAAAATTTCCAGTTCTGCCTGGGCCATACCCTCGGTTTGTGACCTCGAACAAATCATATAAATTTTCAGTCCTCAGTTTGCAAATCTCTAAAATGAGGTGATTGTGTTATCTGGACACTAAGTTCACTTCAGATCTATAATTCTGTGCATATTGATTAGAAGAAATGAATGTAATGATGATGAGAAGAGCATTTGTGGCCAGGAAGGGGTGGGGGTCAGATATTGTTGGAGAGAGGGGAGAGACAAGGTATGCTCCCTTCCCTTCCTTGCCCCTGTAGCTGCAGGTGTATCTGTCCTCGGTCTGCTGACAAGCTGATGCGTTTCAAACATAAGGTAGATCACATCACCTCAATATATTCCCATCTCACTCCAAGTGAAAGGTCCTTTCAATGGCCTATCAGGCCCTACCTGCTCTTCCTGTCACCCCATCATCTCCCTGACCTCACCTGCCACTCTGGCTTTTGCTCACTCCACCATGTTGGCCTCCTCGCTGGTCCTGGAACACACCAGGCACACTCCTGGCTCAGACCATCTCACTTGCTGTTCCTCTGCCTGAATATCCTCAAGACTGGGCCCCTCATCTCCTTGGGGGTCTTTGATGAAATGACACCTGCCCCATGGGGACTTCCTGGACCACTTGTTTAAAATCACAAAAAATCCCTATACCATCCCCTGTTTCACTGTCTCCATAGCACTTATATCTTCTAATACAAAACACCTTTGACTTCTTTATTTTTATCAATTGCTTGTCTCCCCTCCTGTAGAGTGGGATTTTGTCTCTGTTGGTCACTGCTGGATTCCCCCGTGCCTTGAACAATCCTAGCACATTTTTGAATGAGTGAAAAGTGAACATTTGAAAAATATAGAATAAAGCCATATAGCATTATATATATAAATAATTATAATAAATATAAATATATACTTTATATATAATAAATATAAATAATTATATATACAGCTTACAGAAATAATCTAAAAATTCACATTCACTAGTTAATTTTGCAATGTAATATGACATTTACCTTCATTACTAACAATCTCTAATGTATATCCAAATTTTGGGTGAAGGATGAAAAGGCTTTTTTAGAAGGATGCCAAATTAAGAATTATCTGCAGACTTCAGTTTTTCTATCAACAATGCTCAAAACTAATTACAATTTATGTGCAAGTAAATGCTTTAAAATTCTGAGTTTACATATTCAATGGAAGTTGTATATCATGGCTATCAAAATCATTAAAACATCTTCAAACTAATTAACATATATTATAGACTCACTTCATATTACAAAAAAAGAGAAAGTCATCAAAAACTTTTTGAATTAAATTGCATTAAAATAATCTTGATTTGTTGCCAAAATCAGTATTGAGAAACTGCCTTGTTATGATTTCTAATAGAACTTCTGACTCTTTTAACTACTGCTTCCCAAACTTTAATATGCATATAAATCACCCCAGGTCTTGTTAAAATGCAGATTCTGATTCAAAAGGTCTGGAGCAGGACCTGAGATTCTCCATACCTAGAAGGCATAAAGGTGATAGTGATGCTGGTCCCCAGGCCATCTGAAGTGGAGCCAAATTCCTAGTACATCTGCCTGCTCCTAAAATTACCATTATGGGGTCAAATGAACTTGAAATAGGAGAGACATTTTCTCCAGAAGAAGCTTCACTGATATATTGACCGACTGGTGTCATTTAGTGCTGGAATGAAATAGAGATGCTTGCTGTTGCAGACATCACATCAGCTGGAGAAGCAAGTGGGAGAGGACTGATTCACAGGCATTAGGTACCTCTGACACTAAGGAGATGTAGTGAGGCATCCTGACTCTTTTCTGTGAGTAGAACTTATTTCATCGCCGAACCCTAACCTCAATAGGGTTTTTAAAACTGTAATATTTTTAAACTGTAATTCTCTTATTCTCTAATAACACAGCAGAGAGGGGAAGAGAACTGAGCACTTTAATCCCTAAAATATGCAGTGAACTTGAATAAGGGGTTGGAGGTGGGAAGAACAACCACAGATTTATTTATTACCATGACGAGCTTAGGAATTGCACAGAAAATAGCACAGGCTTCCTTCTTTTTGCCATTGTTCTCATTCAGCATGGCTCATAGAACTGTGAGGAAGAGGGTGGCTTCACACATGTAGGGCTCAGTGTTGTAGGTGGAGTGTGGCTCAGGGGTGGAGTGACCCATATTGCGGTAGTAATTCTGTTGGATAAACATCTACCACTGGTCTCCTCCCTGGAAGGAGTTCTGTTTGTTTGAAGTAAGCACACCAAAACTTCTTTAGTAGAGGTTATTGACAGCACCCAGAAACTTGACTCTGGATTGACAGAAATATATGAGAGGGTAGGGTAAGATTTGTCTTTCTGTGTCCAGAAAGCTCCATTGTTGGCATGCTGAAGGGAATAATTAATTCAAATATATCTTCATGCTACTCTGAAACTTGTGAAAAGAAGAGTTGTTTTTTTTTTTAACTTGGCAGGGAACACTTTAATCGAATTACTCTGTGTCTTGGCTTCCTCTTCATTTCTGGTACGTGCTTTTGAGCCAATCAAAAGCAAGTACCAGACCAAACCATTATGGTAGAGAGGTAAGGTATAATCTCCCCACCTGCTTCTAGGTTGGGTGGCACCAAAATCATCATGAATTACCCTCTTCACTGAATTGTGCTCTCTCAAATTCCTCCCTTCCCCTGCCCAGAGAAGAGAGGGTAATGGTCTCCCTCTTCTAACGTAACCAGGATGACATTCAACGTCTTGGGAGCTTCCTCTGAGAGTAAAATAACCTCAGCCTTTCTCACCTCCTCGGTCGTGAAACCAGCTCCTCAGTTTAGAGGATACCTAGGATCTTAGTTTTATCCACTCCTGTAAGCAACATCAGAAGTTGAGACAAATGATTTCCTCCTTATTTTCATATGCAAAACTCACCAAGTGAAAAATGCGATATTATGTTTTTTCCCCAGTAGAGCCAATCATGAGTCAGTGTTAAACATTGCACAATTTGGTATATTTCTTCAATTTTATTAGAGCATAACAAGTAAGCCAATATTGCCTTTGTTCTTATCCATTTTCTCCTGAGTACATAGATTTTCTATTTGTTAAAATCTCTTAAATGTAAAGAACCAGGATTGGAGAATGATATATGATTTTGATACACTAAACAATGTTACACTTTCCTATAGAATTTTTCTTTTGAGTTTGGTTACGTAATAATAATAATAGTAGTAGTAGTAGTAATTAATACTTACATAGCACTTATGAAGTACCAGGAATTGAAAGGATTTCTGGTTTATTAACTCATTTGAACTTTAAAACTTCTCTACAACACGGACACTATTTACCCACATTCCAGATGAGGAAGCTGAGGCACAGAGAGGTTGAGTAACTAGTCCAAGGTCACGCACCTAGTACGAGTGCTAGAGCTAGGATTTGAACCAGGCAACCTAGCACCTCATTTCATGCTCTTAACCTCTGAGCTGTAACTTTTGTTGCCAGCTAAAACAGATTCATGCACTACAAATGCTAGTTTCTATTAAATTACTTTATTCTTTCTTGAGTCCTATTTGAGTGTATAAATTCTATGATTAAGTGGTAATTAAATGATTTTTCAGGCTCATCACTGCTTTATCTTTTTTTTTTTTTTTTTTTTTGTGGGGAAGACCAGCCCTTGAGCTAACATCTGTTGCCAATCTTCCCCTTTTTGCTGAGGAAGACTGGCCCTGGGCTAATATCCGTGCCCATCTTCCTCTACTTTATATGGGACGCTGCCACAGCATGGCTGACGAGCAGTGCGTCGGCGGGCGCCCGGGATCTGAACTCGCGAACCCCGGGCTGCCAAGCGCGGACTAAACCGCTGCGCCACCGGGCGGCCCCATCACTGCTTTATCTTTTTGATAAGATTAGACTCCGGTGTTTATGTTGTCTCAGATTTTCCCCCTAATTCTTAATATTTTTTTGATATCTCAGTGAAAATAGTTCTGCTTCTTACTTGCTAACAGATTTCATGACCATGAAAATGAAAACTATAGTAATTTTAAAGAGAAACATGGAAAATTTTTTCAGGTATGTTTTATCACTTGAAAACAGTCAAATAATACAAAAATGGGTAAGATGTGAACTGAAGGCAACAACTTCACATGTCTTACGAAGTAATTTGTGTATCAGAAATCCTATTTCCCTTTTATAGGCAGGCAGTGGGCACGCAAGCCTCATATGACATAGGAATATGTTTGCTTAATGACTTACCAGATCCAGTGCCAGTTCTGGTTTATGAGCATGGCCTTGTCTGTTGCTATGTAGATGATGAACTGTAATAAATGTGTTCAAGGACATTTGATCATATCTACAAAGAGATTCAGAGAATATCTGCTATACAGTGTGGAAGAAAATTGCAAATATTTCTGATTCAGGCAAAGCTATATTTTTGTGGAGGTCTTACTTCATCTTTCTGTCCTTTAATCCCTAACTACTTGAAAATTATACAATCTTTTATCATTAAATTATCTTTCAAATCTACTCACATATATCTTAGGCTACAGGTGGCTACCAGTGGATGACAGCTATGTTGATTTCACTTCATAACCTTGACTTTGTTTGAATTCATTTTCTTCAAGTCAACATATTGAATGAATGTATTTTACAAAACAGTAGTTGTTGAATTCTGATGTCTGTGTGTGTGTGTGTGTGTGTGTGTGTGTGTGTGTGTGTGGTACATCCAGGAACCAACTTGTATTTCAGGGTGGAAACTTAGCATTCCAAGTTTCGGTCAGAATTGTTTTTTATGACTTAGCTATAAACCCACAAAAACATGGTGTTATAATGTAAATGCTGACATAACCTTTACATATACCCAGCTATAAATCAAGGTGCTATAAAACACCATATTTGAAAAGTCAAGCTAGGTAAAATACTGAATTAATGTTTGTTGAGAGAAAGAAAAAATTCAACTAGTTAAACACTTTGTTTCAGTTTTGAATGACATATAGACTCTTTGGGTATCTTCAGTAAAAAAATAAAATGTAAAATGGCCATCATATATAAGTGAGATTAATGTCAAAAAAGACTCTGTGGAAAAAAAAAAAGATATGTCAATTGGGAGTTTACTCTATTTTAATCCAAAATCAAACCTATGAATGCCATAGAGATTTACTTCCCTAGGGAATTAAATTTCAGTCTCACATGTGTTGCTGGAGATCGAAAATGTACTCAGTTCTCACTGAGTGCTGTGGAAGGTGAAAGACCACGTGGAGTCAAATGGAATATTATGCCAGCAGAATTCTCATTGAACACTTGATGTCATATGTCATCTGACACCGGCTTTTCCATCAGGTCATTTCAGGACAAGGCATTACTGAAAACAGCATAACCAACTTAGTGGGTGAACTGCTGACAAGTCTCAGGGGTTTGGCTGGCATTCCAAAGTTTATTTGAGCTACTCTTCATCCTCATTTGCCTGCAAAGCTCAGTGAAACCTGGCTTCTCAGCGAACACTTTCATTGCTTCCTAATTGTACTGGTATCAGAAATACTGCAAGAAAAGCCCTTGAGAGATGGATTTTTATAGAAATAATTTTTCTCAGGTAAGGAAGAACTTTCTGGTAAAAGGTACAAAGAGTAACTGTTTATTGTTTATTTGTAACACATGGCAACTGTCGGCAGAGTTTACCAAAGCCAGTCTAACTGGTATGCTGATGACTTGTTCTTGGGGACTATTTGGAATTTACACTTTCTACAGTAGGTTCCAAAGAATTCTTATGGATTGACTAAATAGGTAAAAGAGATCAACAGACAAAATCGATTCTAGAACAGCATTGTCAATCTGTAGAAATTTTAGCTGTATTTTTAAACCTAATAGATGATGATTGAACTGAGAAAGTCTTAGGCTAAATAGAAAACACCATGTTTTACTGAATCTTAGAGCCTTAGGGTTAAAGGACTCTATAAATTGTATGATAATTCTCAAATTTCTGTATATTCTATCTCACCATTTGCAATGAAAAAACTTGGATTCTTTCTTGAGGGTACTGTGTATATACTTATAGAATTCTGCTTATGCTTTATTAATGGTTATGGAAACCTGTGTTTTCTTTAGACCAGTCCGAGTAAGGGTGCCACTGTACCTATGAGTTTGGTTGGGTTTTTGTTTGAGGTTTTGATTGCACAGACGAAAATGATAGCTGAGTGGGAAAGGAAGAACCAACTTGGTTAATAGCTGGGCAAATAGAAACACCCTTATTGTCGAAAGATAGATTTGAGAGCACAGTTTAATGCTGGAAGCCTAGATGAGGCCTCTAGTTTCCTCTTAAGGAAACCTCAAACCTCAAGGATCTCATCCCCACAATGTGACAAAGGCCAATCTGCTGTACCTGCCTGTGCCACGGGAAAGGGGAAAAGGCAGCAAGGAGAGTCCCATTTCCACTGATGGCTCGTTTCCAGCTGGCCTAGGCTGCTTATCTCACTGCTGGGCCTGACTTCCTTGTGTGTCGAGAGAAGAAGGGGAGCAAGGCCCTGGCCCTCTGGTATGTGAATCAAAAATTTAAAGAGAAAGTGGGAACCATCTGCTTTGAGTAGTTACAGGAAGTGAAAGAAGGAAGCGGGACAGGCCCATGTCTATCTCAAGATACAATAACACTATCCTCCTTTAAAATGTGGTGCCAAACAGGCCAGCTTTTGTCCAAACAGGTTGAAATGTATACCTCCCACAGGATGGTGGGAAGGGCTAAACCTTGGGCAGACATTTTCTTCTTTATAAGTGAGAATGGGGGGAATGGAGAGAAAGGAGAGATAAATGTTCTTCTTGTCCAAAACCACACTTCCCTTCTGACAATGGAATCCTTTGCATAATTTCCATACCAAGTGACTGTCCAGAACTTGCTTGAATACCTCCAGAAGCTGGACATTACTCCTCACAGTCCATTGTGATTCAAGATACTGGTGGGCAGTTCTTATATGGAACCCAACCTGCCCCATGATTTTCATCATGTACTTTGGTGTTGTCCTTGGAGCAGCAAAGAACAGGTCTAATCTTATAACTGATTTCCAGATATTTGAGACAGTTCTCTCTCTCCAAACACCATGTCTATCCATAAAATCCAAATGCACTCTTAAGAGAGAGAGAATTAGGGAGTATTTTCTGAAACTGTAAGGACATGTAAAATCAGTTTCCTCTTAGGAACACTTGCCCCCATTATCATATCATGGAGGGGGAGTTCGAGTTAGAGACCGTGGGAAAAGTGGCATTGATTGACAGGGCACCCAGGAGCACTGTGGAGACTGTGTGGTGCCTCTTCTCTCCTTTCATGAAACAGCAGTGAAGCCTCCTACCCCTGTCTGTGTGTCTCCTTTTGCCTCTGCTCTCAAATGCGAAATTCTGCATAGTCGGGAGGACTGGTGCAGAGTTAAGACACGTAGAGCCAAGAAAATAAAGAGTCAGATGTCCCAGCAGCTTTCAGTGCGTCCTGATTCTCACCACCCCCAGAGCAACCATGAAAGTAGGAGGGACCAGATGAAGACATTTAAAAATTGGTTCTGCTCCACAGTGATCAGAGCAACTGGGGCTTGGCTGCTTTGAGGTGGCTTGAGATGCTCCTCTCTGGGGTCGGGACATTAATGTGGCAGCTCGGCTCCCTTTGAAACCTCTTTGAATAACCGTAACCCGAGGTAGGAGGAATGAAATATTTTCTTTTTTTAACATATTTAACTTAACGTGCAATCTAATGAAACCAAATTCCACGGAAATCCAACAGAAGTATATATTCAGCATAGCCATGGCCAACTTCTGGTCTTTAGCGTGGATCTGTAGCAGAGGGAAGTGTGTGGGTGTTTGTGTCGGATTTGTGCCATTCATTGGGTCTACAGTGAGTCTGTGTGAGTTAAGAATTCCCCTTATCCCATACATTACAAGGGGAGAAAGGAAGCGCACTTATGTGCGGTGTTAAAAAAACAAACAAAACAAAATAAAACCCCCTATAATATAAAGGCCCACACATTTAAACCTGCGTACCAGCTGCTGGAGAATGGATTATGTAAACTTGGGACCTTTCTCTGGGGTGGATCTGAGATGACATATATATTGCTCTGTGGTCACTAATGTGACAACCATTTTGGTGGGGAATTACCTATTGAGTATTTTGCACGACTATTAAAGAAACATTCATAGAAAAGAATGAGTGTGACATAAAATGTAGATAAAGTAAACTTACTTTTTAGACATCTGCATATGACTTGGCAAAATGTGAGCCTCTGTAATTGCCTTGTAGGAATCTAAGATCTTCCAAGTTCTTTAGTAACCTTGGGAATTCATTAAGAGCATCAGGGTCTGTCACAAGGTAAGTGTTGAGTGGATAAGGTTGAAAGAGCAGTAGATTAAACTTCCCTTATTTCTTTCTCATTACATCACACAATGTCTGTGTTCTCAGCCAAATATATTAAGAAAAAAAGAAAAGAAGAAACTCTAAATAATGATTGATAAAATGCCAAGCAACTTCAGACCCTTTTTGACATTTTCCCTCCTGAATTGTATCCTAGTGACTATATAACATATAACTCTAAAGTAATGTAACTTGAAAAAACCAACAAAGCCCTCAAAACATACCAGAAAAAAGTAAATATGTGTTATTTCCTTTTGAACAGTCATCCTAGACTAGCAGTCATGAAAGCATTCAACCCAATAATTCTGAAATTATTCAAAACAATTTTTATACTGACTCTCTTCAAATATATGCAGTTTCATGTAGATTACTTTGAATATCTAAGCATGCCTGGGCCTTACAGACTGGCATATGCATCTCAGCTAGCATCCTCATTTTATGGAGAAACTTGATCTAGAAAGTTCAAGTGATTTGTCCAAAGTCACAGAAAACTGGGACCAGGACCAAGATCTCTTTTCCAGGGTAATGTTTTTGCCACAACATTGTTCTGCCATTTTCCTTCATAGGTGGACTTAATTTTTGGAAAAAAAACAAAAAGAGTAAGTTATTCAAAGTCAAATATAGTGAATAAGATGGGTGATCATCTCAGTGCAATGCAGCAAAGGTTCATTGAGTATCAACAAGGCATCTTGACAAGTGCTGCACAAGATACAAGAGATTTTAAGGTGTTGGGGCATGGCCTTAAATTAATTCTAATAGATGGATCAAAAAAGGGAGCTGTGATTACAATATTAATTGAGATTGTCATGCATTGCATAACAACGTTTTGGTTAACAACAGACCGCATATTCAAAGGTAGTCTGATAAGATTATAATGGAGCTGAAAAATTTCTATTGCCTAGTGATGTTGTACCTGTCATGGTATAATACATTATGCACATATTTGTGGTGGTGTTGGTGTAAACAAACGTACTGCACTGCCAGTTGTATAAAACTATAGCATATACAATTATGTACAGTACCTAATACTTGATAATGATAATGAATGACTGTGTTACTAGTTTATGTATTTACTAAGCTATACTTTTATCATTATTTTAGAGACTACTCTTTCTACTTATTAAAAAAAAGTTTACTGTAAAACAGTAAGTCGTGTTACATCGACAGCAGCCTCATGCATCTTGTGGTTACTGCATCTCTTGATTGCATTATTTTCTCTTGTGCTTGATTTAATCTCATGTGGTTTTGTTCAGCGTGGCTCCTAAGCATAAAAAATCCACTGCTAATGTTGCCAGTAAGAGGCCACATCCAGTGATTGACCTGGAAACTATATTAAAAGTGATTAAGGACTATCAATGTGGAAAATCGGCGATGGTTATTGCTCACCAGTGAGGCATGTCCCATTCCACCATAGCAACGATTTTGAAGAACCAAAACAAAGTGATAGAAGCTGTTAAAGGATCTGCTTCATTGAAGGCAATGAGACTAACAAAAATTCAAGAAGGGACTCATGGAGAAACTTCAAATGACCTAGATTGAAGACCAGAAGTGCAGACCACACACAGAAGCGTATCCCTCTCAGCACCATGACGATCAAGGCCAAAGCAGAAAGTTAATTTGCAGTATTGAAAGAAGAGGCTGGACCCAACTGTCATGTTGAATTTACTGCTAGCTCTGGGTGGTTTAAATGATTCAGAATCATTATTCATTACATAATGTGAAAGTGAGTGGTGAGTCTGCAAGAGCTGATGTGAAGGCAGCTGAAGAATTTTTGGAAACTCTAGATAAGCTGATTGTGGAAGAAAATTACTTGCCAGAGCAAATATTCAATATTATGAAACCTCCCTATTCTGGAAACAGATGCCTAAAAAGACTTTCATCGATAAGGAGGCCAAGTCATTGCCAAGTTTCAAGACTTTTAAGGGCAAGATAACAGTCTTGCTTGGGGGCAATGTTGCAGGCTACAAATGGAAATCCTTTGTGATCTGGCACAGTGAGAACCCCAGGGCCTTCAAGCATATCAATAAGCACACACTGCCGTGTACTACAGGAGCAATAGGAAGTCATGGATGACCCAGCTCCTCTTCCAAGATGCCCTCCTGAATTGCTATGTCAGCAAAATGGAGAAGTAGTGTTTGGAGAATAATATACCTTTCAAGATTTTGCTAATTGTTGATAATGCTCCCGGACATCCTCCTTTGATTGGTGATCTTCATCCCAATATCACAGTTGTGTTTTTCCCTCTAAACACCACCTCTTTGATCCAACTACTGGATCATGTTGTTATAGAGCTTTTAAGGCCTACTACCTGAGGAGGATCTTTGCCCAGGCTATTCCTCCAACTGAGGAAGACACTGATACAATTCTGGCAGGATAACAAGATCTATGACTGCATCAGGAAACTTGCTTGAGCTTGGGGTGATGTCACCAAGGACTGTATGAATGTCATCTAGAAGAAGACACTCAAGAGGTTGGTCCATGACTTCAAAGGATTTGCCAAGGATGAGGAGGTTGCAAAAATCAACAAGGCTATGCTGAGATGGCAAACAACTTTAACCTAGGTGTGGATGAGGATGACATCGAGGAGCTCCTGGAGGTGGTTCCTGAGGAACTGACTAATGAGGAGTTGTTGGAACTGAAACAGGAATGCAGAGATGAAGAGGCAAGAGAAAAAGAAACTACAGGAGAAGAAAAAGAACTCCCAAGAAAATTCATAGTGAAGAGGTTAGCAGAAGCTTTTGCAGACCTGAACAAGCTCCTGAAAAAGTTTAAAAATATGGACTGCAACAGTAAAGGTTTTCATTAATAGAGAGGAATGTTCATGATACATCATCTGTTTACAAGTATATCTATGATAAAAAAAAAAAAAAAAGAAACAAACAAGCCAAGCAAAGCACCATGGACGTATTTCAGAAAAGAGTGACACCTCCTCAAGAAAAGCCTCAGGCAGTTCCTTCAGGAGGTTATTCCAGAAGCAGGCATTGTTATCATAGGAGATGAAAGCTCCAAGCATGTTATTGCCCCTGAAGACCTTCTACTGGGACAAGATGTGGAGGTGGAAGACAGTGATATTGATGGTCCTGACCCTGCTTAGGCCTAGAGTAACGTATGTGTTTCTGTCTTAGTTTTTAACAAAAAAGTTTAAAAAGTGAAAAAAAAATTTTTTAATAGAAAAAAAGTTATAGAATAAGAATATAAAGAAGGGAAATATTTTTGTACAGCTGTACAATGTGTGTTAAACTAAGCGTTATTAGAAGAGTCAAAAAGTTAAAGAAATTAAATAGTTTTAAAGTAAAATGTTACAGTAAGCTAAGGTTAATTTATTATTGAAGAAAAAACATATTTTAAAAAATTTAGTGTAGCCTAAGTGTACAGTATTTATAAAGCATACACAACTGCACAGTGATGTCCTAGGCCTTCACATTCACTCACCACTCACTCACTCACTCACCCAGAGCAGCTTCCGGTCCTGCAAGCTCCATTCATGGTGAGTGCCCTATACAGGTGTGCCATTTTTTATCTTTTATACCATATTTTTACTATGCCTTTTCTATGTTTAGATACACAAATACTATTTTGTTACAGTTGCCCACAGTGTTCAGTACGGTAACATGCTGTACAGGTTTGTAGTTTAGGAGCAACAGACTATACCATACAGCCTGGGTGTGTTGTAGGCTATACTATCTAGGTGTGTGTAAGTACACTCTGTGATGTTCGCACAACAATGAAATTGCCTAAGAACGCATTTCTCAGAATGTATCCCTGTCGTTCAGTGACACAGGACTGTAGTTTCCTTGAGTTCCTGATTCTGTATTATATCCCTTCAGTCAACAGGTTTGGATTCATAAAACCAACAGAGAAAGCACCTACTTCAGTTAAGTACTTCTTTGTTGTGCCCTTCTTTCAAATTCACAATGACAGGACTGTAATAAACAAAATTGTTAGCTTGTGAAAAGCATTATGAATCTTTAAAATAAAAATGAGATCCAACATTTTGGGTAAGGGTGCAATTATTATTTTCTGTTAAAACTGTTAGAATTTTTAGAATATCTCTGTGCTGCCAAGTTGCTATGTGGATACCTTTGGGGAAAGGAAATCAACACATCCAATCTGTGGTGACAGACCTTTAATCAAGCCTGTGCTATTTTAGATTCTTTCAAATATGGTCAGCTCTTAAGCCTGCTGCTTTTTAAAATCCTGAAATAAAGATAATAAACCCATTGTTAATCTACTCTGTCTGTTTTATTAAATTTATATTATGGTGACATAACTAGCCTAGAAACACAAGCAAATTGTTTATACCTTTTCCTATTGTTTATATAATAAAGTGTCTTTTTATAAGAAGATCTTACCATTGACCTATCATCAATAGAGTTCTGAGTTAGTTTTCTGGAATAATGTTCACTTGGGAGATTAGTACTTGTTGAACGTACATTAGATGTCTGGCACATTTTATAAACTATTAATTGCTTCCTCTATACATTTAATACTTATAATAGCTTCCTGAGGTAAGTATTACTAACTTGGTAAGGAAACTGAGGCTCAGAGAGGCTAAATAAATTACCTGAGTTCATGGAATGAGAAAGTAGCTGTGCTAAAGTTCACACTCATCTGAGCGTTGCTAAGCTGTGTTCTTTTCACTACATTATCTGTACATGCTTCTTTAAATCAGCGTGCTATGTGGCCTTCTCTATTATAATCAAGGGCATACAGTGCCAGGTGCCTGCCCTTGGGGGTGGGGAGAGAGTTGGGAATAGATAGTTGAGAAAGAAATAGTAACTTGTTAGGGGGTCTAAGAACTCCCAAATCTACTCTTCGGCCTATCACACTTCCCTGAAAGAACTCTGAAGGATATATACACACAGATCACGTCCTGCAAACATGAGCACTTTATAATATCTGTGTATTTGACCACACAGTTTGTTCATTTCCTTGGGATCTAAGCTGGACCTTGTGGAGAGCCTCCAAACTCTCACTTAGGCCAGAAGCTGCCCAAGTGGCCTCCTTTTCCCTCTGCTTCTCTCTGGTTCCAGTTGGCCTCCAAGGGGGAATGGAGTAGAGAGGAGGGCACTTATTCTTAAATCAGGGCCCGATTCTACTTTACCATGAAGGGAGGAAGCAAATCCAAAGAGAGAGGTGCTTGTGTTCTTTCCAAGGGAGAGTAAGTCCCAGAGCCCCATGACCCCCTGTCCTCACCTCTGACATACTCAAATTTTAACTCCTGTCAAATGTTGTGAAAATTATTAGTCCAAGGACCAAAAAATGTTCTTTTCTCTCAATACATCCATAGCAGATAGATTAAGGTAGTGGAAATGGAGACAGGCTAGTACAGGGGTGGGTAAAGAAGCTGTTAGCTTCCCTTAGCTATCAGGGAGCAGTGTGCATTGATTTGATGAACATCCAGTGCATGATGTTGTTTTTATTCATCCAATGTACCAATCTTCTGAGTTAACTAGCCTAGATCTACTTTAAGGTTAGGTGAAATCATTTCAATAGAGACAAGGATAAAAGAAATGCACAAGAGTCCCATCTGACCATGTCCTTTATGCATTGTAGTGGAACTGACTTGACATGCAATTTGAGATTGAGTATCTTCAGAGAAGAGAATCACTCACAAAACATCTGAACCAAAATATTTTCTAAATCTGTGGCTAATGGATACAATAGTTATGGCAGTTCCAACACTTTTTTTCTAAACCTATTACTAAGGCTATACCAAACTTCTAAACACATATGTCAAATCAAACTGATTAGTCCATGAAGATAGTTTCCAATCTATATTGTGTAAACAAGGCTTTATATGCATGTGGTTCTATGAAGTTAGGCCCATCTTTTCCACGTATAAGTATGGAGCTTCATTTATTGTCCTAGTCAGAATAAATGGATAAGCATAGGTCAAGAGTTTTAAAGATGTCCTAATGGTTTGAGATAATGCTGGAATAAAACACCTATTTGAGCCCCCCAGAATCAATATAACTATTTTATCACCACATATTCCAGTTTTTATTGCTTCTCATATTTTACTTCCTGTTGGTGTAATTTTATTGTGTTTAATACTTTTATTTTGTAAAATCTAAGTGTGGTAGATGCTATTACTTGACTGTTTAAGAGCTATAGCCTCTTCCTGGCTAACAAAATCCCAAGGGTGTTTAGGTAGGGCATGTACCAGCTCCAGGAAATGAATCATGATTGGACCAATTGTGACAATCCTTTCTGTTCTATCAGATGCTTACTTTCCCAGCCTTCCTTGCAGAGAGGGGTGCCATATGACAAGTTCTGGCCAATGAGGCATAAGAGGAATTCTGAGGAGTTTTTTCCCTCTTTTCTAATGAAAAAAATAGTAGCCCTCTTCCACCTGCTGCCTTCTTCCTCCTTACTTGAGATGCTGAAATGAGGATGTTATTCCTCAAAGCATAGTAATTATCTTGCAGTAATAAGGCAATAAGCCTACAGATGAAAGCCTGCACTCTGTGGATGGCAGAGCAGAAGGATGGCTGAGCTGCTGCACTCAACATGGAACCATAACCCTCCAGAATAAGAGATGATTCCTGCTGGTGAGATTGGTGATGTTGAAAATGGTAATACACTTACATATATCACATAGAGGAAGCCTAAGGGACTAGGGTAGCATGAATAAGGGATACCCATCTCAGAATTCCAAAAGATGGTGTAAGCAGATCAGGAGTTGTCCAGACCAAGGTAGGTAGAAAAATCCTCTATGGAAAGGAATCCAAGCAGAGACCAGCATGTGCAAAGACAGGGTGATGAGAGACAACATGGCCTGATTGCTGAATGTCTGGTATGTAATTTAGGAAAGATGGGTCATCAAATGCCAAGGGGTCAATGGTGAGAGACGAGGTTAGCGAGGGGACAGCATCCTGATCCTAAAAGGACTTTTATGCCAGACTGAGGGTTTTGTACGATAGAGTGCTATTGAGGGAAGAGTATATACTATATTACTACTTGTTATACGTTATACATTATGTTCTAGAAGTTCCAGAACTTGGAGACAGAGATATGTTGGGATGAGGGAGAACATGAAGAATGTAATGTATTTTTAGTTCTCTAACAAAATGTGCAGGCTTCGTTGACTATGTCTCACTTAGGGCTAGCGATGTCCTAGGAAACGTTCCTGCTGGTATCAACAGGAAGTATTCATGCATAGAGATTAGGAGATCATGCGTCTGAGTATGAAACCAATGAGGCAGATTCTTAAGCTGAAACATCAACAGAAGCTAGGAACAGGGCCTTTGCTGCGGAATAGCAGCTTCCTCTAAATCCAGGCAAGTTGCACAGCTCATAACTGGCATCTAACAAAGAGGCTCTTCTGGCTCCCTTTGGGTGCTGCCTCTGTTTCTCAAGGGCCATTGATAAACAGGAATAACCACAGGAATGCCTTCTGATAACAGTAAAGTAGGCTGCTGCATTCCTGGACCGTGGCTGATGTCTCCCCACCCATGGCTAAGTTGTAGAAAAAGAGTCAAATTGGTCATATGTGAAGTCTTACCTGTTTGGGCTGGCAGCTTTTAGGGAGTGAGTAGCAGGGCGTGTGTGTGCATGTGTGTATGAGTGTGTGTGTGTGTGTGTGTGTGTTCGCACGCGTGCATGAGAGAGTGAGAGCATGCACAGGCGGGCACACACCAGAGTTGAGGCACAGATCACGTTGATAGGTATGTGGCACTACAGTGCCCGTCTCCCTGCCCTTCAGGGAATACCACTTGACCCGTTGATCACCCCTGCATCAGAGGCGGAGCCTGTCGGAAGACTGCCTCTGCCTTCCATTACTTTGATTCTAGCAGCCTGAATGAGTAGTGGCCAAACTGCTCACAATGCACCTGGCCTCTCCAAGCTCTCTGCCCACACTCCATCCTCCTTCCTGGCCACTTCTCTAAAATCAAACTACTTATAGTTCTACGAACACAGGACTGCTTTACACACGCTCTCTACTTTTCCTGGGATCTCCTTCGTTCCTTATCTGCTTGGCCTTTAAACCAGCCTTATCCTTTAAACCAGCTCACGAGTCACTTTGTCCACTTTTCTCCCAGTACCACATGTAAATGATCACTGTGCCTCGTCGAGGTTCCCTTTATCCCCTAAACAGTTTCCCTTAACCAACTGGACATACGTATATATCAACACAATAATTTAGTCCTGTTAAGTACATCCGTGTTAGGTGACAAATCTTCAGAAATTTTTATCTTGCAAATCTGAAACTCTGCACGCATTAAACAACTCTCTATTTTCGCCTCCCTCCAGCCCCTGACAACCACCATTCTTTTTGTTTCTATGATTTTGACTACTTTTGATGCATCATATAAATGGAATCATACAGTATTTTTCTTTTTGTGACTGGCTTACTTAGCATAATGTCCTCAAGGCTCACCCATGATGTAGCATATGACAGGATTTCTTACCTTTTCAAGGCTGAATTATTATTCATCCCATTGTATGTATATACCACTTTTTGTTTATCCATTCATCAATAGACATTTGGGTTGCTTCTACCTCTTGGTTATTGTGAATAATGCTACTATGAACATGGGTGTACAAATGTCTCTTCAAGGCCCTGCTTTCAAATCTTTTGGATTTATACCCAGAAGTGGGATTGCTCAATCATATGGTAATTCTATTTTTAATTTCGTGAGACACCATCATACTGTTTTTCATAGAGGCTGCACTATTTTACATTCCCACTGACAGTGCACAAGGGTTCCAATTTTTCCACATCTTCACCAACATTTGTTCTTTTCTTTTGTTTTTTTTTTTTGTAGCCATCCTAATGAGTGTGAGGGATATCATCTTTGTGATTTTGATTTGCATTTCTCTGATATTTATGTTGAGCATCTTTTTGTAGCTTGTTGGCCATTTTTATATCATCTTTGGAGAAATGTCTATTCAAGCCTTTTGTCTATTTTCAAATTGTTTCTTTTGTTGCTCAATTGTAGGAGTTCTTTATATATTTTGGATATTAACTCATTATCAGATATATGACTTGCAAAGATTTTCTCCCATTCCATAAATTGCCTATTTATCTGTTGACTGTGTTCTTTGATGAACAGAAGTTTTAATTTTCATGTAGTCCCATTTGCCTATTTTTGATTTTGTTGTCTGTGCTTTTGATGACACATCTAAGAAATTATTGCCAAATCCTATGTCATGAAGCTTTCTCCCTGTGTTTTCTTCCAAGAGTTTTATAGTTTTATGTCTTACATTTAGGTCTTTAGTTCATTTTGAGTTAATTTTTGTATATGGAGTAAGGTAAGGGTCCAACCTCAGTCTTTTGCATGTGGAAATCCAGTTTTACTAACACCATTTGGTAAAGATAGTGTTCTTTCCCATTGAGTGGTCTTGGCACCCTTGTCAAAAAGCATTTGATCATATACATGAAGGCTTATTTCTGGGCTCTCTATTCTGTTCCATTGGTCTATGTGTCTGTTTTTATGCTAGTTTTAGTCTGTTTTTATACTGTCTTGATTACTGTAGCTTTGTCATATATTTTTGTTTTTTTCAGCATTGTTTTGGCTATTTGGGATTCCTTAAGGTTCCATACGAATTTTAAGATGGATTTTTTTATTTCTGCAAAAAATGCCATTGGGATTTAGATAGGGATTGTATCAAATATGTAGATTACTTTGGGTAATGTAATGGATTGAATCGTGTTTCCCCAAAATTCATATGTTGAAGCCCTAACTCCCACTGTGACTGAATTTGGAGACAGAGCCTTTAAGGAGGTAATTAAGGTTTAAAGAGGTCATAAGGATGGAGCCCTGATCTAACATGACTAGTGTCCTTATAAGAAGAGGAAGAGATTCCAAGGATGCATGTACACAGGAAAAAGGCCATCTGAGGACACAGCAAGAAGGTGGCCATCTGTAAGCCAAGCAGAGAGACCTCAGGAGAAACCAAACCAGCTGATCTTGAACTTCCAGTCTCCAGAACTGTGGGAAGATACATTTTTGGTGTTTGAGTCATCCAGTCTGTGGTATTTTGTTATGGCAGTTCTACCTAACTGATACAGGTAGTATTAACGTCTTAATATGAAGTCTTCTAATCTATGAACAAGAGATATCTTTCCATTTATTTGTGTCTTCTTTAATTTCTTTCATCAATGCTTTGTCTTTTTCAGTGTACAAGTATTGTGCCTCCTTGGTTAAGTTTATTCCAAAGTATTTTATTCTTTTTGATGCTATTGTAAAAGGAATTATTTTATTACTTTCCTTTTGGGATTGTTCATTGTTAGTATAAAGAAACATAACTGGTCTTTGAAGGTTGATTTTTATATTCTGCAACTTTGCTCAATTTGTTTTTATTTCTAACAGGTTTTTTGTTTTGCTTTGTTTTCCACATCTAAGATGATGTCACCAGTTATCAGAGATAATTTTCTTCCTTTCCAATATGGATACCTTGTATTTCTTCTTTTGCCTAATTGCTCTGGTAAGGACTGCCTCTACTATGTTGAATAGAAGTGGTAAGAGCAGGCCTTATTTATGCTTTTACAAGTCTCCTTCTAGCTCTAGACTGGATGAAAAGCTCTTGAAAGTAGAGATGAGTCTTATTTATGCCTATGTCTTCAGTGCCTGATATTGATTAGTATATATTCAGTATATTTTCCTAGTGAAAATTAAAGAATAAATGAATTTTTGGAGAAAATAAAGTTATTTTGAGATTCCCTAATGAATATCTTTGAGTGGTTTTAGGAATACAAATATAATAATTGGTAAACATTTCTGTAAAATAAAGGGTTCATAGTACCTCACCCAGGTGCTCTAGGTTAATATCAATAGTGAAGTCATATTAATAGTATGTACCCTTGATAAATGTGATGAGAATGACACTTTACCTCTGTGGTGTTCCTTCCAGAAACCCCAGCCTAATCATGAGACAAAGCTCAGACAATTCCATTTCAGGGACGTTCTACAAAATACCTGATCATTGCTCATCAAAAATGTCAAGATCATCAAAATCAAGGAAAGTCTGAGAAACTATCACAGCCAAGAAGAGTCTTAGGAGACATGACAACAAAATATAATGGAATCCTGGAACAGAAAAGGACATTAGGGAAAACCTGAGGAAATTTGAATAAAGTATGGACGTTACGGAGCAATTTTGGTTCATTAATTGTAACAAATGTGCTAAATGAATGTAAAATGTTGATAATAGGGGAAATTGGGTGGGGGATATATGGGAACTCTACTATCTTCACAACTTTTCTGTAAATCCTAAACTATTCTAAAAAATCTAAGAGGGTACATTTTATGTTAAGTGTTCTTACCTCAATAATAGTTTTAAAAAGGGGGGTTCAAGCATTGATGTGAGCTATTAGAGCACAAGAAGATCAAAGAAGCTTGAACATAGAAGATTCTGAATGTAAAGATTTTGGATAATTAACCTCAGGTTACGTTTCTTCAAAGGGACATGGATTTCTACCATCATTCTCATGGGCTTCCTCCCATTCTCTCTCTCGTTCTCATACACACACAAAACCCCCCCCACCTCGAAATTGAGTGTTCACATTTGTCTACACAAAAGTGTGTGAAAAAAGAGAACATCCTTGATAGACAAAGACAAAAACAACCAATTGAGGGAGAGAAGAGAGAGTAGAATGAGGGATGAGGTGAGCTAAATAGATTGTTAAGATGCCAATTCATCTCTCCTCCCACTGGAATGAATAGGTATATTTAGGTTAGGATTTGGCCTGATTTTATCTATTTTTTGGAAACTTAAAAAAATATAAATTTATATTTGTATAAGATCTTTTGGAGTGGCACAGGGTGGGAGACATTTCCTTTGGCCTGGTTGATTCCACTGTAATATAAACTTGATGAAATCAGAGATCTTTCTTGTTTACTGCTGTAACCCTAATACTTGGGACAATGCCTCACATATAGTAGGTACTCAATAAATGGTTATTCACAAATGAATATATATCAAACATCTGTGTGACATTGTGCTAATGGCAAGGAGCTCCATGTACATTGTCATACTTGTGCCTCTTGTGAACTCTGTCTTGAGGATTCTCAAGGTCATGGAGTTAGTAATAGGCAGAATCAGAGCCTGAACCCAGCTCTGTCTGAGTGCAAACTTCATGTTCTTTCAGGGCTGGCCCATTGCTTTAATCCCTTTTGTGTCCTTAGTGCCTTATAAATAATAGGTATTCTACACGTATTTGTTAAAATGAATACCTCTTTTTGCATAGATGTTATTTCTGAGCTTTAGTAAATAATTTGCTCTAGCCTTTGTCCATCAACCCAGGGCAGCAAGTGTTTGTAGCTACAATATTCTTAAGCCTTTGCTCATAACCATAGATGCTGGTCTTACCCTTGGGTTTGGGTTAAAGGCAGCAATGAGCGTAATTAACAATTTTGGCCATATGAGTATATTTTCATCTGAAGCTATTCACTTTTTTGAATTACCATACCCAGTCCCTGCATTATTATATATGGGACTTATCATACATAACATGAACCTATATATAATATAATACATATATGCCTAGAATATATATGTGTGTGTGTATGTGTCTGTGTGTGTGTGCATGTGTGTGTATATATATGTGTATATATTCTGGCCTTCTGTGTCTGACTTTGCAGGACTGGTGGGCTGAGATCCCTTCAGGAAGTTATAAGATTATGAGTTGATTTTGGTTTTTTGAGCTAAAGCACAAAGAATGAGCTTTATGCATATAAAGACAATAGATGGAGCTTGCCTAAGGTCCATCCTCTTGGTCTGAGAGATGAGCCTGGTGCCATTTTGAGAAATGAAACTAGCAGCTGGCAGCACAGTTTTTAGGGGAGACTGTGAAAGCACAGTCCTGCTTTGGTCCCCATGGACAGAACTGAGTAGGGAACACTTGCCAGTGGCTCTGGTACTCCAAAGACTGCAGCTCTGGAAATGATGCATGCCCTTGGCATGGACCTTGCTGTTTCCATAGAGGGCATCAGGAACAGGTCATGTCAAGATGCCTGGAAGAGGGGGTAGAAACACAGGAACATGAGCAGACATACTCCTGAGCACTCAGGAGACACTGTCAGGAGATGCCTGGAAATAACTGGAAGATAGGTTGAGAGAGTGTAAGCCCCTACAGTCACGAAGATGGGGCAAAGAGCTGCTGTAGTTTGGATAGTACAGTCATATGCTGCATAATGACATTTTGGTCAGTGATGGACTGCATTGCGATGGTGGTCCCATCAAATTATAAGCTGAAAGATTCCTATTGCCTAGTGACATCATAGCCATCATAATGTCATAGTGCAATGCATTACTCACATGTTTGTGGTGATTTACTGTAAACAAACCTACAGTGCTGCCATTCATATAAATGTGTGGCAGTACAATTATGTACAGTACCTAATATTTAATAATGATAATAAATGACTATGTTACTGGTTTATGTATCTACTATACTATACTTTTTATTGTTATTTTAGAATGTACTCTTTCTACTTATTAAAAAAAAGTTTACTATAAAACAGTATGCTGTATTATGCTGGCTGCAGCCTCATAAGTCTCATGTTTACTGCATCTCTTGATTGCATCATTTTCTCATGTGCTCGATTTAATCTTATGTTGTTTTGTTCAGCATGGACCTAAGTGTAAAAAATCCACTGTTGATGTTGCCAGCAAGAGGCCACATTGAATGATTGACCTGGAAACTATATTACAAGTGATTAAGGACTATGAAGGTGGAAAATCAGTAATGGTTATTGCTCACCATTCAGGCATGTCCCATTCCACCATAGCTGCAATCTAAAAGAACAAGAACAAAGTGATGGAAGCTGTAGAGGATCTACTTCTTTGAATGCAATGAGACTAACAAATATTTGAGAGGGACCTATGTCAGACATAGAGAAACTTCTAATGACAGAAGCATATCCCTCACAGCACCACGGTGATCACGGCCAAGGCAAAAAGTTTGTTATCGATGTTCAAAGAAAAGGCTGGACCCGACTATGATGTTGAATTTACTGCCAGCTCTGGGTGGTTTAAATGATTCAAGAATTGTTACTCATTACATAATGTGAAAGTGAGTGGTAAGTCTGCAAGAGCTGATGTGAAGGCAGCTGAAGAATTTTTGGAAACTCTAGATAAGCTGATTGTGGAAGAAAATTGCTTGCCAGAGCAAATATTCAATATGGATGAAACCTCTCTATTCTGAACAGAGATGCCTGGAAGGACTTTCATCCATAGGAGGCCAAGTCAGTGCCAGGTGTCAAGGTTTTTAAAGATAGGACAAACAGTCTTGCTTGGGGGCTATGTTGCAGGCTACAAATGGAAATCCTTTGTGATCTGGCACGGTGACAACTCCAGGGCCTTCAAGCATATCAATAAGGACACACTGTCATGTACTACAGGAGCAATAGGAAGTCATGGATGACCCAGCTCCTCTTCCAAGATGCCCTCCTGAATTGCTATGTCAGCAAAGTGGAGAAGTAGTGTTTGGAGAATAATATACCTTTCAAGATTTTGCTAATTGTTGATAATGCTCCCGGACATCCTCCTTTGATTGGTGATCTTCATCCCAATACCACAGTTGTGTTTCTCTCTCTAAACACCACCTCTTTGATCCAACTACTGGATCACGTTGTTATAGAGCTTTTAAGGCCTACTACCTGAGGAGGATCTTTGCCCAGGCTATTCCTCCAACTGAGGAAGACACTGATACAATTCTGGCAGGATAACAAGATCTATGACTGCATCAAGAACCTTGCTTGAGCTTGGGGTGATGTCACCAAGGACTGTATGAATGTCATCTAGAAGAAGACACTCAAGAGGTTGGTCCATGACTTCAAAGGATTTGCCAAGGATGAGGAGGTTGCAAAAATCAACAAGGCTCTGGTTGAGATGGCAAACAACTTTAACCTAGGTGTGGATGAGAATGGCATTGAGGAGCTCCTAGAGGTGATTCCCGAGAAAATGACTAGTGAGTTGTTGGCACTGGAACAGGAATGCATAGCCAAAGAAGAGGCAAGAGAAAAAGAAACTTCAGAAGAAGAAAAAGACCCCCCCCCCAAAGAAAATTCATAGTGAAGGGTTTAGCAGGAGCTTTTGCAGACTTCAACAAGCTCCTGAAAAAGTTTAAAAACATGGACCCCCAACACCAAACGTTTTCATTAACAGAGAGGAATGTTCATGGTACATTATCTGTTTACAAGCATATCTATGATTTAAAAAAAAAGTGAAGCACCATGGACATATTTCTGAAGAGTGACACCTCCTCAAGAAGAGCCTCAGGCAGGTCCTTCAGGAGGTATTCCAGGAGAAGGCATTGTCATCACTGGAGGTGACAGCTCCAAGTATGTTATTCCCTCTGAAGACCCTCTACTGGGACATGATGTGGAGGTGGAAGACAGTGATATTGATGATCCTGACTCTAGTTAGGCCTAGGCTATCATGTGTGTTTGTGTCTTGGTTTTTAACAAAAAAGTTTAAAACATAAAAAGAAATTAAAAATTTTAAATAGAAAAAAGCTTATAGAATAAGAATATAAAGAAGTAAAATATTTTTGTACAGCTGTACAATGTGTGTTAAGCTAAGTGTTATTAGAAGAGTCAAAAAGTTAAAAAAATTAAAAAGTTTTAAAGTAAAAAGTTACAGTGAGCTAAGGGTAATTTATTGTTACAGAAAGAAAAATGTTTTTTTGTAAAATTAGTGTAGCCTAAGTGTATACAGTGTTTATAAAGTCTACAATCGTGTACAGGAATGTCCTAGGCCTTCACATTCGCTCACCACTCACTCACTGACTCACTCAGAGCAACTTCCTGTCCTGCAAGCTCCATTCATGGTGAGTGCCCTATACAGGTGTGCCATCTTTCATCTCTTATACCATATTTTTACTGTACGTTTTCTATGTTTAGATGTGTTTAGATACACAAATACTTGCCATTGTGTTACAAAATTGCCTACAGTTTTCAGTACATTAATGTGATGTACAGGTTTGTAGCCTAGCAGCAATAGGCTACACCCTATAGCCTAGGTGTGTGGTAGGCTGTACCATCTAGGTTTATGTAAGTCACTCTATGAAGTTCACACAATGACAATATTGCCTAATGACACACTCCTCAGAATGTATCCCCATCATTAAGTGACGCATGATTTTAATGTTACTAAGACTTCATACAGGAAGGAGGCCTGGCATTATTTGGGCTGTAGGGATAGCTACCAAACAGTAGTTAGTATATATAAACTTAGATATTAAAATAATTACCACCAGGAAATGCCTAGGTAGATAAAGAGTCTTGTTTGACATAAGAAGAAAGTCCTGTGGAGTAACAAGTGAGTCGTAGTCCCGGCTAGTTTTGACTTACGGAAATTTAAAGGGACTGGTATCAATGTCATCACTTAATTTGCTTGATAAGTAGCTGATAACCAGCATTAGCAGGAAAGCTTTGCAATAGTAAATTTCATTTCTAAAAGAATGGTGACCAGTCCTCTACACATCATTATATAAAAATAATGATAATTTCTCATGGTTAAGAACATGGGCAAGTCTTAGATGGCTCTAATTGTTACCCTAAAATTTATCTCCTCCTTTCAGGGGGTCATAGGGGAAAGTTATTTTGGATTTGTTTTTATCCAAGACCTTACAAACCAGGTGGCTGCAATTGGCTGGTGGTCACCTACAGCCTGAACCAGGGAGTTTGAGAAAAGAAGTTTTAGTGGGAGGTACAGGGCCAAAAGAAAATTAAAAAAAAATCCACACATTAAATACATTTAAGAAATTATTTCTCATCATATTTAAATCCTCTCTGAATTAAAAGTATGATAGATGGGCTGAGCTTTAGGGAAATGAAATAGTCTTCACATGATAGCTTTATAAAGCTTCAAATTCTGGAATGAAAATTTTAGACAATTTGAGTCAAATTGATTCAATTACCACTAAGCTAAGAGTAACAACTGTTATAATGTTCTGATAAAATAGATTATTTCCAAAGTCTTTGTTTTGGTAAAATATTTCCTTCATGGTTCCCATTGACTTTTCCTCTTGTAGGCTGAAGTGTATTGAAATAAATATCTTTGTCTCATCTTTGTGTATTTCCCACTGCTTTATACATAGTAGGAACATGGGATACGAGTTTGCCCTGTGTTTATAAGTCTCATATTGTTTGCACATGGTAGGAACTCCATAACTAACTGAATGACTGAGAAAGTCACTATTCTTGCCTTATGGATGGCAAAATTCTGCTGCAGTTTTCTCTCTTATTCCCAGTGTTTGAAGTCTATCTACCTTTGAAATACATTAATTGAGTTTTATCTGTGGAAATACCAAGATTCCCTTAACAAATTTTGGAATTGTTGAAGTTTCATTAATTAATGAGTCATAAGTAATTGCCTTGAAAATCAAGAATACTTTTTCTGTCACTCTCCTTCTAGGGTAAGGTAAAGAAGCCTCCATAAGATTTTTTTTTTGTTGTTCCAGAACTTAAATAGCCTAAAATTAGGAAGAAGCAGCAGTAAATATGGAGCACATCCTTTATTACTTATCCAAGGGAAGTTGGATACTGCCCTGAAAAAACCTGCATCAAAGTGTAAAAAAAAGTGTACATTGACATTGCTTTGTGGTCCTCGGCCTGTTATCTCAGCTCTCCTGCACACAGTACATTGCCAAGAATATGTTTTTCCAAATTTTTATTTCACTCTCAAGATAGTCTTGGAAACAGGTTAATCATTATTTCTGGAAGAAATTGAAATTAATATTACTCTGGAGGATCAGGAGAGAGCAGATGAAACCCAGAAAGTGTAATGTGCTTCATATGGCCAGGAATCCAATACTGAACCAATCATGTTTTGGCGTCTGAAATTAAACCCTATTGTTCCTATTTGTAATAGTATTTTCTCTCCTATACTGCCTCTGTGCCTTGAATAAATGAGGGCACTCACAGCTGAACTGATTGCTATGGTTACAGGCAATCTGTGTTACATTTCCTGGAAGTAAAAAAAGAGGGTAGTTTAAGGTAAACATTATCCTTCTTTTATGGAGAACAATTCTCTCACGACTGCACCCCTGACTCAGGCTCCCAGTGAAAATATATGAGGACTGCGTTAAGGTCCATGTTCTTGTCCACCCTCCTGCCGCATTTACAAATGCACACTCTTGAGGCCCAGTGCTATTTTCATCTCCAGAGGACCAGCTAACTTGATTTCCGGAGTTTGGGGGTTGGGAGCAGGTTGAGAGTTGCAGACACAAAGAGATCTGTGAGACCTGTAAAGTTATATTTATTATTACAACGTATTTGGTAAGCACTGGTATTGTCATTGGCACCAGACAACTAGTCTTAATACTTCCGATGTTGCAATAGCTAGCACTAACTGTGTTGGTACTAACAGCGGTGTGTGCCCATCCTCAGCCACACCTCTCACCCCAGTGCTTGATGAGGAGCTGGCCCTTTAGGTTCTGTGGAAGGGCTGGTCTACATTCAATCTTGTTTAGTTGAGTTCATCTCCCAAGCATGTATTGAGAACCTACTGTGTGCCAGGTGCTCTGCTAAGTTCTGGAAATACAGAGATGAATCAGTCTCTTCCCTCTTGGGGAGCAGAGTCAGACAATTAATATCTTTCCAAGGATGAAAGAGTGAGCCATGAAAAAAGACTTCTTTAGACTTTTTATTTAGGTTTTCCAAAGAACTTGACTGTGGCTGAGAGCAGGTTTTTCTGTTTGTTAAGAGAAAGGTGTGAGAGCCCTTGATCGAACCTAAATGTTTCAGCAATCCTAGAAGCTGGAGCTAGAATACTATTTCTTACTCCATGCATTTTTCTGTATATTTTAGCCCATATTTCATGTTTCCTTATGTCTTCTTTTAGTTTATTTTTTTCCTCTGTTCTCTTTTTGTCCTTCTGATAATACATTTATAGATTTTTAACCCCCCTTTTCTCTCATTATAGATAATTCCCCTGCTAATTGCAGCTCTGTTGAAATTGGAATTGAATTCGGGAAGTTAATGTTATAATTCATTACTAATGAGTTCATACTTTTCTTTTCATAAGAAAGATATTAATGGCATGAACTGAGCTGACTGGTTTGCTCTCTGGAAGGAAGAAGGTTTATTTCTTGGTTACAAACCCAGCTTTTGGGCAAGGGTTGCTGTTTTGTACAAAGCTCATTTTAAGCCTGATTCTGTTATTGTGCAGGAAGTGATCCAAGGAAAGCTCAGTGTTTTAGGTAAACCGGTCAGTACCAGATCTTGATGGAGATGTATTCATTCTCTTTCTGTTGGTTTAGAATGGTCTGATCAGCCTTTCAGCAAAATGTCAATCTTCAGATTTGAATATGGGCAGAAAATCTTGCTATTCTAACAGCAAAGGAAGGGAAGCCTTAAGTATTGCACAGATATTCTAACAATTTAGCTTCCATTTCAGAAGTCAGAGATTTTTGAAGAGTTATTTAGGAGAATTTTAATACTCATGTAAGAATTTTCAGCACATTCAATGTTCATGCTTTCCTTTGCCAAAGTGGAATAAGTTTTTATTTTGTCTAAAATAACACATTGTTCAGTATTTAGGCTGCTCAGATAGGTTTGTCCCTTTGATTTCAGATGGGTCCTTCTGCCTCTTTGGTTCATCCCATATTATTTAGGTTACTTTCCTTTTGGGAAGGAGGTGAGAAGGGAAAGGGCAAGGTAAGATTGGGCTGGCCTTTTTGCTCTTTTAGGCTATAGTGACTGTGGCTTCTGTTTCCTTGTGACAGGAGTACACCTACTAACTTAGAACTGGATGTGAGCCAGAGTATGAAGGAGGTGCACCCAATCATGAAATGGAGAAAATCCATGGATAGCAAGAGTTTTGGCAAAACCACCTTAGATAACAATTTTTAGAGCCCTTAACACTTCACTATGTCAATCTCCTTGCTTATTGAGGATAATGACTGTGAAAGGTGTTAATCAGTTTCAGAAAGAGGAATAGTTGAAAACCTGGTAGGTCTCTCAGGGTTTTATACAGCAGTAAGTTGTGCTTTAGAGGCCCCACCTTCACATGCACATGCACACACACACACACACACACACACACACACACACACACTACTATCAAGTCTCAGAAAGCAACTCAGTATGAGATTTACTCCTAGCAGACCACATGAACAGAAAGTAATGGTAGGAATTTGCTTCCCAGGAAACTTTCTAGAGATGTTTGACCCTCTGGGAAAAAATTTTCAGGGAGGTTTGTGGAAACAATTGGAGATTAGGCATAATGACTTAGTCGGTATCGAAGCAACTATGAGAAGACGTTTAATGTAAAATGAATAATAATGTAGCATTTAACAGGCACCAACAATCAACACAAGAGTAATGTATATTAAGAGCCTTGAGTTATATATCATGGCTTCCCAAAGTGGCCTCTTGACCTGTGTCCTAGCTATATTTTAAAATTAAAACAGAAATAGTGCATCTCTTTGTTATTTCATTGCTTAAGCTGAGAGGACTTAGATGCCTTCCCTGAATATGGAATTCTTTCCAACACTCTGACAAACAAATTGAGGGAGATTATGGGTTTGGTGTGCCTGCTGGTCAACCAGCTGCATCCTCTACAGGTTCTTTTAAATATTTTGTTTTTCTCCAGAGATTTTATTTCTGACTCTCAATTTGTAATGTGGACATTGGCTAGGTATCCCAAGATCCAGAGTAGGTAGCTGAAATATTCCAAAACAGGCAAACATGAAAAGAAGTCTGAGCTGTTTTGTTTGTTGGTTGGAAAGGGAATTGTTTTATGTTTTCCACCAAACACTTCTCCACCCTCACAGCTCCCTTTCTGCATGCCCAGAGTAACTATGAAGAGTGACTTTCTCTTTATAAATGTAAATTTTTGTCTTAAAACTTAATAAAATATCCATGCAAAGTAGGCTTTTTCTTTCTGGTTCTATGCCATTACAGTTTCTTTACTTTTTGGTTTCACTTACCTCTGTGATCACTTATAAAACCAGAATCCCAATTAAATATTAATGGTGTCATTTTGACAAAAGGACAGAGCCCTGCTTTTCAGGTAGCTATTCTTAAGCTATTCCAACAGCTAAGTCTTCAAGTAACTACATTCATAGAAGAAATATGGTGCTGTTAAAATGATACTTAGAGACTAGTCAATAGATATAAATTCTAGAGTTGAAACTTCCATTAGATGTCTGACAAGGTGGTAAACTTTTCTAGGCCTCCATTTTCTCATTCTAAGTGAGATTGTTGTGCTAGATGTTTTGCCATTTTTTTAACCCTAGCATTCCATGGTTTGGAAATTTACAATTCACAGATGTTGATTATAGTAATTAAAATTCTCTATCCCTGACCAAAGAACTACCCTTATATTAACTAAGATGTTAGAAGTATACTTCATTGAAAGGAATATTCTTAATGCAGTTAAACTAAAGCTTTCAAGAATTCCACATTTAGTAATTCAAATTGAAAACGCCATTTATTCTCAACTAAAAGGAAGACATTTCTAGAAGGGCTGTGGTGGGTAGTATCTGGATTTTGTGGACATCTGGAATAAATTCTCTTCCACCTTTTCATTGCTGTTCTTCCCTCCCCAGGAATCCCAAAGCCAGCATGCTCTTAAACTTCACACCTCTGGATTGTAAATATATAGGTAATGGAGTTAGAGTGTGCACTTTTAAATGTCCCATGGTCAAGAGTTTCTTGAAGTAGTGTTCATAACAACAACAAAAATCCCTCTATATTAAAAAATAGTATTTTAATAGAGCACTACAGAATTTTTTATAAAAGATATCTTAAGAGAATATTGCTAAAGGAACTCTTAAAGGAAGATAGTAAAAGAAATTTTCTATATTTGTTAGAATAAAATTCCTTGAGTGAGTACAATATTTGGAAAAAAGAAAATCTGGTTTAGTTAAAAGTTCACACTTATACTCAAAAAGTGTTGATTTGGAACCTACCACATTCCAGGCATTCTGGTGGATGCTCTATTTTTTATTCAGTTTAATCCTCACAGTGATCTGTAAAAAAAATTATTATTTTCTTTTCAGATGATGAAAGTGAGCATCAGTAAATGTACTTGCCCAAGGATTTAAATTGAGTCTGTTGGCTCCAAGTATCAAGGAAAAACATCAGTTGAATCCTTTTTTCAGCAAGATTAAATTATTCAAGTTCTCACAATTACTAATAGTATGCTAACCAAGTGCTGTCTATGGAAAGCTTTACGCTAAAAAGACAAATGATTTGGAAGTAATATATCAAAACAGCCGGCTCATGGGTTGCAATCACATAATTTGTATATAAATGGATTCACTTAGGTAAGCATTCTTCTTCTGAGTTCGCCCATACCATTATAATTTCCTTAGCTAGCCCTTTTTTCAAGAGTGCAAAGGTAAATATCAACCCATGTCTCAGCAGCTGTCAGATTAATGAAATCCATATCAATTTGGATTTATCTTCATGCCTTTAAGGGAATATACTACAATTATGATAGTTATACTCTAAGAGATCAATTTGGCTTGGGTGTTAAAGGTTGTGTAATATTAAACTTTTGTTTTGGAAAGTGGTAAAGTTGTTATAGAAAACGTTTGTCCACTTTCAAAGTTCAAAATAAGGAAAGATTTTTGATATTGAAACTGATTTACATCAAAAAGTTAACCAAGCTTTACAATTTTTCAATGTCCCTTAACATTCAGAGAAAAGAACTAAGCAATCAGTGCCAAAGTTCGCATTTTAAAGTCCGAAAGAATGGGCCTCAGATTGGTTTGAAAATCAGGTTACACTTTTTGCTTCTCTTTAAGCCTGTTTGATTGATTAATTGAATATTTTCAAAGAGAGAAATGTCTTGCTGTGTGTTTTTTCTGGGCCCTGCCTGGAGGAGGTAAACCTTGGAGGGAGCAGTTTATCAGGAAGTAGGATGAAACTCTTCACTAGGATTGTGTCTGCTATTCAACACCTTCTTGACTGCTGGAACCCAAGTGCTGGGAAGGCCCAGATGCTCTGATGGGGACATGCAGTACCATATGCTCAGTGTCCGGTCAGAGGGGAATGGTCCTTTTCCTTTAAATTCCAAGCTGGTAGGCATGGGCCAAAAGGTTGGTGGGAAAAACTAAGTTACAACTTAAAAAGCACAACAGAAACAGATATCTTAATTAAGCAGGATTTAAAGGAAAAAAATTTATATTCATCAGCACACCATAATTGTAGCTTATTTCCCTGCCAGGCAGAACACTGGTCTAGGCAAAGTCTGCCCATTGAAGAAGACCAGGTCTGCTCTTTTTTTTTTTGTGGGGAAGACCAGCCCTGAGCTAACATCCGTTGCCAATCCTCCCCTTTTTGCTGAGGAAGACTGGCCCTGGGCTAACATCCGTGCCCATCTTCCTCCACTTTATACGGGACGCCGCCACGGCATGGCTGACAGGCAGTTCGTCGGCGGGCGCCCGGGATCTGAACTCGCGAACCCAGGGTTGCCAAGTGCGGACTAAACCGCTGCGCCACCGGGCGGCCCCGACCAGGTCTGCTCTTATTTTTGACTAACTGCAATCTGGATTAAGGTAAAATATATTCATAAAAAAACAAAAACAAAAACCAATGAGCTAAGAGGCTTATCTTTCTATGTTCTCAAATATCTGTCTGGTGCTTCATGGAGTGTCTTCTGCATAAAAGTTTGAACCTCTGCACACACATTTCTCTGTCCCCAAAAGACTGTGGGAAACAAGAATGAATGAAGATATCTCTTACTTTTATTGAAATCTGGACAGAAAAGATTTGAAGGAATACCACTCTTACAGGTTCTCTTCAAAGGAACAAAAGAAACACCAAAAAAAAAGAAAACAGAAACACATACCTCTAGGTAAAGTCGTCCTCCTGTTTAAATCTCTGAGAATGACCTTACTGATCTATCCTATTCCCCAGGAAACACCTGCCTCTCCAGTTGACCCTTTGTTGGTTAATGACAGCGCGTCAGGGAAAATAGCATTTCCTCTGTGTTAGATGTTTTTTTGTTAGAGCTGTATCACATTCTGGCATTTTTCTTTCCTTTCTTTGATGGAGGAAAAATGCAGGATGATAAGAAAGCCCTGACTGACATCACCAGATTACCTTTGAATTATAAAGCCATTCCAGTTGGATCACTAGCGCTTGAATATGCCTTAGGCTCAGAGTACATAATTGGAGTTTTCTTTTGTGGTTCCATTTTCTTCTGAAGGGTTACAGAATTAGAGCTAATAGACAGAGAAAGGGTATTCCAGAACATTACATTTAATTTGGCAGGATTGTCCATTTTGTAATATTCATAAATGCCTTTCAGCCCCTTCTCATGCACTTCTGTTGATGCTTCAATTGCCTTTTTGGGGGAGACATATGTTCCATTATCAAATATACTTTCTTTCCCCTGCAATGTCTTTTCCATTTTGGAGTTGTAGGGAATTGTGCTCATTTTTGTTTTTAAACTATATAATCATTGGCTTTTTGGTAATAATACTTGCAACCACTTTTTTCAATATAGTGAAACTTTGACAGTATTTCCCCCCAAATTCTTGAGGACTGTAGAGTAAAGATTTGTAACTAATAGGTTCCCTTTCATGCCTTGGTTTCCCCGACTCTAGTTACACTTGAAGCTCCCATGCTTATATTTGGTAATCAGATTGCTGCTGACTCGGCCTTTCAACTATTTTTCAAGCAATCAGAAGACCTAAACAGACTGAATCTTGGTTAATTGATTAATTCATTAAACAATTACATATTGAATTCCAGGCATTACTCTATCAGTTACTGCTGAAAGCAATAAAAATGACAGCCCTGTTCCCTGTGCTCATGGAACTTACAGTCTAATGGGGGAACATACGTTGTTTAAATAATTAGCAAAAACAATTACATACAGATGTGGTAAGTGCAAAGGAAATTGTGAACTAAGAATGGTTTTTACATTTTTAGATGATTGAAAAAAAATCAAAAGAAGAATGTTCTGTGACATATAAAATTTACATCAAATTTCAGTGTCCATAATTATAGTTTTATTGGAACAGAGTCATGTTCATTTGCTTATGTACTGTCTATGGCTACTTTTTTTTTTTTTTTTTTGTGAGGAAGACCAGCCCTGAGCTAACATCCGTTGCCAATCCTCCCCTTTTTGTTGAGGAAGACTGGCCCTGGGCTAACATCCATGCCCATCTTCCTCCACTTTATATGGGACGCCGCCACGGCATGACTGACAGGCAGTCCGTCGGCAGGCGCCCGGGATCCGAACCGGCGAACCCGAGCTGCCAAGCGTGAACTAAACCGCTGCGCCACCCGGCTGGCCCAGTCTATGGCTACTTTTGCACTACAATGGCAGAGTTGAGTAACTGTGACAGAGACCATATGGTCCACAAACCCTAAGATATTTACTCTCTGGCTTTTTATTAAAAAATGTTTGTAGACCCCTGTTCCAAGGGAATGAATTTAAAAGTTGGTTTTGTTCCCTTGGTAAAGGAAAACGTTGGTTGCAGTACAAAATGGAGTCCCTAGAGGCTGTAGACTTTACTTCTGTAGAAATTGCAAGTACTGCTGGAACTGAATAAAATGAAATAGAAAGAAATTAAGGGAGTTTTTCAGGAAAGCAGGTTTGATCTGGGGAGAAGCCAAAGCTATATTTGTATTATTTTAATTTTCATTACTTTTTTCCTAAACTATTCATTTCTATCTCATGATACATATGTATATATTTGATTGAGTCTAATTTTGACTTTTTGTTTCTCACTTACCAAATTCAACTTATAGTAATGAAATTGATTGGCAACTGGTAGATATCACCAGTCTCACTGAATCATTATTTTACTTAAATATGATCATGTTTATGTAGTCTGTTGGTTTTAATTTAATGAAAGGAAACTATGAGAAGTTGGAGAAAACAATTCAGAAGTGGGGAATAAAATGAAGACATGGATTTTGGAGTTATGGGTGTAAGTATCCTCAAGTAAGTTACTTAACCTATTTTAGCTTTAGTTCTTAACTCTAAAATCAGTATATCAGTACCTGTTTCATATTGTCATGAGAATTAGATTAGATAATACATCTAAAATTTTTGGTGCAGTGCCTAGTACATAGACATTTACCTTAAATCTTTATTTTTGTTACCACTATTATCATTTTTACTCTAAGCTCCTTGAAGTAGGGAACGTGTCTTATTTGTCTTTAAATTCCCATTGTCTGTCATATAGTTGGGGCTCAAATTTGTTTGGTAAATGAATAAGATGTATATATCTCTCACATTTCAAAACTTCTGTAAAACAAAATTTTTCTTCACTTAAAAATACATGTATTTGAATTCTAAAGAACAAAAATAGTATTTACTTCAGTTTATGGTAATATTTGCAGAGAAATAATACATTAGAGAGGTCATTAGAATGTAATAACTGAACTAAAATCCACACTGGAGTCAAGTAAACACAGAATTGATGCTGAAAAAAAGCAAAGCAATGATGCAGAGAAAATTGTGATACATTCCCCCAATGCATATTTTTATGCAAAGAAATGAAAATGATGAGATCAAGATTAAAATAAGGAAGCCAATCTTTAGCTAATGAATAATCCCTGAGGGAGAGAATGAAACAAATACGATGAAACACTTACCAAAGGTATACTGGAAGAAAAATTTTCTGAGCTAAAGATACATCCATTTAGCTTGCTTATTTCTATTTTCTAGTTCTTCCTGTAACAATTATATCTTACTATCCCTGCATATAAGATAAATAAGGATAAGATAAATAAGATATCCCTGCATATAAGATAAATCGTATTACTTAGACAATTACATAAAAGTTCCTGAAACTTCGTGTGGATTATCATTGTCTAAGAAGTGTACAGCTTTAATAATTTTAGAATAGTCAGGATGCTTTTAAATTTTTTGTGTAAAAGCCAAGCAAGGTTTAAACACAGGTGACTAAAATCTCATCTAGGTTGATTGATAATTTGAGTTAAAATTGAATTACATTTGAATTAAAGCACTAGATAAAGCATTGATTTATTAAACATGGATAGTAGGGATAGAAGTAGTGATAGAATCCATAAACACAGATTCCTGTATTCCCATACAGGAATGTAAAATACTAGCCATGGAAGCTATTAATTGTTTAGGCTTAATAACATACATAAGTTTAATAACATGTATGTTTAGCAAGAGTCTTCCTGGCTTGGGATAAAGTAGGCTGTACAGGTAAATAACACAAAATTCTTGCCTTCAAAGAAACTGATAACCTGGTTGGGGAGAAAAATCTGTGCAGGAAAAACAAAAAAAGGGTCATAAAAAGTGCAAAGCATGGTTTGAATCAAGAAACTTCAAAATTTCATATTAGACCATGGGTTATCTAAAAGGGGCAATTTCAAAGCATGTGTCAGAATTCTGATTGATTTGAAAAAATTCTTCAGGTTCTGGAGACTGCAATCACGTTGACAGAGAGCTGTTTTAAACATTGTCACAGTGGCACAGTTGCTTTTGGATCATTCTAGCTCTCTTGGAATGGAGCCATTTGATCTGTTTCTCCTCTCACATTCTACATCTTCTGGGCCATCTCTTCCTCCTTCCCATCATAATAATAGCTATCATTTATTAGATTGTTTTAAAGTAGCAGCTAATATTTGTATATTATGTATTCTGTGCTGGGCACTGTCCCAAGTGTATTATTTAATAATCAACATGGATGATTCAACAGTCTTCATAACAAACTTACAACGTAGATATTATCTTTATTCCCATTTTATAGATGGGGAAACTGAAGCAAAGAGAATTCAAGTAGCATGCCCACGGTTACAACTTAAAAATGGCAGGGCTGGGATTTGAACCCAGGGAATCTGGCTCTAGACTTTGTGCTCTTAATTGCTATGCTGCACAGCTTATGACTGAGCCCTATAATTCGTGTTATAGTCATCGTCATAGGAACCTGCCAAGATAGAGATTATTATCTTCATTTTCATATGATAAAAATGAAGAATTAAATCTCTTAATGTCACAGCATTAGTAAGGGACAAAGCGAGGACTCAAACCCAGGTTTGAATGAATCCAGTGCCTGTTTTCATTATTCGATATTGGCTCTCATTGAATTTTAGATAAGATATCCTCTAAGCAGGAATTTAAATCTGACAAAAATATTCATATACTGTGAATATGTAATATATTTGATAGGTGATTTTTCTTTTAGGAGATCTAGTAAACAGATTTTCAAAAGCCGCTTTTGGGGGAGGGGGTAGGAATACATTTAATGCTTGGCAACAAAGCCTTTTATTCATAAATACAGGATTGAAAAAGGTACCTGTTTCTTAGCTTGCTCCCAAGGGGGAATACTGAGAACAACAAAAATAAAAGTCATCTTAATATGTTAAACCACACTCAACTTAAGCTATAGTAATTTTAGAACCAATGAACTGTTAGGCTTGTTATGATTATATCTGTTATCTGACATTAGAAAACTTCTTTGTGTATGTGACATATATAAATAAAGGGAGTTAGCATTCAAATCATCATATCAAGTCTCACAAACCATGTACTTTTATTACTGGGAGTGGCTTCCATAAAGAATAGGGTGTTGGGTCAGAAAGATAACTGGCCAGTGTTCTTGAGTCTTGTATAGATGATGTTGAGAAGAAGCCTTCATGTGGACTTCAGGCTAATGACCTAGTAAGATGTGTGCTTTGAGTTTTTTCCTGAGACAAGGAAGGATCTTTTTAAGCCGTCATTGTTCTCGCTTGGAGGCTCCTGGTGTCATGGCCTACCCACTGGTATGACAGCTGGCTGACACTAAGCTGTCTGTACAAACTGGATGAAACCAACTGGTCTGCCACATAGAATGATCTTCTAGTTTCACGTTTCTTGTCACCATTTTTCTAACCGACTGATCTATTTAATCCAGACTACCTTCCGATTTGATTTATTCGCCTTGGCTATTTGTGTGCTTCTGAATAAATTTTTCAGTCTCAGCCCTTTGGTGTGTTTAAATTTAAGAAAGCAATGTACTACTTTTGCCTATTTTGTGCCTTTAATTTGAGTTAGTACTATTTTTTTTGAATTGTCAGATAAAAGTATTACAAAAAGATTTTTTTTTAAAGAAACCACAGTTTGCCCGTTCAAGTTTGAGCCAACTCAAGTTCTCTTTGGGTCAAAGCCAACTCAAAATATTTCTCAAGTTCCTGACATGAAAGAAACATAAAAAGGCAAGAAATTTAAGACCACCTAGTGATTTTTAATATCATAGGGAAAACTTTCGTTGATTTTTGGTATCTGTTTCCCTTTAGAAAAATAGATTTAAAATGCTAATAAAGCCCAATCCAGTCTTTCTTTGAAAATGAAAAAGGAAATGGGGGCACAGTGTTCATTTAATGATAGATATATGAAAATGACAGCATCCTAGGGAGCAAAAGCAATGATGTAAATCTTTTAAAATGAGGATATTAAAGACCTTTTCTTGACATGCTAAAGGCAACATGTACAGGGAATAATTTTAATGCCTCCAAGAAGGTATAAAAAGCTGAACTGGTTTGTTGGAATAGGTATTATTGAGATGCATCTCTTTTTCTGATGGGACTTAAACGATTGATTAAATATATATCAAATGTAGATTTTAAAAAAAATTTATACACATTTTTATTTATCAGATGGATATTTTTCAAAGGGATTATATGTGCCTACCACTCTCTGGAAAATTTTGTTTTTTCTTCTTTCTTCTCTTCCTAGCTTCACAACAATGCCATTGGCCTTATTCTCTTACTCTTCAGCCATCTCATATGTTCCTAATGCAGAGTACTATGATACCCCTCATTGAATACAACACACAAATATCTTAGACTGGACCTTCACTTGTTCCTAGTTCCTTTCCTGGAGCATTATGGATATTGCTGAATAGTCTTTTGGATACGGTCTCTGAGATCCTACTTGTCTGAGTTTATGGGCAATCTCTCATGATGTTAAAACAAGTCAAGAAAAAAATTGAATTAAATTTCATCTTTCGATTAATGAGGGAATGCCTTTCATATTCTTAACTTCCATCCGAAAATTTTTCTTTTGAAATTTGCCCTTAATTTCACAGAACCTAAAAATTCCCTTGAGAACAACTGGTCATTGTAAAGTTTAGTTTAAAAAAACCCAAACAACAAGGTGATGACTTAATCACTCTTTTTTAAAAAATCAGAGGTTATTGAAAACAAAATATTTGGTATAGTCTGTATGCAAAATTGTAGTCTCATTTTGTCCTATAATATGTGCCACATCTATCCTTGAATTGGTGTATTCAGTTTTAGGTGGTATCTAGAACTGACACATGAGGTGCTAACATTGATGAATGAGCTTGAAATCACACTCCGGAATTGGATGATGGGCTCATATAAACCCATCTATGTTGGAGGAAACAGGAAATGGAAAAGAAACTCCATCAGCAGGGACAGTGCACAACATATTCTTGTGCACATGCACAATTTGTGATCAGTGGAGTGGCCAGCTCAGGAGAGGGCTGTCAACTGCTCTCCCATCCTCTCCTTTTGCAATAGATTATTTTGTAGGCTTAAACTTGCATTATATCAAAACTACATTAATTGTTAATTCTAGGTGAAGAGTGCTCTGCTTGACCCAGGGGTAAGCACATTAGAAGAAAAACGTGACAGGGTGTAAAAAGAAGAGCATCATCATTCTTTTAATTTACGTGGGTGTAATAATTATACACTTGGGGGGAGAATTGAGCAGAATATATTAATATTCCTTTGTGAGTTCTTTTCAATTTTGTTACCTCTATAATAGGTATATTCTTTCACCTTTGGAAAATTCAATGTGTCATCGCTTTTTATCCTTAACTTTCCTCTGGGATGCAATCATCAGCAATTGAGAAAACTTTCGCATCAGTTTTCAAGTTGAAGGAAGTCATTTAAGTAAGCTTAACCCAATGTAAGTACTCATTTTCACTAAATATTTTTTTAAAAAATATCAGTCATCTCAATACAAAGGCCTGTGTTTAAAATATTATCAATGAATGTTCATACATTAGCCAGAGAGACTCTTCCTGGCATGAGTCCAGGCTTGTCTTCATGAGTGAAAAGAGAACATTTTGTATTCTACCTGCCAGGTGACAATCTGAGTCATACCTTCCAGACTGATGTTTTTGCAGGCGGAGAGCCAAGGAGGAATTTAAACAGTACCAGTCTTCCTTCTTAATATAATGCATAAAATATTGACAAAGTGTGTAATAGGGATGGTTTTTAATTTCAAGATCTGGTTATAAAGTTCTAATAAATGATGCGAGAGAACACTAGCTAATTTAGAATATAATTTTTGGAGCAGTGTGTTATGCCCCAGGGCTTTGGCTTCGGAGAGACCTCTGATAATATTTAGCATTTCTCCATTGAGACTCTTGAGTAGCACAATCTGGGTAGCTTTCTGTTAGGATGTTTCATCTCACTAAAACATTCCTTCTCTTTTTAGCATTCTGGAGATTTTCTAATGGTTATAGAATGTGATTGGATTAATAAAAGGCTTTCTAGGAGACTGCTCAATTCATTAATCAGATTTTTATTATCAAAATTAGCATTTAATATTATATTTTGAAACAACTGAACATGATGAATGAGTTAAATAGAGTGTACAGTTTTTAGCTAACATTTTGGTTATCATTCTGAAATTCAAAGCTTCACTTTTTTTTAAGTAATGATGGGTTTGGTGATTCTGTTGCTTAAATTATTTCCTACTCTTATCTATGCTATAATCAAGTTTTAGCAATTAAAAATATTCATATTGCTATTCTTCATTATTATGGGGGTCTCAGATTCAGTAAACTGTATAAATATTCACCTTATCCTTCCCGTTTTCCTATGTGTGAGTTTTCCAACACCACCAAGCAATTAACTCAATTCTGACACTATCTACCTGGAGATAACACCAGATCCCACACTTAAGGGCTCAGTCTCACAAGACTGACACCTCCACACACACTCACTTCAAATGCCAATCCCAAATGCAGGTGGTCACCTGTCCTTCTGATCAACTGGCTCTAGACTGGATGTTCCAAGCACCCTGCCTCTTCAGGTTTGATTAATTGGCTAGAGTTGCTCATAGAACTCAGAGATACACTTTACTTTCTATATTACTGGTTTGTTATAAAAGGATAAAACTCAGCAAGAGACACATGGAAGAGATGCGTGGGGCAAAGTCTGGGGAAAGGGTGCAATGGAGCTTCTGTGCCCTCTCCAGGGCTCCATTCTCTTAGCGCACATCGTGACCAACCCGCAAGCTCTCTGAATTTGACTTTTTGGGGTTTTATGAAGGCTTCATTATATAAGCACAATTGATTAAATTGCTGGCCATTGGTGGCTGAACTCAAACTCCAGCTCCTCTGTCTTCCCCTGAGGTGGGAGGGTGGGAATGGGACGGAAAAGTCTAACCCTCTCATTGCAGGGTTGGCTCCATTGACAACCAGCCTCTATCCTTAGAAGCTTTCCAAAAGTCACCTCTTTTACATAACAAAAGACACCTTTTCCCCTCTCATCACTGGAAATTCAAAGGGTTTTAGGAGCTCTGTGCCAGGCGCCTAGGAAAGGGGAGGAAGATTAAATATATTTCTTATTATAAATCTCAATATCATGAGTACTCTGGCCCACAATTGTTTACTCTTCTTTTGAAATCTTATTTCAACAAACATCACAGTCCAATAAGTGAAACAAGTTTTGTTTTCCATTGCCTACATCAAAGACAGACAATTCTTCTTAAACTCTGTTCTGTATTTATTACCTTGCTTAAATAAGCTCCCTATTGCCCATAGTTTTAGACCAAGTATTAGCCTGCCCTTCAAAGAATTCTATTACATGACCCCACTCTACCCTTCCAAACTTAACTCATAATTCTTCTACAGGAAATACATACCTTTGACAAGGCAAGCTCTTCCCTGTCCCTAAAATACCCTACAGATCTCTGTACATGTGTACTTTCCTTTCACATTTTAGCTGGCCTTCATTTGTCCTTCCTTTCTCTTTACACATTCTCATTACCTTATTAAATCCAACTCAAAAACCACTTTTTTCTTTAAGTGTCTTCACATGAATTCTGCTCATAGTTCTCTCTCTCCTCACTTTGGATTTTAGTAGCATACGCTGTTTATCAGATAACGTTCCCCAGGCAAATATATGAGAACTTTAAATGTATCTTTTTCTTTTCTTTGAATATAATAAGCTTTTTAAGGGCAAAAACTCTGTCTTATCTTATTCATATACTGCAAACAATGCCTGTTCCTTAGAAGGCACTCAATGTTTGCTGAAAAAGAATGGAAGGAAGGAAAGAAAGAAGGTATGGAGGGGAAAGAAAGAGAGAGAATTTGTCTCTTGTCTCAATAGGAATGTAACTTTTTGAAAGATAGGGCTATGTCTTTGTGTGGAAAGAAACTATGAATATACATGGCAGAATTGTATCTATTTTTTCTGTGCTCATGAGGGATTTTTGCTCTTTGCAATCACAGGAAACACATCCATGCTCTTAGCCTCATCATCTCCACATTTGGGAATATAACATAGTTTCTTCTCACCAAGTTTTTGGGAATACCTGTTAGCTATGTTATCTATCTCAACATCTGCATAAAAATGAATATTTTCTCTCATCTAATATTCTTATCATTAAACATATTTTAATTAAGGCTTCAAATTAGAATCTCCAAATCATCTTCTAAAGATTAAGTATACATATCATATAGATAGATAGATAATGATTACGGATGGATCATTGTTACAAAAAGAACATGGATGAGGAAAGCCTCAAATAACCTTAATCTTTCTGTGATGATAAATACCTACTCTTTCAGTGCCAGACAACAGCAATCTAGACCTATAGTGAAGAATATTTATAAAGGATGTATATTCTTTTGTGTGTGTGTGAGGAAGATTTGTCCTGAGCTGTCATCTGTTGCCAATCTTCCTCCTTCTGCTTGAGGAAGATTCACCCTGAGCAAACATCTGTGCCAATTGTCCTCTATTTTGTATGTGGGTTGCTGCCACAGCATGGCTGCCAACAAGTGGTGTAGATCTGCGCCTGGGAACCAAACCCAGGCTGCTGAAGAAGAGAGTGCCAAACTTAACCACTAGGCCATGGGACCAGCACCGTAAAGGATGATGTATATTCTTATCTTAGTGGGCTAGCTGTCTCTGTGCCTTCATTCCACATATTTTTTTCTTCCTCTGTGACCAATGCACAGGGAAAACAGAGAATATATTCACTTTTTTGTTTAATATTATCTATTTCCAAGGCCGTGATGGATTTCCTAGTCAACTCTGCCTGTAAAAAATGACCAGAGATCAAGTGGAGTGCTCTGGAATCTTTTCTGTCAAACCTGTGTATCAAAGCATATCAGTTAGGATACACTCAACAGAATATAATAAAAAACTCAAATACAAGTGGCTTAAGCATTATGGTGGCCAGGTTGATTAGTTTAGCCGCTCAGTGATGTTCTTTCCATCTTTCTGCACTGCTGTTCTAGCCAGGATGGCTAGCTCCTGTCCATGTTGTTGAAGCTCCAAGCATCATATCCTATTCATCAATGTCAGAGAAAGATAAAGAACAATTTCTTTCTTTGGCATTTAAACAAATATTTAAAATGAAGAATCTTTTCCCCAAAGTCCTTTAACACTCTTCATGATTTCTATTAATTTTATTTCTTCTCCAATTAGAATCTGGGACCCATATGGGCAGAGACACTTCTGTTTTGTCCATTGCTGTTTCCCTAGCACCTCATGTCTGCCATGCAAATATTTGTGAAATGTATGGATGAATGTATACATATCTTATTGGCCAAAACTGGATTGCATGCCCTTTCTGCAAACCAATCATAGACAAGGAAGATAAGATCCTATGATTGACTGTAACTCTTCAGAGTTTATCTGACTCAGTGGAGGAGGATAGAACCCAGAACAAAGGTGGCCCTGGCAGCATGAAAAGGGGGAAAATAGCTATTAGGTTGGTGACACACATGATCTGCCCTAAATGTCATAGCTAGAGATTATGTGTGGGGCAGAAGTCAGCATTTGCAGTAGGTTTTCAGTAAAGTAGGGTTAATGAAGAAAGAAGCCAGTATGAGCTAAAAAGTAATAAAAACTCTTTCCAACCTAGGAAAGAAATGAAACAACATTGGGTTGTGGTAAGGTGACTGAGTCATGCAGCTTGAGATTGCCCAACTGTTTTATATCTTTATGTTCTGTATCTACTCAAGGCTTTATATATGCCCAATGTAGTGTTAGCTATTTAATTAAACTTCATGGTAGAACTTTGCTTGTCCCATTTTTCAGATAGGAAGTATTATTCAAAGTTACTTGGGAAAATAAACTGTCTCAGATATTTTACTTTTATTTATCCACATTAAATTTTATCTTTCTAGATTTAGGCCTGTGATAAACTATTTAAATTCTGATTCTGCTACCCACTGGATTTGATACAGCTTGCTATTAGAGACTCTTATTTTAGACAATTTGGTCAATTTGGACAGTTTTCCAATTTAGATAATTAACCACCAATCTTAGGTTTGATAGTTGAAATGATTAGTTCTTCACTGCATGTCATTAACTTTGTATTTTTCTGTCTTGTTTGCCTCTATCATAAAATCTTTTGCTAAATACTTTTCTGCAAAATGGTAGTCAGAGACTTTAGCAATGCCCAGATAGATTGGTCCATTAAAAAAATGAAAGAAAAAAGAAGAAACAGGTTTTCTCCCTTTGAAATCTGTAGTTCTGTCTAGAGATTTTTGTTTTGTTTTCAAATAAGAAATTTTTAACAATTCATCCTGAAATTTTGCTCATATTTGATAAATACACCTAGATATAAAATTTCAAAATCCACCTTCTCCTCTTCGAATATCAAATCTATATTTTTCTGTTTCCTATTATCATGTATTTATTTCATTCTTCATGGTTTCTCAAAGGTTTCAAATTTGGTTCAACAGCCTTATTTGGTGTTCTTTTAAAACTTTTGGAAAGCTGTCGAACACACTTTGAAGGGTGAATTCTTCTCCCTTACATTTGAGCTTTAGGACTTCACTAATATTCTCCTTCTAACAATCTGAGAAACATGTTCCCTGGAAACTAAAGTAGAAGCCAATGGAAGTTGAGTAGTTCTACTCTTATTACACTTATTAATAGGGTTCTATCACTCTGATCTGCACATTTCTTCCTTGAACATTCAGAATAAAATAGATCATATCCTATAGTGATTAGACATGTGGCCTTTAGAGCATGTCTATCTGGATTTGAGCCCTTGGTTCTGCCACTTATTAGCACCATGATCTCTTTGAGTCTGCATAATTGGAGTAATAATAGCATTGATTTCATAGCACTGTTGTGCGGGTTACAGAGATAATGCCCAGAAGATACTTAGCTAGGCATGTTGTTATTGCTCAAAAATTGTAGCTGAACTACCATGTTAAAAAAGGGATATGGTATCGGAGTGAGGAGAAATCAAGTTCGTGGAAGGTTTCCAAAACATGATAGAAATGCAGTGGTGCTGGGAGATTGAGTATTCTGCCAGTGATCAAGGTGTTACTTGCATGGAACATTGCACATCGGCTACTTTTGTATTTGACACTTGCTGTTAGACTCTACTGCAGCAGGTGAACACTCAAGACAAAAGATGGCTATAGCAGTTCAGAGGGTGTGTAACCTCTAAAGAGCCAGTAAACTTATCTGAGCTTTGACCTTTGCTTCCTGTAAGCGCTGGGGAAACGTCAGAATTTTTTCCCCCCTGAATCTTACCTCAGATGATCTTTGGTGTCTCTGATATTTCAGGCACTACCCTTTGAGACATTAATTTTTCTCCTCCCATTTCTCCCCTCCCTTTATAAACATGAACTGTGGATCATAGCCTCTATCTAAATGGGCTCTCTCCTTGTTGAGAATATATTAAGAGCCATTGATCTCAGGGCCTTGTAGCTATCTGTAGCCCACTGTATTAGAGTCCATGCTGGGTGTTTTGTTTCCTTGTAGGACCTTGACCAACCGTGAACTCAGCAGCTTAACCTTGGAAATAGCGAAGTGCTTGTCTAGTCCTAGATTGTGAGTTTGTCAGACTTTTTAGGGCAAGTGGTAAAAATAAACATGTCATAGTAATTTATGTACAAGGATTTTTATTGAAGCATTATTTGTAATGGTGAAAAATTGAGAACAGACTAAATGTTTATCAACTGGAGAATGGTTAAATAAATTATGGCACATCCGTAAGATGAAATGCTAGGTAGACATTAAAATGAATGAGGCAGATTTGTATGCTGTATGAAAATTTCTATAATAAAGAAAATTGAAAAATATTATGTACAGTATGGCCCTGTTAGTTTGTATACAAACATATGTATATGCAAAACCAAAAGAGCCCACAAGTTTAGGAATTAAACTGCTAATAGTGGTTACTCTTGAGTAGTGGGGGGTGCGGGCATATGAGTGAAACTTTCACTTTTATTCAATACACTTCTATAATGTTTGAATGATTCACAGCAGAAATCTTATGATAATTTAAAAAATAAAACTAATCAAGTAAAAGTTAATTTTTTAACGTTATCTGCATTAATTACCAGTTATCTATTATTTTTAAAAATAAAAAATGAGAAAATATTTCACATCCATCTCTCCTCCCATCCATAAGCCTGGAATCTGATAATAAACATTAATGTAATGGCCCTGGAATCATAGATCCAATCTGATCCCAATTTACACTTTAAGAAACAAGATTAAAATAATAACAATAATTCATGTTATCAGTTTATATTTAAAAACATTTTTTAAAGAAAAATAGGGGAAAAACCTTTTCTTACACAATTTCTATATTTAAGGTTTAAAGGGATATTTGTTTGAGGGGAAATAGCTCAGAAACCAATTGTATAAAACAAAGGATTCTGAGTACATGAAACAAATTGAATACTGGGATAGAGTATGGGAGAAACCAGTGCCTGGCATATGCATGCCAGGCTGACAAATGTTTTTTGTTATTTTAATAAACTTGACCATGGTTTGCCTAAGGACAAGGACACAGGATATTTTAACTGTGTGTGTGTGTGTGTGAGTGTGTGTATGAATGAGATAAGGGAGAGAGGAAGGAAAGAAAGGCTCAGAGGGAGAAGAAGAAGGGGGGAAGGGAGGAAAGAGGGAAAAGGAGAAGAAGGGGAGAGGGAAAAGAGAGAGAGAGGAAGGAAGAGAGAGAATTGTCATTACTTCTCTAAGTTGACTCCTCCTTGCTCCTAGCCCTGTATTCTGCTGTAAGTTTATAGAAGGCGAACTCTGAAAAAACCTAGAACATGGAAAATGATAAAAATTATCAAAAAGTGAAAACCTGAGACTTCTGGTCCAATATGTAGGATGCTTGGAAGTTGCCACTCTTCCCTAACAACAAGTAAAAAGCCAAATAAACTGAAAAATTAACAACTCGTCTTAGATCCATAAAATAAGTGAGGTCACAGGGCAAACTGCTGTCCCCCAAAATTGGAGAGACTGGCAGGTGAATACAGAGAATCACAACTTATGAGAGCAGAAACCCACGTGGGGAAATCTCCTTAGGAACCAGTGCTGGGGTAATTGAACTGTAATTGATGAATTGCTGGAGGCTCAGTGTGGACAACTCTGAGAGTTAAAAACACCAGGGAGACCCAGTCATGGGGCTAGGGAGAGGCACCCACACTTTTGTGAGTTCTATCTCCTGGATAATTGCCAGGTTCTCAGAGTGAATATTGGAGAAAAATTCCCTTGTGCTTCTGGCAGGGAGAGGAGAAAAAGGAATCATTTTGAAATATGTCAGAGAATTTTGTTCTTCTTAAGTTCTGCCCTGAGGAGAAACCAGTTAAGGAGAGCCTAACTTGTTGGAGTTTCATCAGAGCCTAACTGACCTGGGAGAAGGGAAATACCCAACTCCAGCCCCCTGTAGCCTTCCATGTGGGAGAAGAAAAATATCCAGCTCTACCTAACTTTAGCCATCCTTTACCACCTAAGGGGGATGGGGAGGGGAGGAACTGAGAAGCACATGTGAACTTCACAAAACAGAGGAACAGGCTCACTGAAAGACTGAGACCTAATCATAGGAATATAAAAGACTTCCCCTCCCCCTATACCTTGTCACCACACTACTAATGACCTATTTATAGCAGTTCTTTTTACCCAGTACATCATGCCCAGCTATCAAGAAAAAATTTCAAGATATACTAAAAGGGAAAAAACACATTTAGAAGAGAATGTGCAAACATCAGAATCAGACTCAGATATGGCAGGCATGTTGGAATTATCAAACCATGAATTTAAAATATTTATGATTAATATGCTAAGGGTCCTAATGGATAAAGTAGACACCATGCAAGAATAGATGGATAATGTAAGCAGAGAGATGGAAAGTCTAAGAAAAAAACAAAAAGAACAGCTAGAGATCAAAAACACTATAACAGAAAAGAGGAATGCCTTTGATGCTCTTATTAATAGACTAGACACAGCTGAGAAAGATTCTTCGATTCTGAGGATATCTCAATAGAAACCTTTAAAAATGAAAAGCAAAGGGAATAAAGACTGGAAAAAAAAAAACCACCTCAGAATACCCCAAAACTGAGACAACTACAAAACGTATAACACAGGTATAAGGAGAGTACCAGAATGAGAAGAAAGAGAGAAAGGAACAGAAGAAATATTTGAAACACAAATGACTGATAATTTCCCCAAATTAATGTCAGACACCAACACACAGATTTGGGAAGCTCAGAGAACAACAAGCAGGGTAAATGCAAAGAAAACTACACCTAGGCATTTCATTTCAAACTGTGGAAAAGCAAAATGAAGAAAAAAATTCTGAAAGAAGCCAGAGGAAAAAAACACCTTACCTGCAGAAGAGCAAAGACAAGAATTACATCTGACTTTTCCTCAGCAACCACACAAGCCAGAAGAGAGAGGAGTGAAATATTTAGTGTTGAGAGAAAAAACCCACCAACCTAGAATTATCTACCCAGTGAAATTATTCTTCAAAAGTAAAGGAGAAGTAAATACTTCCTCAGACAAAGAAAAATTGAAGTAATTTGTTGCTTGTAGACCTAGCCTGTGTAAAATGTTAAAAGAGCTTCTTTAGAGAGAAGGAAAATGATACAGGTCAGAAATTCAATCTACATAAAGAAAGGAAGAGTATTGAAGAAGGAAAACATGTGAGTAAAATAGAAACTTTCATTTTTATTATTTTTAATTGATCTAACAGCAGTTTGTTCAAAATAGTAATAGCAACACTGCATTTGACTATGTATGCTTATGTGTATGTGAAGTGAATGAATGAATATGTAAGTGGAATGAATGAATGAATGATATAAGACACAGGATGAATTATTTTGTTATTGTAAGGGACTTGCACTACTATGAATTGATATAGTGTTATCTGATAGTGGACTTGGATTAGTTGTAAATGTATATTGCAAACTCTAGGGCAACCACTAAAAAAAGCAAAAAAAAAAAAAAAAAGTAGTATAACTGATATACTAAGAAAGGAGAGAAAATGGAATCATAAAATGCTCAATTGAAACCACAAATGGCAAGTAAGAATGGAAGACAAAAGTAGAAACAAAAGAACAAAGGCAACAAATAATAAAACAGTAACAAGTATGGTAGATATTGTTCCAACTTTATCAATAATCACTATGACTATCAATAGTCTCAATGCACCAATTAAAAGACAGAGCCAGAATGGATCAAAAAACAAGATACAACTATATGTTGTCTACAAGAAATCCACTTTAAATATAAAACTACATACAGACTAAAAGTAAATGGATGTAGAAAGATACACCATGCTAACAATAACCAAAAGAAAGTAGAAATAGCTATATTAATTTCAGACAAAGCAGACTTCAGAGTATGGAAAGTTATCAGGGATAAGGAGGGGCATTAGATAAGCCTAAAGGGATCAATTCTCCAGGAAGACATGATGATCCTTAACATGTGTGTTCCCAATAATAGAGCTTCAAACTATAGGAGGTGAAAAGTGATAGAACAGTAAGTTGAAATAGACGAATCCATTATTATAGTTGGAGATTTCAATATCGCTCTATCAGAAATGAACTGATCTGGCAGGCAGAAAATCAGTGAGCACATAGTTGAACTTACAACACCATCAATCAACTGGCTATAATTGACATCACAGACTACTTCATCCAACAACAGCAGAACACACATTCTTCTCAAGCTCACATGGAACAATCACCAAGTTAGACCACATTTGAGGCCTTAAAACACACCTTAACAAATTTAAAAGAATAGCAGTCATAAAATGTCTGCTCTCGGACCACAATGGAATTATACTACCATTCAATAACAGAAAGATAAATGGAAATCCAAAAATATGTGGAGATTAAACAACACACTTCTAAACAGCACATGGGTCAAACAAGAAATATCAAGAGAAATTTAAAAATATTTTAAAATAAATGAAAATGAAAACACATCAAAATTTGTGGGATGCAGCAAATCAGTGCTTCGAGGGCAAATTTATAGCAATGATGCACATACTAGCAAAGCAGAAAAATCTAAAATGAATAATCTAAGTTTCCACTTTAGGAAACCAGAAAAAGAGGAGCAAATTAAATCTAAAGTAAACAGATGAAAAAAACAATGAAAATTAGAGAAATCAATGAAACTGAAACCAGAAAATCAATAGAGAAAATCAACAAAACCAAAGTCTTTGAAAAGATCAACAAAATGAATGAGGCTCCTTAGCCAGGCTAACTAAGAAAAAAAAAAAAAGAGAGGACACAAATTTCTAATGAAAAAAATGAAAGAGGGACATCATTTTCACTTTTTACAGATCCCATGGATGTTAAAATGATAACAAAGGAATAGTATAAACAACTCTATACCTACAAATTTGGTACCTAGGTGAAATGGACCAATTCCTTGAAAGACACAATATGCCAAAACTCACACAAGGAGAAAAGGATAATCTGAATAAGCCTGTATCTATTAAAGAATTTAACCAATAACCTTCCATAACAGAAAGCACCAGGCCCTGATGGGTTCACTGGTGAATTCTACCAAACATTTAAGGAAGAAATTATACCACTTATCTACATTGTCTTTCAGAAGATAGAAGCTGAGGGAATGCTTCCTAACTCATTCTATGAGGCCAGCATTGCTCTAATACCAAAACCAGACAAAAACATTGCAAGAAAAGAAAACCACAAACCAACGTCTCTCACGAACATAGATGCAAAAATCCTCAACTAAATATGAGCAAATTGAAACCAGAATTATATAAAAAGAATTATAAGCATGACCAAGTGCGATTTAATCCAGGTATACAAGATTCTTTCAACATTTGAAAATCAATTGATGTAATCCATCACATTAATATGCTAAAGAAGAAAAATCACATGATCATATCAAAAAATGCAAAAAATGCATTTAACAAAATTCAATGCCCTTTCATGACAAAACTTCTCAATGAACTAGAAATAGAGGGGAACTTCCTCAACTTGATAAAGAATATGTACAAAAAACCTATAGCCAAAATCGTACTTAATGGTGAGAAGCTCCAAGCTTTCCCTCTAAGATCAGGAACTAGGTAATGATGTCCTCTCTCACCACTGCTCATCAACCTCATACTACTAGTCCTAGCTAATTCAGCAACAACAACAAAAATAAATAAAAGGAAATAAAATGTATACAGATTGGGAAAGAAGAAACAAAACTTTGTTCACAGATGGCATGATTGTCTACATAGAAAATCCAGAATTGACAAAAAATTCCTGAAACTAATGAGTGATGATAGCATGATTGCAGGATACAACGTTAATATACAAATTCAATCATTTTCCTATATAACAGTAATGAGCAAGTGAAATTTGAAATTAAAAACACAATACGGTTAACATTAGCCCCCCTAAAAATGAAATACTTAGTTATACATCTAACAAAATAGGTACATGATGAGTATGAGGAAAACAAAAAAACTCAAGGAAGACATAAAAGAACTAAATAAATGGAGAGGTATTCTATGTTCACAGATAGGAAGATTCAATATTGTCAAGATGTCAGTTCTTCCTAACTTGATCTATAGATTCAATGCAATCCCAATCAAAATTCCAGCAAGTTATTTTTTAGATATCTGCAAATGGATTCTAAAGTTTATACAGAGAGGGAAGAGACTCAGAATAGCCAACAATATTAAAGGAGAAGAACAAAACTGGAGGACTGACACTACCAGACTTTAGACTTACTACAAAACCATGGTAATCAAATATTGGCAATCAAGTGGTATTGGCAACAGAATAGACAAATAGGTCAATGGAACAGAATAGAGAGTCCAGAAATAGACACACATAAATATAGTTATCTGGTCTGACAAAGGAACAAAGATAACACAATGGATCAAAAATAGTCTTTTGAACAAATAATGCTGGAACATCTGGACATTCACAAGCAAAAAAATGAATTTAAACACAGACCATACATCCTTCAGAAAAATTAACTCAAAATAGTTCACAGACCTAAATGTAAAACAGAAAATTATGAACTTCTAGACAGTAACATAGGAGGAAACCTAGATGACCTTGGGTATGGCAGTGACAATTTAGAGTTAACACCAAGGCATAATCCATGAAATAAATAATTGATAAGCTGAACTTCATTAAAATGAAAAACTTCTGCTTTGGGAAAGACAATGTCAAGAGAATGAGAAGGCAAGCCATAGACTGGGAGCAAAGATTTGCAAAAGACATATCTGATAAATGATTGTCATCCAAAATATACAAAAAACCCTTAAAACTCAACAATAAGAAATCAAACAACATGATTAAAAAATGGGCCAAAGACTTTAACAGTTACCTCACCAAAGAAGACATACAGGTGGCAAATAAGCACATGAAAAGATGCTACATATTATATGTCATCAGGGAAATTAAAAAAAACAAGATGCTACTACATACCTACTAGAATGGCCAAAGTCCAGAACAGTAACATCAAATGCTGGCGAGGATGTGGAGCAACAGGAACACTCATACATTGTTGGGAATGCAAATGGTACAGCCACTTTGGAAGATAGTTTAGCAGTTTCTTACAATACTAAACATACTCTTATTACATAATCAAGTAATTGCACTCTTTGGTATTTACTCAAAGGATTTGAAAACTTGTGTCCACACAAAAACCTGGACAGATGTTTATAGCAGCTTTATTCGTAATTGTCAAAACTTGGAAGCAACCAAGATGTCCTTCGGTGGGTGAATGTATAAATAAACCATGATATGTCCAGACAATGGAATATTTTTCAGTGCTAAAAAAAATGAGCTATTAAGGCATGAAAAGACATGGAGGAAATTTAAATGAATATTGCTAAGTGAAGGAATCCAGTCTGAAAAGGCTATGCATACTGTAGGATTCCAACTACAGTCATGTGTTGCATAACAAGGTCTTGGTCAACAATGGACAGCATATACAATGGTGGTCCCATAAGATTAGTACCATATAGCCTAGGTGTATAATAGGCTATATCATCTGGGTTTGCATAAGTACACTCTGTGTTATTCACACAATGATGAAATTGTCTAACGATGCATTCCTCAGAATGTATCCCTGTCATTAAGCAATGTATGACTGTATATGACATCCTGGAATAGGAAAAACTATGGAGACAATAAAAAGATCAATGGTTGCCAGGGGTTGGGAGTGAGGAGGGAAGAATGAACAGGTGGAGCACAGAAGATATTTAGGGCAGTGAAACTAGTATATATGAAACTATGATGGTGGATACATGGCATTATACATTTGTCAAAACCCTTAGAATACACACACCAAGAAAGAACTGTAATGTAAACTATGGACTTTGGGTGACAGTGATGTGTCATGTAGGTTGATCAATTATAACAAATGTACCACTCTAGTGGGGGACGTTGAGAATGAGGAGGCTATGCATATGTGGGTGTGGAAGGTATATGGGAAATGTCTGCACCTTCTGCCCAATTTTGCTATGAATCTAAAACTACTCCAAAAAATAGTCTATTAAAAAAGTATAAATCTTGAGGAAAATAGGAAAATTATTTAGCCACTTATTTTTAATTGAAGAGAAGATAATGGAAAAGTGTCTTCAATTATACAACCTCCAAGAATCAGAGATGGAAGGAAATTTCAGGTCTTCAAATTCAAACTTCCATCCATTAAAAAAGTGCTTCTATAATATTTTTGATCATCACTTTTCTGTTTAAGTGTTTCTTGCAGCAGAGAATTCATTCTTTTATTTTTAAACAGAATGTTCCATAGTATGGACTTGTCCTAGAGAAAAGATGGTGTCTACTCCAGTCTCTGATGTCAACCAGCGGAACGAATTCTGGCAAGTCATTTAAACTCTCCAGGCTTCATTTTCTTCATCTATAGGGTGAGGCAATTAGGTTCAGAGGCCACCAGAATCCTATATATTTTTAAAGGGCTATTTGAACTCTCATTCTGTGGTTTTTGTTTGGGATGGAGATGTGGTGTAGCAGAGTTAGCATGGGTTTTGGAGTAAGTGAACCTGGGTATAAATATTGACCAATATTTTCTAGTTAGATGACCTTGGACAGATCACCTGATCTCTCAGTCTACTTCCCATATCCATAGAGATAACAATACCTACCCTTGAAAGTTGTCCTGGGTGTTCATTGAAATAATGCTTTTAAAGCACTCAGCATCATACTGGGCACATAATAGTTGTTCAACAAATGTGAATTCTGCCTTCCCTTCTCTCCATTTAAAACAGGAAACATGTGAAGGAAAATCAAGCAAAAGTCAATATTTATTAGATATAGGACAGTTTTTTAAAATATAGATTTAATGGTTAGTATTAACTGGGTAAAATTTGTTCAAAGTTGTTTGGATAATTCTGCTTGAACCAAGAAAGACTAAATTATGTTGGAAATTTATTTCTCTTTTCTAATTTACCATTATTTCAATGTAGAATGTTAAAAAATAATTAAGTGGTAAAACCAACCTATTTAACACTACTAGTAAAGAGTTGAATACTTGTAATGTAAAGCCTTTACCACTGTCTATTGAAACTATCCTTCTACATGAGCCTGTCTTTCAAAATAGTCCTCAAGGAAAGGGATCCCAATTCATCCTTGTGTCCCCAGCACACAAGCATGGTGCCACACAAGTAGGGATGCTTACATACTCTAAGATAGTAAGTATTAAATAAAATTTACTCTTCAAAAACTTTAGAAGGAATAACTAATTATTCCATACTGAACCCATTGACAGAACATATAAATTATTATTTCAGAACAGGAATCTGGAGTCCAAAAAGATTACTAGACTTGCCAAAGTTCAAAAAATGCATTCCTAACAAAAGGAAGCTTGGTGACTCAGCAACCAGCTGGGCTACTCAGCTTTTCCTCTCCCTTCAAGGTCCTCAACATAGAACACTGAAACCAACACAAAGAAAATAAAGGAATTCAAATGTAGGGTAAACAGGGAAATTATACAGCTCTAGGTGTACTATTAATAAAGAGACAAAACAAATAAAAATGCTCAGACATAGCAAGGTGGAATAGAAGAAAGAAAATTACTTGAGATTAATTAACATTTTTCCAACTAAACTATTAAAAATGAGTGAGTTGAGTAAAATAATAATGAACACTCGAGAACACGTAAAAGTAGAAAGGACTATAGGGAAAAAGTGAAAGAAAGGAAAAGACTTACATTCCCTTCTGAGAAGCAAAAAAATATTACAGTGTAAAATGTCAAAGCTCGATTCATACCTCATGTAACTCAGTGGAAATTCTCCTCCCGAGTTATACTGAGCATGGAATTCACCCAGAGATTCCAGACCTCTGAGATATGCTTTTGTACCCATGTCACATTTGTACATTACTTGTCAAAATTCTTCCATAGGCTAGTGATGAATAAGAATGTACAGCTAAACATAAATAACCACGTAATACTGCCCATTACATTAAAAAGGCATTTCAGCTCAACATTCAAAACCAAAGGAAACTATGTTGGCAAATTTTTTAAAAAGTGAACATCTGTAAAATTAGGAAATTTGGCTGCCTTGAAGAAAAATGGTAAAAATTAGCTTTCTGTGAATTTCCATGGGACCAGGCTGAGAACTGCATCCTTTGTGGACACATTTCAAAATTAATTTCATCATAAGCAATCTTTAAATCCTCATTGAGAAAGAGATAAATTCCTAATCATTGAAAGCAAGGAAATGAATGTGGGAAGTAGTAAGTTTGGGGGTAATTACCACTTTTTCATATTAAAAGATTTCAAGATTATCCAGATGTTTGCACAGTTCCCCAGAGAAAACTGAAGGCCATTTCCTGCCAGGATGGAATGAATTATATAGTGTATATGTAACATTTATGCTGTCATTAAAAAAAAAAATCCCACAAGTTTATTCAATAACAATGAAACGTTGTTAATTCTTGGAAGATAGGAAAAGCCACCTGGGGCCTTTTGTAGTTAATTTATTTCACACAGAAGACTCCATTCATGGCCTACCTGACTTCTCTGTATTGCCCTTTTGTGCACCTCAGGGCAACTTTATCTTGATGGGACTTCAGTTCCCCTAATCCAACCGGTCTACATGGATTGTGTAGAGGGTTGGATTCAGGGGCAAACTGGAGGCCAACGTTAGAAGGCTTTGGTAAAATCAGAAGGAAACTATAGTGACATACAAAGAATGAAACTCAAATTTCACCAAAGAAATCCTATTCTGTAAAGAATTTTGGAAAATGACTTTTGCAAACTCATCTACATTCTTTTTTAAAACACTGCTTCTGACAATATGTATAGAATAGGTTTAAAGGGCGACACATAACCCTTTTCTGCCTCCTTAACTCATCAGACTTTAATGAGGTGATAATTAGACAAAAAAAATGTCCACATTTTGAGGCAGGGTCAGTTCTTCAGAAGCCCTGTATGAGTAAGAATTGGAATTTGAATACAAGGATGAAATTAAAGAAGCATGAGCTTCATATTCCCATAGAGAGGGTGAAATTCTCCCAGATTAATCACAATTGTGATATATTTTTTACATTTGCACCAAACATTTTGTAGCTTAATTGTTATAGTTTTGAAAATCCAGTTTCATAATTTGTATAGTCTGATTTGTATAATAATGTAATGGAATAGTCAGAAAAGATAATATTAAAACAAAGGTAGTGTTAAAGTCAATGTACATAGGTGGAATCAGTCTCAGGATAAAGAAGTGACTTGCCTAAGCTCAGCTAGCACCTGATCTGATACCTAGCACAGAGGTATTTACTCTCCTGACTATTTAAAGGTTCCATACATAGTGGCATTTTCTGAAATTCTCTGTATGGTGCCTTGCACATAGTAGTGTTTGATAAGCATTTGTTGAAAGCAAAAGGTGGGTCGGGAGGAGGGCATGGAGGTGGGAGTAAGGATAATAGTTACGGACCATTTAACAATTGCACCATTTGTTAAGTTCTTACTATGAATGAAGACTTTTTATTTTTTCTGCCTAAATAGTTATGATATTTAGTGCATCTAGTGCTTGTAAGAGTGCTGTGAAATAGGTATATTACCTTCATTTTCAAGGTGAGGAAAGAAGGTAAATGAGTGATGATGCACCTCTAGGGCAGGTGTAGGTCCAACGTGAAGACCTAGGCTCTTTTCACTGAGACCTAAGGTTTCCCTTTGAGAGATTTGCTAAAGCAGGGTGAAAGGAAGTAAATAGGAGAATAGAGAGGAAAATTACTAGAAATGCCAACATGCTCAACATCTCCACTCCATTAAGTGTAATTTCTGTCCCCAATCTATTAGCATGTTTCCCTCCTGTATTCCATTTTGAAAGTTGATGGGGATGCAGAAAGTGTAAGAAAGGTAAGAATAGAATTGCACCCAATTCATATGTGGAGGAAAAGGAAGAAAGATGAAAATGACTGAAGCTTTCCTCGTGTTAACGACAAAGTGGGAGGGAATAAAGGAAAGATTTCTGGTCTTTTACCTGCCATTGGTTCACTTGACAGCTGTGAATGCTTAACCTCAGTTTCTGTAACTTAAAAAAGAATGGAAATAATATCCTTCACATTCATAAATAATATAAATAAGGTGTGACATTAGAAAAATTATATTAATGATATTTCAAGAAATAGTATTTAATGATTGCACAAAGTAAGCTCAGTGCCTTCAGATATGTAAACATCTGTACATAAAGTCGAAAAAAAAATGGAGTAAATGGTGTGTAGAGCCAGCTAAAGATATAAAAGTATGAAGTGTTTTAACCTATAATTGTACTATTCTATAAATTCTGGGAGGAGAGTTGCCCCTGGAAAACCAAAAAAGCAAGACCAAAACATTCAAGGGTTTACCTGATCTTGACCCACTGCACAAAATAGTAGCTTCTAAATATAGAGTATAGAAGTTACACATTTTTCAGATTGAATAAAGTTGTAGAATGGTGCTACCAGCATTTGACCTCACACACCTTAATTTCCTACGGAGTTTGCTTTTAATACCTTCCAATCCCTCCTGTCCTGCCTCTGGATGCTCACCCACCCCCTCCTCTGATTCAGGAGGTATCATGTCATTGTGCTGCTGAAGCAAATGGGGATCAAAATTCAGGGAATCCAACATGAGTCAGATTGTATGTTGCCATAGTGGTAAAACGCAGTTGCAATATTATAGAAATATGAAGATACATTTTACATATTTATGGAATCAAGCAATACACAGTGTCATACTAATTTTATTTTTATTACTTCTTATTTCTGAATCCCACAATCTGAAACCATCAATGTAACATTAATTTATATGCTCACTTTAAAAGACCTATAGAATATATTTATGTTTTTAAAATGATTTTCTAAGAGACAACTAAATCTTAGGAAAAGGGAATAATATTTTGTTCATTATTTCAGTGCTGTTTTTTATAGAAATACTTGATAGATTTGGTACTCTATGTTTGCTGTGTAGATTACAAGGCTAAATAACATTTGTATCCAAATATAACTTTGGGATAGCTATATAACACTACATAATTATATATTATGTCAGTAAATTTTAGTTAATCATTTATTATGACTTCCCTAAAATCAAAAGACATACAGTAATGAATGATTAAAGATGTATAAAATATTATATTTTTAATTTAATCTCAAGTTATTGAAAAAGAAAGTACATTGTAGGACCTTAATCAGTATTGTCACTTAGGTTTCTATTTGATGTGTAAAACTACTATTCACTGTCTATGATGCCATAAAATCTCTGGGATGTTACTCATCTTACTTATTGGATGTTGGTTTCATGTGACCAAATACTTTACAGGATGGGAACTCATACATAGTTTCTTTGGTAGCCGTTCTAATAGATTTAATCATGGTGACTCATTTTGGCACAGTGTGGCTCTAACAAGTAATTCCATGGGAATCCTGATGTAATGCAGTAATGATTAAAGTCCACTAAGCAGAAAAACATTCTGGTAATGTCAGAACACAGAGGTTAGTTGTTCATTGTAGGCTTTAAAAAAGTGTGATGTAAAAATGCATAGAAAGCATGTGTATAGAAAGACGTAGAAGGACAAAAGGAACAGGTTTATCTTAAATCTCTTTTCAGAAGTTTGATTACTTGACTTCTACATAGAAAATAATAGTGATAACAGCTACCATTTGTTGACCATTGCATTTAAAAAGCAAGCTTTCTGGGGTCCGGCCTGGTGGTGTAGTGGTTAAGTTCAGCAGCCAGGGGTTAGCAGGTTTGGATCCTGGGCACGGACTTACGCACCGTTCATCCAGCCATACTGTGGCAGTGTCCCACATACAAAATGGAGGAAGATTGGGACAGATGTTAGCTCAGCAATCTTCCTCAAACGAAATGAGGAGGATTGGCAACAGATATTAGCTCAGGGCCAATCTTCCTCATCAAAAAAAGAAATAAGTAAAATAAACAAAAATCAGGCTTTCTGAATCCAAAGTCTTCCTCTGTCCCACAACAGCTATATTTCCACTGAAGACCATGATTTCCTGGTGTATATCTAGTTCTCATTTAGAAAACCCTATGCTTCTCAATATTTTTGAGACATTTCTTCATGACTTTGAACACTCAGTGTTGGAAAAATCTGGTTGCTCTGATTCCAAGACGGTGACAAGCACACAGCCCATTTGCCTTGAAAATGAGATCTGTTCTGATCAGGCAGCACAAGAGCCTGACTCAGGGGTGATTTCAGAAGAACCAAAAAGCCCTTCAGTCAAAAGAAATATGCTCATAGACTTGCCCACCAAAGCTGAACCATCATCTTACTGCATTTCTTGACTTCCTCCTAAAAAAGCAAAAAATTTTGCAGGGTTTTGGGGGAACGGGGCAGGGGGAGAGTTGGCTGGGGGTTGAGGACTGGGGAAGTGGTGAGTTGGAGAGGTGCGATGGAGCCCTAGGCTTTAAGCCTGATTTATTACTTGTGAATCATTTGAGGTAGGGACTATGTTTTAGTCTGTCTTTCCAGCATCTAATCCAGTGTATGGCACATTGCTTTTGTGCCATTATTGTTTCCTGAGTTGCATAAGAGGGATTTTCAGGTCTTTGTTTGTTTGTTTTTTAATCAGAACAGATTTGGGAAGAGAGAGAAAAACAACATCTGAAATTCTGGGTGCTTGGGTTAGGAGTGGGAGTTGGCTAGCAGGACTTTCAGGACTGGGGGAGAATAAAGAGAGATTGGAAGTGTAGGATACAATTAATAGAATAGTATAGTAATAGTATACTACAGAGCAAAGACTTTGGAGTCAGACAGAATCTCTCCCTCCAATAACCATGGGACTTTGGGTGAATTAATTAATCTAGGTCTCATTTTCTCATCTCTAAAGTGGGAACTGATAATTCCATCCATCCATGCAGGCATGCAATTATTTAGAGGGTAGTTGTAGAGATGAAGGAGATAATGCATGTAAAGTACTTAGTACACTACTTGAAACATAGAAAGCACTCAAAAATAATAACATTTTTAAAATCTTGATCCTCACCACATCTCTGTGACTTAGGTAATATTATCTCCATTTAACAAATTAACTAATGCATAGAGAGAATGACTAACTTTCCCAAGATCACATAACCAACAAGTGATTTTGTCCTGGGCTCTTCACCACCATACTATACTGATTATTTGAAAAAGACTAACTTCCAAGACCTCATAATAAAGGAAAGGCCTGGCTTTGTAGTCCACGGAGCTGTGGGCTATGACACCCATTCATTCATGTAGGTTTATTTAAACCTGGAAGAAGTTACTGACAATAAATTTCAAATTTAGGAATAAACTTATGCTCAGGCTTGTTTTCTGATTGTGCAGGTTATTGTTGTACGACTGTAAATTCTCTTTGCATTTCCTTAGCACATGCCAGGTAGAAAGAGGCTTAGACACGGGCAAGAAACTGTCTCATTACCAGCCCCACATTGTATGAATTTCTCTCCTTGTTCACCAAGGCATTGGTTGCTCCTTTGCTTTATTTGAGGCAGCTTAGTTTAATTTTTCATTATGACAGGTTTTCATCTCCAATTCTTTATTTAGACCCTGGTTCTCAAAACTTTTTCATTCTGTAATCCCTTTGAGTGTTTCCACAACCCTTAATATACCTTGAACCACTTGGCTATCAAAATAAAAGTGTGCAAGAATAATTCAGCTGTTGGGAGGAGAAGCAGGTGATGTTTTTACTTTTCTTGACACTGAAGAAGGGAGGAAAGTGCTGAGGGGAAGGTGGGAAGTGAACGTAAGGCAGGGTGGGCAGGAAATCTGGCCTTATGTTTCCAGAAAAAGAGAAGGAAGCAGGTGATGCAGAGGAAGAGGTTGTGCTGCAAATCTAAGGCTGCCCTTGCCTAACAGATGTTAGGAATGTTGCCGCTCTGGTCCTGTGACTCCCTTGAAATATCTCTGGGGAAACACGACATTCTCTTTGAGAAATATTGATTTAAACCAAGCAGCTTCTTCTCCTTGTGTACCAATTCTCTGCCTTCTATCTCAGAACCCCTCCCTTTCCAGCACTTTCCTTCATTCCTCTGGCCTCTCTGGCCCTGGTCCTCAATCCCCCGCTCCTACTTGGAGAAATCCAGTGATGAGATCTAATTTTCTATGGTTTTTCAAGTGGGGTCTCATCATAACCCCATTGACACCTAGAGCTAACTTTGCCCTCTGACACAGAAAGCCTCAGTTCCCAATTCAGCTTTTGTCTTTCATACTGAATATAGATGAATACTACTGGGATTTTTAGATGAATACTACTGGGTCTTTTATTGGTGTGCAAAATTTAGCTTGCAGCCAATTGGAGCTGGCTTTCTCTTTAACTTGCTCTCTTTATTTGTACCTGGTTTTCCTGAATTGATCAAGTTGCAGCTGTTTTTCTCGCTAACTTCCCCCTTCAGTTTCAGTGAAAATAAACTACTTCCTGACTTCAGTGCCTGGCCATGGCGTGACGTTATCCTGAATGAGTAGCTTAACTCTAGAGTTAGAGGAAGTGAACTTTCAGCATTGTTTGCCTATTGGGTAATGTTTGTTTTTTCCTTTGGGACGAAGAACTTAATCGACTTTTACGGGCATCAGGCTTATGTTTTGCCCCCATATAAAGATTGTGAGTGGTGACTGAAGGTTCACCAAGACTATAGAAGTTTGCGGCTGGCCCCCTGCCACTTGTTCATTCCAGTATCCTCCCTGATGTCTGGTTCTCGTCTGGTCCTTCCTAAGGCCATTTGCTTTTATCACTGAGATTTCTGTCATCACTTACTCAATAGTTTCCTATTCTAGCTGCAGCTATGAACTCATGCTCTGTGACTCTATCATGACGAATCAACATTATGTCAACCTTACTGTCTTTCTATGTCTTTATACAATTTGAAATTGCTCTTCCTGCTCATTTCAAAACTCTCTGGATTGGCTGCAGTGCACTCTCTATTTCTACCTACTTATGTTCACTGCTTCAATATTGCCATTTCTATACCACTTTTTTCCTCTCTCCTTGTACAGCTAAAGCATACTATGTCTCTCGGTCTTCCATCCAGGCAGTCTATCCTTTTTCCTAGTAGGAATAAGACCAAAGTTATTTTCTCTTCTCAAAACTTAACTTTCATCTTTCTAGGACAAAAGGAATGTATGATGCAAGAAACTTCTTATTCATGCCCAACAGGTAATCTTTTTTCATTCCTCCTTCTTTCTCTCTTGTGTGTCTTTTTCTCTTTCTTCTTCCTTCAGAGTAATTCTGTCTAGCAATTTCTGTCCTTACATGTGCACATTAATCTTACCAATGTAATCTAACACCTAAATATTGTTCGTCTTATGTCATATGTAATTTTAAGTCTAATTTTTAGCAACAAATACTAAGAAATTCAGTATCAAGTGCCTAACTACAAAACTCTAAATCAGCCTTAAAAAGCAAGAACACAATTTACCATCTTACAAATTATTTCCACTCACTGAGTTATCCTTAAAAAATGATCAATATGCCAAGATTCTAACCAACTTATTTGGCATAAACCATTACCTGGGTGAATGGATGATATTTTCTCTAAAATATCAAACCAATACATTATCAAGTGTTCCTAGATATTCTTGAACAGATTGGCTTAGATATAGAATATACAAATCACTAGTTTCCCTTTTTATTCCTGAGATTTTGCAGACTCTTTCTTCTGCCCTTACCAGATTACACTGACTGTGATGCTTACTATGTCACCACAAAGACTTTTTCTGCCAAAGCTTTATGGGGACTTACTGATGTCCCCACAGCATCTGGAGTGATAGCAGAAACAGCGGAGGTTGAATAGGCTAATAAACATTTTTGGATCAAACTCATTTGCATTTCCCCATGATAGCTGATGTTAAAGTACAGAAAACCAAAAAGAAAAATCTCTAAGGTTCTATAAGGTTTATCAACCTCCCTAACAGGTTTTTTTCTCTGAATTCATTTTATTGTGACCTTAATCATTTCTCAAAGCAATGATCGCCTTTGGGGAAGAAGCATGGGGGGAGTGGAAAGAGCCGGGATTTGAAGTCAGATTGAGGGGACAACTCCTCACCTGTGTCTACAGTAGTGATTCCACCTCTCTGGGCTTCATTTTCTCATACATAAAATGGGCATAACAATTCCTAACTTTCCATCAGAGTTGTGGGATTGAAGATATGTCAAACACTAACTAGTGTCTGGGAAATAAAGGGTATGGATCAAATACTTTGTTGAGTTGTACTATTTGTTTTAGTCATGAACTGATACCTACATCAACTGTGCAGGTTTAGGCACAGGCAGATGGAGTACCATATCCTTGATGTGATTTCTGGAATACTGGAAAGGTCCAGAAAATGCTGAGAAATCACTTCCTAACATACTGGCCGATGTCTCTACTCCCACCTTCAATGTGTTCTTTCTTTACCTTAAAGTTTAGTTCATTGTTAAAATGTAAACACCGTTAGGAGGATTAATAGTTTATCAACAATTACCCTTTGATGTGAATGGATTTACCAGAGACCTTCCTCTTGGTGGGATTTGATTAGGAAAAAAGTAAAGAGAAAGAGGTTTCAGGTCCTGGGATTCTGGGGCCTGGGAGGTTAGGAAGGAGTATATAATGGGGGATTAATAGAGCAATACCTTACAATATTTGTCTTCATCTTATGATGTTGAACTATAATGTTGTACACCTGAAACCTATACAATGTTACAAACTAATTTAACCTCAATAAAAAAATAAATAAATAAACTATCAATTTAAAAAAAGCAGTGAGGGACATAGGGATAAAATGTTGCTCTGAGGTGCCTCCTTCTTACATTTGGCCACTGAATTAGGGCATCAACCCCAGTTGCCCACCAGAATTGCCTCAGAAGCTTGATACCCCAGAGATTAGTATTTAATTGTTTGGGGAAGGCATCTTTAATGTTTAAAAGCCTCTCAGGCAGTTCAAATGTTTAGTTGAATTGAAAACCAAGAAATAGAGGCACAGGAAACATTCTTAACTGGCTCTCCCTAACCTATCCACAGGTTCTGATTGAATTAAACCCACTTAAAACCCAGTCTCTTAAAAAAGTATTTATTTCTTATTGGTTTAATTATTTTAAAGACTCACTTTAGAAGAATGTGGGCCATAATATGTGTTGACTCAGTCGCCACATTTTGTTGAAGGACATGAAGTTTTAACAATAATTAAAAGATTCTAGAATTATTTCAGCAATCAGAAGTGCAAGGTAAAGACTTTTGCCTTGTTATTATTCTTGTAGTTACATTTCATAAATGAGCTTCTTGTTCTTTCTCTTCATTCCTCAAAGGAAAAGAATCGTGGTAGGATCGTCAAGAAATTCCCAAAAATAACTATTTCAAGTACTAACTGTTGTTTATTGCTTTATAATGTATACTGCAGCTTTTCATATATTGTGATGATTGGGTAGATATTATTATCATCATTATTATTCCCATTTGCAGGTGAGTAAACAAAGGATTAGACTCTGACTCCTTCAAGTTACATGCAGATTTAAAGGCAGAGCTAGAACTTGACATGGAAATTTGTATCCTTTCTACAAGTTCATTATTTTGAATCTCATTCTGTATTTCTAGATGTTTAGCTGTATCTTTGTAATTTTTTTGGCTTCAATTATTTCCTTTGTAATAGCTAAGGATTCAAGGGTTATATCACATAGAAAATCCCACAGCTGAAGTGTTGGTCTTTTTCTGTCTCTTTCATTTTAGAATACCAGAAAATCAGAGTGTGTGAACAAAAGGGTGACACTAACTCCTGGTTCAATGTGGGATGGTCTTTGTTTATGTTTTTGTCTTGGAGTAATTACCCTTCACTCTCCAAAGAGTCCCAATCAAATTGATAAATTATATGGTCAGCCTACCTACTGAGCGTGTATCAAGCTTCTGCTCTTTATTTTGCAGAAATAAGTTATTTACTTGGTTGGGTTTTCTTTTGATCAACAGTTTTCATAGTTTATCTCCCACCATGTTTTACTTAGAACTTCACTGAGATTTGAATATGCAATGCATATAGAATCAAGATGGTGATAATAATAATTGTGTTTACTGTAATCATTCATTTATTTAAGCACCAAGTTATATACCTTACACCCGTTACCTCATTTAGTAGTTATAAATCCTTGTGAAGCGGGTACTCATGTTGTCCTCATTTGACAGATAGGCAAACTGAAGTATCAAGATGCTAAGTAACTTGCCCTGGGCTCAGGGCCCATTGGCAGAGTCAGCACTTTAGTACATGTCTAACTTCAAAGCTTAAGTTCTAAACCAATACACTAAAATCCATGGCCCTCTCCTTTTAGCCATCCTATAAGAACCAGCTTCTTACCCAGCCAAGGAACAAAAGTTCTTATCCCTGATTATTTGCCAGATGAAGTAAGGCAGAAAAGAGTGTGAGAAGAGGAAAGCATTATATTCAACATGCTGTTGGAAACTTCAAATCTTGTATGTCTTCGAACTTCAAATCAGTTGTGTCTATAGCTGCAGGAATATCTGTAGAGAACATAAAAAATTTAGCTTAAAATCTCAACCTTTGTTCTAGTGTAGACTACGTATCCAGAAGATTGATGTTTTACGCCTCATCCATGTTTTAAAATAGCCTGAACCATTTAAAGTCAGTAACTTGGCCAGCAATTTTATAACTTTAACATTTTGAGTTAATTGAAGCTAGACCTACGTTTCGTCATTTACATGGACCTACTATAAGGAAAGGACCAAAGGACCAAGTCTAAATAAGGGATGTTCAGCATGGTTAGTCAAATATTTGTCACAAGGTTGAAACACTGTAGTTACACAAATATACAGCAGAGAGAGAGAATTTTCACCAAACTATTTGCTGTTGGGCGGAAGTGCTAGAAAATGGTGGGAGTTTGAACATTGGAGGTGGGGAAATAAAAGTCTCTGAAATTCTATCTCAGAAGTACTCCTACATGTAAAGGAAAGTCAAAATAGTATGACCAAAACGACAAAGTAAACCCAAATAGAGTTATTTAGTGCTCAGGCTGGCGGACTCTTATTTGGTGTTAGGAATTTAAGAATTACTGAATGTGAACTCTGCCCTCAGGGAGGCCAGAGTAGTGGTGAATACAAAAGACAAAATCAAATAAATGTGTTACCGACCATTTTGCAAAGTCTGAAACAATATTTTAGGGGGAGGGAGTTGAGAAAGCTCTCGTGTAGGGTTGAACAATTGCAAAGATGAACAATTGCATTTGCTTCGTGGACTGAGGAACGTGGCTGTATTTGGGAGTGAGAAAGGGCCATTAATGTGCTAGTGACCAATGGAAGGCGGCTTGTGGGGCTGTGCAGGGAGCTAGGCTAATGGTGGCAGTGTAGTGGACGGTGAGCACACAGGTTGGTAGTCTCAATAGTGAAATTATTTGAGGCCAGCACTGAAGACTGAGTAATAAAGCAGGGAATGGTTGTGACAAGATCCATATGGTGAATGTGAAATGTTCCTCTGGTAGGCATTGAAGATTCTAAAGGGATTTGAAACGAAACCAAAGGTACATCCTGAACAGAACTAGATCAAGAGATTTTGTAGAGGGTGCTGCAGGGAGAGAACGTAGAAGAAAGATGAATATGGATCAACAGCTTGAGATGAGGAACAAAGTGGAGGTATAGTCTTTACGTAAGTTAGCACAAAGCTAATTCTCCTTTTTACAGAGGTGAAATAGAAAGCAGATTTTCTTCCATTCAGCCAAACCAAACACTAATAAAATTGGCCAGCATGAGTGCAGAAATAAATCATCCCAAACATGATTAATGTGCACATATAACAGGCTTTCTGAAAGCAGGTATAAAGTATATTTTTTCCACCATCACAGAAACTCTATAACATTTCTATAATTTGAGATTTCAAGAACAAGGAAAAAAAATCAGCTCTAAATGTTGACTTCTCTGAAGAGCAGTCATTATAGATGTATTTGACAAGAAAAATTTTTTAAAAGATTAGTTGAAAGTGAAAAACAGCAATTTTTGAAATTTCTTTGTTTTTCTTTTTTTAAATCTTAATTGAGACTAATTTTTTTAGAGCAGTTGAAGGTTCACAGCAAAATTGAGGGGAATGTACAGAGATTTCCCCTATATCTCCTGCCCCCACATATGCACTGCCTCCCCCGCGAACAACATCCTCCACCAGAGTGGTACATTTGTTACAATTAATGAACCTACATTGACACATTATTATCACCCAAAGTCCATAGATTACATTAAGGTTCACTCTTGGTATTGTAAATTGTATGGGTTTGGACAAATGTATAATGACATGTATCCACCATTATGGTATCATACAGAGTAGTTTCACTGCCCTGAAAATCTTCTGTGCTCTGCCTATTCCTCCCTCTCCCCCACTCCCAACTCCTAGCAACCACTGATCTTTTTACTGTCTCCCTAGTATTCGCTTTTCCAGAATGTCATACAGTTGAAAATATACAGCATGTAGCCTTTTTGGATTGGCTTCTTTCACTTAGAAATATGCATTTATGTTTCCTCCTTGCCTTTTCATGGTTTGATAGCTCATTTCTTTTTTAGCACTGAATAATATTCCACTGTCTGGATGAACCACAGTTTATTTATCCATTTACCTACTGAAGGATACCTTGGTTGCTTCCAAGTTTTGGCAATTATGAATAAAGCTGCTATAAATATCTTTGTGCAGGTTTTTGTGTGGACATTAGTTTTTGATTCCTTTCATCAAATACCAAGCAGTGTAATTGCTGGATCATATGGTAAGTGTATGTTTAGTTTATAAGAAACTGCCAAACTATCTTCCAGTGTGGCTGTACCATTTTGCATACTCACCAGCAATTAATGAAAATTCCTGTTGCTCCACACCTTCACCAGCATTTGATGTCAGTGTTCTGGATTTTGGCCACTCTAATAGGTATGTAGTTGTATCTCATTGTTGTTTTAATTTGCATTTCCCTGACGACATAAAATATGGAGCATTTTTTCATATGTTTATTTGCCATCTGTATATCTTCTTTGATGAAATATGTGTGAAGGTCTTTGGCCCATTTTTTAAAAAATTTCAAGGAATTCTGCAGTGAGGAGTCCCTGCAGGGTTCTTCCCCTCTACCAGTTTTATTGAGAAATAATTGACATACATCACTGTGTATATTTAAGGTGTACAGCATGATGGTTTGATTTACATATATTGTGAAATGATTACCACAATAGGTTTAGTTAGCATCTGTCATCTCATGCAGATACAATAAAAAGAAAAGAAAAGAAATTTTTCCTTGTGATGAGAATCCCTAGGATCTACTCTGTTAACAACTTTCCTATATGTTGTAGAGCAGTGTTAGCTAGAGTCATCATGTTATACATTACATCCCTAGTATTTATTTAACTCATAACTGGAAGTTTATACTTTTTGACCACCTTCCTCCAGCCCCCACTTCTGGTAACCACAAATCTGATCTCTTTTTCTGTGAGTTTGGTGGGTTTTTTTTCCTTTTTTGAAGATTCCACATATAAGTGAGATCATATAGTATTTGTCTTTCTCTGTCTGGCTTATTTCATTTAGCATAATGCCTTCAAGGTCCATACATATTGTGGCACATGGTAGAACTTTTCATTTTTTAAGGCTGAATAATATTCCCTTGTGTATATATATGACAACTTCTTTATTCATTTACCCATGAATGGACACTTAGGTTGTTTTCTTGTCTTGGCTATTGTAAATAATGCTGCTATGAACATGGGGGTGCAGATATCTTTTCAAGTTAGTTTTTGTTTCCTTTGGATATATTTCCAGAAGTGGAATTGCTAGATCATTTGGTAGTTCTATTTTTAATTTTTGAGGACCCTCCATACTGTTTTCCATAGTGGCTGCACCAGTTTACAATTCCACCAACAGTGCACAAGGGTTCCCTTTTCTTTACATCCACACCAGCATTTGTTATCTCTTGTCTTTTTGATGATTGACCCATTTTTAAATTGTATTGTTTGTTTTCTTATTGTTGAGTTTTAAGAGTTCTTCACATATTTTAGATAATGGTCCTTTATCAGATGTATCTTTTGCAAATATTTTCTCCCAGTCTGTGGCTTATCTTCTCATTCTCTTGACATTACCTTTCACAGAGCAGGAATTTTAATTTTAATGAAGTCCAACTTATCAGTGATTTCTTTCATGGATTGTGCCTTTGGTGTTGTATCTAGAAAGTCACTATCATATCCACAGTCATCTAGATTTTCTCCTATGTTATCTTCTAGAAGTTCTATAATCTGTATTTTACATTTAGATCTGTGATCCATTTTGGGATAATTTTTGTGAAGGGTGTATGGTCTGTGTTTAAATTTACTTTTTTCAGGTGGATTTCCAGTTTTTCCAGCATCATTTGTTGAAAAGACTGTCTTTGCTCCATTGTATTGTCTTTGCCCCTTTGCCAAAGGCCAGACAACTATGCTTACATGGGTCTATTTCTGGGTTCTCTATTCTGTTATTTTTCTTTATTTAGTAGGCTTGTAATATTTAAAAATGTATGGTAATTAAAACAAATCTACAGTATTGTCATCTGTATATAAAAGGCCAAGTTGGTAATTATAATGGTAATAAAAGGTCACAGGTGTGAATAGTGACTCTCCTTGGAAGACTGCTGAGATATCAGAAAACTTATCCAGCAAAGGAAGGCCACAGAAGACTAAGTTAAATTGTGGTAGTCTCTTGCTGCATGTCCTCTTTTTCCTCTCACTTCTTTCCCAGCCTTGTTCCTTCCCCAAGGTAGGAACGGCCCCCAGGACCATTTCCTCAATGTCCTTCTGCCTTCTCAAGCCATGGACCCCTGCTGACTTCCTATCTCTCCTTTCTGCCTTCATCAGAAATTCCCAGCCCATTTCTCCTTCCCTCAGGGCCTTGTATTCTTTCCTGTAGAGATGCTAATGAATGAATAGGCTCAGTGTGTGTGCAGGCAATATTGGTGCTCTGCCCAAGTCCCCTGCAATCCCTTGCTTCTGTTTTGGAGGCCCTCCTGGCTTTGTGTGCTTTTTGCTTTCAATAGCCAGAGTCTATTTCTTCAGGAGCCTCTTTGCCTACAAGAATCTAGGGATTTATATTCTTCTGGAGTAAAAGAACAGCTGAGGAGTGTAGGACTATGAAAGCCCAACTCTTTCACCATGGGTCAGAGACAACGCTGAGGCAAAGATTATCTTTCAGGGTTTCCCTGTTGAATCAGCCATAGAGCATGCTTGGCCTCCTCTCTGTTCCTCCCCAGTTTCCCCGCTCTTAGCTGATATCCCTTGGAAGTATGTACATCTCTTTCACATAAATCTTTGTCGGGGTCTGCTTCTGGAGTACCTGACCTAAGACAGTGTGTTACCTGTTTTAGAATTATTTATATTTTAGCTATGATTACTGAAGACATGATACTCTAGTTCAAAGGACTTACTCTCTAATGATGGAATGGTGTGCCCGTGTAAGGCAGGGGTGTGTGTGAGCATGTGCCTGTAAATAGTGCCCTTGAACTCTTCAAGGGAGCACCGAATTGCCTATGCATAAGGCAAGGTTTAGTTATAGGTATGGACTAAATTGTATCTTTAACTCCAAGTTGCTGTTTTTCTCGTCTATGAAATGGGAAAATCTCTTAATAACTTTTGCATCGGGTGGTTGTGAAGTGCAAATAAGATAATGAAATTACTTAGAGCTTAGCCTGTGCTGAACACATAGTGATCACCCATTAGCATTGGATAATTTTTTGCCAAGCAAATTGTCTGTGGGTTAAAATGAACAACTTTAAATTAAATCAAACTGAAATGGATTTAAATTATAGCTTACCATTTTATTAAAGTATGACTTTGAGTAAGTACTTTACCTTTTCCAAATGCTTATGTTACCATTGTTTATAGAGTGAAAGTCCTCAACTCAGGGAAATTTAGTTTGAAATAGACCAATGAGTAGAATGCTACACAGCAGACTTGTAGTAAAATATAAATTAATTTTATTTAAAGACTGAGGTCTCAAAATTAATGGTTCACAAAATACAGTAATTATTAGTGGTAAATTTCAGCGTATATTTTGTGGTTGCCACTTGGTAAAAGTTGAGAGCTGCTAGTTAGATATTGGGTGCATTGAGTTCACCTTTTATTGGGTTTCTGTCTTAGGGCAATTGGTTGGATTTATTAATAAGGACATTAATGAGACTAAGTTTATCTGTTTGATCTCAGTGGGGCCAGTGAGCTTTGCTCTGTTTCATGATCACAGCTTGGACTCCCAATCCTTGCCAGTCATTATGTGGATTTGTAATGCTCAAAATGAGAACACTAAAGAAACTGGTCAGTGTAAACTCACCAGTATAAATCCCAAAAAGTCATTTATGTGTGTGTGTGTGTATGTATATATATATATATATATATATATATATATATATATATATATATAATATAGCACATCAAAGTGGGTCCAAAAGATCCAAGAAGGATTAGATAAGGGTGAGGGTGTTCATGCAGCTTATGTGTGTAGTGAAATTCACTATAAGCTCATGACAATGACTGAGGAAGGTACTCAAAGTTCATGTATAGCTTTACGTGAGATGATTCATTTTCTGAAAGGAAGGGATGGCATGGTTTTTATTTTATCCCCCTGGGCCTTAGTTCTATGTTTATAAAATAAGAGTAGTAATACCTATCTCTCATATATTAAATAACATCATTTGTTTAAGGAGAAATGGGGAAAAAGTCTTTTGGTTTCTTTAGAAGAAAAGCACAATAGTCAGCTAAGTGGGCCTATTAGTTTTTGACTTTTTTCAGAAAACCCTTAAATATACATTGATTGTAAAAATGCGGAAAGTATATTTTGCCCTGGGATAGCAAGCCATAGAGATAACCAAAGTTGATTTGAGAGTTGCCAAACATAGCTAAAAAAGAACCACATAACTCCTTGGTACCTAAATAGGTTGGGACCAGAAGAACTTTCTGGCTCCACAATTCTCTATTCCATGATTCTGTGATTTCACACACATATGGATTGCCATGTTTCAAGTTGCATTAATTAGGCCCTCCTCTATAAATGATTCCTTTTTCCCTACCTGCTTCCTTCTAATTAAATTAGTTCTTGATTTTGATCATAGCCTCCTCTGTGAGTTCTTTCATATAGGATTTGTAACTTTTCCTATGTTCTGACACCTTATCAAAACAAAATGGTCCATTTGTTAGTGATTAAGAGGTTATCTTTACTTTTAGAAATATTCCACTGTTGACTTTGCCTAGTACATCTCTTCAGTGCTTGACTTTCCTTGCCAGAGAGTACTGACACTATAGAAATCTGAAATTTTCTTCTCCTAAATGCAATTGGTAAGGACAAGATCATAAAGAATTAGAGAATAGTTTTATTGAACTTTTGAACTTCCAAAAATTATGGGGTGCAAGAGAGACGGGCAAAAAGGATCGAAGAAACTGGAAAAATTTAACACTGGTTCATGTTGCTCTTGGTCAGGCCAAGAAGCCCAAAATGGAGCCAGTATGTCAGGCGAAGTAAAGGGATTGACAGTTCAATGTTGCAGAATTCCTTTTGCACTTTTCCTTGCCGTGTGAGTAAATGACACAGTTGTTAATGACTAAATCTTGTGGGAGAATATTCAGCTGAATCTCCCCTCAAAACAGTTACCATTTTTAGACGATTAGTCTTATGCTAGGCAAGGCCACAGCTCTAAGAGAGACTATTTTGAAAGACAAAGCTAATCTTCATTGTTCATTCCTTTCTGAAATCAAGTGTAGCACTAGAGTAGAAATAAGTTGGCTCATGCAGCATTGCCAGTGCTCTAGATAGTATTGTGAACATTGAGAAACTTCAGCAGAATACAGAAAGAAAAAAGATGTTTTGAGTTTCTTATTTCTATTATCTTTATTTCTTTCTAGATTAGAGTTTTTTTTTTTTTTTTAAATTTTAATTTAGAGATAGAAACGTACTTTTTTAGTTTAGCAGTATTTCACTGGACACAGCAGCAACCACAATTGCCAAGTAGCTGGAAGAAATGGTTTCTCAAATAGAAGGGAATGTTGTTAATTCCCAACATAGAAGCATGGTAAATTCAATGGAATTAGTTTGTAAATTTGACTTGGTAATGAACCACTAAGAAAAAAAAAAAGCCAGAAATTTCCCCTAAATCAATAGCTAACATTGGATACTTGAAATGCTGTGACACTGTCACAGAACATTTTAAATAGATGATGGAAATAATATTAGTCAATTATATCATAGGACTTGACAGAGAGAACTACAACTATTGAGTCTTGAAAATATAGACCTTGAAAATAAATACAGGAAAAAATCCTTATTAAAATTGGACAATAAAGACCTTTTGTGTTTTGTCTGGAGAACCTATGTATTAAGGGGGGAAATCTATGAATCTCAATTTATAGCCCTATTTTCCCAGTCCAAATTCTTTTTCTCATCTGGAGTATCCAGTAACCAGGAAACGGGAATCTCACTATCATAATGAGGAAAAAAAATAGATGTAAGTTTAGAACAAGGAAAGAGCCAGCAGAAAAAGAAATAGGCATGAGAGGCATTTGTAACTTTAAATCAATAGTGCTCCATAGAGAGGAGAACAAGAAGAGTGGGGAAAGTGTCCATCAATGCTTATTTCAGGATACTTAGTACTTGAACTTACATAATATAATGATCAAGATAATTTTTAGTGAAATGAAAATGTTAAACTACAAACTTACATATAAAATTACACTTAGAAATATAATTGAGATTTTGTAGTATGAAAATTAAATGACTTACAGAGTGTAAACTATAGTTGGAAAGCTAAGACATATGTGTGTGTATATACATATATCCTATATATATTATATGATATGTATGTATTATATATGTATCAACTCTCCCACTTTTTCTTTTTGTATGTGGGAAGATTAGCCCTTAACTAACATCCACTGCCAAGCCCCCTCTTTTTGCTGAGGAATATTGGCCCTGAGCTAACATCTGTGCCCATCTTCCTTTACTTTTTGTAGTACGCCTGCCACAACATGGCTTGTTAAGTGCTGCATAGGTCCTCGCCTGGGATCCAAATCCACAAACCCTGGGCCGCTGCAGTGGAGTGCACAAACGAAGTTGGCTGGCCCCAACTCTCCCCCATTTAATGAATTAAATATCCAATTCCACCCCCATCTATTTTTCTTCTTTATTGCCTATTACCAAATGAAATTTAATATCATCATCTGGTGTTGAGGGCTCTTTGGTGCTATAATACCTTCTTTGCAGAGCTGAAAAAATATACGTGGCTTCTATGCTCCTGGTAGACAAACAAATATACAAGAGTAATTTCTCCTGTAGTCATCTTATTGGTGACGATAGCGAAAAGTTCCTGCTTTGTTAGCTTGTTTGAAATACGTATGTCATTGCCATTCAGTTACATAGGAGGAGTCATTGTAGAGGAGATGGGATTGAAGCCACACTTTGCAGTGAGAAAGGAAGCTAAGGGGGAAGCTCTGTGTCTGAGGAGAGCATGGCTTTGGTAGAAGTGTAGATCAGGGAGTGGAAGCAGTGCCCAAAAGTGATCTAGATAGACTTGGAGGACAAAGTGAAGATAGAGTGCTCTCAGGTAATGCATAGATCACTGCCAATTTATACTCTTAAAGCATTTTAAGACAAGGGAACATTTGATTTCAAAGGCTCAGGGAACACTTCTCCTTTGGTCCCTTGCCCATTTAGCAGTTTGATGTTGCCATTTCTGCACTAGATAAATTGTGAAATTGAAAGTTCCTTTTTTATTTGACTGTTTTATAAGTGGTCACTAAGGTAAATGTTTAATGAGCAATCACAGGTCAGTTATGGGTGCTGTTTCTTTTTTATACAGGGGTAGTTGTGAGCTGCTGTGTGAGAAGGACAAAGCAGATGCAAAAGGTTTCAAAAGGAGTTTTATTGCTTCATTAAAGTTTTTACAGTGTTTTCTTCCTATGCTATACTGACTGAATGAAATAAAAGGAGAAGCTGCCTTCAAAGAAGGATATAGTCACTTCCTTTCCCCATGTGTCTTCTTTAAGTGTCTAGTTCTTGTTATCTATTCATGTTTTCTTCAAAAGCTAAACCCTCTTGCTTTTTGTATGTATTGTTTGATATCTGTTAGTTGAACTACATTAAACTAAGGGTTATTTTGCCCTAGATTAAAACTACAAAAATAGACAAGTGAAATTTCTGGGCTTTCAATTCCCATGCCCAACCCCTTTTTCTAGTAACAAAGGATGGCATTTTCTCTTGAACATGTTTGTATGCTTTTCTTTAAGCTTTTGCCCCTTATTTCCCATAATTAACCACATTGGCTGGAGCTTATTTACTGTGGTTAGCTCCTGAGTGATTTGAATTTTTTCTTAACATTTTTCTGCTAATGGAGTCTATTTTTTCTTATTAAAAAATGTTCTAGGCAATTTCACTTCCAGCAACACCAGTCAGAAGTCATTTTGTTCTTTATTCCACTTCACAAATGGGCAATGATAAGTAAATTACTATCAAAATGCTCTAGTAGGAGGTCTGTGACCTTGATTTGGCAGTTAACACTTCATATTGCCTGTCTGAGATGTGGACTCCATCACTTTCTCTTGGCTTTTTCACTGCCTGCTAATGTTTTGTCTTCATGTTCTTCCTCATTAAGGTCAGGTCCTTTCTTCATTGTAGAACACTAAGGCCTCGTAGACAGAGAATGAACCAAATCCTAGGTAACTGTGTAGTTCTCCCACTCTGGAATACATACACAGGTATAAATAACATATGTATTATATTATATACATACATACTAAAGAGTATATAAGTATACATTTTGCATGTCTATCATCTATCATCATCATCTGTCTCTATTTCTTCAAAAAAGGAATTCAAGGATTAGCATAGTTATCATTTACCTCTAGAGGAAAGAACATTTTTCTTTTGATGGGGACAACATTAAAAATCCAAAACCAACTTTTTAAAAACTTAACCTATCCTTCAAACACCCTTCAAGAGGAGTACTTCAAGGCTTTGATTCTTATTGCTCTGTGAGTTTTCACTACAGATGTGAAGGGGCAGTCACAATCTAATATTCATGAGTATCTGCAGGTATGTGTCTGGATAGGGTCATAATACTGAGAAGGAAGGCAGGACAGCAATCCTCTGTCACATTTGCCAGGATGAGAGTCACAGTGGTCAAGACCTTTCCACCAGCCAGTTAACACTAACTCCCAGCTTTCTTGGGCATGGCCTGCCCTCAGGCCACAAATCTCTATTCTTAACCCAAATACAGAACTTCTGAAAAAGAAGAAAATTAGTTCAACCGCAGAGTCCCCTATTTTCAACTATTGTATTTGTATTTCTCTGTCCTTTGTGGGAATGAATTAACTTGCCTGGGTACTTGGTGCCACTAACATCCATGACACACCAGTTAGTCTCTGTGCTCCAGAAACATTAGTAATAAATGAGGTGATTAGGCAGATACAGCAATGCTTTCTGCTGAGGACATAGGTACTTATAGACTTATTAACACCCAAATTTCTTGAGCTAGGAAATGACCAGCCTGTGCTGTGAGTCAATGGTGGTCTAGGATTTTAAGTTTCTTCGGATAGAGCCTGGTTTCTCCCAGGACCTTCACCAAGTCTGCCATACCTCGTGATGATAGTTTCCAGTGTGCCAGGTGTGGACTTTTTGCTTTCAATACGTTAGTTCATTTAATGCTCACAATGTACCTTGAGATAGTTTCTATAATTATCTCTATTTTGCACATGAGAATACTAAGGCACAGAGAGATTAAATAACTTCCCCAAAGCCATAGAGAAAGTAAAAAGCAGAGCTAGGATTGGAATTCAGGTGTTCTGGCTCCACTTTGCCTTTAACTACTCTGAGGGATTGAGCATGTTGGGGACAGGATTATTCTGGGAACTTACCTTCTCTCGCCATCTCTTTACAGTTTTCTGGAATAGGAACAGGCTTTCAATGTGGCTCTGTGAAGCCCCAAGGACATGCCATGTATAAGGTTGGATGCTGGCTCCAATACACTAGATGCAGGGTATGAACCACAGGTGTTAATTTGTTCCTCAGTTGCTGGGATATACGCCAAGTGATCTAAGGGACATGAGTGCATGGCCATGGAAAACCTTGAGCAGAATACTTTCCCATGTGTGCATAGTTTCTCTAAGTGTAGACAGCCATGGTTGAAAATTGGCATGAGATTGTTTGAGGATAGTGGCACAATATTACTTCATGGAAACTAAATTCTTGTGGTCATGTGTTTAAGGCGTAATAAGCTTCTGGAAGGTTTTATGACATGTTTTGTGGGACATATTAAAACATACTAACATTTTGAGGGAATAACTGAATATGTATAAATGTGAATAATTACTGTATTATGGCATTCAAAAGGGAAATATTAGAAGGAGAGATAGAATACCTAACTTTTGCAAGTGAATTTCACATTATCTCACCTAATCTTGTTTATAGAAAAGGAAGTTGGACCTTACAGAGACTAAATAACTTTCTCAAGGTCAAATGTGATGACAGAACTGGATTTGAAATCATGTTTGTCTGATACCAAAGTCCTTGATCTTTATACATCACCGTGTGTGTGTGTGCGCACACGTGTGTGTGTGTGTGTGTGTGTGTGTGTGTTGAGGCGGTGGGAAGAGTGTGTGGAATAGAACAAAAAATCATCGGATGGTTTCCTTTTATAGTTCCAGTAAGAACTGAGTGGTGTCACCTCTATACATACATACTAGAAGTCATTCAGTTAACAAATGTTATTGAGAATATGTGTTATTGAGATTATATGAAGGATACTGATAGAAATATTAGAGGATATAATATATATAAAGAAAGAGGATACAATATATATAAAGAGATAGAAGAGCCCAGGAATGCCTTGAGTTATAAAGATCCTCACTACCCCAAAGGTCAGCTCCACTTTGTGCCAGCTGGTATTTGTAAATGTCCAACTCAGTATCTCTATGTCACCTATTTATTTCTTGTTCAATGCTTTCTTCCTGTTTTTTCTTTGAATATCAGCTCATTTAATTCTATTAAGGCAATTCTTTTTTTTCCAAGTTCAAGTGAAAGTAGGCCTATACCAGAGAGCTCCCAGTAAGAACTAAATGATAGAGGAAGATGGAGAAAACATTAAAAAGGAACAAAAAGGCATGGTTACTGATGATATGGAGATGGCAGGAGTGGAGGGGACTTTGCAGTGTGCAATGATTTTCAACAGAGAAAGTCCCTTATTCCCAGCCCTATTGTGTCTGGGTGACTGCAAAGAAATTGCTATTGATGAATCATTCTTTAGGAGACAGATGGGACTATCTATTATACATGAAGAACTAGGAAAACACTGCTGTTTTGGAGGCTAATGGTCAAAATAATGATTACAGCTGTGGTCAAATTGGCCTTCACATAAGAAGAGATTATCAGGCTTCCAGTGGGGTCATTGCTATAGAATATTTTTCCAGGGAAGGAGAAATATCTGTTAATACTCATTATTATATGGCGATGAGGTTTAGGGCTTACTCTGCAGCAGTAGAGAAAAATCAGGCTAGCTATAGGTCAACATGGGGTTGGAACCCAAAATTTCTCCTTTATTAGCTGGGTGCATCCACCAGAAGGGTCACACAGTCACGTATTAGTGAGTACCTTTCTTGGGAAAGGAAGTGCCAACTTTCCCTACCCCTCCACATCTCCCCATATATACACCACACCCTTATTTAGTTCAAGAATGCTTAATCAGGGGATAACTAAATTGAGAGTAGCAAGTCACGCTATCAATGTGATAGGCGAGTGATAAGTACACATCGAGTGTTCAATAAATCTCAACAACCGTTCAATAAAAATAGGAGGGACAGTAATTAAGATGAATCTCCACTTGGAAGAGGCAACCTGAGGAAGGGGAAAGTTGGTAAAGAGTTATGCTGCCCCCAGGAGTCAGCAAAGTCCTCATGTCCCTTGGAACTCCAATACCCCCCACTACAAGAAATGCCATGGCATTAAGCAGATACACACCTTAGGTGTGGCAAATTGTGATTGCCCAGACTGAGGGTTAGAGCTTCTGAGTGGCTTAAAGAGAAGGAGACTGTGGCAAGGCTGCTAGGAAAGCCTTAAAATTCTTGAGAAGGTAGCATAATGAGTGAATGAAGAATGAATGCATGAGAAATGAGGACCAAGAATTAGAAGGCTTGGATCTTCCTCAGAGAAGCTTGGGCTCCACACTTAACTTCAATTTCCTTATCTGTAAAAGGAGGAGGGTAGGCTAGGCAGTGCCAAGCTTCCTGCCTGTTTCAAAGTCCCATGGTTCTAAGCTAATGTCATTTCAGAATCTGCACAGAATTGACAAATCCTTGATCACCAGTGAAATGCTAGGTTGCTTGCTTGACCACAGCATCTCCTGCCTCCTTTATAATCACTTCTCAAACAGCATGGTATTCTCTGGCAGTGTCATTTCTTTTCAAGCATGCTCTTTGGGGATAACCGTATTTTCATATAATGTCAAACTTTTGAAAAAGCTGCATGAATTGCATAAGGAACTCTGATAATACTTTTTCCAGATTGACCAATTATTTACATTTTGCTTCATTTACTTAAGTATTCTCTTTGTGTGTGTGCGTGTGTGTGTGTGTGTATGTATATGTATAAAATGTATTACATATGATTATAGAGTACTATTTGAGAGTATGTTTGAAACATTGTGACCCTTTATTGTAAAACAGCTTAATGCATATTTTCTAAGAACATAGGCATTCTTCTATTTAACATAGTCCAATTAATAAAACCAGAAAATTTAGAATTGATATACATTGAAATCTTATAAACAGTCCATATCGAATTTTAATTAATTATGCCAATGATGTTCTTTATAGATATTTTCCCTTGTCCAGTATCCAATCCAAAAGTCACTAATTGCATTTAGTTGTGATGTCTCTTTAAATATGGAATGGCTCCTCAGCTTTCCTTTGCCTTTCTTGATCTTAAAATTTTTGAAGAATACACATCAATTGTTTGTAGAATGTCCTTTGACTTCAGCTTGTCTAATATTTTCCTATAATTAAAACAGAATATGCATTTTGGAGTTGTACCTTGAAGTTGGTATGCACTACATACTTCTCAGTTCACAGTTGGAATGCACTGTGTCCACCTCAGTGTATCACATCGAGGGGCACATGATATTGGTTTATCCCAATATTGATGATGCTAACTCTGATCGCTTGTTTAAGGTGGTGTCTGCTAGGTTTTTTTTTTACTATAAAGTTATAATTTTTCCCTTTGTAATTAATAAAATTTTAATTCACATTATGGGATTCTACTTTCATATACTTTACACTGCTTGATATTGCTACTCCAGTCTTTTCACTTTTTTTGTGTTAGAAGTCAGATGATTTCTATTGACCTGTTGTTTGCTTATTCTTTTTACTAATGTTTTCACTCTGTTGATAAGCTGATTTTATGAATTTTTCATCTCAGATATCATGTATTTTATTTCTAGCAATTTTGTTTGGCTCTTTTAAAAACAAAATAGTTTCTATTTCTGTGCTCAAATTACCCATCTGTTCACTTATGTTATATATATTTTCCACTAGATCCTTTAACATATTTATCAAAGTGATTTTAGGGTCCCTGTCCTATCATTTTAACCTCTGGGCCATCTCTGAGTCTGCTTCTGTTTCTTTCAAAAATTTTTTATTTTTCTTCATGTCTTTTTTAATTTTTGATTGTATGCAGGGCATCATGAGTATCAACAACAACAACAAAAACAAAACAAAACAAAACGAAAACAGTAGAGACTGAAGTGAATAATATTTCTGCCCAGGAAAGGGAACACCTTTTATTGTGTCAGTAGTCCATCTAAACTATAGTTGAGCTGGGACTGGAATTTACTGTTGTTTTAATTAGATTTAGTTCACCATTAGGTTAATGATTCAGGGGTGAGTCACTACTTTACCTTTGGCAGGGCAAGACTTCTTTGTACAAACAATCTCCAGCTTTTTGAACCAATTGGAGTCTCATTTGGCTTTATAAACTGGCTTTCAGTTTTTTATGTTGCTAAGGAGTTCCCTTTGCTATTCAGCCCTGCCTCCTGGCTTTCTGTAGTTCAAGAGATCTCTCTCTGCTCTCCTGCCTTGCCCTTATCTTTGGAGTGCTGAGAAGTGTATTCAGTGGATGAGCAGAGTGCCTGTAAGGGATTTAGTATGGTATGTGCTTGACAGGCAGGGCAGAAAAGCTGAAAGAGACTCTCAGGCCCTGGGCACCTGCTTCTCGAAGGTGTCTCCCCTAGCTCTCCTGTTCTTCCTCCAGCTGTGGGAAGCCTCTGAGAAGTATGTACTGAGGACTTGCAGTTCCTTGGAGGGTCTCTCTCAGTTCTCCTATTCTATTCTCAGCATTTAGCAAGTGCCAGTGTTTTCGGGGTTCTGTCTCAACTCTCTTACTCTGCTATAATCTTTTGCATGAGCATTTAGTGAGGGTCTATGGGAAAGATCTGACGAGTAGGTGGAGATTCTCTTTGTGCATAGAGTTCCTCAGGATTCTAAATATCATACCAACTGTTGTTAGTCTTTAAAATTCTTGCAAAATTCAGTTAGTTTTTCCTTAAACACATTAATGGTGGCTTCCTCCTATTCCCACTTCCCTATAACAAATGATATAAACTGTAGGGCATTTCCTACAAGGTGCTTGTCACTTTCTCGAGTTTAGTTTATTTTGGTTTCTTTCATTCTCAGCTATCTGATGAGTTTACACAAAACTATGACTTTGTAGGTTGTTTGGCTTCTTTTTGATATTAAATTAAAAGTGGAAGTAGAAATTAGGATTTAGTGTCCTTCTGATATATTCCCATCATTCTTTGACCACTTTCTGAATTTCTGTACAACAAGATATTCCAGGATCATCTTCCCTGCTCCAGCTCTGTAATCAGCCTTTTCCACTGGTTCTCTGACTCCTTTAGTGGAGAAGCCACTATAATTTTAGAAATCAAAGATAAGTACTAGGTATGCTCATTGCTAATGAGGTCTTTGCTTCTAGATCCTCTCAAGTAGACAGAGCTGGGAAACTATCATCTATCTGTCTATCTATCTATCCATCCATCATCTATCTATCTATCAACATCTCCATTTATCCATTCATCTATTAAAAACTATGAGTTTATATTAATGCCTCCAGTTCCAATCTAACACCCCAGTGTACATTCTAATCTTCTCTTTTCTGTATTTGTAACTTTCTTCTACAACAGCATAAAACTGGAATCTCATTATCCTTAATACATTTACTCATTTGCTCAAGATTAGAATACACAGAAATTATTTTAAGAATTGCTAACCCATACCACTGGGGGGAAAATAAACCAAACTTCAATATTTGTTTACAGTTTTTCAAGGTAAAATTTACATATGTAAAATAAAGAAATATTAAGTATACAATTCAATGAGTTTGCATACCTAGTATAATCCACACCCCTATAAAGATATTGAATGTTTACATCGTCTCAGAAAGTTCCCCTTCCTAATCAGTCCTTCTTCTTCCCCAAACAACTAGTTTTAATTTTTTTCACTATATGTTAGTTTTGCCCATCCTACAGCTTCATACAATAGAATAATACAATATTCTTTTGTGTTCGACTTCTTTTGCTCAGCATACTTTCTGTGAGATTCATATGTGCTGTGTATGTCAATAGTTCTTTTTTTTTGGCTGAGAAGTACCTCATTATATTTATATATTCCACAATTTGTTTATTCATTCTCCTGTTGATGGGCATTTGAGATGTTTCCAGTTTTTTGCTCTTATGAATAAAGCTGCTATGAACGTTGTTGTACACATCTTTGTGTGGACATACATTTTCATTTCTCTCGGATACACAAGAATGGAATTGCTGTAGCATGGGTATGTATATATGTATATAACTTTATAAGAAATTGATAAACCTTTTGCCAAAGTGTTTGTACTTCAAGTCTGTTTTCTTGACTTCATTTTAACACCTTTCTTTCGGAACTAGTATGGGACTTTCTGACCTCTCCCACAGTGTGTTTCCCTGGACTGAGTGCTGTTCATAGAAAGGGCTCTAGTGTTGGATTGGTTTGAAGACGCACAAGGAGCTCTGAACTACCTGGAATAGGCTAGCTAAGCTGCTAACTGGGCTTTGGTGGAGTGGTAACAAACCCACATTCTTACTCTAAGAGTTCCTGCTCTACCCCAAATTCCCCTCCCCTTCCTCAGCTGTGCAGCTGGTCAATTCTTAACACCTAGTAGAGTTGTCATACTTCAACTGTGGCTGGATTTGGCGTGTGCAAGGGGGCCCTCCAGGGACTCCCTGAGACTTTGTAATTTGAGACCTTTCCTTAGCCTCTACAAGCCATGGTATGCTGTGATGCTGAGGAGAGGGTGGGTGGGTAGGGCATCTCTATTCACTGACTTGACCCCTTTGTTCTCTTAGTCCCCTTATGGCAGAGCAGCTGGAGGTAACTTTATGGCTGAATCTGGCTCTAGTCTTTGTGATGTCTGGGCTTCATGAGCTCTGTGTTTAGCTGAGAATTGTCAGAAACAAACTGACTAAGGTATTTGAAAATCTGCAGTGTTCTGAAATACAGTAAAGCATGTATACCCAAAAATAGCACTTACACAACATTGGGAGTATGCATTCCCTTTCCTTTTCTCTCTCTCTATGGACACTGTTGTATTTTCTTTCCCCACACCAGTTCATCCTATTACTTCAGCCCTTTTCTTGAATGCAGTACATGCTACAGTTTTCTAATCAGATTCAGACACATCTTCTCCCTAGCAACCTCTTTTCCTTCAGACTCCTTCCTACTCTTCCTTTTCAGGCTTATTGGTGTCAAAGGGCATTATCATTTATTATTGCCTGGCTGTGTCTCCTTAAATGCAGGAGATGCTAAACCCTTGGTAACTACAGTGCTAGCCTTGTGAAAGACTTTTGTGATGGAAATGTTTTATCATCGGTGGTTGTCCTGCATGATTTTTTAAATGTGGTTGAAATGATGAACATTTATACTGTAAACAGAACTGTGATATTTGTCTAAAAAGGACAGTAAAAATACATTTCCTAGTGAGTCAGTTCATTTTAGGTAAGAAACCAGGCCCTGGGTTACAGTACATGTAGCAGAGATAGTAGGTTCAGAGAATATGTGTCAGAGGATCACTTCTGTTGATGATGAGAGCACCCAGGCGCTTTTCTTTGGGCAATGGAGAATGTGTCAGAAGCCCTGGTTTTCTTCAAAGAGAGAAACTGCTGCCACTTCTAATTTGGACTCTACCTTCTTTCTACTTCCTGAAACACGACATTCTTCTCAGGGAAATCTGGAGTCCTATGTCGGTTCATGTAACCTCACCCGAGATACTCTTTAATCCCTTGTGCCTTAGGAATGTTACCATAAGTGTTCTTTCTTGGTAATCCACCTAGGGAAAGGTTTAACTAGCACTTTAAACCACAACATATTTATCCTCCCATTTACTCCTCTAGCCTTCTATTCATCCTTCTACCAAACATTTACTGAACAATCACTAATGTGCTCAATAAATATATTAAGCATAGTGAACAATTAAATGTGAATAAGACAAGATATCCCTTTCCTCCACGAGACTATAGTTTAGAAGAGATGGGGAGCCCCAAAATGCCTGTTTGTTAGTAACTATAATAAAAGGAAAAAAGTAATGAATTCCACAAAAGAGGTATGAACAGTGCTATGTCAGATCAGAAGAGTGGTCCTCACACTTTTTGACTGTGCAAGCCCTTAATAAAATTTTTTCTAATAAATTATTTTATGTTAGATAAGATGATATCTAACATAAGTTATATGTATGTACTCTGAACTGATATGTTATATACATTATAATCATATGCAAAACTGGAAATTAAAAAGATAGTGTAAGGATGAACTAGGCACTATTTTTTGAAATGATTTTAATTTTATTGAACAATGCAAAATTCTCCTTGCTTTCTAAATATACTACTAATAAGCTTCTTGGTGATAGTATTGTGATTAATATGTCAGATCTGATTCGACAGTCATTGTTTTTGCAACTAATGTGGATGATGTAAAGCTCATATTGGGAGAAGGGAGAATGTTATGTCTGTCATTTACTTCTTGTTTGTTGGTGCTTACATTATAATATTGTTTTTAATTTTCATGTTCTTGTAGAAAAAATATTAAGCACGTTGTGAGACTTAGTTTAATTTAAAACTAGAAAAGGCTACACAAACACTTATATAACTACTGTATAGTTGGCTCTCCGTTATCGGTGAATTCAACCAACCATGGATAGAGATGCCTACGATGGTTGCACCTGTATTGAACATGTACAGACGTTTTTCTTCTCATTATTCCCTAAACAATACAGTATAACAACTAGTTACTTAGCATTTACATTGAATTAGGTATTAGAAGTAATCTAGAGATGATTTAAAGTATATGGGAGGATGTTTGTAGATTATATATAAATATTATGCCATTTTATGTGAGGGACTTGAGACTCTGAGGAATTTTGATAACTGCAGGGGTCTTGAAACCAATCCCACGTGGACGTGAGGGATGACTGTATGTCATAATGTGCTGAAAATGAATGATGGATATGTGTCATAGTAAATGCTTCCAGAGTTTTGAAGGCTACTTTCCATGGCATCCATGTCTGATGCATGGATCTAATGAGGGTGCTAGTGTCAATTTGTATATTAAATAAAAATAATCCATAATTTACTTCTTATTTTTTAAGTAACTATAATAGATGTTCAAATATTTTCTTCCCACACTCTAGTAGATCATTTGCTCTTCCCCTGGGTGTGTATATCAGTTGGAGACCCTTAGGTTAGAGGATGATTTGAGTATGAGTCCTTCATATGTGAACACGTTAGAGAAAACTTCCTATAAGAACTTAACTTTGCATGATGAGTAGAAACTGGAGGAGAGTAAGCATTTGGAATAAAGCAAATTGCATGTATATGTCATGGAAGCACAGGGTAGGCTGGAGAAATAATGAAATGTCCATTATATTGGAGCATCAAAGGAGAATTTTGGGGAAATTAGAGCCAGAATATGAAAGGCATTGAATAACTTACCTAGAGTAAGAATTTGGACTTTATTCAGTAGGCTTTGGTAGGCATTATATATATATATATTATATATATATATATATATTCTTTGAACTGGGAGGTATTTAATGAAGGGAAGCAAGCTTTTCCTTTATTTTAACATCTCTCTTCTTTGTCTCTAAGAAAGTGGCTCTTCCCTAATCTGCATTCTCTTCTCTACACAGCTTGTTATTAGAAATATCGGTCTAGAGTAGATAGGGGCTGGGATGAATTGGTGGTGGCAGGGGTGGGAGAGGAATTCAACAAATTAAGATGTTTATTACATGACCAGTGAACGGTTTAAGTCAGAGGTAGTGAAGACTTAAAGAAGGATAACGGTGATAGAAATGAAGGCAAAATGGAGGATTCTTTACTCAGAGAAGAGAAAAACCACAGCTCCATTTACAAAGTTTTCAGCCTGGGTAACTAGGAGAGTGGGGATCAGGAGAAATGGAGATGCCAGGAGAAGGAGCAGATTTGAAGAGGTCATTAATGATGTGGAGGGATATATAACCAGAGGTGCCCCAAATAAAGATGAGAATGTGGTTATGTAAGATAGGATTGGAATGATCTATACTGAAGGAGCATTAAAGGAATTAATGAGATTCATGAAGGGAACTAGTTGAAAGGAGAAGAGGATCAAAGACAATGGTGGGAAGACACTCTCAACATTTTAACTCAGCAGTTCGGGTTGGATCTGAGACTAGGGAATCTTGGCTCACAGCCTCTTAATTCAATTATTAATGTCTTTGGTGATTTAGTTACTTCACATTTCTTTTCTATCAGTTAAGAAAAATTAATATGTTTCAGAAATCAGGTTTCAATTATCTTAGGGAGTTAGTTTTTTTAAAACAATGTCTCTATACTAAGAGGGCTTAAGGAGCAAAGCAGTCCAAAAGAGCTAAGCATACTTTCAGAAAATAACATAAAACATACTGAAAGGTGGAAAAAAAAAATAGAAGTTCCTGAACACAGAACTACATTTGAAATGGAAATAATTTGGAAGACTATCAAGACCATATTTAAGGCTGTTGGTATAAGTGATCTTGACAATATAGACCAATCAACTCCACTAAACATGTAGTTTAATTTCTTTCTCAGCGAATTGCCCAGTTTGACTGAATTTATAGAGTGCTTTGTTGTCATTGAAAAAACAAAATCAAAGAAATTTTTGAAAGAAATATGGAGAATGAGTGAAGCTTTTAGGATAAAAATCCTAGATAAGGGCTTGGGAAGTAATTTGCTAAAAAAAAATAGAGCAAAGCAGGAAAGTATTTCTGGCAGATTGTCTACAATATTATACTTAGTGGAGGAAGCACAATAATAATGGATAAGTATGTGTTTTGTTATGGGCTGTACTGTGTTGCCTCTAATTTCATATGTTGAAGTTCAGACTCCAGGTACCTCAGAATGTAACTATATTTGGAGATAGGATCTTTAAAGAGGTGATTAAGGTTAACTGAGGTTATTGGGGTGGGCCCTAATCCAGTATGACTCAGGTTCTTATAAAAAGAGATTAGGACACAGACTGGCACAGACAGGTGACCATATGAAGACACAAGGAGAAGACGGCCATCTACAAGCCAGGGAGAGAGACCTCAGGGGAAACAAATCCTGCCAACACTTTGATGTTGGTCTTCTAGCCTCCAGAACTATGAGAAAATAAACTTTTGTTTATATCACCAAATCTGTGGTACTTTGTTAGGACAGCTGTAACAGAATAATACAATTTTCAAGGTTAAAAAAGATGACCTGAATTAGTCTTTTTTTTTTTTAACTTGAATAGATTGAGTATTCATGAAGAAAAAAACCTTATTAAACTCATTTGTTATGACCTTGTAAGTATTGTTTGGAAGACTTATTGGAGTCTATTTTGACTTTAACATGTTGAAAATTATATTCTATAGGAAACACTCATCAGTCTATTAGGGAATCAGATTACAACCATCCTATCGAGGCTGCCTGGGCAGAGGACCAATCACAGAGCATGGTTATGAAAATACATGCCAACTTGGAGGAGGGGGTGGTCCGGACAAAGTGGCCAGTAATCTAGGGAAAAAAAGGAAGAGACATACTCATTAAATTTGCTGCTAATAATGGTGTAGATCTTAGAGGGTAGAATCAGCATTATTAATGTAGATTTCTTTCTAATGTGGACAAATGGTAGGAGATTCAAAGAGAATTTCGATTAAGAGTGTCAAGTACTTGGGGCAGAGCAATAACTACTGAAAGAGAATCCTTGCTCTGTAATCTCCCTTGGTCTGTCTGATGGATATTTGAGGGGTGATTGCCAAGCAATGAAAAAGAAAGTAGCCTTGTAAGGGGTGGAGGCACCATAATGAGAGGCAGGAATAGAAGTACAGAAATCAGGAACCATGAGGTCATCTTCCAGTTATGCCTACCACTAGCCAGACAGGCCCTGGGCCCCATTTTTAAGCTTTAGATTCCACACTAAAGAATGTAGAGGACTTAGAGTTTAGTAGTGAAGATAAAAATAATTAGGAAATAAGATCTACGAGTATAGGTTAAAATAACTATGGTTATTCAACTAAACAAGAGAGGCCCCGGTTATTTAATAGTACATTTTTTTATTTTAAAGAATAGTTTAGTCATAATTGACGATAATCAAGTATTTTCCATTTACACAGCAGGGGTCAAAACAAGAGGAAATGGGCCCCAACTGCAACGCGTGGGATTTAGATTAAACATAGGGAAGAACTGGCTGAGTGGGATGAATTACTATGGAAGGATATGGAATTTCCTACTTGGGAGATCTTTAAAAATAGTCTCTCAAGTGTCAAGGCTAATTTAAAAATTAAATCCTGTCTGAATAGTAGGTCTGGAGATTAGTGAATTGGAAGGTGTAGGAGAACAACATAAACAATGAAGGGACCTGTTAATCTTAAAATATAATGATTATCTTGAAAATAATACCAGTTATGGGGTAGGATATTAGGAAATCACTGAGAGCTAACATATGTGTTGTGATTTATTCTTATTATTTTATCTTTCTTCCCCCATTAGTTTGGAAAGCAGTTGGGCATTTGCCAAGCAAGTTATAATTATCTATTGTTGAGGTTTAAATCTCTTGATTATGCAGTAAGCACCCAGCACGACCAAATAGAGAGGAGGGGAGATTTCTGCTTTGAGGAACAATAATAACAACAGATTCCACTATTTCTAAAGTTTATCAATTTATCAATTTTTATTCTAAAGTAAGTTTTTTTCCCAAGTCTTGCTTTGTTTTTATTTTTAAAATTTTTTTAAATTAATTAATTTATTTTTAACATTGGTAACACTGGTTTATAACATTGTATAAATTTCAGGTGTACATCATTACACTTCTATTTCTGCATAGATTACATCACATTCACCACCCAAATACTAATTACAATCCATCACCACACACATGTGCCTAATCATCCCTTTCACCCCCTTCCCTCCCCCCTTCCCCTCTAGTAGCCACCAATCCAATCTCTGTCTCTATGTGTTGTTGTTTTTAGCTTCTACTTATGAGTGAGAACATATAGTTTTTGACCTTCTCCCTCTGACTTATTTCACTTAGCATAATACCCTCAATGTCCATCCATGTTGTCACAAATGGCTGGATTTCATCATTTCTTATGGCTCAGTAGTATTCCATTGTGTATATATACCACTCTTCTTTATCCATTCATCCCTTGATGGGCACTTAGCTGGTTTCCAAGTCTTGGCTACTGTGAACAATGCTGCAATGAACATGGGGTAGCATGTGTCTTTATGTATTAGTGTTTTCATGTTCTTTGGATAAATACCAAGCAGTGGAATAGCTAGATCATATGGTAGTTCTAGTCTTAATTTTGCAAGGAATCTCCATACTGTTTTCCATAGTAGCTGTACCAGTTTGCACTCCCACCAGCACTGTATGAGTGTTCCCTTCTCTCCACCTCCTCTCCAACATTTGTTGTTTCCTGTCTTGTTAATTATAGCCATTCTACTCTATGAGTAACTTCTAGGTGCTCACTAAGTAAACTAGATGCTTTGAGAATACAGGAGGGGACTGGGACATGGATTCTAGCCTTTAAGAGTGTGTGTGACCTACATGAGGTGGTGGGATAAATACATGTGAAAAATTAGTATACAATATCAGACAAATTATTGCACTATGTGATAAAGGCTAATTGTGCTGGAAGAGTTAGATAATGGATTTATGGGTTGGAAATATTACAGAGGAGAGAGGTTTTAAAGGATGGGGAAGAATTAAGGAAGAGCAGGAATATAGGAAGGACATTTCTGGTAGCAATGTGAGCAAAGGGATGGAAGTGAGAATGTATGTGCTTGAGTCATACGTTTTGATGTACTGAAGAGCCTTGCATAATTATAGCCCTTAGGATAGATTCACAGTTGTTTATGTGTCACACAAACCTTTTATGATTTGTTGTTGCTGACATCTGTGACCTTATTTTATCCTATATTTTTGTTTACCCTCACTCCCTTTTCTTTGTCACAGCCCTGAGTCTGTTTGAGTTCAAATTCAAGTTCTGCCACCTCATAATTCTATGACCTTGACTCTTGGTTGCTTCATGCATAAAATGGAGATAATAATAGGACCTCTCTTACAGGGTTGTACCTGGCATGTTGTAAGCATCAATAAAATATTATCTGTTTTTATTATTATTAATTTTTTAAGCCATTAGTCCAAGTGTTGTCTCCTCTTGAAAGACCATGCTTTCCTAAGCAGCCTGCATCAGCCTCATCCCATGCTTGCCATACCCTGTTCTTACCTTGCTCATAGCACAGTGCTCTGCACTGTAATCCTAGGCTGAGATGTCTGTCTCTTCCTGGATTGTGTGGTCTGGAGGCAGCCATGTCTTGTTAATTGCTGTATCCCAGTGTCTACAGGCAGTCAATCAATATGTGTTGAACAATTCGGTGAATGAATGAATAAATAATTAATAGAAGGATGTAAATCTATGAATTCACACATGATACTCTCCATCCATGTCCATTCCATTGACTCAATCCATATTGTTTAGTTATTAATACTAAAAAGTAACATTAGGACCAAAAAAATCAGTGGAATATGTAATGAAAGTGTATGGGTCAAAATTTAATGATTTGCTGAAATTGGTCTCACTCAAGAAATCTTTACAAGGTTGGTTTGTATTTATATTTCAAAATTAAAGGCTATCATTAACGATATAATCTTAACAATCATATTGTACTTTGAAGATTCATTCATTGTAATCAAGACATGAGATATTTCCATAATCCAATTAGTTATAAAATGTATTTTCTATTTTTAAAGTTTTTCTTCATAAAGCCTTAGATTGTAAGGTGGAGGGATACAGTGGTAGGAATCAGGAGATATAGCAATGCAACTCTCTGGACTTCAGATCCTCTCCTTTGAGGATTTGGTCTAAACGGTCTCTAAAATAAATTTCCCTCAGACTCTGGATTCCCTGAGTTTAGTGAATGTGTGATGTAGCTGGGATTATAATCTAGGTTTCCTGAATGTAGACTAGTGATCTTTCCATTGAAACCATGCAGTTTTATTTGTCACAGAAATAGTCATTCTTTTTAATTGTTTCATTTGCACAGAAGCTGTAATAGAATTATGGCAACGGAGACTTGTTCATGTCTTTTAAAAAGTAAAATGGTAAAACTAGAATGTTTTACCTGAAAAATAACTGGTAAAACCCTATAAACTATTAGTTAATAATAATAAATACTATTTGTTAGTTATCAACATGACAATTCAAAGGACTCTAGTTTACAAAATAATCACTTTTAAAGGCAATTTATTTTATTGTTACATTCTCTTCATATTTAGAGATAAAAGATACAGAATATATTGATTTCAGTTAGAGACTCCATTATTAGAAAATATATCTATTAAAAACATCAAATAGGTCTGTTGCATTTGCTTTTATCCTAGCGCTGGTTCTTTCTAAGGAAGAGGTATTTGAACTCCACAACTGTATTATTGAAAGAGTTGAAACAGCACACACAGTATTCCAGGCATCTTAACAACCAAGTAGGTAAGCTTCATGGTGGATCAGATCAATTACTAAAAAAGCAACAGACAGGGATGAAATTAGCCACGGCACATTCAGGCTGCTACTTACTCTCATTTTTTAATTGGATTGTTTAGTGACTGAACTGACCCACCATTTAGCAATTGGAGTTAATTAACTTAGCCAGCCTGACTGTACTATGCTCTGGTTAACTGAGACATAGATATGGCCCAGGCTAGCCTGATTCAGAGAGGGCAGCAAAAACAGGATGATGAAGGCACTAATCTGGTAAGATTATCAAACTCCCAAATACCCGTTTCAGTTTTGCCATCAATACTCTACGGAAAATATTTCCATTCTCGTTCTTTTCTACTGTCCTTTTATAATTATTATTTATTCTAGAAATCTCTAAAATATACGTTTCCCCTTTTCTTACAATAATATCGTGCTGTCTGTTGGTTAGGCAGTACAGAATACTGCCCTTATTCTAGTGGTATAACATAGTAGCCAAAAGCTTTAGAGTTAAACGGCCTAGATTGATGTTCCTCTTCTCTACAATGGAAGGTACAATATCCACTTTCTAAGGTTGTGGGGATTAAAAGTCCACGATGAACATGAAGACTGTAGCACATGGTGAGTGACACCTGGTAAACAATCAGTTAGTGTTACCTCTTGTTTCTGAGTGGCGACGGATAATGGTCACCAGAAATCGACAGCCACTTTTTTTTTCCTGTGATAATTTGATGGAAAGTTTTGACTTAACTTTTACTAAGATTCATTGCTGTCTGTACTGGAAAATGATTTCCCCAGATGAGAGACAACCTGGGAAACAGGGATGTATACTATTGTTTTGAATCAATATAATTTATTTTCCTCTTTCATTGTCTAATTATCAGGTGGTACTAGCAAAAGGAAAAACAGCTAAAATGATAACCAGCTAAATAAATCACCAACCCTAGGTCATACATCCCATTACTTGCAATGCAGTTTTTTTAAAAACGGATGTACGTTGAATTAAACCATGTTTTAATCTTTTGACAAATTCCTTCAATGTGAAGTAGAGTGGTAGATAGAAGGTAAAAACTGACTTGAAAGATTTCATCCACTTCTGCCTTCTTCAGCTGAGGGGGAAAAACGCAATGTGTGGAAGGTTCAGAGAAAAGATATAAAGATGTCAAGAGGCTGGAGAGTGAAGCCTAAGAGGAAATGCTAATGGCGTTGCGATTATAGAGCCTGGAGAGAAGGTTGGACAGTAATGATACTAAACTTGTAAAAAGAGTTGAAACTTAACTGTGAAGCATAAAAGGTCTGTGTGCAGAGAAGGCCAGACCAGACTAAGATGAGGTGGGAAGAAAACACCTCTCCCTTTGGGGTCTTGAATTCTGCTGCTCTGAAGTGAGGGAGTGCCCTTCCCACACATCCATCTTCCCTTCCCTTTCTGTCTTACTCCTCCTCCCCCTTTGCTGATTCTATTTTCCAGCATGTCTTGGTGGAAATAATGTAAGATTTGTAGCTAGAAGTTCTGAATATGAGGTTTCAGCAGGTAATTACTGGATGTATGAAATTCAGCCAGTTCTGAGTTTCATTTTTAGGGAAAAAATGAATCAATGTTTCCTAATTTGTAAAGGGAGGATAATATCTGCCTCATAGGGTTGCTGAGAGGATGAAATAAAATAACAGGCACAAAAATCACTTTGTAACATGTAGAGCAAATATGAATGTGGGTTTTTAGTATTATCAATGTATTTCCTCTGTCTTTACGTCTCTCCTCTCTCCCTTGCACTTCCAAGTAGCAGACAGCAGAGAAGAGAGATGGAAAATTGCTCCTTACCTTTCTTTAAAAGGTAACTCCTTATCTTTAAGGAAAGGCTTAGTGATAGAGGAATGGATCTTCAGCTCTGTTAGGTTTTATTCCAGTCTTTTGATTTCATGACAAATAAGCCTTCACACATTTCCTCTGTGAAGTTGCTTCTTGCTCTTCTTCAGGGCCCAGAGCAATCACTATCCTCTTCTGAATCTATAGTTTGAGACTCTGGAAATGTTCTAAAGAGAAAACTAAGGAAAGCCACAATTTCAGTGGCATGATTATATTGGTGTGGGTTGTGCAGGGAGCCCATTCTAGGTTTACCACCACCAAACCCTGCTCAACGTATCCTGCAGCCAACGTGGATTTAATCCTGCTGGGTTGGTGCCTTGGAGGAGACCAAAGAGAGTCTTAACTCCTCTGGATTGGCCATGGCCATGGTTTCCATGGTGATCTCAACAGAGGCCAGACCTCTGCTTCCTGCTGTTTGAACTGTGCTACCTGAAAGACACAGGGCTGAGTCCTCGCGACACTCTTGTTACTTTCGCTTTTCTAAAATCACAGTAAACACTAACTTAGCCCTGACTGTAATATGCTGGCCTGCTATGGACCACATTCCTTCACAGCAAGACCTGGGATCTGCTGAGTGGAAGCTGCAAGTTTCTGCGGTTTCCTCATAGTCAAATCCAGAGTTTCACAAGAAGATGGAGAGTCACATTTGTTTTGTCTTTCATCTGTTTCTGTCATTAGGGACCATATTAGTTTGTCAGGGCTTTCAAAACAAAGTACCACAACGGGGTGGCTTAAGCAACAGAGATTTATTGTTTCAAAATTCTGGAGGCTAGAACTCAGATCAAAGTGTTGGAAGGGTTTGTTCCTTCTGGGGTATGTGAGGGAGAATCTGTGCCATGCTTCTGTCCTAGCTTCTGGTGGTTTGCTGGGAACCTTTGGTGTTTCTTGGCTCCTGCAGCATCACTACTGATCTCTGCCTTTATTTTCACATGGTGTTCTCCCTGTGTGCATGTTTGTGTCTAAATTTCCCCTTTTTGTGAAGACACTGGTCATATTGGATTAGTGGCTCACCTTACTCCAGCATGTCCTCCTCTTGACTAGTTACCTCTGTAGCAATCCTTTTCCAAATAAGGTCACATCTGGAGTTACTGAGGATTAGGACTTCAACATATGAATTTTTTAGGGAGATAATTCAACCCACAACAAGGACAAACTCTTAAATATATCTTGATTAAAATTTAGCGAGTGCTCAAAATGTGTAAAATATGTTTCTGTGTACTCTGGACATTGCTTAAAGATGTAAGTTATGAATGGTCCCTGCCTACTAAGAATTTGCCTTTTAGTTAGAAGTCAACCCTGTAGCTGAGAAAAGTTAAGCAAATATATGGAAAGAATCTGACCAATAGATTTTCAACTATTTTTTTAAGCCAGAGAAACATCTTTGAGATCTTACATGGAAACCTAATAGAAAATAGAAAAAGCATATTTGCTTTGATTTAAATGAGGTAGAGGATTTAGTGTCCCTTCTGCTTATTTCTTTTCATAGCAGCCATTGAGGCTCCATGGGAGAAATGTAATTCAATTAGAACTCCAAAGAATAGTTTGATCTGGAAAGGCAAAGATGAGGAGAGGGAATGTTCCAGAACAGAACACATAGTATGTGATCAGTCAGATCTTTGAAAGAAATGTCAGGGCATTGGAAGCTTTGCTGGTCCCCCAGTGACCTCCATATATCACAAATCATCTTATTTTCTTTTCTGTACCTTATCCCCATTTTGATGGTTCCCAATGCCTAGATCGCTTTTTTCTTTTCTTAGAAAGGTAGCACTGAAACAATCTTAGAGTTGGGAGGAGGGTTTATAGATTTATTTATTTGCTTCTGTGTGATAATGCAGCACAATTTAAAAAAAATTACTAACAAGTTCATGTACATAATATGGATTTATGGATTTGACCAGGATCAAATGACAGCTTATGGAAGGAAAGAGAATTATGTACCAGGTACTGTTCCAGGACCTTAGATACAATATTATATTTCATCTTTATGGATTTCTAATAAAGATATATTACTATTCCTAATTTACAGATGAAAAATTTAAAGTTCAGGTAAAATAATTTCCCCAAGGTCACAGCTAGTAAGTGTAAGAGTTGGAATCTGAACCTAGATCTGCTTGACTATAAAGTCTATGCTTTTTTCCCAAGATTTTATCCTGGAGAACAAATTTCCAAGATTTTTATCCTGAAATTGAATGGTGTCAATACAAGGTCAAAGGCTGTGGTCAAATCCTAGATCAGAAATGACAAAAGAATAGAAGGTTTGTCATCTGGGGAAGCCTAAATCCAGACTGTTCACTGTAGATTGGACTTTCCTTAAAGACCATGGCACAATTGCATCTTTTTAAAACTCAGCCTTCCATGTCCATTGTTGAGCCAATGGAAGAATTTTCCTACTCTGAAATATACATTGAGTAAGTGGGAGTCACTTCCATGTTGTCTCCAGCAATCCCATGATATAAAGTGGTCCTCTGTGCTTCCATCCTTGTTCCTCAGTGGGCTGCTCCCTACAGGTATTATTTCATTCATGCGGAACTTCATAAAATTTACTGTATTTTCTTTTAATTTTGTGCACATTATCTCTTCTAAGCATGTATGGTCCACATGTTATATAGCACAAAGTAATTCAGCAGAAATGCAGGTCAACTGCTACCTCTAGGATGATGCTCAGTGGTGTCAGCAGGAAGTGGGTCACAGAGTTATGCAATGAACTTCAAACAAGAGTTGGTTTTTCCTTCCAAAGGAAGTTTAAAATGTCCTTCCATTGTCAAAACTTGCAGAACACTGACTTAAGGAGGAGAATGGAGCCACTATACAGAAACCAAACAGGAAAGTCAGGTATGAGAGAGACAGCCACTCTATCACATGCTATTTATGTGAAATAATAAGACAAGACACTAGCATTTTACAAAGCATATTGGAAAAGCCTGTCATAGAACTCAGTTGATCCATTCCCCCTATTCACTACTTTTAGCAAACGCATCAGCAAAGTACAGACGCTTAGAGAAAATGTGGAGTTACAAAGAAGAAAATATACACATGGAACTCTAAAAGAAAGGGAGAAAAATAGAGAAATTGATTACAGAAAAGCCTTAACTGTGATTCAGACAGGTTCCATAGCTTATAGACATAAGCAAACTGTTAAACCTGTGAGTTCTAAACCTGAAAACCAGCTACTAGTGAGAAGTTGACTTTTAGATACCTTTAGTTTGGGTTTAGTGGAATACAGTTATGTAATTTACTCTTGCTTCCATGAATATTTATTTCTGTTATTGCTAGCTGTTCTTGTATTGGAATGACTTTCAGAAATACGTGACCATCTTTTGTGCTGACCCACCCAGTGCCATGACACAGAGGAATGGCTGAATCAGGACACAAATGTGTCCTCCAGCAGTGGGCATGTACAGTCAGTAGTGGAGGAGAAACAAAATTTGAAATGTATGGAGCAAAAGACTGAGCTATGGAAAAATTTTCTATATCTTATAGTTTATATAAAAAAGTAACTTGATAGAATATTTCCCAAGTTTGATAACAACACAAAAATATACATGACAATATCAATAATAAGTTGTGAAGCTGAAAGAAACTTTCTAAAACATCATTAAGTAAAACAAATTTTGATGAATCATGCTGGAGGAAATACTGAATTAGTTTTCTATTCTCTCAATAAAAAATGTATTATAAAATTGTTGTCCTATGAAGTAGATGTTAAAAAGAATGCAGCCAAAAATGTGGAGTAAAAAAAGAATTATATAACCGTGTTGGTCAATTAATAAAAGCATTGTTATTTTCCTGAATTTTGTGATGTTCATGTTATTTGTCAGATTTTTAATTGTTATATTGTCTTCTCTCATTCTAAATAAGTAATAATTTTGTACCTAATTTCATATTCATAATTTTGTATTCTTTTTCTTAAAGAGAGTCCTCCTAGTGTATAAGCCTCAAACTCCACAAAACCTGGATTCTTTCCTGAATCTGAGCAATAAATGTAACAGTTGATAATAGTTAAGATATCTAAAAAGGAATGAATACATTTTTAAATGTGATCCTTGTAAATCTTCACTTGATGACATCAAAAGCAACCTCAGAAAAAGGATTCTCTGAATCTCCAGTCTAAGCCTCACTTTTTCAGAAGTTTATCTTACATTTTAATAATATACAAACTTGTGTCAAAGTTCTTTCCAGGCTTCTGTGTATTATTTCCTGACAGTTTCTCCCAGCCTAGATATACAAATGTGGAAAAACACAAAACGATACTAAAAAGTAGAACTCAAGATCAATCTATTGCCACAATTTGTGAAGAATTTCCATGAATTATGAAGCCATTAGAATTTCCACTGTGACCAGTGGTCTATACATGGTTTGCTTTTTCTGAAAGAGCTCATATAGGGGTCTTCAAGAAGATGGAATTATTTCAGTCCTATTAAGATTGAGCCCTTGTCTCAGAGTCCCTGGGCTCTGTTCCAGACATTAAAATGGGCAGCTGTCTGTCATCTACACAGGTATTTTCTTAGCTGTTTGCTGAGGCACCATTCCCCACTTCCTCTCACATCAGTAGCTCTTTTTATTCACATTTTAGAACTAAAAAGCAAAATGAAAAAAAAGCACAAAATAAGCAGGTACAAAAAGAAAATGGGAGTGGCCCATTATATCGTGGAGGCAAAAAGCTGTAAATGGAGGGATATCAGAAAAAGCACTGATGGGAGGACAAACTGCAAATTAGAGTATTCCATATATTCCAGTTACTCAAAGTGATACAGAATTAGGGAATGGCAGATCAGCACATCCATACTACATAATGGCTTGGAAGGTATAGGAATGGAGCTAGAAGCTGTGTACATAATCTTGCTCTTCAGATGGATATGTAAGCCTGGGATTCTGCTCATCCAAAAATGGATAGTAAATGAGGCTGGAGAAATTTGGATAGTGGATGACTTATTAGGGAAAGAAAATTTTAAAGTATTACAGTATATGGGAGTGGAATACTATCTTGAAGATTTATTATTAAAAGAATAGAACCCAGGATGTGGATTACTGTGGGGAACAGAAGAAAATTTAATAAAAACACTAAATGTTTATACTTTTACTTTGCTGGGTGAACACCCAGTTTACAAGAAGATAAAATTCTTATGAAACAGGAGCAACAGCCATCCAGAAAAGCAGTGGCTTGAAAATAAACATTGGGGGTGGGATTAATTTTTTAAAAACAACCAATAACTAATAATAACAGAATGAAAATCTGCCAGTAAAGGGAAGAATTAATGTTGCCGAAAACCAAATGGGTAACATCAAGGGTCAATGTGGTAACTGCTGCCAGCATGCAGAGGCAAAGGACAAAGATATGATAATAATGAGAGAGCAGACAGCGTTAGTGAAGATAGAGCACAAGGATCCAACATAAAAATTACATGTGAATTTAAGGAAAATGTCAAACAATGGAAACAATGCAATAAAAAAAAGGCAAACTGAACAATAGTGTCTGAACTGAAAAAAGCAAAATCAGTGAATGTGGATTGAAAAAGTTCATGATGACCCGAACAAAATTATGAAATAAGACCCTGTGCCAAGCGATATCTTGGCCAAATTTATGAATAATCGGTGACATCAGTGTCCTTACTCAAAAGAGATGGGGACCCAAATTAGGCTAATGTGAGGTGAGTTTCTTCACAGAGAGACTAATTACAAAGGGGTGGGTGAGATGTAGGAGAACCCAAAGAGATAAGGTAAGAAGCCAGGGCTAGCAGCAGCAGGCTGTCACTACCCGTGGGCCCAAGGGGAGAAGAAGGTGGAGAGGTTATTGAATCCAAAATGTAAGTATGCTGTGTAGAGCAGGCCGCCTTGAGATGATCAATGACTCTGTCAAGAACATACCAGCTTGAGCAACCTCACAAAGGGAAAAAACACACTAATCTCACTCTCCTTTCTCTTCCAAGCTCTTGGCCCCATAGGCCAAATCCAACACAAAAACCACAGGGCAAGGATCCCATGATATGTTATTCAGGCCAACTCCTCAGGACAGAGGACAGGATGGAGAAGGGAAGTGATGGATAGGTGGAAGATACTTGGCACAGCAATCAGGAAAAAAAAATCCTTCAACATTTGATAATGGAGGGAAGAAACTGAATAATATAGGAAAGAAATATCAGGCTTAATAAATATTTATTTATATATTTATGATTATTCTTAATGTATTTTAAAACTGAATGCATGATTCTTAACAGAGAACATATATAATATAAAATAATTTAAATTATGATAATAGCCCCTGTCTCAAAACCACAGATTAGAGTAAGATAGGATGGGTAAATTGGTTAATTTCTGGTCTCACAAGGTGCATGGGAAAGATAAAAGGCATTATTTCATTTTTCACCCTGATATTTAGAAAAAGCTATACTTGTGTGTTTGGAAAACTTAAAGGTTCATTCAAATAGGCACAAAGTGTACTTTCCAAATGACTAGAGAAAATAAAAATTGCACATAGCAAAAGGTAGAATTTTTAAAAGGGTAAAATAAGCCAATGGGAGTAAGCCAAAAAGTATTCTTAACTTTAAAATATTTAAATTAATTAGTATTTTTAATATTTTAAAAGTATATATTTTTAATTACATGTTTGAATCTACTTAATAAATGCTGAAGATACTCAGATTAGGTTAAAAATCCCATAGTATGCTGCTTTAACAAAACGCAATAAACAAAATGAAAAAAGAAATAAAAATAATATTATTCATCATGACCTATAATAATGGTTCTAACTTTTTGATCTCAGGATTTTTTACCCTATTAAAACTTATTAAAGATCCAAAGAGCTTTTATTTATGTGGATTATATCTATTAATATAGATTGCATTACAAATGAAAACTGAATTATTTTTAGTCAGATTGATTGATCTATATATAGTAAAATTCACCTTTTAGGTGTGCAATTCTATGAATTTTGGTGAATTTATACAATTGTGTAACCACCACCACAATCAAGACACAGGATGTTTCCATGCCCTTTTGAGGTCAAATGCCTCTCTCCACTCCCAGCCCTGGACAATCTGTTTTCTGGCCCTATAGTTTTACTTCTTGAAAATATCAGATAAATGGAATCATACATCATATAGTCTATGGAGTCTGGGTTCCTTCACTTAGCATAATGTTTTTGAGATTCATCTATATTGTTACATGTATCAGTAGTTTGGTTCTTTTTCTTGTTGAGTACTATTCTATTGTATAGCTGCCCCATGATTTCTTTATCCATTCACGAGTCAATAGATATTTGGGGTTTTCCAGTTCTTGGTTATTACAAATAAACATGCTATGAACATTTGTGTACAGGGTTTTGTGTGTACCTATGTCTCCACTTCTCTGGGTAAAAACCTAGGAATGGAATTGCTGTGTCATACGGTAAGTGTATGGTTAAGTTTATAAGAAACAATAACTTTATAAAAAAACAATTACAAAGTGGTTGAACAATTTTGCATATTCACTAATGATATATGAGAGTTCCACTTACCCAGCATTCTCTCCAGGACTTGATATTGTCAGTGTTAAAACACTTATTTTAGCTATTCTAATAGACCTGTGGTATTATCTTATCATGGTTTTAATTTGCATTTTCCTAGTGACTAATGATATTGAGCATATTTTTAGTGCTAATTTGCTATCTGTGTTTCTTCTTTGGTAACGTGTCTGTTCAAATCTTTTGCCCATTGGGTTGTTTGTTTTCTTATTATTGAATCTTAAGAGCTCTTTATATCTTCCCTATATAGTCCTTTATCAGATATGTTTTGCACTTTCTTCTACTCTGGCTTGTCTTTCCTTTTTACTTTTTTTTTTTAACAGTGTCTTTCAAAGAGCTGAAGTTTGAAATTTTGATGAAGTCAAATTCATCAAATTTTTATTTTATGATCCATGATTTTGTATCATATCTAAGAGATCTTTGCCTAACCCAAGATCACAGGGCTTTCTCCCGTGTTTTCCTCTAGAAGTTTTATAAAAACTGAGAAATTTTTAAAACACAAAAATACACAAGCACACATACTATTAACTATCAGAGTGTGATGTATGTATGTATCAGAGCCATGAATCATGGGGACTAGAAATTTCCACTGTGCAATCCTGAGAGAATGAGAGTGAAGAAGGCAAACATCTTAGAATTATTCTGAAAATACTGACCTTGTGAGCTTTCTCAAAGTGTCTCAGGGACTCCTAGGACTCAAAAGACATTTGAGAATTGTCAATCTAAAATGCAAAGACAATCAAACACAAATTATGAGTGACAATATTAAATTTCAAATGAAGTAAAATTCAAGGCAATACATTAAAGAAGACAAAAGGTATATTCATAATGACAAACTGTCCTTCATCCAATGAAATTATAATAGCTCTAAGGTTTATATACCAAATAACAAAGCTATACATGAAAATCATTGCAATCGTATTTGAAGAAATCAATATACCTCTTGATTTCTTTAGCAGAAAAAGAGATCAATAATATAGATATAGAAATTTTAAAAAGAACATATTATTTGGACTATATGAAACTTTATATCTTGTACACAGAAAATACAACTTTGTTTTAAGCATCTATTGAACATTTAGAAATATTATTATGCTAGATCTTAGTGTAAAAATGGTACAGGCTGCATTCTCTGAATAAAAACAATAAAATCAGAAAGTAACCACATAAAATAAATGAATAAATAGAATAAAATTTACAGAACATTCTCCTAAATAATTTTTGAATCATAAAAGAAACCAATACTACATTAATAAACAATTTAAAAGGCAAAAATAGGAGAATATTAAATGCCAAAATTTATAAAAGATTTTCAAAGTCTTACTCAAAAGCAAATCCAGAGCCTTAACTTTTATATTAATTAACCTGTAAGGAAGGAATATAGATAAAATTTGCAGCATACAAAAAAAAAAAAGAATAACAATAGATAAGCTTAAATGAAGTAGTGTAATTAAATAATAAAATCATATGAAAGGAAATATAAAAAAAAACTTTGGATGGAAACAAAAACACTAACTTGAAAAGATGTATGCACCCCATGTTCATAGTACAATAGCCAAGACATGGAAACAACCTAAGTGTCCATCAACAAGTGAACAAATAAAGAAGTTGTAGTATATATACATATAGTGGAGTATATATATACATACACTACATATATATACAGTGGAATATTATTCAGCCGTAAAAAGTGAGGACATCCTGCCATTTGCAGTAACATGGATGGATCTTGAAGGCATTACGCTAAATGAAATGTTAAGCAGAGAAAAACAAATAGTGTATGATCTCACCTGTATGTGGATCTAAAAAAAACAAAAAAACAAAACACTGAACTCATAGAGAAAGGCATCAGATTTGTGATTGCAAAAGTTTCCAGGGAGAATTGGAGAAAGGTGATCAGAAGGTACAAATGGCCAGTTACAAAATAAATACATTCTAGGGATGTAATGTACACAATGACTATAGTTAACACAGCTGTGTGATATACATGACGGTTGTTAAGAGAATAGATCCTAAGAGTTCTCATCACAAGGAAAAAATTTTTCTTTTCTTTCTCTTTTTATTATATCTATATGAGATGATGGATGCTAACTAAACTAATTGCAGTAATCATTTAACAATATAGTGAGACAAACCATTATGCTATATACCTTAAATCTGTGGTAATGTGTGTCAATTATATCTCAATAAAACTGGAAAAAAAATTTTTTTAATGCTTTGGAAAATCTAATGAGGAAAGAAAATGCAAATAAAACATTGTAAATAAAAGGGAAAATAGCAAGAAATGACAAAAGATTTTTTAAAAAACATTAAGTATATATATAAAATTATCCTATTAATTTGAAATTTTATGATATACTCATTTGAAAAAAGAATCTCCAAAAGTACCTATGAAGAATAGAAAACCAATATATGTCAATAATCAAAAAAGAAATTGAAAAATAAATAAGCATCAATAATAATCACCGGGACTTGTTGATTTTATAGGAGCATTCTTTCAAACTTTCAAGGAACAAATTATATGCTTTTCACTTAAACTGTTTTAGAGAACAGGAAAAGATGGCTTAATTTTGTGAAACAAGGATAAAACTTATGCCAAATATAGAACAAAAGGAAACTATACTCTTTTCAAAATGTTAAACACTTGAATGTCCTATCAGAGGTTAATAGTTATTCTATACAGAAAGCATTCCATCTCTTTAGCCAAATAAATTTAATAAACTATGGATAAAACAAAATTTAACAGAGTTCTTTAGTACAGGGCATCTTAGAATTTATAATATACTAAAATGCATATGTCTCTGTAATTTTTTGACCATAAGAAACACCTTCCTTTAATTTTTCTTCACCACATTGTACCCCTAATAACTGTTCACAATGTTTGCCCCCCGAGTGTTCCAGGCCCTGATGTGTGCTCGTGTTCTCAGCTACAGAAGAGACTGTCAGAGACCACTCCTCCTAATTAACATAGATGTTGAAATCTTAAATAATGGAGATCAAACTGACACTGGCAGGGCGTTCACAGAATCATTCATCAGCGTCTTGTAGATTTTACCCTAAGAATGCAAGATTGATTTCCTATTGTGAAACACATTAATATAAACACTTTAAAAAGTTAGCTTTACAAATATGATATTTAAACCAATGGCAAAATGGGCTCTAACAAAACAAAAGAGAGGAACGTATTCTTTTATGAAATTGGCAAAGATAGAGAAAGCCTGGTTAACAAAGCTGATGAGATTGCTGGGAGGTCGGCCACCTCAGATCTTGCTGGTGGGAGTATCACTTGGCACAGTCTTTCTGGGGGACAATTTGGAGACAGATGTATGTAATATGTAATAAATTCTTAAAAAAATTAAAAATTCTTAGAAGAATTGATGAAAGAAGGAGGGAAGGAGAAAGAGAGAGAGAGATGCTTAGTTAATAGTATCTTGTTTATAAATTTGCTTCAGTCCTTTAGAACAAGCCATCCTCTGCTCTCCCTTCTGACTCTCACCCCCATGGCCAAGAGGCTTTAGCATTAAGGAAAATGAAATTAAGTCTCCAAGTAAAAATCATTACTGTCCCTCAAGTAAGTGGCATGTAAATGGTTATCTGCAATTGTGGGTTAAAATATTACTGAGGTTCTCAACCCATATCAGGAAGACAATCTTTGGCTTGGTCAGCTGGGCTGCTGTAGCCGGGTTTTCCTTGAACGGTAATAACTCGAATTGCCCAGGTTCCTGAGAACTGAAAGTGCTCACAGGAGAGGCCAGTTTACCAGCTGCTTCCTTGAAAGGCCAGAGGGACAACTGAAAGGGACAACTGTAGTTCTTCAGTCAGAACTTTCTTCCTTTGAGATTCTTAATGCTAATGCAGTTTTGGAAATTTAAAAATGCATTTTGTCATCCGTTGGCTCCCTGCCTCCGAAGTGTCAGGCAAAGCTGTAATGCAATAATATCCACGAGGTGGGTTTTTGCTTCCCCTGCAGTCCTGGAGCCACAGTGTCACGCTGAAGCATCTCTTGCACCATCACAAAGAGCTCATAACGCCGCAGCGGAGGGGCCTGGGTGTCTTTTACACCTGTTTGTTACCTTCAAGTTCAGCAAGGACACACCTGGAAAACACAGACGCTGTAACCTAAATCCCGCCTTCTCACAAAGGCTCGTCTCTGATTAGGTTATCTGAATACAACATTGGGAATCTCACATTATACACTCACATATGCTTATCTTAAAAATCTGGGTTTTGTGGAATATGCTATATTTTAAGAGTCACTATGGTTTACCAGTTGCATATTTTACTTCTCTTTCCACGGACTCGTGATAGCAACAGCAATAAGACTACTGAGGAATATTTCATTTGTACTGAATACAATGAGAATGTGGATAAATGTATAAGTACAAAAAATACTGTGAGCTCGTGTGTGTGTGTACGCACGTGTATGTGTTTTAACTATGTATGTATTTCCATGGCAACAACCGGAGATGAAATAGAGCAATTAACAAAATTTCACAGATTAGTTTAACTAACCCTTTGCCATTTTGAAATTTACCACGATACGTGCTTACTTGGATTCCTTCTCCTTCTATCATGCTTTTAGGACTTGATGCTTATAACAAAGGAAAGTCAATGAAATACTAAAAAACATTCCAGAGCGACTTTGTCACTGCTATAGCAATTATGATTAATTTTTCAATTGGCCCTCATTTAAAGGCCTAGAGCAAATTTTTTTGTTTTATGAGAAAGAATAAGTGAGTGGAGGAAGGTTTCTATTGCAAAGTCTTTATTAAAATAAAATATTCTGAAGCATAAGATTTAAAGAATGTAATTTTATGCTGCCAGTATAATTTAATAATATCATTTATACTAAGCTCAATGAAATGGCAGCGTCAGAATAATATCACACACTAGAAAGTCATTAAGCTAAATATTAAAAATGTTGTTTTATACTTTTATGTATATAAATAATTTATAGTATATAACTGACAATCTGTCTGAGAAGCAAGGAATGACTGCAAAAATTCTCTGGCCAGTGCAAATGTAGGGTCTGACTGCTTTTGATATATACTCCTGTGATTCATTCATGGCACATTGAAGCAAATAACGTTAAAGGAGTAAAAAAATGGAAGTTCTAATTGAAAGATCACCAAAAGTTCGCTTGGTCCAGTCACTTATCCTCTCAGTGCCTCAATTTTATAATCTGTAAAATGGACTCATTTGGACGATGGAATGGGAAGAGAGATGCAAAGGCACTTTGAGAGTATTGCTATAATGGTACTAGGGAAAACAAACGTGGTGAAATGGCCCATGGCCTGGTTGACCACATAGCCTTGCTGTTAATGCTTATGAGGGTAAAGTTGTGGGACAGATTTTTTAAAAATAAAACTTTATTTTAAAAAAGTCCTTAAAGGAGCACGCTTTGCTGCTCTCTGCATATCTGTTACATTTTTCTCTCCTAATTGATTTTTTATTCTTACTAATAACTTCCATTCCTTCATAATTTTACCTTGTGTATGGCCCATTGTATATGTCTCAGTTTTCATTCTCATTCATATCTTGCTCATTTTCTTGGTGTTTCTTAGTTCAAATTTCTGAGAAAGGAAACTTATTAGTCCAGTTTATCTTTCAATGCCAAACCATGGATCATGTGTCATTAGCCAGCAGGAAGACTGGCTATTTTGAGATAGTGCCACCTCTGGTTTAACCAGCTCTGGTCAAGGGGGGCCAAAGGTTTATATGATACAAAACATTCAAAGAAAACTTATTACCCATCCTTCTCAAACTCTTCCAAAAATTTGAAGAGGAAGGGAAGTTTCCTAACTCATTCTATGAGGCCAACATTACCCTGATACCAAAACCAGACAAGGACAACGCAAAAAAGAGAAAATTACAGGCCGATATCGTTAATGAATGTAGATGCAAAAATACTCAACAGAATACTAGCAAACTGAATAAACAAAACATTAAAAGTTTTGTTGACGAGACAGCAAGAGACCCGAGGCATGGAAATTTCACTAATAAGGGCCTGTAGACAAGTAGGTGCTGATGGATATCTTATGTTCCTCTAGACGTTGTGAACTACTTCCAGCTTCCTAAAAGTGGCATGATCTTTCTTTCCCTGGGGTTTTGTAGATACTGATTTTTCCTGTTCCATTTCTGTAATGGATCTTGAACTTCGCTCAATAAATAAGCATATTCTCCTGATTTGAACCTCTAATGTCCCTTCCAGTGTGGAATTCTGTCTTGGTGCTCACTCAAGATGCTTGCCCATGCATGCTTTCAATGGGCTGTGCTCATTGTGGGCTGGGGAAATAGAATCTTGGCAGGTGGAATGGAGAAACTAAGATGAGTCGAGTGTAAACACTTTCTTCTGATTGGGTAAAAACAGTTTCTCAGCAACATCGTGCTACTATGCAGCTATTTATTTCTTCCACTTTTTTTTTTTTTTGTGAGGAAGACCAGCCCTGAGCTGACATCCGTCGCCAATCCTTGCCTGTCTTCCTCTACTTTATATGGGACGCCGCCACGGCGTGGCTGACGAGCAGTGCATTAGCGGTCGCCTGGGATCTGAACCTGTGAACCCTGGGCTGCCAAGCTCGGACTAAACTGCTGCGCCACCGGGCGGCCCCTATTTCTTCCACTTTTTGATTTTGCAATGTGCAAAAATAAATAAATAATAAAAAGACCAAATTCTGAGAGAAAGGAAGTTGGAAAGGTAAACAGAGTGTCTCTTTCATTAGTATTCAAAGTGTAGGAAAGATGAATAGGCTGAGAAAAAGAGGAGACTCCGTCTTCTCAGCTGCTCAGGGAAACTTTGTTGGAACAGGCTTGACATTGGAGAAGAAATTGCTGAGAATTGATCTGGCCTGTCTGAAAAGGTAGAGCTAGTGAGGAAGCTCTTGAACTTCACCTTACATTTTTTCTTTTCAAAAGTGTATCTAAAATATTTTCTGCTATAATAGTTAATATTGTATAAGTTCAATTATTTTTATGATGTATTATTTTTGGAACAAAAAGGAGATAAATATGTCTACATCAATCAAGTTAAGCAGTAGTTTAAAGCCTCATAGCTTGGGTCATGTGACTGACACGCTACTGCCACCTTTTGGAAGCTTGCCTATCCTGTAAGTGAGACTTCCCAAGTCATGACTGAACTCAACTCAGAATCTGTAAAATTGAAGATATTTAGTAACCGTAAAGTAAAGTGGGGTAAAGGCAACAATGAATGTGATAATGAGAAGAGCCAGGGCTTTATTTACTTCTGAAAAAAAGAAAAAGAAAAAACAAATCAAAACATTGGCTTTGATGTCTGAGAGGGCTGAATTAAATGGAAATTTTAGTGTCTACCTTTTATGTAATCTCAAGCAACTTTCTTTGTTCGTTTATTCATGCATCCACCAGATGTATAATGAGCATTCATTACGTGTTCACGACGGTGCTAGATGCTAAACATGATAATGAGCAGTACAGTAGAACTCATGTCCTCCAGAAGTCTAATCCAGAGACTACTGTCAATTTGTATTTTATCTATGAATAAAGTTTTATTTCTCAGTTTTTCAGAATAAGAGATATATGATTAAGTAGTTTAATTCTTTTCCCCAAATTTGAAGTTATTGCGAAAATTAGGTACTTCATAAAGTACCTGTTATAAGTGCTGAACACATGGTAAATCTTCATAGTAAGTGGTATTTACTATTTCCATAGTGTATTCTAAGATGTATAGTATGAGATGATAGTGTTACTGGTAATAAATAAATTGATATTAAGAATATAATTAACTGAAATTTTTAAGTTGCTTAAGTCAGAGACATAGGTACAGTAGGTAGTGAGATATAGTTTGTGTTGTATATAAGAAGAATAATTTTTTCCCAGCTGAGCATATATGCCGTAAATCCTTTTATGGAGTATAAAATAAACTATAAATACATGATATTAATTGTTCTGTAAAGACTTTATGAAAAATAGGCTTTCATGAGCAATTTAAGTAAGGGGAGGGAGAAAAGTAGATGAGCTTAGACAGGGAGGATGTTGTGAGTTTAGAGTGCAGCTTGGGAGAAGGTTTGGCTGTGGGTGGAAGTGGAATGCAAATAGGAAGAAGGCTGTTTGCACATGTGCTCATAGAAGCAGAGTGAAGCTCCACAGAGGAATAAAGGAATCTAAGGGGAATGAAGGATAAAGGAGCAGCGATTACATTGGTTAATGCTAATTCAAAGTGTAATAGATAACTCCAAAGTGAAATAGTGTACTTTATTGTTAAACTGATGGGCACATGTAGAGGGAAGGGGTCTTCTGAAGTCAGATAGTACCCTGGTGGACTGTGAGAGGAGTTTACTTCCTAGAGATTGAAGAGAAGACAAAAATGAGACATCACAAATGGTAGGAGAGTACCAGTTTTGGGGAAGGCTGCGTGGGATTAGAGCAGCAATTTACTTGCCTTTTTTTGTGGTGTCGTTGTTGTTTGCTTTTCTGTTTTTAAATTGTGATAAAATATACATAACATAAAATTTGCCATCTTAACCATTTTTAAGTGTACAGTTCAGTAGTCTTAAATATATTCACATTGTTGAGAAACAGATCTCCAGAACGTTTTTCGTCTTGCAAAACTGAAACTCTATATTCATTAAACAACTCCCCATTTTGCCCTAACACCAGCCTCTGGCAACTGCTTTGTTTCCAGGAGTTTGACTAATCTTGATTCCTTACATAAGCAAAATCATACAGTATTTGTTTTTTGGGGATTAGTTTACTTCACTCAGCATAACGTCTTCAAAGTTTACTTGCCTTTTCTAAATGCTTGGGAGAAGTATAATTAATCAGAGAAGACACCTAAGCAATGGCAGGTAAAAACTTTCTTTCTGGAAACTGAAGGGCCCAGATGTCAACCTGGGCTGTAGGAATCGGCAGAGGGGAAGATAAAGGGATGAAGGGGGAACAAACTTAGAGAACAGGCAATATGGATCAAGCTTGGAAAGAACATAGAGACTGGAAATATAACCACAGGCTACCAGACAAAGGAAATGGGAACTTTTTATAGTGTGACCTAGATTGAGCAATAGGTCTATGGAGTGAACAGAAACTCCCAATGGGGCCAGTCCAGTTTGGACTTTGATATTGGACAGAGAATCTGGAAAGCATATCTTTAAAACAGGCCATGGAAAAGATAATTCGAGCTTTTACCAGGGCCGAGACTAAAAAGTTTGAAAGAAGAGTGGACCAGGTGATGTGGGAAATTCATCAACTGGAAATTTTAGAAAAGAGCAATTACCTTCAGAAATATCTGAAAATCATTTTGTGCTTCTTGAAAGTCTTTTATATGTCACTGTCTATGTCATCTGTCATTCAAATAAAGTGTGTGAAGAACTGGCATAAAAATGTGGCCATATTCTCCAAGACGATCTCAATTAGTGTGTGGTTAGGGGACAATCTAATATTCTGCTGTGTGTGAAAGTTCCAGTTTTTCACAGACACTGGGCATATTTTATGAGTATATCATAGAGCATTGGCTGTTATTACTTGAAATATGTGAATAAATTGTTTCTGAAGCAGACAGACTGATATAGTTCTTCAAAGTTGTTCCTGGAATTCCTAATACCTTAAACTGTGACTAGATTAGACAAACACTTGTAGAACCGTTAAATTCATTCTACAAATATTTTTTAAGTACCTACATGTGCCAAGAACTGTTCTAGGTGTTGGGAATATAGAGATGCATAAGAAAGATAAAGTTTCCACTCTTGTGGAGTTGACACTCCATTGGTGGTAGACAAGGACTTGAAAATAAGAAGAAATAAATTATTGAACATACAAGATAATTTTAAGTCATGATATGTGCAATACAGAAAATAAAATATGGTAATATGGTAAATCATGAGGTGGTGTGTGGCTTGGGTGATCGTGAAAGACTCCTCTGGGGTGGTGGTATTTGAGCTGAGACTCCAAAGACAAGTCATCTGGAGGTGGGGGAGGGATGCCTAAAGGAGGAACGAATGTAAAGGCCTAAAGCAGAAACAAGCTTGGTGAGGTTTCTGGAATAGAACCAGAGTGAGAGGGACTAGAGTGTGGAGAGAGAGGGAGTAGTAGAAGGAGATACAGCTGGAGAGAGAGGCCTGGCCTGATCACATAGGCTACAGCATGACGAAGAATTTGGATTTTATTCTTAGTGTAGTGGGAAGGCATTTGCTGAAGAGCAACTTTTTATTTTGTGAAGACCAAAATATCTGCTTTATTACTGATAAAAGCGATCTTGGAGAATATGACCAAAGTATCAACTTTATGACTGATAAAACTAACAATTATTGGGATGTGACTAAAATATCAACTTTATTATTAATAAAGCAAATATTGGAGAATGTAGGTTATGTCTGTGGACAAGTGAGATTCCAAATACTCTGTAGTATTAGAATTATAATTGCCCCCTCTCCCCACCACAGGCAGCATTGGACTGGGCAGCCCCTTCTCCTCCCCATGGGGTCCTGCCCCTCTAAGACAGCATGGAGGAAGGAAGCAGAAAGGGTGTACCGGAAGGCATTTATCCCAAAAGGTTCACTGGAAGAGTTTTAAGTAGGAAGTGACACCATATAATTTCAGGAGTATAGGAAAAGATTCTATGAGTTGATATTCCACAATTAGAGATATAATTCTCTGCTTTCTTGGTTGCTTCCTTCCTTGGTTTATTAAACATTTCCTGAGAATCTGCCACACATCCATCACTGCTCTGGGTGCTGGTGATCCAAGCAAGAGTTCCAGCCCTCAGGGACTTTCTAGTTTCATGATAGAGATGACAAATTAATTAGTGCTGGTGGAGGTTTGAACCAGCAGAGTTTCTTCTAGGGGAAAAAAATACATGTTTAGGAAAATGCTAGAATGGACTGTTTTTAATTATAAAACACAAGGTTTCTTAGGGGTAGTATGATGGGAAAAATTTGGAGAGAAGAGCAAAACTGACCTGGATAATAAAATGTCAGGAATTTGAGGTTTTCATATTGGTCCCCAGGACTTGGAATAAAGTGGAGAGAGGAGTGGAATGGATATTGGAGGTAGAAGGGCCTAACAGGCAGCAGGAAGCAGATTGGCTCTAGAGAGAGACAGAGCCAGTGAAATTCCCTGTGATAGAGAAGTTTCAAGAAACACAGAATGTAATGTTGTTTCCTGCCCTGGGCTGCAATTATCTCCCATTATATATGATATTTTTCTGAAAAGTCTGTTATGTACTGTAATCGCCTTATAATTCCTGGTAAGTTGGAGGAAGAAGGGGAAGTGTCTGTTGTGAGGGTGAAATGCTGGAAAGAGAAGAGGTAGATCTTGGAGGTAGGATGGTGAATGGGAGGAGGAAATCAGAGTGAGCGGTGGCAAGAACATAAGCCCCTCGGGAATGCAAGCAAATAAGGGGAGACTGCCTGGGGCTTTCCATCTGAGCCATGTTACTTAGGTATTAAAGGAAAAAGTGATGATCCAAAGGAATTGAGGACTTGGGAACTTTGAGGTGGCAAACATTTGAGTTATACAGAAAATTATCGTATAGAATGATAAAGGCGAGAACTTTGCACAGAAGCCTGGGGTAGAGATTTTGCGAGATAGTTTCCCCAAAGAGGGCAATAGGAGTTAGCTGTGAAGCTGAGGATGGGAAGGCTTCTCAGGCCACAGAAGGTGCAAAAGCCCACAGCAGTTCAGGAAATTGCAAGTTAGTTCCTAGCATCTGAGATATGGGACTGAAGGTGGTGGGACTGAACAGTTAATGAGCATCAGATCCTAAAGAACTTTCTCAGTTGTACTCTGGGCCCTATCCTGAAGGCAGATGGTAAAGGAGGGGTCTCTGAAGGGTTGTAACATCATGCATCACTTAACAACGGGGACATGTTTTGAGAAATGCATTGTTAAGTGATTTCATCATTGTGAGAACATCATAGAGTGTACTTCCACAAACCTAGATGGTATAGCCTACTACACACCTAGGCTATGTGGTACTCATGTGGGACCACCGTGGTATATGCAGTCCATCTCTGATGGAAATGTTATGCGGCACATGACTGTGCAAGGAAATGACACACAGAACTTTTTATCTTTTAAACTGCATTTATGCAAAGGATGGCTTCAGGTGGATTTGATGTTGGTTATGAAATGAGTGCAGGTTTCTTTGGAGACTCTTTGCACCTCTCCTTCCTCCTGTTGTAACTTCTGATTATCACAGACGCTCAGACTCTCAGGCCACATCCTGGGGCCAGGGTGCCTTCCTTCTCCCTGGGGCATCACATGACTGTGATCTGATCTCCCTGCTCTCTCTCCTCCTTTTCCTCATCAAAGATCATTGGTCTTATTTATCATAATCTTGAGGCCCTATTCTCTGCTAAAGAAGAGCTGGTAAAGCACATGCTCCTTCTGAGGAGCATCTTCCACAAGGGCTGAGGGAAGGTGAATTTTACTGTGGACAGACCACAGTCCACCACCTGGCACAATGTCTGGGACACAGTATTAGACCCCCCCAAAAATTTATTAATCATCACAACCAGTTCTATCTTGTTCTGATTTAGAGATGAAGAAGTTAAAGTTCAGGCAGATTATTAAGCTTATCCAAGGTCACATAGCTGCTGAGTGGTCCAGCGAGGATTTAAACTGAGGTGATCAACCTCTGAAGTTCAGGTTTTTGTCATTTTATCATGATGTGGCACTCACAGAGGCATAATTAATATGAACTTCAGAAAAGAAGCTAGCAGTGTATGTCATTTCCATATTCTTGTGAAATGATGGAGAAATACGATGTGGACCCAGGATAATTAAATGGATATGTAACTTGTTGAACAACCATACATAAAGGCGCTGAGGGATTGATTGATGTGGACTTGGAGCAAGATGTCTCGTGGCTAACCCAGTGTTAGGTCTTCAATCACGTCCTCCTCAGCAATTTTGTTTATGACTTGAATGAAGATATATTGGTAATATTTATTTAATTTGTAGTGGCACGAATGCTGGAAGGATAGCAAGAATGACAGGCTCATAATTCAAAATGGTCTTAACAAGCTAAGATATTGGATTGAATTTTCCCCAACTTTTTAATAAGAAAAACTCTACACATAAAAAATGTTGAAAGAATAATATAATGAATACTCATATACTGAATACTTAAGTTGAACAACTGTTAATATTTTATCAGTTTTCTTTATGTATCTTTATAAATATCTATTTTTTAAACCATTGGAAAGCAAGTTGTGGATGTCATAAAATATGACTGCTAGTTTCCTATCTCCTAAAAATACGTTCTCCTATATTACTCCGATTCAATTGATCGCATCTAAGAAAATTAACAGTAATTCCGTGAGATCATAATATCCAATCTGTATTCAAATTTCTTCATTTTTTTATTGTGATAAAATATTTATCATATAAATAACATTACCCTTTTGACCATTTTAAAATGTACAGTTCAATGGCATTAAGTACATTCACATTGTTGTGCAACCATTGCCATCACCCATCTCCAGAACTTTTTCATCATTATCCTTAATTTTTGATTCACTGAATTTGATACGAAATATTGTAGGGACAGTGCATATAATCTTGCACTTGTATCTAAAAGCCAAAATCATAAGCACAAAGCTGAGGAGATGGTGACATATCTGTAGCATGAATAAAAAACAATTAGGGATCTTAGTCAACGATAAGTTCAATCATAAGTGTCAAAAAGTGAGTGCAGACTTACTTAGGTTGCAGTGTGGTCGTGGAATCAGGCAAGAGAGGATCCTGGGTTTTCTGCACTGCCCAGACTCTACATGGAGTATTGTGTCCACTTCTGGGCTCCACACCATTGGGTAGTCAGAAAACTGTTATTAGGAAGGTGAAGGAACTTAAAAAGACATCATCTGAGAAAGAGAGGAAGAAATTAGATATTTTGGGCTTGCAAAAAAACAAAAGTTAACACCTTGAGTAAGAGATGTCACTTTAACTGCCTTGGAATATTTAAAGAACTGCCATTTGGAAGGTACATTTGTTTGGTCTAAGGGGTAGTTCATGAGCTAAGAGGAAGTGCCAGGGAAAGGCTTCAATTCAGTATAATAATTTGATAATAATGACTACAGATGATTGGAAGTGTTGCCTTAGGAAGTAGCTAGTTCCCTGTCACAGTGGCATTCACCATAATATTTGGCAGAGGAAATCTAAGCATTGATTGGGTTTTTAGACTAAATGACTTTAGAGTCTTTTCTGACTGTGTTTTGTTTAGGATTCTTTTGATTGCAAGTAACAGACCCAAATAGTACTTTGTGCCTTATTAGGTAAAAGAGGAATTTATTGAAAGAATGCTTGGGATTTTGCATGTGATCACTGGCAGGGTTGAACATTCAAACTCAAGCAGGTCATAGCATACCTCTCTCTCTCTCTCCTTCCCTCCTCCTCCCCTTTTCACTCTCTCTTCTCTCACTCTGTCTCACTTTTGCTCCACTCTCTTTCTAGCTCTGGCCTCAATTTCTCTCATTGATTCCGCTGGAGCCTGGTCAGAAAAAAAGGCTGCTGACTGTTGCTGAATCTTAAGATGCTTGGTTGAAAAATCCTGGAGAAAGACTCTGTGTTACCAGTCAACTCTGGCCAGAAAAAAATGATGAACAAATTTGCTTGAGCTGTTGAATTGTGAGCTCTCTCAGGTAACAAAGGACCCTATGATGGGAGATTCAAATGCATAAAGGACAAGGGTGAGCTTTAAGACCCTATCCTCCCTTAAATGACATGAATGGCCAGTCCTGAAGGAAAATCACTGCAGAGTCCTTCATGGCAACCTCAAGCCACCCTGAAGGAGAAAATGCTTGCAGGTCACCTGGAAGTGCCACATTAAATGTGGTAGCATAGCTGGGGGCTACTGGGAAATCCCTGCTACCCACAGACTGACCAGGAATGCAGCAAATAAAGTAAGGCTTTTCTGAGAAAGTATGGGAGAGCTGTGAGACGGGGCAGTGGTACATACCAGCTTGGGCTCTGCAAACATTTGCATTGTGGCTGAAAGCCAAGGGTGAGTCCTAGGACCTATGGGATTGTAGATGAGATCCTAGCATTTCAGTAGAAAAGTCCATTTTTCCTTTACAAGCAGGAGAACTGAAGGTCCTCAAGGTGAAATAACAGTTCAGTGGCAGAAACCATCCTTAACGTGGGAGGTTCCTGGCTCCTGATATTTCTTCGTTCCTTGTACAACCCCGCCTCTGAGAAATTATCTTATCTCTACAGAGGACCAGTATGACTTCCTATGCATTCAGGGTCTGAGAAAGACCCAGGCTTGGCTCTCAGAGGGGGGACAAATGTCCCCAAGCACCAGTTTATGGGGTCATCGCAAGGACACCAATTGACGAAGTTTCAATTTTAATTTTATCAGTTATTTCAAAATTCGCTGACCATCAGATGCACGCACACCAATTTTGCTCTGAAATTATTCATTTCTGGGGAAATTCTACAAGTTGTAGCAGGGAATTGGGAGACGGAACATAAATACAACACACGATCCTGGGGGCTAAGTATCCTCACTGTACCACTGCCCACCTCCAGACTTCCAGGCCCTGTCTGCAACTCTCCTTTGCTCTGTAGGGCTTATCTGGATCTAGGACAGTTCCAGGAGTGAAAGAGGCTGTGTTCAAAATGAATGGCTGTTAGTACAGCTAATCTGGCTTTTGTATAATCATCTGTGACTGTGGAAGTAGAACGATGATGATGATGATGATGATGATGATGATGATGATGATGACAACAATGATGAGAAGAGGTTGCCCCTGCCAACCAGCAAGTGCAGGTGGATCTGCTTTGCTGTTCTGAGAACGCTGTCGGAGTGCCGAGGTAACTAATGAAATGAAAGCTAGAGCGTGTGCACACTGCTGCTTCTCTGAAAACCCGTAAGGAGAATGCCAAATGTTTGAATGTTTCATTATATTTTATATTTCATAAGATGCTGCAGTGTACAGAAAGAATAAAAGGTAATGGTTAAAAAATGGAGGAGCAGGAGTGATGAGCCCTGGAATTGAAGATAATCATCACTCTTGGTTACTGTGGATAAATAATACACTACAAAAACCTTGGGAGGAGAAAGGACAATGACTGAGAAAAGTAGCCCTGACATGGATTTAAATAGGTCTACAAAAACACAGTTAAGACAAAAGAAAGACAACTTTACTTGTTACTTTCTCTTTCCAAATGTTGATGCCAGAAAAAAAGAAAAGGGGTACCATTTGGGAGAATGCGCTATACAATACAGCAGTGACAGCAGTGACAACAAAAACGTTCTGGCCTCACAATGAGTTATGCATGAAACCTATGTCTATGACAAATGTGCCTCATGTGAAAGCTACAGCACTTTAAAATATATAGTTTTTTTTTTTCTCCCTGCATCTTTTGATATGGAACACATAATCTATTGAGGACATATGCATGTTCATGCACAGAATAAATCAAGAGCAAGCCCAGCAGGCTTGGGACTTGGAACACAGGCCAGTAAAAGGGCCCACTGCTTTTCTGTTACAGAATCTGATAGCCTCCAAAAATTTCACGTCCATCTGTGTGAATATCTGCTTTCGAGGGTAGGCTTCTAGAAGGTGGCAACGTGTCTTTTTAATCTGGTCAGCAATACAAACTTTAGAGGACTACTTGAATGTTGGAATTGGAGCAAAACGTGAGAAGATGTCACAACTTTTCCCCCACGAACTGTGTTTTAAGCACAAAAGGCTACTTGTTGGACAAACTGAGCAACCATTTGTGTGGAGTATTGCCACAGGTCCCTTAGGGGGATAATGTAGATGGTGTGCAATTTGTTAAGGCAAAGTCTTTCACATTTTTTGACTCCCTCCCTCCTTCCTTCCTTCCCTCTCTCCCTTCTTCCTCCCTTCCTCCCTCTTCCCTCCCCCTTCCCTTTCTTTCTCTCTCTCTCTTCCTTCCTTCCTCCTATATATTAAATCGGTTGTGGCTTACTGTTTCAACGACTCTGAATTAGAGGACATAAGGAGACAGCAGAGCCTTTGTGCTCTATCCAACAGGCTGACTGTAAGCACTAGGAGGGTACAGGCATCCTCAACACCTAGCACAGGGTATAGTGTGTTATAGGTACTAAATAAATGTTAGTTCTTACCAACACCACCTACTAATTATTTGACCTCTGGCAAATCATTAACTGCTCTGTGCCTCTATTTTCTTATCTGTAAAAAGATACTAGTAATACTTTTCTCTTGGCATTGTTGTAAGGATGAAAGGATCTAGAAAGTGCTTAACACATACTTAGCCATCATTTTTGTTGGTAATGTTATGATTAAAGACTCAGTGGCAAACGCTGTCAAGTACAACCGATTTACTTGGCCATTCCCTTTCATTTGTTTTTGCAGTGCCTCCTTAGTTCCCTGAACAAGGCTAAGCATTTTACATTCGTCACTTTTGCTATCTTCCCAACAACTCTGTGAGCCAGTGACTATTAGTTTCAGTTTGTAGATGAGGCTTAGAAAGGTGAGCTATTTGCCTAACATAACATATCTAGTCCTTGACACCAGATCTATGTGACTCGAAAGCCTGAGCCATTATTCGGAGGGAAGTGAAGTTGAGTACGGGGTATTTTAAGCAGATAGATTGGCAACTGCAGAATTTTGGGGGCAGGATCCTAATACTTTATTTCATATGTATTGTTTCCCCCTCATCTCTGTAAATACTGTGAACTGGATACGTGTAAGGAAGGTAGACAAGATGCACGTCATCTGTGACATAAGAAGGTGTAAGAACAGTATGGGTTTACTTCTTTCCGAGTTCCCGTAAAACTACTTCCTTTCAGAAACTGCTTCTTCTTAGTGCTGTGGATGTGATACTGCCATGGTGGGTAGGCTGGAGTCATCCCGAAGAGATTAGAGCTCCAAATTTGATAGAGGTCAAGGAAGTGTGGCAAGAGATAGGTTACCTGAAAAGCAGGAACAAAAGACAGTAAAGGTCAAATGGACAAATCTGAGACTCAAGTAACAAGTAAATAAGAACACATAAATGGATGAGGTCCTGGAACTGGTGTTGTCAGAGAGTGCAGGCGGGACAGACAGTGACTGATTTCCTTGGGTGGGTTTTATCCACCGGGTTGCCACTTTTGAAGGCATGAGACTACTCCCTCTTTGGCCCAAGCCCTCATTTTTGGAATCCAGCTTTGACAAGGGTGGCCATTATAGCCAATAAGTTCAGGAGCTAGTGGCTCTTTCTCCATTTAAAATTCTAGTCCTTGTTAATTATAACTTACATGCTTACTCAAATTTTCTTTCCAAATATATATCCTCGGTGGAGTGAAACACATTTTCATATTTATCACTCCTCCTGTATGGTTCTCCAAGATGAGATGTGAAAAGATATTCATTTTTCTTTGTCTTGGAGGAGACCAAGGGCTTTCTACCTGTTGGTCCTCTAGTTTGGTATCACAGGAAAAGCAGTTGCATTTAATGCCACATGGCCTGTTTCTGAAGGAAATGGTTGAGATATTCTTCATTTATTAATTGGGCCATTTGCACAGTGAAAAATGCTCTCTTGTGGAAGCATGATGGGAATTTCCTTTTTAGGGATGTTCCTGTTACATTTTCACCCTACTCTGCCTATCCTGTAGAGTTTGCCATACTTCCTTCCTGATGTATCCTTGGTCCATCCTAAGTTATGTCTGTCCCTGCTTGGAATGTTAAGATTAAAATCCCTTTGACATGAATGATTTTCATCATTTGGTGCCTTCTGTATACCAGAGAGCTCAGCTACCATCAAACCCCCCTCTCTGTTTCCTGGGTTGCTTCCAGGCAGCCTCTCATTATTCTTATCAAACTACCAAAATATCCACACACATACATGTGCACATATTCAAAATATTTGACCTGGTACACCATGGATCATGGGCACTGGCTTTAACAAACCACTTTGCATTGACTGACTAATAGGCTAGCTCATCAGTATTTCATATTAGCATTCCAAATCATACATATCTGGGAAAAAGGAGATATTTCTTATATGAGAGAAGTATCCCCTATTGGTAAGAATGGGAGGTTTGGAATCAGAATTCCTGGACTGTCCTTTGAATCACATGCTCAGCCCTAATACTTTCTTTTCTCCCAGGGGCCACCTCTCACTTAGCTGGGAACTCAAGGACTACCGTTTGCTTTGTAAAGCTCTTCTTTCTTCACTGCTCATTGTTGCCATTAGCAGTTGTATTCTGCTAGTTTCTCTGGGCTGATGTTTCTACCTGTGAAATGTCCTTGCCTCCTTTACTGTCCCTTTTCCTGCTAACCTCTAGTATATCACCAAATGAAGTTCTATGGGAATAAGTCTACTGGGAAATTAAAGAACATGGCAGTGACTTAGGAAGAGTATGTGCAATTGTCCTTTAAATATGACATTTACCACAACTGCACTCATTGCCTAACATAAAAGCACTCAAAAGTTAAACCCTTCAGAAGGAGCTCTCTCTAGCAGGATATCTCAACATCAGCAGTATCAACATTTTGGGCCAGATAATCCTTTGTTGTGGGGACTGCCCTGTGCATTGTAGAATGTTTAGCAGCATCCCTGGCCTCTACTCACTAGGTACCAGTAGCACTTCCCCAGTTATGACAAACAAAAATGTCTCCAGACATTGCCAAATGTCCCCTGGGAGTCAATATAACCTCCAGTTGAAAACTACTGCCCTCTAGAGACTTGATCTTCAAAATGTGGTCTGCAAACTAGCAGCATCTACGTTACCTGAGAACTTGTTAGAAATGCAGAATCTCTGGTTGTGCCCCAAATGTACTTAATCAGAATCTACATTTTTGACAAGGTCCCCTTAAAGGTATCTTAAAGATTTTGAAGTCCTACCCTAGAGAATGACTCACATTTGCTACCTTTTCTCCTCTTCTTTCAGGTCTATCTTTCTCTCAGAGTTCCTTCTAATCTTTCCTGGATAAATTTCCACCTTTCCGGAAATTCCTCAAGCTGATCACAGGTGTTGGTGTTGATTCAAGACCTATGACCTTTCCCCTTCCTTCCAACAGTTTCTTTCCTCAATTCTGGGTCATTCAGGTTACAATAATGCTCCAGAGGCTCTAGAATAATATTCCAGAAGCCGAGCCTGGGCTGGGGAGGGGAGTGGGAATTTGGGTCTTTAAGCCTGTACGAACAGCTCAGATGGGTGCTGACACTCCATGTCTGCCCACTTGGATATTTCCTTGCTTGCAGGATTTGAAATTAAGCCTAGGCTGATTCTGTAGTTAAAGCTATCATCCTTTATCGATTAATAGTACACTTCGTAACCCATGAAATTCAGAATCTATGAATCGGCACTGGGGAACATTGAAAGTCTGTCAATCTTTTACAGATGACTCTCCTCATTTCTGGTAGTCCTTAGATGTCAGAGTACAATATCACCTCTTAACCTTTCTTCCCAGTGAATTAACTTACACACTTGGATATTGTACCAGCAGTGCTAACATACCTGCCTTATTTTGACACCTACGTTCAGTTTCCTTTTAAAGTTGTTTGGTCATCTATTTTAATGTTATCGAAATTTAGAACTGGGACATAACTTCCACACACTCTCCTATACTTATACTCTTTGCATCTCAATTCATAGGTGGTTATTTTACAACTGAGGCAACTAGTGGAATCCACACACACAAGTGTCAGTTGCTGGAAGTCAAAGTGCAAGTTGGATATAATTATAGATTTAACAGGGCTGGGTCTAGGGTGAGACAAGAAAGTTACCTAGGGTGCACACTTTCTCCCAGCTTTGTGCAGGTGCTGACTCTAGTCCTTGCCCTGAGGCCTAGTATCTCCATCCAGCTGTGGCGTGTCTTCATCCAGAGTCATTTCTCTATCACCAACGTCATGGATAACAACTAGTTTCCCTATTGTTTCAAGATTTATGCTGTGTTTTTTGTTCCCTAAGCTGTTTTCATAGTCTCAATCCCTAGTCTTTTTATTCCATGAAGTTGGGCCATCTTAGATTCCTGTCTCCAATGGAGATAATTCCAGTAACTTGAAGATTAGGAAAGACATGATTCAGAAGACCAGACCTGGAATTTTCTTTCCCAGATCCATTTTCCCCATATGCCAGTTATCAATTTGTTGCCTTCTCCATCTAAACCCACTCTCCTTTGTGCTGCTTTTTGATACTGAATCTGGATCCTATAAAAACTTCTCTTTTGCCAACTAGCTTCACGTTAAGCTTTATCAGTAGAGGATGCTAGAGAAACTCTGTGTGCACTCCCGGTTCTGTTGCTTTTCTTCTTGCTTCTACAGTGCAGTGGCCGGCAGGCATCTTTGTCTGGGAGACCAAGTGATGCACATTCTCCAGTAAGTCTTACTGGTGCTCCAGCCAGCACCCTTTGCAAGCACCCCAACAGGTAGCTTTTCAATGAGTTTCACCAGCACTCCAGTAAGCAGTTTCCTTGAGAGTGCAGTTAGGGAGACCCACTAGTAACCACCCCCAGCAGCACCCACCCCTAGCAAGTCTCCCTGGCACTCTAGCAGGTGGTTTCCTGGTTGCCAAGTCCAGCCTGTGGCACCACAGTGAACTCCAGTGCCATCCAATGGCCTGCAGCCACACCCTCTACAAAAAGGTCTAAATGTCAGCCAAGTTTGTTTCTTCCTTCCGTATTCTCCCTCATTCCTAGAGGTAGTAGCTATTCCTTTCATCTACTCTTTCAGTTATCTTTAGGATTTTCTTTACCCCTTTTTGTATTATTTTTCTTTTGCCTGTCTAATATTTCTCTATATTAAATTTTCTGTTCAAATTACTGGTGTGGTTTCTGTCTCCTGATTGAACCCTGACTGATTCACTCTCAAGTACAAAAGAGAAGATCTACTAAAACCTGAACCGACTCTACTTTTAGAAGGCATCTATGGGAGATACAGGGCCCCTACGGGGATCCTCATCCATTTCCTTGTAGGTAGATTAGAAATGGCCCTCCCTGAGTGGAACTGCTTGGAAGTAATGCGGGACTCATGAAAAGGTGACATTCAGCAGTGAGTCTTTGTTACTTCAGCTTGTCTTTCTTGGCCCTTGCTTTGTCACCTTCTTTCCTTCTTTAGTTCTGACTGTAGTATAGCTACTCCCAATCTTTTTGGACCCCATTTGCCTACCTTTGTTTAAGCCTTTGGCTTTCCTTGAGATAGATAGATATACTATATATAAATTATATATATTTATATACTATAGCATAATATATTTAATGTTTATATATTATATATAAATATATAGAAACTATATCTCTTATATATTAATTATATATATTTACTACATATATTATTTTATATACATATAGATAATATCAGGGTCTCCCTGGAGGAAATCATAGATTCTAACTTTTTTGTTTTGTTTTTGACAATACTGAGTCACTGGAATAGCCTTTGTCCATGGTTTTCTACTCTCAATGTAGAATCTTTCTGAATAAGTGCTTGCCTTTATCCAGTATTAATGTTTTCATGACTCATTGTTCTGAGATTGATAGCATCCATATCGCTTAGGAGGCTTAATGGGAAAATATAAGATTTTTCCATTCTTCAGCTATGATTTTAATGCCAGCTGGGTCAAGGGGCCATCTGAATTACAGAAAGAGTTGTTGAATACTATCTTTCATAGGATTCTGATTAAACTGATTGACTTGAAGATATACATTGGCTTTACCATTTCCTTAATTCCTAATACATTTTAGTTTGCATGCTTAGAAATAGGTCTCCTACTCAGTATGCATAGTTATGAAAAACAAACCATACATCAGCATTTGAGCCGATGGCTTTAGCCCAAATTTATAGCAGTAAAATACTGCAACACTGATTTCTGATTGATAACCTTCATAAGTAGACCTCGTGCCTCCTAATGTGTTCTTTGGCAAGCATACCTTAATGATTTCATTTTTCTGTCAATAAAATTGACATAGAATTATAATTTTGGGTCCATACCTTGGCTACATGTATATTAAATGCAAAGTATTGCTACTAATAATAGACACAGTGCTCTGGGGATCGACAACTATCTAAAGTCACATACTAACTTTAACACAGCTGATCAGGTAAATGTCTGATTTCACAAAGTGGCTCCCACAATCTACAATGTTTCTTATTCCAAACTCTTCCATGAATATTTTCTCTAGTACCTTGAGGGATCTGTATCTCAGGATCTTAAATTATCCTATGTTACCTTTCACTATTACACTGTCACCCTAGGAAAAGATAAACGTTCCGTGTAAACTCATTTGATACAGATATCTTATTGGAATATTTTTTTAACGATAACGTGTCATTTCTAGATTGCAAAAGATGTAAAATAGGCAGAATTTACTTTCCCCCATCTTTGTGGTCAGCAGCTTCATGCACTGATGTTGCATCTCAGTTATACTTTAGTGCAGATCAACCATAAAAAGCTCCATGTCAAATAAAAACAGCCTGAAAAATGACACCTTCTTGCTTATGGCATTAGTGCTATTGTGGAACACAATTCCTATGTTTTGAAAAACAATAGAATTTGTTATGAAATTGAGTTTCCCCAGAGAGTGCCGCATGACCGTAGGCTATTAATTATACAGTTTCATTGTTATCTTTTGTTCAGAACAATCATGCTCCTGAGGTCCTGTGGAACTTTTCTCCCATGTGATCGTGTCGAGTTTTGATTAAGCATCATTATATATGGTTCATTAACAATGTATCTTAAAATGAGTTTTTGATTGAACATTTTTATTGGTCATTTACTATAATTGATGGATTCTGTTGAAATTTCACATAGAAAATTTGCCAGGATAGTTACAGTATTTTTCATTATGTATCATTATGTCTTTTTTCCCTAAAAGAACCCAAGTTTCTTTTAAAAACATTAATTTTCAAAAATTAGATATTGATCTATTGCCAAGGCAGTTGTTCCTTCCATAGTTCAACTAGTAAAGAAACAGAAACTGGTAATATTGAATAGGAATAAGAAAAATTAAATAATCTTATTAACTTAGCCCTTTTTCCCCTAGTGCCCAAGTCACTCCTTAGGAAAGTAAATGAACTCTTTCAAGTTGATAAGGGTTCTTTTAATGCATTACTAAACTTGATCTTTTTAACTGGATTCTCAAATATTATAATATTAATCATAATGTTTACCACTTCTGTTCCTACCTTAAGCAAAAAGTTAAAAATTATTTGGCAATGGGTCAACTAATTATTTTTTATAATGCCCTTATATTTCAAGAAAAGTTAAAAATCTCTTAGAAATTATTTCATGCATTAAATGCCCTGGAATCTTTTGATAGTGACTTTATTGTCTCTGGAGGTATTCAAGAAAATGCTTGATAGCTACACAATGGGAAAAAGAAAATGGCAAAATAGATAATCTTCAATATTTCTTCCAACTCTAACCTTTTATAGGTTGCTCATGTAATAGCATAAATCAGAGGGCAAAGGGAGAGAAAGAACAGGAGGAGTGTGAAGGCTGATACTGTCTAGCTTCAAGCAAGTTTCTTAACTTCTCTGGGCTTCAGTTATCTTATTTGTGATAACAAGAAAATTGGATTAGATGAAGTTAAAGGTTCCTCCCTACTGCAGCATTCCAGAATTCTCTATTTCCCTAAGGAGTGAAGGAAAGTCCTCCAAGAACCTATTTTTCATTCAGGAAACGCCAGGCACTTGGGGCGATAGTGCCCACTGACAAATGTTGGGAAATTTATAAAATTCCAGTGAACTTATAGTTTTGGTATCTATCACATTAACTTATATATTCCTACCTCATATAACTTTTTGTATAGCTTTCCTCCTACTGAAAATGTGAATAAGAAAAAAATTTTTTTTTCAGTTTTCTCTTCATTATTCTCTATTTTCTTCTTTGAAATAGCAATTACTGCTGCCACTGGAAGCTTCTATGAATTGGAACATACTTTGTCATTGTCATCATAGAGAAAGGGTCAGATTAAAGTTTCAGTTGCTGAGTATGGGTTATCTTTCAGGAAAGTAAGAGCTAGTCATTGCTTACTGTTCTAAATTTGTCAATTGATTATCCTTCTCCTCATATCTGTTTTCCTCTTCTTTCCTGGGTAGAATATAAGGAGTATTAGCTCACAAGGATACTTCTAACCTGGTGAAATCAGGTAGATTGAGCAGTTAGAATTTAGTCAACCACCCAGACATTTTGGGGGGTCAAGTGTGCTTAATCTTCTGAAACTTGAAAGAAAAGGAATCCTAAAAGTAAAGTCCATGTTTTATTTACTACAGAACTCTCTCCTCCTCCTCTTTCTATTTCTCTTTCTTTACATTCTAGTTCTCTAAACTGCAAGGCAGCCCTAAGGGAAGGAAAATGTGCCATGAATTTTCTAGATTATAATGAATTTGGTCACTACTCACTCTATAACATTGAGTGGATTACATTTCCTCATTAACTTGTATTTCAGAATGTATTGATTGTTACCTCAAGAAGTATCCAGTTAGGACACTTTCTCCTTCTACCACATCTTCTTGCCTTGATTCTCTTGTGATTTAAGTGTGGAAAAAAAAATGGAAAAATATAGTGTGAAGAAACTTAATCCATTGTAACATCAAGTTCATGGATCAAGTTTAAGACTATATTTGAAGTTCATTCATAGGATGTTTTGATTTCCCATATGTGAGGTGAATGAGCAAAGTAGCTTTGTGAGCAATTAATATTTTAACCATATGGATGGAAATCATTGTTTCTACTTAAATGTAAAACAAGGAAATAAGATACATTTTATTGCCCATTTTATTATGGGTTATGGTCTACTGAAGTAATAAGAATTTCCTACCCCATAGTATATCTCTACATATTTGGGTAAAAGAAAAATGTTCCAGAGTCAAGATGGCAGCTTGAACACCAGCTAACCATCCTACTAATTGGTGTTCTTGGCCAGAAGGGGAAAAAAATGCATCATCCGTGCCTAGTATTGGAAAACAGCTTAGCATAAATATCCTATGAAATGTCCATTAGTATTGTAATCTTTGTGTAGAGAGAACAGAAGATGAAAACAGAGTTCAGTCATCCATCCTGGGAACAGGGTGGGAAGACCAAAGTGTCTTATCTTTCTGCCAGCAATAAGGTATTCTGGGAAAAGCATAGAATTTGATGATTAATAATCCTGCTCCTGTAGCCTTCGATCTGTCTTGACTACTTGTATGACCTTGGCAAGTTAATTAATCTCTAAGACTTACTTTCTTAGTCAGCATATAAAAGAAATGAGACATCCTTGGAAATCTCTGGTATGGTGCCTGGCATATGGCAGGCACACATGAAGTAGTCGTGGGTTCTGAGTCTTTCTCAGTTTCCAGGGAGTGAGGAGTTTGATCTACAACACAATACTTTTCAGGTGATTTTTTTAAAACTATAGAACCCTTTGAACAATAGCAATAAATTCTACATGGAATCCCAATATATTAAACAGATAAGAGCTAAACTGTTCTGATTGAAGGGAAAGTAGAAAGCCCAGAACCACCTTCACCGGTCATTTGTGTTTATTATTCCAAAGGTTTGACATTCATTAAAGCTTTCAGTCAATGCATGTGCACAGACGTGTGTGTGCACATGTATGCACATGCACAGGATCACAAATCTTTTCAGCACCTTTAAATCATTAACTATTTCTTAGGCCAACGCAATTTCTATGTGGCTTATATATGACAATCGTCTTGAGTGTTTCACCTTCTATTTCCTCAAGGTAATTCCCTTGACAATTCATGATTAAAGGGGGTTAATATTGATGCGGTGAATGAAATGATCCTTTGAAACTGCCTTAGAGATCACACTTTTGTAAATGAAGATGGCACACCCAACTGCAGACAAGCCTGACTCAGGCAGAATTCTGTAACAGATATCATCTATCTGTTCTGCCGAATGAAGGTGCTTGAATTTTTACTGAAATTATCATCTGGGGCTCACCCAGTTCAGATATCTATTTTTAACAATATGTGAAAAGTTTCTTTTAATTCAAGACTATATAGAGACAAAAGAAACATTTGACTTAGCATAAATCAGAGCATCATAATAACTGTGTATATTTTACTAAATGTTTAACTTACTTATACAATAACTATACTTAGCAGCATGGCATGGTTGGGAGAGCTTCAGAGCCAGGCTAAACTAATTTTAAATCCCAGCTCTTTCACTTATTAGCTTTGTGACCTTGAGCAATTATTTTATCCTTGCAAAGCCACAATTTCCTCATTAGTGAAATGGAAATGAGAATTCATTCCTCATTTGGGTTGCTGTGAGATTTAAAAGGAAAAACCTATTCTGGACCCTAGCATTGGATCCAGCATATAGTAGATGTGCGATAACTATTAATTAATTTTCACTTAAAAGATGGTGTCATGCTGATGTTCACTTATGGTTCCTGCTCAACTAAAATCTGGTGGAAAGTGAGAGCCAAATTTGGCTAAGGAGCTGCACAAGTACAACTTGTTTCCTTATCTTATTTTTCTTTTCTTTTCCTACCTCCATTTACTCATCATCTCCAGAGTCTTGAGCTGATTTGGATTTTTATGTTAATTTACAGAGATTATCAGGCTCTCTGTTGTTAGTTGTTAAATGTTTATACATGACAGAGAAGTAAATGGCTGCATTAACTGTATGCTTATAATCCTATCAGCTACTAATAACTACTGCACACACAGCAAGTTAGAACAAGAGGAAATCAACTCTCTTTCAAAATGTGCTCTGCAAACTTTCTGCTAAGTAATCAGCTAACCTGTGTGGGGATCAGAATTGGCCACCTCAAGCCTGAAGGAGGCTTTGATCTTCCCTGCCCCCATTAACTCTTTGAAGGGATTTGGGATGGAAGGCCTGTGCCCTGGACAGGCCATCACCATGGATAACTCTGGGCATCGAAAGACTGGGAGGGTCTTTGCTATGCCCATTCTTATCAAAGTTCTGTCTACCAGACATTTACATTTGTAAGGAAAATCTCCATTGTAAAAGTATCTCCTTCTCTGTACTGGGAAGAGGGGCAGATGACCTCATCTCTAGAAACTTATCAATGTGGAAGGCCAGGCCTTAAATCTGCATAATAACCTTGCTGTGCTTTTCTGGTAATCTCCATAGCTGACCCAACCCCCAATATCCTCGTTTGTCTATTTAAAAGAAGAATCTCCGCCATTTTGTTGTGAGAGATGCTCAGTTTCCCTGAGTCTCTCCCAGGTATACACGTTATAAAGCTTTGTTTGATTTTCTCCTGCTATTTGGCCTCATGTCAATTTAATTTGTAGCCCAGCCAGAAAGGACTCAGAGTGGGTAGAAAATACTCTTTCTCTCTTTCACCTAGAAATGTGCATTTGCTCACTCTCACATGTGCTCTCCTTCTCCCCCTCCCGTTAGATATTTTTCAGGGAGTAATGACTCCAATTTATATAGCACATCAAAATTTTTGGTCTTCTGTGCAGACAACATTAACTGTAAAATTAAATTCTCACAAATTTAATGTGCAAGTGAAACTCTTTGGGGATCTTGTTAAAATGCACATTGTGATTCAGTAGGTCTGGAGTAGGGCCTGAGAGAATTTGCTTCTGACAAGCTCTCTGATGATGCCCATGCTGCTGGCCTATGGAACACAATTTGGGAAGCAAGGCTTCAGGTACATCTTAGGTCACCTTGTCAATCATCCATTATTGCCCCTCCACCATCTCTTTTGCCCATCCAGTGAGAATAAGCAGGTTCGGTTTTTTGTTTATTTTTGTTTATTTATGTATTCCATGCCAGCCATGTTTGAAATACAAACAGATCCAAGAAAAATCCATTGCCAACTTGGAAATTTTTAGCTGTTTGTCTCCAAAAAGTTATCTTCTAAAAGAAAAAAAGCAAACAAAAACAAACCCACAACTTTATATCATTTTAAGACGATGCCCTAGTTTTATATGACTGCCTAGTTTTATATAAATTCTTTGAGAATTTAATCTTTTTTTGACCATCTTGCAGGTTGATTTTCTAACCACAAACAAAGCAAAAATCTCTCATGGAAAAAAACCACTCTGATGTCTTTGAAAACTATTAAAATAGCGTGGGCATGTGACAGAGGCCAGCCCCTTGCAGGCTGAGCACTTACAATAACATGCACTCTTCCTTACCGACTTCCACTCCACAGTGAGCTGTCTGTAAGCCTTGTCCAATCAATGAGGATGATGCAGATGTGAAATGGATCTCCACAAATTTATTAATTTGTCAGTAGCCACATTAAAGGCACATCAGGTAACCTGTTGGGCTGCCCCGCCGGAAAAAAAAAAAAAATTCCTAAGACTTGAGGATATTCAGAAATGTCATAAACTCCATTATTTTAAGAGCTGTTTTTTAAGAAAACTGGGCCAAGCATTCTAGAATATATTATCACTTTAAACACAGATTTTCATTGAAAACATTCTGTGGGCATCCATTTAATATTAATATTAAGCCAAGGAAATGGTCCTTGTTTCTTTCCTTTAAAATGACAGGAATAGTGGGTACTTGTTCCTTCTGAAAAACAGGAAATATCTAAGCCAGCAGTATTCACACTGGTGTCATTACTTGCATTACTTCAGTTATCGATTGAACCTTGCCAAATTCTCCATGATGCATCTGTCTACCAGCGAGGGAGAGGCTTGTGTGAGAGATCGACTTGAAAAGGTTATCTTGGGATCAAATGGTATGCAGCTCTCTGCCTTTTAAAATGTCTTGAAACGCTGGGAAACCAGAGTCACTGAGGCACAGAAAATGGGGCGTCTGGCTGTAATTTTCTGAAATTAGTAAGGTAATATTTTACTAAAATTGGTACAGAATTTGAACTTAATTCTTTAGAAGGATACCCAAACCAAGAAGCACTCATCAGTACTGTTTTCTGTCACCCTGAAACAACTAAAGTCTAAGTGTTTTCTGAGGGTTAGAACTCAGGAGTCCCTGGGAGTTTCCTGGAATCCTTGAAGTTCTTTTCCATCGGGTAATTCTGCAAGGTGGGAGGAGAGTGGGGCATAGCAGTCCCACCATAGCATCCAGAGGTCTTGGATGAACTTATCCCCAAATCTCAAGGAGACTTTTTGTTGACACTTTTGCCAACATTTGTGTGTGTTGTATTTTATTTTGTCCCTTCTGCTGAATCTAGACTGATAATACCTCCCCAAAATCTTGCCCTGGGTTTCTGCACATTTATAAACACAAGGAAAGGAATTGCTGAGGCCTCAGTTGATCCTATTGGTTTGGAGAGTGCTGCAGGGAGTCCCAAGATCAATACATCCCTGGCTTCCTTGCTTTCACCTCTTCCTTCCGAGTTTCTACTGCCCCAAATTTGCCTCTTTCCTTTTCTTGTCTTGTTCTTGGGGTCAGTGCTATATACATCTGATCTCTCTTTTAATCTCTCTTGGGGAAGAAAATAATCCTAAACACTGAGTGATTGTATCAGGATTTTATCAGCAATACATTTCAAGGTGGATGAAAGGGCTACCAAACTCATATGGCTACCCCTAGGTCCACCTTTCTCGTGTCTACCTTTACCTGCATCATGGTGTAAAGGTTCCCAGCTGTAGGCTTCACTTGGACAGATTTGGCTATTGTTTTTTCGGTCTTGAAGGGGCTGGAGCACATATTAGTCCATGTCACCCTATGCACACCCAGTGGATTCTTTTCTGTGTTCCTGTTCCCTCCTCTATTTGCATGTGTGTGCAAGTGTTTGTGCACATGGGTATAAGCACACATACACACACTGTGGACAGTGTCTGTATGAAAGAGAGGAGAACATCTTTTAAATGGTCAAAATAGGGGTGATAAATCTCAAATGAGGATAAAATAGAAGCCCAGCCTCAGGACAACACTGTGATATTTTGACAGTTGGGTTCTCCCCAAGATCCTTGCCTCTCTCTCTGGAAAACCACCCTACTTTGGACAAGCCTTCTTTTAGATCAACAGCTAAACACCCAGTGGGTGACAGAGACTCTCCTTGAACTTAGAAGGTATTCTGAAACAACTGCCTTTCCTCTCCCTAAGACCAGGGATAAGTTTCACTCATCCATTCTGCTGCAAGAAGAAGACCCAGAGCAAGAATGAGCTTTCTTGGATGTAGTTCTATATTCCCACTTAAGGAGATGTCCTTATATTTCCCTGAATCTCTCTCTTTACCTTATTCTCAGAACTAATACAGAAAAGCAAATAAGTGAAAAATATATGGTCAGAGTAAAAGCAAATTTGGTTAAAGCCCTCTTACTAGGTAAAAGAAATAAAAGGTCTTGTTACTTCCACCACTGCAAACTACTCCTGCCCCTCAAGAATAAACCACTACTGCTAGAGTCAGCTATAGGTTCCAGAATTCACTCTGCAAACTATTGTGACTAGCCTCCAAGGGGACCCTCTTCTCTGCAACTCTGTGCCTCCTTTCTGGACTCTAGTCTCACCTCAGGGGAGTGGCTGTTCCCTTCTACCTACTTCCCTATTCTCCCCTTCCAGAGTGGATTTTTACATTGGAAACAACATTTCTTCAATGATCGATGGCCTATCCAAACTGGATAATGGCTAGAAGAGAAGCACAATGAACAGGGTAGTCTCTATCTAGTTGTTCATTTCCCTCTAACTATTTTTTAAAAGAAAATTCAGCAGTCTTTCAGATGGGTCCAGGAACTCCCTGAAAGTGAGTAGATATGGAGTTGCTCCATTTTAACTTCTAATATTAGATCCATGTAAGGAGTGCTCTTGATCCACACTCCAGCCTCATGTTCAGCCCTTCCCTCTATGACTGACAGTCCCTACCCTGTACCGAGGAACCATCTGTCTCCACAGCTCGCCCACACAAGGATGGAGTTGTCGTTGATGCGGCAGCCAGGACTGCAGCAACAGGCACTGGTGCCAGACAACACAGGTGGTTGGGAGCATTGAGAGTCACCAAGGAGACTCAGAGAAGACCAGCACTTCCATTATCGGGGTGGAATGCATCTGATGGCATCACAGTCCTGTCCCAGTCTAAGGAAATGTGAGCCAAATGATAACACTGACTCCCCAAATGTGTCCATCACATTCACAGAGATATTAACAAATGTAATATTAGTTACCATTCACTGAAACCTTACTATAAGTTTTCACTATAAACCACCAGACTTCAGTGCTTCTTTTGACTTGTGGAGCTAAGACAGGATGAAGAATGTGTCTTCTGATGGGCAATATCTCTGATTCTAGGGTTCACAGTATAATTAGAAAAAAGTACACAAATATTTCAAGTATTTTCTCCCAAGAAGACCTATTAAGGACATCGGATGACCATTCAGATGCCAAGAAACCATTTTCCAGGTGCTATGATACTGTTGGCTATACAGAACTATCTCAGACAGCTGCCTCTATTTAGTTCTTGTTTCAAAGAATGAAGAGAGACAATGTCCTCTATTGGTCTAAGAGAAGTTAAGAAACATACAACTGTAATGTAATTATACAACAGAAACTTGATTCTTTATCTTCCCTTCCTAATGATGACTCAAACACTGATGAGAAAACTCAGCCTAATCCTTATCCTTCATTTTCTTCTTCAATCTAAGATATAATACATCCCCAATGGAGTCCTGTTGATTCTTTTGAATCAATATCCTTCTCTTCATTCCCATTGTATCATCTCAGTTCCTAACCTCATCATATCTGCCATGAATGCTTTAATGGAATCTTAACTTGTATCCTGTCTCCAGTCTCTTTCTAATCTCTTCAAATGATCCAGAAGAATTGTTCTAAAGCACAGATCTAATCACTTTCTTTTACTCTTTCCTGTTTTGTTTCTTTCCCTAGCACTGATCACCTTTAAATTTACTATATACTTCTTAAATTTACTTTGCTTATTATCATCTGTCATTCCCCAAGTGACTATCAGCCCCATGAAATCAGGAGTTCTTATCTGTTTCCTCATGGCTAAAAATGCTGAGTCTAGAACAGGCCAGCATATACTAGGTGCTCAGTAAATATATATGACTGTTTGATATCCCTTACTTAAAATCTACTTTGCATTTCCATGTCTTCCAGGATGAAGTACAAATGCCTTAACATTATATTTAAGACACTGCATGCTGATCTCCACCCGACTTTCCACCTCACTTCCTTGCATCTTTCTCTGCACAAACCTTCTGTTCAACTCACCCGAATATCTTGTCATTCCTTAAGCTTGCCATGTTTTTTTCACACATCTCTGCATTTGCAAATGTTCCCTTTGTCTGGAGAACTCTTTCCAAGGCTGCCTAGAACATGGCAGGTACTGATGATTGTCTTTTCAGTTATCCTATCAAATACTTCATTCATTCATTCATTCACTACCTAATCAACCTCTATACATCCTTGAAGACCCAGGTGAAATTTCACCATTTCTACGAAGCCCTCCTAGACTCCCTGAGTTGGGGTTGGTCATATTTTCTTGGTGCTTTCATAGTACTTTATATACAACTCTGTTTTGGTTCCCATCAAATAGAGATGTAAATTATCTTATATGCTTCCTATGCCCTCCTCTGGACTATGAGATACTGCAGAGTAAGGAATGAGTCATTTATCACCTTGTCTCCAGTATATTTTACAGTGCCTGACACATAATAAGTACTCAATAAATGCATAAAGAATAAATGAATAACTAAGCTATTTGGAATAGATATACATTTTGGGAAGAAGGGTAATTGCTTTGAATTGAGGATTCAACAGATGAACTCCATAACATTCTATTTAGATACCTGAAAAATCTCAAGAAGTTCCTTTAGTGTTTATGGGAAATGTATATTTAATTTTACTGAAATAATTTACATTACGTGAAATTCATAGAACAATAACCAAATAACAGAAAGATATCAGAGCTGTAGACCACATAATATTATAATGAGTCATATATACTGAATAAAAGATAATGCAGTCCATGGAAACATGTTCAGGACTCCTCAGGTCTCAATTATCTGTACATAATTCTCTATAAAGCCGATGAGAATGATGAATGACTAAGTAGGACAACATTTGGTTTCTAGAGCAGAGAAGTTAACAACTTCAAAACAAAAAAATATTACACAAATGTGATGATTATCCTCATGTTTCTTTTAAAAGTGATGAATGTGCCAAAAAGTGACTTATTTAAATCTAAATGTAATTTGGTTTTTAAAGTGGGTACTCTCGTGTTTCTTAAATGCCAAAAGAGAAAAGCTGCCTAGCCATTTTGTTTTCCAACCTCTCATTCATCCCTCATACTCTCCTCTGTCAACAGTTTCTTTCTTTCTTTTCATTTCTTTTTTTCCCCACCTGAAGCTGCCCATGGAGAAAACGAAATAGAATGTTTGAAGGACACTGTGAAGGGACAAGCAGCCCAGCTTTCCCCAAGAGAGGGTACTTCTTAAATGAACTGACAATTTTCTTTGTTGGTACAAAAGAAAAGCTAACATAAAAATATCCTCTAAGCTTCCCTTTTAGTGTTTTACAAGGATGGAGACTGGCTTTGACGTATTTCTGTGTGCCTGTCTTAATCCTCCAGGACTGAGGATTCCAAGCAAACTGCTGAACCTGCACTGTTTGCCTATTTATCTGTCTTCCATCTGCACATAATATAGACCTCACATTGTTCATTTGGGAGTCCCTGTTATTGTCCAAATGTCTATTACAAAATAGGGTGTCTCAGTCCTCTGGAGTAACTGGCCGCGGTACCGACAGACACAGATGGTGAATGAATGCATTAATATGCTCTGTTCATGGTGGAAATTGCACAGAAGTAGTATATTAACTTGAAAGGATTGCTTCCCATCTTTGTTACAGAGTTTTTGAGGCCATGTCTGTGTGTACAAAATGAAGTGAAGATTTAAGGCAATTATCTGGGTAATATTTGGGGGGAAAAATTACAGCTACCTGTTAATAAAGAATCTGTGATTAATTTTAATCTGAACTTGCTCAACCAGCACACTTTCCTGATGAATTTCACCCCATTTATCCTTTAATTTACCCTGCCACGTTTCCTTTTCCCTGTGTAGTTACAATCATAGTATACTTTGGTGCTTGAAATGCAAAGCTATGTTTCCTGGCCCCTCAGGAGAAAGGAGAAAAAAATGGCAACGTTTTCACTGTGACTCAATGATCATTTAGAGGTTGTTAAATAAAGAGCTTAAGTTTCGTCTGTAAAATGGGAAGCACAGTGCTTATCTCTGCATAGGAACAGGGCTGTGATGAAAGCAGTTCATAACTGCAAAGCCCTCTGCAGATGTAGTGCCATTGGCTATACTTGTAGATGGAATGTAGAGTGATGATCAGGGATAGCTAAGGAGATCTGGATTTATATGAAATTTTCAGCAGGAAAGAAATCCTGTCATTCAGATGGAGACATTCTTAAGGTCATTTTGACATATTATACAAGTGCTATATACATATATGGTAAGACAAGGATCTCTGCTCAGTATTCTTCATGTTTAGTACCTGAGTGTTGGCTGATCTTGTATGGAAAGGAAATGCACATGAGGGCCAGTGCATTCTTCCATTCTGTCTTTAGACTGTTTTAACCCCATCTTCTTGTATTTTCCTACTTTGCTGTCCCTTTTACTTACTTCCGGTGTAATTTTTTTGTCTGTTTTCTTTAATCAAATTTCTCTTTAAAATTGTAAGAGTAACCTATGTTTCCTGCAACTGATGAAACAACGTAAATATACATAAAGAAAAATAATCAGGAATCTTCCCCTGCCCTTCTCTCTCTGCATTCCTGTTCTTGACGGCCACAATCCACCAACTTCTAGTAAGTGGTGATGTTAAACGCCTGGTGTGCATCTTTGCATACTTCTCTTCATGCTACACATCTGTATGTATAGGAAAACATTTTTGCACATGTACATTTTGGGCTGTTTTTTGCTTTTATGAAACTTAGAGTATACTAAATTCATCACTCTGCAATTTGTTTTTTTCACTTAAAAATCATTATGGACAGTCTTTGTGGCAATAATGTATTCTTTTAATGACTCTATATTATCCCACAATTCTACACCTCTATTTGTTCAACTGATTGTATTCTTTCAGCCTATTTATAGTTTTTTTGCCACTAGAAAATTATCCTATAATTAACACACTGTTCATATATATTCATGTACTAGCATATATATGTTACTTTAGAAAAAAATAATGTAAGTAGGTAAAAAAATGTGTGTTTTTACTTTTTATATATTTTATGTGTATTTTTACTTTTAGTACATATTACCAGAAAAGTTTTCAAAATGGTTTATAACAATTCACATTCCCACCAAAATGGAAGAGAGTGCCTCTTTCCCTTCACCCTTTATAAGCACTGAATTTAGACACTCTTTTAATTATTTTGCCAGTCTGTAACATTAAAGATGTTATCTCATTTTACTTTAAATTTGCATTTCTCTGTACTTTAGTGAGAATGAGCATCTTTTCACACACTTATTGGCCATTCACCTCTCCTACTTTTCTAATTGTTCACGTCCTTTTAATAAAGCAACAGTGCTATGCACATAGAGCCTCAATAAATACTGGTTGAATGAATAAATAAAAATATCTCAAAAAATTAAAATTTTTCTTATCAGTTTGTAGTTGCTCTTTGTCTGTTGGGGATGTTGCTCCTTTTTACATTATCTGTATTTTTTTCAGTTTTTCATTTGTCTCTTGACATTGTTTATGTCAAGAGACATAACACTGTTTATGCCATCAACTTAAAGCCACAAAACATCTCTTGGAACATGATGCGTTAAAAGCTGTAAAACATTCCATACAAACACTCCAACACTCCATACAAAGCACTCCAACAACACACTGTGTTGTTGTCCCATCTTCTCTTATGCACAGTGTATCTGGCACTGGGTCCCCATGATAGATAAATGACTCCAGAATAAGGCTTCTCATGTCACCTGTGGGGCTTACTTAACAATATAAAGCAAGACACAGGCAAAAGAACAGCCTTTCAGCCCTATAGATTGGAAGTGGAGTGAGAGTGACTGCCAAAATAAGGGGGTGGGTGAGCACATGTTTTAAGATACTTAAAATCAGTAGTAAAGGAACATAAGAAGAAGAAGAAGAAGAAGAAGAAGAAATATGTCAAAAAAATAAGTTTGGTTTCTCTGTATAACGGAGTAGTTGATATTTTTTCACTGATATTTAATTTCATTTATATAGTGTTCAGTTCTTTAAAAAACTTTAAAAAAGAAGATAAACTCAAATATTTATCTTTAAGATTGCTGCTAATTGAATTGCCTTTAGAATTCTGAGTCACTTCGAGTTGAGACTTATAAAACAACAGTGCTGCTCAAATAGGCCCTCAATAAATACTGGAATGCATAAATAAAAGTATCTCAAAAAATTAGAATTTTAGAAACGGGAGGAAACTCTATGCAGCAGTATGACTCCCTCACTTTACAGATGAAGAACTTGAGGTCGAGGAAAGTGGGTGACGTGTGGGGGTCAGCCAATGAGTTTGTGGCAGGGTCAGGATAAAGACCGACCCTTTGTTTCTGGAGTCTCTGCCTAGCACCCTTTTTTTCATTCAAGACTTAATAAAACTTACCCATTTGACTCTGAGAGTTGGACAAATGGTGGAGAGAAGCTTGGTTTTGCTGTTTGTTCACTGGGAAGAACAGACCATGTTTCTGTGATTGACCCTTTGATAACTGAGAGTGTGCTCTTACCTGATGTCTCAGCAGTTCAGCTTAACAAAAGAGGAAAGCTGGGCTGAGGGAGGCTAAGGGACTGGAGCAGTCACTTCGGGGCTGAGTTGGGACTTGAATGTCCATCTGTGATTCTTGCACTATGCATAGAAGACAGCCTTAAAATGAAGATGCTTATCTAAGAAAATTTGGCATCTCTATTATTATTTTTTTGCAGTATACTAGTTGTTATTATGTTTTATGAGTTACATAAACTTTTGCCATGACTGTAACTGTGGTTATCAACCATTTTAACCTCAGATAACATGGTCCAGCATGTTATCTGGTATGAAGCTTAGTGGTGGCCTACACCCAACTTGAACATTGATCTAAAATTATTTCTGGGCCAATAAAGTTTTTATCCATCTTATAAAATATATGTGTTCCCTCTTTTGCTGGCACCACTCCCAGTAGGTCTTGGATGTCTCACCCAGCTCTCAATCTTCATGAGCAAAACAATCATGGGCTTCCTCAGCTCTACTCAGAACTCCCCACAAACTTAGAATCCCATGTGAGGAGAGGCAGCTATAAGCACACTCTATGTGAATTCTTTAAAAATAAACAATTTGTCCCTTCCTCTCTATTGAATTTATTTTATTTCATTTACTTTGAATTAGTAATACATTCACACGGTTCAAAGTCATTCAAAAGTAAATGAGAAAGTTTATAGGGAAAACTCTTCCTTCTATCTTTTTCTCCTTGTCAGCCAGTTCTCCCTGTAGGCAGATTAGGTTTCTTATGCATTCTTCCAGAGTCATTTTATATACATACAAAGGTGTATGTGTATATACATATTCTGTGTGTATACATATATATGTATATATACACATATATATGTACACTTAACACATGCATACACACATATATTTATTCACCTTTTATTCACAAATGATGGCATTCTATACTTGCTGTTCTGCACTTTGCGTTTTTCAGTTTATAACATATCTTGAAACTCTTTTCTTATAAGTATATAAAGTAGTTCCTTATTCTTTTTATGGCTGCCGGGTATTCTACTGTGTGGGTATGTCATAATTTGTTTAACCAGTCTCCTATTAATGAACATTTAGATATTCTTTTAAACACTTGTTATTACAAAAAGGTTGCAATAAATAACTGTCTACATTGGTTATTTCATTAATATGTGAAAATGCATTTCAATTGGATAAATTCCTAGCAGTAGAATTGGTCGATCATAGCATAGTATTGCCAAATTTCTCTACATTTGAAAGTTAGTTGACTGATCATCATACAGAGCCTGCTTGTTTTCTTAAGATCCTGTGAATCTGGCTCCAGAATCTGGTCTTAACCATTGCTCTCAGCTGCCTCCCAAGGCCTCTTGGAGCTGAGATGTGTAACAACCACTAGGCTCTCTCTCTAGCTAAGTGGCATGTTCCCAAGCAACTTCTTTGCATCATAAGATTCAAATTTGAACCTCAGCAAAATGATAATTTGTTATATGTCATGGAGGTTGTTTGGGGAAGATAGGAACTGATTGTTGAAACTGAATTCCAAGGGTTTGTTGTAAGTGTGGCAAAACTTACATGTACTTTTCTAGAAAGTCTATGTTGGCACATACATACAATCACCCATATTATAATCATATTTCCTGGTCTAAGAATTAGGATGTATGGCCTGACCTATGTGACACCTCAGTACCTCTCCCATAATAGATGAAAAGTGACCCAGGAGATATGAGACATGTGGTTATGTCAACAATTTAACATATATATTATGTTATTAAAGCTAGTGGACATAGGGAAAAAAGGTCTGAAAGAATTTTTTTACAGAGCTTTCTGTTAGGATAAGGTTGGTCGACCTCCCCATTTGACCTTCAACTCCCAAGAAACCTGGGCTTTGCTGCTTTGATTTACTCCCGTGAAAAGGTGATCGATTAATGTGAATGGCCGACTTTATGAGGCCTGTCTTCGAATGGTGTCAGAGACGGCCAGGGTGAGAGAGTTATACTGCCACTATTCTAAAAAAGGTCGTTGGTAAAGAATCAAAGACAGCATAAATGATGGTTTACACATCAGAAACCTCTCTGTGGAACAGACAGAGAATGTTGAACATCATACCTCTCGGGGTTTGGTGCAGATGTTACGTAGTAAATATCTTTTGAATTGTTGCCGTATAGATTCTCTCATAGTCAAAAATTATGCTCTTTGAAGCCCATCTCTGAAGCACTGTCCTGTGATTAAATGAGAAGGCCCTGGTGAAACCTCCAATGTTACCGAGTGGAATTCATTGAACTGTAATTAGGGTCTGTCAGAGCTGTTTCATTACCCCCAGTGACCAGTTCCTGAAGTCAAAGTTCAAAATGATAGTTCTTGTTCCAGAACCAGATATTTAAAGTAAAAAAAAGAGTTAGAGATAATCTTGACTCCATAGTTTGGCATTCACTGACCATTAAGAAGGACAGAAAGGCTTTGACATGTGTCTGGGTTTATCAGGAATTAGAGGAGCCTCTTTGCTGTTGGGTCTCTAAGCATAACATTATGTGGGTATCTGTGCGACTCACTGGCCATTTAACAACAGGTGTTGGCTGTCTAAAGCTAGTGGCTGTCCTCTACATCCAAATCCCTCCCAGGCTCTGTGGGCTTGCCAGGGCCATTATTTGTTATTTGTTAAGTTTTCATCTTTCTGAGATAACATGGCAAAGCACAAGACCCCAGCTGTGGCTCTTCTCAAATCCTTTCACATTTAGACTTGATTTTTTGTCTGATGAGGAGAAATTTATCATAAAACATGATATCTTCTGGAAATGGCTAGCAGAGCCAAACAGGATGGCAATGTCACCTGACTTTTAAAGAGGCTTAAATACTGAAAGGCCAGTTTGCAAGCCTCATGTATTTTGTCACTAACACCAAGCTGGGAAAGAAGCTAAAATATTTTGATCATTGGGTCTGGGCATTTGTGGCAGATGGTCTTTTCAGCAGTATTCCATTTGGGGGGTCAGTGGGGGAGAGAAGAGGATATCCAAATAGAATATATAAAGTCAAAGAGATAGAAACTTGGCCTCATTTTACAAGGTTTTGTGCCAAACCTTGAAACACCCGTGTGTCTCCAGTCAAGCTAGTAGAGGTTCCCAGTCTGAGCAGTGTGATGGGGATGACAGTTCATTTAAACAGTCTGCTGGGAGGATTTGCTGGGTTGGAAACCCAGGACCCAGGGAGCCTGAAAAGGATGGGAAAATGTATATGCTGATACCATCAGTCATGAAGGGGTGGGCTTCCAGTTGTGCCTGCAGAAATGCGTGGTAGGAAGAACATTGTCAGAGGCATGCATCTATGGAAAAGCCTTTGAGAAATGTAGCCAAGAAAAGAGCTGAATCATCTGACTTCACCTTAGGTGACTTTGCATAGGACTGAAATCCCCGGCACTGCTTCTTGTCTTAAGACATGGATACTGCCAGCTGACTGGCTGCCTGGCAGAAGTCCAGAGACTGAGCTGCCTAGAAGATTTGGCCCCACCCCCACTCTCACCAAACAACTATTATGATAATGCAAATGCACTCAGAAAAAAGCATGGAACACTACAAGCTACCAAGTAGATTTGGGGCTCTTTGAGGTCACAGGACTCTGCCAATTCCAGCTCACTCGGGTTTTCTGTCTCGATATTATTTATTTATTTGCCTGGAAACTGCAGCTTTTTTTTTGTGAAAACTCTTGGGCAGAGGCAAGAACATCATTTTGGGAAAATCATTGTTCCCAAGGGCCCAGTGGGTACAGAAGTTGACAGAGGGTAGTCCAGAAAATGACATCAGTGTCATTTATAATGGATCACCATTGCCCACTGATCCTCCTGCTTGAAGATATCTTCCCCAGTCAGCTTTTGTCATTGGTGGACTTGAACTTGGACTAACTTTTGTTGTCTCAGACAGCAGAGGCCATTTTGAGGTCCCTCACGAGGTGGACTTGTGAGCCATAACACACCGGTACCTACCTGATGACCAATTCAGGCAATGGTTAGCTCAGGTGGTAACATTTTCTGAGCAATAGCTGTGTGCTAAGATTTCTTCCACTCTTCAGGGAAGAGAAGACAGGAAGATGGCCCCCAAGCAGCATACTGCTTATACGTTATAAAAGTTGTGACCAACTAAAGTCCCAAGGTAATTATTCAGAGCCAGTAGTTTAGGACACCTGGTTTGCAGTATCATTCCCTTTAACTACACATAAAAAGTTCCAGAAAGAGAAGCTTAGTCAAAAGATGAGTTTTCTTTCTTTGGTACACTCATATAGATAAATAATAACATACAGTCTATTACAGTTTATGAAGTGCTTCACATACATTTTTATCTTTTATCTTTGCAACAAGTATGGATGCCTCCGTTCTACAGATAACGGAAACTGAGTTTAAAAAGGTCAAGTGATCTACCCAAAGCAAGACAGCTCATTAATGAAGAACTGGGACAAAAAGGCACAAATTTAGGATTTCTGAGACACAGCTTGGCACTCTTATTTCTTTTTCACAGCTGCCTCACTTATGTAGAGAAAGTGCTAAGTGAGTATATCACTATGAAACCTGTAGATTTTTAACTGGGGAACATTTAAAATGGAAATAGCCTAGTACAAAATGGGGCTAATTTTCCCTCTTTGCAGAGCTGTACTAGCAGCAAGGATGAGTCTAATCTGAACAGGAGACTTCCTTTCTGGCGCTCTCTCCCCTCTTCTGGAGCAGAGAGGTGACTGGAGGAAAAGGTATTTTTGCACATCTCTGGCGCATATTGTCAATCAAGTTTCATCCCTTGCTGTGGTTGTGCAGTTTAGGTCCTGGCTGGGAGGTGAGACAGGAACTTTAAGTTTCTCTGTCGTTCCTGAAGCTTCCAACAGAAGCTGCTGGAAAACTGAAAAAGGGGATGTAAAATGTTCAAGTTCTCTTCTATTTTTACTTTTAGCTTTTTGCATAATTTCAGACATACAGAAAAGTCACCTAAATAGTATATAGAACTCCAATATATATTTCACCCAGTTGTTAACATTTTACTACATTTTCTTTTCCTTCTCTCTCTTTTTTCTATATACATACAGATGCAGAGATATATATTATATATAGGTATGTATATATACACACATATATGTATATACAGCAACCCATGCGTATTTTTTCCAAACTTTATAAGATTAAGTTGCTTACATAGTACCCTTTTATCTCTGAATACTTTACTACATGTTTCCTAAAAATCGGGACTTTCTTTTACATAACTGTAGTGCAAATTCAAACTCAGGAATTTAACATTGACACAATAATCTTATCTGATCTATAGAATTTATTAGATTGTGCCAGTTGTCCCAATATTGTCATTTATAACAAAAGAAACTACTAGATCACGTTTTGCACTCAAAAGACATGCCTCTTTTGTCGTCTTTAATCTGGAAGAGTTCCTCAGTCTTTCTTTGACTTTGATGGCCTTGATACTTTTGAAGATTATGAGTCAGTTATTTGTAGACTGCCTCTCAATTTGGCCTTGTCTGACAATTCATACTGCTTGAATTCTAGAAGTGAAGAGAAATGTCAATAATAAAAGCATAAATAAATAAATGTTCCAAATTAAAAGGTAGCCTGTTTCTTTTCCATTTCTTTTCTTTACTTTACTTAGTACCAATTTTCTTTAGACCAAGAACACTATATATAAATGCTCATTTTTAACTAACAAATCCTGCTTTGTTGCTCTTCTAAAATTTTCTCACCATTCTCTCCTTTTTTGAAATGTAACAAGTTTGCTCCTTTGTCTTCTTTCTTATTAGTTGCTTGCACACTTTCAAGAATTTGTGTGTGTCCAGTATCCCTAGATGTATAAACTACTCCTTTCCCTATGTGCTTGCTCTGTAAGTCCCTTATGTACCATGCTTAAAACACTCTTCTGTTTGGGATAATTGTTTCTCATTTGGTTAGTGAAGTGACACTAAGGGCATGAATCCATGTGGTATTTAGTGAATTGTGTAGCATTACGAGATCTCTTGGAAACGAGCTCTGAAAGTCTGAGAGTCATTAGCAAGGCCTCCGTAATTGGCCGTGGAGGGGTGGGCTGGACGGAAAGTGCAGTGTGGAACAAGTAGGCTGCACTCATTTGAAAGTGGAGCGCTTTCTGTTTCTTTTTAATGCTTAGCGGAAGGTGACTTTGAGAAGAGTTGGGAGCAGATTCCTGGGTGCTTTCCATGTCCCCTTCCTCACAACCAACCCATCATACACTCTCAAACACAGCACATTAAACACAAAAGAGGGACAGAAATTATCAAGATCATGTTCTGAAATTACTGGAGAAAGAAAAGAGAAGCTCAAGTCTGGAGGGCAGTAGAAAATAACGTGCAAATACATCCATTCTGTTCTTACTCTTTTATCATGGAATTCTGGTTAGAGCCAGTGACAAAAGAGAGCAAGGCTGTGGAAGTTGTGGTTTGCTGTAGAAAGGGGTAAGAACAGTAGTAAAAATACAGTAGTTGAAAATGAAGTGCCTATGCCCCCACAAACTTGGAAATGCTTACAAGTGGTGTCATGCAGAGTGAATTTTGTGGGTTGTCTCAGATTCATGCCAATCCTCCTGCATACTTACTACCGGAGATGATGTATCAGAAGAGAGGTCACCGTGACACAGGTTGATTAAAGGACTGTTATCTAAAAGTTATTATAACTATTGCTGTAGAGCCAAGTTTTACTCCTTCCTTTTTAATGGTAATTCAACACTCAGGATCTATGATTTGGAAACAAACACAAAAAGTAGGTGACGGAGACTCTGTGAAAATACAGGTTCCCTTAACTTATGTTCATGAGTTCTTTATACTCGATGTGTTTTCCCGCACCCAAGACAGAGAGCAATAACGTAACCCAATGATTTTGAAGGATTGAACTTTTAAATAAAGACCATAGACATAGAACCGAATTGTGGTTATAAAATGAGGAAGACAAAAACATTTGTATATGAATAAAAACCTTATCTGCACTCTTATTCTATAATAATCTTCTCCTCTTTTTATTCTTGACCCTCAGTATGTTTATACTGATCTTTATCTGTTTTAGTGCAGCATCATATGAATTTTCAAAGTTCTAATATTTTCACATACTTAAGAATTCAATTAAATTCACACCGATTTAGCCTCTAGTATGCCTAAGACATTGGGCTAGGTGTGGTGAAGCACACAATGAGAACCAAAACATGGCCCCAGCTCTAATGATGTCATCTTTTAGTACAGGGATAGTAATCTAGAAATCTTTGAAATGAGCAAATATAACAAAGTAAGAAAACTCGGGGAAAGTCATCCTGGCTCCCTCAGTTTCAGAGGCAAAGTCCCAGTGGAACAATAGTCCCAGCTCCTTCCAGGGCCCACTTAGCCCAGAACACTCTACATTCACAGGATTCATAGATTATACACAGCTTGTCTTTCTATTTGAAAAGAGAAGAAGAAGAGAGGAGAGGAAGTTTTATTAACAAAACAGAAAATGGCGGTCAAATCACCCAGGTTTAGTATTTCTAGAACTAGGAAATCTAAGGCACATCAGATAAAGTTTTACGAACATAAAACATCTTTATACATAAAAATATTGAGAAGCAATAATGATATGGCCTACATAATGGACTCACTTTAGAACAAAGGGCAAAATCAGCAGATTTTTTTCACAAACTGACAGCAAAGATGTCATCTATGCATGAATTGACTGACATACTGTTTCTTATTGGTTTCTTCCTGCATCACGTGAATGCTTTGTAACTGCAAAGAAAATTATGAATAGCTATGAGTTCAAGCAAGGATACTCTAAGAAATGTAATCGAGGTAAAATTATAGCAAGAGATTTGGAGATTGATTTGAGAGAATAATTATTTCTAATTAGAAAATGAATACACACTGAAGAAAATTTACAAAGTACGGATAAGAAAAGTTACAAAATAAAAATCATTCATGAAGTCAAATGCTCTGATAACCTGTTTACACCGTGAGGTCTGTCCTCCCAGATATGTGTAGACACATGTAAATATCAATACAAATATTCGACAATTTATTGAACAATATAATATGACAGTCTGTCTGCTTCTTTCTGTCTTCTATCCGTCTCTTCATTATCTCTAGTTTCATGATAATATTTATTGGTGTATTATTCTATTATATTGATGTACTGTAATTTATTTTGCCAATACTTTATTGTTAAAAATTATATTTCTGTAGTTTTTAAACATTTCTTTTTATAATAATATCCACCATTTATTGGATGTTTACTATCTACCACGCACTTTATTAAGCAACAGTCTATTGAATAGTCTCAACTCATTAGGTCTTGACATGGAACAAATTTGGTTTTCTGCAGTCATTCCTCCCACCTTTGCTATTTTGGGCCTTTGTTCCTTACTACACAATAGTTTCATGGATGACATCTAAAGAAAATTCCATAGCTTTCTCATTATTTTCTATTATTGAACATCTGCCCAGTTTAAAACTCAAACTTGAATTCAGGAGAGTTCTTCTGAGGTCCCTGTAAGGACCATTCCACAGTGGAGTTCCCTGATGTGCGAGAGCAGGAGATTGAATCTGGCTGAGCAGCTTCCAATCCCCTCAGCCCCCACCTCCCAGAGTCTTTGCTCCTAGGCAGAAGTCTGGAGTGGAGCACTGGTAAGATTGCGGTTCAAGCCTGGCTATCGCTAACAGTGTTGCTTGGCATACAGAAACTCAGGCATCTGAGCCCCTCAAAACTTAGAGTATACAAGTTGCTCAGTTGGCTGCCCCCTCTCTGTTTACTCTGCTATCGCCAATTTTTTCTTTCTTGTGTCAGATAGTCACAAACTGATCAAAAAGTTAGCTACCTAAATGTCAACTTCCCCTTCTCAAAGAAATCCCTTATCTTTTCAAGTGACTCATTTGGTGCCTGTTTTAGTCTGTTCAGGCTGCTATAACAAAATACCACAAACTGGGTGGCTTATAAAGAATAGAAATTGGTTTCTCATAGGCTGAGAAGTCTAAGATCAAGGTGCCAGCAGATTCAGTGTCTGGTGAGGACGTACTTCCTGGTTCACAGATGGCTGTCTTTTTACTGTGTCCTCACATGGTGGAAGGGGTGAAGTAGCTCTCTGGGTCCTCTTTTATAAGGGCACTAATCCCATTCATGAGAGCTCTGCCCTTTTGACCTAATCACCTCTCAAGGGCTCCACCTCCAAATACCATTACATTGCGGCTAGATTTCAACATATGAATTTGGGAGACACAAACATTCAGTTCACAACAGTGCCCACCTACCTAACCCCTTCCCAACTTCACTAAAGCATGCCCCTTGGGGGGAAAAAAACCTGTAGTCATGGCCCCCCCGCCCCTCGATGAGCTGACAACTCACTACTCTGAAGATTTTCTTCCCATCTTCCTCACCTGTCTTTTGCTTGTATAAACCACAGTTTATACAGATAGCCTGGGCAAGCATTTCTCAAACCTTAACATGCACATGAGATGAGTCACTCAGGGAAGTTATTAAAATGAAGATTTTAGTTCTGTAGTCCTGGGGCAGGGTCTGAGATTCTGCATTTCTAACAGGTTCCCAGGTGATGCTGATGCTATTGGTGCATGAACCACATGTTGGTGAACAAGGGTCATAGTTACTATGGCTGATTGTGGTCAGGCTGTTTTTGCTCCTTTTTAGGGGGCCCCGGAGGGCCTTGTGGCCCTGATGGCTGACTGCACTCCTGGGAGTAAGTGGTTCTAAGTCTTGGTCCTCAGATGTGGACTCCATTGTCAACTTCAGATCAACACAAAAAGTCTCCTTCAGTGTCTTCTTTCACATGTATTACCTTATTTCATCTTCACGTAAACATTAGTGCTATTATCTCTGTTTTACCAATGAAGAAACTGAGGCTTTGTGAAGTTAACTAGCTCACCCAAGGTGACATATCTATATATATTAAAACCAAGAAAAAACCCAGATCTGTCCAACCTCTCTTCAACCCTTTTCCACAAGGGTAATTGCTAATGCAACACTATCTTACACCCTAGTCCACTTTTCACAAAAACTGCCATGGAATTTCTTTGCTGTAGCAACAATAATAATAACTGAAGTTTATTAAGCATTACTAAGTGCCAGGCCAAGTGCTGAGGACTTGACCTGCAATAGCTTGTTGATTTTCACATCTACCCAAAGACTTAGGTACTAGTCTAATTTAGACTCAGAGAAGTTAAGAGAGTGAAGAAGCTGTGATTAGAACTATAGGCTGCTTCACTGCAAAGCCCAAGCTGTTAATTGTAACCCAATGTTATATTATATATTGCTACAGAAATATCTTTTTGGTTTTAGTCCCAGAAAAATAGAGATAATTCCAGTGGGCTGCAGAAAGCAGTAAGGGTAGAGAGGTGAATGATGATTGTGCAAGTTGTAATAAAGAGATTTGCCCCCAAATTATTTGAAAGTTTTTATAAACTTCTAACACAAATTCACTGAGATGTGATGATAATTTTTTAGATCTGAACTGAACTATTACACGGACTTAAGTGTTTCTCATTTCATGAGATGATGTTCCTGGAAGTACACATTTTTGGATGTCCTGCTAATTTGTAGTATGAGGTGGGGTTTATCACTTATAAAAGCATGGATTTTTTTTCCCACTTGTAAATTGTGGAACATCATCATAGACTGGAAGACTTGGATATCCCAATGGCCTGGGAATGTGAGGTGCAGAGAGTTTATATGACTTTTCTAGGGTGACCTTGAGATAGTTGTAGGGCTTGACCAAGAACCCAAGTCTCCTGGTATCCATCCCAGGTTTTATTCAACTGGGCTGTGTTGCATCTCCTTTTGCACCTGCCTTTGGGAAGATGTGCTGGTTCAGAATCCGATCTCTATAATCTGTTAATCATCTCTCAAAGGAATGGGTACATTAGGTCTCTGTACTGCAGTTTGCACAACTGACACTAGCTTCTGCACTCTGAACCCAACTCTTTGCCAATATGTGATTTCTTGGAAGACATCAGGAGGCCCCAGCACAGGGCATAGCCACTCCTGGAAACATGAGCTTGCTCTTACTGCGTCCCTATACACTTGTGGCCGGGCATCCTTTTGCCTTTAATGAGATTTTGCAGTGACAGGATTGGAACAGATTGCTGGCATTATGGCAGCCAGGATATTGTCAGGAGGAACTTGGCAGTGCTCGTAGGTGTTATGATGCTGGCTCTTTGCTCAAGGGCAAGAATACTGAAGGGAAAATTAGAGATGAAACAGATAGGGAGAGGTAAAGTCAGAAAAGTTCAGAAGATGAAGTTGGTAGCATTAAATACATTGGAAATTATTTGAGGTTTACATACTTTGAGTCCTTTGTGACTGAAGACATAGCCAAGAATTGCTTCAGTGATATTCCTTCATAAATCTGCATAATAATCTCTCGGCGGGGATTTGGTGAAATTACAAGTATTCATTTACTAAATTGGGTTCAGTGTCTGTATCATGCACGCCATATGAATATTCAGTGCAGTGAATGCTTCCCAAGCTATGTTGAAGTTAACACATAAGATGAATATAACTCAAGTAGAACTCAAAATTGCTTGCTTATTTTAACCCAACAGAGGTCCTAGTGTCTTAAAGAATTGGACCCACTGCCAGCCCCAATATGTCAATTATTGCTCATTCTAATAAAGCAAAATGTAAAGCCTTTTCAGTATTTGTATCTGATTTTTGGCGTAAAGTAGTTTTCTTTATAATTGAGGATTAGGATAATAATACACAGGGCTATGAATGGTTCCTTAGAACACAGTGGCAGCTGCCAAGCAGATTCAGGAAGAATGTTTAATTACAATACTCAGTAATAACAACAAAGAAAAAGTTCAATGAGAAGAAATGACTCTATTATGAGACAGAGGTCTGTGCCGAATGGAGGATGTACGGTGGATTCTTAGACCATGGACATTTGTTGTAGCGGAAGTTGTGTTGGCAGCTGACGGGCATTTTACCTTAAAACTTGACCATTATTCTTCTCAAAAGTCAGTTGGTTTCTAGGTTAAGCATACAGAATTACTTCTATTTCTAAAAAATACACTTTTTTCCTGAAATAAAAACTATTAACAATTTTCAGAGAAGAGTTGATCACCTCCAGTTCTACGTAATAAAAGAATAGTTGACCCAGAATCAGGCATTTTGAGTTCTTATCCAGGACTCTGTAACCAACCGTGAGCCTCAAACAGCTAATCAATCTTCTGATCCCCTTTCAACTATGAAATTTTACATGATATTCTGATTATTAATACATATTTTAAAAATATTCCTTTGGGAATATTCTTGGTTATAATATTTTACACTGCCCTAAAATATGACTTTAGAACCACGGTAGATGGTCAAATGTGTATGTGAAATTTTATTGATAGGTAATATTTGTTTATACTTCTTATATGGCAGGTATTATGCTAAATGTGCTTCACATGCAAAATGTCAGGATATAAGGTAGTTTTATTATTATCTTCACTATATAGATGGAGAAATTGAAGCTCAGAAAGTTTAAGTCATTTGCACAACATCATGTAGTTAGTAAGTAACAAAATTGAGATTCAAACTCAAGTATCTCTAACTCCAACAACCATACCTTTCACTATTCTGCCCCTCCTCCCTGCAGGACAACTTGTGGATGCATGGTGAGCTTCCCATGTCCATCACTAGTATGTGCTGAGGAAATAGGCTTTGGTTCTTAACTGAGTGTGTTACTCATCTAAAGAGGTCCAGCATAAGTGATAGGAGGATAATGTTTAAAGAACAAAGCCTTGAATTTCAGGGAATCTGAAAGAGGGAGGGGCAATAGCTCATTATCATTGGACTTAGCAATAGTAAACAATTAGTGAGGTCAGTTTTCTCCTATTTTTAAGGATGTTACTGTTATATTTCTATGGCTGTGGGACAAATAGATATAGAAATATGCAAATACACAAATGGCACTTGGGAAGATAGGACATGCAGTAGGTTGTAGATACAATGCAGGAAGAAGTGACCTGACTTATATGGGTCTTGCCAATTGGGGAAAGCTTTGGGAAGCTAACTGATGGATTTGGTGAAGGAACTAAGTGTTAAATCAGAAAGAAGATTTATTTCAGCAGAGATAGTATGTACTGATTAGAAGACATAGGAGGTTGCAGCTAGAGAACTGGGTGTGGAGTTGTCTTGATGATGTAAGACGAGCCAAGTCTGAGGAAAAGAATTTAGTGGTGGGTGTCAAGAGACATGAATAAAATATTTGGAAGGAGATTCATCAGTCTCAGGTGGTGAGATGTCAAGATGTAATACTGCCATAGGGAATGCCTCTCAACAGGAATATTTGTACCTGGAGAAGTGCCAGAAGGGAAACTGTGTGCAGAAGTCAGCTTAAGGTTGTAGCAACTTATGTAGAAAATAAAACTAGATTCCTCAAACATGAAATTAGAGAAAATTTATTTTTATGTAAAGAAGTTCAAATTTAGATCCCATCAAGCATGATAATCAGATATAATGGAAGTAGTTATGACTTGTCAAAGAAAACTATGAAGAAGAATAACAAAAAGGTCTTTGGGGATTTTTACAACTAGTGAGAAGACTGAAGAGTATTTTGAAGAGGTAGAAGGTGAGATTTATTATGTCAAAGCCAAAAGACGTATAGAATGTAATTATGTTGGAAAGCAAGCTTTGGCAACTGGCCTGAAGGGGTTTGGGGAGACCAATGTGATCAGGATCAAATTAGTTGACATAAGTTTCTCCTTGGCTATTGGCTACTAACATACTCCATTGGGATCAGTGTCATTTTGGGCTATCATAAAGATTAAAGATTCTTTATTCTTAAATTCATAGAATCCAAGTCCAGTGTTAGAGGAAAGGTCTTCCTACATTCATAGTGTAGGTAAAGAAACAATCATGCACAAATGAAGCTATCCACCTCATTCTATTTAGAGGCAAAAAATTTTTTTTAAAATAAAAATAATCTAATTCTAACATTTTTATTTTTTTTAATTGTGAATATTAGTGTGGTAAAGTAAGAGAGTGTAAATGTAAATCAGGGAAGAAAGCATATTGGAGTAACTTAAAAAGGCTCTAATTGTAGTATTTCTTTGATGAAGATGGTGTTTGTAAAGTCAGAGGACTGAGAAAGGGATCTTCCTTCCATATCCCGGGGTCGCCTTGTAAGTGTCAATCTAGGCAGTGATCATTGGAAATGTATACATGGAGGTTAGGAAGGCCTTCACTATGCTCTGTTTAGCCAGCTAACAGAGCATGGAGCTCAGCCCCAATGAGGTCAGGAGACTATTTATGGTCCTTGGTGACTTCACTTAGATTACAAATGAAGCATCCTGATTTCAGGAAAGAACATTCAATAGGAGGCCAGAACTTGTGCAGGCAGGGAATGAAACTGGAAAAAATGCACCCTTAGGCCAGAACATTTTCAAACGAGTTGACTTAGGTTCTTGTATTTAAATACTTTAAAATGATTACTACTGCCCAATGGCGTAGTGGTTATTTTCGTAGGCTCTGCTTCCGTGGCCCGGGGTTTCGCAGGTTCGGATCCTGGGCTCAGACAGACACACCACTTGTCAAGCCATGCTGTGGCGGTGTCCCATATAAAGTAGAGGAAGATGGGCATGGATGTTAGCCTGGGGCCAGTCTTCCTCAGCAAAAAAAAACCAGGAGGATTGGCAATGGATGTTAGCTCAGGGCTAGTCTTCCTCACACAAAAAAATTAAAAAATAAATAAACAAACTTATTACAATACTTTTAAACAGCAAACATTTTTTGGTTCATCAATAAGACAAATGATAAAATAAAATGAAATAAAATAAAACTGAAAAATAACCACAGACAGATAAAACCAAACAAAGGGGATTTTTTAAGATTTCTTCTCTAGAAACTTCTCCTTTGCAAGATTTAAAAGGCAAAGGTGGTTCATTTTGGTTTCATACATTCTGATTATGATATATTGAATTTAGTGTTTATAAACAAATTTGGGGTAACATGCCTAGACATAATAGTTTTCCATGTTGCAATCTTTCAATATGGAAATGGCGAGGCAGCATGTTTTTGCCAGCATTTAATAGTCCTTTTAATTATTTTAAAGAGGCTACAACTTTTGAGTCAGATAGCTACACAGACTTCAAACTTTCCATCAGGCACCTATCTCTGGCTCCTGTTGAGTTCAGCAGAACTTATTTTAACAGTGGTTTACAAGCTACTGGCCATAGAAAATTTAGAAAATTAGTTGTTGGGGAGTAGGTGGAGCAATTCATATGCACATTTTCATTTAAAATTTATTAAGCAGAAGTTAGATGTGTTGTGAAGGAAACTAAACTACAATAGAAAAATAAATTTTTAAGAAATAAAGGGATGGGAATGTTATGATTTCTTGGAAGAAGAATAATGGATTTGATCTTGAGTTTCAAATTTCCCATGGCTGAGTGATTTACTGAAAGCCATATATTTAAGGTGTCTATTTCAGTGTCTATAAAATGGGAACAATAATTCCATTCTGCCCTATGTTAGAAATAAATAACGTGTAAATGGACTTTGAGATCATGATATTAAAAATGCTATATAAATATGAATGATTCAAGGTCATTTAAAATGAACTCAATTGAAATTGTATTCATAAAAAGGGTTTTTATAAATAAATTGAATCAATTGAAATTTTAAAAACCATATAGCAATATACTCTGAAGTTATTACTTTTAGGAAGCTGAGCTTTACTTTAATGGCTATAAAAAAAAAATCAGAGAAAAGAGAGCAGGGGCTGGCCCCACGGCACAGTGGTTAAGTTTGGCCCGTTCCACTTCAGTGGCCCAGGGTTCCCGGGTTCGGATCCCAGGTGCAGACCTACACGACTTGTCAGCCATGCTGTGGTGGTGACCCACATATAAAGTAAAGGAAGATTGGCACAGATATTAGCTCAGGGCTAATCTTCCTCAGCAAAAAGAAAAAAAAAAGGACTGCTTTGGCAGTGGGGGGTTGAATGGACTGGTCAGTGCTTGATAAATTAACACATGCACACAAAAAGAGAAAAGCATTAAAAAATAGAAAAAGAAAATGGAGCAGATTAATTTGGATTTAAGACATGACTCTATTACTGTTTTGATCTCAAGTTAGAACCAGTATTTCCAGGAGTTTCAAATGACCATTTGTTGATATGTGGGAAGAATTCTGCAATTTAGGTACACACATTATTATTAGTTCCTCCATTAAAAAAAAATTATTATGTGCCTTCTGTGTTCCAAGCAACATGCTACGCACTGGGAATACCATGGGAGGGGGCAGAGGAAGAGATAGTTTAGGGCCTAGACCCAGGCCATCATGGAGCTCTGACTTGAGCCTCCATTTTCCATGAGAGGAAGAAGACCTATCAAAATACCAATGAAGAGCATGGTATGAGAGGGCAGAGCTTCATCATTTAAAAATCTTCTGGGACTTTATTGCTGAGTTATAGAACATGGACTCAGGATAAGAAAATGTAGAGCATGACCATTGGACAAATTAAAGAGCATGTTGTGGTATGTATTCTGCTGTTGCCCTTTTTGTTTTGTTTTTTCCCAGCTCATCTACGATCCCTAGAGCGTCAATGCTGAGAATACTATAGAAATGACAAGTCTGAGTTGTTCTGTAACCAGATATTTAAGGGACTGAGCACCTTGGAGGATGGAGGAATCCTGGAATCTTGAGACTGGGACTACCTTAAAGATAATTTTTCAGGTCCTCCACCTGAAACATGAAATCCATTAGAGGGGTCTGAAGACCACAGAGAGAATTTTCCCTCATCTGAGGAAGGCAAAAATATCATGTCTACCTGATTTTAAGTAAAATAAGGAAATTTATTTGTACAATTATATTAGTTTTCACTATGCCGACATTAGAAAGAGGGGCTGAGTGCCCAGCCTGGATCACAGACAACCTTTGTCTTTTATCTTACTTCACACAAAGTAGGAAACTTTTAGTTTGTTGCTCTATTTGAAAATTGGAGTTGATGGGTATGAGGGGGTTATTTCTCCTAACATCTTCTGGTTGTTATGAGGTCTGTTGAGATAACTACATCAAATTTGTTCTGTCTCTGAGGTAACCCTGAGTCCTTTCTGAGGACACTGAGAGATTCGTAGAGACTAAAGAAGATGTCTCCCTTTCACGTCATGTGCTGGCAGCACTTAACATTGGACCATTTAGAAGCTAAGTGAAGTTGTATAATTTTACTTGGGTTTTCTTGCTGGTTAATCCTAGTACAATTCACCTCGTTAATTTGTTCTTAATGAGTTCATCAGCAATGATTTAATACAACTTTGAGGAACAGCTTTCTTTAGTCTTTAATTCGCGACAGTTTCCCTTCTATTTGGCAGTACATTAATGGAAATGGAAAATTGCCTCATTCTAAATGTCAGAATAATACTGCACCAAAAACAATTCAGTCATGTCTTTCAAACCACGCACATATGGTTCATCACCAAATGTCACTGTTCTTCCCCCTTCTCTCCATGTCCCCCTCCCGCCTGTACCTTCCTCTTTATTTTCTTTCTACTCGCCTGTCTCTGGTAATCATTGTTTGGATTAACTTTCTAGTCTTTGCATAAGCTTCATTTCTCCTGTTGTCCAGGAACCAGTTCTCATTACACTAGTTTCACCTAGATCCTTGGAATTGGCGGAGTTCATAGATCAGGTGACAACTATTGCTTTTTGTATCACAAATGTCTTTCATCTGCTCTCAAAATTGAAAAAAAGAGTTTATGTGAAGTTTCTTCAAAATAATTTTTTGTGCATAATTTTGGGCTGTTTTGTGAAGTTCTCTTAATAAAGCGATATTCCTCACTCTGTCTACACTAGGGCATTCTTTTTTTTTTTTTCCTAGCACCGTGTTCAAGCAAGTTTCTCCCTAGAATAAATGGTTTTATTATGAGTATTTTAGTTGTGATTTATTAAGTTTATAATGAGAACATTCAGCACCGTTTCACTTGCACTTAAGGATACAAACTTTTAACCCAAGTCTTAACTCCCTAACACAAAAAGGACATTTCAAAGAATTTTTAACAGTCTATCAGCTAAACTGTCTAAAGACTGCCCATTTTTTCAAGGGAAAGCTGAAAGGTAGAGCAATTTCCAAAGTTATTAATCAAGCATCAACTTTCACGGGTTAATTTCTAAAGAGTATTTTAAATGATAAATTTCTCTTTCTGTAAAAGGCCACTTCTTCAGATAATATTTGGAGGAAAAAAATCATTTAAGGAAAAAAAATCCCCACTCTCAACTTTATATATTTTTTTACATCCTTATATTTAAAGTACTTGTTTGAAACTAGAATTTTGAATCTTAATTAATTTATTGGTTTTGGTTTTCATTTCTACCAGCGAGCTGACTCATCTGTGAAGTATGAATATTTTAATTCAAGTAAACGTTTTCTGCAGATGGAGATCACTTGTTTAAGCAGCCAGAAGGTAATCATAGGGTGACCTGTAGTTTTGCATTATGGAAGTAGGATCAGAAAGCACCAAGAACATGACCTGATTTATCTGTTTTTCTTTTCCTCTATCTAGTGGTGGATATTTATTTGCCAGTTTTACCCTGTAGAGGCTATATAATTACTATCATAATAATTATATATTTTTCCATGATTTATTTAGCATCCACTATGTGTCAGGTGCTTTACATAGGTTATTAATCTAATTTTCCTGAAAACAGTGAGGTAGAGGTTTAAAAGGCTGTCTGACATTATAGAAATCGTATGTATATGGATACGTGCTTTTTGTATTCCACACTTTTTCTATTATCTCAGCTATATACCTTAGAGCAGAAAAGGACATAAAGAGTCTATTATCCACGCTCCTTCATTGTCAATAGTCATCCAGCTCCTACTAGAATGCTTCTGATGGCACAGAACTAAGGCGAGCAGAGCATTGTTGAACAGCTCTAATGACAGTATGATTCATTATATAGAGCTGAAGCATGTCCTATCCTTTTGCCCACTGTCTTTCTTCTACCTTCTATGGTAACATAGTCAAATCCTTCCTCCATGTGATACCTTCAGCTGTTTAAGGACACTACCAAGTCCCTGAATTGATTCCTCCTCTGGGAGAAACCTTTCCAATTCCTTGCTTCCAGATCCTTCAGTGGCCTTCTTAATAAACTCAGAATAGAGTTTATTAAGAACAGGCACAATAGACCATATGAAATCTGAACCAGTATAGGATAAAACAGGATTTAATTTGGGCAATATATTTTTCCGCATGTAGATCCAGATGGGTGTGTGTGTGTGTGCATGTGCCTGAATTATATAAATCAGTGATCAAGTAAAAAATAAATAGTAACATAAATTTCTAGCAACTAGATCACCCATCCTGTACTAACGTGATTGACTTTTTGAACCCAACATGAAACTTTACACTCTTTGTATGAATTTAAACACACTGACTTGACCAATCAGTATAATTTTTAATTGTTTCCATCATTTGATGCTTGAATTCTCTCTTTGCTCCCACGACTTTGTGACATAACCACACTTCACAGAATTTTTTTTTTCTATATTGTCAGTCAAGTAATTGATAAAAATGTCAAACTAGGGGTCCACCCCGGCAGCATAGTGGTTAAGTCTGCACCCTCCGCTTCAGGGGCCTGGGGTTCACGTGTTCGGATCCCGGGCATGGACATAGGCACTACTTGCCAGGCCATGCTGTGGCAGCATCCCATATGCAAAAAAATAGAAGAAGATAGGCACAGATGTTAGCTCAGGGCTAATCTTCCTCAGCAAAAAGAGGAGGATTGGCAATGGATGTTAGCTCAGAGCCAGTCTTCCTTATTAAAAAAAAATGTCAAACTAGGCCATGCTCAAGACAAATTCCTGGAACGTGATCCCATGGGCTTTCTTTCAGGACACCTCCAGATCAGCTCATTTGATTGGCTGTCATCCAGGGTGCCCCTGAGTGATCCTGAACCCTCCAGAGAAGATGAGGACCACCCCCAAGGCCTCTGCCTCTGTCTCCAGACACCACTTCAATCAGCTTTGTCTTGTGATCCTCAGATTGTTTTTAAAGCCACATCTGGATATTAGTCTTCCTGCCACTATTCTTACTTATTTTTTGTTCTTGACTCTCTCTGTGCGAAATTCATCTTAGGTTGTATGATCCATTTTTTCACACCTTATTAATTCATAGATTAAGGAAAACACACAAAAACATACTCATTTACTGGGGACTTTCTATGTGTATTCAAAAACGTATGTGATGTACTATAGACTCTTTTAAATACATCGAAGCCTTGATGCTTGGGGTTGCCTTTTAAAGTAGAGTTCAACCAATTGCACCATGTGTAGACAAGAGAGATTTCTTCAGATTCCTCCCTCTTTTCTTTCTCAAAGAGACTCTAAGCGTTTACTAGACTATGGTTCAGAGCTCCCTGTTTTACTCATTTTCACCCACTTCTTGGCTCATAGGAGGTGTCTAACACAAGTTTATGGATTTCAGCCTAACTAAATTCTGATCACTTGTAATTATCTTCATCAGAGTTTCACTTCTAAGTCTTTGTATCCTTTTTAATCTTTCTTCCTTTTCAGAATTACTACCATTGGGATGATACCTCCTTTTTTCTTCCTCTCTTTTAAAAATCTTGTGTTTTATAGATTGGAGTTCATTTGCCTTGGCTTGATATGCCCTTTCCTTGTGATCACCACACCCAATGTGACTCCATCATGTCTGTAGACTCCTGACATTTCCACATCACCAATAATGTTCTTTCTGGATGCTCAAAATCAAGTACAGTTGTAAATAAACTCAAGATCCAGAAGATATGATAGTTTCAATTACATCCATAGTAACTAATAATAACAAGCAAATGAATGATTAAATTCCGAGGGGCTTTTCTGAATGCTAATTTTCTTTTTTAATCCAGAAAACAGCTCTAAAACTTCCTGAATGCCTCTTCTCTATCAAGCACAGTCATATATATGCTCACATAAGTTATCTCTAAAGTATATAAAAGACATTCTGATCATCTATTGTTTTAAGCAAATGGTTTTGTTTGTACCAGCTAACTAGGGAGATGAAAGGTAGATCAAAGACATTTGCCACAAATAGAATGAAATTTGATTCTCCTTTTGAAGGTTTTGAACAATTTTGTGGATTTATAATTTAAGTAAATTTTTATTTATATACATACATGCACATGATGAGTGCTCAGTAATATTAAATGATTACAAAAGTGAGTTAAAAAAAACAACCCAACTTTTTATTTCCTGGTTTTTGCTGTCACTGGAAAATCAGGTACCAAAATAAAATTATAACAAGTCTTGTGATTGTTGTTAACTGGATGAAACCAGCACATATCAGATGTCAAAAGCTTATACTCATAAGCAATTCTAAAAGCAAAGAGTTTCAGGTTACATCATAAATTCTTAGGTACATACCCACAATGCATACCCCCCCCCTTAGACCTTCTGAGAACTTTTTCTTGTCAGATCAGTTCTCTGGCTATGAATAGTAAGGTGTAGTGGACAGAATGTTGTCCTAAGAGTCAGGAGAACTAGATCTAGTATTGCCTTTCATATCATGAACGGCTTCCACTGGAGGGTGTGTTGGATTCATTACAATAGACCAGTGAAGAAGGGCACGTGAGTCTGGTCTAATACGACTAAACTTCTTGGGGCAAGAGAGCTGGCATCGAAAATATAGTATCTGTGTTAGTTTCCTAGGGCTGTCAAATTTAATTAACACAAATGCTAAAGCAACAGAAATTTGTTCTCTTATCATTCTGGAGGCTAGAAGTCCAAAATCAAGGTGCCAGCAGGGCCACGCTTCCTCTGAAGTTCCTAGGGAAGAAACTTTCCTTGCCTTTTCTGGTTTCTGGTGGCCTCCGGCATTCCCTGGCTTGGAGCTGAGCTGCATCACTCCAATCCCTGTGTATCTCTGCCTTCGCGTGACCTTTTTCTTTGTCTCTGTGTGTCCTTTTCTGTCTCTTATCAAGATATTCTGGTTCAATTTAGGGCCCACCTTAATCCAATATAATCTCATCTCAATTCTTACTTTAAGTATGTCTGCAAAGACCCTATTTCCAAATAAAGTCACATTCCATGCTTCCAGGTAAATATGAGTTTTGATGGATGCTATTCAACCCACTACACTATCGAAAGATACCTGGTAACTATTTTGATTTAGGCCAGTTTCAAGTCATTTATTGATCCACCAATTCATTCATTCAACAAAGATTTATTGAAAGCCTGTTATATGCACAGTGCTAGATATGAGGATGCTGTCCACAAAGAGACATGAACCATACCTTTATGGAGCTTACAGTCTAGAAACACCCAAAGGGTCCACTGAGGTGGACGGGGTCCTGCTGCATATATTCCTAAGGTGTGATCTCCAAATTGTCTTGATCATGCTTATTTTTTCAACAAGCACTTCTAATATAAATTTCTACCTTTATTTATTAAATTATGATACAAACTACTTTATTAGGGCATATGTCCATTATGCAACACACCCCAAAATGTAAATTTAAATGGAATGAATATAATAAAAACAAATAAAAGTAAAAAAATCTAATATTGTCTTTGGATCTTAATCAGTTATTTTATGCACGTCATCCTGTTCTACAAGAATGCTGTCTGGACAGCTGTTACATTCCAAGTCTTGGGGGCAGTGTCACGGTTCTGGATGGTTTCTTCTGTTTCAAGCAACATCCCATCCAGTATCTCCAGGCGGCAAGCTGTAGCCTCTGGGATACTGGATTAAGGGTGTGAGCACTTCCACTCAACCCCCAAAGACAGACTTGAAGCTCATGCAAGGCTTCAATCACACCAGAAGGAACAGGATGCAGATAAGGAAAGACAGGGGCCCATCCATAAGGGTTTAATAATCTTGGCAAAGGTTGAAGGAAGTCTGAAGATTATGGATCGGTAGGTACTTGGAGCCTATACTAGGCAACTGGTACTTGGATCCTGGACAGAGCTCCAAATATACTGTCTGCCTCAGTTAGAGATGGCTCAGGATTTGGATGAGGCTGGACCTGAGCAGTGAATTCGCCTGTGTTGAAACCGAGAAGACAGGGAAATGCAAGGACTGACACTGTTCCTGCCTCTGACTAGCTTTATGACTTTATAAGAGAAATTTAATCTCATAGGCCTTCCTTATTCCAGTAAAATGAGGATAATAACACTTAAACTATTTGAAATCAGGGTTTTGGATTAGAAAATTTTTGACATCTCTTCCAGAATTAAGACAAATCAGTGTAAGATTCCAGTGTTTTTCAGTAACTTAAATGTTTGCAAAGGAAGAGACTGTTGACTCTTTCAATGAAGACAGTTAAAATCTCATACTCAGAATAGAAGGAGGAGTGTTTTTAAGTAAATCGATTTATTCGTGGACTGAGGAGTATCACGAAGAACATTAAGCTGTGGTATGTTTTCCTAAAGAGGTGTGGTTGATTCATAAGTGAATATCTTTGAAGGAACTTTACAGAATAAAAGGAAATGTAAATGCTGCCTACACTGATTTTGTGTTGTTCCAGTGACAGTAATGCTGGGACAGTCCAATGTATTCAGAGGGGGAAGTGGATTTGCTGAGAAATAGAGATAGTCGATAAATGTTTATTAAAAATAGACAATGGGTGGGCGGAATACTGATTTAGTGGTTAGAAGTATATGGTTCTCATCTATTATTATTAAGGCTTCCATTTCAACACAACTTTGAAAGGATTTTAGGCTCATTTTCAACTATTGTGTTAACTCTTTGAAAACTATCAACAGAAATACAACCATAACATCATATTGACACTTTCCATGTTTATTTTAGGTAGGAAGTGAAATACCTATATACTTCTTCTGAATTATTTTGCTTAATAAAAATTACAGGATCATTCAAGTTGAGTGAAAGATGATTGGACGTCAGAAGGGGTGATTCTGCCCTGGGCCCTGCTGCCCATTGGACTCACACCTTCTATTTTTCAGGTAAATTCTCTTTCCCTCTTTGAATGTCTTTTTCATTTTTTATTAAAGTAAAGGGTCTGGAGTAGATCTTCTCTAAGTTCCTGGTATAAACATTCTGTGATTCTATGAGTTACTTCTATGTGCTCAGGGTTACATTAAATATTTCCACCCTTCATCTGCCTGGCTTAGTTGAACAATTATCTTTCTATTAATATTTCATCACTACTCTTTGCCTCTGGGAGAGCCACTTGCTCTCTTTTTAGTGCCCCTACTCTATTCTCTATTTATTTGTACCATACTATGTGGATCAATCAGGGTCAGCACAAAATGGAAAATACTAGTGATTTCAAGCAGCATTTAATTCAGAAAACTGGATGCTCGTAGGGTAGGAGGAACAGAAGGTAAAAAGCCACTACTGTTGATCTGAAGGCCAATAGCTGCTGCCCAGAGTTCAGAAATTGCTATTGCTGCCACACTTTCTCCCATGACAGTAAACATGGTGACTTTACTGTTTGGCGTGGGGTCTGGTCACCACAAATACATCTGTATGACCTTGCTTTACAGTATTAAGAGAGGCAGGAAGATGGTTGCCACCTCACATTCATTTTCAACTATCATTCAAATTCATTGAGTGAGTCCTTGTTTGGATTTAGAAACTTAGCTTCAAGCTCATATGGGAAATGTAGGAATCAGCTTTCCAATCTCCTCAAATAGAAGGAAGGTGGAATCGTGGTTGGGGGGGGGCCAATCGAATGTCTCCCATAGCGTGTATAATGCTTGACATACTCAACTCATTTATTTTTACATGTATGTTCCCACCAGACTGTAAGCCCCTCAAGGGCAGGGGCCATGTCTTAATTAATCTTTGCATCAATAAATTAGGGAAAAGACACAGCTTGAAAGGATTATAGTCCATTCAGAAAATGTGTGTCAACAGCAAACAATGGGAAAAAGCTAAACAAAGCTATATGATGGGTGGATGAAGTCTAGTTGGGAGACCAGTGAAGGCCGTAGTGGTTGGCAAATCTTAAAAAATGATATAGGTCACAGCATGAGCTTCAAAGAGTGATAGAATGTGGATGGACACAAAGATAAAGATAAGATGTTCCTATTAAGAGAATTCAATAGTTGGCACCGCAGGTGCCTGGAGCTCTCTCTTCTCAGTCCGAAAGTCTCTCATATACAAAAATCCTTTTCCTTTACTCATTAATTTACTTAGTTTATTAAGTTGCTACTATATACACCATCTATTTTTTCATTGCTGGAGATGTAACAATGAATAAAACAGGAAAAATATATAATTAGAGAAGTATCAAACTTTAATAGAGCATATATTTTCAGATGTTGATACATTATTTGATACTGTTTTTATATTTTGCAATAGTTTGTGTGATTGAATAATTCTCACCCCCCCCCTTTTTTCTTACATATGTAGTTCAAATGGTTCCTAGTATGTTTGGCAATGTACAGATTCTCGTATAGGCTCTGCCAGATGGCCTCACTGTCTAAATGTTTAATAGTTGCGTTACACTAGAATACATGTTAACACAGTTGCGGAGAGGAGGGTAATAACAATATATTAAGTAAGGGATACGGAGTGTAGTTGGTCTATTTATTCCCCACCCCACCCCCCACCTTTTGGAAAACATGAGTTAAACTGGCAATATAGTAAGTAGGAAGGGTGTTCAACTTGGGGTTTATGTAAAGATTTTGTTCAAAGCCAAAATAAAACCTTTCTAGAGAATGCTAAATGAGTTTAGACTCATATCTGTCTCCCATAAATACATCTTTGCCCAATCTGTTAATGTATTTGTATAGTAAGACCAAATGCATCTTCCTGACTTAATCAGTGCCCCATGCCTTATCTTATCTGGATTGTAATTTCTTCAAGAGCAGAAACCACAGAAACTCTTTAAATGCCACTTCAACTTTTCCTTTACTTTGTCCACCTTGAAATTCATTGATCACTTCTCTGCCTATGTAGCGTTATTGTGTGATCATTCTTCAAATTCTTCCCATCATTTAGTCATTTTATTTCAATTTAACAAACTATCCAGAGCCATCTACACACTTGAAAAATGTCTCCCTACATTTGTAATAACTTCTGAAAGGGCTAAACAAAATTCGTTTCCTTGGGCAAATTCCTGGGTGAAAGACTTTGTTTATTAGAGTGACATTTATTTTAACCTTAGAAAGGATAATCCCAGGATGATACATCTATGTATGCTTTATATTTGAAGCAAATTAATTATGAGATAGTATTGAATCAGTTTATATTTTTAGTTCATCATTTCTAATGTGTAATCTGCTTTTATTTTGTAGAGAAATTCTTATAATATAAAACATCCAAAGTAAAGAAAAATTGAAATATCATAGAGTCCAAACAACAATGTTAACCAATGATATTATTTTAATGTATTTCTTTCTAGTCTTCTCATGTAGCTATGATATAAAAGAAAAAGATGCCTATATGTATCCTTACAGCATTTTTTAGATTGGTTACAAATGGTGCCTTTCCTCCAGTAGGTTATTTTTAGACATTCTACCTTTTTATTATGGCTCCCACTCAGAGCTGTTCCTGGTTTATAGCAATTGGGGTCATCACTCCAGACTTTGTGCTCTGGGAAGATCCATAATTCAATGGAGAACAAATTCCTAAAACTTCTGGGAAATAACTGGGAGAGAAGGAGGTATGTAATCCCAAATGGAGGTTAAAATTACCTGAGACACTCCAATAGTTACAGTCAGCAAATATAATTTTGATGTGTTAGGGTTGTCAGGGGAGATGAGACTTCCACTTCCTTTAAGTTAACTTATTTTTTTTCCCCCACATTTCAGTCCTTAAGTTTCAGGTTGTTATTTTGGGACATATTGTCTTCTTTTCCCTTCAAGTTACCCTTGATCTTGCTTTTGCTCTGATTTACCTGAATGCATTTAAGGGAATGTTTGTACAGTTGGTGCATATAAAATCCTGCTTTCCATTGATCCTATATGCCCCTGAGTGTGGGCTCGATTCTATCAATTTATGATTCCATCAGCTGATAACTCTTCTTCTACACTCTCCAGAACATTCTCTAGTGATGTTCACATAAAATGGAGGTGTGTTCACTGTGGCCTGTAGTCCAACGGGCCTCAGGCCCTGTGGCCGTCTTTTACACGTTATATATTATGGTCACTTTGTCCCTCAAGATTTTTTAAAGACCTGTGATTTATCTGTATCTAGCTTATCAATCAGTCTAACATGCTCCTGTGCATTTTCTGATGTTAGAACTACTATTATTTCTGATGTTAGAACTACTGTTAGCTAACTATTATTAGCTCATGTGGTAGATTGTTTGCAAACAGGGCCACAAGTATTCTCATACTTATAGGTACACCCCCATTCAGTGTGGTTTGGCTGCTTCTCCCATCAAGATGTGGAGTTTATTTCTCCACCCCTTGAATATGGGCTTGGAATGTGACTTGCTTTGACTAATACAATATTAGAAATATTATGTAGACAAAGGCTTGAAAAGTGTTTGCACATTGGGGCTTGCTTCTTTTCATGTACTGGGAAAGCCATTGTCATGTAAACAAACCAGATTTGCTTCCTTGAGGAAGAGAGACAATGTGGAGACAGGCCTAGCTGTCACAGGCCAGCTCAGCTGTGGTCATCCAATGAAGGCCTTCCTAGGGTCTCCACACCCCAGTGAGCCAACCCAGACCAGAAGAACTGCACAGTGAATCCACAGAGTCATGGTCAACAAATAAATATCTGTTTTCTTTCAGCCAGTTTCCTATGGGAGTAGTTTATTGTGCAGTGAAATTGAACTGATATAGAAACTAGTACCAGAAGTGACAGGCTGCTGTAACAAAACTCAAAATATGTAGCAATGGCTTTGGGATGAGATAGCAAGTGGAGGCTGAAAAAGCAGTGAGGAAACTGCTAGCAAAGCCTGAAGAAAAGCAAACAACCTGTTAGGACATGCTAGGAAGGTGGTGAGGAAACAGCAATAGCCGGCTAGAAAGATGGCGATCCGTGTTGTGTAGCTGCAAAACAATTGATAAAACTGTCACAAGATAAAAAAAAATGTACCCAATCAACTTGCAGATATGCCTAAGATGATTTTATGGTTAAATGTTTAAAGCGTCCATTGGCTTCTACTAGCTGCACCTGATGTGATACTGTGAGAGAAAAATGAGCTAAAGAAGGAATGATTTGGCAAGCAGAATTTAGAGATGCACAGAGAAGCCAACTTTTCTGGGTTGGAAAATAACTCTGTTTTTTCATCTCCAGTTTCTCCAGACAGCAAAAGATTCTCAAAGTGAGAAATAGCTTCTTGGTAAAGGGTAAATTGAGGGTATGGCTATCATATCCTTTATAAAGTCCCTTGGAAGATTTAAGGGGGTGCCTCGTAGACTCTTTCAGCTTGACAAAAGGGCTTTTAGTAATTTTAAGGGTACTTTCCCATATCAGCCTGACATGCTGCCCAGAGAGGTGTCTATTTCCAAAGAAATTGAGCCTGTAGCTTTTGGGGCATGGAGTTGACTTGATTCTGCTTCATAGGGGAACTCAGAAAGCTTGGTGAAAGCACTGCAAGATTTTGCTACAAAGAACAGCAACAGTTCAAAACCAAAAGAGGCCTCTGGGCCCCAACTTTCTATGGCTAGAACTTGAGCTTCCAGAGGGCATAGCCAAGAGCAGCACAGAACAATGGGCTTGGGACTCATTCCTGGGGATTAGAATGGGGCCCCTAATTAAGGAACACACCCTGATCCAGAAGTAGAGGCCCTAGTTAATATTTGCTTGGCAGGTTTTCACAGTAGCTGTGAACCAGTGTGACTGCTCTGGACTTCTGTTCTTCCCATTTTGAGTGGGAGTGTCTATTGCTATTACCTATCCTCTTTCACTAGTATATGTTGGATTTGTGTGTGTGTGTGTGTGTGTGTGTGTGTGTGTGTGTGTGTGTGTGGTAGATGGATAACTTTACTGCACATCTTTGGATACAGAGGAGCCACACCTGAGGAGCTGCACATGAAGCTCCTCACCTGTATCTGGACCTGGTTTAGATGAAGATCCTGTGCTTCAAGCCTGACACCATAATGAGAAATGATTCTGGGGGAAGAGAGAGAATGTATTTTGCATGTGAGAGGAAAGTTTATTTTGTGGCCAGGGGGCAACTGTGGTGGATTGTTCGCAGAGATGGCCACAATAATTCCTGCTATCTTTATATATACATCTCTTCGTGTTGTGACTTTGCCATTCTTCCCAACAAAAGGTGGAGTTTGAGTCTTGCTCCTTTGAATCTGGGCATAGTCAAGTGACTTGCTTTTGCTAATGGGACAAGAGGAAAAAAGGCATAAGCCCAGGCTCATAAATGGTTGCACGTGCCATCTTCAAAGAAGGATGCGACAGTCCTGAACTAGCTTGCTGGAGAGACCAAAAGGAGGAGAACCAGAGGGGAGAAGCTCAAGATTGCCAGACTGGTGAATGAGGCCATCCTGACTATCCAACATCAACTGAACCGCCAGCTGACCGCAGCCACTTATGTGAGACCCAGATAAGACCAGCAGAACTGCCCAACTGATCCCAGCCTGGATTGTCCATCCACTGAATCACGATCTGTTAAGTAATTGTTGTTTTAAGCAGCTAAGTTTTGGAGTGGTTTGTTAGGCAGCAAAAGTTGATTGATACAGATTCTCTGTTTAAAATACAACTTAAAGTGGGAGATCTCCGTAAAATTACTTTTTTCATTAAATACTGTGACAATTTTCTTTTCGCTTTGTTTTCATGTGCTTTAGCACAACCTTCTTATCTTGAATCTCAAGTAGTTCCATAAATACTCTACCTGCTTTCCTTTCTTTGACGACTTTGGTGTTTGATTTTGGATTTCCTTGCAAGGTGCTCTGATAATTAAGCAGTTTTTGACCTGTTTAATTTTGTTTAAATTTGATCTGTCACGTTTATAAGATTCCCACTCTTCTTCATGGAAAATTCTTTTCCTCTCTAAAAAGATTCCTTGCCCCCACCCCTTCCTTTTTTTAAATAGCCTTCTTTCCTTTGCCATTTAGGCATTTAGTGTTTATTTTCAAATGCCTGTTCTTTTTGAGCTGAGTCAAACATTTTTCCTGAGTTTCCAATAAGCTGTTCTTAAATAGTCTCCAGGCTTCTTCATGGTTATTTAGTTTTAAAACTATTTCTTCCAGGTTCTTTTCCCTAAGAAAAGCCCATATTTTGTCATAATTCCCTTTTCTAGAACTGAGTAACTTCATGATGAATATTTTTGGTTTTCCTTTCTAGCTAGAATGTTGGACTTAATCACACGGTAATTGCTGTGAAACAGGCACTCCTTCAGGAACAACATTTCCCTTATGAACAAACATCCCTGAGGAGGACAAAACCATCACCTCCTCTCTTTGGAGGCAGTAGAAAACTGAAGCTGGCCTCTCTACCTAAAGTGTATTCTTGAGCTTTTGGGAAGATTCAGATGGAAATGAGGTGGAGGGGAAAAATGTTATTTTGTTATTTCCTTTGGCCCTTTTCTGATTAATTAGCCCTCCCTCTGGGGACACACCTTTATAGCATTTATATTACAGTTATTTTGTAGAATCATTTTATCTTCCATACTAGACTCAAGATATTTGAGCATAGGATCCAGGTTTCAGTCATCTTTGTATCTCTTAGAGTGAACCCAGCTCATAGTGGGTACATTATAAATATCTGAATAAATGAACAAGTAACAAATAAATTGATGAATAAATCCAAGCTATGAGCTGGGCCAAGAACTCCTTTGGTGGGAAAGAAGGAAGGTTGCACCAGATAAGCAGCCCTTCTGAATGAACTGTTTGTCTCTCCACAGTTGCCTAGTCTTGCTCTCCTACCTTACTCTGCCTCCCTTAAAGGAAAGAGACAGGGATAAAGAAATAGAAGCTCCATAGTATCAAATAACATTCTCTTTCCTCACCCCAACCTGTGTATACTACAGAGCTATCATGTGTTTCTCAAAAGGAGTTTGGGCCTGCTGTACCTAGTTCTCCTGCTGACAGCCCTTATAGGTAGAGAGAAATATGGAAGATGGCAGTGGCATAACTCTTGAATCTTTCTAACTACCCATTGAAATAAACAAAGCAATGACCAAAGACCCATATACAAAACTATATGACCTCCAGATATGAGTGGCGACAAACCACCAACAATTTACAATAACTGGTATCCTTATTTGTGTGAAGAGAAGCAGAGGGAAGATAATTCTGTTAGCTCTGAGAATAGGCGAGCAGTGGGCTAATCTGAGAGCAGTAGTCAAAAAAGCCATGACAGGATCCTATAGGATCCAACTAAAAGGAGAGCACAATGGGTTATGTTGCTATAAGGTCTAATGGTGCTGGAGGCATTTAGGCCTATAACTCTCAAAATTATCACGACAAAGCTGTCTTCCAAGACAAAGTCCTGCACTGAGGAGAAATTGGTAGGAGTAAAATCCAAATTGAGCAGGACAGAGACAGTCGGGTCAAAGAATTAGACAGTCCAGATAAAAGTGAGGAAAGAGAATGGACCAGTCAGATCTCAAAATGTACCAGATCATTGCTGTTTTTGTTTGAAAACAACAGAAGAAGCTCTAGAGCCATAAAACTAGAAAAGTTCTCCAGACCACGTCTCGCTCTTCTACAAGTATAGAAAAACTTCTTTACTTAATGGTATTATAGTTTGAGCCAATATAGTGTTGTTACTAAAACAAGAAAATAAGGAGAATAATATCCCTATAGAAAATGAAAACACACAAAAATGATATGTTCACACAACATTTGAAAACTATATGCTAATTGTGGTAGGCAGAATAATGGACCCCTAAAGATATCTACATCCTAATCCCCTGAACCTGTGAATATGTTAGATTGTGTGGTAAAGAGGAATTAAGGTTGCTCATCAGGTGCAAACTTAATAAAATAGGGAGATTAGCTTGGATTATCCAGGTGAGCCCAACGTGATCACAAGTCCTTATAAGTACAAGAGGGAGGCTGAAAGGGGGGAACTAGAGAGATGGCAGCATGAAAAGGACTCAGCCCGACATTGCTGGCTTTGAAGACAGATGAATGAGGCTATAGGCCAAGGAATGTGGGTAATATCTAGAAGCTGGAAGGAGCAAGGAAACAGATTCTCCCCTAGAGCCTCCACGAGGAACACAGCCCTGTCGGCACCTTAATTTTAGCCTAGTAAGACCAACTATAAATTTCTGACTTCCAGAACTGTAAGATATTAAGTATGTGTTGTTTTAAGCCATTAAGTTTGTGGTAATTTGTTACAGCAGGAATAGGAAGCAAATACACTAATATTTCAAGATTACCTAAAAGAAATGAAGGAAATGATAGAAGCTATGAAAGAACAACATAAAATTTCTTTTTAAAAATATAAATGAAGTAATTGGAGAAAAGCAAGATTTGGAAAAAAGATGACAGACTCAGAAAAGAAAAAGAATAAAAAAGTTTCATAAATATAGTGCAGAATACAAAGGATATGAGAATGAATAAAACTGCTGATAATGCCTTCATAGAAATTGAAGATGGAAAGGAGGAAAAAATTAAAAATAAATTAGGAAGGAGATTTAAAAAGATCCAAAGGAAAATGATAGAGATAGATGCTCATAGACAAGGTTCAACACATTTACAATAGGAGCCATTATATGAAAACCAAATCCAGGGAACAGAATATAGTCTAACAATTAAAAATTTAAAAAGTTCTTGAAATAATAGATTATTTGAAACTTATTAAAATGTATGCCACATACCTGGGAAAATGTACACAGAAAGGCAAACATCAAGGCATAGTCTAGTAAAAATAGTGTATTGAAAAAATCCTTTGGACATTGAGGTTAAAAAAAACATTCAAAATGAAAGAAAATCAGATTGTCATTGGAGTTTTCCACAGCAACACTTTATTTCAGAGATCAATGGAATAACATTTAAGATGTTCAAAAAAAAGAAAGTGTGAGCCATATTTCCTATGTAGACAACCCAACTGTCAACATAAAGTTTGCAAACATATAATTATGAACATGTACTAATTTAGAGAATATTGTTCCCACGAGCTCTACCTGGGTAATATACTCAAGAATGGGCTTCAGCCAACCAAAAGACTAGAGAGACTTTGAAGTTAATAATGTAATATCTACATTTTCTGACAATGTAGATATGAAACAATGATCAAAAATGAGAAGAGAATGGTGAGTGTTTATGAAAAGAAGATAAGCTTGCTGATTGCTTTAAGAGGTATTAACTGGGGGTAAAAGAATGTTACTTCATATCAGATATTGTGCAAAAGGGTAAGGGGGAAGGAAAAGTAACTAGCTAATTTCAACATAGCTCATTGTAGGGAATCAATAAATGATAGCCAAACACAAAATTAAGGGTACTATAAAAATATATAGTGATTGTATATTAATATGAATTTTTTTAGGAATTAGTATAATATGTTAGAGTATGTATATATGTGTATATTTACATATATCTTCATGTATGAAACAGAACTAAGGCAAAACATATTGATATATTGATTATGTCAATAAATGTAAATAAGCTGAACTCATCCACTGAAATAAAAAAAATTCAGACTGATTAACAAATCATAACTGAACACTGTAATAAATACTAGATATCTGAGAAAGTAGAGTTAAGACCAAGTGCATTAAGAGATACAAAATGAGACTTCGTAGTGCTAATGGCTGCAATTCATCCAATAACATAGTACCAACTTTAATGAAGCAGAAACTACATCAGTAAAGAAAACTTTAACACCTCTCTATAAATCCAAATCAAATCAAGTGGACAGAATTTGGTAAGGCTATAGAAAAGTACAATATATTCAATAAAGTAGATCTTAGAGATACATATTGAAAACAACCCCCATAATAGAGGAGACACTTTCTATCAAATGCACGTGAAACAGTTATGAAAGTTGACTATATCAATGCACAGAAAAAGAACTCAATAAATTCTAGAGACTAGAAATATAAACAACAGTTTAAACCACAATGAAAGAAAACTAAAAATTAATAACAAAACAAAAAACGAAAAAGATACTTCCATTTGGAATTTAAAAAAAAATCCTATTAAGCAGCTAATGGATCTAAAGAGGAGTGAAAAATGAAATTACAAAATTTCTTTAAAATTATAATATAAAATCATGGCGTATCTTAATCTGTGGGAAACAGAAAAAGAAGTATGAACAAAAAGGAGAAAGCAAAAATACACAAAATCCAAAGTGACAAGGAGGAAATAGCCATAACAGAAGAAATTTAAAGTAAGAATTATAAGAAAGTACTTTGCATTACTTTATGAAAATAAACCTTAAAACTTGGAGCAGAGTTCTGTAAACTATAGTCTATGAGCCAAATCTGGCCAGCTCCCTGTTTTTATAAGTAAAGTTTTATTGGGACACACTCATTCTTTTATATATTGTATATGGCTGCTTTTGCTAAAATGCCAGAGTTGAGTAGCTGTGACAAAGACCTTATGGTCTGCAAAACCAAAATATTTACTACTGTACCCGTTACAGAATAAGTTTGGTGACCTCAACCTAGAGAAATAGATAATTTTCTTTATGGAAAAAGTAAACTTCAAAATGAACTTCATTTGAAACAAATGTCACTGATTATCATAAGAGAAATACAGTGAGTAGTTAAAAAGTTACTCCACGGAAAGTGCCATCCCTCCCTCCCCAATGAGAGATACCAGGAGGCCAAGGGTTATCAATGAGGAAAATCCACGACAAATACCCAACCCATGAAGAATGTCTCTGCATTCCTCGGACTCCCCTTCCCTACCAAGAGACACCAGGCAACTGGGAAACACACTTAAGGCAAATCTCACCACCACAAGCACACTAGCATGTGAAGCCTCTTTATCTCTGTGGGCTGGAGACTCCTTTCCCCCACCTAGTGGCACCAGGTGGCCCAGCCCTCAGGAGATCCTTCTGTGCCACCAAGCAGCACCATCCAAGACTAGTGGCAGCCTCACAGCATCAAATTAACCAAGCAGATCAAAATAGCACTGCAAAGGCTCTGGAAATTAAATTATCTTTGGAACAACAGTCTCTGAAAGTAGGCCAGGATTTACATGCTAAACCTGAACACAGTGACTACCCTTTAAAATAAAAGATTTAAATAGGATCCAGAGACTCCTAACCTAATAACCAAAATGTCCAGCATGCAATCAGAAATAACCCATCAGACCAAGAACCAGGAATTTACAACTTGAATGAGAAAAGACAATCAGCTGATGTCAACGTGGAGATCAATCAGATATTGGAATTATCTGATAAGGATTTTAAAGCCACCATCATAAAATGCTTCAACAAGCAGTTACAAACATTCTTGAAACAAGTGAAAAAATAGAAAACCTCAGCAAAGAAATAGAAATTATAGAAAATAATAAAATGCAAAGTATAGAACTGAAAAATACAACAATAAAAAAGTGGATTTGAACAAACACAAAAATATACTTTTCTCCTGGACAGAAAGTCTCAGCATCATAAGATGCAAGTTTTACTTAAGTTAATATGTAAATTTAATACACTCCAATTGAGGAAATATGAATGCTGATTGGATGTTTGATTTATTACAAAATAATTACTAATTTTTTTAAGTATGATCATCTGGTGGTTATAATTATGAAATAAGTTATCTTTTGGAGATACTGAAATACAGAACAAATAATAGAATGCTTGAGATTCGCTTCAACATAATGAAGGAGGATAGTAGGCATGGGTAGGGAGGAGACAAGATGGGCAATGTATTAATTTATTGATAATTGTTGAAGCTGAGTGACAGTTATGTTGGATCAATTATTACTATTTTCTCTAATTTTGTATGTGCTTGAGATTTTCCAAAATAAAAAGTTTTTAAAACATGTCCTCACGATCTGGAGGTTTGCTGATATTTTGTTTTGGTGGAAAAGATAAAAGTGACATAGAAGAGGCTGGCGTTTGAGTAAGACAAAAGCAGAGGAAGAGTAATTACAGGAGCCTGTAGAGGCACTAGTGAAGACAATCCCAGCCAAAGTAGCCACAATCCACAATTTATTAAGGATATAACTTCAGAAAAATGACATACCCACTCTTCTCTAAAAAAGGGTTTTCAAAAGAAAAGAGACTCAACGGACATAATACCAAAATCCCCTAAAATACTCTAAACTCTCTTTCAAAATCACCGTTAATATTTTCATCTTATTCCTCCTTTTTTTCTCCTAATTGATTGTCCCTTTTCTTTAAATGCAATAAAAGTAAAGAGATAAACATTCCAGAGTGTTTTACTGGTTTTCTGTTTTGCTTGATTACTTCCGTTGGACAGTAGTATTGTTTTCTATTTTTTAGTGTAACTAGTTGAATATTTGTGGCTTAGGACCTGTTTTCTGAAGACAGACTATAAATTTGAATCCAGCCTCTGTCACATAGAGCTGTGTGACTTTGGGCAGATTACTTACCCCTTCTATGTCTCAGTTTCCTCATCTGTAAAATAGGGAAATGCTACTACTTAAAATAGTAGTTAGGATCAATGATATAATAGACTTGTGAATCTAAGAGAATTTTGAACACTGTCTGTTGCTTTTGATTTTGCTCAGTGCATGAAAGACATGAGCAATTTATTTCTTAAAATGGGGCTTGGGACTGAGTATTTGATGGTATGGTATTTGACTGTAATTCTCCAGTAGCCATCTGCGTTCGTTTCCTGTGGCTGCTATAACAAATTACCACCAACTTGGTGGCTTCAAACAGAAATTTATTCTCTCACAGTATTGGAGGCCAGAAGTCTGAAACCAAGGTGTAGGCAGGACCATCTCCCTCCGGAGATTTCAGGCAAGAATCCTTCCTTGCCTCTTCCAGCATCTGGTGGCTGTCAGCATTCCTTGGCTTTCTTGACTTTTGTGGTTGCACCACTCCGGTCACTGCCTCCATTTTCATGTCACCTTCTCTTCTGTCTTTGTCTTCTCTGTGTGCTTGTCCGCAAACTCCCTCTGTCTCTTTCTTAGGGGGATACATGTGATTGTATTTAGGGCTCACCAGGATAATCCAGAATAAATTCCTCCTCTCAAGAGCCTTAACTTAATCACATTTTTTTTTGACATATAAGGTAATATCCATAAATTCTGGGGATTAAGATGTGGACATGTATTTTGGGGGGCCACCATTCAGCTCACCACACCGTCTGAAGAAGACACTCCTGTCAGATGTATCTAATGAGGAGCCTAGGTAAACACATGTGAGAATTCAAACTCAGAGGAATCAGCTTTGGAGGCAGATGAAAAGGCAGCAGAATTTTTCAGGGAACTTCAGGATCAGCATTGGTCACCTACCACACCAGGCTGTGACAACCCTGGACTCAGAAAATATTGCTGTTTTAAATCTCCATGCTAGGGTCCAGGTCCACTGAAAGAATGCTACAGCAAAGAACTGAATTCTAAGAACAGGGCTTCATTACCTTTGTTTGTCTACATGACTTCAAGGTGCCCGAGCCTGCTGGGTCACGTTCCTGACTCATTCTGGATGCTTAGAGTGCTATTTAGATGAGTAGCCTTGACATTTTAATTTAATTTTATAATTAATTATAAAAGTAACACATACTTGTTAAAACTTTAAACAGTTTGAACATATATAAGTAAAAACTGAAAAATCTTCCTCCTCTCTCTTCTAATTACTTTCCATACCCCACTACCACCACATCAATTCTCCAGGGTAACCATTATTATCAGTTTGGGGTTTGTCTTTCCATACCTTTTCATGTATATGTAAATATATATAACCCAAATAGACTCATACCATACATATTATTCTGCAACTTTTTTTCAGCTTTAATTTCTTTAACCTTTATTAACAGCTCTGTTTGATTTTCCAAGAAAAAATATTAGCCTGAAAACTAAATTACTACTTTGAATATCACCAATCTATTGTAACAATCCAGGAGAGAAATGATAGTGGATAGTGTAAGCAATAGAGCTATGAGAATTGACTAAATAATGGAGATCTGAATGCTTACTGAGATCCAAACATCCAATTGGCAATATTCTTTGAAACACTTTTGTAAGTTGGAAATTGAGTAACTGACTCATGCAAGGCTATCACATTTATTGGTTTCTATTTACTACTTAGAAAGCCAAGTACATTTCCTTTACTTTTGCTTTGACGGGAAGCAGTCACCTACTTTACTTTCATTTAAAATGCTCTGTTATAACTACTAAGATAAACTCTAAAGCCTTTCTAACCTCATTAAATATTTCCAGTTCTGTTATCACATGCATACGATTTCAGTACGGAATTTTCACGGACAGCAATTTTATGTTGCTTCTTTCTTATGAAGATTGTTTCACTATTGCAATCTTTCAACATCATCTCCACTTTCATTCTTATCAACAGCATATGCCCTTAGTAAGGTCTATGATCTCCATGGCACTGTGCTAGGAGATACAGAGAGATGTGAGGTATCCATTCTTTTCTTACGAAGTTGAAAATCTGGATGGGGAGATAGAATATATAGTAGTCCATGTATCACAAGTTGGAGAATTAATTCTTTCATTTGTAAAGTATTTTTTTTTGAATGCTTGTATCTTAAAAAGAATTATGTGCCAGGCACTGCTCTGGACTCTGAGATAAAGCATTGAACTAAGCAGAACAAATTTCCGCCCATGTGAATTTTACATTCTAGAGGAGTAGCAAGGCAATAAACAAGAATAAGATAAGGTATATTAGAAGATTACCAGTACTGTGGAGAAATATAAAACAGGATGACAAGGATAGAGTGCTGGGGGTGATGTATGTGCAATTTTGAATTAGATGGGCAGGGTGGACCTCACTGAAAAGGTGATAGTTAAGCAAAGACTTGAAGGAAATATGGGGGCAAGCCACGCCAGTATCTGGGGTAAGAACGTTTCATGCAGAAGAGATAGAGCAAAATCCCTGAAGCAGGGCCATACCCCTTGTTTTCAAAGAACAGCAGGCTGATCAGTATGGCAGAGTAGAGTGAATGAAGGTGCAGTAGTAAGAGATGAGGTAGGAGAGGTCTGAGGGATCAACGCCTTGGTTTTTACTCTGTCAGAAACAGGGAGATATTGGAGATTTCAAGCAGATGAGTAACATGCTAGGTTGAGAGTAGACTCAAGTGTAAGCTGTGTGAAGTTGACTGATCAGTTAGGACATTGTTGCAATAATTCAGGTGAGGGATGATAGTGGCTTGAACCAGGGTGGTAGCAGTAGAGATAGTAAGAAGTCATCAGATAATAGATATATTTTGAAGGTAGAGACAGCAGGATTTTCTGATGAATTGGGGATAGAATACGAGACAAATAGAAGATCACTCCAAATTTTACTGGTCTGGGGAACTGGAATAATGGACTTGCTATTAATTGCAAGGCATCAAAGTTAGGAGTTCAGTTTGGTACATGGTAAGGTTGAGACATTTATTAGACAGGCAGTGGAGATGTTACATAGACAATTGGATGTAGAAACTAGAGTCAGGTAAGAGGATTGGCCAGGGATAGAACTCTTGTAGTCTCCAGAGTACAAATTTTCTGGTCATAACACTGGGGAATATCAAGAAGGGACAGAACATCCAGGTAGAGAAGAGGTTTGAAGACTGAGCCCTGGGACACTCCTATGTAAATCTGAGAAAAGGAGAAACCCGTAAAGGAACTGGTAATGGTCAGTGAGGTAGAAGAAATACTCATGAAGCCATGAAGAAAAATGTTCAAGGAAGAGTGATCAACTTTGTTGTATATTATTGATCAAGAAAGAGAAGCAAATGTACATAACTATGGAAATTCTGCACAGGACAGCAAAAGTGAAGCAGAAATATGGGGAGGGAGCTAGAGGGAAAGGTGTGTCAAGAACTTGTTTTTGAAGTTGGGAGAATTAGCAGTATAGATAAGACATTCTGTTTAGTCTTCAGTGTTTTAACAAATTTTGAATTGGAATGTGTAGGGGAGGAAAACTTTTTCCTCTACCCATCTTAGGTTCATTGGCTGGGGCCCTGTATATTAGATGGACAAAGCACAGATCGACAAGAGAAAAACAAAACAGAAGTTTATTAACATGTACATTACAAATATACATGGGAGTAATCAGTGATGAGTAACTCAAAGGGGTGGTTAGAACTTGAGCTTACATAGCATCTTAAAGGAAGAACAATAAATTGTTAGAGAAGTGAGATGACAAAGGAAAAAGACTGAGTTTCTAGGGTGGCAAATTGTGGGAAGATAAGTATATGGGGGGACTAATGGAAAATAAGGTCTAGTTAGTAAAGTATGTTAGGTAGATTCCTCTGGTGCTCTCTGGGCTGATAAAGGCCTAGAGTTGTTTCTGGTGATTAACTTCTGTTCTTCCTAGATGAGAGAGGAGGAGGGACACCTTTACAAATTTACGTCCTGCTTTCAGGCAAATAGGGGAAGGACAGAGAGCTTTATCTTGAGTATGTCTCTTCTCAGTTGCCTTCAGCCCAGAATAATCCATTTGCCAAAATGGCATATTTTGGGATTGAACATTCTGCTACCCATCAAATACCCTTTGAAAGGGTGTGTTCTTTTCAATTCTCCACACTTATCACTTACTGTCTTTGTCTAGCCCCTATAGGTATTCAAGTTTACAACTCCTTCAGGAAACTCTATGCCATTGTGGATTTAATATTTGCAATCATGGTACTTGTAAATAAACCTGAAAGACATGTAGTCATTTGTAACTATGCTGAGTCACTTTTTGTTGATTTTCTAAAATATAAAGTAAATTTTTTTGCTCTTTGGAAAATTGTAAAACTAAAATTTGTTATGGTATACAATTTAGAAAATACATACAAGCAGGAAAAGGAAATACATATTAACCACAATCTACCATGAGAGATAATCCCCTGTTAACACTTGGGCTTATATATTTTCTGCCTTTGTGGTTTTTTTTCAATGAAAGTATATTTAAGAAAAATGGGGCCATACTCTAAATAATGTTGCATAATTTACTCTTTACATCCTACATAGCATAAAGTCTTTTGGAATCACTAAGTATTCTATCTTTTGTAGTGATTTACAATACTATTTCTATAAAGACAGAGAATTCCATTTTATGGATGGATTAAAATTTGTTTAATTGGTCACTTGTTTAGATATTTATTTATTGCAAATAAATTCATGTGACAATGAATATCCTTGTAGCAAATCTTTGCACGCATTTATTCCTAAAAGAGAATCGTAAGTGCTGCAAGTCTGGTGTGAGTCACTTGGCTGGACAGTGAGTTAGTTGACTTTCTCGTGCAAAACTCCATAAAGCTCTGTTGTCTTATTAAAATAAATTACCTTGTCCAATCTTCACCAAAAGACGTAGATATTATAAAGTTTTTCTCTTAAATGGGAAAATTTTGGGATTGTCACATATCTACTGAAATAAAAACCCTCAGATGTTGGAAAACATCAATGATCCAAATATGAAGTGTGCTTTAAGTATGACTTTTCTTAATCTTCCTTTAGAGTGTGTAAATATAGAGCACCATGTCTAACTGGGTCCTCTCATACATCAGTCTTTAGTGACAATTTATTTCAAAGTTTATTCTTACTGTCAAGCATTTAGACTCATCCTTTTGATTGTTTAGGCTATTAATATCTGTATAGACTACTGGGTATTTTGGCGTGACTTTTAATGCAATGTCTCACACCTGTAGATTGTCTAATTAGGTGAGTTGATTACTTAGTCATTTCCACTTTTCTCATATATATAAATTCCCTTTCAACCATTATGAAAATGTTTTAAAGTCTTAGGCCTGTCCATGCTAAACTCCATCAAATTTTTGAACTTTGTAGATTCCCTATGTAATTTTCATGTGGTTGGTGCCCATCTTTTCTATATAAGTTCTACCTGGAGCCCCTTGTTTAAAAGCAGCAAAAAACATACCATTAAAGATTCTAAAATATAAAGCTTTGTCCTTTTTCACACATTCTCCCTCTCAACTTGTCATGGCACTTTTTACTTGCTATTTAATATACTTCTAGGTAAATAAAAAATTAACATTTTAAATTATTAGTATTGCTATTCGTGTTAATATTGTGCAATGCCAGTTTTAAAGGCAAATATAAGAGCATTGAACTCACATATGGAATCACTGAAATTACACAATTCCTCTCTTGTGGCTTGTATGTACATGGGTATTTTGCACTTACCAGAACAGTAGAAATACTGCACCAAACTAACTCAGTTGATCTTTTTTCTCACTTTTTGATACCATCATATTCTACCATTACTCTCTGCTTTTGGATTACTCGTGAGTAAGGAAGGACTGAAGGGAAAAGGAACTATCGGTTGCCTGATCTTTCCCTTTCCTGCTATGCCATCATTTTCACCATAAATGATTGGCTAATACAGGGAAGCAATACAAGTAAGAAAAGATATGATAAGATTCTTTGGCAATTCATGTTTCCTAGAATGCCACTGCCTTCTTCTGCATTTGAAGCCAATTCTGGTTCCAACAGAAAGCATGGCCTATCAGGGCTGTCAGCTTACTCGGTGAAGACAGGACATGCTTACCTCGTACTTGCTTTGAGTCTCACTGGACTCCTACACATTGTGAGTCCACCAGAATGCTGTGTTCGTGGGGCATCAAAAACACTCTATGTGAATGGGGAGGCAAAGAATGGCAAACACACACAGTGCAACTATCTCCTTTGCTTACACGTATGCTCCATTGTCCTATCAGACTTCGCTTTCCAAACACAAGTTCAAAAACAAAATTAGTAAGAATCTTGAGACCATGACCATAGAGCATAAAACCAAACATGAGGTGCTTCTGACCACCGGGCCGGTGTGACTGCCCAGTCATACATCCACAACACCAGCTCTGGTTCCAGTCTTTTCAAATGACTTCTTGATCTTCATAGTGCAAAAAAATTATCCTTCTCTCTTTTCATGTTAAGTTCTCTCCCTGGAAAACTTCATCTCTCCTCAAAGCTACTATTACCAGCTCTATGTTAGTGATGCCCAGTTTTCTGTATTTTCATAAAGATCTGTATCTTCAACCATCACTGTACTTCTGGACACCAGAACCATATATCAAACTGTCCACCTGACATCTCTACTTGGGTGTCTCAAAGTAACCTCAGACTTGAAGTGACCAAACAAAATGCATGAATTCTCTCTTCATTGCTCCCCTGCCCCCCATCTCACCTCCAACACTTCTAGACTTCATCTTCTTCCAGTACTATGGGTTTCAGTGAAAGAGATCACCATTCAATCAATTACTCAAGTCAGAATTCCCAAGGTCATCTTTGACATCTCTTTCTTCTTAACTTCCATGCAGATCCATCACAATTTTTGGTCAGTTTTACTTCCTGAATATTTCCCTCTTTCTTTACTTTTCTCTCTCTCCATTTCCACTGCCTCTGTTACTACAATAGCTTCCCAATTGCTCTTGTAGGATTCACTCTTGCGACGTCAGGTCTGTTTTTCATGGTGTCCAGAGCGCTTTTTTTTTAAACACAAATATGATCTTTCTCACTTGCTTGAAACTCTTCATTTCTCTTAGTATAAAAAGAATTCTTTCATGTGACATGTAAGGCCAGTTGTAGACTGACCCCTACCACGTCTTTATTATATTCCAGCTCTATCTTTCTTGCATTCTGTATTTCAGGGACATTAACCTTTTAAAGACTCTTAAATAATCCTGTTTCTCAGCCCCACTTCAGGCATTTTTAAACATGTTTTCCCCTTGTCTTGGAACGCTTTTCCCTCCGGCTTACATAATTAAATACTACTCTTCTTTCAGATCTCAACTCAACCATTAAATTCCATAGTAAAGAATTCCCTTACTCAATCCCCAGATTGAGCCAGTTCTTTCTATTGTCTAGTACCATATATGTCATGTGGATAGTACTTTAACATATGTACATTGACAATCATTTATAATACATCTTTTGTAATGTGTTTTTCATTAAAGTCTTCTCCTCTGCTGAGTAGGCTCTCAAGTCAGAGAGCATGTCTGGCTCACTGCTGTATGCTCATTTCTAGCCCAGTACCTGGCTTGTAGCAGAAACTCGGTAAATATTGGTCACATCAACGAATGAACCCTTGCTTTTGTTTCACGGATGATGCTTGGCACTTTATGTGTTTTATCTCATTTAATCCTCAAACAACAGTATGAGGCAGATTCTCTTATCTCAATTTTATGGAATCTGAGGCTTACAAAACTTAAACTATTTGTATAGGGTCATATAGATTATAAGTAGCAGAGTCAGAATTTGAACGCAGGGATTTTACTCTCTCTTTAAACACAGTAAAGGAGGCAATTTAAGACTAGATTTAAGAGGGCTGATGTAAACAAGAGATGAAATTTGAATCAGCATTGTGGAATGAACCATATATGGTTTATGAAAAAATATTCATTACAACTTCAAGTTTCTTCAATAAAGAAATAAATGTATAATTCCAGTGTTAATGGCCAACTCTCTTTACCAAGATATCGTGAATCACTTAGGCAGGACTGACAGAGGAAGGTGTACCTGCCAGGCTCTGGAATAGACCTTTTCTTTCCCTGTCCTGACATTCACTCCTCCTTTTCTGGGCCTTTGATAAAGTGTATCCCAGCCAGATCTACCCTTGCCCTTTCCGTGTTCCCTGCTTGCTAGATCCACCACTGAGAGATCTAAGTATCCATCAACAAATGCTCAAGAATCAAGCTCTAAAGTACAAAGTATCCATCAACTGAAATCCTCCAGCTGTAGCTATTTCCACTACTGAACAAATGCTGAGACTGGAAGGGTACAGCTTTCCTCCAGAGCCTACCCTGCCAAATATGTCTGGCAAACCTGCCTGGGAATATCTTCTTGGTCTGCACACAGAAGTGATGGGAGTGATTTCAAATATCTTCTTAACTTTTTGCAAGGAGAATGAAAGTACTATGCTGAGTGCCACCTCAACAGGGCTTCCTGCACCATGTAAAATATGTAAAATACCATTATTCATTCTCTAGGCATCTCCCAGGCTCCACTATTCAACAGCTTCTTTGTCAGCAGCAGGACAGTTAAAGCTGTCACTAGCAGCCTCACTTGGGGTTTGTGCTTTAACCATTTCACTACTTTTTTTGCGGGGTGGGGGGGACTGTGATTAGCAATTATCTAAAAAATAATTTTCTTTGGCTATTTAAAATATTGATTGTTGATGCTGCCTCCCTTCTTCTTTCCCCAAATAATTTTGATTGTCCATATTGCCTGTTTTGCCCAGTTATTACAAAGATCTTATAATCAGATAAGTTAATTAAAAATGCATAATAATGATGGAAGCTTTCCTTTGAGAATGAAAAGAAAAACAGATGGAAAAAAGGGAGTTTAGAAATAAGTTAGGGGATAGAGTTGGCCACAATGAATATACACACACAAAGAGCTACTTACAAAATACAGTTTTAATCTGAAAAGCAGTAGAATCTCCATGAGTGGACTTGGGAGAAGGCGGTGATGCAGCAGTTAAATATTTTGTTAGCACATTGAACTGGCTGAAGGACAGAGAGCTTAGAGGTTGGAAGGCCAGGAAAAAAAAAAAAAAACAGGTGGCAGGAGCTAATATGAGGCAGAGATGAGTACAATGTTCTCTTAAATAAAAGCCCAGTAAATATTTTTTTTGAAATTTAAGATGTGGCGAGGCACATATTGCTTTGACACTTACACCTTCCAGCATTAGTAATGCCACTTGTAGTCTATGAAACTAATAAATGGTTTCTGATTCATCCTTTTAGTGCTGGCATTAACATATAGGGAAATAGTCAAGGAAAAACAAAAACACAAAGGAACTACTGTGAAAATATTGTATTATTTGGACTCAATCACCATCCATCTTGCCAAATCCCTGCAGATTTCCATTGTCCTGAATGGCAAGAATAAAGGAAAATATAGGGGTAGATGCCAAATTATTTTAAGTTGAATGTTTTCCAATTTTTTTTCCCATGAGGTGTCAGTAGTTCTTTAAAACCCATTTAAAGGTTTGGTAATATTTTTATTTTCCTCATATGTATTTAAGAAGTATATAAATTTCAGATGCGGCCTTAGTTTTCCTAGTCATCATTCTCAAGGAACTGATTTCACTTGTGAATATTCTGAAATCCTAAAGAATGGAAAAGAACAAATATTGGTCTCAAAATGATGCTTTAAATGCATGGGTGCCAGACAGGAAAAGCTTTTGGTCTTTTCCTATATTTGATCAATTGGCTTGTCTAATCCATTTGACTGTGGAAGTTTGGCCTGACATGACTTCAGATTAGCTTAATAGGGATTAAGGTGGCATGAAGTGTATAACACTCTGCATTTGCAAGTACAAACATGCTTAGAAATTCATTTGTCTTTGGGGAAGGCTAGTTCAAACTCCAGCTACATTTACAAACAGATTCTAGCCACAGCTAAGCAATGTGAAGCTAGGGAAAGTAACTGTGCTTGCCTTTCCTTAAACCCACAGGGCCTTTGATTTCTGCCCAAATAAAGCAGGCCTTTGGCATTCAGCTCTCTTAGCTGGCATGATATCTGCATAATGTCTGCAGAATTTAGAATGGCCAGGAGGGGCAGGTCAAAGACAGCCAAATTATGATATCACACCCATAAAACCTCATCAATGGTGACATACAGAAAACACTCAGTGAATTGCTTTCATTAATTTATCCTTATTAAGAAATTCTAAGCAGTGTGTTCATTCCTTGGCAAGTTTCAGATTCTGCTGTTTCCCCTTCCTTCATTCATTGCTTTTCCTTAAAAAGAACAGGCTACCACGGGCGCTGATTGACAGTAGCTTAAGAAATGTGGCTGGGGGAGTTGAGGATGCTTAGACTGCCTGGGAGGAATGTTTTATAAATGTTTTATTTGCCTTTGGGAGAGTCAAAAACTTTCCAGAATCTTCTGGTATGGGTTGGGATGAGAACCATTTTTGCAGTGAAATGAAAGGAAACCTGACTCTAGGTACTTCTGTGTCTCCCTCTTCTCTGGGGACAAGGACAGGCACTCTGACATACCACTCACAGGACCCTAGCCTGGCCCTGGGTTGCAGTGATCAGACTCTTTTGAAAAGAGGAAATGATGATGTTTGTCAAGCTGTCAGGATAGAGGTGGCATCAGGGAAAGAGTGGGATATGCAACTGAATGCAGGTCCAGCTTTTCTTCAGGTCACGTGTTTCTGAAGCTGAAAATATGGATAGTCTGCAAAAATGACATCAGGAGGAACTGAGGGAAACATTTCCTGGTAACTGGATGACCCTGTCAGGAGTTTAGAATGTCCTCCACGTGGGGCCAGATATTCAGAAGACTCAGCTGCCCTGTTTGCTTGTCTGGAGTGGGGCCTGGAAATCTTGGCCTGAAAGCCTTACTCAAGGAGCAGAATTTATAAGCCATTACAGTGCCATGTGGCAGAGAACTTTTGTGTATAGATATGTGGTAAGAGAAGGAGACTGCAAGAAAGCTGAGACAAAGAGAGACAGAAATGAGGAAAGAAAATTTATCAGGGCATGTTTAAGATTGGAATGAATAGGGAAAATGTTTTGAATGTGAAAGATATTGCATTGTTTCACAGGCAACTTTTAAAACAGGGAAGACATAATTCATGTACTACAAATGAATCTTGTCCTTTGTGCTATTTCCTTTCTGTGCTAAATTACATTTCTCAGATTGTGTACTTTGAAAGTTCAAGTTCTTAAATATATTTTAATTAGTTTAGTTATAGTAGGAAGTAACTGAACTATGGGGCATTTTGGCTAGTTGAAAAAGTATTCTTCTAACACAACCTTGCTAGTCACTAGCATTCTTAAGGATTTCCATGTTGAATAAGCATGTCAGATGGACCCTCGTCAATGACTGGTATGAGGGCAGGGAACCTTGGTGAGAGAAATACCCAAGTATAGATGTTACCCACTCTGAGGAGAGATGAGAAAATCAAAGACTCCAAAGCATAACTCAAAGAAGGAAATCAAATGTGAAGACAGCAGCTCCTTCTCCCCCTCAATATCTGAATCTTATTGATTTGGCCAAAATGTTGCCTGGAGAAAACAGTCTTGCACCAAGGTAGTGAAAAGACAGACATGACTCTCCTCGAAATTCAATGTGAATGAACCAAACTAGCACTATACTCTGATTTCCTGAGGATATCAGAGTCTTGACTGTTTTTGACATTACTATATAAAGACTTAAATACATCCATGCAAATTCCATCTAGGTAAAAACTCATGATGTTCAACAATGGGAAGGAAGACCAAGAGATGAAGAAGGGACACAGCTATTTAAAACAAAACAATGCAAACAAACAAATGTAAGTAATGGAGAGGAAGGCACTCTAGTGCGGGACCTTGACCAGGAGTCAGTGGACTTGAAATCTAGTGCAGGCTCCACTGCTGACCAGCTGTAGAGAAAGGGACTAGCTCACCTCTAAGTTCCCTCTTAGCTTTGCATTTTTATGATTCTGAATCATCATCCTAAGGAATACAGTTTGAGTCTCAAGAGCACTGAACAGCAGTGAAGAGTGAGTGAGTCCAGTTTCTTTTAGTGATGAAAAAGACCTGCAATTCTGTGTAAAGAATTATTTGGGTTTTCTTTTGTGCATGCCACTTTTACTATATTATCTTGAAAGCTAAACTTGTTGATTCATGATTTTTGGAAAGTTCAAATGTAAAATGATTATGCTTTCAGGTTTTTTTTTTTTCCCAAGTATGAATGATGAATCCACTTCCTGGTGCCAGCCCATATTATTTCTTCACTCTGGCCAGTTAGATCTGTTGTCAGGTTGTTTGCAGAGATGTGATCTAATTTAGGTAGTATGTTGAGACTTTTCTGCTCATAGCCTCTTCCTTAAACAAACAAATGAAAATCCTCACAAGCTTGTGTGAGCTAGTGAAACAATATTTTTGGTTTCAGTATTTCTATTTTTCTCTCTAGTGGTAGGAAAAAATAAATTAGAGAACTCTGGGTCAAGGGTCCTCAGATTTTTACAACTAATAATTTGCTCTATTCAACAGTTTAAGCACTTTTAAGTAACATGAAAGAAAATGAAAATGAATTGCAGGCTAAAAGCAAGCTCTCAGATTTTGGGAGTCTCTCAGCTAAGGATTTCAAGCAGCACTGAAATAGAAATGCTGGAAGAGATACTAAACATGATGCAGTGCACACTGCTATTCTCACCTCTCAAGAGGAATGTAAAATGGGCTTGCTCTGGTTGATGTAAATATGAGTAAAACAACCACCACAAAACACCTCACCTTTCACTACCTTTGGAAAATTCTGAATGTTGATTGAACAGGGAATTTGATAAAAATGACAGTTTCTCACCACTCTCAGTACATAAGTGTAAAAATAAAAGCAAAGTGCTTGTATATATGGGTGTGGGTGAGTGCTCATGTGTATTCACACATATGTAGGTGTTATTGCCCAAGGAGGGATCATCTGCCTGCTGCAAGACATGCCAATAGTTGAGAGGCAAGGTTGTAGGAAAGAAAGGGTTTTATTACAACTTGCTAGCAAGGGGGAAGGTGGCTGACTAATGTCTGAAAGAACCATCTCACAGAACAAAGATGACAAACCAGTTACATAGGGGGCTGGTTCCCAGGTGGGGGAGGCATCTGGCCACTGGGTGGGGCAGATATCTGGTCTTAGTTTATCTGGAACTAATGTTTTGTTTTACTGGATATGCACCAGAGACCAGAGCAAAGCCCTATACCCCAATTTAGTTTAAAGATAATAAGAACAAAACCTTTAATATGTATAGTAAAGATTACTGTTTGTGAGAGTGGTCCCAATAACTCTTGTAGCCCAGCATAATCATATGCTGGTAATGGGAACATGGTTGCCATTGTCTGTCTAGCTACTTCCTGCTGAAAGGGGTTGGCATAGGGGGACCACTGAGTGAAACAGAGTCACTGATGTTTTGCTACCATGACTCTGGAGAGGGAGTTGTCGAGTCCCTGATGCAGAGAGTTTAAAAATTAGTTTAGAAACACACTTAATCTCCAACTTAATTTTAAGGAATAGCCAGAGTCACCACACCAGATCTTTCAGTTGTCATTGATGATGGCTATCAGTAAAAACTCTCTGCCTGGGGATCATCACATTCCTAAGGAACTCAAAAGAAGAAAGGTATTGACTTACACTGGGAGGGGCCACAAAATCTACAGAGAATGTATATCCCCTGGAGGGTGCATATCCAGCTGAGTTAGTTAATCAGTGGTCATTCAAAGTTACAATATGGTTTCTTTTCTACAATATGGATTCCCTTAAGTCAACCTTGTGTTGAGCCAGTATCAGTTCCCCCCTTTTGTTGTTCATTCCTCAATCTTGAGGGATATCTTCCTGATGAGGGGCATCAGTTGTTCCATCTCATTGAACAAGTCTCTTATTAAGATGGTGATGCAGGTGGATTCCCAAAGTTAGGCCTATATTTTGTAAGCAAGTAACCAGGTATTTAATAAGAAGCATTTCTAGAGAGACAAAAAGAAAAACAAGGTTAATGGTGGGAGCAAATTATAAACCAGTTTCTGAGCCCAGGGAGCAGCCAGTCAAAGGATTTCTAGATGTCAGAGTCAAAGCACCTTTTGCAGTTTGAAATGTTTCTGATGATGTTATTGTGTGTTCACGTATCTTTCTGAGTGGCTTGCACAGCAACAGACATGAATCCCTCTTAAGTTTACATCAAGTTGTCCAGCTTCAGTTTTCAAGGCTTCAGGATAAAGGGCAGGTTCAGTGATTCCAAATGAAAATGATGGAAAAAATTGAAAACATTAGTTTGGAGATTTATAGCCAGATATTTCAGGAGACTAGAAGAATCCAGGATCTGGTCCAGTTCACAGATAGAAAACAAAAACCTCAAAGATAATTAACAGAACTAGAATCTAATATCCAGGAATGTGTACTACAGTTTCTACTGAAATGTAATTTTTCTCTCTAAAATAACCCACATTTTTACCAAAGATTGTCAAATTAAGACTAACTGGTTTGCAAAATACGCCTAATTTCAATAAACTTGGCCCAATTATTTACATAGGTATAGCAAGAATAGCCATTGATAATTTAGGCTCTTTCAAATCTGCTTTGCTGGACCTTTTTATAAGGAATCTCAGATTAAACTTTAAAGGCCTCCAATATATCCTTGAGGTTCCTTGCACCTGCCAGAGAAGTGACCTCTTATACTCACCCGGTCAAGTTGTTGGGAACCCTGTAAACAAGGTACCAGGCCAATATTTACAGGTGGATTTATTTCATAAAGTTGACCTTTATCCTTCAGAAGCTGTCTGGTCATGTCTGAGTCTATGCATGTTTCTCTCAAATAAGATATTCCAGTCAAAGCTTTGGTAATATAACCAATGTTTCCAATTGTGTCTTGTTATAAGGAGAACAAATTCTTATTGAACTTATGCAAATAACTATGTTGCTATGAAAATAACATTACTCACCAAGAGTTTTCAAATTCTAGAGGGATGAGTAGGGAGAAAAAGATAAATGTTTCAATTATGCTTACAAAAGTATAATTCACCAAATTGCTATAAGTTGTAGTTAACTTGAGAGAAAAGAGGAAATTATTTCCTTAAATTGGAAAAAACAAAACATTAAAAAATCAGCAGTATTTCAAATGAAAAGTCACAAAAATTATAATCATCTTCACCAGTTCATTCAGTCCTGTGTAATCAGGTGTTGATCTTAATCTTCTGTGAGCAATTTCATGAAGTCATTAGCTCCTTCATTAGAGTTCTGTAATTTCTTACCTAGTTCAGTTTTATGATCTGAAAGTTTATCAGAAACCTGTATTCTAGTAAGAGTAAGTGTCAGAGGCCTTTCCATGAATTTCTCTGAAGATGAAACATATTTTGCAAAAGCATCAGAGTGAAACAATAACTGTCTGTAAGTGATAAAAGACTTCAAACTGGCAATTGACAAAGAAATTTGGTTAATTTTGTGACATATAACACTTTAAAACAATAACTAGAATTATGACTGATAACCAGGACAGATCAGAATTTTAGGAATGTTATATAAATTTAAAACACTTATATCAATAACACTTACCAACATGATATCATAGGTCCCTATGAAACAATGCTTAGTTATCCATTTAATGATGGTGACAATCAAAGATTTTCAGGCATATGCAAAAAATTAAATAGCTATAAGAAAAACCTTAGCTCCTGTGATTAAAGACCTAATAAAAATACAAGAAATTTATTTTGATAAAACATGAGATCCCTACCCTTCTGGTATACTACTCAAAGAAAAAACCTGGGACCAGCCTGGTGGCATAGTGGTTAAGTTCACAAGCTCTGCTTCTGTGGCCCAGAGGTTCATGGGTTCGGGTCCTGGGCATGGACCTATGCACTGCTTGTCAAGGCATGTTGTCGGCATCCCACGTACAAAATGAGAGAAGATGGGCTTGGGTGTTAACTCAGGGCTAATCTTCCTCAGCAAAAAGAGGAGGATTGGCAATGAATGTTAGCTCAGAGCCAGTCTTCCTCACACAAAAAAAGAAAAAAACCTTTCATAATCTCTTTATCAAAAGCAGATTAAAAGTTCAAGAAATTTATCCTTTTAAGAGAGAGAAGGCTGAATTCTAATTTTGCACTAGCTTACTTTTGACATTAAACCTCATTTACTTGATTGGATTTACTTTAATCTTAGCCAACTTGACCACACATAAAACTTCTCATGGTTTTACTTTCGCAAACTTTCTGTCACTTACTTTTTACATTCAGAATTTGTCCCAAGTTCTTTCCTTCCTGGTACTTTAGGGTAAGTTTATCTTTATTAACAAAACAAACAAAAATATCTCTATTCTCTATACTTTCTTTATTGAAAATATACACTTTACTTTCCTTGCATACAAACTTTCTAGAAATATATGTTTCTCAAAGAAAATTTCGAAGCATGTACAAAACATGTCTATCCACAAACCCAAGCATTTTTTAGTTTCTCTGAGATAAGAAACCAAAGGCAGACAAATCTATGATTAATGATCAGCTTCTAATATTTTATCTTATGTGTAAATGACCTAGATGTTTAACAAATTTTTATCATTTAACTTCATTTAGCAAAAAAAAAAAAAAAGTTTTAAGTTACCAAGAAGAATTTGGAAGCTGTTTTTACAAGTATACAGACCATAAAACATAATTATTGTACCCAAAAATTTTTACTCATCTTCCTCTATCTAAATCACTTGTTTCCAACAATTGTGTTTCTATTACCCATGAAAACTTCATGAAATATTAGGCAAAATCAGCTACTATTTAAAGCTACTATTTTGCTGACAAATTTGTAACAGGGATAACATGAGCTTATTTGACTAGTAAACCCAGGCTACATGTTGACAACATATCCAAATACTGACAACTCTGAGAACATGCCTATTTCAATCAAACCAACAAACTTAAACAACTTTCATTTACCAAAGATTATTTCATATCACATTAACTTGAAAGACATTTGGGTTAGTTTCTATTACATTTAGAAATAATTTATGTAGGCACTTACTTTAAACCAATTGAACAGAGCTCTTATTTTGGCCATATCATTCAGAGGCAAAATATCAAACATATACATCATACTTATAGACACACATAAGCACACAGGTAGACACAGACAGAGACCTTATAGCTTCTGTTAATAGTTTTTTGCTGTTGTTATGAACTAGATGCAATACAAAACTCACTAGTCTATAAGAAACACTTGCAGTTCAAAGAATGGCTCTCAGTTCCTAGAGAAGACAGGAGTAGAAAATTTACATCATGAAGACCCAGAGAAAGTAGTCAAGTTTTTTTCAAGATGGAGTTTCTGGGGCATATTTGCCTTATCAGTTTCTCAAGTCCCAATATCTAAGAGCATTTTGAGAGGAACAGAGGAGGCTTTGAGATTGGCAAAAGCACAAGTGAACTTTGAACTGCTTTTTAAACCCATACCTCCAGCCTTCCAGAGATTTGCAAGACAAAGATGGTTGTTTCCAGTTCCCCAAAGAACTAGATTACAGTCTGAATGACAAAAGATGTTGATCCATCCTTCCAGCTACATTTTTCCAATTACTTCTTTATATCATGGAAATTTTTCTTTTACCATTTTTTTTATTGATGTCTTAATAGTTAATTACACTGTGGGGTTTTAGTTGTACATTTTTGTTTGTCTGTCACCTTGTGGATGTAACCCTTCACCCCTTGTGTCCCCCCATCCCCCTTCCCCTTGGTAACCACCAATCAGTTCTCTCTGTCCGTGTGTTCACTTATATTCCATATATGAGTGAGTTCATGCAGTGTCTGTCCTTCTCTCTCTGGCTTATTTCACTTAACATAATACCCTCTAGGCCCTTCCATGTTGTTGCAAATGGGACAATTGTGTCCTTTCTTATGGCTGAGTAGTATTCCATTGTATGTATATACCACATCTTCTTTAACCAATCATCAGTCGAGGGACACTTGGGTTGCTTCCACTTCTTGGCTATAGTGAATAATGCTGCAATGAACATAGGGGTGCATACGCCTCTTGTGATGGTTGATTTCATGTCCATTGGGTAGATGCCCAAGAGTGGGATTGCTGGATCATACGGTATTTCTACTTTTAATTTTTTGAGGACTCTCCATACTGTTTTCCATAGAGGCTGCACCAGTTTGCATTCCCACCAGCAGTGAATGAGGGTCCCCATTTCTCCACAACCTCTCCAGCATTTGTTGTTATTTGTCTTTGTGATTATAGCCATTCTAACCGGTGTCAGGTGATATCTTAGTGTAGTTTTGATTTGCATTTCCCTGATGATTAGTGATGTTGAACATCTTTTCATGTGTCTGTTGGCCATCTGTATCTCTTCCTTGGAAAAATGTCTATTCATATCCTCTGCCCATTTTTTGATTGGGTTGTTTGTTTTTTTGTTGCTCAGTTGTATGAGATCTTTATATATTACTGAGATTAATCCCTTGTTGGATGAATAATTTGCAAATATTTTCTCCCAGCTGGTGGGTTGTCTATTCATTTTGATCCTGGTTTCATTTGCCTTGTAGAAGCTCTTTAGTCTGATGAGGTCCCACTTGTTTATTTTTTCTTTTGTTTCCTTTGTCTGGGTAGACATGGAATCTGAAAGGATCCCTTTATGTCCAATCTCAATTAGTGTACTGCCTATATTTTCTTCCAGGAGTTTTATAGTTTCAGGTCTCACTTTCAGGTCTTTGATCCATTTTGAATTGATTTTTGTATATGGCGATAGGAGATGGTCTACTTTCATTCTTTTGCATGTTGCTGTCCAATTTTCCCAGCACCATTTATTGAAGAGACTTCCCTCTCTCCATTGTATGTTCTTTGCTCCTTTGTCGAAGATTAGCTGTCCATAGGTGTGTGGTTTTATTTCTGGGCTTTCAATTCTGTTCCATTGATCTGTGTGTCTATTCTTGTACCAGTACCATGCTGTTTTGATTACTGTAGCTTTATAGTATATTTTGAAATCAGGGATTGTGATGCCTCCAGCTTTGTTCTTTTTTTTTTTTCAGAATTGCTTTAGCTATTCGGGCTCTTTTGTTGCCCCATATGAATTTCAGTAGTTTTTGTTCTATTACCGTGAAGAATGACATTGGGATTCTGATTGGGATTGCATTGAATCTGTAGATTGCTTTAGGTAGAATGGACATTTTAACTATATTTATTCTTCCAATCCATGTGCATGGAATATTTTTCCATTTCTTTATGTCCCCTTCGATTTCTTTCAATAGTGTCTTATAGTTTTCATTGTATAGGTCTTTTACCTACTTGGTTAAATTTATTCCCAGATATTTTATTCTCTTTGTTGCAACTGTAAATGGGATTGTCTTTTTGAGTTCTCTTTCTGTTGGTTCATCATTAGTGTATAGAAATGCAATTGATTTTTGTAAGTTGATTTTATACCCTGTCACTTTACTGTAGTTGTTGATTGTTTCTAGTAGTTTTCCGATGGAATTTTTTGGGTTTTCTATGTATAAGATCATGTCGTCTGCAAATAGTGAGAGTTTCACTTCTTCATTGCCTATTTGGAGTCCTTTTATTCCTTTTTCTTGCCTAATTGCTCTGGCCAAAACCTCCGGTACTATGTTGAATAAGAGCAGTGAGAGTGGGCACCCTTGTCTTTTTCTTGTCCTCAAAGGAATGGCTTTCAGTTTTTCCCCGTTGAGTAGGATGTTTGCTATAGGTTTGTCATATATGGCCCTTATTATGTTGAGGTACTTTCCTTCTATACCCATTTTGTTGAGAGTTTTTATCATAAATGGATGCTGGATCTTGTCGAATGCCTTCTCTGCATCGATTGAGATGATCATGTGGTTTTTATTCTTCATTTTGTTAATGTGGTGTATCATGTTGATTGATTTGCAGATGTTGAACCATGCCTGTGTCCCTGGTATAAATCCCACTTGATCGTGGTGTATGATCTTTTTGATGTATTGCCGTATTCAGTTTACCAATATTTTGTTGAGGATTTTTGCATCTATGTTCATCAGTGATATTGGCCTGTAGTTTTCCTTCTTTGTATTGTCCTTGTCTGGCTTTGGTATCAGGATGATGTCGGCCTCATAGAATGTGTTGGGAAGTATTCCATCTTCCTCTATGTGTTGGAATAGTTTGAGAAGGATAGGTGCTAAATCTTCTTTGAACGTTTGGTAAAATTCTCCAGGGAAGCCATCTGGTCCTGGGCTTTTATTTTTGGGGAGGTTTTTGATTACTGTTTCAATCTCTTTACTTGTGATTGGTCTGTTCAGATTCTCTATTTCTTCTTGATTCAGTTTTGGGAGGTTGTACGCTTCCAAGAATTTGTCCATTTCCTTTAGGTTGTCCAATTTGTTGGTGTAAAGTTTTTCATAGTATTCCCTAATAATCCCTTGTATTTCTGTGGTGTCTGTTGTAATTTCTCCTCTTTCATTTCTAATTTTATTTATTTGAGTCTTCTCCCTTTTTTTCTTAGTGAGTCTGGCTAAGGGTTTGTCAATTTTATTTATCTTCTCAAAGAACCAGCTCTTTGTTTCATTGATCCTTTCTACTGTTTTTTTGGTTTCAATTTCATTTATTTCTGCTCTGATTTTTATTATTTCCCTCCTGCTGATTCGGGGCTTTGTCTGTTCTTCTTTTTCCAATTCTGTTAGGTGCAATTTAAGGTTATTTATTTGGGATTTTTCTTGTTTGTTAAGGTGAGCTTGTATTGCTATGAATTTCCCTCTCAGGACTGCTTTTGCTGCATCCCATATGAGTTGGTATGGTGTATTTTCCTTTTCATTTGTCTCCAGATAGCTTTTGATTTCTCCTTTAATTTCATCAATGACCCATGGGTTGTTCAGTAGCATGTTGTTTAGTCTCTACATCTTTGTCCCTTTCCTAGTTTTTTACTTGCAGTTAATTTCTAGTTTCACAGCATTATGATCAGAAAAGATGCTTGTAATGATTTCAATCTTCTTAAATTTATAGAGGTTTGCCTTGTTTCCTAATATATGGTCTATCCTTGCGAATGTTCCATGTGCACTTGAGAAGAATGTGTACTCTGCTTTTTTTGGGTGGAGTGCTCTGTATATATCTATTAAGTCCATTGCGTCTAGTTTTTCATTTAAGTCCATTATTTCCTTATTGACTTTTTGTCTGGATGATCTATCTATTGATGTAAGGGGGGTGTTAAGATCCCCTACTATTATTGTGTTATTGTTAATATCTCCTTTAATGTTTTTTAGCAGTTGTTTTATGTACTTTGGTGCTCCTGTGTTGGGTGCATAGATATTTATAAGTGTTATGTCTTCTTGGTGAAGTGTCCCTTTTATCGTTATATATTGCCCTTCTTTGTCTCTCATTACCTTTTTTATCTTGAAGTCTACTTTGTCTGATATAAGTATGGCTACTCCTGCTTTCTTTTGTTTGCCATTAGCTTGGAGTATTGTTTTCCATCCTTTTATTTTGAGTCTGTGTTTGTCTTTAGAGCTGAGATGTGTTTCCTGGAGGCAGCAGATTGTTGGATCTTGGTTTTTAATCCATCCTGCCACTCTGTGTCTTTTGATTGGAGAATTCAATCCATTTACATTTAGAGTGATTATTGATATATGAGGGTTTAATGTTGCTATTTTATTGTTCATCTTCTGGTTCTTTTGCATTTCCTTCGTTTCTTGTCCCTTGTGTTTCGGACTGCAAATTCAATTTGGTATTTCTGCATGCTCATTCTCTTGGTTTTCTCTTTATTTGTCATGTGTGGTTCTCTTCTGGTTATTTGTTTAGTGGTTACCGTGAGGTTTATATAAGCGATCTCCTGGATAAGAAAGTACATTTTCGGATGCCTCCTTTTTCCTGAGGCTGGGTCGATTCAATCCCTTACCTCTTCCCCTCCTTATTTGTTATCTCTTTATTCCAGATTGTGTCATGAATGTGTGTTTCCAGTGATGAGCTTGAATTAATTTTTGATGTTATCCAACTGTAGTTTGTTCTGGTTTAGTCTCCTTGCTTTTCTCCTTGCTGAAATCTTTGTATCCCCTTTCTCATTTGTTTTTTTTTCAGGCCTAAGGGCCTTCTTGAGCATTTCTTGTAGTGGGGATCTTGTGGTGATGAACTCTCTTAGCTTTTGTTTATCAGGGAGAGTTATTATTTCTCCATCATATTTGAAGGATATTTTTGCTGGATAAAGTATTCTCGGCTGAAGGTTTTTGTCTTTCATGATTTTGAATATATCATTCCAGTCTCTCCTAGCCTGTAGAGTTTCTGTCGAGAAATCAGCTGAGAGCCTGATGGGGTTTCCTTTGTATGTTATTTTGTTTTTTTGTTTAGCTGCCTTCAATATTATTTCCTTGTCACGGGTATTTTTCAAGTTTGCTACTATGTGGCGAGATGATTTTTTATTCCTGTTTATATATTTAGGTGATCTATTGATTTCATTCACTGTTAGTTCTCTCTCGTCCCCTAGGTTGGGGAAGTTCTCAGCTATTATTTCTTTGAACAAACTCTCTGCTCCTTTTTCTCTTTCTTCTCCTTCTGGAATACCTATTATCCTTATGTTGCTTTTCCTCATTGAGTCTGATATTTCTTGAAGAATTTCTTCATTTCTTTTTAGTCTTAGCTCTCTCTCCTCCTCTATCTGGAGCATTTCTGCGTGGCTATCCTCAATAGTGCTAATTCGTTCCTCCATATTGTCAGTTCTACTCCATTTTTTCCACTATCTCGTTGATTTTGTTTTTCGTCGCCAATAATTCTGATTGGTTTTTCTTTATGGTTTCAATCTCTTTTGTGACAAAATCCCTGAATTCGTTGATTTGTTTCTGTGTGTTCTCTTGTATTTCGTTGAGTTTGTTTATGATAGCTATTTTGAATTCTCTATCATTCAGGTTATCAAATTCTGTGCTTTCAGGGTTGGTTTCTGGGTGTTTGTCATTTTCCTTTTGGTCTGTAGCCATGACAAATTGTCTCAAGGATCTGACGAGGATGGCCTTATTTTTTCCCCTCATGATAAAGTTGGTCCTGCAGTTTCCCCCTGCTGCCACTGGATGGAGGTCGTGAGCGGTTTGCTCTGAGGCGGCTGCAGCCCCTGGAAGGATTATGCTGAAACGCCGGGTGTGTGGGGTGAAGGGTCCTCTCTTTCTCCTGCTTGACCCAGGGGTTTCCTTTCTGGCTCTCTTAGGGTGTTTGCTACACCCCCTAAACAGTCCGTTGTCACTTCCCAGTGGGGATCTCACGACAGTCTGTGAGAGCACCTGGATGGTGATAGTTTTCCCCGCTGTGGGCCACCCCTCCCCCCTCTGTCTGGGAACCGTGCTGTCTTTGCCGATCAATTGGGGAGGGGGAGTACAACTTCTTACCTCTCCTCCTGTCCTTTTGGGCTTCCTGCGCCTCCACTGTCCGATGTATGGCAGCAGGGGTTTCTTAGAAGTCCTTCATAGTGTTTGATTGAGCTCTGTTGGAATGTGAATGATGTTTTTGTTGTGTCGTAGGGGGCAGAGATTCAAAGAGGGAATCTCACTCCTCCATGATGCTGACGTCACTCCTCTATATCATGGAAAATTTTAACTTAAGAGGTGAATCAAAAGATTTTTATGTTCTAAAACTTCAGGACAGTTTGCTGCACCTTTAAAAAGTCTGCACAAAGTGTTTAATAACAAAGGCCCTCTTTCTAAGTGTATAATTTAACCTCAGACCAATTTACCTTGAATGAGAAGCTTTTCCAGCCAGACATAAGATCCATGTTTAAAACACATTCAGGCAAAGTTGATATAACCTCTTTATATAAAGTTAGTTCAAATATTCTAACCTTTATAATCTTATCAACACCCATACTTCCACATTTTCTCAATCTACTTGTAGCCTGAGTCTGGGTCTTAGTCATTATTTTTTGTATTTCTTTTTTTAATTTGGTCTTTTCATAGGTACCAATAAAATAATTATGATGAGAGCTCTCTAAATTTTTTTCAACTTAGAAGTTTTTGCAATTTAAATGATCCTTTGTCTGTCCACATTGATGAGTAGGATCCTCAGAGCAACTCAGACCAATAGGCCATTTTATGGTTTAACCATGGACACAAGAGGCACCCCCAAAAGAGAGTGCAAAAGAAGCAGCCCTCACAAGACCCACAAAGTTCACTCCCAAAAATAGTCCAAGAAAGCAAAGGCTTCCACTGCACATGTGGCAGTACACTAACAAGCAACAGAGGTTAAGATGACAAAGGCCCATTATGAAAGCAACTGGGACCCCTTATGACAAACTCCCCTGAGAGCTGACACAGCAGAGAAGGAGAGTACTTCTTAGAACCCCAGTCTGTTTGACTGGCCACCAAGATGCATGCCAATACATGCATCCTCCAGATGGTGGAGACCAATGAGGTCACAAAACCAAGCTCTCAAGACATAGAACAAGACAAAAAGAAAAAAGAAAAAAAACCATCTTATGTGCACGTTAACAGCTTTAGCCAAGTATTAGATCTCTCAGATTTGGATTACTGCCTAGGTGGAAGGTGCCGCAGGGTTGGAATCATGTGTGCTTTATAGAGTACCTCATTGCATGGACATTTTCTTGAAGTTGGTGGGGGACCCCGCCATCTTCAGATGATTCACCTTGTCATCTACCATTCCATAACCAACTTATCCTATCACAGGAGTCTTCTTGAGGTGGTGAGCACCCTAATGGCTCTTAATCACTGGACCCATGCCCACCAAATTTGTGGCCTTTTTGGCTTCCAAGATGCCCTTAGCACTGCCTTCATCTGACAAGAGACTTTTACATGTTGAGGTATATGGGGTAACTATTCAGCTTCAAAACTGATTAGACTTGAACCCAAAAGCCTGACTTATGGCCTATCAAACAGACATTATACATCTGCTTTAACCATTAAAGTAAGGAATGTACTCTTAAGATAAGAAAGCATACTTCACGTCCTGCACTCTATTGGTAACACCCTAGTGGTAACTCCTGGATTAGTCCCTTTCCTGGCATCAGGATTTTATTGACCTGCTAATATGCAACTAAATACCTCTTTGAAACTTTGATGATAATATATCCTGGGTGTATTTAATGTATATTCTTTGTTCTATAAAGATATAAGACTGTAATGAAAACCATGCTTCTCTGGAATGCTTTCTAAGCCCTTCCTGGGTTATAATCCTCACTCTAGCTCAAGTAAAACTAACCTTATTTTTTTTACATATACAATGATTATTGGTTATTTTGCATTGACACACCTCATGTGCATATTCCCGGACAACAGGCTTATGGAGATGCCTGTGTCTTGACTTATGGTTTTTCCTTTTTGTGACAAATGACACAAAGACAGAGTGACCATCTCTGGGAGAAGAATCAATAAACCAATGAGTACTCAGTAGCTTGTACTACATACTCATAGCTAAAAGTTGCCCAATTTGGAAAAATGCAGAACTTTTTTTTTTCAAGACAATATACCACACCCGCTATGGGGTTACCTGTGGGGATCAAATTAGTGTTTCCCATTGTTTCAGAATTTAGACATGGCTGGTCAAAAATATACTTATGCTGCAGCTAGAACCAGATCACAAAAATTTTCTGGTGCTCTCCAAACCAAGACCCTCACAATGAAGGCCAAGCCAAGGCTTTCTTCTAATGGCCAATGTAATTTCCCTGAGGCTGAAAGCAGTTTGGTAGGACCCTTTCCACAAATGGGAATGCAACATGCATTTCTGTCCAACAATCTCTGACTGCAAAATGGAGTGCAATGGCAATTTTTCCCCACTGTAGTTTGGGGACGCCCCCTCCCCCCTCCCCGCCAACCTGATGATTATCAAGCCAAGCCCTCAGGACACAAAACAAGCTTGGTAAGATTCTGCCATTCTCTGTAAATATTTACAGCTTCTGGAAACTTTTGGTCAAAAGGTAGAGCCCTTGATTCTTTAAAAGTTTCTTTATTTCTCCATTCAAAAGCTCAAAGAGGAGCCCAAAGTGGCCACTGTATTTTTTTTTTTTTTTGGTGAGAAAGATTGACCCTGGGCTAAGATCTGTTGCCAGTCTTCCTCTTTTTGCTGACGGAGATTGGCCCTGAGCTAACATCCGTGCCCATCTGCCTCTACTTTTTATGTGGGATGCCACCACAACATGGCTTGATGAGTGGTGCATAGGTCCACATCCGGGATCCTAGTCTGCAAACCCCAGGCTGCTGAAGTGGAGCACACAAACTTAACCACTATGCCACGAGGCCAGCCCCAAAGCCACTGTAATTTTAAATTATCCTGGGTTATCTTGCCAGCTGTTCACAGTTATCCCCATTTTATGGGGCTTTTCCCAAGGTGGCCACAACAAACAAGGTAATTTCTAAAGAAAGTTTGTTATGATCACCAAGAAACTCAGTCCCCCAAGCAGCCAATTTTAACAAAATAGTCAGACATAGAGAAACATGAACAGACAACAAAATCCAATACTCTGGGACCTTACCCCAGAGCTCAGGACTCTAACCTGATCCTTTAGAGTGCCCCAGTGCCTGTAACCCTTTTGTTAGACAATTTCAAGCACAGGTACATTTTAATGAGATCACTCACTCAAAGGACGTCTGATACTGGAACTGTTTAGACACAGACACAGATACAGAAAATCCAGACACCACTGGACTAGTTCCCAGATTTAGGGTAAAAAGTCCTACAACTGTTCCCACTCTGAGTGTGTGCCCAGATGATCCTATTGGACCCAGATGGCCCTGCCATAAACTTTAGGACCCCAGATGGAGGGGAAGGGAGTTCACGGTCATCCCTGAGGTGACTTATCCTATTCCAGATTGAGCCCATGGACTTGCCAGACGTAGCCATTTCTCTTCCTACCACAGTCAGCGTTAAGAGGCAGCTGGCATCAGTACCGGAAAGCAAGAAGGGCAGATCCCTGAGACAGAGACCCTCGGCAGTTGCTAGGGACTTATGCAACAGGTTGCCTGTCTGAGGTCCACTGGCCACGAACTGGGCTTAAAGTCCCATTGTGGTCGCCAAATTTGTTACGACCCAAGAGTGGTCATCTGCCTGTTGCAAGACATGCCAGTAGTCGAGAGGTAAGGTGGTAGGAGACAAAGGGTTTTATTACAGCTTGCTACAAGGTGAAGATGGCTGATTAATGTCTGAAAGAACCATCTTACAGAACAAAGATGACAAGCCAGTTATATAGGGGGCTGGTCTCTGGGTGGGGAAGGCATCTGGTGTCCGGGTGGGGTAGACATCTGGTCTTCAGGTGGAGCAGACATCTGGTCTTAGTTCCTGATAATGTTTTGTTTTACTGGATATGCATCAGAGACCAGAGCAACGCCCTACACCGTGGTTTAGTTTAAAGATAATAAGAACAAAATCTTTAATATGTATAGTAAAGATTACTGTTTACTGTGAATGGCGCCAACACAGGGGAGAGGTGAGGAGGTAGTCAGACTCAGGTTCTCTTGGTGTGAGTCAGTAGATTAACATTTAACCCCTCCAAATTTGATAAGGGCTTACAACTCCAGAAGAAATGGAAGCAATAGCAACAATTTGGACCTGTTTATCTTTATAGGTTCTCCAGTCAGTGTGGTCTGTCTAATAAGGCCTCTCTCATTTCCAGATGAATTGTTCTCAGAGGTCTTTTGCTATATACTGCCAAAAAGCTCCATATTTATTTAGGTAACACTCCTGAGATACTGATTGGATGCGGTATCTGAAGATGGCACAACCTGTCACTTTGTCTTTTTATGCTTTTGGCTTTTAAATCTATGATTTCTTTCAATTTGGATCTAGAAGATGAGAGAGGGAGCTGGTTGTGCTTATAAACCACTGTGCCAAGTCCCAGACTCTCAGGTGGATACGCCGGTGCCAGTAGGAGCACTCGTTAAAGACTTAATCAAACAGGCTTCATTGACTCATAGGCTGCTATGTTGTTGCTGGGTATTGGGTTTTTTTCCCCTCTCACTCTTTTATTATTTCTTTGGCGCCTCTAGTATTGTGTTGAAGATCATCTGAGACTGAGACAGAATGATGCATGATGTGAGGAAATTGGAACCGAATGTATTTATTGTTTTGGCACATGTACCACACATTTCTAAAGCTGACAGGCTCATCTGAATAGCCTATCTTTCTAGGTCATAGCATTTTCCCTTAAATCCTGGATGCCTACCCTACCCACCTCCCAAAGCAAGAATGTCAGAGGAACCTAACGGAATTACTTTAATAGTTGCATTCATTTTTATCAGTCTGAATATCTCGATGGCTTTCAATAAAAGGAGGCACACCTGAGGTAAAACATTGAATTATTTAGGACAGATAATATGCAAATGAAAGAATAAGATATTTTCTGTTTGAGGTATTCTAAGAAAAACAAAACACAGCTAAACAAGTACCAAAAGGTTATAATTCTACCATCTCTTGCTCTCCTATGCACAACTTTCCTGGCTTTGGAAATGTGAATATCATCCTCATCTTTTTCAGAAATACATCATAAAGCTGAATTTAGGTGAAGATGTGAGGATGGACATGGTGGTATAAAAAAGTCTGAACAGTCAACTCTGGTGGGCTGGAGAGATAAATTACATTCAATGTCAACCATTTTATTGAGTTTTGTACAAAACGGGTAATAAAAAGCTAGAAGCAGAAAACATTTCTATGAAGACAAACTTTGAACATATGCTCCCTGATTCATACTGCAAAAGCAAAGAGAACATGATAGCCTGTAGGACTGCATAACCTGGAGATCCTTCTAGTTTCTGACTTTAAATAGATTAATAAGAACACTTGTTTTTAAGTGAGGAAGCCAGGCTTCTCTTGTGACATCTGAGGGGTTTGAATATCAAAGAAACTAGAGGTTGAAAGAGAGTTGGAAGTAGAAAGTGGAAGGAGGGTGTATATTAGGAAAGAAAAATCTAGATTTATACAAAATTATTTGGATCACTTCCTTTGTTGCCAAATCACAGACCCAAAAGGGATTCAGAGAGTGAACTGAGGTCTGCCTCCTCTTCCACAGGGTAACCTCAATTTCTGTATATGCACAGGTGGGTCATAGGGAGTTGTGAGCTGGCATCCTGGGAAAATGCATTACTGGATTGGCATCATGGGAATTTACCCATCCAGTGTGTGAAAACTTGTTAAATCCCATTCATGTGTCCAAATGCATGATTAGGGACTTGTAGTAACCGCCCATGTTCACACATCCATCATTCAGACACACAACAAAATACAAAACACCAAATGTCTCTAGAGTTGAGCCAGATCTTTCTTATCTTTGAACAATCAAAACTTATAAAAGCCTCAGGGAATTGAAATGATTTATGAATGTTCAAAGTTGCTAAACTTTTGACAATTGTTCTTGCTAAAACAAAACTGTCTACATTATCTTGTATTACCATACAGATTTTGACCAAAAAAATATTTGTTTCCAAAAAAAGAATATTGTTTTCTTGTTATTTCTTTCCCTTCTATTTAGACATTGTATTTTTTTTTTTAATTTCTTTGGTTCCTTTTTTCTGAAAGCTGTTCTCAGTAAGAGCATCGGGGAGAAATAGAACCTTCTCAATATAGTGTTAGTAAAATCTCTCTCCTGGTCTGGGCTATAACCTGCATCCTGTCACCAGGCTGACCACACACTCATTCATAACCTCTTAAACTACCAGGGGAAATTGTAGGCTCTAGAATATGTGGATTCAGGCCTGGCAAAAAGAACAAGTTGGTTAAAAAGCCCAGACAAATCTTACCTGCCATGGAAGCTCTACGGTCCATTTCCTTTTCTGCCATGTATATTTTCATAAAGCAATTAGCAGAATATCACTGATGTTTATGCCCGTGGAGAAAATAGCAAGCTAATATATTATTTTCTAAAGCATTCATTTATGGATAAATCTGTGGCTCATAAGGTGTTTTATTTGCCTCTTTTAATCATGCGATTTCTTAAGAATATTTAGTTGTCAGATGTTTCCCCCCAACATATAGAGCCTGAGAGAGGGGAGGGCATACAGCAGTGAACTGCAATGAAAAAGAATTACGATTTATATTCTCTTTACTCACATCTAAGGTAAATCCAAAAGGTGTGAAATGTAGTAAACCAAAAATATAACCAATCCATTGTGGTTAAAGACAGACTTCTTTTTTTCTTCTCAGCATTAATTGTAGATTAAGGGTGTTTCACTCTTTGTGAGATATTGAGGCCCTCGATTAAGAAATAATTATGTTTCATTAATGTCTGATTTAGCATCTTGTCAGCCTCAGATGACAGGATGTAAACACTCAGAAAATCTGTAGACCAGTGTTGATATCACGGTTGACAGCACCATTCTTTCAGATTTCAATTTCAATTATCATTGTCTTCAGGCATTCTTGTCCAGTGATGGTGGGATTATAAATAGGTACAAGCATTTTGAAAATAGCTTGGCAATGTGCTCTGAGAATCTTAAAACCATATCCCCTGAGCTAGCCATTTCTCTTCTCAGAATGTAACATAAGGAAAAAGTACCAGATATAAAATAAATAGATCAATTTGTTGATTTTTTTATAACCTGAGGATCCCCAGGTCCTCCAACTATCTGGGATTATTCTTTATTTTTAATATCCAAGTTAAATAAGTTGCCCACATTAACTGCAGAAAATCCAATGGCTTTCTAAAATGTCTAAGAATATGGGGGTGGGGTGGGACAAGAGATGCTTATATTACCTTAATTGTCTGTTATGACTTTTCCAAACTATTGCACCAGGCCTTTACTGAATCTCTGTTTCATCTCACCTCTGCCTTTTCATATCACACAAGTCTTGCTGGTTCATTTCACGCCATTTCCATCATTCGCCCCAGCACCTCTAAAATAACTGAATGTTTGGGAATGGTGGAAATGATTTACAGCACAGGACAGGAAATAACTGAAAAATGGCTTGGGGTCACCTGGTGTTGTTAGAGCTAGTTGATCATCCCAGAGAGTGACCTCCTGGCTGACTCTCCTTGGACTCCAGACTGTCACCCTGTCAATGGGCACTGGTCTCTCCTTTCAAAGCCTCCTTTCTGTTTCCTGGTTTTTCTGAGTCCTGACCTCCCCAGCCTCTTGTCTCCCCTCCCGTCCACCAGCCCCATCTTCTCTGAGCACCACACAGAGGTGCTCCAAATCAGTTTTTAATCTTGAAACTGTTTTCCTTCAGAGGAAATACACTTTTACTTTATCTTGCAGAGCAGTTTAGATTCCTTAATTTTGACATCCCCATTCTAAACTTTGCCTGGGACCTATCTTACCTTTTAAACCAAAGGGTCTATTAAATGTTTTCATCCAACACAAGAATAATTTTTTTCTAAAGTTGGATTCTGTTCTCATTCCTCCCTACAAATTCAGGAAAAAGTACCTCTTTTTTATAATGTCCTGATAAATTGATAATATTAAAACTAGTCTGTAAAAAAAATTAATATCCCCCAAAAGGAAAATGAGCAAATTATAGTAAATCCATACAATAAAATAATACCTTATAAATTATATTTATGAAAAGGTTTTTGGTTTATATGCTATTTTAAATGGCATAAAATTCAATAAACTACATGATTGACCATATAAAAATGCTTAAATAAGCATAAAGAAATATACTAAAATATAAAGAGCCTCTATTGTGAGTGGTGGAATTACGGGTGATTTTTATTTTCTTTTGAACATTTTTAATAGTTTCCAGTTTGTCTATGATAAGTATATATTACCTTTTGACTTAAAAAATAAATTTATGTAAAATTCTCAGGAACTTGGACTTTTAAATCTCTGTCTTCTTTTTTCCTTTCTCCTGCCACTGTTCATTGTTTATTCATAATGATGGTGTTGGTCCAGTCAGCATGAACCCAAATACAGTAAATGATCAGGGATGAATAGTGGGACCAATAATAGAAGAACTCAGGTTAATAACTATTTAGCTTAACAGGAAAAAGATGAAAAATCACATGTTCTTTAGGGACATCCATTTTGAAAACTCTCCAGAAGGAATATTGGAATATTAGTCAATTAACTACCAAGAAGGTGTCATCTATATTTAATTTTCTAAATTGCTAACCTGGCCCCAAGTTAGAAGCCAGTTATAATAATCTCATAGTCTAGTCAAGTTCTGTTTATGGCAATATAGGTGGCACTCAACTCTTCCACTGCTTACTCATATAATAAACTAGGGTCCCTGAATTTTGTATGATTAAAGCCATCTATTATGATTAAATTGTCCCTGATCTGACATTTCAGACTGCTGTGCAACCATACATTGCATGTTCTACCAGACTTAATGTGAAAAGTCCCACTGAGATCTGAGGACAAATCTATTGTGTCTTGTGAAATGCAACTAACTTTTAAACTGTTCTCATAGCCCTGTTAGATGCAGTTGCAAACATAATCTCACGGTTCAACATCTTTCTTCATAAGATCAGGCGAAGTATCTGATGATAGTCTCAATAAGCCAAGTAATATCAAAATCAATGATACAGGCAACCCATTTATTGCACAAGGTGTAGGCATGCAATGGGGCACACTGGAACACCAGAACTCCTTACAAGAGTAGACATTCTTCACAGGCAACTACATTCTCCTTGGATTGGTCTTTCTTTGTGATATACTCAAATTGACCTACTATTGGACAACAGATGTATATTTCCCTAATTATTCAAATACTATTAGCAATAAAGAATGTAAAACATGAAGTCCTGTTTTGGTTTTTTCATTAAGAAGAAAAGTCTTCTATCAAACTTGAGATATTTGATTTGAAATGATATTTCTCTTATCCCTCTCCCTTGGATCCACAGTTCTGAGAAATAAGACTGCAAAGAGTTTTTCTAATAAACACATATTTGATGGCACACTCCAACCTGCAGTTTGAGATAGCAACCTCCTCTCCTTCTGCACTCTGAGTTATACCTTATGTCTGACAGTCACAATGAAAAATAGTCTTTAGATCTCGGTAGGCCATGATAAGGCTAACTTTAAGGGAAATTTATGTCATGAAGGTGGCAGGATTGTTTCGGGGAAAGAGTAAAGTTTAGAATGGAACACAGAAAAAATGTATTATGGGATTTATTTTCTAAAAGTTTTTTTTTCAGTAGAGAAGGTAACAACTGAATGTACCTCAAAAATTAAATTAAACTTAATTAAATTAAATTTCATTAAGAAGGAATTATTTCTACAAGGCCAAATATACATAACAAATATTTATAATCTTATTTAATCAAACTAAAAATAATGGAAGACTGGGACAGCAGGCTTCATTTTAGTGTGTGTGATTGACAGGTAGCTGCATGATAACAGTAGGAGGTCCTCTTGGATAATTGTTAAGAGAGCAGACTCTGGACTTAGATGGTCTGAGTTTAAATCCAGATTCTTCCACAACTGGCTGTGTGACTTTGGGTTTATTATGTAATCTCTTTAGGCATCAGTTTTCTCAGAAATAAAATGGAAATTATGATACCTTTTACTTCACAAGATTGTTGTGAGGATCGAAGGAGAGATAATATGCATAGAATACTTAAAACAGTGCTTGGATAATAGTGAATGTGCATTTACTGGTGGCTATTGACTACCATGATTTTCAACGGTATGCATGTGAGCCAGGAGCTAAAACTGCATATTCTATAAAAGCTGACTTCTCTTTCACATGGCCATATGGCCATTTTCTTTTCATTTCTAAATATTACCCGTGAGCAACTTGTTTTAAATACTTAGATGTTATCTCTGTGGTTGATAAAGTAAATTCTTTTTTTCATTTAAAAATATAAGTAAGAGAAGTTGAATGGTGAAATCCAGAATGAAATGCAGATTTGTTTTCCCTCAAGAAAATACCAGCTGTTGTCACCCACAGAATATCAATTGCCACTATATCGATGCATCCAACAAAAATTGACAAAATATATCCTTTGCCAGGGCCTTGGGGATACAAAATAAATAATGCCAGAGTCCTGCCTTCAAGGAGCTTTTCTTCTGTAGGGGAAATAAGACAAATATTAAATAACCCTAATGTAAAATAGAAAGAGATAAGGGCCTAAAACACAAGGATAAAGTGTATTGGGAGCTTAGAGGAGAGTGTCATTCCTTCTCGAATCTGTTGATCAAAGAAAAATTCATGGCAGAGGTAGCATTTGAACTGGGTTTTGAGAGATAGTAAGATTGTCATGGAGAAAATGCAGCAGTGATGGCAATTGTATAAGCTATATGATTTGTTTTGACTTTTCTAGACCCAGGTTTGTGTGGCAAGTTATTTCTGCATGTGTTTTGCCTATGAGCTAACTCAAAGTTTAAGATAATTAGATTCCCCATGCTGCACCTTGTGGAGAGATGGGTGGAGGGATGGCTTCCTAATGTAACTGCCTCACCTCAAAACGAATTCAAAATGGGACACAGATATACATGTAACAGTTAAAATTATAAAATTTCTGGAAGAAAATGTTAGAGAATACTTTGCAACCTAGTGGTATGTTTACCAACATTTATACTTCAAAAAAATTAAAACCCTTGCTATCATTAGACTCCATTAAGAAAATCAGACTGGTAGAAATATATGTCTAGTTTGAATATATAAAGAATTTTTACAATCTAATATAACAATCCAATAAAGAAAGGGCAAAAGACTTCAACAGATATTGTACCAAAGAAGATATATAAATGGCCAATCAGCATATGAATAGATGTTCAACATCATTAGTCAGGAAAAGGAAAATAAAAACCTCGAAGAACTACAACTGACTGAAATTAAAAAGAATGACAATATGAAGTGTTGGCAGGGATGTGGAACAACAGAACATCTCATATATTGCTGGGAGGAATGAAAAATGGTACAGCCGCACTGGAAAAAGAGTGTGGCACCTCCTTATAAAGCTAAACACATCTTATGTGTGATCCAGCAATTCCACTCCTAGGTATTTACCCAAAGGAAATGAAAACACATGTCTACAAGAAAACTTGAACAAGAATGTACAATTAATAGGCTTGATATAACAGATAAATTAAAATTGACTTACAAGAGCAGGGAATATATATATATTTTCAAGTACAAATGGAGCCTTCATGAAAATTGTCTATGTACTATGTAAAAATACCAGTCACAACACAAATCCAAGAATGGATATTATATAGATCACATTCTCTGATCACTAGAAAACAACAGTAAAAAGTATTTCTCTCAACCCACATATATTTAGTAATTTAAACATCCACTTGTGGGTTAAAGTAGGAAAAACTATAAAAATTCGGAAATATTTATAACGAATGACTATAAAGCTATTACATATCAAAAACTTTAGGGATGAAGTTCAAGCCATACTTATAGATTAATGCACGCTTTATTCATTAAAAAAGAATAAAACATAAAGGAGTTAAACTTTCAATGTAAGAAGCTACAAAGAGAACATCAGTATAAATCAAAGGAAGTTGAAGGAAGGAAATAGTAAAGATAAGAGCAGATTTTAATAAAATGGAAAACAAGGCAATAATAGCAAGGATGGGCAAAACAAAAAGCTGCTGGCTTGAAAAGGTAAGTAAATAGATAAACTTAAAGCAAGACTGATTTGAAATAAACAAGATTAGGACTTTTCCATTCCTAATGCAAATGCAAGTGCAAATGCATTTGAGCCTTAAAAGTCCTAAGAAAATACCATGGACAACTTTATTTCAACTTAGAAGAAATGAGAAATTTTCTAGAAGAAAGTTTGTTTTTTTTTAGAAGTAGCATAACATAATGATTAAGAGTATAGCTTCTGAGTCATACTACCTGAGTCTGAATCCCAGTTTACCACTTAATCTGAGTGTAATCCTGCGCAAATTAATTAAACTCTCAGTTTTTCCATCTTGAAAATGTGGATAATCACAGTACTTCATAGCACTGATATAAAGATTGAAATAATAATGGTTGTAACATGTATGGAATACCACCAGGCAAATGTTAAGTGCTTGATAAATAGCGATGTTGATTATTATTTTTTTTTATTTTTTTTCTTTTTTTGTGAGGAAGATCAGCCCTGAGCTAACATCTGTTGCCAATCCTCCTCTTTTTGCTGAGGAAGACTGGCCCTGGGCTAACATCCGTGCCCATCTTCCTCCACTTTATATGGGACGCCGCCACGGCATGGCTGACAGGCAGTGCGTCGGCGGGCGCCCGGGATCCGAACCGGCGAACCCTGGGCTGACCAAGCGCGGACTAAACCGCTGCACCACCGGGCCGGCCCCGCGATGTTGATTATTTTTGATAATATTAGCTACCAACTCTAACTCAAGAGCAGAAATAATGAACAAACTTATAGCAACTAAAAACTGAATTGAAAAATAAAAATATACCGCCTTTATAGTCACAATTTCCACTGCTTCATAAATGAGTTTTATCAGACTAAAATGAGTTTTATCAGTAGACCCCATTTTTAATAAACTGCTTCAGAGAGTTGCAAAAGAGGATAAGCTACTTAATACATTTTACAAGGCTAATATAACCTTGATAAGGACAGTATAGTAGTGGATAAGAACAGCACAAGAAAAGGAAATTATAAATCATTGTAATTTAACAATATAGTTGTTAAAATACAGTTGCAAAAAAACACACTAACTGAAAATTGGCAAATTAAATTCAAGAGTATATTAAAAATACATTATGATGAAGTAGTCTGTGAAAGAAAGAACATGAGAAGAATCTATTAATGTAATACTTTAATCTCAACGAATTCAGAAAAAATAAATTGATGAAATTTAACACAAATTCATGATAAAAGTGTTTCACAAAGTAGGAATACAAAGAAATTTATAAAATTTCTTAACTTTAATTTCTGACAAAATATAATTTGATGTTAAATATATCTTCCAGGAATTTGCAGCAAACATCATACTTAATGTTAAGATTCTAGCAGTATTCTCATTAAGTAAGGAGCAACTGATAGTTCCTGTATTCAACATTTCTATTTAATATTGTCCTGAGATCCTACTTATTATAAAGGGAAAAGACAAAGAAATAAGAATTAGAAAGGAAGAGATAAAATATTCTTTATTAGACAACATAATTATCATTTAATTGGATGATATACAAACTATTAGAACCAATATAAATGCTAATGTTTTTAGATATAAACCCAACATATCTGAATCAATGGTTTTCTCATAAAATAACAACCCTTTCGATAATACAATAGGAAACAAATCCCATTGTTTTAGCAATAAAATATAAAAGGCATGTAAGAATAAATATAACAATATCTCTAAGAATTTATGGAGAAATTACAAAAATTTTTAATGACATGAAAGAAGACAGTAAGTAATGGAGCAATATATAGTGTTAATTTAAATGTAGACTCAATAGTGCCATGACATAAATTCTATGCAAAATAATCAATATATTTCAATAAAAATCTCACCAGGGTGTTTCATGGCACTAGACAAGCTATTTCTAAAGTTAACAAAGAAGAGCAAAAGGCAAAAGCAAGAGTAAGGCAAATACGAAGTATAAGTTGGAGACGGGCAGATGCTACTAGGAAGCAAAACTTAGAAAGCCCTGGAAATGACAGTGTGTATGAATGTAGAGACAGACAAATAGGCCAAGGGAACAGAATAGGGAGCCAGAAATAGAATCACTGTATATGGAAACCTGATATATGACAGAGGTGACATTATAAACCAGTGATTAATTAATCAATGGTGATGGGAAAATTGGTAATCAACATGGAATGTAGTAATAATGATAAATCCCTAGATCAAACCATATCCAAGGGGAAAAGATTATTTATAGGGAGAGATGCTGACCAAAATGTTCAAGGCAAAACTGTAAAACTTTTTAAAGAAATTAAAGGATAATTTCATTATGATGCTGAGGTAGAGAAGATCTTTTCTAAACAAGTAAAATATTCATACATTTGACTGTATTAAAAAGGGGGGGAGGGAGGAGGGTGAAAGGGATGATTAGGCACATGTGTGTGGTGACAGATTTTAATTAGTATTTGGGTGGTGAACATGATGTAATCTATGCAGAAATAGAAGTATAATGATGTACACCTTAAATTTATACAATATTATAAACCAATGTTACTGCAATAAAAAATAAATTCAAAAAAAGAAAAAGAGGGGCCAGCCTGGTGGTGTAGTGGTTAAGTTCATGTGCTCTGCTTTGGTGGCCCAGGGTTCACAGGTTCGCATCCCTGGCACGGACATACACACTGCTTATCAAGCCATGCTGTGGAGGCATCCCACATATAAAAAGTAGGGGAAGATGGGCATGGATGTTAACCCAGGGCCAATCTTCCTCAGTAGAAAGAGAAGGACCGGCAATGGATGTTAGCTCAGGGCTAATCTTCCTCACCCGGAAAAAAAAAAAAAAAAAACCAGAGAGAGAAATGTCTGCATAAGAACAGATACTGTAAACAAAATGGAAAGGCTAGCCAGAGACTGGGAGAAGATTTTTTTGAACAGGTAAAATCAAAACAAGATTGAAAAGCAGTAAGGAATAGTCTGTGGAGCTAAACTACCTGAGTTCAAAACCAGATTTCACCACTCACTAGCTAAATAACCTTGGGCAAGTTACTTCACATATATATGTTTCAGTTCCCTATAAACAAAATAGGAATAATAAGTTTCCCCATCTCTTAGGGTTGTTGTAAAGATCAAATGAGTTAATAAAGATAAGATTGCCCAAACAGGTCCACGCATATCCTAAGTGTTCAATAAATGTTAGCAATTGTTTTAAAGGATTCGTATTAAACATATAGAGAAATCCTAAAAATAAGTAAGAGAAAATCTAATAGAAAAAATGGGCAAATACTAGTATTTCAAGAGGACACCTAAATGTCCAATAAACATTAGAAAAGATGATAAACCTCGTAAGTAATCAGAGAAATACAAATTAAAACTACGAGATGCCATTTCACGCTCATCATATTGGCAAAATTCAAAGTGTAGGACTGTGGAAGAATAGAAACTCCACAAACTGCTGGCAAGAACGTAAATTGCTACAACCAATGTGGAGAGTAATTTATCATTATTAATGAACATTGATGATGCTCACACTAGATAATCCAGCAGTTGTACTCCTACGATATAAACCCTAAGGAAATTTTAATATGGGTGCTCCAAAAGACATGTACAAGACTATTCTTAACAGTATCATTTGTAATAGCAAATAAGTGGAAACAACCTAAATACTTTTCAGTAGAAGAATGTGTAAGTAATATTGTGGTATATTCATATAAAGAAATACTACATACAGTTATAATGAGTGAAAAAGAGCTACATTCATCAACATAGATAAATACCAAAACATAATGTCACAATTTTGCACATTAGATCCCATCTCTTCTCACCTACTCAAACACACCACTCTAAGAATTTCTCTTTCCTGCATGAGCAAATTTTCCATTTCTACTGGATTATTCCCATGAGCATACAACTACCATCCCTCATCCCATCTTACATTCCCTTCCGGCTACCATCCCTTTTCCTGCTCCTTTATGGCAGAACTCTTTGAAAGGGTTGACTGTACACTTGAAGTCTCCAATTCCTCTTCCCACCATTATCTTTCTTAATCTTTCTAAATTCTCTTATATTTCAACAGCAGATGCCTCAAACTATTATCTACAAATTTTGTCTCTGCTTCTTTTATCAATTTCATATTTTCAATAGATAATATAGTCAAAAGTTTCAGAAGTTTTTTAAAACATTTTTTTTTTTGAGATTTAAGATTTTTTTTTGTTTTCCCTAGGAAAGATTCGCCCTGAGCTAACATCTGTTGCCAATCTTCCTCTTCTCTTTCTCCCCTCCCCAAAGCCCCAGTACATAGTTGTATATTCTAGTTGTAGGTCCTTCTAGTTCTATGTGAGCCGTCACCACAGCATGGCTACCAACAGATGAGTGGTATAGTTCCCCGCCCTGGGACTGAACCTGGGCCACTGAAGCAAAGTGTGCCAAACTTTAAGCACTAGAGCATCAGAGCTGGCTCTTAAAAATATTTTATATATACAATGAAAACTGTCTTCTACCCTAGTCTTTCTTCTACACAATTTCTACTCCTCTTTCTCAATGATTATTTGTTTCTTGTGTATTATTCAACTTATTTGTGTACATACAAGCAAATGCAAATTTATCTATACAGAATAAATTCTTTTTTCACTTGATGTATCTTGGAGGCCATTTCATTTCAGCACATAATAGCTTTTCAGTTATTTTTTAGAAGTGTCTAGTATTTGATTTGAAGATACCATGTAATTTATTTTACCATTTCCCTGTTGATGAACATTTTGATAGTTTCCATACGTTTGCATTTACAAATAATGCTGCTATAAATGACATTGTATAAATGCTATTTTTGCATTTGTGTGAACATGTGGATGAATTTCTAGAAGTGGAAATCCTAGGTTAAAGCAAAAATGCGTTTAATTTTAATACATATTACCAAACTTCTTTTCATAGGAGTTGTGCCAATTTAAACTTCTCCTAACAATGTATGGGAGTACCTGCTTAGCTTATCCAAGAAATTCTATTATCAAATTATTAATTTTTTTCTCATTCTTATAGGTGGAAAATAGTAAGCAGTTTTAACTTGTGTTTTTCTAGCCAAACAAAGTTGAGCATCTTTTTGTAGTTTGAAAACTATATTTCTTTTCCTGCAAATTGTCTGTGTTTATCCCTTGTCATTTTTTTTAATTGGGTTATTGCTCTTATCAATTTCCAAGTACTCTTTAAATATTGGAGATAGTCATTTTGTCTATGACGTATTTTTTCCTTTTCATCATTGGCATTTAACTTTATGATTTTTTTCTGTTATGCAGAAGTTTCTTTTTCTTTTGTAACTTGTTGATTTTACATATTGATTAGAAGACCTGTCCTGCATCAAGGTTATAAAAGAATCTTCCTAGGTTTTCTTCTAGTGCTTTTATTGCCTCATTGTTTAAAACATTTAAATCTTTGGATCCCTTGGAACTTATCCTTAGAATGTGGTGTAAGTATGGATCCAATCTTTTTTTTCTTTCAGATGGCTACAAGATTGTTTCATTTACTTAATATTCTACCTTTTAAATGCCAACTTTAGGCTATTTCTAGATTTCTTTATTATTATAATGCATCTGTTTGTCTATTTATGTACCAGTATCACATTGTTTTAACTGCAGGATTGAACTTTTAAATATAAGGCTTTAATATATAATCAGGCTTGTCCCTGCAACATTGCCTTTCTTTTTCAGAATTTCTTTGCCATTCTTGTTTATTGTTCTACATGAACGTAGCATTTGTCTTCCAGTGCTTCAAAAATCTCATTGGTATTTTTACTGGGAACCCATTATATTTACAAATTAACCTTATAAATGAACTTGCAGAGAACTAACATCCTTCTAACATTGCGTTTCTAACCTAAGAGCTTGGTAGGTTATTCATTTGAGCAGCATTTCTTTCATATGGTTTAGCGTTATTTCTCCTGGCAAGTGTCTTTCATAGAATCTTGCATATTTCCTTTCATTTCTAGGTATTTTAATTTTTTATTGCTTGTGAAAAATGAATCTTTTTTAAAACTTTAGTTCCAAAATGTTTGTTAGTATATATGAAATCTATTTTTTAACATTAGTTTTATACTATATCACCTGATGGAATTATCTTGTGTTAATTTTTAGTTGATTCTCTTGGTTTTTACAGGTATACAAATATAACATCTGCAAAAAGTGATCATTTTACATCTTACTTTCTGAATTTTATGCCACTAAATACTTCTTCTTCTCTCATTGTATTGATGATGATAGTGGGCATTTTGTTTTGCATGATTTTTGTAAAAATGTCTCTAGTCTTTCCCCATTAAGCACAATGTTGGCTTATGGGCTGATATAGTCATACAGCATTAAGGAAATCTCCATCCATTTTCATTACCTCACGTTTGACTCATCTTCTAGAACTTTCCTGAAGATAGTTTCAAGGGAACAATATTTCTTGATTTCTTGCAAGTCAGAACTGTTTATCTTTAGCCTTTACAATTGGAGATAATTTGGCTGAATATAAACTTGTACATGTCCCTTTATTAACTCATGAAAACTACTATAGAGAAACATGATACCAATTTTATTTCCCCCCTGTTTATAAGTATCTCAGTTGTAAAATGTATTGTTCAAACAGGGACAATTTTAAGAGTAAAGGAGTGTTCTATTAGTAATTATACTGGAACAGAAGACATAAACAGGACTGCCCACCCCCAAAAGTCTGAGATACATGGTGACACTAACTGTAAGTGATTTCTTCTCTATTCTTGACTACTTAAGATTTCTTTCTAATTAAAATTTAACAGCTTTATTAAAATATAGCTCAGGGTTGAATGTTCTGTGTTGTGTTCAATTTTCTATGGCACATGCAAAATTTCAATGTGTAGATTCAAGTGTTCTTGTATTTCAAGAAAGTTTTCTTGAGTTATATTTTTTCAGTGTTTACCTTGTTCCATTATTTTGCTTTTCTTCTTCAGAGATTCATATACTGGTTCTCCTTTGCCTGTGTTTTATGACAAACATTTTCTATCTAATTCTTTTTAACTATTAATTTCTGTTTCAGTTTGATTGCTTTTCTTATTTCTGGTGAATGTCCCTTACTGTGCTCTGCCATGTATAATCTATTTCATGTTATTTTTCAATTGCACTTTATTTCTGTACATATATATTTTTTACTTCATTTCTGAGTTCTACCAGATCACATTTTATATTCTACTTTTCATCATCTTTTCCCTTAGATTTTGCACTTCTGTTTCATAATATTCCTTCAGAGATGTAATTACTTCATCAAATTTGAAATTTTCCCTGGCAAAATCCTTAGTGATAATTAGTATCAGCTCATGGCACCACGTTTTTATGAATGTTCACCTGCTGATAAACTTTTGCTGCCTTTTTATTATCTTTTTCTTATCCTTTTATTGTACTGTGCCATGTAATTTTTTTGTTGCTTTTCATTAGGAGAATTGTATTTTCCTGGACTGATAATTATTGGTAGAAATTTCCTGTGAGGAGTTGAATAGAGCCAAAGTAGTCTTCTAGGAAACAGAACACAAAGTTCTCCTTTTTTGTTTCTATGTAAGCAGGCTGTTTCTGGCAAATACCACTCATGTTTATCTAGCTCTGTCTCCACTGGTTTTATGAATTGACCACATCCAAGAGGGGACCACTACTAGCCTTGTTTATTCCAGCCATCATAATTGAAAGCAAGTGATATGGTTTTCATAATTCAGGATGAGTCCCTTACCTTCAGAAAACATATTTTGTCTAAGACAAGGGGAAAAATGCTAACTTACACAGCTGTGCTCCTACCAGAAATTCTCCTTTCTCATTTGAACCCACTCTTATTGACATACTCCCTACCACCTCACTGAAAGAGTTCTTGCCAAAAATCATCAATAACCTTTACATTGCTTATTCCAATGGTCAATTTTTAGATATTATTTTATTTGACTTACTATTAGTATGTAGCACAGTTGATCATTCCCCTTTTTTGAAACATTTTCTTTCATTGCATTCCAGGACATCATTCTCTCAGTTTTCTTCCTACCTATTAGCTAATTATTCTCAGTTTCCTTTGCTGATGCTTTCTTATATAAACACTGGAATACACCAGGGCTCCATTCTCAGGTCTTTTCTTTACTCTATCTTCATGTCCTTAGATGATCCTATCCAGCTTCGTGGCTTTACACACCGTATCATTGGGGCTGAATTCCGGTTTTATATATCTCAATCAGATCTCCCTCTGAACTCTGGATTGATACATTTAGTTTACCTCTAAATGCTCTCACCTGGATGTTTACTAGATATATCATGCTTAATATGTCTAAAACCAAACTGCAAATCTTCCTCTCTTAATCTGAATGTTTTTTTGGTTTTTTTTTTTTTTGTGAGGAAGACCAGCCCTGAGCTAACATCCGTTGCTAATCCTCCTCTTTTTGCTGAGGAAGACTGGCCCTGGGCTAACATCCGTGCTCATCTTCCTCCACTTTATATGGGACGCCGCCACGGCGTGGCTGACAGGCAGTGCGTCGGTGGGCGCCCGGGATCCGAACCCGCGAACCCCGGGCTGCCAAGCGCGGACTAAACCGCTGCGCCACCGGGCGACCCCTTAATCTGAATGTTTTTACAGCCTTCCCCATCTCAGTTGACGAAAACACCTTCCTTAGAGTTGTTTAGGTTCTAAACTTAGAGTAATTCTTGACTGTTCTGTTTCTCAAACTTCATATTCAATCATTACCAAATCTTGTTAGCTCTTCCTTAAAATATATCCACAATCAGCCACCAACATATCAGCTTGGATTGCTGAATTGTCCTCCTGGCTAGTCTCCATGCCTTTGCCATTGCTCTTCTATGGTCTGTTTTCAATATGGCAGCCAAAGTACTACAATTTTAATGTAAGTGTCAGCACATCACTTTACTCAGGTAAAAGCCATGCCCTTTCAATAGCTGCAAATCCTTTCACGATGTGGCTCCCTGCTCCAAATATAACATTTCTTTGTGGTTTGTCAATCATTCCCAGGAAATTTCCTACCTCAGGGCCTTTGCACTTGATATGCTCTCTGCCTGGAATTTTATTCCCTATGTTGTCTTCTTGGCTCACACTCTCATGGTCTTCAGGTTATCTTCTTATCATTAAAGTCTTTCTGTAAAACTCTACATAAAATCACAACAATTGGATCACCCCACATCCCAATTACTGTGTATTTCCTTTTTCCTACTTGATTTTTCTCTAACATATGTATCACTATTTGAAATATTAGATGTTTGCATATTTATTTGTTTATTTTCTGTCTGCCTCTTTTTGAATGTGTCACGAGGGCAGGAATTTATTGGTGTTGCTCACTACTGCACCTTCAGCACTTTGCTTGGTCCATTGTAGAAGGTCAATAGATGTTAGTTGAATAAATAAATGAAATGAATGGGCAATAGATGTGAATTAAATAAGTAAACATTACACATTATATTATTTATATGAAGCTTTAAATCTGCAAAATAGTAATCTATAATGTTTATAGGGCAAAAGTATATGGGGAAAGTATAAAAACACCTACAGGATGTTAGAGAGGGAAAGAAGTCATTGGGAGAGGTACATGGAGACCCTCAATTATATATAGGGTGTTTAACTTCTTAAAAATTATGAGAAACAAGTGTAACATAGTGGTAAGATTTGATAAATTGGGTGGTGAGTACACTGGTGTTTTACTTATTCTCTACTTTTGTTAATGCATTGAAATACTTCATTTCACTTTTTAAGAAAGGGAAAGCAGAATAATCCCTTAAGGGAATATCCAGCAAATATATAGAATAAGATGAACCCACTGAATAAATACAGAGTTTATTATGCCTGAAGAACGGATTGAAGTGATTGACAAGGATTGGTAAGGATTAAAATCCACCTAAATTTAAACAACTCTGAGGGCAAAAGAGTTTTACCTGGATTCTTATTTCATCAGATGCCTAGTAAGGTGAGTAATGACTAGAGATTTTGTTGATCTCACCTAGAAAAAGCTGTTTAGTCTATAGTTTTAGAGACAATTGTTCCTAATTATTTTAAAAACCACAGATGCACAATAAATATATAATGATTTTTTTCTATGGATCAGACTTATGCTAGTTACTAGGACTAGACAGATGAATAAGATAAAAATGGGAAAAAATATCTGGCTTCAAAGAGTTCAGTCTAGTGAGAAAGATGGACAAATAAACAGTTATAAAACAATGTGCTATAATAGTGCCATAAAAGCGATGTGTGGGGTGCCACAGGGGCAGAGAGCTGTGAGAATGAGCTTCCCATATGTCAATAGAGATCTGTGCTCACAGAGAAACTTTACCCAGAGCCATGCTGTCAGCAACTATGTTCCAAAATCTACCATAATTATTAGTCCTAACTGCCAAATCTAGGGCCTCCCACTAGAATTTATTATACTCCAGGTTTTGTGATTTTTTTTAAGTAATAAGGCATTTGTTAAACTCAACACATTCTTAGGAAGTTTTTATACTCCAATTTAAGTGCCATGTGGCTCTGTGAATTAGGTTTTTTCATCTGCTTCTAAAATATCCTTATCAAACCAACAACCAGCAAGTGAGGGCCTTGTTGATCAGAATTTATCCTCTTAATAATCTAATAATAAGAGATATGGAGAAAGTCTCTCTGAGGAGGAAGTACTAAAATGATCTTCTCAACCAAAAGCCAATTTGTTAGATATTAGCCAGCTCTATCTTATGATGCTATGAGTTTAGTTGTGGGTAAAAGCGAGTGCAGCTACAGCTATAATGAGGGTCAATAGGAAAAGAAATCTAAAATTATTCATCCAAAGGGTGGTAATAAACAGAAATTGTCTAAATATTAAAAGAGAAATAACAGGGTTTTGTTCATGAACTTCTCTGCACAAGTATAATATTGTGTCTTTATCTGAGTAGCTGTTTTCCTCTTGGATTTATATCTGTCCTCAGAAAAGGGCATCATGGGGCGAAGTCCCCCTGGTCAAGATGATCTACAGTTTTGGCATTGCCATTCCTGCTCCAAGCCTTCAGGTCTCTGGCCATCCCACCTAAATAGATTTTACAAAGATGAGATGATTTTACATTGGAAACTGCAATAGAGAAAACTCATGTCCCTTCTGGGAAGGAATGCCATGGACATTTGTTGGGATAGCTCAATCAAAATGGGAAGTAACAAATTGCTATTCCATGAACTTGGAAACTCATCGATGAGTGGTTTCTGTATTTAGAGATTATTTCCCTTAAATTAATTGTTGATTAATTAATTATAATAACAGTCAGCATCTCCCTTATTTTAACTGCAATGTTTTTCCCTCTAGTTAGGTCCTGCAACCTTAAAGTTGAGGAAAGTAATTTTCTAGAATCCATGTTTCCTTTAGGCAGATTATACTGTTGCTAAGAGGAAAGCTGACAAATCACAATGTTTACATTTAGAACCATATCCTATCCATGTTATGGAGGAGGAATTTTAGCAGTTCAGTGGTAAATTCAACTTTTCGAGGGACTATAAGGCTCCACTTGGGAATCTCCTTGGTCTCGCTGGCTGAGAGAAGTAGAAATGGTGTCATATTTCTAGTTTGTAGGGTAGAATAATTGCCTCAGGTTTCTGGGTTGGATTTTAGCTAAAAGTTGTGTAGAACAATTTAGGCCTTTGGCAGGCCACATATCTAGGATATCAAAAATTTGCACATTTAACCATGTTCGTCCCTCTCGAGTACATACTATTGCCATGGTAGACTTTGGATGCAATTCACTTTATGTCTCAGTCTTTGCTGAAAACCATGAAATACAGCCTTCTTGATTACAGAACAATGTCAAGCTCCCCAAGTACAGCACTGAAGGCCGTTTCTTCTCTGGCTCCACACTACCCCTCCATTCCTTCCCTCCACTAACGTCTCAAGCATCCTATTTTCTGTCTACACTGCCTCTTGGAATTTCCCTCAATAGTCTCTGCTTTTCCCATCTGAGTAACTCTCTTTCTCCTCCTCTCACAAACACACTTTCAAACTCAACTGAAATCTGCCTTCATGAAACCTTCCCCAATCCTTCTGGTTAAATGTGACCCATCCCACTCTGAACTTTATAATTTTCTTTAGAACGTTCACATTATAGCTTCTTCTATAATTGTTAGAACATATATTTGTATATTTTTTTATTCCAAAGATATTTCTTGGCTCCTATATACCAGGCACAATGCTGGTGTTAGAATACGACAGAAAACAATTTCATGGATCCTATTTTTCTGCTGGGAGGGATAGATCGAAAAATAGAAAGAAGGAGAGAGAGAAGAAAAGAAACAAACACAAATAAAGAAAGAAATTATGTATTGTAAGAAATGCTATGAAAAAAACAAACAAGGGGCTGATATTAAAACTATCGCAGAGGCTAAGGTGTTTTAGATAGGGGGGTATATTAGCAAAGGTTCTCCAGAGAAACAGAACACAGAGAGACAGAGAGAGTGAGAGAGGGGTTGAGATTTATTATAAGGAATTGGGTCACAGTATTATGGAGGCAGAGAAGTCCCATGATCTGTCACCTGCAAGCTGGAGACCCAGGAAAGACAATAATGTAGTTTGGTCTGAGTCCAAAAGCCTGAGAACCAACGGAGCTGATGGAATAAGTTTCATTCCAAAGGCAGGAGAAGACCAACATCCCAGCTGAATCTGTCACGCAGAAAAGGGGTGTATTCTCCCTTCCATCACCTTTGGTTCTATTCAGGCCCTCAGTGGATTGGATGATGCCCACCCACATTGAGGAGGCAGTCTGCTTTACTGAGTCCACCTATTCAAATGCTAGTCTCATCCGGAAACACCATCACAGACACACCCAGAAGTAACGTTTAGTCAAATATCTGGAATCTCTTGACTCAAATCTCTTGTTAAGTTGACACAAAATTAACAATCACAGGTGGTCAGGGAAGACCTTCCTGAGAAGGTAAAATTTAAGTTGAGAGGTAAGGATCAGAAGAATATATCTAAGGAAAGAGTGGAGGAAGAACATTTCAGGCAAAGGCAAAAGTGCACAAAAGCCCTGAGGAGGAGGAAAGTGTTTGGCATGCTTGAGAAAATAGAAGACTATTTGTATACAAAGTAAGAGGGGAACATGCAGGGCTTTGTGTGCCAAGGCAAGAAGTTTGGATTTTATTCTAAGTGCAATGGAAAGTCATTGGAGGGATTTGTATGAGGAGGAGACAGTTTCTGTTTTAAATGTTGTCATGTAAAATGAATGATTACTTTGTCCTTGGTGGAGAGAATGGATTGGGGAGGATAGTGGATCATGGGGAAGATTAGTTAGAAGGATGTTACAGTAATACAGATAAGGCAAGTTGTGCATGACAGTATCTTGTATCCCACATGCTTTGGCCCTGCTTCTATGGAGAAATGGAGTCAATTTTCCCTCCACTTGACTTTACTAGAGGTTTATGGCTGCTTCAAACACTTGAGTATGGTAGAAGTGATATTAAGACTTTGGAGGCTAGACAATAAAAAGGATACAGCTTCCTCCTTGCTCTTTCTCTCTGGGGCACTCACTCTGTGGGAAGCCAGCCACCTTGCTGCGAGGAAGCCCAAATTACCTTATGTGGAGAGACCATATGGAGAGGAACTGAGACGTCCAGCCTCCAGCCAGCATCAACCACCCAACATGTGAGTGAATGCCCCTTCAGATGGCTTTAGCTTCCAGTCTGTCCTCGTTGTGCCCTGTCCAAATTCCTAATCCACAGAATCTGTAGGCATTAAAAAAAAATAGCTGTTTTATGCAACTAAAGTTTTGGGGCAATTTGTTTTTAACAAGAGATAAAAAATGGATGGCTATATAGAAGGCAACAAGAAGGCAGAGTCATGATGTATTTTGGAAATAGAATCTATGAGATTTGCTGATGAAATGGATGTGGGGAATGAAAAAGAGGGAATAAAAGATGACTCCTAAATTTTTGGCATTAGTAATGTAGTAGATAGTATTTCCATTTACTGAGGATGCAGATGGCAGATTTGGAGAGGGCAAAGTGGATCTTTTTGACTAGATTTTAAGCTCTTTAAGAGCAGAGTTTTACCTATTTCCTCCATAGCACAAAGCACAATGTCCTTTGAATAATAAGTGCAATAAATATCTTCTAAATTGAACTGTGAAGAAGCTACTGCCCACGAATGCCCAGTGATATCATCCCTTCTGAAAGCATTTATCTACAATATATATGGATATAAATGAAGATGCATTTTTAACATTTGCATAAAGGGAATTGACATATTACATCAATTAATCACACTTGGCAAGGGAAGGATACATAAATTAACTTGCTGTCTTTCAGACTTTGGCTGCACAAAGCAAAGTGATATAAGGAACTGGAAAATGTATGGTTAATTTGGCTCATGGAGACAGGCATATATTAAAATGGGTCATATCGCTTACAAAAATAAGAAATTGTGTTTCCATGTTGTGTTCTGTAAACAAAACCTTCATGCTTCTTGCATATGGCTGATTCTAACTTGTGCTTGCATAACCTTGGCCTTTTCTTTGTAGTGTGGTTGCTTAGATTGTATTAGCCAAGGCTTCTTTATAAGGTGCTTAATTGAATGTATTCACTCCAGAATTTCTGGGAACTTTCCTGATGAGTCCAGGACTTTAAATAGACACAATATCAGAGGTAACATAACTGCAGTGACAGAAGGGCCCCTCTGCAGGGAATTCTCCAGAGTAACACCTAATCCAAGGGGAAAAGCCCTTCTATCTGCATTCTTGGTGTTTGACACAGTGCTTTATGCAAACTTGCCCACTTTGTAAATACCTTTACAGAATCTGGTTTGCCTTTTCTTTCTGGCACCTAAGTTAAGAATTTATCCCTCTTAAAATATTTGCTCATCTCATTTATATTCAGAGGGCAAATATGAACTCTGGAGACATCTCCTCTGGCCACATTATTTGCCACTGTGTTTCCTGGGGGGTGAGGAATGCTGTCCTATGGGTGCCACAGAGCATGCCTGTGTGGGGAAAGTCAAAGGCCTTGAAAATATGCTTCCCAGGCCCAGCCACTGGACACACAGACACTTTCTAAACCACCTATAACTGTCCCAGGGAAAACGTTCAACAATTCGATGATAAAGATGCTTAATGACAAAGATGTCCCTCTTTTGATTCTTTTCCTTTGGAAAGGAAGTATATATAATCAACTCATTTGACCTGACTTTTAAAAAATGATGGTCTTGTTTAAGATGTTAACGTTTATCCCTTATTAAATGCTGATTCTAATTAAACAAACTCTCCACCTTGAATAAGAAAATTGATTTTCTGTTTAAGATTTTTGTTGATAAAATTGTGGTGATTACTGAGGTTGTCATTAGTTATTAAGTCTTAATATCTAGTTGTAACTTAAAGGCCATTAGTTTTCAAATAATGTTCACTGACCCCTCTGGTTACCTGAGTTCTTTGGAGTTTTCACCGTCCATAATCCCCTACTGAGATCAGAGGATTATGAAGTGCCTCAGGGAGCAGGTGCTAGTGCCCAAGCAGGTTTTTATTTCCAACAACAGGAGGAGTTTTCATAAAAGATTGAGTAATCCTATATCTACATCTGCAGTTTGAGAAATCTTGCCTTTAGGGCACCCCATGGCCAGTGAGTGTAACACCCACAGGGTTTTTCCCTTCCTTCCTTCCTTCCTTCCTTCCTTCCCTCCCTCCCTTCCTTCCTTCCCTCCCTCCCTCCCTCCCCTCCCTCCCTCCCTCCTTCCTTCCTTCCTTCCTTCCTTCCTTCCTTCCTTCCTTCCTTCCCTCTCCTCTTTCTCCTTTTCCTTCTTTCTGGTCTTTTCTCTCTCTCTCTTTTATTTTACAAACAGGAGATGGATCCAAATTTTACAAAAACTCCTCGATATAAGATGGAGAAAGGTAATGGGTAGAGTGGAAGAAGGAGAGATAGAGCCTGTAGCAGCCACTTGAGGTAATTGGCTGTGTTGGTGTTACTCTCAACTCTCTTTTACTCATCAGTGCCCCCTTTCTGCATCTGTGGCATAGCAGCTGGAGGCTTCAAAAATTAAGGAAACTGACTTTAAGTGTTTCTTTTACAAATTTACAAAACCACTTTTGTTCATTGCAGACATTTGAAATAATACCAGGATATATAAAGTATAGTGCCTTCATCACAATGGAGCCTCTGCTCTTCTTGCCCTACCTAGGGCTAGTCACTGTTATCAGGTTTGTATGTATCTTTCCAGTCCTTTTTTTCTATACATAACATGCACACATACCATATAGACACATATGTGGCTGTGGTGTTAGTGTTGTTGTTTTCATCAAAATGGGATCATGCAATACAGTGCCTCCAGCTAACTTTTTTACCAGTAATGTATCATAGACATATTGCATGTTAATAATATTCCAAATTAGACTGTACCAAAAAGTATTTAAAGAAGACTGATTTATTTTTCTAATTAAACTAGTCAGCATCCAAAATTACTCTTCCCTTTGTATTAACTCCATTGAAAGTCTAGGTCCATTCTTTCTACAATGCTACCATTTTTTCAAATAGTTTTTACTCTTATTGATCTACTTTCAGAGCCAGTTTAGACAATCCATTTCTTTGCTTTGAGACCTCAAAACAAATGGGGCATGTATTTTTTGCTTTATATGTATATATATACACACACACATATAGTGTGTTTTAAAAAATAGAGCCCATTTCAGTAGGCAGAACTCTTAGATGGCCTTCAAGATTCCTACCCTGGTGTATAAGCCTGTATAATCCTCTCACCTTGAGTGTGACGGGGCTTGTGACTAGGATGGGATATCACTCATGGGATTAGATTATGTTATATGGCAAAGATATAATTAAGGTCCCTAATCAGTTGACTTTGAATTAATCAAAAGGAAGATTATCCTGGTTGAGCCTGACCTAAGGAGGCCCTTTAAATTTCAGTCTAGAGGTCAGAGACAGACAATGTCATACAGATTCAAATTTGCAGCAGATATTCTCCTGTTAGCCTTGAAGGAGGAAACTGCCAAGTTGTGGAGAGGACTATGTGGCAGGGAGTGTCAGGAGCTGAAAGCAACCCCTGGCTGACAACCAGAAGAAAAGTGGGGACCTCAGTCATATGCCCTCAAGAACTGAATTCAGCCAATAACCAGTGAGTTTGGAAGAGGACCCAGAGCCTCAAATTAGACCGTAGTCCCAGCTGATATCTTGATTTCAGCCTGTGCAATGCTGAGCAGAAGACTTAGGTAGCCTGTGTAGGAATCTTGACCCACAAACACTGTGAGATAATAAATTTGTGTTGTTTTAAGCTGTCAAGTGTAGAGGAATGAATTGTGGCCACCAAAACTTATGTCTGCGGGAACCCCAGAATGTGATCTCATTCGGAAATAGGATCTTTGCAGATATCATTAAGGTAAAGATCTCGACATGAAATCAGCTTGAATGAGAGTGGACAGAAAGGGTGAAGGCACAGAGAGACAGAAAGAAGTAGGCTATGTAAAGATGGAGGCAGAGATTGGAGGTATGTAGCCTCCCTGCTAAGGAACACGGAGGGTTGCTGGCTGTCACCTGAAGCTAGGAGGGAGTCATGAAATGGTTTCAGTCTCAGAATCTAGAAAGGAAACCAAACCTGCTGACACCTTCATTTTGGACTTCTGGGCTCCAGAACTGTGGGACAATAAATTTCTGTAGTTTTAAGCCATCAAATTTATGGTATCTGTAATGGCAGCCCTAGGAAACTAATACACTGTTTGTGGTAATTTGTTATGCAGAAATAGAAAAATAATACACAATATTAAAATACCAGATTTTTTCTCTTTATCAACACTGCATCTGGATCTCACATGACAGTAACTGTCTAGAGAGGCAGCTGCTGCTATTTGCCTGGGTGTGAGTGATCTGGTTCTCTCTGTGGACCATCATGCACACTCCCGGAATGCCGTCATGCACACTCATACCTGGCCTACTTCCTTGTCTGCTGGGCTTCTATAGTCATTTGCAGTTTTAATCTTTGTTTTATGGTTTCTTTTTTTTTTTAACTTCAAGCCATATCGTCTGTTTATTGGCACTTGATTGCTTCTCAGAATTGAAAACACTCCTCAGCAGCATTGATAAAGAGAATTCCAAATGCAAATGATAAAGAGAATTCCAAAGTAGCTCCAAAACTATGTTGTACCAAAGCAAATTTTTTAGAGCAGACTTAGCCAAGTAAACCCAACACTGGACTTCAAAGGAGGTGGCCCTTTGCACTACAGACCTACCTATTTTTCAGTGCAAAATGTTAATTTTCTAAAGCATATGCTACTGTTTCCTGCCCTTAAGCTATGATACCAACACAGAATATATAGTAATCCTAATTTCAAAGGAAATTAAACTTGTCAAAGACAAATTGACTCTTCAAAGATACATTCTGGATGACTCCACTTTGAGGTAGTTTCATAGTTCACGCTGTGTAGTCTGCTGACTCTAGCTTCTCCCTTTCATAACTGAGCTGGCAGCAAGATTTGAAATACCACCTGTTTCTGAAGAATGGGTCTTTTTTAAAGTGATTTATAGCTGTAGCTTATGCTCAGCATCAAAACCTCCATTTCTTTCTACTTCCTGCAGCAGAGTGCAACCTAAACTTGTCCCTCATTCAAATGGGCAAAAACTTACCAATGCCTTTAATAATTGTTTATTTGTTTCTTTGTCTGCCAATAGTAAGAATCACTTATTAAAAGATTTAAAATCAAGAAAAATGTCAAAGAGCAAATAGTTCTTTCTACAAGTCCTTTTAACAGGGAACTAAACAGTATAGTGGATAACCAATGTTTACACAGCTCAGAAGGAAGTTGATAAAGCTCTGAGGAAAAATGGTGGGACAGAATATATATTGTAGGGAATAAGATCCTTTTTATTTGATTCTTAACCTGAATTGAGTATAAAACTTGAGCCACTGTCCCTTAAGGGTATATGATGGGGCCAGGTGTTGTGTTTTGATGATGGCTGTGATTGAATTTTAATCAGAATTCAAAGTTTACTGCTACTAGCACTATTACTATTTTATACTGACATGGCATCAGAGGGTGGGCAAGCCTGTGTCTGGCAAACAAGACATTGCTATCTTTCCCAAGCCCCTTGGGGTTTGTTGTAAGTAGGTTTCTCTGATGATCAGCTGCACTGATCAATATTTATTGAGCGTTGACTGGGTGCCTGGAATCATATAAGGCCATTTCATTTGTAAGACTGTTTTTGTCACTTATTTCATTTTTCTTAAAGAGAAGGAATATCTGCTATTATTGTTGACAACATGCAAGTAAGTATATTTAATTTATTACTTGATAAAGGGATGTATAAAATATTCATTTTGGAAAATCTTAGAAGAATGTTCTAAATTTTTCAATTAAAATTTTTATAGGTTTGCTTGTGGACTAATATGAGTTTAAACTGTCTCATGTTACAACCCCACTCCACTTTCATATTTTCTGCATTATCCTTTATCTTTTGAATCTTATTTATTCATTATTCAAAAGTAAAAACAAACTAGATGCAGTGAACAAGAAACCATTTTCTTTTCTGGATGTTTCATTTTTGGCTTCTTAGAACAGTACCAGGGCCAATACCAGTTAGTTGTCATTGTTTGTTTTAGTTTTCTGCCTAGGTGGGTGCATAGAAGACCAGTTTTTATATTCCTGTTTTTATTTATTATTTTCTTACTTTTCCTTAGGTTGAAAACCCCTGCCTCTGCTGTTTTAATCATTGCGAGGAAAATGTGCTTAATTAAGCATAAGATTTTACAGATGCTTCAACAAATGTCTTTTAGTAGAAAAGCACCTCTCTGGCTGAAAGAAAAGAAGCTTTACCTTCCAACTCCCCCCACATTTAGAGAAAACAAAAACAATTGGTGATATTGCTTGGGTCCAAATGTATATGTATCAAGAGGCGTGAATGTATTCTACAACAAAAAATTAAATTCTCCTGTTTATTTAGACACCTCATGAATGCTTAAAGAAGGACTAACCCAATAGGCTGTTATACAAAGATGTTATTCCATTATATGTGTATATAGCTATTTATAACAAGAATAGTTTTGTTAAAGATGGTGGAGGAACACTTTATGTTCTTTAGACAGCAGTGTATAATGACAAGTGATATCTGATAATATTAAACAGTGAAAGAAAATGTTGAAAATAATTTATTTAATGGAAATATATGTTTTATGTTTTGCTGGTAGCATTTTCTTCCAACATGGAAATTTTAAATGAAGAATTGAGCATGCCACTTTAATGTTTAAAGACACTTTAATTTATCCCCATGGTTTTCAGGTCCCTGGTCCTCCATGATGCCCTCTGCCTCCCTCTCCAGCCCAGTCTCCCTCCAGGACACCACACATGTCTTTTACTCCAGGCTATGAGATGCAGATTGTGGTCCATTATTCCCATTCTCCTTTTTTTTTGTCTTGTCTGATTCAAATTTTCTATACTCATCACATTCTTTCCTGCTTCAAGACACTTCTCTTTAAATATAACCTTATAGTTTATGATTCACAAATAACTAAAGATGATTGACTTTTTAAATTCATTTATATTGCATATAAATTGCAGTTAAAACTGCAACTGAAAAACTAAAGTTTGTGAGCAGCTCATGCTTAGGACACAGTTAAGTTGGGGTGGAAGAATTCCTTTGTGGAGAGATTGGCCCAATATGCTATCAGCAAAGCCCTTTTTGAAGTGTACAGTAAACAGCTCTTGCAGTAGAATTAGTTTATGTAGGTTTACTGTAAATACCTGACAATGACCATTTCATCAGATGATACAGATAAAATGCCTCAGACACAATGTCATCTCAAAAACAAAAAAATGAGAAAACCCACGGTTTTCCTTTATTGTTTACACAAATAATATGCAAAGCAAACAAACAAAGGCAGGAATGTATCTTGTGGGATCCCTACCTTGACCCTGTATGATGATTATTGAAGACTAGTGAAGGCTGTGCACATCAGAAGCATGAGATTATCTCCCTGCTTTTACTGAGGTTGATCTTTTTCCAGTCCTAGGGAACTGCTTGTAGCATTCAAATACGTTATGATTTTCAGGCCACTTTTCCTTCAACATACAGTCTAGTCTGCCTAAAGTGTCCTTCTTCATATCTCCATCTTATCAAATTCTACTCATCTTTGAAGACATAGGTATAGTATCATCTCCTCAAGGAAACACTCTCTGGACTCCCAAATCACTAGTGTGCACCCCTTTCAGCTCAGGTAGCACTCTGCGTGAGTATTTATCATAGCAATTATGTGCTGCTACAATTTTGAATTTTTGTATCTCTTTTAGACCACAAGCTACTGTGGGGAGAAGACCATATCTTTTTCAGCTTTGTATGCCTAATACTTAGCAAAGACCCTTTCATAGAGGGGGTACTAATATTTATTTGTTGAATGAATGAACCTGGTTAATGCCCTTGACTTATACCATTTCAGACACTAGTTGGCCAAAGAAGCTAATCAATATAATGTGATGGAGTTCATGGTGTTTTATCTAAAAATAAATCTGATCTTAGAAGTCCATTTAAATTACACTTTTCAAGTGAAAATCATGGAATTAATTTCTCTGCTTTTCATTTATAAACCCTATATTTAATCACCATGCCATCACGTCCAGTTAAGGGAAACTTTAGTTCCCAGATTTATGCCTTAATAAAATTACTTTTATAGTCAGTTTTAATATTTTAACCCCATATCCTGACCAATTATTTAACAAATATTTATTGATAACTTACTAGGTGCCAAACCCTCCCTGTTTTGGTCACTAGGAATACAGCAGTGAATAAAATGAAGTCCCTGCTCTCATGGAACTTACCTTCTAAAGGGGACAGACAGACAATAAACCAAACAAATGCATCTATAGACAGATCCTCTCTCTTTAAAGAAATCTATTTCATCAACTTGGGTTTAACATGAAACTAACTATTAAGAAGAAGCTATCATTTAGCAGAAGAAGCTGCTAAAATACTGAAGCACCTAATTCAGACCACAGACTCCTGTTTGCTCCTCTTGGGGAAACTTAACTGCAGAATTTGGGACAGGCATCATGACCAGAAAGACTGAGCCTTCTTTTTCTATGAGAAAACAAACATGGATATTTTGAATTCTTTACTATAAAATAGACTGAGTGTGGTTCTGAATACGGTTGCAAAATTGTTTGGCTCTGTGAATCCACAGCACTGTAAAATTAAGCTTTCTGGTAAAAGAACTGTTTTTTTAACCTAAAAATATTGGGGGGGGGCTTTTCTTTTTTTCCACCATCATAGCCCCTCTTCTCCCCACTCCTGTCTTTGGTGCTCTGGGCAATGAGCCCTTTCGCTACACAGGTTTTCCGGCAGGTAGCATCTATCATTTTTAGCCCAGTTAATGGCTTACTTACAAACCAGTGAGTCTAAATCATAAAAAATAGGGAATGACTCACATTCATTAAAGTGAATCCTGATACATTTGGCTACTTGTATAAAACAGAGGTACATAATGAGGCGATTGGAGGACACAGAATTCATTAATCCATGAGGTGGCAGTGATGCCAAGCAGAGACAGGAAGACGTTTTTCTTAGGTCTCTTATGGGCAAAGTAATTATTTCTTTAAAAGATCTGCAGTTTGTGAACATTGGAGGAATCCCCCTTCAGAACTTAGAAAAAGGAAATCCTCTGAGGAACGAATACAGATGCTTGAGTTATTATGGTTTATATTATCCATTTTATTCCCAGTTCTGTTAGATGTCACTTAACTTCTGTTGATTCAGTAATTCCTTCCCTTCATTTGGATTTAGGCAGGAAAGCTTCCCGGGCATCAGGGGTAAGGTCTGAGACAGTCCTCACTGGCTCAGTAACAGCTTAGAGGAGTCTTAGGACTTAATTCTGTCCTCAGATTTGGATTGTTGGATAGTCTTGCTCATTTACTTCAAGAACAGAAACAACAATAACCAAGGGAAATCTCTTTCTGTCTGTTTAGCGAAAGGATGTTTGTGATAAGGAAGAGTCCTCTTGACAGAACCCCCGTTATTCCTCATCAGGTCATTTTTCTAAAATATGTTCTCTGTACAATTCAATCAATCTCAAAGCAAAATATAACAAAATAAAATTAGCCCTTTAAGTCAGACTCTTGGTTTAACTAAATTTTTTCAGCCTGAACAGGTTCATCTTCTAAATGAATTAACGGCCATAATAGATGATCTGGTCACATGGGTAAAGAATGTCATAGATAGGGACACAGATGTCATTTTTTTTTCCAAAAAGCCCTCATTTTGGAAGAATGTAGATTCACTCAGGTGGCTGGGACACAAAGAGAAGAAGAGGTTATCATCTTATTGTATCTAGAATTTCAACTATTTTTTGACTTTCAGTGAAAGTATCTAAATAATTCAAACAATCTCTTATTCAAGACAAACTTTAGTCATCCTCTAAAGCAGAAAGATTCTGAAATTCAAAACATAAAGAGCAATATATATGAGGAAATGAGTCAGGGGATGACTTCAAAAGGAATTTCTGCAAATGATTTCTATCCACTATTTTTCTGGATCATCTAAATTCATACACGTGTGATAGTTGATACTGAATATTCACTGATTTGAATAATTCATAAAAAACCCTCAGACAACATAACCTCTAATCACATATACTTTTTACACAAAAATTGAGGAATTCATAACATTTATGAAAATTTTCATTTAAGGGGTTAATTAGACTACATGTAGACATGAGAGTATTATTAATTAACATTTCTCTGTATTTAGGAAATCTTTAAGTGCAGGAAACTGCACTTGGAGGAAACTTGCTCTACTGAAGAAACACAATTGTCAAGAATTAGTGACTCATTTTCACAATAACTGTGTCTAAAGAAAATTCCATACATAAGTGGAGTAGCTAGAGAAGGAGAAGAAAACTACCTCAACAGACCACTTCTTACCGACTTTATCCTTAGCTCTCTTCCTCTTAACTTGTGGAAATAGGTTAAAGTGATCATTTATATCTTTTCCTCTATCAAATGTATTAAATATTCAAATCTAAAAGTACCCCCTTTCAGAATTTGTAAATATTGTAAATATCCATGTTCTTAACTAAACAAAACTATATTGAATGTTTGCTATGTGCAAGACCTTGTAAGAAGTGGAGAACCAAAAATATTGGAAAGTCATGTGTCTGGTAAATCAAGGAGTTACAACCATGGATCATCTCCTTCCCAAAATATCCTTTTCCCTTCTTCCCTCCTGCTAACTTCTCAGGAATTGCTGAGGAAATGTAAGGGAAGAGATTTATATGTGGATTGTCTTGCTTTTTATTGTCAACCCATCAAGGGCAAGTTATTTTTCTTTACTAAATGGGAAGTTGAGCTCCTCAAAGATGTCTTAAAGTATATTGGCTTAGATGACAACAAGCTAAAAGTGAAGTTAGCGACAGCACCTAGGGTGGCTCAATGGGGGATTTAGGTTCCCCCATCACCTCTATAACCACTTCTATAATTCCCTCTCCCTTGACCTTTTATTCTCCTTATATTATGCAAAGTACTATCTCAAGAAGCTCTAGACTCCCTCTTCCAATCAGCGTTCTCCTGCATAGAAATGCTGGACTTGACATTGGACCTAGAAAATTCCCATCTTCTTAGATTTTGAATGAAAATATTAGGGACAAGTTGGCGTTTTGCTTGAATTGAATAAATAAAGCATTCAATAATTTATCAGCCATACTTGAAGATGCAGCAAGGGATCTCATTGCTGGTGTTAAAATATGCATTGTATATCTGAGAAATTTTTCTCCTTAGTGGGCTATGTCAGCACAAAGCTGTACTTTTGAAATCCACATGCAAAAAATAATCATGATGTAGATTGATGAGAGTTCTGAAGAAGATTGAGGCCACATATTAATCTGGGAAACTCTGGCCACAGTCAGAGATTTTCATTGGCAGCTCAAATCTGGATCTCTGTATTATTTCTTCTGAAACCATACAAATGCTCTATTCAGTAATCAAGCAGGAAAATAAATGGATTCAATCAGAATTTAGCATGACCCTGAGAAAACAGTGGCCAGAATTTGACAGTTCATGTGAATCAAGTTTAAACCAAACAGAAAAAAAAAAAAAAGGTTCTAAGTATCACTGTCTATGTGAGTATAAACCCACATTAATATGGTTATGAAAATGTGATGATTTTTTTTCTTACTGTATCAACTTAGTTAAGTTGGAGTATGTTTTCTTGAATTCTCTTCCTCATGTGGATTCAGTTTAGGATTGGCCACAAGAGAAATTTGCATGAGATTTAGAAGGTGAAAGCAGCCATTATGTCCTAAATGTTTGTGTGGGCCCCAGGCATCCCAGCAGATCATACATGTTCTTACTGATCTTCTGGCTTACCGGGTTGGCATGGGAAAGCAGTGGGGCTTGTGCTCCTCCTATAGCTCTTCAACTTCTGGACGAGGAGCCATGTGTGGTTTGTGACAAAGGAAACCAGCTTCTTCAGTGGGTAACCTGCATTGTTGAAGTTTGTCTGTCTGAGGAAACCCGTTAGCCTCCCTTGTTTGAAAAACTTGTATTGGCCTCCCCTGTTGAAAGTACCTGACTGGGGACTGCTGATCCTCTTCAGAAACTGCCTCCATCATCTCGCTTTACTTCTAGACTTATAACCAGAATCCAGTCTTGGCAGACTCCAGGACTACCCGTAAAGGTAGACAGACAAAATCATTACCCATAAGAACAAACAAACAAAATTATTATAAGACAAACAAAATGAATGCAAGATTTTTCCAATTTATATTGACATACCTGGGAATATGTATGGGAGTGGATCCTAAGTTGTATTGGATGAGGGTGAAAAATATGTTAGAAGGAACTTTTTGGTATAGGTGTACTCAAAAAAGATCCTATATTCAATGTGTTAGCTTGAGCAGGTGGGAGTGGTTCTAACAGTCATCTTGATTGATACCCAACCAATGTTGGAATGCTAGAGAGGACCTTTTCTCACCACCCACTCAGTATGTCTGGAGGACATCTTCATTAGGGCTTTGCAGCACACGTTTGTGAAGGAGCTGTAGGGTGGCTGTCCTCTGTAGTCCAGAAACATCAGTGGGAGCTGCTGCAATTAAACTAGACTCCCTGAATTAAACAGGTGCAATGGCATCCTATAGTGATAGGGGCCAGGTTGTGGCACTTATTGGCCAGAAACAAGGTGGTTTGGTCCACAAAGAGCTTTGGGTTGGCCAATAATGTATTCCTAGAACACAAATAGGTTGACAGCCTTTTAAAGTATCACTTGATGTGTATAAGTGGTAAAGATCTCTTCTGGTGAATGAAAGTCTAATTTTAATCATTATAATGGTCATGACTCTCAACTGCTTCCCAGAATTGAGCTAATTTACAAACCTACAGCCCCTTGAATGAAGTGGAGACCAGGTCATCCATGAGGAAAGATCCTGCATCGTAGTAAAAAATTTACACTGTAAATGTTCTTCCTCAGCTTTTCCCCAAAAGGATTTGTGGCTATTTCCCAAGGCTATTTCTGTGATTTCACAAGGAGAAATGATTGAAACTTTTTGGGAATTTTTGGTCACTGGCTCTGAACTGACCTTAATTCCTAGTAACACAGAAAGTTGCTATGGTCCACCAGTCAGAGTAGAGGACTATGGAAGTCCAGTGAACAGTTTTGGTTTACATTCATCTCACAGTGGGCCCAGTGGGTCTCCAAAACTATGCTGAGGTTATTTTACCAGTTATGAATGCATAGATAGAGTAGTATACTTAACAACAGGCAGATTTCTCATATTGATTCCTTAACCCATGCAGCTAGAGTTCTTATGATAAGGCAGACCAAGTGGAAGCCAAGCAGAAGTGGCTCTGCCTAGTAAACCAAAACCAATATAGCTTCCTAGAAAGATTGCCAAAATCTTTGCCAACATCAAAAGCTTGAAAGATACAGGGGTGATGATCCTTACCACATCCCCATTCAATTTCCCTATTTGGCCAGTCTGGAAGACAGCTATATGTTGAAATACGCAGTGGGCACCCACAAAATCATGTAGTGACTCCTATTCCAGCTGCTATTCCAATGTGTTTTCTTTCAGGAGAAAATCAGCAGCAGGTATGTAACTATTGTTCTGACAAATATTTTTTCCTCTATGCATTTTAGTAAAGATCTCAGAAGCAGTTTGCTTTCAGTAGAAAGGGCCAGCATTGTATCTTCACCATCCTACCTCAAGGCTCAACAAACTCTTCATATTATGTCAGAATCTAGTCCAGAGGAGTATTACTTGCCTCACTATTCCAAAGAACATCATGCTAGACCATTTCCTTGTTGACATAATGCTGATTGAACCTGGTGAGCAGAATTAGCAGCTACTCTTAGACACTTAGGTGAGGTAGATGCCACCAGGTAGTGAGAAATAAATCCCACAAAAATTAGGGCCTGCAACCCCTAGAAATATCTGGGGAAACAGTGGTCTGAAGCTCAGTGAGATATCCCTTCCAAAGTTAAGAAAATTTGCTGCATATTACATTTCCTACCTCCAAAAAGGAGACACAATGCCTCTTTGGATTTTGGAGGCATCACATGCCTTATTTGGATGTGCTTCTTATATTCTTTTATCAAATACTTCAAAAGGATGCCATTTTTGTGTGGATCCTAGAACAAGAGACATTTCTGCAACAGGTCCAGGCTGATGTGCAACCTGCTCTTCTACTTGGGCCATATGTAGCTGATCTTATGTTGCTTGAAGTGTCCTTGGAGGATGGGATGATGTCAAGAGCCATTAGCAGGCATTTATAGGTAAATGCCTGTGCAGACCTTTGCCATTTTGGAATAAACCTATGCCATTACTCTTCAGATATCAATTCTCCTTTGAAGAAACAATTTCTGGTCTGCTACTGGGCCCTAGTAGAGATCGAATTCTAGACTATGGGTCATCAATTTGCCATGCCATCTGGGGACCCAACATGAACTGGGAGTTGTCTGATCACCAAACCATGAAGTTGGGTATACACAGCAGTCCTGCCTCATCAAATGGAGTGGGAGATATGAGATTCAACTTGAGCAGGTCATGAAGGCACAAGTAAGTTTCATGAGCAAGTTGCCCAGATGCTCATGGCCCATACTCCTGTTACATGGTCTCCTCCTTCTCAACCACTTGTATGGCCTCATGGGGAGTTCCCTATGATCATAACTGAAAAAGAAAATATTTGGCTCTGGTTGACCAAAGGGTCTACAATATATTCTGGCACCACCATTCTCCAGAAGGATCAGCCAGCTATGTGTTAGCAGATTGATTACAGTGGACTATTTCCAACATGGAGGGGGCAGTGCTTTATCCTCACTAGAACAGAGACTTGGTTCGGATATGGATTTTCCTTCACTGCACACATTTGTTCTGCTAAAAAGCACCATCTGTATATGCTTTATTCACTATCATAATATTCCACATAACATTACTTCTGACCAAGGAACTCATTTAACAAACAGCTAATGAAGTGTGGATAAGGAAGAGAGTTTTGAGGATTTTGTTATGGCCCCAGATGGGTGGCCACATCTTGTAGGGCCAAGGTAGTATCGTCTAAGGCTTAGTATTTATCCCAAATCAGCAACCAAATTATGGCGCTGTTTCTCCTGTAGCATGATCAAAGAATAGAAATGAGAGTGGCTCCTCTGTTACCCTTAATGATCCATTAGCAGAGTTTTTGTTTCCAGCGCCTATAACTTTGGGCTCTACTGTTCTAAGGGTCTAACTTTCCAAGAGAAGAATGCTTCCACCAGGGCTCACAGTAATGGTTCTGTTAAACTGGAAATTGAGACTGCCACATGGAAACTGATGCCAGTGAATCAACAGGCAAATAAGGGGTTGCTCTACTAGCTGGGGTGTTTGATCCTGACTATAGGGGGAAATTGAGTTTCCGCTATACAGTGGGCCTACGGAGTGGGTGTTTCTGGAATGCAGGAGATCACCTAGGGCACAACTTAGTAGTCCCTTATCTTGTGGTAAATGTTAATATAAAACTATAATAATCCAATAAAGACAGGATTTCTGATGGCTCAGACACCTCAGGAATAAAGGTTTGAGTCATTCCGCCAGGTGTGGAATCACAGCAAGGTGAGGTGTTATCGAGGGAAGATGAAATGGTACTGGAGGAAAGAACTCGTAAATACATGACCGTATTGCCAGTAATAGAAATGAGGACTGTAATATTTATGAATATTTCTGTCTCAATTTATATATATTTGAGTGTGTGTGTTTGTGCATTAATCAATTCTTTTGTCTTCCTCTCCCGTTTTCCTACTATCCAATATAACGCATGTTGATAATGGTTAACCGCATAGTTCAATATTTAAATTGTGAAATATCAAAGGGAGAATATGACTCAAGTGGAAGAAGAATGAGTATAAACCAAAGATGGATAAAGTGGTATGTGGGACTGTTATGTAGAGAGAGTTAATGTGGTTTTTGTTGTACAAAGGATCGTTGCAACATGTTCTATCATGCTTATCTGGAAGTTAAACATACTTAAAAGAGGTATGTAGGGATACCAAGTTGACAGGGAGTGGATTCTTGTGTTCGGTGACAACTTAACTGAGCTGGAAATACATTTCTGAGAATACCCTTGCCTCTATGGCTCCAGATTAGGATTGACCACAAGAGAAATTTGCACAGATTTGGAGGGTAGAAATGAAGCAACAGCCATTACACTCTGCAGGATAACGTAGGGTGCCAGGCATCGCTGCAGTTCACACGCATTGTCACTAATCTATTGGTTCTCCTTGGCACAGAACACAAGTGGACTTGTGGCTCTTCCAGCTGCCACTGGATCTCCTCCTTCAGCTTCTCCAAGTTCTGGACTAGGTGTATGTACAGGTCTGTGGGAAAGGGTGTCAGCTTCTTCTGTAGGTCACCCATATCATCGAGGGTTGAGGTGGTGAGAAACAGATGTGAGTCCCAATTCTTTCTTGCAGGTTCCAGTTGGTCCTTGCTATACTCTGCTTCACATGGAACATTTCTTCCAGACTGCCAGCCCTGATGATCTACAACAACTTCAGGACCACAAACCAACGCAGCAGCGAGAGCTTTCCATAGACTTTTTAAACCAGTTCCAACAAGTATGTACTTTTACGACCTAGTCCTTTTAATAAATTTATACTTCCATATCACTCATAATGAATCTGCTTTCTGGATTAAACCCCAAGTGATACAATAACTAATGATGTAATTTGGTATGGTCTTCCTTTAGGAAGAATAACAATATATACCACAATTATTGAGTCATGTTTAATTTATATTAATCATTGTTTTAAGCAAGATCTCCTAAATTTATATGGTCCCCACTGACCTCAGCAAGAGATAAATTTTGTTTGTTTGTTTTATATTCTTACAGTTCCTATTAAGGATCTTTACTTAGTATTTTAATAGAATCACAATTCTCAGAATACTGTAATGTCTTCTTTATATTTTAAAAACAAGTGGCAAAAAATAAACAAATAAGGTTTTAATTAATGAATATGTTAATAGATGTTTCATATGTATACAAACTAGTCCAAGTTCTATCTTGAGTGTGTGTATGTGAAAGAGTAAAAGATAGAGGGAGAGAGAGAAAAAAATATTCTCTCTCTCTAATAAAATACAGAAAATGGAAAAAGAACAGAAATTCCTTTCCTTACAATGTTTAAGGATAGATCTTCAAGATTATAGCTAAATCCAAGTATTTATTCCGAAAACACTCCTGCTATCCTAGGCCTAACCTTCAAATCTGAGGTCATAAATGGTCCATAAATGGAATAAATATGTTTTCAAAAGAGACCCACCTTAGATGAACAGGACTGCTTACCCACATCTAATCGGAAAACAGTTCATTTTTCCCACTTACCATGACGAGATACTCAGCAATTGGGCTACTTTCTCAACAGTCACCTGGGGTTGAAATCCTAGGGAGTCAATAACAGCCACATCCACCCCCACCCAGTCAGAGGCTGGACCCAATTATGGAGTCAGTAAATGGAGAGTTAAAATGTCAGTTTTTTAATTTTTTTAACTGATAAAGGCAGGCTGGATAAGATGGATTTTTTTTAAGAGTGTGGGAGGATAAGTGTCAAGAAAAGTTTGCTAATATTTTGCCTATAAAATGGACAGATTCACCCACACAGTCACAAATAGCTGGGGACAACTGCAGACCCCACTAAGGTAACTGCATAGCAGTTCATATCTTTCCAGCAAAAGGAATGAAAATTTTTGCTCTTGCTGTTTTGCTATGCAATTAGCAACTTTTATTGTATACAATCCAACTCTCCACTTGCCTTTACCTGGCAGCCTCTCCAAGATTCTGGTGGACTTACCTGGTGTAGTGACCCAGAGCCTCATTCCTGGGAGGTCTGAGCCCCTGGTCACCATAATCTTCTCATTATTTCCAGTATTTGATGTAATTTTATATAACATTGCCTTATTCTGTATGCATATATGGTATTTCCCTGAATTGACTGTAAATTCTTCATAAGAAGGGTTCATGTTTTATGCTCTTGTTCTGCTTCATTACCTTTACTATAATGCTAGGCACATAACAGTTGTTCAAATTAAAAATATGTATATTAAATAAATGAATGAATGACTTCTAGGCTCATGTTGCAGGTCATCTCTCCAGGGAAGTAGACTCTAAGAACGAGGTTAATGTGCATTAAGTTTATTAGAAACTGTTTACAGGATCAACTTTTGTGCCTGATGAAAAAAGGAAGCAAAATGGGGTAAAAGGAGAAGTTGGGCTATGTTGCAGTCCCAACAAAGTTCTCAGCTAAAGCCATAGAGAGCTCTAAATCTGGGATGGTCCCTCAAAGTTATCCCAGCTTGGAAAAGGCATCTTGGCGTTTACACCACAGTGTCTGCATTCATTGCATGCAGTCTTCTCCCAGGAAGGGGAATGACCTTGACAAGGTACCTCTCCACGTGAGTGAAATTCCTGCAGAAGCTAGCAGCTGGAATCCATCATCCAGAAGCATTTCCAGAAGCTTGATGATTATGTCCTTCAGTGTTGAAGGGAGATCTAGGTGGTACATTAGAGCATCCATGACAGACCACCACTTGTGTTGCTCAGATCCATTTCTTTATAAATTCTGGGAGAAGCTCCTTAAGGATTCTAGTGGGCCTATTGTCTTGGGAGAAATTTCTAAGAATGTGCATGGGAAAAATTACCACCCTCCAAACTTGAGCTGGTCTTGCAGCCATAATTGTTACTCATCAACTTCTTCCTCTACCATCCATTGTGGATTCCCTTCATCCTCAGCCAACACCTCTTCCATTCTAGGTGGCTCTGACACAGACTCTCATGCCTTAGGGACCTAAGCCCCTAATCATCCCGCCCTTCTCAGGCTATGTCATGTATTTGTCCACAAGCCATAAAAACTGAATGAGAATAAGTGAATCTCTTGGGTGCCAATCATATTCCACTCTTCTCCCATTGTGTAACAGATTTTCTACTTTTTCCTGACAGTTAGGGTCAAGTACTCCTTCCAGGAATGGTGACTCTTATTCTTGGCTATGATGTATTGGCATTAGGGGTCTTAAGTCCCTGGGCAGCAGCTATAGCTTAAAGTTCAGTGGGACATCTATTGTGTCCCCTGGTAGATGTATTCCCTTTTGGGAACCAGGACTTCTATGCCCATGGCATCAAGAGCTGGGGAATGAGAAGTCCAAATTTCCAAAGTGTGTCACTAGGAGTGCTGTTAAGTGGGGCTACTCACACTTCTACCCAATACATCTTTTCTCACCACATTTATTTCCTATTCTATTGGATCTGCTGGGGCATAAGACCCAAGTGGCTGGGCCACTTGCATACAGCCTGGTCCTGCTGAAGAACCCTTTCCAGAACTGTGTCCTACTCAAAGCTGGCAGGATTTCATTAAATCTAATGTATATGTTTGAGCAGTATTCCCAGATATTGAACATGCTGCCTCTAAAACCAGAAGAGATCTACCAGCTATTGTGATTCTTTCTTTGTGGTAGAGCATGTAAGATGGAATAATTTGTCCTTTACTTGGAAGTCATGTACTGGTATGCCCCAAACCATTGGACTTCTAAGAATTTTATTGATGTGGTAGGCCCCTGAATCTTTATAGGATGTACCTCCTCTTTCTGGAGTGCCTGTGTCTTATTAAAGCCTCCAAAACACTTGCCAACTTCTTGTTTTTCTGGTCTGATTAGCATAAGGTCATCAATATAGTGCACTAGAATGGTGTTTCATAGTATGTCCAACTTCTGGATCTCTTTGGAATATAACAAGACAGAAGGCAGGATAGATGATATGGCTTTGGGCAAGACTATTCACTCTTGATCATTCTAAGTGAAAATGAATTGTTTATGATTCCTCTTCCTGATAAGGATGGAGAAGGACATATTTGTAAAGTTTATGGTTGCCTACATGTGCCTGAGTCCATGTTAATCTGCCCTAGCAGAGATACCACATCTAGCACAGCAACTACACTTGGGGCTCCTACTTGGATGAGGTTGGAGTGGTTTACTATTATTCTATAGGATCCATTTGGCTTTTGTAGAGACTAGACTAGTGACTGTAATGGAGATACGTTGGGGGCCATTTCTCCTTCGTCTTTTAGATCTTTAAGGATGTCGCTAATCTCCACCATTTCCCTTGAGTGTGATATTGTTTTTGATTTACTATCTTGGGTGAGGTCACTTGGCTTCCACTTGGATTTGTCTGTTATGATAGCTGTTACCCCCTAGCCCAAGGAACCAAAGTTGGAGACAGGGTGGGAAAACTATCAGTTATGTCCAATCAGTTATACATTACTGGTGAAATGACTGACAGTGGGTCTGTGAGGTAGGTAATTATTCCCTTTATACAGCCTGAGGCTCAGAGCAGTTAAGTGACTTGTCCAAGATTAACAAGCTAGTGCATGGCAGATATGTGATCAGAACACATATCTCTCTGATCCCAAAGCCCTTAGTCCAACAGAACCATACTAAATAAAAGACTGCCCATGTTAGTTAGGGATGGAGTACCTAGTCAACCAGTTCTCAGCTCATTGTATGAGAACAGGACACTAACAAGAATCAGGAGATCAGTGTGGGGAGCCATGGGTAATCCTCCTAGACTATGCTTCTTATAAACAACGAAAAGAAAACCTGAAGCCTAGGAAGAGTCTCTGCAGTTTCAAGATGAAAACAGACTTACTATGTAAAATGCAGAGGATGTTCTGTTACTTCAAAAGCAGTGCATTTTAGAAAGCTTTGTCCTCCCAACAAGACTTAGGGAAAATTTTATGCTATGACACAAAAGGGAAAAAGATGGGATAAGACCACAACTATTATTTTAAAAATCAGTGAAACAAGGAAAGATTTTAAAAACATAAAAAAAATATGATTGCAAAAATTAAAATCAGATTAGAATAAGGCAGAAGTGACTGTGGAAAAACGAACTCATGTTGTAAAAGGCAAATTCAAAAAGCTCTCCCAAAATGCAGAGAATAACAATAAAGAGACCAAACGGGAGAGAAGATGGTAAATACAAAGGTCAGGATATTAAGATCCAACATACAGCTCACTGGAAAGCATGGCTAGACCAAAAATTTAAAAAGCAAGTTAAAAGGAAATTTCCTGAGATACAAGACTCTGCAGATAAGAATGGCACACTCTGTACCTCCAAAAATTGGTAGTACTTAGTCAATACCTAGCTAGATCCTGGTCACATTTTTTTAAATAAAATAAATTAGTGAAAGCATTTTAAACAAGGTAGTTTTACTAAACTCTAATTTCAGGAACTAGTAATAAATAAAAACCATATGTATAGGATCTTTAGGGAGTAATGACAACATTGTATATATACACTAATGGGGTGTAGACAAGGTGGTTTAAAGAGAAAATTTGTGAATCTAATTTTTTTAATTAATCAAGAAAGAGTACTAAAACTACTCTCAGAGAAAATAAATAATTTGTATTTAACCAAATAAATTTAAAGAAAACAAGAATGAAAAAACAAAATATCAGAAAATATCTTCAAGACCTTGGAGGCTAGTAAGCGTTTCTCTTACAAGACCGAGAGTATTTTATAAGCAAAAAATTGACAATTCTGTTTACATTCAAATTTAAATCTTATGTACATCACAAAGCACCATGTTTAAAAGAGCAAAAGACAAAACACAGGCTTAGAAAAGTTTTTTTTGCAATGGATATGACCAACTCAACAGAAGGAAGTTCCAGAATATAAAGAATTCTTAAAATCAAGAAAAGACAACTGAACAGAAAATAGGCAAAAAGATATGAACAGGCGGTGCAAGAAGGAGCTGAACATATAAGAAACATGAAAATATATACAATCTCACTAGCAATCATGGGAATGCAAATTGATATAAAAAGAGACCAAATCACATGGACAAAAACTAAGAAGTTTGACAATAGTAAGGAAAGGATGTGGAAAAAGGGCAACTCTAAACCTGTGCAGCTGGGAGGGCAAATCAGCATGAATACCTTGGAGAGAAATTTGACAATTTAGTAAGATTGAAGGAACAAGTATCCTATAACCTGGAAATTTCACTCCTAAATATATAGAAAATAAAAGGGTGTGTGCATACCTGTGTGTGCGCACACGTGCACATGCTTGGTGGGGGGAAGATTGAGACATTTGTGATTGATTTATGACTAACTGTATAGATAATTAAATGATAAAAATGACTTGAAGGGGCCGGCCCAGTGGCATAGTGGTTAAGTTCATGCGCTCTACTTCCGCAGCCCGGGATTCACAGGTTTGGATCCTGGGTGCGGACCTATGCACTGCTTATCAAGCCATGCTGCAGCAGGTGTCTCATATATAAAGTAGAGGAAGATGGACACGGAAGTTAGCCCAGGGCCAGTCTTCCTCAGCAAAAAGAGGAGGATTGGCAACAGATGTTAGCTCAAGGCTAATCTTCCTCACACACACACACAAAAATGACATGAAGATACTAGACACTGCATTCAAGTGGTGGATACCTCTGAGAGAAAGGGAGAAAAATGGAATATGAGAAGCAACAGACAGGGATTTCATTTGAATATGTAGCATATTATTTTTAAGTTCGGTAGGTAGATGAGGGTACATTATTTTATTCTCTATACTTTTTTGATATGCCTTAAAAATTCAAAAGACGAATGGATGCATAAAGAATTAAGATACAGCCATAAATTAATGAATTAGAAACAGATAATGAACAAAATAGATCAACTAATCCGAGATCCTGGCCTTTTTAAAGACAAGTCTAAACACGAATGAAAAAGATGGAAAACAAAAATATATATTAGGCACGACAAAGACATACCATGATCGATGGAATGTCTTAAAATTCTAAAAGAATATTGTTTGATCAATCTAAATAAGTATGAATAATTCAATGAAGTAGACAACTTTTTAGGGAAATAGACCTAACTCAAATGCATGTGAGATTTACTGGCCGTTGGAGATCTAGACGCTCAGCTCGTCCCCCTAGTCCACATCCTGTGACAGCTTAAAATCCTCCCAAATACACTGAACACTTCTGGGTAACTCAGGTTCCTGGGTCACCTCTGTCCCTGGGTTCCCTGCTACTCTCTTCCTCACCATGTTGACCCAGACGTACAATTTATCCTCCTCAATTTCTGCCAAAAAATTAAAATCACTCTCGCAGGATATTTTGAAGTTTGGAAGATTTTACTGAAAGTTGGATCACCAAGTTAAATATCCCCAAACAAAATAATAGGCATAAATGCCGTTTGGCCACCACATCTCTGGGGAAATTTCCTTAGTTGTTTTCTTAACATAGCTCTCATTTCCCACCATCTCTTTGCATTCTCTCTCTTACTTCTTCTTTCTCTATACTCTGCTTTCTTCTCTCTCCGTACTGCACAGGACAATAATAACTCCTCTCATTTTCTCACACATAGCTAATAATTTCTTAGTTGCTGCTAACACCCGTGCCTTCTGGGTCTCATCTTCTATACCAATGGCTCATCAAGGTATTTTCCCAATGGACAGTAGATTCTCTCTAAAAGGAACTCAAATGAGAGACGCTAACATACTGTATTTTTAACTTCCTCAATTTTGATTGCCAAATTTCACTCAAGAAGTTGTAAAACAGTATGTATAGTTATCTCAAATATAAAATATGCCTATTACACACCCCCCCCAAGATAATGCAGTTTTTGCAGAGGTATTAATTGACTCTTAACAGCTGGTGATATTCTGTTTCTATTTTTTTAATATTATTTTGATAATTAGAAAAATGACATTAAAATAATTAAAAGTATAGTCATAGTAGTCCTTAAATAAAGAAGAAAAAATATCCATGCTTTCTGCCAACATAGTTTCTATCACATGTCTAGAACAAGTATTCATATCCATCATTGCACCTCCAGGCAAGGCTGCATTGACCTAGCATCATGGGACTCAGGCAGAGATAAAGTGCTCTATTCAGAAGGTCTGTCCCCTGTCCTATTTCCCCGGAAGCCTCAGTGCACATTTCCCTGGGTTGTGCAACCCCATTGCTGCTCTGCTGTATTTCCTGGAATCTATACTTTTGTTGTAGTTGAATTTCTGTCCTTTGGGAATTTGCCTTGTTTCATATTGATTCTCCAAGAAGCCTTGCAATGTTCCCCCCTAAAGTCAATTGCCTACAGAAACTAGTGTCTGTGCGCAGATACGCATTTAAGGAAGTGTAAGCAACAGAGATTCTGGACTGAGCCCCTGAAACTATGGCAGGGAATAAACTCCAGGTCTCTCTCTATGTGCTACATATGTCCCTGTCCCTATATTAATCCCCTTCCCTAATAAATAGTACAAGTGACATTTTCTCATGGAACCCTTCCCTGAAAACTTGGGCTTGCACAGCACCCCTGCAACATCTTCTCACAGCAGTCTACACTTATCCTTTTATAAAAACTAACTTCGTATAATTTAAGCTGCACGAGAGAAGATCATGTTTCTCGTGCTTATTACTATATTTCTGGACTGTAAAAAGTGCTTAGTCAATAAATGGAGAGATGGATGGATGGGTGGATAAATGGATGGATAAATGGCCATCATACAGCCGCCTTAGAATTTTCTGTCTCATCTTTGACTCTGCTCACTGGTACTTGAAGCAGAAACAGTTCAACCAGTGGTCTCACCAAAATAAACTCTGCCGCCTGTGGGAAAGATCTAAAGGACATTAAAAGTATCTCAATAAAATCAAGGTAGCAATTTAATAGGAATTCAATATGAAGATTAAGATAATTTCAACCAAAGACTTTTCTTCATTCTCGTTTGCTTTTTTCAGGATCCCATGAAAGAAAATTTCTTTTCTTTTCTTTAGAAAAGAAAACAGTTCTTAATCATAGGGTCATTTCTTCCAAGAGAAAAATTGTCCCCTGAATTTTCTCCTTCTCCATCCCCCCGACCTTGATCTCCATACATCCAGGCTTCCCCAAGGCCCTCCTGCATAATATTTATTTCATGACTAATTTGCCTAAATCAATTCTTTCATAGGACATTCTTCTTTTCAAAACTTCCAAAAGCTTCTTATTGTCTTAGAACCTATTGATATAAAGTTTTCCATATTTAACTAGGCATTTTGTAGTGGAGCCATAGCATTTATGTGCAAGCTCTTTCCCTCCAATCCTTAGTATTGACTCTTGACTACAGTCATGCTGGTGTCCCCATTCCTGCCTCCCAGAATTTACTTCTGTTATTGCTCTATGCAGAATGTCCTTCCATTCTGCTCTCTTCTGATCCAAATCCCATTAACTTTGCCCAGATCAAATTCCATATACTCCATGAAGCCTTCCATTTAGCCCATATCAGTTTTTGTTTCTATGAACTCCTCTCATATTTTATAGTTGATACCAGGTCATTAATCTAAATGTTTCATGTATATTAGATCTACCTTGTAAATTCAACTGTATACGTTCTCATACAAATATATATTGGACTTCCTTTATATTCCCTATTGTGTCCACAACAGTGTCATGAACTTAGCAAAACCTAGCAAGTTTAGTATTGACTGAAAATAAAGATATCTTCCTTCTCCTGGTTGAATTGTTGAAGGTGGATATTGTAAGAAAAGAATGGAATTGAGTTAGGAAGATGGTAGAGAAACAGTGCAAAGTAAATGAACAAGACAGATTTGAAGACTAAAGAGTTTAGAAAACTATTTTCAAGCCTGAGCCAGTGTTACCAGCACCAAGCTTGTCAATAATCACAAGCAAACTAGTTACCCACCCACTACAGTCAGGAAGTATTTGGAGCTCAAAGAGAGTGGTAGCCTTGGATAACACTTTAACATGAAAACACCTTTATATTTATTAATTCTTTTTGAGAATCCCTAGCTGGTTTCTGGGCAGGCTTTCATGTCATACCTGTGAAGGAAAGTCACGGTGGGGACTGTGAGCACTTCGACATAAGAAGACAGGCACAGACAGAAATCCCTTGCCAAATCTCTAACAGTGATACAACTGGCAATAGAAACCAGGTCCCATGCCTTACCATCTGGTGTTCTACCAGCTAGACCACACTGTCTCTCTAAATTGCCAACCTAGATTAATAACTGTGCATGTGACATAATTCTAGTCTTCGCCTTTCTGTGCTGTTGAAGATGAGACATCTCTTCTATTGGGCATAATGGAAATATTCATGTCTCTATATACAAATTTATAATTAGCAATGCTGCTTCTTTACACAGCAGGACAAAGACACAAAATTCATGTAAGTGTATTTCAATGCTATAGGAAAATTAAGAATTTATTGGTGCTAGGGAGATATTAAACTACAAATTATTTAAAAGAATGTATTTTGAGAACTGGCTAATCTATTGTATTAACTTCTACATATCTATGTCTTTCTACTAAAGTCCAAGCTACTCTATTCAACAAAGCAGGATTCTGTGCACACAGGACTTCTGTGGCTTCAGGTTGTGCCAAACCACAGTTATGGAAACAAGAATGATGGTTCTTTCCATCTACTCTTTTAGCCTGCGTGTGCATATACTTGGGCATGTGCAAAGTCACATACATTGTTCGGCACAGTTCAGAAATTGTGCAAATTTGACTCGGACTGAGATGAGTATTTTCTATTTAAATCCAGGAAAATGAAGATTTAAAAGAGAAAAGGAAAGAAATCTATCTAACTTAACTTTATACTTGGTTTAATTGCCAAGCCAGGACTCTCTCTGCGGTTGTAAAAGAGAGCCAGCCCTTGATACACTAGTATTTAAACCTTTACTCTTTCAAATACCTATGTGTGCTTCAGACTCTGCCCTTCAGCCAGACTGACCCATTCTCTGCTTCCGCTGGCGAACTCTCTGCCACACTCGCACCCTTTCCAGGGCTTTCTCCTCCAGGGGAGTGTCTGTTTCCCTCCTTCTCTAGGTAGTAGCTCTGTACATATTTCTAAATCATCACAACAATCCAAGATGTGTTTTTTTTTTTCTTTTCAGAACATCCAATAGTATACACTTTTCCTAGGTTGGATTTATTTTATTCTGTTTAATCAATTTTTTATGTCATGTGTTGCGTTTCATAAACCAAGATAGTAGTGTGAATGTAGAGTCCCTCTTTGATACGTTATAGACTTTCCCAAATTGACTAGATAGGTGAAAAAAAAGAAGATGAGGCTTAATAATGTCTGCCATTTCAAGACTAAGACGGATAGCTATCATATATCAAGCACTGAGCACTTATATTGTGCCAGATTTGGATCTAGATGCTTGATTTTTGTAATTATAATCATAAGAATCATCATAATAATATTTTTTCTTTCCTTTTCTCTTTTTTCTTTTTCCTTCCTTTCCTCATCCCTCCCTCCCTCCCTCCTTCCTTCCTTCTTCCCTCCCTCCCTCCCTTCCCCTCTCTCTCTTTCTATTTTTCTGAAGAAGGATGCTTAGTATGCATTGTGATTTAAAAGCACTTAAAATAGTTTCTTTTTGTGTTGCGTTTTATAAATCAAGGTCAAGTTGATGCAAATTTTAGGTTTCCATAAGGCAGGCGATAACTTGATCTCATATATTTTTTTAAAAGTTATTTTATTCAAATGCTAAATAGACCTCTTTCCTGCCAAACTAAAACCTTCCAAGTCAGTGGAAAACTTGGAAAAACTCACTAACTTAGATCCTGGACTTAGTTATCATGACTTCAGAACATTGTTCAGAAAGGCTTGGTGAACAATTAATAACGACAGATTCTGCCCTGCTTTTAAGCTCTGCTTACTTTCAGGCATCTACTGTTACAGGGTTTGGGTCCTACAACCTGCAGTCTCCATGGCCCTGAGAAGATCACAAATTAAATTCTGAGCTTCTCTTTTATGTTTCAAATTTGGCTAAGCATTTTTATAGAATGACAGCCACAGACCAGTTATATATATGTATTCCTTGGGTCAAGCATGTGCTCAGTCTTCATTTCTTTGTATGGGTAATTGAGAGTCCTTGGCAAGCTATACATTTTCACTTGATTCTTCAAATTCCCTTGGTGATGGGCTGGTATTATTTTTATTTTTTATGACGATAAAGAACATGTAATGCTCGGATATCTAGTTCCAAGAGGCAAGCTCTTCAACTGCTTTTATGCTTTGAATTTTTTCTCATATTCTGAGATTAATTCAGTATTCACCAGTATTTCCTTCTAATTTATATGGATTTATTTTTAACATTTGATATTGCTAAGCCAGATAAAATTGTATCTATCTGTCTGTCTGTCTATCGGCATGATGAAAAGTAAAAACATAATTTATTTTGCCACAAGTGGCCAATTAACCAACACCAGTAGTTTGCAGTATTTTCTGACTTTTGTAATCCAGGATCTGTTTTAGGGTTATCTGTTCTGTTCTCTTGATCTGTCAGCTGATTCTTATGCCAATATCACACTGTTTTTAATTATTGGCTCTTAGAATAGAATAAGTCTTCTTGTTCCAGTATTTAATTCTTTTTTGTTATTTTGGACAGTTCCCCACTGTTTGTCTTTTCAGACATATTTTTGAATCATTTTTCCAAAGTCACAAAGCAAATTCCATTGGGATTTTGTTTGGGGATTGCATTTTGAAGATACAAATTGATTTGGGGAGAATTGGCATCATTACAATATTTAATGTTCCCAATAGGGTAAACTAAACTTTATGTCTTTGAAATGTGAAACCTGTTTCCTTTCTGATATTATTATTTTGGGAAAAATGGCTGTGAATGAGTCTCAAATATTCAAATACCTCTTTTCTGGTTTATGGATGAGCAGGATCTTTAGCTTCTCTTTCATCTCAAAGCCCGCTTGCTCATGATGGAACTTGCTTTTGAGCACCTTCCTTGAGGTGAACAGGAGTTCAAAGGTGAACCCAGGTCAATAGTTCCAGGGATAGGCTTGGTCAAGAAGGGAAATGACACACCTGGATGTGAAGAGAACTCCTCTATGCTATGGGCACATTATCTGCCCATGAGGTCACTAATCACTGCCCTTTTGTCTCTGTCTCTTGAATATCTCCTTCACCCTGCCAGGCACATTGGCTCATACATTTGAATTGAATTAAGGTGCCAAAGGAAGCCTAGTTTTGGTGCTTCATGGTTGGCTTTTCCACTGTTAGTAAAAAGACCACACCAGAGGTAGGGAATCAAAAAAACTTAGGGTCTCATTTTCAGGGAAAGTATCTGACTTGAATAACTTTTTAGTATTTAAAAGAGGCCTCATTGCCTCTTCATTGTCATCTCTGTCAAAGCTATCTGATTGACCTTTTTCTTTGTTAGAGATGAAATAGTTTTTTAAAGGAAAACACTTCCCACCAGCCACCTTTTCCTCCCTATGAACACTGAATGCCGTCTCCTTTCTGATGAAAATAATTTCATTTCAAGGAGACAGCTGGGAAAAAACAAACTCAACCATCAACAGATTGGAGGCCTTGTGGGTGAAGAGGTTGAGAGGTCTGTGGGTTTCATTTCTGTCCTCCCACAGTTCCATCAGTTGTTGATAATGCATGTGATGCCACCAGTCTCTGGTGTCAGCCCGTAATGGTTCTGAGCAATAAGTAGCTTTTAAAATGCAGGGTTGGGTTTCAGAAGAACAGCAGATCCATGAGTAGGGGCAGTGGGTTACATAGTTTCTATCTGTAATGCCTGGTTTTTGCATTCTCTGCAATCTCCCCCTTATGTTTCTTAACTCCAAATTCCTCTTGAAAAATATTTGGAAATTTGATTCTAAGCAGTATTAGTGATGCGAATACTTTCCCCCCAAAGGTTGCACCTAAAATATCCAATTAAGCATGATCCATATATCTATTTTAAGTCTTTACATATGTAGTATTTATAAGGAAAAATTGGCACTATAGTTTAATACGGCTTCAAATATTCCACATATTTCAAAATGAAAAGCAAGTTAATAAAATCTTCCCATGTTACGTTATTGTGTCAAAATATCCAGAGAGAAGAGACAGTGAGATGCTGAGTTGATGCCCTTAATCCTATCTAGTATGAGTTTCCTTAGAGTATCTCTCAAAGTTGAGAAAGTCAAAGTCAGGTCATCTGAGTGTCAGGTCTGCTCAGCACAGACCAATGGCGAGTGTCTGCTGGTAAATAGTGACGGCACAATCCAGAGGCATGCAAAATGGAGGCTCTTCGGAGCAGTTGTCAATTATACATTGGTTATTGTCTAACCAATCTGCTTATCATTGCAAAAGTGTTGCTCTATTCTCTTCAGATGCCTGAGATTCTATGGCATTTTCACAATCTTCCACAGCCACTGCTTGTTTTAGATGTATTTTTCATGACAGGATGATAGCTTTTTCTCCTTGCTGTTGCTTCAGAAAAATGCTATGAAAAATGTTTCATCAGATTTTCTTTTTTTCCTCTTTTTTTATTTTTTTGTTTGCCCTTTGGGTAACTCCTGTATACTCCTTTCACATGCAGCATGAGATTAGATTTTTCAGAAATTACACTGCATGTCAGTTACGTATCAGAGCAATCTATCATTTTCACATTAGAAGCACTGGATGCTGTCTCCAGCAGCTGGTTCTCTAGGACTCATATTTCACAAAGTATAGTAACGGGTGTTATATGAACAGTGTCAGCAGGCTGTTAGTCTTAATACGATGTTTTAAATTATAAATATTACCAGATATCCCAGTGCAGCATTAGGAGATGATTCTATGGTTAAAACTAGAGAACATTCACACAACTACCAGGCAGAAGCAAATGAAAAGGCTAAAAATATATTGCTTCTATTAGTTTTAAAAGCTGACTTGGATAGCAGCAGCTACTTGGTCTTATGTAGCAATAGTTTAGGGCTCTACTTAGTATTTTTCTTTCCATTTTATAAATAAGTAAGTAAATCTATGGCATATTTATCCTCCACCTCTCCTTGCCCCTCAAGGTTGGTCAGTGCTCAGCTTGAGCAACTACAAAAATGGAGGTCTGTAATTCTTTTGGACATTGCTAAAACTGGGAGCCCAGTGGTAGCTTTATAATGGTATCCATTATTAACGCACATCCATTTTGCAAAAACGATCTATGCCAGGAAGCACTCCAAAGGACCCAGTCACATTTTATTTTAAGGAGGCTGGTATTTAAAACATCGAAATAAAATAGTTCGCACAGTTGAAAGGAAAGCAGGCAGATGAAGCGACGCAGTCTGACGTTCCAGCGTAGCTAACCCAGGGGCTTCACTCACAACAGAAGCTGTGTGCCATTCAGGAAACAGTTCTTTCTGCAGTGATATGGATTGAGGAGTACATAATTATGGAATCACGAAGACATCAAGTTGTAAAACACAAGCCTCATCCATTCATTCATCCACGTTTCTTGCGGACAGTTATTTACAGGTGCAAATAGTGAGGGTCCATCATTAAATACAGATGCATATTATAGTCTTTTCATGGTGACTCGTGTTTCTGAGCACGAGTAGCATTCATGCTATGCTAAATATCCAAAACACTTATATCATCACAAGTGAAGGTTATAACCATCTCGCTCACATGCCCGTAGGATTTTTTTCATCCAGGAATTTTATTTAAAATAAGTGTACGTATTTAAAAATCTCTCATTACATGATTGGTAGTTCACAGACAATTGTATATGAATGCTTTTCTGAAATACCACGTGGTAATGACATGTCTCTATGGAAAGAGACTGATACAATCACGTTGTTGATGATTTAAATAGCGTGAGGCAAACATGAAAATGAAGTCCAACCTACATGTGCACAGACAATCCGGGAAAGACTCTCCTGTTCCAAAACGTATTTCTCTTACTATTAATTCATAAACTTAATATCTTCTCTTCATTATATATTTGATGTGTTTTCTATGCTTTGAAATATTTGAGCATTTCTTTCCCTCACACCACAGAGATGCGAGCATGCATATGTCTCAGGTTGTGAGAAAAACTATTTGAAAAACTGCATTTTGTTTATATCATTCATTAACATCCAGTTGCACGATAATTACACAATTAGGACAGAATCTTTTATTTCTTATATGTCTATGCAGTTTTAGAAGACAGTTGTGAATTTCGGCTATTTTAACTTAATTGTGAAATTTCAAAATGAACTACATATCATTTGACATTTATACAATATGCTGATTCTAAATTGAGCTATTTGGGGTGGATATTCACAGAATTGTACATTTTTCTCAGATATCTATTTGCAGATATCAATTCATTGATTATACCATTTTCCACATCATGGAAGCAGTCAATCATTTCTTGGTATCCATCCATCTCATCAACCTTAATTGGTATTTACTTGGTCTTACCATGCTGGGTATTTGGCACTGTGCTAAGTGCATGGAATGGTTTAACTTTTAATTAAACTATTTGAGTCTATAATATTATACACGTACACACACACACACACACACGGACCTAATGGAATCTGCATATAGTGTAGGCCTGGGCTATTGGTCTAGTAGTCTCTGAGGGTGCAGATCTTCCTCTGTTCATGAATGAATATGCAGCAATGATTAGGCGAGCACAGAAGCATTTCTACCAGCTGCACTGCACTTTGGCATCTACATTGTGGCACCAGAAGGATATAGGGATCATTTGGCTGCTTTATTTACTTTCAGAGGTCATGTGTCAGTTTCATATGTATATTTTATTAAATTTTTAAAATTCATTAACTACAATCCCTCAAACTCCAAATGACTAAAATAGTTTTTTCTTATTTTAACCCCCAAAATAATTTTGACATTATTGACAAGATTTCATAAGTTTTATGATATTAATAATATCCATCAATCCATCATTGAAGTCTCACAGAAGGTATGCTGCTTCTGCATGGAAGTTTCACTGAATATTTTTATTTATTCTTTCAATTACTCCATCTGTTTGAATGAAAGACATTTCTATCAAATCATTATAGTTGTTGCCAGAATTTGGGAGAAAAAATATCACAACACATAGAAGAACAATGAAGGGATTGAAAAATAATCGCCACATTAAAAAAACTTCTCTTCCATTGTCCCATCCTCGTTTATATATAGAAAGAATAAAAACCTGAGACACGTTTAGGTAAGTATAGTCATCAGATACCTAGCTGTTAAACAGACAAAATTTTTTTGAAACTTCAGTGAACAGTTGTCATTTGGTTGATAATTTATGTTCTTAATGCCATAGCCCAGCCCAGTCTTTAAATCTTCATATTTGTATTTAACCTTTTAGTGCAAGCTAAATGTAGTGATGAATGTGAAATCAGAAAAAAAAAAAAATCCAATAGGGAAACATGCATCCTTGCTGGGAGTTAGGGAAGAGAGGAAAAATATAAGCATGGGCTGAGAGACAATGAGTGGAAATCAGAAAGTAAGGCATGCACAGATTGATCAATGGTAACATTATTGTCCTATTGCTTTTTATTAATGGCCAATACTAGGGTATGTTTTAGCTAAAAATTTATACAGCAACACATCTCTGTGGAGCCTAAGAATACTTTTGATTTACTTTCTCAAGAAGGAGGAAATCCAGTTTTACTAGTTTATAGGTATCTTGCATTTTTGTTCTATCAAGTAAGCCAAGATGCACAGATAACTAATGTAAAAAAAATGGCCTTCCTCTATAGACTGAAAATATTTTTTATATTGCAGATTTCAAACTTTGTTTTATGATATTTCCATTAAGTCAAGGCAATAAAAAATAACTAAGATTAGTACATCATCTAAATGGAGTAAAATAACCCTTGCTTTAAGGTTAAAATGGTGCATGGAAAATTGTACTTGAAACAACAAAATGCAAAACAACGCATTTGTGCACTGCTTGAGAAGCCACCCAGGCAAGCCTCAGGAACTGGTTCAACCTCAACAAACAGTGTCACCTGGTATTATACTCTCAGAAAGAAAAAATATGACACAGTAAAAGGCGTTTCTGCCACCTCTAAAATATCTGTTATGCAAACCACTGTGTATCTGCTCTGAACTCTTTGAAATAGAAGGGTGGAACAGGCTTTAGGCTTCTTGTTTATTGATCTATTTGTTTTACTATTCCGGAGTTTCAGTGAGTTTACAGATTTTGAATCTATAAACCCACTGCAAGTCTCTCACCAGTAACATAGATAATATCAAAGGAGCAGCCTACAACAGTGTGTTAAACAGTGGCTTGCATAAATCCACCTGTCTTTCTGTGCCTTCTGGGAAGAGAAGATGTAGTGAAATCTGCAAGCCCTCACAACCCATGCAACCTGACCACACCAGTCGAGAGGAGTTCTGGTCTCAGACCCTCCTGAACCCTGGATGCCGTCCTTGCCATCTGAGATCACTGAGCTTTGCCAGACCAGTTTCAAGTTGTTAGTAAAACATAGGTATGGTGGTTCATTCCCATGTTGTTATTAAAATGAGATTAGCAGGGAGGAAATATATGAATGGCTTGTTGAAAGTCAAGCTATTTCTGTCCATAAGTAGTGTGCTCAGAGCCCGAATTATGAATAGGCCAGCAGAGCTAGCACCTGGGCACCAAAATAACACTGAGGCCACTGCAACATGGCTGAAAATGCTGGGACATGTAGCAGATTGAATTTCCCAGAACTCCTCTCAGAGAGAACTACAGATGATTGAAAGAAATGCAATGATGAGCTGCTTGCTTACCCTTGTAGCCCCAGCCAGGCAGGGTGCCTGAAATGAAGTAGGTGCTAAATAATATTCATGAAAAACTAGTCATGAACCAGAAATGATGGGAGGCGTTACCTCCAGAGGCATGTTCAAGTAGGAAATGATCACTTGATGGTTACTAAAATGCTTTCTAAAGGGGAGTTTCTCTAAGGAACATTTCTTTTCTCCTAAAATGCCTTCTAAAGAACGTTTGCTCCTTGAGTGCGGAACGTAAGCCAATTCCTCTGAACGTTAGAGGAGAGGCTGATTTCTGAACCATCAGTCTCTGCTCTTGCCCCTCTCAGCGTCCAGCCTGTCTGCTAATATATGTTAAGAATTCAAAGAATATCAGTTGGAAGGAGCGCCAAATTACTTGTTTGCTCTGTGTGCCCACATATCTCAGTTTGACCCTGAGTGTGATGCTATGACTTTGGACTTACTTGTAGGTATACTTTCTTGGAATTCTAATCTCAGCTTTGTTACTTCATTCATCCTGGTGTCTGCACAAGAAGTACTGTTCAGACACACTGCTCAATGGCTCATTTTGTTCTGGTAAAAACCGTTCCCCTCCCCCTCACCTCCCCCAAATGCAGGGGTTAGAGCTGGCTGCACTATTTCCAGTGAAATAATCAATAGAAGTTGTTGATGTAAGGCAGCATGGAGGAAATTTTTCATTAAATTTCATTAGAAATTAATTCAAATTTAAAAATATTTGAGACATTAATTTATTTCTGGCCATCAGATATTTTTAACTTCAAGAGTAAACTTATTGAAAAGTATATATATTTAGACACAGTACACATGTTTGCACAATTTCATTTCAGTGCTTGAAAACAATTGGTATCCAGTAAAACATCCAATTTATTTTAACAAATCATGAGTTACACACAAGATGACTGAGAGATTGTTCGGTGGTAATCTATATAGCCCTGCTTTCTGCAATCCTTATTGAAAACATTTGGCCACCAGGACATCATGTGGGGCATACCACATATATAGAAACTATAGAACTGTAGCTCTATAGAGCTATAGACTATATAAACTTTCTCTACAATAATTACAAAGCTTAGATTTAAACAATGGATGGCATAAAAAAATATAACTTCAAAGTTTTAAAGAACATGGTTCTTTAGATTAGAAATGTCCCCATGATGAGATTCCTGAATGAAGTATCTTCTATTACACAATCAGAAACCACGATATATGTAAAGGGTACACCAAAGACTCAAATACAGCTGAGCTATAATTCTTATAAAAATGCCATTTTGGTGAAATTCTGCCTGCAGTACTTCTTCCTTCAGTGCCAGAATTTCTGAATGTTTATGAAAGGGGATTAACTAAATCCTTCATTGAAATGTTAGTGTCTGATTTCCCTGACTTTTGTTTCTGGATTATCACTTTAAAAAATCTCTGAAAAGCCAAAGAATGGGAAGCAAAAAGCCTATTACTCAAAGAAGTAAAGTCAGATAAGGATCAATTTTAAAACATAACCAAATAAACAAGGCGACAGAGAGACAAAACTCTGAATATATTCCTTCAATTAAATACCATGTATGCAAATTGGGAGTGTTGACACATTTTTGTTAACTTTCAATTTTAATTTCTAGAGTGTCCAAATTGCAAAGGCCCACTCTATATCTTTGAGTTTGTTTTTGAAGGCTGTGGAAAGACTTAAAGAGACATGATTCTGACAGTGAATGTATGAAAATTGCTTTTGTTGACCTAGCATTAAACTAGGAGAACAATCAAAAATTTAAAAGGAATCTCTGTTGTTTTGTTTCCCTTTGAGATTCAAGGTATATTAACATTATTATTTTGGATCAAGAAATATTGCAATAAATAAGATTACTGATATTCAGCAATGCATGGAAATGACTTCCAAGCTTTTCTTCCACCATCCTACTCTTCATTCCATAAGCAGGGCTAGTTTCAGAGAACTGTCTGACTGCAGTCTCTGAATTCAGCCAGTCATCTGTTTGTAGGTATCAATAACAAATTCCCAGACTGGGTCAGTATTGGTCTTAAGAGGTGAGACGAGTAAAGAGGCAGGTGGGATGGAGGCAACAGCTCAACACCTGGTCTTTTGTTTGCTGTGCTGCAGGTCCTGTGTGCCTCTTCTCTGCAGGAGCAATTTCTTGGTCCATGATTCCTGATGGCCATTTCCTCAGCATTGAATATTCTGTTACTCTATTCTGTCAACTCTTGATGTTCACCTAGTTATTGTCTGTGAGACTCTTTAAAAATAACATTAAAATGTCTGATTATAAATATCATATATGTGTGTGTATATTTATAATTATCTTTACAGCTCCCCAATATCTATTTTTTTCAGTTTACTTTTTTTATAGAGATAATTGACGTAAAACATTACATTATTTTCAGGTGTACAACATAGTGATTCAAATTTTGTATATGTTATGGAATGATCACCACAATAAGTGTAGTTAACATCCATCACCTCACATAGTTCAAATCTTTTTCTTGTGATAAGAACTTTTAAAATCTACTCTCTTAGCAACTTTCAAATATACAATACAGTATTGTTAACTATAGTCACCATGCTGTGTATTACATCCCTAGGACCTATTTATTTTATAATTGGAAATTTGTATCTTTTGACCCCCTTCACCCATTTTGCCCACTCCCCACCCCTGCCTCGAGCAACCACTAATCCATTCTCTATATCTTTGAGTTTGCTATTTTAGATTCCACATATAAGTGAGATCATACGGTATTTGTCTTTCTCTGTCTGACTTATTTCACTTAGCATAATGTCCTCAAGGGATTGGTTATAACCAATTTATAACTAATTTTTAATATTGAAAAATTTAGAAAATAATGAACATAAAAATTATGTCTAAGTCCATCATCTATAGTAATAACTGTTAACATTTTTACATATATATATTTACAATAATTTTTCTATGCATAGATGTAATTTTAAGATATTATATACCAAACTTGGTAAAGTATTTGTGAATATTTTCCTATGTCATTTTAATGTTTGCATAATATTTCTTCCTACAAATATACCTTATTGTTTGAACCAAAGCATATTTTTGGACATTTAGGTTGTTTTACATTTCATGTTATAATGAGCAATTCTTCTACAGACATTTTAAGAAATCATTGAATAGCACACTCATAGCATTTTTCAAAGAATAAACCCTGAAAAATATAATTTTTTAAGTTGGCTCTGCAATACTTGATCTTGGTATTTCCATGATTTGAAGCTGTGTCACTCAGGGTAGGCTAACTGCTATAACAACCTCAAACTCTCAGAGCCTTAATGCGACAAATATCTATCACACTGAGTCTCATGAGGATGTTTTCAGTCAGTGGTTCTCCTGGGTGACTTTCCCCCAAGCAGTAAACTCAGAATCCAGGCTCCTTCCATTTTCGAGGAGTCAATGGGGACAATCTTAAGATGACTCAGGACGTTTTCTGGCTGTGTCTGAAACAGGGTACGTCACTCCTGCCCACACTGAGTTGCCTATAACTCAGAACCATAATTCTGAGATAGATAGATATCTAGATCTATCTATCCATAGATTGTGACTCAATTTATCTATCTGTAGGTATCTGTGTATGTGTGTGTGTGTGTATGTGTATGTGTTGGCGTTGGTGGTGATGGTGGTGAATAATGTCTTTTTTGTGTGTCCAGGAGGAAAATTAAATGCTTTGGTGAACACAGAATTGTTTCTGTCCCAGGATCATTTTTCTGAACTTGACTAGGATGTTTCTGTATCCTGAAACACTATCAACTCACGCCTGTTGTCCCAGAATAATTGTCAATGACACCTCTCTCACTCTCAAAAGCATTTATGTGGTAAGTTACATCATCACCCCGGCTATCACTCCATACTACCCAAGGCCCTAAAGTATTCTGAGTCCCTGTTCCTCAGGTCCAGGTGTCCTTCTGCTTCCCACACTATCCTCTGACATCTGCATTGCTTTCCCAATGCTGATCAGATGGGTTTCTCTGAACTAGGAAGCTGAGAACAGTTCCCAGGGCAGAGAGACCAGTGCCGAGGCTTATGTTCTTTCCTTCAGAAAAGCTACAAGAAGTTAGACTTTAGTTCAATATAAAGAAGACATTTCTACAAGTAACATCACCCAAAAAACTTAAATATGATACTTTTAAGGTAGTAAAGCTCCTATCCCTGGAGCAGTTCAAATGGAGGTGGGATTAGCCTTTACCAGGGATATTATACAACGGATTCTGGAATTGGTTGAAAAGTTGGAATAGATGAGTTTCAAAGTTCTCCCAACTCTATGATTCTCTGATTTTAAATCACTTGGTCCACATGGACCAGGGCCAACTGAGTCTTTTCAGGGGGACCACCCACTGCTGTCAAATACATGAACTTGACACAGCTTAAGACAGCTGTAATTTGGAGTGGATCTTTAGATTAAAGACTAAACCATGATTTTCTAAAATAGTTTAGTGCTGGAGATATTTTCAATGTTTAAAAAAGGTGGAATTTCCTCTCTTTGCCTTAGGGAATTACTACTAAAGAATGTAATTCTATCTTTTCAACTGAACCAGTAAAATCATGACTCTGCTTAAAGGTATTCTTTTTAAGTGTATCATATTCTCTACAATTCTGGTCATGATTTCTGTTATTGAAGGAAAGGAAACTGTGATTAGTTATACTCACATAATGTAATAGGTGATTGCTAGCCCTGTTCTCTTTTCCCTTTGCATCCTCTTGCAAAACAAGAGGCTTGTTTTGCCTCTAACACCACATAAATTATTTTCTTTTCACTGTAAATTAAGACAGAGAAATCAGAGAGATGGTGATGGAGGAAGGGAAGGATTGAAGGAGAGGGAGGGAGAAAAAGAGATATTGAGGGGAAATAAAGACAGAAATAGATGAGAACACAAAGGAAGAAGGGAGAAAGGTATAAAATGATCACAGGCAAAGTGATATAATTGCTTGGCTTCCAAATTATGCATTGGTAGAATTGCCTGGTGGTGGAATAGTTAAAAATACGCTATAAAATATGTCTATTGTCAGACAAATTAGAGAAGAACAGTATAATTTCAGAAAACAAAACCATCATTAGGGACACCGAGAAAGAGAATAGAGAATACGGTTAAGTTTCTGCTTTGACTTCACTCAGTATGAAGAATAGTTTAAAATAGTATATTCATATTTATGAATTTGAAGATAAGTAGTCTCACATATTTAAAATCATCAACTGTCTTTTTTTTTTTTTTCCTACTCCAGTTTCTTTCCTTCTTGGAGGCACAGACAAAACCAAGACCCGCAGACTTTAGCTTTCTGTTTAGGTCCTGTTTAAGTTATGGAGTGTAAAGAATGGCTTTGTGGTTCCCATCAGCCTGCTTTATCTTCTCTCTTCTCCTTTCTCCATCTGTCTTCTCTCTTTTGCAACTTCTCACAACCCAATGACAATCACAACAAACGTGAATATTTTTCCTCACTTGCTTTTCCTTTCAGAATTTACTTCTAAGTCACACCATTCACCATTATACCATTCGCAAAACAAATCCCAAACAATCTTAATCAAAGCAGAAAAACTTATCTTAGAACAAAGTGGATTACTTTAGGAATTTCTAGGAATAATTTCAAATGAAAACAACTTTATAGGTGTCAGTGGACCTACTGAACATGGTATAACCTTGTGGAAATGTGAGAAAGGAAAAAAAAGGAAAATATCTTCTCTAACAATGGCCAAAACAGCAAAGATGACATAGTGTGGCCACTCTGAGCATGAAAATACAGGTAGTAGTAAAATTTTGCCCACCAAATAATTGCAAATTGATCCCATATCAATGTGTCTTCCTTTGACTTCAGTTCTATTATCAATCACTCAGCTTTATTGCCCAAGTACAGAAGTAGAGTTGGTCAGTTCTCAAAAGGTCAGCCTCAAAATGTTTCCCATCAACTTCGTTTCCTTAGTATTGTCCTTTTTACATTAATATGTATTCATTCTTCTTTTTTGACTTTCCTTCTCTTCTTTTTTCTTCACTCACTTCCTTGGTCCCATGATTTTAAAATCATCTATAAGTTGTTGGCTGTCAATTTTGTATCTGCATTCTTTATTTAATTACTTTATAGATATTATTCCACTGTCTACTCCTTTGCATTGTTTCTGATGAGAAATCTGGTGTCATTGTTATATTTATTCTTCTGTCAGTAATATGTCTTTTTTTCTCTTCCTGTGTTAAGGATTTTTTTTCTTTATCAGTGTTTTTAAGCAATTTGATTATGTCATACACAGCTATAGTTTTCTTCATGTTTCTTGTGCCTGGGGTTTGTTGAACTTATTGGAGCTATGGATTTAATATCTTCATCAAGTTTTGAAAATTTTTGTCCATTATTTTTTCTAATGTTATTTCTGTTCCACTACCTTTAGGAAGTTCAGTTAAAGGTAAATTAGACCACTTGAAGTTTTTCCACAGCTCAATAATTCCCTTTTCATTATTTTTATTTCTTATTTGATTTTGCATAGTTTCTATTGCTATGGCTTCCAGTTCATTAATCTTTTCTGCTATAATGTCAAATCTGTCATTAATTCCATCCAGTGTATCTTTTATCTCTGACATTGTAGTTTTCATCTTTAGATTTTTTATTTGAGTCCTTTTTAATTTTCTGTGTCTCCACTTAACTTTTTGAACATATGGGATACAGTTAAAATAATTATTTTAATGTCTTTTTCTCATAATTCTAACATCTGTGTCATCTTAGTTGGTTTAGATTGTTTTTTCTCCTCATTATGAGTTGTTGTAAATTTTAACTTGTTGAGTGCTGTATATATTTTATTCCTACAAGTATTCTTGAGTTTGTTCTGGGACACAGTTACTTGAAACAATTTGATCCTTCTTCTTTTTTTTATGAGGAAGACTAGCCCTGAGCTAACATCCATTGCCAACCCTCCTCTTTTTTGCTGAGGAAAACTGGCCCTGGGCTAACATCTGTGCCCATATTCCTCCACTTTACATGGGATGCTGCCCCAGCATGGCTTGACAAGCAGTGCATCTGTCCGCACCCAGGATCCGAACCTGCGAACCCTGGGCCGCCGAAGCAGAGTGTGCGAACTTAACCGCTACACCACTGGGTTGGCCCCAGTTTGAGCCTTTTAAAACTTACTTTTAAGACTTGCTAAGACCAGACTAGTGCTTAGCCAAAGGTTTATTAATCCACACTACTGAGGTGAGACCTTTCTGAGTAGTCTACCTACAGCCCATGAATCACAAGGGTTTTTTCAATCTGGCAAGTGGGGCACACACTATTTTTTCCCTGCATGAGCTTCAAGTACCCTTCAAGTGGTTCTTTCTCCAGACTCACATACATGCACTGATCTGTACTTTGCTAAATGCTTGAGGGAGATCCTATGCATATCTCTGGAATTCTCTCTCTGTGCAGCTCTCTCATCTCCAGGACACTGTCCTGTGAACTCTAACTCCTTGGTCTCCCAGGACTCTCAACTCCATCTTCTCAACTCAGACATTCAGCCAGGCTCTACTTGGGTTCCCCCTCCCTGTGCCACAGCATGTAAACTCATGTAAATCAGGGCAATCATACACCTCCCCTCATTGGTTTCTTGTCTCTCCAATACTCCTCTCCTTCATTGCCTGGTGTCAAGTATCTTGAAAACTGCTGTTTCACATTTTTCTAATGTATTTGTTGTTTCAGATTAAAGGGTAAAGCCAGTCCCTGTTACTGCATCTTGATTGGAAATAGAGGTTCTGTATCTCCAATCCTGACCTTTCCATTGAACTCCAACTGCCACTGAACATTCTAACTTGAATATGTTAGAAACATTCCAAATGTATCATGCACACAACTGAATTCTTCACTCCTTGCAAAAGCTGCTTTTAAATTCTCCTCTGTGCTCTAGACATTCAAGCCAAATATTTGGAATTATCTTTTTTCATTTCTTTCTTACACCTCCCACAGTCTATCCATCATCAAATACCATTAACTCTACTTTCCAAATACATTCAAAATCCAACTTTTTACCTCAACTGAGGCAGCTCTACCCCAAGACAACATTAGATTACTATAATAGCCCAGTGTCTGGCAGGGATAAAAGACAGTATACTCAAACTGATGAATTAGGAGAGAATTTAATAAAGAGATTATTTGAAAAGGTGAAGGCAGGGTAAGAGAAACCAACAAAGAAAAGTTATGTAACCCATAGCTAGTAATAATGGGAAGTCACTTCCTCTCAAGGACCTGAAGGGACAAAAGGGGGGAGCAGGTATCAAAATTTGGGGAACTTAGCAGCTACTTGGCAGTAGAGCTACTTGCCTTTTGTAGAGAGATGCAGCCAACCCTCAGCAACCTTGCAGGTAGGAAGCTGAGGAATTAAATATACCCACCTCATTCTCCTCTCAGTTTCCTGTTGGCAGCTCCCTTGGCTGAACACAACTGGAAGCCAGAGGTCTTTTGATCCAGGACAGAAAGGAACTTTTTTGATCCAGCACAGAAAGGTCAGGTTCTAGGGACCCAGGATGGAGACAGGTAGAGAGTGGCTCTGGAGGAGCAAACAGGGGTCACTGAGAACAGCCTCATAAGTGGTCTCCTCACTCCTGTGCAAGCATTCCTACTGTCTGTTCACAGCAGCCAGAGGAACCCTTTGAAAGTATGAATCTATTTATGTCATTCCAGTGCTTAAAATGCTGAAATGTCGTTCCCTGACACTTAGAATAAAATTTAAAATCCTTACTATGATCTAAAGTTCCTACATGATCTCATACTTGGCTACTTTTCTAATGCAATCTCTAATTACTCTTCCCATCTGTAATTCTGCTCCAGCCACAATGGCCTTCCTGCTTTTCCTCAACACTCCAAATTCCTTCCTGCTTTGCACTTGCTGTTCTCCTGGGCTGAAAGCATTTTTACATTCCCTTAGTTTATTGTCTTTGAAAGGTCTTCTCAGCTTCACTCACCTAAAAGAGTAGCCCTTATTATTCTCTATCTCCTCACCCTATTTTATTTTATATTTCTTCATGGCAGTTATCACCAGCTGTTTATTATCTCCCTCCCTCTATTGGAATATAAACTCCATGGAGGCAGGAGCTTTGGCTGTACAGTTGGCTGCTGTGTCCCTGTGGTTAGAACAGGGGCTGTCACATTATAAATATTAAATAAATATAAATTGAACAAGTAAAGGAATACCAGGTAATTCTCCCCCTCTTTTCCTAATCCAGAGAAATTTTCTTAGTGTCCCTTCCAATCATTGCATATCATTGTGCAGTACTGCAGTTTCTCCATTTTATTTCCCTAAACATTCACAGATAGTGTATTAGTTTGCTGAGGTTGCTGTAACAATGTACCATAATCTGAGTGGCTTAAAAAACAAAAATTTATTTTCTCACAGTTCTGGAGGCTAGAAGTCTGAGATCAAGGGGTCTTTAGGGTTGGTTCTTTCGGAGGGCTGTGAGGAAGAATCTGTTCCAGGCCTCTGCCATAGCTTCTGCTGGTTTGCTGGCAGTCTTTGGCATTCCTTGGCTTGTAGCAGCATCACCTCAATCTCTGTCCTGTTCTTCACCAGGCGTTCTCCTGTGTGCACATCTGTCTCCAGATTTTCCCTTTTTACAAGGACACCAGCCATGTTGGATTAGGGGCCCATCCTACTCCAGTAGACCTCATTTTGACTTACCTAATTACATCTTCACAGACCCTATTTCCAGATAAGGTCACATTCTGAAGTACTGAGGGTTAGCACGTTAACATATGCATTTTGGGGAAACATAATTCAACACAATTCAACAGACAGTGAGTTTGTCATATGAATGAAATAGATAACAATATATAAGAATAGATAACTAACATTATATTTTACATGCTTTAATAACTTATTTTGAAGTAATTTCATATTTTCTGAAAAGTTATAACAATGGTACAAAGAACTCCTATATTCCCTTCTTCTGTATCCTCTTCAGTCTGACTCTTCAGCTAACCCTTTATCTCATTAATCACCTTTTCTCTCTCCCTCCCTCCTACTCTCACTCAACCCTATTATTATTATTCTTATGCTGAGCTATTTGAGAGTAAGTTGCAGTTATAATACTCCATTTGCCCAGTACGTAAATCTCTGAAATATGGTGTAGAGACTTGACAGACATTGACACCAGCACACTACAACCACCCAAGTCAGTAAATCAATATTGATGCAACACTAACTTTTAGTCAGTGAAACATTAAAAATTTTCTAAATGCTTCCACAATATCTCTTTTTCCAGGATTCAGTCCAGAATCACATATTGCATTTAGTTGTCACCTGTATTCAGTCTCTTTTTATCTGGAACAATTTCTTCATCTTCTCTTATCTTTGAGAATCTTGAAAGTTTCGTTCTGTGGGCTGTCCTTCAGTCTGAGTCTCTGAGTTTTCCTCACGTCCAGGGTCAGGCTGTGCATTCCTGCAGGAGTACCACAGGAATGAAGCTGTGCTCTTCTCAGTGCACCACACTGGGGGGCACCTGATGCTGACCTGTCTCTCCGCTGGTGATGTTAACCTTGATCACCAGTCCAAGTGAGTGTCTGTCAGATTTCTCCACCTTAGAGTCCCCATTTTTCCCTTTGTAACTGAAAATTATTTTAGAGAGATATACTCCAAGACTATGTCAATATCGTGTTCCTCATCAAACCTCTGCCTGCCAGCCTAAGCATCTGTTAACGACTACCACCTGAATCAACCACCAGTGTTGTGGTGCCGAATGGTGATGTTTCTATTTCCATCATTTCTTCTACACTTATTGTTAGCAGACTAATTTAAGGAGAAGCTTATGCCTTATCCTTCCATTTATTTTTTTGACACCAGAATGGACTTGTGAATTCCTATTTTATTCAAAGGACTATAATCTATTTCTATCATTGTTTATTCTGATGATCAGACTTCCCAGATTTCACCAGTGACAGGTTCTTGCAAGGTTCCCATGTCCTTCTGACATGTACCTCTCATTCTTTGAGCACTTCTTTACATTTTGACACAGAAAGATGTTATAGGCTTATCTTGTATTTTCCATGCCCTTGCCCTGAAATCAGCTATTTTTCTCAGGACCCCTGGTTTCTTTTAGTGGAGGAAAGTTTTTAGAATCCAAGATTTGGGCACTCACTGAACTTCTAGAGTTTCTTGGGGGTCCTTTCAGGGACAGAACTAGAAAATAAATATTTACATATATACATACTTATACATATCACACACACAAACACACTTCTGTCTACTTCTATTACTTCCGTATTTGTAAATCTCTTCTCCAATGGTGAGAAATTTTGCTCTCATAATCCTCGACATATTTACTCATTTGCTTGGTTCCCAAGTATTTGACTATGCTGGCCACCACCTTTGCCCAGATCCTGCTGCTCTGTCCTCACTCCTGGCCTGTCACTGTGTCTTGGGCTGCTGCCACCTCAGCATCTCATCATGCCCTCTCCTTGAAGGTGAGGGAAGGCAATAGAAAGACAAAGAGGAAGAGCAACAGATAACATTGGGTCACTGGAAGTACTTAGTAACTATTTTATTCAAATTCATTTTTTAGCCTCCCATTGCTGTATTTGTGTTTAACACTTTGTTTTGTCTTTATTTAGACAACAGTGACTCAAAACTCACTTCAGTGTGCTGCTGGTGCACCTACTGACATGCAGGGCCCTGTTTGGCATAGGGTGAAAGAAGGGCATGAACAAGACATACATCTTGTCTTCAGAGTGTTCACAGCTGAGTAGGGGAGATAATGCATGTATGTCGATCCATTTTGTCAAACAAGCTGGACTTGTTATACTATAATAAAAAGCAACCTTATTAATTTCTCTTTCTCTTTTCTTGATTCTGTGCTAAGGACTCTCTCCTGTGACATATTTGCACATTCTGGGAAAGTCTCTCATGGAGTGCCTTTGACTGCATCTGCCATAAACTAAGCCATACAGCTTCTCCAGCCAGCCATCTCCGTCACTCCCTCACAATTCCTAGGCTTTATTGATCCATTCCATTTTTGAGTCCTTTTGCCTCTATAGACATTTTTCTTAGCTGAGAGTCCTTTTAAAACAAATGCAGAGAGTTTAAATGGACCCATGACCTTTCACAATGTCTTCTGGTATCAGGAAGACATATGCCTTTGTCCCGTCATCTGTAGAAGTGATGGACTTATTCTCAACTTGGTTCTGTTAGGTTCATGCTTCCAGCCCTGGGGCTCTTTAGGGCTGACTACACGCTGGTTGTGATGTCCCTTAAACTTCAGGGGCCTGTGTCAAGCTCTCATTATGGTATCCTTGAGGCCCCTCTCTCCCAACTTCAGATGAAAGCAAAGGAAACCTTCTCTGATCTCTCAGCACCCCAGCACTAAGGGATGCTTCTGGGGCAGCAGCAACATTCTGTTTCTTGATCTGGATGATGGTTTCTTAGTGTGCCCATTTGGGTATAAATCATCAAGCTGCATATTCATGATATGTATCATGTTCAGTATACAAGTTATACATCAATAAAGAATGATTGTTAAAAGTGTAATTAGAAGATAAACTGCATAATTTTGATTTTGCATTGGTGTAGATCCCCAGAGAGAAATCACCAGAGAGAAAAGGGTAGAGCAAGCTTCAGGGACTGGAAAACTTGAGGATATTCTTTGCCAGTTTCTCTAATTTGCTTTCCTCCTTTTCTATGACAACATCATTCTTTCAGACCAGTCTACTCTGTGAGGCTCTAGACATGACTGTCAGCTCTACTAATGCTCCATTTCCCTTCTTCACCTCCTTTGCAATTGGAAAAGTCCTGGTGAAGACTTCTGATCAGTTTGGGTCATGTGCCCACTGCTGCTGAGGAGTGGAGGGGTAAGGAAGAGCAGGGGGTGGGAGGAGCAGTAATCCCTCAAAGAAAGGGTTGTATTGTCCAGAATAAGTCAGAGGAATCCTGGAAAAAACAAAGCACAATTTACATGAGTTCACTGATTGCCACCAGCCTTAAACAGCCTCAACAAGGTGCATATTGGCTATTGGAAGGGGGCTGTGAGGAATGAACTTTCTTAATGCTAAAGGAACTAGGGAGCCGTGTGCTGGACTGAAGGATTTCTGTGAATAAAATAAAGACCCAAGCAAGTATTTGTTGCTCATATTACTGATGATGGTGATGATGAAGATAATAGGATTATCACCCTGTTCAAAGAATTGTTTTTCCCTTACACTTTCTGATATAGGAAATACATGAGTGGTGTATAAAATACATTTTTCATTGAGATTTTCAGGAAACTTTCTAAATTTCTCTTTTCAGATAGAAGATGTTTATATAGTATCAGCAAGCATTTCTTGACCACCCCTGGATTTTTATGGTGGTATCCCTTTATGATTGCCCATAGTAATATATTCCATTTTCAGATTCAATTCTTTATTGAATACCTATGACATATGAGATGCTCATGATACATTATTTTTAATTCTCACAACAGTTCTACAAGTAAGCTATCATTATCCACATTTTGTAGATGAGTAACTGTGTTTGTTATCCATTGCTGTGTAACAAATGACAACAAAACTTAGTAGCTTAGAACAACAAACATCTATTTTCTCATAGTCAAGACAAGACAAGAGACAATGCGTTACTAGCCTGGTCTAGAAGTGGAAGATTCAAGATAAACTTTGTAGGTAGTATTAGCAGGACTTGTTGAGGGATTAGATATGGGGTAGGTAAGGAAGTGGAAAAGATCAAATATAACTACTCAGTCTGACTCTAACAACTAGATGTCCTTTACTAAAATAGAGAAGAGTGAGAGAGAAATAGATTGGGTAGAGAGAATTAGAGTTTTATTTTAAACATTTTAAGTTTGAAGCACTCGCTGTCATGAGACAGCCAAATGGAGATATCAAGGACGAAACAGGCCTTATAGTTGTGAATTCAGAGGAGAGGTCTAGACTAGAGATCACTCGAGGTGAAGAAATACTTTTTAATAGCTGAGTCTTGGACTATAAATCTCAATGTAATTTGACAGTGAGCTCATCTAGATACATGCAGAAGACTAGACGAATGGCAGGAGAAAGAGCAGATTAGAAAGTTTCCTCTTAATGTCTACTTCAGAGCTAGCTCAATTTCTTGCCTTAGGCTTTTATTATTATTATTATTATTATCATCATCATCATTATTAATGTTTTGGGGAGATGGTGCAGGAGGAATGCATCTCGCAGGTGGTGGCAAAGAAAGAGAACACTTCTAGAGAGAGGGCACCCAGATTCCAAGAGCCGTCCATGTGAGGGCTTCAGAGAGCCTCAGGACATGGGTTACCCCAAAACATGGTGATGGGAGTGATACCCAAGAGGCAACAGATCTGGAGTCTTTCTTTACCTCTCTTGAAGCATGGAGGAGTTCAAAGAGAGAGAAAAGGAAAGAGAGATCACCCTTCTTTCCAGCTCCCTGCTGTTGTGCTTTGAGCTCCTTTCTTCAGATAGTAAAAGCTTCTATCCACTAATACAATTGCTGATAAAAACATCCTTACTCCTGAACTATTTAGAGCTGCATTCATCCTCCTTGGAAGTGGAGAAAACTGGGAGATAGACTTACAGTTTCTTTTCCTGGAGGCCTCCTTAGTCTGTGGGCTGGCTGGGACCATCCAGGTTGTCATGGTCATACAGTGGCACTCCCGCTTTTTCTGACCACAAGCCCTCAGGGAAGGGAGAGGCAGGTGCTAGTGATTAAGGTCCCTAAGAGCCATTTCCCAACCACTACCCCTAAAAAACCATTCATCTGCGTTCTATAAAATGTTTCATTCTCCATCAGTGGGATCCTGGTTGCTGGGTTTTTCTAACTCACTCTCCTAGCCTGAAGTTCATAGAGTTACAACATCTCCATGCCCTTTTTTAACAACAGTAACACTCACAGTATATCAATATGACTTCTGCGCTGACAGTGCCTTTGTGGCCTGGTTGCTTTAGATTTTAATCAGGTATATCCTTCCTTACTTAGTGGCTCTTGAGCTTAGATTAAAAAAAGAAACAGTAGAGAATGTGACTTTTATATATTACAAAGGAACAAAATTGCACGAAACTACAAATGCAATTTTTATGTCAAGCTCACTCCCTTTGATTTGTTTAAAATGAAGATGGGGAGGTGTTAATTGAACCCTGTTGGTGCTGATTACATCTTCAAATGTACTGATTTTTTTTTCTTTTGCAAAGAAAAGAGAGATATATGTATTTCTTTTTATTGAAGTACAGCTTCAGTTAAAGCAGTATACTGCATGTGAATTATTTTTATAAGCATGGTCAGTGAGAAGTTCAGCCTGCTCATCTCAATAAGAATCCAAGTACTACAGATCATACAAACTTGTCCAGCATGTATCAACAACTGCTCCCACACCAGTGGATGACTTATAATATTACTAAAACCTCTCCAAGCTGGACTTCTTTGTCACCATCTTGTGTTTTGCTCATTCTTTTAGCCTAGAAAATGCTTTGATTGCATCATTCCACCATCTCTTGACATTTTGCATCCTTTTCTGTTCCTGGCCACAGCACTAATCAAATTCAGTCTCGAAATTGTCCTCCTTTCGGTATAGAGCTCACCCACAAATAAGTTCCTTATTTCCTTAACTTAGTTTTGAAGTGACAATAGATGTCTGTGTCACTGGTAAAGCTATTCAAAAATAATCATGGCATATATTTCTCTTGCTAATTCCTTTCTCCGGAGTTTGGTGTGTGTCTTTAACTTCCCTCAGAGGCCTTTTTGGTTACGGCACTTTTCTCCTAAGAAAGGCAAGATTCAGGCCATCTTCATGGCTCAGAGTTTAAAAATCTCAATCTGGTCGTGTACTTTGATTTACTTCTTCCGTCTGGACTCACACTCTGTTCTCACCAGATACCCTGAACAGTCATTCAAATTCATCAACAGCTTTCCCCATTGAGCGGTTCTTTATATAGCCTTTTATGTGTCCAGAGCTGTCAATGTTTCTTCACAATGTTTGTTTTGTATTCAAAGATTACCTGCTGGATATCCTTGAAGGAGTTTGCTGGTGATGGATAATAATGGCGGCAGTTGTCCAATCCCCATGCTGTCCTCCATAATCAAAGTTGGCAGTGCAAATATGGGGCTGTCTGTTTCTCCACTTGTGAGAAACCTCTTACAGACAGGCTGTAAACAGCTTGGGTGGTATTGGCATGACACTGTCTAACTTTTCTGCCTACTCTTTTTAGATTTTCTGCTTGTTACTTTGCTCACGTGTACCCGTATGTCTAAATATGTTACCAACGGCCTTGGAAGACAGTTTTTATTCAACTTGTACATTGTCAATTTTTAAAAATTTAGGTAAAATTTGCATATAGAGAAACATATGTATCTTACATGTACAATTCAATGAATTCCAACAAATTAAACACTCCAATCAGGATATAAAATATTTTCATCACCCTGAAAATTTCTTCTATTTTTATCCAATAAATCCACACACCTCACTAAGCAACCACTGTGTTGATTTCTATCTCCACAGTCTTGAAATTTATATAAATTTAATTGAACAATATGTACTCTTTTGTGTCTGGCTTCTTTTAGTTATGACAATTTTGAGATTCATCACTGTTATTGGACATATTAGTGGTTTATTCTTTTCTTATTGTTGAGAAATATCCCATTGTATGAATATGCCATAATTTGTTTACCCATTCTCCTGTTGATGGACCTTTTGGGTCTTTTCCAGTTTGAAGCTATTATAAATAAAGTTGTTGTAAACATTCATGGAGAAGTCTCTTCTGGATCTTTGTTTTCAATTCTCTTGAGTAAATACATAAGAATGTAATTGCTGGGTCATAGGGTAAGTGGTTATTTAATTTCACAACAAATTGCCAAAGAGTTTTCCAAAGAATTGTACCATTTATTATTCCTAACAGCAGTGTGTGGAAGGTCCAGTTTCTCCACATTCTCACTAACATTTGGTGTAATCTGTCTTTAATTTTACTCTTTGGGAGCAGGTGTGCAGAATGTAATTCTAGAAGGTGTGATTTCTATTTGCATTTCCCTAATGATGCTGAGAAACTTTATGTGTATATTTACCACTATTTGTATATCTTCTTTGCAAAGTGTCCAAGTCTTTTGCTCATTTTTAAATTTTATTATTTTTATTATTTTCTACTTGTAGGAATTCTTTGTATATTCTGGATAAAAGGGCTTTCTCAGCTATTTATGTGTATTCCCAGTCGGTGGTTTGTTTATAATGGCAGAAGTTTTACATTTTAATGAAGTCTAATTTATCATTTTTTTATGGTTATTGGTTTCTTCAAGCTCTCTAAGAAATATTTGCCTACTCTACTACTGTGAAGATATTTGCCCATGTCTTCTTTTTGAAAGATTTACAGATTTAGATTTTTTATTTAGATCCATAAACCTTCTTGAACTAATTTTTGGTTATGGTGAGAGGTAGAATGTGTGTTTCATTGTTTTCCATAGGCTTTCTCCATTTTTAAAACACTATTTATTAAAAGCATTTTTCTATCCCCATTGTCACTTTGAGAGAGAAATAATTTACTGTATAATTGTGGGTCTATTTTTGAACACGTTTTTCAGTTTCACTGATCTATTTGTCTACCTGTATATCAATACCTTACTATCTTGGTTCCTATAGCTTTAGAATAAGTCTTGAAATCAGGTAGTATGAATCCTTCAGCTTTGTTCTCTTTTTCAAATTTGTCTTGGCATCTTTTCATTTCAATATTCATTTTAGAATTGGCTTGTCATTTTCCTTTAATTAAAAAAAGGCTGCTGGAATTTTGATGGGGATTTTTTTAAATAAAAAATGAGTGTTGAATTTTGTCAAATATTTTTCTGCATCTATCTGAAGTGAACATATTTTTTCCTTCTATTTTGTAAATATGCCAAATTACACTGATTGTTTTTCAAATGTTAAACCAACCTTGCATTTCTGGGGTTAACCTCAATTGGTCATGATGTGTTATCCTTTTTATATTTTGCTGGAATCAATTTGCTCATAATTTGTTTATTAATATTCATAAGAGATATTGACCTGTAATTTTCTTTTCTTGTAATGTTTTTCTCGAGTTTTGGTATCACATTATGCAGGCCTCATAAAACAAGTTGGAAAATCATCCCTGTTCCTCTATTTTCGGAAACAATTTGTATGAGAGTGGTATTATTTCTTGCTTGAAGATTTGATAAAATTCACTTTTCAGACCATTTGTGTCTGGATTTTTGGGGGAAGGAAGGAAGATTTTTTATTGCATTTTCAGTTTCTTTAGTAGAAACAGCAATATTTAAATCCCTGTTCTTCACATATTAATTTTGGTAATTATTTTTCAGGAAATTTTTCTGTTTTATCTAAGTTGTAGAGTTTATTAGCATAATGTTGTTCATCAGATTTCCTTATTACATTTTAATGTCTGTAGGATTCATTGCCCTTCTTTTCCTTAATGATATTAACACTTTATATTTCCTCTTTCACTGATTTCTCTTCTTATATTTACTATTTCCTTCTTTACTTCTTTTATTAGCTTTGTTAAATAGAAATTTAGACAATTTTACACAGTTTTTTCTGATGTAGATATTTAAAGTTATATATTTCTTTTTAAACACTGCTTAGGCTGCATCTCACAAATTTTGATATGTTGTTTTTAATTATCATTCCACTCAAAACATCTAATTTCCATTATACTTTATTTTAAGTCCTAAATTATTTAGAAGTGTGTGGTTAATTTTCAAATAATTGAGGCTTTCTAGAAATATTAGTGCTACTAATACATAATTTAATTCCACTCTTGTCAGAGAGAACATATTCTTTATGATTTTAATTAATTGAGACTAGTTTTATGGGCCAAAATGTGGCCTTTTTTCCAAAGAATTTTTCATGGGCACTTAAAAATAATGTTTGTTCTTTTGTTGTTGGGTGTGATATTCTATGAATGTTAATTAAGTCAAGGTGGCTCACAGTGTTGTTCAGATCTTCTATAGCCTTGCTGATCTTTATCTATCTGTTCTATTCATTATTGCGAGAGGGGTGTTAAAATTCCTGACAATGATTGTGCATTTATCTGTTTCTCCCTTTACTTTTGTCAGTTTTTTGTTCGTGTATTTTGAAGTTCTTGTATTTAGTGTATACACATTTATGATTTTATGTCTTCCTGAGGAGGTGACCCTTTCATCATTTTGAAATGCCTCTCTTTATTTCTGGTTACACTCTTTGTCTTAATGCCTGTTATTCATCTACACACATCATCTTTCTTATTCTTACTGTTTGCATTTTATGTCTTTTTCCAATTGTCTTGGTCTGCTCAAGCTGCCGTAATAAAATACCATAGAATAAATGACTTAAACAATAGAAATTTATTTTCTCACAGTTCTGAAGGCTGGAAGTCCCTGATCAAGGTCCAGCAGGGTCAGTTTCTGGTGAGGACTCTCTTCTCTGCTTGTAAATGCCACTTCTTACTGTGTCCTCTCATAGAGGGCAGAGAGAGAGACAGTCTCTGGTGTCCCTTCATTTTCTTATCAGGACACCAGTTATATTGGACCAGGACTCCACCCTTGTGACCTCATCTAACCTTAATCATCTCTTTAAAAAAGCTTTCTCCGATACAGTCACATGGTGGGTTAGGGCTTCAAAATATGAACCAGCGGGGGGCAGGGGGGACATTTCAGTCCATAGCATTAACCTTTTACTTTCAACCTATTTATTTCTTTATATTTAAAGCATGTTGCTTATTTATGGCATATAATTAGATCCTGATTTTTATGTAGTCTAACAATCTTTGCTTTTTAATTGAAATGTTTAGTCTATTTATATTTAATAAAATCATTCTTATGCTTAGATTTAATTCTACTGTATTCCTATTTGTTTTCTAGCTTTCCAACCTGTTTTCTTCCTTTCCTAAATTTTACTTTTTGGTAGTCAAAAATTATTTACTGTTCCATTTGATTCTTCTTTTGGCTTTCTAGCTGTATCGCTTTTTATTTTTTAATGATTGCTCTGGAGATTACAATATGCATTCTTATCACAATTTTCCTAGAGTCAATATTGTGATTCTAACATTCATTTAAAATGTAAGAATCTCTCTAAAACATAATTCCATTTACTTTTTCCCATCCTTTGAGCTACTGGTGTCATATGTTTAACTACTACATTTGTTATAAATCCCATAATACAATGTTATTTATTTCGTTTTTGTTCTAAAAAGGAGGTCTGCAAACTTTTCCTTTAAGGACAAAATAGTAAATATTTTAGGCTTTGAGGGCAACATATTGTCTTTTGCACATAGTATTTGTTTTTTATTGTTTTTGGTTCATACTTGTTTTTGTTTTTACAATCCTTTAAAAATATAAAAATCGGGGGCCGCCCGGTGGCGCAGCGGTTTAGTCCGCACTTGGCAGCCTGGGGTTCGCGGGTTCGGATCCCTGGCGCCCGCCGACGCACTGCCTGTCAGCCACGCTGTGGCAGCATCCCATATAAAGTAGAGGAAGATGGGCACGGATGTTAGCCCAGGGCCAGTCTTCCTCAGCAAAAAGGGGAGGATTGGCAACAGATGTTAGCTCAGGGCTGGTCTTCCCCACAAAAAAAAAAAAAATATATATATATATATATATATAAATCATTCTTGGCTATCAGATCATACAAAAACAGACTGTGAGCTAGATTTGGCCCATGGGCCATGGGGTTTGCTGGCTTCTACTCCAAAAAGTCAGTTGTCTTTTAAAGAAGTCAATGTAAGAAAAAAATGATAGGTTCTTACATTTATCATTTTCAGTGCTCTTTTTTCCTTCCAGCAAATGTGAATTTAAGCTGGCATCATTTCCCTTCAGCCTGAATAACTTTCTTTAATATTTCTTGTAGTGTAGGTCTCACAAATTCTCTCTGCTTTGTTATCTGAAAATATTTTCTGTTTTACCTCATTTTCAAAGGATATATTGCTGGATAGGGAAATCTGGGTTGTCATTTTTCTTTTCTTTTCCTTCTTTCTGTCTTTAAAGTGTCATTCTATTATCTACTGTCACATATTGTTCTGATAAGAAATCAGGCATAATTGTTCACCTTTATATAATGTCACTTTTCTCTCTGGCTCCTTGTGGTATGTAGAATCCTAAAATACCCTGACCCCCCAAGATTTGCTATCGTAATTCTTGAGATTGTGAACATGATGAGATATCATGCCCTGATATATTACCTTATATGGCAAAAGGGATTTTGCAGATGTAATTAAGGCTACTAATCAGTTGACTTTAAGTTAATCAGAAGGGAGATGACCTGGATGGGCCTAATGTGAATATGTGAGCCCTTTAGAAGCAGAGAGTTTTCTCCAGCTGGGAGGGGAAGAGGAAGTTAGAGACATTCAGTGCGAGAAGGAGTTGATGTGCCATTTCTGGCATTGAAGATGGAAGGGGCCACATGAGAAGAAATGCAGGTGATTTCTAGGAGCAGAGGGTAGCCACTGGCTGACAGCCCAAACGGAAACAAGGACCTCAGACCTACAACCACAAGGAATTGGATTCTGTCAACAACATGAATGAGCATGGGGTGGATTCTTCTCCAGGGCTTCCAGATAAGAGCCCAGTTCAGCCAACACTTTGATTTTAAACTTGTGAGATCCTGAGTGGAGAGCCCAGCTGAGCTCACCCAGACTTCTGACCCCCAAAACTGTGATATAATAAGTGGGTATTGTTTTAAGCCTCTATTTTTGAGATGATTTGTTACACAGCAATAGAAAACTAATACACTCCAGTCAAGATATTTTTCTTTATCATTGGTTTTCAGGAGTTGGACTGTGATATGCTTAAGTGTGGTTTTCTTAGTATTTTCTTGTTTGGAGTTCACTGAACTTTTTGAATCTGTGGCTTTGTTTTTCATAAAATTTATGAAATTTTCATCCATTATTTCTTTAAAAAATCTTTTTTCCTAGACTCCCTCTCCATTCCTTTGAGACTCCAAGTGCACATACACTAGACTGCTTAACATCTCCCAGATCCTTAAGGATCTTTTCTTTTCCTTTCTTTTTCCAGTCTTTTTCCTCTCTATTTTTCAAATTTGGTTATTCTTATTTATCTTCCTTCAAGTTCACTAGCCATTTCTTCTGCCATCCTTAATCTGTTAATCCCATTCAATGAAATTTTCATTTAATCCTTATTGTTATAATTGACATACAAAAAGTTACACACATCTAACGTATTTATCTTGATGAGTTTGGACATATGCATACACCCATGATACCGTCACCATTCTACTTTGAAGTTGTAGAATTTCCTTTTGGCTTTTTTTTTTATGTGTTCCATTTCTCTGCTGAAATTACCTATCTGTTTACTCATTATGTCCATTATTATTCTTTAAGTCCTTGCACATATTTATTAAAGTCCCTATCTGCTAATTTCTGAGCCATCTTGTAGTCTGTTTGCATTGACTGATTTTTCTTGGTTACGAGACTCATTTTTCTCCTTTTTCAGCTATATAGTAATTTTATTTTTTTAAGCCTTATTGTTATAATTGACATACAAAAAGTTACACGCATCTAACGTATTTATCTTGATGAGTTTGGACATATGCATACACCCATGATACCATCACCACAATCAAGGTAGTAAACATATCCATCACCTACAAAAATTTTCTTGTGTTCTTTTGTGTTTTGTGTGTGTGTGTATGGTAAGAATACTTAACATGAAATCTATCCTTTTAACATATTTTAAGTTACACAATACTGTTTTGTTAACTATGGTACAGCAGATCTCTAGAACTTATTCATCTTGCATACCTGAAACTTTATACCCATTGAAAAAATGATTTCCCATTTCCCCCTCTCCCCAGAGCCCCAGCCTAAATGTCCATTGACAGATGAATGGATAAAGAAAACGTGTTATGCACATACAATGGAATAGTATTCAGCCTTAAAAAAAGAAGGAAATCCTGCCATTTGTGACAAATTGGAGGAACCTAGAGGACATTATGCTAACTGAAATAAGACAGGCACAGAAGGACAAATATTGCATGATTCCACTTATGTGAGGTATCTAAAATAGTTGAACTCATAGAAGCAGAGAATATATGTAATTTTTAAATTTTATCCTGAATTTTATGAAAGATGCATTGTAGGGAGTCTAGATTATGCTGTCTTTAATTAAAGAATGTTAAATTTTGTTCTGGCAGGCATTTAAATTATTGCTGCATATATAACAGTATATGTAATTATAACTATAGGTAACAATGCTGTATTGTGTATTTGAAAGTTGCTAAGAGAGTAGCTCTTAAAAGTTCTTTTCACAAGAAAAAAATTGTAACTATATGAGATGATGGATGTTAACTAAATTTATTGTGGTAACCATTTTGCAATATATACATATATAAAATCATCATGTTGTACACCCTAAACCAATACAGTGTTATGTGTTAATTATATCTCAATTAAGCTGGGAAAAAAGTAAAAAAAATAAAAATAAAAAAAGACTGCTGGATCATTTAGAGCCCCTCAGGTCTGTTTTATTGTTTGTTTGGGTGGGATTCTTTAGGTTTCCGTCCTTAGTCCTAGGGCATGGCCCTTACTCAAGGGTGTGGTTCTTATTCTTAAGACATGGCCTTTCTGGGATCTAAAATGAATGACCAAGGAGTTCAGTGTGGTTTCTCCACTCTGGTTGGGCTGAAACACTCATGTCTCCTAGACTGATATTACTTCTGCTCTGTTCTATTTATTATACCTTTGCTATCTCTGTTCAGCTCTCAGCCTCATAACTACTCTTTACTAGGCCTCAGGTTGTCTGGACTTGTGCATGCAAGCCAAGCCTTTGGCAAAAGACCCACAAAGAAGCCCCATGTGGATCTAGGTCACCTTCTCCACAGCTCCCTACATTCTAGTACCCTGTCCCACACATTTCTGGCACTTTAGTAGCTCTGAACTCAGAACTTTGTCCCACCCTTCTTTACTTAGACAACTCCTCCAGAAATTACCCCCAGGCAAAAAGTCAAGGCATTTTCCTTTTCTTTTTTTTCTCTAAAAAGATGCTTCACAGAATTTTTCCAGTTCTATAGTTGTTTATGGTGAGAGGCAAGTCTAATACCAGTTACCCCATCATGGCTAGAAGCAGAAGTTGTCATAATTATTTTAATGATCTTTGAGGCCCTCTCAGAATGTTGTCATTATTTTCCACAGAAACGAGGAGTATCCAAACTGCAGGCCATGGAGTTATGGAACTATTGAAAAGAGTCTGTAAATAAGTAAGCATACCAAGAATTATCTAATGACTGAATAAATACAATTTCTTACTCTGCTTGTCAGCTTTCTCTACTGTAAAGTTACTCTTTTCCCCCCTTTCATGCTGTACTCTTCGGAAGCCCACACTTAAGAAGTGGTGAGTCACCTCATTGGAGGCAATCTATCTACATAAATTATTTGGAATTCTTCTGCTTGTGAGATTTGTCTTTTCTTCCCCATTTATTGCTGTTTGCAATAATTGGTGCTCAATCAGGGATTGATTATTTCTGTTGGGAAGACAGAGGATATAGGTGAAGGGACATTAGGCGTATACTCCTATGTTTGAGTCCTAGCTTTCCTACATGATTGTTCGGTGCCTTATGTGATTTCTTTCATGTCATTAATGCTCAATTTCTTCGTATGTGAAATGAGGATAATAATATTTACTTCATAGGGTATCATAAAGTCCAGGAAGAAATGGGGAAAAGGCCTTTAAAAGAATCTTACATTTTTGTCTACCTGCATCCCCTCTAGGTAAAGAGGTGGTGGGATGGTTTAAAGAAATAGTATCTGAAAAGGGACAGTGATAGCTCCATAAGAGAAAATATTCAGATAAAAAGTAACAGATTAAATTATTGAGATGTGTGCGTGTGTGTGGGTATGCGTGGGTGATGTCTATAATAAATGTTTAAACTGTTAGAAAAATCTAGATCATTTATTAAAATTTTACTTTTCAAATTTTTGGCACTACCCACAGTTGAAGCCAGAGAGATAATTAGTCCTCTTCCTTCATTTAGTATCAGCCATAAACTTGAAGATGATTAATTTACCCCTTAGTCCTGTTATCTGTAAGACAAGCAAGTACCACTTCTTTTAACCTTTCACCATTACTTTATAATGAAATTCCTTAATAAACATTCCTAAAACACTTCCAAGTTTTATAAATTTCTCTAATTATTTAGAGTCTGAAATTAGTATACTTTTCTCATAGGGGTCTAATAGAAAGAGATGTGTTCATTGAAAATGTTATGTATAATTGAGATTTAAGGACAATTGTCAGCAACTGATAAAAATTTTAGCCTGAGAACAGTTAGAGAATTATCAGCCCAACATTGTTGATCTATTTGTTTTGATTAAAATAGAAAATGGGAGGAGAAATTAAAATGTTCTAAATTCTCTTTTTGAAGGACACTAAAATGTTTTGAACAATTATATCCCAGGGGTTTATCCTGGTAAAGAGAGAAAAACACAAGACTAAGGGGTGAAGAGACTATTTCTTCCCTTGGACCAGGGCAAGAGAGGCCCTACTTTAGGCCTCCACATTTACAAGCCTTCCACTGTGGCCCTCTGTCTACACTCCACTATAACAAGTAGTTTGCAGGGCCAATACGATATGCCCAGCCAGAGGCAGCATCTGCCCCACCTACTACCACCACTAGACCATGTTCTGGTTAGCTGGGATTTTGAAATCCTAGCAAAAGTATGAGTAACAGTTATGAGCCAGCTTCTTCAGCCTGAGCAGGCCTTTTGCCTGGGTCGACAAGCCCAAAGGCAGACTCTATCTTTGACAAGTCCTCCCTCACGACTTAGAGTTGGCCAAGAGTGTATGGGGAGTACAGATGGGCTCGGACATGCCTGGACATGCAGGTTGGGTTGTCCACAGGTATGTCTGTGAGGCCTATAGTGGTGTGGGATGGGTCCAGGGATTAATAAATGGTGGTAGGCTTCAGACCAGGGGCTGGATACCAGGGGGTGGCTCTCTTCATGCGCTCTGAGGAGTCCAAGAACTAAGAACTTCATTCAAACCTTATCTTTCAGGTCATGATGAGATAAGTTTGTCAAAGTAGAAGTATAGAACATATTTTAACAATTTGTGAGCTTGATTAATAACTTGTAAGTCCTTAGACCTATAACATGTAGCTTCCATATGTATTCTTGCCTTGGGTCCAGAATATATTAGGGATAGCCTGGAAGTAACCCAAGCTTTAGTTCTGGCCCTTCCACCAACCGGCCCATAAGTTTGAACAAAAATGACTTGAAATCTTTGAGTTCTACTTTTTATATTTGTAAAAGAAAGTGGCCGATTTAGTTTCAATACTATTTCTGTCACTTAACTGTGTAACTTTGAGCATGTGGCACAAAACTCTGGGTCTCAATCTCTTCATCTGTCAGATTTAAGGTTTAGATCAGGTGCCTATATGATCTATTTTAGTTCTATTTCACAAAAACTTATTTTTCATTAGACTAGCTGCAAACATTTTGTTAGAAGAAGGAAATGTGTTATTAGAGTGATGGCCAAGGTTGATAAAAGTTAACCTGAATTAAATTGAGTTCCTTCTTCCCTGCATTGTCCTCTTTGTTGGTTCAGAGTCATCTAATAGCTTAGTTTTGTTCTAACATAAGTTAAAATTACAATTGAGTAATGTGGTTCAAAGTCAAAAATCAATTAAATGAAATTACAGTTATTTGTCTTAAAAGTTTAGGTAGTATTTTACATCGTGAATCTGTTGGATGATAGTTGATATGGATTAATCAGCAACCTGCTTTCTCTTTGATCATGACTCAACTCTGCTCTGGACAGGAGTGATAATAAGGAAATAATTATGAGCCATTCCCTTGGAGTGGCGCACTTGGAGGGCCTTGGATAAACAGCCTCTCTGAGTGCAAAGTGGAACCCTTGTTGTTATGTAGGGAAATCAGATTAATTGTCTCAATTCGTGTCCCAGAGCACAAAGGGCAGCTCCTGGTCAATCACATCAATTCTTCTCTGCCCTTTATTATACATCACTTACCCGTGAGGCAGACGTTGATATGTTACCTTTTGTTTTACAAGGCATGGGGTGAGCCAGGAATATTCTCCAGGCTATGCGATGGGCTGCAAACTTTGGAGCTATGCTTTATGCCTCTAGTTTTCTCCTGACCTATCAGAGAGCCTAAGGAAAAGCCACAGAATTTAGTCTCTCGAAGGGTTAAGCTGATTGGAGCAGTAATTACTAGCAGAAAAACAGGAGGAGTTTTCCAACTGCAGCCACAGAGACCATGGGGATGGCTCCTGGTAAAATCTTATCTCCTCAGACTTTGTGTTTTTAAACTACTGGCATCAACTCTGAATCTTCTCAATACCATTTATTTCACCTGTTAACCGAGTTTTTACTTCCACTTCACTGAAAAGTTGTGATGCGTAAGAACAATTAACAGCAACCTTTCCCTTAATAATTCCTATTTACATAAAAGTGATCTAATGAGACGTCTCTAAGGAGGAGGTAGCCTTCCATATCGACGTTAAAAATAGGAAACAATACCAAGTTCATTCAACAAAAGTTAGACTCATGTTATACGTTTAATAAATAAATATGATGGTGACTAGAATGTCACAATAAAATCTGTGTGATTTCTGTGGAATATCTACAATTCTGATTTAAAAGGATGGAAAAAAATCACAGGATATATACTACTCAAGGACAAACTGTCCGCACATCTATATTTAAAAACTGATGAGAATGTTGTTCACCTTATTGCTTGGCGTGGGGGATGAGGGGAAGTGGGATGGAACACAGTGGTGGGAGGGGAGGGAGGGCTGAATTCAGTAGTGTTCATTTGAAGGTAAATTGAGGGATTTTGTAGCATACTCAAGTTTAATTAAAAATAAATGTGGAAAATTGTTTTAAAAGATTATACACAGTGATTATCTCAAATTGCCATGGGAAATACAGAAATACCTCATTATATAGCACATTTAGACATTTTTACATATAAACTCCATCGTTTATATTCTAGCTTAAAAAAAAAAAACTCCTCACATCAAAAAAAATAAAGAAAAAACAAGCTGAAATATGTCATCATCATTTCTATGTATCCCAGAATATTATGTATATGTGTTCAGATGATTTGGGGTGTACATCATAATCATGAAAATCATTTTAAAAAGACACTGGAGGGGTCTGCCTGGTGGCATAGCGGTTAAGTTCACGCACTCACCTTCAGCGGCCTGGAGTCTGCAGGTTTGGATCCAGGGCTCGGACCTACACACTGCTTATCAAGCCATGCTGTAGCAGCATCCCATATACAAAATGGAGGAAGATGGGCACAGATGTTAGCTCAGGGCTAATCTTCCTCAGCAAAAAGAGGAAGATTGGCAATGGATTTTAGCTCAGGGCTGATCTTCCTCACTAAAAAAAAAAACAAACAAAAAAACCAAAAACACCCTGTAAAGCTTTGCACAAATAAAACAAAACCACTAGACAATTAAAGGTTTACTGAATTATTCACAGAGGTGAAACCAGCAACAAAATTGAGTCAAACCTGGGTAACCTCCAAAAATGAGGCTGGGTATGTTACCAAACCAAGTGGGCTCGCCTCCTGCTGAGTTAAATGACTCTACACCCGTGCAAGTAGCCTCACAAAGTAAAGTGTACTTGCAGCAAGTAGGAGGCAGCGAGGAATTGTTTCCAAAGTCATGGCATCCGGAACAAAGGGAAGCAGAAAATTTTCTTTCGGTTGGGAAATGAATATTCAAAAGGGAGAGGTGGGTATTTGCCTGCACAGGCTCAGCTGGAGAACATGCTTCCACATAATGAGGCCTAAGCTCCCCTTGGAGAGATCTTTGCATTAAAAATAAGGCAAAGGCCATGGGCGTGGCTCTTGTGGAGAGGCTTGGTCAGTTTCTGCATGGTTGGTGGTTACATCTCCTTAACATACCAAAGGAAAAGAAACAACTTGGAAAAACAGTTAATTAATTGCTTCCAAACCCACCTTTGAGTTTCTTGAGGCACCTAGTAGGTGACAGGTAGGTTTCAAGATGCTACTTCCCTGGGCAATTTCTTGGCATCAGACAGAGTTTTTACCTCCTCTCAGTTCTACTCTGTGCTTGTATGCTGCTTAAATATCTTGGTATTTTTAATTGAAAGATTTAGTTGATCAAAAAGATCAATTTTACTGATATTTTTGTCATTGAGTTGAAGAATAATTTGGTGTTGTCTAACCATAGCATAGACCTGCGCAATGTCAGGCTTTCCTGAAAAGTCAAAAAGAAGTGTTTACTTACCTTTTGCTTTTTCCTTTCTAATTCCAGAGAGACACAGCATCTCAAACATAGTTGAGTGGTTGAAGATGTGGACAAGAGGTTACGGAGCAGACATGCTGTGCAAAAATCAATCGAAGTTTTTAAGACTTATGGAGCCTGTTCCACATTTTAAAGAATTTAAACTTACATTTTTTGATTTCAGGAAGAAAGGATGTCAGTATTATTAATAGTCATTAATAGCTTTAGAGCCAGCAAGAGTGATAGACAGTGTAGAGAAAATACGGGCACTGTACAACTCAATTATTACTACTAATGTCATGCTGCTTCTTTTTAATTGTGTTTTTTTTTTGTGATGATGACTTTTTATGAGCCAGATTATCTATGACCTATTTCTTCCTTGAAATTACCCAAATTGTCAGAGTATATGATGCATATAATATGCACACACATCAAATGGAGAAATATTAATCCCTAGGAGAGATTTCTGTCTTAGGTAGAGCTATGCATAGACAATTTGATCACCAGCAGAGTGTCTTGAGGAGTAAATCTTTCTAAGCAATTATATCTTTTGTATGAGCATCCGCTGTTTTGTGCACTAAGGGTTAATGGAACTCTAGAGATCAGCAATAGAAAATTTTGGAGACTCACAAAATACGTTGTTTCATTTTTCACCCTTGGCAACTCTGTGGTAGGGGTTATTTTGTCCTGGTTATTTGCTTAGTCAACTCAGATCCTCAGGAAATTTGTCTGCATTGTGCAGTTTACCTGAGGCAAATCTTGCTTTCAAGTATTTACAGACGGTTAACACCTGCCAGGACAAATTAACTGCTTGGCTAACATCTTCTATTGCCTCTATGAACCCAGAGTTTCTAAAGACTAAAGACTAAATGGTAGAATTTGAGTATTTCGTGGCTTTATCTATGGCAGAGGAAGTTTCCACAAGAAAGATGCACTATCAAAGCAGCACTGGGATACTGCTTTGGGCCAATCTCACAGGTCCCCTTCCCTTGGTCCAGCATACCACACCCTGGAGGCACAGCTAGAGGTTGGGCGTAGGGAAGGGATTGTGAATAATTAGGAATATGGCCCCCTTATTAAACATTTGGCTTCCTTCTTCAACCAATTCATCTACAAAATATGCATTCACTAAAAGGAATATGAGCAAAAGAAAATATTTAAAGGGGGAAAACACTCAAAAACAGGGCATGACAAAACTACCCAAGGAAGGTCTGAATAAACATCAACTTATCAGGAGGTATTTTTAAGGAAATAGTCAAACTCTCAGGCAACAGAGAGGCCTGTATGTGTTTCCCCGCTCTTCTTGAATCAAAGTTTCTCAGTACACCGTGTGCCTACTTGGTTGGCAAAGGTAAAAAAGAAAAAATATGACATACTAAGTGTTGATGAGAATATGGGTCAATGGATTTTTCATACACTACTGGTGGGAGTGTAAATAGGTGGAATCACGTTGGAAAGTAGTTTTGCATTATTTACCAAAGCTGAAGGTATGAGTAACCTATAATCAAACAGTTCTATCCATAGTTAAATACCTAATAAAAATGCATATTTACATGTTAAAAATTTGTCCGAGGATGTTCACAGCAACACTATTTATACTAGCCCCAAATGAAAGACAACTTAAATATCCATCAACAATGGAATGAATTAAAATGTGGTATCTTTATCAAGATGCAATACTGTAAGCAATGAAATTAAACTTACAGTATATAAAATAATATAGATGAATCTTACATACATAATATTGACTGCCATGTAACAAGACCCCAAATTATATATCTATAGATAACTCTATTCTTATAAAATTCAAAACAGACTAAACAAAATTATATTTTTTAGTGATGCATATCAGTAGGTAAAAGTATGAGAAAAAAATCAAAGAAATATATATCATAAAAATCAAGGAGGTGGTTATCACTAGAGGAGACAACTCCAAAGAGTGGACATGGGCAGTTTCTAGGGTGCTGGCAATGGTCTATTTCTTAAACTAGATGGTAGTATGACTGTTCTCTTTATGTTTTTTTGTTTAACTGTATATTTACATTTTATGCATCTTTTTCTAAATGTGTGCTATTTTTTTCAATTAAAAAGAAAAGATCAAGAAAGACTTCATGGTAGAACTTAATGCTTTTTGGGGGAGGTATTTTGCATTCCCATAATTCAAAACACAACTAAAATCATACCTAAAAATCAAAACACTTACAGCATAGGAATTTTTTACTAAACTTTTATTTTGAGACATTTGTAGATTCACATGCAGTTGTAAGAAATAATGTAGAGAGAGTCCATGTACCTATACTGTTTTTTCCAATGGTAACATCTTGCAAATGTATGGTTCAATATCACAACCATGATATTGACATTAATACAATCAAAATACAGAATATTTCCATTACCGCAAGAATCCCTTGTCTTGCTTTTTTATAGCTACACCCATGTCCTTCCTCTCCTTACTCCCTCCTTAACCTCCTTTGAAATTTATTGAGATTTGCTTTCTGGCCCAGCATATGGTTTATTCTGGTGAATGTTCCATGCATATTTAAAAAAATTATCAACTTGACTGATAATGTTCAAACTTAAATATTAGTGATTTTTGTCTGTGTATTCTATTAATTTCTGAAACAAGGTTATTAAAGAGCCAACTATGTTTGTGGATTTGTTTGTTTAGTTCTGCCAAATTTTACTTCATGTGTTTTAAAGCTGTGTTTTTAAGTGCACATGTACTTATTATTGTTATGTCTTTCTGGTGAATTGGTATATTATCATTATGAAATCTTTCCTTTTGTCTCTAGTAATATCCTGAGAAAACTCTTGAAGTTTACTTTATCTGATATTAATATAGTTACAGCAGCTATTTTTTTCTACCTTTTAAATGTCAATTTAGAGGTAATTGATAGACTGAATGTAAAAGCAAGACCCAACTATTTGCTTTTTATAAGAAATGAACTTTAACTATGAAAATGCAGATAGGTTAAAATTAAAAGGGCAGAAAAAGATATACCGTGAAAACACTAAGCCTAAGAAAACTTACTATTACTTAAATGAGAAATACACTTAAATGAGAGAGAAATACATTTCTCTCTCATTTAAAAGACTGAGTTGATATGGTGCCTCTGTTCATGAACTTACCAGAGACCTAGGCCTCTTCCAATTTATTGCTCTGCCATCCTTGGGGGATTACACTCATCTTCTTGATATAAGATAACTCAGCTCCATGTCCATATACTAACAGGGGAGGGGGAGGGGAAAGTCCATCTTCCTTCTTTAAGGGCACAACAGAGGCATTTTCATACATCAATGGCACTTAGTCATATGATCGTTAATAAAAGGGTTAAACAAAGAAGAAACTTTTCAGAAATGCAATAAAAAACAAGGTTCTGTCAAATTGGAAAGAAAATATTAGATCATAAATATTAGGATCTCTGGGAAATAAAAAGAGAGGGATAGAAAATTATCAAATAAATAAATATATATATTTGGAATTTCTCAGACTGAAGGAGTGAGATTAAATTTCTAGATTAAAAGGAAATTTCATAACTATTGACAAAGAGAAAATCGTAACATTTGGCAGAGAAAAACCAGTCTCACAGAATAGATTGGGAATATGAATGATGTAGAATTTCTCACAATAACAATGGAAGCTAGAAAGAAAGAGCAGTGCCTTTAAATTTTGATTGGAAATGCTTTCCAACATAAAATTCTGAATGAAATATCAACAATATTTGAGAATAAGGCAAACTATTTTCAGACATGGGAGTTTTCAAAAAATTTATCTTATGTGTGTTTCTCATGAAGCACCTGCAGGATGTGCTTCACCAAACTAGCCGGCAATCCATGAAAAAGCAAATCAACTATCCAGAAATTAGGACTTCCATACAGAAGATAGATAAAATGATGCTGGTGAACATAGATCTGTGATCAGGAGTGCAAGAAAAAGCTGAGAGAAGAATCACTTCTGGCTGTAAGGGAGCTGAATGCTCCAGGAGGAGAATTTCCAAGAAGAAATTAAAACCATACTGGGAGGGGCAGAGAGTTGGGTGATGAATTAGTGATAAGTATATGGAATACTAAACTATAAAAATGAGACACTAAAAAGTTGTATACAAAAAATATATAATAATGGTATTTTACATGGCTCAGTATGAATATTTATATGTTAATAAAAAAGTAAACATGAAAATGGACTTAAACAAGAATTACGAGATCATTGTGTTTGTGGGAGGTGAGCAGAAAGACCCTGGAGAGCTAATTCTTCATCTTCTACAGCAGAAAATCAATGACAATATCTGAAAATTTAAAAAAAAGTCAAGAAATAAGAGTTTAAGCATGTTATTCAGAAATATGAGGGAAAATGAAAACAACAAATGTGGCTTCCTCCAGAGAATGGTGACGTGACTTTGGAAGGTTTGGGGCCAGGGAACTGCTGTTTTTTCATTATCACCCTGGTAGAACTATTGGACTTTCATAGTTATGTTTGTGTGTAATATTGATGATAAAAATAATAATTTAAAAAGCAGGGAAGTTGTGAATTAATGTGATTAAATTCTACAGTTTTCTAACAGAACATTGGTTCTCCAGCAAACAGGATCATGATGTTTCCTAAGTTTAAATTAGAAAAATTAAAGAAACACAAAAATAAGTAAATAGGAGAGTAAATAATATGGTGTGAAACCAGGAGGTCAGTTTAGGAAATTTTCAGCAGCAAAATGGCTGCATCATTTAGCAGTTCATTTGGCTCAGGATTTTCTCTCAGGAGCATGGTGAAGGGGACCGAGGACCTTCTTCCCTTTGTCCAGAGGCAGAGAGATGACACACTGTGTGCCCTAATCAGGAGCTCAGAATGGTGACGCAACCATTTGGGCACATTGTGTAGGTACGAATATCCTTCTTCAGAGCATGTATAAAGCAATCAACCCCAGGGAAAGCTCAAATAATCTTTTAAAAGATATTGGCAGATATGACAAAACATAGCAAATATGGAGCATTTTAGATTTTACAGAGTAATGGTTAGTCACTTATCAGAAGTCTCTAGTGAAATCTCTATTGCATTCTTTGGCTCACAAATACGAAGAGAGTAAAAAGGTACATGGGAGAACATTTTTATCCAATGGATGCTGCATACATCCAAGCCTTAACTCAGCTCATTCAAGAGCTCCCAAAGGAATACAAAACAGAAAGCTGGAGAACCTCCAGAATCTGTGAGAAAAGGACAGAAGAGTCACAAGAGGGAAGAGGAGGAGAGAGCAGATGGAGGGAGAGAATGATTTAAACCTGAACAGGTCTCTTGAGATCTTTGAGAAAGTTTTGGAAACTATCTGAAAATAATTTGCAGATCATCCTGGATAATATCAGATACTACCTGAGGGAGCCATGAGGTAGCAGAAACAGGATCTGTGTGATGCTCCTTCCAGAGGTTGCTATCTAAGAAGAATTGACTGACATCTATAAACTTCTTCATGGACATATATATTACTTTGAGATTTGAATTTTAGAGGAGACAACTCATTCTTCCATGACAGGCTTGGGCATTAAATATGACAACCCTGCTTTGTTCTACCATGAAGTCTAACGATTGAGATGACAAAATGATATGTGTGAATGTTTCATTGAATGAATGGCAACATTGGGAAAAGAAAAAGAATCACTCCTAACACTTCTACTTCCTAGCAGTCCCTTATTCCTCCCATCTCTTCTTCTCCTTCCAGTGTTAGAGCCATTTCTGGAAAAGGCAAAATTGGTCCGTGCTCCAAAAACCCTCATTTTACAACTAAGTCAGAAAGCCTTAGCAATGCATTGCTGCTCTATTCCATCTTCCCAGCATTGTTTCTCTCCATTTCCGCCACAACTCACAGCCTAGCTGTCCTTATCGCAGCAGTCTGGGACCAGCACTGTTTCTACGTACAATACCATTCCCCTTCTTTTTAAAGCCAAGTTCAATACCACCTTTTTTTCTGGTGCTTTCTCCGATTTCTTTGGGCAGAGTTCATCACTTTTGGTGCAGTCTCTGTAGTTGACTACAATACCATTGCATTTATATAATTATATTGTGATTAACTGTTTACATATATATTTCTTCCTCTAATTTGAGTTCCTCAAAAGTAGAAAACATATCCTACTTATCTTTCTTTTTTTTGTCCCCAGTACAATCCACAGTTCCTGACACAAGCGAGGTGGTTCATAAAAGTTTGCTGAAATTATTACTAAATGCATGAGGAATGGAAATGTTCATGTTGAAGGATGAGAAAGATGCTAGAGGGTATTCTAAGTGCTTAAATGTATATCATAGTTGATCTGGAAAAAGATCTCATTCTGTTCTGCTCTTCTTAGTCCTGATTCATTAGAAATTTGTCTTTGTGTCTGTCCCAGTCATCCTTGTGGCTGAATGTCCTTTGTTTCTACTACGACTATATTGTACTTGATGGGCAACAGGTAAACACTTCCAACTGTGCTTTTTAGAGAGGCATAAGTAAGCCCAATCCTGAAGAACAGAACAAAATCAGGGAGAATGGGAAAAGATAGAATTAAACCAAATACAAAGAAAACTGCCATTGTGAGCATTTTAAATTAACCTTTTTAAATGATGGATTATCCATTCTGAGCACAAATATATCAATCAGGGGAAATTATAGAGGCAAGCGATATGACAGCAGCTGTGTAGTTTGCCTAATGATTCTGGACTCTCAACATTTCTCAGTTTGGTAGTACAGAAGAAGAGGACTAGGAATTATGTGAGGTTGTGAGAAGAATACAAATGTCTTACACACCAAGGGAAAGGAAAGACCCTAAAGACTAAGACTCCAGAAAGTTGCTGGTGAAATGCTTCTTCTGGATTGTTGGAAGAGATTTTTTCACTACGTTATTACATTTTAATATCTGAGGCATTCCAAATTTGGGACTTCATGGCCCATATTAAAAGAAACATGAAAATCAGCTGTTCTGTGTTCTTAGACTAAAGAATTGGAGGGAAAAAAACTCAAAATATCTATCATACATATACATACATTTATTGAATACACATGCAAGCATTTAAGGAGAGATCAAACACGTAACTGACACCAAGGAGAACAGAGAATTGCCTATTGTTAAACGTTTAGAAAATTTTCCACCTAAGATTGTATGGGCTCATTTCCGTCTAGTACAATGCTTGGTGTGTGTCTGGTTTTCAGCAGATGCTGAGATTGATTTGTGGAATTTAGATAGAGGATTAAACAGAAAACAATAAACCTTTTAAAGTTCAATTCATATCTGGTGATTTGGAATCCTCAAATTTGCTTTTCAACTTTTTTTTTTTAACAGACCTACACTGTGCTTGGTAAAGGAATCTGTAATCAAAATAAATAAATAAATAAACTAAAAGAGTTGATTAAATCTCAGGCTGACAATGGGGGTGGGCAAAGCATGAATTCCATGAAGGAGGACAGTGTAATCACACAATGAAGGCACTTCCAGATCTCCTTTTGGCTAATCTTCAAGTGTAATAGCAGGAAATTTCAAAGAACAGAGAGACAAATGAAGGGTTGGTGCTCTACCTTGACAGGTTATTGGTAATGTGCACCACAATGTATAGTTACATTCTGATCAAAATGGTTATTTAGTCATCCATTCAATGAGTAATCTTTGAGCACCTATTATGTGCCAGGAACTGCTGCTATGGACGCATGAGAGACATCAGTAAATGAAACATAAAACAAAGATCCCTGCTCTTGTAGAGCCTACATTCTAAGGCAAAGATCATGATTTCTACAGGGGAATCTCTTTGGGATGCCCAGAATATAAAAAATGCTCTTAAAAAAAAAATCACATTGTCTTCTCCTCCTTTCAATTACCAATTCATCTATTTTCCTGAAGGCAAGAGGTCAAAAATGTCAGAGGCCATATGAAATGTACACTTAACATTAAGGTCAAAATATTTCTAAAAAAAAAATTTTTTTAATGACAGCAACCTCTTAGCCCAAAGGGTAAAATCTTTTGCCATATTTCTGGCAAATCTCAAACATTCTTTAAAGTGGAAGAACAATTGTGATAATTTATGTATTTTTTGTATTGATAAAATAGCCTATTTATGGATGATTTTCTTTAACCTTATTGATTGCAGAGAACAGGGCCATTGCAAGTTTACTCCCTTCTTCTGGAGAGATGGACATTCCATGAACTATTATTTTTGGTTAATACTACATTAACTTGCCCAAGGATCAGAAACATAAAAACATCGCAGAACAGGAACATAGAAAGATTGTCTGCTGCAATGTTGCTTCCCTGAGATACTTGGCTAGAAAATATGTGGCTTATATTACAAAAGCTTTGGATTCATCAGTTACTGCAACAAATATTAAAAAAAAACTTTTAAATATTTGACTTTTTTTCTTGATGTCCATTGCTGAATATCTTTCCAAGGTCAAGAACTCTCGAAAATTTTAATGGGTCATTCTCCATCACATTGCAAGACAGAGTTTGTGCAGACAGAAGTATACATGGGATTCAGAATAGATCTTAGAGTAAAGCTTTGAAAATATTTGCAACAATTACTATTGATTAAGGGCCTATTAGGTACCAATAGTGGGCTTGGAACTCTGTACTAGTTACTTGATTTAATACTCACCACAATCTTACAAGGTGGATCTTGGTATACCCATTTTATAGATTAGGAACTCAAGATTATGTTAGCACCAAGACATGATTCGAAACTCAGTCCAACTCCAAACTTCATGCACTTTCCTCAATGCAACAGTGCCTCTTGCAGAAAGAGTTGGAATGGATGGAAAGATAAACAATTTACATTGCTTTACCAATGCATGCATTTATTAGAGCTTCTTTACTAATACTTAGTACTTTGGTACTAAGACCAAAAAGCTGGTTGTCAAACTGAGTGTCTATAAATTTTAAGGGCCTAGAAGGCCTACTAGGTATTTTCAACACACTTTATAGAATGAGATTTTTTTTTTCTTTTTTTTGTTAATATAGGCAAGCAAATAGAAGATTCATTTCAATATACACTGTTTCAAAAACTATATTCTGGGCATGAAATCATAAACAAGAGTACAAAAAATAAAAATTCATAGGAATGCCTAATAAAGGATTTTTTTTGTGTGAAAGGAATTCATTTCAGGTCCACAGAAAGGTAAAATGCTCTAAAGTTGAACCTCTTTAAAATATTACATCTGTAAGACTGATATTGTTTGGCTTGTAATGTGCATAAAATCAACAGAAGGTAGAAGAGAGTTGGGCCAAAAACATAGGTAATAGATACAGGCACACATTTCTGGGCTGCATGATTTGGGGCTTGATGGCTTAGGTTTCTACTGTACATTTCCTTTAAAGAAAATTGTATTTTCTAACATATAACCTCAGCAGGCATGCACTTGGCTAACAAGGGGAAAACTCTGGCCCAGTTTTCCATAATGCATTCATGAAGGGATTTGAAGCAACCAACAGTTACTGCAGAAGGAAAACTAAAAAATGTTGTTCCCTGGCATTTTTTAAACAAACACAAAAGTTCAAGCACTACAGCTATTAAGCTCTTTGGAGGCAACATAAACACTGGCTTATTTCTAACCCACTATAATCCCTGAATCAAACCCAGCCTTCGTTTTCTGTTGTAAATTTTCCTGCAATACCCCAGACGGCAGTTGCTCACGAGGCAGGGTCACCAGCGCTGGGTCTGGTTGGATTCCTACAGTAGTAGTGTTAGGGGCAAGGCCTTCATTCTCTCTCCTGGTTGAGAGATCCTACATAATAAGTACCTTCTTTTTCACTCTACTTAGTCTGCAGAGAGGCCCTTTTCTTTTAGGGAAAAGTACCATTTCTTGTCAAGTTCTTTTTCTTCATAAAGGAAGGAGCATTTCCACGGAGGATGTGGTTGACATACTTGTCTTTTACGTGAGCAGGGGGAAGTAAATTCTTTTCAAGACACGGTTTGATTTACGCAGGATCTCTTGGGATATTGTAACGTGTCATGTGATCATCGTGCTCAAGGAAACCTTGAGGGAACAAGGTCCACCCTCTGCCTCTACAGGCTGCTCATAAACCACTGTACAAAAAGATGCAAATGGAGCTGCTTTTATAGTTCTGGATTTGAAGTTTTACAACTTCTCTTGGTTCTTCACAGTCAAGATATTTACCTGGTTTTGTCTGAAATCCCTTTTGCTGTCATCAAATGCCTTCTTAAAAATTCTCCTCTCAGTAGAGAGAGAGAGAACAGCTGGCCACCATCACCTGAGCAATATCCCCTCAGGTTATTTTTAAATAGTGTAATGGCACAATGGACCTCACGCACCAGGAGGAGGAAATTTCCTAAATGGACATGGAAGTCCTGAAGAGGATGGTGTGTCGACAAATGTGACTCAACTGACTTCATTTACATAGTTACAACCAAGCCCAATAATTACAGGTGAGCAGTCAGACTCACAGGTCAACAGACTCTCCTCCCACCTGCAGTCCTGTGCCAGCAGTGAAATGCACACAACAGATAATCGATACTAACAAAGGCCAGCAACCCTGATGATACCAAGGCTCATTTATATAGAGATAAGTATTGGTAAGGTGGGTAGGGAAAGAAGGCAAAGTTAACCAGAAAAATCTATAAGCAAACTTCACTGACACAAGGGCAATTTTTTTATGTTTTGAATTTCACTTGTGGGTGCTTAATACTAATAATAAGTAATGAGAATTAATACTTCTCTACAACGCAGTGGTGATTTTCACCTTAATTGATTGATGCTGGCAGAACTCTGTAGATGAAAATTGCAGTACATGGTACATGCAAAATATTTTTTTAAATATAATTCTAGTTAGTTAAAATTTAAGATTCATCTTCTGCTAAGAATTCCTTTGGAGAGACTTTGAGCAAAGAACTTAATCTTTGGTCTGGACCTTGATTTTCTCATTTGTAATACATGAAGGTTGAAATAGATTATCTCCAAGGTCCCTTTTAACTCTCACATTCTGTGATTCTAATTAACTTTACGGATGGAAACTGATATCATCTTGGATCTGGAAGAGATTCCAGAGTGGATGATGTTGAATTGTTCTGACAGTCACGGAGGTATATTTTTTAAAAACAGGTTTCACTGATTGAATGCTTACTATGTGCCAGGTACTAAATAAACCACCTTCGTATTCTGTCATGTGCGTCTGAGAAAAGTGCTGAGTCAGGCACTGTCATAATTCTCATCTAAGGAAACCGAGGCTCAGGAAAATCAAGTAAATCATTTAATGATGCACAGACAGGAAATGACAGAACAGGAACTTGAACCCAGCTCTCTTTCGCTCCAAAAATCTATGCTCTTAACCATGACTAAACTGCCTTTGTCATAACTTCTCCATAATCTCAGTGCCCCAGGGCAAGTCTGAACTTGCTCTGACACACTTCCTAGTCACCCCATGATCTTCTCGCTTTTCTGCAGCCCAGAGGCAAGATTTTTTCATCTCAGAGAACCTAGTGTCCTATAAGTGAGAAAAGAGAGCCTGATTTCTTCTCAGTGTTTTTATTCAAATATCTGTGCAGGCAGAAGGGGACAAATGACCACTCTGTTCTAACACAATAAGTTTTTTTTCTTTAGAATGTCTTCCAGGGTAACATGGTATTCCAAATTCCTGTTTCCTTGCAGAAGCCTACTAGCTTTAGGCAAGCCACCAAAATATAGGTCGTTCTCCTTCACTATGGGCTGACTAGTGAGGATCCCTCTTTCTTTCTTCCCTCCTCTCTTTGTTCCCTTGCCTGCTATGCAAGCAATTAGCGCAATTGAATCCTTAATAAGCTAATTTAGTCCAGCCCACAGAGTTATTTTGCTTCTATTAAATCAATTAATTCAGCTCACATTGAGGGGACTGTCATGTTTACAACATCACAGTCAGTGTCTACATATTTCTGTAAGAGATAAGACGGTGAGGAGTATTTTTAGAATAAAATCTCATCTTTCTCTTTGTGGAGTGGGGACTGGTGGTTATGCTGCTGTTGCTAGGAGTTCCTTGTCTTAACCAGAGGCTTGAGAGGATGACTTAGCAGTCGTTTACAAGATTTGTTTCATGCAAGGGGAGCGAACAGACAGAAGTCGACAGAGCTTTCTTTATATCGGGTACAAGGGATTTGAACAAGGATGGAGCAACCTTCTTGTGGTAACAGCTCGCAATGCTTTCACCTCAACAACCCTGTAGGCACGGGTGGATCCCATTAGAAAACATACTATCTAGAGGTTGTCTTCAAATGACCTTTAGTTGGTAGAAATTAGTACTACTTATTCAATCTCTTTTGATTTCTTCAACCATGGTAGCAAGTTAAAGTTTAAACTTCTCAAATGAAGATTTGAAATGTAGGCCCCAAATATTTCCATAGCTCTACCCTAAAATGGAGAAGGCTTAGAAGACACACATATAAAGTGGATTTAAAGAATTTTCTTAATAAATAACACTAATGGATTAATAATGTGGTGTGGATGCTCATACAACCCACTGGTGAAATACCTAAAGTGAGAGGTTGATGCTCTTGCTTTTCCCTACATTTTTCAGGTAATTGGGCTCAGTACTGAGAGCAGTTAGACTCCTATTAGACTATTATTAGACTGCTATTTTAAGGGAAATAGTTTCAAACTATAGTGTATTCTAGGGAGAATGTCAAAATGGCAAGTGATTAGAAACCCAGCCAAATAAGAAGTAGTAGAGGGATGTTGACTTATTTGTTTAGAAAAGGGAAGACTTGTTTGGGGGCTGGATGTCCCTGCCCTGAGAAAGGTGAAGGCGTGTTGACTGACCTTAAGTATTTCAGCTTTTTCATGGGGAAGAGGGATCAAACTTTTTCAGCATGACCCTAGGGAGAGAACTAGTGTTAATGAGTAAAATAAGAGAGAGCCAGATTATAGTTAAATAGAATGAAATACTTCCTAATAGCTGCAGCTATGCAGAGATGAGAGACACTAAGTTCCTCATCTCTAGGAATAAATGTATATGCAGAGACTGGGGGTCCAGGCTGCGGGGATAGTGTAGCATTAGGTTTGGAGAAAGAGGGTGGGAAATAGCTCATATTTAAAGTTTCTGTCTATGAAAGACTCCAATTCTATAGTTTATGTTCTCACTAGAAATATGATCTATATTTGTTTGAGTTCCTTGAAAGACAGCCTGAGCTTAATAAAAAAAAGTAGAGAAAAAGAGAGAAATCTGAGGGATGGTGCAGTGGCAAGTCCAGGCTTTGATTGCTGCAGCAGGAACTTCTCCTCCACACTGGTTTCTCAGTCACAGCAGTATATTTCCCTTCACTCTGCAAAAGTGTCTAAAAATCAGGGCCGATACATCTTGACATAGCATCAAATATTAGATTACTATTTCCCCAGAAACTGCTCAGCAAATTTGTATCCAGGATGCCAAACTGGGTAAGGCAATAGTATTGGGTAAGTTTAGGCAACTTGTCTGAAAAGATATCCCTCGTGAAATACGATGGAACAGCTATTTTTTCTTAACTTTTTCAACCAATTCAAAAATTAGTGTAAGACTCCATTATTACGTAGAAAAAGCATGTGGACATTTTTTAAGATAAGATTTTAAGGTACAAATTTATCCTAAAAGACACACCCAACATGATGCATCCAGAATAACATGAAGGCTTTTCCCTTTTGAGAATCCTCATGATTTTAATTTGCTTTCTATTACTTTTTAATCACTATCCTTCTTGTCTAAAAGGCAAATTAAACTGTCCCAGTGTTCAGCTCTTTGTTCACACAAATAAATGAAATCTCTTTGTGAATTCCATTGTTAACATAAAAATCTAATTTTGAATTCTTAGTTACATCCAATATTCTACCACAGATAACATCACAACCATCAATTAATTGTATTCCTTTTATATTCCTTAAAGGTAAAGGAATTGTGGATTGCTAAAAGAAAATTTTTGTAATCTTGGAGAAATTAAGGAGGTTTCCCGGGAAGCTAAGTTTTGTAAAGATCCATGGCCTCTTGTATTGTAAGCAGAATAACATGATTGCAACCTAAAACATGCCTTTTTTTCAGATGAAAAAAATTTTCACCTCTTTGAAATAATGTGTATTATTTACCTTATGCTAAGTTATGCTGCACTAACAAATGACTCTGAATCACCTGTCACATAAAACTAATGTTTATTGCTTGCTCTCGTTACACATCCACTGTGGGTTGGCCCATTTGGAAGACCTCTGCTCCATCTTATTTATTCAGTCACCCAGGTTGATTGAACAGCCCCAATCTGGGATTGCTGGGCTCATGGCAGAGGGAAAAGAAAAGGTACATTATCACTTCTGTTTACATTTCATTGGTCAAATCAAGTCACAAGTGTGATGTCAGTCAGTAGGGTGGGCATGGGTGGGGAGGATCTGTGTAGGTCCTTGGCTACTGAATACAATTCTAGAAGCATCAAAAAGATACTTAAAATGTATCAAAAGTCATTGTGATCAAATATGCCCTGGAAACATTTTATCTGATCTGCTTTGATCCTTCTCAACTATTGTAATCAATTGAGGGATTTTACCAAGTTGCCAATATTTCATCACTTGTTATTGTGTCCTTAGCTTTTGGTGACTTCAGATTATTTGCCTGTAAAATGACAGTTCAGTAAATTTTCATCATGAATAATCAGGGAATATGGTACTTTATACAAAGTTTTCTTTTTTCAATAAAGTAAGAGAATGCAGTACTACAGGAAGCCTCCACATGTATTTTTCTCATTAACTCTTCATAGTAAATGGATATTAATTCATGTTACTATTAATTACAGTGGAGCTTCTAAGATGCTATGGAATTACACCTCACAGTCACATGAATACCTGGAGAGTTGCTGGGGAGTAATGTGATTACCACAAGCAACACCAGGGAAATAATATAATTTGTTGCCTACTGTAAAATGCTACTCCATTTTTCTTAGAAGCTTGGCAGGTTGAAATAAATTCTTTTAAAGTCAACTTATTAGATTTTAAAAAAATTCCACCATTTCCCCCTTTTCTTCCTCACCTGGAGACCTTTAACAAGCCAGTAAAAAGTCAGCAGGGAACTAAGCTTGTTGAGGACTTTCTTGAAGAGAAAGCTTTTAGAATTAGCTAGCATAGCTATTTTCTGAATAGCATTGATAAGATTACTGCCCCAATAATTTGTGGTCAGTACCTTCAAAGTGCCTCTGGAGTTTAAATGATGATTAGATAGATAGATAAATGGCGAGAGGGGATAGAGGAAGGAAGGAAGAGAGAAAAAGAGAGAGAGATAAAATGTCATCAAAGATTGACAAGGTTACTTCTATTGGGGGCATAGATTTATCAAAGCATGGAAGATTATAGAGATGCCAGGTGCTGACATGAAGCTGATTATTTTTCTTTCCTCAGAAAGTAACACCAGTTGACAGTAACTTTTACTTAAAACAATGTCTCACTATAATCCCTCAACTGGAAATGCTCTCATCCCTCTTCTTTGGCCATCCCACTAATGTGAAAACATTGGAGCTGTATATAAGTAGGTATGGAATTGCCTTGGGCTCTAATGTTGGTGGTTGCTAGATTGTTCTCTAGGTTCTTATTCTGTGCCTGAATGCCCAGAACAGACAGATATCTTGGTTCCCTTTGAAACTATATGTCCAAATGCTTTTTGTCCTTCAGGAGTTAAAGCACTCATATATTATCTCTTTTTTTCAAATTCCAAGTCACCACTGTGTATTTTCTACTACCTAACTGTTTGCATGTTACACTCACACAAAAAATTCTCTCTTCAATTAAAACATAATAAAACAAAAACTAAAAAAATGGCTTGGTGTGAAAAAGCAAGATAATACATTCATGGACTCACCACTGAATTACAATTTCACAATTATAAATGCAATTTGCAATTTCTTTCCATATACAATCACTAAAATACCCTCAGGGGTGAAGAGAACAGAGAAAATACATCTAGTACATAATCATTATTGTCTTTTAATTTCTTACCTCAATATTCAGGTGCCTCCTTGCAATTTCCCCATTGCTGAAACACTTCACATATTCTGCCTCCCAACTATTAATATTTCTATTATCAGCTTCATGTCTGATGACTCAATGCAAGATACACCCTGAAGGTAGAGTGGATAGAACTTGCTGAAGGATTTGGACATAGGGTATGAGAGAAAGGAAAGAGTCAAGGATGACTCCAAAATTGCCTGGGCATCTGGGTGAATGGTGGTACCTTTATTAATACAGGGAGAAGCTGGATATGGGATAGGGGGATATCCAGAATTCTGTTTTGGATCTGTTAAGTTTAAAATATAGAATGGATGATTAGGATGGAGTTGGTAATGAACCTCTCAATCTCAAGTATGTGTGCCCAATGTGCAACAAGCCAAACACTGAGATACTGGTGCTTGTAAATGGAGAAAGATTTATTCAAATTGGCCAAAACAAGAAGGTGGGAGCATGGGTTCACTCAAATCCACCTTAGCAAGAGCAGAAAACAGGGTGTTTTTATAGAGCTAAGAGGCTTGGCAGGACAAGCTTGGGAGAAACAAAGGCATCGCTCCCAATAAGCCCCTTGGCAATCTGCAACTGCTGCTGGGGGCTGGCCATCAGTGATTGCAACCTCCCCAAAGGCATTCTCTTTCTTCTGCAAAACAAACTCACAAATCCTTGAGACCCAAATCACCCTCAAGTTAAGCAAGAAAACAGCAAATAGATAAGATTCATCTATGTCTGTATTGGGAACAAGGTCAAAAGGCAACCATGTTCTTATTGACTATCTATGGTGACCCTCAGAGCTTCAGAGTCACTAGTGGTATGGTGACTAAACATTCCCCAAATTGAATTCATAAGCTTTCTCTTCAAACCTGATTCTTATGTTTTATTCTCTCCTCAGTGATGGGTCACCTAGTTCTCTGAGCCAGAAATCTGGAAAGCTTCCCAAGCTTCTCTTGCTTTGTAATCCCCAATCAACTTTTGTTGAGTTTATCCCACATTTTTCAAGTCTGTTTCCTCTTCTCCCCACTTGGACTTCCTATGGTTCTGCTCTTTGGTCACTTATATGGATGTTGCAAGAGCTTCCAAACTGGTACTTTAACTTTCCTCCAGCCTTTCACCTCATAGATCCATGATCCTCAGTTACCAGAATAATTTTTAAAATCTGGTCATACTATCACTCTACTTTAAAGACATTCACTGTCTCCAAATATCCTGCAGACTAACGTCCAAAACCTTTAAATGACAGAAGAATAATGATAGCTAATGGGTCTTCAATGGCTTCTATGTGCCAAACACTAGGTTAAGCACAAGGAATCCTTGAACAGCCTCTGGGATGATTGATAGATTGATTTTTCCATGGAGATACTATGTTACAGATAAAGAAATGGAAGAACAAAAACATTAAGTAATTTGAACAAGGTAATACTTGGAAATGGAACAGCCAGAGTTTGGATCCAGGTCTGACTAATTCCAGAACGTGCTCTGGAATAATGTCAGGAAGACATTATTATCTGAGTATAAGGCTTGCTGTGATCTGATACTTGCTTATCATTCAAGTCTTCTCTCATCATACCTTTCTCTTGCCCCCATAGACTGACCTTCTTGGGTAAAATCTAGTTTCATAACTCCATGACTGTACTTAGGAATCCTCCTGTGCTTGAAATGCTTTCCCCCATGTCCTTCCTTCTCCTCAACTCCATACACAACCCACCTAACACCCATGCCTTGCTCAAACAAACTTTGTGAATTGATTTAAAATTCACCTCCTTTACTGACGCTTCTGGGTAGAACTGATCTTTTTTCCAACACCTCATTCAGCCTTCTATTATTGCACTACTAATATTCTGTTGCAATTTTCTGTTTATCTGTTCACAAACAGATCTTCCTTGACTTACGATGGGGTTACATCCAGATAAACCTGTAGTAAGTTGAAAACACCATAAGTCAAAAATGCATTTAATACACCTAACCTACCAAACATCATAGCTTAGCCTAGCCTACCTTAAACATGCTCAGAACACTTACATTAGCCTACAGTTGGGCAAAATAATCTAACACAAAACCCGTTTTATAATAAAGCTTTGAATATCTCATGTAATTTATTGAATACTGTACTAAAAGTGAAAACAGCACGGTTGTTTGGGGACAGAATTGCTGTAAGTGTATGGGTTGTTTATCCTTGTGATCACGTGGCTGCCTGGGAGCTGTGGCTCGCTGCTGCCACCCAGTATCACAAGGGAGTATCCTACTGCATATTGCTAGCCTAGGAAAGATCAAAATTCAAAATCTGAAGTACAGTTTCTACTGAATGCATATTGCTTTCACACCATTGTAAAATCGAACCATAGTAAGTCAGGGACAGTCTGTATCTATTATGGGCTGAATTGTGTCCCCCCCCCTAAATTTAAATATTGAAGTCCTAACCCACAGTATCTCAGAAGGTGGTTATATTTGGAGATAATCTTTACAGAGGTGATTAAGTTAAAACGAGTCCTTTAGGGTAGGCTCTAAACCAATCTGATTGGTGTCTTTATGAGAAGAGGAAATTTGGACACACAGAGAGACACCAGAAATGTGGTCGAGAACAGAGCAAAGATCATGTAGATTGTGTGAGGAGGCAGCAAGAAGATGGCCATCTGTGAGCCGAGGAGAGAGGCCTCAAAAGAAATCAAACCTATGACACCTTAACCCTGGACTTCCAGCCTCCAGATCTATGAGAAAATAAATTTCTGTTATTTAAGCCCCCAATCTGTGATGTTTTGTTATGGTAGCCATAGTAAACTATTACAATATTTCTCCTACTAGCCTTCAGGGCAAGAACTAATCTTATTTGCCTCATTAGCCCTTAGGATTTTTATCCCGTAGCCCCCTCCACCATCGACACAATTTTTTCATCTAATGTCACAGACATTCAATATACTTTACCACAAGGATGAAAAACCAGGCGGGAGTGAATGTGTTTGCACACAGGAGTACACTATAGACCTCATGAATGTGGGCCTGCGTCCATTTAATATTCCAAGGTCAAAGGTTAGTTATTTTGTATCATTTATTTCTTTTCACATCTCTGTCTCCATATGTGATTGAGGATAATTGTTGGGTAATAAGAAATTTGGAAGTGCATGTAGTAAATAAACGGAGGTCCAGTGATTCATTTGCCAAAAAGCTAAACTGATGTCCAAACCTATTGACTTTGATCTTCAGGGTTATCACATTCGAGTGTGCCCCTTTCAGAGGTACAGTGACAAAGGCATCATTGTATTTGCAGGTGTAATCAGAAATAGAGCTCCTTCCTCAGGTTTCTTAGCGTGGCCAGCACCAGTGTTATCTTTCCCTCTCAAACCCTTCCTTTTCTTAATGAAGAAAAAAAGACATGTGTTTACCTGGCAGACATTTTTAAGTTTTCACAGTTCTAGTTAAAACATTTCAACTTAATGTTACTTTAGCAAATAACAGCATAGCTAGCCAGGATCTGATGAATGAAGTTACCCAAATATTTGCACACCACATGTAAAACCAGCATCATGTGTGTTAGGGGGATTCCATCCCTTACAAACAGAGCTGTAATCTCAGTTGACTTAATTTTGTGGCAAAGAAAATGACTTCTTATGAAATAATTATTTCAGCTTCTAGAATAGCCACAATTCTAGCCTAGTGAGGAGAAAAAAAAAAAATTGAATTTTGCATTCAGTAGGCTACAACATCTTACTAACCCCTGAGGGCCTTGAAAGGACTTGAATTGGATTTTAGAATGACCCGAAACAGCTCAATGAACACACTTTTTGTAATAACTAAAACGACTACTAAGTGTGATTTTGACTTTTTTCCTTCAGAGATTGAGTTAGGGCTAGGAAGAAGAGTGCACTGAGGCAGGAAAACCTTTCCTGTTCAAACAAGCCATTAGTCTGCACTTGGAAACCTCCCAGGGCACGAAAGAACTAAGTAAGCAAAGATAGCCTTAAAGGCTCTCTTGCCTCCCAATTCTTTTCGTCAAACTCCTCCACCCTCTGTGACTTTTATTTTTTTGTCTTCTATTAAAGATTCCTATAAAAACCATTGTACTGCAATTTTATTTCCAACTTAAAAATATTTATTAAAGGCTCCTGATCCCACATACACCAGAGTCAAATTCTCCTTATTCCCAATCCCACTGTAGACGTTTCCTTTCTCCTGGCTCAGTGGAATTTGCTTCTTTCAACTATCCAGTTCCCTTTCTTTCTTCTCTCTCTTCCCTTTCCTATATTCCCTGAGCGAGTTGCAGGGATTGTATGACAGAAGGGTTCATGAGGTCAGGAGACAGAATGATTCTGATGATAGAAAGTTATGTGATATCATGGCTCCATCAGTGTTTTAATCTTCAAATAACTTGGAATTTATTACTCTGACTTAGAATATACTATACTTTGAATAAGTGTTTTTAGATATTATGCAAACCAGACATCCTATTTGTATGGGGAAACATCTTGCCTTTCTTTTTTATTTTATACAGAATCTTGATAAATTTTGCTGAGTGTCTCTATGGCTCCTTTATCTATTTAAATACCAGGACACAAAAGAGAGGGGCAGAGAGATTTGACTTATCGCCTTGTTACTTGTTACCCAAGAGGTAGAGCTAGGACCACAATGAGAACATTGTTCAAAAGATTTGACTTAATAAAGGACGAGTTTTTGTGGTGGAAACTTTCGATCTAGGAAGGGGAAGAGTCGAGGAGAAGCTGGGCGCTCAACATGTTTTACCTGCGACCTACCATTTTCTTTAACTCATCCTTTTCTGAAAAGTCCCTGCTCTTCCTGAAATAAGCCCATTTTGTAAGAACAAGGAAGCTTTTTCAGATTTGGGATAGCTTCAACTCTTTGATGAAAACTGAGCAAAATCTAAATATTTCCATCTTTCAACTATTTGATAGGAAATACAGGCCCCAAGATTCAGAAAACAGGAAGGCCGCACCCATTAAAAGAAACACTCCCAGTGGCGTGGGTTCTCACGCGCCACTTAAGCGGCCCAGGGTTCCCTAGTTCAGATCCTGGGCGTGGACCTGTGCACTACTCATCAAGCCATGCTGAGGCAGCGTCCCACATAGAACAACTAGAAAGATGCGCAACTATGACATACAACTATCTACTGGGGCTTTGGGGGAAAAAAAGCAAAAAAAAAAAGAAACATTCCTTCCTTGTCAAAATCAGAAATGGCTAGAGAGCAAAACCACAATGATTGCTGCTACAATGCCATATGGATTCAAGTCTGGTCTGTATTATAAAGGCTGAGGGAGCCTTAACTTCTTTCCAACACTCCCTCTGCCCCCCTCCCCCAACCCACTGTCATTGACTTAAAGCCAGGGTTTTGCTATACATTTTGGAGCATAGTCCAAATATTCTGCTCTCTTGTCTTTAAAAAAGAATCTGTCTTGGGTAACATGTCCGTGAGAGAGTCCACCCTCATGTACAGTACAATCCAAGAAAGCTATGTCACTGTATATATCCACAGCTCTTAACAAAACAACAAAACCATGTTGTATGCAACATTCTTCTACAGGACAAAAGGTACTGGAACTTTCCATGTGGGAAGACGTGGTCCTGCTGTTGTGGAGATGGCTCAGGGGATTAGGGGCGGTACCGGAGGTGAGGATATGAGAACATGAGAGGAAACCTCCAAAGAGAGAGGCCAGAACTGGGATGTGTGAAGCTTTGGCCCCATTTTATGCACAGCTGTGTTATAAATGTGATGAACTAGCATTTCTTGGATCATGTTCGGCCTGGGTCACAGGACAGCTAAGGTGGGAATAAAAATAATGTTACCTTAGGCCTGCCCTTCCTCAGGATGTAAAAACCACAGGAATTAAAAGTCACTGAGCTCTGTCCTCACACCTGCAAGGGCTCAGAACAGTATAAGTGATATGCATTTTGTGACACCTAATTCCTAGTTGCCCATAATTTGGGACATCTCTTTGTCTCCCTCTGTCTCTGTCTCTCTCTCAGTCATCTATCTTGGGACTGGTTGGAGGAGAAAGTCCTCAGGCCAGCTCAAACTTCCCCCTGAGCTCACGAAGGTGAGGAGGCAGCAGTGGTGGTGACTTTGACATAAGCTATTTATCCATTCACTCCAACAATCACCAAATAATCTGCCTAATATTTCGGTGAATTGCTGAGTAAACTGTGGTAAGACAGGTCTTAGATCACAAGAGGGTCTATGGGTGTTCATATTTCACTGGAAAACTATGTTTGAAATTAGCAAAATATGTAAGTATCTTCGAAAATGTTTACTTGCCCTGTATCCCCAATATAAACTATATAGATAATACTTTCCTTCACAGATCATAACTCCACAAATATTATTTTATTTTTCATCCCAGGAGTCATGATTCATAGAGATGGAGGCCAAATTACAAGTGGAGAAACCGAGTACTACGCAAGAGGTGTTAACTAGTGGATCCTCACCACAAGGCACAGGTGGGAGCAGAGACAGAACAGTGTTTACACATCTCACCAGGCTGCTCCCCCCTGAGAGAAACAGCACGTTTTCTATTGATTTCCCTGTCTTAATGAGCCAGATGTAAGTATAAATACGAGGGTGGGAAAGACACTGAGGGAAATTGATTTTGAAAAGAAACAGTCAAATATTTCTGTCGGATGAAAGTTTCCCTCTGCGAAGAGTAGCGGCTAAAGTGTAAACTTCCATGTTTCTTGTTGGCTATACACAAGAACATTCTCAAAGTAGAATTAGGTTTAAAATTTATGTCCATTGATGCTTGTTTGAGCTTTAATGTTGAGGCTAAGTGAAAAGACTCACTCCAGGGATTATGTAAAAATGTTTAAGTCAAATATGAACTTCTACCTTCCTTGTACTGGATAATTAGGGAATTGGCTTAGAAATTATACTCTAGCCAGAAACCCACCCCCTTAAATAAGCCTTTGCTCCTAATGATCAAATTGATAAAAAACACTATTGTGGATTTAAGCCTAAAAGACGTGATATGATAAAAAGTGAGCACACAAAATTCTTGGCAACCTCACCTGAAGCAGCAAATGTTCTAATAACCTCCCCAATCCTGGAGATTGACAGGGCACCAATTTGATTTAATTCATGTGCCATTCTTTTAGAGAAGGGATTCTCAAAGGGAGCAGAAAAGTTGCTGGCACAGGCAGATCCCTGGAAGATAATGCTCTGATAAACTTGGCTCATGGAACATCTGTTTCACTCTGTTACAGAATCCTAGACAATGACGCCGGCAACTATTCCTAAGTCATATAGAAAACCACACCCAGTTGCATTTATTTTCTGGGAGAAGTAAATTAAAATTCCCCTTCTCAGCCAATAAACTCCAATGTACTTAACCCATTTAGTGTTCATTACAAAATACAGAAAATGAGAACAAAACATTGTAGGACACTGATACACTCTCAAAATAAGGGCCAGTCTACAGAGCCAGAATGCAGAAGGACTCATGGTAAGTGCTGAAATGAAACTGAAGAACTAATGGAAATTTTCTAATAGATCTCTCTCATATTCTCTTTCTCTTTGGGCTTGAGAATCCATTTGACAGAGAACTCTGTGTGTAGGTTTGTGTGTGTATGTGTACGTGTGTTTGCAGTAGGCTTTTTTATTAATTTAAAAAATTATGGGAAGGAATAGAAGTAATTAAGGAGTGAGAAAACAATGGAGTAATACTATGAAATGTGGGTTGTGCCAATATAAAACATGTCACATCCAAATTTTTATAGTTGATGATTTGAAAAATGGAGTTTGCACTCCTTCAATCTAATAATTGAGACCCCATATAAGTAGCAAAATAATAACTTTCTTACAGTTTCTTTCAGGCCCAATATTAGCTTAAACTGAGTTCATTTTAAAGCACATAGATTTTCACAGCCCCTTCAAAACCAAGAAAACTTATCCTCTCTTTTGTTCGTAATGAAGTTGGAAGTGAACTTCACTTGGACGCTTGTCCCCCAAAACAATTCAACTTCCAAAAACTACTGAGACAAGTTCTTTTTTTTTCCACTGCTTTCTCACCCCTCACTCCCCACCAACTGTCTTTTATCCTACAAGCACTGTGACTGCTAATTTTCTTTATTATCTAGTTTAAAAAAATGGTCTCTTCAAATGCTTTTGCAGAAAAAGGGCAGTAGAAACTCATTTCTTTTGAACTTTCCTCACCTTAATTTCTTCCAGTCCTATATGGCTTCTTTAAGTCTGTAAGTCTCCCAAATTAATTTTTTTTCCAACTCCATCATCTGTTTTACTACTTAATGCCTGGCACTTTAAAAACTCTAATTTGATACTAGTTGCCTTTTTTGTTGTTGTTGTGCTTTTCTCTCATTACCATGTCTTCCATTTATTCCCATTTCATTTCCAACATTCCTTTCTCATGGCCTTGTCTTCTACTTCTGTCTTTCTTCTTTTACCCCTCTTTTTTGGTCTGCATGGCTGGGATCCATTCTAAGCATTTCCCAAACAATTTTCACCCACAATTCCTTTCACCAAGTGTTAGCCTGTTAGAGAGGTGAGAGTAAAAATGTGTGGTATAAACAAGAATTCATAAACAATAAGGAGTAGTTAGTTTGTCAATCTTTCTTGGATGAATGGTCTAATGACCCTTTTTAAGGCTGAATTAAACACTGCAATTATTAATTAACTCTCTTGATAAGAAATAAGTCAAAGCAAAGCATGACTAAATTAAGCAGTGGTATACTCACTCTCAAAAATACAGTATTCATCTCAAGGTTTTTGCCCTTGTTGTCAAACCCCTTATAAAAATTGACTTCATAAAAATTTCAGTTCTTTTTCCTTTTTGATAGTTTCCTTCCTCAGAGTGTAAGAGTTACTGGTGACTAAAGTGGAAAAATGCTAAGAAACTGAGGAAGCACTTTTTCATGTCAAAGGATTCTGTTAAGTATGATTTTTCTTTCAGTCTGTGACTCACACTAATACTAAGCTTCTATAAAAATGAGAAATATATTTCTTTGCCTTAATTCTTTAATGTTAGCTTATGAAGTTCACAATTTAGAATACTGAAGGTGTCTTTCATTTTCCCCTGTAGTTCCTATCTGGTTCCAAGGGAAAGAGGAAATGCAAGGATATAACATCTAGACATGAAAGGGAACTAGCTTAAAACAGAAGGGGCAAGTGTAATTTTTTTTAAATTATTTTACTGAGGTCATAATGGTTTATAACATTGTGAAATTTCAGGTACACATTATTATTTATCAGTTTCTGTATAGACTGCATCATGCTCACCACCAATAGTCTAATTTTTATCCATCACCATATATATGTGCCCCTTTACCCCTTTCACCCACCCCCCAGCCCACTTCCCCTCTGGTAACCACTAATCTATTCTCTTTATCCATGTGTTTGTTTATCTTCCACATATGAGTGAAATCATGCGATGTTTGTCTTTCTCTGTCTAGCTTATTTCGCTTAACATAATATCCTCAAGGTCCATCCATGTTGTTGCAAATGGGACAATCCTGTCGTTTTTATGGCTGAGTAGTATTCCATTGCATATATATACCACATCTTCTTTATCCCTTCATCAGTTGATGGGAACTTGGGTTGCTTCCACTTCTCAGCTATTGTGAATAATGCTGAAATGAACATAGGGGGGCATGAACCTCTTTGATTGTTGATTTAAAGTTCTTTGGATAAATACCCAGTACTGGGATAGCTGGATCATGTGGTACTTTCAGGGATCATTTCTATAGTTCACAAGTGTTCTTAAAGAATATTAAATTGTTAGCTCCTCCCTACACTGTGAGCTCATTGAAGGAAGGGCCCACTATTTACCCATTTTTATATTTGGCCTACTTGGCATGATGCCAAGACATTGTAGGTGCTCAGTCAATGTTTTGTGAATGAATGAGTTGAATGAATGAATGAATTCAAACAATATTCATTTTTTGAATGAATGAAATGAATATTTTTTGAATGAATGACTATAAGCCTTAAACATTTTAAATGGACACAATCCTAAGTGGATAAATTGGAAAGACATCTGTGATTCACTTAAGTTATGTTCCAAAGTACCAATTTGTACTTTGTATTCTGTTGGCATTCAGGATGTGAATTTTTAAAATTAATTGTCATAAAGTATTCATTCAATATCAACTTCCATCTTCCCCTGATGTATATATTGAAAATCTTCTCCTTTCTTGTTTCCCAATGAGCTGCCTAAGGAAAACTGGGTTAATATCAGAACTTTTAAGGTGCCTTTTACAATCATAGAACCTTAAGACCCTTGTAATTAAGTGACAAGTCCTGCAGACAATCAGAAGTAAAATATAGATGATTCACTAGCCTTCAAATTCTAGGGTAGTTCTTTATGATCCAAATAAATCCTGGGTTAATGACTTAGAGTCTGCATTAGGTGGCTGAATATCTCAATATAGCATGTCCCAGGTTCACTTTAAGCCCATACATATTTTGTCAAGGGGCTAGTCTTTGTTGGAAAGCAAAAATACTCTAAAAGTCATCAAGGTTAATTTTTAAGAATTATAGGATCTCCAGGAAGCCTTTTGAGATGTATTTTGCAAAGAGCAAACAAATTTAAACACCCAAAGCCCTATTTTTTCAGTTCAAAATTACAGACCACGTGAGGGTAGGACAACTTCTAAATCTGGCAAAGTTCCCTTTCCTGGTACACCAGAAGCGAGTATCAATCACCCCAAACAAGCAGCCCACTACTAATCAACAACCACATAATGAGTCTCATTGAAAATACCTTAAGCTATTTTGTGTGTCAGGTTAGAAAAACCTCGGGGAAAACATTCCCCTTTTGATTAAGCATCACAAATGAGAATTTCATTTAAGCAAATGCTTTCTGCTAACCAATTTGGAGAATGCACAAGAGACTAAAGTTTTTACTGAGGATATGGGGGAAAACACAGAAAGAAACATGAATGTAATTATGGATGTGCCACTCTGGGATAAGTGAATATCTATCACAGCTAGAGATGACAGTTAGTACTTACAAAAGGGATACAGATTTTTTAATCCAAGCATCAATCCTCAAAGAGGAAAAGAAAACATAAGTGTGAGTTGACAGGCTCAAAAAATACCATTTTGATGCATTAAAAGCATTTAATCAGGAGAAGTGCTAAACCAGGTGTTCTTACATACGGACCACTTGTCCTAAAGAAATCTGCTAGAATTCAAGGCGGTTTGCAAATTTAGATATGAAAAAAAGTACATTTTTATTTTTGCTAACCTATAACCCAAATTTTAGCATTTTTTCCCATTATGAATATAGGCAACCAACCACATTATTATTAGCAATATCTAGGAGTTTGTCCCCAACAGAAATCACAGATATTTTCATATCGTATTTACATGCATTAAAGATATCTAGAAATTTTATCATCCTTATTTTGAAATTATGGTAGTTATTAAGCCAATTGCTAGGTCTTGTTTGTTAATTAATGTTTAAATAAAGAAACTATTTGTCACAAATATTTTCTGAATATTTTGACACTATTTCAATATAACTGGTTTCCTATATAATGCTGTGCATTATTTTATGTGTTAAAAACATTATTCCAAGCCAGTATCCTTTGACTTTTCCAGTCTGCAAAGGGTAAGCATTTCTGGGCTAAACCAATCATTAGAGTTTGGAAGAGTCATCAAAATATTTTGTGCATATTTGTGATGAACATTTATCTTGACAGAGGGACCCCTCAGAGCACTCTAATACTTTTATTCAATTACGTACTATAGTGTGAATTTAATGGCCACATACTGATAAATAAAAATTCCTTGTAAACTAATTTACTAATGAACATTAGCTAGATACATTCTTCTAGCAATATATACACTGCCTATTTTGAAAAAAAGAAATATTCTTTAACAAATGTTTTTTACTCACTAACTTTGTGCTAGCCATTCTTCAAACTTTAAAATACTTGCATTTACTTGAGGCAACTTAACCAGCTAGGTCTTCAAAACACAAGACTTAGGAAGATGACAGTGAAGAACTTTTTGATTTTCTGGGTTGAGAGTTAAAGCTTTAATTATTCTATTACTACATCAATTTTCTTTGCTATTCTCTGTATTGTCAAATAACAATACTTTAAATATTGACATTAATGTATTATGAATGTCACATTCCTTTATTACTCATCTATCCTGTCATTCTTTGAGTCCAACTTCATAGACAAAGTTGTGTTAAGCCTTGGATCTTTGCTTATTCCATCAGTTTGTGGATTTCATTTCTTGCTCCTTTTTCAACACGCAACAAATGATTCCAGGGCTTTCAACATTAGAGATTACTAAAAATATACTTTTTAAAAGCATGACTTTATGGAAGTTTTCGAAATAGAACAACAAGACATTGGGGACTTATTTTACGGGTGACAGCCAGTGGGGCTTGCCTTAGTGGAAAAAATGATCAGGGTGTGTGTGTGTGTGTGTGTGTTTACTACATCATCCTAATCTCATTCATCCTGCACCATTTTCTATGCTTTGCTCCCCTTCCTCATCCTCCAACATTTTTCACTGGATATTTTGAGAGATGGTGGTAAGAGGGAGACAAAAAACAAATGAGACAAAACACAAGAGAGGGAAAAGAAGATACAAATAAAATAAGTGTAGGAGAGCCATTTAAAAACTACACGCATATTCTCATAAAGAGGAAAAGTGAAAAAAATACCCTCTAAAATTAAAATGTCATTTCCCCTTAGTAGGCTACTTTTCAAGTACTGAAGGAAAAAATTTAACTCACTTTCTTTCTTTCGTTGTATGTCTTTTTTTCTTTCTCTTTTTCATTATGTTCATATTCCATGCACTGTTTTAGGTGCTGGGGATAAACAAAATAGACAGAGAGAGAGAAATCCTTGCTTTCATGTTTCTTCTATTCTGGTGGAAAGGACAGTCAGCAAACAAGGTAAGTTAAAAATAAAGTTAAGCATAAAATATATTCAACAGTGATAAGTGCTGAGGAGAAGAATATAGAGGAGAAGGAATATATGACATTTCTGGGCAGGTAGGTGGCATTGAAATAGATTGGTAAGGAAAGGCCTCACTGAGAAAGTGACCTTCAAAAGGACATTTGAGAGAAAGCTTGAAGCAAAGGAGGGAACTGGCCCCAGATAGCTGAGATATGAACATTCCGGGCAGAAGGAACAGCAAGTGTAAAAGTCTTAACATCAGGAATGTTCCTTAGGAACATCAGAGATGACCATGAGGCAGAAAGAGCCAGTAATGGGGTGAGGGAAAATCATGCAAAGGGTTAGGACTATGGCTTTTACTTTGACAGAGGAACAAATGGAAGAGTGACATGATTTAATTTACATTTAAGATGATTACTGATTACTGTGATAAGAATAGACTTGGGCGGGGGGCAGAAGTAGAGACCAGTTGGATCAAATGGCAGCAGTTGAGAACAGAAATGGATAATGAGTTCTTGATACATTTTAAGGTAAGCCAATGGGATTTGCTGATGACTTGATATAAGTTGTAAGAAAAAGGAATTAAGGAGTACTATGAGGTTTGGGGCAGAACAACTAGAACAATGAAGTTGCTGCAAACTTCAATGGGAAAGCAGGTTTTGGGGGTTGGTGGCTAGACATATTTGACATATTAAAGTTGAAATGTTTCTTACACACCCAAGTGGAGATGTCAAGTAGCTGACTGGATATATGAATTTACATTTTCAAGGAGAGGTGCATGCTAGTCATATGAATTCGGGAGTCATCAGTATATAGAAGATAGTTAAAGACATGGGTCTGGATAAGATTGTCTAGGGAGTGAGTAGAACTATGAAAGACCATAAAGGAGAAGAGGTCCAAGGCGAGGACTTTGGGCCACTCCATCAATTAGAGGTGAGGGAGATGAAGAAGGACCCACAAAAAGACTGAGAAAGAGTAGCCAGAAAGATAGGAGGAAAATGCTGCAATGATTCCTCCAGGTCCTTCCCACTCCCTGATTTGAGCAGTTATAGTTGAATCCTGGAAAATACTGTACGGATGATGTTATTTAGTTCAAATATATTTAAAGATGCTGAGAAGCATACCATATGCAGTCAATTGATATTTTTCTTTGGTTTGAATTAGGACTTGCTGGCTGCAGAAAACTAAAAATACATCATGCTGAAAAATGGACACACAGAACACTTTGTGTGTGTGTTTTTCACAGTTTTCCATGACATTTTAACTAAGTGTGAAGGATATTGTTCTTCTTTTCCTTGCACGTGGTATGGCTAATGCTGAATGTATGGGGATTACAATCATACCATGTGACAGATTGCAGTGTCACATACACAGGCTTCTGCCTCCACTGCAGGGATGAACAGAAGGAAGTCACGGCTATGAGAAGGAAACTATTTATTCAGCTGCAGATAGTATCATAAAGTGGCAAAGCAAATTAAGAAAGTTACCAGGCAAAATTAAAGCTTCCTTCAGCTTCTACCCTCTTCACCACTACCTCAAAATATACTTTCTTTTTTCTCTTTGAGTTTAAGCTATCTCCATCACTATTGGAACAGCCTGTTATATTTGAAAAAATACCCTATTTATGTTATTTTGTGTTAAGGTAGCATTCAACAAAGGTTAGCTTTTAGTTTGGGCAAAAGTGGATTTGCTTGGGCAATCAAGTAATGATACCTGTAGAAAAATGAGTACAAAAAAAAGTATGAGGAAAAGAAATAGAGAGCACTCATTGCTGACATAAAACTACTTTTAAAATTTGGAATCCAGATACATGTGATTGTGGAGAAAGACCAAACATCCTTGTAAGATGACAGTAATCTATGATGTGGCATTGTGTAGGTTCTCCCCTTCTTGTTCCTCTTGGGGCATTGAGCTTCTTTCTCTGAACAATAACACCTTCCCCAGAGACAGAGCAAGGAAGGCAAAGAAGGCAAACATTAAACGTCTCCGTTCTTCAAATGCTGTATATCCCCAGTCTTAAGAAGAAAAAAAAAGAAGAGCTAAATTTTGACTAAATGAGTTTCTGAGTATTTTGTAAAGTTAATTTGTTCATGCTTTCTCTGTCCTCCATTCTTCACTGTCCCCCATTCTGAACTTAGTATCTTAGAGACACAAACCAAGAGAGCAGATGCCTCCACTTAGATGTAGGGGGAAAATGCCCCTCTCTGTTACTCTCTCTCTTCTCTCTCTTTCTGTCTCTTTCTCAGTCTCTCTGTGTGTATGGCTGTTTCTGTCTCTCTTTCTGTTCCATCTCTCTCTCTTCTACAATCTCTCCTCATCTTTCCCCTGCAGTAATATTGTTAACTTTAGAATTAGCTGATTTTTTTCTAGATAAAAATTTTTGATAGAATTGTATGGTATAAAACAAGTTATATAACTTGCTCCTTAGGCCAGGTGAAGTACATTTCTTAGGCCTCGTTTCATACTCAGTCAAGGGAAAAAAGTTCACGTCTTGCCTGATTTATGTTTTGTGTGGTAATCATTTGTTCTAGGTAGTGTGCGACGGATGGCATTTGAATTCTAAGGTTTAGGTATACCGATCTATAAGGTAAAAGCTAATAACTAGAACTTCTGACCCTATATTTCAAAATTCATTCAAATGAGTTTGTGAAGAAGAATATCTTTCATTTTATTCTTAGATACTGTGCTTAATAAATATTAAATAAAATAATAAGAAAAGGTGAGCTTCACTCCTTACAGCCTCCCTCCTCTTACAGAAATAATATGTCATAAAGGAAAGCCAAAATTTATTTACCTTCATATGTACTCTTCTGAGCAACAAAAATGAATTAATAACCATTTACAGGAATTAACAAGAACATCAGATTAACTGCATGGAACAAACTTTTTTATTTTATTTTATTTTTTAAAGTATTGCTTTAATCCCTTGGACTCCATGGTAAAATTAGGTCAATGAAGGTGATACAGCTTAATGATATGGTCAAAAGCACCCTAAGGAAATATAAAGTTAACAATAATTCAACTTGTGCTCAAGATTTATAGCCACCAACTTTGTGGCATTGAAGAAAATCCCATTAAACATTTATTACACCTCTTTTTCTCCCTGGAGGAAAACAAAGTATTTATCTCCCTTTACCATGATTAGAGAATTGTCACCTTTAAAAAACAATGTCTTTTGTCCCCAAAGTGGAAACATAACAAGGAAATCGCAAAGCATTTTCTTCTGAACTTCTTGGGAATTACTTTTGGTGATACCACCTTTACCGAGGCATTTCCTGTAACAACACGGAAGTGTACTTGTGCTGAAGCCACTAGGTGCCAGACACCGAACTGCACACTTTACTTACTTTAAGCCTTTTAACAACCTTATAGGGTAGGTTTTATTTTCCAGATGAGATCAAGTTTCAGAAAATTTAAGTGACTTGTTGGACACTACAGTTTGAAGTGCTAGAGCAGGATTTGAACTTAGACCCAGAAGTGGAGATCTATATACTGTGATGAATTATTTCACTTTTTAGGTTACATATATGTATTTGTGTGTGTGTGTGTGTGTGTGTGTGTGTGTGTATGGGTGAGTAACCTATGCAAGCCAGCCAAAAGAGCAGATGAGAGCACCATTCTTTTGTCCTAGATTCGGAAAATGAGATACAAGTAAATGCAAGTGATGTTATGATCTGGGAATGAAATGCCACTATGTTGTTAAGTAATCTACTATGTATATGAGGTCAATTCCCTATCTTTATGAGAGGAGAAAAATGGAAGCATCTCGGGCCACAAAGCCTTTAAACCATCACCAGAGGCCAGGACTCCAAAATATTTCTGAAAATGTAGTCTAGATTCTCTCATTGCCTTAGCCTAAAGTCTATCCTCACTAATATAGATTTGAACAGATTAAACATTAATTAACAGATTAAACATTAATTATCTAAATTACAATCAAGGAATTAGAAAAATGATAGAGTAATACTGAAGAAAGTAGAAAAAATGATAACAAATAGAGGAAAATTTAATATAATGGAAGCAAACAAGAAAAAAAGAATAGAGAAGAGCAATGAAAGAAAAACCCAGTTCTAGAAAAATGCTATTAATATTCTCTGCCAAGATGGATCAGGAAAATAAAAAGAAAGAAAAAGAAAAGCAATTGATGATAGATAGATTGATGATAGATATACAGAGAGAGAAAGAGAGGGAGATTGAGAAGAGAACCATAACTATAGATAATATTGAGGATTTTAAAAACTTGTTAAAAGTAGAAGCTTTATGATAATGAATTTAAAAGCACAAAATGTTAATTATCTAGAAATATGTAAGTTAACAAACTACTCATTACAAATAAAAAATCTAACTAGATCTATATTGATTAAAGAGATACAGTCATTACAGAAAAATCTACATACAAGAAAAGCATCAGGTTCAGATGTTTTAATTGGAGTGTTTTATCAAGTTATCAAGAAATAAATAACTCTTTTCTTATAAAACTCTTTCAGGGTTTAGAAAAAAAAATGTTCCTTAATTAATTTTATGAAATTAGTATGAGCTTGCTAATGATTCTGCAAATAAATAGAGCCAGGAAAATTATTAGTTGTTATTATCCATTAAATAGATGCAAAAGTACTACACATAATAGTAAAGTGATTCACACACTGTGTGTGTGCTTGCACGTGTGTAACAGGTAAAACAGTCTCATGACTAAATATGGTTTAACCTGAGAATATTAAGATGATTTAAATTTAGAAATACATTAATGTAATACACCAACTTGACAATGTAAAGAAAAAATTATATCCATAAATGCAGCAGTCATTTAATAAAATTCAAAACCAACTTATGAAAGAAACAATGAATAAAGTAGTAGTAAAAGGTGAGTTTCCTAATCTGATTGTACATGTCTATCAAAAAAGGAGGCAAGTTGAATGACGGTGAAATGTTAGAAGACTTCCCTACCTTAGTTATTCCCCCTCTTATCTATCTCTAAGTCTAAGTTTAGGCTAATGAAATATAAGTGCAAGAGTTGTGTGGCAGCTTCCAAGAGCCTTCCTTAATAGATACCTGGCCTATAATTTTGTCTTTTCTTTTTCTACTCTTCGTCCTCCTGTCAGTACCAAGGTGGAGGATGCTATGAACCAAGGGTGTTGGTGTGGGGAACTGGAAAGAATCTGAGTCCTTAACAATGTAGCATCATATCAGCCCCAAACTGACCGCTTCCAGACTTCTTAAAATGTAAGAAAAAATAAACTTCTATTTGGTTTCAGCTGTTGTGACCATGACTGTTTCTGCTCAGCACTATACTGGGTAGTACTAGCAAATGTAATGGAAGAATTTTAAAAAATGAGATATAAATTATAAATAAACTTACCTAAATTGAAGTTTTGGGAATTACATGATTATATACACAACATCAGTGAGCTACAATTTCATACCCATAAAATTGTCAGAAATTAAAAGGTCTGATAAAACCAAATGCTGATACAGTCATGGAAAAATACAAACCCTGGTACATTGCTGGTGCGAGTATAAATTTTTTAAAAACTATTCTGATGAGTGTATTCTTAGATTTATTTTGACTATAGGCCACAGAGATTTTATCTCAAATTGGCTTAATCAACATGGATGTCTATTATCACCTGAGTCCAGAGTTTAGATGAAAATCAGCTTATAATGATCAGGAACTCAACAAGTCTTTAAGAACCCACTTCTTTTCAATTCTCTTTCTGTTTTTCTTAATATATCAGCTCCTATCACAGACTGACCTCTTTGTTGGTGGCAAGCACACTGCAGCTTTTCCATGGATCTCCTGCAGACAGATGATATCCAGAAGAAAAAGAAGGCCCCTATATTTCTGTGACTTCTTTTTAGGAGTGAGAAAACCATTTACAGAAGTTCCTATTTCTTTGGTCAACATTGGTCACATGCCCATTCTCAAACCAGTTATTAGCAAAGAGAATGGAATAACAAAATCATTGGAGCAAGGTTTTTAGTAGCAAAAGGTTAGAAACTAAATATTCATTAATAAGCAAATGGATAAAATTTTATATTATAGCATTACAATAGAATACTATATAATTGTACTAATAAGAGTAATAGGTAACATTTATTGAGGTGTTACTATGTGCTAGGCACTATTCTAATCACTTGTCCAATATGTATTCATTTTTCCACCACAAAACCCTATAAGGCTGGACATTTAAATTGAGTGGCGATTTCATACTATTTCATACCCATAAGACTGGCAAAAATTAAAAGGTCTGATAATAAGAAGTGTTGGTAAAGATATATGTAGTTGTGTGTATAGGCACATACGTACATACATAGATGAAAGTATATATGTATATATGAAACAGAAACCTTATATACTACTAATAAGAATTTAATTTTTCACATAAAAAAATGAAGCAAGAAGCAATAAAGTAACTCACCCAAAGTCACAAAGATATTAAGTGGCAGAGATAGGATTTGAATCCAAATGGTCTTTAAATAACAGTTAAAATAGATAGATTAGATCCACATGTGTCAATGTGGACAATATTAAAAGCATAATCTTGGGAAGACAGTAGCCTTTTAATGTAAAAGGAAATGTAAGAAAAGACCAAGTGTATCAAGGGGAAGGAGGTCTGTATGAGTTCATTTGGGGGGAGGTTGTACTGAAGATAATGAACAAGCATGATGCCCTATAGTCGTATATACTACTATCCGCGAGGCAATCGGACATAAAGATTTCAAAAAAGGTGTTTGTATCGAGAGTTGAGAGTTATCATGTAGTAGCGGGAATTGATCAGGTGGGTTTAAAGTGAAACGAGGGAAGTAGGAAAGAAAAAGTCCTGAGGGTGGGGAGAAAGGAACCAGAAAAGGAGACTGAGGAAGAATATCAGAGCAGCTATAGATGAGAGAGCAGCGTCTCAGCTAGGAATAAGGGGTGAGCTTCAAGAACATTATGACCAATAATGTCAAATGCTGCAGAGAGTGATGAAAATATTTGGGCATCATTAAAGACCTTGGTGAAACCAGTTTCAGTACATTTATAGTTAGCAATCTGCATCCATGTTTTGAAAGGTCAATAGGAGATGAGTAGGAGGGTCTGTGAAATGCAGCCTATTTTTCAGAGGAGCCTAGTTGGTGAAGGAAAAGTGAATATTCATTAGCCAGAGGGAATGAAGGGTTTTTCAATGGAAAAGACATGGTAATGTTTTTAGCTTGTGTGAAAAGAATCAGTAAAGGGAGAAATCTAAAATATTGGAAATATAGAAAAGGGTAGGAGCAACATTTGGAAGAAGATGGGAAGCAGTGGATCAAGAGCACAGGTGGAGAAGTTAGCCTTGAACGTGAGAAGTAATGGAGAAGTGAACAAGAGATCTCCCAGATGAGAAGAGAGACAGATGGAACAAAGAAAGGGGAGAAACGAGTTTTATCCTGCTGTGTTTCCAATCAATTTTTCCCAGAAGGGCTACTTGGCGAGGAAAACAGGAAACAGACAGGTGGTCCAGAGTCTGTTGGGTAAAGTTAATATATAGTTGCTTGATTATTCACGTCTGAGTTTTAGGACAAAAAAAAAATTAAAAGTAATTACTGCAAGTTTATGAATCACATCCAGTTACCCAGACACCAGTCTCCTGACCTAAATTTCTCCATCCCTTAGTGATTGGAGCTGGAGTGTTGCCTATATAGAGGCCATTCTGAATTTACACCAAAAACCAAACTGAAACCAGAAAAGAGTTAAAGAAAATTCTCACCAGATGTCAGCACTGAAGGCAACCTAGTGATCACCCACACAAACCCTCTTTCATGGAAGAGAACACCAAATCTCAAAAGTGTACCCACGGTCATCAAATTATTGATTGGTAAAGATCTCGTGTTTCATTTTCCTCCTCTTAGCACTAATGGACATCTAACACATTATATATTTTACTTCTTTAATTCATTTATTATTTGCCTCCTCTCATGAGAATGTTCTCTCCCTGAGAGCAGGAATTTTTGTCTCCTTTGCTCAGTGCTCTTGCCTCAACCCTCAAAGTGTTCTTGGTATTTAGAAGGCACTTGATTATTATTTGTTGAGTGAATGAATTGCATCTAATCCAGTGCACTTTCTACTTCCCCAGTACACTCTCACGGAGAGCACTTCAAAGTGAAATTGGTACTTCTAACAACCACCTCCATGCAGACAACTTTTTCATTAACTGCTTCTTCATTGGGTAGAGATGGCTCCAGGGCAGAGCAGAATTCAAATCTAAGTCTGCTTGTTTTCAGAGCCAAATGTTGGATGAATTCAACCTATTCAAATACTTCTCCCTGAAAAATCTGAATGGAATTTTGTGGCAATAGACAAAACAACAATAACAAGACAAATGAAAGCCAAATCAATATTCTGCAACAAACTATACAGAGTGAATTTCATGGTATATTTCTTGGATATCTACATTTATATCTTTGCTCATACCTTTATGTTTGCGTCTATGTCCATGTTTATGCCACCCAAGAGAAATATGGTAGAAAAGATTCACTGGGTCTGTTTCTAAGGGAGTGTTATGGAAATTGTTACTTGTTATAACCCTTCCCCTGCTCAAGGAAATTCTCTATTTCTTGGTCACCATGTGAAAAAAAGATGAGAAAGACACACTGTGAAGCTGGCTGCTCCACAGAAGATAGTTGGCAGTTCCTGAAGAAATCTAAGAGAGCTTTTTTCTATTCTTTCTGAAGTGCTATTTATTTATTTATTTATTTTTTGCAGGAGTTATCTCCAGAGAACGGAAGGAGAAACACCCTGAATAAGGATGTGTCCCTCTCTATGGAAGTATGTGAAACCATAGAAGAAGCTTACACGACAAAGCGTGTTTGTGGAATTAGGTTAGGGAATCCAGTTTTATGGTTGTGAGAGATGCAATTGAGTATTTAAAGACTCACATTGGTCGAGAAGTTCTAGTATATTTTTGCAGCCCAAATGCTTAAAGGAAAATGTGTGGATTAGGAGTATCAGTGTGTTAAACTTTATGATATATGTAGTAGGATGTTAAGTAGACTACTCTGCTTCCAGAATTTTTGCTAAGATTCAAAGCTAAGAACAGATATATCCCATGTTCTACGTTCAGAAAGTCCATCATCTTCCTACCAGGAACTAGTGAAAAGAACTGGTTTAGAAAATGTCTAGCCATCAACTCTCCCCGCTCCCCAGAATTATCCCAGTCAAAGTAAGAGGAGGGTCGAGAGGGGAGAGAGGTGGTAAGCCTTGAGGAGAGACAGAGTTTGGGTGAGAAATGAAAACACTGCTTTTCCCTTTCAACAGCTCAATGAGGGATCCAAGAGGATCACGTAAGATTGACAGTGCCTGCAAGGGGAACACGGCAAGCTGAATCTCAGCAGGGGGTGTGTGGGGCTGCAGAGCACAAACGTCCCCCTCTGTGCCATCATTAATGCTGAATATAGTCAGAGAGAGTGGATTCTGGAAGAGCATCTGGGAGTCTGAAGCATAGAGCCTTATCCTGTTCAATCCTCTTCCTCCACTATGGGGAAGAATAAATGCGGCCCTAAAGTTTGGAAGTATACATGGATGTGGAGTGTAGCCTTGAACTTTTCATAACAGAAACACCCGAATCGGCAACCCTTAAAGGAACAGTGCTATAATGTACCTGGAAGGAAGATGGGGGTAACCCTACTGCATCCCCATTTCCATGATCTTCCAAACTGTGACTGAGGACTCCAGTGGTTTCCATAACTGCATGGAAAGGATTGTGAAGGGTAATGGAGGAGGATGGGTCTTGGCACTGCTAGGTGGCTACTGGGCCAATCTCTTAAGGTTCAATTTAGAAAAGAAGTTTTGGTGCCTAATCTGCTGCAAAAAGAAAACGGCCCCATGGGAGAACTCTGTAAGTATTTGAGTAAGGGCAAGTTAATAGTGTCAGAGACAATGTCATGTCACCCACATTTCTGCCCAATTAAGGGAAACATTTATTTTCTTCTCAAGCCCTAGTCAGCAAATAACCTAATATTTTGCTTTTTCTCTCCCATCAAAGTAGGAGAAGGATAAGACTTTCTTTATGGCTATAATAGCTGAGAAAATACAGAACCCAGAAGCAGATAGCCAGGGAACACAAAATGCCTAAAGAAGGGAAAGATCAAGTAGAACTTTAGGGCCACCAAAAAGACATCTGCAATTCTCAGAGCACTAAATAATTAATGGGAGAAATCTTGCCAGTTTTCTTGGAGAAAACAGACCTCCTAGGGGACACTGTTGATAAGGGCTTGGTACGCAAGCAGAAAAGAAGAATTGTCTGTAAATGATAATAAGGGCTGAGATACAAGTAAGCAACAATCCAGAGCAGAGCAATATGTGTGGGAAAAGAATGGCGTGGGAAACACCAAAAAGAGTTAGGAGTATTTGGATAATGCAAGAAGAAAAATCAGGATAGGACCTATGGTAGCTTGTAATTTCCAAGGATAAACACCAGAATATAGTCCATCCCCCATGCTCCATTTACAACTGACAACACTTTCATCAAGTGGTGGGATCTCTGTCCCCTCCCCTTGGACCCAGGCAGAACTTTGTAACTGCCTTGCTCAATAGAATACAGCAGAAGTAAGGCTATGTGACTTCCAAGGCTAGGTTATAAATGCTCTGTTCTTCCACCTTGTTCTCTTGGGACACTTGCTCTGTTAACCCAGATGTCTTGATATCAGGAGGCCAAGAAGAAGCCTCTGGAAAGGCCCACAAGAGGAGCCCCATGCAGAAAGGAACCGAAGCCTCAGGCCCTCAGCCCTCACTGAGCTCCAGCTGATGGCCAGCATCAAATTGCCAGCCATGAGAGTGAACCATTTTGGAAGTGAATCATCCAATGTCTAGTTGAGCTGATGCCACATGGAACAAAGAAAAGCCTTTCCCGCTGAGTCCTGCCCAGATAGCAGATTCTGTGCTAAATAAGTGGTCACTGTTTTAAGCCACTAAATTTGGGGAGGTGGTTTTTTACGCAGCAATAGATAACCAGAATAGGACCGGAAAGGGGATTATTTACCTAGCCAGAGTCAGCTGGGTCTTGCAGTCCCTTTGGGAGGAGGAATTGAAGATTTTTATCAGTACTCCAGTTTGTACTATTTGTGGTGTTCTATAAAGTATGTGTAGAGAATTCTCACTTCATCATAGAGGTTTAAGTGCTCTCAATAATTCTCTTGGCAGTCTTTATTAAATTTCAAATTAAAAGACACTTTAAGTATGAGTATAGTTTTAGTTCACTATATGGAATGTTCAACTTTAAGTAAGAACCGTGGTTAAGAGCCTATTGCCCCAAAATGGTATAGCACATAAACAACACTCTGCAAGATTCTGATTTGTCTGGGCTACTTTTTGATTAGATGAGTTAACATGCTATTGTTACAAGGATTAGCATATGGGTAAAAGAACACTGCCTGAAGCTTCTTCCCCGGAGCAGAGTGGTATATTTACAAGAAGTATAATATACGGCCTTTATGTGTCAATAAGTAGTATGAGGATCCATTAAGTATGTATATGTAAAATGTACACAGCACATGATTTATTCGTCTAACAGTACTTCAACACAGATTTATTGAGTGCCACTCTGTGTTGATATAGGACTAGACATAGAGGATATAGAGGTGAAGGAAACCCATTGGTCCCTGATGGGACAGTCAGATGATAAACAGATACATATCTGTCAAAATGTTGAGAAGTATAGGAAAAAAAGTAGGTAAAGGGGATAACATGTCAAGGTGAGGTGGGGGTAGGCAAGCGAGGTTGCTAGTTTATATAGAAAGTTCAGGGAAAACCCTCTGCTACAGAAACATTTGAGCAGACATCTTCAGGAAATGAGAGTGAAATCAGATAGCTACCTGGGAGAAGGGCAGTTCAAGTTAGGGGAACAGCAAGTGTGAACACCGTGGGATGAGAGCAATCTTAGTGTGTACAGAGGACTCAAAGGCATCATCGTGGCTGAAACAGAGCAAGCAAGAGGTTGAGTGGAAGAATAAGTATTGGGAGTGGGAGGTAGACCATGTAGAAACATGGGATATTATAGCGATCATTGAAAAGATTTCAGCTTTTATTGAGTGATTATGAATATACATATGTGTTGTGGACTGAATGCTTGCGCCCCCCCTCCCAAATTAATATGTTGAAGTTTTAACTTCCTGTGTGATGGTATTTAGAGATGGATCCTTTGGGAGTAAGTAGGGTTAGATTAGGTTAAGAGAGTGGGGCACTCATGATGGAATGACTGGCCTTATAAGAAAAGGAAGAAAGAGAGATTTCTTTCTTTCTCTGCACTCACATACCGAGGAAAAGTCATGTGAGAACTCAGAAAGAAAGCAGCTGTCTACAAGCCAGGAAGAGAACCCTCACCAAAACCCAACCATCCCAGCACCCTGAGCATGAACTTCTAGTCTCCAGAACTGTGAGAAAATAAATCTCTGTTGTTTAAACCACCCAGTCTGGGTATTTTGTTATGGCAGCCTGGGCTGAGACAATATAGCTATAGCCACAGTGATGTACAGTATAACTACAATGTCAATCAGTTTTAATTTAACATCGAAATGTAGTTTCCTTTCAAAATATCCTATATTTATTCTCCTCTGACTTCCTTAGTCCACTTCCACTAGTTTTTTGGTAACAAAAGTGCTAATTGCACAGTTTTGTGCCTGAAATTGCTTAATGATCAGTTTCAATTATACGTTTTCCAGTTGTATTTCTAATATTCTATTTTTGTGAAATATGAGCTTTGGGAGGTGTGTGTCTTTGCTAATTGGAATGTCTTCTGTTAAAGTCTTTGCAAACTGTCACAAAAATTAAAATAAAGAGTCTTCCCTAATATGTATGTTACAATTTTTTGGTAGGAATTTTATAGATTGCCCTGGCTTGAAGAGGAAAACGGTATTTTCTTATTCAAATGAGAGATTCTTGCTCATCATATAGAAATCCTTCTGTCTATAGTTATTTATATGTTTGTTTTCTTATTAATTAATTATTTCTCTTGTTATCAGATGTTTCCTTCGGTTAAAACAGATGGGGTTTCTGACTGCTTTTCTGGGTTTAGCTATCTAATTTCATATGTAAACGGCTATAAAGCAGAATTGAATTTTGCCTGCCAACCCAGGCTCCCGTGAGTGGATGATTGTTCTTAGCCTCTCCTGTCTACGTTAAGTGTTCAGCTAGTTTCTCCTGAGCTCTTTAGAAGTCTCGTGCCATATTTGTGATTCCTGCTGTGTTCATTATCTCTGTTTCTGTCTTTGTTTTTTGCAGGAGTGAAACACACAATGGTAGATCTTTTAAGGATATTGAGACTCACTTCCGTTCCTGAAGCACTTCACAGTCTCATTTCTTTAATCCTTTTCCTTGTTTCTGTGCCATTTCTTCCTCTCTTATCACTGCTTACTCCTCCTCCTCCTTCTCCTCCTCCTCCACCTCCTTCTCCTTCTATCATGTCCAGCATTTGTATTCAGGCTCCATGGCTCAAGTTTTTTTCTAGATCTCTACGGGATTTTCACCAACTTTCTGCATGGGAGGGGCTGTTTATAATTTCTTAGTCAATACAGTTTTTAGGACGAGAAATAATTGGCTCCTTGGCATCTATCCTTAGTAAACAAACACACAAGAAGCAAGCCAACTAACAAGCCCTAGCTCTGGGGCTCCCTTCTCCCCGCCTTGAAGACTCATCTAGTGGCAACAGGCCAGACGTCACAAGTGTGAAGTCTGGGCAGACATGGTGCTCTGGGACTTGTTGCTCTTTAACTCAACTATCAGCGTAGGCTCTGTAAGAAATCTTCAATGTCTTCAAACTCAAAGATCAGGGAGATTATGAGTGATCATCTGGGCCCACAACAGAATGCTAAGAATGAGATAATTTATCATTTGTGGAAAAAATGATAAATTTTTCTCTTACAAAGAATGTGGCTCACCTGATGTGGTACCTCCCACACAGACATAAACGGGATATTAACATCTTAGAAAAATCAGGGCCACAAAAATAAAGTGAATTGACAGTTTTGTTGAGACTCAAAAAATACATTTTTTTCCAACTTTGTTTAGACTCTCCATCTTTCATGGCAGCTTTGGTTTTTATGCTTATGAGTCATAGTAAGAAAATTTCAAAACAGAGTTGACAAGATTTTTGGTAATTTCATTCCATTAATTTTAATAGAAACACTTTTATTGGAGGAAGGTAGGCATTCATCTCTCATATGTCGTTGTCTGGATTGCATTGGGCACCACAGCAAAAATGTTCATCTGGTTGTTTACAGAGAAGCAAATAATCCTGTTAATTTTATACTTGATAATTTTAAAAAGCCACATAATTCCAAAATTTGGAGTCATAGAGATCTGACTTTACCCCTTGTTCTCTGTGCAGCCTCAAACAACCTCATTAAGCCTCAGTTTCCCTACCTGAAAAACCAAAATAATATCAGTGCCTACCTCTAGGGGGTTATTTTAAGTATTAAATGAGGAAATTACACATAAAGCACATTTAGCAGCACAGCTGGCATAAGTAAATGCTCAGTAAATATTAGATAATTTTATCGCTATGATCACTCTGCATTTCCATTTTTTGTGATTTCTGAATATCAGTACACTGGTGTATTTTCCTCCATTACTAGCTAGGAACCTCAGTCAAGTTACTTAGACTTCTTATCCCTCATATATGTCCTTACCTATGAGGTTTCTTTTATATATAGTGGATTATAATAGCTACTTAACCCTCAATAAGCTATTTTTAGATTAGCATTTTGTCATCCAAATGATAATATTTAATAACAGAGGTTCTATGACTTGCTAGTTCTACGGTCAGAAGTCTGAATTAGAAAAGGAACTTCAGGGTGCCATGGTTCTTCATTATTACTGTTGATGACAGCCGGAATCTATATTAAATTGATACATAATGACAATAACTCATTATACAACCTTCCATGGAGGTCACATAGTTTTGACCTTAGTAGTTTCCAGATAAAAATAACTGCCTTTTTATTCCTGCTCCTTTTATCTAAATTAAGACATTCATATGTGTTAAATAATAACAGAATTCAGTTATTAGTGTTTTGCTAACTAGAAATTAATTATATAGGTACTGTTTTCCTCATTCTTCAGACAATGAAACTGAGACTTAGTCTAACCAAGTTTAAAATGTCGTGACCAAAATGAAAAAGCAGTAAATTTTATAAGGTGATGCCAGGATTAAACTCTTTGTCTGTCAAGCACAAAGTAGCCTGAGCCATCACATATGACCATACAGCATACGGACCACTGCTAAAGAAGATTTTTCAGGCAGCCATTATAAGGAAAGTGATTCCTCAAAATGAACAACACCAAACTGCGGTGTACATGGTATTGCTTTCCTTTTCCCATGCATAATTCAGGTGATTGTTGACCGATAGGGGCTATACCTGTTACTCTACAGACAGCCTACAAATCTTACAGTATAAATAATAAAAGAGTTTGATGTATTCTTGTGAATTTACACACCATGCCAAGTTTCCAGCAACCTAGCTCTACCAGTTTCTGTGTTAGTTGACACAGGGTGGAATATTTACACTGCTGATTTCTAAGAGAGGTGATAAGAGCTGTGTGGCAATAAAGGGTCATTTAGGTCATCTATTGGCTGGACCTTATATTGAAAAAAAATGTGGGCTAGATGCATTCTTAACAAATAATTTTTAAATCACCCCAGCTGCATTTGATATATGGAGAAACTATAGGAGGTGGTATATGTTCGAGTGACTGCAGACATTTGCTGGGGGTGTTTTTCCGCGTGTGTGTGCAAAGCTCCAGAACAAATGTAATTTGTCTTCCAAAAATGACATTACACAGCTTTACATGAATTTCGCATGAACTAAGGCATCTTTTGTGCTTTATGTTTAGTATTTAGATAGAGAAATTAATCGTGAAAGATGTGATGCAGTTATTTATAAATGATAGTTTTGCTAAAATAATTTTGGGGGCACACAGGAACACTTTTCTAGACTGTGTCAGGTTTTCACTGTCTTCAGATGACATTTGCAGAGCATAGTTTCAATGGTTTATCTATGCTCACGTGCACACATACACACACACACACACACGCACACTCCTCGGGGGTCCATGGTTAAGAAGTAGAGGCTAGTGACTTGGCTTTCCTGCAGTAGAGCTTCTCTGCTGAATGTCCTAGTGTTCTAAGGATCCTAGCACTTGGGTGTCCCATTGTTGGAATTCCTTCCCAGAGCAGTTCAGTCTTCTCCACATGGTGCTAGTTGGCAAGGCTTCCGGGGGAATATGTCTCAGTTAGTGCCATGACTAAAATGAAACAGCCCAAATCTGCTATTGTCAGTTACTGATAATGCCATCAAGGCAAGTCTTTATCTAGCACCTTGGAACTTTTATTTGATGCAACAAGATGACTTGGTAGAACTGTGATAAATTTTTCTCTACTACTTCATTAACTAATACTCATGTGCTACATCCATATTTTGATGATTTGTTACTGAAGTTTAAATGATGTGTTTACCTCCAAAAAAAAAAAAATCATGTGGTCTTCCCTACTTAGATTTGCCAATGAAAAAGCCCCATCCCAAATCATTTCTTTCCACTGTTTTCTCAGTACCTTTTTAAATTTACTTTGTAGCACTTATTCATCACAATTTGTAAGTACTTTGTTTTATATCAACTCCATAGGGCACAGATCTTGCCTATGTTATTCACCATTGGATCAAGCATCCTGAATGGCAAAGTGGAAGCCCTCAATAAATACTTTTTGAACGAATGAAATAGATAGGTATTAATAGCTTCAGTAATCACCTTTTTAGCACTACAAATACTGTTTGAGAAGGCAAACAAGAGGCAGTCTCTAGAATATTTTAAAAATTTTTCCACAGACAACCAAGCTAAGAATGGTAGATTTTGGATGGAAATATTGGAGAAAGGGCAGAAGGGAGTTTGAGTAAGTATGGGAATTACATTTGCTTCGGTCTAGCCCTAACATATTAAGTTCAAAATCTGTACTCACTCAGGGACAGAATCGTTTTAATTTAAAAAAAAAACAGTTTTGCAATCTTTAGTCCAGACTCTAGCACAAGTATGGGCAATAGCAAAATCCTTGATCTGGAAATTGGCCTTGAGGAGGGCTCCTCTTTGTGAGGCCTGTCCTCTCATAGTAAACAATTTCAGATTCCAAGCAGGTCCCAGTCGTCTATACAGGTGGTGATGTATGAATCAGAAAGGTGCTTGCTGATGGTCAACTCTATGCTATTGATTTCAGAGTCAATATGTATGAAAAACAAATGGAAAGAAAGCTACTGTGCAACGTGAATTGCACTAACATTCCTCAGGGTAAATGTGAGCCTGCTCATCATGCAAGTAAACATTCGTCTTACAAATACTTATGTGAAAGAATGTTTGGATTTTTTTCTTTTGGTATTTTTGCAAATGAGATAGAAAGAAACAGGTACCAAATGCTTTAAATTTACCAATATATCACAATATTATTTATGCTAAAAAATTAGACACAAACTGATTTTCCAAGAATCTGAAAATGGCTCAGTGATTTATGATACATCCTTATGATAGAATATGATTATAGAGGGGAACCCATTTCTCCTAATCCCCATGTTGCCACTCTCGCTCGCGAGAAGGCAACTGTCCATCATTTCCGCCCTTTGGCTTGTGAGGGAACTTCTGTCCTCCTCTCCGCATGCTATTCCTCAAGGTTGGAGGAGTTGCTAAACTTGTTGGTAAGAGGCTGATCTTCACTGGTTCACATTGTCAATAGTGTGAAATTACTTTACCTCACAAGTGGCGACACAGTTTTCTGCATTTATTTCATTCTCTCCCTTCCTTGGGGACGTGGAAAAGAGTTAGTGAGATCCTTACCTGGGTCTTTTTCCTGTGGAAGCACACCTAGCTCAGGATCCAGGCCTGCGTTTTAGAATATATATCTTAAAATCTGGTGGGGCAAGTTCCCCCTGTTGATTCTTCATTTTTAAGGTTGTAGTTATTTGTTGACTTCTATTTTCCAAATAACTTTTTTTTTTTTTTTTTTTTTGCGAGGAAGACTAGCCCTGAGCTAACATCCGTTGCCATTCCTCCTCTTTTTGCTGAGGAAGACTGGCCCTGGGCTAACATCCGTGCCCATCCTCCTCCACTTTATATGGGACGCCGCCACGGCGTGGCTGACAGGCAGTGCGTAGGCGGGTGCCCGGGATCCGAACTCGCGAACCCCGGGCTGCCAAGCACGAACTAAACTGCTGCGCCACTGGGCGGCCCCCTCCAAATAACTTTTTAGATAACTTTATTGACTTCCTCAAATATCTAAATATCTTAATAGGGTTTGCATTAAACGTATAGAAGAATATATATAATATTGTCATCTGTATAATATAAAGAACTTTTCTATCCAAAGCCATGGGATGTCTCTCCATTTATCTTTTATTAGAGCATTAAAGTTTTCCACCAAGAGAGTATGTGGTTAGTGTAGCAAACTGGAGTAAACTGTTAGGATTATTCTTGGGGTCACTTTGTTTTCAAAGACAAGGATGTGCCTTTCCTCCAGGTAGTGGAAGGCACCGCTCATGTGAGGATTTTCATGTGATCTGTTTTGGGGGAGAAGAGCAGGGGGAAGGTCAGAGTGACCTTCCTACCTCTGCCATTTTCTCAGACTCCTTCAGCCTAAAATATTCACTACACCAGGATGCCGTTTTTTGGGTTAGCATGTCTCGAACACCAGCAGATACAAAGGAAAATCCTCAAATATTAACTAAATATAAGCCTCAAGAATGCTACGGTCATTTTTGAAAGATTTTAAAAATGAAGAGAAATACAATAATCTCTGCAAGTAATTTCTCTTTTCTGGTTCAGATCTTATGATTTACATGTGTGTGTATGAGAAAGATTGGCTCTGAGCTAACATCTGTTGCCAACCTTCCTCTTTTTGCTTGAGGAAGATTGTCCGTGAGCTAACATCCGTGCCAATCTTTCTCCATTTTGTATGTAGGATGCTGCCACAGTGTGACTTGATGAGCAGTATGTAGGTGCACAACCAGGATCTGAACCTATGAACCCCAGGCCACCAAAGTGGAGCATGTGAACTTAACCACTATGCCACCAGGCCGGCCCCCAGATCTTATGATTTTTTAAAAGTAGATCTCTTACTTAGAGTTGCACAAGTAGAAAATTGAGGAAAAAAATTTGGTAATGGGCAAAAAATTATTAGTATAATTTAATTTACCTAGAAAGTGACTATTTCTAAGGAAAACAAAGCAATCTATTTCAGACTGCTTGAAAAGAATAAACCCCAATATGTTTCATGCTTAATTCTTTAGGACCTAAGTTTTGAGTATGAAAGGATCTTATAGAAATATTATTTGACTAGAGAGAGAGAGAAGGAGAGAGACTTTCCTGTTCCCTATTTTCCTTCCTATTCACTTTCCCAAACATTACGTGATAGCTAAATCTTGCCAATATAATTCTACTTAATCATTTTTATGAGAATTAAGTTGCCAAACTTTGCATCAAACATCAACTAAATATTGGAAAAATACAGACTTTGTGGTAACATTTAATATAGTGTTCTACAAACAAAGATTATGTAAAGACTGCATTTATACATGCAAAGCAAATGGAAGAAATGGGGATATTTTCCTGGTAGTCTGTGCTGACATCAAATTTAACCTTGAGATACCTGGAATGAAATGTCTTATGATGGAAAGCAGTTGAGCCCCAATTTCTCACTTTGTTCAGAGTAAACACTACCTATTTCACTTAAACTTCAAGCAAAAATATTTCTTTTGGACTTATGCTAAATACTACAGAAGGAAAAGCTAAACACATTAGGAGTTGAGGAAACTATTAATTGTTATTTTTATAAAGGATTTCTTGGAAATCACCTAAAAATGTGGATCACAATCTGTGTTGAGTCACATATTTCTACAGCTAGGTTACTTTTCTCTGTGATTCTAATCTGGGATAACCTGACAATTTAAATGTGGGTAAGAGCCCTCTTTCGTTCAATGGCATTTTACAAACCACCTGCGTTTTTGAGGTAGAAAACTAAATTTGTTAATATAAATAACACACTGGGAGGATATGAAAGTCAAAACAGCGTAAAGCCCTCAATCTAACTTTTATCTCCCTGTCATCCTGGGTGGATTCCCTGAGAGACAATAATGAAGAGTGCAGAAGGAAACTCTCACAGGACCTTTTACTCTTACAATTTACAGTAAATTGGTTTTTTTGTTTGTTTGTTTTGGTGAGGAAGATTAGCCCTTAGCTAACATCCTTGCCCATCTTCCTCTACTTTATACGTGGGACACCTGCCACAGCATGGCTTGATAAGTGGTGTGTAGGTCCACACTCAGGATCTGAACCTGTGATCCCAAGGCCACCGAAGTGGAGTGCACGAACTTAACCACTACACCACTGTGCCAGCCCCAGTAAATTGTTTTTTGACAGCTCACTTAGGGCTTTGCCCCTCCTCTTCTAAGGAATCATGCAAAGAATGTGTGAGCAGAGGTGTCTAAGGCAGTATTTTTCTTAAACTGATAACGAACACAGAGCCAAAACTGAAATCCAAGGTCACAGATAATGGAAAATACACCACAGGCATTTTCATTGCCTGTATGTTTTTAATGATGTCTTCATTGTCTCTGATTGGGTTTTTGTTTTGTTTTCTTTTTACAGTCACTTATGTTTCCTGCTCTTTGCCATTTGCTTTCCGGCTGGCACTAGCACTTCCATAAAATATCTTAACGGCCCCCTGCAGGGCTTCTGTAGTGAAGGGTCTGCTAATGTTTCCATTATGACCCTGGTCTCAGAGATCTTTATATCACCGTCATCTTAATTTGCATTAGACCATGGGGAACATGTCACATAGGTCAGTCTTGGGAGCAATATTTTTTGGTACATTTGAAAAAAATTATAGTTTAAATTCCTCAGCCGTTGTGTAGCTCTAGAGCACTGAATCTAGTTACAGTAGCATTCGCTGGGGTTTTAGCTGAATAACTTCCATAAAAGTTAATTGAAATTACCTGAATGAAGCCTCAGGTGATGCTTTAACAATACAGACTAACCTTGTAATTGCCTTGTTCTCCTTTCACCTTCTTCTCTCATCTTAAAAGTAGTGTTGCAGCTGATGAGCTAGAATGTCATCTTATAGATGAAGGTGGAATGACATAATAATTAAAAACAAATTGTACCTTGTTTAATAAAGGATCCCAATATAAATACAAGACAAAGCAGTTGCTTTGAAATGTCAGGGTGACCTAGGGTAGTGATAATAGGAAGACACAAATGTCCATGGCTCAGAGCCTTGGGGAACAGATATTGTCCCAGCATGGTGGTCTCGCACTTGACTTGGAATCAAAGGAAATTAGACACTACTTTGAAAAATGTTTGTGATCCATTTTCTTGTTGTAAAATGTGACAAATATTTCAAAAGTTGTATTTAAATCCTGAATTAAAGAATCAAGAATAAATAGAGAAATATAAGGGAAAGGATCCAGTAATACCCAAATATGTAGATTGCTTAAAAAATTTTAAACATTTAGCATTCAATTATTCTTTGAATCTTCACAACAATCCTTTGAATAATGGAAATCATTGGAGAAGATCTAAAGTTAAGTAAAGGAATGATTGGCTAGCATCATGGAATTTCCAGACAGAATTGAATTTGAATCTTCCCCTACCATTACTAGGTGAGGGTTTGGGGAAAGTTACTCAATTTCTTGGAGCCCCAGATATGAATTTACAAATGGAGAATGTAGTGTTACCTTTACAGAGCTGTTGTAGTGAGATTTATACACAGCTTCACACAACCCTAACACAAAGGCACTTAGAGTGTTTTTTTCTCTACTATATGTCTTTGAGAATATGGGGGCTTACTTAATTAACATCATAGATGGTTAATAGCAAAGATAAAATTAAAATATGAGTGTTTTGACTTTGGCCTGTATTTGTTACACTCCATACCTTGCTCCTCACAATTAAAGATATTTCACCAAATATTCTCACATGACTTTAATTTACTTATTTTACTAATGAAATTAGAAAGGATTATAGTTAATGAGGCATATTTTAGAGCAAAGGATTATGTAAATAGCAGAACAACATATGATCTCAAAGAAGGAAATCTCTTTCCTTCCAAACGAATTTAGGAAAATACAAGGAAAATCAGAAAAATTAGTACTATCTGCCAGAAGCCATGCAACAAAACATGTAGAATCTACCACACAGCCCCATAGAAAACAAAAATAAAATGTGAAAATTGAAGGAGATAGAGTTAACCTATATAGATAATAAATACATTGTGATCTTTCCCATTCTTGATATCTAAATCACTCTCTAGTGACTTAGTTATTTGACCTTATTACCCATTTTATACACAGAGCATCTCACAGGCTGTGTTCTAAGGAAATGCTCAAATTGTAGTGTAACTATATGTCTCCATTTGCCTGAAACTGTCTCTGTTTAGATTTGCTGTCCTAGTGTAATTATTAACAGTTCACCTTTTTGCTCTCAAAAAGTGTCCATGTTTGGAAGATGAATTATTTGGTCAACCTGTCAGTTAATGATACAAACCCCTGCCATGAGACTATGTAGGGCTCTGTTATAATTCTTAACTCAATGTCAGGCATCATAATCACTCCCTAAATTCATTATTCCCTGTCACAATCCAACTCCCAGAGATTAGAGCTCTTTGGGACACAGAGTGTGAACTGAGAATGACTGTCAGGTTGGTACAAAAGGATGAGTGGTCTGTAGGAGCAGAAGGAGGAGAGCCACTGTGGGATACATCCACTAAATCAAAATTAAAGCGTTAACATTTTTAAATCATTTCTAGTGAGAAAAGACAAACAGTGGGAAACAGAGCATTCAGATTAAGCGTCCAGATGCTGAAAGTCATTTCTAGGGTAGGACCCAGTTACCTACTCAAGCCCTCGGGTTTGGAGTGTATACGCGATTGTTGATAAAATTGTCACTATTGTTAACTACACAGCCACATCACTTAGTCCTATGGGCCATTTTGATTAAGGTTCCGGGAAGGCTTCCTGTTCGATTGAGCCTGAGAAAATTTATCGTATGTTTTGTTAGTCCAATGTAATCAGTCGCTTGTCTTAGCTTCTTCTTGGAGTGAATAGATTAACTCCTACACACCAGTTGAATTATTAGGTTGAACCATATGATATTGTTGCTTTTTAACCATTTTGACTTAAAAGCAGAATTTCATCTGGTTTAACTTAATCCTATTAAGATAGGAAAAGGGAGATAGGGAGCTTAATTTAGCACGGTAAATGATCCTGAAGCATGACAGAGAGAGACTGAGAGAGAGAGAAGAGGAAATAGGGAGAAGTCACTCAACAAATGCTTTTTGAGTGCCCATTTCTAGAGGCCAAGGAACTGTGCCGTGTGCTTGGGATCAAACTGGGACTAAAAATAGACATTGTCTCTCCACTCATGGCACAGTCGGTTGGAATCATAAATTAAGAGTTCATTATCTAGATATTTATCTTGTTTTTAAACATAAATTCTGATAAATCAGCTTCTCTTCCTCCCTTTGTTTTATATTTTTCTGTTTTCCTTTCTAGCTTTTTTTCCATTCTAGAATATTTTTATATTAATTTGCAAGCTTTTTTCCTTCCTCAGCCTGAGAGCTCATATTGCTCTAAAGCACCTATTTCACTATGGCTTATATTAATTACCTGTTTTGAAATCTGTGCCTCCTTCCCCTCAAAGCATGAAAATGTAAGCTCCTTGAGGACAGAATATGTGAATTATTAATCTTAATTAAACTGTCCTGTACTTTTTATATTCCTGGACTTACATTGTTGCTCAATAAATTCTCATTAAAGCAAAATAATGTCCAATGTACATTAGGAATGATATCTGGATTATGCCTGAGCATTAACAAATATGATAATATTGATAATATAGATATAACCATTGCTATTCACCACCCAGAAATTAGGCGTAGTCACTAGATATTGTGCTTTAAAATCAATTAAAATAATTTACTTTTCTCATGTATGTGTGGCCTCGGTCTTTTTTTAATGGGAACAATAATGAGAATTATTTTTTTATTGCTTAGAATGAAAGTAAAGCAGTTTAACAATTGGGCTCGATGTTTGCTCCTTTTTTATGCAATCATACAAGAGATATAAAATTTTACTGAATAATATTAAACACGATGAAACTTTTCTGTAAAAAGCTACAGAAACCTTAAACTATTTATTTTTCTCTTATTTCTTTTCCTGAGAGGAGACCTGGACTCTAGAACCTGAAGGTCACTCTTGGTTGTCCTAAGATGTCAGTGGAAAATGAGGACAGCCAAGCTGGAAAGTCACCAAGACACTTGCTAATGTACAATTTGTCTTACTTCCTGCATTTCACAATTTTTATAACACTGTATCCACTTGAATAACATAATAGGAAATATATAGCAATTTACTCCTTAATACAAATGGGAATCCACCTATATGTATATACGGCGGAGTTGGGAGTTTGCACACACACACTATATGTATTTCCTTACATTTAGCTTTGGATTTGAGAAAATATATAAGAAAATATTGATATATTCAACTATATCTCTGTTCCATATATATTGCATAATACATATATAATATATACATATAATATATATGCTCAGTATACTTTCCTCAAACAGCTCATTATTGAAACTAGTTCCACAAATAAATGTATATATTGCCCTCTAAATATACTATTCCTGAAAATGCTTTTAAAACATGCATTAAATAACAATTTTTGAATAGGTTAAAAGTGTTTCAAATAGAATCTTTCCGAAAGAATCATCATAGTGCTGCTCCAAAACCTAGAGAAACCAAAATCTGGAATTATGAGTTGAAGGGTGAAAGATTCTTAGCAAAGTAGGTGTTTGCCCTTAGCAGAGGCCTGTCCCTGGTTCCTCTGGTGGATGGGCTATTCTAGAGAGCTGAAGTCTAGTGTGTTCTGTAAAGGCCATAATGACCCAGGATTTTACACTGCTCTTTGCTAATGTTTGGGTGAAAGGCGTCAAAGTGATTCACGAAGTCATCACTTTGTTGTCTAAGAAAACAAACTGAGTTCTAGTAATAAATTCTATTGTTGCATCTGGAGAACACATTCTAAACAGTTCTATATTTAGAGTATCAGAGAGTGTGATTTTAAAGGTGTCTGTCCACTCCTGTACCGTGAGCTCACCAGGGTCAGAGGTACACATGCATGTCTCGTCCACTTTGTGTCTCTTGGCACCAGGCCAGTACTTGGCCCATAGTATGTTTGTTATCCATAATTGTTTGTGAGCTTAATTTAACTAGACGTGGAAAACAAGTCTATCTTAAGTTTCATCATAATATTAAATTAGCTTTCCATTTCTCTGAAGGAGAGAAAGATTATAAATGAAGTGAAATAAGAGTTATGTGGGAGGAAATAAGATAATCAGGTTTACAATGATTTCAGTCCTTCCTAATATTTACTAAGTGCTTATTAATGTTCCAGGCACTTTTCTAGGCAGGTAGGTACTCTTATTTATCCCATTTGATGGATGAGGAAACTGAGGCAGAGAAAGGTTAAGTGATTTGCCTGAAGTCATCATGCTAATAAGTGGCAGGACCAGGATTTGATTCAGGTAATCTAATTACAGAGCCTGCACTTTTAACTGAAGAGTCAGTTTCCTCCAGAATATTATGACATCAAACTAAGCTGTAAAAGTCATAAGAGAAAGGAAAAAATTTTTAAAGAATATTCACAAATTTTGCAAATTTGTATAATACTGAAAACAAAAAAGTGAAGTCTAGGACTGGACAATAGTAATTCTGCTTCAAATGCTTTTTACCGGGGGTTAATCAAGTATAAAAAATTCAGCAGTATAGGTGAACTATATACCAGTTAGCACTTGACACGAGTACACGTGTATATTCATTCAACAAACAAGTATTGAGCAGTTACCATGTGCAAGGCAATGTGCTAGTGATATAGGCAGGATGTACAATCACAGTCAAACCACTAGCAGACCTGTGGGGCAATGAGAAGTATGCATGCATGGCTGCAGTGCAAAAGACCAGGGCAGACAGCGTGATTTGGGAGAGAGAAAGAGAGTTGTTCCCCCTGTGGGGAGCTGGATGTGTGGAGATTGGGGGACAGCTTGCAGCAAGAAAGTGAGGAACATTCAAGGGAAACAGGCGGTAGTGAGGTTCAACTGATGCATGCAAGGCATGAAGCAGATGAAGGATTTGCAAGATACTGGCCCTGTTGGTGAAGGCCCTGAATGAAAGGACAAAGCAAGGAAGGAGTGTCTACGTGTGCGTGTGTGTATGTGACTATCTTCTATGTATTCTTCTTCCATCATCCAGCCTCCTATCAACCATCTGTTATTGTGATGTGTGTATACGCAAATGCATCAGGTTGTGATGGAAAGAACAAGGCATTTGGCATGAGATGGACCTGAGTATAGACTCGGGCTCCATCTCTCTCTAGCTCTGAGACCTCAGAAAAATTATTTGATATCTCTGGGTCTTTATTTCTGTATCTGTACAATTAGGATAATATTAACTTGCAGAATTGTTATGAGACCTAAATAAGGTCAAACCTCAGTGCCTTGATTTATAAGTATTATTCATTATACATTATTTATCTAAGAGTATGAATATCATCCTATAAGCAATGTAAAGCTGCTACAGATTTTTAGGCAAGGGAGTAGCATAGTTAATACTACATCTTGACTGTGATTTCAATATAGAGCAGAATAGAGGCTTTATTTTTTTTGACTTAACTGAAGAATGCATCAGTAGCTGGTGCTATATATTATTTAATGCTCTGTGTGTATTGCTGTTGCTCAAATTTGAGGAATACAGTTCACTCTACAGTCAGCATTCTAAGCTTGGAGGGTTTAAGGAGACCTAGTCTGATTCCCTCCCCCTGGGCACAGGAGTAGTCAGGGACTGCAAGTCTTCTGAGAGTTTAAGTGGAAGGAGTGCTGGCTAGAAAATATTATTCTGTTACTCAGTTACTTTCCTCTACTTTTTTACTGTTTCTTATTAACAAAGATGCCCATGAAAACTGTGAAAAATAATAGGGGCAATACCCTTGGGCTGCCTTGGTGGAGAATTCTACTGTGCCTTTTTTGGTTAACTGTTTCATGCACACACATACAGTCAAGACAGAGGGATGTCCACGTTCTATCCTGACTAATACTCTCCAGAGTATCTAAGAAGAAAAAAATGAAGTAGCGACAGTCTCAACATTGTGAATTGATTGCGTGTTAGGCGTCCAAGGAGAAAAAAGTGGGGGGATGAGAAATTAGGACACATGAATTTTACAGCAGAAGTAGAATTTTCTATGATACTGATATAATTTCCATATACTGAATGCCTACTTTTGTATTTCCTGCCTATATTTTTACTTCTAAGCATTCCTTGAATGATTTACCTCAATGTATTTCTCTCAGAGCTCAATTCTCTGGAGATTTTAGGAGTATATATTCCTTTTTTTATTATGGTTTTAAGTTCCTGGAATTTTTTCTTCGGAGTTGAATTGAGTAAGCCACTTATCACTCCATGCTTTTAGCCTGTCCAAGTCGGTGTAAGCACTCTTTTGTGACTGCCCCTTCAACACCTCAACTATCATATGTCAGCAGATTTTATCCTCTTAATGTATATGTCCTCTTTCAGGTCATTGATGTATAAAGTCAACAAAACACCTTCCTAATATTATCCCTGTAGCAGTCCATTAGTTAGCTCTGGCCAGTTACCATTCTCAGTTACTTTCAATCTTAGTTACTCAAGCTATTTTTTTTCCCTCATTCAAATATTTCATTCCCTCGTGCCTTAATTGCTGACCTTGTGAATCAGTTTTTCTGCACTCTATTATATTGAGAAATGTTTTAAATTCTAGGGAAAGTATATGTTCATTGCTTCCATTCCTTCTAAATAAAGGCTTCATGCCCCTTGTTCAAGAAAATTTTATCAGATTTATAGTGCATGGCCTCTTTTAGTGAATCAACATTCTCTCTCCATTTTAATCCATTAATTTTTGTATGCTATACTCTTATTCTCTCCTCTCTCCAGTTTTACTTTTAGAAAAAAAATACTGATTTGTAGATTTTACTATATCTGACTTGCTGTACATAAGCTTTATAATTTAAAACCCAAGCATGTATTTAAAATATTTTCAATACGTATTGATTTCATATTTCAAAATAAAAATACATTTTATAAATTAATGATATTTGCCTGAATTGACTGACAAGCTGTGGAAGTTAAACTGTTCTGAGAATCAAATTTCTGGAAAGCTTTTGTCAGTAAGCCATTTCCAAAGGTGATCCTATCATTTGATAATCAATTATCATTGGTAATTTGCAAATTGCTTGAGTAACTAAGAAACATTGTCTAAATTTATTAATGATAAGTTTGAAGCATTAACTTATTTTTAAGAGATTACATTTTACCAAGTGACTAATCCAAGCCTAGAAATCCATAGAAAAAAATTTGATTTGAAAACCCTTTTCAGGTCTGAATAGAGCTGACTGCCATCTGTTGGTGGTTCTCTTGAATTGCAGGATTCACTTAAGTGGTTATTGAATTCTTGAGTATCAAAATAACAAATCTATATCACAAAGCTTATTTTTATCATCTTAATTACTATTAATAGAAACTCTGTAAAGATTGCTTGTATATATTATTAAAGATATTATGACATCATCATCACATAGATACCACAGGTGACTTAAATGAATATAATCACATTGATTCTAATTGTAAGGATATACAAATCTTGGCCATTGCTAGACCATCACATTTAAATTTTAAGTCATGTCTAAGCGAATGCCTACAGATGGAAACATCTCATAATACTAAGAGAATGGAGAGTTTTTTTTATTCTGATTGGATTTTTAAAAAATGACTAGAATAAGTTAACCCATTTTCAGTTGTAGACTGAAATGTTGTCATTTTATAACTTTAGGATTAGACCTCCAGAAAACCTGAAGCCTAGGGCTGCTAGGGATAGCGTGCTTGGGAAATGGCCTTTGAATCACTCATCTCATGGTAAATACTCAGCAACATGCCTGTATTACTATCAGTTGCTTCCCTCTCATGAAAAGACTAGAGCCAGATTTTCCAGCATGGGTGAAAAGGCCTAGCAGTGTATTTAAATAAAAAAACATGATGCATCTGGAAGGACTTAATGGGAGCCCCTACCCCCCACAATCAGGGAGTGTTATTAGTATGAAGACTTATATGCCAGGGATTCATGCTTGATCAGGAGTGCTGCTGTGTGCCTCGCATCGTAGGGCTAACTTCAATGCAGCTAAGTTTCAGTATCTTTATGGACAGTAAGGTAAATTCTATTCTATCATCTATTTCCATTGGCTTCTTTCTGTCAATCACATTGCTATCTCCCTGTGACAAACGTGCACGTACTTTTCCTCCTTTTAGTTAAAAAAAAGCACAGAGGCATGGATGTCTTTGGCATCATTATGAAACTAAACTCATCAGTGGCCAGTGATGATGGTTAGCCATTCTCCCTGCTATGTCTGGGAAGATATCCTAACCTAAAGTTTTCTGCACAGTATCCCTGTTCTTAAACCCTATCCCTAGTAAATCCTGGAAGTAAGTACACACACTACATGGCTAAAACTGACTCTATCTTACCTTGACAGTATATAATCTTTGTCCCTTCAGTGGCTACAAAAATCTATAACTGCTGAATAATTCATTTGCACTGGGAAACAGCCATTCTCCGTCAGCCATACCTTATTAATTTACCACCCAGACCCTTCCCGCACCTGTTAGACACCATCCCTAACACAGCAACTCAAAAATATCACATCAGTGGATGCTTAACAGTGGCTGATTCACCTTTTGGTATAAAGGTGAACTTGCTATTATATGAATTTGTATATCTTTGATGTTAGAAAATTCAATTTTTTATGTGTAATTTTTGTGCAGAATACAGCAGAAAGAAAGGTCCAGATTACAGTTCTTATAAGTTTCCCATTTTGTTTTTATGTGGCACACTTGGGAATATCCATTACATCAAATTAAGTAGTTTTATTTCTTTTTTCCTAATGTACTACATATAATTTCTCCTATTACTGATTTATAATGAGAATCTAAATATCAGAACAAAGAATTTAACATGTTTCACCTCACTAATAACAAAGAAATGAAAATTAAAATTACATATTTCTAAACTATCAAACTGACAAAGATTAAAAGCAAAATATTAATATTTGGTGTTGGAAAGTGTGCAGTAAAAGAGATACTCTGAAGGTAGTAGTTTAAGTTGGTACAAATATTGTGGAGTGAATCCTAACCATGTTTATCAATACCCTTAAAAATATTCATGCCATAAACTTATCCATAAATGTTCTAGGAAATTAATTTTTAAATTATGAGACATCTATATAAAGATTTACATATAATTTCAATATAATGAAATTTTACACTATTTTATATACTCTGTACATAAATTATACAATTATAATTAGAAGAGTAACACTTAGAAACAATGATGATTTCTAAAGAATGGGGAGTGAATTACTAAATTATGGTATATCCTTATGATGGAATATTATACAGATACATAATTCAGATATATGCAAATAGCTCTTGATAGAGATACATAAGTAAAAACTAATAGAAAGAAATACAAAACACCAAAAAGTTACCAGTGACTATTTCTAATTAATAGGATTTTTGGTCATTCTTATTTTTTATTTTGTATTTCCTTCATTTTCTTTGAAACCTTTACCATGACTATCAATTATTTTATAATTCAGGTAAACGTTATAACAATATGAAAAGAAAATGTGGAAAATTATAAAAATGAGCCAAATATTAAGCCAAATATTTTCCCGTTCCTTGTGACATCAATTCACAATATTCTTGAGTCTTTCAATTTGCTCTATCGCTGAAAAGATGGGGAGTTTTTCTGTTTGGCTTCTTGGTCTCAGTAGTGAGTCCCAGACAGTCACATTTTGCTGTTCTCACTCTCAAAACACTTTTTGGAGAATCGCATGAGAGTTCAGAAGCCTAGCCTTGGCCATGTGCTGGCCTTTCCCATTTATTGTGAGACCGGAAGGTCATAGGTTGATGATCTGCTTCCCTCATGAAACAAAGGCTGTCGCCATCTTCTCTTCTCTCTCAGGACTTCTTTCTCCCTGTCTCTGGCTTTGTGCAGAGAAAATAGTTACTCTGTACCTCTCTTGGGAATTCTCTTGTTCTCAGATCTTTATCTTTCATCACTATAATACCACCTGATTTGTAATCCAGTCTCTATTCTTGTGAATAAACTCCCAGATTCCTGTGTTATGCCTATTCAGGGGACCATTACACAAGTTGTTTGTAACTCTGTTCTTGCTATTTTGATACTGTAATAGTTCTTCTGATATGACAGATAGCAACCCCTTATCATTTTCAGTACAAAAATCTCCAATACTCATCTTCTTTTTGTGTTGATTTTATTCTTATTCCATAGACATTTTACCATATAATAATTTTTCAGTGTCCTATGATTTATCTTATTGTGTCAAAGTATAAAAATTGCCTTTCATCCATAGATTAAAAAAAATTCTGTACTAATTTCAGTTAGAGGCTGTTATTTTTTTTAGATTGTGTTAGGGGAAAAGCCATGGTCTCTGGGATTTGCTCTAGAAGGGCGGATGTATATTTCTCGTCCTGAGATTTTTCATGATATCAACTGATTTGGGGCTTTCACAGGTGGCATCTCCAGATCTGGTGCTAGAGTTGGGATTGATTGGGAGGATTCTAATCTGGGGACAAGATGACATGAGTCAGAGAATGGAATGCTCACCTGAGGGAGATAAGCTGCCCCGGAAATATGGTGGTTGATTGCACACTATGGAGAAGAGCCTGTAAGAGAATCCTCTGAACTGGTATGACCAACAGATGCTGGGAGCTAGAATATTTTATATTCAGTTTCAATTTTTAAAAATTTTCTATGGTGTAGTTTCATTATTTCAGCTTCAAGCCTAAGTCTTATTCCTGCAATCTGGAATAAAGAAATGTCCAAGATCATGTTTTGGAGGTGAAGTTGGTCAAAGAATGCTAGACTGGTAGACTACTTGACTCCTAGGATATATATAAGGGAGCCTCAAATGTACTCAGAAATAATTGGACGTGAGATTAGTTTTCCTGAAATCTTCTAGGACAAGGTTCGGTTTATTGTTACTTAAATTAAAGGGGTGGGTAATTCCAGAAAGATTCGCATAACCGCACTTGGGGTATATTTAATTTTTTGCCAATTGCTATGTAGTTCTAGCCACACAATTTTTAAAACAAACCATCCTTTCTTTTTTATTTATATATTTTACTTTGTCTTATAAAATTCTGTATAGCCAAACTGATTTTAAGTTCTTCCTTTCTCTTCTATGATCCTAATTTCTTTACACCAGTGCCACACTGCTTCAAATTATTTTTTCTGAATTTTGTTTTGTTTTGTTAGTATTATTTTAGTGTCCTGGAGCTGCTGCAACAAAGTACCACAAACTGGGTGACTTGAAACAACAGACATTTATTCCCTCCCGGTTCTGGAGGCTAAAAGTTTGAAATCAATGTGTGAGCCGGGCCATGCTCCCTCTAGAGTCTCTAGCAGATGATCCTTTCCTACAGCTTCCTAGCTTGTAGTGGTTGTGGACAATCCTAGGCATTCCTTGGTTTGTGGTAGCACAACTCTAATGTCCACTTCCATTTAATGTGGTGCTCTCCCTGTGTTTGTCTCTGTATCCAAATTTCCCTCTTTTGATAAGGACATCAGTCATATTGAATTTGGGGCCCACTCTAATCCAGTATGACCTCATCTTAACTTGATTACATCTGCAAAGTCCTTATTTCCAAATAAGGTCACATTCACAGGTTCAGGATGCACATAAAATTTTGGAGGACATTATTCAACCCAATGTGAGTATATTCTAATATATCTCCTTGTAACACAGGCTTTTTGTTACACAGATCAATAGAATCATAGAACTTATGTTGCCACCTGGACTTAAGATTTTTTTTTAAACTTTTGTTTCTTTCATTAATTAAGCAAACTTTTACTAGTGAATTTGGATGATGTCAGGCACTGTTTTAGACACAAGGATACAGTAAATGAGGTGCCTGACCTCACGGGGCTTGTGTTCTAGTGTGGGGGTGAGGGATACAAATGATAAACTAGTAAATAATTGGATACTGTTGTTTCAGATATTCAGAAGAAAATAAATACAGGATGAAGGGAGAGAGATTCACCAGGGTGGTATCATCACTGGGGAGGTGACGTTTGAGCAGAGACCTGGAGGATGAGAAACAATCAGGCAAAGATATTTGAAGGTGAAGTCACAGCCAGTGCACAGACCATAAGTAATCAAGGGATTTCAAATCAGTGAGTTTCTGTGGAATGGAGTGAACAAAGGGGAAATGGAGTTCATGTGGCCAGAGAGACAGGGGTCAGGTTTTACAGTGTCTATTAGATTATGCCAGGAATTCATATTTTATTTTAATTATAATAGGAAGTCACTGGAGGGTTATGAGTATGGAAAAAGTATGATGTGATTTATGCTTTCGAAAATATTAGTCTGCAAGTAATATTTGCAACCACTCTCCGTGACTATTGGAGAGTTAACCCTCTCTCTATATAAATCAGGATAATCTGGGCCATGTTGAAATAGCATAAATAAACTCTGAAACTTCCATGATATAATATAATAAAGAGTTATTTCTCCGTCACATAAAGTCATATAGGTCAAGAGTCTCTCTTCCAACCTGTAGCTGCATGATTTAGAACATGTGCTCCCCAAGGATGCCAAGGCATGGAAAGAAAGAAGATTGGAGGATTATGTAAGGTATTTTTAATGGCCAGACCTAGAAGTGGCTTATATCACATCTGCCCACATCCTGTGGACCTGAGCTCAGTCATATGGTACCAAACTCCCAACAAGGGCAGCTAAGAAATGTCGTCATCTTGCGTGTTTAAGAAGAGGAACAAATGTTCCTGCCAAACTCCTTGATCCAAGATAACTCTGACATTAGCTTATAGAAGCATGAGAATCTGGTAGATATTCTATCATCTTCTTCAAGAATAGTGAAGGAAGACCTTCAGGTCTTCCTGGGGTCCTGGCATCAACTAGCAACCAGGAACTTCATTAATCTGATAGAGTTCCAAACCCCCACAGACCTCCTCATTGATCTGGGCTTTTGATTCGGTGATGATTGTTCCCTGGCTATTCTGGATTAGATTTGACTTGCTATACCAAACTGGAGTAGCCTAGGTCAAAGAAGCTTCTCCAGGACCAGAACCCGGAATGTTATACATCCCGTATAACTCAGAACTCCAAGGATAAGGCCCATGGCCTGGATGGGATGAACTATGAGCAGCTGAATCTTTTCCTCTGTGAAGTGAGAGGACTGGTGTAGTGATATCCACTTAGGTGAGTCACCTCCCAATCTCTTCTTTATAGTTAGCAAAATTGCACTTCTCCCCCAAACTTTCTTTACATGCTTCTTTTTTCTCTGTGAGATTGGGAAACTTATTTCAGGATCACAAAAGGAAGATTATAATTATTATGACTTACAAGTCACTTGCCTTTAAGTCAACAATAATACAAATACTGCTAATACTGGGAGTATTAATTAGTTATTCCTTTTTTTGGCCAGGCATTGTGATAGATTCTTAAGAATATTTTTTCTTTTAACCCTTACCACAAATGTATGCAGTAGGAGCTACTAAAAGATTGTTGAAACTTTAGAGTAGAAAGATTATGTCCTCCTTCTGGTCACACGGCTGGTAAACAGTGAGCCAGAATTCAACCTCATGGCTTCCTAACGCCTAATCCCATGGTCTTAATCACAAGAAAAGGATAAAACAGATCCTCTGCCTATATTGATTCACTAAAATATAAGTATTCAGGTTAAAAATTTCATAGCCATTCACAAATTTCCCTAATACCTAGGATTATAGAGTCTATGGTTTGCCTTTTTAGGACAAGCAAATCAAATGTGTACCAACCTTTTTTCACCATAAAGGTATTAAACATAAATGTTCTCAAAAATTATAAGTGCTATGGAGGGATGAGGATATGACGCTTTCTCCGATATCAGCGACTTCCCCAGGTTGCCACCACCAGGTTATCAGCCCTCCAGGCCATGTTTGTCTTCGAATCTCTCATATTGCTTTGCAAACAAATGTTTCCTAAATTAGTGAATTAATATTTCTGTAAGTGTCTACACGGTTGAAAATATATGGAGAAACACCAAGTATTAATATCTTTTGAAAGGATAACATGATGCATGCTTTTGTTTGTGCTGAGAATATTTTTTGTTTTCATTTTCTTATTACATATATAATGCATGATCATTATAAAAAGACAGAAAATACCGATATGTTTTGTATTGAAAATATATATATAGACACATAAAATAGGCTTATGCTAGTGCACTGTTTTTAATTTCTCATTTGATTTCCTTCAGGTACTATTCAACTAAAATGAAAGCTTTCTAAACAATATCTGATATTATAAGGCTAGTCTGTTAACTTTTCATAGTCTATTTTTGCTGTGGTTTTTTTGGAGAGAAACATGTGAAATCAGGTCTTAACCTCTCTGTGAAATAGTTTAATAAGTTTTACTGATGTGCCGGTAAAATACTCTTGTCTGAAAAATCAACAAGCCCACTCAAAAGTGAGATTCTTTTTCACATGTAATATGTACATAGTAGATTTGTGCAAAATTCTGTTGGTAAATAGCCAAACAAAACAAGGTTCCTTCGTTATGAATACAGGCAAAACTTAGAAAAGTAATTAAACAGTCATTTAAAAACCCATAAATACAGTGCTCATGCTCACACACACACATACAGAGTCTCATTAACTTCAAACTATAAGAAATTAATTACAGATTCACTGCTAATGAACATATGGGATAAGTGCTGACACTCAACTCGTTTCAGTTCAGTGATCACAGAAACAAAGCAATGCTCACAGACGGATGGGGGGGAAACGTCAGGGAGTGGAGGCCAGGAAGCAAGATTCCTTCATAACTATGGAAAACAGTTCCAAAATATTCAGACAGAGAAAACAGGGCTCCAAAATTCATCCCATTCTGAATATGAACAGACCTTCTCCATCAGTACCCCCTGCTGTCTCTACCTCTAGAAGAAGCCGAAGTGTCTGAGGAGGGAGAAGCTTGAGCAGAGGGGAGAGGGTAGGCAGAGAGTCATGGGCAAAGAAAAATGGCTCCAGAGCAAAGAGATACTACCCCCCTAAGATTATAAATAAAAAGGAACAAGAAAAGAATATCGTGTTTAAAGAAAATAGTCATAAGCCAGAATCAGATAGCTATCTATACAAAGAGGTCATGAGTTAAATCAGGGCTAATTCACAGAGGAATTGCAGTGAAGTTAAGATAGTAATGTTATTTTGAAACACCCCTGTTGAAGAGGAAGCTCATGAAGACACTTGCCTTTTACTATACTGAGTTACAAAGTAAAACTCAAAAGAAAATACAGCAGCAGATTCATCAGCACTTTATCTTCAGGATTCTTACCTCACTGAAAACAGAAGGCAGCTATGTTGGGCTTCATATCTATTAGCAGGATGTAAAAGCGAGTAATACCACCTGGAGTTGTGAAATAGTGAATGCCGCCCCCTATATTATTTGGGATAAACAAATTTCTCTCCTATTTCTATTCATGTCCAGAATCATCAGTTCATTATTCATCACCTGTGATGTATGCATTATTCATGATTAAATATTTATCAATTCATATTGGTGGTTCTTCCTATTGAATCACTCTCCTATTCTTACTCATCTGTGTTAAATCCATTGAAAATGTCTTAATTTGTCTATAAGATGGGACAACTCTAAACATGTTATGCCTACGTACATTACCTATCTTCTTACTTACAGTTACTTTTGAGAATTTATTCTCCAGTTCTTTTAACTTCTTTTGGAATTGGGTCCCTTTAATATTCTTCTTAGTTCTAGGATCATTTTCCATCAGCTTATATGACCTCTAATGCTATGTTGATAAAGATTTTCAGTGTAATATGAGTACTAATAAATTCATTTAGCTTCTGGTTGTGATTTTCATCTTCCCGTCTGTCAGAATTTTACCAATCTTGAAAAACAAATCAGACACTGATTTTCTGTTATAAAAAGTTAGGCAATTATAATAATTAGAGAATCTAATTTATTATACAAATCTATCATTTTTACCAGATTTTACATAAAAGTATGCCTAGAAAAATCCCAATTTAAATAATGCAAATGGACACTAAATAAGAAAGCATGATGAATCCCATACTACCCTTTAATGGGCAGTTGGACTTTGCTGATATTAAGAAAGTATAGTGTGATGGTTGAGGGTGTGGCCTTTCAAGTTTAACTGCTTGCATTCAAATCCCAACTTAGCCACCTGTCATCTAAGTAATTGTGCCTGGGTTTCCTTTAATGCAAAATGGGTGAAAACTAGATATTCGGGGAAAAATTATTTTCAGGACGAAGAGACATAATGACATGATTTGTCTAAAGTTTTCAGAGCCTGTCATGTGACAAGCACTCAAGGAATGCTGGTATCATTATTTTGATAAATGACTTTAAAGCAAGGGAAACAACCTGTTTTTGAAACGGAAGTATGTTGGGGGGGGCACTGTCTAGGGAGGGAAACAGCACCTTACAGCCCCTAACACAGGGATGCTGTTGTCTCCGTTACACACAGGTCATAAATTTTATCGTCATGCTCCTTGTGTGTATTAGAGGGACATGATACTAAAGAGATCTCTTGAATTAAAGATAAGAGAATGTCCAAGTTGGGTTATTTTTTCATGTGAAGATCTGTTTAGACATGCTATCTAATCTGGAACTTTTGTAATCATCAACAAAGGGAAGGTCCCAATTAATTATTTGATTATTTGCTTTATTCTTCTTCATGTCTCTGTGTTGTACTGTACAGATTTTTTTTGACTTGTCATGAATAGTGAAAATTGATCTCCTTTCTCCTTTCGCTCCAGTGGCCCTACACTTTCCTGGCTCTCCTCCCATCACTCTGGGTGTTTCTTCTGTCTCCTATGTGGAGTCCTCTTTCACTCACCTCAGGTTCTGTGCTCAATCCTTTGCTTTTTAAAATTATCCTTTCTGAGAAATATTCACCCATTTAGCTTCATCCACCACCTAAAATTCAGATTCCCTAATATTGCATATTGAGCTGCCTTCTTGACATCCTCTGGTTGTCTCAACACGAGTTTAAAATCAACATGTCTAAAATAAAACTTTATTTTCACATCCAGAATCTGTTTCTCCACCTAAATTCCCTCTCTGAGGGATAGCCTGCCATCCGTTCATTAGCCCAAGCAAGAAATCTGGTGGTTATCCTGCTTTTCTATCACTCCCTAACCCCAGTCATCTCACTGTCAATCAAGCCCTAAGAGTAATGTCTTAAGGCTCTCCCAGCCCTTCAGTCCTCAGGTCTCCTAATTCAATGTTTCATCATTTCTTCTCCAAATCACTAACTATATATATCTGTCTTATTATATGTATCTATGTATATGTTATATATCCATATACATGGATAGATTCATACATATGAGACATATAAGAGCATCAAAGCTGCCAAAGATTTCAATTTCAATTTGGATATGCATTAAAAGTACTCTTGTCTTGGGGCTGGCCCCATGGCCTAGTGGTTAAGTTTGGCATGCTCTGCTTCAGTAGCCTGGGTTCAGTGCCCAGGCGTGGACCTACACTTGTCAGTAGCCATTCTGTGGTGGTGACCCACATACAAAATAGAGGAGGATTGGCACTGACGTTAGCTCAGGGCAAATCTTCCTCAGCCAAAAAAAAAATATTTCTTGTCTCACTTGCATATTCATTCACTCATCCATTCAGCAACTACTCTTTGGTGTTTCTTTAATGCCTTCATGATGAAGTTCAAGCACATTAGTATTACATACAAGTGCCTTCCAGATCTTGTCTCTGCCTCTCCATACAGCTATGTTTTCTGCTACTCTTTCATGTATCTTCTATATTCCAATCACAGGTTTTGTGTGCACTATAATCTTGTCTCCTGCCTGGAACTTGGCATCTCTATCTGTTCTACCAGGAATAGAATACCTGCCTTCCTCATGGAAACTAAAACTCATTTATTCAGAATAACTTGTCTTGACCCATGTGACCTTTCAGACCATTAGGGACCCCTCATTGTACAGAAATCTATCCCGCCAGCTGTCCAATTGTATAACTGTTTATTTTTCTGATCTCCACTGTGAACTCCCTAACACATCTCCATCACATTCACTTTCTTACACAATAGCTGGCACATAGTAGCACTTGGGTCACACGCTGCAGAAATATTCAGGGTTTTGTTTGAACAAAATGCTTTCATTTCTGATTTTCTTCTAGAGAGTTCTGGAACGGTGGCCTAAAGTTACTATGAAAGTTTTCCTAAATTGAGATTCAATTTTCCAGCAAAGCCAACTAAGTGCCAACAGAATTACTACCTTTAGAGGTATCTAAAAATCTATTTAACAACAAAAAATACCAAAAGCAGTAGGAGATAGTTGATCAAACTCTTTTTCTTAGACCTTACGAGCACAACTTTTTGTTGTAAATCATGAGGCTCACAACTTTTGAAATCTCTTCCGTTCACTCAAAGGGCAGCGTGCCTCAAGATATTCCTCCTTGAAATTCACCTTTACCTCATTTGCCTGAACAAAACTTGGCAGTTCTGAGAACTGATAAAAATCTCTGGGGTTCTTTGTGTCTATGTTCCCTCACTTTTTTTCTTAAAAATGGGAGTATCCTGAGAGCACCAGCAGTGAAAACAGGTGTAGCTGTTGAGACTAATCTCCTCTGTCCAAACAATGTGGAAACAGTGAATGAAACAGTCATATTGCAGGTGATGTAACTAACAGTAGCCCCCTGCCTGGTCTGTGTGTTAGAGGTCATACTGCAGAAATCTTCAGCTTCGAAACCTTCCCAGGGCTCTTTCTACAATTAGAATGCATCCAGCTTGCTTTCTTTGACCATTTTCCCAAAAATCTGACTTAAAAAAAATTAGGATTCTTCAAATAAATGGTCATTTAGCATCACCAGCTTCTAAAAGGCTGAGTCTACTGCAAATTACACATAATGCTCAGCAGTGACTGTGCTTGAAAAATGTTTTGTCATGAGGCAATAAATATATGAATCCTAGAATGAAAATTATTACCTCATGCAAGAAATGGAAGATATTATATATGCATTCATATATAATTTTATGGATATTATATATGTATCTATTTAAAGCGAGATGACCAAACAGTATAAATAATGTATGGATTAAAATTCAATTTGACTTTAAACAATTATGCAATGTTCTGAAATCTTCTGAAGCTATAGGGAAGTTAAATTTCCATTAGTAAGGCAATTCTATAATACTGCATTGTTCATTAATTGTTGCTTGAAGATTGAGTATGAAGTAATGGATTCTATGGCACTTACATAATATTTTATATTTGCAAAGTGCTTTGCAATAGTGTGCCAGTTAAATGTTAACTGGCTGAATATCCATTATAGATGAGAATAAGAAATTCCTATATGCAGAAGGACAGATTATTGGAACTTCTTTAAAGGAGACCAGAAACCTTTTCATTAGGTACATATGTCCCGTAAATTATTGACCTGTCTACATTTTTCATTTTATGAACATTCTTTGAAGTTAAAAGTTTAAAATACAACTAGTCATTCCTCAATTTTCATTCAGATCTTGGAACAGAAACTGCACTGATTCCAACAATCACATATTTCTCTGTAATCAATATTCATCCCAAGTTGTCAATCTATCCTGTGTTTTAGTGCATGTTAGCACTAATATCTCTTTTCTTCTACTGTCTATACTATAGAAAACCTTTATCAGTCAGTAGAAATTTAATAATTTCTCCTGTTTTATTGACCTTTGTGTTTTTTATATCAAAGTCTTTCAGGCCCTTGTTATTTATATGTGTTCATCCTTCAACAGGAATGATCAATGTTTTTTAAAAATATATTATCTCTTCTCACTTGCTTCCTGTTATATCATACTTAAGAATATGAAGCCTTTTGGTAAGCAATATTATTTGTTCTTATTAGAGATAACGTTCTTTAAAATTTTATATTAGAAAGGTAGTTTCTTTGTTTAATTTTGTTTTAAGTAAAATTGGGTGAACTGAAATAGGGCACGCCAAACCTACCAAGTGGAAGAAACTCCAAGAATCCACATAAGTCGTACCTTGAAAAATCCTAACTCAAACTGGTTACTTATTGAGAAAAAATTGTAAATAGAACTTGTACTTACATCTGCTTAAAAGGTAGTGATTATAAAACGCACATACAGTTTAATTATATAGTAATGTGCTTGACTCTTTAATCAAACATACAGAACGTTTGTTCTGACTGGAGTCAGGAAGACTGAATAGAAGGCACTGGAATAGTTCAAGTGGCATCCCATAAGGACCGGAAACAGGGTAGAGCAGTGGGATGAGAAAGGGAAGGCGAGGTAAGGGAGAGGTTGCTGCAGAATCATCACAGTGAGACAACAGACAGAATAGAACTATTAAGGGAGAGGGAGAAAGTATTACAGGAAAATTAGGCGACAGAGCAAAGACATGAGTTTAATTTTAGACATTTCAGAATTAAGGTGGAGATATCTGACAGGTATAAGGAAGTGTAGAAGTGAACTTTAGGAGGGGGAGAGAGGTGGGATTGGGGGAAAAGTAATGGATTTATGAGGTCATCTGTACAATTATTTCTGTGGGTCAGAGATTTGGGTTTATAAAGTCAAGATGTAGTTCTGTATATTTCTTGATACTTTGCTAAGCTTAGGTAAAGGCATTATATCAACTATATTATACAGGATTATATGCAAGTAGAGAAAGATTTAGAGAAATAAAATCATCCAAGTACAATTTAGGATTTTTTTTATTAATCCTTAACTGTCATCACCTACTACCTGTCTAACTTTGGCTTTCCACACAAAACTCCTCAAATACAATCATTCTTAAGTGGCAAAGGTCTTTCCCTTGGGGGAAAAATTAGGATTGAAGTTAGCCTCAGAGTCTAGAGTGTTATAACTCCGGAACAATAGATTAAAAAATTTTTGTTTTTCTTGTTAACCTCTGTCAGTAAGGTACTCCTAACTACCCACTTAATCTTAACCAAGGAGAATTATTCTTCTGTCCTAGGCCACTTCTAATCTTTCAACTTCTTGCCTTTTTTAGTCTTGGAGAGAAGAAAAAATACAAAAACAAAAAGTAAAAACTAAACACATGTGCTACATTTTTGTGACCATGAGACCACGATGCTCTTCCTAATCAGACAAAATCATTGTCTCTTTTCTAGCTCAGCTTTTTGACCTTTGTAGCTGTATCTAATTATTGCTCATTTGCATTGAATAGTTCATCCTCAGCCAGCACTGATGTAAGTAATTTCAGAAACAAAATAGCTTTCTGAAATATTCATATTTATGAATTTACTGAAGTATTTTACCTTAAGATACTTAAGTATTTTAAAATTTTAAAGTACGTTTAAACAAAATCTTAATTTAAAAGCGAAGATGAAAAGAAGTTTAACACAGGCAACAAACAGTGTATGCTCGATATACATGTGTATCATACATATTATTCTGAGTAAAATACCATGAGAAGTTAAAAAGTAAATAACTTGGCTGTTTTCTGTTAGCAGACAAATGAAAGAGGTTCTAATTTAAGTTGTAGGGATGAACTCTAATGAGAAAAGCCAATCTTGGGTTAAAGATCCAATAAATAAAAAGTAAAAGTAGTTGCTAACACATTTGGGATAGCCTGACAAATAAGAAAAAATGAATTCACATCAAATTTAAAGGCTACTTAAAATTAGATAGAATTGTATTTGAAAATTAGAGACTCATGGAGGGTATATTCCAAATCATAATAAATAGACATGAATATACATTACTTTCTATAAGGTAACTAGTCTCCCTTTGAATATATTTAGAAAAAGAACTTTATTGGTGGATTTATTAGCAGATTTGTGATATTTTTGTCTTACCACTTGGAAGGCATTGCTTCCAACCTACAAAAGGATGCTTCTTGTTTTCCTAGTATGTGCTAATTTCAATATCTGCTACAGTTTGCATGCAAGGTGCATTCTATGTTCTATATATGATCTGCAGAGTAAAGATGAAGATGTGTGGTAACACTTAATGTGCTAGCAGGAAATTTTGTATATCATGCAAGCTATTTAGATAATTTACTGAGACTAAAACAGATATGATACGTTGTCAATTTAAATCTTTACATAAGAAAGAAAAATATGTGCAATTTGTAAGATAGTGCTTGAAAGCTGTTAAATTTGACACATTTCCATGACTTGCATCCATCAGTTGTGGATTCTTTGGTGGAAGAGTTTTCAGTTTTACACTCTCTCAGTGAGTACCCAGTAATACATACGGCTTAATATCTTTTATCTTCTTATAGCTCTCTCATTAAACTGGTCTAAGGCGATGCATATTTGAAAACATGTTTTTTCATGGTGAATATGTGTGAGCAGCAACACAGCAATGTTTTCATTTTTATCTCAAGATTCTACTTAATAACCAAAGCATTCATATTCAAAAATTAGTGAGCCAAACCAAGCGGGTGGTTTGACAGGTGTTTACCAAAGATTCTGCTAAAGGACAAGAATGAAGAACAAAAACCTGAAGGCTGAACCTGTCAACCTCTCCCACTGAGGATGAGTCCCCCGCAGATAGTGTAGGGCCTCCATCTGGGACAGTTCCCCAGCAGACTGTTTTCCCACTTTACCCAGTACTTTACTCAAACCACGAACTTAAGCAGAAAGCAGTGAGTGCTGGAGTCAGAGGTGAGGGTAGGAATGGGAGGGCTGGGCAGAAAGGCACATGGCAAACAACTATCTCATCAGTGAAACTGAGCCTACAAACAGCCAGAGGTAGCAAGGCCAGCCTGATTCATTTGGCGATGTTTTCATTGGCCACTATTATTAATTACAATTCTTTTCTCTGTCTGCAGTTAAGCTTCAGTGAGATGGACTGGATGGGATATAGATAAGGTTGCCAGATTTAGCAAATAAAAGCATGGGATGCTCAGTTAAATTTGAATTTCGGATAAACTGTGTATATTTTTTCAATGAATTAATTTTTTTTTCAATAAATAAAATTATTTGTTGTGTATATGATATACAAATTTAATGGGGCATTCTATATTTTATCCAGCAAACTTAGATATGGGGAGAAATACAGAAGAAGAGTGTGTGAAAAAGAAAGGAAGAGGAGAATCATGATAGCTGAGGTCATATCAATTCTTACATGAACAGCCTCTCATTAATCCCTATCCTCCATGGTACCCTCCCTCCGTCTTTATTACAGGCCCATGCTGAATACTCCTCATGAATTCTGAGGGTCTCTTCCTCTCTTAGAAATTTGAAAGCCCGCTTTGAGATAGCCACAAATATATTTCACTACATTTTGTTTTCCAAACTACTTCTTTGTGAGGTTATGCCTTGTTAAAACCTCCTCCTGATGACCACACGCAGTTTCAACTCTTCACTGGACATGCATTCCTCTTTTGTAAGCACGCGGTTTGTCTCCTGAAACCTAGAAACGACTGGGACCAATGAGGAAGGGGGCCTCCGAAGTGCCTCTACCTCAATGTATTTACATTTGCGAAATGCTTTTACAAAAAGTCTCAGGGAAATTTTAACTCTCCTCATAAACCAACACCTCAGTTTTACTACTCATCTAAAACTTGCTTGCCACCATTACATATAAAAAAACATATTTTGGACAATTCACTCAAGGCAGATGCTATGACAAGATTCTATGACATTCTTAAACTCCTGGAGGGCAGCCAAACGTTATAAACCTGGAGAGCTTCAGCCATCATGGCCAATAAGGTGATGGTGCACATGGGAATTTCAATCCAATCAGAGATTTGCCCTTTGTTCTCCATGAGTCTGTTGTACCTGTCTGTCATTACTGGGGCTTTGTAGAGCGCAGTGCTACATCCAGGGATATCCTAAGTGGGATCTACAGGCCGGATTGGACCTGGTGGAACTCCTGGAAGCTGGAGGGTTAAGGAGAGCACTTCACCATTTCTTCAATGAACTCATCTTTGGCTCTCCCCCATGCATATAGAATGCAGCTCACATAGAGAGTGAGTGCACGATGTTGTGATCTCATCCTGTAGTGGGACATTACTTTGTTGGCTCTAGCACTTGAAGCAATTTGAATTTCTCAGCAGCCATACATCACCAATTCTGACAGAATTTGCAGGTTTGTTCTTTACTCCAGGCCTAATGGATGAAATGAAACTTGGTGAGCTCCCAGAGTTGGACAACCTTCAGAATGCTGAGACAGACCAAATGAAGGAAGAAAGTCCTTGCTCGTGTTCATCAAAACTCACCCCTCCCTGTGCCTGTGGCAGAGTCCCTTTGTTTCAGTGAAAAACCAGGGAACTTGAGAACCAGCAAGTGGTCCTTGTGATGACAAAAGCTTCTGAGATTCCAGAATCTTTGTTCAGCCCTCTTGTCCTTCCAGCCAAAGAAGATGGCATTTAAAGTATGAACAATACTTGATCCTCACCATCTCGCAAAAAGACTGGCACATACAAAGTAAATTCTCAATAAATATCGGTTCATTCTTCATTATCTCCAAGAGAAAAGACACGTTATAAAACCAGTTCAAATTGTTAGGATTAGCTTTCTTTGTTTTGGGGTTTGCTTTTTATTTTGTTTGTCTAGTTTAAAACTCATCTCAACTTCCTTTGATTAGTAGCCCTAAATCTATTCCCGTTGTACTTGTTTAGAATGACATCGCATAACATAGTTTTCAATAAACAAGTCTTCAGATGTATCTGTTAGATGTATTATCTCAGATGCATTTTTTTAAACCTGTCTGAAATATACAAATTTCTTATTAGTATATTCTATTTCTTAACAGGCCAGAAATAACGTGAAAACATATATTTATTTTTGTTTTATACACTATAATTGTGACCTTGCCTCTGATAATGATTTGTATGTAAAAATAGATAAAAGCCATTGACCTAGATAAAATAATTTTTTTAATGCTGTAAGGAGTGTTGGATTTTAGATCAGATCCTGTTTTTTGCTTCCTCAAATAAAAATCATATTGAGTAGGAAATCTAATAAACATCTGAATGAGGTAAAAACATTGTTTCTCATAACTGAGCTTTACTTTCTTATTAGGTAAGCTCAGCAAGGATGGAGAGCAGGACTGGCATGGAGTTGATATTTCTTGATGTATTATGAAACATTTCAGCTGAGCTCTACAGCCCCTGGGCTGAGGTCAAGTGAAGGTGGAAGAGATGACTTCATGCAGGCTCCTGCCAGAAGCTTGATATCCGATGTTGACTGCTGACAACAAGCCAAGTGAATTCACTAAAATTTGGACACTGTACAACAAGTTTGGTGCCTCATGTGACTACATAATTGGTCTATACACCCCAGATTAAACTACTTATAGAAGCTGAGGAATTGTCAGGGTGATGCAAATTTTACTACAAAGGAAAAAAGTGCTTAGCAATATTCACAAACAACCCCACTGACCTGATTCTAAGGTATGCATATTAAGGCTAACAGATATAATTGGCCTCATGGACTTTATATGAAGATAAATTTTAGAGATAAACTTCTTTCACATAAAATTATCAGTTCTGTCAGCATAATTTTCTTGTTTATTTGCCTGTTGTCTGCCCCTTCCCACATTAGAATATAAGGCCCATGAGAGTAGAAATGGTTGTCTGTTCTGTTCACTGCTGTACGTATTCCTCAGCACAGAGAAGACTCCCTGGCCCATAAGAGGCACTTAAGAAAGATTTACTAAGTGAATGATGATGATGGAAATAAGAAGCACTAAAGTCAGATTGGTGGTTACCACTGAGTAGAGGAAGGACAGGAATAAACTGCAAAAAGCTACACAGGGGATCACCTGTATCTGTGCTATCACTTTAAGAAAAGATCTGATGTAAATTTGCCAAAATGTTGAGCTCTGGAAAAAAGAAAAGAAAGAAAAAAACCTTCCACCATAGTTAAGGAGTATAACATAATAAACAGTTTCACAACTGGTTATAGCAAATACCATGCAATTAAAAATTATATATGGTCTTGACTCATGTAGAGAAAAAAGGTAAAATTGTTTTTCTTGTTTTGTCTTTTAAGGTTAATTACTTTTTTTTTTTTTTTTTGGTTAGGAAGATTAGCCCTGAGCTAACATCTGTTGCCAGTCCTCCTCTTTTTGTTGAGGAAAATTGGCCCTGGGATAACATCCGTGCCCATTTTCCTCTACTTTATATGTGGGACGCCTGCCACAGCATGGCTTCATAAGCAGTGCGTAGGTCCACGCCCAGGATCCAAACCTGCAAACTCCAGGCTGCCAAAGCAGAGTGCATGAACTTAACCACTATGCCACGGAGCTGGCCCTAAGGTTAATTCTTTTAAAATTAATTCTTCACTTTCTTATCAACTGTGTCTATGTCTCGGTTTATTCAGAAGTGGTCATGAGAATCACCTTTTTCTTGTTTAATTTATGTAATATCTTTTAGAATGACAACTCTAATTGACAGTTTCAAGTAAGTCAAAGGTTTAATATTTACCTGTATATTTAACTACTTTGAATTACTCAAGCCATTGTGGCTTTGGAGAGAGTCCAAAGTATTTGGATGAAAAGACTTTATTAATTAAATTGGCCAAACAATTCTAATTCTCTATTTTATTTAGCTTTCTCCATAGGCAACATCCTTTGAAGACTATAGAAAACTTCCTGACACATATTATATTCTAGACCTTATTCATTAACGAAAATATATTTTCTGTCTCTTGGACTATAAATTAAATTTTTCAAAGTGGAAAAAATTTCCATTGATTGTTTGAATATGTAAATGGCAATGCCAAACAAATGATAAGTAGACTTAAAACATCAATTCTTTTTTATTTATTTATTTATTTTTTTTGGTGAGGAAACCAGCTGGGAGCTAACATCCGTTGCTAATCCTCCTCTTTTTGCTGAGGGAGACTGGCCCTGGGCTAACATCCATGCCCATCTTCCTCCACCTTATATGGGACACCGCCATGGCATGGCTGACAAGCAGTGCGTCGGCTGGTGCCAGGGATCCGAACCGGTGAACCCCAGGCTGCCAAGCGCGAACTAAACCGCTGCACTATAGGGCTAGCCCTAAAATGTCAATTCTTTTTTTTTTTTTTTTTTTTGTGAGGAAGACCAGCCCTGAGCTAACATCCGTTGCTAATCCTCCTCTTTTTGCTGAGGAAGACTGGCCCTGGGCTAACATCGTGCCCATCGTCCTCTACTTTATATGGGACGCCGCCACAGCATGGCTGACAGGCAGTGCGTCCGCGAGCGCCTGGGATCCGAACCCGCGAACCCCGGGCTGCCAAGCGCGAACTAAACCGCTGCACCATAGGGCTAGCCCTAAAATGTCAATTCTTAATCTCACATACTGACATTGGCACGTTTAGAGCTAAATTATTTCATTGACAACTGTTTGGCAGTTGGATATGTTTCTTTCCTCTCTATCCTAGACTCTCCATGCTTCAAGCTTCAAGAGAATTCCATGACATCTATAGGAAGTAGTGTAACAGATCTGTGATTACCCCAAAAGCATTCTTGAAGGGATTTCACAATGCAAGAATCTAGATCATATTGCAACCCATTTCTAAGGAAGTTCCCCTAAGATTCCCCTTACAAACAATGGTCTACTAGTCTCTCCATTCATTCACTCATTTATTCATCCAAAAGATACATTCTGAATTTCCTTGTCCTCAGGCAGATGGACCTAATAGTGGAATATTATGTGAGCACTGTCTTTGGACAAAACATTCTCTCTACATAAAGTCATCTGGCAAGTCTACACATATCCCATTGGAGCTTTGGGGGTTCTGTTTTCCTCCAGTGGAACGATAAGTGAGGAGGAAGAGATCCCCCAAAGTTATGCCAAAAAAGAATATCAAGATTCTTAGAAGGCTGTCCAACTCAGAGGTTATTTGAAACATCTAGAGAATTTTTGGAAGATTCTATCTAAGGCTTTTCTTGAATGTTTTTAGATAAAACTCTTCTTCCCCAGACAGGCTTGTAGTACTTTCCTATTTCATGCCTTTCCTTCTAATGTGTCTTCTGTCTAGAATGCCTTTGCATCCACTACCAGATGGAATACCATCCCCCATCCTCCAAGGCTCATTATGAATGGAACCAATCCCCCTCTCCAAATCCTTCCCTAATTCTTCTGATAGGAGTCATTTCTCCTTCATCTGAGTTTCCTTAGCATATTTATTTACTGATCTAGTGACTTTTATACATTTTCAACATATTTAATAGCTATTTATATGCTTTAGACAATAAACTTTTGGAAAGTAGTGGGTATTATTTATCTTTTCATCTTCCATCTTAACCAGACAAATGTTTTGCATGCAATAGGCTATCAATATATGCATAATGAATACTAACTGAATAGTATCTCTCTCTTTTCCATAGAAGAAATAGCTCAAAAATTACACAGTTTAGAAGCATATCTTTTTCTATTTCTAGCCAGTATGTCTCCTTTATAAAATAAAAGGCTGGAGATTCAGCCAATCTAAAAAAGAAAACAAAAAAGGAAAAAGCTAAAAAAACAAAAACAAAAAACCTAATAATGGCAGCTATAAACCAGCTGCTACACCTTTTAAGCTCCAGGAATTCAGCATAATCTGATTTACCAGGAATCTCAGAGTTGTTGAATGTTTGCTTCCACACTAAAATTTTGAACATCAGTATTATGAGGCTGATTAGTTACCTGATCATTCAGGTTCCTACTTCTCTCCGTATTCCGCTTGACTCTTAGATAAAAGGTGACAACAGAAAAACTGAAACTAAAGCTCTGGCCAAAGATTCTTGCTTTGAATTATTTGTGTCTTTCAATTTTAAATTAAATTAAAATGACATATATCCCCATCAGACCTTTCCCTTAAGTAATTTGAATTTATCATTACTTTGTTATTTTGTTCATTTTCTGGTCATCCTTGTCTACACCTGGTGTAATTTATGACACCTGATATAATTTATCTTTCAGATATATTTACTAGTCGTTACATATTGTACTAGATAATTTTTCTCAAAAGAAAGGTCTTTCTTATGGGTTAATAGTCATGTCCAGGTCACACAGTGAGTTAATGTTAAAGCGCTGCTTTAGAATCTAGGTTTTCTGTTTCCTGATTCAGAGCTTTTACATAAGTGTTAAAAATCCAGATGCCATTAAATATCAAGCTCCCTTTGAACACTTAAAACATGATTCCATTAACAAAATAACTGAACTCAAATGGAGTTTTTCAGAAAACATCTATTACCCAAAGCAAGAGATGGAAGTAATAAGACAAATTTAATAAAATTTAAAATAATGGTAAGGAAAACAGTCTGACTGTTCATCAAAAGGGTAAAAATAGATTTACCATATGACCCAGCAATTCTACTCCTAGATGTATCCCAAAGAGGAAAAAAAAATAAACCTATATCCACACAAAAATTTGTACACAAATGTTCACAGCAGCATTATTCATAATAGCCAAAAAAGTGGAAATAACTCAAATGTTCATCAACTGATGAATAGATAAACAAAATGTAGTACATCCATACAGTGGAATACTATTCAGCTATAAAAAGGAATAAAGTATTGAAACATGCCACAACATAAATGAATCTTGAAAACATTATACTAGAAAAGAAGCCAGTCACTAAGGACCAATACTATGTGATTCCATTTATATGAAGTGTTCAGAGTGGGCAAATCTATAGATTCAGAAAGCAGGGAGTGTTTACCTATGGCTGGTAGGGATGGGGACAGAGAAGTTTGGGGGAAATGTGGAGTAGCTGCTAATAGGTATGAGTTTCTTTCTGAGGTGTTGAAAATGTTCCAAAACTGATTGTAGTGATGGTTGCCCAACTCTGTGAACATACTAAAAGCCATTGAATTGTGTGCTTTAAATGGGTGAATTGTATGGTATATGAATTATAATTATTATGTTTTATATATATATTTAAGGTATATATATATTTTAAAAGGTAAGCCTTAGGGACTTAAAATATAATTTGTTAATTTGTCATTCACCATTTTATTCATTCATGTGTATATTCACTTCCCCAGATTAGCCTTCCCTGACATTGCTACCTCTCTACCTCCATCTCCATCTTTACACTGACAACATCTTCATAGCACCCTCAATTTTCCTTCAGAGAACATAGCACATTTGTAATCACACTGCAGTCTTTATGACAATGCCATCATATTTGTTCTGGTCACTGATTTATCTGTAGTACCTAGTGTAGAGTGCATGGCACATGAGCACTGTTTCAACAACTGAATTACGAAATATTGCACACTAAATAGGAAGAACTTAAAGCATCCTAACATACCATACAAATAAATATAATTGTATGAAGGTGTACCTGGTAATACTGAAAATGAAGAACAGACAAGATTAATTGTCTTTCACTTGGAATTTTACTCCCAAACCTTCACAGGTTTTTTAAACCACACTTCAAATCAAGAGATCGTAGATGGATTTCAGGGAGACCATGATGTTCCCGATATAACGCTCAAATTTTCTTTGTATATATACACATTTTCTGGAAAAGTGTATATAGTTGTTATCATATTTTTAAGCAGTCCATGAGCCTCCAAATGGCCACTGTTAGACCTTGATCAAAATGTCCCCAAATGCTAGTGAAATTAAAAACAGGAATAGTCCACTTGTTCACTGTCTCCATCTAATCCAATATCAGTTCCTATTGATAATAACACTTAAATATTATCTGAATGTGCTCTCATGTCTCTATTTCCATTTATGTTGCTTTGGTTCAGACAGTTTTAATTTCCTGCCTGGACCAATGTAATAGCAGCCAAGCTACTCTCCCCACCAGCAGCAGAGAGGTGCTCACATTCCTCCTTACTGAATTACTAGTCATTCACAAATATTATGCAAACAAACAATCCTGGGGTGAGTACACTATGCCTATCTGCAATAATTATTATTTTACTTCCTTCCTTTTCGGTTAGTACATATAAAAGAGACAATCAGATTCCTATGAACAAAGACCATGATTAACCATCTCTATACTCATGTCTGGAATGTAGTAGATGTTGAATAGTTATTTAATTGAATGAATCTGTAATCCCTAAATGCCTAAAGTGTGCTTTCCATATATGTTTAGTAACATTCAACAAATGAATAATATTTCTACATGCTATGTGTTCATGTAGATGCATATTCTATGCATTCATTGTTTAGGCTTTCTTCAAAGCCTTCCTGGGGGGGAAAAGGCAAACACCTTGAAAGCAGCAGGAGTCTACTTCTACATATGGTGCTTGATGAAACTGATGTGTCTTAAAACCAAAGTAAATCCCATTAACAGAATAAAACCTCAATATATAGACGTGCAGTGGATGAAATTTAACATACTCCGGGAAGTGGCTACCTTGAAATTGTCATCTTGTTCCAATGAGATTTCTAGATTATTTTAGTATTTTATGTAAATGTATAATAACTTTAATTCTGAAAGCTGTTTTATCAAGGGTTTTTCCACTGTGTAGAATTATTCCATTAGGTTTATTCCATTTTGCTCTTTCTCGTAAAAGCTTTAATATATCTTTAGTTATGACCTAATAAAGACCTTGTACAACAAAACCACTGAAGCTCAAGTAGCTGCTGTATTTTGGTGCCATGAGCAGCCTAAAGGGCTTGCTTCTGGTTTCACATTGGCTAATTACCAGAGGTGTTTAGCTCTGATAGCTAGATGTACTGTGTATCCTTCAGTAGACAATACATTTTCAAACAAGGGGGTAAGCGCTTAGATTTGAGAAAGTCCAACATATTGTGATAAGTAAAATATGGGAATAAAATGGCATTTAAAATCTTTACAGAGCAAACCAGTGTTAGATTATCAGTGTCCAATCACTTTGCATTATATTATATTGCATTACACAGTAGGGAGTTGCTCAGCTCTAACTTCTCAAATGGCATTTTGCAAAATGAATTCCCAGCAATCCATCATCCCTGGAAATGTGCTCATCATGTATTCCAGGTGGCACTTTCCTTCCTGACACCCTATACTTCCTATTCAGCCATTAACTACCCATTGCCCTTGGGCAAATCTTTGAGGCTTGATTACATCATCTGTAAAGTGTTTAGCGTCTTAACATGTATTAAATCATGGGGGCTGAAGTAGATCAAGTATTGAGGCTCTTTCCCATTCCAAGGTCTAGTAATCCAGAATTTACTCAGCATTCTCAGGCTTAGTAAGATAAGGCTAATTTTACTAGCATAAAAATAAAATGGAAAAGTCAAAGGAAGGCACTGGAGACCGTGTGGAAACACTGAATATCTTCAAAACTCTAAAGTTTTCAAGTCCCCTTCTCTCCAATACAACTGCCATTGTTTTAGTTATCCTGATGTCGCTGGAGGAAAATAAATCACTAAACTTCTGATTGATGTCCTAAAAAAAGATTAGCTATATTCTCAGCTTGTCCCTGGTAGGCTCTTGGATATATATCACCCACCTGCCATTTCTTACTTTCAATACTTCCCAAGTCCTTGAAGTAACTCCTAAGCTTCTCACTCTTAGCAAATAATATTCCCTCTCAGAGATCATCATGGGGGAACTCCCTCCACTCCTCACCTGTCCTCAGCATCAATAAACATTTTATGAAGATTCAACCACTTCACTGCCTTTCCTCAACACTTGGAGGAGGAGGTCTACTTGTTTCTCTTCAAGTCTTGTGACCATCCCTTAGTCATGAACCTGTCTTGGCTTATCTCCTTTAAAAATATGCTTCTCTAGGGGCTGGCCCCGTGGCCTAGTGTGGTTAAGTTCGGCGCGCTCCACTTCGGCAGCCTGAGTTCAGTTCCTGGGCATGGACCTCCACCACTCATTGGTGGCCATGCTGTGGTGGCAACCCACATACAAAATAGAAGGAGATTAGCACAGATGTTAGTGCAGGGCAAACCTTCCTCAGCCACCCCGCCAAAAAATTCATCTCCAAATATTCCCTTTCTCTTCTCTATTTCTGTATTACTCCTTGCATTCTATAAATGTGGTCAAATATCTTATATCTTGGAAAACAAAACAAAATCCCTCAAATTTACATCTCTTTTTAGTTACTCTTCTAGTTACTTCTCATTCTCTTCTCAATAAGCTCCTAGGAAGAATAGTCTATGTATGCACTCTCCACTTCCTTTTTTTGACATTCATGTCCAGAATCTACCTCTATAATTTCACTATAGGCAGTCCAGGCAGAGGTCCCAGTAGTCTCATTTCTCAAAGACTAATGTAAATTATCAGTATTTAGTTGACTGCACACTTGTTTTCATATTTCTGATGTTGAAATAATCTAAACATCTATCCAATGATGAATGGATAAACAAAATGTGGTATATCCATATAATAGAATATGATTCAGCCATAAAAGGAATAAAGGAAGCACAAAAGCATAAAAGGAAACACTGATACATGGTCCAACAGGGATGAACCTTGAAAACATTGTGCTAAGTGAAAGAAGTCAGTCACAAAAGACCACATGTGGTATAATTCCATTTATATGAACTGTTCAGAACAGGCAAATCCATAGAGATACAATGTAGATTAGTCATTGCCAGGGGATAATGGGGGATGAAGGGGAGTGGGATATATGTGGTTTCTTTTTGGTGTGATGAAAATGTTCTGGAATTAAATAGTGGTGATGGTTGCGCAACATTGTGAATATACTAAGAATCACTGAATTGTATGCTTCAAAAAGTTAAAATGGTGAATTTATGTTATGTGAGTTTTTTTATCAATAAAAAAATTTTTTAAGTAATTGGAATATTGTCTTGATCTAGCTTTAGAAGGCACAAATGAACACACATGCATTTAAATAGTCATTTCTTTGTGACTAATCCTCTGATATTTCTAGTTAGCCCTCTGGCAAAAAGATTCACCAGAGGAAGTCACAGTTAGTAACTTGTAAAGTAGATAAGACATAAGTACTCTTTTCCAGTGAAGAGTTCCATCAGGAAAATAGACACAACTCTAGATATTAGAGGCAGAAAGGCAATTAATACAAGGAGTTTAGTGTGTTAAAAAAATAATAACAACATTGAAAAGACTGAAGTGAAGATAAGGGAAGGCCAATACTCTCTCCAGATTACCCCTGGTTTCCATTGAATCAGCAAGTTACTCTGGGCATCGAGGTTAGGAACTGTGGCAAACTTGTACCACATGGCCCAGTTGTCTGGAGTACTCACACAGGCGATTCACAGGGCAATGCCTGGGGGCTGCTGCAAAATCTCCTCTTTTCCAAGGCCCATGACTCTGCTCAGAGTTGAGCACTGTCTTTGGCAGAAGGTAAATTGCAACTAGAATTCTAGAGGCAAGAAAATCTGGGAAATGTGGTTTATAAATTCCAGGTCTTGTAAAGAGGGGAGAGCATAGAAAGAAGTAGGACTATGGCAATTATAATCGCCAAAAAAATTCCATTACAATTTCCAAAAGTTAACTGTAGTTAAAATCTTTAAATCCTCACAAATGTCATTATTCAATTGATAGATACAGACTTCAACTTATATGGCTGCCATTTTTTCTCACAAGAGCTGTGGAATTAGTATGAATTTTTTATGGACTATATCTTGGGCAGGTTTTCCTTTCACCATGTCTCCTCTTTCATAGGAAATTCTACTTTCCTCACAGCAATAGACCACCAAATCATCAAGGCAGGTAGATGTTTCTAGAGGAACACAAAGTGAAATGAAAGTTACATCTCTTTGGTTCATTTCAAGACTACAGTGCAAATTTTGTTTTTGTTTTGTTTTTCTTGATGATGATTGTTCTCAGTCTAGGTTTCTGGAACAACATGACTAACCTGGATTATGTTGAAACCTTATATCTGAAAGAAAAACAAATGTACTTAGAGGAGATAGAGTTTGAATCACTTTTTATATGTGTTATTGTTAGATGAATTTCCTAAGATGAATTTAAGTTTGGAAAGATTGAGTTCCAGATTAGCTAAAGAGTTAATATTTTCATGATTTTCTTGAAAGACATATTATGTTAAGTCAACTTACAATATATTAATAAATTAAAAACTAACAAATCATCTATTCACAACAGATATTAGAAGGCAGAATCATATTGTTAATAGATTTTAAACAAAATGGAGCATGATTCTTTTAAGTTACAAACTCGGTACAGCTGATATAATTTCTGCATGGTTACTTTTGACATTATAACCTAATTATAGTTACATTATTCCCCTTATGTTTGAAATAGAATGTTTCTAGATTAACTTTGGATAAGCTTTTAAAGAAAGAGTGGGTTCCAGTTTACTTAGGCCATAAATAACAGAGTCAAGAAAACTTTTCTGTTTTGAACCATGGATCCCTAAATCAGCATGAGTGCTAGCCAATACTTAGATTTTTATTTTAGTCTCTTTGAAGAATCTAAGATAATATTCTGGCCTTTTTCCTCTACAGAATGACCTCATCATTGGCTCATGAAGTAGGTGAAATAATGCTAATAATTCATGGAAGCTATTTTAATATAAATGTATTTGAATTGGAAAGCATTTCAAGTAAGTACATTTCTTGTCTCTAAACATGTAAGAGAAGTTTTGTGATACAGTAGTAATATTATTAATGTAGTATTTGTTTTTATTTTATACTCTCTGGATTTCCTACCACAAAGTGAAATATTCAAAAGCAAAAATAAAAAAGTAAAGAATAATTTTTAAAACGATAACATGTGAGAGTTACCTCAAAATGGATCATTAATTAGTCAGAACATTCCACAATAATTATCCACCTTTAAAATAAAAGAAAAATTTGAAAAAGTTTAGGCTCAAGTTCAAAACATAGAGAGCTAATTCTTTTATCTAACCAAAGAATGTCTAATGACTGTCTTGTGAGTTTCTGCAGGGCTGGGATCTTAAATCCTTTTTTCATTGTATTCCAGCACTAGGCTGGAATAAAATATGTGTTGAATGAATTGTAAAGTATAAATATTGTTAATGAGTTACAGCATTAATGAAGATATATCACTTCAAGATCAAAGTGATTTTCTTGTTAAATATAATAAATTAGCATAAATTAGCCTTCCTGTCAATGATAATCTTGCCTACTTTTACTTTCATTGAGCATAACACTTTCTAAAACACAGAATCTGTCTTAATAAAAAATATAGGTTATTACCTCTTTGATAATATGCACTATTTTCCTCTCTGTGACATTTATTATTATTTCTGTATTTAGTCTTAATTATTATGGAAAAGACAAGTAAATACACAAGCAAACAAACATTTAGTAAGTATGAAATAGAAGGAGAACTTCTGTATCTCCTTTCAACGTGAATGAGTCACTAAGACCTCTTATTAGTACCAGTTCCTTCCAAAGTTCTTGCTCAACAGCTTTGCGACTACCTCCTTGAGGTTTGTGTGAGCCTCTGCCCTGCTGGTGAGGAGTCTGATCCAGGAGAATTCCTCCATTGTGTCAACCCCTACTGGTAGAAGAGAACAATTTTAAAATCAAAAGACCTTAGAATTCAATCACATTCATGGCAATTTGGAAACTGTCATTAAATTTGACTACCTAGCTAGCATACAAACAAAAATAATTTGACAGACAGGAATAGACAATGGAATTATTAAATATCAGCCTGTCTTTTAGAAGATGGCTTGAAAATAATGTTTTGCCGAGTTTTCAGAGTTAGATAAAATAAAACTGAGTTTTTCTACTTGAATTTGCCATAAACGCCCCCATATACCTTACAGTACTTTCACCAGCTTCACTCATGAACCAGACTCAAAACTGAGAAGAGCGTGACCCTTTATTCAGAAATGAGTAGAGAGAAAACCAAGGGAAGCTGAGAGTCACAGAAATCAGTAGGGAGATATTTTTAAGGAAAAGTGAATTCAACAGTATCAGTGTCTGGTGAGATGCCAAACAAAGGAAGAACTGAAAAACGTCCTTTTGATTTAGCGACATTGGGATTGCTGATGACCAAGGTAAAGAGTACTTTTTAATGTAGTTGAGGATTAATGGAAGCTGGATTACTGAATTAAAGAGAAAGTGAGAGATGATGAAGTGGAGAAAACAAAGATCAAAAATGATTTGTGAATCCTTGACAACAAAAAGAAGATGACAGATATGAAAGTAATTATGGCTTCAAATTTCTTTGATTCTTCTGCATTGAGAGCTCAGGTATATGTCCCATCCCTAGAATTTTTCACTCTGTAAATGCTTGACCAACAAAATATGCTGAACCAGTTTCCAGAACTGGGTCTTAGGAAAATGGCAGCTTCTGCTTCTTGAAATATAGGCACTGTTCTGTGGGAGAGCCCACGTCATACTGTGGAGGGGAGGAGGAAGAGAACCAACAGACAGCACCAATTTGCCAACCATTTGGGGACCATCCTTGGAAGTAGATCTTCCAACTCCGATTGAGCTGCATCAGCTGATACAGCATTGGTGAGAGGTGAACTGTCCTCACTGAGCTCTACTTTAATTGCAGACTTGTGAGCAAAAAAATAATTGTTGCTTAAGCCATTAAGTTTTGGGGTGGTTTATTACACAGCCGTAGATAACTGAAAGGAAAATATCATAGAAAGCTGGTAGAAAACGGAATCTTGTTATATAGTGGCTGAAATTTGGTAACACTGTCACCTGCAGAAATGTGGAAGTAGGAACATACCTACCTAAATTCAATTATCTCGCTAAGGAGATTTTCTAGGCAAAGTGTTGAAGGTCCTGCCTAGCTTCCTCTAGCTGTTTATTATAAAATTAAAGAGAAGAAAGATGAGCTAAAAAGGGAACTGTTGAGTTTTTGAGCAAAATTTAGAGGAAATAGAAATGATTCAGGATCTGCTAGGCTCAAAAATAAATGTTTCTTATTCCCGGGCTCATTAGATGACAAAATATTCTCAAATTAAAATATGGCTTCCACAGGGGTCCAGCCCAGTGGCATAGTGACTAAGTTCACATGCTTCGCTTCAGCAGCCTGGGTTTGCGGGTTTGGATCCCGGACACAGACCTACACCACTCATCAAGCCATGCTGTGGTGGTGATACACATACAAAAAATAGAGGAAGATGGGCACAGATGTTAGCTCAGGGCCACTCTTCCTCAAGCAAAAAGAGGAAGATTGACAACAGGTGTTAGCTCAGGGCCAATCTTTCTCACCAAAAAAAAAGTTAAAAATATATATATGGCTTCCACAAAAACAGATGTTAAAGGCATGCCTCAGAGACCCTCCCTATTAAACAATAGGGCTTCTAAGACAATTAATGACACTGGCCCTCAGTTGTCCGTGGTAGAGCAGGGTTTACCTCAAATAGATTTTTGGTTGTAGCTTTTGTCTGGTAGAGTGAACTCTAATACAGTTTATAGAAAATCTAGACAGGTTTAAGCATAATTGTTCTGGGAGAACCAAAAGGGACAGAGGCAGTACGAAATGAAAAGAGGCTTTTAGAGACCCAACCTAAGCCTTCTTATAGGCAAGCAGCAGCTGAGGAGGCAATTCAGGGGCAAATTATGTTTTACTATGGAAAAGAAAGAATGATTCAGAGGACAGGACCAAGAGCCTAGAAAGTAGAGCTAAGAGCAACAGAGCACCATTCACAGGACTGGGAGCAGACTGGGCTTTAATCAAGGAACTGGCAACGTGTGCCAGGAGAGCTCTAAGAATCGCTACACACCAGCCAGTGTTTCATCTATTTTCACCCTTTTTGATTGGCAATATCTCCTGTAGTTATTCTATGCCCATTCCGCCACTGTATGTTGATTGTATAGGTGGTGGGGGAAAACAACTGTCTCTTTAGTTCACAGGTCTTCAGTTTGAGAGGAGCTATGCCCGGGGAACCTCATTTATACCTGGACCTGATATCCACGACATGATCCTAAAGCTTGAGCCTGAGCCTGATCCTATAATGGAATGAACTTTTGGGAATGGAGGGGTATTGGGAAGGTGTGAGTGTATTTTGTGTATGGATAGAATATAAATTAATTTGTAGCCATGGGTGGGTGGACCGTGGCAGTTTTAAATAATGGCCTCAACATATTCTGACACTCTTCCTGTCAAGAGGTGGAGTCTATATCTTTTTATCTAACTCTGTGTCTGGCACTGCTTGACCAATATACTATGACTCTGTGTCAGCTTCAGGGCTTAGATCTTAAAAAACTGGCAGCTTCATTTGTTGTCTCTTGGAATGCTCAGTCTTGGAATCCTGCACCATGTTGTGAGGAAGCTCAATCAGCGTGTGGAGAATCTCAAGAGGGAACACTGAAGCCCCAGGCCCACAAAAGCCGAAAAACCTAAAAGTCAATGCATACTTCTCCCTCTCCCTTATCACATGCAACAACCCATGTATTATTAATGTACTTCCATAAAAATTATGAATTTTATCACACACACGTAAGAATGTATATAATGTACATGCGTCGTAAAGAATATGTACAACGTATCCACTCCCCAGCGGAAGACATAGAACATCAGAAATATAGAGTGCCCTATTTGCTCCCCACAATAATCACTCCCTCATTCCAAAGGTCACTAATATCCTGAAGTTCATGTTTAGTAATTAGCTGCTTTTCATGAAACTTTTAATATTCGTGTATGTATCCCTAGATAATATATATTTACTTTTCTCTGATTTTACACTTTATATAAGTGTAATATTATATTATGCATCCTCTGTAACATATTTTGTTCAAAGTATTTGAGATCTTTCAATATTGTTTTGTGCAACTGTATTTTATTTGTGTTACAGTTTTGTAACACAATTTTTTTATACTCTGTTAACTTTGTTAAGTCTTTGGTTCCTGATCTGAGTCCCCAAGAGATCAGATTAGTGGTTGCCAGAGGCAGGGGTGGGGGTGGGGGAATTGGGTGAAGGTGGTCAAAAGGTACAAATTTCCAGCTATAAGATAAATAAGTTCTGGGGATATAATGTACAGCATGGTGACTATAGTTAACAATACTGTATTCTATATTTGCAAGTTGCTAAGAGAATAGATCTTAAAAATTCTCATCACAAAGAGAAAAAAACTGTAATTATGCGAGGTGATGGATGTTAACTAAACTTTTTGGGGTAATCATTTTGCAATATATACATATATCAAATCATTATGTAGTACATCTTAAACTTACACAATATTATATGTCAATTATATCTCAATAAAAAGGGGAAAAAAGGAGAAAATTTTATTGTTTTAGATTTTTCAGTTCCTTTTGGTATTATTTCCATCATGTTTTTATATTTTAAGATAAGTGATTAATGTTTTTATTTGATCTTATTGAAAATATTAATATTACATATCACATATCAATTTGTTTGGTATATCTTTATTTAACTCTCCCCATTGTTTTACGTGTGTCTCTTTTAAACAGATTACAGCTAAATTTTTATACAATTTAATATTCTCTGGATTGTAACAGATCACTTTATTTCTGTATACTTAATGAAAATATTAATATATTTACTTCATTTATTCAAAAATTAGTCTTTGGTTTACATGGTGTTACATTGTATAACAATGTCAAAATTTATTTATTCTACTATTTATGCACTTTTGGGTTGTTTCCTGTTTTTACAATTGCAAACAGTATTATAACGTTCTCACACGTGTTTTCTTGTGGATATGTGCCTTTGGAAATACAAATACCAGGTGATAGGTTATGTGCATGTTTAATTTTACAAAGCAATTCTCAGGTTTTTGCAAAAGGGTACCTAATTTTGCTTTCATTAGTAATATATTAGAGTCTTTGTTTCTCTTCCTCCTCACTAATACACATAATGTCAGACTTTTTAACTTTTGGCAGTCCAAAAGGGTGAAACAACATCTTGAGAAATGCTGTTGTGCTTTTAATGTACATATTCTTGATTGCTAAGGAGACTGAGCAGCTTTTCCTGGGACATTCTGATCTCCTCTTAAGGGAACTGCCTTCTCACAGCTTTTGCCCATTTCTTTTTCTATTTGGCTGTTGGTCTTTTTTTTTTGATTTATGGGAATTCTTTATATATTTTTTGCTAATTTATTTTCAGCTATATTTGTTTATCTTTTTCCAGTTTTTGTTTTATTCACATTATAGTCTCTTGTGATGATTTAAAATACATATGTTAATTTGAATAGACTGTTCTTTTCCTTTATTTTTTAGTGCCTTTTGTATCTTTATTTAAGAAATCTTGCACCACTCCAGAAATATAAAGAAATTCTTTTCTATCTTCTTTTACAACTTTTATAGATTAGCTTTTTATGTTATGGCCTCAATTTTCTTGGAATTGATTTTTGCATAGTGTGATGTAGGAATCAAAATTTAGTTCTTCCAGTGGACATAATCAGTGTTCCATCATCATTTATTTAGTACTCCAAACTTTTCACATGGGTACTCAATCCATCTCTTCATTCAAAAATAATTATGCCAACTTTAGTACAAATTAAATTTCCACAGGTGCATGAATATGGTCCTGGAATCTCATTTTGTTCCATTGTTCAGTTGACTAACTGTATAGTAATATCAAATTGTCTTAATTAATATAACTTTATGATATCTTGATATTTCATAGGAAAAACCCCATCCCCACCTCCACCTTGTTCCCTTTCAGAAATGCCTAGGTTATTTTTGGCCCATTGTTTTTCCACATAAATTTTGGAAACATCTTATACAGAATATGTAAAATAATTCTGTTGAAATTTTGATTGAAAGTTTAATTTATATATAGAAAATTTTGATAGAATTTATATATATAAATGCCAAATCTGTTGATTTAGATACTCTTTATTGTCTTTTAATAATATAATATTCTCTATGAAGAGTTTGCCCATCTTTTGTATAGTAGTTTTAAAGTACTGTATATATTTACTGATAATGTAAATGTTACCTTTTTACAATAAAATGTCAACTGAAGAATAACATAAATACATGAAAGTTCACATTCATAAATGTAAAACTCAATGAATTATGACATTGGGAACACATCCAAGTAACTAACAAACAGATATAAAAATAGAACATTACCAGAACCTGCAGGATGCTTCTGATCTCAGCACCTCCCTTCTGCAGAAGTACCACTATCCTAATTCATTCATTAGTTTACTTGTTATTTTTAATTTTATTTTAATAAAATCATACAATAGATGACTGGTTTCTTTTTTTTGTTTTGTTTTGTTTTTTTTTGTGGGGAAGACCAGCCCTGAGCTAAGATCCGTCGCCAATCCTCCCCTTTTTGCTGAGGAAGACGGGCCCTGAGCTAACATCAATGCCCATCTTCCTCCACTTTATATGGGACGCCGCCACAGCATGGCTGACAGGCAGTGCGTCGGCGGGCGCCCGGGATCCGAACTCGCGAACCCCGGGCTGCCAAGCACGGACTAAACCGCTGCGCCACCGGGCAGCCCCGATGACTGGTTTCTTTAACCCAACATTATATTTGTAAGATCCATCAATGTAATAATGTAGCATGAGCCTATTCATTTTCATTGCTATATTATTTTACATTGTAGCAATGTTCCACAATTTACTTTTCTATTCTGATGTTGATGTGTAGTTTTGAATTTTTGGCTATAAGTAATAGTGCAGTTATAAACATTTTTGTATACATCCTGGTACACATGTTTACATTTCTACTGGCATATACCTATTATATCTAGAATTTTATTTTACCCTATTTAAAAGTTAGTAAGTTAGTCTATGCTTCTTTCATAGATGCTGGAAGAAGACATAAAACTCCTGGGTCAGAGACAAAAAAATGTATTTCTCATGGCACAGCAAACAGCATGAGTATTAATATGTTTGTGTCAGTTTCCCTTCCTGCCACCTGCCCCAAATCTCACGGGAATGAAGCAGAAGACCAAAGTGGATGTCTGTACACACGAGTACAATGTTAAATAAAACTGGTAATAGCAAGCATCTTTTTCTTCTTCTAGATCAGGTAGCAAGTTTTTAAAATTTTATCATTAAGTACAATGTTTACTCTATGTCATTATTTTTATTGTTATTATTGAACTATATTTTAAATATAATATAGCAGGCAGGTTTTAATGAGTTTTGATAAATGTGTATAGACCTCAATAAGTCCCTGTGGTAGATATAATTCTAAGATAGCCCCCCAGTTTCCCAGTCTATAGGATTCACACTTTATATAATCCCCTCCTCTTGAGTGTGGGCAAAACCTGTGAATATGATAGGATATCACTCCCTTGATTATGTTATGTTATATAGCAAAAGAGATTTTGCAGATATAGTTAACATCCCTAATAGGTTGACTTTAACCACAAAGGAGATTATCCTGGATGGGTCTAAACTAATCAGGTAGCCATAAAAGAGAAAAGAAGTAGTGGCTGGCCCAGTAGCATAGCAGTTAAGTTCACACTCTCCACTTCAGCTGCCTGGGGTTCGTAGGTTCAGATCCTGGGCATGGACCGATGCACCACTTGTCAAGCCACACTGTGGCGGTGTCCCATATAAAGTAGAGGAAGATGGGCATGGATGTTAGCCCAGGGCCAGCCTTCCTCAGCAAAAAGAGGAGGATTGGCAACAGATGTTAGCTCACAGCTAGTCTTCCTCACACACACAAAAAAGAGACAAGAAGCAGCAGCGGAGACTCTTCTTCTGGTTCATGAGAAAACAATCATGTTGTGAACTGCCTGTGGAGGGGCCACATGGCTAGGACCCGAGGCCCATCTTTAGGTGTTGAGAGTGACTCCTGGCAGAAAGTCAGCAAAACTCCAGAGACCCTGGTTCTACAGGTGCAAGGAACTGAATTCTTCCAACAATCACGGAAACTTGGGAGAGGACTCAGGAATTCAGATGAGATCTCAGCCCCAGACGACATCTTGACTTCAGCTTTGTGCGAAGTGGAGTGGAGTGGAGGGCCTAGTTACACCATGCCCAGACCTCTGACCTACAGAAACTGGGAGAGAATAAATAGACATTGTTTAAGCCACTAAGTTTATGGTAACTTGTGATGCAGCAATAGAAAACTATTACATTCCGTCATGCCTTTTCCCAGTTAATTCCCTCATCTTAGAGGCTCTTCTGATTTCAATCACCATATCTTAGTTTTGCCTTACCTAAATAAAAAAATAAATAAAAATTGTAATATATATAAATAAAATCTTGTTTCTGGCATCTTTCATTCATATTTTTGTGTTTATCAATAGTTTGTTCTTTTTATTATGTGAGTATACTGTGATTTGATTATTTATTCGCCTGATTTTGGATGTTTGAGCTGTTTTCAGCTTGGGAATATTATGAATAAAGCTACTATTTTTTACATTTTTGCCCACAAATCTTTTGTGGACACATGTTTCATTTCTTTGGAGTAAGAACCTAGAGTAGAATTGTTGAGTCACAGGGTAGGTGGATGTGTATAAGATATTGCTAAATTGTTTTCCAAAGGATTATATCATTCTTCGCTTCCACCAGCAATGCATGATCATGCCAATTCCTCTACACCTTGCCAGCACTTATTATTGCCAGTCTTTTTAATAGACTCTGGAGTAAGACTGCCAGAATTTGAATCCTGACATTGACACTTACTGTATGACCTTGAGCAGATTTATTCTCTGTGCCTCAGTCTTCTTATTTGTAAAATTGAGAATAATATTAGTACCTGATCCAGAGGGATGTTTTGATGACTAAAAAGTGTACATATGTAAAGTCCTTAGAATTATGCTTGACATCTAATATTGTATAAATAAAATTTATTATTTAGGATTTTTTCACTTGTGTTCATGAAAAAGATTGCTTTCTAATTTTCCTTTCTTGTAGTCACCTTTTAGACTTTTGTTGACTTAATAAATTAGCCCTAGCAAATGTTCTTATGTTTTCTAGTCCCTGGTAAAATTTATAAAATATTATCTGAAACTTAAATATTTGGTCAAGCTCACTCACAAAACTGTGTGAGACTGGTGTCTATTTTGGGAAAATTTTTAACTCCTGATTTTATTTATTTAACTGTTATGCGAGAATTCTAATTTTCCATTTCTTCTGGTGTAAGACTGGTAATTGTATTTTTCAAAAATTTATCAATTTTATCTAATTATTCATATTACTGGCTAATTTTTTCCAATGATTCTTTCAATTTTTGTTGCATCTAAAGGTATAAGTTCAATTATTTCCTAATATTGTTTGTGTTTTCTTTTTTTTTAACTTAATTAGTCTTGCCATCATCTTGTCTGTTCTTAATATTTTCAAGGCCGAAGCTCTTGACTTTGTTGACCAGCTTTGTTGTATGTTTATTTTCCTTGTCATTTATTTGTGCACTTATCATTTGCTTTTTTTCTATTCTTGGCAGGGTAATCCTCTTCTTTTTTTAACTTCTTAATTTGGATGTTTTATTCTTTAATTCTCAGACTTTCTTTTAAAAATGTCAGCACTTAAGTCTAAGTTTACATTTCCCTCTATACACACTGTAAGCTACATACCAAACATTTTGATATGAAGCATTTTCATTAAAACTTAGTTCTAAATATTTACCAATTCCCACTATTATTTATTCTTTAGCATGTGTTACACATATGTATGTTTTTTTAAAATTCTAGTAGAAGTATCTTTTCTGGTCATCTTTTTGCTGTTGAATTTTATCAAATGATTTTCTGCAGGTTTTCAGAAAATGGTATTTCTTGTCTTTTTATTTTGACAATAAGGTAAATGTCATTGTTGATTGTCTGAGAAAATGGTATTCCTTGTCTTTTTATTTTGATAATAAGGTAAATTTCATTGTTGATTGTCAAATTCTGGTACATTTATTGAGACTGATTTATTACCTAGGTTATGGTCAATTTTCCTAAATACAATATGTGTGTTTTGAAAAAAGCACATTTTCTGTTTGTTGAATATAATTTTTCATATGTTTATTGAGCTTGCTAATCAAACTCTTCAAAATCATATATCCTTACTAATATTTTTCTCTGCTTGATCTATCAATTATTGAACATTAGTTCTTTTATTCACTTGTGATCCCTTATGATTTGGATCTGGTGCTAAAACAATACTAATGGAAACTGATAGCCTTGTCAAACTCAGCTCCTAATCTGGAATATTGTTTTCATATGTTTTGAGACTATACCATTAGTTGCATGCAATTATATCCCTTTGGTATTGAATTCGTTATCAATATATGGTGATCTTCTGTGTGACTAGTGAAACTTTTACATTTGTTTCTTTTTTCTGTTATTTACATAATTATATCATCTTTTGGTTAGTATTTGTCTCTCTTGTAACTTTCTAATATTTTATCTTCAACAGTTGGATATTTTTATATTTAAGAGTTTCTTTAGTAAAGAGCATTTAGCTAAATTTAAAAAAAGTATAATCTGACAATCTTTGTCTACTAAGTGGAGAGTTTAGTCCATTTATATTATAGTTATTACTTTTTAATTTAACTTTATTTCTACCCTCTTATTTTGGAGTTTTCATTTTGTCTTACCATAATTGAGGAGGATTCTCTTCGAATAGTATCATTTTCCCATTCTTTCTATTATCTCTTTGTAGACAACAAATACATCTTTCTAGGCTACTTTTTGAATAACTTCCTTTAACTTTTTGTCCAGCTCCTTAATTCTCTCTTCAACTGAGCTGAATATGTAGCCTAACCTATCCATTAAGTTTAAAATTGTAATTACCAATTTTATGCATAGAAGCTCTTTCTGATTTTTGTTTTCAAATTTCCTTTGTAAGTTTTATATGCTCTTGTTCTTTGTTCATATACTTAATCTTCTCTTTTATTCAATAAAATCTATTAATGATATTTAATGTTTACTCTGTTTTACAATATAAATATTATTTGTGGGTTTGATGTTACCTCTTGTTTTTGCTGACCCTTACATATGGAATCGTGTTTCCTTGTTTTGTTCTATGACTTTTAATTCTGAACTGATGTTCCCTGGAATTTTTCATTTGTAGAATTCTTTGAGGTCTGGTCTGAGGTGCATTCTCTAAAGGGGAATTGAGTTTGTTCTGCTTATTCCTGGGAACACCACTAATCTGGGGTCACTTTATGTGAGTTGGCATGAATTTGTGCTACAACCTCACATGATGGGAGGATCATGTTGTTACATCTCAAGGGAGAGTTTTTCATATTCTTCTAGCAACAAAATCAAGAGAGGTAAGATTCCTTTCCGGCCCCTTGTGCTGGCCACCTTGACACTGAGTAGATAGCCCTTTGGGGCCCCATCTTTATGTTCTGTTAAACTCCATATTTTTGTCGGGCTCTAGGCTGCATGTTGTGTCTCTCAGACATGCTGTAGCCATTGAAACTAAAACCCAAGGTCACTAGGGTTTGGCAGATATCATCAGAGTGGCTTAGGCACTGGCTTACTGCCCAGAGTTCCTATTTTCATTTCATTTTTTTGGCGTCTGTTGATTCCAACCTTTTGGCCACCTCAGTTGTATACTAAAATTTGATCTTTATAAAAATTTTTTTAAAAAATTTTGCCCAGATTATTAGTTATCTTCTTCAATGAGATTTTTTAAGAGTATCCAGTCTGCCATACTAAAATTGAGAACATTCTATTTTCTTAATATTTATAGATTCTGGCTCTTTTCTCTCTCTCATCTACAACATCCTAGGTTTAGACCCTCATCTGGATTCTCACCTGGATTCTGGTTTCCCTCTCCTTCACATGGTGGTCATGTCAAATTATTATGGAGTTCTCCTTGAGTTTGGCATAAAATCCAAATTTCTTGGAGAAAATAGAGAAAGAATGGACAATAACAGTGACTAAAACTGAAGAGTGTGCTATAACAAAGTACAGCCAATTCAAGAATGGATTAATCCATACTATATCTTGCATGATATCAGACCATGAAGTTACCTCATTTTACTTCTTAGCTTAATAGATTTCTACTTTTCATTTGAGGAAAAAAAAATCAAATTTCTCAAGTTCACCACTTGTATTTCAAAGCACATCAAATTATTTGCTTAATCTAAAAAGATCTGTGACAGCAAGTTTCAAGTACTTAAGAATGCATAAGCCTTCTTGTCCATGAATAGAATGAACAGAGAGATGGATATATGCCTCATTATGGAAGTCTTCCTGAATGATAAATCTACTGCAGATGGATAATGATATGTTGCCTCTCCTTGCCATTGTTGAGCATTACATTGCTATTAACACTTTGTTTCATTATCTATTACCTACAAAATGGAGATAGGGAGAGAAGTAGGTTCTCCTTTTCATAATGAATTTTTAAAGCTTATTTTTATCAGCATCTAACATACTGTGATTTTAAAAGCATGTGATCAGTTCCTCCACTCAATTAATTTAATACTAATTTAAAACCTACAATCTTTAATGATAAAAAGTTCAAGGAAACACTGAATCAGATAATACACTGTATTATTTTTCATTTTTTCTGTACAATACGCAAGGTGCACACTCACACACACACATCTTTATCAGTGATCCAATTGAAAAAGTTCCTGGCATTTTAAGTTCTTGGACAAAAGGAGGAAGTTTTGCTGATAAAATATCAATACATCCAATGTGTTTGCAAAATTTCATTTAGTAAAAATCTTTAGATAGTGAAAAGCAAATTTCATGAAGAATATTACCATGGTTATAAACAGATGAAGAAACACAGCTGTTAAAGTAATAGTGTTTACATAGATGTTTCAGAGAAAAAATATGCAGTCAATAATTCCTTGCCAAAGGCCTAGAAAGGATATCACATACATGGATATAAACTTAGGCACTAAACTTAGGTCAGATGAAAACTATTTTCAAGGTAAGGGGTATGCTAAGATTAGATGACTGACTTCATAAAACCAACCTCTTAAGTTTGTTAAGCATCTTCATACCTTTATTTGTACTTTCCATATAATTGGCTTATGGTTAAAAGTGGGCCATTAACTAAAACCAAAAATACTGAGGCCTAACTCAAAATGTCGGGGCCTTGCTGGTTTTGTTGTGTTCCCAATAATTGTTCCCCGTGTCATAGTCATCAAATGAAACAGAAAAGGTACAATGCTGTCCACCTCTAGACCAGCACTGTCCAATAGAAGTATAAGACAGAAGCCAAAAGTGCAAGCCACATATGTAATTTCAAATTTTTCTAGTACCACAAAAAGGAAAAGAAATAGGGGAAATTAATTTTAGTAATGTATTTTATTTAATCCAATATACAAAATATTATCATTTCAAATATAATCAATTTTAAAATTATTATTCAGATATTTTACATTCTTGATTCATACTAAACCTCCAAAATCCTTTGTGTATTTTACACTTCCAGCACATTTCAGTTTGGACTAGTCACATTTCAAGTACTCAATAGCCATATGTGGCTATTGGCTACTGCAATGACAGCATAGTTCTGGACAAAATTTTTTAAGAAGCACAGAAAACGGGCTTTATGAACTTGAGTTAAGCTGTCTTTACTCCATCTCTGTGATAATGGAAGATTGATAATACACTTAACTTTCCCCCATTTTTAATCCCAGAAGTTTAAATATCCATCTATTTACTCAACAAATATTTATTCCTTGTTGACTGTGTGCTTTATAATGCACTTGGTGCTAGGGTTAGTGTCACAGACAGTCCCATTTTTATGGAGCTTACATTATCACTAGAAGGATGGACAAATAAACATTTGTTGAGCACGTATTTTGAGCTAGAAACTCTTCTAAGTGTTCTCTATATATTATCTCCGGCATGTATCAGGTAGATATTATTATTCTCTTCAATATACAGATGAGAAAACTGTAGAAAATTAGCTCCTAGCTGAAACGCCTTGTCTCCATAGCTCTTTCATCCCCCAAACTGAAGTTATTGATTCTCACCTAGAGAGTCCTAGGGCAGTAGTTCAACCTTGGCAGTGCATTAGAACCTCTTGAGGAGCTTCTTAATGTTGTCAAAGCCTCAGAACCTCCCTCAGAAATTCTGATTTAGTTGGTCTGAGTTTCTAAGAAAAAAAACTACCCAGGTGGTTCTAATATGCTGCCAAGATTGTCTTAGGGGAAATTCAAGGAGATTTAATCCCTTGGTCATGGGAAATAGCTGCAAGTCACCAATGATGGTAGAACCTTTGCTCTAAACTCTAAACTTTGCTCATCATAGAATAATTAAGATTTGGCTTTGTTCCTGACACCAAGTCTCAAGATTTTTGCCCAAGTTCCTTTTATTGTATTTTGCTCACCTCAGAGACCACAAATCACTTGGGTCTTGCTAAACTTTCTATTGAATCTAAAGTCCTCTAAACCCCTACCCCAAGACAGGACTAAGTTTGCATTTCTAACAATATCCATGAGTTACTCATGTCGTTTGTCCAGGAAGCACACTTTGAGAACTACTGCTCCATAGAATGCTGGACTGGATTCCTCAAATTGCTTCTAACTGAATCTGCCTCTTCCCACATACGGCATGGTGCTTGCCCCACTCTAGTGAACACGACCTCTTAATTCCCAGCATCTGCCAGTCTACCTTGTCTTGTGTACTTTGCATTTCTTTATCCAGCTCTGTGATGAGATATACTTACACCCTTGCAAATACAATACAGTCTGAGCTTTTCAGTACCTGGATCAATGATGCTATTGAGATTTCCAGACAACCTCATTCATCTATGAGCACTGCATGTGAAGCATGTTCAAATCAGAATTTTATTGCCCTAGAAATTTTGTAGTGCTTTATGGAGAACTCAAGGAATGATGCTGTTTTTAGGATGGCATATTTGATTAGGAGAGCAACAGACGATGAACAAACAGAAATAATTTAGGGAGGGGAGAACATATGTAAATTACAAAAGGAAATATGAAATCAGATCTTCTTTGGTCACCTTCGTAGTATACTGCTGCTGCTAATTACCCCATTTAAGGTATATTACGTACATTTCATGATGTGTCTGCTTCACATAAAACTAGATTTTCGGGTCTTCTTGGGGTTCATCAATTCCTATTTTGTCTTACTTGGTCATCTTATGAGTTACAGGTGGTCTTTGATGTTTTGTCCTTGATATTCTCAGTTTAGCCTCTCCCTCTTTATACTTTGTGGTCAGCTCATTCAGCAATCATTGCAATCCTCTAATCCTTCATCTTCCTCTGTGACATATATGATAGATGTTAGCTAAATTCTCGAATTCTCAGCTTCACTTCTCATTAGAGGTGACATAATTCTGTGACATAATCCTGATCAGGGAGATGAAAGCATGAGTCCCTAAGGAGGGCTTTCCTTCTCAAATAAAAAGGCAAAACTTCACAAGGAGAAGACTTTCACCCTTTATCCTTTGCCTTTTGCCCATCCTACTTCTCCCTACTGGGACACAAACATGATGTCTCATAATTTCAATAGACATCTTGCAACCAAAAAGATAAAAGGAAGTTAAAAGAACTCCCAGTCCTTGGTAAGATCTTTGAGCAATCAAACCAGTCCTGAAATGCCTACAACTAAATTTTTGTTCCACGAGAGTGATAATCTCCAATTTTATTCATCCCATTGTTCATCAAGTTTTTTATAAGACCAAATTCAATCCTATTTAATATGTATATTGACCTCCTAAACCACCCTTCAAACTATTAAACTACTACTTCTGTTAACATCAGCTTATTAATGATCACTTTGAGCTCTCAACTGCTTGTATTGCCAGCCACATCTTGCCACTGGGGTAAAAGGCCAACCTCCTCAGCAGGCTACAGGAATATTTGCATGTAGGACCTGAGGGAAATTATTTTTTCCCTGCCCCTCCGTGGTCCCAGCAATCAACGTCTGCAACATGAAGAAGTAGCCCTGGAAGCTCAGGAATACTAGAAGCCTATAGTTTGCTTGCTCATGCTGGGCTACCTTCTTTTGGTCAATTCAACCTTCTCTCTCTCCTCTCCTATATTCTGTTCCCATTTTTGGTGTGTGGAACAAGTGTCTGCTACATTTCCAGCAGATAGCTAGAGGTGTTTCATTCGATCAGTCACCCGTGCATGTTGGTGGAAGCTCTTCCTTGACTTCTATGGTGAAAAAGGGACACTTCCTACTCTACCCTTGGTACAGGAACTAACAGGGCCTAGCTCAGAGTTTTGAGCTTGAGCACTGCCCAAACTGCCTCTGGTCCCTTCAGAGGACTCTGGGCAAATGCAACAGTCATTTGGAAAATGTTACCAGAATGAAAGGAAGATAATACCACCTCTTGCCCAGAGCTCCTTGCAAGCCATTTTCTGGTTATCCTTCCTACAGTCTTCCTTGAGTCACAAAGGACAAATATTGCTCCTGGCCACTGAATATGCAAGGACTAGATCTTTCTAAACCTACTAGCATAACAAAAATAAAGACATGCGTGGAAATGCATTAACTTGCTGGTTAAGTTATTGTTAACCAAGAAGGGCTTAGCATACTAAGGGGGAAAGTGCCTAGTAAGTGCTTAGTAAGTTCAACATGTTAAAACCTTTTATGTCCCTGTAGTAGTGGGCTATAGTACTTTAGTTTGAGATTAGTTTCACATAAACTTGCTAAAAAAGAACTTTCGTAGCATCCCTATTTGTTTCCTAGCTGCTTTATGACTAGCAATACAACAGTAACAGAAACACATCCTGTGGTTACCTACCTACTAACAGTTTCACTACAGCAAAATTTTATATTAAATGAAAAGTGACTACTAAAATGCATTTTAGTTTACGGTGATTGGACCTCTTGCAGTCTCATGCACTGAGCAATTCTGAAATATCTAATAACTTACTCTTTTCATAATTTCATTACTGCATTTTAGCATTCTGAGCTTAAAAAACATAAATTAATTTTAGCTTTCATAACACCCATTTCTTAACAAAAAGAAACACATTTCTTCTAAAAAGAAAAAGTGTTATGAAATTACCTAGACACAAACATATTTCCAATGGTTATCCAGACCATACTCAAAAACATTCCAATGGAAATAAATCACTTTTTGTGGCATTCTTTACATTTTTAATTCCTTGCATTATTCTTGTAACTTCAATGGTTTTATTATTAAGTCAAAATAAAGGCCTTGGCAGCGAAGTCCCTTGAATGATGAACAAAGCAGGTTAATTAGAAGCATTCTAACTTTTCTTAAGTTACAAATTCTCATGAGTAAAAGAAATGGAATATGTCTCATAATGCAAGAAGAAAAATGACATTGTTTTTATACTCCCAGATGAATAAGCCAGACTAAGAAAAAACATCGTTTATGGAAAATCTATAACATAGTGGAATTTTTTTAAGATTGGCCCCAAGCCATCTTTCTCACTGAGAAAGTTATTGTTACCACAGGGTCAGCATTTTTATGTAATATTTTCTTCTCCCCTCTTTTTCCCTATAGCTGTGAACCCCTGTCTTCTAGTCCTTCTTGCCCTGTGTTTAGACAGGAAGAGGATTATTTTGTGATCACAGTGATCTATAGTTGTCTTCCAATTATCATCATGGGCATTTTCCACTTCCCAGATTACCTCTGGCACTTTCTGAGCCAACTTCTCCCACTGTGCAGCATGCTCCCGGGATAAATTCCCTGCTATCAGTTGCTGTGTGGGCAGGAAATGCAAACTAATTTTAACCTTGGCTTAACCAAAACATTATTAGAATCTTAAAACTACAGAAAATAAATCCTACAGTATAGGCAAAAGGCAAACAGGAATGATGTTTTGGGGAAGGACAGGGCTACCTGGTGTCGAGGTTATTTTAATCTCTGATTCTCTCAATGAATACCAATAATTGAGAACAGAGTCTATAGCTTTGCATATTTATTATTCTAAAGCACATGTCAGACAGACAATATTTATCTGGGTCAGTGAGCTCAGTCGGTGTGGAGCTAATAAGGCCAAAAGCATGGGCTCTTTCCCCATAGAAACCAGGAAAATTGACTCAGGGAGAAAAACAAACCTATTCTACATTCACAAGTTGTACCCTTAAACCTGGCCAGACATCTCACAAATGCATGCTGTGGGTAACAAGTGGGGTGGGTGAGAGAGAATGTACTAACTCCAAATAAATCCAGTGCAAGTGTTCTAGAGTGGACTCAAAGCTGAGGTCCTTCGGGAAGCAAATCAGGATTGTGATTGATTAGGAGGGTGGGAATTCACATGCTAGATAAAACAGGCATATTAATGCATGTCACTGCCACTTGCTATATAAAATTTTCTGTAAAATTATGTTATCTATGTTGATGTATGCATTGTTCATTTTAAAGAATTGATAATGAGTTTGATGGTTTCCACTATTTTCAGGCTTCCTCTCTTACATGTGACTCTGTAACTTGGCCACAAAGGAAGACATTCTGTGAAAATATCATCTATTTTGGAGTAAGAGACCTGAGATCAAATCCTGCTTGCATCATTTACTTCTTGCATATTCTTGGACAAGGTACTTCCACTCTCTAAATTGTTTCTTCATATGCAAGAGAGCTGTTGGGAAGATTCAGTGAGATAAGATATGTAAAGCTATGAACTTAGTGCCTGGGATGTAGTAAACTCCACTAGCAGTAATTTGTGTTATTATTATTATGGGATAGCATATGAAAAGTGACATGTATCATTCATAACAGGAAATCAATAAAGATTAGTTCTCATTCTTCTTGCCTTGTTTGATCATTTTCAGTAAGTATCTCCCTTTCTTCATTTTGTTGCATTTATTTCATCTTTGCAGAGCATTCTCTCTCCCTGTCCAGGGCCTTCCTGCTCCAGGATTTCACAGAATAGGGTTTAAGAATTCTGGTGTTGCCAGTTCAGGTGTGCTGGATCCTACATCACTTCATTTCTGAATTGACTGTGTCTCAATGTCCTTTTTCAGAGCAGCCATTTTGTTACTTAACCTTCTCTAGTGCTCACTCATTGGAAGATCTATCTATCCATCCCCCAAAAAATGTATATTAGTGGCATTGTTCAGGAAGCCAGATGTAAGGGATATATTTGGAAGGTATAGGCCACTTCATTTCCAGAAGGTTAAAAACTTGCCTCTCTATAGACTTTTTATTTGTCTAAGAGCTGGATTCTATATTGGCATCACATTCAACGTACCTGAGTTAATTTTTTCCTCTTTTTCCCTTTTAAATGAAATTGAGAGTAAGCTTAATGAAAAATAAATTGGTGGGCATGGAAGAAATTTATCAAGAACCTTAACTCTATAGTCTCACATGTTATGTTTCTCAAAATTTAGTGTTTGTGTGGGGACTCTGATGCTGTTTCCATATTTCAGTGATATGTGTAGTGGAAATAACTGGACTTGATTTTTCCACGTGCATCTGGGGCAGTGTTTTGGTTCACCTTCCAAGCTATTAGGGACGGAAAATCTCATTTGCCTCCCTTTGATACTGTGAAATAGAGGATGCCAGAGATCACAACTCTGCCATGGGAAACAAATTCCTTTTTAATATTCAAGAAAGTGTATCTGTGGGTACAGTCAAAGGCCTTCAAAAGAAACCCCACCAGAGCAGCCCATGATTTAAGGCACTTTGCCTGGTTTCTCTTTGTTCACTCCCAACCAGCTCTGAGGCCAGAGCAATCCTCAATCTGTTTTTTTTATTTCTTGATCATGTGCGATTATCAGTTTGGGCATCAAATCCCCAACTATGATTTTTCTATACATTCTTGATTTTGATGATCCACTCATCCCCTTGTAAATATATCTGATATGCATTTGTATTTTGTGTTAGTTTTGAAAATTATTGATAGGAGTCACAAAGAGACAATATGTTGGATTCAAGGATCTCTGTATGAAAGACCCAGTCAAATGAACAAAGATCAATAAATTACATTGTTCTTTTTTTTTCTCACTTTTCTTTATTACTATGAGAACCTCAATTTTTTTTTTTTTTTCCAGAAAGGAAGGGCAATATGCCCAGCTAAAAAATGCTTCCTCTTCAGGTTCCTTTTCAGCTAGGGATGGCCATATGACCCATTTAATTCTAGCTATTGAGATATAAATAAAAATTTCTGAGTAGGGCCTTAATAAAATATTTTTAATGGGAATATATTTGGTGGGGTTTTTTGTTTTGTCTTTTTTTTTTTTCCACCGTCTAATTGCATTCTTCTAAAGTGGAATCCCTGAAGAAGTGCACATTTCTCTGAAACCACTCTTGGATATATTATCCAGTCTGGCCTAAAACAGATTATTCCTCATTCATTCCTTCAAAATGTTGTCCTCCAATGAATGCATAACTCTCAAGGATTTTTTTTCTCTGATATCTTCCAAGAATTCTTCTGAAAACTGAGAGTTGGAATGTTGGGGGGAGGCTGTCTTTAGTGTGGGCTGTGAGGTGAGGCTGATGGTTGGTCTACAACTTAAGAGGGCATGCTCCAATATCTCAACATACTACAAAAAGGGTGGAAGACATATGGTCCAGTTCATTCATTCATTAAACTAATGAATATTGAGCACTTATAGATGATTAAATACTTAAGGTATAAAAATGAAGAAAACATTGTCCCTGCCCACCATCTAATACTTCGTTTCCTTGTTGACAATATATGTGCTTTTAACACTAATGAAATATTACATCTTTTGGGGTGGAGTTGGCATTACACGTTTCCTATATTCCCTCCATATTCTCTATCCATATTAGTTTCCCCTACCTTCTTTCTGTTTTTAATTTCCTGTCCTTCCCTAGGCCCCAGGCCCTCAGCCAATCAGTTTCATCTAGTGCCCCTTTGATAAGCTGCACACACAATGTTACAAGTTTCAGTTTGTCTGCTAGCCCCCAGATGACTGACTAACTGTACGAAGACCTAAAAATCATTTCGCAGTGCTGTTGGTTGACTCTCCAATAAAATTACGCACTGGGACGTACTTGAATCAAAGGCAAACATGGAATCTTTTTTATTGATACACTCCCTTGAGTCAAGGACTCAAATTTTAAAACCAAATATACTTACATGGAAAGTCATTTATAATGTATTCATTCATTAATTCAAACTGCCTTCACAATTTTTTCAAAAACTTGTAGGACCCAGAATACCAAGTACATTCCTTAAAAGGGTATATTTTAACCCAATTACAAAATGTAAAGGGTCTCAATTAGTCAAACTAAACTCATAAATATTCATAGAGCTTTACATGTCTTTTCTCCCATAGAATATCAGGACATGACAAGTCATTTTCTCTTCTTTTTATTTTACCAAGTGAACTTATTAACAGTGATTACAAGGATCAGGAGTGAAATGTTTAACAGAGCTGATATTTAGGTGCTCATAATTGGACTTGAATTGGACTTGAACATCTCATATTATTGAGATGGCTAGGAGAATCAACTGTGTCATTTTCTCTTGTTCCAGTGGGCTCAGTTCCATGGGCTGTAGTATACCACTAGAGGGAGGTTAAGAAGTTCATAAAGTTTAAAATAGGATCCAGTAGAAATCTCACAGAGGGCCATAAATTTTCAAAATCATACACTTTGAGCACTCTCTGATTTGTGTTGTCTCTGTACAAGCTGGGAATTATTCTTTGCCTGTAAACCAACTAAACGTGTTTGTGTGTCTATGTATTTTCCCTTTACTTCCTTTAATTATATCTGTGTCTATATTTTGTTTCTATTTGTTTATTTTTCCTTTAGCCTCTAGAAGAAACTGACTCTTGGTAAGGTGCTATTATGTAAAGAGGGCTTTTAATCTAGTGTGTTCATTGTGTGTATCAGAATCCTAAGAGCATTTTAAGTTGTGTCCCGGTTTAAGTACCTCCCTATAAAAATAATAGAATGAATCTTCACTAAATCTTAAACCACAGAGAGATAGCTTGGAATAACAATTCCATATTCTTTACTTAGGTTTAATTATAAATGAAGGCTGGTTCTCATTTCAACACCCAATCCAGCCCTTTCTTAAGTTGGTCTCATTCTTAGATAAATTTGGCTAAAGAGATTGACTTTGGCCTCTTTAAGTGTGGATTATCTTTCTTGATGTTTTTTCTGGCACTGCTTTGCTCCCTCACTAAAAGATAAGTTCTATAAGGCAGGACTACTGTCTATTTTGTTCACTTCTGAATTTCCTATTCCTAGAAAATTATGTAACTATGTGAACTATCCCTCTGTCTTCTATGATGGTAGTAGTTCAGGCTTTTCTGTGCAATTGTCACAATTTGCTTTTATGTAGCCTACAAATGAGTTTATATATATATAAAGTATGTATATATATATATATATATATATATATATATATATATATATACATACACATGTACCTGGCATACCATCTTTTCTTTTTTTATTAACATGTCACCATTGTGTTTATTCTAATTTTAGGAAAGAACTTAGTTTGATGTAGTAAGGAAGCTTTTGATCTAAAAATAATTCCCACAACTTAGCGGCTGGTAATATGGAGCAAGATAATTAACCTCTCTGAGCTTAAGTTTTCTCATTTGTAAAATTATAATGCTTATCTCACAGGCTGCTCTGAGATTTAAATGTGATAATATACATGAAGTGCTTAGTACAACGTTTGGCATCTAGTATATGCCAAACAATAAATGCTATTAAAATGGTGGAAGCGGTCTTATTCTTTCTCCAAGATCAAGATGCATGGGACATGATAATTACAAGGTTATGAAATTGCTTAGTGGCAAACGAAGAATGCCTGACCAGAGTTACAGACTGTGAGATCTTGTATGGATGACAAGGCCTAATCAGCCATAGCCTTGTTGAATTGCTTGTTTAGGCTTTATTTAACAACCAGTTCTACACAATTAATTACTATCAAACTATTCAAAATTAATGGAGATCCTTCCAGTGAAAGAGTATTATGTAGGCTATGCCTTTATTATTTAAAATGTTATGGCGTGATTTAATGCAGGTTCTAAATCAAGACTCCCCAATACCCAAGTCAAAACATTGGTTAAAATAGTTTGTTGTATCAGAGCAAGCAGTATGTCCGTGCATGTCAGTACCTTGGTTTCACTGAGTTCTAGGTTCAAACATTATTCAAATGCCAATTACTCCTAAATTATTTTCTCAGGAATATAGGACTACATGGGCGTATGGAAACCAGAACTGGAATTACCTTTGCATATTTACTCCAAATGCTCCACACAACTGCTTCAAAGTTCCAAAAACATGCTGGTGTCAAGTCTACAACCCTCTGAAAATTCAATGAAATAGATGCTAGAAAACCACAGCTCCTCATTTGATGCACTACCAAGCTGTGTCCCACCACTTCGTGAGGTTCTAGGGAGAATACTTGGATTTGGCAAAACCAGATCCACATCTCCAATGCCACCCAGTCTTTGGAGCTCAACGATGTTCCCTTCAAACAGGCTTGCTTTTTCAGTTCACATGGTCCACACTGGACCCACTTCTGTCATTTTGGTTATCTTTTTTGCCCCTGAGTCATTAGATTTGGGGTTTCTATATTTACTTCCAGAGAGTGGAACAAAGTGACTCTACATATAAGAGGAAGGACAACTTATTCAACTTATAGATTCTACAGAGCTAAATGTGTGGGGGACAATGGGACATTCACCAAGGCAAGGTGAATGGTAGAGTAGGTGAGAAACCATATGGAGGAGAGAGGGTGTAGTATAAGGGGATGGAGGCTGTGGGTGGCTACAAGAGAAGTGTCAATGCTAGTAACAGTCATAGGTTTTAGAGATTGGTCCCTAGGATTTTATTTCTAAGTAAATCGTGTTTTGATGATTTGTTAAGGATGGAATTAATATACTGAGGAATTCCAACAGCTTTTCTTCTTCTACTTATTGCTTACATCTAGCCCATCTTTATGCCTTATTTCTATCATTTACCTTTGAAATATTGCTTTCGGTTTATTAGTAGTTTCACTGACAAACATTTGTATAGCAGTTATTGTATGCTGAGCACTACCCTAAGAATTTTACAAATGGTAACTCAGTGGTTCTCAACCAGGGGCATTGCCTGGAAATAATTTTGGTTGTCAAAATTTGAGAGGGGGTGGTGCTACTCCATCTAGTGGGTAGAAGTCAGAGATGATGCTAAACATTCTATAATGCACAGGACAGCCCCTCTCCCCAAACCAGAAATTATCCGGCCAAAAATATCAATAGCACCAGTGTGGAGAAACACTGTATTAATTCCTTAATCTTCATAACAGCCTTATAAAGTAGGTATTATTATTATCCTCATTTTATAGATAAGGAAAGTGAGACACAGAGAGGTTAACTAACTGGCTCAGTCACTCACTTGATGAGTGGCAAGTCTGATATTCAAAACTAAGTAGTCCGTCTCTATAATCTGTGCTCCACCACCACACCAGGCTACCTCTCTCTCATGGTTTACATGCAAATTATTTTTACTATTTTGAGCTCTCACCAAGAAAGGCCACACCTCATCTCATCCCATTTCCTTACCTCCAGCAGAGCCCAGACAATGCTGGCATTTTTCTGTGTTGCCCATCCTTCCATGGATGTCTAATTATTCCGAGATAGCGAGTATGTCAGATGCAAGGACATGACTTCTCCTCTAAACTGGTCTCAACTCGCAGTGCATCCTTAACGCTACTCTGGGATCATTCAATCTCATGGTCTCTTCATCCCCCTCTTCATGACTTCTAGCCTTTTGGCTATTTTAGAGCTAATTTATGTATGTCTTGGAAGGTAGGTAATGCATAATGAAATTCAAATGAATCTATTTTGTGACAAGTTTGCATCCTTGAAGAATGTGTGAATGCACAGTTTGGAAAATTATGAATAAAATTAGAATCAGCCCACTATCTGTGCATTCTTTATAATAAGACTTCTTAGGTCCTTACATTTCCTTTGATGACTCTATGTTAAATATAAATATATTATTTGACAGTTGCAAAAATTGATGTGAACTTGCATGATAAATTCACCCTTACCTGAAAAAATAAAAGTAGAACTGGATATTTATGTTATCTCCCTGCAGTACTGTGTGTACATTTACTGGGAAAACACAGGATTTCCAAGCAATATGTGAATTCTGTCACATAAAAGATGTGAAGGAAAATATATCAAAGTGTATGTTTGCAAAAAAGCAACTCTTAAGTTTGCAAAACACTTGGCATCCATCAAACAATGTGTGGGTGGACAGCCTTGCTTTCAGTAAATCAGAAACAGGGAGTAATAATTAGGGTTCTTTTGACTTTCCTCCACAATGCTGGATTGTTGGTTCTATATGTATGTTGGGAAACCATGATACTTTAACTGTAACTAACTGGATCTTTTGATGCCATGTCATGGATGATCTGTGCTCTGGAATTACCCAGTGTTGACATGCTGTAACTGTATACAATTCCCTTTTCTTTACAGCTCTCATTTCCATGCAAGCATCATTACCAACCCAGGCTATGTACATGGATGCTGAAGGGACTATATACACAGGGGAACAGAAAAGAGGAGAAATGGAAGGAAACCAATGAGAGGAAATGGACCAAGGTTTGAGTCCTCCAGCCTTTAGAAAGATGGGAACCAATAAAGAAGAAAAAGAAGTCAGCGGGATAGAAGAAAAATGAGGAAAGTGTTATCTTCCAAAGGTCAAGGGAAGAAGTATGTCAAAGTAAATAAAGTAAAGAGCTGTGTCAAATATTGTGGGAGAGATTGAATAAGATAAGCTGGGAGCTGACCATTGGATTTGGCGATATGGATGCCACTGAAAACATAGTCTGAGGACATTTTCTGTTATGGGAAAGATATTACAGAACAAAAGAGAGACTCGGAAATAGAGTCTGAGCCTTCCTGGGCAGAAAGGCCCTCCTCTTTCTCTCAAACTCTTTGCCATCCTGCATCTGATATCAGCCCCTGCTCCTGGTGTCAGAGGTGATACCAGGATAAGACGGTCACAAGACCACGCTGAACAGGAAAAGTTGTTTACCCGAGGTAGCCAGAAGCAAAGTAATTCATGGGACAGATTAACTCTATCACTGGGAAACCAGGCCTGATTGTCAGTTAGAAGTGCATCTATGTGGATATCTGTCCCCATACACTCTGACTTCTGATTAAAAGCAGTTACCTGTTTCATGCCCCTGCTCATATCTAAGACCACCAGCTCCAAGCTGCACTGGATTCCATTCCTTCTCTCCTACTCAAGGCCTCTACTCCTTCCTGCATTTATCACCTATCTCTTTTTCATCTCCCTCTCTAATCTCTCTCATCTCTTCAAGGCTAATTCTATTGGCATATGAACAAGCTGCATTATCTCCGTCCTAAACCACAAAACAAAACGCACAAACCTCACTTGACCCCATAGTCCCTCTAGCTGTTGACTATTCAGTTGTTCCTCTTTATAGCAAAAATCCTCCAAAGAGGTATCTTTGGACTCACTGTCTCCTCTCCTTCACCTCTCCATCTTCTTACTCCAATCCAGAGTTTGTCCCTAAGACTCCACTGAAACAACAGGAGGAGCAGGAGCTGACATTAGATGCAGATGGCAAAGAGCAAGAGAACAAGGAGGCCCTTCCCACCGAGGGAAGCCCAGACTCTGTTCTTGAGTCTTTCTTTTTTTCTGTGACATCTTCCCCATAACAGAAAATGTCCCTAGTCCATGTCCTCAGTGTTTTCATGCTAGTCTAAGCAGATAACTTGGGAAAATGAATTTTGTTTTTGCTTCCCCTTGAGAATTGGGATTTGGGGAACTAGCCACTGTGGGTCTCTGGTCACATTTTGCTGCAGAGGAAAGAACATAAATCATCGAATGTCGTCTTTGCCCTTCAAACATTGAAAGTTGCTACCTACAGACCATCATTCTTCAGTTAGGCCAGGCTCATGACAAATGGCAGAATTACTAAGTCTTTATCAACAGTGATTCTGAGGCCAAAATTCTAATTCTCCTTTGCACTGTGTATTTCGGCAAATGGGCACTGCATATGCAGTAACACCATGGCCCTCTCCTCTCTCATTTGGGTGAAGAAGATGACAGAATGCCAGGACAGTAGTCTGTTTCCCATTTGGCTGGAGAAATTTGTCTTATCAAAACTTTCCTCCAAATATAGTTATCATGTACCTTACATCATTTTGAGTTGAAAGTCTCTCTGCATTAAGTAGAAGTAGAATAAAGAATTCCATTGTATAACTGTGAAAATATGCAGATAGAGAAAGAGCTTCTACCCTCGCCAATAACCAAACTCAACCTGTCTTAGAAACTTGCCTTCTAAATCCCAGTGAGAGATCCTGTGTGGTTGACACTCTCATTGCTGAATTTATTTGGAAATTTAAAATTCCCTTTTGAATGAAAAGAATAACAACTAGTTTGCTACACAAATTTTTTAAATTTCAATTTATTTTCAGGACTTGATAATCATTTCTGGTTCCCAGGCAACAATGAATTGATTTAAAGATACAGATGGTGCCAAATAAGAGAGGCTTTGCAGTCCTAGCGTTGGATCTGTTCTAATGTACTTGATAAGAATTAAGAATGCTGTTCCACAGTGAGGAGTCTGCGAGCCACTCCGATATCTTAGGAAGTCAGCAATAGCCACATAGAATAACAATCCAATATATTGAATCTGGGCCATAATGAGCTTAATAGGCTTCACAAGTTAAAACATCAAAAATAAAACAATAAAACAGGTGGCTTGTAGACGAACAAGGAAAGAAAAGCAGAAATAATACAGTGGAAACAACACTGGGCTAGAATCAGGCAACCTGGTTTAGTTCCAGCTGCGCAACTTTCAGCTGCGTGACTGCGAAAATTACACTCTCTCTGAGCCTCAGTGCCCTGATCTCTAAACCAGGGGTAATGATATTGTGCCTGCTCACTCTATTCCTGCATTTCTCCATAAATGCAACAAAGGTTTGTTTTCCACCAGAGGGAACACTCCTACTTTTGTGAAACATGGTGGATAATGGCCGAAGCTCGGAAGCTCTTCTAAGTCCCATTGCATGACATCAGGCCAGTGACTCAACCCCTTTTTGCCTCACTTCCCTCATCTGTCAAATGAGGAAAACAATAGGATCTGCCTCTTAGCATGGTTTTGAGGATTAAACGAGTTGATCCTTATAAATGGTGAGAGTAGTGCCCGGTAAACTATGTTGGGTGTAAGTTGCATGATCACTCCTGGTCCTCTACTACATACGGGGAATAAGACAGACTTGGCCCTTGCTCTTGTGGAGTTTCCCATGGAGTTACCGTCCACACAGGCAACTTCATGTACTTTTTTAAAGGATCAAGTGACATCACAAATGGAAAAAAGCTTTATAAGTTAAGTTCTTTACAAATACAAGTCATTATTATTTGAATTCTCCACACCCCCAAGGAAGAAAAATGACTTTAATGATGTGCATTAAACTAAATAATGAAGAATTTAATTAGTTTAAATGGTGGAATTATGTATGAAAGACTTTTTGGGTGGGCTGTAGCATTGCTTTTAGGAAATAATGAGTCTGTTTCAGGGTATTAAATGAGTTCCTAATGCCTTAAAGAATGAATGTACCTCCTAAAGAGCTCTCCTTAGGACTGGCTTGGCACTAGGGCAAAGAGAGCTCCTTGTTACCCAGACAGCTAATTGTCCTTCAATAAACCATCTTGGGCTGTGTAGGAATGGCCAAACATTAGGCAAACGCTTCTTATTAGTTTCCATTCTACTTTTTAATAGGTTTAACCCTTTCAATGTTGTATTTATTTAAAGGGTTTGAGTGTTATCCAGTGTACTTTTTAATAAAGTTTAAGTTAGCTAGACTGGCACAAGAATTTATTTTTTACAAATGTAAATTGATTCAAACATTGGTACAGTGTATGTCAATTATTAGCCTGACAGCTGAACTCTTGGATATTTTGACAATTTAAATACTAATGGAGACTTTCAATAGCATCTTATGTATTATATCCAACACAGTCAAAAGGGAAATGGATGCACTCCAAATAGCTGGCATTTGATAATGCGCACTTTCTGAAATGCCCAACAGAGACATTCCCAAGGTAAGGGGACATCTGCAATATTTGCCATAACATTTTGTCAGCCATGTTGCTTCTTCTCCATTCCTAGAAAAGTTGAGTCTAATTTTATAGAAGTTCCTATCCACTTAGATGCTTCTAGATGTAGACAGTGTTTGGATTCATGGATGAGACTGGAATAACCAGCCATTTTTCTTTGAAATAGAATTTCTAGCACTTCAATAATGATCCACTTTCAGAAAATAATGGGTTTCAAATTTCATCCTGTTACCATGAAAGGTAATCTTTGGAAGGGAGTTGTTAAAATCACAAGCATTAGGCGGCATTCATTGAATTTTATATTCTACATTCTTTAATGAAGGATAAATAGTAATAGGATAAATGCCAAGAATTTGCAGATACAATTAAATTGACAAAATGTAAAACAGAGATAGTTATAAGGAATAAATTCAGAGTAGAAAAGCCAGGAGTTACCTAGTAAAATCAAGTGTGTCATATATTATCATTCTACAAAATGGTGGATCAAGAAAGTTTTTCCAAGAGAAAATTTTAAGAATGAATTTGCAATGTCATTCTTTGGAGTCAGTTGGACCTGGGATTGAATCCAGTTTCTAATACTTATTAGTGTCAATCATGGACAAATGATTTAAACAAGTCTCTGTGTTTTCTCTGGAGACAGTGTATAATAATGCCTACCTTTTAGAACTGAGAGGAAAGAATGTGGTAATGTAACTTATGAAAAGTACCTGGTTCACAGTAAATACATATCATATTTATTTGTACATCTATTTGTGTGAATGAGTGTGTACTGAGTGTATTTGTGTACATGCTTTTCTCTCCCTTACCTGTTTAGAAATTGAGACCCTGACTCGTGAATTTACTTCTGTAGAAACACACACGTCTTCAATAGCAGAATAAGCTTTGAATCTAAGACAAATCTTTTAAAGTTCCTTCTAGTTAATGTAAGCTTCATAAAGGTCAATAAGTCAGCAGAACCCTCTAATTCTCATTTTTGCAAACTATCAAGTTGCTCTAATTGATTATTTTTATATCTGATTAAGTACTATAATGAAAACAAACAAAAAATACATGTGTTAGCATTCAAGGGAAATAAACCACAAACCAGCACGATAGAAAACTGAGGAAGTCTTCAAGACCCTAAAACTGGAAGAAAACCAATTAACTTGGAAAGCAGGTTAAATGTAAGTACAGCAGACAACCTGCTGGGTCTGCATTTAGTATTGGTGAGTGGGAGAGAAATGTCTATTCCATTCACAGTGTAAACCAAACCTTGCAACAGACATCAAAATATTAGCATATCCCAAACTTTGATTCATCACTCTAGGTTTTACTCTCCTTTCACCATCTTTTGCTTTAACTTACATGTTTTGCTGGGCAATAATAATGATAATAACGCCCCTTCCCGAAATTCTTCCAAGGTTTTTTTGAAATTAGCAGTCTCTGCTAAACACCAATTCCCTTGTGAATTGGTAGCAATGCAAATATAGTGCCACTAACAATAACATATGCACACACACTTTCTCTTCTAGTCCATGTGAGGGATATAAATAATTATAACATGCAATCTTTGATTTCAAGATGTTTACAATATAGTTTGGGGAAATGTTATTTAGGATTGGGCTACTTTATGAGTGACAGAAAACTCAAAATATAGAGCTAAACAAGTGTATTTGTTTCCTAGTACTGCTGTACAAAATTATCATAAACATACTGACTTTAAACAACAGAAATTTATTCTCTCACGGTTCTGGAGGCCGGAAGTCCAAAATCAAGGCATTGGCAAGAACATGCTCCCTCACGAGGCTCTAATAGAGATTCCTTCCTACCTCTTCCAATTTCTGGTGGCTCCCAGCATTCCTTGTGGCTGGATCACTCCAATTTCTGCCTCTGTCTTCACATCCCCTTCTCCTCTGCGTGTCTGAGTCTTCTCTTCTTCTGTCTGTGTCTCTTTCCTCTGTGTGTCTGCAATAGCACTTGTAATTGAATTTGAGGGCCACCTGGATAATTCAGGATGATCTCATCTCATAACTTAATTACATTTGCAAAGGCTCTGTCTTCAAATGAGGTTACATTCACAGGTTCCAAGGATTAGGATATGGACATATCTTTTGGGGGGCCATAATTCAACCCACTACAACAAGATGGAAGCTTATTTCTCTCTTATAAAGTCTAGGCAAAGAGCAAAAGCAGATATGATTCTCCACAGTGTGTCAGCAACCCAGACTTCTACTGTCTGGTTTCCCTACTAAAAGCGACTTCTTTTCTGAAAAACCACCTTATAATCCAAGATGGCTGCTCCAGCCATCACATCTGATTTTGAGCCAGTAGAAGGAGAAATAATGTTACAAGAGAGAATTTTCCAAGTGAATTGCAGAGCTGCTGCCTCTGATGTCCCAGACTCCTTATTCTATATGAAATATAAACTCTATATTTTAGTACTCAGTACATTAAACTAGCTTTTCTGTTATTTGCAGCAAACAAGCTCTTAAATGAAACCAGGCCATAAGATGCATTCACATATCAAAGGATATTAAGCCATGTAAAGCAGCATGTCATAGTGGACTGTGATAGAGAAGAGGAGAGACCTCTGTAGCTTAGACGGTCCAGAAAGAGCTGGTTCCTGATCATCATAAGGATTGGTGAGAACAGGCAATGTGGAAAAAATGGACTCCCAATGACTTCAAGACTTCATTGATCTTTCTTGACCATAAAATCCAACAATTTGGATTTTTATAATTACTTCTTACCTGTAACCACTTAGACTGCTCATTAGGGAGAAAAAATACCATTCTAAGAAGAATCCCAGGTAGCACCACTCACCTCTTAGGTTCTGTAGTGCTGATGGAGTTTAACTAGGAAAGGAGAACCAGAAGAAAACTAAAATTTACCTAAGGTAGCAAGGCACTAACTGAGAAGAACAAACAGATCTGGAAGGTAAAAAGAGAGGTAAGAGGGTCAAGATTTTCAGGGGAATATAAAAGTTTCGGGAGGCTGCTACTATTTTAAAAAAAATGCTACCCACTCCTACTTGTCCCACATTTGCTGCCACTTCAAGAGAATTCAGAAGAGACTTAAAATTTTATGGAAGGTTTTTGGAGTAGCATTGTAGATAGCAAGCCTTAAAGCAGAGACAAGATGACACAGGAAAAATAGTTGCACCTCTAAGATTAAAACAGCATCAATAAAACTCAACAAACTCTACATAGTACAAATCTCAATTATGATAATTCAAGATTACCTTGAAGGTAGATTGCCACTTTTTCTCAAGGTAGAGATGCTTGAGGAGCTGAGCACTGAGCTAACCACAGAAATATAGACCCCCTGAAAAATCACAGAAAATGGATAAGATGCAGAAAACACAAATATGGCATTAGATACTGGTTGTTTGCATGTTAGTTTCAATAGCATTCTACATTATTGCCTTTTAAAAATGTAATGCACAGTATGCAAACAACCATCATGAGTATTTTTCCATAGATTATTTTCCCCTGTGCTGACAGGAGCACAGAAGAGTCCCTACCTGAAGGGCAGGCACTTGGTGTTTACTTGCTACACAGTGCCATCTGGTGGCAAATGATGCACATTTCAGACACAGGGTCCCTGGGTTCCAGAGAGACTCCCAAGGCCATAGGTGTCAACCTAAAGGAAAACAAGGAAATACACTGACCATCTTCAGGAATATTTGTCAAAGTTGAAGATCAAGTCATTTGTTAACTATTCACATTGGTATTCCTAATATATAGTTAATATATTCCCAATAAAAATGAACTGCTGCATGAACAAATTGATTCTTAATACTAACAATTCTCAATCTGCATAACACTGTAGTTTTCAAGTCCTATTCATATTCATTAATGCACAAGATGGGTAAGGATATTACATCATTCTCACAAATGGAAAGTGAGGTTCAGGTGGATTAAAGATATTGCTCACAAACTAAAAAATGGTGCTGCTGAAGCCCAAATAAAGATCCTCTGTTTCTAATCTGTAGGTTTTCTTCACAATGATCCTGTTTCCCTATTATATTAGAATATAATATATTATATTCATTAATATAGTGAATTAATATTTCATTCATTAGAATGAGATGAAGCAATTTCAGTTGAAGCTTTAGCTTTGGCAGGAAGTGGTCTTTTGAATTAGGTCACAGTTCATAAAATAGTGGTCCCCATCCTCCCCTGGTAGAATCTGGAGGAAGCTCAGCAAACCTTGGTGGAAATAGCCGTGCATCCCTAAAGTTTGGTACATAATTTTTTTCTTGTCTTCTCCCCAGACCTTGTATTTACATATATGCAAGACCATCTCTTTGTCTTTCTGCTTTGCTCTGCTGCCCTGTCTTGGGATTTACTCTTCATAACCTGCTTTTCATGAGAAAAACCACCTACTTTTCAGCAGAACTTCAGGTGGCCCCTCACTTCCTCCTAGTAGATGTATTTCTTTCAGAGTTAATCAAAGGATGATATTTAAGGTGGCATCTCTTATTGGTCATTGAGATGACTTATGTCATTCATATCAATGAGACCTTTTCAACCCTAATATCTGTTTCAGTGATCGATGGAGTACAGCCTTGAAATTTAATTATAGTGATGTTTCAGAGACTGATGGACAGCTTTAAGCATCTTGCTTTAACATCATCAGACAGTCCCAAGATTCAGTGCTATGAAAGATTGAAGACCAGTCTATTGCATGTCTTACCTTCATTATGATCTGTAGGTATAAGCCTACATTTCTCAGACTCTGTTAGAAGGTTTTTTTATCTTGTGGCTGTGATATTTCACCTTGCATGAAATTATAAGAAATTTAAGGCCATTTTTTAAAAAGCCTCCTTAAGCCTATGAACATTGTCCTGATGCTGTCAGTAAGTATTTCGGTTACTGCTATATAGTTGCTTACATTCTTAGACTTGGACAATGAGTCCTGAAACCATTCCAGGAGCAAAACTGAGGCTTATTAATGTTGTATTCATCTAAAATAACCTCCTGGGAAAATGGTAAATATGCATTTTTTTAATGTTTAATCTTTATTGGTTCATCAAAACCATTTACAAATATATTTCAAAAGGTATCACAAAATGCAGAACATTTTCTTTTCTACAATTACCAGACCATTGAAACCCCAAATTTCCTTTTTCTGTATGCCATTTATCATGAGCAGCAATAAAGATTTTGGAATTAGAATGTAGGTAGCAATTTTGGAATGATGTATTAGCCCTTCTTCAGGTATGTTTGCTCTTGAGAACTGATTAATATAAATATCAGTTTACTTGTAAACTAGGAATATGTAACACAGAAAAGAAGATGCAGAAAAGAACAGACATGCCATTTCCAGAGCCTTATTTTAGACCTTAAATGAACTTTAGTTGGGTAATGGCCACAGCCAACAAACACTGTAATATTGCCTAAAGTGACAGGAAATGCTGTGGCATCAATCTCTTTTCAAGGTTAAAAAGTTGCTTACTCTGTTTCAAGAGCTCAGCATATAAATACAGTTTACAAGGAATTTTAAACTGATCACTAAAACCTGTGCATATCCAACTGTTAAATCAAAAGGAAGCCTGTGGTGTTGATCAAGTCCAATACTCACTCTTTAATATCACTGGGGAGATAGCAACATGATGAAAAGGATAAGGAAGGTATAAATCAACTGAAGAAATTCTGAGCCAAAGACCTTCATTTTTAAAAGGCAGAGATTAAAATCACCAAGCTAATAAGATCTGCTCAGGGACCTAGAAATGTCAGCCAAAAATATGGAAAATGTATCCCCCAAGAGTGAGCTTTACTCAGGTTGGTTTATAAATAACAGTTATCTGCTGAAAACAGACCATTAAGCTTGCTATTTAGCTTAAAGGTAGCATTTGGTTAGAATTCTTTATATATGGGATGTCTTATTCATATATTAATGTTTACATCTAGTGGATAGGAAAAGAAATAAACATTACAAATAGATTTTGCATTAGTTTTCTAGCTCTTTCCTTACATCCGGCATTCACCTCTCTGTTCCCACTAATACTGCTTTGCAAACAGCTCCCCTGATCCAAGACCTTCGAAAGGTCCTCTTTGTTAATGGGGTAACCTACTCTTCCCGCTTCAGCTATCTAAGATGTTGATATTATCTATTGATTTGGCAGGCATTCCCAATAGGTTGGAGGTTAAAGAACAAAATAGTGTCTTAGTAATTTTTATATCTCCAGGGCCTAGCACTGTTCCTGAAAAATAGCAAGTACACAATACAAAATTGTTGATCTTTATTTAATTCTTTCACTATGTCTCAGCATAAACATATCTCCAACCCAGCTGATCAATTCGCTGATCCCCAGATGCTGAAATCTCCTCTCCTGTCCCTCAGCTTATACCGTGTCTCCTTTCAGAAGGTTCTGATTCTTCTTTACTTTTTAACTTTCTCCTTTTTTATTAGATAGAGTCTATGAGACATTGTTTCACAGAAAACATGAACTTTTCTCTCTTTTCTATCCTGTGGCATTTGCTATTTTGCCAATTCTCCTAGCTCTTACTACTACATGCCATCTTGTGTCATTACTTACTGTTTCTAATTCACAATCAAAATTCCTAAACAAAGTTAAATCTCTTCAAGGACAGGTGTCATATCTTGGATTTCATTGCAAAGCAGTTACCTAGAGCAATGCATTAGCTCAGTAAAGCTGAGTTTCAAAAATGCTGGTTTAGTGCTGGTCTAATGGTAAGCCAGCACAATAAAAATCCAGCCCAGTGCCTGACAACACAAGGATAAACTATGAACAGTATCTTGACAAATTATGTGAAAGTCCACACTGAAAACACATAATGCACAAGTTGATGAAATTAATTTTTAAAGATAATTTGAATTATTAACGTGAAAAAATTGTATAAAAATCCTACTCATCAAGATGTAGGGGAAAATGCGACTTTCTCTGGGAAGGTTTCCCTTATCCATTCCCATCTCCTCCCCAGCCAAACCAGAAGCAATGGCTTCTGAGATAAATATGAAAGCATAATATTTATTTCTCAAGTATTTTTCTCTCAACATGTTTGAGGTATTTATCATCTCCACTTTGGAATGCATTTAATTGAACATAAGATGTTTTGTCCTCTTCTAAGCCATAGAGCATTTGAGGGAAAAGGATAAAGATTAATTTATTTTTGAAATGCTTCCATCATTTAGAGCATTGTTTACTTACAGAAGGGCCTCGATGTATGCATGCGTGCCTACATGAATGAGTAAGGGTCTATATCATTAATATAGGGACATTCAAGCTAAAGTTTCTGTATCTGGAGACTAACAATTGATTCTTGATTCTTAGAAGCACACTTTTTAATTCTGTTTCTAAAATCAGAATACCTCTTACATTTGATCTGTACATTTACTATTTTTATCATTGAGTGTGTGTGTGTGTGTGTGTAAACAGTTATTAATCAATGACACATCTTAGGATAAATGGCATCTTTGATTGAGAAACTGGAATACAGGACAAAACTTCTAAGTTAAGGATTAAATATTGGATTTCCATGTATCCACAAGAGACAGTGCATGGTTGAATGTGAGGAAAAGAACTCTCCGCCTTCCCAGAGAGGTGCAGAGTTCTCTGCTCGGTGTGCTGCATTCCTGGAAAGAAACTAATGAGTCTGCTATGACTAGAAAATGTACTGATCTCTGAAAAACTCCAAGTAATTATTTAAAAGAGAGCTAGCCACCTGCCTGCTGTTCTTCCTCCATTCCTTTGTTCTCAGGTGTGAATCTGTTAATCTCCCATGCTCCTATTATCACTGTGGTTCACGGTCATCTTTAAGTAGAGTTGCATCACTTAATAAGCCCTGCCATTCCTTTCCGTCTTCATTCATGCTTTGCCTGAACCTTCTCATTCATGATGAAGACTAGTTACTTTGGCTATGCAAAATCTTGGATCCATAGGCAAACAATAGTTGGCCAGTTTGCAAATTAAATCCTTGGTTACCAAGAGGTCCAGGAAAGAACAGAAAATGTGCATCACATAGTACACCTAGAAATCTACTTCTAGAAACACATTCCCTGGCACTAGATGTGCTGACAGTGTGATGTGAGCATAACCTTAATCATGAAGGACAACAGGCTAAGATGCCCACATTGTAGGATAGGAAATAATCAAGAATAGAGAACCCCCTCTGATATCCTGCTACCTACTCTGGGATTATCCACTACGTTTATCAAACCGAACGGAAAAGAGAAATCACACACTGAATTAATTTTGGATAATGGCCAGGACAGCCCCTTAATTCTGTATATTCAGGAAGTCTCTGATAGGACAAGCAGATGTTATTATTTCTTAGGAATGTATATGGAAAATGCTATTGTTTCCCTTTTTCACAGCTTAGCAGTCTAACCACTACAGGTGCGTACGCATGGATCTGGGTGGGGATGAGTAAACAAATGATAAAGAACATGGATCAAATCAAATTGTTTTTTGAAGTTCGATCATCACTATGAAAGACTGTAATTTTCCCGGTGAGTCTAAAGAGTTAATTTTTTTCCTAGCATGATTTCATTTTACATCCCAAAGAATCAGATTACTCCCAGAAAAATGCCACTTAAATGGAAAAATAAAAGGAGGCAAGAAAGAGATCGACAAAAAAGCAGGCTTGAATGCATAATGAATGCTTTGCAACTCACTGATAGACAACCCTTAAAACAAAGCATTGTTGTGTGAAATGTTCTAGAGAAAAGGACTCAAGAGTTTATCAAATGAGTTATTGGAAAAGAATTTTTTTTCAAATCTGCCAGAAATGTACCAGGCCATTATTGAATCTTATAAATTATTTATTATTCTTAGATATGTCATAAAGTCCAACACAAATAAAGGAAAAATGCTGACAAGACAGAAACATCATTGTGAATATAGAGATAGCTTTCTGAAGCCTTGCAAAAAAGTTCCAAGACTCTTTGCACCCTGCCCGCCACATTTTCACCACTTACATATTTTGCTTCTTTGTATTTGTGTATGTCAGCACTTTCCTTTCCCAACAAGACCACCCATTCCCATTTTTCTTCACATAACTAAGTTAACAGACCACAAATCCTTTTTGCTGTGTATGTGTGTGTGAGAGAGCGAGAGAGAATTAACCATGAAAAATTAAATATGATAGTGAAAAGAAATTCAATTTTTAAGACATCTATTAATATGATTGTCTAGTTTATATGCATCTCTGCAAGATTTTGCTGTTGCTCGCAACTACCTTAGCTCTTCTAGAATCTCACTTAATAAAACAGTGAAGTTTCCTTAGTCTTTCATTCTTATGAAGCAGGCTAATGAAATATCTTAGAAACAGTTTCATTTTAACACCGAGAAGACATTATCTGACTGTAAAATATTTTTCTCCTAATTCACTTTTAAGAGTCTTATGAGAATGAGTATGGTTTTGAGTAAAAGCAGAAATTTCAAAGTTGCCTAATCACCTGAAGACATACCATCTTTCACCTCTTGCTTTATTCTTTGCCCATTACTTTTTTCAGATTCTGGAAGCACATATTTCTTTCTCATGGCCTTTCCAGTGAATGGCTAGAACTAAATCCTAAATTCCTTTAGGACAGACACTCTGTCTTGTATTTCCTAGTATCCTCCACAGCACTGCACCAAATGTTTTGCAGGTCACAAGTGTTCCATAAATATTCGTTAATTTTAATGAGTATGTGCATGGACTGGGGGACATAGAATCATTCACCTTCTACTACTGTGTGTTTAGAAAACTCTAGGGTACTTAGTGTCACAACACTTTAGCTGACCTTCTCCTTCATGTCTAGTGTTTGGGAGGTCACAGCTCTATTGTTTTGTATCTGAGAAATCATACTAAATAAGGTAGCTATTTGCCACTTAACTTCTGTTCATAAGCACAACCCACCTAAGAAGACAACTTGTCTACTGTTAACTCTCAGCCAAGTGGCTTGAAGTTTTCCTACTTACACTTTCTTAATCTTATATCAAAATAAATGTGTTTTTAATATATTTTGTTTCCAGAAACATTCCTATGTATTTTGTAAAGGATTGCTCTGGCAATATTCAGATGACACAAACTAAACTATAGGTGGTCTAATACTTAGGAGTAAGTAGAAAATTTGAGGCATCATAGTAAGAACTGTATCAGGAATTGAGACATAGTGAGGAATACTGAAGAAGGCTGAAGTTGCCTGTGAAAGATGTGGCAAATGGGGAATTATTTCAGTTTTATACTCTTCTTTTTGCCACATTCAGGATCTTAGAAAAAGTGGGATTTAGGTCACAGATTGGACCTAACGGCCTCTATGACTTTAACATAAATATGGAGTGCAAGACAGTGAACTAGCAATCAGCTGGTGGTGAGGAAGCCTTACTGCTAACAGGCTGGGAGACTCTGGGTAAGTATTTCCCCTCTCAACGGCAGCTTCTTCCATTGTACAGTGAGGGCCTTGGACTGGATTATTTAATTTTTCTACCATTTCTTGTGTTCTATGGAGTCAGACTGAGTCTTCCTTTCTCCAGGGCCCTCATAATTAATCACTCCGCAAGGACTCCTGATAATGTCTCTCCATGTCTTCTGGCCACTCTCTTGCTTCAGACACTTTTCAACACAAAGCCTTCTTAAATGTTTTCCCTACTTTTGTCTTTAATGGCTAATTCATCCTGTACATTTAGTCCTCTCTAACCATTGCATTATCTTCAGCTCCAGCATCTTCAAAGATGCCCAATGATTAGAGAACACAATGCACCTACCTTAGCCCAGGTCCCTCCTTAGCCAGAGTTGCATCTGTTTTTCATTTGTTGTTTATTGGAAAGTTAGCTACTAGCTGACTTCTTATCCATTCTGTGCAAATAATAGGTCGAAATACTTCTTATTTCTTGATTCCAAACACAACACTTGTTGGTGCAATTTTAGGTCCACTTCCTTTCCTAGATCACTCTACTGCACAGTGATCTCCTTCCCTCTAAATCTCTCTGGTGCTGTCTTTTCCTCTCATATGTTTCTTGCCATTTATTGCCTCGATTACCTGGATCTGCCAGTTATTATCTATGTGGCTTTGGAAAAATGGCAATCACTCAAGTCTTCAGTTGCTCTACCTGTTAAATATGAATAACAGATGCATGTACCCGCAGGTGGTTATGGATTCCCTCAGATAATGCATATGAAGCACTTTGCACTGTGCTCAGTTCCTAATAGTGACTAATATTGTTACCTAGAAAATGTCTATATTGTTCTTTTTGTTATAGAGAGTTTACTCTTAATTACAGTAGGGCGCAAGACAAGGAAAAATAAAAGTAACTTAGAGGTCTGGGTAGAATGCCTTATGTATATAAACATATGACTGCTCTTCTGATGATGACGGAAATGACCAAGAGTATGTAAAAATGGGGAGTGTGAGGACTCTGTGGCAGAAAGACTTGGGAAAGCTATCACCCTTATTACGATATTTTCAAGGTTTTCCAGATAATGGCAATAAGGCTGTGTTGAGAAGAGACACTCAGAGGCATATTGCAACTCATTTCCCTATGAGATAAGGCTGACCTTGTGGATCCAAGTAGAAGAGCCCAAGGACCCAGTAAACACCATCTGTTTTGGAGAGCAGAGGATTGGAAGTGAAGGTGTGCTGTAGGGCAGAAGGGGGTTTCCTTTGGCAGTTGTGGATTGAGGACATTTGAGGGAAAAAGAGGGTATGCCCAAAGTCATGGGCATTTACACACAGCAGGAGCCTCATAGTGAGCTTTCCCATCACGCAGCAGGTCTGTTCTGAAAAAGGCAGAGGATGAGCAATGAGCGTCCTCTCCCAGGCCACGCTGGTGCCATTAACCACTATGAAAAGACAGTGCCGAGACTAGGCTCCTCTATTGGAGTTGGCCTACTACTTACACAAAGAAACATAGAAACGAAATGGCCATTGAGCCAAGATTTAAACTCAGCTCTCTTTGGTGCCAAATTGCTGAAAGAATAGATTTAAAGAATAGGAACGTCACAATTTAATTGACTAAGTTGTGCATTGAATCCATTTTTGAAAGTGTGAATAATTGTTAGACATATGGTTGCAAAAGTGGCAATGTTAATTTGGAAAGATAAAATATGTAATATGGTGAGAATTTTAAAAGCTAGAACTATAATCGTAGATTATATGAAAATAAAACCAGAATTCGGGTGAGAGGGTAGAGTATTGTAATGTTTTCATCTTGCATCATAGGAAGCCCATGAAGACCATTTTGTTCCGGATATTGATGAAACACTTAGAAATTAAATACTCTTCTAAATAAACTGTGGGTTATTAAATACGTTGAGACTGAATTTATCAAATACATAGGGAATGATAATGACAACACTGCACATTAAAACCCATGGAAACCGGCCAAAGCTGAAATTAAAAGCAAATTTACATCATGAAATACTATGGTTAAAATAAGGAGAAGTGAAGATATGCAATAAAGAAAATAAAATAGTTCAAAAGAAAGAAGATATTGAAGGGATTAATAAAGTTACATACAGAAGTGAATAAGTATAAGCAAAAAAGGGTAGATTTACAAATAAAAGAAATTCTATTATATCACTCAAAACTGTCTTACGGATGTTAATAAAATATGGAATTATGCTTGAGATTGCCTGATTTAAAATATTAATATGTGGACACTTCAAAATTAATTTTAGAGATTCTGTGAGGCAACTCAAAGAAATAGGCTTTCATATTTCAATATAGCTAAAACTGAGGATGAATTTTTCACTTTATCCTGAGAACGGCTGAGATGGTCTGCTGTCAAATAAAGGCTATGAGGGATACACGAACTTCACGTTGGAAGCCCATGCGAGTAACTAAAAGAGAGGGTTGTAATCTTACAACTGGAGCCAAGGCATAATGAGTGATCCACAGACTACAAAATAGGACAGATATGCCACGTGTATTAAGATGTAACAGAGAAAGAAATAGGCATTTCAATATAAGTATAAGATTAAAAGTCAGAATCAAGAACTATAAAGGGTGTGAGATTTTATTTATCGTACTTTCAAACTATTGCATTGGCCTACCACAATTTCATGGATGTTGGCAGAAAACACAAAATCCATGGGTCAGAGACAAAACACTCTATGAGTATCATGTTTGTATCAGTTCCTCTTGTGCCCCAAGTCCTAGGGGCAGGTGATGTGGAGTGAGCCAGGTAGATGCTGCGCACGCAGTGGGATTTGCATCACAGCTGAGGAACCCTGAGCCAGAGCCCCAGTCTTTTCTAATGGACTGCAGACAAACCTGCCTGACCTTTGGGCCAAAGCGAGATATTATCTTCACTACGCTGGTCAGTAAACAGATCTGTGCTCTGCTCCAGAGGGAGACATGATCTCTATCTTCCAAGGCTGTTTGCTTTACAACATCCTTGAAAAGATAGTCCAGGACAAAGGCCACCCGTGCCTATGCTCACAATATGTGCAGAAATGAGGGAAACCCATAGAGAATTGTCTCCAAACACACAGATGTTCTAAATTGCAGATGTTGATTCACAATTGCTCTGCGTTTTACCTCTACAACTCTGTGTAGCAGGCTACAGAGGGAATAGGAGCCATTTTACAACATGATGATTTTTCCAAACAACTCAGAATAGGTCAGCTGGTAAGGTATAAATCCAAGGGTTAATTATTTGAAATGATTTTTTTAAGAAAAAAATAATAGCTGGACAACCTGGATGAAAAATTTTTAAATACAGATAATTAGAAATTAGGAAAGGTATATCACACAAAGAGGTCACCAAAGATTATAAGAAAACACTATATTTAATTAAATGATAATGTTGATAAAATATATGATTTCCTAGGGAAACATAAATTATCTATTTTTTTGGCATTTAACTCTTTAATCATTCTGGAATAAACTTAAACATATAATTTGGTAGAGGCATTGAATTTTTAAAAAATATTAGTTTATCACATATCCCTAACATCTTATAGCTCAAATATCGTTTATTATATAATTCATCTTTAATATATTGATTCAAATAGAGAAAATCCTAAAATAAAAGAAAACAGCATAACATTAGAGATAGTCAAAAATAAATGGTCAATAGATTATAATGTTATGACTGTTCATTCTGTCATAGGAAGTAGCGTAGGGCAGCACTTACAGAGTTTAGATCCAGGAGTCTGACTTTCTAGGTAAGAAATCTGGCCCACCAGATTTGAATGATGTGGGGCATATTACTTTACCTCTTAACCTTTCTGTATCTCAATTTCATCCGCTGTTAAAATAAAGAAGATATCTGCACATACTTCTTGTTAGAATTAAATGAGGTAAAAATTATAAAGGGTTAAAACAGATCCTGGGGGCGCCGCCCGGTGGCGCAGCAGTTTAGTCAGCGCTTGGCAGCCCGGGGTTCGCGAGTTCGGATCACTGGCGCCCGCCGACGCACTGCCTGTCAGCCACGCTGTGGCGGCGTCCCATATAAAGTAGAGGAAGATGGGCACGGATGTTAGCCCAGGGCCAGTCTTCCTCAGCAAAACGGGGAGGATTGGCAACAGATGTTAGCTCAGGGCTGGTCTTCCCCACAAAAAAAAAAAACAGATCCTGGGACAAAGAAAACACTCAAAAAATGTTAACTACTACTACTTATTATTATTTTTTGTTTAGCACAGAAAAACATGGCAAATAAATATAGATGACAAAAAATGTAACACGTCTGAGAGGCAGAGTATATAACTTTAATTTATGAGAAACTTACAAATCTTTAAGAAAAAACAAAGACCCTACTGGAAAAATTGCTAAGAGATGTAAGCATGTAATACACACACACAAAAATCGATGGAAAATAAAATAGTAAAATATTTAATATTACTAACACAACAAAACGAAAATAGAAACAACCGGATTAAAGTTAGACAGAAAAAATATGTATGAAAAGTCTCAAATACTACTAAAAGAATAAGAATAGAGGCATATCAACTTCCTGGAGGAAATACATCAATATGGATCAAATCCTTAAACATTGTAAGAAGAAATCCCACCACTCTAAATTTATTCCAATGATGAAATGAAATATGTCTATAATGTGGCATGTACATGTCCATCAGAGTGTTATTTATAACAGCAAAACATTAAAAACAACCTAAATATCCAAGCATAGAGCACTGATTATGTATATTGTGGTGCATCTATAGGGTACAGGTGCAGAACTAGGACTAGAATGAGGCAAGAGAGATGCTCAGGGCACATGATTTAAGGAACCGCTCACCCTCATGGTTGTGCAAGTGCTGACACTGCTCCTGCAGGCCTCTGAGAGTGAGCAGCCCCTTAGATTTTGCTACCAAGGCACTTCTTTCGCCTCACCCTAGGCCAGATCCTAAATATGGGGGTCATTTCAAAGCATGTTATAAAAAATTATCTAGTGACTTAAGTTCATATTTTCATATACTTCAAATGCAAAATTCAGGCTAAGTATGTACAAAAATATCATATTAGGATAACCACAGTCTAACTTTTGTCCTATTAATTACTCTACTTTTAAATTCTTGCTATTTTTTTTTTTACTATTTTGAATAGTGTTATGATGACCTTACTTATACATAATTCTTTCTGTATATTGTACACTATTCATTTTTGTTTGTTTCTTAGATTTGGGATTCTTGACCAGAGAATATGAATCTTTTAAGATCCTTGATAAAAGTTGATGATTGCTTTCCAGAAAGACTTTCCATTTTATACCCTCCAGTGGGCAATGTAATTCTCTAAGGCCTCTAGACTTGTGTCACCTCTTCTACTGAAGCTCAAATGCATGATAAATTTGGATTATTTTCCCAACTCACCAACTATAGAAGCTTCCATGAAGGCAAAGACTTGACTGTATACATTTTTGTTTTCCCTGTGTGCTTGGCATATTTAACCCAAGTTAGAAGCTTACTACACACTAGTTGATTGATAATACCTCAGATATATTTTTCTACCACAATTTTAGAGACTTCTTAAACCTAATAGTTCTTTTTTTTTTTTTAACTTCTGGTAGTTCTGGTAGCAGCAATATGAATGGAGGCTGGCTAGAAACCAAGGGAAGACAAAGGATCCAGCTGGCTTTAGCAGCTCCTATAATTCTGTACAAGTCACAGTGTGGAGGATGCTGAGAAACGGTAAATTAATGCAGAAGGCCTTTCGGGAGAACTTCTCCCTCTGCAGACTGCTATCCTTGATTGCCACTATGCTGGGATTACATAAAGTTTACTGTGCAGGTAATATTGAGAATTTACTAAATTAAAATTGGAGCAAGAAGACATTAAAATCCACTTGAGAAGAACAAAAAGAAAATAGTTATGACCAGGTGCTGTTTCCATTGTCAAGGTGTATGAGAAAAAGAGGCAGCTCTCTGAAATGTTTTCGTGAGAATGGCCTTAGTGACCAAGTAGCCATGTTTGTACTCTCAGGCCACATCTAAATTGACCAAGGGATCCTCTGTTAATCTATTTTCCTGCCTATATTACTGGGAATTTCCACCTAACAGATCATATCAATGATCCAAGTCCGCTGTCTAGGGCAGGTGAGGACACAGAATCAGTAGTGTCACAGACAAGGTTTTCTCAGTCACCAGAACATGGGCTGAGAACCCACGTTAAGTACCTTTGGGCTTCCTGTGGGTGATGACTTGGCAGCAGATGACAATGAACTCTGCAGGAATTTTCAGTAAGGGTCAAATTGACACACAAGAGAAATGGCATCGTATTGTCATCTCAAATTCCTAGAACGGAGAATTTATTGTTAAGGCTTTGACACATTTGTTTTATTTCACTCTTCCTTCCTCTACCTCTTTCTGTCTCACTCTCATATTCATATATTTATAAGGGAACTTTCAGTTAATCTGAGGGAATCTGCCTGTGCTTTTAAAACAACAAGAGGTCACCAATCTTATTCTTTAATGAACACTTAGTAGACATATTTGCTGTTGGACACAGGTTTTAATGATGGACATTGTGAAATTACAAAAAAAGAGTCTAATCTATTTTAGCAATTGACCCAGAGATACTTACTTACCATCTTTCTATCAGGTAATGTGAGATTATATTTACCAAATAGCTTATTGCAGAGTGTTCATCCCTCCTCTAGCAGTTGTGATATTGAAAATAATAACATAGACTAAAAATCTAAAATTGACTTCTGATAACAGAAACAGAATGAAGCAATCTTAAGTGTTTTCTCTCTTTAGTCCCTCAACATCTAATGTATCAGGCTTTCTTGGGACCTGCTGTCCCCAGCTGTGGTGACTACAGTCTGGATATGTGATAATAGACTAATGAGAATTGTGTACCACCAGCTGTTCTGTGTTTCCATGTCTTGTCCTCGGGGTCCCGTTCTGATTCTGGTTGACCCAGTTGGTCATAGTGCAAGAGCTCTGAGCATGAATTATGAATGGCATGCCTTGCCCATCCATCATCTGGACTCTGCGGGCCACCTATACTTGTCAGAAGTAAGCAGGTTGCTACTTGTAAAAAACTGCAGAAAATAACTTAACCTATCCAAGAAAAGGGTGGCATATTCTGCATTTATTTTGTTCAGTCCAGTTCTGGGCCTTCCATTTGCCCTCATCTTGTCAATACAGCTTTCCTTTCTTTCTGGCCAGTGAGGAAGTTTTATAGTTAGAAATCTTCTGACAGATATAAAAGGCAATGAGAGAAAAGAGTCAGAAGAAGTCTTGAGTCTGAGTTCTACTTGAGGATGTGAGCACATTTATGCAATCTGGACCTGCATATTCATCTAATGAATTCAGTGTGGAAATTTGGCTCCCATCACTACTTCCTAAAAGAGATGGAGTGCCAAGAGGGTAGCAGCTGAGAGGGGAGGGACAGAAGGCTGGAGAGTGGGCGAGACTAATTGGTCTTGTCACATAACACAGATTAGATTATGTCTGCCTAAAAGTAGGAAGGAGAAGGGATATTTAATCATTGTTTATACCAGAAAGATGTAAAGCCGAGCATCCTCTGAGAACCAGATGCAGGGATAGGAGCACAAGCTTCTTGACAAGAAAACAGGAAAATCTAAGTGTAAGACAATTTTGAAAAGAAAGGTACAACATTTTGCTCTTCAACTAGATAAGGGAATTGAGAACCAGAATAGCAAAGTATAATCTAAGAATTATGACAATTTTTGATAATTCACTAAAGCCAGGACAGAACTTTACCTTGCTAAACTAGTCAATAGAGTTAGAAAAAAGAGACTGAGAGATTGCTGGGTTTGTGGAGAGTGTTCTCACTACAAAGCAAGGTTGGCTTTTTAAGAAATTAAGAGTAAATATTTTAATACAAATAACTAATATGATTAACTGTTCATGTTTCTGATCTCTCAATAGAGTAGGGCGTCCTAGAATATCTAGTATAGAATTACGATGATAGAATTCACTTACTGTATCTTTTATGTTGTAAAACTGTATCTTTTAAGATAATACTCTGCAAATCAAACTCATAGAACCCAGGCTGAATGTCCCCTCATTTGTCTGTAACATTGAAGAGACTACTGCATGTTGGCTACACGAACAAAGTTCCTAAAAGAGGAGAACCGATGTATTCCTTCTCTACCTTTCCTTCTTACGCATTTCTTGTCCTGCCCCGTTCCTTCCCTTGGATCTTTCTGGCTTTCTTCCTTTCCTGAGATTCTTTGTCTCTTTCTTAGCAAATTCCAATTATTTTAATAAGAAAACATGAGGAAGAAATAGAAAGTGTTGATTTGTGACTAAAAGGCTTCTCTAGATTAGTGTAAGTTCTATAACATAACCTTCTCCCTTGACTCTGGAGCTCGAAGGAAATAGATATTTCCCACAGGTCATTCTCTGTGTTGCTTCTGGCCCTGGACCACAGTTAAGTCAACCTCTCAGGGTTTGTCTCACACCACATCGGATATCCCAAACCCTCCTCATTATTAAATCCAGCTGTAAGCTAACTAATGGTACCAAAATAGATTTTTTTTTCTCCTTTTTACTGTTGGGGAAACATACACCTGAGTCATAGCTTCCTGTAAATAGCTGAGCCCGTCCTGCCGCTTTAGTACATAATCAGTGGCCTTGTAGTGGGAAATTTTTATTTAATTGGAGGGGCTGGTTTGTCATATTGCATTGTGTCAAAGAACTTAAAGCTTTTTTCTATTATTTTTTAAAGTAGGTTTCTGAGGGTTTTCTCTACTCGATAAATCTTTCCAATCTTTTCTTTCTTTTTCCATTCTCAATTGCTGGATATTCATTTTCTATGAAATTGTAATTAGTGATATTCCCAGAAAGAATAGTATTGGGTTTTGTAATGCACCTTTCACACTCAAGTTCTCCGCAGATGTTTTTACCAATATGAATGCTAAGGTAACATAATGACTGTGAAGCTAAAATGCATCAACTATTGAATGCTCAGAAATGGCTCACCTATGAGCTCAAACTAGAACTTTCCTTTCTGAAAGGATATTGACCAGGAAGCTCTAGCAAGAAAGATCGTTATGTTTGTTTTTAGAAATATAAGAAGATAACTCTAGCTTCTAACCCTACATTCACAGGATCAGAGATGTTGATAAGGAGGGGACAGGAGGGAGTGTGCAGAGAAAGGAAGGGACCCTGCAGGTAATGTGGAAGGGTATTTGGATGAATATACAATCATGATGAAGTGAGACAAGTGCAGGAACCAGATAATTTTGGAATACAAATGTGATTCTGGCCTTCTAGTTAGTTATGGGAAAATCCTGAGCATGTGACAATTAAAAAAAGATCTCAATTTTTTTTTGGTAAATTATTAGAATTATTTTTTGCAGACACTGTTTGATTTTAAAGGTGTCAGAGTTTTGTCCGTGATCTGAGTTCAGGAGAAGTAAGCCTTCTCTTCCTTCTTGCCTTGTTGTCTACTAACTACGCGGGCAGCATTTAATCAGTTGCTTGGGTAGAGCCAGGTGAGTGCAGCAGGAACAATACCATCATCAGCCTGTGACCCGTATGGTCCCTCAGTCTATAGAACTCATCTGTAGTCATCTCAGCCATTAACCATGTGGTATTGTTTGTTTTCTTTTCCCCTCCACTTTGTACCCCTAAATAACATCTTCAGATTTCATAAAAACAAAAAATGGTCTATGTCTTTTGATATTTACAAAGAACGATTGCTGCTAATATTATTGACCACTTAACATTGTGATAGTGAGATATTTATCTATCATCTTTCTATTTATTTATCTATATCTCTTCATTTAATTCTCATAACAATTTTATAAAGGTAGGTAATATTATCTCTATTTTATAGTGAGAAAACTTATGTTCAAGGGTTGAAAAATTCCTGGGGTCATAAGACAAATGAAAGATAGACCAAGATTTGAACCCCTATCATTTTGACTATAAAGTCTATATAGCTACCTTGCCACCCTGCTATTTTAATTGATTTTACATTATTACATTGTCATTGTTTATGTCTAGTAAGCAGAAGGCAGAAGTTAAATAAATGTTGGCATAAGATGAGTATCTTTTGTTCAGCTACCATTCACTTGCCATTTCCCCATTTCTGGTCACTTGATGAATAGATTCTTACCCAGGTAATTAAATCAGTTAAGGTACCAATAGGGTCATAGGATTTTGCTTTGGTACTTTCTGTTTGCTTTAGCATTTCCGTTATTCTCAGAGAAAATTTTATAAGTGCTCTGAGATCATCCTTCATAGCTGTATTTTGTACTACTCAGTTCCTGTTTTTATTTGTCTGAAGAGAGAGAACTTTAGTCTTGATAAAACTTGTAAGAGTAGCTAAGAATATTTCTCAAAGTAACAAGCTAAATTGTTTAAATTCAAGATCTCCAAATCATGATCTTGTGATGACACTGTACTGTGTGTTTTTTCAGCATTAAATTTGTCTAAACCTCACTCTTTACAAAGTGACTTAAGGAAACTTATAGAAAAGGCACAATAACAAATATAATAATATGGGGGGAAAGAATCAGCAAATAAGATATAAGGACAAGAGAAGAATGCTGGTAGCCTAAACGGCAGGATTAACTCAATTGTACAGTTGAACTCTAAGTTTGCCTCTGAGCTTCCTGGACACTAGAACCAAAAGGAAACATGATGGATTGCATTGTTATTATTTCTGGAAAGCACACATTTTAGATAACACAACTGAGTGTGTGTCAGCCCTATTAAGACCTCTTCTTTGTTTTCACATTTTTATTATGTCCATTCCTCCATATTAATTTTTCTAATATTCTTTGAGGAGGCAAGAAAATTCTTAGAGGTGACTCCCACTTTTATAATCACATGTATTCCTGGAATTCACATTAACAGGAAAGTTGTTATAAATGAATATTCATTGTAAAAATAAATAAATGAGGGGCCGCCCGGTGGCGCAGCGGTTTAGTCCACGCTTGGCAGCCCGGGGTTCGCCGGTTCGGATCCCGGGCGCCTGCCGACGCACTGCCTGTCAGCCACGCCGTGGCGGCGTCCCATATAAAGTAGAGGAAGATGGGCATGGATGTTAGCCCAGGGCCAGTCTTCCTCAGCAAAAAGAGGAGGATTGGACGGATGTTAGCTCAGGGCTGGTCTTCCTCACAAAAAAAATAAAATAAAATAAATAAATAAATGAATGAATTTGAAGTATAAAGCTACATATTTTTGATTAGTTCTCTTGGATCATCAATAGTAAAACCCACTAAATAAATGGTTGAAGATTATGAAAAGAGAAATATGGTCATCTGTAAAATAGTGCAAATGAGCTGATAAGTAAAATTTGACAGACTGAAAAGTGGAAGCAATCTATATCTATATTGTTCTCATGTCTCCGAATCTGGCAATGTTCAGCTCTGTCTCGGGATACATAGGATTCAAACAGAACACACAGTGGTGCTGAGACTCCTTGGAAGATTCACAGGGTGGAAATATTGAAGAAATTCTCATCAATTGTTTTTCTTTCTTTAAATTATTGACCAAATTTTTGTGTCCTCTTGGAGCAGCAGACCATAAAATCCAACTTCACAAGTATCAAAAAATTATTTATAGTTCTGAAAAATGTCTTCATTTAGAACCAGATACCTCAGCTGGCCACTACAAATGATGTGAAAGTATTGAGAGAGAGCACCTTTCAGCTGTTTCCTACAGCTTTTGTTTAGTCGGAATTTTGACACTGAGTTTTTAGCAATCCAGAATCTAGTTGGCATTTTTGTAACCCTTGAACCATTAAATAAATTATTATTTATGATTTATTTATTATACTATATTATATTACACTATTATACTATTTATTATACTATCAATCAGGGTCTTGCTAAATCTAGACTCCACCACTGCACCAAAATGGTTTCTAGACTTTCCTGGTACACATTATTTTTTACTTTTAACAACAACAACAAATCCATAGCAATTTTCTCTTTACATCACTTTATAACACAAATTAAAGTGTGCATTAACTTGTTCCTGATTTGTATTGTGGATATTTTCTACAGAGAAAATACTGTCATTTTATGGTTGAGAAGAAAATGACAGGCAAGAAGAGTCTATGAAAAATCCAGAAAACGTAGGTATTCATTAGAGTTCATGGGACTAGATAAATCAGTTGGTTTAAAGAATTTAATTCAATGATTCTGCTGCTCAGCAGTTTTGATAAACTTGCCTCCTAATTCTGAAATAACTGATTTTAAATTCTGTAATTTTACTTCATATCCAGTTCCTTTTAAGTACACTCATCAAATTTATTCCCTACAAAGTAAATGGAAAGGCAACATTGGTATTTGGTAATGTCCCTCAAGTTTTAAACTAAAAAAGTTTTTCATTCATTATCAGGGATAATGCTCTATGTTTGTTCTGGGAAAATATACTAGCAAGTTAGATGGACTTTCTGGACATTTGCAGATGATGCAAAAATGATACAGTAAGCATGCATATCTCTAACTTTATTTGCATTTTTAGCATTATTTCTTGATCACAAATGGAAGGGCTAATGTTTAACTGGGAAAGAGAAGATTCTAAGAAAACATGAAAAATGTTTTCTGATCAGACATGCTATCACATAGAAGAGATGCTAAGTTTGATCTATGTTGCCCAAGAAAATAGATTTAGGATCAATAAGGGGCTGTTAGGAAGAGACTGCTTTCAACTACATACAAAAACTGCTTTACATTTACAGCTTCATAAGAACAGGAATGATACCTGTCTCTTTTAGCAGTGTATTTTAAGCATCTAGCAGAATGCCTGAAAAAATAATAGTTATCATGTCAGTAATTGTTAAATGAACGGAAGTAGAATTTTAGAAGAAGAAGAGAAGGACTTCCCATTACTCTGGAGGATTTTCTCTGCAGAAGATATGCTCCCACTCACAGATGAAAGGTCAGGCTCAAAGTTTAGCAGAAAAATGCCATGTAGGGAATCCCAAGATGACCATGGTGATCTATACATTATAGTTCAGATCATCTAGTTCAATGTCTGTCAAACTTTTTCTGTAAGGGTCAGATAGTACATATTTTAGGCATTGAAGGCCAAAGAGTCTCCCTCCCAACTATCAACTCTGCTGTTATAGTACAAAAGCAGCCATAGACAATTAGTAAATGAATTGATATGGCTGGATTTGGCTCATGGAGGGGCCATAGTTTGCCAAGCCATGATCTAGTTACATATAACTCTCTGCCTCCTTCTCTCACTTACCAATTTCCTTTTTAAAAAAATTAAATATATTTATTTTATTTTATTTTTTATCGTGGAAAGTATACAGAACAAAAATTTACCTTTTAAACTATTTTTAAGTGTGAGGTCAGTGGTATTATGTACATTCGCATTTTTGTGTAACCATAACTGCTATCCATCTCCAGAAATTTTTCATCATACCATACTGAAACTCTATACCCACTAAACAATAACTCCTCATTCCCTCTCCTCCTCCAGCCCCTGGTAACCACTGTTCTTTCTGTCTTTATGAATTTGACTACTGTAAGTACTTTGTAAAAGCACAATCAAAGAATATTTGTCCTTTCGTGTCTGGCCTATTTCACTTAGCATAATGTCATCAAGTTTCATCCATGTTGTGGCATATGTCAGAATTTCTTTCCTTATTGTTTTAGAGATGTTTTAGGTTTACAGCAAAACTGAGAGGAAGGTACAGACATTTCTCATATACCCCTGCCCCAACACGTGCATAGCGTCCCTTATTATCAATATCCCCTGTCAGAGTGGCACATTTGTTACAACTGATGAACCTTCATTGACATACCATAATCACTCTAAGTCCATAGTTTACTTTAGGATTCACTCTTGGTGTTATTTGTTCTATGGGTTTGGACAAATGTTTGCATGATATGTATCCATCATATTTTGTATCATATAGCATATATTCCCTGCCCTAGAAATCCTCTGTGCTCTACTTAGTCATCCCTTCCTCTCTCATTCCCTGGCAACCACTGATCTTTTTACTATTTTCACATTTTTACCTTTTCCAGAACGGCATATAGTTGGAATCACACAATATGTAGCCTTTTCAGATTGGCTTCTTTCACTTAGTAATATGCACTAAGGTTCCTGTATGCCTTTTCATGGCTTGATAACTCATTTCTTTTTAGCTCTGAATAATATTCCATTATCTGGATATACCACAGTCTATTTATCATGCTATTTACCATTCATCTACTGAAGGACATCTTGGTTGCTTCCAAGATTTGGCAATTATAAATAAAGCTTCTATAAACATTTGTGTGCAGGTTTTTTGGTGGCCATAAGTTTTCAATTCCTTTTCTGGATCATATGGTAAGAATATGTTTGGTTTTGTAAGAAACTACCAAGCTATCTTCCAAAGTGGGTGTACCATTTTGCATTCCTACCAGCAATGAATGAGGGTTCCTCTCGCTCAACATCCTCACTAGAATTTGGTATTGACAGTGTTTTCAATTTTGGCCATTCTAGTGTTATTTCTTTGTTGTTTTAATTTGCATTTCCCTGGTGACATATGGCGTAGATCATCTTTTCATATGCTTGTTTGCCACCTGCATATCTTCTTTGGTAAGGTGTCTGTTAAGGACTTTGGATCATTTTTTAATCAGGTTGTTTCTTATTGTTGAGTTTTAAGAGTTATTTGTACATTTTGGATAACTGTCCTTTATCAGATGTATCTTTTGCAAATTTTTCTCCCAGTCTATGGCTTGTCTTGTCATTCTCTTGACCATGCACTTTTAATATAATTTTATTTAAACATTCCAATTATATCTCAAGAGCATTATAAGAAATTGAAGGAAGAATGCACTTCTGGTTAAGCTAGGGCAGCTCCTCTTGAGCCAGTGCTGAGATATCAGTGATAATAAGTGAAAGACCATGAATGGAAACAGAAGTTACAGGAGTAAATTGAGGCTAAAAGTCAAACATCACATTTCCCTAACACCAGCTAGAAGATTCTTCTTGGGCATTTCAGCACTTGTCTGATATGATTGCAAAAAAGTTTGTTGGTGTTCTGATGCCAAGTAATATGGAATAAACACCTTCCTCCACTGTATGCAGCTATAAGATGTGGACAGAATGCATGAGCAGCTAGCTGTTTGAAAACTACAAAAAGTAAATAGTAACAGGCAGACTAGGAAAGAAGCTCAGAATTCTAAGTACCACTAGACCACCAGTCATCTTACCATTTTTTGTCTCTGATAAATCCAGACCTGGGCCCAATGCAGAAAACCCAGAAGTAGACATTCTTGCAGACAGAATTGCAGGAGAAATCCTCAAGTTTTGGCTTGCAAGATGAGAAAGGGATCTTCTAAAGGTCAGAGAGAGTGAGATAAATCCTCTTTTGTTTTTGTTTTTCTTTTCTCCTTTCTATCCTACTCCAGTCCTCAAGCAGTCCAGTGCAGTTGGTGGTGGCAGTGGAGGCAACAGCAACAGTGACAGCTAAGGGGCACACAATGAGGAAGCAGACTCTCTCTTCCAAATGAGAGGAGATTAAGCCCCAAGAGGCTGGGGCAAGCACCTGTTGCTTTTTTCTCTCTCTCTCTCTCTCTTTTCTTGCTGCATCTAGGCTCGGGAAACGATCACAATTGCAGGAAGTACATGACAGAAGTGGGAAAATAAAGTCCCAGCTTTCTGGCTAAACTGAAAGGAGGGGCTCCAGGGAGCCAAATAATTTCTAGGGAGATCACAGAGAGGAAAGAATTGAGAAAGTGACCAGAAAAAGTGGTTTATGAACTCCTGGGAACACTCCCAAGATGCATATGTGTGGCTTTGACAGGTAATAGAATACCATCAATTTGAGAGCTGAACTACATGATAAATCACCACCCAGAACTCAGAATGGCTACAGTGTGGCCACACATAGGACAGATCCAAATAATATTGCAAAGGCATTGACAAAGGAAGTGACATTGAGATCACAACTCCCATAAGGCTTGTCAGAACTTGCAACCTGAAACCAACCAGGTCAATTACCCACTAAAACAAAAATGTCAACATTCTTCAAAACACTTAAGCAAGACCCAGAGAATCATAGCATAATATTCAAAATGTCCAGGATACAATTTAAAATTGCATGGCATACAAAGAACCAGGAAAATGTCAATTTGTGTGAGAAGGTAACAAACAGAGGCCAACACTGAAATGACAACAGATGTTGGGATTATCTAACAAAGAATTTAAAGAAACTATTAAATTCTCCACAACTAAGGTCAAACACTATTAAAATGAGTGGAAAGAGATAAGTCTCACTGAGGAAATAAAAGGTTACAAATAAGAACCAGAGAATTTTTGAACTGAAAAATAAGTAATAAAATTTGAAACTTACTGAATGGACTCAATAGCAGAATATAAATGACAATGAGTCAATGAACTTGAAAACAGATGATTAATAAAAGTTACCCAGTCTGAATGATAGAGAAGAAAATGATTTAAAAATTTATCACCAGAGTCTCGGGGACTTGTGGTACAATGCCAAAAGCTTTAAAATTGGTATCATTGGAGATAAATAGGAGAGGAAAAAGAGATCATTCTGAGAAATATTTGAAGAAATAATAGCTGAAAACTTCCCAAATTTGGAGAAAGACATAAACCTACAGATTCAAGAAGGGCAACAAACTCTAAACAAAATAAACCCAAAGGAAACCACACACAGAAGTGTCATAACTAAACCCCTGAAAACTAAAGGCAAAGAAAAAAAATCTTAAAAGAAAGCAGAGAATACTGCTTCACTTATAGGGCAACAATTACGTGAAAGACCATATTTATGATATGGAAGGAAGTAAACTGATACTTTTAAAGTGCCAGGAGGAAAAAAAAACCCCATAGTTCTATATCAACCAAAAATATCCTCCAGAAATGAAAGTAAAATCAATACATTAGCAGATGAAGAAAAACTAAAAGAATCCATTGCCAGCAGACTTGGACTAAAGGAATTGCTAAAAGAAGTTCATCAGAGAGAAGGAAATGACATGAGAGGGAAACTTGGATGGTAAACAATAAAGGAATTACAGCAGAATATAAATAACTGGGTAAATATAACATTCTGTTCTTCTCTTGAGTTCTTTAAAATGTGTTTGATAGTAGAATGGAAAATTATAACATTGTATGATGTGGTTTTCATTGTGTGTTTATGTACTATATAAGATTCCTATATCATAAGCAAGGAAGGGGTAAAGGGACCTAAATGGTGGAAGTTTCTACATTCTACTTGAAGCAGTAAACTACTGATTTTAAGCTAAGTGAGAAAATCTGTGTATGTATATTAAAATCTCTAGAGCAATGACTAAAATTGCAAATAAATAGAGTGAAAAATAAAATAGACAAAGTAAAACAGAATGCTAAAAATATTGGCCAAAAAAAAAAAAAGACAGGAAAGGAGAAAGAGAGGAACAAATAAGAGAGGGAACAAACATAAATAATAAAGTGGTAGACCCAAGTCCAAACATGTCAAGAATGACACTCAACAAAAATGGCCTACAAAAGCTAACTAAAAGACAGAGTATTAGGATGAATTTAAAAAGAAAAACATTATCCAATTCTATGCTGTATACAGAAACTTACTTCAAATATAATTATACAGGTGGGTTAAAAGTAAAAGTGTAGGAAAAAATATACCATGCAAACATCAGTGAAAAGAAAGTTGGAATGGCTATACTGATATCAGGCAAAATAGACTTCAGAGTAAATAAAATTACCAGGGAAAAAAAGGAACATTACATAATGATAAAAATATAAATTTACCAAAAACATACAAAAATCCTAAATATTGATGAAGCAAATAACAGAACTTCAAAATTTATGAAACAAAAAATGACAGAACTGAAGGCAAAGTATACAAATTCACAATTGTAGTTGAAGAGGTCAACACTCCTGACTCAGTAACTGACAGCACCAGTAGACAGAAAATCAGCAAGGACATAGAAAAACTGAAAATCACCATCAACAAATTGGATCTATTTAACATTGACAAAACCCATAGCATACAACAGCAGAATACATCTCTTTTTTCAAGTGCACTTGGTATATTGACCAAGATAGGCCATGTGCAAACCTTAACAAACATAAAATAATTAAGACCATATAGAATATATTCTCTGACCATAACAGAATTAAATTAGATAACAGCTAACAGAAAAATTTCAAGACACTCAGGTTTTTAATAAGATATTTCTAAATAATTCATGAGTCAAAGAAGAATTCTGAAGAAAAACGAGAAAATATTTTGAATGTATCAAAATTTGTGAGAGGCAGCTAAAACAGAGCTTAGCTATACTTATAGCATTCAATGCTTACATTGAAAAAGAAGAAAGGCTTCAAGTAAATAGTAAATTTCTATCTTAAAAAGTGAGCAATATAAACTTATACCATGCAGAAAGAAGAAAGTAAAAAAAGAAATCAATAAAATTGAAAGCAATAAGCAATAGAGAAAAAAAATCAATGAAACAAGCAGTTTCTTTGAATATATCAATAAAGTTGATATACCTCTAGCCAGACTAAGAAAGAGCAAAGACCCAAATTACCAATAAAGGAATGAAAGAGATTATGTCACTATAGAGTGTGAAGACATGAAGAGAATAGTAAAGGAATACTATAACAAATCTTTGCACATAACTTTGAGAACTTAGATGAAATGATGCAATTCCTTGAAAACTACTAACTCTCAGACTTACCCAAGTGGAAATAGATAAACTGAATCACCCTATAACTATTAAAGAAATTGAATTCATATTTTAGAACCTTCCAAAAAAGAAAATCTCTTGGCCCAGATAGTTTTCCTGGAGAATTCTACAATTTAAAGAAAAAGTCAAACCAATTCTGCATAATCTCTAAAAGAAAATAGAAAAGGATAGAACAACTTCCAACTCATTTTAGAAGGCCAGCACCTCCCCGATAAAATTAGAGGAAGACAAACAAGAAAAGAAAATTACAGACCAATATCCCTCACTGACATCGATACAAAAATCCTCAACAAAATATAAGCAAATCCGATCCAGCAATACATTAAAAGAGTAATACACCACAACCTAGTGGAATTTATCCTGAGAGAGCAAGACTGTTTCAATATTCAAAAAGCAATTGATGTAATCCACCATACTACAGTCTAAGAAGAAAAACAACATGATTATTCATTGATGAAGAAAAAGCACTTGATAAAATTCCAAAGTCATTCATGATAAAAATTCTCAGTGAACTAGGGATAAATGGGAACATTTTCAACTTGATAAAGAACATCTACAAAAAGCCTATAGCTAACATCATCCTTCATGATGAAAGACTGACTGATTTCCCACTCAGACTGAGAAGGAAAGGATTTCTACTCTCACCAGTCATATTCAATATTAAACTGGAAGTTCTAGTTAGTGCAATAAGGCAAGAAAAATATTTAGAGCCATATAGATCAAAAAGGAAGAAATAAAACTGCCTCTATCCTTGGACAATATGATTGCATATGTAGAAAATCCCAAAGAATATATTTTTTAAAAACCTCCTAAAAGCAATAAGTGAGTTTAGCAAAGACAGAAGTTAGAAGGTGAATATAAAGATCAAGTGAATTTCTATCTTTAAGTAATAAACAATTAGAAATCATAATTTGAAAAATAATATCATGGACTACAGCTCCAATAAATGAAACACTTAAATATAAATCTACCAAAACTATACTATTTCTGTGTGTTAAAAAATACAAAACACTGATGAAAGAAAACAAACACCTAAATTAACAGAGACACACTGTGGTCATGTGGTCATTGATTAGAAGAATCAACATAGTAAAGATGCCAATTCACCCCACATTGATCTATAGATTTAACATGATTCCAGTCAAAATCCCAGTAGAATTTTGGTAGCTATTGACAAGCTGATTCAAAAGTTTGTGTGCAGAGGCAAAGGAATTAGAATAACCAACCTGATTTTGAAACAGAAGAATAAAATTGGGGGAAATCATTCTACCCAGTTTTAAGACTTATGACAAAGGAACAGCAATCAAGACAATGTGTCATTAGTGAAGGATAGACCCATAGATCAACATGACAGAGTGAAGAATATAGAAATAGACCAACACAAGTAACGGTCAACTGCAAAGACAATTCAATGAGGAAAGAATAGTCTTTTTAACAAATGTTGAAGAAGAATTGTGTATCAAATTAAAAAAATGAAAGGACCTAAATCTTACCCTTTATACAAAAAGTAACATATCTTAAGTCATAGATCTAAATGTCAAAAAGAAAATGTAAGTTTTTTAGAATAAAATATAGAAGAAAATCATGTGAGGCAAAATCACGTTAGGCAAAGAGTTTGTAGACATGAAACAAAACAAAAAGCATGATCAATCAAAGGAAAAAATTGCTCAGTAGAACTTTTTCAAAGTTAAAATCTTTTGTGTGATGAGAGACACTATTGAGGGAATAAAAGATAAGCTACAAACTTGGAAAAAATATTTGTAAACCAAATATCTGGAATATGATTTGGGTTCAGAATATGTAAAGAACTCTCAAAGTTCAACATTAAGAAAACAATCCAATTTAAAAATAGGCAAAAGAGTTGAAGTTGACACTTCACCAAAGAAAACGTACAGATGAATATAAGCACATTAAAAGATGTTTAACTTCCTAGACGTCCTCAATTAAAGCTACATTGAGATACCATTGCACATGGCAAAAAAAAAAAAAAAAAAAAAAACCTATAATACCAAGGGCTGATGAGAATGCAGAGCAACTGGAACTTGATAAATTGCTGGTGAGGGTGCAAAATGTTACAGACACTCTGGGAAATAGTTTGGCAGTTTCTTATAAGGTTAAACATACACTTAACCATATGACTCAGAAATCCCACTTCTGGGTATTTACTCTAGAGAACTGAAAACTTATCTTCAAACAAAAACCTGTACAAAGATGTTTACTGCTGTTTTATTTGTAGTGAGCCCAAACTGGAAACAACCAAGATGTTCTTAAACAGGTGAATGCATAAACAAATGGTGGAACATTCATACAATGGAACATTACTCCCAATAAACAGGAATGAACTTGATATACCTAACTTAGAATTTCAAAGGCATTATGCTGAGTGAAAGCAGCCAGACTCAAAGTTTATATTGTATTATTCCATTTATATGCCATTCTCAAAAAGACAAACTACAGTCCCGGAAGGGGTTTGACTACTTGGGGTAGCATGAGGGGATTCTTTTGTGGTGATAGAACTATTTTATATTCTGATGGTGGTGTAGGGGAGGAAAAAAATCTTTTCCTCTACTCATCTTAGGTTCTCCAGCTGGAGCCCTATAAATTAGACTGGCCAAAGGCAGATTAACAAGAAAAAAACAAACAGAAGTTTGTAAACATGTACATAGTGCATATACACATGGGAACATTCAGGATGAGTAACCCAAAGGGGTGGTTAGAATCTGGGCTTATATACCATCTTAGGCTAAACAAAGGAAAGGGATTTGGGGCTTCTGGGCAAGGGTTGAGGGTGGGTTGAGGGCAAATTATGGGAAGATGGTCATGAAAAGTATGGTAAACAGGGGTTATTTAGTACAGTTTGTTATGAAGATTTAAGTCAGTGTCTTCTCCATTGTTAACAGTTGAGAGTCTTCATCTTCCTGCTATGGGAGAGGCAAACACTTTTTAATAAAGAAATTTCCTTTATAAATGGAAATTTCCCTTGTAAAAGGAAAACTTGAGCCCTGTTTTCAGAGTTTTTCCTGCATGTGCTGGTTGTCAATGGCCCTAGGCTCAAAATAATCTATATGGCAAAGAGGCATATTTTGGGATGGCATGTTCTGATATGATGGTTATATGAATGTATACTTGTGTTAAAATTCAGAGAACTGTATACTTTAAAAAGTGTATTTTTATGTGAGCAATAAAAATTTTTATAAGTACAGAAGCTCATTGGAGAAAAGTAAACTTAAAATGTGAGAGGAACTTTGAGTTGAAAGTTCATTCTAGATCAACATCTAATAAATCACCTTCATCAAGTGAATTCATTTTTAATTCTTTGGTTCCCAATCTATTAAATGGGTATAATAAAACTTGACCCAACTTTCTGTACAGCAGTGGTTCTCAATGTTTTTTATTTTGTCTCCATTTCTATTTATGTTCTTAAAAATCATTAAGAATGTCAAAGAATTTTTGTTCATGTGGGTTATACTTATCAGTATTTATAACATTAGAAATTATAACTGAGAACAAAAATAGTATTTATTAACTCATTTTAAAATAACAATATCAAACCCATCACTTATTAACACAAATAACATTTTATTAAAAACTGTTTTCCAAATTAAAGAAAATGGTGAGAAGAGTAGAATCATTTTAAATATTTTCAAATGTCTTAATGTCCAGCTTAACAGAAGACTGCTGGATTCTTAATGTTGTTTCTGGCCTCTGGGACCCCTGGGATCTCAGACCATGCTTTGGAACTACTGTCTTACAGAATAGGAGAAAGAAATATTAGATGTGAAATTGTCTCTATTGTTTAATCTTCACATACAGATCATCACTATGTTTTAAAATGGTGTGTGTTATAGAGTCATAAACACAGCTGAAAGATATTTGTTTCTATATGTATGAGAATGCATGAAAATTCTTGCTTTAGCTCAAACTAGAATCTACCTCTCTTGACCCCAAATCCCATATTATTTCACTATGTCATGTTGTCTCCAAAATGCCTTGCTAGGGACACTACAAAGCATGCTTTCCCCTTCCACCTCCCCCAACTATAATGGAAGGTATATTAAGCACTTCTGGAATCATTAGGTATTTTTACAGTCTAAAAATGCTATTCTAATTTATCTTGGGTTTTTTTTTTTCCGTTTTCCTCTTAATTTTTTTTTTTACTGAATTATGTCTTCCTAAATATTGTCTGAATTTTTCTGAATAACAACAGCTGTTCATTCCCAGGTTGGCTGTGACCCCAAAGCAGCAAAGGCACTGAGCCAATGTTCTCTCCTCGACAGCATCAAGAAAATTAACATTTTTCTGGATTCTGTTCACTGCTAGATTCTCTTCATATTTGAACTCACAGGAGACGTTAGGAAGAGGGAAGTTAAACAAAAATAGTACACCTTCTGGACTTTTTGCTTTGACATATTTAAGAATATTGGAATTTTCCAAATGTCATTAATAAAGAATATATTTGGACCTTAATATATTATAAAATTAAAGAATTTGAAATGTCTTTGAGAGACTATTTTATTTCCCATCCTTTATTAAGTAACACACTGATGTAAAATTTGCATCAAATGCTACAAATATTTCTCATAGACAAAAAAGGAAAGAGACTTTACAAACTTCCCAAGTTGCCCATTGTAATAGTTTTTGCTACATAACGAACCACTTCAAAATAAATTTATTTAGCTTGTGCTTCTGTGGGCCAGCAATTTGGGCTAAGCTCAACAGGCTGGTTCTTCAGGGCTCAGCTGGCCTTAAGCATCTGCAGTCAGCTGGGATGACTCATTTCTGCCAGACAAGGTCTTATCTTCCAGCAAGCTGGCCCATACATTGGCTAGTCAGAATTTTGCAACAAAGCAGATAATCAAGACTCTCTTGAGGCCTAGACTTGGAATTTGCACACTATCACTTCTGCCACTTTCTGTTGTCCAAAGCAAGTCACAGACGAGCCCAGATTGAAGGGGTAAGAGAGTAGAATCCACCTCTTGATGGGAAGAACTGCCAAGTAACATAGTAAAGCCATGTTTATAGGAAGGAGAATAATATAGCCAGTTTTTCAAGCAATCTACCATGCCCATTTTATGAGATCCAGAAAGCTACTCCATGTCAGTTTTTAGCACAAGAAAGAGATTATAAAGATGTGGAAGCAGAAATAAGAAAATGTGTGGAAAAATACCTAAATATACAAGGAGGCACACTTTTTTCAGAGATGACAGAGAAGGATGGAAAAAGCTGAGTGCTAAGGAAAATGAAGAGCGCTTCGATCTCCATTGTGTAGTTATATAGGGTATAACTAGGAGTAATGGAGAGTGAAATTGAGAAAAAGAAAACTTGGGCAGAATTCCATGAAAGTTCTAAGAGTAAAGATTATTATTCTATAGAATAATCTTGCCAACAAAGCAAGTCATGGTGCATTGCATAAGCATTTGAAGAAAGCCTGTAAAAACACACTTTTTAATTCTATAAAGAAGGAACTTGCCTTATATGTTGGAAGACTGGCCACTTTTTTAACTTTCTTCCTGTCTATACTTATCTGCTGATGTCATCAATTTTCAAAGTATGTCACACCTTCCCCCTCCATTTTCACAGTCTTTGGACTGGCCCTATTTGGATCATGCCTGGTGTGCTATAACATCCCAGTTGGCCACCCTGTTTTTGTCATTTCTTCTTCCTACACGATACTGAGAACTGAATTCCAAAAGTATCATTTTGAAATTACACTGTCCTTAAAAATCTAGTGTTTTGTTTAGACTATCATTGTCAGCTAATGGACAATTTATTCAGCTCCAAATGTGCTAGGTGCTGGATAAAAACTGGTTTGTTATATAAAATATCACTTTCCAACTGAATAGTTTCTTTTTAACCATCTCGAAGAACTTTCTCATCTACTGTTTCATTAACTCTCTGGGAATTGGCTAGGCAGACGTTGTTTTCTCCCATCTATACATGAGGAAACTAAGGCACTGTGAAATATATGAAAGTAACCAGTATGGCCATGTTACGTTTACTCAATTATCCAATTCCCTAACTTAACAAAAATAAATAAATAAGACTGCAAGGCCTGAGGAAGAGACAATAAGTGTATCTTTCACTGTTGGTTCTGTTTGAGCTATTCATTCCAAATATTTCAATCTATTAAATTGCCCCTCACTCAAAAAATACTTGCCTTGTGAACATGAACCATTCTCCCATGGAAAATGTACTCTTCCTTCTGCCAGTTTTCTCCTCCCTTCAAAATGCTCCTCAACAGTCATCTCCACCGAGGCATTTCCTCAGAGACTCCCTGGTTATAAAAAGAAATTACATTTATAGAATGCATTTTAAAAAAACACTCCTATAGGCTTTATTTGATCCTCACATGGTGGTTCAGTGGCCATTTTTATCCTACTTTACAGATGAAGGATCTAGTATGACTCCGAGAGGTTAAAGGATTCCTCAGGATTATAGCTAGTGGAAGAGCCAGGATTATGATTGAAGAAACCAGGGACTTTCCTTCCACAAGTCACTGACTAATCAGTCATTACAATTTCTCCTCGGAGACTGTGAACATTGCTGTACCTCACTGCACATTCCTTCTATTTATGTACCTTTTTATTGGGGCATGTTCTCTCACCCCCGATTATGGGCTGAATTGTGCCTGCCTCTCTCCCCATTCATATGTTGAAGTCCCAACCCTCAGTACCTCAGTGTAACCATATTTGGAGATAAGGTCTTTAAAGAGGTGATTTAGTTAAAATGAGGCCCTTAGAGTGGCACTCTAATCCAATATGACTCATCTTCTTATAAGAAGAGGGGAGACACCAGGGATTTGTATGAGAGAAGACCATGGGAGGACCAAAGACAGCAAGAATGCAGCCATTTTCAAGCTAAGGAGAGAAGCCTCAGGAGAAACCAAATCTGCCAACACCTTGATCTTGGACTTCTGATCTCCAGAACTGTGAGGAAATAAGTGTCTGTTGTTTAAGCCACCTAGTCTGTGATATTTTGTTGTGGCAGCCCAAGCGGTCTAATACAACCCCTTCAATATGCTGCAGTCCATGCTCCTACTCCTTCGATATTATTATTCTGCTCTCATAATAGGACTTTCTCATTTCCTGGGCGTTTTTGTCTCAATATAAAAGTTTCACAATTTAATGGTTTTCCAGGATCTTCAGAAAACATATGAGCCTTTGTCACATTATCCTTTCTTCAAGATAAATCCATCGAGTGATCTTTGCACTAAAACAACTGCCAGGGGTTTCAGGTAAGAAAAAGGAAAAAAAAAAAAGAAGGAAATTTGATCAGGAGAGTGTTGTTTCATATTATCTCCCTCGGGCTTAAGGCTCTCAGGTCACCAAAGATAAAAATCTAAGGAGTCTTTGCAATATTTAAATGCTTATGGGGAGCTGGAAATGTGTTGATATAGAGGACCGCATCTGCTGTGTGACCACAATAACAAAATGTGTTGCTAAAATAGAATTTGTTCCTTCCTGCCTATATGTCTTTTCTTTCATCCTGGAAGCACACAATTCCACCAGCAGGTTAGTTTCCAAAACTAAAAACAGGCAGAATATACATGGCAAAATGCTAAACCATGCTGGTAAAGTCTCTTTGGTTCCCGTGTTTTTTACCAACATTTTTCTTGATTCCTGATCATGTTTGAAGTCAGCATTGACTTCTTTCTCCACCCTTGGAAGGACTTAGTCATTATTCTAGAAGAATGAGTTTTTGAAATACAGGGACCAGATGAGACATGGTGTAATGGTTCTTACAGTATCAGAACGCTGGCAAGGGATTATAGGGGAAATAACTCAAACCAATGCCATTCACACCTGCCAGATTTTTGGTCAACTAATGTGCCAAATATTTGACAGAATAGTGATGAATGAACAATGAGAATGTTTAGAAAACACTGAAAACTGCTTAATTCTGAGATCTGCTCAGCACACAGACAAAACATAACTCAATAAATTATAGCCATAGTTTAGAAAATAGAAAATTACATAGCTACTGTTCTATGGACAAATATCAGTAGCCCAACGGATAGAAGTACAGGTGCATTCTTTCTTAGGAACCTATGAGATTCAGGCCTGGTGTGATGCTCAGTTCTAGGTCTCTAGTCAGGAGAACTGCAAGGAAGCAAGAATTACATCAGGGTACTGGATCCATGAGTGCTCTTTGGAGCTAACTCCTTGGAAACCGGCAAAAATAAATCCCACATTCCCTTCTTGCAACAAACTAGCTTCTTAGGTTACACTAGAATTGAAATGGACTTCTAGACTGAGTAGGAACCAGGACCAGAGGCAGTCTTCTTAAGGACTTAGAATCAAGTCCCAGATTTACCCAAGGAACAAACTGGCCTCTAAAACTGGCGGGTGGAAGTGGGTTGGAATTGAAGCATATTCTTCTACCTATGCTAAAGTAGGAAAAATAAAAAAAACTTTAATCAAGAATCCTTCCTACAAATATCTATAAATTTACTTTTCTATGCTGCATTGCTGTTAAGCTCCAGAACGGCTAAACATTTGTCAGCTGAATTCACTTCTTTTGCCCTTCCTGGTTGTCATGTGGAAGGTAACAGATAAGAAGGCATAGCATACCCTCCACCTGAAATCTAACATTCTTTCCACTCTATGCACCTCATCAAAATGAAGAAGACCATAGTATCACAGGGAGGATTATGATCTGAAGGAGAGGAAAATAAAGAGCTGCCCTCTTTGCCTTAAAGCTTCAAAGTGCATATAAATAATTCAAAATGTAGATTATCAACTTGTTCATAAAGTTAACTTTTGCTAGAAATCCAGCATGCCAGCATAAATGAAAGAACTCTTTCTCAAAGAGAATTGGAAAACACAGTTCTATTTTCAGATTTATTTTCGGCAAAGAACTTTTAAATCTTTGTAGGTATCTTTTATTATAAAATTAATACATGCTCCCTATATAAAAATTTTTGAGACAATACAGAAGGATATAAAGTAGAACATATGATACTCTCCTCTCCCTGCTCTGCTCTCTTCCTCTGAATCTAATTCTCCATTAACAATCTGATCTATAGCCTTATGCAAATGTCTCTGTGAATTTGAAAATATACATCCCATATCCAATTGAATTACAATAGTTAGAGAACATCCTATTACCTTTTCATTTAGCAATTTACCATAGACATTTTCCAAAACAGAATGTAGATCTACTTCATTATTTTTAACCACTGCATAATATTCTAGCATATGCATTATAGCAAAACTTATTTAGCCAATGCCTAAAGATGAAATTTTAGGTTTTTCTAAGTTTCTGTATTTAAAAAAAGATAAATACTGTGCCTAAACATCCAAGCATGCATTATACACTGTTTTCTCTTACAGCACTTATTTCTCAAATTGGAATTTACAGTTAAAAGGGTATTAGCAATTAAAATATTGACATATGTTAACAAATTGCTCCCAAAAAGGTTATACTGAACTAATTTACAATTCAAGCAGTGCTATAAGAGTGCCCAACTCCTTCACTCTTACCCATACTGGATAATACCAGTCCTTGTGTCCTTTGCCAATTGAATAGGTAAAAGATTACAGCTCTTGATTGTTCTAACTTTTATTTGTTCAGTGAAATTGAACTTATTTTATTTGATGTTGGGTATTTGTATCTCCTGTTCCATGAGTTGCCTGTGCATAGCCTTTGCCCGTTTAAAAAATGTTTTCTTCTTTATCATGTTGACATGTAAGTGCTCATTTTATTTGAAGGATGATCGCTTATTTTATGTGCTCTATGCTGTGAATATATTTTGTTATTAATATTTTGAGGTTTTCTTTGTTCATGCAGAAGTTTTAAATTGGGATGTAGAAAAAATGAATCAGTTCCTTTCTTTATGACTTCTAGATTTTGTGTCAGGCTTGGGAAATTCTTCCCTAATCTACAATTATCATAATATTCAGTTGCATCTCATCCCAATAATTCTATGGTAGCATATTTTATAAAACATTTAAACCTTTAACTCATCCGAAACTTATTCTGGGTGTTATGTTTGAAGTAGGGATCCAACTCTATTTTTTTAAATGGCTATGTCACTGTTCAAAACATCAGTCATTGAATAATCATCATTTCCCCAGTGATTGCAATGCCATCTTTTTCACACAGTAAATTCCAATAAAGGTTTTAATCTATTTATTGATTATTCTGCATCACTAGGTTATCTATTTTCTTACTGATACCACATTATTTTAATTATCATAGCTGTATAAAAACAATTTAAAATCTGATATGAATATTTCCTTCTAATTATTCTTCCTTTCCAGCATTTCCAATCCAAGTCTCAGATATTTATACTTCTAGATGAAATTTATGAAATTTAAAAAACAACTATGATATGATTCACACTGGGATTTCACTTACTTTATAAATTAATTTAAGAAGAATTTATATCATTACAGTTAAGTCTTCCTATACAAGAATAAGGGCTATCTCCCTTTTAAAAAGACATTATTTCTCACACTTATAGTTTATCATCTCCTTAAAAGCAATACTATGTATTTTCTTCTATACTCCTAGGTATTTTTTTGTTGTTGTTACTTCTTTAACTGGAATATTTTTATACAATCATCTTTGCTAACTGCTTATTGACATTTGTTTGGTAATTTTTAACTAGTATTTCAACAAAATCCTAAAAATGAAATTGATACTGCTTTTTTCCCCTCCAGGCAAGCAGTCATAATATAATCTGCAAATAATCTACTCCACTTATATATGAACTACAACAGTGCAGCCAGTCCATCTTTACATGGTAGTGCATCCTAAGAGTCTTATTATATGGCTGATAGACTCTCAGTCAATATTCATGGAATAAATGGGTGAAATAATATTTTCCCTTTTATACAAACATTTCACGTTTCTTCATTAGTTTTAAACACTACCAATAATTGTGGACATGACTGTCATATTTCTGTTTTGTAATACAAGTGCTTTGCTCTGCATCACAGCACTTTTAGTTAGCATACATATTTTTTCACGTGAAGGCCATTTCTATCTACTACTATTTCTCTAAGAGTTTTTCTTCTTAAATCAGGAATGGGTAATGAAATTTTCCAAAAGTCATATCAGCATATGTTGAAGCCATCATTGGTTTTTTTTCTCCTTTAACTTATTAATATGCTGAATGTTATTAATACATTTTAAAATATTGAATCAGTTTGGATTTCTGGATTGAATCCCAATTGGCCATAGTGAATTATTCTTTTAATGTACTGCTGGATTCTATATGCTAATATTTTATGTAGGATTTGCATCAATATTTCTAAGTGAGATTGGTCTTTAGTTTTCTTTTTTGTACATGTATTTTCATATCAGCATTATGGCTTCAGATAGAGAAGTGGGAAGTTTAATTTTTCTCTTTGTGTTATAGAACATTTTAAACAGCAGCCAATCACTTGTGACTTGGAGCTCTCCTCCAATTCTGCTTGTCCGAAGAGAGGTTAACCTTGATCCTTTTAGAGGAAATCCTCCCTTTCCCAGTTTGAGCTATTGTTCTGGTATCTGGCCCTTTCAAGTTTGATAGTTCTTTGTAGCTTCTGCCTCCTTAGATAAGAAAACTTTTAAACTTACTTTGTATGTGTCCTAGATGTACAGGTACTTGAGTCCTTGAGAACCTTTTCCTTCCTTGTTCGTACCAAATTTGAAATTCATCCAGTGATTCTCCTTTCTGTGTGCCACATGTTTATTTTTACAACGCTGGTTGGTTTAAACATGTGTTGCATATTATCAAAGATCTTGATTAAACACTATGCTTTTGCTATAATTAAACATTTAAAGATATATCTACTGGAGAAGATGGTATATCATTCAACTTTAATGCATTTATTGTAATAATTTTGAAACAGTATTGTTTATCATTTGAAAGAGGTGCAAGGTAAAATCAGAGTGAAGTGACCAAAATGTGCTGGCACTATGATGCCTCAAGTCCTGACATTGTGGCAATATCTAGAGACACTGTTAAATAGACAAGACTGTTTATGGTTTGGGACAGTCTCCTCTACAGAGTGCCAACAGATAGGTTGATGCTGGCTTCTGGTATTCCATTATGCCAGAATACTGAGGTGTTACTAAATATCAAAATAATAATATTTTTGTTGCCATAAGATTGTTACTCTGGTATTTTTGAAAATCTGAAATCTGGATCATGTCTGACTTAAAATGTCTCCAGAGAATTATATGCTCCATTAAATTTTCAACTAGAACGAAAGTATATTCCTTCAAAAACATCCCTCATTGTTTAAAATCCTTCCAATGTATCTTACTGTTTTTACTCCAAGTACCTCTGTTACCAATGAGATTGAGCAAATTATATTTATTGCCTATTTCTATTTTTTTGTGTAACCAGTTTGGATTCCTTCGATATTTGCAGGATCCCAAAGGGCTCTAAGGAAGATGGGAGAAGCCCATGGAAGAAGGACTGGGGAGGATGGTGTAGACAGGGGGTGACAGGTCCTCAAGCCCCATTTCAAGCCCTTGCTTTGTTGTTTTCTCCCAGGACTGAATTCTTTCTGCTACTCTCATTTTTCCCCCTTACGACCAGATCCAATCTCTCAATGTTTCCCTTGCTATGACGATTGATTTTAACTGATGACTTCTTTTCAGTCATCAGACTGAGTAAGACTCAGACTTGAAGAACAGAAGAAATTCAGCCCTGGATTCTGAGTTTTTCTTAGGAGAAACAACTTCTGAGAACAACGTATAGAAGGCTGTGGCAACGATAGCTACTTTTTAAAGTAAGTACCAAAAGAGTAATACATGTGGTTCTTGTATTGAAATCACTAAATATTTTGATGAACAAGGCCAAACATTAAGTCTTCAGGCTTCTCTTTCTTCTATTCTCTGAACAGTATATATTAATGGGCAAAATTCTACAGTGAGTCTGAGAGCACTTTAGGAGAGTCTAAGATATTGCAGGCAAAGGTAAGCAGAAAAAAAGCACAAAGGCCACAATATTAATATTAGACAAATGTATTTAGCGAAAGAAACATATAACTCTCCTGCAACTTAATGCATAAATGATGTGATCTAAATGGAAGATGTAACTGTTATGTGACTTCAATCAATTCTCAAATGTAAATAAACAAACTGAACCAGATGAACAAGACATTTAAGATATGAGGAAGAGTGTTATCAGAACCAGGAATCGTGGTAGAAGAGAGGAGTGCATAAGGAGAGAATGAAAGATTGAATAAGAGACAGAGGAGTCAGTGGATTGGATATTACACTAGTTTGATGACCAGTCTTGGTGGTATGTTGAAACTTCACAGGATTCTAGCTGAATTTTGTTTGGAGATGAGTGCAATTGGTTGCCCACATGTGCAATGAATGAGGATGAGATGACCTGAGCATGAAGGTAAAAGCTAGAAGAGGAAAGAGTCATAAATAAATGTTAAATAGAATGGAGGGGTAGTGGTTTGGAAGTGGCACAGGAGAACAACAAGAAATGAAACCCCACCGCTCATGACCAAAGTGGACAAGAAGTGAAAGTAAAGCGCTGCCACTTGGCGATACTGCCTGCAGAAGCTAGGTCCTTACGGTAGAGCAGGTTCAGTCAGGCATCAGCAGAAGGACGTACGTGGAAAAATGTGTGAGATATGAAGAGAGGCTGATAAGTATGGAAGGACAATTCTAGGGGACACAGAAGAGAACTTTGAGGGTTGGAGACTGGAAATATAAAGCTTTACAGGGAACAGAGGGTAGTGGCTAATATCAGAGGTGTCAACTGACAAAATCACACATAGGAAATATGGTCTACTTAGTCCCATTTTGAGGAGTGGAAACTGCCTGATGCTCGGAGGCCTTGGCATTTAAAATACTCAAGGGTCTGCCATGCACAAAATCAGTATTCAATATTAGTGACTTAAAACTAGCAATCATATAGAAAGCTAAATGTAATTTCTATTAACTTCCCTTTACTGATGATTTACCCTTTTGGTTTATAATAGGTACTGCAGTATCACAGAAAGATAAGTGTTCTTTGTCCCTGGTTCCTTTGTTCCCAACTTTTAAAACCCTTGGAATTTCCTGAGTGATGAGGGTGATAGAATTGTCTTGCGTTCTAATGAGGCTACCTTGGTGGGTCCCTAGATAGCTTCAGGATGGGGGGTAGTTATCAGAAAGACCAATCCTTAATTAGAAGCTTGGAACTTGCAGCCCCACTCCCTAACCTCTGGGAACTAGAGAGGGCCTGGAGATGGAGTTAATCATTAATGCCAATGATTTAATCAATCGTGCCTACCTAATGAAACTTCTATAAAAACCCCTGCATGACAGGGTTTGGAGAGCTTTTGAGTTGGTGAACACATCCATGTGCTGAGAGGGGGCCACGCCCCAGTTCCACAAAATCCTGTGCTAGAGAACCTTCCTGATGTTGTCCTATGTACATCTGGTTCATTTGAGTTCTTTATGATAAACTGGTAACTGTAAGCCAAGTGTCTTCCCGAGTTCTGTGAGCCATTTCGGCAAATTATTGAACCTGAGGAAGGGGTCATAGGAACCCCTGATTTATAGCCAATCAGTCAGAAGTACAGGTAGCCCAAGATTTCTGACTGACACCTGAAGTGGGAGCAGTCTTGTTGAATTGAGCCCCCAAGCTGTGGGGTCTGCACTAATTCCAGGCAGTTAGTTTCAGAATTGGATTGAATTGTTGGGAACCTAGTTAGTATCAGAGGGTTAGAAGAGTAGTATTGGGAAAACAGCACATATCTGGTGTCAGGAGGAAAAAACACCTCTCAGGTACTCTTATTATTAGCCTGAATAACAGAGAATAAAGTAAAATTGAATAGAAAACCAATTATACTGAGATGAGTTCTCTGGAACCCCCTATCTTGAAATTCAGTGATGGACTCTGTAATTCCAAAGCCAAATAGCAATAATTGTGAGCACGACTGAAACCTGACTTTTTGTGTACCTAGTATTTTCTAAGAAACAGCAATCTTCCTTCCGCTGCATCATCCATATACTTTTGGTTCTGTTCCCAAGATTAGAATATAATAATTTTATTTAGCTTGTAAATTTCAGGATCATTCTGAGGCCAAGCTTGTTAGGATGCTTCTACTGAAATGTATAACATTCCTAGACCGTGCTGTAATACTCCAAAATATTACATGAGGAAAGAGGTTCGGGGTGTGGGCTGACCACACAAGCCCCACCTGAAATAAATGTGTCATTAATTTTTATTGCAACTATGGTGTGGATTTCCAGTGATCCACAAGGATAGCTGTTTGAGACCTTGATCATCTTTTTGAGATGAAATTTAAAGGAATGAATCACCTCTTCTGAGTCAAAAAAATGTAACAATCACAGAAATTGAAGTATTTTCTCATACAGAATTCCTTTTTGCAGATTATACTATAGGTTTTCATTGAAGTATACATACACTGTAGAAGTAGATAAGCATCTCATCGTTGTCCTTTCTCAATTCAAATAAATATTCTGAAGCAAATATTATTCTCAGATATTTTATAGTAAAGAGTTCCTGAAATATTCATTGGTTCCTCTTTCTCCCTTGAAAGTAAGAACATGACAGTTTTAGTCTACGATGTTGATGTTAGATAACATTTTCCTCAATAACTTCCCTGTGGAGTAAATTTGGAATAAAGAGAAAAATTTTAAACTTGTTATCTTCCAGTTGGCAATGAGTTATTAAATATAACCATAAATGCCAGTGTGAATCTCTTACATTTAGTAGACGATTTTAGAGGACATTTAGAAAATTCAAATTAAATCGATTGCCATCCTACCTAAGCAACATGCTGACAGAAAGTTTCCATATGGCAAGTTAGTTATATACTTAAAGATAGAAATCTTTAGCATGTATACCTGTAAATTATCAAGAATATTTCTACTCATGTTATTAGCCAATAACGTGCACTGAATTGTCTAAGCATTAGTGCACTGAATTGTTCAGAACTAGTGAAAGTATCTTAGAAGAAAAAAAATTATACTCATTAGCAGTGGTTTTACTTTGAAGAAAGAGAGTGGGGATGCTGATATAACTTTATTAATAAATTATGATACCTCTCCAATCCCTGTCACCTAACTATTTCTCCTCCTCTATTCTATACAGAATTTCAATCTGTAACATATGCACCTTAAATGGGATGCCAGAGATATGTAAATATGTGAACAGGTGTTAGTGTTAAAATTAGAACAAGAAAAATAAAAAAGGAAGGGTTTATTTCATCTCAATTCTCATTAGCATAAAAACACAATGAAATTTATTTTGTGTTTGAGGTGGAAGGGTCATATGGAAATTTGACTTACGACTGCATTTCTCACACCTGTACAAATTAGCTGAATTAAAACTTTAATGTACATCAGTGGACACATATCAACTTCACTATGAAAAAAGAAAAGGTACTGGTGTTTTGAAAGGCAAATACTAAAGAAAAAAAAGAACAGCAGCAGCAAGAAAAAAGAACAAAAAAGCTAACACTGCAGCACTGCTTAAAACAGTAATTATCTCTCATTAGCAATTTGTATTGTATTATACCAAGAAGTGAATTAGACTCTCTGAAGCTCTCTGAAAATATTAACTTACCAAATTCAAGGTAATTCACAGCCATTGGATATGTGCCCAGGTGCTTTTCGAGGGCAGTAAAACTCTGAATATAAGAAATAACAATGTAATAATGGTAATATAAAACTTTGCAGGCTATAAAAATTTAAAATCAAATACACATTTAAAATCAAACTAGAAGTTTCTTAAAAACACCACAATATGAAACCTTTTTCTTTTTGGCCAATATATTGACACATTTTTTCATATAAAATTGTCATTATCTGTATGTATGCTACTCTAAGCAGCTTTAGATGAGGGGATCTCATTTTAAAATGCCCTATGTGGAGCCTAGAGAAATTCTACATTTTTGTTAGTCTTAATGAAGAAAATTAATCTGGTAATTTCAACATACAAAAGGATACTATTTTGTTTTTCTCAGAGAATCTGATGCAACTGGAGAAAAATATCAAGGTATTAGGAATGGGCCATCTCAATTAAAGATTGTTGGTTGTGTTTTCTTTTCATATACAGTGCTTCCATTGATACCAGATCTGGCAGCTTTTCAGAAATGTGTGGAAAACTCAACAAATGTGAATCAGGTTTTTATGTAGATCTCCATCAAGTCTGGACCATCTCCAGAATTCAATCTAATGTTAATGAAAGAACTATACTGTATCTGACAGCAGACACTCTTGCTCAGTCAAGCTTGCTGAATCTTTGCCTTATGCAAAATGGTAAAAATATATCTTTCCAATATGTGCCCACTTTATTAATTAACTGGTTTGGGAGCACGGACTCCTCTCACCCATTTCAATCACCCAACATCCAAGTCTTAGGAGTTCACAAATCATGTTGCAATGTTTTTGTTCAGTACTATTTTAGAACTTTTCCAAAGACTCATTTGTTTTCTTTCTTTTGGGGAGAGAAAGACTGGGGTGACTACAGCATGGTGAAGAATAGAAAACAAATTTGTATTACCATATTTTCTTTCTCTCATCAAATTTTATGAATATCTCCATGACAAGACACTGAATAATAGATATCTTAAAAAGTGGCATTTCCCACCAGATAACCCCAATTTAAAACAGGATATCCTGGTCTCTCAATTGCCTTACAGGAACTCTCTTTGGATGAAATAGACCATATGTTTTCCAGAATGGAAAACAAAGACATGAAGGATTTGGTGGAAGTCGTTAGACATTCCTTACAAGGATGAAGGAAAGCAGCAGAAGCATCTTTGAGCTGCACTCTGAAGGAGTATGTCATAACAGATTTAGGAAATGATAATCCAAGCCACAGAGAAATATTTAGGTAGTGGAACGGAGAATACATTTTCTAAGCATGAAGCTATTTGACATTTAGTTCCATGGAGTGAAAAGTTTATAGGGGAAATTCTTTGGCTTCCCTGCTAAGATAATTCCCTGAGGATGCCTCTTCAACTCTTATCTTAAAATACACCACTGAATCTTGGAATGGTAATGATTTTCATTGCTTTTATGGGGATTTGTCAATTTTTTTTCCAACTTTGAGTATGTAATTATTTATTTGCCCAAAATAACTAGGGAAATATTCACAGATACTGTTTAACAAGTATTCCTTCATTCTGAATTCATTTAGAAATAATATTTGTTTGATACCATTGCACATATAATTATGAAGAGGAATAACATTAATACATTGAAAATGACTTATATACCCTGAGCACAAACATGATCATACTAGTGATTCTCATTAGGTATTTTCATCTAGTATTGGTAACATGCAGTGTGCTTGTTATCATTACTAATCAATATCATAAAATCTTTATTTCTTAAGTTAATTAACATTTATCAAGTGCATGCTACACACTAAACACTATACTAGGCACTGAAGAACAGAGATGATCACGAAAAACATCTACCAAAATACAGTATGTTGTAACTACTAACTTTTTAAAGAGCTAAACGTAATAAATAACCTTTTTACAAGCAGACATAATAATTATTAAGTATCTAATATGTTGCAGAAACTACAGCTAGTTGCTGCAAATGTAAAAGTAAATGAGGGACATGTTGCTGCTCCCACAGATCATACATTGTAGCATAAGGGGAAGTCAGTTAAAAGTAATTTCAATGAAATATGACAAAGTCTGACAAGGAAGTAAAGATTACTAATAGGAGCACATAACTGGCCAACCAAACCATTCAAGGCAATCAAGGAGTAAAGACTTCTAGGAGGAAATGTCTAGATTGGGACCTACAGAATTATTAGCAGTTACAAGGTCAAGGCAGAGTGGGGAGTGGAAAAGGAGTATTCCAGGCAGAGAAAACAAGTGTGAAGATCCAGGAGAAGAGGAAGGATCTGAAAGAAGTTTAGTATGCTGGAGTCCAGTCATTAAGAGTGGAAGTGACAAGAATTGAGGATAGGGAGAAGCAGGGGCCAGATCATAAAGGACCTTGATCACTCCCTTAATGGGATTTGTCTTCATTTTAAGATCAATGAGGAATCGTTTCAGGTTTTAAGTATAAGAACAATTTATCAAACTTACCCTTGGAAATATTATAGTGGTTGCACTGTGGAGAATGGATTGAGTGGAATGTATGGAGCTCAATTAGGCTTTTGTAACGGTATTTCGTGTAAGAATAATGATGGTAGGCACTAGGGCAGTGTGGGTGGAGAAAAAAAGATGAATTTAAAAGATATTTGGGGGCCGGCCTGGTGGTGCAGCGGTTTAGTTCGTGCTTTGGCAGCCCGGGGTTCGCGGGTTCGGATCCCAGGCACCAGCAGGCAGATGCACTGCTTGTCAGCCATGCCGTGACGGCGTCCCATATAAAGTGGAGGAAGATGGGCACAGATGTTAGCCCAGGGCCAGTCTTCCTCAGCAAAAAGAGGAGGATTGGCAATGGATGTTAGCTCAGGGCTGGTCTTCCTCACAAAAAAAAAAAAAAAAAAGATATTTGGAAGACACAGTGGGGGTTCTGAGTGACTGGTAAATGTGGAAAGAGAGAGATTGAAAGAGACAAGGCTAGAATAACCCTGGTTTTCTGATTTAGGCAACTTGTATGAAGGTGCCGATCGTATATTCAGGGAATCCAGAAGGAGGTGGGAACGTGAGAGTTGAGTTTTGGATATGCTGGATTTTAGAAGCATATGAGCTCTCTAAATAATAGCAACTAACAGGTAAATGGTCTAAGGAGTATGAGAGAAGATGGAATTAGAAGAATAAATTTGGAAGTCAGTAGTCTCTTAAATGAGTAGAGCGTGCTATCATAGAAGCCAAGAGAAGAGAGTGTTCCAATAACAGTCATTGTTAGAGACCTGCAACTCTCTACCAGAGAGCTTTTTTTCGTTCCTGGCTATGAGTGTGTACCGAGCCTGTATGTAGGGCAACTCTATAGTGTCAAAGAGGTAATGTCCACCAAAAAAATCCATCATGCAATGATTTATAAGAAACTAGTGGATAAATGCCCCAGCTTGATTGTGTCTTTTTTTGCACTCTGAGGTGTGTTCTACACAGTGGCCAGGAGCTCCCCAGTGGAATTAAGGCCCAGTTGTCCATGGTGACAAATACTTGCTAATTCATCCTTTTTTGTTTCTTTCTCTGCCTCACTTCATCACTCCTCCACTTGTGTTTTCTGAAATCTCCTACAAAACTAACTACTTGCACTCAAATCCTTGTCTCAGGATCTGCTTCTGAAGGAATCAAAGCTAGACAGGGGGTACAAGAATTTGTCTTAGGAAACAGTCTCTCAGTGTGATATTCTGGAACTCAATCATTCCATTAGTTAGATGGCAATTAAGTGTACCATTGCTGGTCGTGAGATGGTTATAACTCCTGATACTTCTTTAGCACCATAACTACTGAGGCTTTTGTGTGTGGTGAATTGGAATGGATATAGATAGAAGGGTATGCACTGGCTTATGCAATACCTCTAACCTTAATGAATATGGAGTCTATGGTAATTATAATAACTTTAAAGTAGGTTGACTGTTGCTAACTGCAATAGATTGAAACCCCAGCTTCTATAAGTTCCTCATGCTAAAGTCAGAATTGGAGTAGAGTTCCTGATAGAGTTCTTGAAATTAGAACATTTGGGTGAATATGTTTGAGAAGCATGAACCTGCAGATTCCCCTGAAATCATTAGGCTGGCAGAAAAGGACTCCATCTCCTTTTATTAGAGACCATGCAAATGTCTCACCTGATTGAGATGCCTCACAAGATGATGATTGCTCCCCTGAAAATCTATCCACTTCCCCTCAGTGCTTCTGAACCAATAGCTAGAGTTAGCTCTCAGCATGGCCAGATAGGGAAAAAATTGTTCCTGCTATGGGAGGAAAAGGATTATTACTAAAATAGTTTTGGGATCTGTCCAGAATGTACTGGAAAGGACCAGGAGAACATGCCTGGGAACAGATGTTGTAAGTGATGGCCCAAAGGTTGCAGAATAAAAGGTTGAATAAGAGAGAGTTCACTGATGTGGGACACTTTCTCATGACTCAAGATTTAATGTCCTAGCAAGGTCACCTAGAGCCAGTTCTAACAGACTGATGGGTTGATTGTTTCAAGCACAGAACAAATGATGGTAATTGTGGTGAAGTTATTGGAACTGTCTTGCTGGAGTATTGAGGCAGGGGTCAAAAGGCTCAGAGAGGAGGGTGTGCTAGAAGAGGTTTATCCTATAAGACATAGATGACTGTTTTCTGCAGGAGGGCCCAGGGATACTCTTTTTACTCAAATGGTAAGGAATGTGATGAGGGGACACTGGCACCATTGAGAAATTCAGTGGTGACTGTCCTTTGTAGGCAATGTAGGAGACAGTTAAGTAACTGGTTCCCATGGTGTCAATGAAGATGATAGGATTCTGGGATAATGGAGGCCAAGCAATAACATTTAATCATGGGAGGCAAAGTGGACATAATTACCATAATAGCCAGGAGATATCTGTAGTTAGGGCAAATACACCATGGTGTTTTGAGAGGTGAGATAGGCCTCATAGCCAAAAAAATATCAAGAGCAGGTGAGCAAAGGCTGATATCAGCTGAAAGAATAGAAAACCATGATTCTTTGCCCAGTTACCAACATGAACCAGACTCAAAGACCATTGACCAAAGGGGAGGCTGGGTCTCCTTGAGGAATGATCCTGCAACACCAAAATAAATATGTATAATATCTATTTTCCAATCCTCCCCCAAGGAGACATACAAACATTTACCAGAGGAATTGTACTCATATATTTCAAGGGTTGTTGGTTAAAGGATATGAACTGACACTGATAACTAGAGGACTCAAAAGACCCTTATGATTCTATGATAGAGTTGGGTAGTGGGAGGCCTAGTGATAAATGGAGTCCATGAACCTACTGAGTGGTTATTTGCCTAGTTTCTGAGTGAATAATTAGGATGGATATAATCAATGGCTTGCAGAACCTCACCTTGGTTCCCTAATCTGTAATTAAGAGCCATAATGGTAGGTATTTTAAATAATGTGGAAGTAGTGGTCCCTGTCATATCTCCATGGAATTCACCAGTCTGGTACAGATGGATCATGGCAGAGACTTAACTGCTGCAAAGTTAACTAAATAGTAGTCGCAAATGTAGTTGCTGCACAGGATGTGATATATTGACTAGAACATGGCAACACAGCCTCTGGAAATATGTGGCTACTGATCTAGTAAATGCCTTTTTTCAATACTCATCATAAAGAAGGTTCTGAAGCAAGCTGCATTCAGCTGGGAGGGACAGCAATATAGATTCTTTGTTTTGCTTCAGGACTAAACTAATTCTGCTTTCTGCCAGATAAAGAATAAGTTGTTGCACCTGGTATCTCCTACAGCTAAGAAGAAGGCATAGCACGTACACGCTCACTTTGGATTTTGGAAACAGCACACACAACACTTGGGAATGTTGCTCTGACCCATTTATCAAGTGACTTGGAAGCCTGATAATTTATGTGGGCCCAGAGCAAAAGAAGGTTCTGCAGCAGATGCAGACTGCAATACAAACAACGCTTCTGCTTGGCCACATGAAATAGAAGATTCCATGTTATTAGAGGGGTTATCTGTGATGGATAAGGATACCACCTGTGGATTTGCTAGCAAACTCTGATAGCAAAATCACAAGGCACTCCCCTAGATTTCTGGAGCAAAGCCATATTGTCTACACAGAAGAAATATTCAATCTTCAAAAAGTGACCTTGATATGTTATTATGCCTCAGTAGAGTGACTATGTAATTGAAGCTTCCCATCATGAGCTGGATATTGCCAGACCTATCAGGTCATCATAAGGTTGATGGGCATAGCAGCAATCCATCATACAACGGAAATGACATATTTGGAATTGAATTTAAGCATGACAGAAAGGCAAAATCAGTTACATGAACAGGTGGCCCACACTACCACGTCACCTACTTCTGTGGCACTAACTCTCTCTCTCTTAGCTCATACCTATGGCTTTGTTGAAGATTCCCTATGATCAATTGATGAAAAAGACCAGTTTGTTTCACAGATGGGTTGGTTTGATATGTCTGTGGGAACAAAAATTAGGCTGCGAATACGCTACAGCAATAGAGCCCTGCTCAGTGGTTGTTCTGAATAACAGTGGTGAGACAGTATTCCAGTAGGCAGAGCTTGGTCGTCAACTTTGTGAGGTATGGCTATGCTTGGACAGTAGTGAATGGCTCGGTTGTTTGCTTGGTCAGAGGGACTGCAAGGAGAAAGACTGGAAAGTTAGAGACAAAGAAGTCTAAGAAAGAAGTTTGTGGATGGACCTATGGGAATGCACACAGAATCTTCAGTCCTTTGTGCTTCACAGCCATGCCTGCCAGACAGACTCCTCTAACAAGAAGGCACTGGGCAACCAGGTAGGCAGGCATGACTTGCTGTGCATGTCAGCCAGCCTCTGATGTTGGCCACTTCAGTGTTTGCACGATGAGCCCATGAACAGAGTAGCCACAGCGGCAGAACCGGAGGCTATGAGTAGACCTAACAGCATGGGATGTACTTCACCATGGGCAGTAGTAGTAATACTACTACTGAGCAGCTGAATAGCCAACCCATCAGTGACTGAGGCCAACACTGAACCCTCGATATGGTGTATATCTCTCAGGGAGACCAAGGAATCACTTGGTGGAAAGTTGACTCCATTGAACCACTTTCTTCCTGGAAGGGTAGGAATTCAGAATTCAGAATTCTTGTGATTAACCCAGTTTCTGAGTTTGTCTTTCTTTCCTTCCTTGTCTTAGTCAGCACTGCTATACATGTGTTCACAAAGTATCTAATTTATCATCACAGAATCCTATGCAACGTTACCTTTAGACAAATTTTGTGAGGAAGAAGGTGTGATTGTGGGCACATGACTGTGGGATCTTTTATTCCTACCATGGCCTCATCATGCTGAAACAGCCAGAATGAAAAAAATATTGAAATAGTCTCTTAAAGGTACAGCTGAAATGCCAGCTGACAGGTAACATCCAGCAAGGTCAGGGTCCTGTCCTTCAAGATGTGGTCTATATTTTGAAGCAGCCATTATATGGTACTGTGTCTTTGAAAGGTAGAGCACATGGTCTGGGAAACAAAAACTGCAATTAAGAGTGACTCTTTTCATCATTATCACTCTTAGTGACCCACATGAAGAAATTGGGTCTGGTTCCCAGAAGGAGGAGACTGCCATAGGGACACAGTAGGGGTTTTACTAAATCATTTTGGGGTCCTCATGCCAATAGACTAGCAAGTGAAGAAAGGAGTTACTAGAGTGTCAGTGGTGTCAACTCTGATTAGCATGAGAGATAAGGCTGCTACTGTAGAATATGGCCAGAAGAGAGTGTATCTAAAAGCACATCTAGAACCTTGGAAATCCATTCACTGTGCTCCTCTTAGTGCTCTCATGTCTTTCACTTCCCTGAACAGGAGATTGTAGCATCCATGGCCTGACTTCTGCAGTTTTAACCAGGAGCTCTGACCCATCAAAGCTGAAGGTTTTGGCTGCCATACTAAGAAAATCACCTGGATTAGCAGAAAAGCTGGTCAAGGATAAGAGATAATAAAAGAAGATATAATAATAAAGAAGAAAATGGTAAATACCAATTACTGTCTCAGGACCAACTGCAGTAGAATAGGATGTAGCTTGTTCCACTAATCCTCCTGTTGGGAGGCCTTTTATTGGAAACTCTGACCAGCCACACTTACAAGAATCAGTGACAGAAGTGAGTGGCCTTAATTTGGGACACAAGTGAGTCTGAGTGGTGCAAAGAGTGGACTGTAGCAGATGCTGTCAGTGTCCCTCTCTTCTTATCCATTGGCACACATCTGTACATATTGAAGCTGCTTACTGCAGAGGCCTGACACTGCCTGGGGGCTTTTGTTGTGTCCTTGCCTGGGAGCAATCTCTCTGCACTGCAGTCAAAAATGCTGAAGAACGGTTATCCCAGATTACCAGCCTTCAGTTAAGGGTGGATGAGCTAGGATGAACCCCACTGGCCAGGATAACTCTGTGATGTGTGTTACACTGCCATCTAGATTTCTCCAGTGGTTTTGAGGACTATTTCTCCACATCAGCAACTTGCTTGAAAACGCACACTTTATTGACTTTCTTCCCTTCCCTGCTTCACTTTGTCATTCTCCTAGCAGCGTTTCTTGAAACCACTTCCAAAATAAACGACTCATACTTGAATCCTTATCTTAGGGTTTACTTACACTCGGTGGTGTCTTAGAATCAAGGAAATACAGCCTGGCTTCTTCTCGTAGAGGTAGTTCTTATTCAAAGTGCTGTTCATAGAAAAACAGGATCTGAAAACTAGAAGATTGCAGAGAGGATAGGCAGGCATGAGCTTCACGGGCATGAACTGTAATGCATCAGGGGAAGCCAGTGGGACTGATCAACTGGTATCCTGCATGATGTTATTTAAGTCTAAATTGCTGGGGATTCACTACTGTGCATGATCACGCATAGAATTAATTTTCCTAATAAGAGTCACAGTACAAGAAAACACATGTATGGATTATAAATTGGACTTTTCCTGAAGGGAATGGACATTCCCAGTGTCAGTCATTCAGGGAAGTAAGCAATCTTAGGTCAACAATAGAGAACTCAAAAGGAAAGCCTTACGTTAGAGAGGGAAGGATTATTCTTTTTTTCTTTTTTACTTCTCTGTCGTAGAGATTCCGAGGCACCAAGGAATGGACATGTCTAAAGCCATCCTAGCGGCCCCTGTCACATGAAGACTAGAAGCTGAACTGAAGGCATTCAGTAAAGGAAATTAGGGACAATAGGGCCTCTAGGCTCTGATCATAGCTATATCCAATAGAGACGTGCAATAGCATTTTAAAATTATGCTTACTCTCTTTACTCTAAACCTGGGTAAATAGTTTACATGTTATGGTCTCATTTAATTTCACTGTGGGAATAAAGGAAAATCCATGAACCACCCCTGCAATGAAGGGATAGAGGTGAGGTAAGTGTCCATCATAGCCCAATCCATCAGGCCAGAGTGTTGGGTGAGGATGTCACTCAACTGACCCCTACATAGGGGATGTATTGGGGAGGGCCCATGGTCACATTTGGGCAGCAAGAAAAGGGGTTGAAGTTAATGCAGGGAGTCAGAGAAGTAGAAAACGGGAGATTGTTTTCTGAGCATATGTGGGACAACACACTGAGAAATTCTGTGAGACCAGGAGTAGACAACTTGAGGAGGCAAAATTCTATCATGGACAAGTAGAGGCTTGAGATCAACATATTTTTGATATTTGTAGAAATCTAATGATTCTGTAGTCACAGGCTATTGCGGCCAAGGCCATTTGAGTTTTTAAATTAAAAGAAAGTACATAGAACATAGGAGTTACAATGAAGAGAAAAAATTATTTAAATTGCATCAGAAAAAATTGATTTTAGGTATTTTGAGAAAATTACTGACTATAACTCATGATTTATCGAAGACAGAATGTCTCTCTCTAAAGTTTTGTTTGTTGAGATAACATTGGTTTATAATATTATATAAATTTCGGGTGTACACCATTATTTAGACCTCTGTATAGACAGCATCGTGTTCACCACCAAAAGTCTAGTTGTCGTCCACAATATATAAGTGGGGTTACATTTATAGTCAAGGGGGTGGGCTAGTTCGCATTTTCATTTGTCTTACAGCTTTCTAATTCAAACATATGAACACAGATTTCAATACATTACTCACACATATAAACTCTGGTCACATACATGTAAAATATTTTTTAATTTGTTTTATAACAATATATAAGTATAAGAAACATATCAATTTCCACATTGATGAAGAATCATATTAGACTTTCAGCTTTGACAAAATGAGAACCTGTCATTGACATAAATCACACACTTTTAAAATTTTTATATAGACCAGTTGAAAGATTAACTTAGATATATAATATAGATATCTATAGTTAATATAGATACAAATTAACTTTCATAGATAGACATAAGTTGACAAGAGGTATTTTTATATTTTAGTGTAGTGACACATACAAGTAATAAAAAATTTTAACCTTTACTGTTAATATAGTCATGTGCTGCCTAGTGACATTTCGGTCAACAAGGATTGCATATGTGGTCGTAGTCCCATAATGTTAGTACCATATAGCCTAGGTGTGTAGTAGGCTATACCATCTAGGTTTCTGTAAGTACACTCTATGATGTTCGCACAATGACGAGATCACCTAAGAATACACTTCTCTGAGCATATCCCCATTGTTAAATGAAGTATGACTGTACTCTATTTGAAGAATTGAAAACATTTATTGAAATAAAATATCAAACTGCTATATTATATTTGAATATTTGAAACATTAGAAAGGTTTTCCTAAGCAATATGATATATATTGTGCTAAATAGATACATATGCATACACATATACATACACACAAGTGCATATGTATCCATTTATACACATGTTATTCAAGATAATAACTTAATTGTTGCATGTTTTTCTTGGATAGAGGGATTCAAAACTCTTTTGATGTGGTGCTGGGTCTCTAAGAATGTGGATAGGATATGCTCTATTAAATAACTGGTTAGGCTAAATGTTTTTTCTTTAGTGTGTGCCCAGTTACAGGATTTCTAGAAATCAAAAGTCTACAAATTCTAATTTCACACGATAGAAAATTCCTAATACACACATTAGAAATATTATCAATATTAATTAGAAACATCTTTGCATGTATGAATGAAGCATTTGTGATTTTCTAAGAACCAAATCTGAGAGTATTAGGAAAACAAAAAAATTAGGGATTTCCTACAAATAGTCATCTTTTATGTAGAAAAATTGGCAAAATGTTTGGGAAATCTAATTTTGGAAATACAAAGATAAGGACGTTCTGAACATCTCATGAATTGGTAAGAATACGAGTTTCTTGAGTTCATATGTAAAAGAGCTCCAGAATGTCTGCTTATGAGAGGAGAGCAAGGAAATGTTAACAAATGTTATTATTACATATTATAATATTATATAGTAATAGAAATGGAGCTGAAAAGTTGGACACAGACACATATGAAACAAGTAACTTTCCTCCTTAATAGCTATTAAGTAAAGTATTTTACCAGTTAATACGTATTCTATGTAGTATAAAATATTTGGAAAAAATAATTCTACATGGTTATATAGTTTTATAGTAATGCAAAATACTTTACTATACACCATATGCTAAAGCTAGAGGTACTGAATATATATGTATTTTTCAAAGGTAAGCTCTGAAAACAACTTTAAATTATAAAATTTCCATGCAATTTCAATGGATTAGTGGGCAGTGCACATAAACTTATTTTTTTTCTGAAACAGTCAAGTTATTAATGTGTTCTGAGATCAACATACTTTAGTCAATCTCATTTTAATAAATTTTTTATGATTTTAGTATGTATACAAAATTGAATCTGAAATCTGTGAATGCATGACTCTTTGGAATCACACCAAAGTTAATTACATTGACATCATATTATATATTGGAAAAATACCAAAACTCTATACAACTCTAAGATGTTATTTTTATATAACCATATAATTATAACAGTGTGAAGAGTTGCTGAAAATCACTTAGATGAGTCTACCTTCTGCAAGAAAATGTCCCTGTTAAGTACTCTTATTCTTGAAATTTTCATTACTTTTATAGATTTTTAATAAAAACCATAAGCTCTGTGTCTTACTCATAGATTACAATCAATAAATATCTGTTATATGAATTAATTCAGATCATATATTATAGAACATTTAATATCGTAGGCATCTTAGAGATCAACGGATCTAAACCCAATATTTTACGTAGAGAGAAAATGAGGCCTAGAGAGGTTAAATAATTTGCCCAAAATCACTTGGCTAGTTAATGACAGAGCTGGGACTAGAATCTAGTAGACATTACATGTTTATTTACCTCCCCACCCCACTACAGACACCCACACACATCCCAAAAACCTAGTGCCATTTCATATTTTATCATTAGTTATATTGTCTTTTTAAAAAATATTTAATATATATACATCTTGTTTTCACAAAATTATAACCTGCTAAATTGTCCCTCATAGGGCAATACAACGCTCACTAAGTCTGTTCATAATCTGATGAATCTCCATGCTACCATGAAAGCCTCTCATCTGAGCACTACAGTAGCCTCCTAACTTGTGTTACTGCCCCACCCCTTGTACCCCTATAGCCCAGGCTCTACACAGTGCTCTTAATGTGAGTTGGAGCATGTCACTCCTTTGTTCAATATCCTGTAATGGCTTCTATTTCAGCAGGAGTAAATGGTGTAATTCTCATGATAGTCCTTCCATGATTCTGCTTCCATCCCCCAAAACCCACATCTCTGACCTTGTCACCTACTGTTTGTTCTCTCTCATTTCACTCCAGCCCTGCAGGCTTCCTTACTGTACTACCTGTGCTAGCACGCTTCTGCCCTCACGATTTTGACCTACTGTTCTCTCTATATAGAATATTCTCACCCAGATGTCTGTAGAAATATCTTACCTTTTTAAAGTATGCTCACCATCACCCTAAATGAGGGCTACCTGATCAACTAAGTGAGAACTACCCTCCCATGATAATCAACCTTATGGGCTGTACTTTTATTTAGGTCTATAACAAATATTACTTTTTTGTGTGTGAGGAAGATTAGCCTTGAGCTAATATCTGTTGCCAATCTTCCTCTTTTTGCTGAGGAAGATTGGCCCTGGACTAACATCCGTGCTCATCTTTCTCTACTTTGTATGTGGGACACCTGCTACAGCACAGCTTGTTAAGCAGTCTGCACCCAGGATCTGAACTGCAAACCCTGGGCCACTGAAGCGGAGTACATGAACTTAACCACTACACAACCAGGCCATCCCCAGCATGTATCACTTTTGAACACTCTAAAGTTATCTTTTTTGTATGTTTTTTAATAGCCTATCTCACCCTACTGGAATATAAGCTAATAATAGGGAGCATTGTCTTTCCTTCATTCATGTATTCAAGTGCCTAGAACTGTGGATGGCAAATAGTTAATGCTTAAAAAACATTTGTTAAATTGAAGTTAATTGACCACTTTCCAATAAAAGATTACTCAGTTCACTTACAGCATACTTATTTTTTTAAATGCTTCAAATCATTGCATTTATACGAATTACCATGATATAGCTATAGTAATCATTTCATATTGGGCAAAGTAGCTCTGGAAAAATGAGAACTCAGGTAGACTTTATAGAATTTATATGTTATATAATTCTGAATTTGATATTTTCAGTATATAAGCTTTTCCTGAATGTAAGTTAGCCTCCTTTAAAGCTACATTAATACTGTCAGATGACTAAGGTGCTGTTTAAAACACTGAACAGGACAGTGGTAGTTTACAAGATAATCAACAAAAACCTGCCTTCCTCTATCATGTTTGTGCCTTAAAAGTCATACAGACACAGTTTTATTGTTTCAACAATCATTAATTCTTATTGTGCTCTTATACAAAAACATCATTCATAAGATTTAACCTGATTTTATCACTTAAATTCAAGTAGAAACAGATTTGACCAAATGTAAACAGAAACATGCACGTAAACAGCAATGATAATGTCATTTCATTCTAGCTGAATTTTCTTTAGTCCAATTATAAATGCATTTTTTTTCTCTTATGTCTTTACTATGATGTCTTCTGGTAATTAAGTTCTTCCCATAGGAAAAATAATACATTAGAAAAATATTTATTGAGTAAAAAGCATTGCTTAGAGAAGTCTACAAATAGCTTTATGTCTTCCCAGCAAGAGTTAACTGTAAGATAAAATTTTTTCAAATATTTTCTATTTATAAATATAAGATTTGCTAACTGAAGCAGAGAATCTGTTGAGCTTTTGTTGTCCCCAGCAGAGAAGATGAAAATGCAAGAGTTAATACACTGTGACTCTGGAGCTTAGATACTATTAACGAGGGGAAAAATGAATATGATTCTAGGCCACCACCCATTTTTAGTAACTATATTTCTAAATTTTATTTTCCCTATTGAAAAGGTATATTAGGATTTGATGTTCTTGGCGTGGTGTACAGAAGGCTAATACTTTCTAATTATAGACTGTTTTCTGAAAATCAGGTAGATGCTACAAATAACATCCAACACATCTGCACCTGCGGTGTAGCACTATTAATTCAGTATTGCTGAGAAGGAAAGTGGTCAGTGGAAGATACTACTCTACATGGCAATTTTATTTAGTTTTGATTTACTTTTCAATATATTCCTCTGAACTGTTCAACTATTTTTCTCTCAGATTTCTTCAGATTCAGGTTTAAAGACCATTTGAAACTTTAAAATATTAGAATCTTAAAGTATCTCTCCGTGAATAAAAATTTTCAATGGATATTCACAAAAAGCAAGAGTAAGGAAGTAAAATCAGATTAGATGAAGCTGTGGATAGGCAAATTATCATGGTAGGGAGGCATGCGCAATAAGCAGAATAAGCAGAGGCTTTGGGGCCAGCCCAACTTCAATTCAAATCCTGCTTTCAGTCTCTTAGTTAAGCTACAATTGCCTCATTTCTTGTAATGTGATAATAATAACCTAACCCATCAGATTTTTGTGAGGAATAAGGAGATATTATAAAGCTTCCAGTATAATCCTTGCACTTGGTAAGTTCTCAATGAATAGTAAATTCTCAATTCACATAAATTAAATTGGGTAAATTCAATTTATGCTAATTATTTTGTCACATTTACTCATGTTTTTATTTTAGATGATTAGATCATCCTCAAATCAATAATCCAGTAGGACAAGAACATTAAAATTAGACAAAGTAAACTTATTATGGTCTTGATGAAGGTTTTTCTTGGTTAAATAAAAGAAAACAAAACCCTGAGGTTTCTGTTGAAATCTTTACCAGACAAAAAACTTCAAGTGAGGTTTGCAAGATGTTGCAAGTACCATATGGCTACAGTGGAAAAAGAATTCTGAAATTTTAGCCTCAAGGTAAAGTTGGACTGGCTCTGCCAAAGGAAAAGGGAAGTGGACTATCTCGCAAGAGGCTTCATGGGGAGACATTCATTACCCTGATTTCTCTGTGGTGCAAACGACGGTCATCTCAGACTTTCATGCTCAGATATCCCCTCTACCTATTGCCCCATGGCTCTGCTCTCTACTCCCAACAAGGTCTTCAGAAAAGTTTTCTATAATTTCTGTCTCTGCTCTCACTCTCCCCATCCTTCCATTCTTACTTGAACCCACTCCAATTAGGCCTCTATGTTGCCAAATCCAATGGTCAATTCTCAGTTCACACTAACTTGATTCAGCAGCATAAAACCATGTAAAACATAGTTGATGACTTTCTCCTAGAAATATTTCTTCACTTGTTTTCCAGCCATAATGCTCCTGGCACCATACTCTCTTGGTTTTTCAACAGCATGCTGGTCAAGGACTTTTAAAATTTTTATTCAGAAAAGATTTTATACTTATAAGATAGTTGTTGGAATAGTACAAAAAACTTCCATATACCCTTCACCCAGATTCACCGACTGCTAACGTTTTGCCACATTTTATCATTTTCTCTCTCATTCATTCTTTTTTATTTTCCCTCAACCATTTGCAAGTAGATTAGAGATCTCAGGTCCCTTGACTTCTTAACTTCTCTGTGTAATTCTTTAGAAGCAGGACATTACTTAACATAATTATACTACAGTAATCAAAATCAGGGAATATAGCATTGATGCAATACTGTTTTGTATTCTACATTATTAGAATTAATCAAATTTCACCAATTGTCCCAATAATAGCCTGAATAGTAATTTTTTTTTTTCTGGTCTAGGATCCAATCCAGAATCATGACTGCATTTACCTATTATGCCTTCTTTAATCTGGAACTGTTCCTCAGACTATATTTGTCTTTTATGGCATTGAATTTTTGAAGAATACAGGCCAATTATTTTGTAGAATGAGTTTTCCTCATGATTAGGTTTAGGTTTGCATGTTTTGTAGGGACACTACATAAACGACCCTGTGTCTTCTTCAATGCATCTCATCAGGAGGCACACAGCATTGGCTTGTCCCATTATTGGTAACACTATCTCTGATCATTTGGTTAGAGTGATGTCCTCCAAGTTTCTCCCTGTGAAGTTACTACTTTCCCCTTTACAATTAATAAGTAATTGATGAGAAGATACTTTGAGGTTCTACATATATTCTGCTTCTCACTAACTCTGAACTCCTAGTCTCAGAATAAGTTGATGATTCTTGCCTTAATCAATTATTAATATCGTGCTTGCAAAATGGTGACTTTCTAACTTCAACTACATTTATTAGTTGGCCTTCTACTTATCTCAGCCAAAACTTCCTCTTTTCCTCCATTTATTTAGTTAATCGTTTTCTTATATCAGTACGGAGTCATGGATTCATATTGTATTAAGTAGGTTCATTGAATGGGTTTATTCAATCCATTGTTTTCATAATTTGTTTTGATGCTCAAATTGTTCCATCTTTTGAGTCCCTTTCGATGAGATTTTTTTTTTAATTTCTTGGTCTGTGAACATTGGAATAATCTAGGAATAGTCCACATTTCTTATTTCTTTTTCATGTACTCATTCTGGGTGATCTCATCTAATCCAATAGTTTAGCTATCATCTTTATACTCAGGACCCTAAATTTATACTTCTAAACCAATCTTTCCCCCTGAGCTCTAGATTTGCATTTCCAATAGCCTACTTCACCCTCCAATGTCTAATAGGCATCTCATATTAAACTACTCTCCAAACCTGCACACCCCATGTTCAGTATACCCCATTTCAACTAAGGACAATTCTCTTGAACCAGTGCTCAAGCCAAAATTCTTGGATTCCCTCTTGACTACTCTCTTTTTCTCACACCCCACACCTAATCTATCAGCAAGACCTGCAGCCTCCAACTAGAGAGCATCCAGTATCTGACTGCTTTGCATCATTTTCATAGTTACTACACAATCCAAGTAGACATTATTCATCACGTGGGTTATTGCAATAGGCTCCTGACTGGTCTCCATGATTCCACTTTTATCCTGCTTTCCACTATCTATTCTCCAATCACCAGTCAGAGTGATCCTTTTAAAGCGTATATTATATTATGGCATCCCTCTGTTCAAAAGCTTCTAATGAATTCTTATTCATTCAAACTAAAATTCACAAACCTAACCTCTGCCTGTAAGGTTCTGTATAATTTGGCTGTTGATATCTGCCTGACTTCATCTCTACTGCTCTCTTCTTTCCTCACTACATTTCATTTGTTCTTGTCTTCTTGCTCTTCCTCTAGCCTGCCAAGCTTGCTCTTGTCTCAGGATCTTCGCATGTGCTGTTCCCTTCACCTATTTTTCCCTTTTCAGATATTTGCATGGTTTTCTTCCTATCCTTCAGTTCTCTGCTCAAATGTCACCTCCTCAAAGAGGATATTGTTGACAGATCATCAAAAATGGCACTCCTGTATCTATTCCTTTACCTTGTCTTTTTTTATACCATATTTAACCACATGATATATTCATTTGCTCATTTTTTAAAAATTTTCTATATCTTCTACACTAGAATGTAAATTCTGAAAGCAGAGATTTGTCTTTACTGTTCAGTGTTCTATTTTCCTACGTATTGAATAGTGTTTGATCCAAATGAGGAACCCAATAAGTATTTGTTGAATGAATGAGATATGGTGATGGAATTATGCTGTGATGGTCTTATACCACCCTCTCTAGAGAAGGTCTTGCTAATATGTCCAAAATTCCCAGTGTTAGTTGGTGCTAAGTCTTCTATCCCTAGAACAGACTTGGGTGGCATTACTAAAATGATTCTCCTTCTTCAGTGTTTCTCGTGGCCTACAAATTCTCACCTCACTTCCTGAATGCGTGGTACATTGTTTCTCTAGACTTGCCAGTATATTTAATTAGGTTATGTGTTGTGTTGCTGGTCTGGAGTCATTTGGTCTATAAAATGATTTTGCCCAACTACGCTCTGATTCATTGTGATCTTACACTTTAACTTGCAAAGCCAGCCTTGATGCCTATTTCCCAAGTTCTTGGTGATACCACATTATTGCTTCTTGTTCTCAAAGTTACAATTGTCCCTCATGAACTCTGCTTACAAAATCATTTGTCACCTAGAACAACTTGACCAATTTTCCTTGCACACAACAGCAGTTCTGGTTAGGATTTTGTTAGGTTTTGTTACATACTATCTGGCGAGACTATCAGTTTTTATCCTTGGGGTTATGACATACAGAAGCAAGTTTATATATGTTCTTCGTTATAAGTCAGTTTCTTGAAACATAATTGGAACAGTTGCTTTCATATTATTTTGGTGTCACCACATAAATTGTTATAATTTACTATATTCTATATCATACACACAAATGTTCAGATATAAGCCTCTAAAAACTTTGTGGAAAACAGTAGAACTTTCCACCTTTGTTCTTTTTGTTGTTGTTTGGTTTGGTTTGGTTTGGTGAGGAGGATTGGCCCTGAGCTAACATCTGTTGCCAATCTTCCTCTTTTTGCCGTGACCCCTGGGCTACTGAAGTGGAGCGCACGAACTTAACCACTATGCCATAAGGCTGGCCCCACTTTCCACTTTTTATAGACAAAAAAAATGGAAGCTTGGCAGGTGTAAGTAATTTTTCCCAAGACCATTCAAATAGGACTGCAAATAAAAGACTACCTATATTCAAACTCAAGTTCATCAAACTCCAAAGCCTGTTCCTTTTCTACTATATCATATTATTTCTCCTGACTCACTGAGTATAGAGCCTGGCTTATTGTGACTATGATCTCTCCAGTGCGCCTAGCGAGTACTCTTAATGCAAAGTTGCTTTCTTGAGAGTGCCTGTAGTAAGTGCCTGTGGATTCTTGTTAGATATGACTAAAGCACTTTACATTCTAAGCCAAGCAAAGTGTATAATGTATATACATGCCTCAAAACTGCCCATAATTCTGAGCAAGTTTAATTTTTACCTGCTTCTGCTCTTTTTTGTAACAGGTTAACACAGGGTAATGGTTCACAACTGGGGGCAACTTAGCTCCCCAAGGCTTATTTTGCAATGTTTGGAGACATTTTTGGTTGTCACAACAGTGGAAGTACTACTGGCATCTATTAGACAGAAGATAAAGATGATGTTAAACATCCTACAATGCACAGAATAGCCCTCCACAACGAAGAATTATCTAGCCCAAAATGTGAATAGTATTGAGGTTGAGAACCTTAACCTAGGACAACCATGATAACCCAAAAAGCCCAGATGCTAATGACAGGATTTGAAGTTCAGACTCTTGTTTTCCAGCCTTCCTAAACGTAGATTATATATCCACAAAATGGGAAAAATAATATGTACCTGATGTAGCATATTGTGAGGTGTAAATGAGATAATGTTATATGAACAGCTTAGAACACTGTGTGACACATGGCAAACCCTCAATACATATCCACTTTTGCTATTATTAGCATATATTCTTTTTACCTCTATGCCAGACAAGTGAGCATTTCTCAGGTTTTCCTTGAGGGATACACCCTAGCCTTGCCTCCCCAAAAGAACTGCTTTCTCGATCTAGGGAAAAACTGAATTTTGATGGTTAGTAGGAGTACTCCTTCTTCTTTTATACCACACCATGTCTGCTCTGAAAGCTGAGCATCTGTGATCACTTTACACTTTTTCTGATCCTTTCTGTGAACTGGCAGATTGATTTTTAAGCTTATCCTGTTGACATTTTCAGTTCCTAGGAAATAAGACATTTGTTTTGCTCTAAGCTTTGTCCCTGCAGATAACTCTACCCTGATGGCACCCATCTTTTAGGGATTTCAACAATTCCCCAAATAAACCCAAGTCCATCTGCTAAAGGACCTGAAAAGAGTCAGAAGTGTGATTAAAGGAAATTGAGCCTTTTGGTTTCACCATTCCCTCTGGATTTTCTTTTTGTTTGGTTTTCATGAGACTCTAAATTTGCCAGAGAACAAACACTGTTTCCCACAGGTTAATGCATGTGTTCTCAGTAATATGAGAAATAGGGGAAAAAGGTGTTGGATAGAGAAAGTTATTATTGGGGAATGTGGGAGGATTAGCTACAGTGAAGGAGAAAAAATATTTTAGCCTAATGGATTTTAAAAACCTTTTTCCACTAGTAGGTCTAATGTGTGGGGAATCACATTTTCCACGTAGGAAGGCAATCTGGTAGAAATTTAGGCACAGATTAGGTTCATATTTAGGCACTCCTAAATTTCTCCACTGGTTCATAGAACCAGTTAGATTCTTCATCAATATCATGAAGATAATAATATATTCATAAGGTAATTTTGAGAATTAAGACCATCTAACTGCAAGAACCTGATGCAAAGTAAGCACTCAACATTACTATTATTTTACTTTTCCAATACCCCTCTTTGTGTTTCACAGTCTCTAATTCCCTTTGGGAAGAGGAATGCCTGATATACTCCAATGCAGAGATTTTATCAAAAAGTTCTAATCCCCCAAAATCTGATTTCTGAAGTTCATTCTTTTTTAACTTGCTGGTTTTTCTTCTTTCTTTTCTGACAGTTCTCTGATATGGAGCTACATAGATTGCTGCTGTTACTTTTGAAACTAACTCTTCTATATGCAAATTTCTAAAAAGAGAAATGTGTCCCTCTATGATCGACTCTAGAAACAAATCTTAAGCTTGCATTAAACATTCATGTGTGTGTCGGAGTCCAGATAGCACTGCAAGTTCATACAGTCATGCACCACATAACAAAGTTCAATTCAAGGACAAACCGCATATATGATGGTGGTCCCATAAGATTATGATGGAGCTGAAAAATTCCTATCATCTAGTGACATCATAGTGCAACACATTACTCACATGTTTGTGGTGGTGCTGGTGTAAACAAACGTACTGTGTGGCCAGCCGTATAAAAATATAGCACATACACTTATGCACAGTACATAATACTTGATAATGATAATAAATGACTATGGTATTGGTTTATGTATTTACTATACTATACTTATTATCATTATTTTAGAGTGTACTCTTTCTATTTGTAAAAAAATTTACTATAAAACAGTACGCTGTGTCACGCCTGTAAGAGCTTCATACATCTTGTGTTTACCGCGTCTCTTAATTGTATCATTTTCTCTTGTGCTTGACTTAATCTCATGTTGTACTATTTTCCATGCCCTCCAAGTATAAGAAATCCACTGTTAATGTTGCCAGTAAGAGGCCATGTTGAGTGATTGACCTGGAAACAAATTAAAAGTGATTAAGTACCACGAAGGAAAATTCGTGATGGTTATTGCTTGCCAGTCAGGCGTGTCTCATTCCACCATAGCTACTATCTTGAAGAACAAGAACAAAGTGATAGAAGCTGTTAAAGGATCTGCTTCATTAAAGGCAATGAGACTAACAAAAATTTGAGAAGGGCTTGCATCAAACTTGGAGAGACTTCTAGTGAACTGGATTGAAGACCAGACACAGAAGAGTATTCCTCTCGACACCACGACAATCATGGCCAAAGCAAAAAGTTTGTTTGCAATGTTGAAAGAAAAGGCTGGACCCAACTTCAAAGTTGGATTTACTACTAGTTCTGGGTGGTTTAAACAATTCAAGAATTGTTATTCATTACATAATGTGAAAGTGAGAGGTGAGTCTGAGTGCTGAAGTATTTTTGGAATGAGCTGAAGAATTTTTGGAAATTCTAGATAAGCTGATCGTGGAGGAAAATTACTTGCCAGAGCAAATATTCAATATGGATGAAAATCCCTATTCTGGAAACAGATGCCTGAAAGGACTTTCATCCATAAGGAGGTCAAGTCAATGACAGGTTTCAAGGTTTTTAAGGACAGGATACCAGTCTTTCTTGGGGGAAATGTTTCAGGCTACAAATTTGAAACCCTTTGTGATCTGGCATAATGAGAACCCAGGGCCTTCAAGCATATCAATAAGCACACACTGCCATGTACTACAGGAGCAATAAGAAGTCATGGATGACCCAGCTCCTCTTCCAAGATGTCCTCCTGAATTGCTATGCCAGTAAAATGGAGAAGTACTCTTTGGAGAATAACATACCTTTCAAGATTTTGCTGATTGTTGGTAATGCTCCCAGACATCCTCCTTTTATTGGTGATCTTTATCCCAATATCAAAATGGCATTTCTCTTTTCAAACACCACTTCTTTGATCCAACCAATGGATCAAGGAGTTACAGCAGCTTTTAAGGCCTACTACCTGAGAAAGACCTTTGCCCAGGCTATTGCTGCAAATGAGGAAGTCACTGAGAAGACACTGATGCAATTCTGGAAGGATAATAACATCTATGACTGCATCAAGATCCTTGCTTGGGTTTGAGGTGATGTCATTGAGGAGTGTATCAATGGCATCTGGAAGAAGACAATCAAGAGGTTCATCCACGATTTCAAAGGATTTGCCAAGGATAAGGAGGTTGCAAAAAAAGTTTAAAAACATGGACCCCAACACCAAGAAGGGTTTCATTAATAGAGAGGAATGTTCATGGTAGATTATCTGCTTACAAGCAAACCCATGATGAAGAAAAGAAACAAACCAAGCAAAGCATCATGGACATATATCTAAAAAGAATGACACCTCCTCAAGAAGAGCCTCAGGCATGTCCCTCAGGAGATACTCTAAAAGAAGGCATTGTTGTTATAGAATGTGACAGCTCCATGCGTGTTATTGCCCCTGAAGCCCTTCCAGTGGGACAAGATGTGGAGGTGGAAGACAGTGATATTGATGATCCTGACCCTGTGTAGATCTAGGCTAATGTGTATGTGTTTTGTTGTTGTTGTTTTTTGAGGAAGATTGGCCGTGCGCTAACGTCTGTTGCCAATCTTCCTCTTTTTTCTTTTTTCTCTCCAAAGCCCCAGTACATAGTTGTGTATCATAGTTGTACACTTGTAGTTCTTCTATGTGAGATGTTGCCTCAGCATGGTTTGATGAGCGGTGGGTCAGTCTACGCCCAGGATCCAAAGTGGCAAACCCCAGGCCGCTGGACCAGAACATGCGAACTTAACCACTATGCCACTGGGCTGGCCCCTAATGTGTGTGTTTGTGTTTTAGTTTCTAACAAAAATTTTAAAAAATAAAACGTTTTAAAAACAGAAAAAAAGCTTACAGAATAAGGACATAAAGAAAGAAAATATTTTTGTACAGCTGTACAATCTGCTTGTGTTTCAAGCTAAGTGTGATTACAAAAGAGTCAAAAAATTAAAAAATTTAAAAGTTTGTAAAGTAGTAAAGTTACAATAGGCCAAGGCTAATTTATTATTGAAGAAAATTTTTTTATAAATTTAATGTAGCCTAAGTGTGCAGTGTTTATAAAGTCTGCAGTAGTGTACAGTGATGTCCTAGGCCTTCACATTCACTCACACTCACTCACTGACTCACCCAGAGCAACTTCCGGTCCTGCAAGCTCCATTCTTGGTAAGTGCCCTATACAGTTGTACTATTTTTTATATTATTGTGTATCTTTACATGTTTAAATACACAAGTACTTACCATTGTGTTACAATTGCCTACAGTATTCAATACAGTAACATGCCGTACAGGTTTATAGCCTAGGAGCAACAGGCTATACCATATAGCCTAGGTGTGTAGTAGGCTATACTGTCTAGGTTTGTGTAAGTACACTCTACGTTGTTTACACAACAACAAAATCACCTAATGATACATTTCTTAGAACAAATCCCCATTGTTAAGCTACACGTGACAGTACTATAAACTACCCTCCTCTAGTCGAAGTACATAGAAATGATAGAATATGTGTTTGTGTATATATATATATACATAAATTATTAATACCTAGTCACTTAAAAAAATTAACATCTTCGTGACCAGAAATGGAACAGAAACTCAGAAAAACCAAGGCTGAAGCTATAGTCTTGCTGGGCTCCAAGCAGAGGTGACTAAGAGTTGACTCTTGAGGAGTAGCAGGACCATAAATGGGAGAGTGAAAAATTTGGGGAGCAACCTGAGGTTGTAGGTTTTAGGGAGCTGCATACTGTGTGGGGGAAGGCATAAAATACAATAACTTGGACTAATGCTAAGCATCCCTTCAGGTAAATGACCAGATCTGTGATAGCTCCAAGATCATTTGTATTTTGCCACCACTATTAGTCCAGATTCTACCCTGGATGAAATGGCAGTCAGGGTACGCAACCACAAAACTACCAAAATAGTAAGAATGATTAAAGAAAGAAGGAGAAAAAGAAAAAGGAACAATAAACAATTAGAAACTATTCCGAATAAGAGTCTGCATAACACACACAGGAATGTATAGAAAACTAATCGTTTGGAATAGTCAACAAGCTCAGGAATCAGGAGATGGATTTACTAGTAGAAAAACTAAAAAATGATTATAAATGAGATAAAGGGAAGAATAGCAAGCATATTTTTAAAATTTTAAAAATATTATGAAACCAAATTGAAGAAGTATGAATCACAAGCAAGTATGAATCAAGAAAAATGGATATATAAAAGAACCATTTGGAGAAATTTTGCAATTAAAATATGTTAATTAATTATTTTTAAATTCCATGGACAAAATAATACTGTAGAATGGAGGGAGAAAGAGTGAATTACAGACTTGGACTACAGCCCTGAGGAATTCTTTCAGAACACAGCCTTGAGAGATAAAGAGAGGAAAAGTACAATGGAGAAAGATGCATGAAGAATAGAATGAGGTGCCAATAAACTCAGGTTTAATAAATATCCCAAAATTGAGAATAGAAGGAACGACAGAGGGGCAATATGTGTTCAATATGGCAGAGAATCTTCCACATTTGAAGAAAGATTTAAAACATACATATAAAGCCAAGTTAGTTAAATGAAAATAAATTATTCCACTGACACATTCTTTCAGAATAACAGAAATTCATTGTTTCAGAAATTTCAGGATAAAATAGTAGAGTACAGTAGTGCTCTCATCAGCAAGAATGAATGGCAGAAGATGATGGAATAAAATCTTCCAAGTACTGAAGGAAAACAACTGTCAATTTCAAATTCTAGAGTCAGCTAAAGTACATTCAAACGAGAGAGAAGTAAATATATTTTCAGATATTCAACATGAGAATTTACTACCCACAGAACTTCATTAGAAGAACTAATAAAGAGAGCAATTTAACAAGAACAAAAGTTAACCCAGAAAGAAAAATACCACAAACATTACAAAATGTTTATCATAACAATTACTATTTTTTGTTTAAAATATGTACAAATCTGGAATTTTAAAAGTAAATTCTGTTTTTTTTCTTTGTAAGGAAGACCAGCCCTGAGCTAACATCCATTACCAATCCTTCTCTTTTTTCCTGAGGAAGATTGGCCCTGGGCTAACATCCATGCCCACCTTCCTCTACTTTATATGGGATGCTGCCACAGCATGGCTTGACGAGCAGTGCATCGGTCCACGCCAAGATCCGAAGCTGCAAACCCTGGGCCATGAGAAGCAGAGCATGTGAACTTAACCACTATGCCACTGGGCTGGCCCCCTAAAAGTAAATTCTGTATAATGGAGAGTTAAACTTGCTAAATTTTGTTTCTCATTCAGGAGAATAGAAGTAATAAAAACTTTAGACTCTGATAGAAATATATTTTTGAGTATTTATGTTAACATTTGTAAAAGTAATAAACCAGTAGAGGGGAAAAGAGTAAACAAAACAAATTTATCAGTCCAACAAAAGGCAGATAAGGAGAAAAATGAGCAAAGGGAAAGTATAGTAAACAGAAAACACAAAATGTTAAAGATAATTCCAACATCAACAGTCTAAAGTGTGATGAAGTGAGAATTTTTTAAAAATGAAATCATACCTTTGGAAACTAGAATAATCTAAATAACACAAATTAAAAATTAAATAATAATTAAAATTACAAAATATTTACAATGAATGACATAAAGGTATTACATATCAAACCTAATAGGATGCAGCTAAAGCACTGTTTAGATAGAAATTTTAGACAAATGCAATAATTTTAAAAGCAAGACACATTAAAAACAAATTAGTTACAGAAGCTATTAAAAGCAAAACAGATTATACCTAAAGAAGGCAGAAATAAGCAAATAAAAGAGACAGGAGCAGAGGTTGGCCCAGCAGTGTAGTGCTTAAGTTTGCATGCTCCACTTCGGCAGCCCAGGGCTCATAGGTTCCAATCCTGGGCTCGGACCTACACACTGCTGTGGCAGGTGTCCCACATATAAAGTAGAGGAACTTGGGCATGAATATTAGCCCAGGGCCAATCTTCCTCAGCAAAAAAGATGAGGATTGACCACAGATGTTAACTCAGGGCTAATCTTACTCACCAAAAAGAAATAAAAATTTAAAAAAAGAGAGACAGGAGCAGATAATAATAAAATAGAAAAAATACATAATCACAAAAGCAACAAAATGTTTCATAAAAAGACTCATAAACAATCCTCTAGCAAGGCACTGATATGACACTTTCCATTACATTAATTTGTTTAATCCTCACAGGAACCCTATGTGACAGGTACTATTGAGTTGGTACACATGAACATTACATAGAAAGGAAAAGGAGAACATCACTATAAATACAATAGAGATTTTACAAATAGCAGCAAATTCTGAAGACAATTTTTTGCCAGTACATTGAAAATTTGTCAATGTCAATTACCAAAAGTAACTTAAGAAGAAAAGAACTACATAACCCAATACCTATTTTTTAAAAAAAATGGAACTGGTAGTCTATAATCTATCCCTCTAAAAAGCCATAGTAAACTTAAGCAATTTTGCAGAATCATTATATTAATTTCAAATCCTATCTTATATGAAAAGTTTTACATAATAGAATTAGGCAATGGATTAACAAATTAATATTAGGAAGCTAATAAAACTTTGAAAATAAAGCCTGCAGAGATTTCAAGAAAATCCAAAATTATAGATAATCTCATGGTCACATAGATGCAAAAGTCCTAAATATAATTTTTGTAAATCAAATCCAGCAGTGTTAATAAATACCTTGTAACCAAGGAGGATTTATCACAGGAACTCAAGAATAGTTCAACTTCAGAAAATATCTCCAATGTAATTCACACATTGATAAATAAAAAACCATCTAAGGAAAAATACCTATATACATAGTAAGACTTAATAAATATTTCCATTCATCACTAATAAGACAGTGTTGCTCACTGTCACTCATCATTCATCGTTGTTCATTATTGTACTAAAGTTCCTAGTCAAGGCCAGGCTACCAGAAAAGTAAATAAATGCATAAGGATTGGTAAAGAATAAATAAAACAATAATTATTTATATAGAGCACATTTATCAATAGAGAGGACATAAGATAATTTTCTAACAATTAGACTCATAATAAAGTTCAGCAAGATGGTTAGGTAGAAGATTAACATATAAAATCAAAAGGAATGTATATATTTTAATATATTAAATGTATAAAATCAAAAGATGAATAACCAATTAAAATTATAATAGAAAATGATACTGATTATAACAGCAACAAAAATTATAATGTACCTTGGAAAATACCTGCAAAAGTTCACATAAGCCCCGTATTCAATTCCTAGGGCTGCCTTAACAAAGTAGCACAAACTGAGTGGCTAAGAACTACCGACGTTTAGTGTCTCACCCATCTGGAGACTAGAGGTCTGAAATAAAGGTGTTGGCAGGACCATACTCTCTTTAAACCCTCTAAAAGAAAATCCTTCCTTGCCTCTTCCAGTTAGCCCCAGGTACTCCTTGGTTTGCAGATGCATAACTCCAATCTCAGCCTCCGTCTAGATGTGGTGCTTTCTCCATCCGTGTGTCTTCACATGGCTCTCTACTTATAACAGTCATATTGGATTAGGGCCCCACTCTATTCCAGTATGACCTCATTGTAACTAATTACATCTGTAATGACCCTATTTCCAAATAAGGTCACATTCTGAGTACTGGGGGTTAAGACTTCAAGATATCTTTTGGAGGACACAATTCAAACCATAACAATCCTGAAATTCAAATTATTATTTAAGGACATGGAAGACCTCTGTCACTGCCCATTAGACCAAGACCATTAGGAACAACCTGTCTTCAAATTGTCCTGTAGTCAATTACTTGACTCAGCAAGAAGAATTGCATGCCATGGGGAAGAGTGGGGCATCTCAGTAAGAAGCCCCTGTGTATGAGGGGCTTTTGATACGGTTTGGGCTTATGTGGGTGATTCTGGGGATAGCTTAAGGAAGTGAGGGTTTGCTCTGGACTAGATGATGTCAGAAAGCAAAGGTAATTGCTTAGGATTGTGGCTTATTGGCGATCTCAACTTTATCTAAGAGTTGCAGGGAACAGTGGAGCTAATTCTGTAACTGCCAAAGAAGCAACACTCAGGTTAGCTGGGGAGGGGGGTGTTTGGTCATCTTTGTGGTTTGCACGGTGTTCTTGATTTTGTCTGTGTCATTAGATAATGGCCTTGTTTTAGTCTTGCTCCATCACAGTGTCAGTGACCTCATCTGATGGGGTTCTGACAATATGTTCACCACCATCTAGCTGTCACCAGCCAGTCACCAGCTCACAGCTATTAATGGTACTTTCCTCCATCTCACATGAATTAGTGACAAAATTTACCATGATCATGAATGAGAATATTCTAAAGATGCCAATTCCACCCAAATTAATTGATGAAATGATTTTGTAGAATAAAAAGATGTGGTAAGGACTGTAGCAAATTTGAAAGTGCATGCTCCTGGCTAAAGGCATTAACATTTTCAGAAGGACACAGTTCATCTGTGGAACTGATTCAATCTCCAATCTACAACTAAGTGACAACACATTCTAGTTTGCTTAAACAGTGCTGGCTTATACCTAGTGTCTCACCTTCTAATCTGGTTAGCATTTTCCCCAGATTTTTTTTCACTTTTTATCAAACTATTAATTTTAATAATTGCATTAAAAATAAGCCAAAATTGGTTTGGTAACCCTCCTCTGTTACTTCCAGCTTCTAGCATAGTTTTCATCTAGAGTGTGTGATATATATGTGCAGTGAACAGTTTTCATTCAACATGAGGTTAATTCAGAAAAGTCAGTCTTCAATAACCCATCTTCCTTTTCCCAAACCTTTTCATAAGTAATGCAACTTGTGCCTTCCATTCAAGGACAGCATGCAGAGTATTTACTGATAAAACTAAGTGTGTGCCAACAACAGCAGCTAAAGACAGCAAACTTCTTTTGGTCTGTAGTTACAGTGGGGAAGGTATTTTTTTTACTTGAGCATGTTTTTATTTACTAAGGACTCTCATCAAGGTGGAAGCTCTCACCACTAGTCTTGGGAATAGAAATGTAAATTAATCTCAGTTCATTAATTTTAGCAATATCCTGACTTTTAACAGTATTTTTCCCAGCTTTATTGAGGTATAATTGATAAATAAAATGTAATATATTTAAAGTGTATGATGTGATGATTTGATACACATAGACATTGTAAAAAGATTCCCATAATCAAGTGGGGGTGTATTTGATGCTGCTGCCCCTGCGGGCCACATGTACCGGACAGTTGTGCTGTAGATCTTCTCACAGTTTGCATGATGCTCAAAAACCTCAGACTTGGAGTTGGTGAGGTCAGTAAGAAACATGGTAAATTACAGGCTAGACGCATGTGAAATATGTATGGGAAATGGAGGCTGAGCAGCAATAAAGTGTAGAGAGTAATCTGAATGACTTTGCACAGTGGCTTTATAATTTACATTTATTTTGGTAATGTTTTCTCTCTTTTTCCCATTTATTTATTCAATTGTTTATTTGTATTATTAAGGACTCATTAACTTTTTTTAAACCTTTGGTTAAAATCGAATACTATTATTAGAGTTCATTCTAGTATTTAGACTTTTTATTCTAAAAAATTACACTTGGCTTATTTATAACTTCCCAGAAAGTGAGAAATTTAGCTCTCATTATCTGCAATATATTTGCTTTCTTGTTCAAGCCTAGTACACATGTAAAGTAGTTTCAGAATTCTAAACCCATAGCTTGTATGGTAACATTTTAATTTGGCAACAAACACTTTTCTAGTAGCCATGAACTCAAGAAATTGATGTCTACATTCAATTAAAATTAAGGATTGAATTTATTTCTCAAAAAAATATTCCAGTAGTTATTTTAAGAAGACCATGCCCAAAGATGATGACTTAAAATGCAAGATTCAGAAGATGCATTTAAGTATAACTATGTGAAGTATGACATTTGTTTAGATTGATTACTAAATGGATTTTTGCTTATTTTCAATTCCAAGTTTTCTTTTACATTATCTCCAAGTTAAGCAACAGCTATTCATGTGTTAATTCTAGTAGCAGAAACTACACAAACCATATTATATTAATATCATCAGATCCTATAAAGAGAAATATCACTTAAAATAATTCTAATAATGGTATGATTTTTTTCATATATTTCATGGAATTAGAGAAAAGCTTTTTGGGATTTCATTCTCTCAAAGGTGAGATAGCTGATATTTCTATAAATGCTTTTATAAATTCAGTTTAAAAGTTCAACATTGAAAATACAAGTTTTGTTTTCACAGTGGTAATATTAATATAAATTTTGTGAAGAATGGGATTATGGTAAAAAGAATGCCCTAACAAAATTAAGAAATCTTTGGGACAGAAATATTCTTGGAATTGGTTGTAGTGCACACATAACTCATAATTGCATATAAACAAGCTGCAGTATTCTGAAACAGAAACTGTTAAATTTCACTCACACACACACACACACACACACACATTTGTAACCAGAGTTAGAATAAATGTACTACAAAATTTGCGGGATGAAGATGAGATTAAAAATGAAGCAATACTTCAGCATAGCAGTATGCACTTTGCTGTCCATCATCAACCTGATTTCAGAAATATTTTGCCTTTAAAGAACTACTTTGTAAATCAACTTTTTGTGAGTCTTCTAGATTCTGAGTTCATTTTCTTCAGGACCAATATGAAATCTTTACTAAAAATATTCAGCAAAGGGAATTGTCAAAAAACGCCATATTTTGAAGATTTTATTGAATCGCAATTATTGGAAAACAAAACAAGAACACACTGAAATTTATCCAAGTAAAAGAAAGAGAAAGAGAGCAAATTAAACAACTGTAGCTTAAACGGTATATAAGATTTAATTCTGAAATCTATGCTTTCACTTGGGAGTACCTTTACTGGTAGGAACACCATGTTATTGGAGGTCTAACATTTAATTGGATAAGTTATGCTCTGGAATGCAATGAAATTGATAATGCCTATGATTTTACATGATCTAAAGTTGATAAACATTCAAAAAATCATATTAACACATTTGATACACTTTTTTTTCATGGAAAAGTATTAAGGAATGGACTCTAACTGGAGGCCAAAAGTAATTATCTGCAAAATATTTAGGTTGAAATATTTATATATGTTAATACAAAAAAAATTTACAATTGAGGATATTCTCCATTTAGAAAAATTTGCTCTGAGTTTACCAGATATCTCGACACAGATAGTGCTCTCTCAATTAGAAATAATATAATCTACAGAGAAGATTCAATGAAAGGTGTCAATTTTAAATTTGTCAATCATAAAATGCAACTTAGAAGAATACTGCAGGCAATTTTATGAATAAAATAAAATGAATTAGACCATATTTGATAAAAATATCAATGGCATTGTATTAAAGAGCTACGGCTAAGTAATTCATTAAAGAATGTGATTTAAAAATGTGAATTAATAACAAGAACAATTACACTATAATCTTCTTTTCAATGTTCAAATAATCAATAAAAAGAAGTTTTTGCATGTTACATTAAGACATGCTATTTTTAAGAAAGAATTTTAGTTTTGAAGATACTTTTCAATAGAATTATTTTATAGGTCCACCAGTATAATAAAATTATTTTGTTGGAAAAGAAATAATTTTAGTTATTTTTGGTACCTCTTTTACTCTCACAATTCTCTCAGTTTAGATGATACATTTTTCATCAGCCCTTTTGTGACCTGCTGCTGTCTATATATTTTCCAGCGTTTGCTGTAGGATCAAAGATGGAAGCCTTTTATTTCTTGGTAAAATCCTTGCTAGCCTATTCTGCTTGATTGAGCAGTCTGGTTTAAATCCTCTTAATTCAATGAACATTTTTCAAAAACTTGTGCTAGGTTTAGACACGTGGCATATTCTTTGCTCTCAGGAATCTTTTTTTCTTTTTCTGGTGAGTTAAAAGTTATACACATGAAACAACTGATTGAGACCAGTATAAATCAGTGCAAATATAACATCATCAAGAACAAAATAAGTGGTGCAAAAAAAGCACTAAGGATGACTGAGTTTTCTGGGAAAGGTTTTAAGGTAGTTCTAGGACTGGATGTCTAGGAGACGAGCTAAACTTTGAGTAGACAAGGAGAAAATGGGAGAGGTCCAGGAACTAAGGGAGGAAGATAGCTTTCTTAGGGTGGTCAGCAGATGGGCAATAAGGTGGAAGTATACTGCAAACAGCACAGAATGCAACGGTGAAGATTTGAACTTCAGCTGAGGGTCTAGAAAGTCACAAACGAGGGATGTATAAGACAGATTTGAGTAGGAGGGCCATACATTGCTAGATGGATTGGAGAATGGCACATTTATATTTGAGAAAATTCTGAGACATATTAAGATGTCTAGATTAGAAGTGATTAGGTCTTGAATTAGCAGAATGAATGTGAGAATGAAAAAGAAAGGGATAAATCCAAGAAGTCTTTTGAAGAGAGAGGAACTGATAAACTATCTTACATAAGAAACATGAGTTTTTTGTAATTTTGTGTGACTTTTTTAACTCAGAGACTTTGTGTTGGCTAGCCCGTGAGTCAAGATTAAACAAGGGCTTTCCCCATATAAAACCTGAAATAATATATGGTATTGATATAATCATCTAGTCACAAGATGTATACCAGGAGGCTCACTTAATAAAAGTCATAACAAACACACAAAATAAAATTTCTAGATAGGGATTTTTTGTGTTTCAATGAAATTAGTGGTAAATGGTGACGTAAATGTTACCAGCATGCCCCTCAACTGGTTTGCATGATGTCTGAAGCCCACAGCATTAGCCACTCACAAAGAGTTGACAGGCCTTGTTAAAAAGCAAACAAGGGAATACATGAAGCCATTAGGATCCATTAACACCTTGAACCAATTTAATTGATCAAATTAGCTAACCTATTTTAAAATGTGAGGAAAGGGGGGATGCAAGCAAGAACAGCAGCAAGATATTTGTCTGTGGGAAGAGAGATTATGAGAGAGGTCAGACGGAGGCATTCATCCTATGAGCTGTGTGTAGTTCCTTTGTGATGGTGCCTAGTTTGGGGCTGCATGGTGGTTCCTTCTTTCTAGAAGAAATATCCACTTATTTTGTCTTCTGGGGAGGTAATAAGGAACAGGAAGACTGGGATGGGAATCAGAAGATCCTATGCTAATCCCAATTCAGGCACTAAAATGCTGTGTGACCTCACATAACCCTCCAATTCGACTCTTGCATGAGGGCCTTAGACAACAAAAGGAATGCCTGCTCCAGCTGCTCAATTCTATGAAATAGTTACTCAGATTCTCATTTTCACGGGTTTTTTTGGTTGATATTTTTCTTTTAGTATAAGGGAGTTTTAAAAATAAACTCACATTTTTATGAAGAAAATCACCTATTTGAAATTCTGAAGCACCGATGATCTTTCAAAGACATATATTTTCAGACTCTTTTACAGATTTGCTAAGTATCTTGGTTTATGAGGAAAATCTCTAGGACCTACATTTCCATAAGACAATATCAGCTTTTCTTGTAATCACATTTCACTTCTTATTACAGAGTCCCTATATATAGGTTCTATTAATCATATAACTATATGAGAGATTTTACTTCCAGACTAACCATTACATCATCATTGAAACCGTACTAAATTTACAAGCAGTTTAACCTTTAATATACATGTCAAAACGCAGAAAGATTAAATTGATAAATCTCTTCCTATTGCATGCTTTTCATTTTGGTGGATTATAAGCAACTGTCAAGCCTCTGGAGTTTCATAAAATTATCATCCTGCTATCAAAAATAAAGTTACTTTTCTGATATCCTTGGCTTTTCTTCTATAGAGAATTACTTATAGAAATACTATTTAGGATATCAAATATGCTTTCAACTAAGATTTTGCTGCAATATATGCTGGGAGAAAGTGGAACTGTGATTGGGATAATGTGATATGCCAGGAGATCTGATATCTGGAAATATTCATTTTGAAAAATGCATCTTAAGTTTTAAATATCTCTATATTGGTAGAGTCTTTATTCACTATCATTATTTTGTAAAGAGGGAGGGAAGGAAGGAAAAGGGGGGAAGGAAGGAAAGAAGAAAAATATATGGTTTGGGATTTTCAGTTGAAGATGTGAAGATGACAGGGTAACACTACTTATATTAATCAGAAAGAAAGTTATTAAAGATACAGACAACTCAAAAAATTGTTGGGATTGTACAGAAAACAGATAGCAGGAGGAATCTGATGGATCATTCCTTGTATCACCCCAGGAACTGGCTTGGAAACTCTGAATCAGGAAGCTACCCCAAAGTCACTGACCTCAGAACCACTAGGCCAGGCCACTGTAGTGAGGTATTCCAATAGGATAAATGCTCTGTACTTAACCCTTTATTCCTACAAAGCTCATTTCCAAAGCAAAATTTTGTTAGGGGAGGCTGAAAATACAGTTTTTGCTTTATTATTATTATTATATTGGAAATAAATGTATTATAATGTGGAAAACTAGCAAAATGTGCAGAGACTGCTCAAAAACAATTGAAGGAAACACAAATAAAAGAAGTTCAATGTGGAATATGTTTTATAACCCCCAAAACTTGAATGTTTAAGCATTTACTCCAGAAAGAGAGAGCAGTCTTAAAGGGAGCAGACTTAAGCTAGCACATTTGCTCAAAATTTTCAGCAAACCTATTTAGAATTTTGGTTCTTCAAGTTTTCTCTTTCTCTTTCTCCTTCTCCTTAGTTGTGTAAAAATCCTTTAAAAATGAGAATTTTTAATTCTTCAATATTCTTCCCATTGGAATAAAATGAAGAATTACTTCTGAGATGGTAAGTCAGTCTCGCCTTAGCACCATTTTATCATACTTTCTTTGCTTGACTATTTATATATAAAAGTTTGGAGATGGTACAATTCTTTGTCTCCCTTCATTGCTCTGCAAGTATTAATTTCTGATAGCCTATTTCTTCAAACTGGAAATGGGTGGTCTTCTTTTATATAAAAATAATTTTATCAACATATTACTGAAATTACTTTACATAATTTTTACTTGAACAACAAAAGTAAAACTCAATATTCTTCAACTTCCAGAAGAATGACATACCTAAGAAATGGAAAAGAAAGACAGTTTCCCTTTAAATTGATGCTAGATGTTTTCAGGATTCTTAATGATTTTACATGGTAATTAGCATCAAAAGATTGGAAAACTGAAAAATATTGGATTATTTGGATACCTTTATAATAAAAATTTGAACCAGAATGATGACCATCCAAGTGAAGCCATTTGAAATTTTTCTTGTTTCCTAGAATAATGAGGAATGCAATTTCCTCCATATGGCATAAAGTGGCATATTCTCTTCTTTGATGTAAAACTAGAGGACATTTCCTAGTCCCCTTGACTTTAGATGGAACCAGGTGACAAGTTCTTTCCTATAGAATATGAGTAGAAGTGATATGTTCCAAGTTCAGATTGAAGTAGTTAAGAAGTGGGTATATTGGGGCCAGCCCAGTGGTGCAACGGTTTAGTTCGCGCTTAGCAGCCTGGGGTTCGCGAGTTTGGATCCCGGGCGCCTGTCAACATACTGCTTGTCAGCTATGCCATGGCGGCGTCCCATACAAAGTAGAGGAAGATGGGCACAGATGTTAGGCCAGGGCCAGTCTTCCTCAGCAAAAAGAGGAGGATTAGCAACAGATGTTAGCTCAGGGCTGGTCTTCCTCACACACACACAAAAAAGAAGTGGGTATGCTTTCTCCATGTTCTCTTTTTCGTCTGCTGCCTGGATGTGAAGACTGCAGGAGTGGTCCTAAAGAAAGGCAAAGCTATTAAGATGGGAAAAGCTTGAATCCCTGAAAGACTGCTTGGAGCAGAGTACCTGCTGACTCACACTGGATTGTGAAATGAGCCAAAAAGACATTGTTATTATTTTAAGCCAATGGGATTTTTAGGATTGTTTTTCAAAGCAGTTAACCTACCCTGACTGATGTACTTCTCTGAATACTGTTCTGTGGGAGAAAGCCGTTAATATAAGAATTTGGTCTACTTATTGTTGACATAAATTTCTTGGCCCAGGGTGCCATGTCAGCAAACTGAAACTTAGATCACTTTCGTGTCCCTGTAAATGCTCCACTTGACCAGAAACGCAGTATATTCAGTCAGCCAGCTCCCAAAGACCAAGCCAACTCTGGGCTCTACACTTATTTCCTTGTTCCTTCTCACTCCAAACAAGGTTGACTATGTGGCCCCAGACATTCAGATATTTTCATTTTTCTCTTCCCTGTTCTTTATTCTTTATCCTATGAATGTTTCCTGCCTTCCACTTAATTTTGCGGTTCTCCAAATGGAGACTGTCCACTTCACGAAGTGGTAAATAAAGTTTGTTTATATCACCTAAATTGTCTTGTTTGATCTTTTTTAACATTATTAAAACTTCCATAATTCATATATGTGTGAAAGTATACTGCAAATTCTAAAGCATTTTCCAAATTTAATATATTATTATCAACAACATTAATAAAAACACAGAATTCAGTATTTCAATTGTGTATTTTGGAATGGAAGTTGGGAAAGGGAATAGGCAATGAAAAATCCCTTAAATCTGAATTTTCTGAGAAGTAGTCCATGTTGCAGGATCACGGAAGTTTGGCTTTCAACTATTCTAATAGCTGTATTTATTAAGAAAAGTATAGATTTATAAGAAAATGTAAAACATAGACAATTTAAAAGATGTAACAGATCTGAATCTTGACCTTTCGTTATTTCTGCTTCTTTTTTTCTTAATGCACTTTTATTTAATTTGGCTTACCTATTTTAAAGATTGTATTACCCTAGTCAGAAGCAGTGTTTTAGAACTCAGCTGGGTCACAGGAACTTTCTTACCACTCCATTCTAATTTGCAGTTTTGCTGTAATAAAAGCCCTAAATATATTGCTACTGTCTAGACATTTTATCTGAAACAAGTGTCCTTTGTAGTCTCAGAGGACTTTTCTATTTTATTTCCAGTAAATCAAAGTCTGTGAAGAGCTTCAGTTCTTATTAAGACATACCCTTCACAGTCCAGTGATTGCCAACAGTGGCAAGCCATTGACAGCTCATTTACATATAAGTGATGACTTCCATCAGGTAGTTGACTCAAAAACACAATGGACATTTAGAGCATATCCAATATTTCTTATTCTTGGATGAGCACCAAGTGCCAATTTTTACATAGAAACTGACTATTGAAAGTGAAGGCTTCTTTTCCCTGACCTTACCCTGTCTTCTACAGCTCTGGAGTGACATATTGTCACTGAACTTAATGTAAGATCACACCTTTAAAAGACACTTCATAGCCCTACTTCAGTTTGCTGAAAATCAAGAATAATAGGCAAATATAGGAAACATGAGACAAGAACAACCACATTTTATTAAAGGAAAAATAAACTTCTTCTGTATCCTGCCCCCAATTGTCATAATCATAACTTAATTTTTATATTTTATTTTTTAAAAGATTGTTTTGACATTGTTTTCTATTATAAATGTATTTGCCATTTGAAATAGTGACACTCATCACACAACACTCATTAGGAAATCCTATACTTTAGTTCATAATTGCCTTTTATTATAGCTCTATGCTTTTGCCCCCAATTTTTTGGAATAGTGGTGGCAGAACTCTAGCCAAATTTTTATCCTAATAATGCTATAAAAAGGAGCAGGGTGCTGATCTGTTACCATGCTGGGACTCAACTCACGTGCGATTTTTTTTCCTTTTCTTAATTGTGCATTTTACAGCCTTTTAAAGTATTCAAACAAAGAAAAACGTTTCTCTTTAAAATGAAACTCTCTCAATTATCAACAGGGAAAATATGAATAATTTAATTTCACAGATAAGCTAACCTCTACATTTAGCTAGTAATCACTTTTTCCCTCTAACAAATGTTTTACTGCTAACATTTTCTGGTTAGAGTATCAGCATGTTTTTTAGTCCATCTTGGTTCTGGTTTTGGTGAGGCCCTGACTTAACATTCTCGTAATTGGCTTTTCTAAAGATTTCATTCTAATGAAATTAGATTCTATTCTAATAACTTACATATGTATTCTACAGTAAACTCCATTGCATGAAGTAGCCTGAGAGAGATTTTTTTTTTTAAACTGACAAGTCGATTACAGAATAGATCAGGGTTAAGAATTGAAAAAATTGACACTTGTCATGTAGTTCCCACCTCTACTCATATCTGGTCTCTATACTAAGCATAGATTCTGTTCCTTCAACTATTGCTCCTTCACTTGTTTCTCCAATCCCATTCGTGGCGGGGAGGGAGGAAGTGATGGTTGGGTGGATGGATGATAGATGAATGATGGATAGATAAATAAAATTAAATTCAAATTCTTAAGGAACTGGTATTAGCCACTGTGCTTAAAATCCTTTCTGAACTAAGACAGATAACTCAAGAATACTGTATATTGACTCTCAGTTCTTCACTTTAGAGTGAGCAATGAGAATAGGGAAAAATAATACCATGACTACACTAAAAAAATCATACAGTTTAAAACACATTTTGAGAAAATATTTCCAAAAAATTTAAAGGAGATTTTAGAAATAAGAATCTTAAAGCTTTTCTATGGCATTTATATGTAATGGAACAAAACAAATTTAAGTCCAATGAAAAGAATAGTTGACACTATGTGGTTTCAATTTCATTATGAGAAAACAGATATTTTTTATAAAGAAGATCCATTGAATGGCTCATCCAAAGATATTTAGAAATTATAGACTGACTTGTCAAAGTCCTTCTTTGGATATGCAAAGATGCTTGTCCTTTTATCTTGCTGATACAGAATTGATCCATGGCCAATATTAACCTCTTTGGGTAGATAGGTTCAACTCTTAAGGTAACAATGTGAAACTGAAAACATTATTCAACTTCTCATAATAAACGATGTTGTCTCATTTTCCTTTCTCTCATAGATTTGGACACCAGCTTTCCAACAACCCGGATGTTAGCTCTTTTGAGTACTGGATGTCCATTCACTGTAAGACAAAATATATAATTATATTAATAAATTTTCAATTAATATGACAGAATGTATTATGCTTTTGAAATCATAAAATATTACAGGAAATCAATTATGGTCATGCTAGAACATACAAAAGACTTGACTTGGGCACATTTCCTTCATGTGTATTGCATTACCTTATATATCATGCGAAGAGACTCAGCAAGAGTTATTGTTGGACCAAAGAGTTGAGAGAAGGGATGGCAGAACCTGGATCTTACCAATATACAGCATACTTGAAATAAATTAGATGCAAAATATGTTTGACCATAAAATAATACAACAATATTGAAATGTTTTGCATTAAATATAATCAGTTCTGATACTGATATTCAAATCAATATAAACTACTATTGTATAGATTGCTTGTACTTGATCCATCTTTATGTATAAAATGACTTTTCAAATACGAAATAAAAGCCATAAATTTACTGTGGCCACCACTGTACACAGTGTTAATGTGCAGATAGAGTACTATATTTTTGCCCTTTAAGACTTATTGTTATTATTTAACAAAAACATAACCAACTGCCAAGAAATAGTTAAAGTTATGAGAACAACCTATATTATTAAAAGGGAATGAATGACTGTGTTGTAAGAGAAGAAGCAAGGCATTCTTGCTGTTTTTATGTTTATCTATATTGTCATTAGACCAAGAGCGAGGCTTATAATAACAAAACTAAATTAGACTACATTCAGAGTATGTATAAAATAATGAGTATTAATAATATCATTGCAAGTGAGATCATAAGTAAAGGCAATAACCAGTTGGTGTCCTAAAATACGGATGTTAGTTGTAAAGATGAGATCTTAGGATAAAATGATTTCCTACTATGAGTTTTTTTTTTTGATATTATGCAATACAACCATACATTTCATCACACAGAAGACAGTTGAAATGTAGGATTACTCGAAGTTGGTAAAATAGAAGGAAAAGTGAATATAATGATCCAAACTCTTGTTCTTACACATTTGTGAGTGAATCCAGATTTGATACTCAATCAGTTTCCCGATTTTTGAAATGGAGATAATCTCTATCTTTTCTGGTTGTTGAAAGGATCCAAAAACATACGTTAAAAGATATACTTGTAATAATAATGTATTAATATTGATTCATCAATTATAACAAATATATCACACTAATGCAAGGTGTTAATAATAGGGAATGGAAGGAGGGGTTTGCAGGTGAGGGGGTATATGGGAACACTCTGTACTTTTAACCAACATTTCTATAAACCTAAAACTCCTCAAATAAAGTCTATAGTTAAAAAGAAATATGTGTCTGATACTTCATAAGTATTCAAAATGTAGTTGCTGTATTATTATCATTTACACTATGACGTTATAATATATGTAGGCTTTATAAAGAAATGTCACAAACAATTGTGTGAGATAATAGAAAATATATATACTGGCCTCTGCCCCCAGTTCCTGGCACTGAGCTCCTAAAACCCTTGCAATTTTCTAAGTGATAAGAGCACTAGGAGCATCTCTTGTTCTAATATTCGGTCTTTGACCCCATCCCTAACACAAAGCTTCTGAAACCCTTGTAAATTCCTAAGTGATAAGAGCACTAGGAGCATCTTTTGTCCTAATGAGGATGCTTAGATCTGGAAGGCTCCTGGATGAGGGCTGGTCACCAGAAAGACCAAACCATAGTTAGAAGCTTGGAACTTTCAGCTCCCCCTCATCCCCCACTTCTCTAGAGAAGGGAGAGGGCCTAGAAATAGAGTTTATAATTGATCACGCCTAATTGAGGAAGTCTCCATAAAAATCTCATTAATACAGGGTTTGGAGAGCTTCCAGTTAGATGAACACATCCATGTACTGGAAGGTGACACACCTCAACTCCACAAAGATAGAAGAAGCTCCTGTGCTTGAGATCCTCCCAGACCTCACCCGATGTATCTCTTCATCTGTATCCTTTATCATATCCTTTAATAAACTGGTAAGAGTAAGTAAGTGTGTCCTGAGGTCTGTGAGCCGCTCTAGCAAATTAATTGAACCCAAGGAGGGCATCATGGAAACCTCCGATTTGTAGTCAAGTTGGACGGAAGCTGTGAGTAACCTGCTGACCTACTTGAGACTGGCATCTAAAAGTGGAGGGCAGTCTCTTGGGATTGAGCCCTTAACCTGTGGGATCTCACACTATCTCCAGGTGGATAGTGTCAGAATTGAGTTAAATTGTAGGACACCCAGCTGGTGTCTGAGAACTGCTTGTTGGTATGGGGAAAAAAACCCCAAACATTGGAATTGGTGACCAGAATCTTAGTTGGTGATCAGAAGTGAGATTGGGAGCAGAATCTTAAATTGTATAATCTGTTATTTCATAAATATTTCAATTAAATAAAGGATCATTTAATTTTAGGAAGAATGATAATGTAAGTATACACAATATATTTTTAATCTTTCAAAGTAAATATTCTTCATCTTCCCTTTTGTCATGTGACAGAACAGATTCAGACGACATCCTTTCAATTAAAAAAAGTCAATCCTGAATAAAATATTAAATTTTAACTGCACTCCTAAGCTGGCAGAGAAGGAAGAAAATGTAGAAGCCAAAACAAAGTAAAATCAGTAACCTTGGTCGATACGTGAATGCCAAAGCCAGTTGTTTTGGTCTGAAGTCTTCTGCTGGGCCCTGTACATCTGAACTTCAGCCTTGCAAGAGGAGTGGGGACAGGGGCAAAGCATAGGGTCCACCCTAAAATGGGGAGTTCAGCATGAGACCATAATGGAGGGCTGGGGCCCCAGAGGGCTACACCATCAGAGTAGGTGGGATGATGTGAAAAAAAAAAAATACAGAGAAGAGAAGAGAGGAAGAGAAAACTTTCAAAGAAAGGGACAGCAAGGAAACTTTCCTGTTTCTGTGAGGTTGTGTAGATAAGGCAGTGCCCCAAAGCTAGTTCTTGGTTTGGTGTTCCAGTTCATGTCACCTGTCACCTGCGTGGTCCAAAACATCTCAAATATATTTAGAGTTTGTTGGGCCCCAAGAACAAAGGAAAAACCTCTCTAGGGGAAAGCAACGTCAACCAAGATCTTTAAAATACATCATAGAAGCATATTTTACTAAACCGCTATAATTTACAATGTAGTTTTAAATGGAAAAGCAGCTTATAAAGCAGTATCTATAATATATTCCCAGTTTTTTTAAGTTATATGCATAGAAAAACATGTATAATATTAAATACCAAAATATTAATATTGGGTGGAATTATAATTTAGCTTTAGTTCTTTTTGCTTAATCATACTTTCAACAGAAGATATTATTTATGTAAAAATAGCAATATTAGAGATTTTCAAGTTTCTAGATTGGAATATGCAGCAGAAGTCTTTTTTCTTTTGGCAAGGAAGATTGGCCCTGAGCTAACATCTGTGCCAGTCTTCCTCTATTTTGTATGTGGGACGCTGCCACAGCGTGGCTTGATGAGCGTGTCAGTCCGTGCCGAGGATTCGAAACTGCAAACCCTAGGCCTCCAAAGTGGAGGGTACAAACTTAACCACTATTCTGCCGGGCCAGTCCCAAAGAGTCATTTTTATTGTGGATAATGAATAAATAATCAGAAGGTAGATATCTTTGGTTATACTTCAATAATTTCAAGAAATGATTTCAATTGGGAAAATAGTAAAATAAAATAGATAATATGTTTAATACGCAGTTTATAACCTGTGTTTTCAGAAAAAGGATACTAAATTTTTCTCAAAGGTTCAAAGTATGCTTGGCCTCTATTTTCTTTTAAACTATCTCCAGATTTTCACATTCACAAGTCTATTTTATGATTTTTCATGCAATTTCCCTACCTCTTCAAGCTTATGTATTATTCTACACTATTGGCTATTTCTTGTGACTGCTTCAAAATGAATCTTTTTAGAGCAACCTGAAAAGAAAATGAATATGGATTGAATAAAAAAATAAAACACATCTAAGTCATTGAGTATCTGTTGAGTCCTATTTGTTCAGGTTCATGCTAAGTGCTATGGGGTGATATAAAGGGCACTAGTTTAGACCTTTCTGGGTCTCCATTTCCTAATCCAGAAACAAACCAAAAAAAGCAAAAACCTTCAATTATTATGTTACTCATAGAGATTCAGCTTAAAAAAATGAAAGCACCTACTTCACACAGTATCGTGGCCCTGCCCACCAGAAGATTATCATGGTCAATAAAAAGCAAAAACATACTCCCAGATGACAAACAATTAAGGACATATTTAAGTAGTTACATTTGATGCTGGTCTATAGCAGGGGTCCAAGTTTGAACCTACATCTTTTGCAGCTTAGGGTTTCAAACAGGCTTATGTCCAGAAGACTGGCACAACAAATCCTCTAAGGACCTCCTTGCAAAGAAAGACCAAGAAATCTTCTTGGGGAAAAACTCTTAATATGAGAAGAGTGTGCTGGGCATTTTCATTTTCATCCAATAAGACAGTGGCAGTGGGCAGGGACAGGTGATTTTATGTACTCTGAGCTGCCTCTTGCTAAGATGATTTTGCTTTGACTCTCCACTCCCTTGTTCCCTGCCCTCTCACCCCCCAGGAAGATTCTGGGCTATAACTTTGTGAGAGGAAGGCCTCAATGAGAAAATGATGGAGCTGAAAAAGCTGTTTTCCTACACCATGCCCTCGGGATGCTGAGAGCACAGGGCATCAGTGCTCTGAGATTGAGGCAACTGTGGTACAAGGGTCAAGAGACGGGCTTCTCCCATCAGCAGGTTGACTTTGGCCAGTGTGGAATCAGCACAGGATGGCCTGGACAGGTGCTGGTGGCAACAGCAGCAGTAAGACACCTTCACCAGGCTTCCTGTGCTTCAGAGTGACAACAGCAGGTGGCACTGCAAGGGGCAGGGGGCTGGGCAGGGGAATAGGGAATTCTATGTTGCAGCGTAGAGTGGTGTATTTATGAGCACATGTGAGATATCCTAGGAGAATTCCTAGAAATAACTGCAGTTATGGGAACTGCTTTAGACCAGAGACTGCTTATGAATAGGTAGAAAATTCTATGTGTGACTATTTTTGTGACTATATATGTCTCTACATATACACGTGTGTATGTAGTTGGATATTGTTTTGAAATATTAAAGATTTGCCTCCTACTCCTCACTGCTCCTAGCTCCTGACTCTGCCATTCAGGCAATAGTAATGGTTTCCTTGAGGGTGACTGAAAATAAATCACCTCATTTCTGATGCTTATCAATTTTAAAATGAGGAAAAAATTATAAATAGCTAATCAATATTCCTTCTTGAGAAGGAATTTTTATATAATCAACTTCCTCTTTTGCAATTTGTAAAAATGGAAAACATATAGTTATTTAATAAACATAGTTATTTAAAATGAGGTGAATGATTTTGTGACATTCCATTCATGCACTGCCTTCCAGCAGAAAAATCCTAGAACAAAGAAGAAAACTGCATTTCAAGAAGGAGGTTTTAAAACACAAAGCAAAAACAATACTTTCAAAAGGAAGGCTTCCACTTGGAAGAGTACAGCTTTGTTCAGAACGTATAGCATTTGGGGGATCTAAGAAACCAGAATCTGAAGAACTTAGCACATGGAGCCATACGGTAAGAGAGATTGCATGATGACATGAGAGGTCTTTTTAACTTACAGAGAATAAGAATTGGACTAGCAAGCAGACTGATGGAGGAATGAAGGGGAGATAATGCTGGGCTCTTCAGAAAGGGCCAGGCACACTATCCCCTTGTACCTTGCCCTGGGAGAAAAGAAAAAGGGAAACCTCAATGATAGAAAGCACATATAGTTTAAGGAAAATCCAGGAGTAAAGGAGTTTTGTTGAAGGGGCTGCAATCCCTTTGAAAAAGCCACGTGGCCAAAATGGTGCTGCAGCAACAGCTGTGGGCAGTGTCCAGGTGATGGTTCTGTAGCCTTACAGAACAAATTGCAGCTCAGTTGGTGTGAGGAGAGCTACTGAGATTGCAGAGCTTACCAAGTGGGCACGGGAATTCTGAGAAGACTGACTGACTGGAGGAGGCCTAAAGTCAGGCTAGGAAGAGAACAGAGTATATGCACGTCACTACTGGAGCCATGGCAGATATTAGGACCGGATGCCAATGAATGGCTCCCAAAGTCCAGGTGGTATGCTTTATACCACAGGTGGCCAGCAGGGAGAAAAGATCACATTGAGGATGTCCCTCACCAAATGAAAGGAAATGAGAGAACTGGCCTGTTATAAATGGGTGTCTGGCACAGAGTAAGAAAGAATAAAGGATGAAATTAGATGACATACACGAACAACAAGAGCAGCATAAAACCACAAAAGTTAGAAATTCAGCTTATAGAATATTGAGATGAAAGAAGTCAGTCTGATTACTAATAGGGAAATGTTTTCTATGTAAAAGACTTGAGTATGAAACTCTACTTACTGTGCAATCAAGAAATACAGGTTTCATCAAAAGTGATATAAGATCACTGAAGAGAGTGGGGAAAAAGGAGCTGACCTAAGTAACTTCGGAAAACAGCATTTTGCCTGGAAACTTGGAGGCTAAAGACAAAACGCATATGGATAGACACAAATAACTATAACTATGTTTACAAACACGGGTTAGTATTCATATATATATATATATATATATATATTTCCTAGATCTGTCCACTGAGAGAGCCTGGGAACAGTGACAACTCAGTAGATATGAGCACATCCAGTGCCCAGACTTTGGTTTCTAAAGACAATTCTCCAATAGAAGGAACCGAGACTCCTTGGAGAAAAGGTTGGTTCTAGGGCTAGTGTAAAGATAATACAAGAAGAGTCTGCAGAATCTTGTAGTGCCAGAAAGTAAGGAAGCACTCAAAAAACAAAAGGATAGGGGAATGTCAAAGGGACTCAGGAGCCAACCAGAAAAAGCTCCCAATGTCTAAAGCTGGAACAATGTGAACAACAACAAAATAACATAGTATTAGATAACTCAAAGTATAAAAGAAATATACCTGAGTACATACTGAGGTAAATAAATATTGAATAAATAAATGGGGAAAATCTTCACTACATAAACATTCTTAATAATTTATGCAGATATTTCTACTTCCATGAGGAAAAGTTTAATCCCCCTCCCCCAACCCTTGAGTATGAGCCGGACTTAAGTTATGTGCTTTCAAAAAATAGATTGTGGAAGAAGGGTAGGGGGAAAGTAACTTGTAGTGAGTGGAGAAATCTGACAAACACTACCTTGGCCAGGTGATCAAGGTTAATATCACCAGGGATAAGTCATGTTGTAGCATTTTCCTGTTGACAAGATGTGATGAGAAGGGCACTTCAACTCTGTGATGGTCTTTCAAAAAATGCATAACCTCGGTATTTAAAAAGCAATAATAATAACAATGAGAATAATAGCTGCCATTTAATGTACATTTTCTGTGCCAGGCACTATGTTGAGTGCTTCACTTACATTACCTCAATTTCTCTTTCTACCAATACCAATGCTGTCATTATTACTATTGTTAAGAGACTAAGGTTCATATCAGTGACATGTTTCATTGGGCTATAGGCAATTCTTGATCCACATATGAATTGCAGAACCTTTTGTAACAACTCATTGGAAACCATAGCACTATTGATATCACCCATTTTTAAAGCAGGTCTATGTTACATTATATTATTGTTTGCCTTTTTATATGTTTGTCTTATATCTTCAAAATATCAGTAATTCACTTCTTTGCCCCACTGCACTAATCTCTAGGAACATGTCTTGCAGATAAACAATTCGTCTTGTTCAATAAACAATTTGGATAATGCTTACTTTTGTTTTATAAAAATGACATCATATTATGCATATTTTGCTCTCTTCACTCAAGGGAATTCATGGAAATCCCTCCAAGCTAACTAATACAGCTCTAATTCATTATTTTAAGTGGTAGATAGTATTCTGTGATATGAATGGACTACAATATTCCTCTATTGATTAGGGTTTTCTTTGTTCCTCAATTTTTCCAAATAAAAATAATGCTAAAATAAGCATGCTTGTTAAATAGCAGTGCTTTTATTTCAGTGTGATGGATTCCCAAGATGGAGTGCAGAGTGGAAAGTATATACATTTTTAATTTTAATTGATATTGCCAAGGTGCTTTCTAAAACACTATGAAATTCATATTTCTATCAGCAATGTGTGACAGTACTTCTTTGCTCACAGCCCAGCCAGCAATAGCAGTTATTGTTTTATTTTGCTTTGTTTTAATTTTGGCCAATTGAAAAGATGCTAATCCTTTGAGTTTCCTCCTCTGCTAGTGACTTTGAGAATCTCTGCATATATTCAATAGCTGTTGGATTTTTGTTTTGTGGATGGTTTCTCTATATCTTTGGTCCATTTTGCTATTAGATTGTCCCCGTGTTCTCAATTTTAAATAGCTCATTGCATTAAACTTCTGTCTTCTAAAATGCAATTTTACTCCAAATCAATTTTTAAATAGATTTGTTTATGGTATTTTTTCATAGAAAAGTTTTGAAATTTTTATAAAACCAAAGTCATTTTTCTTCCTTTTTATATTCTTTACTGAGTGTCTTTCCTGCTCTTGCCTGAATATGCAGTTCCCTAGATTTCCTTTCAGAATCATTTGTACTTACTCATTTACTTATTTAGACTGGTTGTTGAATTTCCTCAATTGCTTCTTTTAGTATCTACCGACATTATCATACCATTTTTCTCCCTAAACGTGTTGATGTAATAAACTATAGGAATAGAATTCTTAATTCTTAATATGGTGTCATCCCTATATTTGCAACAGAATGTATTTGTTCTTAGTGTATCATCCTTTAACAGATGGCTGGGACAACTTACTTTTTTCCAAGTACCTGGTACTCATGACTACTAAGGCAAATAATGCCAACCACTTCCACCTTATTAGAAACTTTCTTTGGATCTTTCAGGCCCTGTTACAAGAAATACACTCCCAGTAAGAGTCCTTCAGCCAGGTTAATATAAAAGTGGCTGGGGTTGCTTCTGTTATCTGGATCTCATTCTCTTTCCAGTAGCTAAGCAATGAGGCTTCGAAGCAAAGACATGAAAGATGAAAATACAAAAGCAATTTTAAAGTTTTCAATTGGAAATTTTTCAACATTTCTTTAAGGGAGTGAGAGAAAAAGACAATAAAGCCAAAGACTTTAGAATCTATGCAAAAGGCACAAATAAGAAATTTCTCTGAGCTGAGGTAGATCCTAATATTCCAAAAAAAAAAAAAAATGAGATTAACATGAGAAGGTGTAGCTAGAAAAAAAAAATTTAAACCCTAGGAAAAAACTGTGTACAAATGCATTTTACCCTAGATGTTTTCCATAACTTAGTATATTCCCTTGACCTTCATTTGTTTTCTATCTCCTTGTCAAAAATGAAAGTAGTATGGTATTACTACAATAATCTACTAGGAAATACCCAACAAGTGCTTCATTATTCATTTTAGTCTACATTAGGACAAGAGCAGAGTGAAGATTCAAATTTCCAAATTGCCTCTGAGAAGAAATAATCAGAAGAAAATTAAAGTATTCCAATATATGTGTACACTGGAAAAGAGCAAAGGTTCAAATCATTTATGTTATAATCTACTGAGCTCTAATTGAAATCCAATTGATCTTAATGGGATTCAGATAAGGACACTTAATGGACAAACTTTTAAAGCAGGGTGGTCAATATCTCACCAGGAAGTGATAAAAATTCTTGTGACATTTTTAGCACAGAGCTAAGAGCATGAATTCTGGGATTGGAAAGACCAGAATTCATATACTGGCACTTCTAATTTAACACCTTTGTGATCTTAGGAAAGATGAGTTGCATTGCTTCATCTGTAAAATGAAGATTATAATAGTACCTACTTCAAAGGAATAGTATAGGAATTTAATGAGAAAATACACATAAAACACTTGATTTAGATTTGAATGCATCATAATTTCTTGGTAAATTGTATCTATTATTATTCTCCTCTCCTCGTTTTGTCCTCCTCCACTGAGATGGAGATTGGTTTATCACCCTCTGCCCTAGTAGACATTTATTTATTTACTGGGTATATTGTTTTCCTTTGTTTTTTATACAGTGTGCTTGCTATGGGAAGGCAACTTCCAGACAAGCAAACATCTCTCTTCCATTGACCACCAGATTGTTTCCTCAAACCTTTTCCTACACAGATATGCTGTATTAACCACTGATTACCTACATTCTGATGTGAAGACCATTGAAAAATATAATTCTTCTCCATTCTTACTGGTTTTCAACACAGAACACTACCTTCCCTGCCCACATACATACCCAAGCTAAATTCTGAGGAATATAAATTCATCTTGATCATTCTTCTTAGATAAGTCTGACAGATAAATCTATCTGGTGTACCCAGGAGGTCTACCAACACACAGCCCTATCTTCCTGCCCTCCCATTTCTCCCTTCTTATATAAGCATGACTCTAGAAATGTTAAGACTCAGTCTGGCAGAGTGCCTCAAATTTCCTTCTCTCAGACCTTGAAGCTAGGCAATGGCAACTTCTGAGTAAACATATTTATTCAGGTGAGTATATAATCCCTTTCCATTCAGCATCCACATCTGTGGAAAGGCTTGGAACTGGATATGTTCATGGGGTAAATACGCTCACAGTTATATTTTACCACTAGATGTCACTCTTTGTCATAGCTAAGCAAACATGGGGCCACATCCTACTACCGAAATGCTCCTGTCTAGGCACTTGTCCATCGCCCGAGAGACATCTAACAGTTACATTGACTTTGCCACACTGGAAGCAAACAGTGAAGATTAATCTCCAATGTAAGATCAAGGCTGACTCTGAGTATCTTCTGATCAGGATGGGAGAACCCACTTATTTCCACCAACCAGGACCTCATTTAATAGGTACCCACCTCCAAAAGGCTGAGGTACACCTGCAGTGTTTCTGTCTCCAAGAGTACCCGGGTTTCCAAGCTCCATCATGCCAGAGGCTGATGGAATCACTTCTTTTATCCCCTCAGATTGTGTTGGTGTCACTAGCAAGAACTCAGATGGGCCTCTGATTTTGTGATGAAAACCAAGGTTAGTTAATACATCTTTACCACATAAAGCTGCTATGCAAACATGATCCAATTGTTCCTGATCCTCCAAGATTCATTCTACTATCGTTGACAGATCATGGAAGTCAATTTTCAGAGAAAATCCCAGCATTTTTCTCTTTCTCAAATATGGACAGGAACTGAACAAAGTCCAGCAACTGTTGCTAAGTAAGTCCATCCTAGAAATATTTTTGTGGCATTGAGTTCATGAAAAACCCCAGTTGTAAGCCTTCCAGATTCACGCTTAGCATTTTCTGCTTCCAAAGATGGCAGATATTTAATGGTATGTTCTAACCAGGACCAAGTCCTTTTTCTCCATTTGATACTTCTCATGAATTTCTCAAGTTTTTAAAAAAATATTGTAATTAGTCTGAATCAATAATTAAAAACAACAACAAAAACTTGCTTAATTGCAGGTCCCACAGCAGTGTGTACATTCTCACATTCTCAGAGGTCCAAGTTCATCTGACACAAATATTCTCTGAACAGAAGAATTTTAAATCCTTCAGAAACTAGGTCTCCAGTTGGAAAACTAATAAAGTACTTCTTTAGATTTCCTCAGTTTAGAAAATTTATATGGTACTGAATAGGTTAGCTTTGTTTTCTGGCATATCTTGTCTTAAGTAGAGCATTCTGAACACAATTGTAATTAGCACAAGTTCAGTTTTATTGATGTCCCTCTCCATTACAGTATCCTTTGACCAGAAAAATGAAAAAAGGTGAAATGTACTCTTGGCTCAAGTAGAGAGTAATTTCAATGCTGAGCAACAAGATGAATTTAAAATTCTGTGTTATAGATCCCACAATGTTACGCAAATACAAGTCAGGGATCCAGGTGATCCCATTTCTGGCATAATCTAAGGTAATAATAAAGAATTCCAATTTTTACTCAGTCTCACGATTAAATGCCCCAAAATGTAGCTTCTTAAAAATTCTTTTAAAGTAATATTTAGACATGTTTTTAACAGTCAGTGTTTTTACACACCCATCTGAAACTCCCTTTAAAAATAGTCTCTCTCTGTATGTTTCTCCCCAACATCAATCCCCCCAATAGCAATCCTATGAATCTTTTTTGTCACTATCCTCAAAATTTAACCACTCATGGCAACTGCTAAAAGCCTATCTTTCTCTTTCATCCAAACATCAAGAATTGTCCTCATAGCCACGACCCTTCCCTATTCTTTCCTTCTATTCCCATGCTGTTAATATGTATGTGCTCCTGAAATGCTGCCCTCACCCTACATCTCTACCTCCTTCACGCATCTCTCTGGAAAGACATTTTTCTTCTATGGTGATCGATTTTTAGGTGAGAATCAGTCCATTTCCACCCCCTTGAATTCTGGAGAATAAAATTCTCTAACATTCTACCTACTAAGGTTGTAATGGTTGTATAGCTAAGGACACTCAGGCTTAGAGGGGCTAAGGAACTTGTCCAATTAAGGGGTGGACTGGGAATGAAAACCCAAGTCCACATTGCTCTAGAGTTTGAGTTAGACAGGCTGCATTACATGGTGGTTACAAAGACCAACTCTGAGCCATACTGCCTAGGTCTGAATCATCACTCTGCTGCTTACCATCTGTGTGACCTTGACACAATCTCTCCAAGCTTCAGCTTCTACTTTTGTAAAACGGGGATAATGATCATATTCTACCTATGGTTGTTGTGATGATTAAATGAGTTAATACATCAGAAAAATACACACAGGAAATGAGTTAAATGAGCAAAATACACACAGTAAATACTATTTAATTATTTATCATTAACCAGTATAATTAACCACTGTATTGCCTTTCAAATTCAAAAAATATTTTTAAAATAAATATAAATTTGTCAGAATAATATAGATGACTTGTCTCTAACTCATGTTATAAATATGAAGATAACTTGGCTTATTTAACAAATGATTCACTGACCTGACTGCCCACGTCAAATACTTTATTAGCTTACCCTCAATGAGAGTTTGAAATATGTAGCAGTTGCTTAATGGTAATGATGATGATGATGGTGATAACAACAATTGCTAACATTTATTGAGACTTAATGTGCACTAGGTGCTTATTTGATGCTGCGATAAGTATTTTAATTATCCCTATTCACTAACGAGGAAACTGAAATTAACAGGTTAGGTAACTTGCTCAAGATCTAAAATGTACTAAATGTCAAAGTTTGGCCTTCAACCCTCTGGGGTGATTTCAGATCCCACAGAGCCTAAAGCTGACAATCAAAACACTATTGAATATTACCTAAATTTTTGGATAAATATGTTTCAGTTATTTGTAAGTCTAGTTATATTTCTTCAGTTTATGTTTACATTGTATTTACATTTGATTTTATAATCTAAAGTTGTACTATTGGTCCTATACTCAGAATCCACTACTGATAGTAAGTGTTAGGTACAAAAATAAGTATTTAAAACAAAATGTTCCCTGAATCTTAGAATAAAAAGAACTCCAGAGGATGCACCTGCTAAACCTATAGGCCCGCAATACATATAAACTTCAACGTAATCTTCCCAAGAACCCTGTAAGGTAGCCTCATACTGGAATGGAGAAAGATATTGCCCAGAAAAGTTAAGAACAAGTCTAAAGTCACACAGACAGTAAGTGGTAGAATGGAGGTTTGAATTCAGGTTGGTTTTTCTGATTGCAAAGTAATTTTCACTAAACGGAGCAGTCTTCCGAAGTGGGCATTGTTTCTTAAATCTGCCAGTTATGACTTAAATTTCTTTTTCTTATAAACAAACCTAGCTTTAATAAAATCAATCTGTAATCATACTCTCAAATCCATCTTTTTTTCTTGATTTATTCTATTGTCATAGTTCCCCGGTTTGGGGAGATGAAATTAGCGGTGTTACATCCTAGAATTTTTATCACTTGGCATTTACTGTATTGGTAGTGAAGATTTTACATATATTATTCATCATATCATATCTGGATAGCACATGAATATTGTGTACCAGTCTAGACAGTTTCACGCCTGAGACAATTTATAATGTAATCTGTGTCTATAAGATATAATAAACAGAATAGGCTTATTCTGTTTCTTCTCAGGACTGTGAAAACAAAGACCTTGTGTTAAATCTTCAGAAAGAAAATGTTGACTAGACTGATACTGTTAAAGCAAATTCAATAACTAAATGTAAGATGTTTTTAAAAATGCCCAGGATCTCATTTTGTGTCAGACACTGTTCTAAGCACTTTACATATACTATTTCATTTATTTCTTATCACAGCCCTATGTTATAGGTACCATTATAATCTCAATTTTATACATGAGGAAACTGAGGCACAGAAATACTAAGTAAATTTCCCACAGTCACAAGGTTGGTAAATCCCATAACTGGACTTCAAACCCGAGCAGTGTAGGTGAGGTGCCTGGCCCCAATATACAACAATAACAGCAGGAGCAATAACAGCAATGACTCAGACACTATACAAGCATTCTACATGTATTTTCTCATTTATTCTTGATACCAACCCTAGGAGATGTTACTATTATAATTCTCATTTTACAGATGTGACAACCACAGTTCACAGAAGTTTAATAACTTGTACAAGATCACACACTTAATGAACGGCAAAATCAGGATTTGAATCTAGCCGGTCAACAGACTCCGTACTTTTGCCTTTTGTCTAAATATTAACTACCTGCATATATATTTAATTGGGATATATATTTATATTTTATGCACATTATGATCTCAGCTCCAAGACTTAAATATAAAACAGTTACACAAGCATTGATCAACATCTTCTATTCTTTAATATTGACAGTGCAGTGGATATTGTGGATCGACTTCTCCCCTCCAACCTTCCTCCTAGATCTGTAGCAACTGGAAATAAAAAACCATACTTCTGAGATGCCCTTGAAATGAAGACTCTGGATGTTAATTACCTTCTACCAATTAGCTACACTCTCAGAGCATTTGGGAGGCAAAAGTGATGTGCAGATCATTTTTCTACCCTTTTTTTTTAATCTTTCTGCTAGCAGATAATGTCTAGGAAAGGCGAGTTTGTTCTGCTGCAGTGTTCCAAAGACTGTGACCTAGATCCCTGGGTGACTAGACGCGTTTGAGTCAGCCGCAGCAACAATAACATCCTTCCTGATTTCACATCCTGACTTCTGGATCAGCTGTTGGGGTGTGTTCTTGAATTTGTAGCTCCAATGGCAGCCGCCAAAGTGGTAGCTTCCCTGGTGGGTCAGGCCTTCATTGCTCTGCGACTCATTCCTGGAAGCCCAAACTAGAAAGCACCCCTTCAGCCCTCTAAGAATTTTTTTTAAGTGCTTAATTTATTGTATCACATCTATTTCTTCTTAACATTTCTAGTGTGCTTTTCATTTCCTGTGCTGAGCCTAGACTGATAAAGTATTCATTGTTTGAATTTTACTGCTATCTGGTAGAAGTTCTTGGAGCTGATGCTTTTTAGAGAGTGTCCTGCTGCTGTATCTTACAGTTTCGCCCCTTCATGCGCTCCAGTCCACCTTCTTGACTTCATCCTCCTTTCCTTAGTAACACTGTCGATTCACTACTTCAAAACCATTTATGAAAACCATTTTGACAGTCAATCCTAATACATCCTTTGGTTCCAATTTATAAATGTTAATATCATTTTGAAAGAAAAAGAAAATTCAAGAAATAGAATGTTCAGATTTTGATTTGTTTTAAGACATTTAAAATAAGGATGCTTCTAATGAAAGGAAGTTTTATTTGTTTGTTTTTCTCTTCTCTGGTTTAAACTAGGAAATATGTCCTGATATTTAAACTGGGAAATAGGTTGTGATCCCTAGCTCCCAACTCCTGCCACATTTCACCACTGACGCTATACCCTTTGCTGCTGCTACTGTTACTACTTCACCCTTGCCCTAAAAACTCTGTTTCAAAAAGGAGTGCTGTACTTGGCATTTCCCACAAAATATAAATGTCCTCAGACATGTGTATATAAACTGTAGAGGTCAAGAGCATGAATGTCCCTTGCCTCTGCCACAATTTAGCACAAAACCTTTTGTGCAAAAACCTAAGTTTTGAGATTCCCATCTTTTTTTTTTTTTTTAGGATATTCTTTATTAGCAAAGGTTAGCCTAGGAGTAGCCATTAAGGAAGTTCCAAGTCCATTCAGTTAAAAAAGCTCAATAACTTCATATCAAAGAATAAATATTGGTACCAGAGCACCTTGCTGAATTTGTATTCAGCTGCACACTAAAATAAATACCATACATATTTATATGTGATGGTTGTTGGGAAGAATATCAGAAGGGTAAACAACATTTGGGAAAACCAACAGCCATTTGTTTCTTTGTACCTGACCAAAAATATGTTCAGCTGGTATTTGTGCTACTACATAGAGGGGCGCCTACAGCCCATCTGATACTTCTGCTCCATCCTCTTTCCCTGCAGAAGGAAGGGAGAAGACAGAGGGATCAAAAACTATGCCCAAGTCCCCAAATATTATGGCCAAACCACAGAAGTGTCCTAACAAAGGAGAAAGTCCATGTCAGGAGCTGGGTTAGCTCCTACTTTTTGGTTTCTGGATAGCAATTGGGAAGGGTTTTGTAGAAAAAACAAATATTAAGTAAAACACAAATTGTTTTAAACATTAGTTTAAAAGTTAATCAGGTTAATGAACTTCTGTAGAAAAAAGAACTGAGACTTTTTTGCACTCTGGTTTTTTCTAGACCTTTTACGAAAATATAATTCCCATCGCTATTTTCTTGCTATTCTATTGTGTTTTTCCTACATATTGTAATTCGTTGACTCTTTCTCTCAGTTTATGTTCCTTTAAATTCAGATTAGAAGTATGGAATTTCCTTAGCAAATAGAATTTGATGCTACAAGATTTTTTTAAATTTAAATTCAGTATAAATAATCATTTGATGAAACAAACAAACTTTTATTCCATTTTCACCGTTAGGGCCAGCAGAGGAATATTTGAGTATTTTGTTTCCAAAAATTGACTATGAACATTTTTGAACATACTAAAAATATGAAAGAATTATACAATGAAAATCACTTAGAGTCTATAATTTATATTCTACTGTATTTTATCATGTATCTTTCTATCTATCTGTCCTGTTTGGGGATTTTTGTAATCAGATAATAAGAAGAATCAGCTGAAAAACATTAAAAGGGCACAATTGAATAGAAATTGTCCCACCCTTAACAATATCTTCATACATTTTGACTTTGCTTTTTCCTATCTAAAAATTACTATAAAAATTTAGAGAATGTTTGAAGTGAACACTGGGATTATGACTCATCTCAATGTTTTTTTGCAAGTTTTCCCATGTTTTTCAATAAAGTAGGGTTTGTTGAGCAGTAGAAGGGAAAGGGTTATCACTGAGCATCAGGCTAATATATAAAGCTCCTTACATGCCATCACTGTGCCCTCGATTTTTAAATAATGGGATTTTATAAAAAGACTGAATAAAGGACTCTAAAGCGATAAACTACAGAGAGATACAAGATGCTATTGCCAAAAACAGATAGCACTCAATTAGTTTTTTTAAAGGCATTCTTATCACATCTCTTCCTAATATTAGCTTTCTCAGTAAACAATAGCCCGCTGCAATATTGCCAGGGTTGCCCAGCTGAGATGACAATGTGCAATGACAGATGATCAGGACCGACTGAAACTGTTGATGTATTCACAAATGGCACTCACTGGCCCTTCAGTTTTTAAGATTATTCTATGACTCTAACATGAGACCAGATTAATATTTATGCTGTAAGAGAGATAAGAACTGTATTTTTCTGTAATAAAAAAGGAACTAAAAGTATTTTGTGAGTCCATTTTCAGCTACTAACTTTTATCTAATTGAGTCTGATCTGTACACAAAAAGTAACAAACACAAATCTTTCTGCTTTTTAAAAAGCTTTAGACCTTGTACGTCTATTCAAGATGTTAGCTAAGATTTTCAGATTGTATTTGCTATAAATGAAGGAAAAATAGGTACAGAAAAAACTCTCTACACTTTCATGTAATATTGCCACCATTCACACTAGGTTGCCAGTCTCTGTTTATTAAACATATGAATTACTACATTAAACTACTGGGTCAAATTTAAGTTTCGAATAATATTTTATAATCTGTTTTTTTTTTTATCTAGAACATAGAAAATTTGTAGTTTTAAAACAAAAAAAAAATCATTATTTTAAACCATCTAAGAAGTATATTTTCAAGATATTTTGGCACATTGGCCAATTTGATAAAATTGAATCATTTGATCTTCTGAAAGGAAATTAAATTTTATTTAGATGCTAGAACTAAAGTAAGACATATTGAAATCTTTGTAATATTATAATATTTCTGAGATTTCCAAGATATATAAATATTCTATTATAATATTTCAAGACATAAAGCAATTGCTAGTTTATGATAAACAAAACATTTTAACATTATCTGTGAGGTCCTGAAAAGTCTGGCCCCTTCCTATCTTTCCAATCTCATCTGGAATGATGTTCACAGGATTTCCAAGCGAGTCAACTCTCTAGTTTTCTCCTGTCTCAATGAGCTGCTGCTTCTTGGTCTTTCAAGGATTCTTCCTTCTCTCTGACTTGGTATCACATTCTATGTCTTGAACACCCCTCTCTCTTCACTCACTTGCTGTCCTTATCTAATCCCATGTCTTTAAATATCATAAATTTGGTAATGGTTATCAAATTTATATCTCCAGCTTCAATACCTCCCTAAGCTCCACATATGGTTTGAAAAGGGGTCCATAAAATCCGCTGTGTATCAGGAGAAAAAAATGAAACCTTTCAGTGAAGTGCTGGACTGGCAATGGCAGATTTTGCACATCTCTTCACAATTCTGCATTCAGTGATATCATGTTGGTAGCTTGAAATTGACTGTATTCGGAATATTTAGCCCATGAAATTCAGCAAATGCTACAAATTCCCCCCTCACCCCCCTGAGCTAGCTAAGCAGCATACAACTGCTTATAATATTCTGGAAAGGCCCAAGAACACCAAGGGCAAGAAGATCCTGAATAATTAAGATGCTCTTTTTTGTCTGTGGGAAAAGATTATTGTTTTAGTTACTTCTTGAAGATCATTTTCAAAATCTATCGCTTCAGTTTATTTGAAGTAGTTCTATACACACAAAGTTCCAAATCCTGATCAGCAGCTAGATTTGGTGGCCCTGGAATATTTAACCTATTAATTCGGATGGAATTATAAGGTTAAGGCAATATGTGAAGTCAGAGGAAACAAAATTAATTACTTTAAGGAAAATTTTGCTAACAATTACTATCTATATTAGTGATGCTGATATCTTTAACCCCTTCACAATCCAGATATTTAGATCAGGAAGAAGATACTTAGTACAAGCTGGCCTATCAGATTTTTTCTTCTGGAATTTGTAGATCAGTTTAGCTGCTGATAACCAAGTTGGAAAGTCACATTTATATAGTCTGTCTGACATTGCTTCTGTAAAGAGCAATGTGTCATAGGGCAGGGGAAATCAGACAGCGACGGAGAGAATAAAGTAACTATGTAAAGAGAAATAGTGCTAAGAGATCCTGTGGTTCAGGAAAGAGAGGGAGAGAGGGCAAGTTCACATTCCATTACCCATAAACCCATGTAGCATGGCTGTACTGCCTGCAATTGGGTTTCACACACTTCCATTCTGTTCTTTAAATAAACACTCTTTTTACTTAAAAGTTCTTATTACTAACAAATGCCATTTAATATTTAGTTGAGAAAAAAATATATCATTAATATCCAGATATGGTATTCAATTGACCTCTTGCAATCACCACTTGACGTGTAAATGTCATCTCAAAATTCACATGCCTAAAACTGAACTCCTGAATTTCACCCAAAGCTGCTTCACTCACATTCTACATTCTCCTTTAGCTCAGTAAATCTCTCCATCTTTTTTCAGTTGTTCAGGCTAAAACCATTAGACTTTGACTCCTTTTCTCTCACAAAACTACATCCACTCCCACAGCATGTCCTGCTGGCTCTATCTTTTGAATATATTCAGAATCTGAACACTTTTCATCATCGCCATTGTCACCAGCCTCTTCCAAGCCATTATCTCCTGCCTGGATTATTGCAATAGTTCTTAATAGTCCCAGCTTCTGCCTCTCTCTGCTTTCCCCCACCCCAGTCTATTTTCTACACAGGAGCCAGAGTAAATCACATCACTTTTCTGATCAACACACCATTAAGCTTCCCATTTCCCTCAGGCTAAAAGCCAAAAACCTTATAATGACCCTTCCTCTTTAGCACTCTAACCTCACCTCCAACTATTCACCTCCTATTTATTTCCTTCCAACTACATGGGCTCCCCTGCTGTCCTGAAACACTCCAGACACTCTCCCCTCAGGCTCTTTGCCTTTGCCATTCCCTCTCCTTCATAGAACTGTTCCTCAATTATCCACTTGGCTCAATTCCTCACCACCTTCAGGTGTTGGCTCAAATGTTACCTTCTGAATGCTGATTTTCTTGGCCATTCAATTTACATTGAAGCACCACTACTCCCAGGACATCTTATCCCCTTTCTGCCATATAATATATAAGCACATAATATAGTATGCACTTTATGCGTTTTGTTTATTTTCTGTTTCTCTCCAGGAGAACATAAACTCTTTGCTGGCAGAAATTTTTGACTATTTAGATCATAGCTGTCTCATGTGCCTAGAATGGTGTCTGGCGTACAGTAGATGCTCAATAAATCCCTGAATAAGTGAATGAGTGAATTCAGATAATAAATAAAAATACTTGTGGGGGGTGAAGTTGGGCAAACGACTGAATTACACAAACTATTTGCTTCCACTGCCCTAATTCAATGGAATATTGCCAACTCTTTGTTTTGTTCTATTTAGATCCTGCATCTGTGTAGATTTCGTTTCCAAAATTTGGAGATGTATAGTAATTTAGTCAGGAAAAAAGTTATTTCCATGGATGCCTGGTAAACTGATTACAATGAAATTGGCACTGAGTCCTAGTTTTAATATGACACCATGGCATATTATAATTCAAATTTCCACTATAAAGTTTTTCTAGTGGCAGAATGGGTACTTCCCTAGGTCTTTGTTTTTTCTACAGAACTTAGATAAAAAGCTCATGTTGTATTTGGCATCAGATCACTCATAGTAATCTTCTCATATAAAAACACAATGTCAGTGAAAAGAAAGGAAAAATCTCCTGCAGAATAGAAGGGAATAATTCCTCGCAAAATTATCTCTGGATGCTAATACACCAACAATAAAGGCCCTATAATGGGATTGTTTCGAGTGATATTGTTCCTATTAAGTTTCAGTGATGCCAAAGACAGAATCACCCTGAGGCCATGATACATCACTTAGGACAATGACACATATTTAAGCTCATTGATTTTAATAATGGTTGGTGCATTAGTTTAGATCAGAATGTAAAAATGGAAACAAGTTTTAGTTTTAGTCTTATTTTGACATTATTGATCATATTCTTGAGCAGAAAAAAAGGGAAAATTATTCTGAGGCATCAATACCCTGAAATACACACAAACATATATCCTAATGAGACAACACCAGCATTAAAAGTATGTGAAGTCCCTCCACCTGTCCCCGGGCTGAAACAGTGACATGAATTGTGCTTGTCTTGAATTTCTTGTGTCCTCAGACTCTAAAGATTTTGAAATCTGGTTAGATTGGTAATTGCTTCCATTGCCATATTTAGACACTTTGAATAATGATGTAGGTAATACAAACTGGAGACAAAATGCATAGTCAATATATTTTGACTTGCTCATAAATCTAGGAAATTTAGAGAATCTCTAGTCATTAAGTAACGTTTGAAATCATAGGTGGATAATGAATTCTCTATGGCCCTCCAAGGATAATACAGATTCCAAATTAGACACTAGAATTTTATACCACGTGAATGTGATACTGAGATTAGGTGGATAGCATGTTGGCATATTTGATAAACCACATTTGACACAATTCTGTTCTTTAAGTGTATAATTAACAGTATGTTACAAACTGAGTAGCTAATTTCAGAAATTTTTATATCTTCAGCTACAAAATTGAATATTAAATTTGAACAGCTGGATCTTTTTGGCCAACTGTCTACTGAAGGCATGGGCTAAACTCCTCCATGATTAATCCTCACATTCTCTATAGAACATTCTAGAGTATGTCCTTTATTAGAAATTCTTATAAAGTTCCAGTTTCTATGAATGTGAAGATCACGTAGGATAGATGATGAAAAGTGTGTCTTCTAATAAAATTTGAGACCTGAGAAGAACATTAGAGATTACCTTAGTTCAATTTTTTCATTCTACAGATGAGAAGCTAAGATCCAGGAAAGCACAGTGATATGGATCTATATTAGTAGTTGTAACTGCATTATGGGACTGAAGAGGATCAGATTATGCTACCCCAAAATATGTTACTTTGGCAAAAGGATTATTTTGAGCTGAAGGCAACTGACAAGCAGCAGATGCAGGAAGAACTCTCTGCTCTCCCACTTTCTGCCTAAAAGCAGGGCATAAATTTCCCTTTGTGAAGGTGTCTCCCTCTGCTCTCCTGTAACAGGAAGAGAATTACTTTTAATCTCACTGAAAACAGCACCAACTTGAGTCTGTATAACAAACCTTATTAAACAACCCTTATCTTCTGCTAGTTTCCCCATATATTTACCTTCCCACATTTTACTAACCCTAGAGGCCCAAACCCCTTTTCCTTGTTTAGTCACTTCTCCACAATCGATGGCCCTTTGTTAAAATGGTATGTAAGCCCCCAAGTTTAACTGCCTTTTTGGGGTTTTTCACTCCTTTTCTGTGAACTCGCCCTTCCTCCCGACCACACATGTAAAAATAAAATATGTATGCCTTTTCCCCTGTTAATCTGGTTTTTGTCAGTTTAATTTGCAGGCCTCAGTCATAAACCTAAGAGCGTAGAGGAAAAGTTTTTCTCCTCTACAAGACATACTTGATTATTTGCCACTTGATTAAATAGCTAGCATTAAGAATTTCCTCAGAGGGCTGGCCCAGTGGCGCAGCAGCTTAGTTCGCGGTTGGCAGCCCGAGTTCGCAGGTGCGGATCCCGGGCGCCCGCCGACGCACTGCTTGTCAGCCATGCCGTGGCGGCGTCCCATATAAAGTAGAGGAAAATGGGCACGGATATTAGCCCAGGGCCAGTCTTCCTCAGCAAAAAGAGGAGGATTGGCAATGGATGTTAGCTCAGGGCTGGTCTTCCTCACAAAAAAAAAAAAAAAAAGAATTTCCTCAGAAATAGCTATTTCCATAGTGTGTTTATAATCCAGCTGTTGGCAATTTAGCTTCATTATTTGAGAAAAAATTTATACATCCTTAAAATTTTCTACACTATTCACTTCAGAACTTCATTCCTGTAGTTACTACATGTGTTGGGAAGATGGGGAGAAGTGAGGATGGAGTTGCTATTGCCATTCATCCTAAAAGACTGTTTTAGAAAGATATGAGAGGGAACCTACTGTTTTAATGTTGTAGAACTAGCTATATTCCAGGATTTAGTCGTTAAATGGTCTTAATCTGCCTCCTTGTTAATACCCTTAACATAATTAAGTGCCTACAAAGTGTCAGACACTTGCTAACAAAGGATAAGTCATGATGCCTATCTTAAAGGTCTTACAATCAACTATGAGGAGACAGCTGAAAAACAACAGCCTGTGCCAGAATAACAGGGGGACAAAGGCGAGAGTAGACAATTGTAGCACAGCATGGGTTGACAAAAATTAATAGAGAAGATCGTCCTTGAGCTCATGAAAGTTGCTTGTTAAGAGGAAGATAATAAGTAAGATATGTCACTTGTTTTATATTGATGGATCAATCACAAATTTATCTCTAAGATTCTTAGAAGCCAAGACTTTCCCTCCAAGATACACACCCAAATATCCAACTGACCTGACAAGTTCAATGTGTTCAACATAGAATTTATGATCTTTCCTTACAAACCTGGTCTCCTTCACTGTTATCAGATATTCCATTCTATTTCTCAAGTGAGAAATCTACGTCAAACTTGACTCCTTCCACTACCAAACTATTGTCAAGTCCTTTCCTGGTAATTTTACCCCCAGAATATCTTTCAAATAAATCCATGTCTTTTAATTTTCTCCATGACTACCATAATTCAAACTGCGATCATCAACCACTTCTACTATTGCATTACTTGAGCAGTCAGAAGCTGCCTAGCACATACTACAAGCTCAATAAACATATTTGAATGAATAAATGATTGACTGAACTGGCTTCCTTGCATTCCTTTTGCTTATCCTCTAATTCATTTTCCAAGGGGCAGAGTGATCTTTTTGGTTCTCTAATATTATCACGTCATTCTCTTAATTAAAACCTTAAAGCCTTAAAAAGTCTTGCATGAATGGATCGGTTAATGCTCTATCTTGTACAAAATAAGATGAGAAATGTGAGTCTGTGCACTTGTAATTTATTACCACTGTATAGGATTTGCACTGTGATGTCAATCTCTACATTGAGTAATTGAGAACTCTGAGCATGCCATACTTTAGTGGTTGCAAGGAGAGAAGATTGGGGGAAAGATGGTAACCCCACTGGCACACATTTTTTTAAAATAAATTTTGGATTATAAATATTTTAAAACAAAGTAGAGAGAAAATATTACAAACTTTATACACTTGTCACAATTTTTAATATTTAACAATTATCAATATTTTGCATTTTTTTTTTGTAGGTGAAGTATTTTAGGGGAAATCCTAAACTTCATGTCACTTTATTTCAGCATGTTTTAATGCTGAACAACAATATGCACACTTTCTTGCAAATTACAATATCAGTATCATACCTAATGAAAACAGGAAGAATTCCTTGGTAATATCTGCTTCAAAAGCCATATTCAAAACTTTCCATTTTCTCAAAAAATGTCCTTTTCACAGACAAGTTATGAGAATCAGGATCCAAATAAGGTCCATATGTTGTGTTTGGTTATGTCTCCTAAATCTCTTAATCTGAAGCAGTCTTCTTCCCCATCTTTTTAAAATCTTATCTGATTGACTTGAAGAAATTTGATTAGTTATCCTATAGAATGTCCTGTCTTCTACAGGCCTCAGTTTGATTCCTTTATGGTCTCATTTAACTTGCTTTACCAGGAAATTTTCTGTAAATCAGATGTTATCTCAAAAGACTTGAATCAATTCAGGTTTAATGTTCTCCCATATCTCCTCCCCCCAAGAACACTTCAGTGATGCTGTGTATTTCACAAAGCATCACAGAGGAGGCACCTATCTAATTGCCCACTTCTTAGTGATACTAAAATAAATGTGGTTCAAGTGGTGACAGACTGATCCCTCCAGTACAAAGTTACCAAGCAGACTTGTACCCAATAATTTCCTTCTTTCATGATCTTTGTCTGAATTAGTTTCTTAAGGGTTACGTAATGGTGATTTTCTAACTTTACCAATTATTCCATATTTATTTGCTGGAATTTCTCTGTAAGAAAAACTTTTTTTGTCAACGAAGGCTCTTTGTTTACCTTAATAGTTCGTATAAAGCAGGACTATTCTTAATTTTTTTTCCCCTTAATTGACAATAGATGCTGGTCCAGGGCCTAGTTTGTGTGTTATAATTTATTTTTACAGCTTTGTTGAGATATTTCACATACCATAAATTCACCCATTTAAAGTATACAGTTCAGTGGTTTTTGGTATATTCACGGAGTTGTGCAATAATCATAACAATAAATTTTAGAACATTTTCAGTACCCCTCCCCCCAAACCTCATAACCTTTAGCAGTCAGTTCCCATTATCTCCACTCCCCAGTCTAAAGCAACTACTAATCTAATTTCTGTCTCTACAGATTTGACTATTCTGGATATTTTGCATAAATGGAATCATGCAATATGTTATCTTTTGTTTCTTTCACTTAGCATAACGTTTTCAAGGTTTATGTATCAGTACTTCATTCTTTTTTATTGCTTAACAAAATTCCATTGCATCAGTATACAATATTTTGTTTATCCCTTCATCAGTTGATAGACATTTAGGTTATTTCCATTTGAATGCTATTATTAATGACACTGCTATGAATATCTCTATATAAGCTTTTATATGGGCTTATGTTTTCTCTTCTCTTGGGTAGATACCTAAGAGTGGAATTGCTGGGTCATATGGTAATTCTATGTTTAGCCTTTTGAGTAACTGTCAGACTAGTTTTCCAAAGTGGCTGTATCATTAATACACTCTCACCATCAATATATGAGTGATATGATTTTTCCACCTCTTCATTAACACTTGTCATTGTCTGTCTTTTTTATTTCAGCCATTCTAGTGGGTGTGAAGTAGATTTTCATTTTTTTTTAAATTAGATGTTCTGGGGTTTTTTTTGGTGAGGAAGATTAGCCCTGAGCTAACATCTGTTGCTAATCCTCCTTTTTTTGCTGAGGAAGATTGGCCCTGGGCTAACATCCGTGCCCATCTTCCTCTGCTTTATATGGGATGCCTGCCACAGCATGGCTTGATAAGTGGTATGTAGGTCCGCACCCAGGATCCGAACCCGTGAATCCCGGGCCGCTGAAGCAGAGCACACAAACTTAACCACTACACCACAGGGCCAGCCCCCTCATTGTGGTTTTGATTTACATTTCCCTAATGACTAAAACTACTGAGCATCTTTTCATATGCTTATTGACCATTTGTATATCCTCTTTAGATAAAGGTCTATTCCAATTCTTTGCCTATTTTTAATTTTGCCACAGTCCTCTGGGACTATAGCCCATTCTTATGATCTCATTTAACGTTAATTACCTCTAAAAATCCTATAGGTACAGTCACACTAGGGATTAAAGCTTCAACATATGAATTTGGAGGAACCCAGTTCAGTCTATAGCAATTATGCTGTCTTCATTACTGTTGCTTTGTAGTTAAGCTTTGAAATCATGAATCCTCCAACTTGAGTGAGTTTTCCTGTCCTTTATTTCAGTATTTTCTTTCTAATCTTTATTATTATTTTTTTGCCCTTCCATTTCTAGATTCTTAGGTTGGAAAGTAAGGTTGTTGAAATCTTTCTTTTTTAATATAGACATTTGCAGCTATACATTCCCCTCTAAGCACTACTTTAGTTGCATCCTATGAGTTTCAGTATGTTGCGTTTTCATTTTCCTTCATCTCAAAGTATTTTCTAAAATTTCACTTGTGATTTCTTCTTTGATCTAATAGTTAATTAGGAGGATGTTGTTTATTTCCCACATATTGTGAATTTCCCAAACTTTCCTGATGTTGATTTCTAATTTAATTACATTGTGATCAAAGAACATACTTTGTATGATTTTAATACTTGTAAATTTATTGAGACTTGTTTTATGGCCTAGCATATTCTCTATCCTGGAGAATATTCCATATCCACTTAAGAATGAGTATTCTGCTGCTACTGAGTGGTGTGTACTATAGACGTCTGTAAAGTCTAGTTGGTTTTTAGTCTTGCTCAAGTTTTCTATTTCCTTGTTCATCTTTTGCCTAGATGTTCTCTCCATTATTGAAAGTGGGGAATTGAAAGCTCCAACTATTATAGTTGAATTGTCTATTTCTCTTTTCAATTCTGTCACATTTTGCTTCATGTAGTTTTAGGCTCTATTAGTAGGTGAATACATCCTGTAGATGTTTGGCAAGTATTCTTGGCAACATCTTATTAGCTATTAGCTTGTTTAGCTAGACCTGGGGGTTTAGTGGTTAAGATTCAGAGTACGCACCACCTTGGCCGAGTTTGTTTTCTGGTCAGGGAACCAAACCACTCATCTGTTGGTTGTCATACTGTGGTGGCTGCGTGTTGCATGATGTTGAAGCTATGCCATCAGTATTTCAAACACCAGCAGGGTCATCCATAGTGAACAGGTTTCAGCAGACCTTCCAGACTAGACGGACTAAAAAGTTCCTGGTCACCCACTTTTGAAAAATTGGCCATAAAAACCCTATGAATAGCAGTGGAGCATTGTCATATTGATATAACACTGAAGATGAGAGGATGGTGCAAAAAGATTGGGCAGAGTTCTGCTCTGCTGTACACAGGTCACTAGAAGTTGGAATTGACTGGACTGCACTAACAACAAAATCAGCTTGTTTTACGAACTTAAATGCAGTGACTCTGAAATTCCTATTATATTCTATTTATTCTATAATAGAGATTCTATTAATATTTCTTGTAGACCCTGACCACTTTCTCCCCCAATTAATAAAAATTAGTGAGGTTATATTGTACATCTAAAATTTCTATATCCCCATGAAATAGTTTGCCTTAGGAACTGTGTGAAATAAGCTAATTCCTGACAAATATGATACTAGTCGAATTCAACCTTTCTCTTTCAAAATAAATTCTTTACAACAATCAAACTGCCATGTAAATACAAAATACCACCATGATAGAAAATGTTTAAGGATGAGGCAGTGGAATGAATAAAGTTTATCAAATATAAACATTAATCTAAAAAAATCATGCAAAAATTAAATGCAGTCCAGAAGTGCTCACAAAATGAGGGATGGACCACCTTTTAAAGAAGTTCATCCCTGATAACTGATGCAGGCATAGAATCTAAGAATACCTTAGAGTTATGTTATATTAAAACATTGGATTTGTGGAGAACAGGAAAGAGGAGGTGGAAATCTCATGTCTCTGGCAACCTGGAGATTATATGACCCCCTATTAAAGTAATGAAAATGCACATGGGGCAAAAAGTAGTAGGGAGACATAAATAGGAATGAAAGGCTGAAGATAAAGGTATTGCTAGTCAGGGGTCACTTGTTAATCTCTGTCATCTGTAACCAATATCCACAGCTGTGAACAGAAGATGGGAGACAGGTCTTGAGCCTACATAAGGTGAAGAGTTGAAATTAGTGTCTCTATGTAAAGTTTTCCATATTAACTCCATATATAGTTCAACCTCAGTGGAAGGATGGACTAGATAAATATCTGTCCTCTGGGAAAAGGAAATGACATAGAAACATGTCTGACATGACCTAGACAGAAAAAAAAAAAAAAAACAAAAAACTTCATTATAACCACAGTTTTGCTCTCATGGGATTAGGATTAAAATTTACGTTAACTGTATGATTCCAGAAATAGCAAACTCAGAAACTAATTTATAGTTGTTCCATGATAGGGGCGTCCCAGAAACCTGGAAAGAAGCCATGGCAAATCTTTTCTAAGAGATTTAGAGACTCATAACCCAAAATTTACATAATGTCCCAGGAAACAGGTAGCCATCAGTGAAAGCAGAACAACACATTGCAGATTTTTGACTCCCAAGAACTTCAAATTTTTAAAATATATGATATAATGAAAAATAAACTTTAAAGAAATAAGATTGGATCAAAAAGATGAACAAGTAATAAAATACCATTAAAATATCAAATGCTGTGGAAAAGAACTAAATAGATTGCTAGAGATAAGAAATATAATAATTGAAATTATAAACTTCCATAGCAGTTAAATAGCAAAATAGATACTGTTGAAGAAGAATGAGTAAACTAGAAGAGGTTGAAAAACTTAGCAAGAATGTAGAGTAGATGGAAAACATGAAATTAAGTTATGAGATATGAAGAAAAGAATGAGAGGTTCCACTATAAACCTAATGAGAGCTTTAAGAGGAAAGAGTATAATGGAAAAGATGAAATGTTCTAAAGAATAGTGGGTGAGAATTTTTAACATAATGAAATAAGGAAATTCAAGATTCAGGCATCACAAACAAGACAAATAAAAACGTATCCACATCTAAACGCCTCTTAGTGAAGCTGTAGGGAATCAAAGACCGAGAGAAGATTTTAAAAGAATCAAGGGAGAACAACATAGTTACATAAATATGAGTGACAATAAAAATAGCAGCAATAGACCAAAATTAATATTGTTAAGGTACAGAGAGAAAATCACTGTAGACCAAGAATTAAATGTCCAGCTTAACTACCATTCAAGACCAAAATGGAAATAAAGATAATTTTAGACAAATAAAAATGAGAATGTTTACCATCAACTAAAAAATTTTCTGAAGGACATATTTCTAGGAAAAAGAAAGATCCCAGAAGGAAGTCTAAGATGCAAGAAGAACTGATGAGCAAATAAATTGGTAAAAACAAACAAACAAAAAAACAAATATTGAGTGTATAAGACAATAAACAGGGTGGATCTAAAAATACTGAACAATAGTTTTCAAGTCAGGAGGTTCAATTTCTCCATTGTCACCTCTTGGCACGCCCAGTGCCATTTGTTCAAACTGATTTAAATATAACCACTTTTTACTTGTTTTATTTTCTATTTGTAAGATTTTGGATAATTTAGCATAACATTTTGATGTGTGCCTTACTGCATTTATTTTGATGGGTACATTGAGGGCCTATTTAATTTGCTCTCATCTTAAATGTTTAGAAAATTTTCTTCTATTATTTCTTTGATAATATTCTCCCTTCATTTTATTCTGTCTTCACTTTTTGAAATTCTAATATTTCAGAGTAGTACCTTATAGATTAATGCTCTACTTTTCTTACATTTTGTTCCCATTTTTTATTTGTTTTGTATTTGTTGTGCACTTCATCCTTTTCTTTTGGAGAGACTTCTTTATCTTGCAAAGGTTCCTTTTTAAAAATGTTTATTATATTATTGGTTTCTAAGCAATGTTTAGGGTTTCTGTTCTGGTCTTAATTTACGTGCCTCCTTAGGCTTGCTCAGTCACATCTGACTCTGGGGCTTTGACTACTCACTGTGTAGAAAGCGCTCGCAGGTCATCTTCCTTCCTTTCCTTGCAGAACCAGATGTCTTGGCCTCTCTTGGGGTGAGGTCAGGTTCCCCCAGGCTGCCTGCCAAGGTGAGAGTCCCTGCAGGTTGGATGCTCACGTCCCACTCCACCAAATCCAATCACACTACTTGCAAACCTATCTGAAGCTCATAGGATCTGGCTTGCGTAGCAGCAGTTACATTACTCTGATGAGTGAATCTGAAATATTTATATATCTAATCTCCCGATCTTGAGGAAGGACTAATTTAAATATTTTTACCTAGTTAGTCATTAACTTATGTCAGAGAAAGGGTATTAAATCAAATGCTTCAGAGAATTTGCTTGATTAAGCAATTACACTGCCTGAGCTCCACGTCACTGCCTCCAGACAAGCTTATTTTGTTTTTTATTGGCCTATAATTGAACTGACGCAGAGAACATTTTAGAAGGAAATCCCATCACACAAAAGCTGGCTAAAGGAAGAGGAAGAGAACCTGTCCTCAAATAGGGGTCTAAAGCTGCCCCAGTGAAATCTAAGAATTCAAAAGAGGCCAATTCAAATGGGAAAGATGTCACAAAGCAAAACACATAAACATATCTATAGCTAACACTTGTTTTGATCACACGTTCCCTTAGGAAACACATGGCAACTAGGAAGAAAATCCTATTTTCCTTGCCAGCAGTTAAAGGGCTAACCTGCCTTGGAATCCAAAGTATTAGGGGTGTTGTATGTGTTTTAAAACTCAGCAAGTGCCACTTTACACGAATGGTAGAGATTCACTTTTGCAGTAATGATAACTGTTTCTATTATAGAAATATCATTTGCTGAATATAGCCTTCAGGCAAAAAACCAGTATGTGAATTAATAGACTTTGGGTCTAATTAAGTGCTGCTCTTTGGAGAATGGTTTATATATGGGTACCTTGGATTTAATGTTTTATTTAAGCATAGTTTATTTGTATTAAAAAAGAGGGGAAATATAAAAGCATAAACTGAAAGGGATCCCAAGGGGTGATATATTGCTTCTCTTTAACGACGGGAAAATTGTACAACCCACCTGTCATGGGGTTGTCTGTTCTTTGCCAAAGAATGAGGGTGAATCTTAAATTATTCTAAGTAGCTCACTTCGATTTCCTACAACCATTTCTACCAGGAGACAGAAGAGTATTTTGGGAACAATAAAGTGCTATGCAAATGCAAGTTTTTATAATTAGTATTAAGATTTGTTCTCTATTCCCAGAAGGAGAAAATGACTAGACATTTTGCATCTTATAAAAATCCTCGTAACCCTGAATACACTAATATGTTATTCTTCAGCTTTCTCTATACAAATAAAACTCACATTTTACTTTTTCCTAATTAGCCTTACTTCTCAGTCTGATTTCATTTTCCCTATTGGACAGTCGCCAAACTTACCATGCCATGAATTTAAAACAAGTAGGCAATTAGCAAAAACTGCGTTGATTTTTGTTAAATTTTTAATATTTCCTTAACAGATAGGGGTCAACCTCTATTCATCAATCACATCTAATATTTACATTTTAATTTTTTACAATTTTTAATTACGAGTATTTTTAACATGAAAATTAAAGGAATACTACAAGGAATACTTGTGTATTCCAGGTGATCAATTTGATTCAACAATTATTAGCTTTTTCTCATAGTTGATTATTTCTCACTGCCACACGCACATATACACAATTTGCCAAATTTTTTGAAAGTTGCAGATGCTCCATAATAATAATACTATTTTCTTACAAAAAATAACAATTTCCTAATTTCATGCAATGTCCAGCCCATGATCATATTGCTGTAGTTTTCCTCCAAATGTCTTACCAACAATCTTTAGGCAATTATTTTAATTAGTTTCTAGTTTAGCTCTCCAAATTTTTATTGAAAAATAAGTATAAATATATGTATATATTCTTATGTGAAAGGAAACATGCCTTATGCAACTCTACACCTTGTTTTGTTCACTTAAAATTGTATCCTGGTGATCTCTGTTTATCAGTGCATACTGGTCGTCTTCATTTCTCTCATCTCCTGGAGTTACTGTGAGCATGGGTTACTATATGCAAAGTGCTTAGCACAAAACCTATACAATACCAACCTCTCCATAAGTGCTAATTGCTGTCCTTTAGAGAGACTATACAAGAAGCCTGGAATTAATGGAGAAAAACATGTTGTTTTAAGGGAAAGGTATATATAAATATACACACATATATGTAAATTTACTCCAAGATATTTACTAATATAATGAAATATGATGGCAGACTCTGGATTAGCTGTCAAAAAGCAGTAGCAACACCTATGTTGCTTATCGTCTTTAACTTCAGAGGCTAAAAATTACTACTCATCTCTCTGGCCTCTGCTGCAGGTAGTGATTCATGGAACATTATTATGGTCAGTGAGAGTAGGTGAGAGTCCCAGAGCTTCTCATCCCATAAGGAGGCAAAGTGTCACTGGGACACAAGGAAAAGGGTTTTGTGGGTTTTTATTCTCCTTCCTCCATCTTTCTGCCTAGAACTCAAACCTGTGGTCTAAAGGTACATGAGCTATCTTAAGACTTTAAGGCAAGAAGCTTAAAGACAAAGACTTACAAGTTAAGGATGGAAGAATGAAAAATAGAAAAAAACCCTAGTCCCTATGACACCACAGAGCTATGTACTAATTCTAGATGGTCTACATGGAGATTTCATGTTATATGAGACAAATTTATATTCTTTTGAAAGCTATTTTTTGGTCTGGATTCTACTCTTTTCAGCCAAATGCATTCCTAACTGACATACATCAAAATCTCAGAATTTTTCTGAAAACATAATGCCTTTAAATTCCATTTTTGATAATTTGTAGTTGAGAATATCAAAGAATATTCAAAAAAAGAATGATGAAAAACACTAACACTACTCGCCTTTCTGTATATTAACATGCACTTGAAGCAAAAGTAACTAAATTAGTACATCATTGGGTGACAAATAAATGATAGATCAATGGAGGAGTATTAAAGTCAATAAATATCTGAAAGTGTAATACATGATAAATCAGGCATGACCAAATGATGGAGAAGGAAAGAAGTACTCAATAATTTTTAAAAAGTCATTAATTTGAAAAAATTGAGATTTGTCCACAAATCTTCTCACGTAAAGCCTTATAGATTAATTCTTGTGGTAGACGTCTACACAGAGAAACCAGTGTGCCCTGTTCTGTGCTGTCGCTGCACACTTTGCTCTAGCACTTTTCACATATGGTAGAAGTGTTGACTTGCTTGTCTTCTTAACACTAGTTCCTAAAATAGTACCTGGGGGCTCAATAAATGTATAATAAATAATTTAATGCATATCTTAGGTGTTTCTGGCTGTGCTAAATTTAGATGAATAGGACAGACCTACCCTCAGAAACCTCACAACCAGTAGAGAAGACATGACAATGTAATCCTCCAAAAAAGATGATACAAGTAAAATGTTATAAATATCTTAAGGTAGATGCAAATAAAATATTCTGTGAATTCACAGTATTCAAATGAAATCAAGGAAGACAGAGGGAAACGTTTGTTTTTGTCAAATATGTGAATGAATATAATTTTAAAATTCATATATATTACTATTCAGAAGAGTGTTTTTATTTTTTATTGGGTGATGGACTACTTTGAGCATCCAACCTCTACCAAAAATACTCCTATACACATAGACAAAAGTTCTGCACACAATTTCAGGAGATTCAAGGATTCCCCTGAACTCTGGCCCTGAACAGTTGGTTAAGGACCCTTGATCCAGATATTTGTAGTTAAGCTTTTATTAATATTTATGCAATAAATAATCTAATTGTGTCCCCATATAGACTAGCAAACATCTTGTAGAAATATATTTTTTTAATAGGACAGGAACCATGCCGCAGATTCACAATACAATGAATGTATGTCTTAAAATGCAAGTAAAAACATTACATTTCAACGTTTAGGTAGCCATTTTGCTTGCAAAACAGGTTAATAGAGTATGATAATTTTAGAGTGATGAAACTATTTCTGAATGATTACTTTTCAGCACTGCTAATGAAACTGACAACTTTTCCAACAATTACATCATGAAAACTTAGCACAATTTAAAGGTTACTTTTACAAGTGTTGATAATTTCCAGCATATTGAGAGCATTTTGTCCATGGAATTTTGATTGAATGTTAACTATATTTTAATGCAAAACTATAACTGTTCAATTGGATCATGTGGAAATGGCCTTAACAAAACACTTCTATGTAAAGGGGAGGTTGATGCTTCAACATAATTTGTAATTTTTCATGATGACTATATAGATGATTTGGGCTGACTGATAATCTGTTTTTGTTGTTATTGCTGCTGACAGGCACACATATCCAGACACAGAGAGAATAGAAAGACATCTTTGAAATTCAGGACTCACTTGGTGACTGTCATTAAGGCACAAAAAATTCAAGAAATTCGGATCCTTCTTCTGAAGGGTTCTTCTCCCAACAGCTTTCATTTTTCTATATTCCCTAGCAGAAAAATACTAGTTCCAATTGTTATTGGAAAAGAGTCATTCCTCATGATCTTCTACCCTTACCTTTGTAGAAACTCAAGGCAGAAGAAGCAGAGAAGGAGGTCTAAAGGCAGAACACATATGAGGGAGTTTGTGTTCGGGTGTGTTCAACTGAAAATAAGTGTGTTTCAGAAATTAGCATCTGCAGGTCTATAAATCATTTTGGTGGACATCTACTGATTCTGAAAAAAAAATTTTAAATATATACCCAATATTAAACTCTAGACTATCATTGATTCCTCTGTCTATGAAGGCGAAGGGAGGACGGGCTTAGCTTACAGAGAACTGAGGCAGAGTAAGAGAGAGAACCACAGACTCAATGACACTTATTTATGTTCAATAAACAATGTTCCTTTTTTCATGAAATAACCAGATGGGAATCAAAACACCATAAGTGAAAATTAGAAATCACCTAACAATGCTTTAATCAACATGTGGAACTATGTAGTTATAACATAGTTCTTAGATACTTATTAGGAACTTTCTCTATTTGGTGTATCCATGTCATACAATTCTTTCAAATAATCATGCCTTTATTTGTATGGTGTTTCACAATTTACAAAGCATTTTCACAAACATGGTTTTATTTAAACCTCTTAATTTTTGAGTAGTTCATTCCATTTTATAAATGAGGAAACCGAGGTTTTTCAATGACATATGCCTTGTAAATGGCCAAGTAAGGACGTTAATCAAGGTCGTTCAAGTCTATCTCATGTTATTTCCATTTCAGCATGGTTACTTGCACTTTATGATACATAAAAAGTACTAGTTTTTACATTTTTCACTATGAGATAATTTATCAAAATCCTCAGGTGCCATTCTTATTTTAAAATTCATCATAAAATATAACCAATATAAGCATTTTTAAGTGAATGGAATATTTTGATTATCTTAAGCATTTTATTTCTTGAGACTGAATTTAGTTGGTGTTCAATTCTCCTTAAGAGAGATATTTATAGATCACAACTACCTTTCCAGTCTGCTGGTTTCTTTCCAAACAAAATTTCTTTTCACTTTTTTATCCTCTGGCACAAGTTTCTGCATGTAACAGCAGGAATACAAATTATGTCCAAAGCACTTACGTAGTTGGCAGAAGTATTTTCTCTTCTGCTATAAATTTATCAAACATTTTTCAAAACAGTAAATCCCTGAAAACAAGGGCTGAATTCCAAATAGAATCATCATAGTTATGCCATTTACATGTTAGTTAAGAGAATCTTCAATTATCTTGTAAAGATCCTAAGTTTGAGAGCAATAACAATTTGCCATGGGTCTGAACTGGCAGACTAATTTTCAGCATCAGCAACTCATGTTTTTTCCTTGAAACTTTAGGCCAATTTTTCACTATGGGAAATGCACTGCTAATTAGTGATCAGTTCCTGCATGGGTCTTTTCACTCAACTTACGAATATGCATGCCATTGCAGACAGTAGCATCATCATCAAATCAGAAGGAGGAGAAAGGAAGAGCTTTCTGGAGTCAGAAGACAAAATTGAGTGCGTACGACATCATTTATAATGTCCTTATGTGTGCAAATTCAATTAGAGGTAAAATATTGATTAGGTAGTTGATGTCACAGATAATACATTATGGAAAAGTAATTAAACATTTTCGATTTTTCATTTTTTTAAATATTCACAACACTAGAGCAGAATTAAAGATGAGTTAGTTAGGAAGTAAATGGTCCTGATGAAGCAGGGAAATGAGTCGAGTATGGATAAACAACAAAATGAGTATTTTTTTAAATCATCAAGTATTCAGCAAGCATTTATTAAGTGCTTAATATCTGTTAAGCACTCTGTCAAGTAAAATAGATACAACGGTGGATACAGAGAGTAAGACATAGTTCCTTCCCTCAAAGGGCTCTCACCTCTTGATAGCAAGGAACAGACACTCGTCCTTTGAAACACCTTGCACCATTGCTCAGATTCACTCGGGTATTTATTTGGAGTTATGGAGAAATAACTGAGTATGTTGAAGCAGCTCCAGCTGCCACATCTCTATTGACCAATCAACACAAAAACCTTATTAATATAGTAGTGCAAGGGGCCATCACCAAAGCATGATTTTATCAAGACTTTTCCAGACTCTGAATATTTGACCTTTGTCCTCTATTTCCAAACTATGCGTGGAAATAGTAACCAGATGGAACCTCAGAAAAGAGTTTCTGGGCTCTTGACTGCTTATCAAAGAAAAAGATACCCTCAGAGCTCAAACACAGGTTTGAATAATCATTACTAAAAACACTGAAATACACAGGAGGCAGAGATGTTATGAAAAGTTCCGATTTTTGAATATAGAGGTGGAAAAGAATACAAGAAATGCACGTAGAGAAGGTGGTGTTTATTCCTTGAGGTACAAAATAAAGAAGTCAAGCAGCTGGTGAAAGCTCAAGGAAAAAAATCAAATCAGACATGGAACAAAAATCAGTACAGTTAGCAACCATAGTTAAGAAAGTGTTTGGAGTATACGAGAGAAATAAAAGAATACAGTCTCCAAGGGTAAGGAGAAAGAACAGTATAGAAAATATGTAAATACAGGGCTTTTCATAGCAGATTTTTATGGAAAAAGATGAAGTAACCGGTTAACAGCATCTTTCTGTAGAGAAAGCAGAGAAATATATTTTAACAGAGAGATATAGACACCAATCTGTATTTTATGTAGAAGAATAACTTGAATAATTTAACAAATTGAAATTCTTTGCTGAAGTTTCCCATTATGAAGAAGGAATAATTCAGGAAATATATAAGTACAATCTACTTTGAGACAGAAGAGTGTATTTTGGAATAAAATGACACATTGTCCATTTAGGGGTCTCTGTCTGGCAAATCTGCACATTCAGAAGAGAAAGAACACTAGGCCATAAAAGAAAAGAAGAATAAGGAGGAGAAGGAGGAAGAGAAGGAGAAAAAGAAGGTGGTTTCTCAACAGCCAAAAAAGATCACAAGATTGCATGAAGTCATTAAATACTCAACAAACAGCTCCTCGTACAGTGCCTGACACATTGTCAATCAATGAATTAGTCAAAAAGGAACTTCCTGGGCCCTCATTCTACAGACACTTAGCTTTTATTTTAAACACTTTTCTAGTTTTGCCATCTGTTTTCTTAGCCCACAAGAGTTTAGAGATGGAGATAAGTAACCTGATAAGAATAAGAGCTAACCTTCAGACATTGAAGAAGTGGACAGGAAATAAAATTTGAAAAAGCCTCAGGAAAACTCAAAATCAGTCACTTAATGTTGGAATATACCACTGAAACAACTCTGGAGAAAATGGTGTGTGGGACAGAAATTATTCCTCACAGTCATGTACTTGTTTTAGTCATCCATTCTTTCAATAAATACTTATGCATCACCTACCTTCAGTGTTTCTCAACCCTTTTTTCATTTTCACCCCTTAAGGGGCCTTTTCAGATGTTTATTTTTTTCTAAACTGCCACCCCACCTTCCCTGCCATGAAAATGTAACACCACAGATATACTATTTATCTTTTTAAGTACGGTGATCCTTTGGAGGGTCTCAAATCACTGTAATCTAAAATTTTTTCACTCTCAAGAACCAAGCTTTGCCCCCTAAGAGACAATATCGTCCCCATTGAAAATGTGTGCTCTACTTTGAGCCAGGCACTGTACCAGGCACTGAGGTATTTAATGGTGAGCAAAAGAGACAAAATCTCTGCCCTTATGGAAGTCACTGTCTAGAGAGGGAGATAATTAATATAGGCTTGTTATACTGACAAATGACGGGATCTACTTCTGAGCCCATGTTACCAGTCAGGGAAGTAAGAAAAGGCTTCCTTGAGATACTTGATACTTGAATTGAGATCTGAAGGATGGGTAGGATTATCTAGTAAAGAAGGGAAGGAAAAGCATTCAAGGTAGAAAGAACCGTATGTACAAAGGTCCTGTGGCAGAATGGAGTATGGTAAGAGCAAAAGTCTTAAGAAGACCAATATGGATAGAAGAATAAGAACATTAGAGAGCACAATGTACAATGAGGCTGGACAAGGAGACAAGAGAGCTACAGATCATATTAAGGATTTTAGTCTCTATTCTAAGAGCAAGGTGAAAAAAATGAACACTTTTAGCAGAAGAAGAGTCTGTGTCATGATCAGATTCACAATAACCACACACACGTAAGCTGAAAAGTATTCTGTTTATGAATGTCTAGAATTATGGAAGTTGTAAAATTTTCAATGTTTTCCATTAAAATGAGTATGTTTTAAAAATTGATGCTTCTGTGGTAGATTTCAGCTGTATAGAAAATTAGATTGCATGAAACAGTCAATTCTCAACAATGCCAGGAAAAGCAGGTATTTTTCTATTTAAAATTGGACCAACTCATTGTGACATATGGAGTGATATAGAAAATGAGTAATGACTTTATGCAACAGATGATTTCTATGTTTCAAGTATGACAAGTAGACTGGTTACAAAATAATTGATAAAGAATAAATGCTGATAAGAGGCATAAGATATGCTTTCCTAAAAGCTATAAGAGCCCCCCTGAACTGATACACTATGCCATCCATATTTTAATAAATAACAGTACTGTTTCTTTTACCTTTGAATGCACTTGTTTCCTATCATATAAAAAATTCCCGTTAGAAACCAGGCAATTTTGAGAAATGACTTCAGCAGTCACTCAGTTCCTATTCTTTGGTACTATAACAACAGGAGGTGAGTCTTAAAGTACTCAGAAATTTGTTTAAATTTAAGGTTCCATTAAGTTCCAAATATATCTTTGATTACTATCCTCAGTATGGTTGTGTTTGTGCATGTCTGTGTGCATATAACATTGGATATTAGGTTAGAAAAAAATTAAAAAATATCCTTTGAGGCTCTGCTGTATTTTAATTTTATTTTTTCAGATACTACTGTAGTAGATAAACACAATTGTTGTTCTTTGAGAACAGACTGTGCTCCCCAATTGATGCTCTCAAGCTAACCAGGAAGTATATCATATGAAAGAAAGGCAGGGAGGTCTAGAAGTTTGTTTTTTATGCCATTCCAGAAAAACCTCACCTTTCTCCAACCTAGTTATTTAATACTTTGGTCAGATATGTGCAGACAACACAAACTTTGACAAAATTACTTCCTGCAGTTACTTTTATTTTCCCAATGAGGTAAAGTTATCTAAAGTGACCAACAACTTTCTACAACTCTCCTGAAGATGGCAGAAATACTGCTCTATGCCATTCCGAAATACAAGGATGGGCTCCCATACCAAGAGAGGCCTTGAGCCAATTCCAGGCCCTTGGAAACTGTCCAGTGGGTGAGAAGCCAGATCAGAAAATATTTACCAAGAGGATTCACAAAGGTCAGTCAAGATGGGGCCTCCGAGGACATTACAAATGATTCTAGAATGGGTCCAAGAGGTCGTGTGTGAACTGAAGTATTGAAAGACCTGGCAGGAGTCAGACGGACATCCATGCCAGTCATCCCAAAGCCCAGAAAATCATGGCCCGCACCAGAATGGGCTCCCGTCAGACATTCTGGCACTCCCTACGGCTGCACACTGAGTCATAGGATGTGGCAAATAGTCCAGCAATTATCATTCTGGCATTTCACAAAGTAAAGATCATGGGGTTGCTTTTGTTCTATTTTTGTGAGGACAAAACTAACAAACAACAAAACAAAAGATGGCAGGAAACTCTTTTCAAGTTTCTTCACCAAATCCCTTTTCAAAGTCAATTAGAAATTTGTGTGGTGGCATAGAGTGTCACTGCTTTTTATAAATAAAAGAAAAAGAGTAGTGTTTTAAAGGACTCGTGAACAGCTCTGAGTGCTGCTTAATGACCTGGGAGCCTGAAAACTCTCCTCTTCTTCCCTGGGGAGTTTCCTCCCCTGTTTATGAAGACCCTCCACCCTTTCTCTAAAGGAATTACGCATCTCTGTGGTGGAGCAGTAACACACAGGGTGAGCAGGCGGTAGCAATAGCCTTTCATTCGGCTCTACCTCCCCTGCTGGCTGGCCCTGTGCACAGAGTGCCTCAGCACAGTCTACGGAGCCGAAGGCATCAACACGCTCGCATTTGTACCCCAGAACTCCTTGAAATCACAATTTTAACTATTACAGTTTACAGTACTCTATTTATATAGAATATTTATATGCATAAAATGTGGCCCTAAATTATTAAAATAAGCTTTCCCTCCTGTGGGGAAGTTGTTCTACAAATACATAGCTAGCTAGCTAGATACAATATTTTCAGATATAATATTTCCATATTATATATCATAGTACATGATATATATCATAATATATAAAAATAAAATTTATATATGTAATATTTTCATTTCGTAATTTATAAACAATGGGTTGGTCATGGAAAATTTGCATTTTTATTAACTAGAATTCAAGACCAAGAATATTAACAGTAGCATTCACACTGTCACACTTTTTTTCTAAGCAGGCAAATTGCTCATGTACTATCTTTGCCTTAAGAAGAGCTTTCTTCAATGACATTTAGGCTAAAATTAGCAAAAGTCAGAGCTCTATCTTTATCTAGTGATACCTGATAAAGAGAAGGTTTTATGGCATTAACTGACTGTCTCATGGAAGCCGTCTTACAGGCGGCCAGTGGTTTCTGTGGAACACAGACCTATTCCCAATCCCTCAACAGAGTGGACTTTATGGATTTATTTCACCTCACTAGATTTTAATTTTCATATTGGAACTGTGCATAATATCCCAGGGAACAAATGAGCAAAACTCTCCTTTATTGTTGTTGTAATAACGGGGAAAAAAAGAAACAAAACAATTAATTATCTTAGTATGTTTTGAAAATCTAAGAGGTGCCCTTCCTGTTACCATGGATATGGGCATCCTGTTTATAATAATGGTCATTTCAAAGAAATGGAAGCTCATTAAAATCACCAATTACAAAGTACCACTTCTATTGCAATGTCCCATTAAATTTATAAAATTTATGTATCCTCAATATTTCACTTTCAATAGTCTTTAGTAGCAGTTTTTTTCTACAATATGTTTTTCGAATGCCATTTTTAAGTGATTAATATTTAGTGTATTTTTAAACAAAACACAGATCCTGTTCATTACAGTTCTGTTGGAGAAAACATAATTGTTTAACAGTTCAAAACATGTTTGTATTTTTACATGTATTGTGGTCACAGAAAATAGGTTAAAAATCCATCAGTAAGAAAGTCAATTCTAGCTAACATTTTGTGAGTGCTCACTATGTGTCAAGCCTTCTTTTAGGCGATTTATATGTATTTACTAATTTGTATTTTAGGATGGAAATTTATTTGGCAGCTTTAACAGAGGCTGAAATAAGTAAATGATGGTTTAACTATATAGAAAAATAAAATTTATTGATTAAATGTTCCACTCAGAGAAAGAGAAGAAAAAGGAAAGGAAAGGAATTCCTGAGATTTTTTTTACTAGGTTAGTTTCTAGTTCACCTTAAGATCCATTTCATTAGGTTATAAAAAATAGTTATATCTAGTAGGAAGTAGAATAATGATAGTAGCTAACAATTACTAGGTATTTTTTATCAGACACTGTTATGTTACTTAAATATCTTACATTACTCAATCCACACAATACCCTTTTCAAAATTTTTATTTCACAGATAAGAAAACTGGTGCTGAGGAAAGTAAACAATTTGTTCCAAGACACACAAACTAATAGTGATGGAGATGAAATTGAACCCAAATTGTTCTACTGTTTTACTCCAGAACTCAAGGTTCCAACTAACTAAATCATATATTTTTATTATTATTATATATAATTAAACTATATAGTCTTCTTTTATAGATAACTTCAGATACATTTTACATATTGTCATATAGATCATCATATATATATATATATCTTCAAACATATATAATTTAGTTAGTTCATATAAATATATATATATTTTTTTCAGCCTCTCACTCTGCAACCAGTCTTGGGGAAGAGAAAAGAAACACAATGAAGGTGGCCAAGGTGGATACGATAGTCTGGAAGCTATGTCTTTGGGCTCTCTAGCAAAAAAGAAAATGTAAGCCCAGATCATGCTAGGCCTAAGAAATTACTCAAGACTTAAAAATAATAAGGACAGTGAAGTTTTCTCCTCTAGAGTATTTAAATTATAATGTTTTTACTTCTTGACCATTGAAAATCTAACTGTGCATACCTAGAGCCCTCCCAAAGGAACCTAACTCTTACATTTGTGTTCTAACATCTTCTCTGAGTCAACATACAGTGACAAAACTTAAAGCCATATATTGATTTGCCTTGGTGTTGGTTGTAAGCAGTAGTATATCTCTGTAACGCAGGTCCACATTTTTATTCACATATTCAAAAGTATTTATTGAGCACCTGTGATGTACCAGACAGTGTTCACGTTACCATAGATGCAAAGATTAATAAGAAATGGCTCCCACCTTATGTAGCTCAAAGTAGAATTTGAGAGACAGATATGTATAGCTCTAAATTTTAAAGTATTGTGCTAGGTGTTTCCAAATATCTGAACAAAGGGCTATGGGAACTCAGGTGATGGAGTGACTGCAGAAATCTTAACATTTCATACCATGGTGCCATTGGATTTAGTGAGTGTATGTGAAGGGGATTTCCAGTTAAGAAAGTAGGGCTTTTCTGTGTGAGGGAACCTGTGCTGAGTCAGGTCCAGGGAAAGTTACAAAGTGCAGAGTGCCAAGGAGGAAGGAAAGCAGCAGGTGGTGGGGTGAGAGAAAAGTGATGAGGCCAGGCTATGAAGGAGCTTAAATTTTGTTCTCGAAGCCAGTGGTCTCTAAAATCTTTTATTGTGCACCTCTATTAGCATGAATCCCCCAATATATGCATATTTATCTACATATAGGTGAACTTATGTATGTTATAAGACACATTAAAAGTACAGATTTCCAAAGTGTGATACAAAAAATGAAACCAAACAGAGGTCCTGAGATTTTGAGATTTTCTTCTCCCATCCCAATGGAGCCTTCTTTGTCTATGCACTCCGCTTTAGAAATGACTCCTCTAGGCAAAGAATATTCAAAAGAGATGTGGAAACAATGGAATGATGTCGTCAGCTTTGCTTTTTAAAGAGACTAACTCAGGGAGTAGTGCGGAAAATGGATTGAAAGAGGTCAGGTGGAGCATAGAGCTATGGTGCAGGAAAGCTGGTGGGAAGCTGGATTAAAACTGTAGCCAACAGCAAAGGTTTTGACTGATTAGATCCCCTGTGGGGGAGTGGAGGTGCCAGGACCACGCTGCGGTTCTAACCATCCATCTGTCAGGGCTCACAACCGTATATACACCTCAGAGCACTCTTCTGCATGCTTTATATCAAGACCTTGTTAAGGAAAGAGAAAGAAAAGAAATAGAAGTAAAAAACAAAGAGAAGTACATAAACAGAAGTTTAAGAGTTCTATCTGGGTAGTGAATAGGTGAGTGCTCATTATATTAGTCTCTGTACTTCTCTTTGTTTTTGAAATATTTTAAAATAAAAATATAGCTTATTTACATGCTTACATTTTTAAGTCAACTTCATTAACTAACAGAGAATTTTGATATCTGTGATTGTTAAACATTAAATTTTCCTTACAGAAATGAAGCAGTTTTGTTAAATTTAGTGAAATGTTGACACGTGAGAATTTCTTACCTTAAAATGACTAAACATTTCATACATCTGCAGATAGGTGCAAAATTGCTATCAACTCCCCTCTTCTGTTACAAAATTAATGAGTGTTCAGTGAAGCCATAACAAAGAATTTTCCTCTAGGCATGTTATAAAAACATTTCTAGTTCTAGTATGAATGCAAAGTCTTGCCTAAGATCCAATGATGTAAAATATGCACATTCTTGAAGATGATGAATGCCACACAAAAGTAATTCTTTTGATTTTTCTCATATTTAAAACCCCTGTCCTACCTTATCAAGTGCTATCTTATAATGAATGTTTTCCCAAGGCAGGATTGTGGACCAATTAATAATTAAACTCAAAACATTCTCATTTCATCCTACTACTTAAGGATATGCAGCTCCAATAAATTCTGAATATCACCAAAGTACTCAATCGATACTATTGTATCTTCTTCAGAAAGGACGATTTTGTCTAAAACTGATACCTCAAATTACCTCAGGAATAAGAAATTTACTTTCACTATGATAGTTTTTCTATGTTATACAATATCATTCAGTCTCTGATTCATGGTACATTCATTTTAGTCTCAATATAAGGGAAGAGTAGCGTTGAAAAGTGAGAGATGAGCCTATGAAAGTGCATAGAGTCACAGATTCATGAAATAAATAATCATTGATGTTCTTGAAGTTCGTCCATTATGCTCCTTATGATCAAAATTTAATACTTTCATTTTATCTTTTCCTCCTTCCATTATAAGAGCTCCCATGAGAATTTTCTATATTTTATAGATATTTCTCAAAAATAACAATATGAAAATATTAACAAACTGAGGACTTCTCCTTCTAACATGAAAGTCCTATCTAAGAATTTTATTCTTACATTTATTAAACAACAATCAGAGGTTTCAAATGTAAAATTTAATAAAATAGGTAAATATTGTTAATGGACTCATAGGACAATAAGTCACATAGGGAAAAAACTGCAAATAGAATTATTGAAGCAAGAAAAAACCCCTCTGTTTTGTAGATTTGTGGAGATAATGATTTGCAACAAATCTCACAAAAATGTATTTTATAATATGGACTCAACTATCTGTATTTTTTTTTACAATTCTTATTTTGCCACTTATGTGCCTTAGTATTTGTATCTGGTTGAAAGTAAATTCATTTTAACATGGCTTCTAAAAGTGTCAATTATGTTGGAAAATGAAATGGATACTTTGATTAAAATGCCATCATGCCACATTTTCATCATATTTAAAAATGCATGCAGAGAAGGACAGCCTTGAACAGTTGAAGTGTTGAGGTTACCTAGAAAAATTATATCGCAGTCACTGGTTTGTGAAGAAAGCTCAATCACCACATCTTGCTCATCATTCTTTGTAATTGATGATATTACTATATGAAAGGGAGTCTACTATAAAGTGGAATCTTATGCAAGACATAATTCCTTAAATCTCTGTTTTCTACTCTGTAAAATGAAAAAAAGTCTGTCTCTATCTATCTATCTATCTATCTATCTATCTATCTATCTATCTATCTATCTATCTATCTATCTACCTGTCTGTCTGTCTGTCTATCTATTACTTGCCTCAGTATTATTGAAATGATCACAATGGCCAGAGTGCTTTATAACGCTTTGGGTAAATCACAAAATAAATGCAAATGCACAAGGAAGACAACAGGAGCATAAGGTCTGTCCTTGCTAGAACACTGCATGGCTATTACTCTGCTTTGTGGATCCTGATTTTTCAGAACAGTGAGTGTTTTTCTAAATTTCCCAATTTAACATCAATGTTCATCCTATATCTATTCACATATTGCAACCAAGCCAGGAAAAAAAAAAGGCTCAGGAAAGGAACTATACTAGCATATTGCCATTCTGGGATGAGGAAGATTATAGGTAATATAGTGGTAAACTCTGCAAGGATAGCTTTTCACAGACTCACCTATTCGGAGTCAGAGAGCTGGACAGTAAGATTGCTGGACTGGGAAAAGCCTGCTAGAAGAGTTCACTTAGAAGCCTTCTAATCAGATGATTGAGTGGGTATGACCCATAACCAAGTGATTAACACTAGCATCAGACAGATTTTTCTTCATTCAGGGATGAAAAAACAGGAAGTACAATCAATCAATCTCTCTCTCTCTGTCTTCCTCCTCCCAATAATGACTTAAAAATAAATACTATAGAACCAAAGTGATCATGAAGATTCAGAGGAATAACATATTCCTGACAAATTATCTATTGCTGTACTCAAAATAAAATTTTTGGAAATTTTAGTACGTGGTGTCTATGAAGTAAGAGCAGAACCCTCATTTGTTTGTTTAAATAAAAGGTTACTGAGTCCCTTATACGTGCCAGGCATTTTCATAAGGCAGTGTTTCTCACTCCTGGTATGCATTAGAATCACCTGGGAGGTCTGAAAAAACTAAATGATGCCTGGGTCCCACCCCAGACCCAGACCGTAGTAGTCAGTGCCACCCAGGTGATTCTACTGTGTAGCCAGCGCTGAGAACCACTCGGCTAGATGTGAAGGATATAGATAAGATTCCAGTTGTCATGGAGTCATAGTTCTTGAGGTTGGAGTTGGGTCATAAACAGAAATATATAGTTTTACATAGTTATAAGAGCTATGTTGAAAACAAAAACAGCTTTTTGTACGTGAGAGAGGGACTGGAGAACATGGGACATTTTTGATTGGGTGTTTAATAAAACTACCTAAAAAAGGTGACATCTGAACTGAAATCTACATATCAAGAAAAACCAGGTTTGCAATGGTCTGAGAGCAGAGCTTCACAGAAGGAGGAAACAGGTGGTGTGAAGGCCTTGAAGTGGTATCATTTTGATGGAGCTGAACAAAAGAAAGGAGGCCAGCGAGCATGGAGTGAATGGTGCAATAGAGATAAGAGAGGCAGGCCAGGGACAGATCAGAAATGTCTCTTAGGCCATGAAAAATGTCCTGGATTTTTAAATCTAATGAGAAAGCAAAGAAGATTTTAGCAGGAAAATGGCATGATCTGATCTACATAGTTATAGACCATTTTGACTTTGTGTGGAAAACAGACTGCTAGGTGGGCAAGAGGAAGATTTTATTGAGAATTTTTTTTTTTATTGTGGTAACATTGGTTTATAACATTGTATAAATTTCAGGTGTACATCATTATACTTCTATTTCTGCCTAGATTACATCAGGTTCGCCACCCAAATACTAATTGCAGAGACTTTAAGTGGTCCAGACTGGAGATAATATGGCTTGAACAAGAATGAAAGAAGTGGAGAGAGAGCAAGCAATATTCTGAACACTGGAAAAATGCTGATAACTGATGAATCTGGGTAATGAGGTTCACTAGGCTATTTTCTCTATTTTTGTGTATGTCAAAAACTTATGGAATAAAATGTTATCTAGATATATAAGATAACAGGAATTGCTATAGGCTTTTGAGGGAAAAGATTTTGACCTAAGAATTTCATATACTTTCTAGTTTTATGAAGAAAACAGAAAGACTTTCACAGGTATGTGAGGACTTAAATAATTTTCAAATTATTTTAGATAGACTTTAGCAGATGGAGAGAGAAATCAAAACTAAACTCAAGAATGGAAAAGTTGTGTATAACAGGGTTTTCCTTATTCAGTTTGGAGCTCAAATTCTAGGGTCTTGTTGGATTATGTGTCATCAGAACATTTGTGCAGTCTGATCTGACTTTGTCTATAACAATGTTTCTGCTTTTGCTGTTTTCCCTGTCTCAGGAAATGTGTTTCTTGCGCCACATCCTCTAACCCACGATTTAGACAGAATTTCTTGCCAGGATGATGATCGCTAGGATCTTTCAGGACTTTCCCTAAAACTTGGAGGATAGGTTCCCTGGAAATCCGTATATCTCAGTGCTCCTCTCCTTGCACCTGGGTTTTTATCTCCTCATGTCAGATCAGAAGTGCGGTGCAGCTTACATTCCAGTGGGACTCGGCACTCTGCAGCCTAGTTGTTCTGGGGCACTTTGGTTCCACCAGAACCGGTCCTACCTGAAGATATTTCTGGGGGTTGCCTCCTTCTGTTAGTTTAAGTCCACTGGAATTTAATTTGGCAATCTTCTTATGTGACTAAATTAGAAACAATTCATTATACATCACAGTGGACACTTTTGATGGATGTGTCACAGATTGGTACATAAAACCTGCTAGACTTGAAGTCCACAATCTAATATTTCAAGTTGTATGACTGTGTCATCCCCTCTCTGCTCTACAGGAGAGAGACGCACTTTACTGTCTCCTCTCTGGTGATTTGCCCTTTAGGCTAGACTGTTCCAAGCTACTGGGTATATGTTCGGATGCCAAATGCTAAGGAAGCATTTCCTATTTCCTTTTTCACTTTGTTTTTTATTGAAGGCACTTTGAAGTTTGCAGAAATAGAACTGAAGATTGTGGGAGTATATCAATAGTAATTTGGGTTTGTGGGATGAGTGAGAGTCATTACCTGTATACACTCAGGCCTAGCAAAAGCAATGATGGGTTCTGCTAGTTTCTAGAACTTCTTTAATGACTAAACTATTTACACAGTTGGATACTCTGCTGGGAGTATTACTAATTTTTTTCCCTTGAACATAAGCAGAGGAGCATAGAGAAACAGATTGGCCATTTTCTTTATAGAGAATTGTGATTGATGCTCTTCTGCATCTGTCAGACTCATGTTAAATGACCTAAATCACTCAGTTATTCAATCAAGAAGGATTACTGCACTGTCCCATAGCTAACAGTGTCTTTCCATCTTTTCCTTCATTATCATCTTCCATTCAGACATGTAAATATTCCTGGGTTAACTATGATAAAAATCAATATATACAGATGTGTTTAACTTTATTAACATGTACAGTTAGTGAAATGTCTTATAATTTATTATACATTAATGGAATATACACAAAAATTAACAGAGATTGTTTCCAGGAGGTGAATATTCCAAATTTCTTTTTAAAATTTACTTTTCATTTGCATTTTCTAAATTTTCCATAATGAGCATGAATTACTTTTACAGTCAGAAAAACTGATTTTAAAAGTCATGTGTGTATGTATAATATTTATATACCTTATCATTGTAATTATATTTTTTTAAAAGGCAAAATATAAGAAAATACAGCAAAAAGTGAATGGTGGTTATCTCTTGGTGGCATATTTTACTATGTGTCTTAAGCACTCAATAAATATTTATTGACTAAATGAACACATTTTCTTCTTTATCCTTTCTAACTCTAAATAGATTTTGGTAATGTGCAAATGTTGCAGTCTTCTCAAGAAAAAAAATCAATAAAATGTAACATTGGTCATTGGTATTGGCGCATAAGAACTAATTTTGCCCCCTCAAAAAAAGACATTATTGATTACCACCACCTAAAATTGCCAATAAAAAATATTATATCTATTTATACTATACAAGGATTACCATCCAAATAATTGTGTATAAGTGTTGGCCTTGCTTTTGAACTACCATTTGAATCTTTTATCTTGACCGACTCTTTTTACAGATTACATGTTTAATATCCTACATTACTTTAAATGTTTTGAACCCATGGGCTGAAAAGTCAGAACGCCCTGGTTTCACGTCACAACTCTACCACTTTTTAGCTATGTGTTTTAGGTATATTGCCTCTCTATGATTCAGTGTTCTTATGGTACATAGCCCATTGGGTTTCTATGAGGATTAAATAAGATTACTCAAATAAAATTAGGTAAATCATTTAGCACAAGGCTTTGCATATAGGAAGCATTCAATACATGTGAAGTATAATTATTTTTCTTTTTGTTTCCTAATAATAAAGTAACTGAAGCACAGTTCTAATTCACTAAACAGATGTTGATTTGCTTTGATTTTAAAGAATTCCGATTAACCTCAAACTTAAAGCCAGAAACCAAAATCACAAATACCAGGTTATTCTTAAAAAGTATATATTGAAGAACACACTTGAGTGTGTTGTACAGTGTGGAAGAACTGTTTTACTACTAACATATATGGGTTGTACATTATATAAGCAAATTTTTTAAAAGATAGATATAGTTCTCTTGATTTCTGCCCATACCTATGTCAATGTGTATAGTGATGTTTTTACAAATAATTAGGCACCAGCATCTACTACAAAATTCCTCTCCTACCCATCTCTTCCATATTTTTCCCCTTCTGGTTTTAAATTTTACTCTTAAAATCTCTAGAAGGTGCCCATTAGACAGATTGTCAGAATGAAGTTAATATGCATAATCATCAAAGCACAATGTTTGTTAGTGTCAAAACATTGTATGCTTTGCATATTTGTTAGTTCAGAGGTCATGAGAGTCCACCTGTATATTGGCTAGAAAGAAATCCAGTCAATGTTCAGTCTGCTATCTGATTCTTTTATGTCTCTACAGTGCTACAGGTTCCTGGTACATAGTACCACAGTATGCATTTCAGATTATTTATTGAATGAATGAATATATAAATAAATAAGTATTGAACCTTTCTTTTAAATAAGGTGAGATGGAATAATTCTTTTTTTGTGTGTGTGTGGAGACAACTGTCAAACTGCATCTGAAAAAAGAAAGCAAGCCATTCCACCAAAAAATGGACAGTATATAATTGTGATATGAATTTTTAAAAACATATATGTGGTGATAGTCATGGTCACTGAGCCCTTCCCATGCTTGAATAAAGGAAGTACAGTCAAAATTGTTGGAAGACCTCTATTATTTGCAACATGCCACAAAGATCAATTTTTTAAAATAAAATTATAAGTGTTTTGTACAAGCAGCTGTCTCTATATTTATTAAATAACTCCTGTATCCAGGTGTTTGCATAGGAAATGAAACCTGGGAGCCTCTACATTTTTGTTAAATTTGTCACTCACTATTTTCCTATTCTATTTTAAATGTGATCTTAAGCACTCAATAAATATTTGTTGACTAAATGAACACATTTTCTTCTTTATGCTTTCTACATGCAAACAATTAAAAGCTAAATAATCATATTCAATGGTTGATTTTAAGGCTAAAATATCTATACTTATATAGAAATATCTATGATCCAAATTTTAAAGGCTTTAAAGAGGAAAGACAACTATAATTTTAGTAGTAATGATTAACATACTTGTTTAAACTAATGTTAACTTTAAAGGCATTTAAAATGTTCCATGCCCTCCAGGGTAAGCTTATTTAACAGGTTAATTTATTCTAATATTGTATAATCAAAACAGGATTTGGGCAAACTATATTTGAACTGAGATTAACATAATGACATACCTTTAATAGAAAGTCTTATCAGCTCCCTACAATTATCAAATGTTCTAATTTAACTGACAGTCAAACAATACAGAGGACAATTATAAAAATTCCAATGTATTGTGAAAACATTTTTACCTCATTGTACTGCAATCTTGGGGGGGAAAAGTCATCATTCTCCCCTAAGGATATTAAATGATTTCCAGCTTAAACAAAATTTACATTTAATAAAGATCAGTTTTTGTTTTATGTCAGGTTTCATGATGAAGTACTATTTCCTACTATTTAATATGTGTATTTGGAAAAGGAAAGGAATTGTGCTTAAAACAGTCTTGCAAAGCAAGATCTGAGGTACCAAAATTGCACAATCAGAGATTTCCAAAGAGGTTAAAATCTAGTGTCCACAGGCAATAAGAGCTTTTGCAGGGCCAGGCTTCCCCGGCCCCAGGCCTTTGCCTCACGTCCACTCCCAAGACAGCAAAAGGGAGAGTGAGTAGTATTTCTCTCAGTTTTTGCTTCAGAAAATATTCAAAGGACAAAGCTAGCAGCCAGTTTTTAAGCTTGAGGAAAACAGAGAGAAAAATAGAGACTAGTACAAAGACAGATGTGGTGGTGCTCACTTTGCCCCCCAAAATTACTTTTCATTAAAAGCCAGGATGGTTTGGGGAGCATGTGTGTAGTGGTGGGAGGTGAGGGATGTATGGGCCTGATGAGACTCTGAACTTGAATCATCATCACAGTTATAATTAAGGTCGTGACCTTGAGCAAGCCACTTAGCCTCTGTGCCCTCAGATCCTCAATTCAAATGGTCCTTTTCTAATACCTCCTCACTGGCTCCCTGTAAAAACTAAAAGGGAACTGGGCAAAATGATATGTAATGTCCCTTTCAGGGCTTAAATACTCTAGTTACAAGTAGTTTTACAAAATACTGGAAGAAAATATGCCAAAATAAGAAAAAGTGGTTATATTAAAGAAAGTAAATTCTCAGTAATATTTCCCTTTTTACAATTTTACAAATTTTCTATAATTCGACTTTATATTAAGTTTATACATAAAAATATCAATGTATAGGACACTATAGTTGATCACTACATAATGAAGTAATGCTCACTCCTTAGAAAACAAGTGTACTATTTTTAATTATTATTTTAGAAGGGCTAGTTATGTACACTGTGACTGTTTTAGTTGAGGAGACTCTTCCTGTGAGTGTGAAATAGCTTTAGAGGTGCCCTCACTGTTCTCCAAGGACGTCTGGAATCTGCACCAGGGCTCACACTCTCCTCTCTTGCAAAGCCCTTCGCATGCCCTCCTTCTCAAGATTACTTAGCAGACCAGCTGAGAACTCAATATGCACTTGTTTTACATCACTCATCACTTTATATTTTCTATTGTAGTTAATTATGTATTTGTATCATTTCCCCAGCCTAAATCATAAACACACCAGAGGAAAGTTGTTTTATTTACTTTGAATCCTCTTCAGCTCCATCACAGAGTATTGAATACAGACACTCAATAAAGATTTGTAGAGTGACTAAATAATGCTCTTATCTCATCTTGGGTTTTTGTCTCCATTACGGTTAAATAATATTTTATTTATTAAATTTAAAATGTTAATTATTAAGGAACTGTGCTACACTATATCATAGCCATATCATATTACACTATCTTTGAAGGAATCCAGAGGAAGTAAACAAAAGTAATTTTAATATATTAATGATGGAAACAAGTATTTATCTTTAATATGAAAAAATGGCTTAAATGCTATAGTAATATTTCATGTACACATTCATATAACAAATAGTTAATGCATAAATGCCTATTACATGCTAAGAATTTTAGTGTAGAAATAAAATAATTAAATAGAATGTGTTCTCAAAAGCTTATAGAACTATCAGACAAAGAGTTATTCCAAATAAATATTATATTTTCACATGTCTAAAATGTAGTTTTAAATGCAAAATCATTTTTAAATGGTTTTGAAAAATAAAATTATAAAATAGCTTCATTCATTTCTCCTTTTTTTGAAATCCTACATTTTATTTTGCTATGATAAATAGTCTTTTCACTATAGTTTAACATGGCAAAATTGAAATAAATAATATAAAGGTAAACTTATCAATGAAGAACAATGTAAAAATAGGTAAATTTTTTTGATTTTTAAATTCAAGAATATGGCATACAAATGGAAGTTCAAAGTGATATGTGTCAAGTCCCTAATATTTTTTTATCACTAAACAAGAAATGTACAGTAAAAAGTATAGAAAAACTAGAAAATTCAGCCACACTAAAATAGTTCAATAAAGTGCATTGGGTTCACACAATATAGAGATTTAAAAGAGTATATTCTCACATTTATTTTATGCAACTCTGTGAACGTCATGTCATGCTATTCTGTAATCTTTTTTCACTAAAAATGTATTTTTCATATTTCCCTGTAAGTAAGTACTCAGTAACATAATTTTAATGGTCATAGAATTCCATCTGATTCATAATTTATTTAACCATTGCCCTGTTCATGAGAATTTACATTGTTTCAACAGATGCAGTAATTGTAATGCTGTAATTACTATCATGCATAAATCTATAAGTATTATTTCTTTAAGATAAATTATTATACACATTTCACTGAATGCTGAAAGACTAAAGTAATCATAATTTAATATTTTCTGATAATTCAGAATAAATCACCACATTTATTGCAGTATAGAGTAAGGTGGTGAGTACTTGCTCTCTGTTCAGAATGTCTGAGCTGAAATCTGGTGGCACCACCCAATAGCTGCATAACCTCAGGCAAGTTATTTAGCCTTTCTAGGACATATTTCCTCTGTAAAATGAGTTCAGTAATAGCATCTATCATATAAATTATGAAGATGAAATGAGAAATTCAAATAAAATGTATAATAAAAGTACGAAGCAATTATTAATTTTACCTTTACTATGGCATTTTACCATTATAACAATCTTAGTAGATTCCAGGAATTGCATAGCAGATTCCAGGAATTGTCAACCCTTTTTACCCCTCACTCAACAAACTCAAACTACAATTGATTTTCAGTTTTGAAATATGAGATATATATATATATTTCTTTTATAACTATTACATATAACTTCAAGAAACATCTGTCTGTCTGTATACCTGTATATGTATGTGTATGCACACACACACACATACATATGTACATATACATTTTTATATATTTATTTTTGGCACAAAGGAATCTCTCTTAGGGGATACTTTGGAAATTTGAGGATATGGCACTGGTTTTCACAAAGACTGAGAGAAGATCAAACAACTTGTATTGGGTAGGGGCCTAGGATACACTATTTCCTTCAATAAATGGAACAGTCCTGTGCAAGAAAGAAATATCCCATATCCTAAACAAATTTCAAATATCCTACTCTAACTTTACGTGAGAAAACCCTGTTTATGCTTATCTGAGCATAGAACCCAGCTCCATTTTACATATAAGCACAAAGCTTTTTTTTAGCACTATTTTAATATACGTCAAGTTTTCCAGGCATATAAGCACAATGTAAAACACAAGACTATACTCTGTCTTATTCAGAACTTCACCAATAGTTTTTCATCATTTTGAAAATTACATCCGCCAAAAGCAATATTTCTCAAAGTATTTGCGCTAACAATACAAAAAACACTTTATCTGTCTATACTTGTAGCTGTCACATTTATGGCATGTCTATGTATTGCTGCAAATATGACTATTTCACTAGCTTTCCTAGTATAGTCATGCCTAAGCATTTATATATTAATCTAATATAATACAATAATAATTATTATAATCTTATATATAGTATATTAAATAAATTAGTATTAATATACTTATATATTAATCATTTCATATTTTCATATGCCATCTTTCCTTTTATTTATCTTTTGTTAATACATACACACATATATAAGGTAAATCACAAAATATTTGTTACATGAAGTGGGCATTGGGTCTGATAAAGTTGAGAACCACTACTCTATGGGAAATTTCTCTCAGACAAGTCACTGGACATATGCTTTGTCCAGTGTCTAAAGTAAGAATAAATGGGCATTGAATGAGACCCTCTCCTGTGAGCTTCAATATGTTTCCTCTTTTTATATCAATTTGACTAGGTACAGACACTTTTACACAAACTTCCAAATTCTTTACTATATTCTGAAAAGCTGAATTTATTACATAAAATACTCTTTAACATAGGAGTTACCCTGATATGTAATTTTGTATATTATTTATATATTTAAAATATATATATTTATTACATAAAATACTCTAACATATCAGGAATTACTCTAATCTCTAATTTTATATATAATGTATAAAACTTTATAAAATTAGAGAATATATGTATTTATATATATATAAAATTAGAGATTACAGGCCAGCCTGGTGGCCTAGTGGTTAAGTTCATTCTGCTCCTCTTCAGCAGCCCAGGTTCAATTCCCAGGCGTGGACCTACACCACTCGTCAGCAGCCATGCTGTGGTGGCGACCCACATACAAAATAGAGGAAGATTGGCACAGATGTTAGCTCAGGGAGAATCTTCCTCAAGCAAAATGAGGAAGACTGGTGACAGATGTTAGCTCAGGACAAATCTTTCTCAGCAAAAAAAAAAAAAAAAAAAAAAAAAGAATTAGATATTGGAGTAACATGTTAAAAAGTATTTTATGTAATAAATATATTTTTAAAAGTAATATATATTTGAAATATATATATATAAATGTGTGTGTACAATGTAGTCATAAAAAAACAAAATCTGAGTAGAGAAAGGGCATATATTTTCAAAAGGTTACTTTGTTATTCTTGCCATTGTATACTCTCTCACCAATTAATTTATCACGTTTTATAAAACTATTGTGATAAAAAGAGTCTACCACAAAAGACCCCAAATAGCCAAAGCAATCCTGAGAAAGAAGAACAAAGATAGAGGCATCACACTTCCTGATTTCAAATTATATTACAAAGCTATAATAATCAAAATAGTATGATATTGGCATAAAAACAGACACATAGATCAATGGAACAGAATATAAGCCCAGAAATAAACCCATGCATATATGGTCAATTAATTTATGACAAGGAACCAAGGTTATACAAAGGGAAAGGACAGTCTCCTCAATAAATGCTGTTGGGAAAACTGGACAGCCACATGCAAAAGAATGACACTCTCTCACACCATACACAAAAATTAACTCAAAATGGATTAAAGACTTTAATGTAAGGCCTGAAATCATAAAACTCCTAGAAGAAAACAGGTGGTAAACTCCTTGACATCAGTCTTGGTGATGATTTTTTGGATCTGACACCAAAAGCAAAGGCAACAAAAGCAAAAATAAGCAAGTGGAACAACATCAAACTAAAAAGCTTCTGCACAACAAAGGAAACCATCAACAAAATTAAAAGGCAACCTAATGAATGGGAGAAAATAGTTGCAAATCATATATTTGATAAGGGGTTAATATCCAAAATATATAAAGAACTCCTACAACTCAATAGTAAAAAAACAAACAACCCAATTAAAAAATGGGCAGAGAATATGAACAGACATTTTTCCAAAGAAGACATACAGATGGCCAACAGGTATATGAAAAGGTGCTCAACATCACTAATCATCAGGGAAATGCAAATCAAAACCACAATGAGATATCACCTCACACCTTTTAGAATGGCTATTATCGAAAGTAGGCGAGGATGTGGAGAAAAGAGAAGCCTTGTGCACTGTTGGTGGGAATGTAAATTGGTGCAACCATTATGGAAAACAGTACTGAGGTTCTTCAAAAAATAAAAATAGAACAACCATATGATCCAGCAATTCCACTTCTAGGTATTTATCCAAAGAAAACAAAAACACTAACTTGAAAAGATATCTGCATCCTCATGTTCGTTGCAGCATTATTCACAATAGCCAAGACATAAAAACAGCCTAAGTGTCCATCGATAGATGAATGGATAACGAAGATGTGATATATATACACAATGGAATATTATTCAGTTATAAAAAAGAATGACATCTTGCCATTTACGACAGCATGGATGGACCCTGAAAGCATTATGCTAAGTGAAATCAGTCTGATAGAGAAAGACAAATACCATATGATCTCACTTATATGTGGTATCTAAAAAAAAAGCCAAAAAATGAACTCACAGATACAGAGAATAGATTGGCGGTTGCCAGAAGTTAGGGGTGGGGGGTGGGCAATATGGGTGAAGGTGGTCAAAAGGCACAAACTTTCAGTTATAAAACAAATAAGTAATTAGTCCTGGGATGTAATATACAGCTAGTGGCTACAGTTAATAATACTATATTGTATATTGAAAGTTGCTAAGAGAGTAGATCTTAAAAGTTCTCATCACAAGAAAAAATTTTTAACTATGTATGGTGATGCATGTTAACTAGACTTACTGTGGTGATCATTTAGCAATATATGCAAACATTGAATCTTTATGTTGTACATTTGAAACAAATATCATGTTATATGTCAATTATATCTCAATAAAAAAAAAAGAGGTGCCAGCCCGGTTGCATAGCGGTTAAGTTCATGCACTCCGCTATAGTGGACAGGGATTCTGCGGTTTGGATCCCGCGCACAGACCTACTCACCGCTCATCAAGCCATGCTGAGGTGGCGTCCCATATAGAAGAGCTACGACTCTACAACTATGATACACAACTATGTACTGGGGCTTTGGGGAAAAAAGAGAAAAAGAGAAAGATCAGCAATAGATGTTAGCACAGGGCCAATCTTCCTAAAAAAAAAAAAAAAACGACAAAAACAAAAACTCTAGTGCTAGGTTGTGCAGGAGTTTAAAAAAAAAAAAGAATTTCTTAAAACAAAGTTACCTCCCACATCTGGACTTGCGCATGTTCTTCCCTTTACCTACAACACTTTTTTCTACTCTCTACTTAGTAACTCTATTCTGTGAGAACAAACTTATATATCATCATGTTTATAAAATCATCTCTAACACTGCCAGATGTAGTCATCCTCTTTTCCTAGGCTCCCAATTATAGTTAATTGCTTTTATTATATCAATAAGCATGTAATCTCTATTTTTTTACTTTTTGTGCCTATTTATTGAGAATAACATTTCCCCCACATTCTTAGAAAAGCCTAACAGCTCTACAGCTATGGTAACAAGTTGATACTAGAACTTGTTTTTAAACTTTGTTAACCAACTATAGTTCTCTAGCTATGGTGACAAGCAACCCCCAGAACAAGCTTTAAACCTGTTTTATCATCCAGTGACAACTCACCTCAGTAAACACAATTCTGAAGTCCAGCCAGTCAGTGAGAGAGCCTACTTTTGAAAGTTAACCAATAAATGAAAGTCTCACTCTAGTAACATATTTTTGAAGGCCAATCAGCACTCAGTCTTTCCTGAGGAACCATGCTCTGAACCCTATGTCACCTCACTCCCACTGCTAAAAGCCACTAATCACTGACGTGCATGCTGTGTAACAAATTACCCCCAAACTAGAAGCCTAAAACAATCTGGAATGGATTTGCTGGGTGGGTCAGGGCAGGGTCTCTCATGAGGCTACAGTCAAGCTGTCACTGGAGCTGCAGTCCTCTGAAGGATTGATGGGGCTGGAGGCTCCACTTTCATGTTGCATTACTCACGGAAACCTCGGTTCCTCACTGATTGTAGGCAGATGCTCTCAGTTCATCAGCAATATAGCCCTCTCAACAGGACCACTAAAGTATCTTCACGATATAGCAGCTAGCTTTCCTCAGAGCACCTTATCCAAGAGAGTGCAAGGCAGAAGCCACAAAATCTTTTATGCCCTAGCCTCAGAAGCGACATACCAGCACTTCTGTTGTACTCCGTTGCTAACAAAGATCAACCCTGATACAATGTGTGTATTTCCAAACGAGGATGAATATCAAGAGGTACAGATCATTGAGGCCTTCTTAGGGGCTGGCTATCACTTCCCAGAAACCCTATATAATATTGACAGTCTGCTTTGCTCAGAGAGACTGTTTAACCAGCATGACGCTCCCTTACTTAGATGGAGAATAAATTCACCTTTGGGTTTTTATTTCAGATATTGAGTGTAGCTCTCATCCTTTGTCATTTAGAGATGTTCTTCCAAGGTTTTTTTGGGGGGAAGAGATGCTCATTTGGTAGCATTCTATTTGATTTATGGACCAATAGGCGTGCTCAGTGGGACTGAATGAGTCAAAAACTCTGATAGTGCTTTTGATCTGCTAGAATGTGAACACTTTTAGGGTAGAGATTAGGCTTTAGTTATTTCTCAATCTTTATTGACAAGCATATAGTAGACACTTGGTTAGTGCTTGTTGAATAAATAGATGCAGAAGTCAAATAATGAAACATCCTACAATTTTCATGTTACAAAGTTAATCAGTATCAAATGGCAAATTTTCATAAATGTGCAACTCAAGTCTTCTTTAACTTATAGATCTGATGCCACATCTTAATGTCTTCTTCCTCAAATGCTTCCAATCTGCTTGGTGAAACTGGGTTGGGGGTGGTGGGAGACACAGCTGTGATTTTATCACTAAATCCAAGAAAAAATGGAATTCACATAGAACACACTCATTCCATTAAATGAGGAAGACCTAATTCATCATCCTAAAGGATATTCAACAACTTGACCATAGTTGAAAAACTTTAACCAGATACAATAAAGCATTCATGTTTATCTTCTTGTTGGATCATTCCTATGAGTAGATTGAATGTTGAAAGTTTTAACCAACCGAACCATCTAAAAATAAAACATTTTTCCCACGACAAATTACACTTATTATAAAAACACATTCACATAGTTTTCCCTTACAAAGAAAATCAAAAGGACACTAAAAATCATGACAGTGGAGCCTGCTGGCAGTGTATAGTCGGTAAAAAAGGGAGACAGAGTATATGCCCAAAAAACTTTACAGGACTAATTGAATATAAAATATAGTTTTCAGCGACTACATTATTCTCCTCAAGTAAGCATATACTCCACAGGCAAAGCACAACTTGAACTAGCCATAGTACCTTTAAACTTATCCAAATTATAATACACTACTTCCTATACTTGAGCAAATATAACTGATATAAAATATATGGAGTTCCTTTAAAATCAGTATTTATTTGAGTTTTTCATTTTACAATAATTAATCCCACAGAACCTCAAAGAATGAGTTCAAAAGTCAATTTAGTTTTGACAAGAGTAACAAATGTCTACATTCTAAATAAGTTAAGGATAATCAGGACAAGTCAGGATAGCAAAGTTAAGAAGGCAAAATAAATTGCACACATAGCAAATAGTTATAAGAAAATATGGCCAAAAAAGGATATAAAAATGATGGATAGAAATCCAAGTAAATGCTGAGATGTGTATTTTAAAAGTCTAAACAAAGTGCAAAGATATAAGCAGAACATGTAGTAGCTAGGATTATATTCACAATAAATCAGACATATTAGATTATCATATTTTATTCTGAATTTCATCACTCAAAATAAATGAGAAAATCTGGAAAATGTTTAGAGAGAAGTGCCAAAAGACATTAAGAGTTAGAAAGAGGGCTTCTGAGGAATAATATTTTAAATGGCCTATTAGAGAAAAAAGAAAGATTCTTATTAATCTATGCATAGCCTTTGTTTTGTGGATAGTGAAAAAGTTACAACTGCAATGAAGGGTGTATAAAAAAGAAAGTCTTATGTTGCAAAGTAGGAAATTCTGAGAGAGAAGATCATCAAAAATCAAACTTGACTGTCAAGGACAATAGTGTACTTGCTAGAGACTTTAAAGATGGGCTTCTATTTGGCTAATGTACATCAGGTCTTGCCTGAAGGGAGTGGAATAAACTGAATGGCATAAAAAGATAGCTTGTACCTTTATAATGGGTAGCAAAACAGTGATTAGGCCAGGAAATTAGGTTCCAGTATTAATTACTTAACTTAAATAACCATATGTTATAAGGGTAAGTAAAATTTACTATATGGAACGCTGGAAATGATATATGAAAAAGAAGTAGTAGAACTACAGGTCTTTGTTCATTACTCGAGATCTGAACTAATTAGAAACTTTATATTAATACAATAATTTGATTTCAGTTAAGAATGGACCATTGGTTGGAGAAAGTAATTTAATTTGTATTCCCTAAATGATTTCCTTGAAAGATAATGGCTAGCCCACCTTTCAATGTATTCCCATTAGAATTCCAGGAGTTCCTTAGTATAATCTACAGCCTCCCAGGTTGAAAATCCACCAAAGTCACAAAAACTTAATGAAGGAGAGGATCAAGTTCAGTGTATTTGTGACAGGCCAGAAGATCAGGGGAACTCAAGGACAGACAATTCATAAGGAAAGATAACCAAAGACACGTTAAAAGACTAGCATTCCAAAAGAGCCTTTCTGAAAATAAGTTTGACAAGACATATGTGTCTGGAAAAAAATTTAAAGATGTTCTCATTGATGTTCTAAGATTATAAAATTATGAGCCAGAAGAAATACTTTGCATGTATTAAACAACTCAAAATTATGACTTATGCAGTGTTCCAGTTACATTCAAGCCACTGTGCTAGGAATTATGGGGTATAAAAGTATCGATATACTGAATATTTTTAGAGTATGTATGTTCCTAATACCACACAATTTGTTAGCAACTCATGCCATTTACAGAGCATTCAGTAACTCTATTAACTACTCAGTTCTTGCTGATGATACGTCTCTAAATCTACAGAGTGAAATCAATAAACAAGCGTGCCTACATTGTGGAGTATTAATGTTGGAGCACATAATAAATTCCCAGAGCTATCTTCCCTAAAATGTTTATAGTCGAGGAGTTACTGAATTTCAGAAAACACTTCTGTAATAGACTAATCTTTTTCAAGGCAAATGCTGTGAACTCTCTTGTCAATCAATTTAATAACAACTGTAATTCAAGAAGATGCAAGGCCCTGGTCACATACTAAAAAGGGAAGAGATAAGCATAAAACCTCAGAAGATGGAGCCCTCAACTTGCAACATAATGCCACTTGCATATTTCCTTTCTATTTATTTTATTTGAACCAAATATTCACAAATGGGTTCTAAACAATAAACACAAATCTTTTAGAATGATATGGGCCATATTCTGATAATTTTCAGGTGGAAAATTACAAAGAGAGAGTAAATCACAACCAAGATCTTGATTCATTGTATAGAACCCAAAGCCTTCAACTTTCTTTGTCATAATTTTCTTTCCCTCCTCTTCTTCCTCTAGGCTATCTATCAGAACTGAGCACTTAAATATACCTTTATATGCAACAGCCCAATAAGACTGCATTAAATTTGTGACTCTCTGTAGTTAAGCCCTACTATCCTACTTTTAAAACTTAAGAAATCACCTTTCAAAAATATTTCCAAAATAAAAATTTCACTCTCTTGGTTCTTTACATTTATATTTTCAACTTTATTGAAATATGAATGAAAAACTGCACATGTTTAAAGTGTACGATTTGATGAATTTTGACAAATGTGTACATCCATGGATTTATTACTACAATCAAGATGATAAATATTTCCATCACCCCCAAAATTTTGTAAGCCATCGCGTCTCACTTTCATTCCCTATTCCCATTCCAGATAATCACAGATCTGCTTCTGTAATATGGTTTAGTTCACATTTTCTAGACTTTTATATACATTAATCATAGTCTTGTACTCTTTTTTTTATCTGGCTTCTTTCGCTCAGCATAATTCTTTTGAAATTCAGCCATGTTGTTACATGTATCAATAGTGTCAATAGTTTGTTCTTTTATATGGCTGAGTAGTACTCTGCATGGATATATCACAATTTGTTTACCCTTTCACCTATAGATGGGCATTTGAGCTGCTTCTACTTTGGTCGTTTACAAAAAGGAATCTATGAATATTCATGTACAAGTCTTTGTATGGACATATACTTTCTTTTCTGTAAATATCTAGAAGTGGTATGACTGAGTCATATAGTAGGTGTATGTATAACATTTTTTAAAAGTGTCAAACTATTTTGCAAAGTGTTTCTACATTTTACATTTGTACTGGAAGAATATTAATGTTCAAGTTGCTGCACATCCCTGCCAACACTTGATATGGTCAGTCTTTTTGATTTTAGCCATTATGGTAGGTGTGTAGTGGTATCCCATTGTGATTTAATTTACATTTCCCTGATGACTATTAACAGTGCATATCTTTTTTGGATTTGTTTGTATTTGCATAAACTCCTCTCTTTTTATTTTGTATTTACTGTTAAAATTTATTTACAGTAAAATTTACTCTTTTTGGTGTACAGTTTATTTTGACTAATTTTTAGAGTCACATAAAACCACTACCATGATCAAGATCTAGAACAGTTCCATCACCCTAAGAACTCCCTCATGCTGCCTCTCTGTAATCAAACCCTCCCACCAGCCTTACGCCCTGGCAATCACAGGAATGACCTCAGTCCTTATAGCTTTGCTTTTTCCAAAGTGTCATTTAAATGGAATCTATATATAGCCTTTGAATTTGGCTTCTTTCACTTAACATGATACATCTGAAATTCATCCATGTTGTTGTGTGTATCAGTAGTTCATTCCTTTTTATTGCTGAATAGTATTTCACTGTATAGATATAACAAATTTTGTTTTTCCAATCACCAGTTGAAGAATATTTGTGTTGTTTCCCGCTTGTGGCAATTATGACTAAAGCTGCTACATACATTCATATGTAGGTTTTTGTGTAAACAAACACTTTCCTTCTCTTGGGTATTTACTTAGGAGTAGGATGGCTGGGTTTTATGGTTAGAGTATATTTAATTTCACAAGAAAGTAACAAAATACTTAGAAATAGGTTGTACCATTTGCATTTCCATCTGCAATGTATGAGTGTTCCAGCTGCTCCCCATCCTTGCCAGACTTGGTATTGTCAGATTTTTAAATTTTATTTTAGTCATTTTAATAGGTGAGTTGTGGTATCTCACTGTGGCTTCAATTTGTATTTCCCTAATGACAATGATGCTGATTATCTTTTCAGGTGCTTATTTGCCATCTATTTTTATTCTTTGGTTTATTTGGTTTTGCCAAAATACAAAGTTAATTCACTATTCAACAAATAGTGCTAATATATTTGGATATCAATATGTTAAAAAAAAAACTTCAACCTATACCTTGAGCCATGTACAAAAAATAAATTAAAACAATTATACACTAAAATATAAAACCTAACACTATAAAATTTCTAGAAGAAAACCTCGTGACCAGAAGTCTGATCAATATTTCTTGGACATGTCAGTAAAAGCATGAATCAGTGGTAAATTGTACTTCATCAAAATTAAAAACTTCCGCTCTTCAAAAGATATTATTAAAAGAAAGAAAAGAGACGCAACAGACTGGGAGAAAATATTTGCTAAGTGTATATATGTTAAAAGATTCATAGCTAGAATATCTAAAGGACTCTCAACACCTAATTAAAAAAAGAAATAAATGTCAAAAAGGCCAAAAAATTTGAATAGACACTTCACCAAAGAAAATATACAAGTGACAAATACATTAAAAGACTCTGAATATCATTATCTACAAGAGAAATGCAAATTAAAACCACAATGGAATACCAATACACACCTATACAAATGGCTAAAATTAGAAAGACAGATTATACCAAGTATAATTTTTGAGACCCATAGCTGCGGAGCAAATGCAACTCTCCTATCTCTGCTGGTGGGGAATATGAAATGGTATAACCACTTTGGAAAACAGTTCAGTCAAGAGAAATACAAGCATATGTCTATACACAGTTCTGTACAGGAATGTTCATAGCAGCTTTCCTTGTAGTATCACTTTTTTGAAAACAACCCAAATGCCCATCATCAGGTGAATGGATAAACACAGTGTGTTTGCACGGTTCTGGTGGAGGCACCAAAGTGTAAAATAGCCACTTTCTAAATTGCAAGCATAACACTTAAGAACTAAAGGGCATATTCTATAGGGCCTATGTATCACCCTACATCATCTAAGTGTTGAATAAGAGTTACATAAAGTAAAGGGTGTTTCTTCTTTATTATAAAAGGAAATAATAAAGTTCAGCATCTTACCTATATATTTATATCCTTCTTCCCCATTTACTATGGGTTTCAGCCAAGTTGACCTAAGTTGTATATGACTATACACATGGGCACCTTGAGGAGGATAGAGTGTAAATAACATTTCAACTGCATTGGACTTCTTGATGAGTTCAGAATATTTTTCATGGTGTTCTGTAAAAAAAAATATTAAATTTTTTTTAAAATTTTAGACAGTCTTACCAAATGTCTAATGTGTTTCTTTTAAGGGATGCAAATTAAAAACTGTTTAATAATTTGAATGCTAATGGTTATGACAACAACATGGATTTTCTTTAGCCAAAGATACTTCACCAAATATCTTATTGTTCAGATAATTACTAGCAAAAATTAAGGAGTAAGGGCTTTACTAATATAATCTTCAAACACTATAAGTTTAAGGCAGTGTTGTTAATAGCTATAGAAAAAAAGTAAGACAACTAATAAACAGCATTCACCTTATGCATACTATAACATAAACATAAATTTTTTAATTACCATTAGACAATGAAATAATTAATTTGACAAAAATGTTGAGTAAATGTAGAGTTCCATAAACTAGAACTACTGAAGGAATTAACATTTTTAGGCTATGGTCTTTAAGAAAACATAATAATGTATATACAAATATTTATATACCACTTACCATACGTAAGGAATTGTTCCAAGTGCTTTCAAACAACACATTTAATTTCATAACACATCTATAAGATAAATCCTATTATTTTCATTTCACATGAAGACTTTGAGACCCAGAGAAATTGAATAAGTTGCCTAAATCTTGCAGTCTGCAAATGAAGCAATTAGGATTTGGATTATCTAAGGAAGCTCTTATTTGCAAACAAATGCTTGTGAACTGAACATGACCTTCATTAACTAGTAGATGAGAAAACTGGAATTAAAAAATAATTTGAATTGTAGGGTGAAATATCTTTAGTTACCGCCCTTGGGCCTCCAGTTTGTAATTTCAGTTTTTGGTTGATAAACAGGTGTCCTAAAATTCAATAAGGCGGTCTCCTGGGCAATTAATTCAGTGACTCTACCTAGAAACATTTCAAAGAAAAGAAGGTTGTTGATGTAACCTTCTTTTATAAATCTGTTATAAAAAAAAAAAAACCTCCATTTATAAATCTGTTACATTTTCTTTCTTTTCTTCCTAATGCCATTCCTTCCTTCCTTCTTATTTTCTTTTATTTTGTTAAATATCATATTTTGTGGTATAGTAAGTATAAAGCAGTATGACATAATGGTTCAATAATTAAGAAAGTAGATTTGTTGGTGGGTGGTGTGCCACGTATCAATCTATTGTATCACTTCAAATTCACCCTTTACTGTCCTGCTTATGAGAATGGAACATTTCTCCCTTGCCATATGGCACAATTTTAAGCATCTTCCGTAGACAGTAACGGAAGAAACTAGAGGATGAAGGGGCTTTTCCTGGTTCTGGCTGCTTCTCTGGGTCGGCTCCTTCAGTACATAGTGGCCAGCAGTGCAGGGCACCTTCTGGGCTATGTCCCCCAGAACCCCACTGGGGTCACACACACACAGACACACACTGGGAGCTTCCTAGAGACTTCTCTGGTGCAGCACCTTCGCATGAATGAGTTCCCAGTGGATTCCACAGTGTGACATCTCCCTATAGACGGTTTCCCCAGAACTCTAGAAAGTGGCTTCCTTAGGAGTTCCACTAGCATGCTGTCTCAGTGAACTTCACTGCCATTCACTGGGCCACAGCTATGCCCTCTCCAAGAAGATCTATACCACAGAGGGGTGTGGGTGCAGGTAGGAGATCCTCTTTAAAATGCATTCTTTCCTTAGGTGCTCTGCCTTAGACCTAGGGGTAGCAGCCGCTCCCTACATCTGTTTTTCCCAATTCTTTAGAGTTCTTTTTACCCCTTAGTAGCCAATCATAGTTACTCCAATCCCCATCACAGTTAATAATTCTTCATATTAAACTTTTCCTGCTCAAATTACTGTGTAGTTTCTATTTCCTAACTAGACTCTGACTGATGCAAGCAGACCTGGGCTGAATTCTTGAACCACCATTAACAGGCTGTGAAATATTAGACAAATCAATTTATTTCCAGGTGATAATGTTGACCTCATAGGGTTATTGTTAGGATTAAGTGACATAAGATATATAAAACATTTATAGCACCATGTCTATAAGCACTAGATGAGTGTGTTAGTTGTTTTCATCCAGTTTTATTTCAATAATAATAAAACCTATGAGAGGAAATAATATGTTATTGCATCTTTCAATTATAAACACCTTAGGGACTTCTCTGCCTCTATTTAAAAGGGAGATTTCAAAATCATTCCCTTCTAACTAAAAAAAAAAAAAAAATCTTCACATGTGCTTAGATATGTGAACAGATATTATATGCATATATATATGTATGTATGTATCGCCTACATAATTCTAAATCTCCTTTCTCATCGGTCAACAGAAGAAAGGAAGCTAAAACTATTACAAAGTAATGCTGAAGAGTAAACCCTGCTTAACTTTTTCACCCAAATCATATTTCTTCAAGATGTTGATCAGGGCAGATCCTGAGGCAGCAGAGGTCTTTTCAAGTTGTGAAGGAGGCTAAAGATGCAGCATTACATCACAGGAGATTATATAGCTAAATTAAATACAATCCTGAAGTTTTCCATGACACACAAAATAAGGAAACAAAATAGACCAGAGCTTTTCTCTTTGAAACCATAAAGAAAAAAAAAATGAAGTAGGAAGAACAAGCAATAATAGCAGCTATTTAGTGTGAAAGGACCAAACTGCACTTAAGGTTTCTCCCCTTCCCGACATTTATATCTTTCTGATTCCTTTAGCTTAAAAAAGATGTTTAGTAATATTATTAGATAGACTTATGTTTATTAGTTTTAATAAAGCACTTTATTTTCCACAAAGGCAAATGTTTCCATTGCAGGCAAAATAAAATGCCTACATTAAAATCTAAGTAGCGATGAATGTAGAACTGCCACTTTCTCCTACTGGCTTATCCTGATTGAAGACTAAGTAGAAACACATGAAGTCGGTGGAATGTTGAACTTGCTGGGATAACATGATACAGTGATAACAATAGTATCAGACACACATTAAAGGTTTCTAGCTCAGGGTCTGGCTAACGTCATCATTTGCCATGAGGCAGCCTTGGAGCTTAAACAAGGCATTATGATTTTTGAATGATTGTACCTTCCTTCATAATATCAAAGTTGATTACAAATAAGCATTTTTCATTTTAGAAAACATGTAGCTTGTAAAACATGTTCTCTTCTTTTTATTTTATTACATATGTCATCCCAATATAAAAACAGGAATTTAACAGTTGCTTTTGATATTGACAATTTTTATTTATAGAGCACCTTCCTTTTAATACACTGCTAGTCAATATTGCCACACTGGATTTAGATGTAGTAATACCGTTCTCAGAAATCAAAAGAATAAGAGCTCTTCTGTACCCCTTCCTCCCCAAGCCATGTGTGTAGTAAAAATCTGAAGATCTTAAATGTGTCTAGGTCTGGTTCTGTGGCAAAGGCCCACAAATTTCCATAACTCTCTAATATTTCCAGGTTACCACATGGTTAATTATCTTCACTGAGAGGTAGCAGTGGTGGTTGAGAGCAGAAGTTCTGGAGTTGCACGGCTTGGGTGTGAACCTGGACCTGACATTTACAAGCTGTGTGACCTGAAACAAGTTAGCTAACGTCTCTCCAGCTCAGTATCATAGCAAAACTGTCCACATTATAGCATTGGCATGAGCACTAAATGCGTCAATATATGTGAAGTCTTTAGAAGAATACCGTCTATGGTCAGCAATATTTAAGTGTTAATTATTACCAGTATTATGATGTCCTCTTTCTAATAGATCCTGGGACAACCTCTATCCTATCTAGATAACGATAGCTGCTTCCTGTCTCCTGTTCCATCTTGCTTGTGCTCTTGGTGGGTGGGTGGGGAAAAGTGGGCAATCATCCTGAAGTCATTGCCCTTTTTGGTCACTCCTATACCATTTTGGATGCTCTAAGTGTCAGTGGTTCCTGTCGGATACTGATCAGCATCCTAGGGGGTTCTGCCATTTTCAGAAGTTTTTGGTTAATCAGTCACTCGTGGGCAACTAATTGGTGTTATAGCAATAAAAATAAGGAGTATATTTTGTTTAACCTAAGACATTACAGATGTTGATGGCCCCATCAGTTTATATACCACTAAGAAATATAAAGGACTGGCAATGTAACTTATGGTCTGCTGTTAATTATGAGAAGCAACTCAATTTCAGAGACATTAAAATATGAAAACATACATCTTAGAGTTAACAAAATATGGTTAAATCAAGATATCCGATTGCCTAATTGACAACTTCACTTGGCTAACAAAAGGCATTTCAAAGTCTATGTGTCAAAACCCGTCCTGTGCCAGAGTTCCCTGTCTCAGTAAATGGCATCTATCTAATGGTACAATCTGGAAAACTAGGAGAACTCTTTTGATATTTGCCTCACTCTCCATTGCTACCATCCTAGAAAAACCATCATCTATTTTTATACAAACATTTTAGGCTCCCAAATCGTATTCTTGGCCCTTTTGATCTTGCCTTTAAACAGAAGCCAGAATAATATTTTAAAAATGTAAACCCAAGCATACATTTCCTCTTCAATGGTTTCCCAATGCTCTTAAAATAGTGTTGGGCTCCTTACTAAGTCCCAAAAGATTCTAAACATTCTGGTGCCTGCCTCCTTCGCCATCTCTGCTCTAGCAACCCTGGCTTCTTTCAGTTTCATAAATACACCTTGCTTCCTCCTGTTTCAGAACCTTTGCATAAGATGTTCTGTCTACCTGGCATGTTCCCCTCCCAAACCCTTCCTTCCATTGCCTCATTAACTTCTACACCACCCTCACATCTCTCCCCAAAGTCACATCTCCCACCAAACTAGATCAAGCCTCCACCTTATTGCTCTCAGAGTTATTGTTCTCTTTACTTTTTCTCCATTTCTCAACACTTATTGAAGTTTAGAATTATATTATTTATATTATTATTTGATAAAGATCTTTCTCTCTTACACGACTATTAGTTCCAAGGAGGCAAGGTCCAAGACTGTTCGCTAACCATTTTATCCCCTAGCACCTGGCCCTGTGCCTGATACTTAAAAAGGGTCAATAAAAAGCTTTTAATTAACACATAAATATAACATTGATTGATAGTATTTATTAGGAGCTTAGTATACAGCAGGCAGTGTGTCAAGCAGGTTATATATATTAGCTAATTTAATTCTAAAATCACATATGTTTAACTTGCTGACCACCTATAAGTTCATTATTATCATACTCACATCATAGCTCAAGATACCGAGCAATAGAGAGGTTACAGAGCATTTTCAAGGCCTCGTAGCTAGTAAGTGGTGAAATCAGGATCAAATCTCAATTCCATCTAACTTCAGAGCCTGTCCTTTTAACCAGGATGCCCCACTGTTTTAACAAATGGTTTCCGGTATCATGAGACTGCCAGCAGCTTCATGGGTTGCTAGTCACTGGTGGGCCCACCCTTTGAAGTCTTCTTCCAATCTTTCTAAACCCTTGAGCTATTCCTATATAGTCTGCTGTCAGCACTGTGGTTTCTCTCACAAAAGCAGCAGCTGTTAACTCCTTCCAGGTGGTTTTCTGATGTTGGTCTTCTCCATAAGAACTTATTTTGTAGAGGCTATTGAAGAGGCCTCAAGTCAAAACCACTATTTGTCAACTGATTATAACCCTCTTAGTTTGCTAAGGGTATAAGCTAGTATAAAATTCTACAGTGTGACCTCCTTAGCCACCTCTAGTTTTCCCCTGCCTCTCAGATAAGTGAGGCTCATTGTGCTTAATATCTGGAGGAGGTGGTGCATTTTCAGAAAACCCAGAGATGCCATTCCCATCCTCTCCCAAACAGGGTGCTGTATTATTGAGAGTTCATTGCTTCCCTCCTACACACCCTGAATTTGAATCTTTAAGGCAGTGGTACCCAGATTTGTACTTCAAGAATCACAGTGATTAAAAAAATTATAAATGGGGTTTTCCTAATTGAGTTTATTTGTGTATGGCAAATATTATGTTTCCATGATTATTTTAACATTATTTCATCATTTTAAAAGCATTGTGTTCATAATAGAAAATTTTAGAAATAGAATCATAAGGAATAATTATTACTCTTAATATTTGCCAACTCTAATTCCATATGCATGAATTTTATTCTCCAACAATCCCAAGAAACCATAATAGACAATAAGTAGTTAATAGGACACTTGGTGGCAGATCACTATCAGATCAAATAAATATGTAAAATATTTACTATTTAAAGTAAACTGAGCAGCTACTTTTAAAAAATAAAAAAACTTATTAAAAATTAGGAAATATACATAAAGCTGTAACTTTACATTCTAAGTAAGGATGATAGAAAGACCATCTATTATGACAACTGTTCCTTTCTAAAATTATTTTTAAAGCATATTTTAACACTAAAAATGCATGAGCAACATGATTTCAGATAAAAGAACAGTACTTCACATTGAATGATGAGAACCTTGAGCTTCTAGGATTTTTGAAAGTGTCAATTTCTTCCTAATAGGCCTGCCATCAACACAAATCCCAGCACTGACACAATACTTCCAAAGGGCACATGTATAAATTAAGTTCAAGACCAGTCCTAAGTGTATCAGGGAGAGTTAGGTGGATAACAAAGCTTTACTAGTGACCCAGGGTTATTAAACCAGAATGGCAGCCCTCATTATTGAAGTCAATTATTAACAAGTATTTACAAGTATGGGTAGGAATAGCCTACTCTTTACTTTTGCTCAGTATCTGCGTTATTATGTGGCTAAATTCATCACCAAGGTAAAAATAGACCTTATAATCTTCCTACAGGAACAAAGTTCACAGCCTAAAAACAATGGTGACAGATAAGAGGTTTTCTTCCATTGTGAATATTATGCATTCATTAAAATGCTAATTTATCTCTCACGTGCCACTGAGCAGTCATGTGAGGTTTTCAGTATGGGGTTATCAAATGTTAGTTTGAACTAGTCATCAAATAACCTATAACCTACTGTAAACAAACAATTTCTAAATGTTGTACTTTAATATCTTGTCACTAGTTAGAGCACTTTATGTTGCATTCATTTTCTTTGATTTGAAATAAGTGAATGTCAAACATTTTTGTCATGCCATTTTTATTGAAGCTTTTTCTATTCATTAGTAAATGTAAAAGAAGGATACCAACTTATCAGTAAGTATGAAAAATTATATATGTCTTGAATAAGGGAAAGTGAATTTAGAGCATCCCCATTCCTAAATTAATGAAATTTTCTTACATTTAATTTCTATTAAGCTAAAATATAAGATCTTAAAGATCACTGATGAAGGAATAAAACATTAAGATTCAAAACCAAAGGGCAAAACGACCGAGAAGTCAGTTAAGCGTTGTGTCACTGGACGATATAACCAGTAAAAATAAATGCAAAGATCACTGATCTCTTTTATTACAATTAAATACCAACATAATTTAAAGAAGAGCAAAAATGTTCATGAACACTTGACTGAGAGTAAAGAATACAAAATAGGGACATGAATTAATTAAAAAACTGTTAAAGTATAGCAAATATTAATTAAAAAATTCTTAAAGTACAGTCGATCTTACTACTTTTATATCCCCGCAGTGCATGAAAACAGGCACATATTGTGAATTTTGCCAGAATGTTCCTCACTATATAATTCAAAGTTTAATTGTGTGAAAATTGTGTCCTTGATACATACCTTTATAAATCCAACCAAAACTCTACTATAAAATAGAAAATTAAGGGATTTAAGCCATTTGATTGTTCAATAATCAAAGTACAGTTATTTCAAAAGTTTCACTTCTTCAGTGGAATAACTATAGAGAGTTCATACAGAAGCATGCTAATATTTCAATTTTATTTCCATGTTGATTTTTTTTTTTTGCTTGTTAGACTTATAAGCAAATAAATACATTTTCAAGTGTTTGATAAAGAAAGCTAAAAGATGTTTCCATTTTTCTGTCTTCAAGGAATTTAGATAAAAACACAGATCATATTACTATACACATATAAATCATATAGTTACATAAAACCACTAAAATAATTTTGGTTAATAATTCCATTGCAATTATAAGCATTCCTTACGAGGGGCATTTTCTTTCTTCTAAAAGCCTATGTGTGTGTGTTTGTGTGTGAATGTGTCTGTGGACTGGAAGTAATGCAAACATTATCTCATAAATGATTGGAGTTTTATGCCTAACTTTAAGGACTCTATTTTTAAAATATGCCCTTCGTTTTTCTCTGAAGGTCTGAGTCTCATGATGGCCAGATTAAATCCATTAACATGACTTCACTTTGACAGACTTAAGACAAATGCTCCTCTCACCTTAGTTTAAATGCTCTCACTTGGAGAGAAATACAATAGCACAAAAAATTCGCAAAGCTTAAGAGCACAGTGGCAGTTTTTATTGGGCTCACCATACATAATTCACAAGAAACTTCTTTTCACTTTGAAAGAATATTTTAATAAAGAAATTCACCTCCTAGGTTGAAAGCATAAAAATTCCAAGTAAGTATGGCTACTCTAAATTGTGAAATTAAATTTGAATTAACCAATCCCCTTGTTTTTCTTGGTACAGATTGCCATCCTTTTGGTCATTTTTCTATATGTGTATATATCCTTAAGGGCCAGGGGGAAATCCAACCAATCTTTAGGCTATTCATTACTAATATCAGTTTTAAAAAATATATTGGGGAGAAAATTACACAATTCAGTATTTTAAGTATTATTGTCCCATATTATTTCAATCCCTTAGTAAAAAAAATGCAGTAATTGGCAATTATTAACAGGTTTCACTCTACGTCTGTACTCCACAATTATGTCAGCTCGTCACGCAAAAAATATTATCAAAAAAACCCAAGGTTTTACCTTCTCTTTCATGTGCTCAGGACTCTCTCCAGATTCAGGAGGCAAAAATAATACCATGCTATTTCATACAGTAAAAAATGAACTCCAAATAAGTGAGAATCTATCCTGATGGATTTTTCAAGTGAATACCAGATAAATATTTTTTAAATATTACCTTATATAATAATTTTTTGAACAATAAATGTTGTCTTTTAGAACTGAACCATTCTTTAGCTTTTTGGAGTTCATTTGCCAGGTTAATTTAGATTTCTCAATACCAGTAAAGATGTCTATAATTCAAGCCTTGTTTATTGATTATAGAAAAGTTAGAATTAATCTAAATTCTTTCTGAAACAAGGTTGGGTGCAAGCTAATTAATAAGTGGAAGAATTTACTTATTTAACAAATATCCAATTTTCTGGCTTTATTTATTGATAGGTATCAATTGGTAATAATATCCCTGGCTAAATGGGGTATAGTAAAAGCAAACTTTTTTCTCTCCTCCTCTCCCATAATACCTTCCCCCATAAAACCAGTTTTTAATCTAACAACAATATAAATATATTTAAATCTTTAGTGAAACATGAAAATTCCCAATAACTTTGAAAATATTGACAGAAACAATAAAATTCAGACCTAAATGAAAGAGAATGCCTAAAGCTGACACAAATTTCCTCAGATCTCGGACAAGATACAGATGTGGCTGAAAGGAAGAATCACAGTCCTGGAGGACCCCTCCAGGGACCTTTTGGGAAAGTAACAAGACCTATGTGTGTGGATGGATTATAGGAGAAGCAGAAAATATAACTGAGAAACCCAGTCCATACCACACCTCAGACTGACAGTTGAAGTGGAGCCAAATGAAGAAAGATTCTGTCTGTCTCACACAAAATACATTCACCCCATCCCAATGACCCCTAAAGTCTCTACCACCTATAGCATCTAGTCAAAGTCCAAAAATCTCATCAGCTGAAACGTCCCAAATCTCATTATCTAAATCATCTAAATTAGGTAATGATGAAGCTCTGGGTATAATCCATCTTGGGGCACCATTCCTCTCCACCTATGGACCTCTGAAACTTAAGAACAAGTTATCTGCTCTCAAAATACAATGGTGGAACAAGCATAATATAACAGTCAAGACATTCCCATTCAAAAGAAAGAAAAAAAAGCAGTGTTTTTGAGATTCAGCTGGATAAATTCTATTAGATTTCAAGGGCTAATAATAATCTGTTGTTGTTTTCAGCCTTGCGCTCTGAATCATTTTTCCTTTTTCATGCAGGGCAGCATGGATTTGTAGTTGAATAGTTTTATCAGTCTGTTTCCTGCTTATACACTTTCATCCTGTAGCCTTCTTTCATTTCATACTGTCTCTGCCTCTTTTAGTCTAAGCTGGCAGGTCCAGGTTATCCTGGTACAAACTTCTCAAGAATCTTGTGGTTCTCCCATGTATGTTCCAGAAATTCACTCCATTAGACAAGAGGCTTCTTCACACATCTTCCCTGGAAAATTCCATCCTTTTCTTGACTTCTGCTTAGATGACTGAGAGGATCTATGAGTTACACTTTTTTTCTCTTCAAAGAATATTGATGTGACTGAATTCTCTTTTTTCACCTTTCTGAGGTATTAGCAAAAGGTTGCCCATCCACACTCTCAGTTTTTCCTCTAGAGCATGTTTTCCTGATAACGGACCCCTTAATTTTAGCATCTTTCACAATGAATGAATTGAGAACTTCCCAAATAACTAGTCCTGGTTCCTTTTTGTTTAACAGTTCTCTCAATGTATCCTCTTGGGTTTTACTATAGGCAGCAAAAAGTAACCAGGTTGCATGTTCAACTCTTTGCTTGGAAATCTCCTCAGCTGAATATTCAAGGTCATAGCTTACAAATTCTATTTCCTACATAACTGTAGGACACAATTTCACTGAGCTTTCTGCCACTATACAACAAGGATCTCCTTTCCCCTGGTTTCTAATAACACGTTCCTCATTTTCTTCTGAGCCCTCAATAGCAATACCCTTAACTTCCATATTTCTATTGACAGTCTTTTGTGATTTAGATATTCTGTAAGGTGACTTAGGTTTTCTTCTTCAAGAAAGTCTCAGCTCTGTTTTAAAGACCTGTCAGTTGATTGTATCAGGCCTGCCCAGATTATCTAGGATAATGTCTCTTTCTTAAAGTCAACTGATTATGGATTTCAGTCACATCTACAAAATACCTTAGCAGTAACATCTAGATTAGTGTTTGACCGAATAACTGAGAACTGTAAGCTAGTCAAGCTTAAACATCAAAAAGACCTTGAAAAGCTTAATGAACTTAAGGATATAAAAAGTATCTTTTGGGGGTAGAGTGATGTCAGCATCATGGTGGAGTGAGCTCTTCCCTTAGTCTCTCCCCACTAAGATAAAATGAAAACTATATTCACAAACCAACAGAGGACATTCACACAATGCAATAGATGTCTGAGAGATCCATACAGTCATAAGTCTAAAGGGGGAGGTGCTGGACCCCCCAGGCGGCAGTGGAAGGAGGTTAGGGAATCTCCTCTCCCTCCCAAATGGCAGTGATCTAGGGTGCAGGATCGCTGTGTGACTCTGAGAGGAGGGGGGTAAAGGGTAGCCAAATGTGGGAATGCCTTCACTCTTGGACTTGCCTCCCACCCCATGGGAATGCTCCATACTGAGGAGGCTAAGCAATTGTGGGGGCATCTTCACCAAGCCGATCACCCCAGAGGGCAGACAGCCAGTGCAGAGTATGAATGCCCAGGATGATGCATGCAAAAGAAAGTGCCCCTCCTGCCCAACTGGTGTACCAGCTTGGCTGGTCAGCCACAGCAAGGGACCCCTGCCAGAGCACCTGCAGGCCTATGTGTGTAAAGCAATGGTGGCCAGTGGGAAAATGCAGACAGGCCCTGTTGGCACAGCTTCCAAAGGACACGCACAGCTGCCATGGATCACAGAGGGCTCAGAATACACAGCTCTTGTCCCCCTCCCAGTGCTGGCAGGTGGAATCTACAAACAGATACTACCACTATGCAACAGCACAAGTCGACCCCATGAAACAGTATGAAAAGTTATATTAACACTCCAGACCATAAGGAAAAAGACAAGTACCCAAAAATCAACCAAGAAGGTACAGAAATTTATGATCTAAATGACAGAGAATTCAAAATAGTTATCATAAAGAAACTCAATGAGTTACAAGAAAACTCACAAAGACAGTTCCATGAAATCAGGAATAAAATTAATGAACAGAGGGAATTCTTCACAAAAGAGATTCAAACTATAGAACAAAACCAATCAGAAGTGATGAGGAAGAAAAAAAACATGAATGAGATAAAGAAAAATCAGGAATCCTTACAAAAGCAGAGCTGATCTTATGGAGGACAGAAATAGTAATTTAGAGGACAGAAATATATAAATACTTCAGATGGAGAAGGAGAGAGAACTAAGACTAAAAAGAAATGAAGATAATCTCCAAGAAGTATTCACTCAATTAGGAAAGGCAACATAAGGATAAGAGGTATTCCAGAGGGAGAGGAGAGGGAGAAAGGAGCACAGAGCTTGTTCAAAGAAATAATAGCTGAGAACTTCCCAAACCTGGAGAAAGAGCTGGAATTACACGTAAATGAAGCGTAAATTACACGTAAATAGAACTCCTAATTACACCAATGTAAAAAGACCTTCTCCAAGGCATATATTAATAAAACTGGCAAAAATCAATGACAGAGAAAAAATATTAAGAGCAGCAAGGCAGAAGAAAATGACCTACAAAGGAACATCTGTCAGGATTTCATGGATTTCTCAGAAGAAACCTTACAGGCTAGGAGAGAGTGGAGTGATATATTCAAAATTCTGAAAGACAAAAACTTTCAGCCAAGAATACTCTATCCAGCAAAAATATCCTTCAGATATGATGGAGAAATTAAAACTTTCTCTGACAAACAAAAGCTGAGGAAGTTCATAACAACAAGGCCCCTCCTACAAGAAATGATCAAGAAGGCCCTCATACTTGAAAAAAAAAAAGTTTACAAAGCCTTGAGCAAGGAGATAAATAGGCAGACAAAATCAGAAAATTGCAACTCTCTATCAGAACAGATTAGCAAACACTTAATTATAACATTAAAGAAAAGGGGAAGGAAAGCATCAAAAATAACCATAATCACTTCATTTTTATCACAACTCACAACACAAAACAAAATAAGTTGTGACAACAATAACTTAGACAAGGAAGAGGAAAGGGATGGAACCTGCTTAGACTAAGGAAATAAGAGACTATCAGAAAATGGACTATCTCATCTATGAGATCTTTTATATAAACCTCATGGTAACCACTAAACAAAAAAATCAGAACTGAGACACAAATGGTAAATAAAGACAAAAATGAGAAAACCATCATAGAGAACCACCAAACTGAATTGGCAGTTGGAAATACACAGGACAAGAAACAAAGGAGCTACAGAACAACTGGAAAACAAGGGATAAAATGGCAATATTAAGCCCTCATATATCAATAATCACTCTAAATGCAAATGGATTGAATTCTCCAATCAAAAGACACAGAGTGGGTGGATGGATTAAAAACAAGACCCAACATTATCCTGCCTCCGGGAAACACACCTCAGGTCTAAAGACAAACACAGGGTCAGAGTGAAGGGATGAAAGATGATACTCCAAGCTAATGGCAAACAAAGGAAAGCAGGTGTTGCATACTTATATCAGACAAAGTAGACTTCAAGATAAAAAAGGCAACGAAAGACAAAGAGGGGCAGTATTTAATGATAAAAGGGACGCTTCACCAAGAGGACCTAACACTTATAAATATATATGCACCTAACACAGGAGCACCAAAGTACATAAAGCAACTATTAACAGATCTAAAAGAAGAAATTAACAGCAATACAATAATAGTAGGGGACCTCAACACCCCACTTATATCAATGGATAGATCATCCAGACAGGAAGTCAAGAAGGAAATAGTGGAACTAAATGAAAAACTAGACCAGATGAACTTAATAGATATATAGAGAATATTCCACACAAAAATAGCAGAATACACATTCTTTTCAAGTGCACATGTAACATTCTCAAAGATAGACCATATGTTGGGAAACAAGGCAAGTTTCAATAAATTTAAGAAGACTGAATCATAACAAGCATCTTTTCTGACCATAATGCTATGAAACTAGAAATCAACTACAAAAAAATAGCTGGGAAAGTGACAAATATGTGGAGACTAAACAACATGCTACTAAACAACAATTGAATCAATTAAGAAATTAAAGGAGAATTCAAAAACTATCTGGAGACAAATGAAATTGAAAATACACCATACCAAGTCATATGGGATGCAGCCAAAGCAGTCCTAAAAGGGAAATTCATAGCAGGCCCACTTTAACAAACAAGAAAAACAAAGAAGAAAATCTCAAATAGGCTATCTTAAACTACACCTAACAGAACTAGAAAAAGAAGAACAAACAAAACCCAAAGTCTGCAGAAGGAGGGAAGTAATAAAAATTAGAGCAGAAATAAATGAAATTGAAACAACAACAAAAAAAACCAGCAGAAAGGATCAATGAAACTAAGAGCTGGTTCTTTGAGAATATAAACAAAATTGACAAACCTTTAGCCAGACTCACTAAGAAAAAAAGAGAGAAGGCTCAAATAAATTAAATTAAAAATGAAAGAGGAGAAATTACAACATATACCAAAGAAATACAAAGGATTATAAGAGATTACTATGAAAAACTATACAGCAGCAAATTGGAAAGTCTAGACAAAATGGGTAAATTCTTAGACTCATGCAATCTCCCAAAAATTAATCAAGAAGAAATAGAGAATCTGAATAGACCAGTCACAAGTAAAGAGATTGAAACAGTAATCAAACCCCCCCACACACACCAAAAAAAAAAAAGTCCAGGACCAGATAGCTTCTCTGGAGAATTCTACCAAACACTGAAAGAAGATTTAATACTTCTGCTTCTCAAACTATTCCAAAAAATTGAAGAAGATGGAACACTTCCTAACACATTCTACAAGGCCAACATCCCCCTGATCACAAAGCCAGACAAGGACAACACAAAGAAGGAAAATTACAGGCAAATATTGCTGAGGAAAATGGATGCAAAAATCCTCAACAAAACCTTGGCAAACTGAACACAGCAATACATTAAAAAGATTATACACCAGGACCAAGTGGGATTTATATCAGGGATGCAAGGATGGTTCAACATCCACAAATCAATCAATGTGATACACCACATTAATGAAATGAGGAATAAAAACCACTTGATCCTCTCAATAGATGCAGAGAATATATCTGACAAGATCCAACACCCATTTTTTATAAAAACTCTAAATAAAATGGGTATAGAAAGAAAGTACCTCAATGTTATAAAGGCCACATATGACAAACCCACAGCCAATATCATACTCGATGGGGAAAAACTGAAAGCCATTCCTCTGAGAACAGGCAAAGACAAGGGTGCCCACCCTCACCACTCTTATTCAACATAGTACTGGAGGTTTTGGCCAGAGAAATTAGGCAACAAAAAGAAATAAAAGGTATCCAAATTGGCAAGGAAGAAGTGAAACTCTCACTGTTTGCAGAGAAGATGATGTTATACATAGAAAACCCTAAAGAATCCATCAGAAAACTATTAGACATAATCAACAACTATAGCAAAGTTGAAGGGTACAAAATCAACTTCCAAAAATCAGTTGCATTTCTATACTCTAATAACAAACTAATAGAAAGAGAACTCAAGAATACAAACCCACTTACAAGCACAACAAAAAGAATAAAATATCTAGGAATAAATGTAACCAAGGAGGTGAAAGACCCATACAATTAAAATTATGTCATTATTTAGAGAAATCAATGATGACATAAGGAAAAGGAATGATATTCCATGCACATGGATTGGAAGAATAAACATAATTAAAATGTCCATATTACCTAAAGCAATCTACAGATACAATGCAATCCCAATCAGAATCCCCAGGACACTCTTCACCGAAATTGAACAAAGAATCCTAAAATTTGTATGGGGTAACAAAAGACTCCAAATAGCTAAAGCAATCCTGAGAAAAAACAACAAAGCTGGATGCATCACAATTCCGGATTTCAAAACATACTAACAGGAATCAAAACAGCATGGTACTGGTGCAAAAACAGACACACAGATCAATGGAACAGAACTGAAAGCCCAGAAATAAAACCACACACCTATGGACAGCTAATCTTTGACAAAGAAGTCAACAACATACAATGGAGACCGGAAAGTCTCTTCAATAAATGGTGCTGGGAAAACAGGACAGCCACATGCAAAAGAACAAAAGTAGACCATTTTCTTTTGCCATACACAAAAATAAACTCAAAATGGATTAAAGACTTGAAGGTAAGATGTTAAACCATAAAACTTCTAGAAGAAATTATAGTCAGTACACTCTGTGACATCGGTTTTAGAAAGATCTTTTTGAATACCATGTCTACTCTGGCAAGGGAAACAAAAGAAAAAAACAAATGGGACTACATCAGAGTTTACAGCTTCTGCCAGGCAAAGGAAACCAGGAACAAAATGAAAAAGCCCACCAACTGGGAGAAAATATTTGCAAATTGGGGCCAGCCCAGTTGCATAGTGGTTAAGTTCATGTGCTCTGCTTCAGCCACCCGGGGTTCCTGGGTTCAGATCTTGGGCATGGATCTACACACCACTCTTCAAGCCATGCTGTGGTGGCATCCAACATACAAAATAGCAGAAGATTGGCACAGATGTTATCTCAGCGACAATCTTCCTCAAACAAAAAGAGGAAGATTGGCAACAGATGATAGCTCAGGGCCAATCTTTCTCACCAAAAAAAGGAAAAGAAAAAGAAAATATTTGCAAATCATTATCCAACAAGGGGTTAATCTCCAAAATATATAAAGAACTCACACAACTCAACAACAGAAAAACAAACAACCCAATCAAAAAAGGGGCAGAGAATAAGAAGAGATATTTTTCCAAAGAAGATATACAGATCGCCAATGGGCAGATGAAAAGATGTTCAACATCAATAATCACTAGGGAAATGCAAATCAAAATTACAATGAGATATCACTTTACACCTGTTAGAATGGCTATAATTACCAAGACGAAAAACAGCAAATGTGCAGAAAAGGGAACCCTCATAAGCTGCTGGTGGGAATGCAATTGTGCAGCCACTATGGAAAACAGTATAGAGATTTCACAAAAAAAATTAGAAACAGAAATATCACATGACTCAGCTATCCCACTACTGGGTATTCATGCAAAGAACTTGAAATCAACAATTCAAAGAGACTTATGCACCCTTATGTTCACTGCAGCATTATTCACGATAGCCAAGATGTGAAAGCAACCCAAGTACCCATCAACTGATGAATGGATAAAGAAGTTGGAATACCACTCAGCCATGAAAAAGACAAAATCATTCCACTTGCAACAACATGGATGGAACCTGAAGGTATTATGTTAAGCAAAATAAGCCAGACAGAGAAAGGCAAACACTGTATGATTTCACTCATATGTGGATGATAAACAAACACATGGACAAAGAGAACAGATTAGCAGTTACCAGAGGGGAAGAGGGTTGGGGGTAGGCATAAGGGGTAAAGGGTCACATATATATGGTGACTGACAAATAATAATGTACTACTGAAATTTCACAATGTTATAAACTATTATGACCTCAGTAAAATTTTAAAAGAAAAGTATCCTTTGGGAATCCAAATTACTTCCAACAGGTGGTAATAGCTGGCTTCTATTTTTCCAAAATGGAATTCAACAAAAGAAGAAAAATACTTAGACAGTTCTGAGAGAAGGTGTAATTCACGAGTTTTATATGAAGCCAAGTATAAAGATACGAAAAAACATTCCCAGGAAATAAAGCACCCACAACTTCTTCCTGGAATACAACAAAATAAAAACAATAAAATACTATATTTTGTTGAAATAGAGCCAAATAAAATTGAATCAAAATAAAGAACTAAAGAATGGAGAATCCCATAGTAAAACATGAAAGAAGGAGGGAGGAAGGGAGGGAGAAAGGGAGGGAGGGAGGGAGGGAGGAAGGAAGGAAGGGAGGAGGGAAGGAAGGAAGGAAGGAACAAAGGAAGGAAGGAAGGAAACGGATAAGTGTTGAACCCATTTAAATATATAGAACTACCAGGCTCAACAACTGTAGGACTTAGAGAATAAGTACATGTGTTTGAAACCTTGAATATATTCTCAAAAGTCATAAGATATATTTTTAAAATTGGAAGACATTTGGAATGAGAAGTAAAAGAGTCTCAATATGATAATTTTCTCACTGTATTGGTAGAATGTCAGTAGAGAATTTTGATAAATTAGGAAATACTTTAAGTATTTAAATTTCTTAAAGTATTCTTTAAAAGGACCAAAACAATGCAGAATAATTCCTGATAAAGCTAAACTTTGGGTAACATACATAGTAGTTTAGCCAGGTATACTGCTGCTTCTAACAATTTAGAAGTTTGGTTACCAATCAAAAGAGGAAAGATCACACATGTATACATTGTACTGTCTTCCTCCATTCTCCAAATGAATTAAAAGCATTTGAAAAGAAACTCTTATGGAATACTTTTTCTATAAATACAGAAATAGCACACTGTTTCTATAATATCTAAACATCATTTTATGCAGTTGTCTAGATCCAAGCAAACTTTTATCAACTAGGTTATCTAATATGTGTATTTAAGAGAAAAGTGATATATACAGATGATATATTTCTGACATTTAAAATAGATAAGCAGCAAAATTCCAGTGTTTCGTGAATGTTGTTTCTTGGAAATATAAGACAACTCGGGTTATTTCCCCTTGGCTTTTTCCAAAAGAGTAAGATTAATTGTTTGAATAAAAATAAGCTTACATAATTCATAAATGTGTAAGTGGTCCACTGTGCTATATTTAATTTCTTTCACAGGATAACAAGCTTAAAGAATAAAGTAAATTAGAGACCTAATATCTCTCTATTTCAGTGGGGCTTTAAAGAAAATTTTGTAAAAAAATTACATGGAAACTAAAGAAAAACAGATTAGCAGCCACTAAGATCAAATGGATTGGCAGGAATAATAACCAGAATTGTTTTCAGTGACCCATGGCAAACTGACAGGATATATTAGTTAAACTGATAACAATATGAACCTAACATATTGTATTATCTTGAGGAAAAAGGGAAAACGTTAATATACTGTAGTTTAGAAAATGCATTGAGATAATCGCTAGCAATAGTAAAAAGTGAAGGAGAAAAGATAGATGAATTTGACTACATTAAAATTAAAAGCTACTGTTTATCAAAAAACCACCTTTTCCCTTAATTTCCACTCCCTTTTGCGTTGGAAATATTCTTTATAATCACCACATGCTAACATGATATATAATACATTGTGATTTGACTCTAGTCACAATGTTCATTTTTAACCTTTAACCCTGAAGCTCAGTCAAGAGACATTTTGTTGACAACCAGTTGGTCTTTGTGAACAATATAACCTGTTGGCAGGCCTTCGGGAGCTCTTTTTTTCTGCATTTCAATGCAATCTTCTTCTTGGCTCAAAAATTAGCATTAAGTAAATATAAGTGACTGAGAAAATGGTGGCTAAATGGGCAACATGGTGGTCAAGGTAGGGTAAATCTGTATTCCAGCAAAGGCTCAAGTAGCTGTGTGTGTGTTTAGATATGTGTATTTATATAAATGTATGAGTTTTAGACTGTTAAACAGAGGACATAAATATGTATATAGTTATTTCTAATATACATTATCAAGTTTTTTAATCTGTACACATTTGATACTCCAAGAATCTAATTTCAAAATTAGGATTGAAATCAATATCTTAAACTAGCCACCTGATGGTTAAAAGTATGACCCTAATAAAAGAAAATGATAAGATAAAATATATAGCCTCACTTTTGGGTCAAAATGAGAATTTAGAAGGACCTAACTTAAGGGTTCTGCTAAATGTTGCCAGTGCTTAGGGTAATTGTTATCATCACTGGGTAGTAACATAAAACATTTCGTGAGTTCAGCATTTTTATCTGTATAGTTACTCTTTGCATCCCTTTCACAACAGGCTAATGACTATTTCTCTGACGATTTACCCAAAAATCTGGGATCTTCATTCAGATTGTTAAAGGAAAGTTTATGTTTCAAGCAGCAATAACATATTTTACTTAGGATAGTAGTTGCAAATAAAAAGGGAATATCTTTTTTCTTCTGAGAATTACAGCTGCCCATTCATTTATGTTGTCATATAATCCACTTCTGATCTGGTTAAAAAACATGTTTTTCCCCTATACTCCCTTGAGATTCAGATCACTGTTGCAAACTAAAGAATATTTCTTATTTATTCCTCAATAGTGTTGGCATGTAAGCACTTCCCCCAAAAAACTTTTGACATTATTTTATCTAACTTTTAGAGAAATCACTAAGGACTAAAAGAAAAAAACCATGTGAGAATTATTATATTCCTATATGTAATGTTTTCAATAAAACTATTATGTTACTACTTAAAATGCTAAAAATATAGTTTAAAGATTATTTTTCTTTTATTAGTTGTCATGAGAAATTTGGAATGAGCCATTCACACTCTTTTATTTGGTGACTTTTATGATCCTTGAGATGTATTTATAAAATAGCTGTTTTTAAAGAGGAATTCTTTCTTGTGCAGTGAAACAGAATGGATTCTTTGCATCAAGCTAACTGGCCCATGAAATAATTAAATCCATGATGCTAGGTCTTTCTAATATGCTCCATTCAAAAGAGCTAGCTGGCTCAAATATGAATAATATTTAGACTTTTGAATAATAACAGAAATCTGTGTCAATAATACATTTGTTTTAAAATTTTTTTTAAGATACAAAGTGTCATTTTACTGGATGACAAATTGCACAAGCATGGGGGAAATCTTGAGAAACTGTTACAGCAATCTGAAGTGTAGAATTTTTTACATGACACCAAGACCTTAATTTTAATCAACTCTGGAAGTGGTTTGAAGGAAATAATGGGTCATATACTTACTCACTTACTAACTATACAGGTATAGATTTTATGTTAAATATTAAAATTAAAGACATTATGCATTCTTCTAAATTGTACATACAAATGTATTTTCATGAAGCAGTCATTTTAGTATAACATTTCAAAAAGAAATTCAGAGCAAAATATATTGTTTTAAATTCCCTTAAAATAAGGTCAGGATAATCAATAATAATTCCATAGAATCAGAATTGTAAAGACTGAAGATGGTTTATATTTTACGTTTATTAGAGTGAAGATCAAATGTTGCCAAGATTCTTAAGTCCCCAAAACAAAATGTTAACCTATGATGTTAAAACAGCAGAAATCTAAAATTACTCATTAACTTATTAAGCAATTTTCATGTGTTAGACACTGCATTAGGTATTAGGGATAAAAAGAGAGCAAAGTGGCACTTTCCTTCATGGATTTGATGATCTATTGGGATATGAGATAGATAATAAAAAAGTAAATAAACAAATACATACAAAAATTATTACTCATGTAACAAAGGAAAAAGACATAGAAATGTGAGAAAATGATATGGTGGGTGGTAGAAGGAGAACGAAATACTTTGGCCAGGTTTGTAAGAAATTGCTTTTATAGAGATTGAAAGCATAATAATATTTATAGGAATACAAATATCAAATACCAATAAGGTAAAATTCAAAATGTCTGGCATACAATAAAAATTATCAGGCATACACAAAAGCAGGGAAATATAAACCATACTGAAAAGAAAAATCAATCAATCTAAACAGACCTACAAATAACACAGATGATAGAATTAATAGACAATGGCATTAAAATGGTTAGTATAATCATATTCCACACATTCAAGATGTTAGAGGAAACATTAAATGTGTTTTAAGTAGCAACATGAATAACATAATAAAGACTAAAATCAAACATCTAGAGATGAAAAATACAATGTCTGAGATGAAAAATATACTTGATGGGATTATGGCTGATTATGCATTACATAAGAATGATGATTGAAACTGAGGACGTAACAATAAAAACTATACAAAATGAAATAGGAAAAGTAGACTTAAAAATATAAATAGAGTATCAGTGAGCTGTAGGATCAACTTCAAGCAGCCTAATACATATGTAACTCAAGTCCCCTAAGGAGAAGAGCAGAGTAGGGAGAGAACATAATATTTGAAGAAAAAAAGGGCCAATTTTCTAAATTTAATGAAAACTGTAAACCCACACCTCCAAGAAGCTCAACGAACCCCTAAGCATAAGAAACATGAAGGAAACTACAGCAAGATACGTCATAATCAAATTGTATAAAACTAATAACAAAGAAATAATCTTTGAAAAATCCAGAGAAAAAAGGCACATTATATACAGAGGAACAAAGATAAGTTTTAGAAAAAATGAGATTTCCATGCTCCTCTCTAAATAATTGATAGAACACACAGACAGAAAACCATTAAAGATATAGAAGAGTTGAATAACAATATCAACAACTAAACTTAATTGACATTGATAAAACATTTCAACCAACAGCACCATAATACACGCTCTTTTCAAATGCACACAGAACACTTTCCACAATAGATTAAATTCTGGGTCAAAAAAAGTTTCACTAAATTTCAAAAGATTCAAGTCATATACAAATGTTCTAGGACTACAATGGAATTAAGTGAAAAATCAATAACAGATCTCCAGAAAATCTTTAAATCTTTGGAAACTATATAAAACACATCTAAATAACTCTTGGGTCAAAAGGCAAGTTAAAAAAACATTTTAAACTGAATGAAAATGAAAACATAAAATATTAAAATTTGTGAGTATCACTAAAGTAATACTTTGAAATTTATAAAGTACCAAATGCCTATATTAGAAAAGAAATACTTCTTACACCAAAGAGTCAAGTTTCTACTTTAACACTCCAGAAAAAGAAGAGCAAATGAAACCCCAAAAATAGAGAAGAAAAAAAAACATACAGGTCAGAGGAGAAAACAGTGAAATGCAAAACAGAAAATCAATGAAACAAAACTTGATTCTTTGAGATCAATAGAACTGATAAAAATTTTAGCCAAAAAAAAGAGAAGATGAAAAATTTCCAATATCAGAAATAAAAAAAGTGACATCACTGCAGCATCTACAGATGTTAAAATATGGGACTATTATGTATGACATTATGCCAATAAATTCAGCAACTTTGATAAAATTAACAAATTCCTTGAAAGATACAAATTAGCAAAGCACCTTCAGGAAGAAACAGACAGTCTCCATGAAAGAAAATGAATTTGTGGCTAAACATCGTCCTGCAAAATAATTCCAGGCCCAGACGGCTTCAGTGGTGAATTCCACAAAATAGTTAAAGAAGAAATGATCGCAGTTCTATGAAACATCTTCCAGATATGTAAATAGGAGGAATGTTTTCCAATTCATTGCATGAGTCAAGACTATTTCAATAAGAAAAAAAGAAATTACAAGAAAATTACAGAACAATATTTCTCATGAACATAGATGCAAAAATTCTCAAAAAAATTGTAGCAAATTGACTCCAATAAACACAGAAAGGATAATACATCATAAATAACTTTATTTTAGAGATTCTGGATTAGTTTAACAATTGAAAATCAATCAATTAAATTCACAACATTACACAACCACATATCATCTCAATAGATGCAGAAAAAGTATTCAACAAAATCTAATATCCTTTCTTGGTAAAACTTTTCAGCACAGTAGGACTAGAAAAGAACTGTCTCAACTTGATAAGGGGCATCTACAAAAAGCTGACTGCTAACATCATATTTAATGGTGAAAAATCCTTAAGATCAGGAATAAAGCAAGGATAAACATTGTCATCACTTCTTTTAAACATAATTGTGCTTCTAGTTAGTGCCATAAGGCCATAAAAAAACAATAAAAGGCATCTATCTTGGGAAGGAAGTAGTAAAACTGTTTTTATTCACAGATTACATGTTTGTCTATGTAGAAAATTCTATGGAATCTACAAAAAGCTACTAGAATTAATAAATTAGTTTAGCCAGCTTGCAGATTACAAGATCAATATAAAAAATCAATTGTTTTTATATGCATGCAAAAAAAATCAGATTTGATATTAAAAATTGCATCATAATATATGAAATATGTAAATATAAATTAGACAAAAGATATGCAAGACTTGAACACTGAAAGCCACAAACATTGCTGAGAGAAATTAAATAAAACCTAAACAAATGAAGAGACATACCATATTCATAGATCAGAAGACTCAATATTGTTAGGATGTCAATTCTCCCCAATTGATCTATAGATTCAATGCTATCCCAATCAAAGTTTTAATAGGCTTTTTGTGGAAATTGACAGGATGATTCTAAAGTTCATATGGAAATGCAAAGTACCTAGGACAGCCAAAATAATTTTGAAAAAGAAGAATAAATTTGGAAGATTTACGCTACCTAATTTTAAAGTTTATTATAGAGCTGCAGTAATCAATACAGTGTGGTATTCACATAAAGATATACAAATAGATCAATAGAACAAAATAGAGAGTCCAGAAATAGATGCAGACATATCTGGTCAAATTGATATTTGACAAAAATTCAAAGGCAATTCAGTTTAGGGAAGACAGCCTTTTCTTTTTTTTTTTTTTTTTTTGTGAGGAAGACCGGCCCTGAGCTAACATCAGTTGCCAATCCTCCTCTTTTTGCTGAGGAAGACTGGCCCTGGGCTAACATCCATGCCCATCTTCCTCTACTTTATATGGGACGCTGCCACGGCATGGGTGACAAGCAGTGCGTCAGCAGGCAGCTGGGATCTGAACTCGCAAACCCTGGGCTGCCAAGCGCGAACTAAACCGCTGTGCCACCTGGCGGCCCCTAGGGAAGAGAGCCTTTTCAACTTTGTCAAAACTTATCAAACTTTAAATATGTACATTTAAATACGTGCAGTTTACTGTATGTCAATTAGGCCTCAATAAAGATGTTAAACAACTTAAATAAAATGGATTATTTTCTAGAAAAGTTTAATTAGAAAATAGGCATAAGAAACTAAGTTTTAAAAGAGAAAGGGTGGGTAGAAAAGGTTTAAACAAATAAGTAGTGGGAGGTACTGAATTGGAAGTAAAAGACCCATGTGACTGCACCACAGGGATTGTGGGAGGAGATTACTGATGAGATTGGAAAGATAAGCAAGGAAATAATATCTAGCCTTGCAGACAACAGTTAATAATTACTATAAATATGATGGAAGGGCATAATAAGGTTTTATTCTGGGTAATATTATGATTGAATTTACATATTTAATAGGCCATTCTGATTCCTATGTGCTAAAAAGTAATATTGGAAAGATAGAGAATGGCTAAGAGGCTATTTGCAGTAGTTCAGGCACAAAACATTGTGCTTTGTAAAAAGAGGACAGAGAAGGATAATCCAAAAATGACTTTAAAAAAATAACTCCATTTACAATAGCATAAAAAATAAGAAAATACATAAAAATAAAGTTAACCAAAGAAATGCAAGACTGTATACTAAGAACTGCAAAAGGATGAATTTGGACCCCTACCTCACACCATACACAAAAATTAACTCAGAATGGATCATAGACCTAAATATAAGCATTAAACTCTAAAACTCTTAGAAGGAAACAGGAGTAAATCTTCATAACCTTGAGTTGGGCAATGGTTTCTTAGAAACCATACCAAAAGAACAGCAACAAAAGAAAAGAAAAGATAAATTGGACTTCAAAAAAATTTAAAAACTTTGGCTTCAAAGGACACCATCAAGGAAATGAAAAGACAACCCACAGATTGGGAGAAAATATCTGCAAATCTTATCTGTGATAATAGACATATATCCAGAACATGTAAGGAACTCTTACCATTCAGAAAAAAACAAATAACTCAATTTTTAAAATGGGCAAATGATTTGAAAAAGCTTTTCTACAAAGAAGATATACAAGTGGCCAATAAAACATGAAGAGATACTCAACATCATTAGTCATCAGGGAAATGTAAATCAAAACCACAGTGAGATACCACTTCACACCTACTAGAATGGCAATAATCAAAAAGGCAGACAATAACAGTTGTTAACAAGATTATGGAAAAGTTAGACCCCTCATACATTGTTGATGAGATTGTAAAATGATGCAACCACTTTGGAAAAGAGTTTGGCAGTTCCTCATTGCTAAAGATAGGATTATCATATGACCCAGCAATTCTATTCTTAGGTATCTACCCATGAGAAATGAAAACATATGTCCATACAAAAACTTGTACACGAATGTTATCATGGCAGTACTAAGAATAGCCAAAAAGTGGAAACAACCTAAATGTCCATCAACTGATAAATAAACAAAATGTGGTTTATCCATACAATGGAATATTATTTGGTAATAAAAAAGAATGAAGTACTGATACATGCTACAACATGGATGAACTTCTAAAGCAGTATGCTAAGTGAAAGAAGTCAGTTATGAAAGACCACATATTGTATAATTCTATTTATGTAAACTATGCAGAATAGGCAAGTCCATAGAGTCAGAAAGTAGATTAGTGGTTGCCTAAGGCTGAGGATTAGGAGTGGTTAGTAACTGAGTAGGAGACGGCGAGTGACTGCTAATGGGTACAAGGTTTCTTTTGGGGATGATGAAAATGTTCTAAAACTAGATTATGGTGATGGTTGCACAACTCTGTGAATATGCTAGAAACCACTGAATTATAAACTTTAAAAAGATGAACTTTATGATATGTAAATTATATTTCAATAAAGCTATTAATAAAAAGCAGGGTAGAGAAGAAGGAAAAATCATTTTAGATACAATACACATATTGTAGATAAAACAGAATTTGATAATGGATTATATGTAGGGGTTGAGAGGGAAAGAGGAATGAAGTGTAACTCCTGGCAAGATTATTAACTCATTAAGTGAAATTTCAAGTAGTAAGTTGACTAGTCAAAACTGAGAAGAGGGGTCTGGGCTGTATTTATAAATATGGGATGGCTCTGTCTCTGTGTGTGTGTGTGTGTGTATGTATGAATTTATAAATACAAATAATTTAAATAAATTTATATATATATATATAAAATGATTATCTGTGAAATTAGTCATCTATTTAGACTGGGAGATGTGTGGTTCCCTTGGCCTGGAATTACCATTATCTTCAAGTTACAGTGCCCACTTGACTAGAGAATACAGACCATTCCCATCTTGCTCTACTTTATACCTTTAATGCCAAGTTCAGTCTTGTATTTAATAAGTATTTGTTGAATGTTTCAATGAATAAATGACTATAGTTTTATTAAAGCTATGAGTAAAGAAGTGGATTAACATTTAAAGCTTCCTAGGAGCCCAATAGTGTCCTAAGCATTGCCACACATGAGATCTCACCAATTATAAACATCTTATGTGTGGTATTTTTTGTTATTCCCATTTAAAGATTTTTTTAAAGGCTCAGAGAAGTTAAATTTGCTGAATATTTCACAACTCTAGATGAGGTGGCTGTGGTTCCAAACTCAGATTTATCTGATTCCAATTTTTTCCCTACACCACCATAAAAAGGATACCAATCACTTTTTTCCCCTTATAATCAATACAGTTCTTCTCTAGCTCACTTGCTTATACCCCGTTAGCAGAAAACATTGAGAAACTTTCTCCGCTCTTGGATTGCATTGTAATTAGTACTTCCTGGAAAAGTAGTGTCCTATTTGTCTACAAATAGATATACACTGGCCCTAGAAATCTCTTCTCTGATCATCCTTTCTAGCCTCCTGTTAGTCACTCAGTTCACGGCCATTGGAAGAATAAAGGCAGGGTGATAGAAATGCGCCCTGCAATAGAAAGGATAAGCTGAACAGTGTGCTCTCTTCAAATATGTATTTCCAGAATGGACTTTGGCAAAGGCTCATTCACTCTGCACACATGATTTTTAAAATTTATAATAAATATGAAGAAATCCAAAACAAGGCCATGGGAAACATTACCTGTTTTTTGCTATTAGCTTGACAAAAAAAAAAGACATATCAGAGGTTGGTTGACTGAACGAAGAAAAAAGATACAAAAGTGTAATCAAGATTGTATAGCAGTAATTTATGGAAAAAAATTGGGAAGAAGTGTACCAGGATGCCAATATGGTGTTTCAGAGATGGAGTTAGGAATAAATTTTAAAATTCCACTTTTTTCTATTGCAACTGTGCTTCTTTTTAATAATGAAGAAAAATATTTGCATGTATGTAAAGAGGAAGAATGAAAAATCAGAAATTCATTTTGAGTTGTTACTTTAGTTCCTTTTCCCTAGCTATATAAGTCATAGTTAGATCAGGAAACATAAATTAAGCATTACTATGTGCATATCATCACAGATGGTCCCAGAGAGAAGAGAGGAAGGAGCACCAAGATGGACATGCCATGAAGGAACATAGAATAGGAAGTAAATGTTACACAAATAACTACACAAAAGTCAAAAGTTGTAGGTACCACAGGAGAAGACTTTTATAAAATCCCATTGGGAAAACAAAAATGGAAGTGTTGGAAAAAGGTTTAATTTTGTGCTTGAAAGTGCTTACTCAGGCACTGTGCTATTACTCAGGCACTTTACTTAAATTATCCTGGCCATCTGAGAAATAATGTGATTTCGTTACATTAAATAAGACCAACAAAGAACGTAAAAGAAACTTCCTTAAGCTGTCAACAGTATATTATGTTTAGTATATGATTTTTGAATACATGAACAACATACATTCAGGAAAAAGAGATGATGACCCCTCTTATCTAAGATTTATTTTAAAAAAGTATGCCCAGTAAGTAAATTTAGGGGCCAAGATTAATGAAAGGTAATAAGAAATGAATGAAAATATTGAGCATATTTAAATCCTAAAGTGTAAGAATTTTCTTTAATCCTCTTAGTGTTTTTTGACTTTTCTTAAGTGTCAATCTTAATAATCTTGCTGCATGGTGGGTTTTAATTTGTTAATATCTAGTTTTCAAGACAGAAAAACACTTTAGGAGTTAATTTTCTTGTAGCAAAGATTAGAAAAGAGAGATTCAAACTGTTTTACCCAATGTATGGGCGAATTAGTTTGGTGTCTTAAACATTCTGAAAGCTAATTCAGAATTTAATGTTTTAGGTGCAAAATCTTTTCTCCAAGTGGCAAGGAATAGAGAAATTTAATAATTGATTTATAGGTTGCAAACAAATCCAACCTATAAAAACTATTCAGTTTCCATGATCCCCTGCAAAGTACTAAGTTTTGGGATTATGCTTTACCACAGATTAAATAGTTTATCGTTTGGGTGCCCTAGGCAGCCATCCAGTCTAGTAAATGGCTAATGTAAGTCATAATAATAAAGGTAGATGGAGGGTTACTGTTATTGTTATTTTACTTTCAGCACCACTAGATTATAGTGCAGTGGGAGTGTGAATCCCTGCCTGATGCCTTGAAAATGTTCCCACATGTTTCATAGACTGATTTTGACTATACTGAAAGAAAAAAGGTCTAAATAGCTCAAGAAACATTATTATACTCTCTATTCTAAAAGGCTATGGTATGATCATATATTCAAGATTAATGTAAAATAATTGTGGCCTCTCTTCTTTCAATGGGATGAAACACACACAGGATGAAAGCAAAGGATGCTCTGTGTTAAGGTATCTATCACATTGTCTCCCCTTAAGGTCAGATATAGCATTATCAGCCATTCATCTCTGTCTTGCCAATGCCTGGCACTTAGTAGGTGCTCAATAAATGTTGGCTGTTGGATTAACTGAAAAGAGAACCATGAAGAAGTAATTGCAAAAACAAAATAAGAAACACCTCTCTGGTTTTTTTTTTTTTCCTTAATTTGACAATCTAATTTGATCTTGGTTTCAAGGTTTTAGAAATGGGTGGATACATACATAACAGTTTTTTAGCTCCATAAAATGTCCACTCTAGAGTTACCAAATAAATGTTTGAATTACCCTGAGTAACATAACTATATTGCCTCAGATTAAACAGATCTCTGAGATCAAAGATGGAATTTTTTTGCACCAAATGGAGTGTCATCTAATAGGATCAACAGTAATATATTGAAAAAAGAAGGAAAGGGGGAAAAATGAAAGAAGGAAGGAAAGAAGGATCAAAAGACTGAATGTATAAATAATTAACCAGTGGACACAGAAAGCTGTAATGCTTTTTAATACTCACCATTGCCATGCAGACCAAAAAGTACTGATAGTCATTGAAAAATATTTATTTCTAATGGAATAAAGATGCTTGCTTTAAAAAACAATCAAGTATTAATTTTCAAAATTCCTGCTGGACCCCTCTACCTACTACTATTATACTACTTCAAACATTTTCTCTGTTAAAAACAAATCAATGTTGAGCCACTCCTGACGGCCTAGTGGTTCAAATTCGGCAAGCTCTGCTTCGGTGGCCTGGGTTTGGTTCCTGGGCACAGAACCACACCACTTGTTTATCAGTAGCCATGCTGCAGTGGTGGCTCACATAAAAGAACTAGAAGGATTTACAACTAGAATATACAACTATATACTGGGGCTTTGGGGAGGAAAAGAAAAAAGAGGAAGATTGGCAACAGATATTAGCCCAGGGCAAATCTTGTTATTAGTTACTAGTGTAACTAATAATATAAAAATATGTTATTAGTGTTTCACTCCAAATAGGTAAAGGGTCACATGGAATGCTACTGTTCATGGTAAGGTAACATCTAATGACCACTTTTACCATGTTATGACATCAAGAATCATTTCCCCTTGATAAGAATAAAAAAAAATACCCATTGTGCTTATGAACATCTGTCTTTATCTATATCAGCCTAGATTAGAAAATGTCAAAGAAAAGAAAGACGAAGAAAATATATCACCTTTGATTTTATTTTTGATTTTGAAAAAAAGGAAGAAAGATTCTAGTGTAGCAAATTTCTTGTCAATGACAACACAAAGCCAATAAAACTGAAGGAATAACTTACATACAAGAGGCTTCATTTTAAATAAAGTATTAAAAATGAGAAAGCAAAGATCCTCCACTATAAAAATCAGTTGCTTGTATGGACTTTATCTATTACATATATATTATGCATCTCTCTAGATGAATTGTACATAAAAGGGTCTATATATAACACCTATTAAGTCACCTATGAATTCTTTGGACATTTTTTTAATGTTAATGTTCTATACCATCGTTTGCCCAAATGTACATCATCATTTGGTAGGTCACGGGTGGAGCTTGAGATTCTGCATTTCTAACAGTGACACTAATGTTGCTGATATCAATGAACAATGAGTGGAAGGGTTCTCACAGGCTGGAGAACCAATGCAGAGGAAGGGTCTTTTTCAAGGATAGACCAAAATCAGAATGACACTTCTTTGGAAAGAAAATGACTCAGTCAAAATAATGACAAGTACAGAATGGTAGGCCCATCCTGTTGTCTCGCTGTATGTGTCTTTCCTTGACTATTCTAAAGATATGGGAAAGAGTGGAAGGAGCATTGGAGGGATAGATGCAGATGAAAAACTACTCATCTTCTCCCATCTCCACAGTATCTACCACCTGCATATAGTACACTTAAGTTAATTTTCAATAAAGCAATAGGACTATTTCCTACTGTTTGAATTTCTGTCTTTTCTTGTTTATCTTATATGTGTCTTCTTCTCCATTTTCCGCTTGAAGTCCATTAGTTATCATGGAAACAATGACTCCGGTGTGCATGAAGAATAGAGACATAAGTGTTTTCAACTGAGGCAAAGCGCCACAAGTTACATTCAATTCTCAGAGCTGGGTTTACAACACAGTTGGAGAGCAGCAAAATTAAATCAGAAATTAGACTGCTGAACTTATTCTGGATTCAACTCTGGACGGTAGGCTGCTAATCTCTGCAGGAGAACATATGAATCTGAGCTGCAGAGAATGATTAGGCAATGAAGAACACACTGGGAGAAAAATGGATTTGTAGGAGGAAGGAATAAACAAAATTTCTCCATCTCTTTTCTACAAATCTCAAAGAATCCCTTTGGTATAAGGTGTTGGAATTACTGCACCAAAAAAAAATTGTTATTAAGAACTTAGGAAAATAGCATGATTTCCATCATTTACGGAACAGCCTCCGGTTAGGAAAAATTTAAAAAGATATCCACATTATGTAAGAATTCCATTTATATATACAGGCAAGGTGAAGACTAGTAAGCTGGAGGTGTCCAATGAAAATCTGAACCTGATTCAGTAAGTCATGAAGACAAATGACGATCAAACAGAGCACTTTAAAATGAACTGCCATAAACTACAGGAGTACAGCTTACCACTGCTATTAGCCATAATTGGGTTTTGGAAGGAAACAGAAGCCGAATGCCATATAGGTAATTAAAGAACAAGCTTTTGTTAACACTGGCAATCAAGGGGTTGTGATTTTACAGACTTGGAACCTATTACGGTGCTCTGAAACTAGTCTATTTTTAAACAAGTAGTGTATTTCTCTTTCTTACAACACTGAAGTATAATCCTGGCTAACAGACAGGTCGTTTTCTATTCAAACTATTTACTATCCATTTAGGGTAAAGATGAACATTTTTAGAATTCAGAATAACCATGGAAACCATATTCTTAATCCCTGAGGACTGGGGAACAATTGGTTATGAAATCATAATGGCTAAATTACAAGTCCCTAAATAGTGCATTATTGTAACTACTATCTCAATACTAAGCATATGGGTTTTTATTTTGTTTCCCTTTAAAATGAATTCATTGTTCTTTTATAACATGCCTATAACATTTTGATTAGGTAAGTTAAAGCAAATATGGCATTTCAAAATATGATGGCTGAGAATCAAAATTAAAATCATAATGAATATAAAAGAATGATTACAATTGTCATACCAGATGTTCAGCATTTCTGGAGAAATAACAGACTTAGCTTTAAAAAAATTCAAAAGTAAAACATGAAAATAACACTGGTAGATCTGATAAGTAGGAACCGTTTTGGAAAGTCTACTCATGCTACTTGGAAAGAAAACTTGAATCTCAAAGAAGTAGCTCTTCAGATAAGAAATTAGAGTAAACTGCATATTTCTTTCTGGTACAAACACAGAATTATAAAGCTTTTTGGTATTTATCTTTTTTCTATTTTATTGTATATGTAATATCGCTACTCAGCTAATTAAAATGAACTGTTGATCTCAGACTGTTCATTCCTACCATCCCACAGAAAGGACACTTAACCCTACCTGAGGGTTCTGCTCTGCATCATATTCTTAATTAGGGAGAGTTTAATTGCTCTTAAATCAGCCCTATTCTGAGATTATAATCTAAGTCTACTAATTGGTTTCTAGACCAGGTCCTCATAAATAAACCTCAATCTTCATCTTAAAATCCCTCCAAGTTCAGCACTCAGATCTTCCCTGTCCCCCTAACTAAATTCTTGAAGCAGTATCTTGTTTATTTCTAATCTGATCTAAGATTAGAACCTATCCTGCTTTGATCTTGCTAGAGCTCTCTAGACTAGGTGCCCAGCCACTAAAGCTAGATTTGTCTGATTTGCCTGTCTTGACATTTGACTACTGCCTGCTATCATACCTCAGATGCCATACCTTTCCTATGGCAAACCACTGAGATTTTCTCATGCAGACTTGTCTGATTATACCTACAGCTACTGATTTTGATAGAACCTTTTGAGATTGCCTTGCCTGACTTACGAGATGCACATCATCTCTAGATTCCCATTTTACATTATTAATGCTACTTAATAGAACTTTCTGGGATGATGAAAACATTCTATATTTGTGCTACCCAATACGGTGGCCACCAGCAACATGTGGTTCTTGAATACTTGAAATGTAACTAGTGTCCCTAAAAAACCAAATTTTTAATTTTTAAAATTTTGATTAATTGGATGTCATTTTGGATAACTCAAATCCAGGTCCTTCCCTAACCTCTTGGTAGTTTACAAATAAAAATCATAACATAATGTTAAATAGAAATAGTTATGAAATCTAGATAGGATGTGAACTTAGAGATACAGATAGGAGAAAATAATGATATTATTATTTTGCTTTTGTTCCTCTCCCATTTTCATTATACCTTTGATACTAACCAGCCTGTACAAGTACCTGAACCATTAATATAAGAATTGAAAACATATTCGAGATGATATATAAAGAAAAAAGAGAAAGGATATTTAAATCTAGTCTTTGTGCACTTTTTCATATACTACTGGATATAAAAAAGAAAAAAATTCAGTGAAGAGGTAGTCTTACATTTTGATTTTTTAATCAATTCTAACAGAAGATGTGAAATATGTGGCTTGACAAGTGCAATTTATACAAATAATACACAAGCTTTTAATTGGTCTTGAAGCTCCATATAAACCCTTGTGATACAGTCATTAAAAACACAGTGTTTCTCGACTTGTGATGTCAGCATCATGGCGGAGTGAGCTTTATCCCCTAAACTCTCCCACGCTAAGATACAACAAAAAGGTCATCCATACATCAATGGAGGTTTTTCAAATTACACATAGGACGTCTGAGAGAACCATGCAGCCTTACATCTGATGACAGAGGTGCCAGAAACCCTAGGGGAAGTGGAAGTGGGTAAGGAAGGCTCCCCTCCTTCCCCAAGAACAGCCAACCTGAGACTGAGACCACGTGGCTCTCAGAGAGGAGGGGGAGGGGTGGTCCTCTGTGGGAAAACCTTTGCTCTCCAAGTTCCCACACAGCACGTGAGGAACCCCCACATGGAAGGAATGGATCACTTACGGGGGTGTCCTCACCAAACTAACACTCCAGGAGAGAAGATAGTGAGAGAAGAAATAGAAGCCCCTGGGAGCAAGGTGGTGAAAGTGAGTGCCCTTCCCCCACCCTCAGCATCCTGGCTCAGCCTAAGTGCTCAGCGCCCGAGCTGTGCGCTTTACCTCAGCCACACTCAGTGCCCCAGTTTGTCACCCAAGCCCAGAGGTGCTACAGCCTGGGGGAGGCACGCACAATCCAAACCAGCAGAGACCAGCCCGGCAGCCGGTGCGTGACACTCCACCCACACAGAGCCCCAGCCTGGTGGCACTGTGGCCCAGCGATGACACAAGGCACTCCAGCCCAGCCACACTTCAGTCTGGCCAGAACGCCCGCACATCTTAGTGGTTTTGGAACACACAGTTATTGACCCCCACCTAGTGGCAGCAAGTGGAATCTATGACCAGACATCTTAATGATGAGGAAAAATAAAAACATACCCTCAACCACAATGCAAAAATACATTAAATATCCAGACCAGCAGGAAAATGACAAGCATCCAGAAACCAACCCAGAAGGCACAGAAATTTATAACCTAAATGACAGAGAATTCAAAATAGCTATTATGAAAAAGCTCAATGAATTACAAGAAAATACAGATAGACAATTCAAGGAAATTAGGAGCTTCTTCACAAAGGAGATTTAAACCATAAAGAAAAACCAATCAGAATTGTTGGAAATGAAAAACACAATGGAGGAGATAAAGGAAAACCTGGAATCTCTAAAGAACAGAGCTGACAATATGGAGGAAAGAATTAGTATTATTGAGGATAGGAATCTAGAAAAGTTTCAGATGGAGGAGACAGAACTAAGGCTAAAAAGATGAAGAAATTCTCCGAGAAATATCCAGCTCAACTAAGAAATGCAACTTAAGGATTATAGGTATCCCAGAAGAAGAAGAGAGGGAAAAAGGAGCAGAAAGCTTGTTCAAAGAAATAATAGCTGAGAACTTCCCAAACCTGGGGAAGGAGCTGGAAATACAAGTGAATGAAATCAATAGATCTCCTAAATATATCAAAAGAAAAAAAAAGCCAAGTCTAAGGCATATAGTAGTAAAGCTGGCAAAAGTTAATGATAAAGAAAAAATATTAAGGGCGGCAAGAGAAAATAAGATAATGTAGAGAGGAATTTCAACAGGGCTTTTAGCAGATTTTTCATCAGAAACTCTACAGGCTAAGAGAGAGTGGAATGATATATTCAAAATTCTGAAGGATACAAACTTTCAGCCAAGAATACTCTATCCAGCAAGAATACCCTTCAGATATGATATAGAAATAATAACTATCCCAGGTAAACAAAATCTAAGGGAATTCATGGCCACAAGACCCCCACTGCAAGAAATGCACAAGAAGGCCCTCATGCTGGAAAAAAAAAAAAAAGAGAGAGGGGATACAAAGCTTTGTGCAAGGAGAAAATAGGTGGACAAAATCAGATAAATTGCTGCTCTCTATCAGAAAAGGATAGCAAACAATTATAACATCAAAGATCAAGGGAAGGAAAACACCAAATATAAATATAACCTCATCACTATAAACATGAAATCACAACACAGGATGGAATAAGTTTTCACAACAAAAACTTAGAAGGGGAAGAGGAAAGGGACATCATTGACTTAAACAAAGGAAATAAGAGGCCACCAGAAAATGGACTATCTCATCTACAAGATTTTTTATACAAACCTCATGGAAACCACTAAACTAACACTCAAAGCAGAAATGCATGATAAATAAAGAGAAAACTAAGAAAACCGTCATATAGAACTACCAAACTGAATTGGTAGTGTGAATCACATGAGACAAGAAACAAACTAAATGTAAAAGATCTGGAAAAGAAGTGAGAAAGTAGCAACACCAAGCCCTCATATATCAACAATAACTCTAAATATAAATGGATTGAATTCTCCAATCAAAAGACACAGAGTGGTGGGATGGATTAAAAAACAAGATCCAACAATATGTTGCCTCCAGGAAACACGTCTCAGGTCTAAAGACAAATGCAGGCTCAGGGTAAAAGGATGGAAGACAATACTCCAAGCTAATGGCAAACAAAAAAAGCAGGTGTGGCCATACTCATATCAGACAAAGCAGACTTCAAGATAAAAAGGGTAATGAGAGACAAAGAGGGGCAATATATAATGATAAAAGGGACACTCCACCAAGAAGACATATCACTTATAAATATATATGTACCCAAAACAGGAGCATCAAAATACATAAAGCAACTATTAACAAACCTAAAAGGAGATATTAACAACAGCACAATAATAGTAAGGGACCTCAACACCCCACTCATATCAATGGATACATCATCCAGAAAAAAGTCGACAAGGAAATAGCAGACTTAAACAAAAAGCTAGACGAGATGGACTTAATAGATATATACAGAGCACTCCACCCAGAAACAGCACATTACACATTCTTCTCAAGTGCACATGGAACATTCTCAAGGATAGACCATATGTTGGGAAACAATGCAAGCCTCAATAAATTAAAGAAGATTAAAATCACAACAAGCATCTTTTCTGACCATAAGGCTATGAAACTAGAAATCGATTATAAGGAAGACACTGGGAAAGGGACAGATGTGGAGGCTAAACAACAAGCTCCTGAACAACCAATGGGTCATTGATGAGACGAAAGGAGAAATCAAAAAATATCTGGAGACAAATGAAAATGAAAATACACCACACCAACTCATATGGGATGCAGCAAAAGCAGTCCTGAGAGGGAAACTCATACCAATACTGGCCCACCTTAGCAAACAAGAAAAATCCCAAATAATCAACCTTAAACTACATCTAACAGAACTAGAAAAAGAACAATAAACAAAGCCCAAAGTCAGCAGAAGGAGGGAAATAATAAAAATTAGAGCAGAAATAAATGAAATTGAAACCAAAAAAGCAGTAGAAAGAATCAATGAAACAAAGAGTTGGTTCTTTGAGAAGATAAACAAAATTGACAAACTCTTAGCCAGACTCAGAAAAAAAGAGAGAAGCCTCAAATAAATAAAATTAGAAATGAAAGATGAGAAATTACAACAGATAACACAGAAATACAAAGGATTATAAGAAAATACTATGAAAAACTATATGCCAACAAATTTGACAATCTAGAAGAAATTGATGAATGCCTAGATTCATACAACCTACCAAAACTGAATCAAGAAGAAATAGAGAACCTGAATAGACCAATCACATGTAAAGAGATTGAAACAGTAATCAAAAACCTCCCAAAAAGGAAAAGGCCAGGACCAGATGACTTCTCCAGACAATTTTACCAAACATTCAAAGAAGACTTAATACTCATCCTTCTCAAACTTTTCCAAAAAATAGAGGGAGATGGAATACTTCCTAACACATTCTACGAGGTCAACATCACCCTGATACCAAAGCCAGACAAGGACAATACAAAAAAGGAAAACTACAGGCCAATATCACTAATAAACATAGATACAAAAATCCTCAACAAAATATTGGCAAACCGAATACAGTAATATATCAAAAAGATCATACACCACAACCAAGTGGGATTTATACCAGGGACACAGGGATGGTTCAACATCTGCAAATCAATCAACGTGATACACCACATTAATGAAACTAAGATAAAAACCACATGATCATCTCAATTGATGCAGAGAAGGCATTTGTCAAGATCCAACACCCATTTAGGATAAAACCTCTCAACAAAATGGGTATAGTGGGAAAGTACCTCAACATAATAAAGACCATATATGACAAACCCATAGCCAATATCATACTCAACAGGGAAAAACTGAAAGCCATTCCTCTGAGAACAGGAACAAGACAAGGGTGCCCACTCTCACCACTCTTATTTAACATAGTACTGGAGGTTTTGTCCAGAGAAATTAGGCAAGTAAAAGGAATAAAAGGACTCCAAATAGGCAACAAAGAAGTGAAATCCTCACTATTTGCAGACGAGATGATCTTATATATAGAAAACCCTAAAGAATCCATTGGAAGACTATTAGAAACAACAACTACAGCAAAGTTGCAGGGTACAAAGTCAACTTAACAAAAATCACTTGCATTTCTATATGCTAAGCATGAACTAACAGAAAGAGAACTCAAAAAGCAATTCCATTTTCAATCGCAACCAAAAAAATAAAATATCTGGGAACAAATTTAACCAAGGAGGTGAAAGAGCTACATAATGAAAACTATAAGACACTATTAAAAGAAATAGATGATGAAATAAAGAAATGGAAAAATATCCCATGCACATGGATTGGAAGAATAAACATAGTTAAAATGTCCATACTACCTACAGCAATTTACAGATTCAATGCAATCCCCACAGAATCCAAATTACATTCTTCTTGGAAATAGAACAAAGAATACTACAATTCATGTGGTTTAACAAAAGATCCCAAATAGCTAAAGCAATCCTGAGAAAAAAGAACAAAGCTGGAGGCATCACAATCCCAGACTTCAAAATATACCACAAAGCTATAGTAATCAAAACAGCATGGTACTGTAGACACACAGATATATGGAACAGAATTGAAAGCCCAGAAATAAAACCACACTTCTACAGAAAACTAATCTTCAACAAAGGAGCTAAGTACACACAGTGGAGAAAGAAAAGTCTCTTCAATAAATGGTGCTGGGAAAAACAGACAGCCACATGCAAAAGAATAAAAGTAGACCACTTTCTATCACTGTACACAAAAATTAACTCAAAATGGATCAAAGACCTGAAAGTGAGACCTGAAACTATAAAACTCCTAGATGAAAATATAAGCAGTACACTATTTGACATCAGTCATAAAGGGATCTTTTCGGATTCCATGTCTACTCAGACAAGGGAACCAAAAGAAAAAATAAATAAGTGAGACTTCATCCGATTAAAGAGCTTCTACAAGGCAAATGAAACCAGGATCAAAATGAACAGACAACCCACCAGCTGGGAGAAAATATTTGCAAATCATGTGTCCCACAAGGGGTTAATCTACATAATATATAAAGAACTCACACAATGGAACAACAAAAAAACAAGCAATCCAATCAATAAATGGGCAGAGGATATGAACAGACATCTTTCCAAGGAAGATATACAGATGGCCAACAGGCACATGAAAAGATGTTCAACATCACTAATCTCCAGGGAAATGCAAATCAAAACTACACTAAGATGTCACCTTAGACCCATTAGATTGGCTATAATCACCAAGAAAAAAAACAACAAATGCTGGAGATAACTAAGATGATAACTAAGATTCCCAGATGAGTACAAATAAGAAGTGATACACTACATTCTAAGTCCAGAAAGCTACAAGCTGTTGAGACTATCTCCCCACAGGGCTTTCTGAGAGAGGTATACTGTGGAACCAGTTCTAACTCCCTTCAGTGATCACCTCATTACACAACTGCCACCATCACTGGGGGAAATGAAGGTGCCTTCAAGGGAAGGCCACTATGGGAAAGTTGCTCCTTCTCTTCACCTCCTTGGGGGAACCTCCCCAAAGTCAAATGGGGAAGATTCCAAAGAATTGGTTGTAAATAACGGAGGTCTCTTCAAGAATGGGAAATTGGTTTTTTGGTTCCTAGTGGGCAATCTATTAGGCACTGTGCTTACAGCCCTGCCTCTGTGCTACTGAAACAGGGGAAAAGAATAATGGGGAAAGATGCAAAACTACATGGGAGAGAACTGCAAGGGTCAAAAGAAGAGCTGCCCTCTTATGCCCCCAGTTTCCATGAGATGAAGGAGGGTAAATATATTTTGGGGGGCGGGGAGAAAGTGTGGCCAAGTTTTGACTCAGACCTTAAAATAATCACCCAAACAGATCTGAGCTTTAGAGAAATAGTATCAAGACACCAAAAACTGGGAGATATACAAAAGATGTAGTCTAGTCTAGCAAAGGGCGATCAATGCCTGTGGGGGCTTCTTGGTTGTGAGTCCTTCTTCAGTGAATCTTTTTGAAGCTCTCACCACAGACAGTGAGTCTATATACAATAAGGTGGAACAGTATATACCACCAACCTTGATACAGGCAGTCAGATAAGGATATCACTGCCTTTCCTAGCCTTACTCCTGCCCAACATTAGCACAGTAATTGCCTAGTAGAAGTAATAGAGGAGTGAAAGAACAAATCATGCATCTTCACAATTTTCATTCCAAGCCTTTAGAGCCACAGTCAACATTGTGCAAGAAAAGAGGGGGGCTATTTTCTGAGATGTAAATATAAAATTAGCTGGTCAGAATCTTACCAAACCAAAATGAGGATGGTTTAATAACTGGAAGTGACATAAAAGTTATTGAATTATACTAAGACATAATTAATATAAATGGATTCCCAGCACAGAAAGGTGTGGTGGTGGTTGATACAACACAGCTGGAGGTTGTGATTAAAATAAAGCTATTTCATTTTACTCCCAAATGAGAGGACATTCTTATGTAAATCACTAGAACTGAATTAGAAAAATATATATAGGTATAGGGGTGTGTATGTTTGTGTACGTATGTGTGTGCGTGGGGGGGTGTATCACAGAAAATATGTGCCCAAATAGGAAGATGAGCAAAAAAAGAAAAAACAAAAAGAAAATTGAATTCACAGAAAAAAATATAAGGATATTTGGGAAAAATGGAAAGGTATAACACATGTAATGAAGTCGCAGAAGGAAAAAAGAGAGAGACTGAGATGAAACTCAAAAAATTTCAAAAGTGATGAAAAAAGTCAAATCAGAAATTCAGGAAGCACCAGAAAACCCAAGCAATATAAAAACAAAGAAAATCATAAATAAGCATAGATAACAAGTTTTCTAAAAGCCAAGACCAAGACATAAAAAGAACACAGAAAAAGGCACATTTTCTTCAAGAGAGAAAAAATAAGACTGACTTGACTTCCTAACAACATAATGGAAGCTGAAAGACAATGGAATTAAATCACCAAAATACTGAAAGCAAGTGAATAATAATCTAGAATTTTATATCCAGCTGAATTATCTTTCAAACATGAAGAAAGTCTTTTCAGACAAAAATTGAAAAAAATCCTTCACAAGCTGATCCATAATAAAAGTTCTTCAGGCAAAAGGAAAATGATCCAACATGGAAATCTAAAAATACAAGAAGAAACAAACAGCAAATGGGAAGAGGAAATAGAAATACAAGGGTGAATCTATTGACTGTATAAAAATAATGTTATATGAGATTTTTTAGAATTTAAAAACTTGCCACAATAGCACAAAAGGCAAATGAAGGGGAAAATGGAGTTTAAGTGTTCTAAAGCCCTTACATTCTGAGAAGTAATAAAAGAGTTAATTTACATTAAACATTAACAAGGCAATATTCATGTTGTAACCTCTAAAATAACCACTAATAGAATGGAAAAGACAGTATAACTAACAAATGATAAAGAATAAGACTGAAAAAACTATCTACAAATGTTAGCAAGACTGGCAGAGGAAATATGGGTGAGATTTGTCCCTGTAACTCCAGAAAGTAGAATTAGAAGAAAAGGATGTGAGTTTTAGAGAGAGAATTTTTCACTTAATTTAATGACATTATTTAATAATTAGTGATGTTTGAAAATTAAAAGATTCTGTCACAGGCAATAGTGTGTTGTCACTTGCTATGTGGCCAATAACCACTTTTCAGGAATGTTGACTAGGAGAATAGATGCCCACAAAAATCCCTTTCAACACTGATATGCTATGCTTTTAAATTTGGGAGAATATTTGAATAAGAGTATCGAGAATCACATTATTAGAGGAGAAAGAAAAGGCATGATAAGAATCCTTAACTCATTTGCTTATTCATACTAACAACAAATATGTTTTGAGTGTATACTATGTGCCAGGCACCGTTATAAGTTTTGGGGCTGTACCAGTGAACAAAACAGACAAAGATCACTGTTGTGGAACACAGATAACAAATAACCTGACAAATAAGTACATTACTCAGTATGCTTTTAAGTTGGGATCTCAGTAGAAAACAGATGACATACTTAATAAAAAGTTTAATTAAAAAACTACTTTAAAAAGGTAAGGGCAAAGTTTAGGGAAACCAACAAGGGCTGGATCATAATCCCAGGGCTAGCAATTTCAGGGAGCTGTTACACCGGTAGTCCTGATGGAATAAATATAGAGCAGAACCTAGAAAGGGCCATGTGACAGGAGCTGTGGCTTTTAGTAGAGCAAAGAAGCCAATCTGTAAAGACACAGCAAGGAAGGAGCTGGAGAAATAAATACCTCACTTCATTGTCCTTCTGCCCTCTGATCTAGTGTTGCTGCCTCCCGTTGGCTACACTCAACTGAAACCCAAAGGATAACTGAGCCTGTTGATGCTATTCATACATTTCACCATTCCAGAGCACAGAGCAGGGTGGAGAGAAGAGGCAAATGAAAAATATCCAGTATGATATGTTAGAAGGTAATAAGTATGAAAAGCAATAAGAATGATATAGGGAAAGGGGGATAAGGAGTACAGGGATCAGGAGAGCGTGTTGCAAAATAAAGCAGTCACAATAGACATAATTGAGAAGGTATCATTTGAACTAAGACTTGAAGGAGACAAGGAAGTCAGCCAGGTGAATATCTGGATTAAAAGTATTTCAAGAAGGAATGCTTGGAGCTTGACTGCTGTGTTCAGGAAAAACAAGGCAGCTAGTTTGATATGAGCAGAGTAAGTGAGGAGGAAAGTAGTAAGAGATGTAGTCAGTGTTTCAGGGGGCCAGCTAATGCAAGATTTTAAAGGCTATCAAAAGGGCTTTGGTCCTTACTGAGCTGACTGGGAAACTGGTGAAGCGTTTTAAGCAAAGACACAACCCAACATATTCTAAAAGGATCATTCTGGCTACTCTGTTGGAAATAGACTGTGGCAGAGAGAGGCAGGGGGAGCATCAGGGAAGTGCATGAGGATACTCTTTGCAGTAATCCAAGTGAGATGAGGCTCAGACTAGGGTGTGGCAGCAGAGATAAGTAGTCAGATAAAACTGAAGGTACAGCCAATAGGATTTCCTGAGAGATTAGATGAGAGTGAAAAAAAAAAAAAATCAAGGATGCCCCCTAAGTTCAGGCCATGGAGCAATGGGAAAGATGGAATTGCCATTAACTGAAATGGGAAGAATGTAGATGGGGCCAATCTGAACTAGAAGATCAGGAGTTTGTTGTGGATCTGTTGAATCTGGAGAATCTGTTGAATCTGAAGTGGAGATATTGACTAGGCAGATACATAAATGAACCTGGAGTTGGTAGAGAGGTCTGGGATGCAAATAGAAATTTGGGAGTGGTCAGCATATTTCACTGTAGTGACCCTGTGTACAGCAGAGCTGAACCTGGCTCTGTCTTTTTTGCACCATCTTCTCATCTTCCAGTGCTATATCAGACAATGATCCACTGCTATTCATAGGATTTTCATGGCCAATTTTTTCAGAAGTCCTTCTTCCTAGTCTGTCTTAATCTGGAAGCTCCACTGAAACATGTCCACCATGGGTGACCCTGCTGGTATTTGAAATACCAGTGACATAGCTTTAGCATCACAGCAACACTCAGCCACCATGGTATGATAACTGACAGACGGGTGGTGTGGTTCCCTGACCAGGAAATGAACCCAGGTGGCTGGGTTCAACAATAGACTGCCAGGGCTGGGTCAGCATATACATGATATTTAAAGCTATGAGATGGAAGAGATCACTAAGGGAGTGAGTATGAACAGAGAAGGGAAGAGAGCCAAGGACTCAGGCTCAAGGCATTGCAACACTAAGGTGGTAGGGAGAAGATGAGGAATCTGCAAAGGAGACTGAGAAGGAAACACCAGAGAGAGAGGAGGGAAACCAGATGCTTTTTAATAACAACAGAAAAATAAGTCTGTCAAGGAGAAGGGAATGCCCAACTGTGGGAAATGCTACTGATAGGCCAAGAAAAGAAGACAATTGGGGGGCCGGCCTCATGGCCTAACAGTTAAGTTCACACGCTCCGCTTTGGCGGCCCGGGGTTTCGCTGGTTTGGATACGAGGCACAGACAGACGCACCGCTTGTCAAGCCATGCCGTGGCGGCCTCTCATATAAAGTGGAGGAAGATGGGCAATGATGTTAGCTCAGGGCTAGTCTTCCTCACACACACACACACAAAAATGACAATTGGATTCAGCAAAATGAAGGTTATTGGTGACCTTGACAAGAGCAGGTTTGGTGGAGTAATGGCAGGGGGAGGGATGTGAAAGCCTGACAATAGTGGACTTGAGAGAGAATAAGAGGAGAGGAATCGAAGACAATGAGTATAGACAACTCTTTCAAAAAAATTTTGCTGCAAAAGAAGTGGTAACTGACCAGAGAAGAAAGTTTTGCTTTGTTTTGATTTTATTGTGGGAGAAATAGCAGCATGTTTATATACTGATGGGAAATATCCAGTAAGAAGAGAACGGATGATTTGGAGAGAGAGGTGAGAATTGCTAGAGCAATGTCATTAAGAAGGCGAGATGAGGCTGAATCTAGCCCACAAATGAATGGACCAACTTTAGATTGGAATATGAATCAATTGGAGCATCTATGGTAGCAAAAAGAAGGCAGGGTAACTGATGGAAACAACTAAGGCATAAGCATTTCTTGTGAGAAATTATGCATTAGCCTATCTGCCTAACAGTTAAAAAAAAATTCAAAATCAATCTTAGTTTCCTTACTGAAGCTCCCCAGAGTGGCAGGAGGAGCATAGGTTCTCTATTATGAGTGAGAATTCATATTACAATATGAAATTAATTTATAGGTAAATTGATTTCATCGTGAAGGCAGAAAGTGATCATTACTAAGTCTTAAGTGATAAGCAATAAGATTGGACTATGTGAATTTCAGTGTGATCACTATCTGAGTCCACTTAAAGGCATGAAGAGTATGGAACTGCAGACCTGAAACAGCAATAGCGGTTTGCATTAGTGTATGCTTCGTAACTTGGAAAAAGGATAAATTGCTAAGTATCTTGAAAGGTCCAAAGAAAGCCATCAACTTAGATGTAGAGGAAGTCAGATTCCATATATCTTCTATCAGACTGGATTTAGTCTAAGCTCTAGGGAGAGAAATTTCCCTAATTTATTTTTCTTTAAACCAGTTATAGGAAAACGTATGAGCCAGATATGGAAAAAAACAAACTGAGAGGGTAAGTCTCCTTACCCATCAGATCCAGGGATCCATCTCAGATCAGTGGCATCGAGTCCTATTGCTCTTTAAGTATATTCCTATTAGTACAATCACAGTAACCTTTCATTTGAATAGCACTTTATAATTTAGAAAGCTTTGTACTACACTAAATGGAAATTAAATTGAAAGGAGTCTTAAAAATAGAGGAAAGACTGAAATCTGGGAAGACAGCTGGCTACCTAGAAGTTTATATGCCACCAGTACTGTCCTATATTCTCTTCATTTTTATTTAATCATATACCAAAGACAAGAATTTCAGGGGAAAATTAGCAGCAATAGATCCCCCACCTATCAAAAGACACCATTTTTGTGAAATATGGCTGTGTTCATAAAGTTAAAACTAAGGGTCTGAGCGCCCTTCCTGTCATCTTTCATAAATCAATTGGTAAGGTTACCTTAGACTACTTTCTATGAATGTTATTTTTTCTTATCTCAGCTATGCCTAAGCCAGGACTGACCTCTAGGCATTTTCTGATGAACTGGCAGGCTGTGATCTCCCAGGGGCCTGTTAACAAGAGCTGATAAGCATGAGGGTAAGAGAGCATGTAAAGAAGAAATTCCTCTCTGCTGAGAAAGGAAAGAGATGTGAATAACCAGGGGGTGGATATTTATTGAACATTTACTTTGTGCCATCGACGGTGCTAGGAAATTGGAATATATAAGGAAACAAAAATAGACATGGCCCTTGCTCTCAAAGGGCTTACTGTCCAATGGGGGCTGGGAGGAGACAAACATTAAATCAAACAGTCTCATAGATAAATGCAAACAGAAATGGAGCAGTTATGATAGAAGGTAGAATTCGTGATTTGGGGGACTATATTGGCAAAAAAAAATGGTCATGTGTGTTGGGGGAGTGTGGTGCTGGGTGGTGTGAGCGGTATGGTAAAATGACACAGACCTCTTAGAGCAAAATCTTTTACAGGAAGGATTTATGGTCTGCAAGCAAAAGTGGGATAGCAGAAACATTTCAACCCCATATCCTTCTCTGAGGCTTCTGGATCTTAAGAAAACCAAGAGCCAATACTTGAAAGAGCTACAAGAAAATTGGCACCTTCAGGAGAGAGCTACATTTAAATTAAGGCCAGGAGCCGAAGAAACCACATATGAGAGTGAGGACATTGTAGGGTTGGGTGGTTGGCACCAGCAGTTACAAGGGCACAGTGGAATAATTTAGGCTATCAGAAAGTGAGAGGAAATGGATCAGGAAAAGGGAAGTAAACTATTATTGGGATAAGGGCCTGTACTGCGAGTGTTGACTGATAAAAAGATGGATTCATTCATTTACCGAACAGTTTAACAAATATTAAGCATCCATGGCTTCCAGGGCTGAGGATCCAAGCACGACCTTAAAGAAGCAGGTCCCTCCCTTCACTGAGAAGCAGTAGAAGTTGAGTGGTTAGTGGCACTGACCCTGGAGCCAGGCTGCATGAGTTTAAATTCTGGCTACAATAGTTATTAGCCGTATGACCTTGGGCGAGTTACTTGATATTTCTAAGCTTTGATTGTCTCATCTGTAAAATATAATACACCTTCCTAATAAGCTTGAGGATTATACGAATTAGTCTATTAAAGCATTTAGAACATTCTCTGGAACACAGTAAGTACTATACATATGTTAGTTATTAGGCAGCTTATGATCTTAAAAGAAACAACAGAAAATGGTAAATAAGATAATTCCAGCTAGCAGTGATGCTATGAAGGGATTAGAGAGAGAAGCAGCCATGCAGAAAGCCGTGGGCAGCTTAGTGCAGTATCTAAGAGTGGAGGGTTCTGGCACCTCACTGCCTGGGTTCAGATTCTGACTCTACCTTCAAACGTGTGACCTTGTGCAAATTTCTTAAGCTATGGGTTTCTGTTTACTAATCTCTAAATGATTAATAACATTTATCTCATAGAGTTGTTCTGGGGAATTAGACAAGTAAACGCCTGTAAGTTACTTAGATAGTGCCAAGAATAGAGTTAGCATACAATAAGTATTGGCTATTATTATCATTACTACTATTCTTACTATTTTAGATAGTGGAAGAAGCATGTGAAATGCTCCCAAAGCATATTAAAAAAAAACAGAAAGAAGGCCATTGTGACTGGGAGTTAGAGAGCAAGAGTTTCAAGTCTTTAACAGGAGGTGGGCAGCAGTTCTAGTGGCCACAGTACTTGTCTTTCTTCTCTGGATAATGACAGAAGCAAGATTGTACCCACTTGAGATACTGGATATAGGCCTTGAAGACTCCTACGTTCTGACAGTCTGGTCCATTCTCCAGCCTGGAACAAGAGTTGGTGGACCTCTAGACAGCAAAGGACTGCAAAGCATTATGATACACAGGGCACAAATTCTGCAGCCTAAGTACCGGGTCACAAGAATGCCATGATATGTCATTAGCCAGAGGGACAGTCTTCCCATTAAGGCACCAAATACACAAAATTCTGGCTTAGTGAGGCCTGGAGGGAACACAGCATATTTGGTGCCTCTAGAGTTCTACAGCTTCAGGCAACCAGGAGACACACTCAAGAGCAATTTCATGGAGAATACAGCAGCAGGGAATAGCACAACAGCCTGAGCCTCCCTCAAGGGATTTGAGGACAAAAGGAGGGCACGAGTGCTCTTGTCCATGAGAATCTATAAGTCTTCCACGAATATACAGGGTGAGATTTCCTGATAGGTATAGAACTCCTGGCAAATAGTTCATGTTATAATTAGGTAAAATTTGGGTATTAACATTAATGTGATTTTATTTGTACCTGCAGGTTAATGATGACTGGGGATATTTGGGACATAAATGCTTGCTACTTTCCCAAATAAAATGTAACCTGGTAGAGTGCAGGGACTGTATCTGCTAAACTCCTAATAAAATAATCATTTAATAAACATCAGTTGATGATCATAAAGGTGAGTCTTAGTTTCAATTGAATTAAGGAGGCAAGAATTCCAGATCTTAGAAGTGAAGAATCATTCAGTTTCACCCTGCCTCAAAATATGGACAAGCGTTGCTGGAGAGAAAATATCACAGCAGAAATAGAAAACTCTTTAGAGTATAACAGAAGCAATTCATATTTGAGTAACTTAATGTCAATGACTGGTCATATCGACCCTATTAGCTTAAGTATGAGATAGAAATGCAACACGATGAATTATGTACTTTTCAGAAGTGTTCATCCCAAATGGCATGGTGTATAGAGAGAAAAACACAGCTCCAGGAGGTCCTGACTCTGCCACATGGCCTAAGTTATGATATTTTCAGCATGTCACTTAAATTTAAAATAATAATAATGATCATAATCATAAACCTGTATCATTTAAGAGTATTTATTATATGCCAGTCACTGGTCTAAGGGCTTACATCTATCAAATCATTTGATCTTCCTAGCAACCCTAAGACATAAGCAATCTTATTATTTCATTTAAGGAAGAGGACCCTGGGAAACAGGTAAAGTAACATCCACAGGTCACACCAACTATAAGTGGCAGAGCCAAGTTAAGAATCCAGAGAGTCCCTCTTCTTTTTCTTGCTTTCCTTTCCTGAACAAGGCAGTCCTAAAGCCATTAGGTGAGACTGAGCATGATAGGTACCACACCAGGCAGGGGGAGCCGCAGTGCCCTGGCCTGGCACAGGGTGATGAAGCGAAGAATGTGGATGGAATGAGGAGAGTTCCTGCAGCAGGGAAGTGCGTTGAATCCCAAGTGGAATGAGGAAGGCAGCCATGTGCAGGGAACCCAAGATGAGGCCAAAGAGATTGTACCAAAACTTGATATCAGATAGCGTGCTGCCTGCCTAGACCTTTTGGAAAATGACTGTCACAGAGGGAACAAGCTGATACCCAGAAAAATAAAGTATGCGAAATATTAAATAATGCATATAGTACAAACAGCAACAGATCTGCAATTAAAGGCCACTGTCAGATATTAAAGGATGGTCTTTATGTGACTACTGACATGTAAAAGTCTTCTGTTCAAACTTCAAGGGCATTGTTAATATGCCATTGGTGATCAACTCAATCACTGTGATTTAAAAATAGTGTTTTTAAAAGATATTTAGATTGATACATAGACGATAGACATTTTTAAAGATTTTTTTCCTTGATACTTGATTCTTTTAACGTATAAAACTCTTTGTAAGAGTTTATTGGTATTACTATACCGTTAAGTATTTCAATGCCTGTATTGACATGTGAAAAATATATGGTTATCAGGTAATATTTATCTAGTTCAAAGAAAGGCATTCAGAAATAAATATATTAATTTGCCTTACAAATATTTACCAATAATCCAGTACCATAAGGAATATCCCAATTTCAAAACAGGCATAAAAATACAGTTATGCTAAAACAAGCAAACTAATTTCAAGAAGATAAAAATGCTCTCTATGAAAATACTGTTCCCTTTTCAAAAATATATTTGGGATATACTGGGAATTAAAAGCATATTTTTTCAAATTTTGAAACTTCTAAATTTTCTCATAAATTTCACGTCAGGTCAAGAACATAAATACATTATGAAAAGTTGCTAATAGAATCTTTCTAGAATCATTGCCATAATAAACTTTATGCTGCTGTTTTTGAGGTTGTCCTTTAATATATAGACTATAGACTGCATTAAAAAGGGTAAAGAGAAAGTAACAACTTTCTCCTTAGGTACTAAAAGAGGCAGATATGACCCAAAAGGACTCCATTCCATGCTTTAATTTGCAGTATTTTATGAAAAAAAATAGAGGAGACAGAGTAAGTAGACTAAGATAATTCCCAAGAAGAGAAAAGGTAATAGCAGACACTTTATCTCAAAAGGTAACATTAGCTGATAATGAATGTGGAAACTTGAAAATGTGGCTGATCTTTTCTATATGACAGTGAGAAGGTGGACCTTTTGATGGCATGAATGGCTATGTAACAGCAGAACATCAATTTAAAATATTTTTACTAAAACTACAGATCAAACAAATTCTAGTGATTTATAACGAATGGTTCAAGATCTCATCCAGCTAAAAGACTTCAATAATCGAGGCCTCTCCAAATACATTTGCAATGGAGATCTAATTGGATGTTCTATTTAGAGTCTGTGCTATTGAAAAAGGCTTTTATCAACATCAAACGGGCATAGTAACATAATTCAACAAGCAAGCAAGTAATGGGATGGAATTAAACAAAGGAAAACATACACCCACAAAGGTGAACTTAGTGTTGGAAGGCTTCAATTGCATTTTTTAAAAATTTGGAATTAAACACAAAATGTCCAGCATAGTCTTCCCAGCAAGTACATTATTTGTTGGAAGCCAGAATGCTGCTTCAATGCATTCTGATCCCTTATTTTGTTACATAATAATATGCTTAAAAAACAACACATTGTGAGCTTGGGAGCTGTTAGGCATTTATTTACCATGGTGGGTTAATCTCATTCAGTGAGGTATAGAAACTCAATAATGAGTGCTACAGTATATAAGCTAATTGCTAGGATAAAACCAAATGAATAATTACTTAACTCCAGAATGAGGCCTGCGGGAATTTTTCTTTAATAAAGGTTTAATTCACCAGTGATAATGAATGCAATCTCACATACTACTGAATAACACCATTAGCATAATGGCTGTGATACAGAAACTATAATTAGACCTAAACAGAAACGTTAATTACAACCACCAAGGTACTGAATGAAATACTGTTGTTTAAGAAATTGACCTGCTTTGCTGTCATGCTTTATGGGCTCAAGGACATCTCTGTACTTAAATATATGTATATAAATATATATATATGCATATAAAACATAGAATAGAGTTTTATATCATTCTACTGGAATCCTCTTAAGTGTAATAAATATACTAATGAGAAATTGTCTAAAATTTGAAATACAAGCTAAACATAAAAATGAAAACTTTTGTTTTTTATCTTGGTTAAATGCAAACATCAATATTTGTGTTAAAAAAATCCAATATTAGAGAGAGTAGGTGTCTCCAATTTTGCATTTTACTGGTGTTAGCTCTATGAACACTACAAAAGCAGTTGCTAAAAATGAACAGATTAACAAAGTGTGAAATATTACTATAGTAAGTTGGAAAAATAAGTTGCATAATCCATGAAAAAAAGTCAAAGTACTAAACTAATGGTTCTAAAAAGACTCAGCCGTGATTCTTAAAATTCTTTGAATTTCAATTACCAGGTATATAAATGTGTATATAATATTTAACTGCATACATAATTGAAGATTTTCATATAGAGATATATGTTGATAAGCATTTAGAAACCAAGTGCCACATTCTATTAAACATCAAAAATAATAACAATAACCATAACAACCCTCTATTATTATACAGATACTTTCAATGGGATATGCTTAGAAATATTATCAAAAAGATAAAGCCATGTGCCTTAAATATGGTTTACTGCCAACCCTAATGACATTGAGTTTTCATAATAAAAGCAGCTTTATTTTCAAGATAGAACTTCAATAGAAAATAAAAATGCCCTATGAACCAAATCAGTAGGACTACTAGAAAAATGAATCCCTGGCTACACGTTATCCTTTTACTCCATTATTCAGTTTTAATAGAATAATATATTTCCCACTATTTTTCTATCAATCCCTTCCCTCCATTACAATGCATTTTCCAATAGTCCAGCACAGTTTCTGAGGTCTCATATTTGCAGTATCTCCAGTAATGCACCTGGAAAGTGCCTCTCTTCCCATTATCAGCCATCCCATGAAAACTCCATTCTTTAATGAAGTATTATCTGGTAATAATGCATACAACAGACATATTTATACTTCATAGTACTAATTACAATTTTCTGTGACCTGGATGATTCCTCACCACAAGTGGATTGCCAATCATAGCATACACCCTAACAATAGCCCATGAGGGAACAGAAGGGAGGAAGCATTAGTTTAGATGTATCTCTTCCCATGCTGCTCTCACATCCTCTTATGCTAATAAAGTATGTGAGTAGAACTGATTGTTGTTTGCAAGATTCTCTTTCACCATCCACCATCCTGGAAAATGTGCCTAAAAGAATTACACCTAAATGGCCAGCTTTGACTTTTGAACTCCAGACTCATGTAGGAGGTTCTAATAGGTGAATTTAACTCCTAAATAGGTCCTTGAGCTTGAGCAAAAAAAGATTTTCTTATATCAAGGAATGTCATCATCTTGCACAACTTTGGGTGGGTTACAGAACATAGTGTGGAAAAGGAGAAGAAGACTACAATCTAGCAAATTAGATGAGTCAAATCGATTCTGGCACCAATGGGATGAGCGATCATTCTCATTACTTAGACAACTCTCTAACTGCCTTGTGGGCATCTCCAACCTAATGATCTACAAACTAACCCCTGCTTGGTATCGATCGCACTATCGGCTCTTACATTCCCTACCTCAGTTATGGTAACACTATCAGCTCAACCTCCCAAACGGAAATCCAGAAATTTTTCTCTACATCCTCAAATTCAATTGAATATTAATACTTTAAAATTTTTATATTTCTTGTTATCCTCAATAATTCTTTTTTTCTCATTGAGAAGGAGAGCATATAGAAGAGACAATAATTTTCCTATGATAAAAACTTGAATGAGCTTTAATTTACCTTGGATTAAAAGAACTATTTTTAGATCCATTAAAAGTTAACACTGAGGTTTAAAAAAAATAGTACTTTAATCTGGACAGCATAACGGTAACCATTTTTGGAAAATGTGTCACCAACTGACGATCATAAACGTGGATTAAATACTGTCAGCCCATCCAAGCAGATATAGAAATGCCTGTTGTCATATATTAACTCTCCAAAATATCTACGTTGAAATTGCCTCTAACCATACGGTTAGAGCAAGATCTCATGTTTCTCGCATTAAGCAATCCTGTGACTTGCCTGTCTTTCTAAAGGAAGAGGAGGAGGGGGATACTAACGGCTCCCAGCAATCAGTACTTTTACCCTTGGGAGACCTCTGCGGTTAACAAATGCATGCACAGTCTGGGAAAGATTCACCTTGCTATGGACCTTGAACCATTCTGCAAACACACAGAAAAATAAATTAAGTTAATTCAAGTGCGGTTGCTGCTGCTAACACTGTCCTTCACTGAGGAGGAAAAAAAAATAGGTGGGTACAGGTAGTGGGGAGGACTATAGAGAAGGAAATTTGGAAATGGCAAAAAAATCTACATTCTGCCTATAGCTTATTAGCATATAAATTTCTAAAAAGGAGAATCATAAACACAAAACATCTATTTTGTTGCATAAAAATTAGCACCCGTGGTTTAAGCATGTGGCTCTATCGAGATATAATGCTTTTCTTTTTTTTTATTTTTTGCATTTTTCCACTTCAAATACATAAAAACTCCCGTCCAAATAGATCCTGATACTACACCCACAATAAGATTCAGCCTCCTCTGTAGTTTTAATTAACTCAGGCCCAGCAGTCGTTTTTAACAGCTAACATTTTGTGTGAGTTACAGTATGCACACTGCTGAGAGATAAATGCAAAGTAATCACTCTAATAAGTAGATATAAACATTTACAACAATTGCAACAAGTCTCTGCAACAAATAAGGGGATATACAGAAAAAGAACCAGCAGCAAGCCAGGAAATGAGTCTCAATACAACTGCATGAGTATGAATGTCATTCAGAGCTCTGACCTTTTGTTACCTATAGTAATTTCAATACCCCGAAGTCACTAATGAGCTTGTACTTCCAAAGCCAAAAAATAAGAACCCTGAATAAGAAACAAAAACAAAAAACAAGACTTCAATTTTCACGTTTGTGCCAAAGACACCAGCAGAGAACTCAAAGCACTTGAATGACTGCATCATTTCCATAAGAGAAAGAAATTATAATACCTCAGTCCAGAACCCAACAGGGAAAGCCTTCAGCACTCTACCCTCAAAGAACAAGAGGCCCTAAGGTGGAAGAAGCTGGACAGATGTGAAGAGCAGAGAGAATGCCAAGTGAGCTGGAGACGAAGGAGGCCAACAGGAGAGGAACAAGATGAGGTTGGAGAAGCAGGCAGCAATCAGGGTGTGGAAAGCTTGGTAGGTCAGGATAGGGGGAAAAGATGTTACTCTAAGCACAATGAAGACATGAGAGGGTTTTAAGCAATTGTAGTACCATGATCTTACTTAAGGTGTCTTAAAGGTTACTGTGGCTGCCGCTTAGAGAATGGATTGTATAGAGCAAAAATGAGACCAAGAAAACTTGCTATTGTAGTTGGTGGTTTGGTATTCAAGGTGGGACTACAGACAGAGGCAGAAAGAACAGACAGATCAAGGGCCGATATTAAAGGAGAAAGTAAGGAAAAGAAAGAGATAAAGAATGAGTCCCAGGTTGGGTCTTGGGCATACGGGAGAATGATGATGCCATTCAGAGACAGGAAATACAGTGAAAGGGGAAAGAATGAAAGCTTATACACAATTTAAGTCAATAATTTTCAGGTTTCTGATCTATACCAAGCACTCTCTACTATATGCCATGGGTATCATCATTGCCTTTTAACAGTTTATAATCTCCTATGACACAGAGAAATAAATACATAAGTAATCATTGGAAGAAAATAGTTAATACATAAAATGTATTAAGTGTGAGCTAAGCACTAGCCCAAGAGATCTCACACAAACTCATGTTACAGGTGGTAAAATTGGGGTCCAGAGAAGTACAATGGCAAGCCCAAGGTCACCCAGCTCATACATGTTAGAGCCAGGATTCAAAACTGAGGCAATCTGCCTCCAAAGTCTATGCCCTTAACATTTTATACTATACAACTTTCAAAACACACATGCACGCAAGCACACTGAAAGTTCTATGGCAAAGGTACAACAGAATAAAGATTGATGCCACCCCTAAGCATCTGGGAATGTGGAAAAGCCACTCTGAGGAGAGCCATGCAGAACAAACCTTGATGGCTAGGTAAGTTTTTGACAGACAGGAAGAGCAGGGTGTGGTTGCCAGCTAGACAAAATGGTTAGTATAAGTATAAAATGGGTAAGATAAAGGCACCTTAGTTACAGAATCCAAGGAAAGCTTGAGAAATTACTTCTTCTCAGATATAATTTTGTCTAAGTCATGATTTGCCAAAAACAATCGACACCAAAAGCAAATGTCTATTCTAAGTTGGTAGTTTGTCTAACTCATTTCGATAATGGTGAGAGTCTGATAGCTCATTACTTACGTGATCTCTGAGTATTGAGTGTTCCACCATCTCAGAGGAGGAGGAGATATTTAGCTGCATGAGATTAAGTAAATAGAACAAGTTTGTGATACCCTGCAACTTGGCAGTTTCCATCTACAGGCATTTGTACAGGGAAGTGGACACATCTTTGAGGAATGGCCAGCAGGATCTCTTCTAAAGGAAGAGTCAGACTGGGGATGGTGGAGCGGTAGGGCAGAGGAGGGGGGAAGGGGGGGGAGAGGAGTGTATTAGCAAATGCTAGCCCCAGGAATAACAATATCTAGACCAACCCAACATGGTTCTCATTTATCCTTAATAAGGGTCAGGCATTATGAGCTCTAAGAATCTTGCAAGGGCCTCTACGGTAGGCAGAATAATGGTCCCTCAAAGACGTCCACATCGTAATCTCTGAAACCTGTAAATATGTTACCTTACATGGTAAAAAGAGACCTTGCAGACGTGATTAAGTTAAGGATTTTGAGATGGGGCGATTACCTGGATTACCTGGGTAGGTCCACTGTAATCACAGGGTCTTTAAAAGAGGGAGGAAGGAGCAACAGAGTCAGAGAAAGAGATGTAAAGATGAAAGCAGAGATCAGAGAGGGAAAGATCTGAAGCTGGCTTTGAAGAAGGAGGAAAGAGTCACCAGCCAAGGAATGTAGGTGGCCTCTGGAAGCTGGAAAAGGCAAAGAAATGGATTTTTCCCTAGAAGTCCCGGAAGGAATGCAGCCCTGCTGATATCTTGATTTTAGGATTTCTGGCCTCCAGAACTGTAAGATAATAAATTTGTGTGGTTTACACCACAAGTTTGTAGTAATTTGTTATAGCATCAATAAGAAACTAATAGTCTGTAAATTTTGTAATCTGCTCATTTTATTATTTTTATTGTTCCTTTGATTGGTATTCATTCATTCCCTTTTGTTTCCAACTTTATTAAGGAATAATTGATGAATATAATGGTATATATTTAAAGTGTACAACATGATGGTATGATATACATATTCACTGTGTAAAGATTACCAAGATCGGGATGATGAACACATCCATTAACACACATAGTTAACTCTTTTTTGTGTGTGTGTAGTGAAAATACTTTAGTCTACTCTCAGCAACTTTCAGGTATACAAGGCTGTAGTGTAACTATAGTCACCACACTCTACATTAGATCCTTAGTACTTATTCCCCTTTTAACTGAAAGTCTGCACCTTTTGACCTACATTTTCCCATTTCCCCCTCCTCCCAGCCCCTGGCAACCACCATTCTATTCTGTTTCTATGAAGTTGGCTCTTTTTTTTTTTTAAGATTCCATACATAAGTGATACCATACAGTATTTGTCTTTCTCTGTCTAGCTTATTTCACTTAGCATAATGGCCTACAGGTTCATCCATGTTGTCACAAATAGCAGGATTTCTATTTTTGTTAATGGCTGAATAATATTCCATTGTACTTATACCACATTTTCTTTATCCATTCAAGCATCAATAGACACTTAAGTTGTTTCCATATCTTGGCTACTGTGAATAATGCTACAATGAACATAGGGGTGCAGATATCTCTTCAAGATACTATTTCATTTCCTTCAGATATATATCCATGAGTGGGATTGCTGGATGATATAGTAGCTCTATTTTAATTTTTTTGAGGAACCTCCATACTGTATTCCATAATGGTTATACCAACTTGCATTCTCACCAACAGTGTATAAGGGTTACCTTTGCTCCACATCCTTGCCAACATTTGTATAATCTCCTGTCTTTTTGATAATAGTCATTCAACAGGTGTGAGATGATATCTCATTGTGGTTTTGATTTGCATATCCCTGATGATTAGTGTTGTTGAGCACCTTTTCATGTACCTATTGGCCACCTGTAATCTTCCTTGAAAAAATGTCTACTCAGGTCCTTTGTCCATTTTTAAATCAGTTTGTTTTCTTGCTATTTAGTTGAGTTCCTTATATTTTTGGATGTTAACCCCTTCTTAGATGTATAGTTTGCAAATACTTTCTCCCATTCTGTAGGTTTTCTCTTCATTTTGTTCATTGTTTCCTTTGCTGTGCAAAAGCTTTTTAGTTTGATGCAATCTCTTTGTCCATTTTTCCTTTTGTTGCCTGTGTTTTGGGGGTCATATCCAAAATATCATTACCCAGACAAATGTCAAGAAAGTTTTCCCCTATATTTTTTTCTAGCCATGCAGGACACTTGATCCTGTCCAAAACATCCATAAGACAGACATTTGGTCCACACCAAAAGGTCCTTGAAATTTGGTCCTGTCCAAAACATCCATGAACATCTTTGATCCATGCCAAATGGTTTTGGACAGGACCAAATATCAAGGACATTTGGGCATGGAACAAATGTCTCTATAGACGTTTTGGACAGACCAAAGATAACCAAACATTAAGGACTTTTTGATATGGACCAATGTATGATAGACATTTTGGATAGGACCAAATGTTCTCACAAATATCAAGAACCTTTTGGTGTGGACCAAATGTCTTATGGATGTTTTGGACAGGACCAAATGTCTTCTAATCTCTTCTAGTACTTTCACAGTTTCAGGTCTTACATTTAAATGTTCAATCCATTTTGAGTCCATTTTTGTATATGGTGTGAGATAAGAGTTCAATTTCATTCTTCTGCTTGTGGATATCCAGTTTTCCCAACATAACTTATTGAAGAGACTATCCTTTCCCCATTGTGTGTTCTTGGCAACCTTTGTCAAAGATCAATTCACTATAAATGCATGGATTTATTTCTAGGCTCTCTTTGCTATTCCATTGATCTATATTTCTGTTTGTAAGGCAGTATTATACTGTTTTGATTACTGTAGCTTTGTAATATACAGTCATATGTCACTTAAAGACAGGGATACGTTCTGAGAAATGCATCGTTAGGTGATTTCATCATTGAGTGAGCATCATAGAGTGTACTTACACAAACCTAGATGGTATATCCTACTACACCTATGTTATATGCCTAATCTTACGGAACTACCGTCATATATGCAGTCCATCATTGACTGAAATGTTGTTACGCGGTGCATGACTGTAGTTTGAAATCAGGATGTGTGACGCCCTCAGCTTTGTTCTTCTTTCTCAAGATTGCTTTGGCTATTTGGGATCTTTTGTGGTTCCATATGCATTTTAGGATTGTTTTTTTCTATTTCTGTGAAGAATGGCATTGGAATTTCGAAAGGTATTGCATTGAATCTACAGATTTCTTTGGGTGGTATGGATATTTTAACACTATTAATTCTTCCAGTCCATGAGCACAGAATATCTTTCCATTAATTTCAGTCTTCTTTAGTTTCTTTCATCAATGTCTTTATAGTTTTCAGTGTACAGATCTTTCACCTCCTTGGTTAAATTCCTTCCTAAGTATTTTATTTTTTATGCTATTTTAATTGGAGTTTTCTTCTTAATTTCTTTTTTGTATAGTTCATCGTTAGTGTATAGAAATGCAACTGCTTTTTATATATTAATTTTGTATCCTGCAACTTTACTGAATTTGTTCATTAGTTCTAATAGTACTTTGGTGGAGTCTTTACAGTTTTCTATGTATATGATTATATCATCTGCAAACAGAGATAATTCTACTTCTTCTTTTCTGGTTTGGATGCATTTTATTTCTTTATCTTGCCTAATTGCTCTGGCTTAGATTTCCAGTACTATATTGAATAGAAGTGGTGAGAGTGGGAATCCTTGTCTTATTCCTGATCTTTGAGGAAAAGCTTTTAATTTTTCACCATTGAGTATGATGTTAGCTGTGGGTTTGTCATATGTGGTCTTTATTATGTTGAGATACATTTCATTCCTTCTACAGCTAATTTGTTGAGAGTCATGAAAAGATGTGGAATTTTGTCAAATGCTTTTTCTGCATCTATTGAAATAATCTTGTGGTTTTTATCCTTCATTCTGTTAATGTGGCATATTACATTTATTGATTTGCATATGTTGAGCCATCCTTAGGTGGCGTACGATCCTTTTAATGTGCTCTTGAACGCAGTTTGCTAGTATTTTGTTGAGGATTTTTGCATCTATGTTTAGAATAAGTGGGTAAATTCCTAGAAACATATAACACACCAAGATAGAATCATCAAGCAATAGAATACCTGAACAGACCAATAGCAAGCAAGGAGACTGAATCAGGAATCAAAAATCTCCCAACAAATAAAAGCCCAGGACCAGATGGCTTCACGGGTGAATTCTATCAAACATTTAAAGAACAATTAATACTAATCATTCTCAAACTTTTCCCCAAAACTGAAGAGGAACAAACACTTCCAAATTCATTTTACAAGGCCAGTATTACCCTGATACCAAAGCCAGAAAAGGACACTACAAGAAAACAAATTATACGCCAATACCCCTAATGATCATTCATTCCTTTATTCATCAAATGTTCATCAAGCCTCAAGACTTTCCAAGGCCTCCTTGGTGCCTAAAATATAACAGCAAATAAGACAAAGCATTGGCTACCAAAAGGCTTACTGTCTAGTGGAAGGCACAGAAACAAATAAGGGCAATAAAATCCTTTAAGTGAGGAGGTGGAGCAACAGTGGGGAGACAAACAAAGGAAAGAAGTTCTGCTAGCTGTGTGTGCTGGTTGGGGGCGAGGTGAGGGTATGAAGAAGTGTTCAGAAAGGCTTCATGGAATCTTTCACCCTTGTCTCTTTTTTTCTTTTCAGGAGAATAACTAAAAATTCTGGTTGGAAAGAACTATGACATTGTCCTAGGGAGTTATATAAATAGGGGAGCAAGGAAGTATATCCCATTTTCCAGTTAGTCTTTCAGGAAATGGAAAGCTAAGGGATAAAACTCTGAGTGATGGCAACTACTACCTCCTCAGCTGGGTCCTGAGCTTCCTGGGAGGAGGTGGAGGAACCTTAGAGAGGGCCTGGGCCTGAGAAGGTCTCTCAGGATGACCAATAGAAAAGCCAGAGGGTTTTTAGGCACAAATATACTCAGCAAAATTAATCCTTCATTTCCTCCCCAGAAGGCCAGATATTGGGGAAGAAATGTCACATTTTCCTGAAAGTTTATCAAGGTAAAAAATACTGTTGAAGTTTTATTTCAATTTTAAAAAGAAAACAACTACCAAAAAAAATCTCTATATGTTCCTATCAATTGAAAGTTTGTTTGTATACTCTCATTTGTAATTTTTCTCTTAATTGTTTTTTCTTTTTGGTTCACAAGTCTATTTGTTATTCCCACATGATAATGAGTGGTTTCTGTTCTACTGTCTCCAAATTGTGACTAACAACCCAAAATTGAATGCCATAGTTGCAATAAAACACCACATTCTAGAGACAACTCCAGACATATCCTTGGGAAACTTCCTAAAAGAAGTTAGAACTGGCCCATTATCCCAACCTCCCCATAGGTCCACCCTGTTTAAGCAGAACAGTATTTAAATAGAACACTAGGAATGTAAAGTAGACTATCTGGAACAGTGAGCCAGTGGTCTAGGGTAATTTGTTTTTTCCCTCCTCTCCACAAGGGAAGGGAGATATGCTCCTCCCACCCAAAGCCAAGTGATGACCCATAAAAATTGAGTGAGGCTGCAAGAAAGACAGACCAACATTCTATCTTTGCTTATGCAGCAAACTTGCTCTGTGACTATTGGAACAAAGGAAAAGGGATTGAGGAAAGTAGCAAAAGAAGCAAGAGACAATGGTGGGAGCTGCCACCACTTCCATTATTGGGTGTGGCAAGGATTTCATGTTTCTGGAAGATCATGTTTGCTATGGAAGGTAGCCAGGCTTGGGCCACCTTGCAAGTATTTCAACCAAGAAGACTGTCTCCTGAGCAAGGAGATCCCAGCAGCCAGAGGCTCTGAGCTGCACCCTGGGGCAGGGCAGAAACTAAGATGAGGTCACACCGGAACCATCTTCCCTTATCAGGAAACCACAATAGGGAGGCCCTCACAGGGTGCTCTGAAGGACAGACACAACTCATGAGAGAGCAAGCAATGGGGAGACAGGTAGGTAAAAAATATCTTCATGCCTTTTCTTTAGTCCCCCGACCTGGCCTCCTCACTCTCCACTCCATGCTCCAACTCTAGTGGAGCTAGAAGAGAAAGAGAAAAGGGCACAGGTGGGAGGATGAAGGAAGGCTCAGGCCATGCTCACTTCCCACCCATGTTTCCAGCCAACACCTGCCTGGCTGGGTTGGAAAGCGATGGGATATGTGGAAGGAACAAAACTGAAGTTTTGCACTGGAACAAACAGTACTGGATTTTTTTAATATGTGAGAGGACAAGAAAGCTATGGATCTGCCTGAGAAATTGTTAAGAGACAGAAAGTGGGCATATTTGAGAGTAGTGAATGAAGAAATAAACAAAAATAGATGTTCCCCACAAAGTTCAAACTGTTCAATAACTAGTGTTTACCAGTTGAGTATTTATAGAACAGCTTTTACAAGCGATATCAGGCTAGAAATAAAGTTTGAGACGTGATTTACCCCCTCCAAATGAGCAGAGAAAAATACATGCTCAATTCTTCCAAAGTCCTTAAAATACAAATACAATTTCTGGCTCCTGGGAAGCAGAATGAGGGGAGGGAGGGTGTTATGCAAAGAATAGGAAATGTTAGGTGCAAATGCTTATTGGACGATCATATATTACTCTGTAAGTTAAAAATGCACACATGGGATATACTCCCTTGCTCCCCTATTTATACAACGCCCTAGGACAATGTCATAGTTCTTTCCAACTAGAATTTTTAGTTATTCTCCTGAAAAGAAAAAAAGAGACAAGGGTGAAAGATTCCATGAAGCCTTTCTGAACACTTCTTCATACCCTCACCTCGCCCCCAACCAGCACACACAGCTAGCAGAACTTCTTTCCTTTGTTTGTCTCCCCACTGTTGCTCCACCTCCTCACTTAAAGGATTTTATTGCCCTTATTTGTTTCTGTGCCTTCCACTAGACAGTAAGCCTTTTGGTAGCCAATGCTTTGTCTTATTTGCTGTTATATTTTAGGCATATATCTACTACTTTTTCTAGAAACAAAACGGTACAATCACCACAGTTTTATTTAGCTCTTTTAATTTTCTCTAGGAAACAATATTATTCATCAAAATATTAGGAAAAAAATAATTTGCCTTAGTAAAGGAGAATGCAAACATAGTAACTGTAATTTGGAAAGATACCGAACCTATATTTATTGGCTAATCAAATATATTGTAAAACCAGAAAGACACAGCAATATTTAAAATCTAGCTGATCACCCTTTGGAGGCAGATGACTAACAGCTTACCTCAGCAAAGCAAAAATTGCTACCAGAGATTTTTTTTTTTATAGGAATGGTCCTTATTTATTATCTAAATAACAGCTGTATACCCCATAGGAAAGAAATGAAAGCTCTTAAAGGCATGATTTTTAAAAATCCAAACTTACGTTACCGCAGTGTAACGCTAATTAAAGAGGTGGCTTGGAAATAAATTCAGCATGTCTACTACATAATCCACAGCAATGAAGAAAGGAAATGTAGATCGACCAAAATAGCAAACAGAGAATCAGTTGTATTTACTGTGGGATGTAATTTTTATTCGTATATTCGAGCCAGGGGAATTTTTAAAAATGCCTCAGAAATTGCCTTAAGACTATGCACGTTATTCTGTCTGACCCTTCCTTGCTCAACAACTTCCTGTAACTAACTCCATCCTGAAAACACACTGCTCTCTTTCCCACCTGACCCAGTGCAATGGCCTAAGCTTAGCAAACCTTCCAAATTCTCTCTAGGGAAAAGTAGTTTAAATGAACAACCAATTAATAAGCTCCTGTTTCATCCAAATACAATATGGTTAGGAAATTTTGTTTCAGTGAGCGTTCTTTCAGTATTTGAAACGTAAAAAATCCAGGATAACAATAAAGAATGATTAAATCAGAAAGGTCGCAACTATCAATAAAGGGAGTTATCCCTGCAGAGTGAACACTTTTCATTTTGCCCTTGTAGAAGTCTGCATGATTATTTATGACTTAAGCCAGCAAAGTGCCAAACGACTTCCAAGCTTAAGTTAGTATCTTTTAGTTAATACAAATCCTCTCTCTGTATTCATCTAGGAAGGAGTGAAAACAATCTTCTATTAGATATAGTGAATTGAAACTTAAGATGAGAGAGAAGAAATTGAAAGGACATGTAAGTATATGAAAAGAGTTCAAATATTCAGACCCAGATGACTGAATCAGAGATGGCTGAAGGCATCTTCAGATATGAACACACACTACCCTGAATTAACTTTTGGAAGCCATGCAAACTTGAAAAGGTACTAAAAGATGAAGATAGGCAAAAGGTGTCTTGTTCCTTTCATTTTAAGGATGGATTCCAGAAACCATAGAAACATTGACATTAATCTCAAGAGAAAATTATGGGACAGGTTTTTCAGCAGATGGTTTGTACATATTTAGGGAAAAGGGGTGGAAATCAAAGGGTGGAGAAAAGGGGTGGAGTCTAACTAGGATCAGTAAGAAAACTCAAATCAAATCAGTATTATTTCCTTTTTTGATGCTATTTCTCTATTAGAAGAGTGAAGAATATCTCAGACATACATGGTCCTGCTTTCATTGAAATATTCAACAAAACCACATGATATTATGAGACATAATATAGAAAGATACAGAACAATGAAATGATATCAACCCAGAGTGCTATGCTGTTCTATGCCACTGGGTTCTTCCCTTTGGCAATATTGTTTCTCAGTGGCTTGAAAGAAGACATGGAAGTCATGATTATCCACTCTTAGAAGACAAAAACCTACTTAGATTTATTTAGCATGAAATACTTAAAGCTCTTTTCCTTTCATATTTTGAGCTTCTGCACAAGCTGTTACTTCTCTCTGCAATAACTTTCCCGTGCCCTCTGTGGTTCATCCAACATAAAAGTTCCTATGTGTCCATCAAATCTCAGTTTGACTTACAATTATACCCTCCAGGATGCCTTTCCCAAGGAGCTGCAGAAATATTTTTCCCATACCTGGGTGATCGAACTAAATACATTCCTTTGTAAACTAGTTATTTACTTACTGTTCAACCGTATAGACTGTGACTGTTTTGAAGAAAGGATATTTTTCTTTAAGTTCATCTTTGTATCCTAAGTGTCTGAAATATAATAGATATTCAGTGTTTGATGGATAAAACCAACTTGTGTGATTCCAGAGAAGTTAGTCAGGATGGTGAAAAACTCCTATCAGAAACTGCAGAAGAAACTGCAGCTAATTAGATAATAGAAAAGAAAATTCCTGGTAACATGAAAGGCATTTACCTGTTCCTTGCTCCAGAATCCTACCGAAATGACCCATAGAATATTTTAAATATAAAAATAGGGGAAATATGACCAACAAAGAGAGGAGACAACCAACATGACAATTTTTAGTAAATTATGCAAAAAATAGTAAGATAGGATCATACTGAAGACAGGAAATGAGAGATGATTCCCAAATTCTCCTGCTGAGAAAGCTCAGAATCACCAGAAAGAAAAAAAATCCAGGCAGAAACCCATTAACACCATTTAACTTTGAAGAGTAAATACTGGATTTACAGACACTGCATGACCAATATGGAGCATCCATTTAGACTCTTTTCTGCCACAAAGAAATCCGTGGCCCTGGAAGGCTGCACTTGAGCTGCAGTTGTCAGCAGATGAGTGGAGCAGCAGTAGTACCAGGAAGGTTGGCTCCAGCTATAAGGCTGAGAGTCAAAAGAAGACACATCATCCATAAGCCAGTTCCCAATATACCAGTTTCATTAATAAAAAAAGAAATTGCTGTATAAGGAAGTTCCCTCATTAGTCATAGGAGAAATTCCTTAGTCATAGGAGAAGCTCCCTCCCAGTTCACCTTAGACTGCTAGATCACTGGTTATGTAAATTTACGTCTACTAGTCAAAAAAATCTCAAGATATGATAAAGGATTTTTACAGCAGCACAGTTTAGACAATGAGAACTCATCAAACCATTTATGGGCAATTACTAGACCTGAAGAGACTTCTCCTATTCAAGAAATAAATTTTTTAAAGTATTTAAATATACAAAGAAATATATACATATATAAATATATGTAAAGACATACTTTTACAAAATTAACCTACTGTTGAAAACAAAAGTAAAATTTATAAACATATCCACTTTGTGCTCACAATAAAATTCAAGGAAAAAAGGAATTCTGAAACCAGAGATGAAAAATAAAATCATAAAGCAACAGGCTGAGGAGAAGAAAAAAGAGCACTGTGAGGTAAAAGAAATTGAAGAAATGCAATTGCAGAATTGAAATATGCACCGGGAGCAATGAAGTAAAATTGGCACTATAGAAAATTTGAATTCATTACGAAGAGGACAAAATGGAGAAAATTTCCAAGCAAGCAGAAATTTCAGCTAGAAAATCAGTATTCAGTAGTGCTGTTCCTAAAGAAGATAGCAGAAAAAACTGAATAAAAATTAAAATAAATTAAAAATATCTTTCCTGATCTATAGAAATGCCTGAATCTGCATATCTAATGGACTTACTAAAAACCAAGAAAATTAATGCAGGAAAAAATACATGGCTATATAGAAATGGAATTTTTAAATTTCAAAGAAAAATAAAGATTCCCCTAACCATCCAGTTTAAAGCAGTTTGAGGGGAAAGGGGATCAAGTTGGCTTCAGAATTTTTCCACCAAATAATAAATGCTAAAATGAAATGAAATGACATCTACTGAGTTTTTAGACAAAATAACTGTAACCCAAAATTTTGACGTGCAGCCAAATTGTAGGTCATATGTAAATGCAAAGGAAAGATTCTCTAAATGTTAGAGTTCAGAATCTAAAATATTGGGTATTTTTTCTATAAATATTATTTGAAGGCATACCCTAGCCAACTAAGAGGTGAACCACAGGAAAAAATAAATAAAAACCTGAAATAACCAACAAAATACCAAAACACAAAAAAGAATCTGTATCAGGCCAGAAACATTGACGAACTGCAAAATATCATATAGACTGCAGGGAACTGAGGGACATGCTCATTTCAAAACACCTACATGTAAAAAAATAATAATACCATCTAAACTAAAAGATAAACATCAAATTGGGAAGAAAGTGCATCTGGAATTTTGACGAAAAAAAGAGTTATTATTCTTAGTATATAAAGAACATTTCCAAATTATTAAGAAAAAGACAACCATACCAATTAAACAAAGTTAGTAAATGACCCAAATGGACCATAACAAAAAAAGAATTTCAAGTGGCATGTATACTTTTGAGAAAAGATTCACTCTTACTAGCAGTCAGATAAGACAATTTAAAACAATACTGCTTAAAAAATGATTAAAAAATAATTTTTCTTCTCTCAGATTAGAAATAATTTTAAAAAAAGGTATCATACTTCCCCAAGATGGCCAGGGTGAGAAGAAATGGATATTCTCATACACAACTGGTGGTAATATATGAATTGTTAGTCTTTCTGGAGAGACATGGTTACAATGTAAGTCAAAAGCCTGAAAATGATTTACTCTGTGACTCAATAATTCCACATTAAAATTATTGAACAAAATGTATACACAACAGAATGTAAGAAGGATATAGGAAAATCATCAATTTATTCATTCAACAAACTTTTATTGATTACCTGTTACGTGCCAGGCACTATTCTAGATGGGGACCTATAGTAATAAACACAGCAATTCAGATCACTAATCTCATGGAGTTTACACTGTAATTGGGAAAAAAATGGGACAATAGGCACATCATTGAAATTTCTGATTATATTACTTAAAAGATACATAGGAAAGAAAATAGAAATTCCTAAAGTCATAGAACACCAATGACTTAGATATAATTTTAAAATAATCTTTCTTTCACACATCTATTGAAGTAGTGTTTCTTAAAGATGTGCCATACAAAAAAGGGGGAATGCTATAGTCACATTGTATTGGCAAATACTTTTGAAGATTCTCAATATATATTACCAACTCTGAAAAGTTCTGAAAGTAAGATATCTGTTTCATTTCCTTTAAGTTTTCCAAAACTTGTATTTTTTAAAATGTATCTCTATAGTTTTTATCAGATCACATAAAAATGCATTTGAAATACTATCATTAAGGATAGTATAAAAAAGCAAATATAAATCATATGAAATCACACCATCCTGAGATAACCACCATAAACATTTTGCTGCTGACCTTTCTTTCTTTTATCTCCCCATGTCTACATAACCACATAGTAAAAATATATATTTAGAGATTGTTCCAAAATACTGTCTTTATCGTGGATGTATTTGTTTTCATTTTTCTTCCTTTCTCTCACCCATCCATCTGCCATCTTGGAAATCGATATTAAGGATTTAGTTGTTACTTTTTGCCATATTCATATAACTATGTAAAATTTTTTATGTAACAGGATGTTAAATGGGATTGTCCCTGTACTCTGAGAGTGGGTTGAAGCCCTAAGTGGAAGATGATGAGTGACAAGTGCCAACACATTCTGAAGACTTCAAAGAGAGGTCCTGGACACATTTTCATGTGACTTACTAAGAGGGGAACAAAATTGGCCCTGTGAATCTGAGTTACTCCCCAGCTTGAGCCTGTATATGAATATTTATTTATATGAAGAGGCATTGGCCTAATGGAGAGTGAGGCAGTGAGGCAGCATTTCGTCTTCCTAATAAAAGAGGGGATGCTGCCTTCCCACTTACCATACCAAGTACAGGGGTGGGGAGTGGGGAGGACGGCAATAAAATCCTTGGGAAGATTAAAGGAGGCTTCATAAGAAGATTCTGCCATGTTATTTTCTGATTGGATGCTTGTTGACCTAAGAAAATTCACCAGCCCAATCAGTACTACATCTACTTCTGTAACAAAAGAATTCTTGGAGAATAAAATATAGTCCTACAACATTTTGGGGGAACATATCATTAAAATAGAGGCTGCTGGAATTCCCCTGACATCAGAATAAATAAAGAAGATTGCAACAGGAATAAAGTACATTTCCATGGATGTGGGGCAAGACGGCAAGTTTTCCATGTCAAGCGATACCATAAATGTCAGTAAGCTAAAGCTGTCTTGAAAAGATCCCCTTTCAGAGTGCCTGGCAGAAGGAGAAGACCCAAAACATACCTCCACCGGAAAGGAGCTAAGAGAAAATTATAAAATGATAGACCAAAAGTACGTCACTCAAATTAGGAAAAAGGTGGAACATAAAAGGTCACAGCACCAGGTGCTTCGGGTGGGGGTGCCACTGAAGAATCTACAAATGCATTCCCAAGAGAAGAAGCTAGCAGCAGTTAGACATCTGTCATAACACACAGCACACAGGAGCCAAGAAGAACTCCAAACAGCATAAGCCTTTGCTTGGTTACCCCTCATCTCTCCTCCCTGCTCTCACACTGGAAGAAACAGAAGCATCAAGAAAGTGTGGAAGAAAGGCAAGAACAAGATGGAAGAACAGTGAAAGAAGAGATGACAGTGCATCACGACTCACCCCTTCTCCTCTCGTCTTTCTCACTGCTGCTTTGCAGAAGAAAGGATCCAGCTTGATCTGGGGCGGGGGGTGGGGGGCAGGTTTAAATTGGTTGAGAGACTGAAGTTTTGATATTAGGTTAGACTGGATTTTTTTATTATCTGAAAAAAAATGGCTGGAAAAGCCAAGAGACGTGAGACCAAGATATAAACCAGGGAAAAGAAAGGGATCTCTGACAAAGTCTGTTTGGTCATCAGTAGAGAAAAGTAAAAGTTATTTCTTTATCATATTTCTTCAAGACTATCACATTTAATAAACAAGATATACATATATATATATATCTTGCGTGTATCATCAAATTTACAAAATGAAGTCATATTTTATATACCTTATATACTTCTTCATTTCTTCCTCTTATTTAATAATACACTCTGGGAAGCATCCCAAACTTAGTTGTAATTCATTCATAATGGTTGCTTTTGAGTCCTTAGTATTGATGGACCCCAGTTTTTTCATCATTCCCATTTTATAGAGTTTCATTTCATTCCAATATTTTTTGCTGCTACAAAAACTCTGCAATATGCATTATTTTATACTAACTTTTATTTCTATAGGATCATTTGCCAGGAGTCTGCTTGCTAGGAAAATGTATGCATATTATATTCTAACATATTGCCAAAATGAATTCCACAAAGAATTTAACAAAATTTCCTCCAGCAATATATAAAAATGCCATGTTCTTGGAATCCCCGCTAGCACCAGATATTACCACTCTTTTTAATTTTTAACAACTTAAAAGGTGAAAAGAGATGTGTCATTGTTATTTTAATTTGCATTTCCCTGACTGCCATGAGGTTGAGCACGTTTATTGGTCATGTGAATTTGCTCTTCTGGGAAATTCCATATTTGCCCATTTTTCTACTCAGTTACAGGCATACCTCATTTGTTGTGCCTCACTTTATTGCACCTCACAGATATTGCATTTTTTACAAATTGAAGCTTTGTGGCAACTCTGCATCGAGCAAGTCTATTGGTGCCATTTTTCCAACAGCATTTGCTCACTTCGTGTCTCTGTGTCATATTTTGGTAATTCTTACAATATTTCAAACTTTTTCATTGTTATTGTATTTGTTATGGTGATCTGCACAGTGATCTTTGATGTTACTATTGTAATTGTTTTGGGGGCACCATGAACTGTGCCTACATACGACTGTGAACTTCATATATGTTGTGTGTGTTCTGAGGCTCCACCAACTGGCCATTCCCCCGTCTCTCTCCCTCTCCTCAGGCCTCCCTATTCCCTGAGACACAAAAATATTGAAATTAGGCCAGTTAATAACTCTGCAATGGCCTCTAAGTGTTCAAGTGAAAGGAAGAGCCACACATCTCTCACTTTAAATCAAAAGCTAAAAATGATTAGGCTTAGTGAGGAAAGCATGTCAAAAGTCGAGATAGGCTAAAAGCTAGATCTCTTGTGCCAATTAGCCAGGTTGTGAATACAAAGGGAAAGTTCTCAAAGAATATTAAAAGTGCTGCTCCAGTAAACACATGAATGATAAGAAAGTGAAACAGCCTTATTGCTGATATGTAGGAAGTTTTAGTGGTCCAGATAGAAGATCAAACCAGCCAGAACATTCCCTTAAGCCAGAACAAGGCCCCAACTCTCTTCAATTCTGTAAAGGCTGAGAGAGGTGAGGAAGCTGCAGGAAAAAAGTTTGAAGCTAGCAGAGGTTGAATCATGAGTTTTAAGGAGAGAAGCCCCCTCCATAACATAAAAGTGCAAGGTGAAGTAGCAAGTGCTGATGTAGAAGCTGCAGCAAGTTATCCTGAAGACTAGGATAATTAATGAAGGGGCTACACTAAACAGCAGATTTTCAATGTAGGCTAAATGGCCTTATATAGGAAGAAGATGCCATTTAGGACTTTCACAGCTAGAGAAGAAAAGCCAATGCCCGGCTTCAAAGCTTCAAGGAATAGTCTGAATCTCTTGTTATGGACTAATGCAGCTGGAGACTTTAAGTTGAAGCCAGTGCTCATTTACCATTCTGAAAATCCTAGGGCCCTTAAGAATTATATTAAATCTACTCTGCCTGTACTCTATAAATGGAACCACAAAGCCTGGGTGACAGCACATTTGTTTACAACACAGTTTACTAAATATTTTAAGCCCACTGTTGAGACCTACACTCAGAAAATAAGATTCATTTCAAAATATTATTGCTCATTGACAATGCACCTGGTCACCCAAGAGCTCTGATAGAGATGTACAATGAGATTAATGTTGTTTTCATGCCTGCTAACACAACATCCATTCTGCAGCCCATGGATCAAGGATTAATTTTGACTTTCAAGACTTATTATTTAAGAAATATATTTTGTAAGGCTATAGCTGCCACAGATAGTGATTCCTCTGACTGATCTGGGCAAAGTAAATTGAAAACCTTCTGGAAAGGATTCACCATTCTAGATGCCATTGAGAACATTCATAATTCATGGGAAGAGGTCAGAATATCAATATTAACAGGAGTGTGGAAAAGGTTGATTCCAACCCTCATGGATGACTTTGAGGGGTTCAAGACTCCAGTGGAGGAAGTAACTGCAGATGTGGAAACAGCAAGAGAACTAGAATTAGAAGTGGAGCCTGAAGAGGTGGCTGAATTGCTGCAAACTCACAAGAAAACTTTAAGGATGAGGAGTTGCTTCTTATGGATGAGCAAAGAAAGTGGTTTCTTGAGATAGAATCTACTCCTGATGAAGATGCTGTGAAGACTGTTGAAATGACAACATATGATTTAGAATATTACATAAACTTAGCCAACAAAGCAGCAGTAGGGTTTGACAGGATTGACCCCAATTCTGAAAGACGTTCTACTGTGAGTAAAATGCTATCAAACAGCATGGCATGCTACAGAGGAATCCTTCATGAAAGGAAGAGCGAATCAATGCGACCAACTTCATTGTTGCATTATTTTAAGAAATTGCCACAGTCTCTCTAACCTGCAGCAACCACCACACTGATCAGTCAGCAGCCATCAACATCGAGGCAAGACCCTCCACCAGCAAAAAGATTACTACTCACTGAAGGCTCAGGTGATAGCACTTTTTAGTAATAAAGTATTTTTAATTAAAGTATGTACATTATTTTTTAAGACATAATGCTATTGCAAACTTAATTGACTACAGTATAGTGTAAACATAACTTTTATATGCACTGGGAAACCAAAAAATTTGTGTGACTCGCCTTATTGCGATATTCAGTTTATTGCGGTGGTCTGGAACCAAACTTGCAATATCTCTGACATATGCCTGTTATTTGTCTCTTTCTTATCAATTTAAAGGACTCTTCATATAGTATTTAAATATTTATGTCCCAAGTATTATAAGTATTATTTGCAAATCAGTCATATCTCAGTCATGCATTATTTTTTCACTCTTTCAAAAAAAAACTTTTTTTTGGAATAATTTTAAATTTATAGAGAAGTTACAAAAACAGTATAGAGAGTTCCTGAATGCCCCTCACCTAGTTTTACTTTTGTCTGATGTTATCAACTTCCATCATCATGATACATTTTTCAAATAAGAAACTAATACTGGTATATTATCAATAACTAAATTTTAGACTTTATTTGAATTTCACCAGTTTTTCCATTAATGTCCTCTTTCTGTTCCAGGATCGAATCTGGGATACCACATTCCATTTTTGTTATCTCTTTACTATCCTCTGGTTTGTGATATTTTCTCAATCCTTTCTTGTTTTTCATGACCATGAGAGTTTTGAGGATTACTAGTCAAGTATTTTATAAAATGTCCCTCAATTTGAATCTGTCTGATGTTTCAGTCATGATTATACTGGTGATGGATTTTTGGAAATAGGACCACAGAGTGCTCTTCTCATCACATAGTATGAGGCAGTACCTGGTACTAGGTGACATTACTGGTGATGGTAATCTTCATCACTTGAGTACCACAGTGTTTGCCAGGTTTTTCCACTATAAAGTTACCTTTTCCTCTTTCCTTATTCTATTCTTTGGAAGCAACTCATTAATGCCATGCAGTTTTTTATAATCAAATACATAATTTTCATTTAAACTTCTGGGTTTCCTACCTAGAACATTTCCTCATTGCTCATGGAGTAAAGCCCAGCCTCCTCAACATGACCCACAGGTCCATGGAGGATGTGACTCTCACTGTCTTCCTTAGCCTCATTCAGACACACCTATTCCATGCTTTCTTTCTCTCTCTCACCTCTGGCTCCACTGAGTAAAATTCCATTCTTTCTTCAGATATCAACTTACATAATACTTTTTTCACAAATATATTTAATGGATCTTAGTTTGGGTCTGGAGACACATCTCTCTGCTCACGTGGCTCATTGTTCACCCCTGTCACAGACCTTATTATTGTGTGCTATAATCCTCTGTATCTTCCACTGGATTATACATTACAATGAGGCAGTGGTAGTGTCTTTCTTCTTTCCTCTGTGTCTCCAGGGGCTAGCATAGTGCCTGATACATAGCATATACTCAATAAATATTTGATGAATAAATAAATAAATGCTGCTTCAGAATACCATGGTCTTTGCCATAACAGCTCTCAAAAATATTTGTTTATTGCTCTTAATTTTCATCAAATTCATTCAAATATTTAATACATTGTGCCAGACACATACTGGGCGCTAAGGGCCTAGTGAATAAGACAGACACAGCCCCTACTCTTATGACTTGATAACATGTACTATGTAAAATCATAAAACTTTTGAAAAAGCTAAGGCCATTTCCAAAAGTCACTCATGGGCTACACATTGTGGTTGTCAACAATGACTGATCAACCCCTTCGTTTCTGGAGGAACATGAGCTCTACTTAACAAAAAATGTAAATTAAGTCCTCTTATTCCAGTTGATCAACTTCCCTCAGAAAGCACAAGTAAGTAGTTAGGGTTAGGGAGGTGGAGTGGGATTGAGAATTAGTCCCAACGTGGAAGAAAGAAAGGAAAATCGTTTAGAAATTGGAGATTTCTGCAGTGTTCTGCAGAGATACCATGAAAAACCTAGATCTGCAAATTTTATTTCAAATGGTAAGCTAAGACATTTGACAACAGAAATGGCAATGGAATTTTTATACACTTTATTATAGATATTTATTTCACTTAACTTGAGAGAATTCACAAATATAAATTTTAATGGAGAGCTTTTGACCTTTCATATTAGGTTTAATTTATTTCTTTTAAACTGTTTGAGTATTTTCATTTGATTCTGTTGTCAGTTGAATTATTCTACTAAGTTAGAGGTAAAGCTTACAATTGTAAAATCCAAGCATACTTGTGACTTATGACCCAACCACCTCATATTACTGCTGACTGGGTGAACCCCAGAACTCCTAAAATATTAATTGTGTAATTTCTGCTGAGGCCCTTGCTATTTCTCATAAATATGTGTTTCCAAATAAATGAAGTCGCTACAGTCATCCAGTGTTCTGAATAACTCTTATCTCATAAAGCAGAACTGAAGTGTTTTTAATAAAGATATCTTAACCTTCCTACAGTATGATTGCTTGGATTGCTCTATGAATATAACCAAGAGGGTTTTAATCTATGTTTAAAATATCTTGTTTAGGTTTTTATCTCCTAGTCCATAAAATATCTCATTTTTCTGTTATATAAATAACCCAGCCATGTCCTGGGTGCCATGCTCAACAACAGAGCTAATGCAGACTAATGAACTGCATGTATCCCAACCCCACTCTAACTAACCAGTGGACTATAAGTCTAAAGTTAGAGGAGAAAGGAAATACAGTCTCTTTATTCCAAAGAGAATCTTTGAAAGATTTACAATTTCTCCTCTTATATTTTGCTTCTAAAAAGTATAGAATAATTTAAAACTTCGACAACAAACTCAGTGAGGAGAGGAGTTGGATATTTCTTAGTATAATGAGCCAATTCCTGAAGGTGAATAAGATTTCCACAGTTAGTGCACTCATCTTATTTATAGTGCCCAAGTCATCCTTATGTTCTTGTCAACATAGCTTTAAGAGCTATTATTCACTCCCTTAAAAAAGAAAAACAAACATACCAAACAAATATTGTCTCCTAAAGAGTAAGTGTGAAATGAAAAGATAAAAAAGAAGGGCCACATTTATCCATTTAGTTGTAATAAATAATGCAAGCTTTACAAATGGAAGTACTGGAATAATTAAACTAATTTTCCAAAATTATTCTGGTGTATTCAATTATGGATTTTAATTATTTTAGAGAAGCAACTCATAGTGTTAATGAAAGAGACAGTAGTAAAAATCATGGTGGAGTTAGGTTTCATGTTTCTGCATCCTATAAGCTTTATTAGACAATGTTAATCAAATATTTGATGAATACTAAGAGCCTTTTGGGATAGTAAAATGAATAATACCATCATGACACGGAGAGCTAGGTTGAAGTACAATCACAGTCAGTTAAGGTGAGTGGATTTCACTGCCAAAGAGAACATTGGTTGTTGAAAAGAGGCCTCTGGAGAACTGTTTGGTATTAAGTAGAAATAATACTAGAATAAAAATTAAAGCATACTGAATTTATGATGTAAACTACAGGAAACCAAAATAATAGGATAATGTTGCTCTTCAGTCTTCAACTTATAATGGATAATAAGATTCAGTAGGGTATAAGAGAATAGATCCCTTAACATTTCATTTTCTGCATTATATTTGTTTTATGTGTCATCTATGCTTTTCTCTCTATGGCATCTTAAGAAAGAAAAAGAGAAGAAAACAAAACAAATGAAACCAATGTTTCTTGCCTACCTGCATCACAACCACTTGGGAGTGATAACTAAAAATACAGATTCCTGGTGGCCACCCCAAATCTAATGAATTGCTAGGGTGAGAGCCAGGGATTTGTTCTCTAAATGATCTACCCAAGGGATTCTTCATCACATTAAGGTTTAAGATCCACTGAATTAGACTGTTAAGTGAAAGGACATGCTGAATATCTGACTAGTAGGATTCCTCCCTTTTCCTCCAACATTATCATGATAATCTTTATAAAGTATATGAATTTATTTTACCTCTCCCAGAGAGTATCACATACTAAAATACTCTGCTTAGTTGAAGTTAAAAAAATCTTCTGGAAATTGTATCAGGGAACTATTGCTGTGAAACAAACAGCATAGACTATTAGGCGCATACAATGATAAGCATTTATTCATCTCACGTGTTTTTATCATTACCAATGATAAACATTTAGTTGGCTCATGGGAGTCAGCGAGGAGTCAGCTGAACTAGGCTTATCTAGGCAGCTATAAACTGCAGGATGCTTTTCTAATCTGTTCTTTGTCTCTTATCCTCCTTGGACCAGAAGGCTAGTTGGGGCATGTCATTCTTATAGCAATGACACAGGCACAAGAAGACTAGCACAAGTAAGTTTTGACTGGTGTCATATCAACTAATATCCAATTAGCCAAAGCAAGTCACATGGCTGAGTCCAAAGCCAAAGGGTGAGGAAGCACATTCCACCCACAAGGAAGCTAAAGCTAGTTACATGGCCAGGCCCAACATCAAGAGTGTAGGGAACTATACTCCTACCATGGAGGTGGTAGAGAGGAAATGACTATTTAACAAGCCAAAAAGTCATAATTTACCTTAATAAAATTAGAGTAGGTCTCTGCTAACCTAGTGCTAACTGGGTAGGTGAGGAAAATCTGAGAAGGGGTCTGTTCCTATCCACCGTCACCTGCCTCAAATGTCACTATTAAGTTTGTTCCTTTGAGTTAAGCCTCTGTGATATATAGGAATCCTCTGGTGTAACTCAAGCTTTATTGGAGGCAATAAATCTTGAACAAAGCAATAAATTTTTATGTCTTTTTTTTAAAATAAGAGAATATTTAGGGGACTGTCTCAGTGGCATATTCAGAAGTTATATGGGTCATTTATAAGGTACAGCCAAGAAAATAGAAAGGAAGGAAAGGAAGTCAGAGACACCACAAAAAAAAGAATCAAGAGAACTTGACAACTGACTGGATAATGTGGAACAAGTGGAAAGAATCACAGGGATTTTAGGTTCCAGTGGATATTGAAATGGAATTGACCCACAGAATATTGGAAATGTGAGAAGAGAGCTCAGCCAAGAAGTCAGACCAGAGACAGAGAGAGAGAGAGAGAGAGAGAGACAGGACCAGGACGTTTCGGATATAGAAATGACAAAGAAAGCTGAGAAAGGTGATGAAGTCGCCTAAGGAAAGCACTGGGGAAAAGTACAGAAAGCAATTAAAGAGAGGCTCTTGGGGAGTTCTGCATTTAGGGAAGAGCTAGGAAGGGAAATAGAGAACACCTAAATTAAGTATCCTTGTCCAGAACAAGTCAACCATACAATAAATAATAGATAACAGATCCCATCATTTGATCTAGAGAAGAGCAGAGAGATGACACTAAATCCCTATGTTGTGACTTCTTGTCAAACAGTGCAAGAGACCATTTACCAGGCATTACTGTTCTTATCCTAGAGAGAAATCATCTTCCTGAATCCAGTAAAAATAAATATAAATAAGAACAACTTGATGCTAACTACAACATAAAGTATTATGCAAACTCGTGACTAGTTTTCTACTATTATTTGGTGACTATTGGACACTGTATCATTTTGGAAAATTGGAAAATACATTCTAATTATTTTGCATGCAAAGAGCATGATATTTGCTTTTCTTTGAATCAGACCATACCCTTGAAATGAGCTTTCTTAAAAATGTACCATTTGATATATGTCATGCTTTTAAAACACTGTCACATTTGATATCTGTTAAACAGTATGTAGTAGATTTGGTTAAGACATTCCCACCAAATGGTAATGGTATGGTAATACTGGTTAACATACTTAAAGCACTGTTCTATATGCCAGGCACTGCTCAAAGTACTTTCTGTACATTAACTTGTTTATTCCATACAACAACATTATGAGGTGGGTACCCTTATTGACTCATTTTGCACATGCAAAAATCAGAGCAGAGGAAGTTTGAGTAATGTAGCCAGGATCTCATAAATGGCAGAGGCAGAATTCAAACCCACACAATCTGGCTCCAGAGCTCAGCTAACAATACATCCCTTTTTCCCCAGCAGATTCATGATATTGCCTATTGTCCCAGTGTAATTATCAATGCCATGTCCTTTAATTCTCAAAGTGTCCCATTTGGGATGATAAACTATATGGTTAGTCTACCCAGAGCCCAAACTCTTATCAACTACACAATGCTGCTACTCTGCCAGAAAGCTAGCAGTGTTGAGGAAGAAAAAAGAGAAAATGAAGAAAGCTCTGCTGAGATCAATAGCTAGTTACAATGTACCATCTCAAGGAGTTACAGAATATGTAAGGTATTCTTTTCCTTGTGTATAGAAATGTAATTCAAATGCTCCAGGTGTCACCAACCTGTCAGCAAAAATACAGTTTCATTAGCTTTAATGCACAAATTCTAATTGCTCTTAACCCATCTGAATGATTCTAAGATGTCAAGCTTTTTTCAAAGTCTTCCTCAGTTATATACCCTCTGAAATATATCACTTACCTGTAGACACAATGCATTCATGCTCTTCCACCTTGCCTCTTCTTTGGAAGTCTGATGTCCATCAGCTACTTAGCGGGGACACCTCTCCTATCCCATATGCCCCATAAGAATACCACTCTCTCAAGTGCCCCAACCTCTCTTGTTGCTCTACTGGACACAGCAACTCTCTGCTGGTGGCTACTATGAGGCCACCAGAAATGAATGAATGAAGGAAGGTAGGGAGGAAGGCAGAAAGGAAGGATGGAAGGAAGGAAAAAGAAAAAAGAAAACTTTCCCCCTCATTTTTCTACCATACAAACAATTACTTCCCAATGCTCACAACTTCCATAAAGAACAACTCAGTGTCTGTCTCAGGGACAGAAAGAAAAATTACCCTACTTTTTGTAACTGTTTAATTCTGTTTAAATATATGAATCTTTCAAGCTCCCTCAGAAAAAGTCAGAGGTTTTAGGTCAAAATGCATTCATATGTCATTGAGTTGCAGAGTCCGTAAGTCAGTTAACCCTTTAGACAATGATTTGACTCAGTTTTTTTCCAAAATTAAGCTATTATTTACATATGTTGAACAACAACATAAAAGGCTTCGGTGGATTAACTGGGTATGACTGAGACAAACACTGAATTTTATAGTACCTTTGTTTTCTAATTTGGGAGATAAGGATAACAGTTCCAGAATAAATCAGTCAGGTTATATTGACTCTTTGGACTTATACATGCCACCCTCCTCTCCCACTGAAGTCCAACTGATTGAAGCACTTGCTTTGTTCTCCAGACTGGATGGGCCTGGAGAGTTTGAGTGATGCCAGGGTTCTGCCAAGGGTCAGTAGACCTGAGTTCCTCTGGGCTATAAAAAAGATTGGAGGCTGAGGTGGAGAGTCCTGGGACAAGGATCAGAACCCCACCCCTTAGTCTGAGAAAGCTTAGACCAGGAGTCATAAGAACCTTGGCAACAAATGGCTGCCTATTCCAGAGAGCCAATATTACTCTCCCTTTTACTGGAAGTGTTACAGGGAAGCAAAGGGGTGAACCCAGAGCTTCTGACACTGGAGGCTGAGAGAGCCTCTATTGTTGAGATCATCAAGGAGCAGACAAGGTTCTCCCAGTTCTTTCCAGTGCCTTGCCAGCTACTGCCAACTTGCCAGCCAGTCTCTACCATACTATAGGGCAGGACAGCTGCTCACCACATAACTATCAAGACTGTCACACTTCAGGTAATTAGCAGCTGGCCCTGGCCACTAAGATATAAAGAACCATATGTATGCAAAGGAAAATAACTCTACACTCTAGGAACCCAAGACCCAAGTAGAAGAAGAAATAAGACACCTAGGACAGATGGAGCCTGATGGAACAGATTGCTGATAGAAACATAAAACTACTTGAATAAATAAGGTAAGAAAATGTAATTATAATTTAAAATATTTTTAAAGACTTTCTATAACAACAACACAAATGTGATTCTCTATTTTAATAATTCAGTGGCTGAAATGAACAAGAGATTAATCACTATTAAAGCCATTTTAGTAGCCTAAAAGATACACTGGAGGAAATAACTCAAGACATAGACAGGAGGAAAAAAAGAGTTTAATATCTCCAGGGAAAAGATAAGCAACATGTCAAAAGACCCAAGAAGTATAACATGCAAGTAGAGGTTTTATAAAAATAAAGTAATTGGGGTGGAGGGGAGGAAAGGTAATTAATCAAGTGATAGAAAAGAATTTTGCTTGAATTAATCCAGATTTGACTCTACAAGTTGAAAGCACTTACCAAGTTCCAGAGGTCCAATCAGAACTGTAAGAAAAGACACAAAAATAGATATATCCTGGTAAAATTCCTGAACTCCAAAGATAAAGGAACAAAAAAAAGTCTTACATGATTTTAGACTGAAAATGAAATCATTTACAAAGGAAAAAGAATCAGACAGGCATTGGACTTCTCATGAACAACATAGGAAGTTAAAAGACAGTAGAAAAAAAATCCTCAAACTGCCAAAAGAAAGGAATGTAATCTAATACATTTATCCACAAAGAATGGTTCACATGTAAAAAAACAAATAAATATATTTATGGAATCACAAGTATTTTGAGATATCATTACCCATGTATTCTATGTGAGGATAATGACCAAAAATAAACGAATTGGAAAAAAAACCACAAATAGAAGACAATGAAGAGGACAGCAGATAGTAGTGAGCAATGACCCTGGAATATCTACATCAATATTTCTATATTGATAGATGGATAAATAGATAGATTTAAATTAAAATGGACAATAAGAGAGAGACTGGGATTATGCATAAAGTAAGTTCTAAATAAGAACCCTGGAAAAGGAATAATAATACTGCAGGGTAAAATCAAATAATCTTGAAGTAAAAATACTTAAATATCTCTGCAAACCAAACAGTTGGGAAGAGAGCAAAGGCATTCTAGATTGAAAACGAGTAAAAATAGTATCTTGTTCATACAGAGTTGCAGACAAATATATGTTGGATTATGATTAAATAGAAAATGGTTGTTAAAATTCATTGACTGGAACATTGCAGTAAAACTTACCAGTTAAACAAATAAAAAGAAAAAAATGGCTTGATTGAACCAGAAAAAATAGTGAAAAAGGAAAGGAGGAAACAACAAAGTAAGATATATAATAAACATGACTCGATTGAAAACACAAACTCCAGTTAATTTACAAAAAAACCATAATTTAAAAAGTGATACAGGAATATTTAAATAAAGTTTTGGACAAACAGATACCAGCAAAATGCCAATAAAAGAGAAAAGTTGGCGTGGCAATATTAATTTTAGAGATGGTGACCCTTAAGCCTAAACTCATTAAACAGAATAAAGAGGGATAGAATGGAATGGTGAAGGAAAAAATTAAGAAGAAAATATAATAATCATAAATCTCTATGCACCAAACAATATAGCAGCTAAATATATAAGGCAAAATCTATTAGAATTATAGAATAATTAATTGAAATTTAAGCAATTCAGTAATGGGAGACTTTACCCACTTTCAGAAACAAAGATCTAATAGACAAAATAATTGGCAAAGACATAACAAAATTGTATTAAAAAATGAAACAACTTGGATACAGATTTTGACCTATGTCCAAAAAATTTTTTTTAAAAAACAGTGTATATGTTACATATTCTCTGAACATAATCTGATTACATTAGACATTAAAAATATAAAGATGAGTTAAAATACTTAACACTTAGAAATTTTAAAAGTAACCCTTGGATCAATTCAGTTATTCCATTCCTAAGTGTATACTTTAAAGATATGAATGCACATGTCCACCAAAAGATATATACAAGAATTTACAAAACAGCTTCATCTATAATAACCTTAAACAGGAAATAAACCAAATGTCCATCAATAGGAGAAAGAATAAATAAATCATGATAGATTCATAACACTGCAATTCCAAACAAAATAAAAAAGAACAAAATACTGTTACACAGCACATAGATAACTCCTGTAGATGTTAAAAGTGAAGGAAGTCATAGCCTGCTCACCCATGAGCAGTCCCGGCTTGCTGTCTGTCCATCTCCCAGCAAACTCAGCCTCCTCACCTGCCAGCAGTACTGGTGGGCGTGGAGAGGGTGGGCCAGCTTGTCTCCCAGCAGATCCAGCATGAGTGACCTCCCCTCCCCTGGCAGCAGCCAGGTCTTTCCAACAGTGGGGATGGTATATAAAACTCAGATTTTCCCAGCTGGGGCAGGGCACTCTGACCTGATTTTCAAAATACACCAGATAGCACCACAGACCAGAGGCTGCATGAGCAAGCAACAACAAAACCTCTCCCTACTTAGCCCCTGCTCCCTCCTGGTGGGCTCAGGTGGGATCTGTGACCAGAGGCTTTAGGCAGCAAAGCAGAACCAGTGACCCAGCCACCAGTGATGGTACCTCTGATACCAGCTCCACCGGCAGCAGGGGCTGCATTCAATTCCTGGATCCCCAGGCCCCGGCAACAACCATGACACCCATGAATCTAGCACCCCTGGAAGTGGTGCAACCAGCACCCCTATACCACCCAGGAACAGCAGAACAGGTGGTGCACAGAGCAGCAGCATCTGAGCCCGTTGAGAGACTGCAGAGAGCCAGTGGAGGAACACAAGGCCCAGGCGACCCTGGAAGTAATAGAAGTGCTTGCAGCCTGGTGACCCTGATGGCAACACTTAAGATTTAGCAACATCATAAGCAGCAAGGCATCAGCAACTCCAGAGGCACAAGTGGCACAAGGAGGGCATTGACAACAATCCTGGTGGAGGATGGAAAGTGCAGGATCTCAAATACAACCAGAAGCAGCACAGAACCAAAGTAACCAAAACAATACCCAAATAAGAAAGCTGGTTACCACCACAAAAGTGCCGCCAGAGGATCAATTCATCAAACACCATGAAGTACTACAATAACATCGCAGAACAGGAAGAGAATGAAAGTTCTCTGGAAACAAAACTAGAAGTCACAGAAGGTTACAATCTGACTGACAGAGAATTCAAAATTGCTGTCATAAAGAAACTCAATGAGTTACAAGAAAACTCAGAAAGACAGTTCAATGAGCTTATGAATAAAATTAATGAACAGAAGGAGTATTTCATCAAAGAGATTGAAACTCTAAAAGAAACCCAAACAGATCTTCTGGAGATGAAGAACACAATCAATAAGATAAAAAATAATCTAGAATCCATAAAAAATAGAGCAGACCATATGGAGGAGAGAATTAGTGAGCTCAAAGATAGAAACCAAGAAATGATTCAGGTGGTATAAGAGAAAGAACTAAGATTTTTTTTTAAATGAAGAAATTCTTTGAGAAATATCTGATTCAATTAGGAAAAGTAATGTGGATTATAGGTAGCCCAGAAAGAGAAGAGAGGGAGAAAGGAGCAGAGAGCTTATTCAAAGAAATAGTACCTGAGAACTACCCAAACATAGGGAAGGAACTGGACATACAAAAACATGAAGCTAATAGAATTCCTAGTTATCACAATGCAAAAAGAAATCCTCTCCAAGGCATATAATATTAAAACTGTCAAAAGTCAATGACAAAGAAAAAATATTAACAGCAGCAAGAGAGAAGAAAATAACCTAAAAAGAACACCCATCACGCTTTCAGCAGATTTCTCAGCAGAAACCCTACAGGCTAGGAGAGAGTGGAATGATATATTCAAAATACCAAAAGACAAAAACTATCAGCTAAGAATATGCTATCTAGCAAAATTATCCTTCAGATAAGACAGAAAAATAGAAGCTTTCCCAGACAAACAAAAGCTGAGGGAGTTCATCACCACTAGACCTGCCTTATAAGAAACATTGAAAGGAGGCCTCCTATCTGAATCTAAAAAGTGAAGGTTTACAAAACCTTGAGCAAGGAGATAAACAGACTGACAGATTCAGAAAATGCAGCTCTATATCAGAACAGGTTAGCAAACACTTAATTATAACGTAAAAGATAAAGGGAAAGAAAGCATCAAAAAAAAAAACTATAATCAATACAATTTGCTCACAAATTCACAATACAAAAAAGAAGAATTTGTGACAACAAAAACATAGCAAGGGAAGAGGAAAGGGTTGGACCTGGCATAGGCTAATGGAGATAGGCTATCAGAAAAGGACTATCTCATCTATGAGATCTTTTATACAAACCTCATGGTAACCACTAAACAAAAAATCAGAGCAAAGTACCAAAGCATAAATACAGAGAAAATAGAGAAAACCATCACAGAAAACCATCAAACTGAAACAGCAGACAGAAATTCAAGGAATAAAGAAACAGTGGAAATAAAGAACAACCAGAAAACAAAAGACAAAATGGCAGTATTAAGCCCTCATATATCAATAATCACTCTAAATGTAAATAGACTGAATTCTTCCATCAAAAGACACAGAATGGGTGGATGGATTAAAAAACAAAATCCAACAATGTACTGCCTCCAGGAAACACATCTCAGCTCTAAAGACAAACATAGGCTCAGAGTGAAGGAATAAAAGATGATACTCCAAGCAAAGGGCAAGCAAAAGAAAGCTGTATAGCCATACTTATATCAGACAAAACAGACTTCAAGATAAAAAAGATAACAAGAGACAAAGATGGGCATTATATAATGATAAAAGGGACATTCCAACAAGACATAACACTTATTAAATAATTGCAAGCCAAAGGAAATCATCAACAAAACAACAAACCAACTCGCTAACTGGGAGAAAATTTGCAAATCATATATCTGACAAGGGGTTAGTTTCCAAAATAAAAAGAACTCATATAACTCAACAACAACAAAAAATGAACAACCCAATCAAAAAATGGGCAGAGGATATGAACAGACATTTTCCCAAAGAAGATATACAGATGCCCAACAGGCACATGAAAAGATGTTCAACATCACTAATTATTAGCAAAATGCAAATCAAAACTACAATGAGATATCACCTCACATCAATCAGAATGGCTATAATTAAGAGAAGAAATAAATGTGTTGGAGAGGATGTGGAGAAAAGGGAACTCTCATACACTGCTGGTGGGAATGCAAACTGGTGCAGCCACTATGGAAAACAGTATGGAGATTTCTCAAAAAGTTAGAAATACCATATGATTTGGCTATTCAACTGCTGGGGTATTTATCCAAAGGACATGAAATCTGTAATTCAAAAAGATATATGCACCCCTATGTTCATTGCAGCATTATTCACAATAGCCAAGACATGGAAGCAACCCAAGTTCTCATTAGTGGATGAACTAATAAAGAAGATGTGGTATATATATATATATATATATATATATACAATGGACTACTACTCAGCCATAAACAAGACAAAATCATGCCATTTGCAGCAACCTGGATGGACATTGAGGGGATTATACTGAGTGAAATAAGTCAGACAGAGAAAGACAAATACCATATGAATTCACTCATATGTTGAAGATAAAGAAACACATAGATAAGGAGAATAGATTAGTGGTTACCAGAGGAGAACAGGTTGGGGGAGGACAAAAGGGGTAGAGGGGCATATATGTATGGTGATGGATAAAAACTGGACAGTCGGTGGTGACCATGATGTAGTCTATACAGAAATTGAAATATAGTGATGTACACCTGAAATTTACACAATGTTGTAAGCCAATATGACCCCGATAAAATAATTTTTTTTAAAAAAGGGAAGGAAGTTGGACACAAAAGAGTACATGTTTTATGATTCCATTTATATGAAGATGTAAAATTTATTTTTGGTGATACAAGTCAATCTGGTGGTTATCTCTTAGGGTGGTGTCTTGACTGAAAAGGGCCACAAGGAAACCTTTTGGGGTGATGTAAATGTTCTATAGGTTGAAAGGAATGAAAAGGGAATACTTTATATCAAAATAATTAGGACAATTAAAGCTATGCTTAGATTAAATTTATAGTTTTGTATTCCTTCATTATTAAGGGAGAACAACTACAAATAAAGGAATTTAATACTCATCTTTAAATACTTTTTCAAAATAATAAAATAAGCAAAAGAAAATCATTAAAGATAAAAGCTAATATTAAAGACAGGGGCTGGCCCGGTGGTGTAGTGGTTAAGTTTGCACGCTCTGCTTTGGTGGCCTGGGGTTCGCAGGTCAGGATCCCGGGCATCGACCTACCCACCACTTATCAAGCCATGCTGTGGCAGGCATCCCACATACAAAGTAGAGGAAAATGAGCATGGAAATTAGCCCAGGGCCAATCTTCCTCAGCAAAATGAGGAGGATTGGCAACAGATGTTAGCTCAGGGCTAATCTTCTTCACCAAAATAATAATAATAATAATATTAATTAGAGAGAGAATACAAAAAGTAAAAGTATAAATCCAAACTTTGGTGGTTTGCAATGACTAGTAACACAGAAAAGATTTACAAACTTTTGAAGAAAAAGGAGAGCAGATATATGACATAATTTGTAGAGAAAGGAAACATAGTCATTTTTAGAGAACATATTAAAAGAAACTATAGGAGAACATTAAAAACAACTTGACTGCAAAACACTTGTAAACCTACAAGAAATCAATAATTTCCTAAAATTAATACGAATTCCCACTATTAATCCAAAAGATGGGAAATTTGAATAAAGCAGTTACTCTAAAGTAGATTGAAACTGTGATCAATAATCTTTCTTTTAAAGAGGGACCTGGAACAAATGTTCCATACTTAAGTTTTACCTAACCTTTAAAGAACAAATAATTCCAATATTTTAATTAAACTATTCTGAACCATAGAACATGATAGAAAAATCTTTATTTTATAAAACCAACATGATCTTAACCACAAAACTTGATGAAGCTATTCCAAAATATCTACAGAGCAGTCTCATTTATTAAAATATCTGAAATATTCTAAATAAAATATTATGAAATAGAACCAGCAAGATTCCCACTACAAAAAGAGTCCAGTTATTCTAGGAAAGTCACTGCAATGACAGCCAATCAATCAATAAAATGTACTGAATTAAAATATTAAAACAGAAAAACATATGTTCATGTTGAATTGGCAATAGATTGAATCAAGCAGCCAAAAATTTTAATAAGACAGACACATAGATCAATGCAGTACAATAAAGGGTCTTTAACTAGATCTAATATTTAACATACAGAAAAGTATTTTCACTTAGGGGTGAAAAATAAATAACTTAGTAAATGATGTTGAAACAAGTCTATACCCTTTTGGAAGAAAGTTGGACCACTACTCACATCATATGCAGATGTAAATTCCAGATGTATTAAAGAGACATAAAATATAAAAATAATTTTAGAAAGAAATTTTAGTAGACTACATGCGTAATTTAGAGTTTGAAAAACCCTTTTAACAAAGAATGGTAAACCAAAGGTGTAAACATATACATTGATAGAAATATAAAGTTTCAGTATTACAAAAGATTACAAAGTTCATAATTAAAGGACAGAAAAATGATTGTAAAATATATGACAAGTGAGGAATTAACACACACAATAGAGTAAACAGCACATTAAAATCAATAAGATGAAGAGAAATAACCAAAATGGGCAAAAATTATAAACAGGTAAATCATAGAAGAGGACACAAATATGAAGAGCAGCTAACTGTCACAGATAGAGATACGTAAATTAAAGCAAATTTAAATCATTTCCCACTCACCAAATTGTCAAGTACACCTGCTACCGGAAATTCAGAAAAAAGATATACTTAAACTTCACTGGTGGAAATTTGAATTGTTACAGTCTTTCTTGAAAATCCTTCTGTAAATATCAATTGAAATTTAAAATATCTACATCTTTTGATCCAACAATCTCACTCTTGGAAATCTATCCCATAGAAGTAAAAGCACCAATACAAAAAAAAATGTTTGTAATGGCCACAAACTATAAACAAAGTAAATTCTGATCAACAGGGGAGTGACTGAATAAACTGGAGTGTATCCAAACCATGGAGTATCATGAAAACATTAAAAGAGTTAGAGGGTTCTTATTATGCATTGCTAAGTGAAAAAATATTTAGAGAAATTCACATATGATTCTAGTCTATAAAATAAACAATGGCTATAAACATATACTTCCATATGCATATATAAGCAAGAAGAATTTTTAAAAATTTGTGGCAACAAGAATATATTATTTATATCAGCAAAAAAAGGTTTTTTTTCACTGTGAAAAAGTTCAAAGAGCTATACAAATGTATAGCCTGCTTACCTTACATAAATAAAAATCTAATCTACATGTAATGAAAGCTACTTCTCTGTGCAATCATGAGAAATTAACCCACATTTAACTTATAAATAATTAAATAATATATAATGGCAAAATGCTCTAACTAGAACTTTAACAATTTAATATTGTTTCTTCAGGTTTTTTGTTTTTGTTTTGTGAGGAAGATTAGCCCTGCGCTAACATCTGTGCCCATCCTCCTCTACTTTACATGGGACACCACCTCATCATGGCTTGACAAGCAGTGTGTGGGTCCGACCCCAGGATCCGAACCTGCAAACCCTGGGCCACTGAAGTGGAGCGTGAACTTAACTGCTATGCCACCAGGTCAGCCCCAATTTGATATTGGTTTTGACAACTGAACAGATTTGTAAACACTGGAACTAGAAAATTCTACAAAAATACATTTTTATGGCAATATTTTAAATATATAAACTGTGAATGTGAAGGATTAATATCCAGAACAAAAAATAATAATCCTGGAATACTTTGTATTTTTGTTGTTGTTTGCTATACACTTTTCTTATTGCTGAATGTTATATTCCACTTTAAGGAAATATCTATTATAAAAATTTGCACATAATCAACTCTATTATTTATCTTTATTACCTCTTAGGAAAAGTAATTTCACACAAGTTAGGTTGTAGGACATTGACAGATCAGCACAGTAAGGGGAATTCTAGTTACAGGTGAAAGTACTTTCCTAACTGACTCCTGGAATTATGATCTCAGCAAGAACCAAATTATAATAGTGATACCAAACTGGGACGGGAATCACCAGATCAAGTTACTATAAAAAGATCATGATTATCACTCCCATCAAGTAGGAAGCACTAATTAATAGTGGAGTCCTTTCTCCTCAATAGGAAGGAGAAAGGACATGAAGTGACTAACATTTATGAACCTGTAGATGTGTTGCTTTATACATCATATGTATTCTCCTATTATTACGGACTGAATGTCGGTGTACCCCCTGAAATTCATATGCTGAAGCCCCGACCTCCAATGTTATGGCATTAGGAAGTGGGGCCTTTGGGAGGTAATTAGGTTTAGATGAAGTTCTGAGGGTAGAGCTCCCGTGATGGAATTAGTACCCTTATGAGATGAGAAACAGACACCAGGGCTTCCTCCCGCTCCCATGTGAGGATACCGAGAGGAGGCAGACGTAAGAACTGAATCTGCTAGCACTTTGATCTCGGGCTTCTCAGCCTCTAGAACTATGAGAAATAAATGTCTGTTGTTTAAGCCACCCAGTATATGGTATTCTGTTATGGCAACCTGAGCTGACTAAGACACTAGATGTATTAGTGAAAGAAACCTGTATTTTTGATTTCAATGCATTTGTCTTCAGAAACTATTACAAATAATAATTTCTTGGATGTAAGCTGGTAGCTACCAGTTTTTAAAATTCATTATATGCATCACCAACAGAACCAAGCCCCACAAAGAAGACTGCATACTAGTCACCATTCTGCTTTATTTTTACTTTAACAATACGAAAAATGACCCTTTTTAATATTTAAACATTTGCTCTGATTAAACAGTCCATTTCTGCTGACTCACAGCAGACACTGGCCTGGTACTGTTTACTAACTTTCCTATGAACATATTGTTTATAGCAGGTGTCTGATTAACATAACTGGTCACTGAAGGCTCTTTCTTGGCCACATAAGAGAGCAGCTTTGCCTGGCAGCAGGGCCAGCTCCTTTATCACCTCATGTATTTGAATCTTAATCAGATTTAATCCCCTCCTAACTTTCCCTTTTGTTGGATGACTCATACTTGGCTGACTATGCAAGTGCATCCTAAGTTCACCAGATCATTGCGGAAAACTGTTTGAATATGCCTGAGTAGATATGGCCTCAAAATACATTAAAGCTGTTTTCACCTTAAAAACCTTAAAAACAACATACAAATTAAATAAATACAAGAGCAACAAGATGTCCTTTTGGAGCCTGGTAAACCAAGCTGATGCTGGTATGAGGCCAAGGGCCAGACCATCCTCAATACCTACAGAGTGACACATTTGCAAGAGAAGCCCCATGCTTGAAATCATATCCCCCAACAAACCAAACAGAATACCAATTAATAAAAAATTATTACCTGGGCAATACTATAGTATCTCCACAGCCTTGCCTGGAAGAGAGTTTTGGAAAGTTCTGAAAGGAAGAGACTTTTTCTGAAGTGTAATTTTCCTTCTTGGTCCCAAGACAAGAGACAAGGCAACGAAGTAGTCTACTTTTTATCATCTCTAGGACTTCATGATCATATGCTACATTTTTTATTTTTTCCTACTCCATTACTTTTAGAGTAAAGTTGGGAAGATTTTCCTTTCATATCTCTTACCTTAGTACTACATTGTGTCCTTCATTCCACTGTGGCTGTGACACCACCTCTCCCCTCCTTTCTGTATACAAGGTTCTATTCTGTGAACTGGATTATAGCAGTGAACAAGAAAGCAAAGTCCCTGCCATATTGGAAATCAACAGGCTAGTGGAGGAAAAAGACAATAAACAAATATATGTGTAATATAATATCAGATAGTGATAAGTGGAATGAAGGAAAATAAATATTAAAGAGATGGAGGAGGATAGAGGGCAGAGGACAGTGGGAGGAAAGTGGGATATTTCAGAGAGGAAAGTCAGGAAAGGCTTTTCTGAGCAAATGATTTTTGAGTGGAGATGTGAGTCAAATTCTTGCAAAGTGATCCACGAGGAAAGAAAATTCTAAATAGAAGAAACAGCAAGTGCAAAGAATTTAGTGTATTCAGAAAAGTAAAGTCATCAGCCTGTTGGAGTGGAGTAAGCAAGAGGGAGAGGGGTAGGAGTTGAGGTCAAAAAGGTAGGAAATATACCATTTGTTAGGGTTTGAAGTTTATTCTACACGTGATAGGAAGAACTAGAGAATTTCCTTAATTTTATTTTTAAGTATTTCAGACATACAAAAAAGAAATTAAAAAATGAGCATCTGTTTACCTAGCACCAAACTTAAACATTACAAGAGAACTGAATCTCCTTCATTCTCCAACAGCAACAAAAGAAATAAGGTACTTAAAATAAGTCTATTAAACAGGTGAATAAGTTCAAGAGATCTGCTATATGACAATGTCAACAATACTGTATTGTGCACTTAAAAATTTAAGAAGGTAGATCTCATGTTAAGTGTTCTTTTCACGATAAAATAAAATAAAAAAGAAATGTCTATCAAAACTTTATCAGATCTTTAGGGAGAAAATATTAAGAAAACTTCATTGAAAAATATAAAAGAAAATTTAAATAAGCTATAGATAAGTAGAAAGATTTAATATCAAAAAGAAGTCAATTCTCTAGATTATTTCGATATTAACTGCATTTTTAATGGAACTGGAGAAAGTAACTCTCACATTTATATAGAAGTGAAAAAGTCCAAGAAGATCCAAGACAAAAAAATGTGGTGGAACTTTCCCTGCCAGATATAATGACCCATTATAATGCTATACCAATTGATGGTGCAAGAACATACTGAGATAAAAGAAATAGAATTGAAAATCCAGAAACAGACCCAGATTTAGACAAACATTTTATATATGGTAGAAGCAGCATTGCAAATCAGGGTAAAGAATCACTATTCAATAAAGTATGCTGGGATGACTGGTTATTCAAAAGTAAAAAGAAGACAATAATACTTTACTCCCACTACATGCATGCAAAAAAACAATGGAAGCCCCTTATGTACTGCTTCTCCATTGTACTCTTATTCCTTCCCTCCCTCCCCAGAGGTAATGGTTCCTCTTTCACCTGCACACTAAGATGACCTTGTGTGAGTGATAAAAACATCCCCCCTATCTTTTCCTCTACTTCTTCCACTCCAGACCCATAACCTTATATGGAGCTCAGATTCAGCTGTGCTGGAGAGCTCTCCCCTTATGCAAAAGTCTCATTATTTCACCAGAAGTTTCACTTGAGTTAAACTCAGCAGCATTTCTCTTAGGATATTAAGAGGGAGGTATTAGTTTCACACTTAGTTTTTGAGAGAATATTCTATAATGCTAGATTCTTGCCCTAAAACAATATTAGCATCTCTTCTCTGTAACTGACTAGGGTTCCTTGACCCCTATAAAGCTGTTTCTTCCTTGGTGAAAAAAAAAAAAAGGCAATCACTATTCTGAATTTGCTATTTTCCCTTACTATGCATGTCTTTATGCTTTTACTGCATATATATATATATATGTACTCTTAAACAAAATAAAATATCATACTGAATACCTAAAATTTTTACATAAATGATGTCCTCTTGAAACTTTTTCTTTACTCATTATTTTTTTAAAAAAGATTTATACATGTTGATACATGTAGCATTAGCTCACTACCTGAGTGGTGTTTATTATGTATTTCATTGATTCTTTTTATAGGTCTGAAATTCTTCCTAATATGTCTTAAAAAGGGGAATAGTATGGGAGGTAGGAAGTAGACATTGTGACTAGACTCAAACTTTTGAGGAGTTTCTTATAAAGGAGAGCAAAGAAATGGAATGGTAACTGAAGAAGGAAGAATCAAGAGACAATGTGGCACCTAGGGAGGGTGTTTGTAAGATGGAAAATTTCAAGCATATTTGCATGCTGATGGGAAATAGTCCAAGAGAGAAGAAATAAATAATACAGGAGAGACAGGAAATAATCAGGAGTAAAGAAAGTAAAGACAGGAGTAAAGTCCTTGAGTATGCTAGAGAGAATGGGATACTGTGGTCAACAAGGGATGAAGAGGGAAACTCCATCCATTGCAAGAAGAAGAAAAGCAGGTTTTGAAGGTGTAGATCCTGGGAGGTTGACAGAATGAGAGATAGGAAGATAAGATAGTCTTTTCTAATTGTGTCATTAGAGCTAAGGTCATCAGTAGAGAAGAGGAAGATGGAGCTGTTTAAAGTGTGAGGAGGACCAAGATAGTGTGAAATATTAATCTAGGAGAGGAGGACATTGAATTAACTAGAAAAATGAAGTAAAATTGCCTGATGGTGCCAAGATTCCACTTGACATTTGTGATCAGAAATTTAAAGTGAAAAAATCAGCAAGGTTGTGTTTTTCTCCAGCCATGCTACGTTCATCTGCTTGAACTAGGCAAAGAGTTGGTCCTAACAGATTCAATCTTTTAGAAAATAAGTCTGAGGAGAGTAAGGAAGTTAAAATGTATGCAAGGATATCATGGAATGAATCTAAGCTGAGTAAGGGGGAAAGTAAAAGACCTGAGGAGTTATGAATACTGTAAATACAGTGGTTAATAATTGAATGTCCTCATGTCATTGCAGATTTATTCAAGGGGAGAACTAGCAAAATGAGCTAGAACAATATAAGGAGGTGGTCAGAGAATAAGAGGCTTGCAGTATTGGTAATAACAAAATCTAGGTAAAACCAAGGAAGTAAGGAGCTACAGAAATATGATCATTAGAAATAAGGACTCAAGAAAATGAGAGCTCAGGCTGTGCTGGAAACTTATCTGTAAGCACCTCCAAAAGACTGAAGGAATACAAGGCAACTGGAAGGAAACAGAAAAAAAGTCCTCAAATTACTGTAAACGCTACAGTCCTGCAAATGCTACAGTGAGGGAGATCGCTGGTATCTGCGGAATAACCAGTTTAGAATACAGTAGTTGGTAACAGACTTCTTTGTCCTTCAGTGTAACCAAAAACATCATGGAGAACATGGCATTGGGAGTGTTTCTAACGATCATTAGTTCTAGGCATCTACAGAAAACACAAGAATATGGCATAAGCAAGAGGTTTGCAGTAGTTATATTTGCAATCATCTCATCCCTGAAAAGCAGTACTGCTCTTTACTCTGTACAATAATCAGAATTTTTTTTCCAAGGGCAGATTAAGAATGACCTACTAGAAATTAGCCAACTGATAGGGGCCATTAATGCAAGACAGGTGTTCTCACTCTGTTTCTGGCAACAACTGCCCTGCGATGAGGTTCACCTGCATGGCCCATGCACAGGGCTGCACCTGGATGGAGTTCTCAGCACTCTACTGATAGTTCCATCCTTTCTCTCCTCAACAAAGTCTTTAGAATTCCAGTGAGTGAGAGTGATGTTATAGGGATTATCTTTTAATCCATTCAAATTGATGTTTTACTGTAAAAATCTGGGTACGTTAACTTTCTTAGAATCAAATTATTTGAAACTCACTCTACAACTTATTTAAATACATGAATAGGTATGAGACCTTGGTTAGAGCCACTAGTTTAAGTGATTGTTTAATCTTAAATATAAATCTCAATGGTAGAAAATAGGCACAATAAGTTGTAGGGATACACTCAAGTTGTGTCTTCTCTGATTAGTATTACGAATTAAACTCCACAAAAAAAAAATAAAGAGAAAGAGAAGGTTCTGATATCTACCTTTATTTCAGGCAGTTATTAGTGCTGATGGGAATTACTAACTATAACACACATACTATGCAAATGTGCTTGTGTGTGTGCACCTGTGCTTACCTCAAAAGATGATAAGTACATATAAGGATGCATATGAAAATCAAGTCGCCTATATCCAAACAACTAAACAACATCAGCTGAAAGGATGTTTGATTTCTCTTCATGCTAAAAAAATATATAAGCATTGGTAGACAAAGAATCACTAACAGGAGTACTTCTAAAGAATAGAAACCTAACATCCTTATGGTACGAACATGAGATATTTACATTTAAAATGCCTGAACAATTATGCCCTAAAAGAAACTTACTCTGAACATTTCCTTGCATGATAGGTCAACATGAGTCATAAAAAAAATACACCTACACAATAGTATTACCATGTTGATTTCAACATGGAAACAGCCACAGAATTTTAAATTTTGGAAACTGATATCAGAATGAAACTCTCATGGGCTTATCATCACTCTGGAGATAAACTTTAAGGAAATAATCTTTTAGCATTAAAAATTGGCTTCTGTGCTTCCAAACTGGCAGCTTCCCGCAAGAGGCTTGGTCTTACAAATCTGAATCATAAGTTCTCTTTTCAGTACAACTTATAATTTATATAGAACATGATAGATTTCACAGCATGGGAGCATCATGGTGCCTTACTGAACACAGTGTAATTTCTTTTAAAAGCTTAATTCAGAAATGCTATAAAATGTTAATTCCTAAAGGTGACTTTAGGAAGTAGACTTAGAAAGAATGGCAAAACTTATTTGACTGTAAAGGGCTGAAAACTACTGTAAGTCCTTTGGAAGTTTTCACTTTACTATGGCAATTAACAGGACTCGGGATCAAGTGAAACGCCAGAAAAAACAAAGCTCTTTAATGCTATGTTTACGATGTTGGAATAATTATACTATATCATAAAATTTTCCATTCATAAGAATTTCTCATGATATATTTTATATTAATGTTTTTTTTTCTTTATCAGATACTTACATAGCAAAGTTGTTCTCACCGGGGAGTTTATATTGCTGATATTATTGTAATTTAATCATATAAAACAAAGACTTGCTAGTGGATCTCTGCATGTTAGGAGTACTGGGTGTGTAATCTTAATAAACAGTGATCTAACAAAAGGAGCCTAAAGCCTTGCTCTCCAACAGACTTATGAAAGTAATTATACCTTTATTGAAGTTACACCACTCTCAAACCCCTGCTGTTCCTGCTGTTTCTTAAAGATGGTTATTTTCTACTTAAAGAAAACAGACAGACTTTAGAAGAATAGCTGGTGTTAAGTAATATTACAAAATTTAATCAGATTCTCTGTGCAGCTTATATAACAATGGTACAAATATTTCAACTCAAGTAACAAAAGACTCAAAGATTTAAAAAAAAAATACCAGAATGGCTAATTAGAGTAACTTACTAATTGGAGTAACAACTCACATGACTGTAGGAGGACAGAAAAGAGGGGAAAAGGGAAAGTCACCGGCCATGATCAGTCCCGGGGCATATTGTTAGCATAAGCTTTCACAGGCTTTGCACAGCCATGGCTAGGGTGAAAGAAGGCATTAACAGAGTTAAATAATGTAAGATGAGACAAAACGTCAAAACCATCTTTAAAGAGTGTTAGGAGGAGAAAGCAGGCGGGATTATAGGAGCAGCTGCTTGGATTAGGTAGCGTGAAGCAAGGTGATGATAGACAGATCTTTTAGGGTTGCTCTTTGCCCCTAGGGTTTGGTCTCTAGTTGATTCAGGAGTATTCAAGCTCTAAGGGAAACTGTTTAAGTAGCTCCTACTGACACAAAACTGATGTATATCCAAAATCTAATTTGCATTGTGCATTTGGAAACATCCATTTCTAATAGGCAGATGACAGGTGAATAAGGGACTCGAAACAAGAAGACTCCTATAGAGAAAAGCAACCGCAATCAACTAGATCTCAGTGAATGATCCGGCATCTTTTAGTTAGCTGTTTCTGTAACATCGTGTCCTCTCCAATTACCCATCAGCAGACACACTTTCCCCTAGTCAGTGTTACCAGCTATCCTGAAAATTCTAATTTGCTTTGTACACAATCTCTATTTTATGTGTTAAACGCTTGTCTTTCTTTTATTATTTAATTCATCTTACATTGATTGATCCAAGTCTTAAACATTATCTACAACATTCTCTGGTTTCCAAATTTAAGACATAGTCAATACATAGTCAATTACAACACTGTATTTATCTAGTTATATACATGCATGTCCCTCCAGTCTTTATGAAGACTCTGAGACCTTTGAACCACATAACATTTCACAACACATAGTAAGTGCTCAAAAGATGTTTGTGGAATATATTTGTAACGACAATTTTATCTAAGAAGATTCTGGATTGCCACAACCAATGAAGGCATCCATTTAGTATGCTCTAATGCATTTCCTTTCACTTTATGGCTTATTCTTGAATTTACCAATCAGAGAAGAGAATGTGCTTTTACCTCTCACATGACTGAAAGCATTAGAAAATATCTACTAAAATACCAGAAAAAAGAGGCATCCTGCTACACAAGGGCTACAGACACCACTGACAAAACCTTTATATCTTTGTAATGCACAGAAAGAATCTACAGATTCATGGGACCTTAGCTACAGACTCATCAGCGCAGGTGGGACAAACATCAAACACTTGTAAAGTGATCTAGTGTTATATAATACAAATACCTCAAATCCTGCTAGAGAACTTCATGGAAGTACAGTTCAGGGCCTCTTTTCACTAGTGAGATGGAGGTGACAGTAGAAGGAATATTCTTATTATTTACTGACTAGATAGGTGCCAACCTTTCCTAACACTGACCACATGCCTAAATCATCTTTATTACTTCATTTCTGATATTCTGATTTTGTGCTAAGAATTCTACTCATTTACTTGCCTCTATATTTCTGAGCATTCTGTCCTTCTCTAGTGAACAAATGTAGACCACTAAGTTACAGGCTCTACTGAACTGGACCATGACAAGAGTATAAAGACCTGAACCAATATCAATATGCCTAAAATGAGGATTACTATTTTCTCCCCATAACCAGCCATCATAGGAAGCTAAATTGATTTGAAGATGTGGGAAAAAATCTGCAACCATTGGCATTGACAGTATACATAACACACCTGATAAGAAATAAATAAAGGCTGCAGCTCTGCTAGCCTGAAGTTCAGTTTGAGCTGGGGCAACTGCAAGCCAACCAGAAGTTTAATTGGCAGATTCTGGAGATGAGAAAGTCATAGAAGAGCTTGATAACCTCTACACACATCCCAAACTAATAGGGAAACAATGGCAATGAACAGGAAAGACCCAAGAGTGCCAGTGGAAAGTAAAATATGAGGCAGACATAAAATTGAACATTGAATGTGCTCCCCAACCCACATACAGATACATACGCAGAGGGCAAAAACCTTAAGGGCTCAAGGTGTTTGAGTAAATACTCTGTCTAATCATAGGCTGGAACTAAGTTATACAGATACAGTGATGACCTTGTGAGAAGTCAGTCTAAAAAAATAATAATTAAAACAGTAACTGAGCAGAGAAGTGAATAGCCAAACACTATAGGGGAGACAAATCAGACCCTACATATTAAGTCCAGGCAAGTTACTAAATAATAAGTAAACCCTTGGAGTGGGGGAGGTCAGATCCATAGTTGCAAAAATATGTTATCTAAAATGTCTGGTATTTGACAATAACAACAACAACAAAAAAAATGAAACATTCAAACAAACAGGAAAGTGTGACCCATATTCAGGGAAAAAAGCAGTCAATAAAAATTCTGAATTGACTCAGATGTTAGATTTAGCAAAGACCTCAAAAATGCTAGTGTAAATATGCTCCAATAATTGAAATAAATTATATAAGAAAGGAAAATATGAAAATTACTCAAAAATGGGGATTATCAAGAGATGCAGAATCTATAAAAAGTAACTAAATGAATTCTAGACTTGAAAAATATAATAATAAAGTGAAAAATTTACAAAATGGGCTCAGCAACAGATTTGAGAAGGCAGAAGGGAGAAATGGTGAACTTGAAGATAAATCAATAGATATCACTTTTTTTTTAAAGATTCACCCTGAGCTAACATCTATTGCCAATCTTCCTTTTTTTCCCCTCCCCAAAGCCCCAGTACATGATTGTATATCCTAGTTGTAAGTCATTCTAGTTCTTCTATGTGAGCCACCACCATAGCATGGCAACTGACAGATGGGTGGTGTGGTTCCGTGACCAGGAAGTGAACCCAGGCCACCAAAGGGTTGAGTGCTGAACTTTAACCACTAGACCATCAGGGCTGACTTAATATCACTTCTAATAACAAAACAAAGATTGGAAAAAAAATAAGCATAAACATGGCTTCAGACACCTCTGAGACAACACTAAGTGTACTAATATAAGTAAAATGGGAGTCCTAGAAAAAAGGAGAGAAAAATGTCCAAAAAAAATTGGCTGAAAAATTGACAAGTTTGATGAAAAACATTAATCTACAGATCCAAGAATTTCCACAAACCCCAAGTATAAACACAAAGTGATCCATGATCCACGCCCATTTCTGTTTTTTTTTTTTTTAATTTTTTTTTTTTTTTTGTGGGGAAGACCAGCCCTGAGCTAACATCCGTCGCCAATCTTTCCCTTTTTGCTGAGGGAGACTGGCCCTGGGCCAACATCGTGCCCATCCTCCTCCACTTCATATGGGACGCCGCCACGGCATGGCTGAGAGGCAGATGCGTCGGCGGGCGCCCGGGATCCGAACCGGCGAACCCCGGGCTGCCAAGCGCGGACTAAACCACTGCGCCACCGGGCCGGCCCCAACCCATTTCTGTTTTTTAAGCCACCCAGTCTGTGGTATTTTGTTATGGTGGCCCTAACAAACTAATACATGAAGAAATGCCTATGTCTACAGATGCTATTGCAGATGAGGGGGACACCCCACATGCTATGTTACTACATAAATGCCCTCCATCCCTATTTATCCATAACCTCAGAAAAAGAGAATGAAAAGCTAAATTGACTGAAATTAAATTTTGAAGGATGAAGACTAGAAACAAAAATTAATTCCTTATATGAAAATAGTGAATTCACGGACTGAGATTTGTACAGCAACCAAATATACAGTGTAATCACATTTTTATTATATAAAAAGGAAGAGAGATCACCAGATTCTTTTGCCAAATGTTAATGGTGGCACTAGGAGATCCTTATAAGACCTGGCTACCTATCCTAGTTGACCTCTAGCCAGTAGCCTCATGTCATTCTGGAACATAAAATTGCCAGTAGTTTTCATTTCATCTTTTGCTTTTAGTGTGTATTTTCAAAATTTTCATAATAAGAATATGTTAAATTTCTTTTTTAGAAGTTATTTAAAATAAGGCTTTTGTAACACGTTACCTCTGATACTTCTGCATTCTTTTACCATCAGAATTTGCCAATGTCTCACATTTCTTATATCCTAGAATCCTCTACTATCTTTTTAATCCTCTTTAATCTCCTTTCTACATAATTAAAATTTTGTTAGAGTGCCTGTTTATATGAAAAAAATTTTAAAGGAAAATCATCTGCTTCCCATCTAATAACATAAAGCAATATCTTGAGAAAATGGTAGAAAATGCTGTTGTCTGCTTATGGTGGACAAAGCTGTGCCCCAAGGAGCAGGAGGCCCAGGATATAGTTACAGTTTGCCACTAACTAGTCAAGGAGCCTGAAATAACTCACATTCTATCTCAGTCCATAGTTTCTTCAAATGCATAGGATACGTCAGGTTAAATAACATACAAGTACTTTCTATGTTTTTGATTTTAAGATTTTTGTCTAGGGTTCCACAATGAAAATGGACTTGTCTTCATTGTTGTTTTCTGTTCATTTTAATTGCAGAAAATATACTTAAAGTTCTATTTACATGTTGGAAAAACACTGGAAATCCTTTAAAGTTCAAATTTCTAAAAACTAGGCAGATGTGAGAATAAATAATATAGAAGCACAATGTATTATTTTCCTTACTTTCAGATATGCTCTTCTATTGTTATTAGTTTCATTCATTGAGATTTAAATAAATAGCAAGTAAAGGTTCCCATGTTTGCATAGTCTTCAGCTTTTAAGATCAACCTATACATGCAGCCTAAAGTTGCTTCATTCTTCCAAAGGAAGATTTTCAGACAAAAATCATGTTCTCAGTCACAATTTTTTTTGTTACCATAGTGATAAGAATAAAGAATGGAAAAAAAAAAAGCTAAAAATACCTGAATACATACAAACAGTTTTAGGAATTTTTAGGAATTTGACCTACTTGGTGTCTTACACTGAAGAAGTTAATCAATTAAATTAATTACATATGCAGTAAGTGAAATATTCTACTGGATGAAAAAATGCGTAGGTTGTACATCTGGAGCTATTATCCACAATCAAAGAAGTCAGTATGAATGAAGATGACTGACAATCTGAAATGAATAAAATCAGATTCTCTTAAAAAATGGAATATATACCAGAAGAAAGGAGAAAAATCATTAATCTAGCTCCATTTCCCATAAATCTTCTGTTTTCTTTCCATTATTTAAAATATGTCCATTTTAAATTTAAGCTTCTTATGCACCAAAAGAATTTTTTTTGACTCGATGGAGCAACACAATTGAACATATATTTAAAATTATGTTAGAGTTGCTCCTTTCTATAAAGCTTCCCAATTTTAGGCATTATAATTAAAAGAATATATTCTTAAACTAAGTTTTCTTTTGAAAAATCTAGTTTCCATTAGGAATTTAACAGACTCAATCATTTACAGAAAACCTACTACATTGCAAAGCATTAAGCTAGTCTGTGAAAGATCAATAAAAGGCAGTGCTTGCTGTCAAGAATGTTTTAATCATCCATCTAATTATGTCTTCATAACATTGACTTTTAAAGTGTCTCCACATAGTAAAATGGAAAGAGCATTGAACTTGACTTGAAAAGACCAGGGAAAAGTTCCAGCTCTACTAATAAGCTTAGAAAAGTCTCTTTCTAAATCTCAGTTCTCTCATCTGTAAAATGAGCATATCACCTCCTCTAGCACACAGGTCATTATGATAATCAACAGAGATGCTATCAGTGGAAACCAATGGATGACATTCAATAAATAACCTCTATAATAATGAGTCATTATAAAATTAGGCTCAACATTTAAACATTTTCAAAATAAAAAAATAATTATGAAAACTCATTTTCATAATTATTTAAGCATACTTAAGAATTATTTAAGAATAACTATATCAAACATTTATTGAGCACTTATAATGGTACACATATTTTATATGAATTATTTCATTTAAACCTCACAACAGCCCAATGACATAGATAGTATTATCTTCCTTTTATAGTTGAGAAAAATAAGGCATAGCAGAGATAAATAAATTGTCCAAAGACATACAGCTAAGTAAGTAGTGGGGACAGGAATTAAACCCAGCCAAGCTAATTCCAGAGCCATGCTCTAAATCTAAGCTTTTACGATACACTCCAAAATAATCAGTAGAGGAAAATATCTCCATGAAACTGTTATTTTGAAGAAAAAAAAACCCATATTTTAAATTACCAAGACTTATCATTATGTTTCTAAAATGCCTAATTGATTCTATTTTGCTGCATTTAATTTTTTCATTTTATTATTTATTATAAAGAAAAATGGAAACAATTTAAATATATAACAGTAAATACATTATAGAACATCCATGTGACAGATTATTATTCAGTCATAAATAATGTTGCAAAATATATTTATGGCTTGGGAACTTAGGAGTATTGTTAAGCAAATAAAGCAGATTTTCAAACATGTAGAAAATAATCTCAACATTCATCAAAATAATGTCATATGTACAGAAAAAACTGGAAAGACAGATACCAAATGTTAATTGCTATTTCTTGTCAATTTTATACATTTCTAGATTCCCAAATTTTCTATAATAAGCACTCAATGTTTCTGTCATCGGGAAAAAAGTTACTTAAATAAACAACCTAGTGATGACCACTGAAGCACAAAGTGATTTGGATGCTTCTGCCAGTCTGTGAACATATATTTGCTGAAAGTCTAGAAAGCTGTTCTGGGTACTAGGGGTACAGCAGTGGCAAAGCAAAGTCCATAAGTAAAGAATTAGGTAAATTTACACTAAGAACTAACGAAGGAAGAGAACTTCAAACCTATAATGAAGCTTCAACCTTGTCACTCTGACTTGAATCACCTTCCTACTGGCATCCTCTATTTAAAAAGGTCCTGAAATGTTTTGTTTTGTTTGTTTACCTTCTGTTCTCAATTACATTGTGGATAAATCATCCATCATCTCTAAACATGGCCACAAGCCATAGCATTGGTAGGGATATAGAAAGAAATTCTCAGAAGAATCTTAAGGAATTAAGGAAAATTCATTGAGATTGCTCACATCTTGGTGACCATTTTCACCATTTATTAGTCTTTAGAGGAGGGAGGAATGTCGCTCCATTTAAATTATTAAATACTCTCATACAATACTATACTTTCATTTATTTACTGTTCAGAAAAGAAACGATTTTCTAACCATAAAATTCTATTATATTGAAATCGTTTACCATGTTTAAACATATAAACTTAGCTATGTTCTTCAGTACCAAATCTAACTAGCCAGGGGGAACCTTTGTAGCATCAGTATTTAAAAGTTGGTGGTTTAAAATAGACTCAGTTTAATGTAATTTATATTGTATCCAAAAATATATTAAAATCTTAAAAAGCTAAAATTATCTCCTCCACCCCTCTAAAAAACTTTATTGTATTGACTTCTTTGAACCTGTCCTTTAAATCTCTTCTTTCATAAATATTAAAATCAAATTTAAAAAATTTAAGGAAAAGGATTAATAAGGTAAGTTTAATAAAAATAAAGAAGGAAAAACAAGGGAGGAAAATAGGGAGGAAAGAAAGAAGGAAGAGGAAAAGAAAAGAAGGGGAAAAGAAGAAAAGAAATGAGAACCACTCACCTCTATGGACCAGGTCCCAAACCTCATCAATTTGCTGCTGAGTTGGGAAATGACCACAGTTGTTGAAGTACTGAAGGAGTTCACTTCTGTCTAATCCTTGCCAATCTTCTCTCTTAGCAAACATTGTTTCATAGACTAAAAGGAAATATGGACAAAAGAAAATATTTTCTTTATAAATATATATCCAGTTAAAACTACCTAAAGGTTTCATCTGGACTTGAAGAAAGTTTAACTCTTTTCATTTTTAGGCCTCTGTGACTAGAGTAGCACTATGTTACTTGCCTGGGAGGGTTAGAAAGAAGAGGGCATGCTTCTCTCTCCCGCACTGCACAGTAGTCAAAGAGAACACTGGCATCCTCTGGCCTGGTTTACATGACAATTGTGCACGGACCACAAACATCAATGCTCAAATCCTATTATAAGACATATCTTTAAAGTCAGGACTTCTGGGGCCCTGACTTCTACTAACCCATTTCAATATCCATTTTTTATTAGTTATCATAATTTTTTCATCGGTTTTGGGCTTCTACCCACATTCTAACTGCCTGAATTGGTGATTTCCCTTTGGACTGCTTATTCTACATCTGATTTTGCCCCTAATTGGAATGATGCCTACTCTTTGCTAACTGACTTTCTAGTTTAAAGTACTTTTCCACTCCTGGATCAAGATTACCACAGAAAACCACTCGGATGGGCCATCCCTCACCTATCTGCCATACTTGGCATTAACAGTGGTTAGGTAATGTACAAGAGAATTGACGCATACATTTTGTAAGTGTAGGTCTCCATTAACATTCTATTTTTTCTGTTCAAAAAGGTGATATTGAGCCTCCACTCTGAAGTATGATGGATTAGCCTCATGAAGCTCACTGTCAGTCAGCATTTACAGGATGACAGGGTCTGCCTCAGTACAGGTTTAGCTCTGAAAATTGGGTTCCCAGTGACAAAGGGCACCAGAGTGGTTGCTAACAGAAGTTAATGTATAATTCTGGCACTCAACTGTATGGACCTCAACTTTCCATTCATTCATTTATTCATTCAGTTGAGGTGGACAGTCATGAGACATCAATAAATTTAAGAAATATTTAGTGATTGCCTAAATACAAGTAGCTATTCCAGATCCTGAAACACAGCAGTAAAATAAACATGAATTTATATTTAGTATATCTATGACTTTTGCTCTCGTTTCAAATAAGCAAGCTAGAGCTGTTGATGTTGGTGCCTCCATCCATATTGCCTTGGCCCTTGTATTTCTGTGCATGCTGACCTGACTTTGAATTGCCAGCATCCGCATTTCATTGCCTAAGGGCTCCCTCTGGCTGTAGGACTCCACTCTGCCCACCTGTGCGGCAAGCCAGACGTGCCATGGAATTAAGGACCCCATTGGAATGGCCCTCAACCACTAACTGGAGGCAGTTGGTGGATAACGACCCAGCACTTGAAGCAAGTTGGCTACACTGTTCCCTAGAGGAATTAAGCTCTAATTGCCCACATGGTAATCTGCTTGATAATGCAGTCTTTTCTGACTTTCACCCCTTCCCTGTCTCACTTCTCCATTCTGCTAACAGTATTCCTTAGGATCAACGCCCAGGTAAGTTCGTCGTACTTGAATTCTTGTCTCAGAGTCCACTTCTGGAGAAACCCGAACTATACTAAAAAAACTCACTTTTTACTTTTATGATTAAGTAAATATATTTCTCCTTGAAAAAGTATATATACCTTTATTAGTTTTTCCTTGAATTTATCAATATAAGATGTTTCTCATTAGATCAGACTGATGCACATGTTAACATTATGGCTTTGTAACTATATTAATAGACAACAATACCCTTAACCTGTATATTATGCCCTAAAAGCAAATATTCATTCAGCAACACACTAGCAGAATTAATATTCTAGGCAGGTATAATTAGGGTCTACAAAAAACTTAAAGCGTAAAATTAATGAAATTTTCTGGTCATTGAAAGATGCTTAAAAAGGTGCACAGATATCTGCCAAATATCACCCAACTAGCAATCAACATATGGAAAGAATGGAAAATTTTCGAAGGAACATGAAGACAAATTAGAACTTGCAAATTCTGTGGACTCTAGAGTTAATTTAACCTTCAGTGCAAATGAATGCCCCGGTTGGTAATTCTTTTAATCATTCATTTAGTTAATTCTCTTTTACTGTTCAGATCCTATGCAGGACAGAGCACCATTCATCCTAACTGGATTCCTTTATGGCCCTGCCTCATGTCAGCCTATTCTCAATAAAACTGCCAGAGCGATGTGTTCAAATATAAGTCACATCATAGCTCTCGGTTCTCAGTCCTCCATGGGCTTCCCAACTCTCTCAGGGTAAAATCCAACAGTCTATCAAGCCTGACACAACCTGTGCTACCTGTTACCTCTCCTATTTCATTTTGCTCTGCTCTTGCTCACAAACTCCATTCCAGTAACATCTGTCTCCTAGCTTCCCCTATCCCTAACATCCTCCAACTTTCAGCCTTTCTGCTTGCTGCTCCCTCTGCCTAGAACATTCTTCCTCCATGTATCCACCTGGCTCACTCCTCACTTTCTTTAAGACTTTAACTCAAAGTTCGTTTCATTTAGAAACCGCAAGAGTCCAGGCTGGAAAACAAAACCACATTAGCTTTTTTTCCCACACTGAGAGGTTATTTTAAGATACAAAAATAGTGAAATCTGGAGTTACAAATTAAAGAGAAATCATGGAAAGAAAGTAGAACTAAGAAAAACAAGCGAGATTCTATAAGGGTAAAAAATGAATTTAGCGACACGGTTTTGGGGATGAAGGTAAGACTAACTGAGTGAAATAGTGGGAGTATTTTGGAAAGGATATGTGAGTTGGAAGTCGGTGGCTACAAAATAAAGTAAGTGAAAAAGAAAAGATGGTCAGTGTAATAACTGTAAGGTCCTACACATACTTTGATAAATATTATAATATCTGTACATTCATACTAGATTATGGAATATAAAATTACTATCCATAAAAGAGTATTAAGAATACCTTTTGTATTATTATTTCTTATTACTAACAATAGTTAATAATACTATATTGCATATTTGAAAGTTGCTGAAAGTAGATCTCAAAAGTTTTCATCACAAGAAAAAAAAATTTGTAACTGTGTATGACCACGGATGTTAACTAGATTTATTGTGGTGATCATTTCACAATATATACAAATATCGAATTATTATGTTGTACACCTGAACCTAATAGAATGTTATATTTCAATTACACCTCAATTTAAAAAAAAAAGACTGCAAAATATAGGATATCTTTCTGAATTTTGTACTAGTGGGTGGAGAGTGTATGTACAAGTCTTAAAATCTGAGTGCATGTGGGTATGATCTCACTCTGTCTCTCCCACACGTGCATTTTTTAACGATTTTTAAGTCAAAGAAGTCCCAGCAGCTTCCTGATGAGAAGGTTTTCACTTTCTCTGCTTCTGTCTCTCACTTGCTTTCTCTTCCTCCCTCCTTTCTGTCTTTTCATCTCTCCAACACTTCACTCCTTTCTGCTTTCTTCTCTGGAAACCAGGCTGTTGGACTGGGTGAATTGATCTAGCTGAATTCCATGACTACACAGAATCTCCCTCTCTGACTTCCTTCTTCCAACTCTAGCCACAGAAAAGAAGTTATTTTAACTCAAAGAATTCTGTTTTTGGTCAATATCTTTTGGCACATAATTTTAGCATAACTAGTAAACTTAATGAAAACTATCCTTTCAACAAATATTTTTGAGCCCTTCCAATAAACCAGGTATTTGCTAAGACTGGGTTTTTATTAATGAACATAAAAGGTACAATCCCTGTCTTCATGGAACTTACAGTCCACTGTGAAATATTTTATGACTAGCTGAAACTACCAGAAATCTAGCACTTTTATATTATAAAGCAATAACATGCTGATTCCAATGAAATATAATTTGCATCATTTTATTGTTGTTTTGTTTAAGACAATTCTTAACAGCAGTTTTAAATTAGAGATTTCTCATATACCCTCTACCCCACACAAACCTAGCCTCCCCCCATTGTCAACATCACTCACCAGAGTAGTACATTTGTTACCAAGGATGAACCTACATTGACACATCATAATCACTAAAATCCGTAGTTTACCTTATGGCTCACTCTTGGTGGTGTACATTCTCTGGGTTTAGACAAATGTATAATGACAATGTATCCATCATTGCAGTATTATACAGAACAGTTTCACTACCCTAAAAATCCTCTGTGATCTGCCAATTCATCCTTCCCTCCATCCAATCCCACCCCTGGCAACCATCAATCTTTTTATTTTCTCTACAGTTTTGCCTTTTCCAGAATGTCATATAGTTGGAATCATACAGTATGTAGCCTTTTCAGATTGGCTTCTTTCACTTGGTAATACACATTTAAGGTTCCTCCATGTCTTTTCATGGCTTGATAACTCATTTCTTCTTAACACTAAATAACTTTCCATTGTCTGTACCACAGTTTATTTATCCATTCACCTACTGACGGACATCTTGTTTGCTTCCAAGCTTTGGCAAATATGAAAAACCTACTATAGACATCCATGTGCAGGTTTTGTGTGGATATGTTTTCAACACCTGTGGGTAAATACCAAGGAGCATGACTGCTGAATCATATGGCAAGAGCATGCTTAGGTCTTAAAGAAATCATCGAACTGTATTCCAAAATAGTTGTATCATTTGGGATCCCCACCAGCAATAAATGATAGTTCCTGTTGCTCCATGTTCTCGCCAGCATTTGGTGTTGTCAGTGTTCCGAATTTTGGCCATTCTAATAGGTGTGTAGTGTTATCTCATTGTTTTAATTTGTGTTTCCCTGATGACACACGATGTGGAGCATCATTCCATATGCTTGTCATCTGTATATCTTCTTTGCTGAGGTGTCTGTTGAGGTCTTTGGACTGTATTTTAATCATTTGTTTTCCTATTGCTGAGTTTTAAGAGTTCTTTGTATATTTTGGATAACTGTACTTTATCAGATGTGTCTTTTGTAAATATTTTCTCCAAGTATTTTGCTTATCTTCTCGTTCTCTTGACACTGTCTTTCACAACACTTGAGATTTTAATTTTAATGTAGTCCAGGCTATCAATTATTTCTTTAATGGATCATGTCTTTGTTGTTGTAGCTAAAAAGGCACCATATCCAAGATCATCTAGGTTTTCTCTTATGTTAACTTCTAGGAGTTTTATAGTCTTGCATTTTACACTTAGGTCTATGACCCACTTTGAGTTAATTTTTGTAAAGTGCATAGGGTCTGTGTGTAGATTTACTTTTCTGCATGTGGATGGCCAGTTGTTCCAGTACCACTTGTTGAAAAGGCTATCTTTGCTCCTTTGTATTGCCTTTACTCCTTTGGCAAAGACCAGTTGACTATATTTATGGTGGTCTTTTTCTGGGCTCTTTATTCTGGTCCATTGATCTATTTGTCTATTTCACCAGTACCACACTGTCTTGATAAGTATAGCTTTATAGTAAGTCTTGAAATCAGGTAGCATCAGTCCTCCAACTTTGTTCTTCAGTATTGTGTGGGCTATTCTAGTCTTTTGCCTCTCCATATAAACTTTAGAATCAGTTTGTCAATATACACAAAATAACTTTCTGGGATTTTGAATGGGATTGCACAGAATCTACAGATTAAGTTAGGAAGAACTGACATCTTGATGATATTGAGTCTTCCTATCTATGAACATGGAATATCTATCCATTTATTTAGTTCTTTGATTTCATTCATCAGAGTTTTTTAGTTTTCCTTATAGAGATCTTGTACATATTTTGTTACATTTATACCTAAGTATTTCATTTTGGGGAGTGCTAATGTAAATGGTATTGCTTTTAATTTCAAACTCCACTTGTTTATTGTTGATATATAAGAAAGCAATTGACTTTTGCATATTAACTTTGTATCCTGCAACCTTGCTATTATCACTTATTAGTTCCAGGAAGTATTTTGTCAGTTCTTTCAGATTTTCTACACAGACAATCATGTTATCTGTGAACAAAGATAGTTTTATTTCTTCCTTCCCAATCTGTACACCTCTTATTTCCTTTTCTTGCCTTATTGCATTTGCAAGGACTTCCAGTATGATATTGAAAAGGAGTGATGAGAGGGGACATCTTTCTCTTGACCTGATCTTAGTGGGAAATCTTCAAGTTACTTACCATTAAGTATGATGTTAACTGTAAGGTTTTTTGTAGATAGTCTTGATCAAGTTGAGAAAGTTCCTCTCCATCATAGTTTTCTGACAGTTTTTATTATTGAAGAGGTGTTGGATTTTGTCAAATGCTTGATCTGCACCTATTGATATGATCATTAATAGATTTTTGAATATTCAACCAGCCTTGCATATCTGAGATAAATAGCACTTGGTCATGGGCTATAATTCTTTTTAACTTTTTTGGATTTGATTTGCTACTATTTTATTGGGGATTTTTGAATCTCTATTCAAGAAAGATACTGGTCTGTAGCTTTCTTATCTTGCAATGTCTTTGCCTAGTTTTGGTATTAGGGTAATGCTAGCCTCATAGAATTAGTTAGGAAATAACTATAATAGTGGATTCATCTATTTCTCCTTGCAGTTCTATCAGTTTTTGCCTCACACAGTTTGATGCTCTGTTGTTAGGCACATAAACAATTAGAATTGTTATATAATTGTTGGAGAACTGACCCCTTTATCATTATGTAATGCCCTTCTTTATCCCTGATAAACTTCCTTACGTTGAAGTCTGCTCTGTCTGAAATTAATACAGCTACTCCTGCTTTCTTTTGATTAGTGTTAGCATGGTATATTTTTCTCCATCCATTTACTTCTAATCTATATATGTCTTTATAGTTAAAGCAAGTTTCTTATAGACAACATATAATTGTGTCATGTTCTTTGATCCACTCTGACAATCTCTGTCTTTTATTTATTTATTTAAATTATTTCACTGAGGTCATATTGGCTTATGAAATTGGGCAAATTTCAGATGTACATTATTATATATCAGTTTTTGTATAGACTGCATCATGTTCACCACCAGTAGTCTAGTTTTATCCATCACCATATATAAGTGCCCCTTTACCCCATTTTCCCTCCCCCACCTTCTCCTCTGGTAACCACCAATCTGTTCTCCTTATCTATTTGTTTGTTTGCCTATCTTCCACATATGAGTAATATCATATGGTATTTGTCTTTCTCTGTCTGACTTTTTCACTTAGCATAAAATCATCAAGGTTCATCCATGTTGTCATAAATGGTAAGATTTTATTGTTTTATGGCTGAGTAATATTGCCATATATACATATATACACACCCCACACCTTCTTTTTCCATTCATCTATCGATGAACAATTAGGTTGCTTCCCAATCTTGGCTATTGTAAATAATGCTGCAATGAACATAGGGCTGTATGGATCTTTCCAAGTTAGTGTTTTTGTTTTCTTTGAATAAATGGAATTGCTAGATCGTATGGTAGTTATAATTTTAATTTTCTGAGAAACTTCCATACTGTTTTCCATAGTGGCTGCACCATTTTACATTCCCACCAACAGTGTATGAGGGTTCCCTTTTCTCTACATCCTTGCTAAAATTTGTTATTTCTTGTTTATTCGATAATAGCCATTCTGAGAGGTGTGAGGTGATATCTCATTGTGGTTTTCATTTGCATTTCCCTGATGATTAGTGATGTTGATCATCTTTTCATGTGTCTGTTGGCCATGTATATATCTTCTTTGGAAAAATGTCTATTCAGGTCCTCTGCCCATTTTTAAATTAGATTGTTTCTTTGATATTGAGTTGTATGCCTTCTTTATATATTTTGGATATTAACCCCTTATCAGATATATCATTTGCAAATATCTTCTCCCATTCAGTAAGTTGCCTTTTTGCTTTGTTGAAGGTTTCTTTCAATGTGCAAACGCTTTTTAGTTTGATGTAGACCCATTTGTTTATTTTTGCTTTTGCTGTCTTTGCCTGAGAAGACAGATCCACAAAAATACTGCTAAGGCCAATGTCCAAGAACTGACTGCCTATGTTTTCCCCTAGGATTTTTATGGTTTTGGGTCTTACATGTAAGTCTTTAATCCATTTCATTTTTGTATACTCTTGCCTCCTTCATCAGAGATTAATTGACTATATAAGTGTGACTGTATTTCTGGGCTCTCTATTCTGTTCCATTGACCTATGTGTCTGTTTTTGTGCCAGTACCATACTGCTTTGTAGTATAGTTTTAAGTCTGGAAGTGTGACACTTCCAGCTTTGTTCTTCTTTCTCAGGATTGCCTTGGCTATTTTGGGTCTTTTATGGTTCTACACAAATTTAAAGATTATTTGTGCTAGTTTTGTGAAAAATGCTATTGGGATTGCATTGAATCTGTAGATTGCTTTGGGTAATAAGGACATTAACAATAATAATGCTTCCAGTCCATGAGCTTGGTATATCTTTCCACTTACTTGTGTGGTCTGCAATTTTTTTCATCAATGTCTTATAGTTTTCAGAGTATGGGTCTTTCATTTCCTTGGTTAAATTTATTTGTAAGTATTTTATTCTTTTTGATGTCATTGTAAATGGGATTGTTTCCTTAATTTCTCTTTCTGATTGTTTGTTATTAGTACATAGAAACACAATAGATTTCTGTATATTGAGTTTGTATCCTGCAACTTGACTGAACTCATTTCTTAGTTCTTATATTGTTTTGGTGGAGTCTTTAGAGTTTTCTGTATATGAGTCACATCATCTGCAAATAGTGACAATTTTACTTCTTCTTTTCCAATATGGATGCATTTTATTTCCTTTTCTTGTCTAATTGCTATGGCTAGGACTTCCCATACTATGTTGAATAAAAGAGGTGAGAGTGGGCATCCTTGTCTTTTTCCTGATCTCGGAGGAAAAGCTTTCAGTTTTTCACCATTGAATATGATGTTAGCTGTGGGTTTGTCATATATGCTCTTTATTATGTTGGGGCTATCCACAGGGTGGGGTAGGGTGTGAACCACTTTGCAGGGGCATCAGCCAGAGCAGGTCCACAAGGGAATGCCGGGGCAGGGCAAGCAGTGCTAGCAAGGTAGATGGAGAGTGTCAGAAATGGTGCCTGCCAGGGCCAGGCCAGTTAGGAAGCAGAGTTTAAAAAGAAGGCACTCACCAGAGCTTCTGTGCCCAGATAATGTTCCAACAGATCTCTACCTCTTCGGCACATGCCCTAAAATTAGTGAATGAATCACCTTCACATATAACTCAGGCACTTTTCAAACTGCTGCCTCTGTGATAGGACTTAGAAAGAATGAGTTTGTGCTGTGCCCTTTAAGAACAGTCTCAGTTTCTTATAGCCCTCCAGCTCTCCCAGGTGTAAGCCCCACTGGACAGACATTATGGGGGCTTGTCTTCTTGGTGCAGGTCCCCAAGGCTGAGGAGCCTGATGTGGGGCTTGGGCCCCTCACTTGTCTAAGAGGACCTCTGCAGTTGTGATATCCCTCCTTTTCTGAGTCACTGCACTGGGCTGTGGGTCCTGGCTAGACTGTTTCTCCACCCCTTTTACCCATCTCAATGTGGCTATTTTTTTTCATATTCTTAGTTGTGAAAAATCTGTTCTGCTAGTCTTCAGGTCATTCTCAGTGATAGTTGTTCTATATGTAATTGTAGTTTTGGTGTGTCCATGGGAGAAGGGAAGCTAAGGAACTTCCTACTCTGCCATCTTGATCCAAGCTCTCAATCTGCCTTTTGTAGTTTTAACTGAACATTTTATATGAATCCATTTTCTCTCCTTCCATAGCATATCTGTTATACTTCTTTTTTTACATTTTTCTTAGTGGTTGCCCTACAGTTTGTAATATATGTTTACAGGTAATCCAAATCCACTTTCAAATAACCTCACACCACTTCATGGGTAATGCAAATACCTTATAATAAGAAAATAATCCTAATTCCTCCCTCCCATCCCTGGTATAATTGCTGTCACTCACTTCACTTATATATAAGCATACATAAGCATAGATATATTAGCATATATAAGCATACATAAGCTATATGCATAACCATGGGTAACTGAGTACATTTTTAGTATTACTTTGAACAAACTGTTATCTGTTAGATCACTTAGGAATAAGAAAAATAAAAGCTTTTATTTTACCTTCTTATTTCTTCTTCAGGGCTCTTCTTAACTTCATGTCGATCTAAATTTCTGACCTATATTATTTTCCTTCTCTCTAAAAAACTTCTTTCTTTTAATATTTTTTGCAAGGTAGAACTACTGGCAACAAATTCCCTTCAATTTCTGTTCATCTGAGAAAGCCCTTAATTTCTGAAGGATAATTTCACAAGGTACAAAATTCTAGGTTGGTGGTGTTTTTCTCTCAACACTTTAAACAAATCACTCCATTCTTGCTTGCATGGATTCTGACAAGTCAAATGTAATTATATCCTTTCTTTTTCTATAGGCCAGGTGTTTTTCCATCTGGTTTCATTCAGGATTTTTTCTTTATCTTTGATATTCTGTAGTTTGAAGATGATATTCCTAGGTGTAGTTATTGGGAGTTTATTGTGCTTGGTGTTCTCTGAGCTTCCTGGACTGTAGTTTGGTGTCTGAGATTAATATGGGGAAATTCCGGTCATTATTGTTTCAAACATTTCTTCTGTTCCTTTCTCTCTTTCTTCTCCTTCTGATATTCCCACTACACGTATGTTACTCCTTCATGTAGTTGTCTCACCGTCACTGGATAGCTTTTTCTTTTTTTCAGTTTTTGTTCTCTTTGCTTTTCAGTTTTCAAGGAGTCTATTGATATATATTCTAGCTCAGAGATTCTTTTCTCAGCCATGTCCAATCTACTAATATCCCATCAAAGGCATTCTTCATTTCTGTTACAGTGTTTTTTATCTCTAGCATTTCTTTTTGGTTCTTTCAATCTCTCTGCTTACATTGCCCATCTCTTTTTGCATGTTGTCTACTATATCCATTAGAGCCCTTAGCATATTGATCATAGTTTTTTTAAATCTCCAGTCTGATAATTCACACATCCCTGCCATGTCTGGTTCTGATGTGTGCTTTGTCTCTTCAAATTGTGTTTTTTGCCCTTTTGTAATTTTTTTCTTGCTAGCCAGACATGACATATTGGGTAAAAGAAACTGCTGTAAATAGGCATTTAGTAATATGGTGGTAAAGTGTATGTTGAGGGGGGAAGTGTTCCATAGTCCTATGATTAGGTCTCAATCTCTTAGTGAGCCTATGTCTCTGAACTGTGAGCTTCACAAGTGGTTCTCAGTTTTTCTCTCCCTGCTTAGGTGGGACAGGATGGCCAGAGTGGACTAGAGTTGGGTATTTCCCTTCCCTAGGTCAGGTAGGCTCTAATAATACCTGAGCTGGTTAGGCTCTGGTCAAATAGTTTCCCCTGAAGGCAGGCCTTGTTAAGAATAGAGTACTCTGGCATATTTCAAAATGGTTCCTTTTCTCTGATATTTACCATGGAAATGGTCAAACTCCTAGAGGTAAATATCACAATACTGTGGTGGCCCCTCCATGACTGGATCTTCCCGAAGTTTTTAATTCTCAGAATTGTCCACACTTAGCCTCCAGCCATTTGTGAATTATAGTTCATTTTTTCCACCCAGGCTCTAGTTCCCATGTCAGTTTCTGCTCTGGAAAGCTGAGACTCCCTGTATACATGTGTCTCTCTCTTCAATCTTGGGGGCAGCACTCTGCCCTGTGTCCTCCACTCTCTTATAGATCCAAGAAGAGTTGTTGATTTTTCAGTCTGTTTAGCTTTTTCACTTGTTGTTAAGATGGACTGGTGACTTCCAAGCTCCATACACGTGGAACCAGAAACCAGAATTCTTCATTTATTATTTTTGTAATCAAGAAACTGGCTCTCGTATCCATCTTAATCCTAAGCAATACTGAATTCATTAAATATAATAGAAATCAGGATCTCAGAAAGTTAAGATATAATTTGAGGAACTTGTTTTGTGGATAGAATTTCAACACTAATAAGCAATGTATAATGGATATCTGTTGTTTAATCTGCTCAGTGTCCATTAGCTTCTCTTCTGTTGAGCAGTTTTCCTTTGGGGAGTTACCCCTCCCCCAAAGAATATAGCCTCTGTGCAGCTCCCAAGCAAAGTTCTCTGCCCTCCCATGGCAAAGTATTGGGCACATGACTCAAGCTAAACCAATCAGGTGATCTCTCCCTGGAATTTGAATTGAAAGCATAAGAACAAAAAGTCTTAAGGTGATAGTGGCTTATCTATCCACCAAATAGAGATTGTACAAATAGAGACTGTCCTCTATTTTTTGCTTCCTAGATCTCTGGAGCAGCTCTGGTTCAAGTTCTGTCTGAAATCTGATACTTTAGCTATCTTTCCTATATCTTTCTTTTAAATTCCTTTTTGCTTTGGTCAACCAGAATGAATTTTCTGGTGCTGATAAACACAGGATCCTAATATATTAATCCAAATATACACTATGTCACCTTAAAATGCAAATAGCTTACGGCAGTATAAAATGTGGTCTACCTTTGGTGTCTATGAGTAATTATATGTGAATTATACGTAAAATTTCAATGGTTAAATTAATTCCAAACCTAAAATAAAATCAGAAATGTCTGCTTCACTTACATTTTTTTCTGTCCATCCATTCCTCTAGCTCTGTAAGGTTTATTATTTGTCTTGTCCTCCAGAGACCAAGTCGATATCTAACACGATGGATTAGTCTGCAATACATGTTTATAACTGCTTTCAAATTTGGTCCATGATACAAAGCCTATAAAACAGCAATACAGACAGTAAAGCTCCTTATATATTTCTGCTATTTATATTTAATTAATTTAATTTTGCCTCTTTCATCTATCTCACCCAGTTTCTTAGATTATCGATGTATTTATTAATGTTTATTGCCTAGGCTGGTTAAATACATGCATTGGAGAGTGAAATAATCTCCCTGAAGTTCAGAAAGCTTCAATGAGTTGCTTTGTCATCAGATACTCATAATTCCCATAAAATAGAGGTTACAATGATGAATACTGTCACAGACGTTTCCTAGGTTGGTGTCCAGATTTCTATAATACATAGCCCACTCAGCCAGAAAAAAATAAAAGTTTTATTATGGCACTATTCTGTAATGGATGATTCTTGCCTGAGCTACCTACTCTGAGTGCACAAATCCTTGTATTTTCTTTTGAAAATTGTATATTCATGTCTTTTACCTATTTTTCACTGGAATTTTTCAGGTTTTTCTTATTGATTTCTAAAAACTCTGAATATTAAAGAAATTAACACTTTTGGTATATGTGCAAATTTTGTTTTACCAGTTTATCTTTTAACTGTGACTATAATTTTCTGTACATGCATTTTCTACATTCTACTACAATAGATTTTTAAAAATTAAAGTATAAAAATTCATCTATTTTGGGTTATTTTTCTTTTCTAAATAGCCAGTTCCATTTTATTCATCAATTATTTTTACATTTTATATTTTCTAGCTCATTAATTTCTCTACTTACATTTATTAATTCCTTTACGTTTTAGGTTTATTTTCCCATTCTTGACTTCCTGAATTAAAGACTTAATTTATCTGTTTTCATTATTATTTTTTAGGAATGTATTTAAGTTTACGAATTTTCCTCTGAGTCAGCTTTCCTTTGATATGCTTTGCATACCATTTTATAAGTGAAAAAACTGAAGCGTAAAATCTTTAAAAAACTTTCCAAAGGTCCCGTAGCTAGTAAGTTGCAGAATCGATTTTAAAACCAAAACATGGACACTCCAGAGCCCAAACTTTTAATTATACACTATATTCTTCTTAATTTACTTGAATTTAGTACTTTTCGTCCGTTCTGTGAATTTTTGTTTCAGTTTCTTTCCTAGTATATTTATTTTTATTACACTTAAAATTGTTTTTGCTCTTGGCATTTATTTTCTGATTTGTGTGATTCTTTAAAGGTTGCTTTTATCATTTTATTTTTCTACACCTTCACTTAATTTTGTGGTTCTTCTCTGAAATTTTTAAATACTCATTTAAGACTATATTTCTTAATTTATTAATATAATCAATGAAATATTTCTTGATTTGCCTGAATGAAAAAAAATTAATTGGCATTATTTTACTACTTTCCTTTTCTCCTTTCTCCTTCCATCCGAATTTCATCAGAATTTGGGCAGCTTCTGAATGTTTGCTAATGTCTTTCAACATTTAATAACACTTTCCAATATGTATTCTTTTATTTTTTTTTTTGAGGAAGATGGGCCCTGAGCTAACATCTGTTTACAATCTTATTCTTTTTCTTTTTTCTCCCCAAAGCCCCAGTACCCAGCTGTGTATCATACTTGCAGAGCTGTAGTTCTTCTATATGGGACGCTGCCCCAGCACTGCCCGATGAGCGGTGAGCAGGTCCGTGCCCAGGAGCTGAACTGGCAATCCCCAGGCCACTGAAGTGGAACGCGCAAACCCAACTGCTACATCACCAGGCCGGCCCCCCAATATGTATTTTAATCTGCCTTTTGTTCAATAGGCTCTTGTCATTTTTGTTTCTTTGTTTGTTAAATAATAAATCTGTCACACTTTTGGAGCATTCCCCACTGTATGAATCTTAGTGGAAGGCAGAATTTACCTCCTACAATTTGAAGCCACAAATCAGATGATGATGACCCCAAGCCTCCTCTGTTGCTAGGATGCAGACACACGACAAAGTTTCATCCATTATCTACACCAGCCGCAGGTTCTGAGTCAAAACTAATAATGCTTTTAAAAGCCAAACGGTAGGAAATCTGTTTGGGTGGTAGAGTAACCGTGACAGCAATATCCATTTTTCAAGGGCAGCATTTGTGGAGGTAGGAATACCCAGGATTCAGTATCTGCATCAGACTCTTTCTGTGCAGGATATGGCTGGAGTCCTGGGAGCAATCTAGTCTTCATGTTTCTGAGCTTAGACTTCTGTTCAATACTCTACTCAATATCTTTCTGCTTAAATCTGTCAGTAGGTTTCTTTTGCTTATAATTAAGAATCAGGCAATGTTTTAATTGTATCCTTAGAACATGAGCCAAAAGGTCCCTGCTTGGAGTGTGATGCTTAGATGGATGATGTCATTTGCTAAGAATTCAGAGGCACTGGACAGCCATCAAACCCAATTTGAGTTTCTTTCCCTCTGAATTTAATAAATCCTCTTTGGGGGACACAACCTGTCTTATAAGTGAACCCTTCTCAGATCTAAGGCACTCAAAAGGTTATCTGGCAGGTTTTCATGGCTAAGAAGCTGGGACAGAGAAAATGACAATGGTCCATCTGTGTGATTCTTATTACAGAGTGCCTCTCTGCCAGTCTTCCGCATGGAAATATGCCTCAGCTATGATGCTATGTACACTTCAGTATGTAAATCTTTCACCATGTTTCTAAACATTTCTTGAGATAGAATTTATCAGAAAAATGTACAAATTGATATTTACAACAGCAATATTGGAATATAAAAGACTCATTGAAAATTAGTGGTTATAATTTTCCAATCCGTGTTGACTTAAAGGGTAAATGTATCATACTTATGAATGTATGAATTATGAAAGTAATGAATTAATTGTTTGTTTCAAGAATTCCACTACCATATAACACTTAGGGAAACTTAGTTTCTTTGATTACTAGCAAGAGTAGCCTCTTTTCATGTTTACCAGCCATTTATGTCTCTCCTGCTGTGAAGAACTAGTTCATGTCTTCTACTTATTTTTTCTACTCTTATTTTAGTGTGTTTCTCATCAGTTTATAAGAGATCTTTACATGTTGAGTTTTTTTAACCCTTGTGCAATATTTCAGCAAATGTTTTTCCACAGTTTAACTTTCTACCTTTAAAAAAAATGATGTTATAGACCTGTAAGCAAATATCTTGACTACATTTATTGATTGAAGTCCAACTTTGTCTAAACACTTACATAGGACAATATCCAAAATAGTCTTTATTCAAAAATCTTATAAAAACAAAAAGGAAAAAGGTTTTTAGACGACTAAACCTATACAAATAAAATAAAAATTGAATATTCTGGATAGTTATCTTAAGGGCACACACATAAACACACACAAATATACAGCCACACATAACATTATGTGTGATTTTTCTATTCACTTCCCCACCCACTAAAGAATCAGTTAGGCCGTTAGCCACACACACACAGCTAAAGGACGTGTCTCTCTCTCGGGTTTGGTTCTTCTCTTTTTCAGGCTCCTTCTCTGTGTCCCCTGCTGTTGTCCCCAATTCTGATCTAAGTCAGAATGATTATTTTTATTACTACTTGAAGCACATGCTCAGTCATTCTATCCCTAATTGCTTAGTACAGAGATTGGAAGTACACATTCTTGGTCAACAGTATCACTAAATCTTGTTTTTCTCCCATGCATCTCCGCAAAACATTAGTAGCAGCTCCTGATTGCCACAGAATTGGTGCCTTTCTATATGAATGCAGCCTTAGCTGTCTGCATCATCTCCCTGATGTGGACACACCCCAATTGGCTCTGCAGTATCAGAAGGGAGTTTTATCTAGCTTTGACTTTTGGAAGGAAACTCCAAGGTCCGTGTTGAGCCTGATCTGAGAAAAGACTCCATTTTGCAATGATTATTGGACACACCTGCTACCAGAATGACCTAATATTTTAAAGTGTCTGGAACCAGAAAGACTTAGGTTTGATTCTCAAAATTTGAGTATGCCACTGGCTAGATGTATAACTTTAAACAAGCTATGCTCCCTCTCTGTTGCTTACTTTTAATAACTACTAAATATAATTATACAACCTGGAGGGATGGTACCACTCCAATTCTTGATCACCAACCTCATCTGTGTTCTCAAAGTGGCCTGGAAATTCACCTGTTTTTCTAGGCATCTCTCTTCCTGCCATTTTCTGTAGGAACTCAATCTCCTCAAGCATTCAAACTCTCCATCTAAATGCCCACTCTCAGCAAATGACCTTGTCGACTACTTCACCAAGAGGAAAAAAAATTATTAGATTATTGCTATCTCAACTTCCCATCACCAAATCTAAACACTCAGCTGCATCTACAACATCCTTTGCTCCTACAACAGAAAAATATGTCTCTTCTTACCTAAGGCTAATCCTGTCAGGTGTCTTATAAACTCACTCCCTCCAATCTTCTCATTCTTATAATATGGATTATCCTCATCTCTCTTGTATCATCAACCTTTGCCTCCTACTGACTTTTTGAAATGAGCATTTAAATATACTTAGGTATTTTTCCACCTTAAACTATCCTTCCCTAACCCTCACAGTGTCTCATATTTATCTACTCTAGATGTTTTCACTTCCTTGCTTTCAACACATCACTCTACTCAAACTTACCAAGGTCATCCATGAGCTTATTGTTGCTAAAGACAGAAAATACTGCCTTAGACCTTCATTCCTAGCAGTATTGGAGACTACTGACTTAACCCTCTTTCTTACATTGTCTCTGAACTTCCTTGATTTAGCATATTCTGGTTTTCTTCTGACCTCTCTGGCTATTGCTTCATTGTTTGTGGAATCCTCATCTTCAGCCTTCCCCTTGAACATTGGTTTTTCTCACTTTTACCTTTACATGCTTCTCTCCTTACTCTATATACTCTCCCTGGACAACGATATTGACTCCCATGGCTCCAGTTAGTATCACTAATAATGATTCTCAAATCTATGAATGGACGTAGAGTATGGGGGACAACCTTGGTCAGGAAACTGAATCAAAATATTTAGAAAAGATTTTTCAAATTTCATATCCTCTGATCCCAATATGCTGTTTATACATCCTTCATCATGTTAAAAATAATGTATTCAAAGCATGTATTAGATTCCTAATATGTGCCAGGTATCTTCTACACCTTGTCAATGGATTACTGAACAGAAAGACAAAATTCTTGTCTCAGGAAGTTACATTGTAATGGAAGGAACAATAATCAAATAAACAAATATGTGTGTGTTAGGTGGCAGTAAGTGGTATGAAGAACAATGAGGTGTTTTAATTGGAATAGGGAGTGACCAGAGTGGGTGTTAGTTTGTATAGAGTAGTTTGAGGCAGGCTTTTTGATAATGTAACAGTGAGCAGAGACCTGAACAAAGTAAGACAGCCATGCAGTCACCTGGGTAAAGAGCTTTCTCAGAGATAAAATGAGAATCATTGCTGAATTGAGCTACTTTAATGGGTGGGAGGGTTTTATATTCTTCCTCAGATGTGTAAAAGTGGAAAAGAATTTAAGAATATTGATGAATCCTAAATGTTTCCTCACAGTCCAATCTTCCCTCTGAGTTTTGGACCCATATACCCAACTGCCTGCCAGATATATCGAATATTTCCCACAGGCACATCAAACTCACAGCATTGAAAATTGGACTCTTATCTCCTTTCCTTTCCTTCCCACCCCCACCTGATCTTCCTCTTAAGTTCTGTATTTCACAACCATCTACCAGGTTGCCCAAGACAAAAACTGAGGAATCATTCTTCACTCCTTCTTCTGTCTTATCTCCAAATCCAATCAAACCCAATGTCCTATCTATTGCCCATCTCTCCAGCCTTAACTCAAGCCACCATCATAATGCACTGGATTATTGAAAAAGCATACTAGTTGTTCTCCCTCTAATTTTGTCACCCTCTTCCCCCAATTCATTGTCCAGAGTCAGTAAATTTTCTAAAATACAAACCTATTCATGTCACTGATCTGCTTTAAAGTCATCCATTCCCGTACGCTAAATATAAAGCATAAACTCCTTACCATAGTTTTTAAGAACATTCTTAATCTGACTTCTACCTTCAGGTTCTTTTACTGCCACTATCCTCCCTACCACCCCCCAACCCCGTAAATGTTCTGTCTCACCTAAGACCATCGATATTATCTTTTCCCTGTGCCTACAACTCTCTCAATCTCCCCAGTCTACCTGACAAAACCCAACTAGCTCTCATCCTCCAGATCTCAATTTGTTGGCAGTATCCAACCCCCACACCAGACATAGCCCTTTGGGTTAAATGGTCTTTCTAAGTTCTCTAATAGTACCTAAGACTTCTTTTAGTTATCTGCATTTCTCTCTGGACTATATGCTCTAAAAGATTACACACCAGGCAAGAAATTGGACCTACTACATAGTAACTATTATTAAAAATTTTAAAAAGTATTCTTGAATAAATTAACATAGTTCTCCTGGTACCTGGGAGCTAACACATTTATGTAATAAAATTTTCTGTACAAGGTCACCTGTGCCATGAGGTCCATGAACGGGCTTCAGGATTTTCTTATTGTTTCTTTTTGTTTTTTGAGATAATGAGAGGAAACGCATACTTTATCAAATTTTCAACGGATTCTGTAATCTCCAAAAGATTAAAGACCACTGATTTATGCATGGGATATTGCTATGGTAACCTTAAAACTCAGATTTTCCAGGATTATTCCAATTTTATTTTTTTAACAAATATTTATTCAAAGCCAATTTTGAACACTTTTTCTTATTGCAAACACCAGCCATTCAAATGTCCTGGAACTTCAGTATTTTTGGCAAATAACAACTGAATATATCAACTGAAGACTAAAATTTTAAAATTTAAATTACAAATATTTCGATAAAAATATTGAAATTAAGTAAAATCTTGGCACATTATGCTGAAGAGTCTTTATGATAATTTTTAGATTATTACTTATACCAAAACACATGCAAACAAACAACACAGAGATTTTAAAAGGAAAAGGACATTTCGAATGGTGGAGATAAATAATGCTGATAGTCAAATGTAGCAATCTCGGTGGTCCCCTTATGACTGGTATGATAATTCAATGCTGCTTCATTATTTCTAAACAAACCCAAACTGGAGCATTTCACAGGAAATGGTAGAAATTGTACAGTCTCTTGAGGTATCTTAAAGTGACATTCTAGCAGACACTGTCCATAGCCACAAGCTCTGAAATGGCAGCCAAACAATTTCACTATAGAAGTTTCCCAGTGGTGAGATTGCCACAGTGCTGACAATTACAAGTGATTTGCTGTACAGCCTCTAGGGTAGAAAGTCTATCAAGAATTCCCCCAACAGCAACCCTGCACATGGGCACAGTTCTGGAACCTGACTATGTATGCATGACAGGACTGCTGCTCTAGCATTTCAACAGTAGGCAAAACAACATTAACCATATCCACAGAGTAGCCATCCAACATGCAAAGCACCATGTCAATGATGGAATAAAAAGGAAAATCAACTTGTTGATCATAACAAATTTTATAACCAAATCAAAGTCAACAATCTAGTTTATATTGACTCCAACTCTTGAAAAGTGCTTCCCATTCTTTTCATCTCAAATTCTATGTCCGCACAGAAATTCAATACTTTCCTCGTCAGTCTCCCTTTTTCACTATCATCATAGGCCCATTCTTGCTCTCTGTTTTCTAGACCCAGTTTTTTCCCAGAAGTTATGAATGATTCTACAATTCTCTCCAGCAGCAGGAAATGCTATAATTAAATTATAGTATAAATATATCATATATATGATATGTATACATATGATGTATGTAGTATATATTATATACTTACATAATTGTATATATATATATGAATCATTAGAGGGCCCTGATAAACTTCTTCAATTATATTTTGTTGAATTAATTCATCAATTCACTAGATATTTGAACTACCATATGCCAAGCACTATTCTAGGCATTTGAACACAGAAGCAAACAAGACAGAAACCATATAAACATATACAAACAAGCAAATAAACAGGAAAAATAGCATATAATAAGTGCGTATAGTTAAAATGATAGAGACTGTATATTATGTATCAAAACAGTATGTGGTGCTATAAATATAAAAACAAAGAGTATGTACTCTCAAATAGGCCAGGTAAATTGTAGTGCCCATGACAGACATGTAAACAAAAGATCACCATGTGGAGAACTGGGAACAATAATGACCAAAAGAATGGAGGAATCAGCTCTGCTTGATGGACTAAGGAAGGTGTCTAAGAGCATATACTTAAGGAAGATCCTGAAGGATGAGTTAGAGTTTATCAGAAGATTAGGGAGGAAGAGTAGTCCAGCCTGAGAGAACAGCATAAAAGTGTAAGATAATAGGAAACAATCAGGGAATTAAAGGATTTGGGCTGTGCTAGAGCACAGAGTATTAGTGGGGAAAAGTCATATGATGAAATCGGACAGTGGGCAAGAGACAAACCAGGGAGGGCATGTGTACCATGCTGGAGAATTCATACTTTATCCTATAGGCAACATAGGGCATCAAAAGATTATAAGAAATGGAATAAGGCAATCAGAATGAAATTTCCTCAATTGCATATGACAGATTAGATGGGAGCATAGGTAGCAAGATCACTTAGGAGACTACTGCAGTTTTCCATGAGCGGGTTCATAAACAGAAGCTCTGGCAAGAAGCACAGAGAGGAAAAGCAGCACAAGAAATGTTATGGAAATGGTAACCAACTGAGTATGGGGGTAAGGAAGTTGAAGAAGTCTAAGAAAACTCCAGGTGTATAGCTTGGACATTGGGTGGGGAATAGGTCATCAATATAGGTAGTACAGGAAAGGAAGAGCTTTGTGGACTCGGAAAATGAGTTCATTTAAGGCTATATGGAGTTTGATTTAACTATGGACCTTTCCAGTGGGCAATTTAATGCCTGAATCTAAAGCTAGAGAGATAGGTCTGGGATATGCCTTTAGATTAGATTAGGGAGCAATCAGCCATAAAGCAGTTCAATTAAACAATAAGATATGTAGAATAAGCATGGGCTTTGGAGTCAAACAAACATGGGTTTGAATTCTAGCTCTGTCACTCACCAGCAGTATGACTTTGAGCAAATGACTTAATTTCACTGAGCTTCATTTTCTTCACCTATAAAATGGACATAGCAGCTACCTCACAGAATTATTGAAAGATTAAGTACATAGAATGTTTACTTTTTGTCAGTTTTACACACATCACGTTTAATCATCAGAACTACATATGTGTATTATATGTACATATTAATACATGTATAAATATACACAGAGAGATAGGCAAATGGATTGCCTTCTAACAGCATCACTGTGTTCTCAGAGAAACGCATTTGGGGTGCCCACTGCAAGGCCACTCGAGAGGCCTCCTCCCAGAAGAGCCAGAAATTTGAGTGGGCACTCCTGATCTACTCTTCTATTTGTAGTTGGTTTCCCAAATTCCTTATAGTAGTAAAACTAGCCCTCAAGGTGAGGATATTTTTGGATTCTCTCAAAGATTGGCCAAGATCCAGCCACTCAGATTCTTTTGCATTTGCCCAGCCAAAATAAGTCCTTATGATTTATTTTGAAAGTCAGATTTGCTGTTTATAAAAGTTGCTCAGGTGAATGTGTGTGTGTGTAGTTCTTTTTAAGTTGAATGTTTACGCTCTGCAAGAGTACCCACGAATGTGAGAAGTGGAAGAAAGTTGCTTTAAACAGAGAATAAACAGATAGCAAAGGAGAAACAAAATTAGTGCAAAGACAGGTGGTCCCAGCCCCAGAGTAAAAGCAGTCCAGTCCACTTTTGGGTGAAAGGTAAGTCAGGCCTTTTGTTCAGAGTCTCCAGCTAGATACAATCTGAAACTGCTACCAGAGTAGAATATTCATAATTTGTCTTAATTCAAAGAATGTAGACAGAACTTTATTTAGAAAAATCATAGTTATATTGACCAGGTGACTATTCAAAATTCCACTTAATTGAATCTACATATGAAATTTTAAACACATTATAATATTTAACATATACCTTACCTTGATCATTATTCTTTGTAATCTTCTGCGTTCAAGCCGCCCTCTGACATGTGCCTGCATGGTGGTGATCATTCTAATTATTTTTTTGGTAATTATGAATTTATTTCTTTCCCGGAACACCTGGAAGATTTCGATGTGTGGTCCAATTCTTTTAACTTTATTGTCAAGTTTATCACTTTTATTTAGAATAGATTTTAGCCTAAAAATAAAATATAAACTTTCTTATTATAGTTAATAACAAAAATAAACACTCTGAAAAGTCTTAAATTCATTTCGATGATGAACATACTGAAATAGGAAATGTAATTTGTACATAGAATTCATATACATCACCTGAACATGTCAATAGAGTTCGCCAAAGAGGGTATGCCAGAATCAATATAACATGTATAAAATTAACCTTCTGAAGAAGGAAATCCAAAAGGAAGTGAATTTGTCAAAGCTTATCCATGACTATTCAAATGACAGATATAGTATCTAAGGAACAAAATATTTTCATGTGATAGGGCAGGTTAGTCAAAATAACTTTTCCTGTCCCAGAAGCTATTTTAAACTAAAGACTACTTCAAATTATTTGGCACTGATACTCTGCTTACCAAACATCATCTGAAAAGTAATTTTATTTTCCAAATGCTCTCAACTGAGAGGCATGGTAGTGTATTGGTAAGGCCATGGACTGTAGGATCGCAGAAGCGAGCAACCACAATGGAAACCATGACAAGCCCTGCAGTACTGATACGGTCCTTGCAGTGTTGATAAACATGTAAGAAAACTGCAGACTTTCTACCACAACCAGACTGTCTGTAACCCTGGTAATCTTGTGTTTGCTTTTCTCTTTTATATATCTGCTGTATTTTTTATATGGTAGCTTTTTCAAAATCTTCCAAAGGCCAACGTCTAGTTTCCTTGCGGTTTTTAGCATACAAAAGTCCTTTTTTCTTCTTAATTGCTTTTTGTTTCTGCATCTTTCACAGCTGAAGTTCCAATAAGAGGCTCAGATCCATTCACACTCTGAGCTGAGTCTTGACCTAAAAAGTGCAGTGTATACAGACATCTGAATCCCAGGCCCAACTTTCTTGATTCCCAGAGTCAATACCACTAACTCTGTTTCTGTATTTTTTTTCCCCTCTGAGTCTGTTGTAATGTCTGCATTAAGCTAGTTCTTGATGAGTCCTGTTTTGTTTTGTACATGGCCATTATTTTTCTTCCCTTGGTGACTGAAATGTTGGGAGTCTGATTTTGATTATTTGACCCAGCCATCTAGTCTCTGCTGGGTGGCAGATGGTAGAAGACAAGGAATTCCAGCTCTGTCTTTTTTCATTTGTCTTTTCTGTTAGTTTCTCTTGAAGCTTGGGGTATCTTCTGATATGCCCTGTATTATACATTGTTTGAATACTAGTATAGCTAAAATCATTCAAGAGACAATTTTGTGCCCACTAGAATGGAGATCAGTTCCAGATCAAGAGACTTTCATTAACAAATATTCCTTGGAGATCTTTTTTGACTCCCTGACCTTCCTACTCCCAAGCTGATATAACTGACCAGTGAAAATTGCTCAGGCACAGAAAACTGTGCTCTCTATTTATTTTTGACCTATAGTTAAAGAAGTAGAACTGAGGCTGTTAGTTCTCTATGTGCTTGTGTGTATAAATGAAAAAAGTCCTTTCCCTTCTTGCAAAAGAAAGGAAGTTAGCCTTGTACAATGTTCTTCTAACTATAGCTGTTTTACATCTATGGCTGGTTCTTTCTCCCATTTTCTCTCTTGAGAAAACTTTTGTAGATTAATGAGTCAAAAATATATTATTTTGTGCTCTGGAGAAATATCTTATTAAAATAGACAAAGCTACCAGAAAAGGCAAAGAAAATGAAGTAAATTTTTCTGTTTGTTTATTTAAATTAAGATTGACTTTGAATAGCTTAGAAAAGAGAGAGCTCTGCCTTCTAAGAGGATTTTTGCTTGGTTAATATAACAATTTTTATGAATGGGCCTCAATGTACAAGATAAACTTGGGATGCAGATGAAATGGAAATGACTACTTCTGGCTTGTCCAGAGTTTCAAGACCTACTGCAATCTAAAGGATTCTGAGTTTATTACTTTTTCTCCTTTCTCTCAGAAGAAGTGTTATAAAAATACCCAAATGAGCCAAGTTTATACGCAAAGTTCCACGTTCTAACAATAAGGTGTAAATAAACCTTAAAGAGATATGTGTGATTGATTGTAAGGTGATGTGTGATGTGTATTGTTGAAGCACCAGCAGTGGTCACTAGAGCTCTGCTGGTCTCAAGCTGCCTTAAAGTCAGAGAGTTCTTAGTCACCTATTGAAAAGTATGTGTGTGTGAGAGAGAGAGAGACAGACAGACAGAGAGAGACAGAGAAAAAGAAAGAAGATTGAAATTAGTTATTTTGGTTAAAAGCTATAGTTAATATGAGTGATTGGAACTATATTAAATAAAAGAATTATGAAGAAATGCCACATGGTTACAAAACGATGGGTGTGTTTTGTCTGTTTTTTTAATTAACTGAAAAAGAAAAGAATTTTATCTTAGGCACTAGACATATGGACTTTGATCAATAGTACATCTCTAAATAATTGGAATGTTAAAAATAAATGAAAGGAAAATTTGAGGTTGAAGAATAATTTATAGAAGGCTTGATGGAAAGTGAATTATATTTACAAATAATGGGTTTGAAAAGAAGCTATAAAATATACCAAGTTTTGACAAAGTTAGGTCAATTTTGATGCGCTTAATCATAAAATAGAGAAATGCTTATGAATTCTTGACTCTAAAATGTTACATAGGTGGTATACAAAAAAGTAAGATAAGAATTTGATTTACTTTCTGTTACACTGACAAACTGATTTTTGAATACACAGTCTGCTCTTAATTTGATGGAGGAAAAATCATTCAGTGCCCTCAATACAGTTTGCCTAGAAAACAAAAGTTCCTTATATTACAAAAATATTCCTTTTATCATGATTGTGAATCTGTTTTTCTTCTTTGTGATATACTTCTTGCAAAGTCTCATATTTCTAATAGTTAATGTTACTTGTGGCTGTGTTACTTTTTTTTTTTTTTTACTCTAAAAGCACCTGTGACTTTTGCTCATACTTTGCCTCCTCTGACAATTCTTTCTAACATTGTTTTTTCCAAATTCAAGCCCCAAATTTAAAAACAAACTGTTATGATGTCTTTGTAACCTATCTTTTGGGTGTCCCAGATGACTACAGCGCCAAACCAAAGATTTTCTTCTTCACTATATAAGAAGAGGGATGCTAGAAATGGTAAGATATGGTTGGCATAGCTGTTACATAAATGAGTCAAAGATGGCTCTTGTATATTGGCCCCTATGTTGTTTACTTCTTACATCAGGCTCAAAAGCCTGCTGGCTCCAAACTCAAAATTCTTAGATATCCAACTGTTTTAAATATGTCCCAAATAAGTATATTTTTAGCCATTTAGAGCCTGCCTGCCTTGCATATCCTACGAAATTGCAACCAACATCTGCTAGCCACAGATCAGACAAATTCTGGGGCCATAAAAGACTTCAAGCCACTCCTGCCCTCCAGAACTCTCTGACCCAGAGACCCACCATCTTGCTGCTGAGTAGCATCATCTAAACCTGTAACCCTCTCTCTGACTCCCCTCTCCTACAAGAATTCCCTTCTCCTCTTCCTCTTCTGAGTGGTGGCTTTATGTCATTGTCTCCGGAAGGTCTTCTGCTGTGAGGGACACCCCCTTTCATGCAAAGCTGTCCACGTGATGCCCAAATAAAGCTTGTTGTGTACTATTGCCATCTCATGGCCATGTCTTTTCCTTGATTGGCCCCAAGATCCTTGAACTCATTACAATGCTCCACAGTTTTATTTAACTCAGCACTATATTGAGAGCTGTCCCATTTATCAAAATCCAAACCATGAAAAGAGGTGATTAATCAAAGAAAAGTTCTGCCTCCTTAAGTTAAACATATAATAACTACAATATTATTAATATAAATGTATTAGAAGCACCCAGTGGTAAACTGCATTGATGGCCAGTTAATGCCTCCTTATATCCCTATCTTTACAATGTGATTTTATAGCTCTATCCATCAAGAGGTGGAGTCTATTTACACACCTATGAATCTGGGCTTGCCTTTAGAATTGCTTTGGCCAATAGAATCCAATAGAAGTGATGCTGTGCCAGTTCTTAGCATGTGTCTCAAGAGGCCTTACTCGGTTCCATTCTCTTGGAACCCTACATCTGCATGAGAACAAGCCAGCAAGCCTCTAAAAGATGAGTGACCACATAGAGAAGAGACAAGTTGCACGCAACTTGAGTCAGTTGTACCCATAGGGTGATATCAGCTGAGTCTGGACCAGATCACCAGAATTGCCTCATGAGAGATAATGGTGGTTGTTTTAAGACACTAAATCCTGTGATTATATTGTAGCAATAGATAACTGATACACATACTTATGTTTACACCCAAAGGCTAATATAACTGTCAAATTGATTTTTTTAAAGATTTTATTTCAGGCGTAAATTGTCTCTGTAAAGGAGTGACACTGATGACAAACACTTTATGGGATAAATATTTTAGAAACTTGAGGTTTGTCAATGCCCTCACTGTGAACAATATGTTCCTATTTCAAGGTGATCAATGATTAAAAACTAATGGAATGAACATGTATGTCCTCAATACAGGACTCCATTCCTCTCCACTCTAATATTGTTGGTTATTATACCAAATACATACTAAGTATACATTATGCCATTCAGTCATAACTACAACAGGTGGCTTCTGCCTTTCTCTCACAATTACCCAAAGCCTCTGACAAGTTACAGCTCATAAATGATGTCTTTTGAAATAAACATAAAAGGAATGATAGCCTTATGAAGAACACATTTTCTTAACAATTTATAGTAGAAGGAAAGGAATTATGAGTATAAGATTGAATGAACAGATTAAATTATGATTAATATCAATTTTTTAATAAAAAGTATGACAAAACTCCCTTTCTTTGTGAGGATCTCCTAATTTCAATTGTTTTGACTTTACTTATAAAAACTAGAATGAAAAATCTTTTAAATGGCATGTAAACGGTTTCAACTAACCCCTCAAGATTAGTTAAAATTTCAGGATTTCACTAAAATCCTAATGAAAAATTTAACATAGATCATAAGTTAATAAATCACCAGAAATAATAATTCTATAGAAATTAAGAACACATTAATTTATTTTATCTACAAAACAATGTAGCACAATAGTTAAATATATAGAAAATGCCTTTATTGTGTTCATTATATAATTATATATTATTTATAATTTATATAATTATATAAATTAATATTACATATTTATATAGCATTATATAAATATAATTCATTATATTTATTTATAAAGTTTTAATAAAAATTGATAGTTTTTTCTACCATGATGTAATTGAAAAATCTAGTTTGTATCAATTTTTCCATACTACAGATATCACCTTTAAAGGCAGTCATTTAACTAGATGTGACGGCTCCTGTTAAGGAACATGGACTCACTTATTTTGTGAAAATGATGGCCAATAAGTCCTAGATAAAAGCCTAGTAGCTCCTCTATTGCTTAAGGAATTGCTACCTGATAGAATGTCACTTCCTGACAAACAAGAAATATTGGAAAAATTAAGGATATTAGAAAGAGGATGCTTATACCATTTTTATATATAATGTAGGTAAAAGCTGGAAAAGGAAAATGGAATGATTCCCAACTCCTAAGCTCAACAGAAGAACTGATAAGGGCAGTAAAAATATTTCTGCCACATAAAATCATTTTAAAAGCATATGACACTAGGGAATTTATCAATCTTCTAGACAGAAGGTACTGATGCCTTAGTATCATATTATTCTAGTTTTGCTAACCATACAATATGAACATCTTTATGTTTTAATCAACACCTTTTATTCCATTTATGTTAATGAAACTGGCCTCCCAAAACACCAAATTAATGATATTGAGTCAAACGTTGCTAAACAAAATTATTTAGTTAAAACTGTGCCTTACAACTGCAACTTGACCACAAGGTAGGCCTGAGAAAGCAAACTGACCGCTTGTCTTTCCCTCCATCAAAGTAGGTGTACACATAATATCTCACAGTCAGGGGAAGAAAGGCATCTTCTATCTTGTGATAACAGGTCATTCTCTCTAGCACTTATCTCCAAAAGAATAAAATCTCAAAAGAAGCTATATGCATAAAAGATATCCATCATAGTTTCATTTCTGATGGGAGAAATTCAGAAACAAACATCTAAGTAAATTGTGTTATATCCAATTAATAAATTATTATGAGGTCATAAAAGTAACGTTTATGAGGATTATGTAATAACTTGAGAAAATGATTATGATTCCAAAAAATCTTAAGAGAATGAAGTATTAAATTACATGCATTATATGATTGCAGCATTCTTTAAATGATATATACAAATAAGGCCAGAATGAAACATGCCAAATATTATGAGTAACTGTATTAATACAGTGCTTCTGAATCAAGGTTGGCATCGTAACCATCTGAGAAGTATTTTCAAGGAACTCCTGCTCAGAAGCTGCCCTCATAGATTCTGATTCGTTAACTCCTCCAATAAAATAGATGCAAATCCCTTATTAAACAGTATGTTGTAAAGAAAATTTTAGGTGTAAAGAAGAATGATTATTTGTTTCTTGTTTTCTATTTTGTTCGGATTTTCTGAAATAGACCAATATGCATTGTGTGATATAAAAGAAAAATATAATAACTAAATCTGTTAACAGCAGTAGTAGTAGCAATCTTTTATTAAGCATTTACTTCTGACACATTTTCTCCTTTAATCCTCAAAATAATTTTATTGGATAAATGATACTATTCCGATTTTATAAACTGATGCTGAGAAAAATTAGGTGACTTCCCAAGATCATGAAAGTGTGATTAGCACTGTCAGAATTCCAGACCCTTTTTGTCATGTGTGTGATAAAATCTAAAGAGGACAAAATTATGTCATGACTTCAGAAAGGCTGGCATTGGCGATCCCCAACCCTCACAGGTTAGGATGATCTGGGTGACTGGCTTTAGGTTTTTGTTCTTTCATTTGTTTCAGAAGTACTGAAAAGATACAGCCATACCACATTACATAATACCATGACTCTATTACAGAAATGGTCAACTTCACGCAGGATACAAGAATGAGCTGTAAGTAGACAAGACTTGGGAAATATATTGTGACTGTCAAACGTATGGAGGCCAAGTAACCTCCTCTGACTTGGACAATCAGTAGGAAGTCTCCTTTGCTTACCCCTCCAAATGTAACTTGTAAATTTATCTCCCTTCACAATGTCTTAACACAATTCCGATGTGGAGAGAATTATCATTTTTACAGATTCTTAGCCACTATGGAGTCTCTATAAAACTCTTTTAGAATATTTTTATGAAGATAAAAATGCGAGTCATTAGAGGCTAGATATAAAACCAGGTTTCACCATAGAAGAGAACACCCTCTTTGTCCTCAAGCCACCTCCTACTAAAGTCACTCTAAGAATAGTTGAGAGGAAGACCAGGGCTGAATAGTTAAATTTGACTTTTTCACTTGAAGTTTGACAAATCTATGATCAAAGCAACAAATCAAATACTTTTCAGTGAGAGAAAAAATCATTAAGCAAGATTACATGAGAAAAGATACAATAAGTTAATCAGTAAGTTAATCATGTCTGAACGTTAGACACTGAGCTTGGCAAACATCTGAACAGGGAATTTCCTTTCAACTGTTAATGCTTATATGATAATATATATTAAACACTAAATCAGTTTTAGAGTTTGGTTCAGATATTGCTACTAATTAGTTTTGGCTGATATTGAAGTATTTTGTATGCTCCATTTATAAAAGCACTGCTTGCCCATCTGTTCATAGGTTGAAAGTGATTAAAGGATACTTATTTTGGCTGTTGTAAAAGCCAAATACTTTTTAAGCTGCAAATATGTGACAAAACCAGTTCAGGTTGCCAAGTTCAGAGATGTATTAAAAGAGATTTGTGATGCCTCCCTCCCCCCATTCCTCTTCCAACCTGCATTATCGAAAAGTAAATATCACCGCTTTCCTGATTAGACCAGCATGCCTGCTTTGTCCAAATGCTTTGCAATTTAGTTATAATTTACACAATTTGCTCTGATTTGGATCCTCTGCTACCAAGCTGTGTCGAGGGCTTTCGTTTCCTGTACGTGCAGCCTTGAAGTGGAAACGTGTGATGCTCTCGTGCTTTGAACGCCGGATTTGAAAGCAACTTGGGTAACTTGTGGCCTACTTTAATCCCCCATATGAGGTATGCTCAGTTTGAAAACAATGCATTAAATTCAGCATGGGTGATCTAGATTTTAAGAATAGGGAAGTAAAACATTTCAATGAAATTTGTACTTTTGTTTCAATATGATTTTAGTACTTATTTGCAAATCTTCTCAAGAGTTTAGTACTTCATTCTGGCAAAACGTTTTCACTTCAAAAATTAGAGTGGGGTTCCTGAGACTTTTTAAAATAAATTGCAATCCTCCTGAAGTGGAAGATAATACCACTAAAATTCAGGCCTAATTTTTAAATAGTGTAAATATCTGAATGAGATGCGTTTTCTTCTGTCCTTTTCTACACTCCTTTTGTATCCTGATCATTCCTCACGATGCCAGCCTGCCCCGACCCAAAAAAACAAGGGCCCTCCTATTTTTGCCCTCTCCCAGTTCCACAGCAACCTCTTTAACTAGATCATCTTAAAGGGTGCAGGCTGATATTCTTTAAAGCCTCTAATGGTACTTGCCTTAAAGAGTTTACTACCTGAAGGGCTCTAACCAGTACCTATCCAGAAATGCAAACGATACAGTGGGCTGGGAGGATTTCTTCTTCCTGCCCACACATCTGACTTTCCTCTGAAGAAATTCTCCCAGTCCGCTACGTCGTATCGAGGCAAGATGGGTTTTGTTATTGCCCCTGCTGCTTGGTTTCAATTTTCCAATGGTTCTTCCTCAAAACAAGCTAAAGAGTTTTAAATTCCAAATTCAGTTTAAAAAACACAACTATTCTTTCCCTCATATATGAACATTTGACAGGTGCACTATTTATTATGAATTAAACTGAAATTATCATTTCACATAACAGAAAAGCAAAAGCAAAGAGAAAATACTGTTTTTGTTCCAACTTGATTGATTCTGACTTTATGGTCAAGGTAATCTGTGATGTACTTTCAGAGAATTCTCTTTAACACAAACACTTAAAATTCCTTTTTATTGTATCTACATGTTTTATTTGTACGGTACTGAAAAAAAATTACCCTTTAAGACGCCTGAAATAACTAGGGTGTTTATGCCAAAGGAGTAATGGAAGCTGATTTTTCTGTGGCACAGTGATCAGAGTCGTCAATTTTTCATGAGATTATCTATGGAAGAGGGAGTATAATGAGTTGTTTATACAGTAATTTCCTCCCAATACAGTAATTTATTCCTCTTGGGGTAGCCCTCTGCTCCCAATCCAAACTTTAGTCAATCATAGAGGAGAGCTGGCTCTACCCACCGCCATCTGTCTCTCTCACCTCTGCTCAAAAAGGGCAGACAATGAAGATTGGTTTCTGTTCACAGATTCCTTGTCCCTAGAATAGAGTTTTAGACAGGAAATAAATTCCCTCAACATTTAAGACAATTCTAAACACAATTTCTGATATTATACTCAATATTATATTCCCAACCACACATATGTTTTAGGGACTGCCATTTCCAGGAATCAGGGAGACCTTCAAGCAGACACACACAGAGTGATGGTCAGACAACAGTGGATCAAAGTCTGTTAGAAAAGCAGAGAATACGGACAGTCTTCAGAGCAACCTGCGGTAGAGAGAGATGAGACTTTGTGGCCTCTTCTCCCCATGCTTCTGCCTCCCCACTCTCCCTGTTTATGAGTTCCTCCATGAAAAAGTAATCGGAAATCTGATTTTCCCTGGTTGAGATATTCATTCATCCTCATTTTACTTGTGGGCAGGATTACTGTGATTTACAGAGGAGACCTTGTGTTGTTCTTCCTCCCATTATTCTGACTGCTGCTCCTCGGACATTTTCCTTCTGATTCCACGCAGGAATCACATCTACACAGGGTCTTCCCCTTGAACTAGGCCCAGCCATTCTTTTTCCCAGTTACTGATTTCATGTAATCAGATTTTTCCTTACTTCTGCTGTCTCCTTCACAGACTCTAGTGGGATTATGTCCATCCCATGCATACGAGTGAGGAAGTAGACTCAAGACTTCTCTAGCATCCCAGCCATCTCTATTCCAGAGAAGAAAGCAGAAATCCCTAATTCAGCCTGTAGCCTAAGCCAATATGCTCTAAGTCAGTTTTACCAGAGAGCCCAGGTATCAGTACCTGGTTACTCTGTGTCCTCTTTGAGCCACCCCCCACCCCGCAATACTACAGTGTTTTTTCCATCCAATCGGGCAAGATTGGGAAACCAGATAGTGCTGACATGCTGATCTTTGGTGACTCTCACTGATGCTGGACTCTGGACATGTTCAGAGCTCTAGGATACCAATGGTAGACCTGCTTCTGCTTGGATGTACAACTCTATAGGGCAGAACTCTTACATGAAAGGATAAGTAGTAGAATGAAAACTCTACAATTAACAACTAAGAGGAACTTCAAAATTCTTGCCAATAGTCATAAGCAAGGGACCAATAGTTCCTGAAGATGCAGAGTAAATAGACATTCTAAAGGCCAGAGAAAACAGTTGTAAGCCAGGAAAGCTAGGAAAAATGAAACACAGGACACAGGACATGCCAAGCACCATAAAATGATTTCAGAAAAAAGAAATTGATAGTTGAGGCAATTATTTGACCTAAACTTAACTACCTTTATGTTCCTCTTATAGCAGTGAAAAACAATCCTGAGGAAGACTGAAGGTGCAGCTAAATATCAACACTTGACTTGGAGGTAAGTGTGTGAGTTTAGAGCTGGTAGCATTTCCCAAGAGATGCAGTTCTCTGCTATTCTCCCAGATTTTTTCCAAGATTTCTTCCTATCACAAGATTATGGCACTGGGATACCATCAAGGTGATTTACCATCGCTCACTCTATTGTTTAGATAACCCTAGAAGAAAGCAACTAAGCCATCCTAGGAATTGACAGAGCCAGGGCCATGGAGTGGATACTGGACATAGTCAAATATATCCTTTAGCTTGCTACTCAAAGTGTGGTCTGAGGACCAGCAGCATCAGCATCACCTACAGTTTATTGGAAATGCAGTATCTCAGGCTGTATTGATTCTATTTTGCTCAAGAAGACTGACCACCAGACTAAAAATGATACAACAAATACTGATAGGAGAGAATTGAAGCTCAAACCAAGGAAAGATCTCATAAACAAAGTTGAAGCTGCTCTTAGTTAAATTTTCTGGGCTCAGGCAAATAATTTTCCAGATTCTTCTGTTGATCTGCTGTCTTTGAGAAACTGGAGAATGAATATGATTTGAGAATTCTGGAGAATGGAAAATGCCTTCATTTTCAAAAAAGTAAAAAATATAAATATTGCAAACTATGGGCCAGTAAGTTTAATATCGGATTCTATCAGTTATCAATTGGATGGTACGTAAGGAATTAAGAAAGTAGCAGTGGTGCCAAGAGCCATAATATGTACAAAAAGAATGTCATGCCATCCTGAATTCACTCCCTTTATTTTAATTTATTATTATTATTGTTTTGTTTTACTAGATTACTATGCCAACAAATGATTTATGATTATGATATTTCTGAACTTCAGAAAGTCAATTTTCAAGGTTCTCATAAAATCTTTGTAAACAAGGTAGAGAAATATAGGCTGGGTGGTCTTGGGTGATTGGGTGGACAGTATCATTACTAGCTGAGATAGGGAATATAAGAGAAAAGACTTGGGAGGAGAACACATAATTATTTCAGTTTTGAGACATGGTTATGGGATATTCCAATGAGGACACCCAGGAAGCAGTAGAAAGTTTGAGATAGGAGCTATAAACGGCTAGAAAGGGAAGAAAATTCATTAGAAGGAAGAGAAAAGGTCCAAAAACTTAATTCATGCATTGAACAAATATTTATTCATTTATTCACTTATTCATTCACACAGTAATTCATTAATTCAGTGTAAGATACTCTTCCACCACTGAGGATACACTTGTAAATAAAACACGGAAAATTCTCTGTCCTCATTAAGCTTATATACTCATGGGAAAGACAGACAGTAATTACAGTAAACAAGTTAATTACAGAATATGTTAGAAGGCAATGTGTGCTATGGTTAAAAAAAAATAAAGCAGGGTAAGGTGGTTGGGGAGTGTTAACAGGGTTGGAAGATGCAGTTTTAAAGTGTGTTGTGGCAGATGTTGGGATTATTGAAAAGGTAACATGTGAGCTAATTATCTGAGGTAAATGCGACAAGGAGCTAAATCCAATATTGAAGTGTGATAGCTTTACTTGTAAAACTCTGCAATTGGTTAATATATATGATCATACAAATAATTTCTCTCAGACCCATGAGGATGGTGAGGTACCTTTCCTCCATCATTGTAGTTACATTACTTTATAATTATCTCTTGGTCTGTCTCCCCTCTATACTCTGAATTTCCTGAGAACAACTACCTTTCTTTGTTTGCTTGACAATATTTAATAGATGAAGGGAAGATAAAAGGGGTAGAGAAAGAAAAGAAAGGAGTGACAAAAGGAGAACAGAATAGGGACACATTAGAATATCTGAGGAGGTCTCAGGGTTTGCTTTGTTTGGGGTTTTGTTTGTTTGCACTTCAGTCACGTGACTCCTCCATGATTCAGACTGACTCCTCCTCAGTCTAAGGCTGATCATGTCATCCAACCTGGAATGTCAGCCAGAGTATTTCTGTGGATTTGTGTGTGTGTGTGTGCGTGTGTGTGTGTGTGATAAGAGACTTTTCCTTTTGGTAAGAGCAGGAAGTAAGTCAATTAGAAATAGCTGGAAGCCAGCCATTTTCCTTACTACATGGAGAAAAAGTCTATAGTAAGAGGTTTTAAAACCAAGCAGGGGCAAGCAGAGATTAAAAATGAATGAAAGGAGAGCACATCCTGAAGACATTACTTGAGTCTGTTGAATCAGTTGAGCGTGAGATGTGAAACAGATACAAAGCACAGATGTCCACCATATTCTACACCCTTGCAATCTCCACTTGCTCCATGTGAGCAAACAAGCTGAAGTACCATTTTGCTTAAGCTAATTTGAATTACCCTTCTAATGAAGATGTTGTAAGCCATTATATATAAAATTAGTTGAAATAAGCTGAGGGGCATAATCTAAAAAGAGAAAATTGGTAACTAGGGTGGCTTCAAGAAAACAGAATCAGGACCAATGGGTACCAGCTCAAGGGAGATAGGTTTACCTTTTCACACAGAGAATTGTCTGAAAATCAGAGCAGTTCTTAGAATTAAATGGAATGCCACTAGAAGAGACTTATCATGAATTCCTGGAGTTTTTGAGTAGAGGCTATGTGGGCACCATGTTACAGAGGAGATTCACCCTTTGGATAGAGGGTTTCAGCAAAAAAGTCTCTAAGGTTCCTTAAACTCTGAGAGTCTATAATTCTCCAAAGACAGAACATACAAGTGGAAGCATCACTGGGGAAATATTATCCACTATAAATTTATTTTCAAAGAACACTTAAGCTAGGTCCTGACCCAGAAAAAACTGTTCACAGAAGATATCTAACAATAAATAATCTAATGTTCCATTAATAGGTAACAAAATTTCAGAAGAGACCAAAGGAAAGTTATTAGGTGGTAAAGTGTAAAACTGTTTTGAGATAAAATAAGAGGACTCAATCCCTTTTAGGAAAAAATGATGATGAATAAATACAGTAATTTTAGAGATATAAAGGAAATATTCAAGTATCTACCTAAATCTCCAGACTCTGAAATGTGAATTTCATACCTAGATATGCCAATAAATGTACTATATTCCATTATGTCAAAAAAGAGAAAATTTAGAATTGATAGTGCAATTTTGCCTTTCAGTAACATATTAGTGAGTCATATCCTGTCACTACTATCCTTTTAATTCCAGTATGCTACAAAATAGGAAGGAGGAAGTATATAATTATTCCTCATCTACATATTTACATGAACTATCTAGATGTTCGGAATCCTAAATAATAAATGAGAAAAAAAAATGAGAGAGAAACTTAAGGGTTCCAAAATGGTACACTTGACTTCATGGATGTTATATTAAATGATAATATTTTTATCATCCAGAATCGAAACAAATTAAATATCAGAAAGGTGAAAGGCAGATGACTGGCCTCTGAACTTACTATAACTATAAATTTAATATTATGAATGGACAATAGAATTGTTCTGTTCTATACTTGGAAATCAGTTAGTCTTTTTAAAAAACAATTATGTGGTTTAGAAATTCAACAAAAGAAAAATTTATCACGTCATATTAATGTGCAAGGGATTAACAACTCGCTGCAGAAAAACATCAAGAAAAGATAAGTGTTTTATTCATGGAATGCATTAGTTATCTAAAATAAAAGGGAGATTTTTGCAATATAGTTAGAGGTACCAAACAAATTCAAGTGGATCTCAAGGAAGACTGTTTATGTATAAAGAAACGCTTTCTCACAGAAAATTAAAATACAATGTCATTGCAATAGTACAATGGATCACAGTCAATATAGTTCCTGGCTCACAATTTTCACTTCTATATTCGGAATGAACTCTGTATGCTAATGCATTGTCTCCCTTTACCTAACAGTATAAACTGTTTCTGATATTTCACATTAAAGATACACATAAAAATAACAAAAAAATGGGTTAGGCATAAAGAAGCTAATGGAAAGATTAAAAAGATGATGGTAAGAAAAGACAAGACCCCACTTCACTACAAAATATCATTGAATCTTTACTTTTATCAAATATATATACTATAATTCATGTACACATTACATTTTCTAACTAAAAATTAAGAGTTATATCTATTTGGCTTTAATTCTTTCTCATTTAGAAATTTTACATTAGGTATTTTATTTAAAAAACAATAAAACTCATAAAAAATGTTCCTTTGGCAATTCTAATAGAACCGAGATTGCTTGGCTTTCTTTGACATGCTTAACATAACCTTCCTTTCCCTTAAAAAGGTTTAAGGCTTTCTCAACCATATTTTAATCTTATGGATTTCTAACAATCTTCCAAAACTGGTGGAGTTCTAACAATTTCAAAATTTATCATTTAAGTTGAGATATTGAGGAAGTAGAAACCTTCATTCAGAAACCAAACAATTTTATTTTGTAAATGCTCATCTATGAAAATTATATTCTATAAATGTTAGGCAAGGGTTTGTATGAAATGAATATTTATAGCAGAATTAGGAAATCAAGACAATAAGATCATCTCTCGCTCATAAAATAGACAGATACATATTCCACTGTGTGGAATTTGCAACCTAGTAAATTCCTCCTAAATGTGCTGGGTTTGAACATTATAGCTCTTTGTTTAATAACGCAACTAATGAAAAGTCTTATGCACATACACACACATATGTGTACACGCAAATGGACCTAAGCACTACTATATCATCTTTTCTTCTCCTTCTAAACTTTGAGATCTTCACAGTTGAAAAAATTGGAAGATGAAAAAAAAATAGATATGTGAAAACTTGCCTTTTAGGCTTACGATCATTGAAGATTAGGACAGAAATAATCACGACTCTGCCTTACCCACCACTATTTATCCATATAAGGCAACAGATTCCATTCCCCACCAAGAATAGGAGTGGGTGCTCATATTTGAAGTCATTCCAAACCAAGAGCAACAGCAGCATTTTTAGTTTGCTTCACTTCCCATCCCCACCTTTTAACAGCCAAGTGACTGCCTCCTTAAAAAATATGACTGAGTGGGTGCACAAACCAGTCAGTCCTATTTGCCAACTGTAGAGGGTTCCCACAAAGCTTGTGGGTACATGTAAATGAATTCCTTCATCTTTTTTTCTACAAGCAAGAAGAGAAGGGAAAAAAACCAAAAACTCTCTTGTATTTACTGTAGCCCGGCAATGATAATATATGTGTGACATATTTCTACCCTTGAAATGCAAAAGTACTTTAGAAATTGGCCAGCACCTTATCGAAGTTGACTGATGACTGATGGAAGGTTATAATATACTCTGCCTCGTGCAGACTCTAAGTAAACCTCTAGGTGAAAATATATGGGAAATTCCTCTCTAACAAGAAAAATCCTTTAGGCCAGGCTTTAAAGAGTCCCAACATTTGGATTCTAAAGTTTCATGGAATTTCTGTGATAGAAATGGTGCAGGATTTCAAATAAACAAGAAAATCGTAATCTTGTTTCACTTTTTCAGTGAAATGTGTCTGTATGTGATATATATATATATATAGTTTTATATTGTTCACTACTTTGCTTTCACAGTGTTTCACTTTTTTTTCTCTCTCTTTCCCCAGGATTCTATTCTAGTAACACTTTTTAATCACTAGAGCTACTCTTAGATTTTCTAATTCATTAAGAAAAGTCTCAGTCTACTTCTCTTAAGTAATCATCAGAAAGGCTGTTAAAACTTAAGATACAAACGGCAAAAGAAGCATGACTGAGTACAAATACTGTGAATTGAAGGTTGGATTCTAGAACAGTTCTGGGTTTTTTTACTTTTGTGAAGCCACCTTGAGGAAATCACTTAATTTTTTTGAATCTCAGTTTTCTCAACTGGAAGTTAAAAGGATTGAATCAAGTGATCTCTAAACTTCCCTTCATCCATCATCTAAAATATTCAAGATATCCCTGCAGAAATTAGTCAGATATCCTTACAAAACTTTGCCACAGCTCTTTATGCCTGCAACAGATGGTAGACTACACAGGAAAATGCTCAGCATTCCGATTAGCTGGCTGGCTCCAGGAAAATAACTATAATAAACATTCATCTTTCAGACTTTACAATTTTTTATCATTGAAAGGTCTGGACTAAATTTTAATTTAGTTAACACCTATAAGGAAAAAAGATTTTGCAATCAAACTAACCAGGTAAAGAATATTTACAGGAAAAAGACTTACACAAGAAGATAGGGTGCTTTTAACACCACAAAATACTTTGGAAAATAATTTACATGTGACGGTTACTATTTTTCTTTCCTTTAAAGCAAGTCTTTTTGTGGGAAGGTTTTTTGATAACAAATTCAATTTCTTTAATAGACATGCGTTATTCAGATTTTCTATTTATTCTTATATCAGTTTTGGTACGTAGTCTTTTTTCAAAGGATTTGCTACTTCATCTTAGTTGAATGTAGTTGGCGTAATGTTATTCATATATTCTCTATCCTTTTAATGTCTATAGGATATATAGTGACACCATCTCTTTCATTTTTAATACTGGTAATTTATGCTTTATCTCTTCTTTTTTAAATCAGTTTTCTTAGGAGCTTACAAATTTTATTAATCTTTTCAAAGAACCAACTTTTGACTTTGTTAATATGCTTTACTGTTTCTCTGTTTTCTATTTCCTTGCTTTCTGTTCCTATCTCTATACTGAATATTACATGTGCACTTAAAAAGAATGTATATTCTACAGTTGTTAGTTGTAGTGTTCTACAAATGTCAATTAGGTCAAACTAGTTAATGGTTTGTTCAAGTCTGCTCCATTATTATTTAATCTTTACTAATTTTCCTATCAATTACTAAAAGAAGGATGTAAAAAATTTCCAGCGATAATTATGGAATTGTGCATTTTATTCTTTAATCCTGTCAATTTTTGTTTTATTTGCATTAAAGCTCTATTACTAAAGCACACACATTTAGGATTATTATCTAATTCTGATTAACTGACCCTTTTACAATTATGAAATGTCCTCTTTATCTCTGGAAATAGTCCTTGAAGTCTACTTCGATGTTAATATAGCCACTCTAGCACTCTTCTGCTAGCTTTTTTTCCATTGTTTTTCTCTTTCTATCATTTTACTTCCAATTAATGTCTTTTTCTCTCTCTTTTTTTTTGCTGAGGAAGATTCACCCTGAGCTAACATCTGTAGCCAATCTTCTTTTTGCTTGAGGAAGATTCGCCCTGAGCTAACATTTGTGTCAATCTTCCTCTATTTTATATGTAGGTCGCTGCCTCAGCATGGTCACTGACAAGTGGTGTAGGTCCATGCCCAGGAACCAAACCTAGGCTGCTGAAGTGGAGTGCACCAAACTTAACCACTAGAGCAGAGGGCTGGCCCCCCCAGTTACTGTCTTTTTCTATTCATCTATTATAGACAGCATACAGTTGGTTCTTGCTTTTTTATCCAGCCTGACAAGCTCTTACTTTTAATTGTAATGTTTATTGTGTATATTTAATATAAATGTTGGCACAGTTGGGTTTAAGTCTACCATTTTCCCATTTGTTCTCTATTCACTCCATATGACCCCCTTTTCCTGTCTTCTTTTGGGTTAACCTAATAGTTTTTGGTATTCCATTTTAGTTTTTCTATTACCTTTTAGGTTTATCTTTTTGTATTAGTTTATATTTGTTCTGGGAATTACAATATTCATTCTTATCACATACTACTTAGAATTAATACCACTACACATAAAATGAAGGAAACTTGCAAGAGTATAACTCCATTTCTTTTGCTACTATTGTCATAGATATTTGAATCTATTTAACTTATAAGTACCATAGTAATGTTATAATTTTGCCTTAAATGGTCACTTATAAAGAAATTAGAAAAAAAAATATTCTTTTATATTGATCATCATATATTTTCTATTTTCAATGTTCTCTTATTTCTTCTCATAGATTCAAATTTCCACAAGGTATCATTTCCTTTCAGCATGAAGAGCTTCTTTTAACAGTCATGAAGTAAAGATCAGCTGACAATAAATTCTCATTTCTTTAATTTAGCTAAAATTGTCATTTTTTCATCTTCAATGTCATGGGATAGTTTCACTAGATACAGAATTATCAGTTGATAATTCTTTTTTCTTTCAGCACTTGAGATATATAATTTCATTGCCTTCTGGCCTCCATCATTTCTGATAAGAAGACATACATCATTCTTAGAATTATAACCCTCTGTACAATGTGTATTTTTCCCCTCTGGTTATTTCCAAGGTTTTTCCTTTGCCTTCAGTCCTAACTTGTTGATGATGATGTGTCTACATGTGGTTTTTCTTGTATTGATCCTGCTTAGAATGTGATGATCTTCTTGGATATGTAAAGGTATTTTTCATAAAATTTGGGGAAAATTCAGCTATTATTTCTTCAATTACTTTTTCTGCCTCATTCTTTTTCTCTTCTTCTGAGACTCCAATTCACATATGGTAGGCCACTTGATATTAACCTACAGGTCACTTGGCTCTGTTCATTTTTTCTCCTCAATTATTGCTTTCTTTTCTTCAGATTAGTCTCTACTGATCTACAAGTTTACTGACCTTTTCTATTGCCTTCTCCAATATATTGTTCAACCCATCCAATAAAATTTTCATATGAGATATTGTATTTCTCAATTCTAGAATTTTCATTTGATTATTTTTATAGTTTCTATTTCTGCACTGGAATCCTCTGTTATTAAGAACATCTTTTTAAGTTCCTGAATATTTATAATAGCCACTTTCAAGCCCTTGTCTGTTAATTCCAACATCTGGGACACCTTTTTCTTTGATGTTAAGTCAGATTTGCTGTTTCTTAACATGTCTAGTGTTTTATTTATTGTACAATAAACATTGTACATTGTAGAGACTCTGGATCCTGTTATTGTCCTTGAAGGAATGTTGATTTTTTATTCTAAGTGGTGGCTAAATTACTGGTTTATTATCTTGAACTTGCTGAGGCTTGGTTTTATACTTTTGTTAGGGTGAATCAGTTTGTTTTGTCCTTAGTACTAAGGTGAATCCCTTAGTCCTGGGATACAGTCTCCATTCCTTAGGTGTTGGCCTTCTAAGGTTTCCATGGAAAGACTGAGGTGTTTACTGAGTCCCTATCACTTGGCAGGACTTAAACTCCAATTCCTCTCTCCCTCCATGGTGACAGCAACTGAAAACTCTGCCTAGGCTTTAAGTTCCATAAGTCTTAAGTTAAGTTCCATAAATCTTGTTCACTCTGTCCTTAGCACCTTAAATAGCAAGTGCTTAATGATCATTGTTAAATGAATCAACTAGGAAAGACTGAAAGAAAATTTTCTCAATAGGACAAGATACAAATGTCTTTTTCCTTTTCCTCTGGAAATTGTTCAGTTATTCAATTATATTTTCTGAGTATCTACTACATCCCAGGGGTTGTGCTAGGAGCTATAGATAGAAGTATAAACAGAATCAACAATTCTTGCCCTCACAAATTTTAGTCAGGGATCTTTCTGGCACAATTTAGCTTATGGTATATAGCAATGACTCTGTAATTAAAAGACCTAGATTTGAATCCACTCCATCACCAACCAGCTGGATGACCCTAAGTGAGATATTCCACCTCAGTTTTCTCATCAGCAAAATGATGATAACAAAAATACTTACATCATTATGTTGTTCTGAGAGTTAAAGTATCTAATACAAAGTCAAGTATATAATAAGCACAGAATGAGTGCTATTACTAAATTTATTATGAGACTAGTTCTCAGGTAATATTCAATCTTAAATTGGATATTTATTTACTGGATATTTAAATAATTGCATTGCACTGTTTCATAGTCATATTTGGCCTAGATTAGCCATATAGTGCAATTGCACAATATTTAAACCTTAGAATTTTGGAATTCAGATTTTTTTTAATTTTAGGAATTAATATAGCATGTATGAGATGTATTATGTAACACTCAAGCAGGGTCTGGGGCAGTGTCCTATCATCAAACATATTAATATTAATTAGCTAATATAATTAATGTTAGTACGTATACAAAACATGAATATTCACATAAAATGGGAAAAGTAAAGACTAGGAATAATCGTAATCACTTGTCACTTCAGGTCAGATTTTGACACTACGAGTTTTGGCACCACTTGAGGACATCAACTTTCAGTTCTAGAGCTTTCTGAATTTTGGCATTGTGGATAAGGGATTATGGACCTTGTATAGCCACACATTTTGAGAAACTGAGTGGAGGAATGAGGAAGGATGTCAGGTAGGAAAAAGTAGCCTGAATAACATATTTAAATAAACTTGTATTTACTGGGGAGTTCGATTTCCAAACTGGTTGCTTCTGACAAACTTAAATCTCCAAGGTTTACCTTTTCACTCTTTGCGTCTATATGGCCTAGCACAGTGCTTTGCACCTGGTCAGTGCTGAAATACTAGTTGGTGAATTAATGAATGGATGTATTCTCGGCGAACAGGGAAACACAGTGTGAAATGTGTCCTTTTCAGAAACCTCACTGTTAACTTTCTACTATTCCTTTTTTCTATCTCACTCTCCACTCTATCTCACAAAATCAGTTTTTCACAAAAGTTTGTCCACAAATTCGGCACACAAAATAGCAAAGCAATCTTAAGAATCCCTCAAAGAGTCATCTCAAGGCAGGCTTTAGCATAGTGAATTGTAGCACACAGTTGCTAACAAACAAGACAGCTGAACATCAGGCAGTATTGTTACACTGCTCTTCCAGCTACGACAAAGTGAACTTCAGCCTGGGTTACTGAATAACCATTAATGATCATTAATCAAAAAAAATAATATTTTTTCTTCCTGCCTTAGTCAAATTACATGGAAACATTGAAAAAGATATGTTAAAAACCTTAGCTTTCAACAACCTATACTTATTTAAACCTAGATACTTATGTCAGCAATTGCATTGATAAAACCCAAAACAAGCATATTCATTCATACTTTTCTGCTATCATACAAAACACATACGTAGGTTGTGGCTTTGGTACTGGCTTGATAGGTTGTTGCTCTTTTTTCATAAAGGTTTTCTAGAATAAGAGAAAGAAGAGTTGACATCAGTAGGAAAACAACTTCATCATCTGTAAAATTTTAATTCCATTAATGTTCTATTATCAAAGGGAGAAAGAACCATTCTATTATTACATACATTATAAATCTAAACACTGATATAAATTTGTAAGTATATTCAAAGGAGTATGATCACTGGACCTCCTCTAGCATCTTTTGGTACCCAGGAATACAACTCCTACTAATCACTTCAGTGAGCAAATATCCATACAAATCTGTTACAGATGAGAATTTACTTTATTTGTTTACTTATTTATTTGTCCTCTGTCTCATAAAACAGATTTAAAGTAGCTTTCAAAAAATATAGTCACATGAAAAAGGAGAATGAATGAGAAAATCAGGTTAAAGGGAAAATTGGGGTAGAAAAATAATGTCAAATATTTTCTGATATTGCTTGATGTGTGACACAGATTTGGCTCTCAAATTCCTAGCTATCAGAAGGTTATGGACTGAACTGTGTTTCCCCAAAATTCATACGTTGAAACCCCGAATCCCCAATGTGACTGTATTTGGAGATAAGGCCTTTCAGGAGGTAATTAAGGTTAAACAAGATCAGAAGGGTGAGGCCCTGATCAAATAGGACTGGTGGCCTTATAAGAAGAGGAAGAGACACCAGGGGCATGCATGCACAGAGAAAAGGCCATATGAGGACACAGCAAGAAGTGGCCATCTACAAGCCAAAGAGAGAGAGGCCTCGGGAGAAACCAACTCTGCTGGCACCTTGATCTTAGACTTACAGCCCCCAGAACTGTACGAAAATAGATTTCTGCTTGTGTAAGCCACCCACTCTGTGGTATATTGTTATGGCAGGCCTGGCAAACTATTACACAAAGTAACGAAGAAAACACAATAGTTCTAATATTCACAATGTCTATAAGAGAAGAAAATATTTTCTGTAAAAAATTTCTTCCATGAGTCCTTCAAAAGAAGCCTGGTATAATGGAATGGTCAGCTTCAACAGCATCTCTTCAACAATTACACCAGAGTGTTTAATATGGATTTTTCTTATACAATCCTTCAATATAGGTCAACAGTAGAAAGAACAACTCAGGAATATAATTCTACAAGACCACAGAACTGGCCCATTGCCTCTCTGGTCATTTGGCATGATCCAAAGGTTAAACTGACACCTAGACACATGAGCACACCATATATCAATAACCAAGACACTTTCTGTTACTGACATCTTATAGAGTCTGAGGGAGAAGACAACATCAGCAATCCAAAATCTGTTAACTTCTTACTCATTTATCAAGATTACCACAAATTCCTCTTATCTGAAACTATTTTTTCAAAAACTATTTTGTACAAAATAATTTTCATGGCAGATTATAAAGTGGATATGCAATCCATCAATGTCTCTAAGTATCAGTTGAAGGAAAATGCTTATTTTAGTTTTGCTGTTTAAGTTTCAAAATGTATTTAACCACTATTTGACAACTGAAGCCAAAGAAGTCTCTTATACAAAATTCCAGGATACATAAAGGATCAATGTAAAGACGAAATGTGAAAAAAATTGTTTGTACTACAAAAATACACAGTATTAAAAGAGAATGATTGTTTTAAATATTTTAAACAAATCACAAATCTCTCGATTAGAGTTAAGCTTCATTCTGTCACAGATACACTGTTCTCTCAGGTGAAGTATTACTCATACATGTTAATTTGTATTTCACACCATTCATTTCTTAAGATCGAAGATTAACTTTTCTTCTATAGTTATGTTAGACTGCAACAATAACTTTGAGGATTACTTTGCATCATCTTTCAAATATTTGCTACTTTTAGAATTCCCTGATCATGGTTTCTTTTTCAAAATAAACAGTCATCCTCAAGGATAATACTGTACTTTTAAAAATTTATGTGCAACATACAGGTGATGATAAAACATGAAGTAGGACCTATACATTAAACAGGGCTCTCAAGATGCTCCATGACACATATTCATGGCTACAAAAATACTAATGGCAAATATACTAATTTTTAACCTATTCCAAGCTTTTGCACAAAACAATGTGCTTGGCTTGGAACGCACTGTCTTTATGTGATACTACTGTTTACACTTGCAAACAATTTTTTTTAACTACCTCCTTTTTGCCAGACTAACTGAACTGGCATGTTGTCTATGATGAAGCATGTCAAATGTGAAGGCTGCTAAGTAAAACAGTCTCAGACAAACTTTCTTGAGGATTTCCCTTACTAAGATGTTCTCTGACTTTTTCCAGGTACTCTCTTGCAACTTCATTGCCTTCACAACCTCCCTTTGTGTCTAAACATAATTAGAAACTGGGGTGTTTTGGTCTCCTTTTTGCAAAGTCAGTAGCATTCCTTTTTCTTTTTAGGGGTTCTGTTTTTTTTTTTTTTTTCCCTAAGTCTTAGTTTTCTACATCCTTATCTATTCAAATCTCAAGTCAACTCTGCCTTGATGTTTCAACTCCATTCTCTCTTAAAATCTTTCTTTCCTCTTTTCACAGCTGTCACCTGCTTCTTTCAACTCCTTCCAGCTCCCATCTCTCCAGACAATGCATCTGGAGCGACACATTCTAAATACTTGGCTGAAGATGTAAGTCACTTATTAAACCCTCGTGGCAAAATTTCCAAAGGTTTTTAACAACCTGTGTGGATTTATTCCAAACCACTTTTCAGACCCCTTTTCCCCGCATATTTTCTCAAATTCCACAATTGACTGGTACCAAGCTTACTTCTAATAATTTACACAATACTATTACATCTCAAGTTTCTGTTTAGAAGCAGCTGTCTAATCCATCAATTGCCCTCTTCTTTCCAATCTCATCTGGAATTTTTTTTCCTTTTGACATTGCTGCTAATTTCTCTCATAGTCTAATGATTAAATTCTTGCATTGATTAAACATAGATGAAATATGGAAGAAAGCTTTTCATTTTGCATCTTAATGCTAGACATATTTCTATATTACTAGTACTAGTGTGAAATTCTGGAATATGTTTTCTATAAAAAGGTAACCTATAATTGGCATATTACACCCTCAATCTATCATTGACATATTACCTCCAAAAAATGTGGTTAAAGAGTATTTTCTAAGTAGCAAGGAATTTCCATCATTTTAAACAGCTTTGTGACCCTACCAGAAGCATACATAAACACATCATTAAAGGTAAAATGAAAGGTTTGTTTAAAAATAGGTAACTGTGAAGACAAAATCATTCATAGCTTATACACATAAAGTTACAAATTACACATGACAACATGTGATATAAACTGAAAAGCTTTTTCTGCCAGGCTGAAATATTAACACTTGTGTTTCCCCAGCAGAAGTCAGTCATGTCACTAGTACCTTCTGTGAAATAGCAGTGAGCTGCATTCCTTATAGCTTCTTGTACAAGAAATGGTTTAAACAGAAAAAATGTCAATAACTTGCACACATGCAGAACTAGAAGGCATCAAACACATCATTCTGGGATCTTTCACAAGTCAGTACCTTTGCATTATTGAATTTTAGAGCTTCTAAGAACACACACAAACCACAGGAGGGTTTTTAAGCCATAGACCACCCCCAGGAACTTGTGATAGGCTGAGGAAACTCATGGTTTCCCAAAATCTTCTCATGGAGCAGGAAAGGCTCCATTTTCGGAGGTGTTCTTAAGTGTAGAATTTTCTTTATGTTTCTTAAGAGAAGTAGAGGGATTCCAAAGGTAATGCTGGTCACTCTATAATGGCAATGGCCTCAAAAAGATGTTCAACTTTCAGATAGGCGAGACTGAAGAAGGTGACCCAGCAAAACATGGGTGTTCATTTACCAGTCACTAGATAAAGTTTCTTTAACCTCCAAGGGAAGTCAAAGTTACAGGAATTTACTCTTTTATATGTAGACATATAAGCATAGCACAGGAGGCAATACAAAGACTGAAGAGAAGGAGGGAACTGGATAGAGAAGTTTAAATCCCAATGTAAGTCCCTCTGAGGGTTGAAACCTATTTGTAAATGACATAACAGGGGTGCTGTTTTCAGGAATATGTTCATAGCAACAAATCACAGCACAATACTAAAATAAATTCTAAAAACAAAAATAAAAGATACATTTAATGCATGGCTGAGCTGTTGGGAAAGTATAATGGAATTCCTTTCTGGTTAAAAACCACAAGAAATGTTGAGTTTACTGTTGTATGAGTTCTGAAGTCTTCTTCGCCTTGGGGATTGCATGTCAATTCCTGATGAGCTGGAGCCTGGGTTTTAATGAGCTATATGCCCTGCAGTTGGGAGACAAACACTGAAACCCAGAGCACGAAGGAATGTCAGAGTTGAGAACACCCCTCACAAAACCTGGGTAATGGAAGGTCAATATCCTTAGAGTATAAACTAGGATTTAAAAATTTCCCTGAAGAGAGAAAGAAAGAGAGAGAGAAAGAGAAAAAGATATCGTGACACTACACATCTGTCATGACATTGGCTCTGAGTGGAGAGGGAAAAAATCCCCCCCACACACAGGAATTTTGATGACAAGACCTCATTCACATGGATTTGGGGCCTCAATTCATACTTCCTGCAATGCCCTACAACCCCTGCTGCAAAAGAAAGGCCAAACATTTAGAATAAAGTGGTCCCAGGTTGGTGGTGCTCTAAAGCACCCAGTAAAAACAAATATTTTTAGAAGAATTCAGTCTAAACTCTGACTTCAAAGAATTCTCACAATAAAATACCAAGAAAAATTAGCTCACAAAAGTCATTGAACACAAGAAAACAAGCAATCAGGGAATCAGAAGAAATAACAAACTATATATTCAGTACCTCAAAGACTGCAATACTGTAATTAAGATGTACAGAATATAAAACAAGAATGAGCTTCCATTATCTATATGTTTAGAGAAATGTATTAAAGGAACCAAAAATCATCTAAATTGACCAAGCTGATTTGGAAAATTACAACTAGACATTCCAAAAATGAAAAATGTAACTAATGAACTTAGGAACTCAATGAATAGCAAAAGGAAAGAATAGACACACAAATAAAGAAGAACCAATAACCTAAAAGACAAATCAGGAGAAAAAAAAGACCCAGGATGCAGCAATGGGAGACAAAGAGATGGCAAATGTGAAAAAGAGGAAAAAGGACAAAGAATGACAATTGAATGGAAGACTCAACATACGTCTGAGTAGAGTTTTAATTATAGTTTACAAATAAAGAATGGAAGAGAGCAGTATTTGAAGAAATAATAGTAGAAATTTTTTTTCATAATGCTGAAAGACACTGCTTTTCATATTTAGGGAGCCCAACAAAAACCACGCAGAATAAATAAAAACAAAGCCACACTTACACATCTGATAATAAAACAGCAGAACAACAATGAAAAGAAGTCCTTAGAAGCAGACAGATAACAGAGACAGATTACCTATAAAGGAAAGACAATCAGTCAAACATCTGATTTTTTTCACCAGCAACACTGGCAAACAGGAGAATGATAACTTCAAAATGCTGAGAAGGTATGGTTGAAAAGGAGGAAAATGAAATACACTCCAAGCTGAAATTTTTTTTGCCAAACTGACCGTTACTAAAGGTACTTCTAAAGGATGTAGTTCAAGAAGGACAATCGTCCTACAGGTCTTGTGCTGCTAGATAGAATGGAAGGTAAAAAATTGGTAAGCATGTAGATAAACCTAAACAAACAATGAAGTATAAAACAAAGTGTGTCTAATTTATAAGATTAAAAAGTAAGAGAGAACTAAACACTAGTAGTTAAGGCAATCGAAGACATCTATATGAGGTGGGAAGAGGGTAAAGACACTTTAAGTTAACTGCATATATTAAAATCTATAGGTTAGGCACTTATGAAAAGTAAAAACAAGAATATAAATGCCAAGTAGTCCAAGGAAAACTAGCACAATGCCAAACTAGTACAATGCCAAACTAGTACTAGAAAAATGGAACAAGAGGCAAAAATATGTTAATCAATTCCCAAAAAAGACAGCAAAGGAGGAAAAAAAAGGACAAAATGGAAAGAACAAATAGCACAAAACAAAAGGGGTGGAAATGCATCTAAATAAATTTTTAAAAATACAATTTATGATGTTCACAAAGAAGAAATAATGGTGGCCTAGAAACATGTGAAAAAAATCGCAGCCTTATTGGTCATTAGGAAAATGCAAATTAAAACCACAAAGAAATATTTCACAACTGCCAAACTGGCAAAGGTTAAAATTTTGATATAGTAAGTGCTGCCAAGTATATGAAGCAACGGGGACTCTCAAACTGCTACTAGGAGTGGAGAACTGTCTGCTATTGCCTGGTAGAACTGAACATATGTCCACTGGCCAGCACAGCCATTCTACTCCAGGCTCTACTCTACTCCATTCTGCCTGTGGCTAGAGGCAACCAATTATTCATGTAATCAGTAATCAGTTGCTGAGCTCCCAATGCCCAGGCCCTCCCCACCTGCCTCTAGGGCTGAAGAGATCAATATTCTGGCAGCATCTATATAACTCATTCTTGATGCAACAGGGTGTAGGTTCACACTGATACTGGGAATTCTCACCCTAGAGAAACTCTTGCATCTTATACTTCAGGAGACATGTAAAAGAATGTGGCAGAACTGTTCAGAATAGGATATAAGTGAAAAAAAAAAAAAAAAGCAAATATCTCTCAGCAATGGAAAGGGTAGTGTAGCCATTCAATGGGATGTTGTGCATTGATGGAAATGAATGAACCACGGGGGCACACGTAGACATTTACGAAGACTGATAGATCTCAAAAATATATTGTTGAGCAAAAAGAGAGAGAAGACATTATGATTCCATATACATAAAGTTAAAAACAAGCAAAAGTAAACAAAATACTAATTAGGGATATGTGTATATGTGCTAAAATTATAAAGAAAAGCGGAGCCGGCCCGGTGGCGCAGCGGTTTAGTCCGCGCTTGGCAGCCCGGGGTTCGCTGGTTCGGATCCCGGGCGCCCACCGACGCACTGCCTGTCAGTCATGCTGTGGCGGCCTCCCATATGAAGTGGAGGAAGATGGGCACGATGTTAGCCCAGGGCCAGTCTTCCTCAGCAAAAAGAGGAGGATCAGCAACAGATGTTAGCTCAGGGCTGGTCTTCCTCACCAAAAAAAAAAGAAAAGCAAGGGGACAATTAACATAAAATTAAGGAGATTGGTTTCCTCAGGATACAAAGAGAAAGAAAAGACACAGAGTTGTATTCATTAAGTTTTGTATTTGTTTTAGTGTTACTTTTTAAGATGTAGATATATAGATAGATACGTATATGTATAAAATACTATTTATATAATTGATATACAAAACAACAGAAATTTTAAAAATAATATGGTAGAAAAATTCTGTCAACCTAAGATGAGTGTCTCTCCTCTCAAGAAAGAGAAGGAAAAGATCTTGGGAACCTATGGGTTTCCCAGGTGTATCACAACTTCCTAGGAGGTTACACGGCTCCAAAACTCTCCTGTGGTTTGTGTGTGTTCCTCAAAATTCTAAAATTCAAGAATGCCAAGCAATGGAACAGCTGCTGCCAAGTATGAGCTGTTTTATTCTGAAGTTTTAAACTATATTAATCTGTAAATACATGTGACCAATTTTTTTTTTATCAGTTAGAAGTAAAAGGACAAATTGAGGAAATGAATTTCTATTTTACTATTTGGGAGCATGCTAATATGCTTGTGTTCATGTTGATGCTTAAATTTATACACAAGGTGCTTCTTTGATTTTTATTATGTTCCCCCTTTGGATTTAAGGTAACCTCCCAGGTAGTTAATTGCTGAACAATTCAGTTAAAAACTGGAGAGTATTTTAAAAAGTTGAATTCAATCCTTTCCATTTGTGCATTTGTTTGGGACTTATTTGATTGTGAAACCATTCTAAATGGTTAAGTTTGGTTATTATCATGAGATTTATATATTGCGTGGTAGGTCTGGAACTGCCTCACAGAACTAACAAATTGTTACAACTAATAATTAGAACCTACTCTGTGCTTTATGTACATTTTCTTCAATCTTCACCAAGACTCTGCAAAACAGATATTTTAATCCCTACTTTTTCTGAGGAAACTGAGAAGTTTAATACCTTTACCTTGATTACACAAGTAGGAGGTGGCTGGGATTCAAACTGCATATATTACTCTATTCAGAAGGTGAAACTGGGGAAACAGGCAGTAAATTTTCAATTTATGAAAACAGAATACAGAGAACAAAGATAGTAATGGAATTTACCTTACACTTTTAATTGATTGGCACTCAGCAATTTTACTTGATTTCCACTTTTATTTCACTTAGCAAGGAGCCAGTGATTTTTGTAGGGAATCAGTAGGACTTAATCTTAATGGGATTAAGAACTGCCAGTCAAATGTATCAGGGTCAAAGGCCCAGCCCCCTAAGTACAACTTGATTATGCTTGTGTTCATACTGATACTGAAGTTGATACTTAAATATATATACAAGGTGCTTATTTGATTTTTAATACTTGTTTGGAGGACTTTTACAGGGAATTACATAAAACAGTGATTCTCAAACGTTAATATGCTTATAAATCACTAAGATCTGATTCCTAGAGACTCGGGATATATTTGAATGGATATATTAGCTTACTGAAATTTTCCGGATTTGGTTAAAAGCACTATTCTCAAAATATCTGACATATTTTCCCAGGCCAATTTTGACATTTGCTGTAGTTCTATTTCATTATTTGAGAATGTGTTTCTGATATCCTTGATGGGTTATAATCTCACTGCTCAACTTTCACAAGAAAACGCATTCCTATCCTGCCACATGACTCTAAATTTAACAAAGAATATCTGCACTTCAGGTATTTGTCAGGAAAAAAAAAATTACCATGTAAACATTGTCACTACTTATCAAAAGCTCACTTAAAAGGCAAAATATTATGGGGAATCATCTAAAACAGTGTTTCTCCAACTTTTAATATGCTTATAAATCACTACTGATCTTGCTCAAATACAGATTCTAATTCAATAGATCTGGAGTGGGGCCTGAGGTTCTACATTTCTAACAAGTTCCCAGATAATAACAATGCTATGGACCCCCGGAGTGGGAAGGGCCTAAAGGATATTCCCCCACTCCTCAAGAAATCTTAAACTCTATCTCTGATTTAAACTAAATCAGCAGAGAAGTGAATACTAGGACCACATTGTTTCCACATCACCTCCACCACAACAACCCACACCCTTAACCCTCCCACCCCTATAAAAGTGCTCCCCCCAAATTTTGCTCTGGTCTAATGATTAAAATGAGGGTCAATATATAGTATATTACTGCATTTTCTGAAAGTATATTTTTGAGTATGTTATATACTACATTTATTTCACAGTACCTCTTCACAATCAACTGCTTGGTATATTTTTCTGGTTTGCTATTATTTTATGGAAATACTCTGAATCAAGTGACTAACATTATATCTTCTTTTTTTATTAGCTACTAAAACATCCACAGCTAAATTTGTGGCTTTCTTATTACTAACATATAATATACCAAATTTTGTATACTTACCTAAATCTTTATTTTTTGTATTCTCTTTCCATAAACCCTGATGTCTTTACTTATATAATATTTCATGTTGTATATATTTTTATAAGCTATTATATATTTTAATGAAATGATTTTAACGAATTATTTAACAATTTACTAAAAGTACTAATAACAGCTATAATTCATTAAGCTCTTATTACAATCCAGTCATACTATGCCAAGCCATTTTCATATATGATTATCTACTTTTAGTTGGTTATTGGTTCTTTTTTCCTTTGTGTACTTTTGTTCTTGAGGTAGAAGAAGCAGTGAAAATCTACGTAAAAATCCAATACCAACACTCCTTTGGAGGACAATTTAACAATAAAAAGGGCAAAGCAAAGGGGCCAGCCCAGTGGCGCAGTGTTTAAGTTTGTGCATTCCGCTTCAGCGGCCTGGGGTTCCCAGGTTCGATCCCTGGCATGGACCTATGCACTGCTTATCAAGCCATGCTGTGACAGCATCCAACATATAAAGTAGAGAAAGATGAGCATGGAAGTTAGCTCAGGGCCAGTCTTCCTCAGAAAAAAGAGGAGGATTGGCAATGGATGTTAGCTCATGGCTACTCTTCCTCACCAAAAAAAAAAAAAAAAAAGACAAAGCAAAAGAGGAGGGGGGCATACCAACAATTTCACTGCAAGGAATTTATTCTAAGGAAAATAAGAACATGCACAAAAATTTAACTACAAATATAGTGCACTACATTCCATTAAAGCTTTGTTGAATTGCCAAAATAACCAAAAATGAGTTATATTCATAAATAGAATATTGCTGCCATTGATTTAATGGTAAAGAAAATATGTTAATCAACATGAAAATGCGTTCGGGATGTATTTTTTGAAAGAAAAATAAAGCTATAAAGCATTATTGTTATAATAAGTATGGTTGATTTTCTCTTTATTTTTGGAGAGTTTTCTTCAAAATATATGTATTGCAAGCATAATTTATAAAAATTATTTTAACATATGTTAAAAGGCAAATAAGGCTAGGAAGCTTTATGGGATGGTCATAAAGATGTGGTAACAGGTGTAGGAAGAACAGAGCAAGAAGAATACAAAGACCTAAAATAATCTGAGGTTAAAAGTTGTCCCAGGTGTTTGGCTTCAAGGATAAAACAGGAATCATATTAGGAATCAAATCACTGAAGGCAGCATCCTGAAAAAGCTTTTTGTCACTGATAGGATCTCCATCACCAGATAATAATGTCCTAACACAACAACTGAATGGAAGTGTGTGTAGCTTCCTGATTACTACCAACCAGGTCTCACCAACGGTGACCTAGTCTTCATTACCAGGATCTCCTAAGACTCAAAGCTTTGGATTTGTGCTCCTGGGATGCATTTGGTCCTTTCCAGTTAGCCAATAAAACATGTCTTGCCTGCAGTCTAAAAGGGGGTCTTCAAATGAGAGTGTCGCAGGAGGTTAGAAAAAAGAAAAAGAGAAACCAACAAGAGAATTGCCTGACAAAATGAGAATGGTCACCGATTCTAGAGAAGAGCAATGGGGGAAAACGTCCATTCCAGAAAAAAGAATTAAGGATTGTACAACTCTTTTTTGGTCAATATAGAAAAAAATAATAATTACAGCAAGATTTATGCAAGATCTTTAAATCTTTTTTTTCTTTTTCCTCTTTCTAACATTATTATGGCTGTGTTTTTCACTGCTTTGAGACCTTGGGTCTCCTTTGTGTTCCCTTTAGAGGAATGTCAAACAGCCTGTTATTTATTTATTCAGCAAATATTTTCTTCTTCTTTTTTTTTTTTTTTTTGTGTGAGGAAGACCAGCCCTGAGCTAACATCCGTCGCCAATCCTCCTCTTTTTTGCTGAGGAAGACTGGCCCTGGGATAACATCCGTGCCCATCTTCCTCTACTTTATATGGGACGCCGCCATGGCGTGGCTGACGAGCAGTGCATCGGCAGGCGCCCGGGATCCAAACCTGCGAACCCCAGGCTGCCAAGCGTGGACTAAACCGCTGCACCACCGGGCGACCCGCAAGCAAATATTTTCTTAACCTCAAATAGTTTATGATAGGCACTATTCTAGGCACTAGGGCTGCATTGGTGATCTAAAACATCCTCAGCCTTGTGGAGCCTATGTTTTAGTGAAGAAGGCTAGGAATAAATCAAAAAAGAGGTACATAATGTACTGTCAGATTGGAATGCACTGTGTGATGAAAAACAAAAGCAGTGATGCTCTTTTAGGCAGAGTTCAGGGAAGGACTCTCACAAGAGGTAGCAACTATCAGCAATATGTATTCACACCCACCTGATTCTGCCATTGAGAATCATATAAATATGGATATTCTGAAATTAATTCCAGGATATCTTGCACCAAGAATCAAGAACAATGAATATACGATCACGATATTTTCCTTATGCAACTAATAATATATGTGCATGTGTATATGTATGTGTCTGTCTTTATCTCCTTATCTTCCCCATCCACCTTCATCTACTACTATTACTACTACTATTACTATTACCACTACTATTACTACTACTATTACTATTACTACTACAGGTCTATAGTTCCTTATCTGAGACTCAGAAACCCAAAAAGCTTTGAAAACCAACAATTTTTTTCATAACACACATAGAGGAAAACAACTGACCTGACCTTTGGTGATAAAACCTGACCTGAACCAACCAACAAAACAACCTATACAGTGGCCTCTATGCCCCACTTAATGAGCATATTCATATGCTTTACTGCAAAATAGTGACACATTTTGATTATAGGTTTCATTGCAGATTCACTTATGTTCTTAACTTTCCAAAGTTCAAAATTTTCTGAATACCTAAGTATATCTGGCCCCAAGAGTTCTGAATAAAGGATTATGGATCTGTACAACTACTATAAACTACCGTTGCTGCATGCACTATAAAATTTCGCCTTTGAGTAGCTCTATATTGGTTATTCCAAAACATTTTAACATCTCATTAGCCTAAACATATACAACTGAAGACAAAACTTTGCACCTAATCCATCTATTGTTTAATGAATATACTTGACTTTTCAACATTTTTTTCTAATCATTTAAAAAAGCAGATTACAGCAAATCTAAGTCAATGCAACATTAACAGCCACAGCAATATCCGAAGCCTGTGGCCATAACCTTGGATACCAGCACTTTGTATGTCTATTGGCACTTTCTATGTCTACTTATTATTACTATTGAAGTTTTCATTCATATTCAACATCCATGTCTGGTGCATTTTGTTTGATGAAAACAAGCTAATTAGTGCTGAACCTTCCCTGGTTCATAAATTTATTCCTAAGAACATTAAAAGGAAGTCAAGTGAGACATGTTCAGTAACAGATGTTTGCCTTTTTTGGCTGCCTTTTTACAGTTTGTTCTCTTTCATTACTTTTTAAGAAATTTAGTTAATGTTCCCTTTACTAGAGAACAGCAGCGTCCCCCGCTTCCCCGCGGGAGGGCGAGGGGGAATTCCCCGGGGCAGGCACAGTCTGTTCATTCCCATAACCTAATATCTGCTCAGATGCTCTCCATCTTCCACTTTCATTCTTGCGTCCAGGTCCAGGTAACAACCATTTGGTAGCAATCCAGCTTATCTCAGAAAGAATGCATATGTTGACTGGAGCTGTTGAACTAGAACTACTGTGGGCACTATTACCATGTAGATGGGCCTAGTGCCCCGCACACATAGCCCCCACATGAGGCTATCTCAGCATAAAGGGTAAATATGATTGAGAATATGGTTTTTTTTGGCTTCTACAGTAAAGCTTATGAAGTGGCTTCCAAAAGTAAAAATCCAATAACCTTTTATAATAAAAGAAATGAGACTAGATGAAGATTTTCTCCATAAAATGAAATTGATCCCAAAATACAAATTTAAAATTATCCTATTTATTTACCTAACCCTCCACTTTTGAACAGCATGGGTGGGACTGTGATGTGGTTTAAATGGTGGTACACTGGCAAATCTAAGTAATGTTACAATCCAAATCTTGCATTCGCCAAGAGTGCTTTCTTTTAAAACTTCGTGAGAAGAGCTGAATATACGTCTTGACCAATTTACTGTGACTACATGTCTTGAACTATTTATTGCTAAGGGAATTTTGCATGGAATACCTCCTTTATTTTTCCCAATAAGTATCTTAAGTAGGACAACAGAAGGAATTTTTATCTAGGAAGAAAGATTCAATGAAACAAAATAAGTGATGGTTATAAAAATACACTTCAGGCCCAGATAATACTGCTGCAAAGCCACATAACTATTGAAATGTGGGCTTTTAACTACAACCATGTAAATTTAAAAAACATATATCAAAGTAAATATCTACGTAATTCTATCACAAAGATTCAAAACTTTAATATTTCATAGGAAAAGAAATATGCATTTCAAAATTAAAATGTGAAGGTTGAAGATAATGTACAGCAGGCATCACTACTCCTTCTAGTAAAACCAAAGCAAACAAAAAAGTAGACAAGAGTAAACTGATGGAAAGCTCTTCAAAATGTCAAAAAATCATAACCACTTAGCTGTTAACTCAGGGCCTAAATTAATCCCAAGCCTACTACGAGATTTTCAAAAAGTAATTTCATTTCTAACCAAAATAACAAAAAAAAATTTAGGAAATCATTTGAGTAAATAGAAAATTTAAGTTTAGTAGTTGTGATGATTTGCACTAATTCTTAGAAATATCAGAAAATCAAATCAGATGACCTTTTTTTATCCAATGCAGCCCATCAGGGTAGAAAATCATTGTACAAAAATAACCACAATACCTCCTCAAATGTTTTGGAGGAGGGAAGGAAAAGAGCAGAGAGAGGAAATTGTGATGTGGGAGAAAGAAATGGGAAAGATGTTTTACATATGAAAAGTTAATTTATTATTTTTTATGTCATAAAATTCTTCAGGTAAATGCCCATAGTTTTCTGAAAGTAAAATTTGATAAAGAATTACAAAAAGATACCTAAATTTGCAAGTTAAAAGAAGAATATCTCGGGGCTGGCACAGTGGCATAGTGGTTAAGTTTGCATGCTCTGCTTTGGCAGCCTGGGTTCACAGGTTTGGATCCCGGGCACGGACCCATGCACTGCTTATCAAGCCATGCTGTGCTGGCGTCCCATATAAAGTAGAGGAAGATGAGCACGGATGTTAGCCCAGGGCCAGTCTTCCTCAGCAAAAAGAGGAGGATTGGCAACGGACGTTAGCTCACGGCTAATCTTCATCACAAAACAAAAAAAAAAAAGATGAGTATCTCCTTAGATTCTTACAATTCTCTTTTACCAAAATAGCTCAAAAAATTATCCTGAAAAAAGTGATGAGAAATTTCATGTTAAAGTCTAGTTAATCCATTCTATGGTCAATATTATTAAGCTTATGTGAGGAATAATGGTATATTTGAAATTTCTTGCTTTCATTTCCAAAAAATGTTTATACAAAACTGATGAATTTTTTTGTTTTTGTTTATGATATAAAGCTATAAAAATGTTAAAAAATATGGCCAGTGACTCTTGTTTTCTCCTCTTTTATGTAGGATGTGTTCTCTTAAGGAGGGGGGATGAAGGGGGAGGGGAAGGAAGCCAAATGCCCAGAGGACAGACCCACAGTTTGTTCTCTGAAACACAAAACAATTTATAATGCAACCAATTATTAAACTGAATTCTATTTGCTTGTAATCCCTTATTTCCAAGTGTCAAGGTTAGGCAAATTCTTTTCATCCAAGGTTAAGAAGATATAGGGATCAAATGTCTTCATGATGACGGGGCCTTGCTTCTCTCTTTAGTTTCATTTCTTGCCACTTTCCCTCTTGAATGCTGCACTTTTGCCACACTGAACTTCCTTCAATGTCTGAAATGCACCCTGCTCTCCCACCTTGGACAACCACACCTGTTCTCTCCCCTCTACCCCCGCTATCCCTGAACCCCATCACCACCACCACATGTATGCACACACTCCTGCTTGGGCATTCCCTTGCTTGTCATCTCATTCTCATTCTAGGGTGTCACCAAATGGCAGAGTTCCTTTCAGGAAAAGCAGTGCAACATAGTAAATCAGCCACTCACTGAGAAGAGTTTTGCCTTACTGACAACTAACAAATAAAAGATATTTCACTCTCTCCTGTGTTTCCAAATATTAGCTAGAAATTAACTACTTATACAAATTTCTGTCAATATCTGTTTTTATCCTGGCTGTTTTTAAGAGCACTATTGATAAATACATTGATTTTTGCATCTCAGAATTTTGATAAATACCAACGTTGTTTTCCACATACAGTCCTCCAGGTTGTAGGTTTCAAGATTACTTCAAACATTATCATAAAGTTAGCAAACCTTACGTCAGCAGATCTTTTAAAGAAGAGTTATGAAATGAAATTGCAGCAAGAAAGTTGGAGATGGTGGTCTTTCCTATATTATTGCAATGTAAAATTACGTTTTAAAGTAACGTAAGGGATTATAGTGACAGATGCTCACTTACCTAGACAAATATTATCTTTCAAGATAATTAAGGCTATAAATATCTCAGTACTTCAGAGACCATAAAAATAGCATTAGTAACTTTTTCTTTAGGATGTAGTTTCTTTAACTTCATATAAAGAAGTTTTAGGGAGGCGTATGCCATTCCTTAAAATAATTGGAAACTCGAATACAATTCTAATACAATAAGACTGCAGTTGCAGAAAAGAAATGTTAAAACTAAAGACACTTAACATTATTGAATTATTATTTAATTAGATCTAAGACATATAAGGATATAAAATACTTTAAAAAGAAAACAAAAATTTCAGGCTTAAAAGGGATAGTGTTCTTTTAGCCTAAAGAAAGCTTATCCACAGTGACTTTCTTATTTGAGCAAATTAAAATTTTGGTAAGAGTAGCTAAGCTATAGAGAGCGTTTGAAAGCAGAATGTGCGATATTTTTCTCTTCTCCCGCAAAATCAAAGATAGGCTTCTACATTCTCAGTTTTCCTAGTAACTTTTTGTCTTCTGCACTGATCGAACAAACTTACATCAGGATCACTTACCACTTCACACCCATTAGGATGGCTATTATCAAGACAACAGAAAATATAACAAATGTTGATGAGGATGCGGAAAAATTGGAACTCTTATGCATTGCTAGTGGAAATGTAAAATGGTATAGTCACTGTGGAAAATGATATGGTGATTCCTGAAAATATTAAACATAGGTATACAATATGGTCCAGCAATTCCACTTTCAGGTATATACCCAAAAGAAGTGAAAGCAGGGACTCAATATTTGTATACCCATGTTCATAGTGGCATTATTCACAATATCAAAAAGATGGAAGCAATGCAAGTGTCCATCAACAGATGAATGGATAAACAAAATCTTTTATATATATATATATATAAAACAGACTAGCATTCAGCCTTTTTAAAAAGGAAGGAAATTCTAACACATGCTACAACATGGATGAACCTTGAGGACACTATGTTAAGTGAGATAAATCAGTCACAAAAGGACAAATCAAAATCATAGAGACATAAAGTGGAATATTTGTTGCCAGGGGGTGGGGAGGGAAGAACAGGGAATTAGAGTTTAATGGGCACAGAGTTTCAGTTTGGAAAGATGAAAAAGTTCTGGAGATGGATGGTGGTGATGGTTCCGTAGCAATGTGGGTGTACTTAATGCCACCAAACTGTACACTTAAAAATGGTTTACATGGTAAATTTTATGTCATGCATATTTTACCACAATAAAAAAATGGGAAAAAAGATTACTTAGATCCCTTCTAGGATTGTTATTATTTTAAAGGACAAACAAAAGGCGAATCCGTAGTGAAAGAAGCCATTTAGACTTCCAACCATGAAAACTGAAACTGCAGTGAGCCTCAGGAAAGAAATTTGAAAGTTTGACTCTTACCCCTCTCTTATCCATTCACCACCCCCACCACCACCACCATATAGTTGGTTTGCAAAGATAAGATACAAGCCTCTAACTGGACTGATGCAAAAGGCCTATTAATGCTCACCCAGTCTCCACTCTCAACTCCTTAGACAGGTGCACATACCCAAAGCACCATCTATTATGTCAAAGCCATGGTTAGTAGCCTTTTGCACTCCTAATTTCCCACTCAGCAATGAATAAACATTCCCAGTTTTGCACTCGACGCTGTTCACAGTCAAATCTACTCTTGCCAGATATATTCCCCAAAGAAATGTTTAAATGTACTTCTTCACACAGCTAGGAGCAGTCTCTAGATTGTTAGTGTGAAACAGCGTAGAGCTGGATGGCTTGGAAGCAGCAATTCATTTTTCACCTTTACTTAAAGATAATGAAACCCTTCTATGGTATTACTTTTGATAATGACACGTATGCATCAGAAATATATACCTCGTTAGCGGGAGACAACTGTCTATACCGTAATTAATATGTTCTAAAAGTAGTGGATTACAAAGATTGTTAGAACTTCAGGTAACATAATATGCATATAATTTCCTTGTCAAATTTATATAATTTTCCTTAATAATAATCATATAATTTCCTTATCTAAAATAGGGTTGCAATGATTTAGTTTTAGTAAATTTACTCACAAAGAATTTAGCAACAATAGATGGGAAAAATAATTTTTAAATATATTTCAGTTATCTAATGGTGTTATGAACTGAATTGTGTTTCCCCAAAATTCATATGTTTAAACTTTAACCCCCAATATTTGGAAATACGGCCTTTAAAGAGGTAATTGGTTTAAATGAGATCATAAGGGTAGGGACCTAATTCAATATGACTAGTGTCCTTATAAGAAAAGAGAGAGAGACCAGAGACATAAGGAAGGCCATGTGAGGACACAGCAAGGAGGAAGCTGTCTGCAAGCCAAGGAGAGAAAGTCCTCAGGAGAAACCAATCCCGCTGGCAACTTGAGCTTGGACTTCCAACCTTCAGGACTGTGAGAAATAAATTTCTGTTGTTTAAGCCACCCAACCTATGGTATTTTGTTGGGGTAGCCCAAGCACACTAATTCAAATGGCAAGTCAAGAAGAAAAATAATTAGTAATATGAAAAGATAGAGAAAGGATGAGACAGACACAATTACACATAGAACAGAACACACAGGAGATGTAAGAAACCTAGACATATATATAGACACTGTGAGACACAATGTTATAAAATAGCATTTTGCAGTCTATTAAGAAGCTGTTGCTAAAGACGTCAGAATCACATGAGTTTCTTCTACTATTTACAGAGAGACATCTTAGGACTTGCCCTGATGAATAGATGAACATAAAGTGAAGCCGAGTCCATTTACAAGCCACAGATTCTGATGTCTCAGTTTAGAGAGCCCTCATTCAGAAAACCATCAATGTGTGTTTGTGAAATTGCTCTTGGATTTTTCAGTCCTCTCATTGTCACACTTGTAACAGACGTCTTCATTCTCCATCGGCCTCCATTATATTTTCTTGACAGTGTAGGTACCATTAGAAAATAATTGCTCTCACATTTGGGGCAAACCATTGTAATGATCGTTTTGGCTATTAGTGCTTTTCAAATAAAAATTAATACACATATTTAGGAATTAAAGTGATCAGTATAATTTACATAAAATTTGATAACAGAACTAAAGCATTGCATCAGAAAAAAAAAAGTGAATTTCAACGGAGAATCATTTTAGGAATCAGATATGTTCATAGTAAAATCTCACGTTATAACAAAATCAACCCAATAATTTGCCAGAAAAATAGTAATTCATATTGATGTCCAGTTTTACAAATACTTACAGTATAATAATCCCGAAACATTGTAGATGATCCAGAGACACTAGGCAAACTGGAGTCACGAGCCAAACGTGAAGACCTTGTTGACACAATTCCTCTCCAGTCATAGACTGTTTTGTCTGTTAGAATCAATGTAGGTTAAAACAATATTTATCCAGGAAAAATATACCCTGATCATACTGCTTAGTGTTACAAAGATCAAGTAAATCATCTTTATGGCCCCATATTCTGTATTAAAATTGTATCTTGTCATCCAATCAGAGAGAGATGAAGAAGTGACAGCACTGCACGGAGAGAGGCTTCAATTAATCGGCTCCTGCATACAGTGAAGCTCTTGTGTTTTTACTGCATCCAGTGCACCCAGCAAAAAACTAATAGGTTCATTCTTTCGACTCTCTTCTCTTCAAGAACATTGACTTCTTTTTTTAAAGGAGGCATAAAGCAAAATCATATCTGTGAATAGCACTTAGAAAAATGAAAGGAAAACTCCTCTCCCTGTCACATAAGTACTTTAAAAGAAAATTCAGAATTATTATGAAGGCACAAGTTTTGAAATTGCAAAGTAAATGAAATTATTAAAAGTGTTTAAGGCAAAAGGGTTGAAGAGCAAAACCTTGCCAGCATAAACCCACATATTTCTTCTGACTCATGGCAGTGGTTATGTGAGATTTCTGCAGAAAACTTATTTTTTAACAGTGAGGAGGAGATTTAAGATTTATTTGTCTATTTGTTTCTCAGAATTATTAATAATTTAAAAAAGGGAAAAATTCAGTTCAATCCTGCCATCCAAATGAATCAAATTATCTTCACATTTCCAATTTTCTTTCTAATACTAGTCATATCCATATACTCTTTCCTGACACTGTAATTCAATAGAGTCATCCACGGACCAGTTAATTTCATATAAATTTAGAGAAAATTCAGAAGTAATAAATTCTCTCATTTCATTGCTTCAACTTATTTACAGGATTATAAGTTAAGTGTCCTTTAAGGAAGCAAAGTAGTAACATAAAATAATTTTAAAAAGTGATGTTATCTCAGATACATCCTAATCAACACACATACACACATCCCACCCCATTTTAATTTATATGTGTTTCTTCCATTTCAGCCAAAAAAGGTCTCTATCCTCTATCAGAAAGGCAAAATCTCTAGAAGAGGTAACATAATAAATCATATATTTCAATCACAACTCAAAATGAATAAATGAAATTCTTTAATGGAAGCAAATGCCAATAATGGGGAGATTATAGAGAACTTGAAAATATTAGTATCTGAGACAAGGATAGCAAAGGAAAGGCCATACACATTATACTTTAATTGGGGACTTTTTTTAAAACCCAAGGAGATATAAAAGGATATCATAAGAGTTATTAAGCCCCACATTTCTAATGGAGCTTTTTTGACTAATCTGAAGCATTCCTCGACTCACTAGCACTATACCTGGCCCAATTAACTTCTACAATAAGTGTTCTTACATATTTTAGATAATTGGGCTTCTCTTTCCAACCTCCTTTTTAAATTTATAAACTCTTCCAGGGCAAGGACAATATCTTACTTGGAATTGCTCTGTGCTTCTGGTTGATTAGCAGTGTGATTAAGGTAGCTATGTAAACACTGGTGAACAAGAATTAGCCTCACAAGGTTAAATCTCACAGGCAAAAGGGAATCTTTCTGATCACTGAAGATGCCAATCCAAAATGAAACTAAAGGCCATATAACATTTTTCCAAGACAGTCCAGAACATTTCAAATATTTTATCTTGTTTACCCACAAAACAGACTCATGTAGTTGAGAAGGCCATGCATTATTTTCTCCAGTATATAGGTATCACACCAGAAAATATAGCTATAACTTTTCCACTTCAGGAAGCAGTAAAGCCTCCACTAAAATCCTCAAGGTAATCATTCACACACTGATATATGCTAATGACTACTCCTCAGAAGCCAGGAGCAGAAGGTGACATGCAACAAATTCCCGTTTATTCCACAAAGTCAGTCGAAAGTTATAAGCTCATAGTTTGAAGAAGACCAAAGTCATATATCAGACTAAAGCTCCACAAACTTTTCATGGAGCCAACAATCTTCACAGATAATGCCACAGAGAAATGAAGATTCTGAATTCTAGGGGGGTGTGTGTGTATGTGTGAGAGAGAGAAAGAGAGAGAGAGCAAGAGTAGGCCATATATTGATAGGTGAAAAAATAAGAAATCTTATCAGTAATCTCCGTTTATCAGCCAGCAGTATAGAATGGACTACTCTGAGATTAAATAAATCTGGGGAAAATGCAATATCAAAATTTGGAAAGAAACTAAAATGGTCCCATCAGGTTAACAAGGGGTTGTTAGCTAAATAGCAACTAACTTTGAACATAAAAAAAATTTGTTACCCATACTGATGTCTTCCTACCTTTGCATTTCCTCAATACTTATTTAGACTATTCTGGAAAAATATTACTATACGACTAGTTCATGTTATTTTCTTATCTTCTGCATATCTTATTTCCCTATCTAGACTTAAAAGTCTTTCAGTTGCTATGCATTTCCCATAAAACTGAATATAATGCTGTGCCCCAAGTACATGTTCAATGTATGCTCGTGGACTGATCGGGCATTGACTGAAAGGCCAATCAGCAAAACTGTTAAGAGTGAAAGGTCCCATACAATGCAACTAACAAATATCTGAAGGAATGGAAAAGTCTTAGAAACACGTTTTTTTTCAATCCTACTTTTTTTCAGGACCAAATATGTTTCATCACACCATCTTCCCTCATTTTTTATCATCTTGATTTTTATAATGGTAAAAATTTTTAAATACATTTCAGTTGGCTGTGGCTTTTTATTTAATTTCCCATTTTTATTCAAATTTTATAGTTAACAATGAGCCAAATATTTGCACAGATGAGAGAGAGTCCTAAAATCTAATAAGCATAGTTATTTTGAAAACTTAAATTACTCAGATGACACACAGAAAACTGATAAGATGGTATACTATGGTGACAATGCCAGGGGAATGAGGAAAGAAAGAAGAGGGAAGAAGGAAGGAAAAATTCCTAGCTAGTTAAAATATTCACCACTTTTGTAATCTTTGTAGTGACAAACATTTCCTCCATATCACAAAAGGATAGATTTGTCCAAGTCACCTGAATATTAGCAAAAGACCCACAGACAACAGAAGTTTAAACTTTTCAAATATACTGTTTCAGTCAAGCAAGAAACCAAATGTTTGTAAGAAATAGTCTATGCAACTGCCTCCAACAGAGCCGAAGAAGTCCAAATTAAAGTGTGGTGTATCTTTATGAGGACGTGATAGAGCCCAAGACACCACTGGGTTCAGTGGTCCTGTGTCCCTAGAGCCTCTTTTATGCTAAGCTTGTTCTGTTTCCCTTTTATCAATTCCCTTGTATCAATTAATTCTTTGAGTTAATTGCACATGCAGTTTTAATCTGTAGGTAATTACAAACAATTAATAGTTAGGAGACAGAATTAGCAGTTCTTAGTTTGATTATCTATATAATTAAAAGGGGTGGTAAACTAGAGTTGACAAATAGCATCTTAATCACTTGAATAATCAAACCCCAGAAGCTTGCTTGGGCAGCTGAACTCCATCTGTCATATTAGTTCAAATTTTAGAATCTATGATTGAAATGTCCATTTAAATCAATTCATATTGTTAATTTATAGTCACAAATGAACAATAAGTATTCTAAAACTTCTTAAACTATTTACCTTCTTTCGTTTGTTTATTATGAACTGTCTCTAAAAAGATTCAATATAAAATAAAGATTCAATAGACTAACATGTATATCTACTGAATACCAGTTAATATTCATGGCTGCCAAATCTTATGCTATAAAACATCTAAGAAATATGGATAACTCATTTTGTACTAGGTTTTATTTAACATTCTATTTAAGTGTGTGCTGAGAGGCAGCAAGTAAGACACACCTCTAATCCTTTTTCTGGTTATCTGATGGGAACGGTTGTTTGCAGATACAGAGCAAATACTAAGAAGCAGGACAAACTTAAGGTGAGTTAGAAAAATATATGAGAACTTCATTCCGATTAGGATGTAATATAATACAGAACAGTGGCATCACTGTTGCATGATATCTTTCTGAATAGCCAAATATTTGAACAAGTTTGGCAGATACTTCCAAGCTAATAGTGAATAAAACATGTTTAAAAAGAATCATGATTTCTGGTTGAGTACGGCTTGTTACCTTTGACTAAGAGGCAGCCCCTTTTACAGCCCTACTAAAATACTGTAACAATAAAGGAAAAGATAAAAATCTCAAGGTCACAAAAAATTAAGTCTAACCATTCACCAATTTGCAGATGAGAAAAAAATTTTCTTTAATTAGGATGATGGAAGTGAACTGAAGAAAGCAATTAATGATCTTTATATAAAAATAAAACCCCTAGTCCATCTGAAAGATATTAGAAAGAGGCTTCATACTTCCAAAGAAAAAAGAACAAAAAACCTTTCCCTACAATGCTACAATGTAGGTGCTGCTTTTGAAGGACCACTTCCCTCTCCATACTCTCATCTATCACAATCCAATTGAACACTACAACTCCAAGAAAACAACTAGGAAAGGAAGTAATCCTGACTGTAACACCAGGATTTGATACAATCCTCTTGTAAAGCAAGAGCTCTGTGCAGAGGGTGAGACTGGCAGGTCTTGATAACAATGCATAATGGGAATTGCAATTTTCTCTCTATTTTTAATCACTCACTTTGCCTAGATCTATTTTTCCTTACTCAGGGCTGAGTAAACACACTGGGGCCTACATTAATCATGGCAATAATTGTGGAAGATCTAGATTGCTAAATGCTTTACATACATTACCTGATCTAATCTGCACAATAACTCTATGAGATGGATGCTGAGTTTTTCTCCAATTTAACAGAGGAAAAAATACATTAGTTCACTTGCTCGAGTTTAGAAAGCTGGTAAGTGGTTGTGTGAACCCAGGTCATTCTGAATTTGAAACCCACGTGACTGTGACACAAGGGGAAAGGTCGCTATGGTAGACTGAAAAATGGCTTCAAAGATATTCATATCTTAATCCCTGGAACATGTAAATGTTAGCTTATATGGCAAGAGGGACTTTGCAGGTATGATTAAAATAAGAATCCTGAAAGGGGAGATTATCCTGGATTATCCTGACAGGCCCTACATGTACTCACAAGTGTCCTTACAAGAGGGAAATTTGACTACAGAAGAGGAGAAGGAAATATAATGACAGAAGGAAGAGATGGAAGTGGTAGAGAAAGAGGTAATGAGCCAAGGAATGCAAGCAGCCTTCAGAAGCTAGAAAAGGCAAGGAAACAGATTCTGCCCTGGAGTCTCAAGAAGGAATCAGTTCTGTAGACGTCTTGACTTTGTCTAATGAAATTGATTTCGGATTTCTGTCCTCCAGAACTATAAGAATAAATTTGGGTTGTTTTAAATTACCAAGTTTGCAGTAAATTGTTAGAGCAGCCGTGGGAGACTAAAGCAGTCTGCAATTCTGAAAATCTAGTAAAAGAGTTTAAGAATATTCTACTAGTTCCAGAAGAAAATTTTAGAAAAGTGTTGGCATTCTCATTATATTATAACATTACAAGTCTTTAAAATAGAGGCCAAAAGCAATAAGGAGAAAATAAAGTAAGACTTTAAAAAATAATAATATTTGTAAGGTAAATAAAAATGTAAATGAGTGTTTTTAAAAAGGCAAGAAATACAATGAAACCAAAAATGTAATGGCAGAATTAAAATGTACTTCAGAGTTAGTAGGGGTGTAAGAGACAGCACAGAATATCAAATAACTGGATTTGGCAAGCACTCCTAGAATGCAGAAGAAAAGTATCCAAAGATGAAAAGAGAGAGAAGATTATACATTAAAGAGGACAAAAAATAAATATCCATCAAAGGAATCACACACATTACTGAAGACGAAACCAGAATAATGAGAAATGAAGAAAACATCCACTATTGAATAATAATTTCCTGAGTGGAAAAAAAGATGTGAATCTTCTGAGTACTGGGGCTCATTGCATTTTAGGAAAAATTAATTAAAAGAGATTTGTATGCAAGTACATTCTGCAAAATTACAAGAATAAAGAAAATTTAAACTACAAGAATAAAGAAAAATTCACATATACTTAGAAAGAAAAAAACATCTCCAAGGTGTAAAACAGGTTGTTCTCAAATTTCTTCTGTGAAACAGCAAAAGAACCAATAAATAATAAAACACCACCAACAGAATTTCCAGGAAAAAGAAAAGCTGTGAAACAGAAATTTTATAACCAAATTGTCTTCAATGTATAAAGGCCTGGAAAAAAATCATTCTCGAATATACCAGTGTACTAAAAATCTGCTCAAGAAAAATCATGTGTTGTTTAAATAAATAAAGAAACATGCAAACACTTATCTGAAGACCAAGACATGAATCAAAATTAAGGATAAAAGAATTTAGAAATCACCGTATAAGAGTACCAGCAGTTTTTTCTATAACCAGTGTACTCAGTTCTGGTAGGATCACGTGCAGTGATGTGGATTCTATAGTTCTGATTTAAAGCTTGGTCCTGCCAGGGTTTCTTTTCTGATTGTTCTACTTTCCCAGGAACCAAACAATTTGCTTCCTAGGGTATAACGAACTCACTCACAGTTCAAATGAAATGTGCTTTCAAATGGAATCTTGTTCTATGATTATCAAAAACAATAACCAATAACCAACGTTGTTATGTCATGCATTTAGAATGGCTAAATGTTTAGAATATATACCCGGAGACCCAGTAAACAAGACAAGAATAACAAAGAACAATATAATGGCTATATTCATTTTCACAGAACTTAAAAAATGACTTTTCTCCTTTTTGCAAATGGAATCACCTGAATCATAACATTGCCCCTCATGTAACTTCTCTTTATATCATAGGAACAACTTCCAAGTGTTTCCATGGTGCTCTGTGGTTTAACTAAGGGAAAAAAACATACCTGGAAAATAGATTGTAGAAAGTGCACTAGAATTTGATAGTGAGTATCTCTGGGTGGTAGAACACTAAAGAATGTTTTTTTGGGGTTTTTTTTTGCGATAGTGTTCTATATTTTCCAAATTTTCGGCAATTAATTATAACTAATTGCAAATTTAGAGAAAACATTTAAAATAGGCTATATAATTTTAGGTCAAAATACACAAAAATTATGTAAAAAATTATGAACAAAAGCAAAGTCTGGAGAAAGCATCACGGAACTTTAGAAACGTTCACATCTAGGGAGGCATTAGATCGAGACTAAATTTTACTCCTTTTATTCTATTCATTTTGTACTTATAAAGGAGAAAATACAATCCGTTTAAGGTTTTTTTAACAAACATACATACAAAAGTAAGTATTCCCTTTAAACTTGCCCTCAATGACCACAACATTTTGGGGGCAGCTGGGGGGAAGGGACGGGAGATTCAACATCTTTAAGGAATAGAAACTCATATTCCCCTCCCAGGAAGTAAAAGAGACAGTCTGCTGTGTCATAGTAGCTCTGGAAAACTTTGGTTTCAGGCTTAGAAAGTAAAGACTGTTGATTAAAGAAAGCAGGAGTGCAGATACCAGGTCTGTCACAGATTTATCCAGCAGTCAGGGGCAGCTATTTGAATAGGGGATCTGAAAATGCATGTTGATGGCAGCTCACCTGTCATCTTTGCCAAGAAGCACTCTGACAAATGCAGCTCATGCTGGTAGCATATTGCAACTCGAGGAGGGCTGGGGCAGTGTCCAGTGTACTGTTTCATGCTCTGCACATCCATAATGCCTGGCATGGATTATGTGCCAATAGTTTTGAACAAAACAATGTTAAAGTGAACTGGACGATGTGTGTTTTACAGATGACAGTGATGTCACCCGTCTCGAGGCAATAACAGACAGAGGTTCTGGGGAAAAGTAGATATTGGGTGATAATTCAATGCGAGTGTTCTTAGTGGATCCCCCCTGCAAATGGAAGCAAAAATTAACTAGTCTTTTGTTTGTCTCATATAATTCTAACAATTTTTTTTAAATTAATTCTTTCAGGTTTATTATGTATTAATGTTTGGACCACATGGATCTTACCTATTTTAGTCAATGTTTTGGTGCTCGCACTCATACATGCTTGGTGAAAATGAAAATTTGAAAAGACTTCTGGGAAAGTAATTTGCCATCAGAGAAGTCTTTTAAATATTGATATTTTTAATGTAATATCAATTCTAGGAATCTTTCATAAGGAAATAACCTGAAATATGCCAAAAGAACCATTTTCAAAGATATTTATTATAGTATTATTTATAATAATTGTGCAGAAAAGAGTTAACATGGCAAATTTGAGACTGCTATTCTTAGAAAGACATGCTTACAAAGTTGACCCTTAGCTGGCATCTGAAAACTTGGCAGGTAAACAGTTTCCTAACTTATGCAAAACTTTCTCTAAAAGGCAAGAGTACCTCACTATGCCTAGACTGTTTATGCAAACAATATGGTTTATGATGAACACCTGCCTCCCCCTTCTGGAAATCTGGAATGTTGGTACATGCTAAGCAGAGGGTGCCTATGCGACCATCCCCCAATAAAAACCTTGGGTGCTGGGTCTCTGAGTTTCCCCAATATACAACACTTCAAACATGTCGTGACTCATTGCTGGAGAAAATAAATGCATCCATGTAACTCTACTGGGCAAAGGTTGGAAGCTTGATCATGGTTTCCTCTGGGCTTCACCCCATGTGCCTTTTTCCTTTGCTGATTTTGCTTTGTATCCTTTTCATCATAATCAACCTTAGCTGTGAATATGACTATACACTGAGTCCTCTGAGCAGATCCCCAAACCTGGAGGTGGTCTTTGGAGCCCCCAACACAATAATAAAATTGGAAACAACATTAATGTCCAGTATTGAGAGAACTGGTTAAGTGAATTATAGTACATCCATGCACTGGATTATTTTTCAACAACAAAAATTATGGTTATGAAGTTTTTTACATTATAACTATAATATAAAAAATTGAAAATATTATATACCTTATGCTTTTAATTATAAACAAAAAAAATCCATAAATAAAAGGACTAAACAAAAACATACCAAAATGCTGAAAGTGATAGCTTCTGGTTTGATCAAATTTTTATCTGTATTCTATTCTTTTATTTTGTTCTGAATGGGCTGTGTGCGGGGTTCATGAATCCTAAGTACCTGACTCACAAACAGCCACCTTTTGAGGAAGCTATCCTAATAGTTTTTTCCTCATACTGGTTGCCATAGGACCTAACCCATGGTTTATTTGTGAAACTAGACTTGCTGCCTAGTTTGAACCAATAATTGAAGACAAAATTGAGCTTTAGAGGACTGGATTAGGAAGCATTCCATGAGTCTGAAGAAAGCACATATGAGCTAGACATAAGGGGGTAAGAACACTGAACACGTTTGGCTCAAACTCTGCCCAGTTTGGTCTCTACATCACAAGGAAACAATCTGGCACAATCAGATCTTATATTTTAACACTTTAAATGCTAAGTGAATGAACAGAAGCAGGTTACGTTAGCTGAGAAGGTTAAGCAACGAGTTCTCCACTTCTCTTTAAGGCAGGTTGACAATCCCAGTATTGGGAAATCTGGAACCTAGAATGACTGTGGGGTTGAGGGAATGACTTTTCAAGATGTCTTCACATATATGCTCCATCACTAAAGGAAATACGCACTTGCCACTCGCTTACAGTTATAAGGAGTCTGACCTGACCATTTGGCGTTCCAGAAGTTCTATAATGGAGATATATTTGTTTTGTAATGTGAAAGAATGATTAAGCTTTAGAAAACAAAAACTATCTACAAAAGGTTTTGTTGCAAATCTTTGCTACTTTATTTATTTACAGGTTATGCATGAACTAGAATTATTGTGCAAATTCTGGAATGAGCTGGCCTTTTTAGAAAACAAAAACAAGAATCTAATCCCCTAAGAAAAATTGTTAATTTTCAGTTATTTCCATCTGTCTTTGATGATTGACTTGTCAGAAGATTGAAGTTCATTAATGTATCATTATCTTTACTAGAAGCTCATTAAAGCAATGCATTCAAGGGAGGAAAAAAGATTCTGGTGACAAAAACAAAAGGATAACTACAGAACAGAATTTTAGCCCTGCTTATGTCTGTATCTTTATTCCAAATGTTTCACTCTATTCTTTTCTATTCTCCTAGTCATAGCTAGGAAAGAGCTAGCTTTGTCACCTTACAACGTTAGACCATATATGATTGGTAGGAACTTAACTAAATTGCAGGCAGAGTATCATAGAGAATTACATTAAACATTCATGTAAGTACAGAGAGGTTCACAGTGCCCAAGTCTATTTGCTACAGCAACTATCACACATAAATATAACAAACACAATAAGTGATATAAGCTAATAGCAAGTACTTTCCATTATTATGATCAACATTTACAATTACCGGGTTTAAGGATTAGCCAATTTCTACCTCCCCTTTTCAGTTCTTTCAAACATCATCAGAAAGAAAGCAAAGATGAAACATAAATCAATGTTTCTACTTTTCATAAAAACAAGTAAAAGTCTAAGTTCTGAACAGATGATGAAAATTCTGGATATTTTTGTGTTAAATATTATCTATGGAGCTCAGCAGCCAGGTGGATCCTGTTTCCATTATCACTAATAAATGAAAATTGACTGCACTAATAAAATATTTCACAGATGCTCTGTCTTCTTCCTCCTACACACCAACAGATCAAATTCACAAAATTTGGTTCTTTTGAGAAACATAATATGTATTATTTTAATAGCAACTTCAAAAATAATTGAAGACAAAATTAAGTTCATTTCTTAATTTATCTTACTGGTTTTCCTAACTACTATGTTTTTATATGACTCTTTCCTCTAGTTAAAGTGCTCTACTTGCCTTTAGCTAAAATAGCATTGAAGTTTATCTCCACTCATTTGCCTACGCCATGCTCTCCACCTGTGATGGTTAATTTTATGTGCCAACTTATCTAGGAAACAATGACTAGATGTTTGGTCCAAGATGTCTGGGTGTTGCTGTGAAGGTACTTTTTAAATGAGATTAACATTTAAATCTGCTTTGAGTGAAGCAGATTGCTCTCCATAATGTGAGTGGGCCTTACCCAATCAGTAGAAGGCCTTAAGCAAAAGACTGACCTCCCTTGAGGAAGAGAGAATTCTGTCAGCAGACTGCTTTCAGTCTTGAGCTGCAACATTAACTCTTCCCTAGGTCTCCAGACTGCCAGCCTCCACAATTTCATAAATCTAGATAGATGATTGATAAATAGATAGATAGATGGATGGATGGATAGATGGATAGATAGATCAGATAGATAGATAGATAGACAGATAGATAGATAGAAAAATAGAGAAATATAGAGAGAGTTTCTATTAGTCTTGTTTCTCTGGAGAACCCGGACTACTACATCACCATAACACATCCTAACCAGTCTCCACCTTCCCCAAACACACCCAACTTTCAAGGAGAAGCTGTAACTCCATCATGTTTTTCTTTTCACTCAAGTATATCGGAATTCAAAGGAATACGACCAGAATGATTACAAAGATAACCCTGAACCCATTCTAATTATAAAAAAGTTAAATAATTTTCAAAATTTTGTCTTTTCAGTATTAAGAAAAATATGCCTGGCAATCAAATCACTGATATGATACACCAATGTGAATGGTCAAGGAGGCTGAGACCTAGTTGCCTCCACTACTGGGACAGAACACAACTCATTGCCTTATATTGTGGGTTATTTTTTCTTGTGTTTTAACTCAGCCATAAAACTATAAATTCCTTATAAAACATGATTGACGCCTAAATTTAATTTGTATTCCTACACACCTGGCACAGCATTTTGTACGGTCAGTTTTCAAAAAGCTTAAAAAAAACCTTTAATCAACATTTTTTGCCTTCAAAATTCAGATGACATCTTCACTTTCATTATGTATACTTATACCAAATGTCCTTATCCTTGTAAAAGATGGAAGCAAAAAAGATATCACAACTCCATCTCCATCTGAATGAAGACTCTATCAAAATAATGATGAAAAATGTGGACTGACTCAATAGAATAGAATCTTCAGTAGCCCAGACACTCAGGCCATCTGAATCCACTCCTCTACTCTTTTCTAAAGGCTTCCATTGAGTGCTGGGAGAAAGTGCTGATGAGAAAGATTGGAGTAGGGCAGGAGACCTGAGAAAGACCTCCTCTGTGATGCAGGTGTGTGAGTATAGCCCTGGTTTGGAAGTGCAGCAGAAGAACCCAATGAAGACTGTCTCCACACCAGTCACCCCATGAGTACAAGGTGGTGGTTGGCTGCTGCTGAAAACAAGCAGGAAAACCACTCATGATCCCAGCCCTATGTTAATAATAGGCAAAAGCTGTCTGCTACTTGGGGAGGGGCAGGAAACTCACTTAAGTTATGCAGCCATTATAACCCTGATAGCAAAGCCAGATAAGGGTATTACAAGAAAGGAAAATTACAAACCAATGTCCTTGATGAACATAGATGCAAAAATCTTTAAAAAAAATTAGCAAATCAAATCCATCAATATATACAAAGCATAATATATCATGATCAATTACATGTAGCCCAGGAATGTAAAGTTGGCTTTATATATGAAAATTAATCTGTATAATTCACTATAGTAATACACTGAGAGAAAAATCATATAATCATTTAAATACACACATAAAAAAATCTTACAAAATTCAACACACATTTATGATTTAAAAAATTTTTACAGTAAACTAGCAAAAACGGAAACATCGTAATCCTAATGAAGGAAACCTACAAAAAACTTTAGTTAATATCATAGATAATGGTGAGATATTGGATGACTTCTAAGATTTGAAACAACGCAGGATGTCTGTAATCACTACCTCCATTCAACATTGCGCTAGAATTCCTAACCAGTGCAATAAAACAAGACAAAGAGATAAAAGAAGACATACAATTTGGAAAGAAAAAAGTAAATCTACCTTTATTTAGAATGACATGACTGTGTATGTAGAAAATTCTAATGAATTTTAAAAAAACTAGTAATACTAGTGTGTGAATTTAGCAATGTTGCAGTGTACAAAGTCAATTAAAAAAACAATTGTATTCTTTATAGTAGCATAAACAATCAGAAAAGGAATTAAAAATCAGTATTATTTGCAATAGCTTCAAAAAAATCAAAGTATTAAGGATAAATTTAACAAATAGCATGTAAAAACTTTACATAAATATAAAATATTGCTGAGAGATTAAAGAGAACAAAGAAATACACTGTGATCATAGATTAAAGACTTAAACTTGTTGTTTTATATCTCTCAATTGACATATAGATTCAAGGCAATGCCAGTTATAATCACAGCCAGATTTTCTTCTGGAAATTGACAAGATAACTTAAAAATTGATTTGGAAAAGCAAAAGAACAAGAATAGTTAAAATAATCTTGAAAAGGAACAAAATTGGAGGATATATACCACATGATTCAAGACTTACTACAAAGCTATGGTAGTAAGATAATATGTTATTGGCAAAAGGATATATAAATAGATGAATAAAACAGAGTAGAGTCCTGAAAGAGATGCACACAAATACAATCAAAGATTTTTGACAAAGATACCAAAGTAATTCAATGGAGAAAGAAAAATCTCTCCAACAAATGGCACTACCTTAAACCATACACAAAAATTAACTTGAAGTGGATCATGGGCTGAAACATAAAAGCTAAAACAACAAAGCTACTAGGAAAAAATATCAGTAGATATTCACAACGTTGGGACCAGGGAAGATTTTTTAAAAAGACATAGAAAGCATAAGTCACAAAAGAAAAAATAAGAAATTGGACCTCATCAAAAATAAAACCTTCTGCTCCTTAGAAAAGGCAAGGAAAAAAAAAAAAGTAAGCTACAGACTATGAGTAAATATTCACAATACATGACAAAGGACCTAAATCCAGAATATATACAGACTCTTGTAACTCAATAATGAAAAGACAAATCGCTTTATTTTTTAAATGGGCAAAGACACAGACACTTCGCAAAAAAAGATGTACAAATGAAAAATATGCCTTTGAGAAAGTGCTCAGCATCATTAAACATCAGGCAGGGAATGCAAATTGAAAGCTCAATGAGCCACCCCACTGATATGGCTAAAATGAAAGAGATCGACAACAACAAATGTTGAAGAATGTGGAACAACTGGAACAATTATAAACAACTAATGAGAATGCAAAATGGTACCATCACTTTAGACAACTCTTGTTTCTTACATAGTTAAATATACATCTACTCTGTGACCCAGCAATTCCACATCCAGGTATTAATCCAAGAAAAACAAAAACATATGCCCACACAAATGCTTCTACACAAATGTTAGTGGAAGTTTTATTTATAATAGGTAAAAAGTGGAAACAACTTGGATGCTCATTGACCAGAGAATGGATAGATGCACTGTGGTATTGCCAAACAACAGAATACTACTCAGCAATGGACAAACTACTGATACGTGCAACAACATGAATACTTCTCAGAAACATTATGGTAAATATAAGAAGTCATACAAGAAAACATACATATTATATGATTCCATTTATATGAAATTCCTAAATTTGCAAAACTAAGCTACGATGATAGAAATCAAATGAGGGTTTACTTTTAGAGGCAGAGAGCGGGGCAGGGGTAGATGGACTGGGGAGTGGCAGATGGGAACATTCTGAAGAAATGCTATGTCTTGATATTTGTTCCTCAAAATTGACTGAATGATACATTTGAGATATAAGCATTTCAAAAAATATATATTATATTTTAATAAAAAATAAAGATAAGTTAAATATTCTATGTATCTTCTATTTGCATTTTCCTACAAGCAATTTATATTATTCATGTTATGGTACCAAATCAAATTTGAGTTATAGTCCTAAAAGGTTAAAAGCTCCTCCCAAATATTTTAAAAGTACTTTCTAATCTAAAATTCATCTTTAGGGGGTCGGCCCAGTGGCGCAGCGGTTTAGTCCGCGCTTGGCAGCCCGGGGTTCGCTGGTTCGGATCCCGGGCGCCCGCTGACGCACTGCCTGTCAGCCATGCCGTGGCGGCGTCCCATATAAAGTGGAGGAAGATGGGCACGGATGTTAGCCCAGGGCCAGTCTTCCTCAGCAAAAAGAGGAGGATTAGCAACGGATGTTAGCTCAGGGCTGGTCTTCCTCACCGAAAAAAATAAAAAAATAAAATTCATCTTTAGATAAATAATTCACAAAACAAATTAGAGCATTTCAAAATCTAAACAGTCAAGTCATTTTTCTGGGAATAAGCTCTCGTTCTTTCCCTGGCAAATGCACTAAATTTAAAAATCATTTTTTAAATGTTGCATTGAGGTGGTTTTCTGAATCAGAATTCCTGTGGATATTTTAAGTTTATTAGCATGAGCCATTTTTAGCTTTAGAATTTCTGCAATATTATTTATTGATTCAAGTATTAATGGTCCATTCTAAAAATAGTAATTCACAATCTACATAAAGAATCTCATCTGATTCACAGATTCACCATGAGAAATAGATAAAAGAGGAATTTCCTCCCCCATTATAGATAAGACAAAACCATGGTTTTTCTCTCCTTTCACTGTTCTTCCTTATCTTGCTTGAAATTCCTGTTTGTTTAACTGTTTTCCTCTTTCATTCCTTAAATTCTAAGCACATTTTCCACCTCTATGCCATCTCTGTTTAAGGCTTTTTCCTTAGTTAGGATCTTCACTTTTCCTAAATAAAGTATCGTTTTTTTTTTCTTTTGAAGCCAATCTTTTGATACAAAGGAAATTTTAATGGAGCCAAGAATATAGTATTAGAAGTTTTTTAACAACCAGAAAATACTTGTTCTCATTTGCATTGATGCTTAAAAACATAACTCTAACAAAACAAAACAATTGAAAAGAATTATAACTGAAAATAATAATAAAAAACAACTGTAACTTTTTTGTGTGTGTGTGTCAGGAAGACTGGCCCTGAGCTAGCATCCGTTGTCAATCCTCCTCTTTTTGCTGAGGAAGATTAGCCCTGAGCTAGCACCTGTGCCCACCCTCCTCTGTTGTTTTTTTTTTTGTATATGAGACACTGCCCCAGCATGGCTTGATGAGTGGTGCATAGGTCTGCGCCCAGGATCCGAACCCACAAACCCCAGGCCACCGAAGCAGAGCGTGCCAACTTAACCACTATGCCACCAGGCCAGCCCCAACTGTAATTTTATTTAGTCATTTTACTTATTATTTTCCTCTACATCAATTTATTAATTCTAATGGAAATTGTTTTTAAAAGACCTGTGGCATTAGAATCAGACACAAAATCCTATTTTTAATTATGTATTATTTCAGAAATACTGAAAATTGAAAAAAATTTATAAATACTAGTTAAAAATCCACATTCTACAGATTAATTGCAGAAAAACACTTTCATTCACATACAATTAGATGAAAATGATTAGGGAGCAATTGAGATCAGAAAAACATAAGAATTCTTTTTAAAAGTCTCTGTGTTTTCCGTTTTTGTAAGAGAGAAATAAGTGATCTCACTTTTTAAACACAATAAGAGAAAATGCATCAGTCATTTAAACATTTTTTCAATACATTTCCTGACCAAATTTTGCCCCACAGAGGAATTTAAGTCAAAAATTAGAAACCCAGAAAAAGAAAACTTCATAACATTCAGTTATCCTTATTTCCATGCTTTAGCCTTCTATTCCTTAAGTCAGATAAGCTTGCAAAATATCTATGATAAACCTGTAATTTACCATGGTCATGAATTATTAATTCCAATTTCTGAAACTTATGCCAGAGAAACTATCTTAGGTATAAAAAAGGGATTGTAAATCTGGTTAGATAATTGCCTTTTAAAAAAAAGGCAAATTATGGAATAAGATCTTGCTTTTTGTATCCTAAAAATTAGTTCAAAAGTCGCTGTAAGTTAATTAACCAGTGCTAAAATTTTGGCTATCTATAAACAAAGTTAAATTCTTAATGTGTATATTCAAAAAGTATTCCAGACAGTGAGCTGAGAGAAAAAAACACCTTCAGAAAATGCTCTCACAGAGATTTGCTTTATAGGATTGATGGTACAAGTAATTACTAAGACATTTAATAAATCGCACTTGGAAGAACTGCCAAGCTGGAGAAAACCTCCAAGTCAAACCACCTTGGTTTTTATTTGTTTTTAAGCAATGGAATTGTAGTATATTTTGCCAGCATAGTTTCACTACCTCATGTTTAAAAGATTCATATGTATGAAACGCTTGAAAGAAACATCTCTTATATACACTGTATTTCCCAGTGGACATAGCTTAGCAGAAACTGATAAAAATGAAGGGTCATAAAATAGGAAATCCATTTTCATACCCATTGGTGTGTAACTGCATAGATTCTTTGAATAGTTGCTATAAATTAATTCCAACTTAAAAGCAATGAAATATTTTACCTTTTGCAAAGCAGTAAGGAATGACAAAAAGTATTCTTTTCCCCTTTAGCAGAGAAGGGATATTCTGTGATCTGAACAGTTATTGCCTTCATCTATCTAAACTATAAACCCAGCTCATGGACTGCACAGGAAAATTTGGAGCTCCTTCAAAGCTCAATCATCCAAATACAACAGAGATTCTCATTGGTTTAAAGTACATTTCAGAACTCTAGAATATTGTTCTGGGATATTAAATTTGAGGAATGACTGACTTTGGTTTCCCTATGAGTTAGGACACAGTTATGAATAATTCTCCTCAGATTTAGGATAGATTCAAATATATAGTTAGGGACCCAAACATGTCTACTGGTCCAGAAAACTTGTATCAGCCTTTGCCACATGTATTAGAAAGAGAAAACGCATCAGTTTTTTTTTTAATTAGAAATAATAAATGTGATGGTTACCTAGCAGAACTTACAAATAACACAGTACCTGCCCTAGAGGGGTTTATGTTCTAAGATATTTACATTCAATAAGAATCAGTAGCCTCCAGATCAGTGCTTACCATTTTTTTTTTTTACTTTTACTTTTTAACTTTTTTTAAAATCAAAAGTGTTATTTACCACGGCTACACTCAATCAGGCAAGCAATACTTACTAAACGCAGGAATAATAATATAGCATGGTTTTCTTCAGGGCCAAATGAACTATTATACCTAGTATTTCAGTTCAGTACATGGTTTTCCTGTCTGCAACCTCAGCAGGTATTTATTTCATATCTACTAGGTGCAGCTGAACAGTGAATGCTTACTCTGTGCCAGGCATGTGCAAAGTGTTGAGAATACAAGATGAACAAGACACAGTCCCCCAGGCTTTGAGAAATATACAGTCGAATAGGGAAAAGTAAACAAAGACAACTGACTACCACTTTGTGGTTTCATTTGATTTGTCCATTTTCTTTGATTTATGTTGTGGAGGCTCATTCAGAGATGAAGCAGCTCTCCCAGAGGAAGTCCAGGGATAGCTTCACAGGTGATGGGACACTGCAGCTGGATACTAAAGAACGATAAGGAGGTCTAGCAGGGGGTGGAAGAGTTTCTGTGCCTCACAGGAAGACAGCAACAATAAAAATGAAGAGTTCAGGCTCTGAGTCCCACATTCTCAGGGCACTCAAATGTTCTTTGGAGATCCCTCTTGGAGAGCACTGTTTAGCCAGAGAGGAGGGGGTAAGTGAGAGAACACCATCAAAATCCAGAAGTTGCGCATGATATCCAGAGGCTGGTCAGGCAGGACAAGACTGGGCAGTCAGGAGCTTCTCAAGAAACCCAACAAATTGTTTAACACTGTGGCCTTTTCCTAAGTGCTATAACTAGAAACTCCAAATAAATCTCTCCAATGGGTTAGCCTTTAGATTCTTACTTTAAACTCTGAGTTTAAAGACTGCCTTCCTACTGTTATATTTTCTGGTGTAATTTTATGATAATTGATGAGATGTTCAGGACTTATCCTTTGTATTTAATAACCTCTCCAGTGGTAACGTGATCTAGATGTACAGCTACCAAACATCCCAGTTTGCCCAAGACTGCCTCTGTTTTAGCACTAAAAGTTGCAAATCCTGACAACCTCCTCAGTCCAGGGAAACTGGGCCAGTTGGTCAACCTAAGATTTCCCACTCTCAAGCCCCTAGCAGAATAGGTGCTCAGCATTGCTTTTCCTACTGAACTTATTCTTTTAAAAATCTACTATTGTGAAATGTAACATATGTTGAGGGAAAATAACCAATAACCATTCTATTGATAAGAGAAATAAATTTTACTTGAGCCAGAGTGGGAATTATAATCTGGGAAGGCCTTAGAAAGCATTCCAGAGAAGCGTGGTTTTCAGTAGTCTTACATCTTTTTAGAACAAAGAACATACATTAAACACACCCAGGATACATTTTCAAAGTTTCAAAGAGGTATTTAGTTGCAAATTAGCAGGTGAACATGACCCTGCTGTCCAGAAAAGGACTAATACAGATGTTACCAATAGGGTGTAGGAGGGGAAGTAGCATTCTTATCTTAAGAGAGTGCATTCTTTAATGGTTAAAGCAGATGTACAATGTATGTTTGATAGGCCATAAATCAGGCTTCCTTGGTTCAAGCCAAATCTGTTTTGAACCTGAATAGTTACCCCATATATGTGAAAATCTCTTGTCACATACATAGAGAAAAGCACATAAAATGCTATACGCACAATTTTTAACACAAATAGTGAACCACCTAGTATCAGAAACAATGTATACGCCACCATCCCAAATTCTTCCTTCCCAATCAAGTATTTTCCCTCCCCAAGACCTATCTACTTTCCTGATTTTTCTTATAAACATTTCTTTGTCTGTTTAAAATAGACTTACCAATGGTATTAAACTATAAAGCTTAGTGTTATCTTTTTATTTGAACTTGATCTACCAAAATACTTTTCTGTTTTGCTTTTAGTGTTCAACATTATGTTTATAACATTCCTCCATGTTGCTGCATGTAGATGTAGGTTGTCCACTTTCTTGCTACACACTCTTCCCTTGGATGCATTTACCACAATTTATTCATCATTGTACTGTGGATAGTATTTGAATTGCTTCCAGCTTGGGGCTATTACAGACTATGCTGCTATGAACATTCTTGTATGTGAATCCTGGTACACATGTGCAAGAGGTTCTCTAGGGCTGTGCTAGTGAAAGTGTGGCCCATGGATTAACCAAATCCTCATCATCTGGGAGCTTGACAGAAATGCAGACGCTCAGGTGCCAACCCAGATCTATTGAATCAGAATTTCTGCGTGAATAAGACGTAGTACAGGGTGAAAAGCAATGAGGAGTGGAGTCACTGCAATTAAGCTTTACTTGACACCAGCAGGGTAAGAGAGTTCCCAGCCTTCCTCATCCTCACCAACACTTTATACTGTCAGTCTTTTAGATATGTAACTATCTGGTGGGTGTGGTCTAGAACCTTCTAGATTTCCTTTGCATATATCTAATCACCAATGAGGTTAAACACCCTTTTATAAGTTCAAAAGAGGTTTTGATTTTCTCATTTTAAACTTCCTTTTCCAGTCTTTTGTCCAGTTTTCTATAGGGTTGTTTCTCATTTTCTCCTTAGTTTGAAAAAATTTGTTATAGCTAGGTTTTAGACAATTGTTGAGTATATGTATTGAAATTATTTTTCCCAATCTGTGACTTGTCCTTTTACTCTTTATGGTACATTTGATGAAGAGAAGTTCCAATTGGGATATAGGTATGTTAATCAGTTTTTTCATTTATGTTTGGTAACTTATTATCTTGTTTAAGAAACCCTTTCCTACTCCGAAGTCCTGGACATATTTCCCTATATTTTCTGCTAAAGTTAAAAGTTCAAAGTTAAAATTCACATTTTTAACTTTTTTATTAAAATATAATTCATGTAGAAAATTGAACATGAAAATTCAGCGGAGTAAATTTTCGGAAACATCCTTGTTCATCATGACTAGATTAAGAACCAGAACATTTCTAAAAACCAGAAGCCCTTCTCATGTTCCCCTTTAGTCACTACCCCCCAAGAGTAAGATGATGCAAGATAAAGGTCCAATTTTGCCTTTTTCTATGAAGATAATTTTTCTAGTGAAATGTATTCAAAAATCCCTTTTTTTCCTACTCATATGTAGTGCCACCTCTTGAGTATATCAAATATATATGTAGAGTGTAAACTCTATATGGGGCAAACTCACAGCCCCAGTCTGGCCTGGTAATCATTTTCTCATCGTCCTTACAAAAGGCACATCACACTCCAGACCTGCTCTAGCACTGGCACCCCAAGTCCCTCTGCTAATCTGTCTTCTCCCAATGTGGACAACAGGTATTCCAGACCTCCCACCCACAGTAGCTGCCCACTGCCCCTGCACACCCTCATGCCTCTGTGCCTGCCTCTGACTGAGGTTCAAGTGCAATGCAGAAGATTATTTCCTGCTTGTTCAGTGACTGGACCAGCTCTGGCCCAGGCACATAACGAACTTCTCTGCTTCCCAGCAGGCTGCAACTACATCTTCTTCACTGAGGTCTGAACCCCAGCTTTGAGGAGAGAGGCCCCTTTCAACTCTTTCCATCCCTGGATACTCTCCCTCAGCCTTAGGGTACCCTGTAGAATTCAGCCTTAGGCTACCCTGTGGAATTCTCTTCCATCTCTTTTATCAAGGCTTAATAACTCTTTATAACACACTTTCCTTGTTTAAATTACTGTGCGGTATATGTCTCCTGATTGGATCTAAACTAAAATAAATTCTCTATATTTCTGAAATATAAATTTTTAACATCTTCTGAAATTTAAGATTAGAGTTATTTATTCTTTGAATGCTTGACAGAATTTGCCAATGAAGCTATCTGCCCTGGCAGTTTTGTGAAAATATTTTTCACCAAGTGTTACTTTCTTTAATAATTGTAAAAGTCTTCAGGTCTTCTTTTTGTTGTTGTTCAGTTGGTTAGGGTAAGGAATATTTTTCCACAAACCTTCTTATACTGTCTAAATTCTCAATATTTTTGGCATAACGTCCTCTCTCTCTTTTTCTGTTAAATCTATGATATCTATAGTGACATCACTTTTTACCTTCTTCATATTGGTAAAAGGATAGAAATATAAATACTATGCAAACAGAAGTCACAAGAAAGCAGACAAACGTTTTACCTCAACTTTTCTATATTCTATGTTTTAAATATGTCTCTTAAACAGAACATATCATTCATTTTTGCCCCTACACACTGAAATTCTTTGACTTTTGACTGGAGTATTTTGTTCATTTATGTTCAATGAGTAGTCATTTTTTTGTATATCTACCTTCTAATTTTCATTTTCTATTTTATCACTTACTCCTTTCCTCCCCCTTCTTGCCCTCATTTGTGTTAAATACTATTTTTAATGCTATTTTTAACACTCCACCAGTTTGAAAGTTATATAGTTCTAAAAGTGATATTCTAAGATATTAAAAAATACATGCTTAACAAAAACTCTTTAGATATTGCCTTTGCTACATCCCTAAGAGAGCATATCCTCTCCCTCTCGGACTCAGATCCTACGTGTGCTAGATCTCTTCATGGTATCTTCACAGTATCACTCTTGCCTTCTCTGTATTTTGCTACTTGTCTTCCTGTGTTGCATTCTGGGTAATTTCTTCCAATCTTTCTATCAGTTCACTAGTCATCTCTTCTGCTATATCCAATATGCCACCAAATATGTTCACTGCCAATACAGTTATTGTTTTTTTATTTTTTAGAAGTTCTGTTTTTATTTCAAATTTATGTCACTTTTTATAATTTCCTATTCTCTACAGATATTTTCAATTTTCAACCTGTTACTACTGTCTAACTCTTCAGCTGATTCTTGTACTTTAGCCTTGTTTCTTTATGTGCTTAGCTTCTAGGGACTTCTTAATTGTCATTGACCTTAAAAAAATAGTTTCAGTTCCCTTTATTCCATAGGGTTAGCATTTCCTTCTGCCTGCAGCCTGGGGCATTACCAGTTGGAAATCATCTTAAACTAAGATATAACTTAAAGGTCCCTGACTCAGGCCCTGCATACACGAGGTGCAAAGCCATCAAGACCATGTATGTGGCCACATCTCTTCAGGGAATTTTTTTCTTTTTTCACATTTTTAAACAGTTCCTGTCATGGGTTGAAGCAGGAATGGGTTTCATTCTAGTTTGCTCTTACGCTGGCTTAATGAGGGGAGTCTCTTTTATAAAAATCTCCAACATGGACAGTCCCTAAGCCTTGACTCTCCTCCTTACCCACATGCTTGCTTTTCCCAAGTCTGCAATATCAATAATGACTTTATGGCATAAAGGGGTTTGCCACTCCAACATTCTGCTTCCCACTCTGGTTATAGGTTGTCAATCAAAAACTGACCTGTGGAGTTCTCCATTGTCTTTTTAGTTCCTCAAGTGATTTGTAAGATAATTTTAAAAACATAATTTGTCTAGCATCTTTTATTATTTCAAAAGGGATGATTTATCCAAATAACATCTCTCCCGATTAATTGAAATAATACCTCATTAAAATTGTCAAATTATTAAAGCCAGAGTTTAATAGATTTTGTTTACTGACAAACTAAAATAAGATGCTATTCCAATGTCCACATTTCCTTGGTTCCACGATAACACTTTTTATAGCCTTATATAAGAATTTATCTGTCTATAAATAAATAACTCAGCAATGTTGAACTATATTTATATCTCCTGAGATAATCACTGGCAGGTCTCCAAACACTTTTTTTTCCAATTTAAGAAAGATAAAAAATTTAAACACATTATTAAAATCAGGAAATCAGTATGTCTCAATGGTTCAGTATAGCCATGATAAAAAGTGCAATGTTTGTGTTTTTTAAGAATACTTTAGAGCCATTTCACAAAAACCTTGCTTATCTGTTAAAAAAATAGTGAGTTAGAATAATTAGCTAATCCATTCTCTACCAAAACATACTATGCCATATGTTATGGGTGGAATTGTGTCCCCAAAGAAGATATGTTGAAGTCTTAAACCCCAGTACTTCCGAATGTCACCTCTTTGGAAATAGGGTCATTACAGATATAATTAGTTAAATTAAGATGAAGTCATATTGGAGTAGGATGGGCCCTTAATTCAGATGACTCATGTCCTCATAAGAAGAGGAAACACACAGAGACAAACAGGAAGACAGCTATGTGAAGTCAGAGGCATGTAATGCCTGGAACTATGGGAAGCTGGAACAGACAAGAAACGATTCCTCCAAGAGGCTTCACAGGGAGCATGACCCTCCTAAAACTTTGGTTTTGGACTTCTAGCCTCCAGAACTGTGACGCAATAAATTTCTATTGTTTTAAATCACTCAGTGTGTGGTAATTTGCTACGGCAGTGCCAACAAACTAATATACCCTATTAAAATGTTATTTTTAATTTTACATCTTCTTGGTAACTTTTAAGACGTTATAAGACTATCGTTTAGTATAAAAGTACAGATAGGTAATATTAAGCTTTGTGTTAAACATCATGTATGAACTGTAATTCCTTCAAGGAGCCTTGTTTCTTGGCGTTTGCTTCAGTTCCTCAAAATATTATCATGCCTTCTCATTTGTAAACTGTGGAGTAAAAATATAGACTTTGCCCCTTCTTCTCTTGGAAATAATCCGAAACCAATAAGAAAAATGAAAAATCAGAAAAGCAAATTCCTTAGATGAAGTCAGAAGACATCCAAAACTCTGAAGCACATTAAATAAGAAAGAGCTTCCAAATATAAATGAAAGTTAAATGGGAATGGAAGAAGAGGAAGTTAAAGATGCCCACGATTGCAGATCTCAGACAACGCAGAGAATAGCTCTCTAAAATAAGAAGCCACAACCTGAGGAGCAAATCTCTTCAGAAAAATGGAACCAAAGTGCTTATTGTGACAGCAGAAGTGCCCTGGACTACATTTTCACAAGGTCTCAAGAAGCTGGGAAGGTGGGGCTGAATGAGGAATCACACAGATGAGGCATACTTTCAGGACTCAACTGCCTTGATGCAGGGGTAAGAAGAGAAAGTCAGCAATGTGAGCTGTCCTTCAGAATGGAAATAAAGTGGCTGGGGAGAAGTAAAGGCTAAAAGAACTTATGCACACACATGGACCTGTGTCATTAAAGGTGTGTCCCATTAACCTGGAACACTGCTCTGGCCACAGCCATACACAAACCTCCTATAAGTGGATGGTCCAAGAAGAACTCACCACATTCAAAGTGAGTAATAAAATTAAAAAAAGAACTAACATAAAAGGTATACAAAAATACTGCAGAAACAAATAAAATGGAAATGATGCTTAAAAAATACGACAGATAAATGTCATGAGAAAAATGTTGCCAGAAAAAAAAAGATGAAAAATATTGCCACAAACAATGGAAACATTTTCACCAAACATATTGCCTAAGAACATTGTTGGAGTAAAAAAGGTAATTGCTTCTATTAAAAGAATCCCCCCAAAAAGGGATATAAAAGCTGAAGAAAGATATGGTGAGGCAATAGAATTGACCAGTTGAGATGACAGAGAAAAAAATAAAACCACTTGCAGAAATAAAGACAGACTATGGGACACTGAAAAGAGGACTGATAGAAGTAGACAACATGAAACACAATAAAGAAAGAATTTAAAAGGATTACAAGAAAAATGATAGACATAGGAAACAGACAAAAGAAGAAAACAAAGTAATAGAACAAAAATATATTAAAGACATAGTTTAAGAAGCAAATACTGAAATAAAATAAGATTAGAATCTTCAAATTGAAGGACACACTTTATATCAGGAAAAGAATTGTCACAGTATGATGTTCACCAAAACGTATCTCAGAAACATGACTAGAATTCAGAACTCTAGTTCTGAAGAAGAGCCAGGCTAAAAGAACAATAAGCCTGTTCTTTTAATATACCCTATTAAAACGAACAAAGCAAAGCCCCAAGCTAGAAGGCAGTGGAGAAAGGTCTACAAAATACTCAAGATTGGGGCCGGCCCAGTGGCGCAGCGGTTTAGTTCGCGCTTGGCAGCCCAGGGTTCGCAGGTTCGGATCCCGGGCGCCTGCCGACGCACTGCTCATCAGCCACGCTGTGGCGGCATCCCCTATAAAGTGGAGGAAGATGGGCACAGATGTTAGCCCAGGGCCAGTCTTCCTCAGCAAAAAGAGGAAGATTAGCAATGGATGTTAGCTCAGGGCTGGTCTTCCTCACCAAAAAAAAAACAAAAATACTCAAGAAAAATGAGTGTGACATAAGATTTTTATCCTATCCTAGATGACACAACCAATAAATAACATAAGTAACTGAAATTTTGAGAAGGAAAAGAAGTTGGTAAATGATGTAAGGAGCTGATTTCAACATCTTTTATAGTCAAGAGGGAAAAGTATCATATGGAATTAGTAAATCACATGACCAAAATAAGCATATTTAAAGTATGAAGGTATACACTAAGAGATCTAATAAAATTTGGTGGTGGATGAAGCAGAGGGGAGGGAGGAATAAATGGATACATACAAATTCCATCATTGTTCATGGGAGGGAGTCATAGTTATGTATAAAGAAAATATGTCTTCTACTTATGAAATATTAACTGTTTTGGGAATTGGTCTCCCACACAAACAATTAGAAAACTAGACAAAAGATTTATTGTAAACATATGGTCATTAGGAGAGTGTGGTACTTTTCCAAGGCTACACAAACAGATCAATGGAAAAGAGTAAGAGCACAAAAACAAACCTCTGCGTATGTGGAGATTTAGTATATGACAGAGGTGCCCCTGAAGACCACTGGATAAAAGAGGGACTTTTCAGTAAATATTTCTAGGATAACTGAGTGACTCTTTGACAGGAGTGGGGAAAGAATGGGGAGGGAATAAAACTGGACACTCTTTTCACACCTTGCACAAAAATCAACTCCAATAAGCTTAAAAATCTAAATATAAACATAAAAACTATAATACTTTAGAAGATAATAATGGACATTAATTCTTTAGGTAGCAAATAATTTCATGTTTTACAAACAAGATACAAAAAGAAATAGTCACAAAGGAAACACTGATAAATTAAAATTCTATTTATCAAAAGAGTATATAAAGACAAGCCATGGATCTGAAGAAATTTTTTTCAACCCATGCAACTGACAAAGATGCAGTTTATAAAATTTATTTATAAAGAATTTTGACAACTCCATAAGAAAAAGAACTCAAAAGAAAATTGGAAAAAAATAACTGAACAAGATTTTTAAAAAGAAGAAATCCAAACAGCCAAGAAGCATATGATAAGAAAGCTCAATCTCATCAATGATCAGAGAAATGCAAATTAAAATAAAAATTTTTTTAAAATACTGAATCCCAATTGATTGGCACAAAGTTATGAGTTTAACAATGCTAAGAGCTGAAGAGGAAACGAAACAATAGGAATATTTATTCTCTGTATGTGTGAATGTAAATTAGTACCAACCCTGGAATACAGTCTGGCACTATCGAGAAATTGAAAATATATACAACTCATGAACCAAAAAATTCTCGCCTTGGTATATACTCTAATGAAATCCTTACACGTGCACACTAGGAGACATGCACAGTATTGTTCATAATAATCCTAAAATGAAAACAATTCAAATGTCCATCAAGAATAGACTAAAAACTTCACAATATATTTCTAAAATGGGATACTGTACAGCAGTGGAAATGAACAAGCTACAGCAGTATGTAGCCACATCAATAAATTTTACAAGCAATGTTGAGCAAAACAGGTAAGGCACAGAAAACACATGCAGTACAATTTAATTTATATAAATTTTTTAAAATAAGCATAAATAATTCACCATCACTCCAGGTGATAAAACTAGAGAGAGAAGCACGGAAATTGTCAACACAAAACTAAAGCTAGTGGTTAATTCTGAGGAGTAAATAAGAGTGTTCTAATTGGGAAGAGACACGGTGAGGGGTGGGAGTGACTACCGGGTGCTGACAATATTCTGCTTTATGACCTATGTAGTGCTTACACGGGGTTAACTTTATAATTATTCACCACATTATACCGGGTTTTCACTATTCAGTGGTCTCTCTCAGACTGTCACAGTGTTTTTATTTGCTATTTAATGTTGTGCTCCCTTGATCACAGGGACATTGACTGGGCAAGTGCAGACTTTCATAGGTGTGCAGGCTTTCATGGGAGTGCAGGCCACACGCACCCACTGGACCCTCCTTGCTGCAGCACCCAGGCTGGCACTCGGGGCAAGGGTGTCTGCAGTTACTGGGCTGGAACCTGAGAGCCAATGGTCAAGACTCCGTCCCTGGAGGGGCGAGGAGGGGGATGGGAGGTGTGACCAATTGGGAACCAAGGCTCCAAGCTTCTAGTGCATATTCCATTATCACATCAGACTCACTTACACAACACAAATTTAAAGGTAAGATTAAGAATTTCAAGAAGGCGACCACAGATCATTGAACCCCAAGCACTGTTCCCCTTCTGAGAGTCTTGTGTGACTGCAGGGTCACACGCCCATAAAGCCAGGCCCTCACCAGACATAAATGTTCTCTGCACATTTCTGCATGTAGTTATAGTGTGTGTGGGTATGTGTGAGTGTAGGAAAGATGAGAATAGATCATGCTTCTATTTCCTTCTGCAAATCCCTGAGCGGGTCAGGCCTGAGTGGAAGGGAAGTGAGATCTGAAGTGATTGCGCCACTAATGTTTTAAATTGGTTATCGGACTGAAACTTATGTACCAAAATGTTCATATATCTGAAAGTAGACCTGCGTGGTGAAAGGCTGTTTTATAAATTAAGTATTTATAATTAAGATCATGGGCAATTAATTCCACAGCATGCTAAGCAATTTAACATACTTGTCCTTGGCTACAATCTTGATGCCAAGAACTCCCTTCTCTCTGATTCTAGTACTATGTTTGGTGGGGCAATTTATAGAATCTAATAAAAATAGATTAAGTCATCTAATAGATGACTTAATTCAGATTTCAGAAAGAAAATGGGATGGAAGGAAACCAAGTAGGTGCTCTACCTATGTTACCCTCATTTAGTTCTTTCATAATAATTCTGAAAGGCAGATACAAATATCTCATTCCTACAAAAGAACATGGGTTAGGAAGGATAAATATCCTAACCAAGGTCATCCAGCTAGTAAGTGGATATATGTATAGATACACAGTTCTGACTATAAACTTCTTTTATGACCTTTCTTTGCTTCCTTTGTTTCTTCTTTTCTTTAAACATTTACTGTCCATATACTATGTGTCAAGCATTATATCAGAAATGAGTGACCATGGTCTGATGGAGCCCAAAATCCAAGGCTGTGCTGTCAGTTTGGTAACATGTCTATGAGCACTTGGCTTGAAATGTGGCTAGTATGAACTGAAATGTGCTGTAAGTTAAATCATACACCAGATTTCAAAGACTTAGTAAGAAAAAAAGATGTAAAATATGTTACTAATAATTTTCAAATTGATTACGTATTAAAATGATAAATTTTGTATATACTAAGTTAAATAAAAGTGTGTGTAAAATTTATTTCACCTGTTTCTCTTTACTTGCTTAATGTGGCTACTAGAAAATTTTAAATTATAAATGTCTCACATTTTATTTCTATTGTACATCACCAGTCTAAAGATGCCCTCTCAACCTTGCTTCAGGATATATAAACAAATTACCTACCTGTAATTTTTAAATTAAATTTGTAAATTTTAAATTTGTTATATTTCAAGTTTATTTTGAATAAGAAATATCTGTAATCCACTGTGGAATGTATCTTCCTGCTGCCATCAATATTTATTGACTATATATTCAATCCGTTGAAATTTCAGAAATTAACCTAACTAAAATTAGCTAAACCTGTTGGTTTTCCTTTTCCTGACAGAGTCCACAATGAACAGAGAAATATCTGAATTCAAGGAACAAGTATTTCTGGTAATGGATTGAAAACAGCTTTTTTGCATCCCACAAGTATCTCTCAGAGATTTGCTGAACATTTTTAATATTATAGCATGCATTTACCCCAGCGTGAAAAATTCATTGTTTAGAATTTGGTACATTAAAAATATTTTTCACATTTTCCTAAAGAATATGAAGCAAGATGTGTTTTCAGACAATAAAACACTTATTTTTATGAAATGTCTATTAAGATGAGCAGTGGGGAATCATATAAGAAAGCTATCTTTCCTATCATATTACTATATGCTGAAAGAGCATTACAAACATTTATTATTCAACATAAAGACTAACACTCTAAAATTGTATAAGATACAGTAATATCATTGATAAATTTAAAAGACTGATTGAAAACGTAATTCTAAAAAATATGTACAGCAGTGAGAAACACCAAATTTAGATTGCATGAAATTGGATGTACCACAACTCTCAAAAATCATACAAATTTACGGCACCCTTCAGTTCATAACATTGTATGAACCACAAAATATTCATTTTATAATCCCATCCTATATTGAATCACTCTGTTTTGCCATGAAATGTAGCTTTAAAATATGTCAATTTTATAAAAAGTAAAATATTCATAGATACATATAAGACAATATGAACATATATAAAGCAATACAATAAAATGGAACAAAAACTGAGAATCAGAAGCCTGATACTTGTGAGACTTGTGCTAGTTGCAAATTTTTTTTTTTTTTTTTTTTTGCTGAGGAAGTCATCCTGAACTAATATCTGTGCCAATCTTCTTCTGTTTTGTATGTGGGTCACTGCCACAGCATGGCTGCCAACAAGTGGTGTAGGTCTGGGCCCAGGAACTAAATAAACCCAGGCTGCTGAAGTAGAGTGTGCTGAACTTAACCACTAGGCCACAGGCCAGCTCCTAGTTGCAAACTTTTTGATATTTGGTTTCCTCATCTGAAAGATGGGAAAAGCTAGACTAGCCATGCCTGAAAATCCCATGAGAATCAAGGAGACAACATAAAAGAAGCTTATTTCCAGTAAGCTGTGATACAAATTATGCTATTATTATATTAAAAACAAATTTATTCCATTATTTTATTATAAACATCTACCCTTCAATTAATCTTTTGAGTAGTCTTTGTGGCAAAAACTAATAAAAATATTTTAAATATCTTAAATTTCAGCTTTTCAAATCATTTTTGGAATCACTTTGGTGTAACATAATAACATTCAATTACATCAATGAATTATATCCTCAGGAACCCGCTCAGGTATATTTATGAGAAGATACTTGATGATTACAGTAGAATTTTGGGAGATAAGTGACCACAGACTTAAAAGGGCAAGTAGCAACAGTCTAAATGTATACCAGGCAAGCATCATCTACCTCACACTCCACCTGTTGTGATATAGTGGATTCCTGCATAAAACTAAATCTATTTAGAATGTTTAGATTTAATATTTAAAAAAATCTAATTTCCACTTGCAAAATGAATTGAGAATCCCTCCCTTCCTCCCTTCAGTTGCCTTCACACAGTGTCAGAAGCAGGAACAAAGAACATGGCTTTTCCTCCTCTGATACTGAGTACTATGGACTGAATTGTGTCATCTTCCCCCCATAAAATTCATATGTTGGCATTTGAAGATGGTGCCTTTGGGAGATAACTGGGTTTAGATGAAGTCATGAGGTGGGACCTACATGATGGGATTACTGCACTTATACAAGAGACCAGAGATCTCTCTGTCTGAATGCATGCTCTGAGGAAAGGCCATGTGAGAAAACAGCTAGAAAGTGGCCATGTGCAAGCCAGGAAGAGAGCTCTCATCAGAACCCAATCATGCTGGCACCCTGACCTCAGACTTCCAGCCTCCAGAATTGCGAGAAAATACTTCTGCTGTTTAACCCACCCAGTCTGTGGTATATTCTTATGGCAGCCCAAGCTGACTAATACACTGAATAACCCCTGGTGGGGCAGGCAGATGAAGAAGTTAGAGATTTTACTACACTGGTACATGGGGGAGAATTCTCTTAGAATCATTGAGAGAAAATGAAATGGATATTCATGTCCAATTAATGAAATAAAACTATTAGACTCAACTGGAACAAAGTTAAAATTTTTATAGTCACTAGGTTTCTAAAAGATGCAAAGGGAACAAAACTGGAAGGAAATAAACCAAGTTATTTGTATTTAGAAAATATTCATTGTTATGAGTAAATGCTGAAGTAAAATCAAATAATAAATATTAGGGACTCAAAGAAAGTGCTCAGTCAGAGCTGACCAACATGAAGAGCAGGAAAATGTAATGATTGATAGAAATTCATGAAACAGAAAGCAATGTACCATAGAGAAAATGGGTAAAGCTAAAAGTTGGTTTAACCAAAAAAAAAAAGGAGAACAATAAAGGTGACAGACCTTTAGCAAAACTGACCAAAGAGAAAGAGGGAGGGACAAAGAGAGGGAGAGACAGTGAGCCTAAATAATCAAAATCAAAAATTAAAAAGGAGACATCAGTACAAATATTATGGGCAACTTTATGGAAATACTTTTGACAATTTAGACATATCCCTATAAACATAACTTACTAAAACTAACAGAAGATGAAAATAGTTTCATCAGACCTAATTTTATTAAAGACATTTAATCTATGATTTTAAAATTCCCTATAAAGAAATCTCCAGGCCAGGTGGCTTCACTAGTGATGTTCCCCAAACATTTAAGAAAAAATAGCACAATCTTACATAAATTCTTCTAGACAACAGAAAAAGAGGGAATAGTTTCCAACCAAATCCTGACAAGAACATTAAAAACAAGGAAAATTACAAGACACTTCTCTCTTCAATATAAATGAAAAAACCCTCAACAAAACATCAGCAAATTGAATTCAAGTTAGGTTTATTCCAAGGTTGAAGACTAGTTTAACATCTGAAAATCAATGAGTCTAATTCACTACATTAAAAGAACAAAGGAGAGAAATCATATAATCATCTTAGGAGAGAAAAAGAAAATTACTTGATAAAATTCAACATTGATTCATGATTAAAAAAAAAAAACTCTTAGCAAACTAGGAACTTTTTAATGTAAGAGAGTCTATAAAAAACATTATACATTATATTGAATGCTCATATATATAACAATTCCTTCTGAGATAGGAAATGAGACAAGAAAGCCCCTCACCATTTCTATTTTACATTGTGCAGAAGGGTTTAACCAATGCAATAAGGTAAGAAAAATAAATAAATGGTCTAGAATAAGAAGGAAAGAACAAAAATTGTCATCATTCATAGATACTATGATTGTATATATAGAAATTCTAAAAGGATAAACAGATAAACCAGATAAACTACTAGAAGTAATAATTTTTAAAGGCCATAAGGATGTAAAGTCCATGTAAAACGATCAACTATATTTCTATAGTCAGAAAAGGGGATAGGCACTGAAACAAAATTTTAAATACCACTTACAATAGCATCAAAAACATCAAATGCATAGGAATAAATCTAAAAAAAATATATGCAGAAAACTATAAAATATTATTGAGACAACTTTAAAAAGGCCTAAATAAAAGGAAGGATATATCACGTTCATCTGTATTTCATTCTAAAAATTTCTAAGTTTTCCCCAATTCTCAATCCACCTGGAGGCAAGTAAATCTAAACAAACATTATTTTTATAAAATAACAATAATTATGGCATGGCTTGTGAAATTAAAGTTGAAAAAAACAATTTAAATAATGGACAATGATAATAAGAAATTCAGAATAGAGGAAAAGCCAATCTAAAGTGCTTCATAGTCATTTTATTATCCCAGAGAAGATAACACTTTCGTTAAATTTTACTATGTTTAAATCAATATTATTTGTTTATCAAAAACACCTTAAAGAAAGTGAAAAGACTAGCCACAATATAACTAACAAAGAATTAGTATCAAGAACTTAATAGTAGAACTCCTCCAAATCTAGGGTGGAAGCACACAAGTAGATGTTAGCTGCTATCAATATTATAGTCCTTTTGCTATGGGATGATTTTTTTTGTGTTCATTATAATATTAAATAATACAAAAGATAAATAAAAGAGGTCAATTCATGGACAAGTGATGATAATGCATCATGAAACAAGGATTTCTATTAATCTATTTCTGGATACCTGAGGCTTGCCAATAAATACACGAATACATATATACATGATAGATAGATAGATGATAGGAAGAGGGAAAGAAGTGATGCCAGCTTTTTGTTTGGGTTCTTTTTAATTAGGAAAGTTCTAGGCCACCAGGAGTAAGTATGAGTCCTAAAAACAAACTACCCTAAAGAATATCAAATTCCTATAGAATCAGACTTTCTTATATTTTCTGGTTTTCTTATTTTTATGCTTTCCTGCCAGTTCAGCCAGGTTTTTAAACTTATCTTTTAATATTTAACTAGCATTTTTAGGTGTTCTATACCCAGAAGTCTTTCCTTGCATAGTTGTTCACATATTCTCAGAAACACACACACGCAGAGCTGTAATTTTTCAGCTGTATTTTTTATTCAAGATGAAAATAGTATATTTGAGCTCCCTGGGTGAAAATATCTATTCTAATAAATTAGATAACTTTCCTCATTGAATAGAAAAAATAAATATGAAAATTGGTACCACCCTTCTAGAAAATAAAATAGCAGTATCTTCATTCATCCAACAGAATATAGTGAGCACTTCCTATGTGCCAGGAATGATTCTAGTCCCATTGGATTTAGTGGTGAATAAATCAGTCAGAACTATATGCCTTCATGGAGATTATATTATAGCAGTGGGAGCCAGACAAAACCAGATTAGTAAAATAGGCAATATGTCCTGAGGTCTTAAATGTTAGAGATCAAAATAAAGCAGGAGAGGTAAATGGAGCTGGGAGGTATGGTGCTACTATGATAGGCTGGTCAGGGATGGCCTCAATGATAGGGAGACATTTGGACAAAGCCTGGAAGTAGTGAAGGAGTGATGCTTGTGACATCTAAGGGACAGAGCTTTCCAGGCAAAGAGAACAACATGTACAAAGTTCCGAAGTTGGAAACTTTAGGTTTGAAGTACCTATTAAAAATCCAGGTGGAAATGCTGATTAAGCATTTGAACACGAGCTGGAGTTCAGGAGAATAACCAGTCTGGAGATATAAGTTTGGAGTTATCAGTATATAAATGGTATTTAAAGCCATGGATTGGATAAAATTACCAAGGGAATGAGTATAGCTAGAGAAGAAATTCAAAGATTGATCGCCAGACCCCTGTGAACATCGGGGGCCCCAAGACTCCCAGTGAAAGTTAAAACAAAAAATAGAGCTTAGAAGATGGTCTGGTTGAATGGTGGTCCTCTTCAAAGTGAGATTTTGGAAATATTTCAAAGGTCTCTAGGCAATAACTATCAGAGAATATATGTAGTATGACAGAAGGCAAAATCATTGGAGGAAAAAAGCTCAAGGAATTGATAAGCCAATGAATTAAACAGCTTATTCATTTGGCTATTGAAATCACAAAGAGTTATTAGAAGACTAGTGCTAGAGAAAGTGACAAGGATCCAGGGTCTAAATTCTTTGAGATATGAGAGAATGGATACAAATCAATAGATTACTGTAAGAAGGAGAGGTAATAGAGGATGTAATTTGATGACTTGAGATTCAAAGCTGGGAGTTTTAGGGAAGAGGAAGGGAAAATGGTGTGAAAACAGCATGAGGAATTAGGAGGTCAACTCCATCTCCAGTACCAGAGATGTGAGGTATGGTAGAGAAGACCATCATCACTTGAGAGAGCAGCAGAGGAAGAAATGTCCCCAAGGTTGGGGACAGAGCACAGATTTCAGTTAGACCAAGAAGGTGAAGAGAACACTTAAAAGAGGTTAACATTTTAGGATTTTTGCTGGTTACTGGCTATGAGTTCAGTGAGAAGAGCAAATGGGTTTCAGGAATGGAAAGGGTGAGGGATGAAGTCAGATAAAAAAGGTCCCATTTGCAACAACATGGATGGACCTAGAGGGTATTATGTTAAGTAAAATAAGCCAGAGAGAGAAGGCCAGACACTGCATGAACTCACTAATATATGGAATATAAATGAACACACAGACAGAGAGAACTGATTGGTGTTTCCCAAGGGGAAGGGGGGTGGGGGGTGGGCACAAGGGGTGAAGGGTTACATCCACATGGTGACGGACAAACAAAAATGTGCAACTAAAACCCCACAGTGTTATAAACTACTAAGACATCAATAAAATATATTTTTGGAAAAAAAAGACATAAACAATGATATCGAGAGTGGGGTTTTGGTGGTAAGAGATGATTTGGAAGTCATAAGTGTCTCGTGGAGACTGATGTAGACAGAGTTAAAAGACAAACTTAATGAGATTCGTCTGGAGGGTCTCAAGGCTGTAAACTTGGCAAGTAGGGAGAGGTAAGAAATCTTGCCAAGAGCAGAGTCTGGGGGTGGGTCCTCTTCTCTCCTGTCAATGATTATGCTGAGGAAGATTCGCTCTCAGCTAACATCTGTTGCCAATCTTCCTCTTTTTTTGCTTGAGCAAGATTCACCCTGAGCTAACATCTGTGCCAATCCTCCTCTATTTTCTATGTGGGACACCTCCACGGCATGGCTGACGAGTGGAGTAGGTCTGCACCGAGATCTGAACCCACGAACCTGGGCGGCCAAAGCAGAGAGTGCAGAACTTTAACAACTCGGCCACAGGGTCAGCCCCTGTAGTAAGGCTTTTAATATCTGAGAAGCAGCCATACCGACAGAGGAAATTTTCTAACCTTTGATCTCTTTCTTTGAGGCAGTTTTATTCTTTCCTCGAGGATTACAGATGATGAAATTAAAGCCCAGAGAATTGAAAGGATTTTCACCTGGCCCCACAGAGAGTTGGTTCTTATGCAGAGCAATATGGGCTTCTTTGACACATCTCCCTTCTTCCCAGAACTTTCTTTTGAAAAAGTCTATTAAAGAGTTTCTCCCATGGGCCTATCCCTTAGAATAATAAAGATGGGGAGAAAGCTTTGAAATTACTGGTGAAAGGGGTGCTTGAGGAATATCAGTTTAAGAGTGACCTACCAAATTTATTGAAATAGGAGGATAAACAGGTAGATTCAAGGTCTAGAACAGGATGCTAACAATGACAATGGCAAAAGTAGTTGAATCCAGGAAAGGACACAGTGATTGAGTTTATGCAATAACAATAAACCGCCCTTCCTGAGTTCAGTGCTGTGATAGTGTAAGTCAGTGTTATAATGAGATGTGTCTTGTGCTTCTAATAATATATCCTTTAGGATAGGGTCAATGCTAGGTTGCCAAACACTAGATTTTCAAGTCTATTATGCTTTACTATTTATATCTAGGGAATTGTAACTAATAATCATAGCTCAATTTTATTAAGCACTAGGATGTATGTTATACACTTTACAAGCATTATCTAAAAACTTTGAGGTTGGTATTGTTATTATTCCCCACTTAACCAATGAGGAAACTGAGTTACAGAGTGATTAGGTAACTTGGATGAGGTTTCCCAGATAGAAACTGGCAGAGCCAGAATTCTAACCTCATTCGAGTAACTAAAATAACTCCAGTGCCTTCAGTCTTAATCACTGTACAGTACTGCTTTAAAAGGCAAGGCTTCAAGCAGTATAAGATACATACATTTATATATATAATGTATATTATTATAATATATATGTCAAATGGATAGAAATCATAACTTTGTCTTAATTCCTATGTTCTAATTTCCTTACCTTTTTCCTTTAATAAGAATAATTTATTTATTATAAAAAAGAATGGGGCAATTTTAATTTAAGAGCCCAGTAAATTACCATACACCCCAGAGAAAAACCACAAGATCTACATTCTCTCACAATTTAAGCGACATTCTGTTATTACATAGACTTCAGCAACTGTTTCAGACATTCAGTGAAGCTGCAACTGACTAGACTGAACAGCCATAATAATGATGTGAGAAAAGCTTTGTTGTGCAAATTTTTAGACTATAGCCTTAAAATGAACTAAAAAATTAACAAGCATCAAAAAAGTATTCATTATTCTTCACCCAAGACACAAAGCCAGGACCACATCTAGGTTATCCAAAAAGAAACTCAACATTTTTCACATTTTACTAATAGCTTACATAAAATAAGTTGCTGGCCACAAGCCTTCAGATATTTCTGCCCTTGTAAAAAAAAATGTTGCAATTATAAAAGAGTGGTTTGGCTGAAGACAAAACAAAATAAAACAAAAATTTCACTTACAACAAAGCAGTGATGAAATTTCCATTCTTATTTGATTAAAACTACATTTCATTTGAAGGAGAAAAGAATAGGTATCCTATAGTATTTGGAAATAGTGATTTTTATTGCAATTTTTTACACTTTCAGCATGTTCAACTTTCCAGCTCTCCATGAAGTTATATGAGAGACTTATATCATAAAACTAATAATCTGCCCAACAATTTGGCTTTAAACCATATAAACGAAACGACATAACATCTGCAGATTTTTATGGTGTCTCTGCAGTCTACATATAATCAGTGTAAACAAGAACTGTAAAAAAATAGCATCCAGTGCTATTCTTTTCAGTGTTTATATTCATTGCTGTTATTATTGTATTTACTTTCCCAAATTCTTTGTTATCAACTTTCAGCCTACTATGCAGAAACAGACATACAGATATACATAAAGAAGTATATTCCATTTGGGGGGCTTCTCCTTTTTAATTTGTCTTCATTCATTCATTAACTTAATAAATGTTTATTAATGCCTAATATGTGCCAGTCACTGTAATAAGTATAGAATCTTTAGCCTCCATGAAGTTATGGTTCCATTAGTAAATATTTCAGATATTTCAGCAGAACATTTTTGCAGGGATAGAACCTTTAGCAAATCTCAAAACATCACACAGGTAACTACGCATTCTGCTAGCCTTCCAGCCACAGTTTCACAATAATCTTAGTTAGTAAGTGGGATTCTCTCAACAAACATTTTAGAAAGGTCCTCTGTCGTTTCTTTAGCACTAAACAGTGGTCAAGCCCCTGTGCAGTAAGCTCCATGTATATGGAAAAAGAAGACAAATAAACTTCTACACTCAGACTAAAGCCAGGAGAATTACTGAACCCTTCAATGAGCTACGAAGCTCCTCTGCAAGGGGAAGACACGTGTGATTCATGTGAGGTGGATGGTATTTGAAAATAGAGGCTTCCATCAACCCTTAGGATGAATAAACTCTAAATGTCAAAGAATTAGTAGAACTTTCACCTATGAGGTAGTTAAGGGGTGTAAACCTCAGCTTTCGGGGTTATCAGATTTCAAGATTATTATCTATTAAAACTATTTCACCCATTAGACCCTATGCCTTAAGGGGAATTTTTGACAGCATTTACTTCTTCACATACATATTCAATTCTAGACTCAATTGAGACCCACACATTTTTCCACTACCCTCGGGCCTCAAATTATCTGATCAAGATTTAAAAGAATTTAAGCTGTGGACGAATATAACAATCAAAAATTTTAAACAGACCTAGTGTATGTGTTCAAGATTCTGACGTTATTCCCAAATATTAACAGTTTTGGTGAATATTGGTTGGATTAATGAAAATGTGTTTCATGAGCCTCCATTTGATGCTTGAATTCCCTCTATAATAACCCAAACAAATAAAGGCTGGTAAAATTGTAGTTGAATGAAGGAAATTTTATGCAAGGGTGACTTGAGAACCCAAGGAGGAAATTATTCTGCAAATTTTCAAAAATTTCTTCCAAAATCAAAATAGTCCCATTCTACAAGAAGAGGTTTTCTCTTCATGACAGGCTCAAGCTCAAGAACATAAGTAATAAGTTAAAAAGAGGGAAAAGTACAAAATAGTTTCTTTGTATCAATAGCTCCTGGGTCTTCAAGTAACCCATCAAGTTCCGGAGAGTTTCTCAGTCACACTTAAGGGACTTTAAAGAATTACCTATACTTTCTTTTGAAGAATAATTTATTTTTTTTAATAACAACTCAACTATAGCAGTACTATTAAAATTATAAGAATTGATCCTTATAATTTCCTAAAACCTTCAATGTTTACACACATTAAAAAAATCCAATCTCTTGTTCAAAGAAAGAAGCTGAAAGTTAGTAGTAGTTGTTTCTGAAACCTGTTTATCTTTTGACACAGTATTTGAAATGAAATATAAAGGAAATGACTGTTCAATACTGGCTGTTTGACTTTGCATTTTAAATGAATGCAAAATAATGAAAATCATTGTGTTGCTACCAACACTTACACAATGAGACTCACCATTTTCTTCCAGAAGCCCCATGGAAGAGGAGGTCGTGGGTCGTAAGGGCAAGCCAAGTTTGATGATAGGGAAGGCACATAATGGGTCCAATATTCTGTTTCCAAAATATAAAGTTAGAGCTTTGAGTGATTTAACAGTCCCTATTTTGTAATACAGACTTTCAAGACAAATGTTATAGGATTAGATGCTAATCATGGAGAGAAAACCACTTGTCTCCTATCAACAGAGACTATACCTATTGCACCCTCAGTGCCCTGCAGAGGAAGGGGCACATAGTAGGCCCTCTATAAATATTTATTATTGAATGAATACAAAATAATACCAAATTTTACTTGCTCTGAGACTGGATAACAGATAGGAACATTTTCTTTCTGAACAAAAAAATCTAAAGAAACTCAAAAAAATGAACATGCATCGTATCTATTTCTTCTTTGTTTTGCAAGAAATTTTAAGTAATGTGTTTTCCCATCACGACTTGGAGAGATTCAACCAAGTCAGCTGAATCAAAAACCAGGTACCACGTAGAAAGTGTAGAAAATGTAAATAAGCAAAAGGGGAAAATAAAAATTACCACTAATTCATCACTCTAATATTTTAGTAATAATTGCAAACCCTGAAATGCTTCCTATGGGCCAAGCACTATTATAAGCCCTTTATGTGTCTTACCATGTTTAATCCTCCCAACAAACCTCTGGGTAGTTAGTATTATTATACCCATTTTATAGACATTTATGGGTTAAGTAGTACATAGTTCCGATTATCCTAGCTAGAAATGGGTGGAGTTGGGATTTGAATACAGGCAGTGGGGCTTCAGGAACTGAGCTCCTTATAACTACTTTGTACTGATGCCATTTGTCATGGTTAACATGTGTAATATATTCTACACCTTTTCTACACTTATGTTACATAAATGTACATGAACTTTTTAGCTTATTTTTGTACTTTATATCATGAATATCTATCCTTGTAAATGTACAAAGATGCACATTGCTATTTTGGCCCAGTACGTAGCATTCCATTGTACAGATTTAACATACTGATGGTTTTTTTACCAATCTTCTTTTGCTGGATAATTTGGGTTGCTTCCACTTTCTTGTTATTTATAAAAAAGGATGAAAATCTTTGAACACTCATACTTCTGCACCTGTCCAATTGTTTTCTTTTCTTATTATAAATGCCAAGAAATAGAATTGCTCGTTCAAATGTTACATAAATGTTATAGAAATTTTTAGGATTTTAAAACATTTTGCCCATCAAAAACCTAGGGTCTATGAGAAGGCAGTGTGACTGTCCTGTTCAGAGTCTTACATTAGGCACATAGAAGGCACTCAATACAGTACACAAATGACTGACTTCTAGGATCCATTCAACTAGCTATCACTCATGTGGTCACACTCCTGCAGTTGGTCAAATAACTGAGGTATCCCTAATATGACAAAATCATATTGCCAAGAGAAAATATGAGAGGCTTGAGTATTCAGGCAGTTTTGCAAAACTCCATTTTGAAAGTCTAGAATTTACTTGTATGCCACCAAGAATGAGGCCAAGATACACTCATCAGTCTCAGTTTGCTTTGCTTTCACCTATCTGATCCATGGTTAAATATTATTTATATCTCCAAATTAGAACTATTAATTGCATTTTTTCAGTGATTCCCTTTTAATGAAAGATTCTAATAGAAGTAGACCACAATTCATCCACTTAAGCCAAATATTTTACAAACATTAAGATGAAATGGTAGAGTCGTTTCAACACAAATGTGAAATGCCATGAGGCATTCTATCATTATTTTATAATATCCTCATTCTGTTATCAAATTGATCAGCATAATGTAAATACAAATTGTCATGTAACACAGAGGAAACTCCCACTGATCACTCCCACTGATTCACTTGCCTGAATCATAGAATGCATTTACAGAAATGCAGTTGTCATAACTTCAAATGTACCAAATATTATCAACTAAAAAATTAGTTTTAATAAACAAGTGAATAATAAATAAATTTCTTTGATGGAAAAATTAACATTTAGAATGCACTCACATTTATCATTATTGTCATAAAAAGTGTATGTTAATGTATGATAATTAATCTTTGAAGTTAGAATTCAAAGATACATTGAAGAAGTTCACTTCCTTGAACTTAAATTTGAATATGCAGAAGTGTTCAATTTTGTTTTCCCTCTGCAAGTCAAATATAGAGAACTTTGGGAAAAGGAAGAAGTCACACATTTATAACATTCTATCATACTTCTTCATGTATTGTCCAAGGAAATTTCTTTTGTTGGGCCAATATTTTCATGATCTACCTAAAAATATTATGTCGCCTTAAAAAATTAGTATTTTCCAAGGCCTCTTCAGGGGAATTGTAGGTAGATTATATACAACTTGGGGTCTATTTGTCTTGAACAGAAATCTTTTGGGAGTCTCACAAAAAGATGGGCAATTCATGCTAATTAGTCCTAGACCCTGTTCCTGCATGTTAACCATCCCTTACCTGACTTCCTGACTGATTCTATTTTCCTTTCTGTTGCTTATATCCTCATTGCTAAGGTTCCTTATCTTCATTATGTGGTGAACTAGATTTCAATAAAAATTTCAGTCTAATGATATTTTATTTGTCTAGCTAAACACAGGTTTTCTAAAACCCTGAGCTACCATGTCCCAAAACACTATCTGTCTTTCCTTCTGCATTCCCATCACACTTCTAACATTAATGAAATGAAGCTAACTGCTAAGGTAGGAAACAGGTTACCACCATAAACTAGCTATAAATAAAGACAAGGCAGCCCTGGTGGATTGAAGTTCAGGCTTTATGTGCCCCGGGCTGTCAGTGGATGTACATGTACTTGCTCTTAATTTCAAAGGGTGTTGTTGATCTTCCTCATTAAGCAGGACACGTTTTCACTAAAAATGGGAAGTTAAGGTGTCTAGAGACCTTTATCTTCCACCAGTTGCAGAAGAAACAATTCTTTGAGAAATATTCAACTCTCTTGAGAAAAGACATGCTGAAAGATATTATACCTGATCAGATTTATTACTAATGAGTGCTCCACTTGTCCCTAAGTCATTATTATTCTTCCTTGGATTACTGGCCCCATCTAAATATACTGAAAATGGTAGGTTTTCAAATTACTTCAGTTAACTTGTTATTAAAAGCTTATTTGAAATTCTAAACTATTTGGTTTTTAATTGGTATATTCACTACTATTGTTAACAGTTACCACTCTGCTAAACCAACCTGGGTCTTGGGTTAAATTAAGTAAAGGCAGAAAGGAAATTTTTAAAAACTGGTAAATTCCCAATACAATTATTTCCTTTGCAATTAATATCTTCCCTTACCATGGATAAAACCAAACCCTCAGTATTAAAGCTGTACATATATTCCACTATTCCAAATTTGAGTGTCGATTAGACTTAAGCCAAGAAAGTGCTTACTTCTGAGCATGAATCTTCCAGTGTTAAGCACAGTTCACAGGATAAATGTTGGAAGATCTATGACATTCTTTATAGCCATGGCAGCACTTTCTTAAATTTCTATTATTTATAACTATGCCAACTACCCCAAATTTCTGACCATGTTATATAATGAATTAATATAAAACAAGCCACTGAAAAATACATTTCAACAGAGCAGTATTTATATTCTGTAAGTATAAATGTTTCTATAAAATATGCTGAAGGGTCTTTAGAGGCTCTATCTGTAGCTTTAAGACCAACAATTATGTACACGATTGTAAAGTTACCTTAAAGACAATGATGCTATTTAGAGGAATAACTCAGAAAAGTAACTGACCCATCTCCAGACACCTTTGGAAAGCGGAAGCAATGATCAAAATTCCTGCCTTCAAACTATGCTGTAGGATCAGCCTCATCTTCTGTTAGAAAAAGGCTAACTTTAAATTATTAAATTAAAAAAGAAAAATTATAGCTTAACTCTGCTCCATAATTGCTGCAGATGAGTTATTAAAATTCCAAACTTATGTAATATTATCATAAAATATGGCATTCTTCTCAAGACAGTCACAAATTGCATTTGAGTTTACATACTGTAAAACCCAGATGGTTTACTTAACTACTCAGACATCCTCCAGTTCAAAAGTTAATTGAACTGAAAACTAAAATTTTGATAACTGATATGCTTTGAGGGACTCAAGCAGAAAGATAAATTAGCCTCATGCATGGGGTGTTAATAGACTTGAGAAGCCATGACAATTGGTCAGGAAATATTGGCAAAGTAGAAGAAAAGTGTATCTTTTCCATAGGGTAGCTAAGTAGATATTACCTGGACTTCCCATGATGCTGTTGTTTTTCTTTCTCCATTTTTTTACTCACTGATTCAATATTAGTCACTATTTTACCCAGTTTAACTTGTTCTGGAATTAAAAAAAAAAAAAAAGCTTTAATTCTATACTATTAGTTTTCAAGTTCTAAGTGCATTTTTGAATTAAATTGCAAATCACAGATTTTTTAATAACCAGAGGTACAATATTTTTCAAAAAATACTAACACAAAGATACTCTAAAAACACATTTGGGTGGTTTTTTTCAACCCATGCTCCTCAGATGTTTTGCAATTACTAAAATTTAGGACTGAAAGTAGAGAGTAAATGAACTGCATATATCAGAAAGGAGATAGCTCCCAGAGAAATGTCGGCAACAGCACATACCAATGAATATAAACAGCCTCGTTTATACTTATGAGCATTATTATCATCATCATCATCATAAGGCTTAGGTTTATAGGAGAGTCTGCTATTTTAAAATAATTTAGCAATAATTAGTTAATGTAAATAGGAACACTGAGTGCTCCAGAAATCCCATCCATTTGATAGAAAGGAAAACTGAAGTCCAGCAAAGGAAAGGTCTGCTTTTATAAAAAAAATCTAGTCTTCAAATCTAAAAAGTAATTTACATCAATATTTTTAAAATACCTATTACCTTTTATCTTGTACAAATAATGAAACTAACACAGTTTGAAATATTATAACAAATTATTAAGTCATATATCTATTAAGCACCTTCGAGCTACTAGCTCAGGTATATTAAAGATACAGAGAATAGACGAGGTGAAACCCTCTGTTTTAGAAATATTTACAAACTAGTTGGGGTCAATGCTAACAAACGGTGTGTCAATGCTAACAAATAGAAAAGCACGGTTGAATGCATTATGTAATTTAGATTTTAAATGTATACCATAGAATGTAAAAAATATGGAGAAATGGAAAACAGAATGTTAATATTTATTGACTATTTATAATATACCAGGGGTATTGGTTAGCATCCCCTATGATAATTTCACACTTAAGCCTTAGAACCTCTTTTATGGTGGGGTTTTTGGTATTGGTTTGGTTTTTTTGGTGAACTACTGTGATGATTCCCTTTTACATGTGAGGAAAGCAGCTTATAAAGACCTTGTGGGTTAAAAGGTGCAGTGCCAGGACTCGAACCTGTACTCCTCTGACTGTAAATTCACCCTTCATCACTCTGCTCTATCATCCCCCAGAGCTTGTGGGGCCTTGGGTGCCTAATCAGGGAAGGAGAGTAATTTCTGCATTGCTTCCTTTGGAGGGTGACTATAGAGCTCAAAAGACATGCTCTACGTAAAGATACACTCTAGGTTGAGAAATAGCATATTAAGATGAAGAAGTAGAGAAAGAATTTAAAAGTCTGAGTCTTAAAAATAGAAACATCTATGGGGCCAGCCCCATGGTGTAGTGGTTAAGTTCGGTGAGCTCCACTGGTGGCCCAGGTTTGTGGGTTTGGATGCTGGGCTCGGACCTACATCACTCATTAGTCATGCTGTAGCAGGGACCCACATACAAAAAATAGAAGAAGATTGGCACAGATGTTAGCTCAGGGCTAGTTCTCCTCAAGCAGAAGAAGAGGAAGATTGGCAACAGATGTTAGCTCCAGATGACTCTTCCTCAGGAAAAAAAAAAAATAGAAACATCTGAAAATATTTGCTATATGTTAAGTGTGCTAATTGCTGGATATGGATTATCATATTTTATTCTCACAACCACCCTACAAATTAGGTACTATTATTATCCCCATGTTACAGATGAGGGAACTGAAGCAGAGAAACAGAGATTAACTTTTCCTAGGTTATATAGCAAGCAGTAAGTAAGTAGAGTCAATATTCAAACCCAGGCAGGCAGTCCCTGGAGCCTGTATTCTTAATCACTATGATACTCAATATGCATATTTGTTTATTTATTTAAGGAAAATCTACTTAGCAAAAATTGCTCTGCTAATTCCTAGAGAGGGGAGATGTAGGATATAACTTTTAATAAAACGTGATGACCACGCTCAATGGACAGCATTACTAATAGTGACAATCACTGCAGAAAAGTGAAGGAGAAAAAGGATGGGGGAAAGGTCACGAGATGTGTAATCCAGAGCTCAAGAGAGTGAATTTTACAGTGATGCTAAAGGAAGCAAGGTTGCTGTGAAAGACAGACAACTGTGGAAGTTAAAGATAGCATTAGGATCAAGTGAAATTTTTTGGTTTGGTTTGGTTTTTCAAAGCAAGGAGATTGTTGTATGTATGACATAAAATGGAGAAGAAACCAGCATAGATCAAGAGATTGCAGATGCTTACATCTGAACACAGTGGGAATGGAAGACATAAGCAGAAGCAGATTCACTGTATATCTGGAAAGGATGTGAGGAAGCTCACAAGTGAAGTTATTATTTAAGAAAGGATCATATTCTTTTGAAAGTATTGTTATGAAAATAAATGTTCACTAATTATGATCTCATATGTATAAATATATACACAAATATATATGTGTGTATGTTGGTTTATTTATCTATTGCAAATGCACAGGAAAAATACGGAAACTGCATACCACAGCAGAGACCATTAGTACGCACCAAATTATCCATGCGTTCCCTATACTTCCCAGACTTGAGTCCACGTTTACTAATTCTAGTTTACTAATTCTATCTTCAGCTCTATTAATTCTGTATTTCAAAACTTATTAAATTTCTTATTTAAATTATTATATATTTATTTCTAAAGTTCCTTTGGTTCTTTATCAAATCTTCCTGAACATCTTCATAGTATCTAGTTCATTCATATTTTTATACTTTTACTTTTTAAACATATTAAGCATACTTATTTTGTACTCTATATCAGATAATTCTAATCTCTATGGTCTTTGTAAACATAATTTCATTTTGGGGGAGCTGGAGGACTAAGTCTTTCACTCAGTGGCTAATTTCTTCATGCATTTGTGATTTTTTTTTTTTTTAATTATAAACTCACATTCCACAGGAATGGGAATTATTTGCAACCTGGGATTAAGAGCCATTCCTCAAGAAACAACTTGGTTTTCCTCCAGGCAATCAAGGGAACTTTCAACTTATAATAACATTAAACTAATTTCTCACTTAGGGATTTTTGACATACTGATAATATGGATTCTGATTCAATTCCAGGTGAGCTTGTTTGTGGTTATGAATTATAAGAGGAAACCTTTTTTTCCTTCTCTCAGAGCCAAGGATGAGATAGTCAAGTTCTTTTGTCATTTCCTTCTTACAAAGCAAGGTGTTTTTATTTTCCTGGTTTAGTCTTTCATTGATGGCATCACCTTTTTGTGGGGAGGATCTCAGATTTGGGGGCATCTTCGACCTGACTTCCTATCTTGCATGTGCCATAGGTATTTTCTCTGTGCCTCACTCATGCAAAGTCCAATGAAAATGAAAGCTCAAGGCCACCAAAGATATGCAGAAACTGCCAGGAACAGAAACCAGGCTCTGTCCTAAGTCTTTAGATTTCTTCTGTTTTTTTCCATTTTGGATTATCAGGTGCTCTATAAAAATGTGTTGAATGAAGGAATGCCTGAAATACTTTTCCCCATTCTGCTAGTCACTCACATTTCAAGACTCAACTCAGGGCATGCTATTTGGTCTATTTGAACATGGCAACAATTTGCAACACATTGTTTACTTGGCCCACCTGTGAAGATGAGGACTGGGACTTACTCTCCTCGAATCCTCAGCACCTCATTTTAATACCTAACACATTCAGCAGACATTTGTTATACAAATCAATAAGCAAAATATTTAACACCTCTTATCCAGTTACATAGAATTTTTAATATCACTACTTCATGTTTGCCAGTGACATGGATTAATTTCTTTAAATTTTTTTTCTCAGATACAATAGATGCTGTATACATTCCTCCTTCAAGTGATTCCCATTTCTCCCCTGACCTTCATAAAGAATCCCTATTTCTCCCCTTCCACAAAAAACAACAACAAAACCAGGAGCTCTAACTCAGGTGGCGGAAAGCAGCCAATCTTAAAAAGTTAAACTGGACCAATGTAAGTTACCAGGAACCAGTGTTCTAGAATTTAGAGTTTTAATAATTCAGAAGTTGGATACTGTAAAAGGGAATGTGTTCCCTATCCCAGGTGTTTCCCGGCAGAGACTGGGCAAGAACTTTCTGGAGAACATTATAGAAGGGATTTTATGTTATGAAATTAGTTGGTCTAGTAGAGCTTTAAGGTCTCTTCTACACAGAGACTTAATGATACTATAAAAGTGCTTCACGTAGGTTAAATCCAGATCCTTTTCATTCAAACAATGAGGGTTTAGATTTTGTATATTACAAAATACTTTTCTTACCTTTCTCTCTTTTTAACACTCACTATTTAAATTGTATTCAATTTCATATGAAGTAATTATAACAAAATTTAAAACTTGTTTCAAATTTATAGACAGATTCATTAGTCAAGAATGACAGATTGCAATTTACTGACATTTCACATTCTAGTGTGTGGGCTGGGTGGATGTCATATGATTTTCTACTGTTGGAATTTCCAGCACATGTGTGTTATATAGAATGCCAATTCCTCACTAGATTCTGAACTCTTTCATGGTCTCTTGAGGACAAGGATTGTGTTTTTATCCATCATCCATTTATTCAATCATTCATTCAACAAATATTTGCCAAATGCCTATAATGTGATAGGCAGTCTGCTAGACACCAGGGATGCAAGAAATAACCTGGGGGTTATGAAGGGGTCATTTAATCTGAGGAATTAAATTAACTAAATAATTAAATAATTGCACAAATAATTGAGTAATTCCAATTGTAGTGCTATGAAAATTTATTCTAAATATCTCACAAATTTAAGACAAGAAATGAAGGGTATCCTTTCGCTTTTGTAATTGGGAGGTTATTGGCGGACAATTTAATAGAAAGATGGAATTAGAAGCAAGATTTCACTGTTCTGAAGGAATAAAGTTATTGGAGATAATAAATGTAAACTCTCCTTTCAAGAGGTGTGGTTTGAAGGAAAGAAGAGAGATGAAATGATCACCACAGGGATATAAGTTTGAGAAAGAATGTTTTGGTGTCAATATATTTTTTAAATGGGAGAGACTTTAGGAAGCTTATATATTATAGGGAAGGAGAAGGTGGAAACAGAAGAAAGCAAATAAATACGTAATAGATGAGACAGGTTCCTGACAAAGAAGGGAAGGGATGGAATGGAATTTAGCCATGATCTAGAGAAAAGAGGCATTTTCTTCTAAAAGAAGAAAGTAGATAAGGTTTCAGGTTGCTATTGGTAAGTTTCCAATAGTTTACCATGAACACCTTTATCTTCTCCTTGAAGCAGGAGGTAAGGTCATTTACTGAGAGAAGGGGATAGAAGTTTGATAAGGGTCTCCAGGATAGTGGCAAAGATTTGATATAAGCAGTAAGTGAGGTGGATAAAAGAACTGACCAAGGTTCAAATAAAAGGTTTTAACACTGATTATCTCTTAATACAGTCACCATGATAGATAACACTTAATAACAGAACAAAAATTTCGATTTCTCTTCGCTTTACAGCAAAATGTTTAAACTGGTCGTCTACACATATTGTTTGCACTTCCTCACCACTTACTCTTCAGTCCACTCCCAATCCAGCTTGCACAGTCACCGCTCTTATTAAGGATACAATAACTTCCATGGTATCACACCCACTGAATAAATCTCTGTCTGCTTTTTACTGGGCCTTCAGCAGCGCTCAGTGACAATGGTGACTCTCTTGTGCAGGGATTATGTGACAACACTTTCTCCTGGTTTTCCTCCTATGAAAAACTAGGCTGGTCACTTTCAGTCTCCTTCGCTGACTCTCCCTCTTCTATCAGACTCTGAAGAATGGTGTGCCTGGGCCTCTATCATAAGCCCTTTTATTAATGTTAACCTCATTTGATCCTTAGGAGATTTCATCCAGTTCCTTCAATAAATTATGTCCATACACTAATGACTCCAAAATTTTATTCTCCAGCCCACACCTGTCCTTAAAATTTCAGACTCATATATACAACTGTCTTATATATAAGACATATGTACACATATGTCTTACATAACTTGCATGTTAATAAGCATCTTAAATATAATATATTTAATGGAACTCTTCATTTTCTCTTCCAAAAACTGTTCTTTCTTGTCTTTCTCTGTGAATAACTGACATCACCATACAGCCACCCATTTAAACCAGAAACTCATTACTTATCACTAAAATATATCTCAAATTTGTCTATTTCTCTCCAATTTTACTATCACCACAATTGCCACGATAATGCTGCATAACAAAACAAACCAAAATTCAGTAGACTACAAGTTTAAATTTTTCTTGCTCACAGTCCTTGGACTTGGCCAGAGCAGCTTCAGGTTGTGGTTCAGCTGGCTTAGATAGGCCAGGCTGGAGGGGTGCATCCTGAGGCATGGTCTTTTGCCTGATGGCAGATCAAGTGGTGTAAGAGACAAGTTAAACCACTAATACATTTACAGCTATTGCTTGCATTATGTCTTCTCATCTTCTATAGGCCAAAGCGAGCACATAGCCAATCTCAAAGTCAATGGAGCAGGAAAGTATACTCCAACCCAAGGGGGAGGAGAAAAAGAGTGAATATGTGTTGAATAATAACTCATGTAAGCCAACATTATCTTTTGCCTGGACTGAAAAATAGCTTTTTAATTAGTCTCGTTTTCCCTCTGGCCTCTATTTATTCCATTCTACACACACACGTCAACATATCTTTTTAAAATGGAAATTTGATCATAACATTCTCCTTAAAACCATTCAATGACTCTCCACCATTCTTAAAATAAAAATCAGTTCCGTGTCATTACCTATAGAGCTGTAATCATCTGATTCCTGCCCACATGATTTCACATCACCATCTTTACTTTCTCTGACATCATACTATAGCCACAATGGTTTCCTTTCAGGACCTGGAATAAGTCAACTCCTGTCCCTTCTCAGGGCTTTTTCACAGCCTGGATTGTTCTTAGACTGCTGCCAGTGATGTGCTGCAGCTGGCTTGTACCAGCTTTCAAGAGTCAACTGTTAAATTTTTAGAAGTTTTGCAATCCAGACGTTAAACCCTTGCTAACCTGAAACCAGCCACAGCAGGAATATTTATACCATGAAAGTCAGGATATGTTATATCAGGCTGTTTTGTTTTGTTTTTTTTCCCAGCAAGCCAGTTTAGCAGCATATCACTGGTCCTCTTCTCCTTCAGATCTCAGATCAGATATAAATTCCTCAGAGACGCCTTCATGACACTTGCATCTAAAGAAGGTTCACACAGTCTATTACATCACTCTATTCCTTCACTGTGATAGTCATGTTTTGTGATTATCTTATCTATCTGTTTGCTTGCTTTTTACCTGTCTTCCCCCAGCAGAATGTAAGCTCCATTTTCATAACTATGTCACCAGTGTCAAGAAGAGTAGCTGGCATGTAATACATGCTTAATAAATACTTACTGGATGAATGAATGAATAAATTTTTCCCCTGCTATGTTATGAGCTATTTAATAATGGGGACATTTTTATTCCCTTTCTAACTCATACATAGCATTATAAATCAGCAGCCCAGTAAATATTAATTGAATAAATGAAACAACTTACTAATGTGTTTACTAGGTATAGATATAATAGATTTCAGATTCTATATCAGAAAGGGGAATAAAGACTTCTGTGCTAGACAGTTTGTCTGAATACTTCAGATTTCACTATATATTTTTCTACTCCACTGTGGGGGATCAGAATTGGCCACCTCAAGATGTGTCTCTTTACCTTGCTCTGAAGGAGGCTTTGACCTTCACCCCTCCTCCAACTGTCTAAAGGGATTTGGGATGGAAGGCCTGTCCTTGTGATAGGCCTTCACCTTGGATGACTCTGAGTATCAATAGACTGGGAGGGTCTTTGCTACGCCCATTCCTATCAAATTTCTGTTTACCAAACAGAACATTTGTAAGGGAAATCTGCATTTGTAAAGGTATTACCCTTTCTGTAAGGGGAAGAGGAGTGGATGACCTCATCTCTAGAAACTTGTCAATATGGAAGGTGAAGCCTTAAATCTGTATAAGAATATTACTGTGCTTTTCTTGTAATCTCTTGTGGCTGACACCCCCAACTCCCGCCCCCCCCCCCAATCCTCATTTGTCTATATAAGAGGAGAATCTCTGCCACTTTGTTGAGAGAAACTCCCTGGTCTCTCCATGTATACATGTTATAAAGATCTTTGTTTGGTTTTCTCCCGCTATTCAGCCTCATGTCAATTTAATTTGTAGCCCAGCCAGAAAGGACCCAGAGTGGGTAGAGAATGCTCTTTCTTCCCTTCACCACCTTCATGTAGATAGTATTACAATCTCAATATAATATCTCAAATAATTATTATAATCTCAATATAATATCATTCAACTAATACATTATCATTAACTACCTCCTTCAGCCATGTGGCAGAGACCATGGAGGTTATAAGAAAAGGGTAAAACATCATCACCACTTCCCAAAAGTTTATACTCTATTAATCCCACAGTAAAGGTAATCATTCATTCATTTATTGAACAAAAATTTAGTGCCTAGCCTTGCATAAATTAAGCACTCAATAAATGCTGAATGAACAAATAAAACTCAGCCAGGAACCAAAAGCAAAGCTTAATTAAATGCAAGAGAATATAAAGTTCTCTATGACGTCAGCAGATGTGTACTGGAAATTAATCCATGTTTCATCAGTACAATTTAACTCCACTATGAGACCTCAATGTGTAAAACAATAGTGCAAAATGTACCAAAACAAAAAATTGATAACTATTCTCAGAAATCTAAAAATATAATGTAATAGTAATGAAAAGGAAGGAAAAGATTACACAACTCCAATAAACTTTTAAGAAAATTTACTCAAGTATAATCAATTTGGTGTCTACCAGGTGCAAATTATTATTTTAACTGATATTTCAGGAATCTGAATCTCATCCTTCAGGTGGCTACACTGCATCATTTGTGAGGGATCATATAGAAAAGTAGCTAAGAGGGCAGATAGACTTGAGGGGGTATAAATTTGAACTTTACAATTTATCACCAGTATGACCCTCAAGAAGTTGCATCGTGTCTCTGAGTTCAGCTTCCTCGTTTGCAAAAATGTATATGATGATAATAGGTTGGAATGAGCATTGTGAATGATACATGCAAAGTACTTAACACTATGCCTGGTACACAGTAAGTGCTCAACAAAATTAGTGATGTTAATGGTTATAATGATGAAAAGTATAATAACATGACATTGACTACAGGCTAAACAGGAGATGAGGCGGAAATATATCATACTATAAAGTGAAGGCTATAAGTGTCATAAGATAAAGTGCTACCAAAATATTACATCAAATGTGTAAACTTTTGGTAATAGCACAACATACTGAAAACAAAACACAGTCATATTATCCTAAATTAATATTCCTATGCCTAAAACTTCTCTATCAAGCATTCATTTCTCTCTTATATAGTCACAAAATACAACAGTACTCATCAAGCCTTTGGCAAATTAGGTAGCATACACTCTTCCCCCCAAAGAAAAATAGTACCACTTATCCCTTAGTGAAATAGCTGAACCTCTACCAAGTAAATATCATAGCCAAAAGCTTAACAAAATTGCCCAGAAGACATGTGTTTATATTGATCTTCTTGGGCCACTTTCTCCAATAAAAAACAAAGTAAATAAACCAAAAAAAAGCTAAAAAAACAAAAAAACCCAAAGATATGGCTACGATTCAATGACTTGTGTAAATCTGTCCACCTGATGGAAAAATACTGGTATATATCCCTAGTCAACCAATCTTGATCTTTCCCTTAAACAAAACTAAAACAGGTGTCAGGAGATAATTCTCCGTGAATGTTTTCATATTTCTGCACTGTCAGGGCTTTCTGAGCAATGAATTCTGGCACCTGGATTAAAGGATGCTTGAATGGCAAACAAGCTATGGAAGTAAAGAGACCTCAGGAGAGATTCAAAGTCACCTCCCCTGGAGCCATTTATTTACATGCCAAAGAGTGATAGACACAGGGACCTTCACTTCACCTCCTCTTCCCAGAATGGATTTGCTTACATTTAGAAAGCACTTGTTCTCCCTCCCCCTTGTTCTCCTCCTCCCCCTCTCCCTTCCCCTTTTCTCTTTCTCTCTTTATCTCTCTGCAGGGAAAGGGGGGCAAATGTGCCAAATGCCCCAAATAAACTCTAAGATTCACAATTTCAGAGTTCCCCTTCTGCGGCACTAACTTCACTGTGCATGCGGGTAACATCTGCCCTCACTGTATTGTCCCAAGGGGACCTGAGGCATGGGGAAACTGAGGTAAGATGCTATCTACATAGTTAAAAGCCTGTCTCTAATCCAGAAACCTCATGCTTCTTGTCAGGATAGATAGATGTGGATGGATAGATAGATAGATGATAGATAGATAGATAGATAAGGATAGGTAAAGATATAAATCTTAACATAAGCAAGGTTGACACACTCCTTCCCTTCAGAGATGACCCAGATGGAGGTGAGGAAAGAACTGACTTGCAGATGTGTGAGTCTTCTTTAGTCCAGCAATTAATCTGGCCCCTCATAGCTGCTTTCCAAACTTAAGCATTTTTGAGTTTTCCCCTCTTCTCTGGACAACTCCTAATGTCTCAAATTCATTGCTTTTGTAGCAGCTCCTTAAATCTAGTTCTGTCAGGTCACCTCCCCCATGCCTGTTCCCCAAGCTCCCTCATCACTGTGGAAGCAAGACCATCTTCTGGTTATGATTTCAGTTAAACACCTCAGCACTGTTCTCTTTTAGCTCACAGCTAGGCACCTACTAAACCCTCTAGTACTAACAATTCTGTTGCAATATCTCTCCGAACAAGGGTTTTTGAAAACAACTTGCTGAAAAGACTCATTCCTTCAGGAAATGCATCAAACCAAAGTGTGTGATCTACTTATGGTGTGCTGCGTGGGCATTTGGGTGGACAGACTGAGTTTGCAGATCCACTGCTGGCCTTGGGTAAGCTGCTTAACATCTGAGCTTTAGTTTCCTCACTCTTTAAATTGGGGAATGATACTTCTGAGCATTATAAGTTAAATTGTAATGTGTTAAATAAGTTATAAACAAACCTCATAAAAGCACTGAGTTTATAAGCACTCAGGAAATAGGGAAGTATTGATGTTGCCATCAGTATTTTTATTGTCTCTTTTGCTTTTCACTGAGACAAAACATAAATTCATCCACACTCACTTTACCTAACAGGACTCCCGTATCCACTAAGGACATCACCAGGGAGACCCTAGGGGAATCCACCTTTCCTTCCCATTATGTCTGACCTAAGGAATATAGGAGACTTGGCAAAAACCCCAAATCCTTCTGAATATGCTTCCCAAAAGTGTGACATACAAATAAGCAAACTGAGTCTCAGAAGCAAGTAAATACATAAGGGCACTCTAACATAGGCCCTGAATCAGATTTTGAGAACTCAAAGAACTCATTTGACCCTAGCTGGAATACTATCTGAAGAAAGCTGGGAAGGGAGCAGTCATCAGAGGTGGATGACAGATACAAATACAAACCAACATAAAAGTAATTATACTTACATGTTGGGGGGAATACAAACATTCATGGGGAAGCCTAAAATACCACAGCCCTTTATCAGAACCATTTAGTAACCCGACATAACAAGGAGGATATTCATTTATAATTTTATTCCTCACAGCAGATATTCATGGAGTGAGAAGGGTGTAATTACTAGGGCAGGGCTGCTAAACATAGAAGATGGTAACTTTAAGGCATTAGGGAGTGTTTGCAAATGAAGACTGTTTTTATTTATTAATTTTTTGCAGCATTAATCACGTTGCATCTTGCAATAGTGTTGTCATCTCTGTTGCACGCACACACTGAATTACTGAGCAGCTATGCAATGTGTCTCACACGCTCTGGCACTTCCATTTCATACTTCACAGTTTTAGTGTCACTTTGAGGTTTGAAATGTTTCACAGTTATTTGCTATGTGTGGGTGCCAAAAAAAAGTCAGCCCATATCACTGAAAAAGATACTGCAAGAATAGAAAATAGTTAAAGTCAGATGGGAATTTCTGTCTCATTAACATTCAGAACTTTATGAAGAATCAATTTACTTTTTATCTAAATCTAATTTATGTTTTATAGATGCTTGGGTGCATACAATTATTTTTCTCACCACATATAGTTTTTATAAGGTTAAATATACACTTTTATTGATGTAGATAAGATTCTGTAATTAGAAGGAAATTGAAAACATCATACATCTTTTCTAGTCTACAACACGCCCATATGCTCTAACATAACAAACCCAAAAGCCTCAACCCAGTCACCTGATCTAACCCTGTATAAATATTGAGTGAATTTCTATGTATGTATCTTGACACATGTTTCAGTTTAATGTGTTAAAATGAATCTATTTAAACAAAGATAGAATGACTTATATCTGACACAAATATAAATGCATTAAAATTGATCATACACTGAACGATGTATTGATTGACATTACAAATAATGGCAGTGATGGGGAGAAAGAGCATTCTCTACCCACTCTGGGTCCTTTCTGGCTGGGCTACAAATTAAATTGACATGAGGCCGAATAGCAGGAGAAAATCAACCAAAGCTTTATAAAACATGTATACATGTGAGAGACCAGGGAATGTCTCTCGACAAAATGGTGGAGATTCTCCTCTTACATAGACAAATGAGGATTTTGGGGGGAGTTGGGAGTGTCAGCCACAAGGGATTACAAGAAAAGCACAGTAAGGTTATTATGCAGGTTTAAGCCCTCGCCTTCCACACTGACAAGTTTCTAGAGATGAGGTCATCCACCCCTCTTCCCAGTACATAGAAGGAGATACCTTTACAACAAATGGAGATTTCCCTTACAAATGTTCTGTTTGGTAAACAGAACTTTGATAGGAATGGGCGTAGCAAAGACCCTCCCAGTCTATTGATACCCAGAGTCATCCAAGGTGAAGGCCCATCCCAAGGACAGGCCTTCCATTCCAAATCCTTTTAGAGAGGGGGGATGAAGGTCAAAGCCCCCTTTAGAGCGAGGTAGAGAGAGAGACACATCTTGAGGTGGCCAATTCTGATCCCCCACAACAGGCATTTGACCATCAATTTTTGCAAAGCAATAACACACTGGATGACTTCCAATTTCTACTTATATATACTCTTCTGATGACTCCCTCGATTTACACACACCCACAGCACTTGGGCATTTGACCACCCAAATGCTACATGTATTTTTTTATCAACATAATCTGTCCAGTAGTCAAACAAAAAAAAAATGAAAAAATAAATAATTATAAATATGTTAAGACCTAAAAAGGGAAGCTTTTCACACAAGAGACATATATAGAATAAGCACTTGGCACAAATCAAGCACTAAGAAAAGCTTTATCCTCTTCCTCTCCTTGTCTTTCCAACTGCACAGTGAGCCTCCTCTAGTTTAAATGTCTGCTTTGTTTCATTACAAAAAGAAGCTGAGAGCCATGGTTAGCATGAAGAGAAAGCAAAAAGAGAAATAAGCAAATACTGATGGAAACTCAAGTAGTGGCATACCCTGAAAATTTTTTTTTTTTTTTTTGTGAGGAAGACCAGCCCTGAGCTAACATCCGTTGCCAATCCTCCTCTTTTTGCTGAGGAAGACTGGCCCTGAGCTAACATCCGTGCCCATCTTCCTCCACTTTATATGGGACGCTGCCACAGCACGGCTCACAAGCAGTGCGTTGGCAGGTGCCCGGGATCTGAACCCGCGAACCCCAGGCTGCCAAGCACGAACTAAACCACTGCACCACCGGGCCGGCCCCCTGAAAAAGTTTTTAATATCTTTTATTATTTTCCCCTGACACTTTAAAAGAATTTTTCCCTCAGAGGAAGAAGAAATTTATGCTTAATGTGGTTATCTGAAAGATCACAATTAATTGCTAGGAAGTAAAAGAGTAACTTTTCCATCTAGGGCTTAACAGAAAAACAAATAATGAGTAATAATGCTGAGACATGTTGCTGGCACCACTAAAAGTTCAAAGGGCCTACTCTAGTTTCAAATATTCTAACAGGAATCCAGGGTAATCCTAAAAGTCGGTGTGCAGAGACAAGGCCAACCTCCACAAAAATGAACAATGGGCACAAGAAAAGCTGAACAAGACAGGATGTAAGCATGGTCTGCTTTATGTTCTCAACTAAATCTAAACTCTACCTTGACAAGGCCACACCAAAAATGCAAAACTGTCTCTATTTATTATATTTTGCATTTGCAACTTTCTCTTTAAATTAATGCACAATTAAATGCTTAGCGGCAACAACAACAAAAAAACTTTAAACATACAACTTCTTTAATGTAAGAATAAAAGTAAACTACTAGAAAGTAATAATGTTACACTATTAAAAAGTTTTGATTTAATTTGGTTACCTATATTAGCTACCTGTGTTGGACATTCTGATCCTAGATTTACCTTAGCCCCAAAGTACTGAAATTGTATCAGAATCATGAAATGAACAAAAAGTTCTTAAAATAAATTAACTGTAATCCATGTTAGAGTTAAAATTAACACTTCCCAGTGGCATGGTTAAAAGTAGGTTGGGGGAGGAGATGGAAGAAATGGATTGCAAAACTTCATAACTATCACAACTTCCATAAAAAAGGTAGACAAGTATTGGTTTAGGCAGTAAGCCAAGACCCCTAACTGTAGTCTCTAAAGAGACGAATAGGGCCTTCAGTCAATTATGTTTTGTTTATATTTTTACTTAGTTAAGAACATGTTGCTCTTTGCATATCAAACTTTCTGTCAGATGTTGTGGGGTTAACAAAAGCTATAAAATATATGACCTGAGCCATCAATAGAACTAGAGAATAATACCTTCTGCAGAATAAGAAGTTATTTTAATAGTATTTAGAAAGTAATAATTCAGAATATTCCTGAGAATGCCAGAGGAAAAATGATCATTGTTGAAAGGAACATGGGACTAGGGGCCGACCCGGTGGCATAGCGTTTAAGTTCATGCAGTCTGCTTTGGCGGCCCCGGGTTCACAGGTTCGGATCCTGGGTGCGGACCGACGCACCGCTTGTCAAGCCATGCTGTGGCAGCATCCCATATAAAGTAGAGGAAGATGGGCACAGATGTTAGCACAGGACCAGTCTTCCTCAGCAAAAAAGAGAAGGATTGACAACAGATGTTAGCTGAGGGCTAGTCCTCCTCACAAAAAAAAAAAAAAAAAGAAGAAGAAGAAAGGAAAATTGGACTAATGGTCAACTGTTGAGTAGCTGAGACAGTTCCAATAAAAATGTGAGAGCATGAGAGAGAGAATCCATAAGATCTTAATGTTCTCTAGAACCCTTTCCCTACCTCACAACTCCACACTCACTACTCCCTATACTAAGAATGCCTTTCTCGTGTATTAGCATGAGAGGTATATTTTCCAATGCATGGTCTTTGTGAAGAATGTGAAAAGTTGGAGTACCAGCCTCCAATTTTCCAATCTTTTAAGCAGGTGTTCCAATATATGTATAATTGTCTATTTGTAAATTACATTTATATTCTACTTTATTAACATGTGTACACTATAAAACAAATAAAACTAGACATTATAATCATATAAGATATAGAAAAACATAAACAGGAGCTTCTTCCTAAACAAATATCATCTTGCTCAACCCTTGGAGTAAGCTCTCCCTATTATGATACCAACAGATTAGAGCAGGGGTTGGCAAACCATGGCCAGGGCTAAAGTCAGCCCATCCATCACCTGTTTCTGTAAATAAAGTTTTACTGGAACATAGCCATGCCCACATGTTTACCTATTGTCTAAGCTGCTTTTGCCCTACAAAAGCAGAGATGAGTAACTGTGACAGAGGCCATGTGGTCCACAAAGCCAAAAATATTTACTATCTGATCCTTTACAGAAAAAGTTTGCCAACTCTCAGATTAGGATTAATTTCAAAGTACCTAAGAAAGGAGAGTTCTGCAGACAGAGCAATAAGACTGAACATCTGAGATGGAGAGAAAGAAAAGGGCAGAAGTGACAAATCTGCTAGGGATGCCAACCAAGTTGCAAAACGGGTGTAGGAGAGGAATTCCCTCCCAGGATGAAACTATTAGGGTAGGGCTGACCACAGCATCATAGAGTATGAAAACAGAACTTAACTACTAGAGAAAACAAAACATAAATCAAAAAGCATAGAGGGCCATAGTTCAGGTTTTGGTGTTTTTTTTAACTGATATTTCTTATAACACCTCTAACAGAGGGTAGATATCTCTCTCCATCTCGGCACAACTTTAGTTGGCATAACTTTTATATTTATAACTACTGCCATAACCTTCAAAATAGGGATCAAGGAGATATTTAAGATATCAACAGACAAAAATTATGATTTAACATGAAGAATTAACTAACACAGATTCCAATTCATGATCTCTCTCACACACACATAATTCTAGTATCAGCATCCTCTAGCAAATATCATAATATTCCTTTGGCTATGACAGAGGGTTCTCTTAAATATGCTGCTAAAGATAATTGTTGGAATATGAAGAGTTTAGGCCTTCAAGTCCCCAATAATCTCTCTTCTTTCTGAACTTTTATTATACTTAAAGTCAGTGCCAAAGATTCCAGCATGTAATCATACTCCAGTATTAGTTTTGACTTTTCCAACGAGAGGGGACAGAAATGAATGAACAAACAAACAGACAAAGGTGTCTGATATATTTTTCTATGCCTCATGTCACCTAGCATGGGCATGTGGTAATACACTCAATAAATAATTATTGATTGATTCCTGAGAGGTTATCTGTAAAATGTGTTGTTGCATGTGAAATCTGATTTTCCCATTGCGTTTTATTACAAAATTGAATATTCTTTTTTTAAAAAGTGTTTCCATACGGAGCAGAAAGAACTAGAGCAAGCAGGACTAGGAGTTTGGAGATTTGGTTGTAGTCACAGTTGGTATGACAAACTAGCTTTACTGACCTGATCAAGCCACTGAATCCCCTTTGTTTCTCTGTCAGCATAATGATGGGTTAGAGCAGCTGACAACTAATATCCTATTTAGCTCTGAAAGCCTGTGTGACAAAGGATATAGCAAATCTTTTAAAACCAGGTTATTCAAGTCAAGTATTGCAAAATGGCAGCTGGAGGGCCAAATCAAGAGGCAGACATAGATTTGGGGAGTATACGATGTTCAAGAAATGTTGAATCAGAGTGTATCTACATAGGCATGCTTTCTCTAGTTTGCCATAAACCCCTATTCCTCTCATAGTGATCACACTAGCTATTTCACACATTTATGTTACCTGTTGATCTTAGAAGGGATTTAAGTTTGTAACCCATGATTTAAAGGAATTATAATTTTGTTGTCATTTCAATATCTTGATTGATTATCCTATACATGAAAAACAGAAGTACTATTGTCACTAAACAGAACTTTAAAACATATAATGAGAAAGTACTAAGCTTCTACCAATATCCTCGAATTCTTTTTCTTCCAGAATGCAATGTAGCAGACAAGAACACTGAATTTTAGGTACAAAATAACCTGGGTTCTGGTCTTCTCTCTACCACTAATAAGACCTGTGACCTTGGGTGGCAATTCACCGAGGCTCTCTCGACCTCTGCTTTCTCATGGTTAAAATGGAGGTGGGGTGGTTAAACTAAATTGTGTCTAACGTACATTTTATTTCTACAACTCTGCAATTCTATGATAACAAGCAATTTCATTGTTTTGACCCCATTTCCTAGAACTCTGTAGAAGCTACAGGCCTTTAGAAATAAACAGATTTATCTAAGCTAAAGAGAGGAAAAGATGTAGGAACACACTAGACTGATAGAATCAAAATGCAGCAATAGATGAACAAAAGGAGGGCTGATTTCCTGAAATGTACACAGCAGTAAGTAAAATAATGGGAAAGCTCTGACTAGAGCACAGAGCCACAGTGCCTGAAAATTCTTTAGGTAATGCAAAACAGTCTAACGGCAATAAGATTAGATTATGAATTAAAAACACTGTGTTACAGTGCCTACTATGCCATTTATTTGTGATTTTAGCTTCTTATTTAAACACACTGAGCCTCAAATTTCTCATTTACTAAAAAGAGGAAATAATAATGCTTTGAAACTACAAATGTATGTGCATAGAATTTATGCATGTTGCAACAGACAGATATTGTATATAAGATAATTTTTTAGTTCTTTAGCGTTGGAAGAGGCAGTCCATCACGAGTCCTGAGCATCACTAACAACCATATTAGGTGCCAAGAATGCCAGGCTCTGGCTCCTCTTTGCTCTTTACCCAGGCTATTTCTCAGTTGTTTGCAGCAAGCAACTTTAAGGAATGAGGTAACGTCTTCCCTGGGACAAAGAGCATGCTTATTCTAAAAGCCATAGATTCCCCAAGCTCATGTCTCAGCTGTAACACAAACCGATCATGTGTACAGCATACCCCTTAGCCCTGCCACATGGCCCCCACAGGACTTGGAGGCAAGGGGAACTAACATGGACATGAAGCTCAGCCTGTATGTTGTGCCATCAGGACATAAAGTCCTTGTCTCTGACAGGTCCTGATTCTGTGTCTTCTGCCTGTATCCATGAAACTGTGGCAGGATAACTTTTTAGCACGTAAATAGGGGGAAATTCCAGATCCTTCACAGACCCTGTGAAGATGCTCAGTAAATGTATGTTTGTTGAATGAATGCAAAGTAGGGTATCTCATATGTATTTCATTACCTTTTCTGAGTAGAAACCTAAGGTAATTTCATGACCTATTCCTAGTATAATAAATCAGAGTCCTATATTTTAATCCAGAACCAGGAAGAGAATTTGTGTGGTGTTTCTGATCTTCCTTCTTCCTGGTTCTCACAAACTGTCATCTGTTAGGTAATTCACTGCCCCATCATCGACATCCCATCCTGCCAACCACTCAACATTACTGATGACAAATGCCAGAACCTCACCTCCTTTCTTCTTTCTCCACACAGCCAGAATCGTTCCCACAGTCAAAGCTAAGATCTTATGCCTCACTATGAAGGTTCTGATCCTGAGCTAATCCTAGATCTGCCACACTAATTATAAAGCAAGTTATTGTAATGCACCAAAACCCAAAATAAATTCTCTTTGTGGAAACTTTAAAAATGATACTTCTGTGCCTTAATTGCACTTGAAATTGTTACAGAAAACAGGTAGAGCTGAAAAGACCGTAAAATTGCTTAGAATCATAGATAGGAACTTGGAGATTTAAGTGCCACCTCTACTATATTTTGTCAGAATGTAAATATAATTGCAGGTGCTTAGGAAAAAAAAGACAAGTATACCAATAAAAATCTTACATGCTGAATGCCAGAAAAGCAATAACACTTCTATTATAAGCCATTTTATGTGATAATTGCTTTTGAGAAATAGGGATAGGAATATTAACACTAACAGAAAGGCTTTAAAGAAATGCAAATTCCTGATTAGGATCATTTTCAAGTGAGGTAAACAGCTATTTGTAAATGATAATTTCTTCCTTTGTTTTCTCTCACTAGACCTTAGCTTTCCTCATATTTCATACCATTATTTGTTTTAGGTAAAATTTCTCTAACACCTTGACATACTTTTTCACCTTGCATTAGGAGTCATATTTTTCCCATGCCTAAAACTAAGCCTACATAAAAGGACAAAGGATGCTTGCCAGACCGTGGTATGCTGTTTGTCCTCAAATGCGTTTGGCATTCTTTTTCTTGTTTATCTACATAGACTTGCCAGTGGTATTAACCACCAGACAGAACAGGAATCTGACTCATTTGCAGCCAATCACGAAGTTCTAGGCTGTAAAGCTGACCAGCTTTGTGACTCGTTGCAGAAGCAGAAACCAAGGTGAAATAGAGGATGGAACCTGGCGCCACTCCTAATTAAGACACTTCTGCCGAAAACCTTGTTTCCCAGTATATTTGATGCCAACATTTGTCACAGTTGTTCCCTAGCAGTTTATTAAGTAATTAAGGTTTTATTAACTCTTCAAAACCACATGATACACAAAACTCTAAAACTAGATGATACACTTGGGCACCAACATAGCCTGAGCACATTTACATAAACTAGAACATGAGTTTTCAGATAACCATCAGGTAAATGTGTCATACGGAGCTTTAGATTCCCTACCAAGGGTAATGTTTGAATATGATCTGTTAATTGAGAGGAAGTAAAGGAAGGGAGGAAGCACATCCAACCCACTCATATTTCCAAGAAAATTTTTCTTTTTGCAAAAGCACTGTGTAACTCCTTTACACTAAAAGACAACCATCAGCTCTTCTATATCAGCGTATATGTTCTCATGAGTCCTTCAATGAGTCATCAATAAAGTGCCTAATATTTTATAGTTACATTATGTTTTCACACAGAAATCTCATTTGGTTCTCACAGCAATATAGTCAGCAGTTATTTTTATCATCACCATTTAACAAAATAGGAAACTGAGAATCCAATATGTTAAATAATTTGGCCAGGATCATGCAGCAAGAGAACCAGACCTTGACTTCTGATTTTGGTCTCTAAATCTCAGATTCTTACCCCAGCAGATGCAGCGAGTTTAAGTGTGGCGCAATTATTAGGTGTGACTCTCATTATCATCCATGTGCAGGCCATCATTATCATCCATTGTGCAGTATGGATGCACAAATGCAAGGTCTTCTTGTTTCCTACCCTCTCCAGCCACAGTAGCTGCTCCTTTAACCAGTGAAAATATGTCGTCATGAAAGGAATGTTTATATCAGGGCTACAAACATAGAAACAAATCTAGGAAGATGTGAAATTCATTCCAGGTTCAAGAAAATGGAACTTGGTGGCCAACCACAAAGGAGAGGAACCTCTAGTTAGAGTGAAAATCAACACTTGAAAAATATTCCTTTTTGGGGGGAAGAGTGACCCAAATCTATTGAACTGGATGATTAAAATTTCTGTAGGAAATAAATGACTAGAAAAGTCATACATTCATTTGATTTTACTGCTGATGCCATAAAACTTTTTAAAATGTAATTATGCCTATAAGTAAATAAAATCAGCTGCAAAAGGCAGATCTGTGCAAATTGGGGCTCCAACTACTGTGTTTTTCTTTAAATAAGGCAAAAGCACTATGTGCAAACTAAAATTAGGCTTCATTTAAAAGCCAGGCAGAGAAATGCCTTGGGCAGTATAAACCCAAGGCCTGGTAATTCTAGCACTGGGTCCCAGAATTGTAAACACATAGTGTCATTGCTAAGTTTTAACTGCTCACATAATAATTTTATCTAAGAAACTGTCTAAGAACACCTTTATAGCCATTTTGGACAATTCATTATTGTTGACCCAGCAAAGTAATCATGCCCTCACCTTTTTTACAGAAATAGTCAATCCTTCCCCATATGCTTGCTACTCCTCCCACTCAAGGAAACCATTCACACTCCCACTAATGAATGTGGTATTGTTAGAAAAGATGTAGGAACAGTCACCATTTTCACAATAAAAAAGAAAAAAAAAAGCACTGTCAAAGCTCATCCCAAAGCTAATATTCTAACCTTTAAAATACCTGTATAACACCAGTTCTCTTTTCATTTTTACTAGCAAAAATATATTCATTTCCTGGGATTTCTTGAGCTCTTCAATCCATAGCACAATAGCCCCTTTAGATGTCATTTCTTTTCTGGTGAAATTTCTAAAACACATCAGGTCTTTGAGATTTTGGTCAGACAGGAACGTGAAAGCAGCAGCAGCAGTCGAATATTTCATGACTGATTCGTACAAGCAATCAGTGCTGAATTACCTAGCTGTCACCACTCTCTGGCATTCTTTGTCTTCATCCACAGGATGCCTCTGTGAGAAGTTACTGAAAATGACACTGCTACTTGGGAACATCTTTGGAAGAACCAGGAAGAACCATTCAACTGCTACAGGACATAACTGACGATGGCATAGTTTTCATTATTATCTAAGAATGAGGTTGGGCACTTTAAATGTCACCTTTTTTCTAAAAGATCATAGTTCTTCATGGAAATAGAATAGCCTTCCAAAGCAGCAAGGATTAGATCAGTATTATGAGGCAAACTAAGATACAGAGAAGAAAAGAGACTTGCTCAAGGTATACAATAATTTAGGAAAAGATTCAGTACCACTTCCACATTCCCAGAGCATTTGGGAGACCCTCATTCCTCCAAGCACCCTGAATTGCTCCTATTGCCACCGAGAAAGAAGAGGTAGCACAGTGCATGAGTGGAAAGGGAGCAAGCTTTAGAGTCAGAAAGACCTCAAATCCTGGTTCTGTCATTTACTATCCATGACAGCAGCTTGTGGGCATGTCTCTCTCTGAGCCTAAATTTTCTTATCTGTAAAATGCAACTAATAATATGCCTATCTTGCAAAACTTTGGGTAATGCATGGCTTAACATAGTGCCTAATAAGTAGTAGATGCTCAACATATGCTATTTTTTAGCTCCTCTGTGCTATACTCCATTAATTGGCTTCCAATAGAAGAATAGTGAAGCATTTTCAGTTTCTTAAAACCAAAATCAGCTTACAAAGATAAATAGAGATTACCACACTTGTACTGAGAAATAAAAAAGCAAAGGTCATTTATTTACAGAGCTACGAGCATGTATCCCAGTCTATTTCTGAATGCTATTTAAAGGCCATACTTAGCAGTTTAGTGTAGCTGGAAACCAAGAACTTAAGCAGAAGTTGCCATCAACTCAATCACATCGTTAGTTCTTATGAGCACCTTTAAACATGTGATGATAACACATTATATGTCTTCATGAATGTCTCTACAGTGACTACATGAAATGCTTTTTTGATCCATCCTAAGTATAATCAGAGTACTCACTGAACTTCAGGAATAGTTTTAAAAAAAAATAAAGTGTCTCTAAAATAATGTTTTGATTCATTAAGTGCAATGGGATCAAAACCAGATGGATTTGGCAGCGGGCTTGTTCCCCTGGTTCTCAGGCTGCTTCAGAGCAGTGCCAGCTCTGAGAGGGGATGATCAATGTCACACATTCCACACTTCAGGCACTAATAGATCCTTGGCTCCAGGTTTCCCAGTATTCAGAGGGAATGCCAGAACACACACGCTGTGACAGAATCATTTTGGAAGCATCCATGCAGGTCAGAGAAATGAATAACTGCCTTGGGCACTGAATAGTTTAGGCAACAGCTGTTTTACAGTGGACAGAGATTAGGATTGATCTTTTTTCTGTACAGTAACTGTCATGCTTCACAAACACAAATGCACTAGGACTTCTTAAGGTGTAACACAGGGATCAGCACCTTATAACATAAATATCCATTCAACGGTACATGGAATAGTTTGAAAAACCACCAGGCTTGCTTAAACCTGGTTAGTAATTTACACACATACTTACACTCACACCCCCTTTATTCCATCATTCAACAAACATTTATAGAATATCTCTCAGGTTCTAAGTGAGCCCATCATTCTGCTGTTTAGGCACTGGGGATACAAATGCAAACAAGATAGGTAAGACCCCTTACTTTCTAGCAGAGAACACAGATCAGTGTATAGGCACACCAATCTGATAGGAGATATTCTTGGAGCTACAAATAGGAGTAGTAAGTAACGCCCCTCCAAAATGGTAAGAAGAACATTGTCCACTCATCTTGCAAGTCTGTTGATGTCTTGTGAAGCCACTGCCCAAGCTTATCCTCACAGTGCTTGCTTAATCAGGACCTCTGCAGTAGAGAGCTATGAAGAAGGGTTTTTTATTTTAAAAATATTTGGCCTGAAAAATAACTTATCCTGGTATGTTCTGGTACAAATTAACCGATTAGGTCAGGGTATAAATAAGTGGCCTCATCAGAGGAAATGGAAAGAAGTTTATAAAGATATTGGCTGGCCAAGGCTTGCTAATAGCAATAGTAACTAGCAAAATAACCAATTTTTAACTAGGAGATAATAAGATTCTCTTCTATTGAACTTCTACTAAAACAAAACATAAAATTTTAGAAACTAAAACGTATGTTCTTAAAAATGCAAGAATATTTTTCCTTAATATAACAGGTCTCGCTTTTTTCTACCTGATCCCCTCCCTCACAAAAAGATGACTTGTTTGGGATTGTCTGTCCCATGCAGCCCTCTTCCTCCAAACCACTCTTATCTATAGACTCTGCTGAGAGGTTGGGCCTAAATGGCCATATTGGTACCTTATCACCATCACTCCTGTCCTGACTTGTGGATTTGGGACTACCTAACCCAACCTAGGTCCATCACACCCCTCATATTTCTATATGAGCACTAGAAAATGAGTTAGAAGTGTGGAGTGAAGTCAAAAGTTCACGTCAACTTAGGACTTGAGGTGACCATGTTGGTCTGTGTGTGAAAATGAGAAGAGATCTATCTATGAGGACACACAGAGGAAAGCAGTCCCATTGGGAGAAGGAGGATGAGAGACCAAGTGCTCCTCGAAAGACTGAGAGGGCAGCCTCAGTTCCTAGTGGATTTTCAGCTCTCCGCTGTATTTTATGTTCCCATTCTTTGCACTTAGTGAGGGGTGAAACTTAAAATAAGTTCCCTTGACTTGAGCTAGCCTGAGTGGGTCTTTGTCCTAGGCACTCCACAAATGCATAAGGACAAATGCAGTTGCTAATTAAAAATCAACTCAGAGTGACCTACTTTCATCCCCTTCCCTCCATTCTGGTAGTCAACTTTTGCTCTGAATTCATTGAGAAACATTTGTGGACTATCTGTCAGGCTGAGGTGTAGGTTATAAAAAACTGAAAGAAATTACTGTCTACCCTCAAGGAGCCATTCATGTTCATGTTCACACCCTGGCCTCTTCACCACCAATCTCTTGCTATCTGGTGAGCTCAGTTTGAAGCATTCCACACTCTAATCACCATTTTCTACTTTTTTCAAGTTATTCCCTATCACCAACACTTTTTGATCCCTACCAGGACCTGTAATTCATTGATACTACCACCTTTTCACTTTCTCTTGCCACTTTCATATCTTAGCCAGCTTAAATTCCAAAGTCAATCCTTAGGATCACTCTCCCTCATAGACTCTCAACTCCATTGCCTCCTCTCTTATTTTGTCATCTTCATTTGAGAAAACACAAAACCTTACCATCTATTCTGTGGTATTTGTACCCTGCATGACTGATGTGATGGGAGAAAACAAAAACATGACTAGTCTCATTTCACACTCGTTAACATGAACCCAAGTGGACCTTAATGTTATCCAGTAATCACAGTACAACTCCCTAGTCCATTCACTCTCCCCCTCTATTTCATATTTTCTACTCTCTCTCCAAATTTCCAACATTTTCCCCTGACTTTAATTTCAGCTGATATCCTTGCTTTCAAGTTCACTGAGAAAACAAAAGCTACCCTCCTGACAGCATCTTTATCTCTATACTCTGTCTGCCGTTTCTTTATTGTAGGCAAAAATAATCCACATTCCAATCAAAGGCCAACCCCTCTACTTATACAACAGTTCTCACCCACTCTCATCTTCTCAAGGACCTTGCTCCTGCAATTCTCCCCGCTCCTTCCTTTATTAGTGATTTTTTTTCCTCTCCCCTTGATTGTTCTGATCAGAAATGTTGTCACTTCTCCCATCTTAAAACAAACAAAAAAATTACTTTCTCTGGATCTCACCGCCCCAACAGGCACCCAATTTCTGTGCTCTCCTTTATAATATAACTCCTTGAAATAGTTCTTATACTTATTGTCTAATTTCTGCTCATTCTCTTTTGAATTGACTACTCTACTAAAACAGCAGGTGTTGAGGTCATCATTGACCTTCACCTTGCCTAGTCCAATGTCAATTTTCAGCCCTCATCAGACTTGATCTGTAAGTAGAATTTGACACTGTTAATCACAGTTGAAACACCCTCTTCACTTAGTTTCCAGCACATCTCAGTCTTCTGTTTCAAATTTTTTTCTTTTCCTTCCTCACTTGCTGTTCCTTTTTCAGTCATCTTTTCTAGTTTGTCTTCATTTCCTGGACCTCTAAATACTCCACAGCTTAATTCTTGGACATCTCTAACTCACTCCTATGGCCATATCATATAGCCTCCGGGCACTAAATACTATCTATAAATTGAGGTATCCCAAAGTGGTGTCTGAGCCTAGTCCTCTGCCATGAACTCCAAACCCAGATACCAACTTTCTATTCAATATCTCCACCTAGATGCCTAACAGACATCTCAGCATTTATATGACTAAAGCTGAACTCCTGGTCAAAAGAATCAAATCTGTACTTTCCATAGACTTCCCCATCTTGGCAAATGGCAACTCCATCTTCAGTAACTTGGGGCAAAAGCATACAGGTTTTGGATTTGTTTTGAAAGTATAAACTTCAACAGGATTTGCTGATGAATTGGTCATCTGACTCTTCTCTTTCTCTCTAATAATATCTAATAACCAACTCATCAGCAAATCCAACTGAAGTGTCTACCTTCAAAACAAACCCAAAATCTAAATACTTGGCATCACCCTAATCCAAGTCACCATTCTCACTATTTCTACTTTACAACAGTAACCTCCGCTTTTCCTGCTTCTATCTTTGCTTCTCCATCAATAGTGGATCCAGATATTTTGGGGACTAAAACTCATAAAACTGTGGGGCCATACTAAAGAAAGTGTCTATAAAAGCATAAATACAAAATGTGAATATTTAGAATTAGAGCAGATTATCACCACAAATAAATTCTGAAAAAGTGACAAATAATCACAACATTACAAAATCCAGAAAAATAACAATATTTTTGCTATTAACTCCCAGACACACCTCTATAATACTTTTTTCCTACTTTTTGGGTTATATACTCTTTGGTTACCTCTTCATGCAACAAAAATTTCACATTTTCCATAAAAGGAAGAGAAAGAAAATTCAGTCTTTCTTCTATCACAGTTGATCAAATTTAAAAATATATATATATTCCTAATTGGGATGCATAAAACACTTAACCTCACATACTTTATCCTGTAGGCACTGGGGAGACACTGAGGGATTTTAAAACAATGAGAGTGTAGGATTTGCATTTTACAAAAATCACTCTGGCATAACTTTGTTTAAAGATTAAGTCAGGTTTAGACCAGAGGCAGAGGAACAAGTTTGGGAAGCACATTAATAATATAGGCTCAAAATGACAAAAGACTTTCTCTTATTGGAAATGGGGTTGCTGTCTTAACAACAGTCTTTAGCTTATGTGAAAGTCAATGAAAAGAACTCCATTTCAGAATTAGTAAAAAGAGAAGTCAATTAAGTTAGGTTCTCCTTATTTCTTTTATATAAACATACATCAATCTTAGAAAGATAATTGTCCCAGAAAGACAATTAAGATCTAAATAAGAAGTTCAGCCTTAAATGTTTAAAGTTAACTTTACTTGATTTACTAATTAGCATGTGATGATCAGATTTGTGCCTGAAAAACATTAAAGTAATACAAATATTAGTGGTTGGGGTTGACCAACTAGGACAGAAATACTAATGGATCCCTTGGCTACCTATAAACCACTGAGAGGAAGTAAGTGTTCCATGGCTTACACTTTTTTTAATGTCTCAAAGTGCCTAGCATTGCTAGGAGGAAATTACATGCCACTCAGTAAAAGCTTTAATTACCTTAATACCCAGTTTATGGCTGTTCCTTTTTCAAACCTTCCAAAAGGTATGTAAATCTCAGACTATAGGCAAATCCTGCAAGTAGTTAGTAACATGGTGGCCTCTGATGATAGGAATTTATATCACAGGGGAGCACGTATATACTCATACTTTCTATTAATTCAGGGATACAAGAGACACAGGGGCATGGCCATACAGAAGGGTTCATGGCTTTGGTTCATGATTGTAAAAGGCCTGCCTCACCCCACCGCCTTCTTCACTCTGATTAGAAGAGTCAGGCTGGACTTAGTTCCTTTGGAATTTTTCCAGTCTGCCAACATGGACCAAGCAAGTACACTGTCCTCTGCACTGCAAGGTTTAGTTAGAGGGCATGTCCTGCTTTGTGCAGAGGGCAGGAAGGGGAGGGTTGCTGCTGGCAAGTTCTGTCTATGGCTGGAAGTGTGTTTAATTCTGGGAGAGGATTAACAAACTACAGGGCTACTTATCCAGAGCCATATTCTCCTATCAGCCTTCTCTGTAACAAAATGAACATTTAATCTCCATTTGTTCAATTTCTGTGTTTTATTTCTCAATTCAATTAGTTCCAAACTCAGAAGAGAAAAGGTATTATTACTTATTATAACCCTCGCCCACTAGAAAAAAAATTTGCTTTTTAAGAGAATGAGAAGGAAAGCAATTTCTGCCAAACTGAAAGTTCCATGAGAGCAGGGACCATCGTACATAGTATATGGTTAAAGTAGGAGTTTAATATAGCTGCTGAATAAATATTTGAATGAGGAAATGAGAGTCAAAACAATTAGCCTATTGATCACACTTCTACACTCATTATAACAAGGAAAAATGTTTTTTTAAATGATGTCTAAAATTGAAACTTACTTTTGGAAGCACACTGTATTAGTTTTCTATGCCCACCATAAAAATTTACCCAAAAATCGGTGGCTGAAAACAACAGAAATTTGTTCTCTCACAGTTTTGGAGGCCAGAAGTCCAAAATCAAGATATTAGCAGGGGTGCACTACTTCAGAGGATCTCCAGGCAAATCCATTCCTTGCTTCTTCCAGCTTCTGGTGACTGCAGGCAATCCTTGGATTGTGTACACATCATTCCAATCCTGCCTCCGTGGTTACCTTGTGTCTCCTCTTCTGTGTGTTATCTCCCTCTGGCTTTCTCTTATAAAGACACTTGTGATAGCATTTAGTGCCCACTGGGATAAGCTAAAATAATCTCTTTAGCTCAAGATCCTTAACCTAATCACATCTTCAAAGGCCGTTTTTCCAAGGGTAACATTTATAGGTTTTAGGAATTAGGATCTGATATCTTTGGGTGGCCGTTGTTCAATGGCCAAACGTTCTACTACACACACCTTAAGTGAAATTTTTCCTACTATGACTGGATAAGGAAGGTGTTTCCATCAGACTACCAGGGAAAATCAAATCAGTTTAAAGAAATAGAAGGAACTAATGAGTGAGAAAGCTGGGATCTGAATCTAGGGAGTTGAACGCCCATATTCCAAGCCACTAAACATACTGCCTTCTCAAAAGGAGAGAATTCAGGAATTCACATAAACTGGAAAGTCCAGGTAAAGTTTGTCTTCAGCAAAGTTTGGGTCAGAGGCTTAAACAATGTCATCAGGACTTGATTTCTCTGCATCATTCAGCTCACTCTTCCATGTTGACTTTATTCTAGAATTCTGTGCTGTGTTCTCTGGTATCGCCAAGCTCACATCAATCATCCTTACTAGTTTAAGCCCAATCACTCTACCCATCACTGTGGCCAGGAGAATAAGCTGTTCTCATTGGCTATGCCTGAATCACATGCCAATTGAGCTGGGGGTGGGTGACAGCCGGCCCCAAATTGCACAGACTCAAAGAGGGAGGAGTGTTTCTCCAAAGTCAAATGAGAGTGCTGTTGCCAGAGGTAAGATTAAAGGATGCTGAGGAGCCAAAAACAACAGAAGAAGGTTTTCACTACAAACAGGAAGCCATTTCCAGGAAGCAGCTGCTCTCATTTTACTTCCTCAGATAAGTCAGTTTTATTTACTTGTACATAAAGCTTCTGTACGAATGATCTAGGAAGGACTCTAGCCCACTGTAAAATATTTCACTAGACTCTTAACTCTTCTCTGCCTGTGTTCCTTGTCAAATGCAAAACATGGAACAAATGTACTTAATCAGAACACCTCTGCAAGTCACACTCTATCCTAAGATTTCTATTATTCCCTAAGTTGTCCTCTGGGCTAATAATAGAGTTAATAGAAGGCAAATGGTAAAAAGAATGCCTCTCAATTGTCATTAAATCTTTATAATGTTTTAATAATTTTTATATTTAAGATACTATTAATTTATTAAAAGTTAATGAACTTCATGGTTACTTCAGTATAGTAAACATGTTACTACAGAAGCTATGAGTCTCCTGTCTTACTTTGAGTCTCCATCCTGCATCTTTTTATTTCAGAGCTTCCCAGGTCAGTACAAAAAGAGAAAACACATAAAGAAGAAAGGACTGTGTTCAAGACATTTGTCACTCAGATATATAATTCTATTCATTTGCTACTTTTAAGAATTCTGTTTAGGTTCTTTCTTCAAGAGCATAGGCAAACAAAAGAAAATCCCTGACAAGAAATGGGCAGAAACATAGTAATCTAAACCAGGAAGAAACTAAGAGAAGCAGAGAAGCAGTTGCAGTTCTCTGTGTGTTGATCTCTAAAGATATTATCCCAAATTTACTCCCTCATTTAGAAATTCCTCAACTAGAGTCTGTTGTTATACATGGAGGAGGATTAGTATGTTTCAAGTGCCAAAGCTCCAAAACTCAAATTATTTTGTAGTACCAAGTTCAATATAATTTTCCACCTCATTAAAAAAAATCTCTAGTTTCCACATTTCTTATAAATTGTTATAGAACCTGGTCTTAAATTTGTCCAAATAATTTTGTGGGAATAAGTAAAAAACAGTTTTAATATGTTCATTAATATCATGTGTATACTTAAAATCATTAAAATATAAAGTAGCAGATTTTATAAACCTTATTGATCAAAAAACTGTTTGGTAAGTTGTCAGCATTGTGAGCAAAAAAATAAACATAGCCCAGTCATTTTTCCTGATAAGTTTCTCCAGTGCTTTCTAGCCACATAGTTATTTTAAAGCATTATTAAAATTCATTATGCCTTCATTTTATATTTAAAGAAAAGATTTGTGATTTGGAGACCAAAGAATACACATACACACACACACACACACACACACACACACTGCTCCCTTCCAAACTGATTAAGGAACAATCCAATATCAATACTAAATATATTTTCTTGACATGAATATCATGAAATCTCATTGAGTTGAATTAAAATCTGTTTTCAAATTTAAATGAGTCAAAAGTAGACCAAAGTGTTTTTCGTTCCGAGGGAATGCATAAGTAGATGAATATTACACATTACATGGTAACTATAAACTAATATTTAATATACATTATGAAAACTGATTTTCATGTGATTTCTAATTATCAAGATTCACAAATTGTTGGCAGCATGACAATAGAAACTGGTTAAGCAGTACTGTAGAATATCTATATATTCAAAGAGGAAATCATTTCTTATTTTTTCTGATTGTGCTCTATTAAGAAAAATATTGGCATGTATTATATGCAAGCACAAAGAACATATTTACTAAAGATACTTGATATTATAATTGTTACAGTGTATTTTTAAAGTTGATATCCTTGGATCAAATTCAAAGAATGTTTGGCCTATTTTCATATAAGATGTTCGGCTTATAGAAGATAATGCAACAGAATATGTCAGTGCAGCATGAGCAAAAGGTACATATACCACACATGCAGGACTCACTTTTCTTTCTAATCTCATGAACTTTAATCAAGTTCTGGAATTAATGCCACTGATATCTTAGTGTGATGCTTCCATTCACACTGAAATGAATATTGGGAATACGTCTAAAAAATTGGAAAAAAGTTACAGGCTTAATATACACTTTTTAGATAAGAAGTTTGAGAAATAAATTGCAATTTTAATTCAAATATAAACTCTAAGATCAGCACTTCATAGCTATCTGGTGAGATGCATGCAAAGGCTCCTAGTAATATAGCTCTGACTGCAACAGAGCCTATAATAGGATTTTCAGGACAACTGTCCTCCCTGTGCTCTTGAAAGACCCTTCATTCCTTTCTCACATTCCCCACCCCCACTATTCTTGGCCTCATGATTACAAACTGCTAAAGGGAACAATCTCAAAAGAGACTATCATTAGAACAAATTATCCGCCTTCTCTATGAGACCCTCAGAACTAGTCTTCTCACTTTCTCTGCTGTTTACCTTAATCTCCATGGACCTTCAATCATTCTTTGAATCATCTCCCCAAACTCTTCACTGTGCCCTAAAAAACCCCAGGTCATTAGCTGAACTGATATTCTAGCTATCTTCTCTACATGTCCCCCTATCTTCTTATTCTGACAACCCTTATTTTCCTGAGGACACAGCTTCTTCAGCAGCTCTCTCGAGGGGGAGCTATTCTTTTTTTCCACCCTTCTCATACTCTAGGGCTACAGATGAAGTCAATTTCTTCCATGATCCTTATTGACACTTCCCAACCATTTCTCTTTTCTCTTAAAAAAAGGGGGTAGAGGGGATTTTATTTTTCACAATAAACTATTAAAATTAATTTTACCTGTTTCTTTTTACATTTTTAATGTGGCCACTAGAAAATTTTCATTTTCAGCATTTGTGGCTCATATTATGTTTCTATAGGACACTATTGATCTATACGTTAATAACTCCGACCTTTCCTATGAGCCCCCACTTACATAACAGACTACCTATTTGACATTTTCATTTTATGTGTAATAGGCACCTCAAATAATGTGTCCAAATCTCAACTCTGGGTTCTACCCATTCAAAACTTCATCTCCCTCTCTTGCCCATCTCAGAAAGTTGCAGTTCTTATCTTCCAGTTCATCAGGTCTAAAGCCGAAGAATCATCCTTCCTTGAATCTTCCTTTTTCTCACACTCTACACCCAATCTTTCAGCAAGTAGTGACACCTCACCATCAAAATATTCTTAAGGTAGTATTTTAAGGAAGTGAGCTTAGGGAACAGGAATGAACGATGGGGAAAGAAAACAGGGAGAAGGGAGAACTAATGTCAGAATCCTTTTTGAGTTGACCATCACTAAAAGAAACTGGTTTCTTAACTGTTTGGAACCTTCGGAGAAGCTTTATAGAATGTAACTGAGACCCGTCTGCCCAGGAAAGAAAGGAAGAAACATTTATCCATCAGCTGTCACCCTCATCTCCTTGTCTTCCTTGTCACTCCTGTGTCAATGCTGAGCCTATTCCTGTGGGTGTCCCAAGTCAGGAAGGAGTCAGGGAAGACTGGAGCAGGAAATAGTCACTACAGCAGTGGCTGGAATAAGAAGTGAGGCTGAGAGGATTTCAAGTGGTGTAGGAAAGGTGTTTGCCACAATGCTCAGGAGAGTAGAGTGTGTGCATCTCTTCCCAGCTCCCATATCAGTGATGTCACATCAGTAGCTTGAAACTGACTGCAATACAGTATTTACACCATGAAAATCGGCAAAAGCTATAGATGAAGCTTTCTCCCTCCTCCCACCATTGCTGGTTGTTAAACATTTGCTAGCATATCACTACAAGGTTCCGGTTTTTCAGAACCTTGTAAGCTGCAGCTTACTCCTCTCTAGCTCCTTCTTAAAACTACAGCCACATTAGTTATTTTTGCCCTTCACTCACTTGAGCCATTGCAAATGGTTTTCCTATGGCCTAAAACTCCAAGCAGGAATTACTCCCTGTCTTAGTAATTCCTCCTTATCTTTCATATCTTAGCTCAAACATCATTTCCTCTAGAAAGACTTTGCTGACCCCCAGACCAGGTCCAATTCATTTGTCATATACTCTCAATCTATATATGTGATTATTTAATTGATATTGTTGAATTGTTTAATTGATATTATTGAATTGTGTCTCCAGCTAGACTACAAGTTCCATGAGGGAACAAGCCATGACCATTTTTTCTCACTCTTATATTCCCCATACCAAGTTTTATATATTTACTGTATGTCTGAAGAAAAGTTTTTCAATCAACAGACATTAAAAGCACTTTTACCACTCTCCCATGAGTGAAACTGCAATTGTTTTAGGAGTATTGAAAAGGAGTCCTCATATTTAAAAATGGGGGGAGCCACACTGCAAGGAGAACACAAGACATTGTTATAGATGTGCATCACTTCCAGCTATAATCCATTGAATGAAATCTGAGTCAAATAGCTCCACCTAACTGCAAGGGACATGAGGAATGTATTTTTGCCAAGTATCCAGGAAGAAAAGAATACTATAAATTTGATGAGCATCTAGCCAGTCTTTGCCCCTTGGGACATCAACTATCCATTCATTCTTATTCCCTGATAAAATACACACTTCCTTTCCCAAAAGGAGACAACCCAAAGTTCCACCAAGGCACTGCATCCAGAGTCCAGGATCTCTGGCTGTTTGTAGTCTTCTCCATCAGGTCCAGATGTGGGTCCTTCTGGCCCGGTAATAACATGTACCAAACACAAAAATTATTTCCACCTTCCCCCAAGAGCACAAAACATCCAGTAGAGGAGCAGGTACAGGACAACCTCAGTAAAAACTCCATTAGTGAAAGGGAAAAAGAGAAGACAGAGCAATCACTAGACCAAAGAAGTTACAGAATCCTGCTGGGGAGTCCCTGCGAAGCACCCCCTAACCTGGAGATAGGGAAGTTCTTTGAGTAGACAGTGATTCTGTTCTGGGAGGCACTCTCTTGTTCATTTTTTTTAGTGGCCCCTGCATTCACTCTGGGAAGATTTTCCCTCGCTCCTTGGCCACATCTTTCTCTTATCTTCCTTGAGGACTGTACAGCTTTTGGGGTCCACTTCCAGATAAAGCCAGGTTATTTTAGTTTTGAATATTCAATTAAATCAAGGTTAATGGTTTCTTCTGCAACAAAAATTCTCTAAAATATTCGGCAGATTTTTAAATCTATTTTCTTTCAATTAATTCTACATGCCAATAACTACATTCAAAGTTCTTTTTTTACATATAGTTTTAAAATCTTCTTTTACCTTCATTTCTTTACCCCTTGCCTTAGTCGCTCAACTTAATAGTAAGTGATTTAAGGTTATCTGAGATAATGGGTTGGGTTTGGAAAGATACACCCTTAGTTTGATTTTTCCTGCAGTGATAAGTCTTAAGAGACATTTGCTCAAAACCAAGGACCCAAATACCTGATATGTCTGTATGCCCTTTCATCTTTGCTTGCAAACCAGCCAATATTTTTCTTAGTTCATCTATTTTTTATAACAACTTCCCAAAAGCAGCCAAACACCACCAACATAGTTTAATAATACTGTTTCCCAACTTCTTCACCTACAGCTACAAAGCTCAGTTGGTACATGGTTTAGATTCCAATTTATTGCTGGTGGCAGTTTTACCATTACATAATATGCATCTCCAACCCTTTAATTTGCTATCTGTTTCCTTGCTGCCACTTAGTATAAACCATAAGCCAATGAATCCCATGGCTCTTCCCTGTGTCTTACGCTCTACCTTATTGTTGACCAAATCTAGATAACTCTACTTCTCAAATATCTCTACAATCTCTCCCCTCATTTCTATTCCCAGTGCTACTACCTTAATTTGAGTCATCCTTGCTCATGTGAATTATTGTCTCCTCATTGGTCTCTGTGCCTCCAAAATTCATCAGACCTCATCTCTGCTGCCAGTAAATTTTCTAAAATGCAAATGTGATCACTGAAACTTTTCTTTAAAACATCCGGATGGTTCCCATCACTTCTGGGTTAAAATTCAATATTCTTCAATATCTAGTCTCATCTCTAATTACTCCCCAATCCTCATGTTTCAGTTATGTAAAATAATTTTAGCTCCCTCAAATACACCATCATCACTTTCTCAGATATTCATTATCATGGAGATACTAGGCCCTCTGATCTGACCAGATAGGACCTTCCGTCTTTCTTCAGTGAATACTTACTCACCCTTCAAAATTTATCAAAGACTTTAAATCTCCTAGGAATCCATCCCTGATTCCTAAATCTGGAATAGGTATCCTTCCTATTGATTTCAAAGCAGTAGAGCTTGTTTTTATTACAGTATCAGTCATACTATTTGTAATTGTCTATTTATCTTCCTTCATCCAACCACACACAAATTACATATATCACATTTGAACTTTTTTTGTGTGTGTGTGTGAGGAACACCAGCTCTGAGCTAACATCCATTGCCAATCCTCCTCTTTTTGCTGAGGAAGACTGGCCCTGGGCTAACATCCGTGCCCATCTTCCTCAACTTTATATGGGAGCCACCACAGCATGGCTGACAAGCAGTGCATCAGCAGGCTCCCGGGATCTGAACCTGCGAACCCTGGGCTGTCAAAGCACGTACTAAACTGCTGCACTACCGGGCAGGCCCCACATTTGAACTTCTTGAAGGTAAGTAGCATATCTTTCATTTCTACAAAGCTCACATAATAAATAAATGTTGATTGAGCAAATGCATGAATCCCACAATTTCAGTATGGCAGTGACCCCCAACATCAATCTTCAGTCTTCACCTATCTCTCTCTTAAGCGCCAGATCTCCATTTCCAACTTCCTAATTGTTATTTCCACATGCATGTCTACTTAACAGGTCTAAAACTGAATTCATTATCTTTCCCATTCCTTTCTCCACTTGCCCAAAATCTGCTTCTCCCTCTGAATTTCTATCTCAACATAATGATGTCTGTCCAGTTTTCCAGTCTAGAAACCTCAATATCTTTCTTTGGTCCAATGAATTGGTGATAGCCAGGTTAAAAACAGTAAACAGATTTCTTTTCTGCAGTATTTCTTAGAATTTTCAATATATTAATGCTCAATATGAATCTCCAAGAAGTGAATGCATTTTTTCAAACAAATCTAACCAAAGAACACTTTTGTCAAGGTAATCACTCAGGACTAGTGTTCTGAAGACTACACTTTGAGAAACACTGCTGTAACATCTTTCCTCCACACTTCATGCTTCACTACTGCCCTAATTTAGGCCCCTGACGTCTCTTAAATGGCCCATCTTTTTCCTAGGCAGCCTCCTCCTTATCTGTCTGCTACCATTCTCTCCATAGCCTCTGCTGCCAATTTTATTCTTCTAACAGAAACATCTGGTCATTCCCTACCCCCAGCTTTAAAATCACCATTGACTTTTCATTACACACACGTTCAAATCCTAGGCCTGTTATTATATTCCCTTCAAAATCTAGCCTCATCCATCTGCCCAACTTCATTTCTTACCACGTCTCTCCTTTCCCAAAACATGTCACATTCTTTCATCCTTCAGAGCTTTAATATTTTGCTCACACTGCTCAAAATGGCCTCTCCCGTTCCCAACCCACCTTTAACAAACTTCTTAAAACCCATTTCTAATGAGATCTCTTCTGAGAAATTTTCATTCTGGCACTTGGTTGATTACTCCTCGGTGTTGCCATAATGTTTTGCACTTAGCTCTATTACAGCAATTGTCACACTGTACAATAAGAAATTACCCAGGTGTTTATCCCCACCATTACTCTCTGAGCCTTTTCGTCTTTGTTTCTCCAGCTCCTAACATAGAGCCTGGCACAGAGCAGACACTCACTGAATAAAAAAAAATTCAGATGAATGTATAACATAATAAGCAATAACAAAACAGGAAAAATGTAGATAAAGCTATGAAAGCCGTAACTAGAAATGTGTTTTAAGAAGTTATTTAGTCCAGCCATTAGTCTCAGGAAAATAACATTATTTTGCTTAAATAGACATCCAGCTTCCACCTTAACAAGTTCCTGATAGAGAACAAAACTTTACTACAATTTGTCTTAAAGGAAAACTCCACAGCTCCCAAAAATCCTTTTAGGGTTTTGAAGGAACACTCTCACAGCTTGTCTACTCTACCTGCCCTGCTCAACAGCAGCATACAGGGCCATAACCTCTGACTGCTTTAGTAACAGTGAACTCAACAGTCTCTGAGGACTTGTGTACTAGAAGGAATATCACTCTGTTGGAAGACACGACTAACCAGTTTTGTTCCTCTAAATTCCTCTTTCCCATCAGGATGCTCTGTTCTCAATTTCTGGTGGCCCCCAGAGTTTAGTAGCTCCATTAATCGTGCCTCCCTACCTTTCATTGCTAAAATTCAAACTGTGGCATTGTGTTTGAACAAGGAAGTTCCATTACAAGCATACCAGAAGCAGTTTTGCCTGTTGGTTTGCTGAACTTCTTTGCCCCACCTAAAACTTACCTTTCGCAATTAGATCTACCGGTTTCTTGTATTTTTCTTTTACATGAAAAATGCATGGCTCCTTGAAAGAAGTTTGTCGTGGGGGCGCCTCCAAATGTTCACTTTTGGAAAGATCTTTGGGAAAACAAATACTTTTGTGTCCTGTCTTAAGTTCTTGGACCACATCAAATGTTTCTTTTTTTTTAATCTCCAAAGGTATGAATTTGCCAGATTTTGGTTTTTGATGTTTATTTCTAAAAACATTTATAGAAGTACCTTGAACTTTATCCTATGAATAAAACAAAAATAAATTTAATGAAATTTTAATATTGTGTGACAAAATTATATAACAAACTTTATTAATAAATTATTAAGATTATATCCACTAAATATATTTTACAAAGTACCTTAGTGTATAAGACATTTACTACAAAGCACATGACAGCAATCAGATAAAGCAGATGTTATCCCTGTAGTTCTCTAAAAGCCCTTAACAAGCATGAGGGCTACATTCACTTCAAAAAAATGAAAACTTTAAAATAGTCATTTTCTCCTCAAATGTGATATTTTCAAATACAACTTTAAAGTCCATTTTGAAATAGAAGTTTGCAAATAGACATATAAGAATTTAATTATTTAAAATTATTATAATATTATTTAAAGTATTTTATTATTTATTATGATGTTATTTAAATTGTTATACATGATTTAAATTTAATTAAATTATTATTTAATTATTTTCAACCATCTTTGAAGAATTTGAAGAATTTTCAAATGTCCATAAAATGCTAACACCGCCAAACCTCTTACTCTGTTGAACCGAAAATAACTGCTCATACCTGGAGGTAGGTTCTTATGAAAAGCATATTAATAGTCGGATATGCTTCTCAATCCTTTCAATCACTTAATTGCTCCTTAATTTTGACTACTTTGAGCAGTAGAAAAATAATACAATCCTAGGTCTCTCAGGTAATTATCCAAACAATTATAACTATTCAAGTCTAGTCATTCTCTGGCCCATAGATAAAGTTATAGCTTCCTCTTCTCCTCCCCCCTAAGAAAAAAATGTTTGAACAAATTCAAATTGTTGCCAACTCAAGATGCCAATAAGTAAGCTTTAGTATGCTAGTATTACATTTTGTGAAGGAACCAAAGATGGAATATTATTCTGTTATTATTAGATAAAATTCTAAAAATGTCAGGTTCTAATGACATCTATCTAACTCTGAAGACTATAAAGTTTTCATCCCATGTGGCTACTAGTGAAATCAATATAACTTAAAAAAATTTTTAATTGGTGAAAGGAAAAAATTTGTTAAGTAACATTAACAATGTTGATTACAAGATTAAAACCACCTATGGCCAGTCTCAGCATAAGAGATCATTCAAAAAAATCACAGGTAAAAATTATAATCCCCCCTAACAGTAAGCATGGAAAAATATTAAAAACCTTATTTAAAATTCTAGTCTTTAAAAAAAAAAAAAGATTCAAAAGGGCATAGGATAGTGTGGCATACAGTAAACCATCCTAAAATCCCCCTCCCTCTCCTGTCTGCCCAAAGGCCCATTTGTCACAATAGCTGCTGCTCCCCCAAATTTCCCATCTCCTCTATAGATACTGTCCTCCAAAATTTCACCCTGTGCTGACTCTCCTGTCCCTTTGTATCCCTTTCCTTTCACTCCTTTCTCTCACCTTCCAAATCTATGCCATTCAGCAACTATTTATTGAGCCAGGCACAATGCTTGTTGCTGGAGACACAACATTCAAAAAGGACAGTGGCTGCCCTCAAGGAGCTGTCAGACTGGTAAACAGTTCTAATGCAAAGTGATATGGAAGAAGATTCAGGTAAGCATGTCATGCTAGGGGCAGAGGAGAGATGCCTGTCACAGTATATTTTCTAGTTTACCTTTGTCTAATAGTGTTTAAAGAGGGATATTTACTTAAGATACTTAATCCAAATATTTCTATTATAATTCATCAAAATAAAACATTAAAAATTGGATTAAAGGTGCAAATTAAATACATATGTGAGTAAATAATCTGGACAGCTGAAAAATATTCTTTAATGCAATCTGAAATCAATTTTTATAGCTAGTAAGGATTTCATTTTCTCTTATATTCTATGCAGAATCTATTAGGGTTCATGCACTCATTTGGAAAAATCAATGTAGTATACAAAAATAGTTATTAGTTTCCTGAAAAATATAACATTAGGGAAATGCAAAGCATTAACCTCATTTATTTTCCTATAATGTGCAATGAGAGCTTTTGCTTCTTTAAAAAAATCTTGCTTGGTGATCTCTAATATAGGACCTAAAACAGAAACAGAGAAACACTTAATTTTTTTAATGTAGTTAATATACCTTTTCTTTTTTTTTTTTTTTTTTGCTAGGAAATATTTGCCCTGAGCTAACATCTGTTGCCAATGTTCCTCTCTCTCTTTTTGTTTTCTCCCCAAAGCCCCAGTACATAGTTGTATATTCTAGTTGTAGGTCCTTCTAGTTCTTCTATGTGAGATGCCGCCACAGCATGGTCACTGACAGACAAGTGGTGTGGTTCTGCCCCCAGGAACTGAACCCGGCCACCGAAATGGAATGTGCTGAACTTTAACCACTAGGCCACCAGGGCTAGCTCATGACTGTACTTTCTTAATGAAAAACGGTAAAACTATGAAATTACAATTGGGGGACAGTTAGAAATCTTGCAGAACATTATAAAAGGAGAACTTCATAAGTAGATGTTATAAGTGGATGCAAAAGTTAATGTAATGCTCCTTTAGTGTAATATTTTAGTTTAAAAACATCAGCTTACAATGGTCAGAGTGATAAAGTAGATTATCCTAAATTATTAAAGTCCAGCAAAACCAAAGAAAACACACAAGAAAACACAAAACTGAATCTCCTTCAGTTCTAAAAGTTCTTTAAATCTTACTATACAGAAGACACAACACAATTTGAACACAAAAATCATTAACAAGTCTATCTGTGTTTTCTGTTCCTGATGACTAATCCATATAGCTGTACATTTCTTCAATAATATTTACCCTACAATTTGTTGATAAAATTATAACTGCAAAATAAAACTCAATAGGTTTATTAAATAAGAATAGCACTGAAATAAAAAATATAAACACCTACAAATGGATGACTTTATAATAACTCTTATCTAATTTATATTTTCCTAAGATTCTCAATTTATTATTTTTATCCAGAGTTATGTATAGAATTCTATAGCATTTACATAGAATGCATCATTCTCATTTAGTTTTGTCTAAGATTTCCTTCTCATATATTTCCTTTATTATTAGCTGATTCTGACATTTTTAAGTGTTTCTCGGCTTCCTCCTCTTAACCTGGATTCAGTAAAATTTATACATATTACCTATTAAAATTAGCTTTTCAGTCTGGCCAGTGTGCTCCCCATTTCTATAACTCTACCTATTTTAGTACTCTTAGGATCAAGATTTTCTCTCTCTTCTTTTTACCCACTCAAATTTTAGGCAATTAAAAACTCCATCTTCATGCAAATCAAAACCATAATGAGATACTGTCTTAGTCTATTCGGGATGCTATAACAAAACACTACAGATTGGGTAGTTTGTAAGCCAGAAATTTATTTCTAACAGTTCTGGAGGCTGGAAGTCCAAGATCAGGGTGCCAGTTTGGTCGGGTGAGGGCCCTCTTCCAGGTCACAGATGTCTAGTTGTATCCTCACATGGTGGAAGGGATTAGAGAGCTCTCTGGAGTCTCTTTTATAAGGACACTAATCCCACTCACGAGGGCTCCACCTAATCACCTCCCAAAGGCTCCACCTCCTAATACCATCACCTTGGGGAGTTAGGATTTCAACATACAAATTTTGCGGGGACACAAACGTTTAAACCTTAGCAAATACCACCACATATCCACCAGAATGCCTAAACTTAAAAAAACTGATAACAACCAATGTTGGTGATGCTGTGGAGCTACTGAAACCTTCATATGTTGTTGGTGGAAATGTAAAGTAGGATTATCAGTTTGGCAATTTCTTATAAAAGTTATTATACACCTATCCTGTGACCCAGCAATCCCACTTCTGGATATTTATCAAAGAGAATGAAATATACATTCACAAAAGACTTGCACAAGAATGCTCATAGCAGCTTTAATCATAACAGCTCCAAATTGGAAACAGCCCAGATGTATATCAACAAGAGAACAGTAAACAAACTGCGGTATACTCATACAATGAAATACTCCTAAGCAAAAAAAAAAAATCAGACTACTAGAATGCACATCATGAATGAATCTCAAAAACGTTATGCCAAGTAAGCATCCTTACACAAAAAAGTACATACTGTATGGTTCCATGTATACGAAGTTTTAGCACAAACAAAGCTAATACATGGGAGAAAAAAAGCCAGAACAGTGATTCTTCTGGTGGGGAGTGGCATGGATTGACTGAGAAGGGACAAGAAGGAAATTTCTGGGGTGATGGTAATGTTCTATATCTTGATACACAGCAAATTACCCAAGCATATGTAATTATCACAATTCAATGAATATACTCCTAAGATTTCTGCATTTCACTGCACTACATTTTACATCAAAAGAAGAAAAACTATAAACAAATATTGAATTCTGACTAATGAATGCATGTTGACTGATGGATGGATATGTGATAAATCAAATACAGTAAAATATTAACGGTAAGAACTAGGTGGCAGATCTATGGGGGTTGATTTAAAATTCTTTCAAGCTTGCTATATGTTTGAAAATTTCATAATAAAATATTGGGGGCAAACTCTTCATTCCTTCACAAAATTTCCCCTTGCTTTTCACCACGTGGATTCATGGGCTACAGGCAGCTGTGACCTTGGGGCAATGAAATTAAGAAGAATGACTCGACTCTAGCCCACCTTAAAAGTGTTGAGTTAGGAAAGGAAGCATCTACTAAGGTGTCCCATCACTGGGCATTGTAATTGTCACTCTGTAGTTATTCTAGAAAGAACAACATCTCCCCCTTGCTTTCTCGCTTCTTCCTTCCTTCCACTCTTGCCAGTGGAAAGTGCTGTAAGTCATTACCAAACTCAAGTCTCCCTGTCCTCCCACATTTGCCAATATATCTCCCCACATTCAGGCTGTCTACATGTTTCTAAGGATACCGATTGGTGGATTTTTTTTCTTTTCTCCAAAAAAAATAGTTGTCAAGACTTCATGCATATACTTCTGGAGAAGAGTACATATTCTTTGTACAGATGGGAGCACAGGGTCATGCGTAAATCATAAAATCGTTCATATAAATTTCACCATTCAAAGCCATAAGATGCACTGTCCTTACATGGAAGAGACAGGAGTTCAGGAATTAAAATTGTCTGTTTCATCAAGTTTCAACTAAAATCTACATCTGCTTCGAGGAGGCCTCTAACCAGACCACTTCCCAGAGGAAAGGTAGTGGTGAGCTGTTCTGAAGTGTGACTCCACAACTTGTCCCCTTTTTCCTCCTCTCATGACAATCTTTCCTCCTTTAATTCCCTTCTTCTGACTAATCAAACCTCCCTTATAATTACAACATTGCCATATGTCATACACATGACAAACAAGATAATTTATTAATATATGAAATTATTAAGTCACTGATTTTTGGTGAAAATGTAGCTTTATAAAAACCATCGAGTCTTCATTTCATACAAGACCTTAGGGATGATCTAGTCTTCATTTACAGGCAGGGCTCCGAGACACAGAGGGCCTGGGTGCCTTCTAAAGTCAGTTGTGCTGGAACCCCACACAGGTGCTGGTCTCCTGAGTTGCTTGCTGCTTTTTTCTATACACCTGCTGCTTTTTCTGATGCCATGCATGCCTTGTGAGTCTTGGACACTCCTCTGAGGTTTGGCTGGTCACCCTAGTGGAATACTCTAATTTCATCAACACTTTCTGCTATGGACTGAATATATGTTTCCCTGCAAAATGCATATGTTGAAACCTAATGCACTGTGTGATGGTGTTAGGAGGTGGGCCCTATGGGAGGTGATTAGGTCAGGAGGGTGGAGCCCTCGTGATTGACATTAGTGACATGATTGACATTAGTTGTTTATAAGCCACTAACATTAATGATATTTTGTTGTAGCAGCTGAACAGACTAAGGCAGTTCCATTTCAAGCCTGCAATCCTGCACCCTTGTTGTAATTTAATGTGCCAATAGAACTGTTCTGATTTTCCCCTTCATGACTAAAAATTAACCTTTGACAGAGGAGTTAAATTCTCAAGGTAGTATTTTCTTCCTAGCCGGGCTCTTTGTTGACCAGTGTATCTGATTTTCCCCATCCCCAAGAACCACCTGTTGCCTGTGAACTATAGAGGAGCTAGTGTCACTCTAGCAACCCTAATGGCCTTCTAGGAGCAGGCAAGTACAGTAGATTCTGACTCATCGAGGTGTTGCCACAGCGAGCCCATACAGTCAGGCCATGAGACTCTTGAACAGAGGAAGGCCTGAGATTGTTCTTAAAGGGGCAGAGAAAGACAGCCACCACAAGAGAGCAATTTCACACAGATTCTGACATGGCTCCACTGATGACATGTCAACACGTTGACTCCAAGTCAAAAATCTTAAGCCCTCATTGTCATTTAAGGCGCCGAGGCAGCTGTTCTGATTTTCTCCTGGAACTAAAAATTAGTCTTTGAACCAAGAGTTAAATTCTCAAGGCAGCACAAGATAACTCATATCTCAATGCCTTGGAAAAAGCAAAGCTAGAGTATGTTTTTTATTTTTATAATTTCCAAGGATATGTATATATTCAACAAATGAGCCTAAAATTACAAGAAATTAAACAACTTTGATGTTCAGAATCCATCCAGTTAATAATCTTTAAGACTTCTGTTTCTTTGTTCACAATGGGGTAAGTACATAAGCATCAGCTTTTATACATTCAAGTGCACATTATAACTTCAGTTATTAAGAGGAATTTGTCATGGTCCATTCCTTCTCCGTTAAAAAACCTATAACTAAGGCTTTGTTTATTTGCAAATACATATCCATAGCATATAGAATGATTTTTAAGAGCTCCCATTCCTGAGTCACACTATTTGGTCTGGAATTCCAATTAGCTCATGAACCTTATTTCATTGTCTTAAGACTTAGTTTTCTCATTCATAAAATGAGGATAATAAAAATAATATACCTCACACACAGTTGTTGTGAAGATTAAATGGGACTTGACCACGAAGCACTGAGCACAGTGCCTGGCACATAATAAGCTTTCCATAAATGTTAGCAATGATTATTACTGCAGTTATCACTATCATTGGGCTAAACTTTTCCCCAACAGCATTTACATAATTAATTTCATTAGTCAATCCTCATTTCTCCAATAGCACAAAGATAAACTTCAACTTTCTAAATTAGTTTGAATGAATCTGACCTTATTATAGTTCTTTTTTATCCAAAACTAATTAATTAATAGGTTTGCAAGTAATAAAATCTCTTCATACTTTGGATTCTGCAAGTTGCTAAATCCCCAAAAAGCAATTAAAAAAATCATTGTAAGCAATAACAAATATTTTATGATACAATTCATGAAGAGGTTGAAATAGTCATATTAAACTTATCTAAAACATAGGGGCAAATATTAACGTTTTCATGGGGAAAGAAAATGAATCCCTAAGGCCAAACGATTTCAGTAGCCTAAAATATTTCCTTACATTTATTTTATATATTTTTTAAAAACTCACTCTTCATATATCATCAGTTTAATGCTATTATGATTGATAGTTCATAAAACTTCAGACTTCTCTTAATGTTTTAGAGGTTCTCTATAATTGCTCTAGAAACCTCTGAAGTGAAGACACAAGAAGAAGATATAATTAGGAAACTATGACAGGTAACAAGCTATTGGCCATCTCTTGATTGTAATCATTGAGAAAATCTTTTCTGCATCCAAAAAGACCCAAGGACTAACACACATATGATTTTTATAACCACAACAAAATAACTGGCCTTCCCCAGAGGGTTTCCATCCTTCCTGTAACAAGCTGCATTCTTCAGAGACTTCACAAAAATTTACAGACATCCTGAACAAAGATGTATAGCCACATGGCTAAGGCCTTCCTTGCCTATATCATCAAAGTTTAAGTGCCTGACTGTGTGTTTGATTTCACAGGTGTTAGAGAAGCCCTACCTCAGGCTCAATGAGACTCAGTTCAGCATATGTTCATTAATCACCTACTAAGTCCCAGATTGGTGGTTTGGTGCTAAATGTGCTGAAATAAGTAAGACACTCTGTATCCCTGCCTTCCAGGTGCTTAGATCCTAATACCAGAAAAAACTAAATAAATGCCACATCATTCAGTAAGATATGTGCTGTGATAGAGGCCAACATAAATCACCAACACCCCCTACTGCCAGCTCACTAATGTATGAATTTCCCTTTCAAGACAGAAGTCTTTATATTGTATTATTAGAGATAAGGTTTAAAACAGAAATATCCCAAGAGAAATAACACAGTGAATCAAATCCAGACTATGGCAGTTGTTTTAAAATTGTGCTTCATCAATTTCACGTGCCTTGGGGGCTCTTCCTTCTTTCCGTCAGAGCAGCTCAGACCTTATCTATTTTACCTATTTGAGCTCTTCCTAAGTTTTATTTTGTAGGGAAAAATTCCTTGGCTAAAAATAACAAATACACACCAACAAATAAACAAAGGTTTAAACATTAGTGCATATACAGAAAGATCTTCTAAAAGCAAGTTCAGATGAAGGGAAGGGTTAGGAGAGGAGAAAAGCTTAGAGAGGGGAAGCAGGAGAGGGAAGCTAGAACTAAGATCATTTGATTAGTTCTAGGGCAAAGCATTGTGGAAGCTAGAAAGTGAATAGAAGCTCTTTGAAGAGAAACCTCAAATAAAATAGTGTATATTCAATTCTATTACATGTAAGTAAAGAAAACATAATTTATTTCTAATTTCTTTTCAAAAAGAATTTAAAAAACTAAGTAAAACCCAAATTTCAAGTGGCACATTGTTATTATCTCCCAAAACCTATATTCAACAATTTTTTTTCACAACACATTCTGCATTAACTCAACTCTTCAGTTCCAACTTAAAGGCCTTCTGTTGAGTTTTCTCTTAATAGACACACTTTTCCTCACTTCCCTCCTTTCTTATTTCTTCTTTAGCAGTGTCTTATCCTCTTTGCCAACAATAAATGATTAATAGGTTTCCTACATACCTCAGGAAGATTTTATAATTTACACCCCCACAAAAAAATCTCTCTACATTAATATTTCTCAGACTAGGGTTAACTTGCTAAGGAGATATAGGGGAATTCCAAGCTCATAGTATCAAGACTCAAATATAATTTAAGTAATTGTGGGCATGACCCAAAGGCAAAATGAAACTAGAGAACATTCCTCCTCCAATTCCTGGATATTCCTCCCTTTCTGCCCTTTCCATCTTGAAAAATATGCTGTATTATCCAAATAGAAAGACAGTTAAAGTGATCCACACAGCTCTTTATTTGTAGCCCTGGACAGAAGCCAGCTGGCCTCTATCATTTACTGCCTGGGGTCACAAGAGCCAAGGGGAGGTAGCAGAACTGGAAATCTTCATAATCCCAGCTCTATATGCACACTATAAGTTTCTCAATCATTTTACTTAAACCTAAATTTAAGATTATTTGCAGTGTTGCCAAGTCTAGATCAGCACTAAAAGAAATATAATGTGAGCTGCATATGTAATTTAACATTTTCTAGTAGTCACATTTTTAAAAGTGAAAAAGGTGAAGTTAATTTTAATAACATAATAATTGTTATAGAATATTTTATTTAAACAAAATATATCCAAATATTATCATTTCAATATTAATCATTGTTAAAAATTAATGAGATATTTTACATTCTTTTTCGTTCTGTCTTCAAAATTCTGTATCTGTTTTGCACTTAGATACATCTCAATTCAGATGCTACATTTTTATCGTGAATACTTGATCTGTATTTAGATTTTATAAAACGTCCACTTGAAAAAATAGATTCACATACCCAAGTTGCTCCAAACATGCTTCAAAATTTTCCAATAACTGAATTATCAGCTTTTATACTGAAATTAAAATGAATTAAAGTTAAATATTCAGTTCTTTAGTTTCACTAGCCACATTTCAACCACTGAATGGCTATCTGTGGCTAGTGGATACCATACTGAATAGCACACTAAGTTAAAAGTTGCTATAGATCTCTCCCAAGTTGGTTATATTTAAATAAAGGGAATGAGATGAATTCTTACAAGGTGTGCCAATAAATTTAGTACTCTGAGGGTTAATAATTAATGGAAAAGTTTCCTGAAAGCTGTTGGAGTGTGTTGTGCATTGAGTTATTAGATTAAGTGTAGATACTCACATTCTGCTTCCTCAGGCAGAGTCTCTGCAGCAGCCATGACGGGCAGTTAAGGTGATCTTCCTTTGTTGACGACTGGGCTCCAAGTCCCTAAACACAATTACGTTAAGTGATTCAGTGATGATAAATATTTATTTTTAGCTATTTCTTTCACTCACTCATGAAGAAACAAGATGAATGATTAACACCTTTTACACATCACTCCTCTGCTCTAAAACCTTCAGTGCCTTCCCCTCCAAAAGACAACAATAACAAGAGATAGCATTGAGTAGGGCTCTGTGGTTTATCAACTGCTTGGGTACATATTATCTTACTGGTTCCAAACAACCTGACAGAAACTATTGTCCCACCTTTGGCAGATGTGGAAACTGGAGCTCAGAGAAGTGAAATAACTTATCATGTAAGCAGTTATTTAGTGGCACGTACAGACCTCAAAATCAGATCTTTGGGCCCAAGGCCCTATGCAGACCCATCTGATTTCTCACTATTTTCCAACTGATATCCAATTAATACATGACACATACCGTACACATTCTTGCCTTGAGCTTACACACTTGAGCTTAGGTTTATGTTAGTCTTCTACTCAGAATGCCCTGTTCTCACATCCATGTTTATTAATATTGTACCCATCCTTAAAGTATAGGTTCAAATCCTACCTCCTTCATGATCACCCCCAGCCTATAGTGATCTGCTCCTACCTTAAACACAGTAGTTATGCTGTCCATGCCTCTCACTTGAAACTTATCATATGCTCTGTTTAAGGGGCTAAAAGACAGAGTAATAAATGCAAATAGAAGTCCTATATTCCCAATTAGACTCCAAGTGCCTTGAAACTACTTTATACCACTGGTCCTCAACCCTGGATGGCTATCAGAATTGCCTGAATGGGATGGAGGTTAAAGTCTAGAGTGGCGTCTAGGCATCTGCCTTTTTTAGTTTCCCAAAAGATTTCAATGTTCAGTTGGAGGAGTGAACCCCCGCCTCGTACCTCAACTTCCATAGTTCCCAGGTCAGTGCATGGCATTCTGGAGATGCTTAATAAAAGGCTGATTAATGGGTTGATTGAGCTGAGACCTTCCTCCTACATTGGAAATTATCATTATTTCCAAAAGATTATCCAAAATGCATCAAATTGTTACTCCTACAGCCAGGAAATCAGTTACACCAATGTATACTACTGTGTGCTCACACAGATTTATAATTAGAAATAGGAATATTAAATGCTTTATGTTATTTAGAGTCTTGTTCTAAGACTCTAAGTATAATTGTTCAGTTAGCTGACTAGACCATCAAACTGTGATGAAGTATTCAAGAACTGTTTTGAACAATTTGAGAATCATTTGAGTAAATCCATAAGGCAGCTTTGCCCTATGGAAGCCATGACTCTGTAGCCACACGCTCTTAGATGAAAGACTACGACACTTTTCCTCAGCTTCTACCCAGGGGGGAGGAAAAAACTATCGCAGTTATAGTTTTAAAATAACAAATCTGGAACATCCAAAAAATGATTAATTCTCAAATTGTCAGCATTATACCATGAGCAAGAGCACAGAACATGAACCTCGTCTGCCTAATTCTACAAATGAACTGGGATAAATTAAAACACTGCATCTCCCTTAGCAATTAACAATCAGAACCATCTTCTGGTCTGCCTTAATTACTGTCTTCTTTCCACTTAAATATAAGAAGAAAATAAAGGTGTTTTAAGCTCCGTCGTTTTCCTGTTTTAATCTCCATAGAAATGGACTCTTCCCTGGGGCAGTTGGCTCCTCCACTTTAATTCAGTGTGCCAGGAGTGGAAACAGCATTAAACTGACTGACAAGCAAGACATCCCACTGTCCTTTTAATGCAGAAAACTAGCCAAGCATCCTAAGGGGTGCTGGCATGCTAATGCCCCTACAAACCCGAGGTGATAGGGGACGACTCTGAGACAGGAGCTGGAAGTAGAAGAAGGCACTGAAGGATGGAATTGCTTAAAGATGAGCACACTGACACAGAATATCAGAAAATAGGGTTCCTCTCCACTTAAGTCCCCAGCAGACAGTCAGGAGATGCTGAGTCCCTTCTGATGCAGTGATCAATTAATAAGTGCATATCTAATGTCTAAGTTGTACAACGGGCATGCCATCTATTTTGGAAAAAAAAGCAAAAGCATAAGTCAAAATTTTAAATAAAATGCAAACAAGTGTAAACTAAATGTCATAAGAAAGTCTGTGAGCTTTGTGAAATAAGTGGTATAAACCCGTGAGTGCTGTGAGTTCAAATGAAGATGAGATCACTGAGTGTTGAGAAAGCGACCTACGAAAGGTTCAAGAGAGACTGAGCTACACCTGGAAGGGTGGGTGCAGGGTAATAGTGAAATTTTGAACAACTGGTTCAGCACAGGCATCAAGCAGTTAGAACTGGATGCTGGCCAGCACATGCCTATGGTCCTGAATATCAGTCCAAAGTGGGTCAGAGTGGCTGACTTACGAGGAACAGAGGGGGCAGGTGAGGGAAATAGCACAAGCAAACAAAGAGGTGAGAACACACGTGGTTTGGGGGACAGCAAGTGGTGACTCTGCTTGATTTAAGCAGAGAGCTGGATTTTATGCTGCTGAAATGGGCAACAAACCATTGAAAGTTTTTGAACAGTGTACTAACCTAACCAGTGTTCTGGAATGTAACTTCCATAAAGGCAAGGACTTTGTTTTCTTCCTTCTTATATTTCCAGTGCCTTGAAGAAGGTCTAGCATGTAAAAGAATTTCAGAAAATATTTGTGGAATGAGTAATTATGGCAACGACATGCTGGACAGGGATGCCCTACCTTCTCATGTCTCCTTGGGCACATTTGTGAAGAAGTCTTTTCACCCTTTTCCACCAGTAGATGCAACTTAAGCCTCTCCTTAACCGGGTTACAGGAATGCTAAGGATTTCTAATTCCATTTCTATACAAATAAAAGGCAAACAGAAGTCGAAACAGTATTTCCCTACCTTATCTCCCTAGCTTGTGCTTCCAAAGCAGATGACTGACAAGATTTTATCATGGTACCCTGTATAATTAAGTATCCTGGTGGCAAAGAACTGCCCTGTGGTTCTCAGCAGAACTCAGGGCAACAGGTCATGATTCAGGGATCTAGACAGGCAGTTTCAGCAGTTGATATAAGGATGAATGAGAGCAAATCTTCATTTTCTACCCCAAATTTTCTCCCCACTGTCCCTCCACCCAAATCCTCCTAACCTTCAACCACACATTCACCCCCTCCCCACTTCTCCATGTTATAAATTGTAGCTATATCCAGCCAGTTGGTCAAGGCATAAAACTTTGATTCTTCCTGTATTTTCACCTACCAAATCTAACCCATCAAGACTTCTATATTTTAACTTCGAAATACATCTGCTTCTCTTCATCTTCCCTCTCCCAGCCACAATCATCTAATTCCTGGAATGCTGAAATAGCCTCCTAACTGCTCCCTTGATTTCTACTCTTACCCTATTCCAATTCATTCTCCACAGAGCAGAAGGAGTCATTTTCTTAAATGTGTATCAGATCATGTCATATCCCTTCCATGACTTCCTAATGCATTTAGAATAAAAGCTAGCCTCTTTCCCTGGGCTATTCTCTCTCATGCAACTGAGTAAATATGGATGAAAACTATGGGACTGGCATCGACAGCTCCAGGCAGAACTGAGCCAAAAGGCTTGCTTTGACTTCACTTCACCTTACTTTCCTCATTTGCAAAATAAAATTGTTGAGCAAGAAGGCCATCAGTTTCTGAAATCTATTATTCCATTGCTTTTGTATGCAATGCCAACTGGCCCCAAATCTCAAAAATTACCTTCCCTGCATGGTTAAGAGTTCTCGTCTCTCTCCTGTTCCTCTCCACTCTTCTCTGTTCTCTGGAACTCAGGAGCAGTATATCCAGGAAAGTGGCCTGGGCCTGGTCTCTTCCGTTCAGGCCCCTGGCTGCAACCCTCCTCATGTGCCTCTCAACCCTTGGCCACCATGACCTCCCTCTCAGGTTTTGTCCTTGTCACTGCTTCCATGCTCTGATAAGTGTGAGCCCTCCTCCACTTTTTCTCTTCTAAGTCAACAAGGACTTTTAGGTCATTTTCTGGATCTGCTTCCTGACTGACTTCTCTCTGCCAAGTCTCCTTGTCCCTCCAACCAGAGACATTAGATATGCTGGCACCAAACAATATGAATGAGAAAAGAGAAAGGAGAACAGGTAAAGAAAATGAAACAGAACAAGTCCTAACTAAGTCCAATATAAGAGGGCCAATACTATGCATCTATATTGGGTAAAAAGGTAAACCAGATGATAGGAGAATAAATAATTTATAATTGCCTAGTTAAAATTATGAACCAAATTAGTCAGAGAGCCATAAAGTGAGCTGGAAAGAAGATACTCTATGAATTCATGACCATCAATATCAGGTAAGCTGAGATGCTGGGGGGAACACATGCAACAGTGGCAAGCATGTGAAGTAACACTCCTTTCCCAACGCAGAAACTCCCTCTGATTCGCTGATTAACTTGGGTTAATATATTTCTCAGAGCCAGGAAGTGGGAAGGAAAAGGACATAACTGAATCATTAGGATATTGCTTCAGCTGACACCAGCATCAGCATCTCAGAGCACTGCGGGGAGAGCAAACTTGGATTTCAGTCCTGATTCTGCCATTGCCGAAGTGTGTGATCTTGGCCAAACCACTTAACCTCACTGAATTCCACCTCCTTGTCTATAAGTGAAGATTTAAAATAGACACGCAATTTTAAAAAGAGCAGCTTCAACCTATGTTTAAACTCTTTCTCAGAAGTCAGCGAGGACAACCGATGAAAGCCTGGCTATTCTGACTGAAGAGGGTCTCAGAGCCTCTCCCTGCACCACCCCATCACTCCCACCCACCCCAACCCCAATATTCCAGGATCAGAGAATCCCAGCTAATGATTTCACAGGTGTCTTCTGAATGTAAGATTCGACTGTTCCATAAAATTATATGTTCTCTTTCCTTGTGGGCTTGTATGGTCACTGGCACCAATTAAGAGATCCCAAATATTCCTGGTTTTACATGAAATATTAAAATTTTTAAATCACAAAATAAAACTATTAATTTCATTTAATAGCAATTAATTTCAGTTCTCAAGTCATTAAAAAGGAGATGCTAAACTGAGAAGACTCACATTATTCTTTAAAATTCTTTCAAATACTCTTTTTAGCTAAAATATACATATTTTCAACTTTTGCCTCAATGTGTAAAAGAAAACTAGTCCTTCTGAGCCATATTCAATATGGTATGGAATTTTTCTGTGACCTTATCTTAGAGTTTTGATATGAAGATGTATAAAGTAGAATTTGGCAATACATGAACATGTACATTGAAGGCCACTGAGAACCAAAGATTACCAACAAGAAATGATGGGCTGGAACTGGTGAGATAAGACTATCATTCTATAGCGGTTAAATGGAGTAGTTTGGAGAAAAAGGGAAGCCATCCATGTCAGATAGAGCCATACCTCAGTAAAGAGTAGAGAGAATTGAAATATTGAATTTTAGTCCCGTATCTTCCAAAATTATAAGCACAAATACAACATATACAATATAAATAACTTTTACAAATCAATGAAAAAGATAGACAGTCTAATGTAAAAATAGGCAAATGATTGCAATAGACTTTGCAAAGGGGGTTCCCAAATAGGATGTCAGCATGTGAAAAAATGCTCAAAACTTATTGGTCATCAAGGAAACACAAAGTTAAACCACAACCACCATACATCCAAATTAAAGGCTTTAACAAAATCCTAAGTACTGACAAGGATATAGAGCTACTGAAATATTCATATACTGCCTATCAGGAATGTAAATTGGTAATCTTTGGAAAACTATTTGGCAGTATCTTCAAAACCTAAATCTATACCTAACTATGACCTAGCCTTCCCACTCCCAACAGAAACACTTTATAATGTGTACTGAAAGACATATATAAGAATGATCATAGTAGCACTATTTTGCAACTGCTAAAAACTGGAAATAACCCAAATGTCCACTGACAGTAGAATAGATAAATAAATTGCAGTTTATTCATACCATGAAATGTTTCACAGCAGTGAGAATGAACTGCTATACACAAAGACATAACTGATTCTCACACACATAATCTTGACAGAAAGAAGCCAGATAAAGAGGGCGTACTATGTGCTTTTGTTAATATAAAGTTCAGCAACAGGCAAAACTTATTAACGGCACTAGGAAACAGGATAGTGGTGACCTTTGGGGAGAGGGTGAAGAGTCTGAGGAGGGCCCAGGAAAGCTTCTAGGCTGCCGGTAATGTTCTATTTATTGGATGGTGGTTCTACAGGTGTGTTCAGTTTGTGAACATTCCTTGAGTTGTACACTTAGGAATTGTGCACTTTTCACATTATATATTATACATCAATTTAAATTTATTTAACAATAAATTTTAATTTTTAATTACTAGTTTTTCAAAATAACCTATTAAAACTGAAAACACTACCCTCGTCATTACAAGTAGTTTCATTTCTCTTCTTATTCTTCCTCAAAAGAAATATGAAACACAGAGCTTTGCTAAAAACCAACAATATCTGTGCTAGATTGTAAGCCCTACTAGGGCAGGAACTAGTTTTTAAAATTTCATTTATGTTTGCAATAAGACTGAGTACATGGCTAGCCAAGCAGTAAGTATCTATAAAAATCAGTTGATTTGAATTCCTGTAAAGAAGTCCTGAATTATTACAATCTGCTTAATTTTCACAGAGTTCTTAATATTTATTTAAAAATATCACTACTACTAAATTTTCCATGATTATGATGATTTTTCGCAGTGTGGCGAATAGACTTTGCTTGTTCAATTTCATGCACCTTGTTATCTTGATAGGAAGACCATAATTACCCAAATGAGAAAAGGAGCTAATTACTTTTGCCCAAAATGAATGGTAATCACACACATACACACACACAAACTGGTTTGAGAAAAGCCCACCGTATTCCACATTTTTCTCACCTCAAATTCCCATTCAGACTTTGAATTCAACCTTAAGATGATGACAGAAATGGCAGCGGTGGAGGTAACAGGGAGAATGAGGCTTATCTTGAATGAAATGTTAAAAGTACTAGAAGTTATGTCTTACCATAAATTTTATTTTGGGGAAATTTTGGTTAGAAACATATCAGATAGAACACATGTGTGCAAGAACAAAAAAAAATGGTAATAGTGCCTTATTCTTAAGCACTCTATCAGAAATGCTTTCAAAATATCTCATGGAGATTCCCACGTCAATACATGCAGTTGTGCCTTCAATGATAATTCTGGCATGTTGTGACTCTGTTTTTCTTGTGATTTTTCACAGATTAAAACAGTGCTGTTATAAAAGTACATTCTCTCAGCTATTAATCACACATTCCTTAAATAGAAGCCATTAACATTTTATAAATAACAATAAAGAATGAAAACTTGATTTACAAAGCAATTCCTGCTGAGATGTTTGGGATATTATATAAACAGTTAAGGACAACAATGAAAACACCATAAAGTTAATTACCACAAATTAAATAAAATAAATTAAAGGCCAAAACTGTTAAACTGTTGCAATGGAATTTTGCTGTGCTCAGAAATACTGATATTAAAGAGCTAGATCTAGAAATGTGCGCAAAATCATGAAATATTGTAAATCCTGGCATCTATTTTCAGATTTTTTTCTTTCTCAATGAACTTGTAAGAACTGACTAATATTTATGGGCTATGAAACGGGCTTGGAGAGTTTATATTTAAGGGACAGTTTCAAATAGTCAATTTTACAGCCCCTCATTTTACAGGTGAGGAAATAGCAGCATGGGGATGGAAGTCATTTGTTCAGCTCAACATTGGGGTTTGTGAATGAACTAGAACCAGAATTCAGGTCTCCTAACTCCTGAGAAAGCACAATTTCCCTTGACAAAATTCTTTCCAGGAAACAGTGAACTCTCCATGAATTCTTTCATGTCTCTACCTTCTACCTCCCCTCCATGAATCATCCCCTCTGTGAATTCTTTAATGTCTTTACCTTCTACCTCCTCTCTAAATCAGTCCTTTTTTTTCTACTTTGTTCTAATAGAGACAATATAACATCACGGTGAAGAGCAAGGACCTTAGGTTCAAGGTCATAGACCACCTCCTAGTCGTAGACCTTAGGCTTCAGGGTACCAATTCATCTCAGTTTGCCTGGGACTTTCTTGGTTTTAAAAGCTGAGGGTCCTGAGCCCCGGCAGCAACTTGGGTCTCAAACAAATGAGAATAGCTATTTACTTAACTCTTTAAGCTTGAGTTCTTTTATCTGTAAAATATGGGTAATAATAATCCTTACACCTCATAATGCTGCTGCAAGACCAAATGAATGAACGTATGAAAACATTTAGCATAGTACCTAAGCCTGGCCTACAATAAGCACTCATTTTCATATCTGTTACATGCTCTTGGGTCTCTTTCCATGTTGGAGACATGCATTTGAAAGTCATTTAAAACACAGGTGATATATAAAGTTGAGAGAGAATGAGTTTTCTGAGAAACAGGTCAAGCAACAGACTTGTGGAGAGTGGGAATAGCATAGAAAGAAAGAGAATATTAAGAAGGAAGGGGGGTGGGGCTGGCCCAGTGGTGCAGCGGTTTAGTCTGCGGTTGGCAGCCCAGGGTTCGCGGGTTCGGATCCCGGGTGCCGGCCAACACACTGCTTGTCAGCCATGCTGTGGTGGCGTCCCATATAAAGTAGAGGAAAATGGACACGGATGTTAGCCCAGGGCCAGTCTTCCTCAGCAAAAAGAGGAGGATTAGCAATGGATGTTAGCTCAAGGCTGGTCTTCCTCACAAAAAAAAAAAAAGAAGGAAGGGGAGTGCCTCAAGGCCATACTGACCAACATAGGGAATTCCATGCATGCATGAAAGGGCTTACTAGTAAATTCTACTCTTGAGTCTACACATATATATAGATTCTATAAAGAATTTTTTTAAAAGTAAGAAAGAGGAAGTCAGAATCAGGGATAAATAGGTAAAATATTTTATCTAGTATATAGGATAACTTTAGAAACATGAAGAATCCCCAAAAGAACCAAAATGTCCACAATTACCATATCCTTGATGCATATAGTACCACATCTAGAATTTAGATCTTTCTAGAAAAAAATCTCTGAGAGGAATAACATATTGAACAACAAATATCAAAGCAGCTATCTTTTTCTCACCAATTCTGGTTGAAAGATTTTCCCTAAGGAATGAGACAGGCATAAATAGGGATGTACTTTCAGTCATCTACAAGAACCAGAAATAGAAAATAAATGCAGAGTGGTGATGGAACTGAAGCTGTGGATAATGTCCCAGCTCCTTGAGGCAGACAGAGGCAACCTGGAGTTCAGTTCCAATGGGATACCCAGACCTCAGCACAACTCCCAAGTGAGGTAGGGGATCAGGGCCAGGCCCTGCTAAAAACCACTGAATGAGAGGGGGCAGAAAAAACAACTTCCAACTGTTGCTTGGGTCAAGGGCTTATCATAAGTTCTATACTTGGGGAGGCAGAAGATACACACATGTCTCACCACCAAGACCTAGCAACACCAGCCATTGGCTTAGAGACAGGATTTAAAATATCACCAATGCCACAGGAGCAAGAGCCCCAAGGAACCAATATAAGACCTAGTTCTGGAAGGAGAAACGCAGTGGCAACTACAATGCTGTGAATCAGAAAGTGGTGAGTGTAGAAGTAAATAAAACATAAAATATAATAAAACTTCCTATTCCACATAAGAATGAAAATTATTATAAAATAATTTTTAAATTATAAAACATATGTCCAAAATCAACACTAGGAAAGATAGCCAACAAAATCAACAATTGGAATAGTAATGCATTCCATAAAAAATAAAAACAATAAAAGAATATGAAAAAGAATTTAAAATAAGTAGGTTAAGACTCTACCAAGAGACAGAGGAGGAAATAATATTCCTAAAAAAGATATGAAAATATGAAACAAAGCAGTCAGAAATAAAATAAGGATATAGACAAAGAAGCAATCAGAACTTTTGAAATAAAAATATATTCTTTGAGAGTTAGATCAAGATGGCAGAGTAGGAAGATCCTTAGCTCAGCTCCTCCCAAGGACACACTAAAACTATAACTACATATAGAACACTTATCACTGAGAAAGACCTGAAGACTAGCAGAACAGATTTTCCACAACTAAAGATATAAAGAGAAAGCCACATCAAGATGGGTAGTAGGGACAGAGACACCCCAGCACAGTGACTCACAAATGGGAAGGATATCACAAGCGTGGAGATCCTCCCAAATGAGCAAGGGGCCCAAGCCCCAGATTGAGCTCCTCAGCCTAGGAAACTTGCACTGGGAAGATGAGGCCCTATAACATCTGGCCTTGAAAACCAGTGGGTCTTACATGCAGGAGAGCCAGAGGACTATAGGAAAGCAAGACTCCACTTTTAAAGGGCACATGCACAAACTCATTTGCTCTGAGTCCCAGTGCAGAGGCAGTAGTTTAAAAAGTGCCTGAGGTACATGTGAAAGAGATTCATTGTCTAATTTTAGGGTGTGTACTAGAGGGGCAGAAATCTGTTGGAACTTTCTTCAAGGATGGAAGCACTAGCATCTGCCTTTTTTTTGGTGTGCACTCCTTCTACTTAGCTGGCCCAGCCCTGGCAGGCACCATCTCTGACATTCTCCATCTACCTTAAAAGCACTGCTCCCCCTACCCAGGCATTATCCTGTGGACCCACCTTGCCAATGCCCCTACAAAGCGGCTCTCACACTGCCCCACCCAGCGGGTGGCCCCAGCTAACACCAGAGTCCTTCCAAAGCAGCTCCTACCTCAGGGGACAAGCCTCACACATCAGCACACCTGCTCCAATCATGGCTTAGGCACAATAGGAAGGCACACAAAGCCTACTCAGGGGACATACCTGGAACACCTGGCTCTGGTCACCAGGGGGATTGCACCACTAGGCCCTACAAGACACCTTCTACATAAGGCCACCCCTTCAAGACCAGGAGATGTAGCTGATCTACCTAATACATACAAACACAGAAATTAGGCAAAGTAATGAGATAGAGGAATACATTCCAAACAAAATAACAGGACAAAACCTCAGATAAGGAACTAAACAAAAATGGAGATAAGCAAACTAACTAATAAAGAGTTCAAAGTAATGGTCATAAAGATGCTCACCAAACTCAGGAGAAGAATGGGTGAACACAGTGAGAACTTCAGCAAAGAAATAGAAAATATAAAGACAGAACCAATCAGAGCTGGAAAATACAATAACTGAAATGAAAACTACACCAGAGGGAATCAACAGCAGTGTAGATGATGCAGAAAAATGGAGCAGCGATCTGGAAGACAGGGTAGTGAAGATTAACCAACAGTAACAGCAAAAAGAAAAAAGAATGAAAAAAAAAAGGATAGCTTAAGAGACCTCTGGGACAACATCAAGCATACTAACATTGGCATTTAGGGGTCCCAGGAGGAGAAGAAAGAGAAAAAGACATAAAACCAACTTGAAGAAATAACGGCTGACAACTTCCCCAACCTGGCAAAGGAAACAGACATCCAAGTCCAGGAAGCACAGAGAACCCAAAATAAGAGGAATCCAAAGAGACTAACATCAAGACACATTATAATTAAAATGTCAAAAGTTAAAGATAAAGAGAGAATCTTAAAAGCAGCAAGAGAAAAACAACTAGTTACATACCAGGAAACCCCATAAGTCTATCAGCTGATTTTTCAGCAGAAACTTTACAGCACAGAAGGGAGTGGCACAATATAATCAAAGTGCTGAAAGGGAAAAATATAAAGCCAAGAATACTCTACCCAGCAAGGTTATCATTCAGATATGAAGGAGAGATAAAGAGTTTCATAGACAAGCAAAAGCTAAAGGAGTTCATCACCACTAGACTGGCCTTACAAGAAATGTTAAAGGGACTTATTTAAACAGAAAAGAAAAGGCCAAAGTAGAAATAAGAAAATTATGAAAGAAAAAATCTCACTGGTAATGGCAACCATGGAGCAAAGATGGTGGATCAACCATCTATATAGCTTGTTTGAAGGTTAAAAGACAAAGTAGTAAAATCATCTATATCTACAATAATTAGTTAAGGGATACACAAAATAAAAGATGTAAAATACGACATCAGAAGCATTAAAAGTGAGGGGGAGTAAAAATGTAGTGCTTTTAGAACATGTTCAAACTTAAGCGACCATCAACTTAAAATAGACTGCTATAGATATAGGTTATTGTATATGAACCTCATGGTAACCACAAACCAAAAACCTATAATAGATACACAAAAAAATAAAGAGAAAGAAATACAAACATAACACAAATGGAAGTTATCAAATCACAAGGGAAGAGAGCAAGAAAAGAAGGAGCAGAGAAGAACTACAAAAACAACCAGAAAACAATTAACAAAATGGCAAAAAAGTACATAACTATCAATAATTACTTTAAAAGTAAATGGACTAAATGCTCCAATCAAAGACAAAGGGTGGCTGAATGGATATAAAAACAAGACCCGTATATATCCTGCCTACAAGACACTCACGTCAGGTCTAAAGACACACACAGATGGAAAGGGAAGGGATGGAAAAAGATATTCCATGTAAATGGAAATGAAAAGAAAGCTGGGGTGGCTATACTTATATCAGAGAGAATAGACTTTAAAACAAAGACTGTAATAAGAGACAAAGAAGGGCATTACATAATGATAAAGGGATCAATTCAACAAGAGGATGTAACATTTGTAAAATCTACGTACTCAACAAAGGAGCACCTAAACACATAAAGCAAATATTAACAGACATAAAGGCGAAAATTGACAGTAATACAATAATAGCATGGGACTTTAACACTCCACTTGCATCAATAGATAGATCATTCAGACAGAAAATCAACAAGGAAACGTTGGCCTTAAATGACACACTAAACTAGTTGGACTTGATAGATATATACAGAACATTCCATCCAAAAACAGCAAAATACAAATTCTTTCCAAGTGAACATGAAACATTCTCCAGAGTAGATCACATGTTAGGTCACAAAACAAGTCTCAAAAATTCAAGAAAATTGAAATCATATCAAGCATCTTTTCTGACCACAACTATATGAGACTAGAAATCAATTACAAGAGAAACACTGGAAAAAACACAAATACCTGGAGGCTAAACAATATGCTACTAAACAACTAAAGGGACAATGAAGAAATAAAAAAGGAAATCAAAAAATACCTTGAGACAAATGAAAATTGAAACACAAGTTCCAAAATCTATGGGATGCAGCAAAAGCAGCTCTAAGAGAGAAGTTTATGGTGATACAGGCCTACCTCAGGAAACAAGAAAAATCTCAAACAATTTAACCTAAAGAACTAGAAAAATAAGAAAAAACAAAGCCCAAAGTAGATAGAAAGAAGGAAATAATAAAGATCAGAGAGGAGGCAGGGCCCTAGAGGAATCTCTTCCTCACCCTCTGCCCAGCTCTGTCGGGTGAGAAGGTTCCAGTAGATCAGCTTAAGAAGATGTGCTAGGAAGGGAATGGCGAGCATCATGGTGGAGTGAGATTCCCTCTTTGAATCTCTGCCCCCTACGACACAACAAAAACATCATTCACATTCCAACAGAGCTCAATCAAACACTACGAAGGACTTCTAAGAAACCCCTGCTGCCATACATCAGACAGTGGAGGCGCAGGAAGCCCAAAAGGATGGGAGGAGAGGTAAGAAGTTGTACTCCCCCTCCCCAATCAATCGGCAAAGACAGCGCAGTTCACAGACAGAGGGGGGAGAGGTGGCCCACAGCAGGGAAAACTATCGCCGTCCAGGTGCTCTCACAGACTGTCGCGAGATCCCCACTGGGAAGCGATGACGGACTGTTTAGGGGGTGTAGCAAACACCCTAAGAGAGCCAGAAAGGAAACCCCCGGGTCAAGCAGGAGAAAGAGAGGACCCTTCGCCCCAGAAACCCGGCGTTTCAGCATAATCCCTCCGGAGGCTGCAGCTGCCTCAGAGCAAACCGCTCGCGATCTCCATCCAGTGGCAGCAGGGGGAAACTGCAGGACTAACTTTAATCATGAGGGGTAAAAATAAAGCCATCCCCGTCAGATCCTTGTGACAATTTGTCAGGGCTACAGACCAAAAGGAAGATGACAAACACCCAGAAACCAAACCTGAAGGCACAGAATTTGATAACCTGAATGAGAGAGAATTCAAATAGCTACCATAAACTCAACGAAATACAAGAGAACACACAGAAACAAATCAACGAATTCAGGTATTTTGTCACAAAAGAGATTGAAACCATAAAGAAAAACCAATCAGAATTATTGGAGGTGAAAAACAAAATCAATGAGACAGTGGAAAAAATGGAGTCTTTAAAGAGCAGAACTGACAATATGGAGGAATGAATTAGCACTATTGAGGATAGCCACACAAAAATGCTCCAGATAGAGGAGGAGAGAGAGCTAAGACTAAAAAGAAATGAAGAAATTCTTCAAGAAATATCAGACTCAATGAGGAAAAGCAACATAAGGATAATAGGTATTCCAGAAGGAGAAGAAAGAGAAAAAGGAGCAGAGAGTTTGTTCAAAGAAATAATAGCTGAGAACTTCCCCAACCTAGAGAACGAGAGGGAAATAACAGTGAATGAAATCAATAGATCACCTAAATATATAAACAGGAATAAAAAATCATCTCACCACATAGTGGCAAACTTGAAAAATACCCATGACAAGGAAATAATATTGAAGGCAGCTAAACAAAAAAACAAAATAACATACAAAGTAAACCCCATCAGGTTCTCAGCTGATTTCTCAACAGAAACTCTACAGGCTAGGAGAGACTGGAATGATATATTCAAAATCATGAAAGACAAAAACCTTCAGCCGAGAATACTTTATCCAGCAAAAATATCCTTCAAATCGGATGGAGAAATAATAACTCTCCCTGATAAACAAAAGCTAAGAGAGTTCATCACCACAAGACCCCCACTACAAGAAATGCTCAAGAAGGCCCTTAGGCCTGAAAAAAAAAAAATGAGAAAGGGGATACAAAGATTTCAGCAAGGAGAAAAGCAAGGAGACTAAACCAGAACAAACTACAGTTGGATAACATCAAAAATTAATTCAAGCTCATCACTGGAAACACACATTCATGACACAATCTGGAATAAAGAGATAAATAAGGAGGGGAAGAGGTAAGGGATTGAATCGACCCAGCCTCAGGAAAAAGGAGGCATCCGAAAATGTACTTTCTTATCCAGGAGATATAAACCTCACAGTAACCACTAAACAAATAACCAGAAGAGAACCACACATGACAAATAAAGAGAAAACCAAGAGAATGAGCATGCAGAAATACCAAATTGAATTTGCAGTCCAAAACACAAGGGACAAGAAACGAAGGAAATTCAAAAGAACCAGAAGATGAACAATAAAATAGCAACATTAAACCCTCATATATCAATAATCACTCTAAATGTAAATGAATTGAATTCTCCAATCAAAAGACACAGAGTGGCAGGATGGATTAAAAACCAAGACCCAACAATCTGCTGCCTCCAGGAAACACATCTCAGCTCTAAAGACAAACACAGACTCAAAATAAAAGGATGGAAAACAATACTCCAAGCTAATGGCAAACAAAAGAAAGCAGGAGTAGCCATACTTATATCAGACAAAGTGGACTTCAAGATAAAAAAGGTAATGAGAGACAAAGAAGGGCAATATATAACGATAAAAGGGACACTTCACCAAGAAGACATAACACTTATAAATATCTATGCACCCAACACAGGAGCACCAAAGTACATAAAACAACTGCTAAAAAACCTTAAAGGAGATATTAACAATAACACAATAATAGTAGGGGATCTTAACACCCCCCTTAGATCAATAGATAGATCATCCAGACAAAAAGTCAATAAGGAAATAATGGTCTTAAACGAAAAACTACACGCAATGGACTTAATAGATATATACAGAGCACTCCACCCAAAAAAAGCAGAGTACACATTCTTCTCAAGTGCACATGGAACATTCTCAAGGATAGACCATATATTAGGAAACAAGGCAAACCTCTATAAATTTAAGAAGATTGAAATCATTACAAGCATCTTTTCTGATCATAATGCTGTGAAACTAGAAATCAACTGCAAGGAAAAAACTAGGAAAGGGACAAAGATGTGGAGACTAAACAACATGCTACTGAACAACCAATGGGTCGTCGATGAAATTAAAGGAGAAATCAAAAGCTATCTGGAGACAAATGAAAAGGAAAATACACCATACCAACTCATATGGGATGCAGCAAAAGCAGTCCTGAGAGGGAAATTCATAGCAATACAAGCCCACCTTAACAAACAAGAAAAATCCCAAATAAATAACCTTAAATTGCCCCTAACAGAGTTGGAAAAAGAAGAACAGACAAAGCCCCGAATCAGCAGAAGGAGGGAAATAATAAAAATCAGAGCAGAAATAAATGAAATTGAAACCAAAAAAACAGTAGAAAGGATCAATGAAACAAAGAGCTGGTTCTTTTGAGAAGATAAATAAAATTGACAAACCCATAGCTAGACTCACTAAGAAAAAAAGGGAGAAGACTCAAATAAATAAAATTAGAAATGAAAGGGGAGAAATTACAACAGACACCACAGAAATACAAGGGATTATTAGGGAATACTATGAAAAACTTTACGCCAACAAACTGGACAACCTAAAGGAAATGAACAAATTCTTGGAAGCGTACAACCTCCCAAAACTGAATCAAGAAGAAATAGAGAATCTGAACAGACCAATCACAAGTAAAGAGATTGAAACAGTAATCAAAAACCTCCCAAAAAATAAAAGCCCAGGACCAGATGGCTTCCCTGGAGAATTTTATCAAACGTTCAAAGAAGATTTAGCACCTATCCTTCTCAAACTATTCCAAAAAACAGAGGAAGACGGAATACTTTCCAACACATTCTATGAGGCCGACATCATCCTGATACCAAAGCCAGACAAGGACAATACAAAGAAGGAAAACTACAGGCCAATATCACTGATGAACATAGACGCAAAAATCCTCAACAAAATATTGGCAAACCGAATACAGCAATACATCAAAAAGATCATACACCACGATCGAGTGGGATTTATACCAGGGACACAGGGATGGTTCAACATCTGCAAATCAATCAACGTGATACACCACATTAACAAAATGAAGAATAAAAACCACATGATCATCTCAATCGATGCAGAGAAGGCATTCGACAAGATCCAGCATCCATTTATGATAAAAACTCTCAACAAAATGGGTATAGAAGGAAAGTACCTCAACATAATAAGGGCCATATATGACAAACCTACAGCAAACATCCTGCTCAACGGGGAAAAACTGAAAGCCATTCCTTTGAGGACAGGAACAAGACAAGGGTGCCCACTCTCACCGCTCTTATTCAACATAGTACTGGAAGTGCTGGCCAGAGCAATTAGGCAACAAAAAGGAATAAAAGGACTCCAAATAGGCAATGAAGAAGTGAAACTCTCACTATTTGCAGATGACATGATCTTATACATAGAAAACCCAAAAATTCCATTGGAAAACTACTAGAAACAATCAACAACTACAGTAAAGTGGCAGGGTATAAAATCAACTTACAAAAGTCAATTGCATTTCTATATACTAATGATGAAACAACAGAAAGAGAACTCAAAAAGACAATCCCATTTACAATTGCAACAAAGAGGATAAAATGTCTGGGAATAAATTTAACCAAGGTCAAAGACCTATACAATGAAAACTATAAGACACTATTGAAAGAAATCGAGGAGGACATAAAGAAATGGAAAAATATTCCATGCACATGGATTGGAAGAATAAATATAGTTAAAATGTCCATTCTACCTAAAGCAATCTACAGATTCAATGCAATCCCAATCAGAATCCCAATGTCATTCTTCATGGTACTAGAACAAAAACTACTGAAATTCGTATGGGGCAACAAAAGAGCCCGAATAGCTAAAGCAATTCTGAAAAAAAAGAACAAAGCTGGAGGCATCACAATCCCTGATTTCAAAATATACTATAAAGCTACAGTAATCAAAACAGGATGGTATTGGTACAAGAATAGACACACAGATCAATGGAACAGAATTGAAAGCCCAGAAATAAAACCACACACCTATGGACAGCTAATCTTCGACAAAGGAGCAAAGAACATACAATGGAGAGAGGGAAGTCTCTTCAATACATGGTGCTGGGAAAATTGGACAGCAACATGCAAAAGAATGAAAGTAGACCATCTCCTATCGCCATATACAAAAATCAATTCAAAATGGATCAAAGACCTGAAAGTGAGACCTGAAACTATTAAACTCCTGAAAGAAAATATAGGCAGTACACTAATTGAGATTGGACATAAAGGGATCCTTTCAGATTCCATGTCTACCCAGACAAGGGAAACAAAAGAAAAAATAAACAAGTGGGACCTCATCAGACTAAAGAGCTTCTACAAGGCAAATGAAACCAGGATCAAAATGAATAAACAACCCACCAGCTGGGAGAAAATATTTGCAAATCGTTTGTCTGACAAGGGATTAATCTCAGTAATATATAAAGATCTCATACAACTGAGTAACAAAAAAACAAACAACCCGATCAAAAAATGGGCAGAGGATATGAACAGACATTTTTCCAAGGAAGAGATACAGATGGCCAATAGACACATGAAAGATGTTCAACATCACTAATCATCAGGGAAATGCAAATCAAAACTACACTAAGATATCACCTTACACCATTTAGAATGGCTATAATCACAAAGACAAATAACAACAAATGCTGGAGAGGTTGTGGAGAAATGGGAACCCTCATTCACTGCTGGTGGGAATGCAAACTGGTGCAGCCTCTATGGAGAACAGTATGGAGAGTCCTCAAAAAATTAAAAATAGAAATACCATATGATCCAGCAATCCCACTCTTGGGCATCTACCCAATGGACATGAAATCAACCATCACAAGAGGCATATGCACCCCTATGTTCATTGCAGCATTATTCACTATAGCCAAGAAGTGGAAGCAACCCAAGTGTCCCTCAACTGATGATTGGTTAAAGAAGATGTGGTATATACATACAATGGAATCCTACTCAGCCATAAGAAAAGACACAATTGTCCCATTTGCAACAACATGGAAGGACCTAGAGGGTATTATGTTAAGTGAAATAAGCCAGAGAGAGAAGGACAGACACTGCATGAACTCACTCATATATGGAATATAAGTGAACACATGGACAGAGAGAACTGATTGGTGGTTACCAAGGGGAAGGGGGGTGGGGGGCACAAGGGGTGAAGGGTTACATCCACAAAGTGACAGACAAACAAAAATGTACAACTAAAACCCCACAGTATTATAAACTATTAAGACATCAATTAAAAAAATGGTAAAAAAAAATAAAATAAAATAAAAAATTTAAAAAAAACAGATCAGATAGGAACCAAATAAAATACCAACTAAAAAAAAATAGAAAAGATCAATGAAATTAAAAGCTGGTTCTTTAAAAAGATAAAATTGATAATCCTTTAGCCAGACTCATCAAGAAATATGAGAGGGCTCAAATAAATAAAATCAGAAATGAAAGAGGAAATGTTACAACCAACACCACAGAAATACAAAGCATCATAAGAGATTACTTCAAACAAGTATATGCCAACAAATTGGACAACCTAGAAAAAAATGGATAAATTCATAGAAACTTACAATCTTCCAAGAGTGAATCAGGAAGAAATAGAAAATCTGAATAGAACAATTGCTAGCAATGAAATTGAATCAGTAATCAAAAAACTCCCAACAAACAAAAGCCCAAGAGCAGAAGGCTTCACAGTTGAATTCTACCAAACACTTAAAGAAGAGTTAATACTTATCCTTCTCAAACTATTCTGAATAATTTGAAAGGAAAGAATGCTTCCAAATTCATTCTATGAGGCAAGCCTTATCAAAATTAAAGACACTGCAAAAAGAGAAAATTACAGGTCAATATCTGATGAAGTACCTGATGAACATAGATACAAAAATCCTTAATAAAATATTAGCAAACTGAATTAAACATTACATTAAAAGGATCATACAACGTGATCAAGTGAGATTTATCCCAGGGATGCAAGGATGGGTCAATATTCACAAATCAATCAACATGATACATCACATTAACAATAATAAGAATAAAAATCATATGATCATCTCAATAGATGCAGAAAAAGCATTTGACAATTTCAACATTAATTTATGATAAAAACTCTCAACAAAGTGGGTATGGAGGGAACATATCTTAACATAATAAAGGCCTTACATGACAAACTCACAGCTAATATCATACTCCACAGTGAAAAGCTGAAAGCTTTCCCTCTAAAATCAGGAACAAAATAAGGATGACCACTTGGCTACTTTCATTCAACAGAGTATTGGAAGCTCTAGCCACAGCAATCAGATAAGAAAAAGAAATAAAAGACACCCAGACTGGAAAGGAAGAAGTAAAACTATCACTATTTGCAGATGACATGACACTACATATAGAAAACCCTAAAGACTCCACCAAAAAACTGTTAGAACTAAACAATGAATTCAGTAAAGTTGCATGATACAAAATTAATATAGAGAAATCTGTTTCTATATGCTAATAACAAACAATTAGAACAAGAAATTAAGGAAACAATCCCATTTACAATTGCATCAATAAGAAGAAAATACTTATGAATAAATTTAACCAAGGAGGAGAAAGACTTGTACTCTGAAAACCATGAGACACTGATGAAAGAAACTGAAGATGACACAAATAAATGGAAAGATATACTGTGCTCATAGATTTGAAGAATTAATATTGTTCAAATGTCCACATTATCCAAAGCAATCTATAGATTCAATGCAATCCTTATCAAAACACCAATGGCATTTTTCACAGAACTAGAACAAAGAATCCCAAAATTTATATGGACCCACAAAAGACCCTAAAAGCCAAAGCAATCTTGAGAAAAAATAACAAAACTGGAGGTATCACACTCCCTGACTTCAAACTGTACTACAAAACTATAGTAATGAAAACAGTATGGTACTGGCACAAAAACAGATACATAGATCAATGGAACAGAATAAAAAGCCCCAAAATAAATCCACACTCATATGGTCAATTAATCTATGACAAAGGAGGCAAGAATACAACAATGGAGAAAAGATAGTCTCTAATAAATGGTATTGGGAAAATTAGACAGCTATGTGCAAAAGAAAGAATCTGGACCACTTTATTACACCATATACAAAAATGAACTCAAAATGGATTAAAGTCTTAAGTGTAAGACCTGAAACCCTAAAACTCCTAGAAGAAAATATAGGCAGTTGGTTCTTTGACATTGGTCTTTGAAATATTCTTTCGGATCTGTTTCCTCAGGCAAAGGCAACAAAAGCAAAAATAAACAGATGGGACTATCAAACTAAAAAGCTTTTGCACAGTAAAAGAAACTATCAAAAAAACTGAAAAGACAACCTACTGAATAGCAGATGATATATGCAAATGATATATCTTATAAGGAGTTACTATTCAAAATGTATAAAGAACACATTCAATTCAATATGAAAAATATGAACAATCTAATTTAAAAACGGGCAGAACACTTGAACAGACATTTTTCCAAAGAAGACCTATAGATGGCCAACAGACACATAAAAGATCTTCAACATCACTAATCATCATGAAAACGCAAATCAAATCCACAATGAGATATCACCTCACACCTCTCAAAATGGTTATTATCAATAAGACAACAAATAAAAAGCATTGGCAATAAAAAGATGTGGAGAAAAGGGAAGCCTCGTACACTGTTAGCGGGAATGTAAATTGGTGCAGCCACTATGGAAAACAGTGTGAAAGTTCCTCAAAAAATTAAAACTAGAACTACCATATGATCCAGCAATTCCACTTCTGGGTATTTATCCAAAGAAAACAAAAATACTAATTCGAAAAGATGTATGCATCCTGTATGTTCATTGCAGCATTATTTACAATAGCCAAGATATGAAGGCAACCTAAATGTCCATCGATAGATGAATGGATAAAGCAGATATGGTATATATATACAATGGAATATTACTCAGCCATAAAAAAGAATGAAATTTCTCCAATTGCATCAATGTGGATGAATCTAGAGGGTATTATGCTAAGTGAAATAAGTCAGACAAAGACAAATACCATATGATTTCACTTATATGTGGAATCTAAAACAAAACAAAACAAAATAAAAAACTCATAGATACAGAGACAGACTGGTGGTCACCGGGCCAGGGGGGCGGGGCAGTGAGGCATGTGTGAAATGGGTGAAGGCGATTAAGAGATACAAACTTACAGTTATAAAATGAATAGGTCACAGGGATGTAATATACAGCATGGTCAATAGTGAATAATATTGTAATAACTTTGTATGGTGACATGGTTACTAGACCTGTCATGGTGATCATTTCATAATACATAAACGTTGAATCACTATGTTGTATACCTGAAACTAATTTAATGTTGTATGCCAACTATACTTCAATAAAAAATATATATTCCTTCAAAAAAATTATTTATAAGCTCAATATACAGAATAAAATCTAGACGACATAGTCTAAGAGAATCAGTGAATCAGAAAATAATACTAAAGAATTTCCCAGAAGCCACTAAAAAAAGATTTAGATAAAAAGATGAAATAACAATTAAAGATACAAACGATAGACTGAAAGATCCCAATATATGTATTAAGCAAGTTCCAAAAAAAAAAAAAAAGAAATGAGTAAAAGCAATATTTGAAGTGTCAATATTGAAAAATGACATAGATCTTCAGATTGAAAGTACACTCCAGATGCCAAGCAAGAAGAATAAAAATAAACCCACATCCAGACACTTCCCAGTGTGCATCAGGAATGAAGAGGAAAGAGTTATCTGTGCTCATTGTCTCCAATTTCTGTCTTCCCATTCTCTGTTGAGCCCACTCTCATCAGACTTTTGCCCTTGCTACTCCATCTAAACTGCTTCTGATGGACACTGGGATGCACCACCCAGGGCCTCCTGAAGGGCTTACTCCCCAGCTGTTGGAAATGCTCCCAGAAGACAGCCCTCAGCTATGACCCTTCTTCAGATTACATTGGCAAAGGAGTCACCTTGCCTAAAATCACGCCCCTTTCCAGGGCAGCCCACTTTCAGTGACTAGTCAACAAGAGGTTTATGCAGGTCCAGATACCCTGTCCCAATTCAGGGCAACTCTGAAGGGGTACCTCAGCATTAGAGTTCCCTGGGGGGTCTGCTGAGGCGTTCACTAGACTGCATCACAGCCCAACTTCTCCCTCTAATTCCTGCTTCTTTTCCTTCCCTTCCATGGATGGTATTCTAAACACATTTCCTAACAAACCTCTTGCTCATCTCCATCTCAGAGTCTGCTTCCTGGGGAACACAACCTGCCCTTCCTTTTATCAAGGTCACTGATAACCTCCATGTTGTTAAATCCAATTATAATTCTTAGTCCTTATGTTCTTAGTCCTTAGTTCACCTATGAATGGCATTTTACATACTTTATCACTGACTCCTCCTTGAAATATCTTCTGCATATGGCTCCTAGGAACCTTCACTATCCTAGATTTTCTCTTACCTTTTCTTACCCCCTCCTCAGTCTCTTGCTGGTTCCTCCTCATCTCACTGTCCTCAAATTATGGAAATGTCCTAAGGTTCAGACCTTGAATCTCTTTTCCTTTCCACCACATATATTTGCTTTGTGTTTCCATTCAGCCTCATGTCTTTAAATACCATCTCTATGTTGATGATTTACAAATATATATTTTCAAGCTGGTTCTTTCTCCTTGGCTATTTCACATTTTCACTGGCATGTGAAATTTTCCATATCAAAACTGGGTTCCTAATCTTCTTCCAATAATTTTCCCAATCTCAACAAATGATATCTCCACTCTTCCAGTTACTGAGGCCAGTCATCCTTGACTCTTCTCTTTTTTATACATCCCACATTCTATTCATTAGCAAATCCTGTCAGCAATGCTTTGAAAATATATTCAGAATCCGATAGCTTCACACACTACCTTCACTGTTAACACTCTAGACCAAACCATCCTTATCTCTCACCTGGATTATTGGAGTAGCCTGTCTGATTTACTCTCTATCCCTTCCCCACAATCTACTCTTAACTCAGTGATGGGGCTCACGGAAGGCCGCCCCAAAATATGCCAAAGTGGCACATTGATTATTTTAAATTAAATTTATTTGAGAAAGAGCCAGTTCAAGGAGAACACTCTAACCCTCCTCTCTGTACCCATGAAAATAGGAAACAAATTTCCCATGTGAAAATCTCTACCCTCCCTGCACCAAGAGGTAGAGAGACATCTTTATCACCAGAGATAGGGAATTCAGGGCCAAGAAGGTTATGTAAAAACTCTGCTTAGTTTCTTCCCTAATTAGAACCCAAGCCTAATTTTCTTTTCTTGTCTGTTCTTTACAAATTTATTGTTTCTTTGTCTAAAAGTTATAAAAGCTGTCTACTTTGGTCATTTCTTTGAGTCTCATATTTCGATGAGCTCCCATACATACAAAATTAAATGTCTTTCTCCTGTTAATCTGTCTTGTGTCAGTTTAATTACTAGACCAGCCAAAACAACAAACAGGCACAAAGGGGAATTTTCCCCCTCCCTGACAACAGCAACCAGATTTATACCATTAAAACCTAAGTCAGATCATGCCCTCCATTCAAAACCCACTGATGACTTCCAGTCTCAGAGTAAAAATGGAAGTCCCTACAATGGCTCACACAGCCATATGTTATCTGTTACCTCACGGACCTCATTTTTACCCCAGCCCTTTGCTCACTCTCCTGGAGCTGTACTGCTTCCCTTGCGGCTCTGGTCAGGCCAGTCTTACCCCCACCTCAACACATCTGCATTTGCTATTTGCTATGCCTGAAATGTCCCTCCTTCAGATATCCACAAGGTATCAAACCCTCACTTCTTGCAGGTGTACACTCAAATGTACCCTCTGAGTAAAGGCTTCACCAGCCACCTATATACAATTGTGACCTCACCTCCCACAACCCTCTCTAGCTCCTCCTTAATTTATTTTCCTCCTTAGCACTAATACTATTTGGCATACTATGTGTTTTACCTATTTCTTATCTGTTTCTCCATGGCAGAGACTGCTAGCTGATCCCCCAGATGTGTTTTCTCTACCCCCTGGGTCCACAGCTGAACTATCTTTCCCAGACACTCTTGAAGGTAAATGTGAACACGTGACTGAGTTCTAGCTATGAGAATGTGGGCCAAAGCGATAACTGCCAATTCCACGCCTAGTCCTTAAAAACCTCACGTGATCCTCCATGCTCTTTTCCCTCTCTGGCTGCCAGAATGTTGGTGACCCCAGGACAGCACTGGAACCAAATGTTAAAGATGGCAGAGCCACAAAGTAGAAGATGCCTGTATTTTAAGAGCTGCCTAACTAGGAACATCCATAAGAGGCAGTTTGACGAATAAAAAATAAAATCACAAGGCATTAAGCCAGTGATAATCAGGGGGTTAATTTATTAGAGTAGCTAGCTTTATCTTAGCTAATATAGTCATCTGCTAGATTGTAAGATCCATGAGTACAGGGATTTTTTGCCTGCTTTGTACACTGATGAATCCCCAATGCCTAGAACACTAATTGTCAGCCAATAAATATTTGAAGAATAATGAATAAAAAACTTAAATTCCCACATAGACAAAAGATAGGCTATCTAGAAAGGGATGACAACTTTGACAAAAACTCTCATCAGCAATGACAGTTGACAGAAAACAATATCTTAAAACATCTGAGGGAAAACAACAATAAATATAAAATTCAAAATCAATCTAAACTATCACACAAAAGTGAGAACAAAATAAACACTTTTAGAAATACTAAGTCTAAGAAATCTTACACATACACAGATCCCCCCAAAATAAGCTATTAAATGATATGCTTCAGTAAGAAGAAACTGAACCCAAAAGGAATGAATGGAATGCAAGAAAAAAAATGGTTAAGTACAGAAATTTGATACAGTATGTTTGTAAATTTATATAATTATTAACCTAAACTTGTAAGGGTAGTTAATATGGATTTTTTTCATGTGGAACTAAAATTTTAAATACAATATCCAGAGAAAAGACAGAAGGGAGCTGTTTTCAGTGGATTAGGAGTCGAGGGTCCTTGTCTTGCTTAAGAAGAGAACAAATATACTGAGTAACTTTTTAAGAAAAAAATCAAAGACAAATATTTCCACTAACATGCTAAGGAGAACTTCTAATAGAATGGATATATAATGTATAGCTCTCACACTATGAGATGAATCATAGAGTAATTTTTGAAAACCTTATCAAGAAGGTAATAGAAGGTGAGAAGGTAAGAGATGAGGAAAAAAAGCAAAGAAAAAAATGGAATATAAACATAAACCTAAAATAAGATGGTAAAACAAATGTAAATTATCAATAAGTACCATAAATATAAAGAGATTACACTCAGCTATTAATAGATAAAGATTATCAAATAGGATAATACAAATAAAATTCCACTAAAATGTTGGCTATAAAAGACATATTTAAAACTAAAAAGCAAAGAAAGATTGAAAATTCATGAAAAAATATTTACCAGCATATAATAACCAAAAAAAAAACCTGCTGTAGCACTAGTACTATCAGACAAAAACAGATATTAGATTAAAAATTAAAAACTAGACTACTGGTGGTGAACACAATGCAGTCTATACAGAAACTGATATATAATAATGTACACCTGAAATTTACACACTGTTATAAGCCAATATGACTTCAATAAAATAATTTTTTTTTAATTATTAACGGGGATGAAGAGGTACATCATGACTAAGGGAAAAAGGCTTCAAGAAGATAGGACAATCATGAGTTTGTATATGCCTAACAAAGTAGCTCCAAACTTTTCAGTAATAGAATTACAAGGAAAAACTGATAAAGTGACAGACAGGGAGATTTTAACACACCACCATTAGAAACATAGATCAGGGACCAGCCGGCAGTGCAGTGGTTAAGTTCACCATTCCACTTCAGAGGCCTGGGCTTCACGGGTTCAGATCCTGGGTGCAGACCTACTCACTGCTCATCAAGCCTTGCTGTTGTGGCGTCCCACAAAGAAGAAATAGAAGGACCTACAACTAGGATATACAACTATGTACCGGGGCTTTGGGGAGGGAAAAAAAAAAGGAAGATTGGCAACAGATGGCTAACAGATGTTAGCTCAGGGCCAATCTTCCTTAAAAAAAAAAAAGAAACATAGATCAAGTACACACAAAATAGTTAACGATACAGATTTAACATTAGGTACATGCTTGATTTAATATATATTTTTAGAATCCTGCACAAATAGAGAATATACATTCTTTTCAAGAACATATAGGGCATTTTTAAAATTTTTCCATATACTAAATCACATGAAATGTCTCAATAAATGTTAAATATTTGAATAATTCAATTGTTACAAATCAACAATAATGATAGTTTTTTCAAAGTGTACTCCTGAACAATTCATTGAATTAAAGAGTAGATCAAAATGGAAATTATGAAATATTTAAAACAGGGAGTAAATGACAATACAACAAATTAAACCTGTGAAATGCAGGCAAAATAGTATTGAGAAGTGAATTTGTTGCCTTCAATGTATTCACTAAAACAAAATAAGAAGTATTTAAAATAGTTAAATATTCAACTTTAACAGATTTAAGCAAAAAAATTATTAAAGTCAAAAAAGTAGAAGAAACTAATAGAGATGAGCAAAAATGAATGGAATAGAAAACAGCAAAAAATTAAACAGTAGGAAATTAAACAGTAGGAATCATCAGCAAAATCAAAAGCAAGTCCTTCGTAAACACTGACAAAACATACAAGCTTTAGGTACCACAAAAAGAAAGAGAGAGGAAGGAAGTAAAGGAAGGAAGGAAGGAAAAGTAAGCAATATTAGGAACAAAAGGAAAAGCTGAAGAGGATGAGGAGAGAAGTCTAGATTTGTTAGGATGCTACTAGATGTACCAAACAGACCCAGGTAAGGCAGGAAAGTGAAGAAGGCTCAAACATCCAAGAGCAGTATGAAGGCACTGAGCCCTACATGGAAGAAGAAATTACAGAGAATGAGGAAAAAAGACCATACAGAAGAGCATGAAATGCACGAAAGGGGAGGCAAGTGAAGAGCAGCATAAGGTAACCATATGCTAGCTCTTCAAGTATTTTCCCTTCTAAGTAAAAAGCTAGGATTACATCAAATCAATTTAGAATATAATGACTTTATTAAGAACTATTTATACGAGATTAAAATAGTGTAGCAGAAGGCTGAGAGTGAACTTAATTGTTCTTTTATACATCTGAATAGCTCATTAACAGAAATCAAGGTAGTCATTAAGAAAGCACAGCCAATCTTCTGCCAGAGAAGAATTCCAAATCCAACTACCCACCAAAAGTCTACTTCCTGATTTCATGTGCTAGAAAACACCTTATAGGTATGAAACACTGATTATTTTATTTCATTTTTATTTAATAAAAATTATATAAAAACTACCAATGAACTCAGTGTGTTGTATTTATATATTTTATTTACATGTATATATGTATTTGTTTATATTTGACATATTTCTGAGATATACCAAAACAGGGTTAGGTAAAATTGTGCAGTCAGTCAAAAGAATAAAAACCAGAGTTCACCTAGATATTCTTCCAGAAATGTTCTTCCCTTCAGCGTTATCCTTTCTCTTACAGGGCTCTCAGACTATGCCCAGAGGCTTTGGTATTTTAACAGGAGAAAATACACCAAGGTATTGATCACTTTTCTTTAAGGAATATGTATAAGAAAATATTAGATATTAGCAGACAGAGAATTTTGTTAAATCTGTAAAACAAGCTTTCCTAGTATCCCTGAAATCACAAAATATAGAACCACTGAAATTCTGTCAATTTCTTGGGCCAACAATGCCTATGATATAGAGGCCAGGATATGAAATTGAATAAGAGTGTTTATATATATATATATATATCTCACATCTTCATTATCCATTCATCCATTGGTGGGCACTGGGTTGCTTCCATGTCTTGGCCATTGTGAATAACGCTGCAATGAACATAGACCTCTTTGCATGTTGATTTCATGTTCTTTGGATAAATACCCAGTAGTAGGATAGCTGAATCATATGGTATTTTTATTTTAATTTTTTTGAGAAATCTTCATACTGTTTTCCGTAGTGGCTGCACGAGTTTGCAATCACACCAGCAGTGTATGAGGGTTTCCTTTTCTCCACATCCTCTCCAACATTTGTTATTTTTTGTCTTGTTAATTATAACCATTCTGACAGGTGTAAGGTGATATCTACTGTAGTTTTGATTTGCATTTCCCTAATAAATAGTGATCTTGAACATATTTTCATGTGCCTGTTGGCCATCCATATATCTTCTTTGGAAAATGTCTGTTCATATCCTCTGCCCATTTTTTGATCAGTTGTTGAGTTGTAGGAGTTATTTATATATTTTGGAAATTAATCCCTTCTTGGATATATGATTGGCAAACATTTTCTCCGGGTTAGTGAGTCGTCTTTTAATTTTGTTTATGGTTTTCTTTGCCGTGCAGAAGCTTTTTAGTCTGATGTACTCCCATTAATTTATTTTTTCTTTTCTTTCCCTTGCTTGAAAAGACAATGTGTTCAAAAAGATGCTGCTAAGACCAATGTCAAAGAATGTACTGTCTATATGTTATTCTAGGAGTTTTATGGTTTCAGGTCTTACATTCAAGTCTTTAAACCAAATTGAGTTAATTTTTGTGTATGGTATAAGATAATGGTCTACTTTCATTTTTTTGCAAGTGGCTGTCCAGTTTTCCCAACACCATTTATTGAAGAGACTTTCCTTTCTCCATTGTATGTTCTTGGCTCCTTTGTTGAAAATTAGCTGTCCACAGATGTGTGGTTTTATTTCTGGGCTTTCAGTTCTGTTCCATTGATCTGAGTGTCTGTTTCTGTGCCAGTACCATGCTGTTTTGATTAATGTAGCTTTGTAGTATAGGTTGAAGTTAGGGATTGTGATACCTCCAGCTTTGTCCTTTTTTCTCAGGATTGCTTTTGCTATTCAGGGACTTTTGTTGTTGCATATAAATTTTAGGATTCTTTGTTCTATTTCTGTGAAGAATGTCTTTGGGATTCTGATTGGGAATGCACTGAATCTGTAGATTGCTATAGGCAACATGGACATTTTAACTCTGTTTATTCTTTCAATCCATAAGCATGGAATATCTTTCCATTTCTTTATGTCTTCTTTCATTTCTTTCAATAATGTCTTATAGTTTTCAGTGCATAGGTCCTTCACCTCCTTGGTTATCTATTCTTAGATATTTTATTCTTCTTGTTGCATTTATAAATGGGATTGTATTCTTGACTTCTCTTTCTGCTAGTACATTATTAGTGTATACAAATGCAACTGATTTTTGTAAGTTGATTTTGTACCCTGCAACTTTGCTGTAGTTGTTGATTATTTCTAATAGTTTTCTGGTGGATTCCTTAGGGTTTTGTATCTAAGGAATCACGTCCTCTGCAAATGGCAAGAGTTTTACTTCTCCCTTTCCAATTTGGATACTTTTTCTTTTTCATGCCTAATTGTGCTGGCTAAAACCTCCAGTACTATGTGGAATAGGAGTGGTGAGAGTGGGCACCCTTGTCTTGTTCGATTCTCACACTGATGACTTTCAGTTTTTCACTGTTAAAAACGATGTTGCGGGGCTGCCCAGTGGCGCAGCGGTTTAGTTCGCGCTTGGCAGCCCGGGGTTCGTGAGTTCGGATCCTAGGCACCCACGGACACACTGCTTGTCAGCCATGCTGTGGCGGTGTCCCATATAAAGTAGAGGAAGATGGGCACGGATGTTAGCCCAGGGCCAGTCTTCCTTGGCAAAAAGAGGAAGATTGGCGACGGATGTTAGCTCAGGGCTGGTCGTCCTCAAGTAAAAAAAAAAAAAAAAATGACGGTTGTGGGTTTGTCATATATAACCTTTATTATGTTGAGGTACTTTCCCTCTATACACATTTTCTTGAGAATCATTATCATAAATGGATTTTGGATCTTGTCAAATGCTTTCTCTGCATCTATTGAGATGATCATGTGATTTCTAGTCCTCATTTTGTTAATGTAGTGTATCATATTGATTGATTTGTGGATGTTGAACCATCCCTGTGTCCCTCGCATAAACCCCACTTGATCATGGTGTATGATCCTATTATTGTATTGCTGTATTCAATTTGCCGATATTTTGTTGGGGATTTTTGCATCTATGTTCATCAGCGATATTGGCCTGTAATTTTCCTTCTTTGTGTTGTCCTTGTCTGATTTTGGTATCAGGGTAATGTTGGCCTCATAGAATGAGTTAGGAAGTGTTCTGTCTTCAATTCATTGGAATAGTGTCAGAAGTATAGGTATTAAATCTTCCTTGAATGTTTGGTATAATTCACCAGAGAAGCCATCTGGTCCTGGATTTTTATTTTTTGGAAGGTTTTTCATTACTCTTTCAATCTCTTTATTTGTGATTGGTCTATTCAGATTCTCTATTTCATCTTGATTCAGTTTGGTGAGGTTGTATGAGTCTAAGAATTTATCCACTTCTTCTAGGCTATCCAATTTGTTGGCATATAGCTTTTCATAGTATTCTCTTATAATCCTTTGTATTTCCTGGTATCCATTGTAGTTTCTCCTCTTTCTTCTCTCATTTTATTTATTTGAGCCTTCTCTCTTTTTTTCTTAGTGAGTCTGGCTAAGGGTTTGTCAATTTTGTTTATCTTCTCAAAAAACCAGCTCTTAGTTTCATTGATCATTTCTATTGTTTTTTAGTCTCTATTTCATTTATTTCTGCTCTAATTTTTGTTATTTCCCATCTTCTGCTGACTTTGGGCTTTGTTTGTTCTCCTTTTTTCAGTTCTATTAGGTGTAGTTTAAGATTACTTATTTGAGATTTTGCTTATTTGTTGAGGTTGGCCCCTACTGCTACAAATTTCCCTCTTAGTACCGATTTTGCTCCATCCCATAAGAGTTAGTATGTTGTGTTTTCATTTCAGTTTGTCTCCAGGTATTTTTTGATTTCTCCTTTGATTTCTTCATTGACCCAATGGTTGTTCAGTAGCATATTGTTTAGTCTCCACATATTTGTGACTTTCCCAGCCTCTTTCTTGTAGTTTATTTCTAGTTTCATTGTATTGTGGTCAGAAAGGATGCTTGATGCTTAAATTCACTGAGCCTTGCCTTGTTTCCCAACATATGGTCTATCTGAGAATGTTCCACATACATTTGAGAAGAAGTATATTCTGCTGTTTTGGGATGGAATGTTCTCTCTATATATCTATTAACTCCATCTAGCCTAGTATTTCCTCTAAGACCACTGTTTCCTTGTTGACTCACTCTCTGGAAGAGCTATCCATTGATGTAAGAAGGGAGTTAAGGTCCGCTATTGTTATTGTGTTACTGTCATTTTCTCCCTTTGGATCTGTTAATATTGCTTTATATACTTTGGTGCTCCTGTGTTAGGTGCATATATATTCATAAGTATTATGTCCTCTTGGTGGAATGTTCCTTTTATTATTATATGCTGCCCCTCTTTGTTTCTCATTGTCTTTTTTATCTTGAAGTCTGCTTTGTCTGACATAAATATGGCAACACCTGCTTTCTTTTGCTTGCCCTTTACTTGGAGTATTATCTTCCATCCCTTCGCTCTGAGCCTATGTTTGTCTTTAGAGCTGAGATGTGTTTCCTGGAGGCAGCGTATTGTTGGGTCTTGTTTTTTAATCCATCCAGCCACTCTGCATCTTTTGACTGGAGAATCAATCAATTTACATTTAGAGTGATTATTGATATATGAGGGTTTAATAGTGCCATGTTATCTCTTGTTCTCTGGTTGTTCTATATTTCCATTGTTCCTCTTCCTTGTGTTTCTGACTGCTGTTTCAGTTTGGTGGTTTTCTATGATGGCTTTCTCAGTTGTTTCTTTATTTACAATTTGTGGCTCTGCTCTGATTTTTCGTGTAGTGGTTGCCAGAAAGTTTGTATAAAAGATTTCATAGCTGAGACAGTCCATTTTCTGATAGCATCTTATCTCCATTAGCCTAAGCAGGTTCTATCCCTTTCCTCGTCCCCTTCTGACTTATTGTTGTCATAACTTATTCTGTTTCATGTTGTGAGTTTGTAACTAAATTGAAGTGTTTATAATTATTTTTGATGCTTTCCTTCCCTTTATCTTTAATAAGTGTTTGCTAACTCATTCTGATATAGAGCTGCAATTTTCTGATTCTATTTATCTCCTTGCTCAAGGTTTTATAAACCTTTGCTTTTTAGTTTCAGATGAGAGGGTTCCTTTCAACATTTCTTGTAAAGCAGGTCTAGTGGCAATGAACTCCCTCAGCTTTTGTTTATCTGGGAAAGCTTTCACTTCTCCATCGTATCTGAAAGATAGTTTCTCTGGATAGAGTATTCTTGGCTGAAAGTTTTTGTCTTCAGTATTTTGAATATATCATTCAATTCTTAGTCTGTAAGATTTCTCCTGAGAAATCTGCTGAAAGCCTGATAGGGGTTCCTTTGTAGGCTATTTCCTTCTGTCTTGATGCTCTTAATATTTTTTCTTTGTCATTGACTTCTGCCAGTTTTAATATTATATGCCTTGGAGAAGGTCATTTTGCATTGATGTAATTAGGAGTTCCATTGGCTTCATGTACATGTAAGTCCAGTTTCTTCCCCTGGTTTGGGAAGTTCTCAGCTACTATTTCTTTGAACAAGCTCTCTGCCCCTTTCTACCTCTCTTCTCCCTCTGGAATACCTATAATCCTTATGTTGCTTTTTCTAATTGGGTCAGATGTTTCCCAAGAATTTCTGCATTTTTTTAAAATCTTAGTTCTCTCTCCTCGTCCACCTGAAGCATTTCTATATTTCTCTCCTCTAAATCACTAATTCTGTCTTTCATAACATCACCTTTTTTCTGATGATGTCTTTTATGGTTTCTAGATTATTTTTTATCTCATTAATTGTGTTCTCCAGAATTTCTGTTTCTTTATTTTTTCAGAGCTTCAATCTCTTTGATGAACTATTCCTTCTGCTGACTGATTTTATTCCTGAGCTCACTGAACTGTCTTTCTGAGTTTTCTTATAACTCGTTGAGTTTCTTTATGACAACTATTTTGAATTCTCTGTCATATAGATTGTAAATTTCTGTAACTACAGAAATGAGGAATTCAGGACTGGTTTCTGGAGACTTGTCATTTTCCTTTTGATCTGAAATGTTACTGTAGTTCTTCATGGTGTTTGATGAATTAATCCTTTCCCAGCACATTTGTGGTAGTAACAGGTCACAGATTCCAGCTGCCACCACTGAGGGGTGGGCAGGAGCTGTGTTTTCTGATCACCCCATCTGCTGGAAGTTGTGCTGATAGGGCTGCTCTGCATTTGCATGCTGGCCCCAGCTGCTTGGCATGTCACACACACTAATGCCAGTGGGGCCTCTGTGCTCCACTAGTGAGTCACTCTCATGAGGGTGGGACTGCTGCACTTGGCAGAGGATTGGCTGAGCTGCTGCACGAGGTGCAAGGGGAGGTGTGCTTTCTTTTGTGCCTGGGCCAGCTCTGTGCTTGTAGGCAGTTTGGCTGAGCTGCTGTGCTTGATGGATGGGGCTCCTTCACAGGGACTGAGCAGCTGCCACTCCATGGGGAGCATTCTCATGAGCTAGGCCACTGCAGCACAGTGGGTGCTCCCACAGGCTGGGCTACCACTCCAAAAGCATTCATGTGCAGGCCAGGCTACCCCCACCTCCTCTTACAGTCATGCCAGCTTGTGTGTGAGGACCCAAAACCTGGATCACTGCCACCTGGGGGGTGAGGGCTCTCCTCACCTAGTTCCACTGCTTCCCCAGGATCCAGTCCACCCACCTTCAGATGTATGGCTGCATGGATCTCTCAGGCATCCTATTGTGCTGTGTAGGGAATCCTCTGTTATTAGCTTATATTAGGTAGCTTATAGTAGGGAACTGAGGGATTATTCTCCATTAACAAGGCTTAATTATCAATTGGGACAACATATACAGGTAAGGAAATAACACTTTAAAAAAGCAAAAGATACAAGAGCAAGACCTCATGATTTTTAAAAAATTGATAATAAAAGGTGTCGGTTTCCCAAAATAAATTTCATGATTAAAGGATAAAAGATCTAGGCTTGGTTCTTCAGGATAAAAAAGAAGACTGAGGGAACAGGATAATGGCTGTCAAATTTACAGAGAACAGATGACAAAATTAATGGCTAAGTCTAGCCAAATTAGAAGTAATTCCAATGGCATTTTTCATAGAAATAGAACAAACAACTCTAAAATTTGTATGGAACCACAAAAGACCCCAAAGAGCCAAAGCAATTTTGAAAAAGAACAGAGCTGAAGTCCTCATGCTTCCTGATTTCAAACTATATTACAAAGCTATAGTAATCAAAAGAGTATGGTCTTGGCATAAAAACAAACATGTAGATCAACAGAACAGAATAGAGAGCCCAGAAATAAACCCACACATTTATGGTCAATTAATTGACAACAAAGGACCCAAGAATATATGATGGGGAAAGGATAGTCTCATCAATAAATGGTGTTGAGAAAACTGGACAGCCACATGCAAAAGAATGAAACTGGACCACTATCTTACATCACACACACAAATTAACTCAAAATGGATCAAAGACTTGAATATAAGACCTGAAAGCATAAAAATTCTAGAAGAAAACTTAGGTGGTGAGCTCCTTGACCCTGGTCTTGATGATGATTTTTTGGATTTGATACTGAAAGCAAAGGCAACAAAAGCAAAAATCAACAAGTGGGACTACATCAAACTAAAAAGCTTCTGCACAGCAAAGGAAACCATCAACAAGATGAAAAGGTAACCTACCAAATGGGAGAAAATATTTGTAAATCAAATATCTGATAAGGAGTTATAGCCAAAATACATAAAGAACTCATACAACTCAATCACAAAAAAACAAACAATCCAATTAAAAAAATGGACAGAGGATCTGAATAGAGATTTTTCCAAAGATGGACAACAGGTACATGAAAAGGTGCTCAACATCATTAATCATCAAGGAAATGCAAATCAAAACCACAATGAGATATTGTCTCACACCTGTTAAAATAGCTATTATCAAAAAGACAAGAAATAACAAGTGCTAGTGAGGATGTGGAGAAAACGGAACCCTCATCCACTGTTGGTGGGAATGTAAATTGGTGCAGCTACTATGCAAAACAGTATGAAGATTCCTCAAAAAATTAAAAATAGAACTGCCATATTATTCAGCAATTCCACTTCTGGGTATTTATCTGAAGAAAATGAAAACACTACCTCAAAAAGATACATGCACCCCTATGTTCATTGTAGCATTATTTACAATAGCCAAGACATGGAAGCAACCTAAGTGTCCACTGATGGATGAACAGATAAAGAAAATGTGGCATACACACACAATGGAATATTATCCAGCCACAAAAAAAGAAGGAAATCTTGCCATTTGCAACAACATGGATGGACCTTGAGAGCATTATGCTAAGTGAAATAAGTCAGAGAGTAAAAGACAAATACTGTATTACTGCACTTATATGTGGAATCTAAAAAAACAAACAAAAATACTGAACTCATAGATACACAGAACAGATTGGTGGTTGTCATGGGGGAGGAGTGGGGGAGAGGTAGGCAAAATGGGTGAAAGGGGTCAAAAGGTACAAATTTCCAGTTACAAAATAAATAAGTTCTGGGATGTAATATACATCATGGTGACTAGTTAATAATACTGTATTGTGCATTTGAAATTTGTTAAGAGAGTAGATCCAAAAAGTTCTCATTACAAGAAAAAAAATTTGCAATTATGTATAGTGACGGATGTTAACTAGACTTATTGAGATCATTTCACAATATATACAAATATCAAATCATTATGTTGTACACCTGAAACTAATATAATGTTATATACCAATAGTATCTGAATTAAAAAAAAGAAGTAATAAAGTTAAGATACACTAAGACAATTTTAAGTGAAATATCAAGAAAAACTTCATGGTGATTTTTTTAAAAATTATATCTAATAGCTTAAACAACATGACAGGAGAAAGTTGATAGGGAAGTTTAGGAATATATGAGTTAAAAAATAATCAACATAATAAGATTATATTTGGAGAATGATCCTTCTAAGGCAGCCTCAAGGCTTCTCTTCGATGACAGGCTGGATAAAGGAGAATGGTTTAAAAGATAACCCCAGGATCCAGTCTGGGGAAAAAAGGTATCTTCTTCCAGGTTTCATATTCAAATCATCAAGTTTTTACAGCATTGTGCTTCACAACAAACTGTATCAAACTCTTGAGAAAATGAGTTATCAAGCATTTTATTTCATCTTCTGTGAGGTAGCACTGCAGAGCTCATTAAAAAGGACATTCTTACACAATCCCTTCATTAAGAAGATGTGAGCATTGAGGTCAAAGGTTGCAGTATTTCTATATTATAAAGGCATCTTGATCTTGTAGGCTCTGCTCATCTGGCGCTCTCTATAAGGTAATCAATGCCAGTAGGAGAATTATATTTAATTGCCTTGTTATTTAATAAGTTTTAGGTACAGTTTCACGTGAGGATTAGAAAAAATAATTTCTAGTTCAGATTAATTTATAAAAAGCCTATTCAGTTGTAATTCATGGACAAGTTTCTCCACAGATCTCTACAACCTCTTAAAAGACAAATCCCAAAATACTTTTTTATTTTAAATCACATTTCCTATTTACTCTTATTAGGGGTTCCAGAGATGCTGATCCCTTTCCCATGCAGCGATTTTCAGTAGCAGCTTTAGTAAAAATGTTAGATTTAAATACATATATACACGGAGTGCATACTCATACACACACATGAAAAAAGAGGTCCATGCTCTGGTAACACCACCTGAAGTCAAATAACAAAGGCTATCAAACACATTCAATGAGTGAGATTTAAACATGATTAAATCTAATCTAATATTGGCCTTTATCCTAAAAATACGATGGCTTCCTGTTTATACGAAATCCATCATCATCACTGAAATCAGAAAGCAATAAGATGGAAAACACATTATGCTGCTGGTGTACAATACAGCATGATTTATACCACGTCAGAAAAACAAAAACCAAGTGCAATCATTGCAGAGTGTTCTATTTTTCCATGTTGAGTTTAGGGTGTATATGAAAACACATGGAAGAGGTGGGATTTTATGATTTTCCTAAAGTAGGAAAAGAGGCTTGAAGAAGCACAAGAGCCCAGGTGCTCCTCCCTTAAACTGGACCATCAGAGAGAATCTCACAAAAGCTTGTAAAATAAGAGTAATTGGTGTGTGAAGCCCCCAGGGTATGATCTTCACTATGCTAAAGCCTTTAAATCATGATTTTACTGAAGTTCCAAGACAATGCTCTGCACTTAGTACTAACAATCTCAGTTTCTTAGATAAGGACACTGGGGGCTTGGAGAGGTCCAGTAACTTGTTCACAGCCAAAGAGCTACAGGTGGCAGAGCCAGGATTCAACCCAGGACAGTTTGACTCGAAAACTCAAGCTCTTAGTTTTGGGCTTGCTGCCACTTACTATGAAAGGAATGAAGAGAAACTCCCAGAGAAAGATGCAATGCCTGAAGATTCAGGAACTTTTTTTTTTTTTTTTGTGAGGAAGACCAGCCCTGAGCTAACATCCATCGCCAATCCTCCTCTTTTTGCTGAGGAAGACTGGCCCTGGGCTAACATCTGTGCCCGTCTTTCCTCTACTTTATATGGGACGCCACCACAGCATGGCTGACCAGCAGTGCGTCCGCGGGCTCCCGGGATCCGAACTCGCGAACCCTGGGCTGCCAAGCGCGAACTAAACCGCCACGCCACCGGGCCGGCCCCAGGAACTTATTTTTTTAATCTGGAATCTTCTCTGCAATAAGAAAAGGAGGTGATGAGTAAATCAAAAGCAATAGGATATATTGGAGTATATGAGGAAGCCATTTGGTTAAAAACTAATTTGGCTTGAACTTCTTTTTCTAGAGAGGCCTGACATGGCCTGTTGAGCATGCATTGTACATCTGCTGTAAATGTTTACAATGTCATAAAGCTGAGAATGATGCCCGTAAAGATAGGGATGTAGTTTCCCCCTATATCAGGTTTCTTTAAGGATAAGCATCTCTTTCCAGAAACTGAGGATTAATTATTGACCTAGCTTTAACTCACCTTGTGACCACTGACCTGCTGAGCCAACAATGCAAACTCATTACTGTTGTAAAAGGGATATTCCTGATATATGTGATGTATGCTCTTTGTTCCAAGATGGTACATAACCACTTTTTGTTCCAAGATGGTATATATACACTCTGCTTCTTTGGAGTGCTTCCTTCCTTGGGGAAGGAAGCCCCCAGGCTGTAGTTCTCAGACCTGGCTCATATGATAAACTCACCCCAATTCTGATTTATATATTGATTATGGATTATTTGCATGGACAGAGGTGAGAATAGAATGTACTTGGTGGTGTCAGTGATAGAGTCGAACAATCTACCCTATTTGCCAGAGAAAGGATTTATTGTCCTCAAAAAAAAGAATCTAAATTTGCCTTGGGACCAAAATGCCTGATTCCAGCACTTTGGGGATACTAAATGAGGATGCTGCTGTATCCCCTAGTGCAGAAATAGGTACCACAGACATCACAGCTGGATAAAAGCTTTACATCCTATGATTAGATTCTTAACAAAAATAACAAGTCCTAAGCCACATATCTCTGGTCAACTATGGTTTGGATTATTTACCTAAAATTTTATACTTAAGTTTTTACTACTGTAACCTTAGCTCAAACTCAATAGAGGCATTGCTTTAACATTTGCTTCAAACTGAATGCTACAGAAATCAGGAAAGATCAGAGTAAGGGCCATAGAGTGATATTTGCGGTCTGCCACCAACCTAGAAAATTATAAAGAGGAGTGCAGTTGACAGCTGCTAAACATAGGGAAAAAATAATGTTTTCCTCTACGTAACCACTTCAAAACTACTTTAAACATATGAAAAGCACCAAAAAATACCTTTCTCCATAAAATATCTTTGTAAAATTTCAGTTGTGACTAAATACTTATGCATCTTATGTGCTGGCAAATGCTGGGATCAGGGAAACCAAGAAGAGAAGGTCAGGGTCTTTCTGGAAAAGTGTTTGCCTAGAGAAAGTGCTCTTAAGGAGTGATAAAGAATAAAAATGGCTTTGTTATGAAGTAGGAGAGAGAAGATACTGACCAAGATAAGACAGTGTGAGAACTATAACAGAGAAATCAAAGATGAACTAATTTTGAAGATGAGAAGAAAAAAAGCTAATCACTATTTTTGTATTTCTATAATTTGCTAAAAAATCACAGAGCATTTACTATTTTGCAACCATTACTCCATAACTGGCAAAATTATTATGAAGGAATCTTAGATTAACAAAGATGGCTGATGAAAATAGGAAATTCAGTGGGTCCCCATTGGTACAGGATTTGGTTCTCAGGTCTGCAAGTCAAAAAACTCACTACACATAACTTTCTGATTTTTACATTTAGTATCACTCCTGCTATTCTTTCCACATTAACGGAAAAACACTGTAAAAGAAAGGGATCAATAATGACCCTAATAGTAGTAATCATATTTTTTGTTACTTTACCTAGGGCTAATTGAAATATTTTTACTTAATGATATTGTTAACAAAAAAAAATTAGGTTTCAAAATAATACATAAGGAATGACCATATTTTATAAAAAATACAAATAAATTTGTGATGCGATTTCGTGATATTTTTTCTTTTTGTTATTTTTGTTATCCAATGTTCCTAAAAACAACATGCATTACTCATATAATTTTTAAAAGAGGGAAGAGGAAGAAGTAAAATCTAATGAAATGATATACATTAACCAAAATATCTATCACCAAAATGGCAATTTTTCCATTTCTTATAGTAACTATCATGAAGATCTTCTTCACAGGGACAGGCGTTACTCAGACACTACTATCAGAGTATTAAACTGGATGCCATCTTGCCTGAGAAACCTTGGCACACAAAGATTTTTGCGGTTTTGTTGAAATTCTTACTCTATAAGTCCAATTTTTCAAAGATCCAAGAAAGACTGTTACCTTTATTCATTTCAAAACATCTCTATATTTTTTCTTTCATTATATTTAATTATATCTTAGTATGGTTTGTTCCTGGTGTCATATTCAGCTCCTGTCATTTCCAAATTACACTAAATGAGTCATTTCTAAAAGAGATGGCTGTAAATAGTAAATTCCATCCATGTATGGTGATAGCATCAGTTTTAAAGGGTAATATTTCCTGACCTTGACCCTAGTTTCAAGAGTGCATCTTGTTTGAGGGCCTGTGGTCTTCTCTCCACTGATTATGTTGGTGAGAGTGAAAATTTCAGTATTATAACTGCATGTTTCAGCTCAGAATATTAAATGGTCTGTTGAGCTGTGTTATCATCATTGCTGATCATTAGTCTTTTGTCATTAAGATGACAAGTTAAACTGGTTTTTGAAGAATTGCAATCTTTATATGTAAATATTCTTTTGAAAAATAAGAAGAGAATAAATGGGAGTATATGAGGGACTATAGATGCATTTAGAAAAAGAGAGAGACAACATAAAATGGCCTTTTCTAAAATGTATATGTACTAAGGAGATCTGTTTTAGAGTTTATGGTATTTACTACTTACTTACACATCTGGCCTAATTTTAGTTATATGGGCCAAGAAAAATCTATATAAAATGGGCGTGATTACAAGGCCCACATCTCAAGGAAAGTAACTCACAGCCCTGATGTAAGAAATTTTGTCACCTAAGTTCCTAGAAAGATAACTCGACAGGAGATGAGGTTCTTTTCACACATCTTGCATTTTACTTCAAATTAAACTTTTATTTCACACACAAAAAATGTGAAGTGGTAGGTAGGTTAAACTGTTAGTAATCATGCCTTCAGCAGAGACCTAATTTCACAATTGCTGTAAAGCCTTCTACAATTTGGAGACTGAATGAACTGCAATACCAACAGGCAGAGTGACCTTGTCCCACAATCTGTGTGATACAAACCAAGGTTACAAATTGTAGTTTACTAGATAAATCATTTATAATGAATAATCTGACTTTCTAGCCTATCTCTGGATTGAACAGGCATAATAAATTATATCAATAATAACTAATAGTCAACAAGAAAAAAACTTCTAAGTAGAGACATTATATCAAATATCATTGCATCTCTTTAAAAATTTCTGGACTAGTGCATTTTAAAGCTAAAATAAAATCCTATTGAGGATCAATTTTCTGAACAGCCCACACACCCCTTGGGAACTTGAATATCTGCTGCCAAGAGTTCCAACATGGAGAATCCAGCCTGTGACATTTCTGTCTATAATGGGATTATCCCAATATTTTCCCCACCCCTAATCAGGGTAAGGTTACTCAACAGGAGCACTAAAACAGAGACCAAGGATCATTAAGAGAAACACTCATGAGATTTGGCAATTGAATCACATATTTACTGAAGGCTTAAGATATGTGAATCCTGTGTGGTATTACTTGGCACTAAAAGTTATGAACAAAACAGCTGACAAACTTGAGCCTTTGGGCACTTTATGTAACTTGTTCACCAGGACAATTCTTTTCAGCTTCTGAGACTAAATTTAGAAAAATATTTATGGATAATCCAAACTATTTAGGGTATTACATTTAGATCAAGCACCTTAGAATAATATTAAAATCTCCACAGACAACAGTGTGAAATATCCAAATACTTTTCCATGATAAAGGATCCACTGTCATTTGCACTGAACAATTCATAGATATAAGAAACTTTCATCATCATAAGTATCCCTACTGCATTAGAACTCACCTAAACTACAGATTCTTTCTCATTAAATATCCTTGATGGCCAGGTTTCCATTCTTGATCTTTCTCTCATTCTGAACAGCTTTCTTAGGGGAATTCATTTACACCCATAAATTCAAGTACCTCCTATGAGCTGACATCCCTGAGTTACAGAACCGTATCATATATTCAGCTGCCTGCTGGACACATCCCCCAAGGTGGTCCATCAGGAATCGCAAACTCAAGTTGACCAGATAAAATCCATGGTCTTTCATACCTAAACTATGTCCTTTTCCATACTTTTGCAAATAAAACTACCAACCATTCAGACCCAGCATTTTAATGGGGCACACAAGAAGATACAGGCCAGGTCCCTCAAAAGTGCAAAGTGAGATCAGAGGTCCACCACACAAAACCTAGAGCCCAAAAATATGTGGTGTTCAATAGCTAAAGGAGGTTAAAAGCAAAAAGAGAGAAAAGACAGAACATGCTACACTAATCAAAAAAACTGGAGTGGCTATATTAATGTCAGATAAACTAGATTTCAGAGCAAAGAATATTGCTAGGGATAGAAAAGATCACTTCATAACGATAAAGAGGTCAATTCATCAAAAAGACATAACAATCCTAAAGGTTTATGCACCGAATGATATAGAACTTCAAACTACACCAGCAAAAAACTGATAGAACTGCAAAGAAAAATAGAAAAATCCACAATTATAGTTGCAGATTATATTGAGACTATCTCTCAATAATTGGTGGACAAAAGTACATAGAAAATCAGCAAGGATATAGGAAACTTAAATAAAACTATCAAGCAACTTGACCTAATTGACACTTATAGAATAAAAAAATAGCAAATTAAACCTAAAGTAAGCAAAATAAAATAAATAATAAGGGCAGGAAAGAACTCAACAAAAGAGAAAACAGAAAAACATCAATAAAGTCAAAAGCTAGGTCTTTAAGAAAATCAATAAAATTGATAAACTTCTAGCCAGACTGATGAGAAGAAAAAGAGTGAAAACAGAAGTTACAAATATCAGTAATGAAAGAGGTGACATCACTATAGATTCTACAGAAAGTAAAATAATAATAAGGGTATATTATCAACAACTTTATGCCCATAAATTCAACAACTTAGATAAAATAGTATCCTTGAAAGATACAAACTACCAAAGTTCACTCAAGAAGAAATAGATAACCTGAATAGCTCCATATCTATTTTAAAAATTGAATGTGTAATGAAAACTTTTCCACAAAGAAAACTCCAGACCCAGATGGCTTCCTCACTGGTGAATGCTACCAAATATTTAAGGAAGACATATCAATTCTACACAAGCTCTTCCAGAAAATTGGAAAGGGCAAAAACACTCCCCAACTCCTTCTATGAGGCAAGCATTAAGACAAAACCAAACAGATACATTACAAGGAAAACAGAATAAAACCTACAAACACTATCCCTCATGAATACAAATGCAAATATCCCACAAAAAATATTAGTAAATTACATCCGATAATATAGAAAAAAGACAATACATCGTGACAAAGTGAGGTTTATCCCAGTAATGCAAGATTGGTTTAACAATCAAATGTCATTAAATGTAATTCACCACATTAACAAACTAAAAGAAAAAAAAAATGATTATTTCAATAAATTCAGAAAAAAATGTTTGACAAAATCCAACATCCGTTCTTAATAATAAAAAAAAAAATTCTCAGCAGGCTATGAATAGAAGGGAATTTCTCTGACCTGATAAAGAGCATCTATGAAAAATCTACAGCTAGCATCATACTTAGCAGAAGACTGAACAATTTTCCCCCAAGATCAGGAACAAGGCCAGGATGCCTGCTCTCACACTGCTCTACAACATTGTACTGGAGATTCTAGCCAATGCAATAAGGCAAAGAAAATGAAATGAAAGTCACCCATGTTGGAAAAGAAGGATAATTGCCTTTGTCTAGTGCTCTTTCTACCATACCTCTAATTTTATGATTTATATTTTCTCTCTGTATATATTTTAAATAGGAAAAGAATTCCAAAATTAAATTAAAATCAGAACAGCAACATTCACCAACAATTATATATTTCCTATGAAGAGCAATTTTTTTTGTCAGATGACCCAAGGGAACTTCTGTTAAACACATTGAATATCACTGTGTGCCAAGAACTCTCATCGCAACCACTTTGAAATCTGCTGTTTTTAAAAATGTCCTAATTCATTATTTTCTTAGAATTATCATTTAAATATCTACCTGTGTCAAACACAATGCCTTATCACAGGATGCAAGTAAAATGAAGGCAAAAGAATAAAGGCTAAAGACAAAGACTGCCTTAAAATAGTTGTGTCATACTTAAATGTCATACTGCCTCTTAAAATTTCCTCTTATTACAAGCTAATTAATTTATTCACTTTCATTGTGAAAATTCTCTCTTCAAAATAGTCCATTGCAGAGTGGAATTACTTTCTCTATTTGGGAGACAAGACTTCCAGAATATAAAGTTCTTTTGTTCTTTATTTACTTGTTGGCTAGTTACTTGGTTCAGGCTTCCTCTTTATAGTAATACTCTGAAATGTGTTATGTTCATATCTACTTACAATTTTATAATGGAGTTACACTGTTGGTCCTAAGTTGTGTGTGTGCGTGCAATTTCTAACATTCAATGAAGCTTCACATTCACTCAGACCTCTGATGAATAAGCATAAATCCTTAGGCTCAATAATGAGTTGTTATGACAATACACTTTTATTACCTTTATTAAAAATCAGTTATGCTAAGGGATTTTTTTTTAATCTTAAGGGGGGTGGCATTGGAGGAATTTTAATTTAAAAGGGTAATAATCATATTTTCTTTTAGTAGAATATCGAATTTCAATCAGTTCAGCCTTTGTTTGCAGCTATGGTTCCAGTTTTATCCAGTTTAGCATTTGCTCTGGAAAAAACATCCTGATTTGGATGATCAACTACACAGTGACCCTATTTTTTAGAGAGATTACTCTGAGATTTAGGAAATGTTCATATCTTTTAATCTAACAATCCTTCAAAACATCTTTTCAAAGGAAATCATCACAGATGCAGAGATGTACCTTTGTATGTAAGTATGTCCATTATGGATTCTTCATAGTCACAAAAATGTAAACAACTTAAAGTTCCGAGCTAACTAAGGAAGAAATGGGATCTCTCATCAGGCAGTGAGTTCCCCCTTCCTAACCACTTGGGAATTGCTATCTGCTAAATACATGGAATGTTACTATGAAAAAGCACACACATGACAATGACCTTGGGATCTGCCATTGTTTGTAAAGACATCCTTCTTAATCTTGTCTTAGAGAGAGAAACTAGTCATCAGATAGGTATTTAGACTAACTGTTCTCTAATGAGCCTTCCAAATGTAGCATAATATGATGTTAATATTCCTAAGATTTAGTCCACATTGCTCACATTTAGTTTTACATCAAACTGTTAGATAAAGCTGATGTTCCCTCATTTAATAGTCAGTTACTTGATTATTCTCAGCCACTTCACCATTCGTTAACATTCCCACTAGAGGTGGAGGGGGCAGAGAAGAGTTCATTCAAATGAGCTGACTCCTGTGCATGCTAAAAGTTAAAATGAAAGACTTCATATAAGAGTATAACACCACGGGCCAAAGTGGTAAATTAGTACTCTGAGTGTGCTCCCTTAACCACTTTATCCCTATTATCTATTTCCCTTTGCATTAGGTGTTTTCTATTTGTTAACTAAACACAAAGTTAAGGATTTAGAATATAACTGTCATCTCAGCTTCCCTGAAATGCCAAATCTGTACAATGACAATGCTGAGTTCATCTAGCCTAACCCAGAGCTCTGATTTTATCACAACTGAATATACATTTTACAAATGACTGATCCTTTGTCCTGCTCTATCATGACTTCTAAGGTAAATGTCATTCGCTCGAAGATAATGGACCATAAATATCTCTAGGCTTCATTATTATAGATTTCTGGGTAAGTTCCTCATCCAGAAAGTTTATTTACAGAAAATAGACTACATTGGCCAGGTAATAATTTGCTTTTAGTATTACTATTGTGTTAAAAAACACATATAAAATTTACCATCTTAACCATTTTTAAGTGTACTGTTCAGTAGTGTTAAGTATAATATCTGTTGCAAAACAGATCTCCAGAACTTTTTCATCTTGCAAAGAACTGAAATTCTATACCCATTAAACAACAACTCCCCCTTTCCTACCCTCCCTCATCCCTGGTAACCACTATTCTACTTTCTGCTTTTAAGAATTTGCTTTCTGTATATATTTTCTCCAATTTTCTTGCATTTCTAATATGTTTTTTAAAACAAGGAGAAAATGCACACTGTTTCAGCTCACATCTGTTTTTTTTAAAAATCAGTCATTAGGTCTCTCTGAATGCCATAGTCATATTGTGCTAAGGCTACTGCAACTATAAAAGCAATTTGAAGAGTAATGGGCATTTTTTTCCTATCATGCCTAGAAAGTGATTGTGAGAAAAAAAATGTAAAAGGCATTTAAGCAGTTTTTTCCCTTAGTTTTGTTCAAACATAGCAAGAGTATAATTAGCTGGACAAGCTCCCTAACTCTGTAATATATGTCACCTCCTCAACTTACAAACTTGAAGCAGTGACAAGCTTTGCAATAAAATAAAAATCTCTACTTCCTTGAAAAAAAATTACATTCAGAAACACAAATTAAAACACCTCCAATTTTCTCTTTCCCTAGAGGAAACCATATATGAGAGAAGTTAGTAAAGACTTTTTCCATTTTTTTAATTTAGAAAGTTAAGATGCTGCAATAATGAGAAAACATTCATTTTTCTCACCAACAAGTAATCACTTCCACATTATTGGACAACTTCATGGTTTGACTGCTTCATTGCCACTTAGTGTTCCTGGAAATAAGCCAACATTTTTCTTGGGTTCTTTTCGCTCGGAAAAAAAAAAAAAATCCAAGAAGTTACTTTTTTGTGAACATTTAAAAGATAAATTTCTTTCATTCTACCCCTAAATTCAAAGTCACTAAGAGATAGACCTCTTGATTTTTACCCATGTTCTTGAAATGATTAAATGCAAAATCTTCTCTGAAATAAGTATCTGATTGAATGTTGCTTCTCCAAAAACAAAGACCTCAAGATATAACCCAAAATATATATTTCCCAGACCAAGTAAAGAAGTAATGCCTAAAGTTTTTAAGATCTACAGAGGGGAAGCTACTAATAACCCAGCAAGTCACACATTGTACCTTGAGAACAAGAAAATGAATTCCCAAAACTACTAAAACCTACCAAATAATCTGAGATAAAACCATCATCTCTTGATTTCTGATCTTATAATGTTATTTTCAGGAATTCTATTTGTCAGCATAGATCATAGACTCACTACATGTTGCACAGGACTTTTAACCAAATTAATGATTCTAAGTGCATATTTTCTAATTCATTGCAGGTACAACTCTTAAATTATACTTTGCTTGCATAAGTTGAAAAAGTAGTATATTATATAGCTGCAAGTTCCTCCCACTCAACTTATTTTAAGTTCTGGTATCAGCCAAGATAATGATGTTCATCACAAAACACTATCCCAGTTTTAAACACCTGTTTAAAAAAACATTCATTAATGCAAGAGTTAAGAGCACCCTAAGTGAAAGGCACTGGGCTAGGTGGTGTAGGCAACACATCGATGAATAACTATCCCTACCCCCAGTCAGTTTTCAATCTACCTAAAGAGAATAACAATTATATTTTGGGTGACAAAAGCTATTATTCATGCTAGGACAGTTTTGAATATGAGAGAGGTGCTCTTAAAAATGAAGCCAGGATAACAGACATAAACAAATCTGTCCCAGGAAAACTGGCACATATAGTCACCCTAACTATGGTATAATGTTTTACAGTTTATTAAGTATTTTCCAAAAATCTTACTTCATTTTTTTTCCTGAAAACAAAGCTATGAGATAAATAACACAACACAATCCCCACTTTTTGATGGGAAAACTAAGGATCAGAAAAACTAAATGATTTATTTACATAAGGACATGTAGCTAACAAATGATGGGTTCAAGGCTTGAGCTGAGGTTTTCTAATTCCAAATCTAATGTCTTTCCACTATAACACACTGCCTCATCAATAACTGTAACCACTAGATACACAGCCAAATTCTTTAATCACAACTTGTGGGAAGCATGGTTCTTCTGATTATAATACCCATATAAAGATGGAGGGAGAAAACATTTACCAGTTTGACAGTATTATCATTTTCATGGTAAAAGTTATGTGAATAAATGAGGGCAGATTAATAAAAGGAAACTACCTGACATAAAGTTAACTTACAAAAAAAATACCAGCTAAAACAATTTTAAGTAAAATCAGAATGTAAAGAGGGATGTCCTCATCACTATTATTAGTCAAAATTGTCTTTTAAGTTATAATGAATAAATACTGGGTAAGGAGAGATAAAACCATCTCTTTTTTGCTAATAAGATTGTATAATAATTGTGACAATGACTAGAATTTTTAAAAATTGGTAAGATGGCTAGATTCATGATAAATATTTTAAAACTCTAATTTTTCTGTGTTCCCCAGGCTCCTCCAGACCATTTCTCATTCTATATATAGATTTCTGCCTCAGTTACATCAGGTACTTACAATCTTGAACAGAAACCTGACATCCCACTCTGAATTATGTTTTGGATGATTTCTCCAAATTGCAGAATCATCACCAGAACAATGATTTATTTATTTTGTCTCTATGACCAACAGGATTTACTAAAATCTCCTCTTTCAGGACAAAGAGAATGCCTCTAAGACAAGATTCTACCCCACTCTTAGAGCCAGTGGCAGCAAATTTCTGGACATTTTAAAATTGCAAATTTGTCTTTGTTTCCAGTCTTCAAGAATGCATAACTACTGACATCCAATATCAGAGCATTCAATGTAGACAAGGGAAAAAATGTCAATGATAAAAAGACACGCATGTGTTTTTTTTGGAAATTGTCCAGTTCAATATTAACTCCCTAATAACCTGACACAACCTATTTTATATTCCTCTCTTTCAGCCTTTACAATCTCTTCATTTCTAAAGAAGACAGCAGTTGATACAAAACTCAGAAACTAGTTGATTTATCAATGAGATTTACATGTCATTCTTTTAAAGAACACTGGTAACATTAAAGGAATTTTCATTTCATTGCTGTGTTGAAATTTACTCCCTGAGACCTTTCATCTTTTGTGCCTGTGATAGGTATATGGGACTTTCCTTGTGTGCCTGATGATTTGAGCAGCCATATGGAGAAGCCCACATGGCAAAGAACTGCAATAGCCTCTAGGAATTGCAGGTGACCTCTAAGTCCTGAGGCGATCTCCAGCTGACAGTAAAAAGTTGGGCCCCTCAGTTATACAACCACAAAGAAATAGATTCTGCCAACAACCTGAATGAGCTTGGAAGTGGGTTCTTCCCCAGTCAAGTCTCCAGCTGAGAATTCAGCCTGACCAATACACTGAATGAAGCCTTGTGAGACCTTGAATATTATCAACAACTTTATGCCAATAATTTAAACAATTTAGATGAAATGGACAAATTCCTTGAAAGACATAAACTACCAAAGCTCACTCAAGAAAAAAACAATAAATGAATGACAGACAAGTCTATTAAATAAGTCAAATTTGTAGTTAAAAATCTTCCCAAAAAAGAAAACTCCTAGCCCAGATGGCTTTACTGGTGGGGTGTGTGAATACCAGGAGGCAGGGATAATTGAGAACTACCTTAGAATCTGTCTGTCAGAAACAGTATATAGTCTGATCCCACTTTAATAAAATTATTTCTATCAAATATCTGCCACTCACTTGATCTGGATACCTACCCATCTATAATATAGAGAATATTCACTTAATAACAGAGGCTATTTCTGAGTGGGTATTTGGGGCAATTTTCAGCTTTCTTCTTTGTACCTTTATATGGAATGGGTGTGTATCATATTTATAAAACATTCTGTTAGAATAATAAAATAATTATTCTTTTAGAAAATAATAAAGATTGAAGACCCAAGTTGGTGTAATGAGGGTCAATAAACAAAAGTATTTCAAGAAGGAATATGTGATCAACAGTGACAAATTCAGCAGAAAGTTCAATAAGCAAGAGAGCTGAGAAAAGGCCATGCAATTTAGTAATTGGGAGATCAGTACAACTTCTACAAAGTGGAGATGGAGAAGCCAGATTACAGGGTGATAAGCAGTGAGTGGTGAGGCAGTGGAGAAAATGGTGTAAACCACTTATTTGAGAAATTAGGCTCTCCAAGGATGGTGTCTCTACCCTAGAGTAGCTATGCGAGGAAGTGGAAAACTGTTACAACTTTACAGTTCAAAAAATAACTGGGACATCCAAGGAAAGCCATCTAATCAATTCATGTAATTGTTAGAAAATATCAACAGAGAGTAATATCAGGCCACATTCACATAAGGAGAGAATCGGTTTCTGTCTTTATGTAGGGGACTGGAGATAATATGAGATAAAAAAGAATTTTAGCTTCAAGAAGAAGAGCAAGCAGGATTACACTTGTCCTGCAAGTGAGTGAAGTATTTTTTTCCTATGAAATAAAGTTGCTAGAAAAGACCAGAAAAAAGACATCTTAAAAGTAGTCAATTAGAGAACAATGTGATCAAATTAGCCTTACTATATCATTAAGATTGCATATTCTTTACAATAGTGCTTTGCATACATTACCCAAATAACTTAAATCTGCTTTCCAAAATCTATCTATAGAATTTCAAATTGTTCTTTAAATATGTTACCGTAGACGCAATGGAAATTACATCCCCCACCACATCCTTAAAAGTGATTATCCTCTGGCTTCAGTTTTTAAACAAGGAAATCAGTAAGCTGATTTTAGTAAATGTAAAAAATTCTCAGGTGTATCATATTAAAATTCATATCCTATAGACAATTTTAAGATGAGTTTCAAATTGTCAAGCTATATTTAGACTCCTTTAAAAAAAAGTTTCCTGAGGCCGGCCCGGTGGCACAGCGGTTTAGCTCATGCTTTGGCAGCCTGCAGTTCGCAGGTTCGGATCCCGATTGCTGGCCGACGCACTGCTTGTCAGCCATGCCGTGGCGGTGTCCCATATAAAGTGGAGGAAGATGGGCACGGATGTTAGCCCAGGGTCAGTCTTCCTCAGCAAAAAGAGGAGGATTGGCAACGGTGTTAGCTCAGGGCTGGTCTTCCTCACAAAAACAGAAAAAAAAAAACTTCCTAAATGACGAGTAAATTTATATTATTTTTCAATGAAAATACCAGTCATATTACATTTATCTATTTGAATAAATCAGAATTTACCAACTGCTTTTTCCCTAAAGAAATGTTTCAATGTAAACGATACAAAGCTGATTTGAAAAGAAGCAGATGATTCCAACGGTTCCATATATTTTGTCTACTTAATTTTTCTGCTGGAAACTGAATGAAGAGAGTGAAATGAATCCTTTGAATCTTCCCTTTATATTCCATATTGTTCACTGACAAACTTTCCATACAATCCCTGGGCTTTTAGATCCAATTTGGCATGTGTCCTCAGCATATTTCTCTAAGTTCACGCCCTTAGTAATAGAGTTTTAAAATACAGAAATGAAGCATTGTATCAGGATCTATATTTCTTCTTCATTAAAGAACTGACTGTAACAATCAGCATTTCAGTCAGTAGGTCATGATATATGGTTTTCTGGTAATTGATACTCCTCAGGCAAATATCTGCTCAAATTTATAACCAATGTACTACAGAAAACAGCAAGAATTCAGATCAAGAGATAAACATCTTAATTATATATGAATGTTGAAAAGTGTCCTTTTTTTTTTTTACTAAAAAGCAAAATATAATAATGTAAAAAAGAGCCATTGATTAAAAAAAAAAAAAGCTCATCAAACCAATAAGGTCCTTTGTATCAACTATTCCTATATCAATATATTACCTTAGACTAACCCTACTTACAGAGTGTCTTTTTAATCATTCTGAAAATATATAATTTAGCATTTGATAAAATTTAATTTTTATTTCACCTTCCAACACTCTTTAATATGTACCATTTACTAATTTTGTATTGCCTGCCTTCCATAAACAAAGAAAACTGGATCTCATTCTACAGCAAGTTTCAGAGAGTGAAGCAAAACTTGAGGTCAACAAAAGAGGAATGTATAAGCTCATGAAACTAAAAAAGTCCAAAGTAAAACATTACAGATCTGGCTGGATAGAAGGGCTTGAAAATTTCATCAGGATTCATTTTCTCTCTTTCCATCTCACAGCCCTTACCTATGTTGGCTCCATTCCCAGCAAGATCCCTATTTACAGTGAAAAAGATGGCTTCCAACAGTTCTAGGCTTACTTTGTCAGAGCTCAGTATACTCTGATTGACTTAATTTTAGCAAAGGCCCATGGACAAATATCATTGGCTCTGAAGGCCTTGGCTTGGGCCACATGTTCTCTTTGGTCAGGAACGGATTATATCCTCCCCTGGAGATATACTCAGACCACATACACTGAAAACAGATGACATGTAGTTCTCTAAGGAACACTAGAAAAGTACTACTAAAAAGTGAAAAAAAATATTTGGCACCAGAAACTTGGATTTTCACTATCCAAGGCTAATAGCCATATCATATACAGATCAAACTGTGGTCTCTACAAAAACACCGTGATATTAACATTCTTTCATTTTGAGCTATCTACAATTCATTTGTTAAAATACCCATCAGAAACTGCCATGTTCCCATCTGTTAAAACACGTCAGAAAAAAAGTAACCAGTTTCCTTACTAAAACATTCTGTGTTAAACACTATTAACCTGAATGAGGTGAAAACACAAAAGAGAAAAACTTGTTCGGATTCATACCTATTTGCTGCACCAGCTCAACGAGTGAAGCTTAAGGCAGATATAAAAGTATCTAATAAAAGCAAAAAGCAAAACAAGACAATGAGAAAACAAAAATAAATATCACTTTTGCTGACTCAACCAGAAAATCAGTTCAGGAAGAGGTCTGCTACTATGAAAACTCATTCCTTCATTCTTCTAATTCTTAAATCTGAGACCTCTTATCCGCCAACTACAAACTCAGTCCTGCACCAAGATTTCTAATCCTGAAGAATTTAAGGGCCACAGATCAGCAATTTTGTATCGATTCAGCCTTGCTTTTGGCTCCTTATTGACTTTGTTCACTGGGCCTAATAACTGGATTCTTGTTGCATTCCTCAAAATAAAAACCCACTTGTATTGCAGTTCCAAGGCTTCCTTGTTCCTGAGTTTCTTTTTCTATATGACTCCAACCCTGAATCACCTCCACTTCATTCATTCATTCTTTCAATAAATTTTTATTGACCACCTGCTAGTTTCCACACATTTGCTAGGTGCCATGGATATAGACATCATCATGTTGTAACTATTGCCTATTCCCAGACTCCTCTGATCCCATCCTTTCCCCATCCACTGAGGTGGGAGTAGCTTACTGGTATCCTCCTGACACTTATCATCTGAACACCTGACTTCACAGGAGGTCTAGGGAGCATAAATAACCAGGAGCAATACACTGCATTTGTGCCCTCTCTCTAAGTGCCATAATAGACTCTGTCTAGAAATTAACAAATGTGTATTTATGCATTTTTAGTTTAACACCCAGGGCAAGATTAGGAACAAAAATTATCTGACCTGAGGGGCCAGCTCGGTGGTGTAGTGGTCAAGTTTGCGCACTCTGCTTAGGAGGCCCAGGTTCACGGGTTCAGATCCCAGGAGCAGACCTACACTATTTGTAAAGCCATGCTGTGACGGAGACCCACATACAAAAGAGAGTAAGATTGGCACAGATGTTAACTCAAGGTCAATCTTCCTCACCAGAGAAAAGCCTGATATACAGCACTTAACAGTTCTAGAGGGGACATTTACACATATTACCTCAGCAGGAAATCTCAAAAAACCTCACTAAAATGTTAGCAGGTTGCAAACAAAGGGGGAACAGAAACCCAACTAGAGGGGTCTTGCAAGTGTATTCAACAAAAGCTGAGAATGAAAATGTCTACCATATCTTTGAAGGTCTCTAAAGAGCTTAACTGCATGACATTCTGATAAATGCTCAAATCTAACCATGCTATAGTCTGATTTAAACCCTTCATAGCTTCCCATTGCTCTTGGTATAAAGAGACAAACACCTTAAAAACCCAGCCTTATTTTGCACCTCTCCCCAGACTCTCAAAACTACACCCTCTTGGTTTTCTTCTTCACCTCAACTGTCCTGCCCTACATTTCCATCTCTAAAGCATCACGCTTTCTCCTTCCACAGGGTCTTTGCAATTGCTCTTCCTTCTGAAATGCTCCTCCATCATTGCCAGTAGTTAATTCCTACTCTTCCTTCCCATCTCTGAAAGTTCAATCTTCTTCAGTTAACGTTACTCGGGCCCATAGAGCTGTGTTCTCTTCCTTCAGAGCATTTATCACAGCTGTAGTTGTACTTTCAATATTAATATAATATTTGAAAACTATCAATCTTCTCTAATGAGACTATAAACTTAAGGAGAGGATGAACTGTGTTTATTTTTACTCACCACTAAATCTACAGAACTACGTACTACTTACATATATCTCCCAGGAATCCAGTGGCTTTTCAGGTGGTTGTCATATGCTAGTGGTTGACAACAAAGTCTTTTGAGTCAGAAAACCTAGCTTCAAATCCAATTTCCACATTTTACTACCCCATATAACTTTGAGCTGGTTACCTAATCTCTTAAATCTTAGTATCTTCATTTTTATAGTAGGAATAAAAATTACCTAAACTAACCATAACATAGATTAATTGTGGAGATTTTTAAAAATCACATAATAGACAAATATAAATGCACATTTCCTTCTCAAGGCCCACCACCATTCAAATATACAATTTACATTTGGAAAGAAGGTAAATCATGCTTCAAATTTAATTAAAGAGTCCTGTCAATAAAATCACTTAAGTATAACCTCTACTATGGGTCAGGTACCATAAAAGGATAAACTCAAATAAAATGTGTTATCTGATGCAGGAAACTCTGAAGTGTTAGTGGAATGAAAAACTCATATGATATAACTTGTGGGGGGTAATTAGACAATGATAATCTGGTTTCTAAATTAAAAGATAAATTAAAGACTAAGTGGGGGGGTCCTTGCATAATTAAGGATGAAATTCTCCCTAGAACATAGGCTGAAATTGTAATATAATATCAAAAATTACAGTGAAACAGCACAGCTCAGCAACTATAAATTCCACTCTGAGATAACCCAGGAGTCAGGCCACGTGCCAAGGAAAAACATACACTCATATGCACATCCACTTCCCTCTAGAATCAATTAAATAGACACCTAATCTAGCTCTTATACATTTATGCTAATAAAATCTGAGGACTTGAAGTAAGTAACTCAGTCATCCAATTTTAATGGCCTTTATCTTTAAAAGGTATCATCCCAATATTAACATGAAGATAAATATTATGAATTTATACTACTTAATATTCCCTTACAAGTTAGATCATTGACTTCATTTTAGAAAGAGCAATGGTTGCTTTAGATAATCAAACCTTCAGTATTTAAAAACCAAAGCAAAATAAAGTGCAAATAATTTTACTGAGGCACCAAAAATTCCAATAAAAGGATTAATAATAATATTTATGTTTCATATTTCATTACATATAAATAGCTTTTGTAAGTAATACTATTATTGACTGAATTTTATTACTGTCTTTTGTTGCTTTTCACCATCTTTCTTTCACTGACTCTAATTATCCTCTTCTTTACCTAGAAAATGTTTTAATGTGCTTTCTGCAGTCATACTGTTGAATGGCTAAGAATTCTAAAAGGTTCATTGCACGTTGGAAACATAACCATACTTCACATGATGTCCTTATTTTACACCACAGGGATGTTTAGATGAAGAGCCTATAATAGAATAAGAAGCAAAACTCCAGTCCCACTCGATCACTTGGAAATTGTCATTACTGCAAACAGTACAAATTTAAACTATCACAATGGAATCCTAAATCTTAAACTCAACACAGAGATTAAATATCAGTAGAAAAATAAACATGGGTTGAGGACTAAAGTTGTTTTTTCTTCCACAACATGAAGGGAATGTGTATACAACTGACATCGACAACAGGCTAACTAGAGACTAAACTGATACAAACATCAGATGCCAAGCAAAATTCAGCTTTCTGCCAAAGGTTTCCCCAAGAGGTGAATAATATTTTCCATAAGTCTATGGAAATTGCAGAATTGGTTTGGTAATAAATACTCTTAGCCACTTTTTTATGTGTGATTTAACATTTCTGTTCTCTACTGAATAGTATAGGTTGTATTAATTACATCAGAGGGAAGCCCATATTTATTATTCAATAAAAAGATTAACAGTATTTTAACTCACTTGAGAAAATTTTACCACACCTAAAAATGAAAATATGCATTTTTAAACTTACTTTTAATAGTGTAAGAATATACAATTACGGTGTAATTCCACAAGATTACAATTGAATATAAAATTTTCAGGCAGGAGCACTTTGTATTATGTAATGCTATGTAACTGCAGAGTATCATAAGTAAAAGAGGTATATTGTAATTTTCATAAATCTACGTGTTTGGGCCAATTCATCATTGGAAGGCTAGATAGCCATGGAAAGAAAGCAGATTTTTAAAAATATTTTCTGTCCAATTATTCCCAAAATGCATTGTAGGTGATTTTCAAATAGAAAAATTTAACATATCAGTAATCTCTACTTTTGTCTTTAACCCATTGTCAGTAACTTCTATTATTATTTGTACTCAACGTGTTTACAAACAGAAGCCATAATTGGCTGCTGTGCTTACTGTTTTTATTTTACTAGATCATTTCCAGAGATTACAGAAGCAAATAATCAAACCAAGTCATGAAAAATACAAGCAATGCTGCAAAATTATAGTGAGTCAGGCAGTATTGCACCTGATTAGTCTCTGAAGTGTTCAGGGAACAAAGGCTTTCAGAAGTTTTCAACCATAGTGTAAAAGCAGGCTCTACACTGGGTCCCATGCATTTCAGCACTGGAGCAATGGTCATGTGCACTGGACGGAATTTCAGCCTAATTAAGTGTTAAGAGAGGTTTGCATCTCCTTACTAGTTCACATAAACACTCCACTGGTATAAGAAGTACCTTCTGACTGAGGAAAACGAATGAATCCACAGTATTTATACCCAAAATCATCTAGAGAAAGTCATAGTTTTGAGTTCTAAGTGTTTAGGGTCAGAGCTACCTGGAAGTTTCTTCCACACAAAAAGAAGCAGGAGGCAGGAGACCAGATATTTTCCTTTTTCCTTTTAGGCGCCTCTTTCCCCACTCTCTGTTAGGTCTTTTACTTTACTCCTCCTAGTGCCTCTTTCCTCTAATTTCACCACTTCTAACCCACTCCCTCTATCCTTTCCTGCTTGCTAACTATAAAATCTGGCAAAACTAAAGAATGTTTTAAGTAAAATTCATTTAAAGCATATATTGTTTTAAATATGGATGTTGTAAGTTGGTTTCTAGTTTTACTACTTTTGCCAGAGCACAAATTTGCCACAACAAAACTTTCACATGTTTTGTTATAATAGTTTCAGTTACAGTTTCACGTTAGTGAGTTTTAAGAATTAGTCACTCAACAAGTATTTACCGGGTCTGTCCAGCATTCAGATTCCATGACAGAATCTATAAGGGACAAAGAGAGAGGAGAAAAAAACCTATATGATACTTAAGTCTGTTTTCAATGCCCCTAAAATTCTTTAAAAACCAAAAAAAGGAAAAGCACAAACATTTAAATAACTAGATAATACTCAAAATGCATGCTACTACTGAGGCAGAATGGCAGCCTGAGCATGAACATTTACCTTTCTCTCTCTCAAATTACACTGCAATGAATCTAAAAATGTAGAAAAGGAAATATAAATAAAGGTGAATGAGGTAGGAAAGCAGAGTGGACAGCAAACTCTTGAGTGGTCTACAATGTTTAAGGGATTTAGAGACAACAGGGCGCAGATGGGATTACTGTGGTCACAATATGTGTGAAGACAAAGCCTGGGACAGCAGATGAGGACTGCACAGAAGGTGGGTTTGTTTTGCCTAAGAGAGAACCCAGAAAGGCTCTAACAACACAAGCTGGAGGCACGGAAGGCAAGAGTTGGTTGCACAGTGGTACTGAGGGTATTTGAATAAAGGACTGACTACTGAACAGCTGGGTAAGTCCCTCCCACTTTCACTTTCAGACAACTGGCAGAAATACCATATGACACAGCTCACCTCTAAAGAATTTAAATGATTTTTCTTGGAAAGGTTACACTTCAAAGGCATGCACCAGAATGTCAGTATATACACGTGCACATCTTAAATTCAAGCCTATCTACCAGTCAACATGCCTACTCAAAGACACATAATTTATATTCAACTCTCTCATTCAGGGGAAACAGAGGTACACAATGGCAAAGGAAAGCTACGCCAGTGACTTTTGTTAATCAAACTTCCCCATGAACAAGTAAGAATGAACAACCACAACTAGACATTTGAAGAAAATCAATAGCACAAGAGAAAATCTAAGAAATATTGCATCCATAGATAAAAACAGGCTTCTATGGGGGAGAAAAAAAGAATAATTAGAGACCAAGATTTTAAGGGAAATTAAAAGTATAACTACTAAAATTAAAATTCAATGAAAGAGCTATAAGATAAAGTCAAGAAAATCATGGAGTAAAAAGAAAAAGGTAAATTAAAAAGTTAAGATAGATGTAGATATTGCATCATTTATTGTTCTTTAGTAAACAATGTACAGGATATAATTTTTTTTAACTACAAAACCTGCAAAGAGACAGAAAACTCACAATCAAGAGAATGTATACTCAACAGAAGCACGATACAATGGTTGAAAAGATGGAGTATTCAGGAGATAAATGGAAACTCTAAAAAAGACCTAAAGGGAAATTCTAAAACTGAAAAATACAATGTCTGAAATTTAAAAATTCTTTGGGTGGACTTAACTTCAGATTGCACACAGCATAAGAAAAGAGCACTGAACTTAAAGAGAGGTCCATATAAATGATAAAGTTTAAACTTTATAAAGAAAAAGAACAGATGGATAACATTTTAATTATTTTGAACTTCACCTTTCACTCTCAAAACTATCTGGATTTGGATTTAAGGATAAATCATATGGTCACCCTAGCTATTGCAAATGAAGACATAGCTTCTGACCTTCCAGATTTGATTTTGCCAAACTGGTATGAATGAGATCATTTATTTTAATATACCTGTAATTAAGATAAAAACTCAAAAGTGGTACGTGGCACCTGGACTCCAGTATAGCTGTCAGTTCCCCATTGGTGTGATTAACCAAGAATGAGATAGCTTGCTTTTCTACTCACATATGCTGTCCTATAAGACGAACAAGCCTAACAATTCCTAAAATAAATAGATTATATTTGAAAGGCTTTACAATTTAGAGCTAGCTTTCAAAAAATAAAATAGAAATACCTGCTTAAGCTAAAATATTTTTCAAGCCTACCAAGGTCACAACTACATTGCATTATCCCTGCCATGTAGCAAAATACAAAGAAAAAAAATACATCTCCAAAAGAAATATTTCTTTCAATCAACAGTTGCAGAATTGTTTTACTGAGTAATTCTGAAAACTCCTCTGCTTTTGACAATAATTAGTCCCATAACCCTGATTATTTATTCCCTGAAGTTTAAAATAAAAATAGTTTAAAAAGCAGTTAAACTGCTTTCCTCTAGTTAATGGAAGTTTAATGAACAATGTTTAATTGAAGTAAACATTCTTTTAATTGTTTAAATATCAAACAATTGTTTAATGAATAAAATGTAATAGCACTACATATGTTTTATGACATCATTCTAACACAACTTGTCTGTTTTTAAGGGTCTATATTCTCTTTCCCAAAATATTAAGATATATATTACGCAAAACATAACCCAAATTCCAAGCAAAAATACAAAGCCATTTCTCCATAGTACCCAGTGATATTTACTTAAGGGCTTTTATTATAGAAAAGGAACTGACGCACAATATTTCAAACTTGAAAGTTTGTCTTCGGCATTTTCCCACTTCTCTTTCCTCATGCATCTTCCGAGCTCCTGCATCTCATCTTCCCAGTCCCACGTATCCAGTGCCCTCACGCTGCCCTTTGGATGTCAAAAGTGAGCCCACTTTAGTGCCCTCTGCTCAGGCTTGCCTTACACTGAAGAACCCTGGGGATAAATTACTTCCCTTTTCTCTCTTCCTGACCCCCATCAAAACTTCTATTAACTAGAAGAAAGCAATTTAATTAAACTAAGCCACATTGGATTGTAAATGATTGATTAATAGACTACTTAACCCTCCCTGGGATATTTTTATTTTAAAAGAGGGCACTGTAATCTAAGTGAATCTGTAATAGGCAGAATCAGAAACAGTTCAAAAAAGTAAGGAGAAATATATAGGCTTCTTTCAGGGAAATTGTTTTGATAGAAGGGCCTTCTGAGGGTCCCTTAAATTATCCCTGTTGGTGGCCACCTACTCAGCCTCAGTTCCTGACTTGAGAATAAAGCATTGATTGAAATGCCCTTTTCCAGTTTTATAAGTGAGTAGCAAAGTACTCTCAAAGGAAGGCATTTGACTTTGAAACAGACTTCAGAAGTTGGAATATGGTTTACTACTCCTCTGGGTGAACTGAGAAATACAAATGGTTCTTTGAACTTAGAGTCAAATTCCCAAGAGCCATCCTTAAACACCAAATACCACAATGACAAATGTGGAAGTGACCCCATAGATATCCTTTTTAGATTAGTTACAGGTTTTTTAACTTTAAATTGAAGGATGGGAATAGCACCAGAAATATATAATATATCCCCACATTGCAAAGATGCAAATGAGAAAATAATGGGAGAGGAGCCTCTACAAACTTCATGGTAAAATTCAGCCTCTCACCTCATCTATCCTACCTTCTACATCATCTACACACACACATACACACACCCTCTCAAGTGATCATAAAAACTTCTATTCCCCAAACTTTACTTACAGAGTATCCTCTTAAATTTTAGCTACATATGGTCTAAACATTTGGGAATAACACTGATAAATTAAAATGCTGACATCTCTTTATTGTCAATAAAATAGGTTAGAAGTAATTACAACTCCCTTTTTGCTTTGATTGACAGTGTATTTTTTTCTGCTTTATCCCAGGTATAAAAAGCAGAGAGAAGGAACTGTTTTACTCTTTGCCTTCAGTTTGACTGATGTAAATTGAAGCTTATCCTCCACTCTGGCTAATTATAAAACTTTGCCCTCCCCTACACTGAAGTGACAATGCAGACCTTTCTGGTCATGATGAAAGCCTCTGGCATTTTACTTTGCTGTAATAGTTGTAAAAATCAACAACTTGACCCTGGTTATGAGTCAACTGTATTAATATCTCAGAGTTCTAAGCATCTTTCTGTGGAAATGTCAGGCTATACTTAGCCCCTGGTGAACTTTTTCACTACATTAAAATATTATACTTTGTCTTAATTTTCAAAATTCACATGGGGCCCTGGATAGAAAACTATCACACAATAATGACATCTTAGTTGTGATACCTATATCCCAGACAAGAAAATTTTAATTGACCTTTTATCCTTTTAGCCCCCAAAATAAATCCCTCTTTACAGCTAAGTAAACTTTCTACACCAGTTGCTGGTGCACGATTAGCTTAAGATCTGTCTTCTGAAAGCAGCTGACAGCTTCCCATTCAGAGGTACATCTTGAATAGGGTGTTCCAGGGTAAGACTGCATAGTAAATAAATGCAACTAATTTGGCCTTTTTAAAAAAAGACATGAACTCACAGGAATGGGAAGAACAGGAGAGGAGACAACAGCAACTGAATTTGAGACAACGGCAACTAAATTTTGGAAGCTAGTAAGCAGCTGTACAAGTAGTAACTGAATTACTAGACCCAAGAAAGCACATCCTTAAGTGGGCGGTGGGAAAAGCCAAGAACTAACTAGTTTCACAATAGATTACCCAAAATGCTCAGCAACTGGTAGCACCACTTCTCTAGAACCAGGGATGGACAGGGGGTGGGGAGGGACCTAAAAGAAGGAAGATTGGATAAAAGCTATTTGAGAAACGGTTAGATACCTACATGTCTTCCCATACTCCACTTTGCTGAATGATGCCCCTCACCTCTGCCCCCTTCCACCTCCACCACTCCCACTGAAGTCTGGAAAGGGTAAAACAGAGGGTCTTTGAACTGGCGGGATCCCAAGCAATTGAGGTCATAGGAAACCTACTGAAAACAAGAAGATTAAGTAACTGTGCATATAGGATGCAAGGTGCTGAGACATCCTCCCGCCACCTCCACAGGCACTTTCTTAGTGGCAGAAGACGGGCAGCTAGAAATTTCCCCTCCAAAAAGGAGATTAGAACACATTTCTCTAGGGAGTTTGATTAACCCAATTAATGTCCCCACAGTAAAGCTCAAACGAGACATTGCTAAAATGCTCAGCTTCCAAACAGCTTTTTTAGTCCCATACTATTAATCATGAGCAGACAATGAAAGATTGCCAAACTCTGAGGAAAACCTCTAACATGAAAGATAGGCCAAAACAAACAAATTATTTAAAAAGCAACTTGGAGGGCCCAGACTACTCAGGGAGAAGAAAACTTTTTTTAAAAAATCAGAGCAATAAGTCAAGATATCTCATCTTTAATGTGAGGCCAAAATGCCACAAATAAGGAACATTCAAAGAACAACCGTAAAAAGAACTTTTAAAACTAAAAAGCAATATAGAAGAAACTTAAAAATCAATATAAGCGTTAGAATATAAAATCGGAGAAATCTCCCAGAAAGTAGATCAAAAGAACAAAGAGATTTAAAAAAATAATAATAAAGGAGAGGAAGGATACAAAATGTCGGAGACTAGTGTAGGAGGTCCAATTACAGTAAACCAGGATTTCCAGGAAGAGAAAATCATCAATAAAATCATTCAAAAATATTTCTTCATCTCTCCAACCAGACCAATTGGAGTTTGAGAAAGAACTGAGCTGGGTGCCCTTTCGTGCAGTTTCTCCACATGTTTAATTTTAAGTAGAAAACAAATCTAGAGAGTACCAAATCTCTAAGCCAAATAGAGGATTTTTTACTTAAATTTCTAGAATCTTATCTGAATCATCTTCTACTGAGTTGGAGCAAACTGATCCATTTCTCAATAAAGAATACCTTTAAAGAACTCTTTCACTGGTTAGTCCTCAATAACGTTCTCTCCTTAGAAAAACAAAGAAACCAACAGGTGTCAAAATTATTATTCCAGAATCTTTAGCACAGATTGCCTCTTGGATTTCTTCACAACCTGACAAAGTACAAAATCTGCTCTGACCCATTTAGAACTCCAAAGCTTCATTACAAACCTCCCAAGAGCTAGAAATCTGCAATTCATTAGGAACATGCTGAGATCCAGGGATTCATGAAGGAGTTGCCTGAATGGTAGGAGGCAGTTGAAAAGAATCTTCTGAATTCTTTCACATTTCTAAAAATAAACAGGAGACTCTTTTGATAAGCTTAAGATACAGAAAATCAAACAAAGCCCAGGTCCTAGGTTCTTTAATACTCATTAGAATAAAACCTTTAGCACACTACCCAAACTTCTCAAATATAGAGAATTATATTTAAAAATTGCAAGAGGATTTCTTGAAGTGCAATTGAAGTGCAAATTTCCATCAGATACTGATCAAGAAATTTCACTCCAAAACGAATGATAATTTATGTTGATATTTCCATATTAGAAATCATGTTGGAAGCCTGTAACTTCCTCCCCTTGAAGACATATAATTAGCTATGCTATACTGGAAACAGTTCTAGAAAATGATGATCTCTTATCACCAGAATTGTTTCACAACCTGTTCTGAAAGAACAACCCACTCTTTATCAAGCTAATTATCTTAATTAAGTTCATAGGTTAATTGCTCAAGATGGACAAAGTGATGTTTTTACACTTAATGACTACAAAAGAATAGACTGATAACATTTTTGAGTACATTTTCAGAACTCCACAACAGTTTTTTTCATAACAAATCACAAATATCAACCAGGTGTCCAGAATAGCTATCCTAACAATCACTATTCACCTCTGTTCCATCTCACTTAGGAATAATTTCTCTGAATAATTTCTTTGATCTATCTCTTTGGTCTATCATTAGCATTTGACCCAATGGACAGAGACCATCAATAATAAAAAATGTATAATGCTCACATGGATCCCACATATTACCACTTTGGAATCTGAATCATATTACTACAGTTAAAACCTGAGATTTTTCTCATGCCTCATTCAATACCAGTCTTTCAAGAGATTAAATATGTCTGTGTCCAAGTACACTCTAAAAATCCATATCTAAACAACCTGATTTAGCAATGGAGTTGATTTTTAAAAGAAAGCAACAAAAACAATAGAGTGTACCACTCCTTGAAAGTGGCATGATTTTATTTTCTCTTTGTAAGAAACCTCTTAAAGAAGTGTGGGTCTCTGTTGACAACAGTCATAATAGCTCAGCACTAACACTAAATGTATTTAATTTGGCAAAATTCTTCAACTTTTAAGTGGAAATTTTTAAGTAGCCAAAATAAATCAATCAACTCACAAAGCTACATGGGGATATAGTTTATAACAGGTTGCATGAGGATGAAATGCTCCTTAAAATCAGACATTGGTCAGGGGGCCTTAATTTGTTTTTATACACAATATTAGTTACCTCCACCTTAAAATTCTTCCTTCTGAGACCATTCACTTTCCTTCCTCTAAGGCACAGAACTCTAGGAGCTAATTGACAACATTCTCTTGTCTTGTAACACAGAAAACATTGTTGACTATATAGCTCAACATCTCTAAGCAAAAAACTCCATAAATATAATTTTGTCAAATATTAAGATTTATTCCTTTGGACAAATTCCATGAAAAAAAATGTGTCTTGCAGAATAATTTAAAAGCTGTGTTTAACAGAACAGAAAATGAATACTCCTTAACCCAAAGATACTACTTAACTACTTACCTTTTTGCCTTAGCTCCAATGAAACTTCTAGAAATGAATTTACTGCCCCAAAGTTATAATGATCTCAGTTGCTTGATAATACCTAATCCCTGTATTCTTCCTTCATTCTTTTTTTAATCTTTAATTATCCAACTTTACATCGTTTTAAATTTTTAAAACCAATTCCAAATAAGTAATGAATAATTGAAATAGTTTTCTAGACCCTGACAACCCTTTGATTATTTCCTACTTCTTATATATGCCTGTCTTCATTAGGCAACAAAAGAATTCTAGAATCAGAATATTTCCTTGTGATGTCCTAGATGATAATTGGCTGTTACTGTCTGTTTATATCTAGGTGAGCTTTTCTATTCCAGACAAGAGTCTAGGCTAAACTCCTTTGTGAAGAACATCAAATATGACCACAGAAAATAGTACAATGCTTCACAGAAGAAAGACTCTACTTTTAACAGGTAAGATTTAATATCAATAAAAGTTGACTGAAGGATGATCATTTCATTTTTTTCACTTCTTAAAATATTTAACATCATCTAACAGTATAAAATTAGTTAACCATGATGACTAAAACTTCAGTATTTATAAATGCCAAGTATTAAATTACATCAAAAGACTTTATCATTCTCAGTGTTGTATTCAAATGCAACATCGAATTCAAAACTATCAAATGTTGCACAGTTGCCAGATCTAGAATACGGAAATAACATTACGGCCATCTCTGACTGATTTAAACTTATAAGAGTTAGCTCAGCTTGACTGGGCTTAGTGGCAAAAGGACTAAATACTGTGATTTGCACCTTAATTTAATACACACACTGGGATGTCTTCAAGATGGATACCTTGTCATTCTTCTCTCTTTCCCACATCATCAATGTCAAACAGTGGTCCTCAATCAGGGGTGATTTTTACCCCCCTGGGGACATTTGGCAATATCTAGAGACATTTTTGGTTGTCACACTGGGGGTACTACTACTGGCATCTAGCTACCCACAATGCAGAGGACAAGCCCCTTAGCCCCCACAACAAAGAATTATCCAACCCAAAAAGACAATACTGTAGAGACTGAGAAACCCTGCTACAAGGATTAATACTCAAAAGCTCCTACTAATGTGCTATGCCTCAGGTTGCAATAAGGAAAGAGACAGAAGAACTAAGACTGACACATACCTGCTTCTATGGTCAACTTAACCCTGGAATTTTTTCTACATTTTGGCACTCAAAGCTCATATTCACTTAGCTCTCATTGTAGTCACATCTTTTCATTCATTCAAGTATCTTCTTTATGCCATTCCAGACCAATGCTGGAAGACTCCTCTGTATAATTAAAATTAAGTACAATTTTTAATAAAAACTCTCAGGATCATGTCTATTTTGAATAAAAGCTCAAAGAGAAGCTAAATAGAATACATTTTATCAATCACTAGTTCCTTGATGTCCTTCCTTTAAGCCATTTAACGTTTACTCCCCAAATGAAGCTGACTGTTCACCTGTAATTTTGATGTTTTTATTATAGTTCTGACAGTTCTTTGAAACTTCGGCACTGATCATGAAGAGAGATGCTCTAAAATGCAAATCAGAGGTCCTCACTATATTAAAAACTGAATAGTGTCACAACAGAAATAATAGAGAAGTTGAAGTTCTCTGAGCAGATGTTTTCTATGAAATATGAAATAGTTAGACAAACTTTAAGCTATGCCTCAAATTTATATGCTTCCAAGCTATTCAAATATAAAACAGGCACTAACAAATGGGCAACCTTGTCCATTGCAAGGCTAATAAATCAAAATCACCAAGGTAAGTTAACTGCATTTCCAGTGGGTGCAGATTTATCATCAGAGGCCTGATAATCATGCAACCACTAGAAAAAGCAATGTGTTTTCCATGACCTTGGTCATAATTCACCAACAACACTGACTAGTAACTTTTCTGGATTATGTCACACTGGGCACACTCTAAAAAAGACTTCAGAATTCTTGGACTCCTGAATGAACATGCATGTGTTCATCTGGTGATATTTTTTTTTTGACACTAGAACTCAGTATAAAAATTATAAACATTTGATAGCTGAAAAATAGGACAGTAGATAAGAAAACTGAAGAAAAGCAGCACTTAAATGTCTTGAAACTTTTCTGAAAATGCAAAGCTGGCTAGAAACTCGAGTTAGTCCAAATGCAGAAGCCTCCAAGCTTTTACCTTTTCAGTAATTACTATATCTCTTACATATGGCAGTTTTCTTTTAGTTGAGTTGCCCACACCAAACTGGTAATAATGCAAGCAGGAATGTCATCAAGGTTGAAATAAAGTCAGAGAAGCTTTGAAGCATTCCCCTTCTGTAAGTAGTTTTATTGTGATCTCCACAAGTGGAGAAAGGCCTGGCTGCCACAAATGTTTCCAAGAGGGGACAGTGGTTAAGAGATGTTGATAACTTTCTAGGCTTTTCAGAGATTAATTGAAAGTATAGCAAATCCCTTCATGAACACAAGATGGAGGAAACAGGAAATAAGTTGTTGCAACAATGAGCAACAAATCAAGATGTATTTACCAAACTTGCACCTTGACTCCCAAGTTTAGAATGAGAAAGAATAGAAATGATGAGGGTTTTTTTTTAATATTTAAATAGGGTTGGGGGCTTTTTTTGTTGTTTTGATTTGTATTTTGTTTTAGGACAATAGGCCAAGTGTCCAGAGGATAAAATGCTGAAGAACTAAGCTATTTGAAGAATTGCTTAAAATTGAAAACCTGAATTGAATCCTGATTGGAATCCTTCCTGGATGTATAACTTTAGGCCAGCTATGTAATCACTCAGAGCCTCTGGTTTTCCCTGTCATTTGTTTTGTTTTGTTTTGCTTTAGTTTTGGTTTCGGTTTTGGTTTTAAGCTATAAAATGGAGATTATATAAAATCTATCTTCCAGAAGGATTATATGGACTAATGTATATAAAGAGTCTGAAATATATGTTATGTAAGAAAGTATATGGCACTGATTATTAACTCTTGGACAAAGTAGGTTATGGGGTCTCTATGTCAGAAGACAAAGAGCAAAGAAAGGGTGGTCAGAAGCCAGCATACAGGGTCCTATACACCATGCTGGCCCTGGGTTCTGAAGACAGCCCAAAGAGCAACCACCATAGAACTTTTCTGACTGCTGGGAAGGAGAGGAATCCACTGGAAAACTCAAGATTCTAACAATAATAGTAGCTAATATGCCAGACACAATAATCCAACTGAGGTGGTTCTATCATTATCTATTAATATTCTCATTCTACAGTTGCAGGAACCAAAGGTCAAAGAAATTAAGGAACTTACCCCAGTTACAGGTAGCAAATTGGAGGCATGGAGCCTAGAGATATCCTAGAACCAAGAGCAGGCATCAGTGGCCATAGAGTGGGTTTTGCCCATGATGAGTACTGGATGCTGGCTTCTCACCAGGGTGTCCCTTTTGTGCTTGCAAGCTGGGGCTAACCATTCTTTTAAACACACCTTCCCTTTACCACCTTCCCTCACCTACCTTCCCTCACTGGGTCAGGATCTGACCCTCCAAGGAGGGGTTTGGGAGAAGACCAAAGTTTTAGCAAAGAAGTAAAGATGAACAGCAGGATTGGGTCCCAGGAAAGTCAAATTTGAATGAGGGGATGGCCAGAAGCAAGTATACAACACCAAAACAATATCCAAACTTGTTTTTGTTTTTTGCCATACAATAGCTGAGAGAGTGCAAATGGTTAAAACTGAAGAAGTCAATTTTGAAATCAACAGAAAGGACAAACACAAGGTCTGGAAACAGCAAAGCCAAGAAATTAGAAACTAAATACACTCAGGAATGAATCACAAAACCAGGAGCAAAAGAAGAAAGTGAAAGGGTCTTGTTCATTTTGCCTTGAACAAGAGGATTCAGACACACTGACAAGTGGAGGGGAGTCAACATCCCGGGGGTCAACCCTCAACCAGTGGGTGATAGAAGCCCATGGATTCATGCTCCAGCCTCCTATTCTTAGGGTAGACAATTCTGAGAAGCACTCTGCACATTTCTCAGAGGTTCAGATGGAATAGTGCCCCCATTGCCTATCGCAGCAACCTCAATAACACATTTACATAGTGGTTTTTTTCTCTTTCCCTGCCTCACTCTCCCCACTCTCTAATTCTACAGTGTCTCAAATGAGAGAAGAAATTTGTGTCTGGATTCCCATTCGCCCATAATTTTTGCTGGTAAGGAAAGTTATAAAAGAGACCATAACTCCTACTTTGCCAGACACCCCCATCTCTTGGTATGGTAGCCCTGAAGGCTCTGCAGAAATTTAGCCAAAAGGCAAAGGAAACCCCACCATCATCTACCCTGTTCTAGAAGGCGGCACACTGCTCTGGGTGACGCAAGATCACTGTAAATGCCATCAGAGACCTGGCCCAATATGGTTAGTGTTTGTACATCGCTTAGCATTCCATTGACAGGCAATAAAAAAGAGGGAATGGTTTTGGCTTCTTTTGTAATCCTGCATTTTCTGTATCATTGTGATAAAACAGAATTTGGAGTTCTATTCTGTAACAGAGAATCTTTCCCGGAGAGGGAAGGCCTTCTCAAAATTGGCAAGTCCTTGGATAGGCAATTTTATCTGGACAACCATGAGAGAAACTGGTGCAACACAGGCTACGTGTGAATGGAAGGAGGAAAACAGATACAGAGCTCTATGGATCTGATAACCAAGAATTGTCCTCAAGGTCACTACAAATGCCATCAGAGTCTAGGACTAATGCCTCTCAGTTTGCAGAAAGTCTAGGTGGAGAGAATGCACCAGTATAAGAGTCAGATCAGAAGGCTTCCTCTGGCCTTGCCTCCCTTGGCCTCCTGCTGAGTGGCCTGTAGAGTCTCTCCATGAAGCAGAATGGGCCCCCCTTAGTGCTGTTCAACGGCAGCCGCAGCCTTGGCAGCAACAGGAGATGGATAAACTTTGTCAGGTCAAGGAGAACTCTACCTCCTTGAAATTGTCCAGCCGGAGGATTCCAAGGGTCTGAATTCTGGTGTATGTGATTCTGGAAGAGAATACTGGCATGGAATCTACGATCTCCCAAGTATACATTTTGTTTGTTTACACCTGCTGCAAGATATACCATATATATCTTCGTAACTTTCCTCAAATGCAATAAAGCATTTATTACTGAATTTTTAAGCATTTTAAAGCATCTATTATCAAATGCTCTATTATATTTGGAATTATTTACATATGGTAAAAGGACAAAAATGACAGGAAATCAGGGCAGAGGGTAAACTGGGAGACAATAATAACACAAAACAAATGTAATAGATAAATCGCCAAGCCTAATATTTTTAAGGGAGAAAAGGGATAGCCACAAAATTAGGGTCAAGTAATAATAAGACAAACACTTATAGAGTGTTCATATATGCCAGTCACTGTTCTAAGCATTTTTCAAATATATTGTCTCGTTTCATCTTCACCACAACCCTGTGGAGTAGGAACCATGTTTTTCTCCATTGTATAGGTGGGGAAGCAGGAGAAATAAAGTAACTTACCCAAGGTCATACAGCTTGCAAAGAGTGGAGCTAAGATTCAAATCCAGGCAGTATGGCTCCTAATACATATATTGGCCCCAATATATGTGGCCCCAAAACATATATTGACACATATGTATGTCATGCTCTCATCTACTAACATGCTGGCTGCTGACCCAAAAAGCAAAGGAACTAGGAACACAAAGATTTTGTTAAGTGTAAGAGACTACTTTAAACAATACCATGCTAAAAATTTTGAAAACCTAGGGATATTCTTACAGGAAAATGCATACTACTAAAATTGACCATGTAAAGGAGAGAAAAACTAAACTAAAACCATGGGGAAAAAATGAGGAAGTTGTCACAGACTCACCCTCAGAACACTGCCAGACCCAGTGCTTTCCTACATTAATTATTTCAGATTTTCAAGGAAGATAATAATTAAGATATTATTTCAAAAATTCCAGAGCATAGGGAAAAAAGGAAAAAGCAAAAAGATATGTAAACTTGGGGCCGGCCCGGTGGCGCAGCGGTTTAGTCCGCGCTGGGCAGCCCGGGGTTCGCAGGTTCGGATGCCGGGCACCCGCCGACGCACTGCCTGTCAGCCACGCCGTGGCGGCGTCCCACATAAAGTGGAGGAAGATGGGCACGGATGTTAGCCCAGGGCCCGTCTTCCTCAGCAAAAAGAGGAGGATTAGCAAAGGATGTTAGCTCAGGGCTGGTCTTCCTCACCAAAAAAAAAAAAAGATATGTAAACTTATTTTCTGAGTCTGGCATAAATTTGGTACAAAAAGATGACAGAAGCAGAAAACGATGGATCAATTTCACTTAGAAATATAAATGCAGGCCTCTTATGTAAAATATTAAAAATTCATATCCAGCAGTTTACTTAAAAATAACATGAAAAATGTGTAGTCTTTATACGAAGAGTGCAAGAAAGGTTTAAACTAGGCTATCTCTCAATGGAAGTCATTACAGTCAGAGACTAAATAAGAACAACAATTAGGTCATTCCAAAAGATCCTGAGAAATGCATTTGAAAAAAATTGACATCCACAATGATATATTTTTTTTAAGTTTTTAGTAAACTAGGGATAGAAAGAAATTCCTTCAACATGATCAAACATTTTCAAATAAACACAAAAACAAATATCCTTAATGATGAAAGAGTAGACTCATTCTCATAAGAGATGGAAGTTATCACATCTTCCCTTATACTATTGTAAACATACATATTAATGGGGGAGAATGGAAAATCCAGATACATCTACAGATAGTGGGGAACTAAGTAGAAGATAAAAAGATAATTTCCAATAAATAGGAAAGAATGAATTATAAAATAATTATAAATGGGGGGCCGCCCGGTGGCGCAGCGGTTTAGTCCGCGCTTGGCAGCCCGGGGTTTGCGAGTCCGGATCCCGGGCGCCCGCCGACACACTGCCTGTCAGCCATGCTGTGGCGGCGTCCCATATAAAGTAGAGGAAGATGGGCACGGATGTTAGCCCAGGGCCAGTCTTCCTCAGCAAAAAGGGGAGGATTGGCAACAGATGTTAGCTCAGGGGCTGGTCTTCCCCACAAAAAAAAAATGTATATATATATATATATAATTGGGACAACTACCCTCTATTTAGGAAGAAAGAAACCCTGTCTCACACCACAATGCACAAAAAATAAATTCCAGAAGCAATGAAGTTTTATGGATAAAAATCCAATAGCATATTTTAAAAATTACACTATTTTTATCTTGAGTTTGCTCTTTCTAAGCATGAACTGAAATCAAAAAACCATAAAGGAAAATATTAAAAGATTTTACATGTAAAAATTATAACTTTTGTTCAAGAAAATACACCATAAACAAAATTAAAAGACAAATAGAAATTATTGAGAAAAATGTTTGTAGTACACATGACAAAGGGTTAATATCTTTAATCAATATAGCGTACTTTTAAATCAATTTAAAAACATGAACACTACATTTTTTAAAAAATCAAAAGACATTTAGAGGCAATTCATAAAAGAAATGCAAATGGCCAATAACTATAGGAAAAGATGTTCAATCTCACTAATGATCAAAAGATAACAATTAAAACAACGATCTGATAATCACCTACCCATTAAAAATTAATGATTGTTAATGCCCAGTGCTGGGCCGGGGAGGTGGTTAGGGACTAGATTCACTGCTGATGGAAGTGTAAATTGGTACAACTTTTCTGGAAAGGAATCGGGCAATTTATATCTCATTCAAAATATGCGTGCCTTCAAATATATCTATTCTACTGCTAGGAATGTTTCTAAGGAACCAATCTAACAAGCATTCTATGAATTACATACAAAGATACTCCTGAAGAATTACTTAAACAATGACTTTTTTAATTTTATTTTTTCCCAGCTTTATAGGATATTATTGACATATATGTAAGTTTAAGGTGTACAATGTGATGATTAGATATATGTATATATTGCAAAAGGATTATCACAATAAGGTTAGTTCTATCTCCATTCCTTCACATAGTTATGATTTTGTGTGTGTGTCTGGTGATAACATTTAAGATCTACTCTCTTAAAAACTTTCAGGTATATAATACTTGTTTTAATTATAGTCACCAGGCTGTGCAAAACAATGGCATATTTAAAACAACATACATGTTCCTCAATTTATTGGTCAAATTGTGATGTTTCCATACTATGAAGTGTTATTCATTTGTTTAGAAAAATAAAGTGGATCGATATTTAGACAGTTGTTCATGACATACTATCACTTGTTTAAAGTAGGCTAAAAAATAATTATGAAGAACATAATACATTTTATGTAACTAAATGCATTTTTTTTAAGTCTGGAAAGGTATAACCAAAAAAGAAGAAAAGAGCTTGGGAGAATATAAACCAAGATTTATATAAACACGGTTATCTATGAATAGTTGGATTATGAATATTTTTTGTTTTCTTCCTATTGTTTCCATAGTTCCTGATTTTTCTTAAATAAATGTGTTTTGCCCCTGTAATAATCATTTAAATTTCTTACAACCAAAGAATCTAGATTAAAATATCCATCTTTTTAATAGACTCATAAACATTAATTACAGAAAACCATTCTGTTTCTATAGCAGAATACTGTTTTTTTGCTGTTATGGCAAAATACACTAACCTTCCTAGTATTATTTTTTCTAGTGTTATTTATTATTCAGGATAATTGATTAGTCACTTCTAAAAGGGTAAAATCAAGGGACACAGCTAATACAAAATACTTGACCTGGCCCTTATAATTTTAGCCTTTCCAAAGTAAAAGCATAAGTCTCTTCACAGGTCAATTTGAATCAATTGGGTGACTCAATGTTGGTGTCCAACACATGCTATTGATTGGCTGACTCATTTCCTACCAATGTAGAAAAATGTCATGATGTCTGCCGACACACTAAAGTATGATGACAGGTTAATTATTTCCTGCATGAATTGTAATTACAGAAAAAATAAATAAATGAGGAAAATAAAGGATCCTGAAACTAACCACATCAAGAATTTTGTGTAAATGTAGAAGACGACAGGTTCTTCTGTTCATAGATGATAGCTGAGTACTTCTGCAATTAATATTTAAAGTCTCAAATCATGTTCTGGAAGCAGTAAGTATCAAAACAAGTTTGTTATTTTAGTTTCCACACTCATGAGTCTTTCTCCAAAGAAGCTGCCAAACCCAGCACCAGCTGGCCCCTTGGGAACAAGACAAGGCTAACAGCAGATATTTCTTTTTGAACTGTTAATAGATATTAAAAGGATAGAGTTGAACTAATCTAAACCCATTAAGTTGGAATAAAGAGTTACCATCAAGAAAGTTTGAACTGCACAGTAAAAATTTAAAACACTTCCATTTTTTCCCCCATAAATGTATCTCTTCTAAGTGTTCTGGGTTTTCTTAAGCATTAATTGTAGATGAGGTGCTAGCAATCCTCCCACTCCCTGTTGCCTGGCTCTTCCTCATGTTGTCAGAGTGGTCTTGGAAGTATTAGTGAAACCTGGATAAAAATAGGCACAGCAGCATAGCTTGTAGTACACAAGCCCCACTTCTTTACCCATCCACAATATCAATGAAATTTATAGAAATTCAAGTTAATAGAGAGAAAAAAGTAAAAGTATACAATTGCTAAATTGCTAGGGAGGATATAAATTGGCCCAACCACTCTACAGAGCGATGCTCTTTAAAATCTTCATGCCCTTTAACCCAGTAACTCCCCAGGACTATTTATATTCAACTAGGTTCAGTACAGCATTATCTGAGTCACAATAGACTCATTCTTTTGCCAGATCTTTTCCTACTTTGATCAGATGGTACTCTCATCCAGAAAATACTCACTCCACTCGTCCAGAAATAGCAATGTTAGAGCCACAGCAGACTGAGCAATGCACCAGCCTAATGATTTCCAATGATTCTCAACCAGGGTCTCAAGGGTTGTTTGGAAATATGGGGGCACGTTTGATGGTCCTAGTGGGCGGGGCCATGGACACTACATGCCTGCAATGCCTCAGTTATATCTACCTAACAAAGAATTGTCCTGCCCAAAGTACTGGTAGTTGAAACTGGGATCTGCCCAGAATCCCTCTTCAAGGCCAATGAGCCCACCCTCTAGTTGCTGGGAATATTGTTTGCTTATAGTTCACAGCTATGTCCCTCATTGGGCATTGCTCAAGGTTATTCCACCTCCCAGGAGGAACCCATGGGTGATATCTGCCTAATAAAGGATACAAAGGCCTGACTCCTCTGCTTCAATTTGGGACAACTCCATAGAGCCTTCCTATAGCTCTCTAGAAGTGGCTGAGAGGCCTCAGTTGCCACCCTACTGCAAGTCAGCTTCTTCCTCTGCCCAATCCTGCCTTCCTAGCTTCATTATAGGACTATCTCCCGTGAACACATACCAGTAAAGCTTCTGCACTCAACTCTCCCTCTCAGAATTTGTTTCCACAGAACCTGATTTATGACAATCCCCACTGAGATACACTGCTTTAGTTCATCTTCTCATTTTCCAGGTGACAAAAGAAGGGTCTAGAGAGGGTAAAGATCATGTTCAAAGTACAGAGGTAGCTAGTTCAGCACTCATGGCACATATTGCACATTAAAAACTGTGAGAAGTTGGAGAAATTGGGAGAGAACTGAAAGAGAAAGAAAAAAATGTTAAAATACTTATTATGGGAAATCATAAGAACCCAAGGAAAAGAAAGCAGAATGAGAATAACAAAAAGCATTTAGATTTGACTCAATGGAGAAATGTTAAATAATGATAGAGCCTGCGAATCAGTATTACCAGTTCATTGCAATAACGGAAATCAAAAGACGACTGCCCAAATATCTCAGTTTGGGAAAGACTATTTACTGGCTTCCCTAACTACTATCAGTCTGCCTAAACTATTCATATTTAGTGTTTATCATTGTGATGGAGCCAAAAAATAATAATCAGAAATTTTCGTCTTAAAAGCAAACAGCTGATAGGATATGGAGACTATCCATTGAAGTGAGAGCAAACAAACATGAACAATAAATCAAATCCCCTTCATCTACTACCCTTATTCCTCTTTCCTCAGAAAACGTAGCTAGTTCTAGACACCCACAATCCACCAAAAAAGTCTTTCTTATCCCCAGTGTTCTCTTCCAAGCCACTGGTCAATATTGGAGGACACATCTCTACCATGGCTGATTCCTCCACTCTTATTTTAACATAGTTCGGTATTATAATATTTTTATCCTACAATTTTTATACTTACAATATCTTTGTTCTGTTTCAAGTGAAGAAATTTCCCCTATTATTTTCAAGAATCATGAAGAAAGAACCATAATATTGACGAAAGTTCCAATTGTGATCTAACAACCACCGCTTCCCTCACACAAAATAAGAAAAACAAAATATACAGGTTTTGAAAGACTTTTTTTAATGTAACCTTATACTTGGAATGCAAAACTAAGTTGAAAATTAATAAGAGTTTTTATTTTTTGCATAAAAGAAAAATTACCTTTATCACACTGACTTGCTTAATTTTCTCAGAATCAAAATTAATATTTAAAAAGGCAAGGAATAAAGCACATTGAATGAATGGAATTATTACCAAAGCCAATACGACCAAGATAATTTTCCCTAAAGCCTCACTTGAAAAGAATTTGATATTTTTATGTGAAAACTCACAGAAGTCCTGCTCATTTAACTAAGTATCTCAAAATATTGTGTGAAATACTTGTTATTTTAAAACATTTTAATAGTACTTTTACCCTATACATGTCCAAAAACAGTCCTGAAAAGAATATTTTTTCTAACTTACAGCAAAAAACTTCCTGCTTTTCAAAGTCTAAAAGGTAGCATGCATAAAATACTAGGTTCCTGTTTATTAGCTCATGATATGAACAGAATTTTGTCCAATAGCTCCAGGGGAAAGTATTAACCAGAATTTATTATTAATAATTTTCTCATTGTCTTGATCACCTACATGAAGTACAGTAGGAAGGAGTTAGGACTAACTCTTTAAAAGTTGAAAAATTGATAGGAGTTACTGCCAGACCCCACTCTGTTACATAAACTCGGTTTTACATCAAAGAGCACCATGGTATTATTTTAGTCATCCTCTGATTCATTGGCCACACTCTCTTCATACTGCAAAGAACAATCATATGTTTAATTAAATATGGAAAAAGTTATAAGCATTCCCTATTTGAGGGATAGCAATATGGGCCTCCTACTGTGTTAAACATGTCCCAATTTATAGCTAAGCTGACAATTCAAAGGTTAGACTAGAAAAGTCAGAACAGCTTGACTTCGTTGGTTTCCCAGTTGTACAGCTTGCAATCTCTCTATTTCATCGAGGTAGCAGGGCACCATAACAGGAACAGATTGTTCCATCAGCAGAACAAAAATTGAACCAGCAGAAGCCTTCTCTAAAACTGTGACTGTTTTCCAAATGTGCATGCTCTAGTTAGGGCTAAGGTTATTTACCCAAATGCTAATAGAAGTTATTGTGGCCACTAGCTTTCTAAGTTAAATTTAGAATAGTTCTTTTCTCTCCTGCCTAAAAAATCTGATCATATTCCTAGATCTTTTTGCTGGTTGTTAGGTTCTGAACCAAATATCTCTTGTATCCGTGTGAAATTGTGATTTGACGTTGATCACTCTGTTTAGCTTGGCATCATTCACAAACACTCATACATCTAGAAAATAACATTTCGTCGATATCCTATAATTATGATTTAGTTCTTCTCTACCAGGTCACTTTTAAGACCAGTTGTATGAACAAGATAACAAAAAGACTGGAAACCCCTGGATCATGGAAAGAGCTTTCTGATAAATAGTCTCTGTTAAATCTCTATTAAATCATCCTTGGCTTTCCGTTGTCCTTGCAATGAAATCCAAACTACTTAATTTGGCTTACAAGCCCTCCACCATCTGTCTTCTGCTTACTCTTCCAAGGTCTCATTTTCCCCTTGAACTCTAGCCTCAGCTTCAGTAAACTTCCCATTCTGGAAAGCATCATGCTCCTTCTAGCCCTGGAGTCTGCACACACACCTCTCTGCCTAAACACTCTTGCTGGATGTACTCCCACCTCTTTGGACTGCCTACTCCCTTCTCATCCTATGTCTCTCTCTCATTTCACATATATATAGGGAATTTGTCAATGTCTGATAGATAGAATTAGTGTTGCCATCAAAAGACTTATCTGTCTCAAAACATCTCCCTTACTAAGACATTCTTGTGAAGATGCTAATATAAGTTTTAAAAGAATTGACAAAGAATTATTTGCATGTAATGAACTTAATGAAGTTAATAATATGGTTTGCTCTGTGAATATGCCAGGCAGAGAACAGAGCTTCAAGGTAAGAAATGGAGGCCTGGATGGGAGCCCCCCTAGAGGCCCTGATCATCTATATTAGTGCTACCAAACAGGGGACCACAGATTGGTGCTTGTCCGTGAACTCTTTGTAATAGGATAGTGAAGACATAGGAGTTTGCACTAGAACGTAAATCAACACACTGCTTCCTTCATTGAGAAAGTCATGCTGCCAAAAAAAAAAAGTTAGCTGAATTAAACAGCGTGTTTAGTAACTTTACACAGCACTGATCTACAGCACAATCTTAAGGCCCTAGAAAAAGAACTAAACATACTAGAAAGGATCATAAAAGTAAGCAGAAACTTACTAAATAAAAATGTTGTGTCTAACAATTCTATTTAAAGTCAGGCTTTAAATTATATAACTACACTTTTTGTTTTCTCTTACCACTGGCATACTAGACCTAGCTATGATATTAACTAGGTAAATGAGGAAGTCTCTTAATTAGAAAACATGGGTAAGACATTAACATTATTTTACAGTGAAGGGGTTACACTAGATCAGTGGTTCTCAACTGAGGGTGATCTTGCCCCCCAGGTAGCATTTGGTAATATCGAGAAATTTTTGATTGTCACAGCTGGGATGGGGCGGGGGGCAGGGTGCACAGACGTACTATTGACATTTCGTGACTAGAGACCAGGGATACTGGTAAACATCCTATGACGCACAGGACTGCCCACCGCACCCCCCAAACAAAGACTCATCCCATCCAAAATGCCACCAGTGTTTAGGCTGAGAAACCTTGCACTAGACGATCTTTAAAGTCCCTTTCATGTCTAACATTCTCCAATTCTTCATTGTGATGTTCACAAGGATTTTATTCATCGTAGCGACCTAACGACAAGCAGACAAAAGTGACTTCCTTTCCATTTCTGCAGTAAAATATATGTAGGCTGTAAATAGGACAATATAATTAATTTCAGTATAAATTCAAAAGTGGAAATGACTGTAATGCTCAGCAAACTTCCACACTGTTAGTGATTTATTCTAATTCAATTTAAAAATTAACAAAGGAAAACATGCCAGAAACTTCTGCCTAAAATGACTTCTCTTTCTCTATCAGCTATTTGTCTAACCCAGTCGTATAAGAAGCTGGAAAATATTCAAGAAACCTAGATTCAGTCAGCGTCTCTGTTCTGATGTATTACCAAGCCTCAAGCAGGGCTCTATATGCTGGGCTTTAGTTTTTGTTTGTTTGTTTTTACTGGAAAACAGAGATACTACTTGAAGGCTAAAACCAAGAATGTTTGGCACAAAAGATGGCTTATTGTATTCCTTGAAGCCTTTGGTTAAACTTTTCAGCAGTTAAAGAAAAAAAGAAAAACTCTCGCATGAAATCAGTTTTACTCTGACATTCTATACACACACTCTGCAAATTCTTTAACTCTAAATAGAATGACTATTCCTTTCAGATCCATTTTATACTGTATGGCAAATTTTCTTTTCTTATTAAGTTAAAACACTAATTCAGAAGAATATATATCTTATTGCATATAAAAATTATTTCCTGATGATTTCTAGTGCTTGCTTGCTTACTGATATCCTTTTGTCTATAAGATTCACCAGAAGTCAGATTTGGAGCCACTATGCTTTCGTGAAAGAAAAGACCAAAGATTCTCACAAAGGATGTCAGTTGTGCCCCTGGAATTACACCCTTCTATTTGATCTGTTCCAGCTTTCTCAGCTGGCACGTGCATACTTGAAAAGAAAAAAAAGAAAACCTCAAGTTTCCAGGATGGTCTTTTGTCTTCGGTCCTTTTTCGCAGAGAAAAGTGATCTTGTCTCTGCATCTTCCACTATAGTTTTGTTGAGTGGTTCCAAAAGCACTTATCCCGGAATACTTGGATATTGCTCTTAAGTGTTCTTCAAAGTCATCAGATCTTTTATGTTCAAGGCCACAAACAGATAGGGTTTTGTAAGCCTCATATAAATATTAATGACTACATGCTGAGCATCAGATGCAAAATGGGCAATCAAGATTTTTATTTAAAGATGTAGGAGAGAAATGTCAAGCCCACAGGCAGAAACTGCAGACTAGATCTCAAAAGACAATATGGATAACTGGAATGGTAACAGATAAGCTTACAAGTGTATCAGAATGAGTAATGAAATCAAAATAAAATAATACTGGCATACTTCCAAAACAAGTAACCTTGTCTCGACCTATTAGTAGAATGTAGTATTTAAGAGCAAAGATTCTGAAGGCCCAGCTTTGCCTATGAGATACCTAAGTAACTTAATCTCTGTACGTTTTGATTTCCTCATCCGTAAAACAGGATTTTTAAAGTACTTACTTCATAGAGTTAGTGTCGGTATCAAATGCGTCCACATGTTAATGTGTCTGCCCTGTGCCTGACACAGAACATGCACTTAATATACATTGACTATTATTCAGAAAAATGATATAGAAATTACTCAAAGGTCTAGACCAAGGGTAGGCAAACTATAGCCTGGCCCACAAGCCAGGTCCAGCTGGCCACCTGTTTTTGTAAACAGCTTTCTTGTATCACAGCCATGCTCCAATCATTTACGTATTGTCTAGGGGTACTTTCACCCTACATCAGCAAAGTTGAGTCCTTGTGACAGAGACCATATGGCCTGCAAAGCCCAAAATATTGACTATCTAGACCTTTACTGTTTCTAAGGATCTGCTGCCCTGAAATAAAAGACAATAAACGTGCTGACAGTCATCAAGAAGCAGAACACAAGTCCCTCTGCTTACACGTGCCCAAAGCTTTTTGGATGTTCTCCCCCTAAAGGGTTTTAATTTGAAAAGGGAAGGGGGGATGGGACTGGTGATGGAGAGAGAACAAGCACATCCTACAAGGATGAGGAAAGAAAAAGCATTTCTTCTTCAAATACTGGGGTCTTGCCATTGAAAGCCACTGTCATGGCTGTTGTCTCTTTTAGGGGTTTAAAATAAGACCATTTTGAAAGTGTTCTTGAGAGACTATATAGAGTTGTGGTTAAGAGCCCAAACACTGCAGCTAGGTTTCTCGGGTTCAAATCCTAGCTCTGCCATTAAGTAACTAGCTGTGTGACCCTGGCACATTTATTAATCTCTCTGTAGTAAGTATTAAATCAATTACTAAAAGCACCGCCTACTTATAACATCAGCAACACCAACCCATTCCTAAAAATTGAATATTGTATGCACAAGTGCTCACCAAACTGCATTATTTTTAAATGAGAAAATCCCTATGTGTGTCCCACCTCACACACCCCACCTGCTACTTACACACATTTACACAACCACTGCATCCTGACTCCACAATAATCAGTTACATATAACACTAATCCTTCCTATGTGTGTGTCAGTCCTAGCTAGATCTTTTGGTACAATGCTTGCTTTCACCTTCCTAAAAAGAAACTAAAGCAGTAAAACTGTGCCTATTTATAATTAACAAAGTATTTTAGGATTCAGATGTTAAAATATCTCTTTCAGATCACTAAACATCATTAATATGTTTGTTAAAAACAGTTGCTTGGTATGAACAGACATCTTTTCCATTTAAATGCTTTCCTCAGTTGCTTTGCTATTTCACTGTTTTCTTCAGCACTTTCTCATTGTACAGTTTTAGGCAAAACAAGGCCTCAATACGAAAGGCATTGTGAAAAATATGTTCAGGACCAGCGCACAACGACAGAGAGAGGGTTGCACTGAGCAAGAGTCAGTGAGGCCCCTCCTGGAGCCTGCAACATCCGAGAGGCCCAACATTTTAGCTTTTCAAAATGTCTGCTGGGGATTCTGAATTTCTATCACTTTGCAATAACTCCACACTTTTTTCTGCACATCCTTCTGTTAAAAATGTAGTATTGAGGGGCCGCCCGGTGGCGCAGCGGTTTAGTCCGCACTTGGCAGCCCGGGGTTCGCGAGTTCGGATCCCGGGTGCCCGCCGACGCACTGCCTGCCAGCCATGCCGTGGCGGCGTCCCATATAAAGTGGAGGAAGATGGGCACGATGTTAGCCCAGGGCCAGTCTTCCTCAGCAAAAAGGGGAGGATTGGCGACGGATGTTAGCTCAGGGCTGGTCTTCCCCACAAAAAAAAAAAAAAATGTAGTATTGAGTTTTGGTAATGTAAATATAAAGTTTTCCCATATAAACTCTGCCTGAGAGGTATGTACCTGCGACGAAGTCTGAGCATTAAAAACCAAAAAATAAGTCCCTAAACCGCCCCCCAACCCTCGCCCAACCCCTGCTTTGACCTGCGACCCCGCGCCCACCGCTCACCACCTTCTTCTGAGTCACCCGCTCCCCACAGCGCATTCAGCCTCCTCCGCGATCCCCCTGAGCCTTTCGGTCTGACCAGGCCCCGCCCCCAGCACGGCGCTCCGCCCTCCCGGCCCTCCCACCCGTGGAACCCGAAGCTACCTGTGGCCACAAACGGTCACGTGATCAGAGCTTCCGGGGGTGTTTAACCCTCCACCCAGGGCTGAGACTTCCAGGACTTGATAAAACTCCTGCAAACACGGGACAGTGCCCTCAGGGTATAAATGAGTGTTTCTCAAGAACAAAGAGGCCTTCTGGTGCATTTGAAGAGGGACACAGCTACAGAGAAAAACAACGGTCGTTGCTATACCTCCAGTGTAGCTGTAGTTTACCAAGATTATGGGCTGAGATCTTCACAAACTTCAGAAGTAGCCTCGTTAGTTCTAAAGGCTCTGTAGGCCTGTGGCCTCTTACACTGGTGGCCCAAGACGACTAGAAAATGGAGGCAAAGAATCTAGGTAACTGCTGGAACTGGGAACCACAGATTTGTATGTCACCTCAATGTCAGAGCTCTATCTCTGGGTTCTCTCTTTTGGCTATACACTGGAGGGCTTCCCCACGCTCAACTCCCATGGGTACGATTGGAATTGCTGCCCACTTGGGGTCATGCTTAAAGAGATGACCAGAGAAACTTGCAGGAACAGACTGGTGCCTTCCAGCTCTGTTCGGCTCTGTTCTCCACTTTACTGACCAACTCCTCAGTGATTGGGGAGTTGGGAGCCCAGGAGAAGCCAGACCCCCTTTCTCATTGCTCTAGGTACCCCAGGCTCCAACTTTTCAGGGCATATTCTCAGTCCCACCTCACACACCCTGCTTACACACACCTACACAACTGCTATATCCTGACTCCACGATAACCAATGACATGCAACACTAACCCTTTCTCTATGTGTGCCAGTCCTAGCTGGGGCTTTCAGCACAATGCTGTCTCCTGAAGATGAGTTTTTTGTTAAAAGTTGGGAATACAGTATTAGACTTGTATATTAAAAGGATATATATGCATATTTATTTGCAATGACTGAATGGTGGTGGTGAAAACTTACACTCACACTTCTGGGGGCCACCATGATTTATGCCATCTCTTATTGGTCTAGGGTTAAAACGGAAGTGAGAGAAGAACCTGTCAGAAAATAATGGAGTCACACCAGTGGTCTTGGGGATGCTATCTAGGTTTGGTGGCATTCAGGACCTTCAGCAAAGAAAAACACCAATGTCCAGGCAGTTGGAAAACCCTGGGTCATTAGTTTAGGGCCACTCCCTCTCTACTTTCCTCTTGTGAGACCCTGAGAGTCATCTCCACAGGGAATAGCCATCACTTTCCTCAAGACTCCCCACCACTCTTCCCCAACCATTGCCACTGCATTCCTAGTTCCATGTCAGTAAGCTCAGCCCCAGAACCTGATTAAGTATTAGCCCAGCAGGGCTTAGGGCTGGTATGTGCTAAGTCTCCCTAACTGCCAGGTGCCTACTTAGAGAGGGGAGGAAATAGGAAAGGCCAAGAATGCATGTCACATTTTCATTGCCACAATGGTTACCTTTTACCATTTTTGAGAATATTCCCAAATAGGAAGTGAGAAGTGATGTGAAACAAAAATTTCTTTTCATTCACAAAGAGCATTTTTCATGAAATATCTTTGAAAATATCTTATATTTTCAATTAAGCACAAATGACTTTTGCTCTTACTAATAAATGCTTAATCCAAATTTTCCCAAATTATCTTGGTTCACAGCACCCTTAGTATCCCAGTAATCTTTCTATAGTACCTTTAGGCCAAAAGAAATACCTAACAATATTGTTTATTAAGTAGTTAAGTCTAAACAACTTAATAGGTATTTATATACTAAGAACTTAGTGGCCTTTGAAAAGATAATAAATATTAATTGAAAGAAAATATTTTTATCTTGTTCTTAAGTAACAATAATTACTTACTAAAGGGATGTATGAACCTTTTGGGCACACAAGATTCTCAAATCTTAGAATCGGATTGCACACCACCACCTTCATTTCCTGTTCCACCCTGATTTTTACATGTTATTTTTTTTTTCTCAAAAGAACCACTAAAGCTTTTCAAAGATATGGTATCACAAAGGAATGTAGCACTATCTAATATTGAAACTGAACTACCTCAAACTAGTAATTTGTGCAATTTCTGACGGATGTCAAATATCACTGTTTCCTTGAATATTTTAAATATCCTTCAGTGACCTTGTGCTGAAGTTAATTCTAGTACTTCAGGGTGTCTTGGCACACAGTTTGAGAACCATGGGTTTAAACTCTATGTAATGAAGCATAGTAACATGACACTGTGAGCAAATTTATTGAACAGAAGAGTGCATGTGCATGAGAGTGTTTGCAGTTACATTTATGTTTACATCCTTTGGGTGCCAAACTGAGTACAAAATTGAAGGAGCGATTCTTACATGCTCACAGTAAGTTGATGCTCTCAGAGTAAAAAGCCCATCACACCACTGCAATGCATACCCTTTTTTAGTTCTAAGATCTTTTTACTCCTACAGGCAGGCATATTTTCTAGGTCCCAGATTTCATTTTCTAACTCTCTCAGTTTACTGAAGGAGAAAAACATCAGGGAAAGATATTATTAATTACTAGATACAGAATTACTCTTCACATATACCTAGAATGTGGGATTGTTTTGTCATTTGTGCCAATCATTCTGAATTATCAAATTAGAACAATGTTATGATGTCAAAAGCTGATTTTACAATTCTGTTACAGCTTATTTTGAAGAGAAGCATGATAATGGAACAAATATATGAACATATTTACTAATTTTGAATTATATACATCCCTGATTCATGTACAATTATGTGAGTTTGAATGTCTTGTGCATAAAAAGGGAAGATGATATCTATTTTAAACTATAACTCAGAGGATATCATGTGATAGCTCTTCACGCTGTGATCATTCACATACTCAAAAAAATATATTACTCCTTTTCAGAGACACCAAGTATATTTAAATTAAATGTGTCTACATTATGACTGGATCATTTGTAGCACATACAAAGCTAAATCATAAGTAATTCAAAGGGGGTCTAAGTTTCTCGTCTCTAAGAGGATCCAAACAATCACAACTGCATCTTAATGAATAAGACTTTACACAACTGTGCTAAAAGGCTTTTATTTCTTCTCATTCCTCCAAACGATCTTTTGAAGCATTTGCTGGTTGATGTAGCAGACAGATTTTATATTTATAATTTCACTTCAGGCTTGAACCATGATTGTTTTTCTGTTTACTCTCTAATATTATTTTAGCTCACTGGTACTGACTAATTCTTTGAACAAGTAAATAATCCAATTATGTAATTACCATTTTTCTATGTGTAGAAAAATGTGATAGGATTTCATTTGACCTACAATGTGCAGTTATGAAATCTGACATCAGTAAAGTCTACATTTGTAAGTGTTTTATAGAAGACAGGCCAAGGAATGGTTACTAATATGATCCTCCTCACTATAACCTCCTTTAAGCCCTTTGAGATTTTGTTCTGGGCTCTTATTCCTGCCTCCAGAGCTGCCGCGTGTTGAGCTTGTCTGTCTCACGCTGGTCAGAAATTGGACGCCTCTCAGAGAGACTGTGCTATAAAAGAATGGAAACATTCAGCTCAATCCTATCTTATTTCCCTAACATTTAAAATCAGAAGTGCAAAGTGAAATTGAAAGATTCCCTGAGAACATTACTTTTTTAAAATGAAATGTAAAAAAATTACAAAACAAACAAGAAAAACATAAAAGAGGTGTTCTGCCTGTAAAATGCTCACCAGGAGACTTTGTGTAAAGTTCTTAGAACAGTGTCTGGCATGTAGTAAGTAGCACTATGTAAGTGCTAGTCATTATCATTATTTTTTATTGTTATTGCTGGCTGAGTTCTGCTCCCTTCAGTGCATGAAAGGCTGAGATGGCAACAATTAAGAGGAATGGAAAATACCTCAGAGTACTTCAAAATAATATATCTGTTAAATGGATAATGCTGGAAGGTAGAGTAAGCCAGGAAAAATGTTGTTCCCTATATGCCCTCCCTTTGAAAATGTCCTTATATTCCCGTATAAAGATCACTGTCTCTTGTAATAATTATTTTTTAGAGACTGAAGGAGAACACAATTGTTCAGTTGATATACCTGTGTACTTCTTCAGGGGTGGGACCCAAGAAAAGGTCCCACTATGAATGCAATTTTTTTGTATGGCTTCTATCCATAACACCCCAGGAACAGCATGAGATTGGAAACAGATCTGTATCTTATTTTACCCTGGTCCTTCCCACAGTCTCTCTACTGCCACCCCCATCTAGAATATTCCATTCATTCACCAAGGTCCTCTTCAGAGTAAGAGTCTCCCTCTGTATTTAGTGGTAGCTTCTTTTCCTACAGGTGAGAAGTCTTTCACATATCTTTAAGATCAAAGGACACTGGATAAGACTTGCAAAAATATGCAGGCCAGCTTTCCAGTATGAGATGTCAATGGCCTTGTCTTCATCCCCTGAATCACCACCTCACTGTCCTCTCTCTTTCCCAAGGGGTGAGGAGTACTGCCCAGAAAATCTTACCTGGGTAAGGGTCAAGGGCCTTCTTCTTCAGTTCTGATTCCTGTGAACCAAGATCAGGAGTAGCGAGTCAACAGTTGGCAGTAATTACTTTAGCGACTCGCCTTGATTTGCCTTGTCTTGTTTTTGATGGTGGCTTTAGTGGTGGGTGGCAATAGAAAAGTCCCATTCCACCACTTTACTGGGCAGGCCTCAAATCACAATGCTGTTGGTCCCCTTCTTATAGCTATTAGCAAAACACTGGTATATCTGAGCAGTGATTTGCCTCTTAGTATCACTGTGAGAAAGAGTAATGTCTAACCCAGTAGTTCTCAAACTTTTGACCTTAAAAATTATTGCGTACCCCAAAAACCCTTATTTATGTGTTATATATGGATACTTATCATATTAGAAATTAAAACTGAGAGTTTTTTGAAACACAATAAAACACAAGCTTACATTCCATTAGCCATCACAGCAATGACATTATCACTGTACAATTACAAAAAAAAAGGCTACTAGGAGCTTTAGGAGTACTCTCATACCTAAAGATTTTGACTCATCCTCCAGCATGCACAAAAAGGGTTGGTCTTTTTAGAAATCCCAAGGACTAAATATAGATATCAAAATTGCTTTCCATGTACCCCTCTCTTCCTAATATATCCTGGAGAATTATGGGGAAATTAAGACGTTGGGAAAATTCTAGTAAGGTTGCAAACTTAAAATCTTCCCTCATGAGTAGTTGGTTCCCAGGAGCTTGAAGGCCACCAGCAAAATCTCTCCAAATCCAACTCTACCCTAATTCAGAAATATCCATCAAGCCAGACTTGATCTCTGAACATCCTCATCCATAGTCTATGCACCAATTCTCTAACAAAGACACTGACATTGTCCTAAGTTTATGCCTTCTCCCAATATTTTCAGGGCCTGGAGTAAAGGTATATCTAGAGACCCTAGTTCCATGGCCCACCCCATTTCTCTTTCTCACTCTCAACCTTTTCTTGCAATGTATGGTGCCCCAAACACATCCATATGCACACCCCAATTTCACAAAGCCAACCTTCATCCACACTTCTCCAGATAACCATCCTATGGTCACCCCTTGGATCTAGGGATGCACATACCAGTAACATGGTCTGCCCTTGGGAGGACACCCAGGAGGAAGAGCATGTTGACTCTGGGAGCAGGCTTGGGGCCACTTGGACAAGGAGTTCCAGGATAACTCAAATGCGGTCTAGAGTGGAGGGCACAGGCTCTGAATAGGCACATGCCCTGGTGCTACAGCCTCCTTACCTTATGGGGAGGACACACAGAGGAGGACCAGAGAGGACTTCCCCAAACCTTGGGGCCCTAGGCAGGGTCCTAGTTGCCTAGCTTTAGGATAATCCTGCTAAAAAGTAATGGTTCTACTTCTTTGAGTGGGAGTAGGAGTTGTATATATGTACTGCACAAGGATTATATAAATCCTGAAGAAGATCCCAAAATTAACCAAAGCATCCTTAAAGCGCTGTTCACTTCCAAAGATCATATTTTGGTAATTTTATTTCTCAGCAAACTAATTAATGAAAACTAGTTTTTCCCAAAATTTCCTTCAGTTTTTCTGGGATTCACCAATGGTTGCCTTATATATGCCTACAAATCCATTTGTCACTGGAATCACCACTCTGTCTCCAGATAGTTGGTATCCACCCACCATTAAAGCCATAAAGAGAGGCTCCACTCTTCACATTGTTTGTCATCGAATCTCCAAGGTCCAAGCCAAGGGTGCTGAATACAGAGACTTCTAACACTTTCACACTTTGGGTTCTCAGATTTATTTGGTGATCCTTATGGACGAGAAGAGAATGACATGCTTTCCAACTCTGTGTCACATTTTACCACCTGAGTTTCCAGACACCTCTGTTTATGCCCCAAATCTCAAAAAAATCTCTCTTGTATAGTTCTGCAAATTTCTGGACTCCTCTTCTCTGACTATAAAGCTCATACCCAATGCCCCACGTTGAAATAGGAGCAGACACCATACTATATGCCCCAATCTATTCATCTAATTTCCCCATGTCTCTTACAAAACAAAATCTGCATTCATGTGAATGTATGTAAACAGATATAAGGTTCAAGGAATGAAGTTAATAGAAAAATTTGAAGCTTGGTTTTGGATAAATGAAACCATTACAATGTATAATAACAACAAAGTAAGAGCCATTGCATCCAAGTATTTTAGGCTTGATGTCCACATGTGAAGAAACAATTGACCAAATAGCTCCTAGAGTTTCCCCTTTGTATTTGAATTTGCATTCTACCACTGCTACTTGTATTAGTGCTCCTGTCACCGTAGATTCCAGGGATATAAACTTACCCCACAAATGCTCTGGCCCACATGTGGACAAACCATCAGAAGCACAGGCCAAGACAAGATTAGGTATGCAAGAGATTTACTGGGGGGGAAACACCAGTGAGGAAACAATGAAGAGGGACTTGAAGGAGGCTAGGAAAGCCTCACATATTGACACAGGTCTGATGCTGTGAAGGAGAGCAGGAAGGAATGAAGGGCTTATACTACCTCAAGCCACATCCTCCTGCCTCCCCCTCCTCATGCATGTAATATTACCAGTGGCATCTAACAGTTTTTTATTCTGTCTTGTCTCTGTAGATGGATTCTCTCATATCCATACCCAGACATTTATCTTATCCTCTGGAACCTTCTCTCTTTGTCGCTCTTCTGACTTCTGCCTCGGATTTGGAGAAATTCTACAGATCCTTCTCTGCAACAGGAGGAGGAGAAATGTGGATATTTTCAATACAGTTAAGTAGAATGAGAGATAAATTTGCTTCCAATGACAAAATGACATACAGCTCACTAATACAAATTTAAATCACTTTTGGATGCATCTCTGATTTAGATTATCTAAGATCATCTCCTTCCCATATTTCCAATAATAAACAGTTAATTAGCAGCAAGTATAATAAAGTGCCCTGAGTCTCCTTTACACTATGACTGAATGCTCTATGTAGGATGATCACTGATGGTTAGTACATTGGAATCAATATGGTAATTAAAACTTAGAGCCATTTCATATAATGTGTGTCAGGGTAAGAACAGTAATCAGCAATGAATCACCAATTCTGAAATCAGAGAAAACCAAATTATAACACTGCTTAATTCTTAGGGCCAAAAATGGCAGTGTCATTTATACTGAAATGACAAATAGGTGAAAGCAGTTGGTTCATCGTTTAACAGATTGGCAGCTTTTGTTATTAGAAGATTCAAGTCATCTTATAGAGAACAGCATACCTGTCAATCCCAGAAAAGTCCTGGACATAAACATCAGATCTACTTCTTTTATATGAACTTGCAGAACCCTTTAAAAGAAAATGGGTTAAAATGACCACAAAGAAGTGAAAAAGTGGAAAATTTCTGTTAAGCTGTACAATTTGCCTATTACCATAAGTGAACATCAAAAAAATTACATCTCTCAACAATGACTATACAACAAAAATGAAAGAAAGATGAACAAGCCACACATTTTTAAAAGCCAGAAAACACTTTTTAAAATGTATTTTGGGTGTAATAGACTGTTTTGCTACACAAGGTGGAAAGAAAATCCAAAATGAAAATTTGTGGTTCTGGAAAACATGCTGTGTGGAAAACAGGTGCTTAATATATTTTGCAACAGACAAAAAGACTCTTGTATTTACTAGTATTGAGGCATATGTGTTTTCTTGATCTGGATATTGTCACTGTTACTTTTGTCTCACTTTTAATAGACTGACTTGAACAATAAGAAATAATACCTAAAAAGTGTCTATCAACTAAGTCTTTGCACTTTAAAAAATAATTGTGTTTTAATAAAAAGTAGATTTTCACAAACCATTTAAAACTTCTTAAAATGTAAGCAGTGCGTCTACTCAGTATGCCTATCATTTTTACCATTTCATTTTACCCAATTCCTCAGGAAAAAAATATTAAACTATTTTCTTTCATTTCACTATTTCACTAAAGTTTATTATTTTTGTCCACTGATAAACTCTTGCATATTATATTAGATTTTAAATTTTTTCTAATATATTTGGAAGAGATTTTTGTTTCTTTTTAGTCAATACACATTAAATTATTTGAATAGTCTCTTCCAGTAATAACAAACTTTGAATATATATAAATGACTGTGGACATAACGTAATTCTGAACCTGTGGCAACCAGATACAGGTAAAGCTGCATGTTTTCTTAGCATTCTTTCATCAACCTTAGCATTCAATCATCTTTTAGATGATTTCTTGAAATAATTATATAACTAGGAATGAAAGGCCCCAATGTATGCCCACATCTCTAAGTCACCTGTTAAACTTGTGGTTTATTTTCCTCTTCCTGATAAGATTAAGAATCTCAATGTTGGCTTTGTGTGGATCTCAGATTATCTAATACTGAAACCATAGGGGAGAGAAAATGGACCTTGGGAAAATAATTTCCAAAACAGTTAAACCTGAGGATATGTTGAATCACCTCTTTCCTTTGATAAGGCTCCAAAAGTGTTACATTAAAAATAAGAGTAGAGTAAAATTCTGTAGGCTGTTTCCTTATTGTATTCTTATATCTTCCTTACCTGGGAGATATCCCTAGATCCTAAATGCCTTTCCCATCTGTCTCATATTTTTTCCCAGAGGACTTGGAATTTGATTGTGAACTCTAAATAACCCCTATGATGAAAGACGGTACAGACACATTTTAAGTAATCAGGTTTTTAAGATATTTATTAGTATTAGACCGAAACAAAAATTGTGAACCAGCAAACTCTGGCTTACTCCATAATCCTACAGCTATTCCAATACTTACCCAGTGACAGAACCATGCAGACCAGCATAAGTTCCTGAAAATCTTCCCAGATAAGTCCTTAAATCTATAAAGCTCAAGGGGAATCAAAAGTAACCTCGAAAGATAAAAGCCAGAGGGCTCTCAGCTTTAAGATGGCAGAACAAAGACATCCCAGTGATTATCTCCCTCTGAAACTACCTAAAAACAACAAAGAATGAGAAACCAAAATAGATGAGACAAACCACAGTATATTTGAGCAAGTGTTATAGTAAAAGTTGGACCTGTGTACAAAAGGATGCTGAGAAAGGACACATAAAATCTACATGAAAATACTACAGGATAAAGGAGGGAAGAAACATGGATAAATACAAGGTAGACTAAGAATGCACGCCAGAAAAATTTTCCCATGGGACAGGTGAACATCCTGCCAGCCATACTTTAGCAAATTTAAATATCAAAAATGGCCCCTATGAAATAATAATTCAAAGATAGAAGGAAACAAGGAAGAAACAAGGAGACCAAAGAAGGGGTTTTTTTCTTAATAAGCTGAAAAAGCTTAGGAAAGAAATGGAAAAGAAAAAAGTCATCACAGAATTTAAAGCCATAAGACAAGAAAACATAAAAGAAATTAATCAAAATGGTTTGATAGTGGAAAAGCACGGACAGTCCAGAAACAGGCCCACATACATCAGTTGTTTATAATTCAATAAGATGGCATTTCAAGTTAGTAGGAAAAGAGGAATTATTCAATAAATGGTATTGGAAAAACTGGCTAGCCATGTGAAAAAAACATATGTTGGATTCCTATCTCACTCTTTATGCTAAAATTTATTACAATAGATCAACTGTTGAAATGTAAAAATAAAGTAAAAACCATAAATTTACCAGAAGACAAAATATTTCAGACAAAACTATTTCAGAGGAAGGTAATATACAAACCCCGTGTACGTTACTTTATAAAATAAGCTTTAAAATTTCAACACAACAAAAATAATTCCCCACAAGCCATGTCAAGCAAGAAGTGATCAATTAAATTAGAAATTTGCAACTAAATATGACAGCTAGAGATTAAATTGGAAATTTGCAACTAAACATGACTTTTCTCTGGAGGAAAAACTGACATCTATCAAATTTTAAATGAACATCCATAGACCACCAATTCCACTTCTAGGAATCTATCTTACACCTATATTTGCAAAGATATGGACAAGGGTATTCAGTGCAAAATTGTTTATAGTTAGAAAAAGATTTGGAAGCAATCTAATTGTCCACCCATCTAGAAATATGGATATACAAGTTATATGCAAATGGTGTTATCTATAATACTGTTCTGCACATTACTGTTTTTCTTAAAAATGTATCTCGGAGATCGTTTCCTTTCAGTACATATAGATCTGCTTTCATTTTAATGACTACATAAACCATCCTTTGTATTTCTGATACCTTTCTTTATGTCTGTATTTCTTGAGCTGTTTCATAGTGCTATATCTAAACTCTCTCCCCCGTTAAAAAAAGAAAGAAGAAAATCCCTCATTCACCCTTCATTCCTGTTCATCTGAAGCCCTTATTTCACTCTTCCCACACATGGATAAACTTCTCAAAAGAGGTCATATACTTCCTGAACCACAACCTATTCTTCAACCCTCTCATCTCTCTTTGCTCCCATTTTTCCAAAAAAAAAAAAATGCTATAAGTATCAATATCGTTCATGTCACTGAATAAAAATCATGGTTTTTTCCTCCAACTGGTAGTCTTACTGGTTAACCTTGTTTTCCACTCAGTGGGCTTTCCTTGGTTTCTGTGTTGGAAGGCTTTCCCGTTTTGGCTTCTACTTGGATAACTATTAATGTTCTGCCTTCTGCCTGGCCATTAAGTCCTAGAGTTCCTCAAGTCTCAGTCCCAGGCCTTCGCCCCTCCTCACTTTCTTCCTAGGCAAAAATACACCAAGGTGTCAGTTATCATCTGTAGCCTAACAGACCCCTTATATGTCCAGCCCCTACCTCTCCTCTGAGTTCCAGATTTGCATGTCCAACTGCCTATTTGACCAGCATCTCTCCTTGACCATCAACTTTTGGAAGTCTTAAAAACACCTCAAACTTAACATGTCAAAAATTAGCTCATAATCTTCCCCCAAAATCTAGGCTTAATTAGCTCAAAACTTAGCTCATAATCTTCCCCCAAAATCTAGGTTTAATTTCCAATGTTCTCTATGTCACTTTATGATACCATAATTTGCCCAGTGGCAAAAGTCAGATACCTCAGCATCATCTTTGATACTTTCCTCTCTCGCTGAATCCATCACAAAATCATGCCTACTTAATCTCCTGAATGTCTTTCAAATATGTCCATTCCTTTGCATCTCTACCACAGCCAGAGAATGCCTGGGTACCCTCATCTCTCATGTGAACAACTACAGTGGCCTCCTAAGTGCTCTACCTCCATCCGCTCTCACCACCCTCCCCAGTCCAGCCTCACACAACAGCCAGTGATCTGTTCAATATGAACAACTGGTATGCCACATTCCAGCCTAGGAACATTAGTGGTGCTCTTGGAATAAAGACAAAATGCCTTACTGTGGCTTATGAGCCCCTGGCTCCTTGTTATCTAGCAACAGCTCATACAATTTCTGTGATCTAGCCATGCTTCCCTCCTTTAATTCTCTCATTTTGCCATGTTCCCTCCCAACAAGGGTCTTCACACAATCTATCCCTCTGTTGAGAATATCCATCCCTCCCTTCCTTGCCTAATTAATGACAATTTATCATATGTCATGTAGATATATCTTCATATACTCAAGAACCTCTTTCCTGCCATCCCTGACTAGATCAAAATCTTTCTGTAAAAACATGATCTCTACTACCTAGCACTTGTCACAGTTGCAATTTTACATTGATTTATGTAATTATTTTATTAACACCTATCTCTTCCTTTAGACTGTAAGCTGAATGCCATGTACAATGTCATTCCTCATTGCAAAGAATGTTTCCCAGTACAAGACAGTTTCCTGGTACATGGTAAGTATTTAATAAATAACTATTTAATGAAGCTTGAAAATCAGTTATAGACAATAAAGCAGCATTCAGTATAACTCAGTTCTGCTGACTTAGAGAAAGAATAAGATTCACAAAGATAGTGAGATTTTCTGTATATGAGGGGTAATGTCTATGAAAGAGTCAGAGTTTTCTTGAATATTTCAAGAATGAATGACCAGAACAAGAGTGGGGCCAGTAATTAATAATTGGATATTTAGGAATAGCAAGTTAAAATAGGAAAGTGAGTTTTATTTCAGTCTGTTGAGTTAGAGGTTGTAGTGACATTCACCACAGTTGACATTTTCAGGGATAAACACCTTTGGCTGCTTCATAGGAGCTGCTCAAGCTTCAAGCCACGATTTCTAACTGCTCTGATTGCAGTGGGCCTACCTCTCAGTCCTAAATTGCAAGTCCTGGCTAGCTCTTCTATAACTGGTTCAGCATACCTTCATTTCTTCTCTACCTGAACCTCCTTCTCACACCCTTCCGGGTACTTTTCACATTTTACTTCTATCCTGGTTTGTCCGCAGAGTTCTAAGGGGTTCACTAAGAATGTTTCACCTCTGCCTCTCACTGCCACTCGATTCTGCTAACTCATAGGCTCAGCACAGGCTAGCATTCAATCTTAATTAGCAATTCACAGGACAGGCAAGTGGAGATGTCTAGCAGCCTGGTGAGGATTTGACATTCACCAACAGAAAGATTTATTTGGTAACTGAAATCGTGGAAAGGGCTGGGTTTGCCAAAAGTACAGAACAAAAAGAGTGGTCAGAGGACTGAACGTCAGGATATAACTACTTTCAGGGATCAAGGAGAAGATAAACAGTCATTGTCTATAAAGCTATTCTTCACAGAGATAGCAAACAAGTCAGTCTCTAGAGAAGAATTCAATTCATCAAACATTCTGAGCCCCTACTATGTAACTGTTGAGGACTACTTGTATTAAAGAAGGTAAGAATAAGTCACCATCATTCAGTGTTGGGTGTTTTTGAGTTGAGCTCTCTGGGAAACAGACTCTGAGATGGAGATTTGTATGGAGAAGGTTTATTGGAGAGTGCTATATAGAACGATACCTATAAAAGAGTAAGGGAAACATTGAACTGTGATGCAGTTGCAAATGATCCCATGGGTAGCTCTGGAGCTGAAACGACCCTTCAGAGATGTCCTGACTTGAGGCATGGGGATCAGGCCTTTGGACCCCACATTGCTCAGTTATAGGATGTGGACTGTGGTTAGAATGAGGTGTAACCTTCAACAAGTAGTTTCTTCAACTGAAGGCAAGTCCCAGAGAGAGACTCAGCTGTGAGTCACCAGCAGTCAACATCCTCAGAAGCTGGGAGAATAAATCCTTTAGTCTTTAAAGGGTGGGTCTGAAAAGTGCATCTTGGCATCTACTACAGAGAAATATTCAATATCTTCTTTTTTTTTTTGTGGGGAATATCTGAATCCCTTTAATGGTAGAATGGAGGTTTTGTTTGTTTTTTTAAATAAGTTTATTGAGGTATAATTCACATACCATATAATTCATTCTTTTTAAAGTGTACAATTCAATGTCTGTTAATATATTGACAGACTTGTGCATCCATCACTACAATCATTTTTAGAATATTTTTATTACCCAAAAAAGAAATCTCATACCTTTTAGCTATCACCTTCCTAATCACCTCATGTCCCCCAGCCCTAGGCCACCACTACTTTCTGCTTCTATAGATTTATCTGTTCTAACATTTCATACAAATGGAACCATACAATATGTGGTCCTTTTTGACTGACTTCTTTCACTCAGCATAATGTTTTCAAGGTTAATCTATGTCGTAGCATGAATTAGTACCTCAATTCTTTTTATTGTCAAATAATATTCTATTATATAGATACATTATATTTTATTTGTCCATTCCTCAGTTGATAGACATTTGGGTTGTTTCCACTTTTGGGCTATTATGAATAATGGTGCTGTGAACATTCATGTAAGGTGTTTATATGAACATATTTCTCATAGGTATATACGTAAAAGTAGAACTTCTAGATTATATGGTAACTCTATGTTTAAACACTTGAGGAGCTGCCAAACTGTTTTTCAAAGCAGCTGTACCATGTTGCATTCCCATGAGCAATGTATGAGGGTTCTGATTTCTCCACATTCTTGCCAATACTTGTTATTGTCTCTTTTTATCACAGCCATTTTAGTGGATGAGTGGGCGTGAAGTGATATTTAATTGTGGCTTTGATTTGCATTTCCCTGATGGCTAATGATGTTGAGCATCTTTTCATGCACTTATTGACCATTTGTATATTTTCTTTGGAGAAATGTTTAGTCAGACCATTTTTTAATTGGGTTTTCTTTTTATTATTGAGTTGTAAGAGTTTTTTATACATTCTAGATACAGTCCTTTATCAGATATATAATTTGGAAAATTTTTCTCCCATTTTGTGAATAGTCTTTTCACTTTTTTGGTGGTATCCTTTGAAGCACAAAGTTTTTAATTTTGATGATCCAGTTGATTTAATTTTTCTTTTGTTGCTTGTGTTTTGGTGTCATATCTAAGAAACCATTGCCTAACCTAAGGTCACAAAGATTTCAATGCCACCTTTTCAAACAGAGAAACAAGCTGGAAGAAAGGGAAAGTACAGAGAAAGTATAGGTAGTGGGTAAGATGCAGTTTGGTTGCAGAAAATCTCAAATTCCACTTGGGAAGTTTTACCTCAATTCAAATGTATTTAAACACACATTTTATTTTATGGCCACAAGGGCTCATTATTGAGTAATAGAGATATGTGTACTCACCAAACAGTTAAAAAATGGATCCGTGATTAAAGCACACAACTATTAGAAAAGGTCAGATGGAAGAAGCAATGATTTGGGATTGGAAATTGATAAGATTTCAAAATACTGGAACTTAAGCTGGACATTGTTGGGTATGTAGGATCTAGAGTATCGAAAGAAAAAGGGAGCCCTTTCCAGGTTAAGTGGATAGCAAAAAAAAAAAAAATCACAGAGGAGGGCATGGGCACCAGGTGAGAAGATGAGCCAGGTGGGAACAGCAATGCTAAACCAGGAGGTGGGAGAAGAGAGATGTTACAAAGCCTAAAAAGAGTTTGCAACACAGAGTGTAAGAGCAAAACAAATTTACGTATTGTTGAGGCAGACCTCAGAACTAGAATCAATCCACATGACAGGGCATCGTGACAAGAGTCTCTAGGTAGTGACATGAGAGTCAGTGGGAATTGTCTGTGGTTCTGGGAAACCTTTCCATTTACAACAGGGGGGAAACAAGCCTGTAGTTAAGACTAAAGGAAGCATAATACAACTCTCCAAGGTAACAGGAGTGGAAAGAAATATGTGGATTAGAGATGAGAGCAGCATTCCCAAACCTCAAAGGAAACAATGGTATCATGCAAAATAACTGGCTAACATGTGGTGTGGGGTTGAGGTAGAAGCCCAGTCCAAGGTGCAGTGCTGTGATACAATGGTTATTAAGGAAGTTTAGAGGGCTTCTCTGGGTGTCCCAGATCTTGGGGTATGGTGGACTATAGAACTCAATTCTAATCCCCATCCGATGATGGTGCTGACGCTGCTGATACACTTCCTGTCCACATCAGGTCTCTATAGTATGTGGAGCAGCCTTGGGCCCACTGATGAATACATCTACAGGGGCTGGAGAACAGAGAGGTAGGAGAAACAACTCACAGGAAAAATGTGGTTGGACAGGGCCATATCCTGGAGGATTTTGAAAGCAGGCCAAGAAGCTGGGACTTGACTCAGGATTAAGAGGCCATTATATATTAATAATCCTAACTGCACCTTGATACCATAGTAATGTGATGGAAGCAGCATCCAACCAGATTAATTGCAGAGTTTCATTCCATTATTTCACATTTTAATTATTCACTCTTAAGTCCTCTTCAAAGTGAAAATACCCATTCCCATAGCTATAGAGACCATGCATATCCCCCTCCCATATTCCTATTTGTTTCGTGTTTCTTCAGAAACACAGTGGCCTACCTAATTTAGAGAAAATCACCCAAGTCCCAAACCCAAGAGGTTTATTTCTTACTTGAAAAGCCCAGTTACACCGAAAACCATAATGATGTCAGAGAATTCATTTGACTCAAGGTCCCCAGAGTATCAAAGACCGATCTCTTAGCTGCAGCTGGCTTCTGCTTTGTATGAGGTGACATATTAGGGAGCTTGAAAAGTTCAACAAACTATGTCCATCACCAGTCTTCTCTCTAAATATCTGCCACAACAGATCTGCTAAATAGTCAGTGAAAGCGCTTCTACCTCTGACATTAGCGATGATGATATCTCTGCCTAAGTTAGAGAGAGTTCTAGATTTTTTTTCCCTCCAATTCTTCTCCTTCCCCAATTTTTACTATCCCAGTAAATAATATCACTTTACACCTGTTAAGCAGGACAAATATGCGGAAGTTATTTTTCACTACTCGATACCTCTGTCATCTCACATCAAATCCATTATCAAGGTCTTGTTGGCTTTTTTTTTAATATCATAAATCCGATCACTTTCCATTACCACTATCTTCATCACCCTAGTCCAAGCTCCATCATCTCTCATCATAGTTCCTGAAATAGCCTGCAAACATGACCCCTTGTTTCCAATCTTTCCCCCTGTGGTAGACACTGCTTGTTTTCTGTGCAATATCATTTCCTCTGTTCTTTCTCACTAATGGAACCCTGATTTTGTTCAGGGTTACAAAGTAGGCAGCTCAATATTCATCTTCTGAGCTGCTCCTGTAGCTAATGGTAGGCATTTGACCCAGTTCTGGCCAAAAATAAATAATCAGAGTAATCCTGATTAAAACTTCCAAAAGAGCTTTTCAGAAAGGACAGACTAATAACCACACACTTTCAACCCTTTGCTCTCCTTCTTCTTCCTTCCAGCAATATTGTCATGATATCCAAAAGTGAGACAGCCATATTGCAACCAAGAGATAAAAGCCACATGCTAAGGATCGTGCACAGGAAAGTGAAAGAAGCCTGGTTCCTTGACGATATCACTGAACCAGACTTGGATTGACAACCTGCTCTCAGTGCTCTTACGGTGTGAGACAAGTAAAACCCTGTCTTGTTTTAGACCCTGTTTGTAGGGTTCTCTGTTGTTTTCAGTTGAATGCATTCTTAATAGATAAATCCCCTTCTGTTCAAGTTTCCAGGTAATAACCAACATGAGCTTTGCAAAGACTGGCTTCCCATCAAACTCAGAAAAACTTTCTTATATAGCCTAAAAGGCCCTATATGATCCAGTCCTGCCTATCTTTCTGAACTCCTCTCCTATCACTCCCCACATTGGCACACCAGCCTTTGTGCCAGTAAAACAATGTATGCTGTTTTCAGGTAAATAAAAATATCGTATGAACAGAACCTATACTGCCTCTTTATATCTCCTCCATTCATCTCCCAAAGGACCAATACATTCCTACGTCCCCTATATATATTTTAAAAGTCTTGGTACCAATCTATGCTCTCCTCACCATATTGAATGAGACCAGGAGTAAGAGAGGATCATTATATCACCACCTAACCTTCTTTCCCTTGGCTCTCACCACTTCTACAGCCTTCCTCTGTATATAACAGACATCACTGGGTCAGCCTATTAGGAAGACCCTCAAGAACCTATCCACCTTGAATGAAAAGTGCCTATAAATGGTTCCTTAGTTCTATTAATAGATAAAGTGCTTATTCAACTTTTCAGCTTCTAATATTTGGATTTATCCAAAGAGTGTCTGAAATGGCACTCAAGTCAAATGATACAGTACCTAAATATTTGAAGAATTCCCCTCACCAGGATGATAAGGCTACCTGTAACATTTATAGCTCTGAGTGGGGTTGATCATGCTGATGAGACTGTACCTTCAATAATCCTGTGAGTTTATTAAATATTGTAGGGTTCATTGAAATAAAGTTGAGAAACTTTACTATGTTATATGGTGAGTCTTACAAACTTTAAGGAGCATAGCACAATTCTGATTAGGGACCTCAAATCTTTTTGCTTCAAAATGGAATTGAAGCATATGAATCCTAAAAACTAGACTGTCTGAGATCAAACTCTTCAATACTCTTCCCAAATAGTCATTTTGCATACAGGGCTTCTCACATCCAAGATGGAAGGTATATTTAATATAATAGTGGACTTACCATAGAGTGGCCATGCACTCCCTCCTTTTTGTACAGCTTCCTGTCAGTTGAACAGCACCCTCACTGCCCAAGGATGCATTAGAGAAGCAACAAATAGGAAAGGAATGAGCAGGTCTTCAACATTCCTTTCCTGGGGCAAAAAGTATTCTCATTAACCCAAGAGGAAATTACTACAAATACAATAACAAAACAAAAGGTGAACCAGCACACAAGCAGAATATTAACTAGGAGCTGGATTCTATGGTACTCCAGGGTTTCAACATACATTCTAATTCATTTCTAAAAGTATGTGTATTTTTAAAACCATGATTTAAGCCACATGGACACTTGAATATATTAAATACAAATTTTTAACACATTGAAGACCTCTGATTGATTAACTAACTTCTCCTGCCTGGTTCATTCTTTTTATTCAAACCTCAGACCATAGCCTCTTCCACTCTTTCTGTGCATCTACAGATTTATTTTAAATACAGAGATTATGTTCTTTTCCTGTCAGCTTCATGGAGGTCTTATTTATTTACAATTAAATTCACCATTTTTAACTGAACAATTTGATACAGTTTAACAAATGTACACAGTCATGTTACCACCAGAACAATCATGATATAGAATATTTCTACCACCTTCCAAACTTCCCCTGTGCCCCTTTGCAGTCAACCCCTACTCCTACCCTCTGGCCCTTACCAACCACTAATTTGCTTTCACCGCTGGTTTGCCTTTTCTGGGATTTCACATACATGGAATTATACGGAACGTAGTATCCTGTGTCTGACTTCTTTGACTTAGCAAAATATTTTTGAGATTCACACTTATTTATGTGTGTATCAATAGTTCATTTATTTTAGTGCTGAGTAGTATTTCATTGTCTGGATATATCACTGTTAGTTTATTCATTCACCAGTTGGAGCATGAATACAGCATCTATGAATATTTGAGAATGAATCTTTTGTGGGCATATGTTTTCATTTTCCTTGAGTAAATACAATGCTTTATCTAAAAATATAATCCTATGCACATCTACACTTGTAAAAATTTTTGTACAAGTACTCTACAATAATACGGGTGTATCTGCTCCCATCAATGCATAATATGCACTTTTGCAATAGCAAATGAATGCATTAAGATGGAGCGTTATAGATTTTGGCTGCTTCATATCTGACTCTTATACTTATGTTAAAGAAGGGGAGTATTCAGTTAATAGTGCTAGCGATTTAGCCTCAAAAAATTCACAATTATTTCTTCTTTTTACAGCTTTATGGAGTATAATCTGTATATGATAAGCTCTATGTGTCTAAAGTATAAAATTTGATAAGTATAAAAGTATAAAATTTTGACATATGCATACACTCATGAATCCAGCACCACAAGCAGGAAAATGAACATATCCCTCACTACCAAAATTGTGTTTTTATACCTGTGTAATCCTCCTCCTGTGCCTCCCCACAGTGCCTAAGCAACCCTTTGCCTTTGATCACTAGAAATTAGTTTGCATTTCCTAGAGTTTTACATAAATGGAATCATACATATGCACTCTTTTCTCTGCATTTTTTCACAGCATAATTATTTTGAAATTCATCCATGCCATTGCACATGTCAATATTTCATTTCTTTTTTGTTATTATTATTTTTATTGAGGTATAATTAACAGATAACATTATATTAGTTTCAGGTGTAAACATAATGATTCAATATTTGTATATATTGCAAAATGATCACCACAATAAGTCTAGTTAACATCCATCACCTTACATAGCTACAAAAAAATTTTTTTTCTTGCGATGAGAACTTTTAAGATCTACTCTTAGCAGCTTTCAAATATGCAATACAGTATTATTAATTATAGTCACCATGCTGTACTTCATATCCCCAGGACTTATTTATTTTATAACTGGAAGTTTGTACCTTTTGACCACCTTCACCTATTTCTCCCACCCCCATTTGTCCTTCTAATTGCTAATATAAATCCCATTGTATGTATATACCACAATTTGTTTTTCTTTTCCCTTTTAATGGACATTTGGTTATTTCCAGTTTTTGATTATCATAAATAGAGTTGCTATGAATATTTGTGTACAACTCTTTGAGTGGATATATATCTCACTTGATAAATACCTAGGAGTGGAATGACTTAATCACATAGCACTTTTATGTTTAACCTTTTAAGAAAGTGATAAAATTGATTTTAACCATTTTCCATTCCCACCAACAGTGCATGAAAGCTCCAGTTGTTCCACATCCCCACCAACACTCGGTATGGTTTTTATTCATTGTAGCCGTTCTAGTGAGTATGCAGTGTGGTCTTAACTTGAATTTCCCTAATAACGAATGATGCTGATCATCTCCTTATGTGCTTATATGCCATCTGTGTATCTTCTATAGCAGGTATCTTTACCTGCTTTTATTACATTGATGTTTTCTTATTGATGAGTTGTAAGAATTGTTTATATACACTAGAAATGAGTCCTTTGTCAGATATATTTTTTACAAATATTTTTTCTCCTAGTCAGTGGTTTTTACTTTCATTTTTATCAACATTTTCTGAGGAGTAAAAATTTTTACTTTTGATGAAATCCAATTTATTGATTTTTCCCTTTAAAAAGTCTTCCCCAAATTCAAAGCCACTAGGCTTTTCCCGAATATTTTCTTTTAGAGATTTTAGAGTTTCACTTCTTACGCTAACTTCAATTAATGTTTTAATACGTTGTAACTAAAGGTTGAAGGTTTTTTATTTCTGTCTGTGTGTGTTTTGTTTTGTTTTGTTTTGTTTGCACATGGCTATCTAACTGCTCCAGTACCATTTGTTAAAAGGATTGTCATTTCCCCCATTGTAATGCCTTGGAAACTGGAAAATCAATTGACCTTATATATGTGGGCCTATTTCTGGATACTCCATTCTGTTCCAATGATTTGTCTCTATGCCATTATCACACTGTCTTAATTACTATAGTTTTATGATGGGTCTGTCCCCCAACTTTGAACTTTTTCAAAGTTGTTTTGGCTGTTCTAAGTAAAATTTCCGTATGAAATTTAGAGTCTGCTTGTCAATTTGTACAAAAAAAAAAAAACTATTAAAATTTTGAATGGGATTGCATTGAATCTATAAATTTGGGGAGAATTGACATCCTAACACTTTTGAGTCTTTAGATGCATAAACATAGTATATCTCTCCATTTAACTGGCTCTTTCTTAATTTCTCTCAGAAATGTCTTATAGATTTCAGCGTATAGGTCTTGCACATTTGTTGTCATATCTATCCCTAATTATTTCATGTTTTTTATGATATTAGAAATGGTAATTTTTTTCTTTTCAATTTCCAGTTGTTCTTTGCTAGTATTGAGAAATACAACTGATTGTTCTTTATTGCTCTTGAATCCTGTATCTTTGCTAAATTAACTTTGCTGGCACTGACTGAAAAATATTGAATGAAAATATTAGATAGTTCAGTAGCACTGACTGGAAAGTATTGAAATATCAAAGAACTGATGAGAATGGACATCCTTGCTTCATTCATGATCAAAGGGAAAGCATTCAGTTTTTACTAATAAGCATGACAGTAGCTGTGGTTTTTCATAGATGTCCGTTATCAGACTGAGGAAGTTCCATTATATTCCAAGTTTTCTGAGAGTTTTTGTCAGGAATGGATGTTGGATTTTTGTCAAATGCTTTCTCTACATCTGTTGAGATGATCATTTTGGGGAGAGGGGAGTCTCTTAATATAGTCAATTATATTGATTGGTTTTTTTCAGTGTTAAACCAACCCTACATTCCAGAGGTAAACCCAACTGGTCATGAAGTATTATCCTTTTATATTTTTGGATTCAATTGACTAAAACATTTTAAAATAATTTTTCCATCTATATTTATGGTCTAATACTAGTTTATACTAATCTACAGTTTTCTTTGCTTAGCATGTCTCTATCTGATTTTAGTATCAATGTAACACTGGCCTAGAATGAGTTGGGAAGTTCTCCCTCCTTTTCAATGTTCTGGAAAAGTTTATGTATAAATGGTATCATTTCATCTTTAAAAGTTTGGTAGAATTCACATATAAAGCTATGAGGGTCTGGAGTTTTCTTTGTGGGAAAAGCTTTTATCTATGAATTCAATTTCTTTAATAGCTATAGGGCTATTCAAGATGCATAATTCTTCTTGAGTGGATTTGGTAGTTTGTGTGTTTCAAGAAATTTGCCAATTTCTCCTAAATTGTTGAATTTATGGTCATAAAGTTCTCATAATATTCTCTTATTATAAATATATGTAAGAATGGTAGTGATATCATAGCTCTCTTTCCTGTTATTTGTGTACCCTCTCTTTTTTCATGATCAGCCTGGCTAGATGCTTATCAATTTTACTGATCTTCTCAAAGAACCAACTTTTAATTTCATTGATTTTTCTCTAATGGTTTTCTGTTTCATTGATTTCTGCTCTAGCATTTATTGTTTCCTTTATTCTAGGTTGAATTTTTTTTTTCTTTCACTTCTTTGAAGATGTTGCTCCACTGTCTTCTGGCTTGCATTGTTATTCCTACTTTTGTTCCTTAGACTGCTTTTGAGATTTTCTCCTTATCACAGGTTTTAAGCAATTTGGTAATGTTACAGTTTAGTGTCATTTTCTTTTTGTTTTTTGATCTTGGGATTCATTGAACTTGGTTCTATGGATTTAGTTTTTATCAAAATTGGAAAAACTTTGGCCATTATTTCCTCAAATATTTTTGTGCCCTTTCATTTATTCAGTGAGTCCAATTTCACTTGCATTAGGCTGCTTAAAGTTGTCTGCAGCTCAGTGATGCTGTTTTTGTCTTTCTTATTGGTGGGTTTTGGTGAGGGGGGAGGTTATCCTTTTTTCTCTCTCCATTTCATCTTGGATAGTTTCTATTGCTACATCTTTAAGTTCACTAACCTTTCCTTTGAAGATTCTAATCTGCTGTTTATCCCATGTAGTGTATTTTTCATCTCAGACATTTTATATTTCATGTCTAGAAATTCATTTTGAGTCTTTTTTTTTTCATATCTTTCATGTCTGTACCTAGTAAGCTCAATCTTTATGCAGCTCTTTGAATATATGCAATATGGCTATAATAACTGTTTTAATGTGCTTGTCTACTAATTCTATCTTCTGGGTCATTTCTGAGTCCGTTTTGATGAATCGATCTTTCTCTTTATTATAGGTTGTATTTTCCTGCTTCTTTGTATGCCTAGAAGTTTTTGATTGGATGACAGGCATTGTGAATTTTACCTTCTTGCGTGCTGTGTGTTTTTGTATTCCTTTAAATAAACATGAGTTTTGTTTATAATGCAGTAGAATTGCTGGGAAACTGATCCTTCAAGGCTTGCTTTTAAGTTTTATTAGGTAGGACCAGAATAAACTTTAATATAGGACAGCAGTTGGCAAATTATGGCCTGTAGGCCAAGTCCAGCCTACAGGTTGCTTTTGTGTGACCCATGAGCTAAGAATAGCTTTTCCTTTTTTAAAGAGTGGTAAAGGAGAATAAGAAAAAGGAGGAGGAGGAGGGGGAGAAAAAGAGGAATAAGAAGAACAAGGAGGAGGAGAAGGAGAAGGGAGGAGGAGGAAGAGGAAGACTCAGCAGAGTCTTAGACATAAGTCTTATGACTTAGACAGAGTCATAGACAGAGTCTAAAATATTTACTATTTGGACTTTTATAGAAAAAAGTTTGCCAATCCCTAGTCTAGAGCAAATCTTGCCCCATTCTTGAGGCAATATCCTGATAAATTACAAGAATTATCTGTGCTGGCTGGTAAGAACATGAACTATTCCTGGTCTGTACCATATGCGCAGGTTATTCCCTCTGTTCCTTTGGTCTTGTTTTTCCCTGGCTTTGACTAGTTTTCTCACATGCACATTCTGATGGTACTCAGCTGAAGACTCAAGGAAGACCCACTGCATATCTCTGGAGCTTCTCTCTGTGCAGCTCTCTGCATTCCAGTACTCTGTTTTATGAACTCTAGTCTTGTTGACCTTTCTGACCCTCAGGTACATCTTCTCAACTCAAGGAGACTCCTGGACTCATTCTGGATTCCCCTTCCCAGCACTATAGCCTAGAAATTCTCTCCAGACAGTGAACTGGATTAATTATTTTCTCACCACATTTGTTTCCTGTCTCTCAGGGATCACCACCCTGTGCTGTTTGATGTCCAGTGTCTGAAAACCATTGTTTCATATATTTTGTCTAGTCACTCCATTTTAGCTACAAGTGAAAGTCTCTATTATTTCTCCTTCAAATCTCTGGTTTTCCCAGTTGAAGAATATTCAGAGGTGGCAAGGCAAGTGCTCAAAGGAAAAAAAGTAGTTACCATTTTATTCTTTGTAACTAGTTATCTGTGTAACATTATTTTCTCAGTACTGTGCAATCAAAAAACAGAAATTAATTGGTTGCTGATAACTGTAACTTATCTATAATGTCCAATTTTAAATTTCCTGTTTGTCAAAGTAGTCTCATCATTCTCACTGAATACTTTTATGAGTAAATATCTTAAAATTTGAACTTAAAAAAATAATGTATTCTAATAAAATAACTTTTATATATTGGTGTTCTGTGAAAATAGGTTCTGATACAAAAAAAAAAAGTTTGAAAACACTATTTATGCAGAAATACTCTTAGTTTATGGTGTTAATACCTGAAACAATTTCCAAAGATACAAAGGAGCAAAGCCCAGGTCAGAGTTCAAGAGTCACCACACAGATGAGAAATCCTAAATTCCAACACCAAAAAAGAAATACTTTTACTGTAACTTATTATCTTTCAGGTACAAATATTCTTATTTCTAGAACTGTAGTTTGGGTTGAAAAATCCTTAGTATTATCACTTCTGGCTACCCAATATCTTAACATATTTAACTATATGAAATGCAGGGCATTCTTTGCTAGTGTTTAGAAATGTCTGAATATTCTTGATCCTCTGCAGGACTTCATGTATTTGGCCTCCTATTCCAACCTTTCCACCATTTTTTTCGAGATGGGCCTAGACCATTAAGGACTTAATCTTTGGCAGAATTAACATTTGTCCCATACTCTGTGTGGCCTTTCAGTTCACCAACAATGAAATGAACAGCCCGAAATTGCATCCAGAGGTTGATTCACAGTGTCAATAAATTTGCTATCTCCAGAGAGCTCCTGACTACAAAATCATTATCTAATTAAATTAAAGGGCGAAAGCACAAAAGTCTTCCTAATTCAGGTCACAAAAAACCCAGCAAAGAAGAGAGCAATGGCAGTCCATTAAATATCTCACCAAGAAAAAAAAAAAATTCTTAGATCCTTGGCTGCTCTGAGTAGCTAGCCCTAACGCCCTTAGTGTATTGTTGTGGGCTTATAATTTGTGCTTCTTCACCACGAAAAAGATTTTGTTTCCAAAACAACCCATCAAAGTGTGAATAATTAAATTTCCACATGAAAAATTCATTTGAAAATAGTTTTGTTGCCTATCACAATAGAAGGGGCATTTCTTCAGATATGGAAATTTTGAAAGCCCTATCTTAAAATGTTAATATAGAAACTGAAAATCTAAATCTTTAACTATGTACATGTACATCAATTTATGTGCTTGTAGTCTCTAAGCATGAAGTATATTTATAAAGAAGCTTTGTTCATGACTTATTTTACATCATAAGATCTGACAAAAACAATATATTGTTCTGGTAAGAATTATAAACACAATTTTCATAAGGAAATTCATAAAAGTCTAATCAAATATTCACAAAAGAGAGACAAAAATATAAAGTGAAATAATGCATTTAAAGGGAGGACTTTAAATTTTAATTTATTTAAAACTTAACACATGGAATGAGTCTAATTCTTTGAGGAATTTTCCTTTTAAAACTTTGCTACTACATTCTGATGAAGCAAAGCAATGCAGAGTCAAGGAAATCATAGCAGCACTGTGAACATAATAGAGATTTTTATTAGGATCCACTAGCAAAAGTTAAGAAAAATGTTTAAAACATATACCAGGAGGATAAACAGCTTACTTGCTGAAAGCTGCCAAATAAATTTCTCTATGGTGTTTAGTTCTCAAAAATCTCTAGAGACATTGAGCAGAGAAAATTTTTGAAAATTAAGCACAACATGTACCTCAGAATCATTTATGGTGTGTCATTTATGGCCCTTAAAAATAAAAGAGAGAAAGAGAGTATAGAATGAATTTGTTAGTTGTGCTAAAAGAATCTGGCAAAATAATCCTTCATAGTGGTTATCACCAATAGTTACCTGGAACATCTATATTTTCAGGAGAGATTTCCTGAAAAGCATATATGAATACACTACATTTCTGGAGTCAAACAGCTTCTATTTTGTATAACAAGTTTAAGATCTCTATGTTTGTGATTTGAAAAGCACATAGGCCAGTGCCAAGTGAAATGGAGGATTTTTAAATGCTTTTGGAAGGATTTGCCCAGCAATAATTTTTAACATCTTGGAAAAGAGAAATTACTGATTCCAGCTATCTTCCCCAGGATCATCATAATCATAAATCATTCATGAGAAGTATGTGCCTAGCACAAAAGAGATGCTCAAGAAATATAATTTCCTCCCCCTCTTCCCAACCCTGTTTCCTTCCCTACCACATGCAATGCAGTGGTTTCCCTATGGTGCTTCAGGAGCCCAGCCAGTGATGGAGTGAGATGAGAGGGAGGTCAAGCAGGCTGGCCTTCTGCATGAGCAGTTCTATTTTTATCTGCCTTACATATTGGCACCCAGTTAAGAGTTTCTTTGAAGAAAGGGTTCTAATTGCATTACCAGGAGAAAAAGAAGATGATCTTTATCCTTCAGAAGTGAAATTCTGTCCTAAGCTTTCTCTTTCCAGGGCGATCTTACGTCTTCCTATAGCTTCAACTACCCTCTACACAATGATGCCCAGATCTCTATCTCAATTCCTTCATCTCCATTATCCCCGGTACCCAATCAGTCACAAAGTCCTGTGAATCCTAAATATCTCTTACTCCACTGCCAGTCCACTCCACTCCTACTGCCACGGCTTTAGTTCAGGTCCAGAGTTTTGCATGTGTGAACTAATGCAATAGAATAGAATAGAACAGAGAGTTATTCCAGCAGTGATATGTAGGCTGCACTGGGAGGGGAGCACTGGGAGACAGGAGTTCAGACATGGGGTGATGAAGACTTTGATTAGAGGGTGGCAAAGAGAAGGAAAGGGTGAGTGTGAAAGGCACTACACAGGAGGATCCAAAAGATCTGTTAACTGACTAATCATGAGGGGACGAGAGAGAGCAAGAAGTCAAAGTGACTCTAAAATTTCCAGGCTAAGTAAACTAGAAAATGCCTATGGAAAGTAGATTGCAGAAGAACACATAGTCATTAAAGAAGTTTCAGGAAGTTGACTTGAAAGTAGGAGGAGAACCAGAACTTCACAGCATTAAGAATTAAAATAGCAATAAATATTATCATAAAGTATATATTGTATAATTTATAGTTATAGTTATTATTAATAATAATTTTTTTATTCATTGTCACTATTACTGTTCCTATGAAGAAATCCAAAGGCTATGGGGGAACGATCAATAACATGAAATGATGTAGACATTAAAAAGATATGAATATAGAGAAATGTCCACTGGATTTGCTGAGACCCTCAGTGATCTCAGAGAGGGGAGAGGGAATGGAAGCCAGTCTACAAGGACCTGACATCATGAGTGGGTAATGAGAAAAGAGGGCAGTAACAGATTTTAAGAAGTATGGCAGAGAAAAGGAGACTGGGAAAGGAAAATGTTAGGATAAGATGGCTTCTTAATGGGATCATGAGCTATGTAAAGTTTGCAGCATTTTAGAAGAGAGAGTAGAAAAGAACCATCCATTTTATAAAGCAGGAAAATTCGCCTCCAGTGTCTCCTTTATAAATAAGTCACAATGGGAGACAGCAGGCTCCCCTATCCAAGAAGATATGTAGAGAAATTCGTGCTGATATGACATAGACCATATCCCTAGCTTTTGGATATGTGTTTCTGAGTCACCGGCCAAGAGGGCAAGGGCAGGGATATTGCAAAGAGATTCATCATCTTACTAAACAACTTGAATAATGTCACAGGTCTGCTACCTTTCAAGGTGATGTTTTCCTTCATACTTTCAATTTAACATCTTTTTCAAAAAATAGATTCTATATGAAATTATTTGACCACACAAAATATTACAGTATGGCATCCATCAAATAACCTAAATTAAGTCAAATGTCCGCACAAACTTTAATCACCAAAATGGTCAGATGACTGACAGCATATCTGACGTTCAGCATTTATGAAGCTATCTCCTGAAAGAATTCACACTCTCAAATTCAGTAGAAGTCAAAATGAAATTAGAATTAAGGGTAATAATCCCAAACACATGCAGTTTACTGACTGGCCCTCACCATTTCATAAATAGAGGGTGCTTGAAACTTGCCTTTCTGTTCATAAAAATAGCCTGCTGAGAGCTTCTAAAGCAAGTAGGAAGGAATGGGGGAGTGAAATTGTGATTTGAGGAGGAGATACTTTATATATGGAAAATTCCATTTAAATAACCCAGTTGTAACAAATCCCCTTCCCAGATTCCCATTCTAGGAAACTGAAAAGCAGTAATTAGAATGGGTGGGCTGAGAAAGTCAACTGAACACAGATTGACAGATAGGCCTACCAGAAGAGGCTCCCATGAACTTCATTATTCCAGCAATAATGTCTTTATTTACATAGCAAAGTGGGTATATTGTGTTCAGCAAAGCTTTTCAATAAGCAGAAACATGCTGCTAAAAGAATAGCCCACCACCACAAAGAACTTCTACTTTAAAGATACAAAAACCAGTGTGACAATTATTTCTGTAATCCTCACAGAAAACAGTGAAATAGCTTTCTTCATGAGCCTTACAAACCATAGCAACTTAACATGTTCAGTCTCATATGGGTCAACTGCTTCTCAGAATGAGGCCAAGAACTTGGGAAATCCAAGCTCTTACATCAGAACTAGAGAAAAACTGGACATGGAATAATTTTGCATCAAAGTTAAATATCAGAAATTCTAAAAGCCAATCTCTAGTAATAATCAAATATATCCCTGCATCTTGTTATAATGTTCAAATGAGTGTTCTTAGAATTTTCTAGCTTGTTCTATATCCCTACAATGATCAAAGAGACTCACTGATTAAGAATGGTCATTGCAAGGGTGTGTGTGGGGGGGGAGGGGGTATTTTATTTGGGATTTTTTTTGTTTTTCCAATTCTGAACTAAAGAGAATTCTCAAAAGAAAATTTTTCTTGCTATGAACAGCCACTGAATAAAGCTAACACTGGCTATGGAAAAGCACTATTTCCAACAGCCTGATAGCAATTTGTAACGCATACCATCAATAAATCAAAAAGTGCCGATGTACCACCTGAAGCCAAAAATGTAGGAATGGGTCCCTTGTAATTAAGTGTGTATCCTTGATGGGTCTTGGTTTTCTCATATGTCAAATGAACAGACTGAACTAGATAGGTTCAAATCCTGGCTCTACCACTTAATTTCTATAACCTGGAACGAATTATTTAACCTCTCTATGCCTATTTCCTCTTCTGTAAAATGAGGGATGACAATAGTGCATACCTCATGAAGTGAATTAATACACAAAAGCAGCTAAAACAGCACCTGTCTGGTAGTAACTGCTCAATATACGTTCTCTACGGTGATCGAGACCACTTTAAAGCACCTCCCAGCTCTAGGGCTGTGATTGTATGAAAACTGTGTGCTACACGTGCTATGTTGGCTTTACTGAAGAATTAAATATTAGAGCCAAAAAGGAAATAATTCTAATGAAACACCACTTTCTAAATATTTGGTGACATCCTATTGGAAAGACCAAATAGAGTATTTATAGGGTATTTTCTCATCAATACCTTCTGATCACAATTATACTCCTAAAATAAAATCAAACGCTATTTCCATTAGAAAACAAAAGGCAGATCCACATTTGGGGTTTGCTTTTTCTCCTTATCGCTCTGTTCTTTGTAGTTTCTATCTCCTTCTGAGTTTCCATAACTGTGGGACTATAGAGTGATTTAAAAGAGTATAAAATGAGTAGGTCTGTAAATGATTACTAGAGAAGATATTCTTTTTTTTTTTTTTTTGTGAGGAAGACCAGTCCTGAGCTAACATTTGTCACCAATCCTCCCCTTTTTGCTGAGGAAGACTGGCCCTGGGCTAACATCCGTGCCCATCTTCCTCCACTTTATATTGGACCCCACCACGGCATGGCTGACAGGCAGTGCGTTGGTGGGCGCCCAGGATCCAAACTCGCGAACCCCTGGCTGCCAAGCATGAACTAAACCACTGCGCCACCAGGCGGCCCCTAGAGGAGATATTCTTAATGGCATTCTTCATTAAGAATGTCTATAAAGGAATTAGGGTAAAGAACTTAGTAGCTGAGCCTCTTTTTAAGGGCCCCAACACTTTTAGAAAAATATTTTTTATGCATTTCAAATTAACTCACACACTTGTTCACTGAATAAATATCTATTGAAAATGTTAAGCACTGTTCTAGAAATCACTGATACATAAGTCAACACACAATCCCTTCCCTTAAGGACCTTACAGTTTAGTGGGAAGATAGTAAACCACATAAACCAACAATTACGATGTAGTATAACAACAGAAGTGTTAGAAGTATGCATAAGATACAATGAGAACATAAAAGAAAAGGGACCAAAGCCTGCCTGGAAATGTCATGCAAAAATTCATAATGGAAAAGAGATTTTGTCAGCCTGGGAAGGATGTGAGGGCATTCCAGGCAAAGGGAATGCATCTGCCCAAACGTGGAGGCACGGAAGAGCCTGTTTGACGTGCAGCAAAGAGGCTGACATTGCTGAAAATGAAATGTGGATGGAGAGTCAGAGCTAGGAGAGCAAACTGGAGCAGTTGGTAGGAAGCCGATCAATCATGCCTGGCTACAGAATTCAGGCTTTATTCTACAGGTGATACACAAAGAAATAGGACAAAGGGACCAACGCTAACTGATTTCAAGTTTGGAAAGGTGACTCTAGCCACAAAACAAAGCCTGGATCAGAGGAGAAGCAGAGTAAGAACCGCAGGCTGGGGATGGTGAGTGCTTAAAATAAAGCAGTAGCCATGGTAAATAGAAATGAGGGAATGCTCAAATACATATTTGGGGGCACAAATTTACAGAATTTGGTAGTCGATTGGATGTAGGCATGAGAAAGAGACAGGAAACAAGAATAATGCCAAAGTTCCTACTTGATTAAAACAGATGAAAGAAGATCAGGGCAGGAAGAGGACGTTTGTGACTTCAGGTTAGGACATGTGAGGTGTCTGTGGAATTTCCAGGGGCAGGTGTTGCACCCGGAGTCAGGAGAGAGATTTGGGCTAAAGATGGAGATTTAGATGTGAAGAGAACAGAAGGGGCAGTTAAAGTGACGGGCATGAAAGAGTTTGCCCAAGAGTGTAGATAAGAGGAGAAGAGACCAAGAAGCCTGTCATATAAGAGGTGAGCAGAGGCAGCAGAATTCCTAAGGAGAAGCAGGAAGTCACAGAGACCACACAGAGGAGGAGCGAGTGGTCACTGGTACCAAATATTGCTGCCAGGACATGAAAAAGCAAAGAAAAAAAAAGTCTACTGAATTTGACAACTAAGGAGCCATTAGTGAGTTTGAGGGGCGTGCGTGGGGTAGATGCTGGGTTTTGTGGGTTGAGGATTAAATAGGAAGTGAGCAAGTGAGAGTAAGCAGACCCAGATCTCTCTAGACTAACACACATTCAGCTTATCTTATACACATTGCAGACACACAGTCACACTTTCAGTCCACTTGTTAAAACCATGCTGGTCCTGAATAGATGTTTGTGGTAAACTACCATCTCCATGGTACGATGTTAAGGATGCCAGGAAGCTCCCTTTTTCCCTGCAAAGACTTTTCCACCAATTGACTAATGCCTGAAAATCTGACAGAAGACAGAGCCCTTCTTTCACACAATAATTAGAAATAAAACTTAAAATGTAAATTTCTTTAGAAGAGGCAAAGCATGGGCAAATTCAATTTAAGCTGGAAATTGCTCTTACTTGACCCTTTTCTGAGAAGAGGCTTGGGCTGGACAAGGTGCCAGAAAGACCCTGAGAGAAGAGACAGAAAGGAGGGCCTGAAAGTACTGAAAACAAATTTTATCTGGTCCAAAATTGTATTTAGTGCTACCCCCGTCTTCCACGGTTTTAGAGATCACATTATTATGACACACGAGGCAGATCTCTAACCATTGGAAGAAGAAATCTTTCCCCTAGTTGCAGAAGGAGAGAATTAGCATGATTAATAATTTCACATTGTCTAAACTCTAGATAGCTTTAAATAAAAAGTTTTACCCTTATTCTCCAACCCACATATTCATTTTCAGCTTCTCCCTAATAATCTTGACACATTTCATATGGTTTTAGGGTTTTTTTTAATATCTCTTTAGCATTAGTTAATTTTTTAATTGCCAAGAAAGGTTTTTAAAATCTATTACAGGTATTATGATATGGAACTGTTAAGCTTGAACATATATACTGACTTTCAGATATTTTTGAAGGCTGTCATAAAGTCTTAACTTTTTTAAATACTCCACTACCTTCATGAGCCTTCTAAAAAAACCACTCATCACCGCCATTTAGAAAGAAATATGACATTAAAAGGAGGTAAATGTTCCCCCTATTATATTGTGATTTAGTAGTGCTCCCCCATTAAGTCTAAATCTGTCTTCCAACCAGTGTGAAGTAGTCATGATTCATTTGAGCCTGATGGTAAAGGTCTATTAAAACAATAACTTGAAAATAGTCTTCATAGCTAACATGTCACTCATCAAACAGACTACGGCAGAAATTCCACAGAAGGCTCTGGAGCTATCTGTATAAAGGAAACGAGCAACCGAAAGGACTAAAGATGTCTAACTTTTCATGCACAGAGAACTCCACTCCCAGAGGGTCTCCAAGACTTAGGGAAGACTTGGAAACAGCCCACTGGAAGTGGAGCTCTCAAAGCCTATGCCTGATGCAGGCCACGAACCATCATCATAGTCCAGCTCTGCACTTAAGAAAAAGGAAATGTTTGCAGTTGAATAAGGAAAACAGAAAGAACAGCTTTAAATTCCTTAAAATAATATAGAGTGGAGTTGTTTATAATACAGTTTGTGGGTAAACAGATTGAGACATTCTGAGGATCAAATTCCTGTCCCCCAAGTCATAACGGTTACATTAGTTAAAGCCCAGAAGATACAAGTGTAAGGAAGGTTTTCTCTCTGACTGTATCTTCCAAAATCTCAAACAGCCCTTTGCAAGGTTAAGGCTTCTTAGGTACTTGAATCCAGCAACGACTTTCACCAGATGTCCTCCTTTTCTATAGCTGTACACCTATTTTATCACCGAACTTCTCAAAGGCAAGTTCCGTCCTCACTATCCACTTTTTCTCAATACAAGGACTTTTCTCAATTAATTGCCTCAACACTCCCCTGAAACTGCTCTAGTTAAAATAACCAGTCACCTTCCAATTGCTAAATCCAACTCTATTTTCAGTCTTCACCTATTCTGACCCTCTGCAGCATTTATTAATGTTGATTGTCTCTTCCATTGCTTTCCAGAGCCCCTTTTGCTCCTGCTTCTCCTCCTCCCTCTCTGATCATTTTCTCTCCCAACTTACCTCTAAGCTCTATTCCTAGTGGTTCCCATGTTTATGTATTAAGTTCTCTTCTCCCATCACACCACCCCTCTCCCTATATGATCTCAGCTACCATCTACAGGCTTGTGAGTCTTAAATCTGCATCCCTAGAGCCAATCTCTCCCAAGATCTGGACACACAGGTTCACCCTTATAATTCACATATTCTTCTCACATAGCACGACCAAAACTTATCTTAGTTTTGCCACACCCCATCCCACTTCAAAACCTATTCTTTCTATTTTTCTTATCTCAATTAACGGTGACACTCCAAATGTAAAAATCTGGGAATATTCTGTGCTTCCTCCCTTTCTCTCACCCCTGATACTCCAGTGAGGCACCAAAAGTCATTACTTCTATCACAGAAATGCTTCACAAGTCAAATCTCTCTCCCGCAGCATTGCCTCTGCCTTAGACCAACCACACCTTGTCTGTCAAATGGATTGATGACATAACCTCTTAACTGGTCTTCCAGCCACCAATTTCTCCCCATCCTGCAAGCATTCACACACCTGATCCTAAAAACAACTGCTGATCCTGTCACTCCCCAGTATAAAGGTCTCCATTGGTTCACCTCAACTGCTTTCAGCTGAAGTTCAAGCACCTTAAACAGGCATACAAGACCTTCAGTCTGGCTCCAATCTACTTCTCCAGTCCTAATTACTGAAGCTCTTCTCACAAAGTATCTACATGTAGTCACGTAGGACTTCTCATTACTCCCTCTGAAGTCTTAAATAAATTCCCTCACTGAATGACCGACACCTCCTGTCTATCCAACTTATTCACTACCTTAGTACAGTGTATCTAATTCTTTATCTCACTGAAACCTCTGGTCCCTCCATGACACCCCCTCCCCATTTATTTCCAATCTATAGCTGCCTTTTGAGCTAAAGGTCCATCCCTACACTCCTTCAGTTATGTCTTCATTTCCTCCTATCTCTTGCTCTCCTCTCTTCTTACTCATCCTACAAAACCCAACTCTGGATCAATCCAAATATATGAATTCTCTACTCCTACTCCCTGGGGGTAATCACCTTTATCAGTTCTGCTCTCAGAAAAAAGTCCATTAAATTTTATGAAAATAGCTTATAATAGCAGTAGATGTCATTCTGCTCCATAAGAAATTAATGAAATGGATGATACTCAGAATATTCTCTGAAGCTGCCACAAGAGTTAGAGTTTTTGGTGGGAAACATTGCACAGATGATTTCTTTGTCCAGGAAAAGCTTTATCTTCGTCAATGAAAAGTTTGAGCCCAGAATCAGGATTGTAAGGGAGTTGGAATATGATTTGTGGCTCTCTTTGCAGTCAGCCTACATAGAAGTCTCATCAGATTAAATCCAATTTACCTGCCTTTTCAGAGAGTTTCTGACTAATTTAAACTGAGAGTGATTAAACAATAGCAGAAAGTTACTTTTTTTTTTTTTGATCCTCTGGTATGAACCTGAAAAGCATTCTTTTTTGAATAAAACAGCAAATTAACATATAGAGAAAGAGCACTGGCTTACTTTCTCTTACGTGGAGTGTTATTTTGCTTTTGTTAAGACCCATTACCAACTTCACCCAGCACACAGTAGGCCAACCTGGGTGCCAGGTGGGGATCCTGAACATTCCCAATGGATAAGTCCTAAAGCAAAAGGCAGAGAAGAACACTTTCTACTCAGAAAGGGGCTTCAGATTGGAACCTTCCTTGAGGTGAACCATATGTCAAAGAGTATTAGTAGATTTGTGATTCTGTTCAAACAAGAACAGAAGAGGCCAAGGATTAAGCACAAGGAACAATAAAGAGAACAAGACCTGCTACAGAATGCTTCAGGGATGAAACAGAGCACACTTGTTGTAAGTGATAGAAAACATGTCAGGAGGGGAGCTGGGGCACACCAACCCAAGTCTCAACAGCTGGGATTCAAGAGTCAGAATCAGGCAGTGGGAAGATCCCATCCCTTTTTCAGGTAGGCGACCTGGAAGAATCAAGTACGGCCTCGAAAACTTTGTGAAGAGCTTGTCTTATATTCATTGTACCAGGCAATCTCTGAGCACCTCTGCTTGGCAACTATCCCCATGAGTGGGCTTAGCAGTTCCCAGCCATCTGTATTTGTGTGGACTACCAGAAGGACCCATTTCCTTGCCTTCTCCGGGGATGACAAGGATATTTTTTTTTTCCCAGCAAATAGTATGAATCCTGAATCACCATCACCAAAGGAATCTTAGTTTTCTTTCCTCCTGCCAACATCTGTTAGCCTTTTGGCCAATACAAAAAAAAGTAGCCTTGTTTTCACACATGAGCATTTAGTACCACTTTGAGAGGCTCAGTTGCAGTCTCCCTGTAGAAGGCCTTCTGGAGAGAGAGGAAAAGGAAAGGAAGGGTAAGAGAGGGATCATCAGCATGCCAGAGGGAGAAACAAAAAGGAAATTATTTATTTGATTCATTTTCCTGCAGCATTAATTTATGATACTTGGAAACTTTTGGCAGGAAAGTGGGAAGAAGGATTTCAAGAATTCATAGAATTATTAAAAAAAAAAAAAGCAGGGGGAGGGGGATGTACAGTGCATCTAGTCCAGTTCTATCATTTCATAGATTCAGAAAATGAAGAAAAGGAAAGAGGATAATATTCATTGTCATCCCAGTATTTGCCAATTACTTTATATTTGTCATTTCATTTATTCTTTTAGGAAGTATGAAGTAATGAGATCTACATTTTACAAAGATGGAAACTAAGGATCAGCAAGGTTAACAAGGTTTCTAAGGTCACACAGCTAGTAAATGAAAGAGAAGATTTAATCCAGATTTTTCTGGATCCAGAGCCTCATTCCACAAAGAGCTACTGGAAGGTTAAAAGATCATCCTGGCAATGTAACCAGTTAAGGGAGGGCAGCTAAGTCTGACTCCCAGCCTGGTAGTTGCTGTAACATTGCAAGCTCAATTTTTTTGACTGGAGACAGATGACACTGTGAATTAAATTATCCTGTTCATTCAGCATGGTGAACATCTGTTGGGTTTTGCCTGCCAAGCACCACTCTTCCCCATCTTCCCTCCAGCCTCTGCTTCACATCTGCCCAGATTCACCATTGTACTGGACCTGTCACTGACCCTGGCTTCATAATTTCCCTTCCCATTTCCTCCCTCAGAAAGTATCTGTCCTCTATTTTATTCCCTGAGGACTCAGGTGTCTTCTAAGGGACTGATACATTCATTTAAGGAATATGTTAACTCATAAAGGCTTAATGCTTTAGTGTATTATAACCACCCAGACATCATTTACATGTTAATATCCGGCTATGATGTAGTAGCTCAGGGGATTCAAGTGTAGGGAATTTCAATCCTCAGGCTAGACAGGAAGGAAACTTCAGAGGCTTGCGGGCTTTTTATCAGAAATTTTAGAGTTAGGCTAGTACCTTCTTCCCACAAACCTGCCTCTAAAAGTAAAAAGCATTATCAATCAATATGTAGTTCTTGAGCACCTATAATGTGCTCAGCACTGTGCTAGGGCTAAGGAGAGATGAAAGGTGAAAATGAAAGATTTCATTTTCATTTCACCATTCCTCACTTTAAGTGGCTTACATCATAATATTCATGAAGTCAGACAAACTGGCATCCAATAACCTACTAGATAGTCACGCCTTGATGTGCTGCTCTTGGAAGCACCTCAGACTCAACATTTCCTCCTTTCCCCAGTAAAATCTGCCTCGGCTTCTGCATCCATGAAAACCTACATACCTATTTTGGGTCATGAACATTATCCTCCCAATAACCCAGAAACAACAACTCTGTCTTTTACTCAACTAATCAGTTGTATAGTCCTGTCAATTCTAGCTCAGCCATGTCAATTAGCCGCCCCGGTCTTTTTCTCACTGCTGCTATTATGTTCATGCTTTGATCATCTCTTCACTTGACTATTCACCATCCTATGTACACATGGTTTAGTTTAATCTTCCTTGAGTACACCTCTGTCCATGTCACTCCTCTGATGAAAACGTCAATGGTTCTCCATTTCCAACAGAAGTCTAAATTCCTTGGCCCGGCACTCAAAGCCCCTTAGGATTTGACTCAGTCCTACCCGTCCAGTCCGAGCTTTCATTAAATTCCCTTTGACAAACTTTGTTAGACTGTATTCATCGAGTCAATTACTGTTTCTTACAAGAAACACACATTCCTGCTCCCAGGCCTCTGTCTGTCCCTTACCCTGGCAAGTCTTTCATTCCTCCTCCTCTTCGTCCCTCAGATTGTATCCATTCCTCAAGGGTGCGCTCTACCACCTCTACCATGAAGCAGTCAGAAGCCACTGCTCTGTCTCTAAATACTCAGAGGACTTTACCTAACTATCTAAAAAGATATTGATCAGCCTCTACCGAGTGTCATACTTACTAGTGTATATGTCTCATCCTTCTGCTGGCCTGTAAACTCCTTGAAATGCAAGAGTAGCATTTAATGCAGAGATAGTCAAAGTGCTTTGGTAGTGGAGAAAAGACAAATATCACTTTCCATCTGGGAAAGTCAGGGACAAAAATAAGGAAAGGGTAGCCTTTGAATCGAGGCTTAAAGAATAAGGAAAATTTGAATGTGTAAAGACTGAAAAGGTCTGTTCATGAGAAAGGGGGATATTGGAATAAGGCTAATATAAATGGTATTTATAAAGAAAAAGGGGTTTCTAGTTTGGTTAGAGCTCAGAGTGTCTGATAAAATGCTGTCAGAATACTTTTCTTTAAGTACAGATTTTTAACTTGAATAGCTCTTAAGCACATAACTTGGACAAGCACTTCAGTGGAAGAACACTTTGACTAGTGATCTGTAAAATACGTTGTGCTTCTTGCACTTTTCAGGTTTGGCCAGGAGAAGGAAAGGAAGGAAGGAAGAATGGCCAGCACCTCCTGGCAACATTGCCTTTTGACCTGGCAGCCAAAGAATCATTGCAGCCTACTACAGGAAACACTGAGCAAAGAGTAATAAACTCATCAATGAGAAGATGCAAAAAGATCTAAGCTGGCCTTAATCTATACCTGAAAATGATTCTATTATGAAGCCTATACAGCAGGATATGAATTCTATTCTTATATTGCCACAAATTTTTCTGTAAGTTGTCTTTGCTTACATTATGAATATAAGGAATCTTTATGAAATACTTTTAAAACACCTAATGTATGCTGCCTTACTGCATTTGTGTTCCTTCTATTATTTTGAAGAAAACAAAGAAAAATTTTCTAATCACTTAGAAAATTCCACTGAGGAAATTTGATCATATCTTTCTTCAACAAATATTTATTGCATACTTCCTTTCTGCCATGCACTTTTGCTAGGCACTGGAAATGCAGCAATGAACAAAACAGACAAAAGTTCCACCCTCATAGGGTTTATATTCTAGTGTAGGGAGACAAGCAATAAGCAAAATTAATAGGTAAGATGTATTAGAAGGTGGTAAGTGCTATGGAGAAAAATAAAAGGGAAAAGGGGTAGGGGATGCTGGGGGCAGGCAGAGTGGAAGTGGAGGGGACAGCAATTCCAAATAGAATGATCAGGGAAGTCCTTACAGAGAAAGTGACATTACAATAAAAAAGATTTGGGACCACTAAGCAAATTTGTCATGTGATTATCAGAGGGAAAAATCATTCCAGGCAACTATAAGAATCCAGAGGTGAGAGCAGTTCATTGAGGAAGGGCAAGGAGGTCACCATGACTGCTGCTGCCACTGGGGATTTGAGGCAGTAGGAAGAATGCTCCTGATACAATATAGGAAGTTACCGCAGATAGAGGACTATGTAGTTTAGACTGAAGGGATTGTGGGGTGGAGAAACCAATGTATAATGATATGGAGTGACTCTTTCTATAAAATAATAGCCAAAGAGAGGAGCCTGCCTAGTGAAGGAGGAAAGAGGGTGTTACCTTAAAAGAAACTCCAGCCTTTCTGCAGGAAGAGCAACAGTAATTGGGGAGCAAGTCGACAACCATGGAAGGTGGCAGCCCAGCAATGCGAGGGCCAGAGGCTTTGACTTGCACAACTGGAGGGGCCCTCCTACTCTCCCACAGTGGTTTCTCCCTACTACCTGTGAGCTTCGTGGAAATGACACAAACCCAAACAAAACAGGGTTTTGTCAGCGTTAGCATTAACATGTAATCTGCGTGCTTCATCTTTGGCATGGCTGGTTCTGTTTTTCTCTGATAGTTTAATCTTTCCCAAAAATTTTTCAGAGGAACGGAAAGACAATTTGGGTTGGAAGATAGTCTGTTCCATATAGTGGATATTCCCAGAAATGCTGAGGGGAGAAGAGTATCCCAATAAAAAGCAGTATAACTAATCCAGGAACCCAAGGGACCCAGTAGGGAGGGCTGTCCCTGACCCAAGTAAAATATATTAAAACGGTCTAAACAAAATCTTGACTTAAGAAATGGCTTTACAATCAGTTACTTTATTGAACAGTACTCTTCTAGTATGTTCTGATAAATAAACAATAGATCATAAATTTACATTTCATATCTTAACCTTACTATAAGCATTAACTCATTAAATATTTTAAGATAGAGAATAAAAGACTGAATTATTAAATTCCATTACCAAGTGTTAAAGATAAGCTGTCTAAAGCCCATTAAAATATGTGTGCTTGAATGCTCCTTCATTTCAAAAAGTTGGAAAGCAAAAAAATGAAAAACTTTGCCTCACTAAAAATATCCGTGCCAAGTTGCAAATATGTATGAGGAAGTTGTCACTTAATAATAGCCAGGCAAACTCTTTCAAAATACCTAAAACCAATATAACAATAATTATTATCCACTTGAAAGCTCCGAGATTAGCTTGACTTGTATATTTGTGTGAGCTTCGGGTGATCACATTTGATTCTGTCTCATTTCACAGTAAAGCAGTCATATATAATGATGTTATCAACCTCAGAGAAGCATGTAACTGTTCTAACAGGATATCTTAATCCTGCTAAATTAGTGGTTTGTCACTAATTTGCTACAGCACTAATTTTATCAATGTACGAACACCTTGTATAGCAATCCACCTGCATTGACTAGGATTGAAATCTAGGCCTTTTCTTCAACAACACTGCCACCTTCTGTTTAGTGTGGACTTTACTTTTAGTTCTACGCCTGCAAGAGTGGTGAAATTTACTTGGGATTTGTATATAAAGTTGGAAGAGACCATAAAGAATGCCTAATGAGCCCCCACAGTCTATAGATGAGGAAACAGAGGCCCAAGAGGATGAGTCACTTGCTCAATGTCCTATAGCCATTTTTCCCAAATTAGAACTCACAAGTTATTGATTTTTTCTGGTTCTCTTTCCATCTACATTTCTATTATTAAACAGTACAGAGTGGAGATGTTTTATCAAGAGCCTAGTAATGGTTTGCTCCAAGCATGGGATTTGCTTATTTACGTTACATAGATTTTGTACAATAAGCTAACATTATACTTTCAATTTAAAAAGATTTCTATTTGTCCAGTGTGTGGCCTTACATAGAAAAATTATTCTAGGCCAGAAAAACAGGTGATTTTTCTGTTTTCTGTTTTCCTCCATTTTCTTCTCCTCAGTTATGAAAACTTTCATCAAATAGGGCACAATACCAATGCTAATGGGAAGATTCTAGAAAAACAAGGGACAAGAAATATATATCTTTAGGAGTAATTAAACAAGAATTGTGTTGTGAAACTTTATAATTTTAGTAAACCTGTTGATATATTTAAGAGCAGGCAATTTTAAACTTAACAAAGTCATTTAGCAGTTGTATTTTTTTTAAGTTTTGTACCAACTTCAATGTCTGATTTAGCTAGGTTGGGTGTAAATAGAATTAGCATTTCCGGTATAAACTCCATTTAGTGATTCTAACATATTACATATTTGTTAATATTTTGTTAAGGATTTTTGAGTCTGTGCTCATGAAGGATATCGATTGGCAGTTTTCTTGTAATGTTGTCAGCTTGTGGTATTAGAGTAATGTCGGCCTCAGAAAATGCATTAAGCCTCCTCTTCTGTTTTCTGGAAGAGTTTTTGTAAGGTTGGGAATATTTCCTTCATATGTTTTATAGAATTCACCAGTGAAACTGTCTGGGCCTGAAGTTTCCTTTGAAACAAGGTTTCTATTTATGAATTTGAGTTCTCTAATAGATACAGATATAGATCTATTCTGATTTTCTATTTCTTTTTTAGTTCATTCTGGTTATTAGTGTCTTTCAAAGATTGTTCACTTCATAAGTTCTATATTTATTGGCATAAAGTTGTTCATAAATATCCTTCCATTATCTTCTCAAAGCCTATAGAATCTGTAGTGCTATCCCCTCTTTCAGTCTTGATATTGGTGATTTATCTCACTTTTTTATTATTAGTCTAGTCAAAGGTTTATCAATTGTATTGCTCTTTTCAAAGAATCAGGCTTTGGTTTTATTGATTTTACCTGATGTTTGTCTGATTTATGTTTCATCAATTTCTTCTCTTTATTATTTTCTTCCTTCTACTTACTTTGAGTTGTTCTTTTTCTGGCTTCTAATAGTAGAAGCAGAGATCACTGAATTTAAACCACTCTTCTTTTCTAATATAAGTATTTAAAGGTATAATTGTATCTCTAAGAACTGCTTTAGCTGCATATCACATATATTGATATAGTGTATTTTCACTAACATTTCAGTTCTATTTTTTACTTTCCCTAGCTTTTTCTTCTTGGACCCATGTGTTTTTTAGAGTGTGTTGTTTAATTTCTGAATATTTCAGGATTCTCAAGATTTTTTTGTTATTGGTAACTTATTTAATCCTGTTGTGGTCATAGAACAAACTGCATAATTTCAGTCCTTTAAAAGCAGTTGAGAATTGTCTTATAGTCCAGCATGTGTCTATCTTAGAGAACATTCCGTGTGCACTTGAAAAGAACGCATATTTTGCCATTGTTTAGATGAGTATTCTAATAATGACTCTTAGATCAAGTTGGTTTACTTATTTTTTATATCTACCAACCCAGTATTCAAGGATACATTAAAGTAAATTTGTTTCAGTAATTTTTAGTTCATTGGACTCACCCTGGAATGTTACCAAATCACAACTGAATATCATTGCCTAAGGCAATAAATCAGCTTGAAAGCTATAGACTACATGATTTCCTAAGATCTCTCATTGTTCTGAAATTTTATGATTAAGTATAACACTAGAAAATGTAGATTAGAACTCTTTATTGAATGATCAGAGGAAATTTTGTCTAAAATATAAGATTAATAAAAAATAAAAGGTAAACTAAGAATTATTGAAACTTTTACAAAGTAGAGTAAAATTGAACTTGTATAGTGGTCAGTGCATTTAGCCTTATGGGTTTAATTGTAATTAACCTAAGTTACATGAAAAGATATTAAAGAGCCTTTGTCTCCAAACCAGTGGATTATTATGATGCTTTGCTTCATTTTCCTAAAGCCAATTGATCTTTAACTTCTTTATTTATGCTGTGATTTCTTGCACAGTATACATCATAAAATCTAGAGTGTAAATAAAGATTAGAATTTAGTGGGCTGCTCTGAGATAGTATAGAAATTGAGCTGGGTATCCCACTGGAAAAATACCTTCATTTCTCTATCACAAGCTTTACTCGACCACCCTCCCCATTCTACTAATCAGCAGTCATGGCAGGAAGGCCTAAAAATAGTTGCAAATATTCATGCTCATTTCCTTGTATTCAAAACCAAGAACTTTGAGAGTCCTTTAACAGTCCAGAGGTCTGCAGCTAAGTTACTTTTCCATCTCATCCTTCTTCACCAGTCCATACTGACTGCACCTGCAGAAATACTGAAACTATCATTAAATACCTGAAGAAATCATCATTAATCGAGAAATATTGAAGAGAGGAAGACTATCAAAGAAGAGTCAAAGTAAAGCAGCAGCATGTCATTAAGAGATTAACAGCTTTGGACATGAACAAAAGAATCATGCCTGGTTTTGAATTCTAGGTCTTTTGTTTAAGAATTGTGTGACATTAGGCAGTATTTAAGCCAACTTTCTGGTTGTAAAATGAGCATATAAATATTTCATTGAGACATATAGCACACTGCATGGTACACAGTAAGTGAATAATAGTGATTCCCTTCTAACCACCCTCCAGCCCCCCAACTGGGTATAATTTGTTGATGTTTAAGGACATCTCTGTCATTGTAGTCATTATAATACATTTTTCAGATTATAAAAATAAATATCAGAAAGAGTAGCTGTGTTTCCCAGACTTAAGCAGTGCATTGTGACCATCTCATAGCACCTAAAGGCACCCATTTTTTTTGTAGAATTATCTGAATTGTACAATGCATGCTCCTAAGCCCTATATTCACCATTGATCTTTCAGCAGCCAATCAGACTGCTCACTGTGCAACTTAGACTTACTGTGTATCACAGGTGACAGTAGTCAGTAAATATTAATTTAGGTTAAAAAAGCAAGTATGCTACATAGCAGTAGGAATTGGAAAGTATTTACTCCTAGAACTTTAATCACATAATCAAATTATTTGCACACTAATAAATAATAACTGAATTGAGGTGTAAGAATTTTCCAGATATTCTTCCTGTGTGATCACCCCTACTTTATTTCTAGGGGAAAGTTCGTCATTGCATAATAGATCAAACATTTTGCTGAGAAGCTTTAGCCTTCTAATATATAAGGAGGAACACATTTTGACAGATGGACAGAAATTGTGATTGGCTCTTACCAGCAACTTTAAAAAAACATACCCAGTAAAGATCCATTAGGTAATATGCAGCAGCTTTTTGCCATCCATTGTTTCACAGATGGGGGTGCAGGGGAACTCTAAAACTCCAATATCTCTCAGTACAGAAATAATTGCTTTTTATTGGGAATTGGTACATCCTAAGTAATAGAAATAGTTTGAGGTAATTAAGATTTACCACATAATGACATAGAGAAATTATCAACTTTCAAACTATTAAAATACAGTAAAAAACACTTAACACCAAAACTCTACTGAATGTAATTTGTGTTCTGGATGTTGAGGAGCTTCAGACTCTTGTGCTTCTAGGTCATTGTTACGAAAGCAGTGATCATTAGATTATACAGAAAGAAGGAATTAGAGTTTTTTGTAACTCAATTTGTTAATCATGGTGCCTGCCATGCCAGTAGCCCCTTCAAAAGAAAACTGCCCATGCCCACAGCTTCTGTATTAAATTAAGGCAGCTATGTTTCAAAGTTAGGGCAGCACCTGCTGATTGGACCAAAGTGATCGTTTGACCCATAAGAAGTCAATCCACAGTCTAGCCAATAATCTATAATGAAAAAAATCAACCTCTTTCTTAGGGAATTTAAACCTGTAAAAAATATACATATATTACAGCTGTCAGAGAAAGCCAGTGAAGTTTCATGGAAAAATATAGGATGGAGGAAACTGTGACAGCCGAATTTATGAGTAAACAAAAATTATGAGTAAGCAGAAGGCAGAAAGTAGAGAAAAGATATATAGAGAATGGAGGGTGAAGAATACAGTCAATAGAGTGAGAAGAATGGAGCAGACATCTGCAAAGTAACTGAATCACATTAATAGTAGAGCCCTTGACTCAAAATCAATACACTCCTGTTGTCCAAATTCCTGGAGCTGCCTGGGATTCTGAGTTGACACCTAGTTCTGGTTTCCTCTTGATTCTCATATCTTGCTTGTGTCCTTCCCTCACCCCAAATTACCTTATATAAATTGATTGAGTTTCAAATCTTTTCAATCAAATCAGTATACAAGAACAAAAAGATTAAACTGTCTACTACTTCCATGGTGTTCTTAATAATTTTGAATAAGATTTTGATGGTAATTTATTTATTTGTCATTGATCTTTCCCTCATAAAAGATTAGTACAGTAATAGTAAGGAAGTTTATTTTAATTACTTCTTTTGGATTTCATCTTAAGTAGCATGTAGACTCTCTGTGATGTAACTCTCAGGTGAAGGGCAGATTGAATCCAGAAATATAGAATTTAGATTGAGAATCAAAGCCAAACTCTCCATAAACCAAAGCCAGCTGCACAAAGGGAGGAATCCCAGGTACTACTGTTATAATTATTTTGAAAAATTCAGGTACCATTGGTCTTAGATTCCCAGAAAAGTATAAATAAAATTTGCATAGAGTTTCATCCATAGTGGTGTAGTGCATAGTTGTATGTTAAGTTCACAAATCCCTAACTCTAATATACAAAATAAAAATGGAGAAATCTAATGAAATTGTATACAAGCACAATATTCAGACTACCAAATTTGAGAAATAAATAAGATAAACTAAATACGGCAGAAATGCCAAGAAAAGAGAGGGTAGGGGGAGAAAGAAATAGCAGTGGAGAGAGGAAATTCTAGAGGTTAAAATGGATTCAAAATCTATATATGAATATGCTTTAGACTCCACAAGGGAAACTAGGTAGTTAGACCTAGAGAAAAGGCAGGCTGAAAAATAGAGAAGACTAGTACTCCATTTACCCCTTACCCCTCAGGCTTCTTTATGAATAAGGCAGTTAAATTTTGTGTTCTTTAGCCCACTGTCATGATAGACTTGGGAATAATGAGAAATTAAAGGGGCATTTGTGGTCAATGTTGTAAACAGAAATAGTTTACTCAGGGAACCCTAATTACATTTTTGTTAAATTATGTTAATGCACTTACATATGTCTGAGAACCTCCCTTGACCCATATTATACTCTCTTCTAATTTTCACTACAACTGGAGATTCCTATGTAGCTTTGGTTTTTTCAGAAGATTATCCTATTTCCCCAAGATATGTGACGTTTTGTACTCTATAAAAATAACAAATAAATCACCTCAAGGTGGTAGGTAGCTAGTTGTGACTAACTCAGATTCTGACTCTAGCCTGTCTTCACCACATTCCCTTCACATTGGAGTCCAAGGTCACTTCACAGGGAGATGTCACTGACAGGCCTTGCACACCCCACCTCCATAACCGTCATTACTATCAGACCTCAGAATGTATTGCTCATAAGCCAAGTTATCAATGGATGTTAGACATGGTGATACAGTACTAACATTAGGGTTGAATAGGCTTTGCCAGAACATAACCACCACCCACTTTATGGTTATTGTGGGGAAATGCATTCCATATCCTAGTCAATGAGCCAACATTTTAACTTTTGGAAGATGCAAGTTGGGGGCTGCGTGCATATGTACATATGTGTGTAATGTGTAAGAAAGACTTCAAGATTTTGAGCTTTTAAAAAATTCAAGAGAGAAAAAAGTTAACTTTTTTAGCTTTTCTTCACTCAAAAACATTGCATTAACATATTTGTTTTGAGAAGTCAAAGATTTTACCACAGTTAGAGAAACATTGTTTTTATACATTGCCTAAAGGTGAGTCCAGAAAGAAAAATACCAAGTGTTTGTGTCATTTTAAATGTTAAAAGTTTTCATAATCTATTATAAAGTTTAAATGACAGGGTAAATAAATTTTTTAATGGCAATAGAGAGAAAAACTGAATTCACTTTTTGGGAGCCTATTAAAGTGATTTTTAGCACACTCTGCATTCTCCTTCCTTCAAAGAGAAATAATAACTCAGAGACCAGTCCTTTTTCTATTCCTCTGAGAGGCATAAAGAACAATGACTGAAATGACTTTGAGAGGAGAAAAAGAACCGACAGCCAGCAGGGAGAATGGATACTGCTGCGAAGAAAGGACTTAGAAGGAAAAATTATATCTTGGGTAAAAGAAGTAAAAGTGTAGTGGAAAATGGAGAAACAAGCACAGAATAATGGATGGGTCGAGGGAAATCAGAAATACTACAAAAGTTTTGCATTCAAAACATAAAATATAATGGGCACAATATTGGCCAGAAATAACTTTCAAAAAAAAAACTTATGTTATTTCTAGTGCCTCTAAAATATGTTCATATTAAGAAATTCTATTTTATTAGTCTACTCATTATTTCCAAATCTAGCATTATGAGTAAATAAACTGTCACATTTGCTATATTTATCACTTGTTCTTCATTACTAAAAACTCCAAGTTGCATTTCATTAAGGAAAAGTAATTAAATGGAAAACAAAGTCTGGACTTCTTTAAGAAAACACGCTTTCTTTTTCCATTGTATTGCAAGAATTCTTTCATGAGCAACTCATCTAGCCTTGTGAGTTTCCTCTTAAAAATTTTTTCAATCTTACAGCCAATGCCCAATTAAGAATCTGCAAGTTAACTAGTTGCCCTCATCTGAAACATATTTCTCCTTTTTTCACAAAGTAGCAAACTGAGAACACCAAATATCAAGCCCGAGTTTTGTAAAATACAATGTTAACAAGCCCTATTGTTTGTACTAATAGGAATCCCAAAACTCAGCCCAGTAATGCAGTTAATCTTTTACTAATTGTAAACTAAGAATATCCCCATTGGAATGGTTTCTTTCTTTCCTCAGAACCTTGCAGTGCAGGTGTTTGCAGCATTAAATGCCATCATATTACATAAATCCAGAGACACACCATTCACTTTGGGGCCTATATAAATGGTGCCCCCTGGAGTTGTGCAGTGTATAGGCTATTTGATAGTACATAGAAACCCTCGCAGGATTTATATTTAGCATAGTCAGTTTTCCTTGAAGCCTACATCATGAACCTCAATTTCAAAAATAACATCAATAAAATTTATTACTTATTATCAAAACTGATTCTTAATCTTTGTCATCCATTTCCCGGTAAAATGTCATGAAAAGAAGACCAGCTTTCCTTCAGACATGTTTAGTTTAAATCTCAAATCTGCCATTCACTATCCATGAGATTTTGTACAAATTATCTAGCCCCTAGGCTTTACTCATGTCTAATAGGATTAGCCACTCTCACAGGATTGCTATAAGCATTAAACGTAGAAACATAGGCAAACTTCCTGACACAGAATATGTACCCAAGAAATATTAGTTGTTGTTATGCCACCAACATACTCAAACTTATATATTTGGATTATAAAAAATTCCAAAAGCTAAAGGGTTCAAGATTTACATAAAGGCTCAAAATTTTAAATTATACTCCTGATGAGATCATTGTCATAAATAATATGCATGGCATGTGTATTTTTATATTTGTATAAGTTAGAGTATGTCATAGGGAGAGTGGTACATTTTCATACACATATACACAAATAATTCTCTCTAACACACACATATTTAAATAAAGGGACATTAATAAATATAACAATAGTTATTAAAAGATTATGTTCAATCACAAAAAATACAACCTGGGCCCAAATGCCTTTACAAGGGAGAGGTAAGTTCCACCAAACATTCAGAGAACAAATCATTCTAATCATATACAAATTGTTTCACTAATTTAAAACGGGAGTGGTGGTGCAGGTGCCCAACTCATTTAATGACGCTAACAATAACCTTGATACAAAAACCAGGATATTTTTTTAAAAAGAAAATTATAGATTAATCTCACTTATGAGCATGGACACAGACACCTAAACGAAATATTATCGATCCAAATCTAGCAGTGTATTTTAAAAACCTTAACCATGTTTTATTTATAAAAGTAATGCAAGGATGATTAAATATGATAAAAATATATTTATTTGATTGACCACACTAATAGATTAAAAGAGAAAAATTATGTGATCATCTCAATAGGTAGAAGAGGAAAAGACATTAGATAACATTCATCCAACCCAAGATTAAAAAAATAATTCTTAGCAAAATAGTACTAGAAAGAAAAGTTCATTAACCTAAAAAGGATACATACTAAAAACTTAGAGTGAATATTATACTTACTAGGGGGAAGTCTAAAGCATTCCCTTTAAAGTCAAACATCAGACAAGGATATGTCTATCACTGGTTCTATTCACTCATGTCCTGAAAGTCCTAACCAATGCAGTAAAATAAAATAAAACAAAGAGTTAAGGATTGCAAAGAAGTAAGCATAAGAGTCATTACTTTGTAGATGACATGATTTTCAGTCTAGAGAACTTTAAAAGAATTTGTAGACAAATTATATTAAGAGAGTTCAGCAGAATTGTGAGGTAAAAAAAAAGCAATATATAAAATCTATAGCATTCCCACATACAAGCAACAATTAGAAAATATAATTTTTAAAAGACCCCATTTACAAAAGCAACAAAAAGTACAAGACACATAGAAATAAAATTTTAAAAATTGGGTAGCACTTATATGAATAAAACTTACAAAACATTATTGAAAGATAGGAAAGGATGGCAAAAATAAAAGAAGAAATATGTGATGTTCACAGGTAGGAAGAGTCAAATAGTAAAGATTTTCATTTTGCTCAAATTCATACATAAATTAATGTAATTCCAATGGAGATGTCTGTGGAACTTGAAAAACTGATCCTAAAATTTATTTAGAAAAACAATGGAACAATAAAAGCTCAGGCAGTTTTGGAACAAAAGACAAGCTGGGGTAACTTGACAGAGCAGTAAGAAATCAATACTTACTACAAAACTCTAATAATTAAGACAATAGGATCTTGGCAAATTAGCCCAGTAGGAAAGAACAAAGAACTCAGAAAAAGACTATTCAATAAGTGGTTGTAGGGCAGATAATTAATTTAAACATATGGAAAATAAATGAATTGGGCTACCATATACAAAGGTTGCTTGTGGTTTAAAAGGCAAAAAGAAAAACAAAAATTTAAAATATTTATAAGAAGAGGTGACAATCTTTATGTCTACAGGTAGAAGAAGATTTCTGAAACAAGTCACTAAAAGAACAAACAGTAAAGAAAGTACTTATACTACTGACTACATTTAAATAATAAAACTTGAGTACAAGAAAAGACAACTAAACAAGAAAAGACAAGCTACAGATCAGGACAAGATACAACAAATACAGTCACCAATGGATGGCATCCAGAATTTACCAAGAACTCTGAGAAACAAGAAGAAAAAAGAAGCTCAATAGAAAAATAGTCAAAGGATGGAAAGAGGCAAGTCAAAGAGGAAGAAACCTGAATGACTAATGAACTAATGAAGAGATGTTCATCTTAACCAGTAATCTGGAAAATGCAAATTAAAACCACAGTATGATACCATTTTATACCCAAGAGGTTAGCAATAAATTTAAAGCCTGACAGTACCAGGTGTTGGCAAGAATATGGAGAAATGAACTGTCATAAACTGCTGATGGAATTATAAATTGATGACCTTTGAGAAAAATTTGGCAATATCTAATAAAATTGAAGATAAGCATATTTTCCATTTCTGCAATTTCACTCCTAGGCATATACCCTAGAGAAACTCTTATGGAGGGGGGCGGGTAGGCAAAGAGACCTGTATGCAATGTTCTTTGTACTGCTATTTATGATAATAAAATATTGAAAATATCCATATGTCTACCAACAGAAGAATGAATCTAAAAATTGTTATGTGGCTAAACTAGAATCATATTTTTGTTATATTAGTCTTTATGTTTCTTCTGTATATCTGCAATATTTCCATTTTTTAAAACAACGTGGGAGAGAGTAGTTATATTTGAAAAAGTAAATACTTCTGGATATTTCAAATCTATGAACCATGCAAGAAAAGTGCTAGAAGAAATCATTACACAATAAATTCACAAACACCTCGAAGGCATCAGAATGTGTGATCTGTAAGAAACAGGTCTCATCAGACTCACCCAATTGTGTCACATGACAGAATAATAGATCTAGAGGATCAAGAGGAAGAGGTAAATGCAATGTCCCAACTTTAGCAAGAATTCTTATCCTGTGCCATATGGTATTCTCATCAAGAAAAAAAGGGGTGGGGGAGGGAAAGAAAATTTAAAATGAAAGTGGGGATAGCTTAGTCTAGACCTAGACTCCAGCCAAGAGAATACAAGTACACAGTACACAAGAAGATGGATAACTCTTCTTAAAGATCATTATCAACCTTTGAGAGCAAAACTAGAGGCAATCCTAGGTTCATATGTCTCTTGGCCTCAGCAGTAAAATAAAGACCATAGTCCTTGAGTGTGTAGCTGACATCTAAGAGGGAGTGAGAAGAGTTCTGCCATATGGAGACACATTTATTAAATTAAGAAAGTGGTCAAAACCAATCTAATATTTTAAGAGAGGATACCAAAAAAGTAGTACATCCAAGGAAGAGAAATTCATATTGTGTACATAAAAGATGAAAAATAACTGAAGCTCTAACTAGAAAGCACAGTTCATAGTCCTTCACATGAAAAACAACTTTGGCAAGGAAAGCGGTGATTTTCCATCAAGCAATCAATCTGATGAGAGACACAGGACGGTGAGGGAGGGCCCGGCTTCTCCACAGCTGCAGCTCCCTGCGGTCTGATGAGGCGAATCCACTCCGGTGACCAATTGTGTGGGTGACCAGCCGGAGAGTCTCACGTGCTGGGACTGATCAGTTGAAAGCAGACACAAACTTAGAGGTCAGCTTGGACATCGAATTGACTTTTAAACATCAGCATGTCACTGTGATCTAAAAATCAATTAAATAACGGGATACAGAAATAGGAACCCTGCCCCGAGGGTGAGTCCAGCTATTCCCCACTCCTGCTCCACAGCGTGTCCACCTCCATCTCCACCACTTAAAAGAAATGTGGCCGTATGAAGACGGGTGAGGAGATTCTTCAAAATCAGCAAGTTGTTATAAAAGTATGCCTGTGAGAAAAATGATTTTAAAATTCACATTATGAGAGAATTTTATCTAGTCCTTCACATATATCAAAGACCTTACCCAGAACGTTGTTCTCAGCTGTTCTTTGTCTTAGGAAGAAGAAAAAAAGGGTTTAGATGTGCGACATGAGATATTTAGATCAAAAATTTCAAATAACTTTCTGGCAGAGAGCAGCTGACAGACTTTAGAAAGGGTCTGTATGAGACGTTGTCGAATTTCCTTTTAAGGAGGCGTTTTTTAATAAAATTTATTCTATTCTGCTCTGGATAATTCTCTCAAGATTTCTTAGTCCTAAAATAAGAATTTTTCTAGAAACAACCCCTTCCATGAAAAATTACTGAGACTTATTTGAGGAAATATTTTAAGAGGAAAAAAGTCACTCTAAATGAGTACTTGGCAAAGTAAACTTTGCATTGTGCAATGAAGGTGTTTTACCTTAAATTATACACCCACATTCTAAAAGAAAGATCAGCATTAACGCTTTGAAAACAACTAATGCTTCACAGAAAAATATATAATCTCGGAAACCATCTGCCCACGAGTCATATTTTCTTTTTTACTTCCTTGTGTTTTCTTAACTACTTCATTAATATTTGCATAACAGCAGGACCTTACTTTCATGACAGCACCGATATTCAGTTGTGTTTATAATATGGCATGATTGTTGAAATTACACCGAAAAAAACCACATATGTAATTCCAAGGAGTATGCATGCTAAAGTGTGAGCAGTCTCAGAATAAGTAATATGTGTGTATTCAACACCATAATTGCTGGTTTCTCTGTTCTCTCGTATCTGTCTTTCATCTGAGGAATGGGCTCAACTCTTTCCCTTCTAGGATAGAGTGGCAGAGAGGAGAGAAGGCGGGAGAGGGTTGTGTGTGTGCACAGGGTGTGATGGTGCCTCTCTGTATGATCCTACCCTCGCTCTGTTAGAGGAACCAGGGCAGGTCACAGCTGCACAGACACACTCAAATTGCTATGGAGGGGAGTTTTCCCCAGCTGAGATTGGGGTGGAATAAAGACCACCCTGATGCCGTAGACTAAGAATAAATGAAAGTGGGGAAAGTGCTCTAAGTACACTATTTCATCTGTCTTCTGTAACCTGAAGTGTCAAAAAACAAAAAGACCAAATATCATCTTTAAGCAGAAGAGAAAATAGAGACAACACCAAGGAAGCCCAGACAGGCTTCTTCCCCTTTCCTCCTTGCCCAAGGCTGAGCCTGGACTGAGGAAGAGTTCTCCCTGCTGGGCATGGGACCTGGGAAAAAGCCTGTATCACTTAGATCTTGTCAGTTGCAAACAACAGAATCTGACTCTGGCTAGCTTAAGGGAAAAAACCAGAATGTTTTACCATAACATGAGGTTACTCATAGAATTAAAGAAAAAGCAGGTGGGGAAAAAAACAATTCTTGGAGAAAAAACTAGAATCCAGGAAGCTCTAGGAATTTAGGAACAAATAGAGAATTCTTTCAAAACCACCATGACCACCACACATCTATCAGGAAGAATGAGTTCCAGGTCTATTCAATTGTCCTCGTGTCACTCAGGACAAAATTCAAACCAAGGAGAAAGAATTGGATCTTGAGTTTGTGCTCAAACCTCAGTCAGGAGTTAAATGGCACCTTGGTTGATAGGCCCACTGAAACTGAACTCAGCAGGGCAGGGGCCATTCCTCAAAAGAAAAACTAAGCTATTGTTAGGACAAGTGGAAATGGATGATAGGCAAACAGAATCAATGGAAGTATAAGCACTAATCAGCCAGAGCAGCTGGGTAGCTAACGAGAGAAAGAGGGCTAGGGGCATGTGCATAAACACATGGTAGAGGCCCACAGGTTCCAGAGACAACAGATTTGTTGGATCTCTCTCTAATGACACTTAGCAATCTAGAACATTCTTCAGCATGCCAGAATTTTGCTTGTCTATCATTCTGCTTTCAGTTATTTATATTTCAGTTATCTCTCATTCTCATGCCAAAAATCTCATTTCAGTGATGGATTTAGAGGGATTTCTTTACCCCACACTCTCCTTCCGATGAAAACATACAGGCCATTTAAAATACTATCTCCTCATTAATTCACTCCTTCATTCATTCAACAACCAGCTGTCTTTGGCCAGGAAGTACCACTTAGAAGTGCAATTATTTCAGCCTTCATCATCAATAACCATGTCCTTGAGGCATAACTCTAGTAGCTGAATAAGCTATTGATGCAAATGTGCACACAGAACCATTTCTAAAGACTCCTCAAAGTTAAACATGGTCATGAAGAGCATGTTAAGTTTGGAGGCACTTCATCAATTCCAGACCCAACCAGACATCACACCAAAAGCATGAGTTCTAATGCATTCAAAACAACAAAACAGTTGAAATTTTTGAAAACAACTACTCTAGAGATGAATACATGTGTTTACGACATTTTCAAATGTACTTAAAATTAAATGTCTTTATAAAAGGTGCATTATTAGATCATTGTTTTTATGTAAGTGTAGATGTCAGCACTATACATACTGTCACTGGGTTTCAAGTGGCACCTACCTCAAACAGACCACCCTACTTTTATTTTTTCTGGCTCCTGTTTCTTCATAGGAAGTGAATAGAGATGCATGTCTACATGCACATATACAGGTACTTACACATTCACCTACATAACACCCAGCATCTTCTTACACTTGAGGTGGAGACTCTATACATGTAGCATTTTTATAAATGATTCAGTAAGTAATAAAATCCCCTTTACCCTTTCTGAAGGTAAAGATCATGAAGCAGTCAAAGAAAAAAAAGGAAGGAAAGTACACAGGAACTTGGCAAAAAGCTAAGAATAACAATGGCTAAAAATAACAAGGAAAACTTTGAAGAGAAAATCATAAAAATATGATTAAAATGGAATAAAATTTCCCAACACCAGAGAAAAGATACATTTCTTCCTAAAGTTTTCAGATCTGAGTTAAGCAGTCAGGCAGATATGAAGAACTATACTTCAGCTTACAGCAGCTGAGAATGCAGTTAAACCAGGATAGACCACCAGCTAGAAAGTCTACTCTGGAATAGGAATATAGATGTTTTTAGTGAAACTTTAATACTTTCAAATATCTATAATAATTCAAGAAGGCCAACAAATGGTTAATATGAAGAACCTGGATTTAATGAAAAGATAAGCAAAATTTCTTATCTAGCCCTCAAATATTCTTATTGCCTAGAAATCCATACCAAATTCAAATTAGATTTTTTAAAAAGTATAACCAACACACTGTTATTTTTTGAAGCTTAATCACAGAAAATCTATAGTATAAATGCTTTAAATCCACATTCTAATGTATTCAGACATTTAGAATCACAGATGTTTCAAAATTGTGCCAAAAAGATACCAGTTATTTTTAACTTGGAAGAGCTATGGAGCACAACATTTCCCCACCCCCAACCCCTTCACCACTACCACCATGAATAAAAATTGCTCGAAAACATTAGAGCAGTTGTAGGAGGTGTAGTGGTTGCAACACCCAGGGTAATAATTTAGCCCTAATTGAGGAAAGAGGTTCGTGAAATCAAAATGGGCAATATGCATGCTTTAATTCATATTAAGTACCTGTTTAACAGTTCTAACAATGTTTTATTTCTCTAGAACCTCTTTTACTCCTGAAAAATTTTTCTGGAGAAGGTTGGTCTTCTGCTCCCTAATGCTGGGTTGAGTTGGTCAAATCCAATTGAGAATATGGATTCCAAAGATGAGGGACTATAGCATCATGGCAGAGTGAGTTGTTCCCTTTGTCTCTCCCCTCTAAGTTACAACTAAATGGACATTCATTTATGAACAGAGGATGCACTTCACAGCAAACAGGATGCCTGAGGGATCTACACAGCCATACACCTGAAGGTGGGTTGACTGGATCCCCAGGAAGCAGTGAAAGTGGTTGAGTGGAGACCTCCCCATCCCCAGTAGCAGCAATCCAAGTCATGGGTCCTCACACAGCAGCTGGCATGACTACAAGAGGAGGCAGAGGCAGCCCAGCCTATGCATGAGCACCTTCAGAGTGGTGGCCCAGCCAGCAGGAGCACCCACTGTGCCACGGCAGCCCTGCCTGTGGGATCACTCCCCACTGAGTGGTGGTGGCTTAGCCCTGACAAGGGAGCACTGCCCACCAAGTGCCACAGCTCAGCTGAGCCACCCACTAGTGCAGAGCTGGCCTTTTCAGGAAAGAAAGTGCCCCTCCTGAGGGCAGCAGTGCCACCTGCTCGAGAGCGAGCCCCCAGTGGAGCACAGAGGTCCTGCAAGTGATGCAGCCTGGCCTGCCAAGTGGCTGTGGCCAGGCCACTCAAACACAGAGCAACCCTACTGACACAACTTCCAGCAGAGAGGGCAAGATCAGAAAATACAGTTCCTGCTCACTGCCCAGAGGTAGCAGGTGGAATCTGCAACCTGGTACTACCACAGATGTGCCAGCAAAGGATCAATTCATCAAACAGCATAAAGAACTACAGTAACACTTCAGAGCAGAAGGAAAATGACAGGTCTCCAGAAACCAATCCTGAAGTCATAGAAATTTGCAATCTAAATGACAGAGAATTCAAAATAGTTGTCGTAAAGAAACTCAAGTAGTTACAAGAAAACTCAGAAAGACAGTTCAATGAGCTCAAGAAAAAATTAATGAGCAGAAGGAATACTTCACCAAAGACATTGAAGCTCTAAAAAAAACCCAAACAGAAATTCTGGAGATGAAGGACACAATTAATGAGATAAAAAATAATCTAGAAACCATAAAAAACAGAGCTGACATTATGGAGGACAGAGCTAGTGATTTACAGGATAGAAATAGAGAAATGCTTGAGGTGGATGAGAGAGAACTAAGATTTTTTAAAAATGAAGAAATTCTTTGATAAATATCTAAGTCAATTAGGAAAAGCAACATAAGGGTTATAGGTATTCCAGAGGGAGAAGATAGGGAGAAAAAAGCAGAGAGCTTGTTCGAAGAAATAGTAGCTGAGAACTTCCCAAACCCAGGGAAGAAACTGGACTTACCAGTACAGGAAGCCAATAGAACTCCTAATTACATCACTGCAAAATGACCTTCTCCAAGGCATATAATATTAAAACTGGCAAAAGTCAATGACAAAGAAAAAATATTAAGGGCATCAAGACAGGAGAAAATAACCCACAAAGGAACCCCTATCAAGCTTTCAGCAGATTTCTCAGCAGAAACCTTACAGGCTAGGAGAGAATGGAATGATATATTCAAAATACTGAAAGAGAAAAACTTTCAGCCAAGAATACTCTATCTAGCAAATTATCCTTCAGATACAATGGAGAAATAAAAGCTTTCCCAGATAAACAAAAGCTGAGGAAGTTCATCACCACCAGGCCTGCCTTACAAGAGACATTGAAAGGAGCCCTGCCATCTGTAACAAAAAAGCAAAGGCTTACAAAACCTTGACCAAGGAGATAAACAGACGGATAGAATCAGAAAATTGCAGCTCTATGTCAGAATAGGTTAGCAAACAATTATAACATAAAAAATAAGGGTAAGGAAAGCATCAAAAATGACTAAAAAACACTTCAATTTAGTCACAAACTTACAACACAAAGCAGAATAAGTTGTGACAATAATAACTCAGAAGGGGATGAGGAAAGGGATAGAACCTGCTTAGGCTAATGGAGATGAGAGGCTATCAGAAAATGGACTATTTCATCTATGAGATCTTTTATACAAACCTCCTGGTAACCACTAAACAAAAAGTTAGAGCAGAGCCACAAATCATAAATAAATAGAAAACCATCACAGAAAACCACCAAACTGAAATGGCAGTCAGAAATACAAGGAAAAACAAACAATGGAAATAGAGAACGAGAGATAAAATGGCAGTATTAAGCCCTCATATATCAATAATCACTCAAAATGTAAATGGATTGAATTCTCCAGTCAAAAGACACAGAGTGGCAGGATGGATGAAAAAATAAGACCCAACAATATGCTGCCTCCAGGAAACACATCTCAGCTAAAAGCAAACACAGGCTCAGAGTGAAGAGATGGAAGATGATACTCCAAGCAAATGGCAAGCAAAAGAAAGTAGGTGTTGCCATATTTATGTCAGACAAAGCAGACTTCGAGATAAAAAAGACAATGAGAGACAAAGAGGGGTAGTATACAATGATAAAAGGGATGTTCTGCCAAGAGGACATAACACGAATATATATGCACCTAACACAGGAGCACCAAAGTATCTAAAGTAACTGTTAACAGATCTAAAGGGAGAAATTGACAGTAACGCAATAACAGTAGGGGACCTTAACACACCACTTACATCAATGGATAGCTCTTCCAGAGAGTGAGTCAACAAGGAAACAGTGGTCTTAAATGAAATACTGGACTATATGGACTTAATATATATATATATAGAGAGAGAGAGATAATATTTCATCCCAAAATGGCAGAGTACACATTCTTCTCAAATGGACATGGAACATTCTCAAAGATAGACCATATGCTGGGAAACAAGCCTCAGTAAATTTAAGATGATTGAAATCATATCAAGCATCTTTTCTGACCACAATGATTTCTATCAACTACAAGAAAAAGACCATGAAAGTCACAAATATGTGGAGACTAAACAACATGCTACTGAAAAATCATTGGATCAATTAAGAAATCAAAGGAGAAATCAAAAAATACCTGGAGACAAATGAAAACACAACACGCCAACTCTTTTGAGATGCAGCAAAAGCAGTACTAAGAGGGAAATTTATAGCAATAGAGGCCTACCTCAACAAACAAGAAAAATCTCAAATAAGTAATCTTAAACTACACCTAACAGAACTAGAAAAAGAAGACTGAACAAAGTCCAAACTCAGCAGAAGGAGAGAAATAATAAAAATTAGAGCAGAAATAAATGAAATGGAGACTAAAAAAACAATAGAAAGGATCGATGAAATTAAGAGCTGATTCTTTGAGAAGATATACAAAATTGACAAGTCCTTAGCCAGACTCACTAAGAAAAAAAGAAGACTCGAATAATAAAATTAAAAATGAAAGAGGAGAAATGGCAACCAATACCACAGAAATACAAAACATATTAGAGAATATTATGAAAAACTATATGCCCATAAATTGGATAACCTCGAAGAAGTGGATAAATTCTTAGATTCATACAACCTCCCAAAACTGAATCAAGAAGAAATAGAGAATCTGAATAGACCAATCACAAGTAAGGAGATTGAAAGAGTAATCAAAAACTCCCCCAAAACAAAAGTCAGGATCAGATGGCTTCTCTGGAGAATTCTACCAAACATTCAAAGAAGATTTAATACTTATCCTTCTCAAACGTTTTCAAAAAATCAAAGAATATGGAATGCTTCCTAACTCATTCTATGAGGCCACCATTACCCTGATACCAAAATCAGACAAGGATAATGCAAAGAAGAAAAATTACAGGCCTATAATGCTGATGAACATAGATGCAAAAATCCTCAAGAAAATATTGGCAAACAAAATACAGCAATACATTAAAAGGATCATACACCATGATCAAGTGGGATTTATACCAAGGATGCACAGATGGTTCAACATCCACAAAGCAATCAATGTGATAGACCACATTAACAAAATGAAGAATAAAAATCACATGATCATCTCAATAGATGCAGAGACAGCATTTGACAAGATCCAACATACATTTATGAGAAAAATTCTCAATAAAATGGATATAGAAGGAGAGTAGTTCAACATAGTAAAAGCCATATATGACAAACCCACAACCATCATCATACTTAACAGTGAAAAACTGAAAGCCATCTCTCTGAAAACAGAAACAAGACAAGGCTATCTGCTCTCACCACTCCTATTCAACATAGTATTGGAAGTTTTGCCCAGAGCATTAGGCAAGAAAAAGAAATAAAAGGTATCCAAATTGGAAAGGAAGAAGTAAAACTCTCGCTGTTTGCAGATGACATGATTCTATACATAGAAAACCCTAAAGAATCCACCAGAAAACTATTAGAAATAATCAACAACTACAGCAAAGTTGCAGGGTACAAAATCAACTTACAAAAATCAGTTGCATTTCTATACACTGATAACGAACTAGCAGAAAGAGAAGTCAAGAATACAATCCCATTTACAACTGCAACAAAAAGAATAAAATATCTAGGAACAAACCGACCAAAGAGATGAAAGGCCTATACACTGAAAACGTTATTGAAGGAAATCAAAGAAGACCTAAAAAAAAATGGGAAAATATTCCATGCACATGGATTGGAAGAATAAACATAGTTAAAATGCCCATATTGCCTAAAGCAATCTACAGTTTCAATGCAATCCCAATATGAATTCCAGTGACATTCTTCACAGAAATAGAACAAAGAATCCTAAAATTTATGTGGAAACACAAAAAACCCCACATAGCCAAAGCAATTCGAGAAAAAAGAACAAAGCTGGAGGTATCACGATCCCTGACTTCAAAATATACTACAAGCTATAGTAATCAAAACAGCATGGTACTGGCACAAAAACAGACACTCAGATCAATGGAACAGAATTGAAAGCCCAGAAATAAAACCACACATCTATGGATAGCTAATCAAAAAAGAAGCCAAGAACATACAATGGAGAAAGGAAAGTCTCTTCAACAAATGGTGTTGGGAAAACTGGACAGCCACATGCAAAAGAATGAAAGTAGACTATTATTTTACATCGTTCTCAAAATGATTAAAGACTTGAATGTAAGACCTGAAACCATAAAACTCCTAGAAGAAAATATAGGCAGTACACTCTTTGGCATTGGTTTTAGCAGCATCTTTTCGAAAACCATGTCTACTCAGGCAAGGGAAACAAAAGAAAAGGTAACAAATGTAACTACATTAGACTAAAAAGCTTCTGGAAGGCAAAGGAAACTGTGAACAAAATGAAAAGACAACCCACCAGCTGGGAGAAAATATTTGCAAATCATATGTCTGACAAGGGCTTAATTTCCAAAATATGTAAAGAACTCAACAACAAACAACTCGATCAAAAAATGGGCAGAGGATAGGAACATATATTTTTCCAAAGAAGATATACAGAAGCCCAACAGACACATGAAAAGATGTTCAACATCACTAATTATTAGGGAAATGCAAATCAAAACTACAATGAGATATCACCTTACACCTGTCAGAACGGCTATAATTAAGAAGACAGAAAATAACAAATGGAGAGGATGTGGAGAAAAGGGAACCCTCATACACTGCTGGTGGGAACGCAAACTGGTGCAACCACTATGAAAAACGGTATGGACATTTCTCAAAAAATTAAGAATAGAAATACTATATGATCCAGCCATCCCACTACTGGGTATTTATCCAAAGAACTTGAAATCAACAATACAAAGAGATCTATGCACCCCTATGTTCATTGCAGCATTATTCACAATAGCCAAGATGTGGAAGCAACTCAAGTGCCCAAAAATGATGAATGGATAAAGAAGATGTGGTATATATATACCATGGAATACTACTCAGCCCTAAAAACAGACAAAATCATCCCATTTGCAACAACGTGGACAGACCTTGAGGGTATTATGTTAAGCAAAATAAACCAGACAAAGACAAACACTGCATGATTTCACTAATACGTGGAAGATAAACACTTGGATAAAGAGAACAGATTAGTGGTTACCAGAGAGGAAGGGGGTGGGAGGTGGACAAAGGGGAGAAAAGGGCACATATGTATGGTGACAGATAAAAACCAGACTATTGGTGTTGAATATGACGCAGTCTATATAGAAACTGACATATAATAATGTACGCCTGAAATTACAAAACGTTATAGACCAATATGACCTCAATAAAATAAAAAATAAAATAAAATGGAGATGATAAAGTACCCCATAGGCCCATGAAAAAAAAGAATATGGCTTCCAAATGCAGGAATTGGCTTTAATTGAATAATATGCAGAAACACTATATTTATGTTTCACACAAATACTTGCTCTCCTGTTTTCCTTTCTTATTTTTATTTTGCTTTTTCTTTTTATTGTAATAAAATATATATAACATAAAATTTGTCATTTTAATCACTTTTAAGTATATAATTCAGTGACATTAATTAATACACAATGTTGTACAATCATAGCCATATCTATATCCAAACTTTTTCACCACCCCAAACAGACACTCTGTACCCATTAAGCAATGACTCCCCATCTCCCCTTCCCCCCATCCCCTGGTAACTTCTAATCTATTTCCTGTCTGTGAATTTGCCTACTCTAGATATTTCACATAAGTGGAATCTTAAAATATTTGGCCTTTTGTGTCTGGCTTATCTCACTTAGCATAGTGCTTAATGAGTTCATCCATTTGTAACGTGTATCAGAATTTCGTTCCTTTTTACAGTTGAATAATATTCCATTATATGAATAGACCACATTTTTATTCTCCTTTCATCTGCTGATGGACATACGAGTTGTTTCTACTTTTGGGCTCTTATAAATAATGCTTGAATAAACATTGGCATACAACTATCTGTTTGAGTCCCTGTTTTCAGCTCCTTTGGATTTATACCTAGGAGTAGAATTGCTGGGTCATATGGTAATTTCATTTAACTTTTTAAGGGACCACTAAACTGTTTCCCACATTTGGCTGCATGCTTTTACATTCCCACCAGCAGTTTTTTCTTTTTTAAGCAACTTCTTAAGCCTCAGAATAGACAAAAAAGAGAAGGAAGAAATAAGGAACTGGCCTGTATCTCAAGGAGCCAGCCTGTGTAATCCTTCATTCTGTCATGCTGTCCTGCTGACTTTTATAAATGAACTGTAAAATGGTCCTCATTTTAACACTGGTTTTATTTTTATTTTTTTCTATTACACAGTGATGTGTAATTAAGTATATATTTCTCCTTTTGGTTCACTAGCCCATATTATTTCCATTTTCCATGATAGGGCTGTGGGAAAGCATTGTTTTGGTTGGACAGAAGGAAACTTGTCCAAGGCCTATTATTAGTTACCCTAGATATATGCTGGAAGTTGTTCTCTGCTCCCCTAAATACCCAGATCCTTCCACCTCACCAGAATGTGGTTACACTTTCCAGTCTTTTTCCTCCTTTAATAAGTTTTCCCATGTCATTTCCCAGAGCAATTGCAGGCTGCTCTTCCTGCTTCTGGCAGATTGATTGTCTCATTTCATGGTGTGGTTTTGCTTTGCCTAGAGAAAGAATTTCTTCTGCATTAATCTTTTGTCTTAAAATTTCAAGAATAACTCCACTAAGTATGCAATTTAATGGTTACTAGGAATTTTAACTGCACATGATTGCAACCAAAAGGACAGTAGATGGCATTTTTGAAAACTGCAGTCTATACCTCTTTTTGGCTCACTCTGTGCCCCAAGCAGAGATGTTTCAACTGATTGATGCATTAAGTTCTGAGAGAGCAAGAACTTCAGCAGAGGATGCATTCTCAAGGTGCAACCAAAAGCAGACCCTCTTCTCATATTGCCAACCTAGTAAGAAGGCAGATAGGAATCACAGACAAAATGTTATTATCGAGTGGCTAGCAGTGAGGTATTCTCTGTGGGTGCAAAATTTAATGGATGCAAAAAATCTTGATAATCAAGACAATATTTAAATGTAATATTTTTTTTTTCTTTTGGTGAGGAAGATTCTCCCTGAGCTAACATCTGTGCCAATCTTTCTCTATTTTATACGTGGGGCGCCTCCACAGCATGGCTGATGAGTGGAGTAGATCCACACCCGGGATCCGAACCCACGAACCCCAGGCTGCTGAAGCAGAGCACGTGGAACTTTAACCACTCAGCTACAGGGATGGCCCCCACAATATTTTCAAAAAATAAAATTTAATGCAAAGATATCCATGGCGAACAATATATCAAAATTTTAAATAGAGATAGAATTAAATAAAGATAATATTAGTATCCTTTTGCCTCTGGCTCCAATATGGTTCTGCACAGCACTAGTGGCTAGAAAGGTTTTTATTATGACAAAAGAAAGCAGAATCACTATAACATTTCTATGCTTCCGTGATTCTACTTCCTCAAATTTCTCCCACAGAAATCAATCACACAGAGCCCTGGGCAAAACTGTGAACCAAGTACAGTTTATCCTCAGTGGAGTTCCCCTTTCTTTTTCCCCACTCCCACCTCCAGATACCCTGTGATCTCATGCTTTCTCCTGACTTCCAAGAGCCTCCTCCATGGTGGGCACCTTGGCTAGACCTACTGTCCCCCAAAATAGGCCAAACTCTGCAACTCTCCTAGCCTTTGTGTAGCCCCAAAGCAAAAAGAATCTACCCCAAAGGAAAAAAAATGATATCAAAAAAGGCCTAAGATTATTGAGAAAGTAATTAGTCTTAAATAGGCACACAATTTCAGAACAAGATTACAGAGATCCACCAAACCAATCTCTTTTATTGTACTAATAAAGTAACAGGCCCAAAGAGGTTGAAAATGACTTTACAATTAGTTACACTAGAGTCATAGCAAAGATAGAAGCCAGGTCTACTCACTTCCATCCAGTTACACAAAACTGACAGAGCTTAATCTTTGCTCCATGTTTTTGACATTTGTAACAGGACACAAAAAATTCAGAAATCATTGAGACATGAAACTACTCAATTTCTTTCTTAGAGTTTATTGCACAATCGCCATCATTAATGACTTCAAATATTTATCTAGGGATGATCCTGTGTCTGGGGTACTGTGCTAAAAACTAGAAGTCTTGGTATAGGAGGTGAAATTTCAAATAATCATTTAATAACTAAAAGGAAAGAGCTCACAAACAAAAGAAAATGAACAAACACAAATGGGGACGTTGAGCAAAATCAACAGTATGTAGGTTTGCTACAATAAACATTTTTTTAAAGAGGGGCCAGGGTGGTAGTCTAGCGGCATGTGCCACTTTGGCACCTGGGTCCGTGGGTTCAGATCCCAGGCACTGACCTATACCACTTGTCAGCCATGCTGTGGTGGCAACCCACATACAAAATAGAGGAAGATTAGCACTGATGTTAGTCCAGGGAGAATCTTTCCCACCAAAAAACAAAAGAAAAAAATTTTAGAGAGCCAACATTTAAATGGGTTACAAAATTTGATGTTAGAAAACTTTTTAAAATATTTTAGGAATCATAATATCTTCAAGGTTTGGCCCAGAAATGTAGATGGATTTTCCAACAGGCATATCCCTTGCACCAAAACGTGTCACAGCCTCAGACTTCTTTCCCTCCTAAGCAATTTCTCATTTCTCTCTAACGTGAGATACAAAATACGTTTCCATGTGTCAAAGTCAAGTAAAAACCAAACACCAACCATTAGCTAGACAACGTATGTCCCTGCACCTTAGGACAATAAACAATTTGGGGAGGAAAAACTAACTAGACTTAATCCCATATGACAAAAAATATATCAAATGCAGTTTACGGATTGGGGGATGGTGAGTAGGCGTGATTCTTACTTTGAAAATGAGTACTCTAAATCCAGGAATTTTAACTGACTTTTCTATCTTACCATAATATTGGTGACTTTTCTCTTCTTTCAAGTAGTTGCCTATTTTTCTGTAAACTGTCAAAAGCCTAAAGACTCTACTTTCTTTGACCATCAGAAGTTTCTAATCTATTTTTTTGAAATCTTTAAAACATTTAAAAGTAAACAACACTTATGGCCCCAAATGATCTTTCTAAATTTAATATGATGATCATAATAATTGTTGAAGTTGTCTCAAGTAATATATAATAAACTAACACAATGACAAGATCTGTGGAGAAATCGAAACCAATAAGTGATGTATATAGAAATCGACCTCCCACCCCCACCCACCCGCACCAAAAATTGCCAAGGCATCCTCCTCCTACTCTGTCGTTTTGCCACATTTTCGAATTGCCCAGAAAGAGTACATTTCTGTCCAGAATTCAGCCAATGAATTACAAAACGATTGTCATGTCATTGGACACTTTTACAATTTTATGCAGCACATTTCTCCTAGCTGCAGTCCTGGCTCCAACCTAGTGGTTTCCTTGGTAGTAATTTTACCCATGCTTCCTCAAGTGCAAGTCTAACAATTTTAATGCTTATCTGTGTCCAGTTTCCACATTCTTACCAGAAAGATGACAACACCACATAATGCCACATAATAGGACTGTTGGTTGCTGAATTGGCACTTCAAAGAATAAACAGAGAATATCACACCCCAGCTTCAAAACATCACATTAAGCTTAGAAATATAGTTTACCACTCAACTTGACTTTCAAATATTTGATTTTGCACTTGGTAGGCAGGCAATCCTAATCAATATTATTGATAAACACTAGGCAGGTGGTGAGGTGGAACTAAATGTGCTATAGTTAACATGCAGAATAGTACTTCAGCAACAAAGTCCCTGAGATGTTAATGCAAAATTGCTTCACATTTCATTGCTCACTTAAAGCAAAAATGTTACAACGTGGCTAAGTGATTGTTCCCTCACAATCAATGTTCTCTACACTGTACTCTAACAAACGGAAATTGCGAGGTCAATTCAAGCACACTTTAAGTGGACTAACAGCGCTGAATAAAACTAAAATAAAAATAAGTTTTTATACAGTGGCTGACATGCTGATTAATTCTTATTCAAACAAAATGTTTCTGAAAGTTTCTTTCCAGATACTTAATTCAGAAATTAAATATTGGAGAGGAGAAGAGGAGAGGAAGGAGGGCAAAAGGGGTGACTGGGCACATGTGTATGGCGATGGATGGTAATTAGTCTTTGGGTGGTGAACACGATGTAATCTACACATATATCAAAATATAATGATGTAAACCTGAAATTTATATAATGTTGTAAACCAATGTTACTTCAATTAAAAAAAGAAGAAATTAAATATTGGAATACCTAAGTGGTCTTTTCTGATAACATTTTTGCATGCTTATATAAAATAAAGATAAGTATTTCAAATAAAATATGAAAATGCTTGGACATAAAGGATTTTAGTTTTTCAGTCTTTGAATAAGTATATTATGAATATATTTGTCTCCATTCTGATCAAAGCTGAAGAAATATCAAATGAAGTGGAAGTAACAACAATCTTGGAATTATGATTATCATACTTGAGTTTAGGAAAGCCAAGAATAGACATCAGGATATTTATCCTAGATTTGTTAAACTTATTAATTGTACTCCTACTTACTTCCAAAAAATGATTTATGCTGAGTTAGACAAGACCTTGCATAGCAAATTTCACAAAATTAAGTAAAATGATAGGAGCTACGCTGCTATGGCATATTTAGAGTTCAGTTTACTATACTCTCAGGAAACTTGCCCATGAAAACCTACCTGCTTGGCCACACCTAACCCAACAGCCTCCAACAGCAGGCTGGCCTGCACCGTATGTGATGATCTGGGAAAAGACCTCTGACCATTAGAGATGTTTTGTCCTAAATAGAGACTGACTCACCCAGGCAGACCTCTGTCAGGAATCTGAATACAAGACATATATAAAGCGTTGATAACTAATAGTGAGGGCAAAACCCAAGAAAACATTAAACTAAAACTATAGGGCAGTAAAAAGTAATACGTTAGCAATTCAAGTAATTGCATTTAATGTCAAATAAAATGATTCTACTTCATTGCACTACCCAGCCCACACAATAGATAGCCTTATCACCTTTTTCTAGAATATTTGGGAAATCAAGCTTTTCTCATGCCTATGTCTGATTCAGTGCTCCTCACCACTGCCTGGGTTCTCACCATTGCTCTCAGCTCACTGGAGATTTCTACTTATTTTCTACTCTTCCTTTCACCTTTATTCCACCAAACACCCTTAACCTAAGGTGGTTGTATATAACGTATTTACTGAAGACTGAGGATAATGGAGAGTAATTAAAGTTGGAAACAAGTTTAAACTGAATGTTAGCCACCAATTTCTCTAGCAATTCATTGGCCATTTCCCTAGGTAAGCCCTGTCCTTTCTCCATCATACTGAGGCCCCTTTCTCTCCAGGCTCACATGCACAGGCATTCAAAAAGTAAGTGAGAGAGGGAAAGCAAGTACTATATGTATCATTTTCTTTTCACAAAGAAATTTTTCTTTAAAGACACAGCTTTGTCAGTCTTTCCATTCTCAAATTTTTATCTCATTCTTAAAGCCAGTGTTAAGAAAAATTATTGATATATGTGTATGTGTGTAATGTGAAATGGCAACTGATTTTGGCTTCATGGTGGAAACTAGATAAACTAGAACAGACTAGGGAGTGCCTTCCCCTTCTAAGGGAGACAACTGGTCTCCAGCTCCAGCCTCTGTTGCCAGCTAGGATGACAGCCCAGTGCTGCTAGATCTTCTGGCTTCAAAAGAAGCCAGAAATCCAGTGTGTGAAAATTTTCCTAATTTTTAAAATTCTAGATATCACTTTAATTTTTTGAAATACTATGTGACCCCCCAAAAAACTCATATGCAGTGCCAAATCCAGCCACAAGAAGACCCTGTCTTTCATCTCATATTCTAGGGTTCCTCTCTGCTATTTGAGTTGTCAATGGATGACTCTAAATTCCTATTTTGTGTGTGTGTGTGAGGAAGACTAGCCCTGAGCTAACATCCATTGCCAATCCTCCTCTTTTTGCTGAGGAAGACTGGCCCTGGGCTAACATCCGCGCCTGTCCTCCTCCACTTTATATGGGATGCCACCACAGCATGGTTTGGCAAGTGGTGTGTCTGTCCGCACCCAGGATCCGAACCTGCAAACCTGGGGCCGCCAAAGCGGATTGCGTGAATTTAACCGCTATGCCACCGGGCCGGCCCCTCTAAATTCCTACTTTTAAATATTGAAGTAACACAGTTTGAACTAGCTTAAGAAAGGAGAATTTACTGACTGCATTTTATGGGTCCCAGGCTGAGGAATACAGCTGGGTCTTGGGAACATTGGGTCCAGGCATTCAAATCCCATCAGAACTTTCCAGTTGTAGTGGCTACTTTTCTCTATTGCTTCATCTCTCTGTCTCTCTGTCTGTCTCCAACTGTCTCTGTCTCTATTCCACTCTTTGATTGATTTTATTCGTGTCTGCTGCCTACATGGCTGCAGCCATGGACAACTCTCAAGCTTTTCATTTTACAATATTAGGCTCCTAAAGAGAGTTAGCCACCTCTTTCTCAATTTCCAGAATTCCCATGGAAGGACTCTGATTTTTCTAGTTTGAATCAGTTGACCAACGTTGAACCAATCAAATGTAACCAAAGTGGGATCTCATTACAAGTGATATGTAATGAGAAGAAGCAGAAATGTAGAGAATATTGCACAGAAAAAAAAAGAAAAATAGGTGTGAGTCTGCAAACACACACCTACACTCATAAACCTTTAGATAGTAGCACAAAGGAGCCCATGGTTAAATACTCAGATGTGTGATACAAGCAACTAAAGCTATAGGACTTTTAAAAGTTTTAATGTAGCTTGGAGTTAGCAGGGGAAAGCTTTCTGAAGGATGAGTGATATGAGTTGTCCTCTGAAGTGTATGTAAGACTTTGTTTGATTGCAGAGAGCCAAAGACTCAAAATGCTGAGCAGTCACAAAGGGAGACATTCAAATCAATTCAACAAAACTTTGTCAGGGACCTGTGCTGTATAAGGGATTTCACAAGAAACCAAGAACAAAAGAGGATCACAAAGGTTTAGGGAATAGTATGATCATTCTGACTGAATTGTACTTGGTTGAACAACGTGCTCAAAGATTAATAAGTTTTTGTCAATACTGAGGGAATGCATTTTATAGAATATTATACTCAACTCTGACTCAAACATTTTATCAACTTGAATGAAGGCATTTAAAGTATGCTTCTAAAATCTGCCAAGAACACAAATTTGAGAAAGTTTAATAAATCAAGAATGCTTCAAAATGTTAAAATAATAGATCAAAACTACCATAATAAAATCAAGGAATCAATATGAAATATTGCACTAAGGATCAAAATGAAAACTAGTTTGAGGCTCAGAATGTGACAGATCTAGCAAAATAGCAATTGCATGGGGCAAAAAAATCTATGATCTTTTGTTAATTGCAACATTGCTACAAGCCAAACTTCTGACAGGGCACTAACATACCAGATAGAATCTTTAGCAGAATTAATAGAATTCTTGTGTCCAGAACAAGAGTGTCAGTGGTCCCTCTACTGGATCCAATTATATCTAGATGATTCTAATCAACTCTGGATTCTGCATTTAAGGGACATGTTGACAAACACTTCTAAGTAAGGGGACCAGAAAGTGGAAGGGTCTGGAAACCAAATCATAAAGAATAAATGAAGGGGTCTAGAGTGGAGAAAAAGGAAGGCCTGAGGTCTGACCAAATCTGAGTCTGACTAAGACTAAGCCTGAAGGCCTCTAGCGGGTGGAACTAGTACCAATGGAAGGAAGTTACCAAGAGGCAGTGTTCAGTTCACTTTGAACTGAAGTGAAAAGAAGTCAATAACAATTACTGCTGTCCCACAAAAGATAGATTGCCTTTTAAAATAGTAAACAGGACAAATATCTGCCAAAGACCTGTGGACCATATCCCTGCACTGGGGAGGAGGTTGCACTCAATGACCCAATAATCTTCTCCAACATTCTATATTCCACTCATTTATTTTTCTTTAAATATTTACACGTAGGTGGAAAGAGCTCCTTTTGCCATGCTGAATAACGGAGCCAGTCTGTGTCCTTTGTCTTCAGCACATTTAGAATTTAAAAACTAACATTGACTTAGACAAGATGTTTGGCAAATGTATTTTATTCTAAAAGCCTCAAATTATATTTATCCAGAAAATAGATGTGATAATATCAATTCATGAACTAGTTTCTTAGGTTGGAGTGATCTTAGGAAGCCAAATGTAAACATTTTTTGTCTTAAGATCAAAAGTATGCCAGTGTCTACAACTTATTTCAAGACCAAATGAGCACTCCCACATGCTCTTCTATGGAGCCTCTATGTGCTGCTGATGAGAGAGACTCTTTCAGTAGAAACTGGATTTGAGTTCCGGCTATGTTGCTTACTCGTTGTATTAACTTGGGCAAGTCATTAGCCTGTCTGAAGTTCTATTTTTCATCTCTAAAGTGAAGCTATTAATGCATTAATACCTCCCACATACCTTTTGGGGAATGTGAAGAAATCAAACTAGATATTATATTTGAAAATATTAACTGTGAATATTAGCTATTATATACAGAGGGAAAACAGCATATATTCAATTAAAATTTTCTGCAGCTGAGATTTCTTGCATTGAAACATTTTTAATGTTCCATTAAAATTCCTGCTTCCACCTGCAAGGTTGCCTGGTTTTACTACACCGAGTTATATTTTAAAGATATAACCATTCCCTAATTATAGTTGTTTCCAATATTATAAAATTAACTGTTACACTTTAGCACTGAGTTTAGCACCTGGCTCAACTTTGATGCTTTTTGCTCAGACCACATGCTGTGGCATAATATCCTTTCATTTTATTCCAGCATTTCACTTTAATTTTATACTTCTTAATTGTCCTTTAAAGTATTTCTGTCTTTTAAAGAATATATATGTGGAGTCAGATGAAACATATCTTGGAAGCAGGGGCCACCACACAATCAGAACTTCAACTTTTCCTAATGAGTCACTCAACAAGTTTATAAAAGATAAAATTTTATAAAAGATAATAAAATTACTCAACACCAAAGCTGAGATTTTAGTCTAAATTATTTATAAAGCAGAAGGGAAAGATCAGATATTGCTGAAACAAAAAGATTTTGCACTTGCGGTATTTTAAATTTTACATGCACAGTATGTTTTTAAAAGTTTACTGATCCCACATTTAGTAATAAACTCCATGGGATGTCTGGCAGAAATTCCCTGCCACAACAGTTTACATCGACCATCTGTGTCTGCAAGAAGCTTCCAGATATTCTGCCACCTGATTCACTGTCCCAACTCTTCTCACTTCTATTCACAGGCTCTTTTCATTTTCATCGTATACTATATCTGCCCTGAGAGAAAGAAAATATTACCAAAACAATACAGTGTTACATATTTCTGAAACCAAAATAAGATTGAGGAACTTTTAACAACCAATTCAACGTGTAATGGATTGATGAATCGCTTGCTCTTTGGAACGAGGATACATCAGCAACAGAGAACATTTACAGAAGGTGGGGTCTTGAGAGATTGTTTAGTCCACTGCCTTCCTTTGACAGGCAGGGAAACTGAGGCCCAGAAAGTCAGAGGCTTGCCTGAGGCCCCACAGACTGATATCAGTGAACAGCGATGAGAACTTGTAAGGCAGCTGACTCTCCAGCTGGTCCCCTTCTCAACACACCACTCAAATTCTGCAGTCCTTTGTGACCAATGACTTCTTCCATTCCAAATCCAAACAACAGCCTCTCAATTACCAATCTGGCTTTGGAGAGTAGACCTATCTAATAAGAAAGAGTTTTCCAAATAGGTCAAGGCTGGCTGCCCTCAAAGGCCTCTTTTCACCTACCCCCATGGCCCTATCTCCCCTCACCCAGTGTCCCCAAACTCTTTAGACAGAGCAGTGGAAAGAACATGGGCTTTGGAGTCAAGACACCAGGGACTCGAATCTCAGTTCTGCTAGCTGGTTCTATGCCCTTGGGCATTTGTTAACTCCGCTATACTTCCATTTCCTTCTCTCTAAAATGGACTTAATATAGCCATCTCTCAGGGTTCTGTGACATTTTACAAGACATATTTTCACATGTCTCTTTTTTGGTATTTTTTTAAATCTACTTATTTTTCCAGTTTTATTGAAATACGATTGACATATAACATTGTATGGGTGTACAACATGATGATTTGATATATGTATATATTGCAAAATGATTAACTAAATAAGTTTAGTTAACATCCATCACCTCACATAGTTACAATTTTTTTCTTGTGATGAGAACTTTTAAGATCCACTCTCTTGACAAGGTTCAAATACACGATACAGTATTAACTTTAGTCACTATGCTGTATAGTACACCTCCAGAATTTTAATTTAATTAATTTTAATGAAACATGTTTTGGGATGTCTTATATGTAGGTAGTCAGATTTCTTACAGTCCCTTTAAGATTGAAATGGACATTAAGGAAGTATCTGATTCAACTATACAAAAAGAGTTCTAAAAGTCTACCAAGTTTCTCAATCCTCACATGCAGAGACAATCTTGCAATTTCACATCATCTTTTTACTACTACTTACTACTCTTTATTCTATCATTCATTTACAGAGAAGAATGTGGGTCTTCTATGCACCAAAAGAAAAAAATAATGACCCGTTGCAATACTGCTTTTGTAGATAATGATCTCAATGCAGGAGGAGCAGAATAAGTCTCCTTAACATATCTCATCTGTTTACTATCTAGATATTTGCCAGGCCACTCAATTATTTTAGGCTTTCAGGTACTCTCAGATATTTGCAGATTGTTCAACTCTATCCTAGGACCATGTATATGAGAAGGTGAGTCTATAACTTCTCCATGTAATTCAGACTGAAAATTCTTCACTATAAATACCTAAGTATCCATGAGATTATAATTGCTAAGGAAAGTAACTTTAACCTCAACCTGCCTGTACTCAAAGTAAATTCCATCCCATCACCACCCATTTTAAGACTCTAGTCTTCCATCTTAAGGTAGGTGGGTGCTTATGTGTTTAAGAGGAGCTGAGTGAAAGAGAAAGTTGGGTTTGGAAATAACCAGTTAGTATCTGCTTCATACATGAGGCATATTAGACATAGTTTAACACACTTCTAATATTCTGCATCTTGAACTCTATGGGTCCTTGGATTTACTGATTAAGATTTAGCCACACTGAAAAATACAGTAACAGTTGTAACAATTCCAAATTAAATTAATGCAAACACAGTAAAGAAAATTGGGGAAAGAGCTAGTTAGCGAACGAATAATTTTATAAAGTGTCAAAAGCAGCTGACAGGAAAATAGTAATACTAATTAATACCAACTGGCTTCTCAAAAATTATCTTGCAGCCCCTCTCAGGAAATGTGATCACTGGGTCACAGTCCTCAGATTTGTGTGGCATTTGAAGTACATCCTGCATCTCTAAACATTCTGGACTGTGAAGAGCCCTCAGATGGAGCAATGAACTCACTGAGCATAAATCACGCCAGGCCTTGGGTAACTTCCCCATCTTGTACTCTCTGGAGAGACATCATCTCCCAAAAAACTACGGGGTGTAACACATTGTCTCAGGAGGCGGGGGTGGGGGCTGACTTAGGTTTTCTGTGTTAAAATGTTAACATGAGCATATGAGTTTAATTATTTAGAGGAAGACAATCAGGACTTTTCAGAGCAAGTTGATTATCTTTTTTTAAAATAACTTCCTTGATTGCAAAAGCAATGCCCATTTATTACATAGAATTTGGAGTTGATAGGAAAGCACAAAGAAATTAAAATCTACCGATAATCCCCTCTATCCTGAAATGACCACTGTAACGATTGATTGTGAATTTTGCAATATGGAAATTGCACTAGGACTATGATGACAGGATTAGTGGAAAAGGTGAAACTTTGGCTGAGCTAGATGTACAATGATGCTCGGGGCAAGAAGAAAAGCGATAAAAAATTTTTTTAAAAGAAATCAAAACTCTAAGGGTTATTTTGGCAAAAACTAGGTAGAACGGTTATAAGATTTTCAGACCCTGACTGTCACACTCCACCAGCTCGTAGGGCAGAGACTGGGACGCTCACCTTTGCATCCTTAGCTCCTAGCACACCTAGAAGGAAGAAAGGAAATTCTTGCTGTTCCTCACCCTGGAGGACTTGCCAGTGTAAGGAATAGTTTAATTGCATATTGGTGAAGCAGAATGCCTATCCTTGGGATTTTTCTGTTTAAGATTCATATTCTACATTATTTTTGGTTTCTCAGTCCAGACCACCTTAACACATGATAGGTCTGTCCTCAAAGCAGTCCCACTGCCCTTCTGCCCTCAGTTTCAAATGACATCTCTCTCTTTGAGGGATTCCTCAGAGTCCTCCCTGCAGTTGAATGTTGTGTACATCACATACTCCCTATTTTAAGTCAGAAAATCACAAACATACTCCAAAGTTGGGAGATATTTGTTCAGCTATTTTCTCACAAGGTAGTAGCATACAGAGAGAAGTAGATAATGGTAGTCAAGTTCAGTTCAGTGCAACAAATATTGATTATGAGTTATGTGCCGGCAACTGTCCTAGGTATGAGTGGATAAAAATAAAGACACTCTCCCTGCTCTTGGAAATCTCACAGTCTGAAGAGGGGAGATAGGCAGAGAAATTATTTTTTGTACAATGTGTCAAGTGCAAGCATCTCTGGTACATGGAAGACAGATGAAGGGCACTGTGTTAACTTCTTTCAATTAACTTTCCCCTACCTATAAAACTTAATTGTTGTTTTTCAGTTTTGGGTTTTTTGGTTTGGAATTATTTCAAATTCATTTAGCACTTCCTCCATATGGCAGGCATTGTATTAAATGCTTTATAGATATTGTCTCAACTCTCAACAAACTTGTGAGATGAACACTACTTCCACATTTTAAAGATAAAGAAACTGAAACTCAGAGGTTAAGTAACCTGCCCCAAATCACAGAATTAGTAAGATGACAAACTTAATATTCAAATAGCAATCTGTCTTCAAAGTTCATTCTCTTTCCCCAGAAACCTAATGCTCTCAGTTAAATGCAGTGGGTCATGATTAGAATGGCAACGACCACTGTTTGAAAAAGTGGTGAGTTTGAATGGAGATGCAATATCACAGTCCTCAAACAATGTTATTTTTTCCAGGATTATGTTTATCTGAGCCCAATGAAGTGCTCACTATTAACTCATTCTCAGGCATTCCATTCCTTAATATGTACCCACGTTACAAAGGTAGTTCACTTTTGGGATATCAAAATCAAATAATTACAGAAGAAAATTATGCTTAGCTTGCTTGGATTATATAGAAATTATACAGCAATTAACAATTTCCAATGATTTACCATTGTCTTCAAGAAAGATTTCATCAAAAACATAAACCCTGGTATTCAAGGCTCTGTCATAATCTCTCCCACCTCCACTGTGAAGTGTTTCTTTACAAAGCCCAGCTTGACCCCTCTTCCTCCTTAGATAAAATTATTTATCAGGAACTTTTCATTTATCATACATTGTCCAATAAAGACAAAGCTCCAATATACAAACATTTGAATTATTAATGTCACTAGAGGGGAACAATTTTATCTGATAATGTTACAAAATGACAAAAATACTTGTCATTTTCATTCCAGCCATTTATATTTAACTAATTTAAGAGAAAAAAAATAAGACCCAAAAAATTCAATTTTGTTAGATTCTGCATCCAGCTAAAGAATTTTATATCTCCCTCTCAAGACCAAGTTCAAATTATATAAATTTTTTATTTGAATATTACAATAATGTTACAACTACCATGGTTTTGAGCTGATCTACCTTTTTCTTTTATTACAAACATTTTTTTACAAAAGCCATATACGTGCACAGTAGAACATTAGAAAATACAAACAAAATTAAAATTAAAATACCATGTTCCTACCACCAAGAGATTACTACTCATAACGTTTTAGTGTATATCCATGTTTTATGTGAAGGTATTTTTCTCAAAATTTATTTTTTGAATACTCAGATGAAAAAAATCCTTGTTTTGCTATTAAATGAAATCTATTAACCATAATTTGTGTCTGCGTTAATGAGAAAGTACACTCTATTGTAAAGAGAATGCCCAAAAGAGGAAGAAGATGAGCAAAAGAGAAAGAGACTTGAACTTCTAAGGAGGTACAAAATCATTTGAGGGTGAATTGCTCTGTTTGTAGATAACTTCATGACCAAGTGTGACTGCTTAGCAACACAGCTGGAGGTTGTCAGTTCATACAGGCTAGAGAAAAATGCCCAAAATGCTTCTCAACCAAAATGGAAATGTTTTCCAAACACTGCAGAACAGGAAAAAGCATGGAAAATGAATGGGAACAGCAAGTCTAAAGTAGAAAAGGAAATCATTCATTCTATAGTTTCAGTTTTTATTTTTTGTGAGGAACACTAGCCCTGAGCTAATATCTGCTTCCAATCCTCCTCTTTTTTGCTGAGGAAGACTGGCCCTGGGCTAACATCCGTGCCCATCTTCCTCTACTTTTAATGGGACACCGCCACAGCATGGTTGACAAGCAGTGCACCAGTCTGTGCCCGGGATCTGAACCTGTGAACCCCAGGCCGCCAGAAGTGGAGCAGGTGAACTTAGCTCCTATGCCACCAGGCCGGACCCCCTATAGTTTCAGTTTTTAAATGGCAATAAAGTTGGCCTTTCCCTTTTTGTCTAGCCCTCTTCTAAGCACCTTACATGTATTAATGTATTTTATACTCACTTAAATCCTATGAGATCAGTTCTATTATACCTTCTTTCACAGATGAGGAAAGTGAGGTACAGAAAAGCTAAGCAACTTGCCCAAGTTCACACAGCTAGTTAACAAAGGAGTCAGGAATCAAATTCTGGCAATCTGACTCCAAGAGCCTAACCTCTAACAACTACCCTACTTTGCTTCTTTTAAATGTCAAGCTCTCTGAAGTTCAAACAGAAGAATGGGAAGAAGAAAATACCTGCAGAGGAATATCTCAGAAAAAGCCAGTGGAGCACAGTTCTCCAAACTAAGTGAGCAACCTTGAGGTGCAAAGCCAACAAACATTTGTTAGGGAACTTCCCTGACAGAGAATAAACAGGGGAGGTGGTTTTGAATAAGTAATCTCACAGATATGTCTTTTTTGCAAGTCTGCAACTCTGGAACACAGCCCTGACTCCTCCATAGTACAAATCTCTTGCAGATAGCTGGTCCAAGAACCTTCCCCATGCAAACATTATCCATAATTAAAATATGCCACCACCTGGTCTATACTAAGGTACTGCATTTAAAAAAAAAAGGAAGAAAGTAATGGGGCAAAAAGTCACACGTGAAGCTCAAACACCAGAAAATTGTAGCCACAGAGCCAAGAAAAATTGTGACCAAAACTCTCTATGATATCAAAAAAAAAATCCTAAAGAAGTAACAAAGATTTTTATAAAATAGGAATTCAAAGCAAAGATACGAGAGTTTAGAAAAGTTGGCAAGATACCAGAAAAAGATGAAAGTGACCGAGAAGATCTTAGGAAAGAACTAAAAGAAGAAAATAAACCACCACAGAAATGAAGACTCATTTTGAAACAGTAAGACACTGCTGGAAACACAGTAAGGAACCCAGATGACAGGAATGAGAAAAGTGAAAAAAAATTGCAAATAAAAAATAGAGAGGGGTCCAGCCAGGTGGCATAGTGGTTAAGTTTGCATGCTCCGCTTCTGGCAACCCGGGGTTCACAGGTTCAGATTCCAGGGGTGGACAGATGCACCACTTGTCAAGCCATGCTGTGGCGGTGTCCCATATAAAGTAGAGAAAGATGGGCAGGGATGTTAGCCCAGGGCCAGTCTTCCTCAGCAGAAAAGAGGATTGGCAAGGGATGTTAGCTCAGGGCTAGTCTTCCTCACACAAAAAAAAAAAATACAGAGAAAATGACTGATAGTAAAGACAAAGAAGATCCACATAGGTGGTTGGTATCTTTAAATAAGAGAAACAAAGTAAATTTTTAAAAAGTTATAAGTCAACAAACAAAGAATAAATCAAAGAAGCTTTAAATCTAAGGACTGAAAGATAACTCTGTCTAGGAAAAAATAACACACAAAACTTAACACCCAAACATATCCAAGTAAAATGAAAGGACTTCAAATAAAGAATCCTTAAGGCATTGAGGTGGGAAAGAGCAATTCACCTATACAGGGAAAATTCAGGATTAACTTAGATTTCTCTTCAGTAATGTTCAACACAAATACACAATTGGGAAATACCTGAAAAATCTTCAAGAAAGAAAACACAACCCAAGGATTTAATCCACAACCAAACAAGCCCCAAATATAAAAATAACAGAAAATGTTTCTGAACTGTCAAAAACTCAAAGAAAATATTTCTCCCTGAATCTTTCTGGAAGATGCTATCAGAGAACAAACTGCAACCAACCGAGAGACGAACAGAGAACCTCCAGTTAAAAGAACTGACTGTAAGCACTGTCTCCAGACATAAGACTAGGACTAAAACAAGTCTAGGAGTTTAAAGGTGGGGGCTAGTTACATTATGCTGACACTCAAAAAGTCAAAAGAGATCATTTAAATTGAATTAGTCGAGTAATGTATAATACACTTAAAGGTAAACATTTAGAAAAAGAATATAAACAACTAAAACCAAATGGTTGGGTAAAGGTAGTCAGAGAAAGTGGAAATACACTCGTTTTGTCATTGTTTATAGCATAGAGTCAAGAGATATTTCCTAAAGAATAAACGACAAGAAGTATTTAATAATGATGTATTTAATAAAATTAAAAATAAATAATTATTTAATAGATAACAATAAATTAAATAAATAAATATTAAAAATAAAATTAAAAAATGTTCCAATTTAAAAAGTTAGTAATAATATAAACTGCCAGTTGAACAAAATGAAAACCTTCCAAACATAAAAAGAAACCACTTAGAAAGTAAAAGCAGGTCATTTTGACTTTTGTTAAGCTACAGGAACAGAGAATAAAATATAAAATAAATAACAGAACTAACAAATACATCAGATAAGGAAACCCACTTATTCAAACAAAAAGGGGAAGAAAAAGTCTAATTGGACTTGATAATATGCTGATATAAGAGAAACAACTTTAAAAAATGATTCAAAAAGATTGAAAGTGAAATATTGGACAAAAATATGCCAGGCAAATGTAAACAAAAGGAAAGAGGGGGTCATGATCTCAATAGTCAGATCCACCTGAATTCAAGGCCAAAAATATTTAACAAAAACAAGGAGGATATTCTATCATAATAAAGGATGCAATCCCCAATGAATATCTAAAAGTAATGAGCACCTTTGCACCTAATAACCAATCATCAACTTTTTTTTCATTTTTATTTTCTCAATCTTTAATGTGGTATAACTGACCAAAAAAATGTCTACCTTTAGGATGTACAACTTGATGTTTTGATATATGTATGCATTGTGAAGTAATCACCATAATCGACATAATAAAGATATCCATCACCTCACATAGTTACAATTTTCTTGTCTATTTGTTTATTTCTTATTGAGATATAATTGATATGTAACATTATATTAGTTTCAGGTGTACAACATAATGATTTGATATTTGTATCAAAATGATCACCACCATAAGTTTAGTTAACATCCGTCACCACACATAGTTAATCATTCATCCACTTTTTTTTTTTACCATTTTTTTTATTGATGTCTTAATAGTTTATAACACTGTGGGGTTTTAGTTGTACATTTTTGTTTGTCCGTCACCTTGTGGATGTAACCCTTCACCCCTTGTGTCCCCCCCACCCCCCTTCCCCTTGGTAACCACCAATCAGTTCTCTCTGTCCGTGTGTTCACTTATATTCCATATATGAGTGAGTTCATGCAGTGTCTGTCCTTCTCTCTCTGGCTTATTTCACTTAACATAATACCCTCTAGGTCCTTCCATGCATTCATCCACTTTTATTAAGCAAAAATACAAGGTTCCACAAGAAGAAATATATTAATAGCAATAGTTTTCAATTCATCTCTTCCGGATTATGAAAGCTCAAGTGAACAAAAATTAGTAAGAATTTAGAAATATTTGTTACATTAAAAAATAACGTTTATAACTTGGAAAGAGATAATAAACTCATTTTTCAAATATCCATGGAACAGTCACATTAAAAAAATCCCTATAATAGGCCACAGGAAAAAAGTGAATAAATTCCAAAGGAAAAAAAAATAGAAACAGTATTCTCTGATCATAAGATATAAAACTAGAAATGAAAACACAACAGTGTGGTCCTGGCAATGAAGAGAATAGAAAATGAAATAGAATGCAATGTCCAAAATAAACTCAATATACAAAAATAAATGAAATAGCGTTTCAGAAGTGTGGGTGAAAATAAATTACTTAATAAATACTGTTGAAACAACTGGACAGCCATCTAAAAAATAAATAAAATACAATCCCATGGCGTAGACTACCAATAATCCCTCAATATTTGTTCTCTTCTTTCTCTATCACAGAATCCCTGATTTTTAGCTGGGCACATAGCTTCATTTTCCTGACTCGCTTACAGTTCACCATGGTCATGCGACTTAAGTACTAGGTAATAAGATGTATGCACAATTGGTATAGGCAGCATCCAAGAAGTGTCCTTAAAGAGAAAGGACATGCCTTTCTTCATTTTTTTCTCCTTCCTGCTGGCTGGAATCCAGATGCTTTGGCTGGAGCTCCAACAGCCATCTTGGACTATAAAGTAACCTTGGAAATGGAAGTTTCTCGGAATGAAGTAATCAGATGGAAAGATCATGAATAGCCTCATATCATGCAATATTATGCAAGCTCTGGACCTACTGTCTCCATGGGAGAGAAACACAAACCTCAATTTTGTTTAATACATCATTATGTTTATTTATTATTCTCAGCTGAACTTAGCCCTAACCAAAACAATTTGTACTAGTATCATATCTGCACCAAAATAAATTCCAGAGGTCTTAAATATTTAAATGCTAAAAACAAAACAAAAGCCATAAAAATATGAAAAGAAAACAAGAGAATTATTTTTATAATTTTGAAGTAAGAAGGCCTTTCTAAATTTAACACAAGTCCTAGAGGACATAAAATGAAAGGTTAATAAATTCAACTATATAAAAACTCTGCATGGCAAAAACAATACAAAACATCAGAGCAAGGTTAAAAGACAGACAATAAACTGGGTAAAATATTTGCAACATTATCTTGCATTAGACTAGGACTAAATTCCACTAAAAATGTTGGTCAATAACACCAAACAATAACCCAATAGAAAATCTGGCAATGGTTATGAATAGACAAGTTTATACAAAAGGAAATGTGACTAACTCTTAAACACATGAAAAGATGCTCAGTCTTACTCATAATAAGAGAAATATAAATTAAAGCCACTAACAGGTGTCGTTTTCTACCCTTAGATTAACAAAAATCAATAAGTTTGATAATATATTCTTTAGGCAAGGTTTTGAGGAACAGATAGTTACATATTACTAAGTGTAAATTGGTACAACTTAAACAGAGCAATTTGACAATATATATCAAAAGTATAAGTGCACATACCTTTGACCCAGAAATTCCACTTCTGGAAATGTGTCCTACGATACATGTGAACATTTGCCATGTCCAAAGATACTCATTGCTGAATTGTTTGGAAAGATTGGAAAGGATCTAAATGTCTATCAATAGGAACTGGTTAAATAAAATGCAGTATATTTATATACTGGAATCCCATGCAGCTGTTAAAAGGAGCTCACTGTGCACTGATATGGAATGAAAAGAGACACATTGTTGGGCGAGGGAGGGCAGAAAAATATGTGCATTATAATTCTTTTTTGTTTGAAAAAGCAAAGAATATATACATATATGTTTGTTTGTTTATGTGATGAATATCTTTTGAAGTATATACAAGAAACTCAGAACATAGGTTGCCTCCAGGGAGAAGAATCTGGCTAGGAGAGAAGTAGGGGAGACTTAATTTTATGACTCACACCTCTGTGCATGTTTTTAATGTTATAAAATGTTCTTATATTACCTTTCAAATTAATTATTTAATTAGGTTTAAATGAAATAGAAGATAAAGAAAAATCTCACACAATGAAAAAGAGAAAAATTATAATTTATAATTCTCCATGTAAATGTATCAGCCTGGGCTAACATAAATGTTTGATAAGGATATTTAGACTTTCAGTCTCAGGTAACATTTCAGATAAAAAGTTGAAAGATTTAAATTAGGAAGCTCTATAAAATGCACTGTTGCAACAGACCAAATGTTAAACTAATTTGCTAATAATTGAAACTTGAAATAAAGGGATGGTGTTCATTTCATTGTATAAAAGCAATAGTTACAGCAATTTCAAAATAGTCTCAGTGTTCTTTCACTCAGAGAAAATCAGTAAATTCCAGGAGAGTGGATTCTTTGCCTTGTTTCCAGCCATCCCCAGAACCTGTGACAGCACCTGACACAGAATAGGGGCACAAAACAAATATTCACAGAATAAATTAAAGATTTAAATGGAATTACAACTAAAAGAAACAACCAAAAATGTAATGCTGTAATGTATCATTGAAATTCATTGTAAGTTGCTTTGCCTTAGTTAAGTATTAACTGAAGTTTCTGCTGTTCTGGTTTTCGTGATGTCCGGGGTCTCACTGACTTTCTACCTTGCATATTTACTGTACTGTTAACTTGAGGGAACAGACTGTAAGGTTTACAATTTCTTGGGCAAATTTTCATGTTGTGGCACTTGCTCTTTTCACACACACACACGCTCACATTCTCAATTTTACTGTTTCAGGCTGCTCACTTCTTCTCAGACCAGCTGCTCCTCCCACCTGCTCTCCCAAAACATAATGTAAAGCCTCCATCTGATGCACAGAAGGGACACCGACTAAGATAAGGGTAAATTTCCGAGGATGGTTCTGTTCTCAATTGAGGTAGGGGGTGTTGAAAGAGCGCAGAAGTTAGGTAGTAGGCAGATAATATGATTCAGTTCAGACACAAAAATAGAAATGCTTTGGCATCAATCAGTAAGTAGAGAAAGTTGTGATCTTTGGGGAGGATTTTTCCTTTTGGCTGAAGTTCAAAATCTCAAATCTTTTCCTTAGAATGAAGGCTTTAGTCTCTTCCGAGAAAGCCGTGGGATTCCTGATAAGAATTCTTTCTCTAATTTCAGAGTCATGGTGTCCAACTCGAGATGAGTTTAATAAGAACATCTTAGGCATATTTCTCATCACATAAATTGACTCAAATAATTTGGGAACTCGGCTCTGTGGAGAATATGTTGTGAATGTAGGTATTTTTTCTACAGAAACTTTCAAAAGACGCCCATAACAAAGTAGGTTTGTTAAGCCTCATGATTGGAGTATGGAATTGCAACACCAATGCGTGTATTTCTTAAAATTTGTTTAATTAAGATGAGTTGCTGATAGAAAATTATGCTAGGATCTGCTTGTTTTCCTTTTGTGAGAGTATAGCTTATTTTCGTTCAATTAAATTATTTTTACTTTAATTGGAACTCATCTGCTGTGGGAATTTAAAACGGAAGAAAAGAAGACCCAGTTAAGTCAGCAACAATGACAGGAGCCATTGCTAAGAGCGAAAGCAGCAGAAGTTGGGAGAAACCAGGTTAAATAGCGAGAACCAGAGGCAAAAGCTGTGGTGGAAAATCAGATTGACCGGGAGCAAACAGAGCAATCATCTGCAGAGCTAAAGCCTAGGGCCCAGTCAAATCAAGATAATAATATGGAAATAATTCTACTAAGAGGCAAAGTGAATGTAAGCATAGAGGTGTTTATTCAAGTGCAGCACTGCCAAGTGGAGGAAAAAGGAAGTACAATTGTAGATCCAAACCTGACTCCCAGGAGTTTCTTTCCCACATTATCCAACAAATATTAATTGATGACATTCTTTGTACAAAACACTACACTGAGTACTGGAGTGAACAAGCATTGCTTCTAATCTCATGGAGCTCATCTTATGGCAGGGGAGTGTGGGTGGTGTGCAGATCAAATACATAAGTAACCTGATTAAAAAGTAAGCAAATAAAATATCAAAGATTATAATAGTACAATGCAGGAAACAAGCAGGATGCCAAGAAGTAGAACAGGGAGAGGGGACCTATTTTAGAAAGAGCATCCAGGAAATGCCTGAAGTGACATTGAACCGAGGCATGAGGGATGAGAAGGAGCCAGCCATGAGAAAAATTGAGGAAAAGATTTCTAGACAAAAGGCTGAGCAAGTGCAAAGAAACAGAGGTAAGAAAAAAACCTATTCAAAGAACTGCCAGAAAACCCATGTGGCTGCAAACTGGTGCTCCTCCTGTAGCTACCACATCTCCATCACAGTTTATCCCACAGCTCACAATCCTCTTGCAGTCATAGCTGCCTGGAGTATCCCAATTATTCCTCCTCTTTCACTTCTCCTTATGAAATATTGTCTAAATCATGAGCTCAAGCTGGTGGTAAAAAGAAAGGAAATTTTCTTCCAAAGTTGTGCTTTGTTTTGTTTTAGTATAATGATTTACTTCAAATACAGAAAAACACCAGGAAGTTGTCTAATCCACGCATATGAATTTGTATGTGTCTTTACAAAGACCCACCCACCTAACTCAGAGTCCCTGGCCCTCGTTCATGAGGTTACCATGGCATCCATCTTGGAGGAGCACAGCTCACTTACCATCTAGCTGTGTTTCCCTATGAGTCTCAGTGGGGAGAGGTTTCTTCAGAGAGCCACACAGCTAGGGAGAGTCAGCAGGCACTCTGGATCTGATGAGAGAACAAAATATGCAAGATTAAATTAACCAAGTGGGCTGAAGTCCACCCCTCATGTATTTGTTCATGGTAATGCTAATATTTAGAAAAATAAGTTATTTTACATAAGAAAAATGTTTGAATCTTGGTCCAAAAACCAGGAATACAAGAAACGTCACATTTTTTTATTTGCTTTCTATGAACCTAAATAAAACTCAATCTCTGTTTCACCAGGTGGTGGGAAACTCGATTTTAGTCATTATGGGGTTTCTTTTCCTCCTACTCACTGCCGCCTCCAACTCAAGGTCATGCAAAGGTCTCCTGTTCTCATTTAGAGAAGTCAGAAATGACATTCTTTGAAGGCTCTGGAACCAAACTACCTAGATTTGTTTCCTGGTTCTGCCACTTACTAGTGTGTGACATTGGGTAGGTAACTTAACCTGTCTGATAATTAATGGAGGTAATGATAGTATCTACTTTATAGGGTTATTGAATGGTGAGATGAGTTAATATATACAAAGTTCTTAGGCTAGTGTCTGGCACTTAAGTGTGCAGTGAATATTTATCACCACCACCATCAACATCATCATTTTACATGATGTGAAAGTATCTGGGACTTTCCTCCAGTAACTGATCCACTGTGGTTATCAGAGATGCCCAGTCTCCCAATCCAAAGGATTTCCTTTTATCCCAAGGCCCTGCTGCTTCTGGCTGAAAGCACCTAAGCCTCTGAAATGTTGTCTCCACCCCAGGACAACACCTTGGAATGAGCCACAAGCCCCCACCAATGATCCAACTATTCCCTAAAAATCTATCTGCAATCATCTCCCCATCTTCCCTCTTAGGACCCTTGAAAGCATCTCCTCCTTCTCAGAACACTCAGAAAATGTCTTTGGTGCATTTAGCCTTAACAACAACAAAACTAAATTTTCAGAAACTTCAAGCAATTTTTGCTGCTTTAAAAAAGACTAGCTACCTGCTTGGGGAGGGGTCAGAGAAATGAGATAATACAGAGAGAATAGAATCAAATCTTTATTTTCCTACCACATCAATTCTGTCATGCTTGCTTAGATGATGCACACTCCAAAAGATTGCAAATATTGTGCAGTTGATGGCAGTTTCACAAGTGAAATGTATCCATCCTCAATAACAGGTTCTGGTCAGGCCTGATTCTCACTTGGTGGTGGTCAGCAGGGTAGGTCCTGGTGGTGCATCAGGATGGAAGGGCAAAGGAGACTGTCAAGAAAGAGTAATTCCAGGAACTTGGAAGCGCCAAATGATTCGGCAGTGTAGTTTGCAGCCTTCACTTGAATTTGGGTGCCATCAGAGTCTGAAGATTCTGGCAGATTCAGAAGAGCTGTGAAAACAATGACCTGAGGTTGGGGAATCAGCCAAAGAAGTGGAGAAGTAAGTACTGGGGATCCAGGCAGGGTGTCAGAGGGACAGTCAGCCATGAAGCATTTCGTGAGCAGATCCAAGGAAGGAGTCCACTCCAGGTGGGGAGTAGAATGAGCCACAGCACGGAGGGGGAAAGGAGGAGGCACAAACCCCAAACAATACCTAGGAACTACATCAATCCACCTCAGAACCTTGACACTTTAATTCTGCAATTACATTATCTTTTGTCAACATTCAACTTTAGAAATTGCCTCTAATTTTTCCACATGATTATCTCTAGCATTGTTTCTAACAGCGCTATCCATGTGCTCTCCAGGTCCACACCTCCCCCACATGTTTGGGGAATACAGGGGAGGGACAACAGGGAGAAGAAAACTTAGTTATGAAGGAACAGGATCACTGACCCTTTCCACAGCTTTCAGGCACTCAGGTACTGTTGTTCTCAAGTACTTCTCTGAGCCTGGGCAGCTTTCCACACAGCCAGAGAGGGAGATGGGGTTGGAGGAGGAGGGCCACCTATTCTCTCTCCCTTCTTGTCTCCTCCCTGCTCCCTGCCCCGGGTGCCTCTACTACTGATGACCTGCATGAGGCATGAGGGGTTGGTGATGGAGGGGCGAAGGAACACTTCTCCAAGAGCCTACGTATTAGCTGGGACAGAAGGAACTGGTCTTTTGTTCTAAATGGAGCCTGTAGGATGTGACTTTCTACCTCCATGGTGTCCTCGGTGAAGTTCTCACTGTGCCTTGGCTCAAAAGTTCATGAACTCTGCCATACAGCCCTCCATACAGCACTGTGTCACCTCCTTCTGGATAGAAAACAACCTCTTGCTCAACTAAGGAGGCTTCTTAGTAAAGCCAGCCAATTCCTTTCTTTTAACTGACTTTCAAAGTCTCCAAAATAAGGAACACGGAACCTTTCTTGTCCCTTCCATACCCATACAGAGCTGCCAAATGTGCATGCTCAGTGGGGTCTGCCTCTTACATCCTCACCATATGCAGGCACACTACACCACAGCATGTAGCTATGTGTCAAGCAGAGGAGGTAAGGTTTGTGCCTAGTTCCACATAAAGGCAGGCAAAAATGCACAGATGTGAGCCCCACACATGCCAGGAGATACTGATTATTGGAAGATTTCTTACAGCTACAGTTGGGCCTCACTCTGAAACCTGGAGAGTAGTTCAGTCTTAGGATGCATTAAGAGAATATGGGTCCAGTTTCACCATTTGTTCACTCTTTTACTTTGGGGAAGTTACTTAACCTCCTTTAAGTCTCAGCTGCCTCATATAGAAAATTAGGATAACAACAGAACCTATCTCCCAGGGATGGTGTGTGGATTTAATGAAATCGTGTGTATATATCTTGCAGCAAAATGCCTAGCCCAGAGTAAGCACTCAACAAATACTAGTTCCCTCCCTTCACTTTTCCTTTTCTATAAAGAAACCACCTCTTTTCTTTCTTTCTGACTTGAAAGTCTCATAAAAGTCACTCCTTTGAGTTTAGACCAAAGGTGTGGTCTTGCAAAGAAAATAATTAAATGCAGTCATGGGCCACATAACGATGTTTTGGTCAATGACAGACTGCATATATGATGGTGGTCCCATGAGATTACTACCATACAGCCTTGGTGTGTAGTAAGCTATGCCGTCTAGGTCTAAATACACTCTATGATGTTCACACAACACAGTGGCCTAGCTACTCATTTCTCAGAATGTATCCTCATCATTAAGCCATGCATGACTGTAACTGAGTTACTGAGGAAGGAAAGGGGTGTGGAGTGTTAACCTTTTCCCAAGAACACATTAGCCTGGATTTAGTTTTCTTAAACAATTTGTCTACTATTTATCTTATTAGTCAATTTTGAAGAAGTAGCAAGAATTGCCTAGGGAGAACGGGGCTTCAGACCTGAACATTTGTATACTTAGACAGAAGTGAGGGAAGGGGGAAGGTCCAGTGGCCTCTAACCAAGGGACAAGTTTCAGGTCACAAGGGGGAGAAAAGGAAGACACTGTTTTCTGAATTCAGAATTCTGCCTAGAATCAGCCCTGGTAACCTGTATGGGAAAATGAAGTAAAATAACACCAATCATTAATTGTGTTGGCAAGTAGGTATTTTAATCCACTCTGCTCAAATATGTCAATAAGAACTTGCAAGCGATACTTCTTGTCTTTTGAGAATTAACTGTATTCTCTTTCAATGACAGGATTTCCCTAAGACTAGAGAATTCAATTCAATGCATCCATCATCCATCATGCCCCTATTATGTGCCCTCACGCTACAAGTCCTTGCAGTGACAGAGAATCAATCTTCTCTCCACTAAAAGTCAACTCTGAAAGGCCCACTCTAAAAGACCAAACAAGGGTTCATGGGTAATGTTCTATTCACATAACGTTAGTGATATTTACACAGAATTCATTGCTCCTGTTCCACGTACAGTTGGCTTGTGGCTATCATATTGATGAGAGAGAAAATAAGCTCTAGTGATTAACACGGTGAGGTTTTTTACATATTCTTTATTCTGTTACACTGACCAAGGCCAACAGCATTCTCCAGGTAACTGATCTCTTTAACAGAAGATGGCTGATGAGGTCATGGTGCTCTAAAGCCTATAATGCTCTTCAAAAGACAAGTTAATGCTGTGATAACCTGAGCTTAGCGTATTGAAGGGCAATGGAAGATACAGAAACTTAGGGTACATAGAGAGCTGAAGGCAGGCATGAATTGCAGGAGAGACTTCAAGAACAGGTAACTGGTGACTGTCTGATAACAAATGCAGAGGGAAAGACAGGGTCTTGTTGATCATGAGGGTCTTGGCAGCAGAGCAAAGGAGAAAAGGAATTCCAGGTGTGGAGAGCAGCATAAGTAAATGCCCATAGGTGGAAATGAGCATAGACCTTGGGAGATACAGGTCCAAGAAGAAAGTGCCTAGAAACTAATTCACTTCACCAGTCCACCTCAAAATCTTGATATTTTGATTGCTGGTGTTATACTTTGTTGCCATTTATTTCTAGTATTGCTTATTTCTTTTTTTATATGGTGGCACCTTGCTATATTAAATTAATGGTGTTTGTCTAATACGTTTTGTGTATACTTCTTCCAGTAGAGTGGCTTGCAGATAATAGGCACTGAGTAAATATGGTGGGATTGATGATTGATTCACGCCTGATCACAGGGAGATAGATCATCAACTGCTTACCTTACCCCTTTGCTAGTTTCACCCCATTTGTTCTACATTCTCACCTGACTGTCAATCTGAAAGCTGTACTACTAAACTTTAAATCATGGGTTTTCAGCCTTGTTTGCATTGGAATCACCTGAGATCCTGGAGCCTGGTTCCGACCCTCAGAGATTCTGATAATCCATCAGGGCATGACTTGGGCATCAGGATTTCTGAAAGCTCCCAGAGTGATTCCACTGTGAATTTGAGGTTGAAAACCACTACTTTAGAAACAGATATAGAACAATAAAGAACAGGAGGGCTAATGGGGAGAAAAGAGTCTGGAAAATCGTCTTACCTGTTTTGAAGTCATTTATCACAATGTTATTAGTCATACTAAACTGGCAAAATTTATTAAGTAAGCATATCAATAGAAACGTCCTTGTTTGGAGAAATAGGAGAAAAGTATTAGGTAATTTTAGGTCATCATTATTACCTAGTATTAAATACAACAAATTTTAACTTTTGGATTAAATTAAACATATATGTTATGTCTATTATTACAATAAAAATATTTGAATATACAGTATGTTATGTTAACAGCTAGGGTCAGTTTAATAAAGTATATATGGAAATGTCAAAGCATGAACTCTATATCTCAACTCTTTCAGGAAATATATATATTATCGTATCACCTAAGGCAAAATATCTGTATATTATGCTTCAAACTGAATAATTGTATTAAGCCCCTAATAACCATAATAATAATAATAATAATAATAGCTATCATTTATGAAGGTGTGGTAATAAGCACTTTACAACTATCATCTTACGAAAGCCTAACAACAACTCTTGATGCAGAGGTTGTTACACTCATGTAATGAGGGAATAAATATGATGAGGCTAATGAGGTCGGAGCAGTTAGGTGCTATGCACAAGGTTCCACAGCTAGTAGGTGACGAACTTGATCCCATGTTTAAGGGACTCTAAAACCTAAGCTGTTGACCACCCCACTACACTTAATTCTTACACAATAAACCGGGTTCCAAATTTTGTATTTTTAGTATTCGTTAATAAAACTACCTCAAACCTTAGAGTATAATTCCAGTTATATTTTTCAGAAAGCTCCAACTGGTCTCCACTGCTTTTAATATCGGGTACAAAGTTCTTGGTGGTCTAGTAGTTAAGATTTGGCACTCTCACCACTGTGGCCCAAGTTCATTTCCAGTCAGGGAACCACACCATCCATCAGTTGTCACACTGTGGCAGCTGTGTGTTACTGTGGTGCTGAAAGCTATGCCATCGGTATTTCAAATACCAGCAGGGTCACCCATGGTGGACAGGTTTCATTGGAGCTTCCAGACTAAGACAGACTAGGAAGAAGCACCTGGCCACCCACTTCTGAAAAAATTAGCTGTGAAAACTCTATGAATAGCAGTGGAGCATTGTGTGAAACAGGGCCAGAAGGTGAGAGGATGACACCAAAAGAATGGGCAGGGTTTTGCTCTGCTGTACACAGGGTCGCTAGGAGTGGAATCATCTCAACAGCACTAACAACAAAGTTCTTAGCCTGGCATGCAAAGTCCTCTAAAACCAAATTTTTCATCTGGTTGCTCATTACCCCCCTACACTTTTCCTGTACTCCATTCAAGTTCCATAAGCTTTGTTCCCTGAATAATCCAATGATAGTTTTCTCTCCCCATTGCCTTTGCTCATACAAGGCTCTGCCTGAAATGTCCTCCCAGCCTTGTGCATCTTATAAGTCTCCTCATCCCTTCGTATGCACCTCAAACACCACCCCTTCCATGAGGTCTCCCTTGATCCCTTAATCTGTTACTCCTTAGAAAAGTCCTAGAACTATCACTTTTTCAGCATTTGTATTATGCCCACTTGTCTTATAAATGTTTTTCACTGGCTTCATTCTTACTTTTTGTCTTCATATTTCCCACAGTGTGCCAAGAGTGCCAAGTGACTCTCAACACTTGGTCTCTAAACCAGCAGCAGTGGCATCTTAAAATGTATTGGAAATGCAAATTTTCAGGCCCCACCCCAGATCTACTGAATCAAATACTGTGGGGCTGGGCTCAACAATCAGTTTTTTTTTTTTAACTCTCTGTTTTGAAATAATTATAGAGTCACAGGAGGTGCAAAGAAATGTGCAAGGAGGTCCCATCCCTTTGCCCAGCCTCCCCCACGTTAACATCTTACATAACTATAAAACAATTTCAAAACCAGGAAACTGATAATGGTACAATCCACCAAGCTTATTCAGATTTCACTAGTTATACGTGCATTCCTCTGTGTATATTTGTGTATGTGTGTGTGTAGCTCTATGCAATTTTATACATGTGTAGCTTCATCTTCATGTAACCACCACAATCAAGATATTTAACTGTACCATCACCATGAGACCCCTTGTACCACCTCTTTATAGCCCCTGTATACCCACCCACCCCCATCCTGACTCCCTGGCAACCATTAATCTGTTCTCCATCTCTATAATTATGTTATTTCATGAAACTTATTCAAATGGAACCATGCAGTATGTGTTCTTTTAGAATTGACTTTTTTCACTCAGCATAATTTCCTTGAGGTTCATCCAAGTTGTTATGTGTATCCAAGTCCATTCCTTTTTATTACTCGGTAGTACTCCATGGTATGGATGTACCACAGGTTGTTTAACCACTCACCTATTGAAGGATAATTTAGGTAGTTTCCAATTTGGGGCTATTACAAATTCATATGCAAATTTCTGCAGGCAAATGAGTTTTAATTTCTCTATGGTATATGCCTGAGAGTACAATTGCTGGATCAAATATGTCCATTTTTGGTTTGAAAAGAAACTGCCAAACTATTTTCCCAGAAAGACTGTCCATTTTATATTCCCACCAGCAATATATGAAGATCTACTTTCTCCATATCCTCACCAGAATTTGGTGTTATTATTATGCTTTTCTTTTAACTTTTTGTCATTCTAATAGGTGTATAGTGATATCTCATCATGGCTTTAATTTGCATCCCTCTAATCGCTATTGACATTGAGAATCTTTTCATGTCCTTATTTGCCATCTGTATATCCTCTTCAGTGAAATGTCTATGCATGTTATTTGCTCTGTTGAAACACCAAAGTTTTAATTTTGATGAGGTTCAACTTATCAACTTTTCCTTTTACGGGTCATGCTTTTGGTGTCAAGTCTAAGAACTCTTTGCCCAGTCCTAGGTCCCAAAGATTTTCTCCTGCTTTTTTAAGAAGTTTTATAGTTTTATGTTTTACATTTCAGTCCATGATCCATTTCAAGTTAATTTTTATATAAAGTGTGAGGTTTAGATTGATGTTCATTTTGTTTGCCTATGGATGTCCGATTGCTCCAGCACCATTTATTGAAAAGACTATCACTCTTCCATTGTATTGCTTTTGTTCCTTTGTCAAATGTGACCTATGGTCATATTTGTGTGGAGCTATTTCTCAGTTCTCTATTCTGTTTCATTGACTTATATGCATCTATTCCTCTGCTAGTACCACAGTGTCTTGGCTATTGTAGCTATACTGTAAGCCTTAACATCAAGAAGAGTGTTACCTCCCACTTTCTTCTTCTTTTTCAAAATTGTTTTGGCTATTCTAGAGTCTTTCTCTTTCCATATAAATTTTAGAATAAGCTTGTTTATATCTACAAGAAAACCTTGCTGGGATTTTGGTAGAAAGTGAGTTAAATCTAACAACCAATTTAGGGAGAATTAACATTTTTATTATGTTGAAGCTTCCCATCCATGAACACAAGTATCTAGGTCTTCTTTGATTTCTTTCATCAGCATTTTATCATATCCATCATACCAATCCTGTATATGTTGTGTTAGGTTTATATCTAAAAATTTTATTTTCTTTGGAACAACTGTAAAATGATATATTTTTTTTCATTTTGGCTCCCACTTGTTTGTTGTTAGTATATAGAAGAGCAATTGATTTTGGTGTGCTGATCTTGTCTTCTGCAGAATTACTGAATTCACTTATTCTTTCTAAGAGTTTTTGCTTTGTTTGTTTTTAAGAGTCCTTGAGATTTTCTACGTAGACAATAATGTCGTCTGCAAATAAAGACAGTTTTATTTCTTCTTCTCCAATCTGTAGCATTTGATTTCTTTTTCTTGCCTTTTTTCACTGACTAGGACTTTAGGCACTATGTTAATAAGAATAATGAGAGCAGACATCCTTTACTTGTTCCTGATCTTAAAAGAAAAGCATTTAGTCTTTTGTCATTAAGTATTATGCTAGCTGTAGGGTTTTTGTTGATTCTCTTTATGAGTTTGAGAGAGTTCTCCTGTATTCCTTGTGTACTGAGAGTTTTATCATGAATGAGTGTTTAATTTTGCCAAATGCTTTTTCTGTGTATTTATATGGTCATGTGATTTTTCTTCTTTAGCCTGTTGATATGGTATATTACATTGATTGCATTTCAAATGTTAAACCAACATTGTATACCTATAATAAATCCCACTTGGATATGGTGCATTATTCCTTTTATATATTGTTCAATTTGATTTGCTAAAAATTTGTTAAGGATTTTTACATCTAAGTTCATGAGAATTATTGGTCTGTAGTTTTCTTTTGGGGGCATTTGTCTAGTTTTTGGTAGCAGGGTAATACTGCCTTATAAAATGAGTGGGGACATGTCCCCTCCTCTTCTATTTTCTAGAAAAGATTGTGTAAAATTTGTGTTAATTCTTTGAATGTTTTATGAAATTCTCCAATAAAGCCATCTGGGCCTGGAAATTTATTTTTATGGGTTTTTAAATAATAAATTCAATTTCTTTAATTATTATAGGTCTATTTAGTTATCTATTTCATCTTGGCTGAGTTTTGGTTGATTGTGGTTTTTGAGGAATTGGTTTATTTCTTCTAAGTTGTCAAGTTTATGAGTGTAAAGTTGTTCAGAGTTATCCCCTATTATCCTTTTAAATGTTGCAAGATCTATAATTATATTCCTTGTCATTATAGATATTGATGATTTGTTTCTTATCTATTTTTATCTTCGTCAGTTTTACTAGAGGTTTATCAATTTTGTAGATTTTTTTTAAAGAACCAGTTTTTTGCCCCATTTATTTTCTCTAATGTTTTCCTAATTTGAATTTCACTGATTTCTACTACTTTGATATCTGGTATCCATCCCTCTGCTTGCTTTGAGTTTATTTTTATCTCATCTTCTAATTTCTTGAGGTAGGAACTTAGATTACTGATTTGAGATCTTTCCTCTTCTCTAATGTAAGCAATGAGTCCTCTCCGCACTGCTATAGTTGCATTTTCCAAATTATAATATACTGTGCTTTCACTTTCATTCAGTTATATGTATTTTTAAACTTCCTTTGAGATTTCCTCTTTGACCTGTGGATTATTTAGAAGTATGTTGTTTCATTTCTAATTGCTTAGAGATTTTCCTGTCGTCTTTCTGTTAGTGATTTCTAGCTACATTCAGTTATGGTCAGAGAGCATACTCTGTGTGATTTCAATTCTTTAAATTGCTTAATGTTTCTTTTATAACCCAGGATACAGTCTGTCTTGGTGAATGTTCTGTGGTGCTTGAAAAGAATGTGTACTCTGTTTTTGTTGGATGGAGAGTTCTATAAATGTCAATTCGATCCTATTGTTTGATGGTGTTGTTCAGTTCTGTCTCCCTGATAATGTCCTGTCTAGTTGTTTTATCAGTCGTTGAAAGTATGATGTTGATGTCCCCAGGTATAAACAATCTGGGTTTCAACAAGCCCTCCAGGTGATTCTGCTGTGCATTAAAGTTTGAGAACCACTGTCCCAGTGCAGAGTAACTCAATGACATCAGTGGAGTTGGATAAAACTTCACTTTCTTATAGACTGTAAATTGTAATTGTTTTTTTATGAACTTGAGACTGTTTTCAGTGAGTACAAGAAATTATTCCAAGTTAGAGAGGTAGGAATATAAGGGAAGCTCTCACTGTAATTGTTTTCCATTATATAACTAAAATAAGCAATCAGTTGTGCCACAACAACCCCCCATGGGGACAGGTTTACCACAAGCAGCACTGCACATGAAAGAGTACTCAGAAAGCTTTGGGGTTTTAACTGAAATAGTTGCATATTTAAAGCCAAATTTTAAACTTAAGTGAAGACCAATTAATAACTTAGTTGATCATTTCTGAAACTGGTCAGTTTATTTATATGTGCATTCAATCAATGAATACCTATTGATCTGCTCTCATGATCCAAGAACTGTAAGAGTTACTAAAAAGAGAGCAGAGAACAGGACATGGAGTTCACTATATATGCAAATAATTATTCTAATTATAATTGTACTAAGGACTATGAAAAAGAAGGACAGAGTACAAATATAGCATATAAAGCAGGCCTAGCCTGGTCCAAGAGGATCAGGGAAGCTTTTCTAATTAATTGACAAGTAATCTGAGATTTAAAGGATGAGTTGGACTTGGCCTGATGAAGAGGAAGGAGGTGAGGTTAAAAATCAAGGAAATTCCCTTCACCAAGAGCTAAAAGAAATATATTGGCCTTATGCTGGAAATGGAAGTAAAGATGCACCAGTAAGAAAATCTAAGGTGATGGTGGGGACTAAAGGAAGTGCCCATCTATCTGAAGTGGTCTATATGGAGATCACAGCTTCCAGCCAACCCAAGTGCATCTCACCAAGTCAGTGAGACTGAGAACCTGTGAAATCACAATGGGTGACTTTTACCAAAGCCTACTATATTCTGGGAACAATAGTAGGAACCTTCTAAACATTCACTCCTGTAATTTCTTGAGTCTGCATCAACACAGTTTGGTTTCTACTAGAATGAAGGCCGTGGTGAGGCCAAATTTAAAAGGTGAATGGGAAAACAATCAAATCCTGCATTTGGAGACCTTCTTCATTGACCCCTGGGCATTGGAGAGGATGCAAACCCAGAGATAGGAAAGAAAATTAACATTTATCAAGTGCTTACTGTGTGCCAAGTGCTAGACTGAGAGTTTTGCATATGTTATCTGTGTTTCCCTCTTCTAATCTTCACAATAACCCTAGGAAATGGATATTATTTTTCTCATTTTAAGACATGGAAAGCAAGACTTGGAAAAGTGAAGTAATGTTCTTATGGTGAAAGCTAGTAAATAGCCAAGTCAAGAGCTGAATCCAGGGTCTTGTTTGAAACAAGCTGAGTCGATTTAGACCTGGGGCTGCTTCCCCAGGAGCTGAGTTCCATCCCAAGGACACTTGTTCTCTTTTTTCTTCCACTCTCATTGTTGTTTCTTTTCCTTCTGCCCTCCTAGTCAGCCCCTAGGTTAACTCTAATCTTTTCTCTGATACCTGCCCCTCTCTGACTCTCCTTACATCCATCAAAACTCCTTCTGGAATACTCAATAACTAAAGCAAGACTTCTCCCCCAAAGCCTGAAAGTCTACTTTATAAGTGTAATGTCAAGAATTCATGATGCCAGCCACATCACTCTAAGAAAAGTCCAAATTCATTATTTTACCCTCCTTCCTTTATCACAATGAGGTAAACAGAATCTTAGGACTCAAAGTCTAAAGGAACCATTTTTAGCTCAGCTACTGATATATTACTCTGTTTCAAGATCTTATTGCTATTGTATTGGTATGATTTTATTTGGATTCTAATATGACTTTGGGGGAATGTGAGAGCCATAAAATATATTTATGCAGCTGCAATAAAAGAAGTGAGATGGCTGTGAAGGGAACAAAAGAGAACAAAACACCAAAAGATGCTGGGAGTTACTATGGACATTCTATTTCTGTTATCTGGTAGGGGATTCATACAGGAACAATTTCCTAAAGTATACAGATAAAAATTGAAAAGCCAAAATATAATTTCAGTTGGGAATAAGATTGTGTGTAGTGGGTTTTTTCCTATTCTAGACAAATAAAAGATATTTACGTTCCAGAAAACTATATTTTCCAAGTTCTATTGTACACATTAATAGTGACTTTAGATTTTAATCAATTGTAAAAAACACAACCATAATTCATCTAAGTTGTAATGGAAACTATCAAGTAGAATGAGTGTAAAAATATGTGAATACTATTTTCAAGATGAGTGGTTTAGTTTGATGAAAATAAAAACTGAAAATCTGTGAAGCTCCTATATTTTTTTCTTCATCTGTAGAACAAAGCATCAATTAGCATTAGTATAAAATGACCTGATTTTGAATGTTGTTTCAAACAAAGTTTTTTTTTTATTCTTCAGATGAACAAATATTACACAAACTTCAGCACTAGCTTGGCATCACTGCCCCGGCAAGCAGAGAGTCCTGGAGAGTCCAAGTAAAGGGAACAGAAAGCCAGCCCCACTTACCCCAGCAGCTGCCTGGCAATACTGGCAGAGCCTGATATTGTTGAGAAGTAGAGTGAAGTATTTGGTTTCCTATGTGGCATTTAGTTTTGAATCTCTACTTTATACTTAGAACGTAGATTTTCATCCTTCTAGGTGAAAAGCTGCCGACAGAAATATTAGCCTGACTCCTAGCAGCCTAAATTCAAATGCTCATTCAGTGCTGATGGACAGACTAGGGAATATTCTCAATCTCTGGATTAGGAAAACCACAGGGGAAAGTCGGTTAACTGTTCTTGGAAAAAAACTCTAAGATTTGACCTTTCTCTGGGATCTCAAACTTCAGGCAGATATTCAAGCAGACCTAAACTGATTAATTGACTCAGTTACCACCCTAGCCTCCTGAAGTGTGCGTGTTTGTGTGTGTGTGTGTGCATGTGTGTGCCTGTGTGCCTGTATTACACTTAGATAGGGGAGGAATTTCATCACCCTTGATCAAATAGTCGGCATGCTCAAAGCCAAGTACTGATATCTATAAACCATGGCTGTACCCACCTCCCCCCAACAACACTTTCAGGTGTATTTATCTTATAAGGAATCACCTTGATAATCACACACATATCAAATCAACGTGAAAACAAATACATACATACAATGTGATCCAGCAAATATGTACTGATTACTTATATGCTGTGATCACGTGTGTCCTAGACATCAGCACTGAAGATATGAAGATGAATAGAACACAAACTTTAACTTCAGGAGCTCAAAATGAATCTAGACCTTAAAAAATTTCACCAGCTAAGGAATAATAAAGGAAATGAGAAGGACACTTCAGTAAACCACATGAGTCAAGGAAGCAAGAGTGGCAGATGAGAATACTAAAGCACATAGTAGTCAGGTTGGCCTTAATTTATCTAGGAGTCATTGAAAGGTTTTTATGGGTTTTGCTTAGGCAGAATAATGAGACCATCAGATCCACGTTTTAGAGCTATAACTCTGGCAGGACTGTAGAGAAGGGATTGGTGTAGAGAGGTAATTAAAAAGCAGAGGGAGAAGTTAGGAAACTATTTTCATAGTGAAGACACAACATAAGAGGGAAGCAGAGGTAGAAATCGGTAATTTTTAAGAAATATAATTTACAAAACTGACTCTAAAAAAAAGATTAAAAACCTAAAGAAAAATTAAGATAGAGGAAATAGAAAATGTTGGCAAAGAGTTACTCACTACCACCCCCTCATCACCATACACACATACACACACACACGCACACACACACACAAAACCACCACCTATAACATTACCTTGGGCCAGCCCCAGCGGCCTAGTGGTCAAGTTTGGTGTGTTCCACTTCAGCGGGTTTGGTTCCTGGGGGCAAAGCTACACCACTAGTCTCTAAGTGGCTGTGGCAGCAGCTGACATACAAAAAGAGGAAGATTGGCAGCAGATGTTAGCTCGGGGCGAATCTTCCTCAGCAAAAAATAAATAAATACATACATAAAAGTACCTTATCCAGATTGTTTCATAGGGGAAAATCTACTAAATTTTTAAAGACAAATAATTCCAGTACTACTTAAACTATTCCAGAGTATAGAAAAAAGGCATATATAAATAAAACATTGCAGTAATACCTAAACCTGACAGGGACGGCATGCAAAAGAATACAAAGCTATAGATGGGCACTTCAAAAATGTCTAGTACAAATTGTCTAATTAAAATATCAGCAAACAGGATCCAGAATCATATTAAATGAACAAGTGGAATTTATTCCAGGAATAAATATATATATATATAGAGAGAGAGAGAGAGAGAGAGCGAGTTAGGAAATTATCAAGGATCATCTCCAAATATGCTGCAGAGACAAATAAAATTCAGCATCCATCTGTTTATGTCTTCTGCCTATTTTTCTATTGGGTCATAAGTCTTTTATTAATTTTTAAAGTTCATATGACAAAAATATTAATTTGTAGGAGTTCTTTATATAGTCTACATTCAATTCCTTTGTGGCAAAAAAATTGTGTTTTGTCTTTTAATTCTCCTTGTGGTTTCTTTTGAAGAACAGAGGTTTTAACTTTAATCTAATCAAATATATTAATATTTTCCATTTTGTTTCTTATTATTTAATCTAAGCATCATTCTCCAAAAATTCCAAAAAAGTTTTTATGCTTCAACATCTACTCTTAATAAAATTAAGCTTCTAATAAAATAGGAATGTATGCACACTTCCTTAACATAATAAAATATATGCATCCAGTTCCAAAGTTAGTGTCATGCTTAATAAAGAAACACAGGAATTATCTCATTAAAGTGCAAAAATAAGACAAGGATGCCCATCATCACCACCAATATTCAACATTTTTCTGCACATACTAGCCAAGCAAGTAGAGAAGAAAAAGATACATAAAGTATATAAATTGGAAAGGAAGAGGTTAAATTATTTGTATATGGTAGAATTATATACCTGGAAAACCCAAGAGAATTCACTACAAAGCTATTATGGACAAGGAGAAAATTCAGCAAAGTGACTAAATGCAATGTTAATATACAGAAATCAATACCTCTTATTTATAAAACCAACAACAAATTAGCAAGTCTAGTCTTTTACAATAGAAACACACATTTTTAAATATGCAAGATCTACATGATTAAATGTTTTAAATGCTATGAAGGCCTAAAAGAAGATTTGAACAGCTGGAAAGTCATGTCATATTCTTTGACAGCAAGATTCAATATCATGAAGATGATATACCTATAAATTTAACATAATCCCATTAAAAATATCAAAACAATTTCTTTTAACCAGACAAGTTGACTCTAAAGTTCAGATAGGAAATATAATACACAAAAATAGACAAGATAATTCTAAAAAAGTAGAAGAAAAGAGGAAGGATAGCCCTAAAGACATTGAAATGTACCCATACAATAACATCATAATAACTGAAAGTGAGAAGTTGAGCATAACCAAACAGACATAGCAACTGAACAGAAAAGAAATGCCAGAAAGATGTCCAAACACGTGTAAGAATTTGTTACATAATAAAGGCATTATTTCAAATTGGCAGGGAAAAGATGGCATTGAGAAAACCAGGGAAAATGGCCAGCATGAGGTGGCATCACAAGAATGGCAGTGTAGGAGACTCCAGCCTCCCTCCCACAACAAAGATCAACAATTAGACAGCTACCCACAAGTAAAAACAGCTCTGGGAGAGCTCTGGAGTCCACTTAAGAGACTTAGGCAACACAGTGGAAGAAAAAACCTGAAAATAGCTGCACCTAAAGAGAAGGAAGACAGCTTTATTTTGTCTGCATCATCCCATCCCCCAGGCTAGCACTGCTCAGTGCCATGAGGGAACTCCCAAGCTAGGGAGAGTTCCTCTCACCAGGAAAGAAAGAGCAGGATGAGTGACCAGCTTCCCCAGCCTTTCAGGGCACTCCAGAAATGTCCTGCTTCATTTTCCCCCTACCCAGACCAGCAAAGCTGAGATGTATAGAAACAGCCAGGAACAAGGAAGAAAAGCAAGGGCTACCAATAGCAGCCACACAGCAGGAATAACCACAGTTCCCAGTGATCTTCTTTTGCAGGCAAACCCAGCAGCTTTTGCCACTGAAGAAACTAATAGCCAGCACAGCTGCCAGAGACCCCTGTAGATTTCATTGGCTTTTGCCCCATAGGTAGTCACATTTGTGATGCCAGCTACCTGAGGCCCTCCCTGCTCCCTCCTCCTGCCCCCCACCTGAGCCTGGAAATCAGACTGGCAGCCAGCCCAGGGCTCTGAGGCTGTGTGAGTGCAACACACCAGCCTAGATCCCAATGGCTGACCCCCACTGCAGTGCATATGCTCAGAGCTAGCCCCTCCAGCTGTGCACTTGCATGCCACCAGCCTGACACCTGTCACTGGATTTCACTGTTTTGCACATGCCCAGGGGGAGACTCTGCAGCCACAGGAGAGCATGCTAACAGCCAGAGCCCCTGCAGCTGCAGCTTGTAGGCCTTCTGTCACTGGCCTGCACCATTGTGCTCAACTGCAGGTAGCCCCTCCAACTATGCACCCGGACACCCCTGGCCCAACCCCTGTCAGCAGCCTCCACTGCCATGTGCCCACGGTGAGACCCAGCAGCCATGGTAGTGCACATGAGCAGCCAGGGCCCCCAGAGTGGCCATTTTGCCCACAGTTGGCCCCAGCCCTTGCTGCCTGTCCTGACCCCTATCACTATATGTGTGTCTACAACCGGCCCCTGCCACTACACAGGCACATGCAGCTGGCCCCTGCAGCCCAGTGTGTGTACACCACCAGCTCCAGCCACCACTGCTGCCTGTCCTGGTCCCTAGCCACTGGATGTGGAGGCAACAATGAAGACCCCAATAGCCCTTGCAACCACTGAAAACCCCTGCAGCACTTGCCAAGGACCACACAGTTGTCCATGCTATGGAGCTGAAGAAATATCACACCCCCTTGTACCCAATGCCACCACATGTCCCCACACTTGGTGCCCTGCACCACTAGACTGGGGATCACAGCACAATCTAGCATGGCCCCACCTGCTGGTGAAGTCTTTCTTACCAAAGTCAGTCCATAAAGTCTAGATGAGGTGACTGCTTCTTCAAATGCACAGACACCTACACAAAGTTACAGGGATCACGAAGAATCAGGGAACTATGACTCCACCAAAGGAATACAGTAAACCTCCAGTAACTGACCCAAAGAAAGGGAGATCTAGAAATTGCAAAATAAAGAATTCAAAATAATTCTTATATAGATACTCAGAGAGCTATAAGAGAACACAAATAAACAATTTAATGATATCAAGAAAACAATACAACAAAATTAGAAGTTCAACAAAGATATAGACAAATGTAAAAAAGAACCAAACAGAAATTTTGGAGCTGAGCAATACAATAACTGAGCTGAAGAATTCAATAGAGAGCTTCAACATCAGATTTGATCAAGCATAAGAAAGAATCAGTGAGCTTAAAAACACATCAATTGAAATTATCCAATTAGAGGAGTAAAAAGAAAAAAGAATGAAAAGGAATGAAGAAAGGAATATGGGACACCATTAAGAGAAACAATGTGCTCATCATTGGAGTCCCAGAAGGAGAAAACAGAGAGAAAGGGGTAGAAAGCTTATTTAAAGAAATAATGGCTGAGTTCTTCCCAAACCTGGGGAGAGAAATGGACATTCAAGTTCATGAAGCTAATAAACACTCCAAAATTTCAATCCAAAATGATCTTCTCCAAGACATTATAATAAAACTGTCTAAACTCAAAGGCAAAGAGAAAAATTTTAAAGTAGCTTGAGAAAAAAAAAAATTCTTTCATACAAGGGAATCCTCATAAGGCTATCAGCAGATTTCTCAGCAGAGACCTTGAAGGCTAGGAGAGAATGGAATGATATATTGAAAATACTGAAAGAGAGAAAATGCCAACTAAGAATATTTTACCCAGCAAAGTTGTTCTTCAGAAATGAAAGTGAGATAAAGACTTCCCCTAAAACACAAAAGCTGAGGGAATTCATCACACTAGACCTGCCTTAAAGAAATGCTGAAAGGAGTTCTTCAAGCTTAAATGATTTGACAGTAACTAATAACATGAAAACATGTGAAAATATACAACACACTGGTAAAGATAAGTATATAGTCAGATTCAGAATATTCTAATACTGTAATATGGTGGTGTGTTAACCACTTAACTCTAGTATAAAGGTTAAAGGACAAAAGTAATACAAATAGCTGTAGCTACAATAATTTAACAGATATACAAAATAAAAAGATGTAAATTGTAACATCAAAAACACAAAGGGGGGAGTAAAAGGGTAGAGTTTTTGTATGCGATCAGAGTTAAATTGTTATCAGCATGAAATAGACTGCTATATCTATAAGATGTTTGATATAAGCTTTATGGTAACTATAAAGCAAAAACCTGTAGTAAATTCACAAAAGATAAAGAGAAGGTAATCAAAGCATACCACTATGGAAAATCATCAATTCACAAAAGAAAGCAGCAAGAGAAGAAGAATGGAACAAGGGAACTATAAAACAGCCAGAAAACAATTAATAAGATGACAATAGTACATTCTTTGTTGTTAGTGCCATTGAGTCAATTTCAATTCCTAGTGACCCTGTGGACAGTAGAGCAGAACCCTGTTTGGTCTTTTTGCACCAATCTCTCACCTTCTGGCGCTATATCAGATAACATTTTGCTGCTATTCACAGGGTTTTTAAGGCCAATTGTTTCAGAAGTGGGTGGCCAGGTCCTTCTTTCTAGTTTGTCTTGGCCTGGAAGCCCCACTGAAACATGTCCACCAGGGGTGACCCTACTGGTCTTCAAAATACTGGTGGCATAGCTTTCAGCATCACAGCAACGACAGCTGCCACAGTATGACAACTGACAGACAGGTGGTGTAGTTCCCTGCCCAGGAAACAAACTTGAGCCATGGCAGTGATAGCACCAAATCTTAACCACTAAACCACCAGGGCTGGCTACTAAGTCCTTACTTATCAATAATTACTCTAAATGTAAATGGATTGAATTCTCCAGTCAAAGACATAGAGTGGCTATACAGATTTTAAAAAACACATAAACAAGACCTGACCATATATGCTGCCTACAAGAGACTAACTTCAGTTTTAAGAACACAAATAGGCTCAAAGTGAAGGGAAAGATATTCTATGCAAGTGGAAAGCAAAAGAGAGCAGAGGTAGCTATACTTATATCAGACAAAATAGACTTTAAGCCAAAAACCATAACAAGAGACAAAGAAGGTCATCATATAAGGATAAAGGGGTCAACTCCACAAGAAGATATAACAATTATAAATATATATGCACCCAACATCATAGCACCTAAATATATGTAAAGGGATAAATAGACAACAATACAATAATAGCAGGGGACTTCAGCACTGCACTTTCAACAATGGATAGCTCATCCAGAGAGAAAATCAACCAGAAAATATTGGGCCTGAACCATACTTTAGGCCAAATGGACCTAAAAGACATACAAATATCCCATCCAAAAGCAGCAGATATACATTCCTCTCAAGCATACACAAAACATTCTTAGGATAGATCATATCACAAAACAAGTCTTAGCAAATTTAAGAAGATTGAAATCAAACAAAGTATCTTTTCCAAACACAATGGTATGAAACTGGAAATCAATAGCAGAAAGAAAGCTGGAAAATTCACAAATATGTAGAAATTAAACAACACAATCCTGAACAACCAATAGATCAAAGAAGAAATCAAAAGGGAAATCAAAAAAATATCTTGAAATAAATGAAAACAGAAACACAACATACCAAAACTTATGGGATGCTGCAAAAGCAGTTCTAAGAGAGAATTTATAGTGATAAATGCCTACATTAAGAAAAAAGAAAAATCTCAAATTAACAACCTAATTTACACCTTAAGGAACTAGAAAAAGAAGAACAAACTAAGCCCAAAGTTAGAAGGAAGGAAATAGCGAGGATTAAAGCAGAAATAAATGAAATAAAGACCAGAAAAACAATAGAAAAGGTCAATTAAGAGCTGGTTTTTTGAAAAGATGAACAAAATTGACAAATCTTTAGCTAGACTAAGAAGAAAAGAAAGAAGACTCAAATAAATAAAATCAGAAATGAAAACAGAGACATTACAATTAATACCACAGAAATACAAAGGGTCATAAGAGACTACTATGAACAATTATATGACAACAAATTGGATAACCTAGAAGAAAGGGATAAATTTCTAAAAACGTACAACCTATCAACTAAATCATGAAGAAATAGAAAATCTGAAAGACCAATAATGAATAAGGAGATTGAATCACTAATCAAAAAACTCCCAACAAAGAAAAGCCCAGGATCAGATGGCTTCACAAGTGAATTTTACCAAACATTTAAAGAAGAATTAATGTCAATCCTTCTCAAAATCTTCCAAAAAACTCAAGAGGAAGGAACACTCCAAAATTCATTTTAGGAGGCCAGCATTTCCCTGATACGAAAGCCAGATAAGGACACTACAGGGAAAGAAAACTACAGGCCAACATCCCTGATAAATATAGATGTAAAAATTCTCAACAAAATATTAGCAAACCAAATTCAATAGTACATTTAAAAGACCATACACCATGATCAAGTGGGATTTATCCCTGGGATGCAAGGATGGTTCAACATACACAAATCAACCAATATGACACACCACATTAATAGAATGAAAGATAACAATTGTATGATCATCTCAGTAGATGCACAAAAAAGTATTTGACAACACACAATATCTTTCATGATAAAACACTCAAAAATTGTGTATAGAAGGAACATACCTCAACATAATAAAGTCCATATATGATAAGCCTCCAGCTAATATCATACTCAATGATGAAAGTTTGAAACTTTTCCTCTAAGATCAGAAATAAGACAAGGATGCCCCCTCTCACCACTCCTATTCAACATAGTACTGGAAGTCCTAGCCAGAAGAATCAGGCAAGAAAAAGAAATAAAAGAGATCTGAATCAAAAAGGAAGAAGTAAAATTATCTTTGTTTGCAGATAATATGATATTATATATAGAAAATCCTAAAGACTGTACCAAAAAACTCTTAGAACTAACAAATTCAGTAAAGTTGCAGGATACAAAATCAACACATAGAAATCAGCTGTGTTTCTATAAACTAACAATGAAATATCTTGAAAAGAAACTTAAAAAAACCAATCCCATTCACAATAGCATCTAAAACAATTAAATACTTTGGAATAAATGCAGCCAAGGAAGTGAAAGATTTGTACACTGAAAACTACAAGAATGATGAAAGAAATTGAAGAAAACACAGGCAAATTGAATGATATCTCATGTTCATGGATCAGAAGAATTAATATTGTTAAAATGTCCATACTACCAAAAGTTATCTATAGATTCAATGCAATCCCTATCAAAATTCCAATGGCATTTTTTCAGGAATTTAAAAAAAAAAATTCTAAAATTCGTATGGAACCACAAAAGGTCCTGAATAGCCAAAGCAATTCTGAGAAAGAATAAAGCTGGAGACATCAAATGTTCAGATTTCAAACTATACTACAAAGCTATAGTAATCAACACAGTATGATACTGGGACAAAAACAGATGCATACACTAATGAAAAAGAATGAAGAGCCCAGAAATAAGCCCCCACATATATAGTCAACTAATATTTGACAAAGGAGCCAAGAACACTTAATGAGGAAAGGACAGTCTCTTTGACAAATGGTTCTGGGGAAACTAGATATTCACGGGTAAAAGAATGAAACTAGATCCCTATGTTACATCACTTAGAAAAATTAACTAGAAATGGATTAGACTTAAACATAAGACCTGAATCCAGTTAGCTAATATTTGACAAGGGAGCCAAGAATACTCAATGGAGAAAAGACAGCACCTTCAATAAATAGTGCTGGGAAAATTGGATATTCACATACAAAAGAATGAAACTAGACCCCTATCTTAACACCACTCATAAAAATTAACTTGAAATGGATTAAACACTTAAATGTAAGACCTGAAACCATAAAACTCCTAGAAGAAAACTTGGGGAGAAACTCTCTGACATTGGTCTTGGCAATGGTTTTTTGGATTTGACATCTAAAGCACAAGCAATAAAAGCAAAAAATTAATAGTGTGATTACAAACTAAAAAGCTTCTCCACAGCAAAGAAACAATCAAAAAAGTGAAAAAGCAACTTATGGAATGGGAGAAAATATTTGCAAATCATATATCTGATAAGGGGTTAATATCCAAAATATATAAAGAACTCATACAACTCAATAGCAAAAATCAATCCAACTAATAAATAGGCAGAGGAACTGAATAGACATTTTTTCCAAAGAAAGGCATACAAATGGCCAAATGGTACACGAAAAGGTGCTTGATGTCACCAGTCATCAGGAAAATGCAAATCAAATCCACAGCAAGATCACCTCACACTTGTTAGAATGCCTATCATCAAAAAGACAAGAGATAACAAGTGTTAGCGAGGATGTGGCAAAAAGGAAACCCTTGTGCACTGTTGGTGGGAATGTAAATTAGTACAGCCACTATAGAAAACAATATGGAGGGACATCAAAAAAAATAAAAATAGAACTACTATAGGATCCAGCGATCCCACTTCTTGGTATATATCCAAAGGAAATGAAAACAGGACCTCAAAGAGATATCTGCACTCTCATGTTCACTGCAGCATTATTCACAATAGCCAAGATATGGAAACAACCTAAGTGTCCACTGATGGATGAATAAAGAAGATGTGGTGCATTACTCAGCCCTGAGAAAGAAGGAAATCTTGCCATTTGTGACAACGTGGATGGACCTTGAGAGCATTATGCTAAGTAAAATAAGTCAGATGGAGAAAGACAAATACTGTATGATATCACTTATACGTGGAATCTAAAAAAGCCAAACAGAGAATAGAATGTTGTTACCAGGGACTGGGGAGTGGGGGAAATAGGGAGATGTTGGTCAAAGGGTACAAACTTCCAGTTATAAGATGAATAAGTTTTGGGGATCTAATGTACACCCTGGTGATTATAGTTAATAATATTGTATTGTATACTTGAAAGTCGATAAAAGAGTAGATCTTAAATGTTCTCACCACAAAAAAGAAATGGTAATTATGTGATGTAATAGAGATGTTAGCTAATGCTGTGGTGGTAATCATATTGCAATATATAAGTGTATCAAATCAACATATGGTATACCTTAAACTTACACAGTGTTATGTAGCAATTATATCTCAATAAAGCTGGGGGGAAAAAATACTGGGCACCATGGAGAAAAATATAACTTTGGAACTATATCCTACATCATAAATTCTATATGGATCAAAATTTAAAAGTAAAAAACTGAAACCAAAAGTTTTAAAAGGAAATATAGAATTAATTTTTGAAATATCAGGGTAGGGAAGGCCTTTTTAAATGCAACCTATAACCCAGATGTAATTTTTTTAAAAGACTGAAAAAATCAAGTGCATAAAAATCAAAAACTTCTGCTTAAAAAAACCCACCATAAACAAGTCAAAAGTAAAATCTCGCAACAAATATCACAGGCAAAGGGCTAATTTTCTCATTTAAAACATCAACAAACAAAAAAATGGGCAGAGATTTAAAGAGTTCAGAGGAAGGAAATACAAATCATTCTTAAATACATTTCTGAAATGCAAAAATCTCACGCATTATACTTTAAGAAGATATTAAAATTACACTGGAGAGCTTCAGAAAACGTGAAGCAAAAACTGACAGAACTAAAGGGAGAAATAGACAAATCCACAATTTATATTTAGAGACTTCAACACAACTCTCCCAGTAATTGCTAGAACAGTACACAGAAGATGGGTGAAGATACGGAAGACTCAAACAACACTATCAACCAGCTTGACCTAATTGATGTTTATAAACCACTCTACCCAAAACCAGCAGAATAAACACTCTTTTTAAGAGCACATGGAACATTCACCAAAGTTTACCACATGTTGGGCCACAAAACAAGTCTGAAGAAATTTCAGTGGAAATCATATAGAGTACATTTTCTGTCTGAAACTAAATAAAAAATCAAAATCAGAAAGATATTTGGAAAAATCCCCAAATATTTGGAAATTAAACAACATACTTGTAAATCACCAAAGGGCCAAAGAAGAAATCACAAGGGAAATTAGAAAATATTTTTAACTGAGCAAAAATGAAAACATAATCCATAAAAATTTGTGGTAGATAGCTTAAGTAGTGCTTAGAGGGAAAGTTACAGGTTTAAATGCTTATATTACAAAAGAAGGAAAGTAGAAAAGCCGAAAATGAATTATCTGAGTCCATCTTAAGATACTAGAAAGAGAAGAGCATATTAAGCCCAAAGTAAATATAAGGAAGGAAATAATGAAAATAAAAGCCAAAATCATCCATGTAGAAGAGAGAAATACAATAGAGGAAAATCAATAAAACCAAAATCTGATTCCTTAGAAAAAAATCAATAAAAATTAATAAACGTCTAGCTAAACTGGTCAAGAAAAAAAAGAGAAAACACAAATTACCAATATCAGAAATTAAATGTTCTCCAGACATTAATTAAACAAATAATAAGGGAATATTGCTAACAACTTATGCCAATAAATTTAACAACTTAGATGAGATGGGCAAATTCTTTGAAAGATACAAACTACCAAAGCTCATTGGCATATCAAAGCTCAGTGGCCTAGATTGTTTCACTGATTAATTCCATGAAAAAATTAGGGAAGAAATAATACTAACCCTAAACAAACTCTTCAGAAAATAGAGAAATGCAGAGTCAGCACCTGATGTCTCTAAATAGAAAGCCTGCCTCCAGCTTCCCAGTGTTTCAGAAAGTGGCTCTCTCATACTTTTACAAAAGCACAGTTCTGCTGAGAATGAACATAGATTAAATGAAAAGAAAGAGTAGAAAATATTTGCAAATATCCTCTGCCCATTTTGCCTTATTCAGCTTGAAACCACCACCTCCAAATAGCTTCTTCAGTGTCTGCTTTGGTAAATGGATTGTGAGGTATCTCATTTGAGATTCTGACCTAGGGTGACCAACCATCCCAGTTTGCTGGGGACTTTCCCCACTGCAGTACTGAAAGTCCCGCATCCTGGGAAACCCCTCAGTCCCAGGACAACCAGAAGAATGGCCACTCTATCTGAGCCTGGATTTCATTGCTCTATAAACCCAAACCTTACTCTAAGCTCTCAAATAAAGTTCTGCTTCTTTCATTTGCATCTTCCTTCACTTCCACAAATTCTAATCTAAAGTGAATTTAATTATAAAAAGAAAATATCAGCATGAGGGTATCATTCTTATCCTTATTTATTATAAACTCCAGCCCCTCCTGTTTCCAAGTACTAAACATGACTTTAAAAAAGAAAAAATACCGACTTCAAAAAAATAAAATCCCTATAGAGTGATTCTTACATTTCAAAACTTGGAATTCAAAGAACAATTTTTCTGTGAATTTAAGAATTTTAGCAAAAGGGATCAGGAAGACTATTTACAAGGTAACGGGGTAATTGCCTTCAGTCCTGCAGGTATGGCTGTATTTACCTCTTATTTACACCAGATGGCAGACGTGAGCGCTATTTCTTTGCTTTCGCTTTACTGAGATTCTGAATTGAGTTAGACTTTTCTCAGTTCAAAATCATAAATCAGAAATGTCCTTAGAGTGACCTATGGATGTAAATTACCAGAATTTATCATCTGCTGTTACATATGTGGGATCTTTCCTGATGTCCTGCCTCAGAGAGTCATTTATTAAGTGTGTTCAAAAGGAACTTTTTCCTTTGAGGCCCCACAATGTGGTCACTGCAGTGGAAAGCCTGTTTCCCATGCTTAATGACATACCACTCTCTGGGCAAGGGACAAAGATGAAGAACACTTGGAGAGATATGAGAAGGAGCAAAAGGAAGGGGCTGGATAATACATTCCATGTTTTAACATCTGTTACAATCTCTAAAACGAATATATAAATTGAAAGATATAAAAATACACTATATTAAGAAGTTCCAATCTCTCTTGACTTTCTAAGTCATCGACTTTGAGTAATACGGATCTTTATCTGTCCTTGGAACAAATTCCTAAGGTTGCTTCTTTCCATTTGTTATATTATGGAGCTGCAGTGGGGTGCAATTTATTCTCACTACACTGAGATATGCAAAGAAAATATAGCTTCTTTGTTTTTCTATTATCTAGCTAATCTAGCCTACCAACCTCCCACCCTCCTTGTGAGTAAAGGAAAACTTTAAGCTTGCTGGGAAATACTACCCAGTCACTTCTCATTAAGCAGGCAGCTTTCTGTTTGCGATAGTTCTTCTCCAGCAAAACTCAGTCTTTCAGAATTTTTTCCTTCTCCCCTCTCCAGCACCTCTCCTCCCCAAGGCTTGGCATCTTGGGATAGGGTAAAGAAAACTTCCCCCTTCCTGGAGACCTTGGGGTGTTCCTCCAGGTCCTTGCCAGCCTCAGAGGTAAAGGTAAATTTTATGTACCTGATCGGACTCACCCTGCTGACATCCACTCTCTCTCCATTCCCTCGGGGTTCTGTGGCCCTCCCTGCTGATTTAGCAGCACCAGCCCCACCTCTTTTCTCAGCTGAACAACGCTCCTGAGATGGGGCTTTGATTCCCAGTCTGAACGGTCCAATCTGTAGCCTTTGGTTTCAAGATAACCTTGCCCCTGTTGCAGCTACATTCCTGGTTAGGTCACCAGCCTTCCTTGCCCTCCACAGAACAAGCAAGGACATCTAGATGCCTTCCACTCCATATTGGAGGTAAGGGAGTCTCTGAGGAGCCAAAGTCAGGCTCTTCCCCTGCCTAACCAAGTTACACTCTGCAATTTACCAGGCTGTAGCTGCTCCTGGGATACAAAATGGGAAAGAAGCCAAGGACCCCACTGCATTTGGCTTCAGCCTCTGTAGTATTCTCACATGCACATGCGCACACACACACACACATTCTGGGATTTTATGGGATTTTAGCAGGATGCAGGGAAGACATGACACATCTTGGATATCTGATCACTTCGCTGCCTCTCTCCCTCCTTGCCTCTCCTAGTTGTCCAGCAGCCACATATGAAAGGACAGGCTTTGCACTTCCTCTTCCTCCCTGCCTGGGACTTCCCAGTATCATTATCAATTCTGGGGGCCATTAAGCCTCACTGCTCAGCTGTTAGGTCTAATCATGACTTTAGGAGTACTTTCTTTTACTAGACTTGAGTCGATATGTAAAAGTTAGGACTTTGGAATTTAGAAATTCAATCTCTCTGTCCAAAAATCTTACTTTCAAGGTCTTTGACCTCTACCTAAAACAGTAAAGAAACGTAGTGTTAGCCTTATAGAGTTTAGCCTACCACCTGGATTGAGGTTATAAGACAATAAGATTTAAGGGACAGATGTATATGTCATTTTCAAATACTGAAAATATTATTACTTTATAGGGGCTAAGAACTTCATGTGTAAAGTGTTTAAAATAGGACTTGGCACATAAGCACAGCTGTTATCATTATCAGTATTATTACTAAATATAAACCAAAAGCAGCCCTGTACACCAGAGATAAAGAAACAAAGTAAATTGTCATGTTGGGATGAATTATTATAAAAACCTACAATTATAACACAAAATACCTTTTGAATGTCCATTTTTTTTTAACGTTAAAGATACAGGAAGTGAGAGAAAAAGTTTCACATGAAATCAGAACATCATTTGCATCGGGTTTATGAAAGGTTGAGTGCCCGATTCAACATCTGAAACATGTAACCTCTTGTTTTTCATATTTTGGTTTTGATTGGATAGTGAATGATTGTTGTACTTAATAATCATACCAACACATGCCCTAGCTTGTCCCAAATCAACCTAAACAAAGTCAGTTGCTTCATCATCCAGAAAATAAGGGACAACATGGGACATAAAGGATGTTCAAGTAGTGACAACTGCCAGCTAAAACAAAATTACTGTAAAAGAAAATTATTGACAGAAAATAATTGACTCATCATGGTAGAGCCCGTTTTGGTGGGACGGACAAAGAGAAGCTACATTGTTATGATAGTTACTAGAAAGTTGCTTCAGCTATAAGTTTTATGGTCAAAACATTCAAGTTCCAATGTACACGTTGTTTCTGTTTTCTCTCAATGTGACAGTTGCTAGCCCTAGTCCATTAAGCAGACAGGCCTGTGTGTGAATCTGCTGGGTGAGGCAGTATTAACCTCTTTGACATTGGCTTTACTAACCCAGTGGCTCTTGTTCCTTCAGTTAATGTGGATTTGGTGTTAATATTTCCAGCCTTCCAGAGGACATGCTTATAGGTGCCTCCTAATCTTTGAGAATAATCACACTCTTTGCAACAACGTACCTGGTATCCTAGAAAATCAATAAGACAATCCGAATGTATAAGACGAAAGTAAAAAAAATCAACATATTAGGAGGAAAAAGTATAGTCTCCAGCCATTTAGATACATATTTCAAAGGTTATATCATTTTTAAATGACATAACCATTTTGGGGCCTACTTTTTCAACGTTTGGATTTCATAAAAGCCCTCATGGTTAATTGTTATGACATCTTTAGTCACCGCTTAACAAACCTGAATGCCTCACAGGGCTTCTTGGAGCCACGAAGTAGAAAACGGGATAGAAAGCAACAGCAGTGGCCTGTAATTCATCATCCGCAGGACTCACCCAGAAGCCTGTCCAGATCCCCTTGGAAAGCAAAATATATAAGTGCTATTCCCTGCAGTCTGCAACTCTTCACAGAAAAGGATTCTAGTCTGGTCGGAATGCTTCCTGTGTCTCTGTTCCTTCAAACAGCGCTTTTCAAGGCATGCTCCACACGGCCCAGAGGTTCTCCTGCAACCTCAGCAGCCACTGTGAAGACCCAGAAGGACGAGGTTTTACAACTGGTTTAAAAACTATTCTAAAGTCACTATCTTAACCCCTGTTGTACAATCACACTACAGGGAGAGAACAACAGGCACCTATTCTTCTCATGCTATCCCCATCCCCAAGCCGGTGTGAACCAGGAGTGTGTGTTTTGAACCCCTGGAAAATAATTGAGGTATAAAAACAACTAGGACAGATTGCATGTAAAATATCTTAATAAAGTTTATTTTGAAAATAAAAATAATAACAAGAATACAAGAGGTACATACAGGTGCTTGGTGCAATAATTCTCTATCCTGGCCACACATTTGAACACTGGGGAACTTCAAAAAAAAAGAAAAAGCCAAGGTCCCTACTGAAAAACTCTGATTTAATTGGTTGGAATGGAGTCCAGGAATTAGTATTTTTTAAGTTTCCTGGATGATTCTAATATGCAGTGGGGACTGATAACCACAGTATTACGAATATGCAGAGAAAGAGAGTATATACATCCAGGCAATAGAGGCACAAAGGTACCTCTCACACGATCCTGCAGCTTCCCAACACCCAAAAGGGCCTCCGAGCATGCGCTTCACCTGAAGGCCCTGAAGAGGCAGCTGCCCCTCCTGAAAGTTAGTGGGAGCAGTTCTCATCCCTGTGTCCCTATCTGATTACATTACCATCTGCTTTGGTACAGCATTTCCAAAACATCATCATAAGACTCACCAGAGAGACTTGTTAAAGCTAGAGATTCCAGGCTTTCCCCTTCTAGACTCCAATTCAGTAGGTCTGTACCACAGCCTAGGAATCTGTACCTTCAAAAGCACCCCAGGTGATGCTTATGACTTAGCAGAGTGGGGAACCCCGTTCCAGAATCTAAATTGCTAAAAGGACCTCTTAGTGCCAGTCTTACAATTTCACCTAGTTTCAATCCACCACACATATAATTTCTAGAACAATCTTCCCATTTCCTATATCCATTATGCCCTTCTGTGCTGCCCAGCATAGCCTGACTCCATGTTAAGTTGTTTGATTAACTGATTAGTTAATGTGTTCTTGTTTGAATGCCCATCCCCTCTGGGAGTGTAGGAACTGGGCCTGGGCATAGAGGGGGGTCAGTCTGGTCTTGAGAAGACAGAACATAGAGGTTAGGAAAATCCAAAAGCAGTTACAAGACAGTGATAACAAAGGGATAAAGCCATATTTGGAAGTCAAACAGACAATACAGCTGAAAAGCCTATCCGAAGCATGCTAGCCCATGAGGCCCACTTGTTTACCTGCTGGGAAGAAGAAGATGGCAACAACACAAAGAACTGATATTTTTGTGCACTTGCTGCTGAGTGCTTTACATATATTATCTCATTAATCCACATACGATGTGGATACTACTGTTGTCCCAGTTTACATAGGAGAAGACATAGATTTAAATTTAAATTAAGTAACTTGCCCAATGACATGCAACAGGGAAGTGACACAGACCCAGGAAGCAGGCCCAGACCAGGCAGGCTTTAAACCACTGAACAACACTGTCTCTCGCTTGCAGAGAACAGAACAAGCAAGCAGGTTCAGGAAGGAGCCTCAATTCCCTTATCAGCTCATCCCCTGCTTCCAGGGGAGGAAACAAGAGACCCACAAATATTCCTAAGCTCAGACTGGAGTCTAGGGTTTCAGGGAGGCCCCCCAGGTATCCTCTCATGCTCCTTCCTGAATCTGCTTTTTGGGAATTTTTGTTTAATATTGTTGAATTTGTTTTTAAAAATTGGTGGACAAAAGTATGTATTGAGTGCAATATACTTAAAAGTGACTTTATTCCCAGGAATGAGATGTTTGTTAGAATCATCTTCATTGCCTGACAACCACAAGACCAGAATTCTGGTAACTAACCTAGTTCTATGTTCTGTTTCCCATTAGTTCTTCATCATAATCCTGAGAAATGGGGCCATTCCCTTGGATGTATTTCTTTTAGTAAAAGGTTCAAGGAAAATGATAATGAAAACCAAGCAAAAAACCCCAAAAAGACAAAAAATTAGTGTCTCTACTTTTCTGAGGAATGTGAAAGAAAATCCCTTAAGAAATAAACTATAACATAAGGTATAGTGGAAAACAAATGAACTGGGAGCCGAACGTGCCAAGGTTTGCCTTATTGTGAGCTGTGTGACCTAGATTAATTACTTCCCCTCTCTGAACCATGATGCTTAATCTTTGAAGTAAGGATATTGTTACCGAAAACAGAGGTCGACAAGCCATGACCATGGGCCAAATCTGGCTCCCTTGGACTATTTTTTAAGGCCCTCCCTCCAAATAAGAATAAATTTTACATTTTTTAAAGGTTGTAGAAAAAAAGAGAGAGAGAAAGAAGATTCAACAGAGATGCTATGTGGCCTGCAAAACCTAAAATTTTTGCTATCTGGTCCATTATAGAAAAAAATTTGCTACCCCTGACCTACAATCAAGATGATAGCATCTGCCCAGCTTATCATAAACAACAAAGCCAAGATGAGCTGCAGAATCTATATTTTAAAGCTGGCTCTCTCATCGGCTAACTGACTAACTCCCAAACAGCCTCTCAGCACTTGAAATCCAAATTTGTGCTTCAGCAAAATTTCGAGTGACCACAGGGTCACTAACAAATGGGGAAAATGTCAAAGACTCATTCTGTGAAAGCCAAAGATCTATTCCATGGTGAAACTACCCAAATTGTTACTAAGCGTGGTGTACCATAGAGGTTTTAAACAGGAAAAGAGAGGGCTGGAATCCATTGTTCTCCAAATTGTCACACAGGAGCATAAACAAATAAAACAGGTAAACCCTGGTGGTGTTCTGGAGGGGAAGGGTCAAGATGGGGTGAGCTGAACCCTCACTTGACCTCTCCCAGGCAGGGCAGCCCCAAGAGCTCCTTGGAGGCTGGTTTAAAAACCACTGATGGAGAGAAAAGAAATGGACTTGGATCTTAAGGGGCTTCATAGAATCCCAGCTCAGCCACTCACTACTTTTATTAACTTAAGCAATTCACATTCCCTCTTTAAACTGGTTTTCTCAGTTTTAAAGAGGTGGTCTACATATCTTCTAGAATTGTTTTTAAGACTAGTGTTAATGTATATAAAGTAAAGTATATGTGACCTCAAAGAATATTCTTCATATATATCAATTATATATATATATATAATTTCATTTGTTCAAATTTTTAAATATATATAATGTATTACAAATTATGTTATATATTTTTAATACATATATTTCAAACCTAACCCTAACTCTCTCTCTCTATTTAATATATTTCAAAATTGGAACAAAATGAAATTAGCTTGTAATAACATGGTGAAAAGTATGATAGAAATGCTGTTTAAGGAGGTAACTACATTATGAAAGCGGGAAATTCCCCCCATCATTATGGTCAGAGAAAACTGTCTCAGCCAGAACTTGGGGAGCATTGCATTCTCTACGCTGCCCGCTCCCTATCCCCTCACTGTTTCTGGTTAAGGGATTCATACCAGCCACAGGCAAATCTGGCTTCCATCCAAGAGGAGGGGGAAGAAAACAAAAACAACTCCACTGTAAAACAGAAAGGAAAATGAGTCTGACAGATTTATTCCTTTCTGCATTTCCTGTTGCTGCTTTCCAAGACTGGCTTTCAAAAGCAAGACTTTGTCCCATGAGAATAACTTCTACAGCGGGGCAGCCCTCTCTGAGAAAGATCTGCCTCTTCCTCTACATTTCTTAATTTTTTTTTAAATTCTGGAGCCAAAACAAGCCCCAGGTGTCCTTTATGTCCAATACTAACATGTAATATTCTCTTTCTTCTGTTTTCATAAGACTTTAGGAAAGAAAGAGGAGAAAGTTGTCCAAGTCCCAAGGACATGGAGGGAAACCCAGAGGCAGTCCCACAGGGAAGAAGAAAGCCACGTGATATTTGCAGAACAAAAAGAAATAATGACAAACTAACACACTTGAAAAACTGGAACCATTCTCATTCATGTGTCTGTTTAAAAATGTATGTTTTGTAAGTACATGTAAGTAATACCCCAAAGACAGATTCAGGAGGTTGGAGATAGGCATGCCTGTAACAGCAGACTCAAGCAAAGGATAAAATGATTCCATGGGGGCGGAAGGGTGAACTAATGTATATTACATGTCAAAGTGTCTGCCAATTGGGTATGTTCTTATAAAGAATTAATGTTTCACTCACATTCAATACAGTTACTTGCTCCAGCTGAAATGGACCTAGATAGCTATTTATTATCTGAATAGCTTTAACACAGTATTCTCCACCCTGCAGCTGAAGTTATTGAGTCTAACATGTGGTATTCATTAGCTGAAATCCTGGAGTGTAATTGTCTAGATTTTAGGCATAAAGCTTTGCAATAAAATTTTGCATTAAAAAAAAAAGATTTATTTGAAATCTCCTGAGTTCTGCCACCAACATTGTGGAAACAACACTGATTTTTTCTTTACTTTGGCCTAAAATATACATTTCATTGTCTTTTTGATAGACAATTACATTCAGAAAAATTAGAATTATTTTTGCAAACAAATTTTAAATAATATTTAGGATATCCTTTCTGGAAAATCATTTAGGAAAAAAAATTCAATCCTTTTGGAAGTATAGGAAATCGTCATTTCCACACCCAAAGCATTTAATTCCCTCCCACTTTCTTCTCTTTCCTCCTCTTTCCCAATTCCCCATCCCACTCTCTTATTTGAGAATTACAATTATATAGGGGTAAAACAATGTTAACAATCTGTAAACAACTTATTAAATTCTGTTAGTTATCAAAATAGTATTTGATCTCTTTTTCATATAACTTAAATTTTATAATCTAGTTTCATTCATTACTTATTTTTACAGCAATGAAATTGTAACATCAAGGACCTAAGAAAAACTAGAAACATTTTTGAGAGTGAGGTATATGAAACAGATTTTTTTTCTTAGCACTTTTACTTCCAAAACAGAAAAGTTTTGGATTCTAATTTTTTAACTGATAAATAAAATTTAAGATAAGCTTATCAAATATCAAATATCTTATTTAAAACTTTACTGCCAGCAGCTCCACAATAATCTAAGGACTATGCAACAGGAAGATGTAATATCAAATAACCTTGAGTTCCAAATCAGGACACATTTCTACACACTGACTAAAAATAATACATTGCTTTTGTTTGTTTTAAAATTTATGATTTTTAAATCTCTATTAAATTAATAATATACATACTTTAAAAGTCAAAAAGTAAATGCCAAAGAATGAAGTTGAACTCTTACCTTACACCAACTACAAAAATTAACTCAAAATGTATCTAAGACCTAAACATAAGACCTAAAACTATAAAAATCTTAGGAGAAAAGTAGAAAACCTTCATGACATTGGATTGGCAGTGATTTCCTTGATATGATACCAAAAGCACAGACAACAAAAAGAAAAGTAGATAAAATGAGCTACATCAAAATTCAAAACTTATGTGCCTCAAAGGACACAATCAACAAAGTGAAAAGGCAATTTTTCTGAATGTAATTGTCTGTCAAAAAGCCAATGAAATGTGTATTTTAGGCCAAAGAGAAAATGCTTGCAAGTGGTATAGGTGATAAGGGGTTAACATCCAGAATATATAAAGAATACCTATATCTCTACAACAACAACAACAATAACCTAATTAAAAATGGGCAAAGACTTGAATGGACATTTCTCCAAACAAGATATATAAATTGCCAACAAGCGTATGAAAAGATACTCAGCATCATTAGGGAAATGCAAATACAAACCACAATGAGAAATCACCTCATATCCATTAGATGGCTACTATTAAAAACAGAAAACAAACAAATGTTATCAAGGACATGTTGATGGGAATATAAAAAGGCATAGCCACCACGGAAAACAGTGTGGCAATTCCTCATAAGATTAAAAATAGAATTACCGTATGATCCAGCAATTCCACTTCTGGGTAAATATTCAAAAGCATTGAAAGCATGGATTCAAAGAGATATTTGTATATCCGCATTCATAGCCATTATTCACAGTAATCAAGAGGTGGAAGCAACCCAAATGTCTTGAATGTCCAAACATTGGATGAATGGTTAAACAAAATATCATATATACATACAATGGAATATTATTCAGCATTAAAAATAAGGAAATCCTGGGGCCAGCCTGGTGGCATAGTGGTTAAGTTAGCGCACTCCACTTTGGCGGCCCGGGGTTCACGGCTTTGGATCCCGGGTGCGGACCTACACACTGCTCATCAAGTCATACTGTGGTGGCGTCCCACATACAAAAAATAGAGGAAGATTGGTGCAGATGTTAACTTACTGACTATCTTCCTCAAGCAAAAAGAGGAAGATTGGCCATAGATCTTGACTCGGGGCCAACCTTCCTCACCAAAAATAAATAAATAAATAAGGAAATTCTGACACATGCTACCACATGGATGAACCTTGAAGACATTATGCTAAGTGAAATAAGCCAGACACAAAAGGACAAATATGTATGAATCCACTTAAATGAGGTACCTAGAGTAGTCAAATTCATAGAGACAGAAGGTAGAATGGTGGTTGTCATGTGCTGCAGGTAGGGAGGAATGGGGAGTTATTGTTTAACACATGCAGTTTCAGTTTAGGAAGATGGAAAAGTTCTGGAGATGGATGGTAGTGATGGCTTCGCAGCAGTGTGAATGTACTTAATTGTACACTGAATTGTATACTAAAAAATGGTTAAAATGGCAAATTTTATGTTATATTTACATACCTATGCATATATACACACATACAAACAAGCACATACATATACAAATACTTCCCCTCCCTCTTGCCATCTTCCTAAAATAGCAGAATTTTTTACTGCACCAATATTATATCATGAGTATGTGACCGTTATTCAGAGATGAGCCTTACAGTATACAGTAATTACACTCTCTTTTATGTACAGTCTTTTGTTTTCCCTATAGTTAATAATCACCTCAGGATTTTGTTTTGTGAGGTTTTTGGGGGGGTGGGGGATTCTTTTTCTATGCAATTTCTTTATCTATGTCATTCTTTTCCTATATAATTCCTCTCTCAAATTCTCCAGCAGAGCTGTAAAATTCCTTTGAATGTAATAAAAACATTAAGCAATCTGTCATTTTCACTTTTTTTTTCTCGGAGATATTTGTCCTAGAACTCACTGTCCTCCCACTCCAATCTGCACTTGTAGCCTCAGCCTACTGCACAGCTGTCATGTTAGGACATCTCTTCACTATCACCCTAGAAGTCCTTCCACCTCCAGGATTCTGCTGTTCCTCCTCTTTCCCAGATCTCACATCGTGATTTACTTCCTTCTTTTGGTGGGACACATTTCCAGAAGCTTCCTGACAAAGGATACATGGGAGGTTAATTTTTTTAAAAACTTGCTAAAAAAATTACTTTATTGTGAACTTCCTTGGGAGAAAATAAGTTGGTGACTCTTGAATTTAATATTGGAAATAATTTTTACTCAGAATGTTGAAGCTACTTCTCATCGTTCCCTAGATTTAGAGGTTGCTGCTGAGAAATCCAATGCAATTCTGAATCCTGATTCTTTATGTATGACTTAATTTGTTTTTCTTTCTGGACATTTTAAAGATCTCTTTACCCAAAGCTTGAAAATGATGTACCCTGTTTAAGGTCTCTTTCTTGTTAGTGTAGATACTTAGTAGATACTTTCAATGTGGAACTTCATATCCTTCCATTCTGGGAAATTTTCTTGCTTTCTTTATTTATTTTTTTAAATTTTCTCATCTCAAATTTTTCACTTCCCTTTTTTTGAGACTACTATTAATCAGATATTAGACCATCAGATTTGATCCTTTACTTTTCTTATCTTAGCCTTTTTGTTCTGATTTGATGGTATATTACTCCCTTGATTAGGTTACATTATGTGGCAAAGTTGATGGACTGTGACTCCCATGACTACATTATGTGATAAAAGACTGTCTTAGCAAACTGGAATAAAAGACTGTCTTAGCAAACTGGAGTGAGATTATCCTTGCTGGCTTGATGAAGTGAGCAGACATGTCAAAGAAGTTCATGTGGCAAGGAACAGGAAGTGTGAACTCTAGGGACTGCAGGCAGCCACTAGACAATAGCCAGCAAAAATAGGTGGGGCCCACAGTCATACAGCAACAAGAAAATAAATTCTGCCAACAACCTAACTGTGCTTGGAATTGAATCTTTCTCCAGTTGAGTTTCTGGTGTGACCACAGCCCCGTCCAAAACCTGGATTGCAGCTTTGGGTGACTCTTAAGGCAGAGAATCTTACTAAGCCATGCCTGAACTCCTAACACACAGAAACTGTAAGATGAAAGCGTGTGTTGTGTAAGCCACTAGACTTGTGGTAATTTGTTATGCAGCAATTGAAAACAAATACACTGGATGATTTCCTTAACTTTATTTTCCAACATTTTTATCAAAAGCTTAATTTTTTTATCATATGTTTAATTTTCAGTATTTATTTTTGTCCTTTGAATACTTTTTAAAATGTGAATAGTATTCAGTTCTAGTTATGGAGGGAGGATAGGGAAAATAATCTGAGGGCTTGTTTATAATAGACAACAAAAATGACCACAATACCTTCTTCCCTATATTCTTACCCTTTGCAATATGATCTAGTAACTCCTTCCATGAAGATATAGAGTTATTTCCCCAACTCTTGAATCTGAGCTGGTCTCTGACTTGCTTTGGCCGCTAGAATGTAGAAGAAACGATGGTGTACCAGTTAGATCCTAGGTATCAAGCAGTTTGTCATGCTTCTACTCATTCTCTTGGGACCCTGCCTCTGCCTAATGAATAAGCCTATTAGAGGATGCCACAGACCAGAGCTGAGTCAGCCTAATTGGACCAGCCAAAGCCCCAGAGACATGAGACAGCCCAGCCACAACCAGCAAAGCTACTTACCCAACATGGCAGATGACTGCAGATGTGTAAGTAAGGCACACCAGACTACCTGTGTGCTAAATAAACACTTGTTTTTTAAGACACTACATTTTGGATAGGTTTGTTATACAGTCATTGCCAAATAATACACAGTTCTTTGTACAAATTTTCAACCAATTCTTTCTTTTCAGCCCCATTCTCACCCTTCTTGGAGATATCTGTTGTCTTCAGTTTCTGGAAATCTGTGGTATTAGTCATTTCTCTTCTTGTTGACTTCTCCCTTTGTATGCCATCAGGTTTCAGCTTCCTAGGCTCTGCGAAGTCAGCAAGAGTTCCATCTTCCAAATTTTCATTGCCAATTCTCATTTGGTGTCATATCCTCTCCCATTCTTTTTGACCTCATTTATTTCTTTACTCCCATTTTAGTGGGATTTCAGGAAAGAATGGAGATAAGCATCTGTATTCAAATGTGTTATTATAACCATGAGTTCAATACAAGCCTCAATTGCAAACGCGTGATGTAATTCTGTCATTTTTATAAAAACAAAATGTATTCACTCTCCTTTGCTTGCCACTTTTTTTTAAGTGCTTTTTTTTTCTTTTTTTGAGGAAGACTGGCTCTGTGCTAACATCTGTTGCCAATCTTTCTCTCTTTTCTTTTTACTCCCCAAAGCCCCAGTACATAGTTGTAGAGTTGTAGCTCTTCTATGTGGGATGCCACCTCAGCATGGCTTGATGAGTGGTGAGCAGGTCCGCGCCCAGGATCCAAACCAGCAAACTGAAGCAGAACGCACAAACTTAACTGCTACACCACCGGGCCGACCCCTGCCTGCCACTTTTTTCTTCATGATTTATTTCTGACTTAGATGTCAATGACAACTCCCACTACCCCCCAGCACTCTTTATCCCTTTTATCTTGCTATATTTTTTACCACTTATCAGGGTTTCTTAACTAGAATTCCTACAGAATCCTAGGATTCTATGATATGTTGCTAGGGATTCTGAGAGAGACATGAATGAAAAATATAAATATTGATTTTTGAATTTGGCATGTCATGCAATTCTAACACTCTTAGTGATGGACAATGACCAAGCAGCCCTGTTAAAAATTTGTTTGGAAGCCTTCCTGCCCCATATGGCAGTATAGAGTAGGGCCATTTCATTTGGTTAGGTTCTTTCTCAGTTTTCATGTGAGATACAGGAGGCCATTGATAACTATCAAGCACAGAATTGCACAGAGTGGAGGACAGTAGACTAATGATGTCAGCCTTTCTCTTCCAAATTACATGCCCAACCATTCCTTATACATACCAAGTGATCTGGGGGAAAAACAACTCTGCTAGTAGAGCAGAAAATCAGAGGGAAATTTTCATTCTGAAGAAGGAATTTTGTGCATCATGACTTCTCCTCTGTCAATTTGCTATTGTAAATCTTGTATGGATTGTGCATATTAGAGGTGAATTGAATAGGATGTTTTCATAGTCTTTCATAAGTCTTTTCAAAAGTCTCTGCTAAGACCTTCAGGCTGTGGTAAACTAAATAATGGCCCCTAAAGACATCCACATTCTAATCCCTGAAACCTGTTAATGTGTTGCCTTATATGGCAAGAGACTTAACAGATTGATCAAATTTAGGGTCTTAAAACAGGGAGACTATGCCAGATTATCCAGGTAGGCCCAATGTAATCACAAGGATCTTTATAAAAGACAGCCAGAAGAGTCAGAGAGAGAGAAAGATTTGAAGATGCTAGCTTTGAACAAGGAGGAGGGGGCCACCAGTGAAGGAATGCAGACAGCCTCTAGAAGCTGGAAAAGGAAAGGAAATGGATTCTCCCCTAGAACCTCCAGAAGAAACACAGCCGTGCTGACCTATTTTGGACATCTAATCTCCAGAAGAGTAGGATAGTAAATTTATGTTGTTTTAAGCCACTAACTTTGTGGTAATTTGTTACAGCAGCCATAGGAAACTAATACATAGGCCTAATGGAATAAGGTTAAAAACACAAACACACACACACACACAATCCAATAGGTAATTTTTTTTTAATAGAAAAGAAAAACTGAGTTTCCTCTACCTACAGCTACTTTGCTTTGTGGGGTTATATGCTCAGTGGAGAGGGGAAACCAAACAAAAAGAGGAAGCTAACAGGCTGACCAAAATAGATCCACAGGAAACAGCATTCTCTGTTTAGAAGGTAATTGATAATTATTCTTGGATTATCATATCTGCAAGTTAACGACTCTGCTAACGTGCTATCAGCTGCAGATAAAATAATTTTTATGCAGAGGTTCCCTGAGACCTGAAAATTATTTCCAGGGTTCATCTGGGTAAAAAGACTGAGAATGGCTATACTTACTTGCTTATTTGCTCATTGTCTACCCCCGTCCTCCAGATGGGGCAGAGTGTTCCTGCCGTATCACCAAAGCCTAGAACACTGCCTGACACATAGTTGACTCACATTATGTGCTCAATGAATGAATGATGCCCATGTTTTCCGAATCAAAAATCAGAAACCTATTTTGATGAAAGTCTGATATGAGGCCTGATAGTGGCAGTGTCTCCAGGAAATGAGGCTGACCCTGGAGACTGACAACAGGGAAGCCTGCTCCTTCTCATGCCTACAGAGGTTTGTGGGTTTTGTTTTATTTTAACACTACCTCTCTATTAACACTTTGTTGCTGACTCTTTGGCTACTGCATTCCATATTTGTTCATCTGCATCATCTGCAGTTTTAAATCCAGTGGAATCTTTGCTTCTCTACTCCATCACAGTGCAGTCTGTAGCTGCTGAATCATTGTGAAAGCCCTTCTTCCCCCAGTTCTGCCATGCCAGGTTCTGGAGCTCTGCCTCTCTTACTGGAGCAAGCCCTCTGGATCTCCCTATGAGAAAAGAGTTTTCCATTCTGAAGTTGCATTCTCAATACTCTATGCCAGGAGTTGGAAACTATGGCTCACAAGCCAAATTCAGCCCACTGTTTCTTTTTGTAAATAAAGTTTTATTGGAACACATCCATGCTCATTTGTTTATATACTGTCTATGGCCACTTTCAAATTACAACTTCAGAGTTGAGTAGTTGTGAGAGAGATCTTATGGCCTGCAAAGTCTAAAATATTTACTGATATTTTAAATAAAAAATTGGGGGCCGGCCCAGTGGCATAGTAGTTAAGTTCATGCGCTCCGCTTCTGTGGCCCAGGGTTCGCAGGTTCAGATCCCAGGCGTGGACCCACACACCACTTATCAAGTCATGCTGTGGCAGTGTCCCACGTATAAAGTAGAGGAAGATGGGCACAAATGTTAGCCCAGGGCCAATCTTCCTCAGCAAAAAGAGAGGATTGGCAACAGATGTTAACTCAGGGCTAATCTTCCTCACCAAAAAAAAAAAAATTGCCAGCCTTTGCTCTGTTCTTCTATATGAGAAGAGGGTTTTGATCCTCCTTCCATTGGAACAGACTCTTCCATCATGTTTGGAGTAAAAATTGAAAATGTGTCCCCCATTGGTGCAGTACAAAGACACCTGCTTTATAAGAGTGTCACATACCATTACCTAACCCCATTAGTGTCTTTGGATATTATTGTTTATTCACATAATGCACAAGAGCATAGAGATTACCAAAAAAGTAGTATACAAAGAGAAGATATTGTCCTACCAGAGAAAAGGGACATTTCGAGTTGCCCAGTTACCTGTGAATACGTATAAAGAAACATTGATTTTATTTTTATGTTAGGTGAAAGACATCATTGATTTGCAAAACTTCTGATCAAATGTTTTCAGACATACTAGGGTTCAAACTGTTCTCTCCACGATATCCATTCTTGCTAACTTCAATGAGAATTCTATTCACAAAGCTGCTCTCCTATAGCAAGTCCCTGTGTATATTCTTTCATAAAAATTGCAGCATTTTTGTAATAACTAATTTTTAAACCCATGCACAATGACATTGAATCAGTAAGACAAAAGTGCTAAAACTTCTCTCCTCTCTAAGAAAACTCCCTGTATTTCAACCACTGAATATAGGAATTTTGTTCATTCCAGTCAGCATTATTTACAGATTGCCCAAAATTTGCATTTCTAAATGAGAATTTATAGAGCCCCATTATAACATTTTAAAAATATCTAAATTCTGCAGCATAAAGAACTGAGCATCAAACCCTGATTCTCAGAATGCAAATTGATCTGAGCATATTTCTCCGCCTGGCAGAAGGTGGCACTAGAGTTATGCTTGCAAAACCACCACTAAATGTCTACCGTGTTTAATTAGCCAGGCTTCAAACAGCTTGCTAGAATGGAAATCATAATATATACAAATCAGCTTGTAGACTTCAAATATATTTACCAGAATCAAAGCCATATCAAACTTTTCGGAATCCTCCTCCAAAACTTTCAAAGAAGCATTGCAAAATATCTATTTTACAAATATTTATTGAGTCCCTACTATGCACAAGGCACTACATATATATGTGTGTATATATATACATATATAATTTTTAAACCTATGCACAACGATATTATATTACTCAGTAAACAGCATAGATATTGAAACTAACCTTCTGATGGGAGAGACAGATATTAAGCCATAGAGGATTATCTACTTAATGACAATTGTCATGAGTATTACAAAGCAAATGCACAGGCTGCTGTGACAGGATATTAAAAGGGAACCGGACCCAGTTGTGGGGGCAGGGTAAGAGATCTTCCTTGAGTCCTTCCTGAAAGTGCTTATTCTTTATTCCTAAAATGTCATTCTTTCTAGACCCTATTTTTTTTTTTTTTTTTTTTTTTTGAGGAAGACCAGCCCTGAGCTAACATCGGTTGCTAATCTTCCTCTTTTTGCTGAGGAAGACTGGCCCTGGGCTAACATCCGTGCCCATCTTCCTCCACTTTATATGGGACGCCTCCATGGCATGGCTGACAAGCAGTGCGTCGGCGGGAGCCTGGATCCGAACCCGCAAACCCCGGGCTGCCAAGCACGAACTAAACCACTGAGCCTCCGGGCCGGCCCCTCTAGACCCTATTTTTATTTCTACTCTTAAGTACTACTCAATAATTAACTACATTATTCAAGTTCTGTCCCAGATTCCGTTAGCTCATCTAGCACTATGTCATTTCCCTTGGTTTTGCAATGCTAGTTTCTTTTGAGCATTCAATGGAGCAGTAGTCCTCACCTGGTGCAGGACCACCCTAGTGGGCAATTTAGAAATTTGAGGTATTTTTATGGGTTTCACAATGATTTGGAGGGTGCTCCTGGCATTAATGATTGAGAGCCAGGAATCGTAGGCATCCTGCCAGATGTGGAATCATCCTGCACAAGGAAAACTTCCTCCTCATCCCTCACAACTTTCCAGTGTCCCACTGGTCATTCCTGTACATGAACAGCCTGCTTATAATTATCTCATGTTTTACATGTAAACACAAAGTCTTTTGCATGGTTTTTATGTAAACTGAATTTTCCAGCAATGCAATGTAAGTGTAAATAGAAGGAAGACTGTACTTTGTTTAGTTTGAAACTTTACCAAAAATTCCTAACCACTTTGGAAAAATCCCTTCACTAATGGCAATGCCACAGCTAGCATTGGGTTGCTAATATGACACACCAGAACCATTCTGCTTTTATAGCTGACATGTTCATAAAGATTCTACAGATGGGTGTAAGCATCTGGCCGCTTCATGATGTCTTCTGGTGTAATCCAATCAAAGCATTTACAAAATGAAATATATGTTATTTCATTAAAAATTACTTTCCTTGAATTTCTTCTTTACATTAAAGCCAGGGAATTTTATTCTATTTGTTTTTGTTATGTGTGTAAGGAGGTTATATTATCTGTGAATTTCATTTCAGGGTAGTAAAGAAGACATTACATGATATTTCTTTTTAAAAGAGGGCGTTGGTTCTGATGGGGGAGGACCTCTGCAGCAGGGCCTAATAGTTAGGAAACCAGGAAATGGCCAGACCTGGGTTAAATACCAGCACCCCATATACTATGTGTGTGTCCTCGGGCAACTTCTTAAACGTTTATCATGAATCTATGTAACAGGGCACCAACAGAACTTATCTCATGGAAGTACTCTTGTTTCTGTGAGGGTTAACTGAGAAAATGTTCAGAAAATGTACCGCACATTGCCAACCCCATCATCAAAACTCACTGAATGTTGTTTTATTATTTTAACACTCAAAGTGGCAACTGATAATGCTTTAGAGATTATTTTCCTGGTCAGGTGAAGCATAGTCGTATCTATCCTCTGAATGTTCAATTCTCATATTATGATTAAGAGTATGTATGGTATGTGCACTTTTTAAAAAAGTTTTACTTACTGTTGTTTTAGGTTTTAATACTTCAGGATTAAAGCCTTCTGGCTTCCACTCTCTGAACTCTGCTATCCACCGCCCCATCATCTTAATTTATATTCCTGCTGCATGACCCTATAATCAGAGAATACAAAAATGTATTTAGTGACCAAAACTGATAAATAGGAGTCAAGATCTTGTATTTGACGAAGAAATATTTTTGGCCCCGCCACCTCTATTAACACCCAGACCACATTGATCAGAACCAAGTAGGTCATTATCCAAATGAAAATCATCGTCTCCTAAATCAGGTTGAGGAAAAGATTGACATTACCCCTGAATAAACTATTAAACTTTTTTATGACTCTGAATAATTCATTTATTCAACAAATATTTATTTGGCTCTTAGCTTGAACAACGAGATGTATTGGGAGCTAGAGCAAATAATGAACTGTACAATTGTAAGTTAGTATTCACAGATTCATTCTTTCAACAACTATGCATTGGCATGATAGGCTCTGTGTCAGGTACTAGGGATACAAAGATGAATAAGATATGGCTGTGCTTCAAAAATCTGAAACCATATGGAATAAACCAGTGGAATTTGAAATGTAAACAATCTTATTTTACCCCAGGGAAAGTTTGTAAGATGGGAAGCAAACTATTTATTGAGTAGCCACCATGACCAGAGTATTATAGAGTACTACACTGTCACATACACTAACATTTTAATTTAATCCTTATGCCCACCCTATGAAACAGATATTATAGTCATTTTTTTGTTCATGAGGAAATCAACTTAGTGAGAATATGTAACTTTTCCAAATTAATAATAATAACAAGAGCTAGCTTTTATTGACATAAATACTGTGCATTAAATTTAATTTAATATTCAGAAAAATCCTAGATGGTAAGTACTATTATTGTTCGTATTTTATAATGTGGAAACAGAGGATAAGGGAGGTTAAGTAAATGTTGCAATTTCACACAGTTAGCTGTGGAACCATCTGCTTCCCAAGCTGGTACTTGCAACCACTGCAAGACAGTTATCTACAGTCCCTGCAGATGAGTAGAAGAGCCAGAAGGAGGACTCCAGCTTGCTGGACTTCTTACTCCATGCTCTTTCTACCAGATTCTACTTCCTCTAGCTCTACTCCATGTCTGGCGACCATGGAGGACCTGTCCTCCAAGACTTTTTGAACCCTTAATGAAATGAGATTGAAAAGGAACTACAAGGATGGAATAGAAGGGAACAGTTTGAGGCAGGCCAATTCTCCTACCAAGAGCAACCAGAAAAGTCAGATAAAATACAAAACTCATATTTTTTTAAAGCATCTAAGAGCTTCGGAAGTAAGGGGAACTCAAGGACTAAAATTCTGGAGCGGGAAGAGCCTCTCAGAGGTGAGCTGAGGGTTCTGAGCCTGTTTTCTCCTGAGGGAGTTTACTAATTCTGGATGAGGCTAGAGACTGAGATTTGTGGTTCAGCTACGCTACAGGCAGAGAAAATAGCCAACTGTTGGCAGTTGCTCCAGGGTTGGAAACAAAAACTGAAGACTTCAGGAGCCTCAAACACACAGAGTTTACCATCCAAGACTTCACTAATTCTGATGCTGCATGAGGCAGGAACTTAAAAATCTAAATCTAATAAGCAGAGCTGACTTCCCCATTGTCTCAGTCAGTGCTGAGGAAACGAAAACTTGTAAACCTCTGAATTAAAGCCCTGCAGGGGCATGCCCTAGAAAGATGGACAATCAGAGGTAGACTGAGTCTTACTATCTTAATCAGCTTGGGCTCCCATAACAAAATACCACAGACTGGGTGGCTTAAGCAACAGAAATTTATTTCTCACAGTTCAAAAGGCTAAGAAGTCTAAGATCAAAGGCGCGGCTGAATTGGTTTCCGGTAAGAGCTCTCCTCCTGTCCTGCAGACTACCGCCTTCTTGCATGTCCTCATATGGTGGAGACAGATAAAGAGACAAAGATCTCTCTCTCTTCTTATAAGGCCACAGTCCTGTGGGATTAGGGTCCCACTCTTATGAACTTACTTAACATTAAATACCTCCTGAAGACTCTATCTCCAAATATAACCCCCTCTTTGGGGGTTAAGGTTTCAACATATGAATTTGGGGGTGACACAATTCAGTCCATAGCACTTATCAAAATGCAACCTGTTCTCAACATACCTAAATGTGGTGAAGTAAAATAAATAGGATTTCCTAACAATGTTAAGCTATACTTGTATAAATTTAGACTCTAGTGTGAACTATCTACAAAAAAAAATAGCGATTTTTTTGTTTTCTTTCAGAAAAAAATGTATTTTTTTCTCTTTGCTGAACTTACTACCTCAAGCTATAGATCTCCTAAAATAAAACGTAAGCAAATAGAAATGAGAAATAAACTTTCACAACAACTGATTCTATTTTATAGCATTCTTTTCAATGACAACATGTTATGCAGAGCAGTTAGTTCTTGCTGCAGAGCTAGGTGTTTATTCCATTTGAGAGTTCTGGGACTGTCATTTGTGACATCATTTAATGATTTACCGAAAATACTTATTCAGAGTATGAGTCCCTTTCATGAGACAACTCTTTGGGGTCTTATTCCTTCATTTGTTCTTAGAAAGTGTGTCAATGCCTTCCTACTGTAAGTGAAAACTAAGTGTATTTATAGCTAACAGGGACTCATCTGATTCTAAAGTTGTGGTGAAGTCAAGGGTGTTTCTTCCTAATTTGGAGTCAGCCAAGTTCAGACTCCAGACACAGGGAAAATGCAGAGCAGACTATCAGTCTTCTTTGTTCAAAACAGATGACTCTGTAAGTATTTGCCTAGTTAAAAATAACAGCATTCCTTCCCCAAGTCATCAGCTGGACAGTCTAGCCTACTCATATTTTTTTAACCCAGTCAGGGGAATTAAGGTCAAAAGGCTATGTACTCAGAATTAAATTTTTTTCACAGTAGATTATACTGAAAAATTTGTCTACCTTTGATATCTGTCTTTAATGATTTTCCTACTTCTCATTGTGAAAAATGTAACAAATTTCCCTGAAATTACCACTGAACTGCTTCTCTTTCAACGATTTTTCATGTTGTTAACAGAAAAGCTAATTAGTTTCCATCAAACTGTTATTTAATTTTCTTTCTGAAAGTTTCTAGTAATTCTAATAACAACAATCTTGCTTGAATAATTCCATCTCTTGATGGCTCTATGAGATGCTGTGTGTCAATTAAACAGTGTTGATATTCTCATTCGGTTGTTTCATTTGTATAATTCCTATCCCCAAATGGATATATCCTTTTATTTGATTCAGATAGAAACTTGTCACATTCTCTCTCATTTTTATTATTTTACTTTCTCATACCTACTCTTTATTCCATCTCAAGAATTTAATGCAAGAGTAAATAAATATATTTGGTATATTAGGATAACATTCAGTGGAGTATCCCAGACTCTTCTATCGCCCCACCACCATTAATTTATGCTCTGATCTACACCCAGCACCAAGAAAAGAGAGAAACCATCTACAGCAAAATAAAGTTATATGAACTTGTAAGATAAATGTCAAAGCTCTCTCTTTTAAAAATCAAGTGTAATTTATTGCTATTATAAAAGTCATAGTGAAAGAGTAGTCAATAGCATGATTTGGGCTATTAAAGTATTGTGAGTATTGAGAAGCTATTTATAATCCAGCTGAGAAGACTTGAGAGCTTTCAAGAAGCCTGGATGTGGTGTTTTTTATTTCAATAATTCATTAGATATTCTGATTTAATCAAATGTTGAGCTATCCAACACTGCTTTTCAGATCTCCTGGAAAGAAAATATGTTGTTATACAATCCACATCCCCTATGGAATTCCTATCACTTCCCATCTTAATGCCTGAGAGATGTGGTACAAAAGGCAGCACCGGATGATATATGTCAACGTGGTTCCTGATCCCACAGATAAAGATCACGCAGTTGGTACTGCATGTAAATAATCAGCACTGGTGATTGTGATCTTGACAATTTTGCACAGTTTGAGTCCTGGCTACCTGAGATCATCTTTCTCCCCTGGAGGGTTTACAATAACTGCAAAGGGCAATGGAAGGCTATAAACTTGGTCAAAGACACATGGAGCCACAGGGTGCTTTGAGGGTCACTGAAGGGCAAGTATGCTTTGTGCACCATTTGTACCCCCTCCTCTGTGATCACTGGTGGTGAACTAGGGTATACTTCCTCTAACGATTCCCCAAAGGAGGGTTTTTTTCATCAAGTTCATGCCCTTGACCTTCAGATCAGGCAATGAAATTAGAATGTTCAATACCAGGAAGGCTAGGAAAGTTTATGCTTCTCTAAATAGCTACAACATAGCATCCATTGTATGATTTCTGAGCTAATATTGCTAATATAGAATTTTTAAATTAACTTATTCACTCAATGAATTTTTAATTAGGACACAGAGATGAAAACACAAGTCAGCCTTTTCAACTTTCAATAGAATGTTAAGCTTGCCTTGCACATAGCTTGTGATTTCTTATATCCAAATCATGTGAGTCTTCCTTCAAACAATAATGCCTGATACAGTTGTACCTCAGTATCCACAGGAGATTGGTTCCACGACCTCTGCAGATACCAAAATATGCAGATGCTCCAGTCCCTTATATAAAATGGTGTAGTATTTGCATATAACCTATACACATCCTCCAGTATACTTTAAACCATCTCTAGATTACTTATAATACATAATACAATGTAAATGCTATGTAAATAGTTGCTGTACTGTATTGTTTAGGGAATAATGACAAGAAAAAAGGTCCATACATGTTCAGTACAAATGCATACATCATAGGCCTTTCAATCCATGGTTGGTTGAATGTTTGGATGTGGAACCCACAGATACGAAGGACACACTGTATTTCCACTCTAGGATTTTTGCCAGAATTTAACTTGAACAGACTGCTCCAGCAGCTTCTGTCAAAAGGCAACAGAGAGAAGCAATATTTGAGCAAGGTATCTCTTTAGGTATTCTAAACTGTCTTCTTTATCAAAATAGATCCTCAGAAAGCTATTTACTTGGATTGCACAGACTTAGACCCTTGAAGAAATATCTTCACTGAATTTACATTTTACTGTTACACACACGGGAATTATTAAAGGTTGGTTTAAGAAATACCTGTCTGAAAAGCATTTCCAGCAACCTGATATGGTGAAAAGAAGAATTAGAAGGTGACCCCATACTAGCTGGGTGATATCTCTAAAGTTCAGTTTTCTCATAGTAATAAGAGAGCAAAATACCTACATTAAGTAATGAGTAAAGTAAATGAGATAACATAGAGGTCTGACACAGAGTAGATGCTTAAATATGAATTGACCCTACATCTTGTATGAAATTTGTGCTATTACGTTGTTCACAATTCTTCAAGCAGGAAACCACTACTGAGAAAATATTCATTCTTCTTGAGAATCTTATACTTCTTTTTAAAAGATAAAGGGAAATATCCAACTTGTGGCTTTTTAGAGTTGGCTGACAGGAAAGGCTGCTAGCTAAATTTCATGCTTAAAAAATTATATTTACCTAAGTGTCTTTCATTGTTCCATGTGGTCTTTTTCTTTTATTTCTTTTTTATCACTCTATCATGACTTTGAAGGCTTAGCTAGCTTTTTGCTAGATTTTAATCAGCTCCCTTTGTCTTTCCTCACAGTGACTCTTCTACACCTTCACCACTGTCCTGAAGTCAATAGTATACTCCACCACTCTCAAAAAGTGATCATAAATCTGTGTTGGATTCCTAGGGCTGTAACAAGGTACCATAAACTTTAGGGTGGCCTCAAGCAACAGAAATTTATTCTCTCACAGTTCTGGAGGGTAGATGTCCAAGGTCAATGTGCCAGCAGGGCCTTGCTTCTCCCCCTGGGACACTGGGTAGAATCTTTCCTTGCCTTTTCCTAGCTTCTGGTGGTGGCCATCAATTCTTGGCGTCCCATGGCTTGCAGCCGCATCACTCCACCCTCTGCCTCTGATGTCACATGGTGTGTTTCCTCTTCTTATAAGGCCACTAGTCATATCAGATATGGCCCACCTTAATGACCTCATCTCAACCTGATTACATCTACAAAGACCCTATTTCCAAAACAGGTCACTAAGGTATCAAGAGTTCAGACTTCAATAAATCTTTTGGTGAGGACAAAATTCAACCCGTCATGACTTCCTACTTCTCAGAGAAAAGTAATACATTGCTTCTAATACATCCACAATTATCTGTTGTGACTCCAATCCTTATGTACTGCCCTGCAGTTCAGAAGACAATTCTCTCTTCCTTTCCAAAGCTGGACCTTTCATCTGATCTCTAGATTCCCCTTCCTCTTCTGCTTCACCAATTATTCTGCTCTCTGCTCATTGAGCTCATTGCTCTCTCAATCTCTGTCTGAGAACTTTGCTTCTCCTCCTATTAAATTCCTTTGCTTTATTCTGCAAACATATTCAAGCCTTCCCCATCTATTAAAAAAAAAGCTTTATTTTGAATCTATTTGCTATTTTGAATCTGCTTTTGCCATTACTTTCTCCTTCCCTTTGGGATCCACATTTATGGAAAACTAATTGAACCCAAAATTTATGGAACCCATTGTCTCTGCATTTCTACCACATGTTCATTCCACAAGGAATCCTTGAGTGAAAAGGCACTGTCTGTCCTTGGCACTGGGGTCACAGCAGTGAGCCAGATAGGTGTAGCTCCTGACCTCAAGAAGAGAAAACAGGCACCAAATAATATCTACACTTCGCCATAGAGGAGAAGCTCTAGAGCTATGAGAGAGCATGAAAAGGAGAACAGACTACACTGGGGAATTAGAGGTTTCCCTGAAGGAGTAGCATAACCTGATGAAAGAAGAATTCAGAGGAATTAATAACATGAAGGCGGGGGGAGGGGGTGGAATGGGGAGATTCCAGGCTGAGGGATTAGTGGGTGGGAAGACGGTGAGGTAGAAAGAAATGTGATGTTTTCAAAAAAGTGGAAGAGGACTGCTGTGACTTTATTATGAAGACTCAGAGGAAAATGGTACAAAATTACATTGGTAGGTCACACAATGGACAAACATGAGGGTCTTATGTGTCATGTTGAGGATTTGAACCTTACATTCAGGGCTATGGGGAAAAGGTTTAAAATACGGATGTGACCTGATCAGACTTGCTTTTAAAAGGATCACTCTGACTGTAGGTGGAGCATAAATTGGAGAAGAGAGGGCAGATGGGAAAGAACAGTTCAGATGCTATGATAGGAGTCCAGCAGGGAGACTCTATAACTGCATGTAGTGATGACAGTGGAAAGAGACCCCTGGAAATATTGAAGAAATATTAAGGAGATAGAATCAACATGACTTGGTGGCCGATTGGCTATCTGGGGTGAAGAATAAGGACATGTCCAGCCTGACCCCTGGGTTTCTGGCTTGACAGCTGGGTAAATCATGGTGTCATCACTGAAAGAGAAAACACCAATTTCAGTGGCGGGGTGTCAGAATTAGGAAAATGATGAGTTCCAATTAGAATATGTTGACTTTGAGGTACCCATGAGACTTCCAAGTGGAAATAATAAGTAGGCAATCCTCAACTTTAGTAAAACTGCTTCATACTGCCAATAACAAGCCAATTGCTGAATGTAATAAGTCCATTTCAGTATTCAGCTCATTTGAACTCCACAGCATTTGATGCTATTAGTCATTCCTTACTTGAAGCAAGAGCTCTTTGTCTTTGATTTCTACTTAAAACACTGTCCTCCTCTGATTCCATTCTTTCTCTGGCTTGTCTCCCTCTGTCTAACCTTGAAATGTTTGAGATTTTCAGAGTGATTGCCTCAGCCCTTATCTCTTCTTATTTACATTCTCTCTCTCTACACCAGCTCACTCTCTTTCAGTTCTGCTCCTGCAAGAGTTTCAAACAGGATCTTAAATTAATAAATCGCAGATCTGTATCCCCAACCCCAAATTCCCTCAAAACATACATATGAGACTCCTCTACCTAGATTTTCCACAGGTAGCTCAGATTCAATAAGCCTAACCCAAATTATTGTCTACCCCTTCTATCTCATCAGATCATTTCTTCTCCCAAATACTCTTCCTCTTTTAATAGCATCCCAAGATGAATGAGAAAGATGAGGAGTCATCAGCCTCTCCCCCATCACCAAAATTCAATTCGTCTCCAAGTCCTTATAATTCCACCCAGGAAGCATCTCTCCCCACTCCCTCACTGCCATACCTATTGTCTCTCACAGGGACTATGTCAATCATTGTCTAACTTATGGGCCAGCAAATGTTTTCTGTAAAGGGCCGGATAGCAAACATTTTAGGCTTTGCCAGCTATACAGTTCCTGTGACTACTGTTCAGCTCCGCTGTTGTAGTGCAAAAGCAGCAAAGAACAATACGTAAATGAATAGACATGGTTGTGATCCAATAAGATTTTATTTATGGATATGAGAATTTGAATTTCATATAATTTCACATGTCATGCAATACTCTTCTTTTTTCCCCCCACTTAAAAATGTAAAAACCATTCCTAGTTCTCAGGCCATACCAAAACAAGTGGCAGGCAACGTTTGGCCCCTGGGTGATAGTTTGTGAACCCCCAGTCTATCTGGTCCCTCTCCCTCTACATAGCAGCCAAAGATGACTCTCTAAACACAACTCTGAATAGACGTAAGTCCCCTTCTTAAAAACCTCTGATACCTCCGTTGCAAACACACTTAACTAGACTGAAATACAGGGCTCTTCCACCAGGTGGCCCCAAACTTATTTTCTAAACTCATTTCTTACTATCATTCTCCCCTCACAGAATGTTCCCACGCTCCAGACAAACTGAACCTCTGACTATTCTCTGAGCCTCTTGTGCTCTCACACTTCTCTGTGCCCTTACATCATTTCCAAGTTGACCTAAGCCAATTTGGTCATGCTCAACTCTTCGGTGCTTTTTGGTAGATAATGATAGCCCCAGAAAACATTTGAAGTAGGTGAGCTACTCCCCCACAACCTGGCTACTTAGTTATAATGAAAGGACTTCTCAGACCAAATTCTTGCGCCAAGGATATCTATTAGTAAGCAGGTACGAAACAATGAAACAGTGTGTTTAACTTGAACTTCGGTGAGATTTGAGCTCTTTGTCCACAGTATCTAACTTGAAAGTGTCCCTGAAACAAATGAGGCAATCCTGATGGCAGGATTCAGCTAACTATACACTCAGATTCTGGCAACCAAGAATCAGGGAATAAGCCATTAGACCCAGAACTGATTGGGGATCAAATCTGGGGTGACATTCCTAAGAGTAAAAAAGACCTTGCTAAATTTCTATACCCCATTCATGCAAAGTAGGAGTGTCTCCAAAATATATTTACCAATCCACATATCTTGATCACCACTAATTTGACCATTGAATGCCCATTTCTAATATCCTTTATGCTAATTAGGTAGACACTAATTTCACCAATGAAAGTCACATTACTAACATTTATTATGACATTTTTTTTTTAAAGAAAACGCTTGTAGTGATGATCCTGGATAAAAATAGCTGAAGCCCCTTACAATAGCCATCTCTAGAGTAAGACCTTGTGATTAAATGGCAGTGTACACACCCCTCGGGTGTGCATAATCCAAATTAGATCAATTGATGACCCCTTAAGTATAGTTTTGACTAATAAACATCATACTGTCTATGTATATAACAACATTTGACATTTCTTTTACTTGAAATATTCTCTTCTGTTCCTAAAGAAAGCCTATTCATCCTTTAAAACCCAGTTAAAAGATTGCCTATCATTACAAAGAATTTCCACCAACTTGTAGGCATTACCTGTGGTGGTATGAGTTTAACCATTTTGTCTGTGAAGAAACTGAGGTTCAGGGAGGTTAAGTGGTCAGCCCAGGTTAGGTGACAGAGCTAGAATTCAAACCCAGGACAATCATGCTGAATCCTGTGAGTAAACTTGTGGGGACATACTGAACACAAAAGACTTAATAAGAATCTGTGCTGGGGCCAGCCTGGTGGCGTAGTAGTAGGGTTTGGTGTGCTCCGGTGGCCCGGGTTCACAGGTTTGGATCCTGAATGCGGGCCTACCCCACTCATCAAGCTATGCTGTGGCGGTAACCCACATAAAAAATAGAGGAAGATTAGCACAGATGTTAGCTCAGGGCCACTCTTTCTCAAGCAAAAAGAGGAAAATTGGCAACAGATGTTGCCTCAGGGCCAATCTTCCTCACCAAAAAAGAAAAAAAAAGGAATCCGTGCTGTCTTTTGTGTGACTATTTGCTTGAAGATGATTGAACTGGGATAAAACATAGAGAATTATGAGAAACAAAATTGTCTGACATACCTGGCTCAGAGCTATGATTTTATTGCATAGATTTGAGATGAAACTAGCAGTATTTTATGTCTGTTTTATTAGGCATAGACCAAAACCCTATAAAATCCTTTCCCTGCAATAATCAAGATGCCTGGGTCTCTCACCAACCAAAGAAAATGCGTTGATAACTCATGTCAAGTAGCCTGGCATAGAAAAGATGCTCAATAAATATTGAATAAATGAGCTACATGGCTTAGCATTCATTTCACAATCTGACTCAATTCCAGGCTACCAGAGCTAGGTTTTAGCTAATGCTCTCATAGAAACAATTTTTTTGATATATATCTTATCATATGGCTAAGGTAATATGAAGATCTTCTTTCAGAATTCACTTAGTCAACTGTTATTAAACCCTCATAGGCACTGAGAAACAATGTAATTTTCCCTCACAAGGCATTTTTTAGGAGCAGATGGCTCATGCATATGTTTATTTAAATTCCTTGGTCTCCTCAGGCATCCCATCCACGCCCAGTGTAAGACACAGACGGTGCGAAAAGCTCACAATCATCTATTTAGTCATCTGGGAAAGATGAGTCAGTTATAAAATGTCAGAATTTCCAGCCAGTATAGCAAAGCACAATCCAACTTCCTCTGTGGCAAAAGGATCGGGGTATAAGTATTTAAAGTGACTCACCCCAGCTCACAGACATGTCCGAGGACGTATAAACTCAACAAAAGACTCCAGAGCTCCTTACATGATGACCCAATTAAGGGCGTGGGATTATCCTTATACAAGGGTCACCACAGAGACATCTGATCAATACAAAATAAAAGGCATGACTATCGAGGTGCTTGTAGAACTCCTTGACCCTGCTGATAACAGCAAGGATTTCCTTGTTGGTCTTGTGTTCTGTGGATGACACTGATTTTAATTAGGAAGCAATTGAGAACTCAATGTCCTCTTACACTTTGCATCTTAGCACAGCTCTAACTCTGTTGAGAGAGCAGCAACAATAAGAAACAGGTTTATGCTCATTATAATGCACCATCTTTGACTCAGAAACCAATAATAACTTGAGATTATGGATAATGCCCTTCAACTGGAAGCCCAACACCATAGAGGGTCTTTGTAGAGTGTGTAACAAAATGGCGCCTTTTGGAGGGGAAGAAAAAATGTCGGAAACTAAATAATCCTAGATATTTGGAATCTTTTCTTTTTTGAAAAAGAGTATCATGGGTTTTACATGTTCTGTCTGGAGTAGGATGAAGTCATTTTTACAGTTGCCTAAGAAGACTATTTCCTTTCATCACTTTATTGAAATGAAAACTTGCTGTGAGTTCATCTTTTGCTGTTACCCATCCATGTTCATATCACAAACAGAATTAGAAATAATTCTTGGACTTCTAGAATCTACAATCTGAATTTTTAAAAGACAAAACAGAATATCACAGGTATGACAGTAATTTCTGGTATTTGACTCCAATAATTTGTTGGACAATTTGTTAGCTTTGGTAGCATTGTTGAGGAGCCACTGTTGATAAGATGTCAAGGTTAAGTTTTGCAAAAACCTCCACCTTACGGCAAAAAAAGTCAGAATTTATTGAGAGCAGCTTCTAAGTAGGGGTACTTCTTAAGTGCCTTATTCAAACACAGTCTAAGCTTATGTGACTTTGGTACTATCATAATTGATACAGCTCCCCAGGCTTTTGAAACTGGAAGGGAAACATATGACCATATGTTGAGGATCTTATCTTGTACGTGATACTAAACTTTTCTATAGTTCCGTTTCTTCATCTACAAAACTGGAGGTAAGAATAGCACTACATTCCTGTAAAATGCTTAGAGCAGTTTCTGGCACATAGTATATGCTCAATAAATGGTGATTATTATCATATTTTTTCTGACTTTCAAGTGAAAGGAAGGAGTAGTTCACCAAAAGCAATTTTACTGGGTCCCTCTAACTCTTGAGAGAAACTGGTTTTAAGCTTCTCATTCTTGCGAAGTCTGCTGACAACTTCATGTCCTTTAAGAAATTCGCAAAACAAGAATGCATTAGAAGACAATGTAGTTTTACAAAAATAAAACAGTGATACTCTTACCAGTTTGATGATTTCATTTTTGAAATTTAAATCTTTGAAGAATGACCGATGGTGTTGTAAGAGCTTTGCCTCCAATTATCTCACAAGGTTATTTCTATAGTTCTGCTCTACATATTTTAAGTGAAGCATGAATGGGGATGGACCTTATTGTGCTTTGAAATTTGTACACACAGATTGCCAACGACACAGGATATTTATGTCCTTGGTTCTCTATTTGATTTACTTCTGAAAAAAGTGAAAGTTTCTGGGCTATCAACCATAAAAAATAAGCTAATCAACCTCAAAATCTTTGATATGTTCCCAAGACAGTCCTTTACATTTTTCACATAAATAATGCACATTCAGTATGAAATTTAAAAAGAAAATTTTCATAAGAAAAGGAAAATAAAATTATCTTAATTCAACCACACAGAGATAATCACTGTTAATATTTTGATGTGTATAACTCCAGTCTTCATACCCCCCTGCAAGTGTACATACACACATACATGCACAAACACACATAAATAAAATTTGGGTCATACATGACATCCTATTTGATAATATACTATTTTCACTTAATATATCATGAATCTTTTCCCACTCAAAGTGGGTGTCATAGACAGACAAATCTTCAGGAAAATAAATAGATGGAGATCCTGGCAAACAGGCCACAGGTTATGGCGATCTTCTCAAAGGACTGGAATGAATGGTCAGAGGAAGGCGGGATGCTGTGCAGGATGAGCAAAAATATGGGCCAGGATTGCAAGATAGAGAATCAGACATCAGGAAACAAGACAGGGACCTAATAGCTAAAATTGGGATACAAGGTAGAGACTTGACAAATTGGAACAAAGAACAAACACACAAAATAGAGTACAGTTATTAGACTTGAGACTAGTGATAAGATTGTCCTGATGCTTAGATGCTGCTGTGATGGGCAAGCAGGTCAGACTGACAGACGTGAGGGTTTGGGGCCAGATTCCACACTGCAATGTCAGGTCAGCTTTCGGGTGGAGGCAGTTGTGGTGGTGGCGGCAGCATCTTCCTGACCTCTAGATTACAGTTATGGTGGTGAGAACTTGAAACCAAAAGTTCAATGGCAGCTCCTAACTTTCACTCTCAACCTTTCCTAAGATCCTGTAACCATCTAATCCCTTGTATTAAACCCTTTTGGGGGAGACTTCTGGTCTCCAGTTTGACCTGTAAAAAGCTTGGAATCTGTCAGTCTGTCCTCACAATGAGAAAAAAAGCTGAATAAACTGAAAGTCAACAACTCTTCTTAGATCCTTCAGAGAATGAGGTCACAGGACAGACTGCTGCCCCCAAAACTAGAGAAATAGGAGATACGGAGAACCACAGTTCGTTAGGAGCAGAAGCCCCTCCTGGAGCCAACACTGGTAGGAACACTTGAAACTGTAATTGAGGACTTACTGGAGGCTCCAGGTAGACCACCTTGAGAGTAAAAAGCTCCAAGCGGGCCCAGTCTTGGGAGGTAGGGAGAACAGCTCCCACATTTCCATAAGTTTTACCTCCAGGAGCTGCACAAAGTTTCTCACTGTGACAATCAGAGAAAAATCCTCTGGTGCTTCCCACAGAGGGAAGAGTGACCATTTTGAAATATGCCTGGATCTCTGTTATCCTTAACAAGGCCTGCCTCAAGGGAAGCTATTTTACAAGAGCCTGACAGACTGGGGTTTTACCAAAGCCTAAACTACCTGAGGGAAAGTTATCTTACAATTTTGCCAATTATACCTCAATAAAACTGAAGTTTTTTAAAAAAGGCCTATTTAACTCAATTCCGTTTACCTAATGCATCACGTCCAGCTTTCAAAAAAAAAAAAAAAAACTGGCAAGACATACCAAAAGGCAAAAATCACAGTCTAAAGAGATAAAAACAAGCATTAGAACCAGACTCAAACACGGCAGAGATTTTGGAATTATCAGACTAGGAATTTAAAATAACTATGATTAATACGCTAAGGATTCTAATGGAAAAAGTGGATGACATGCAAACACAGATGGGTTATATAAGCAGAGAGATGGAAACTCTAAGAAAGAATCTAAAGGAAATGCTAGAAATAAAAAATACCATAACAGAAATGAAGAATGCCTTAATGGGCTCATCAATAGACTGGACATAGTAGAGGAAAGAATCAGCAAGCTTTAAGACATGTCAATAGAAACTTCTAAAACTGAATCCAAAGAGAAAAAAGAATAAAACAGACAAAACAGAATATCCAAGAACTGTGGGACACTTAAAAAAGATATAACACATACATAATGGAAATACCAAAAGGAGAAAAAAGAGAGAAAGGAACAGAAGAAATAGTTGAAGTTAGTAGCTGAGAATTTTCCAAAATTAATGACAGACACCAAACTACAGATCCAGGAGCCTCAAAAAAGCAACGAGCAGGATAAATAACAAAAAATCTACACCTCGGTATCTCATCATTACAATCCAAAAAAATCAAATCCCTTTCTATTTGAAACCATCAAAGACATTTCTGCTTCCTGTACTTAATAGCAGCTGTGCGACATTCTTAACCTCCTAAGCTTCAGTCTCTTCTTATAAAAAATGAGGGTAGGAATATCTGACTCAGAGAGATGTTGTAAGAATTAAATTAGATATTGTATCTAAATAGATAGTCATAGATAGATAGATAGATAGATCTATATTTCTATAATATACTTGCCAATGATAGATCTATATTTCTATAATATACTTGCCAATGTGTGTTAGTTATAATCATTATTATTACAGATGATGAGGCACTGACCCAGGAATTCTTTCATTTTCCTTATGACAAATTACTGGTCCTGTCCTGAGCCAAACCTCATGAGGGGCTACATGACCCGATGTGTGAGAGTAAACAGTTGTTTGGGCAGGAAGCCAGACAGAGCACTCTATTAACCTCTTTAATTCTCAGGAACTTGCTCTTCTGCTAACCTCTCCAGGGTTCTTGCTGTTTCTTCCCCAACTTCCTGCACCATATGGCCCAATACTATACTGCATGGCATCACTCTTCCTAACTCATAATGTCACAGGTTCCTTTAACCGTATTCCAAATGCCTTTCTGAAATGGTCCTTACACTTTTGGGCATTTTTACTATTTTCTAACTCCAGATTTTCAACATTTATGCTACTCATATTTTTAATTCATAAGAGCTAACACTGTTATAATTATAATATTTTCCATATGTATAGCGCAGTACTTGAAACAGGTAATTTTGTCCACCACAGAGGCATTCTCACGCCTGTGATTAGGATATTTAGAGCTGACGCTGTACACTATAAATGCACAGCTATACCCTGAATAATTCCTGGAGCCCTTCATGGCTTATCTTGCTGGAAGTTACAAATAAAGATACACTGTCTAATTGCCAAGAGAAATTAAAGAGTATTTCATTCTTCATTTATGCTCTTGCAGAGCATTTAGAGAGGTTGAGACTCATAATGCACAGCAACATTTCCCACATCCTCTCTTCTCCCCAATTTTCCCATATGCCACAGTTATTCCTAACCTTCTCACTCAACACCCTCCAAGAACTTCTCCCAGGCTACCAAGTTTCAGTTTTCCCTCGGTTTTTTTGTTTGTTTGTTTGTTTTTCTATTTCCTGTCGTAAGCCTCTTTGTTATGTTGGTTGAATTAAGCTCTGAGCTCAGCGAGGTTTTTTTCTCTCAACCCATTTCTCCTGATTCTAAATCACAAAACATTCTAGGACCCAGTTGAAAACAAAAACATGAAAACTCAGAATTGTTCTTGGATTGCAAAAAAGGAAAGAACCTCAACAGGCGAAGACAAAAGGACACTCACCTGTGAATAAATCTCAGCCCTGTCACAGAGAAGTTGTAGTTCCTTCCTGCTGCTGCAGGTTGAGTACCCTCTCCTGACATCCCCACCTTTGTTGCTGAGGGGCTTCTGCCCAGGGTCTCTGCCAGCTTGTGAGGCAGCCAAGCAGGGCAAGGCAGTAGAAGGTCACCTTCACCTGCAGCCCTTACAACTCAGAGCCTATCCAGCTCTATTCCCCCCTGCTTTCCTCTGGGGCCTGCCCTGACCCTGTCTGGCTTTAGAAAAATAAAAGCACCTTCCAAACAGGAAAAATGAGGCCCCTAAATGTACCACTTCAGTGTACCTAAACATGGATAGAGTATTTATGACCCCTTCTCTCCTCCCCAGACCCAGAAGTATTAAGTAATTTTCCTGGGGAAGGAAAAGGGTGGAGGAGGAGGGCTTTTTTATATCATTCTTCCTCTGACCCTTCTCTCTCCTTCCAGAGTCCGTCTTTGGTGAATCAACCAATCCCCACTTCCCTGAAGTGACTGGGTGATCATCTGTCTCCCCAACTTATAGATTATTTTGTACAAAACTCATTTGCTAATGTAGCATTGGTTCTATGAGTTCACGAAAGGTGGCAGAAGAGAAACAGGAGAAAGGAACTTTTAATTAATTATTTCAAGTGTATAAAGTGATCTGGGGTATAATATAAAGAGCAGCCTGATGTCAACTACCCAGGTTTCACAGATCTTAACATTTTGCTCTATTTGCTTGCAAGCTTTTTTCTTTTCACCTTGATAGGGACAGGTGAGGCCCTCTCCGTGGTTTCATTCCCCTTGTCACTTCCCAGAGGTAACCATGATCCTGAGCTATCACGAAAGCTCTTTTATAAACTCACCAAGGGCAAAATCTGTTAAGTTGTTTGAAGTTAAAACAACTATCTCTTGCCTTTGTAACTAACTGAGTAAAGCAGGAGCTCAGCCCTACCTCAAAGTGAGGCTCCCTCCAATAATTCTGGACATATCCAAAGGGGACATAGGCACACACAAAGCAGCGTGTCAGCAGCAGATAGCACTTAGCATAACAACAACAATAGCTAACATTTATTAAATGCTATTGAGAGCTCACTCTGTGCCGACAATTTTGATAACCACTTCACGTGTAAGTGTCGAATCCTAACAATTACCTATGAAATGAGTTGTTCTCACTTGAGAGATGAGGACACGGATCGTTAGAGGAGAAACATATCTTGATTTCCCTGGTGAGAATATTTGAACCCAAACAACTGACGCCAGAGCATGAAATCCCTCCTCATATTTCTTCCTTCAACCCTGTTCTTCCACCCAGGTCCAACTCCCAACCCGCTTGTCCAGGTTCACTATTTGCGAAGCCGTGTGGAGATGCCTCGGCAGTGAGAATATCACCGCTCGCGCCACGGTGTTTGTCGGATGTTCCCAAGCATAGCAGCAGGATGTTAGGGTGGGACTCTTCCTGCAGCAGGATGACAGCTCTCAGGACCAAAGAGAAAAGAGACAGACCCCTCCAATGCAGGTTTAAAACGAAATGGCCCTGACAAACTGTTCCACGAGTTTTGGAGCCTTCAGTCAGATCACAGTTATTTAAAAAAAAAAAAAAATGGGAGAGAGACTTCCCATTTTGGCCAAGATGGAGTAAGTCCATGGCAGGCTATCTCTCCCAACGACTAAACTTAAAACTCTCGTCACAATACAAAAAGAAACTACCAAAAGACTTTGGAAAGTGAACAATAGCAGGAATATTGGGGAGGAAAGTCAAAACTTGAAGAACAAGGTGGTTAGCAGTGAGTTTCATGATTTTTTACCCTCTCATTTATCTCCTGACTTTGACCAGAGGGCAGGCTGAATCAGGGAACAAGTTTGTGGGTGCAGATGGCATAAACTCCAGTAGAAGCCCAACTTTCTGGCCAGAAGACCAAAAAAGGGGGTTTCTGAGAGCCGGAGAAACTTGCACAGCTCCCCTAAGCATTGATCACCCCTTGCAAACTTGGTCACATTTTCTGGCTGACACTTGCCAGTTGGGAACATCAAGTCAAATTCCTCTGATTACCATACATCTTTGCCTGTGCTACGGTTGCCATCATCCCTGAAAGCAAGGGCCACGGGCCCTGATCTCATCTAACTTTTATGGCCAGTTTTCAGACCTATGGGTTCCATCTTCCATATCTCTCAGCAACTAAGAACTGGGGGTGGGGAGACAGATGGCAATCCCTTAGTGATCCATCCATAGTGCCCTCCCTCCCAGTTTCTCTTTTTCCCAGTTCCAGTACCACAGTGACAGGTCAGCAAGTCTGCTTCTAAGAAGCTGATCAGTGGTGGAACAAGATACTAGTCTTCCCTTCTTGCCCACATCCCCAAATCTTTGTAAGTGGTTCTCTGGAACCTTTCCTCGGTTTCACAAGGGAAAGCATCTCCTCCTCTCTTCCATGGGGTTGGGAGGTGGCATTCAGTACACAATGCACTCCCCCTCACAAAAACTACTTCCTCTCTTCTATTGATTCAGGGTGTGGGAGCTTGAGCGGTGGAAGGGCCAGTCCTGGAGCATCCTGGGAAAACTTGTGATGAGGAAGCTGTTCCTAATTGTGAATGTGGAATACAGGACTGGATGTATTTTGTTCTCAGCTTTTGGTCTCAGTCACAATTTGGGGACAACAGGAAAATTATACCAGTCATCTTCATGCAAAACCAATTATTGGACTAGAGAAGAGCTAATCTCCATGTGCAATAAAAAATAAGGGCAAAATTTTCAAATGTTTCAACTTTCTCCAACCCAGTGTTAGACTCTAATCCAGTGTTTACAAAATAAGCTTTAGACCCATAGGTGAGGCATAAAATTAATTTAGTCAATCAGTCAAGTGGATGTTGACCAACGTCATTTAAAATGAAATCAAATAGAATAGATCAGTGTATTTTGTGAAATTTTGATTTAGAAAGCCACTGCTCTAATCAGCAGGGCAGAGAAAGGAGATGGTCAACTATGCACACATCGTAGGAAATCTGTCATGCTAAGACTTCCATGGAAGAATCCTACAGGAAGACAGGGTTTTCTCTCACCTAATGAATGTTGGCTTCAGAGAAGTGTGAAGAACATATAAAATACAAAGAAAATATAAAATGCAAAGAGAGTCAGGTTTTCGCATTTGAAATTTTCTTGAAGATGGAATATACTATTTCCTCAAATCCATTTGTGTCTCACCCAAGTCTGTAAACTTCCTGGAATTCTTATTAGAAATCTCAAGTGTAACAGCAATAGTTTTCTAGTATTCCTACTTACACTAGTAAGTAGTTCCAGTTCTCAATTAACTCTCAGTTATATAAACTGCTCAACTAGATTCTGAAACAGAAAGATGTTTATCTTTTCAAGGTTAAAAACCAAAGTCAAGAAAGGCCATTTGGGAAATTGTTTACATGTATAGAATCATGCCCAATTTAACAAATATTTCTTGAGAGCCAACTGTACAAGTCACTGTGGGAGACAAAAATAAAATGAATATGAGACATTTTCTATTAAAAAGGATGTACCTGAATTTCTCTGCAAAAAAAGATTATATATGATTCCAATTCAAGTCAGTTAAGAAAGACAGACAGCTTGACTCGTAAATTTTTATGTTTATATATAGCTGAAACTCAAAACAGAATTCAAGTGAGGAGAACCCCTAGAACCAAGCAGGATAATCCATTTAATAAACTTATATACACAAAAAACAAAACACTCACTGCTAAATTTAGAATTTTATTAATCAAAACGTGCAGTGTTTTGTACTGGTGATGGACCTGGTGAATTCATTTTTGCTCATTTCAGATAGCCTAGGGAGTCAAGAAGGAAAGCACATAGAGATTCGGCTATATCTAGCATTTCACTTTTTTCATAAAGTTTGGTAACTCACGGAGGCTATGGGTTGTAGTTTTAGAGAATCAATGTAAGGGACTTTACCACCTTTTGGCTTAATGGAAAAATTAGCCTGAATGATCAAAAAAATATAAGATAAAATTCTATCATTAAATGTCCCTGGATAGTGACTAAACTAAAAGTGAAAATAAGAAAAGCCCAACACACTGCTTTAAGGCAATAGACATTAATTAAATGCTTGTTGAATTACATGAATTTGATTATATTTCTACCTCAGGGTGCCTGAATTTAACTCCAGTCCCACTAGTTACTAGTTGTGTTATTCTTGGGCACTACTTTCTTAACTTCTCTAAGACTTAATATCAAGTTCATAAGATCTTGTTATGAAGAGTAACTGAGATCATCCATGTAAAGATCTTAGCACAGTGCTTAACATAATTTAAGTGCTTATTAAGTTTATCTATTATTATTATTATTAGTCCATTTCCTGAAAGTTCTTACTAGTTAGATACTATCTGATTTCCCAAGGTAATGCCACACTGTTAAAATAGCTTTACATAGTGTGGAGGAGGAAGAAACAGCCTACATTTTAAAAGTATTTTTTAATGTTGGTTTTGTCATTTCTTTTGCTTAAACCCAGGTTTCAGGATGACCTAATTTTAGAAGCAAGTGAACTTAACATTTATTTTCATCACAATTAGAACGATTTGTTCTGCCTTTTCTGTAGGCAGAAACTTAAATCCAAATGAGATTCTGAAGTGGAAAATAACATTCACAAGTAAGTACTGTCAAGGCTTATGCCAGATGCTACTCTGTTAGCTTTTAGTGCATTAATTTCAGCATCGTTATAGCCTGGTATTAGCTGACACCACAAAGACTCAAGGATTCTTATTTCTTTTCACTCCTGGTCCCTCCCACCCCTCTTTTTTCAGTTCCAGGACCCACTCCTTGTTACGACCAGGCTTACGAATTTATCTGCCTGCCTATTTGCATCCACGATTAACTCTCTTATGAGAAAGACAGCGGTTAGGTAGCCTTTTGTTCAGTATTGGACCTCAGTTTCCTCACCTGTAAAGTGGACATACTAATAGCATCTTCTTAGAACAGAGCCTAGTGCATAAGAAAGAGCTTAATAAGTGTTATTATTGGATATCATGACTTTTATCATCATTATTTTTAACAAGCTTCATCCTGATACTTATGCTTTTTCTAAAAGACCATACTTAGATTCTGGCTTCTTATTTTCCCCCTGGGGTTTCCAAAATCACCCGGCTAGGCAGCTGTCTACTAAGCCTATGCCTACAACTTGACCCAAATTGTTCCTTAAAGGACCGGGACAAAGTCTTCTCTTCTTTTGTATGCTCTACAGAAGCTAGCACAAATGTTAACAAAGCTTTTAAAATAATTTCCTTGTATTTAAATTCATCCAAAGTCACAGAATAATTTTTCAGAAATTGCTTTTTCTTTTTTGTGTGTTTATTTTTAAAAATCGTGATAGAATAATGTAGACTCTCCAGTGGAAAAACAAGAGAGAGCATGAAAATCAGAGTCAGTTAAGGAGAAATGCAAAAGTCCTTGGCCCTAGATTAAGGACATCTGTAAGGAGAAAAAAACCTTAAACCAGAAGGGTTCCCAAGATAATCATTTCCTTTGTGCTCAGTGAATCTAAAAACACTATAATTGTTATTTGAAAGTGATTCGGGACTTTAAAGTTTGTTTTGAAAGTGTACAGCAAACAAACTTGATGTTTCCAAGTTCATATGAAATAAATTTGAATCCATAATAGTATTTATTCAAAATCTATGACATTGAGAAAATATTTGCTTTAAGTGTGTGAGGGGGTCAAAGACTTAAAGATTTGGGGTCCTTCTGTCAAAACCACTTAGAACCACGGATCTAGACTAATAGATTTTGAGGTGATAACCGACTATTATATGGCCACAAACACCTGGAAACTATGTCACCACAAGGGAAAAGCAGTAGAACCACCACAGTATAGTTCAGCTCTTCACTTTTCCCACCATGGCTTCCTGCTGGCAGCCCATATTTTATTCTGCCTCTACTGGGAACTCCAGTAGGTCTGTAAAGTCAACTAAACCAATCATTTCCTTGCCAAGAATAGTGGTAAAGAAATTAGGCCTCAGTGTATATCCTGGCTCAGTTATCTGACCGTAGCTTTAAATAAGTCATCTCTCAGTACATTTCACATATTAATTCATTCATTCAGTAAATGTTTTTGAGCACCTATGATGTGCCAGGCACTGTGCTGGTCACTAAGGATATAATCAATGGTGTACAAAAACAAACATAGTCTTTGAAATAGACACCATAGGTTGGCTAACAAATACCCATTGCCAACCCTCTTCACCACTACTGTTCCAAAGCTAGCTGCATGCTATGACTTAACTTCCTTGCGTCATTTTTCTCATCTGTAAAATGGCTGGGTTGGTCTATATTTACTCTAGGATCTCATCCAGCTCTGTGATTCTATCTGCCTGAATTCTGGGTGTTACTAGTTAAGTTTCTACCTTGTGCAAGCACTAAATAAAATGAGCTGGAGAGGGAAAATAAACCATGATAGCAGGCTAGGGCCTACCGAAGCCATGAGAGGAGTAAGTCATTGTCTTCATAGCATGTCCATGGCAGAACCACAAGTTGTCTTGGCCCAAAATATCTCCCCTACCAAAGCATCCATCAATAGAGGGGGCATAGAACCTAGGAAATCACGACACGTTCTTCCCAACCCCCAATAATCTTATATCAGTAAAACTAGGGTAAAACAAACATCAAGAGCAGAAAGAGATCACAAAAGAGTAAGGATATCATCTGTCCTGAAGAAGGAAGAAGGGCAGGTTCATGTACTTTGCCTTGGTAATGGACTGCACATAATACTTACAGTGTGTTTGTGGTAAAGAATATTTGCTACTGAAGGTATAGCTTTTGCTATTTGACTGTGGTAGTTTTGCATTGCTTTGGTTATCCTGCGGCATTCTCTAAGCCTAGGTCATACCTGGGTGGTAGATCATTTCCCTCTTAAAGGTACTGGAACTCCTGATGTCATGCAGGTAAGAAGGTAGACCCTGAAGAGGACTTAGGGACCAGGGGAGCAGGCCCTAAGCAGGCAGGAAGGAGGATTCAAGCTTGCTCTCTTGTCTTCCTTTTCTTGACCTATATTTCAATGAATAAATGTAGCTAATAACAGTCCTTCCAGTAGAAGGGAATAAAGAAATTCTTTGAAATGGGATTTAGGAAGGAGGTTGTGCAGGGAGAATTGGAGCTAGGGGAAAAATGGATCCATAATTTGCCCATGTTACTCAGACTCATATTGCTCTAGTTTTACTTCCTTTTATTATTCCCCAGCATTGGGGTAAATTTTTGCTTAGCCACTTGGCCTTTTCGCAGCTGTAGGGTGTGAAGAGAAGGCTATAGGGTGTAAAGAGAAGTCTCATATATCAGTTAGCGTTTGATCAGAGGAACAAAACAACTAGGAGTTATATAATCATAAAGGATTTTTTATAGGAATTCAAACGGGGCAATTATGGAATCTGGTTAAACAGTCTATGTGAAGCTGCTGGCTTTGCATCCGGTGCTGGATCCTGAAGTAAGCAGGGCAGGAAGTTAGGCAGGGGAGATGGATGTGAAGTGAGAGAGAACAAAGACAAACCAGAACCCACGGAGACTGACCAGAACCCATGTTTCTCTCACTGCCCCCAAACCTTCCACTTTGATGATGTGGTATCCTACAGGAGAAGCTGGTGCCCTTCATCACAGAGCTAAATATGCACATGGTGCAGGAGTCAGAGAAACTGAAGGAGGATCCAGAGGGAACTGAAGGAGCTGCAGCCTTGGTGGCACACCTATCCGACAAAATGAGCCAGATGATAAATGGTAACGTGCATGAGTGGCAAGAACACCTAGTGCCTCTAGATTGACCTTCCAGATATAAAAAGAATGTGGCTGCTTCTTCGCCTTCCAAATCTCATGCAAATTGTCTTTTATGGCCTCTTAACTCAAAAGTATATAAGGAAGGGATTTCTGTGAAATGTAATTCCAGCCCAGTTAGCCTGACAAAATACAAGCCTACCACAATTCATTTTTCCACACTGTACCAGGTTATTAAGTGAGGGAGCAATGCTGTAAGGCCCTCATTGGGGAAGCAGTAATCAGCTAGTGATTCAAAGAGGACAGTCCAAGAGATAGGGCAGCATGATCTAGCTGTCCCTCTTGTCCTGGAAAATTCCACTTACAATGCCAACTCATTTACTTGTAGTATGAAAGGAAGTCTTTCCTTCTATATGTGCATGAACCATGTGTATTCCTCAGTGTGAGCTAGTAGAACCATCCCCTTACCCTTTCTCCTTCTCCCTCTCCTACCTCCCTGCTTCATTGCCAGATGCCTGCAAACTCCTGGATACAGGACTATCTTCCCAATTCACTATACCTGAAGAATGGCACTTACTTCACCAATCTAACAATGTACACATTTAACATTCCTACCAATTGAGTTAAACTACTTTTTAAAATGTTACCAGCACATATGATGAAAGATATGTTTTCAATAATAAGAATGCTCAAATTAAGAATTAAGGGACTTTTGCTTCTGGTTAGGATATAGAAGCTCTCAAATGACTACTACTCACCTCCCTACAAACAATAAGAACAAGCTGGGTAAGCTTTTAAAAATAAGTAAATCATAGTCAAAACTATCAAAGGTTAGTACATGATTTGATACTTGGATATAGTATCAAATCATAGTAGAAGCAATCAAAGAGCTGAGAAATGAACCTAAATGAACTAAATGAAACTTAAATGAACTAAATTCCCAAAAGAAACAACTCTTTTTAGGAGAGAAAAGACACATGACTGCTTTTATCCCTGGCAGAACAATGACTGGAGAAGTAAACTTGCCATTGACAAGGGTGTAGAAAAACCAGCCTAACTTTGAACAAATGTTGAATGGTTGCATGTGGCTGGCATCACAGATGAGAAGTAGGAAGCCACAGTAACAGATTACCTCTGCACTCACTTGCCAAATCTCTCCTCCAAGGCCTTCACTAAGAGCACAACATGGAAGGCAAGGTGCAGAACAGGAGAGCTGTGAGAGACTTCTGAATGTTATCCAAGAGGAAGGGAACAACAAGTTGAAGAGAGAGGACAAGTTCAGAAAGCTCAGAGAGAGCTCCCTGAGTGACACTGAGCCTTCACTGAGTACATAGCAGTGGCAAACCAAAGGCTGGGAGCAGGATGGAAGAGCTGAGTAAATCTCCCCACAGTGTGTAAGTCCTTAACTGAGTGTAAGCCAGGAGGCTTGCAAAGTATCAGGGCAGGACAGCATGGTAAAGAGAATCTCCTGATGCATGGAAAGCCAAGGACAGGGCTTAGAGGATAAAGAGAACACCCACAGAGATCCAAAAAGCTGGTGGCTGGGCCATATAGCAGAGAAAGATCCTAAGATTCTCACTGATTCACATTTCCCAAGACATACCAAGAGGAAAATACTGATCCTTAGCTTGAAACATTTGAAACCAAAAGTAAATTGAGTCTAATGAAAGCTCCAGGAATACAAGCCCAGAAATGTATCAATAACAGATTAGATTGACTTTCTACCCATCCCCCACAACCTAGCAGCTCAACAGAGGAAAGAACATATCCTTTGCTAGGGATAAAATATTATTTACTTCCACCTCTACTATTCTTTTACACATAATGTTGGTCATAGAGTCAAAAATTACAAGCTCTGTGAAGAAGCAGGAAAATGTGACCTAAATTCAAGATAAGAAACAAATTCTAGAAGCTCACCCATGACAAAAATCATGGCATGATTCCAATAATGGCAATCATTCCAAATCATGACAGGATTTTGGAATTAACACACAAGACTTTAAAATAACTATGATTAATATGTTAAGGGATATATGAAAAAGGTTAAACATATGTATAAACACATTTGGAATTTTAGTAAAGAAATGAAAACTACAAAAAAGAACAAAATGGTAAGTCTGGAACTGAAAATCACAATATCAGAAATGAAGAATTGATTCCATGGGGTTAATAGTAGATTAGACAATGCAAAAGAAAGAAACACTGAAGATAAGCCAAGAGAAATTATCCAAACTGAAGCAAAAAGAGGAAAAAAGAATGAGCAAAAATATGAACAGAGCATCTAAAATCTGTAGGACAATATTAAATGGTCTAATATATATGAAATTAGAATTTCAGAAGGAGAAGAGGCAAGAAAATGGGGTAAAAAAAAAACTTGAACAGAAAATGTTGTGATAATTTTCCAAAATTGATGACAAACATCAAACCACAGATCCAAGAAGTTCAGCAAACTCCAAGCAGACTAAAAGCACACAGAACAAAATCTAAACACATCATGGTCAAAATGCTGAACATCAAAAATGAAGGGGAAAAAAATCACGTAAATAGATAAAAGAGATATAACATTCAGGGGAACAACACTAAAAATGAATCTGACATCTCATCAGAAACAGTGAGGGCTAGAAGACAATAAAATAACATATATCAACCTAGAATTCTATACCCAGTAATAATATCCATCACATTAAAGACAAAGATATTTTTTGGACACACAAAGCTGAGATAATTCATCTCCAGGAGACCTGTGCTACAAGAAATGCTAAAAGAAAGTCTTCAAGCTAAAGAGAAATGATGCCTCATGAAAGCCCAGAGCAGCAGAAAGGAGCCAAGAGCACTAGAAAAGAGTAAATATGTGGGAAAATATAGAAGATCATTTTAAAAGATCTTTATATGTAATTTTAAATTTCTTCAAAAGATGATTGTTTAAAGCAAAAATACTAGCAATGCATTAAGTATGTATAAAGAAAAAATATGGCAACAAGAGCTTAAATGTGAGAAAGGGGTAAGTAGAATTGTACTGTTGTAAGTTACCTAGATTTTTATGAATTAATGAGTACACTGTGATAACATAGAGATGCCTGTTATGATCTCTATAAAGCCACAGTTATCAAGACAGCGTGGTATTGTCATAGAACAGAGAAATATCTTAATAGACTACAATAGCAGAGAGTCCAAAAACAGAGCCACATATATATGGTCCATTGATTTTCAACAAAGGTATCAGAGCACTTCAGTGGGAAAGGAACATCTTTAAAACAAACTGGAACAATCAAATATACATATGGGAAAAAATTGCACCGAGACTCCTACTTCATTCTATATTAAAAAATTAATTTAAGGTGGATTATCGATCTAAATATAAAACTTAGAACCACAAAGTTTCTAGAAAAAGCAGGAGAATAATTTTATGACCTATCCTTAGATTTCTTAGGTCACCAAAAGCACTAACCATAAAAGAAAAAAATGATAACTTGTACTTCATCAAATTTAAAAATTTCTGCTCAGGAGAAGACACTATTAAGCAAGTGAGTAGGCCAGACACAATCTGGGAGGTCATATTCACAATACACATATGTGACAAAGGATTTATATCCAGAATTATAAAGAAAGCCTATAAATCAATAAGAAAATTACAACCAATTTAAAAATAACAAAGTATTTAAATAGATACTTCAAAAGATATACTAATGGCCAACAAACAAAAGTTAATCAATACCATTAGTCATCAGGGAAATACAAATTAAAACCACAATTTCATACCTATTAAATGGCTGATATCAGAAAGCCTGGCAATGAATTAATACTAACAAGGATGCAAAGCAACCATTTTGGAAAACTGTTTGACAGCTACTCAAAACTATACGTAAACCTACCCTATAATCAAGTAATTCCACTCCTATGTATTTACCCAAGGGAAATTAAAACTATGTCCACACAAAAAAAATACTTTTACTAGAAAGTTCATAGCAGCCTTATTCTTAGCAGTCAAAAACCTGAAATAATTCAAATGTCCATCAACAAGGGAATGGAATACTATTCAGCAATAAAAGGAAACAAACTACTGATAAATCAACAATATGGAGCATCTTCCAAACATGATATTGAGTGAATGAAGCCAGACACAAAAGAATGTATGTTGTATGACTCCAGTTATAAGAAGTCCAAGACCCATGGTAACTACTATATCTTTGGTAATGGAAATCAGAAAGTGGTTGCTTGGAGCAGAAAGGATTGACTGGAAAGGACAAGAGGTGGTATTCTCAGGGAATAGAAATATTCTAGATCTCAATTTATAGTGTTTACATCGGTGTATTCAATTTTCAAAACTCATCAAACTATGCACAATATCTGTGCATTTTATTATGTAAATTATCTCAACGAAAAATGTAAAATTAAAATACATATATATCAAAACTGTATGAGGTAGTTGGGATAATTTTACCACTTACCATTCTAACTCACCTGTACAATAATAAGCAAACATTCAGTTCTGAGCTTCCTGGAAACTCAGGTCAAGGGAATGTCCATATTTTACCTGCGAGAAAAGGTCTTTGACATATATGAAAAGGCTTGTCAACACACCAAGAAGGGTAAATATATCAGATTTACTAGCTATCACCTTAAGCTAGCTCAGGGCCATCATCTAGATCACCAATCTTTAGCTTCATTGATTGCAATAGCCTCCTAAATGCATACTCTGCCCCTAATCTTGTCTCCCTGCAATCTATTCCTCAACTTACAATCAGAGAGATTAAAAAAAAAAAAAAAAACAGGCAAATACGGCAATGACTCCCTATTGACTACAAATAAAGTACAAACTTTGTTGTAGTGTGACGTGTAAGATAGCATATACCTCTCTAACCTCATCTCCTATCACTTGTTGCTTTGTACCTTAAAGTCTTATAACACCCAATTTTTAACATGTCTTCACATACACTGTATTATTTAAAATCCCCATGCCTGGATCACACGCTTCCCTTTGCTCAGAGTGTTTCTGTGTATCTTATCCTGAATAATTTACTCATCCTTGTCAGACTTAGCTCAGGCGTCATCTTTCCGGGATATGTTCCTTGAACCCTCACGTTCCCACAGTACCCACTGTAGACCTCTAGCCTTAGTACTTAGGATATTTTTATTTCATCAACAAATACTTATTGAGCATCTACTATGCACCAAGCACTGTCTCAACACTTAGAACACATCAATTAACTAAACAAACCGTCTTCACTTCATGTAATTAAATTTGTTAATTTGTCCAGCTAAACCACAAATTCCAGGAAAGTAAGCTATGATTTGTCAAGTTTGTACCTGCAGCACCAAACACTGTTCCTGGGACATCATAGCTGCTCAGCATAAATTCTTGTGAATTGAAATGAACCAAATGATGGGATAGAACATAAGATGGTTACATGTTGATTAGTAGGAGCTGAGACAAGAAAGACTGATTCAGAACTGTCTGTGAAGCACAAGCCACAGAGGAGGACTCCTAGCTGTAGGCAACGGCAGCACAGCTCTAGAAGCCATGGGAGATGAAGTGCAGAAACCAGACTTCACTGACCACATGATTTTGCCTAGAGTTGCCCCTACATGAAACAGCCAAAAGTAATTTCAGGATCACATAAGTGCTGAGTTTTTAGTGGTGGCAGATCCCCGCTGACATCCCACCCAAAGATGTTTGATTGCCCCCCTGTATTCCAAACCAGATGTTTTTGGATGGCAATCTACTTTCTCTCACCTTGGGGTGGCCAGAGGGGAAGTTGGATTAGAGGTAGGTGGGCAATAGGGTGAGGGTTTCAAAAATTATATTCCATGACTGATTGCCCAAGATTATGTATGAGGTGTGATTATAAAGTAATGAGAGCCATTTTCGTGTGTGACTTGTCTTATGTTTTAATCACACCTCATATATGGAATGTGTGTCATTTTATACAATGTTTGAAAATTACCACAACCTAGGGTATTTGACAGGAAGAGTTAAATTGTTACTGAGTGCTCTTTTGCAAGGTAACTATACTCTGGTTTTTCTTCAGAGCATGTATGTAATTATGACTATGAAGAGTCTTTTCTTATGAGAAAATATGTAATTCCAGGCATGTTACCTAAGAAAAGAAGGGAGAAACATTGTATTTATAAAGCTGTGGTCATCTAAACATTCCACAGCCATTTGACAATTGTTATAAACTACTTGGCAATAATGAAAAAATTGAAAGTTTTTATAAATATATAATGGACAGACATTTTGAATTAAAGAGAGAAGTCAATTAAAATTATGAAAGTGAGAATAGTAAAGGATTTCTATACTGAATAGTCATCATAATTCTTACAGGGATTTACCATCATTATCCAAAGGTCTTCTAATGGAATCTAGGTGGGGATTGGACAGACACTAAAACACTAACATTAAAACATATGGACTTTTTTTAAAGAGATCTTGCTGTTTATAAAAGAATACTTATAGCTGACTAAGCAAGAGAATAACCATATTTTAAGGATGTAAGATTTGACATTAAAGATGTCAAATGCAAAAGAAATAAAAAGAAAAACAGCCAATTATAGGTTAATAATAATTGGATTCTGTCTTGGCCACATGGAACTAAATCCTTGACTATCAATATTAGATCCTGAGGGACAAATATGGCCAACGCAGCATAAGTAAAAATGCCAGCAGAAACTAGAGTTGCACCCAGCAGACTATGCAAAGGGAAATTCAAAGAGCCATTTTATCTGGAGTGTGTAATTTTCAAAATGGCTTAGAGAAGTAGTTCTCAAACTTTTTGGTTCATAGAAATCACCTGGAGTGCAAATTCCTCATTAAGGGTGGAACAAGAATCTGCATTTTATTCTGGTGCAGAGGGTCTCCTGACCACATTTTTAAAGTATTATATAGAAAGTATGAATTCTTATATAATTGTGATTTTTCATTACAAATTTACTACATAATCTAATAGTGATAAGACTGAGATAAAAATTCAGCAAAAACTTTCACTTGGGAAATAAATCCCTTTAAAAATATTTCCTGTTAAGTTCAATTATTTGAGGGATCTATAACTTTTAGGGTATAAAAGAGATTGCAGTGAGAACTTAATTTTCTCTAGACTATGATTAATGAATGACTTGAAAATCATGAAAAAATAGGAGAAATAACATAATATAAAATTTAAAGTTACATTTTCAAAGCCAGAGGTTATAATAAATAATTAAGATAGATAGATCAGTGTTGCCAGAGGGTGATGATTTGACATGGAAACCAGGTTGGAGGCATTCGTATTTGTACTGATTTGAGTATGCAAATACAGGCTCCTTGCTGAGAAGCCATTTTGCAAATTTTGCCCAGAATTGCAAATTCAAGCTCAGAATGTACTAGTCCCACAGTCTCCAAAGGGTCCGAGGCTGAGCCGGTCCCATCTGCCAGGGGATTCTACTACTTGCAAAAGCAGCAGCTGCTGCTTCTCTGGTTTATGTTGATGTGAAACTCCCAAGCAAAATAAAAGATTGGCATCTGGGCTTAATTCTACTTTGAAAGAAATTTTATCATGTTATTTTTGTAATGACTCCAAGGATTTTTAAAATAATTATTGAGGATACATTTCTCAAAATTCCCAGTTGAGTTCTCATACACGTTTTATTACAAATATATCTGTCACAGAAAAACAGAATCTTATTACTTATAGTAATATAAAATGGGATTGATAAATAAGGTACTATATCAGCAAACATAGAAAAAAAGCTAAATTTTACTCTAGTGTAAGTGTGGTATTTCCACATAGTAGTAGCTATGCATGCAAGGCTTTAAAATCATTGAAAATATATTTATAAAAATGACGTGAGGGAGATGGCTTCCCTTCCCACACCGTTATTAGTGAGGGGAAGGGAGGAGGAACATGTGTAAAATATGCACAGTTGCTATGATACAAGGATGCACAGATCAAAGAAGGTAAAAAAAGGAGAGAGAGTAGACAATTTTACCTGGAGAAGAATTCTTCCTAGAAAAGGTGAACTGAGACTTTAAAAATGAATAACAAAGAGAAAAAGTGCGTTGCATGCAGGATGTTATGTGAACATCTTGAGAATTTGCGGAACCACCAGCAGTTTGATAGGATACGAGGTGGGGTGTGACAAGTGTCAAAATGAGAGGTAGACAGGAACAGGGAAAGCAGGTCAGGAGCTCTGTCTGATTGGGAATTACATCTGAATCGTAGAGGTAAGGCTCTTACATCAGGGCCTGCCTTTTAATATCTCTGTGGGTAATTATTACGTGTTGCCAAGATTGGTAACTACTGCTCTAGTGCATCCTCTTCAGTTTTAACATACATATTGTATATGAATATTCAATATGTTAATGTCGGACTTATATAATATATATAATACTAAAACTCAAACATTTCTTTAACATTACTGCTGCAAACAATCTATTACTGTCATTGTGGTCAGGATAGCCTGTGTGAAAGGGATGCAAGAAAGGAGGTAGAGGTCCAGGTAGGAGACTACGTATTCCAGCAGTCCTAGTAATAAGCCGGAAGCCAGGTAATGTCACAAGGGGTGAATAGGAGTGGACGGATGTAAGAAATAGGAAGGAGGCATCCATAACAAGACTGATAACAGATGCAGGGAGAAGGAGAAGGAGAAATCCAGGGTGGCTCCAAGTTCTCTGGTTTGCACAAGTCTATGGGTGAGCTTAGCATGAATTTTCCCACCTAAGAATATTCAGAGACTACCATCCTGCCAAAAGCAGCAGAAATACCACTTCTTTCTTGTGTTCCCTGCTATTTCTGATAGTGTTCTCTCTTCTGACCATCCTTAGAACTTTACCTGTATTTCTCTGTGGTACTTGTCATTTACAACCATTTGCTGAAATAATGCATACATGATCTGTCTAGTAGATGTTCTATTCAAAGCCCTTTCCATATCTAAAACCTTATAATTCTGTGCAGTGAATAAATGGAAGTTTGCCTATCATACCTCCTGGAAGTTTCTACTTTGAGATGTTGCTCCAGAGTAGGTGTTCTTAACCTTTTGTGTGTGTCATGGACTCCATTGGCAATCTAGTGGCAATTTGATAAAGCTATAGATCCTTTTCAGAATAATGTTTTTTAAGTGTGAAAAATAAAATACACAGAATTACAAGAAAAACCAATTATTACTGAAATATAGTTATAAAAATAGTTTTGAAATGCAAACGCATAATGTAATACTATATTTTTATCAATGCATTAAATAAGAAAATACATTAAGCTATAGACAAATTAAAAATAAATTTATCTTTAAAAACTTATCAGTGGAAGGCTGTTGTTGCTAGATTAAATAAGAACATTAAGCTGTGGAGAGGTCTTTGGAAAAGCTATAGGCATGTCATGTTGGATAAACAACTGATTTCAATTTTTTATTATTGTTTGTTACAGGTGTTGAAAATGCTGATTTGTAAAAATAAATTCTTGCAAATAGATTAAAGTTTTATAACTACTTTACAAGACAAGGACAGCTTCTGTCAAGGAAGCTGAATTCTCCAAGGTTTTTTAAATTAGACTACAATTGTAGTTTGGTTTTTTAACCTAAGACTAATGAATTCTTCTTTAGCTAGATCATCATCTTAATATACTTTATATCAAAAAGAAAAAGAAATGATGGTCCATGGTTCAACTTTGATGCCTTCAAGATAAGATAACTTGTAAAACTTTCTGAAATGTTTCCATATGTTTGCAAATTTCTCTTTTCAAAGAAATTGACAGAAAATGTATCTCATCTTCATGAAGTAAAGGATCCCCTCTAGCATTGACAGTAGGCAAGTATGTTCCACATTAGCAGCTTAGGCAAGAAACTTTGTAGATTTCCAAGAGTATCCATTAAGATGGCATTAGGAGCTACGTACTGTGTTCAAAAGGGCTTTACAGAGAGTTAAGAATTCTTATTTAAACTGTCTAGTTTTGCAAAATTTTAAGAAAGAATTCCTCATATTGATCAACAAATAGTTGTAGATGGGGAATCCTATGGAGCAGCATAAATGTCTGCTGGGACATTACAGCGGGACACTGCTGTAAGAATACGTCACTTTATGTTTGGTGAAGGTACAGAGTTGACCAATGGCTGGCCAGCAACCTTGCACAATACCTGTAGACATGAAGTTTATGATCTTATGGGATCTTTCTAGTTTAAAAGCAATAATGAGTATGAGTGATATTTTGTAATATCTGCAATAGCTATAATGTGACATGAAAATATCTGTGGTTTCTCTTGGTAACAAAGTCACAGGAGTACTAATACTGCTGTGGTTTGTTACCTACATTCATAATTGAAGGGCAATTAGAGTTAGATATAATAAAGGCATATTTTGTTTTTATCCAAGTTCATGGGCCCCCAAAGTCTGACTTCCATCCATAGAACTCCTATTCTAAAGGTAAAACTGAGACCACAAGTTTACTTTTGAAATTCCAAGGAAAAATATTAAATGTAATGCTCCAAGGTCAGTGTCCTCATAAAATTTCACTGTCATAACCACCTTCAGTGGGGAAAGGGGTTATATTAATAATTATACCAGAACAACAGTCTCAAAACCAGATCATCCTTGGCAAACTGAGATGTTTGGCCACACTACCCAAGGTAGAAAGAAGATTAAAATGGAAAAAAAAAAACCATTGCAGATAATAAAAGAGGTTTTATTTTGACAGAGATTCAATTCTCCCCTTCTACAAAGAACCACGGAATCTGAGAGAATTAGTGACTATACTCCAAATTAATAGTTAGAACTTTATGCTCATATCTCAGCAGATATAATAAGCCATAGCCATCAATAAAGTAATTTTCCTGTGTGTGGATGTTCTAAAAGAAGTTTTTTGGCATGATGCGAAATTGGTCTAATACCCACTTTCTATTAAAAATTCATCCTGGTTTGGGCAAATTATGTATGCTAATATGTAAGTCTAAATTATTATTAAAGTATTTAAAAGATGATCTTTTTTTGCTCAATTATTGTATCTTCACGTGTTGTAATCCATGATCCTATGGTACCTTATGAGCTCCTTATCCAAGAAAAGTATGATAGGCATCAAAATGGTTGACCATTTGCCTATAACTTACTGTTCAAGGGCTCAAGTGAGCAAGTTGGTTAGAGACGGCTGAGCTTTATGTTTTCCCTGCAAGCTCATCAGGCTGTAGAGTCCCAGTGCTCCTCAAGACAGAGGTGGGGAAGAGGTAAGCCTCTGCAGTCTCTGCGATTCTTCTCAAGAGCCAAAACAAAGTATTTTTCCAGAGGAAAATCTCAGGAGGCTCTTCTTCATCAAGGTGAAAAATTGAGTGAAGCAGAAAGACTAGGGAGGAAAAGAAGAAAGCACTCCTTTTTGGAGGTCTACTACATGCCAGGTACTTAGCATATTACCTCATCTAATAATAATCCTGTAAAGGTGCCATTATTCCTATTTTACAGCTGAGAAAATTTAGGATCAGAAGAAGTAATTAACTTGCTGAAGGTCACAAAGCTAGGAAGTACCAGGGGTGAGTTTTGAACCCTGATTTTTCAGTCCAGAGCTTTCTCTGCTCCATACTGACACTTCAACCCAGTTTGAGATACCAAGAAGGAAACCATACTTACTGTGATCCCTTCTTGCCCCTGGAATATTATGTCTACCTCTTTCTGAATCTAAGATCTAAGGATGGTGTGGGAGAGAATTAGGAAGCCCTGAGTCCCTGGGAGAAGAAATTCAAGTCCTTTGGGAGCATAGGTCAGGAAGGTGTTTCGTAGAAGAATGAAGGAGATAGTAAGATTAAGTAGCTTCTGCTACAAATGTTGTTGGGCTATAAGAGCAGGAATTCAAGGTTTTTCAAACCTCAAGGAAGGTTTTTTCACAGCCCAGTGCAATTATCACTATGACAAAACACACTCATTGGGCTTTCAACCAAGTCAATTATGATTTGTATTCATCATAGTACAAATATAGATTCATTGCAACATATGTAGAAAACATGGCTTGAAATAGTGTTTCATCAATCTTTTCTCATGTCTATAGTCCTTCCCATATTTTTAAGCCTGAGCTATGTAGCTAGAGCTGTTTCTGATTAGCAAAATTAGCTTCCACTCTTTTTTGTGTTAACATATAACACAAAAGTCTTAACTTGAAGATAAGACTGATTGCCCTCTTTGAGTAAAGAGCTTTCAACAGAAATCACAGTTAATTGGAAAAGCTTCCCTTGAGATATAAACTACAAGGGAAAAAAAAGAACAATAATGAGAAATTATCAGAAATTTAATATTTTATTCTGAAAGGCAGCATAAATTTAAAAGCAATGGTAACTATACAGTTTATATTTATCTACTATATTTTTCTGTCAAGATACTCCACAAGTATAAAGAAGATTACAATATTTTTTTAAATGATTGAAGATGGAAGCTTCATTCATGCTTTCCTTCGTTCACCAATTTTTTTAACATCAACAGTTTTTCACACATCAACAATGTGCTAGGCATAGAAAATACAGAAGTGAAAAAGACAGACATAATGCCATCCCTCATGGAGCTCAAAGACTAATAAGAAATACAAAAACATTGTAAAAGTACCCAGTCTTTAATCCTCAATTTTGTGGCAATAGAAATCTATTCAACATAGCCAGGGTGTTAAAAAAAAGAACAGTAGATTTTAGATCAAAACACCAGAGTTCTCACCTGAATTCTACTACTGTCTCCATGAACATATTACTTAGAACTCTTTGTGAGAAATAACAGAAACCAGCTCATACCAGTTTAGCCAAAAAAAGGGAAATTTATTATAAACATATGTGGCAGGGGTGATATTTCTTAACGTGTAAATATTACCAGTTTCTCTCAAAACTTCTCCTTTTCTCTCTCTACCCCTCCCAAGTTCCCAGGGTTTTGTGATGGGCAATAAAGATAATGAGAAGAAAGAACGAGACAGGAGAGACAGGGGGGAAGAAGTGAGAATAATGAGACATAAATCCACGAATGCTGAAGTGTAAGGGAGAGTTTTTGAATTTGTCATGTGAGTAGTTCCAAAATAGGCACAAGGAGCTAGGAATCACATGAAAGTGGCTTTTAAAAACAATGTTCCTATGGGTTGTGAATTGATCCTCAAGAGAACCAAGGTAAGATTGGAATTCCTTTTAAATTATCTTTTGTATGCTATTTTATGGTTCTTGCAAACACTGCATCAAGTAGGAGCCCTAATTCCATCAGAGTTTTGTTCAATAAGCTTTTTACTTCATTTTCAAGCATTATATTCCAATAAAAATTAGAAACGTCTTCTCTAGTCTATCCAACTTCTGCTCCAAGCCCTATCACAGATGCAAAGCTCTCTCAGGGACCCAGGGGCAGATGCACAGCCTGAAGTCAGCACTCCAAAATATTTCTCCTTCCTCCCCTCTGCCTTCTCCCCTCTCTTCCTGCTTGCTATTTATGATATTATGGAGGCAGAAGACAAACAGCACCGTTTGGGGCAAACAATTAGATTTTTGGTCACACTTCCAAATTTTTACAGAAAGACCTCTGATTGACCCAGTTTGAGTTAGATATCCAGTCCTAGGCCAGAGTTAGATATCCAGTCCTAGGCCAATCATTTATGGGAAGGGAGCTCATTCTTGTGAATCTTTCAACGATTTAGAACAAGTTGTTGCTTTTGTTCCCTCTGTTCTGTTTGCTTAACTGTAAAACAAAGATATTAATTATCCAGCCTTGGCACAGGATTATTGTGATTTTTAAATGAGTAAATATAGATAAAAGTGACATGGAAACTGTAAGGTTATCTTGAAATGCATTATTTTTATTAAAGTACTTGAAAGCGATATGTTTGTTATTTATAATAACAAATAATACCATACTGACGCCCACTCTGTCCCTATGCTCCAACAACCCTTTTGACTTACAGCCAGTGTGTCTGCTCTGGTGCTCAGGTGACAGGATCACCACCCAAGAGCAGTGTTTGTTACGCTTTTAGGGCCACTGCCCCCTCTGAGTCTGATGAAAACTAAGGAACCTCTTCCCACAACAACACACATTCCTAAATGCAACATTTTATATACAATTTCAGGTGCTCCATAAACCCACTAAAGCTCCCACAGCTGACAAGTAAAGAACCTCTCCTCCAGCTCAAGACACAGAGAGCACCCTCAGAGCTTAGTAACCTGCACCTCTTCTCTCCATTCAGACAAGAAAGGGAAAAGTCACTTTCAATAGATTTCACTGTCATGACTGAAAAAGAGCAGCAAATCAGAAGCAGAGAGAAAAAAAAAAGAGGAACTACATCTTCTTAAAAGGTTACAAATTCCATTTTCATCTCTCCAAAGACCTTTTCCTTTTCGATTTGTCAAACAGTAAGTGTCCCCCCTTGTGTCATTATGGAAAGGGAATAATATACTTCTGTCTTGTTTATTTCCTTTAGTAGAAAATGTTTTTTTTTTTTAATTCAGGAGGGTAACACTACCCAATATGATGATTCACATTATCCGGTTCTTCTATAAAACAACAAAAATCTGAACATAAAGGTTATGTAACATTTATAAACAGAGATATACGCAAAATGAGATGTCAACATGTCCACTCAATTTGCATTTAAATGTGACTAATTTCTAGTCAGTTTGGGTTCTCAGTATGTTTGGACAGTACTCTAATGAAACTAGACACTTGAATATGTATTTTACTAAATGTTTGATCCATTAATGAGGTAAGTCGATAAATTTGAGGAGCACAAACATGCAATCTAGTTAATTTGGGCCAAACCCACTTTTCATAAATAGATCTTCAGCTAGAAATATGTGGAAATTGTCACATCTACCAACATAGAGCTGGAGATGTTTCAATAGGTAAGGACAAACTATCAAATCATATTTGTTGTTGATCATCATATTTCATCTAACATACTAAGTCATATGGACATTTGCCTAAATCGTGTAGAAATCTAGCTAGCATCTAGAGTCTCCCAATTTAACATATACATTGGGATCACCCTTGAAGTGAATTAACCTGGATAAGGCTTTGCAGCTCCTTACGTGCCCTATAGCAATCGTTTCCTAAATTGTACCCAAGTTTGACTTCATAAAACCTGAATTAAAATCCTAGTTATGGCATTTACTAGCTGCATGACCTTTAGCAAGTTACTTGGCTTCTCTGTGATCAATTTTCTTATCTGTAGAGGGGGGATGACCTGAAGAGTTGTTGTGAGGACTAGATAAGAAAATGTGTGTATCTCACACAATGCCAGGTGCATGTGTACTCAATAAGTGGTAAATTGTTAATGGTAAAAAAAGTTTACAAAAATAATGGATAAGTTTGCCAATTGTTCTTCCCTTGTCTTATAACCTAGTCTTATAAAATTAAAAAATTAATATTCAAATTAAAAAGCAGGTAAGTATCATACTGAAAAACTAGTTATTTTTATTCAACATTTACTTTTCCCTAGCTTATCTTAGCAATAGCTGTTATGACCTAGAAGCTGATTTTACTATTCAAATGTATCTTCTTTGATTTTATCTACATATTTTACTAATTAATTGCCATTTTAAATACTTTATCTTTCTGTATACAATCCAAACATACTTTAAAATCCATATTGAAATTACCATGGTGTGGGTCATCTACCTATCGATTTTTTAAATGAATACTAAAAGTTATATTTGAGAAACTAAACATAGTAGATATTTGCTGGCATTTTTAATTATTGCTTTTGTCCACATAGCATCTGAACCCCAACATGAGTTTTTGTGGGAGGCACCTCTCACTCTAGAAGTCTAAAAAGGCCAGATTGCTGTTTTCCAGCCTCCCTTGCAGCTAGGAGTTGGGTACCTAAAGTAGGTCAATCAATTAGTTACCCCATTGCAGGTTTGAATCAGACACTGATGACACAAAGGAGTGGGTGGTGGTAGAGAATCTATTGGCAACAGTATCCAGCCTCCAAGGGTGGCATGGGCAGAAGGGGCATTGAGAGCTCATCGGCAATGGCAATGGTGTCCCTGACAGATTGATTCTGTGGCATGATTGTATCTCTGGTCCTGTGTGCTGCTTCCCTCATTCCTCCTGCTGTCCAAGCCTGACTCTCCAGCCGTCCACAATTTGGTTAGGGACTGATTGCCTTCAATCATTTCCTTTTCTGCTTAAATCAGCCAGAGTCAGTTTCTATTGCTTCCAAACAAGAACCCTGACTGATACACTAACTCTAAACACAGAAATGAAAACATGAATGGCATTTTATAACAGCTATGGTGAATGACTGTGGAACTTTTCCCAAAAAGTAGATCAGAGTATCTAATTCCTACTCAGTGAATCATTCAACTTAAAAACAAACAAACAAGACATCTATGACCTCACACCTATCTCCAACCCACCACCCGTTTCTCTGCTTTGATTCTGCATCAATTATGAATTGATTTGGTTAACATAAGAGGGGGATAAATAATGATTTAAACATGTGGGAGTTGTTTTCTCTCACATTAAAGAAGGGCAAAGGTAAGTGATCCATTGAGTCATCAGAGACCAGGCTCCTTCTCTCACTTTTTCTACTACATTGCATTTGGATGCATGCTCTGAGTTACCTCACGGTCCAGGATAGCTGCTCTTGAGGCATCAGTTATCACATCCCACATGCCAAGCAGCACGAAATAGAGAGGAGGGAAAGGCAAAAGTGGTGCTCCTCACAGCTTAATTGCTTCCTTTTAAGAAGCCTGCCCAGAAGTACTATGTCAAGAACCTACTCATATGGTTGCATCTCTGTCCCCCGCTGCAAGGGAGGTTGGCTGGAAAATGAAGTCTTTATTCCAGGCAGCAAAGTCTAGATAAAATGCGAGGCTCAGGGCCAGCACAGTGGTGTAGTGGTTAAATTTGCATACTCCCCTTCAGTGGCCCAAGGTTGCCAGGTTTGGATCCTCAGTGCAGACCTACATACCACTCATCAAGCCACGCTGTGGTGGAAACCCACATACAAAATAGAGGAAGATTGGCATAGATGTTAGCTCAGCAACAATCTTCCTCACGCAAAAAGAGGAAGATTGGCAACAGATGTTAGCTCAGGGCCAATCTTCCTCACCAAAAAAGAAAAATTGCGAGGCACTGCTTCTAAGGTAAAGGGGGAAGATGGATGTATCAGAAATTTTAATATTTTTCAAAAGAAGTAACATTACAGCACAACAACAATAAATTATTTATCTCTTGACTGTCTTTTCTTTCCTTCTTTCCTTCCACAAATATACACTGAGCCCTTACTGTGGATAAGGTGTTGTTTTACCATCCCTGACTTTATGGAGTTTATACGGTCTTGTGTGGAGTCAGAAATAAAACAAACAATTATGCAAACAAATATTTAAATGTCAATTTTATTAAATACTATAAAGGAGAAGATCAGGGAACCTAGACTAGGAGGAGGGGGAGGGTATCTTTTAGGAAGGAACTTTTAAGCTGATATTAGAAGTAAGAGTAGGAGGCAGTTCAACAAGAGGGTAGAAAAGAGCATCCCAAGCAGAGGGAACAGCATAAACAAAGGCCCTGAGAGAGGACAAAGCTTGGCCTGTAGGTGGACCTAAGGACAGGTCAGTGTAGAGTGGCATGGCCAGAGCATATAGGGCTGGGTATGAGAGCCAAAGCTGGAGTCAAACTGTACAGGGCTTTACAGACCATGATAAGGGCTTTGATTGTTATTCTAAGATGAATAAGAAGCCATCACTGAATCTTAAAATTGATCAGGGAGTAGATGCAATGAAAATTAAGAGTCAAGTTAGCTCTGTGGGTTCTAACTTAGAATTATCTACAACATAGAAAGTGATATAATCAAATACCTTTTTTCTTTTCCTTTACATTACACTTCATGATAATAAGTATAAAATAGAGAAATATCAAAAGGTCTTCATTACATGAGATCTACAATTTAAGGAAAATAATGTCATCAGATTGCTTTGGTTTGGCCTCCCGATATTTAGCCCCAATTCGAATCTGGTTCTTTGAGATGCAGATACAATTATCTCAAACCACCATGCACGTACTCCAATCTCCTTCCAAGGTTTCTGCAGATTCTCAGGGACTTCCGTTTGTCTGTCACTCTGGCACATGAAGTTATTCCAGGCACATCGTGTACTTTTCCTACTCCAACCCCTGAATCAGCTTTACCTAGCTTCTTTCCTTCCCTGCCCCCCTCTTCTTCTCCTCTCTCTCTCTACCCCGCCAAAAGTCATTTCATTCTGATACTTCCAATTCCAACCCAACATTGCAGAGTTCACTCTTGTTTCTCCCTGTCCATATTTATAACTCCCTTTCCTTACGATGGAAAACTTAGCTCCTATTATCCTCAATATATTGACCTATTTGCTCATGCTTAGAATACACAGAAAATTGTTTCAGAATTGCTAACCCATTCCACTGAGAAAACAATCATCTATATTTTTTAAATAAAGAAGCTAAAGTTCAGAATGCATAAATGATTTACTTGAGAGACTAGTAAATGGTAGAGCCAAGATGATACTTCTATTCTTCTGACTCCTTCCATATCCTTCCCACCATTTCTATTTATTCCAGACACACAAAAAAGTATTGACTAAGTATTTTATCTCTACTTATAACTAATCAGTCCCACACTTTTGAATAGTACTGGAGGTGTCAGAAACATTAGGGAGTGTAGATGTTACCAGCTTCGGCTACAGTTTTTTAAGTAAATTTTATACTTTTCATGAGGCATACATCAAAATATAGGAGCAATTAAAAAAATAACTTATGGGGCCAGCCCAGTGGTGTAGTGATTACGTTCGCATGCTCCGCTTGGGCAGCCCGGGGTCTGCAGGTTCGGATCCGAGTGCGGACATAAACACCACATCAAGCCATGCTGTGGGAGGCATCCCACATATAGAGTAGAGGAAGATGGGCACGAATGTTAGCCCAGGGCCATCTTCCTCAGCAAAAAAGAGGAGGATTGACAACAGATGTTAGCTCAGGTCTAGCCTTCCTCACACACACACAAAATAATAATAATAACTTATGACTTCACCGAATATTCTTTGAAAAATTAGGCAATGAGATTAGTTAATTAATTCTAATTAGATGGAAACAAATTATTGTGAGTTTACTTCAACTCCCATGAGTCTTTTCTCCACCCTCCACCCACTCATGCCCCAGGGAAGTAGGCTACACAGTCAGGGTAAAAATTAGCCCACTTCCCCAGATGGGTGGTGTATTTCTTTGCTAGAAAATCACAGGGTTAAGACTCTAACATTTGAAATCTTGCATGAAAAATCTTACATAATTTCAGGCTGCAATTTCACTGTGTTGTCAATATGCACACCCAAGTCACCTTTGTGTGGCTGCTAGACAGGACATCGATGGCAAAGCCCAGATATCACTAGGCAGGTTTAGGCCTAAGAGTATAAATAGACCAACTGAAAATAGAAGCGTAACTTTTTTACCCTTGAGTAAGAATATCTAGGTAAGAAGCATTGTAATTAGAATGTATACAGTAATTACAGATGTACTAAGAGAACATGGGTGTTAGACTCCTCAAAATCTATTATTGCTTGGTCTTTGAAGCAGCCATTATGATACCATGACGGTGAAGCTGTAATCAGAAGATATCGTACGAACACATTTTTGCAAAACAAAGTGAAAAATATTACCCTTTTCTTCTCTGGGGGAAGGAGTAAGAGAATTTTGCCCACAATGTTAAAAACTAAGAGTTGTTAGGAATAATAGGAAAAGCAACTCTCTTTCTCACTTTGTGGGCCTCTGGAATGCAGTTCTGCTGACTTTCCTTTCCTGGGACTGCCTGATGCCACCAGGAATAAGATGCAACAGGGTACGAGGTCAGCAGGAAGAGTCAATGAGCTGCCACTTATTACTACTTCAAAAGAAAGCCATTGTCCTTGAGGCCTTATTTGTAAAAGGGATTTTAAAGTAGACTCTCAGGGATTAAAGCTTTTGCCCAAAAAAACCTATGGGAAAAATGGAATACTACGGTCTGTTAGTGGTGGTTGGATGTGATGAGGTTGGTGGAATATTGTTTCCAAGGTCAGTCTGTCTCCCCATTCCCTCCAAGGACATCAGGACATGGGTTGGGGCCCAAGTCTCAGACCCTCACTGGCCCCATGCCAAGCTAGGAAAAAGCATACCTGGAGAGCTCTACCCAGTTTCTCAGGGCATCTTGTAGATGATGGGTGCTTACATCTCATCCTCCCAGCCAGGGCTGGCAGGTGACTTGCTCTCTGAAGCTAGCCTAGTTTTTGCTGCCCTGAATTGGCTTGAAAGTAGCTCCTGCCCAAAGGTGTAAATAATGTAAATGTCCATTGATGGATGAATGGATAAACAAAATGTCATATATATACATACAATGGAATATTATTCGGCCTTAAAAATGAAGGAAATTCTGACATATGCTACAATATGGATGAACTTTAAAGACATTATGCTAAATGTAATAAGCTAGACACAAAAGGACAACTATTATATGATTCCACTCATATGAAGTATCTAGAGTAGTCAAATTCATAGAGATAGAAAGTAGACTGGTGGTTGCCAGGGTCTGGGGAGAGGGGAGAATGAGAAGTTATTGTTTAATTGGTGCAGTGTTTCAGTTTGCAGTGATGAAAAAAGTTTTGGAGATGGATGTGGTGATGGTTGCATAACAATGTGAATGTATTTAATGCCACTGAACTGTACACTTAAAAATGGTTAAAATGGTAACTTTTTAGTGTATATTTTACCATGATTTTTTAAAAAGTGGCTGTACAATTTATAGGCCTTAATTGTTTAGTTTGAAGTGAGTTCCATCACCACATGTTTTCATCACTATATTAAATTTTTGTTCAAAGCAAGATGCTAATGAATAATGAGACTTAAAAGTTCTTTGGGAGATCTTGCTGCTCTCATTACCAACATGCGTTTCTCACTCTCCCTTGCAGGAAAATTGGTCCGCTGTCTCCTTAACCCAAGTGAAATGCCTTTAGCTCTTCTCAAATAAACCCACCATGTTTGCTTATTGACAGCTTCTCTTCTAAATGAGCAGTGGACTAGGTCAATGGGCCAGAAAACTGGTTGATGCCTCCTTTGGGCTTCTACCTTATAAGACTGATGTGCCCCTTTCCTGGCAGTTTTAGGTCCTAGTAAATCCCACCTATTCCACAAAGTCTTCCCCTAACTTCCCCATCAGCAGTCTTTCTTTATCTTTTATCCACATAACACTTCATGTGTAATTCTGTGGTAGCACTCCCTAAGGCATTTATATGTGTCCCATTGGATTGTGAACACTCTAAGAGTAGATAAGTTTGATCATATGATATTGGAACAATTCGATTATGGGGAGTGCCCCATAGCCTCCATTGCAATATTTCACAATAGTAGGTGCTCAACAAATAATGCCCAAAAATCTCACAGCAATGACATACTGCACAAAGCAACGAGATCAGGCTCAGGAAGTAATTAAAGATTCTGAGAGAGAAGGGGGAGGAGAGCACAAATTACTGGGTTCATTTTTAAGCTGGAGAAGACAAGGGAGAACCTGTGTTTTGCCTACATAAATTTAATCTTCACAACTACCTGGTGACCAATAATTTCCCATTTGGCACATAGGGAACTGAAGCTTAGAGAAGTCTGATAACTTGCCCAAGTCACACGGCTAGTATGGAATCCATTTACTTGTCATGCTCCAAATCCTTACTCTACATCATGCTGGGAAGCTATTTTAGTTGATGAAAAAATATTTTGTCTCTTTGGAATAATATTTGTGGCTGGCCAATGGCTATCAGGAGATCATCAACAGATACATAAACACTCCTCTCACCAAAGAATGAAAACATTGTATTTTTCCTTGGCTAGGCTAGCAGAATAGCTATATATCTGATGTTCATGCCCCACACGTGAAAAGAAATGGATGTGTTAGGCCCGGTATATGCACGCCGCCAGATTCACTTGGCTTCTCCTGTTTGCTCAGTGAAGAGCCCCAGCCTCTGCCAATAATCTCCAAACTCCCCGAGCTCTCCCAGACACCCCTTGAGGGAGGGCCAGGCTTGAACACAATCTCCATTATCTTGTAATGGTGGAGCCCCAAGTACCTACAGCAGCCCTGGTACTTGTGCCTAACCTGCCTGGATCCACAGAAGTTCTGCTCTTGGTAAAGTACGGTACCACCAGGTATGCAATCTGGCTTCCCCAGTGGGGCCATGTAATTCAGGTAGTAAGTGTTAGAGGAGGAAGTCAAACTAATTGATTCAAAAGAAATTTATTATAAGGGTCTATTTTGTGCCAGGCACTGTTCTAGAATCCAAGGAATCCATAGTAAACCAAAGTTCCAGCTTTCAAGAAGCTCATATTCTCTTGGGGAACCTCGAGTTAATCTGACTTGGAGCCTGTGCTCTTAACCTCTACGGCATATTGCCAATTCCAATGACCACCTAGTATACATATATTTTTTTCTAATTTTCATTGCAATATTTGGTAAGATAAGAGAAACTAAATATACAGGGATCAGTTATAACAAAAACAGCCACAAATGCTGCATCACCAAGGTTCTAATATTATCCCTAAATAACATTGGAGGGTGTGATGGGCATGATTCAGTGCAAGAAACAGAAACCACTCTTCATATTTTAAACAGAAAGGGATTTAATACATAGACTTAGGGGCTAATAAAATGCTTGGCAGAGCTTGGCCTCTAGAAATGAATCCTAGAACCACTCCTTAGAACGAGCTCACTGGGAAGCTCTTCCTTTGAGGCTCTCACTTAAACAACTGGGTTCAAGAACACATGATTGTAGCAGTAGTGGAGAAATTGGGAAGTGGGAATGAAGAAGCGGAACATGACACTCAACTTCCTCTCCACACTCAATACACAAAAAGCTGGATAACGGACACAGTAACATCACTACCAGAACACTTCACATTTCATGACCTTGTTTGTCAACGGAGTAATGCAAAAGTCAGGAAACTAGCCTCCACTTCACTTCTGCCTCCCAAATCTCAGGCAAGTGCACCAAATTGGAGGAAATTATCATGGGAAATGAAATTTTCAGCATTCCAAACTCTGCAGTAGAGAAAAACATACTAGAAGAATGATTAAATGAAAACCGAATTAGCCAATCCACAAAACCCACCACAGAAGAGGAAAGACTGAGTTTATCATGTTGAGTGATCACTATGGAATTACTAGTTAAGTCACATCTCCAGATTAGCCTCTGGTACAATGTCTGACACATTAGATGCTCAAAAAATATTTAATGAATGAAAGAATGAATCAATGAATAGTGGATTGTGGAATGCATTGTGGATCATAAAAATGAACTATATTGGCTTTTTTCTTTTATTCTTTAAAAAAAATCATCCTTCAATGATACGGTCATGGTTGTTCACTTATTTCAAATACAAACTGAAATGTTCTCGACTGTCTTATTTCTGTTTTGTTTCTATATAAGGAACTTTTAGAAAACTCAGCAAGTAAAATAAATGTTTAAAAATAGAAGAAATTTAGATTTTTCTCCTTCCTTTTGTTGGACAATGAGTTTCCCTTTCGAACTTTTGTGGTTGTTGTTGCTAAATGTTTCCTCCAAGGAGAAGTCTTCCTATTTTGTTTGTTTTCAGAAACTGAAGCCTGCATACAGAGAAAGCTTTTGAAAACTGGAATCTCAAAAGGGAACTTCTAGGCAATGGCTCTTTATTTAGCCTAGGATAGCAGCAACTTTGTGTAGGTTATAAGAATATAGCCCTGCAGTGGGTAATCCTCTGATCCTCTTTGTTGTGACAAATACCACATTAAACAGCATTTTTCAAGACTACATTTCACTCTCTTTTCCTATGGCAGATAGGCAACCAAATTCATTTACCCCTAACAAAAAGTCATCCACATGCTTTCCTTGCTTAAATTGGAACTAATTAGGAGTGGCACTAAGTTATATAAATTGTTATCAGAGAATATTAGAACCAAAAGAAATTTTAAGACTCATATCATTCTACCCTTTTATTTGTAGGTGAGGGAACTGAGATAAAGAAGGGTTGAATATTATTCTGTATATTCAGCATCTACTCCTTACTTTGGTTACATTCTCTCACATGTACTTGCTCATGCAGTAAATATTTAGCATGTATGACACACAAAGTGCTGTGAGAGGACCTGTATGGAAATGCTGGAGTGTTTTCAGCCACATGCCCTAAGACTGCTTCCAATAAGCCAGACAAGTTCAGTTCCACAGGACTATTATCCACTTTGCAAAATAACGTTTACTTTCATGATCACTCATTCCTTACTTGAGACTTCCTCCACTATATTCAACCCCTCTCTCTCCTCATGTCAAAATTCTATCCATTCTAACAATTCAATTGTTAATTACTGCTATGATCTGAATGTCTATATCATATGTTGAAATGTCTAATTCATATGTTGAAATCCTCGTGCCTGATGTGATGAGATTAGGAGGTGGGGCCTATGGAGGGTGCTTAGGTCATGAGGGTGGAGCTCTCATGAATAGGATTAATGCTTTTATGAAAGAGAACCCACATAACTCCTTTGCCTTTTCCACCACATGAGAATAAAACGAGAAGTCTGTGACCAAGAAGAGAGCCCTTACATGACCATGATGGCACTCTGATCTCAGACTTCCAGCCTCCAAAACTGGAAGCAATAAATTTCTGTTTTTTATAAGCTACCCAGGCTGTGGCATTTTGGTATAACAGGCCAAATGGACTAAGACAGTTACTCAATGAAGACTTTCTCAAATCCTGCAATCACAATTAATTACTACCTTCTATGAATTTCCGTAGGATTTCCTTCACTTCTCTATTATGGCATGTATCAGGCTGTCTTCTGGTGGGGTAGATATTATGTAGTTTGATACATATCTACTATTGTTGTGGTTCCAGCAATATGATGGACTAAGATAACATGAAAGCCCTCTAACTACAAGTCCTTAGGAACACTGGATAAAAAAATAACTGGAAAAAAAGTTAATTTTTAGCTGAAAGAAAGGGAGTCCTCAAGTGCCAGAAACACAGAGGGAAATGAAAGCCAGAGTGATAAATACGAGAATTGAGGCTGCAACAACCTTGGAAGGCTGATAGAAGCAGTGGTATTGATTTGGTAAGAACCAGGGTTTTAATACCCATCAGGAATAGAAGCTCTCCTAGGCCCACCTGAGGAGGAGCAGAAACAGAGATAAAGCCATGATCCTCCAAAGCTACAACCCCAGCCAAAGAGGACCAAAAATCTCAGCCAAAAAAATCAAGAAAGGACAATTAACTCTGTGCAGGGAAAAATGAGTCTTCTGCGAGAAATAGAAATTCCAAGACTGTTGCTTTCAGGTGTGTAGTCTGAATTTACTTTGTCCTGCAGGAAACCTCAAGCCTAGAAACTGTCAAGATCCTGGGCCACTCCACTACTCATGCAGCATGGGAAACCAGAGACAAAAATGAGCCTCACTGAAAGGGAGCTCATAATAAAATTCACAAAGAATGCATGAGAAAGAATCAGGGATATAATAAACAGGAGATTTTTTTCATCTCAACATCTGATATATAGAAAAACAATCTAAAAGAGACCATAATCCAAGTATGTGATTTAAATTTTGAAAACCTAAAAGACATTGAAAAAATAAACAAATGGCAATTCACTATGAAAAAAAGACAAAATTTTAAAAGAACCAATTAGAACTTCTAGAAATTAATGGTCATTTAAATTTACCACTGGAAAATAAGTTACCCCATTTATTAGATTAGAACCAGCTGAAGAAGGAATTAGTAAACTTGTAGATTTAGACTAATTTACCAGAATGTAGGACAGAGATAAAGAAATAGAAAATATTAAAAGGCATGGAGAAAAAATTTAAAGGTCCAGCTTACATCTAACAGGAATTCCAGAAGGTTAGACTAGACAGGATATGGGATATAAAATATTGGAGAGATAATGGCTGGTTGATGAAATCAATTGATCAAAGATATATTTTCCTCTTTTACTAGACAATTGGCTGCTTTGGGGCACAAACTAATTATTCATATTTTTATTCTTAGAGCATTGTAAGAACTCATTAAATATTGGTTTAATTAACAATGTAAGTGTACAAATATCAATGAACAAATAATAAGCAAAATGTGACAGATGTCATTAGAGAAGTACAAAGAAAGTACTCACTGCTGAAGATTTTATAGTGAGAAATTACTCCCAGCTGGGATTATTAGAGAAGAATTCATGGAAGAGGTAGATGAGTACAATTTGATGAGAAGAGGCTGGGCATTCCAAACAAACAGGATGATCTAACAGAGCCACAGAGTAGGAAAATACAAAAAGCATTTCAGAAAAGGCAAGTAGTCCATTTTGGTTAAAGTTTATATCCAATGGTTAGTTGTGGGAGATCGAGAATACTAGAGCCAGATGCAGACCTTGAATGTCAGACTAAATATTTTGGACTAGCAGATAAAGAAAAGCAACTCAAGTAACTCATTGCTGAAGGTGTTTCAACAATGAGGTGACAAGATCAGAACTGTTGTTTAGGAAAATTGATCCAATCAACAATTACATACAATATGAACTAGAGGGAAGACATAGGAGTTAGGAAAACCAATTGATTTGTGTGTCATGACGGACTCTTGATAGTGACAGAATATCCAACCTGGCTTGAGCAAATAAAAGTTTTATTAGATCATGTAACCAAAATGTCCAGGGTAGATCCGATCAGGTATATCTTTACCCAGCGTTGTATAATAAAGAATTTGGCTGGTCTTTGTCCCTGGCTCCTGGGAAGTAACCTCTAAATCTTGGAATTTCTTGAGTAATAGGAGTATTTTTGTTATTCATGGTGGGCTCTGATAGTTTATGCTAATGAGGTGACTCATCTTGGGTGCCTAGATGGTTTATGCTAAGGAGATGACTCACGATGGTGAGATAGTGAAATCTCAGTAAGAACTCAAGACACAAAGCTGGAGTGACCATCCCCTGTTTAACAATATTCTGTGCATATTTTTACACAGTGGTGTGCTGGGAGGGTGATGCGTCCTGACTCTGCAGGAAGAGGACACAGAAGCTTTGCATTTGAGACCCACCCAGACCTTGCTCTCTCTTCTTTTGGCTGGACCCCATTTGTATTCTTTTTGCTATAAAAAAACTGTAATCACATACACAAGTATAGTGCTTTCCTGAGTTCTGTGAGTCATTCTAGTGAATTATCAAACCTGAAGGGGTAGCATGACCCCAAATTTATAGCCTGTTGGTCAGGAGTGTAGGTGGCCTGGGAACCCCTGAGCTTGCTGCTGCTTTTTGACGTGAAGGCAGTCTTATGGAGGACTATGCCCTTAAACTTTGAAGTTCGGCTTAACTCCTGGCAGTTAGTGTCAGAAGTCATTGCATCTATCAACGCAAAGACCCTGAGGTGGGACCATGCTTAGCATGCTCAAGACATAGCAGAGAGGCCCAGGTGGCTGCAGGGGGTAGTGGCAAGAGTGATACATATGAGGTCTGACAGGTAGCCGGGGCCAGATCATCTAGGCAGTAGTTCTCAGTTCTGGCTGCATCATTGGGGAAATTTTAAAAGAAACAAATTTTAAACAAATTTAAAAGAAACAAATGCCCCACCCCAGGTCAATTAAATCAGAATCTCCTGGGGTGGGCACAGGCGTCTGTAGTTTTATAAGATCTTCAGGTGATGTAGGTCCCGATGTAGGTCCTGCTTGGCCACAGTGTAAGTACATTAGATATTGTTCTGAGGATAAGGGGAAGCCAATGATGCCTGATGAGAAGAGTGACATAATCTGTCTTAAAGTTTTAAAAGACTCACTCTGGCTGCTGTGTGAAGAATACAGTGGAACAGACTGGAGGCAGAAGATCAGGTGAGAGATGAAGATGGCTTGGAACAGGGTACCTATGTAATTGGCAGAGGTAGAAATAAATGGTTATATCTGGGGTATGTTTTGAAGGAAGACAATTTGCTCATAAATTGGATGTGGGTATGAGGGAAAGAGGTCATGGATGGATATATGATTTTTTTGTTTGTTTTAGTCTAAGCAACAGAGGAAAAGGTAATGCTAATCAATAGGGCCAAGAAAATGTGGTCAACTGGCCAGGACTGAGTCACATGCCCACACCTGGAGCAAGGGATGAAGTCAATCTCACCTAAAACACATGGACTGATAGTGGAAGAGGGTATTTCACCAGAGTAAAAATCAGGGCATGCCACCAAAGGCAAGAGGAAGGGATGCTGGGTGACCAAGAACAAGAGCTCATTGAGGTCTGTTGGTTATATTCTAGAGGGCATATTGAGAGTAAAACAAACTTTAGGAAAAAAGTTGAGCTCTTCCACTTCCTCTTTCCCTTTCCAAACAATTCAGTCCTAAAGCCATTAGGTGGGGCCAAGGGGGTAGCCCTTGGTTTACCGGAGGGTGGACGAGAGCGGGGTGTCAGACCTCAAGCAGGGCGAGGAAGGCATTCAGGTAAGGAGGCAGCAGTGACAGCCAGACACAGTACGCTGGAGCCTGGGTGGGGTGAGAAGGAAACACATAGGAGGACTGGCCTGTGAGGAGTGTCACAGACTAAGCAGGGTGAGAAGCATCTGCATAGGAGGGCTGTCCAGTGTGGGGTATCCAGGTCTGAGTGGGATGAGGAGAGCACCTATGCAGGAGGTGGCCCAACACAGGGCACTGTGGTCTGAGTGGGGTGAGAAGGATGTCTGTGTGGGGGAGGAGGCTGCAGTGTGAACTGATGGTTTTCAAGATATGTTCCCTAGCTCTGTGCACTGAGAGGCCCAGGAGAAGCTAAAATCCAGTAGCAATGAGCACACCTATTACCCAAATCTTGGTTCCTTGGTACCACATGAGTCCAGAACATATAACCAAAAGTAAAGAAGTGCTCAAAAATGATGGGGATAGCAAAAGGACAGAGAAGTCAGCTTGAATGCATTAGCCAAATTGGGGGTAATTCGAGCATTAAAATAAATAATGATAGTAATTGAATAAAATAGGACACTGTGAGTCCAAATAAATTGAAATACCTTGAAGTGAATAAGTTGAGAGTTTGAGGAAGAATGAGATATTTACATAAGTTTCAAAGTGCCTTCCTACAAAATACGTATTAATTACAAAGGGGAAAAGAGTAAACTTACAATGAAGGCTGGTGGGTACCACTTAAATCAGGTGATCAAAGGGAACATCATCGGTGATGAGACAAACTGAAGTTGAGCCCCACCTGACATGATACAGGAAGAAGAGCACGGCCTCACTTCTCTGATATTCCTGCCAAAGATGCAGAACTTAAGTCTAATCCTGAGGAAAAATCAGACTCCAAACTGAGGGACTCTACAAAATAACTGGCTTGTCATCTTCAAAAATGTGAAGGTCATGAAAGTCTAGGAAAGATCAAGGAAATGTTCTAGGCAAAAGGAGACTAAAGAGACTTAGCTAAGCACAGGAGTGGTTCTGAACTGGATCCTTTCACTTAAAAGGACATTATTAGGACACCTGGCAAAATTTAAATGGATTCTGAAGATTAGATGATAGCAAGTTATCAATGTTAATTTCCTGACCTTGATACTTGCATGATGCTGTGTAGGAGAATGTTTTTATTTATAAGAATACACAGTAATTTAGGGATGATGAGACATCATGTTGGCAACTTATTCTCAAATGATTCAGAAAAAAAATGCTTTGTGCTGAACTTGCATCTTTTCTGTCAGTTTGAGGTAGCTAAAAAAAATTTTTTAAGGCAGAAAACTTAGGGTGAAGATTGTCTTGGGTCTACCAGATAAAGTTATAATTAAGATAGGAAAAAATAATGTCAGAGCCGGCTGATAGTCTGTGATCCGATTCAGAGATGGTTAAAAATCATTCATTTGTTCCAAATAAAGCTGTGTTTTTTTAAAAAATATATCAGCAGCAACCTTATTAGTAACTCTTTAAGGCTTTCTTCAATTATTATAATAGATTTTTCTGATGTTGAATGTGGATAAATTTCTTTAAGTATCATCTCTGCTTGAAAATCTTGACATTGGATCATAAACCGAAAGGGACCTGGGGATTGACTACAGTTTCTTGGAGTTCTTTGAATTAACTTTAGCAAACAAGTTTATATCACACCTAACAAAACCTACGCTGGGGTAAAACTTTTGCTCCAGGGAAAGTCTTTGACCACACCAGTAATAAAGAAAAGGTGACTAATGTTATCCACCCATTCAAACAACAAGTCCAACATCAAAAGTTTAGACACTGTTTGAATTAAGATTAATTAAAATATAAAGCAATTGTGTGTAGAGACATATAAGGCCACCATATTGCACTTCTCTGCTTCCCTTCCCTTAACATTCTGAGTTACTTTAAGAACTTCCCACTGAATTGTGCAAGAAGCTGGTAAACTACATGATATGAGGTAGGTAGGTAACTTCAGCACCATTCCAGGAGAAACAACTGGGCTATTAATAGTGGTTTGCAGAATTTCTGTAATGTTACAAGATCCATCATTTACATATTCAGGCCTTGCCAGGTCCAATTAAAGGAATCTGAGAAAGCTGAAGAGATTAAGATAGTCCTTCTTAACAAGTAAGATTTTAAAGGAGAATTATTTGTAATTACTTCAGTATACTCCATCTTCTACATATTTGTAATTATAAAGTCAGAACTTTAATTTTTTTTAACCAATCATTCTATGTCCAAGTGGAAAAGAATATAATTTGCCCTGGAACAGACTTTTGTTCCAAGTTAGCACTAAGACTTTATTTGTTTTGAGAGAAAGAAGGAGAGAGAGAGAAAGAGAGTAAGAGAGAGAAAGAGAAACCCTTCTTTCTTCTCTATACTTTCAGAAACTGCTGCTGGGCCAAGAGTCTCAGCCCATGAGTTTGCCATCAGAAGGTTTCAGTTCGGGCACTGACACAGCAATGGCAGCTGGGCCAGAGGCCCCTGGAGGACTGACTCATTTGACAAATTTCTCTTCATGAGGACAATGGACTAAACTTTTGAACAAAGTAAGACCCCCAGGAGTTCATGGGCTTATCACTAGAGGGAGAAATCCAAGGGATAAAAATATTATTATTATTGTAGTAATAATAATACATAGTAATTAATTGTAATTAATTTCAATACTGAAAGAAAGGTAATTTTATATCGTTGTCAAACTATCAGAATGAATGCATCAGTTACATTAAGATATATATTACCAAGTAATCACATGCATATACCTCTTCACCTTAAATGTTATATATATTTACACACACACACACATATATCAAATCTTTTATATGAACAGTAAATCATGGTCAGTATCAGTTATTGAAGATAGTACTCTAAAGTACCATGGAAAAATTATGTTTTTAAACCTAAACACATTACCAAATGAGTATAGATTTACTAAAAGGGACTGACCAACTCTAAGTAGTATCATTATTTCCATATATAACATAATTATATTGTTTTAACATTTGAATATTTCAAATATGTTTATGGGGTACAGACCATTTGTCCTCAAATAACCAGCTAATTTGCATTATAAACCTACCGTAAGTATAAAGATCATTAATTTTTAATTATAAATTCCTAAGGAGACAGACCTCTTTGTGATTAATGAGTTTTGAAAGCTTGAAATGAACTTTTCCTAGAGTCAGCATACCCTGGAGTCAATTTCTATCTACTGCTTAATCTTTCCTTTCTGATTTTCTCGTCCATAATCTGTTTCTTTAACTAGGTCATAACCACTTATTAATCATTATAAAAGCTTTGTTATCCTTTAAGTACTCATGACCATCATTATTTTAGTTTCACATATAGAATGACATGAAGATAGTTTGTCACATTCGGTTTTTATATAAACATGGAATGTGCTACTGAGAGGAGAAAACCAGTAAAATCAGGAATTTTAAATGAAGCAAAAAGCCTAGATTCAAAGAGTAAATTTTATATTGGGTTTGGGAAACAGTATTCTACAGAAACAAAATGAGAGTACTATAGTGCTTTTCCACGTCTTTCACTTTTGATATTATTAAAGTAATCGTTGAAAATCACTCACTGTGCCTCGATTCCCTTATCTGGAAAGCAGGACTACCGACACCTGCATAGATTTTCTTGTTAGGAAGATTTCAGAGAAAAAAGTTCTGATTTCTAAGAAAAAAGTTGCTATATGATTTTAATGTTTTTGTTATTTTCATTTTAACAATTATTGCAGCTGAACTAGCAAGTGACAAAATAACTGAGTATAATTTTGAATATATGGAATTTACATGAAAAGTGGGAGCCTTCGTCCTAGTCACTTTGTGGAAGTGAAATGTACCAATAGGAAGAACTATTCAACCACAGTTTTCTCAAGGAAAAAAAAAGTGTGTGCTATACATATTTAAAGCATGAATATTTGAATTTTTCTTCAATTCATCTGATATTTTCATTAAAAAATTAAACTTGGAATTTTTGAAATTAACCAATGAACTAAATTTGAATTTTCTGAACCTGAACAGCTAGTTTTAATTATTCCCTGATATATATTTGCAAAGAAGTCATTCATAAACTTGGAAAGTGCTATAAGAATCATGGCTGAAAAGGACAGCAAAACTCCCAAGGTAAAACCACAAATGAGAAAACAATGTGTCTGAATCTTTTTTCCAGTCTGGGTACAGGTTATGCGGCAGGGGTAGAGAGCCTCTTTCTGAACCTCTTTGCTTTATAACCCTTCCTGTTAAAGCTTAACAGAAAACGCTAGAATTGATAATCATTAAAGACAATGAAATTAAAAAATAACACTCAGTTTCAAAAATTCAAGTTCATAGTCACTAGGCCCTTTCACTGAAAATAGTTGTTTCATCACTTTTTCTTCTGGGAGAAATGCTTGGCACGCAGTGAGCTGGAATGAAAACATGAGACAGCAGAAAGTCTCAGCACAGTGTGGTCTAAAAGGTTTGTAAGCATCCTTTATGTAATAAATAATGGAGTAGCTGGAAAACTGCCTTTAAAAGCAGAAGTTTCTAGCTCAAAGTGAAGACTACCCAATGCATTTGAGAAGTAGCATGAAGCAAAACCAAGAGATGTGCAAAGCAAGTTTCTTATGTAAAGCTCCACAAGGAACTATATAATGAAATCTCATTTAAACAAATTATGCTAAATAAAAATTTGCATTGCAGTGGAGGTGGGGAGGTGAGTGGGGGAGAGGGAGTTGTTCCCCTTTGTCTAAAGGCAGCTCTAAAATTGTGTTGCTAAAATCTGTGTGATCCAAAGAGAAGTGTAGAGAACAAAAAACAATGACCTCTCCTTCATGCTTGGTTGGGTTTTTCTGCCCCAAGTGGTTTTTAGAAGGCCCCTTTTGGATACTGCAAACAAAATTTTCACAGAGGCTAGATACTTCATGATTTAAAATGATTATATATCAAGAGCAGAAAGGGATTGTTTTTAATCATGCAAAAAACAGAAGAAATTTTGGATTGAAATTCTTGGAGTCTCTGTAGCATAGAAATGAAGCCATGTTTAAAGTACCTTGCACAATTTTTTTTTTTCAGATAAGTGTTAGATTCAGAAGAGTTAGGAAAAGGTATAGAGAATTCGCAACCAACAGAGGGCTAAGGTCAAGGGGGGCTTCCAGGTGGTGAAGAGACATCTGCCACCAGCCCCTCCTAATGAAGCCCCTTTAAATCAGGACTTGCCAGACAGAGTTGGTAGACCTTGCAATTACCAAGGAGAATTAGACCATCTCTGGAAGGATGAATGATTAGCAAATCAGAGAATGTTTCTTGGTTAGAAAAAAAGGAGTATCTTAACAAGGGAAACCCAATTCAAATATCTTACTCTGCAAATTCTGCAACCTCTTGAAAGGGGAGAATTTGCTTTGGTTCCAGAAATTTTAAATCATGAAGTAACTCAAATTAATTAAAATTGCCTAGCTAGAGATCCCCAATTTTGTTTGCCTTAGAATTGTAATGCCAAAACAAATTTTCTTCCACCTCAACAAATCTTCAAATTTTGGCCAACTGGGTCTTGATATATACTATATTCATTAAGTAAATATCCTATGAAAAGTGATTGCATCTTAATTCTTATATGAGGGTCAGGGATAAAATTCTTCAAACAAATTAATGCAAAGAGCAAGAGCAAAATAATTTTTTTTAAACTAAGTTACAGCTTCTCCCCTCAGCCCTGTTGAAAAGCAGTAATCTTTGTTTAACTTAGGGATATAATGTTAGGGAATAATGTTATAGTACTGGTATATCATTGTATTCACAATTTAAGAAGGGCCAAATGTCTTATCAGAGATCTTTGAGTGAGAAAATGTGGATATGTCAGTGTCCTAAAGCTTGAATGATCGAAGCTTGTGCTACCAGCCTGCAAGATGATTCCAATGATCCCTGACTCCTGGTAGTCATATCCTTGTGTAGTCTCCTCCTACACTGAACAGGTTGGACTGTGTTACCTATAGGATATTGTGGGAACGACAGTGCATGACTTCCAAGGCTACATCATAGACACTATGGCTTCCACCTTGTCGTCTCTTGGATGCTTCCTCTGCAGGAAGCCAGTGGACTTGTGATAACACTCAAACGACCCTACAAAGAGATGCTCATGGTAAGGAACTGAGGACTCCTACCAACATCCATGACAGTGAGCCATCTTGGAAGCGGATCTTCCAGCGCCAGATAAACCTTCAGATGACTGCAGCCCCAGTCAACATCTTGATTGCAATCTCATGAGACCTTGAGGGAAGCTGTTCCTAGATTCCTGACCTGTAGAAACTGCTGAGATAATGTATGTTTATTGTTGTAAATCACTAAGTTTGGGATAATTCATTACTCCAGCAATAGATTACAGTCTTTTTCCCCCCAAGAAATACTAATAACAAAACAAATGAACACATCCACTTTTAAGTCATTTACAAAGCTGATAGGCTCTGCAGTTACAAGTACTTAATGGGGCCTTATCTCAAGGAATTTGTCATTTAGTTCCTTGTTTCTCTAAGTGTTGCACCAAGACGGCAGCACTGACATTACCTGGGAGCTTGTTAGAAACACAGAATCTCAGATTCCACCCCAGACCTACTGAATCAGAATCTGCATTTTATGAGATTCCTCCATTATGTGTAAGTATATCAAAGTTTGAGAAGAACCACTGATCTATCATTTGACTCCTAATGTTACAGCCCATGGTTGGAAACCTGGCTATACATTAGGAACACCTTCAAAAACTACTGTTGGAGAAGCCTATCCCCAGAAATTCTGACTTAATTGGTCTGGGTTGAGGTCTATCATGGCCCTGGACGTAATTACACTTCAGAATTTTTCCCCTTGAAAAACTACACTGATGTCTCAGATCAGCTCTGACTTCCAATCATGCTCCAGTCCTGGTTCTAGAATTCAGATATGCCCAGGTGTGTCCCTGAGACTGCCCTGGGGGAACTATGGTGCACTGAGCAGGAATCTTCTGGGGCATTACGATGTCAGGACAACTTCACAGCTGCTGAAGAACTACTGCATATATTTCTGCCTTCTCTCATTCATGCCCTTCCAGGACTCAGTTCATTCCAGAAAAGTATCCATGCCTTCCTACCTTAGCAGATCAGTTTAGATTTGCTCTCTAGGGCCAATCAGAGAACCAGGTGCTGAATAACTTAAGGTTTCAGGGTAGCTTATCCACTTGTGAAATTAGGACCAAACATCTTTTAGTTTCATCTTTCTCTGGTGGCAAAATGGAAGTAACTAATGTTTCTCACAAGCATTTAGAAAATATGTTTTTACTGTTGACCAGACACGACTAAATTAAGATTTCCAATATGACAGATGCTTACAAATGATAGAACTATTACTTAACAAGAAGCTCAAATTGACAACATTAAATACCACTTGGATGTAAGGGGGAGAGGGATGCAAGTGTTACCTCTTTCCTTTATTGATGCATCCCCAGTGACGGAAACAATGCCTGACGAATGGCATGTTCTTAATAAATATTTGTTGATTAAATAAATCCCTGAAAACCCAATAACTTCTTGTCATTCATTCATTCATTCAAAGTTACTGAACATACCATGTTAGCTCATCTGCAATGGAAACTCTTTTATGAAAGGATTTTTAAATAAAGCTCCACATTTCCTTTTAAAAAAATTAATTTTGCGCCCAAATTCAATGCCAGGTTTCAGATTTCTGCCCTAGTTTGGTCTCAGTTCCTCATCTGGAGGCTGGCTAAGGGATGTGATCCCTGCCCTTGAATCTCCTTCCTTTGTAGTTTTTTTGGCCTGCGCGGTTACGTTTCCCAGGCGTTGGAGCGCGTGCCGCGGCTGCGCCCATTAGCGCGCCGCGCGGGTTTGTAGCTGTCAAGCGGCCGGGGCTGCCTAGGACCCAGGAGGAGCCGCTCCTCTTGTGCTGCATCGTCTCCGCGCCGACCCGTCCGGCCCCCGCTTGCTCGCCCACCTCCTCCCTCTGGGGTTCGGGCATCCTTTTTGGGGGCTGGAAGCCCCCTCCAGCCTTGACAGCGCGCCGGGCAGGCGGCATAGTCGGGCCCGGGCGCGGATGTTCGCGGGTGGGCCGGGCCGGCCGGCAGCCGAGGAGGCAGGCTGCATTATTTCCCGCTAGGGCCGGGCTCTGCGGGAGGAAGGGGCCCGCACGGTCCTTCCAGCCCGAGCCCGCGCGCGCCGCCTCTTGGGCAGGACCTGGGGGCGAGCGAGGCGGCGGCGCGGCATCCCGGGCCTCGGGCAGGGCGCGTGGGCGGGCCGGGGCTGGCGCGACGCCCCCGCGGGCCCGCAGCGCCTCTCCCACGCTCCCGGCCCCTCCTCCTTCCCTTCCCCTTCCTTCCTTCCCCTCCGCGCGTCCGGGAGCACCGGCGGACGCGAGCCGCTGCGGGCGCCGAGCTTTGTGTGCTCCCGCGGGCTCGGGGCGAGCCTCGGGCGGCCCAACTTTGCGGCTCCTGGCCGGCTCCCAGGCGGGACTGTGAGGCGTGGCTGGGTGGAGGAGGCGCTTGGGGGGGCGTGGGGCTCCCCAGCGGGCGGGAGGACCGAGCGAGCCGCGCTGGACAATGAGCTGGGCAGCTCGACGCTGCGGCTACTTTTAGGGGGGCGCGAGCCGGCCGGTGCCTCCGCGGCCCAGCGGGCCCACCTGCAGGGAGAGGGCGGGATGCCAGAGCCAGGTGTCCCGGCGCTCTAAGGGCCCTCTTAGTCAGAGGTCCCTGAACTGGTTCTCGCATTGACGTTAGGCTACCTGGAGGCTTCGGCCGGGACGTTTTATTTTGAGGGGAGCCCTCGGAGCAGCCGTGATGGCCAGCACCAGGAGTATTGAGCTGGAGCACTTTGAGGAACGGGACAAAAGGCCGCGGCCCGGGTCGCGGCGAGGGGCGCCCGGCTCCTCCGGGGGCAGCAGCAGCTCGGGCCCCAAGGGAAACGGGCTCATCCCCAGCCCGGCGCACAGTGCCCACTGCAGCTTCTATCGCACGCGGACTCTGCAGGCCCTGAGCTCGGAGAAGAAGGCCAAGAAGGCGCGCTTCTACCGGAATGGGGACCGCTACTTCAAAGGCCTGGTGTTTGCCATCTCCAGCGACCGCTTCCGGTCCTTCGATGCGCTGCTCATGGAGCTCACTCGCTCCCTGTCGGACAACGTGAACCTGCCCCAGGGCGTCCGCACCATCTACACCATCGACGGCAGCAGGAAGGTCACCAGCCTGGACGAGCTGCTGGAAGGTAGGAGGGGAGGGCCCGGCGCGGCAGGTGCGGCCCAGCAGGTGCAATGGCCACCGGCCCGCGCGCGCACGCCTGCCCCGCGCCGGGGGGAGCCTGCGGGGTGTTTTCTAGGCGGCCATGGGAATTCTGTGGTTCTGTCTGCTTTTCCGTAGGCTCTATGTGTGGGGCGCGCTCTCACGTGTACTCTTTCCCAAGAGATTTGCCTTAAAAAGGAAAAAGAAAAAACTCCTAACGGGCTTTGGTTGGTGACATCTCTCAAGATTGGCGAACTTATGTGTGTGGGTTTTTTTTTTTCTTTTTTGAAGCGCAAACTGTTTGAAAAAGTGGCCCTCCCGTGGGGATCTGGGTAACCTGCTAGCTAATAAGCTGTCTCTTTAGCCCTCTATGTGGATCTCGGTGCAGGCACCTGTGGTGTTCCCGTGTATGGGACCCTGTGGTACCTGCTCTGTTCAGAAGCTGTGGTTGTGAAGTGCTCCAGGTTGGCCTTCCTGCTTTGGCTTGCAGCAGAAGTTACAGAGGTCAGGAGGGGTGATCCTAGACAGTGGTTCCCAACCTTGGCTGCATTTTGGATCACTGAAGACTTTAAAAAATACCGGTGCCTGCGTGTCCCCCCCTCCCCCCGCCCATATTCGGATGTAATTGGTTTGGGTGTGATTTGGCCATCTGGAGTTTTAAAAGCTCCCCAGGTGATTTGAATGTGCAGCCAAGGTTGAGAACCGCTAGGAGAGGGTTTTCCATGTTTGGTTGGTAATGAGGTGAATGAAGGTCAGTCTCTCTTGCCTCCTCCCCTACTGAAAGTAGCTGGTTAGGATGATAGAGGCCACTGAAATCAGCAGTTGGGGCCTATTATAAATTAGTAATCTTAGAGTGTCAACTATGCTACTCTCAAAGGGACTGCTTGGCTGTATGTTGTGTCATCCTTGAATTCCTGTGATATTTACTCTCCTTTCCTTTTAGGGAGAAAAAAGCATTACTAAGTAGTTAAGAACATATTTCCAGGTCTAAACAGCACCTATAAAGATCAGACAGAACCCAAGTATGTGCTGACTGCATGTTTACATACAGTCTGCTCTCGTGCATCTTTCTTAATGCAAATGGCACATTCCACGTAGTCATAGCAATATTGGCTTGGCAGGGAAAAGAAACTGAACTTTGAGCCAACTGTTTTTCTTATATTATCTCATCATGTTCTTGTATTATGCTCTGAAGGCATTATGCCCATTTTACACATGAGGAAACTTAAGCAACATGCCTTGTCGCACAGTTCCTGTGGTATACACTCTTTCATTTACAGTTCACCTCTAATAAGTTAATGAAGCTACACTTCCATCCCCTGAAAGTGGTTGAGTTTTTCTCTTTAGTCACTGTTACCAAAGTTTTTTCTGCCCTGGCTACATGAGAACCCAACCAAAATTAAATTGTCTCTTCAGTCCACATGTGTGTTTTTTTGACTTCACACGTTCTCTTTGTCAACTGTGTGTTTTGGTTTTAAAGGCTCCCTGAGGAGGTGATGACAACAGAAGGAGTATAAGTAAAATGAAGACACACGGTTAAAAGAGCTTTATCATTTCTCTTTATTGTGCTAAATACTTACAAGTGATATTTGCCCAGATATTTCAACCGAGTAACCAATTTTCTGACTGACCTAAGGCTAGGTTAGCAGCCCTGTGGAAGGATCAAGGCAATGCCTGTTGCCCTGGGGATAGTGTGCCTGGTGTGGTCTGAGGAGGGACAGCAATTTTGATGTCCTTCTCTGAAGTAGCTTTAACACTGTATTTGCTACATGAAATTAATGGACTCCAAAGATGAATATCGTCATAGGGGAGAAGATCAAGATGACCATTATGTGCATTAATTAATGGGAACACACACTCTACGTTGAATTTATCATTGCCCAGGTGCTGCATGGTCTGCTGAGTCGAATTCTCAAACTGTAGTTTCAACTCTAAATTGAAGGTTGACAAATTTCCTTCCAATCATTCATTTACTGATTTTGAAGATGGGGAACCATAAGTATGTGTAGGGTCCAAATTTTCCCCACAATATGATAAATAATGATACAGTCATTATACAAATATTTGCACAGCAGAAATGTTTCCCTAATGGAGCCAGTTGCCCACTTGTTTCAAGCAGTGTTCAATATAACAAAATTACTGCAAAAGAAGAAAATTTGTGCACTTTTGTCATAGTGGCATTTTCTCTTGTGGATCAAAGTGGATCTTTGTCTAAGTCTTGAGTTTCCCACAAAATGGGTGGAATACACTGTTGCAAGGCAATTTTTAAGAAAAGAAAGAATCATCAATGTTTAATATCAATCGCTTGAAAATTTAAATAGTTTCAACTTTTAGTTAAAATTGTGTGTATGAATGTTCAGAGTTATCATGCAGAACTAACAACCTACCTGTGGAGTTATTATTTACATCAATAAAAATGGGTTTGTGGTATTGTCCATGTTGTCAAAATTGACTATTTTATCTTAGTTCATTGTTTTTAATAAAGATTCTCTGATACTATTTTTTTACACCATTATGTTTGTCCTCTCCCACCACATGAAATTTATAGTTTAGGAGATATTGTTTTTCTATTCTATTTTTTCTAAAATGTTTTTAGTGAAGAATAGAAAGTGATGACTCAAGACAGTTGGGCACGAACGCTCATTCAGAGCCCTAATGCTGTTGAATTCAGATGACAAAAGAAATTTGCATGGCCCAGATTTTTTCTTCTGCCCTTGACCTTGAGAATCTCTGGAGACTAAAAACAGCGTTCAGGTGTTGGCTGGCACTCCTCCTGTGCTACACTAAACCAGCAGGCATCTTCAGCTTATTGCTTTACTTCCTTTTGCTAGATTAATTTCACTGAATTGGTGCCGTGCATCCCTGTAATCCTGTTTGTTCTCATACTGAATGAGGACATTCTCTCAGAGGAGGACCATGAGTCATGACAGTCAATACTGGGACAATCAGGTGGAGCTGTCTGAAGCCGTGAGCCAGCCAAGCTCGTAGCATCTCTGATAGACACCTGAGGATGTCCGGATGACTCGTTCTTAAGTTCTCATGTTCAAGGCTAAGAGCCAGAACACCTAGTCTTAGTTTTGTTCCATGAGTGTTCTCCCCGTATGGACATTTTGGCTATATTTGTAAAATTTTGGTGCCCTGAAGAGATATGCTCAAAGATAGTAGAAACAGTGCCTGACCAAGTCAGGATCCCTGGGTTTTGCTGACTGTGGATCTGAGAAAAATTCTCTTTAGTTTTCTGGACCTTAGTGTCCTTTTCTGTTGAATGAGAGGTTGGCAGATCACCTCTCTAAGTTAGGTCCTTTCTAGTCTAAAAGTATGTATCCTTTCCCTACCTAAGTAGTTATTTACGAAGTGTTTGATGGCCTGGGCTGCCTTTCCATACCCACAACCTGTCTTCTAGAAAATTGACGAGGCTGCAGATGTCCTACTAACAAACAGGGAATGGGTGTATGGCTCTGATGAAGTGTTTGCCAGGAGCCAAAAAAACTAATAGCTACCTGTCTCTGCCTCTCTCATTCCAAAATAAAATGTTGTTTTGTATTATTTCTACCTCACTCAGCAATAAATAAACTGATTGAATTTTTTGGCATGTGAAAGAATTTTGATTATTTTGGTAAGTGATACTTCCATTCTTCCATTAAGTTAACTTGAAAATTAGCTTGAATGAACTTGAACTTAAGAAAAATAAGGTTCTAAAGAAATCAAGCACTTGAAATTTCTGAGGCTCTCCTACTAACCTAGTTTGTTGCATCTGTTTGGTTAGATCAATCTCTTTGAAGGTGTTAAGCCAAAATACAGTTACTGCGAGAGTCTTTAAGTAACAATGAGTCTCCCAAAGAACCCAGATTATAAGCTTTTTTTTCACCCTGAAAGATAGATTTTTATAATAATGATAGAAACTGAGCTCTTGGAACTTGTTACATGAGGAAAGAAATATATAAACTCATGAATCACAAGATATTTGCATATAGAAGTCAAAAGCAGTGCACATTAGAGGCACATGTGATAATTAGACATGGCAGTTTAACATTGAATTTTAGGTCTGCAAAGCCTTTTCTCCCTGGCAGACTCCTAGATTCTTCAAGACCCGCTTCAAATATTACCTCTCTATGAAGTGTCTTCCCAGACCTCAGGGATGTTGGTCTCAAATAGTTGTTGATCGAGAGCATATTTGTTGTTGTTTCAGGTGCTGGGGTTACAGGTTCTTCCCAGAAGATGCTCACTTTCTAGAGAGAGTTAGTGAGTATGTACAGACACACACACGCACACAAAGATGGTTCCAGCTGTGAAGTGCTGTAAATGCAGTGGTAATGAGTTGGGGCAGGAGAGCCGCATTGGCCAGGGTGATGAAAAAGGCTTCCCAGAGGAACAGATGTTGGAGCCAAGGCCTGAGGTCAAGCTTATAGGTCTTCCTTCTGCTTATTCATAGCATTTTTCTTTACATCTATAATGACACTTATCTTTGTAATTAGTAGTATATTGGATCTATCTTTTGCACTGGACTGACAGCATCATGAGGCCAGGGATCTTGGACACACAATAAATTCATCGAATAATAGCCCAGGAAATGATTTTACCTGTAAGTCCCTTGGTTGTCAAGGGAAGTTTGAATAAGTTTCCTATATATATGAGAAAATGTGTATTTGGAAAAATTGGATTATATTTCAGATAAATCAAAGATGCTATGCTAACTCATCATTGTGGAGAGAATGACTCTTCCATAATACCCGCTTCTGTAAATTTTATTGTTCTCTTCATCTCATTTCCTTAAAACAGAGAGATTCAGATATGCTCTAATATAGCTGCATAATAAGCTCTTTCCAGAGGTAATGGGAAGAGAAATTTTCATTTGAAGAATAAAGAATTCTAGAGGGTTGGGAGAAGAAAGGGACTGTTTGGGAGAGCATTTATGAGATTAGAGTATGACAGGATGATACTCTGGTAATTATAAGAAAGGATCAACATTTTATGAGATTTTAAACTATGGAAATGGATATTTTATGGTCCTGTGATGAGAAATAAAGGAAACTAGATTCCCTTGGGCGGTGGTTGTCAGACTGCTTTCTTCATTGCAGGGAGGGCCCGGGAGTGGCTGTGGGTCTGTACTGCCTGGCTAGGTCTCTTTCTCCTCACCCCACCCGCCCATGCTCCTACCACTGCTGTTTTTATCTCTTCTACTGATAAAGTAAATCACTACGCTAAGAATTAGGGATCCTTTTCTTCTCAGCTTTGCTACCATTTATGAGATGTGTTATATGCAATCATTGTGTAAGGTACTTTACATGTTTCTTCTCATTTAGCTTTTATAATACCTGTGAAATATGGCTTCGTTGTCTTCCCCATTTTATAGATGGGGAAGCTGAGGCTCAAAGAGGATAAAAAGTTTGCCTCCTTGCCCCAGTGGTAAGAGATGGGGCTGGAACTTGAGGCCTTTCTTGCTGGCTTTTGAACATATGTGTTCTTAACTGCTGTGTTCTACCACCTGTGAGGAAAGGGGGTTCACTCCTACTCCTGAGGTTTACATAGGTCATGGTAGATCAGTAGTCCAGGGCTCCACCACTTCTGCACCCAAACCTGTTGCTCATTTATATTTGGGCAATGAAGATGGCAGTAGTTCATCAGTCACTGTAGGTATAAAGACAGTTTTAGGATGTTTCGTGTTTGGTTGCTGAAATAAAATGCATTATTCTGTATACCTGCAAAGTAGGGTCTGTGCATTCAAATTCTGCAGAGTTGCCTTGCTTGACCTTGGTTTCCTCATCTGTAAAATGAAAGACAAATTAGGTAATTGCTAAGGCCCTTTTCCCCTTTAAAGTTCCATGATCTTGGGAAATGCTTTTGGGAGTGGGAAAGATAAATGATCTTGGCTCTGTCTGTCTCCAGGTCCCTCTTTAAAAGTTGGCCAGATTTTGTGATCAGATGTGGTTACCCAGGTTTAGATGGAGTTCTTAGAAACATCAGTAACCTACAGGAGGATCTTCTCCATAGAATGTTCTCAGGAAAGGGAAAATTACAAACCTGATGAGGGCTGGGACCACAGTCATCTTGTTCATTTCTTTATCCCATGAAGCAAATACTTCCGGCACGTGATGTTTGATGATTAATTTCACTTTTTTGCCATATATAAGATATTTAGTAGGTGGGAATAAGTGAATATAGGTGTTTTTAAAAATCTTTCTTAGTTAAGACAGCCAGCTGGACAGTTGGCTAGATATGTGGAGGTAGAATTAGTTCATGCGAAAGGCAAATATTCCTTGACCCTCCATATTTCAGTTTTTAAATAAGTTTTTATTCAAGAAGAATGATGTGATATATTTACATTTTAACAGTTTATCAGTTTCACTAGTGTCTGAGATGCCTGACTTGATTTTTTTCTTCAGACATCTGTCATAACCAAATTCTTGGACCTTTATTTCGTGTGTGTGTGTTTAAATCCCAGGATTATTCTAAACCCCTAATATTTTCAGTATCTGCTTTGAGTTAGTTCTCTGATGTAGCTAAGATTTAGTTTTGTTCATCTTTAGCATTTATTCTTATTTTAAGCATTGTCTTCAGCAAATTTATTTCATATATAGTTTTAATACAGTCTGGCAACTTTTAAATTCTATGAGTTGGAAATATTTTAAGGCTAGAATTTATATGAATACTCTTTCATTGCTTAAGACATGCTATAATTTTTATTCTAATCCAGGGCATTGTATCCTGTTTACCATGTCTTCTGCAGCCTAAAGTAGTAGACTAGTCATATTGTAATTTCTCAGAAGCTACTATGTAATAGACTGAAAGAATGGGAAAATACTGGTTTGTGAGATCAACTTAAGTACTTTTGATTACATTATAACATTTACTAACATCTCAAAGTGACTAAAATAATCTACAATCATGATCTACTAAGTTACCTGTTATTTATATGTCGATTAAATTATAATCATTTGCAAAGTATATTGCAATAGAAATTATACAATTTTGTCATTGATTTCTCTCTTCTTTCACTATGTATGTTTTACAAATTCAGATTACTTTGTTAATTTTTAAATAACAGTGTAATTATTTCTTAAAGGCAGTAATTGATGCTCTCTTCCCCAATATCCTTGCTCGTCATCTTGATTGCTTTACTTATAGTATTTTGCCTCATCTGCTAAAGAATCAAGAAAAAGAAAAAAGGAGTTATGGAAACTAACTACTGGTTATATTTCTGTTCATCAAGCCTCTGTGAGAGAGAACTTGAGAAATAGCTTGATGTAAACTCATCTCTTATTAATTTAGTGATCAAGGCCAATAACCAAAAGATTCCACACAAACCTTATAATGTATATAAAACAGTTGGCAGAGTCCTAGCATGCAGTGGCTCTTTGATAAATGATAGCAGTCCTCAGCATCTTAAACCAAAATTTGTGTCCTTTTAACTTCCCCCCATAATTCTAGAGCCACCATTTGGAGCTAGGTAAGGCTCATCCTATTTCTACATGGCAGCCCTTTAGACATTTTGAGACAGTGGCCGTGCTTTCTTCTATTTCCCCTTCCCTCCTATCCCCTGAACGTCACCTCTTGTTTGGATAAACAGCTGGTTTCTGAATCCTTCATCACTTGCACTGAATCTTTTCAAGCCATCCTCACTATCAATTACTTGCTTAAAACTGAGGCCAAGTCTTCTTCTTAGACTCACTGTGAGAGTTAGGGATGAAGGAGGAAGGTGGTAAGCAAAGATCTCAAGAAGGGGAAACTCTGTCAAGAAAAGTTTTACCTTTGCTCAGATGGTAAGCCAACTGAAAGACTGACACTATACCCATTAAGCCCCAGTTTATTTGCAAATATTATTAGATGGGTGGGCACATTTTGGTTTGAAAGTCTCTCTTTCTCAATACCCAAGATTGCAATATTTCTCAAACTTTAGCAGTGTTTGGGATACTTAAAAATGAAAAACAATGTAAAATCAAACATCCAAGTTGCAGAAGCCCAGTATTGCCTTAATTACTTTAATTACATGGTCACTTAAATATTTATAAAGGTAGGTGTACCTTTATGCATGTAGATCTTAGACGCTGATACAACCCCCAAAGTTGGTAAACACCAACAAAACTGTGTAGCCAAAAAAAAAAAAAAAAAAGCAAAATAACAATATAAAGCTGTAGATACTATTTGCTCAAGCTAAATTGGTGTTCCCAATGTGACCATGGTACCAAATGCTGAGTTCAGTGTATTGTATTTCAGAATGCTATGTAATGAGTTAGTTTTGTACTACTAATGATCCTTTATTCCTGCAGAGTAAAATTATGTCCTCTGGCCTTAACTGGCCATGAACCTGTCATTTAGATATGTTAAGTCTACTTTTTCCTCATTAACTCCCAGAAAAGTTGATGCCAACTTGATGCCAAAAGAGTTGAGGCTGTGGACACAGAGTGGCCTGTCTGTACTTGACTTAGAAGCAATCATTCAGATGTTCCACAAAAGGGTAATATAAGCATTTTAAGTCTTATCATCAAAATAAGCACAGAATTTAAATTGCCATAGTGAGCTCTTGTAGACTGTGGGATATAGTTGGCTCGGGTGTGAGGAGCAAATAGACAGATAATGGATCTGATCTATAGGTTCTGTCCTACCGGGAGATTAGATACAATTTCTTTTTCAGTGGGTAAGCTTTAAAGCTTTTTGGTTAGGGCATAGGAGATTTTTGTTTTCACTTTTACCTAATTTCTTTTGTCTTAGGTTAAGGTCCTTAAGTTAAATTTCAATGCTGAACCATGGATTTGTGGGCATACCTCTTCATAGATATTCAGATGTTCAAAGTACCTTTTGTCCCCCTGTCTCAGGAGAAGGTATCATAGGCTGCACGGTTGGGTGAGACTTTAGGAGATGACTTGTTTCAGTTACTTGTCTTCAGATGTGTTGAAAGAGCATTGGATTTAGAGGTGAAAGATCTCATTTTGTGTCCTCGGCTCTAGCCTGCAGGAAAGGCTGTTGTATTCATTTTGTGAATTTTACAGGAATGCTCCAGAGGTGCACAGCAAACGAGTGCAGAGTGGGAACAGCATCCAGGCCAGAGCAGTGCACTTTGTGTTACTCTACTGATCCCATAAGTTTAAATTTGGGGCACTGTACAGTTTGGGTAGAAAACCCAATTAAGTTGTTTGCCACAGCGGAGTAATAAATCAATCTTACTTTTCCTCACCGTGTATTTCTCTTAACCAGCTGAGTGTGGAAACTTATCTCTGATGTGCCTTAGATGGAGATATGTACATTATAACCCACCCAGCAGAACAGTCTCACAGATGTACTTGATGAAGGACATGAAACCTTCTTATAGATGCAACATAGTTGAATTTATTTTCCTTGGTTACATTCCTTTGGAAGTAATTTTTTCCCCCTCAGTTTTGGAAGTTAGGAAAGAATTTAGGTTCCGAAGATTTTTGCTGATATTAGACCTAAAGTGTCAGCCATGCTTTCTTTTCTTTTTCCTTTGTCTTTCTTTTTCTGTGTTACCATATTTAAATCTCTGTGTGGGGGCAGGGAGGGGGTGTTTCTGAAGCCTGAAGAGTCCTTGCAGTTTAGACTTGTAAACAAGTTTTTCTTTTCATTATAAAGTTCAATGCTTGCTTCCACTCCAAGAGGTGGGTGTAATCTCAATGTCCAAATTCTCTATAACTGATTTTCTGCCATGAATGTCAAAATAGTTTGTAATTGCAAAGTGATTAATGGTGTTAAGTAGTTAATGTGAATATTTTAACAAAGGTAGATGGGAGACTTTATAGTAACGGATAGAAAAGTAGGCTAAAACATACTGTTGTTGAATTTCCAACTGCATAAGGTCGCGTGTAGCTATTGTAATTTCTAAGAGTAAATTGACATTTTAAATGTTGAGGGGTTACTGTGATTTAGCGATTAAAAACATATTATATATATGGGTACGTGTGAATACACACACACACACATTCCACTGATTGAAAGACACATTTATTGGACTGAAAAAAGTGCCCTGGGCTCTTGATGCTTTCATAGTCTGAAGTGAAGAAGAAATGTTGGTAGGTACTAGGCAGCCCTCATATGTATGGAAAACCCCACATTTTCCTGTTTGCCTTAGGTTGCCTTTTGATGGACTGGCATGACCTGAGAGTGTCTCAGACCATACACAGCATTTCAGGAGTCTGACCCTGAGCCTCCTAGGGTCATTCTGTGTAAACAGCCACAATATACAAATGTTTTACCTAGAAGCAATGCAAATCCAAACCGTGAGATATGTAAATTTACTTTGGAAATACACATTTTCATCATTACTTAGACAAACATGTTTTGAGTGCCTATTATATACCAGGCACTGTGCTAGATGTGGGTAGTATGAAGAAGGTACAGTCAGTTTCTTCAGGCAGCTTCCAGTCTAGGCAGTGGTTTGTCATGAGAGATTGTTTTTGGAGTCACTTGTGAAATTAAAAAACCTTACCTACATGTTCTGGTCCCACCTTCCGGTGATTCTGGTTCAGTTGAACTGTGGTGAGGTCTGGGCATCTGTACTTACACAACAAAATGGCCTGATTAAAAACAAAAACTCTCCACCAAGAACCACTGGAAGAGACAGATAAAGAATATATGATTATGAGAAATTAATTCATTGTAAGCTCAGGTTACAAAAAGAGCACCCAAGAGTGATGTAATATTTTTAAAATGTTATTTTACAATTATGAGATATAATATACCTACAGGAAGCTCATATAACGTACGTGCAAAGCACAGTGAGTTATTATGAAGTGAACCCCTTTGTGATGACCAGCAATGTCAAGAAACAGAGTACTGCTGGCTAAGATGCACTCCCTGTGTCCCTTCCTAGTTATGACTCTTTCCAAGGTAACAGTAGCCTGACTCTTGCTTTTCTTTATATTTTTACCACCGATGAAGGCATCCCTAATGAGTATAGTTTAATTTGTCTATTTTGTCTGTTTTGAACTCTACAGAAATTGAATCCTACTGCATGTATTCTTTTATCATCTTTTACTCACCATTGTTTGTAAAATTCATCCAAGTTGTTGCATATAGTTCTTGTTTGTTCATTTTCATTACTGTATAGTAGTGCATTATATGATCACACCACAATCTGTGTATCCATTCTCCTGTTGATGGACATGTGGATTCATTCTCATCTTTGGATATTGAGCATTACTTCTATGAATTATTGAATTCACACACACACATGCACACACACACACTTAGACACACTGGTGCCCATGTGCATGAATTTCTCCAGGATATTTTCCTGGGGTGGATTTATGGGTCATATGATGTGTATGTTGTCAGCTTAGTACCGGATAATGCCAATCTGTTTTTCCCAAGGAATTGAACCAATTTAAAATCCCTCCAGCAATATATGACACTTCTCATTGCTTTATCTCCTTGCCAGGGGTGGTTAATCTTGACTGGTCAGTAAAAAAGAGGCAAGATGGGAGGAGGAGGAAGGTTATTTCGGACATATAAAAAGGAAGGAGAATAAGAGGGTATGATGGGTTTGGAAGGACATTGCAAATATACTGGTAAGACACTAACTTAACGGACCTGCAGGAAAGTGTGGGAGACGCGGCTGAAAGTGTGTGATGTGCTGAGGAGTTTGGCCTTTATTCTAAAGGCAGTGAAGCAGGCAAAAGACATCAGATCTACATTTTTATAAACTTGCTGTGAGAGCTGGCAGATGAGGAGGCGAGGCCTGATACAGGGAGCTTAACTACTCTAGGGAGAAATGAGAGAAGGCAGGGTTGAAGGGGCTGGATTCCAGAGGTGCTTACCAAAGTCAGCAGTTTTGCCAATTCTGTTGCATGTGGGGAAAGGGAGAAGAGAGGCAAGAGTCTTGGTTTCTGCTTAGGTGTCTGTATAGGTGGTGATTTCATTCAAGTTGGGGGATTCAGGAAGAGGAGAGTTTGAGGTCAATGGGGGGTGAAGTTAGTTTTAGATGTGTGGCATGTGAGATATCCAAAAATGATCTAGCAGAGATGTTCTGTAAGTGGTTTGAACTCAGAGGACTAGGCTGGAGATGTCCTCAGGATATAGGTGGTGGTTGCAGCCATGGGGGTGGATGCAACTGCTCACGGAGAGTCTAAGGAGGATGAGGTGCCTGGATGGGAGAAGAGGATCTTGAAAAGCAGACCAAGAAGGAGCAACCAAAGAAGAGCAACAAAAGAACAAAAGAGAGATCATGGAAACTAAGAAAAGAAGGATTTGCAGGAAGAGAATCATAACTTACCAGTGGTGCCCTCAGAAGACACCAAGTGAAATTAGAAGATGTGCTTTGCATTTGGCAGTTGGGAAAGAAGTGCTTGGGGATCAGGGCATTTCAGCCAGGAGAGTGATGCTGCAGTGACTTAAGAGCAAATAGTGGGTGAGGAAGTGGAAAAAAACCCAGATGAGGAGTGCTTTTTAACTTGGCAATGAATAGAAGCCAAAAGCACATTAGAGTGGAATGAGAAATGAAGAGACGGGAGGATTTGTGTGTGTGTTTGAGGTGGGAGACACTTACATGTAATCCTGTAGAGAGGGCTGTCTAGTTAAACAGAGGAGAGAAGAATGTCCCTGAAACTTCAGTGAGAGGAGGGGGAAGGACCCAAATCCTGGTAGAGGGACTTACTGTTGAATAGGAGGAGGGTACCTTGGTCACTGAAAAGGGAGAGGAGGGGGAAAAATTGGCACAGACAAATACATTTGCAGAGATGCCGGTTTTCAGAGAACAAAAAAGTGGGGGAGTTCCTAGCCTTTAATAGCCTCTTGCCTCTAAATAGGAGGCAATTCATTTAGCTGAATAAGGTTGAAAATTAATGGTTAACAAATATCCAGGTTGTATTACACAATTCTGGACACTGTTTGTCAACATGCTAAATATGAAGTGATGCAAAGTGTCACTGGTACTTTGAACAAAATATCAATGGCAAGAAGCCATAGCTGTGCCACTGTAGAGAGTCTTAAAGGAAATTGACTTTCTATTCTGTACTGTGCTGGAGAAGAGTTAAATTGTATAACCACCTTATGCTTCTATTCATCCTCCTATACAGGAAGCAAATCCTCTTTGTATGTAGTATTCACATAATCATAATTTTCAAAATGATTTCCTCCCAATCTCTTATGGTCAAAGAATTGTTATTAGAGAGAGAGAGAAATGCATGCATATGTTTGTGTACGTGCATGTGTCTCAATTCTTTTTAGTCAGACACCACCAAGAACATGCCTATAGTTGAACAAGTTGAGTTTATTACTCATTGCAGCAATGAAGAATGGACGTTATAGGATACCATGGGACATCTCAGTAAGAGAATATTAGACATCGTAGAATTTGGGCTTTGGTTGGATAATTTCAGGGAGGATCTAAGGAAGCAGGGATTCATTCTGTGTTGGGTACTGTCTGAAGGAAGGACTGTTCTATGATTGGTTATCTCATTAAATCTTATTTATAGGGAAGGCAAACTAGGTTGAGAAAAAGCTGTAATTGGTAAAGAAGTGACAGTCACTCACTGAGTGCAAGAGGGGGATGTTTGGTATTTTGTGGGTTGCATAGTGACCTTCTTTTTGTGTCACTTTATCATAGTCTCAGAGTGACTTCATTTGATATAGATATTCTGTGAGATTATATCCCACAGAAGAACACAGGTCTGACTGTGAGTGTCAGACCAGCTTGTAATAACATTGATGTCTAGCTGTGAATGTCAGATCTATTCTGGATTTCAGGGACTGCTTTTTCATATAGCCGTATATGATACACACACACACACACACATTTATATCTTAGCGTAACTCTAATTTTTATTTCTTTTTTAAAATATTATTGAGGTCACATTGGTTTGTAACATTATAAATTTCAATCGTACATCATTATATTTCGACTTCTGTATAGACTAGACTGCATCATGTTCACCACCAAGAGTCTAGTTTCCATCTGTCACCATACATATGTGCCCCTTTATCCCTTTTGCTCTCCCCCTACCCTCTTCCCTTCTGGTAACCACCAATCTGTTCTCCATATCTATTTGTTTGTTTTTCGTCCACATATGTGTGAAGTCATATGGTAATTGTCTTTCTATCTGACTTATTTCACTTAGCATAATACCTTTAGGGTCCATCCACATTTTCGCAAATGGCACGATTTCATCTTTTTTGTGTGGCTGAGTAGTATTCCATTGTGTATATATACCACATCTTTTTTATCCATTCATCTGTTGCTGGGCACTTAGGTTGTTTCCAAGTCTTGAGTATGGTGAGTATTGCTGCAGTGAAGATAGGGATGCATATATTTTTTGAATTAGTTAGCTCTAATTTTTAAATGAGATGCTTATCCTTTCTTTGTTTTGGCAAGTGCAGTTTTAATACGTATTGGTAAGAGTTAAAAAATTTCTCTCAATATTTTATCAGTATATCAAGACTCATTACTTTAGGATATACTTTTTCAGCTGGATCAGTAGCATAAAATGCACTGTCCTTTGAAAAACTTGCTATATATCTGGGGAATGAGCAGAAAACAGAAGATTCTTGCATTCATCCAGGTGGGAAGTGGGTGGCAATGAGAGCAGAGAGGAGGGGCATTTTTAGAAATATTTAGAAGATAGAGTGGACAGAACTTGATGTCAGAATGTTATGCATAGGGAAGCCAGAAGCCTAGGTTTCTAGCTGAGTAGTTTGAGTAGGAAGTGATGATCCCCACCAGGATGGGAAGGAAGGGAGAAGTGACAAGTTGGCAGGAGGGTAACAAATCTTAAACAGGAATCACTACAGTAGCATGAATCTGGTTGGGAGGAGGCTGATTGCTTCTAATTAATCTTGTAGGTGCCTAATATCTAACAGAGAATAATAATTTATTGTTTGATTAACAGCAAGAGCTGTAACTGCCCAGGGAACCAAAATCTTAAATTCTTTTCTCTGCATATTCTCTCCCTATAGGCAAATCTGTGTAAGTGTTAAAATCAGGAGATTGTTTGATCTAGGGTGGGGGGGCATAACAAGGGAAGCTAGCCTGGATATCTTGCTGGCTGTTGTTATCAAGGTATGACATCTGCAGGGATTTATGTGCCCAGTATACAGAAACACAGGTCTGACCTCAAAACCATGTCTTGAACCTTTGTGCTGAAATGTTCATTGCCAGGGATGCCAAAGTGGATTTCACATCATGTTAGCACCTATCATGTGAGCTGGTGCATAGTAGGTACTCAGTGCATGTTGTGAGGGGGAGTCTAGGCTTAACAGAAGAGTACTCTGTAAACTATTATTTGTGTTGGCTGTGGGTGCAGGGAAGGGGTGAGCCTCTGTCTAGCAGGTGGTTGCCAGCCCTGGTTCAACACTTTACATTTTTATTATAGAACTGATCTACAGGTTTTTAACAGAAACATTATGAAGGGAGGAAGGGAGAGAATTAAAATTTATCTATAACCACACACAAATAAACTGAAAGACTTCCTTTAGCTATTTTCATTCTGATGTTCTGAACCCATGTAAAGAGGCAAAACACAGAGGAATTTAAAAGGCAGCTCTCCTAGTTGATATGTCAACTGTGCAGGGACTAGGTTGACCAAGGAAATTGACATATTAAATTTGCTCTTCTTTTGTTTCTTTTTGCCATTGTCTTTTCTTTTTATCTTGGGAAGAGTTTTCCCCCAGATGACTTCTCCCTGCCCTTAAAAAAAAAATCACTTTCACCTCCTGACATTCCTTTTTTTCCCTTCCATCTTAATATTTTAGGTCAGAATATACAATTAAATTTTTATCATAGGTAAAAGTAGGAAGAGCTTTTCAGTGTGAGAGTTGCTTTCTCTGTAAAATTAAAGGAGAATCATAATTGTTATTTTTACTCATTAATACATGCACGTGATGTATAGTTCTATCTTATGAAATTTATACCTATTTTTCAAATTACATGCATTTTCCCAGTTACACTGTGAAAAATGATTTAGATAAACCTACAGAGATGAAAAATCTCTTAATGGTGATGGTTGGGCTAGACTTCAGATTATTGGTGTAGAAGCATCGTTAAAGCTGCAACTGGTTCCCTAGTTTTCTTGGGGGAGTGACCTAATTATATCTTTAAATAGAAAACAATACTCCTCTTTTTAGACCCTTCTTATATGCCTGATCTGTTGCTGAATTGTCCATGTGCCATTGGGAATCTTTAAGTTCTCCATTATTCAGGATTTCAAGAACATCCTGATAATAGTTAAATATAATATTTATATTAATAGGTTTTCCTCAGGAATTCCCATTCACTGTTTTGGTTATTTTTGTTTTAAGCATTTACAGCATATAAGGCTTGTATAATATAATTGTTATATTAAGAAGGAAACTATACTGATATGTGAAAAAATAATGGATTCTCTTTGAGTTAGAAGATATCTTAGAGAAAATCTTAGTGTGTAACCCTCTTATCTCGTATACCAAAAAGTTGAGACTAAAAGAATTCAGTGACTTCTGAGTTTCCTAAAAGAAAAGTTATGATTTTTAAACATATAATTGTGAATTATGATTTTTCAACATATAATTTTGGAATTTAAAATTAGCATTGAATTGGTGAACCAATTCACAAATGTATAGTTTTTATGTTTTACTTAAAAAAATTAAGCTGAAGGCTACGTGAGTAATGAATATATCATTTTAACCGCTAAACATTCTTTTCCATTTAAGTAGATACAGAAAAGGTTGTCTATTTAAACTAATTATTTTCAATTCACATTCTTTAATTAAGAAAAAAAATGCCTACGGTATATTTCTTTGAGTTGTCAAAACTCTTCCTTCATTTTTGCAGTGCTTCATTAATCGAGTAAATGATCCTATAGCTGAATATAATTTAGTCAGCTATGTGAAGATGTAGTGATTATTCTTTGATTAGGACTGAAATCTGTAACTGCAAAGAGGAGGAAAATAGTCTTATGTCTTTACGTGAATATATTATTTTGTGACACAATTATTTCTTCCAGAATAAGATTTTTAAAAAATTAAATTAGTTAATAGACTTTTGCAACTAGGAAGTACTTTAGAATTCATCTGGTTCAACAACTCCACTTTACAGATAATGATATTGAGAACCAAAATGCAGAGGAATTATCCAGGGTGACACATTTGGTCAAAATAAAACCCAGATCTCTCAATAGTTTCTTTGTCCAGTGCTTTTCATTCTGTAATGCATGTTATTTTCTCAAAACCAATCTAGATGCTATTAAAAAGAAAGGGAGGGTGGGGAGAATGCCCAAGGAAAATGATGTGAGTCCCCTTTCAGTGAACCTGTGAAGGTTAGCAGTTCACTTACTGGGTCTCCAGCATTTGTTCTTCAGATACAAGGCTTCTGTGGTGGGGATAGTCATGCTAATAAAGTTGATTTTTGCTTTTTAGGTGAGAGTTACGTGTGTGCGTCGAACGAACCATTTCGTAAAGTTGATTACACCAAAAATATTAATCCGAACTGGTCTGTAAACATCAAGGGTGGGACAACCCGTCCCTTGGCTGCTCCCTCCTCGGTGAAAAGTGAAGTGAAGGAAAGTAAAGATTTCATCAAACCCAAATTAGTGACCGTGATTCGAAGTGGAGTGAAGCCTAGAAAAGCCGTGCGGATCCTTCTAAATAAGAAGACTGCTCATTCCTTTGAACAGGTCCTAACAGATATCACCGAGGCCATTAAACTAGACTCAGGAGTGGTCAAGAGGCTCTGCACGCTGGATGGAAAGCAGGTAAGACGTTTCTAGCCCACAGATCTCCATCTTACTTTTAAACTCTCTCTGTACCATGCTGGTTACATATTTGACAATATGAATTTCATAGTCCGCTAGAAATTATTCTAGTAGTCCTACTTGAGAAGTGTTTGTGTGTGTGTGTATTAGCCTTTATCATGAAAAATGTAAGCAGCTTACCTGTCTCTTAACCTGAATATCTCAAAAGTGGATTTAGAGAGACGGATCACATAGTTCTTATGGTCACTGCAAGGGAAATGTAAACTTCTGAGGGAAAAGTGTAAGTTGAAGAGGCTTCCTACATTAAGTGGAATGTTCTTTATTTAAGAATATCTATTGACTAGTAGAGTTGTTATGGGTTTGGGTAAATCACAGGAGTAAAAATAAAAAATAGTTAACATGTTTTAAAAAGCTTTCTCTCTCCACTTATGTATAATATGGAAAATGCATTTCAAAGAGAGTGCTTTTATAGGAATATCCATATGAGTTTATAGGGAACAGTGGAGGTAATCAGCATTTCTGAAAAATATACACAAATTACGCAGGAAATGCAAGCCAAATTATGGTATCAATGTACTAGGGAATCGAAGGGACTAAAAAAAATTGCAAGACACAAGAATAGCAGTTATACAAATACTGAATTTTGCCACAATCAGATTATCATTCCTAAAAAAGAAACATGACTTCTGAAGTGTATTTTTTTTTAATTTCAATAAAGTTAAATTGTTTATATTTACATTGTATTAAACATTATAGTTTCCAACATTTAATTTGTTTCTTTATTTCATTTTGTTTCTTCCCTCTAGCATACTTAATTTATTTTGAAGTGTTTGGCTCATGCAGTGCTGAGAATGGATGATATAAAACACTGGAGCAGTGTCTTCTGGAAAAACACAATTAAAATAGTTTTCTGATTTCCTAAGACCAGATCTAGTTACTAAGTCTCACTAGGTCTTACTAGGACTATAATGATTTTTCTGATTAATTGATGGTTAGAAGGCATAAGACGTCATTGCAGCCTGCTCCAAGATTGGTTCACAGTATGAATGGAAATAGACACTTCACAAATTGAGTTAATAGAAGAGTGCAACACAAAACACCTTAAGATTCATTCTGCAAGTAAGTGAAAATAAATTAGACCATGAGACAGAAAGGAGATTGGATAAATAATTGATTCTTGGTGAACATGGGGAAGACAGGAAATATAGAGACAAATATTTAAGTAAAAATGAAAATGATAAATACACCAAAGTAGAAAACATAAATGTTTAGTAAATGCAGATATGATTTTAAAAATTGAAACTCAGATTTGGAAATCTCCAAAAGTTGTTCAGGGAAAATATATGTGAAATAAAGAAGTTGAACATTTGATTGAAATAGTAATCAATGAAATTTTAATAGTTATCCAAAAAATTGTCTTCAAAAAGGCTCCAGACTAGAAATATTTATATGTAAAAATACTAACCAAAGCACAAACAACCCAAAATTGTCAACATATTAAAGAATAATACACTGCTGTGAGTAGGACTTATGACAGGAATTAAAAGATGGCTTACTATTAAGAAACCTGTTTCTACATGAGATCTAGAGGATAAAGAATAATAGCACGCATAGTCCCAAAAAGATGTTGCAAAGACATTTCACAAAATACAAAATCTATGTTCAGTTAAAGATTTAGTAATAAAAATGGAAGATGAATTCTCTAACACACTGAAAAAAAAGAAAGAAATTCCTATCTGAAGCAGAAGACCCATGTATTGGTAAACAAGTGAGATACTGGAAGTATTTCTGTGAAGTCAGGTCCAAGATAAGGACACCTGATAGCACCAGTATTCAACATTCCTTTAGACATTGTTCCTGATTTTTATTTATAGTTTAATTGCAATTTCAACAAGAATCTAAATGAGAGGTTTTTGGGGAATGGGGGGAGGGAGTCTGATAAAAGTGATTTTAAAAGGTAATCTGGAAAAATAAGCAGGAAGATTTTGGAAATAATGATTAATGGGCTCTCACACTACCAGATACTAAATCATCATCCTCATACCATACCAAAAATAAATTCCAGGTGTTTTAAAAATATAGATGTCAAAATGAAACAAAAGAACTAAAAGAAAATATGTCAATGGTTACGTTGAAATGGGAAAGGATTTTCTATGCATAAAAGTGAGAAAATCACAAAGGGAAAAGTTGGTTGGACGACATAAAAATTAAAAATTTCTAGATGTCATAAGCAAGGGTTATATGCTTTTATATTGAGGTATAGTAGTTTAATATGAAAAAATCTAACCCTAAAATGGGAAGATGGATAAAAGACCAAACAAACAATTTGAAAAGGTAGAATTATAAATACAAGCATAAAAGAGTTCAATCTTACTAAAATTTTTAATTAAAACAATGAGATATTATTTTTAATATTTAAAATTGGCAGGTTTTTATAAAAGAAAATGTCGATTATTTTTTAATATGCAGTGAATTGGCCTTCTTAAAGACTGATGGAATTGTAAATTTCATAATCTTTATGGAAAGCAGTTTGTTTTTTACGACTATACAAATGTTTTTACTATTTGAACAAGTAAATTAACTTCTAGGGATTTATCCTAAATGACATGAAATGCAAACATAATTATGTATAAGAATTTTCATTCCAGCAATAAGAGCCAAAGATTGGAAACAATTTAAAATCCCTAAAGTAGAAAACAGTTAAATGATATTACCATAGAATTCATATGTAGGTCATTGAAAATTATGTTTGGGGGAATATTTAAAGACATGGGAAAACATTAAGTGGAAAAAGCAAGAAAAAAAACTCTATAGTATGTTTTCAATTTTGTGTTAAGAAAGAAAAGTAGAGGGGGAATTTTTTTAAACTAATTCAGAAGGGAACAAGATTATATTGCCATCAGAAATCCAGTATTTGCTATTCTGATTTCCACTACTTCTTCCTCATGTCTGCTTAGAAGCAAAAACTCAAGCACTGAGAAAGAAAACAAAGACTGATTTCAATCAGATGGCAGAAATGAAACATTTTGAGTTAATCCTTGAAATTTTATGTAGCTATAAAATGTTGCTAAAATTATCTCTTTTGTCACTGTTTATGTCTTATAGAACTTAATTTTAAAACTTTCAAATGAAATATTTCTTTGGAAAAATTATAGATTTCCTTTTTGATCGATACAGCTTTGCATATTGTATTTTCAGAGTACCAGGTATCCTTAAAAGCTATAGTTTTCTTGGTGCTGATTCAACATGTGTACTATAGGTAGATTGGTATTTAAAACGTCAAGTCTGTTTTTTGGTTGGCATGTGTTATGAATATAAAGAGAACATTAAATCTTGATTTGAAATAGCATAAAAATTATCTTATGCTTAAGATTAATGCAGATCTTTAAATGGGCAGTGTTCATTTTGATTTTATTTTATAAAATGATTTTTTTTATGGGTATATAAAACTCTGTTCTCTGAAAATTCTCAAGAAAAGGACAGCTGTGCTTAGGTGAAGAGAAAGGAATGAGGAAAGAACTAAGATATGTTAATGAGTTGTCCCTGCATACAAGTTTAGACTGTCTGCCTTAACTTTCATGTTCTTTCCGGGTTATTTCCTACTCAGATTTGTTGGTTTCATCTTAAATGAGTCTGATCTTAGACACAAGGATAGAGATTCAACGATTTGTAGGCTTTTCATCATGAGCAGTCACTGATCCCGTCCTGACTCCTATGCTAGAGTTTTAAGGGGCCCTGGTTATCTTTTATGGGCTTGAAAGCTTTCCTGATTGAAGAGGCAATGGTGTGTCATGTGCCAGTAGCGTTTATGTTGTTAAAACAATGTCCCTTGAACTTAATCTTCCTTCCTTCCTTCCTTCCTTCCTTCCTTCCTTCCAATATGATGTTATCATATTGGATGATAACATCTTTCTAGTAGTATTGACTCTATTTAAAAGGTCTGACTTGGTTAGTACAACTAACTCATGTATTTTATGTCTCCTTATAAAATCACTTCAAATAAAATCATATTTTAGGATTTTATTCATGTTAACTCTTGGGTTTTCTTTAGTGTAGAGCAGTGTTTCTCAACTGGATACAATTTTGTCCCTAGGGGACATTTGGCAGTGTCTGGAGTCATTTTTCTTGATTGTCATGACTGGGGTTGGGGATTCTACTGGCATGTAGTGGATAGAGGACAGGATGCTGCTAATCATCCTACAGTGCACAGGACAGACACAACATAATTCTTTAGGGTCTAAAATGTCACTGAGATTCAGAGATCCTGTGTAAAGTAAGTGAAATTATTTGAAAGGAAATGATACTTGTTCAAATATTAACTTTATCAATTATGCCACATGGTAAACTTTATTTCAGAATTTATAGATGATCTCTAATTGAGGCAGATGTGTTAGAATGTCACGGTTTGTATACCGGGATTTTTTTGTTGTCCTAGATTTCAATCTGTTTGTCTTCGTTGTGTGAGGTTGACTGCAGTTGGGTAGTATAGCTTCACAGGGGATTAAATAAAGATGTCCCAAATGGTTTTATAGGTGTTTAAAGAAAAGTGTGAGAAATCATGATTTAATCTTGTGGAGATTTAAGTCTTTAATACTTAAAAGTGGTGTTATGATTATCAATTTTTTAAAAAATACACAACCTATGTATTTATAGATGGGATGATTAGAAAAAATGATTTGAATATAGTAGTCATGACAATTCTCCTCTTAAATAATTTTCTTTTAACTTGAAATTAATTTGGATTAAATGCTTCACTTTTGTTTTTCTTTTAAAATAAAACCATCTTGAACTTTTAAGTTAAAGGAATTGTATATTTTTTAAATTTTTGGAAAGTCAGAGTGATTTTCTTATAATAAACTGCAGCAGGAGGAGTTCTTTAAAAAATGTCTTTATTCTGTTAAGGGCTGAAAGGTCCAAATATAGCTTTTGTCCACATGTGTAAAAAATTCTAGCTTTTAGCTTTCCCAGAAACATCAGAGTTTTAACATAAAAGAAATGTATTCAGTGGAGTTTTGGAACAAGTTGATTCTTGTCATGGGCAGAGGCAAAACAGACTCAGAAATTGTTAGCAGTTGATGCTTTGGGGGTAAAACACTTCCAGACTTTGGGACTGCTGCCAGCCTTAGGATGCTCATGTGCAATGTGTCCTCCTTGGAGATCATGACAACCCCTTGGAGTACCTCTGTCTTGTCAGTTATCTTAGGGTTTATGATGGTTTCTATCCTCACTTTTTAAAAAGTTTAATTTTTTCATGGGTACCATAATATAAATAATATTTATTTTGTACCTTACTTTTGTGGCATCACAGTTTCTAGTGAAGGTTCATTTCTCTGTAATGACCTAACCATTCTTATTTAAAGCAATCTCTTCTCAAAAATTGCTACATAAAAATCAAATGGTTGATATCTGTGTGTAAATATTTTCTACAATTCACTTAATCCCGATATAATTTTTTCCTTGAAGAAGAAGAGGACAGAGTTTGGTTTTAATTCTCACACTGTTCCCAATGTGTGCATTTCCTTTTGTAGATAATAGAAATCAAGAAAACTGTGTTTTATCTTACTATATACATTCACACCTCTGAAGTGTGAGTAGCCACGATCTATCTCAAGTAATAGAAAATTTATCATCAGGGAATCAACAGACCATGAGTAATGAGTGGGATTTTTCAGTATGGCAGGAAGTCCAGGTATAGAAAGGGAGAAAACATTCTTTGTTCTTTGATCTCTGATCTAAGCAGATTTTTTTAAAAAGGGAGGGAAGGCTTAATCTTTTTTTGATTTAATAAACCCCTTTTTTCAAAGAGTGATCTGAAAAGTGGGAAGAAAGAAGGAAGCATTTAGATATCCCTCTTCTTTTTTGTTGAAGTAAAGTTTGTGTTTTGCCATTCTGATATCCATTGTATAAGCAGTTTCCCCTGACCTTAAATGATATTTTCTCCCCTTTAATGAGAAACTGGAGGAAAACAGTAGAAATCCTGTGGTAGTTACTGTAGTTGCAAATTAGGGGATGTTTAAGAAAAACAATTTTAGCTCGCAATAAATTATGCAATGTAAAGTGTAGGTGAGATAAAAATGACATCACTGCAAACTCTTTTGTTTCCTTATTTATTCCTTTGATATCTAAGTTGGAGTAATGCATGGAGCGTAAAGAATGTGTTGAATTCACTTCATTTTTGTTATAAATATGTTTTTCAGTGATTGTAATAATCGATTATTAAAATATATATTTTGTTACATATGTATTTTATAATGCTTAGAATAATAGCTAACAGCTTAATTAGCTAACAGCTAATAGCTTACTATGTCAGGCATTATGTTAGTGCTTTGTATTAGTCTTCTCCACTGATCCTCGCAGTAACTGAGAGTTAGGTATTATAATTCCCATTTTACATTGCGGAAATTGAAACAAAGAGAGATCAAGTAGCCTGTTTGGAATCACACAGCTGATGGTGGAGCTGAGATTCACACCCCGGAAGTGGATTCTAGACACACACACACACACACACACACACACACACACACGCACCATCACACACACACACACACACACACACACACACACACACACACACCATCACAGCTGTGCTGTAAGCCCTCTGTGGTCAGTCTCTGTGAAAGGCTTCAGTGATAATGACGAGGGACAGGACAAATAACTAATAAGCTAGTGAGGTTGTTTCAGAAAAATTTTTTTCGGTTTTAGAGTGATGCAGTTTTACCTGGGGTTTATCTAAAGTCTGTGTAATAATAGGTTGTGTGGTAAAATTATTCTTTGCATAGGATCTGAAAAATGAAAAAATAGGTTAAGGAGTGATTTTATGCCTAACAAGAAGATGACTCTTAGAATTATTTTAGAGATTTAATTTAAAAAATTAAAGTATATGACATAGCAGAAGTTTAGAAAATATGGGAAAAAACAAATGCACAATCCTTCCATTTTAACACTGTTTTTATAATTGAGTATTCCTATCCATATTTTTATATACACGTTTTTACTTCCTTTTTAAGAGAAAACTAAATCAGTACATTTCTATTGGAAAAAAATCAAACAATTCAGAGAAATGCAAAGAGCGAAAGTTTCTTTTCACATCTGCCCTTCTTCCCCAACCTCACTCTACTCTTAAAGGGAACCACTAATAACAGTTTTGTTAGTGCAGTTTAAGTACATTATGTGCACGGTTTTTATATGTAATCGTGTATCCTGATTTTTTCACTTATTAATTGTACTCTTTTGTGTTGTTACATAATCTTCATATTTTATACGTAAATGGCTGAATAATGTTCAGTCGGCTAGATATGCCATAATTTATTTAACCTAGTGCTGCACATTTGTGTTGTATCCAGTTTTTCATTCTTTTATCCTCTGATCATCTTGCTGTCTATGGATTTAACATGCTTTGAATCATTTCCTTTCCTTAGGATAGATTCCTAGAGGTAGATTACTGGAAGAGACTCAAGTATTTTGGGGTTTGAGAGATACTATCAGAGCCATAGACAAAAATTGTCCTAGTTGGCAAAGCCACTGGCATGTGCTCCAGTATTTCTGTAGCTGGAAGAAACTTATGAAAGGATTAGATGTGACAGCCAGGCACAGTGTACATACTTAACTTGTTGCATGGAAAAATGCATGTTCTGTGAAATTTCTGTTGTGTAAATCGAAGCCCACTTGCATTCTTCTTATCACCTCTACCTTTGCTTTCTCTTCTAGAAAGTACTTTAACAAGAAAGGCCAGTTGACCTGTGTATCAGTTTTATACCTGACCAGAGCTGACCGATTAGTCTTGAAAATGTTAAGCTTAGCAGGGGGAAACTTTTTCTTTTTTTAGCAAATAGCCCACATTATGATACTATGTCACCTTAATTTTGAACTAAAAGACCTGTCACTTCTCTCAATGTTTGCTTTATAACCTTTGCCTCGATGCCAAAAATCCTGCATGTATTTCTGATTTTTAGTCAGTTCAGGTAACCTTATGCTTTGTGATATTTTGACTCAAAATTGAGTCAAGGAGATTACTTGCAATGGAGGCTTTGTAAAGTTAATTGATTGCTTTTGGTGTGTCATAGCTAACTTCTGGATTTGTTTTGTTGTTTTTGTATGCTATCATGAATGTCTGCTGATCGCAATTTCTACCAGTATGTGCAATATATAATATTACTTTACAAGATTTATTAGATTTCACGAGAGGGTCATTTATTTCTTATGCCTTATGGTAAAAACAAGGGCAGGTAAAAAGGCAGTATAGTATTTTAGAATGTATAACTGAGATAGGAAATTATTTAGTTCAGCTTGCTAATTTTATAGATGAGAAATCTTTGGGGGCTCAGAATAGCTTTTAAGAACCTGTTAACATCTGTAGTTCTCTCCCGGGTAAAGCCTGACTCAAAATTTTGTGTATGATCAGCTTGTTTGCAGATCACAGCGCAGTTTAAGAACCTCTGCTTTGGCTGTTTTACTCTGTTCCCTTTAGCTGGGGGAAGTGTTTATTTTCGGCCTTATAGTCATTGGTTTTTCTAAAGAGCAAAAGTTAAGCTTGGCCATGGTCATACACTTTCTTGGGGTGCTGCCTCAGAGAAGAAGAATGAATTGAATCTAAACTGAAAATTACTTCGTAGAGAAAAATAAGTGCTAGAGTCTGTATTTGCTTTTTCAGTAACCCTGCACAATTTTCCAGATTTAAAAATTCACCTCCTGCATTTTTTTGAAGTTAAGAAAGAGCACCACACTTCAAACAGTAAGACTAGCTTTCATGAATGTTCTGTGTATTTTTAGAATATTTTAATTGTAGTGTGACGCAGCTGCCAGACTCCCAGCACAAAGTGTTGGAAAGCTCCGTAGTCATTAGAAGTTCGCCTCCACAGAAGTTTAATTCTCTGAGCCTGAGGACTCTTAGAAATGAAGCAATGCTTACCCAGAAGCAGTGTTCTGTTTTTCCTTATGCATTTTAGGCTCTTCCTAAGACTTGAAATAGTAAAAGTTTTATTTAAAATTTTTCTTTTGTTTTGTAATGGTTTATGGCAAGCTTCTCTAAATGTGAGCATAAAGACATTTGATTATATTTGAAAATATTGTTCATTGTTTGCCCACATGCTACGTCATTAAAATGCCATTTTAAGTATGAGTTATGGAAGATATTTAAATATCTGTGTATTGGTACTTATTGAAACTGACAATTAGTTACATGCTTGTGTTTCTGAAGGATTAAGATTATTAAACACCTAGTCTTTAATATCACGTACATTGTATGTTTTTAGTGGTAAAATATGCCTGACATATGCCATTGTGAAAATGCAAATTAAAAAGACAGTTTTGCTTTTTTTTAAATAAAAAGCAAAGGTTGTGTACATGGAAACTTGTAAAAGCCCAGTTAGGTAACTTAATCCAAATTTTAACATTTTCATTTAATACAATAGTCCAAATTTTTACATGTAGATAAAAGATAAAAGTTTAAAACTTTTCTAGAAGTTTTAAAAGTGATTTTCACTTCTGGAGCATTCCTGCCTGGGCAACACCAGTCAGTGTCTTAATCACTTCTTGAGCTTTTAGGGGTTGAGAGAGTTGTGGTGAGCTTGATTTGTGCCCTAAGGAGCTATTATATGCATTGGAGTCAGAAAATACAAATTGAAATTTGATTTAAATGTATTCATTTCCCCTGACATACAATTACGTTATAATATTGAGTGAGACACGGTTCATGCTTATGCAATGCAGAATGTCATTAAAGATTTTTAATGATGGGAAAGGAAAGACACGAACATTTAGTGCCAACTGTTGTGGCAGATTGTTTACACATGTTGTCACTTAATTCTCACGATCACCCTGAGGTAGATATATGCAATATCTCTATGCAAGGAACGTTACAGAGCACACCCAAAGAACTTTAGTCTTCTGCTTTCAGTTAGACCTCTTGGATAGGACTCTGCACTTACCCCATGAGGCTGTCTTTGCTCCAGACATTTTTTAATTTACTCTCAGAGCTAGTTTTCAAGATTCAAAGGAAGATCAGTTTCACTATTTTATAATTATTCCTAAGTGTTTTCCAGGATGTATTATGTAGCATGATTACTTTAGTCTTTAGACTTGGCTCTGAATAGATTCTTAGACTTTTTCCAAAACTTATATTCACCCTCAAATGGTGAAGAGTTTATTTTGTTCTATGGGTTATATAATTCCTTACCATCATTGATTTTGTGGCTCAAGATGTCCTAGATTTGATCAATGAAACCATTTTCAAGTTGGATCCTGTCTTTTTGACATATTTAAGGATACATGGGAGAGTAAGGATTATAGGGATCCCTGTCAGGTTTATCATTAGACTTTGTGGCGAACAAAAATACAACAGCAGTTCTGTATCCCAGCGACTGCTCTAGGTCCGCTGTTCTCAGGTGTCTTCTAATGCTGCACATTCTCTTCTTGTGTGTCTACAGACACGTGATTTCTGTTCATTGTGTGTGACTCCTGGTTTCTGTGCACCTCAGTCTTAGTCTCTGTTGGTATGTTTGCCATTAAACCCGTAGAAACTAGAGCCTAGGGTATGTCTGATTGACTTGGTTAGCTATTGTCCAATATAAGAGCACCATCAGAGGCCATTAGCCTCCCTATTCATGACCTATAGATGGCTGCTTTTAGGGGAGCATTCATGATTTGCTTTGAACAGTGTTGCTGTTGTTTGAATTGTATGATTCTGCAACCTGTGTGCAATGAACTTTGCTCCTAAGGGGCTTGTGAGTATTGAAGGCATCTAGAGAGTCAATGACTATCTGGTTCAGTGGTTCTTGGCTGGAGGTAATTTTGCCCGGAGGGGACATTTGGAAATTTCTGGAGACGTTTTTGGATGTTATAACTGAAGTGAAGTGGGGTAGAATGTGCTACTGGCATCTAATGGGTAGAGGCCAGGGATGCTGCTAAACATCTTACAGTGCACAGGACAGCCCTCCACAATAAAGAATTATCTGGTCCAAAACATCAGTAGTGCTGAGATTGAGAAACCATGGCCTAATTTAGTGGATATAAAGATGAAAGATATGGGGGTATTGAGGGAAATGCAAGTGGTTTTGGAATGGCCAATGTAAGAATGTAGGTAGGTATGTATGGTTGAGTCTAGGTTTTTGAAATTAAAGTTAGGCAAGGGCAAGATTATGCACAGCATCCGCTGCATTTCCAAGGGATGTGAACTTTATCCATTGGGCTGCGAGTTGCTATTGAAGAATTGTAAAAGGATCAGATTTGCATTTTAGAAAATTTACTCTGGAGAGTGTGAAATGAATTCACAAAGATGATCAGTCTTAAAGGATTGAATGTCCCAGGATGGGGGAAGCTGTTTCAGGTAATATTATTTCAAGGTTTTAATATGTTTTACAGTTTCCTAAATGCTTGTGAGAGGTGGTTCCTAAACTCTCTTCCAGAGAGGAAGCAGACGTTCCTAAAGAAATTTAAGTAGTTTCAGAGGGTAAAGATTTGGTTTTAGGAGGAAATGAGAAAGATAGAATGGGTTGGGGTAGTGGAGTCTCTTAAGTCCCTGGACAGAAATTATTATTTGGTTGGAGATTAATCAAAATCTTCATAGTGACGGGAAAGAAGTGGTATTGTAGTGTTAAAAAAAGAGCATTAATTTTCCCTGTGCTTTTCCTGTAGTCAAACTATTTGAGATGTTTGTGACAGGCTGGATATCAGGGTTGTTACTCAGGACTAATGCTGACATGTAGGTAAACTCTGCCCTGCAGTTGTGAATGCTTTTTGCCTTACTTTCACAACACACACCTGACATGATCAGGTGGTCTGTGACCCTGGGGCAAATTTGTAGTTGGGAAAACCTGTTATTGTAGTTTGAAAAGTACTGTAGCATTCTATCCCCAATAACACGTTTATTTCTGAATGACTTAAGAATCTAGTCACTATGACACTAAGAAACTTGAATACAAAGGTGCTTCTTGGTAGCAAAAGGATACTTTTCCTTACAATTATTACAGTGGCATAAAATACAAATGGCCCAGTCTTCATGAGTCAGTCATGATATGATCTATTGGAATACTTTAAAATTTTTGATATCTTTAAAAAATGTAAATACACATATGCTTTGGCTAATAAAGTGTGTTATTGGAAGTATGTTTTTAAAAATAATTTATTGAAGAACTATCCCTACTTTATTTTGAAAATCAGTAGTGTTTCTTCCTAAAATCAAATTGTTCTTCTTTGCTCATGGAAATAGAAATTGCTTTGAAGAGGTGCCTAGTCTCCATTAATGATTTGGCTTTTCATGCAGTTGTATTTGCAGTTTTCACGCTGATGTATTTAGGCTAGTTTGGTGACACATACAGTTTTATATTGTTTATATTGTATAATGGTTCCTGGTTAATGGCTTTCTCAGACTATGTTTAGAGCGATTTAGGCGTTGATATAGGGAAATCAGAGAGCAGGATGAAGTCCATGGACTTTTTACCTGGAAGTTTTCTACAGATACCTACGGACACATCACTATATCTATAGATATATAGATGTGTAAATTTTATATGTATATTAAAAAACATGTATAAAATTTCCTTGTTAAGCAAACAGTCTACCTAATGAATCTGGAATGCTAAAGCAAAGCGATGGTGCTCAGAAGGACTTAATACATATTCACTGAGCGCCTCTCACAGCCAGCTCGATCAGAATACAGATGAGGTGAGGTCCCTGCTCTTGACACGCTTATACTCTATTTGGTGAGGAAATCTAAACCACATGACATAATTAGACAATGACAAAGGGCTAATAGATATTGCTGTTCAGCTGAAGGACAGAGTGTGAACCAGAGGAGCTGGGAAGTGTTCATGAAGAAATAGAATGCAAACTGGGCTACAGCTGGGGAGACTGATTTAGAGAGACTGTTCCTACCCACCACCACCCCACCTCCACCCCTCCAACCATGCATGCGTGCACACAGAGTGCACACACACGCAGCAGCAGGGGAGAAGCAAGAATGAAAACAAATGATGTTACCAAGGGGAATGAGAATAATGTCAGGACATAGTGGGAAATGAGTTTGGAGAAATTTGGAGAGAGTAATGAACTTAAGTTCAAACAGAGGACTATGTGGAGAGAGAATGTCAGCTTTTGATGAAACAACAGTGTAATAAAGCTGTGCTTTTGGGATCAGTCTGCCACTTTACTGATGCTAAAATGTGAGGAGGAGGACTGCATAGCCAGTCAGGAGACCTTCTCAGCAATCTAGGCATGGTCCAGAGTAGCATGGCAGAAGTGGAAGAGAGGCAGAGATGTGAAGCAGAGAATCCAGACTGAGTGCAAGATCTGTAACTTGGACCACCAGAAAAATTGAAGAGTGCTAAGAGCAACACAGGATTTGAAAAGAGCTCCTCCAGTGCCCTTTATATAATTGCCAAGCCACAGAGCCGGCTACAAGTCCTACCACAGAAACGTTCGAGTCCTGGTTTCCTAAGGGACCATAAAGGTTGAACAAGCAGAAATATCACGGACCAAAAGTATGGCTTCTACACTAACTTGATCATTTTATTAAGGTGGCATGGCAGTTCGTCATTATGTTTGAGATAGAAAAAGGCCTAGTACATTTTCATCTAGGAATAAATTAAATTTATTTTTTTTATTGAGGTAGCATTGGTTTATAACATTATATAAATTTTGGGTATACATTATTATATTTCAATTTCTGTGTAGATTGCATCATGTTGACTACCCAGAGATTAATTACCATCCATCACCATACACGTGCATAATCACGCCTTTCACCCTCCTCCCTCCCCCCTTCCCCTCTGGTAACCACCAATCCAATCTCTGTCTCTATGTGTTTGTTGTTGTTTTTATCTTCTATTTATGAGTGAGATCATATGGTATTTGACTTTCTCCCTCTCACTCGTTTCGCTTAGCATCATACCCTCAAGGTCCACACATGTTGTTACAAATGGCCAGATTTCATCCTTTTTTATGGCTGAGTAGTATTCCATAGTATATATATACCACATTTTCTTTATCTATTCGTCCTTTGATTGGCACCTAGGTTGCTTCCAAGTCTTGGCTATTGTGATAATGCTGCAGTGAACATAGGGGTGCATATATTTTTATGCATTCATGTTTTCACATTCTCTGGATAAATACCCAGCAGTGGAATAGCTGGATTGTATGGTAGTTCTATTCTTAATTTTTTGAGGAATCTCCATACTGTTTTCCATAGTGGCTGCACCAGTTTCATTCCCATCAGCAGTGTATGAGATCCCTTCTCTCCACATCCTCTCCAACACTTGTTGTTTCCTGTCTTGTTAATTATAGCCATTCTGATGGATGTGAGGTGATATCTCACCATAGTTTTGCTTTGCATTTCCCTGATAGTTAATAATGTTGAACATCTTTTCATGTGCAGGTTGGCCATCTGTATATCTTCTTTGGAGAAATGTCTGTTCAGGTCTTTTGCCCATTCTTTAATTGAGTTGTTAGCTTTTTTGTTGTTCAGATGTATAAGTTCTTTATATATTTTGGAGATTAACCCCTTATCAGATATATGGTTTGCAAATATCTTCTCCCAATTGTTAGGTTGTCTTTTTGTTTTGTTGATGGTTCCTTTGCTGTGCAGAAGCTTTTTAGTTTGATGTAGTCCCATCTGTTTATTTTTTCTATTGTTTCCCTTGCCCGCTCAGACATGGTACTTGAAAATATGATGCTAAATAAATTTATTTTTAAAAACACCCTCTTCACTTTAATGTTGGCCTAATGAGGCACAAATAATGTTTTTGTTGAATTACATGTCACAAATTGCTTGTGCAGAAGTTTAAAAAAAGTAGATGTTCTTTGTGCGAAGAAAAACTATTGTTTTTGTCTAAGTAAAATTTAAACCTAGTTTATGTAGCAAATATCCTTATTTTGCTGTTAGGCTGATGTGACCCCAGAAAACATGACAAATAATTACAGTGTGACTGAAGCATATTTTGCAGAATACATGTAAGAACCTGTGAGACTATCCCGTGAGAAAATAGTTGTGGTCCCCTTTTAATGTTTATCTGGGTCCCTAATCTGAGCCTATGACCATCCTAGGTTACCAAAGAGACCAGGTCTCAGAGTCACTGTTTCTTGTCAAAAGGCTTTTTATTAGAGGTAGAAATGCTATAGGAGTCCTAGGGAGACATTCACAGACACTGGTCTCCTCCTTGTTGCATCTTGACAGGCCCTTCTGTTCTTTCTCTATGTAACATGCGCTTCGCCTCCCTCCTGAGAGGAGGTGAGCTCCCTTTTCTTGGGACTAACCCGCAGAGTAGCAATGTAGAAATCCTGTGGGCGACATCAGCTATATAATTTGTGGGGCCGAGTGCAAAATGAAATGGCAGGACTCCTTGTTCAAAAATTATTAAGAATTTCAACAAGCAGCATCAGAGTATTAAAGCAAGCATGAGGTTCTGTGCACCTGCACGGGTCGCACACTCACGAAGCCAGCTGTGCATAGGGGGATAAGCTGTGGTATCTTTGTCCTCCCTCAAGGCCTTGTGAGGCATGGAAGGGCTGCCTTGCCTTTTTGCTAGATGGAAGAAGGAGTACTCAAGACTGGATGCTGCTTCCACCTTCTTGTCACATGCCCTGCCCATGATCCAGTGTCAAGGAGAGCAGCAGCTACCCCCTTCCCCTCTGCATTCAGATTGGTTTTGTTAATAGGAGCATTGTTCTAGAGGATTGGTTGACTTCCCCTAACATAAGTGCTAGAATGTATGCTACAAATATAGGAGAAAATTCAAAATCTAGAGGGAAATGTGAACCGTGAATCGAGGTGTGTGGTTGGGACTGAACCTTGAGTGGGGAGCAGTGTTAGGGAAGTAGAGGGTTCATTTTAATGAACAGTCAGATTGGAGACTTTTCCATGCCAGGGACGGTACAGTTGATTCTGACTATTCATGGTAGTTACGTTCTATAGAGTTGCCACAAACACTGAGTTAGCAAATACTGATCTGTTGCTCCTAGAGGAAATAAAGATTAGGTTCCTGTGAGCCTCTGGTCCCAACTTTCATCAACCAATGAATGCATAATCTGGTTTTATGTATGTTTCTTATTTAATATATATGTTGATTCATTTACATTGAACTCACCACCAGCAGCACTGTAACTCATGCCTGAACGAAGTGTATCTAACACATGTATTTTCACCTTAAGGCACACGTCACAACCTTCTTCAGTTTAGGAATACTAGACAGCAAGCACTTGAGCAGCACCAAATGTGTGGGGACCATTTTAAGCAGAGAACCAAAAAAAAAAAAAAAGCACAGAAATGCAAAAAATGTGGCACTAAATAGACCACAGAAAGTGCGAGAGCTGAAACAAGATGGCAGAGCATCACCTTGTTCAACCTCAGCTGGGAATGTGTTCATTGGACAACTCAAATGTTTTGCCACTGTGTGCATGTCAGCGAATGACCACAAAAGCAGCATGAGTATTGATTGGGGGACTGAAAATAAATTTTAGCAAGTAGGCAAATTTGCAAGTACAGGATCTGCAGATAATGAAGATCAAATGTATTTTGAATTTCAGCTGTTATGTCATAGCAAGCAGGTCTATAATGCAAAACGATCTATCAACATGGCAAAAAGAGTTTATTGTTTGTTTTTAAAGGGATGATATGGCAGGATGTAATACATTCATATATGATAAACCAAGGCAATATTTTGTAAAATTTGGGAGAGCCGATTCAGAGGATGAAGAAGTTATTCTGTGTCAGACATTTCCAAATTAAACCTGAAATGCACATACTTCTCTCTGATAAGAGAACATGAAGAAGATGATGTGGATTTGATAGCCTACTGTGCTAATAACAATCATTAAGTTTGAGGTAATTACAATGTGTAAAAATAAAATGTCCAACTGATAGTGGGTTACATTAGTTTCAGTTCGTGAGTCATCTGGTGTAAACAAGGGTTGTAACAAAGTGAAGATATGAAAAGAGTTCAGATAGGAAGAGCATAAAGGCTTTGCTTGCCTTTAAAGGAAGCTGATATGGTCCAAAATATTGTCCAGCCTCTAATTATTTCATGATTAAAGGAATTCCTTTGGAAAGCAGAATTTAGTGAGTATTTGTGACACAATGTTGAAATTTAAGAACTGAGATTACACATTCGAAAGCATTCTCTTCTGAATGTCACTTTTGTGTTCAAAATATTTTGAAACATTCCCATAGTAGGGAGTATTGTGTGAAATAAACAAATTAAATAAGGCGGTGCTTGATATGTTGCCGAGATAACTGAAAATGTCTTGATGAAAATTTCAGTCACTCATAAGCAGTTTATGTCTTCTGTGTGTGTGTGTGTGTGTGTGTGTGTGTGTGTGTATAGCAGTGGCTCATATATCAATATTTTTTGGGTTTTTTGGTCTCACTAAGTTGTCTTATCACCTCTGAAACAATTCTATGTAGTGATGACCTAGTGCCTAGGTGGCATCTGTAATTGCTTTCTTGCTGCAAAAGTTTTAAAATATTTAAAATTTTTTCATTTTTCTGCATTCTAAAAATCCATCCTGTTTTCTGCAACCTGGTGTGCTGTTGGACTGGTTTTGGTGTGTAGATGTTCTTCACAGCAGTTCCCTAAAATCATGTGTTCTTTCTCCTTGCAGCCTCCCAATTCACTAAGGAGACTGGGTTAGCAACTGCTTCCTTTTGGTACTGTTTTGCTCTTTAAATGAATACGTCTTTCTAAATAACTGTTTACTGACTTGCCTAAACCAGATGATAATGTTAGACTGTTGACTATGAGGAAATACCAATTTCACATTTTATAATGAAAGGGTTGCTTAGAATGCTTTTAAGCAATTTATTGACTGAGTTTTAGAAGGTTATTTTTCTAAATTATTATTTTTCTCTATTCTCTGGAGTAGTGGTTCAAAAAAGATCAAAATAAATCTCTCACTCAAACACATATGCACACACACACATACCTTATACATATATAATATAATATGTATATGATATATATATATCAGAGTTTCAGCTTATATTTGGGAAAAGTTTAATTCTTGGAGATTCATAGTACGTATTAGCACATTAAAGGCTTTGAGAAGTCCTGTAGTAAAGAAACCTGTTAGAACATTCCCCCAATTATTCAGTCATGAAACCCTTTCATGTAGAATACCCTATTAATATCCCCTTAGACTAGTCCATAAAATACTACCCTGAAGTATTAAGTACAACAAGCACTTAAATGTCATCACTTATTCAAATATAGTGAGTGTCTACTATGTGCGAGAAACTGAGTTAAGTGCAAGGCATACGATTGCTGACTAAGACCTGTCACTGCTCTCAAGAAGAGAGCAGTGAAGATGATAAAATACAGTGTGATAGGTGTCTGACAGAGTAAGTACAAGGTGCTGCTGTGAAAGAATGTAAGAGGGGCGCTGAACCCATACTTGGCAGGGAAAACCACCTGCAGGAAGCATTAGGGTTCTTTCATTCATTTTGCAAAAATGAGTGTCTTCTAGAATGGAGGCTACAACTAGGAACAAGACAAGGTTTCAGCTTTCATGAAGGTTAAATTCCACTGGGGGAAGACAGATAATAAGCAAGTAAATAAGTTAGCATTTTTGATAGTGAAAAGTTGAGGAAAATGAGGAAGGTTTGAAATAGCTGCTGTATAAATGGAGGAGAGCTCTAAGTAAGGAGGCAGCTTTGAGGGTTCAAGTGAGGTGGAAACCGTGGACTTAATAATGGCATCTTGAATAAACAGAGCCTCCAGTCACATCCATTGACCTAGGTAAGGTACAAAGAATGTAGAGAGTTGGGTTGATCACGAATTTGGGGTTTTCTCAGTTGTGGGCACTGAGAGGACAGTCAAGTCATGGAGTTCTGACCCCATCAGGTAGTGGACCATGGAGGTTGAGCTAGTTGGGGAAGGAAGCCAAGTCTAGAGGAACCTCATAAAGGAAGGAAGGAGTGTGGTTAAGGGACTAAAATTTTTGACATCAATGTATAGGTATAGTGGGGCTGAGAGAGAAGAATAGGAAGTTGTGATCATGGGGGATATTTTATTTAAAGGATTCAGAAGTGGGGTCCCTCTGAATGATAAAATCCAGGATGTGGCAATGCACTACAATGACTGAAGAACTATGGCAGCACTGGCCACACTGGAGCTGAGGAGTTTGTCCTGACCATCCACATTTTCTATTTCACCCAAGATAATAGAAGTCCTTGGGATGAAGAGGCTATGAAGCAAGTTCTAAAGCCTTAGGGGGAAGTGGGGGAGTGTCAGAACTGAAAAATACAAAATGATATAATTAGATGATGTGAGACTCCAAGATTTCTTTTAAATAAGGGTGGAGAAGTGATTGGAAAAGTCACTGTGAGCACGTAGCAGGTACTTACTTCTCACCTTACTGTGAGGAGATGGGTTATGGGAGAAGGAGCAGCCTCCAGGTGCCTGGAATGTGGTCTCACAGATCAACCTGGATTCTGAAGAGGCTGTAACTTTTCCATGGAGTTGGTAACTGGCAGACACCAAACTTCAAACCAAGTCTTCTGGCTCTGTGTGCAGAGCACATTATCCTAGCTACAGCAATATAGAGACTGTAGGATAAAAAGTAATCACAAATTTACCAAGCAGCCAAATAAATACTTTGATGAATGCTGTTGGTACTGTATCTGCCCTGTGAAGTTGTACACATAATGGACCAAGCTTCTGGATTTTCATGCAGACAGTTTTGAATTTTGGACATCCAATATTTGAAAAATTGCCTTATTCACCAAGTGATTGCTCCCAGATCTCCATCTGTGACCACATTTCCCTCCCCACCCCCACTTCTCACACCCCTGCCCATGTTCCTTCTATCCCTTCCATCCCACCATGGCCTTGACAATGGCGAGAAATTTTGCTGGAAACTCAAGCCTGCACCTCATCCCTGGAGACCTCTGAGAGGTCATTGCTTCAAATACATTTTCTTTGGAGCCTTTGTGAGAGCTACTGGTGCTGGAATGGTTTACTTTAGAGATTAAGAATGAGGGCTTTGCAGTTGGACAGACCTGAATTTGATACTGAACCCACAATTTATTAATGGTGTGACCTTCGTCAAAGTACTTATTAACCTCATTGTTCTCTTTTCTAAATGTGAATGAAGATTTATGCTAAAGCCTTTTAGCATAGGGCCTAACACATGGTACTTGACTGATAAATTGTAGTGGTTCTCATTAGCATCTCCAGAGGTCCTGGGAACCATCATTGCAAAAAGCACCTGGAGTTGACTGGGGGTGGTGGGGAGGAGTATTTGGAATCTGTTGTCCCAACAGGGTTAGACTTATTCTTGATATTCTTCACTGTGAACTTGACATGCCCTAAGTCCCAGTCTCCCATGGACTTTGAAGCCCTGACCAAAAGTGAAAGTGAGGCAAGATCTGAACTATGAATAGGCTGGCCCTTCATCTTTTGGGTCTGTCAGTCAGGGGTTCTTAACCACGGCTACACATCAAAATCACCTGTGGAGCTTTAAAAAAATAGATCCATAGACCCCATACCCCCAGGAGATTCTTATTTATAGGCCTGTACAAATGATTTTAAAATATATATAAACAGGTATATGAACTGGTAGAGTTAGAAAGTAACAATAATAATAAAAACTTCCCAAAGTTGTCAGAATTAATATAATTTGTGAAGTTGCCTAGTGCATAACTACAATTCAAAAATTGTATCAATTATCTTTTGTCGTGTAATAAATCACCCCAAACTCAATAGTGTTCAGAAATAAGCATTTATTTCTTACTCTTTAAATGTTGGCTTCAGCAACACTGCTGATGGCAGCTAAGCTGCAAGATAGCAGAGAGTGGGTTGGGGCTGGCTGGGACAGCTTTCCTCCACATCTCTCTCATGCTCCTCCCGCCAGCTGACTAGCCCAGGCCTTCTCATGGTATATCAGGAGCACAGGGAGCAAGTGGAAATACTTGTGGCTGCTTGAAACCTAGACTCAAAACATTACTTCTGCCTCATTCTGTTGGCCAGAGTGAGTCACATAGCCAAGTTCTTGTGTCAAGGGGTGATGAAATATATGTAAAGGATATGGGTACAAGGAGGGGTAAAGAATAGGGGACAGCAGTGCAATCTATCACAGAGGCCTGAAATGTAAGCTTTTACTAGTGAAAGTTGAATGACTGCAAATGAAAAATGTCAATGAAGCATCTACTCTATGTCAGGCTCAATGGTAAAATGCCAAGGAAAAGTGACCAGGAACTGCCCTTATTAGAGCAGTAATATATATTAGTTACTCTAGGAGTTAAATAGGCTTTGGGGTGGGGCGGGATTTTGGTAACTTATCTCCATTTATAAGTTTTTCCTCCCAGTAGGAAAATTCATACAGGATTTCAAATGAGCTTTGGAAAATTATTCACAAAATGTGACCACCTGTATTTTCCATATTGCTTAAAATCCCACTCCATAACACAATGTGTTGTAAAATGATATTATTAAACTCCCAAACCACATCCTTTTCATCTACCACCTAATTATAAGGTTGCATATCCAAGGGAGACTGTGGAAAGCACTGCATATTGGATTTTAAGATAGAAGAATTACGTACTATATCTGATGCTTTCATTAAGGCTATGTGCCTGAAATTTTTATCTCTGCCTATTCTTCGTTTGTAATGATATCTGCTCTTCTCCACAGGTTAGTTATTGAGATCAGATGTAATAAGGTATGTGAAAGTAGCTTCAAGGTTATCGAGTATCATAAACCAATAATAAATAGGAGTCGTTTCTCTAAGAACATAGAGAGTAAACTCTTGGGCTCCACAACTAAATTGCCTGATTTTGATTTCTGGCTTGTCACACTAGCTATGGGATGTTGGGCAAGGTAGATAATCTCCCCGTGTCTCAGTTCCTCCTCGTTTAAAAAGGGAGGGAGTAAGAGTCTGATCTACCCTCTAAGGTGGTTGTGAGGATTCAGTGAGGGGCAGTCTATGTAAACCTCTTAGCAGGACACAGAGCCTGATCCATTGTAAGTGCTCAGTAGGGGGTTACATTTTTTTGCTACAATAAGTGAAATGTAAATAAAGTTGCTATTTGGCTGATTAAATGCTCAGTGATAGCTAAAACAAGTCTAAGATATGTGGTAAGTTTTGTGAATTTAGGAATCTGAGTGGAAAAGTTTGAAGTGTTGTATCTGCTTTTGGATTTTTCAGGTCTCAGTTATTTAAATGTGAGAATTATTTTGCAAAAAGAAGTCAAACATTTATTGTGGACCTGCCATGTATACAGTAATATGTTATACCTAGTAAAGAATTTAAGATATGGTCTCCATCTTCAAGAAGCTAGCAAGCAGTTGGGAAAAGCAAAATTATCACATCTGAAGTGATGCCAGCGCTAAGTGATACAGTGCAGACTGGGTGTTTAAAAGGAGTGTGTATCTAAAGTGCCAGGCGGGTGCCAGTGAAATGATATCCTTAACTTCATAGCCTGGATTCAGATGACTGCTCAGTGGTTAGCCACAGCATAGTGTGTTTATATGCTGACTTACATAGGGATACAGAATTAAATTGTACTCCCACAGGTGTGTTTGCAATTGAAATGAGAATCCCCAAAGGGAGAAGGGGAGCTTCATAGTTGATGTTACAGTGCTTCTGAAGACTCTGAAAGGACCTCTTCTTTCCAAGAGACTGCAGAAAAAAGCGAAGGCAGCACATGCTGTGTGGGTCTCCTAGCGGAGCTAATGCGTCATGGATCATTAACAATGAAGTGGTATTGGTGTTGCCGGGAGAGACAGAAACTGGCTTATGAGAGTATGGTGGCTTTACAGTGCCAAAGCTAATGCCGTTTTGAGCCAGGAGTATATTCTAGTATATTTGAGCATTATTGTCTTTGCAACCCATCTTCTTCTTCTTCTTCTTTTTTTTTTTTTTTTTGGTGAGGAAGAGTGGCCCTGTGCTAACATCTGTTGCCAATCTCCCTCTTTTTGCTTAAGGAAGATTGTCCCTGAGCTAACATCTGTGCCCATCTTCCTCTATCTTATGTGTGGGTGTTGCCACAGCATGGCTTGATGAGCGATGTGTAGGTCTGTGCCCGGGATCTGAATCTGTAAACCCCAGGCCTCCGAAGTGGAGCATGTAAACTTAACCACTATGCCACCAGGCCGGCCCCCAACAATCCACCTTTTTAAAAGTGTAATTTCAAAGTTTATATGAAATTAATTTTGTTTGCCTATATCTTATCCACATGATGTATTTTGTTTGTACATTTTGGCAAATGTTACAGGCAAATTGTGCCTCTAGAATGTCACTGCTTAGTTATAGCTTAGCCTTACATAGTGTATAAGGGTGGGTGTTGGTCTATATCTCATCACGGTATAAAAATAAAGCTTTAATGAACTATTGTATTTAATAGAATCAAGGACTCTGGTGATAAGTCAAAGAGGGGAATGTAGAATACAATTTTCTCTTTGCACAAACCATAAACATAACAGATTTTTTTCATAAAGTATATTAAAGTAACTCAAAAAAATTTCTAAAACTAAACAGAAAGGTGATGATTTGTTTATCTTTATTTGGTATATTGCAATGCTTTATTTCTTAGAATTCAAGGTCCTACAGAAGAAATTAGGTACCTTTTCACATTGTTCTCCCCAGCTGAGTGGGGCTGAAGAGTAAATAAGTATGTAATAGGCCTTTCCCAGCCAGAATGGAGGCTCCTTCTGCGACCCCATGGGTCTCCAGGACTCAAGGGGGCTGTGACAATGCCAGCAAAGGCATCCACATGGTTGAGGTCAGCAGTGGTGATGCTGTGTGTGGCAGGCAGGAGAAAGTGGCTCATGAACGCACTGCTTGGGAGAAACAGATTTTTTTCACAAAAGGGTTTGCAATATCCGTGAAGTATGTACTGCCATATGTTCAAGGGTTGAAGATAAGTCAATGTGCTAGTGATAAATTTAATGTATTCCGTTTATTCTTCCTATTCTTTTCCTGTTTGCTTTTCACCGGAATCCATGAAGGTCCTGCTGCTTTATTTTTATTAAAAAAATTTCTTTTGTTATAGTGGGTTGTTTTAGATATTAAGATGGGGAATACTACAAAGACTTTGAAATAATTTGTTGATAATAACAATGAAATGATTGGAACTAGTAAATAAAATAAGCATACTAGATTATAACAAGTATTAGCATATTTGTGTACCTAATCGTTTTTGAAGCTTTTGCAGAATGTATAGAGATGTTGGATGGGAAACTTCTTTATTGTTCAGATTTTTATGTTTATCTACAAAAAGTGTCTACCTAGCCAGGGGAAAGAATAATGCCACTTCCTTGTAACTCATTCTCTTTCTTCAAACATGTAGGTTCAGCTAATCAGCTCTTTCGTTTATGGTTTTGAAACCAAATTACAAACTGTGTGGCTTTGGATGTGGTTTTAGGGTGGCAGAGTTGGCATGGCATTTCCTTAGGCTAAGAGTTTTAATTCCATAATATTTCTTAATTCTTAACACTGGGCAGTATTTCATTAAATTCTCTGAAATTTAATCTTATAAAAGTTCTAGGATGATTCATGCTAGCCTTCCTTCCCCAGATCATGACTCATTTTCAAAGTTGTATTTGAAAAGCTTTGTAAGTTAAGGTGAAATATTTAGAGTTTGGCACTTGGCTGTTTCCCCGAATAGTCAATTGGTCTCTGCCAGCAGTGAGTGTGATGACAGGGTTAGGTTTTATTTCTCAGGTGTTCCTGTTGGTGTTTCATTTTGTCGATCTAAATAGGGGGTTAGAAGGGAGTGCTGAAACAGAAGAATAAGCCCTTAAAGTTTTGGTTCTTATGAGATGGAAACCATTCAGGGACACCTGGTGCACAGGGCTTTGTTAGTTTCTTAGCATTTGGCTCTTACCATTTTATCAGCATCTTTACAAGACCAGTCTTCCGGGAATATTCATTGTCTTGTTTCTTCACAGAGTTCCCATGGAAAGCATCTAAATAGGTCATGGCACAAAGGAGAATTTTGAAGATACTAAGGATTAGAGAGTGACAAACTTGAGGTACACATCCATTTCTTGGCAGAAACACGTGAAGGAAAATGTGACTTTAGAGCAAATGAGAACTACTTTACAAAGGTTTGAAAGATTCCTTTGAAATATTTTTTGTTTGTGTGGTTTGTTAACTTTGTTTTCCAAGAGAAGGAATCTTTCCTCACGAGAGTAGCATGATTTCATGCTCTGGAGTATAGTTGCTGCGGTGAACAATACAGCTATAATCATCACACCCTAAACTGGCTTGAACCCTAGTTTGAGGTTTAATGCTTGACATGTTAAATGCTTCAGTCCTCTTTTAGGAAAGTTTCTGTAGCAATGAAATCATACTACGTTAAGTTAAACTATTTTAGTATCTTTCTTTTAGACAGAGGATCATGAAATGTCTGAAGTTTTTTTTTCCGTTAGTAATGAAAAAAGTTTATGAACCTGTCGTGACTAAAATAATAATTTAGTGTAGTTTCCATTTAATTCCCTGCATTGCCAGATATTCTTCTATGAATCTTTCTTTTATCATTCTCTTCCGTCTCCCTCTTTAGATCTGCAGTTTTCAGGAGCACATCTGTCATCACTTGTGTATAATTAACACAGTGTCTTAGGTGGTACATCTGAATTACTCAACAGGGATAATGATTGGGTAATTTGAGATGTCATAATTGACCCCGGATCTTCCTTGTTTGAAGGGTAATAGTAGATAATGGTTTCTAAGCCCTCGCACCCTTTCAGTTGAATAGAATGTAGGGTTAAAAAGAAAGATAGTGTCTTCCTGGATGTTTTTAGTTTCTTTTGTTTCCTTTGTTATTTAGCATGCTTAACTTCTACAGCATTTGCTTTCCTCACTCATGTTCCAAATTAGAGTCAGTTTCTCCGGTATTTGTTGACATCGGCATTTTATTTATGGAATCTGTGCTGGAGTTAACAATGAGCCAAGCTCCAGGGGAAATAATATATTAAATCAAGTGTTTGAGCTCACCTGAATTCAAGACTGTGCTCAACAGACACAGAAGTTCCTAAGATGTGGTTCATAACCTTAGTGAACTTAGGTTTGAATTGTCAAAATAAGTATAAAGAAGCAGCTTCCATTAAAAAAAACTAAAACTCTCAATTCTGTGTAAGGTTTTTCTTAAGAAGAGCCTTGGAAGGAAGTGTTCCAGACAGTGAGATAAGATGTTTCAAGGGATCCTGACTCAGATTCTCATCTCTCCTTGGGGTTCCCTTTGATCTCTGCATCACCAGGCATCACCCCCATAGTTAACTGGGAAGCAGGTGGTTAGTGGTTGTGGGAGCAAACTGTGGAGTCACAGTGCTGGGTTGGGATCTTGGGCTGGTTACTTAATCTTTCTGAACCTGTCTTTACCTGTAAAAGGGAATGATACTAGAAACATCCCCAGAGGGCATCTGGTGCCCTAATACATGTTGAGTAAATGTTAGCTGTTATTACTTTTACACTATTTTCCCTTTAAAACCCAAGTGTTGGCAAAAATATTTTGTCGTTGTTGTCATTTGCTTTTGCCAATTGAGACAGACTGAAGTTGTAGGAAATAATTCTTCTAAATACTAAGAGAAGAGGGATGACAAAACAAACAGTTATAGAGTACCTTCCATGTGGCAGATACTGTGCTATGTGATTTAGATATATTGTTTCACTTAATTCTCCTGACAGATGTAAGGAGGTAGGTAGCCTTAGCCCAGTTTCATTGATAACAAAGTAACTTAACCTTTTGAACATCAATTTCCCTGAGGTCACTCAACTAATATGTAGTTAGAGCTGGAATGCCAACTCCTGATCTCTTTGACTCCCAAAGCTCCTGTTTCTTCTACAGTACCTCAGAGAAATTCGTTATGAAATGACTCTCCAAACTGCAGGGTACCAAAACTTCCTACCTAAAGAGAATTTTCTATCAAAAATGCAGTGTATCAAAGTTTGTAAGACTTCTGATCCTAAAGAGCTTGTACAACTTCACAAGCAAAATTAACTTATTTCAAATAATATTTGAAGATAAAATTTTGAGCAAAACAGATTTCTACTTACTAGCCTCCTATTCATTTTCAAATGGTGGAGGCCATCTGATTTCATGCCATCAGTGATGCTGAAGGCCCTTGACCCATTCTGAGGTAAAAATGGTAAAATACGTAACCCAATTAAGTCATTTGCTTATGACAAGATTTTTAAGAGAGAAGTAGCATGTGTTTTAGAGTCTTACCACTGAAGGTGTGGTCCAAGGACCAGCATCAGCATCACTGGGAAGTTTTCACAAATGCAGGATCTCAGGTTCAACCTCAACTCTCTTGCATCAGACTCTGCATTTTCACGGTCTCCAACTGATTTGTATGCACAAATTTCGGACTCACTGCTGTAGAAAGCAATGCAAGAGAAGACTGTAGCAATTAGCTGGATGAATGAACCAATTATAAATCTTCAGAAGAGAAGAATACAAAAATGTAGTTTATTTCCTCTATGAATTTATAAACTAGTTGGCCACCACTATAGTATAGTAGTTGAAAGCGAGGTCATTCAGTTGAGAGCTGGGTTGTTGGAGTCAGACTGCCTGGGTCAAGTCCCAGCTCTCCTACTGAGATGTGTGAGCTTGGGCTGGTCCCTAGCAAAGGGCTGTAATAATGATCAAATGCTGTCATACGTGATCAGTGCTTAGCATAGTGCCTGCCATAGAGTAAGCCTCCCATAGCTATTGGTTATTTACTATTAAAGAAGCCTTAGGTATATGTAAGAGTTCTGTAACTTGATGAAAGTTCAGGTGGTTAGAATGTGGCATGATTTGATGTATTCGGGAAGGAAGACTAGTCATGTAGTGAAAATAAGGTTTTAGGGCTTGGGTTTTAGATCTGGCTGCACCACGGACAGCGGCATCACTTTGGGTAAGTGACTTAAGGCTCAGCTGCCCCATCTGTCAAATGGAGATAACAATACACGCCATGCCTATCTGATAGAGTTTTTTGAGGGTCATTTGAAATAACAAATATACAGGTGTGTTGTGCGCTGTAAGGCAGCAAGTGGCAGTTGATATTCTGAAGGCCCTTTCTGTCTAGAGAGCTGGAGCTCAGCTGCCCACTTAAAGCTGGCTACGTCAAAGACCAGACCCAAAGCAATCATTTGTACACCATTGTGATGATGAAAAAATTGAGACAAAATGGCAAGAAAGCATAAGCATCAAAAATAAATCATACAACTGCTCTGTCCCATGTGCTTGGTGCTTGTTGGTTCCCGACCTTGACCTGGTCATAATTAGTTTCATTCTTCATAATTGTGTACCCTTACTACTCAACTCCATTATGTACAATTGTGTTGTGAAAACTGGGCTATAGAGGAAACACCCGTACTTCGGAGAAAGTTGCCTGCCTATGGAACTGATGCTGGCAGTACACAGGGTCAGGTGCACAATCCATTGTATACTCAGTGGCATGTCCAGTTTGAGGAGAACGTTGCCAGTGCGTTACCCTTCTTTCTAGCCATGATGTTTTTACATTTCATGGAGAGTTGTATTATACAGGTTAAGTGAACATTCTGGGCAATATTTATTGGTAAAGTGTTGAAAAAATATTTTGTCAAATGATGAATAAGGAAGATGTTGAAATAAGGGTTGCCCTGGAAGGTGAACTGTGATAATGTTAAAAAGTTGCTCACAATAAGAATTGCAGTAAAAATCTTCTTCTTTTGATGTAATTGACCTAGTAGTTTATTGGTAGATCAAAAGTCTTACCTGAAAGGATCATAAAAAATTACACATACTTTTTGTAGTAGATTTTAACTTAAAACAGTAAGTACACTCTGATTTCACCAAATATTTGAGGTAGGGCCACAGCCTTTGCTTGGAGTGTGACCTGCTGAAGAAAGTTCTACCTTCTCTCTTTTGTATAAACCACATCTACACTGTAGAGTCTGTAATTGCTAGTTTCAGTTCTTTAAAATGCAGTGAGACCTTAGATACCTGTGAACCAATCTGAAGGCAGAATTCATTTAAGTTTTTATCAGACCTTATCCCCCAAATCTAAGATGTCTTGAGAACATTTAATTCCATAGCAATTTATTTTAGTAACCTATCTTAATGGAGCATTTCCAAATCATTCAAATTAATTTCCATTGAAAAACTTTGTATTCATACTCATATTTCTACAACTTAGGCAATAGTTAATGATATAATTTTAACAAGCACAGCTGGCATAAACAGGTTTAGAAAGAAACAACTGACTTGTAGTATGTATTAAACTCAGCCGGTGGAAGCCAATATGTTTGGGATACCAAAAAGTAGCTTGTGAGTACTCAACGTTCAGCCAGAATGTTTCACAGAAGAGATGGAGAACATTGCGGAGAGAGAATCATCAAGTTTTCATTGTAGTAGGCATTTTGGCAACTGGCTATAAGATGCCTGGCATGAACTGAAGTGTTTTGTTTTATGGTTTTTGCAGGGTTTTTTTTTTTTTTTTGCTTAACGTTTTGTGAAGACGTTTAAGATCATTTGGCAAACTTGCTGTTTCACAACATAAAACTCCTTTTCTCATGGAGCAAGAAGCAAGAACACATTTTTCTTTGCTACTGTGAATGCCTCTCACTCTAGGCTTTGGAATTGTGTTTAATACATAAAATCTGTACTAATCCTGGACTTGAGTGAAAGATATCTTGGCAGGTTGGTTGGAGATGGAAATGAGGTAGTCTGGTGACTGTTAAAGTGCTACTGAATTGTGTATCCAGTTCTTGTAAAACCAAGGGGACCCAATTTTAGTCCAAACAAAGCTTTACGTTTTTAAATTGCTTGCCTTTTTAAATGATGTTTTTGCTTTTGTGTTCAAAGACCATAGCTGAAGTGCTTGTGAGTGTATATATAACATACTAACTTCTCAAAAATGGAGGGAGGTTTTTCTGCTTCCATAGAGTTTCAGTGTTTAATGGGAGGTTTAAATGTATCTGAGAGAAAATTTTTTTTAAAAAAAGAGAGAACGGGGTGGCCCTGTGGTGTAGTGTTTAAGTTCAGTGCGTTCTGCTTAGGTGGCCTGGGTTTACTGGTTCGGATCCTGGGTGTGGACCTACACCACTTGTTAGCCATGCTGTGGTGGTGACCCACATACAAAATAGAGGAAGATCGGCACAGATGTTAGCCCAGGGCGAATCTTCCTCAGCAAATCTGTAAGTCATGCATACTCTCACCATTTCAGAAAGGTCAACACAATACTCTCACTCTGTCTGTAGTGAAGAGGATATGCTGCACCTTGATAGAAAGAGCACTGGAATTGGAGCCAGAAGCCTGGATTTCAAACTGTATCCTGGATGATGTCTGGAGCAGCATTTAATTGCTCTGAACCTTAGTTTCTTTGTCTGTAAAATGATGGTCATAATGCCTTTTTCATCCATAAATTGGGAATGATCATACCAACTCACAGGGCTGTTGTCAGGATTAAGTGAGATATAACATATTCAAAGCATTTAGCGTATGTTTGGCAGAGTAAGAGCTTGATAGATGTGGCATTTATTGTTTTAAAAATACAGAAGTGATTCTCCAGGCCTTTACCCTTGAGCCTGACACTTGTATTTATGTAGGGCTTAATGCCCTCTTGCTGAGTAATAGCACTTCTGGACACATTATTCAGGCCTGTTTCCTCCCATCTCCTGCTTAATGCCCCAAAATAGAGTGAAATTATAGCTAACCGACTAATAGCCAATTGTCTGCATCTTGGCCTTTGTTGTCTGGTAAGTGGCTGGCCTTTAATGAGCTGTGAATTTCTCTCAGCCTGTCTGGTAGAGCCCCAGGTGGGAACTTTCCCAGCTGAAATAAAGGAGGGCAAAACTGAGAAGCTTGGCTAGGTCTCCTCCTTCCTTCCCTCTCTACTATTCCCAGCAGTGAGATCGTGGCTGCAGTTTTCCTGGCTCCAGCACTTCCAGGGATGGGCTCTTGGGTAGGCAGTGCCTCAGCAGCCCCTGCCCTGCTGGTTTCCAGCGCTCCCACTGCTCCTCAGGTGGCTTTTATTTTGTCTATAGTGTGGCTAATTATATTGTGAAGGAACTGTTCCCAAAGGAGTTGTTTGCTGATCCTTTCTCGTCCCTCTCACATCACACCACAACTATATAGAAAGGAGGGAAAACATTGTGCACAACGTTTATGCAGCCTTCATTTCTGGAAAGGGCAACTAACGTAAAGAATTTGCAGAGAACAGAATGATTTAGGGGTCTGGGGAAGCATCCTGGTCAACATATCTGAGCCCCTGGAAGAGTTAAGATCTTTAAGTTGGATGTTGGGATGGTCACATATAACCTCTGCATGCCCCAGAAAGGAATAAACTAGAGTGAAGACAGGCTAACTCCTTGCCTGAGGCTCCTGCATTCCCTTGGGCCCCTGGAATTTTTCTGCAGATAAGGACCACTGAATTAATTACTTTGGAAGTCTAGAAAAATAGCATTTTGAATGTTTCATTTCTCAAGAAGCTTGAAATGGAAAACGTGTTTCTTGATAAGACCTAAAAAGTTCCAGTGAAGTCTTCCTAGTAATTAATTATTGATAAGATTTTTTTAAAATGTGGTTCTAGTTAAAATGTGTAATGAAATAAGGTGCTATGCATAATAGTAATGCTGTTATTGTAATACCAGCTCATTCAATTCACATATTTTATGTCAAGTTGACTCATGTACCAAATTGTTCAATGAAGTGTAGAAAACATTTTATATATATAAATATTTTACTATACACAAATTTTATATAAATACAAATATATATATATTTTTAATAAGAACAGGAGAAAAAAACCTGAGGGAACAGCACAGCATCACAAGACTTGGATCCCATGAATCTTCAGGATGTCAGCCTTTGTTAAATAACAAAACTGAGTGAGAAATGCAAACATAATTTGGAAGCACTCGTGTGACAAATGATTTTTTTTTTTTTTTTTTACTCTATATGTACATCAGAGAATGTGAAAGCCCAATAACTGGTTCAAAACAATGAATTCCCCATACACGGCCCTCAAAGTAGCTGAATGGTGACTTAGATTTAATTTTTGAAAATGACTATAATTAATGGTTAAGGTAAGACCAAAAATATGCATCATCACTGCTCAAAGACTAATTTAAATAATAAAACCCACCTCTCTTCTTTAAAAAGAAAGAAAATGACTCTTGTCTTGCTGGTGTTTGAATATTTAAAATGGCGCTTTAAATGGAAGAGGCTTACGGAGCAAATTCAAGGCCAGTATTATCGATTTGTCAGTGAGAGGAGCTGAATAGTGAGCTCGATAAATGCTTTAAGATATTAAACAAAATACTGTGAGAACAAAGGAATGACTTATTCTGACTGAGAGGATCTTCCCTCCTCTCAGAGGCTGGAACATTTTAACAAGGGCTTTGACGAATGAGTAAGGCTTCAACTGGTGAAGGAGTAAAAGACAATTTTCGATGGTCTGAGCAAAGGCATTAGGTGTGAAAGCCCAGGGAGTACTAAGCAACTGTTGAAGGGTTCACCATTGCTGTCTGTGCTTTTCTTCTCCTTGTGGCCCCTAACGTAGTTCCAGGTTCCCCTCCATACCTCCAGCAAGCATCTCTAAGGGAACTCTGACATCACGGCATAATTTCAGAATCAGACTATAATTGGAGACTCAGTGCTCTGATTGCACTGATCGAAGGCCATCCTGGATCGAGTGGAGAGAGATGGTTTCCCAAGGAAAAAGTGTGTTCTGTTATCAGAAAAGTGGGGACATGGATGCTGGGCAACAAAATCCAACTTGCTACACAGGCTTGGTTCAAGTCTCCTTGTCTTTGGTCTTTCCAGTGATCCATTTGTCACTCTTTCTCCTTATTTGCTAATGGACACTGATCAAAGTACATTTTTCCCCCACTAGAATAGGAGCTCCTTGAAATCAAGGATTCACTTATTCAGTTCAATAGTGTTAACACTCATTTTGTACCAAGAATCTTAATGTGTGTTAGGAATGCAAAGACAAACAAGTTTGGACTCTATTCTCTTAGGGTACTTACTATGAAGAGGGACTCAGGTCAGAAAGGTGTCTTAAATACTCTGTTTTATTGGTGGGGCTTCATAACAGGACACTTCATTTCTATAAAGAGATTTAAATTTCAGATTCAACTTGCATTTTTCTGTGGAATAATGATGTATACTTTATTTCCTTGTTTTGATTTTTTTACAAGCAAGCTTTCATATTATTATGATGTGCCTTTAAACAGATAAAGGAAGCTGATCAACTAACTGTGGAAACCTCTACTAGATAAGTGTGCAGAAACAGAAGTGGGGTGATGGGTTTTTATTTTTTGATTTTTGTCTTTGTCACGTTAGAAAGTTTATTTTTTATGAGCAATAAACAATGTATGTGAACATGCATTGTCATTTAACAATAGCTCATGAAAATGACTAAGAGAAAGTGAATTCAGAAGGTTGAACTTACCAGCATCACCAACATATAGATAAGTATATGCTCCGTAATTTTCTTATGGGTTGAAACATTTATTTTCCTTCTCTATAGCAGCTGAAGTATATAATTAGTCCCTATCAGCTTTAGGGGTAGAATATGTTTTTAAGAGGCTCGGTCTTTATATACAGCAAAGCACTACTTTATGAAAGGAACAGCTGTAATGATATCTGAGAAGTGAATAAACTACTTACTTAAAGCCTGTCTGAAAATGTGTTGGATTGTGAACATGGTGACCTGGGCCGTGGGGATGCCCCCCTGGAGGATTGGGAATGATGAGGGGGAGATAGAGAGGCTGACTGGTTACTGACAGGAGGTATTGAGAAAGGCGTCCAGGCATCAGGAGAAAAATCTTGAGAGATCTATGGGAGTAGGTGCTGCTGGGCATTGTACATCAGATTGGGAATTTTGAGTTTTTACCCTAGGAATAATGGGAAGAGGGCATAGTCAAGATCGTGCAGGTGGGTGGATAGAGGTGTGTTCAGGAAAACAGGCAGCCCTGAAGGAAGGTGAGGCATGTAATTGAAGTCATGAACAAAATCATCTGTACAGAATGTAGAACAAGAAGAAAGAAGGGGTCTAGGACTGAGCCTTGAAGAATTCCAGGAGTAATAGACAGAGGGAGGAGGATAGATGGAAGAGTCGCCTGGGGAAAAACAGATGAGTGTGGAGTAAAAGCCAAGGTGTAAAAGAGTCTTTCAAGAAGGAGGTAAATGGACAAAAGCTGCCAAGAGGTCATTGTGAGGTGGGAACTGAAACATGCCCATTGGATTTGGCTGTGTGGAGGTTGCTGGTGATCAAGAGCCTTCTGTGAAGCATGGTACCCTCAGATAGATAATGGAGCCTGTGAGTGAAGACAATCTTCGAGAATGTTGGCTACGAAGGGAAGGGAAAATGGGAAAGATTAAGTGGAGTTTGTGGAGACTTTATTTTTCAGGTGGCAAAGGCTTAAGAAATAAGTAAAGGCTCTTGCAAATGATCCCGTAAAGAAGTAAAAACTCACAAGGTCCTGAGAAGGCAAGAGAGAGGTGGGTTGTAGACCACCACAGGGAGGGACACTGCCCTTGTTGCAACAAGAAGGAAGTTATAAATAATAGGTGTGCATATAGGTTCTGGGGAATTACTGTGTTCCAATGTGTATGTATCAGTCCAGACTTGAAAACTGCAATAGTAGATACACTTCTGTATTGGCCATTTTAGTGTTTCTCAACTTTTCTTTTTCATTATCGCCCTCTAAGGAGAAAAATTTAAAATAACTAATTATATGCATTTATTAATTGATTCAAAATCTTTTAATTCTACCCTAATGAGATAAATTAAATACTAAGGAATACAATTTTGTCAGGTAGGGTTCAATTTGGAGGGCCACAAATCAAGGTAATATCTAAGATTTTTTTGCCACCTGTGTTAGTTTGCCAGGGCTGCCATAACAAAATACCACAGATTGGGTGGCTTAAATAACAGAAATTTGTTTTCTCACAGTTCTGGAGGCTAGAAGTCCAAAATCAAGGTGTCAGAGGACTTGGTTTCTCCTGAGGCCTCTCTCCTTGGCTTGCAGAAGGTCACCTCCTGACTGTGTTTCATATGGTCTTTCCTCTGTGCATGCACATCCCTGGTGTCTCGCTTTGTGTTTCCAGATTTCCTCTTATAAGAACACCAGTCATATTACCATTAGGGCCTACTCATATGACTCATTCAACTGTAATTATCTCTTTAAAAGCCCTGTCTCCAAATACAGTCACATTCTGAGATACTGGGGGTTAGGGCTTCAACATATGAAATGGGAGGGGGGGCGACAGAAATCAGTCCATAAAGCCCCTCCAAGAACCTCTTTTACCTCCCTTAGGGGCACTTTGCCCCTTTTGAGAATGCATGAACTAACTGATAAAGATTGTTTTGGATTTTGCTTACTGGACTGAGTGATAGGGATGTAAAGTTGCAATCCTTTATTGAGCACCTCATATATCAGGCACCATGACAGTCTCTGGGAATATAAGTATGTCTTCAAGGAACTCTCGGACACACATCTAAAATACTCTAATGTAATAGATATACTCCTAACAGGCTGAGATGTTGAATGAGTAGTTGTTGAATGAATAATCGAAGTGTTAAGAGTGACTAATTCTGCTGAAGGAAGATTAGGAAAAACTTAGGAAAGGTGACATTTGAGGGGGTTCTTGAAGGATGAATTGGATTTTTCAATATAGAAAAGGGCATTCCAATCAAAAGAATAGCTGAATCAGTAGCGTGAAGGAGTGAAAATACATGGCTTATTGAAAGACTTATGAATAGGACAGTGTGTGGAAACTAAGAAATATGATGGGAAAAGAAATGGTGAGATGTGTAGCCAGGTGCTGAAGTATATTGAATAAGATTTTGCCAAGAGATTTGAATTTTGTTCTTTGAGCAATGGGGAATTAAAGTAAGCAGGAAAGAGGCCATGTAAAATGCTTAAATTGTGCCTTCCAGAAGCATACCACATCAAAGGAGGTACCATTCACATCCTACATATGGATTAACATGACAGTGGCCAGTGTGGAGATTCCAGGCTTCTCAGGTGAGCCCTGGAGCTGCAGAAGAGGCCCTCCTGCATAAATCCCAGCAGCTCACGCATCCGTGTATGTACACAATCCATGCATAAACTTAATGCACACATATGTGTCTGCTGCACCACTTCACCTGCCTTCTGGATGTCCCTAAGCTGGAGTCTCTTGCCCATCTGCCACTCTTAGGGACCTAATATTTGTTGCTTGCCAACTTGGAACCTGTTACAGTCACCTCACCTAGAAGACATGGACCAATGGAATGTGCACTCTTCTGGTATGTGTGCCTGGCCTTTGAGGGAGGGGTATTGTGAGCAGATGAGAATGTGGGCTTCAGTATGTGCCGGTGAGGCTATGACCCATGATAGCTCCACTGCACAGAGCTTTCATGGTATGCAGTAATATACTAAATAAAAATCTTCACTGAAGAAAGGGAACTTTTTTCTAATTTGCACAAAGGAAGATTGGGTAATGACTGTGAAAGTGATATGATCAGGAAAGTGGGTTAGAAGAGTAATCCTGGTGGCAAAATGGAATTTGGATTGGATAGGAATTGGGACATGAGGTGGGGAGGTTGCCAAGAGAGAGGAACATGTTTCTTTGTTCCTGAGCATGGGACTGAACCCCATGGGGCATGTTTCTGAATCTCTGGGCAGGGGACTTAGGAGAGAGTGAAGCATGTAAAACTCAAAATGATCCAGCATATATAAGATAGTGAACAAGTATGATTTCCTTTTCCTTTTCCTTTCCCCTCTTGTTTGCAAACCCTCCCTGATGACTTTCAGTGTGGGGGAGGGGGTGCTTTAAGAGTAGTATTTTTTTCCCCATGATAATCCTATGTTTGTTATTTTGCAGCTTTTCAGATTTTATGTACATTCAGTATTCTAGCACCAAGTTGATTGGGAGGTCCTGAGGATGTCAGTGAACTTCGTTCAGGTATCTTAGGATTCTTGATGTTCCTGGGCAGTAAAAAACCCAAAACTCAAGGAGGTTAAAGAACTTACTTAAGTTTCTGCAGGGGTATTATAAGGCTGAGGAAATGGTGGTATTAAAGAGCTAAATGACTTGTTTTGTTTCACAGTGGATTGAGATAGAGCCAAGACTGGTGTTCCTCAGTGTGTTCAAAGACTCCAAAGTTAAAGCTGGACAAGGCGCTGATTGGGCAGACCATCCCATCCAACTGGAAAGTTTGCTCCCACTGGCCTCAGTTCTGAGAAAAGGGAAAGGAAGGGAAACATCTATGTTATTTGGTCATGGATAGGAGGAAACTTAGAAATTCTCCATTGCAGTGTCTTCATTTTATTGGTGAGATAATTAAGCTTCAGAGAGGCTGTGACTTGCCTGAAATAACACAGCTATTTGGTGGTAAGACTCCTGACTCCAAATTCAGTGTTTTTTCAATCATTTTCACTTCTTTAAGTTAGAAAAACAAACGTACAAAAACTCACTGAGCTAGTTAAAATCATTTGCATTATAAGGAAATGAGAAAAAAGAAGGGATGTGATATTTAGGTAAAATATCTGATGGCTTTGTAGGAAATTTAAGTTATATAGATTGTGAACAGGGGCTATAAAAATTGGTCACTGAGGATGTAGAGAACTTAATTTAAGGGCAAATGGGGAAGCTTCCCTTTTGTGATGTAAATCAGAGAATTGCCTTGATGTAGGCTATCTTTCAGCTCATAAGGGTCTTGTAAAACAGTAATAAATGTGCTTTCTATTTGCAGTTTCAGCTCACCTCTATAAATCAGAAAAAATAATGGATACTGGTGAATCTGAAGCCTAGAGAGCCACCTGATAGGTCTTCCCTCAAGAGCTGGATATCAGTCTGTGTTTTTGTGTTCAGAGGGTAATATATCTAGGATGTGCATTACAAAGAAACAAAATACAAATTTTTTAGTTCCCAGAGGTCTAAGATCTTTTCCACATCTTTAGATTATATCAGATAATTTATAAGATGTGAAACTGATAAAAGACAATGTAACGCTCCATTATTCAGTATAGTAACTCACAAAAGATCTCTGGAATTAGTTTGGTTTTCTAATATATTAACAGTTTGTGAGGAAAGGAAGGAAACCAGATCACATACATTTAAAAGTATGCACAGATGCGCCCAGAATCCACAGAGAGGTACTTCCATTTGTGAGTATTTTATTCCATTGGCAAATTACAAAGGGCTGGGAAAATGGGAGATGAGAGATCACCACTTGTAAAATTGTGATTTTAGAGCTGAATTGTCCAGGGAACTTAAATTAAAAAGAAAATAATAAGATACTATGTCTGACTCTTTACCTCTGTAGTGGGGTGATACCTCAAGGTTGTGTATTGCAGGTCTTATGGTTTGTGATCCTTCCCAGGTTCAGTCAAGCCTCTGCAGAGTCGTGAACATTTTTCCTACTGTGACTTTCTTCATGTCACCACCTTCTCTTTATTGATTAGGGCTAGCCTGAATCTATTAAATAATATTATCCTCCATATGTATTTGTATGACCTCCCTCCTAAAATTTCAGACCCATATTATGAAAGATCAGAATGTTAATTTTAGTTAACATGATAAATATCTATATATTTGAAGGTGTTTAATGCATATAATTTCAAATCAAATGTACAGATAATTTTTGATGATGTTTTCTGAGCTTTTTCTCCCTAAGCCTATTATTTTAAAGGCTTTCCTTGCTATAGATACTCTTGTTTCCTAGGGTATTGATATAAGTTTAACCTGAAAGTAGCTGTAAGTAACATAGAGGGCAATAACTCAGACCCAAATTTGGAAAAATCTTCTTTTCACTCCTTTATTCTGCCTCCCGGTCCCATCATTCAGCTTAATATTTATTATTACAGAATTGTCTAATGGATAGTGGTACTGAGAATGAACTATGGGTGCGTGACACATCTTCTTTTCTTCCAAAATTGGCAAAATAACAATTGTTTAATCATTCTGCATGGCAGTCACCTCTTCAAATAGAGTCTTGTCTTTTGAAACCAGTTATTTGAATCATCATTCATTCTCGCTTTCATTCAATAACAGCTGGATCATACACTAATTCAGAGCCCAGGATCCTAGTTCACCTCCTACGCCCATGCTGGGTGACTTGTTTATGTAACCTAATCTCTGAGTCCCTTTCCTTATCTATACAATAAGCATAATTATAGTGCCCACCTTTCAATGTGTGTTGTAAGGATTAAATAAGAGAACATTCAGAAAGTGTTCTCTCTGGCTTTAGTGAGTGGTAAGAACTCAGTAAACATTAGTTATTATTAAGTACTTACTGCATAAAAGAAACATTGTGTAGGCAAGCTCAAGAAGATTATAATGTAAGACACATACTTAAACAATTTATTTAATTTGTATCAGATTTTTCTATTTCTAAAATGCTCTAGCTTGCATTTCCATTTGAATCTTATAAGAAAAATGAAGGACCATGATTCAGATGAGGGATCACCAAAGTTCTCATCAACCTTGGAAAGTTGGTTATTTTTTCCTAATTTTTCTCAACTTTCCATAGTAAAGGACATTACTGAACCATTAAGCCACCCTTCCAACCCTTTGTCATATCCGTTTTATTCCTGACATTACTCTGCTTTTATGCCAGTAATGTAGAGATAACCTTCAGTTTTGCCTTGGAAATTAGGATATAATGTCTATTCTCCAAAACATTGGCTCTTAACCCCAGATGCGTATTAGGATCACCTGGAGGAGATTTTTGAATGCTACTGATGAAATACAGATGCCTGACCCCCTGCCCCAGGGAGCCAAATTAAATGGCCAGGGGCAGTGGCCCCTGGTACCAGCATTTAAAAAATATGCAGCTGTGGTAGAAACCACTGCTCTAAGGAATACAGTCATGCATTGCTTAATGATGGGGATAGGTTCTGAGAAATGGGTCATTAGGTGATTTCATAGTTGTGCAAACATCGTAGAGTGTATTTACACAAATGTAGATGGTATAGCCTACTACACACCTAGGCTATATGGTACTAACCTTATGGGACCACTGTCATGTATGTGGTTTGTCATTGACCAAAATGTCATCATGTGGAACATTACTATATTTTTAGTACACATGCCTTCTGCACCCTTTAACCCTCCCCTAAATTAAAAGTTTATAACCCATCAGCAAATGGCAGCAATTCTAGATACTCTCTAGATTTACAGGTATTAATTAAGTGTGTATATTGTTTAAAAGTATTTGAAATCTGGTTATATCAGGTGTAGATTAACTGTAACATGTCTCTTTGGATGGTAATGATTTATTTTGAGTTGCAATAACATTGTATAGAGGAAACAAAAATTCCCTTGATTCTTGTCACTCTGTAAGAACCTACTGTTCTCCTTTAAAGATTTTGTTCACACTGATTTATGGAAACACTTGTTTTGGTTTACATGAGTAATCTCTGATTTTATAGATAAGAAATGGGTTCCGTCATCCTGAGACAAGCTCATTCATAAGGGTTAGGGAAGATTCCCTGAGGGCATGAATATTCCTTCTGTCTCTAATGATGGAAAATACCTTCAAGGAAGCAACTTCCCTGTTAAAAGGCACTTTTAACACATGTGGACTATGGGTTTTTGTGGTTAAATGAGAGTGTTTAATTCTGTGGTTTCTTCTGATCTTTGTCTGCCTTTGGGTGCATTAGCGCTATTTCTGTACTATAGGTCTGGCAGCTGTTAGAAATACCATGGGTGTTTGCTGAAATTAAGTGGAAATTTTATATACAATCGCTGCTGATTGGATTGCCCAGGGTTGAGGTTTGTTTTTTTGTTTTTTTAATTTGTCTTGCCACATCAAGTTGGTTAGATTGTGGAATTTGCTCCAATTGCTAACGATTGCTTTTAAATGTGCAGTGTGTTAGTCACGGTTGTTGCTGCAAGCAGCTGCACGCTGTGTGTTAGCTTGAACACATGGAAAACATTTTAAGGTTGGAATAGTGAATGTTGCCAGAGGAAAGAACCTGCTTCAGAGAGGACATAAATTGACCTGTAAAAAAATGAGTGGAAACTTTGAACCTTAGGATGTTATATTTGTGAGTCTCCTGTTTAGCACCAACAGAGGGCTACCCTGAATCTTTCAGTTACATTTCCAGTGTCATCTACATTCATTTTAGTTGGCTCACCCAATGTCTGAGTCTGTATCCTAATCATTGCAGAGACTTTAGATGCTAATACCAACACAATATTTGTTTAAAAATCTCACCCAAGTTCCACTTGTTCATAGCATTCCTGGTTGCTTGTGAAATGGAGAGTATTTCCCTGATGTTTTATCTCCAAAGGGGTGAAGTTCTGGGTGCCCACTTGTGTGAAGAGTAAACATTTTCCTGTTTTCTTTGTGTGACAAATGACCACCTAAAATGCAAATGTTAATGCATATTTTATCTGAGTTTGTAATTAGAGCTCCACGCAGTGATTAAAAGTCTTCTCTGCTCGTGCAATCTTTGTGCAGTGTCATGAAGAGGTGGGCTCTCGCTGAGCTGATTGCTGGTCCTTTTCTGATTAGGAGACAACCCTCAAAAAGCAGGGCTTCTGGCTTTTTTCAGATCCCCCTAAGTGGCAGTGAGCCTTACCTCCTTTTCGGAGTTCTTCCTGTCACAGCGATAAATGGTGGGCGGACACTGCCTAATGATGACTATGATCATGTAAAATAGCCTCTGATTAAAGAGTAGCTCAGGGAGCCTGCCTGTGTGCATTATTCTCTTGGGAAGCACATAAATTACTAGAGTAAGGTTGAGGGAATTCTCTTTCATATTCAGGAGATAAATTAATTGCATTCATCAGAGGACCCTTGGTTATTTAAAGGCAATTTAGAATGTGCTTTTCTCATTTCAAGGAAAAAATGCCAAAAAATTATCTGTTTCAACTGGAAGGAGGAGAGGGGAATAAACATCTCAGAAGCCTGGCATCAGGCCTACAGACAGGCAGCTCTTTGGGCCTTTGCAGGAGTTATATCCTTGGTTTATGAAGGGCAGACTTTCTTTGTGGCTACACAAGTGACTGTGAAAGAGACTCTCCATGTATTTAATATTCATGGAAGGTTTCCTATAAAGTTGCAGAAGAAAATAGTTTGTATCTGCCTTCTGACCTTGCACCAATCTGCTAGTTATTTGTCAGCCAAATGATACTGCAGACCTCAGTTAAGACCCAACAGAATTTAACTTTTGAGAGTTAAATCTAATACTTGAGTGGAAAAGCTAGAAAAGCATTATATCTTGTGGTTTCCCCATCCCCTCCAAAAAAAGGGAGGGAGCTGTACTTCTGTATAGTGCTGCCATTAGATTATTAGTCGACCAGGACAGGAACCAAGATCTGTACTTCTGGGTGTGTGGCAACTATTGCAATCCTAAAACTGTAATAGCCTGCAATTAATATTTGTAGGTTAATAACTGCAATGAGTTGGCAATGACACTTAGCATAGTATGTTTTCTTCACGTAGTCAGTCAGTGCTCTAGAAATGGCTAATCCACGTTTCTCACTGATCAACTCTAGATTTTAGAGTTGATCTGACTGTTCAGCTGATTACCAAGCTGAGCTATCTCAGTTTCCCCAAGGCGGTGTTGCTTTTGAATGTCAAAGATAAATGGTCTGGTTTGATGTGATGTTTAATAGACTTTATGGGCAGGAAGGCCCCATGAGCATCCTGGGAAATGAGCTCATTCTGCCATCACTACACAAAGGAAGCAGGAGCATCCCCCTCTGCAAGTCGCTGTGTTTTTGTTGGTCAGATTTCACACGTCTTCCTTGTTCTTAGCTTCTTGGCTTAGGCAAACACTCCTGGTCCCCATGTGCCCTCTTACTCAGTGCCCACCTCCCCAGCTGTTCTGGATGAAGAGAGTGGTCATTCACATCCGAGAGTGCTAACTGGAGAAACCTCTCATCTGACACAAGTAGAAACTTTACCTATGGAAAATTACTAAAATATTTCCAAGATAAAAATTAATTTCTAAAAATCCCTGCACAGGACTGAGCTGAGGAATGATATTATTCATTGACTGATGCTGGTAGAGTTGTCAGATTTAGATGAAAAAAAAATTGTATGGGATATACTTATACTAAAAAAAGATACACTGCTTATCTGAAATTTAAATTTAAGTGTCCTCAATTTTATCTGGCAACCTTAGGTACAGGTAGTATTCAAAGAAAAAGAAAAGAAATATCCCTGCTGATGTTTGGAGTGGGGAAGGGAGGAAATCAGTAAAAGTGTTTCCTGACTACTGCAACTATGAGAAAAGTTGACCTTAGTCCAGTTTACAAGAAAACTAGAATTTTTCAAAGTTAGGTTAAAAACAAGAAGAGGGAAATTGGTAGAAAATATGCATAGACAGTAGGAGTAGCATGGTTCCTAGAAGACGAAGGTGTTCCCTCTGATATTGGGAAATAAAAAAACAGTATGTTACAGTGGAAAGGTTCTTTATAAGTTGCTTGCTCTGATGTCTTCATTTCCCCTAGAAGGAAATTGGAACTGAAATATTAAGAGGCTAAGTTACCTGACCACATTTTTGTCATCGTTTAGAGGCAGAACAAAGACCAGAACCTTGGTCTCTGGCCCTTTGTTTCTGAAAACCTGTACAGTAAGACTTTGACATATCATAAATTTAGAGTCCATCCATGTAAAATGAAGTACTTTTGATAATGGAGACATCTAAAGAGAGCTTTCTTGTTTAAAAGTGATTATTACAAAAAATTGAAGCAGCAGTTACCAAAAAATCTTCTGTTTCAGTAACTGTGCTCTCACTCTTACAGTGGCCAGATTCACAATTTCCTCAGCATACATTTCTGACTTATTTGAACTCCTATTGGTAGCATCCCAGTTTACTTACCTATAACTAAGTTAAGTTAAATTAACTAAAATTCAATATGTTTGATGTAGAAAGTAAATGTTATCAGACATAAGGAAAGGGATAGCAGTATCAATTGGAGTGAATCTTTCTGAAAAATATGAGTTGGACTCAACCTTGGGAGGGCAGAAGATTTTGAGGACTAGGGTTGAGTGGGGGTGGAGGTAGGAAAAGCATGAACCAAGTCTAGAAATAAAAATAATCATGGAATGTTCTAGAAAATCAAACATTGGCTATAGCATAACATTTGTGCTTGGAAATAATGTCAAATAGCATTACCACAACCTCCATTGTCCTGTACCTTCTTGCCCTAGTTCTTTGCAATTATAATTGAACCCCTCACTCTGGTTAGTCCGGTCTACTCATTCCATCTCCTCTCTAAGGAAGATTTTCCAGAGTCCTCCAGGCCATTCCCTTACTGACTGGATAAAAGATAAATTGGCAAATGAGTCCATCTTGTGACATGTCTGAATATGGCTCAGTAATGTTGTTAAATTATTTCACTTCTCACATGCATCTTCTCTCCTGCTTAGTTATTCTTAGCTATTGCTCCTCTAATACGAAGCATTGTGCCTTGTACATGGTAGATGTTCAGTAACATAATTTGTTCCTAGTTGTTGTTCCGTACGTATGCTTGAAGACCTGGCTTGACTTAACAGATAATAGGAAAGAAATGTAAATGCTCTTTGATGAAAGAGACCTTCTCTTATCCATCTTTTTTTTTAATCCCTAGTGTGGTCTTTTAATCAAGACCACATGGCTGATCTCAGTGAATGTATGTGTGGAAACACACACGTGACTGGAAGGAATCAGCAGATCATGTACTCCAGGGCCCTAGTATTATGAGTGAGAAAACAGACCTAGAATGGTTAGTAACTTTCTCAGGGTTATCAAATATTAGACATTAGAATCCAGGTCTCCTCACTCTAGTGAGTGCTCTTTTCTTAGGATGCCTTGCTCTTTCTCATCTTTGCCTGGCAGTACAAGAAAAATTAGCTGAATTCAAGGTGTTGGATTATGGGTCTCTCTATGGAAGGCTCCTCTCCTTTTCCTGTTATAGGAGTAAAATAGACGGAGCCCCTAGGAGTCAGGGGACCTGGCTTCTTCCTAACGCTGCCTCTGCATTTGTGCCTTAGAGAATTCACTTATCTTCTGTAAGCTTCTGTTTCCACATCTATAAAATGGGGTAGGTGTGGAGTTTAGCACCATATAGACTTTAGGTCCTTTTTAGTTACATTCAGTAATTCAGCAGTAGTTCTGAATTATATTGACATTTTGAGAATTCAAGAACGTTCCGTTCTTCTCTTCCTTCCCTTTTATGAAGTGTTTCCACAGCTTGTGCCAAAAGTGGAAGAGTGTAAGCTTGTGTGGGAGTGAGGGGAAGGGAAAGGTGGTTTAGGGAGATGGATCTGGGCTATAGTGTGTAACAGACCTGATGGTTTCCACTCTCCTGCCCTTCCTTCTCCAGGTAGCACAGGATGACAAAAAATTAACCAGCTCAACAGGATGACCATGGACTTTGAGACATTAAGAATCTTTTTGATGTTGTATGCCCTATCTAGTTTCTATTTTGTTGTGGTCCAGTTTGTTTGGTGTCTATGTCTGTCAAGCGTTAGTAACACAAAGAGCAAAAAGGCACGCTCTTCTAGAGTGTCTCCATTGAGGGAACAAAGGTTCCTGAGGTGTTGTGTGAGGAAACCATGGCAGCTCTCCCTGGTGAGGGAAAGAGTGTGCCCTCTTCACCTCTTTCTAAGTGCTGAGCCTACCCAGAAGGATGTGTTTTTTCTAGAAGGAAAAGCCTGCACTTTTGGCAGCAGAACTGAAATAGAAAAATTGAACTTGACCTATTTCCTTAGCAGTGCAAGCCTTGCATTGTCCTCTCAGGCAGTATGAAAATCCTTGAACTGGGAAACCAACAGCTGCAATCAGACACTTGCATTGAGGGAAATATCATGAATTTTAATAGGAGTGCTGCTCCTGGATGAGGTTGGGAGAGGAAAGAGCCAAGCCAATTCAAACAAAAGGAGCAGAAGGGGGTTTATTACATGTGCGGCTCATGGCAGTAATGAGAGCAATATTCAAATTATTTATCCCACAACGATGTTGATGATTTAAGAGGGAAGGATTGCTGAACTCTTGTGAAGTGGAAAGAGTTATGAATCTACCGTGATTATTAATCCCACTGTACTGAAGGCAAAGAAGGCAGGTGTGACAAAACATGACTTGTTAGCAGCAGTCCTCAAACACTGCGCTTCAGCAATACACAGGAAATGAGCCCCAGGAATCGCAATCACCACTGCACAGATAAAAGTGCTTCCCTCACGGACACACCACAGACAGGCGCAGACACACGTGCACATCCACAAAGCCAGTTTCAGGGCGTCCTTCCTAGCAGCCCTCTTTGTTGTGCATAGCACTTCCTCTTCTGAGTAGCCACCAGCATCCTGTTTGTCCTGGAGTGGAAGTGTTGGAATCTGTTCCCATTGTTAGACCTCTTCATGAAGTGGTTGGTTATTGGCATGAATATTCCCAAGGTGGTTTCCTAAGTAGTGAAGAATATAGAGGCAGTGCTTCTCTTTTTATAACACTGTCCTGTCCACTTCTTTAAAACTGTGCCTGCCGTGCGCACCCAGACCAGTTGTGTTTGTCAGAAGCTGGGACTGCTTTTGGGAATTAATGCGACTGAGTCACTTTGTTCATGTTTATATGGCCATGCTTCATTTCAGAAGAGGGACTTGAGTCTTTATTAAAATAAGAACATAATCATTTCAGAACCCCATTTTTCTGAGTAAATCATAAAATGATGTGGTTTTTTTGAGTTAAGATGGCACTTAAAAAATACATTGCAAATTTTGTTCATCAAATTCCTCTGTTGTTGAGATTATTTAGCCTGGGAAGATTTCACCTGAAGACAGTTACCCAAGAGAGTGCTGGCTGACGCTCTGGATACTAGTGGGGAAGTACCGAAGAAAACCACCACACGCTGAACAGAAGCAGTAACTGTCATCTTGAGATGGGATATTAAAGATGGAACTAATTTCTTGGCCTATGAGCTAGTCCTTCTGCTGTAGCTGAAGGGGAATGAGATGAGTATTTCTATGGTGGGGAATTGGGACTCAAGCCAGACGAAGGCAGAACATATGAGAAATGGAGACGAAGAACAGGGCTGTCCTTTAGCAACCAGAACTTGTCCTTGGTCTCCTGCCAGGGCTTGTCACCAGCCGGTGGACGTGGTGGTGAGGACTTTGTGGGCCATTTGGCACAGGCCTCACATTTGTGAGGATTTCATATTTAGTCTTTAAAAAGGATCACCTAGTGAAGTTATGTAGTTATAATTTGTGTGTATTTAAATAATTTGTTGCACTACTTGTAGAATATATCACAATTACCATAACCCGTTCTGGCATTTCTTCACGTCTTAGTAAGGTAGAAGTGGTCTTGCTTCTCAACATCGGAGAAGCCCTTTCCCTCCTCAGCTCCTTCCCTGTCCTCTGTGCATATTCTTCCTGTCCATAGTGATCCTGATACTGAGGTCCACAAGGGGGCCCATTTATCTTTGTCCTTACTGTAAGCTGAGAGTATTCTCTTCAAGTTGTTTAAGTTGCTAGAGACAAACCAGCTATGGTGGTAGAGGAAAGGTGGATGGAGTTTACTGTGATAACATTTACTTATGTTTGGGATCCTGCTAGTGTCCAAATCCTTACTACTGTACAGTCATGCCTCCCTCTCTCCTTCTCCTCACATCTGTTTTCTGCCTAAGCCCTCTGGTTCTCCAGAGCCAGCTCCATGTGTATGCTGATGGTAAAAGCGGCCTCTCATGAGTCTAATACTATGAGCCGCTGAACCTGGAGTCTGCTGCCTCTGTGTGACTCCATTCATTCATTCATTCAATAAATATTCCCTGAGTGTCTACACTCAGGCATGGTGCTGTGTGTTCTGGGTACTGTAGGGAGAAAGACAGACGCAATCTCCAGGCACTGGATGTTTTCCCCATCCTTCTCGGCTGCTACAAGCTCATGCTGACCCACCTAAGCCCCCATCTTGATATTCCATCTGGCCTTATCCACCTGCCTAGGTTCCCAGGGTACCCTGCCACACCACAAGAATCCAAGGGTAACTTCTGTTCATGTTGATGGAAAACTAATGTACCAAAACATCTTCCTGGAGAAAGGCTGAGAGGCCTTAATGCCATGGTGAGGCAGGGTATTCTCAAAGTCATTCAGGTGCCACGATGGATTGGAAAATAGCCAAGAAGGAAGGAGGCTCTTCTTTTCAGGCTAAATAACAGCCTCCTTGTTGGGAAGGGAATAATCAATCCCAGCTGGAGAAAAGAGACCACATTCCCCTTGCTTTTCCATTCAAATCTAATCTCATGACATGAGTTTCTGACATGAGTAGCATTCTTGCCCAGACTTGTGGCCCCAGGGAGGGGATGGTTATTTAAGACAGCTGGCTCCCCAAGCAAGGCATATAACTTGATGATAAATGCTTGCAGACAACTTCCCTTACTCATTGGTCCCAGTCCCAGTTTAACTGACACCCCTGGAGATTTGCAAAAAATAAATAGATGTTTCTTTGAAAAAATATCATGTCTCTGGATGCAAGAAAAAGATAAGAAATTCTACATGCATACAGTTCATCAGTATTTCCCAGCTTATGGAATTCTTCAGGGAGGGATTCCTTTTATGCATTCCCTGTGAAACAGAAGTTTCCTGTGCCTTTAAAACCTGTCTTGTGGTATGGTGTAGAATAGATCTGACATTTGATTTTGTTTTTTTCTTCCTTTGCTTTGTCTTTTGTTTTCATTTTATTTTTTTATTTTTGTTTTTTGACGAGGAAGATAGATTGGCTCTGAGCTAACATCTGTTGCCAATCCTCCTCTTTTTGCTGAGGAAGATTAGCCCTGAGCTAACATTTGTGCCCATCTTCCTCTGTTTTGTATGTGGGACGCCGCCATACATGGCTTGATGAGCAGTGCCTAGGGTCTGCACCTGGGATTCGAACCTGGGAGCCCCAGGCCACCAAAGCGGAGTGCATGAACTTAACCACTATGCCGCCCCCGCCCCCCACTTTACTTTGTGTTTTGAAAGGAACTATTTCTATGAATTAGTGATTTTAAGTTATCTTGCAGATTTTTTTACCCTGAAAGCTTAGATATAGCTCTACTATGAATAATTTTAAGTTTTAGTAACTTAAAAATTCTTTTTTCCGGAGTTTATACTCCTTTGGGTCCAGAAACCCTGTTCTTTGGAATAATAGTTATGCCTAAATTTCCAGACCTAAATGTCAAGCATTTGCTGCACATTTATTTCTCATAATTGGAGATGAATTCTGTGGGCAAAGAGTGAATTGATTCACACATCTTTTCTTCCATCTGAGAACTTACTTGATTGCTATTATGGTTATAGTATATAAACCAAAATGAACATTCTGATAAAAATAGGCATTTGTTTGAAAGAATTTGGAAGATTGAGAGTATGTATAATTTATCTTTGCAATTTATCAGAAGTAATAATGTTAAATGGTAGAATGATAATCTTTTTAAAATGAAAACTTTAGGAATGGATCAATAAGCTAAAAAAAGGGAATTAATAAGAAAAACTAAGACCTGATTAGCTTTCCAAATCAATACTGAGTGAAAACAAATTGCAGATGATATATTTAGTATGATATAACTTATCTAAAATTTTTACAACATACTAAACAATATCTTTGGTTGTCTGTGGATACGTACATCTATAATACAAGGTCTAAAAACATGGCTTGGAAGGACCCATGTGAAATACTTGATAGTATTTTCCTAGGCTGGTAGAGAGAGAAGGCAGGCAGGAGAGAGGGTGAATGGGGCTGGGGACCGGCAACAAAAGAGGTTTGACTTATAATGTTTTATTTCCATATATTAAAGGGATCTGAGGCAAACATGACATAATAACATTTGTTAACTCTGGGGGCTAGGCATTATTTGCTATACTCTTTAGTCCTAAATTACTTAAATATATTAAATTACCTTAAAATGAAACAAACAAACAAAAAGACTTCTACCTTCATTCTAAAGTTCCACATATTTGGGAGTAGAGCTGCACAGCCCAGAGACATGATCCTTCTATGGGTATTTGCATTTTTGGAGCATGATGATGAATCTAACTGCTGAGCTATCTTGCTTTGAATTGTCCTAAACTAAGTACTTGTTCTAACAACTTGAGAATCAATTATGTATGTTAGTGTAACAAGTTTTGGCTGTGTTTTAGGAACAGGTGCCTTTTAAACAGGAAAATCTAATTGTGGTATTTGCCTCAGCCAATATCACTTTCATTTTAAAAGTGTTGCCATAAATAACTCGAATGAATAGCATGCTTTCCATTTCTGAATAGCCACAGGCATGTAACTTATTCAGAGGATTTCTTTGGCTGTAGAAGTGAGACCTTCATCTGCTAAGAAGACTGCACTGGGAGAAATTTTTCTCATTGCTTTTCATGGAAGATTTATGTTGGTTTGAAAATGAAAATTTTAATTCCTTGTCATGTGAAAATAGATACAGCTATAGAAAGCAAAATCTTGTGGTTTCTGCAGCACAGAACTGCTCCACTTATTTTGGCCTATTCACCAGGATGGACCACAGCTTAAAACTAGGAAATATGCAAAGGGAACTTTGTCATTAGACAGTGTGAAATTTGGGCATTAGTTTCTTTCCTTCCAATCAAAGCCTCTAACACTACCCAGTTTACTTTTGTTTTACACTTACATTTCCTAAACCTAAAATATCTCTCCTGAATATTAAATGCAGCAAATTAGAAGTGGGCAGAGAGGCTGCTAAAAGGATAGTTGGGGTGGTCTTTTTGACACAAGAAATGAAGGTTCAGAGCATGATGGTGAGGGAGGAGGAAAATAATTGTATTAAGATGAAAGAAACACAAAAAACAGACATGATTCCTCTTTTTTAAAAAATAAGGATGATCTTCCTACAAACCTAAATAGCCCTACTATATTAGAGCATAGTAAGGGTGTTTGTACTGATAATGCCAAGTGTTCGGTGTTTTCCAGAACAAGTATAGAAATTAATTGACCAAGTTTTTCCGTACCACCTTAACTAATGGTTCTGTTAGTCTTGAGTCCAAGGGTCTTAACTACCTGGATGCTCACCGTATGCCATACTGTTGCCAAAAGGGTGGACTAATCTGAAGATGGATTTTTATATGCAGAGAATACATTTCTGGAAAATGTTGCAGGTTTTGCCTTCATGTTAAAATTTTAAAGGTCATAATATTTATTAATACATATTTATACTCTTAGAATTGCTAGTCTGGCAGCAAATGGAGTCCTATTCTAACTTGTGCTTGTAATTTGTTTTTAGGAAGAGCTAGCCATTTTGTTTGAAGATATCAATTTCAGAACATATTAAGTATTCCCTAAAGTACAGGAGGTTGGCCCAAACTTATACTGACTTTATGATGTTATTTAGAAGTTGATCCTTAAAAAAAAAACAATCCTGGATATAACGTTACATACTTGCCATTCATTTCCTTCATAAAAGTAAGACATAGCAAAGTGGTCTGGTCATTTGGGTTTTAGACAAGTATAAAGACTTCTCTGACTTAGTAAGCTCTCATGTTGTTTTTCATAGATTGTTAAGTCACACTGTTTTCTTTTTTAGGGAGACAGTGTGTGGTCAAGTACAAGGAATATGTTCCAAGTCAGACAAGCAGAGTTCAAATCTCAGCTCCTGGCTCACTGGTTTTGTGACCTTGAGCAAGTTTCTTAACCTCTTTGAGCCTTTCTTTCTGTGTAAAATGGGTATCATAGTGCTTACTTCACAAGGTTGTTCTGCGGGTTAAGTGAAATTCCTGTGTAAATGAGACTCGTTGTGTACAGTGTATATAGTTTGGCATTCCCTGCCTGTTCCCTTTCGCTTTCTGTTGGAAACAGAAAAATTTGGATTAGAAATTTCCTTTGGTTCTCAGTTGCCTCTTCTGTAACACTTATGATTTCATTTTTTGTTTAATATTTGAAGATGACTGAGTCCTAGAGGGCATTGACTCAAGTACTAGTCACATCCGCTTGAAAATGTTCAACTCCAGCTTCTTCAGAATTAGAGGAAAATTCATTATGGTTGGTTTAGTAGGCTTTCTCTGACTTCCTCACCTGAATTTTTCTAAAATTTTGCTCCAGCCTCCCTCCTTTGCTGGAAAATTCTAGAGTAGATTTGAAACTTTTTCCTGTAGGAATTAAGATTGGGGCCTTCAGTGGGCTCAGTCAGAGGGTTGGCTTAGAAATTACCTCCTTTATAGGAAGAGTAATCATTGTCTCTACTCCCAGAATACATTTGGTGGCTTATATCTATGAATTTTTCAAGATCTTTTCATCCTATTGTTAGAGATTTTCATCCAAATCTTTGGTCTCAAGATTCTGATTAGTCTTGAGTGGTGAATAGTCATTATTATGAGGAGGCTACAGTGGGAGCAGGAAGGTAGGTCCAGAATTTTTTAATGGAAGCAGACTAAATGTAGGGAGCGGTCTGTAGATGCCAGTGAAAAGCCCTTTACTGTAAGTACTGTCATCTTTTAGCTTTAGTTCTGTTTCCATGGCAACCACATGGTTGGTGAGTGCCAGGCTGAATGGTTTTACAGGAAGCTGAAAAACACTGCTATTCTAAGTAGCTTTCTTTTTGCTGTAGAAAGGAGTCCTTCCCTTACTGTAGGCTGGCCAACATTTACTGGGAACAAAGCAGGCTATTTATGCTGATTGTATGCTGCTTAGAGAGTAAAGAAATGGGGAGAATGCTAGCCCCTGCTTACTGACCTGTGAATTTGTTTTTCTGGTTGTTGTTCCTAGCATTTTGGAAGAACCAAATGACTCTTCTTTATTTCAGATATGGCTTCCCTGTTCATTTTAAGCAGAACTTATATTCTAGAGATAGAAGTGAAAAAAAAAAAAAAGGAGTGGTGGTGGTATGTGTCTGGAATAATGTTAGTTATGTTAGTTACGGTAAAGGCAATCTGCTAAATTTATAGCTTTTAAGTATCTATGAGGGCAGTATATTTTTTAAAAAGTGTCCCCTGCTAGCAATAGAAACAGAAAGATAATGGCTCAGGCAGTTGTTAGGCCTATTTTTTATGGTATGTTAAAATTGTCATTTGGATTTTCTTTACATCTTAAAAAATTTGTATTTCTATTTGTTTAATGATAAAAAAATTATATATGGTGGAATAGTCTATGGGGGCTTTAGACTTAAATATAGTTCCTTTTTGGCAATTTATGACTTGTAATGTGACCATTTCTTAGGAAAAAATACATCAAGAGAATCAGTGCAATTCTATTAAAAGCTTATGTAATAATTTAAGTTTCAAATATAAGCTACTTACTGGACTTTCAGATCCTCTTTAGAAGTAAGCTATTGGTGATTTTTTTTTTTTTATGGTGAGGAAGATTCACTCTGAGCTGACATCTCTTGCCAATCTTCCTCTTTTTGCTTGAGGAAGATTTGCCCTGAGCTAACATCTGTGCCAGTCTTCCTCTGTTTTGTATGTGGTTTGCCATCACAGCATGGCTTGATGAGTGGTGTAGGTCTGTGCCTGGGATCCAAACCTGCGAACCTGGGCCACCAAAGTAGAATGCGCCAGATTTAACCACTACACCAGGGGGTCAGCCCCCCAAATATTTTTGACTGGTCTTAAGTAGAGACAGCCTTTTAAAGCTGGACTCTGATAATGAACGCATTTAATTTCAACAGGAGGTATGGACTTTTGTCTCCTCTTTTTTCCTCTATCCCTTTCTCCTTCTCTTTCATATACACATGGACACACACAGTTAAAATTAAAGAAAATCCCTGACAAATTCCAATGTGTATTTTATACTCCAGATATCCATCATGCCATTATTTCTTTTATAAAATATGGTCCTTGTTCTGCAAGGTAGACATATCAAAGGTGCTAAGATTTGACCCTGACTATATATATAGATAAGTTGATGCCAGTTTAAACTAGTCTCTCATTAAGACCCAGTGATGTTTCTTTTGCATTTTTAACAGGTCTTGGAAATTTTCAATAAAAAAAGTCAAGAGACCCTTATTTAATAGAACCTCAAGTCTTTGAATGGCACCAAATGGCAGGTTTAATTGCAAATTGCTTTGCTTTGAATCTCCTCTACCAAATGGTTGCAGTAATTTTTCTCAAATCACTCTGAAATAATGATGAAAGAGTTTTAGTTCCTGAAAGAGCTTACATGATCTAAGACGAGTTTTTTAAGATGACTAGAGCCAAAATTTAGTTAACCAAATATTTGCTGAATACCTTCTATAAGGAGCGGGAGGATTTGACTGGTGTGGTCAAGGAATTTATAGGTTATCTTGGCATAGAAAACCAATATCATAAATCTGGGACCAAGGACTACTGTGCACTATAATGGGTTGATAGGAATTCACATAGAGTGTGAGATGGAGCTTCTAGAGAGGGTTACCTGAAGGAAATGGGACTCACGGTATTTCATTAATTCAACAGAAATTTATTGAACAAACCCTACATCCTAGGTGCTATGTACTGTGCTGTAATTATAGTGATGAGTAAGACAATGATCCTGCATGTATGGAGCTCACAGTCTGGTGAGAGGTTCAGACACAAAACCAGGTAATTGCCACAATGATAATGTCTGTGTTGGGTGAATTACAGAGTATTAAGGGAACACCTGGATTTGGGAGGAATGAAGATTTTGTTGAAGATTTCCTTAAGAACATGTGAAGCTGAAACGTGAACAGAAAGAAATCCCAAATAGACATTGCTATTTACCCACTTAAAATAGTGTTCCTTTTTTTCTCTCCCAGAAAAATACACTCAAGTTTTCTGAAAGCAGTGTCCTAAAATATAAATAAAGTTTTCTTGGAAACTAAAATATTTAGACTTCAGAATTTTGTAGTAAAAAGAGATCTTAGAGCAATCTAACCTGCTTTACCACCAACTCTTTTGTAACTCTGGAAAGAGTAAGAAATACAAGATTTCCAAAGAGTGCCAATGAGTCAGGAAATGGAGCACTTCGGTTCAGAATGTGAGTGTCCAGGGAAGATTATATGTCTGTGTCTTCTACCTTTCTCTTTTTAGAAAAGAGTTTATTCTCCTCCTAATACATGCATAGTATTTTTATCAGACCTCAAGCCTTTGTATGTTTCTATATCCTTGAAAGAGACCAAATAGGAAAAGAAAAAAGTGGTTGTGGTAATCTGTTAAGAACTAGCACTGAAATTATGGCTGCCACCTATTCACTCTGACCTAATTAATCTGTCTGCTGAAGGATAGAAAAATTACTGTTTTTAAATGACCCATATTCATTTGAAAAGCTTAGATATGCTCCCATAGATACATTATTTCTCAGTTGGATGTTTCCCCATTGGATACTGCTGGTTGTTTTAATTTTGTACTTTAACAGAAATGTTACTTTCCCCTCGTTTGTGTAGCTTTCTTTTATAAGCCATGTAACATCCATTATTCCTGAAGAGCTTCTTGCTTTGAAGAAGGAATTTAGAAGCAAACCGTAAGAGGTCTTCTAAATTGATACACTTTTCCTCACCCTTGTTAAGAATGACTTTGAGAAATTATTCATGGTATTGATATGTTTTTTTCTGAGTCAGTTTTAGTGACATGGCCCATAACTCAGTGTTAAATCCTAGTTGAAAAGTTTATGATAAAAGGAACAGACCACCAGAGCTAAAGAACAAGAAATATGTTAAAAACCATAAAAGATAGAATTATCTGTGTCCAAACATATGAAATACTCTAAAGGTATTGAATATTTTATTTTATGGGACGCTATTTTTGTCAAGTTATTTCTTCTTTGTACTTCTTTATTCCCATAGCAGTTAGGGTGTTCTTCTATTACAGTGTTCTCCTATATTGTAACATTTTAAACTGTAATTACTACTTTTCTTATCCATCTCTACTGCTAGACTATATGCTTCTTTTGTTTATGCCTGGCATATAATAGGCACTAGATTAATGTTGGAATGAATGCACAGTAGTAAATTAATGTAGCTCCCATTTGTGAGAGAGAGTTATTTTAGGTTACTTTAGACCCTGGGCATTTTATCAGATGTTTCACTTTGAAAAGTATCCACTGAGTTGGGGGCACTATTAGGAACAATTAAATATGTAGTGCCATATACTTGTGAAATTTAAGCACGGACAAATAGTGATTGCATTACATGGAGGCCTAGTATTACACAAATATAATTTTAGCATAAAATTAAATTGATATGCTTATAGTTCTCTGTTTACCTACATAATCTAAAAATGTTGACAGTTATGTTTATAGCTTACATATATAGATATAGACCAATGCTTTGCTTTGACATATTACATTTATGTCAAATCTTTCTTTTCTCTTTTGTAATTATTCCAGGGGGCTGTTGGTAGAAACTATTCTTTAATATATGCATATAAACATATTTATATGTATATTATGTATATACATAGATGTATTTATGTGTATTACATGAATCACATTTCTGTATAGAATTTCCGGGAGCTTAAGATATCTTAATTTTTTTGGCTATAATTTTATACTGGTGAAAGCTGTCAATGGAATGTTTCCAAGTTGTCAGTGATATTTTCTGGGAAAATATCTAATTTATTGAACTTGTGGGAAAGCATGTACTAATTATTTTGTTTATACTTTTAGAAAAGATTATCCGTTAAGTTTTTAAAAAATATTTGAGGCCATGAATTAATGAAAATGAAGAAAGTACCAACTGCTTTCACATGCTATCACATTTAGTCCTTAACGATTAAATGAAATTGGTTTCTTGCTCATTTTGTAGACAAAGAAACTGAGCCTCAGAGAGGTTAAGTATATTGCCCAAGATTTTACATGTATAAAAGGGAGGAGGCAGTCAGGCTCAGCAGTATGGTGCTCTGCTCCCGGCAAAAGCTTAAACTCAGCCAATGCTTCCTATACTGACACCCATATTTTAAATACCATATACCTCTACAATGAAAGTGAGAACAACTGAAATCTGCTTGTTCCCCTGATGTGGATATTAGTTTTGGTTCACTTTTAATCATACTAATCAACTTGCATCTCTGCCTGCTGGTGTTCTGTTCCTGAAGTTAACAGTTTAGTTAAACATAGTAATGACAATCCATAATCGTCCAGGTCAACACTGCAAAAAATGTGAACAAAGACTTGTACTTTAAATCAGCAGCAGTAGAGGGAGAGAAATTCTCATTTATTCCTTATTTACTTATTATTGGTGCAGTCTAGTTTTTTGTAGCATTTGTATTCATATCAATTTTCTTTTATTGACTGGTCAGATGCAACCCCATGAAATACTAACAATTCCAACTTAAAAGGTTTTGATTTTTCTAAAACACTATATAGCTTCTTTCTAGTTTTAGCTTCTTTCTAGTTTTAGAAATTTAGAATTTCTACCTTGCAGACTGTGAGACCCTGAGTGGGCCCTTAATGCTGCCTGCAGGCCCATCATTTTTCCCTCCGCCAACACTCTCCCCACAATCACAGACTGCAATTTCACACCTTTTCTTTCTCCTCAAACCCACTGTACCTCTCCCTCAGCCTTACTTACAGCTGATGACTTTGCTTCAACTTTCTCAGTGAAGTGGGAAGCAATCCACCAGCCCCACCACCATCTGTCCCCACCTGGCAGCTTCCACCTGGCTTCCTTTACTGTCCAAGACTGACCATAGTCTCATGCAAGGTCAGTCCTTTTCGCTTGCACGCTGACCCCATCCTCTCTCACTCACGAAGGGCACAGCTCCAGCAATTCTCCCTTTTCTTTCTTGGTATCACCAATTTTTTTCTGTCTACTAGATCATTTTGAAAGCATAGTAACTTGTATTATTTCTCTCATCTTGAAAAACAAGCTCTTATCCACAGACTCCACTTCCTCATTTTGCCACCTTCCCATTCCTCTGCCCCACCTTTCCAGTCAAAACTCCCTGGCAGTTATCTGTACTCAGTGTCTCCAATCCTTCTCCTATCCTCTGTTAAAGCTGCTTCAATTAGACTTTCTCTTCAACCACTGCACCAAAGCTACTTTTGATCTTCAAGATCCCGGTGATCTCCATGTTGCTCAATTCACTGGTCACTTCTCAATCTTCATCTCACTTGACTTGTCAGTAACTTTGACCCAGTGGATTGCTCCCTCCTCCTTGAAACACTTTTCTTAACTTGATTTCCAGCAAACTACAAACTCCTGCTTTTCTTCTTCCTTCACTGGCTGTTCCTTCTCAGCCTTCTTCACTGGTTTTGCTTCTTCTCCCTGAACTTGTAATGTTGCTGTGCTTCAGAGCTCAGGCCTTAGACCTCTTCCCTATGTGCATTCATTGCCGTAATTGATCTTAAGATTTTAAATACCATCCATTTACTGGTGAGTCCCAAATTTATATCTCCAGCCTGGATCTCTCCCATGAAATTCAGATTTGCGTATGTCCAACTTTCCACCCAGTACCTCTGCCTGGATGTTTACTAGGCATTTCACAGTTAAGGTTCCAAATCTGAATTCATGAGCATCCTCTCCACCACTAAAATTGCCCATTATCTTGTGCTCTTCCCTGTCAGAGTTAATGGCAACCCCATCCTTTTAGTGGCTCGAGCTATCATATTCTTCTCTCTTTTCTCGTGTCCCCATATCCAGGGGGCAGTGTGACTCCTCACTACATCCACTCCTAACACCTTGGTTCCTGTCAGAGAACTCAGTTCCAACAGGAGCAAATCCATACCAAGCCACAGTTCATTCAGCAAGCATGTATTAAGAATCCACCAAAGCCAGAACTTTAATAGACCCTAGGGAATGATGAATAGGAAATCTCCCTGCCTACCTGGAGGTCATGGTATTAAAGGTTCCTCAGAAAGCCCACTCCGGGATGAGGAAGAGCATAAGGAAAAAGATAGTGGCAAGAGCCAGCACTAAAGTAGAAATTACCCAAATGTCCATGAATTGATAAATGGATAAACAAAATGTAGTGTATCTGTACAACTGAATATCATTCAGCTATAGAAAGGAGTGAAGTACCCATATGTGCTACAACGTAGATAAACCTTGAAAACATGTTAACTGAAAGAAGCCAGTTGCAAAATGCCACATATTGCACAATTTGATTTACATGAAATGTCCAGAATAGGCAAATCCACAGAGACAGTAGATTTACAGGTACCCGGGGATGAGGAGATGGGGGCATGGGGAGTGACTGCTAATGGGCAGGGGGTTTCTTTTTAGGTGATGAAAATGTTCTCAAATTGATTGTGATGATGGTTGCAGAACTCTGAATATACCAAAACCCATTGAATTGTATTTAAATGAGTGCATTACGTGGTGTGTGGATTATGTCTCAATAAAACTGTTCAACAAAAGAGAACCACCAGCACTGTGCAGGTTAGGAAAACCAAAGTAGTTTTGATGTGGCTGAGGAGCAAATGTGCAGAAGAAATGGCAGACAAGGTTGGAGAGTCAGTTGGGGCCAGTCTTATGTGCCCTGTAAAGGAGCGTTATCTTGTCAAGGGAGGAAGCCACTGAGCATTGTAAGTGGTGTGTGGTCACCCTGTCACCTGTGAGAGACTGCATATACCAACGTGGTCTTCATTTATTGCCACTCCTATGAGAACAGTGATGTCTGGAACTAGGGGAGCAGTGAAGACTGGAATTAGAAAACCTGTTACTGGACAACGGCAGGAGTCCAGGCAAGAGAAAGTGAGAGCTGAACCAAGGATGGGGGATAGAAATACTTGAGAGCCATGTAAGAAGTGAAAATGTTGTGAGGGGTTGGTGAAGAAAGGAGGAAAGGTTGACTCCCAGGATTCTAGCATGGTTGAAGGGGTATGTGTTATCACCAACTGAGATAAAAAGAAGAGAAGCAGGTTTAACAGGAAAGGGGAAAAATGTGATGGACTGCACGTTGGTGTCTCCCCAAAATTCATATGCTGGAACCCTAATCCCCCCAGTGTGATGGTATTAGGAGGTGGGGCCTTTGGGAGGTAATTAGGGTTGGATGAGGTCATGAGGGTGGAGCCCTCATGATGAGATTAGTGCCCTTATAGGAAGAGACAGGAGAGAGCCTGCTTCTGCTTTCCCCCATGTCCCCCATGTGAGGAAACCAGGAAGAGGGCTCTCACCAGAAGCCAACCGTGCTGGCAACCCTGATCTCAGACTTCCAGCCTCCAGAACTGTGAGAAATAATTTCTATTGTTTAAGCCACCCAGTCTGTGGTAATTTGTTATAGCAGCCCAAACTGACTAAAACACTGCTTAAAAACCTCAGACACTGTGACCTGAGCTGAGTTTCAGCGAGGTACAGAAGACATCTCTTGCTTGATGAGAATTGGAATGAACAAGCAGTATCCATGCCTGTTCCACATAATGTATCTAGTTCACTGTCTTCTCTCTAGAGCATTGTTTTCTGACTCTATAGTGAGATCTTTTTTCCAATAAAAAGCTAAATAGTGCTCAGAAAGACTTAAGGAATTATTGAGATTGCTCAATCTTTCTAAGTACTAGAGCATTGATTTTAAAAACTGTATTATTGGGAAAGGAGTACTTTTTAAAAAAAGAAATCTTTTATAGCCCATTGAAAAACAGATGAAAGTGGAGCCCATCTACATCCGAAATCTTGGAAGATGAATATGCTCCCTGGGTGGATCTGAAACTGATACAGTATGGGGCCCTTTTTGAAAAAATAATATAAAATTAAGACTACACATTTAGGTACAGGGCCTTGGAAGGGCCCTGGGGCTTAAGCCTTATTAGCTCCATGGCAAATCTTCCTCTGATCTTAATGATAATGATGGTGGTGGTAATGGACATGAGCATTAACACACCGAGTTACTTTTATGCCGGGCACCCGTTCTAAGCAGTTTTCATACATTAATCCTCAAAACAACGTAGGTGTGTTGTACCAGAGGAACAGGGAAGTCATGCCCAGGGTGACGCAGCTGGGAAGTGGAGTTAAGGACAGAATAGTAAAGAGCACTCAGCTGAGAGCAGAGACCTCTACCAACCCCAGATTTGCCACCCCTTAATCGGAAACCTGGAAAACATCACTTAACCTTTTGTGTATGTTCTTGACTTCATCTGTAAAAGAGGAATATTGATGTCAGCTATGAGCCCTCATTCCGTTGTTCTGAGGTCAGGAGAAAGTGTGTGAAAGTGCTTTCTGAAGAGTAAAATGCTTGGAAATGTAGTGTGATATTAAACAGCTTTCATTCCAACTCAGTTTTATCGGAGGCTTGAAAATGTATTTAATTTTGCTGACTTTTTATTTCACTTCTAATGTTTCTAATTTATTTCTTGGATGTGATCTTTTTTTTAGGTTACTTGTCTGCAAGACTTTTTTGGTGATGACGATGTTTTTATTGCATGTGGACCTGAAAAATTCCGTTATGCCCAGGATGACTTTGTCTTGGATCACAGTGGTAAGGCAGTTCACTTCCCGTCTTTGTAACCCTGAAACGAAGGCTTAGGATTTAGTTACTTGGTGTATGTTAAGTGGTCTGGTGTATTGAAGAAAGATGACATTGGTAGTACTCTTTATGAATGAAAGTAGAGAATAAAATGAAAGTATTTACCTAGTTGTAAAAAAAAAAAAAGAAAGAAAGAAAGAAAAAGAAGACCAAAAAAAACAATCTATTTCAAGTAGTTGTTTTCATTTTTTAGCAATTTGGTTCCCTCTGAAATGGATATCTTGCCCTCTTCCAGAATGGTGGCTGGTTATGCCATCTTAAATGCCTGGATAGTGTTGAACCCAAAACAGTTGTACATTTTCCATGTCCATAAAGAGATACATAAAAGGATAATTACTAAATTGTTAATAGTGATTATTTCAGGTCTCTTTTTACATCATTGTTCTGTTTGCAACTTTTTAAAAAACAATAACATTCATTGTATGTGTGTGTGTATGCAGAAAAAAATAGCCATTTTCATTGATGGGATAAGAAGATCCCTTTCTCTTAATTTTAGCCAATATATGGAGTTTCAACTATTTAGCAATAACCTCAGTGATTTCAAATGTTATTGATTCTGGGACAATTGCTTTACTCTGTTGTCTTGAATTAATTTAAACCTTTACCAGTAATAGTGATTACTGTAGCTGATAGTAAAGTCAGATTCATCTTTAAATGAGGTAAAATCATACAGACATAACATTTCACCAAGGAGAGGGAAGTTAGAGATAGAATCTCACGCTTTAATTTCATGAATAAGGAAGGTTGGCTTTTCAAAAATTAGACTGATGGTAGACCCCTCCCAGTTGCAGTGATTCTGACAGTCCAGAATTAGGGAAACATATTACCAAAAAATATGGTGACCCATAGACTTTTTAAAATTCAAGATGATACATTCTGTGGTACCAAATTTCCTTGTGCAATTCTTTCCTGTTACACCATGTCAATTACTTTGGCGTAATAATTTATCTAATTTGAGCTTGGGGCTCATTTTTCTACTCTTTTTGTTTTTCTGTTTTGTTTTTTTCACTGCTGCCACATTTCTTTGAGGGTTTCTGTACTGTCTTATATTCTATTGGTCTGGCCTTGCTTTAAACTGGTAATGTCATTGGAAAGTCCTTCAAGAATTGCAGATAATGTCCTTTTGTATGATCTGTGCTCTCCCCTATTCTATGGATGATTAAGGTTGACTGAAACATGCATTTACATGCTATATGTATTTTACATTTTTCTTGATTTTAGCTTAATTTCATTTCATAATATTTCTTTGATGTTAGTTAATATTAGTCATTTTGAAAGTTGGGACACTGAAACTCAATGATATTGAAGGGGAGGAAGACCATCCTCTACGCACTCTGGGTCCTTTCTGGCTGGGCTAAAAATTAAATTGACGTGAGACCGAATAGCAGGAGAAAATCAAACAAAGCTTTATAGCACATATACATGGGAGAGACCAGGGAAACTGAGTTTCTCCACAAAATGGCGGAAGTTCTCCTCTTAAATAGAAAGACAATGGAGAATGTAGGGGGTGGGTCAGTTATGGGAGATTACCAGAAAAGCACAGTAAGGTTCTTATGCAGCCTTGCCTTCTGCATTGATAAATTTCTAGAGATAAGGTCATCCTCCCTTCTTCCCAGTACAGAGAGCGAGACGCCTTTACAAATGGAGGTTTCCCCTACAAATATAAATGTTTGGTAAACAGAACTTTGATAAGAATGGGTTTAGCAAGGACCCTCCCAGTCTATTGCAACCCAGAGTAATCTATGGTGATGGCCTGTCCTGGGGACAGGCCTTCTATCTTAAATCCTTTTAGGCAGTTAGTGGGGGAGAAGGTCAAAATTCCTTTCAGAGGAAATAATCAAAGTAAAGAGACATATTTTGAGGTGGCCAATTCTGATCCTCTACCATATGTTCTAGGTTATGAAGTTAATTTGGATAACAACAACAATAAAATATTGAGCATTTACTATGCGTGTACCAGGCATTGTACTTGGTGCTTCACTTGTATGTTGTAAATTTACATAAGCTAGTTGGATCATTCATGATTTGTTGTTGATTTTGGCTAGTGATGAACTCCAATAGTTAGAGGTGGGTGAAAGCTACTGATTTCCTCCCTCTCAACTGCTGTTTATTTAACCTTCTGCAAACTGGGATAACAATAGTGGCTTTTTTGTAAGATTTTGTTAAAGTTAAATGAGTTAATATATGTAAAGCAGTTAGAAAAATGCCCGTTACGTAGTGTATGCTATTGCTATTGTTATTGTTGTTTTTAATGTTATTATTATACTACTACCATCAGGTCATAAAATTTTACAATGAAAGCAAGTCTCTGACCTAATTCTGCCACAAGTACATCTATTAGGAGGCAAAGATTTTTTAAAAATCAGTTATTTAACTTGTGTTATAATCTTGATGAAGTCCCAACTCCCTGTCCTTTTAGGCTTCTGACAATATCTTGCATTAAATTGCCATTCAAATTCCATAGAATTCAGCTAACCTAGTCTTAGTCAAGTAACAAAATCTTCCATTAAGAGCTGAATGCAGGGCTGGCTCAGATTCCTAAACCTAGGGTGTAGTTCTTAAATTCTGGTTATTGGCTCTCTAGATTTATGCATTCTGTTTGTAGGAGAATGCCTTTAAGATGTTTCTAACTAATCCACACCACCACTCCTTTCAACAATGGAATACTTTCTAACATCCACAATGCTAATAAACTAAGCTGAAGTCACTACAGCACCCTCTGAGTAAGGTTTTGATTAGAGTCTTTCAAATGCTAACTAGCCTCCCCTGGTGTGTATTTTCCTGATTAGTGTACTTCACATGTTAATTTATTGCCCCTGGGGTATAGATTAAAACCATCCCACATTTTACCTTCCTGCATAAATTGAAGTGTTTTAACATAAATTACAGACAATATGTTATGTAATTTAATCTTTATAACAAGCCTATGAAGCAGATTTATTCTTATCCCAATTTCATAGGGGGGAAAGCAGGTTTAGAACCTAACCAAGGTCCCCCAGTTAGCAAAGTCAAATCCATGATTTATCCAAAATCTGCATGACTCCAAAACCCATGTTCTTAATTATTTTATTTGGCAATTTATGGAAAGACCAAAGTTATTGTTTAAAGCTAGTTTCCTTGTTTTTTATGCTCCATACTTTGAGAAGAGGGAAAAATAAGACTGTAAGGGGTTCATAAATTAGAGTCCCATGTTTTTTCAAAATAAGATTATCAAAGAGTTGGAGAGAATAATAAAATTGTAGCTGTTGTCTATCAATGCTACTGACTAAAAAAAAGTTGCACATGTTTAGATTAGGCTGTGGATGTGTGTGTATCAAGTTAGGACATTGGGATTTCTGTGTTCATTGAAAACTCCATCTGGAACAATGAGGTTATGTCACAAGGTGTGTAGCCTAACTAAAGATAACTTCAGGTGTACTTTTGGGAAGGTTGCTTTGTGTATTCAAGTTGTTTAACAATAATAGAAAAATGACCAGGTAATGGTTCTAGGCAGTAAACGACTTTCCCATGTGATCTTCCTTTGGGTAGTATTCAAATCAGATCTATCTGATGCACTTTCCTTCCTTTCTAGAATGCCGTGTCTTGAAGTCATCTTATTCTCGCTCCTCGGCTGTTAAGTATTCTGGATCCAAAAGTCCTGGGCCCTCTCGACGCAGCAAATCACCAGCTTCAGGTAGTTAATGGAAAAGGAATGGGTGGTTACAGAAGGAGCAGATCATTCTCCTTCAGTTTTATTTAATTATTATGAATTAGTAGTCTTTCCCATCCTTGTATGCAGCCGGATTCCAGAGCAACATATAAGTGACATGATTTTTAAAACCAAAAATTCAAGTCTATGTCTCAAAGTTATAATAAGTCTCCTAAGAAACTTATTTGTTTTGTTCTGACATATTTTCTCAAGAACAATCTTATCATCTAGATTCTTCTCCTGCTATTTACATAGAAGTGTTTCACATTTTGGCCACTGTGTGTTGTGTTTTTAATTTTGTGCTTTTGATTGTGGATATTTTCTTCTCTCAGTGGTTTAAAACATACACATACACACCTAACACAGAAATGTATTTACATGATAAGTTTCCACAGGCTTTTCCTTCATCAAGCAATTTAATAGTAGCAACGATTATTGTTGGAAAGTAGTCCTTTGCTTGTCAGGCTTACCTGTAATTAAATTTCTTTCAGGTCCTAAGCCTGTAGATTTGTCATAATTCTGACTAGTTTTGGCTTTTAAAAAAAAACTGAAACATCCATAAATACCTTGATATATGGATTCTATAAGGCTTGTCTATAATAATTATAAATAATTTGGTAATATCATTTCCCATTAAGGAAAGGATTGTGAAAAACCATGATTTTACATGTGGGAAATCTAGAACATGTGAAAGCAGTGTCAATAAAAACTCGCAAGCATCAAACATTTTATAAAAGGCTGAGTTTTTTGGACATTCTACTTATCATTGCTTCGGCTTCAGCACCTACTCCACTTTCTTTGGGTTGTTTACCCTTCTTTTTGTGTAAGCGTTTAGACCTGCTGAATAACCATTCTCCTTACTGTCTCCTCCTCCTTTGTATATACTGAATGTGTACAGTAAAGAGGGGTGGCCACTACTCCAGTGCCTACTCTACAGCCAAATCCCCAGGTGAGCCATGATTATTATGGCTTTGTCGCTCTGCTGGGTTTTTGTTTTTGTCTTTTGCCACGTTTCTGTTTCCTTTTGCTCCATTTCCATGAATGTATCTGGCTTGTACCAGTGTACATCTGTGCAGCATGAAATGCTTCACAATGCGTAGGATGCTTCAGCCTCCGTTATTTGTTAGAGAACCAGTCGTCGTCAGAAGATTGCCAAGTGCCTGTCTGTGTGTTGTCATAGTACACAGTGATTGAGGAGGCACATCACCTCAAGGGGTCTCTCTTCTAGTTAATTTTGGAAGATAGTCTGTTACTGAAAAGGCTAAAGTTTGTTGGTAACATGAAAATGGCCACAGAAGTAATTATACTCTTCTATTGTCACCTTCCTCCCCACCCTGGGGTTAATAGGCTCAACACTCTCTCTAAAAATTTTAACAATATGAATGTTTTTAACTGAGCGTCTCTTAGCTGTTAAGTTTATTTCAGATCATGTTATGCTTTCTGCAAAGTATCTCAAACACTGGGAAAGCTAATATAACATGAAATTTGCAGAAATACACTGAAGTGAGCTTACCATGTGGTAGATGTAGGTTTTTGTCAAGTTCTTAGCTTTTGTTTTCATGATAGGTTTACAGATGCTTATATCAGTAAAATAACTAAATAAAAGTGGGGAAAGTGATTCAAGAATCAGGTATTATGATGGATCCAATTTTGTCTTCCTGAGGTCTAAAGAGGAAAATGAACATACTGAATTAAAAACATGTTTCATAGCCATTATTTGTCCTGCAGACCAGCTGCTTCATAACATAGTCTAATAAACGTATAAATCTTTTTAACTTGAATTTAAAATGCTTAGAAATTAGTTCAAGAAAATCTTAGCATTCTAAAATCCCAAATTTTTAACTGAATCCATATTTGGATTCGGGTTAATGGAGTAGATCTTAAACTCATAAGTAAAAGTTGTGAGATGTTTAAATCACATTTCAGAGGCCAAACAGCTTCTTTATAAGAGATTAACTCAGAAGCCTGTTCAGTACATACTGAAGTTATGAAAAATTGAGGCCTGAGTCAATTGCTGGAGCTTCACTGTAATTTTAGGGAAAGTTACTATATTTATTCATATTATGTTCTCTTCCCATCTCCAGAAAGGAGAGTTTTATATTCTTAAAAGCCACAGTACCCAGAAGTGTAACTTGCTTTTACAGACTGCTTTAGCTGTGGTATACCTATTACCATTTATAAAATTCCATGGGGCTGATTGGAATTTCAAACAGAATTAGTAACTTTGTAAATATAATATTGTACTTTTTTAGTCTTTGGACAGAAGTGCTCCCATAAGTGAATTCTGGTTGACTAAATTCCTCAACAAAACTCTGATTTGGAGAATAACTAAATAGTGTGTAATCAACACACAGAAATTAATCTGGATAATGTAAGTGGGTAAATAGTTAACCATAATTTGAGTCTTAAAAATTATCACTTTAGGTTTTAAGCTTGTGAATCTTTCATAGTCCACCAAGATAAAAAGTATTCAGAGCAAATTAACAAACCAGCAAACTCAAAAGCCCCCCAGGTTTATTTCTTACCTTACAGTTGAGGAGAGGGGTGAATAAAAGCCTTATTTTGGGAGAGAAAATCAGGGGTGTAGTGAAGGAGTGGGAGCATTGCAAGGATGCTGGTGGCCCCTGCACACCTTCCAGTTGGTGGCAGCAATGTGAAGGAAGAGGGCACGATGTGGCACCGTCCCAGGTCCCACTTACCCTTCCAAAGACTCTGGAGAAATGTGTAGATAAATGAAATTAAGGACTACTTATTAAAGAACAGTTTTTAGAAGCTTCCAAATGCTATCAGAAACTTAGAGGGCTACATGTGACTTGGTATCCCTTTAGGATGAGAGTTATTTTGGGGAAAATAAGGACATGTAGTTACTGATGCCAGTTAAATCCCCGGCAATGAGTTTTGTTAAGAAACTGTGCTTAGGCAGGGGATGTGTTTTCAGGGAGATTGGTCGGCTACAGAGATCACCTTTTGCAAGAATCGATTTTTCTTCTTTAGTTCCTTTTCTGTCACCATTCCAAGGAAGCCTTTGATATCAGTATGGTGTCTGAACATTCATGAGTGCTAACAGCACTTATTGAGGAGCAACTGGTGACCTGTATAGGTTGCTGTGTGGGATGAAGAAAAAAAGGAATAAAATTCAGTCTCAGCTCACAACAAGTTTACCAGTCCACTGCCCATAATAATCTCTATTTTATGTGAATTCCTACCACCAGTTCTCTTTAAGGAGAATTTTTAAAAGAAATAACATTAATTGAAATTTAACTTAATTGAGAACTAACCATGGCTATTGAATACTCTTTAAAAAGCTAATTAATTATATAGTTACTTGTGTTGTACTTGCCCTCTAAACACCAACATACATTTGTTAAGAAAATCTAAATAACTAATAATTATCTTTGAATGAGTGGTTTTGAATTAGAAAAATGTTTCATAATTTAAAAATAACTAGAAAATATTTTCATCTTTCCTGAATGTTTTAAATGAGCAATACAATAAACAAACATGACTTCATGCACCGAGACATCCCTGTTTACAGATGATTCATCTAATCACAAATACTTGACCCCAGACTTCTGCCTCTGCTCAGGGACTGGTGCTCACTTTTTTGAATCACCTCTTGAGGACCTTTATCTCTGCCTTTTGCTTTTTATACTTATTAACATCATTTAAAATAGTAGTTGTCTGCTCCCTCAAATTTAAAAAAAAAAATTGCCCGGTGGCGCAGCGGTTTGGTCCGTGTTTGGCAGCCCGGGGTTCGCGAGTTCCGATCCCGGGCGCCCGCAGACGCACTGCCTGTTAGCCATGCCGTGGTGGCGTCCCATATAAAGTAGAGGAAGATGGGCACGGATGTTAGCCCAGGGCCAGTCTTCCTCAGCAAAAAGGGGAGGATTGGCAACAGATGTTAGCTCAGGGCTGGTCTTCCCCACACACACACACAAAAAATTGCTTTTCTTTCCATACGGATGAATGGCAGTTTTCATCTACTTTGGGCAAAAGCACTGAAGATTAATGATAAAAGAGGTTACTTCTCTTCTAAGTTCTTAGAAGAGAAAAAAAAATTACACCAGTACTAGATGTTAACTACCAACTTTGTGAAATTACAGCAGAAATGGATCCAGGCGATACAGTTGGGAATAAACGTGAGTCATACTGAAATATTTGACCAGCATTCTCTAGTGGAGAATCTGCAAATTACCCTTCCCCTCTAAACAGCAGCAGCCATGCTCTTTCTAGCATAGGCTCTAAATTGAGCTTTCAACCTAAGAAGTGTGTGGAAATTTGGAGGGGGAATGTCTAGAAAACCACCAAAGTTTGCTAAATAATGGGGAAATTAAGCTCTGAAGAAAAGATAACGAAGGAATTAGAAATAACTAGTCTAGATAAAAAGAAGTTTGAAGAGTGTCTTTTATGGTCTTCAAACAAATAAGTAGGTATTACAAGGAAAATGACTGGTAATTTTCCCTTTCCATTAAGAATATACTTAGAAAATGTGTTTGGATTATGATGGATTTGATTTGGGAGAGCCATAAGAACTTCTTGGTTATTCAGGTTGATATATACCAAGATAGTAGATGTTAGAGGTTATGGGACAACCTTCGTAGTAAATCATTACAAATATAAGAGCCATTCACTTTTCTCCCGTTGCTGGCAGACAGGATACATGGACAAGTTCTTGATCACATCTCTGATTCCATAATGTTTTATATATTTGTTTATGTCGCTGTTGGAAAACTATTATCAACAGTAATTCTGGTTCCACTCCTTATTTGTCTAATACTTTGTCTGTAATACAATAAGATACATTATTTTTGCTTTTTGCTGATTTGCCATCTGCTTTGAGCTTTAAATGAATTGAAGCTTCATTGGAGCTGCATTGTGCATGTGCTTAGTGTTTTTACGCAATCTGGTTGTTTTGGGTTTTAATGGCCTCTCTCTCCTTTTTTGTCTCATGGTCAGTTAACGGAACTCCCAGCAGCCAGCTTTCCACTCCTAAATCTACGAAATCCTCCAGTTCCTCTCCAACTAGCCCAGGAAGTCTCAGAGGACTAAAGGTATGATATAGGATATGTGGCATGTTTGTGTGATTTCGCTATTTTGAGTTGCATACTTTAGTAGTTTACTTTGTTCGGGGTTAGGCTACAGTAACAAATCAAAAAGGAAAGAGTTCAGGATTGGAGCCAGGAAGACCTGGCTTTGGATCCTGTATCCTGTTTCATTTTGTAATTTGGGCCAGCTGAGCTGAAGTGTTCCCATCTCGAAAATGGGAATATGAGGTTGTGGTTAGGATTGAATATAATGTGGTCAAGTACTAGAAGTAGTAGTTTTCCTATTGTTATCAAAATGATTTGCAATAGCAAAGCCTTGTAGAACACAAGGATTCTTTTTAAAATCTCATTTTGAATCATGATTTTAATATTGCTAGCATAATTTGACTGTGAAAGTCTAAAATAGAGTGAAATACTAGTATAATACTTATACACAAATAGTACTACAAGAAAAATATGTTCATTTTGGTGAACAACTTAGAAATAAATCTAAAGTTTTGACTGTGGTGTCCTAAAAATATAAACAGTAATTTAGGATTAGCAGCTGGTTTAATAGGCATTTTATCTAATAGAGAGGGAGAAGAATGATGAGCGAAACCAAATTTGTAAAATTTCAACAAGCTTAATTTGATTTGGTAGATTTCAATAATTTAAATTTATAAGAGAAAATTTGCCTAGTAAAATAGCAGTAAATGATGGGGGCTAAAGATTGAAAGTTTCCTTTTGTAGGAACCATCAGATTGTCTCTGTGGTAATATACTCTAAAAATACTCAAGTATGCACAGTGCCATGTACGTTTGTGTAAATTAACTTTTATTCTCTTGGCATGTTTGGTTGACAATGGAAATACCTTCATTAGGAATACATTCTCCAAAGTTGGTTGCCCAAACACTTTAGATATCCTCTGAGTGGTTTTCTTTACTTTAAGGACGTAGAAAAACATGTTTAATTAGTAAGATGAACGGTCAGAGCCTCATCACCCTTGGGTAAATGAGGAATGAGAACCTGCCAGGTGTGGCATCCTGACACCTTCAGGGCAGCGAGGTCTGCGATCACCCTACTTCTCAAAGGGTTCCATTCTCCCCCTGACTCTATAGTTTGCTGAGAGTCGTCCTGCCCTGAGAATGTTATGTCTACTTCAGGGTGAACTTGTATGATTCTTATCTAAGTGCCTGAAATCAAAAAGAGAAATTCCCCCCCAAGAAAAGGACAGATTGTCTGTTTTTGTGCTTGGTTGTACAGTCATGTGATGCATAACTACGTTTCGGTCAACGACAGACCACGTATATGACAGTGGTCCCATAAGATTAGTATCTTATAGCCTAGGTGTGTGGTAGGCTGTCCCATCCAGGTGGGTATACTGATGTTAGCACACCGGTGAAATCACCTAACGATGCATTTCTTAAAACACATGCCCGTTGTTAAGCGACGTGACTATACTAAGTTTGGAAGCAGAGAGTACATAGCTCTCACCTACCTCTAAGCGCTGGAAGCTCCTTATATTTATCGAAAGATCCAGGCATTTTCTGAGTGCTAAATTGGCTTAGGTTGGTTTATAATATGATTTCAATGGAATTCTTAACTGTCAATTCCAAAAAAGTTATATAAGTTAAAATTCACTAATAAGCTAATTATTTTCAGCTTTCCTTTCCCAACTTATTTTCCCTGGAATAGATAGGAGGTGCACTGTTTTTACTCCGAGTAACTTTCAAAAGAACTAAAGTAAAAATAATTCAAATTGATTCACCTTTTTTTCAGTTTCAGTGTTTTGTCATTTGTTAAAGCAAAAACAAGTGCTGGTAATAGTTAACTAGGGCAAACCTAAATAAGCTTTCCAGTGAGCCACATGCAAAGGTCATTGGTGTTTCTCCCTCAGGCCGTTGCTCCAGGCAGGACTGGGACCTTGACCTAGGGCTGCTTGTGGCCTTCCAGACGGGTACCTTAGTAGCTGCTTACCCAGGATCTTGGTTGTTTTCCCCTTTTTTGTTATCCATTGGTGACTTGGGCTCCCATCTTTCTTCTTAGTCCATCTTCAACTATAAGTCCAAGGTAGTCCGTTTTTGTTGTTGCCTCTAGGTCAATTGGTGCTGCTTATTAGCAATGGAGACTACAGCTTCAGGATTGGATAGCTGATCATTTCAAGGAAATACATATTAATACTCTGGGTACACACCCACCGCTTCACACATAAGTACAAACTCGCACAGGATCACTCATCTTTCTGGAGTGAAGATTCATGACATTTTAAAAACATGATAATAAGTTGTATTATTGCTGAGACATTAGATAAATTGTTTGCACTATGCTCAGTGTATCTTTATTATAGTAACCCTGGAATTTAGCATGCAGTTTTGTGGCACAGAGTAAGTTCTTAAGGATTACTTATTGATGTAAAAGAGATAAAGAAGGTTAAGGGAAATGTTGATAATAGGTCAAGACTGAAGATGAGGTTATCAGTAAGAATAAAGAGTAGTGGTCTTTCCATGACCCTTCCCCCATTTCTCCTCCACCACACCTGTGGCTGGTGGGCTTTGCTAACAGCTGTGAGACCTCCTCTGTGTTTTCTTTTTCTCATCTGTAAAATAAGGATGCTTGATTTTAAATTACCTCTAAAAAATGCTAGGATTATAGTTTTTTTAAGTTGCCAAAAAATCTGTCTAGGAGGCTGGGGAGTCTATTTCTTTTCCTCTCACTTTAAAGCTGATATAGAATCACATTAAATATTAGCAGCTAAATGAGTCTCTGCCACACTGACCACCTTTTAGGACAATATTAAACATCTCTATCCCTGCCTATTCCGATGGGTTGTGCCTTGTGGAAATTTCATCTCATCACAATTCGGGATAAAAACCTGCCTTTGAAATACTGCAACTTAGTCATGTTACTAACTGTACAAAATACCCTAATTTTGATGTCATTTTAAAGCTCTAGTCAGCATCTGTCCATGTTTGCATTATTTTCTCTATTCAGTGACATTACAAATGGAGATTTACAGATAATTACCCTGTGTTAGTGCTATGCTTTTTCCTTCCACTTCATTTAAAATAGCTTATTAAGATCAATTGAGAGGGAATGTCTGACAATGGAGGACTGTTTTTCATGGGCAGGAACTCTTTACCACTATTTATCCTAGTCAGAAGCTTTAATGGCTTTGGGGATAAGTAATCTTTTTCCAGAAAATCAGAGAAAAGCAAGCAAACCAAGCGAGGACAGCATGTGCAGGAGTTAACACGTCTCTGTGTCCGCCAGGACACAGCTTTGGACAGGTGGCTTTTTTTTTTTTTTACTATCTGGATTTTACTTAGTAGGGAATTAAGCAAAGTCAAGTCAAAGATAAGCAGAATTTGATATTCTGTCACAATTTCCCTCCTGCTTTGTGCCGGTTTCTGGGAATCATTTTGGTGTTTTATTGGGAATATTGAAAGAACTGAAAATGACAATAGAGTGTTAATATAATGTTTAATCTCTGACCACAGTGTGTCAGTGCCATTTTTGTTTGCTCACTGAAAAAGAAGCAGCCAACCTCCCAACAAAGAGGACTCATAGTTTTCTCCATAGTACTCTTGTGAGGAAGACAACTCTGCTCCATTCATATGGATATAAAAGATCTTGCTCTTTGAGGGGCTGGACCAAAGCCAGGAGAGGAAGCAAAGCTTTCTTTGAGTTATGAAGAATTTTTGCAGAATGAGACTGTAAGAAATAGGGTGGCAACCAAGTAATTAAGGTTCTTTAAATCTAAAACTGAAAGATGTCAGGACAACTAAGAGTTAGTTGTCCCTCGATTATAATTTTTTTGTTTTGCTAGCTACCTAAAACCTGCAGTGTGAAAACTGAGAGTGGTCTCAGATCTTTTAGTTTTCATTTTATAGATGGAGAAACTGAGGTTCGGAGATGTGAAGTGACTTGCTTAAGGTCCCAGTGGCCAATCTAGATCTCTGACCCTTTTAGGGTCTCTGTCTCTAACTTCTGACTTTTCCCCCATCACTGGTGGGTCTGATTCAGTGACTCTAACACAGGCACCCCTTGGAAAAGCTGTGCTGTGTTAGTCTTTTAGGAGAGTGAATGCTGGGGGTGGTTTGCTTAGTGAGTATCTGGATTTAGATATGCACAAATGCTCTCAATTTAAAAAAAGGGCCAAGAGATCAGGAAAGGAACAGGAAGGGAGGGTTGGGAAAAGGGAGAGGGAATTCTGAGGGTGGGGGAGAAGCTGGATGAAGGGAGGTGGAAAGATAGAGAAGAGGAACTGTTGACAGCTCTTTCTGGGAGACTTGGGGGAAGAGATTGCTAATAGGTATCTAATGGGAATTCTTTTCAAATGAAATGATGTATGTTGTGTGTCGGGCACTTCTGCCTGACCCCATAACGCTTTAGTAACAGTAAAGTTCACAATAGATTAGGGTTATTGGTTTTCTTTGGAAACCAGCAATGGGGCTGAGTATTGTCGAGACTGGCGTAGGTTGGAAACAGAAAGTGTAGTCCAGACCCAGCAAACGCATGGGTACACGGATATGAGATAATGTTACGTGGTGAACCTGTGAGGGAAGCCACATAGTGAGTGTGGTGGCATAGCTGGCATTTGAAAGCAGAGACCATGCTTGTAATCATTACTAGCCCCTAAGGACACAGTGAGAAAGCAAGGCCAGTCTGTTAAACAAATGATTGGAAACAACATGGTCAGACCGAAAATTCATAAAATGAGTTGCTAGGGCCACCCAGCAGGTCCCCCTTGGGCCTCTTCCCAGAAACTTGTCCCTAGGTATTGGAACTTGGCTTTGCTTTTGTATGTGAATCTGGCTGTCCTAAAAGGCAAGGCACTTATAGTGATGGTCACCTGGGGAGGAGGCATTTCTGCAGGCTGGACACGAGCCACCTCCACCACAGTGGTACCAGGTGCCTACCACAGTCAGGTACGTGGGGAGCCCAAAGGCCTTTGCAGTAAAGCCGATTCATGCCAAGCTGTACTAGGCCTGTGTCAGGAGGGTGCACAGCTCCTCAGGACTCTTATTTATTTTTCTTTTATCCTCCTTAATTATTAAAATTTTCTGTAAATGTTCCAATCTGTCCCAGTTAAGCTAAAGGGAACCAAGACAAGAGACAAGAGTCTCTGGCCTACTTAGGCCAGAGGATTAAGGCAGAAATGGTGTCCTCTAGTGTGCAATTACAGAAAGAGAGCCTCAAAGAGGAATGAAGCCCAGAGCTCCCCCTGTGCTCAGCTGCCTCCTCTGTTTTGGAGACGGATGCAAGATGGTGGTGTAGTGGTTAAATGCATGAGCTCTGAAACCAGAGTGCCTGGTTTGATCTTGGCCTGGCTACTCACTAGCTATGTGACCTTGGGCCAGTCACATCACCTTATCTGTAAAAAGGGGATTAATAGGACCTACTGCACAGGGTTGAGATTAATTGTTTAAATATAGAGAAAGTACTTAGAATAGCTTTGTTTCTTTTCCTGTATAAGCCTTGGGGTTTCCAGGTTTAGTTTTTGCATGCTAGAAGTTTCACTTACAAAAAAATTGACGTGCAGTAGTGTAGGAGAAGGAAAGAGGAAGTGAGAGAAGTCAGACTCTATATTTTACCTCCTCTGCTTTTCTCTCTATTATGACTTTCCCTCCCAACTCTATCTCTGTTTTCTTGCCCTCTGTGCATATTGCAACCCTATAAGTAATCTATAGATAATTCTATTAGTAACCAGTTATCCTAAAATTTATCATCTTAAAACAACAATAAAAAATTATTTTCTCACACAGTTCTTGTGAGTCAGGAATTTGGAGCAGCTTAACTGGATGGTTCTTAAGATCTTTGATGAGATTGTAGTCAAGATGTACACCAGGGCTATAGTCACTTGAGGGCTTGACTGGAAATGGAGGATCCCCTTTCAAGGTGACTCACTCACTTGGTGGCAAATTGGTGCTGGCTCTTGGCAGGAGACTTCAGTTCCTTACCATGTGGACCTCTTCATAAGTTGGCTTGAGTCTCCTCAGAACATGGCAGCTGGGTTTCCCCAGAGCAAGAGATCTGAAAGAGAGAGAGTGTCATGCAGACGCTCTCTTTTCTATGACCTAGACTTGGAAGTCAGATACCATCTGTAATATCTTAGTAGTCACATCTGTCAGCCCAGTTCAGCATGGGAAGAGACTAAACAAGGACATGAAAATCAGGAGGTGAGGCTCATGGGAACCATTTTGCAGGCTGGCTACCACACCCCTTCTCTCTGCTTTTCTCTCTTTTATCAACCACTCAAAGTTTTTTCTTAGGCTTCCCCTGCCCCCTCAATAGCTTTCTGTCCATTATCCTTTTTGAGAGCCATAAACATCTCTCTCCCCATCAGTTTTATTGCTTTATTCTCCTTCCAGTTCTTTTGTTCTCCAGACCGATCACTCCCTGCCCAATTTTTTTCTCTCCCCTTCAAATCCTAGAATTTCACCACCACTGACATTTTCTTCTCTTAATCCCCCTCTTCCTGATCCTCCATTTTCTCCTTGACCTCAGCGCATGATCTCCTGTTTCCTCTGCCCAAGCTCCTCAGAGTCCCTTCGATCTAGTTGATAACTTTCCCTGCGGGAATATTTACTATGCTTAAATCACAGAATTTTCTTTGGGACAGATAGGCAATAAAGAGTACTAAATGTGTCATCAGCTGCCAGATGGATGAAGAAAGCATTTCCCTGAAATTTAATTCATCATCCATGTCCCAATTTAAGACTTTCAAGGCTGTAGTAACTTAAGGCTTCAGAGTCAGGGGCACATCTGTGGACACAGGGATAAAATGTCTCACATTTTGATGCAGAAGCGTATGCCCAGAGGCTGTCTACTGTGAGCATTCTTGTTAGTTGAAAGAAGAAAGAAAAAAGTACATTTGGAACATTATCCAACATCTTGAGATTATAAACTGTCTTATGTACTGATGTTTTATCTGATGATGTCTCCTGGGTCTGCTGGTGGTGAAAGATTTTCCAGATTTGTGAAGTGTGATGAAAGGGCTGGTAGTATCTCATACTGATTGGCAGAGCTAAAATGTAACTCTTTGACCTTCTGAACTTCAAAACTTCTTTTCGAAGCTGTGAAATGTAAATCCACAGTAGCTGCTGACCTTAGACATTTTTGCTTTTCCCTGGAGCTTTGGCTTTTCTTTGGCACTTAAAACTAGTTAATAATCTTCAGTACTAAAAGGCTGACTCCTTTTATACTCTTTTTATTACCCCAGAAATGTTGGATGGTGACTTCATCTTTGAACGTAATTGATTCTGTTGACAGAAACAGAAACAAAAAGAGGGACTAAGCAGTTTTGAAGATGTCAGTGCCTTAACAAAATAAATCATCATAATGACTCTCAGACTCTATTTGAGGACAGTGATTTTCACATCGTAGTTGCTCAGTAAATAGAGGCATTTGGTGGGTAAATGGCTCAACTGGGCCGAAGCCCACCTTTGTGGGGAGGAAGAGAGTTTGCCAAGGAAATCAGTATATAAGTAGGATCAATTGTAAGAACTTTGAATATAAGCAACACGTGTGTTAATCGTAAATGCCCCCTTATTCATGAAAGTGGGTCATTAGAAATTCTTCTTGATATTACATTAGAGATAATTGAATGGAGTTAGGACTTAGATGTTGTCGTAGTGAACTGGCCCATGCCAGTGACCAACTGTGGTAGCCTCTATAGCTGGAACTGAAGACACAGGCACCTCTCCCACCACCCTGGCATCCTAGAAGTCGGTGATACTTCACAGTGAAAGAAAAAAAGGCATTTTTAGCAGGTAGCCATGGCCGTACCACCTATCTGTCGCTCAAAATCGATAAGCCAATGCTTTGCTTGAACGGCTCACTCATAGGGACGTGCTGAGTTTCTATGCTCGTTTTGGCCGCTAAGGTGGCGGTGGTACTCAGAGGAACAGGAAGACACGAGTCAGCAGGTTCCACACAGCCCCTTTCATCGACTGTTGAGCTGGCTGCTCTCTTAAACCTTGTACATGCACAGCAGTGGGTTTTATTTACCACTGTTCGCCACTATTAACCAGTCGCAGATCTCAAGCACTACTGATTTTGCCAGATGAAATAAAATCTAACGTATTGCTACAGATGAGAATACTTCATGTATTACCAACCCCTAGGTGCTGATTCAGATTAATTTTTCTCATATCTCGTTACTAATACTGAAGTATCTCACAGTAAATTATCACAAATCCAATATAAAAGTGATAAAGCTTTCTGTTTTTAAACACATTCCTAATTCAGCATTTGTAGTAATTTACTGGTATTCCTTCTAATTAATGGAATTGATGTTTCTGATGTTTTTTTAAAAACCCACAAAAATGATGAAGCAAATCTATTCACAGGTAATATCTAGTGTACTGATTTCTTTTTAATCTTCAGTACATTTCAGAGGTTGTTTCTTTAAAAGAAAAATTTTTCTTAAGCTCTCTTTATGTGAGAAAGGATGTGAATTTGGTTATCAATTTGTATATTATTTGACTAAATTGCAGGAATGTGACTGTAGTTCTGTAATCTGAAAGCATGTTCTAACTAGACCACAATGACTATTTTGGTCAGTGAGTTGGGTGTTGGGTGGTCTCTCTTAGTTAATTTAATAGCCTTGCAAGACTTCTCTGCTCACGTTCTTAAAGGATGGGATAGTGTGGGAATAGCCAAAGAGCTCCTGGCCTCTGGAGTCAGACCTGGATTTAGATTCTGACTCCACATTTGCTGTGGTGTTTGAGCAAGTATATAACCTCTCTGAGCTTTGGTTTCTTCACAGATCAGTGAAGATGATGATATTACCTAATTCATAAGATATAAAGTACTCATGTAAAGACTCGGCACAAAGTAGACATTTGGTAAATTTTAACGAGTGTCGTCTTTCCTTTTCTCACAAAGAGAAAGTTGCTTGGCTATAGGGGACTTGCAATGGTTAGATATTTAGATGAGCAACACAGAGAGCTTAAACAAATTAAGGTAGCTGAACAATTAATTAAAATTGCTGCTAGACACTTCCTCCACAGAGGTTCGCAACCTTGGCTGCATATTAGATCAACTGTAGAGCTTAAAAAAAAAAAACACTGGTGCATGGGCCCTACCCCCAGGGATTCTTTAATGTGGGGTGCAGCCTGGCAATAGAATTTTTCAAATCTTCCCAGGTGATTCTAATGTACAGCCAAGGACAGAACAGCTGCTTTGTCGCAACAACCATACCCTGAGGGTTGTTCTGTTCTAGAGTTTAAAAGTATAAGAATTATGTTAGAAGAAAAGCTTTCCTAAGGAGGTTCTTGTAGACTAGAAGTTGCTGGCTAAATTCGGCCCAGAGTCTGTTTTTCTAAATAAAGTTTTATTGGAACATAGCCACGCTCATTTGTTTACATACGGTCTGTGGCTGCTTTCATGCTACAATGGCAGAGTTGAGTAGTTGTGACAGAGATCATATGACCCACAAAGCCCAAAATATTACTCTCTGCCCTTTGCAGAAAATATTTTTGACCCCTGCAGTAGGCCACTTAAAAATTGAATCATAGTGCCATTTTCCAAGATGCATCAGGAAAGTCAGTTCTACACAAGAATATCTCCTAGATTCTGTTCAAGTGCTTCCTTTCACGAAAAATGAAAATGAAGTAGTGTCCAGCATTATACTCAAAAGTCAATAGTAATATGCTGTTATGCATTGATATAGCCATTTCTGCTATTTTTTTTTGAGAATTGCCTATTTCTGAACAAAACTTCACATTTTTAGTGTAGTACTTAACATTTCTCTTTAAATTTTAAGATTTGTAGAAGTTGTAATAATTCAGTTTTCAAAGTAGTTTAATGTAGGACGCTCTGACTTAACTCCCTGGCTGAAAGTGTAGAAAGCTGGAATGTTACTCGTTATCAGCCACAAACGCCTTCTTAAATGATGCTGGTAGTTGAGAACACTTTATAGCTTTTTCTGCTTTGTTTTCTAGTGTTTTTTTTAAAGTTCTCGGAAGCAGATTCTTGTACATTTCCCTTTGTTGCTTACTCATAAAAATGGAGCTCCTTCTGCCAGAGAAGTAGGTAGGTGGAGCAGGGAGACAGGTCATAGAGAATGTTCTCAGCAATATCTCCACAGTCTTTTCTACCACCTTCCCTCCTTGACCAATCAGGACCTCATCAGGAAATAGTCCCCTCTCGTCCCCACCCCTCAACTTAATCGCATCTTTTTGAACCAGTTAGTAATTATGGAAGCTATCTTGAAAGAGTCCAGATGTTGCCGTCCATTCATGCTTTATTGAGGAGGATCTCGCTAACATTGCAGCATCTAGGCACTTTCTTTGTGCTGTCTCAGCGTCATAGTTGCTGATGGATGCATGAATGCTCGTTAGCATTTTAAAAGATTTTAATAAAAATTGTTAGTTTGACAGTAGAAATGGGACAGGTTTAATCAGGAATGCCATATTTTAATCTCTCTGGTACTAATTCATTCCTTGATTCAATAAGAGAATAATTCTCTTACAAGGGACAGGGAAGTACATACATGGTGCCTGGGAAATGATGAGGATTTTGTCGAGTTATAGCTTTATCCCATGTTTTCATTGCCTTTGTCTGCATGTCTCAGGGCTCTGGGAATGCTTTGCTTTATATTTCACAGTAGACGCTTCACATTTGCCAGAGATCTGTCCAGAGAGCTTGTGAATACCCAGCTTTTCCTGTACCCTTGGAGCACCAAGCTTCATTTCTGGGAGGTCAAGTGAACTTAATCACTGGCTGTGTAATTCAGGCGTTACAAGCACAGATTCATGCCTCAGCAAAATGGCTCCCTCTCACAGATTTTCAGAGTCGTTTGTAACCCTCAGAACCTTAGAAACCATATCCTGGAACATAGAGGTTTCTTGGAAGGGTTTTAAGTGTACACATATGCTGCCTCATAAGATTGTAAACTTCTGGGTGGTAATGACTGTGTCCCTTCAGCTTTGCATCCTTTAGAAATCCAGCACAGGTTGTTGCTGAGGGAGGAAGGGAAAATTATTCCTGTGTCTATAATCGTGTCCCTGTCTATTCAGCTGTGCTATAATAAAATGATTCCTCTTATTCTTTCATGTTTTCATTATCTTCATGAAAGCTTTATTTTCAAAAAAGAGCACATATTTAGATAAGTAGTTAGATAAGTCATTCCTGTTTACTTCATATAGGTTTAAATTTTTTTTTTTTAACGCTTAAGGTTTAATACTTAAAAAAAATCATTTGATTTGAGAGTTGAAAAATGTTCTTCTTGCCATCATTATTTGCTAAGGAAGCTGTATATCCTGGTGATTTAGTGAAACCTTTGTCAGGTACACATGAAAGTAGCCCTTCACTTGGCCCTGTGCCCCACACTCTCGCCCCCCTCACGAGGTGCCTTCTCCTCTGAGGCTCGAGGCTTCAGCTCCATTGCTACTCCCTTAGTTGTCAGGGAACAAGCTTCCCCCACCTGCTGTGTCTCCTGCTCTCTTTCCCTGCTCCTTGCCACCTCTGGATCCCAGCACAAACCAAGTTTGTAATTGCTGGACTGTACAGGGAATCAGGATAGGTGGGAGTGGGGGTTTAATCAAAATAAACATTGGGCAAGTTACGGTGGTTCACAAGAACTCAATTAATAAACACTCTGAGGAGTCACCCATCCATGGGAAAATGTACATGGAGGTGAAAATGCCTGCATTTTAGCCCCTTCTGAGACTTCCTTCCTAGAGAGCCTTTGAGTCACACAGAACACATCAGCTTGCAGTGAACTAAAACTTACTCAACTTAGCTCAAGAAAGGGATTTGTTAGAAGGATGTTACTTGCTTCCAGGAGAGCTAAGCAAGCGTGCCTGGGGTGGGGACAAAGGCAGGTCTTAAGACCCCAGCAAGGGATGTGGGACCTGCACACTGCACTCTCCCCTAGCCTCTGAGTGTTGGGATGGGAGATGGTTCCTGCCCAGTGCCCAAGCCTGACCCAGCTAGCTGTGGGCTGAGGGTGTGGGGCTGCCCTGTTCTGGGCTGTGATATTTAGGCATACAGATAAGCTGATCACTGCCTTCTGTCACTCAGGTGTTGATAGTCTACCTCCCCCATCACTGTAATCTCGGGGCAAGCAGTGATCAAAAGGGATCTTTCTATTTATCTTTTGAGATATCACTTTCCAAAAAATGACATTCTTCTTGTCTTTATTCCATTAAGAATTTGATGATAGGAGTTTACTTCGGATCTGTTACTTCCGTGACTGACAATTTTAGGTCTAGGAAGGGTTGGATTAGAAGAGAAACAGACTTGGAATGAATTGTTTAGCAAAAGATCTCTTATAGCCATTGTACATTCAACAATTCAAAAACATTTCTGTCACTTGTTTCAAGGCTCTGTGCTAGATGTTTTAAGAAAAGATGCTAATAATTAATACTGAGTTAGTGTTACGTGTCAGTGACTGTGCTAAATGATTTTACACATATGAGCTAATTTTAAGTCTCTAGCAAATCTTAGAGCTAGGTGCTGCTCCCTATTTTCAGAGTAGAAAATTGACTGGGAAAAAAAAAAACAAAAAGAAAAAGAAAATTGACTTGGCAAGTTTAAACAACTTTTAAAAAAATTGAGTCGAGGTAAGTATAAAATGCATGAAAAAAAGTGGTTGGAAACTAAACGGACAGGTAGGTAGGTAGGACAAATCACGGCCTGCATGCCGTGCTGAGATTTGGGGATTATTCCGTTGGTAATGAAGACCCACTGAAGTTTTTGGATCCTGGGGGTGATATCAGAACTATCCTTTGTAAAAGTTTCTCTGACAGTAATGAGTGGGAGGGGCGACACTGAGAGTAACTAAGGAGGCCTTTGATGAGGTGCCAAGAGAAGCCTCAGGAGGACCAGGACTAGGATGGTCGCTATGGAAATGGAACCAGAGCTGGTTCGGGAGCTGGTTCGGGTGTCTCAGCACCGCTTTCCCACGGCCCTGGGTTTCCTAACAGGACGCGCTGCTCCTGGTTTTCCTGTCCACACCAGGTGTGAATATGTGGGATCTGAGAAAGAAGCCCTGTTTTTACATGGCTTTTATTCTTGAAGCTCATATTTTATTCCAGAAGAACTTCTGGATGATCCTGTCTGAAGGAACGTTTATAAGTATTGGGCTTCCCTGGGTTTTAAAGCAAACTCGGCATCTGTGAGGTTCTCCACTTCACCCAGAGGAAGAGAGTGGACTCAGTGTCTCCAACTTGTGACACTGAGGAAGGGCGGTTTCCTGCCCTGCACCTGTGTGTCATTTATGCTTTCATTTAGCAAGTATGAATTAAGTACTGTGTACCAGCCCTGTGCTGCATATGGTGGATGCAGTAATGAATGAGGCACAGCATTGTGGGGCTGGAGCTACCAGGATAGTTCAGGCATAGAAGCAAACATGTAAGCACAGCAGTAAAAAAAAAAAATCTCGATATTTGGTAAGTTCTTTGACCTTGTAAGCTCCTGGAAGAAATAATGAAAAAAAGAAAGAAAGAAAGAAAAGAAAATTAAAGATCAAAGAGAAAAGTTTGAGTTCAAAAGCCTAAGAGCCCTTGGGGATTAAGAAAAAATTCCCTAAACCTGTACAATAATCTTAATATGAATAATAACCATAATATGAGTTTTTCATTTCACCTAAGAACTAGAGATATTTTTGTGTTAGGCTGGGAACTTCAGTTTTGTTGACTTGGAACCTGCCTTTTAGTTTTATCTTTCATTTCCCTCTGGTTCCTGGTAGTAAAAATTTTTACAGTGCCTAAAAGGAATCCCTGCAGCCTCAGGGTTGGTGAAGAACAGGGTTGAGCCAGGGCTGCACTCTGGATCTGGAATCCACAGGAGGCCGTGGACGGTGATGCAGTCCTGGGCACGGGGCTGGAGTTCTGAGAAGGGTTCCACCTTGGCAGGGCTCCTTGAGGTCAGCCAGAGGGTGGCTGTGGGATCTGGGGACTCAGTGCTGACATTTCTTGGAATTATCTGTAGTTCTAAGCCTTATTTTGCCACTAATAAGTGCCTTGTTCAGCTGTGATGCCATAAGAGTTTCCTTTATTTCATTGAGGTCAAAAGTCACACAGTATCAAAGAGAGTAACACACTGTCAATTTCCTGATATCTAATCTGAATTGAAAATACTGTATCTAAGGAAGAAATGCTTTAATGTGACGTATATAGCGAGAGAGGTGAGATGAAAGGGAGTGCTTCCCCTCTTTCCGTATCATTATATTTTTATATTATATAAGCATTTTCTATTATCTAAGGGTTAGCTAGCTAAAGATTTGTAAGTTTATCCTGATAAATAATGGTCACTCCCCTCTTTCAGCAGATTTCTGCACACGGCAGATCTTCTTCCAACGTAAATGGTGGACCTGAAGTTGATCGTTGCTTGAGTCCTGAAGGTAGTCCTCCATCTGATGATTACTTTTATAAAGGAAGTCATCCGTGTGAACTTGGTGGCCACCCCAAACCCACTTGTGCTAAATTACGATCTTCCTAAACAGGAATGTGATCATTGTCACCAATTAGTCTGTTTAGCCTTAGTGAGTGGGAGTCACTTCAAGATATATAAAATCTCCCTGTTGTTAGTTAAGCTATCCTAATTTTAAAAGTTTAGACTTGGGTTTCTTTTATTTTTCCTTAGTGGCAATCTGCTCACAGTTCCTAAATGTAGACTTTCCTTTCTCTCAAGTAGATAACAAAAGCATGTTTCTTTATTTGATGTCTGCTATGTGCTGGGCACTGGGAATACATTGTGAAAAGTAGTCAAACGTAACCCCTTCCTCCTCTTGTCCTCCCCGCTCCTCTTTTTGAGAAGACTTTTGAGCTGGGAATTAGCCTTAACATGGCATCCTAACTGGCCAGGATTTTCTTTACTAGAAAATCCTGAGGAAAAATCTTGAGAAAATTTCTAACATTAAATCCCCATCCCCATCCCCTTCTCCTTTCTCAAGAGTTGACAAAAAAGTTTACAAAGTTTTAGTTAGACTTCCCTTTACTTATTTCAGCTGATATTTCAGGGATTTGTTAGGTTTATTGATTTTGTTGGCTTCTGATTTCAGCCAACAAGGTTGAAAGGAAATTAGTGATTCAAGTGTTCTATTCAGAAAATATGCTCCGAGATTTTCTTTAGTTTCACCATAGATTTAGAAATAAATGTGTTGCAATTTAATATTTTACAGATACGTAGGCATCAAGATGAAATGCTGATGTGTTCGTTAGACTTTGCATTTATCCGTTTTTTGCAGGTGTGAATGGAAACAGGTGCTCTGAATCATCCACTCTTCTTGAGAAATACAAAATTGGGAAGGTTATTGGTGATGGCAATTTTGCAGTAGTCAAAGAGTGCATGGACAGGTGAGTGGAGAGTGAGGATAAGCATTTGTTCACCTATGGTACATTCTCCCTTGGAGTTTATTCTTATCTGAATGAACAAAAGGCCTTCCTGGGAAGTCTCTTGTTCCCCCTTCCTGAAAGAGTCTACCTTTGGGATCAGCTGTTTTGCATGCCCACAGGCAACTTGACAGGGAAAAATATACATATACACATAGAGTATAAATCTGCTGGTATGCAGTTGGGCCGAGAGATGTATCAGGTCTCATCCATGAGCCAGAGAGAAATGGGAAAGAAGAAGATTCATTAAAAAAAAATCTCCTATAGCACTTACCTGTGCCAGGCACTGGTCTCAGTGCTGTACTTGTATTAATTCACTTAATCCCCACAGTAACGCTCTAAGTTAATATTTAATTACATATACTAGTAGTTCAGGATACATGAGCTCTGACTTTATTTAAGATCAGAATCAGCTCACTTTTGCCTGTATTAAAATTATATTTTTGCTGTTCAGCTTTATTTTGTTTTAAGGTTCTAAATTCTCAAATGGTGAGAAATCCATTCTTTTAAATTCCAGGCTTTTTGTAAGCAATATTAAAACAAGAAAGGACTCAGATTAGAGTCTTTGTGTTTATAGGCCACTGTCCTACCTGTTCTAAGTGGTGATTTTTATTGTTTGTGGGAATTTTCCAAAAAGTTCTGGTAACTACAGTTTTTCCACTTGCTACATCTCCAGTGAAGGTTTAGTGCTCCTTTTATTGGTGCACAAGGTAATTCCCTGTCCTCTAAGCCCTTCTACCTAGCTCTGGGGCACAGATTGCCACTCAGGCAACAAATGAAGCATCTAAACTGTGAGTTCTAAAGACTTGTTAGAAATCTGAGACAGCGTTTGGTTTATGCTATGGGGAAGCAGTTTAAATAAAAATGATTCTTCCAAGGTAGGCCACATGGCAAAAGCAGCTGCACTTGAGACAACTAATATATTCTAAGAATACTGTAGTATTCTTTGATGAACTGTTTTCCTACACTAAAAGATATTTTTTGGAGTGTTCAGATTAAATTATGTTAAAGATGATTAAAAGTTAAACATCCTTGGGGCCGGCCCGGTGGTGTAGCGATTAAGTTCGCGGGCTCCGCTTTGGCACGGACCTGCACACCGCTTATCAAGCCATGCTGAAGCGGTGTCCCACATAGAGCAACTAGAAGGATGCACAACTAAGACATACAACTATCTACTGGGACTTTGGGGAGGAAGAAAAAAGCAGAAAGGAGGAAGATTGGCAACAGATGTTAGCTCAGGGCCAATCTTTCTTAAAAAAAAAAAAATGATTCAATGTAATACATGAAAACTTAAAAAAAAAGTTAAGCATCATCAAGATTCTTGTGTCCAAGTAAACGATCTCTCTGCCACCAGGTACGGGCATTTAAAGGTGTGGGTAAGACAGCACCAGATGGAGTTTTGGCTGAAAAATAGATATTGGAAGTCTAGGGACTTTTCAGTTTTGAATAATGGACTCATTATTGGTTAATGGATTAATGTAAAGACATATTGATAATAGAAAAGTTTTAGTTACTTAAATTCATTTTTCTTAATTTTATTCTGCCTCCTAAGAGAACTCTTGAAATTTAAGTATGGAAAAGCAGTTTCTTGTCCAGCTCCAATTCAACAGAGTTTAAGCACTTTTAATATGTGAGATATTTAATAATATTATAATTATTAATATTTGTGAAAGGAGATAGACAGTGAAGCTTTGAATTTTTTTTCTTTTTTGGGTACCTTTCTCCCTGACCCCACTCACCATTGTCTCTCATGCACAGAGGAGGAAGCCAGTCTTTGCTCCCTGAATCTGTGCTGTAGAGGAAATCAGGAATGATGGTATCTTTGATTTATGTCTTTAAATGGCCTTCTTCTGATTATTCCGTAGGTCCACTGGAAAGGAGTTTGCCCTGAAGATTATAGACAAAGGCAAATGTTGTGGAAAGGTACAGTATGCATAACTGCTTTGTAAAAGAAACTGGAAAAACTTGGTGAGATGTTTTCTGTGGAGAAGGAATTGAAATGGGGATTTGACAAGTCCATAACAGGACTAGACCACTGATGACAATGGGGGAAAGGCTATCAAGCTTTTTTTTTTTTCATCCTGACATTTTTTAAAAACTTTAATCCTAAAATGATAAATTGATCTTGGTCCCAGCTGTAGAACATATAAGTTCTCTTCTCAGGGAGATGCCTATTTCAAAAGTAGCAGTGCTCAAAAGGTGTGTCAAGAGCTGTGAGGGGTCTGAGACTTGACCCTACTTTCAAACTAATGAATTAGCCTTCCAGCTTTACAGATGCTGGTAGAAGACACAAGATTCTTGGGTCAGAGACAAAAGACTTTATCATTTGTGGCGCAGCAGGTAGCATGAGCTCTGTGTTTGCATTGATTCCCCTTCACTTCTAAGTCCCACAGAAGTGATGCAGAGGCCCTCACTGGCTGCTGTCCACACAATAGGTTTGTGTCTCATCTGAGGTTCCCCAAGTTAGGAAACCCCCAATCTTATGAGGGGGCTGCTAGCAAATCTGCCCGACCTTTGCTCCAGAGGAGAACATTATTTTTACTATCATGGTCAGAAACAAATCTGCCCTCTTTCCCTGAGGAAGGCCCTATCTCTATGTTTCAAGGGTCTCTGCTATACAAATATCCTTGTAACAAAAGCTGATGTAAGATGTGCAGAAACACCATGAAGAGTTTCTCCCTACCCAGATGAATTTTTTTTCATTCTTAGTCTGGGGCTGGGAAAAGATCAAATGATGAAATGCTGCTAGAGTACTGATACGTTGACTATTCAAAAATACCTTTTTAGAGTTCTTTCTGGTGGCATAGCAGTTAAGAGAGCAGACTCTAGAACTCACTGTCCAACACTGGAGCTACTAGCCACATGTGGCTGCCAAGCACTTGAAGTGTGGCCAGTCTGAATTGAAATGTACTATAAGTGTAAAATACACAACAGATTTTGAAGGCTTAGTGCTAAAAAAAGAATGTGAGATATTTCATTAGTATCTTTTGTATTTGCATGTTGAAATGATAATATTGTGGGTGCATTGGGTTCTATAAGTTCTATTATTAATTTTGCTTGCTTCTTTTTACGTTTATTAATGTGGTAATAGAAAATTTAGATTTCCATGTGTGTATCACATTACATTTCTGTTGAACAGTGTTGCTCTAGTGCCACATTGTTTAAAGTTTAATCCCGGCTCTGCCTCATTTTGCTGTGTGACCTTGGAAAAATCACTTGACCACTCTGTGCCTCTGTTTCTCCCTCTAAATTGTGGTTACTAATAATATCTCAGACATAAGGTTGTTGTGAGGATTAACTGAATTAAAGCATGGAAAACATGTAGAAAGGTACCAGTATATAATAAGAACTTAACATGTTAACTGTTAATGTTATTAATATGCCAGAGGAATTCAGAATTTATAATTATGAGGATTTGATGTGATAGTGATAATTTTATATTTATGGAACTCCTAAACTAGTCTTTATTGGACATTTACAAAATTGTGTATTTTTAATGGAAAACTTAAAATAATTTTATTAAAGTTTTAGAAAAATGTTCTGAGTCCTGGAATGGAAAATCCAAGAGGCAGATTTGTTGTAAACTTTTTTTTACCACATTGTGACAGCTAATGAAGCAGAGACTGTGCAAAATGCCCCCCTTTTCTCTGAATAAGTAAGATTTTCCTAAATTTAATTTTCTTAGATAATTCTATGTGCTTTTACTTATTGTTCTAACAATATTATTAAATTTTTCAACTACAAAGCCTTTTTCCCATATGTACGTGTTGCTTTGTCTGGTATTGGGTGATTTAAGCATAATGTGTCATAATTTTGGGAGCCAAGTTCTAAACAACTGTATTAAAGTGTTTTTTTCAAAAAAGTAAAAAAAAAAAAATTGCTATGGTAGGGATATTGTTTACTTGATTAACATTTAATCAGGTGTTTCACTAGTTGAAAAAAAGATCTTTATATGCAAAAAATGTCAGTCTGGTATACCAAGTGTTAAGGCAAATGAATAGGTCACTTCAAACATTTGGATCTTGTTTTTCTTTGTTATTGAATGTCATTCTGTTTTTATAATTCATGACCATATATTTATTTCCATCCTTACATTTTGCTTATTTGAGCAACTATTTCCATGTTGACGATATATAATTATATAATTTTCAAACTTGGTTTTTTCCAAATTAGTTGATTTTCCCATTGCATTTTATCATTTTTTTTAAAATGGTATAAAATTTGTTTTTTAAAACAAAATATTGGGGAAAGCATTCAGCTACTATTCTGGGATATTGTTGGTCACCTCTGCTTTGTGGGTTGTACACAGAAAATTAATAATGTTGATGATATCTGCTATTTATTAAAATGTATTATCTATCCAGGCTTGGGCATGTAGGAACTTTGCAGATATACCAGTTTTACAGATGAAGAAAACAGAGATTCAAGTTGAGTAGCTTCCCAAAAGCCACACAGAGGCAGAGCACTGATTGGAATTTTGGGCTAGTTGGTTGCAGAGCCTGTACATTGGCCAATCCACCAGCTCCCTCTCCAGGTTTAGTTTATTCATTTGTTCATGTAATAAAAGAACCTGGGAAAAAATTCTTAACCTTTCTGGCCTTCAGTTTGCTTTTCTGCAATATGCATAAGTCTTGTTAGATTAATTTACTCATTTACCTAAAATTTGATGTGTGTGGAAGACACTGTGCTAGGAATAGGGTAATTTAACATATGAATTAATATCAGTTCTGCAAAGAGTGTTATGGGAGTTTGGAGGAAGCATACGAGAGAGAAGTAGGTCATTAGTGAAGACACCACAGAGCAAGAAGCATTTGAACTGGACCTCGTGCAGTGGGTAGGGTTTCAATAGGCAGCAATGAAAGAGAAGCCTTCCAGGTGGCCAGCACAGTCTGAGCAAAGGCCCAAAGGATGGAAAGCATGTTGGGCTCTTCTAAGGAGATTATTGCAACATCTGCCTTGGGGCCAGATTTATGGAGGCTGTTGAGAAAGCTATGGTGTTTGTAAATTTAAGAATTCTTCCATGTCTAATATTCTAAATAATATTCATTCTAAATAAATATTTATTGAATTCCTAGTGTATGAAGCTCTGAACTTTCTCTTATGGTGCTTAGAAGTGATCCTTTCTTCTCTTCCCAGTTTTGCATTCATTATCTACATGTTATGGGCCCAGGCAAGACATAAATCCAAACGTATATTGTATTAGTTTCCCGAGGCTGTTGGAATAACGACAGACTTGGTGGCTTACAACAACAGAAATTTATTCTCTCACAGTTCTGGAAGCCAGAAGTCTGAAATCTGTACTCCCTCTGGAGGCTCTAGGGGAGAATCTGTTCCTTGACTCTAAATAGCTTCTGGGGCTGATGGTATTCCTTGACTTGTGGCTGCATCACTCCAATCTCTGCCTCCATCTTGACATCACTTTCTTTTCTGTGTGTTTATTTTTCTCTTTTGTCTCTGAAATCTCCCTATGCCTCTATCTTATAAGGACAATTATGATGGCACCCAGATAATCCAGAATTATCTCTTCATTGCAGAATCTTTAGTCACATCTACAAAGACCCTTATTTACAAGCTCCAGAGATTGGGACTTGAGATCTTTGGGTGGCTGTTATTCAATCTACTACTACCACAGAAATCACATATTGTGATTTGAACATTTTCTCTTGCTTCCTGAATTATCCTCAGCAATACTCACTAAGCAATATAGATACCAACTGTAAAGCCAGTGTTGGCCAAGAGCAATACATGATGTGTTTATTCATTCACTCATGCACTTCAGAACTAACTATGCTAGTTGCTGGAGAGCAAGGTAAACAAAAACCTCCATGACAGCAGCGTGAGGGCTGTGGTTGGAGCAAGCACAGGGCGCAATGAGAGCAAATAAGAGGGGTACCTAACCCAGCCATGGTTTAGCAGGGGAGGCTGTTTAGAGGAGGTGAGATCTTATCTGGTCCTGAGGAATAAATAAGAGTTCACCAAGAAGTAGGGAAAGAAAGTTCCAGACAGAGAAAATTACCTGTGCAAATGCCTAGAGGTCTAGGTGAGAGATTTGCAATAGGGATAGAAGTGAATGGGTGGATTCAGAGGCTATTGAGAAGGTAGACCTTCGATGGAGAATTGGTGATTGACTGTACTAAAGGATGAGGGAAGGTGGAGGTGGGGGAATTCCCATCTGCTTTGGGCAGCCAGGTTCATTTGATTAGACAGAGGACACGGGCAGAGAGGACTATTTTGTAGGGCTGGGAAGGGTGGAGACAAGATGTATAGTTTGGCTTGGAAGAGTTGTTTATTCTCTAATCCATTTCTCTCTCTTTTTTGTACATTTAAAAACCCCCGTGGCCAAAGATAAGGCTGTATCCTTTGCCAAGTTAGCAGTTTTCTTTGTCATTTACTCTCACACAGAACCATGGAATGCTGCCATGAAATGATTCATATGTAAATTATTTAGTTAGAATCGTGCATCACTTAACATAAATAATGGTAGATGATTGATGTAAGTTCAGTGTGGTTCAAGACAAAAGTGATATGCATATTGTATTTAGAAATACTTTCCTGGAAAATGTAATCTAGAGAGTATTTTTACCTGTTGGAAACAAGGATTACATATGGGTTGCATAAGAAATAGGAATATAACATTTGTAGAGACTTTTATGCACTACTTTTGTTTTGCTTCTGATGATGATTAGTTTCAATAGTGGATTGTTCCTTTATAGAGAGTTTCACAGGCATAGTCAAAGGTTGGGAAACAAAGGCTAACAGCTCCCACATTCCAACAGAAACACTCACTATGTGCTTAGAATACTAGCCATTGTCAAGTAGAATGCAGTAAGTTGAGATAATAAATAATGGTGGAGAAAATGTTGCTGCAATACTCGCTCAATGTTTGAAATGTAACACTGCCAGTGGTCCGGGGGTGGGGGGATGTCCCACAATACATCCCAGAAGACTTTCTGTTATGCCTTTTATTAAAAAAGATAACTTTTGGGAGGTGTAGTCTCCTTAGTTGGTAGACATCTTATTTTAACTCCAATTGAGAGTTCTTAAGGTACTGGTAGTGGGGATTATGTCTTCTAAATTAGTAACACAAACAGAGCCCCTGAATAGAGGCAAATTTATAGATTCTTCTAACTTTGGAGGAAATGGGGAGGAGGGAGGAGAACTGAAGTGATAGATCCATTTAGCTGGAATATAAAATGCTTATTTTAATACAGTGGTAGTAAGTGCTGTCGTCTTGGCTTCATTTAGAGTGAAATGATCATTTACTTGCCTTTACATGTTCACAAAGTACATCTAACTGCTTGTTAGTGTGAGTAAGGACATGCTTGGTACAGATGATTCAGAGGCTTCAAAATAAGCATACAAATGTGGAGTGTTGGCCTCTGTGACCCCAATGGGTTGGCTATGCACCTGCTTCCCTTGGGAGGGCCCAGGGCGCTGTCTGCTGCTGCTCCGTGACTTAGCCAGCCTCCCAGTCTTGGTTTATTAGGTTCTGAGAACCGCCATTCTTCCAGGAGATTTGGCAGCATTTTCTGAGTCCTAAACTGGGCAGAGAAGTCCCAGTCCAGCTCATTAAGCGATGTAGATTCTTCTTCCTGCACAAAGCCTGGTGTGGTTCTGTCTTGACCCAACTCACTAGGATACTGCCTCTAGTTTCTGTCTTTTCAATAATAGCTTCGCAGCTATTATTTTCATTTTGAAAAATCCCAACTTGACTTCTACTGAAGTATTCCCCTTGGAAAGGTGATATTGTGTAGGACACAAAATGTGGGCTTGGATGTCAGAAACCTAGGTTTGCATTCCCCCTCAAAGGACTGTTCTACGAATAAAGTATTAAGACATTACACAGGTACTTTGCACAGCGACTGACAAATAGTGACTAGACTCCTGGTAAATGTTGGTTCTTTCTTTGCCTTACTTCTGTTTAGCATTTGCACTATTTGCCAACATAATTATCGAGTGGCTACTTGGACAAGCACAGTGCATTCAGTGCTCAAGAAATGTGGCCCACCATGTGCAGGAGCTTACAACAGATCTTCTCTGGGTGTTATTTATTCATTTGTTATAACTTATACTTCATCTATTGTCAAAAAGTACTTGAGGGGGCCGCCCGGTGGCGCAGCGGTTTAGTTCGCGCTTGGCAGCCCGGGGTTCGCGAGTTCGGATCCTGGGCGCCTGCCGACGGACTGCCTGTCAGTCATGCCGTGGCGGCATCCCATATAAAGTGGAGGAAGAGGGGCACGGATGTTAGCCCAGGGCCAGTCTTCCTCAGCAAAAAGGGGAGGATTGGCAATGGATGTTAGCTCAGGGCTGGCCTTCCCCACAAAAAAAAAAAAGTACTTGAGGTGACTTGGAGTAAAAATACATGTACCCATGGATGCATGAAGATAGGAGAGGAACCATAAATGGTATCTCGAACTAGAGATAAGATGATTATCTTACTACTGCAGTGGAACACTAAGTTTAGTTCTGGGATTCATGATAGCAAAGGCGAAAGGGACGATATGGGAGCTACACACACACATGTATAGAGGCATATATACTTGTATGTGTATTTGGTAGCAAACGATATCTCTTATAATGTAAGTTTTATATTAAAGCTATATTTGAATGCCTAGAATATGTCAGAGGGCAATTAGTTAATTTTACACAGCATACCTTAAACTCAAAATAATTCACTATTCCAGTCAATAAGGCTCAACAAATGTGACATTATTGAGAGGTTTTCATGTCTCATAATAAAGCAGAGCAGTAGTTATTCATGATTCATGGGTGGTGTATTGAGAATAATTCCTTAATGCTGTGAGTAAACATTTCTCTGCAGTGCTGATCCCAACTGCATTACTCACCAGGACGGATAATCAGGTGGTGTTTTGTGGTGCCCGTGGTACTGTGTGCTTCCTGATTCCTGAAATACACAATGATGAGGAACATCCTCCGAGTGAATGATTTCACACCTAGTCGTAGAGGAGGAGAGTTTCTTTTTCATGAATTTCAACATGAAATTCAAATTCGTATTAGTAATGGTTTTAAAAAAATGCCCCAGTTGTATGCGGTAAGCATGCCACGTTTTCTTGTGTGCCTCATCTTTATTTCTTAGTGTATACTGAAATGACAAAGTGGTTCCAGCTGAATTACAAAGCACAATGCCGTGTGTCCATGCTCTCATAGCATCACAACCTCTTAAAAAGTGTTGGAAATAATGAAGAGACAAGAAGGCAGTATGTTTTTATGTGCCAGGGCGGCACCACTGAGCACTTTGGAGGGATGTTTTGAAAGATGTCTGTTTCTTTTTGTTAGTGACAGTGAGATGTCACACTGACTTGTCCTGTCCCTATGGAAACCGACTAGGTTAGGGTTTGGTTCGTCTCTGTGCCAAGGGAGATGCTGCTTTCGGCATAAATCTACAGACAGAACACAGGGATAGAGCGGAGGGTTCTGTGGTTTCTGATCCGTCTCTCTAAACCCTTCTGTTGACAGGAGCACCTGATTGAGAATGAAGTATCGATACTGCGCAGAGTGAAACATCCAAATATCATCATGCTGGTTGAGGAAATGGAAACAGCTACTGAGCTCTTTCTGGTGATGGAATTGGTCAAAGTAAGAGGCTGGAGAGATTTCAGTGGGGCCAAATCCTAAGACTTACCATATTCTTTTTTTTTTATTATTATTTTTTTTGGTGAGGAAGACCAGCCCTGAGCTAACATCCGTTGCTAATCCTCCTCTTTTTGCTGAGGAAGACTGGCCCTGGGCTAACATCCGTGCCCATCTTCCTCCACTTTATATGGGACGCCGCCACGGCATGGCTGACAGGCAGTGCATCGGCGGGCGCCCGGGATCCGAACCGGCGAACCCCGGGCTGCCAAGCGCGGACTAAACCGCTGCGCCACCTGGCCGGCCCCAAGACTTACCATATTCTTGAAGGACCTAATCGGAAAAGTGGTTTGCTACCTTGAAGCTTTCTCTATTTACAATCATCAGTTTTAGTGGCACTTGTCATTTTTTCATCTACTCTAGCCAATAAACCTTCTCTGTTACCTCCATAGGATTGCCGCTGTTGATGGGGTGATATGTTCTTTTGTGTGTCCTTCAGGGTGGAGATCTCTTTGATGCAATTACCTCTTCAACCAAGTACACTGAGCGAGACGGCAGCGCCATGGTATACAACCTGGCCAACGCCCTCAGGTATCTCCACGGCCTCAGCATTGTGCACAGAGACATTAAGCCAGAGAACCTCTTGGTACGTCATCTCTGCTGTTTCTGTTCCAACTCATGCCTCTCTTCCTTTAAAATGACCACAATCATATGCAAACTGACATTTTAGAGTCTATACCAATCCTGCAATAAAGGACTGAGAGAATTTAGATTGAGAAAATAGCATGACTGAAGTCAATGACCATAAAATATTAATGGATTTTTTTAATTGATCTGCATTTATTTGTTGTTGGTGGTGGTGCTGTCGAGTTGATCCTGACTCCCAGTGACCCAGTGTACAGCAGAGTGGAACCCTACCTGGTTTTTTGTACCATCCTCTCACCCTCCACTGCTGTATCAGACAGTACTCCATGGCTATTCAGAGGGTTTTCATGGCCAATATTTTTTTTGGAAGTGGGTGGCCAGGTCCTCTTCCTAGTCTGTCTTAGTCTGGAAGCTCCACTGAAACCTGTCCACCATGGGTGACCCTGCTAGTATATGAAATACTGGTGGCATAGCTTTCAGCATCACAGCAACACGCAGCTGCCACAGTATGACAGCTGACAGAAGGGTGGTGTGGGTCCTGCCCGGGAAACAAACTTAGGCTGTGGTGGTGAGAGCACTGAATCTTAACCACTAGACCACCAGGGCTGAGATTTATTGTTTACCAGACATTAGAAAACATGTTTTCATTTATGTTTTTGATTGATGGTACTGACTGAAGAAAGGTGAGCAGAAAAATTATTTTGTAAGGCAAAGAATTCTGAAGAATAAATTGGAGACAGTATTAGAGGTTTATAGGAGACAGAAGTAGAACATAAGGATTCATTTAAGTGCAGGACAGAACTGTGAAATAATCTGGTCCATTCATCTCAGCTTTACAGATATGGAAATTGAGTTCCAGAGATGCTAATTTTTCTTGCTTAAAAGTCTCATTTGTCCCATTATTCTACAAAAGAAAGTCTTATTCTCCTTTGACACTCAGAAAGCTTCATAATCTGACCTCCAGCCTTCTCGCCTGTTACTAACCCTTCCCCACCCATCTGGCCAAAGTGGCACTCATCTTCAAGTTGTATTTAACACAACTTCACGGTGGCCTTAATAACTAAACAAAGCTTGCTAATTGGGCCAATCCCTGTGTCTACATTGTAGAGGAATTTTAGAGGAGCTGATTGGGGAGTTCTGCACACACACACACAAACACACACAAGACAGTGACTTCTCGGTTTCCGCCTTTCAGGGCTGAGTACCATCATCATTACTGCTTGGGAAGGGAGGTTACCTGACTCTTCTATATCATGTTAATCCAAACGCAGGTTTCCCCATCCCCGCTAGTTGTTAAGACTTGACTTTATCAACAGTATTACACCTCATTGCTTATGTCCGTTTGGTCTCCATTTGCAGTGTCCTCTCTCCCAGCAGTGTGGTGAGCACATTCATCTTGTAAGACACTGAACAAGAGGCATATCTTCTTTGATGTCACCCCGGACTCCTTGAGCAGAGTCAGTCATGGCCACCTCCAGTTTCTGCTGTACTTGCCACGTTGTGGTGATTTTATCATTTACTGATCTGTCTCCTTCTCTAGGTTGTAGGCACCATTAGGGGCAAGGTTTGTGTCTCAATTATCTTTAAATCCCCAGTGCCTTGGAGAGTGCCAAGTAATTACACAGGGGATGTGGAGTAAATGGTTGGCGATTGACCACTGACAGCCACTCAGCTAGCTAGCAGCTGGCACTTGAACACAAGTCTTTATAGCCTGCCTCATGCTTACACTACACAAATAATTGTTGAAAGGATATACATGGATGTATAGGCTTTGAGGCCATTCTGGGGACTTTCTGCTAATCTGGAGTATCTGTTTTCCCCTTTTGGTAATACCATTTGATGATTTTTAAGTGTCCGTTTAAAAGTATGTGAGTTTTTTTCTTACCGTCTTTTGCCTTGAGGCAATTATGTTTCATTTCTATGTGTTCCTATTATGAAAATAAATATCCCTGCTCTTTAAAACAAGATGTATTAGGGACTTGGTTTTATGAACTCTAAGGAGGAATGGAGACAGAGTTGTAAACTGGGCCTCAGGATGGAGGTGAAGATATGGTGTTCTCTCCTCAGAACAGGCTTGTCAGCCATGGTGACCCCTCAGTCAGTGTCTCTCAGTGTCTTCTCCATCATCTGAGTTTGGCCAAGGGCTTCACAAGCAAAGGTGATAGGACCTTCCCTGGGTGTGACCAGACACAAATACTGTGGTGTTAATGAGGACGCCCCCTTGATTTCTTCCGGCTCTCCGTGGCCCACCTCACCCCAGTGGCTGCAATTATTCATGTTCTCCGTGGATAAAGGAGCCACAGGTCCCCAAGAACCACTGGTTACTGTGGAGCCAGCCCGAACTGCAGCTCTGATTGTTAAGGCCCTGTGAGGAAGGTGACTGAGACATTAGTGAACTTTCCTGTAAACCAGGGAGTGTCCATTTCCCAGCTCACTGATTCCGTTGTCACCTCTCATTTCTTCTCTTTTCAACGCTCATTTTCTTAATCTTTGTAAAATCTCAGGATCTGATTCCTCATCCTTTTCTCTTGTTATGCATCAAGGGAAGATACCATAATGGGGGATCGATGTCACCAACACGATATGTCTCAGAATGTAACCATAAGTGTTCACCCCTTCTCCAAGACCTGCACCAATCCCACAGTGCTACCCAAAGGGGAGGAGAATGAAGAAGATGATAAAACTGATGTCTGGTTGAGGCTAATGTGTGAAATAGAAGGGCTGTGAGGTCAGACTTCGGAAACCCTTTGCTGCACATATCTAAGTAAAATACGTGTCTGCCATTGAAAACCTAACTAGACCGACCACTCAGCAGATTCTAGATTTAGTCAGCAGGTTGGCATTGGCCTAGGATGTGAAAGTGCCACTGAGGCACTAGAAGTAAATACACAGAGTGACTGCCAGCCTCTTCCTGCTCTAAAAACAAATTCAGTTTTTAAACACCAGGGCATTCAGACATCTGATTTGCATCCCCTTCTCTGGTAGCAGTGTTATAATTTAAAACCCTGCCAGCAGAGATGTATGGGTCGCTGTGTCAGGGAGCACAGGGGTGGCCATTAATGCTGTGAGTTACAGCCTGGTGGTGCCCTGTCGGAGTTAACTATGAGAGACCAGTGATAAATTCTGCTTTTCCAGGAGTTCTGGGGACAGGGGAGAGAAGAGGGTTGGTTTCTCATATTTGAAGTCCTTCTAAATCATTACGTTGACATTTTATGTAGAGAACGTGCAGCGTTCACTTTGTGGGATCTGCATTCCTCACATTCTTTACTTTTGCATTCTGAGAACAGCTTTTGACAGAAGCGTCCCTCAGCTTGTCGTGGGGCGTTTGAACACCGCGGGGCTAGAGTGCTCACAGCTGTGATTGTTGAAATCCTCTCAGAATGTGTATGTGGGTGCAGGCTGCATTCAGGGTTCTGCCGGATCTGCTTGCTGGCTTTCAGACATGGTCTGTCACAGGATGGTGCGGTGGGACGGTAATGGTCTTGGTTGGAATCCCCATTTGGCCACCTACTGGCAACTTGAGTTCTCTGTACCTCAGTTTCCTCACCTGTAAAGTGGAGATAACAATTCTCTTCCTAATTGCCCAGAGGAGTGACTATAGAAGTCCACTGAGATAATGTTCGGGAGAATATTAAAATCTCCAAAGTCCTGTGAGAACGTCAGTCACTGGGGAGAACTGAACTGTCTGCCAGAACAGAAGGCCTTTCGAGTCCCTATGTGTTCATTCACCTCTTCCTTAAAATCAGTCTCTTAAAGCAATGCCATGTGTGTGTCAGTCTGTTACAGCAGTATCACAAATGTGTGTGTGTGTATAGATATATAGATATGTTTTTCCTGCTTTGAAGAGAATCTCCAGCTAAGATTTCAAATTTACTCATATTATCTTTCACATATTTGCCTCTGTGTCTGGCTTTGGGGAGAGATGAATCAGATAAAATATTATTATTTCAGGCTTGTCTGCCCCTTATGACACCTCCCTTTTGATGTTTGGCCAAGGAGTAGCACTTGCCCAGACATAATTCAGTGAATATAGACTATTCAGTCTCTTTCTATTTATGCTTCTGCATCTGACTCTGAATTCCTTATAGGGGATGTGAAAAATGACTCTGGGATTCTGAGTATCTGACAACAATCCTTAAATACCCCTAGGCATCCCTAAATGGATGTCTGAAATAAATACTATTCTCCAAAAAATGTACCTAATGAGTGTATTTTAAAGTTGTAAAAACAAAATAACAATGACATTAATAAAACTTTTATTTTGCTTTCATGATACAGACACTGATAATTATAATGGTCTTATCACTGCAATTACTTAGAGAATTTCTTTCTTAAGTCTGGGTTTCAGTAAAGGCATCATAAATTCTAACTGTAGTTCTCTATACTGGATTATTCTCATTAATGTTTACATGAAACAATGGATGAAAAGTTGTTCTAAGGCCGTGGCATGACTAAGAACCTGGTTTCTATTGCTTTAGGCTAAATCATTAGTTGTTTTGAATATGTTTCTGCTGAGTTGTGGGCTGACTCAGAATGATAAATATCTGTGAGGGACTCAAAATCCTCACTGTTAATCCTATGAAACTTGAAAGTCATAAGGATGTGTGCTGGGTATGTATATTTAGTACATAAACATGGAAGCAGCATTATTAAAGTACTAAGTATTATTATTATTTAATATTCTTCTTAAACTGATGAGGATGTCACAAGTAAGGAAAGTATTTCAGAATCATCCTTTTAAAAATGCCTGTAAAGTTTGGGGGTCTTGGCAATGGGGAGCCCTGAGTTCCTGATGTCCTTTATTGATGACTATAGAAATCACTCCCCCTCATTAAGTATCAGACTGATGGATGACGTTGTTAACATGCTTATCTTGAGAAAATATAATTTTCTAAATTTTTCTCCTCCTCTAGTAAGTAGTAGTTTAGGTGAAAATCGGGTTCAGTTCATAGTAAAATACTAGAAAAAGCAAACCAAATGTGTTTAAAATATAAAAAAAGAGAAAGACATTACGTGAGTACAGATTAGGTGTCTGCAGTGATTCTCTGAAATTCAGTGTTTTCAAAATGAACATCCAAGAGACAAGTAGACAAGCACGTTAAAGATTACACAGTCAAATCTAAATAATGCTCTCCTACACACTAGTTTGCTTCTAGAACCATCCATTTAGAATGTAACTTTCAGACTTTTATCCCATAAGGAAAGTCTGCTTGCATATAAAATTAGATTTTCCTAATTATGAAACCAATACATGTTCATTGTAAACATTTTAGAAACTGCTGAAAAGTATAAAGAAGAAAGTTAAAGTAATCCTTAATGCTACCACCTAGAGATAAACTTAACATTTTGGTGTATTATATTGTATATGTATAATTTTGAATATTCCTTTTTATTCTATGTAATATAGTGATTGTTTTCCATATGATTAATATTTATTTGAAAAGTACTTATTAGTGACTGTATAATAGTTTATTATACAGATGTACTATGATTTATTAAGTCATTACCCTGTTAACCATTTATGTTGCTTTCAGTTTTTAAAAATGTAGGTAAATTCTGAGATTGGCGCCCTTGAGTATAACCTTTGGATTATACACTTTCAAAGTCACGCAACCGGAAAACGAGTGGAGTGGTTGGTTATTCAAGTTCAGGCTGTCTGATCCCAAAGTTCATTTTCTTTCCAAACTTCTAAGGTTTTCTGCTATGTAGTATTTATATTCATCATTGACTGTCCAGAGAACAGGTCCTAATTTTATTTTCTAAACTAAACATGCAAGTGTCTTGGAGAACACCTAGTGCTTTAATGACACTTAATAAACACCATTTCTGAGGCCCTCAGGTACGTCACATGCAGTAAGCACACTGTAAGGGTCAGTTTCCTGCAGACCATGTCAGAAGCAGCCACCTACTCCCCTAAGTAGGCACACATGTGTTCTTTATACTCCTAAGTAAGGAACTTTCTGTAAAAGTGGAAAATATTGTCTTTTTCAGATTTCACACAATCATGCAAAAATCTCTGAAGAGAAAAAATAGAGCTTTAAAGCAACAAAGATAAATCCTGGTGTTAATATCACAAGGAGAGATTTCTTTTGAGTTTGTTAGTGAATGTATCCATGTCATTTCTGCCTAATTCCAAAGGCCCTTTTGCAATCATGGAGAAGAAAAACACCATCTGATTATCAGCTGGTTTCTGTTCCAGGTGTGTGAATATCCTGATGGAACCAAGTCTTTGAAACTGGGAGACTTTGGGCTGGCCACTGTGGTGGAAGGCCCTTTATACACAGTCTGTGGCACACCAACTTACGTGGCTCCAGAAATCATTGCTGAAACCGGGTAAGACTGCTGGTGGTTTTGGTTAGTGCTTTAACTTTGGTGAGAAAAGGTATATTTTTGTTGCTACTGCTGCTGTGTATTCCTGGGAAGGTGGAGGGCAAGAGAGACTGCAACCTGCATCATGACTTTGATCTCAGAAACTCCAGTTTCTGTCTCGATGTCCAAGAATCCTAGGCCTGGACTTTTGTCCCAAGGCCAGTCTTGGGAATATGGCAGTAGTCCCCAAGATAATGGTTAGGTTGGGAGAAAAGCAGATGCCTTTGTCCAAAGGGTAACAGTTCTTCTACATGAAGTGAGCAGTGTGACACTGAACGACCCTTTTTCCTAACAAACAAAGGCAGTACTCCAGTACCATGGAGGGTTCCTGGGAGTAGTACTATGATTTCTCCCCTTCTCACCCACTTTGTCTTCCCAGCTATGGCCTGAAGGTGGACATTTGGGCAGCAGGTGTGATCACGTACATACTTCTTTGTGGATTCCCACCATTCCGAAGGTCAGTGGCTCTTTGGGTGACAATATTTGAATTCTAAACTCTCTCCCTTTGATCAGAAAGCAGACATTTTACTCCTGGTAATCAGGACCAGATACTGGTCAATAAAAATGTCAGTTAAAAATTGTGTAAACATACATTTCACTTTTTATCTTAATTTACAACCTATTAATGTATTTTCCTTGACCATGCTCTTGAGTTGAGGCCAAGGGCTTTGCGTTGTGTATGGTCCTCTGAGTTTCTTGTGGTCATTCTTCCGTAAAACACACCCATAGTCCAGTGTCCATGATTTCCATTCTCAGTCTTTTTCAAGGGGAGTGAGATTTAAAGATCCTTGTGAAGCAATCTTTCCTTCCTGGTAAGCATTTTTCCAGTTCTTAATAGTAGTCTCTTCTGCTTAACTTGACAGCAGTTTTTTAACAACTCACTTTCCAAAGCATTTGGCCTAGTTCTCCTAGAAACAGGGAACTCTTCCTTTTTAAATTTATTTAATTCATTCACATAATATTTAATTAAGTGGAATTACAAATCCTTTCGGCATAAACAGGCATGGGAACAAACAGATTTACTTCTGGTAACCATGCACTTCACCTGGTGGGAGCCATGGTGTGTGTGGGTGTGTGAGGGAGAGGCAGAGCACACTCACTACCGCAGTTATTTGTGTACAGGGGTGAGTAGTGTGGGACTTCAGCCACAGTGCCTCTTCTGATCATTTCCATCTCCCCCTTTGGAGCAAATGAACGACTTTGAAGCAGGAGTTCATCTAATAATGCATGTTTGATTTTCTTCTGAGTTTTCTTGAGCTCTCTTTTCATTTTAAACCCTTCTTTTGTTCCTTTTACAACTATTTGTTGAGTAGCTACTGTGCACCAGGCACTGTTCTAAGTGCTGGGAATTGAGTGGTGAGCCCAACATAGTCTCTGAGGTCATGGTGTTTAGATTATAGTATTGGGTCAGTAAGTGAAAAATAGGTTTATTTCACATACCCCCAACATTTTATTACAAAAGCTTTCAAACATGAAAGGTTTATCTTTTTTAAATTATGAAATTTCGGTTGAGTTGAACAATTTTACTGATATTACAGTAAACACAAGAGTGACATAGAGATGTCAGTCTCTACTTTTGAGAACCTTGTGGTATAAAGACAGACATCACAAGAATATTGGTCAAGAAGAATAAACTGAGCATGAGGACATGCTCAATTGAAGGCTGGAAATCACAAAGGCTTAATGAAAGATATGGCATTTGAGTCGGACCTTGTCTTTGCGGCATGGGTTGGGTTTCTATAGGTGGAAAGGTCTTTCCATCTGGTCATCAACATCATGGTCTTCTGTCAAGTTCATTGCCTAGGTGAGTTACACAGACTGTAGGATCACTACACATATTAGTTAGCTTTTGCTGAATAACAAACTACCCCAAAAGTTAGGGGCATCAATCAATTCTGTGGCTCAACTGGGTGGTTCTTCTGCTCTAGGCTGGCATCATGAGGGCTTGATGATCCAGTATGGCCTCACTCACATGCCTCATAGTTGGCTTATTGTCAGCTGGGACAACAGATAAGACTTCACTTTCAGCATCCTTTGGGCTAGCCTGGGCTTCACATGATGGTGCATACAGGATTCCCAAAAGCAGCCAGAGAGAGGGAAGATCCACTGCCCCAGCACTTTCCAAGTCTCTGCTCACCTCACATTTGTTGATTGATGCCCCATTGACCAAATGAAGTCAAATAGCTAATCCTAGAGTAAGTGTGGGAGAAGATTAAGTGTGGACATAGATGGATGGGAGTAATTTGTGGCCATTTTTACACTCATACTGTTCCCTGGCCGGTTTCAGTGATGACCTATTTTGGGAACTAGTCAAGTGCAGAGGGTAGTGTGTTTTGATAGCAGGTGATCCTGGGGCCAGTTACAAGCAGAGTTCCCCTCTTTCCTTGGCTATCGCAGGTTGAGATCAGTTGGAAAAGGGTGTCAGGGGCGAGTTTTAGAGGAATGTGTGCTCACAACTCCCTCTAGTGTTTCCACTTGCCAGTGCAGTGTGGGAATTTTTTCTTGGACTTTGCTCTTTACTTTTTAACAAAAATGAGACTTAGATTCAACAGTATGTGTTTATCGTGACTTATTACCCAATGGACAGCAGCTTCTTTGTGGCATCGGGAGATAAGCGTGGCTAATCAAAAGCAGTAAAACTACATTCTGAAAGCTGCTGACCTCGTATGTTGTATTCAGAAGCTAGTCTTAAAACTCCAGGTAGCTTACTTTTGAAATTTTGAAAATGCTTTCCCTCTTTCGTATGTTGTGATGAAGGAATCTGTAGTGATAAATGTTAGGTACAGAGCATCTTCACAGCATACAGAGACATTCTGGATAGATTTCATAACCTACTATAATATATATATAGCAAGTTATGGAAATTATATTTTAAATAATGATAAATGACTATAGTATAAAATAGATTATCCTCATAAATTTGTACCTAAAGTCCTTCAAACAGATATTCAAAATATTTTCTTTGTTTTATCCAAAGATGAATTTAACCCGAAGCTTTTTAACTAAAATTGTTACTTGGAATTTACAGTTTCAGCTTCTTTAACTCTAGCATCTCATGCTTGCTTCTTTCAGGCTCTAGTCTTAGCTTGACGAGTATTCTGCCTCTAGTCTTTTCAACACCAGATTCGTTATTACTAAGAAGGATATTGGTTTTCCAGAGGAAACCAACATTTTAGTTATTGCCTAAGCCAGTCTGTTCTTAGGGCCACTGACAAAAAGTAATATTTGCATGAGTATACTGAGATTTTCGATGTTTCTCTTAAACACACACACACACACACATAAATGGAATGTTTGAACATCATTTGTGAAAAATCTTACAACATTTTCAGGTTACCTTGTCTGGCCTTTAACAACTTGTCCTTAAAAAGAGAGAGTGTATGCAAACTCTTTTGTTTTCAAAGTTTTTCTTAATGGACATCTTAGACTTACAGCACGTTGATCCAGGGACTGTATTGTTTTAGAATAAAAAAGTGCCCTGAAGCATCTCAGACAGACTGTAGAGTATACATGTGTTAATAAATCCAGTGTTGATTTAATCAGAGGGGCTTTTATTATGTGACTACTAAGGAAGATAAATTATCTTCAGCTTTCTGTTCTTCTAGTGAAGGGCAGCCGGAAACTCTTGAAGTCTTGTAGCTCACAGCGTGGATTCTTTGGGGTGTATTCTAATTGCAGAATCATCCTAGGGTTTTGTTTGTTGACGCATGCTACTTTGCCAAGAACCTAATTGACTGCTGCAGACAGACTTCCAAAGTTTTAGCTGTTTATCAACAAAATAAAAGCCATCTATATGAACAAATATAAGTTATTTGAGATTCCAGGGAAAAAAAGAAAAGGAAGATGAGCAGAGTAATAGAGAGGGATGGCTAAAAGGAACAATTCTGGAAATAGATGCTTTTTATGTCTTCTTCTAACATTGTCTCCTGTGGTCCTTTGTTTTTCTAAAGGTTTCTGTAAAATCTCATTGTGTTCTTACATGCGTCCTTCACTCATTTTGAAGGAGAATTGAGCTGAGTTCAGTCAGTAGGGAAATAGTGGAAAGGAAAGAGAGCATTTAGACACCTATAAAGAAATAGTTTGTACACACTCAAAGAGAGGCACTTTTTAGGAGGGCAGTGGGGATCTTTCGCCTTGCCTGGTTATCTGGCCCCATGTGCTTCTCAGTGCACCTCTTGGCCCAGACTTCATGGACCAGCAGATGTCGATTCACCTGGGCATGGTTAGGTGTCATGGATATTCACAAAGCTCACAAACTCTACTCTTTTTCATAGAACAGGAATGAGGCAGCCGTGTCATCACAAGCCCCAGAATTTGTCTCCAGACACTGCCCTAAATGATCTGTTTCTAGGGACACCACACTTGCCCTTGCCCACTCTGAGAGGGCTGGTAGCATGACCAGGCTCCCATCCAGAAGGCTGGGTAGGGTCCCTTGTGAGCACCCTGAGCAATAGGCTGCGAGGGGTCCTGTTGGGAACTCCAAGAAAAATGTTGCTTGCATACTTGCCAGGTGAGACGGAACTTCAGTCCTGGATTTTGGTCTTGACTCGCACAGCCCATCCTGAGTTTTCTACTAGAGCTTTGTAATGGCCGAGAAAGCTAATGACTTTGTTCTCACTCTGGCCTTTGATGCGCCCACTAAGTGACGGGGGCTCTGTGGCTGTGGAGATGCAGCTTTCTCTGAGGTTGGGGATGTTCGGCCTCCTGAAATTTTCCCAGCAGTGTTTTCATATTTCCATGGTACCTTACCTCAAAAGTCAAGTCATCATTTCTTTTTTGGCACCAGCTGTGTGTGTGAGTGCACCTGTGAGGGTGGGGACAGTTAGGCACAGGTTGAGGAGGGATGCCCACCTGGAGGCAGTGAGGTGGGTTTGCCTTAACCTGTGCGATTCTAGTTGATGTCCTTGGATGGGCTGTTTCTCTCAGACTGAGCTCAAACGAAAGTCAAGTTCCAATGGGAGCTAATTATGTCATGAATGTTTTATCCAGATTCTGAACTCCTTCTGACTTTTTCATATGTTAGCTGTTTCACTGATCTTTGGCTGTTTTATTGGAAAAGTAGAAAGAGGAAGAGCACGGAGATCTGACTGAGATATGCTGCTTTTCCGCTCTTATTGCCATGAGAGATTAAGTGAGGGCAGGTGCTGAGATTGTTTTTCCTGAAATGAGGATTTACATTATTTGTGGATTCCATTTTTTTGTTGAGTCCTTTTTTATTGTGGCAAAATATACATAACATACCATTTACTATTTTAACCATTTTTAAATGTATAGTTCAGTGGTAAGTACATTCACAGTGTTGTGCAACCATCACCACCATCCATCTCCAGAACTACTTTATCTTCCCAAGCTGAAATTCTGTACCCACTAAATAAATTTCTTGAGGCTTGTCTCCTTTCTCATGCTCTGATTCCCAGGTGTATGGAAATGTTCTTTAGCTCACTGTCTAAAAGGAAAAATGTGTCACCACAAATGCAGTTGAGATCCACAGTTGAGATATGAAATTCCCAAGCCAAAGAGACTGGACTCCTCTCCCTGACTCTTCCCGTGAGCGTTTTGTTGAGAAACTGTATGGTGGCTTTGACTCTTCTTTCATTTCTTTGTCACTAACTTAGTGAGAACAATCTCCAGGAAGATCTCTTCGACCAGATCTTGGCTGGGAAGCTGGAGTTTCCAGCCCCCTACTGGGATAACATCACGGACTCAGCAAAGGTACCCGATTCTTAAGGCCTGTTTCTGTGGGTTGCATTCTGTCAAGGGGTCCTCACCCAGCAGGGGCTGTTGCAGCTCTTGGAAGTGAGCTCTAGATCTGTCTTGACTTTTAATGTGTGGTGGTTCTTTACGTTCATTCCATAGTATAGTCTCTGAAACTCTTAACTGAATTCTGAAGGCAGCACTGGCTGTCTTCCCAGTTTGCCCCTACCATCCTCCTGTGCTCCCCTGAGCCCTAAGCATTCGTTCTTTCATTTACTCAAGAAATATATTTTGGACACCCATCAGAATATGGGAATGGACCCGTGAGACATACTGAATTGCCAAAAGGAACAGTACTGCAGTTTTACACTGTGGAACGATGATGATGACCAGAACTCTTAGGAGAGAACATCTTGGTTTAATGTAGACTCAGGAGAGACCTTCTCTTCTCTCACACTGCTGCTGACGTGAGGCAGCTGTGTCTGCAAAATTGCCTAGTAGGCACTAGGAGTGTGAGTGATAATAGCTTTTAAGTTCAAATGGCTGAGCAACTGTGTTGACTGTTCTTTGAAGTACTTGGTGCAAACTTAGATTCTGTGTTTATGCTGGAATTACCCCCTTTCATCTGCTCTATGGTCTTCTTTATTTCTTTCCAGGAATTAATCAGTCAAATGCTTCAGGTAAACGTTGAAGCTCGGTGTACCGCAGGACAAATCCTGAGTCACCCCTGGGTGTCAGTAAGTACCCACATTCCCAGGGAATGAACATCTGTATGTTCGGTGGCCAACAGCATGCTTCCTCCTGGTGGCTTTTGCACATGCAAAGCTGCGTATCTGAGTTCCATGGCAGATAAAATGTCTGTCTTCTCTAATCATCAAGTAGCATGAAGATAGCTCTTTGGGAGTAAGCAGTTGGAACCAGGATCCTGGAGTACTTGATCCTGCTCTGTGAGTGACCTGGGCAAGTCACCGTCCCTGTCTGGGCCTCAGTCTCCTCATCTGAAGATGAAAGGGTTGGCTGGGATGCTCTCTAAGGAACCTTTCAGCTTTTGCCTTCTGTGGTTCTGGGGTTTGAGAGTTTTCAGGATTTGCCCAGAGATGAGTGTGTTTCAGATCCTGATCTCTGTGTCTTCATGGCACGTGGTCACAGGAGACCTCCTGCTGTGGGTGGGGAGGCTGAGACAGAGTTCCTTCCAGAGCAGAGCAGAGGGAGTGTGATGTTGACTAGAGTTCCTCTGAGCTTAGGTGGAGCCTCTGGCTTTAGGGTAAACACAGTCCACTAAACGGCAATGGTGGGAGAATTTGCATTTCCCTCATTCCTGGAGGTTCCAGGAGAGTAAAGTTAATTTATTTAGTTAGCCAAGGGCTTTGCCAGCTTAGGGGTGGAGAAGGGACTCACTGTGCACCTCTGCCACCCCCTGTGTCCCACACATCTTGACCTCTGGGTTCAGCCTCTCTGGATTCTGCTAAGTGACTTGGCTCCTGGACCAAATAGCTGAGATGCCACATTTCTTTATGAGTAATAAAGACTAACTAACTGAGATCTTGATTAAAATAATAAACTGTTCATCAATTTAATGTTTCCCTGGGAGGGATCTATACTACATTATATGGGCATTTGTGCCTTGGGGGAGAGTCTCAGAAACCTGAAGAATGTCCTCCTCGTGCTGCTGGAGACCTTTGCTCTCTCCTTGGACTACTCTAGACCTAAGGAGCAGAGTGAATGGTCTAGGGTCTTTCGGAGGGCATGGGACAGCTGACTAGCAGTAATTATTTTTAAAAAGTCATAGTTCCCCTAACCTTGTGGCTCAGATAGGCCCATTTAGGAAGAGATGGTGGGGGTGGGGATGTGTGTGATTGTTAAGGAAAAGACAGCTTAGACATAAAGATCAAAAATCATTGTGTTTGTTTCTTTTCCGTAGGATGATGCCTCCCAGGAGAATAATATGCAAGCTGAAGTAACAGGTAAACTAAAACAGCACTTTACTAATGCGCTCCCCAAACAGAACAGCACAACGACCGGGGTCTCTGTTATCATGGTAAGTGGAAGGCATGCTTCTGCTGCTGGAAAGCTGCAGTGTCTGGCCTGGCTGCTCAGCCAGCGTTGAATCTTTTGAAGTAAATAGCCAGGAGCTTCCCTCACATGGAAGTTGGCTTCTTCCATGTTCCTCTTTTCACTTGAAGATTGGCTTGGCACGTGACTTGCACCCATCTGGCCGACTTCCAGGCCTTCAGTCCTGGATGGGGGTTGTGCAGGTACCAGCAAGGCCAGGCTGATGGGTCCAGGTGCTGAGGAGCCCCTGGCCTCTTCTCCTGGGCTCACCGCCCTCCCGGGCAGCTGTTTCTGCTCTCATCTCTGCTTTCTCATCTAGAGAGGGATTCCCAAGCCCGAGTGGGATTTACAGCATAAGGAAGTAACTCCCTACCTACTCAAGGCTTCAAAAATAGATTATTTGAGGTATGAATTATTCTTTGGGACTTGGGATAAGAGACAGCCAAAGTTAAACAGAGTCCATTAAGAAAAAAATCAGTGTTTTGTGGCTTTCAAAAGTGTAGAACAATGTAAAAAATTTTTTTTCAGGGTTGGTAAAATTTTATGAGAAGTCAGTAACATGGATTCCCATATTTTTCCAGACCTTTCTTCCTCCAAAATGTTTTTTATGGTAGCTTACCTAAATCCATGAACACAACAAATTAAAAGTGGCATTAAAGTAAGTGCAGTAACATTAAAGTAAGTTCAGCAAAAGGGAAAATATGGGCAGAAAAAAGAAAATTGAGCCAGAAGTGCAGTCAGCACACCCAACACCAGCTGTGCAGGCCTGAGTCCTAGCTGAAGTGGGGCCATAAAGCCAGCTCTGAGTGCCTCCCCACCTGTTAGGGTGCCCGGGTACGAAGCAGCCAGAGTCTCGGGCTGTGATCTCCATTCTGCCCACCCCACTCACAGGATTAGGGAGCAGATGAGGGGTTGCCATCCCAGAGCCAGAGAGTCAACTGGGGCAGCTTCAGAATCAGACTTTATGAGGACGTGGGTGCCTGAGTTGTTAGCGCCTTGGCCTCCTTTGACAACACTGGGTCTTAGTGGCACTTGAGGCCACCTGGGAGCCTGACAGCTAGTGATGGGCCATGTCCACATCTCCATCACTCTTACCTCAAGACAAGCCTCTCATCCTCTGGACAGGTTTAATTTGTTTCCTACCCAACTAGAAGGAAGACGGTTGGTTACTCTCATGGCACATTATAGTCTAGGAACTTATCTAAGAAGATGTGGAGTCCACACAGATGCTTGAGGGAAACCATACACACACCCTTGTGAATACGGAATGCTGCCGTATGTTTGTGGAGCATCCACCAGCTTCTTATCACCTGCTGGTCTGTCGTTCTCCTCTTGCCCCCAGGGGAGGCTGCATTTATTTGGCAGCCCTCTGTATGTCCTTGCAACTCCCTCCCTCCTCCCCTGCTGGAAAGCATGCTCTCTCCCCTACTTCCCTCCCCCAGACAAAGCCTGCAAACTAGGTCTTTTGACATGTTGCAGGACTTTGGGGTGCTCTGTGCCAAAATAATAGGAAAGCCTCTTGAGTTGTGGTTTCCCTAGCATTTTAGCCGTGCTCTGCTGAGAGCCTGAGAAAGTCAGAGTTGTCACAGAATTGCAGCTGAAACACTTTGAAAAGAACCATCTTGATTGAGCCAACAGCATGAGAACATTTTCAAGTGATTCGCTTATGAGAGCAAGCACTGATGGATGGGATAGGAGCACACGGCCTTGCCACATGCTGTGTTGTAAGGCAGCTTCTGGGAAAATTTAGAAAAATAAAAACATTAAAAACTGGCACCCTTGACATGTAATGAAAAACCTTAAGAAGGGTGATTTGTTAGAATCAAAATTTTTACAAGCATATATTAAGCTTCATAGTCTCCTAGATGAAGAACCTTCACAGAACGCTGCCCAGAGTTTATGAGAGTTCGACCCTCATTTCCTGGGTCATCCGTCAACTCAGGGCTCAGACAGGAATCAGGTCCAAAGCCTGTGACCTGCCAAGGTTCTGGAATGATCTGGCCCTTCTGCCTTATGGCCCAGTAGAGGCTCTGATCTGGATAATGACATTTAGACCCCCTGAGACAGAACCCATATCGTATGGTTTACAAATGGCATTTTCCCTTTGCTGATGAAGGAGTTCAACAGTCAAATTTCAAACCACTGAGCTCTAACTGGGCTTGGTGTGAATGAACAACCCTTTATTATTTGTAATTCCAATGGTGATTGTAAAAGTGGTGTGTTCTCATGTGTGTTCAGTTGTCATTTTGAGCATGTTGGCAGAGTTCCATCAACCCCATGTTCCCTACACAACTCTGCAGGTTATTAGCTCTGAGGAGCTGCCGAGTGACATTATCACAGTCAGTACCTACGGGAGAAATCAATGAAGCTTGTCTCTGGAGGTACCAATTCTCCATAGCCAAAAGGCCGACCTGTGAATTTTGGCTTTTCCCAAAAGCAGTGGCGAGAAGGCCTCCATGGGAATGTCCTGCTAATCCTCACCCAACTGAGGAACCGGCCTGGGGCATGGTTGTGTGGGGGCAGCTTGCGATGCTTCTGTGTCATCGTCCTCATCCTCTTCACCCTCACTATGTGTCTGTGTGTCCTCTCCTTGGGAACAGTTTTAAATGTTTTTTATATTAAAAATAATCACAAATGACTCTCCCTGCTATTTATGTGTTCTCATAACTGGAGTATGTGAGGCTAATATGGTTTCCTACAGATACCAATAGTAATGGAAATAGTGTATGACGGTTCTGAGGCGGAATCTCAGATAACTGTTGTGTGACTTACAGACAGAACCTTACTCTCTGCTGTCATGCCTAGTGCTCTCTCCACCTGAGACCCCCAAAGTCGGTGCCTGAGGCTCTGGTGAGAAAATTATAGGATAGGAATGGTAAATAACAGTGAAAGACAGTAAAGTTGATTCTGTTGTCTGCATTTTATTTGACAGTTTGATTTGACAGTTTGAGAGACTCCTTAGAGTTTCGCTCTTTACCCAGTCGAGACTGTGGGGACTCCTGAAGCAGAATTCTGGTATTCAACATGTTGTGCTTAATCAGAGCAACTTCTAATTCCCAGCTCCTCTTAAATCTGCATGCTTGTCTCAGACTTCTGACACCAGCGTCCAGCTCTTGGCTTCTTATCGGAGCGGGTCTCCTGTACCTCTGACGTCCTTTTCAGCCAGCCAAGCACACCCTTGGAAAACTTTATCTCAAAACTTCAGCTTGCCACACTGCCTTCCTTCCCAGATCTAAAACTGGCCGAGTGCACGGGAGAGACTCCAAGAGTTCTCCTGCTCGTGGTTGTTTTTCACTTAGCTGAAAAAGCATCTTTTTGTGAATGACAGCATAAGACGTGTGCCTTTGTGAAGACTTTTGTTCTCTTTCCCCAACTACATTTCCAAAGATGCTTTCTTTTTCAATAAGACAGTATAGAGTCAGCTAGCCTTCGGGATGAGAGAAGAGAATTACAGTGGATAGGGTTTTGGTTTAAGACAGGCCTATGGTTTTGGATTGCACTTGCATTCTCTTTGGCTTGTCCTTGGCATACTTTGGAAAGGACAGTGCATTTGCAGGGTGGGCTCCCTGTTTATCCCAGTGGGCTCATCCCAGCCTCGGGGACTAAAAGAGGCCATCTTGTGGCAGAAAAGGGAATTACAAGAAACCTCACTCACACTGCATCTCTTAGCCGACTAAGAGGACAGATTCAAATGGAGTGCTTTCCCTGTTCAGGGGGATTATGCTTCTTTCTGGGGGAAATTGGGAATGATTTGGGCTTAATTTAAGATAGACAAAACTGTTTCACTGATGTTGCTTCTGTTTAAAGTAAGTCTAGTTTCTGTCCCTGCTTCTCTCCTCCCTTCTCCTGCTTCTCTCGCCGCCTGCATTGCTTCCCTCTGACTAGGTCCAAGGCAATGGTACGTACTAACTGCACTGCAAAGCTTTGTTCTGCTGCACACATACCTGGTCTCTCGACAGGAAGAGAAAAGGAGAAATAACTGGAGAATTGGTTTCTTCTAGGCAGGGGAAATTTTGTGATAGAAAAAAGTGAACACTGCCTCTCTCCCTTTTCAGTGTTTTTGCTGAGGGGTGGCTTGGCCTCCTCTTGTATTAGGCGCTTGGGAGCTTGTTCAAGAGCGATGCTGAGTTTCTGATTTGGCTTTTCCACAGTTACCTCTTCTCCAGGCAATTGAAATTGTCCTTGGAAATTACCGAATGTTCAGCTTGAGCTTGGAAGGACCTGTGGAGAACACCTATTTTACGGTTGACACCCAGTGCCCTGAAGGCAGCCACACAGGTCTAGCTTAGAAAGCCCTGTTGTTTATTCATAGTTTCTCCAGACGTCTATCTTTTTCTTAGTCAGAGTACTGAAAAAATCAGTGGTGCATTTTCCCCCAAGTCTTTAGGTTACAAATCGCCTTCTGATTATGGTGCATTTTAGCTAAAGGTACCTGAGAACTGAAGGCTCCCTGACATTTGGAACACTCAGGGAGATGACAGCTGGCTTGTGTTTCATGGACAAGCAAGAAATACTCAAACCGAGTCAAGGAGAAAAGACTAGGTGTCACCTCCCAGTCTAGGGTCAGAAAGCAAAGCAATTTCCTCCCGTTTGTGGCTGTTTCTGTTCCCTGAGGAGATGAGCAGATTAAAAACTTTGAGGGTGTGACAACATAAAAAACAAACTCACAGGAAGAGAAGAGCAGGTGAGGAGATCGCGGAGGATCTAAAAATGGGTAATATTGCACCATCGGATTCCTGGGGCTTTTATAGATTATGCAGCCACATGTGTAGTAAAGGGATTATTATTTATATGACATGTGAGTAACTTTTCAATCTGTGGTGGAGAACTTTCTTTGGAAAAGTTAATTGTCAAAGCCCTAGCATTCTTGAAGCATTTGCTTATTGTCCCAGGATTCTCTGGGGCTCAAGATCTGCGCACGGGAAGAAGCACTCAGAACTCAGGCGCAGCTCAGAGCCAGGAAAGAATCACCCCAGGCTGCCGTCCAGGGCCCACTGACACTGAGCGGTGGGAGCAGAGGCCGAGTGCGGCTGGCCTCCCAGCGTGGGTGCCCTGAGCCGCTGTTTCTCTCTTCGGCTTCTGTCAGGAGAGAAGCTAGGTGTTATTTCTCCTCTTCTGTTTCTGAGTCCCGTGCATGCTCTGTTGTGCGCTCTGGTCGTGGTACCTGTGACCCGAGCCCGGCCCGGCTAATGTGTTGTCTCCGCTGGTTTCTCCTCAGAACACGGCTCTAGATAAGGAGGGGCAGATTTTCTGCAGCAAGCACTGTCAGGACAGCAGCCGACCTGGGATGGAGCCGACCTCTCCAGTTCCGCCCTCAGCCGAGGAGCCTCCTGTGTCCGGGGCGGCAGCCCTGGCCCCTACCCCTCCGGAATCTCCCACCTCCCCCTGCCCTCCTGCTGCCACCAGCTGTGAGCGGGCAGGGACCTGGCGCCGCCACCGTGACTGACCCCGGGCAGACAGGCCGGAGCCCGCTGCGCCGCCGGGAAGCCACTCTTCTGCCCGGGCCTTGCCGGGCCGCCCTCCCGCTGAAGAGCCTTTCTCTGCTGACCGCTCTAAGTCTGCTGGCACCTTCCGAGGGCTGCCAGGAACCGGCAGCCCGGGCCTTGGGGGCTTGGCCTCATTTAACACTCTGGGTTCTGCTCTCCAGTTCCTGGAGGTGTCAGATGCAGTGTCAGCTTTGGTGACAGATATTTGGAGTGGCTAATTTTAAACTATCTGTGTTTTCAGTTCAATGGACATTTTGCAGCGTCATCAGGAGAATGTGCAACTTTACCCAGCGTTCGATGCATTTTTATACAAACACTTTGGATGAACCAAGACCTCTCCCTTCTTTCAGTAAACTCGGAGGGCTCCCCTTTTTCTTACAAAGAACTTAGAACTGCATTTGTCCCTTTGTGGGTGTCCTGTGAGAAGTGACTTGGTATCTTCCTCTGCTGATAGGGATTGGAGGACTGGCTTTCTAACAGAAGAAATGAGCACCTAAGAGGACAATCTGGTCATTGGACACTAATTCCAGACTTACTTTGAGAAGTGCTTTCAGATGCCGGAAGCAGCCACCCACCCTACAACTTGGGCACTGGGCTCACTTAAGACAACACTGGGTATTTATTTGTACACAGACCACAGGGGAAGGTCACCTTCTTCCCTAGACATGTGTGTTTTCCCTCAGCTCTTCGCACATATATACTAGGAAATGCTACCGAAGTTGTCCTTTGGGCTGTGTAATGAAAGGCTTGGCGCATGTGGCATCACCTGAGGCCGAGGCATTTTCTTCTCAGCAAGCCAGCTACTAGCAGAGCAGGATAAACCAGACGTCCTGAGAAGCCACCCAAGTCTCCTGTCATCACTGCTCTTCATCTGGAGTGGGGTGGACACAACTGAGGAGACGCCCTGAGGCCCAGTTGGGACTGTGGGAAGGTGCTCCACAGACATCTTCTGTTACTAACCTTCTGGAAGGCTGCTGGCAGTTTTTCCTTTTTTTCCACCACCCTGCTCTTTTTAATAATTGTACATAATCAGTGTATTTGTTTTACCTGCTCATCTTCTAAACTGGTGGGCCCTGTAGTTCATTCTCATTGTTAGATTTTTGCTTCCTACAAGTGTACCCGACCTGTAATAAACTCTTCCTTATTGAGAAACAGTAATCAGGGGTGGGCAGGGTTCCTGTGTTGTTTTGCAAAGGCTGTGTGATCAAGGCATACCTCGTTGGCCCAGGTTCCGGCAGCTGCCAATGTCTGTCTGTCTTTGTGACATCTTAGGACTGTGAGGGGGAAGAGAGAATGATGCTTGGGAGGAACACACAGAGATGTGTCTTGGTCAAAGTGATTACACATGCAGAAGCTCATGAATAAATGGGGATTGTTAGTTTACAACAGAGGGATCTTATGGAGCCAATGGCAGGAAGGTCAGGCTTTATAGGAAATGGGGAGTCAGGGCAGCTGTTGCCCTGCTTGTCTCTCTCAGAGATCGTGAGGTCTCCTGTTTCTGCTTCTTACAATGCATTTCAGCTCTTGGTTTCTCTTCCCTCATGTCTGCTTGCCTGTGGCTCTGGCTTAGCCTGGTACTGCTTCTGTCCCCAGCTTCTCAAGGCTGTCCTTCTCAGGGCTTGAAACCATCTACTTCGGCTACAAATTGCTATAGGAAGGGGATGATCTGACTGGCCCCGACCATGCGAGGATTCCTCCCTGGGCTGGTGCTGATCCATGACCCAATCCAGAGGCTGGTTACAACGTACAGATGGGCATCCTGGGCCCTCAGCTATAGTAGGTACAGGCTTCGGGAGGAGGGCAGTTCCAAAAAAGCTGTGATGGACTGGTCTAGAACATTCTTCTCTCTCTCTTCACTGTTGGTTAAAGAACAAGCTTTTTTATAGCTTCCAAGGGAAGTATTTTTGTTAATGGAAGGGAAGCACTAATGTAAAAGGAGAAAAATGAAAATAGTGTCAGAGCAAGGCCTCTGGTAGTGGTCAGATACTGAAATCTGACTCCCTCCCTTGAACCTGGAGGTTCAAAGACATTTGCTACAGGCTTAAGAAAATAAGTGGCTGGGGCAGTGCCAGTCACTGGTGACAGGATGAAGGAGCACCTTCTGTCCAGCACATGCTCCCACCCTCCCTCTGTGCCACCCTTAGATGGCCTGGGACATGGTGGGGGAGGATGGCCTGGAGACAGGAAGTAGCGTGAACGAGGTGTGGCAGCATGGCCTGGCAATGGCCTAGTAGTACTTTTGTAATTATCTTAATCCCACAAACACCTAGAGCAGTGTGTGGTGTTGAAGGAGCAAGCCAAGAAGTCAGGTGACATAACCCAGGTCATAGAATTGGCAGGAGACAAAGCCACAATGCAGTTTTAGGTTCTACCAGCTCCAAAGCTCATGCTCTTCTGTAGGTGCTGTGTCATCCAGGGCAAATCAAGGCCTGGATATCAGTGGTTATCTACATAATGATCCTAAATAAAGGCGCCAACACCACAAGCAAATTATTCATTTGCCCATACGTTTAGCAAACATTGAGCTCTTATTCTGGTCTCAAATCCAAATTAAATACAGGTACTTAATTGCTAGGTCCCTCCACTCCTGTACAGTAAGAATGGCCTATGCTTGTCTTATGTTCATTCCCTGACTTGATCACGTGATCAGTATCTAAAGTAATTGACCTTTGAATAGAGGTAGAACAGGGAAGTGGTGAGGTCACTGCTGAGGCCATGGTGGGGTTCCTGCTGGGCTCACCAATGGGCCAGGAGTCAAATGTGTGTGTCTGTGTCTCTCTTCAAGAAGCTTACTGTGATAGGAAAATATATGGATTTGAAAGCATTTGGCAAAACCTCCCCAGAATATTTTCATGGATAAGATTGTGAAATGTGAATTAGGAGACAATGAGGACAATTCAGAACAGATTAGCCATATGGGAAGAAAGACTGCTGATTGATGATATCTTGGAGAATGATTTCTAGAGCAGTTTGCTGTCCCTTAGAAATAAGCTGCATAATTTAACATTTTCTGGTACCACATTTAAAAAAAAAAAGGAACAGGTGGAATTAATTTTATAGTATATTTTATTTAACTCAATATAGCTAAATATATCCAAAGTAGTATTTCAACATATAATCAGTATAAAAAAGATCATTGGGATATTATACATTCTTTCTTGTACTGTCTTTGAAATCCGGTGTGTGTTGACACAGCACATTTCCGTTTGGAGCAGGCACATTTCAAATGGTCAACAGCCATGTGTGGCTACGCCCGCCATGCTGAACAGTGCAGCTCTGAAGAAAGGCCACAGTTTTCAGTTTTTGTCCTTATTCTTATTTTGTTTCGGTTTTTGCATATGATGTGAGTGACGATGTAGAAAGAATGCCTATCTATTGTTTTCAATGGGATGGACTGATTTAAGATTATCTCAGCAGATGAGAACACTTATCCAAACTTGTGGTGTGAAATCAAAGTGTGACGTCCTGTGATTCTTTTACACAGCTGCCCAAGGCCTGGACGTCCACTGCTGTATGTGAAAGATGGGGAGTGGAGAATTTCAATGATCACCATTTCATTAGGTGCCAACAGAGCTGCTTCAGTGTTAGCATAATCTTGAACTGCGTCCTGAGAAGCATGTACGGACTGCGGGGGCAGTATTAGCCGAGCCCTCCCAGGTACGGAGTTCTGTTCTGGGGGCCTCGAGGTGTGTGGTGCAGATAAAGCAACCATCACCTGGGAAGAGAGCAGAGGGGCCAAAGTGGTGAGGGGGTTTGAAGCCCTGATAGCCAAGGACCGGTGGGAAAAACTAAGGTATTAGGAAAGACTGGCGGCACATCTCCTAGATATCTTTGGCCACATAAAGAACTGTCCTGTAGCGGGGGGTGGGGGTGAGGGGGGAACCTATTTTACTTGTTCTGGTTGGTGGCCCAAGGTCAGTAGGTAGGAGGCATGAAGGGTCAGATGTGAGTAGAGTCAGAGTCGGGTTCTAATCACAGAGCAGTCCAGTGACAGAATTAGCTGCTTTCTAGAAGAGTGGTAATCTAGTTCTTGGAAATGCCTAGATGCTAAATAATAACCACCACAGAAGCTCACAGTTTCCAGAGTATTTCATCCTGTCTCATTTGAGCCACACCACAGCCCTGAAAGATAGACATTAATATCCCCATTCTATAAATGAGGAGACTCAGAAGGGTCAAGGTCTCATCCAGAGTGGCTGGAGCTGGGACTTGCTTCTCCCGGCTACCAGGGCAGCTCTTATAACTGGGCTGTCCCTCAGGTGGTCAGAGATGCTTTAGAGGGGACATCTGTGTCATAAGGTGGAGGTGGGGTGGGGTGGGGGAGACACACGGCAGTGGTAGAAAATTGAGGAGGCTGAGGTGATCAGAAGCAGGGGCGTGTGAGTTCTGTTAGATGAAGAAAGAGTAGTTTCTCCAGAGGGAGGCTGACGTGTGCAACTTCGGTTAGTCTTGGTCAGTGGATCTTAAGGGGCTATCTTATAAAACTTGCAGCCTTGAACTCAAAGGCAGTTAGCTGTGGGGAGGTGTTCCATCCTTGAACAGCTGAGGGGAAGAAAAGGGTATATTTGGTACAGAGACAGTCATTGGCTTCTGTCATGCCTCTTCCCAAACATAAGCCCCTTTCATGCAGGGCAGAGCTGAGCACCGTGGGCCTCTGGTGTAGTCAGGATGGTTTCAGCCTGGTGGGCCAAGTTTGGTGAGTTGTGACGGTTGGACACCTGCCTGTGCTGAGGCTGAAGTCAGGTCTGGGGAATGTCTTTCAAATTATCCAGGTCCAAAGCTGCAAAGCAGCCAGCTGCTTCCTGCCAGGTATGAGGAAATAACAAGCCTGCCTAGCTCCCCCCAAATCTTGGTGTTGGCAAGGAAAAATATTCCTGAACTTGACACAGAAAACTAATTCATTTCACATTTCTGGTGTATGACTGCTGAGGTCTCAGAATTCACAGGAACATTTGTAGATTGCCTTCTTCCCTTGCCAGAGAGCCCAGCCGTCTCAGGAAGATAGCTTGCCTAAGGCCGAACCACCTTTAGTTTCATTAGAAAGAAAAATGTGATGTGCTTTGGTTTGAGCAATCTGCATTTCTGGTTCATAGCAGCGAGGGCTGGGAGTGATGTGTCGGTGTCGTTAATAGGAGCCCTGGGTTTTTCAATAGTGATCTAATGACTTTTGGGGGACCCAAGAAATGCATCATGGACTCAACTTTTCAAATCTATCTAAAAGAAAAATCCAAAAGATTGTTCTCCCACTCGTCTGAGAGGAAATAGAAGAGAATTAAAATTTTATTTTATTTTATTTTCCTTCCTTTTTACAGTCAGGAAGTTTTGAAACTTCCCAGCTTCCTTGCTTTCCCTGCAATGATAACTTGTGATGCCTACAGGATTAACATTATTATACTTTCTACAAAACAGGGAAGTAGCTAGGCTGGTTGCTCTCCTAGTTGAAGCAGAAAACTCTTTCCTTCCCCTGTGGTGGGGCAGAACTAGCCAAGTAGAGGCACTGGCATATTTGCTGATATGCATGGTTTATGCAGATTTTGAGATTTAAGTCACGTCCTCCTCCTTTCTGTGTCTGTGATGATGTGAGGCTATGGGGCTGGCTGCTACTCCATGATCTGTAACACCCACCAGGAACTGGCAAAGCTTCACCACCAAGCTCAGTAGTGAGATCCTTCCAACTCTTTAACTAAAGACACTTCTGTTTCTAGATGGAGAAGGAATCTGTATCATCGATCTCCTGCGTTCTTGAGCAGTAATGGAGAGTGAGGCAGGACTGACGTAGCAGGAAGGACCAAACCACGTCCATGATTTGCATTGCTCTTGAAATCATATCCAGTAAAAATGTATCAAAGATACCTTGTGAAAATCTCTCCCCTAAAATTCCTATCTTGGTAGATCTAACTGTTGTATGCTGTTTTAATTCAATTATATTTGCTGAAAAGGGTGCAAAGAGGATGTGCAGTCTGGCTGCATCTGGGATTCCCTGGCCATCTCATTGGCCTTCTGACAGCAAGGTGGGAGGACACATGGCACCAGGTGCGGTCAGGCCCCTGGCCCTTTGGCTCTGCTCTTGAAGCTGAATGGAAAAGGGTAGCCCCAGGTTGTAAGTTATTAACCTCAGGTCCTACACACAGCTTCCTATGTTCACATGCAGGATACTTGGAATCTTCCTGTCCTGTATGCTGAGAAGTGGAACTAAAGCGTGATGTTATTTCAAGAGAGGGGCAAAATCATTCCTTTTTATTGAATTAATTAGAACATTTATTTATGGATGTTTGGTGTACTTTGGGAAAAACGATTCCCATCTAAGAGTAAACTGTCCACCAGTTTGTATCAGTGTGCTTGTCTGCTTTTCCTGTTCTCCATGCTCAAAGCCCTCATGCCTTCTCCCAGAGATCCAGTATTATTTCTTAATTTACAGAGCCTCAAGGACTCGATTGGTGATATTTCAGTAAGAATCAATACTATCAGGGAGGAAAATCTTAATTTCTTGAGGCAATGCATTTTAAAACCAGCTGTAAATGACTGCATGTGAACCGAACACTCTGCACTTTCTACCACATCCCCTCACTGAACGTGCCACCGTGTTTCCTGTCTGTTGTACGTCATCATCTGGTTTCATCCCAAACCACCTCAGCTTTGACTTTTTACCCCTAGTTGAGTTACATGTATTTGAAGTAATTCTTTTTAAAAGGAGTTAAAATTGGATAAAATAAGTGAATGTTCAGTAAACCCTAACAAATACTGTACTAAAAACAGATTCTGTCATTAAGAAGCCCTTGCGTTGATGCCAACTATATTTGTTTTATGTTTCAGTTAATTTTCCATAGTTCTAAGAAGTTTTAAAAACAATAAAGGCAGTGGAGGCGCTGATTTTCTTCTTAGGCTCCAGGAGGAAGCTACTTTATTAACTTTGCTTTAGGCCTGTTAAATGGGGTAGTTGAAGGATGACATGCCTGGCATATGACAGGGATTCCTGATTTTCTTCTTCTACCGTTTTTCCCTAAAGTTTCCAAAGAGGTATGATATCATCACAGGTTAATACCAGTGAGGATGTTTAGTTAATAATTTACCAGTAACTTGGATATTTCTTTGATTCGAAGATGTACGCTCCCTCTCCCACATTTCACCATCTATTATTTTATTATTTTCTTTCTTAATGGTTTGGTTTATAAAACAATGGTGGATATTAGATGAAAGAGTATATAAAAAGAAGTTCCTTGTGTGGTCATTTGTTAGATACAGGTCTAGTGTTCCCATTTGTGTAAGTAAGTAAAAGTCTCAGTAAGAGAGAGCTATCTGGCCAGAGAAGGCCCATAGTCCTATATTCATTCAAGAGAGTCTCTCTCTCTCTCTTATTGGTTATTGTTCAAAATCTATGACTGAACCAGAGTTTGACATTTTCTTTGCAAATAATTGTTTTATCAATGTTTTAAAGTTAGGAGCAAAAAGATATTATTTCCAACAATTCAATTACAGATGCCATTTCATTTAATTTTTGTTGTCAAACTGAGTTGTGCCATTCCAAATCTTTGCTTTAAGAGGAGAGCCAAATGTGTAGAAAAAAGAAGAGGACTCGGGTACATTATAAGAGAAAGAGAGATGGAATGTCAGTTTCCACTCCAAAAGTTCACAACTTACAAAGAATTTATTTATGCAATACAGATCTTTTCTCAAATATTTTTCACAGAATTTCACACAGCAATCTACTAGAAAAGTAGAATTATACAACACCAAAATAACATTGTTTCTTAGTACAAATTGCTAATCAAAAGGAAGGTGAAGACAGTTTAATAACAGCTAGAAGGTAAAATGGGTGTTGCTTAATACAGCACCTGGTAGCCTCTGTTCTCAGACCCGAGGTGGGGGAGGGGGCGCCCCGACAATGCTCCAGCTCAGCGCACGGTCAAACCTCAGTGTGAGCTTTGGTACTTGCATTTACTTTAAAAGAAAAGCAAAGGTGGTGAGCCCAAGAGCATTTCCATCGTTTCATTTTGGTGTTCTATAGAGACGACAGATCAGGAAAACATTGTAAATATTTCACACTTGGTATAACATTAGATCCTTTATGTTAACCACACAATAAAACAAAATAGCTTCCCCCAAACCATAATTTTCTAGGTCTAAAACGTGCTGGAAGAATAATATTGATAGAAATAATTCATTGAGATGTTTTAAATTACATTTACCATAATTTAAACAAACATTACTATTTAAATCCCAGAAATTTCAGAGCTGAAGAAGCACAATTGTTTGGAAAAATACAGGACCCAAAGTACAGCATAAAATTCCCCTATTGCAGTATTATAACCCACGTCCCTATTTTTAAAATCATATATTTCTCAAGATGATTGCAGATAGATGGGAAGTGTTTTTTCATAATATAGCTAGAATAAGTGGGTTTACTTGCTCCACTGTATGTTTCCGTAATTGGTGAAAATAGACTTCTCATTATGACTAAAAATATAGATTTTTTTTAAACTACAGAACCCAGTAGCCAGTTTCTGCTTTGCTATTCACCCCAAAAAAGTCAAGCAAAGTCTACAAAAATAGCAATTAACTTTAAAAAATATTTTGCTTCTTAGAGCAAATTTAAGTTACATTCAGATGTGACAGCTATTTCTAAGAGAAAGATGCTCCAGAGTACTCCCCCTGCCTAGGCTGGGGCGAGGCTGAGGTGCAGCTGTCAGCATCAGTAGCGGGTTTGGTATTCATGATGCCACCGGTTAAAGTCGTTGTAGAATAGAACGATGCTTCCTGAGGCCATGCCAGAAATGATGCACCTGGGAAAAGCAGAGAGAGGAGTGATTTACAAACCTATTTATTTCCTAGGGATGTGTTACTAAAGAAAGAACTGCCCTCCCCAAATCTGCAAGGTAAATATAGAAGATGATGGCAGTCAAACCTAATAATTTGTGAGAACTAAGGTATGTTTTTTGCTGACTACAGTGCAGCTCTGAGTAAGCTTAGAGTGCCACCCCTGACATGCCACAAGGATCCAAGCCATAGCTTGGAAAGTACAGCCAGTATATACAGGATGAGTCACTAAAGCCTGAACAGACCTGATGATTTCTAAGGGAAGCTGGGCTGGTGAGCCCTGTCTTTTATATTAGGTATCAGAATCAAAAGAAAGAATCACAATCTAAAGGTAATTGCTAGTGGAGGAAGCGGCACACAGTCAAGTGACAGAGATCTCTCTGACAGGTACAGGATCAATGACGAGTAAGCAGAGTATTGATCATAATACTCAGCCAAAAAAAGTGGGCTGGGCTCTGCTCTGCAGAAGAATATTCTATGTTCATCATGCTCTGGGTAAGGGGCCAGGCCTCATAACAAAGTGACTCACTGAAATGGTCACTAAAGATAGAAGCTGCTGCTTGCTCTCCTGTTCTGGAGAAGGTGGTTCAGGGAAAGAGATGGAGAGCAGTAAGATGAGCAGCTTAGAGAAGCCTATTATCTTAGACCTTTCTCTTTCTCTTTCTATGGTTTGGTTAGGTTCACTCCTTAGAAATCATATGTAATATTCCTCTTAGTACCTCATATCAAAATTAGGAACTAAAATGTGTCACTATGAAAAAAATCAACTAAACACAGAAGGCAGTAATGAGGAAACGAGGGACAAAACTTTAAAACATCTAGAAAACAAAGAGTAAAATGGCAAAAGTCTTTCCTTATCAGTAATTACTTTAAATGTAAGGGGATTGAACTCTCCAAGCAAAAGGCAGAGAGACTGGCAGTGGGATAAAAAACATGATCAAACTGTATGCTGTCTGCAAGAGACCACTTCAGACACAAACAGGTTGAAAGTGAAAGGATGGAAAAAGATATTCCATGCAAATAGTAATGAAAAGAGAGCTAGAGTGGCTACACTAATATCAGACAAAATAGACTGTAAGTCAAAATCTGTTACAAGAGACAAAGAAGGACCCTATATATCAATAAAAAGGTCAATTCATCAAAAAGATACAGCAATTACATATATGCCCCAAACGTCAGAGCCCCCAAGATATATGGAGTCAACACTGACAGAATTGAAGGGAAAAATAGTTCCACAGTAATAGTTGGAGACTTCAATACCCCACTTTCAATAATGGGTAGAACACCCAGAAAGAAGATAAGGAAATAGAGGACCTGAACAATTATAAAAGTGAATTGGACCTAACACATATATAAAACACTCACCCAACCATAGCAGAACACACATTATGGAACATTCTCCAGGATAAACCATATGTTAGGCCACAAAATAAGTCAATAAATTTAAAAAGACTGAAATCATACCAAGTATCTTTTCTGACCACAATAGACTTAAGCTAGAAATCAATAACAGAAGGAAAACTAGCAAATTCACAAATATGTGAAAATTAAACAACCAAGAAATCTCAAGGGAAATTAGAAAATACTCTGAGACAAATGAAAACAAAACGACAACAAACCAAAACTTAAGGGATACAATGAAAGCAGTGCTAAGAGGGAAACTTATAGCTGTAAACACACAGTAAAGAAGAAAGATCTCAATCAGTAACCTAATTCGACACCTTAAGAAACTAGAAAAAGAAGAGCAAATTAAACCCAAAGCTAACAGAAGGAAGGAAATAATAAAGATTAGAATGGAGATAAATAATACAGAGGATAGAAAAACAATAGAAATAGCAACAAAACCAAAAGTTAGTTCTTTGAAAGATCTATAAAATTGACAAACCTTTAACTAGATTGACTAAGAAAAAAGAGAGGACTCAAATTACTAAAATCATAAAGTGGAGACATTACTACCAATTTTATAGAAATAAAAGAGGATTATAATAAAATACTAGGAACAACTGTATGCTGACAAATTGGATAAGCTAGATGAAATGAAAAAATTCTTAGAAACACACACCATACCAAAAATGAATCATGAAAAAATAGAAAATCTGAATAGACTTAAAACTAGTAAGGAGACTGAATCAGTAATCAAAAACCTCCCAGTAAAGAAAAGCCCTGGACCAGATGGCTTCACTGGTGAATTCTACCAAACATTTAAAGAAGGATTAACACCAACTCAAACTCTTCTAAAAAACTGAAGAGGAGAGGACAATTCCTAAGTCATTCAACGAGGCCCACATACCCTGACACTAAAGTCAAATAAAGACACTACAAGAAAAGTACAAACCAATATCCCTTATGAATACTGATACAAGAATCTTCAACAAATACTAGCACACTAAATTCAGCAGCATATTAAAAGGATTATACACCATGACCAAGAGGATTTATTCTTGGAATGTAAGGATGGTTCAACATAAAAAAAAATCACTGCAATATACCATATTAACAGAATTAACAGGAAAAAAAGCCCTACATGATCATCTCCATTGATGCAGAAGAGGCATTTGACAAAATTCAACATCCTTTCATGATAAAAACACTCAAACTAGGAATAGAAGGAAAGTATCTCAACATGATAAAGGGCATTTATGAAAAACCCACAGCTAACATCATACTCAATGGTGAAAGACTGGAAGCTTTCCCCTATGATAAGAAACAGGACAAGGATACCTGCTTTTACCACTTCTATTCAACACAGTACTGCAAGTCCTACTTAGAGCAATTAGGCAAGAAAAAGAAATGAAAGTCATCCAAATTGGAAAGGAAGAAGTAAAATTATCTCTATTACAGATGACATGATTTTATATGTAGGAAATCCTAGAGATTCCACAAAAAAACTAGTAAAGCTAATGAATTCAGCAAAGTTGCAGGATACAAAATCACACAAAAATAAGTTTTGTTTCTGTACATGAACACTGAACAATCTGAAAAGAAAATTAAGAGAACAATTCTATTTACAATAGCAACAAAAAGGATGAAATTCTCAGGAATAAATTTAACCAAGGGGGCAAAAGACTTGTATACTGAAAACTACAAAATGTTGCTGAAAGAAATTAAAGAAGACATAAATAAAGGGCAAGAAATCCCGTATTCATGGATTGGAAGACTTAATATTGTTAAAATGACAATACTAGCCAAAGCAATCTATAGATTCAACCCAATCCCTATCAAAATACCAATGTTTTTTGCAAAAATAGAAAACCCATCTTAAAATTCACAGGAATCTCAAGTGAGCCCAAATAACCAAAACAATCTTGAAAATGAAGAACAAAACCAGATGTCTCATACTTCCTGATTTCAAAACTTACTACAAAGCTACAGTAATCAAAACAGTGTAGTACTGGCATAAAGACAGACATATAGACCAAGAGAATGGAGAGTCCAAAAATAAACTCTTACATATGTGGTCAAATGATTTTTGATAAGGGTGTCAGGACCATTTAATGGGCGAAAGGACAGTCTTTTCAACAAATAGTGCTAGGAAACCTATATCCACAAGCAAAAGAATCAAATTGGACCCTTATCTGCCATCATATACAAACATTACTTCAAAATGGATCAAAAACTAAACATAAGAGTTAAAACTATAAAACTCAGAAGAAAACAAAGGGGAAACGCTTCATGATACTGCATTTTGCAATGTTTTCTTAGCTTTCTTAGCCAAAAGCATAGGCAACAACAGAAAAAAAATAGACTTCATCAAAATTAAAAACTTTTGCACATCAAAAGACACTATTAAGAGAGTACAAAGTCAACACTACTAGTTATTAGAGAAATACAAATCAAAACTACAATGAGAGACCACTTCACATCCATTAGGATGGATATTATTTTAAATATTTTAAATATTTAAATATTTAAAACAGGTGTTGGTGAGGATGTGGAGAAATTGGAACCCTTGTGCATTGCTGGTGGGACTGTAAAATGGTGCAGCCACTGTGGAAAACAGTTTGGCAGTTTCTCAAAAATTTAAACTTAGAATTAACCATATCACCCAGCCATTCCACTCCTGGGTATATACCCAAAAGAACTGAAAACAGGGAATAGATAGATATTTGTATGTCAATGTTCATAGCAGCATTATTCACAATAACCAAAAGGTGGAAAACAGCTGAAGTGTTGACAGATGAATAGATAAACAAAGTGTGGTATATACATACAATGAAATATTATTCACCCATAAAAAGGAATACTAAGTGAAATAAACCAGAAACAAAATGACAAATATTGTATGATTTCACTTATAGGAAGTACCTAGAAGAGGCAAATTCATAGAGACAGATAGTAGTACTGAGGTGAGCTGGGGAGAGGGAGGATGGGGAATTATTGTTTAATGAGTAGAGCTTCTGTTTGGGATAAAAAAGGGCTAGAAATGGATAGTGGTGATGGTTGCATAACAATGTGAACGTACTTAATGCCACAAAAAATGGTTTAAATGGTAAATTCTATGTTATGTATATATTACCACAATAAAAAAAATTAGGAACTAAAATGAGACTCTTAAGATACCAAATAAAGATTATCTCCCCAAAATTTACCACTTGGGAGATTTTAGGAAATAAGCCAAATCTTTCAATGGAATCCTCATGGACAATACAGGCATTTTACATTAATGTTTAATGTTCTAAGAGAAAGGGTACTTTATAAAAAGGTTTACAGCAATGTTAATTGGAGCCTTTCTTCTTAAATCCTGTCTATTCCTTTAGAATTCAGCCTTTCTCCAAGAGTGGCAATGCCATCAGAAAGAAAATCACACTTTTTATAAAGTATCTTGGAAACCCCAATATTCACTGGCTTTTTTGATTGCACAGGTGACCCCCCACAACCCAGCCCATCCATCAGCCCATTTAAATAAATTCCCCTGCTGTTTTTAATACCACCATGGGGAGACCACGATCCCAGTGTTACCTCTGGTCGTAAGACAGGGCCATGGCCCGGATTCCAGCATCGCAGCCTGGATAGGCAAAGAGCTGCTTGAAGTCAGACACCTGCCAGACCATGACGACACCGTTGTCTCCTCCTGTGAGTAGGTACTGCCCGTCCCGGCTCAGCTGGATGGCCTGCGAGACACAGCAACGTTCAGTAGAGATGTGGCTCTAGGAAGACTTTGGCCCCCACCCCGTGCTTGATTAATCCCTACATGATGCCAGCTACTGCAGTGCAGGGAAAAGAGAAAGAGGGAGAGAGGGTGTGTAGGTTTTCCTAAGGAGTTTTTTGAAAATCATGAGTTGTAGAAAACTTTTGCCGTTTTTCAGAACTCAAATGGACAAAGTTAGACAATGCTTGAGTTTTTTTTTAATTTTTGCTTTTTAAGGATGAGGTGGCAAACTCTTTCAGTTCTATGAATACTCTTTAAATGGTGCGTGTCATGGACTGGGACCAGCACTCTAAAATGAGGAGCCTCCTGGCATTTCTTCAGTTGTACTGTGGGGTGCTAAGCCCATTTTGTATCACGCCTGGGAAGACAGTGCTAGCTGACCTCATATCCCCAATAAAACACTGCTGCCTTTGGAGCTATGGCCCTGCGGGAGAAGACCAACCACTTTAGCACCTTCGCTAGGCCTGCTGGATTTTTACAAGAGTTGGGAAGACAACTTGCTAGAAGACCACAACTTCCAGGGTGATTAAACCCCAGGGTAAGCATTTTCTTCTTGCCCCAGGCCTGACTGCTTCCTGCCAGTGCTGAACAGGAAGTACAGACACGGAATGTGCTCTTCAACCCTGTAAAATGGGCCAAATGCAGACCACTGCCTATTTTTACATGATTTTTTACATTTTTTAATGGTTGAAAAAAAAATCAAAAGAATAATACTATTTCATGACATGAAAATTATATGAATTCCAAATTTCAGTGTCCATAATTAAGGGTTATTGGAACATAGCTACACTCATTCTTTTATGGCTACTTTCACAAGTAATTGCAATAGAATATAGAGCCTGCAAAGCCTAAAATATTTACTATTTGTCCCTTTACAGAAAAAGCATGCCAACTCCTGATATAACAGGTCCCTCCCTACTCCAAGAGCTAATCCTATTACTCCTTCCTCTCCTCCTGCCCCCCTCCCTCCACACCTTCTTTTCCTAGCTCATTAAGAAACACATTTCCTTTCTTTAGGTGGCACTGGGAGTTCTAAAAGTTACTGCGAACACCTGTAATATTATGTCCACCTGGACACAGTGAATATGGGAATACGGATTGTGCCAGCAAGCCAGAAAGAAAAAACCTAACTTCTAAAAAATATATTTACACTGTTCTGTACTCAGATTTTTTTCAGACTAATGTGTGTGTGTGTGTGTGTGTGTATATATATATTTTTTTTTGGTGAGGAACATTGGCCCTGAGCTAACAGCTATTGCTCATCTTCCTCTATTTGCTTGAGGAAGATGCTCCCTGAGCTAACATCTGTGCCAATCCTCCTCTATTTTGTATGTGGGACAGGGACACAGCATGGCTTGATGAGCAGTGTGTAGGTCTGTGCCCGGGATCCAAACCTGCGAACCCCAGGCTGCTGAAGTGGAGCACACGAACTTAACCACTACACCACTGGCTGGGCTGTCCCCTGTACTCAGATTTTTAGTATAGTTGCCTTAAGTCTTTAACCTTTGACAAAAGTTTTAAAAAATCATAGAAAAGTCAGGACTGTTTCATAGTCATTCAATTCACATTCACGTAAATGCCAACTTTTAGTGGCCTCTTAAATATAGCTTATTCTCAAGAATGCAAAAATACATCTAAGAAATAAAAACCCATGTGTGGAAGACAGTTACATATAAGAAGTATTCTCTAAATCTTAACCAAATACAAATAGTAGGATTTTTCAATGTAAGTAAAAATCAATATCCTTTTCCCCCATTCATTTCACAAATGGCCAGCTCTAGGGGGTATCTGGGAACTGCAATGAAGACTAGGACAAATAATTATTTGCTACACTTATAAAATTCAGCTGATGGAAATCCATTAACCTTATGGTTGTGGTTCACTTGAGTTTTATACTTGAGGCTTTTTACTGGATAAATGCTATATTAAAACATAAATTAAAACCATTAATCTTTAACTCTTTGTTCTAATAAAGAATCTCTAATTCTAGTTTTGTCTGGAATTAAATAAAACCTGGACTTTTAGGATTACCATGTTTATCAGCATCCAAAACATTTTAGTAAGCCAGGTACCTGCCAAGGTGAAAAAATATTTGGTTGGCCTTTCTCTTGAGGAACCTGTCAAATTTCACTGGAGGTGAGAGCCAGGGTGACATTTACTGACTGGCACCCTATCTTCCACCCAAACCAGCATTCATATAGTTCTTAATTCTAATATGCCTCCTCAGTATCCAGGTTAGGTTGAGACTAGAAGTTTTAAGAGGGCCCAAGAGACATTTTGATCTCATCCTCTGAAATCCTGAGTGCCTTGGACAACGCTGTAGCTGCACTGGTTGTTAGAAGGGACCAGCAGGCCACAGCAGTCTGCTGGGGATGATCACATCCTAAAATACAGGTTCCTCAGGAAAAGAAGAGAAATGAGTTCCTATGGGTGAAATGGTGGTTATCCTTTGTTTAGGATAAAATAACTTTGCTGCTCTGTACAGGCTGCCAACTTAAATTTAAGTTATTCATTAAGACATCTAAACATTGCCTAGTTGATGTGCTATGATATGTTAACCAAATGCCACTGAACAATCTGGCATCTAAATAAAAACAGGTGGGAAGCCTTGATTAGCCCAGAGGTTCCCCAGGCTGCCTGCAGGATTCTTGGTATTTCAAAGTAACTTAATTTCTGGTCTGAGCTGATGACTAATTTGTTTCCATGGTCTCCTTTCCTTATACAGGCTCAGACTGAAGGATGGAGCTGGAGATTTTTGCTCTGTGATGTCTCTCATTCCCAACCTGTGGTTTCCTTCCTTCCCGAGGCAGTTAGCTGTGAAGTGTCAGTCTCTGGAGCTGTGGGCAGGTAGTGCTCATTTTAGGCAAGCTTGCTTTAATCACACAGTTGCCACTTGCAAGTTAGTATGATAAAGTGCAGGAGTGCTGGGGAAAAGGCAATGGATTGTTTAAGCTTAAAATCCAGTGGGGAATATTACAGAGGGAAAAAACAATGGCTATAGGGCAGAGAGAAAAGCATATCTGTATGAACAGTCTGCAGAAAGCCCCCCTACTACTGCCTCAAGGAACTTCCCAGAGCCTTTGGTACTAAATGAAATGCCACAGATATTGTTTTAGCCAGCAAGGGATTTCAAATTATTTTACAGATTTATTAGTGTAGCTGACAATATAATCACAACTCAAAGTGACAGATTATCAACATTATTGTAAAGAAAAGAGGAAAGGAAAATCCTCTGATGTGTACTTGGTTTAAATGAAGTATTATGGGAAGGAAGGGAAAAATAAAAGCAGAGGGTGAGTGCATGCCTCGTGGTAGAGGCAGTCAAAATGCAATGGAGAAAACTCAGAAATGGAGAGAGAAGAAAGCCAAGTACTGAATTAAGAAATCAATCCTAAAATACAGAAGCAGCAAGTGCCCTTGATTTAATCAATCATGTAATCTATATTTAGAGATTTTATTCCTTAATACTTCCTGACCCCAGTATTTACTTGAGAGAAGAGGGTGATCAGACTAGATCTGAGAAACTGGGAGAATTTATGTCATCTAAGCTGCCCTGGGTCAGGAACAGCAGGAAGTAAAATGTCCAGAGCTGGCCCAAAGCCACACTCCAGAGGGCAGAGGCCTCTGCGACCCTCCTCCCATCCCCAATGTGTCCTGGGTTCCCTCACTGGACACAGTTCACAGGCATCCCAACCCCGTCCTGGAAAATGATAGGAACACCACAGCTTCATTTTACCTTAACCTGCACCGAGAAGTTTGGAGGTGAGAAAAAAAGGACCTTGGCAAAAATAGTCGCTCCAAAGAGCAGTCCTCACTCTTTTCTTCAGCCTCTAATACTTACAGATCCCTGTCCTGAAAATGAGGCAAGACCCAGAGGGTCCACTAGCATTACCATTTCTTGTATACCAAAAGGGAAAAAATATTTGCCTAATTCACATCATAATTTGAAGCCCAACCCCCTTAACTTGGCAAGTTTTGGTCTTGTTATCCACAAAGAAGTAAAGCCTGAAATTAGATGCTAATCCTAAGTAGTCATAATCCCTCTCACTCCCACCATCACCCTATTCAGGTGTGAACAGAAGACAGTTTTAGGTGTACTGTCCTGCACTATTTTAGCTTTGATACTCAGAAAACAACAATGTGCAGTTAACTTTCTTAGATAAAAAAATAAAACAAGAAAACTGTGCTGTACCACTGAAAGCGACCCAGGATGGCTTCATAAGATCTTAAGAAAACCTCTTCTACTGAAGGATCATCCTGGGCTTCACTTAGTGATCTCATGCACAGAACATTCCGGCTGAGCAATGAATGCAGTTAGCACAGCTGGGACATGCTGTGGTCTGTGAAGTATATAAGCCTTATCCACGTGCTACCTAATGATTTTCTTTTCGTGTGGAAAAGAGACCCTCAGTGACTCAAAAACAGGGGTTTCTTTAGTGAACTCTCTCCCTCCTCACTTGCCACACTTTGAGGTAAAAATCTAGAATGCTGGGGGCCGGCCCGGTGGCGCAGCGGTTTAGTTCATGCTTGGCAGCCCGGGGTTCGTGGGTTCGGATCCTGGGCGCTGGCAGACGCACTGCTCATCAGCCATACTGTGGCGGCGTCCCATATAAAGTGGAGGAAGACGGGCACAGATGTTAGCCCAGGGCCAGTCTTCCTCAGCAAAAAGAGGAAGATTAGCAACGGATGTTAGCTCAGGGCTGGTCTTCCTCACAAAAAAAAAAAAAAAAAAATCTAGAATGCTGGAAGTGTATAAGGCACTCACCCTTATGTTATCATCTATTTCCATAGTGGCCTGGAGTTTTCCATTCACACTGAATGTACAGAAGAAGCCATTTTCATAGAATATGACACAATGACCCTCTCTTGAAGCCTGAATGAGTTTTGGTTTCAGGCAGTTTTCAGGACCCTCCAAAGTCCTTAACAAGTCTCCATTCATGGAATGTATGAGACATGGTCCTTCTGAGAAAAGAGGAGAAACATAAGGAAAAATTAATTTCTTTAATGAGAACAGACAAATGTGATCTGAATCTTGAGCACAGATCAAACAGGATTACAGTACCACATTACAGTTGTAGAAAGCCTTAAAAAATTATATATCTTTTGTATGAGTATTTTGTAAAATCACCTCTGCATGCTGGCCAGATCTCACCTTCCGCTTGGGAGAGGAGAAAGCCGAGTCGTATACATTCAAGTTCTTCTCCTCAAGAGATAGGAAGTTACTTTATGAAATTCATTATGCCAAGAGATGATAAAAACTGGAGAAATTCAGAAAGGAACAGGAAAAATTTCACATCCTAGAAGAGTTTCTAGGAAGGCTGGGCTGCAGTCAAACATGGGCTGCTGTCAGGCACACTATGACCCTCTCCCCGCATCTCACAGGGGCCCAGATGGTGGCAGCACTGTGCGCCTGTGTGGGGAGAACTCATTAGGGCAGCTCCTAAAGGCCTAAGCCTTCTTCCCTCCCACTGCTCATTACTTCACAATGAAAGAAGGTCTGGGGTAGTCCATCGTCTCGCCACCCCCCCCCCAAATGAATTCATATAGAGATCCTTCTGCCACTTCTCAGTTCACTTCCCTGCTGTCTCCCAAAGCAAGCAGCAGCATCCACCACTCTGAGCTCCTGAGGCTGACCATCAGGCCGAGATGCTTGAAGAAGACGGGAACTGCTGAATAGCCCATACATATCAGAGCTTTTTCACTTTTACTGACTGCCTGCCACATGCAAAGCAAAGAAGGAACAGGTAACCAAAACTGCTTGTGTGATGAGTAAGTTCTAAGAAATGTCTGAGTTGGACAAGAGGGGTAACTGGAGTACAGTATCTGCCCTGCTCCTATCTAGGCTAAACTACCCGTGGCCACATGGAATCATTACCTGTTCCCCACACGAAGACTAAAAGCATGGCCTTTTGCAAATAAGGCTCTCAGCTTTTTCTTGACCACTTAGGGAGTTTATAAGTTTTTAGTGTTCTCAACATAAATACATAGAGGCAGTCTTTGCACAGTTCCAGCATGCATGAATATCAGTTATCACCCTTTAAATGACACCAGTCCTTTAACACCACAGTTCAAATTTCGGTTATCACAGTCATTGTATAAAGTACACACTTCATGGCTAGCTCTTCAGTCCACAAATCACTATGTAAAGAAGAGATGTGCATCATGATTGGTGACCAACCACATCACTTCTTTCAAAGTCTGTCAGTGAGTGGTCACTGCATGTCTGTTACTCAGTTCATGCACAGACAGCAAACTATATAGTTGTGCTGCCTCCTTGTCTCCTAGTGATGAACCCATGTGACATTTTATAAAAATGGATAATCAAAAGAGGGTATTGGCCAACAAAGATGAAATTGCAGTAAGGAAATGAAAAATGATAAAGCTAAAAGTGAAATTTGAATTGAACATAAATGGGGTTATAGAAGAAAGAGCTGACTGTAGGAATGTTGATATTGCTGAGACACTGTCGATATGCAGCCAGAGGAAATCAGTGAAGTGAACTTATTGACACAAATTAGCAAAGTGGTTCTAACAAAAATGTTGATGTCCCAGAAGAAGTGATGCCAGCAAAAACCATCACATTAAAGGAACCCTAGGGGATATTTCATGACATTGAAAGCACAGAAGACAAAATGTTGGAAGCTGATCCAAACTTAGAAAAAAGTATGACAATTGGTCAAGGCACAGAAAAGATTCTCACTCCTTCTCAAGTTACATAGGGGGAGAAGGCAGCAAGCACTGTTCAGAGTATTCTTGATAAGTTTTTCACAAAGAAATCAAATACTTTAATTCTCGATGTTTTTCTAATGTTTTAAATTACAGTGTACTAAGTAAATGTGAGTTCTACTACTTTTATCATGTCCATATATATGTGTATGTATGTATGTGTAGATATATATATGTATATGAAACTGAAAAGAGAATTTTTAATGTTTTGACACAAAATCTTTAAGGCTATAGGACAATCATAAAATTTCCCATTGATTACTAAGATCACTTTGCATGGTTGTGGCTTGCATGGTCATTTTTATGGTCCCACACTACCATGCAAAGTGAGGACGGTCTGTAATACAATAGGTTCATTTTATGTGTCTAATTTGGATCACATATAGTCCAAGAACACAGTTGAGCTCAGGATATATGAAATTATTGGTATAAGAAGGGGAAAAAAATCCAGTAGTTATAGAATTCTTGCTATTGTTATTACTATTTCATTGTTTTGACCAACTAAAATTTTAAACACAATTCTTTGAATATTTAATAAGTCCTGTTAGCGAGGCTAAGTATTATAGTTCAAGACACAGATAAAATGACTCAAAAATTCTATGCTTCCCCATCAGATAAGCCTAAAAGACATGAGATTACAGTACTCTTTTGTGTGTTCAGACCTCAGCTCAGGGCAGAGGGACAGAGAAATGGATAGACTATTACGATCGGATAAGCAATGAATTGGAAACAGCTCTGTTCCTGGTCAGATCCTGATTTGTTGTGTGTGTTCTTGGAAAGCCTGCTTAATATCTTTGGCATAAATATATGATGATGCTACTAGGGCAAACCTCCAGGCAAACCAGCTTAAGTATCTTTCCGCTCCCTTCTCAATGCCATCCTAGCTCCTGCCTAGTTCTGGGATTTGGAAGTTAAACCAGACTGGGTCAGGAGTTTAGGTGTGAGATGGAACCCAGCCCAGTCAGAGTCCAGAAGAATAAACAAATATACAAAGATGTTCCTTGTTCCTGCCTCACTCTTTAGAGCAATGCTGTGTAACAGAACTTTCTGCAATGATGGAAACGTTCTATACCTGTGTTGTCCAATACAGTAACCAGTAGTCATGTCTGAATACTGAGCACCAAAAACATGGCTAGTGCCACCAAGGAACTGAATTTTTGATTTTATTTAATTTTACTTAACTTAAACAGCCCCATGTGGCTAATGGCTACCATAACAGACAGCACAGTTTTAGAGAAAAAGGTACCAAATTCATCTTTGATAATTTTTTACTAGAAAACACCAAGAAATGCATATATTTTATGAAGGTTCCACAGATTTACCTTTAGAACCACTTAACACCAGGCCTAGCTCAGCGCAGACAGCAGCACAAGTGATCTCATAGTCATGGCCTGTCAAAATGGCCCGAGGAGTGGTGGTCTCACCTTCAGGAAAAAAAACAGATAAAAAGAACAATCAGCTCAAGTTTATGCAGGGGATTACCACCCTCAACTCTATTCCTAATTCCTGTAATGCCTAAATCTTTAATTTATAGTTTGGGAATTTGCCCCAAAATCCTAAACTATATGCTATAATTTGAGAACCACATGTTGCTAAATTTCTAATCTGTACATGATTACCAAGCAACAATGGTTGAAATCCCAATAAAATAAGACAAAAATCTGCATTATAAAATGCCTCAGATACTTTCTAAATACAAATATAAGTCCCTTGATTAGATGATTTATGGATGGATGATTATATAAGTAGGGATTTTGGCTTAATTCACATTTCAAAAAAAAGGCAGCCTCCTCCCTCTCCTTCCCCCTCTGTGGGCTACTGAGACCCCTGTCATAATGAAGACAGTCTGAACTAGGATTCATAATATTTCAAAGAAGCCATCTCTTAAATACCTATTATCTTTACTAAGCTTATGTATTTTCCAGATATATAAATCTCACAGAGTATATTTCTCTATAGTTCATTCAAATACAGGGGGAAAAAAACAAACTCTTACATGTAATTCTACTGACAGTGATTGAAAATTAGGGGAGGAGAGTGAAGAAGAGGGGACAGAGACAGAGTCTCCAAATAATGGGAGATGTTTCAAAACATTTTCACAGATAGAAGTCATCCTGTATCTTTGTCTCAAACTAAAAAGAAAACTGTGGTTGGCTGATAAGGAACCCACACTATGAATGGCCCCAGCACAGAGAAGAAAAACAATAATGGGTTAGATTTGTGGCTTGATTCATGCCGAGCCACAAGGATAAACTGAATTCCATATTTAGCCTGAAGAATACTATTTTAGACTAAAGTCCTCTACTTTACAGTCTCTAAGGACAAAGATACAAAAAGCCTTTATAAATGGGACTAGAGAGTAGGATTCTGTTGGCCTTCTTAGATCTCCTTGATTTGGATTAGTTTTATAGTATGATTGATAAATGATACTGTGTAATCCAAAAGGGGCAAATGTGCCCGGAAAGCAGGTCACTATCACCAGCTGTGGAACTCCATGAAAAAAAATAACTTGTCATTCTAACCCCAGACCTGGCTATCCTTGGAACAGTCACCCACTTGGAGAAGAGAGATTGGTGGGTCAGGGAAAATCCAACAGAAACCTACTGTCCTTGGAAGGGCAAACACTGGCTGTCAAAAAAATTAAACTAGCCTCCTAAGCAGTGGTTTTTACGATGGGTCAGTGGGTTTTCTGAAATTTTATCCAAAATATATGTACATGCCTATGTTTTTCTGGGGGGAAGGGGAAGGGAGGAAGGGAAATAGGTTTTACTGAATACACACACAAAAAAAGAGGTGTGGGGCCTCTACTGTGAATATAGGAGCCTAGGTTCTGTGCTTACAGCCCCACTTCACCTGGAGCCTGCAGTTACTTCATGTCTAGTTATTACACATAATTATTACAATGCATTTAATGGAGTACATAATGCACAGCTGTGTCCCCACAGTGTCCTTTATGGCTTTTGGTGACTATAGGTACTTCTGAGTGAGATTTACATAAGGGGGCATCATGTCAAACTTTGCACCACATTGGCTGTGCTGCATGCAGCCAGACGCTGGAATTGGCCTACAGGCAAGTGACAAAGGGAGACCTCAAATGACATATTAAAAGGCAAGGGGATATGTGGAACAAGGGGCTCGGTTTCATTTGATTCAAAATTTAAAAACTTCTTTAGGGAGAGAAAACCACCTTAATTACAAAGTTTACTTGACATTTTCCAAATCAGAAAGAATTTGTTACAACAGAAACTATTTTTTTCCTTAAAAGTACACAAATTTGGGAATTTTTTAAAGAAAAGAAGCAAATAATGTAAGTCAATCTGAACTACTTTGATTTCTGTTAGAGATAAGCCTTGCCACAAAAATTAGAAATAAATATGTTATGTTTTAAGAAATTACCAATACTTGAGCCCTGATTCATGGTTTCCTCCTTTCCCAAGATGCTCTATGTTCCATGAAAATACCATATGATGTTATTTTTGAAATTAATGCCTAATTATATCTTTCAGCAACTTTTTTTAAAATAAAGAATTAAAATCATTAAGATCTAAGGAAAACATTCTCAGTGTGATCGTTCCTTTTTGTCGTCGTAAGTTACCATTTTATCAGGGGTGAGATTTGTGTTTTAACTTTAATTGTCTTAGAATTCCTCAGTGGAAAATGAAGGTTTGAAGGAAAACTGATGGCAACTGAAAGCAATCTAAGTGTAAGCAAAGTAAACAAAGGACAGATGGATAATGGCAGACCCAAAGGACATTGTCACTTAAGCATGTCAATGCTAACTTTTTGTTTTCTAGATCTAAGAATATTTTCTCAGGAACATAGGAAGTGAGAAGATTGCTGTCAACTGTATTTCTTCCTTTAATGTAAAAGAGTTGAAATACTGAGAATTTTTTATGACTATAAAGTTAGTTTAGGAAGTCTTACGATTAACCCTATAAAGTGGGTTAAGATATTATAAGCATTCTTTTTTTGTAAACTCATAGTTAAGATTTTTATAAGTATGTCTTACTTGCAAAATACTAGTTTCATAATCTACACTATACCAATCATTCTTCCCTCCACAAATCAGAAGATACACACACATAGTGCGTAATTTCCAACTGGAAAAGATTTTTCTTTTCCTAGGGGCTGATCTTTAAATAAAGAACTGTTCAATGTTAGGACTTTGGCTTCAAAGTTTGGCAAAATGTTCCCTAACCCAGGAAGCAGGTTAGACAGCTCAGGAAATACAGGAAAAAAACAAAAACAAAAACAAAAAAACAAAAAGGAAAGGAAAAGAAAAACAACAAATTAAAAGCATAAGAGTAGACTTATGATCACTGGGTTCTTCTCAGGTAACTGGTTTCACAAACACTCACTGGATTTCCAGGAAAAAGATTCTGCTATTTAACTTCCCTCCCCTTTAGGAAAGGCACATTAATGGCTTCCGAAATCCACATACAATATAAGGTGAGCTGTCATTTCCTCTAAGAAAAGCTGTTTCCAGCCTTGTTTCAAGACTGAACTTTGTACTCCCTTTATTAACTGACATGCAGATTGAGAATTCTTTACATTTTCTTATCAAAATATCTGTTCAAAATAAATACTTGTTGGATTTTTATAAGTTCCAATAAACCAAATATTTTAAATATTAAAATTTCACTATAGCAAATAGAATTATATGATATGAGATTTAAATCCAACAGGTCCAAACTGTTTAAGTCCAACACATATTTTGGGAACCACTTGGAATGATATTACTAAAGGTAGAGGGATAACTGGAGGCAGAACACAGGCTTTATAGGTGGCTCACAGACTCCATTTCTCTGTAGTTACACTGTTAGACATCATCCTGGATCACAGAGCCCAAGCAATAACGTCCCACAGAAAGGAAAGGCAAAATTCCTACCTATCTGTGTATATTTCTATTTGGAAAGCCTAGAAACAAAATCTAGGAGCCATGTAACTCATTCTCATTCCAGCACTCACCTACATCTGCCCCTCCCAACTATTTGTCGGCCCACAGAGTTAATACGTAGGGGGAAAAATCAGCTCAAATAAGACAAAACTGGCCATGTATTACTTTTTCAAAAACTCCAAAGCTATCATCATCTCTCACTGAAGTCTCTAAACTGAATAAAGAGCAAGAAAAAATGTCTTCTGAAAAATATCAGGTTAATTCTTTGATAAAAATTTGGAGTAGTTAATGGATACAAAAAGTCTTTACTTTTGCTTTCTGAGATAGTAGAATCTACCAAAACCTAGATCATAAAGCAGAACAGATTCCCTTAAGAACCTTTTAAAGTCTTACTGCTTGAAAAATCGCCATGGCTTTCAATAAAGCTGAGAGAAAAATTTATCTTGCTGCTAGTTTAAGGGGCTACACTTCAAACTCTTCTTAAAGAAAAATAAAAAGAGAAAGAGGATAGACTTCTTGGACTGCTTTGAAAAGGTTGAGCAATTACTTCAAAGGAAAGGGTGTCTTTGTCCGGAGAGCAGGTTTATGACTACTGATGCAAATCCTAACCAAAGGCTGAAAAGGATACTCAGTGCATCTTTATGGATGGCCTTAAAAGAAGATGAACAAATCAAAGGAGATTAAAGACAGTTCAAATCCTGCCACGAATACCAGGACACACCAGTTTTTGCAGATGTGCTTTTCTCAGTACATAATACTGAATATCATTACTAACTTACTGTTACTTACTTACACTATAATAACAACCCAACTTGCATTTCAGCAGCAGCACAGTATCTCCATAATACCCATTTAGCATTTATATTGGACCTAGGTTTTAAAATATTAGGTGAAATGTTTTACACCATTAGGCAGAATAACAAATGTTTTTATTAAATGTGTTTTTTTGGTGCTCATAACATTAAGTGTATTTCTCCACCAAATGGAATGAACCACTTAAAGTTATACCTGAAAGAAGAGAAGAGGAAACAGTAATTTCTCTAGCATGCATAAATATCCAATGAGAAAAATGTTTCAAAAGATCTGTCTCCATTAAGGCAAAGGGGATTAATAATCCAGGTAAAAATAGGCCTGACACGTATTTCTGGCATACTTTGAGCTACATTTTTAAAAATGAATAAAGTTCTTGGTATTTTTGGCATCATCTCCTCAGTCTTATGGAAATTAAATTACTTTAAAATGTACTGCAAAATTCTCATTAGTAGTTTATACATGTTATTAGCAGAGAAAGAATTCTCTTCATTCATTCACCATGTTTTTCACACCATCTATTAAGAAATAAAGTGTAGTTCAACATTTCCCTATTCAAAGTTTTGTAGAAATAAAATTAGTTCTTCCAATTAATACTTAGTTTAGATACTCCTGGGCCAGAAGTTAACATTTCCCATTTGTTTATTCATTCATTCCTTCATTCACACTTCATAACATTTATTGGTTATATATTACGTGCAATGCATTATGGAAAGAAGGAGGGGAATAGGGCCTTGTATTTGTAAATGACTTGATTTTAAATGGTCATTGGATCAAGTTTTGTTGACCCTACTATAAACCTCCTAATTGTAATTATAAATATCTATAATTTGAAAGGTCAAAAAGCTGTGCTGAAGTCCAAACTATTTATTACTACTGAATTTTTATACAAAATGAATATTTAACATCAATTAATAAAATCCTTAAATAAAAACAACCAATGTAATTTTCCCAATTAGTAAAATTTAATACCACCTGACCTCTTGGACAGGTAAAACAAAATCTGAAACCTGGCTTTGTTAGAAAAAAAAATCATTTCAATAGAGTACTCATTTTGAAAGAAAATTATTTAAGAACCTAAATACATAATTAAGGTATTGTACGTAGATTTAAAAACCTAAGTATTATGTAATATAGTTCGTAAAGATGGATACTTTGTTTTGCATATGCTTTTTGTTTCATTTTAATTACTATAAAACATTCATAAAAATAAAAACCATGTGAAATTTGAATACTAAGCTTTCTCATGTGGCTCACCATAATGGTAAATCAAGAAAGGAAATGGCTTTTCTGAAGCAGAAATGAGGTTAGCTGTTAAATGTTTCTTAAACCTTTCCATTAACTTCCTAATTTTTCGATGGGAATTATAACAATACATTTTAATTATGCAAAGAGAAACTATCTGAAATTTGTTCTATTCATTCCCTCTCCACCAACTCTTCCCCCTCCTCTCTATTCATTATGGTGTCTTTGGTGAAAAAAAAAATGTTCATTTGGTTAAACATATGGACTACAAAACAAGCCAAAACTGCATTTAGGGTGTGACAACCAACACACAGTAAATTTTGGTAGTTTCCTCTTGTAAATAATATTAGAATCATTAATGCAGGATAAGATAATGTTGGTATAAAAATCAGTGATAAGTTTTTGGTTTATAACCTTTCTCCTCTCTCTATGATACATATATAAAAGTTTATAGCAATGGAATCATCTTCTAAGACTACATTAGAAAATAGGTTTGTGTGATTATGTACCTACAATCGTTTACTTAAAGTAAACCCTAAAAGGGTTAATAATATTTTAAAAATACAAGATCCTATCATGACATATACCATTATTAAGAACTCAGTATAACAAAATTATTTCTATATTGTCCTTTGCAAATGCTAAGAGTGCTTTAGTGATAGGGTTGCATCAAACTCTCTACAGCTGATGATCCAATTGAATTAAAAGTGCAGTACAGTTTAGTGATTAAGACTGGCGCCTCTGGCCTACAGTGCCTGAATCTGAATCCAGGCTCCAGCACTGCTAGCTATGTGACCTCCCTTGGGCAAGTTCTCATAGTTTTAGTAAGATCTAGGAGCTTCAAGGCCCAGCACAGAAAGTAAAAGCATATTTACAGTCTCTCTGTGCCTCATCTATAAAACAAGGATGTAACAGTAGTTACCACATAGGACTACTATGAGGACCAATGAGCTACTACGTACAATGCTTAGGATGGTGCCTGGCATGCAGTGAGCACCCAGTAAGCATCATCTAGTAATACAAGTAGTAGGAATAAAATGATGCATATTTTCACTCTCTGTTGTAGACAGTCCTTTCAGCAAAAGTGTACTATCTAATCCTGTGCTGCATAAATGCCAATTAAAGATGCTTCTTCTAATTTGTTTCTTGTCAAGGAGAAAATATATGTTAATTTCTAGAAATTATACTTTAATTTCTCCCATACCTCCTTTTCTTAAACTTTCCAACTTTCCCTGACAATCCATATAAATTCTGATACAACTACTAATATCTAGAAGTCTAGAGCAGGAAGTGGAAGGTACATTACAATAATCAGGTATTTTTACCCAAAATAAAATATCTTTACTGTCTCTGATTATCAAATACATGCTCATTATAAAACATTCATATAATTTAGTAAATTATGAGGAAGAAAAAGAAAAACTGCATCCAGATTCCACTACCTATAAATAACCATTGCTAATATTTTGCTGGCTATCATTCCAGCCTTTTTTCTATGCATAAATATACACAGAATACAACATATACACATACAGACATAGATACTTAAAATATCTATAATATTAAACATGTAGTTTGGTGATCTTTCACACTTAATACAGAGAGCATATCCTTCCATATCAATATCATGAATCCATAATACATTAATGGCTATATGAGTATTTCATTATGTGGACATATCAAACTTCACTTAACTAATGTACTTCTTTTTTCCTACTTTCTTGAGACTTTTCATTTGTTGATTCCCCACAGAGAGGCTCGTTTTGGCTCTAATTCATGGATAGCTCCTGTAGCTGCATATAGATGTTTAGTAACATAAACATTATAAAATTCTGCTTCCAAAAAAGAATGAAGATAGTTAGAAAAGTTATTGAAATGAAATGTTCATATTCTTTGATATGCAACATTGAGTATGATTCTCATGAATAGCAATTAAAATTAAGAACTATTTTTATCTATCTATCCTAAATACCCAAATCACATAAAATTCTTTGTAATATATCCTCCTTAAGATTTTTAAGGTTCCTTTGTTAAAAATATGAGTAAAGCACTAGAGAAAACCATAGAGAGTTTTCACAGTTTTAGCTATTAGAAATATCCTGGATTTGACACCAAAAGCAAAGGCAACAAAAGCGAAAACTAAAGAAGTGGGACTACATCAAAAAACTAAAAAGCTTCTGCACAGCAAAGGAAACCATCAACAAAATGAAAAGCAACCGACAGAATGGGAGAAAATATCTGCAAAACATATCTGATGAGGGGTTAATATCCAAAATACGTAAAGAACTCATATAACTCAACAGGAAAAAAACAATCCGATTAAAAAATGGAGGGAGGATCTATATACACATTTTTCCAAAGAAGACACACAGATGCCCAACAGGTACACGAAAAGGTACTCAACATCATTCTTCATTAGGGAACTGCAAATCAAAACCACAATGAGAAATCACCTCACACCTGTTAGAATAGCTATTATCAAAAAGACAAGAAATAACAAGTGGTGGTGAGGATGTGGAGAAAAGGGATCCCTTGTGCACTGTTGGTGAGAATGTAAACTGGTGTAGCCACTATGGAAAACAGTATGGGGGTTCCTCAAAAAATTAAAAATAGAACTACCATATGATCTAGCAGTCCCACTTCCTACTATATATCCAAAAGAAAGGAAAACACTAATTCAAAAACATAGCTGCACCCCCATGTTCACTGCAGCATTATCTACAATGGCCAAGATGTGGAAAGAACCTAAGTGTCCTCTGATGGATGAATGGATAAACAAAATGTGGTATATACACAATGGAATATTATTCAGCCATAAGAAAGAAGAAAATTCTGCCATTTGTGACAACATGGACGTTGAGGGCATTATGCTAAGAGAAATAAGTCAGACAGAGAAAGACAAATACTCTATGATCTCACTTAGATGTGGAATCTAAAAAAAAGCAAGCTCATAGATACAGAAAACAGATTGGTGTTTGTCAGAGGTGAGGGGTGGGCAAAATGGAGGAAGGTGGTCAAAAGATACAAACTTCCACTTATAAAATAAATAAGTCACGGGGATGTAATGTACAGCATGGTGACTATAGTTAATAATAGTGTATTGTATATTTGAAAGTTGCTGAGAGTAGATCTTAAAAGTTCTTATCACAGGAAATAAAATGGTAAATGTGTGGTGATGGATGTTAACTAGACATATTATGGTGATCATTTCATGACATATACATATATCAAATCATTATGTTGTACACCTGAAACTAATATAATATTATATGTCAATTATATCTAAATTAAAAAAAAATCCTGACCCCACTCACCCCAAGGGAATAAAGCAATCTCTCAATTGTAGAATGTTACAAGCTACAAGAATAAAAGCTAAAAAGCTCCACAGTCATGAAACCCTAAGCCACAAAAGGCAGAAAGAATTCTAAGGATTTTTTCTCCTACCTAAAAACACATCATATCCAAAATCTGAAGTCTGACTGAACCTATCTGAATGTGAGAAAATTACTTTAAAAAATAGGGCAACTGTAAAAGGAATCATCAGAGGCATTTAAGTACTTAATTTCATATAAAAATGGATCTCTTCTCAAATTCTCAGGAATATCTAAGTACAATATGAGGTACATACACACAAAGCTGTCATACAATTTCTCTAATGAAACGAACTTTTTGGAAGGTGGTAAAGTCAGTCTAATATGTTGTTCCAGGAGGTCTTAATTAAATGTATCCTTAGTAGTTCCACAATAATGTCACACACACACACACACACACTCTTATGCAATATTCTAAAAGCAGAAGATTCCCACCTTTAGGTTTAAAAAAGGAGGGGAGGAAGTAGCTTGCGATTTCAGAGTATATTCAGTCTCAATTAAATTAAAGAAGACACATTCAAAGTTTTCTTTGAGAACCTATAGAGCAATACTTAATTGACTAGAGAGAATTTGTACCGTCTTAGATTAATTGCAGTAATTGTTTGAAATTAAATTTCCTATTTGAGCATAAAGTATTAGACAAACAACTTTCTTTGGTGTGGCACTATTAAAGTCTACATATGAAGACACTCAGTTTCAATTTAAGGGCATAAATCATCAGTTCTTCTGTTCTCATATTTATATGGCTAAAGCCTACAGGCTGAATGGTATAGTCATTTTTCTCTGCAACTAAACAAGGTAAATAAATGTGATATATTGGCACATCACCCCACCACTCTGCATATGGTGCACATTAAGGTTGTATTCATTTGCCATATGAATATAATTCCTTTTACCACATCTACTATTAGTTACAAGCAGTAAATACAGGGTTGTTTTGCTGGAACTTGAGGGCCTGCATTACATCATGGAGCACTAAACATCTTGGACCTTCTGGAGAATTTCATAGATGTAGTTTTAATGTCACCTGAACTTGAACACTGCCAACATATTGCTTCAAACCTTGCTTGATGAATTCTTCAAGAGAAAAAGAAAAATATAGGGCAATCTTAGTGCGATGGTGCACAGCAAAAGTCGGGCCACAAGGAAAGCTCTGGATGAGATGCAGACAAGAACTCATGTTTTTGACAGAGTCAGATTAAGAGTCATATCCCAGGTATAAAAAGGCTACTTGTCTCAAGCATTGCTTTCACATTTCAGAATCTAGTGAACACAGAGTTTAAAGTGAACCTAGAGTTAAAATATCATCCAAACAATTTTCTCCAACTGCAGTTTACTGAAGACCTGCAATCAACAAGATAAGAGTTTATCTCATGACAAACTGTGAAGCTTTGTTTCATTAAGCATATATCCTCCCGCTTCTTCCTTAAACAAAATATTTATTATAAAGTTCCAAATCCAGGTTAGTGTGGGGCAAAAGAAGGAAGAAAGTGATTTCTTTTACAAAATCATATGACTCAACAGAAATGTATATATCTTGACATCTGTGATCCATAAATAATATATCACAGGCAATTAAAAACAAAGTACACCTGTCTTATCAAGTACAGATCTTCAAATTTACTAACATTAAGTCCCCAAATGCCTCCAGCAGATGGTGCTCTAGGACACCTACTTACGGAGAGTAATACTATTTGTGTTACATCTACCTATATTTTGGCAAGACAAAGAATAAGGATTTATCAGTAGCTTCAGTAAAACATATTAGGCTTTATGATAAAAAGAACATAATTCCTAAATATGTGCACAAAATTATACATATGCATGGGCACATGTGCACAGAGGCAACCAGTAAATAATTCACACCTGGACATATTATGATACTCCTTTTCTTATAGACTTGATGTGTAGTCTATGTATATCAGTGGTATTTATGGTCACATGGCAAGATCATTCTAAATTCATTAAAAAAAAAATTTAGAATGCCTTAAAGTTAGAATTCATTTTTAATTATAGCAGGAATGTCTCATTAGGGTGATACTAGTAAAATTAACAACAGTAGGATTTACGGTAATGACTTAAATGATTGATGAGAGTATAACAAAATGAAGTTTTAGACAGAGAAAAAGCAGGGCAGCTATGGCATACAGTACTTTAAAAAACAGCTCTGTGGTCTGTTAGTGCTAGGCTTATGGTTAATAAAACCTTCTTTCTAATTAACGGTGCTGAAATATTCTTAAAGAACAGAATCTTGTTATGAAAAAAACTTAGTTGTTTTTTTTTTCAGTAGACGCCATTCCCATAAAAGAGAAAGCTGACATAGATTAGCATGTCTGATTGAAAGAAGAAAAAAAATGCCACCTTTCCATCAAATCAAAAACAGAATGTGAGAATGGAAAACTACTTTACTGAAATACTACACACACAAATCTATGCAACACCCTCACTGTCAGCAACCATTTGCTTCTAAAGCTAATCAACTGTGGCTGTAAAAAAATTACTCAGATATCTAAAAATACTTAATAAACATTTAATTTTTAAGTTTATGATCTATTAACACAATATAAAAACTGGATAAATAGTAACTATTTTGTAAATTTTCACCTTCTTATAAGACCATTTCAAAGTTTAAAATATTTAAATGCCAATTAAATGGATTGGGGTACATTTTCTCCCAAATTTGGAAATGGACAGTCTGGATAGTATTATTCTGAAGGAAAAATGAGTATTCAGGAAAAGCATTTTGGTGGACAAGATTCAGTCCTAAAACACAAAGAGTACTGGGGCAAAGAGAGATGCTTCCCTGTAGAAAATGTCTTTCACTGAAATGTTCTGGGTTAACTTATTTTAAAAAATCCACAACTGAATGGAATCCTATCTTAATTTTTCTTCTCATTAAGAAAATTGCATTCTACAGGAGATAACTATCACAAGATAATACAGTCAAAGATGAAAAACTATCTGTTTTAGAGGAAAACAAGGCTTTTGCCATGTAATCTAGGCAGATTTCATAAAACATGTGCTTCCTTTTAAAAGTCCCAAGTTATAGTATACATAGGTTTTACCCAGTTTGCATTAGCCTGATTTTGCCCAAGCAATGTGCATTTTAATGTTGGATAACATGATTTTTGAAGAAATAGTAATAAAGCTATCAACTTTACAAACAGCACTAACATTAGATTTGTAGAAAATGGTGTAGGCTTATCACCCTAGCAAGTAAAATTACTAGCTTATTCTCATGATTTTTGAAACAAAAAAACTAAATATTTGAATGAGACCTATGAAATGCAGAAAAAGCAATAGCCTAGTTTTCTTTAATTTACCTATTTTCCCTTCAAGTGAGAAAAAAATTCTAAATTCAAAAATTTAAGTTGAGGCACTGTGTGCATATATAAACCACATTGAATATATATACATAAAAGCCTGACCATTTCTTAAAGGTCAGTTATATTGCATTCAAGAGATACAATACTAGGAATAAGCATAACCTAAAATTCCTCATCTGGAAAGCCCTGACTTCAGCGGCTGCATCGTGGAGCCATCAATGAGCCAGAGGCTTATAAAATCCGAACCAGCCTGCATGAACGTTTAAAACACAGTTCACATGCGGTAAAAATGTCTTTGTTTTTGTTTGTTTGTCATTTTCTTTTGAAAAGCTTAGACTGGCGTGTTCATTTTTCTATTCTAATGTGTGGAAATTCTCATTATATGAAAAAGTGCCTATTTGTCTTTCTCCCAGATTCATCCTTCAAAGCTAAAGCAAAATTAAATTGGGACATCCGACGTTATAAAAGGGCCAGAAAGGATGAGGTTCACTTTGAGAAAGGTAATTTAATTTAGTCAAGATACATTACAATTTTCTAAAATTTTTATTAGATGTGCTGTTACGTTATTCTTTTATTTTTTTCTTTTCATTACCAGCATATTGGGAGTTAATGTCCAAAATACTGCAAGACAATGAGAGGGTACAGATGAAGTGCTTTATGAAAAATATAACATTATAATGTATACTCTAATGCCAACAAGATGGTGTTTGTGTGGTGATTTATTTGCTCTAAGCATCCTGTGCTTCTGATAACACCTCAAGTCGGTTACTATTGTTGCTTTCATTTTACAGACAAGACAGAAGGACCCAGCAAAGCTTGGAACTTAGATTTGTTTTCCTGCAAACTCCAGGATTTGGTCAATCCTACTTGATTCATTTTTTTTAGGGGACAGGCATGTAAAAACCATCTCTATGATGATTTACAAGCTATTTAAATATATATAAATATATTTCTCCCTTCTGGAAAGGCTGAATATTTCTAGTTTTAAAATATACTTAAATTTCTGAAATGGAACAACAATTACATACAAGTATAGCTAATAAGCCTTTGGCTACTTTTCAGAATACACATTGGTAGTGACATATAGGACATGATTAGGTCAAGTAAATTAAAAAAAACAACAAAAATTTTTTTTCTTGCATTTGGATTGCTATGTGTGCGTGAAACATCTTACACTATTTTAAGGCAAGAGAAGGTTCTTCCTAAATACTTTCACATAAATAACAAAATGGTATATTTATTATCTATGTCAAATCTAGGTTTGTCTTTGATAATTTAATGAATCTTGGTAACTGAATTTACAGAAACAGGGAAAAAGAAATTGAAAGTAGTCACTCATCCTAAAAGGCCAGAAAGGAAGAAGGAACAGAATGTAAGGGTCCATAATGAAAAGAACATGAAGTACTTTTCATAAGAATGTGAAAAACAAAATCCCTGAAATTTATGTATTTTAAAGTTTTATTGTAATTTTATATATACAATGGAGATATCTGTGCAAATATGTGAAATACATGTACACACTATCCTCCCCCATATACACACACACACTAAAGTTTGATCTGATCACAAAGACTGTATTATCCATGGCATCACAGCCTTAGAGTTATTTTTCATATTCTATTTGTGTAGGGAATTATCCCTGTTTTGATTAAAATAAGAAACATATATTAGAAGTTCATTGAATAAAAATTGTGTTTATCCACCACACTAAACAAAATACCTACAAAGCAGAAACAGCTTTGATAAAATACTTTGCATATACCTCTTGTAAAATTCTACTGGCTTTTGAGTAAATCTTTTAAAAAATGTTTCACCATCATACAAATATTATAGATTTAATAAGCATAGCTTTAAGAAGTCAATCCAAAATATGAGGGACTTAAACATTCAGATTGTTTGATAATTTGGGGCTGAGTGACAGAAGTAAGTACCATAGTATTTGGCTAAAGTAATTAGGTACAACACGATCCTTCCTTAACCAAATACATTGCAACTTGCTTTAAATTAAGAAACTGTAAATATTTAAGAGCAGTTAAAATGCTCTACCTTATGAAGTAAAAATCTAAAGCTATTCTTGCAGGAACTCTTCAGTGTTGTCATAATCATTTTAATTAAATTCTCATTTTTCAGGTGGTCCCTTTAATTGTTTTTTCCTACTTCTTAATGTGTTTTTCTAAAGCCATTTCTTTTCTGCAGCTGTGTGCGATTGGTTTTAATGGTAGCTGCTTCCTTTTTTGCCTTCTGTGAATTACAATTTTAAATGGTTACACATTTTTTGTTTTACTGCCTTCAGCATAGTTTCATAAAGATGTTTAAGGCTGTTGGAGAACATTTTCATTTCCCATCTGAAAAACCAAGAGCCAGTTTGAATATTCCATGTTGGCCTTTTATGACCTGTTTTATCTTTTAATATGTAAATGAAAGTATATTTTTTTATAAAGACTGGTTTGTTTCCATGAAATTATAATTTTTCTTTTGCTCTTTTAAAATATGAATTCAATAAACAAGATAATATGTGATTGCTCTTTTATGTTATATCTTATTGTTCGAGAATGAAACACCTCTATTTTATTTGGTGACAGCCATTTCCAATGAAGAACTAGCATTTTCAGATCATAAGAATAACCTATAACATAAAAAATGAGATTTCATGCTTAGATTTGAATTATCAATTGTCACAAAATGTTAATAACGAGGCTATCTAGGCCTTTTTAAAATTACAACTAAGAAACTAAAACTACTTGATAATTCAGTTTCACTTTCACCATAATGAAAAAGGTAACTTCTCTGCAAAATGTTATTATACATCACTTGTAAATTTACTTATAAAATAAATTGTACTTACTGCCTGGGTTATCTCCAATCCCACTGCTTTTTCCATTCCAGTACCAGAGCAGAAGGGTTGCATCACGTGACCCTGAGAGAATGTAGCAATTTCCCCCAATATATGACTCAGACCGAGTGAGGCAAGTGACAACGTCCCAATGGCCAAACACCACTTGGATCAATTTTCCTGAAATTCAAAACAATTTTCTTTAAAATTGCTATTAAAATTTTTTTTTAATTTCCAGTGACCATTTAACTTACAAGATAATAAAGTCATATTAACTCAGATTCTGATAATTCAGATTTTATACTAAAATTTGATCTAGTCCAACCTAAAAGTTTTCTTTGAGTATTAACAACAAAAAATCAATTGAACAGTGATAATAACATTTTTGAAAGACATAAGTTAAAACTATTTCAACTAATAATATTTGAGGACCGTGACACCGTGTCATTTTGCATGCCTACAATAAAGTACAAATGAATCATGTCTACTGATTAAAGCAGGCCCAGGAGAACCCTTATTTGGAACCATTTTGACAATTCCTTAAGTTACTTTATATGATTCAAAATAAAACAAAACTTAGTTGCGTTTCTGTTAAGTACTCTATAATTCTGACTTCACTAATACAAACCCATCTCTGAATTAGTAAAGGTTTAATTTCTCTTTCTTTTTTAAAGTGATCTATCCAGGACAATGTAAATCACTTTGGAGAGCTTCTGCTTTTTAAATCAGGAATACATGAACTAAGTTTTGATAAAAGGACTAATACATTATGATTACAATTTGAGTCAGTTCATTGTTTCTTTGTTTTAACTGTCTGAATGATGAAAATTCCTTGGGGGAGGTGATGATGAAATTAAGATTACGGCAGTTTATCTAACAGTAATGAATGGGGGCAGGAGGGAGGAACCCAGTAAACTTACTATATATCTAAGTAAACTTACAAAATCACAGGTGAATTGTTCACATAACGGTGTCAGAAAAAAAGTTAAGCCTCCATCTTCTTTGTTTAATCAGATATGGTGTTTATATTTCACACAAATTTGTCTAAGAATTAAATATCTGCAGCAGCCCTTCCATTCCATTCCTATAGTTTCTAGCTAACAGTTTCCTTTGAAGTGTCTACAGAATCTATAAATGAATGTCACAGAATGTCTACCCTTAATATTCAGCATGATTTTTTTTTAGTAAGTATTTCAGTGGGGTCATAAAAAATATAATTCAAGTGTTCAAGAAAAAAGACCACTAGGCTGAAAAAAAATTAATATGCCTAAAAAGTTTACGTGTTTAACTTGCAACACATCACAACCTATTCAAAAGCTTAAGGTCTCAATTAAGAATTGGCATCTAAGTGTATGTAGCTTTTCAAGATAATAAATATAACTAAAAATGTATTTACATTAAATTTTTTTAATTCTTGATTTTAATAGACCTGAAGCTTACTATAAAGGCCACAAATTTAGAAATAAAATACTGAAATGATCTTTCTCCAAATCAGATGGAAAGTCAAATACAGTGTTTCCACTCTTGCACTTAGCCTACTACTAGTAACTTTAAAATCAGATTCATTTCAATCTCAAATTGCAAAATTAATAAAGTACATTTTTTCTCCTGTGAATAAAGACTTTAGTTAAAGCAGGTAGTTTTAACTGTTAAATGTTAAAAATGTTCACTTCTGAATTTCTTCAACCTTTTAAATTGACATAAAAACATTTCATTAAAAAAATTAGCTTTTATCAATAAAGAATATGGTAAGAAGAATTCAAGACTTTTTAGAATTAAAAATGGAAAAGAAGAGCAAATTAAATATGAAAAAGTATAATAATTTTCACTCATTTCCAATATGAACAACAAAGGGGAACAGTTTAGTGGCAAAATGGATGGGGTTAAATTAGAGGCTGGCCTTCCTAAGGATAAGACAAAAGTCATGTAGCTGAATGCACTCTTATTACTAATTAGAAAACTGAAGGTTTGTCAGTGAGTTTCAACTGCTGAAAGAAACTGAACACACCATATTGTGTTTACATTTTTGATCACAGAATATGTTCCGTGACTTCTGCCTCAGCCTATCCCTAAATGCTGACAGCATGTAAACTACAGGAGTGATACAAATAGGTTATTTAGAGTAGGTTTATTTAAGATTTGATACCCATCAACTCAGTGGGTTGTAGGAGTGAGGATGAGCTAAATCACTACTACCACCTAGGTTCTTGAGGTACGCGGCGCAGAGGAAACCCAAGTGCTCCCACGCACCAGGAAGCTTGCAAAAGAGCAGTTGGTTTCTTTTTGAAGTAAAATTTCCTAGTGTTTTAATTTCTGCCCTAGAAGTTAGCACAATTATTTTTCATTCAACAAACATTTACTAAGCACCTACTAAGTGCTGAGCATTAAGCCTTCTCACATGTATACAGTGGTAAATAGACATGGTCCCTGTCCATACAGTATTTACTATCTAGTGGGGCAGACAGACATTAAACAAACACAAACAGCTATATAATTATGAATATTGATAAGTATTATAAAAGAAAAGAACAAGGTAGGATCACCGAGAATAATAAGATAGAACAAATTTAAACTGGGTGTCAGGGAAGATCAAAATGAGGGAGTGACATTTAAGTATTTACATCTAAAATGTTTCATATTTTAATATAAATTAACTTTATTCTCTACAATTTATACATTGGGCTTAACTCTGGAAAATATTATTTTTTTTATCGAGGTAACATTGGTTTTTAACATTATATAAATTTCAGGTGTACATCATGGTATTTTGATTTCTGTGTAGACTACATCATGCTCACCACCCAAAGACTAATTACCATCCATCACTGTGGAAAATGTTATTTTTTTAAGTTTACTTTTTCCTGTTCTGGCAGCCTTCCTCAGCGATATTTGTTATTGCCATGAGGTTGAGGTTCACTCCTCCTGCTCTTTTTTTGGTAAATTATTTTCTGATAATCTCATAAGTGTTCCCCAACCTTTATTTTTTGTTTCCTTTAATACCAGTCCACCTCTCCACACACTAATATCAAATATTACCACAAGCACTAGAATATCCCTTTTTTGACAGAACAAATTTTCTAGTTAATGTTTTATTTGACAGCTGTGCTACAAATAAAAAAAATTCAAGCTCAGGACTCTGCACCACTGAATCTAAAATGTGGCCTGAAAATAATTCCCACTGCCGAGGAAAGGTTTTATTGTTGCCTCTGCTGTTCTGGTTGTGTCCCGAAAACATGATTTATGTTTAAAGAATTTCCTGTTACAACCATGTTTCTCCCCCCGCCCACCCCAAATCTAATAAGAGAAGGATTTTTTTTTGGCTTATGTGCTAAAATATAATTGAATTCAACACTTGTGATAGCTTTGCCATTATATATTATTGATCATACAATTTTTCCCTTGCTTCTCTGCCAAACTTAGAAAATATTTAATATTCCTATTGTCATAAAAACACACATATTTGCCCTAAGTGAAATTATTTTAAATAAAACTAGCATCAGAGTTTGTTTGTATACAAGATATGGAGAAAGATACTAGGACTATCACTGGAGATTTTTTTCACAACATTTCTGGTAAGTGTAAATATTTTTAATGTACAAGCTAAGTCAGTCCCACTGAAATGAAGTTTAACATAAGGCTACTTCTTGTGAAAATGTTTTACATACACACGCACACGCATTTAAAAAAACAGTAAAGTGGAAAGAGGAAAAGGAATATTACCAAGTTCATTAAGTCTAAAGTAACATGGCAGACATACTGGGAACTTAGTGTTGTAAATTATAGCATTTTCAAAATTAACCAATGATTGTCAGGTAACACCCATATGAGATAACATGGTATAATCACAAAGAATGCTACATTTGAAGTCAGAAGAGATGGTTCCAACATCTAGTTCTATCACCATTCTCTATACAAATTTCAACAAGTTACTTAACCTTTCTAAACCTGAGTTTCATCATCTGAAAAATGGGGATAAAGACACCTGTTCTATCTCACAGGCTTACTGTGAGGCTGATACAATAACATGTATGTGAAAGAATTTAGTAAATTCTAAAGAACTATGTGAATATAAGAATTATTTTAATTATTAGTATTATATTAAGTGAGGTTAGCTTTACTTTAAAAATATTAATACTGAATGTCTTTTAAAAATGATATGGAGGGGCTGGCCGGTGGCATAGTGGTTAAGTTCACACACTCAGCTTCGGCGGCCCAGGGTTTGCAGATTCAGATCCTGTGCACAGTCCTATGCAACACTCACTAAGCCATGCTGTGGCGGCATCCCGCATACAAAATACAGGAAGATGGGCACAGATGTTAGCTCAGGGCCAATCTTCCTCAAGCAAAAAGAGGAAGATTGGCAACAGATGTTAGCTCAGGGCTGATCTTCCTTACCAAAAAAAAAAAAGATATGGAATGTCAACAAACTAAAAAAACTCTAAGGGGTCCGCCCAGTGGCGCAGCGGTTTAGTCCGCGCTTGGCAGCCCGGGGTTCGCGGGTTCGGATCCCGGGCGCCCGCCGACGCACTACCTGTCAGCCATGCCGTGGCGGCGTCCCATATAAAGTAGAGGAAGATGGGCACGATGTTAGCCCAGGGCCAGTCTTCCTCAGCAAAAAGAGGAGGATCGGCAGTGGATGTTAGCTCAGGGCCGGTCTTGCTCACAAAAAACAAACAAACAAACAAAAAAACTCTAAATGTTAAAACCAAAGATTGACATCATATATGATTCCACTTTAAGACATTTTGGAAAAGGCAAAATAATAGAGATGAAGAAAATGTGGTTGCAAAGAGTTTGCGGTGGGGGGAGAAGCTGACTACAAAGGGGCAGCACAAGGAATTTCTGGAGTGATAGAGCTGCTCTATATCTTAATTGTGATGGTGGTTACGTAACTGTATACAATGCCAAAACTAACAGAATTATAAACCAAAAATAATAAATTTTACTGTATGTTAATTTAAAGACAATTTTTTTAAATGTGCAAAAAAAAAAATAGGCAATCTAAAAGAATGTTTAAGAAAATCTTATGAGAGGATGTAACAATTTTAACTTCAAAGTTTATGCAAAAAGGAAGCACAATTTGAGGTCAAATAATGCTAAGGTTGTCAATATCATCTCAGTGAAAGAAAACATTAAAATTTAAATTTGATTCTGAGAAAATTCATTATATAATAAATATATTTTAGGAAAACATAAATCCCCATTTCATTTTTAAAGAATTCTAGAGAAGTTTTAGGTTAAATAGTAATCAACCTCACAGACTTAAACATCTAAGTAAAGGCCTAATTACTCAGAAGGACTTGACTGATGTTTTCTTTCTGGACCTACAGAATAAAGATGCAAATTATAAGAAAATAGATCAATTCCATAAAACAAAAATTAAACAAAATCATACCCCAAAACAACTTCCAGGGTTTATTCTATGAGCAGTACATATTCAATTATTTTCCCCTATTCTTTCATAGGCATGTAACAATATGATCATCAAAATATTCCTAGGACAAACTCCTTGAATAATATAATTTTTCAATACACTATACGTGTTAAGGCAGAAGCATGCACTCACACATTTTATAAAGGTTATTAACAAGACTGAAAGATGACTTACTATAAACATTTAATTAACTAGAAATTTCAATTAAAAAGAATTTCCTATTCCCACAACATTTAATCGAGATATTTGTAGATCTTTGTTTTAGTTGAAATATCTTGTTCCACAGTATCTATCAAGTTCTAATGCATTAATGTCTAATTTTAATTATTTTAAATATTCAACTACATATTTACTAAGTTTATTTCATCCTCTAACAGTTTCTAAAATACTTTAGACTTCATTAAATTTTTCAATGTTTCTCAATTTCCTATATGCCTAAATTTATCAACATTTACTGGATTGGATCTCCTGTAATAAAAAAATACTAAGTTGAGCTTGGTTTGTCTTTTAGGGAGATGTATGCAAATGAATACATAGGCTTAAACTTTTATTTTTTAACAAGAACTCCTGTCACACATAAAATCAGTAGTAAGCTACTTTTCTTCATGATAGTGTAGCTTTCAGCAAGATTATATGCAGAATTGGGTGGAGGCAAGATATCTACTCTCAAGAAATATACTTCATGAGAATTTCTAGTAAGGAAAAAAACCCTTAAATAATACCAAAGTGGGAAAATACACCTATATGTATGTACACTTGCCATAAGATTATGCACATACACGTGCATATGGTATTTACATACCAGTAAATGCTTTCAAAATGAATGATTCATTCTGTAAGCATGAGGCTTGGGAGACAAACCTACTATAAAAAACTGCCTCTTAAGACATGTTGAAGTTAACTTAATGGGGGACTATATAGTAGATTATTACTTTAAAGAGGAAAACTGTGTTTTCCTTATTTTACAAATTTTAGAATTCTGTAATTTTGGGAAGGAAGAAGACAAGAAAGCATTCTAAGCCTCTCAGTGCTACTTGTAGTAAACTCTAGTTCACTGATGAAGAAAATAACAGTTACCTGTGTCTGTAGAATAGACTCGAAAACTCTTATCCCAGAAGCCACAGATGAGAATATAGCGGTTGTCTGAAGTGATGACAAAGCACTGGGAATGGACTTGAATACTTTGGTCTAAAAGGTCAGTAATTTGCCTCCTGTGCATTCCTGTATTGCTGGCTGTGGGAACAGAGGAAGGAAAAAAAGCCTATTAAACCCACATGCTCAAAGAAATCCTATAGTTTATCATACTGGGAGTTGCGGGTGAAGGAGGTGAAGTGACACATTCCAGGATAAGAACATTTGATCTTTAATTTTAAATGTCATAATATTCGAAAAACCAAATAGGAAAACACATCCGATTGTTGGAAGAATGTGGGTAGCTAAATCCAACATCTCAATAAGAAATTTTGCCTAGAGGAAAGAAATAATAACATACTACAATTTAAAAATAGTATACAATTCTCAGAACATGCTTTCTAGCTCTCGGGCAGGACCAAACTAGATTACAATCTCCAGATTGCATCACAGTTAGGTTTGTGTTTCTGACAATCTCATTACATCTATTGTCATGAGAATGGATTCATGTTGTGACAATCTATTACCTTTAACTTTTTGTCACAAGGAAGAGATATTAGAATTTAAATGTCATATATTTGAAATATTGTAGCATCTTATACTACTTTGGCTTTAACAGGTCTTTAATTTGACTAGATGTGAACTCCCATTTCCCCTGTTTACAGCTGCACTTGCATGTAAGGAAAGGGTAGAATGACTATTTATTAAAGATATTTGTAATTGAAAAAGTCAAAGCACAGCACACTGCCACTTTCTTACTCGCTATGTAAGCAATAAAACAAGACAGTCTGGCAGTGTGTTTTCAAAGTGCTACAGAGCACCTGAGATGGGGTTTGTCACAAGGCACAAGGTCAGACATAGAGTGACATCAAGTACATGAGAAGAGTAATAATCCTCTAGAAATACACTATCAAGTATGTCATTATCACAAAAGGAATTTTCACTGAGATGCCTTTTTTGGCATTATGAGCCCAACCAAATAGAAAGCTTTGTTTCTAGTGATCTAAGAGTTATTTCCCCACCAACTTTCCAATACAAATAATGGTTCTTATACTGCTAAAGGAACTTGACTGTGCCAGAAGTCAGAACAAAAAAATTTCTGCATCTGATTATTACATTCTTTGTACCATAGTCTCCAGTTTTTTGGGAGAAAAACCCCACTACAAATGCATTATTGATAAAAATAAAAAATAGAAAAATATCTATATTATATTCATTGTATGTATAACAAAGTTAGTGTGGCCAATTTAATAGAAGGCTTAGAAACTAACACAAAAGAAAAAGTGTTCCAAATACTCTCCAGTTCTGTGCTGGGCACCACTGGGGATACCGAGGAATAAAATATCCCCTGCCCTCATGGCATACTACAACACAGCAAACATGTACATATACATGTGAAATACCACAAAATTCTGCTAGTGTCTGACTATACAACTTAACCATGTAAGATTATTAGATAACTGTTTGATAATAGGCTTCATATACTTTTGGGCGATTAATGGGCTAGAAAGTGACAGCTGTAGTAAAAAGGGCAGAATTCTAGTTGAGGATCACTTCATCCCTCCTTCCACACAAAGGGAAGTTGCTGGCAGATGAGAAAAGCTTTTATGGGTATCATAGTGTATCACAGAGAGACATTAGTATCCCACTGCAGTGAAGCTGTGTGATACAATTTAGGTTTTTTAACTCCAAAAAACCTAGCAATTAAAAACAAGGTATGTAGTACTTCCTATACTGGTTACTACAGTACTTCATTCCACATGATAATTGTAAAAATGTTTATATGACTTTTGCTCCTCTGATATAAACTGTCACTGGTCTTTTTTTTGTTTTTATTTTGGCATGATCTCTTGGGAGGACCTAGCTTGACAGATCTGGGCATGTGCATAATTTTGAATTGAATGACCACAAAGTGCCCATGGGTAAGAGCTGATGCCCCTTCAGCATTCAGATGAACTATTTTCCAAGAAAGTGCTTACTTGTAATTTAACATTGCAAACCTCCTCCTATCCATCTGCCCATCCATCTAATCTATATAACCTATTTCACAACTGACTTTCCTTTATCTCATTGTTTTCTCTAGTAAACCTCCTGAGATTTAGTACTAAAAGTATTTTTATTTAATGAAAATTAGGTATATTTGTCTAGATAAGCAGTCTTCAAACTGGGGCATACACACCCCTGAGAGTATAAGATTTCCCCAGGGATACACAGGCACAGATGGTTTGAAGGGAATCAATTTCTAGTTCCTCAACTTTCATATGTTCTCTTGCCTGAAATAGATTTGCCTGAGAACTCTCCTGTGAGTTTTCCTTTCTTATGTCCTCTTTCTCATGCTCTTCTTCCAGTAGATAAAAAAGGCACATTTCTCGCCTATCCAGAATCTTACTAAGGCACTTTACCTCAGGGTATAAAAATCTCTTGAGAGCCAAATAAAAGAATTCAAAATACTGATGTGATGCTGAAAAGCAAATGCCTAAGGTATCAAATCATTCTGCAGGACAGGTGGTTTCCAATCCATTGCTTTCAATAAAATGGAAGGAGGATCTAATCATGCTGTCAATTGATAGATCATTAAAAATAAGTTTCAATGATAGATTGCTAAAATGATCATTTAATTATAGACCATAAAATAATTCTTAATAATAGATCGCTATATGAATTTTGTCACATAACTCAGAAAGAGTTCAAAGATTTGAGTGACATTGTTAAAACAAAACTCTTTCCTTTCCCATCTATTTTCTTATGTGAGTAACGTCCATCAGAACTTCCATCCATAAAAAAACAAAAAAAGTAGAACTGTTGACAAATCCTGTCTCATTCAGTAATAAATAATGTTCATCTATGAATACATGAGGTAATTGAGGGGGAAAAGTCCCATCAATTTCATTAAAGATGTATTTCCAATAAATGTTTATTATGTTTAATAATGTTTATTAAAATTTATAATTCTTAATAGTGTGTATTAATATTTGTAATAATAACCCAATGCAGATTAATTTTTTAAAAAGCTGAGCCTTATGGTCATAGGAAATATTAATATTTAAATTTACATACACATTTAATTTTCCATGCATATTTTTATTGCTGAAAAGTATAATAGGGTAATCAATTTCAAAAGTTAAAATAAAACTGTGTAGGGGAAGTAGAATGAAAATATAAATTCAAGATGAAAGAGGAATAATGTAAAATTTTCAACTGTTAAGAGATTTTTTTATGCATTTTTTAAAAACAGCAAATGTTGAGTATTGATTCACTTTAATATTTAGATTCCACTGGATATATTTTATACACTATGCCAGAAATTATAACCTTTGCAACTGTTTAAACTTGTGATGAAAACTTTGAGATGTCAACTTAAAAATGTGTGAGAAGGTACATGGTTTTAAACAATTATTTTAGTGGATATAGGAGCAAACAGTCTAATGACCAGTGATCTAGAGCAGGGAAGAAAACTACGGCCTGCAGGCCAAATCTGGCTCATGCCTGGTGTTGTATATAAAGTGTTATTGGAACACAGCAATGCTCATGTTTACATATTGTCTGTGGATGTTTTTGTGCTGTAACAGTAGAATCTTAAGTAGTTGTGTCTGAGACTCTATGGCCCACAAAATTTAATATCTGGCCCTTTACAAAAAGATTTTACCCATGCCTGTTCTAAAGGGTTACAACTGCTGAAATCACTTATTAGACTTCATACTATAGGATATTCATTGTCAAGATTTAAGGCAAACAATGAGTCTAGACTTCAGAAATAATGCTTTAAATGACTTAGCAAATAGGCTTCATTATTTTCCTGACTTTTAAAACTTTACTCAAGTGAGCATTTAATTTTCTTTTTTTTTTAATATATGACAAATCATATCTATTCAAAGCAAAAAAAGATTTAGGAACCAAAGTAGTATTTATTGTTCATATAATTACTTCTTAGATTTTTCCTTATATTTGGGGAAATGGTAAATGAATTAGTTTTGAGCTTAGGGTTATTTCAGTTCACCTTGATAGTCCATCTGCAAGTGGGGGCCACAGCTCTCTATTAAAACACTGGTTTTAAAGATAAAAGATGACATACACATAAGGAACACCTTAAATTTTAGAATGATAAGTTAGCTTATTAATATGCTTTATTTAAAAACTTTAAAAAATTCTAACAAATTTATTTGTGCCAGGGAAATTTGACAAAATTACAAGGCAATCATTGGTCCTAGTATCATACTCCTACAGCTAGGCAATGAAGTGTTTTATTTTAGAAGTTATTGAACAGCATCTTCAATATCAAGGCTTAACATTCTTAGTGAAGCCACATTTGAAATTCCCACCCAAAAGGATGAAAAAAGCTAAACTAGAGATTTCAACTAACCTACTCAAAAAGCACAATAGCAATTAAATATTCTAAGTCATCTGCTGCAGATGCTCATTCCATCCGAATGGCTCTTTCTGGTCTCCTCCCTCCCCCTCTCCCCTCCCGAACAAATTTAACCTCCAATGGCAATTTATCGGGCTGTAGGACCCTTAGAAAATGAATACAAATATCTTAACACTGCCATTGGCTGGGCAATATATTTCTACTTTGCAACTGCTCTGCAATTGCACATTAATCCGCTCAGACTGAACAGAGGGTCCAGGAAGAAAGGATTGATCTCCTTTAATGATGAAACCCTGGCACTACAGTTTTATTTTTCACAACACAGTGCTGCTAAGAACCCCACTGTTATTATGAAAATTTCCTTAGCAAAGGAGCTCCATCACATTACCGGTGCACCAATTCATCATAACGTGCCTCGCTCCTGCTCATCAACAAGTCTGAGTGATGAAAAGATCCAATATTATCCTGACAGTACTTCATGCGCATTCTCAATCACACATTATTACAGCATCCATATTAATTTTCAGTGACACGCGTCCTAGGCCTGTTCAAATTAGGCAAACCAACGAGGGGGAGTTGATGAAATACCAGCATAGCCACAGCTCATTGCATTCCAATTTGCATGCAAATGGTTTATCAGGAAAATTCCATTCCCAGCAACCAGCAAGTGAAAAACAACTGTAATCTACACTTCAGGGCCACCATACAGAGCTTAATGAATCGCAAAGAGAGAAGGAAGTGACAGACCTATGAGAGGATCGATTTCCACTGGCAGCTGGTATGGCTGGTCTTGTACAGCACCTTGATGAGCTGAAATTCACAAAAGATAAAAAAAAGGATTATTTTTCATATACTAAACTACATAAAAATGCTTACATTAATTCTTATGCAGAATTGTTTCCAACCTCCCAATCTCTCATACAGTTTTGTGAAATTTAAAGAAAAAAAAATCCAGGTGCTTTCATGGCTAGCTTATTAAACATTTATTTTAGATTAGTGCTGTTCTGAACATGTGCCATCAGCAGTGGCTCCAGTCCTAGGCCATAAGCTATAGCAGATGCTTGACTGGCAACCTCTGATGCTGCAACAAAACAAAATTAAGTGGTAAAGCGCGCTGAAAACAAAATGTGACAACCATCTGCTGACTGTAGCAAATACTATTTTTTTGTTACTTCTTAAAAAGGCAGTTTTGAATGCTGCAGCACAAAGGATCCACAAAAACATCAATTTATGATGGAGAAAGGGAAAGCTCTAAGTCAGGGAACATTTAATGTTTCATCCATCACTTAAAATCGATCAATTGAAAGTTTGAATAAAAATAAAGAAAGCTATCTGCAGATAAATGTTTTAGTTAAATGCATTTGGCTGAAATATTTTCTTAAAGATTTGATTGAGGCTTTTTTAAAAAGTCTTATTAATATTTAATATTTTCATGGTTTCAATTTAAAAATACTCTGAGAAGCAAATGAGTAACAAAAATCAATCCATACTAATAATAGTTTGCTCAATTCTCAGAATGGTTCTAAAGATTCAGGCACACTTATTTTGTAACTGAAAAGAGGTTTTGTTGGCTGTTTCTCTGCGAAAGGTAGAAGGACTTTAGGTAGCGAGGAAGTGTATTAGGGAACAGGAGCTGCCACTGGCTAGCTATGCAACCTCGGGCAAATCATAAACCCAAAAGTGAAGAGTTTGGAATAGATGATCTTTTCAGCTTTGTAATTCTGATAGTTCAATTCCGGGTCCTTTTCCAAACTATTTTCCCGAATGACTCAGCAATTCACCCTGGTCAGTATCTGCCCTTTATAGACTCATAAGCATTTAAAGTACTGCTTGGTCAGTATTGGTATTAGAACTCTGCTTAATACCATCAGATTTTAGGAAATCTTTCTGACTGTCCTTGAGAGGCTGCAAATAAAAATGGAGTATATTCCAATGAGTTCATTAGATTATTTTTAAAGTTATTATGTCATCATTTTCCCTGTTTATAAATACCAACTTTTCAAGGATGTTTAGAAGATCACTGATACTGATAAAATACCTAAGTACAATATTAGCACTAAAAATTATACCTGAGTATGTATAAGACATTAACATAGTTGAAAAAGTAAAGCCATATGACTCACTCTTTTTTACTGAAGGTATTGTCTTTGCTGATTACTGGCTCTGCCAGTAAAGAAATCATAGGAACTGGGATCATAGAAACATTAAAACCAAATTGTCAGTGAAAGAGGTTTAGGAGGTTAACTATCTTTGGTCACGCCTCAAATTCCAGTTCTGCCACTGACTGCCTGTGGGACCTTGGGCAAGTTAGGTAGCCTCTGTGTTTCAGTTTCTTGATCTATAAAATGGGTTAGATGAGTTAGGTTGAACCATATGAAATTATCAATACCTGCCAATTTGACCTATAAAAATGGCAATTTCATATGGTTCAACCTAAATATAGAACCTGCATCCTAAGGTTGTTGAGGGGATTTAGTGAGTTAATAAATGTAAAGTGATGAAAATGGTATTTACAACCTAGAAAATGCTCTATAAACGTTAGCTGCTATTATTTAATTTTTTTCAGAAGTTCTGCAAGGTCCTTTGAATGAGAAGGAAGGATAAAGATGATTTTTTTTTTCTAGATCAGGACTCAGACACTACTGAAAGAAACAACAGGAGATGGTTGCCTAATGAACAAGCTATGGAAATCACAGATTCTCAGAAAAGAACCAGGATCTAAGTTTAAAAAAAGAAAAAAATTAGTATAACATGAATTTGATATTCGTTGAAAAAAAACTGCCAGGGACTTTTGACATTTGTTTTACATCAAGGCATACTGACAGGTAAAGGTAGCACAAGATAGGATGAAAGATCAGATTTATGTAAACATATCTGAAATGAGGCATAGATTTAATAAAATGGATGCTTAATATTTTTAGGTGTAAGTGTAGCTCAGAATTGGAGATCACATTGTAGAAAGATAACCACTCATGTATTACCATTTGTTATCATTCTCTGTATTTATCTGGTGAAGAGCTGCTGTGTCATACTGTAAAGCCAGAGGGTGGAGACAAAAACCACTAGTGACACAAGGTATGGACACAGAGAAGGCTCACTGGCGAGGATTATAGGCAAAGAACTGACAAAACATGTGCATCCGCCATGCTCTTATCTCACAGAAAGGTGAGCTTGGGCTGGGAACACTTGGATACACCATAAGTGGTATTCCAGCAGAGGGATACTGCCCCTAAATCACTTTACATATCCATAGAAAAATTGGAAGTAGGGAAAGAATACCTGACAACCAAGTACTAAGGGAAGCGAGCCTTCTAGCCAGGGAAATGGGTTGTTCAAAAGGGGAGTCGGGAGCTCAGTCATCAGTGCTTAGGGAGTGTGCCTAACAACTTGAACATCATCTGGAGACCAGCTCAGTTCCTGCTGAGCTAGAGGCTAAACTAAACATAGTGGGTGGAGAGTGGTCAGGGCTTTCTGAAAAGGTTTGTCTCTCCTCACATATGCTGTCACTCTGCTAAAACTGAAGAAGTTCATATAGCTGCCACCAACAGCCACTTAGGATAAGCATCATTTGTGGTGGCCCTCATATCATGCACACTGGTGCTTTTGCCAAGCTCTAAGGGTAACTGCGCACAGAATAGGTAAATCCTGTAGTGTATTTGACAGAACACACCACCAGCGTGTTTTTCTTCTAACGAGTGGTATTTAGAGAATCCAAAAATCACATTCATTAATCAAATTATAATCTTTAGTCCCAAAATATAAGTATGTCATTTGCATATACATTTACCTCTGTTACATAAGTTCACTTGAAGAAAAAGGAATAAAAGGACCTAATAAAAGAGACATTATATACCTGCCTCGATTTTTGTCTTCTTCACTTTTTCTGAAATCTATTCTCTAATCAAATATGGGCATTTGTTTAATTTCTAGTGGCCAGGAAAATGGCTATATTTAATAAATTCTGATACCAGCCACAGATTCTTCATGATGAGTACCTCACCAAGTGTAGTCAGTGCATCAAGTTTTTGTTTGAATGTTCAATTCGATTGTTTCATTCTAAAAGCTCTTGCATTTAATTTGGCATGAGGCCCTTGTTCAAGAATTTATATTTTTGCAACCATCTCAGGTATTATAATGAGCAGTGCTTTATGCACACTTTAAAAATTTAATGATAAGTTAACAGATTATTAAAATCTATCTTTTAAAATTTCCTATTTAAAACAATTGCTTGGAAAAAAAAAGCCTATAATCTCCAGTACTTTAAAAGATTTTCCTTCTTAAAAAAAGAATTTCTAACTAATGGCCAAAAAGAACAGTGCTAAATCCAGATCCCAACATTCCTCTTCTAATGAGAGATAATGAATCACAGAGGGGTGATCATAAAATTTGAGTCAGAAAACTTGGGTTCAAACCTGGCTCTGCCACTGACTGGTCATATGTGATACTGAATAAGGCAAGCTCCCTGGGGCTCACAATCTTCACTGGTAAAACATGGGGCTGGACTAGATGAACTCTCCTGTCTCTCCAAACTTGGACGGTTTACGATTCTAGTGGTTATTTCAGCATCTTGCTGTTAGTTACCACAACTATTCAGCACTTACTGTAAGAAAAGAAAGTACTTAGGGGTTTACAGTATTTTGGCTGTGTAATTTGTGTTCTTTTTTCTATCATCCACAAGAGACACTACCATGTCATGCACAAAAAGGCATGTAGCAGACAATAAGAAGTATTTATTGATGAATGGAAGTGGAAAAAAGGGGAACATTTGATAAATAAATACACGCTATTTATGGACACAACACAGAATATTGTTATATTAAAATATTACACTAGAAATAATATTTATCTCCAAGGAATAAAGACAAACCACCAGATGCCAAAGAATAGCTTATGTTTTAATATTTGTATTATATGTCTCAGATGGGACTTCTTTAAGCCTTTCAAACTATTAAACATTTTGATTCAGACTAATGCTTGAAAATTAAAAAGCTTAAATGTTGAGAAATAATATATTTAAGTAGATATTACAGTATCTTTAGACAGTGTTCAGCAGTTACTGTGCCTTATCATGATACTTCTTTACTTACCAGGAAGGCTGTGCCACTTGTTCACAGCAAATAGCCTGTTAGCAGTGACTGTGATCACAGCAGGAGTCGCCAAACCAGGCTGGGTGTTGGCTGCCACGTGAGTGACAGGGGAGTTGGAGGGGAACTTTAGGACCATGATAACATCCTGCTGGGCTTGGTCTGTGAACATCAATGGACTCTGCAGGAGAAGATACTGTTGAGTGGGCATGACAAGACCCAAATATACAAGAAGGAAAAGACAAAGAAAGACAAGAAAGAGAGAGGGTGCAGGAAAAGAAGAGTAAGATCATGTTGACACAAGTTGCAAGTGAGAGCACAGGGAGCAGAAAGGCTTAAAGAAACACTGATTAGGATTTGCTTGTTTTTCATATAATGTCATTAGCTGAATTTTTTGCTGATTGAAGTAGAATACATTAACAGAAACATTTTAAAAATCCATAAATTTTATTAGCTCTCTTCCCCACTCCATGAAGAACTTCCTATGAAGAACTAAAAGAATGATTTGATTTAGATTCTAAATAGGCAAAGTATTGGGGATCATATTAAACCATTACAATTGCTATTTTGTGTCAAGTACAAAAAAAAAGAAGAATGAGAATAGGTAATAGGCACAAAAGCAACCAAAGTAATCTCCAAAAACCATCAAAAGTTGGGTTGAGTTAGCATGAAGATTTTGACAACTAAATAAAGAGATAATTAAAACGAATATATTTATAAACAATAGTTATACAGCATGCATGTATTATTATACTAGAGAAATAACTTATGAATGTAATATACAAACTTAATTACAAAGGTGTTTCAAAGCAATGCATAATTAAATGTACTTGTAAAAACAATATATTTATATAGTGTACCAAGTCATAAACAGTGCCCTATTATAATGCAAATGCCACTGCATTCTGCTGTAGCTGAGGATAAAGAAAAAGACCTAGGTGCCCCTCCTCCTCCTTGGTAAAAAAAACTAAACCTCAAGACTTCTAATTTCTCCTCTGAAAAGCAGAAAGTAATTGAAAATGTTAAACAAAACATTGCATGTTCTAATAACTAGCAACAAAATAAATCTTGAAGACTACTAAGGATTTAGAACATTCCTACAACCCATATGTCATAATCCAAGACATATATAACACCACTCTGATTTATTGGCTTTATTTATACTTTGTGGTAGTATGCTATCATACAGTAATTGCACTGTACGTTTTCAGCAATTCTCTTCTACCATGTCTATTTTCTAATAGCTGATTAGTATCATTCAGAATTGAAACACTTTGATAAAGTGCTTCTGGCTGCTTTCCTACTGCTATATTTCAAAACAGTAGGTATATGTAAATGTGTAGGCACATATATTTAACACGTATTTATTCAGAACTGCTAATAAAAAATTAAATACATTTGCATTTTTATTATCAGTCCTTTTAAAAAAGTTATTAAGAGTACTTAGAAAAACATATTGCATTAAGAATTCCTATTTGCACTCTTTGCATAAAGGTGTAAATAAAGGCAACTAATAAGCTACCCAGACACCCTTCTGAGCAAGTGGCTAAAAGCCAATCAATATTATGAGTTAATCCTCCCTGGATGCTCATTCAATTAAAGGTGTCAGTAATGCCTCATCTGATGTGGCCTCAATTAAATCCAACTATCTGATGGTGTGAAAACACAGGGGGATACAGCAACAGCAGCAAAACCAGACAAATAGGCAGCCTTCGTGTGCCTGCTAATTACTACACCTGGTGTATATTATGGCTCATGCACTTAACGCAGCACGAGGTGGCTTTAATTTCTGCTATATTCGTGTGTGTGTGTGTGTGTGTGTGTGTGTGTGTGTGTGGTGGAGTGCATTGATGGTTGATGGGGGAACTCATCTGAATGGTAGTAAAAACAATTAATAAACATTTGGGACTTTGATTTTTAAAACCTCAGTAATCTTTGTCACACAAAGAACTTTGTATACAATTTTAAGGAATTCTGTGATATTGGGTAAAAATGAGAAACAATGAGCAACAACAAACACAATATCCTATAAGCTAGCTTTGAAAGAGTCTTGGGAATAGGAAATGAATGTCATTTCAGAGTACCAAGCCTTATTTTTCAATTATGTAGTTTTTTAAAATAATATTTACTAAAGTCAATTTATAAACTCTGAGAAAGTCATAGTACTGTATCATAAAGTCTCACTGAAAGGAAGTTGATACATATTTTTGAGCTAAACAGCTCATACCATAAATACAATTAGACTCAAATTGAATAATTCCAATGTTTATACCCTTAAAAAAACACAGAAAAATCTCTAATGTGTAGGAAGAATGTCTTGTTTACATAGTGACTCTAGTGGGCCAACACATAGCCACACGGCAAGGACAAGCCACTTTCCATAGAAAGCTGCAGACACCATATCCAGAACTGTCCACTGATTCTTATAACAAGCTTTCTTCCAGTGTGTTCCTACACCCTCCATCTTGACTAGAGCTCCCAATGCAGGCAAGCAGCAGGAAACTCTCCTGGGAGCTCTATAATATCCTTGGCTAATAAGTATGGAATAAGGAGCACTAGAAATAAAAAGAAGCACACCCCAGCATATTGGGCTAGTCTACAGTGATGGCACCAGCTGAGGAAGAGAAGGACAACCCCTCATCTAATCCTGAGTGCCTCTGTGAGTCAAATCTGAGCAGAAGTAGGAAACCGCTAGCCAAATTGCATTCACTTTTCCCAGATTAAGTGCACACTTGTTGACAACTCTGGTTTCTTTCTAACACACCTTTCTTTTCCACCCACATATGTGTAAAATGAAAAACACAATTTGCACAAGTCTGAAAAAGAGTTCAGGTATTCAATTCAGAGGATAAAGATAAGGAAAGGCAGTCTCCCCTCCTCATATGAACATGTGCCTTCCCACCCTACGGATAATAAAGCTGATCTGTCTTGATGAACCAATAATCCTTTTGCCATGGAGACAGGCTTGCCAGTAGGAACTCCCTCTTTGCCCCAGTGACCAAGGCTGTGCAGTGACCCAGGTAGAAAGTCAATGGAGCAGTGGAGGTGCTTCCATTAGCCAGCAGACAACAGCCTGAGTCTCACTGACAAGCTATTACCAAAACTAATCCCAAACCCCAAACATAAATCATTCTTACAATTTTATGGCATTATCTTCCATTGTTCTTGCTAAACATTCACTTTTTGTGTAGTCTCCTGCTCATTAAAGTTACCCTTTATGTTCATTTAAATCTGACTTCACCTGTTTAACCACACTTAGGGGAAAAGTTGATGCAAATAATTTTTAAAATGCTGATGATGGCCAATTCATATAACTAGAGAAAGAAGGGAAAAAAGGCTTGGAAGAGGAAAGAAGATGACAAAAAGGGAAAAAGACACAAAGAAAAAGCTGAAATGGGAAGAGAGAAAAAAGAGAGAAAGAGAGCCAGATGTAGAAAAAGCTACATCTCTATCTCTTGGCCTCTTGGCCGCTACTCTCTCCCTCTCAGCATCTGTCAAAATTCTACCATTTCTAAGCCACAGCACGGAATTAGAATCTATCTTAAATTATTCATTATATTTATAGAAACAGATTTTATATTTTCTATTCTTAATTTAAAACAGTAATGAGCAACCTGTTTTATTGAGGGACAAGTCAAGAAAAAAATATAATACCTATAGTCTGTTCTTTAAAGAAATTATTTTTATCATGCAGTTCAATATTCGTTACTGTGCTGAATTTTTTTATCATTGAAGAATTTCCCCCTGAAATGTCAGGAACTATTAAAGAACAACCACACTATTTTGCAGCTCAAATCTATTTCCCTACTCATGATCCTGGGCTGGCCTCTGACTTGCTTTGACTAATAGAATATGGCCTAAATGATGTTGCATGAGTTCAAAAGCAAGCTTCATGAAGTCTTGTAGAGGGGCTGCCCCACGGCATAGTGGTTAAAGTTCGGCATGCTCCATTTTGGTGGCCCAGGTTCACAGGTTCGGATTCCAGGCTCAGACCTACACCACTGGTCAGCCATGCTGCGGCAGTGCCCCACATACAAAATAGAGGAATATTGGCACAGACATTCAGGGCTAATCTTCCTCAAGCAAAAAAAGAGGAAAATTGGCAACAGATGTTAGTTCAGGGCCGGTCTTTCTCGGCAAAAAAAAAAAAAAAAAAAAAAGTCTTGTATAAGTGTTCTCCTGGAACACTGTTCCTACCATGGGAGTGGCCTGGGCTAACTTCTTTGATGATGAAAGACCACATAGAAAGAAAGGTCAGGCCATTTCAACCCACCCTGCAGCAGTGCATGAGGGAGCCAAGGTGAAAAGAGCAGAAGAAATGGCCATCTAACCCTCAGAATCATGAGAAATAGAAATCACTATTTTATACCACTAAGCTTTGAGTGGTTTGGTATACCAAATCATCATGTTTTTTTTCTCCCTGAGGTCCCTGACCCTTTGTAACAATATCCTATGCATTAAGATTAGTTTTAAAATTCCCAAATTGAAAAATATATTGGGATGTAAAGAATAAACACAACAGCAAAACTAATCTAGAAACTCACAGGATCAAACCAGAAAATGTATCAATCCTTTGTCTGGAGTCTTGATCCTACAGTGAGGATATGTGACAATTATGGACCTTTTAATTCTGCAACACAAAATATGAAGTGATAAAATACTAAAGCACTGGAACACTGTTTACCTTCCAAAGACTCCAGGATAGCATGCAATATTTTCTGGATGTTAGCAAGTTAACAAACATTGAATAAGAAGAACAGGCCCAGATGTGGTGGAGAATCTCAAGCACAACAAAAGACTCTTATGAATGTCTACCATGGTCTCAAAGACAGGCGAGAAATGAGAAAAGTGAAAGCAGCACGTACCACTTGCATGGCAGAACCTCTGGGAGGATGGGGCTCTATGAGTAGTTGAGAAGGCGTCTGTCCAAAACTTCGGATTTGAGCTTCAACAGCCTGAAAAAGGCATAGGTAAGTTTGAGGGTTAAGAGGTGCTAATTACAGGCAATAGAACCACAACTGTCACCTGAAAATGTCATTCCAAACTTCTGGCTTGTTTCCTGTTGAAAATCAACCTTGTGTTTTCACAGTGGGGCTAAGCACCTGGCAAGGGCATTGAGGTGAGGTCATCCTTTAGTACTGTGGAAACTGTTCCTATAAAACTCTGCAAAACTTTCTCATCTTGCTCAGTGATATGAAACAGAAACCAGCTATTACAATCAGAAATCGTCCTTTTTGGCTTCATCTCTGTTTTCTTGCATTTTTTTCCTGCTTGCCTCATCCTTGATGACTAAAGCTAATCTTTTACAGGTATAGAGGAAACCTATCGCTGTTTTGATTCTAGACCCCATTTCATCCTGGGAAGCAGAAAGGAGGAAAAAAGAAACATAGCACCTGTGAAAATGGCTTGATGCTATTACTTTTGCCATAGAAGGAGCATTATTGTTGACAGTCTCTTTGAACCTAGGTAGCTAAACAACAAAGTAAAAGCCATATGTTGCATCCATGCATGAGATGGTTAAACCAGGGACTAACTAAACATAAGAAACACATGTGCGTGCCCTTTTCGAAAAATGTGTGCATGCACCCCTTCACAAGGCACCCCTCTACCATGGCTCTTCCTGTACATCTAGCACAGAGGCTCACTTCCCAATCACCAATAACTCCCTCATCATGGGAAACTACTAAATGCCAGATGTTATCACTATCTGTAATTATTTTGTTTGCTTGTTTATGCCTGTCTCCTCCCTCTAAAATACAAGTACCATGAGAGCAAGGACCTTATCTATCTTCTTCACTGTCAGCTCCCTAAATTGGGTGAATGAATAAATGCTACAGTATGTGTGAGGGGAGAGAAGGAAGCAAAGATATATAAAGACTACTTCAACACCCCCACAACAGTCAGTGTTCTTAACTTCCAGGATAAAAGGATGAAGAAAATTTCTCAAATTCATAAGAGAATACATGTTCATCATGATATTTTTGTAATCCCTAATAAAATAGATCTTCAATTTTTATATGTTCTGCAGGACTGTAGGCAATTAATAAATCATAAACAAAGAAATATAATCATTATCAAGTATTAATTTCCTTTTTCTATTTGATGAGGATACCACTAGTAGTCCTTTACAATGACCTCGTAAGGAACAATGATAGCATTCACTCATTTGTGCATTCAATGATCATCAACTATGTACACAGCAGTATTAGGTCTCAATGTTTCTGCCCTTGAAGAATGTATTCCTAATGTAGGAAGCGGGGCAAATGTACTCAGATGGTTGAATAACAGCTTGAGGCAGTCAGTCCAATAAGTTCAAGGAATGCTCTATGACTTGATTGGGCAGAAAAGATTGGAAAGTACCTTTGTGAAAGCTAAGTGGTATGGTAGAAGCAGCATGGGTTTTGAAGTCAAACAGACCATTTTCAAATGCTGAATGCATACCACTTATAAGCTATGTGATCTAAGGTAAGTTATTTAACCTCTCTAAGCTTCAATTTTCTCTCCTGTAAAATGTGGATAATAGTACCTACCTCATAGTGTTATATTAAGGATTGAATGAAATATATGTAAAAAATATAGCAAAGTGCTTAGTACAGATTAGACCCTCAATATGAAGCCAATGAATATTCATTGGGGGCTGTTAACAACAACAATTTAGTACTTACTGTTTGCCAGGAACTTTCCTAAGATTTAAATGATATAAGATAGTAAATCTTATATCATTTAAACTGTATGATGTGGTTACTTTACTATATCCATTTTATATATAAGGAAAGTAATGCAAAAAGAACTTAAATATCTTGTCCAAGGTCACACAGTAAATAAATGGCAGACTCAAAATTGGCACCCACACAGCTTGATTGTAGAGTTCACACTTTCAACCATTAAGCTACCCTTCCTCCTTATCTGTTAGGTACTATGCTAGGGCCTAGGGATAAGAGTGAGCACCAAAAATACATGAGCTTACAATCTAATGAATGAATTAATAAGGTATCTCTATCATTATCATCATCATTATTACAGTGAACAAAGTATGTTCAGATACAATTAGCAGAGCAGCACAGCTAGGCAAGGGCTGGTTTTACATAGTGGGAGATAAAGCTGGCCCTAGACTTCAGAAAAAAGAAAAGGAGCCAAAGAAAGTGAGAAACAGAGACTGGGATCATTTCAGAACAGCATCTAAAATATTTTTTATGAGGTGAAGTCAATTTATGATCAACATTGAGGACAATCTTGAAGAAGAAAAAATATAGCAAAATGGCCACTTGAAGCCTAGAGGTAGTCACAAAGAAGGAGGTAGGAGCACTGCTATTTTAGGATATATGGATTTATGGACTGAGTTTATGAATGTGAACCTTAAGTCTCTTTTAAGACTTAGCAAAGCCAGTGCTCTTTCCCTTGACTGCTGCCCACATGCCTTTTTCCCCATTAAAAGGAGAGGAGGGGGGAACAGATAGCTTTCTTACTTGGCCTATGGTGTCAGATGGTTCAGAGTGCTAATCCTGACTTTGCCATTTGTCTGCTGTGTGACTTTGGGCAAGTAGCTTAATCTCTGTTTCCCTATCTATAAAACAGAGATAATAATAAAGCCTAGCTCATAGAATCATTTGGAAAATAAAATAAAACATATAAAGTGCTTAGCACAGTACCTAGCACATACAAAGCACTAAATAGAAGTCTGCATTATTATTAGGTTTAGGGCTCAGCATGATCCCCATTTAACACAGCTAAAACAGGGAAGGAAGAAATGCTTGAGGAGTTTATGATGATAATGATGAACACATTATCTTAGAAAACTGAAATCTGGCTCAAGATTTCAAAATATCTCACAGGGCTAAGCACGCAGAGACAGAGAGATCTCTTTGGAGTTTCAGAGAGCAATCCAAAACAAAAGGAATTGTATACCTCAATCCTTACGAAAGCTGTGGTATTTGAAAGAAAGGGATGAATATGTGAACCACGACCTAAGGAAAAATCAACAGGTCTTAGAGACTGATAACTTGGAGCAATGAAAAAAAGAGAAAAGACAAAACTAATTCTTTCCTTTTGAACCTGCATGTTTTAGAGAGTAGTAAAGCAATGAATGGAAATACAAATTTCTGTTAGGGAGAACAAGTTTGGCAGGAGAAAGACAGTAAATTTTATGTCAGACATGGAATCTGAAGTGATAGTGACAGCCATCTATCCAGGTTGAGATGTCCAATGCACAAAAGAAAACCCAAGACTGGCTCTGAGATGAAAGATCAGAGGTGTTGATTTGGGTGTCATTTATACAAGAGAAATTTAAGTCAATGGTTTTTGATCGTTCCCTCTCACTGTGTACATGCGTATATTTTTAAGCAGCAGAAATGACTTCCTTTTTCAAATGAAATCTTACATGAAACCTCAATATATAACAAACATAGAGATAGGGCTGTTCTACTTTAAAGGTGGGCAAAGTCATCCTTAATAAGCTTCCTCAGCAGCTCCTGAGACAATTCTGGGAAGTATTAGGACTGTGGAGCACAGTTTGTAACCCACTAGTTAAGCTCCAGGAAGAAAATACATGAGACACACACACTAAAGGACCTAGAGCTGAACCTTGGGGAATACTCATATTTAGGGTATGATATGAAGAATTAATGAAGAAGACAGAGGAGGAGGAGTCAGCGGTGAGAGAGCAGGATAGGGTGATATGGAAGCCATAAGATGAGAGTTCTAGAGAAAGAATGGTCAATAGGGCCAACTACTATAGAGAAACTGAGAATAATGATATTATTGCATATAAATCTATATTATAGATATAAATTTAATGTAACTAGTCTTCATACTACACATCCTGCTTTGCACTTAACATTGTTTTGAAATGAAAAGGATATGGATGATAAGACAACTTTCAAAAATACCAATCTCCTCTTCTTAACACTTTTAAAAGTCTTAAAATTTTAATAGAATTTGCACATTACTGACCATTTTTCAAGTCAGGTTAATATAGTTGTCTGATTATTCTATCTTGATGACAGAATAAAAGCTATATTATCCCACATTTGTTAAGTAATAATTTTCTTACCAAGTACTTAAGACATCTAAAGAGATTGTAGAATTCTTAGACACAAATGCTTTATTTCTTGACTAACCTTTGAGTTGTTGTTAATAAAAATACAATAGAAATACATAATTTTCAACTGTGAAAATTATAGTAAGATTGTAAGGTAATGACTATAAATAATGACTTTGTAATCATACTTTATATCATCAGCTGATAATTCTAGATTTTTCTCAATGTTTCAAAAACTCACCTGCCATTTTTCATTCATCTTGATCTCTGAGGCAATTTACACTGTTGATCAAAACCTAGTTTCTTCAACATTCTCTCTTCCGTGGCTTCCATGGCCTTACATTAGCCTGGTTCTCTAACCTACTCCTTTGTTCTCTGTCTTTGGCTGACTTCTATTCTTTCTCATCCATAAATGAACTCATCATTGCAAATTGTCTTTTAGCACTCCAATTATCTAAATCTAAACTTTCTGTCCTGGATTTTTTTTTCTAGTGTCATGACTTCAAACCTCACTTCTATTTGAAGGATTTCCAAATCTAAAACCAGAGGATTGTCGATTTCTATGAGGTGTCCATTTACACCTTTGCCTGATGGCATCTATGTATACTATGTGTATGTCTCAGCATGCCTAAAGTTAACATATCTAAAATCTGGAAAAATTAATTTTATTCTAGCATTTCTCAGTCAAGGGTTAGACTCCTCTTCTGATTTTTTTTTTATGCTCAGAATCTTACTGACATTTGTAAATTTTATCTCTTTCTTTCAATATATAATCAGTCACTAGACCCAATTACTTCTTTTATAAAGTTTCATATTCATCACTCCTTTCTGAATCCAGGTCCTTTATCATTTCAGGTATTGAGTATTGTAATAGTCTTTTTACTGTTTTTCTCCATTTAATTTCTTCCTTCAGCATATCCTACAGCATTGAGTTTTCCCAAACTCTCCTTTATGCAATATTCCCCTGATCAAATGTCTTCGATTGAGCTCTAGTACTTAAAAGATAAAGGTCTAATGCCAGGCAATAAAAGTCTTCCTATCTCTCTAACTTTTACTCCCTCATCCGATTCCCTTAGACAGTGTTCCTTTTCAGTCAGGCTAGTTTTCTTCCACAAATATAACCAGCCATTTCTGCCTTACCTTTTCTCTCATGCCACTGCCCCTCCTAGAATGGTTACTCTCATCTTCAATTTTCTAAGTCTTACCCCTCTCTAGAAAACCCTGCTTGAGTGCCACCTTGTTGGGTGTAATATTTCCCAAATCTCACAGCTTGTTCATACTGCTGATTATACACTTGATTCAGGCTTCCCTGTAATGTTATTTAATTTTCAATAGATTACTAGTCTATCTCTGCAACTATATGATAAGGGTCATAATATCATATATTTTAGTGGTGTGCAGCAGGTAGAACAGTACCTTGCACAAAGTATTCATTACCAAGTATCTATTATATAGCTAGCTCACCCAGACCCTTATAACTCATCTAGGGTTGTACTGGGGACAAAACCAAGCTCAAGACAGGAGCACAGTTCTTGATAAGGACAAAATAGGGGTCGGGGGAGGAGGGGGAGTGATAAGTGAAGGCTGATATCTGCTATTACAAAGAGACTGAAAGAGTCTTTCAGGGAAGCTTGGAAATATGTCAGTAATGCTCATTTCTTCAGCCCCCAATACACCTGAGAGATATGACAACAATCCAGCATCTCACTATAGCAGTGATTCTTAAGGACCACGTGAGAGATTCTGAGGGAATATGTGTAATTTGAAAAAGCCCCTCAAGTAATTTTGTTTATCACTCTCTCTTCACTTTTCCCTTCAGCCCTTTGTATACAGCAATAGAAAATTTAGAGGCATAACTGAGGTTTGAAAGCACAGGAAACATACAGGTATAAGGTTCAGGAAGGTGGATTGGTAATAGGGTAGCTTAATGAACTCTACAAAATGCCTAAATTGTTTTTAATGAACTCTCCGTTACCTAGAGAGTTCTGGTCCCAGGTGATATGTTTTTAAAATTTGTTTATTAGGTTAAATTTTTATTATGGAATAGGATAATGAATCCCCATGTACCCATTAGTCAATTTCAATAATTGTTAACACATTTGGCCTTAGGTTATCTTAAAGGGGACTCAGTCTAGGCAGTGTGGTAGAAAGATTCGTTGAAAATAGGCAAGTGTTCCTGCCTTTAAGCAGTTTATTTTTTCACCTCTACTGCAAAACTATACTGAGAACAAAAATATCCTACAATGACCAAAAATTATAGACATTAGCCAGTAGCCTTCATTTTTCTTCAGAGGGTTTAAACACACCTGGATTTGCAAAGAGATGTTCAATCTTAAAGTTGCAAATTTGATTATGTAACTTCTCTACTTAAAATCTTTCTATCCAAATTTCCTACCATGGGGTGACGCCATGGCATGGGCTTAAGCATGCAGACACTGGAATCCGACTGTCTCAGTTCAAATCTTAGCTTTATCACATATTAGCTGAGTGACTTTGGGCAAGTTACTTAACCTTCTGTGTCTTAGTTTCCTCATCGAAAAATGGTGAAAATAATAGTGGGTATTTTACTGTGTTGTTGTAAAGATTAAATGAGATAATATAAAACATTTAAAACAGTTCTTGACACAAAGTAAGCCATCAGTAAGTGTTTGATGTTATTATTACAGCATATACATAAAAGACAACACAGTGACTGGCTGAGATTAAGTGAGCATTTAATAAATGTTACCAACTACTCATAATTAAGATTAATAATAATAGTAATCTAGCTCCTGTCTCATCCCCTGCCACTGTCTATAATGTGAGATGTAATGTGTCATACTGCCTTTGTATATACTGTTTTATTTTCCTATTTTTTTATTCCCTTTCTCTATGTGGTGGCCTCTTTCTCATTCTTTAAGACTTAGCTCAGGCATCTCTGTCCTCTGCAAAAATCTCTTTCTTGATCTCATCCACACTGTTGCTGTCCCTCCCTGTTGCTCTTGAAGCAATGTGCACAGACTCCTACTACCTACTTATCTAATATTATAATTACAAATCTAATTTCTGTCCTATCGATTAGACTGCAAGTCTCCTTGAGACCAGAGCCTGCCAAGTATTTCTGTGCTTGTGGGGGCTTGACACATACTAGGTGCTCAAAAAATATTTACTGAATGAATGAATGGCCATCCAAGTCAACATAATTCAGCAGGGATGCAGCTAACAGATACACTCTTACCACTATCATAGAGCAGCTCAGCACTGAATAAACATTTTATTAAACATTTCTACTAAAAATCTTACTTTATTATAACATTCTTATTCATCAATTCCTAATTATTTCTGTAAATAGCCTGTTACTACTTTCTATAATAAAACCTCAATTCAGCAGGCAGCATTCCAGATGTTGAAATAAAAATAAAAAAGTAATAAAAAAGACTGTGCAGATACTTTGAGACATTCCAGTAAAACCCCATATTTATATTTTATAAACAGCATCTCAAATATTACCTAGAGAATTTATTAATGGATTTCCAAATGGAAATATTATGAAAAGATTTTCAACAAGCTGTGTATTCTATTGTTTTCTGTGCCAACTATTGCATACTTGTGTGATTTCATGGCTATATATCGAGAAAGAGACAGTATATATAGAGAGAATATAGATGCACACACTAGAATGAAAGGAGAAAAGAAAGAAAAGTAAAGGAAAATAGACTTGGCTTAGTAACAATGTAGTATGTGGCTTCAACTTAACAATGAGTATTTTAACCTCTCTGACCTAGCCTTTTTAATCTAACAGAAGAAACAAGTTAACTCAGTATAACACTTAGTAATCAACAATAAAATTGTAAAATTTCGTTTTAAGAAATAGCTTAAACATATGGATGCAGTTAAGGTAAACACATATGTACACTGCTTTTTCTTAGCACACAACTCTGAAATTGCTTTTTATCCCTTATATATTTACATGTAAAGCACTATAAAATTGGGATAGAGAAATTGAAAAAAGTAATTTATTAAGAAAAAAACATGCCATTTATTAATATATTAAAATTTTCTGACATTACCAAAATTAAGTTCTACAAAACTCTCTTAAGATTCTAGAGTAACTCTTTACTAAGAGATGTTTAAAATCCAAACAAGAGTTCATTTTGGGGATTTCAGAATTAACACAATTTTCAATATTTAAAAAGAGTGACATTAAGACCATCCAATGATTTCTACTACGCCACATATCTTATCATTACTTGTGCCAGTTTTCCTCTTGCCCTTCACACATTTGAACTTCAGTTGGAGAACAACTTGCTGGATATGTGACAGGTTTTCACTCAAAGTTTACTGACTGTCTAGTTGACCTGTCTCATTGTTCTTTGGGGCCATTGTTAAAATCTAGCTTTGGTATCAACAAATTAAAAAGCATACGAATCAAATGACTACTTAATTATTATATGTTTAAGTTTGTACTTAATTCCTAAAGAACAAAAATCCTGATAATATTAAGTACCATGGCCAAAAGAGGACCCATGACAAGTAAATGTACTTGATAAAAACTGGATGAAGATTCCAAAAAAGAAAATTATCTATATAATACATATTGTCTTGTTTGGACAACATCTCTGGCTGGTAAAAAAAAAAAAAAAAGGCAAAGCATCACTTAAAAACATTGAGAAACTAGACTCATTCCTAACCTAAGAAATGAAATACAGAGTTACTTTTTAGTAGTCAGAGCAATAAATGCACAAAACTTTAAAAAACAGCATAATGAACCTAACACATTATTTAAAAAGAATCTTTTAAGACTGAAATGTAAATATTCAAGTACCCTAAAAATAAAAAATATAGAATTCAAACTCTGTAAAGCATAAATGTAAAAGATAAATAGCCTCTCAGTAGAAATATGTCATGGATATCCTGGCATATGGAATATTTAAAATTCAATCAGATAAATGTTCAAAAATATAGACTGGATGATATTTCATAAGCAAAATAGGCAAAATAACCCACATAGAAGAGGAATATAGTAAAGAAATAAGTTAAACTGGACAGAAGTAGTTCTATGTAAATGTGGACTTTTTTGAGAAATTAGACATAGAGAAAAACAAGAATTTAGTTGAGTCAATTTTTTATGCTTTAAAATAAAGATTGAGCTATTGATTCCACTTCCACAAATTTTCATAAGGAAAGTATCAGATGGTTATTACAGTACTCCATAACAGTAAAAATTATGAAAAAAAACTACTTAAACTATCCTAATGGAATATTATGCAATCATTAAAATGAGTGAGTTGAGCCAAATATTTCTGACATGGAAACTAGTCTATAATATATTGATGGAAGAAAAACTCCTAATTACCAAAGAATAAAGTATGTGATCTCATTTAAGTAAAAATAGTAAAATATATAATCATACACATATACTTACATGTGTTATGTGAGTACACACATACACATACATGAATACACATGTATAAATTCTGGAAGGCTATGTACCAACTATCATCAGCCGTTATCTCTGGTGGGGAGTGGATATAAGATTGGCAGAATAAAAATTAATACTTTCTTCACTTTTATACTGTTTGACTTTTGCACAAAGCAGGTATTACTTTAAAAATAAAGAATAATAAAAAAATTTCCATTTTGAAAAAAATCTAAAATGAGAAAATATAAAAATCTAAAGAAAAATCTGCCAGTATTTGATATAGCTTTATGAAGTTTAATTTTTCCATTAACATAGTGGCCAGAAGTATTTTTTAATCATCTGGGAACAACTCCAACTGATAAACTGGTCAAAAACTGTGAATCAACTGACCTTACTACAAAGTTCATTTTGTTATTTTAAGCTTATTTCCTAACTCATTTCTATCTGATTTTAAGGGGCCATTAGTGTTAGCAACATTTTACCATTATTTATTATTAATTAAATATTTAGAAAGGTATATATATTTTGTAAGTAAATGTTATGTTTTCACAATACATCAGGTATCTGGAGGCATATACATGTCATGATGGTATGGAGTACATAAAGAGAAAGAGTAGCTTGCTAAATAAAGTAAACCTTATTTAAAAAAAAAATAAGAATGCAGTGATATCAGGGGCAGGGAAAATTAGGGAGGGAAAGGAGTATTTCTGCTTATGTTATCTACTCAATAATATTATGGAAGTTACTAAAGTACAACATAAAGTAATTATAAATTGTGAAAATATGCCTAGATTTCCCTTAGTGCCTTTAACTGAGTCCATGAACTCCAGGCACATTAAATTGAGGCCCAGCCCAGCCTCACTACAATCTTCACTTCTTGTAGCTGTCCATCCACTGCAGCATAATCCCAGCTGCCAATCTGAAAGAAACCAGCTAGTCAGAGCAGACACAACCAACAGAAACAAATGTCACTCAATAATGTTCAGCGGCACTGTGTTCATGGATAATTTCAAACAGTATCTCTGTCTAGAACATTGATGTGCTCATTCAAGACACCTCCATCTCTAGCTACTGGAAATGAGTAGATAAAGCAGCCTGCCTAAAAAAATAAGTGGAATGTTGCTTCAAAGAGGTTGCCAATACTAAGAGGCAAAGATAGCGAAAACATAGTGAAAAGTTCTTAAAAAAAAATCAGGGGAGTTAATTCACTGAATTCAGAAGGTTAAATATTTCTCAAAACCAGACAAATATGTTTAAACTACGTCATGGAAAGAAGTAGTCATTTGGACATTCATTTGGTAAGAATCATTTAGTCTATTTTTTCAATAACATTTGTGAGCATCCACTGTGTATGAACACTAAAATGAGGTACAGTGAGGAATCAGATGACATGATCCTTGACCTCAAGAAACTTAGAGCCTGAAAAACAACACACACACACACACACACACACACACACACACACACACACTCCAATTACACAGTATTGGCAGGGAGACAGAGAGGTAAGACAACAAATTTACTGTTATAACATAGTTTAATACTACTTAGCATTTTAAAAATTTGCACTTGACTCAAGTGTTTCCCAAATACTAACAAAATTTCAGTTGCTTCTTTGCACCAATAATGAAAACTAAAAACAGTGATTCTAAGTAAACTTCCTCATTTTTGTTAGAAATAAAAGAAAACAAAATTGATATTCTGAACATTTAGAAATCTGTAATACAAATAATCTTATATAGATTTTTCAAGTCTATGCAATTTTTTTCTTAATCTTTCTAGAAGCTTGTATTTAGTTTAAACTTCAGTCACTTGATTTGAGACTACTTTTCACGCTCTCGATTTAAAATAAAGATGGTGCCTGCAGGAAGCAAGGGTTCCTGACAGAAGTCATCAGCATAATAGAATGGCTCAGGATTCCTTGGGTAGTTGATAGGGAAAAAAAAAATCATAAAAATATTAATACTTTGCTTTATGTCCTTGAATGTATAATTTACTACACCTATTTAAGTAATAAGTCTGCAGTAGGCACAATAACTAGCAAAATACAGAGATTAGCTTAACTGACAACTTTGATGTTCATTTAATTGACTAAGGGAAACTTTGATTATTGTGGTTTTGATATATAAGAAAGCCTGGCATAATTTCAAGGTATTTTTTATGTAGGTTTTCAATTAAAACTTGACTAATCCTTACTGTTTATTTGGCTTTTCATTGTACAGTTCCTGCCCTGCACTGTGTCAAATATGCCATCTGTGTAACATGCTTCTGGCCAAAGATGCTTCAGGATTATTTTTGTAACACTTTGAATTGTGGCTGCATGAAATCTTAACTTATTGTAGTCAACATTTCTAATTTACTCTATTGCCACAACCATCGTAATCATGTTGTCCTATTGTCCTACTCTTAAATCTCACTGCAGTCAAAACAAAGATTCCTGCCCCACCTGCTTAAAACAGGCTTACAGACCATTCCCTCAACTATTTAACAAATGTTAACAATGCTATAAATACCAATTGTGTTTATACTTTCTGAAAGATTCACTGCAGCCAGTGTTCTGCAGTAGTGTTAGAGCTGAAATAAGCTGTTGACTCCCACCATGAAAGTGATTGAATTCTAAGCCAAAAATGCTTTTCCTTGGATAAGATATCTGATTTGCTACTGCTGTCATGAAACTGGGGTCATGTAAACTTAAACACTGCTGCTGCTTCTTTTGGAAAACAGACCTTCTCAGAGTGATTATGTGTTGCTAAAACAGCATTTGGAAGGATAAATTTGGAAGAGGGAAAACCAACCACTGACACTAAACACGACTTGGGGAAAACTTTCAGGTTTCACTTTCATGTTATGAGACCCGCTGTATATAATTCTTTAAATTGAGCGATATCATGTCTCTTCTCCCCCTCTTCCCTACTCATCTATGTAAATAGAGCTGAGTTCCATTTTCCAAAGGAAATTAAGAACTTTAATTTCTGAATTCACATAAACATAAAATAACATTGTATTTGCTTGAAAAGTAAAGGAGAAAATGACGCTTCTAGAGGAAATGTAGTTACTACTTATGGTAAGGTGCAAGATGAGAAAACACAGACAATATTGTTCATATTAATGTTGTTCCTAAGCAACATCTACCTGCAGTGAATCTTTCAGCCTTTGAACCTCCACCCCTTCTTCCAACCTCCAGCACACTGGGATCTGCCCTGGCACTCCCTACACAATGGCTATGCCAGACCCTGTGGAGTATCTGTACTTTCCCTTTTGTCAAAACCTATTATCAAATCCTGTGCACAGACAGCTGAATGACTGGAAAGGATTGTTTAAAAAAATATTTGTAACCAAATAAATTATCCCTAATGTGGACTTTCAAGAATTAATAAAAGGCGATGAATCCTGTGGCAGGGGCTTTTTCTGTGTATATCAAACCACATCATGTTGCAGCTGACTCGAGCATGTGACTCCGGCATTGTTAACAAAGCCCAAATTTGGAGATGGAGGCTTTCCACTCTTTCACTTTATACTTTTGTATTATTTGAATTTTTTATAGTTAACACACATTACTTTGATAAATTAGTTTCTAAAGCCCTTTACATAACTATTTAATATATACAAACACACACACAACTTAGTAGTGAACCCACACTTCTAGAATTCATGAATCTTAGGCCAAAAACCTTCTTGCTTTTAGAAAATGATGACAAGAACTATAATTAACAGTGATATGTCTAAGATATTTTCCCCTAAAAGTAGAAGTGATCTTTTTGGTTCTCCTCAAATATAATGGGAAATATGAAGAAATAAACTCAAATTGCTAAAAAAGTATAAAAAAAATCATAGCTCAGTGAGTTAAATAACAAATTAAGAGATTGGAGATATTCTGACTTCTGAGTGAGATAAAAGTTAAGAAATTGTAAATTACTTCATCTTTATCAAAGTTACATGAAGATTATTCTATTATACAAAGTCAATATCCTGGCAACATTGAACATGGCCAAAACCCAGAAAGTAATCACAAAAGACCTCCAAACGGCCGAAGCAAAGTCAATATCCTTATACTCATGTTATCGTGGATCACTTGTTTGGATTTTCAAGCAGAGAACTTTTCCCCCTCAAAAGAGAAAAACAGTTGTGGGTTGGCTTTTTCCCCTTGATTTTAAAGAGAAACAATTTTCAGAGCAGAAAGTAGCAAATGAAAGAATTCCATGATCTCATTAATCAAAGATAATTCTTCGGTTAGATGACCATATGAATATCTTGGGGTCTGTAACTACAGAATTCTGCTAATGCACATATACACACACAAAGTTTGCTAAAACTAAATAAAATTTGCATTTTATAGTTTCATAACATGATCTGTTTTTCACTGTAACATGGCAAAATGTATGTCCATGGCAATATATATAGACCTATATAGCAATATTTTTGATGATGTATACCATTCCACTGTATGGATCTACCAATATTTACCTAACCAATATTTATTTAAGTTCTCTACTGTTAGACATATATGGGTTTTTTTTTTCTCTGCTATTATGAACAACTATACAACTGAACATTTTTTTTGTATTCTTGCTCAATTATTCCTTTCAAAGTTCTAAGTAAATAGTGCATGTATATTTTAAAAACTGATACAGACTACTATAAAGATTCAACCTATTTTCATCCTCACCAAATATATGACAGTGTCTGTTTTCTAAACAACATTAGGAATTTTCATTATTTTTGATCTTAGATAATCTAATAGGCAAAAATGCTGTTGCATTTTAAATGGAATTTCATTGATTACTAACTAGTGAGGATGAACTACTTTTCATTTCTGCTTTATATCTCATCTTTTGTGAATTTTCTGTTCCTGAACTTTGCTTTTTCAGATGTACAAAAACTTCAAGTTTTAGTGGCCAAATATATCAATTTCCTGAATAACTTTCAGCTTTGATATTAGACTTACAAAACGGCCCTTCTGCATTCCAAGATTATAAAACTACTTACCTATATTATCTTCTAAGTTCTGTAGTTTCATTTTTTATATTTATGATATCTTTATTCCAAACAAATTCAAGTAAGTCATTTGTAATTCAATTCTTTCACTTTAAGATGTGAAATAGGGACGTACATTAATTTATATTATAACAATTAGCTAGCTATCCAACATCACATATTGAATAAGAGAGCCTTTTCCCAGGAACTTAAAATACCACTTTTATCATACATTCTCATATGTAATATGTCTGGTTTTGGAAGCTCTATTTTGTTCCATTGAACTTCAGTTCTTTCACTAGAACGTGTTGTTTTGATTACTGTAGTTTATGTTTTTGTATCTGGTAAAGTAATCCAAACCTACTCATTTTACCTTTAATTAAGTTCTATCAAATCTGGTAATTTGGTTTCTCAGGCTATCACATCTAAGAAACAGTTAATTGTAGAGTGGGAGGAGGGGTACCCAAAAAGCAGACATATTGACACAGTAACAAGAAGTGAGAACTGATAGCTTGAGAGTAGACACAGGGAAAAGAGAAAAAGAGAGCATAACAATTGAAAAAGAATAGCAGTATGGAATTATTTAGTTTAAGGTCAAACATAGCACAGAACAATAATTAATATTAATAATAAAAAAAAATCACATTCACTAATTATATTTCTTACTTATCATTACTATCTTACTGTGAAATGGCCTCTTCTAAAAATTGTAGAACACTCATTGTTTTTCAAGTACACTAGAATATTTATGAAAATTGACTATGCCCAAGGTGAGTCAAGCCTCAACAGATTTCAAAGAATCTATATCATATATACCATATTCTTTAGCTTTAAATTAGTTAAAATTAATAAAAAGATAACTAGATTGGATGTACAAAGGCAAGTCCTCGCTGAAGAGACAACCTGTAAGCTGAGGCATAAATGACAAGGAGCCAACACATGAAAATCTGGGACAGTCAGAGCAAATGGCTATCACAAAAAGGCACTAAGTCAGTGACAACCTTCACACGATCAGGAGCAGAAAGAAGGTCAGTGTGACACACGAATGAGGAAGAAAACAGCATGGCATGAGATCGGAGGGGTGGGCAGGGGCTAGATCATATGGATCAAGTAGGATTTTATTCTATGTTTAATGTGAAATAGGAAGGTTTAAGTAGAGCGGTGACATGATCTGATTTACAGTTTTAAAATATCACTTTGGCAGTTCTGTGGAAAGTGGATTGTAGGTAGTTAAGTGTAGAAAAGGGTGACTAGGTCTATTAACACTAGCCAGGGAGGGATGATGATGGTGGCTTAGATTCATGATAGACAGACATAAATGGTTTCCAAGAATGTTTTGGAAATACCATCAACCTAGCTGCTCATCATCACCAACTTCTTATGCCTTCCTACACACCACATGGTTTTTTCCAGTTACAGAGCTATACTGTACTCCTTCCCACATGCTGGACTCTCTGCTTTGAATTCCCCTACACTTTCTATTGCTTCACCCTCTTAACTTGTCATTTCTTAAGGATTATGTTTAGGAAGTTATTGCTCCCTTAATCTGGGTTGGCTGCTTCTCCTTTGTGCTCTCACATATAGCGTACACATCTCACCCAGAGCGCATCACTATATTAGAATTATTTAAAACCTTTTTCTGACCTACTAAAACTCCATCATTGAACTGTTTTATATTATGGGCTAGATAACTGAGCTCTCAACTTTTGGATATAACAAATACCATTTATATGATAATTGATAGGAATTCTGGATAAGTAAGGATATAGAATTGTTCTAGAAACCATATCTGTAAATACAATTATAGTCTAAATATACTAAAGTTATTTAAGGAAAATACTTATGTTCCATTTGTTTGTTTTTAATTTTTTTTTTTTTTCTGAGAAAGATTCACTCTGAGCTAACATCTGCTGCCAATTTTCCTCTTTTTGTATATGAGCCGCCACCACCTCATGGCCACTGACAGACGAGTGGTGTAGGTCTGCGCCTGGGAACTGAATCTGGGCTGCCGAAGCAGAGCATGCCAAACTTAACCACTGGGCCACCAGGGCTGGCTTATGTTACATTTTGTAGAAAAGGAAAAATTATTTTGCAAAATTAATATTCAATTCATTTATTTTGTGATTTTGGATTTTAGAATGATTTTTCCTTAATAAAAATATTTATTCTTACTCGTATCTTACCCTGAATTCAATTATTCTAATTTTTCTCTCTTTTTAAATTTCTTCTCTCTTTGGTTTTTAGTTTTTTTGAAATGGTGTTAGAAAGGTTTGATAAGATTGTATGAAGAAAGATAAGTGAATGAGTCAAACCAAATTCAGCAGAATTAATAATGAGAAAATAACAAACTTTCGTTTATTTGTATATGTTGTCTATAAAAGAATATGTGTAACTGTAGGAAAATGAGCAGATTTAAAAAATGGTAAAGGTAAAGAAAAAGGAAAAAAAGTACCAAGGAGAGAGAGAAATAAAGAAGAGTAAAGAGAGCTGTTAGAATACACAGCTAAAGATAAGAATCTATCCTTTAGTTGGAGGTTACAGATTCCTGAAAAAAATTAGCATATTTGCCTGAAAAATAATTCTTTCTGGTGTGTGATATATACAAATACAGACATAGTTGTATATTGATAACGCAGCTGCTTTCTAAAAATTAAAAACAACATAAAATTTTAATGTGCTGCAGGCTGTTTCTCTGATTACTCTTCCTCCTCTATAGTTATTATTTCTACTGCTTAGTGCTTTTTTTATAGAGAGATTATTTTTATGATCACTTACTATGCCACATGTATTAATCATTTACTCTAGAATAAAACTTTCTCAAGAGGAATGGAGCTTTTCCCAAGTAGTAGGTGAATACAAGACGTGTATGTAGACAACTTGCCTCAGTGTACGACTGTGTGAACACCTGTTTCAAATTAAACTAAATATACGCTAGTGAACAGAAATAAGTAAAACTATAGCCACAAAATAGAAAAAAGTCTATCCTAGTCTGCTTTTAATACTAGATTGGTACAAATCTATCCTGGTACCATTATTGTGATTTTGCATAGATAATGTTTTAATATAAGTCAAGTATATGCACAAATTTACACACTAATATTAGAGATGTTAAAGCATTTTAGGAGAACAAGATTCTGAAGAAAAGATGGTGTAGCCTGGAGATGGGGCTGGGGAGTAAATTAGGAGATGGCAATAATGGAAGCTTTACAACCAGCAAGACTTGACAAGACTTGACTTGGAGGCTGGGGGTTACAGGCATGTAATTGGCCAGAGTTAGAGCAGTGGGATCTGCCTCCCTGGGTCTCCTTGTACAGCTTTACTCCAACTTCAAAGTCTGGAAGGAAACAGTGTTTACGAAGAGAAAGGCAGTCCGTGGGCAACCTCTCTGAAATAATGCCCTCCTCCCAAGTTACCCTGTACCCCCTTAACCAGCCTTAATTCTTCATAGCACTTACCACTAACTGAAATCAGTCTGTATTGTTTATTTTCTGTGTGCCCCATTAGAATGTGAGCTGCATGAGAGAAGGAACTTTGTCTGACTTTCTTTGCTCATCTCTGTATTTTTATCATCTTGAGCAAAATGAATATTTGTTGAATAAATGAATGAGTAATGAATGAAAAAATAAACTCTCCCAATTTATCAGCGCCTTTCTTATCTATCCAAACCAGCCTAGATCCACCATTTCAACAATATCCCTTTAACAATCTCATCAACCACCTTCCACTCTCAATCCTTTTTTATATATTCCACCATACTCCCATGGCCAAACCCCATCTCTGTCTCTCTCTCTATATACTTACGTACACACACACATACACAAACACACACACACGCCTTCTCTATTCTACTTTCTTCTACATCTACTCTGTTGCTATTGAGAACAGAGAAGAACAACATGGAAAATAAATGATAATTTACTTATTACTGAGTATCTATTAAGCACCCATCACTATGTTAGGTATTTCCATAAATATTATCTCACTCTTGGTACAGACTCTCATCATCTTGTTGCCTTTCCATCTCATTCATGCACATTTACTTATCACACACCCCGGGCTAACTTTCTACTCTCTAAGCACAGACAAGGCAGTATTGTTCCCTCCTGTCTAGTGCTTATCTCTATCTGTGTTCTGGATTTTGTTCCTTTCCTCTTCCTCATAGAGCTTGGTAGTCTATTACATGCTTTCTTTCCTATATGTGTTACATGCTTCCCTCCTTTGGGATCTTTCCAATTAACACAGAAACATGGTCAAATATCTACCCATTTTAAAAAAAAACTCTCCCTTAGAGTGACTGTTAATGGGTATGGGGTTTCTTTTTGTGGTGACAAAAATGTTCCAAAATTAGATTGTGGTGATGCTTGTATGACTCTGTGAATATACTAAAAACTATTCTATTGTACACTTTAAATAGGTGAATTGTATCATAGATGAGCTACATCTCAATAAAGCAGTTAAAAATTCTCCCTTCAATTATTCCCTTTCTTCACTGTGTTTACTTGTTCCCCTCCCATTCACAGCATAGTCCTCTACCATCCAAGCTACTTTCTCTAAGATCAACAATGACTCTTAGAATAATCCACTGGGTACTTCTCATTTCTTATTTGTTCAATTTTCTTCCAGACAGGATCTAAAACATACATGTGGTTATGTCACCAACCTTCAACTTTCAATCCACCACTTTATAATGCAGTTAAAATTACATTCTATGGCACTGAAGGCCCTTTGTGGTCTGGCTCCTGTCTCTCTCTCTTACTTTATCACCTTTGGTTCATTCTACATGTATCATATTCTCCAGTCGTGATCTCTTTCACCTATGTGCAGGAAGCTTATGCACTTATTTTGGGTTTAGTAAAAGGTTGTTGGAAAAAAATGAATAAATTAATTACTTATTAATTACTTGTAAATTAATTATCCTTGTTTTCTGTTTTCTCCTTGCCTCACTTTACAATGAACTCTGCATGTATCCTCCAGGAAATGGTCTCTAATAACTTCTCTAGTCATAATATTTTATGATTCTTTCTATAATGCAATCAGTAATTCATATTCTTTTTTTTTTTTTTTGGCTTGAGGATGATTCACCCTGAACTACCATCTGTGCCAATCTTCCTCTATTTTGTATGTGGGTTGCTGCCACAACACAGCCACCGATAGGTGGTGTAGCTCCAGGCCCAGGAACCGAACCTGGGCCCCGAAGCAGAATGAGCCAAACTTAGCCACTAGGCCATGGGGCTGGCCCCAGTTCATATTCTTTTTTTTTTTTTTTGGGGGAGGAAGATTAGCCTTGAGCTAACATCCATTGCCAATCCTCCTCTTTTTGCTGAGGAAGATTGGCCCTGGGCTAACATCCGTGCCCATCTTCCTCTACTTTATATGGGATGCTGCCACAGTATGGCTTGACAAGTGGTGCATCAGTCTGCACCCAGGATCCAAACCTGCGAACCCTGGGCCGCTGAAGCGGAGTGTGCAAACTTAACTGCTACACTACCAGGCCAGCTCCCATATTCTTGTTTAATACTTGTGTTTTCTAACCTATGGGTTTAACAGTGAACAACATAAGGGAAAGAACTAATATTTGTTGAGTACTTATGATGGGATAGGTACCATGCCTTTACATTACACCTCATCTAATCCTCTATGGGGTGAGAATTATCATACCAATACCATATATGAGGAAACAAGAGTCTCAAGAAGACCCAAGTCACACAACTAGTAGGCATCAGGGTCAGGAATCAAATCTACATTTATTTGTTTGTTTGTTTATCCTATTGTATCACACTGCATTGTGCCACAAGATTTAGCACTATGATATGGAATGGCTATAATAAAAGATCATATTTGTTTTAATAACATTCACAAAGCACTTTGAATTGATCATGTATATTCATATGAATAGTGCTAAGTAATGAACTGATATACTCTCATTTCAAGAACATCAAGTACCTACCATTCTTAGAACATAATAGGCCATGTTTTTTGAATGAATGCTGAAACTAATACATATGTTTATATAACATAAAAATAAATTAAGGTGTGATAAGCGGAAAACTTTCCAGTTAAAATTTAATTAGCTAATAATTAACTGCTTGGGGTTATGGGGAAGAAAAGGAAGTCAAAGAAACTTAAAGCAAAAGTTTTAAATAATTTTTAGCAAATGCTAATTATGAAAAATAAATACTAAAAACTTATTTGATACGGCAATTCCTCAAAAAGCTAAAGATAGAATTAGCATATAATCCAGCAATTCTACTTCTGGGTATATATCCAAAAGAATTGAAAGCAGGGACTTACACAGATACTTGTACACCAATGTTCGTGGCAGCATTATTCACAATAGCCAAAAGGTGGAAACAACCCAAAATGTCTATTGACAGGAGAATGGATAAACAAAATGTGGTATACACACAAGGCAATATTATTCAGCCTTGAAAGGCAAGGAAATTCTGACACCTTGAAGACATTACGCTTAGTTAAATAAGCCAGACAGAAAAGGACAAATATTGTATGATTCTAATTATATGAGGTACAAAAGTAGTCAAATTCCCAGAGACAGAAAGGAGAATGGTGGTTGTCAAGGACTGAGAGCACAGGGAAATTAGGAGTCACTGTTTAATGCATACAGAGTTTCAGTTTGGGAAGATGAAAAACTGGAGATGGATGGCAGCGATGGTTGCATAACAATGTGAATGTACTAAATACCACTGAATGGTATATTCAAAAACGGTTAAAATGGTAAATTTCATATTTATTTACCATAATAAAAACATTATTTGAAGTCATAACATGTTAAAGTGAAAGAAAAATATATAATTTACTTGACACATATATTTCAAATACATATCTAACGCCTAGAGGGTGTATGCCCAATTTCAGATATCCTACCAAGTCAATTTAACCAATATTTATTGTCCCATTGTCTAACTACATGCCCTGAATTTGGATTCAGAAAATATGGTAACCAAAGATATACGACAGTCTTCTAGATCTCCACTGTCCAGTATGGTAGCCACTAGCCATATGTGGCTATTTAAATTTGAATGAACTAAAATTAAACATTCAGTTCCTCAGTCACACCAGCCCCATTTCCAATGCACAATAGCTACATGTGACCAGTGGCTACCATATTGGGCAGTGTGGATATAATGAACATTTTCATCACTGCAGAAAGTTTTACTGGACAGTGCTCTTTTAGATTATACTTTAAATAGTATTTGGTAAACTCCTTTGGTAAATCACTGGTGTGTGAGAAGGAAAGGTGGTCAATCCAGAATAAAAACAGAGTCAATTACGTTGAGTGATCTGTAGGGGAAACAACCAGCTGACTTAATGTTTCACTTTTTAACTAGCAATGTCACACAGGTACAAGTTGAGAGCCATCCTTTATCATGCAATGTTGCATAAACTTTAATGACATGAAAGGTATAGCTATACCTTTATATATATTGGGCACACACCAATAGACAAGTCTTCAAATAAAAACAGGATCCCACATTGGGAGAAATGGTGTTAAGTACATTTTCATAGCAACTCTACAGGATATTATGGAATTTCAAAATTTAAACTAGGTACACAGATTATACAGCAACATAAAATAACATATGCTGGTATGATAAGTAAAACAGGAGATTATAAAATCAAATTTTTACTGTGATTTCAGTCATATAACACCTATGTAGAGATATTGATACTTACTAGATAGGAATATAGAAAACAAAACAGATAGTATATTTGGTGAAGAGTTATGGACATTTAATAGAACAAAGTAGCACTGCTCAAATATTGTTAAAACAATAAAAAAGAAAGCAAATGGACCTATGCTATCCTATTCTAACAATGAAATTATGCACTGTTTTGTGACACCATTTGCATGCTTGCCCAAACCTCAATTTCATATATGGAACCCTATGTATATTCTGTGTGATGCAGTCAATTGTTGCTCTAAAAAAATAAAATGCCCCCCCAGAATAAATGTTTTCATAGAACTGAAAAATTGGAAGAGTCTTTAAGAGTTCATGTAATCCAGCTCTAAAATAAACTGAAAAATAGCAATTCAAAACCAATGCAATTTAAGACAAACATATATCTAGTACTTGGTGCTTTTGTCTGTGTACTAATCTGTATCTAGGATATAAACAAGGTGATAATATATATTGGCAAATATATTTAAATATGTACTTATTACATACTGTCAACATGATCAGGTCATAAGCAGAATTATAGGGGAATGCATCAAGTGCTGGTGAAAAATGACAAACCTTACTTATTACAAATGTTTCCTTTAAAGTGATGTACAACTTTCCCTATGAATCAAAAGTCCGTGGTTTCTTAAATATAATTCTGTCCTAAAATTGTATAGATATTTAAGGCAATATCTGTTCAATTCTATAATCTTTGCACAAGACATATATTAGAGTTAGAAGGATGCATTAGATTAAAAATACTGAAAAAAAAGCAAGGCTACGTACAGACATTTTGGTGAATACTGTATTTGTCAAAACCATGTGTTGAGTGTTTAAGATAATAAGTGACAAAGATAAAACAAGTCTCGATAACATCTAACACCAAGTTTGACGATGGAGGAAAGTTTTAAACTTCATCCTTACTATTAACTTCTATACAGCTATACATGTACTTATGTATTGTTCTATCACATTTAAATAGATTTATGCCTACAGTCTTATTTCTTTAATGAATTAATTACTATTTTACTAATACTTTAAATTAGTCAGTAGCCTTCAAAGTTATAAAAATTATAAATATGATTATTGATCCCCTAATGGGTTCAAATTGAAAAAGCTCTCACTTTATATTGAGTCAAACATTTTGTTGCAAGTTAAGTCCTGGGTTCAAGTCCCAGCTAGGTCACTAACTGAAAGGTTATCCTGCTTAAGTCACTTTACCTATTTGGGTTTCAGTTTCATCATCAGAAAAATGAAAGCATGGGAAAAATGATATCTAGTACCTTCTAATCTAAAGATACTTGTTAGACCCAGTCAGATAACTTACCTCTCTCAATACAGGATCAGATATTGAATGCAGATTGACAGCTCCTTCATAGGTCAGGTAATAGAAGACATTGAGGGATCGAACAGCCTCTGGTCCTTGCTGTTTATAGCCAAAAATGAGATCAATCCATTGATGAAGCTGGCAGGAAACAAATTCACTCTCCAGGGCCTGAAAAAAAAAGGTATAGATCATATCATTATGCTGAAATCTATTTTTAAAATACAGAGAGAAATTTAAAACAAGCAGTAAGGTTTAACACCAAATTTACTGTGAACAGACTTATTCTGATGTCCTATTTTCCACCCGAATCTGTTCTAGTTTGTTTATAATTAGAGACTTTCCGGCTCTTGTCACGCTGAATTGTAATAGATTGCTCATGTTTCAGTATTACTGTACTGTAAGCACTATGAGGGCCAGGACTGGATCTACCTTGGTCACATTTGTAACTCATGGCCTGACAAGTACTCAATTTATGCTTTAAAGAAAGGAGGTCATACAATGTAAAGGCTGCTTTGGGACAGCAAATGTGAAAACATTAAACATCTACTATTCATGTGAAATATTTATAATTTTTCTAGATAGTATTTTGTCTGCTGCAATAACTGTAACCAAATTATTAGTTATTTCAACTGAGTTTTTATGCCAACAAATTAGATCTTGGGAGGGATACTTATAATTACTGAATTATTATTCTAGGTATTAATATCAAACCAGATGAAATATTTGATGCTATTAACATAACAGTGCCCAATAAATAATGAATGAACATAATCAAGCATTCAGTGGAAATGCTGGGCACAAGATCCACTTCCAATTCATCATTACATTCCCAGTTACTAGTATCGCACCTAAAACACAATAGGTACCAGTAAAATGTTTGTTGAATTTAATAAAGTTATAAATATGGAAGAGTTTAAAAAACTGGAGACTTACTTTTTAGAAAAGTATTCATATTTATATTATTTAACATTGTTCAAAATTATTCCAATATAAAAGTTTAGCATTCTGGACTAGCTTATCAATAAATAATGCTATTCAAATCACAGAGCTCTCAAACTCAAACTCTGAAGTTTAATTTGAAGTACACCAAGTTATAGCAGATAATGTATTTCATTGAAATTCTTATTTTTAGAGTAATAAGTGTATGGCTGTGATGTACTTTTGGGGTGGTTTGCTAACTATGTTATCAATACTATAAAAATAAATCTATTGGTTTTAAAAAAGAATTGACTAACTTCTATAGCAAGCAACCAATAAGATATAAACCATCTCTTGACAAAAGATGTTCCTATTAGTTCACAGGTATACACTTGTGTAAATATATGCTTTATTAAAATAAGTGCCTATGAATAAGAAAGACGTTTATGGCTGAATTCAAATAATATATTTCCTTTAATTAATAATATTAACATGGCTTCACAATATATTGCATACAATAAAATATATAAAATAAATCTGCAAATAAAATTCTAGGCAATTCTCATACTCCAAAGTATATCTGAAATGAAATAAGCCTAAAAAAAATTTAGCTAAGTTTCAATTGTGAAAGTTACTGTTTTAACGTCTCTTCTAAAACTCACTATATTTATAAACTTAGTAACAGCTAAGAGAGCACAAAACTGCTGCATATTTTATTTGAAATAAAAAGAGAAGGGCTTGTAATAACTTTAAGTAAATTCCTATTTTAAGTATATGGATTCAAAATTAATCCAAAAATCCAGAAACTATTAATGTAGTTGCACACAAAAATATGTCTGTTTTATTAACTTAGGCCTTGGGTAGGGATGGGGGGTTGAGATACATGTTTAAAGTGACACATAAAAACAGCAATTGTCTTAATTTGTGTGCAGTGCACTCTACACAAAAGCCCTAAATATGTTCAAATTAGAGCAAGCTGCTTGATTGTCACTGCAGTCTCATGTCACATTAATGCATGACAAACATTAAACCATACACTTAAATGGCAATTTATATCATTTAAATGTTTACTGCCAGACTAGCTCATCACTCATTTAAATGTGACTTTCTGACAGCTAATTTCAGTTAATTTTCTCCAATTCACTTAATTAGAACTTTCAATCAGGGAAGGACCTATACATATCTTCGAGCTTACATCCTTTTTAGTTGTTGTTCAAAATCTGAGTTAATAAACTGCTGAAAAGCTCTACTATAATAGATTAGCATGCAGTATCTCTGAGTCTACAAAAAAAGTGTGACTATATGAAGCAAACTCACTGTGTACTCTTAGAAAGAACCTACACTTATTTACATAAACAATACTCTTGCCAGTAGTTTAAATAAAAAACGTTTAGTTCATATACACACACTATTGAACCAATAAAAAAAAAACCCTGTATCCAAGCTAATTAAAAATTAATGATTTCAAAATTGTTTAATAAGATAAAACAGTCAGGAGTCTCCTGAGTGTCCGTGGTGTTGTGATTTGAGACTATAAAATTCTAGAAGGCTCAGCAAATGATGAAGTACAAACAAATTTTCTTAATATTAAAGCTCTAAAAACTAGGGCAATTTTATTTTATGTGTCATCAAACAAACAATTGTGAGTTTTCCTAATGTTGATTACTTCTTTATGCACATTCAAAATGGTGAAGTTGGTTAGCTACAGATGCTTAAACCTTTACATCTTGACACCACATCAGAATGTTAAGCAAAAACGCTGAAATGAAAGACACTGTATGCTCACATTATGCTGCAAACACACATAGAAAGATGACCAGAGTGCTATGGATTCAGCCTTCCCCTTACACTGTCATACAGACAGTACTTCAGAGGCTGACCAGTAAGTCATGCAATTATTGGCAAAATCTTCTCCAGAGGTTGATAAGCATGTTGCTTTCATGAATAAACTTCAAATAAATTTCTAAGAACTAAACTAAAAATCTTGTTAGTAGTCTTCAAGCATTTCCTGCAGTACCAAAGCTTTAAAAAGGGACCTAAAAGAATAACTGCTACGGATATAAGAGAATTCTAAAAGGTTTTAAAATCATTTCAGTACAAAGTCAGTTCAAGATTTTAGCATCCTTTTGATATCAGTGAATGACAACTGCCTAACCAAAAGTATATAATAATAAACAAATGCACTTGCTAAAGACTTGAAGGAAGAGGTAAAGACAAGCAGGATGAAATTATTGAGAGGAAAAAATACAAATAATTCAAAATGCAATACCCTGGGATTACATCTAATAACTTCTGTTTTTGAGATTCAAAAACATAAATCATAACACATATTAAAAATTCTTTAAATCTCTTTCTATATGTTAAGATTTTTAAAAAGTTCTCTTTATATAAAATACTCATTTATATCCACATTTTTCGTCACAAAAACAGAAAAACATGTCAGTGGAATGCTAAGCATCTGAGATTTTTCAAAGCCTTTAGGACAGACAGTGCTCATTAAGACTGGAGTTAAATACGGTGTGCAGCTAGGGGATAGTAACATTCTTCCCATGCTGCTCTCAAACCTAACCAATCAATTGTTAGTACTCCCCTAGCAGGCTGGATACATCATTTACATCCAATATGTGCTCTGAGTAAAATTTGTAAAAAAGAAAATCCACTAAAATGTCCAACACAATACAATAATATTCAACTCATCTGAGTTATTATAAAATAAATCAGTGACTAATGTCCAATTGTTAAGGATCAAATGAGACTATGAAAAGACTATCATATGATGCCTCACACAAATTGTCAATCCAATCCAGGGGGACTCATATTAGACTTGACAAACTGTCTTGGGGCTGATATCTGTTTTTTTAATGAGATCTATTAAGCAGAGACTAAAACACTTGAGATATGCTAAAAAGTACAGTATACAGATGTCAAATACAAACACTTATTAGTAACTTTCATTTATTTGGTCCGCATGCAGAACATCAACAAATTAAAGCTTTGATATTATAAAGGTAATAGTAAATTATTCATAAATAACTCGTTTGTATAGCCCTGTGTCAGAAATAATTATAACATATATGAATATGTGTCTAACAATAAATCTCATTGAAAGAACGTAATCTATGTTTTCCTGAAACTAATCCATTAAGGAAATGAATTATTTATTGATAAAAAATATATAAAATTATTCTTGTTTACTACAGTGGAGTCAAACAATAAGATAACTTATGTAGAGAGAGTTTGCTTTTTCCAAGAAATTCTAAGCTATTTGAGAATAAAAATTCTAAAATAAAAGGCATTAATCATGTGTTTAGTTAATCTATGCATGCTTTAGAGATACTCTAGCAATTTCTTTTTATTTTCAAACAATCAAATTTCCTCTAATGTAAAAACTATGTAAAATTAAAACCAATTTCAGTTAACAGAAGAAATTATTAGAAAATCGTTTACCTCAAGACCAGGAAACCTTATTTATGTATTATTTGTGTTTCTCATACTTGTAAATTCCCATATTAATGCTAATATTTATTTATACTTCTGCTAAATGTTCTCATACCATGTCATTTTTCAAAAGCAACTAGATAAAGGCTACTGATATCTATAGGATAAATGGTTTTTATAAAAAATCAAATGAAAAGTTCAGATATTATTTACAAACTTTTAAGTATAGAAATAATTGTATAACAAGAAGGAAATAGCTCTGTGCAGCCCAGATACACATTTCTGTACACCTATACCACTACTTCCACTCCCAGGCTTCCAGAAGGCTCGATTTAGTTCTGAGATACAAAATGCCATAGCTATAAGTTTGAAATAAGAAAATAAAAATCACTGACTCACCCTCTTGACTTGATACATATTTAATTGTAAGATGTATTTAAATACTTTTAATGGAAGAAAGAATAAAAATTAGTTTGTAAATTTTTAATTGTACATATAATTCAGAGTCTTAATTCATTTGAATGTAGACAGTAATATGTTTCAAAGGAGTTAATGTTTGGATTGGCAAGAATGTGATATACAACATTATGAACTCAGAATTTTAAGTATTTTTCATTTCAAATACATGTAATACAGCCTTCTTCCTACACAGACACACACACACACACACACAGACACACACACACACACACACACAGACTTAAAATGAACTGGTCTGTTATGTTTGCATGTGCTGGATTTCAAACACTAGTGGTAATGTTTCCTTAACATTGATATATGACCTTTGTAATTTACATTGAAGAAAGCAGTTTTTTTCAGCCTAATTAGAACTGTTTCAAATTTTCTTGCTAAATATATGATATAAAGTCCTTTCAACTTTTTTATTCTAGAGTTTCTTTCCATGTCAACTTTGTTCCAATCAAAATATGCTTTGAATTAAATGATTTTGATTGAATATGTGGATCACATTTCACTTCTAAGATTTAAAGTCCAAAAAGGAAAAGTTTAGCCTGTTCAAACAAAGCAAGAGCAGCCACTTTGTGGAAAGCTATTCACATTTAAGAAGACTGACAAATTGTTTGTGTGCACCATTAGGTCTAGTTTCTGCAATAGTTGCCAGATTTCCTGTCCCCCTAATAAGATACATTAACTCCTTAAATGCTGGCTCTGAATTTGTGATGAAGCCAAGTAACTTTAGCAAATTTTTTTATTTACCTATAATTTCTTTCTTTGAAGTACACTGAAAGAATAGAAAAGAAAATTTGCTGTTATATCAAAATTTTCAAGAAACAAAGATCACAGAAAAATCAACATTTTTTTCATATTGGACAGATACAAATTCAGAATGTAAATTTGGTTTGCAAATGGGATTTTCCAGAATGACAAATCCACATTAACCCTCATTTTTAAAAAAATGCATTAATTAACCTATTTAAGGATCACTTGTTCTAGTGAAACATAATAGTGAAAATATTGAAATATTTGATAAACTATAATCTACTAACATGAGCTTAACATTCTCCCATATCGATTACAAATATATCACAATGCTTCAGAATTCAAATATTTACCTTACTATATAACAAAAATGTGAAACAAATTTTATACTATTTACAAAGTAAGTTTAACTTTGGAGGCTTAAAAATATTGTGAAGCTGTGACATTAAGAACAATAAATTGTGTGTCAAAGGGGAAGAAAAAAGGAGGATCAAGGATTTAGAGAAAAAAATTGTGGGATGTTAAGAATAAAAATTATATCTGACAGTTAACAAAATGAAATTTAGTCAACAACACATTAAAGTTCAGGCTGAAAAGCAGATAGAGAAGTCACTAAAAGGAGTTCTGTGCTTCTAAACTGCCCTTGAACTGTTGGGCAGAAGAAAGATTTTGGAGCAGGCAGCACACTGTTCACTTCTACATTTATATCATTACTAAAGAAAAGTGTGAGTTAGTATCATATCTTGATATAACCATCAAGTATTCATGCATCTTTTGGCAGGAGAATCATTCTGTCTACAATTGTTATTGTGTAGTTTTAAATGGGCTAGTCAACCAGCTGTTATATATTTTACACACTGAAGGCCATGTTTCCTTTGAAATTCATAGTTTTAATCTCAACTGAAGTCTGTATTGCTGTGTGCCAAGATCAAAAGGATTAGGCAAACTTGTACAATTACCCTCCTTTTCAGAGAGATGATTTTTTTCTAAAGTTCAAAATAGTCCTATATGCTGACATTTTATCCAACTATTTTCTTTAGAGCTACAGAACATTAAAACATTTAATTAACATTTCAACCTCAGGTCACTCAATCTAAAATCTAGGAATTCATAATATACAGATTTTTAAGCTAGTTACAGTATAACACACATAGGGAGATGGGGCTTTTAAAAACAATCCTATTTAGTAAGAATGGATGGGGAAGAACTATAATGAAAGAATAGATATACCCATTTTTTTATTATTTGCATTTGTTCAGGAAACAATTCACAAAACTTACAATGATGCATATGCATCAAGACAAAATAAATTTAACATAAGAGAAGTAAGGTAATGCAAAAATCAGGATTAATCACACCATGAAATTCTATAGACTCATTAGAGGTACCCCAAGTATTTGGCCCTAAGCTTTCTAGCAGGCAACATAAAGAAAGAAACACGAACACTTACAAGAGTCAAAAATGACTATAATGCAAAAACAAACCAGATGGCCTAGAAAAACACATTATTTCTTTTTCTGAGATAAGAAATTCCTCCCTTGGCAATATGATGGAATCCAGGTATGTGACTCTCAGAGGGACTGACTTAATCCTGGGATAGATTTAAAGTATAGACAAGCGGAGAAACGACATATTCTTCAGGCAATCCTGCATAAACATTATTTCTCTTAGGTGATGCTTTGAATGGTAAATTCTAGATTACACTCCATGACAAATATCTGGAATACAACCATTTTATTTTGTCAGTTAAATGTAGAGCCACATGTTTCAACGACAGCTAAACTGAGTCATGGGACTAATAATCTCTTAAAAATGTGAAGAGCACAAGAACACAAAAAAGCCTCTTTGGAAGGCAGGCCCACGTTTCCTTGGAAGGGGTGGTGGCCTATTCTAAGACAGGTCCAAGATTCTCCTCAGAAAATAATTTTAGGTAAACTTTCCCACACAGATAAATAGGCAACAAAACCCTTCAAATGCCAACCATGATGTCCTAATACTTACAGATGTTAAAATGTTTAAAACTGGTGTACTAAATGCTCAACCCTTTAAAAAGAATTGGTAAAGTATCCCTAGAAAATTATTTTTGAGCATTGTAAATTGCTGTTAGGCTCTCTAAGATAAACTAGTTATAAAAATATACACTTAAGTAATTAAAATAATAATCTAAAATTCTCAATTATCCATGTAGGTATAGAGAAAGGACAGGTTCACTCTTCAACAACCATTAAAAAATGTATTCATTTGCTGTATGAACTTCTGAACGTTTTATTTTATAGTCAGTTACAAAAGGAAGGAAAACAACACCAAAAAAATTTAATCCCTTCCCATTTGCTTATCCACATAGATCTGATAAATACTAGCAGTCTCTTGCCTTTGAAGATGGCCAGACCAGAATCCCTACTTATTGCCAGATGTAGTTTAATCCCATGGGGACTCCAGACAAAAACAAGGAGCTGTCTTCGTGGCACCAATGATTCCCTGAACTGACTGCTATAAACTTATACTGGCAAATCAAAATCCTTGGCAATATAGAACACTTATTATATCACCACTTCCAAGAACATCCAATAAAGACAAACTTGAACTAAAGAATACGAATGCAAAAATTGCTGAATATCTTTTTAAAGCATTGACAAGTTCAGCCAGAGAATTACATCTGCACTTACTTTGTGTATGCAATTGTATACACATACATTATGTAGGAATAAAGTCTTTTTTCATTCTGTAACTTTTGATTAATATCAGCAGCTCTGTCATCCATTCAATCAACGAACATTTATTGAGTGTTTACAACACGTTCTGTTCTATGCTAGATTCTGGGGATAATGAGATGAGATGTCCCTTTGGAGGGAGGGTAGGGAGGCAAAAGGTCATCTCTAAGATGCCTACAATAGTCTACGTGAGAGGTACTGAGAGCCTCAAGAAAGTAGCAGTGGGAGTAAAGAAGAGGGGACAGATTTCAGAAAGATTTAAGTTATTAAGTTATTAGTTACACCAATGGATTACCAATGTGAGAAGTAAAGGAAAGGGAGTTCAGGAGACACTCAGGTTTCAAGTTTGGACCTTAACCATACTGGAGAAAACAACAGTTTATATGGTAAGAGATTAATTCAGTTTTGAACTTAGTATTAATATATTGGATTTTCTTTTATAGATTTTAAGGTGATCCTAAGCCTTTTTTGAGTCTAAGGCTGCTAATTGTAACAGAAATGTGTACACTACTTAAACATTAAACTATGTTCATGTTCAATACTGGGATGTCCAAGCCAAAAAATCGGGGGTAACAAAATGACCACTAAGACTTTATACCAGTGCTGTCCAACAAAAATATAATGCAAGCCACATATGTAATTTAAAATTTTCTAGTAGCCACATTAAAAAATAAACAGGTGAAATTAATTTTAATATAGTATAATCAAAAAAATAAAAATATCATCATTTAAACATACAACCAAAATAAAAATTATTATTTTATATTAAATCTTAGAAATCTGGTATGCATTTTACACTTATAATGTACAGCACATCTCAGTTCAGACTAGCCACATTTCAAGTGATCAGTAGCCACATGTGACTAGTTACAACATGGGACAGTAAAGCTTTATTCAGTTCCAAATACTGAATCTGCATTCAGATTTTTATGGCACTTTGATACAAAATAGAATGCAGGGATTAACAATATTTAGCACTTTTAAAAATACAGCTTCTTCTACTGAAAATAAATATAAACTTTACAAAGCACCAAGCACCTGCAGACTACAAAATGACCTTTGATGAAGTTTTGAAGGGGTCATTACAATTCTCAGCACTATGAAGAATGGCTATATCTTAGGACATGACAGCAGAAATACAATAGCTTCAAGTGTGAAATTGACATAATGTTCTGCAACATATATTCTTCAGCCACTTAAAAATCTCTGAAGAAATGTGGCAGTATTCAAAAGATGGCACTATGACTAGCCTGTCTAACAATAAAGGTAAAGGGCTAATTCTACCAACTACAATGTCATCTGTAAACTCTCCATCCTTAAAAATCCTTGGTTAGAATTCTTAAATATGGTTACTCAGCTGTATCAGCTATGTACTTTAAGAACTACCACACAGCCATAGACTACAATTTAGTATAGAGAACACAATGTTTGCTGAAAGTCAGATATATGAAATCTGTAGACAATGAGGATGTATTCATAAACATTTAAAGCACCTCATTTTAGTAGCAGATGGAACTAGCTTCTGTTGGCCCACTTCTAGAATTTCCTTAACATCTCTAACAACAATTTGTGAATCTCTAAAACACAATAAATTGAAGGTCTGATTCTTTCTGAATTATCCATGGAATAATGACTAGTTAATAGTGTCAGTCTTGTTTAATTGTTTTTATGCAGCCATAAATACACTGGTAATATGAGATCAACAATCTAAACTTCTTGAGAGATTTATGTAAATTTGTCATTTATGCTTTCTTACCTCTCACTTCTTAACTAATCTTTAGTCATTGTATTATAGGTACACCACCAAAAATGTTTTTGCTAGGATTACCATGTCCAACTGTCTGGATCCAATGGATGCTTATCTTTCCTCACGTCACCTCTCTGCATTATGGCATTTAAGATTTCTTATTTCTCTTCTCTAAGTTTCCTTGATACTCTCCCTCCAGATTCTCTTTCTACTTTTCTGATTCTCCTTCTCACTTTTTAATGTAGGGTCTTTTTTCTCTGTCTAGCTCTTCAGTGTTCATTCTCCTCATGATTCAGTTCCAGGCCCTTGTTTCTGACATAACTCAGGCTAGATGAACCAGACTCCCACTACTTCAACCGGCAATTATTACTATCTCCAGAGCTTCGAGTCCAAAATGTCAGCGGCCCATTAGACTACTTCTTTTGGTGTGCTTCAGGTTAACTCAAACCTAACACATCAAAAAAACAATGAATAATTTTTCTTCTTAAACTTGCTTCGTTTCTTGCTTTGTTGATTATGGATGTAGTCCTTCACATAGTCAGCCAATTTAGAAATCTGGTAGTCATCTTGACTTCTACTTTTTCCTCTCCCTCCAAAACCTTATCTAATCAGATAATAAGCCTCCAAAATATCTTTCAAATTCATTCTTTCTTTTCCTCCACTGTGACTATCTTTGTTTCTGTGCTTCATTATGTCTTGCTTCAATTATTCTAACACCATCCAAACTGTTCTCTTTATCTCTAAATTTCCCCCCTTCAATCCCTCCTCCATACTAATTGCTATCTAAAACCTGACCAAGTCACTACTCTCCTTAAACTTTTCAGTGTTTCTCCTTTCCCTAAAGTAATGGATCTCCAACTTTAACATGCACTAAAATCACCTGGAGTACTTGTTAAAACACAGATTGCTGGACTCCCATCCGCAGAGTTTTCACTTCTGTAGATATGGAGCTGAACCCAAGATTTGCCTTTTTAACAAGTTCTCAGGCAATACTGATGCTCCTGGTCTGGCAACCATGTTTTGGGGACCACTTCCCCAAAGAGAGAATTCCATACTACTTACAAGGCATTAAACATTGTTCATATACTCTGCCTCCAGTTTTATCCTTCCATAGGTATCACTTACAGTTTTCTTACACACATATTACATTCTACCTTCTGAATTAAGTTTAGCTCCTGTACCATACTATAACATTGAGATCTTTTTCATACTGCTTCTTCTATCTGTAATGCCCTTTGCATAATCTTGCTCCCTCTTTGGTAAACTCCTATTCATTCTTAAAGACTAAGATCAAATGTAGTTTCCTCAGTTAAGCATTCCCCAATCTTCCCAGGAAGCAATATGAGGCATTTCTTCTTTTAGTCTCAGAGTAAAAAAATAAAGATAAAAATTTGTACCTATGCATAGTGATAGATGTTAACTAGACTTGTGGTGATCATTTCACAATATATACAAATATCAAATCATTATGATATATAGCTGAAACTATAATATGTCAATTATATCTCAAAAATATTTTTAAAAATTATACACATACACAAATAAATAAAATGTTAAATGCTTTAATGATAGTCTGTGCTTCTCCTTCATGGTAAATACCACAAGTATTATCTTATTTGTTATATTACGTTATATATTATCACAAGTTATATATTTATTTGTTTTGTTATTTATTTATTGCCCATCTCCCTAACTACAATAAGTTCCATATGGCAGGTACTATATTGTCTTTCTCACTGCTCTATTCCCAAAGACTAATAAGTAGTAGGCACTCACAAAATATTTTTGAATTGAATGAATAAATAAATACATCACTTAATCTATTTCTCTAATTAGTTACTGTCATGTCTGTTTGATCTTCAGAATGACAGCCCCAAAGGGCAGGTGTCATATCTTGCAGTTTTGTGATCACAGACCTAATTACCCAGTAGGCCCCTAATAAATGTCTGTTGAATGAATGAATGGCGTTTAAGAAATTCTTGTCATTTAGTACAATTCAGTGTCTGTGCTGAGGGGCTATGATCTTAAAGCACTGTGTAAGAAGCATGAAATTGACCATAGAAACTTTATCCAGTTGATACAGTGCTAATTTGGCAGAGTTTTAGAAAATGTGAAGAATTTCTGTGATTACCAGACACTGCAAATGAGATGGCTCAGTTTGTTAACCATACAATCAAATTTAGGGTAGGATGATTACATACATGGAAAGAAGAAAAAGTGAAGTTGATATTAGATTACCATCTTTCAAGGTTTTATTTTCCCTGAACAATGTCAGGAAGATGGATGCCAATGATGTCAATCATAAACTTGACAAAGATTCTAGAAAGAAAATATATTATGCAAGGAAAATTTATCTGAAGGTCAACTTGGAAGAACTTCAATGACCATCTAAACAACAAGAGAATAATAACAGTTGCACTTAACATTTAATGAGTGCTTATGATATGCCCAGTTTTATGTTAAATGTTTTACATGGATTATTTTATTTAATCCTCACAATAATCCTGTGAAACAAGCACTACATTTTTAAAAACTGTTTTGCAAATGAGGTTAAGAATGCTAATTGCCTAATGTCACATAGAGTTGCAACCTGAACCCAGATCTGACTCCCAAAGCTGTGTTATTAACCACTACACATCCTTTTGAAAAATTCTGAAACAGAATGGTAGGGATCTGCCAAAGCTACATTATGAAAATTCTAAAAATATAAAACCATTTTATACTAAGATTTATTTTGAATGGGTTTCACATATATCATTTGGTAACACTAGTATTAAGTATTGCTGAGTATATATTAAATCTGATGTGTCATGTCAACCTGGAGGCTTTATTTACAGGTTTTAGTGTTCTTTCAACTGGTTTTTGCTTTTACACATGCCTTTTTAAAACGAAAACTTTCACCCTGAACTACAGTTTATTTTTCTATCTTCCTCACTAGAATGTGAATTCCTGGAAGGCAGAGATTATATCTGCATCCTTGGAACTGAGCACATGGTAGACACTCAGTAAATATTTACAGAGTGGCATAAGAAATTTATATTCTAGGCCTCTTTTTCAATAATTTAACTGTATATTCATTAGGAGATTTAAAAAATCAAGTTAAAAAAAATATCAGCCTTTAGAGCAAGACAGAGAATACCAACATTTTTGTTAATTGCTAAGTCCAAAGACTCTTGCATTAGGATAAGAATTAACAATAAGACTTCATTCTGAACATCCATGGACAATAGCAACTTATAAAAATGTGATTTCAGGTATTTTAATATATATCATATTTTGTTTTGACACACGAACTATTTGATTTCTTTAAATCAAACTACAGTGCAAAAAGAACAGACAAAATTTCTCTTATTTCCTATTTAAATAAACATTTTCATTTAACTACCAAACTTGGTGTTTTTGTTAATTTTTAGAAAATGTTTTAAATACTTTCATGCAACAACACTGTCTCAAACTATCTACTCCAGACACTGATGCCACAATTTTCTTTCTTCTATTTTTTAAAAAGTATAGCACAAACATTATTTGCTTTTGTGATTTTAATATCTCTTAAATGTGCCACTTGGCAAACACTTTTAAATTAAACTACTATAATAATAAACAACAATGTCAAACAAATAAATCTGTTTTGAAATATTTTTTAAGCTTTTCAGAAAACTCCTATGAAAAGCTGATAGGACACACTAGACTACTGTAAAATCAGAGTTGGAATCTTTATTAGGTTAAGAGAACTGGATCAAGGACATAGACGTATTCATTCTGACAGATGACCATTTTCCTCCTTTCTTGTTCAAAAATATAACTGTTTTTTGTAGAATGCCTACCATTTCAGTTAAATTCAACTCAAAGAATGCAGTTATAAGGCCAATTTATTGAATATATTATTAGCAATATAGGCATTTAAATTTTTCTTAAATACGTAGGTGAAAAGACAAACAGCAAGGCAAGAGTTAAATTGAAACATTCCTGTTTAGAGCAACTGCCTTGAGGAGTGGGGGCTGGTGGATGGCGGGAGGACTTAGCAAGGCAGAGAGATGCAGAGTTAATCAGGGAGCAAATCCAAAGCCAGGCATGGATAGGCCTCACTAATGAGCCTCAAGTACCCTGCAGTGGTTTTCAAACTTAACTGGCTTCAAACGATGCCACCCCATGACAGAATGCAGCTAGCCATAAGAGGAGGGTGATTAGAATAAATGACTGGAGTAATTAACTCTGATGTGAAACCACCTGATTGGAATAGAGAAGCCAAGAGCTATTTAGCTGATGGTCCTCCAGTAGAAAAAGGAAGCTTTCCCTTTCTCTTGCGTGGGTGTTCAGTTAGAACTCAACTCTTTCAAGTAGGTATTTGGTAGCACTAATGAAAAGCAGCTTTCATTCAAGGGCCTCTCAAGGGCCTTCCCATTCATTTTGAAAGGGGAAGAAAATAAAAGCTTCAAAGTAGAACTAATTTACTTTACTCCCCTACCTCTTAGTGAATTTTGCATTAGTGAAGTCTGCATTCGTATTTATGCTAACAATCTACCTCCAAATAATGTCATCACATACCAAAAATGTTTATTTATGAAATAATCAGATAATGAAAATTTTTATATTTTCCCTTCTTTAAAAATGTTTTACAACATCATGTTGTACATCTTAAATATATATAATTTTTATTTGTCAGTCCTACTCAAAGTTGGAAAAAATGTTTTACATAGAAAACTTTAAACTTAGATAATAATTAATTGTTGATCAATGTCAAAACTTCCTTTATAAGTTCCATTGGGATCATCTTCCTATAGCAAGAGACTTTTGAGTAAGGGAGAAGGGTATAAAGTATGAATGGGGTACATTTGTTTTTGAAGATGAACAAAAAAGAATGCTGAGGCAAGGAAAGAAAGAGCACATATTTTTGCAAAAAAGACAGCTTACTTATAGTGCCAATTGAGCCAAAGAATCCACCACGCTCTAGTCTGCTTTATTTTACAAAGAGGGGAATTACAAAGACTGGGGGCATTACTACCTGCTGTTTTACAAGTAATCATCAATTCATTGGGACAATGTTGTTCTGTACCTGCTGAGTTAATGTTCCTCGACACACCTCTCCCCCTAAAACAGGTTCACAAGCTGCCCAGTAACAACTATGGTGTAGTAGCACATGTAACTTAGCGAATGTTTATGCCTAAACTCGGATTTATTTGACAGCTTTACACCTTTGGGCACAATATAATTAAATGTTTTGACAGCTAAACAAAAACTGTATAAATTTAAAAGCTATTAGGAGCTCAGCATCTAGAATCAAAATGAAGTAATTTGCTTATACCGTAAACCACGTTTAGCAATGTATTCTAATAAAAGGCACAAAAAGAGGAGTACAAGTCTATCTAAATGTTCTAGCTAATTCTTTCACATTTCTTCTATAAAGAATATTCCCTTTATAAATATTGATAATGACTTTAATATCAACAAAGAGAACATAAGCAAATTTAAGATTATCAATAACCCCTAAACTCTATCTTTGGTTATTTTCTACAATTTTAGAAACATCAATTAAAAAGGCACAGACTAAGAAATAGCATATTATTAAAAAGGCCACTATGAGCTATTTAAAAGGATTTAAAGCAACACAAGGAGAGTGAGTGGTCCTCCAAACTCAGCCATTAATGACTCCGGAATTAATCCTCATTCTCCAAAGGGACCAGGTTCCAGATTTCATCGTACTCTGTGCTGCTTGGTCCTCTAAGATCCCAGTTCTCATTTCTTGCGGAAGTGAGGAATTATCATACTCCTAAGTCACTGTTTGCCTTCAGAAAAACCCACTGTTCATTATCTAAGCTCCAGAAAACGTTCCCATCAGTAGTACTATTCAAACATGGATATTAAAAACCTCAGATACTTCTCTAAAAATGAAACAACCAAAACTGTAATGCAAAATTGTCCATTAAACTATTGTTTTTCAAAATGAAAGTCTGATTTATATTTACTATATTGCATCATATTGTCATTCTGGAAAGCATCTACAGAGTAATGGCTTACAGTCTAACAAAAAAGGTCAAGTTTAAATAATATTTAAGTCAGAACCATTACTGAAGCATTTGGACTCTAACAAATATATAAAAACATTTAAAATCTACTTTTCATTATGTAACAACCTGAGAAGATACTGTACCCTTATTAAAGGTAACGATAATCAGTTGTTTATTTAAAAAACAAATCAACGAAGTATTTAGAAACCGGTTAACTTCTCATGTGGTGTTTATATTTCGCTTTATCATCCTTCTTACAAAGACAGCTCTGAAGGAAGAAAATACTGTGAACCAAACCTTGTTTAATTTATACATGCTGATGTCAAGTAATTTAAAAACATATTCTAAAAAGAGCTTCTTATGTACACATATAAAAACATTAGTGCATTATCTAATTGTTCTCTTCCTTGCACTTATGTTAACAGGATAGACATCTTTTTGTGTACCACACTTGCATCTACTGGAACATAGCCTGAAAACGGACTGAACTTTTTCAAGTGTTTAAATATCTGAGAGTGCACTGTCCGTGGGGATAAGGGACTGGGGACTCAGAAGCTGATAGTTCCAATTTGGCTGTTTTCTTTTTTTAATGAATGAACCTTGAGTCAGATCATTTAAACACTAGTTACAAAGCTCAATATTCCTAGTAGATGGATAGCTTTGTGAAGACAGTGAATTTAGACCCAAAGGTATTACTTGGTGTAAAATAAGAAATTGATACTATTAAAATACTACATATTAAAGAGGTCCTCTTCTTAAGGAATATTACCTGTCTTTTTTATTATTTCATTGTTTCTCCTCTCCATGGACAACACGTTTTGGAAAATGTTATCAAATAATCAAATGTTATCAAATACATTTGACAAAGATGTATATATCTGCCAGACCTTCCGATTAGAATGAGATAAACCATGGCACTGATCTGATATAATTTAGCTAAAAGCACAGGAACTAGATTTTAGCCCATTTTGCCTTTTTATAGGTAAAAGTACTATGTTCAAAATGTTTAGAAATTGCTGTGACAGCTCTAGGGGTACAATGACCTTTGGTCGAGATTCATTGAATATATATATAAACATAACATGCCTAGTAAAATGTACTAATTTCATAGACCTAAGACTCCATTGATTGTAAGATGAAACTTTATATATTGCTAAGAAATTTAAAAAACTGATTGAAAGAGTTATTGGATTTTCTAGACATAGCTTTTATTAAGTATTGTACATATGTAAAAAAGAAAATATAAATGAAATAAATTGGTTATTCATAAACATTTCATTTCAGAGTCCAACTCTTCTGAATTACTTCTGACTTGAAGTTGTTGAAGTCTGTGCTTTTCCACACAGTATTGTCCTCAATGCCTTTAAGAGCATTAGCAAGGCAGCATTTTTATAAAAGAATTCTCTACTATTACCTCTGGAATTTTCTTCCAAGCCTCGGACATCCATTCCACAAATTTTGATGCTGACTTTTTCTTGATCTTTCTCTCTTCTTTTTAGATCTGTCACTTAGTGCACTCCTCATGACTTCCCTACTTCTATCCTCTTCTAACTATGTTCATATCTTTATTAACTATGATATCTCTATCTTAATACCTCCACTGTGATAACTCTATCTTAAAACTTACCAAAGTACATTAAAAATGATATTTAGTGGAGCAACATTGTTTAGTGGAAGACAGTTTGGCAGTTTCTTACAAAACATAACATACTCTTACCATCTGATCCAGCAATTGCACTCCTTGGTATTTACCCAAAGGAGTTGAACATTTATGTCCACATGAAAACCTGCACATGAATGTTTATAGCAATTTTATTTGCAATTGCTAAAACTTGGAAGAAACGAAGATGTCCTTCAATAACTGAATAGAAAAACAAACTGTGGTATATCCATACAATGGAATATTATTCCACAATAAAAAGAAATGAGCCATCAAGCCATGAAAAGACATGGGGAAACCTTAAATACACATTGCTAAGTGAAACAAAACCAATCTGAAAAGGCCACATACTGTATGAATCCAAATACATGACATTCTGGAAAAGGAAAAACTCTGAAGACAATAAAAAGATTAGTGGTTTCCAGGGGTTTCGGGTGGGAGAAGGGGGAGGGATGAATAGGTAGAGCACAGGGCATTTTTAGGGCAGTGAAACTATTCTGTATGATACTGTAATGGTAGATAAATGTCATTATACATTTGTCAAAACCCATAGAATGTACAAAACAAAAAGTGAACCCTAATGTAATCTATGGACTTTAATTAATAACAATGTCTCAATATTGGCTCATCAATTGTTATAAACATACCACACTATTGCAAGATGTTATTAACAGGGAGAATTGGCAGGAGGGTGGGGGGTGTATATGGAACTCTCTTTACATTCTGCTCAATTTTTCTGTAAACCTGAAACTGCTTTAAAAAAAAAGTTGATTAATCTTTTAAAAATTATGTCTTTATGCCTGCCTCTTCCTCTATTGAGCTATAAGTTACTTAAAGACATGAGTCACAGCTCATTCTTCTTTGGATCAACTGCCTAAGACAGTTATTGGTAAATACTAGCGGCTTCAATTGCTACTTCTGGAAATGCAAGGAGTATGGTTGCCCTACTTAAGATTCTCAGAGCCTTCATTCCCACCATGTGGGCCACAGCCTATAAAATTAGACACATTAGTAAACACTAAATTCATACTTCTCATATCACTTATATGAGCACATCCCAGTATGAATACTATCTATCTCCCTTCCAGAGTAAGTTGAAAAGTATGAGCTGACTAGCCACTAATTTATCTAATATTATGTTCAGGGCATTGTGCTAGGCACGGTGGGACAAAGATAATTGAGGCATTTTGTACCTGTCCTGTAGGAGCTTTCAGTCCAGTGAAGACACAGATGGAAAACAAGTATTTACAAAAGGGCTTAAGAGCAGATAGCTGAGAGCAGAAGGCATGCTTAAGTAGTAGTATAACCTTTCGTGTAAATATATAAATAATATTAAAGAAATACCTTGTTTTATATATTTGTGTGGTAAATATATAGTTTGCATTAATCAGCACTCAAGATGCCATAAAACTTAAAATACTGTCTATAGTCTCATAATTTTAATATTTCATCAAATTATTCTTAAGCAAATTATGAACAGCCTTTATGAAGCATATCTACTTCCTTCAATTATTTTGGCTTTTGGTTTATAGTTTTATTCGCTGTCATCATTCTTCACAGTTTCAGAATTCGTACTGTTTTTCTCTTCAAGTCTCCCTTCTCTGCTCACTTTAGTCACCTTCAAGCATTAATATACTTTTAACTTAAATATCTAAGCAATTCAAATCCAAATGTCCTGGAATAACCATAACCTCTTTTTCTGCCAGTTAATTTTTCTGTCAAACATGCTCTCTATCCTCACTTCTTACAACTTCTTTTAGTTCTTAAATTACAAAGATACATGAGAATAAAAACAGCCAGTAAGTACTGGCTTACTATTTATAGTTGAGTGCTGTGATAATTCACATAAATTATATCAATTAATTCCCAAACAACCTTATGTCGCCACAGTAGGCGTACCAAACCACTACAACATATTTTCTTTCCATGTGATAAAATATTATGAGAACAGGCTATCAGATCTGGATTCCAAGCCTGGCTGAAATGGTTACAAAATCTTGGGCAATAGTTAAGTTCTTAAAGCTTCAATTTACTCATTTCTAAAATTCAAAAAGAATATAGTCCTCATAAAATTATTACAAGAATTACATTAAATAGCTGGTATAGAGTAAGTTCTTATTAGATATCAGTTACCTTTCTAGTTCTTTTTCTGTGGTGGTCAACCTCCAAGATGGCCCCTGATAATTCTCACTGGCTGGTGTTCACGTTCTTGCTAATTCCCTCCTACACTGAACACAGGTGACCTGTGTAACCAATTGGATGTTGTAGAAATGACAGAGTGGGACCTTCAAGACTAAATCATAAAACATATTGTGCCTTCGACCCTCCTCTATTTTTGGATCTCTTGCTCTAAGCAAAGTCAGCTGCCATATGGTAAGGAAACTTTGGCACCTCTATGGAGAGATCCATGTGGTGAGCAACTGAGGTCTCCTGCCAACTCACCAGTAATGTGAGTGAGTCATCTCTGAAGCAAGTCTTCCAGCCCTGGGCATATTTTTGGTTGACTGTAGCTCTAGCAAACATCTTGACTACAATCTCATGAGAGACAGAGAGGCAGAAACACCTTGCTATGCCAGTCTCAAATTCCTGACCCAAAGGTACTAAGTGAGATACTATATGCCTATTGTTGTTTTAGCTGTTAAATTTTGGAGTAATTTGTTACACAGCAATAGATAATTAACACATCTTCCAGTCCATATTTTCCTTAGAACTGCTTGACCTGTTTAACCCACACCAGACCCCATCGTGGTTATTTTCAACTAGATTTTTTACAAGCCACCTAGATTCTCACTGACTTGACTATCCCCACACCTACTTTGTTAGTCCTTAATCTTAGTAAATCCCATGATCTATTTTTCTAGCTTCTATAGGGCTACCATGCTTTATTACAGAAAAAAATCAATACATATACCTATAATTTTACCATAAATCCAAGCTCTCTATCTTCAGCTGGACCGCAAATTCTACTCTATTTTTGTGTTTCTAGTTCACAAATGTCATACTCTTTTCAGTGGCTGCCTTAAATTGCATACCTGCCTCACTTTCTTTCCCATTAGACTATCTGGCCTTTGACTTCAAAAAGAGGACATTATAATTTTTTTCTTTATTTTCTTGTCCATTGCAAAATGTTTATATTTCAATCCTATCTCTCCTTTTTTCCCTGTGTTTTAAAGTAAGAAGTATCTTCCATTTTCTATATTAATTCAATGTCCTCATATCTCCTAAAAATATGCTATGTGCCTGGTTTTCAATTTCTCCCCTTCTAAGTTATTCCTTCTCTGAGACTACTCAGATTCTGCTACCTAGAAATAATTTTTCCCTTAACTCTCTTACCATCCAAGAATCACTTCTTCTTTTATTGGATACCATACTTCTCAAAAGAGGCCATATTCATTCACTCCACAATCTCTTCCTGCCTTCATTCCTCAACTCCCTGAAATCTAAATATCACCAGACTCTATTGAAATTTTCTATTGAAAGTTGCAATATCCTCCCCTTTAAGTCTGAATAAAATTTTTCTCCCTCTATGAGAGTGAACTATTGTGGCAGAGACTGTCATCCAATATCCACTCTTACTTTAATAATAGAAATCTTACTTAGCTAGAGACACGTTTACTAATCTTCCTTCTAACTTGATGAAGCCACGTGACCAACTTATGGTTAATGAGATCTGCCAGAAGTAATATGTTCCACTTCTGGGTTGCTCATCTCAAAAGGAATGGGCATGGTTCCTTTCCTCTTTTCTACTGGCTGGGAAGTGAAGCAAACTAGATCCATCTTGGACTCAGAGATGGAAGTCACATGCTACAACTGGCAGATTCACTCTCAGTTTTAGATTCCTTTTCTCTGTAGATGACAGTAAAATGAGGAGATCCTAAATAATATTACTAGTAACAAATCAAAAGTATATAAAACGTGGGTACATGAAAGAGAAATAATAAGACGCCAAGATTCAGTGATTAAATATAACAGAGAACAGCTTAGCCTATAGCATGACTAATATACTCAGGGTATTAGTCAGGGTCCCAGCAGGAAACAGAAGGTATAATTAGATAGGATTCTGATGAAGGTTCTATTCACATAGAGGGTCGAGGGAACCAAGAAGCCATTCTGAGCAACCTGCAGACTTGTAACAATGAGAGGGCATTACAACCCATAGGCCTGAAGGAGAAAGGGGAGAAATTATTATTACTAGAGCTTGCTGAGTGCTAAAATTAGGGAAGGGAAACTGCCTTGATGTAGCTATAGCTGTAGAGGGTCTACAGTCCCGAAGCAGGGAGGGAGCAGGGCACAAAATAATGTGACCTCTTTCTTATCCTGCTCCCTTTCCTATCTCCTGCCTGACATTTGCAATCCTTAGTGATCAGCCCTCCAGGACTCAAACAAGAGCAGAGAAGGGAGTGGGGGTAATGACTTAGAGGAGGGTGGGGTGGAGGAAGGATAATAAGCATATCTACTAACAAATTAAAAGTATATTATCACACCAGAATTTGGTACTTTGGATCACTCTGAAGCATATTTTTAAATATCCAATTCCTCTTGAAATACACTCTCTTTTCTTACTTTTAACACTATACATTCTTACCTAACTGTTACTGATATCTTTTTTATGGGTTCCTCTTTCTCTTCTTGCTTTCAGACAAAAATTGTTTCCCAGGGCTCTGTCCCTGGATTTCTTGTCTCTATGCCTAATATTCTAAGGTAAAGTCATGAACTCCCTCTACCTTCAACTATCATTCAGTATAGACAAACACTAGATCTCTCTCCTAAGTGCTAGATCAAAGGCTACATATTTAAGTATCTGTGGAATCCAGGTAGGTAAAAATAAATTAACAAGGCAAACTGGATATAAAACAGTAGAAAGAGATAGAGGCTGCAGACGACTAGAGAGATACGCCTATCTATAAATCACTTAGCTCCAGTTGATTTTGCCATGCAGTAATGTAGTTCTAGTGCAGTCAAATATTCTAACTTAAAGAAAGGCTAGAAATCTAAATTTGGGAGAGAGAAGGATCTCTATTTTATTTTTTTAATGATGGCAACCAACTCCTTTTATTAAAATATCAGGTAGTTTATTTCAGAAATAAACTTGAAAACCCTCTCACTACAAAACACTCGGAAGTGCTGAATAAAATCAATCAAATACGCTTTCTAAAAACTTTGTTTTGAAATCATTTTAGACTTACAGAAAAATTGCAAAACTAGTACAGACAGTTCACATATACCCTTCACCCAGCTTTTCCATATGTGAACAACTTAATAATCACATGATATCAAAACCAGAAAATCTATATTGGTACAATACTTAAGTAAAATCCAGAGATTATGTGATTTTTTTTTACCATTTTTCCCCAATGCCCTTTTTCTGTTCCAGGATCAAATCCAGAATCCCACATTGCATTTAGTTGTTGTGTCTATCAATTACAAAAGAAAAAATAACAACAAATAAGTTTCTAAATGAAAACTGAGTTAGAAAGAAAACACCAAAGAAATCCCTTGGAGTCATACATAAACAATAACAATAATAAAATGAGAAAAACTGTACTAGAGAGTTGTAAAAAGGTAAAGATAACCTCTGGATGGTTTTTTCCAGTCTCAGTCACCGAGGAGTTTGGTTTTAATGCCCATATAGAAAAAGTAGAGGAGATCTTGGTTCCTCTCTTAGGTTGGTGAGGGAGGAGGAAGTTGGAAGTGAGATTGCAAGGTGGAACCTGCAAAGATTCATGCCCTCAGGGAAAAGGAGGGCCAGGGGAAAAAAAAATCTATCTACTAAAAGAAGGATATAAGGAAAAGCTTATCTGTCTTGATTTGGGCTTTGGGTAGGAAAGCCTTCCCCAGGAATTCGTATCCACACGTCTGCCCATTACATAGAGTTGAAATTTATAAACCAATGTTACCGCAAAAAAAGAAGTGATTTGAAATTTACATATAAGCTGGTTTCAGGCTGTGATACATGGAAGAGGCAAAGCAAAACACTCTGGTGAGGCACACTATCAATCAAGGATTTTAACAGGTAACAGCTCTCCTAAAGATGAACACACAGTCTACAACTACCAAATATATGAGGAAACAGACTATCATGAGACAGAGTCACCCAACAGCACAAATAGAACTATAGATAATAGTAACACTGAATAGGGCTCCTAAAATAAATGTTTTAAGTTATTAAAGATATACAAGGAAGGAGAATATAAGAAAAGGAGACAGGTTTAAGTTGATATGAAAAAGAATCAAACAGAAATTCTAGACATGAAAAATATAGTCACTATATTTATAGTAGACTGCTTTAACAGCAGATTTGAAATAGCTGAAGAGACAATCAGTGATCTAAAAAATAAGAGGAAATAACGAGAATGGAACACAGAGAAATAATAAAATGGAAAATATGAAACAGCAGCTTTGTAGACATGGAAGATAGAATGAGAAGGTCGAATATATACCTAAAAGGAATTCTATCAAAAATAAATTGAGAGAATGGGGAGGAGACAACATGAAAGTGATAATTCCTAGGAACTTTCCAGAATGCATTTAAGAAACAAATCCTTAGATTCAGGATGCAAAATGAGTTTCAAGCAGAATAAATAAAAATAAATCCACTCTTAGATGCATCATCATAAAACCGCAAAATATTACACAGTTGGAAAAATGTTAAAGGGAATAGCTGATACATTTCTCAACAGTGACAACATGAGTAGGAAGCTAATGTAATAATAGCATCTTCTAAGTCTAGGAGAGAAAATAACAGTCAATCTACTAGCTAAAGAGAGAGGGTGAAAAAAAAAATCATTTTAGATAAGAAAAATACCATGTCAAACAAAACACATTTCTGCAGGTTTACACTGCCCATGGGCTACAAATTTGCAACTTCTGCTCCATATCCAGAACCAACATCTGAAACTCAACCTGTCCAAGGATGAACATGACTCTTTCCAAAATCTCATCCTCTTGCTGACTTCCCCATTTCTGTTAACTTCACCACCATCCTCCAGTTGCCTAGAGTCAAAACTTTAGAATACCATTTAATTTCCACTCAGATACAAAATCCTACAAATTCTACCTATCTATTTCTTTGTCCTCTGTGCTACACATTCCCAGTGCCGCCATTCTGCTTCAGGCCCATATTATCTGGACATTTGAAAAAGCCTCCTAAATTGATTTCACAACTGTCAATTATTCCAACTCTATTCAATCCTATATGATGCTACCAGAGTAAACTTTCTAAAATGGAACTTTAGTCATACCACTCCACTCCACAAAATTCTTAAATGCTCCTCTTTGGCCATAGAGTAAATTCAACTCCTTATCATGGCACTCAAGTCCCTCCAAATAGCTGACCTCATACTCCCTTTATGGTCTTAGGTCTCAGCTGTGTACTCTCTTCTTTACATTAGTCAAACCGGATTGCTGTTAACTAAAATAACTTGTTATCTTACTTCTGTATCTCTGTACATGTTCTTTCCTCTGCTGGAATTCAATTAAAATAAAATTTTAACAGATATCTTCTGAAGTCTCCTATGTGTAAGACACCTATGCTCAGCAGCAGGGAGGTGGGGGTTGGAGGAGAAAAACCAAATTATTCACTTATTCACACCCAGTTCTTCGTCTGAGTCTCATGAGGGAATGTCCTCAACTTCCTCTTCCTTCATTCTTTCCCTTATTCAACACACTCACACATATTTCCGCCTGTCAACTGAAGTGTTCACATAGAAGCCAGATAATCATCCCTAAAGGAAATATAGAGGGGCTTAGAGCAAAATAACAATGGTACTCCCACTTTTCTTAGACTGAGGGTCCTATTAATATTATGATGGTGACCCTGAGCTATCAAAGAGCCTACCAAAGAAAGATAATATCATTATTATTATGTCATTTTTACCACAGAGGTAAATATGTGATTTCTGATTTACTTTTAGTTGATCATAAAATTAAACAAAATATTCCACTTCCTCTGCATATTTATAAATTATATCGTTATTCTAACTAAATATATTTGTGTATGAAACTAGAAATGCTGCTCTCACATAGTGGTTCTAAACTACTCAGGAAAGTCTACTTTGAAAAGATAAGACAGTTCTGAGATGAGTTTTAAAATACAAAATACATACGATCCAACGAAATGAGTGGTAAATTCTGTTTGATGGCATAGTGTAAAAGATACGTTAAAATGAAAATCGTTCTGTTCACTTCCTAAGAGGACAATTATCTCATCTGGATGAACAGTTATACAATTTTAAAAAGCAGGGATTTAGAGCAGGAAAGGGAATTAAGGCTTGTCTAATCTTTGGCTAGATGTTCAAGGTCAGCTAGAAATTTAACCACTGTAATCTTGAGGTTTTTTTGTGGACTTTTGATTGTTGGCTTTTTGGAAGAATTGGTTTTATTTTTGTTTATGTTTTTCTGCTAACTATGCTTTAGATTGGGGGTTGGCAAACTTTTTCTGTAAAAGGCCAGATAGTAAATATTTTAGGCTCTGCCATATGATCACTATCACAATTACTCAATTCTGCTATTGTAGCCCAAAAGCAGCCATAGACAATATAACAAATAAACATGATGGCTGTCTGCCAATACAAGTTTATTTACAAAAACAGGCAGCAGGCTAGATTTGGCCCATGGACCATAGTTTGCTGATCCCTGCTTTAGACTCATAAAAATAACTTTTAAATAAATTAGTTGAATTTTGATCTTTTCTCTACTGAAAGAAGCTGATTAGGTGTAGAACCTGAACCAACATGAACCCAAGCCCAGCAGACGGCCCTAATGACTCAGAAAACATGGCTTCTATCTGGTCTCTGGTGGTATTTTCCTTCTCCCTATTTTATTAGCATCTGAGACTGTCTCAGAAGACTTCCAATCTGAAAGAGAATAGCTTCTTCCTCAGTGGAACCAGAAAACCAATCTATCATCAACCCTGAGTCAGGATCTCTTTAAGACTCAAAAGGCTCCTATCAGGCCAAGTGTGAAAATGGGTAAGTTACTTATTGTTGCTAAACCTTAATTTCCTTAAAATAGGGTAATACCTACAGTGAAAGAATCAAGCTGGATAATATATAAAAGAACGATTAAAACAGTGTCTAGCACATAGTAGGTGTTCAACAAATGATAGCCCTCTTCTGGTTTACCACTTCCCCTCTTTACCCAAAAAACCCTCGGACCCTAAGTTCATTAATTTAATCTACCACTATACATTCATTTAGGATTTACCATACATATCAGGGATTGTGCTAAAAACTGGGGACACAGCAGTGAATAACACTGACAAGGTCCCTGTCCTCATTCTTGTGGGAAGACTGACATTAACACACAAATTATTCAACAAATGTCAGGTAGTAATTAGTGCTGCAAACAAAGTAATTAGATATAGAGTAACTGAGAATTTTGAATAGAATGAGCAGGGAAGGTTCCTCTGGAAAGGTGACATACGACTTGAGACTTAAAGGATAAAAATCAGCTAGCCAAACAAGTAGTTGAGGAAAGAGTATTCTAGATGGGATGAACAAGTATAAAATTCTAGAGGTTAGAAAGGTTCTGGCACATTCAATGCCAGAGATGAAGAAGGACTCATCCCCTGAGACAATTATCTCCAATGATAGCCACTCTCCAATTCTGTTCATGCCAGACAACAACACTCCTTTCTACTCCACTACTCTGTAGCCATTTTACACTCCCACCAACAGTGAGGAAGGGTTCCCATTTCTCCACATTCTTGCCAACATTTGTTGTCTTTTGTTTTTTTGATAAAAGCCATCCCAACAGGTGTGAGATGATATCTCATTGTAGGTTTGATTTGCATTTCCCTCATGAGTAGTGACTTTGAGCATCTTTTCATATACCTTTTGGTCATTTGTTAGTGTGAAGTATTCTTTGCAGAAATGTCTATTTAAGTCTTTAGCCCATTTGTGAATCAGGTTATTAGTTTTTTTGCTACTGAGTTGTAGGAGTTCCTTATATATTTTGGAAATTAACCCCTTATCTAACATATGGTTTGATAATATCTTCCCTCATTCCATAAGTTGCCTTTTCATTTTGTTGATTGTTTCCTTTGCTGTGTAGAAGCTTTTTAGTATGGTATAGTTTCACTTGTCTATTTTTGTTTTTGTTGGCTGTGCTTTTAGTGTCCTATCCATGAAGTCACTGCCAAGACCAGTGTCATGAGGCTTTTTCCCTATGTTTTCTTCTAGGAGTTTTACAGTTTCAGGTTTTACATTTAAGTCTTTAAACCATCTTGAGTTGATCTTTGTATACAGTGTAAGATAAGGTCCAATTTCATTCTTTTGCATGTACATATTCAGTTTTTCCAAAATTATTTATTAAGAGACTATCCTATCCCTACTGTATATTCTTGGCACCCTTACTGAAGACCAGCTGACCACATATGCATGGATACATTTCTGAGCTGTCTATTCTGTTCTATTGGTCTATATGTCTGTTTTTATGCCAGGACCATACTGTTTTAACTACTGTAGCTTTGTAATATACTTTGAAATCAGGAAGTGTGACGCCTCCAGCTTTGTCCTTCTTAAGATTGTTTTGGCTATTCAGAGTCCTTTGTTGTTCCATATGAATTTAGGATTTTTTTTTTCATTTCTGTAAAAAGAGACATTGGGATTCTTGATATGGATTGCATTCAATCTGTAGATTGCTTTGGATAGTATGGACATTTTAATAACATTAAGTATTCCAATTCACAAACACATGATGTCTTGCCATTTGTTTATGTCTAATTTCTTTCATCAATGTTTTGTAGTTTTCATTGTATAAGTCTTTCATTCCCTTAATTAAGTTTATTCCAAAGTATTTTATTCTTTTTGGTGCTACTGTAAATGATATCGTTCTTCTAATTTACTTTTCAAATAGTTCATTGTAAGTGTATAAAAAAGCAACTGATTTTTGTATGGTGATCTTGTATTCTGCAACTTTACTGAATTCATTTATTCTAATAGTTTTTTTTTCTTTTGGTGAGGAAGATTAGCCCTGAGCTAACATCTGTGGCCAACCCTCCTCTTTTTGATGAGGAAGATCAGCTCTGGGCTCACATCCGTCCCATCTTCTTCTACTTTATATGTGGGATGACTGCCACAGCATGGCTTGATAAACGGTGCATAGGTCCACACCCGAGATCTGAACCCGCAAACCCCGGGTCGCCAAAGTGGAGTGTGTGAACTTAACCACTACACCACCAGGCTAGGCCCAGGTTCTAACAGTTTTTTTGTATGGAATCTTCAGAGTTTCTGTATAAAAGATCATGGTCATCTGCAAAGACAATTTTACTTCTTCCTCTCCAATTTGGATGCCTTTTATTTCTTTTTCTTGCCTAATTGCTCTGGCTAAGACTTCCAGACCACTGGATTTATTATAAAACCACTAAACTAACACTTATTCTATCTACAACAAAGGATTATTCCCAAGGTCAAATAAGATGTGTAAAAATTGCTTTGTAAACTATAAAGTACTATAATATGTCATTAGAAAGAAGGGTAATGGATTTGTATTCTGGAAATGTGATTTTTGAATTTTTGCTACTTATTAGTCATGCGACCTTGTCTATCAGCCTTTCTGGGTTTCTAAAAATTTAGAATATCTTCACTATCAGCCTCCCAAGGACATCATGAGGCGCAAATGATTAGTAAGTGAAAGCTATTTGTAAAGTCTTAAGTACTATACAAATTTATTATTATTATGCATTCTTTGGTCATGATTTATAAATCTCATATCTAAAAAACTATTATTAATAATTCAGTAGGAATAAGATCTGTTTAGGAACTGCAGCTTTTTATTGGTTAAAGTTGCTGTTAAATGTCATTACAGACTTTTAAGCAGAAACATTGCAAGCTTTAGTAAAAGTGCTTTAAACACTTTTGTGTAAAGTATTTTAATGTAGTCCACCAATATGCAAACAATAGAGCAACTATTTTAGTTCATGCAATGTTTTGCACTTGGAAACCTGAGGCCATGACCAACCATCTAGGGTAACACTCATAAACTCTGCAGTATGCAGCTAAACATGTCTACCAAATAAATTAAAGAACCCCTATACTATGTAGCAGCTGATGCAAACTAGAGCTTGATTTAAAATCTTTAGAAACAAAAGACTGTTTTAATTCTAGAAATGGGAGAGAAGAAAGTCATATCCCTTAACTACAAAAATAGTACTTCAAATCTCTATAAGACCTCCAATTTTCCACAAGACACTAGCCAATTTAGATGATAGGTCAGCTTTTATAATGTAATATAATACATTGTAAATAACATAAGTAATTAATCCTGATGGTAAACCATGCCCCATTTATAGGAGCTTGGAGTCTATCATATCTGTTTTAAATTTTTGTTCTACACCAATTTCAAAGTGCCATATCCCTGTTGCTCCCCAGGGGCATACCAGGTAGAATCTGTATTTGGCCACTTGACTATCACCTGAATTAAAAAGCTATAAGTCCATATCTTCCTAAATTTCCCATATCTTGCCATCATTCTGTATAGCATTCAAAATCATGCCAATCATTAGAAGTAATAAGACATTCTACTATTAGCATGATCCCTTACTTCTTATGTATAAGTGATTGATAGAAGGCTACCTGCCTAGTTTGGATTTTGTACTCCATTGAACACTGATCCTCTCATCAAGGCAGGGAGTATTATGAATTTTATTCTCATTTACTGTTCTCTGCTTGACTGGACTGCAATCCCTAAATGGTACAAAATAATAACTGCTGCTTTTTATAAATTGGTCATAGTCATTCATAGCCTCTATTTCTTCTGCACCTGAGTAAATCATCATATTTCCAGATGCAAATAAAACACATTTTTATTAATGGCTTTTATTACTTTTTAAAGTGCTATAATTCCAAAGATCTTAATTGCCTAAAGAATGTAAATGGATTTAAACTCCCCAGATCAATTTTCTAAAAAGGAAGTCAGATACTAAAAATAACTTCAAGATGTGGAATGCTGGGAAATATCAGGAGCAGACAAGGCAACTTGTGTGCAACCATCAGAGACAGGGAGACTGATTTTGAGCAAAGCTATTAGGCTGCTTATAGACTGAAAAGAAAGAGCCAAAAGAGTTCTGGTAAACGGAACTTATAGCTGCAATCCAAAGGTAAGTTTAACATACGTGCAATGTAGGAAAAACCTGCCATATCCACTATATATGTAATGGAGACAAAACACTGCCATATGATGAAAGCAATAGGACAAATGCCTTCAAATAGAATGACAATAATGTTACAAATAAGGCTAGTATGTACCTTAATGATCACCTGGAGAATAAAATAATATGCTAGATTCAGAATATAAATTTCACTAAAATAATTTCTTAGCTATTCTTATTAATTAAATACTACTAATAATTTCCTATATAGTCTTATTATTAATTTATCCATTAATAAAATACATTAATAATAAACCACTATATAAAAGTAAATACTGGATCAAAACTCATCTTTAGTGTCTATATACAAAAATTCTATAATTAGAAGTATCACCAGAAGCTAAAAATTTTAATATCAAGTTTGTACTAGAAAAAAAGAAGTTGTTGGTTGGTTAAAACAAATAGAAGATGGAAGTAATGAGTGTCATGTTATGAGTATAATCCAATAGTTTCACACTGAGAAAAAAAGTACATTTCATAGTCAAAGACAGCCCTGATGATAAGTGAGCAGTGCCATTTTCTTTGTGAATAACATCTTCAGCTGCACTATTATTCACTCCAGGAAGATATGCTGACTTCTTGGCTTTGTTTTCTAACACTATCCACATATCACTAGTTATTATGTTGCCAAGGTAGCATTCGTGAAGTAAAATGAAAAGTAAACCATGAAATCCCCATACACAGGAAAATAAGAACAACAAATAAATAATTAAGGATCAAAACAACCTCATTCCTCAATGGCACAGGGTCAACACCAGTGTTAGAAGCAGAAGGATCACTCCACTCTATTTATAAGAATATTTCCAAAGTACCTCTGAACTAACCCTCAGCAAAGTTGGAGTTTTTCTTTCCCCTTAATCATTACTTTCCTCCTGAATAAATGCAAAATTAAAATACTCCAAATACGGCAAGAGGTTTGAAATCCATCAACCTCGGGACCATCTAGGGAGTTGGCTAGAAAATTATTCCAGAGCCCACTCCCTAAACATCCAGAATTAGTTTTAACAAGTATGGTGTGGGATCCTGGTATTTGCATTTTTAATAAACTCGTAAACACTAAAAGTTTGAGAACTACTGACTAAAAAGAAAATTTGCACTTTATATAGAATGTACACATTAGCAATATAAAAGGAAAATAAGACATCTTTTCATTATTTTCTATTTGTTCATTTTTCTTAATTAAGTACATTTTTTTTTAACACTACTCTTTTGGAAAATAGCTTGACAAGCTAAGTTCAAGCGGTCTTAATCTGACAGACTCTTCTAAAGGTACCTATATGATTTACACCTAGCTCTAAAGCGCCTAAATTTTTCTAAGACAATTTAAATCCCTTCATAGAATTTTTGAGTTAAAATGACAATTGGTGTGCTTCTTTTTTTAAATTGATACACCACAGAATTCAGCCTTTTAAAGTGTACACTTCAGTGGTTTTTAGTTTATTCACAAAGCTGTGCAACCGTCATCACTAATTTTCATTTGATTTTCATCACATCGAAAGACATCACATACACATTAGCACTCACTCCCCATTTCCTCACCTCCACCCCCTGGCAAACACTAATCTATTTTGTGTTTCTATGGATTTGCCTATTCTGGATATTTCATATAAATGGAATCATATAATATGTGGCCTTTTGTGTCTGGATTCTTTCACTTAGCGTAATGTTTTCATGGTTCACCCATGTTACAGCACGTATCAGCACTTCCTTTTTATGGCTAAATATCATTCATTGTATGGATATACCATATTTTGTTAATTCATTCATCAGTTGATAGACACTTAGGTTGTTTCTACTGTTTGGCTATTATGAATAATGCTGCTATGAACATTAATGTACATATTTTTGTGTGGACATGTTTTCAATTTTCTTGGGTATATACCTAAGAGAGGAATTGCTGGATCATATGGTAAGCCTATGTTTAACTTTTTGAGGAATTGCCGAACTTTTCCAAAGAGAGTGCACCATTTTACATTCCCACCAGCAATGTATGAGGGTTCCAATTTTTCAATATCCTAACCAACACTTGTAATTGTCTGTCTTTTTGATTACAGTCATGCTAGTGGATGTGAAGTGGTATCTCATATGAAGTGGTTTTGCTTGCATTTCTCCATAACTAATGATGTTAAAATCTTTCCATGTGCTTTTTGGCGCCTTTGTATGTCTTCTTTGGAGAAATATCTATTCAGATGCTTTGCTCAGTTTTTTAACTGGGTTGTCTTTTTATTGTTAAGTTGTAAGAGTCCTTTGTATTTTCTGGATAGTAGACTCTTATTAGATATATGATTTTCAAATATTTTATCCCATTCTGTGGATTGTCTTTTCACTTTCCTGATGGCGTCGTTTGTAGCACAAAACTTTTTAAGTTTCATAAAGTCCAATTTACCTATTTTTTCTGTGATGCTTTTGGTACCATATTTAAGAAACCATTGTCTAATTGGTGTGATTCACCAGTTTTATTCCCTATAAAACAAAAAAATATTTTAGAAAAAATTAACTCTAGATTACTGTAATTCTAAAATCATAATCTATAAATTCAAATATGCTTTTTTTCTTCAATATTAATTATTTTATATATCTAGAAACTAATTCTGAGAGTTTTCAAAGCAATATTTTTCAAGATGTCCCAAATCATATAATCTGTCTAAGACTGTTTTCTCACTTTTTATATGGGTATTATAATGACTGCTATGGATACATCATAAGGTCTTATAGTCAAATGAAATCATTTAAAAAACCACTTTAATAACAAGGTATAATTTGTAGGTTCTTTCCATCCTGGGCCAAGCAGAGTGAACCAAAAAGAGTAGATATAAGAAAAAAATATGTAGGTATCACACGTCTATCAGCTATAAAATCCATAGTGCAAGCATTTAAAAACATCATCATTAATGATACATTGGGTGCAAAAAAGGGAAAGGTCTCTAAAGATGGCATCTTGATAATTGCAAATGATGTAACTGAAAAGGTTGTAGTCTCTTTGAACTTCTGATAGATAGCAATATACATACTCTGCTTAATGGTTTAAAATTAGTCAAGGACTTGATGGCATCATTTGGACATCTATCACCTATTTTGTGGTCCTCAAGACAATTCAGGTGGTTTCATATTCTAGCTCTATGGAAGTTCTAAATATAACAATTCTCAGTGAGAAAAATAAATATATAGCATACAAATATAATTTACAAGTAAAAGAAATGAAGGCAACTAATTTTAGCAAAGTTTATGGGTGCTTAAGCAAGAGAGTAGCCTTGAAGTCTTGTTTTATGCCAGTAGAGATTTGCTAGAAAACTGCTTAAGAAAGAGAGGGTACACACAGAGGACTGGAATGAAGCGAGAAAGCCCCTTTATGAGGCTAAAGGACTGAGGCTTTGAGAAGTTAAGTTGTAAATATTCATAGGGTTCTTGTGCTTTTTCAAGGCAAATTAAGCCAATAGTTCCTAAGATTGTAATTTAACTAAATTTAAGTTAACATAGACCTTCAAAAGTCAAGAGCAGTGAAGAAATTAAATTGGGTCTTAAAAGAATATAGTAGAAAGTAATAAAAATGGAAAATGTGGCCTAAACTACTGACACAAAATTGTTTTAAATTTCTAATGTTCATAGGGGTCAACCCACTGATGACAACAACAAATACAGAAATGAACAGCAAAAATTCTGGGGGCTGCCAAAATGATGGCAAACAAGTATTAAAATATGCCAAGACGACTTGCATTTGTAACATCTATACAAACTGTACTTCAAACTTTACCAAGTCTATGGATAACTATCTCTGTTTTTAGATGAGTCTTAAAAAAATTAATAACATTTCAAATTAGCATTTCTTATGGATGATTATATGAACATTAGTAAGGAGTATTACATGTAGAAATCGGACAGTATTGCTCAAAGTGGGACTGAAAAAGTACATTGCTCTTTAAAAATACATTTACTAATGTCACCAAAGGAAAAATTGCTGAAAATATTTTTCATTTTTTGGTCAATTTTCTATACATAACAACAACAAGAAAACTTTTCCAGGACATAAAAGCACTCAGATAATTTATAGACATGTGCCATTCAGGTATTATACAACTCTTGAATGACAGAAGTATCTCAGGGCAATGTATATGAATAAAATGTATATGAAGGACCAAGCGCATCATGGTTGTATTCCCAGTGCTTGCAGCACAGAACAAGCTTAACAAAATGGAGGTGGCAACTGTTAACCTCCTGAGGGCAGAAATTTTAAAAGGGGACTTAAATTAGAGCAAGATACTATCAAAAAGGATTTCGAAATGCTAAAATTGTCAGTACTCACCCATCCACCTCAGGGGTGGTGGAAAGGGTGTGTGTGTGGCATTGTAGTCTGGCAGGGGTCATATGCATAGTTTAAAAGCATATTCAATTTATTATATCTATTGCTTATTGTTTCTTTAATACAAACATTAAGGAACAGTGGTACAGTTTCACATCTATTTAAAAGGCTGTGAAACAATGATATATAAAACCTTTTCTAAAGAGATTTAAGCTCAAAATATTTACTTAGGAATGTGATAAGCAGATCCTCCTCTCTTTTCCTGTCCCTCCCTTTCCCCTTTTCTCCAGGAAGGAACCGAAGGAACCACGTGGCTGAGATGCCTAGCTAAGGTTCTGAAAAGGTGAGTAACTTCTTACAGGTTGATGCTTCCTTTAAACAGAAACCCGACATTAAACCTTACAAACTAAACAAAAACAAAAACATATTTAGGGAATTATAATGAGAAAGATATTTTGTACCTTTAAAATGTAGACTTAACTGTGGAGCAGTAAAACAATATACATTTTGGTTAAATAGGGTTATAGAAAAAGAATACACAATTGGTTAGATTTACAACACAAACTTCACCTAAAGTTTTTTTCCACAGAACAGCATTAAAAAAGGAGAGTGAGAGTAGGAAGGGATTAAGGGCTTTAAATGACTCATTCAGGTCTATTACTATCAATATGAATTTTTCATATTTTTATTTTGTAGACATTTGGAATTGTCCTACAGACTTTGTCAGCTAGCACTGTTATTTTTGTCAGAACACTGTTATTCTTCTTGATCCCCATATTAACAGGTATTATCTCTATTTTCTTATCCTTGGGTCACAAGTGTTAGATTGTAAATTTCTAAAAGATGTTTATAAACCATTACTTGAAATATAAAAAGCTAACATTCATAGAGTATTCAGAAGGGAATTAGTTTGAAAAATAACTCAAATTACATATTCAAATCATTTTAGGAAAAAAAAAAAAAACAACCTAAGTGGCTTTCTTTACCTTGTAAAACATTTGCTGAAAATACCTTTTACCTTTTCCTGTATTACACATTGTCTTGAACAAGTAGCCCTGTGTAAATACAAAATATACAATTCCACATATAAAAGCAAAAAACAAAACCCATAAACTTATAGAATCTGCATTATAGCCATACAGAGGCAAGCATACTAGGGTATAAAAAAAAAACTTTTTTTGAGTTGATCCAGTTAAAATATTGCACAAAATTTGTTTAAGTTTTTAAATTTACTATTGTTTTATTTTCTACTACAAATATTTGCCTAACTCTGCGGCATCTACTGTACTAAAAGCAAAAGGAAAAAAATCATCATGCAGATTAAAAAGAAAGTAAAAGAAAAATAAAAGGGGAGTCGGGGAGTCAAGGAAATGGATAAGGAAGAGAGAGAAGGAAGATGGACAGACAGAGGAAGGAGGGAAGAGGGGGCAAATTGGCTTAGTCAAGCTCTCTTGGGACAGTGTGCTGAGTTACCAGACCAGAAATGAGGGGTTGAAAGCTACCACTGATAACTGGTGGAGGCTGAAAGTGCTACTTAAGTGCTTGCTGTCTGTTGAAAAAAGAGGGAGGAGAGGGTTGAGACTGAGGATGCCAAGTGCATTCCCGGCCAGGAGAGTAAAAAGGAAGCATTAACAGTAGCCTCAGGGGAAGCTAAGCATTCTATCCCGAGAGCCAGAGGGCAAATGTGGCAATAGCAGTGAGTAGCAGCTGGATAAAGGGATAACGAAATGAAGATGCCAAAGGAAAACTGGCAGCTTTAGACAAATAAGTCAGACTAGACCTTGTCTTGATATGTAGAGGAACAAACTGCCTGAAAATAACACTGCCATCTTTCTGCTGCCAGTGAGTTACTAATCAACAACTGGGATGCAACAGACTGAAATTTAGTTTGCCAAACTGTACTAAGTAATGATTTAACTCTGTGGAACAGTAGCTCTGCTGAAAAGATAACTAAGGTACTCTCAGTGTTTAGCTTTCTAATAATCAAAATCAGCTTTCTCCATAACTATATAAATAGTATTCCAAAATATTTTAAATGAAGAAAAAATATTTAAAGTACCCTTTTCTAGCACCATATTTCATAAATGTTTTCTAAACATTATTTCATAAAGCATAGTTTAACGAGTTAAAAAATGACACATATCAATATTCCCTACGGTATATTAGTGACCCTATGATCCTCAGGGAAGTGGAAAACTGGAAACATGAAAATCTTCAAAGGAAATTCTGAAATTATATTTTCTCATGTTATTTTCATTCATATTCTGCCATTTAAAAAAGATTCAAAGTACTGTCAGAAGGCAATCTATATTACCTTTCTATAGTTTTAGAATGCAAGGTAAAATATAACAGAGTTCGTTTTCTTAAATAAGTATCTGCTCAATATTTCAATACAATATTCAAAGATAAGATTCACCAAACAACATTTTTCAAATTACGAGGCTTGATATATTTGATAAACAGAAATTTGTAATTGATTCAATAAATTACCTTGGCCTGAGAGTATGTCAATTCTTTCTTTTCTTCATCAGAATTAATTTAAGATTGATGTTAATATGAAAAAAGTAAGACCCTAGCCCTAGAAGAATTTCACACATTTAAGGAAATCAAACTGAAAAGTAATAAAAATCAATTAAGTTGTAGGAATTCAAGAAGGGGAGAAGGGCTGGAGTAGAGGAAAAGGTCTTCAAGGAAGTAAAATTTGAGATAGTCCCTAAACCATATACAACATGTGGGTAAAAATTATTTCAAGGGCAAAGATATGAAGATAATGTTAACCTAAGAAGCAGAAGAAATAGAGCAACTGTATTATGTAGAATAACGATTGGAAAATTAGATTTGACAGCTATTGCAACTAGATTATAGAAAGTACTAAAGCTAAAGAATCATGAATCTAAAGTAGAATAGGAAGTCTAGGGGTGTCTTAGTGTGCTCAGGCTGCCATAACAAAATACTGAGTGGCTTAAACAACAGCAATTTATTTTCTCAAAGTTCTGAAGGCTGGAAAGTCCAACATCAAGGTTTTGACAGGGTTCAGTTTCTGGTGAGAGCTCTCTTCCTGGCTTTCAGGACTTCTAGACTTCTTATTTATGTCCTCACATGGCAGACAGAGAAAGATCTCTGGTGTCTGTCTATTCCTCTTGTGTAAGGACAGCAGTTCTATTGGATTAAGGTTCCACCTTTATGACCTCATTGAACCTTAATCCTTCCTTAAAGGCCCTATCTCCAATAAAGTCACAAGTGGGGTAGGGCTGCAACATATGAATTTTGGAGGGACACAATAAAGTCCATAGCGGCGAGTATCATTAAAAGTTTCCAAACAAGTGACATAATTTTTTAAAAGGCTGTTGGGAGGATTAAGTGAGGCTGTACACAATTAAGGACTTAATATCATAGGAGAGAAGTATAAACTCCAAGACAGTAGGAACTTTATATCTTTCACCACTGTATCTCAAGAGCTGCACTGCCAATAGCCAAATGTAGCTATTTAAATTTGAGTTAGTTAAAATTTAAAATTCAGTTCCTCAATAATATTAGTGACATTTCAAGTGCTCAATAGCTACATGTAGCTTGTGGCTACCATAATGGACAGAGCAGATTTCCATCACTGTCGAAAATTTTAGTGGACAACACTATTCTAGAGCCTAGAAAGGTATGTGATCCTATAAGTGTTGGATGAATAAAGAAATGTAAGGAACTATTAGCAGGCACGGTTCAAGAAGATTAATGTTACATGCAGAAAAATGAATGATATCTTCAATTTATACTTCTGTAAAAGATCCAAAAGAATCACTTGCAACATGAGTCTCTTATTCACCTTTCTAAAGGCAGTAAGTTTAATGCTAGAAACATTTAAATTAAGAAGTATTTCTTTAGGGGATTAAGATAATACTGTTCAGAATTTTGCTTTCTTATGACCTGATCAAGAGAGGAATCAAAACTCTAGAGATAAGCCACGAATGTGTCTAGTAGTCTCACTCTGAGGTACCAACAGTTTTACTTAAGCCATTATAAATGACAGGATCAATAATGAATGAATTCACCAAGAAGTTTCTATGGCACATATTGTCAGTGTTGTTGGCAATAAATGTGGGCTAGGTAATCTGATGTGAGAGTACTAGGATCTGGATTTCTATTTTTGTTTAGATTTTTTTTGCTGATGGATGAGGATGGATGGAATATCTCCAACTAATGTTTATTTATTCAGAAAAGAGCTTCTAATCTTTTCAAGTACTTGGAAATACACAAAGTTCAGGGGCATTCCGATTCATAATTCTATGTTATACTTTGATACTTCAGTATATATCATTAACATGAGATAATTTGATTATCACACAAATTAAATAAAGGAGGTTTCCTTCTATAAGGCATTAAGGTTCTTCTGCAACTCTCACATAAAAAAGAGCTTATTTTCTTGATAAGTATAAAACCAGAGAATATACTTTTCCTGAACTTGCCTAGGCCATCCTTTTTCTTAACCACAAAACATGCTTTCCCTGAATTTACATTTGGGCCATCTTTTCTGAGAACTGAAAATGGGTAACTAATCTCTTGAATATGCTTCCCATACTTTAGATCATCTTTTCTGGGAACTGAGAATGGTAAACTAATCTTACTGGAACATCTGCCTTACTCCTCACACGATATTCTCTGCTCCATTGTCACAAAACATGTCCTCCTCTGTGACCTACTTCTACTACTCTCTGATAACTGCCAGAAGTTACAGCAATCTCATTTTAGGAGTGACCTTACTGCTAACCGCAAATAAAGCTTTCTCTCATTGTTTTGCTGCTCTTACTCTAGAACACTTGACCTTTCCTTTCTTCCACAAATAGTTCTTGCTCCATGGGCAATGGGATATAAAACAGACAAAAATTGCCTCCTCAAGGAACTCAAATTCATTCTCTTAGTTTCTTTTTTCTTTCTATCACTGGGTGACCCTTTCTTCTACCTATCAATACCTTTACTCTTCTCAGGTGGTATCAGGAAAGGAAAGCAAAAGGATGACAAACACAGTTCTAATAAAGCAAGGTGATATAACAAGGCTAAATAAACAGTTCCAGTAGAATCTCTCAAGTCAAAACCAGCAATTTTCTCCTGGCATATTCTATAACATCGATTTCCTGATTTGCTATTATAGAATAAACTACTAATTGTCTCCCATTATCTATTTTATCCTTCTTCCTTTTAGCAATTGACCCATCCTCCTTTGCAGTTTTATGGAACCCAGCTTGATATTACATTTCCCAAACTCCCATGGATCTAAGAGTGACCATGTGACTAAGTTTCAGAAATTAGGATATGAGCAGAAGTGATGTACCCAACTTCCTAGTCACATCCTTTAAAAAAGAAGCTGCCAACACACAGATAGAGAACAGATTGGTGGTTATCAGAGGGGAAGGGGATGAGGGAGGGCAAAAGGAGTAAAGGGGCACATGTATACTGTGACGGAAGGCAATTAGACTTTTGGTTGGAAACATGATGCAGTCTATACAGAAGTCGAAATATAATAACGTAATCTGAAATGCATATGTTATAAACTAACATTCCTCAATTAAAAAATTAAATTAAAAAAAAAAAAGAAGCTGACGGTCTAGTTACTCTTGCCTTTTTCCAAAGGGCTAGAATGTAAATACGAAAGGTGACTGAAAAGAAGAACAAACCCAAGGCAGTTCTGGAACATGGCAAGAAGGAACCTGGTGACACCATGGTTTAGATCTTCCCTAATTCCTTAAATTGCCTACCAGCTCAGACTTTACCCAAGACAAAAACCTTCCATCTCCATTTAAACAACTACTTTTTGGTCTGTATGAAAGCTGTAAATCATAAAACCAGCTGTAAAAATAGTGAGATTTAGAAAAACAGGGTATGTATACATAGCCTAAAAAGGCAATATGATCAGATGGAAGCCCTAAAAGATCAATTACACTCCAACATGAAATGTATTTCTTAGAAACAGAAAAATCCTTCAATACCCAGCTCAAATGTCTCTTAAATATCTTCATGCCCTGAACAAAGTTACTCTGTCACCTATGTTCCAAATGATCACATTCTGTAGTGATGATTATTTCCATCATTAAATGGTGAATTCCTGCAGGGTAGGTATTCTATCATATTCATCTTTGTATCTTCCTAGGATTAAGCATAGTTTTTGGCACACAATAGGTGCCAATAAATGTTTGCTGAAAGAAACACTAGACTTTTAGAAGCAATGAAAGAAATGTGCTGACATTTTTTAAAAATGCTTTTCTCTCCTTGCAAGTCATGCATTATAATAAAATCTTTCTCCTTCACCTCTACAACTCCAAACCCCCATGATTTATTTCTTTTATGGCATCATCCATCTCAAGTTGTCCATAACCACTAATTTTTTTGGAGCTGAAATGCAGATTCTATCAACCAGTGTAGATTATGAACATTTAATTCATGAATTGCAGACACTTTTACGTAAAGAGTAGGCTGAACGCATTTTCACAGGAGTAATAAATAACCTCAGATGTCCTTGTAAGAAACTCAGCAATAGGGATCACCTATTAATTTTCTGCACTGAATGCATTTTCACTACAAAAAAGTGTTACCTATCATTATTTTATGTTACCACAGTAGAGAAGATTTCATCTTCTTTTACATCACAATTGCCTTGCCTCAGTGGCCATGTGATCATTCAGTATTTCACCTATTCTAAATCTGTCATAATGCTTAAAACCTACTGCCTTTATTCAACATCCGTTATCTATTTACTTCCAAGAGAGGTTAATGTAACTCAACCTTGGTTACAAGGTTACTTCAACTCAAGTAACTTAACCATGGTCACAAGTCAGCTAATACTGAAGATCTGGAACTACTCTTCCTGGGACTACTATTCAGACTCTAGTATTCTGAGCATGAGTATATATACACCATACATGATCATGAATGTACCCTATAATTTTACAAAATTATTGAGGTAGTTGATATGGAAGTAAGACATATGACCAAATCCATTACATATACTAATTATGTAACTTAATTAAATTAGTAACTTGAATTCACTTGAATTAGAGTTGGGTCTATGAATGAAAATTCACTGAAATCTTATTAAGTTTAAGCCACTATTTACAAGTAATGAGAGGGAGGAAAAATAAGGCTAATAGCACTAAGTATAATAAATGGCAGAGTAAAGAGAGTTATAACAGAAGTACAAAGTACACTTGGGATTTCATAGAAAAAAAGAGAGACCTGGCAGTCATGGCTATTATATTTATATACCACAAGGACTATAGTGAAATTTAAATTTGCTTTATTTGGGTCTTGGGGGTAGAATGAGGATCAGTGGGAAGCAATTACAGGGAACAGATTTCACTCAGTGTTAAGATATTTGAAAATAGAATGTTGGAGACAGAAAACTCCTGTGACAATATACTACAGGCATAATTTCAATGTGTAGCAGATGTCTCAATGGTGAAATCAGTGCAGGGTGGTTCTCTAAGAAGGACTTCCACTTGAGACCAGGGGTATCTGAATAAACACTCTTATACACTCATAGTCATGGTTTAAATGCAAGAGAATAACATGACTGCACTGCCCATTTGGAAGATAAATTTACCAGCAGTATATTAAATGTATAAAAAGGTAGGGAGACTAGAAGGAAGCTATTATATAGGCCAAATAAGAGATAAGGCTAGCGTGGTGAAAATGAACCAGAAGAGTCAGGAAAAGATGTTCTAATTACCTCAATCAATTATATGTTAATATTATCTATTATTGTACTTCTAAAATGAAATAGGATTTTAAAAGTAACTTAATAGAACTATCATTTATCCTATTATTTATTATAATTTCTTACCATAATATATTTTGAAATCCATATTAAAAATGTAATCTCAACTATCATATGTACAAAACTGAATTTATCTTTCTCAAAAAGCCAATTTCTTCCTCTTTCCGTAATACCTATTTCAGTTGTTAGTAAGATAATTCACCCAGTAACTTTAGTTAAAAATCTCAGGTTTATCTTCACGTTCTTCCTCTTATTTCCATTATGACTCAGATATCCAGAATGTCTTATTACTTCTGCCCCTGTTTTAACTAAGGTCATCATCTCTTGCTTATTTCTCTTTAACTGTAATAGCCTCCTAACTGATTTCCCTGTCTCCACTCTTTCCCAACTCTAGTCCAAAGTCCACATTACCATCCTCCTAATGAATAAATTAAATATAATTATGTCCCTCTCATGTCCTTCTAGTGATTCCTGGCTGTCTATAAGATGAAGCGCCAACTCCTTAGAAAGGTATAAACGCCTCTCCATAAATGTGGCCTCAACCTACTTTCAAGACTCATCCTTGGCTATTCTTTCCCAAGAAACCTATGTGACAGCCATAAAGAAAATCCCAGTATTTCCTAGACATTTCATACATTTTCTAGACAACAATCTTATTCATTTCACATGGAACTTGTCAAATGTCAGTGCCCGAGCAAGGGACGTTTTTAATTGATCTCTACTTAGTAAATAAACCAATGATCTTTGTATTCTATTAGTAGTTGTTTCTTTAGAATGATTGAAAAAAGTTTTCCCTCAACATGTTTTCCCTGTAGACTACTAAACTTATTTTCTAATGTACAATATGCCAGGTGTTACAATTTTTCAAACACAATATATTTATTTTAATTAACAAAAGTAAGAGCTACCCACTACAGAAAATTTGAGAAGGAAAAAAAGAAAAACAAAAAACACCCAAGCATCAACTATTAAGATGTCGGTGTATTCCCTTATAACATTTTTATTATGCTTAGATATCAGACACATAAACACAAGTTTTATTTTAAAAAAATTTTTTAGCCTTAATGACACATAATTGACAAATAAAATTGTATATATTTAAAGTGAACACTGTGATGATTCCACAAATGTATACTTTGTGAAATGATTACGACTATCAGGTTAATTAACACATCTATCAACTAACATAGATTTATCATTTTTTTTGAGTATGTGTGGTCAGAACACTTAAGGTCTACTCTTTTAGCAAATTTCAAACACAGCACAGTATTATTAACTATAGTATTAAGTAACTATAGGTATTCATTTGCATACTGTACATTGGACCTCCAGAGCCTATTCGTCTTATAACTAAAGGCTTATACCCTTTAACCAGCATCTCCCCATCCCTTCCACCCCCAGATACCTTGGTAACCACCATTCTACTCTCTGTTTCTATGAGCTTCCCTCCCACCCCCCCACATACAAGTGAGATCATACAGCATTTGTCTTTCTCTGCCTGGCTAATTTCGCTTAGCATAACTTCTCTAGGTTCATTGATGTTGTTGCAAAGAGCAGGATTTCCTTCTTGGAAATATTATTTGTGGCTGAATAATATTCCACTGTATATTCACCACACCTTCTTTATCCACTCATCCATTGTTGGACTCTGAGGTTGTTTCCATATCCTGCTATTGTGAATAAGGCTGCAATGAACATGGGAGTGCACAAATCTTTTTGAGATACTGATTTCATTTCCTTCAGATATATACTTAGAAGTGGGATTGCTGGATCATATACTAGTTCTATTTTTAATTTTCTGAGGAACTTCCATACTGTTTTCCATAATGGCTGTACCAATTTAAATTCCCACCAACAGCGTAAGGGTTGTCTTTTCTCCATATCATGGCCAACACTTGTTATATGTTGCTCTTTTGATAAAAGCCATTCTAATGGGTGTAATGTGATATCACGTGGTTTTGATTTGCACTTCCCTAATGATTATGGATGCTGAACACCTTTTGTTGAACACCCATATGTCTTCTTTGAAAAATGTCTATTCCTATCCTTTGCCTATTTTTTAATCAGGTTATGTTTTTTTTGCTATTGAGTTGTATAAGTTTCTTATGTATTATAGATATGAACCTTTTATCAGACACATGGTTTGAAAATATTTTCTCCCATTCTGTAGCTTGCCTTTTCACTTTGTTAATTGTTTCCTTTGCTGTACAGACACTTTTTAGTTTGATATAGTTCCATTTGTTTATTTTGACTGTTGCTGTTCTAACCAAAAAAATCACTGCCAATACCAATGTCAAGAAGTTTTTTCCCTATGTTATCTTCTATGAATTTTACAGTTTCATTGGTTACATTTACAACTGTAAACCATTTCAAGTTAATTTTTGTGGGATAAGACAGGGGTTTCATTCCTCTGCATGTGGATATTCAGTTTTCCCAAAACTATTTATTGAAGAGAATATCCTTCCCCCATTGTACATTCTTCGTACCCTTGCAAAGATTAGTTGATCATACATCCGTGGGTTTATATCTGGGCTTCCTATTCTGTTTCATTGGCCAGTGTGTCTGTTTTTATGCAGGTACTATACTGTTTTGATTACAGTAGCTTGTAATACAGCTTGAAATCAGGAGTGTAGTGCCTCCACCTATGTTCTTCTTTCTCAAGATTGCTTTGGCTATTTGCGGTCTTTTGTGGTTCCATATAAACTTTAGGAACTTTTTTCTATCCCTGTGAAAAATGTCAGCAGGATTTTGATAGAGATTGCATTGAATCTGTGGAATGCTTTGAGTAGTATGGGCATTTTATCAATATTAGTTATTCCAATCCAGGAACACGAGATATCTTTCCACTTATTTGTGTCCTCCTTAATTTCTTTCATCAATGTCTTATAGTTTTCAGGGTACAGTTCTTTCATCTCCTTGGTTAAATTTATTCCTAAATATTTTATTCTTTTGATGCTATTGTAAATGGGACTGTTTTCTTAATTTCTCTGATAGTTCATTGTTAGTATATAGAAATGCAACTGATTTTTGTATATTGATTTTGTATCCTGCAACTTAACTGAATTCATTTCTTAGTTTTACCAGTTTATTTTGGTGTGTGTCGAATCTTTAGGGTTTTCTATACATAAGATCATGTCATCTGCAACTAGAGATAATTTCACATCTTCCTTTCTGATTTGGATATCTTTTATTTCTTTTTCTTGCCTAATTGCTCTGGCTAGGTCTTCCAGTATTATGTTGAATATGAGTAGTGAGAGTGGGCATCTTTGTCTTCTTCCTGATCTTAGAGGAAAAGCTTTTAGCTTTTCACCATTGATGCTGGTTGGGGATTTGTCATATACAGCCTTTATTATGTTGGGGTACACTCCTATACATAATTTGTTGAAAGTTTTTATCATAAAAGGATGCTGAGTTTTGTCAAATGATTTTTATGTGTCTGTTGAGATGATATGATTTTTATCCTTCATCCTGTTAATATGATATATCACATTTATTGATTAACATATATAGAACCATCCTAGCATTACAGAGATAAACTTCACTTATCATGGTATATGATCCTTTTAATATGCTATTGAATTCAGTCTGCTAGTATTTTGCTAAGGATATTTACATCTATATTTATCAGAGATATTGGCCTGTAGTTTTCTTTTGTTGTAGTGTCCTTGTGTGGCTTTGGTTTCAGCATAATGCTGGCCTTGTAAAATGAATTTGGAAGTGTTCACTCCTCTTTAATATTTTGGAAGAATTTCTGAAGTACTGATATTAACTCTTCTTTAAATATTTGGTAGAATTCACCAGTAAAGCCCTCAGGTGTGGAGCATTCCTTTATCAGGAGGTTTCTGATTCTCATTCAATCTCATTATTGGCCTGTTCAGATTTTCTATTTCTTAATGATTTAGTTGGTAGGTTGTATGTTTCTAGGCATTTATTTCTTCTAAGTTATCTAATTTGTTGGTGTATAATTGTTTCCAAAGTCTCTTATGATCTTTTATATTTCTGTGGTATCAGCTGTAATGTCTGCAATTTAATTTCTGATTTATTAGCATCTTGTATCTTTTTTTCTTAGAAGCTAGCTGATTTGTCAATTTTGTTAATCTTTTCAAAAACCCAGCTATTAGTTTTGTTGAACTTTTCTATTATCTTTCTGAACTCTACTTCATTTATTTCTGCTCTGATCTTTATTTCCCTTCTTCCACTAACATTGGGCTTAGTTCTTTTTCTAGTTCCTTGAGGTGTAAAGTTAAGTTGTTTACTTGAGATCTTTCTTTTTTTTCTTAATGAAGGCATTTATTGCTATAACTTTCCTCTTATAACTGCTTTTGCTGCATCCCATAATTTTGGTATGTTGTGTTTCATTTTCTTTCTTTCTTTTTTTTTTGTGAGGAAGATTAGCCCTGAACAAACAACCATTGCCAATCCTCCTCTTTTTGCTGAGGAAGATTTCTGGACTAACATCCATGCCCATCTTCCGCTACTTTATATGGGATGCCGCCACAGCATAGCATAACAAGCAGTGTGTTGGCCACGCCCAGGATCCGAACCTGCAAACCCTGGGTCGCCGAAGTGGAGTGCACAAACTTAATCGCTATGCCACTGGGACAGTCCCATTTTCACTTGTTTCAAGACTTTTTAAAAATTTCCACTTTGATTTCTTCTTTGACTCATTTGTTGTTCAAGAATGAATGTGTTAACTTCCACATATTTGTGAATTTCCCAGGTTTCCTCCTACTAATAATTTCTAGTTTTATACCATTGTGGTTGAAAAAGAAACTTGGTATAGTTTCAATCTTCTTAAACTGGTTCAGATTTATTTTGTGACCTAACATATGATTCATCCTGGAAAATGTTCTGTGTGCACTTCAGAAAAATGTGTGTTCTATTGCTGTGGGATGAAATGTTCTGTACATGTCTGTTAAGTCCATTAGGTCTGAATTATGATTCAAGCCCAATATTTCCTTATTAATTTTCTTTCTGGATAATTTATCCATTGTTGAAAGTATAGTACTGAAATCTCCTACCATTAATGTATTATTGTCTATTTCTCCCTTCAGATCTATTAGTGTTTGCTTAATATATTTAGGTGCTCCTACGTTGGGTGTATATATATTTACAACCTTGTCTCTTGTTAACAGTTTTCAGCTTAAAGTCTATTTTGTCTGATAGAAGTACAGCTACCCCTGCTCTGTTTTGGTTTCCATTGGCATGGAATATCTTTTTCAATCCCTTCACTTTGAGCCTATGTGTGTCCTTTAAATCTGAAAGGAGTCTCTTTCAGGAAACATATAGTTGGGTCTCATCTTTTTATCCAATCAGTCACTCTATGCCTTTTGATTGGAGTATTTAATCCATTTACATTTAAAGTAGTCACCAATATGTACAGACTTACTGATGCCATCTTATTAATTGTTTTCCAGCTGATTTGTAGTTCCTTTCTTCCTCTCTTGCTGTCTTCCTTTGTGAATTGATGATTTTCTGAAGTGATATGCTTTCACTCTCTTCTCTTCATCTTTTGTATATCTAGCATAGGTTTTTGCTTTGTGGTTACCATGAGGCTTACATAAGATAACTTAAGATAATAATGGCCTATTTTAAACTCATAACAGCTTAACTTCAATTGCATATAAAAATTCTACTCTTGGGGCCGGTCTGGTGGTGTAGTGCTTAAGTTTGCATGCTCCGCTGCAGCAGCCCAGGGTTCGCAGGTTCAGATCCTGGGTGTGGACCTACACACCACTTACCAAGTCACGCTGTGGTAGGCATCCCACAGAAAGTAGAGAAAGATGGGCACAGATGTTAGCTCAGGGCCAATCTTCCTCAGCAAAAAGAGGGGATTGGCAATGGATGTTAACTAAGGGCTAATCTTCCTCACACACACACACAAATTCTACTTTTTTACTCCCCCCATCACATTATGTTTTTGATGTCAAAATTTACATCTTTTTGTATTGTGTATCCATTAAAAAATTATGGTAGCTATAGTTATTTTTAATACGTTCATCTTTTAACCTTTATACTAGAATTAAGTGATTAAAACACTACCACATTACAGTATTAGAGTATTCTTAATTTGACCATATACATATCTTTACCAGTATGTTTTATATCTTCACATGTTTTCATATTACTAATTAGCATCCTTTCATTTCAGCTTGAAGAACGTTCAGCATTTCTTGTAAGGTAGATCTAGTGATGATGAACAACCTCCACTTTTGTTTGTTTGAAGTCTTTCTCTTTCCTTCATTTCTGAAGGGCAGCTTTGCCAGGGAAAGTATTCTTGGTTGGCAGTTTTTTTCTTTCAGTACTTTGAATATATCATCCCATTTTTCTCCCAGCCTGCAAGGTTTCTAATGAGAAATCTGCCCAGAGCCTTATGAAGGTTTGCTTGTATTGAAGAATTTTTTTTTTCTGTTGCTGCTTTAAAAATTCCCTTTGTTATCGATTTTTGACAGTTTTCTTATAATGTGTCTTAGATAATATCTTTTGGGTTGAAGAATCTTTTTGGGGACCCAGGAGCCTCATGAACTTGGATGTCAAAATATCTCCCTAGATTTGAGAAGTTCTCACCCATTATTTCTTTAAATAAGCCTTCTTCAGCCCCTTCCTCCCTGTCTTCTCCTTCTTGGGCTCCAATAATATATAGATCATTTCTGTTGATGGTATCTCATAATCCCATTCTTCATTCTTCTTCATTCCTTTTTTATTTAGTCTCCTCTGACTGGATAATTTCAAATGGTCTATATTAAATTTCACAGTTTCTCTTTTCTGCTTGGTCAAGTCTGCTATTGATGCTCTTTACTGCATCTTCATTTCATTCAATGTATTCTTCAGCTCCAGAATTTCTGCTTCTTTTGTGTGTGTGTGTGAGTAAGACTGGCTCTGAGCTAACATCCATTGCCAATCCTCCTCTTTTTGCTGAGGAAGATTAGCTCTGAGCTAACATCCGTGCCCATCTTCCTCTATTTTGTATGTGGGATGCCTCCACAGCATGGATTGATGAGTGGTGCGTAGGTCTGTGCCCAAGATCCAAACCTGTGAACCCCAGGCCACCGAGGTGGAGCATGTGAACTTAACCACTACGCCACTGGGCTGGCCTCTCTGTTTGCCTTTTTTTATGATTTCTATCTCTCTGTTAAATTCCTCATTCTGTTCATGCATTGTTTTCCTGATTTCATTGAATTGTCATTCTATGTTTTCTTATAGCTCACTGTGCTTCCTTAAAACAACTATTTTGAATTATTTATTAGGCAAATTGCAGATCTCCATTTCTTTGTGATCAGTTACTGGAAAATTGTGTTCCTTTGGTGGGGTCACATTTCCTTGATTTTTCATGTTCCTTGAACTCTTGCATTGCTGTCTTCACATCTGAAGAAGGAATCACTTCCTCCAGTCTTTACTGACTAGCTTTGGGAGACAAATACCTCTGTCAGCCTGCTAGGCATTCTGAGGCTTTCTCTGATCTTTTCCATGGATACTAATGTTCCACACTTCTTGTTCTCTCTTGTGGGAGAATTCTTAAGATTGTATGCTCTCTCTGGATCCCACAAAGCCAGGCCATGTGCTGATAGTCTCCCCTTTGCTTTCCCTAGAACAGTGCTGAATGCTCAAGTTTGTGTACTTTATTCCAATCCCACGGAGTTGGGTCAGCTTTCTGCACATGCTCACTAACCATCTGCAAAGGCTTGCACTCACTGCCAAGAGCACGCACAGGGAGCCAGCTATGGGATGAGGAATTTGGGGTGAGGTGCATGGAACATTGGGGGCACCTGTGGGCTAGTTGTGGGCATGTGCAGGAGAGGCCTCCCCAGCAATTCATAGGCAGGCTTCCTGATGAAGTCCATGAAGCAATTAGTATGATCCACATCCCTTTGATACTCTCCAAGAACCCTAGCTGCTGTTCTCCCAGCTGCTCCCCACTCCCCAGTTGTGCAGCACACCTCAGTATTCTGGATGTCCCAAGAAAAAAAGGCGCTTCTTTGGCTGTGTCCCACACAGCTGGGGCAGCTGGGGGCTCACTTACACACTCTCACTTCACCTTGTGGGAAAAAAAAAAATCAATGGTCCGAGAAGGTCTGTCTTGGCACTGAGCTATGCCGCTTTGGGGAGGGGTGATGTGGGTAAAGAGACACTCTTCCTCTTACCATCTTCAGTGCATTCAATCTTGGACTTTTTTTCTCCAACGGTACGCTGGAACTTCCCCACTGGACTCACAAATTTACTATACAATAAGTAAGCATGACCTAAGGGAAATGCAGTATAACACTTTCAAAGAAAAATGCTGTTGAATCCAGAAGAAAATAAGCCAGTTAACAGAGGTACATTTGATGAGCCAATAAAAAGAAAAAGTAGATGCTGCTACACAAACAGTAGCCTATACTTTTGCTCTCAGTGTTTCTATTATGCTGTACAGAACAATAATTTGGCTTTTATTGGAAAATAAGTATTTATTGTGATTGATGCAAAATACGGCTTATAGGTAAAATTCTTTTGTATTTTTGAATAATTAAAAATATTGTATTTCCTAAGTAATAGGGAAAAATATTAATTCAGAGACATTCACGATGGCAGAAATCTTACACTAGTCATTTAGGGTAATTCTTCAATATCACTTCTGAAAACTCCAATTTATACTGCCAAATATAAATATATCCCAAGAGATTAAAATGTATAACCTTAAATTGTAAAGGAAACATGGTTGCAGAATTCTTGCTACTGAACTTTAATAAATTCTTTATCTTTTCTTCAGAACATGCCTTATAATTGCTATTCATATATTTTCTGCATTACTTAACCAGAAATTATCTTTACTAAACTACCTGCATTTTACTGAAATACTATGCTTATCCTTCATGTACTATCTTGTGTCACTTACTTCACGAATCTCACTACTGGATATGATCTCTCATAAAAATGGACTTGTACTCAGGTATGACATATAGAGAAGCTAAAGGCTAAATTCCCTTTTCCTGTGACCGTGGCGGAAACCACTAATCATTCATGGCATGTTCCAGGCAGACAGTACAAATTGAGCAGAGTTGGCCCTCAAGGAAAACACTAAGTTCTACTGCTGCCCTAAAGCATTTCAGATCTCCCTGATACTTTTTGAAGACTCATCCATTTTTCATTCATTCTTTCAGCAAACATGCCTATAGTATCCACCATAGACCAGATATTGTGATAGGCTTGGGGAGGCCTAAGAAAAATAAGAGAGGTCCTCAAAAGGCTAAATATTTTGTGGAGGAAACAGATAAGTACACAGACCATTAAAATGCTAGATGTGTGTATGTATAGTTAAAGAAGACACAAGAGGAGCATCTAAGGCAGACTCTGCTGGTGTGTTTGCTGGTGGAGGAGTGTTGGAGAGTGGATGAAGGTACAATTAAAGCCTCCCCATGGGGATCCTGAAAAATATGCAGAAATTAGCTAAGTTGGGGGGAGGGTTGGCAGAGGCAGACTAGTAGAGAAGGGGGAAGGAGAAATATGTCTGTGTATCTACTGGGGAAGCAATGTGGAAATTTTGAAGGCAGAGGAAGTAGCTTAAAAATATGAGAGAACACAGCACTTTTAGAGATGTTTAACCTGTTCAACACGAGTAGACTATATTCCACAAGAGATGAAGCTGGGGAAGTAGGCAGATACATCGTGAAGGAGCTTGTGTGTCATGTTATAGAGTCAGGAAGGTTTATAAGTAAACACTAATGTATTTTAAAAGCAGCATTTGTGAGATCCTCCAATTGAGGGAGCATATAATTTATAATGTATCTTGATATAGCATAAAGAAAAATAGTTGTTTTATATGATTTCCTATGGTGCCAAATGGAATGTTCTCAGGATGATCCAGAAACATATATGAGTGATCTGCTTCTGAGGTGCAGATTAAACTTCTTCAAGGAATCTGGATCATAACTTGTGCCATTTTACTTTTAAGAGGGATTTGAATCAGAATCCATTATATATATTTCCCTGGTGTACAGCATAACTAAATAACTGTAATACAGCTCAATGAAAATAAAAACAAGAGGATATCATAAAAAGACTATTTCAAAGAATGTTTTGGAAAAGATAGATTAAGTGGGTGTTAATGGGTTGAGCTGTGTTTCTCCCCCAAAAATGCTGGAGTTCTAAACCCCAGTAGCTTAGAATGTGACCTTATTTGGAGATAGGGTCTTTATAAAGGTAATGAGGTTAAAATGAAGTCATCATGGTGGGCCCTAATTCAATATGACTGGTGACCTTGTAAAAAGGGGAAATTTTGGACACGGAAATGGACATGCACACAGAGAGAACATCATGTGAAGATTGGAGTTATGCTGCTACAAGCCAAGGAACTACCAAAAATTGAGAGAGAGTTCTGGCCTACAGCGGGAGTATGACCCTGCTGACACCTTGATCTCAGACTTCTAGCTTCCAGAACTGTGAGACAATAAATTTCTGTCATTTAAGGCATCCAGTTGTAGTACTTCATCACAGCAGACCCAGGAAACTAATACAGCAGAGTTATAGGAAAAGTGATTTCTAAAAACGTACATGGAAACTAAAAGCAATAACTTAGCCTAGACTGGATCCTGCATTGTTAGGGTAAAAATTCAATAAAGAATATTATGAGATCAACTAACAAAATTGATATATGGAAAGTAGATTTGATAAAAGTATTGCATTAATTTAAGTTTATGAAATGGCAACCGTTACTGTGGTTACAGAATATTCCCATTCTTAGGAGATACAGACTAAAGTATTTGGGGGTCAAGGACCACGAAGTAATGTAACTCACCCTCAAATGAATCAGTATAAATATTACATATATGTGTGTGTATATTTTATATATATGTGTATGTATTTTATGTATATATACACACACACATAGGGAGAGAGAAAGCTCACATTAAAAAGTGTGTGTGGGGGGGGTATAATGTTACCAATAGTGAATCTGGGTAAAGAGCATGTGAATGTTCTGTGTGCTATTTTTATTTTTGTAGCTTTCTGTAAGTTTGCCATTATTCCCAAATAAAATATAAAAAAAAAATTTTAAATGTCCAAGGTCAATGTTGAAAATAAAATATTTTTAGTAGGACATACATATATAAACAAAAAATACCAAAAGATAAAATGAATGAACAAAGAGAGAGAGAAGAAAAGAAAAGAAAAATCAGGAACTGATTTAAGCTAAATAAACTCTCAAATGCCTCAGAAAAATCTGAGATGTACAATTCCACTTACAATAAAAATCAAGTACTATAGTCATGGTGTTTAACTGAACATACTATAACAATAATGCAAATTAAATTTGCCTTTGCTTAAAAATAAGAACATCAGAATATCTACCTTTCATAGAAAGTATCCTAATACTTATTTGGAATATCTATTAATAGAGAAAGAAATAGCATACCTTTTCATATTTACACAATACTCACACAACAATTCATTGTTTCCTAGCACTGCAAGTATTTTGATATCCATCCTAAAGTTTATTTTCTAATGAAAATTCTAAAATACAGAGTGAAAAGAATTAACCAGACCATAAAAAATGAGTCATGCTGAAAAAGCATAAAGCAATCCTCTTTTCCCTTTCTTTTTCGGGGGGAAAGGTCACTTTCTGGTTACCATGACCAAGGAAATTTACTGGTTTACACAAATTCTTAGTTGGAAAAAAATTTGTTGGATATACACCAGTTATTGGCAAATCACACAGACATAAATAGCACAATAAGCAGTCATTTATTGGGTTCATTGTGCAGAGCATTGCAGGAAAGCATCCACAGGCAGAACAAAACCCACAGCAGAGATGCTGCTTTTCAGACGTACTGCCACTGCGGGTGACGTGGCCCAGTGCCAGAAACAAAGGCAGTGAGGGACGGGAGGCAACTTCTTCTAGTACCACGTAGCACCACCAAAAGCAATGGTGGGCGTGAAAAGAACAGGGTGAGCAAGCACTCCTCTGTGAACTCAACTTCCAGTCTCATTTTGTGAGCCCCTTAGTCTTACTATTCTTCTTGAACTATTATTAGTCCTTGGCAGGAATGATAACTTCCAGCTGTACCTAGCAGCACACTACTGTGATAATTTACACAAAGATTAAAAATAAAAAAGTAAATAGTGTACTTTCTAAACCTCTTCCTCTTTTTCTATTATAAAAAGTGTCTATCCTTTCACCCCTCTTCTTCTTACTTCTAACCTCTAGAGAACTTAAACTGCTCCGGACAAGGAGTAAATCACCATAAATGAAGTTTCCATTTTTTATCCTGAAGTCAGTGCATCAAAGTACTTCCAAGAACTTAAAGAAATTATGAAAAATTGCTCTGAAATAAATTAGATCAGCCACCTGTAAAATTAACATCACCAGGAATAATTTGGAAAGAATACCCAAATTCCAATCATGGTGATTGGGGTGGATTTTTATAAAAGTATGACACTATTATAACACGGTGTTTAAGACAGCAGTGCCCTGGTTGAAGAAAGGCTTAACAAAAGGGGGATGGTCAACATAGAGATTATAAAAGGGAAGCACAGAAAGTAAGAATTTACAATGTGTCCTAAACAGACCTAGAAAACAGGGTGTTCAACCACATAAATGGGAATATTCTGATTTTTGTGGCAGGCATTCTATTGCTGTACTGGAGATGGAGACATCAGGTTAACATGGCCAATAAGGTTTCCTTTGGAATTTACATGTCATTCCATGAGGGCAGGGGCCTTGCCTGTTTTGGTTGCCTCTGTATCCCCAGAACCTAGAAGAGTGTAAGAAGTGAACAAATACTGTTCAATGAATTAAGATATTCCAACTCTCCTTTTCATTCTAGATCAATGTTAACATATAGTTATTGTTGCTCATATTTGGATTCCCATCCAGCCTAGGCTGAGAGAGAAACTGCTGGGCAGAAAGAAGAAATCTGATTTCCTTGGTAGCTAAATTCCTCATAACAAATAATTTTGCTTCATATGTTAACACTTACAAGTTTGTTTAGTGCAAGTTAATAACTAAAATGTTTATCAATAATTGGGACATGAAAAAATTAAGTCTCCAGCTGCCTGCTTCTATGCTTTTCTGGTTTTTACTGATTTTACTGATTTGACTCTCTTTATTTCTTATATTAATAATCTTGATTTGGGGGCCAGTCCCATGGCCTAGTGGTTGTTTGGTGCGCTCTGCTTTGGCGGCCCAGGTTCAGTTCCAGGGCATGGACCTACACCACTTGTCAGCAGCCATGCTGTGGCGGCAACCCACATACAAAATAGAGGAAGACTGGCACAGATGTTAGCTCAGGGCGAATCTTCCTCAAGCAAAAAGAGGAAGATTGGCAGCAGATGTTACCGGGGGGCAAATCTTCATCTGCAAAATAAATCTTGATTTTAATGATATTAACAAAATTTACTTAATCTATAATATACCCATAATAGTTTCAAAAGAACTATACTATTTTTACCTAAATATAAGACAAGTAAAAAGAAAAAAAAAGTGGAAGGTTTCCTCTGGTTCTTTTATCCATAAAACACATCCTACTAGGGATATACTTATCTTACCAGGGTCACTTATTCCAACATCTTTTCGATTTTTAGGGATTGGGTTTTTCATCTTTTTTATTTTTTAAATTATATAAAACATTTAGCAGTTTCAAAGTCAAAACTATTAAAGAAAACAGATTCCATTTGTGAAAATGACACTTCATACTTTGGCCAGTATATCTTTGGGAAAGACACCTGTAAGCTGGGTCAAAGGATAAACAGATAGGTACTTTTGCTAAAGATTGGCAAATTTTTGTCTATGGGCATACCACCTTGAACACACCCCATATCATCTGATCTCAGAAGCTAAGCAGCGTTGGGCCTCTTTAGTACTTGGATGGGAGACTGGCAAATATCCCTTCTTTGGCTTGTCATTTTTGCATTCCTATCAGCAATGAAGAAGAATGTCTGCTCTCCCAGAGCCTCATCAACAGAGTATCTTGGTGAATTTTTGGAATTTTGCCAATCTGAAAGATGCAGACGGAATATCAGTATAATTTATACTTCTTTTATATGAGTGAGGGTGAGTATTTTTTCATATGTTTAAGGGACATTGACATTTATTTTTCTGTGAATTGTCATCCATTTTTCTACTAGATTGTTGAGTTTGTTTCTCTATAATTTTTAGGAGATCTTAAGGTTCACTAGCCATTTGTCTAAGTCTTAAATCACAAATATTTTTATTCAGTTTGTCATTTGTATATTGACTTTGCTCCTAATGCATTTTGCCATGTGAACGTTATCTGTTTATGTAATGAAAGTGATCAGTTCTTTCTTTTATTACCTTTGGATTTTGAGTCATAATTGGGAAAGATTTTCCCATTCTCAGGTTATACAGAAATTCAATAATGCTTTCTTCTAGCATTTGTTTCACTTTTTCACATTTAGGTATCTGATCCTTGGTTTCTGGTATGAAAAAGAGACCTAAGGTTATCTTTTCTTATATGGCTACCCTTACCATTTATTATAAAGTCCATCGTTTCCCCACTGTTTTGAGGTTAGGATGAAGGTTTATATCTCCTCTTCTTCTAACAAACAGTGAGCCACTAAAATAGTACAAAATAGGTACCAAAGAAATATTTGACGAATAAATGAACAAACTGTACATTATTTACTAACTGTACCTCAGGGGATTCTGATACAGACTGTTTTTTCCATGTACCACACTTTAAAACACACTACTGTAAAGAATACAGTTTACACTCGAAACCAGAATTCTATATGCAAAAAAGCATAGAAGGTCCACTGGGTAAGAAGAATAACAACCTATGAGCCACATGTGAACAAAAACAGATTTGAGAGTGGGTTTAAGAAAAGCCATAGGGTAATATGTAGGGGTTTTTATGAAAGGTTTCAAGGAAGATGAGAGTTTTGAAAAGAGCTGCTTTACAGGGTTTTGTTTTATTTTGTACTTTGAGGGGGTGGTGGTAAGTTGGGGGTAAAGTTATGAGCTTTACGATATAGTATGGTTTAAAAAGGAGAAGGCCCACACTGCAGTGAGTTAGAATAGCATGTGGCAGCCACTGTAGTAAGAAAAGTACGTGGAATGACACAATCTAGACGCCAAAAGCTAAAAGCACAACTATTGTAGGTTCCTGTGTCAAGAAGAGGAATAAATCTGCATTCTCTACCACACTTCCAGGTATATCACTAAGGCCAAAGTGTACAGGGATGAGTAATCACTATTAGACAATCCTTTTCAATACTATGTAGATGAGATATTCATGGGGAGAAATTTTCTATTATTCTTACAAAACTTAAAAATGTTTTTGTTAGTATATTAATACTTTAATAAAATATTAAGTAATAATGTTGGCAGGAAGTAACAGAAAGTAAGTTACTCCAGAATAAATACAGATTTGGACATTTTTCCAACATGAATGTAACATACTTTAGAAATAGTGTCATTATTTATTTTATAAATAAAATTAAAAAAAATATTTTAAAAATAAAATATAGCAAAAAACACTTTATTTTGCTATATATATATAGCACAATATACGTCACTAAACAAAATTCAATTTATGTTGTATTATCCAGAGTTCAGATTTCAGATGTTCACTGAATCTAGAACATAGCAAAACTCAAAGCAACTGAAGTCCATAAGGAAAACAAGCACAAAGCTTATGAATTTTAATGGTGGGAGTCACCGTGTCATCCCTCAGGCTTTTACTTTGCTGTATATGCATAAAATAACATAACAGATCAAACAAGATGGAAATTCTGACAGAGAAAAGTGATAGCTGACAGAGGAAAGAATTCTGAAATGCAGACAGGCTAAAAGAAAGCAGAGGAATGTGGGTCATTTTAGCTAAGGAACAAAAAGCTCTGTATATCTCACAGAAAATATCTGAATATTTAACCATGGGTGTTCCAGAAAAGGCTATTAAAGCTCTGAATTCTTTGTTTAAGCGCTAGAGAAATGTGTAATCCATTTCATAAAAAGATTTTTCCAAGGGAAATGGTTAAAAACATTGGTATTTGGAAGTACAAACTTTAATTCTATGGAATTTTTTCCATATGGTAATTATCCCATTTCTACATGATGCTGAGTATATGAGGCGCTCTTGTATTCATTCTGGAACGTTTCTATTAAGGTAAGAGTAGTAAATAAAATTAATAGGTATCTTTTCTCCTTTTTTAACTTCTTTAGAAGATTTAAGATTACACAAAGCAACAGTTATAACACTGTCTAGTGGGATTATAACATATATAGATGTAGTATATATGACAATAACACAAAGTAGAGGTGAGGAAATGGAGCTGAGTTTGAACAAACTCACTATATTTTACTGGAATTAAACTAGTATTAATCTAAAGTAGACTGAGATAAAATAAGATGCATATTTTCCCTAGAGCAATGACTAAGAAAATAACTAAAACAAACAAATAGTAAAACAAATTTTTTAGTGAAATAAAATGGTAGACTAGAAATACCTATTTAATATAAAAGAAAATTATAAAGGAGAAACAGAAAAACAAAAAGACCCAGGACTAAAGAACATAATTAGAAAAATGGCAGACATGAATCCAACCATATCAACAATCGCATAAAATGGCAGAGACTATCAGACTGGATAAATAACATGATCCAATATATGCTATCTACAAAAGACACACTTAGAATCAAAGACAAAATAGGTTGAAAATAAAACAATGTGAAACTATATACCATGCAAACAGTAACTGTAAGAGAACTGGACTGGCTATACTAACATTAGGCAAAACAGACTTAACAATTACTAGAAACAAATGGGGATAATTTATGATGAAAAAATAGTTCATCAGGAAAATATATAACTATAAATACATACGAACATTGGTAGGCTGAAAAAATGCACGCCCCCAACCATCCCACAAAAAAGATACCAAGTCCTAATCTCTAGAACCTGTAAATGTTACCTTACACGGGAAAGGGTCTTTGCAATGTAATTAAATTAAGGATCTTGAGATGGGAACATTACCCTGGATTATCAGGGAGGGCCCTAAATGTAATCACATGTATCCTATTAAGAAGAAGGCAGAGAGAGACTCCACAATAGACAGAAGAGGAGAAGGTTATGTGAGCACAGAGGCACAGACCTTTTGGAGGGAGTGTAATACTGATTTTGGACTTCTGGCCTCCAGAACTGTGAAAAAATAAATTTCTTTTGTTTTAAGCCACCAGGTTTTTGTTACAGCAGCCATAGGAAACTAATATATGCATCTAAAAACAGAGATCAAAAATACATGAAGCAAAACCTGACAAAATTGACAATAATATTTGGGGACTACAAAACAAGTGCCAGTACATTTAAAACAACAGAAATCATACAAAGTATATTCTCCAATCACAATGAAATTAAATTAGAAATAAAAACAGGAAAGAAATTTGGAAAATCCACAAATATTTGGAAACTAAGCAACACACTTCTGAATAACTCATGTGTCAAAAAAGAAATCATAAGGGAAATTAGAAAATGCTTTGAGATGAACGAAAATAAGCAAACAAAACACAGGCATACCATGTTGTACTGTGCCTTCATTGCACTTTGCAGATACTGTGTTTTTTACAAATTGAAGGTTTGTGGCAACCCTGCATTGAGCAAGTCCACTGGCGTCATTTTTCCAACAGTATTTCCTCACTTCGCGTTTTTGTGTCACATTTCGGTAATTCTTGAAGTATTTCAAACTTTTTCATTATTATTATATCTGTTATGGTGATCTGTGATCAGTGATATCACTATTGTAATTGTTTGAGGGTGCCATGAACCGCGCCCATATAAGATGACAAAATTAATTGGTAAATATTGTGTGTTTTTTGATTGCTCCATGGACCAGCTGTTCCCCCATCTCTCTCCCTCTTCTTGGGTCTCCTTATTCACTGAGACACAATAATATTGAAATCAGGCCAATTAATAACCCTACAATGGCCTCTAAGTGAAAGAAAGAGTTTCATGTCTCTCACGTTAAATCAAAAGCTAGAAATGATTAAGCTTAGTGAGGAAGACATGCTCAAAAGCCAAGATAGGCCAAAAGCTGGGTTTCTTAACCAAACAGTTAGCCAAGTAGAGAATGTAAAGGAAAAGTTCTTGGAGGAAATTAAAAGTGCTACTCCAGTGAACACACAAATGACAAGAAAGTGAAACAGCTTTATTGTTGATATGGAGAAAGTCTTAGCCGTCTGGTTAGAAGATCAAACCAGACACACATTCCCTCAAACGAAAGCCTAATCAGAGCAAGGCCTTAACTCTCTTCAATTCTATGAAAGCTGAGAGAGTTGAGGAAGCTGCAGAAGAAAAGTCTGAAGCTAGTAGAGGTTGGTTCATGAGGTTTAAGGAAAGAAAACATCTCTATAACATAAAAGTGCAAGGTGAAGCAGCAAGTGCTGATGTAGAAGCTGCAGCAAGTTATCCAGAAGGTTTAGCTAAGATAATTAAATTACACTAAACAACAGATTTTCAGTTAGACGAAACAGCTTTATCTCGGAAGAAGATGCCATCTAGGACTTTCATAGCTAGAGAGGAGAAGTCAATGTCTGGCTTCAAAGCTTCAAAGAACAGGCTGACTCTCTTGATAGGGGCTAATGCAGCTGGTGACTTTAAGTTGAAGCCAGTGCTTATTTACCATTCCAAGAATCCTAGGGCCCTGAAGAATTATGCTAAATTTACTCTGCTTGTTCTCTATAAATGGAACAAAGCCTGGGTGACAGCCTATCTGTTTACAACATGATTTACTGAATATTTTAAGCCCACTGTTGAGACCTACTGCTTGGAAAAAGATTCCTTTCAAAATATTACTGCTCAATGACAATGCACCTGGTCACCAAGAGCTCTGATGGAAATGTGGTTGTTTTAGAGATTAATGCTGTTTTCATGCCTGCTAACACAATATCCATTCTGCAGCCCATGGATCAAGGAGTAATTTCAACTTTCAAGTCTTATTATTTTAAGCAATATATTTCGTAAGGCTATAGCTGCCACAAATAGTGATTCCTCTGATGGATCTGGGCAAAGTAAATTGAAACCCTCATGGAAAGGATTCACCATTCTAGATGCCATTAAGAACATTCGTGATTCATTGGAAGAGATCAACATATCAACATTAACAGGAGTTTGGAAAAAGCTGATTCCAAACCTCATGGATGACTTTGAGGGTTTCAAGACTCCAGTGGAGGAAGTAACTGCAGATGTGGAAACAGCAAGAGACCTAGAATTAGAAGAATAGCCTGAAAATGTGACCACATTGCTGCAATCTCATGATAAAACTTTAATGGATGAGGAATTGCTTCCAATGGATGAGCAAAGAAAGTGGTTTCTTGAGATGAAATCTACTCCTGATGAAGATACTGTGAAGATTGTTGAAATGACAACAAAGGATTTAGAATATTACATAAACTTAGTTGATAAAGCAGTGGCAGGGTTTGAAGGATTGACTCTAATTTTGAAAGAAGTTCTACTGTGGGTAAAATGCTATCAAACAGCATCACATGCTAAAGAGAAATCGTTTGTGAAAGGAAGGGTCCATTGATGCGGCAAACTTCATTGGTGCCTTATTTTTAAAAAATGCCACAGCCACACCAACCTTCAGCAATCACCACCCTGATCAGTCAGCAGCCATCAACATAAAGGCAAGACCCTCTACCAGAAAAAAGATTATGACTTGCTGAAGGCTCAGATGATGGTTACCAATTTTTAGCAATGAAGTATTTTTTAATTAAGATATGTACATTTTTTCTTAGACATAATGCTATTGCACACTTAACAGACTACAGTATAGTGTAAACATAACTTTTAAATGCACTAGGAAACCAAAAAATTCATGTGACTTGCTTTAATGCAATATTTGCTTTATTGCGGTGGTCTAGAACCAAACCCGCCATATCTCCAAGGTATGTCTGTATCAAAGTTTTATGGGATGCAGCAAAAATAGTACATAAAGGGAAATTTATAGCTGTAAAAGCCAATGTTTGAAAGGAAGAAAGAACTCAAATAAAAAACCTAGTTTCCCAAATTTAGAATCTAGTAAAAGAGCAAACTAAACCCAAAGCAGAAGGAAAGAAATAATAAGTATTAGAGCTAAATGCAATAAAAGAAAAAACAGAAATCCAATAGAGAAAATTCAATGAAAGTTTGGTTCTTTGAAAAGGTCAACAAATCTGACAAACCTTTAGCAAAACTAACCATGAAAAAAAAGATGATACAAATTACCAAAAATTAGGGATGAATAAGGTAATATCACTACCAACCTTAGAGAAATTGAAATGATTATAAGGCATTCTGTGAATAACTTGATAGTGAGATTAAATAGATGAGATTAAACAGATTCCTAGAAAGACACAAGTTACTGAAACTGATTCAAGAAAAATAGAAAATCTAAATTAACCTTTAAACAAGAAATTAAATTGGTAATTTAAAATCTCCCCACAAAGAAAATCTCATGTCCAGATGGCTTCAGTGGTAAATACCATTAAATATTTAGAGAAGAAATAACACCCATCTTTCACAAAGTCTTTCAGAAAATAGAAGAAGAGGGAACACTTTGCCACATCTCATTCCAGGAGACCAATATTATCCTGATATTTAAGTCAGACAAAGCTATCACAAGAAAACTATATACCAACAATCCTCATAAATATAGATGCAAAAATACTCAAAAGTAATAATTTCTCAACAAAATATTAACAAAAATATAAAATATACATCAAAAATTTATATCATCCAAGTGTGATATAGATTCAAGGAATGCAAGGTTGGTTTACCATCCAAAAATCAATTAATGTAATACACCATATTTCATTTTTTGTTTCTTGTTTGGAAAACTTTCCCATATTCCAATATCACAAAGAAATCCTCCTGTATTATTTTCTAAAAGTTTACAGCTTTGCCTTTATACTTAAAGTCTTGATATACTTTAATTTTTTTTGTGGTATAAGACAAAGTTCCAATTTCATTTTCCTTCCATACTGATATCTGTTATGGGTTGACTTGTGTCCCCCAAAATTCATATGTCAAAATCTTAACTTCCCAGTAACTCTGAATACGATCTGAGTTGGAACTAGGGTCATTACATTTCTAATTATTTATGTTAAGATGGGCTCATACTGGAGTAGGGTGGGTCCCTAATCCAATAAGACTGGTATCCTCATAAAAAGGGGATAAAATGGACACAGAGACAGATATGCCTAGAGGGAGGATGATGTGAAGAGACACAGGGAGAAGACAGCTATACACAAGCCAACAGGAGGCCTAGAACAGATCCTTCCCTCACAGCCCTCAGATGGAACCAACCCTGCTGAACTTTGATTTCAGACTTCTAGCCTCCAGAACTGTGAGACAATTAATTTCTGTCATTTAAGCCACTCAGTTTGTGGTACTTTGTTACAGCAGCCTTACAAAACTAACATAATAACTACTTATCTCAGCACAGATTCCCCACAGATCTGCAATACCAGCTCTATAATACATGAAGTTTCTTTACATGTCCTGGTCTGGTTCTGGGTTCTCCGTTCACTTCAGTTAGTCTATTTCTCCTAATTTTCCCTAATTACTATAGCTTTATAATAATTCTTGATATATAGTAAAGCAAGTCCCTCCGAAACCTGTTCTTGTTCTCAGAGAGCATTTTGGCTATAATTGACCCTTTGCCCTTTACAATCAGTTTGTCATATTCCAACAAAATAAAACAAACCTCTTGGGACTTGGATTGGTTTTTATATTGAATTTATAAATAAATTTGAGGAGAATTCACAACCTGTCAATATAGTACCTCTTTTTTTTCACTTATTTAGGTGTCCTTTCTGAGCCAGGATTTTCAGAGTAAATTACATACCAAGACTAAAAGCAAACCGAACAAGAGTAATTTTAGATAATTTTTTAAACTTTGTACATTTCTGCCCATTGAGGCAGGGATTTAGATCCAAATACTGCAGGGGTTGGGGAGGGATATATCCACAGTTGAGAGTAATTATTACCAACTACAGCCACCTTGGCTATTTACTTTTTTGGCCATATCATTATCAAGGTGGAAAATGAAAAGGCAATTGAAAAAGGAACAATATGAAAAAAGCATGTTAGCTTCTAGCATTTCTATTTCAAAAAATAAATAAATAAATGTTGTCTGGTCAGCTCTCTTAAGAAACAGGCTTTTAAATGCCATATCCTCATAAAATGGAAAACAAGGATGTGAATAAAAGTCAAATAAGTGCCACCCCTTTCAAATCTCTATCAAGCCTCTCCACCTTACAGTGTTTCTAAACACTGTAATTTGGAACATAATATGCTATTACAATAATCTAATTGCTCTATCATTGCAAACTCAGCCATCTCAAGCTATAGGTCTTGCTACATGTACATGTAATACTTTTTTATCAGGAACATGGGATTCTTAGCGTTAACTATGCTGTCATCACTTGAGAATTGTGAATTTTCCATTCAAAGGAAAAAGTTAGAAAAAATTAACCTAGTTCACTCAGAGATATAAGATCTATGAAGTTTTAAGTTGAATAGATTTAAATTTTAGCAATAAATAGGAAAAAAGAAGGTTGGAGGAGAAACAAAATCTGAAAATTTTATTTTTCTCTTAGACAATAATATAAAAAGATATAATTTCTTTTAATTTGTCCATATATCATCTGGAAAGGAGATAACATGCTTATTTTATTTTTCTTTACCTTCTCAAGGAAGTGACTACTCATGTGACCAATATGAAACAATAGAGAAGACAAAAGCTACATAAAATATACAAAAATAAATGTGATTCTAACTGGTAACCTCAGGACAATTCATCAATAGAAGGCTTCCATTATTAGATTCATGCTACCTCTCAGCCTTGAAAAGCTTTCTACTTCAACAATCTAACTTATCAAAGAGGAAGTAACCTCCAAAACAGTAGGGTATCCTCTGTCTTGTTCAGTGAGTCTAACAGTGCTGGCACATAGATAGGCACTCAGTAAATACCTTTTATTATTATTATAATTTGAATTATCCATCCTTCAGCTAAAACAAAATGCTCTACTTCACCAACTTTTATAAACAGACCTATCTCAGAGTATGGTTTTCTTTGTCTCTTATTCAACTAAAAACTCAAGGGTTATAAGAGGCAATATAATATAGGTCCCTAACATCGACATTATATCATAAGAGATAAATGATGAGCAGTCTGAACTCATACATTTTTGCATTATTTGAAAATATGAAAGCCTGTTTCCAATTTATATCTCTGAAGCAGTATTTGGAATAAAAATGTTTTTTTTTTTTCTGGTCCAGATAATATTAAACAACACAGACCAATCTCTGGGATGTAGTTAAGACTGCTTTGGTTTTACTCTGATTCCAACTGTTCAGAACAAAGAAAATATAATTTATTTACCTGAAAGACTAATCAGACCCACATGGGTTTTAATTCTAAAATATACAGGATATTATCTTCTGTATATAAATCCAACACTGTAGCCAATTTACCAACCCTACATTTAGATATTAATTACTTATAGAAAGCTCTGAGGATTAAAATGGTTAAGTAAGAGAGTAGTTATGGTCCTCAAACACAAATAGAAAATGTAGCATTACTGGTCCACCATCAAAATCCTGCTTCTAAAAATATCCTATCCCTTTGAAGTAATATATGGGCAACCAAATATTTAAAAAAGACATGCTGGGTATCTTAAAATGAGTATGTCAGTTAATTAATTCTGTGATCCCCTGCTACCACTGGAGTACTGTACAATCTGTTATTATTCACTGTCCTATAGATCATCTGTTCTTGGTGCTGGTTTGTTCCAGGAAGAGAGACAGCTGCAACACTATATCCCTGTTCAACCTGAGGACCATCTGACTTTAATTGTAACACACAGCTTGATGTGTCTCTGGCTATGAGAAGCCAAAGTATCGTCTGTAATAATCTGGAAAAGCAGAAATCTGCCAACAGAGGGCTGAAAACAGGGACTTGTGCTGTCTGGTTGCCTGACGGGCTGCAGGAAATATGATTAATGAGTAAGGTATAATGATATCAGGAACCCGATTAGCACCACAAAAAGGTCACAGATCAAAGTAGTATGCATTTCATGAGCTACAATCATTGCATAAAATCTGTGGACTTGAAGAGGTAAACTAAAAAGAGGAGGGGGATAAAATCTTTATGTGATAAGACGCTAACAGATACACAAAATACCATACTAATAATTTAGCCACTTATAGAAAGTTAACAGGAGGTTATAAAATGAATCAATATGGACTGTACTGAAGAAAAGTTTTGCTCATCATAGGTGTATAATATTTTTGAATGAATGAATGAGTTATTAAATTCTTTCATAAAAATACATATAAGTAAAATCAAGTATCTCTCCTAATTATGAATTAAAATGATCAGAGATGTAAACATTCAACTCTAAACTATGTCTGCATTTAATTTGCAGTGAATTTTGATACAGTTCTGTTAAGAACATAAGTTTATACAGAGCCTAAACTATGAGGCCATCTGCAAAACTCATAGGAAGAGGAATCACTGGGACAAATATTTAATAAATTGATAATAAGTTATAATAAATGTGCAGTTAGTATTGTAAAATATTATTTTGTAGCTAATTTCATAATCATGTCTAAGTTTAGAGCATAGGCAGACAAAACTGAAATCTGATTCAAAAACAGTTTGGTAAGTTGCCACCTTCTTTTCCTTGGTGCCTTTGGAAAACCTGTCCCAAAGAGATCTGGCTCTTCTGAGGTGAAGGCAGAGGAAGTAGTGATGGGAGGCACTGTCAGAGAGCAGCTTACCTCAATTTACACGTTTAATTGTCACAATATTGTTGAAAAGTTTTAAATACAATTTATTCAAATATTTCTGCCTCTTAGACCTCTTTTAAAGCAAAGTAAACACACTAACAAACTTCTTTGTACTTTTAAAAATACTAAATATGAAGATGATTAATAGCTGGTTCCCTTGAGACTTAAAAATTTAAATCATATTTGAGAAAAAGTGTTTCAATAATAAAATGATCAGAATATGATTTTAATTTGGTTCTTAAAAATATATTCCTCAAGGGCTAGCCTTGGTAGCCTAGTAGTTAAGTTTGGCGCACTCCACTTCAGCAGCCCAGATTCAGTTCCTGGACACAGACCTACATCACTTGTCTGTCAGTGGGCATGCTATGGCAGTGGCCCACATACAAAACAGAGGAAGACTGGCAATGGATGTTAGCTCAGGGAGAATCTTCCTCAGCAAAAAAGAGGAAGATTGGCAACAGATGTTAGCTCAGGGCGAATATTCCTCAGCCAAAAAAAAATATATATATATTCCTTAAGAATAGAGATGATTATTTATACTTTCCAAATATAATATAAATATTATTTTATATCTACCTAAGAGTAAAAACATTTTTTTAAAATGGTGATTCAAAAGGAATCATTAAAAAATGAAAAGACAAGCCACAGACTAGGGGAAAAATATTTGCAAAACATATGTTGGATCAAGGATTTTTATGGAGAAATATAAAATCTCTTACAATTAAGTAATAAAAAGACAAACAATCCAATTAAAAATAGGCAAAATATTTAAATAGATAACTGACCAAAGAAATATAAGAGTAGAAAATAAGCCTGTGAAAAGGTGGTCAACATCATTAGTCATTAGGGAAATGCAAATTAAAGTCACAATGAGATACCTACTAGAATGGCTAAAATAAATAAGATCAACAATACCAAATCTTGGCAAGAATACCGAAAAACTGGAACTCCATATATTGTTGGTTGGGACTGCAAAATAGTACGGTAACATATTCTTATCATATGACTCAGCAACTAAACTCCTAGGAATCTATCCAAGAGAAATGAAAAAGATGTCCAACCTAAACTATATGCAAATATTCACCATAGCCTCAAACTGGAAAAAAACCAAATGTCCATAAACTGGTAAATAAATAAATAAAATAAAAAATAAAACGGGTAAATAGATAAATAAAATGTGCTATATCTATATAATGGAATATTATGCAGCAATAAAAAGAAATTAACTACTAATATATGCAACAATATGGATGAATCTCAAAAACATCATGCTACGTAAAAGAAGCCAGGCACAAAAAGACTACATATCACATGATTCCATTTATATAAAATTTTTAGAAAAACCAAAACTATAGAGACAGAATCATTGGTTGCCTGGGACTAGAAGAGAGAGCAGAGACTGACTGCAAACAGGTACAAGGAAACTTTTTGGAGTGATATAAGTGTTCTAAAGCTGACTGTGGTTATGGTTATACAACCATATAAATTCACTAAAACTCATTGAATTGTTCAATCTTAAAAAGGTGAATTTCATGCTATGTAAATTATACCTCAATAACTGTGTTTTAAAAGGATAGAAAATGACTGAAAGCAAAAAAAATTGCAGAATGATTGTACTTTCTTTTGACTTCTATGCACCCCTGGGGAAAAAAGAATTACACAACCACAGACAACTGTCACATCTAAAAGTTTGACATCTCCTTCAGTATCTTTCAGAGCTAAGCTTTGTCTTAGGCTCTCCTTCTAATTATAGTAACTTAATGAGAATCTAAAAATAAGTGTGTGGGGTAAAAGTCAAATGTAACATGTACCTTAAGATTGTGATAGATTAATGTTAGGTACTATTCTCTGAGTGCCCACTGTAAGCCAGAGAATATTCTAGGTCTTTTACATACATAACTACAATTTTATACTCATAATTCCCAAACTACAAATGAGGAAACCAAGGCTCAGAAAGGTTACTTGCCTAAGGTCTCATAACCAGCAAAACGATTTATCCAAGATTGGGAAAAGTGGTCTAACTTCAAAGCCTATGTTCTTTCCACTCCCCCTGCATTGCTTCCAGTATATATAAAATGTGAAATTTCAGTAATAATGAGATTGCAATTAGGATCCCAAAGACAGGACTAAAATATAATTGTTGGCATAAAAGGCAAGAAACGCCACCTAGAAAACTAAAATGCAAATAATTTTCCTTAAGTAAAAAATTAAAACCGCAATGCAAATTAGATTTCATTTTTAATGTGGAGTATGATAAAGATACTACTTTTAAATACTGAGAACAAAGCTCCCTGATTCCAACTTATGAAACTTAAAGGCAAAGGGAAAAGTCATATTACTTTTTCATAAAATAACACAGAGCCTACATACAAAGGACACTAAAGAGGACACTAGCAAGGAGTCTGGGGACTTGTCTGTAGGCACAATGATTACTATGCTTTTCAGTTTTTAAGTTTTCATATTCAGTTTTTAAGTTTTCATATTCTAAATATTACATGAAGATTTCCTTCAAAAGACATACACAAGATATAATTTGAAGATGTTGTTTCTATTACCAAAATGTGCAACAGACTTCTAACCAGGAACACAAAATTATGTCTTTTCCTGGTACAAGAAACCCATGTTTGAGAAAGCACATAATTCCAGTTTCACTTGTAACTTTCATTTGTAATTTTGAATTATCATGTACATATGAAAGTAACCTAAATTCTGCATAAGAGAATAAAAGAAACCATTATACCTTTCCAGTCAATAACATTTTATAAAGAATATATGGAGATTCATGAACTATTATGTCACTTTCAGTTATCCCTGTCAACTACAGTTTTGTCCAGAAGAGCAAGGGTTAATGATTATACCAACACATGAAAGATACTTTGAGAAAAGGCTCATAACAGACAGAGTAGATGACTACTATCTTACCAATCTGTTTAGGCGAACAAATTCTTCCGAGGTTTTGGCCCAAGGAGGAAGTTCAACATCAGACACTACTGTCCCATCGTCCATCACTCCAAGATTATAATTATTGAAGTTGACAAACATCTCAGGGAGATAATAAAATTCAGGGATCAACTCCTATATAAAAATAAAAGACAATGCCATTATTATAAATTCTAAAATACTGACTAGATATTCATAAAAGGGCCTGATCATTTCCTATTGTGCAGAAGTAAAAGAAAATAAACATAGGGAATTTTCTTCTCTTTTCATATTATAGCCCTACCACAAAGTTTCTACTAAGGTAGACAGATCCCATCCAACCAAATTTAAATAACATCTTACTGGTTGGTTATATGCTTTCCTGCAGGACAAGCCTCATAACCTCAAAACTCTTCAATACCAACATTTGAGTAATATTTGAGGTTTGACAACATATAAACAGAGATTAACTTGCTGTAACAATAACAAATTAGATTTTTTACAAGGTATATGGTATTTTTGCCAGAAAAAAATAAAATCTTTATAAGCATTAAAATGCCACTGCCTTGGTCCCTTCATCAACCAGAAAGATATTCATTACATTTAGCCATGGTTTAACAGTATATTTTGCTCACATTTCAAAATACTCCAGTTTAGTTTTAAGGTACTAACTCTGACAAAAGATTGAAATTTATAATTGTTCTAGAAAATGACCTGCATAAGAAACTGAGTAAATTAAATATGACTTTAATAAGGACATTTAAAATACACTTTAATAGGATATTTAATAAGCAGAAAAATGCAGCAGGGTAGGTTTTTGTGTAGAATAAGCCCCTGTATAACTATTTCAGAGGTCCTGTAGAGCAGACTTAAAATCCAGTCTTGACATGGGTCAGTGACTCAGTGGTCTTTCAGATACCCCCTCAGGGCCAGCTATGGCAGGCCCAGCTTTCCAAACAGTTGAGTAAAATAGGGAGGTCATCAGATTTTGGACAAGGTCAGTATGAACTTGCCAGAGCAAAGAAAAAAGATCCAGCAGGAATTAAGCTATTATCACCTCCATCATCCATGTAAAATGTTGCTTGACTCTGAATTGTATATCCTTTGTTTACAACCACAATAATTAACTAAGCAGGGTAGAAATGAGCTTGTCCTCCAAATGCCTGACAACCACCTGATCATTAGACTTGAAAAACATTTAAGTTGAACAATTTTTTTTAAAAAAGGAAGAACCTTGTTAAAAGTTTAACCACAAATGAAACAACACAGTGATTACACAAAAATTTTAAGATTCTCATCTCCAAAAATGATGCATGTAAGTCTAACTGACAAGAGGAAAGCCATATGTGTGTTATTTTATGCAAAAAGGTTATATCCAGTTTGTTTGGGCTAACATTTATTGCATGAGATGAGTCAGGGACAAAAATAAACTCTTAACAAACCTTATCACATTTAATCTTCACAACCACTTTACAAGGTAAGATATCATCTCCATTTAAAAAATGAACTAAGGTTCAAAGAAGTTAAGTAATTTGCCCAAGGTTACACAGCTGATTTATGATAAATTTGGAACTTAGATCAGGACTTGTCTAACTATAAAGCCTGTGTCCTTAATCATCAAATAAACATGAGTTCTACTTACATAGTAAATACAGTGCTAAACATTTTAAATGTTTTTAATGTATATTCGAAGTGATTTTTTTTTAAAAGTACACATAAACTTTTCATTCTTTCATGATAAGAAAACAACTGGATCTGAAAAAATATATATATTACATTTATGTAATATGTATACATATACATATAACATTTATTTAATAAAACTAAACTGAATTTTTCAAATATGCTATAATTATTATTTACCCAAAGATGAAGATAAATCACTTTATAACTATTATTAATTTGCTGAAGTGTTCATTCAATAAATTCCAACTTTGAGAAATTTTACCAAAATGTCTTATTTTCACTCCGTATTACTTGTGCTAATGAAGAGGAATGTTACTACTCCCAAGTCTTGTTCTACAATAGGAAGGAGGACCAAGCCTTCCTTGTGTATTCAAAATCAAAAGCAGCATTTGGCTTAATTAAATACTAATTCTTTTATTTCAGTAATACCCGCCCACCCCCAGGGTCTCATGATGAGAAGATGTTGTCCTTCTTTTGCCTGTTGTACTCACTATGCTCCTGTGTAATAATTCTCCTAAGATGCAAAACAATTATAATGGCTGAATTTTAGATGCTAGGTTTCTCCTAAGTTTTAAAACTCGGGAGATCAGTCATTTCTATTATAAATCAGAGATATATCTTGCATAGTAAAAATAATACTCTTTCTCAAGACCACGTCTAGAAAGCAGAAATGGAACAAGTGACATTTCATAGCAATTTTCACAAAAGTAAAGTCTTCAATCCTTCTTATGTAGCACCCAAATTCTTATGATTCTGCATGTTTTTCTCTATCTTCTACATTTGTCATTTTACTCAAGTTGCTTAACAAACTGACAAAAATATATTTGCTCAAAACAGAAATGCTCTTTACTGGTTCTTTTACAGGTTCTAACTTTAATTAACAAAAATATATTTTGTTCTTGGCCCACTTTATTTAAACATACATTTATTTTGTTACTTTAATATTGACAGCTTACCCCAAATATAAATTCGCTTAATTTAACTAGAAATTAAATGGAGTAAAAATACACATAAAATAATCAAGAAATTTTTAATAAAAGATATGAAGAAAGCAATTTTAAACTTTTAAGTTTTACTAGACCAGGTTAAACTTTCAGTTATACAATTTCTATAGAACATGCTGGGAGGGAGGTAATAACTCATCAATTTCCATAATTACCAAAGATTTTATTTGTGATTTCCTACTAAAGAGAGATATCATTCATACTATGGACATTATAAAAAATTTCAACATTAAAATTTTAAACTTTATTAAAAATTATGCTTAGTATTTCACTTGAAATTTATTGAGATACGAATTGGTGTTTTTCTCTCTTTACTTTTTACCTCCCACCCCATAACCCTTCAATTTCAAGAGAGTAGTCAGACATTTCCAGAACATTTGCAGGGTCCAGAGCAGAGACTTCTTAAAGATATCCTCTTTTTCTGTCTTTTGTGAAAGTCTAAGCAGACAGAGGAGATTATGTGAGATGTCCAGGAGAACCGATGTTAAACGTTAGTGTTTTTAAAGAGACAGAAACCAAAGAGAGAGACATTTTTTTCCGCCAAGATTAGGTAAGCAAGTTTCTCAAAATCTGCAGTCAGCTTTCTTTAAGCAGGAGGGAAAGGAGAAGGGATGAAGAGGTGAGGCTGGAACCCAGGGGATGGTAAATGATGATCAGGGTCACTACTTGCCATATGGTGCCTCTGCATGAACTAGAAAAACATACAGCCCCAAGGGAACTCAGTTTGTAAGTGCAGTACAAGCTGGATTTCAGCTCCTATTCTTTACTTCAGTCAAGCACCCTTACACAGAGAACAATCTGCCCTACTCTCTACATGGTGGCTTCATCATGGTGCACTTAGGGAAGTTAGTCCCTTGGCACCAGGGCTTTTGGCATCAGCAAATATTTCTTCACCCAAGCTTGGTAAAATCAGCAGAGCTTCTTGCTTCCAAAAGACCATGTGTCCTAGACAATGAGGATATTACTAATGAACAAGAAGGACTGAAGATGTGAGGACCAATTTTCTAGGTACCACATAAGCTTGGATCTCATTCAAGCCTTAGGAAAAGGAGGACTCTGTCCTACCCCTCTAATGACTGTAAATGAATTTCCCTCTAGCCTAATATGAAGATTTGATTTCAAATTGGGACATTTCTTATACACTTGAGTTTGTGGTTATGAATATATATATTTCAATGATAAAAAGTTACCAATTTGTTCAATGATAATTATTTCTAGGAAACAAAATGGTAGGAGAATTCAGATAGGCAGAAATATAAATATAATGTAAACGTTACTTTTATTAAAAGAATAAAACTTTTAAGAAGTTCCTCTTATTTAATTGATTATTTGATTTAAGCCTTAGGTAGATACGAAGGGTAATGCAACACATTATTACAAAAAACATTTATTTAGTTTTTATTCTTTGCAGAGAATTCTGTTAGGGTCTGGGATATGGAGACATTTTTTTTTCCCCTACAGATCACAGATCTAAATTGCTAAATAAGATGAAAGGATACATTTATTAGAAGAAAATTGGTTGTAGGAACAAATAGCAGTCTAGAAATTCAAAAGAGAAAATGATGTCTAAAAAGTGGGGTGGTCAGAGAAAGCTTTTGGGAAAAGAACATAATACACTGTATTTCCCTAATACAACACTCATCCAACTGTGTTGTAATTGTCTGTTTGTTTCTATCTCCCTCTAAATTGAAGGCTCCAAGAAATTGAGGACTTTACTTATCTTGTTCACCAAAGCCTAGACACAGTGTGTGATACATATTAGGCATTCAGTAAAAATCTGTTGAATGAATGATTAAAAAATGGTATTTACACTCAAAGATAAATAAGTGGAGGGGAAAGTCAAGAACAATCCTGATAAGGGGAATATTTTAAGGAGAGGAACAGAGATTGAAATGTGCATATCATTTGTCTCCTGTGATCAATGAAGAACTATTTAATTGGTGTACACAGGGTGGGAGATAAAGTTGGAGACATAGGTACAGTCAAAGTGTGGAAAGCCATGGTGGCCAGGCTACAAAGTTTAGCTTTTTTTCCATAAGAAAAATTTTTTTCCATTAGGGAATTTTAAAAATGAACATGACTTTAAAATAGGAGAAATGTTTCATGAAATTTAACACTGAAGATTATGAAGAGAATCTACATATAGTCTAAAGGACATGATCAAACAAGCACAATTAAATTAAGTAAAAGAGTGAACATATATACTTAAAACACATTACAACTTCATTATAAGGAAATCTGCATGGATAAATCAGTTGATGGGAGTTGAATATCCTGTTAATATAAAATAAACATGCTGAATTCAACTGAAGTACACCAGCATGTGGCAAAGGAAATAAGTACATATACTGCCTAAATTTTACTATGGATAATAGTGACATTCAAGTTATACAGTAGAATTCCGTCTTAATCCTAAAAGCATCTTTCTAAGAACCATGACTTGACATAATACCAAATATTACAGTTCAAAATTATCTCCTTTGACAGATGAAATTTAGTAACAGAGTCAAAGATTATGTCTTTCTGGTACTTCTAATGTACATTTACAAAGTGAAGTATGTTTTATATTCATCAGAACAGAACATTCAGCACTGGATAAAAAACACATGTTCACCAATTCTTTAAAACATCATTGGAAAATGATAAGTCAACAACACTGACAGAAGACAGATATATTTACAATTCACATTTTCTTTTGACTTGCTGACAATAATTTTAATCTCTATCACTTAACTAGGCAGATGGGGTTTAGAGACAGGTAACATGGTCAAAATGTAGTGTATCATCTCCTAAAATAAAAATCTGAAAGGTTCAACCAGAGGTTATACCACAGTTCAGGATAAGCCCATTGCTTTGATCACAAAACCCAAGGCTTTCATGGTATAATGACATGGATTGGTTGTGACCACACATATGCTTTAGTTTTCTTTATTAAGGTATGATCCCCAGATATGAATGGCCTTTGCAGCGAGGCTGTATGATTCTCCTTCTAATAATCACCAATTCTATCCATTGAAGTAAAACCATCACTTCAATAATACTTGGGCATCCATGACAAATACTAATCTATTAACCCAAAGAAACAAGATAATCAAAATGGAAACAAAAAGAAAGATGCTACTTCAGAGTTAAATTTCTATTTTATTCTTACTAAAATATAAAATCCTGACAACTCAAATATAAGAATGATAAGAAGGTAACTAATTTAAGGGATACAGCTTTGGGGACATTGATAGTAAAAAAAGATGTGAAAGCAAACTTTTAGCCTTTCTCCATTGGAGAAATGATATATTTTACAAAGGAAAAAAAAATCCAAAAAGGTTTTTTAATGAACAAAAAAGAGTTGATAAACAATATATCATGAAAAATATAACGTACATGTTCTGATACATTTTAACTTTCAAGTTTTTATTTTGTTAGCCCATAAGTGAGAAAAAATTTTAAAAATATTGATTAGAGTTGAATTAAACTTATAATTCATTTTAAATGGATTGCATACCTAAAAGTTTTCAAACTGATGTTTAAATTTAGTTTCTTCCATTTAGTACATAAAATGCTATTTTTTTTCCTTTAGTAAAAGAAATGTAACAGCAATTTTTTAAACTGAAGAAGAAAAAAGAATCTACAATCCTTCTAGACAGAGCCAATAAATAGTGTGCGGTTTTAGATATTATAAAACTGTCATTTCAAATGCATTAAAAGGAAGAAAAATCATCGATTACAAACCAATAGATAATAGATAATCTATCTCAATCTAATATAGTGGAGAGAATAATTGGATTTGAGTCTTATCTACTCAACTTACTGGTCACATGTCTTTAAATTAATTTAATTTTTCTGACCCTTACCCACCTCAATTGCCATTTCTAAAACAAAGAGTTGCTGTGAGGCTAATATGAGATAATACAGAATTCTATATGCACATAAAATATTATTATTATTATCATCATCAGTAACGTGACCCCTGATAAAAATCCTAAATTACAGACTCAACTTGCCTAATTCTTAAAGCCAACGTGTCATTCACTGAATTACGCCCATTCATAAAAACATTTAACAGAATTCTAAGGGCATTTAACAAAATTTACTTGTAAAAATAAATATGTCCACAAAAATACTTGAGACTCAATAATTCCTACTAAATAACTATCACATTTAATACAAATTTACTATTTTTTATTAGCAATGACAGTACAGCTTAACATGCCTCACGTTATGATGAATACTCTCAATATTTTATAGTTCTCTCCTGCTTTCAACACATTTTTTCACTTCCAAATTTGGACTGGACATCTTCACTGAGGCTTTTGCTGTTCCAGGCCCCTATCTTCAAGGAAATTGTAATTTGGGAAGAGATAATGGACATTAATAATGCGAACAACAGGTAAGTTGTAACTGCCAGAAGAGAAGACATAAATAAAATGCCCATCTTAAATCCTTATTGGAACAAGTTGTAAAATGCATACATATACACATACATATTGCTACAAGTATGGCAGAGATATCAGTGTATGAACACTCTACATTTTTCATTGAACAACAATATCATAAGATCATCAGTCAAGAAACAAATCATAACTGACTTGTATACATTTTTATTCTTCAGGAAGACAGACCATTTTCTAAGTGCCTTAAAAGATTTTTCTTTTCTGCCCAGTATATAAGTAGCATAGGAAGAAAAATATTCAGTGTTTCAAGTAATTTTTATCAAAGAACAAAAAAATGGTTCATTGTAGATGTAAAAGTACAAAGTTTAATGCTAACAAAATTAGTACTTGGGTACCTCACTTAACCTATTGATACATGAAGAAGAAAAGGGTTAAAGAGATGTGGTTAAATTAACAAATCTACAAATTATATACAAAAACAAAGATTAACAGAGACACAGTTCAGTTAGAGTGTGTTTTACATTGTTAAGAGAGAGATGAGAGCTTGAGCTCACTCTAATGTGGATATGAGTGTGAAAGAGAGAGACTGATGGAAAAAGAGAGACTAGCAAAAATAAATGAATGAAAGAGAGAGGAGGAGGAGAAAAAGAAAAAGGGACGGAGGGAGGGAGGGAGAGAGGGAGGGAGGGAGGGAGGGAGGAAGGAAGGCAGGAAGGCAGGAAGGCAGGAAGGAAGGAAGGAAGGAAGGAAGGGAGAACACATGCCAGAAAGGTGCAAAGGATGTATGGAAAAGGATAAGATTCTAATTTTACTTTCTTTTAGCATTTTAAAAATTCTGAATTATTTAAAAATATGTTGGAAAACAGAAAGAATAAATGAGGAAAATATTTTTACTAAGAAAATAAACCTGTCAAATCATCAAAGTTTAAGCTTTTCTTTTCCTAATAAATGCATCAAGAAATATATTTCCAGCAATTATGTTCTCTTAACCGTAGCTAAACACTTTCTTATAAATGGCTCTAATGCTGATGCTATCAACATCCATGGAGTGTATTATGGTAGAATGCGTGCTAATAGGAAAAAAAGAAACACAGCTTATCTTCAGATTATAGACCCCTGGGATTTCTGAGGGCAAGTCAAAGGTCTCATGTTTTACAAATCTCACAAGACACAAATAAAACTATTCTATGATCATCTCCATTTTGTATTATTATTTAACAAACACAATACTTTTAAGGGTTAATTTTTAAAGATGAAACTAATTCTTATAACAACACAGATAGTAATTTATTTTAAAAATATTATTTAGTAATCTCAGAATTTTACCACATTCTATTTACTTAATTATAAGTATGGAAATGCCATACTGACCCTACTAATTTCATAACTTAATACAAAGTTTACATTCATTACTAACAATACACAATTAATTATAAGATAGGTTTTTAAATTGAATACCCAAGATATGACCAATGATAGGACGCCCATGTGGACTTCTTTTGTAAAGCTATAACAGTAAGAACTCAATCTGTTTTATTTGTGAAAATGTGGAAAACTGAATCATTAACAACACTTGGTCAGGAGATGACATTCAGCTATCAGTTCTCCTGTGGACAGAAAAGCCCTTCCTAAAATAGGAGGTGTTAGTAGTCCCATTCCATGTGGAATACATATCCATTTGGGTTTTGCTCTGCTTTTCTGACTGGGATGGCCATAAACTCTCCTCTTTCTCCCCAAACAATCTTTTTTTCCCAGGCTCTTTCACTGACTCCTCTTTTCCTGACATCTTTAAATCTATTCATTCTTTCATTCATTCAACCAATATTTACTTATTTCTGTCTAAATGCTGAGGTTACAGAGTGAACAAAACAAAAAGTCCCCACCTTCATAGAGCTTTAATGATGGAAACATAAAAAAAACAAACTAATATACATGTATCATGTAAAATAGTAGCAAGTATTATGTTAAAAAACAAAACACAAGATAAGGGGGTAGAGAATGATGGGAGTTGGAGTGGTGTTATTTTACACAAAGTGTTCAGGGAAGTCTACTCTGAGGAGGTGACATTTGAGCAGAGACCTGAATGAAATAAGGGAATGAGCAAAGCAAATATCTGGGAGAAAGTGGTTCAGGCAGAGAGAACATTATATGCAAAGCAACCAAAGTAGGAAGGGACTTGGCATTTTTGAAGAGGAACAACAACAAAGGCAAGTGAGGCTGCATTAGAGTGAGAGAGAAGAATTAGAGAGGCAACCAGATAACACAGGGTCTCGGTAGCTACAGAGAACTCAAATTTGGTTCTAACTTAGATGAGTAGTCATTGGAGGGATCTGAGCCAGGAATATGATCTGATTTACAATATAAAAGATGATTCTTGCTGCTGTATGGAAAAAAAAAAAACCACATGGGGAACAGCTGAAGTGAAAAATACAGCCACTTGGACTAGAGCCCTAGTGACGGATGTGGTGATAACTGGTGAGATTCTGGATATATACTGAGGATTGAGAAGATTGGCAGTAGGGGGGTGTGTGAAAGGGAGGAGTCAAAAATTCTAAGCTTTCTAAAGGCCTGAGCAAACTGGGTAAATGGTGTTGTCTTTTACTGAGATGGCAAACACTGGGGGAAGAACAGAACTTGTTCTTTGGGGTAGAGAGGAGGGTAAGGGAGAAGATAGAGTTTGCTATTGGATATGCTCAGTTTAAAATGCCTATAAACATATATCTAGCCCAAAGGGACCAAGATATATAAATCTAGAATTCAGGGGAGAGCCATGGATCAATCAATTGTGTCAATAGCACTAACAGATCAAGTACCAGGAGAACTGAAAATGTGCATTTGACAACAATGGAAGTTGTTCCTCAATGACTGACAAGACTGGTATCAATAAAGTGGTAGAGAAGACACCTTGATTCGAGTGGGCTTAGGAGGTAATTGGAGCTGAGGAAGTGGAGAACAAAAGAATAGGCAACCCTTTCGAGGAGTTCAAGATACGTTTTGCCTATCATTCCTTCTTACCCTATAGGCCTATGACACTCTTCTGAAGCTTAGGTTTGAATTTTCAACTAGTAGGCGATAGTATCCTGGTTATTCTGAAAATATATCAATGTGTCAAAAATTGAATTCACACATTTGCTCTACAAACCTGCTTCATTATAATTCATAGCATCATTATTTATCTAGGCATCCAATCTAAAGAATCATCTTTATGCCTTTCTATCCCTTACAGTCAACCAAATGCCAAATCCTGGAGAATTACTTTTAACCCATCCCTTGAATTCATCCCCTTAGCTACTTAATTAATTGAGGCTCTTATCATCTTTCCTTTGAACTAACTGTAATAGCCTCCTAACATTTCTCCCTACCTCCAGCTCTCATCCTCTTTCCCCATTCCTTGGATCTATTTTCCATACTGCTGCCAAAGCTCTTTCTTTTATAACAGAGCCAATAATATTGCACTCCTGCTCAAAAATCTTAAATGGCTCCTCATTGCCTATAGAGGTGATGGTAAACTACAGCCCATAGGCCAAAAACCTGATATCTGTTTTTTAAATAAAATTTTATTGGAACATAGTCACACTCACTTGTTTATACACTGTCTATGGCTGCTTTTGTGCTATAGTGGTGAGCTGAGTAGCTGTGACAGAGATCGCATGGACTACAAGTCAAAAATATTATCTGGCTGTTTAAATAAAAATTTTGCTGAACTGACCTACAGAATTCAGCCAAATATCTTTAGAATGTTACCAAGGGTCTTCATATTGGACCCCAACCGTCTTTCAGTATCTCTCCTTTTCTATGTTTCTTACACATTAAGCACATAAGACTAACTAGAAGACCAATAAGCATTCCCCAATGTGCCAAGCATTTTCTCTGAATTTTTTTCATGTCATTTTCCTTGCTCAGAATACTCTTCTACATTTCATTAAAGCATTAATGTAATAAATATTTCATGTAGGGCCTACTATGTTCCAGACACTCTTTTAAGCTCTAGGGATAAACCAGTGAGCAGAACAGTCCAAAATTTATGCTCTCGAGAAGCTAATGTCCCAGCGGAATGACATAAGAAACAAATGAATAAACATAATATATGTATATCAGATGGTGAGTACATGGAGAAAACTGAAATTGGGAAGTGAGTTAAAGTACATGGGTTGATGGATGTAATTTTAAATAGATAGCATGGAGAAGGCCTTACTAAGAAGGTGACATTTGAGCAAAGACTTGACAGGGGTGAAAGAATGGATCCATGAGGATATCTGGAGGAATTTCTCAGCTGAACGGAAAAGTAAAAGCAAAGGCCCCGAGGTAGGAAGATACCTGGAGTATTTGAGGAATACCAAGGACGTTCTGTTTAGTTAGAACAGAGTGAGCAAGGGGGCAAAGAGTACAAAAAGAGGTCAAGAGTTAACAGGATTTTGGAGAGGAGAGGGAGATGGTGTAGGGTCTTGTATTGTAAGGACTTCAGCTTTTACTTTCAGCTGGGAAACCATTTATTAAGATGGGGAAGACTGTAAGAAAAGCAGGTTTGAAGAAATAAAGATCAGGAAATTGATTTTGAACATTTTAAGTTTGAGAAACATTTATATATTCAAATGGAGATGTCGAGGAGGGAGTCAGATATCACGTACAGGCTAGAGACATAAATTTGGGAGGTTTGTTAAGGCTCCCTTGCATCCAAGGGACAACTCAAATATCACTTGCTCTATGAACACATTCGCAACCCCACCTCCCCCAATCAGAATTAATTTCATTTTGCTTATATCTTATTATAGCACTTATCACTGTCTTACTTATATCAAAAATAGTTTTACGTGTACTTCTCTTTCTCACCTGAAGGTACGTGAAGTAAAGAACTACGTTTATCTTACCCTTTTAACCCCAAGTGCTGTCTACTATGTACTGCATGTGATAAATAATCAATAAATGCTGGCTTAACTAAATGTGTTTCAAGGGATTTTAATTCACGTATCACAGGAAGTTTTCTCTGTGAAGGCAGGAAGCTAGATACCTAAGGCCCTAACTAAACATGCTCTTCTTGATGTTCTCTACACATATACCCAAGTCAAATTTAATTTCCCTCTCTTTCTCTTTCTCAGCTTACAAGACAAATCGATCACCAAATCCTAACAATTCTTACCTTCTAAATATGTCTTAAAGTCATCCACATTTCTCTAGTCACCATTGCCACTACTGAGTTTAAACCTCCACTGCCTCTGGCCTAATTACTTTTACAGTTTACAGACAGCTTCCACTTTTGCTCAGAGTGTAATACGTATTCAAACGCCAACCACAGTGATCTCTTAAAACCACAAAATCTATTCATCTCACTCCTCTGCTTCAACCCTTCCAATGGTCTCCCTTCTGTCCCCCAGGATAAAAATCCAACCTCATTCCCAAAGCTTATAAGGCCCCTGGTGATAGGCCCTGGATTTCCTCTTTGCTCTCACTTGTCTTCATCTCAGATGCTGTATCTATGAGCCCACAGAGCCTTTATTACACTGAGTTGCTGGGATTGTTTTATTGTCAGTATCTCCTCTTGTGCAAAATTTCATTGAAGGCAATGGCTGTCTTATGTACTGCTGCATCAACCAGGGCCTGATAGCGCATAAACTCAATTAAAATAAAAAACTTAAAAATTAAATGCTATCTCAGGAATTCGACAAATTTTTACTCTGTACTTTTAGCAACTGTAATTTTTACTAATATATTACTGTACTAAATTCGGAGCTTCTGGTGAAGCATGGTTCTCCAACAACCTGCCTTTTAGATCCATTTCCTACTGCCCCCATTCTAAAATAATCAACCTAGGTGACGTTTATGACTCCTTCCACTCTCCAATCCTTACTGTTAATCATTTCTATAGGAGAGAAGGAAAAGAGTTTAAACTGCAGCAAGTTAGATTGTACTTAATTATCAGATTGAATTTATTGACACTAAGGGTACCTGAAGTAAGTATGCTGCCTCAAGAGAGGGGGGGAAAATCAGTGACAGTGAACTGCCTAGAAAAACTAAGATGTTTGCCTAATATTTAGATGTGATTGCCTCGTGAGATTCATTCAAGCTTTACGAGACTGTGATTTCTTCCACACAATCTGGTCATAATGATTCAGGTTGAAGACAGTAATCTATTTTGTACCTCAGTATCTAAACTTAAGTGAATTTTTAAGACTTGAAACACAGAATCTGCTGGGGATTTAAAAACAGTATTTATCACAGTGATGATTCTCCAACCTACATTAGTACTTTCTATTTCAGTCCTTAAGACTACCTATTATTGCTACTACCTGTCAGTTCATATTCAGATGAAGTACAACATCAGAAACATTGTTGCTCAAGGAGGATGAAGGCATTGTTCATTCCATAAGCAGAAAGCTATCCCTTGGTGTAATTCCAAAACAATGCCCTAAGTCTGCACTGCCCGATGCAGTAGTCACTAGCCACAAGTGGCTATTGAACACTGGAAATATGGCTAGTCTGAATAGAGATGTGTTGTAAATATAAAATACACACAAGATGTAAAGACTTAGTATGAAGAAGAGAATGTAAAATATCTGATTAATAACTTTATATTGATTACAAGTTGAAATAATATTTTGGATATATCAGGTTAAATATATTAATAAAATTAATTTCAGTGGTTCTTTTGACTTTTTAAAATGTGACTACATTTTAAAATAAAAGAAAATTTAAAATTACATATGTGGCTCGCAACTGTGGTTTGTGTTATATTTCTATTGGTCAGTGGTAAGCTTACTTAGAGAACTGATCAACACTTCTGAACTGTTTATGCAGGCAGAATAAAAAGCATCATTGAGGGTCAGATTTGAAATGGAAACACCAATGATGCACAGAAATACAAATGACCCTCAAAACTTTAAAATGGTAAGTCACACTAAAAATGAAAGACTGCTTTAGTAAAATCTAATAAGATCTCTTTCTTCTCTGAAACAAAGATAATTCATATTTTTACCATTAATTCAAAGGAATAACCATTATTTTTTAGTAAAATTATTCTCTGAGTATTAGCACAAAGCAAGAAATAGGGACTCTAAGATATTATAGTGACAGTTCCCCTTTAGCAAAAAAAAGAGTTACGTACTAGAAATGTTATCATGTTATTCTAATTTTTTCCTGAAAAAAAATTAATTAAAATAAATCTATCTACCTCACATTTCATTTTTGTAAAATGCCATGAAAACATTTTAGAGAATACATACTATATTAATCAAGCAAGGTATACATACTCTAGAATCCACTCAGTAAAATGATTCCCACCACCCACCATCAAATTTCACTATCCCCTCTGTACCGTTTAACATTTTCCTTTGTATTTCTAGAACCTCCAACAAGACAATACAAATAAAGATCAGACTATAATTAGTATGATTCCATCTGAAATACAATGTTATATCTCAATGAAATGTTTACACTATTACAGTGATTTAAATGTGATTTCTTATATATTTATTCTTAGACATATTATTATAATAATTTAAATGTGCTTTCTTAAGTGTTAAATGTAACACTTTTAAAGAGGTAGCATCAAAAGAGAGAGGCATGATTAAATCCCTCTTGAGTTTTAGGAGGAGCAACTATAAGCAGGCTCTTTAAATAGCCTATGTAACATATATACTTTTCAAAGTATCTGAAAGTCACTAAGTTGTAGGGCTCATATCAGCTGGTTATCAATATGGAAAATGGTGTAATTTATCAATGTCCTATCTGCCATACAAATATTTTGTGGTTTAGAAAAAAGGTGGGGGGGCCAGCCCGGTGTCGTAGTGGTTAAGTTTGCACACTTTGCTTCAGCGGCCCAGGGTTCGCAGGTTCGAATCCTGGGCGTGGACTTATGCACCACTCATCAAGCCATGCTGTGGCAGCGTCCCACATAAAAAATAGGGGAGGAAAAAGAGGAAGATTGGCAACAAATGTTAGCTCGGGGCCCATCTTCCTCACAAAAAAAAAGAAAAAAGAATATACACATTGGTTAGAAGAGCAAGTAGGTTTCAGCTAAGTTAGTCCTAAAGAAAATTTCTGTGCCTCTAAACAGAATTAAGTGATATTTAGGAATGAAGCTATATTTCTAACCAGGCTCCAATCAACCTGACACTTAGAATTTTAAATTCTTTTATTTTTTTAACTTTTCCCTTAACTTTGTACTCTAGTGCTTCATATAGATGCCTTATTTAACACTGCTAGAAAGCTAGAAATTAAGTAGCACAATAGCAATAACTGAAATCCTAGTATTTGTCTAGTAGTTATGGCTATTTTATTAAATGTCCTGGGACATTCAAAGGAAAGCGGATGGATCTGAGTCATTATTTGTGAAGAAACAAGAGTAATGAGAAAATAAGGAAGGAGAAAGGTAAAGAAGTTCATGGATTTTGTTTTTTATTTTTTAATGTGGTAGCTGTTTTGCATGGGTTTTTAATTTTTTTACAGGTAGGGTATTTTAAGGGAAGTGTTTGGGAAAATGGAACCAGACATGTGTTAATTAAAAAATCCTGAGAGGAAAAAGGCTGAGATTTAGGAAGAAGAGACAACAAATCTATAAGGATCTATCACATGTACCTCCTGTCCAACAAAGCATCAAGGAGAGATGACTAGTACTGAGAGAGGAAAAAAGTTGAAGATATCCACTATCTCACTATTACACAGCAGGAAAAAAGAATTTTCAAATCCATAATTTTGTTTTTTTTACATTTCTAGTACTGAACTTACGTATAAGGTTATAATTTGGTCAAGAGATGCTTAACAAATGAAGGAATTTAGAAACAAAAAGAATTCATAGGTCTTCAATTTGATAATAAAAAAGTTAGGCTTATCAATGTTTTCATGTGCCATACCTCATTACTTCTCAGAGTTAAATAAGTAATTAAACACCTTTGAGATTAGAAGTGGAATTAAACAACAATGATTAAATCTGTTAACTATTCCAATTTACTGTTATCTAATTATCCATTTCAAAATTATCTACTGATGATTCTTAAAAAATATGATATATAATTTCAAGAGTATTTCAGAGTACATCATTTGCAATATCAAAAAATTCTATAGATGTCCCAATATAAAAGATAATTTCTCATATGATGGAATCTTCTTCAATAAAATATCTTTGATATAAGCAATGTTATACTCTACAGTAAGGAAAAGTATATGAATACATTTTATAGTCTGTAAAGTATCATACCTAAAAGTAAGATACAATTACTATTATATTGAATTTTTAAGTACTTTATAGTAACATAAACATTAGTAATGTAACTTTTCCTCTGTTGAACCCCAATATTTCCCATATGGTACTTATCATTTTCTCTCATATAGTATAATTATTTATGTGTAAGTCATATTTCTTTATGAGACTGTAAGAAACTTCACAACTATAGGCATATCTTGTTATATTCAATGGCATTTAACACATTACCTTGCAGAAAGAGACACTATGTCATGAAAATAAAATACTGTATTTCTGAGGGTAGAAGCAAAAGTCTAGTAAGGAATATACTAGCTACTGTGCAAAGTTTTTGATCTTTTACAGTAGTGAACATACATACAGAGTGGAAACAATTCTTATTTCCTCTCAGTAACAATGCAATCCTACACCAAGCAGAGTCAGGTACGCATTCATAATCAGCAGCAGGTAAAAGATGATTACCTTAAGAAGAGAGATAAGAGATCGCTAAAATAAAATGAAATGAAAAAAAATAAAACAAATTAGATTAAAAGGCTGAGATTTTTCTCATAGTATTTTCCTGACTATATTAATTTTATTCATTGTATTTGAAATTCCACTGAGCATGCTGCCTTACATGCATATTACTATATTCTCCTTAAAAAAAAAAAGATTCCAGGGCCTGCTCGGTGGTGCAGCAGGTTAGTTCACGTTTGGCAGCCCCGGGTTCATGGGTTTGGATCTCCAGCGCCCGCTGACACACTGCTTGTCAGCCACGCCGTGGCGGCGTCCCATATAAAGTAGAGGAATATGGGCACAGATGTTAGCCCAGGGCCAGCCTTCCTCAGCAAAAAGGAGGATTGGCAATGGATGTTAACTCAGGGTTGGTCTTCCTCATAAAAAAAAAAAAAAAAAAAGATTCCGAGGAGGAAAAACAACCATTCCACAGCTAAAGAGAGAGAGAGAGGAGACAGACAGACATACTGACAGACAGGAAGAAGAGACAGACACAGAAGGGAGAGAGAGAAATTCTGTACAGTGTTTCCTGGCCATTTAATTAAGTCTTTGAGGCTTATCTTTAGTAAATACGACTGTACTGTAAAAGAGAAATTGTCAACATTCATTCAGCAAGGAACACCTTAGCAATAATAACTGTAAAATGAAAAACCTGTACCTTAATGTCAGATGTATCACGCTGACTGTTTCTCCAAGCTCTGGAAACTGATGAAAAAGTTCGATCTGCATGATCAAATTTCCCTCCTTGCAAATTTAGGAAATAAGTTGTGAAGGGTTCCTAAAAAATAAGCAATTAAAAAAAAATCCCTATGTTCCTTCATGCATAAAAAATATGGTTTTTATAAATCTTTATATCTAAATATTTTAATGACAAATAGACATTAGCCAGTAATATACTCAGTCATAGACTGGGAATTATACCTAAATTATCACATTAATATTCTTAAATTATTTTTGTTTCAGAAGAAATATCTCCAAAATTTGGTATTTGCAACATTTTTCAGACTCTCTTCCTTTCCAAGAACAATTTATTAATAACATTCAGATATAAATTAGATTGCATTTTCTTCAGAGTACAGGGAAATCATCCAATATGTAATTTTCCTATTGTTATGGCTCAATATTTAATTTATGATTAAGAAAAGAAAAATGTTTGGAAGATTTAAAAGCCTCCTCTTAGTTAAAGAACACTTAAACACATATTAGTGGATAATTGCTTGAAATTAGCTAAGCACTATAAATTACTTCTAGGATTTATGTCTGCCTGTATCCTTCCAACAAGCTTTAATTAATGATGTGCTGCTAATGCTTTCCCAAAGAAATTACTTTCTAGTAGATGAATCACCTTCCAATTTTACAGAAACATTTCTTGTTTAACCAATATATTATCAATACAGGGCAGCCTTGGTGTAACCTACAAACATATCTTACTCCATTTGGGGCAAGTGAAGTTTCCAAAATATATGAATATTTGTCTGTGTTAATGAAATCTTATTTAGTTCTTATTTTAACAGACAACAACATTTGAAAATAACCGATGTTACAATTTAGAATCTGGTAAGATATCAACCATTTGAAGAAGCAAATTTAAGGGAAAAAATTCATACAATTCTAGGTGAAGCATTTTTAAGGCAATTCTACAGCAATATGTTATAAAATACATACCAAATGGGATAAAGAGATACTTATAATTAGAACATCAATCATTAAAAAAAAATTTAGCATTCAAAAAAGATGCTGATGATTTTTAATCACTGAACATTCTCCACAATATTGAGTTTGTTTATTCATGGTTTATTATTCAAACTGAACTTACTATTCTTAGCAGCCATGCAAGAACAAAACTTGCAGTTGAATAATGAGTACCATAGTGGAACTTTGGAACTTGATCATCTTCCCATGATTCATAACGCTCTGCAAAGAATGCTGCTCTTTTTGGATTCAAAGCTCCTATTGGCTGCAAACAGTGAGGAAAAACACAAACAAGAACACATCAATGTAATCATCCTTTATCTCTTTCTCTCTTCAAATGTTATCCTATTAGCAAGTGCGAAAGTGAATTTAAAAATATAGGTACTATAAAAACTAAAATACAGTGTTAGATTCAGAGAGTGGACAGAAAAACAAATTTATTTTTCAATGCAGGCTAAACATACACATATAAATGGATGGAGAAACCTGTCATTTCTCAGTAAGTCTAGTTTTTCTTGAATATAGTTCCTTAGCCCCTAACAAGCATTTTCACAAAGATAATTACATGAAGTGAATATTAGCTATACAATACTTTGGAAAGCACCTATAAAATCCCATTCAGTTAATTAGAAGCAACAACCAGAAACAGAATCTTGATGTCAGAGGATTAATTTATAATAGGTTCTGAGAAGAGGATGAAACAAAATTGTGGGGAGTGAGGAGTGCAAAGAGGAGACTGTGTGAAAGAGAGATTAAATGTAAATCTAGAAATTTCTACTAGCATGAGTAAAACCAGAATTTAGAGGATAAAAATATGGTGCATGAAATATAAAAGATATATAACATAGAAGAATAGTAGACAGATTACAAGCTTATACCAGAAAACAATACATTACAGCAGAGGTCCCAAAAGCAGTACAGTCAAGTGGTAAAGAACCTGGGCTCACTGGAATAATAATAGTATCCAGTCAGAAGGTTGTTTTGGAAATCAAAATGAGTAAGTACAAGTCAAGTCCTATAAACCATGCCTGACAACATTCAATGAATGCTAACTATTATTTTTAAGACTGTCTTTTCAAATTGGGGTAAAGTTTGAATAAAATAATAACCTGTAAAGCCCCCAGCACATTGTTTGGCATAGATAAAAGTTTAATAAATGATAGGTGATATCATTATTGTTGCTGCTGCTGTTGTTATTCAGGAAATACATGAACTCCATTAAACAGTATGCAAAATTTTGTGTGATTATACACATGTACATTTTCTTAAGGAAGATATACACACTATTGTTAAGATTCTCAAAGGGGTCTAAGGGCTCAAAGAATGTTAAGATAAACTGCTTTAAATAATAGTCCATTCTCATAAAACATTCTGATCTCTAGAAAATCTCTATTCCTCATGTAAAATAAAAGTACCAATTCACTGAAAAAAAGATATATATAAGATTACTTTCTTTAATGAAAACCTATGAGTTAGTCACTCCTCATTTATAAGAGAGAAAATATGATTATTTGTGGGGGAAATATTAAACTGGAATAAATAAAAAATACTGGTTTAAAAACAGACGTATTCAGAAATATTCTATTGAAAATGAAGCAATATTAAACCAGTTTTTAAACTACTTTTCATGTTAATATGTGACTTTCAGCAACATAAGAAATTCATCATTTGGCTATCTTTCTTAAAATACTCTACCTTTTCAAAACTGCTATTTATCTTTGGTACCATTCTCTTTCAATAGCTTGGTTCTGATCAATATTTTATTTTTAGCCTTTTTTTTACTTTACAAGCAAATTTTTTAAAATTTTTAGTTGATTACTATTTTAAATATGTATCACAGGATGCTAATTTAAAATGGCATCTTTAAAGCATTAGTTTCTATACAAAAGAATTAAATCTGATTTACTAAATGTATGCCAGTTAAGAATGGAACTGACTCCAAGAAATCTTTGTTACAGAACCAATTTGGAATGCCTTTAAATGTATTTCAGTTGTTGTCCCTAAAGACTGAGACACGCAAAAGGAAAGAAAGAAAAAATAAAATCCTTGGAAGACAAATCATGTGAATTAAAAATAGAATCAATGCTCCTTTTGTATGGTTCTGCAGCATATTAAGTATTCACTTTATCTGTTCCTATTTTTATTACTCTCCAAATGAGTACAGCCCCAAAATCAATAGTTATAGAATCACGTTTCTTGAATATAATGCTAAAACCAATTAGGATTGATTTCACTAGCATCTGAAAAAAAATGACATCGTGCAGAGATCCACATAGGTAGAATCCACAGTATTGATTCTGGCTGTTATTGTTACAGTTGGTTTCTGAAGCCTGCTACAGGACAGCTATCAAGACATACCACATTTATTTGCAAGCATATAAAAAAGAAGTCCCCAAATAAAAGAAGGTTAAAAAAAAAAAGACCAGTGGAGCTGTGCAATGACAATGATACACTATCAGCTTACTCAGAGAAGTTACAGTGGGAATACACACATTGAATTATACATTACACGAAAGCACTGATTTATTGTGGTAATAACATCCACCTCATTAAAAGATTCTGCTTTGCTGCAGTTGGAAGGCTACATATTGTTTACTGCTATAAATTAATGGCTGTGCAAAGAAGACTGTGGAACCGTCCTAACAATAGATCTGTAACGACAGTGCTGTATATCACAGCTTCCTCAGCAGCTTCATAATAAAATGGAGACAATGTATTGAGCTAATACATTCTACCATGCTGGCCCATATTTTTCTGACAACTGCTTTAAAAGATGAGCTGAATCCAACTATGTTATAATGCTGCAAAACATTTAACTAAGCAAGAGTCAGTCATACACCAAAGTGCATCATAGCATTTTTAAAACATTGTCTAAGTCAGCATTTCAAATGTTTATTCATCCCTGCAAAAGAACTAAAAGTAAATGCTGATGGTCCTCTTACTTATACAGTATATAGTAAGAGTAACAACTGGAGGGCAATTCAGGAAGATGCCTCGCACTATCATCCCACAGAGAGCTCTTAGTACAATTTAACTGTAAAAGCTTGACAGAATGTTTTTTGAAATCAGCAAATTCACTAAAGGAAGAAGAGCAAAAGTACTGGTCATTTAAAATGGACATAATTTCCTGAAAAAAATCAATAAAAAGTATTGATTAGAGAGGTATAATTCAAGTTCATAATCAGGTAAATATAAAGAGCTCTATAATATAGAAAAATAACTTTAAACACTATAAGAAGATAAGAAATAGATTTATATAAGATTTTCAAACCTACAAAATAATAAAAGAAGCTTAATCACCACAATATGTAAAAGTGGTTCAAACAACATAGAATGATTTAAAAATTAGAGTATCAGGACTACAGAATCATTACATCATAAAAAATGAAAATAAAAACTTGGATTAAAGTAGAAAAAGACAAATTAAAGAAAAATAAACACTAAAACTCTTGAAAATGTACAAATAACAAAAATAATCCCTATACTTAGGATATTTTAATCTTCACAAATGGCAAAATTGACAGCTGTGATAGTGTGGTAAGTATCCTGTTTGAGAAATAGTAAAGATACCTTTCAGAACAAGATATGAAAAACAAAACTTCTAAATCAGGTTTTTAAGAACATTACAATAAAAAATCTTTTTATTACCTCTTTGAGAAGTAATTCTGCTAATTATTAGAGAAACAAAAATACTGCATGTAAAGTGCCCAGCTCAGTGTCTGGTCCAGTCAGTTATTAGTAATAACTATTATTATTTTATACCTTATTTGATAAAAATATTTAAGGAGAAAAGCCATTCAACAAGCCTGATGAAATCAGTGGAGTCTACTAGGAAAGAATGTAATTAAACATTACAATCCTCCAATGGTACATACAGTACTGTACATTATCTGTCAGAAGCCTAACAGTACACAGTAGTCCCAATAAACTGAATTACCCAACTTCAAGAACATAACCAAAAGCAAAATTACTTTTCAAAAGTCCAAAAGGCCTCCAAATTTTACTATGAAATGTCAAGCAAGTTATAATCATTTTCTACTACATTTATTAAAAACAGTTTTGGATTCATAGACCCCTTCAAAGGCACACAACAGACTCTTTCATCTAATTACTAGTAAAAGTTAACTATAAAAAGAAAAGGCTTGGGGGGCTGGACCAGTGATGCAGCGGTTAAGTTTGTGTGCTCTGCTTCAGCAGCACCGGGTTCGCAGGTTCGGATCCCAGGCACGGACCGACGCACCATTTGTCAAGCCATGCTGTGGCAGCATCCCACATAAAATAGAGGAAGATGGGCATGGAGGTTAGCCCAGGGTCAAGCTCCCTCAGCAAAAAGAGGAGGATTGGCAACGGACGTTAGCTCAGGGCTAATCTTCATCACAAGAGAAAAAAAAAAAAAAAGAAAGAGCTTGGGGCTGGCCCCGTGGCCTAGTCGTTAATTGTAGTGTACTCCACTTCAGTGGCCTGGGTTTGCAGGTTTGGATCCCAGGTACAGATCTACACCACTCATCCATTGGCCATGCTGTGGTGGCAACCCACAAACAAAAAAGAGGAAGATCAGCACAGATGTTAGCTCAGGGTGAATCTTCCTCAAACAAAAGAAAAAAGAAAAACAAAACAAAAGGCTTCTTGTAGAAGAATGTTTGTAGAAAATACATTCAAGTTTTTTCATTCTTTTCAAAAATTTTAGGAAATATTACCTGAAGTTATCTAATGAATATACCCATCTTACACACTGTAATTTATAAAACATTATTATACATTCTCACAATAAATGTGAGCTAGATTCTCTACTTTAATAATAAAGAAAAGAAATATCTTGAGTAACCTAGCTCAAAATCAACACAAACCCAGTATAAACAAGAAAGTTGTAGGGAATTAGCAAGAAATCTTAGAAATTCTAGAGCAGAGATTTGCTTGAGTTAACAAACTTCTTTCTAAAATGCAAGTTTCAAAAGAGGTTTTTTATATCTTTCTGTGAAGTCTTTTTTTGGAAAATCATCAAAGTTTAACATCTGGGTATGAGCAGAAGATTAAAGAAAAAGATCATTCTGGAACATAAGACTCGGAAATAGGGCCCTTGGAAATGTCAAAGGATAGTGTATCATAAAGATCCATTTTGTAGGTATAGAGAGGAGTGGAGAAGAGATGTCACAAGTGAAAAGGGGCTCAGAAGGAGGCAATAGAGCATGACTACTTTCAAAATCTTGCTTAGGATCTTGATGACCAGCTTAAAGCCATCTGCCAATGACATCTTTTGGTCTGATTAGGAAATTGGAAACGTCCTTTAATTCCATGACTACACATAAAGCCTGTCCTATAGCCTTTAAGAGGTCATGGGCAATAGAGGTTACACACTGTTTTATTCCTTCCTGGAAGTAGAGTAGGCCTATCGATATGGAAAGAGAGTCATTGCAAAGTGAGGGCTAAAAACTAGCATGGAAAAGATAACAAGATGGCTGAACTCAATGTTATATAAATTCAGTGTTATATGTTATACAAATGTCAGGTTAAAGGACAGAATATTGTTAATTAAGTGTAAGGTATCTGGTATTCATGAACAGATTAAACAAAAAACTTCAAATTCAGAGGTTGAAAGAGGATGGACTATCAGGAAATGTGACATCATAAAAGATGGTCATTCCTGTTTAAAGGGAACAAAAAAGATAAGTATTGTCACCAAAGTTAATTGCTTTACTTTCTTCTTAACTTTTACATTAGTATACCCACACCCATGAACCCAAATGAGAGGCTTTAATTCTCTGTGTTACTAAAGCTTTTTAAAGAAGCCAATGAATTTTATTCTATGCATCTCCATCATCACCTGTCTTCTTCCCCCACACCCCAGGAGAAGAAAATAAATGAATAACCTCTGTCATTTAAGCAATGCTGCACTGTTAGTAGGTGCAGCACCTATTGTGTATCAGTTGTAGCAGTTCTTTTATCTAAATGACAAGTATAATAAACGGCCTGATCAGCATTTTTACTCAACCGTGGCTTTTAGGATATTTCGTCATATGCTATATATGGCTGAAATGGTTTGACACTTATCTTCACACACTCTACATTTTATTTAATATTGTTAAGAAAAAAATTTCATTGGCACACTACTGTGGCTTTTAGAGTTAGCAAATAAGCACTTTTGTTTTCAAGTACCTGAGCAGTTTTTAATCCCTTGAAAACAGACTGTCTTGTAGGTGGCATTAAACATGTACCCACTATACTATTTCAATTTAACAAACACATCTTGGGAAAAAGAAAATATTCCATTTTACTTATTGTCCCTATGTAGAACCTAAACCATTTCAAATGCTCACACTCATAGATTTACTAGCAACACCTTCACAGTTCTGTTATTCAGCTATGGTTCATATTAAGTGATTTTTACTACAGGCTTTTATCTGAGTTTGAGAAAGGCATGTAAATTAATTAAAACAATCTGATAATACAATGCCAGTGTTGAGCTAAACACCTGGAAGAACTCAAAAAATAATCTTAGGGGCTGCCCCGTGGCGCAGTGGTTTATTTCGTGCTTGGCAGCCCGGGGTTTGCTGGTTCGGATCCCGGGCGCCTGCCGACACACTGCTTGTCAGCCACGCTGCGGCAGCGTCCCATATAAAGTGGAGGAAGATGGGCACGGATGTTAGTCCAGGGCCAGTCTTCCTCAGCAAAAAGAGGAAGACTAGCAGCGGATGTTAGCTCAGGGCCGGTCTTCCTCACAAAAAAATAAAATAATAATAATAATCATCATCTTAACAATCCAAGGCCAAGTGGAAAAAATGTTTTAGGGCTGGCCCCGTGGCCCAGTGGTTAGGTTCGGCGTGCTCCACTTGGGTGGCCCAGGTTCAGTTCCCACGGGCAGACCTACACCACTCATCAGCCATGCGGTGGTGGCAACCCACATACAAAACAGAGGAAGATTGGCACGGATGTTAGTTCAGGGTGAATCTCACTTAGCAAAAAAAAAGTTTTACATAATTATGAAGAGGATAAACACTCAAGAGGCCGAATGCTGATGTAACAAAACGTATTTATTTGCAGATAGATTCATCTACCCACTTAAAGAAACAGTTAAGACCATTAAAATCAGGAGTTCCAGTCCAAGATGGTGACACAGGAGGCTCCTGAACTCACCTCCTCCCATGAACAAACAGAATCGACAGCTACACGTGTAACAATTCCCTCTGAAAGAAATCCAGAAACTAGTTGAGTGACTCCTACAAATTGGTCAAATGAGAAAAACCCACATCATAACAGGTAGGAAAGGCTGAGACACACTCGCCATAAACTCCATCCCCAACACAGTGACATACTATCAAGATGGAACTCACAACTCACAGCTTCTCTCTGAGGAGTGAAGGTTTTGGAGCCCACCTCTAGCACCCCAATGTTTAAGACTCCCACCTGTGAGACAGGGCCCCAAAACATCTAACTCTGAAGGCCAATGAGGCTTGCATTCAAGACACCTGCATTCAAGACTACAGCAAAAAAAGAAACAGTTCTTAACGGGCTCATGAGGACTTGGCTTGGCTATCCCCTCAAAGCTCAGCTTGGAGACAACAAACAGAAATGCCAGTCTTGAAAGAGGCTTATTTGCATATCTCAAAAGCAGCAGTCTGAGGGTCAGGCTCCTAATTTAACACACATCTAGGGACTAACTGCAATCCTCCCCTGAGACCAGGGAAGCCAGCAGACACCATCTCCAGTCTCTCAGTAGTCCTCTCCAAATTACCAACATACTCCTAGAAGGAGCTTGTACACATGTCTGGCCCCTTGGCTTTTGCAGCTGCCACCCAGAGGGTGCACCCCTTGATCACCTGGCTTTGGGTGGCCAGTGGGACTTGTGTTCACGGTCTGGCCCACAGGACTGCAGCAAACAAAGAAATAGTTCTTAACAGGCTATCCCAAGGGCTCAGCACAGAGGAAGCAGAAAGAAATGCTCAGCTCCCAGTTTTTCCCTGAAAGAAGTCTACTAGCATACTTTAAAAGATGTTGCCTGAGGATCTGGCTTCCAATCAGCCTGCATCTACTGCTGACTGAGACCCTCACCTTTGGTACACTGACAAGTCTTGCCACACCCTCAACTGTTGGGAGCCGCTAAGAACAAAGAAGGCAGCTTGGATAATCACAAAGGTTTGAGAGATTGAACGTGATCTGCTGTCACTGGGGACAGGCACAAAACACCACCCATTTCTAATCTTTCTCCTATATGAATTAAAACTCTTAAGCTGATGGGGGAGGAATACCAAACTCTCTCATCCCAGGGTCCAGGCAAATATCAATTGCACATGAGGGAAGGGTAGAAATAAAACCTCCGGAAGAGGGATAGGAAACTCTCTATATTACCTCCAGGACCAAGGCAAAGATCTACTGCTTCTGGGGTAGGGTAAAAAGCAAAAGCCCTTTCACCTAAAAGAAGGGACAAAAAAATCTCTTCAGACCAGGACTTTGCACTGATACAAAGGAGAGAGTTGCTACTATTGGAGGAGGGACAAGAAAATCTCTCATGTCTAAGACCTGCCACACATACAAGGCAGAGTTTGGATGCCACACAGATTACAGGCAAAAACAATGAGAAGGCTCCCCACTGAGGACCAGTCAAACAGAGTCTGCTTAAGATTGAGGCTGGATCAGGAGAACAGAGGAGCTGCACTACCCCTACCACAAGCAACAGCAATCTACTTCTGGGAAAAGGCAAAAGAGTAGAGAGAAAACTCCTCCATGGCACAGGTATAGAGGGTCTGCCAGAGGGTGTACAGGAATGATGAGAAAATATCTCTAGCACCCAGGGCCCACCCTAAGAACAAATTCAAATGGAGGAATTTGAAGTCTGTGCTGCACTGAAGGTAACAATGATGACAACAAACCCAACTGAGCTCATCTATTGACTAGACGGACTGAAATCTCCACACAAAGTATCTTACACAAGAGGAGGCACCCACATTTCTGGGCAGAAAATATTATTCACATCCCAGTCTCTACTGGCATTCAACCAAAAATTGAGACACTTAAAATACTAAGGAAATAACCCATTGTGAAGAGACAAAGCAATCAAAAGAACCAGTCTCAGAGATAATGCAGATGTTAGAACTATTGGATAGGTGATTTAAAATAACTGTATTTCATTTACTAAAAGATTTAGTGAAAAAGGAGGAAAACTTACATAAACAGGTGGGGAATTTCAGCAGAGCTGGGAATATAAAAAAAGAATTAAATATAAATGCTAGAAATAGAAAATATCAGAAGTGAGCTTATGAGCAGATTGGACACAGCTAAGGAAAGAATAAGTAAATTTGAAAGTAGGTTAATAGACTTACCCAAAATGAAGAAGGTGAACAAGTGAAAAAACAGAAGACTAAGCAACCAAGAGCTAGGGGACATTCAAAGAGTCTAATGTAGGTGTAATTGGAGTCACAGAAAGAGGAGAGACAAAAGAGCAAAGGAAATATCTCCAGAATTATTCCAAAATTGTATTCCCAAAATTAATACAAGGCAGCAAACTACAGACTCAAGAAACTCAGAAAACTCAAAGCAGGAAAACAAAACAAACAAATGAACAAGAGATATTATAGGCAAATTGCTGAAAACCCAAGATAAAGAACAAAATCTTGAACACAGAGAAAAAAAGAAACATTATTACACAGAAAGAAAAATTATAAGAATAATGCAAACTTTTCATCAGTAACTATGCCAACCAGAAGACAGTAGAAAATAATCTTGAAAGTATTGAAAAGTACCTTGTCAATCTAGAATTCTATATCCAGTGAAAATATTGTTTAAAAACAATGTAAAATAAGTACTTTTTCAGTTTAAAATAAAATTGAAAGAATTAACTGTCAGAAGACATGCACCTCAAGAAATATTAATGGAAATTAATGTTTAGATTTAATAATTAGACAGAAGGAATATGACATCAGATTGAAATATAATCTATACAAAGAAATAAAAAGTATCAGACATGGTAACACTCAGGCTAAACATAAAAAAAAGTTTTTATTGCTTTAAAAGATCGCTGTCTAAAGCAAAAATAGTAACAATGTATTGAGTTTAAAACATATTTAGGTGTAAAATTTATGAGAACAATAGCTCAAAAGGATGGAATAGAGAGAATAGGAGTATACTGTTGCAAGGTTTGAAAATTATACATGAAGTGATATATTATTTGAAGATAGACTGTCATAATTTCAAGCCATAAAGAAACCACTAAATTTTTTAAAAACAAGTAACATAATAAGCCATAGTGAAGATAAAATAATAATCATATTTCATTAATTATTTTAAATAAGATTTTAATAATAAGTTTAATAATATTTATTAATATCACTTATTAATAAGAATCATAAAAATACTTGCTTAATCTAAAAGAAGGCAGATAAAGGGAGACAAGGTACAAAGAACTATGTGAGGAATAAAAAACAGATAGCAAGAAGGTAGATTTAAACTGACTATATCAAATATTACATTAAATGTAAATGGTCTCAACACTCCAAATAAAATGCAGGGATTCTAAGATTGGCTTTAAAGCAAGACTCTTTTATATGTTTTCCACAAAAAAGAAATTACGCATATAAAGCCATAGATAGGTTTTTAAATATGATGGAAAAAGATACTGCAAGTAATAGTCAAAATACAGTTATGTGCTGCATAATGACATTTCAGTCAATGATGGACCACATACACAATAGTGGTCCCATAAGATTAGTACCATATAGCCTAGATGTGTAGTAGGCTATACCATCTAGGTTTGTGTAACTATACTCTATGATGTTCACACAGCAATGAAACTGCCTAATGACGCATTTCTCAGAACATATCCCCATCGTTAAGTGATGCATGACTATAATGCTGTTGTGGCTATATTAATATCAGAAAAGGTAGACTTCAGAACATGGAATATTACCAGGCATAAACAGGGACTTCACATAATGATAAACAGATCCATTTATCAAGAAAACATAACAATCTGAAATGTGTATGCACTGTATTAGTTTCCTAGGGCTCCTGTAACAAAGTACCAAAAACAGTGTGGCTTAAATAGAAATTTATTGCCTCACAGTTCTGGAGGTTAGAAGTTCAAAATCAAGGCCTTGGCAGACCATGCTCTCTTTGAAGCCTCTAGGGGAGGACCCTTCCTTGCCTCTTCCAGCTTCTTGTAGTCCCAGGTGTTCCTTGGCTTGTGGCAACTGAAATCCAATTTCTGTCTCCATCACCACATGGTATTCTCTCCTTTGATATCTATCTTAATATGGTATTTTTATCTTCTTATAAGGACACTAGTTATATTACATTTAGGCCCACCCTAATGACTTCACTTTAACTTGATTACATTTGTAAAGAGCCTACTTACAAATAAGGTCATGTACACAGGTACCAGGGGTTAGGACTTCAACATATCTTTTTGGGAGACACAATTCAACTTATAACATGTACCCAAAATCAAATGTTGAAAATACATAAAACAAAACTGATAGAAATGAAAAAAGATAAAGACAAATCTAAATTATATTTGGAGACTTCAACATTTCTCTCTCAGTAATAAATAGAACAAATAGAAAATCAGTAAGCATATAGAAGATATGAACAATACTATCAACCAATTTTACTTAATCGACGTGTATAGAACACTTTATCTAACAACAGAAGAATATGTATTCTTTTCAAGTGCACATGGAGCATGAACCAATATAACTTATGTTTAGAGCCATAAGCCAAATTTCAACTAGTTTAAAAGAACTGAAATCATACAAAATATGTTCTCCAAGCATAATGGAATTAAACTAGAAATCAACAAGAGAAAGACATCTGACAAATCCCCAAATCTGTGGAAATTAAATAACACTTCTAAATAATCCATGGGTCAAAGAGAAAGTCACAAGGAAAATTAGAAAATATTTTGAATGGAATAAAAATGAAAACACAATACATAAAAATTTGTTGGACTTTGCAAAATCAGTGCTTTGAGAAAAACTTGTACTATTAAATGCTTATATTAGAAAGAAAAAGAGGTTTCAAATCAATAGTTTAAAGCTTCCACCTTAAGATACTAAAAAAGAAGAGAAATTAAATCCAAATCAAGCAGAAAGAAAAACAGTAAAGAAAGCAAAAATCATTGAAGCTGAAGATAGAAAAATCTAGAGTCAAGCCAATCCAGGAAAAAAGAAAGAAGAAACAAATCACCAATATCAAGAATGAAAGAAGGGACAACTTAGATGAAAGAAACAAATTCTATGAAAGATTCAGACTGGCAAAACTCATTCAAGAACAAACAGATAACATGAATAGCCCTATATCTATTAATAAAAATTAATTCAAAGTTTAAAAAAACCTTCCTCGAAATAAAACTCCTGGCCCAAATGGTTTCACTGATGAATTCCACCAAAAAAATTGAAGGATAAAATAATAATATTCCTACACCATCTTTTCCAGGAAATAGAAGAGGGAATAACTTCAAAACTCATTTTGTCATGCTAGCATTCCCTGATGCCAAAACTAGATAAAGATAATACAGACCAATATCCTTCAAGAACACATATGCAAAAATTCTTAAGAAAATATTAGCACATCAAATCAGGCCATTTATCAAAAGAACACATCATGATCAAGTACGGTTTATCTCAGGAATGAGACAATCCAAAATCAATCCAAAATTCACCACAGTAACAGACTAAAAGAGAAAAAACATATCTTTAGAAGAAGCATCTGACAAAATTCAATATCCAACTATGATGAAAACTCTCAACAAATTAGCAATATAAGGAAACTCCTTCAACCTGATTAAGGGCATCTATGAAAAACCTATAGCTACTATCACGGTGAAAGACTAAATGCTTTTCCCCTAAGACCAAACACAGGCAGTCTCAGCACTTCCAGTCAACACTGTATAAAGCAAGTATTCATTCGCAGAAGTATTCATTCGGAGATGATATATTCACTTATGTAGAAATTCCCAAAAAGTCTACATAAACAGCTGCTAGTATGAGTACTTGAGTTTCGCAAGGCTGCAAATTACAGGGCCAATATACAAAATCCAATTGTATTTCTAAATGCAATAAACAATTGGAATTGAAAATTTTATAATGACAAAAAATGTGAAATTTTTAAGGATAAATTAACAAAATATGGATAAGAATTATACGCTAAAAGCCACAAAACATTAGAGATTAAAGAAGACCTAAACAAATCAAAGATAAACCATATTTGTGGATTGGAAGATGCAATATTGCTAATATATCATTTTTAGCAAAAAGTCTACCAATTAAATGCAATCCCTATCAAAATCTCAGAAAGATTAACAAGCTGATTCTCAAATTTATGCAGCAAAAGCAAAGAATAGCCAAAACAATTTTGAAAAAAAAAAAACATAGTTGGAGGATTCACATGAACTGATTTTATGACATTATAAAGCCACAGTAACCAGGACAGTCTGGTATCAATATAAGGATAGATATGCTGATTGATTGAACAGAACAGAATCTAGAAATAGATCCTCACACATATGATCAATTTAATTCCAACAAATACTCCAAGACAATTCATGAGAAAAGATCATCTTTTCAACAAATGGTGTCAGAAGAACTGGACTTCCATTTGTAAAACATGAACCTCAACCCTTATCTTGCACCTATGATACATTATAGATAAAAAATAGACAGCATCAGCAGTCACAGTATATGCTGCCTATCAGTAAATGTTTCAGATTATTCTCTATACACAGTTCATACATAACATACATTCAGCTATAAAACTGTTTAAAAGTAGGCACTCTTTCATTCTTTTTTTTTTCTGGCACAGTCCTCAGAACAATGTCTATAAAAGGTGCCCAGCAAATATTTAATAATCAATTATTTGAATAAACAGCTTTATTCAACAAAAACAGGGTGCTATCAAGTGTTTATGTTGAATAAAGGTGCTTATTCAAATAAACCAACTTTGAGAATAAAGAATTGGACAGGAATGTGGACATGTGACTCAAACATAAGTAACTACATTACCCACTATAAAAAGCATACTACATAGTCACAGAAAATAAGTTTTGATTATCACAGGAAAATACTAGAATGAGAAGTTGACACATACAAGTATATAAAGAAAGCTACAAAAGTATGCAGGTTTAAAATGTCTCCCTACTACATTTACTCTCTATAAAAAGAAAAGAATACCCCAGCCTGAAATCAGTAGTACCAGTATCAGTATTTATTCAACTTAAAAAAAACTTCTAGGGGTTTTGAAAACAATTTCTATGTAAATTCATGGTAAATATATGTTCCCTACTCTGAATCTACCCAAGTTAGTATACCCAGCACTAAACTAAGACAATAGGAAGTATTATGGGATAAAACTGGTAATGCTATGTAAATAAAACAATTCATTTATAAATAATAATAAATGGTCACTCCACACCACAGTAACTTAGGATGATTAGGGAATAAATACTTAACTTTAAGAAGGATTACTGACTGGCAGTGTGTTGCTGGTATACGTCAGGATTATTCATCACCCTGACAGTAATATTAACCACAATCCATTTCAGTTACTTCAGTTTATCATTTTCTGACTAATGTTAAAAAACAATGTCATTGAAGGCTGCTTAAATTAAGTGTAGGGTTAACCTCTGTTAGAGTCATTCAAAAACTTCTACTAGAAGGTAACTTCTAGTAGAAAACCAAATCTGCTATATAGAGTACTATTACTTAATAAATGTAAAATTTTTAAAATAGTCACACAAAACAGATTGTTTTAATTTAAAAACAAAACTTCAGCAAATCCTCTAAATGCACCACAACATATCTTTCTCTCTGTCTCTCTCTGTCTCTATAATAAATATACATATGTTCACACTTTGCTGAACTTAATTTTAAATTCTGGGGAAAGAGTTGCATGGCCATATTTTAAACTAAACACATCACATTGAGCAAGTAATAATTTAAAGCTTAAAAAGGTCAGTGTATCCATGAAAAATTCCTTATTATATAAATACTATATAATATTACATATAAAAATATTACATAATATTATACAAAGAGCAGTTTGTTATATAGGATCTCCCAAATTAAGTAATTTGCTAAAGGTCCCTTACTAATAAATGGAGGCCAACTGACACAAGTGTATCTAAATCCAAAGATTTCCTACTTTGGTGCTCTAATTTTACCTTTCCAGGCTATCTTCTCAAGTCATTTTGATGTTCCTTTTAGAAAACATCTGCACTTACACTCTATTTTCTATTGCATCATTTTCTTCTTAATTTCTATTAATGCAATAGTTTTATCTCTGTGAGGGTATTTATTCTTGTTTTGTTTTTAAGGATTCTTCTGTTTCCTAAATTATGTTTGTTTCTTCTGGTTTCTTTTATTTTTCTATCTGTTTTAGTCTTTGTTGTCTTTCACGTTCGTCTTTCAATGTTTGCTAACACTTGGTTGTACCTTCATTTTTAAAAATGAGGCACAAAAAAGCTGACTGAAGTACCTCGAGCATAAGTAGCAAAGTGAACTGGTAGACTTCACTGAAGGGAATCAGGTGGGCTCCAAGTAGGATCCCTAAATGTAATTATTTTTTAGATCTCTTCTCCTGAGCCACTCAATAGGTCCAAAGAATAATACAATTTTCTGTCTCACAGGGTAGGGCAGGTATAAGCCTGGCTGCCAGAGTTCTGATAGCATGACAGCAAAAGGGGTCTGGGGGCCTTCACCATTCAGTACTTAAAGCTTTCAGTTAATCCTCCTGTTTTCCATTCCTTACCTTCAACCTGCCCTCTGCTGTTTTTGGTAATCTCACATCAGAAATTTCTCTGGTACAATTTCTCCAAAATAGTAAACCTCTTCCTTTTCACCAAGATAAAGGGAAGAATAATTGGATTTTGGAAGGAAGTGGATATAAATGGAGGTATTCAGTCTAAAATATTCTTAATATAGAATTTATTAAATATTTTTATTTAAGAATAAAATATTTTAATATATTGTTATCAGCCAATAAAAAATATCAAAGTGTAATTTCTAATTTTTCTCTGCATTTATATTTTATTTAAACACTTTAAGATCCATTATTTACTGTTGAAATATCATAAGTTTTTTTAAAGTCTGAATTCCCTTGGTTTGACCGAAGCCCAATACATAGAAAAACAAAGTAAAAGTTATATCATATCATATTTAAACAATATTGCCCCTCCCCCCAAAAAAGTGTTCTTTTCTCTCTGTGACATCTAGATGGTATACTGATTCCTGGTATATCTGTTACAGAGCAGATTAAAAGGACTGGCATTCGTCAGAAACAGCACTTAAAACTTAAAGAGATAAAGAAGTGCGGTCTGATCAACAACAGTTAAATGTCGGTAGTCAATTCCAGGTCAAGATACATGCTGTATATTAAATGTGTGTTAGGGAGAAATATCTCACATATAAAAATACACAACCAAATGGTAGGAGATAAATGAGAGACAGAGAGAGAAAAAATCACCTACTTCTTCTTAAACAAAGAGAGACAGACAGATGAAAAAAACACAATAAATACTAAGGACAAACAATAGCAACTCTTCAGCAAGTAAGTAAATTCAGGATAGCTTTGTCATTCAGTTATCTGAGAATTTACTCTTTAGAAACATTTTGATCCAAACTGTGGCAGAGGAAACTACTAATTTAACTGTGTGAATGGTACAGCACAGCAACATAGGCTAAAAAAAACCCAAAATCAAAAAAACTCTGATTTATTGGAGCCTGGACCAAAATTTAAAATTCAGTTTGAAGATGTGATGATAAACTTTCCTTAGATTCCTACACTGCAAGGTAGGAATCAGGAGAGTGTGGCGCAGGTTCATTTTCCCTTAACGCTGACTTTTCTTGTTTCTCCACTCTGTTGTTTTTTTTGTGTGTGTGGGGAAGACCAGCCCTGAGCTAACATCTGTTGCCAATCCTCCCCTTTTTGCTGAGGAAGACTGGCCCTGGGCTAACATCCGTGCCCATCTTCCTCCACTTTATATGGGACGCCACCACGGCATGGCTGACAAGCAGTGAGTCGTCACGCGCCCGGGATCCGAACTCGCGAACCCCGGGCTGCCAAGCGCGAACTAAACTGCTGCGCCACCAGGCGGCCCCTGTTTCTGCACTCTGAATCAAAATAACAGCTCACATTGTGCTTGCACTCTAAAGCTGAAAAATGGATGATATTTTCTTTCCTACCTCAAACTCTCTCTTTCAGTATTTTCCTTCATTTTAAGAATGTGAGCTTTAATTATAAAAAATAAAATACTTGCTTTTACCTTGGCCACTCCTGTTTTTTTCCCCTTCAACTTTCAGTTTATTTCTTAGTAGGATAGTAACTATCTGATGTTAATCATTCGAATCTCCAGAAACTAAGAGTCCCTAGCAAACAATATTACTCAATAAACAATCGATACATGAAAAAACAAATGAATACTCAAGTAGTAACATCAAGGATTCTCTAGTTTTAACCAAACATTCAGCTTTTTCATAAAACAGGCTTAGTCAAAATACTTGGAGCATAACTTGGGATAAACACACCAAGAGTAGGCAATTTGGAAAAGCTTTCCTTTTTCAAGCAATAGAATGCTGGTTGTAGACCATGTATTTCAGCATGAAGAGGTAAAAGGCAACTTGATAAAATAAAATTAAAACAGACTCAGTAATTGATGACAAAAGCAGAAGGCAGCATAGCAAATTGCAGTGTTTCTCAAACTTTCTAGGTCAAAACTCATAGCAAGAAATATGTCACTTTAAATCATAACCCAGTACACACCTGTACAGACACACATATACACACTCTTAATCAGAAGATTCACACATGATGCACACTGATATTTTCTTTTTTTATGTAATACTAGGCTATTCTATTCATTTTTTAAGATGTTAGCTGTGAACTGCAGTTAGAAACTAACACTGGCTTAGTGTTTAAATTTTGATTCCATCCACTAGCTGTATGATTTTGTGCAATGTGCTTAACCTCATGGTGCTTCAGTTTCTGCCTCTGTGAAAAACAATAATAACGTTATGTCTTATACCATCTTTGCAAGGGTTAAAAGAGTTACACATGTAATATATTTAAATAAGGGCCTGACATATAGTTAAGTCCTCAATAAACATTAGCTAACAATAATAAAGTGGGATATTCCTACCTTCTGAAATCTACAGCCAAGATTTCATTTGGAAGCGAATGGTTATCAACCACATTTCAAACTAAGAACGTACTTGGTTTTTGGAATAGGTATTCAGATTACAGTACATATATATATTGAATATTCCAAAATAACTATGTTGGTCAATTAGAAGAGAAATGATTGCCTCAAATTATCTTGGTTTTCCTCTCTTAGAAAATTGGTTTACACAGTCAATCTCCTATTAAAGAAAATAAATAAATCACAGTAGCAAAGAAAATCTTACTAATCTACAAAGTAAGCCCTGGTACTGAAACACTCAGCCACCATAATTTGTTTTTATGGTATGACAGTTTGTAAATATATTCCTGTTCTAATTATAATTTCTTATAAAGAAAAATGAAAATGTTGATTCTTTTCCAAGTAGGTTGTCAAAATATAAAAATCAATGTGTATTTGTAAAATATGGATTAATGTCACTCTAAAGTCTATGCATGGTTAGATCTGTCTTCTCATCAGTCAGAATTTTAGACTGGTGATGAAACAACTGGGAAAGTTGAGGGGAAAAAAATCAACTTCAAAAGTGATCTCTACTTTTCTTCAGCTTTGAAAGAATAAATTAAACCATTATGTTAATGGAGGACTTTTTCAATACAAGAAAAGATTTCATTTTCGTCAGATTTTCAGACTAAAATAGATCTGATCTTCTCAACAGAATGACAATGCTAATTCGCAATTATAAGGAGATATTGTACATAAAATAAAATTTTAAACCTTCAAGAAGACATTTTTTACATTGTCCCATTCAGATTTTTTCTTTTTTCAAAGAATAATCAGAAAAACAATACACAAGAAAGGGTGTTGATTACATTAATTCAGCTTCAGAAAGAAAATTCTCTGTGAAACATGGAAGAAATTACCAAATAAAATTGTTGCTTTGTATCAAAGCTACTAAAACTCCTCTGAAAACCAGCTTTGGGAAAATAAATGGACATAAATATGCATAAATAATTCAATACATTTTAAAGCTGCTCAGGCTATATTTATCTATTTAAGGATGGGGATAAGATCTGTTTACGTTTTAAATTAAGCTTTGCACACAATGTTTTCTTCAATTTTACAAGTTTATGTAAACAAACAGTAATGTTTCCTAAATGTATAGTATGGGACAAATTTTAATATAATTCTATTATAATCATTATTCATACAGATACAGCTCATTTTATGTATGAGATGCATTCCTGAAAAACTGTGTATAAACAGATAGTTGAAAATTGAACCACACTGTAAATACTATGGCAGACTTTAATACCAATAGGAATGAGATACTTTTATAAAGTAAACAATTACCACTATTTTATATGTGCAAAGTACAATTTTCAAATATCTGATATGCTTGATTGTTCTACTTAAAATAATGTATTTAATTCCAAACTCATTTATTTCTGTCAATATTTAATGAAAACAGAATTCCATTTTCATGAACTTGAATGACTTTTGTAGCATTCAAACTACTGCTGCTTTATAGAAAAGGTGATATTACTTAAAAGAGTGTTAGAGTGCCCCACTTCTTCCCAGCACTGCTAATCATGCTACTGTTACTATTCAACTACATGCCCTTCAGTTCTTGTTGAAAGTACTCTTTATAAATATTCCGTCCTCAGCCCAAAGAACAAATCTTTCACAAAATCTCTCATAATATAAAAATGGATACCACTACTATTAAAGGCACTAAATCACAAAAATGATATTTTTATGTCTTCGTATAGAGGATATGGATGTATACGGATAGAGACTAATGAAAGCAACTCTTTTGTTCTTGTTTTGAAGCCCCTCCCCTTTTTACTGTTAATCTAACAAAATAAAAAAAGCAAAATTACTACTGGTCATCTAGTGGGGCATAAAAATAGCCTTACTTATCATATACAGAAGATAAGTTATAAAAGCATTGGTTAAAACAGTATTTTAACTATCCAACAAAAGTATTTGGCAAGTTCCTTTGAAACAGCTGTAACAGACAAATAAAGTTCAATTTTTAATACAGGATTCTGTTTAGTTGGCAAATAGTCTGTAACAGCATTTTGCTGATATTATTTCAATGAATTCTCATAATGAAAAAGTCATATAGCCTATAAAAAATTGTTTTGGAGGCTTTCTTCTGGTCATGTAGATTTTTAGTGGAATAGAGTACAAAGACAAGGGTCAGAGAACAGAGGCAGTTAGCAAGGAACAGTGGTAGGAGGAGGTAATAGGATTACAGGAGCTCTCGTTCAGGTACAATGATGGCAGAAGAGAGAAATACAGCCTCAGCAGAAATATCCAAATAGCTTCCCACTTGTCACCATTAGTAACTGTTCCATCAAGACAGAAACGTCCACAATCCATATTACTATTCATTGCATCTTAAAGGGCCTACAAAAAGATCCTGTAAAGCACAAAAAAACTTAAGCCATGTACTTATATAGAAGTCCAAACTGAAAGACTAAGCTTAAAAAAAACAGGCAATTCTTCTAGAACTCTAGACAGGTTATTTATTCAAACATAATTTATTTTGTCAAGCAAATTTTACATTTTAACAAATTAATGATGAGATTTTCACTTTTTTTGGTGAGGAAGATTAGCCCTGAACTAACATCCATTGGTAATCCTCCCCTTTTTGCCGAGGAAGACTGGCCCTCAGCTAACATCCATGCCCACCTTCCTCTACTTTATATGTTGGATGCCTGCCAAAGCATGGCTTGATAAAGGAGTGCATAGGTCTGTACCCGGGATCCAAACCTGCGAACCCCGGGCCACCAAAGCAGAGCACATAAACCTAACAACTATCCCACTTGGCCAACCGCAATTTTCACTTTTATGTATATAAAATTCAAATAATGGAGAGAGAGTAGGTTACAATAGCATGAGTATTAAAGAGTTGTCCAGATTTTTTTTTAATTTTCATTTTTATTGATGTCTTAATAGTTTATAACATTATGGGGTTTTAGCTGTACATTATTTTTTGTCCATCACCAGGTACATGCATCCCTTCACCCCTTGTGCCCACCCCTCACCCCCATTCCCCTTGGTAACCACCAACCAGTTCTCTCTGCCCATGTGTTCATTTATATTCCACATATGAGTGAAATCATGCAGTGTTTGTCCTTCTCTCTCTGGCTTATTTCACTTAACATAATACCCTCTAGGTCCATCCATGTTGTTGCAAATGGGACAAATCTGTCTTTTCCTATGGCTGAGTAGCATTCCATTGTATAGACATATCACATTTTCTTTATCCAATCATCAGTCAGTGGGCACTAGCATTGATTCTTGGCTATAGTGAATAATGCTGCAGTGAACATGGTGCATAAGCCTCTTGTGATGGCTGATTTCATGTCCGTTGAGTAGATGCCCAAGAGCGGGATTGCTGGATCGTACGGTATTTCTATTTTTAATTTTTTGAGGAATCTCCGTACTGTTTTCCATAGAGGCTGCACCAGTTTGCATTCCCACCAGCAGTGAATGAGGGTTCCCCTTTCTCCACAACCTCTCCAACATTTGTTGTTTTTTTGTCTTGTTGATTATAGCCATTCTAATGGGTGTAAGGTGGTATCTTAGTGTAGTTTTGATTTGCATTTCCCTGATGATTAGTGATGTTGAACATCTTTTCATGTGTCTACTGGCCATCTGTATATCCTTTGAAAAATGTCTGTTCATATCTTCTGCCCATTATTTGATAGGGTTGTTTATTTTTTGTTGCTCAGTTGTGTGAGTTCTTTATATATTACAGAGATTAATCCCTTGTTGGATAAACAATTTGCAAATATTTTCTCCCAGCTAGTGGGTTGTCTATTCATTTTGATCCTGGTTTCATTTGCCTTGTACAAGCTATGTATTCTGATGAACTCCCTCTTGTTTATGTTTTATTTTGTTTCCCTTGTCCTAGTAGACTTGGAATCTGAAAGGATCCCTTTATGACTGATGTCAATTAGAGTACTGCCTATATTTTCTTCCAGGAGTTTTATAGTTTCAGGTCTCACTTTCAGGTCCTTAATCCATTTTGAGTTGATTTTTGTATATGGCGATAGAAGATGGTCTACTTTCACTCTTTTGCATGTGGCTGTCCAGTTTTCCCAGCACCATTTATTGAAGATACTTCCCTCTCTCCATTGTATGTTCTTCGCTCCTTTGTCGAAGATTAGCTGTCCATAGGTGTGTGGTTTTATTTCTGGGCTTTCAATTCTGTTCCATTGAACTGTGTGTCTGTCTTTGTACCACTACCATGCTGTTTTGATTACTGTAGCTCTGTAGTGTATTTTGAAATCAGGGATTGTGATGCCTCCAGCTTTGTTCTTTTTTTTCAGGATTGCTTTAGCTGTTTGGGGTCTTTTGTTGCCCCATATGAATTTCAGTATTTTTTGTTCTGTTTCCATAAAGCATGACATTGGGATTCTGATTGGGATTGCATTGAATCTGTAGATAGCTTTAGGTAGTATGGACATTTTAACTATGTTTATTCTTCCAATCCATGTGCATGGAATATTTTCCCATTTCTTGATGTCTTCATCGATGTCTTTCAACAGCATCTTATAGTTTTCATTGTATAGGTCTTTCACCTCCTTGGTTAAATTTATTCCCAGATATTTTATTCTTTTCGTTGCAGTTGTAAATGGGATTGTCTTTTTGAGTTCTCTTTCTGTTAGTTCATCATTAGCATATGGAAATGCAACTGATTCTTGTAAGTTAATTTTATACCGTGCCACTTTGCTGTAGTTGTTGATTATTTCTAGTAGTTGTCCAATGGATTTTTTTGGGTTTTCTATGTACAGATCATGTCATCTACAAATAGTGAGAGTTTCACTTTTTCATTGCCTATTTGGAGTCCTTTCATTCCTTTTTCTTGCTCTGGCCAAAACTTCCAGTACTATGTTGAATAAGAGCAGTGAGAGTGGGCACCCTTGTCTTGTTCCTGTCCTCAAAGGAACAGCTTTCAGTTTTTCCCCGTTGAGTAGGATGTTAGCTGTAGGTTTGTCATATATGGCCCTTATTATGTTGAGGTACTTTCCTTCTCTACTCATTTTGTTGAGAGTTTTTATCATAAGTGGATGTTGGATCTTGTCAAATGACTTCTCTGCATTGATTTAGATGATCATGTGGTTTTTATTCTTCATTCTGTTATTGTGGTGTATCACGTTGATTGACTTGCGGATGTTGAACCATCCCTGTGTCCCTGGTATAAATCCCACTTGATCGTGGTGTATGATCTTTTTGATGTATTGCTGTATTCGGTTTGCCAATATTTTGTTGAGGATTTTTGCATCTATGTTCATCAGCGATATTGGCCTGTAGTTTTCCTTCTTTGTATTGTCCTTGTCTGGCTTTGGTATCAGGATGATGTCAGCCTCATAGAATGTGTTGGGGAGTATTCCATCTTCCTCTATTTTTTGGAAGAGTTTGAGAAGAACAGGTGTTAAATCTTCTTTGAATGTTTGGTAAAATTCTCTAGGTAAGCCATCTGGTCCTGGGCTTTTAGTTTTGGGGAGGTTTTTGATTATTGTTTCAATCTCTTTACTTGTGATTGGTCTATTCAGATTCTCTAATTCTTCTTGATTCAGTTTTGGGAGGTTGTACGCTTCCAAGAATTTGTCCATTTCCTCCAGATTGTACAATTTGTTGGCATAAAGTTTTTCATAGCATTCTCTATTAATCCCTTGTATTTCTGTGGTATCCATTGCAATTTCTCCTCTTTCATTTCTAATTTTATTTATTTGAGTCTTCTCCCTTTTTTTCTTAGTGAGTTCGGCTAAGGGTTTGTCAATTTTATTTATCTTCTCAAGAAACAGCTCTTTGTTTCATTGATCCTTTCTACTGTTTTTTTTGTTTGTTTCAATTTCATTTATTTCTGCTCTGATTTTTATTATTTCCCTCCTTCTGCTGATTCGGGGCTTTGACTGTTTGTTTTCTAATTCTGTTAGGTGTAGTTTAAGGTTATTTATTTGGGATTTTTCTTGTTTGTTAAGGTGGGCTTGTATTGCTAAGAATTTCCCTCTCAGGACCACTTTCGCTGCATCCCATATGAGTTGGTATGGTGTATTTTCCTTTTCATTTGTCTCCAGATAGCTTTTGATTTCTCCTTTAATTTCATCAACGATCCACTGGTTGTTCAGTAGCATGTTGTTTAGTCTCCACATCTTTGTGCCTTTCCCAGTGTTTTCCTTGCAGTCAATTTCTAGTTTCATAGCATTATGATCAGATAAGATGCTTGTAATGATTTCAATCTTCTTAAATTTATAGAGGTTTGCCTTGTTTCCTAATATATGGTCTATCCTTCAGAATGTTCCATGCACATTTGAGAAGAATGTGTAAACTGCTGTGTTTGTAGGAGTGCTCTGTGTCTATCTATTAAGTCCATTGCATCTAGTTTTTCGTTTAAGTCCATCATTTCCTTATTGACTTTTTGTCTAGATGATCTATCCATTGGTGTAAGGGGGGGTGTTAAGACTCCCCTACTATTATTGTGTTAGTGTTAATATCTCCTTTTAGGTTTTTTAGGACCTGTTTTATGTACTTTGGTGCTCCTGTGTTAGGTGCATAGATATTTATAAGTGATATGTCTTCTTGGTGAATTGTCCCTTTTATCATTATATATTGCCCTTCTTTGTCTCTCATTACCTCTTTTATCTTGAAGTCTACTTTGTCTGATATAAGTACGGCAACTCCTGCTTTCTTTTGTTTGCCATTAGCTTGGAGTATTGTTTTCCATCCTTTTACTTTGAGTCTGTGTTTGCCTTTAGAGCTGAGATGTGTTTCCTGGAGGCAGCAAATTGTGGGATCTTGGTTTTTAATCCATCCTGCCACTCTGTGTCTTTTGATCAGAAAATTCAATCCAATTGAGTGATTATTGATATATGAGGGTTTAACGTTGCTATTTTATTGTTCATTTCCTGGTTCTTTTGCATTTCCTTCATTTCTTGTCCCATGTGTTTCGGACTGCCAATTCAGTTTGGTAGTTCTGTATGATGATTCTCATAGTTTTCTCTTTATTTGTCACATGTGGTTCTCTTATGGTTATTTGTCTAGTGGTTACCATGAGGTTTATATAAAAGATCTCCTGGATAAGATAGCACGTTTTCAGATACCTCTTGTTTCCTTAGACTAAGTCAATTCCATTCCCTTCCTCTTCCCCTTCTTATTTGTTGTTATCACTACTTATTCCATCTTGTGTCGTGAGTGTGTGTTTACAGTGATGAGCTTAAATTCATTTTTGATGTTTTCAACTGTAGTTTTTCCAGTTTAATCTCCTTGCTCAAAACGTTGTAACCCCTTTCTCTTTTGTTTTTTTTCAGGCCTAAGGGCCTTCATGAGCATTTCTTGTAGTGTGGTCTTGTGGTGATGAACTCCCTTAGCTTTTGTTTATCAGGGAGAGTTATTATTTCTCCACCATATTTGAAGGATAGTTTTGCTGGATAAAGTATTCTTGGCTGAAGGATTTTGTCTTTCAGGATTTTGAATATATCATTCCAGTCTCTCCTAGCCTGTAGAGTTTCTGTCGAGAAATCTGCTGAGAGCCTGATGGGGTTTCCTTTGTATGTTATTTTGATTTTTTATTTAGCTGCCCTTAATATTGTTTCCTTATCACTGACTCTTGTTAATTTAGCTATTATGTGGCGTGGCATTTGTCTATTCCTGTTTACATATTTAGGTGATCTATTGATTTCATTCACTGTTATTTCCATCTCTTTCCCTAGGTTTGGGAAGTTCTCAGCTATTATTTCTTTGAAAAAACTCTCTGCTCCTTTTTCTCTTTCTTCTCCTTCTGGAATACCTATTATCCTTAGGTTACTTTTCCTCATTAAGTCTGATATTTCTTGAAGAATTTCTTCATTTCTTTTTAGTCTTAACTCTCCCTGTTCCTCTATCTGGAGTGTTTCTGCGTGGCTATCCTTGATAATGCTAATTCTTTCCTCCATATTGTCAGTTCTGCTCTTTAATGACTCCAGGTTTTCCATTATCTCGTCCATTGTGTTCTTCATCTCCAATATTTCTGACTGGTTTTTCTTTATGGTTTCAATCTCTTTTGTGAAGAAATCCCTGAATTTGTTGATTTGTTTCTCTGTGTTCTCTTGTATTTCGTTGGGTTTGTTTATGACAGCTATTTTGAATTCTCTGTTGTTCAGGTTATAGATTTCTGTGCCTTCAGGGTTGGTTCCTTGGTGTTTGTCATTTTCCTCTTGGTTTGTAGACCTTAAGGTACTTTTACATACAGCCAGCTGATTTACCTTTGATATTCCTCATCTTGAAGATGGTCCTGCAGTTTCCACTTGCCACAACTGGGTGGAGGTCATGTGCTCTGAGCCTGCTGCAGTCCCAGGAGGGATTGTGCTGATGTGCAGGGTGTGTGGGGGGAGGGGTTCTCTCTTTCGCCTGCCTGACCCGGGGGGCTTCCTTTCTGGCTCTCTTGGGGCATTTACCACACCCCCGAAACAGTCCGTTGTCACTTCCCAGTGGGGATCTCTCGACAGTCTGTGAGAACACCTGGAGGGCGATAGTTTTCCCCGCAGAGGGCCGCCCCTCCCCCCTCTCTGTCTGTGAGCTGCGCTGCCTGTCTCTGCTGATCAGTTGGGGAGGGGGAATAAATCCTTACCACTCCTCACATCCTTTGGTGTTTCCTGTGCCTCTACCATCAGATGTACTGCAGCAAGGGTCTCTTAGAAGTCCTTTGTAGTGTTTGATTGACCTCTGTTGGTATGCGAATGATGTTTTTGTTGTGTCTTAGGGGGCAGAGATTCAAAGAGGGAATGTCACTCCGCCATGATGCTAACGTCACACTCCAAGAGTTGTCCAGTTTTTATTATTGACCTACTGCATGGCTCACTACACAAGTCAAACTAATACAGTCCTCATTTATTATACTAGAGAGTTCTACAGACTCCAGTGAAATACTACAGGGTCTTAGAACAAATACGATAAATAAGGGTTTCCTTTAAACAAACAAAAGAACTATTTATCCACTTAGTACTCCTCGTAGGCAATGGGTCACCTGTGAAATTCTGCTGATTTGGGCCAGATTTGGCTATTCTTGGATGTTCCTGATCATGTGTTTGTGATAAGCTGAGGACTGGCCTGTTTTGGATGGCCTCAGCTGGCACAACTCAGCCATCCTCCATGTGTCAGTCATGTTCCTCTAGCGAAATAACCTGGGCGTGTTTGGGGCATGTTCTCAAGATGATCACACAGAAGCAAAAGCAGAAACATGTAGGCACTTTTTCAAAACTCTGCATTGTGTCTAGTTAACTAATATCTTTTTCTTTCCTAGCTGGCCTTTCTTTTTGTGTGTGTGTGGTAAAATATATATAACATAAAATTTACCATTTTTAAGTGTACAGTTCAGTTGTTTTAAATACATTCACATTGTTAGGAAACCATTACCACCATCCATCTCCAGAACTTTTTCACCTTGAAAAACTGAAAATCTATACCAATTAAATGAGTCCCCATCCCTCCCACCTTGCTAGCTCCTGGCAACCACCATTCTATTTTCTGTCTCAATGAATTTGACTACTCTAAATAACTCATATGAGTGGAATCATCCAGTATTTGTCCTTTTGTGAATGGCTTATTTCACTTAGCATAATGTCTTCAAGGCTCATCCACATTGTATCGTGTATGAGAGGTTCCTTCCTCTTTAAGGCTGAACAATATTCCATTGTATGCGTAAACCACATTCTGTTTATCCATTTATCCATCAATGGATACTTGGATTGCTTCCACAGTTTGGCTATTGTGGATAATACTGCTGTGATAATGAAAATGGGTATACAAATACCTCTTCCAAGTCTCTGCTTTCAATTCTTTTGTGTATATATCCAGAAGTGGGATATCTGGATAGTATGGTAATTCTATTTTTAATTTTTTAAGGAACTGCCATACTGTTTTCCATATCACCTGCACCATTTTACATTCCCACCAACTGTGCATAAGTGTTCCAATTTCTCTACATCTTCACTAACACCTGTTATTTTACGATTCTTTTTTTTTACAGTAGCCATCCTAATGGATGTGAAGTGGTATCTCATTGTGGTTTTGATTTGCATTTCCCTCATGATTAGTAATGTTGAGCATCTTTACATGTGCTCATTAGCCACCTGTATATCTTCTTTGGAGAAATGTCTGTTCAAGTCCTTTACTCATTTTTGAATAAGATCGTTTGGTTAAGTTGTCGAGTTTCAGGAATTCTCTCTATATTCTAGGTATTAATCTCTTATCAGATATGTAATCTGCAAATAAGGCTTTCTTTTGAAAATGAGAACTCTCTCTTAAAAGTGAAAAAGTAGTGCCTGACCTGGTGGTGTAGTGGTTAAGTTCGTATGCTCCGCTTCGGCGGCCCAGGGTTCACAGGTTTGGTTCCTGGGTGTGGCCTACACACCGCTTATCAAGCCATGCTGTGGCAGGCATCCCACATATAAAGTAGAGGAAGATGGGCATGGATGTTAGCCCAGGGCCAATCTTCCTCGGCAAAAAGATGAGGAGTGGCAACATATGTTAGCTCAAGGCTAATCTTCCTCACCAAAAAAAACCCCAAAATATATATATAATGTAAGTGTACAGAGAGTACCATGGAATTACAAATTTCTAGATGAACATAAGAACAGCAGCAGAGGCACAAGACGTAAAAGAGAATAGGAGGCATCATAGTATGATGACTATAGCAAAGACAGGGGCAGAGACAGAGATGTGATAATCAAACAGGCAATGGCCAGTACCTAAAGACCATTGTTCATCATGATGAGAATGTTAACCTTTGTGTTGACATGACTGATGACTATTGTGATTGTCTGGACTGCGTGAAAAAGCAGATTATATCCTGTGTATACAGAGTATGGGTTACTCCCAAACATTCCTAATGTTAATCATGCCAGGGCAAAGAAGTGTACACCTGGGGTAGGTAAGGAAGGGGACACTCTTCCTCTGACATCAGAAAAGTAGAAGCCCCTGGACTCTATATGAAGGAAACCGGATATGGTGAGTGAATTAGTAACTGTCATGTGAGGATCTGCAAAAAGTAGGCAGCGATCCTCAGATTGAGACTGTAAATCACTGACAGCCTCATAGTACTCAGTAGAGCTATGATTGGGCACTCAGTAGAACTTTATTTCAATACCTCACTGTGGCCTAAAATGGATTTGGAAGAGTTAAAGGAAAAGACTATGTACATTCTTAGAAGAAGTCAGTACTAAGCAAGAAGTATGGCATTTGGAGGACTTTAGAGTGACCTAGAGGGAAAAGGGAACAGCATTGGTTCAAGTTACAGGCAGGGGAGAAGGAACAAAGAGCCTCCAGATTAGATCTGTGGACTATATAAACATTCTTTAGGTATTGCTAGAAATTAGGAAGGAAAGAAGCTTCAGGAGAAAAACTGGACTTCCTGCCCATCTGAACAAATGGGATCAGGGACTTAGTACTCCTTATACATTAAAGGAAATAAGATCCTAAATTTATTTTATTTTTTGTGTGTGTGAGGAAGACTAGACCTGAGCTAATATCTGTTGCCAACCCTCCTCTTTTTTTCTGAGGAACACTGGCCCTGGGCTAACATCCATGCCCATCTTCCTCTACTTTATATGGGACGCCACCACATCATGGCTTGACAAGCGGTGCATCTGTCTGCTCCCGGGATCCGAACCTGCGAAACCCCAGGCCGCCGAAGTGGAGCTCGCGAACTTAACCACTACACTACCAGGCCGTCCCCCTAAATTTAAATTGGAGGAATCAGTTTCAACTCATGAAATTTCATCTTAAATTTTTCTAGGTCTTTCTAACAGGGCCTAGAAATAATGACAAATCCTGTAGCAACAAGCACAACAGATCAAACTGTTGTCTTTGGATGTTATTTCCTTTAAAAGGACTCCCACTAGGACTGCTTAAAGAAACAGATGATTCTAGAACTGGGCCAGAAAATGTGAGGGTTAAGACTGGAGCACCTTGTCCCACTAGAGAGAATGGAAGTTATCAAAGACTACTAAGATTGTATCAAAATGACTCAAGAGCAACTTGAGGAATCTTCCTGTGGTCAAAGGAGGAACAACTGAACATCAATAAAAATAATAACTACAATGGATTGAAACATCAAATGCGTTTAAGTCTGTAAGTTCATAAGGTTTTTTTTTTTTTTTTTAAATTAGTTAGGTTCCATTGGAGGATGTTAGGAACCAATTCAATTTTTTGAAAATTGGTATATAAAGAGAAAAAATTAAACTTTAATCCTGCTTTTTCAATGCAATGTACCATTGGAAAACCTAAGAGTAGATGAAGAGAAATGTCTCGTTAGAGAATGATTCTCAGTAATAAATAAAAGTGACAGAATTTAAATACCATGATTTTGTAATGCTTACCAAACTAATGAATCCAGGCATTAAATATCAATGACTTCTAACATCACATGCCCACTGACAGAAGAATGCAAAAACTTCCTATGAAGCAGTCTTGCCAAAAATATCTAATCTGAATTCTATCAACCTCTGGAACCAACTACCAATTTATAAGAAATATAGAAGACAGAGGAACCTGGTAGACTATACCACAGAGATGAAATAAGCAAAATCCACACTGTGAAAAAATATACAAAACAAACAATATATTTCTTCAACTAAAAAATTAGAAAGAAAAAAACAAGATGGAAGAGAAATCCAAATAAAAAGAGACTTAAGAGATGTATCCACTGATTGCAATGTGTGATCCTTATTTGGATCCTGATTTGAATAAACAAACTAAATAGAATTTTGAAAGTTGTAATTCAATTGGAAATGTGATACCTACTGCGTATTTGATGATATTAAGAAATTACTGTTAACATTTTAGGTTTGCTAATGGTATTATGGTTGTGCTTCAAAAAGAGTTTTTAGAAGTACATATTGAAATATTTATGAATGGAATGATATGTCTGGGATTTGCTTCAAAGTAACAGGGGAAGGGGGAAAGAAAATGAGAGTAAAGATAAAATAAGTATAACCATGAGCTGATAATTGTTGAAGCAGGGTGATTGGTATATGGGAATTTATTATGCTATTTTGTCTGCTTTTGTATATGCTTGCAATTCTCCATAATAAAAAGCTAAAAAGAAAGAAAAGACATATTGCCTTATTTTATATTACAAAATAATGGTTCAGGATATTCTATTTATTGATAATCCAGGACAGTAAAGAAAGATCTTGAAGAATACCTGAAGATATGGGAAAACACTTATAGAATGTTAAAGTGTGTGTGTGTGTGTGTGTGTGTGTGTGCATGTATATATGTGTGTATATATAATGCAATTATTACTTATTGATACGCAGTAAATTAGGGGTAATTTTTGTTTTCTTATTTACTTTTTTTAGAATTAAAAATCTAATACAGTAAATATTAACATTTTATAACTTGGGGGGAAATGTCATATATATTTTATTATTTAATTCATTTAACACATTTATTAAACAGTAGGCCCTGTGCTAGGCATAGGAGAAACAATGGTGAACAAGAATTCTATCATAACGGAGTTTAGTGGGGGAGAGAGGAAGAACCAAAATAAGTAGGTAGAAGGATACGTAAAAGCAGGACATTGTAGGTGCTATGAAAGAAACAGACAGCAGAATATCAGGGAAGGAAAATAGTCAGTTACGGTCTCTATGAAGAGGTGACCTAAAGGACTAGAGTCAGCCACTCACAAAGCAGGGAGACGAACATTAAAGGCAGAGACAGCAAAGCTCTGAACTGGGAAAGATTTATTCTGCATTCAAAGATAAGTCAAGAAAGGTTTAAGCACTGGATTTATGTAATTCAACATTAAATTTAAAGAGGGTTCATTTTGTTGCAGTGAGGAATGGGATTAGAGAGGGCAAGAGGTGGCAGGGAGATCAGTTAGGAGACTTGGGGTAGTGTAGGGTCACTTGTCTTTTTATAAGATACTGGTGAGAAGTTTCCATGATTTTCCGTCTATGTTTGATCAAATAGTAATCCTCTTAGAAGAAGTTGATATTTGGGAATAATGTCTTCTTAAATGTATATGGAAAAAGGAATATGTGTTAATATTTTTAATTGTCATTGAGTTTATCATGCTAAATTTTTGAACATTAAATTTGAGAATACTGAAAATACATTTAAAAGATAAATATATTAAGGTTAAATTATATTAAAAAGATTTTTAAGGAGTAACGTGAAAATTAAAGATGATCAAATTTATTTTTATATGCAAGATGATTACTGAAAAATTACCTTGGACAAATCTCTGAAGTTACTTGGCAAGGTAAGATCCAGCTCTTCTGATTCAAAATTAGTGATGACCCAGGGAAACACTGGATACTGATTTAAGTCATTGTAACTTCGTCCTGGAAAAGAAAAAAAAAGTAACTCAATTTATAATAATAAAATGAAATGATAAACAGATTCACGAGTATAATTTATGAAAAATAACAAAAACAACTGACAATTTTTGAGTGATATTGTTCTTAGTGCTATCCATATTATTTCATTTAATCCTCACAATAAACCTATGAAATTAGTATCATCCCCAGTTTACAGATGAAAAAACTGAGGCACAAAAGGTTAGGTAACTGGCCCCAAATCATGCAACTAGTAATGGTTGAACCATATTCAAATCCAGACACTCTGGCCCCTAAGTTTATGATCTTATAAACTATACCTGACTTTTTCATTATGTGAAAGCCTGCACCAAATAAAATATTCTTTATTAAGACTTTAAAAAACAATTTGCAATTTTCATAGAGATTTTCAAAACCAGAATCCTTTCTCTGTTATTAATCAACCAACCAACGAACCAACTAAACTACCAAGATTAAGGGACTTAACCCCTGTGGGCATTTATTAGGCATCTGTAAAATGACGATGTTGTACTAAATAACTGCAATTTCTGTGACAGCTTTCAAATTCTATGATACTCTGAATCAATGTACAGCATCATCAGTGTTACTTTCCCCCACTCCCAAATGTTGTCACATACTCTTCTATACTTCTCTAAACTATGACATTCAATGACACATTTAGGTCTATTAAAAACATGAGTAAAGCAAAGGATGAGCTAGCCCTTCTACCTCATATACGGCAGTTTTCTGGATACCACCTCTTTAAGGAGGCAGCATGGTGGAGGAAATCACTGTGACTCCCAGCTCCACTATTTACTAATATATAACCTATTTTTAGTCAGATTTAATGTGAACAGACTTTTATGGCTAAAATATAAGGAAGACAAGTAAATGAATATTGTTTTAATTCCTTTCTTATTGTGTATTCTATCATTTCCATTCCTTTGTCTTTTTCAAATATATGTGGATGTCATATCAATAGACAGCTGAATATTAAAGTACTTCTCCACACAGACTCTTGGTACACTTATAATCCTTTTTACTTCTTTTTTTTTTTTTTGCTGAGGAAGACTGGTCCTGAGCTAACATCTGTGCCCATCTTCCTCTATTTTATATTTGGGATGCTGCCACAGCATGGCTTGATAAGTGGTACCTCAGTCGTGCCCAGGATTCGAAACTGTGAACCACAGGGCGCCAAAGTAAAGCACGTGAACTTAACCACTATACCACCAGGCTGGCTCCATAGACTCTTAGTATCTAAGCCGTCCTTATGATTTGATGCCTTTAACTTTTTATTTCACTCTACTCATCATGGGCTTGAGGCCTAGTAGAGTAACAGAGTTCTTCCTTGACTGACCTGGATGTCTTACAAAACATGAATAACCAGGATAATTTTACTTCAGAGGTAATTATGTCACTAAATATTTCTGTTAATTTTAATATCTCCCTGAAAAAAATAACCAAACTTAGCAGCAAAAAGCAACTTATTTTGATTCCCTTTTTCTTCCCACTTCCCTCTCCTTCTGACTGAAATGTTAGTAAATAGTAAAATCCTCATCTTGCCCCACCAGCTTAAATAATCAGGTTTATTCTATCTACCAAAAAAAGAGTATGTACCTGCTCAGTGTGAATAGACTTTTATTAATTAAGTTAAACTTAATATATAGTTATTGAATGCCTACTGACTGTCTTTTGGGAATTGTATCATGGTATCATGAGAACCTGTATGTATCACAGATAATACTGTAAAAGAAACCTTAAAAAACATGAGACTCAATCTATCTTCTAGAGTATATAAAAAACATCCAAAACAAATGATTGATTCTATTCTTTAAAGGGAATATCCAGAGCATATATTTAAAAGACAGTGTAGGTACAAGAGAAGCATTTAAGAGTACACAATTACTTTCCATAATTATTACTGTGCATTAAATCTATGTGTCAACTGATTTACCACATACAAAACATCCATTAAACTTGTTATGTAAGTTTCCTATCTCTCACTACTACTTAAAAATCCTTTCAGTCACTAGTTATATAATTCCTACTAAATTCCACATAACTGTTCAAACTTCCTTCATTTCTTTCCCTCAACTGACTGTGAGATGAAGATCTCCTTAACTGATAAAATTTAAGACTTTTCAATGTGAGCCCTTAACTTCCAATCCTTCATAATACTCCCTGTCTTCCCCACTTCTCTAACAGTGTCTTTATTTTTTGCAAGGTGTAATTACTTCACCCGCGCCTTGAACCCATCTCCCTCACAAGTTGAATTGTTACTTTTCCTCTCTCTCTCTTTCATGGCTTCTCTCCTCTGCCTTAACCTATCCTCTCTCTACTATTGCACAAGAAAACTATAATCTACATCTGATGTTCTCATTTTAACCATTCAGTCTTTATAATAAACCTTTTTTGCTTGCTTTGAAAATGAACCCCTATAAAGTAACCACTAAGTTCGAAAATGCCAAAGCCAAAGGTATGGCCTGTACTTATTCTTAATTCTCCCTTACCTCTCCATAGCATCTGAAACAGGTGACCAAGACCTCTCTCTCTCCCTTGGCCCTTGCCTCTCAAGACATTTGCTTTAAGTCTGTAAACTCAGGGATCACTCATTCTCTTCTCTCCTTTACTAACTTGCCTTCTTCCTGTCATACACAAGAGTATTCCTCAGACCTTATCTCACTAATTTCTGTATTATCTGGCTTGGCAATCTCAACTCTCTTGTGATTTCCTCTCTATGCAGATGAAATCCAATGTCCTATCTCTAAATTCCAAATATCCTCTTTCACCTATACTTCCAACAATTCTTTTTGATATCTTAACTTAGATGTCTTGCTAGCACAGTAAAAGCATCATCTTTCCCCAGACCCATTTTTCTGACTTTTTTTCCATTAATGATACCACCGTTGTCCAATGATTTAGGCCAGAAGCCTGGAAGTCTCTTCTGACACTTTCTTCTTATTTACCCCTACATTCAGTCAGCTGGATGTCAAATGGTTTGTACCTTGTAAATTCTTCTGTTATTTGAGCCTTCATTTTAATTCCCACTGTCACCTCTCCAATGCAGGCCCTCATTACTGTTTATATATAATTGTTTCCTAACTTTGCTCTCTGCCTATCTCTCTCTACTCCAATTTATCCTTCATTCTGCCTCCAAGTCAACTTTTCATACAGTTCTAATATCATTCATTTGCTCAAAAACTTTCAAAAGTTTCCCAATGAATTGACTGCTATCTACTCAAACTGACAGAAAATCTTCCGCAATTATGTCTCCACACTACCTTTCCAGTTTTTTCTCATTATTCCTTTATGAATACATTATGCACACACAGTACCATTAATCAGTCTCTACCTATACTTCATATTTTCCCATCTTTGCATGTTTGCTTATGCCTTCAGTTTTACATGGAATGACTTCTAAACTCCCAACCATCTCTTCTGCTAGTTCAAGTTATATCCATCCTCACACAAACATGAAACTTGCCTGATTTCTTCCTTACTCCCACCAACTGAATGAATATTATGTAATTTCCCCCTCTCCGTGCTTTTAATCCCCATAGTACTTTGTATTTCTTTTACTGAATCTACACCCCTTTGTTCTGGAATCACATAAATGCTCACATTCGTACTTAAAATAGCTTCTCTGAAAATAAGCAACATGCCTTATTCTCTTTGTATCTCCTTTGTGGCTCAAATATAAACCATGTCAGACTGTTGAACTGAATCTCAAATGTCTCACAAATACATTCTCTCGTTTCTTTATTCTAGTTATCACAAATGAAAAATAACGACACATTTCTATTGTTTACTCTCTCAATAGGTGATCTCCAATAACATTACATGATTACAGACCTTGTACAGGGCCATTTAGTCTTTAGATTTTCATATATATGGGTCATAATATAAATATTCCTTTATTTAATATTTTACCCACAGTTTTCTTCTATGTTGTATTTTACTGTTTCATCATACATTTCTTTTTTTTTTCTTTTTTTTATTATTTTTTTTTTTTGGTGAGGAAGACCAGCCCTGAGCTAACATCCGTTGCTAATCCTCCTCTTTTTGCTGAGGAAGACTGGCCCTGGGCTAACATCCGTGCCCATCTTCCTCCACTTTATATGGGACGCCGCCACGGCATGGCTGACAGGCAGTGCGTCGGCGGGCGCCCGGGATCCGAACCAGCGAACCCCGGGCTGCCAAGCGCAGACTAAACCGCTGCGCCACCGGGCCGGCCCCTCATCATACATTTCTAATTAAGTTATTAATAGGTTCTTCATATTGTATATGGCTTTTCATTCCTACTATTCCATAATAAAGTCCATTCTAACTATATTAAATAGTTGTAAATTTTCATTTTATATTTTTGGAAAAGAGTATGTATACTCATTTTTAATTTCTCTCAGGTAGTCAACTGTTCATGTAAACTCTATTTAATCAAATTACTCTTGACAAGGTATTCATGTAGTAATAATGAAAATAAAAATAAGCTATTTATGCCAGTACTCAAAATAATCTAATCATATCACCATTAATAATTTACCTTTGGAAATAAGTAAGCATATAAGCTTAAATTACCTGCTATTGTGTTGAGAAACATCAAGTACTCAAAATTTGAAATCTCTCTGTGTTGCCATCGCTGGGTCATATTAGAAGCTTTAAAAAGTTGACGTGGACTAGCTAATGAGATACGCCTGCAAGAAAAAGAATTGAATGTAAAATCAATTTAAACTTCTGATTAATTATATCACAATAATAAATCATGAATATCTGTGCTTGTTCAAAATGATATCTGTATAATTCTGAAAAGTTCTATTTGTGTTGTACTAATGAATACTAGAGATGTTTCAATCTACAATTAACGGTTAAACAAATGATTTGGACTACCCACAGGTCTATTACACATGTTCTGTTCATTAAGGTAAGCTGTCTTTATAATGCCATTAAAATATCTAGGTTCAATAAATATTGATTAATAATAGTATGATTAATAATTCACTGCTTTACTGATATAAAAGCAATTGCAGTAACTGAGAAATACATATAAAATTGTATTCACATCCTTCTCAATTTTAATAGTCATCTCTTTAAGACAACACATTTGTACATTATAAATTTAAATATTATGTTTGCATACCCTTTGTAACAGGGGAAAAGGATTCTAAACTGTAGGTGTCTATTCAGGGGTTGGGACAAAGGTAAGATAAACTATTTTTTTACACAGCTTCAGAAGACCAAGTTTCTGTATTTTCTTAATACAATGTAAATAACAAAGGATACAACTGACCAATACTATGTAGGACTGCAAAATAAGTGGCAGGATCAATTACTACATTCAGAGCCTAGAATCTCAGAGAAATATGCTATCAGAGTTTTCCTACCACCAAGGACGAGGTAACTATTGTTAAAAATCTTTATTTACAAAAGTATAATTTACATACCATAAAATTTACCCATTGTAAGTGTACTATTCAGCAATTTTTTCAAAGTAAATTTCTAGAGTTGTGCAATTATCACCACAATGCACTTCATAACATTTTCATCACCACAAAAACCGCCTTTTGCCTATTTACAGTTAATCCCCATCCCTATCGCCAGCTCTGGACAACTATCAATCCGCTTTCTGTTTCTATAAACTTGACTTTGCAGGACATTTCAGATAAATGGAATCATACATTATATAGTCTTTTCTATTAGGCTTCTTTAACCATAATGTTTTTGGGGTTCATCAATGTGGTAGCATGTATTAGTAGTTCATTTCTTTTGGTTGCTAAATAGTATCCCATTGTACAAATATGAATATACAACATTTTTAAAATCCATGCACCAATTGATGGACATTTATATTGTTTCTAGTTTTTGGCTATTATGAATAATGCTATTATGAACATTCATATACATGTCTTTTTATGAACATATGTTTTCATCTCTTTGGGTAGATTCCTAGGAGTGGAATTGCTGAGTTGTATGTTGAATTTATGTTTAACTTGTTGAGAAACTGCCAAATTGTTTTCCATTGTATATTCCAACAAGCAATGTATGACATTCTAATTTTTCCGTATCTCTGCCAATACTTGCTATTGTATGTATTTTTCATTATAGCCATTCCAGTGAGTATAAAATGGTGTCTTATTACAGTTTTAATGTACATTATTGAGCATCTGTTCATGTGCTTATTAGCCATTTTTATATCTTCTTTGGTGAAATGACTATTCAAATCTCTTCCTCCTTCATTAATTGGGTTGTTTCTGTCTTATTATTGAGTTGTAAGAGTTCTTTATGCATTCTGGATACAAGTCCTTTATCAGATACCTGATGTAGAAATATTTTCTCAGACTGTGGCTTATCATTTCCTATACTTAGTGGTGTATTTTAAAGCACAAAAGTTTTAAATTTTAATTAAATCCGATTTCTTAATTTTTTCTTTTACAAATTATGCTTTTGGTGTCACATTTAAGAACTCTCTGCCTAACCAAAGGCCATGAAGTTTTTCTCCTATATTTGAGAAATTTTTAATTTTAGCTCTTAAATATAGGTCTATGACACACTTTGGGTTAGTTTTTATGAATAGTGTGTGATAGGTGTCGACATTCATTTTCTTGCAAGTGACTGTTCAATTGTCTCAGCACCATCTGTTCAAAGATTATTCTTTCCTCATTGAATTGTTGGCACCTTTGTTGAAAAACAACTGACCATAAATGCAAGGGTTTATTTTGTATTCTCAATTTTGTTCCATTGATTTATATGCCTATCCTTTATAAATACCATGCTATGTTGATACTGTGGCTTTATAGTAAGTTTTGAAATCGGGTAGTATAAGTCTTCTAACTTTGTTCTTCTTTTTCAAAATTGTCTGGCAATCCCAGATCTACTGCATTTCAGATTCTCAATCTCTCCAAAAAAGTCTGATAGATTTTGACAGGGATTACAGTGAATTTATAGATCTGAGGAGAACTGACATCTTAATCGTACAGAATCTTCTGAACCATGAATAGGGAAGGTCTCCATTCACTGAAGTCTGTCTCTAATTTCTATCAGCCATATTTTAGTTTTTACTATACAAATCTTACACTTCTTTTGTCACCTAGAATTGAAGACATTTTTTCCCTTTCCAATCTGGATGCCTTTAATTTCTCCCTCCTTCCTTTCCTCTCTTTTTGCTTGGCTGCAACCTCTAATATAATATTGACAGGAGTGGTGAAAATGGAGGACATTCTATCTAGCCTTCCTGATCTTAGGGTGAAGATATTCAACCTTTCAACATTAAGTATGATAGATGTCATGGGTTTTTTTGGTAGATGATATTTATCAGTCTGTAGAAATACCCTCCTATTTCTAGTCAGTTGAGAGTTTAATCATGAATGTGTGTTCGATTTTTCAAATGCTTTTTCTGTATCTATTGAGATGATCATGTGGTTTTTGTCCTTTATTCTATTAAACTGGTGCATAACATTTATTGAATTTTAGATTTAAACCAATCTGCATTCCTATGATAAAACCTACATGCCCATTTTATAATCCGTCTTATATACTGCTGGATTTCATTTGCTAATATTTTGTAAAGGATTTTTGTGTATGTATTCATTAGAGATATTGGTCTATAGTTTTTCTTGTTTGTTTTGTTAAGTCTTTGCCTGGCATTGGTGTTAGGGTAATATTAGCCTCACAGAATGAGCTGGGAAGTATTTCCTCTTCCTCCGTCTTCTGGATGAGTTTGTGAAGGATTGAATTTACTTCTATTTTAAATATGTGATAAGATTCACCAGTAAAGCCATCTGGGCCTTGGCTTTTCTTTGTGGAAAGATTTTTAAATTATTAATTCAATTTCTTTACTTGTTATAGGTCTACTCAGAATTTAATTTCTTCTTGAGTCAGTTTTGATAATTCTTTCTAGGAATTTTTCCATTTCATCTAAGTTGTCTAATTTGTTGGCTAAAGTTGTTCATGATATTCCCTTCTAATCCTTTTAATTACTATATGGTCAGTAGTGATATCCCTACTTTCATTTCTGATTTTGGTAATTTATGTTACCTCTTTTTTTCATGGTTAGGCTAGTTTAAGTCTGTCAATTTTATTGATCTTTCCAAAGAATTAACTTTTGTTTCATTGATCCTTCATTTGTTTTTCATTGATTTCTGCTCTAATTTTCATTATTCATTTTTATCTACTTGCTTTGCATTTAGCTTGCTCTTTTTTTTTCTAGTTTCTAAAGGAGAAACTTGGGTTATTGATCTGAGGCATTTCTGTATTTCAGATAGAGATTTTTAAAGCTACAAATTTTCCCCTAAGCACTACTTTAGCTGCATCCTACACATTTTGATATGTTATAGCTCTGTTTGGATACAGAAACCCAAATCACTATCCTTCTCAGTCCCATGAGAGGAGGAGCGCCCAAAAGCACCAAGGACTACATTGCAGAGCTGTGGCAGCATGTGGGGGAACAAAAAGAAAGGAGCTTCCAAGCCCAGGCATTCTCTAGATGCTGGGAGGGACATAGGGGAGGAACCAACACAAAACCTAGAGCAAGAAAGCAAAGGAGAAAAAAGCCTCCCCACCACTCCAGTCATCCTCTGTAACCTAACCTTCCCCTCTCCCCTGTACTTCACCAAGCTTCTAATTGCAGGATAAGATGATCTCCTGGTAGCTATTATAACCCTTGATATACATGTGTTAAATTCCTTAGTTAATATTCCTGTAGAAAAAAAAATGCCTAAATTCAAGTGATAGGGTTGGGCAAAACAGGCAGTGAAAGAAAAAACTAAAATGACATATGGGTAGAGCCTTTAGGCTGACTCAATATATTGCTATGGCCTGTAAGTGGTATTGATGTGCATATGCTTGTACTGTGAGTACTCGTAAAATGTCAGAGAAAATACTCCAGATCAAGAAGAGTTACAGGTGAAAAAGTGACAGAAGGACTAACTCTCCTGCCATTTGCTATCAGTGGTAGGCCAGGATTTAGTACAAGTGTCTCTACACATTAGTGTCCTGTTGGCTGAATGACAGAAGGCTCACACCTAAACCAGACCAGAAGAGGTAGCCCATATACTGCAACAAAATTCAAGGGCCCGTTAGCCAGCAAGAGCTTGTTGAGACTGTATGGACAGATTCACATCATTCAACCCTCTGGCATCAAAAACTGCTCTTGCTAAATACAATGGACACTTTTCAGTCTATATCACACTGATTTCTCATCAGATCCAAACTTCCTTAAATACTATCATCCTTTGACATCACATTTTCCTGTATTTATTTCTTGAGCCACTCCTGCTTTTGCTTTTGTTTTTTTGTTGTTGTTGTTTTTTCTTAAGGGGGGGTGTACTCTGTTTCATTTATCTGATGTTTAAACATTATGGTTCCTCAGCCCTAGTTCCTCTTGACAATTCTGCAGACTCTCCACAGATGAGCTCATTCCTCTCATGGTTTCAAATTTCATCTAAACAGTAGTGATTCCCAATTACTACACCTTTCTTTTGAGCTCTAGACATATATCTAACTTCTTATTCAACATTTCAGTCTGGACATCTTTCAGGGGTTTCAATTTCACCAGATCTAAAACTAAACTTCTAATTTTGTGTCCATACGCTTCCTCCCCACAATCCCAACCCCAATCATGGGGGAGTTGGAGGGGCCTATACACAACTACTCCTTCTCCAGTGTTCCCAATATAAGTAAGTGCCACTGAATAGCTCAAGCTGAAACTTGGGGAGACATACTGGACACCTCCCTATCTTATCATCCCCCAAATCTAATTAATCTCCAAGTCACACAAACTGCATCTTTTCAAAATCTCTAAACAAGGATGTCTCTCATCAATGACACTATCACCATCACATATCACCTGGATTTCTAGAATAAGCTCCTAACTGTCTCTGAACTGATATCCTCTTCCTAATATCATTAAGTTCCAGTGATGCTTGCCTTCCAACATTCCTTAAAACACTGGAAGCTCCACTTTGTTTCAGGGCCTTTGCACAAGCTATTCCCTCTTTCAAAGGTTAACTGATTCTATTCCTTCAAATCAAAACTTATAAGTCACATAGGAAGACATTTCTGACCACCTTATCTAAAGCATCCCATCTTCACTCCAATAATCCCTATCACAACAGCCTAATTATATCCTTCCTGTCACTTACACAGTTACTTTGTTTAAATAAACAAATAATATTTGTTTAAACATGTGTGGGCAAGATGGTAACTATGTACATTGGTATCTATGTACAATGTATCTTGTACATTGCTGGGTGACTGATGGTTAAGTGCTGAAGATCTATTAAAGGGACTGATTTAACGAATTAAGACTTTGCTTTCATTAACTGTGGGAAAACATTATGAAGAAGTCTCAAGTATGATAACACATACTAGGTGATGAATAAAACTTTTTTTAAAATAAAGAGATAATCAGGAGAAAAAAGGCTTTTTTATTAAGACAAGGAAATCTACTATGCCATTGTGAGCTGCTTCTTTCTGAATCCTGAAACTCCTCATTAAATTATAAAATTACCTAATCAAAATCCTTCCTGACATTGTAAAGCAACAATTGCTTATAATCTACAAAGGCCACTTTATGTGCCCTGTTTGCATAAAAGTTGTAACCTGTGGTAGTCTTAAATTAAGTCCACACATTCTTTGATACTTTCTCTTTAGGAAGTGGAGCTTGATTCCCCTCTCCTGGAGCCTAGGCTGTATTTAAAGACTCACTTGTAACAAATACAACGTAGCAGAAATGATGGAGTGTGACTATCAAGTGTAGGTCATAAAAAGACATCGGGGCTTCTGCCTAATTCTCTCTTGGATCACTTGTTCTGGGGGAAGCCAGCTCCAATGTCATGTAGACATTCAAGCAGTCTATGGAAAGGCAGACTTGGTAAGGAACTGAGTCCTACTGCCAAGAGGCATATAAGTGCTTCATCTTGGAAAGTCCTCCAGCTCCAGGAAGACTGTAGCTTCTACTAACATCCTGACTGTGGTTTGTTCATTCTATTTCAATTGGATTTGTAATAAAATATTATCTAAGGAAAATGAAATAAACTCTAATCAAAAACAGCTCAAGGGGCTGGTCCTGTGGCATAGTGGTTAAAGTTCTGTGCATTCCGCTTTGGTGGCCCGGGTTCACGGGTTCAGATTCTGGGCGTGGACCTACACTGCTCATCAGCCATGCTGTGGCAGTGACCCATATACAAAATAGAGGAGAACTGGTACGGATGCTAGCTCAGAGTGAATTTTCCTCAGCAAAAACAAAAACAGCTCAAATCAATATAAAAGTTGGTATGCCAAAAGTAAAGTATAAGTTTCTATGGCTAATACATTTTAATCAATAGAAAAATCCCAGTGTTCACTCTCTTCCCAGTCCTTGAATTAGTTAACTAAATCATATTGACGATGAATCAATACCTACTATGAAAGAAAATAATTAATGATGGTGCAATTTAAATATAGCCAACTGACCAGCACACAGGAGAGAAATGCATACCCCTACACTCTCCCAATTCCCTATACCATGAGAGATACTTTGGCATTTTAACTTTCCTCTCAGGTAGTTATTAAATTACTTTGAACTAAATAAATACTGATTATTAAGTTCATATGTATACAAAAATTAATATTTGAACTCTGATTTACCAGAGGTTAAAGATAAAAGTTTTAATTAAATATATTATTGTTACAAAATCCTTAACGTATGGATTTGATATTTATACCAACAAAGAAAAAAAATTACAAGAAATATGATGTAATAAAGCAAAGTTTCATCATTTTTAGCAAAGTGATAAAAAATTTTAATCTTATTTATCATACATGTTAAGCAATAATAGTACATATGAAAATGAGTATGTAATAAACACTTTTGTAATTTAGATATTTTAAATACAGCTTATTTTTAATGATCTTTATTGAGATAAAATTTAACATAATAACATTGAAAAAAACTTAAGCGTATAGTTTAATAAGGTTTGAAAATAAGTGTTTCTGTAACCACCATTACAATTAAGATACATTCCAAAAAGTTCCCTTGTATCCCTTTGCAGCTAATTCTTTTGTCCCAATTCCTGGACTTTGGCAACCAATGATCTGCTTTCTGTCATTATACAGTTTTGTTTTTTAGATAATTTCATATAAATAGAATCATATAATTTCATATACTTGTTCAATACTTTCATATGAATACAATCATAGCTCATGGCTATGATGTATGTAACCCAGGATACTTAACTTCTTTTACTTGGCATAATGTTTTTGAGATTCATCCATGTTGCTGCATGTATCAGTAGTCAGTTCCTTTTCATTTCTGAGTAGTATTTCACTGTGTAGATGCACTACAATCTGTTTATCCATTTACAGCTGATGGATGTTAGAAATGTTTCCAGTTTGGGACTATTACAAATAACACTGCCAATAATATTTGATTACAAGTGAATGTGTGTACATATATTTTCATTATTCTTAGTAAACACCCAGGAGTGGAATTGATAGGACATAAATTAAGTGTATATTTAACTTTATAAGAAAACCAGCAAATTATTGTCCAAAGTGACTATAATAATTTGCATTCCTACTAGCAGGGTTCAAGTATTCCTGTTCACATTCTTTATCTTCTTCTGTTTTTGAAAATCAGGTTTATTGAAGAATAATTTACATAGTGTAAAATTCATCCGTTTTAGGTGTACAATACAATGAGTTTTGCAAAACAAATACAGTTGTGTGACACCACAACAATCAAAGTATGCAATATTTCCAATATATTAAAAGGTACCCTCCTTTGTAAATTATCCCCCTTTCTTCATCCACAGCCCCTTGCAACCACTCCTCTGATTTCTGTCCAAATAGTTTTGTTTCCCAAAATGTCATATGAATAGAATCATACACTATGCAGTCTTCTGTGTTGGCTTCTTTCACCTACCATAATACTTTTCAAATTTATCCACATTGTTCCATATATCAGTAGTTCATTCCTTTTTATTGCTGAGTAGTATATTCTATTGTATGGATGTACCACAACCTGATGATTCACTAGTTGATGACCATCTTGACTATTTCCAATTTTTTTGTAATTATGAATATAGTTGCTATAGACAATCATGAACAGATCATTGCATGAATATATATTTTCATTTCTCTAGGGTAAATGCTTTCAAATAAGACTGCTAGGGTGTATGATATGTGTATGGTTAATTTTATATGAAACTGTGAAACAGTTTCCAAAGTAGCCATACCACTTTACTTTTCCATCAGCAGCACGTGAAGTTCCAATTACTCTGCAACCTTACTAGCTTTTGGTATTGTCGGTTTTTAAAAAGTCATTCTAATAGGTGTGCCATGGGATCACCTTGGTTTTAATTGGCATTTCTCAGATGACTAATGATGTTCGGCATCTTTTCACGTGTCTCATACTTGTCTCTATTCTTTGTTGAAATATCCATTCAAATCTTCCACTGACATTTTTAACCAGGTTCTTTGTCTTGTTATTAGATGTTAGTTTCTTATATATCCTGGATATGAGTCCTTTATCACATATGAGTTGTGCAAATATTTTAACTCAGTCTATAACATATCCTTTCATTTTCTTAAGAGTGTCTTTCAAAAGCAAATGTTTTTCATTTTGAAGGACAATTAATTAATTTTTTTTTAGTCTTATCTAAGAAATCTTTGCCTAATGAGAACACAAAGATTTTTCTCCTACATTTTTCTATGTTACATTTTGAGTGAATTTGTGTGTGTGGAAAAGGGTGAAGTTTTTCTGTGTACATGTGTATGCATATCCAATTGTTGACCACCATGTGTCGAAAAAACTATCTTTCCCCATGGACATATCTTGATACATTTGTTGAAAATCAAACTGGCCATTTATGTATGGGTCTATTTCTGGACACTATTATATTCTATTGATCTATAGGCCTATTTTACACAAATACCAAACTATACTAGTTAATGTAACTTTATATTAAGTCTTGAAATCAGACAGTAAAAATCCTCCAACTTTTTTTCTTTTTCAAAATGTTTTAGCTATTCTAGATATTTGTATTTCCACTTAAACTTTAGAATCAGCTTATCAATTTCTCCAAAAAAGCCTGCTAAGATTTTGGATAGGGTTACTTTGAACCTATAGATCAATTTTGGAGAGAACTAATACCTTAATAATGTTGAGTCTTCCAATTCATGAATATGGTATAGTACAACTTTCCATTTTTAGGTTTCTTTAGTTTCCCTAAACAGTGTTTTATAGTTTTCAATGAACAAATCTTAATATATTTTCAAATTTATCTATAGGTATTGAATTTTTTATACTATTTAAAAGGTACTTTTAGTTTCAATTTCCACATTGTTCATTGCTAGTATACAGGAATAAAATTAAGTTTTATACATTGACTGTATGCCACAAAATAAGTAAACTCATTTATTAGTTCTAATAGCATTTTTTTTGTTAGATTCCCTGGAAATTTCCACATAAACAGTCATGTATATCTACTAATAAAGACAGCTTTATTTCTTCCTTTCCAGTTAAGATGGTCTGTAGTTTCCTATTCTGGTAATGCCTTTAAGTGGATTTGGAATTCAGGTGATACTGGTCTCATAAAACAACTTTGGAAACTTATCCTTCTTTTCTATTTTCTGTAAGAGTTGCCTAGATGGTATTATTTCTTCATTAAACATTTCAGAGAATTTGACAATAAAGCCATTTGAGCTACAAACTTCCTGTTAGAGATCTACTATAAGATCTTTAAGTACAAATTCAATTTCCTCTGTAGAGTTATTATTAAGATTATGCATTTCTTCATTAGTGAGACTTGACAGTTTGTGTCTTTCAAGGAATCTGTCAATTTCATCTAAGTTGTCTAATTAAGTAGCATAATTTTGTTCACAATATTTCCTTATTTTTCTTTTAATAATCTGAGCATCTATAATGATGCCCCCTTGTTCATTCTTGATATTGGCAATTTGTGTCCCTTTTCTTCTAAGTCTTGCATAGATATAACGTTTATTAATCTTTTCAGAGAAACAAATTTTCATTGCAGTGATTTTTCTTTCTTGTTTTTATTTTCTTTTTCATGGATGGTCTGCCTTTATGTTTATTATTTTCTTTTTTCAGCTTACTTTGGTTTACATTTGCTTCTCTTTTTCTAGTTTCTTCAGACAGAAGTTCAGTTGACTTAAAATAAAATAATACACTAATAATCATCATTTACTATAAATGTAAAACACAAGGTCACGCATTTCAAAACAAATAAGAACAAATATTAATACAGATTATTTTCCATATTTTTCTCATATAAAATAGTACCTAGTTTGAGGCAATCCAAAACTGGTTCCAATACCAACACGAGGTAGACAGTTAACCACTTTCTTTACTGTTGCAGGGTCTGGGAAGTTGAACATTACAGCAACTATAAAAAATAATTTTTAAAAATTAGAAGATAATATGATTTCCTTTCTGGAAAACTGACTTCTTGGTCCAATAAAATATTTACTCTTAGTTCAGTTATCTATTAAATACAATTCTTACCATATTACTTTTATTATAGTGTATCTCGTTTTAATATTAGTATGCCAGGGGTGATATTCATTTTACTCATAAACTCCTTGACCATAGGCAATTTCTTCTCTAAATTCTGTCAAAAGTTCTAACAACTGTTGTTGCATTAATGTGACATGAAGCTTAGATTATCCAGTTACAACTTTGAATTTTGGCAAGTTGAATATATACCTATGAATTTCTATAGGGAACTAATTAAAATTTTAACTGTATATATAGTTAGCAATCTAACACCAGAAAGCCTATAGATGTAGCTACTAAATTGTCAGTTATATTTATTTCCAGTGATGACCAGTTTAAAAAATATTCCCTTTACAATGTCTATATGTTTATACTTTATATGTTCATATAATCTAGAACAATGCGTGACCTGAAGGAAAATTTTTCCTCTATGGTTAATAATCAAATTTAAATGCTTTCTAATCATTTCTATTTCAATAATCACACATTTTGAGAATACCAAGAAATGCATGTCAATAATATAAACATATGCAGCATAAATGTTAATGTATGATAGTCATCTATAAATTTTTTAGCCTTCTTAAAAAATATGAAAATAACAAAGTCATAAAATGATTACAGAGAATTTAGAATATATTAATTTGGTCTTGAAATTTTAATTATATTAACTTCAATATCAGAACCATATAAAAGCTACAAGTGCTCATCTAAAAAAATGATCCTTCTTTTTCACCTAGCCTAAAAAATACTTCAGGCCAAAAAATTTTACCAGATGTTGGTGAAACTTTTAAACACTGGCATTACCAACATGTTTCAGGAAAATAAGAACATGAGCATTCACTAAGCACCTAAAACATATTTAGAACTGTCATATACATACCCAATATACCTTTTTAATAAGCCTTCCTTATATATCCACTATTATACTGAATACAGGGGGGAAAGAAAACAAAAGAAAAAAACTATCATAGGTTATGGCAGATGACCAAGGCCACGAGGGAAAGGCAACTGAAAAATACACAAACAAAAGCAAGGATGCATAAGAAATTTCAAAGAAGGAAAATGAATGAGGATGAGCAAGTAACAAATATTATAAGGTTGAAATCCCTCTGGGATAGCAAGAATGTAGACTGAACTAAAGTGGGAAACATTCACTTGATTATTTGCCTGGAAGGATAATGTTTACCTTAGGAAAAAGAGGTATGTGTGAGGGAGGAGACCAAATAGGAAAGAGAAAAACATCTCTCACTAAAAAAATCTGTATTCCCTAAAGACACATGACTTCATAAAGGAAAAAAAAAATGTGTGTGGAATATATGTTATGTGTAGATTTTTTTAAATGACAACTTGTAGATTATAGAAAGAGAAAACAAGAAAACTTCAATCTACTTATATACAAGGAGTATGTACAAGTCACTAGGTTTTATATATTCTCCCTTGCATGTCTCCACTCATACCCATCAATGCTTTTCCTTCAAGTTCACCTTGTCTTCCCTCTTGTCTTAATGAATTTCACCAAGTTCCATTCTAAACCCACAAACTGAATTTTAGTTATTTCAAGAATGATGTAATACAAAGCAACCAGCATCGTTCAGTACCATTTTCTGATGGTCCCTTTATAAATGGCAATAGACTAGACAAAAGATTAAATAAATGTATGAATCATTTGATTACCCTCTCACCTCTCCAAATGCAGTCACATTCCAGAAGGAGTTTAAGCATAAGAGCAATGTTGAGGATATCAAAATTCCACAACAGATTAAATGGTTAGTTATTCCCCATATTTATAAAGGCTTGCACTAATTTGTGATATGGCCAGAAAAAGAAAACTACAACAAATAATTCTAAGAATGACCAATGGGAGAAAAAACCATGAAGATGCATTTAGTTCAAAAAAGAGGTCAGTAGGACAGAGGGTAGACTACAAAATACTATCTAAATGGGAACAATATGGCATGTTTAAAAATGAAACCTTAAAGAGATGGAGCTTAGCTTGGTAGCAATGTACTTCTGCAACATATTACCTCTGTTTGCCATAAAGATCTCCAGGGCTGTATTTTGCAAAAGATAACGACGAGAAAAGATCGATCGTATCTCTGTGAACAGCCATTTTCCATGCAGCCCTTCTGTATAGGCCAGAATCTAGTGAGAGAAAAAATAATCCCAAGTAAGTAACAATAGTAGAAAATTTTTTTGTTTTCTTCCCCCCAATTAAAACAGAAGACCCTATTAAGAAAAATAATTTCTAAGAATTGAATAAACAGTTATTGAAATAATTGAAGGGAGACTAAGAAAATAGCCATTTGTGGGAAAAAAGCTTAAATGAAAGAGCAGAGTAAAATCATAAAACATCTATTTATAAATATATCTAGGGACTTTCTAAAGCAATGATGTAACATATTTCTTTTTAGGAAATACAATTGCATTATTTATTGATTGATTTTTGAATCATATTATGAAAGGTAAAGTTTCAGATAAAACCTTAAAAAGGGAGACCTCAAAAAAATGTCCCACATGCTTATGGATCACATACACAATTCAGTTTTATATAATATGATGCAAAAGTATTTTTTGTATACTTTAAAATATATATTTAAGTTCATAACTTTAAAAACATCATATTTTTAAGGTCACTGTTAAGGCAGCAGTCACTCACTCAGAAAGCACGAAAGCTGACTGTATAAGAGGTCAAGTATCATTTTGTCAGCTAGGCTAAACACAAACTTGCAAGTGAACTCAGCATAATCTCTCTATGGAGTAGGTGGTTGTCAGAGTAACTTGTTAAAATTCTTGTCATCCCATGTGACAGATGCAATAGCTTAGAATGCTTTGCTAACTCAAAGTAATCCTGTCTTTAGTTCGAAACCACTTTGTTGCTTTGTATTCAGTTTTGTTTTTTAAAAAGTTCATTTCAAAAGCTTAATTATTAAGGTGTTAAAGGAAACCCAGATTTGGAATTTTTCTACACCAGTACTTCACATCATATTAATTTAAAAAATGATATGTGTTTGCTATCAAAACCTGATGAAAATCCATGAAAGCAAATTAAGTTAAACAATTAAGATATCCCTCTCAAAAGTAACCACCATTAAAAAGTACAAATGAAATGACATTTGATTATGATACCACCTTGTAGGGACAAAGATGGGATAAGCAAAGAGAGAAAAAAATGAATACTAAGAATTCATCCTACATAAACTGTTCTTTTCTTTACTCATTTCCATTTTCTAGATCTTAATTACAAATAAATCTATATTGCTCAATGCAACCTTATTTAATTCACTAAGTATTTAGATTTTTCTACAGAAATGATTCTACATCTGGCAGCATAGGACCTAGGAAAGAAAAGAATGGGTACAACTCTAAGGCTCAGTGTTTTCTGAAAAAAAATTCAAATGACCAAACAACTAAGCACACTTTCAGTTTTAAAATTGGTGATAGAGATGAAAAGTTCTCATCCTAAGAAAAATAATAATAATAAAATAAAATTAGTGATAAAGAAATCCTACTAACTCTTTTCATACAACCAATACCTGTGTAAGTAAGATTAAGAGAAGTGAACAGGAAAAGAGAGGATAAAAATATGACTATTACTCTCAAGATTTTTTTTTTTCACTGAGGTTGCATGTACCCCTTTCTCTCACCACCAGTACAAGACTGCAGAGTCTGCAGTGTCCTCTTACTTGGTTTTTTTCCTTCTAGACTTACCTCTAGAGTCTACTATGACCAGAGGGGCCAAAGAAAATTTTTTTTAAAATATAAATCAGATCACATCACTCGTATATTTAACACCACCCACTGGTTTCACATTACACATATAATAAAATCTGCAGCTCTTTATAATTTTTATACAGCCTTACATCCGGGATTCTCTGATAAGAGAATCTTCATTCTTCTTCAGGGCCTTTATATTTGTTTTCTCCTCTACTTGAAATGTTCTCCCCCCAAATTTTCACATGGTTGGCTCATTCTCACATTTAGTTTTCTGCTCAAATGTCATCTCCTCACAGAAGCCACAGGATCTAAACCCCACTTCCTCCATTACCACCTCATCCCACCCAAACTCGTCACATTTCCTTCATAACACTTATCACTACCTGAAATTATAGTATTTGCTTGCTTGTCTATTGCCTCTATTCAGCACTAGAATACCAGAATCTAAATTCTAGTAAAGACTTAGAATACATTCTATTTCCATTTTCTAAAACAACGTCTGATACAAAGTAGATATTATTTTTGAATGATTAACTGAATCAATGAATGGCAACCTAAGCTCTATATATGGCCCCAAATCATTTTGTTTGGGCCATATTTTAATGAAATTTCAAGGAGTTGGAAATACTTGAGAAAACGGATAAATATTCAGATTTCTGGTTTGTTAGGAAAAACTGGAATATCTGTGAAATGTAGATCTATATGCCACATGATAATAATTGGTATGCACTCTCCATTTTGGCACAGTCTCCAGTCATTCACTCATTTACTATTGCTTGCCTAGTTCACCCTGGCATTTGAGTTTGCCTCCTAGGACATCTCAAATAGTAGAGAATCCAATATATGTTCTGTAACACTTACAGTCCACTACATCCAATTTTTTATAGGGAGAATGAGGCCTGGACAAGTTAAATACTTAATACAAAGTCCTTTGGGAAGTTAGTGGCAGAGTCTGGCCTACTCAAAGGTTTTCTAATCCAAAAGTCCAGAGCTTCCATATATATACCACGATGTTACATTTCTAAAAAAGGGTTTAAATGTTTGTTAAACTAGAACTCAACTCATCAGAAATTTTAGTCAACTACATTTGTTTTTCTGCACTTGGGTTATAGGTGAAAGAGGAAAATCAAAAGAAAACAAACAACAAAGGACCCTTTAAGCTCTGTGATATGCTAAGATTATCATATACTGGTCTGGAAATTCTACCTTTTATATCTATAGAGCTACATAATAAGACCTGTTGCTCATAATGGTGACATCAATCATTGCAAGATTTAATTATATTCTAGGATACTCCAATTATTAGCAGAAATAAGTACAGTCATGCATCTCATAACAACGTTTTGGTCAATGATGCATATACAAGAGTAGTCCCATAAGAATAGTACAATGTAGCCTAGGTGTATATTAGGTTATACCATCTAGGTTTGTGTAAGTACACTTTATGAAGTTTGCACAATGACAAAAAAACCTAATGACACATTTCTCAGAATATAATCCCATTATTGTGACACATGGCTTACACTAAAACCTTGTTATAACATTTTTAATGTATTGAAATAGTTTTCCAATTAATCAAAAAATTCAATTTATATCCCATTCCTTTAAGCAGTATGGTTATTTAAAAATCTCCTTAAAATTCAGCAAGTAGCATGCTCCTTTAAAATTTGTTTTATTACCAAATATCATATTCAAAACTACAGAAAATGACATAAGCCCATGTACCCACTATTCAACCTTATAAAACCCTAAAATTTTGCCACATTATTGCATATATTTTAAAAATTAATAAGGCATTACAGATAGTCTTGAAATTCCCATGTATAACCCTTCCTGATCCCATTTTCCTCTTTTGTCAGAGCTAATCACTATCATTGTTTTGAGGTTTATCATTCCCATGTAAGTTTTTATACCATTAGTACACATACATACATACAGCATTATTTTTGTATGTTTTCAAACCTGATATAAATGGTATCATACTGAATATATGACAGCATGCTTTCAAAGTTAAATATAAGCAAGTCTAGTGATGTTTTAAAACTCAGAAAGAGAAAGCAGGAAGAGAGACAAAAAATTATTTTAAATTGCCAAAGGTATCAAAAATTAAAATCTTACACAAAAAAACTAACCTGACTTTAAAAAGAATTCACAAGTGAAATTCTATACTTACGGTCAAAATAGATAGGGTTTAAAATAAAAACAAAGAATCTCTTAACTAACAGAATTACTAGCTGAAATTGATATAGTAACATTTCTTTAAAGAATTCATTAGGAAAAGGTGTCAGTACTGAAAAGCAGCTGAGGCCTAGCTAAGCAAGAGGTTTATTTCTTATTGGAATAGTATATTCCTGGTCCGAGGCTTCACTTCAAAGTCTCTAGAGTTCAATTAAAACTGGATTAGGTAGAAGCAGACCCTTCTTTGGGACTTTCTGTTCACTGAAACTCTACATACACTGACAGCACCCTAGACAGAGGTCTGGCCCTCCAATGAATCAGTTGCTATGGAAACCGTATCATTACCATTGCTCTGCAGTTATGACCCCAAGTCTAGAATAGCTTGAAAGCTTAAGCCCACAGCATTCTCTTTGAATGTTTACCACCTTGTTTTAATATTGTTAGTATTATTACTACTGAATTCAACTTTCACTTTTTTATAATTTGTTTCAACAAAGATGGTTATTAGTTAAAAGGTGAGATAAGGGAGTTACAGAGGAAAGAAAGAAATCAGTACTGAATTATTTATATACATATATAAATACATACCTATATACTCACACACATATAAGTACATATATACTATTTCTTTACATTAAAAAATTCAAACACATCTTCTTTAAAATTATCTGAAAATTGTGCCTTCTGAAAATGGATGTTTTTCTCCAAATAATAAACACATTTCTTTCTTCGACCCTTCAAATAGTATACTATGAACACATGAAAACTTCTTCATCCTGTTGCATTTATTAACTTGAAAGTAAAACATTTTCCACTTTCCCTTTAACCATTCATTTTGAAAAGCTAACAAATTTATCTACATAAAACTTTCTTTTGTTTTCTCTTCCTCATGAAAAAAAGAACAAAAATATAAATCTGTGTTTATTGCCCAACTGCATGATAGTCTTATTTACTGAATATCAGGCATTTTTAAACAGTAGATTTAAAATAGTCTCTGAAAATAAAGCCACATTTGTTTCACTTAAGAAAAAAGGTTTTGTTTTAATTTGAATTTTAAAATTCTTTTTGAAGGGAAAAATACTAAAATGTGATAAAATGTTTTACCTCAAAAATAAGACATATTTACATGGGAGTCTGCATATATAGAATCAATAAAAGATGTTTTTAAAAATACTATTCTTAATGTTTAAAACTAGCATTTCATATCTTAGTTCAAAATATTCGCCAATTTTTGAAGAGTTTTACTCTTTCAGACAATTCTATATTAATTTCTGAAGAATTTGATAATAAAAGTAAAATCAGATAATATATATCAACAATAGTACTTAAATTTCACAACAAAACCATTTCCAAACTATATGAATATATTTAACATCAAGAAAACTGTTTTAAACTTAGTATACAAAATGTAAACTAATCATGCAGTCAATTAAGCAATGACACTACTGGTAGGAAAGTCTAGAAAATATGCATGTCCCATTTTCAGGGAATGTAATTTTAAATTAGTCAGAAAGATTATACCTTAATATGAAAAAACAGTAAATATTTGAAATATATTTAAAGTGAAAACACATACTGAAAAATATTCTAATACGAACTCACCACTAAATATATGTGCAAATATGTTTTATTTGCAATAATTGCAATTTTAACAAATTAGTTGAAAGTAATTTTAATTAAGTATTTTAAAGTTGTATCACTCTATTATTAACACAGTTTTTGGATTTTGCTGCATATCATTTTCTCTGAACCTTAATGTGAAAGCATAGCACTTAACTTATTCTAATAATATTGAATTCTACTTGGTTTAAGAATACTTTATCACCAACTATATAACTTTCAGTTTTAAGTTTTCAAAGATATATTATTAAAGTTAAACATAGAGGTCTCTTTTAAAAATGACATATAGTTGACTCTGGTAAAAACTTCAAGATGGTAATTTTATTATTAACCATATATCTACGCACACACAAAATGTCCCGAAATTTTGAAAAAAACAGAACAATGATAACAGAAATATGGAAGTTATGAATATGAAAGAAAATTACCTTTTAAATTAATTATGAGTTATTTAATTTTTTTCATCTATGTAGTAAATTTCCTCCTTCCGCCTACTAGTACTATGATGCAGTACAGTATTCTCCTTAGTATTTTCACGGGTGACAAATTCAATTAAACATATTCATTACTCTAATGTCCTACTTGGCAGTTTAGTCAGTATGAAAAATTTAAAATATATAAATAAAATGCTATGTGACCTCTGTATTGATTGGGCTAAAATGGTTTTAGCCTGGGTGTGGATGATGGGGCAGCTGGGAGGGGCAAGAAGAGAGCATACAAACACATACACTCTTATGTTTTCTCTTCCAATTACTGAGGGAGATGATAAAACCACAGCAAATGATGTATCAGCTCATTTTATCTTATCGCTTTGGGGCTAGGTGACAATGAAGTTCATATTTCACTGGCTCCCATTGAAGATCGTGAAAATTACTTGCCCTCATGACCTGAAATTTCACTAGAAGACAGAAATTTCTCTTCTGCAAAGTAATGCAATTTTTCAGATGTCAACCTTTAGCCCAGCTTTAAAAATTAATTTCATTTATATTAACCAAAGATATTGATATTTTCACAGAACGCTCTGATACATGAAGCACTGACTGGCAAATTGATGTTGCTTTAGATGGGTAGAACTATTTTATTTTAAGCTGCTATGCCAGACAGATTTATGGGAAACTGAAATTCCCATTTCATAATTTAATATTTGTACTGGAGTGATGCACCTTTAAGCCCTTGGCCTGTAAATAATTCAGAGTCTTTAGTTGGTTCTGTTTTATTTTCAATATTCTTCAGCTTAAAAATAATTTGCATTCTAAATGATGTATCATAAAAGCCATCTCTTATGGAACTAACATTATGTTAATGAATCAAAAGCCAAATGTGGTAATGAAAAGGCAGATCAAAGAAGGCATTTATCCATCATCCAACTAATTTCTAAGTTAGTTTTTCTTTTTTGATTTAAACTATATCTCAGTCTGATTTTTTCTGAGAGAAGAGAACAACTGAAAATATACTACAAAAGGATATTAAGGAACATGAATGCATCTTACTGTATTTTTCATAGCAGCACATAAGGTAAAAAGCTAAGTATTACATTTTCAGTAAAAGAGTAGAATGAACTTAAATAAGTACCTGAATTCAAATAGAAATATTTGGGTTTGGAGGTACCTTTTAAGATAAAACGTAATAAAAACAAAGCCACAAAGTCAATTTAATCATGAACAAGGTGTGAAAGTATTCCATCTGATTTTAATGTAAGAGATACAGAAATTACCTTGTAGTTACACACACACACACAAAAAATTCAATATTTTAGAGTACCAGAAATGCTACTAAAAGATATACAGTCTAGTAGCTTAGCAAGTTTTTATTACCTTTATCCAGTAAAGAGTTTTATCTAATTCAAATAATGCCTTGAGAAGACAATCATTACGCCAATACATTTTCATTTTATTAATAAGGTAAGTTAAGCATAAATATGCATACGTTTATTTATTAATCTATATTCTCAAAATTAGAAAAAGGCCAAGAAAGACATGTCTCTAACTTAGCTATTTCTCCCCAAAATGGTTTAACACCACTCTGCCAAGTTAACCTGCTATCCTCAAAATCACCTTTGCATTTTTATGCTAACAATATCCAAGTTGCTTTTTTCCCACAAATATTTATATTTAATTTTCTTTACATGTATGATATGGGAAAAATGGTAATATAAATTATACTTTATGATTTTTCCATTTAGATTGGAAAGATTTCTAGTTACTTCTCAAAAATTTGTGAGAATAACACGCTATTGTCACTGAATTCAAGGTATAAAGTATTTTTGCCTATTATTCAACACACTGACGATAAAGTCATGAGTTTTCTATTCCTTAACAAAGGGTTAAAATTAAATCAGCACTAATAAAAAACTTTCTAATTTCAAAGATATTGGAATAGCCTATAAATATTCCAACATATAAATAAAACAATCTACAGACACAAACTTCTTTCTTCTCAATGCCAATTCTTATTTTATGAACTCCATCTCAATCTCAGATTGGTATCAAAAGCCCTCCGTAGATACATGAGCCAAAGCTTCAAGTCAGAGTAATATCAGCCTATAGCTAGACTACTATGTAGAAAATACAATATGATTTTGCCACTGCAAGTTTGTGGTAACTATCTAAATTTATTAAAGAAAAAACCTTTGTTTATCTTAAAGAAATTTGCTTTTCTTCTTCAAACACAGCAGAGAACAGAAACAGAAAGCAAAATGGAAAGGAAAAAGTTATAGAGAACTTCATGCTAAGAGCCTAAAACCCCCAGGACACTTTTTTCCTAATCTGAGAGAAATACTCTTCTACTATATATTTTTTTAGCTTTCTTCCTGTCATTAATAACTCAACTTTTTTAGCTGGAGTCAGTTATAAATGTACAGGTACCTATTTGCTTCCATAATAGAGCATGAAATTAAATACAGTGCTGGCCTCCAGCTTCAGATATAATCTTCCAAAAAGCTATTTTCTTTTTTTTTTGCTGAGGAAGAGCAGCCCTGAGCTAACATCCGTTGCTAATCTTCCTCTTTTTGCTGAGGAAGACTGGCCCTGGGCTAACATCTGTGCCCATCTTCCTCCACTTTATATGGGACACCGCCACGGCATGGCTGACAAGCAGTGCGTCAGCTGGTGCCCAGGATCCGATGTGGCGAACCCCGGGCTGCCAAGCGCGAACTAAACCGCTGCACCACCGGGCTAGCCCCAAAAAACTATTTTTTTAAAGGACCTATATTACACAGAACATTGTGAATACAATTTAAATAAGATTTGGGGGTCAACCTGATTTCACTGCGTTTAACTCCACATTGTACACTATCACTAGATTAGAGTTTCTACTTGACTGGAGTTCTTTAAGGCTAGGCCACTAGTTTTAGTCATCTTCTATTCACAGTATATAGCACGGTTTCAGGAATATAGAGACGTTGACTGATGGATGGAGGGCCAGCCCAACCTCACAAACTACATACAATCTAAGCTTTTGGGAACACATAAACACAAACACAGCAGAAAGCAAAAAGGGGTAGAAAAATGAAATGGAAAACTACAACAATAGCATTTTTAAAAATCAAATTCAAGGATCAGAGTACTTTAACTTCTGACCAAGATGGAGTAACAAGAACTGGATTTACCTTTGTACAAAAGCAATATTTAAAATAGAGATAACATATGAAAAAAATTGGTTTCAAAACATTAAACATCAAGCAATGAAAGACAGTGATCCCTGAGGGAAAGGAAAAACAAGTGGTGACACCTATTATTGCTCCAGCTCACTGCCTGGAGAGACTGTAGGCCCCAGAACAGGCAGGAGCAACCTAGTCAGAACACACTGGTCTCCTGGAGTAGAGAAAGTGGTTTAGAGCACAGTGAGATAAAGGCAGCTAAGTTTGCAGGGCAGAGTAGCAGATTGGAGAGCATTGGAAAGAGAGAACTCAGAGCTCCCGAGATCTGCAGTCTTCTGCTGAGTATTGATCAACCCATGTGTTTAAGAAAACAACCTGAGGCCAGTAAAAGAATCATTCCCCCAAATTACAGAGAATAACACCTAGAGCTCACATAAGCAAAGAAAAAAAAAATGTCATAATTCTTGGAGCATTGGGTACTCAGAAAGGCTTTATTAACTCAATAGTGGGGAAAAATTAGCCCTGGACTAAACACTGCTCTGGTCCTGCCTAACAAACAAAGCAAGATCTACATAGATCAAACTTTTTCCAAGTAACTTAACTGTATCCCAGAACAGTGCATTAAAATATTTATGGAATACAAAAATATTTACCACACAACAGGGTAAAATTCACCACAGCTGGTATTCAATTCAAAATTACCAGGCCTGCAAAAAATCGGGAAAATATGACCAATAATGAGGAGAGAAATTAGTGAATCAAAACTGACCCAGAAATGACACAGATGACAGAATTATTAGAAAAGGACATCAAATCAGACAAAGTAGATTTTAGAGCAAAAAATATTACTAGGGATAGAGAGGGTCATTTCATAATAACAGATCATTTTATCAAGAGTCCATACTATCCAAATTGTCTGTGAGCTGAATAATAGTGCTTTAAAATACATGAAGCAAAAACTGAGTGAACGGAAATGAGAAATACACAAACCTACAATTATAAACAGATTTCAACATTCCTTTCTCAATAATTGATAAAACAAGTAGATGGAAAGTCAGTAAGTATATAGAAAACTTGAACAAGAATATCCACCATGATCTAACTGATATTTACAGAACAATCCATCCAACAGTAGCAGAATATACATTTACAAAGATAGAGCATATTTGGGGCCAAAAAACAAGTTGCGATAAATTCAGCAGATTCAAATAAAATAAAGTATATTCTCTGACCACAATGGAATTAAATTAGAAACAAGTAACAGAAAGATACCTGAAAAATTCCCAAAATTTGAAAACTAAATAGTGAACCTCTAAATAACCCATGGGTCTAAGAAAAAAAAAAGAGAATTAGAAAGTAGATTGAACTGAATAAAAATGAAAATACAACATATAAAAATTTGTGGAATGCAGTTAAAGCAGTGCTAAGAGGGAAATGTCAACCACTAAACACCCATATTAATGGGAAAGAAAAAAGATCTCCTATCAATGATTCAGCTTGCACCTTAAAAAACTAGAAAAAAATCAGAGTAAATTAAACCCGAAGGAAGCAAAAGAAATAAATAAAAATCAAAGTGAAAATCAATAAAATAGGAAACCAAAAACAATAGAGAAAAAAAATCAATGAAACCAAAAACTGGTTCTTTGAAAAGATCAATAAAATTTATAAACTTCTAACCAGACTGATCTAGCAAAAAAGAGAGAAAACAAATTACCAATAGTAGGAATGATATCAGGAATTATCAATATGAGGAGAAAGGAAACATCACTACAGATTATATAAACATTAAAACAATAATAAGGGAATAGTATATACAACTTTATACCACTAAACTAGATAATTTTTATCAATGAACAGATTTCCTGAAAGACACAAACTACCAGAGCCCTCTCAAGAAAAACAGATAACATGGGGCCGCCCGGTGGCGCAGCGGTTTAGTCCGCGCTTGGCAGCCCGGGGTTCGCGAGTTCGGATCCCAGGCGCCCGCGGACGCGCACTGCCTGTCAGCCATGCTGTGGCGGCGTCCCATATAAAGTGGAGGAAGATGGGCACGGATGTTAGCTCAGGGCCAGTCTTCCTCAGCAAAAAGGGGAAGATTGGCAACAGATGTTAGCTCAGGGCTGCTCTTCCCCACCAAAAACAAAAAAAAGAAAAACAGATAACATGAATAGCACTATATCTATCACAGAAATTGAATTCATAGTTTAAATCTTCACATAAAGTAAACTCCAGGCCCAGATGGCTCCACTGGTGAATTCTACCAAATATTTAAGGAAGAAACAGTATCAATTCTATACAAACTCTTCTAGAATATTAAAGAGGAAGGAATGCTTGCCAACTCATTCTATTAGGCCAGCATTACCCTTATATTAAAACCAGACAAAAGCATTATAAGACAAGAAAATCCAAGAAGCAGTCTCCACTTAAATATTTATGTAATTTCTTTGTCTTGAGACTTATTGTGGATACTCTATAAACAGATTAAATGACTTCTCAAACTACCATAAGACATTTTCCCACTCTTGCACTTTCACAAATTGTCTCTGAATGCACCCACCTGCCCCTTACATTTTTCAAAATTGTCTACACCAGTTTTCTTTTGTCATGTATTCCAACTTGACTTCCTTTGGATTTTAGTAGGGTAGCTGAATTCTCAGGCTACTCATTTCAGATTGAGTGACTTCATCTATAACCACTGCTTCTAATACCAAACCACACAGAGGTGCAAAAATCTAATGATAAGACATTAGAGGTGATTACCTCTACCTGGAGATGTCAAGTTTTGGACCTCCTACTTACTAGATAGCTTACTTCTGATCACTTACTAGATAGCTCCACCACAATAACCTCTAAATTCTCAAATTCAACATGCCCCAAAATGAACTCACATTGTCCCCTTAAGAGCTATCATTAGTCCATTAGAGACTATTCTGGTAAATGAGGCCACAAATACCATGTACACCACACAGAAACCTGAGTCATCCTAAATCCTACCTCTCATTCCTTTTGATCTCACTGATCTCTTAATCAACAAGTTTAAAAGATTCTATCTCCCTACCAGTACTTACATCCTTCTACTCTTAGTCATATATACTGAATCTACTTTAAAACAACTCTTCATCACATTTGAATGTTTTTATAGACATATCTTATGTCCCAACCATGTCACACAACACACACTCCTTCAACCACACTATGCTATTTCATGCTTATGTGCCTTCCAATGTGTTGTTCTTCCTATCTGAAAAGCAACCTCTTTTAATGAGCTTAGTAGCAGTGGTGGGGGTGGCTATATTAGAGTAGTAGGAGGCAGTAATAGCAATAGCAATGGCACCAACAAATACAATTTAATTACAGCTCATTATATGCCAGGATCTATGTTAAGTGCTTTATTTCAATTAATTTTTAAAATGGCACTATGAAATAGGTGTCACTTGCACCAATTTATAAATGAGAAAACAGTCTTTGAGAGGTTAGATGACTTAGCCAAAATCACATAACCAGTAAGTAGTGTAGCCAGCTCTATCAGACCTCTAACATTGTGCTCTAAGCCACTACATAATACTTCCTCTATGGTGAACCTCTCATCCTTAAAGGCCAAGCCAAGGTTTTGTAAAACCTCTAACTTCCCAAGCAGATTCAATCATCCTCTGCTTTGTGCTATCACAAGCCTAGCACAAATTCCACTTATTTGTAAATGTCTCCCTTACCAGACAATGAATTTCTTTAGGTAGACACACAAATTACTTATTTTTGTAAAGCTGGAGTACTTGGTACATTACAGAACTCAATAAATGTATACTCAATGAATAAATGATGAGATTAACTATTTCAGTTGAAAACTAATTTTTCATCTTCCACTCCTCGCTTCTATAATTCATTTTAAAACTAAATAGAAAGGAGATCTCTCAACTTGCTAAAGAACTTTGTATCTCAGTTCCTGGAAAGGGCATTTAGTGGGGCCATGATCAGGGTTAGCAAAATTGACTGTTCTTGGAGAGAGTGCTTAAAATGATCTCTCATAAGAACTATCAAGTATCCTATGAAATATCATTGCCCTGTGATGAATTATTAGCACCTAAAAGAAATACAAGTTTCCTAACACCTCACCCATCCCCCCCCAAATTCTGTAATGTGCATTTGCAATATTATCTAAGAATATTCAATTCTGCTATAGAAGACAAGAAAACAAATGGGATAGATGAAAACCAAAGAAACATTAAACATTGACATTAAGACAGTAACTTGTGAGATATAAGCAAAATTCATAGGCTATGTTAAGTAGAGATAATGAGGAAGGAAGTAGCTTGTGAGAGACAGATTTCAAAAAGTGCTAACTATGTACAGTAAAGTTAAAAATCTGTTAAGACCTGTTGAAGACAGAATACACTGAATGTATGACAGAATAAAGAAGAACGTTACTTACCAATAAAAAGAGATGGAAAGAACAAGTCATAAGGTATAATCATGCCAATTCTGTTTTGGGTTGCTGATATTTCTGTAGGTCTCGAGAGTGAGGCAATAATTACCCTTTTGTTCCAGACACTCTTCAAGGATGTTTTTATAGTGAACAGCCTTGGAAGAGACAGATATCTTGCTTCAGAGCAAAAGGCAGGTTTTTTTTTACTGTCCCGTATAATAAAGATAATGATGCTCTTTGGGGCAAAGGTCAGACTTTACTGCCTATTGTAAACATTTTGGGTTCCTGAAGATTGAGGTTGCTCAACTGGGATGTAAACTCACTGAGTGTACACTATCTACCTGGGCCTCTTAGTCTGTTCAGACTGCCATAATAAAATATCACAGACTGGGTGGCTTAAACCACAGAAATATATTTCTCACAATTGTGGATGCTGGGAAGTCCAAGTCCAAGGTGCCAGCAGATTTGGTTTCTAGTGAGAGCTCTCTTCCTAGTTTGCAGGTGGTTGTCACAGTATCCTCACATGGTGGAGAGAGAAAGAGATCTCTCTTCCTTTTCTTATAAGGCCAAAGTCCTGTGGATTAGGGTGCCAACCTCATGACCTCATTAAACCTTAATTACTTCCTATAAGACGCTATCTCCAGTTACAGTCATGATGGGGGTTAGGGTTTCAATACATGAATGGGGTCGGGGGGATACAATTCAGTCCACAGCTTCTCTTCATGTCACCTTGTGAAACCAAGGGGCAAGGGGAGCAGACATCAAATGATGCTTATTCTCTTTGTTGTGCTGTAAGAAAGATCTTTGTCTCTGACCCAGGAGTCTCATGTCTTCTGCCAGCATCCATAAAATTTTGGCAAGATAAATTGTTAGTTTGCAAGTAGGGTAAAATTTCAGATTGACACTCTGGATGACAACTATGTCAGGCTTAAATTGGCCACCCACTGGTGATACCCAATATGGTCTGATCTGGCCCCTGTGGGTTTTATCTGCACAAGAAATTCAGACAAAACCATAATTATTCAACAGGCTAATTGGTTAGCTATAACTGTGGCCAGCGATACTTGTTGCTGTATATCGCCAACAAAGCAAGTGTGTTTCATTGGCCTGGGCCACTTTCCATCTGTGAATTCCCTTGCTCAAACCTCAACACTGGGACTTATAACACTAACAACAAGAAAGGCTGATAAGGCAGAGAAAGAGACATAAATGTTGCATAACTAGGATTAAGTACTTGGATCCTTCTGCCCGCTTGCAGTCTATCCTAAGTACATTAACTTACCCTAGCTCACTTCCCTTTCTTCTCACTGTGTTTTAAATCGATTTAATAAATCATGTGATTGGAGAATCTTAATCTGTGAGTCCTTCTGTTCTGTGATCTTTGGGATGATTTTCCTGGTAATATATTTGTAGCAAGGCAATTTCTCACAGAACAGGTTCACAGCTAACCTTTATCCAACCTTAAATTACAATTTAAAAAAATTACTCTAGACCATAGGGAAAAACTAGGAAGCTCCATAATTCATTGATGAAGTCACCACAACTTTAATACTGAAAACTTAAAAAGAGAGTATAAAAAAGGAAAATTGAAGAGCAATTTCATCACTGAATAAAGATACACAACTTCTAAATAATCCATAAGCAAACAGAATCCAGCAATTATTATAATATTACCAAGGAGAGTAGTTCCTTGAATTGCAAGAGTGGTTCTATATCAGAAAATCCACAACATAATCATTATATCAACAAATTAAAAGGAAAACATTATATAATCAATTAGTAAATGCTGAAAAGGCATTTGATCAAATTCAGGAACCATTCCTAAAGAAAAAATGCTATTAAAATAGGAATGAAATAAAATTATATACAATAAAGGCTTTTTACCAGAAGCCTACAACAAATATTAAATATGTGACCTGGGGCTAAACATGTAAACTTTGGACTAAATAATTGTACCCATCTCATATGCTTGTTTTGAAAATTAAATTAATATATGTATAGCTAGTAAAACAATGCCTGGCACATGGTAAGCATTTAGTATGTGTTAGCAATTATTATTACAATAATTATTATCACCAGTCAAAGGGCAAAAGGTATAATAAATGAAATACAACAACATCTAAAACCTGGTATAAACATTTAAAAGGAGAAGATGAAACTCTTTATACAAAACACTATTAACTAAAATGATAAAAATACATATAATATAATATAATGTATTTCCAAATAAATATGGAAACATTATATCTGTTCTCCATTTTAGCAACTGGCGCTTAGATATAGAAACTGGAAAAAAATATTTCATTCAAAATAGAAAGAAAAATTTTAAGCAGGAATAATTTTAGCAAGAAAGGCCAAGAGGGGGCCAGCCTGGTAGTGTAGTGGTTAAGTTCACCCGCTCCGCTTCAGTGGCCCAGGGCTTGCAGGTTTGGATCCCAGGCACAGACCTACGCACCGCTTACCAAGCCATGCTGTGCAGCCACCCCACATATAAAGTAGAGGAAGATGGGCACAGATGTTGGCCCAGGGCCAATCTTCCTCAGCAAAAAGAGGAGGATTGGCAACAGATGTGTTAGCTCAGGGCTAATTTTCCTCACCAAAAAAAAAAAAAAAAAGAGAAAGGCAAAGAGGAGCTGTAGAACAAAAAATATAAAATATTAAAGGACCAAAAAGTACAATCTGAAACAAAAATAATAAGTGTTTTTAATAGGAAAATTTAATATCATTAAAATATAAATTTGACAAAAATCAATACATAAGTTTAACGCATTTGCAATTAGAAAGCCAATGGGGCTTTTCTTAAACTTCATAAAATTAAGTTTACAGGACAGAATATATACCTGAAAATAGCCAATAAAAGGATGAAAACAGACTAGTTAGAGGGAGTACCTTACCTTAAACACTATGCAGATGGAATAAAGACTTAAATAAATATATTTTAAGAATATTAGACAATAACACAGTCTGATATTTCCTATTTCATTTCTTTTTTTTAAGTGTCAGCTGTGATGCACAAAACTGATAGCACAGCTTAATGTGGCATCATCAACAGGTAGGTAAATCACCTAGGATTACACAGTGGCTTGCACATAGTTGGCTCTCAACTGTTCTTCTCTTGACTACGTATATAACCTACAAGTCAACAGACCTTTTAAACCATAACTGGAAATCAGAATGTATAAAAGAAATATTTATAACTATAACTTTATAAAAATGTAAAATTAATTAATGGCAAAAGATATGATTAATAAGTTCAAGTGGAAAGACAGATTTGGAAAAATTATTTCACGATAGACAAAGGATTACTATAATATACAATGAACATTTATAAATTCAAAAGAAAATGAATAAAAAATGTAGAAAGACTTTAAAAAGGAATTTCACAGAACTAATTCAAATGTTCAACATAAAAAAAGTTCATATTTATTAGTAGTAATGAAAAACCTCAACAAAATAAGAATGAGATATTTTATACCCAAGAGACTAGCAAAAATTAAAGGAGCTGTAACACATGTTGCTGACAGGAATGCAAAAAGAAGTATATATTGCTGGTGAAAAAATGAAATATAAAACCCCTTTGGAAAGTAATCTTACATTATTTATTAAAAATAAAGATAGCCACATTTTTCATAGTGACAAAAACAAAAATGGAAAACAAGTCTGTGAAATCCAATGCATGTCATTAGGAAAATGGTTGAAAAATTATGACATGTCTTCTTCAGTCATTGAAAAGAATGAATTAAAGCCACCTCGGCTGACTTGGCTGGATACCCACCATCAATATATAGTACAATGAGAAAAGCAATATACCGAGAAGTACATATTACAGGATTTCATTTTGGTTAATCAATGAAAAACTCCCCAACCACAGACATAAGTTTATAGGAAAATGGAGAAAAATATGAAAGGATACATGCTAGATTGTTAATATATGTTAAGTGGGAGAAGAGGATTTGGGAGGCAGGAGATTTGGGTGAGGAGGAACAGGAGAGATCTAAGAAAATATGGGAAAACAGCATGCATAACAATAAAACACACAAACATAAAACAACCAGTGAGTAGATCATATTTATAATAAAACTATTCACGTAGGTATGCATAAAAACGTTTCTTAAAAGCTGAATGACAGAAGGTATGTCATTATTTTCTAATTTTTTTTAACTACGTTATGTTAGCAGTTTTTGTATACTGTCATGAAGGACAAAAGTCACCTTATTTTTCTTTTCTTTCAATAGTTTTCAGAGTTCAAATTGTTTACCTTATTTCTCCTTTTAAAGTTTCCAAAATTCTTTCTATAGATTCTTAGAGTTCTTCTTTACCTAGGACCAGCCTGCCTTCCTTTTCAAGGTCTTTAAAGATAAGAATACAACTCCTTTCAATTTTAAATGCTTTACTTCTGATTTCTGTCAGTTACCAAAGGTTCAGGTCACAGTCCTTCATAGTCATGGAGTGGGGACTTGATTTAGAAAGAGTAACTGAAAATCAACATGGACCTCTGTGATCATCTCAGAGCTCACCAAATATTTTTCTTACCCACCCATCTCTGACCTCTGAGGGTCTGACATAACAGTGTGAGTAGAATAAGAATTCCCTGGGATTCAGGGAGTTTATTTCTGAGGACTGCTGGCCTTAAATATCTACCTCTGTGGCCTCTGCCACAAGCATTAATAGTCCCATTTGTTCATATTAGTTATTGCATTTTTATGTAGGACTTGCCTAGACTACATTTTGTTCTTTGGTTTATTTTACTTCATTCATAATTTATATCAAAAAAAAAAAATAAACCAACCTTTAAATGAAAGCAAACTAATTCAGTAGAATATAACCTCCAACTTTTCCTAGCCTCCTACCTGTAGAATTAAAAAAAGAGAAATCCTTAGAGGTTGAAATCCATCACTAATTTTTTACTTAAAATTTTATTAAGGTATTACTTACATATGGTGAAATATACAGATAATAGGTATACAGCTTGATGAGTTTTAATAAATTCATACATCTATGTTTTCACCACCCTACATGATATAAAACATTTTCATCATTCCAGAAAGATTCCTCACACCGCTTCCCAGCAACATCCCCCCCACCCCCAAATAATCACTGTTAGAACTTCTTTCACTATTAGTTTTACCTATTCTAGAGCATCATATACACGGAATCATACAGTATGTACTCTTTTGTTTTGGCTTCGTTCACTCACCATGATGTTTGTGAGATTCATCCAGGTTGCTTTGTGTATCATTAACTCATTTCTTCTTACTGCTGAGTAGTACTCCATTGTATAAACATAATATAATTGGTGTATCCATCCGTCTGTTCATGGACATTCAGTTAGTTTAATAAGAATAAAGTTGATATGAACATTAGTGCAGTAGTCTTTTTGTGGACCTTTGTCTTCATTTCTCTTGGATAAATATCTAGGATTAGCATTGCTGCTTCATAGGCTAAGTAGTATGTTTAACTTGAGGGAAACTGCCAGAACAATTTTCAAAGTGGTTCCTATCTGTAATAGGTGAGAGCTCCAGTTCCTACACATCTTTGCCAACATTTGGTGCTGTCAGTCTTATTAATTTTAGCCATTCTAGTGCACAGTTGTGTCTAACTGTGATTTTCCAAGGTGATGAATGATGTTCAATACTTTTTCAGGTACTTATTGGCCATTCATATGCATTCCTCTGTGAAGTTACTAATCAAATCTTTTGCCATTTGTTTTATTGAGCTGTCTTTTTATCATTGATTTGCTAATATTTAGCAGACATGACTTCCCTGTGAGATAAATGTACTGAGGATATTTTCTTAAAACTGATGCTTCCTTATTTATTTTGTTAATAATATATTATCACGAAAAGATTTAATTTGCTTAAAGTCTATTTTTTCCTTTTCAATGCTAAATGATTTCTGGATCTTAAAAAGAAATATTCTACAAATGTGTATTAAAGTCAGTTTGTCAATTTCTTCAAAAAGACCTACGAAGATTTTGAATGGAATTAAGTTGAAACTGTAATTTGAGAAGAATTGACATCTTCACAATACTGTCTTTTAATACATGAACTTGTTGTATCTCTCCATATATTAAGGTTTTCTTTAATTTGTCTTAGCAATATTTTGTAGTTTTCAGTAGGTCTTACCTGTTTGTTGGCAAACAGAGTTTTATTTTTTTCTTTCCAATTCATACGGCTTTTATTTCTTTTCCTTGTGCTATTGCACTGGCTAGGAATCTAGCACAATGTTCAGTAAAAGTGGATGTTCTTGCCTTGGTCCCAATTTTAATGGAAAAGGCATTTAGTTTTCACCATCAAATAAAAAGTTAGTTGTAGTTTTTCTCCAAGATGTCCTTTGCTGGGTGAGAAAGTTCTATTCCTCTTTTGCTGAGAGTTTCATCATTAATGGGTATTGAATGTTGTCAGATTTTTTCCCCCACTTCTATTGAGATCATATTCTTTTTCTCCTTTATTAGTGTGAACTATAGTGACGGGCTATGCCAATGTTAAACTAAACCTGTATTCCTGAAAAAAAAAACCCATTCAGTCATGATGTATTATCCTTTTAAGTATTGCTAAATTTGATTTATTATTATTTTAGAACAGGATTTTTTTCACTTATACTCAGATATTAGTCTGAAGTGTTTTTTTTAATAGTTTTGTTATCAGCGTTATGATATCCTTATAAAATGAGTTGATAAGTGTTGCCTCGTCTTCCATTTTTCAAAAGAGTTTATGTAAAATAAACATTATATCTTCCATAAATATTTGATAGCATTCATGAGGAAAGTCATCTGAATCTTGGTTTTTCTTTCTCTCTCTTTTTTTTTTCTGCTGAGGAAGGTTTGCCCTGAGATAACATCTGCCGCCAACCTTCCTCTTTTTTTGCTTAAGGAAGATCAGCCCTGAGCTAACATCTGTGCCAGTCTTCCTCTGTTTTGTATGTGGGTCACCACCACAGCATGGCTGATGAGTGGTGTAGGTCTACTCCTGGGATCCAAACCAGCAAACCCAGGTCACCAAAGCAGAGTGCACTGAAATTAACCACTACACCATGGGGCCAGCCTCTAGGCTATTCTTTAGTATAGAGAGAGCTATTTGGGTTATCTATTTCTAATTGTATGAGCTTTGGAGTTTCAGACTTTTGGAATTTGTTCAATTTATCTAAGTTGTCAAATTTATCCTTTTAATGGCTTTAAGATCTATAATGATGTTTTCACTTTCATTCCCCCAAATGGTAATTCTGTCTTCTCTCTTTTTTCTTTATCAATCTGGTTAGATGTTTTTCAATCTTATTGAATGTTACAAAGAACCAGCTTTGGGATCCATTGTTTTTTCCTATTGTTTTTTGTTTTCTTTTCATTGATCTTATCTCTTTTATGTCTTTCCTTATGCTTACTTTGGATTTAATTTGCTCTTCTTCTAACTTGTTAGTGATAAAGCTTAGATCTGTGATTTTAAACTTCTCTGTTTTTTTCATGTTATTTATAAAGTTGTGAATTTTATAGTTATAGATTTTCCTCTAAGTACTGTTTTATCTATGTCCTACAAATTTTGATATGTTTGTTTTCATTATGATTTGAAAATATTTCTAATGTCCCTTATGGTTTCTTCTTTTTATTTTTTTAAAGATTGTGTTATTTAACTGGAAATATTAGGGGACTTTCCAGTTATCTTTCTAATTTTGATTTCTGGTTTAACTGTATTATGAATAGAGAACATAATCTCTATAATCTAAATTCTGTTAAATTAATGCACCTTTTTTTTCTGACTCAATAAATGGTCTTCACAGTAGATTTTGCATCTGAACTTGTAAGGACTAGGAATTCTGGAGTTATTAATGGTAACGTTTTATCAGTGTCAATTAGGTCAAATTGGTTTAGAGTGTTGTTCAAGTCTTCTACAGAGTTACTGACTTTATGGCTATTGTTCTATCAATTACTGAGAAAGAAATTTTGGAACCTCCAACTACAATTGTGAATTTAAATTTTTCTCACTTTAGTTGCTTCACTTTTTGCTTCCAATTTTACAATCTATTATTTGATGCTATATTAGTTTCCTATTGCTGCTATAACAAATTACCACAAACTCAGTAGCTTAAAATAATGCAAAATTATCTTACAGTTCTGGAGGTTAGAAGTCTGAAATAGGTCTTAATGGGGTAAAACAAGACTGAGTTCCTTCTGGAGGCTTGTAGGGAGAATCCATTTCCTTGCCTTTTCCAGTTTTTAAAGGCCACCTGCATTCCTTGGCCAATATTCCCTTCTTCCTCCATCTTCAAAGGCAGAAGCATAGAACCTTTAAAGCTCTCTCTCTGACTCCAATCTTTGCTTCTGACATCACATTTCATCCTCTGAACTCTCCTACTTCTTCTTTCTCTTATAAAGACCCTTGTATTTACATTGGGCCCACCCATATAATCCAGGATAATCTCCCCACCTCCAAACCCTTAACTTAATCACATCTGCAAAGTCCCTTTATCATATAAGGTACATATTCAGAGGCTCTGGGGATTGGGACATGGACATCTTTGGGGAACTGTTATTTTGTCTACCACAGATACATATACATTGAAGATTGTTATATCTTCTTGATGAATTGGACCTCTTATTATGAAATGTCCTTCTTTGTTAATATTCCTGAATTCTATTTTATCTATATTTAATATTGGAATCCCAGGTTTCTTTTGACTAGTGTTTGCGTGGTTTATATATTTTTTATCATCCTTGCATCTTGAGATTTAATTGCACCTTTTGTAAACCATACTTGTGTCTTACTTTTAATGAGTTTGAAGGACTCTGTGTTTTTAAATTTTCAATTTTAATTAGACCATTTACATTTAGGGTAATTATTGATATGGTTGGGTTTAAGTCCACCATCTTGTTATTTGTTCTCTAATTCTTTATTTCTTTTTTCTTCTTTCAATCTCCTTTTGTATTTTTTAATATTCCATTTTATCTCCTGATTTAGTTTATTATCTGTATCACGTTATTTTATTTTTTAGTGGCTATTTCTATTTCTTACAACAGCTTAACCTCAAATAATGATAAAATATATCTCCTTGACATATAATGTAAGAATCCTAAAACAGTAGACTCCCTTTCCCCTGCCCTCCATCCTCTGTACTGTTTCCTCCTGTTCTTTGAGCTATTGTCTTTCCACCTAGGTTATAAACTCCACAATATATTCTTCTTATATTTACTGTAAATAGTTGGTATCTTTTAAAGAAATCAAGAAATAAGGAAAAATGTCTTTTAAAAGTTTTATTATATTTAACCCACACATTTTCTTCTGGTATTTCCATTACACATATGTTTGAGAACTTGACACTGTCCCATAGCTGACTGATCTTCTGTTCATTTTGTATGAGTTATTTTTTCTTCCTTCTGTGCTTCCATTCAAGTAGTTTCTCTTGTCCTGTCTTTAGTTTCACTGATCTTTTCTTTTACAGTGTCTAATAAACTGTTAAGTCCATCTACGAAAGATTTCAGATCAAATATTGTAATTTTCCATTCTGAAACTTCTGTTTGGCTCTGTTTTACAGTTTCCATTTTTGCATTGGGATTCCCCATAAGTTTTCTTATTGTGTTCATGATTTCCATTAGATCTTTGAATATATTTATAATAGCTTTTTTTTCCACAGAATTTTTTTATTTTCTTCATTTATGTATCCTTATCATTAAATAAACTCTAGATTTTATTTGGATTTCACCAATTTTTCCATTAATGTCCTCTTTCTATTCCTGGATCCAGTAAAAAAAAAAATGCCACATTGCCTTTAGTTTTCATGTCCCCTCAATATCCTCTAGTCTGTGACAGTTTCTCGGACTTGCCTTGTTTAACAATCTTGAAGAATACTGGCCAGGAATTCTTTAAATTGTTCCCAATCTGGGTTTGTCTGTTGCTTCATCATGATCACAATGGGGTTATGGGTTTTGTTAAGAATGTCATAGAGGTGAAGTGCCCTTTTAGTCACATCATATGAGGCAGTCATATGACATCCACATGACCTCACTGGTAATGGTAACCTTCATCATGTACTTAAAGTAGCATTTGCCAGATTTTTCCATTATAAAGTTACTATTGTTCCCTTCCCTTACTTTATTCTTTAAAAGTTGTTACTAAGTCTAGCCCATCGGTAGAGGGAAATTAAGTTTGTTCTTCTGCAATGGGGAGTATCTATCTATCTATCCACATGTATATACTAGATTTTTAAATTCCATAATCTTTATCATTTCTGGGACTCTTGCTATTAAATGATTTTTCTCATAGAATCACATTTTCCTGCTTCTCGGCATGTCTAGTAATTTTTTGTATATTGGATATTATGGACTCACAATTATTTTGCTTAAAATTGCTTGTCCTCCTTCAGAGAGGTGTGAAGTTTTGTGCTGTCACACAGTTAATTTACTTGTGGATCAGATGGTTCCTTTTCAGGGTTGTTTTAAGTTTTGCTAAGACAAGCATAGAGTAGTATTTATTACCCAAGGACAGAGCAGAGTAGTCTACTATAAGCACTTCTTATACTTAGCCATAAAATGGAATAATTGGGGCAGGACAAGAGTAGCAGAAATTGATTTTACCTTACAATTAGATCACTAACAATCCATACTATCTTCCTTCTTGACACTACTTTTCACCAAGGTAAATGATCACCCTCCACTCTTTCCTCCACAGAAATTAATCCATAGACATTTTCCCATTTTTATTTCAATACAATTTTACCTTGATAAACATGAAAAGAGAAGTAGACATAGGGTGGTATGCCCAGGCTAATCTGGATCCTGGATTTTTTAAGGGATAACCCAAGATCAATACACATAAATACTGATTTCACCAAGCTCTAAGCAATGGAAAGTAAGCCAACTCAAACGCACAATTCAGGTATTTTGTACACTTATCAATAATATGGATTTTGCTTCTTAAACTTTATATTATATTTATCAAGGGCTTCTATAGTTGTAGGTATACATCTCACTGATAAAGAAATATAGTAGGTAGCTTTCTGAGTAAAAACTGCTGTTTAAATTTTATATTTAGATTAATGGCAGATAATCCCTTCAACCAGTCCAAACAATCTAGAAACTAGCAATTAGTCCTATTGAAGTAATGTTATAAATATTAGTTTGATTCCTAGTTTAGCTCACAAAGTGCTCTTTTGCCCAAAAAGTGACTGAATCACATAAAAACTGATTTCTAATCATCTGAGGCCAAAAATCCTCTTAGCTTCTTCCCATCTCAACCCCAAACCTGACAGAAGTAATCATTTTTATAAAGGTTAATAATAATTCAAATTTTCTAAGTAAAGAGTAGCCTATATATATATCTTGATACTTGTTCAGAAAGGTCAGGATCTCCTTAATATATCATCCAATTACATAGGTCCAATTCTATTAAGAGTAAATTTCTTTTTAAATACATTTAAAATCTATATTACCGAAAATAGACATACACAACTTTTTTCTATTAACATTTTTGTGTAACGTATCAGCTATAAAAAAGCAAGCATCAAAAGGCACTGTTCATATTCTACACATTTGGAAAACTGAACAAAATATTATTTGATGCTGTTCCTAGGCAGCAGATAACATACGCTGGCTTTTTTTTTTCCTTCTAAGAGAACACATTTTGGTTTCATAGTTTTTCAGTTATGTTCTTTTTTTCATAGTCCCACAGATTCATTACTTTGATGACCATTTCTCAGAGACTCAGGTTCAATCTATAACAACCATTGAGATAGCAAATAATTCAGCCTCAGTGACTGTGTGTGTGAAAATGGGCTGTGTCCTAGATAAATGGCCTACCTCCCTCTGACACAGATTAGGTCATCATTCAAACTAACCACAGATCTCTACAACAAATACAAGGAAATACAGGTTTACTTTAGCTGACGTTTCTGTTTTAGTGTACTCTTCCTTTTAGATAGTTACAATGTCATCAAAATATCATGGCATAGGCTTGAAAAACCAATATTCAGTAATATAATGATAAAGACATTTCATAAGTTTACAAACCACCAATTGTTCAATTACTATGACTTCTCTTTTACACCGGGGAATCTTCTAAATCTCTGCTATTTCAGTCTGAATGAAAATGTATAAACTACACTATGCTAAGGTTGCAGACAAGAAAAGCCATTAGAGGTATATGTCTCTTTCCATATTCAAATAAACTCTATTTTGTTCCTCTCAAATTTCTGATCCCTTTTCTCTTGCCATTTATCTGGCTATTAGAAGAAAGAAGTAAATATTATTTAGAGAGGGAGGCTGGCTTGCTACCTACACAGCTCCTCAGACAGTGGAATTACCTTGGTAAATTCAACAGAGTCCAGAATTTACTCACTAGTCTTATAGGTTCAGAAACAGAAACAAAACAGATTTCACCTGTCAGGAATAGGTTCCTATTAACCAAGTACACAAAGATCAAAATACAGAACAATGATTTTTTAAAATGTATAGAAAGCACAATGGCCAACGAGGAGACTAGACATAGAATACATTCTTTACCTAAAAGAAAAAAAAGACAGAAAAGGGCCAATTAAATCCAGAGTGACAGTTTACTAATTTAAATAAGGAATATAATTGCTCTCTTCTGGTTAATTCTGCCAGAGTGACCATAAATTTTTATCTCTTCTCTTGCCCTATGGCAGACTTGAAAGGTTAGATCACTTAACCTCCTTTTCCAACTCTCTTCTTCCTTAGAGGTTTCCCTTCCTCTATAATGCCCTCCCTTATTGTTAGAGATTGCCTTGTTGTCTTAATGAGATATATAAAAAAATTTGCAAAGGGAGAAATACCATTTTCTCAATAAAAAGGAATGACAGACGTGCTGTTGTGCTCCTTCTCCCTTCCCTTTTCTTCCTTCTTTTTAAACTTTTTATTATGAAAATTTTCAGACATACACACAAGTCGACCAGTTAACATTGTCACCTGCCATCAAGTCAGCTCCGACTCTTGGCTGCCCTAGGAGTGACGTCCACAGTGTCCTATCCTGAACAGCCCCACTCCGCTTCTGTGGACTCATACTTACAACCTCCTTTATGGAGTCCATCCATCTCATACTTGGTCTTCCTCTTCTCCAGCTGCCTTCTACCTTCCCAGCATTGTTGTCTTTTCCAAAGAATCCTCCCTTCTCTTTATGTACTCAACGTAGGACAGCCTCAGTTTTACCATTTTTGCTTCCAGCAATATTTCAGGCTTCATTTGCTCTAAGATCCACTTGTTTGCCGTTCTGGCAGTCCAGGGTAGACTGAAACCTTCAAATACCCATCATACCATTTCAAGAATTTTGCCGATTTTGTGTCCTCTCTCTCCCTTGTGACTTTTTTCTCTTTGGAGTATTTTTCTTTTGGCATGATTTTAAAGTAAATCATCATAACATTCCTCCAGAAATTCTTCAGCATGCATCTCTAATAGATGAAGACATTTCTTTTTAACATAAACATATGTCATTATCACATGTAACAATTATCACATGTTAAAATTATCCATTTGTAAAAATTCCTGACTGTCTCAAAAATATCTTTTTTCCATTTAACTGGCTCCAAATAGTAATCAAAGTCCACATATTACATCTGGTTGATACATTTTCCATGTTTTTAATTGATGAGAATCTCTCCTCACATTACACCTTTTTTTTTTTTAAAGAAACTGCTATTTGTCCTATAAAATATCCCACATTTTGTATTTGGATGATTGTTTCTTCATGATATCATCTAATTTGATCCTCTATCCCCTATTCCTGGAATCAACCATTTCTCCAAAAGGAGATGCAAGCATCTCATGAACTCTGTTCAGTGATTTATAGGAAAAGTTTTGCATTCTTAAAATAGAGGATTTGCCTTTTAGTGGAAAATGGTATTTAGAGATCATACCCTAGGCAATAGGGGCACTCATTGCTTTCGGGTCAATTTCGTCAGAAAGAACTAAGAAACATGTGCACTGAGGCACCTCGGGTCACTGCAGCAAACTCACAAGGGCACTGCAGGATACTTCAAATTTTTGATGACCAAGCAATACTGAACATCTGTCAAATGTCATGTAAACTACTAGCTCAAGATAGCTCAAGTTTTAATATTAGATCACACTACATTTCTTTCAATCATGTCACATTTTTGCAAAACTGGGTTTTCAGCAGTTGCTGGGATAAAAAGCAAGTGTCATGTTAAAATCACTGTGGAACAGGAAATGGGAATGTAGAAGTCCAACATGATTCCAAAATTAGAAGAAGCTGTGCAGTACCAAGGAGGTACACACATCCCATTAGTAAGTAATTATGGTTATTTAAGAATAAAAAAATTTTATGTGTATTTTTTTCAGACAACCACTGCATAAAAACTTTATAAGTTGTTCGGATCTAACTATTTAATAAACAGAGCTGTTAGGTATTTCTTTTAGCCTAGAGTAGGGTTTCCAACCTCAGCACTATTGATATTTTAGACTAGATAATTCTTCATTGTGGGGAGTCATATTTTGTACATTATAGAATGCTTAGCGGTATCCATGGTTAGATGCCAGTAGCATTCCTCCAGTTGTAACAATCAAAAATGACTCTAGATATCACCAAATTTTTTGTGGGAGGAGGGGATAAAATCACTCCTGGTTGAGAACCAATGGCCTAGAGTTACTGTAAAAAAAAAATACTGAAACACTATGGGTGACATGAATCAAGAAGGTTTGGGAAACTGATGTATTTTTTAGAAAGAAAATAAAACACAAGTTAAAATTACAGTATTTCTAAATCAAGGTTAAGATTACAGTATTTTTATTTCTTTGATTTTATATTTGAAATTTTCTTATGCTGAAAATATTGGTTCATAAAAATAATTAACCTAAGTACTTAATTGCTTTGTCCTGGAAAATACATATAATATTTCCAAAAGGCAAAACAATATTACATCAAACAGTAAGTTTAAGAATTCTTTATACGTTTAAGAATTTCTTTACAAATTTTGTTCTATGTATTCAAATACAAATGTATAATCAGAATACTTTTAGTGTTACTTGAAATCATTCTTATCTGTGTGGTTTTGCCACAAAGTTAATATACAGTTAAATTCATTCATTTCTAATTGTTTTCTACTTTTATTCCCTTCTTTTCCTTGCCTGTGACATATCATCTTGCACTCATGAGAAGACATACATGAAAATATAAGACAATTGTGTAACAACTGGAGGAGCAGAAAGGCCGAGACAACTGAAAGCATGATTAAACAGCTGAATCATATCAATAACTATATGTTAGGTGAGAAATACAATTCTTGTTTATGTAAAATATTTTTAGTTGAGGTGTAGTTACTTGCAGCCAAATGCCTTCATATCTGTTAAACAACCTAAACCTCAATAAAATTATGTAGAAGGGAATAAAAAAGGCATTAACCCAAAGAACAAAAGGAATATGGAACAGAAGATTGCAACAAAAGAGATTTCAATAACATTTCAGAAGACATAAAGATACATACCAGTGGTGATTCATTTAGCAAAAGAAATGAAGTCACAACCTAAGTAGTCACCAAGAGGACTGTGACAATAAAGTCACCTAATTCACTCTGCAGACCTTCCAAGATTCTCAGCCCTTAAACATACTAGGGAACACAGAAACTGAGTTTATAAAAAGAGGAAGACAGGTGAAAAGACTCTAGAGACTAGCTGGACCCCAAACCTCTCCTCTCCAGGTGAAAAGCCAGTTAAGTCTTTTTCTCCCCTGTCTCTTCATCAGTGGAAACCTGCAATTCATTTGCTGAGAAATTAGGGACCCCAGCCACAGCAGAAATAGGGACAAGGTGCATGGCTGCAATAAAACAGAAAAGAGAAAGTGAACATGCTTCTCACTCCTCCTATTTGTTTTCAGACTACCAGCGGGCTTATAATGCCTCTTCTACTCCTCTATCCTAACACCTCGCAACCCAATACACATAAACCCTCAGACAGGGAAAAGAAGGATTCTTATTTGGAGAAACTGAATGATCCCAAAGAAAAAGCATTCAGATGCTGATACTTGACTGGATCTGCCAATGGACAAGACATCTCACAGGCTGCTAGCAAACAGAAAAAGCCCAAGAAACATACTTGCCTATAAACAAAGAGCATCCAATTAGGTTTGGAAGGGCTGCACTTGACAGCCATGCATCTCCTGTAATTTGAGGAAAGGTTCCCACATAACAAAGATCAAAACAAACAAACAAAAGAACTCAAAAGGAAGAACAAGGGGGCTGGCCTGGTGGCACAGTGGTTAAGTTCGTGCACTCCAATTCAGTGGCAAGCGGTTCACAGGTTTGGATCCCAGGCGCAGACCTACACACCACTCATCAAGCCAAGCCGTGGTGGCGTCCCATATACAAAGTAGGAAAAGATGGGCACAGACAATAGCTCAGCGACAATCTTACTCAAGCGAAAAAAAGGAGGAAGATTGGCAACAGACCTTAGCTCAGGGCCAATCTTCCTTACCAAAAAAAGAGGAAGAAAGAGAATTCAGAGAACAGACTCTTTGAAAAAATAATATCTAATAGAAGATCTTACACCCATTATACAAAGGTAGAATGCTACCCCTCCCTCCAAGAAAGGAACAAAGAAGGACAAATGAACTCTTTACAATTAAAATATATTAAAAAAACTTTCAGTGAAAAGACTGAAAGATAAAGTTGAGAAAAGTCTCACAGAAATAGAAAGGGTAAAAAAAGAGAAACTGGAAAGAAAACACATAAAAATTAAAGGATGAAGCCAGGATATACAACATTTGAGAAAATAGAAAAAACAGAAGGAAATAATCAAAGGAAAAAATTTCAAAACTGAAGGTCACAAATCTCAAGATGTAAAGGGTCTACCCAGTGCCCAGAACAATGAATGAAATAAGACCCACATTGAGGCAAATAATCAAAAAATTTAACTGAAGATAGAAAGTCCTAACACTTTCTAAAAAGAAAAAAATATATCAAATTCAAAAGCACAACAATCAGAATGGACTAACACTTTTCTACGGTAGCAGTGGAATCTAGAAGAGTTAGGCAGATTTCAAAATTCTGAAAGAAAGTGATACTCAACCTACAGTTCTATATTCAGTCAAACTATCAATCAAACATGAAGAAAATCAAAAGATTATTTCACATATTCAAAAAGTCAGAAAAAAATTACATCCTATGCACTTCTTCGGAATTTAAGAGGATGAGCAATAGCAAAACAAGGGAGCAATAAGCTAAGGAAGAGGAAGAATGGGATCCAGGAAACAGAATCCAACGCAGCATAAATCCTAACATGAGAACTATGAGCCAGGTCTAAAAGGCCTGAGATGCTGGGGCAGAAAAATGGAAGACAACTAAAATGTGCTGGAAATTGCTTGTTTATTCTCAGCACCACCCCTGCTCTTCTAAGCTCTATCCTGTATAGCAGGAATTGAAAACTTATACACTATATTTCCTACACCCCTTGCCAGTGAATTTTAGTTTAGAAACCACAAGGAAATCATTTGTACAAGATTTAAATGGCAGAAGAAAATGAGAAGCCATTACTCTCCAGGGGTACCCAAAGGCAGAATCAGTAGCTTTCAGGTGCCAAAGACAACTGATATTAGTAGTTGTGGTTCACCTGCAATTCCTGTACTTCTACATTCTTAAAAACCAGCAATGGTTTTCCATTGGTTGTGTTAGCCTCTGATTCCATGTATTAAATTCCTTTCTTTTTGAATTATGGAAAATACTTTGCTTTCCTAACCTAAACCTGACTGATTCAGGAGTCCTTTAGGCAAAAATATAAAAGTCATGGATCATTTGATGACCATTATTACGTAGTTTTCAATACTGACCATTATTTACATTGTCAACATATTGTATACATTGACTTTTGATTTAAATAAGATTGTGATATACCTCTATTTGGAGGATATGGATAGGAGAAATTGTTTGTGAGGAATATGATGATAGAGTGACACATTCTCAAGTTCCATAAAAAAGGAAGTATATAAATAATGTTTAAAGTTGATAAATATTTTTAAATAGCAGCATAAGTCCATAGTTTTTTTTGAAAAAAGGCAGTAAGGTTACTTTGAGGCATGGGTCAAGTCATGGGGCAGAGGATTGCTCTTAGGTAACAAAGCGCCTGTCAGCAATATTAGGTTTTTTAGGTAGATAATGTCCTACTGTCTTAAAAATGAAAAGGAATTAAAAAAAAAAGACTAACAAAGAAAAACAATGAAAATAAGAAATGAAAAGTTTTAAAACAAACACAAATTACACTTGCAAAAGAACTGAGATCTTGACTCCCTTGAGTAAGATGTTACTCCTTCTATATCTATTTATATGAGAGGCCAAACTACAATCAGATTTTTTTTGGTGAGCATGGAATCAAATGAAGGAAGTTGAGTAAAATAATTAAAATTTTTATCTCCTTGGCTTATGATGCCTGATACATCCATCCCTACAGTGGGACCATACATATCATCAAGACTCAACAATATGGAGACTGCCTTTCCCATAGAAAGAACGTATACTGTCATATATATCAAAATACCTACAATATATGAAAGGCAGTTCCAATGATTCCTTCTGTAATTACTCTGTGTATGTTTCCAGAATTGAACAGTTCCTCAAATGATTGGTTTATTGGCATAGAGAGGTTTGTGTGGCTGTAAAAACAGGATTTAGATTAAGACTAAGTGATCTGGAAGCCAATTTACCTTTACATGAGTACACATGTTTCTTCTCTTATCTATTTTGTGCTGATCTAAAAGTTAAATATCCATTGTTTCCAAGTATTTGTTTTGTCTAGTTAGTTAGTCAACTTGATGGGAGTGGTGATGTCACTGAGCACTCATGTAAAAGGAACACTAATTATTGCTGATATTTTAAGCAAAAATTCAGCTTGAGACCAGATAGTCTGTAACAATCAATACATTCTTTATTCTACTTTGTATTATGAAAAATTTCAAACATACATCTAAAGTAGAGAGAATATAATGAATTCCCATGTACCATCACCTAGATTCAATAATTATCAATTTTGCCAATCTTGTTTTCTCTATTCCCAGTCACACTTTTGTTTCTAGAAGGAAAAACTAATTTTAAAAATGAATGCTGGACATCATGTCATTTCACAATCCTTGCATTCAAAAATGCAGAATAAGCTATCTTTGCCGATTTGGGTGGGAATCAATATTTGAATAGATATTTGAATCTTTTGATATTGAATATTTGAATAGACTGTTCTGGCATAAGGAGAAATATCTTAAGTAATGTGGTTTATTCTCTTCACGGGTCATATAAATTCAGAAGATGATTTAAGAGAATTGCCCATCCTCAGGCATGAAACATAACTCTTGTCAGCCCTTCGGAGCATCTATTCTCTATAAAGGTATAAAAGTGTTAAGGAATCAGAAAAGTTTAGAGAAAACAAGGAGAGAAATAAAGTGATCCAAGAAAAGAATCATCAAAAGAATGGGGAAAATATGAATTTAGAGACAAACACTAAATTACTCAGGAACCCTGAAAAAAGACTTAATTACTATAAAAGACATTATCAGGGCCCTGCTCATATCCCTTGGAACTTGCAGTGTCCAGAGACTTCCAATTACCAGTATCTACATCTCTGTGCCTGAGGGCTCTGTACCTGAGGGGAGTACTGACTGGACTTGGAATTCTTAAATGGAATAACTCTCAGACGTTGATGTATAAATACCACAGCTCCTTCAACTCTCAGATGGGATAATTCTGTGACATATTTTGTATTGTTTCCAAAAATTTCCATAGTATTAAACTCCTCCAGTAGCTGGTTTACTAGGTGCCAATCATCACCGGCTCTCTTTTCCCTGCACTTTTTCCCCCACTTCTCTGCTGGTGTCACCTGAATTTCCCAAACAAACTACTTGTACTTGAACCCTTGTCTCAGCATCTCAATCTGAGGAAACGTGAACTACAAAAATTACTAAACAAGATTCTTTTCTTGCTTTTTTAGATTTTAGATGAACAAGAAGAGATAGATCCTGTGTTAGGTGCTTTACATACATTACATCTCATTAAATCCTGATAACAATAAACTGAGGTAAGAATTATACAGAAGAGAAGCTCAAAAAGTTGTGTCCACAGTCTCACTGTTGGGATTTGAATTCAGGAATAAAATAAGATTAGGAAAAGTATCAGCAACATTAATTGGTTAAACCTGAATCTCCATATGCCACTTTTCCCAAGCCAATCTCAGCCAGTCTTATTTCCTCAAAGCACTGTATTATCTGAAATTATCTTGTTCATCTATTTATTTACTTATTATCTCTCTTCCTCACCCCCTTTACAATGGAAGCTACATAACAGCAGAGACTTTTGTCCTCATTAATATATTCTCAGAGTTATATGAGTAGATTTAGGCACTCGATAAATATTTATTAAATGAATAATTTATGCTTATCATCAAACAAAACATGTTGGCCTGTATTTCATAACTCTTTACCTCTTCCAGATTTTCTGAAACTCAATCCCACTCTGCTAACTTCCCAGAAACACCATGATTCCTTGCTATTCCAATCGTGATTCTGCCTCCAGGCCTTTGCACTTACTGTTCTCTCTGTTTGGAATGCTCTTTCCTTAGACAGCCCTCATGGCTTATTCCTTCATTTCATTCAGGTCTCCTCTGAAACAGCACATTATTAGAGAGGCATTATTGCTTTATTTTTCTCTTTGGTAATTATTACCAAATGATATGCATATTTATTCATATGTCTATTCCTACCAGACTATAAACTCAATGAGAGAAGTATATTGTCCATATTTCTTCACTGGTATATTCCCAACACTTAGAATAGAATTCTTGACACATAGTAGGCACTCAATAAATTTTGTTGAATGAATGGAAGGGCACAATCTAAATTAATACTGTTATGAAATCAATGACCTCCACAAAATTACTCTGGCTTTCTGAAATCTTTTTCAAAAAGTATCAGTAATAAATATGAAACTAAGAAGCCTTGGACAAGCAGCATTCCATGCTTAACCGTAACTGCAGTCCAACAGAAGGGCTTATGTTTAGATTCTAGTGATTAGAGTAAGATACAGCACAATGACTCAACACACTTTCTAGCTCTCAGATGTAAGAAATTCAGCAGCTATGCTCGATTCTACCATGGGTACCTTAAACCTAAATGTAAAACTTCATGCATGTTTGATTAAATATCATCTTGTTAGTTTTAGCTCTGTTTTCCAGCCACAACTGTTGGTTTTCAACAGTTTATTGAAAACTGAATGATAAAGTCTACTTTGTTATACTGTGTGCTTTTACAGATCTTAGAGGAGACTGCCATTCTCACCTCCCTCTTGGAGCTTGATTGATTACTTCTTTTCCTTATGTTCATTAATCTCATCACCTTATCTTTTATACCACTTCATTTTAGCAGAAAGGTAATAATAAAACCCTCATCCATTATCCTTTTACTCATCTAGTCAAGCGGAAATGGTTAATAACATGCTACAAATTGAACTTCAATCACCTCATTTTCTCCTTTGTTGAATACACATTAAAATATATTCCAAAAGTGCAATTTGTTTTACAGAAGAATTTGTGTTATATTGCTACAGACAACTAAAATTAAGTGTTTCTCAGTTCGGTTATTAAATATATCCAAGTGCTCTTTTATCGATAATACTAAAACATTAAGTCATTTTATTAGGGTATAATAATACAAGAGCCTTATCTCCCAGAACACAAAGACATCTAGACTATCTAATAGTATGTGTTATATGATGGGTCATTTATCTTTAAGAAAAAAATACCAGTGATAATTTATGAATTGGTACATTATTACAGATGAAATTGCTCTATTTTTAAAAGTTAATTTGTTTACATGCAGCCTTATCTTGAAATGCAAGCCCTATTAGCGAAGAAGTCTATAACTGTCATATAAAACAGAAAGAGAAGAATGAATATATACAAAAAATAGAAAGACAGGATGATTTAAGATTTTAAAACTATAACCTTTCAAATGGAATAAATTTAATATATATTTAGACTATGGTTCTCAAAACAGAAAAGAAAAAATGGCTACTTAAATTACACAACATTTTTATACACATTACAATAAATACTTGATGTACTGAATTCTAATAGTCCTGAAACTATTAGGGGGAAAATAACTATTTTGTGTGGAAAAAAGATTTTCTACCAATTTGGGTAAGTATCCAAATGGGCATGCTCACCAATTGACTAAAAACTAGACTTATAGCAAATGTTGGAAAACTTAACCAGATAATCAAGGCTTGTTGGACATTATCTTCCTATCATCCTGAAAAAATGTTCTCTGGCTCTAGAAAAAATTTAGCAACTATTAATAACAATATTTGAACCCCCAGACTGTACTACTTGTTAAGAATAAAATTCATCTTTATTAAGGAAAAATACTTGTAATATACTTGTAAACCTATTTTCTTATACTGTTGCTTTAAAAAAATGTATTCTTTTCATCCATTGTTTCACTGCAAAATATACACAAAAATGATACATGATTATTACAAAGTTACTAAGTTTTATAGCATTGTTTACTTAATTTCTTGGTATTCCAGAATCAAGAATAGGCATCTATTTTTCTTTACATTTGTTTTCAGATTGTTTTGAACATCCTCCAGTGTTCCCAATGAATAAGTGTACTCTCTTTTTGTATGATTTCATACTTCTTGTATTAGTGGAAGATTTTTAAGATAGCTGTCATGTTAGGCATCAATTACATGTCATAGTTACATTATGTTCTCCACAAATAATCCTTGTTTTCTGTAAACTAGACAAAACAAAAGAACATTAAAATAACAATAGGTTAAAGTTGTTAAATACCTCTTTCCTATAAAAAATCGTTAAGAACATATTACTAAGTTTATATCATAGATATTGAATACAGATTTTCCTTTTAAAGAGAGCATGAAATTAACATTTTAATACTATTTGGCATGTTGAAATTGGAAAGGAATCAATAAATAAGCCTATGTATGCAACAGTTTTGATTTCAATCTCTAAACATCCTAGAACAATATCAGATGCCACTGCCTATAAGCCAATGAGTTCATCAATTTAATGAGGACTCAGGCAAATCAGCTGCTTAATGAGAACTCCAGAGGTTTTGCTCCAGCGCTGACAAAATCAGTGTGATAAAACTGTGATGAACGGATGAAAGCTTACTTCTTTTTAAAAATCAACATTTCATGTAATTAATGGCAAACAGCAAAATGTGATAACTTCAAAACATTTTTATTTATACCCTTTATATTTTAATGTGTTTTTACATTTAGACATATGATTTTAATTTTTTATATTCCTGATCCTTCTCTTACCTTATGTATCTACCCTTATTATTTAACTCATTTCCTTTAAATTTTCTCTCTCCTTGTTTATTCTCTTTCTACATTGAAATATACATAAAACATCACCATTTGAACAAGGACAAATTTTAACTACTGTTTTTGCAAACAGTAATTCCCCACTTATTGGCTGAAAAAAACCACAAAGTTTTCTTGTTAGCTGGGTAATGCTTTGGGTCATAATTTGGAGAACTATCAACCTGAAAAACAAAGTTTAGGGGGCCAGCCCTGTGGCATAGTGGTTAAGTTCACATGCTCCACTTCGGTGGCCCAGGATTCGTGGGTTCAGATCCCGGGCGCAGACCTATACACCACTTATCAAGCCATGCTATGGCAGAATCCCACATAAAATAGAGGAAGATGGGCACATATGTCAGCTTAGGGCCAATCTTCCTTAGCAAAATGAGAAGGATTGGCAATAGATTAGCCCAGGGCTAATCTTTCTCACACACAAAAAAATTTAGAATATTCTAAATTGAAGATAGAAAATATCTTTTAACATTCTATATTTTCCTGTTATTGTTTCCTAAATAACCTAAAAGACCAGTGAGAAAGAGTAACTTTATAGTATAAAATACCTTCATTCTTAAGACAACAGTGCTAGTATTACTCCTACAGTACCACTCCAACAGACGTGGTAAGATGAAGAGCAGAAGCTTTACATGACTAATGTGGGTCAGGAGATACTATGTGCTTCTCATGTGTTCCAATATGAGGTACCAGCACCTATGTTATAGTTTCTCTAAAAACATTTACTTTAATCTAATCAATCCTTTACATTTAACTTCCAGTTTACAGGAATTAAAAAGAATAGAAGTATAAGCTAAATAATTACTACAAAAAAGCAAATAGATAAATGCAGAAGGTGGGACATTCTACAGGATAGATGGCCTAGCCTCTTTAACAAGTAAATGAATAAAGGATTGTTCCAGAATAAAAAAGCCTTAAGGGACAAAACAAGTGGATATAAAGTGCAGTCCTACATTAGATCCTGGTTTGGGCAAACAAGTTATAAGGGATATTTTTGAGACAAGATACATTTAAATATAGATTAGGTATGAGATAAGGAATATTATTAATTTTGTTAGATAATAATGTTATTTTGGTGTATGTAGGAAATTATATTCTTTTAGAGAAACATAAAAAAGTATTTAAGGATGGATAGTTGGGTATCCAATATACTTTAAAATCTTTCAGCATTTCAATTGTGGTAGTGACAGAAAGGGGGCACAAAAGGGCTTCTGGTGCTGGGAATGTTCAGCTTCCTGGTCTGGTTGCTGGTTTCACGGGTCTGTCCAGTCTGCAAAAAGTCAGCGAGTTATACAAGCATGTGCACGTTTCCTTATACAATATATTTCAACAAAAAGTCTAGAATTCATCAGCATAAAAAATAATTAAGTGAATTAATTTTAAAATGCATGGGCTATGGAACAAATTACCTAGGTTTAAATCTTGGCTCTACCATGTACTAGCTCTGACCATGAGTAAGTTACTAACATGTCTATATTTCTTCATCTGTAAAATGTTAGCCATAAATAATTATTCTTTTACATCAATAACTCCAATTTCTAAGGTAACTTCTGTTTTTTATTTGCCATTTTTTGTGTTGGACTATTTTCCTTATTCAGTCCAAAACAGAGTTCCAATTCCCTACCTCTAAAAATTGGAAACATTCTGAAATAAATCTAGAACAGGAGTTTTGAACTGAAATAAATTCCTGTAGTCTTTAAAAGTTGAAAGAAAATTCACAGTATCAACTGAGTTTTCAGAGCACGTTAAGTGATATGTCTGCTCTAGATAGTTACTTGGAAGTGGCAGAGATTCTATGGTGCAACTCTAGTTCAAAGTAACATATACCAGAATATTGCACATTAATTTGATCTGAACATCAGTCAACACGCTAAGTGATCTGGAGAACAGAAACTGAGATACATATATTTCTTAGAGTTCATAAAGGGGAAGTAAAGAAGGTATTGCTGAGAAGACTATTCAAGATTATTTTATCATTACTAGAACTGTATATTTTATAAGAAATGGAACTCTAGTAACATCCCTTAGAATATCAGGTCATTAAACAAAGAAATAAGGGAATAAAAACATTTCTGTACTTTAGAAATATGGCTTTAATATTTTAAATAATTTTTCTAATGTTTGGTTATTTTATTCTTTATTTTTCAATTGTTAAGGTTTTAATGTCATTTGAAGCGTTAATACACTTTTAAATTACATCATTGCTAACTTATTACAAAGTATTTTCCATATATTTCCTGCCACATGAAAATGAATATCAAACATTCTAGGTTTAACAGATATTTTAACATATAAACTGAGATTATTTTTGTATTCTCAAAATCATACTATAATGTTATTAGATAGTATGTTGAACAACACTTTGAAAAGCAATATAACTAAAGATTCTAAGGTATGATGTCCAGTCTTACAAAATAGCCTGGGTTAACTTTGTAGTTGCAAAGTAGCTCACAAAGAAGCAATTATAAGAATGTTTATAACACAGTCCTTATTAATATGCTTTCCTAAAAATGTTTTTCCTTTAAAACTTTTTAAATGTTGCTATTATCCAACTCAGTGATATGCAAGGTCTATATAAATGAGTACAATTACCTAACAGAAGCTATACCCAGAGAACCTAGGAAGGGGGGCTCTGTAAGAGCAAAATCAACTTTACAGAGCATCCTGCTTAGAAGCTACAGCATTAACCCCAAATTTAAAGCTATTTTGTTGCCCTAAAAGTTTTAACCATATAGATAGATGTACTATTAAATAAAGTAACTCCTTTGCTTTTCAGTATGAATTTTATAATTGCTAATACGGAGCAGTGGAAATCATAACAATGGCTTTAAAAAATGGTGGCTCTATCAATTATGGTTACATTTGGCTATGAGTAAAACCCAACTAAAAATATTTTGAGCAAATTAGGAACTTTTTCTTTCTTGTCAAATAACAAAGGTAATCCGAAGGTAGTCAGTTACTGGATCAGTGGCTCAACAACCTAAAGCCTGAGGTTTCTGAATTTCTTAGCTTGTTTCAACTATCATGTTTAAGTTCCAAGAAGGAATAAGAGGAAGAAGGACAAAGAACAAAAGGCAAGGCTGAGTTAAGTCAGCTCCACCTAGAAAAAGCTTTCCCAGAACCCCAACCCAGCAACTTCCACTTATATCTTATCGGCCAAAACTCTAATTGTCAGTCCTACCCTCAAAGAAATTTGTGTGTGTGTGTGAAGCTGGGAACATTGGTGTCTTTCAAAATTCAAGGTCCTGTCAGTTTCCTTAAAATACGTCTCTGAAACTATTTTCATCCAAATCATTTCTTATATTATAGTTTATAACATAATGCAAATATAGACATTGCCCCTCTTTGAAAAATATCTAGAGGGAAAAATATATTGGAGATAGAATAAATAATTTTGCAAAAGATGTCAATTTCAGACATTTAAATAATTTTTTTATGGTTTCTATTGCCATTCTTGAAAATCAATCAATACAGTATGCATTATTTTATCTGAATCATGCATTGCATCTTAGAATGCTCTTTCACAATTTGTAGTACTTTTTAACCAACTTTTTGCTTTTGAAATAAATCTTAAACAAATGGGTTCACTGCCTCCCTCACAAAGGTGCCTCTAGACATTTCCTCCTCTCCCACCCCCCACCCTCAACTTCCCAGGAGCACTATAATCAATGGGTAAGAGTATGAATTCTGGAATCAGGCTGTCTGGGTTCAAAACTTAGCTCTAGCAATTTTGGGCAAATTACTTAACTTCTCTGGATCTTACTTTCTACAACTGTAAAACAGGAATAATTGTAACTCTAAGAATGAAATGAGTTAATGTATATAAAACACCTAGCATATCAGTATTAGAACTATTATTTTCTGTTATTGTTATTACCTTTCCTTCATTTGAGATATATTCATTAAGTATTTAACTATATATCAGACATTGTGCTAAACACTAGAAATGCAAGTTATGACCAAATCATATATGAGCTCTTTTATAAACACAATTTTTACCATCTTTTTATTACTATACAAAATGAATATTGAATCTGTTTTCCATAGCTAGAGAAGAAAAAAGCACAGTAAAGTTATAAACATAGAGCAATGAAAAGATTTATAAGGGATTGAAAATTCTAGATGGTTCCTGCTTCCTGTAAGGACAGCCAAGCATGTCCTTAAAAGACAAATCCAGAATCAAACAAAAATAACTTAATAATTTAAACAGTCACCCAATCTTTTCAGAATTTCTATTCCATATAACTATGAATTTCATAATGACATAGCCATAATCATATAAAAAATGAATTTTAAAAGTTTCATAGCAAACTTTAGGAATATTCAAGATACCCTAGTGGTATTAAAAACTTACACCAAAATAATTTCATACTGAATTTTGCCACTAAAACACAAAAATGCAAATAAATTGCTATCAGTATTACCAAAAACATAAGTGGAAGTACTAATCTGCCTCCTCCCCCAAAATTGGCCAAATATTTATTAACTCAAAGGGCTTTGCTAATTATGTAAATATCTATCTTTTCTACATGTAATTTCACTCAAACTTCCTCGCTTTTCCCCAATTAACAACCCTGCCAAATGTTTGGACTTGAAAAGGCCACAGCTTTATACACAATTAACAGTCAAATTCTAACACAAATTACATGTCATTCTTATCTCTGTACACACATTGAACTCCTATATCTTGTTGCCAGCAGGCAGCTTGCACTAGGGAATACATCCTGAATTTGTTTAATGTCTAGGAATAACATTTCACACCTAGAAAGGAGATACTATCCACTGCCGGCTATGTGAATAAAATTTGCCATGTTCCCTCCTTTTTATTTTGTTCAAAAAATAGGTTGTATAGAAAATGATTCACTTATCCATTCATCTGTTTTAACAAATTTTTTTTGAAGCATAAGATGCAAAAATAATCATTTTTCTTTAAAAAAATTCAGGATGATTATAGGAACTTTTATGTATGATAAACATATTTTCTGAACTAGAAATTGGGGAAAGAGCATTTGACAAATTATCTGACTACAAGAAAAAATATTTCAAACTGAATTGATCCTAGAAAATTAAGATATGTATGGTCATTATATCTATGACTGTTTCCCTTGAAAGAGTTTTCAACAATAGAAACACTAGATATAATCAATTTCTTATTTAGCAAGTATACCAGATAATCATCACTTCAAAATGATCAAACATGTCCTAATCTTCTGAGGTATACCATTTTGTTACCAAAGCACCTCAATAAATACCAGTCATTTATATTATAAAAGGGCAACTAAAATATATCTTATATATTGATATGTACACATATTATGTTTTAAAGGTAATATGAAAGGCACTCTATAAAGCAAAGAGATCTCTTAAAATAGAAACATCATTCCCAACTAACCTTTTAAATAAACAAATCTGATTGGGTTAGTTATCAGCTTAAAACTCTTCAGTGGTCACTCACCGTGCTTAGATGTCTTTAACTGGCATCTGTCTACCTGTCCAGCTTCATAAGCTTCATCTCCTGCAACCATCTGTCTATACTCTAAGCTCCAACCATACTACAATTCCTTCTATTCCTCCAACTCAACCAAGCTCTCTCTCAAACTGGCATCTTTCCTTGAGTCTGGAATACACTGCTCCCATTTATCTAGCAGATTCCTCCTCATACTTCAGTTCACATTTTAAATGTCATTTCATCAATGAAGACTTCCATGAACTCCTTCCTCCTATCCCCCCCAAAATACATTAGACATCAGCATATACATATTCCACACTACTCCATACACCCCCTATCATAACATTTACTATAATGTATTGGAATTGCTTGTTGATCACCCTTTGCTGGAACATAAGCTCTGTATCGTTAGAAGAACTATGTCTGTCTTGCTCACTGTTGGATTCACAAGGTCTACACATATGGGCCTGACCCTCAGTAATGATTTGATTTCTAAAACTGGCACATATATATATGGTGTGTGTATATATGTATATATATATACACCAAGTTAAAGCAGAGCTAATATGCTTTATAATATCAATTTTAAATATTATACTCTCTTCTCATCATTACAAATACCTTTCTTAAGTGTAAAATGTATTGATAACTGGAATAAGAAGGAGAAGGAGGGAGGAGAGAAGGGGGAGGAGAAGGAGGAGGAGCAGGAGAAGGAGGAGAAGAGGCAGAATGAGGAGAGGGGGAAGGAGGAGAAGGAGAGGGAGGAGGGGGAGAAGGAAGGGAGGAGGAAGAAGAACCAATGCTTGAACATGGCATTCGATTTGGTGCAGTGGGGGAGGAAAGTAGTGAATTTAGAGTCAGCATCCTAGATTTGAGTTCAAATTGCACCACTTGTTATCTATGTGATGCTGTAAATTTGATTGACGTCGCAAAGCCTCAATTCCCTCATCTGTAAAATAGGGAATATTAATGTCTGTCCCACAGTTCTCAGAGAGTTGTGAGGTATTAATGAAATTAAGCTTGTGAAAGCCCTTAAAAATTGTGAAGCACTTCATAATAAAAGGAATTGTTAATATCTTTATTATTAATACCATAACTAAGTAATCTCAGCTAAAAAGGATGCTTACTAATCATTTCAGAAAATTTTTGGCTTATATATGAACTAAAATATACTATTTAAGAATAATCACAAAAGTTTATAGTCAAAAGAATGTTACAAACCAATTGTGAAATACGTTCCAATATTCCAAGATCTCCGTGCTATAATCTCAGAACATTTCATGAAATTTCTTGCCCTTTGTAATATCTAATAACATGAAGTTCATTATAAATTCTTTCATTTTACTTATTACACTTCAAAATTCTATACATAGATGCTGTTATTATTCTGAGACTATAAGCATAAACTTTTTTGAAATAAAAACTTGAATGATTTACTTTAAAAAAAAAATTTGCAACCTAATTCTGTGTTAGATGGTGAACAAGAATGGTCCGTTATATAACCTTTAAAACCATTTTATGCATTTTAAGTAGGTATATATATTCTGAATAATGGCTAAGATAGTATTTTATTTCAAATATGGGGTTAAGAATTTAAAGAAAATAAAAAGTTAGATTAGAACTCACCTTAAGGCTTCACTAAGGTAGTCATTTTAAAATGGGATTAAATAATGAAAACAGATTCTTTTAACTCATTTTGGGACAGCTATTCATGGTTCTATTACCTACCAGAGTAAAAGTAATCCTGATCCTTAATTTCTGACTGTTATAAAATTTAAGCTTTCCAAAATTTAGTGATAATCCTTCTGAAGAAACAGTTAATTTGAAAAGGAAGAAGTTTTTAATCTTTTCTACTATCCATTTGGACTACACAGTTCTAAAATTACAGACATACTCATAAACAGCATGTTTCCCCAAAAGCTCTAAAGGCATGTAACAAACTACTGTAGTTACAGCTTAAAGAAACAAGCCTTTTTTTAATCCCCATTTTTCATATTCAAGAAGTATTTGTATATTTTGCAAAAGGAATGCTATTGCGATATTATGACTTTGAACTAAAGCTCTAAAATCATACTATTCAACTAAAGGTTTCTTTAGCAATATTAACATGGCCACGCTGCACATGTTACTTTTAGCTTCTTTATGTACAACAAACTGCATTCAATTGGTGAACAAATACAATGTTTAGTATCATATTTAAAACCACCATTCAAACCTTTTCTTAATGCTATTATCAGTTTTTCTTTTGCAACAATTTTGTGTATAAAAATAAAAGCACTGGATTTTTATTAGTGCTGCCCCTTCTTTGTTTTCCTCCACTCTGCAAAGCCCTTTTGGGACACTAAGCCTGCATTTACCATAATACGGATTAAACTTTCTTTGTCCCATTGCACAGGGTTTGTTAGCAGGTTAGTCTTTTTACATTTTTCACAGGCAGCCTGCAGCTTACCCTTTAGGCCTCACTCAAAATACTTCTGTGGATTTACAAAAATGCCAGAGTGGTCTTGGGGTTAATTGGAAGATAAGTACAGCCTTTAACATAAAGACTCATTAAACATTTAGCCCACCACAATCCACTATCCTTGGAAAAGAAAAATTCTAGAGGCACTTTAGAAATAATAACATAGTAAAATTTTTAAAAATTACTACTGGTTGTTTTATAGACATGGAAATACCTCATTTAACTGCTCCAAAGGTGACAAAATAGAACAAAGTAATTTCCCTGGTCAACTCTTTATTTTGGTTTTAATCATAGATAAAAATGACCAGATTTTCTAAAGCAACTAAAAGGTAAAATCTTCCAAGTTTCTGCTGAGAGATTTGAAGTAAAAATTCAACTGATCTGCAATGACAAGTAGTATTTATCTTTAAACCAAAAAAATTAATTCTGGGATTTTAATTTTGTTGATTTTAATTTTGTCCAGGTAAATCACCATACTCAAATACTTTTGACTATTAGAGCCTAACAGAAAAAAAATTTACAGAAAGAAACCCTGTAAAATATTTTTAGTACTGAAATTATTTTTTTAATTTCTAAAACACATACATATACATCAACACACTTAAAAATGAAATCTAAAGTATGCTCATTGCTATTAGGTTATTTTTTATAATTATGCAAGCAGAGTGTTATACAGATTAACTTTTCCATCCCCTTACCTCCTTCCAACACTATCACTCACAGTCAGACAGAAAAAAAAAAAAAAAGAAACTGCGACAAAACACACAGACACTTGAAGTAAAGGATTAGACATATTTGCCCAAGATGCAGATAACAAAAGCAAAAGTGAAGAAAATTGAAGAGACAGCCAAACTTCAGCAACAAAATGGTTAAAGAATCTGAAGCATTGTTCCCCTTATTTTAAAAGTCCACTATATTGTGAACAGCGCAAACATCAGACAAGTTAAGATTACTGACCATTATCTCCTTAATTTTCTCCGCTTTCCCTCACATTCCCTCTTGCTATCTGGGCACCATTTTTCTAAAGCTTTATTTCTTCTAAGAAGTAAACTTTCCCTAATCCATCTATTATGGAACCTTTAATTGGATTGGGAGCAGGGTGGTGTATAAAATAGCCCCTATTCACTCAAAAGGACTGTAGTTTTAGGGACTTAAAGGAGAAAGGTATTGTGAAAGAAAATCCTCAGGGAATCAAGGATTAAAATGTGGCTCTCTTCAATTCATCAACTCCAGAACACAAATGAATTGCTTCCTTAAACAGGTAACTTTCTACATAAATGGCATACCAAAACTGAAATTAAAATTAAAATTTTACTCAAAGGAGAATAATGCATTTACACTAATAATTTTGGGGTTTATTAACAACTTATAATTCCTCTTCCTTCAGCTCACAACTACTATGCCAGGGAGCAAGTGGGATGACTTAAACATATGTATATTCTCCCGACTCTACAAGTATATTTTCCCTATTAAATGTCTAAGGAGAAAAGCAAAAAAATATTTTACTTAATTAATTCCTGTACATGTTCTGGAAGCATTACTATAAAACAAGTTTGTTTCTAAGCAAAAATATTTTTTGTTCTCACAAGGGTTACATACAAAATTATCAGTAGTCACTCTTCTTCCCTTAACCAGCTATCCTCTTGGCTTCTTTCATAACACATTCCACTTCCAAATACCAGTTTGTTAGGCTGTAGTACTTCTGCCCTATGCCCCTTCCACAGTGCACATCCAACCATCTGGGGTGTCTTCAACAGTGAGATGGGGCTACAGTTCACACTTAGTCATTGCCCAACTACGCCAAAGATATTTAAGGTGCCAAACCTGTTATTTAAAAATGAAATCCAGAATGTACCTACCAACTTTAAATTAACCTCTCAAAAATCCACATACTCTTTATCAAAACAATGGGGAATTGTGGAAGAGAAATGTTAGCAGAGACCAAAAGACCAATTAAATTTGACACTTACTAAGTGTAGGCTACTAGTCTTCATTAAAAGGAAATAAAAATAAATCAATATTAGTGATTTAATTAATGGTGCTTTTGAAAATAATTCTTTAACTTAAGAAATTCAGTTACTTTCAAGAAAACCCTCATATGGTATCCCCTCTCTTTTGGAACCCTTATCACAACGTAATAATAACTGCACATTTATTGAATCCTTTCTAAGTGTCTGGCATTGTGTTAACACTATTACATGAAGTATCTCATTTTACTCTTTCACTAACCCTATGAGGTAGATGCTATTATCTGTTTTACACATATGAGGAAACTAAGTCTCAAAAAGTTCAATTAAATTGTCCAGGGTTACACAGCTCCAAAGAAAATAAGCTCTGTGAAAGCGCTTTCATTACTGTATTGCAAATGTTTTGCACAGGAAAGGAGACCAATTTTCCAAAAAGTCAACCTGCCAAAAAAAACTTGCCTAAATTATCAAAATTACCTATTTACCAATTATAAACATTTAAAGAACACTCTTCTTGAATATATTAAATATATGACCATATTCTCCTAATGATTATTGTAAAATAAAGTTAATAGTTATATTCTTCTTAGCAATATTTTAAGAACTATTCAGTTTTTCAAAACTGGAATCATAGGGTTGCTCTGTCCTACTAAAAATACAACTAAAATTTTAGTGTTTCATATGTGAATTTTTCAGTTTATACTGATTTCTAGTCCTTTTCAAAGTCTCATCCAGTTTTCCAACATTTTGTCACATTTAGAATGGTTTTATCTCTCTTACCTATCTAAAAAGTACTGTATTGGTTGAAAATTGGTTTAATAACTTTAAAAAATTTGTGAAACCTTAATTCATCAGTTTTCATAACCACTTTTTAAGGAACATCCATTTGTCTGTCCCAGATCTCTACTGTTGAAGCTGAAGGAAGCCTTTTCTGGAGGAAAAAAGGAAAAGAAAGCCAGCACACAGTTCAGGAAGAGATTCTGATTCTCGAGAGCATTAAGAATGAACGATCAAAAGCAGGTACTAAAAGGCAGAGTCAGAAAAAAGATGACAGAACTGGGAACCCTGGCCATCACAGCCCTCTTAGGCCCTCCCAACTCATACAACATATAGTGTATAAACAAAGAATAAACAAAACTAGTTTGAGGTAATTTAGTAGAGCAGAGAATTAGTTCTCAGAGCTAAATTCCTAGCACAATGGCATGCATATTCATAGGGGCTTACTAAACATATGTTGAATGACTATTAATAAATTTTATATAAGGCAAAATTTTAAGTACCATATCCTGATTTTCAAAAACAATCTCTAATTGGACAAAGTATTTTATATAAATTATATTTTTAAAAATAATATGAGTGTGCATGTTCCATTTTAGGGGTAGCTGAATTGTTCCACTTATGACACCCCAAAACATCTTCATTCTGAAGGACTGTTGACTTACTTTTTTAAAAAAGCAACTATGGGGAAAGAACCAAAAGAAGATTCAGAAAAATTAGAATCTACAACAAGTATCTCCAATAAAATGACATACTTGTTAAAAAGCATATTTAGAATATAACAGTGAGAAGTATTCACTATTTTGGAAGCCCATTAAAATTAAGAAATCCAACTATTATTTTTCTCTGTGCCATTTTAGTAACAGATAAGTTAGTATGTAAACCTCCTGGTTAGTATATAAATATCATTGTAAAGTGCAATGTATTTAATCATATTCCACACGCATTTATGCTACTTTAAAACTTCAGCTAAATTTCTACACTTAGTGGTTTAGTTTTAAATGGTTGGCTAAAAACTACGATGAGTTAGAAATTATCTTCCATTTGATTGTTCATTCACAATAAATTACTATTATCTAGAGCATCGAATATCAACTTCAAGCCTTTATTTGCTGCTCCATAAGAGGCAATTAACCTTACATGGAAAATAGTTCTTTAACTGAAAGACTATATCATTATCTTGGCTTCCTACAATGAGATTACCCAGACTTTCATTAAGATTGGGTCCTCTGTTGAGTTATAAAATATATGAAACAAAATAAACACGTAAATAAACATCTAAATATATAAAACATGTATAAGGATAAGTATATTCAACTAGAGCAACATAAAAAAGACTAATAAAACTTTGGGGGCAAAGCCAAATTCAAACATAAGAATCTCATAAGTTATACATCACAGTGGCATTTTTAAATCACTAACAAAAATGAGTTTTAAGCACCACAGAAAAGCTTGCAGTAAATATATTTTTTTATATCATGCTTACCCCTTAGAAGACAGAATACAAAAGTAGTTTGTGCCAAGATCCAAAAAAATGAAGTCAGAAAGTTAAGAACATCATACCAGTCTCTACACTAATAACTGTTCCCTACAATTCCATATACACAGACACACTTGCCAAAACCCTTGGAAAGGTTCCCTAATTTTAAAAGAAGAAATTTATATTTCTTTAACAATTAAGTTCATATTTATGTAACTTTTACAGAAAGTTATCATAAGTTCACCATTATCTGACTTGTTGGTGGTTGTATTCTCAGCATATTTGTGGAATGAATAACAGGATATACATAATAGAAAGCCAGGACCTTTTGATCAACACTCAGCTGGTGTCTAAGGACAGAGAGATGTATATAAGAGAGGATGAGGAAGAGATGCATTTTGATAATGAGATGTTATGGGTAGGACCAAGACACCACAACTGTGGGTTTGGCAGGGCAAAGGGAAGGGGACAGGAAGAAGGAAGGAAAATAGGGATAGGTAGTTTGATTAAAGAGAGGTCTCCAACCCCCCCCCCCCCCGCCACCTTTTTAAAATAAATCTCAAAGAAGCAAGTTACTTGGCATTTCTGGTAGGGAGCTGGAGAAAGGAAGCAAAATCCAGGAAGTAAGATCAGAAAGACAAGAGTTACTAAAATCAGGACAGAAATCAGAACTTAACAGTCTGCTAAAGGATTAGACCAGAAAGAATAATTCTTATTTGTTTACCTGTAAACAAATAAGAAGAAAAGAAAAGAGAAAGAAATTATAAGCATCTAATTGAAACCAGAGATGAGAAATCCTAAAATGTTCTTAGCAAATGAAGAACAGCAAATGGAAATTAACAAACCAGAATCAATCATAACTAGAGAAGTATGAAATGATGGTGATATTTCCTTTATTTAACAAACTTCATCAATATATTTTATAAATATAATCAAAAGGGCTTTCATAGCTTCACTCCTGACCCTCAGTCCCTCTAACCTTAATTTTCCATGATATCTTAAATTCCTCAAAAAAATTATACTACCAAGGAGGTTTTTCAAGACTGTAACCCTTTGTATTAGGTATTATCAACTCTCTTAATAATGTTCTTTGCCACTTTAAAAACTAAATCCATTAGGATAGCAACCAAAATGAGCTTTCTTTACATTACAGTCAGTGTTTATGGAAAATATTTACACACTCATTTATTGAAAAAGTTTTTTTGAATGCCCACTATGAGCCAGACACTGTTCTAAAGCCTAGAGATACAGAAATCAACAATAACAAAAAGGTAGGCATGGGGTGGAGAAATATTTTACTAAGGATTAGAAAAAAAATCATTCTAAATATACTGTTTAAACCTATACTTTGAGCAGTAAATATACAAGACCTGCAGAACCTTAAAATGTCTGGGTTATTGTTTAAACAAGGAAGAAAAATCCGAAAATCGGGGTGACTGTTATAAAATCCAACACTAACTCCTTCCATCAACTCCAGGTTTTGTGGTGAACCATTCAGTTGTTTTATTTTAGAAGGAAATACTATAACACACACACATAAATAATACCACACCACCACCACCCACCCCCAAATTGTACATTCTGCTATTTACTTTAAATACTTCAGAACTTAAGACTAATATTTTGGCCAACTCATAAGAATTCAAATCTATACTGAGGTTTTAGTAAAAATAACACTTTTAGCTAACCTATATTCATAAACTAAACTAATACCAGCTGGCTTATCAGATATAAACAAACAACTGTATCTTAATATACAAATGGGATCTAAAAATATTCTAGCAGGGGCTGGCCCCATGGCCTAGCGGTTAAGTTCGGCATGCTCTGCTTCAGCAGCCTGGGATTGGTTCCTAGGCACAGACCTACACCACTTGTTGGCAGCCATGCTGTGGCAGCAACCCACATACAAAACAGAGGAACACTGGTACAGATGTTAGCTCAGAGTGAATCTTCCTCAAGCAAAAAGAGGAACATTGCCAATGGATGCAAGCTCAGGGGGAATCTTCCTCAGCAAAAAATAAATAAAATAAAAAATAAAAATATTCTAGCAAGATAAAATAAATAAATAAAATTTTTATGGGACCTCAAAAATAAATGCACCCTCACACATTCAATACAGTTAAGAGAGTTTTTTAAAATAAATTTGTTCTAAATAGCTGATAAACTAAACCAAAAACTCTTTCTGAATGATGGTAATCAAAAATATTTTTGTTTGAAAATAAATCATAAGGTATTTTAAATGGCTACTATGTTTGATGTTTAAAAAATGTATTCCAAAAATGTATCATATGATTAATATCTAAAGCTCCATGAGGAATCAAATCATGCCTATTTTTACTTACTATTGTAGTTTCAGCATCCAATACAGCTGGCACATTAGTAGATATTAAAAAATTTTTGTGGAACCATTATATATGTACTAATAAAGGATTTGATTAGCATATTAGCATCTATATATACTTAAAAATTCACTGCTGACTTCTGTATTAAATTTGAACCTTCTAACACCACAATTTTCCCTATAAAATAACTTTTGCATTACTTATAAATTATAGAATAACACTGGGAAGATGCAGATAGACACATGATGTAGTCTGGACATTTTAAAAGACATCTTTGTCACCATACAAATGCAAGTTGCCATCAAATTTACAAATGTTGTGGTGTATAAATTGGATACTACTTTCAAAACGGTCTTGCAATGTTTTATCAATGTCTTATCAATGTAGCATCAAAATCTACAAACAAAATCAGACCTAAAAGTAATATGCAACCTTTTCTTTAAAACATGAAGCGGAATAACAAGATGTCACAAAAACAGGTGTCCCACCATTATCAAAGAGAGACAATTAAAAGAACATGTGTTGTGTGCTATGATTCACTCAGTGCCCTCATCTTGGTTTCTGCTAATAATCCTCACTGAGAGGAATCAAGGTTCTTCTGAGTAAACTGCTGATTCAAAGGCTGCAAGAAGGAAAGTATAAGGTGAACTTAGAACCTCTTGGTATACCGTAAGTCAAAAAGTGTTCAAGAAGATGAACGGGCATGTCAAAGGGACGTAAGAATAAGCTTGAATGAACTTCTACTAACCAAATCTGGAATAACTTGAGCAGTAAAATGATTATGAGCATTAATAAATTACTAACGATTGAAAATAGAAATTCATGAGTCCACACCAATAATAAATAAATTGAGTGAGACACAAGTATATTAAAATATGTCACCTGATCAATGTGGAAGAGCTGATGTTGGAAAACAACTGTTTTGTAACCATCGTTGTAAAGAAATACAGGCAAGAATTATTAAGTGAACTCCATAGTTTATTTGGATTTCATTACTTTCCTCCTAATGTCCTTTTTCTGTTCCAAGATCTTATCCAAGATACCACATTACATTTAGTCTTCATGCCTCCTTAGGCTCCTCTGAGCTGTAAAAGTTTCTAAGACCCTCCTTGCATTTGATAACCTTGACAGCTTTGAGGAGTACTGATCAGGCCATTTGTAGACTGTCCTTCAATTTGGGTTTGTCTAATGTTCTCATGGTTACACTGGCGTTATGGGTTTTGGGGAGGAAGAAGACAAAGGTATAGTGTCATTCTCATCATATATCAGAGATATAAGCTATCAACTTGGTTTATCATTGATGATATTAACCTTGATCACCTGGCTAAGGTATGTGTTTGACAGGTCTCCACCGTATGGTTACTTACCCCCACCTCTCCATTTCATACTGTACTCTGGAAGCAAGTCACTAAGCAGAGCCCACACTTAAAGAGTGGAGAATTATGCTCCACCTTCTTTAGAAGGAAGTATCTACACAAATTAGTTGGAGTTCTTCTATAAGGTAGATTTGTCTCTTCTCCCTTATTTATTTATTCAAGTATTTACTTATATAGTATGAACTCATGGATATTTATTTTATACTTTGGTTTATAATCCAATACTAATTTATTTATTTTGTTGCTCAAATTGTTCCAGCTTTGGCCACCAAGAGTTCCTTCACCTGGCTCTGTTCCTTTGAAATAACCCCATCATTCTGTTCTGTGAGCACTCCCTTACTGAGCAGCACTACCATATGCTCCAGGTTTATCTTATATATTCTTTGCCCCAGCCTATAATCAGCCATTTCTTCAAGGATCCCTGGTTCCTTTTACTCTCCAATAAATATTAGAGTATTAAAAACTAAGATCTGGGCCTTGGGTGCACTCATTGCTATTGGGGTGTCATTGCTTCTAGACCCTCTCAGTGGGCAAAGCTAAAAAAATACATATATCTACTAACCCGTGTATATATATATAACTATAAATTATTTCTTTGTATATCCATTTGTATCTATATTAAGCTAAACATGGAGTTCACACTGAAGTCAGACTCTAATCTAGTACCACATGATTCTTCTAGCCTGCAGAGGCGGAATTTTGGTGAGAAGTAGGATATTTTCATGGTCTCAGTACAGACGGCTTAATAATTGCTAAGGAGAAAATAATAAATATACTGGAGATATTGGAACACTTTGACTAGCTGATCAAAATTAATACCAGCATTGAAAGGCAGATGGGCATCATGTACTCTGGAAGTGAAACTCTGAGAAAGACATATCCTTATGGATTTCTAACTAGATGCATAACCTGAATCTAATCATAAGGAAAACAGTAGATAAATTCAAATGAGGATTATTCTTTTAAAAAAGGAAGGGGGAGAACCGTATTGTTCAAAATTCAATGTGAAAAAAAGACAGAAGCTGAGGAAATGTTTCAGATTAAAGGAAACTAAAGAAATTAAATGTAATGCCTAATCCTAGACTAGAATCTGTACTGTAGGAAAATAATGTTATAAAGGATATTATTGGGTCAATTGATGAAACTGAAACATAGATGGTAGATTAAAGTATTATATCAACGCCAAAGTCCAGAAATTTGACAACTATTGTGGTTATATAAATAGGAAAATGTTCCTATTCCTAGAAAATACACACTGAAGTATTTAGGGATAAAGAAGCATGATATATGCAAATGAGTCAGAAAAAAAATGTGTGTATTTATATACATATATATTATATATATATAGGGAGAGACAGGGAAGACGGGGGAGAGAGAGGAGAGAGAAAGAGAAAAACAAAAGGGGCAAAATGTTAATGGTAGGCATATTCAAATAAGTTTTTTAAACGAACATGTTCTTCATTCCATATATCATATATGATAGATACATGACATATATCTGATAAGCCTGAGCCCACATCAGTGAAGAATGGGCTTTGAAATGTTTTCTAGAAATAGTTACTCTCTCCTGTGATGTCCTCTGTGACTAAGAACTCAATGAAGGATATTTATGGAAAAGGGTAAAGCTAAATGGCCAATACGGAAACTGACCTCTAACTATGATTTTATTAGTACCACTGGCTGATATATATTTATAGAGTATACAGAAAAACAAATTTGGCTTCTTTTTTCAGGGGTTTCCCCAGTTCAACTATTAAGAACTCCAAATTGATACTTAGTAGAACAGGATATAAGTCTATAAACATAATTCAAAACATTAACAATTGAAAGAGTCACCATTAGCAGGTGCTATCAGAAACTACTATAAAAATTTATAAAGAGTGCTCCTCTATTTCAAATTACAATAATAAAATTCTTCCTGAAAATTTTGTCACAAGTTTTACGTTTTAATCTACTCTTAATATGACAAAACTATGCTATTCTGAAATCACTGAGGAAGAGCAATTCTGGATGAGAACTTTTTCTAAATAATAGAAGGTTTAATAACACTGTAATGCTTTAGGTGGAAGTATTTCTAAACCATGATGGCATTCTGTGGTATGCAGAATAATTCCCCTTCCCAAAGATGTCCATATCCTAATCCCTGGAGCTCATGAATATGTTACCTTACATGTCAAAGAGGAATTAAGATTACAGATGGAATTAGGTTGCTAATCAGATAACCTTAAAATAAGAAGATTACCCCGTATTATCCAGTACACCCAATGTAACTACAAGAGTCCCTCAAAGTGGAAGAGGGTGGCAGAAGAGTAGGTCAGAGTAATGCCATATAAGAAGCACTCAACTTGTGGCTGCTGGATTTGTAGATGAAGGAAGGGGGCCATGAGCCAAGGAATGTGGGAGGCTTCTAAACGCTGGAAAAGGCAAGGAAACGGATTCTCCGATAGAGCCTCCAGAAAGGAATGCAGTCCTGCCAACGCCGTGATTTTAGCCCAGTGAGACCATATTGCTCAAGTCACTAAGTTTGTGGTGATTTGTTACAGCAACAATACAAAACCAATACAAATACTATTTTCTGTTCTCTTACAGAAAGTGTGATAAATATAATCTAATCTTTAAAATCAAAAAGAATCATGGGAATCAATTACTGTTTTGGGCAACAACTTATCTACCCCAACCTCCAAGCATACACATAAAAGATTCCTACATCCATGCTTAGAACATAAAATTGTTTCCATATGATCTTTTGAAACAAGAGATGTTCTGTACTATCTATTACTACACTTCATCTTGGGTGAATGGCTCTGCTCTCATTACTCTCTACATCACTGACTATTCCTCAGTCTCTACTATTCTCTTTCCCAATTAATCCCCCGTTTAATTCTTTCCTGTTATTTTTGATCACACAATATCTCCTGAGCTTCTTGGATCTTGCATAAAGATTGGCCTTAAATGCACAAGGTTAGTCAATGCCTTTTTTCCTTGTCTGCAAATCTACCAATCAGCATATAATCTGCTCACCTCAGCTTTTTTCATTGTTGCTGAGTATTCACTGGTTGTTTTCCAAGGGTATTTCTCCCCCTATTTGCAATCTGATCCTTAAATTTTTCTGTAGAAGGTTATGTATATTTACTCTATTTGCAAACCTGAATGGGAGAGCAGCAGAGATAATGATAGTATCGTTATACACATACTCTCACTGCTAGGCAGCTATGATAAATGTCAATGTAAGTGCATATTCATTTTCTCTACACATAGGCAACCTCCCCCACCCCTGCCCTGTGTGTTCTCAGGAAATGTTTAAAGGACAGGGGAGAAAATAAGCTCTGAACTTCCTAGTGTGAAAGTTATAGGAAGCAAAGAGAACTAAGCAAACAAAGTCAAATTACATGTAGTATAGGAACATATAACATACATTTAATCTACAATACATTTTCTTAAAATTTATCTGCATTCAAGGTATTTAAGGCCTTCAAATATTTAAACAGTGCAAACATTACTAACTGAAAGCTACTAGATGTCAAAAATTATGTCTTATTAATTTTTGTTTTCCTGCTGCCTGGAATTAAGTTTGTTCTGAAGTAATCTGTTTTAAGTTTATGACAAATTTGTATATAAGCTTAGATACACAGATCTTGGCAACCTAACAATAATAAAACTTACCAATATTAGCATCACATAATCACAAAGCTGAAATATTATAGTGTTACACTCTCTTTAAAATCTATGTCTTATTTTGATCACATACAACACTGTGGAGCAGTAGCATATGTTGTTGTTAGAATCATTGAGGCAATTCTGACTCGTAGCAACGCTGCATACGGCAGAGCAGATCCCTGCCCAGTCTTTTTGTGTCATCCTCTCACCTTTCGATGCTATATCAGACAATGTTCCACTGCTACTCAAAGGGCCAATCTTTTGGAAGTGGGTGGCCAGGTCCTTCTTCCTAGTAGCATATGCACTATGGTTTTATATATACTTTTTATACGACAATTCTCCTGGCAATTCCAGCTGACAATTTCCATGGCAGTATAAGCTGCACATAATGGAATTCTGGCTTATTTCCTTAATATATGAAAGACAATAAAATTTGGTAAAGCTATACAACCTAAGAGTTATTTAAAAACATATCCTTTGAAATATATTTATTTATATGTACATATATTTAAATTTACTGGATAAATATTAAGACAGCAATGAAGGAAATTAAATCCCTAAAAAGATAACCACTATTCCTATACTTTAACTGTTTTCATTTTTTGCTCATTCTCCTCAAGTCTTTCTTCATGAATATAACATAGTTTAACATATGTAAAAATCACAGCACAGAGATAATTTTGTGTTCTTTTTTCATTTAAAATTACACCTTTTGAAATACTTTAAATATGACTAATATTCTAATTATATATATCTACCATTTCAATTCCCCTATAAGAAACTTGTAAAGAAAGAGTCATATGGCATTTTTATGAGTTTGGAATATTAATTTATAACATCTGAATTACATCTGAAAGTCAAAGGTATAAGATAATTCATGAATGAATAAAATGTGTTAGTAAAACACAATATAAAACAAAGACTCATTTCAAAATAACAAGTTATCATTTTAGGATCTCGCTGAACTTTCATCTAATTAAAGATTTCCAAGTAAACTATTTAGAGAAAGCTTTAAAATAATTTTAATCCAAAAAGTTAAAGGAAGATCAATAATACTAATACTGACTTCAAACTAAAATGTTTTCTGTAATACAAATAGTATTTACCTTGACAAAAATTTTAGCTAACTGTGAATTGACCTTAATTGAGTGAGCAAGACTTGAATAACTAAATTCTTGCAATCAAAATATACAGATATGACTTTTAAAAATACAGAGTATTGCAGCAATTATGGAATAGAATGCCATCAACTTCCACATAAAAGCTAAAATCCAAACAGAAATAGAAATTGATGGCAGTTTACTTCTGAAAGCTTACTATATTTGGTAAACTGCTTCCTCTTTGATAACACAGTGGTTTCAGTTTTATATAAAGACTCATTATAAGCCACAATGTTTCCTAAGTATAAAATATGCAGCATTTTATTAACTCCATTTCCATCTTTTATAAACAGGAATGGCTGTAACTACCAATCACTTTAAACCAAGATTTAAATCAAGTATTTTTCCTGTGATTGACTACATATTACTTTGGAAATTTCCTAACCAGACTACCTAACAGTTTACACTGCAACCATTTCTTAAAACTTGCATAAAATGATAATGACAACTATTACTTGGTCCTCCATTAATTTAAAAAACAAAACCAAAAAACGTAAGCCAGATATCTCTCTCTTTGCATTATCTGATCAGGGCACAACATTTCAGAGTAGTATACCGGGGTTTTATTCTCCTCTACTAAAAATGAATGGGAAAGAAAAGGGCTTTGGAGTATCTTGAGAAGGCAAGAATAAGTAGGCGTGCAATGAGTATCATTTAAGTTGTAGGAAAGCAGTATTTAAGGAACTGTCATAGACAATTGCAGAAAGGGTATTAAAAAACAAAAAGAGCATGGCATTGAGGGGATACCAATAAAAAAATCTGATGACTTTAAAGTAAATGTCATATCTTTGCAAGTCATGCTTTGCTACTTCCTAGCTTTAGAATAAACAAAGTTATTTAATCTCTCTGTGCCTTGATTTCTATATAGATAGGGATAATAATAGGATATAACTCATTATAGATTTGCTGAGAGGATTAAGACAATTAGAGTGCTTAGCAGAGTGCCTGGCACAGAATAAGATCTCAGTATTATTCTTGTGCAAATCTCATGTCAATTGAGTTTTAAATGACTTTTATAACATTACCTCTAGAAATCTCACATTCAAAATTTGACCTTGGTGATCAGAAGAAATCTGCTGGAAAGAGTAGGGCACCAAAATATCAATCTATAAGTATTTACTGAGCAAGTACTATGTATCTAGTCATGCAGTGTTACCAAATAAATATAATGATACCTGCCTTTCAATAACTTTTCACACTTTTAAGTTAAGGGAGAGGAATACATGGATAATGACATAGGGGAGATAACAAAAACGAAAATACATATTAAACTGTTTGAGATTGATAACTGGAATATCAGTTCAAAGAGAGCTCTATGTGGAGCATTTCATGACAGACGCAAGGAAGCTAGCCCGGCAAGACAAAGACTTCAGATTGAGGGTTAGTGGGAAACAAAGTTGATTAGGCAGGGTTTTAAGGATCTTAAAGAATAATGACATAATGACAGCCTATTTTATTCTATTCTTTTAAATAAAAACCTGTCAAGAGAACTAGAATAAAAGCATGTATTGGATGGAATCATTGAATTACTGAATCACTAAAAAGTTCTCCTTCCTTCATTCCCACCTTTTCAGAAATATTTAGTGAATATCTACTATCTAGCAGGTAGTGTGTAAGGTGCTAGGAATAGGAAATCATTAAGATAAGGACTATACCTAGTTTATGAGAAAAATTTTAGTGTAGATAATAGAAGAAGAAAACTAACCAAGCTTATTTTACCAGCACTACTTTATTTTCTTTTAAGTCAGTGGATTCTTTTCTCATTACAACTTGAAGATTTTACAATTTCAAGAGTGCAACAAATTGACACATTTATTACATTTTAGACATATATTCATACCAAAAGCATGCATTCTTAAACTCCATCCTGAAAGCTCTAGTCACTTAAAATATACCAAGTAAAGGAGTTTAGGGACTTGAACATAACTAGAGTTTAGGGACCTGAAAAACTATTCTAGAACTGCATATGAGCCCTCAGTTTTAAAATACCCTAGTAGTTTTGTCAGTTGCCAAAAAACAATAGCAAAAAATTAATCCTGGTTGGAAAAAGAGAAAGCGAGGATAATTTACAAATAGATTTGGGTCAGAAGAATATAACTAACTCTACAAGGCAATCCAGAAGTTATATGAACACGTAACCTTGGGCAAGTTATTCAACCTTCCCACGTCTCGGTTTCTTCATCTTTAAAATGGTGACAATATAGGGGCCGGCCCGGTGGCGCAGCGGTTTAGTCCGCGCTTGGCAGCCCGGGGTTCGCTGGTTCGGATCCCGGGCGCCCGCCAACGCACTGCCTGTCAGCCATGCCGTGGCGGCGTCCCATATAAAGTGGAGGAAGATGGGCACGGATGTTAGCCCTGGGCCAGTCTTCCTCAGCAAAAAGAGGAGGATTAGCAACGGATGTTAGCTCAGGGCTGGTCTTCCTCACAAAAAAAAAAAAAAAAAAAATGGTGACAATATATAGTACCTACATCAAAGGGTTGTTGTGAGGATTTATGAGTTAATTTAAGTAAAGCACTTAGAAGAGTTCTTACACATAGTAAATGCCTCATACATCCTATTATTATTGTAAAAGCATCTCTCCAATACCTGGTTAGTGAACAATATACCCTGACAAAAGTAAACAATAGCTCTAAAAAAGAGAGAGTGTTCAAAACTAGCACAATAGAAGGACAAATAGGAAGTCACAGAATTGTGTTCAAGTAGTGACCTAAGTGTGTTTTAGAAAGGAGAGGTAAACCAGAGGTCACAATAAATACGTGTTTAATTTTAAATAAATACATGAAAAGAGAAAAAGAATTATATTCTACTTTTAACAAAATTTAGTTAACTTCCAATCACTTTACATTACACTAACAAAAGTTATATTAATAATGAAGAGTATACTTCTTGTGATATAGAATTTGGAATCCCAGCAATGGTTAGTTCAGCTTGTATAAGTCACAACTGATTGGACACAGTCCCTGTGGGCATGCCATTTCATCCAGACTGGACGGTTCATTAGTCATAATTACTATAACTGTACAGCAGAGACTGCAGTTTTATCTCATCATACATCTTTGATCAAGCTGCTTCAATTTCTGCTTCATCAGCATATGAAGTTACATTATTGGAGTTTTCTATTTTCAATCAGTGATTAACACAGATTATGCTTTTTATCAAAACATGTATTTGGGTCTTCACATTTAATAGTCAGGGCCCAGATCTGACCACAATTTGACCCCTGATATTTCAAAACCACCTAAACATCATGAATCATCAACTGAAATCCAGAATGTTACAGAGAAAATTAAACAAAGAAAAGAACTAACCTGTGTTAAAAGCATAAGATGATTGCACTTATCTAAATTGAAACTAACCATATTTGCTGCAGCTTCTCATTAAATTGCACACCAGAAGAACACATCATACATATTTATTGTTTTGCACTGTCACTTTCAAAAGACTCATACCACAATTAGTGTTTCTCTCAAACTATAAGCTATATAAAGAAATTTCTCATGAAGCTTGAAGACAAAGTAATGTAAAAGATTGTACAAGAAGGTTAAAGAACAGATGGATAATAGATTTCACTGAACACTAAAGCATAGCACACTTACTTCAGAGGGAAAATGTTGCCAAAACATGGTTCAAATGCAAAATACTGAATGAAATTGATGTGTCAGGAATTTTTTTCTTCTAAGTTCTATTGGAGAACAATAGGGGACTAAAGGGCCTGTCTCACAATATTTTTGTGTCTCACTATTTTCATGTGCAAAGTGTCCCCACTGTAGCCTGCACGAACAATCATAATCGACAGTTACATGCAGGAACTGAGGCTGCAAAAATCCCAGAGTAATTAGTGTTGTCTGAATGCAATGACATCTGTGTTCTTATGGTTCTCAAGACATGTCAGGCCAATAAGATGTATATGGAAAAATATGACAAGCACTGCAAATGCCCTTCTGAAAGGTCTTACACTTTGGGGAAAAGCCGAAGAAATAACACATGTCATCTTCTTTTTCTAAGCAATATATTTAAGATTAAAAGGTCTAAAAAGATCTTTTGAATCATTCATTCTCTTCTTGTAACTATAAAGCATTTATTCAGGATACAGCAATGCAGTATGGAAAAACTCTGCTGCAAGTTTGTCTCTTTTTAAAACTTTCTTAACACAAGTGATCCTGTGCAGTGGCAATGCACGTACCCATTCCTGTAAGTAACAAAGTAGGAAGCATATCTTATTAACATTGCTTGATTTCTTTACATTTTAATTTTAAAATAATCTCTCTTAGCACTGGACATAAAATAGCTTAAAATGTGTTTTTAAATGCCTTAGAATTATGTTTGCATTTCTCTAATAATAGAGACTGCCAAATTGACTGCATTAAAAGGCCTTTGTTTTAGGACACCAAACGCTTTTGCTGAGTGGCGCCTATTGCTAAACCCCCTCTCTCTAGGCTGTAGCAGTATTTTGGAGCATGCACTTGCTCCAAGAAAGACATTAGTCATCATTAACAGGAGCACTGACACCAAATCTAAGTGCCTCTCCACAATGACCAAGTGGCAATCATCTTTCTCTTACACTGTCACTGCTGATTAGGATTTTCTTTCATGAAAATTTAATTTGTCCTCCTTTCTTCAGCTTTTTTTTTTATTCCTGAAAAAACATTGTATTCCAGGAAGATTGCAAATACCTATAATACAGCTAACAATATAAAGATTATAAGATTCTCTGCTAAATATTTTATCTAATCCAACAAAATAACACAGGTTAAGTGAATGAGTAATAAACAACAGGGGAAAAACCAATGATGTTAAAAGGAATTTTGCTTTAAGAATCTGTAAGCCTCAAAAGGTGACTAATTCAAGAGATCCGAATAAAATTTCTCTGTTAATTACATAATCCCAAAGCTTCTCTAAAACTAAGACTATGATATTTCAATAGTAGCCATCTTTTACTACATTTCAAATTTGTATTCTCTAGTTCTTAAAAAAGAAGACAGGGGTATTCACACAGACATGTCACTGCAAACTTAATATTTAAGCATCCTTACGCTCAGTCTGCATTAACCTGCTGGCTAGTTAAAAAAAAAAGAAGGAATTTTCAGTTGCATTGGACAAATGAAAATGATTCATGTGGTCATGCAAGGTACTCCACAGCTAGATGATACTACAGACTTGAACTCTGGTTCTGTACAATATCACAGTGTTAAACAAGATATCATAGCGATAAGTTATTTAAGGAAGTTTTAAAAAACATTTACTTTTCTGTTTTATTTCAATTTGTTTAAAGTTTTCAAAAAATGTAAGCATGTGATAGTTTGCAAGGACCCTGGTACAACCCAAACTCCCACTTCTAGTTATAAATATTATCTTCTCTTTATATTACTTACATTTTGTAACAAAATAGAAACTGATTTAAATTTAAAATATCTCTAAATTATTTTATAATTTTAGAACATGTGTACTTTCAGTCAAAACCTGTTACACTTTTGTGTTTATGTGAACATAAATTGTACCTACGTTTAAATGTAAATATCCACATGAAATGCTTTTAAAACAAAAATTAGCCTCATTTCTTTTTAAATTCAGAAGCAACCATAATTCATCAAACTTTAATCATTAAATGTTCTATTCCTGACTATTTTATTGTGAAAAGTAATATAAAACAAATTTGAAGGTCAAATAGAAACTGCTTAGTGGCTAATACATCACATTTACAAATGGTTCAAATTTTTTTTCTATTTAAAATTGGTCCTCAGTTAAAACATGTAAGAGGAGATTGGGAATTAAAAAGGATTTTGAGAGGCAATTTCTAACTGCTGAACTTTTATAACAGGGATATTATGATTCAATAAGGATCTAGTCTAAAGTAAAAGCAAAACTAGACCGTAATAATCTAACTTAATTATCCTTGCAACGTAGCTTTACAAACAATTGACTCATCTCGTTCTTAACTAAGTAAATAACGTTTCTTAAATTCTTGAAAATTTAAAAGTAAACTCTAATTTTCAGAATTGCATAGACTTACACAAATCAAAACTTCAAAAACTTACAACAATATAATTACTGATTCTATTGCTAGAACCAGTATATGTTCAAGTAGAGAAGTTCAGCTCTATAACTTCCACCCCTCAACCTAAACCTCCAAGTCACTTGTCAGTTAAAGGTTGGCCGATTTATTGACCGCCTCTGGATGCATACTGTCAGTGCTGAAGGAAATATGAGAGAAGGTTGTCGCTACTGTTCTGGAGCTCATTGATAATGACATACCTGCCTCTGTCACCCATTACCCATACTACAAACTACTTAGACCTAACTGAAAAATCAATAGCCTACTTGCACTGGTTCCTGTGGCTGCCTCCTTTGATTGTCAGCTCCTGTCTAGGGTCAGCACTTACATGAAAGGGGCTGTGACTGCCTGATGCTTTCAGGACAACCTAACGATATGAAACTAGCCAACAGAACAGTAAATTCTGTCTCCCTGCCCTCCTCATCAATTAGGCTTTGACTAGGCTTGCCTGTAGAAACCTGACCTTTTAAGTTTAGGTGAATATGGACTAGCTGAACACACCATTGCCCTCAGCACTGAGCCAGGAAATCTACTGACAGGTTAAACAAAACAGAAGGTTGTAACTGTCATAATTTGCATTGCACTTTCACGCCAACAAGGGTGTTATCAGTAGGGGCAAGCCCTGGAACACACAACTCCAGCACCCTTAAGCCACACTACTCATAAATTTTCAAGTGAAGTAAGATAAAACATAAATTCACAAATAGCAATGCATTTCTCATCTCTTAGTCTTTTAGGTTTGCACTTTGCAGTGCCACAGAGTGCCCATCAACAACCCTCTCGGTGGTCACCTGGCACTCCTACTACATTAATGAGGGATTTCCAAAAAACACGATATAGAAGTAAAAATAATTCAACTATGCCAATTGAAAAGCTATTTTAGAGAGAATTTATAATACAGCAGACACATTGATTGATCTATATCTCAAAATGAGAACAATTAGATCTCAATATGTTGTCTTTTCCTGCCTCACTTCCCCCCTCTAAAAATACCCACTAGCTTAGACAAATAATAAGTTACCACATAAGTGAAAGGAGGTGTTGAAATTATTTCCTACCATGCTACTCTGATAGAGCATCTTTTACAGTTTGAGGGAAAACTAAGAACATCTGTAAAATAAAAGATGTTAACACTTTTATGCTTGTCAGATCTTCTGATGAAAACAAGTGAAAAGCATGAGAAAGTAGTATAAAACTTTACTTACTTTGGTGACTCATGTTTTGAAAACCATTTCCCTTCTTGGATCTATCTTTTAACACAACACGAATACAGTAATACTATAGTTGCTTAAAGCAATGTCATTTCTCTAAGGAGAAGATTAACCATTCTTTTTTCTCTTTTTTTTAAGTTCATTGTGAACATGAACTTCATTTGGCTTCAAGAACTGATATTTACAGAATATCTAATCTTAATGAAAATGTCAGAAACGTTGAAAGTCCATCCAATATTTTAAGAAAAAAACATACCTGATAACCTTGTGTACACCTTTAAACACAGACTGTTTTTCTATACATACAAGAATACATAGCCTGTTTCATTTTCATATTTTTATGATCAACTCCTACCAAGCAAAATTAGTACACTCTTAGAATTTATTCAAACTTGCTATTTGGTGGTCCCTCACAACTGTCTCCTATCCATAATTTGTCATTTTTTTCCTTAAGTCTAAAATATGGAATATAACCATTTGTAAGCTTATTCTTTTCTATGATTTTTTCATATTAAAAACATATATACCTATATTAGAGCAGCACTGTTTTACAGAAAGATTTCTGATTTGAAATCAACTTTAATCACGTTATGGTAGGAAATTACAGATTTTTGTACGTAGAAGAGGTAGAAAAAACTCCTAATCCATCCCCCCATTTAACAACTGAGAAAATAGTAAGTAGAGACAGGGACTTGATCAAGGTCATTGAGATAGTTTGCAGCCAAACTAGGACAAAAATTCAGGGCTTTTTCTCCCTAGACTAACGTTCTTTAGATACTATCACACTGTCTCCCTTTATCTTATCTATCCAAGTAAGTTATGTGATAGCAACAACCTTATATTTAAAAAAAAAATACATAGCTTTGTATCATTCATTTTTAATTAATGCTACAATTTATAGAAAACCTTGACTAATTTGCAGAAAAGATTAGAAGATTTGTAGAGCATTTAACAAACAAGGTACTATAGAACAAAACACTATTAGCAATAGAAGATCTAATTAAGTATGGTTGGAACCCTTTACTTATCTAATATGATGATTAACTATGCATCTGGTAGCCTTTCAGGTCCTTTGTGTGCACCTATCTGATAGCAAAGTGAAAGGGCATGGATAGTGTCTGGTCCCAGCAAGCAAATCATTTGGAAACAGTCATAGCCATAGATCAAAGATTTTTCACTCTATCTAGGCTGATTTAAAACTACCAACCCAGATTTTGTCTATAGACAGAACCAGTCAGAAAATAAGAGAATGATTCTTTAGGATCCAAAGATAATAAGCGAAGATAGAAAGGGAAAATTCAGAGAAGAAACAGACTGGCAGAACCTTGATATACGTAGGCCAAGACAGCTGTTTTATATCCTAGCTTTATTTCAGATGGTTAAAGGAAAAGTTTCCATTCCTTAGATCATCAAATATTATTTCACTTATACTACACAGATGTCTTCTATACATAGATTAGAGCCAATGAAGGATTTTTGTTGTTGTTGTTTAACCACTACGAGGAATCAGAGAAACCTCTCAGCACATCACTTTTATTTTAATTCACAAAGTCTGAAGGAAGAAACAGGCTAGGTTTTTAACATTTCCATTAAAAATAACACAAAGTCCATTAAAAATTTCCTGTAATCTTAGCAGAAGATTGATGCCAAATTACTACTACTAATAATAATAATATAGATGGAGTGCTGTAGAACCAATATATTTTAAAATAAACTGAGATGTTTAAAAAGGCTAGTTTCCTAAAGTATAACAAAAACCTACCCAAACGATATGCTTAACGGCTAATTTTAAACATAGGTCCACAAAATGTCTCATATGACCTGAAAGAAATATAGAACATAATGCCAAGTCTTATATTTTGAACTAAGTACAGCTCATACTGGCATAATCTACATCCCTAATCTCAATCATCTGTTTCATAAATGTCTGGCACTGATCACAAGGGAAAGTAGAAATGGGAGTGGGGATGGCTCCAAGATCCCAAGAAACATATTCTACATGTGTCAATAGTATTATCTTATTAAACAAAGGATATCACACCTTCTTTAAGCCACAAAATTTAATGTCTTGAATAGAACTGAATTGAACTGAAATCAAAAGCTTTGATTTATTTAGTATCAAGTTCAATATCGACTAATTCTGATTTTCCTGTATATCTTCTGGAAGTGATATTAAAGATCAGTGAAATCTGGTTCTGTAGGAGGAGACACAAATAATAATTCACAAATTATATAATCATTCCTTAAACAGTTAAGAGTTGGCTCTCCTAAATGCACCCTTTCATTTGTTGAACATTATAGTGAGTTATGAAAGCCTAAGTTATTTGACAGGTAAAATTTAATATTTACCTCACAGTATATTAATAATTTCATATTGCTGAAGGAAGGAAGGAAGAAAAGAAGACAGACAAGGCAGAGAATCTTATTCTAATTTTTCAGAACTTTTAACTATACATACATGGAAATAAAAGAATGCCATTACCACAACTCAGAAATGTGTATATTTAAAATGAGAAAAAGCTAAATGATTTCTTAGTAAGGCCAAAAGACATATACCAACATGAGTAAGAATATAGTAAGTTCAATGAAACACCTTCTGAAAAATACTTGCTGAATTAACTTGGATTGTCTTAACATTTCATACCCTAGCTCAGTAATACAATAGTATTTACTTTTCAGTCAGGCTAAAAGCTGCTTATTTCCATTTTCCTGAGTACAAGTTCTTTGCGCCATCGTTATACATTTTGCTGACATCAAATTATGTATAGCTTAATAAAGTACTCATATATTCGGTTGCTATTCAACTTGGGAAAAAACTGACATATCGTACTCTCAATTTTCTCATCTGATGAAACTGTACAAAAATTAGACTTAGAAATCTAATAGATGTAAATATCACTAATCAAATATATTATCCAAGGTAATCCAAAAACTTTAAAGGCCTCAAAACAACTCAAAAGTGCAAAAAAGCATTTATTTTTCAGTACAGTTTCATATGCTTACTACGCAAAGTTAAAGCTATTGCTTTCACCTGATAGAACATTATCTTAAATTCAGACTGTTCAAATGAGAACAATACCCTTGGGTTACCAATCAAGGAGATTACAAGTTTTTTTGTTTTGTTTTTAAAAGCTATTTTGTGAGAGGAAAAGAAAACAATATCAACTTGTTTTAGCAGCATGACTGACCATTTAAAATTAATAGGCACTACAGTGAACTGTTCAAAGAAAACATTCAATTACTGATCATTATCTAGATTGATTCCAGAATAATAATTATCAATAGCTTAGAAACAATCTCTATGAGACTTCAGAGTTTTGGAAAACTAGACCATTTGACAGAGAATGTGGTTTTATGTTAACTTTTAATACAGTGTGGATAGTATAATCCTGACAATTGTTGTTAAAGCTTCTTATAGATATTATAATATAATTACTTCAATAAAATTTCATCAACAATACACTAACAAATCGTGTTTGGGTTATTTACTTTTCTTTCTGTTTTTACTGGAATAGTTTTTAAATTCAGAAAATTTAATAGTTATTTATTTTCCCATTTATATTTTGACCCCCTCCAAAATTTTTCTTTTAAAAAAAATCAAGCATTTTTATAAATATGTTGAATGATTAAGTGTACAAAAGCCAAAAACTTAGCAACAACGTAGATGTTTCAAAGTTAGATTTTGGAGGATAAGAATATATGCAGGAGAACAGGTCTTTTGTTTTCCAAAAAGTGTAAATCTTTCAGAGAGTTGATTTTTTTTAAGTCAATAATCTGATTATTTTTTGAATACTTCTAAAACATTTTCCTGGAAAACAAAATCATATAATTTAAAATCTGTATATTCTTTAGTAAAGATTATTGAAATACTGTATGCTATTTCTACAGATAATAAAATAACGGATATCTTTTAAGTCTCAGTGATATGATAAAGTAAAAATGTACTGAAGTTTAACTCAATAAACACATTTCTAAGTAAAGATCAGCAAAAAAGAAAACAGTTTAAGGATTCTGTAGTCTCTGGAAATGTAAACAGGATTATAACTGTCAGATGTACAGAAGCACTGACTTCAGCCATCAGTTTGGTTTTGCTTCTGAGAAACACAACGTGAACTACTGAATCATTTCTTTTCAAATCCATACATTCCCTGCAGCAGTTCAAGCTTCACCAGCAGTGAAGGAATGTATAAAAATGACAGGCAAAGAGCACTAGTTTTCTTTTTTCTCTCATATTGTTTTCCTATAAATGGAAGACAGGGTTCCTTCTCAAAGCACTTAAGCTGAGGCTGTTTAAGTCAATTGCTAAAGGAAAACACGACTGAATTTTCTCTGCAAGAAAGTATCACAAGTGGATTGTTTATTTCTTTTCAAGAAAAATTTTGAGAAAAATCAAGTACTGTATTATTAGATTAGAATAAAATAAGATTAACATTCTAGATTAATTGCTCATTATTTGTCAGTTAGAAGTATTTTCAGTTTTTTAAGTATTCTGTCAATTTATCACCTTATTTTAGCACCACTCATAGAGTGCCCAGTTCTGCTTCTAATTTTAAATATAAAAAGTCCCTCAAATTAATATATACCAATTTTCTTTTGAAAATATATGTATAAACCATTAAATTTTTATTTCACTGCAAGAGGAAATTCAATTAATAATTAAAATTTTATTTAACCATGATGAAGTAAAAATAGGATGTACTGTGTAATCTGGCTACACTTCTGTAATTTAAACATTCACATTTTTCAAAAACTAGTACAGTAATTGCTGTAACGACTCAATTTTTTAAGGAAATGGAAAATCTTCAGAATAAAGTTTAAACATACCTATTGTAGTTTATAATAACTAAAAACATGCCCACCTCAGTATTATCATCTACACTCATAAAATAGTCCTAATGCAATGATGGTGAAGGTAAAGCCTAGAGAAGTCTGAGGGTTATGGACTGCCCGAAATCCAAAACAAAAAATTCAAATCACACCCTGAATGTCCTCCTCCTTTTTTTAGGAATGTCTGTAGCCAGCCCAACATCATAGGTTTGGACAGAAGCATGCTGATGTTGGCACTGCCTAAACCAAACAAACAAGATGTTTAACAGTCAGATAAAATGTCCTGCAGCCTCCCTAATGAATTCGTCAAGGACCATCAGAGCTCCCCCTCTTTTGCCTCATTAACTCAAGTATGATGAGATGGATTATAACAAGAGAATACAGATCAATTGGTCTGAAGACTTGAAGTGGCTTTTAGCCTCTAGAGTTTCTTTCTCTCACTTGGTCTCCTTTAATAGAATACCGTATCTCCTGCAGAAGGGGCTGCCACTTCGTTTTAATACACCATCAAGGAGCTGCTGATGGACTTCTATACTAACATACATAAAAGCAGAGGTTGACAGGGGCTCTTCAATTACAGCCTCCTCGGATACCGTTTCCCCCTTCAATTATTCAACCAGAGGAAGAGCGGATCCGCAAACACGCAGCTGAAGCAGCTCTTAGATATAGCAGAGGCAGCCAGAGAGTGACTTGGGGTTGGGGGAGGGGGGAGGAAGGGAACTAGCAAGAGGGAGCATTATTTGCTGGAAGTGTTTAAGTTTATTGCTCGAATGATGTTTCTAATTAGTACCATGGCAATAAATTAAAGTCGCCTTTGTTTAACTGATTTATTATTTACTAGAGCATCTACCTTAGACAGGGTAAATTGGTAATGAATTGTTTTTAAATCAAAACATTTGTAACGTTTTATCATCTCTCAGCCTCTGTATGTAAAAGTGGAGAAACATGGGGACAAAGGTGCCACGAAACTTAGTCGTGCTTGACAGAGCCGGGAGGAGAGGAGGAGTGGGGTGAGCCTAGTGGTGGCGCGAAGATCCGCGTGGCCTGGGCCTCCGCCACCCCAGAGGAGAGGGCGCGGGCGGAGCGCGCTGGGCGCCTACCTGGGGACCCATGGCCGGCGGCGCGGCACTGGAGCCCTAAGCATGGACATCTGCCTTCACCCCCGGACTTTCTGCACTTACTCCCAGAAGTGTCTCAGGCCGGGCCAGTCCACGCGCAAGGCTTCAGCCGCTCGCGGACCAGAGACAACCAAGAAGCGGCCACCGCCAGGGTCGGGGAGGGAAAGCTCCGCACCCTCTAGCCCCGCCACAAGTCTCCGCCCAGTAACTGCTGGCTCTCCGGAGAAGCAGCTATGGATCCTCTCCCGGCTGGTCATACAACTCCCTGCAGCTAAGTGCCCCTCCTGCCCACTAATATTTCCCAGGGCGCCGGTGTGACCTCGCGGGCAATAGCCAGGTTACCGACAGAGTCTGGGCTTCCCACATGCGCGAACCCCGAAAGGGCCGCGGTTCCCCTGGATCCATCTGCTACCAAGCGTTCCTAGACCCAAGCTGCATTCCCCAAGAAGGCTGGAGCCCGGCAGCCGCCCCAGTCTCCGCCACTCCGGAGAAGTTGACTAAAGCTCTGCATCCCAGAGTTTCGCGTACGCTTACTTCTGACTGTTCTTCTCAACTCCTGGACACTGTAGACAGATTCTAGGCAATAAATCCAACTTGATTAGAAAAAAAAAAAAAGGCCAAATAGTTCTCTACAAAAGGACTTTCGGCAAGGAGAGTGAAGGAGTGACAAGGTACCAGTGGTCCTCACCAGACATGTAAAAAAGAACTAAGAGGTCCAAGTATCTGACATCTCGTACATGGAGAGAAATAAACTTTCCCTATGCAACTGAATTCAGGTACACCTGGTCCAGCTTTCAGAGAACAAGTGAAGCCCTCCCAAGTGTTTTGCAAAAGCCGCATACCCGGTTTTGCAAAACCAAGTCTGCTCAAACGGCTTCATAGAGTTTTATTCTTATAGCATTCTCACAGAATATAACGACCGAAATCTAACTAAAAATAATCCCATCTACTTGATTTGTCTTAAAAAGACTCAGAATCCAGACACCTGAGGTTCATACATAAACCGTCAATACTAAGCAAATCAGAAACACTGTTACAGCTTTTTTCATCCAAAAGTACTGAAAGGCTACAATAGGCGCAGCTTGAAAGGATAATACATATACTAAAAGCACATGCATGTGTTTCACTGAAACGCCAAGGGAGGAGTGAAGCCATCTGTGTAATCAATAACAGGATAGTTATAGATTTTTGCAGTGAAGTCTTTTAACAGCAAGAGTCAATTATGAAAATAAAATCATTTTACAAGTGAAACTGTACTGATTGAGAATATATTCAAAATTAGATTTACAACATTAACATTTTAAGAAAACTTTAACTCAAGTTCACATTTACCCCCTTCATTTTTGTCAAGTTTAAAATAATTTTAGTGGCTTACTTTAAAAGTATATGCAACAAAATTCTACCACATACAAATTTGCACCATTTCTCACAACTTATTTTCTCTCTAATAACTAGTTAGTTCTTGTAATAATAAAGTAATAGTATTAAATATATCTGAATCTTAATTATGAAGTAATTATTTTAAAAAGTGCTTGCACTATTTTTGCCCTGCCCCGTTTTTCAACAGCATATGGAAATTACCGAAAAGAGATTTATGGTCATAAACCTCGCCCCATATCCATTCCACCCCCACCCCCTCACCCCCACTGATACACATATACAGCAATTGCTCTGGCTCTTGGCAACAATGAGAGGGGAGGGGAAGAGAAAGGAGGAAGACTTTGCCAGAGGAGAAAATCTAGAAAAATTTAGGTCCTTTCCCAAATTCCCCTTTCCCAATTCTCCCACTTGCCTTCAAGCAAAAGTAATTTTGTTAGAGTTTGCACCTTCTTCACCATGTTGATGGGGGGGGGGGGGGGAAGTGAACCTTTCTGAACCACTGCTACTCTCCCTCGCGTTATTCCAGCCATCTCCAACAAGTCCCTTCTATATAGACTCTCTTTTTCTTCCTTACAGCTGATAAGAGAGGAGGATAAGAAGAGGGGGCTGTAAAATGTGTGTGAGCATTTGACTTCTACTATCTCCTCCTATTTTCTTACTTCTCTCTTCACCCCCTTTCTTTATCAAGTGCAGCGGTGGCTGCTACCGTCTGCCAAGCATGCCTGTCTTCTCTCTCGGATTGGCTAAAGCACTGACAGCTCGGATAGCGATTGTAGGAACTGAAGCTCCACCCCCCTCATGATGGCACTGGACCATTCATAAACTAAATAACTCCAGGAAACAGCAAGGCAGAGAGAGAAAGAGAGAGAGAGAGAAAGTGGAAGGGGGGGAGAAAGAGAAAGAGAGAAAGGGAGGGAGACAGAGGGAGAGAGGGGAAGGGAGGGAGACAGGGAGGGAGGGAGAGAGATTAGGAGGGGAGAGAGAAAGAGAGACGTCGGAGGGGAGGAAGGAGAGACGAGTCAGAAAGTGGAATCTGCACAAGCAACCTAAAGGAGGAGGAGAAGAAAAATCCTTGAATCGTTAGAACTAAACCCCAGATGCAACGCAAGCAACGACTTCATCACACTAAAATAGATTTTGTGAGGGCTAAAATTATAAATTACGAAGCAGAAATGAATATCAAACAACTTCCAGCGGTTTGCACCTAGAGAAAGACAAGAAGAACCCACTGCAAACAAACAAACCCAGTCCCAACAACGCCTCCAGTAGGAAAAGAGGAAAACCGCTACAACACGACCCCCTGAGAAGAAACCAGACCAACACGCTGAGACCGGGCATCTGCAAACCTCCGAGAGTGCGGTGGACTGAGTTGCACTTCGCTGCTCTCTGGACATTAATTACATCCTTCACCTTCCATTTGGGGGAGGGTGAGGAGAAAGGCACTCACCTACGCTGAGTAAAGAAGTCCTACCAGCGTGGGAGAGAAGTTTAAGAATGAAACACTGAATGTTTCGCTTTTATTTTTAAATTTACTTTGGCACTTAAAAGACTTAATTTCCAGATTTCTGGGCAATCTAGGCTGCAGACATCTAAGCCTAACCTCCTGGTAACCTGACTTTTTCTCTCTCACCCTTTTTTCCCCCTTCCCCTTCATCTCTTCCACACATCTTTATTTTACATATCAAGAGAAAGCAAAAAAGTCCCAGCAGGTATTTTTCTTTTTCAAAGGTCACCTTTTTTCTTATTTTCTGGAGAAGAAAAAAAAAAGGTTTCGAAAGCGGGGGAAGAAAGAGCAAGCCGGCATCAGCCGGTCAGCCCAGGAGGAAAACAAGAGTGAAAGTGGGGCTTAGGGGGAGCGCACCACCTCGTTCGCAAGCCGCAGGGCCACCACCAGCGCGTGAGCCTTGGATCCCTCAACGTATTGCGAGACGCCGGTGTATAGCCCGGACCTTTGCCCCAACATGATCGCCGCTCAGGCCAAGCTGGTCTACCAGCTCAATAAATACTACACTGAGCGCTGCCAAGCGCGCAAGGCGGCCATCGCCAAGACCATCCGAGAGGTCTGTAAGGTGGTCTCGGACGTGCTAAAGGAAGTGGAGGTGCAGGAGCCTCGCTTCATCAGCTCCTTGAGCGAGATCGATGCCCGCTACGAGGGGCTGGAGGTCATCTCGCCCACAGAATTCGAGGTGGTGCTCTACCTAAACCAGATGGGCGTCTTCAACTTCGTGGACGACGGCTCGCTGCCCGGCTGCGCGGTACTCAAACTGAGCGATGGGCGGAAGCGGAGCATGTCTCTCTGGGTCGAGTTCATCACAGCGTCCGGCTACCTCTCTGCGCGCAAGATCCGCTCACGTTTCCAGACGCTGGTGGCTCAGGCGGTGGACAAGTGCAGCTATCGGGATGTGGTCAAGATGATCGCGGATACCAGCGAGGTCAAGTTGCGCATCAGGGAGCGCTACGTGGTGCAAATCACTCCGGCGTTCAAGTGCACAGGTATCTGGCCTCGCAGTGCGGCACAGTGGCCTATGCCCCACATCCCCTGGCCTGGCCCCAATCGGGTGGCGGAGGTCAAGGCCGAAGGGTTCAATTTGCTCTCGAAGGAGTGCTACTCGCTAACCGGCAAGCAGAGCTCTGCGGAGAGCGATGCCTGGGTGCTACAGTTCGGGGAGGCTGAGAACCGCCTGCTGATGGGCGGCTGCCGAAATAAGTGTCTCTCGGTGCTGAAGACGCTGCGGGACCGCCACCTGGAGCTGCCAGGCCAGCCGCTCAATAACTACCACATGAAGACGCTGCTGCTGTACGAGTGCGAGAAACACCCGCGGGAAACGGACTGGGATGAGGCGTGCCTCGGCGATCGGCTCAACGGCATCCTGCTGCAGCTAATCTCCTGCCTGCAGTGCCGTCGCTGCCCTCACTACTTTCTGCCCAACCTCGACCTTTTCCAGGGCAAACCCCATTCGGCCCTGGAGAGTGCTGCCAAGCAGACCTGGAGGTTGGCCAGGGAAATTCTCACCAATCCCAAAAGCCTGGACAAACTATAGGGTGCTGGGGACTGCTTGAAAAGCGACACAAACGGGAATGCTCTCATACACACAACACACACAACTCAGCGACAAAGAGTGGAAACTCCGGACACAAACTTTTATGTAAGCCACCTGAAACAGAAGCCAGACAGAAGACCTTTGTTAATTAACAAGCAAACAAAAAGAGAGCAAACCAACCAACCAAACAAAATCACATTCTTGCACAAAAGTGATCGTTTTCTTCCAAACAATGTGAATTTAAAGGTCACACAAAAGAAGCAATCGGGCTTTGCCACCACAAAATGAAACCCAAGGTACATTTTCAAATCAATGTATAGTAGTTTCTCCCTTTTTCCTTCTCTCTGCCTCTCCTTTCTCCCTTTCCTTCTCTCTCCCTCTCTTTCATTTCATTTTGGGTTGCCTGAATGTTGTCACCAAGTGAAAAAAGTATTTAATTATATGTAAAATTGCTCTTTTAAAAAAGTTTTGCTGATGTTAAATGTATCTCAGTGCCAATGTCAGACTGTGCCCCTCCCTCTCTCGCACCTCGACCCTCACCCTAAGCAGTCTTGTTGAAAACAGTAATAAAAATATTACTTTACATTGTAATTGCCTGTTTGTGGATTGTTCTTAAATGAAGGCAGGTGAGATCACCAATTTATAATTTACAATGTAAAGATGTGAATTTGAGGAACTAAATGCAAGAAGCTTCCATTTGAACTCTAATTTGCAAAATTTACAAATACAGCACATTTAACCATACAAGTTCCCACAAAAACCCTTAGAAAAGAGAAAATACTAATTTTACCCAACTGTAATATATGTGTTTGTTCTGTAGATTTTAAGATTAAAAGTAGTATCTTAATTCACACTTGAAAAAAAGAACAGATTTTGTTTGGAAGAACAGATTGTGATCCTAATTTTTAAATTAGAAAAAAATTATTTCATATTGAAAATTAAAATATTTGCTTTCTTATGCCATAATTTAAAAAAAAATCCAGAGACTGAATTACAAAGGAAATATTTATGGATCTTTTCTGAATAGTTAACACAATCAGTTGATTCTTTTCCTTCAATCATTTGTCCTCTTCAAGCTTTAAATAACAAAAACTTAACAAATCAAACACACCAAAAGAGAATAAAATGGTTACAGCAATATTGCTTTTCTCCAGCAAATGGTAATATGAACAATCCAGATTTATAAATTACTTCAGTTTTTCCAAATGGTTTAGCTATAAATGCCATAGCTATGAATACTTTTTATCAAATTCCCAGAATTATTCATAATTATTCTGAAGCTGCTTATAGGCAACTTAAACAAAAAAGGTTTTGATACTATTTTTATGACCAAAGAAAAATTACTGTTTCCAGAATTTACATATAGGAAAAGTATGTTCCTCCTCCTTCTGCTTTTTTAAGGTAATAATCCAGTGTACTGGTTTCAATGTTTCACCTTTAACAAAGGTTTCTTTTTAATACAAGGAAATAACTGATTAGAAAATAGAATAATTAGTAAAACTGAAAGCATCCCAAAGGAACTGGTTTGTCTTCTCTATGTTGGAGGTAACTATACATGCCAGTAGATATGCTAATGATGAGGCACAGGTACAGAATACATGTCAGATGTTACTCTTTAATATTTAAAATGTATTCTTTGTATTAGCCCAGTTTTTAGTTTATTGAGAAAAGCTATGATGAAAGATATACAGAAAAATGTTCTAAAAAGCAATTTTAAATACCAGAGAAAGAGTAGGGGAGGGAGTCTATGGAGGGATAAGCTACAGGATAGCAGAGACGGATGAAAAACAAGGAAGCTACTCAGGATGCTGAAGCCTAGTTCACCTGATTAAACAAGCTCAAGTTTTAAGATTTCCTGGCAAAAATTCCCTGGTAAAAATAGTTCTGTCTTAGAAATATAAATTTTGATCTTCTCAGTTCTGAAATTATCTCCACTCTTTCCACCTATATTATATCTTTCTCTGGTCTCTCTTCCTGTAGATGTAGAACAAACTCATTGTAATACTCAGCAGTTCAGACAAATATACTAGTTTCTTTAAATAATATAAAATTGTCCTCTGGAGAAAATGTTCTGATTTTTAAGAACATTTTCAAAGCAAGTAGTAGGTACTTACATTTACAAAGAATGATTCAAGGGCACAGTGTTTAGTTTAAAAGATAAATATGACATCTTAACATTACCTTGTTTTCACTCACAAAAGTATTTACAGCATTAGACACATATCTCCCTCCAATTATCCCAGGAAAAAAGTTTTTAAGTCTTGACAAGAAGAAACAAAAATTCCCCAAATTCAGTATCTTTTTTCCCTCCTTATTTAATTTAATGCAAGTATCACCAATAAAAAAAGAATAACTCTGCAGCAACACGTGTCCTCATTTACAAAATACCTTAAAGCACCAACATCTCTACAAAATCAAAAATTCTTCCCATAATTGGCTGAAAAAATTTTAAGAATATAAATTAGCAGAAGTTTTGATTTCTGTAGTATTAAGCTCGTTGCAGTGGTACAAGACAATTTCTGTGATTAGACTAAAAGATCCTGTATTGCACTAGCAACAGGGGGGAAAAATTAGTTTAATGATGCTGCTCAGAATAAGGTCAGAGAAATAAAAGTTACAACTTCCCCAAAAAGGAGTAAATAACTTCAAACAGCCTAATCAGAAAGATTGGCAGAGGTTCTAATATTGAGAACAATTCATTAGATACCTTTAAATTAAATCACATTTTAGAGTCTAAGTCATGTATGTCCAAAAGCATAATAGAATATTCTGAATTCAATTTTAGTCTCATAAATTAGAGAGTTCAAGTAATTTTGGTTACCTTCCTCTCCCAAAGAAAGTAAAATACATTTTCAGCCATTTCAGACATGCAAAAACATAGAAAATTTTTCCAGTTGATGTAATTTCAGAATTAAAGTTTTCTCTACCTTGGGTTAGCTGAATTATCAAGCTCAAAACAATCAGTTTCATCATAGCCTTGCTTTCATACAGTCTACCAAATCCTGTCTTAATAAAGGCAGCAATTCTGAAACAAAGTGCTAGAAACATACATAAGACAAGAGATGATTTGTTTGTAAAGTTTTTAATAAAAATATAACATCTTTATTAAGAACTACTTTGAAATACTTCTAAATCACTAAAATTTAATAATTCACATGATTACAAAACAGAAGAACCTCCTACCAATAAACTCAGAATATATATGTGTGGACACGGACACACACACACACACACACAAGCTATCAGCCTGTAAAATAAATTATTTCATTTTTTAAAACCACTTCTCTTTCTACAGGTTGCTTATTTTGCTCATTTTAAAAGAGACTGTTTCCTCTCAGAACAAATTCTACCACTCACTTGCATGAAATAACCTAATTTGGGCTTTATGGCTATGCCACAAATGTCTCTTAGTAAAATAAAGTTGCCAAGGTCTGAAAAGTAATCAGAAATACATTTTAAAGGGGAAATTACATTTTCATTTAAGAATAGGAAATTATGCAGTGCCTTGTAAAATCAACTATAGGTAATGGGAAACAGAGGCATCTCACATCCACACAAGACATGCTTGCGTGCACGACAGAGTAGTAAGTCATGAGGACAAAGCAAGAAGAGTGATATATTGATATTATATCCAGAAAATATAAAGGCTAAACAAAATAATTCCACTCTCAATCTTACTGAATTTTGTAGCTTAATTCACCCTGGACCCTTTGAGGCAAAATATATTTATAGGCTATATTTCCTAAGGTTCTACCCTCACCCATGAATGAGCTAATGATAAATGCAATTAAGTGGAAATTGTTTTTGAATCTAAATGAACTTCAATATCTAACTAGCTGGTAAGGGAATCATAAGCTAAAGAGATACTTGCCTTGCATATAGGCAGAGGCAATTCAGCAAGAAATTCACCCTAAGTCTGTCAGATTTTATCAAAACCAATCATATCCAACAGCAGCCCACCATCCCATCATAAGAAAAAAAAATTCCATAGAAATGAAACCCGCTCCTCATCTTCTCACCTTGGGGTCGATTTTCTTGAAGTTAGGGTCCTCTTCATCCACCTCGAAATAGAGTTCGGAGGAGGTGACAGAAAGAGTGCCCTTTACTACAACAGAGGGGGCCACCAGCTGAGCTGGTGTGCTCAGGTTAACAGGACCTGCCACAAGGAAAAGACAAGCTGCACAAGTTGGAATGACATTTTCCAAAAAATCCAATAGATTCAAGCAGAAATTTTATTTAATTTTTAAATTCTCATCTCTTAACACCAAATTACCTGCTAATTCCTTCTACACTTACACCTTCTGTCCACTGCAAATCTTCCTCTGAAAATGCAAAGTTAGGATTCTCATAACGAAGAGATTTATAATAGGCAGTTAATGATAACAGTAAACTAGGATACAATTATTTTACAGGCGTCTGCAAAGCTTTGGTCTAATCCCCTGGTAAGAAGGTGGCTCTTCCTAAATAAATCCAACCACATTCCATTTAGAAAACAAGCCTCAGGCTATCAAACAACATGGAACAACAACTAGGAGCAAGGAAGACTCAATAGGCTTCCAAGGCCAGAGGTTAGCTTAGAATTTGGCTGAGGCATGATTACAAAAAGATCACCAGCTTATTAGTGAAGTAAGAAACATTAAACCATATTCTCTGATAAAGATTTTGTGCCAGGTTGACACAAAACCTCTTCCATAACAACTTTACCCCATGAGAAATTGGTAAAAATACTTCTTTTCTAAGCCTGCCTTTCCACTGTTAAATATTGTTCAATGCTTCCAAATCTAATATTAGTGTAGTTCAGGGACTCTGGGAGTAAACAGCTGGAGGGTGGGTTTCCAAGTGAATGAATTTTTATTGGAATAATCAAATCTCCACAGGGCTTATCAAAGAGACAAATCAGCCTGCTACTGAAAACAATAGATTCACTGCAGATAGAAGAGCATAAAGTATATTAGAGCTAAACCTAAAATAAGGACTAAAGACAATAATTATTATATATATATTCATGTAGAGATAGATGTAGTAAGAATTTGAAATCCCATGTCAATTCCTCATTGTACAATCCTATAGGTGAAGAAAACAGCAAAAGAAGATTGGCACTTACAGTTCTGAATTAATATAGTGCCTATAAACACAGTACACCTATTCAGGTAATCAATGGGTGAATAAGTATTTCAAAATTCAGATGAATTGACATTTCCATCGATTGTTGGAAGGGTGTTGGTCCTCAATCTCACATCAATCTTAATGTGTGCCAGTAGGACAATAGAAGGGATGCTCTGTGGAGATCAGAGCAGGTTTTGCCCTCTATTCCCAATGTACAAATACATTGTGTTTGCAGATGGGCAGCAGATAGCTGCAGAACAGCCATGATTTCCCAAAGCTCATCCCTATAAATGGATGAAATAAGCAGCTATGTGTTCTTTTGCTGTCTCCTTTGCCCTCTGTACATTAGCATGTAATCCTGAGAAGAAATAACATTTTTTCAATCACTCTCAGACATTCAATTACAGGGTAAGCAGACAGCTGCAGGAGCTAGGGCAGCCTAGGTCCTACAGAAGACCCCTGACAATTTCCACTTCATTTCTAACCCACACCACTTTATTAGTGTGGATTACTTCTTAATCCTATTGCCATTGTCAAGATTATATAATTAAACTCCCCTTTCACCTCTATTACTATATGAATGTATTACTAGTAGCAAGACTAGAAGCAAAATAGAGGAGGAAATGGGTAAGTGGGTGTGAAGGAAAAGACTAGAGAATAGCAGTGTCTACCTTACTCTACACCTGCCCCAAATCCCTTAACACTATGCTCCAATTAATTTTATTTCACTTTATAGAGAGGTTTTCGGTCATCAGAGAAGATATCATCATCTATTTTTGCTTTTCATTATCATTCATTGCATAGTAGCATAGGTTACAGATAGGTAATTAAATAAAAGATTTCTGATACCTTTTCTCTTAAAATGATCAAAATAGAAGATATATAATTTTCACCTACAGAAATTGTAGAATCTTTCAGACTTTCCTCCTTGAGGAACAGAGCCACAAACATTAAAGAAAAAAGGCCATTTAATGAATGACTAAAATTTCAGGCTAAACAAGAGAATTTTTCCCAAAAGGGAAGTAAAACTGAAAATCTGCAGAGTGCAAATCAAAATTCCTACATCAGGTAAAATATGTGAATCCTGTGAAAAGCCACAGCATTCTTAGAATGGATTTTTTGAGAGAGTTAAATATATATATATGCAGCCTGTTCACTAAGACCTGTATATCAAAGCAAATAGCTCATCTGCCTCCAAGCTTTATTTACAAAACAACTGGCAGAATTTTACTTATAGCTCTCATTTTATAGAGATTAGATAACTCCCCTGGGATGGGCGAAGCAATTTTGTTTTGTTCTTGCTGATTTTAAACTTTTTTCTTTTTCAGTGACAATTATTCATCAAAGAAAAAGATGAGTAGGGTAAAGAGACTGAATAAAATAGAAAAATAAAGAGGGAAACAGTGTTGGAGATTAGGGGGAAATGTTTGGAAGAACAAAAACAACCTTTATTAAATGTAATTGTGGGTGTAAACTTGATAGTCCTAGCGGTCACAGCTGAAAAAGTAAGTAATTAGATGCTTATTGGCCTAGAGCTAGCTAAAATATCCACACAACCACTGAATTTACCGGCGAGATTCTCTAAATCTTTCTCATCCACGGATGACAGAGTATCGTCTTCGCCTTCCAAGAGGATCTCGTTTTCTGAGTTCTGATTTCCTAAAGCCTGACTCTTGATGGACTGTTTTCCTTTAGCAAGGATATCTTCATCTGCAGCTGAAATGAAAAAGGAAACAAAGCTGTCCATCAGCTCTGGGAAGAGTACTTTGGCAAAGTGGTAGGGAACTGAGGTAAGGATAGGTAGCCAGAGATGGTCAATCATTTTTACACAGCGAGTCATCCACGGTGGGGAAAGTGACTAGGATGGCACACATGCTCCTTCTGACAAACGTGATTCCCCAAGCCTAGTCTAATGTTACCCTGAACAAGCACCCTAATCCCATTAAATCTGACCCCTGCACCGCTCACCGAACCATTTATTTACTTATAGTTAGGGCAGGAGAGGGTTCAAAAGCAGACATTTTTTTGGAAATTTGTTAGTAGAAAAAATCAGAACCTAGTTTTGGAAACAATACCTACTTAATACTGAAAAATAGGAAAGACTGATTCATTCCTGTGAATAATATTATACCGACAAACATTCTGAAATGGTTGGGGAGTGGCTGTGGAGGAGAACCCAGAAGTAAGAAAGATCAGAGCTAAGAGCGATTCACAGCCAATGAGGATTTAGGCCAGATACTGAAGCAGTATTACGGACACTAATAAAGCTATAGCAGTTCTTTGAAGCTGCATTCGCTTCCTCATTACTCCATCCTCCCTCTTTTCTTCACATTGTCCTTGCCCACATTTCACCCCACCCGCACCTCCACTTCAGCCCTTATACAAATATCCAAGAGCAATGCAGTGTGGAAACTAAGTGGAGGCTCAAAAACTACCTCCTCCATGTGTTTAAACTAAAGGGCTAAGACACCCCGGGGGCAAACATAACAGAAAGCCCGGGATGAGAGGCATCTGGGCAAAAAGCCTCACACTGCCTGAACTAGAGCAGCCTGTGGAGAGCAGCAGTGTGACAAGGCAGCCGGAAAGGAGAGGAAGGAGGGAAAGGGTACACCAAATCTAAGGACTGAAAAAGGAGCTCTGCAGAGCACCTACAGCTGACAGTGGAACCAGAAAGAGGAGCAGGGGGCGGCAGAAACGAGAAAACAGTGAAACTCAAAATTCTGACTTCAAAACCCCATATCCTTCCAGAGTGACTCCCGTTGCTTTGAGCTTTCTCCTTAAGAAATACATAAAAGCAGATACTAACTTCTGGATTGTGATTTTTAAAAAGCTCATAGTGTCACATAAGGGAAAGTTAGAATCTTCTCTACACTACTGACATTCCTGGTTTCCAGCCCAGGAAATCCCAGAGGTAAAGCACCTGATCCACCCAGGCAGCAGCTATTGATATGGAAATCAGATGGCTAGGCTTTTTGCTTCACTGCAGTTTCTGCCTAGGCATAAGGCCCCAAACCCAGAGAGGATAAAGCACTCAATTTACAGTAACATAACTAATATTAATCTATATAATTTTCTCTAAATAGTTAAACTACATGTATGTTACCTGGTTAACTTGACAAATCAAAGCTTCTTTGAGTTTAATAGGTATGATTATAGATGATGTTAAAGGTAAACATTTATTTTTTATCATATTTATTGTGAGTTTGCCACGTATATCATTTATATATATTACTACGGCACTACTTAAAAGAACATAGGGGCTTTCTATTAAATAAGGAAGTCATGAGGAGAAACTATCCATATTTAGCTTTGAATACCCTCTATGGGTAAATAAAATCTTATTTTCCTCCATATCACATACAGCAGAGTATGCTGCCCACACATGAAGGTCTCAATAAATATTTGAAAAAAAATTTAAGTATCTAATTAAAATGGCTTTATTTTTTTAACAGCTCCAAAGAAATATACCAAAAACCCACTGATTTTTAGGAAAATAGCAGTATAAGCTTTTATATCATTGTTTATATTTCAAGTATTTATATTTCCTTACTCTGAAGTCACAAACACTGCTCTTAGCCCAAATAAGATCTTTTCTAAATCACTATCAATTTTACTAAAAATAAATTGGTCACTGAGAAATACAAGAGAAATCACCATCCTCTATATTTTCTCATAAAGTAAATTATAATAAATTAACAGTTGCCAGAGTTTAGTACAAAGTCAGTATGTTACATTCTCATTTCTTGGATTTACAATTCCTTCTTCAAAGCAGAAATAATAATAATGCTAATATTAAATAACACTTATCATGTGCCAGGGAGTGTTCAAAGCACTTTACATATTTAACTCATTTAAATTCTCATAAACCCTCTGTTAATTTCCCCTTTTCAGATCAACAGCCTCAGAGAAGTTACATAACTTGCCCAAGGCAACACAGCTAGTGAGAACTAGAGTCAGGATTTAAACCCAGGTGGTGTGGCACCAAAATCTGGGCTATTAACCCCTATGCCATAGAAAATGAAAACAACCATTCAAATATGAATGTATATGTAATTTACTGATGAGTTTACTAATTCTTATGTTTCTCATAATGCATTTTAAAAGGTTAAATCAGAATCATAATAAAGAATAAAAAATATTCATTTCCAAACCTAAATTTGATGAGCATATGCCAAACACCAGCAGCAACTAAACTGAACACCTTGCTCATTACTTTCTCTGATTATTGCCATACATGTCCTGAAGTGCACCAAGCTCATTTTAAAGAAAGAAATAAATAAATAAACTTTAATCTACAAACATTTACAAGAAATGAGAGTAGCCATTGGCAATATGCAATGGTTTAAAATAGCTCAGTAAACAAATTCACATTCATTTAAATGACCACTAAATATAATTTGTTATCCCTTTCAACTGGAATTTAACATTTTTTAAATATGTTCTTATCATGCTGACACACATTAAAACACAATAACTTCTGAATTAAATAAAATTTTACGAAAAAATTTTCAAGTCCTATAGGTCTACTCTACGCATACAAACACCCACTTTAATTTATTTATTTACTTATTTTTACAAGCTCATATTCTGGAATTGTTCAACCTCAACTGAAAAACCTCTTGTCATGGAAAATATGCAGCTTACTGATATTTAGAATGGTTTTCCTGTAATTAACTCCCCCTTGAGGATTTTAAGTTAGCAGCAGTAAAATTACCAACAGTACTCTAATACACACCACATGCGCTGGTGTTCAATTCTCAGTGGTCTAATAGGCTTTCTGTTAAAGAACTTTTTTTTTTTTTCAAAGTCAGAACAAAACTGTCCCAAGCATAAAATAAAAGATGATTATCATATTTATATGTGCTGGGAAAAGTATATTTTTAACTTTCGTTTGCCTTATATTCAATCAACCATTAAAACAAGTTATCAACTATTTTGATATCTTCTGTGAGTATTTTCTACACTAATATAAAAATTTAATTGGATGAAGTCAGAACATACTTTTGGTTCAATTTTAAAGCTCAATCCAGATTTCTTCTAGCTATTAAAATTATTTCCAAACATGATAACTGTTTCAATTTTTCCTTATCACTAGTAACAGATTGCCTTCATCTAATCTCACATTTTATTCTGGTTTAATATTTATCCTAACTTAATAACTAAACTGCAATTGTTACATAAAATTGGAGAAATCTGTCAAAAACGCTTTCTTTGAAACATGACTTTTGATTCACTGAAGCTAAGAGCAATGAGAGAGCTCAGAGAGAAGTTGGTCCTCAAAATGTAAAGTTCAAGTTCTTAAGAGCGAGCTGTGGGCATGAGTTGATTTAACTATGCAACACAGCCTAAGTAAGTGAAATTAAGCACAAAAAGAACACAGAAAATTATTCCTCTTGTGATATATAAATCCCCTCTTAAAAGTCCACTGCACAAGTGAACTGGGATCATCAATAAAAGAAGTTTATATATTAAGAATTAGCCACTTTGTTTAAAAAAAAAAGATTACTACTAGAATAGCTAAGTGACCTCAAATGTACATAAAATAAATATGGGTATCCACTTAATGTGATGTGAAGTACATACCATGACGATTTATTCTGAACAGGACACATAAGGTATATCTTATATACAACTATTGTCCTAAACTAATTCCCCTTTATAGTTTATGCATTTTCCAAAGGGTTCCAAGTCAAGAAGTTACTCTAGAAAAATTAATGAAACTACAAAGGATGATTAGGAGAACAGCCAAGTTCATTTCCTAATCTTGGGTTCCCCAAGTGTTAGATAGAGAACCTAGTATATGTTGATCCTAAACAGAAAGCAATAGTATCCGACATTATTGAAGTTATGAGAGAATGGCATGATTTAAGATCTTTACACAGTCTGTCATCCCTAGAAAACCAGATGAGTTACTTGTGTCATTCCATATGATTACAAGACACTTTTTAAACTGTTAAATCCTCCTCATATATTTCTATTAGCATGCACATTCTCTACAAAGTAAAAATGTCTTGAATTCAATAGGATTCTACTACTAAACTATTTTAGTATTTGAATTAAAACCAATCCTTCTACCATTTAAAACATTTTTTACATGGCTTTAATTTGAATATAAAATTCCCATTATATTTGAAAATGAATTTTAGAAGACAGCATAGCACAACGATAAGAAAATCTATCATCAGTTAACCTGGGCTTTAGTCCTATATTTACCAAGAATTATTTTGGCCTTCTGTTTCCTCACTTTCCTTACCTGTAAAGATTAAAGGTAGACTAGACTTTAGCTTTAGGTTCTTTCCAGATCTAAAATGCTCTGATAATAAATAACTGACAAACTGGGCTCTGTGCATTAGGAAAATGTTACAAATCATTATAACTGATTTCTAATAAATTTTAAAACTATAAAACGGAAGAAAATGTCCTCAAGAATCAAATATCCACATCTGCTTGCTGCTGCTAATTTCCATAAAGAATATTTAATCATAGAGGAAGTATTAATTTTAATTTAAAAATATGACTCAGTTTCTGCAAAGTTAAAGAAATCTCCCATTACAAAATGACTTTTATAAATAACCACTTTGGAGGGTCTCTCTTTGAAAAATTACCTAAAGCCCTTTTCCCCAAGCAAGTTAATGTGAACTTGGGAAGGGCAATTAAATTGTCAGAATTAAAAAATTTGTTTTTAACTAGAAGGTAGCCAGAAGTAGAGTCATGGGGCTAGTATTGATCGCCCGAACAGAGAACATCACTCTTCAGGTATTTACTCTGCCACCTCTACACCAGAGGCTTTCCTTCAAATCAAATCAATCTATAAAAAAAAGATGGCTCTTACTGCTAAAATACATGACTAATCTCCAATGGCATTTATATTTAGATGTCTTTTGATAATAATATAGTTCATGATATTTTAAGATTCTGCATTTTCAAAATGTCCTGTCTCCTTAGTTAAATTAATTATAAATAAAAGTGAGAAATCATAAAACAGTACAAAACTGACACACTAGCCTCAGTAATATCTATTTTAAGTATTCAAATTCAACACTGAAGTATTTATCCATGATAAATTCTATAATTTCAACTGCTTTTTGATGATACTGTTTTGTTTTGCATACTTGATTCTTAAAAAAATATGTTTATTTTCATTAGCTTCCTTATTGTTTATTAATTTAGGACAAAAAAACAAAGAGTTTCATAATTAACACAAAATTAAAACTGAATGTCAACTACAAGATACTTTATTTAATAAAACATTAAAAAATTAGGCTCTTTGCTTACATAATGTATTAGCAGAAATTATGCTGACATCAAACAATACCACAGCACAATCTGTGTGCTGAGTTCCCAAGCTAATTTTTCTTTATTATTTAAAATTAAAAATATATACAAAGTATGATTAATTAGAGCTTGTTATATTAAATATAACATATTTCCTTAATTGGAAGACCACTGAAGCAGCACCTATACATTTGGTTAGTTTTTAAAAATATACATTTCAGATTTAAATTTTTGTTTTCAATCTTTCAGAGTGTTTAAATATTAATCATCGTAAGATTGGTATAAAATATTACCAAATAGAATGGAATTATATAAAATGCTTAACTTTACTTCTCTCTCTCAACTTAAAAGTGCATAATAAAACAGATAACCAATATTATACTAAACTTTCAATTACTATTTAATTAGAGTGAAATCTGCTTCTGTGCAGGAGAAAAAAGTCTGAAATGATAGTAAGCATTGCTAATAAACATCTTTTTTTAATCAGACTCTTAGCATTAAAAAAGTTGACATGATAATATTATTTTAAAAGGTAAAGTTCAACAACAATAAAATTAAAATTTATTCATCATGAAGAATTCTATAATTCCCCAAAACGGTTAAATATAGTATTTTTGATAAAAATGGATTTTAATAAGCTCTATATTAAATCTATACAACAAATTTTAAATTAATTTACTGATATTTCTCTCAGGATAAAAGATGAACAGTTTACCTATGTGCAAATTCCCCTCTTCAGATACAAAAGAAAAAATTTTCACAAAAACATTTTTATTGTCATTCACAGACTTCAGAACTCACAACTCAATGTAAAATGACAGTTAAGACAGAAAAATACTTATTAAATTTTAAGTGCACATGGTAACATCTATCTGACTGAAAAAGATAAAACTGCAAAAAGGTTGATTTTTTTCAATGTAAAGGTCATTAACCAAAACCAAAAAAACAAAAACAAAAAAAGGGAAAAATATATATATAACTCTGAAATCTACAGTACCACATAAAAAGTACATGAACCTTAAAAGTAAAAGTGGCCTAATTAATCCTACATCTTATTTCCCCTTCTCCACCTTCTATAGTTGAGATGTAGGGCCCTAAGACTATTATTGCTTTTAGATCACTTTGTTATTGACTATTCTCTGTATGATCATTTATTTTAAAGGACTGATGTCACATTTGGTGCTATATCTGATGACATATTGTGGACATTTTCTTCCAGAAATGGCTCTTTAAGGCTGAGTGCAAGAGGTTAAGCTGCCTGACTGAGGCCAAACCTAGGATCACAGACTTTTAATCTAAATTCTTAATATCCTTATTGAATGTAATTTAACATTTATTTTGTATACTACATAATATCATTTAACCATAAGCTGCTGCATGTTAAATACCCTGAAAAAGAAAAATTAAAACTATTTCTTATCTTATTAAAAAATAACCAATTTATATTTTATAATCAAAATAATTTTAATGTGGAGAGGGACATTGTTCCCCTTAATATATCCTAATTGGCTTTCAAAAGTTAAAAAAATTAAGTGAAACCCTATAATCAAAGAGAATATAGTATCAATCCATAGGACTTCTACAGTTTTTCCAATTTGCTCATCAGGCTTCTACCTAAACTGAATCATAGTGATATGCGTTATAGCAAAAAAGGAAAATGTTTTGTTAAGCTCTGATAACAACATGATGCAGAACAGGAACATATGAAAACAACATCTATTTTCTTTTTCCAGGAGCCATCTATCACAACCATATACAAATCAAGGCTCAGAAAGTATCTAGGCACTTGGACATTTATTGCCATCTCTCCCACTTCATAATCTCATGCTAAAAGACCATGGTTGAGGGAAAACCATACACACACAACAGAACCTAGAAACCTATTTGGTTTGTAAATGCTGTCTTTCTGATATTCATGGATTTAAGGCAGGCGTCCTGGATTAATTTATTCAAAGCTGAATGTGTCACTTAAAAAGAGAAATATTTTATCCTCCTACTGTGAAACAAAGGGTCTATGTTAAGTAAGTTTTGCATGTGTAACATAATAAATAAATACACTTGACACCATAATTTAATAGGACCCTACACTAACTATAAAAAATTTAACTTCTCCTTCTAGGGCGAATAACTATGAAATGTGGTATTGGACCATTTTACAGTGCCTTGTAATAATGAAGTTATGCTCTTCATTACCAAGTACTGTACCTGCTGCTATTGGCAAGGAGTGGTTTATACACTGACCATGTTCCACGGCTGTTTTTAGTGTCGCTTCAGGATGTGTCGATCCTAGAGGGTTACGCACAAATCGTCGCCGGCGCCGCAAGTCATCTTCCCAGTAGTCAAGGCGCCAGAACTCACGAGGACGACTACAATGAAACAGAGAAGCCACATATGTTAGCAATTATCAAACAGCGTGGTAGCACTGAATTTCTGCATAAAGCTCTCCTTGTTTGCTCTGCCTTTTTTTTCCCTCCCCTTCCTCTTAATTTCTCCCTCTACCTCACACTCCCCTTTCTGCAATCTTTAACTTAGGTATGTCCTTGAAAATAACAATATCACCTTCCAGTCTAAGGAACTCCTTTTCCTTTTTCTTGGAAGGTGAAATGAGCACTAAATACATCATTTTGAAATGAATTGCTGACAGTGTGATCAGTTTCCCCACACTCTAGTGGCATGTGCTCTGATTTCAGCCTCATTTCAGCCTCAGCAGGGCACCTTTCTCTGTGGTTGCATTTATAAACCAGAATAAGGAAAAGGCTATTATAAATATGGTATAGCATTACCTATATTAATCAAAGTCTGTCCCCCTTCATTTTTCTTCCTAATTTGTGCCTTTTTGCACAAGGTCAGTAAATCATACCATGAATTCTTGGTCCAGAAAGTGTTAACTTTAATGAATATCTCAGTTACATGGTTATGTATGTGATAATAAAATATTACTCTGTTTAGATGTGCAGGAATTTAATTAAAATAATCTCTTAAAATATTCATTACATTTAGCCCCTGAGGCTTAGAACAACACAAGAAAATGCATTTCTTTTCCATTTACTGTTTTTAAATAAACCATTCCTATAGAGTGAAATAGCAATCTATTTTCAAGCAAATCAGATTGGATTTCTGTTTTATGTAGTCTGTTTTTATATTTAATTAAAAACTACATGCTATATTATGTGCAATAATTGCTATATCAAAAGCATACTTTTGGAAATGTATTTTTTTAAAGGGTTCACTCAATTCAAGTTCTACTACATTTTCCCCAATTATGCAGATCTTTTATATGGCAATATATAAATGTCAACTTTCACTCTTGTTAACTAATCATGATCTAGCATGCTAGAAAATATTTTATAAGAAAAATACTAATATGAAGTGTTTTTTTCAGTTACAGTAAAAAAAAAAAACTCTGCTGAATATATTTATTAACTAAAGATACACAGCATGAAAACCTGTAATTTCCAATAATGAAATTTAAAAAATTCATAATCAGAACTTCTGCAAGGAATGACTAATACAAAATAAAATCTCACTTGTATTTCTTGAGCTAATAAAATTGTACCTGTCAGGTTTGACAAATTAGTAGTCTTGACCAATTGACAGTCCCAAAATATCCACATAAAAATTACCCATATTTTGACATTTTAAAGATGCTACCTTTAAGACTTCAAAATAGATTTGTAAATAAGTACTTTAACAACTAAAAATTATCTCAGATTAATAAAAGCATAGACAACAAACAGTACATTATTTAAAGAATATCTTCTTTAAAAACAATAGGAATCCAATGCTCTTTTCTGAGAATGCTGGAGAGACAATGAGAACATCAAAGATTTCCTTTGTTGATTTTGATCGTGCACAAAGAAGAGATACAATATAATTTAAATAGAATACAAAAAAGTATAAGAACTGCAGTCCTGGAAAGGAAAAATTAAAAAGCTCTTTTTTCTTTGTTATTTTGCTGTCTACACTTTAAATAAAAACTAATATTATGATATCATTTAAAAACAAATAAGCAATACCTACAGAATATACATACAAGCAAAAGACAACAGTTGTTTGAACCCAATTAATAAAATAAAATTCTCCTTGGTGAGAGGGGAAAAGGCGGTACACAGATGGCTATGTGCATGGCTTTGATAGTCATGGAGCTTAGATAGGCACTTCATCATTCTGCCTACCTACATTTATCTGTTAAAATTATTATCAAATATCAGCCAGGATGCAGTCGTGAATCACAGGCTGCTCCTCGTCTTCAGGGGAATGATACAATGAGGGTCTATTCATCAGTGCGGCAATCGGCACAAATAATTAGTTCCCTAGACCGAGATCTCCTACAAAGCCTATTTCGGTCAGCACCACAAACATATGATGATGTAAAGCTAATGAAAGCTGCTAAAATTTGTTAACCTTTTATGCCATCAATCCTTCTAATACTCTATGCTTCAGTATTATGCAAAGGTGATAAATTATTAATTTGTCATTCATCCATCCTTCTGAATTTTGAGTCAAATTAAACGATGTCATTCTTCTTGATAACAATTAAAATTATAAGAGATGTTAAGCTGCTATTATAAAATTATTACTAAATTAGGTAACAATAGATCCTAGTATAATGCATGAGAGTGAAGTCAAATCCAATGGCTATTAAAGGATGTGCACAATAATTTTTGTCATACAGTAGAAAAACAAGAGGAATTATAAAATCATTCACAAATTATCAAGTAACTCTAACAATATCTATAAGAACAATAACCAAAATTAGGAGGAAATAGAACTATAATATTTATTTTTATTCTCTTTGACAATAACAAACAATGATCACAATGGTAACATTTGGCTGAAACAAAAGCACCAATGCATCAGGAACTGAGAATTTGTTTACATAGTAGAAAAATTTTTAAGTTTCACTTTCCCTAACTATACACTTCTGTCTTCAAATGTAAATGTTCCATCACAAATAAAAAAATACTTAGATACAATCCAAATAGAATTTTTCCCTCAGCATGATAATCTATACCTTAGCATGATAATCTTTACCATATCCTGAAGCTATATCTCAGACTATCTTCCCAATACGAGTAGTCTATCTCCTGTTACAATAATTTAAAACAATGTGCGAAGACAAAGCAAAAAATCACTTATTTCAAACCACAAATCTAGAATGAATTTAAAAAATCACCTAGAGAGACCAATAATTTCAATACGTTTTTTGAGACTCTCCATATAAAGCACTGCTCCAGGTGATATAGGATACAAACCCTCGAGGAATTTACTCATAATGGAATAGCTATTAGCCTCATTTGAAAAATAACATTTATCACCCAATTTCTTATGGTGAGAATAATACATGTTCTTTAGAAAAAAAGTCATACTCATTTTTTCAGAAGAGGGTAACTACTAGCATATTTAAAGTCATTTTACATAGCAACAGACCTGAGCCTAAAAATCCAATGTTTTGTCCCCCTCCAACAACATACACTCTCAGTATAAAGGTCTATCACTGAAAAAATGGGGCACACTTTGTCATTTTAGAACAGTACTGCAAAGAGGAACACATAGGTTTCATCAACTTACTAAAAGTTTTCATCATTCACATAAAGATTTCACTCTCATATAAGAAATACTGCCAACCCCTCCCGAAAAGCCCTTTCTAGGGGAAGAGGCTAAGAAACTGACAAATTTGGCATATCGATCCAACTCTCTTCCCATAATGTTATGAATTAACTAAATAAAATATTGTATATTTTTGAAGTTATCACCATGGTACGGCAAGAAAAATTTAAAAGACTTCAAGATTTCAGAAACAGACTGCTGACAAAATACAAGCATGGATAAGATGAAAAATCACTTATTCTAAGACCACAGAAATATATGTCTAGATCATTATATACCTATACCTCTATATATCTGTATCTAGCCAAAAAATTATATTAAATATATGATGCCACATTTACAAACTTCGTCTATATCCATTTACACTAATAATTAAAACTAAGATCCCAAAAGGTGTTTAAATTAAGGATATAAGCCTAGGCTCCGTAAGATCTGGAAATAAAGTCTTCTCTATAAAAGGTGCTGTAGTTAGGTCCCCTATTAGTACACAACCCCCAAATACTTAAATCTTTGACTGATAGGAATACATGTCTTTGAAAGTTGTAGATGACACTGAAATGAAATGGTCTAACTTTTCTTTCTAATGATTTCTCCCCCATTCTTTGGTCTAATTTCAAAGTCTGAGATTAAAATTACAATGTAGTCTAATAGTTTATTTTCTAATTCTAAGCATGTCATCTAATAATCCTTCTACTTTTAAAAAAACCTTCACATTTGTGTGTTTGTATATACACACTTTTAACATATTGCTACAATCTATATAAAAGAATATAAAACAATGCCAGTTTAATATACACTGTATATATTTTCTGTTCTACAAGAACAGAATTGAATAGATTTCAACAGATTGTTGAAATAAAACTTAGAAGGAAATATAACTCAAGCATCAATAGATAGGGTATTCATTCCCTTTCCTAGGCCTACTGTGGTTACTGATTTGATCAGGTAAAACAAATGAAAAAGAATGAGCCAAATGAGAATCAGTTGGAAAAGGTAAAAGTATTAAAACAGAGAATCAATAACTAAGGTATGATCCACATTCTTCCTCTAAAAGTTGAATGGCTTAACTATAAATAATCTATATTTTTCACATGTAAATTATAAAACTTTTTAAAGTTGAGTTTTCTCGAAGAAAGTATGGCAAGCCAACTAGCAATGTATAAATGGATGAATATTGAAATAAAATCCTAAAATATTTTCTAATAACAACAATTGACTCTTTACCTTGAGCCAACGCTGGGGATACAAGGATTATTAAGATATTGTCCCTGACCTCATGGAGAAGACAGATGTGAAAATAAATACTAAGAATTCAAAAAAAAGTGTGATAGAGCAGAGCACTATTAAATGGCTATTAAACTGCACAACTTCAAGGGGCGATGTTCACATCAAAATGTGTGTAAACAGCACTCCTGGAGTTGTGCAAGGCACATTTTGCTTTGCTATATGAACACCCTATGAAAATGATAGGATGCTACGAGAACACCCTATCTTTTTTCCTCTCCATTACAATGCCCCGGCTCCTTCCTTTCTCTCCCAGAACTACACCTAATCTTGGGAACAGGGAACAGAATAAGGCCATACTTACCCTCCCAGCAGTCACACCGTTAGTAGTTCCCTACTGTAGGAAAAGGTGTTCAGACCAGGAATAGGTATGCTTGTTAAAAAACAGGCAAAATTCAATATGCAGAATAAAATAATCAAGTACAAGAGAAACATTACATTTATTTCACTGAAGTCATTAAGTTTGTATTGCTTTATTAAGGTAGATTATTTTCTTGATATTCTTCTATTACAGTAGAACAATGTTAATTACTGAAATCAGTGGTAGCTATATAAGTATTCCAATTATTCTATAACCTAAATGTATTGACATTTAGTATTCAGATTAGTCAGATATATGCATGACTGTCATCTCACTGGTTTTAGTGTCATTTGACTGGTAATTTGGATCTACATCAATAAAAGAATGCTGGTTTTAAAAAGAAAAACTGCCACTATGCAATTATATTAGAAAAATTTCCCATTTTCCATCTTACCCAACTTTCTTGTGACAATACCTGATAAATCTTGATGACCTTAACAGAAGTCAGCAATAAAGTCTTCTGGATAGAGAAAAGTTCTAAATCCTAAAAAATTTTAGTACTTCATATTTTGTTTTCAAATTTTTATATTACCTGTTTTTCTAACTCCTGTATCTGGCTAGCTTCTATCCATATTTTTAGATTAAAAATTCATGTTAGATATTAGCTACAAGTTAAATAAATGGTAACCTCTAAAAAGAAGTAAACATTTTCAGTGCACTGTCAGCTAGAAGATAAAAGTGCTTAAGTTCTAGAAGGGTTTCACTTTCTGCATAAATCTTGGTGAAATAATGTTCAGGTACTATAGGGTATCATACAATATAAAAGAATGCTTTATCTCACAAACTGAAATCTACCGTGCCTTCATGCAGATAGATAGAAAGAATAGTAACTAAAACCTCTGTTTACCAAGTACCAACTATCAATCAAATGCAAGTGATCTATGGCACTGTGCTGTCTTAATGAAAAGGAAAAAAAGACCTTCAATTGTATGGATTCCAGCAGAGGATTCTAAAGCAGAATTCCTTCTTTATTGAGGCCTGACACAAGGACTTTATGTTACATTGAGTCACTAGAGCATCATATATATTATTTAATTATGTGAAATATTTTATGTAGTTATGAATTTCTGCATGGGATTATTCAGTGTATTTCTCTATTTGCTTTTAGAGACATCTAGACACCCATCTTCAGTTAGGTATTAGTTCAGATATTTTAAAAAACATAATTTTGCAACAAAGTCAATTAGTCAAGAAATAATTCCAAGTTTTTCCTAGCTGCTGTTAGCCTGTTAACCATGTCTTTATTCACATAGCATTTTTACCAGGGAGTAAGCAAAGTTATGAGAAAATCAAAAACTACTATTAATTATACTATCAGTTAAAACTCTTAAAAAAAACAACTAAAAAAAATATATTAGATGTTGTTGGATACTAGAAGCCCTAAAACTCACCTCAGTAGCCACACTATTTAGACAAATCGGATCAATTTTTCCCACAAACATAAATTTAAAAAAATAATTCACCAAACATTTTGTTGAGTGCCAACTAGGTACCAGATCTTGGCACATACAAATAACTATGCTGGGCTCAGCCCAAAATTTTCTTATGTTATAATCAGGTTAAGGAAATTATCAAATATTAAAAATAATACAATTTTAAAATAGATAGCATTTATCGCATTACGCTACTCTGTGCTAGACGTCATGCTCTTTTACACACATTATCACCAAGCCTCACAACAACCCTGCCGCAATTAAATAATTATTTGCACTTTAAAGATGAAGAAACTAAGTCTAACTCATCAGTAGTAAATAGTAAGAGTCTATGGACTTCAAAGCCAATAAGCTTTTCACATGACATTTCCTATAGAAACTCTTATTGGATACTATTATAGCTATGATCAAAGTACTAATTAACCCTGCCTGGGAGGATTGAGGATTTCATTAAGGTTTCAATGAGAATCTATTTTGTAAGTTCCATGAGGACAAGGGTTTGTGTCTATCCAATTCACTAACCAAGCACAGTAACTGGAACAAAGCAGGCAATTAATAAATAATCAACTAAAGAATGAGCAAGATGACTTTTTAAAAGAAACTTAAATGATAAACAAGAGTCTGCTGGGCAAAATAGAAAAGGCATTACAAGCAGAAGAAATAGCAAGGAAAAAGGCACAGAGACATAAAAAGGCACTTTTTTCTAAGGAAGTTTGGGTAAGAAAGATCATTTTGAGGCAGCTTCAGAGTGGCAAAGGCTAAGGCAGGAAACATAGCTTTAGAATCAAGATTTTTGTCAAAAGACCTTGTATAGTTAACTAAAGTAGTTACCTTTACATCTTATAGTCAGCAGAGAGACAACCAAGCTTTCTCAGTACAGGATTAATATGATCAGCCTTGTATGTTACATGGTAGCAATACAAAAGAAGGCAATGGGGGTGGAGCCTAGAGGCCAAGATTAGAGAGACATATTTGAAGTGGAATAGATAAGATTTGGTGAGACATTCAATATGGGATGTGAGGGAAAAGTAGATAATGAGAATAAAATTGAGATTTGTGACAAAGGGGTAGTGAGGAGATCAAGATGCTATGTAATTGAAATGATGCAGGATAAGTAGGTGTGCTTGGGGAGAATAACCATGTCCTGGATACCTAATAATGTCCAGGCAGGTGTGTCTAATAAGTAAGCAATATAACTTGGGAACTCGAAAAAGCAGGCTGGGTAAGAGATACAAAATTGGTAGACGGATCAACCTTGGGAGTTGGTGGATTTGAATATTCCTCTAACAAAAATTTACTACGCCTTTATCATAAGCTAGGTATTGTGTTAAATCCAGAGAAAACTATATTGAAAGAACTGGAGAAAAGTGAAAATGAAATCTGGGAAATTTCAATATTTAAAAAAGTGCAGAAAAGGAAAAGATCAGTGAAATAAACAGAGAAGGAAGTAATTGCTTCTTGCAATCAGCAAGATAACAGGAGAATCAAACTAGAATGGTGCCAAAAAAAGACAAAGCAAAAATTCCTCAAAGCAGTGAGTGGCCAGCAATATTTAATTCTGCATAAAAACATTCAGAAGGATGAAGAATGAAGAGAAGCTTTTATTTATGGTCATGTGTTTTAAACAGTTCACCTGTTTAAAGTGTATAATTCAATGGTTTTTAGTGTATTTACAGAGTTGTGCAACCATCACCATAATCTAATTTTAGAATATGTTTATTTCCCCAAAAAGAAATACCTTACCCATTACCAGTCACTCCCATTCTCCATTCCTTGGAAATGGACATATAGAGGATTTCACAGTAAGCAGGGTAGAAGGTAGGTGAATGTGTTTGCTTTGGCTTGGGGCTTCTTAAGTTTGGACCAATTTTAAAGCTAAGTCAAATTGTAAGTGATTGGTAAAAGACATTTTTATTAGTATTGGAACTTTTTGGAGAGCCTAACAGCTATGAGAATGCATATATATATTTTTTAACATTTGTAATATCTCTAAGGTATCAAAGAACTGAGTCTAATTTACCTTTTAAGAGAGACTCTTTAAAATCAAATTTATAACTAATTCATACTATAATATATATAACAGCTAAAGTTTCAAAGTAATTTATATTAAAAACCACTAGTCTTTAAAATTTCTGGTTATGATATAAAAATATTTTGGCTTCATTTCCCTTAAAGTATTTAAAATTAAATACTCTACCATATACTAGATCTATGACCTCTACATAAATCATTTATCACCTGTGGGCCTCCATTGTCACACACAAAATAATTGTAGCTTGTTCAGCCTATCTCACAGGGCTGTTGTGAGGAGTCAAATAAAATGGTTGCTTCAACAACAATAAAATGCTATGTAAATGTAAGGTATTATTTTCAGTTAATAATGAATTTAAGTGTTTGGATACTTCTAGACGCCATTTACCTTGATAAAGCATGTACTTAAAGTGGTATCACCAGTGATTTAAAACAAACAACAACAAACAAAACCCTGATTAAAATGCCCTTTAATAGCCCCTGGCAATGACTAGTTTACTTTCTTTCTCTACAGATTTACCTATTCTGGACATTTTACATAAATGAAATCATACAATATGTAGAATTTTGTGACTGGCTTCTTTCAATTAGAATAATGTTTTGGGGGTTCATCCATGTTGTAGTATGTATCAGTACTTTATTCCTATTCATTGCCAAATGATATTTCATGATATGGATATATTGCATTTTGTTTATCTGTTCATCAGTTGATGGACATTTGAAATGTTTCCATTTGTGGGGGGGATCTTTGGGCTTTATAATTAGAAAACTGTACTCATTTGGTTACCTATCTAGCATTTACTTCTCTCCCCTTTCCTAACTTTTTCCTAAGAATTACAATTTTGTTCAGGTATCTATCACTTCTTAAACAGTTAGATGACTTATAGAAAGCTAACTGTAAGCCAATTATAATAATCCTGTCATTCTTGCCAGTGACTGCCAGAACCTAGCTTTAAGTCAATCATTGCATAAATTTTGCCTTGCAATCATTTTTCATCAATTTGAAATGCAAAACTTTTATTCAGTGGTTAGGACAGTAGTTCTCCCTTGCTCCTGATGGACTGGAACAAGGGAACAGTAGACTCAGATGCTGGCAGCTATAACATAACAATGAAGAAGCCGGACTGGGGAAAAAGTTCACACACCCACGGACACAAAACCAAAAGAATTGTAGAAAAATGGAGCCGAAGACCTGCCCTTAAGCCTTTACATACCTGCACTTCCTATCATGAAAGATAATATACTTCTCCACAATTTAATGAAGTGAATAATTTCACTTCAGTTAGAGCCAGGTTTTATATTACTTGTCTTTGAAACCATCTAACAGATATAAGAATTACTGGTGATGTCATTAGCCATTGGATTACAGCAGTGAAAGAAAAACTAGATAGTAATCAACTCAGGCTTTGGTGGAGATAGTTAATATTAACTTCCTTTTAAAATTTTTTGACAAAGAAGGGAATTAGGGAGATAGGGTGGTAGTTTAAAGAGGGTAAAGAACAGACTTAATCATGCCTGCAGATGAAAAAGACTAAGTCCAAAGAAAAAGAGACTGAAGGTGGCATGGGGGAAGAGGACAGGAGTAGGATCTTAGAAGGACAGACAATGTGTGATCCAGTGAAAAGATAGTGTGGTTACTTTGGAAGTAAACAAAGTCACCTCCTTCTCTGTGGCAAGATGGAAGGATGTAAGGCCTCTGTATTTTAATAAATGAGTTTAGGGTTAAAGAGAAGAAAACCTGAAGGCCTGATTTTGGCCTGATTATTTCTGAAGAATAATGAATAGAACAGAGGGGTTAAATTTAGAAGAGTTGCCTTGGGGAATGTGAAAGAAAGCTGACTAAAGGAAAATTTAAGGATGACTAAGTGGTTATGAAGGTCTAGCTGAGATTGGAAACCATTCATTTAGAGTGGCACTAATCTGTACAACTGTGATTTTTTTCCCTCCTGGCTATACTCAGCAAGAGTGAAAAGAGCAGTTGGCTAAATTCACTCAAGATTTAGGACTAATTTGGTTGGCAGGCCAAAATAAGGAAGGTTAAGGAAAATGAGTAGGCTGGTGAGAATGTCTGGAATGGGCAAGGATGACAAATCTATGATCTTTCTGGACCTCAATAAAATGAATAATTAAATATAGGCTTTATGAGACATTGATTCATTGGGAAACCAAATTTACACTGCTTCCCAAGTCACTTATATTGATCATAATTTGGTTTCCAATGAATTAATCAATACACCTGTTTAATCAAAACATCTAGTCCCTTTATTTAATGCTGTTATGAGTTTTCAACTCATAACATGTTTCAACTAAAACATGCCTAGAATGAAAGAATGGAGGCTTATACTATATTTGAAGAACATCTTCAGCCTTTAAGCCATAGGATCACAGTGGTAAATAGTCACAGAGCTGGACAATGTGCCTGCAGACAAGAATCGGAAGCATCAGGAAGACAGGACCTCACTCTTTTGAGAAATATATTACATTATGCTCCTGGAAAGGGGATGGGAACTAAAATTTACTGATTGCCCATAATGTAGCAGGCACTCTGCTAAGTATTTTACATGTGATCTCAGTCAATTCTCAAAACAACTCTATAAATCAGGAACATAATCCCAATTTAACAGGTGAAGAATTAAGGCTCAGAAGTCATTTTTTTTCTTTTTCTCTTTTTTCTGACAAAAATCCACCCTGAGCTAACATCTATTGCCAATCTTCCTCTTTTCGCTTGAGGAAGATTTGCCCTGAGCTAACATCTGTGCCAAGCTTCCTCTATTTTGTATGTGGGTCACCAGCAAAGCATAGCCACCAATGACTGGTGTAGGTCCACGCCTGGGAATTAAACCCGGGTGGCTGAAGCGGAGAGCACTGAACTTAACAATGAGTCCATGGGGCTGGCCCCAGAAGTCAAGTCATTTAGCTTCTAAGAAACAGAGCAAGACTTCACTTCTGTGACTTTCCATTATCAAAAGATTTTGGTAATGCTACTTTGTTAATGCTACTTCCATGCTAGATATCTTCCAATGGGCTAAGATATTCGTTATGACAGTTGAATTGTATTGGAATGAGTTTAAACATCTCTTTTACAAATTGACATATTTGAATGCAACCAAAATTTTTTTATAAATTATACAAAAAATTATTAGCACACATCCCAATAAAGAACAATTATAAAATACATAATTTTTCCAGCATTAGCTTCACCCAAAGTTAAATAGCAAGGCTATTAGATTGGGGGACGGGAGGGAATGGGTTATAATGCTCTGCTGCTTTTTAATGGATAAGTAAAACTAAGGTAGATACTAAGTATTGTATAGTGCAGGTCAACATTTGTAACTGAAAAGCCTGGAAGCTATTAACATCCACTGAATGTTTCTAGTAGCTTCCATCGCTTGCCCCAAATGTGGAAGAACTACATGGTTTATAGGCATGTACGTGAAGCAATATAATAGCCAAGAACCACTATTTGGCATTTAGGACTTCCATTTCTCCCAAACTCAGGCCCTATATCACATTGTTGTTGGTGGTGGTGTTCTTCAGATAGATCGTAAGTTATAGGGAGAGAAGGAACAAGCAAAGAAATAGCCTCCATAGTATAACATTTTTATCTTTAAATAAATAATTTAAAGGCTCAAATGCAGCAGCAACCCAACATAATCCAACACTTCCTGCCTTTAATCCAAAACTCTCAGGAAAATACTGGTGAAAACACATAACTGATTTTAACTAGCATGAAAGAAAAAATATATATATTGTGCTTTGCAAGCTAGACAAATTAGCAAAAAAGTATGTGCTCCTTATCCACAGGGGAGAACTGGCTTATTATGTTACACTTCCAGGTTTTTAAGACAGTTGGAAGCCGGTTCTTTCAATAGTTGCTGTCATCTCCTAGAAACTTTCTAGTACTTTCAAATTTGAAGCAATTATTCACATTCAGAAGTGATTTATTTTCCTCTCTTTCTTTACTGCATTTCACTTTTTCTAGCTCTCAATGACCAGTTCTGCTTTGGCTTAATTATATTCATTTACAAATATTTTTTGAGTGCCCACTACTATTTAGAAATATCTGGCTGAGGTGCTATAAGGGATACTCATATGAGGAAAACATAGTCTCTAATCTCAAGGCATTTACAATCTAATAAATGGGATAAAATAAGCAAACAAAGAATTATATGCCATAAGATCCATGCCATAAGAAGAGTAAAAATCCAGAGCTTTGAAAATTCAAAAAAAAGGAGTAAGTGATCACATATGTTTTAAAGGGATCAGGAAATGCTTTAAGGAGCAAGAGATTTTTGAGAAAGATCCTTAAGAAGGGGTCAAGTTTCAACTGATACACAAGGAAGAAGATGGTATTGTTGTAGGTTTTTCAGAGCATACGCAAAAGCACAAAGGTCAGAAAATTGGAAGCAGTCTTAGTTAGCCCCAGTAGGAAATGAGGTATAAAAGAAAAGTTGGGGCCTAACCATACCATAAAAGACCAGGGATGAAAAACTAATGAGTCTATATTTCACTCATCCACTCACTTACTCATTTAATCAACAAATACTTATTGAGCACCAGTGATGTACAAGGACCTGTGCAGGCACTGGAGATTTTTTAAAGAGTTGTTTGGTGATAAAGAGAGTCATTATCCTTAAGGACCTGATAGCCCAACAGAAGAAACAGACATATAAAGACAGAATTAAAATACATGCAAAACATTCATTGGGAACACAGTGGAGGGGCATTATCCAAAGTAATAGCTTCTTGGAAGGCAATAACACACAAATTGAGTCAAAGAGTAAACAGATGTTTACCAGAAGAGTAAGAAAAGGAAAAGCATTCTTTCTAAGGGAATAGTATTAGCAAAGCCAAATAAGTAAGAAACAATTAGGTATACGCTCAAGTCCAATGTTTCCAGAATTTCTGGAGAGTATAAAGCAAGAAGTAGCCAAAGAAGAGGCTATAGAAATAGCCAGGGGACATATCACGGAGAAGCGTCTGAGGTGTCCAACTCTGGTTAAAAACCTGTGTGTGATTTTTTTCAGGCCTGACTACAGACAATTACAAAGGCTCTACTTGCCAGGTATCACGGGGGAAATCTGCCGTCCCACCCAAACCAGACTTGGTGTACAGCTGGTGCACTGCAGTCTCTGAAGGGAGTTGTAGTCTAGGACTCAGACTCTACTGGCCAGTCATGCTCTTTGCATACTTGCATTCCTAGTCTCCACTTTCATCCTAGGTTTCTTTATCTAAAGCCTTGGGCAGAGGTCCTCATCAGGCGCCTCTGCCAAGGCCTTCTTACCAGAGGAGGAAGGGGAAACCTTGAAGACATTTTCCCCACTCTCACTCAGTCCATTTCAAGCCCTTTCCCTTGGCCTCCCTCCAACCTCAGGTCCATAAACTGCTGGAACCTTTTGTTGAAAGCTCCCTCAACAGTAAGACCACCCCCACATCTATGCTGATCCATGCTGATTCATGCCAATTCACCTGACCATTCCCCAGTACGCCATTCCATGGGGGAAAGCAGAACAGGGTAAGTCCTGTGGTTTTAGACTCTTGCTTATATCACCACAGTTAAGTGATTAAAGGCTAAACTCTTTCATTTTTGGTTTGTTGCTTTAATCAGCTACTCCGACAACTGGTAACTCAGCTCTCTCTCCCAGCTCAGCTGTGCTCCTGATATCATCTATGTCATGTTAAGGAGTTTTGAGTTTTATCCTGTAGCAATGGGGAGATACTGAAGAGTTTTAAGCAGATATTGTGACTGCAGAACAATAAGTCAGGAAAATATATAAAAACTAGATTAGAAGAAAGAAATATCTGAAAGGAGGAAACAAGTAAAGAAGTTATTGGAATAATTTAAGCAAGATAAGGGTCTTCAACATTAATTTTTAAACTTCCTATTTTTCTGATTTATCCTATTAACGTGTTATTGAAATTTGCCTAAAATTCTCTGTGATACAGGTAGGCAATAAATGAATAGGGCATGAAAGAAAAGTTCAAGGATACAAGGCAGTTTGTTCAAAATAAAATGAGGTCCAAAGCATATGATGTACGAAGCTAATTAAATGTTACACAGAGTAAAATAGGCCTAGAACTAAAGCCCTGAAGCTAAGAGTAGAGATGGGAAAAGAACACAGGAGTGGTCCAGTGGATGCTACATCAGCTCAGCCCAGAAATGATATACATGTCCTCTACTCACATTCCACTGGTCTTATCAAGTCACATGACCCCACATGAGAAATGCAGTTCCTGGATGGGCAGCCATTTCCCAGCAACCACTCTACACTATGGAAAGATAATCTGAAACTAGGATGATCAGCTAACTAGCCATATCTGCCACCAGATTTCAGTAAGTACTACAGAGAAAAATGAAACATGAAAGAGGAATAGAAAATACAGGGGGGGGGGGAGTAGGGAACATGTTTATATCTTAATTAAAATGATTAGGGCAAAATTCTATGAGAAGGTGACATTTGAGCAAAGACCTGAAGGAAGTAAAAGCATCAGTTATGCAGATGTTTTAGAAAGAGAATTTCAATCAGGAACAACAGTAAATCCAAAGGCCCTGAGGTAGACACACTTGGTGAGACTATGGGATCACAAGAAAGACATTTTGGATGGATAAAGAGTTATAGTATAAGTAGAAATCAAACAGTTACTGAGAGGATGAGGAGGACATTCAAATATTTTAAGCAGAGAAGTAACATGATTTGCCAGGTTTTAACGTGATCTCTCTCGCTGCTGCAACTCTGGGTGGGACAGTGATATTTGAAGTAGGAAGTCCAGTTTGTAGACTTTCCCAATAATCCAGAAAATGATGATGTTTGTGAAAAAGTGGCAGCAGTGGAAGTGGTGAAAAGTCAATGAATTCTGAATATATTTTAAGGATTTGGTCAAAAGGACATGCTGACAGATCATATTTGAGGTCTGAGAGGAGAGGAAGCAATGATACTATAAGGATTTTGATCTGAGAAACTGGAGGAATAAAATCAACATTAACAAATATGGAAGAGAATATGAGAGGAATAAGTTGTGATAAAGAAGGTCAGAAATTTGGTTTTAAACATGTTAAGTGTGAGATGCCTATTAGAAATCTGTGGCAATAAAGGGCTAACTATTCACCAAACCAATTTTCCTCTTCCATCTAGGTGCACAACTAGACCACATATCCCAATCTCCTCTGTAATTAAGCGTGGCCATATGACTGAGCTCTAGCCAGTGAAATGTGAGCAGAAGTGACACGAGCCACTTTAAACCTGGCCTATAAAACTTTTCTATACACAATTGTCCACACTCCTTCCACTTGTTTGATGCAGATGAACTTGGCAATCTTGTAAGCCAAGAATTAAAGATTATGGAGCTATAAAATGGAATAAATCATCTATCAGAAACATCTATTTTATACTTTATATGAAAAAGAAATAAAGTTCTATTATGGTTAGCTACTGAATGAGATTTTGGAATTTATCTAGTAAAGCAGCTTATATTGCCACAAGCAATACATATACCCAGAGATGTTGAGTAGACAACTGAATATATGAGTGTGGAGTTCAAAGGAAAGGATCTGACAGAATACATAAGTTGAGAGTCATTAACATATTGTGTTTATATAATACAGGTGTGGACTGGCTAAGATCTTAAAGGAAGAGAGTAAGAAGAGCCAAAGAAGAAAAGAGAAAAGGAGTATTACAAAGACTAAGGCTTGAACAACCCCAATAATAAGGAGGTTGAAAAGATGAGGAGAAAACAGAAAGGAATTTTGAAAAGTGGCAGTGGTACAAGAAAATCAGAATAGTGTCCCAGAAGCCAAATGGAAAAGCATTTCAAGGAGGAGGCAGTAAACAGCCACGTCAATGGGTATCAATAAGTCAAGGAAGATGAAGATTGAGAATTAACTATTCAATTTAGCAATATGTATGTCACTGGTGAGCTTGAAAGAACAGTTTCAGTAGAATGGTGAGACAAAAGCCTGAGTGAAGTGAGTTCAAAAAAAGAATGAGAGAAGAGAAACTCAGTAAGTAGAAACAAAACTTCAAAGTTCTTTAAGTGCAGTAAAGAAGTCATTTATATTCTGTACTGGACATAGTACATTATAAACATTTGGGAGAAAAACACCATGAATGCAAATAGTCCTACCAAATAACACTATATAAAGGTCATAGAATTTTACAATATAAGGAGATTCTATGAGACCTGAACATATCACTAGAATACCCTAATTTTAACTTGAAAAGACAAAAGATAGAAATCACAAAGGTTGCATACACATCTAAGGGTTCATTCATGTTCAATTTATTAATCTGCAGAGGCAAGGATATTAGTGCATTGTGTTGGTAAACTTGTTAACTAGGGCTTATACTTCGAATATTGATACTTAAGTATCAATATTCAACTTTGAATAGGAAGAGAAAGATTAAGAGAAAAAGGTCCTTAAAAATTCATTAATGGGAGCTGAAATAGCTCTAATAAGCAACATTACTATCTATATTAATTTCAATAACTAAAATATAGACTAAAACCCACAATCAAGTAAGTTTTAATAACAAAATATTGAATCCTATATAATTATATTATTAATATAGACTGAGAAGGAAGGCTATAATGGAAGAAAAGTAGAATTCTGCACATTTAAAATGACTAGCAAACAGCACTACCAAATCAGACAACTTAATATCTGTGTCAGACCTTTCATACATTCTAACTGGGGTACATAATAGGCATACAGGCTACACATTCATTTTGTTCTAAAAGTTCTTTGCTATAGCCATAAACCTTGTCTGTTAATTATATCAGACTGCCACAATATTAAAATGCACTCTTGAGGGGGCTGGCCTGGTGGCGCAGCGGCTTAGTTCGCGGTTTGGCAGCGTAGGGTTCGCAGGCCCGGATCTCGGGCGCCGGCCGAAGCACTGCTTGTCAGCCATGCCGCGGTGGCGTCCCATATAAAGTAGAGGAAGAGGGGCACAGGTGTTAGCCCAAGGCCAGTCTCCCTCAGCAAAAAGAGGAGGATTGGCAACGGATGTTAGCTCAGGGCTGGTCTTCCTCACATAAAAAAAAAATAAATAAATAATAAATTAAAAATTTTAAAAATGCACTGTTGGAAGGTTCTCCACTGAGAGTTTATATTCTTGCCTTTATACCTATATAATTAGCTTTTGCACATTACTGTAGTTAAAAGTTTACCTTTCATTATTCTACTTCATTCATTTGGTTATATGTGCTGGGATAGGGATATAGTATGGGGGAAAAAAAAAGAAGCAAACAAAGACCCTATGCTCATATCATTTATACCCTTGTCTGTCTGAATGACTATTCCAAAAAAGATCTTGCCACAGAAAAAGTCATTTTTTAGTAAATGAGGATTATGCAGGCTAACAAAAATATAAATGAAAGGTAGAATGTTCCAAAGCGTTGATGACATTCCCTAAACTTTGTTTTTCACTAGGAAATAAGAAAATTAAATTTGTTTGAGTTGTGGCTCTTCCCTTTCAACTCCCAATATTTGAAAAAGTGACTAATTAAAACAAAACAGTTAAAAGCTATAAACCCCTAAGTTTAAAATAAATTTGTGCACAAAAAATTAGTTGTATCTTCTGAATAACAGACCAATCTTTTCAGTCCTAATCTCCTCAAATAGCAATAAGCTATGCTTATTAAACTTCTCTTGCTATGTCCTATTCAGCTTATTAGTTTTACTGTAAATATGGAGTAAGTCTCCTAGTATGCTATAGCATTTTCCTTGGTCACGGAAGTGTTAAAAATACTGTTTATTTCAACTATATAGTAAATTCACAGCAAATATAGTATAGATCCCAAGCCAGTAGTTTAAATCAAAAGTTTAAAATCTACTTAAAACTCACTAAAATCAGTAAAATAATCATATTAGAGGTTAACACCAAGAATAACCCACATATTTTCATCTCCTGGAAAAATAAATGCAATGTACCTGAAAAAAAACACTACATTTTAAAAGAAAAAGCAGTATTTCTAAATTTTATAAGGTCATAATCAATCCAAGTTGAAAAAGAAAAAAAAAAAAATCCAGAGAGGTAGATGTTTAAATACCTTATGGTTTCATTTTACACTTCTCATATCAGGGTGAAGTCTTAAAAGTAATTCAAAAGGAAAATGAAAGTATTTTACTCAGAAGATAGAGTCCATATGTTCTTCAATCTGGAAACCCATTGGGAAAAAGACTTGAGTTTTAAAAACCTGAAGTTTGACAATTGGAAGCTGATGTGGCTTTTTTTTTTTCTCTCCATGAAGATTTGAATCATTCTCAGGGGGAATGAAATAGATCTTTATCAAGTATAGAAAAGTCTACCACCTGTTTAACACCAAATTACTTAGAAAAAATTTAGTGAGTCTTCAGAATCTCACAATGAGGGTTTATAATAAACAATTATTCCTAAGTGTATGATATTTTTCTAAGCTTAGCACAAAAAGTCAAACTTAACATATTTGAGTCTGTTTATATTTCTACTTCTATGTGTTTTAACTCTCAATGAGTCTATTTCTTATTGCTATATATATTCAAACATAACTTTATTATTTCTATTTTTAAGATTGTAACAGTAAGTTGTAATTAACTGTACATCTGCAATACCATTAGGTTCTAAGATTGAGGGCAGGGTCTATTTTTTTTCACTTTCAATGAATCCTCATCTTCTAGCACAATCCTAGCATCTAGCATACACTTTTAAAAGTTCACCAAAAAGATAAATATGTAATTTCTTTATCCTAATCATTCTTTCCTGGATCTAAAAATGAAGTTGTATATTCAAAGCTAAAATGATTTTGCACTCAAAATCAAGGTAGAAAATGGCCTATAGTTTTTAAAGGAGCCTTAATTTTATACAATATAGCACAAATAAGATAACTTTTACTCTACTATTAATGCACACAATTCCTAATTTAACAAAAAATATTTTATTGCATACCTATTATGTGAAAGGCAATTTGCTGAGATATACTGACATATTTTTAAATGCCTACATTAAAAACAGGTTTTTATTAATGTATCAAAAAAATACATCAGAATTAAAGAAAGTAACTAAGACAGCATATTTTTAAAAAACACATATTTGGTTTGCTTTTTCTTTGAAGGAATTTAATTTTATTCTGTTGTTAGGTAAAAGTGCCCAATAGCAACCTCTTATGTTTTGGCTCCTTTCCTTACAACTTCTTTCCCTATTTTTGGGAAAAATACAACAGAATAAGGATAAAAAAGGCAAAGAAGTTTTTAAGAATAACAACTCTTAGTCAAAGTGATTTAAAAAATATTGCATGAAAAGGGAAATTACTGCCATAAGTGGTCTCCAAACATCTGCTTTGAAAGATGCTACTTTACAGCAATGCAAATGCCCTTCTTATACCTGATCTCTTCTATCATTAAAAATAATTTTTTTTTTTACCTTTCCAAGTTCTATTCTGAAAAACTGTGGGCTTTCTAATTACTTTATTCTTTATTCCTCAATAAATTTTGTATATTCTAGGTTGTTTCCATACACACATTAAAAAAGAAAAGCTTAGTCATGTCACTATGTAATAGCACTGTAAAAAGCAAGATGGTGGGTGAAAAACAGTACCAGACGAGGAGAAAGAATATCTCGATTCTAGTTTTGCCTTCATAATTAATTAGCTGTTGGATCCTGAGCAAACCCATTTAACCTGTTTGGGCCTGAGTCTCCTCTTCTATAAAATAAAAGGGCTGAATTTAGTAATCTGCAAGTTTCTACCACCTTCAAAATGCTGTTATTTTGTTATTCTACTTTTAAAAATATATTCCACTCTTAGGGTACCCCATACACCTCTCTATGTGTATATTCAAAATCTTATTACTTCTAGTTCCTCAGAAATCTCAAAGAATATTGTTTAAGGGCATGGAAATCCATAGAATTAATTCTTTAACTTCCTTATTATCATATATTTCTCTTGGAAGCAGGGAGGACAAAAAGCAATAAAATACATCTACTTGTGCAGTTGTAATAAGTCTTAGCTTTTACTGAGGGAAATGCTGCACTCTTTCGATCAATGTAAGGGAAGTCTAGCATAGACGAACACCCCTAGATGAAAACCAAGAACATTTAGGTGGATTCTTTCTCCTTGCCACCCCCAAGACTGTAGGACATACTGTGAATGAAGAAGTAAGGGTAAATTAAACACTGGTAAATATACTGAGAAGGAAAAGGTAGCATGTTTATTTTTCTTCACCCTGTTGAATGCCAAGAGGAAGAGGAACATTGAAGTTGAGGGGGGAAGCAGTAAGTTTAAGAAACTCAATACCGGGTTTTATAATGTGATTGGTCATTGTTTTGAATACTTAAGCTAAAGATATGGGCTTGAGATGGTATACTTAGCACATGAAAATAAGTATATAATCAATAAAGCAGAAATTATGAGGAATTCCTAAAAGAAAATGATAGGATCAAACTGAGGAAGTCCTCAAATACAGAAAGGTGATAGAATCAAAGCTGATAGGATCAAATCCAAGACACACACAGAAGAGTACTCTGAAGAAGAAACTGGGGGAGCTCCAGTCTAAAGGCAACAGATGCAAGCCGTGGGTAGAGACAGTGGTCACCTAAGACAATCTTGAGGCTGATTTCACCTCACCCCTCTTCTCCCCTTACTTCTTCTAGGCAGCAGGCAGAAGAATTGGTTAAAGGCATATGGACTCTTGGGTTAGAAGAAGGGCAGATCCCTAGCTAGCCACTGATGACCAGAAAGAGCGGGAGGCTCCTGCAGGCAGAAGGGCAAATTCTACCCTTGTACCACAAGGGGAAGGCATTTTGACAGTATTTAGTGAAATTTTTATTGTACATAATATGTTTTGACTTAGCAATTTCACTTCTAGGTATGTATCCTACAGAAATACACATATTCACAAAGATGAATCTGCCAGGACTGCAGCACTTCTATAATAAGGAAATATTATAAGCAAGCTAAATGTTCACCAGTAGAAAAAGCTCAAATAAATTACAGAATTTTCATACTATGAAATATTATTTACCTGTTGAAAACAATGAGGTAGATATATGTGAAATAGCATGGAATATAAGTGAAAAGGGTAAGTAGCAAAATAATACATATAGCATGGCCCCAGTTATATTTTTTAAAATTACATGTGTTTATAAATGTAGGAGAAGAAACCAGAAGACTATATAGCAAACTATTCACCTCCTCAAAACTGGGAGGAAAGTAGGACCGACGGGTAGGCACAGATAGTGAAGGGGACTTTCACATAATGACTGAATATTTTACAAGAATGTATTTCTATATATCCTATACAATTTAAAAACAAAGTTTGCCAGTTTGAATCTTGACCTGAGAAAAACCTTCCCCACCTAGATAAAAAAATTTTATAAAATTTAGATAATATCAAAATTTTCTGAAATAATGTCCACAGCACTCTTATTAAATTCAATCTGTTACAAATAACTGGACTGCCCTCTACCACAATATACACATACCAAAAAAACTACACGAATAAAGTTACATGATTGTTTTTACTTCGTAAATGTATTCAAGTAAAATATTTTAAAAATCTACATCTTTTTTGGTTTAAATGTCACTAATGCAAATACTTAATTTGTGGCAGCTATGTGCTAGCTCTGCATTCTCATTGTGGTATGGAAAAAAGCTAAGAAACATACACGTTTGTAAACCTGCAGGGTTGCTCAAGTAGTTTGCATTCAGAATATTAAAATGCAGTCATTCACATGCCTTTCCCTCTGTCATAATGCTGATTCTGTCTCCTGAGCAAGAAAAATCTGAAATAAAAACTTAATACCATCTTGAAAAATACTTTTGTCTTTAATTCACAAAATGTCAATGACAATGGTAGGCACTCATACCACATATTTCACAGACTTTTTCACCCATTTTCAAGAGAGTTATTAAGAAGACACCTTTCAATCAACAGTGGATAAGGATATTATATGAGTTCATCATCAACGGGATGTCCATTTACATTTCTATTGCAAACACTAATCATTATTTAAATTAAATTACCTATGTATTCAAACTTATTGTGATAATACTAAATAGGATTTAACTAAGTAGAAAAAAACTTGTAGCTTTTCTCATAGGAAAATTGTGCTAAACACTGTCAAATTTTGGTAAAGCTTTATAAGTTTGTTGCATTAGCAATTCTACAGTAAATTTTGTAAATAACAGAGACTCCTAACATTTTTCTTCTTCAGGCTCAACCACTTACTAGTTAAGTAATCTTGAGAAAGCTACTTAGTTTCCCTAAGCCTTGGCTTCTCATCATTAAGGTAGGGATAAAAATTGCACTTACCTCACAGAATTGTAAAAAAAATTAAATGAGATAATGTAGTTAAGAATTTAGCAGAGTATAGACCCAAAATAAAAAATATGAGCTATCATCATATATATATATATATATATATCATCCATATATATACAGACATTACCATGCCTCAAATAACAATATCACTAACTCAAACACAAGGATGGTGAGTGATTAACTATATCATGCAGCTTAAGTTTTTGTTTTCTTTAGAGTTCTTTGTCGACTCTTACCTAAATCCTATATGATTTGTGAGTCCAAAAAAAATGTTTAATACTCAACTTCAGCACCCTTTTGGAAACGAGAATACTATTCCAAGAAAATGATATACCAGTAACAATGAAGTCACAAGATCTTAGGACAGGATAGAGATGCTATATTTTATATATATAAAAAGGCTAAATCACTTCGTTTCCTTTTGTAGATTTCCTAATTTCCAATTAAATTATTTTTTCCTACTGGGTAATTTATACTCTTTAAAATGGCTGTTGCTGTTCTTTTCTCTTTATAAAGAAGAAGGCATAAAAGTAGATTTTAGTAAAAACAATTCCAATTATGGAAAATCACGCTCATACATACTGACTTGTACTCCTACTGTCTTAATATTCCTTATTACCAAATAAAGACCCACAAATACTATCCTCTTTTCTTACTACTCCTAGAAGGGCCTAGGTTATTTCCCGTCTCTCAACAATCTTTGCTTTCTCCAACCAGAATCTTATTCTCTTCCTTGTCATCATGTGGACAGGAGCAACACAGCAAACCTCGAGTTATTCACATTTCTATACAAAGAGAAGAAATATTCCTGTCAAATAATTTTTGCCAACAAATTTGTTTAAATATTTGTTAGTAGTAGACTTTGAGTCGTGTCTATTCAACTAATGCATACATAAAAATAGATGCTAATTAAACAAAACTGGATAAAGATAAATTAAAAACATGTCAAACATACTCAAAAAGAATTAAATGCTATTAGATAATGAAGAAGGAAGACAAAAACCTCGAACACGATCCTGAAGTGATTTTCAATAAAAAATACTACTTCTTTTTTATTGGGTTGTTTGACTTTTTATTACTTACTTGTAAGAGTTCCCTGTAATCAAAGAACTTAATCAGAAAATAGATTTTTGGAAGATATAAACTGAAAAATGCACAAAGTTAATGCTTTAGAACAGTTATGGGGAGTGGCAAACAGAGGGTAGGGAGTGCGTTGTCAAGTGAGGAATGGATGAAAATTTTCAGAAGAGCTTTTTAAACTATATGTGCTACTTGTTCCTCCCACTATCAACTTTTGAGATCTACTACAAGTAGAGTTACCAATAGATATAAGTCACACAAGTGACCAGTGTGGAGCGAATAAGTGGATGCCAACTATTACTTTCGACTACAAGTGACTAACAAATTTAAAAGCCAATCTTTAAAACTTTTTCAGGGAGTGGCTAAAATAACCATTTTATGTCAAATGACTAAAAAATAACATTTTTAAATTCTAACATAAAATCATCATGTTTTTATATAAAATTACTTGTAAAATACTATATGCAGTTTTGTTCAGAATCTTAATCTAACTTAAAAACCCACTCCACTGATCACAAACTATTTTGGGCTCCAAAGAAAGAGAGAACATGATTAAACTCAGTGGTTCTAAATCTTGCCTGAACATCAGATTTACCTGGGAAACTTTTAAAAATACTCATGCCCAATCAGTATCTCTGGGGTTGGGACCCTGGTACCAATATAGTTTCTTCAAAGCTTTCCATGTGATTCTAAATGTACAGCCAGGATCAAAAGCAATTGGACTTGCCAAAAGAACTTGCCAGAATGCTATATATTCACTTTTTATTTTCTATGCTTCTAAGCAGCTGTGAAACCTAGGATATTTAACATAACTTTTCTGAGTCTTAATTCTCTCAGTCTGTGGTGTGAACTGAACTGGCCTACATGATGTCCACGAATCCTATTATCTATAAAGTTGTTTGATTATTAGATCATTCAAAATTGATATATACATTAAATATCTAAACAGTGCTTCAAATAAAAGTTAAACCACATACCATGCCTACCAAGGTTATGAAGTTAACCTTTCCCACATTTGTAGATGCCATGTGAGGAACTGTATTTACCAAAAACAAGTTTAAATAGCTTGTTCTTGAATAAATACCTTAAGAGGTTTTTCCCATATGTTTATTAAAGACAAAGTTAATTACTATGAAATCCTATCCTTCACTGAAAATTCTGAAATCATCATTACACTCTAGGGGTACATTTTCAGTATCACACACCATTAACATTTATTCTTTGTTGTAATAGATACCAAAAAAATAAATGAGTATAGTTTTCAGGTAAAGAGTTTTCGTCTAAATCAACAACTAATTTACAGAAAATAATGGCACTATACTTAGCAATTAAATATACATGTGAAGAAGTATTCATAAGAAACAAAGCCATTTTTAACAAATCAACATTTCATTGCCTCATATTAGACAAGAGCTAAATTGTTTCTGCTTGAACACTTAGAATGGGATTACCATTAGAAAGGCATGAAAACCCAAACTCACAGTTTCAAAAATTTAATTAAAGTTCAAATAATTTAAGACTGATGTACTCACATTTGATCTGAATAGAAAGATTTAAAAAATGCTATTTTCTTTTTAAAAATATTATAGCTATAATAATTTTCTGCTTTTAAAGATTAATTTCTTCTAAAACCATGCATATATCAAGATGGCAAAGTTTATATTGTTCACTTAAAATATATAATCATCTTTCATTTATCAGAACATAATTATCAACAGCAAATGTTTCAACCATTTAAACTCTGTGAAAAGAAAATGTAAATTGATGTTCATTTCACATTAGCCTTAAAAAAACAAATCTGTCTGAAAAAAAATTAAAGCACATTTTAAAGCTAGATACAAATCATTTGGGGCTGCTCAGCATTACTGGTCCCATTCAAGCACAAGAGAAAATGAGAGCATGACTATATGCTGAAAATTAACCAGTAAGTATAATAAAACTTCAATACAATATTCCAAAGTACTTTGACAAAGAAAATTCAATGATAAATGACATATAACAGCCTTATTCCAATTTATATAAATGTCAAGTCACTATTAATATAAACACAAGTCTACTTAGTTTTTTAAATATTTTCTACAGAATATCATTTGTAAACATAACTTTAAAGTTAAGGCCAAATTAACTATCTAAAATACTATAGTTAAAAGAAAGCAAATATTCAAAATTAAATAGTATATCCAGCCCTCATAACATACACAAAATATTTATGTAATAATATATAAGATACATTATTGTAAGAAATTATGAAAGAATTGGTCTTGATGCAAAATGCTGTTTATTAACTCTGTCCTTTTAATATATTACATTTCTAACATTCTCTCTCCATTTCCAAATCATAACGAGATCATTTAATAGACTTAATAAATAACATTGTCTGGAATGTCTTTTTGCTCTAATATTTGGGAAGATAAGGGAATTCCAAAGAATAAGACAGTTAAAATATATTTCCTCTTCTACTTCAACCCTCTTTGAAGTCAACCTTTCAAGGTCCAATATCAGTTGGAATGCAGCAGTAAAGTAAGTAAGCGGTAAATGCACAAAGTAATTTGTGTCACTATGCTAAATTTTTATTATTTCATTGAGATAAATAATAATAATAAAAAGGATTAAGATCTATTTGCTTTTTCATCATTTTAAGCTTTTATTTATTCGCTTTCATCAATTCAAGTCTGCCATAAATCAAAAGTATTCTTTTTAATCCCAACAGTAGACAAAATAATGCATTTTACACTTAAATATGCTCAAGGAAAAAAATTAACATTCTTTATCATTTCCCAACAGAGATAGTTAATACTCTAAGGCCACATTAATAGAATCTTTCTGCCATTGTAGAAAGTTTGATAGCACTCCTATTTCAACGTCTGAATTTTTCTTCTTTTTTTGACAAAGATAAATGATTGCCATCAATCAAGATCCAATCGGGTATACAGAGAGTCAGGCGAATGCATCACTCTTTACTGGTTTTCCTGTTATTTGAGCAGGCTTTGCTCCATATTATTTTATAGAATGATCAAAAAACCAGCCATAAGATAGATCATTCACACCCACTGTAAAATTAACTTTCATGAATAATGAGAGTTTTAAACCTCAGATAATGTATATGTTATACCAAGGATATTACTGAGTTCATTTCTGGCTACAGATTATGTAAATGATACTATATGACCTTTATCATTACAGCAGGACATGCAAAACACATATTATTTCATACATGGTTTTAAAGCAAGTCAGTTTCTAAAGGAAAAATAGTCAATTATAATGTTCATTGTAAAGTGTTAAAAGTTTTGAAAGAAAGACATGAAGTACCTGTAATCATTTGGATTCCTTTTTCCTTTAACCTGTTACTTCTATTGAACACAACATAGGGCAATAAAACCTGCTCTTTCAAAAATATCTACTTGGTTTCTCTATTTCTTAATTGAGTTTCTGTTAATGTCATTTTGTAAACTCAAATCATGTTGGATAATTAACACTACATTTAATTAACACTATTTAACGGAGGACAAATATTAATACACGCGTATAAGTCTTTCCACTCAAAATCTTAAGAGTTCAAGAAAACGTCAATGGGGAGGGAGGTAAAGGAAAATGTTCAATATTGTTTCTTTAGAACTATATTCTGTCACTTTTAAAACACAGAAAATGTGAACGTAAATGAAAATGGCCCACCAATTATAAAATAGCTCTTTGTTTCAAAAGGTATATAGAGAAATATAAATTGCAAAATCAGCTCCTTTCTATCATATTCCCTCTCTCTCTAATGTTGACCATCATCCAAGCCAAGCACCCAAGCAAGAAGCCTGGCTATCAACCTTGACTCCTCCCTCTCCTTGCCCCAAACATCTTTGTTCCTAAAACATCTCAAATCCATGCCCACTACCACAGCTCTACCATATCTCTTGCCTGGGCTATTTAGGGAACTGTGATATCTTTCCATGCTTTCATTATTGGCAATATTTTTCTTCTTCAAATCCATAATCAAAAAGAGCTGCCAGACGATCAACCAAAAAGAAAATCTGTTGGGGCCAACCCAGTGGCATAGTGGTTAAGTTCACCCGCTCTGCTGTGGCGGCCCGGGTTTCACAGGTTCAGATCCTGGACACAGACCTACACACCACTTATCAAGCCATGCTGTGGCAGCCATCCCACATATAAAGTAGAGGAAGACAGGCATGGATGTTAGCCCAGAGCCACTCTTCCTCAGCAAAAAGAGGAGGATTGGCAACAGATATTAGCTCAGGGCTAATCTTCCTCACCAAAAAAAAAGAAAGAAAGAAAATCTGTTGACATGAACAGCTTACTCCAAACACTTCGATAGCACCCCATTCCTTAGAGCAGTGATCTCCAAAGTGGGCTATATGTACTCAAAGGATACATAATTCATTTAGATGCTAGAAGATAAAAGGACAACCTCTATTTATATTTACTTGAAGGAAAAAAAGGCAAGAAATTAAGATTTACTACTGTTTAGTATATATAGTTTAATTCTGGCATCTTTATTCAGTCAGAATATCAGTAATCATGACTTATGTGGTATGCAATTTTAGCATATGGAGACATACTATAGTTTATTTGTGCCTAGTTGAACAGGTTTGTAGATTTCACTATGTTAAATAGAATATTCACAATACTCTATAATAAGATGAACAGGACTAAAACATAACTGATAATGGTTGAATGAAATGATGGCACTTATTTTTCTTATAAAAAGACAAGCATTCCAAATTTGCTAAACTTTTCTGTGGCAGTAATATGCTACATAGCAACTATTTGAAAATAAATAAACACACCTAATATATCGCTTGGACATAAAAGTGACATTTTAACAGTGAAAAAAGTAACTACTTTTGAAAAATATGTACTATAAAACAGATGTTTAGGGGGGCCGGCCCAGTGGCGAAGCGGTTTAGTTCGCGCTTGGCAGCCCGGGGTTCGTGAGTTCGGATCCCGGGCACCCGCGGACGCACTGCTTGTCAGCCATGCTGTGGTGGCGTCCCATATAAAGTAGGGGAAGATGGGCACGGATGTTAGCCCAGGGCCAGGCTTCTTCAGCAAAAAGAGGAAGATTGGCAACGGATGTTAGCTCAGGGCTGGTCTTCCTCATACACACACACAAAAAAACAGATGTTTACAAATACTTTCATCATTATGTGATTTTTGTTGCTAAAAACTATCTGTATCACCTATGAAAACTCTCAAATTTGTACCCTTAATTAAAACTTATAAACAGAGCTTCCTACCCTAGGACTTCAATGAGTTTTATATGCATTTGATAAAAATATTAAAATAGTAATAAAAATCTTTGAAGAGAACCAAGAGTTGTTGTACAGTTAGATAACTGTCTTTAAAATATTTTCTTCAACTTCATTTCATCTTTTAATTTCTCTTAGAAATAGTGACAATCGTTCACAATTGTATTAGAGAATTTACAGTGTTTAGACTATTCCTGTTCTGTGTTTTTTAAGGAAAACAAGTATATGCAGGGGCTAATACTATTTACCTCATAAAATAATTAATAAGGTTCATGAACTTAGTAAAGGGATCTCTAACTAGTAATAAAAGCTGCTGCTGCTACCACTACCACTCCTAACATTATTAATACTAGACAAAAAGAGGGCTTGTTTCTTGGAATGAGAAGGTATAATTTTAGGAGCAATTTCTAAGAAAACTGAGGTTGAAAGCAGCTAATCTGAGAACAAGGTAGATTTTAAAAGAAAAACCGATTTCTCATTTTGTAGCAAAGCACCAAGACCCTCTGGATGAGTGGCATATATACAGATGTTTTAAGATGTAAATAAACTTCTTAATTTCCATAGATATTACTTAATCACTCTCCAAAAAAGATACTACCAATTTACTCTCCCACTAAAATGTCTGAGAGTGTCTATTTCCTAACAGTAATCAACATTAAATAATATTGGCCTTATTAATCCTTGCCAAACTTACAGGTGAGGAATGGAGGAAAGAGGATAGATAGTGTTGAATATGAATTCGAGGTTTTAAGCTTAGATTTCAATACTGATTCCATGAACAAAAACAGGAAACTCAGGAAGGCTTACAAGAGAAGACGAATCTAGTTTTGGACGTGTTGAGTTTGAGGGGCCACAAGTACATCCACATGGATCACCCAGAAGGTCCTTAAAAACAGACATGTGGAGCTTAAAGGAGAGGTAAGAAACAGAGACGTTAATCTAAGATCTCTGCACAGAAGTGATAGTTGAAGTGCTAGAAGAGATTAAAATCACAAAAGAACTAATTTTTTAAAAAAGAAAAATATCAGCAACAAACCTTTCCAGGGATGACTCGAAGAAGTAAAACTAAAGAAAGGTAAGATCTAGGGACACAAAAGTGGTCTGGCAAGAGCCTTGCTCAGAGTAATTCTGAAATAAATAAAAATTTGTTGAATGAACTAATTAATAAGAGAATGAGACAGAGCCATCAAAATAGAAGAGCACCAGAAGCAAACAAGTTGAGTCAAGTAAGATAAAGAATGAGAACCGTCTCCTGGTCCTGAGGCTTTCCTGCAACATTCTTTAACCATAGTGAAGTACCTTCTGTTCCATGCTCTCTGTCTCCTATGATTCAGGAGCACCCTATTTGGCTGTTAACAAGTTATCATTCATCAACTAATTCTCAGCTTAGATGTCAGCTCCTATAGGTAATATTGATCTCAGCAGCCTGTAGTTCCTGTATCACACAACTATTTTATAGATGCATATTATATTTTTCCCCCTCTGAAACTATAAACTCTGTGTTCTTTGTAGATAATCATCTTAGCCACTATTTTAGAGTTTGATCCTAGGCCATTCCTTTTCCCACCCCATACTCTCTCCTCCTATGATCTCATCCATGTTCATGGCTATAATTGCCCATATACAAGTAAACTCAGAAATGTATATGCCCAGTCAAGATCTCTTTTAGCTCTAGATACATACATCTAAATGTTTGCTTGCTATATAGTTTAGCAGCTAAAAGCATGGAATATGGAGTCAGATATCTTCAAATTCTGGGTTTGCCAGTTATTAAACATTGAGATCTTGGACAAAACACTTAAAATCTTTATACTTCAGTTGCCTCATCTGTAAAATGAGAATAACAATAATAATAGGACCTAACTCATAAGGCTGTTGTGAAGCTTACATAAAACAATATTTATAAAGTGACTGGCACCAGTGCCTGGCATATAGCAAATACTTCCTGCGTGTTTACTATCACTACAATGTGAACTGAAGGCAATGATTTTCATTCCTTTGTTCACTGCCTAATCCCCAGAGCTTTAGACAACAGCTGACACATTTTAAGTACTCAATAAATATTTCTTTAATAAATCCATCTCAAATTTAACATAGTCAAAGCCAAATTATTGTCCTTCACCCCAACTAGTCCTCTTCAATTCTAGTTTTGTCCATTTCTGTAACTGGCACCTCAATTCATCCAGTTTTGACAGTCTAAACAAGGTTGCCAAAGCACAAAACTGATCATGTATCTCATTCCTTCTTCCATAAAACCTTTCTATGGTTCTCCATTCCTCTTTAGATAGAGGTAAAACTCCCAATATGGCCATAAGGCTTCTGCATGGTCTGGTTATTATCAACATCTCCACAGACCATGTTCCCCCTCATTATCCACATTCTAGCTACATGGCCTTCCTTTCAGTTCTTGTACTCATTATGATTCTTGTTTTAAGGCTTTTGCACATGCTGTTCCCTATACCTGGATAAGACTTCCTTCTCCTCTTCATATAGCTAACCACTACTCATTCTTCAAATTTCAACTCAATTTTTACTTCAAAGAAAACTTTCCTAAGCTCCTTAAGCAGGTCAAACATATCTATTAATGGCATTTACAGTACAATTCTGCTCTTCTTTATAGCATTGCCACAATAGCAGTTTTATAACTGTTTTGTAACATTAATAACTGCCTCTCCCTCTGAATTATGAAATCTATGTGGACCAGGAACATATCTACTTTTGTTTAATATGGTATCTCTGAGTAACAGCATAATGACTGACACATAGCAGGTGCTAAAGAAATATTCATTGAATGAATAAGATAAAATCAAATAACAATAGGATTTAAGGAAGGAGCATTAATATAAAATTCAAGTAACAGGACTTAAGAAGGAGCATTTTGAGGAAGAAAACCATAGATGCAAGTTATGAACAGCACTTCAAAAATAAAAAGCTTTCCATCACAACATCATTGTGAGGAATTTGATAATACCTGATCACATATTTCTCCTTCAGATTCTCTTTTCAGATTCCAGAATACAGTCTCTCCTGCTTTTCTTTCTCATTTTCCTTTGCCTTCTCCACTTGTCCTTTAATGTTCTAACACAAGATTCTACCAATAGACCTCTGTCCTTTTCCTTTTCCAAATCAGTCATCATGACTCCTGTGAGTATAACTAGCACCTATGTGAAAACAGAACCAAATCTCAACTCTTTAAGCTGAATCTTGCTGACAAGGCTGCGTCTTCCAACTGCCTAATGACATTTCCATTTATTACCCACAGACCCCTTAATGTTAATATGTCCCAATATAAAAACAATATCTTCCATTCCTACCTTGTTCCTTCTTCTATATTATAATTATTCTCTCTACCTCTCTCACACACAATGCCTCTCTCTCTTTTCTTTCTACCAAGGTTTCTCTCTCACCTCCACAGTTTTTAAGTTCTGTTGATATATATGAACTTGTTAAACTCCTATCCAGAGGACCATATATATCTTATTTAATTCTTTTTTATTTTGGAAAAGTCTCAAATTTACAGAAAAGTTATAAGTATAGTAGAAAGTTGCCAACATGATGCCCCGTAAGTCCCAGGCACTTTAGTGTGTATTTCCTATAAACAAGGACTTTGGCCTACATAATAACAATATAACTGTCAAAGCCAGGAAACTAAAACTGATACATTACTACCTTATAATTCTCAAGCACCACTCAAGTTTTACTAATTGCCCTAGTAATCTTCTTTATAGTAAAAGGATCCAGCTCAGAATATCTTGCATTTAGTTCCCATATCTCTTTATTTTCCTTCAATCTGAAAGAATAGTTCCTTAGTCTTTCCTGAAATTTGAAATCCTTGACATTTTAGAAGATTACAAGTCAGTTATTTTGTAGAATGTCCCCCAATTTGGGTTTCTCTAATGTTTCTACATGAGTAGACTCAGGTTAGACATTTTTGGCAGGAATGTTACAGAATGATGCTATGATCTTCTCAATGCATCCTATCAAACAACAAATGATTTCAGGTTATCCCATTACTGATGATATTCACTTTGATCGTTTGATTGACACGGTACCTACCAAGCTTTCTTACTGTAAAATTACTGTTTTTCCCTTTGTAATTAATGAGGTATTTTGGAACTATATAAATATTCTGGTCTTCATCAAACTTTCAATTTCTTCATTTTACTTACATTAGTATGGATTTTTGATCTCCTAGTTCATTCAATGGGTTATAATCTATTACTATCATTATTTATTTTGATGTTTAAATCTCCACTGATTTAGTCAGTGAGAGTCTTTTCAAGCCAACTCTTTTTCCTTTTTACACATCCTCATCATTCTTTGAGCATTTCTTTACTTTCCAGCACAAGGGCAGCCTCATCTTATAGTTTCCCTGCCACAGCACTGGAAGTAAGCATTACTCCACCGAGCCCTGGATCCAATGGGGAATCTTATTTCAAAATCAAGATCAGGGCTCAAGGTGTAGTCACTGCTATTGGGATGTCACTGATCTCAGGCCCTCTCAGTGGAGAGAGCTACGGAATATATCTAAGTGTATGTGTGTGTATATTTCTACATTTATTTTTATATATATCTATCTGTATTTACTTCAGTATTTATATATAAAGATTTCATATATATAGTAAACCAAAACCATGAATGGACCACAAAGTTCATTCCAGTTTATTCCCTTTCCTTATCTCTAATTCCCTTATTTAACAGAGAGAAACCTGGCTACCATTATTCTTAACATATTCACTTATCTGACCAATCCCTATAAATGTGACCAACTCCTCTCACTACCACAGCCTCCTCCCACATGCAGATGACCTACCCAACTCACTTGGGCACACCATCCTGTGCTGGGCAAGTAAATGGCACTGCGCATGGATGCTCTCCACACATTGCTCAGGTTCCAACAGCATGCATTGGTCTCCCCACTATGTTGACATCTCCTTACCTGACTCTTGCTCCAACATCCTGTGTTGGATCACTCTCTGACACAGACATCCTCCTCATTTCACTCAGACTTTGATATTCTGCATCCCTGACTATCCCCCAGTGTTGACATTCTCCTTAACCTGCTTGGGCTCCAACACTCTAGGCTGAGCCACCCCACTGCAGAGAGAACCTCCTCCTCCTCCTGGCTAGGTGCTGCTACCCTTCTGGCCCCTACCTTCTAGTGTGGACATCTACCTTTCTCAACCCACCTAATATCTTTTGGACTGACCTACTAAGAAAGGGTATACAAAGTAAAAGGAAGACAACATTGTACTTTTTGTTTATTTAACTTATTTTTAAACTTATGGTTTGGTGATTTGGAGTAAATTTATACAATTGTGCAATCATCACCATAATTCAGTTTTGGAATGCTTCCATCATCTAAAAAGTTTTCTCGTGACCATTTGAGATCAACCTCTGCTCCTAGTCCCAATCTCAGATACATAATTATCTGCTTTTTATCTTTATTTAATTTTCTAGAAATTTCACATGAATAGAATCTGACAATATATAGTCTTTTGTGTCTGGCTTCTTTCACTTAGCATCATATTTTTAAAGCTTATCCATGCTGTTACATGTTATCAGTCATTTTTTCCTTTGTATTGTTAAGTAGTATTCCATTTAATGGCTATATCACATTTTATTTACCCACTCACTAAATGATAAACATTTGGATTGTTTCCAGTTTGTGTCTATTATGAATAATGTTGCTATGAACATACTATGCTCATAAGACTTTATGTGGACATATGTTTTCATTTCTCTTGGGGAGACACTTAGTAGTGAATTGCTGAATTATACAGTACATGCATGTTTAACTTTTTAAGAAACTGCCAAAATGTTTTCCAAAGTGGATATACCAATTACTTTCACATCAGCAATATATGAGGGTTCTAGTTTCTCTACATCCTTGTCAACACTTGATAATGTCAGACTTTTTGTTTGTAACCATTCTAGTGGGTATGTCGTGGGATCTCATTTGGTTTTAACTTGCATTTTCTTGATCACTAATGATGCTGAGTATTTTCTCATGAGTTTATTAGCCATATACACATCCTTGGTAAAATGTTTTCTCTTCATATCTTTTACCATTTTTATTGTGTTGTCTTCTTACTGAGTTTTAAGTTCTTTATACATTCTAGAAATAAGTCTTTTATTAGATAAATAATTTGCAAATGTTTTTCCCCGTCTGTGGATTGTCTTTTCATTTTCTTAATGTTATTTTATGAAGAGTATGTTTTTAATTTGACTGACATCCAATTTATCTTTTTTCTTCTATGTGTGTCTTTTTTCTTCTGCATGTGGCTTAACACAAGGCCACAAATATTTTTCCTATTTTTTTCTTTGAGAAATATTAGAATTTTAGCTTTCCATGAGGCCTATTATCCATTCTGAACTAATTTTTGCATATGATATGTTTAAATGTTTAAAATCTTTTTTATATGAATTTATAATTGTTGCATCACCCTTTATTAAGTCTAAGCTTTCATAACACTATTAAATTATACATTTAAAAGTGATTAAGATGGTAAATTTTATGTTTATTTTACTACAATTAAAAAAAATTTTCCAGGATAAGTCTGGAATCAACTAGACTAAAATACAAATAGTGGCTTGGAGAGAATGGTGTAATTAGAGGTAATTTTTTGTTGTTTTTTTCCTATCTTAACTGTATTTATATTTTCTTTGGTAAAAATGTATCCCTCATAATAATTTAATACATATATTTAGGTAACATACGGATCTCTGATATTAGGAATAAAGAAAGTTAAAGTCTTCCCACATTGTATCGCATTGGCATCTTTACTGAAAATCATCAGTTTATCATAAAAATTAAGGTTTATTTCTGAATTCTCTATTCTTTTCCATTGATCTATATATCTATCCTATGCCAATACCATGCTGTCTTAACTACTGGATCTTTATATTGTTTTGAAATCAGATAGTGTAGGTCCTCCAACTTTGTTGTTTTTCAAAATCTATTGGCTATTGTGGTAGATAGCCTCTAAAATGCCCCCCAGTGATCCCCACCTCTACATAACCATGGCCTTGTATAATCCCCCTTGACTAATTTTCTTCTAACCAATGGAATACAGCAACATTGAGGGGATGTCACTTTTATGACCAGGTTACAAAAGACTGTGACTTCCATCTTGTTAGCTGACTCTCTTGCTAGCTTTGATGAAGCAAGTAAGCTGCCATGTTGGAGAGGCTGCATCACAGAGAACTGAGGTCTTCAGTCAAAGAAACTTTAAAGGACTGAATTCTGATAATGTGGAATATGTGAGCTTGGAAGTGGATCCATAACCAGTTGAGCCTTCAAATGAGATCCCTACCTGATGACATGTTGACTACAGTCTCATGAGAGATGGTGGACCAGAGGATCCAGCTAAACAGAGCTTGGATTCTTGATCCACTGAACGATGAAATAATAAATGTGTGCTGTTTTAAGCTGCTAAACTTTGGGATAATTTGTTACACAGCAATAGATAACTAATACAACTATCCTAGGCCCTTTGTATTTCTGTATATCTTTTAGGATCAGCTTGTCAATTTTTATAAAAAAAATTGTTGAAACCTTAATAGAGATTACTTTAACTCTATAGATCAGTTTGGAGAGTATTAGCATCTCAACACTTTATTCCATAAAAATATTCCATTTATTTAGAACTTCTTTAATTGCTTCAATTTCTTTCAGTAATTGTTTTATAGTTTTCAGTGTACAGACATTATACATCTTAGTATTTTATTCCAAAATATTTTATTATTTTTGTTGCTACAGTGAATAAAGTTGTTTTAATAATTTCATTTTGAATTGCTCATTGCAATAGAAATAGAAATACAACTGACTTCTCTATATTGATCTTATATTCTCTCACCTTGCTAAACTTGCTTTTTAGTTCTAGAAATGTTTTTGTAGAATTCTTGAATTTTCTACATGCATATCATATTGTCTACAAGCACTTTGTTTTTTCCTAATCCCTATGCCTTTAATTTCTTTGTCTTGCTTTTCTGCAATGCATAGAACCTCCAAAACAATGTTGAATTAAGTTGTGAGAGAGGACACCCTTTCCTTTTTCCCAGTCTTAGGGGGAAAGCATTCAGTTGTAGCATTAAGTGTGCTATTAATTGTAAGGGATTTTTGGGTTTTTTTGGAAGGAAGACTAGCCCTGAGCTAACATCCGTGCCCATCTTCCTCTACTTTATATGGGACGCCGCCACAGCATAGCTTGACAAGTGGTGCGTTGATCCACGCCCGGGCTCCGAACTTGTGAACCCCGAGCTGCCACAGCGGAGCACGCGAACTTAAGTGATATGCCACTGGGCCGGCCCCTATTAACTGTAAGTTTTTTATAGTTCCCTTTTATCAGTCTGAGGGAGGTCCCTTCTATTCCTAATTTCTTGATAGTATTTTTTATTACAAATAGATTTTATCAAATGCTTTTTTTTATATCTATTACAATGAACATGTAGTTTTGCCATTCTTTTACTAATATGGGATATTATATTAACTGATTTCAAACATTAAACTAACTTTGAATTTCTCAGATAAACTCTAGTTAATGACATCATATAATCATTTTTATAAGTTATTGAATTTCTTTGCTAATATTTTGTTAAAGATTTTTGCATCTAGGTTTATAAGGGACCTCATTTACTTCTAACAATAAAATTCTATTTTCAAAATGACAAAACTGAGGCCCATACACTACCTTACTTAAGGTCCCACAAGCAAAAAATGGGGAAAATGAGATCTGAACTCAGGTATTTCTGCAACTAAAAATAGTGCTCTTCCCACCACCACCAGTGGTTCTCAACAAGTACAAAACTTTCCCCTAGAGAGAATTATGAAATTTGTGAGGAAAGTTTTGATTTTCACAATGACTATGAAATGCTACTATGTTTTATTGGGCAGAAGAATAGGCAGAAAGGGATCCTAGACACCCTATAGGAAGTAGAACAGTCTTACAATAATAATGGCCTTGGATTATGAATGACTTTAGAATGTTCTAGCGGATATCGGTGAAAGTAGATAACTAGATAATTGTCTGAACCTATGCCCCAAATATTTTTTGCTTTTTTTTTAAGGATGTGATTACTGTATAAATTAAGGTAAAAAAATGAACTTTGTTTAATTCAGTACTACACCAACAGTTGTTCACCATGTAGGAAAATCACATCATAGACAGTCATGTCCCTCATGCTATCAAGATAGACTACATGCCACACCTATACCAGTCTGATTTGTAGCTGTCACATTCACAGTGATTCTATATACAAATGCAAGTATCCAACTACTTCATTATGTTTTTTAACATCATCATGTTTGAGTACTTATTGGATGCTGAAATAAATATTACTTATTTTAAATTATTTTACTTCTCTTTTTTATTAGAGTTTAGGGCATTCATTGATTAGATTAATATTATTTACCTAGGAAAAGTCTATTTACTGTTTGAAAATAAAACTCATAGATAAGGGAGAATTACAAAATATTCATTATATCAAGAGGGCATCAATTTTGAGGGCATGGAGAACCATTGCACTACATTATGCTACCACCTAAATCTGTCTTTCTCACCACACCCATTGGCATTGCCATAGTTAATACTCATTATTGTCTCTGGTCTAATCTCTTTTGACAGCCTCCTAACTAGTCTCATCACTTGAACCTTCCCTCCAATATAATTTTCACATTGACGAAAATGTTACTGCTTTTCCTTTAAAAACACTGTTATCCAAGATGCAAACAGTATCAAAATAGTTCTCTGGATTCCAATTCTCCTTTGGGAAAAGTCCGAATTCTCCACTATAATATTTAGGATCTCTTATGATCTGCTTTTATCTATTTCTAGATTTATCCACAACCACTTCCTACCACATATCCCGAGTTGAAATCATGATTTCTCTCTGGACTTTCTCAAGATTTCAATATCCTTTCATGGCACTTCCTTGCATAACATAGTCCCTATTCTGACATGACCTCCCATCCTTATTCCCACCCCATCTTTTGTCTGTCTGGACTTCACAGACTGTGTGAAATCCTAACATTCCTGTCCCTCTCCAAATCCATAACCTGCTTCACAGAACTCTGAAAGCACACCTTAAGATCTTTTGCCATACATATTCCATTTTAATATAATTAATTGTATGTTATGACTTTTCCATTAAACCACAATATTCTCAAGTGCAACAATACGTTTCAAAGTCCAAAAATGAATAATTTTTAGCCTTGGCCCTTAATATTGGTTGATTTAATAGATATTTAATTGTCTACTCTTCAAATTCTAACTTTCTTTTCTGAAATTCTACTCATAGGCCACAAATATCTAAATATTCATAATTTAAATTTTTTAATTTAAATTTTTTCACAAAAGTTATTACTTTTCTAAATATGTTATGACAAAAATAAGTAGCTAGACTTGACATTCATTTACTTTTTAAACAGAATCTCAGCACCTTTTATAAATTGAAAACAGGTAAATAAATTTGCAAGCAAGTCTTCATTTGCCTATTTTTTTTCTTTAAAACAATTTAGCCTTTCACTGTTCAAGTTCAAATGGAACTATCTAAACATCATATCAATCAATACCTTTATATGTTGTTCTTTATACACACAATGGGAAAATCAAGTTTAGGAGTACAGAAATCAGTTACAGACATTATGCTCTAATGTGGCAAATATTATAGAGTCAATTTAATTCTAAAGGATTATGAGGTCAAAATGCAAAACTGCATAATTTATCAGATCAACCAAATCAGTTTGAAAGTACAGAGTTAAGTGAGGCATTAGGCTATTACTGCCTTTCATAAATAAAGTTTAATATCAAGGTTAATCTACTTACACACTAGATGATATTTGCTATATAAACTTGATTCATTAAAAAAAATTTCCTGGCACTGTCAAATTTTAAACCATTGAATTAAACTTAATTCACAGCAGTACATTATACTAATGCAAATAATATTTATTACTCTAAGTTTTAAAAAAAATTTTAAATTGCCTCAGACATGTTGACTAATAAAATATACTGTGAAAATAAAATCTCACTATAGCGATAAGAGGCACCAACAAACAATTCGAAAACAAGGAATAAATTTACATGTAAATTCTGCATGCATTTCAAAGTTTGGTTTTGCTATTTGTTATTTGGTTTTCTTGTTTGCTATTTCTGAATAATATTTCTCATGTGGAAAAAAGCTAGAGAATTGGGGGAAGTTTGGGAAAGTGAAGTAAGTAAAAAACCTTGGACCATCAAAGAAAGGGAAAAAAAAGCTAAGTTTTTAAGAGTAGTTGTTTTTCCTTTACGAAAATGATGGGATTCAGGTCACACTACCACAAAATATGGCACCTTGGCATATTGGGTATTTTAAGGTGAAGGAGTTTGAGAAAACAGCTGAAGCAGGACGGTCACTCTGACGTTCCCCCCTGTCCTTCTTCCTTGAAACAGGCCATAAAACATAAAACCCTCATGCAAGAGGTGCCCTCCCTACACACGAGGAAAATCGCATCCTTATCTCCAAAAACAAAGGGATGCCAAAAAGGATCCTAATAAACAGGCCTTGCTACGTTTCCCCCAATTTAGTATAATCACCTCGTTCTCCTTAACCCATCATATTCCTCCATGACAGTTCACTCTTCATCAAACCTAGCATAAAAGTACATAGGTCTGTGTTTTGGGTCTTCATTTCCTTATGAAGACTCCTGTGTCATATAAAACTTATTAAATAAATTGATATGCTTTTCTCCTGTTAATCTGTCTTAGATTACTTTTCAAACCCAGCCAGGGACCCTAAGAGGACAGAGAACAATTTTTTCTCCCCTACAGTTTCTTGTGTCCAACGTGGGGCACCAGTGGCTGGGGACACCTTCCAGAAGCTGCAGATAGAGATCCTGGAATTCTAACAAAAGCCAGCAGAAGGTAAGAATTCCTACCACATCACTCTCTCAGATCTCTGCCTGTGGGGTCCACTTCAGAAAAGGTAGTTGAGTCTTTTCCTTTCTATATTCAGATTAACAGAAGAAAGACATTTGTAAAAATTGGTTCTTTTAATTGTGACTCGTGAATTTCATTTCTAGGGTATCCACTGGTTATGGATCCTTTCCTTCCCAGGGATAGCTCTTGCTTTCTTGTTTGTTTCTCATTTTGTGTCCTGTGGACTTGGCTTGGCTATCTGCTTGTTGGGGTGTGCAAATTGTTGGTGCTTACTTGCAAAGGTGGTAACTGTCAGATTGGGGGCTTCAAGAATATGGCCAGACAAAAATGTGGGTTGTACCCCACTTGCAGCTAAGGTTCTACAGGCCCTTGCCAGCTCTCAGGGGAGGTAGTTTGTCTTTCTTTGGGCTATCTTTCAGGGGGTGGTTCTGGATCTTGGGAGGGCTCTTTGGAGATACTTCTTGCATCCATGGTTAAGTCATAAAAGGTATACTGGTTTTGGTTTTGAGTCACTTCATAGGTATGCCTTTGGTTTAAAATAACTGGAAAATAATTTACTACAAAGAATATTTACTGTTTGTTTGGGCTGAAACCTGATGATAAGATATTTGAAGGAAATTTTTTTAAGAGTTCTATGGTCAGAATTTAACCTAATTGGAAGTTGTATTCAGAGCCTGATAGGAACTTTTTCTTAAAGACCTGTTTGTTCTCTTCTTTTTTCTCCCAGTTTTATTGAGATATAATTGACATTAACATTGTATTAATTTAGGTGTACATGATGATTTTATATACGTGTGTGTGGGGGTGTGTGTGTGTATATATATATATATATATATATATATATATATATATTGCAAAATGATTGCCACAATAAGTTTAAATTCCATCACTTCATATAGTTACAAATTTTATTTTCTTGTGATGAGAAAGATCTGTTCTCTTAGCAACTTTCAAATATCCTATATAGTTAACTATAGTCACCATGCTGTACATTACATCTCCAAAACTTAATTATAACTGGACATTTGTACCTTTTGACACATTCACCCATTTTGCCCACCCACCACCTCCCAATCTGTGGCAACCACCAATCTGTTCTCTGTATCTATGAGTTCAGTTTTTTTAGATTCCACATACAAGTGAGATCATACAGAATTTGTCTTTCTCTGACTTATTTCACTTCCATTCTCTCTTTTTGATCATTCCTCCCACGGGAACTTCTCAGTCGACTGAAACCCTCTTCTGTACCACTGCTGACTACATGCTCTGCTAACTCCGTCCACCTCCTTCTTGATGGCATGATTTTGCTGAGGATAATTTGGAACATCATTGGCTTCTTGGAAAAATGAAGATCTTTTTAACCTGGCTCCTTTAGGACTGCTTCCTTCCCACTGCTTCTGCTCCTCTTTCCTCCTTTTGCCACCTTCAATCTTTTGTTCAGTTCCCTTGAATCCTCTGATAGGTCCCCCTTCTGGCCCCTACTCCAACCCTCTATCCACCCCTACTAGACCTTTTTCCACTCCAGTCCTTCCAGTCACTTGAACTTTGGGCCCCCTAAACTCCATTGAGTTCTCAAGGGACTCAGAGACCCCCAAAAGCAACTACCTGAGGCAGAAAAGAGGCTAATTGGAAATATACTGAATGTTTTGGCCACTTAGATGGCCTTTGGAGATGTCTAGACAGCTGCCTGACTGACTCCTAAAGTTTGGTCTTTAGCCTCCATAAGATTACATATAAGGGCAAGGGAGGGTCTTGTTTGTTTGTTTGTTTGTTTATTGGTGTCTTAATAGTTTATAACATTGTGAAGTTTTAGTAGTACATTATTGTTTGTCAATCACCATATAAATGCATCCTATATAAGGGCAAGGGGGGGGGCTTAAAGGCCTCCTCAGCAAATATTAATTAGTAAACAGGTAATGTTAATTTGGCCCATTTGCCAGAAACGCAATTTAGATAAAAACATAAAGTGGAGAAAAGACAAGAGCTGACTATTTTATATAAAGGTAGTGAGTTTTGTATTAATGTATCTGACACAAGGCTAAAATTTTAAAACAAAAGCTTTAAGATCTCTGTTTGCAACTGTCTGTATATTTACATATATCTATATATGTATGTTTACATGTGTGTATATACATGTTATGAATATGTGATTTATCTTTAGATGGTATTACCAAATTAATTTGTGAAATCCCTGAATTATAGAAAATAACCTCAATTTTTTTAAGTTCATATGATCTCTGATAATCTTTGGTAAATAAAGCTAATTTTAAAATTGTTGATCAAATAAAAATAGGCACATCTTCAAAGTTGTCAGTACTAAATACAACGCAGACATGCCAATTTTTTCTACCTAGGTTTACTCGTCAGACAAGCTTATGTTATCGCTCCTAGACGTTTAAAGATTATAAAACTATAAATCCAACCTAGAAACAAAATGTACAATAAAAATGAAATATATGATGAATGTCAAGTACAGCAGTAAAAAAAGAAGAAAGAGAGAAAGAAGGAAGAGCCTTATGTTTAACTTTTTAGGTAATCTATGTCATTTTTTTGATACTTACCTGATTTGTCAATGAGAAAAATAACTTAAGATGATGTCTAGCTTTGTTTAACGTCTCATGAAATTTTCATGGCTGTCTACATAAAATTGTTAAGAAAAAGTGAATTAAACATGTAAGTTGAATAAAAGTTTATGATATTTTCAATAATAATTGTTTTATGTCTACTTAAAAAGACATATGTCTATTAATATGTCTACTTAAAAAATCTTTTTCATAATGTGAAACCTTAAAGCTATACCAAGTTAAATACAATGATGGATATTCATTGAATATCTAAATCAATTCCAAATAAGATAAAATATTGAAATATTAATTGCTGAACTTAAGTTTATCTACTTTTGGCATATTGTTTTTATACAGCATAGAAAACCTCCATTTATTTGGGTCTGTTAATCAACATAAGAAATTGTAATATGAAAAAGAAGTGGAAATTATGAAATAATGTATTCATAAATTTGCTACAGAATGATTATATGTGGCAGACAGTTCACTATTGTTTACTTCCTAGTTTTCTCTAAAAAAGAAAAGTTACTAAGGGTTAAAAATTCTAATCCATACATGTAAATGAAACTACTAGAAATAAGAAGAGTAAAGAAAAAAACCTGTATGCAAGGAAAGTAAGATGTGTTTTTTGACAAGGAAAGGTATGATGACATGTTTTTGTTAAGGGAAAAAGACAGTAGTTTTGCCCTATAGTAGAATGACTGGTTGCTCCAGACTGAAAAACAGTGAGAGTAGGACAAAAATTGAATGGATATTTAAGGAAAAAAAAAAGTTATAGAAGCGATCTTAGAAAAGGAATTTTATTTGTGGTCAAGATGCTAAAATTGAATAGATTGCTTTATAAGTTTTTAAAAAATGAGCCTTAATATCAAAAGCACACTGGTGTAAAACTAGAATTTGGGTGTCTCTCCCTTAGAAAGACAAAGTTTCTTAAGGTTATTTTCAATAACCTTAGATCTTTTCAATAAATTGTAAAAATGGTTTTTCTTTACCTTTTAAGTAATCTGCCTGGGAAACCAAGATTTTGTGTCAAAATAATTTCCCATGTTTCATGTTATCTTTATCAGGTCTTTGATTACTTAAGAAAACCAAGTCTTCTCAATATTAAAAGAGCAAAGTTTTGTTCACAACTATGTAACCTTCTGTATTTGCCTTTAAAATCTTTTATTGTCACTTTGGTTCAATATGTAACCAAGATCCTACTTAGTCAAGTGTCTAAACCTTTTGACATCTATGACAACTCCTCAAAAATCAAAACCTAAATAGAATCTTACTGACTTTGAACTAACTTTGAGATTTGCCAGAGGACCCCTAGAAAACCTCCAAGGATTTGTCTCTCACCTTGAAAAAGAGAGATGTTAAACTAATGAAGTTATTTCGTATGTTAAATTACATGAGAAGCATTGTTAAATAAGAAGTGATGATAAAACTTCTTAGGTTATCATGTACAGTTATACGTTACTAATGTAGGCATCCAGAAATTGTTTGAAACTGACAGAAATTTATCAATATCCTTTTTGTTCACTTATTGTCTTAAAATATTGTATGCCACAGAAATAACTAAATTTCCTTACCAAATAAACTCTCATCAAATTTTTAACCATAGCCATTTTAAAGTCTTTTGTCATTCATAGATAGTTATTGTTTTACTCTGATGCTTTCCTGAAAACTTTCACAAGCAGCTATCATCCACAACTGCTTTGTTTTCTGATCCACAGAAAGGACTATGACAAATACTCTGGAAAACAGGTTTCTGATAACTTTCAGATCGTACCAATGAGCTGAGTAACAATTTCTAGAATTAATAAAGAAGCTGGTGGAGTTCATGTAAAACAAGAATTAACTACACAGGACTGAATAAACTGAGGAGGATGATTATAATTTTTTTATGACTTTTTGTTTGAAACATTGCTGGTTATTTAATGTTTTGTTTTCCAAATTTAAAGAAACCTTCTTCCTTTTTTTTCTCTTAAGCTATTTATGACTTACAGCAATTTGGTAAAGCATACCTTTGTAAACAGAATTGAAGCATTTATCTTTCCACCTACCTGATCCCTCCAGAATTCAGAAACTCCTAGTGTGTATTCTTATTTTTATGGCAATACAGTTATTTGCATAAGTTAAATAAGGAACTGTTCTTGTAACAAGACACAGTTGGAAACGTTATTTTATTACCCAGGCTCTGAATGGCATGTTATATTAGAGATTGATTGGCATAATCAAATATGACAAGACAGCTTTAAGGAATTAAGGTTGACTTTGTGGAGTCAGTAAAGTTCTCTGAAAAAACTGGCCTAATACCTTGCTTACAGAGTTCCCAGCAGCCTTACCAGGTGAGTAAGGAAGGTAACTTCCTGGCAGGCCAGGATCCTCAGGATATTATGGGGACCTCAAGAAGAGAGGAATTCATCCAAATCTATAGGTATTGCAGGCAAAATCTGGTGGCAAGTCCTTAGCTTGGCTTCCTAGCCTCAAGAGGTTTTTAAAAGTCCAATCTGAGATTTCTTGTGAAAAGTTGCAGCAAGCAAACGCAAGACCTACAAGGTCAATCACTACTTTTGCTGCACTTATGTAAATAATTAGGCCAAGTTTAATGAAACTAGACTGATTTTGCAAACAAATTTTTCTTGTTTTGATTACCTTTAGTAAAATGGGGGTGATTTTAGAGAGAAAAATTATGTTATAATGGAAAACTGTAGCACATCCTTCTGGGTATTAAGTTCTAGTCCTATTCATTGTCTTTAAGGTTTTGTTTCCTACCTGTAGACTGGATTGAATCCTGAATTCTTCTAGTTTCCTCAAATACCTGGCTACTGTCCTCCAAACTAACATATCCAATTTTTCTCCCACTTTTCTGACTTAGAATCAGTAAAATTTAAAACTGCCCTTTTCCTTAAGCCCTACAAGCTAAAGCTGGACAACTTGATACAAAATTCAGAGAAATTACTGCAACAGTGCATGTATGGACAATCTTCACGCCTCTTGCTGTACTGGCCACTCAGAAAGTAACATCACCAGAGACATTCAAACTACAAACCAGGAAAATCTGTCAGATTGCCACTGCCTGTTCTCACCCCATCTGAAGATGTTTTGAGCCCAATATATAGAAATCTTGTTGACTAACTGCCCTCTGGACTCAAAACCTGAATTTATAGTTTTTTAACCATTAACCTGCTTTTCTTTTGCTCCCATAGAAATGCCCAGGATTGGGAGACTACTTCAATGGGTTATGGGACAATCTACTAACTCAGTTTCTGGACTAGGAAACTTCTTGAGGAAGTTTCAGACATGGGGATAATGGGGTTCAAGACATATTACCCTAAATATGGCACCTTGGTATATTGAATATTTTAAGCCGAAGAAGTGTGAGAAAATGGCAGAAGCAGGAAGGTCATTCTGATCTCCTCCCCTCCTCACCCTTCTTTCCTGACAGACCATAAAACCCTCATGCAAGAAGTGCCCTCCTTAAAGTATACCAAAGGAAAGGGGCAACCTTATCTATGAAGACAAAGGGACATCAAAAAGGATCCTAACAAATAGGCCTTGCTAAGTTTCTCCCAGTTTATTACAATTACCTCATACTCCTTAACTTATCATATTCCTCCACAGCTGTTCACTCTTCAGCAAACCTAGCATAAAAGTACATAGGTCTGTTTTTTGGGTCTTCATTTCCTTATGAAGGCTCCTATGTCATGTAAACTTACATTAAATAAATTACTAGACAAAGAATTCAAAATAATACTGCCAAAGCACAAGAAAGCAACAGTCAGAAAAATTAGAAAATTTAAAACAAATTATCTCATTACAAAAGAACTTCTTCACATAAATAAAAAATGAAAATGAGGCTGTAACCAACGTAAATTTCTGAGTGCCTATTTGTTAGGCAAGCAAAGAAAGCCATTTTTACATGGTGAGTCAATTACCATGTAAATTTTATTGTGAGCAAAATTTTATTCTGATTTTGTTTTTAGCTCAGGGCCAAGACTAAATTTTCTCTAAACAAACAAAACCACATGTGACCACTATCATCAAACACTGAATAGTTTTAGACATTAGCTACATTAGCTTTTGCTGCAGACTTGACAATGTTTCTTAATAAATTCCACCTAAATTACATGGCAAAACAGCCCTTATATGGGAAACTTAAACTCATTTCAGTAACAACATTGTTTGAATCACAAGTAATATCAAGCTGTTTTATAACTTTCTGTGCTGTTAAAAGTTACAACCAGAGGTGAGATCGTCATTGCCACACTAATTGGCAGCACATATATTTTCCAGTTCAAATTCCAGTCCCAGAAATATTTTTCAGACCTCAATGCAAGTGCAATGGAAATTTAATATTTCAAAATCCATTTAACTGTACAATTGAGGAAATTCCACTTAGCCTTCAATTGGAAGTGATTAATCTGCTATGTAAAGATACACTAAAAAGCAAATAAAGAGAAAAGCCTAATAGAATTTATGTATTTTCAAAGATAAAAATACATAAAACCTCATTACACATCACATCAACAGATGAAAATTTCCAATTGATTTTGATAATAGGGAACACTAACTTTGAACCTCAATTAAGGGAAATGTTACTCCACTCCCTCCCCCCAAAATTCATTCCTTTCATTAGGAGAAAATTGTACTCAATAATTATTAAAAATATGAAGAAATTTGTTTTCTCTCTTGTTATATAATATCCTCAATGTACCTTTCCACTTAAAAGCCTAAAATGGTTACTCTCTGGTCCTTTCCAGAAAAAGCATGCCAACTCCTAATATAAGACAGCAATGATTTTGCTCTGGACCAGGTGAAGCAGATGATGGGAGATGTTCAGATTCTGGATATATTTTGATGGAAGAGCCAATAAAATTACCTGAGTGATACTGCGGGGTGTGAGAGAAAGAATGCAGACAAATTCAGAGTTTGAACCTGAATAACTGGAATGATGGAATGATTATTAACAGTTATTACAATTAAATGAGATGGGAAAGACTGTAAATAAAACAGGTTAGAGGAGTTCAGCTTTGACATGTTAACTTTGAGATATCTATCAAACAGACAAGTGGAATGGGCAACTGGATATAGAAGTGTGGAGCTCAGGAGAGGTATATGAGCGGAGATGTAAAATTGGCAAATAGATGGTTTATAAAACCTTGGAACTGAATGATATCACCAGAGATTCCTGGTAAATAGAGAAGAGTTTTGAAAACTAAGCCCTGGAGCATTATAATATTCAGACTTTAGGAAAGTGAAGATGATCCAGCAAAGGTAACCTTTTGTGGAGTAATGTCTAATGAGGAAGGAGATTATGATATCCTGAAGCCAAATGAAGAAAGTGTTGAAAGAAGGAGAAAATGATTAACAATGTCAATGCCAATTTAAGAAAAAACAACTAACTATACATTCATCCAAGGCATAGGCAAAAATAATTAACAAAACAGAATGGAGGACTGAATGCAGCACTAGAAACGTTTCTCCTTTAATCCATTAATCAGTAAACTCAGTGAATTTTAGTAGCAGTGTTCCAGCTCATGTTTTTCCATCATGTGCATAAGGACAATTCTAAAAACCTTGGCAAATGCCTTGCAGACTGTGTCAATATGCACATATCAACAGTTGTGAGAAATATTCATGTTCTTTGACTTAGTAATTCTATGCCTGGGACTTGGTCCTGAAAATTTAATCTAAAATAGGAACATGTTTTATGACCAAAGATAAAAGCCCTTTTCCAGATTATCACTCACAGTGCCTTCCTTTATACCTTACACTGAACTATTCAAAGTTCCTCAAAGATGTGATGCTGAATTATATCCCTGGCATCACACTCTCAGCCTAATTAAGAAAGTTAATTAGTCACTACTTTGAAAGACATCTTTATATTCTAAATATTTCAATATATTTATTATTGTGATTTATCCTACTGTATTATACTTATTAACATGTCTTTCTCTTCTATTGGCAGATATCCTTCTTGAGAGCAGAGTCCTGTGCCTAGGTTCAATAAATGTTTATTGGCTTCAATTGCCAAATGGGTAATAGAGAGTATAAGTAGTACCCTGAATTCAGAGAACGGGATAGAAAATTCAGGGAAAGAGTTTTCTAGACTTAAGACTTAAGAAAATCTTTCAGCAACAAAAAGTGTAAGACCTAGAAAAAGGCAGGAGACAACGGGATTAAAATACATATGAGTGTGAAGTTTTAAAACTACTTCTTTTAAGTTATATACCATAAATTACAGATGAACAAAGAAGAAAACTGAATGAGATGTGAAAATTTAACATCCTCCTTCACTTTTGCTCCATGCCAGTCAAACTTGGTTGCACTGGAATAGTTTCTAAGGAGAACAAACCAAAGAAAGCAAAAGTACTAGATGTTAGAATACAAGGATAAGACATGATACCTGGTCTCAAGGGTATATGTCTTCTTACTGAGAAGAGAAATAATTGTAATTCAATGTTCTGAGAACAGTATTTTTCTTTTTTCTGGAACATAGGGAAATGTAGAGGAGTAACAGAAAAGAAAGAGATACAAGAGAAGTATCAATATCTATGGGCTAGGAGAAAGAAGTGGGCAGGGAACATGACTGAGGAGAAAGCATCATAGAAGCAGGTGAGAAATTAGGAAAGAGTATGTGGCAGAAGCCAATAGAAAAACAACTTAAAAAGGGAGTGATCCACCTCAACAAATGTCATAAACAAAAAAAACTGTACTACAATGCTTTTGACAATGAAGAGGTGACAAGACTTCAGCCAGAGCAGTTTCTAACAGATTGCAATATGTTGAGAAATGAAGAGGATGAAAAAATAAAAAGTTCAAAACTCTTTGAGAAACCTGACTGTGAAGGGGAAAAAACAGACTATCTAGGAGTCCTTCTCAAGAGGACACTACTGGTGTTTGGTGGGGAGGATAATTCCTTGTCCTGAAAACTGTCCTGAGGATATTCAACTCCCTGGATTCCAACAATAAATGTCTGTAAGCTTTCCAGTCATTGTGACAACCAAACTCCACCCCCCCCCCATTTCTAAATGACCCCGGGAAGGATAGGGTACTGTCTCTGACTGAGAACCCTTAAATGTCAACTTATGCCAAAGAAAGAGTCTCTCTCCCATAAGACCATTTTTATAGGTTAAAAAGAAGCTTGTTAGCATTTTGAAAAATGTTGGAAATATACTTATGAGAAACAGTAAATTTGGGGAGTAGTTGAAGGAGTCTGCACCAAAGGGCCTCTATTTTTGCAGAGATGAGTTTATCTACTAAGAAAACCTATCAAACTACAGTTTCAAGTAAGACTTTCTGCTTTCTTCACATCATCAAATTTCATGAGAGATCTTTTCTCATTACCTCTATTTACTAACCACTCATTCACTCCCTAAACTTTATAACCTGGCCTCCACTATCCCCAGTTTTAAGGTAACTAGTACCTTCTTGATAGCCAAATCTAAACTCCTTTTCTTAGATAATTTTGGTTTTGATCACCTTATAGTATTGAACATGCTCCTTCTTAAAACCACTTCTTCTTCTACCACTGTCCTACTTCAGGTACTTGTTTACTCTTGAAATACTAAAATACCTCTCATTCCTGCCTTCCATTCAATTTCTTCCAACACTTAATCCATTTCACAGAAGACAACAAGATCACCTTACTAAAACATAGTTCTTAAGTCACTTCCTGGATGAAAAATTTTTAAATGGCTGACAGAGTAAAGCCAAATTTCTTGTCTCCAATATTTAAGATCCTTGACAATCATAGCCTAGGCTACCTTTTAGTCTGTGTTCCCACCAATCTGCTTTACATATCACTCACTCTAAACAAACAAACAAAACTGCTGAGTATTCTCTGTACATGCTCTTCTAGCTCCTATATATGTGGCTTCACTTATCTTCCTTCTAAAAGTAATACCTTTCTATTGCATGATTATATATCCAGTCCATCATCATATGTTGAATTATAACTCCTATAGGAAGTCTTCTCTTATCTCCCAGCTGTAAGCAATAGCCATCCCCTTCCTCAACTTCAAAAGCACCTTATCTGTAACTTTTTAATATCACTTTCAAACCTGTGTTATACATTTTCATAAGTCTTGCCTCCTCTATAAATTTCATTAACAGCTACTATTTACTAAGCATTAATATTAGACACTTACATATATCATACTGGATCTTCTCAACAACTCTGAGTTATCTTAATCTAATACATGTAAAAACAGAGGCTCAGAAATTAAGAAAACTACATAGATTAGAACATACTCAATAAATATTTTTAAATTAATAAATGATTATTCCAAGATAAAGTATAACTCTAAATGTTTATAAATATGTTTCACTTTAAGTAAACAAAAGGCAGAGCTCCAAAAATAAAAATTATGGAGTGGGAGAAGTGGGTGAAGGAGGTTAACTATATGGTGACAGACGGTAACTAGACTTATTGTGGTGATCACTTTGTAGTGTAAACAAAGATAGAATTATTATGTTGTACACCTGAAATCAATATAATGTTATATACCAATTTTACCTCAATAGAAAAAGAATTATGTAAGAAAAGGGCATATAATAGATAAGAGGTTGTGTTCAAATACAATAATAATATTAACAGTTACAGTTTACTCTGAGCACTTTCTATTTGCCACACTCTGTGCAGAGCACTTTCCAAATTCTAAGTTATTTTATATTCACAACAATCCGTTAGAATAGATACTGTTTTCATGTACCAAGGCTTAGTGAGGCTATGTCACCAGGCCAAAGTCCCAAAGCCAAAATACATAGAAATCCAAACTTTCTGACTTTAAAGCTGTGGAAATTAATAAAAGAAACCTTAACCTTAATTAAAATTGGAGTCAGGAAGGTCTGTAGGGAGAGCTCTCACACTTCATTACACAACATCAACACTACCAAACAGGAAGAGACAGATACTTGCATCCTGGAGAGGAAATAAAACCACTTTACTACTGAAGGAAGATTTCTCTCCCCGCCCAGCAACAGTCCAGCCAATGAGAAGCCACTGCTGCCCTGAACTGTTACTTTCCCCCGAAAGACTTTCTTTTAGAAAACAGCCCCTCCCTACTCTCTCTTCGTCGCTATAAAGGCAGCTCTCCACTTTGTTGGATTTGCCTATGGTTTGCCATAGCAGGCACATCCTGAACTGCAATTCTTTTGGCTGTTCCTGAAGAAATTCGTTCTGAGGAAGTTAACAAAGCCTTTATTGTAGAGTAGTTATAGTGAGAAGGCCCAACAGGCTAAGCCTGAAAGAGAAATACAATTTTGGGCACATACTCCCCTTTTTTGTTTTATTAAGAAGCAGACATCTACCAAGTCATATAATAACTAAGAAAATACAAACATACTCTATTTTTCTTAACATCCCCAAGCAGATTTGGGGATAAGGCCCTAAGAAGAAACATTAAAAATTGTTATTTGAGATGATATTTCTTTCCATAAAACAATGAAAGAAGTATATATTAAGTGACAAAAGACCAAATACAGTAAGGAATCTCAAACTAGAAACTAAACTAAAAGCATTGTAAATATCTTATTTTAAAATACAGCTATAGGGCCGCCGGTGGCGCAGCGGTTTAGTCCGCGCTTGGCAGCCCAGGGTTCGCAGATTCAGATCCCGGGCGCCCGCGGATGCACTGCCTGTCAGCCACACCGGCGGCGTCCCATATAAAGTAGAGGAAAGACAGGCACAGATGTTAGCTCAGGGCCAGTCTTCCTCAGCAAAAGGAGGAGGATTGGTGACGAATGTTAGCTCAGGGCTGGTCTTCCTCACAAAATAAATAAACAAATAAAAATAAAATGCCATTATAAAATACAGCTATAGAGTCACCAAAAGTATACAATAAAATGCATGAATTGTACAAACTCACTCATGCTAGGACTTTTCTGTAAAAGTTTCTTGTCAGATAGTAACCTGTTAATATTTGAATTGAAGTTTATATTGAAATGCCATAGAAAAATAAAATATACATTAGCAAAACTAATTAACTGCCATGAACATCAGGACCACTTACCATGATGTTTTACTTGATTAGAGTAAAAGACCAAGAAAAACACTCTAATTCTACTTATAATAAATAAAACTAATCAATGTTATAATCTTTCCAAAGAATCATTAAGAACTCTGGGAGAGAGCTAAAGAGGAGAAAACATCATATATATTATTACTGTGACTAAATGGGATTAACTAATCCTCATGAGATAAAGTTATGAATTAAGTGAAGCTCAGAACACTAAGAAAATTTGTGGGCAGAGAATGCAAATAGCTCCCTAATTATCTACTGCCTATTAACAAGCAATCCTTATTACCTGCAATTAAAATCCTCTTAAATTTTATGGCAAAAGTTCATTGAAACGTTGAAAATTATATGCTAATTATTATAATGTAAAGCACATGTTTAGTATGTACTTTAGTATGGGCTCAATAAATAAGAAAATTTCAAATTCTAGGTGATACAGTGACTAATTATTTTACTAAACGGAAAACACCATGTAGTGTGAAACCAGCATGGGTTCCTGCTACAAATTCACAGAGCTACAGTACTAGAATATCCCACTAACTGTAGGTTCCACATGAATGGAAGCATGATGAATCTGTTAAACAGTGAATCCCCAGTACCATCACAGTATCTGGCATAGGAAGGTACTTAAGTATTTATTGAAGAAATTATTTGGGGGGATAAAAATAATATTTGGTAATTAATTTACATTATTCAATTTCAAGTTCTGGATCTCAAGTGTTACCACACAGTTCATTCACTAATTGGTTTTTGTAGCAATTCTCATATTATAGATTTTAAAAACTACTTATTTAATTATTTATTTTATATCTAATATCTCCAAAATGGCCTAGACCAAGTTTGCCTTGTTTATAACTATATCATAGTACCCAGCACAAATCAAGAAGTCAATAAATGTAAGTAAGTATGGTGATGGATGTTACTTGGACTTATTGTGGACATCATTTTGCAATATATACAAATATCGAATCATTATGTTGTACACCTGAAACTAATATAAGGTCATGTCCATTACACCTCAATAAAAAACAAGTCAATAAGTACTTGTGTTAAGAGTAAGTCATGAACAAAAAAAAAGTCACTACAGATTGCAATTTCCTGAGACATCATATTCTTCAATAGGCAAAATACTACAGCCTAAAGAACATAAGCCCATATATACAAATGATATCCCATGGATGGCTCTTTTCATTTAACTGACTCCTCCTCCTCACTCCATTATCATTCTCACATCTGTATAAGTTAGGGGAAAATCTCTTAATATATTAAATATCCAATCAATATTCAATTGCCTTATTCTCTCTCTTTTCTTTTAGTTTATTTACAGATGGTTTGTAAATCAGGATCCAAATAAGGTCCATATATTGTGCCTGTTTATATATTTCTTAATTCTTTTATTTTTATTGTTTTGGTCATCTATTTGTAAAAGAAACTGAGTTGTTTACACCATAGATTTTTCCATATTCCGGATTTTGCTGATTGCACCCTGGTACCACCATTTAACATGCTCCCCTACCCCTGAGTTTCCCATGAACTGGTTGTTAGATCTACAGTGGCAATGTCCAATAAGAATATAATCTAAGCCTCACATTTAATTTAAATTTTTCTAGTAGCTGCAATAAAAAAGGAAAAGACACGGGTGAAATTAATTTTAATAATATCTCTTATTTAATCCAATATATCCAAAATATTATCAACATATAATCAATATAAAAAATATTACATGGGGCTGGCCCCGTGGCCTAGTGGTTAAGTTCAGTGCGCTCCTCATAGTGGCCCAGGTTCGGATCCCAGGCACAGACCTACACCACTTGGCAGCTATGCTGTGGGGGCGACCCACATACAAACTAGAGGAAGATTGGCACAGATGTTAGCTCAGGGTAAATCTTCGTCAAGCAAAAAGAGGAGGATTGGCAACAGATGTTTGCTCATGGCCAATCTTCTTCATTAAAAAAAATTACATATTTTACATTCTTTTTTTCATCCTTTCCTCCTGTGGATTTCATTCCAAATCCAGTGTGTATTTTACACTTGGCACATCTCAATTTGGACTAACTACATCTCAAATGCTCAAAAGCCATGTGTGACTAGTGGCTACCATACCAGACTACACAGATATCAAGACTTAATGAAGTGGAGGTTGGACATACAATGCCTGCTTGTCTCTCTTGTCGTGATGTTAATATTGGTCTGTGAATTCGGGTGTCTATTCATTAGAAATTCCACATAACATTTTACTAAGTGGTTTTTTTAGTCACTGATGATCATAACTAGACCACATTTTTGCTATACTATTATTCCTTCTGCATTTATTATCTGCAATTCTTCAATTAAAAAGAACTTTCTCTCATCAATGTAGTAACTAAGAGATATACTTTATTTAGGAAAATGGGATGAATGTGGGATTTTTTTCCCCTATATTAATCAATTTTCAGAATTACAGGCTGGTTCTCTAGAATCCTCTGAAGGTAACCTATAAAGATATTTTATGGCTATCATTATGAACTCATGGATTTAAACAGAATTTGCTGTGTTTCAATCTAATAGTTATTTTTCTTTTAGATTTTCAGATTGTCCCATCTTTGGCTAGTGGAAGCCTTTTAATTTTAGCTGAAATATTTTTCACTTGATACGAGAATCTTTGATGGCTCCCTGACCTTATGGTATGACAGACTGGTCCAGACTCATCTTGCCACTCCTGGAATCAGGCATTTCTCAAGCAGCCTTGATCCTTTTTATTGGGAAATGGTATTTAGAGACCACAATCTAGGTTCAAAGGTTTTTACTGCTATCATACTGTTTGCTGTTTCTAGGCCATTCCAGTGGACAGAAGTGGAAGAGATACTTTTTAATACAGAAAATATGAGTTTATACAGATATTTCAATTAAAATTTAGGACAACAGGATTTTTACTTAACTTCCTTGATTTATATATATGTTCTTGTTTTCTCTCACTTTGAAGTTCTTAATGGCATTAACATAATTACTTCCTTGCTTTGAATTGTGTGGTCATAATTATATCTCTGCACATATCAGAAACTCACTTAATAAGCATTTGAGAAATAAATAAGACAATGATTACATAAAAAGGCTGTCACTTTTGAGAAAACTGTAAGAATTCAGTTCAAAATAACAATTCCAATACTACTACTAACATTATGATTACCAAAACCAGCTTAATATTTCTTTATAGCCTATTTTTTGTCCTTAGCATATGTGTATTTGTGGGGGGGAGAAGGGGGAGATGTTGGAAGAGGGAGAAGTCCCGAACAGGAAACTTTCCTATATTTTAAAGTCACTTGAAATAATCTCTCTCTGTGTAGTATATGATACCAAATTGATTTATTCCATTTGGCTTCCAAATTAGCCATTGATTTTTTAAATTTTTTATAATTATGAGTTAAAAGTCCAATGTATAAAACAAGGTATATTCAGAATTCTATTTTCAATTCCTGTCTTTCTACCTGTTCCCTCTATGCCCTTAAAGTCATTTCTATTAGTTTTTGGTTAAACCTTCCATTTTTAAAAATATAAGTAAATATATTTATAGTCATATTTGCCACCCTCTTCCTTAGATAGATGGTAGCATACTATACATACTTTTCACTACCTTGTTTTGTTCATTTATTCTAGTGACCATTTCTAAAGAAGTTTATATTTGTTATTCAGGAATAATGAGAGATATTCCTCATTGTGTAGATGTACGATGGTCTATTCAATCTGTTTCCTACATTGAATGGCCATTTTGATTGTTTACAGTCTTTTGCTATTACAAATAGTGCTGTGATGACTAGCCTTGCTACAAACATCTTTTCAATTATTTTTGCCACTGAATCGTTAATACAGATTACTAAAATTGGGGCTGCTAGGTCAAGAAGTAAATGCATATGTAATTTTGGTAGATACTGCTCAACTGCCTTCCATAGTAGTTGTATAATATAGTATTTTCTTTAGCAGTATATACCTTCTTAACATTCCACGAGGACTGACTAAAAATTATCAATGTCAAACCAAAAGTCTGATGTTGAGATTCACAAATATACTAGAAACGGCCAGTATGCTGCTTCCATTTTTCATACCACTACCAAGAGCAATGACTACCTATTTATTCCACTCAGGACAGAAACAGCAATGTTAATAAAAAATAATTATTATTTAGGATTAATTTTTTGGTCCAATGATTATGTTTTCAGATTATTTCAAAATATCAAATTCTATTCAATAAAAATCTTGGTGGGGGGGCTGGCCTAATGGCATAGCGGTTAAGTTCACCCGCTCTGCTCCTGGCAGCCTGGGGTTCACAGGTTCGGATCCCAGGTGCAGACCTACGCACCGCTTTTCAAGCCATGCTGTGGCAGCATCCCATATAAAGTAGAGGAAGAGGGGCATGGATGTTAGCCCAGGGCCAATCTTCCTCAGCACAAAGAGGAGGATTGGCAACAGATATTAGCTCAGGGCTAATCTTCCTCATCAAAAAAAAAAAAATCTTGGTGACATGGAACTTCAAGGGTTTCCAAATAGCTATTCTCTGAAGGTACTATATTGATATGTTGTTTAGGGGGCTATTCATCGCCAACTGTCACTCTTCAAACTTTTTTATATTCTCTCCTCATGCCAAACTGAGACTACCTTGTAGGATCTGTTCAGACTGGGGAGAGGGGATTGTGATGATAAGACTCTGGCATTTCTTGCTTTAGTTTGTCAAATTTCTCACTTCTCTGCTTTCAAAATATCTGCCATTTGCAATCCACACCACCAATCTTAATTGTAGCTGCCATTGTTGCTAAGATCCATTACCCCTCCAACTTCTGTTTTTTTCTTTGTGGTGTTGCTTTTTTCTTCTATTATGCTTCTCAACTCTCCATGTAAAAAGTTTAGACTTTCAATTAAGAGCATCAGCCCAACTTGTCATTTTTATCTAGTTGCAAACTAATTAACTGTATACAACACCCTTCTCAGAGACATTCATTTCTGACTGGGGGTTCAGGAGCTGCTTCTACATAATCAGAGAAGGCTCATTTTGTTTCTGTTTGTGTTTTGTTGTTTCCAACTATTTTTATATCCTGGGGTTACATGAGGCCAGTCTTGAAGGTACTATTTCTTTTCTTATAAAGCAAGCACGTACTATGTAATACTAACGGAGCTGGCTTAAACTGTCTGATCTCTGCCCGCATGACAGAGTTACGTTTCATCAGACTGTAAAACCAGCTTCCATGGCTGCCACAGCACTATTCAGAACAGTTTACAAGAATATCCTTAAAGCATTTACTATGACAAAATTCTCTTGGCTGCAGAAGTCATTCCAATTGTCACAACCATTACCAAATGTTTATTAACCATTAAAATGTTACACTAAAATGTAATATCCATGAGGGCAGGAAATTTTGTCTGTTTAATTCACTACTACATACCCAGTGCTTAGAACAGTGCTTGTATACAGTAGCACTCAATAATTATTATAAATATTTATTGAAGAATGAATAAATAAGTGAGCATTATATACAAGGTACTGTGAAAGTATTATGAACAGAAACAGTCTCTGTCCTTAAGGAACTGCTAATCTGGTTGGGATAAGTTATACATATATAAAAAGTCAAATATGTGACACGTAAGACAAAGGAATGGTGTTGACTATCAATGTTATGAGTTCACAGAATTCACATACTACGATCCAGTGGAAGAATTCACACTCACACTTGGCTTTTAATAAAAAGCAGGATGCAGACAAGTACAGAAAAGAGATGTACAGGTGGATAGAATAATATGAGCAAATATACAAAATCAGGAAACGACTGGCAGCAATGCATGAGAAGACAGATTTCACTTAAGAAAGAGACAAGTTTGGGTTTTTAAGGCAAACCACACTTTAAGCTTGAAGTGTACTTTAAAAGAAAACATATAATTTTTCTTTATACTTAATAATTATGCTAAAATGCTTCTAGGTAACATAAGCAGACGTAAGATGTTTCTAGTAATAATCTCTACGGGTTACAATTTTACTAACGTGACTTGTTTCTGATATGTGGACACACTGAACATTGTGTTTATATGTAAAGTTGAAGAACAGTATTTATTCTGAAGATTAATACTTCAAATTATAGAAAAACTAATTAAGTTTCCAAGGAATGTGGCTTAAAGTTTAAAAAAATACACAGTAAGCTTTCTCAAAACAGTAAAATTAATATTTTAAAAGACGATTTTAAACTTTTTGTAGGCATAACAGAGTAAAACAAAGTACTTCTATGTTTTATTCCCCAAAATACTGAATATTTAGACTTAACCTATTAATAATGATAATACTCATAATTAACATATATATGTTTACTATGTGCCAGACACTTGTATTAGGTGCTTTACATACATCTGTCACAGAATTAATACTACAAGATGTAACAGTTTGCTTTTGTAAAGTTATTCTCTTAATAATTTTATGGTGCTTAGTTCTTACATCTAATGTTTTATGTGCCATTATTTTGCTTTTACTGCAAAAGAAAGATCTGGCTCCCAAAGATAAAGGAGATTTTTGGTAAATGGTGAAGGTAAAGAAATAAATGACCCACTTGGCTAGTGTGTAATTACACTGCCTGAGATTGTAACAATCTATCACATGAAGGAGGATGACACCACACTAAGGGGTGAGTCAAAGGAGATAGCCTTTGACTAACTACGAGACCCCAACGATCGATACTCCACAGATAGTGTGCTCTCAAAAACAATTGAATTCTAAAAAAGTTTGAAAATAGATTCCCCCCTTCTTCTGATACTGATCAGAGACCTATCTTGACCTTATTCTGGAAGAGCAATACTTTCTTAAAAAGGTATATGAAACACATAAATCCTTTCTATCTTTAGATTGTTCTTTCAAATGCATATTTAACACATTCCTATTCTAATGACAGTCCTACAAGCAAAAAAAGACTAAGTCCATATTTCTTTATTATATAAACATGCTTTTTCAATTAGTTGTTACCAAGTTATCATAATACTTACATGACAGGTAAATATCGCAAAGACTGAAAATGTGAAAAAAACTATCAATTAAAATTTCCAATGAGGTTTGCAGTATATATACTGAATTTAATACTTAATAAATAGCAAGTGATTTAACTACATAAAAAGCAAGTAGAAAGAACCTTTAAAAATAAAAGTAAGGAAATTTTGTCTATAAAATATTTTACAAGATGATTTACAGGATATATTAGAATTATCTTAATGTACTGTATCATACTTTATTTTAAACCCTTAGACTATATCTCAGAATAACTCCGATTACCTTAAAAAGTTAGTAAACTCATTAGGCTACATCAAAAAGTATAGTTCTTCCCTTTCATTTTCAAATTATATCATACTGAATTTCCAAGATTTTTGGATACTGCATTAAAAGTATCTGTAACTAAAAAGACAAGTATTTACAACACACTTCACAGTCTGAAAAAGATAAAATAAGTGAAAAGCAAAATCTAACCTAAATTCTAATAATTTTTTTTCACAGAGGCTTATAATATAGCAAATATAATGTAATCCAAGAATCATAAATTATTATAATATAAATGTTATAAAATTAAGCCTTACAGGAAGCTTAGACTTTGTATTGATACTATAAAATCACTATTGCAGAAAATGACAAGTATATATGAAAGCATCCATTCGATTAGTGCAAAATGCCATTTTGCAAAAATGTCAGTATGAGAAGCGATATTATTTGAAAACACAATATATCACCTCTATTCTACAAGGTTGTAGCAATCTGATCCCTCCAAAAGTACAAACTTGTTAGGATAAAAGAATCACCTAGGGAGCTTTAAAAAATCCAGATAAATAGTTAAGTCTCAGACCAATTAAATCTCTTTGAGTACAACCCAGGCAACAGGATTTTTTTAAATTCCAATACGTGGACAAGGTTCAGAACCACTACTGTATGCTATAGATCTGTTTGCAAAGGTGAAAAAGGTTTGAAACAAGCAGGCAAAAAGAAGCAACACATGATAAGGAAATGGAAATATTGTTTGATAACAAAGATGATTACCTATATTTTACTCCAAAATCTCCAAAGGATGAAGGGAGTTGAATTAGTGGAAAGCCCTCACAAACTTTACAAACTAGTAATTTAATTAGATTAACAAATTCTTCTGTTAAAAATGCAAACACAACTTGAATAGCTAAATTTATTGAATTGCTCATATTTGTACCTAGACATAATTTATTTAAATGTAACCTACTAAAATAAGTCACCCTCATTTAAGGGAAATCGTGATTGCCAGCAGGGAGTCGGTGATTTTAGGAAAGAAAGGGATATAGATTTTGAATTTCTAAAGAAAACTTTGAAGGCACTCTTTACGTATGAAGGCAAAGGAGTCTAGATAAGATCAGGGACCAACAAGATGGCAAAAGCATGTCAAACTGATAAGAGAAGGTATGACAATGAGTATTATTTTCATTATTGCCTACAAAAATTTGTTAGGATGGCAAATATGATATAAAAATACCAGAACTATTTTGAGTATAATAAATTTCATTCCTGAATATAGAGTTCATTCCTGTGTTTCCAGTTCAACTTAGGATAGTTTCACTCAACCCCCTCCTGCTAAAAAGAAGAGAAAGAAACAAAAGTGTAAGAAGAAACATCCATACATTCTCACGTCAATGTTCCTTCCTTCATTCAGTGTCAAATATTGAATACCAAGTATATGCCAAGTACTGGTCCAGGGATTGAGAATACTAAAATGACTAATTTATGATCTTCCATTTTCGAAGTACCTTTCAGTATAGTGGGAAAAACAGAAAATGTGTACCAGAATATAAGTGCTGTTGCAGGAGTTCATCGAGATGGTGTGACCACCATGTGACTCTTGAACTGGACCAGGGCAATCGGAGGCTCCTTACCCCCTCCCCTGTCCTTGGAACGTACGTTCCACCCACTATTCCCGCACAGGAGCCACTTCAAGGACTCAGCCTTGAGAGAGTAATGTGTTATTGAGACCATCTTGACTGTATACATAACTGAACCCCACTAAGATCTCTATATAAACTCTTCAGATCCTGGCAGGTGGGTGTGGAGATCTACTCATCTTTCTGCCACCCGAGACAAGCCTCGTATGTAAGTTCCCTTGCTTATTAAAACTGCCACCTACCAATCTGGAGCGGCATGCCTCTTTCTTCAGTCTCTCCTTACCCTCCACGTATGGGGGCCGGTTTCAAATGCCACCCAGAAAACTCCCAAGGTTGCAAACCAGTAAGTGCTTTGATACATGTATTTATCAAAGGCTATGATAACACACATGAGCAAGGAAATACTCTACCAGGTAACGCTTCTGAGAAAAAGAATAGACAAAGGCTGGTAAAGTATATAAAGGCAGTCACATTTCAGATGGGTTTTGAAAGATAAATAGGAACTCACTAAGCAGATAAGATGGGAAGAGCATTGAAGATACAAAGAAAAGCATGAAAGAAGACAAAGAAAAATGTGTCTGGAATGCAAGTTGCTTGGTGTGGCTCAAGACATGCGGAAAAGATGAATGGCAAGGCAGATTTAAGGACTGGCACTAAGGGGCCTTGAACATCATGTCTTAAGCTTTTCAAAAGAGATTGAGTTTAATAGTGGTACTATGGAGGTTGCAATAGTGTTAGGAGAAACGGAGGGCAAGGAAACCAATCGGTAAGTTAGTTGTAGACTTCTATAACCAAGACTTTTTCAGTGAACCTAGGTTTTAATCATAACCAATTATTATAATGGGCTATAGAAATAGTACAAACAATGGAAATCTGTTCTGATGTCAGAATAAACCCTGGAGTTTTCTCTTTTCATCAAATGCCTAATTATGGCTTGACATCTTATCTAAAATGGACTATGGTACATATAATTGCTTTACTTAAATACAAATACGGCCTAAAATGTAACAGTCTATCACTAACTTGTCACTTTTTTTTTTTTTTTTGCATTTCAACACCATCTAATCATGTGCCATCATACTACCAGTCCTCAGGATTTGCTCTCTCAAAGTACACCTAACTCAAAAGACCCCTTCTTAACCCTTATCCCCTGAAGATTTTCTAAAACATTTCACATGCAAGACAGGAATTAACATTGCCATTTAAGAGCTGAGAAAACTGAGGCTTAAGTCAAAAAAACTTCTAATTAAAAGAGCTGATTTTCAAATTCAGAGCTACATAAGGCCCATGATCATTCTATGCCAAAATTACTTCATGAGGTAATTTTCTTGTAATCATAAATAGATTACAACTTTAAGAAGACTAATAACTTCGGTTCTTTTTCTTTTTTAAACACAATTAAAATATAAGGGGTTTTTTGAGGCATAACTCATATATAATTTTACAAGTTTTGACAAATGCATACAGTTGTTGTGTTAGGATCTCTAAGATTATCTTCAGGTTCAATGATTCACTAGGAGTACTCGCAGGACTCAGCATATAGTCACCTCATGGCTATAATTTCTTAAAGCAAAAGGACGCGAGGCAAAATTAACAAAGGGAAAATGCACCTGGAGTGAAGTCTGGAGGAAACCAAGCACAAGTTTCCAATAGTCCTCTCCCTGTGGAGTTAATTCCTAGCAATGAGTTGTGAGAACATGTGTAAAATGTTTGTCTAGGGAATCTCATTAGAGACTCAACTCCCAAGGTTTTTATTTGGGGCTGGTCACGAAAGCATCCTCTACCTAGCAGGTGCCATAATTCCAGATTCCCAGAAGAAAAATTGATGTTTAGCATAAACTATTGTTTGTACAAACAGTCTAGGCACAGTGAGCTACTCTTATCATTTACAGAGTTTTATATTTGTGTGAGGAACTATTTAACACTCAAGCTCCCATTTGCTATCCAAGGGTGAATCTTATAATCAGCTCTTTCTAAGGATAAGAGTCTGTTATCTTAATTCTTTTCTACCGAGTTGTATAACCACCAACACAATCAAGAACAGTTCCATCACTCACACAAAAAACATTCAGAAACCCTTTGTAGTCAACCTCTACAAATCACAGGTCGGATTTTTAACCCTATAGTTTCCCTATTTCAAAATGTCAACAAAGGGAATCATATAATACATAGCCTTTTGAGTCTGTCTCCTTTCAGTGTAATGCCATTAAGATTCATCCATGTTGTTGCATGTACAGTCATGGTTTGCTCAATGTCAGGGATGTGTTCTGAGAAATGTGTCATTAGGTGATTTTGTCATTGTGAGAACACTGTAGAGTGTACTTATACAAATCTAGATGGTATAGCCTACTACACACCTAGGCTATATGGTACTAATTTTATGGGACCAGTGTCATATATGCAGTCCATCGTTGACTGAAACGTCACTATGCGGCACACAACTTGTATCAGCAAATTGTTCTTTTTATTGCCGAGTAATAGCACACTGTATGGATATACCACAGATATATTCATCTGTTATAAAGATTCAGAACAGTTCTTTTTTTCTGTGAACTACATTTCCATTTCACTTGAGTAATTATCTAAGAGTAGGATTTTGGGGTTATGTGGTAACTTGATAAGAAGCTGCCAAACACTTTTCCAAAGTGGCAATACCCTTTGCATTCCATTTTGCATTCCCACCAGCAATATGTAAAAGTTCCATAACAGTTTGAAATAGAGGTATTCAGTGGTTTCCTGAAAACTTCACGCAGGCACTAAAGAAGAAATATAATTGGTTGGGTGAGTGATCACACAACAGAAAGCATATACCAAAGTGCTCCTTTTCAACATGGCAAAATTCACTCATCTTTCAAAATCCAGTTTAAGTGTCATTGTTTCCCCTATAAACTTAGACAAAACTGATTACTCCTTAATGTTGTCATATCACTTTGTTCATAAAAGTAGAGTTTGAACAGTATTTATAATATTATAGTTATTCAGATGTATCTTTCTCTGTTTGTTTCTGAACTCCTTGATAGCATATTATGACTTATTTGGCTCTGAATTTCTATCATACCAGACAGTGCCACATACTTAACAATCAACAATTTTTGCTAAAATAAATTAAATAAGGGGAGAACTTTCACTCTAGCCAAGATAGAGTAACAGTAATTTACCCTACAAAATGAAACCACCAAAAATACCAAACTAAATGAAACAATGGTTTTCAAGACACTGGACATCAGACAACAAAAGACAGAGAACCCTAAGAGATGAGAAACAAATAAGAGCCCTACAATCTCCCCAGCTCACTGCCTTGAGAGTTTCTAGCACATAGCACAGGGAGGGAGAACCTAAGCAAGGTTCAGCAGATATGTGAGGAAACTACCCGAGGCCAGGGAAAGAACTAAAATAGGAGAGTTCAACATACTTCTCTCAATAATTGATAGGACAAGTAGACAGAAAATCAGTAAGGTTATATAAGACTTGAACAACACTATCAACCAACTTGACCTAATTGACATTTATAGAACACTACACTCAATGATAGCAGAAGACACATTCTTTTCAAGTGTGCTTGGAACATTCACCAAGACAGACTATATTGTGGACCATAAAACAAATTTCAACAAATTAAAAAGGATTCACATCATACAAAGTATATTTCCTGAATGGAGTTAAATTAAAAATCAATAAACAAAAGATCTCTGAAACATCAGAAATATTTGCAAACTAAATAACACCTTTCTAAATATCCCCGGGTCAAAGAAAAAATCAAAAGAGACTTAGAAAGGATTTTGAGAGGAATATGAAAATACAACCAATCAAAACATGTGAGATGTTGCTAAAGCTGCACTTCAGAGCAAAATTTATAGGACTAAGTGCCTATATCAGAAGAAAAGTCTAAAATCAATGACCTTAAGAAAAACAAGAGCAAATTAAACCCAAAGAAGAGAAGGAAAATAATGAAAATCAAAGAAGCAGAAAATACAGAAAAATCCATGAAGCAAAGAAAGAGAGAAGACACAAATTATCAATATCAAGAATGAGAGAGGCAACATCACTACATATTTTGCAAACATTAAGAGAAGAATAATGGAATATTATGAACAACTTGATGCCACTAAATTGAACAACTTGGATGATAAATGAAAGAGCTCTAATGTATCAAAGAAATTGAATTTCTAGTTCAAAAGTTCACCCAATAAAACTCCAGGCCCACTTGGCTTTAATGCCAACTTCTATAAAACATATAGAGAGGAAATATCCATTTTACATAAACTATTCAAATTTTAATGAGGATGAATCACTTCCCACTCATTTTAGGAGGTGAGCATTACCCAAAGCTTGCAGGTCTACGTTTAACTTAACTTGGGTTAACAGGTTAACCTTAACTTAACCACTAGCTATACAATATTAATCCATCATCTTAAAGGAAGGATTTAGAGGATAAGCACTGTGATAGGCTGAATAAGGGCCCCCCGCCAAGACGTCCACATAATAATCTCTGGAACTGTGAATATTTTGCCTTTCACAGCAAAAGGGACTTCGTAGATATCAAATTAAAGATCTAGAGATGAGGAGATTACCCTGGATTATCCTCCAGAGCCTCCAGAAGGAACACAGCTCTGCTGACCCATTTTAGACTTCTGAACCTCCAAAACAACTGTGTTATTCAAGCCACTACATTTGTGCTAATTGATTACAACAGTAACGAGAAATTAATACAGGCTCTATAGTCAATGTAGTTCTTTGTTCCCAATAGTAAATGCACCACAGAATCTGGCTTACAGTAAAAGCTCCTAACAATGATGAAAACAATGGACTAACTGGGTATGGGAGAGCATATGAAAGGCAGCTCATTGAGCATTTATTCCTGTGAGCCCTGGATATCTGAGTCTTAGTAAAGCCCAAAATCTAGTATGTGCCAACAGCTTTAGGGCTTCCTTTGCAAACTTTGAAAGAAAACTCACATGATCCCAAAATAAACTATTCCCTAGGCTGACTTTAACACAATACGTATTCTTTGCTGGGCCTGAAGAGAGAGAGTGGTATCAAGAGATCTCAGGTAAGTCCTGAGTCTGGGAACAATTTACTGTTACCATATCATAACAAACACAGTCTGGGACCAGACAAGCTGTAGGCACTGTGCATAAAGAAATTCACTATTTTTTTTATTTTGATTCATTTTTAATTATGCATGCGGCCTAGGTCCCATGAAAAAGAGACAATGTTAAATAAATTCCAAACCTCAGACCTGATTTTCCACTTCCTTTCTAACTATTTTTATCATACGTTTAAACTTTGAAACCTATACTTACTGCTTTCATTGACTTAGATATTTATTAAATGCCTAAAATATTCCAGACAATATTCCCAATACATCTTAATGAACAAAAATAAACATAATATTTTTCCTAATGGCATTTATAGGGTAGGAATGGGAGGCGATTTCAAAAGCAATTACTATACATTGTCACAATGTATAGTAATATACATATAGTGCCATATCATGGGAAGTAGAGATTGTGATAAGACACATGGCAGGACAACTAAGCTAGGGAGGGAAACAGAATATACAAAGGCTTGGAGATGAGATGGACAAGCATTGAAAAGAGCAGGAAGCACAAAGTGAGAGTGTGTAAGGGGGTGTGTATTGGGAGGAAAGTGTTGAAGGAAGGAATGGGACAGAGAAGGCTGGATGAGTGGGTAAAAGCAATCTATGAAGAGATTGTAAACCAAGTTCATATTCCACTGGTATGCACAGGGGTAGCCATATGGTAATCACAGTGATTCTCAACTCTGGCTGCACATCTAGCAGTCTTTCCCATAGAGTGCTTCTATTTTACCATGACTTGGCAAAACAGTTTGTAAGAACTATCTAAAGCGGGAGTAACTGAGGTCTCTAAGTGAGTCCTGAGAGTAAAAGTCCTATGCATAAGCAATAATAATAGCTAACAATTTTTTTTACCTTTAATTAAAAATTTTAGATTTATAATAAATTTTACAAAAAGAGTTCCTGTATACCCTTCACTCAGCTTCTCCTAATATTATCTTATATAACCAATTATCTAAATGAAAAATTAACAGTGATACAATACTATTAACTAATCTACAGACTTTTATTTGAATTTTGCCAATTGTCCCACTAATTTCCTTTTTTGTCCAAAATCGAATCCAGATTCCCAAACTGCATGTAGCTGTTTTGTCTTTTTAGTCTCCTCAAATCTGGGACAATTTCTTAGTCTTCCTTCTGTTTTACAACCTTTACACTTTTGAAGACTACTGGCCCCTCAATTTGAGTTTGTCTAATGTTTTCTCTTGAGTAGATGGAGGTTTTGCATTTTTGGCAAGAATGTTATGGAGTGCAATTGTGCTTTTCTCATTGCATCATATCAGGTGCTACATGATGTCAATATGTCTTATAACTGGTGACGTTAACCACTTGGTTAATATGGTGTATGTCTGGTTTTTCCACAATAAAGTTACTAATTTCCCCCTTATGATTAATAAGTATCTTGTGAAGAGATATTTTGAGAGTATACAATTATCCTTTCTCATTATTTCCTCATCTAAATTTTAGTATCTATTGTTGATTCTTGCCTGCAACAATATTACTGTGGTGTTTGCCAAAAGGTGATTTTGCTACATTTATTAATTTTTCATATTTAATTATTGGAATTCTACTGTAAAGATGAGCTATCTCTTCTCTCCCATTTTTTAATTTATTCAATTACTTCACTATGGATTCACACATTTTATTCTATGAATTTTAATCTATTACTGGTCAGCATTACATTATTGCTCAAATTGTCACAGATTTGGCTTTTTGAAGTTATTTCAAGTTGGGCTTTTATGTCCTTTCAACATGCTTTTATCGATTTTTGAGCACTTCCTTACTTTCTGGTACTACAAAATATTCCACAATCATCTTATAGTTCCCTTTCTCAGCTCTGAAATCAATCACGTGTGTCTGAGAACACTTAAGTTCTACTCTTTTAGCAAATTTCAATTATACAATACAGTGTTGTCAACTATAATCACCATGTTTTTACAGTAGACACTCAGACCTTATTTATCTTATAGTTGAAAGTGTGTACCCTTTTACCAACCTCTCCCTATTTCTCCCACCCCCAGCCCTTTTTAATTTTAAATTAAAAGTAATTTTAAGTACATCATAATCCTTTATTATTCTAAAACTATTATAATTTTTTTAATTTTTAAGAGCAATAAATACCCCTTATGAAAACAAAAACCTCTCTGGAAAATTTCCAAATTATCACCTGAATCAAAATGAGCATTCTAAACACACAATGCTATTGAACTGGTTTAAGCATGATACCAGTGGAGCCAGAAAATAAGGGGGAAATCCCAGGCCATAGTCACAATGAAGCAACAAGCTATTAAATTCTAAGCTCTATGAAGACAGTATCCGTGTCTTTCTTTTCCAGTGTTATAGCCTCAGCAACTAGCAAAACGCCTGGCACATAATAGGTGTTTAACAAATATTAGTTTCATAATTAATCTATTTTGAAAACAATTAGAAATGCATCAACAGAAGAATGGAAGGAAAGAAGTAAGAAGGAGGAACAAAAAGACACTTGGACTGACTGACAAATGAGTAACTGAATAATTTCCTGAAAGTCATTCAGTCAGTCATACTCAAAATGGTTATGTGGGAGCCAGGAGAGCAAGATTTTGAGTCTTGACTTTATCAGAGTTCAGTTGCACAATCTTCAAGAAATAATTTAACCTTTCCACAACTGTTTTCGCATCGATAAAGTGAGGTAAGGCATAGATTAGCATTCTACTGTACCCTACAGTACTAAATATCTGTGTATAAGACTATTCCAGGTATTTTCAAGGAAAATACACAATACACCAACATAAGTATTGTTTTTAAGACATAGAAAGCATTTGATAAGAATTTATTGAACTGCAAATTTCAAGTAAAAGACTTTCTAAATCTGAATACACAACCAAAATTTTTGATTACGTTTGGAGAAAAAAATAAATCATAGTTTATCCAGAAATTTCATTTTTTTTATTTTATTTTTTTGCTGGGAAAGATTCACCCTGAGCTAACATCTGTTGCCAATCTTCCTCTCTCTCTTTCTCTTCCCCTCCCCCAAGCCCCATTACACAGCTGTTTGTTTCTGGTTGTAGGTCCTTCTAGTTCTCCTATGTGAGCTGTTGCCACAACATGGCTACTGACAGACGAGTGGTGTGGTTCCTCGCACGGGAACCAAACCCGGGCCACTGAAGCAGAGTGTGCCAGACTTTAACCGCTAGGCCACCAGGGCTGGCTCACAGAAATTTTATTTTTAACATCAAGTTTTAATTTTCAATTATCTACAAGTAGAGGGATACAATGTAAGGAAAACCCAAAACAAGAAGAAAACTCAGTATTTTCTCAGATGTATTTTTCCCAACATAAGTTACAAACCTATGGAAAAGATGCAAGAAGAATACAATGAAAAAACTACATAGCCTTTACCTAAATGGCGCACCTTGTTTACATTTTGCTACATTTGCTTTACCATGCTCTCTCTCAATCTCTCTCTCTCTCCCCCTGTGTATATATTTTTTGGCTAAACCATTTGAGAGTTATTTACAAATAGCATGACACTTCAACCCTTAACTACATGTACCTCCTAAGAACAAAAATGCTTTCTTATATGATGATACAATTATTACTCAGCAATAATAATTAAGATATTAAATATTAATACAATATAATATAGAATCTATATTCAAATTATTCAAATAATATTTATAGCTGTTTATGTTATATGGGTTTTGATCCATGTCCAATCAAGGATCACTTTCATATGTAAGTAATATTTGTAAATTTATTTTTTGTGTGTGTGAGGAAAACCAGCCCTGAGGTAACAACCATTCCTCCTCTTTTTTTTGCTGAGGAAGACTGGCCCTGGGCTAACATCCATGTCCATCTTCCTCTATTTTATATGCAATGCCACCACAGCATGGCTTGTCAAGCAGTGCATTGGTCCATGCCCAGGATCCAAACCTGCAAACCCCAGACCACCAGAAGCAGAGTGCACAAACTTAACCACTATGCCACCAGGCCGGCCCCTATAAGTAATATTTGAATATTGGTGTGTATTTACTAAAAATTCATTACATTTTTAAACAAAATAATGCAGTATAAGATGGTGAAAGTTATAAGGGGAAGGTCAGAATACTAGAAAAAGTCCTAGATTATGATTTTGGAGGTTCCACTAAAATGTTATTTTAACAAGCTGTCATTGGAACCTAATCCCTTAGTAGGCTGGGGAGTGATTTTTCACGTTGTGAGATGCGTTGAGCAATGGTGAGTAAGAAACCCATGAGCTCTCGGGTTCTAATTAAGAACAGTATTTATAAAAAAGGATTTTGGGGGGTGGTTTGTTTTTTGCATTAAAAATAAATTTGAAAACAAACAAGCTAAGTAAGTAAAAGGCAGGCAGAAAGAGTAGGGGAAGAAAAGAAAAATCAAATTCTCAAAAGAATAAGAGTGCCACTCACACCTATATTTCTGGAAACAAGCAGTCAAACACAGATACAACCTTTCACTGTTGACCACAACTGAAGTAGCAAAGTATAAGGTGTAAAAACATAGGCTTCATTACTTGAAAAACCTAAACGTCTCTAAGACTTCATTTATTCCAAGGCAAACTAGAAATAATAGCATCCACTATAAAGAGTTGTTGTGAGAATCCAGTGAAATGTTTGTAAAGAACTCAGCCTGTGCCTGGAAGATTGTAAGCACTCAGAAAACTAATAGCAAGTACTAATATCAAGAAATTGCACGATGGTTATAAGTATGGGCTCTAAGTCAGACTACCTAAGTTCAAATGTTAATTACTCCCTTTACTGGACCTTTGATTTTTGTCACATGACAAAATTTTTAAGCTCCAGTTTCTTCATTCGTAAAATAGGGTCAATCAATACTATCTCACTGGCCTGTTTTTAAGATGAGGTGGGATAATCCTTATACAGTACTTAGCACAGTAACTGGCTCAAAATTAATTGCTTAATAAATGTTAGCTATTATTCATATTATTATTACATAAATATTAAATATAAATTTTAAAAAAATATTAAATTATTATAAATACAGCATATGTAGATATAGATATTAACATATGAAGCTCTAGATAGTCTTTCCTGGTTCTTGAATAAACTTTTAGAAAATAAAATCTTAGACCTGAAGAGGATTTTACCATCCAAGGAACTTATTTTAATAGAAACATTCCCTATATTTGCAATAATTTGTGTTAACATCTCCCTCCTTTAAACTTCAGTCTCTACACAGACTATTGCCTTCTTCTCACAAGTAATCTGTCTGGAATAAATAAATGTATATGAAATTAAGATTTTGTTTAACTTGTTTGTTGTCACATAACCAGTTAGTGAAAGAGTCAGCAATAGAAATACAGGTGTCACACTGGGTAGTGCTATTTCCATGAAATCACACTGATCTTTCACTAGAGAGAGACGGAAGATTAAAAAAATAAAAGCCTTTTTTAACCACCAAATATTTCCTTATGTATCACTATGTACAGTGAGAAATTATAATCACTGCTTTTTAAGCTATTTGTTTGTAATTGTCTGTTTACTTTTCTATTTCCTCTACTAGACAGAAAGTTCTATGAAGGCAAGAGACATATGTGTTTTATTCATATTGATTTCTCCAGTGCCTTACTGTGCACAGTAAGTGGTGCACAGTTGGTGTTAAATAAATATGAAAAGAAGAATTGTTCCAATAGGCAGGAGAAACCAAACTTGAAACTAAGTTTTGTTTAAAACTTGAAACTAAGTTTCTAAAACTTGGAACTAAGCCAAATATCAGCATTCATAATGATCCTAAAGTGGAAGGCAGTCCTGACAACAAATTACAAGGTTGGCTAAACTGCTGTGGTTCTCAAATGATTCTCATGCTAGAGTACTTGTTAAAAACACAGACTGTATGGTTCTACTCCAGACTTATA